>OX421895.1:120907795-125907795 GCA_949128065.1 Beris chalybata | reverse complement strand
TTAAATATTTGCACTGCTAATTGTTCTTGCATAAATTATTACAATTTTGGAAGCTCCATACCCGCCATCAAAGACCTCCTCACATTTGGTTCACGTAATGCACCATATGGGCCAAACGATGACCCAAACTGCGTGGTAGATGTGTTTTATTCCATTTATAATATTTATTCGCTAAAATTTTCAGCGACATCGAGGCGGCCGTTTTTTAACCATCCTAACCACAAATTTGACCATCTTTTCTACCTGTCTCTGGAAAATGCAAGTTAATTTTTGTTCATCTTGATAGTAACTAAATCAAAAAAATCGGCTATCGAAAAATATGTGTTAGATGTTTATGCATGGGATAGGTGTTGTTTATTCGTCTGAATTTAATATTTAATTTGTGTGAAAAATCCCGACAGTTTTACGACCTCCTGTTGAAATTTTACGACTTTAAATTTTTTTTTGTTTTTGATATCAATAAATTTGGGTCTGGAAAGCACCGCAAAACAAAAGTAACTTTATAATTGTTCAGTCTTAGTGATTGACATACTTTGGAAGTATTTAAATCAGATGACGTCAAGGGAAAGTGATAGGTGACATTTTCGGGATTTAAAATTAGTTCAGATTTGGGCAAGTAATTTTAGTACAGTTAGAGCTTGGTGGTTTTTAGAGATCTCCAAATTTAATCTGTTCGTTAAGTAAATTAGTTGGCTTTTCAGTTTGAATTTGGCAAAATAAAATTTGAACGTACAAAAAGAAAGGTTTTATGTGCAAAACAAAAATCAATGTCGCACAGATCATATGATTGATTTTACAGGAATTACTCTTTATATCAATCAGAAACTACTACCAATAGAAATTCAAAATTTTTCAAAAGATTGAATGAACACTTTTATTTAATATTTCCGCATATTTTTTCGGATTAACGAAGGAGTGGTCTTTACAAATCAAAACTTAAAATATTGGAGATTAAAAATTTTGCTGCTTTTTTAAAGGTCATCAAAGAAAATACCGTTTCCGATTTGTATGAATTTAAGTGACTTACTCTATTTAGAAGTTGACACGTTGTTTTGCAAGTTTGTATAAGAAATTCAACGAATTTCCTATCGAATTTCATGAATGATATTGTAGTGATGAAGAGATTTATTAAAGTGTGAATCATCAGAGAAATTATACTTTCCAAGTTTTTACTGATAAATTATTTTGTTTTCTAGACGATTTTAAATTCCTGTACAAATATTTTGGAATGGCTTATCTTAATCCGGAACATACTAAACATTACGCACAAATTTATGATAACAATGACATATTTACGGAATTTCTTAATTGTTTATTGATCGCATGAGTAGTTCCAATCGTACATTATGTTATACATTAAAAAAATTTAAGGTTCTTACATTTAGACACTTAAATAGTATACATTTGATTTTATTGGTTATATGTTGATGGTTTTCTGAATATCGATGGTCAATTGTTTTTATTATTATTAGCAGGTGTATTTTCAATAAAGAAATTATGAAAAAATAAACTCTAGGATAAAACTCCTGATGTTTTCCAGATGTAAATTTTTTAATAGCTTGTCATAATGATTTTTTTCCAATTCGCAAAAATTTATATAAATAATTGATTAAAATAAATTTCTTAAAATTAACATACCATACCATTGGATAGTTTCTACTTTGTGATATAAATTTATTTATTGGAAACAATTGGAAATATTTGATGCTTTTATTTGCTTTTGGCAAATTCTATTTTACCTTAAAAAAATCTGCCAACAGTCTGGGCGCAACTGTATTATTTTTCCGGCAGAAGTTCAGAACGCGTTCAATTCGGGGATGCGGTGTATGTTACTATGTGACTGAAAACCTAACAAAAAGTTCGGGAAGCGGTTAGAAAAGGGTGTAACATATGAATTAAATAATTGGGTCATATGCGGTCTAGAGGTTGAAAAAACAAAACTTAAAAATAGGTGATTATTAAACAAACCTGGGGAAGTAAAAAGATATTCGATATCTGATCAGACCTGAGAAACATGGTGGAATTCATGAAAAAGTATAGAACCAGTTTACACCCTCTTCAGGGTGAAATTCAAAAAATCTTGAAAACACATTCTAGGTATTCACATGAAGAATCCGTAGAATAAAAATGAATTCAATATGTCGAAAGACCTAGTAGATATGACGAAAATCGTGAAAATATATGCATTTTATATTAAACGATAGTTTTTTTTGCCCCCCTTCTGAACGCCAATGAATATTTGAATTTTTTTTTATCAGAATTACTTTTCTAGTTAATTTACATATACGTACCGAGTTTCAACTTCCTAGCATAAGCCGTTCTGAAGTTAGGGAAAACACCCCCCACCATCGTACCATACTAAAAAAAAATTTATTTTTCCACCATGCCACTACTATAGCTTTATCTACATACCAAGTTTCAGCTTCCTATCATTATAGATTCTTAAGATATAAGCATCGGAACTTTTTCCTTCTCACCCTTCCCCACCCTCACCCACACACCCACACCCCCAAACTTTTTTTCCCTACTAGGGTTTAATTAGGCCTACTTCTGGTAAAAATTTGAAACATCCATCCTACACTGTTATTGAGATATGAATCGTGTTATTTTTGAAAAATTCTAATCCCTCCCACTTCCGTGCTCCTCCACCCCCTTCAAATATTTTAATTTGAGAAATCTTTATTTATCAAGCTTTATACTCAAACCAAATTTTGTTTTCTGGTACCATTGGTTTGTGAGATATCGTAATCTTAAGTTTTTCACCCCCCACCCCCGTACGCCACTACCCCCACCCAAAAATTTTATTCCAATCTACTCTCCTAGTATAACTACAGATATTTGTAAAGTTTTAATTGCATGCTATTAATGGTTTAGGAGATATGGATTTTAAAATTTGTCGATCTCGGCATTTTTGCGTTTCGGACGCATTATTTCCCCCTCCACTCCCACACCCCTTCACCCATATCTGTTTTTTTTGCAAATGGGTCCATTATCAAAGCTCTATAGAAATTCTAAGTTTCAGTCTCCTAACATAAGCGGTTCCTGAGATCTAGAAACCTAAATTTTTCGTCTAAAACGCTTACCCCGCCTTCCCCCTTACACCTCCTCCCCTGAAAATAATGTCAATTCAAGGGGTCTACCAAGTCTATTCTTAGAAAAAATTTAATTTAATAGCTCCACTGGTTTGAGAGCTACGAGTCTTCAAAGATTTTGGGGCGGTCAACGTACGGCTTACGGCGTACGGCTTACGGCGTACGGTGTACGGCGTACAGACGGAGTGAAAATTTTTATTGCTTTTTTCGTGTCTACTAGTCATGAAACGTGGAAAAAAAAATTTTGAGGGCAGCAAATTTTTTTTTTTTAAAAATCGATAACAATACTGTATTATAAATAATACAGTAAATTAGACTAGAGCTTAATTATAATAATTTGACAATACAAAACTTTGTACTATATTTCAAATCCACAAAAATAATAATTATTAAAGAGACAAATAAAATGTTGAACTATATTTGCGTATGTCTTTAATCATCATCCACAGTTTTCGTAGAACATTTAAAGTTAGGAAAACAAAAAATGAGAATGATTAAACTGAAAACGATATTAAGCACACAAAAAGAATATATATATATTTTCATCGGTTCTTATTCGTTCTTTTCTTTTAGTGCTGAATCAAAATCGTATTATATTTACATAAAAAAAATTATACTATTATATATCAAAATTCTTAAACTGAAAAAATAAAATCATATCAAAATCAAGGCAATGCTAATATTATCAATAAATCTATCCGTGTATTGTTTATCGTCAAAAAGTCTTATATGACTCACGGGTCGAAGACTTTATAAAATTATTGCAAAATTTCGATAATCTGCTTTTAAATTGAGAGATCACCTTCAAACTTGAATTCTATTTAGCCATAGTGGCTCCGAGAAAATATATGTTTTCAATATCTCAGGCCACTTGAACTGGTATTTGCTGCCCGCCTTACAAGATATTGTCGATATCGTCGTTATAAATTAAGATTCTTTACTTTCGATTAATTGCAGGCATATTTACAAATGTCCAGCGTCTCGAACGTGTTTCAAGTCATGTAGCGTCCACACTCGCCGACTAGGTACTATTTTATATCTCGCTATGTGCACTAATTATCATAAATACAGATGACTGACAATCACTTTGCAACATTTTACAATTTGCAAGTGAAATGATTTTTAAATCGCCGAGCAGGATATTAGAGTTATTGTAATTGCATCAGGAAGATTGGTTTCGAGTTGGTGTTTCTTTTTCCTTTCTTGAAGTGGAGATACGAGCTTGTGCTATTGAATGCATATGCACACATGATGGACGTTGCATAATATGTCAAGTTATGGTGCACCTATGTGCAAGCTGTCTTAATATCGATGCATTTTATGACTGAATGTAAAGTATGTATCGAAAGGTTGTCAGAAATTCTCTGTAATTACTGGGAACTGATCGAATTGTGGGTGTCAAGAAAATTTTATGTAATTTCTTCTTTGACAGGTTAATGATAATTTTAATGTGTGGTATGTAAGTGAGAGGAATCTGTACGAAGTAATGTTTTAATTTTCAAATGAAAAAGAGGGGTTTCGTTTTTTATTATCTTAATTATTGTTTGAATAATAAAGTATTGTGATCAACCTGAATTTTCAAAGGAATTTGCTGCCCCAAAAGTTTCACATTTTTACGTTTTAGGGCAACATGGTCTAAAATTGCAGCAAAAAGTGGTATATCTGTTCGCAAACATTTTGAATGTTCGTTGGTTACAAGCCAAGTTGAGATATTAAGTAAAAATTTATTAGTAGAATGGGTGAACCTTTTAAGTAGTGATTGAAAATGCAACACTGACTAGGGTAGCTCCTTCCGGCACTGTGTTAAGAGTTGGTAGCCGAATCTGAGGCCTTGATAGTGGGTTAGCTGACAGGACAGTGAGGATTACAACATTTCACTTTAGCGTAGCGTTTTGCTGCAAAGTCAGACAGGCTTCCCGGATGCCCAATATATGTATTACGGCTGTGTACAACCAAAGAACCATTCTTGGTTTAAGTCCATTTTGCCGAAGGTTCGTTTGCAGGCGTAAAAGGTGACATGTGCTTTCTCCGTCTGTTGTTCTATATTTTTCTTCCAGCTGAGCTTCGTATCGAAAACAACTCCAAGATACTTTGCACTACATGATAATGGTAATGGATGGCCGTTTAGGCCAGGGAGAGTAGTGAAGAGCCTCAGTTCAGACTTGTCTTGTTCTTTACTTACCTTATCCAGCGCACCTTCCATGATTTCACTATAATTACTGAAGAAAACATCCCTAAAACCAGTATAACCACGTCATCAGCATACGCCACCACCTTAACCCCTTCCCTGTCTAGTGTTACTAAGATCTTATTCATGACCAGGGACGTCATATGTGGAGTAGGGAGCGCATTTTTTGGTATTTGCATATTTAAATATAAAAATATATACATTTATAACATCTTGCCCTCTTCCCCTAGAAAAAGCTGAAAGGACGGCCCTGTTCATGACCACGGCTTATGATACAAAGTTGAAAGTTACCTATATTTTCCAACAATGCATGAGACGTATTTGAGATAAAAGAAATGGTTTAACAGTGTCATCTAATTTACGCAGTAAGTGCATTGCTTGAACTCCTTACAGTAGTTCATACAATTGCCTCCATCCATTACTTTTGCAGCTCCGTTTTTTTACAAACTATAAAATCCTCTAAATCCGGTTAAGAACGAAACAACAAAAAGATTAATTCTACTATATTTTTACATCCATTAAGCAGCATGTTATTAACACAACACTTTGAATAGTTGAATATCATATTTTTTGGCACATCTTAACGCCCCGAGAATTTCAATGACAAATATTTCCATTCATATCACGCGGTCCATATTTCCGGAATAAGTTTGCAACCTTTATTCTATGACTAATCTATTTAAAATCCAATGATCTAAAATAATATTGTCTAGAATAAAAGGCGCACACACTTAATACATATTTCCGCTGACGTAAAAGCAGATCCACTTCGGTCGGCTTAAGAAAACAACCTTCAGACTATGAAGATTCAGAAGAATCGCATCAACATCAACACAATCATCTACTTTACGCATTAGATACTCATATGCATATAATGACCTGACTCAATAAAAAAAAATCGCCTCCATTATTTTTTTGTTGGTATTATTCGTTTGGTTAAAGTATGCAATAATGAACTGCTTCACCTTCAAAATAGTTTTGCAATTAAATTCACATCCCATTTCGTTCTGAGTTGTAGAAAATGGAAATAAAACCCATTCAACGAAGCTACTTAGAAAAACTTCTGTAAATAATTTAAGGTTTATTGCTATTGTTATTCTAATTTAAAAAAAAAAATGAAAAGAAATAAAAATCATCAATGCATCCGGATAAGACCGCTCTTACATCATTTTGTAAAGATTGAAACAAAATGCTAAATGAATTAGAACCGAAGATAACCGGAAGAATAATTGTTTTTACCTTTCGAGAATGTAGCAATAAAATTTAAGCAGACGTAATTACCATAGGTTAGGTAGGTAATTAGGAAGCGAAACTTGTAGGTAATACTTAAAATGTAATCTTTTGTCGAGAACTCGTAAAGAAAAGAGCTCTTCAAATGTGCACGGTCAAAAAAATCAAAAAGCCGTTTGATTATAATTACCCTGAGTATTTGTGAAGCTAATTCAATTAAATTTTTATACATTCTTGCGAATCAACATTCTTATGTACATAAGTCTCTAATGTAATTTTTACCAATGTCCATTAAACGTTAAAAACGACGTTAGATGTCTGGACAAAAACTATGACGGACTGTTGTGCATCTTAAAGTGAATCTTGATAGCCTTCGTTTCCAGTTAGTTGTATTATCGACTTTTCAAAAAGGTGTCAAAACTAACAGCCATAATTTTTATTTTTTCGATTACGTGCGGAACATTGAAAATTTTTTCAAAAAAAAAAAAAAAAAACCGCACTTCATGTCTAGTTTACATACCAGTGCGCGGCATATACTACAAAAATATTCTTAATCATTTTAGCACAAAAGCCAAGATTATCTTGAGAAATCGCATAATTGGCATAAACTCAATTGCTTTTTAGTCTTGCCTAACAAGCAAACATGTTTTACGCTAAAGAAAATGATTGTGATATGAATTAGCGCGGCTAGTAGCTAGCGGGCAAGGTTTTAAATTCCATTTAATTCAAATCGAGTTTCTCGCTTAAGTCTTTTGTTTCGATTTCCTCCATATACAATTTTCATTTTAGTGCAGTCGAATTGATAGATTTTTCGATAAAAAAAAATGATGGCAAAAAATTCTTTATATTTTCGCTATTCCATTATTATCTAATTTAGCTAATTGGGTTAAAAATTTAAATAAAAGCGGAACGCTCAACTAAAAACAACAAAGTCCAGAAGCGGAAAAAAACATACTAGATAAAAAAAATTGTTGACAGTTTGTCTGTCCCTTGCATAAATTTAGCTTATTTTATTCAAGTGCCGGATTTGGAACACTTTTTGTTTATTCAATCGACAGAAATGGGACAGGTAGATAAATATCTTTTTAACAGGATTTGACTAAAACTTCGATTCAGATCTTTTTTTGGAATAGTTTCCCAGCTAAAGGTATTTGTAATCGTCTACTACATCTAACGTAGCGAACTTTCTTGCAACTTTGCTAGAATTTCATATGGTTAATCAAATACTATGCTAGGTTGGAACTGCGATTAAGACGATGTTATACCTGTCTTAGATGCGTGGAAACATATGTAAATAGTGTTCGTGGGTTTAAGACTGGCCAGGTAGTTGAAGACAAACGACAGCTACTGACCAACAAGGTGAGAGACGTTTTATTGTGGGATGTTCTACGGAATTATCATTCTTTAAGAACAGGTGTTTCTTCAATAGGAGTGCAGAGTATGTAATTACCAACTGTTGAAATCCAGGCTTGACTACATCTCTCTAGGTACCTCCATCAAACTTCAAACAAAGATATCCATTTAAAAATTAAGTTGGCAATTGCATTTTGTAGCAGACACATTGAGCGATGTTTCAATACGATTTATCCGCTGGAGTCAGAAAGCAAAAATACCAGACTTTTTAAGTTGAAAGGCTTGTTTTTATAGTAATTCTCATAATGTTTTGATTCAAAAACTAGATGTTATGCGTTGAAGTAACCATTAAAAAGCGAAGACGTTTTTGTGACAACTGAAGCGAGTGTAAATGTCTTACATATCAAAAGATATTTGTATTTTTTAAAATCTCAAAAGCCTGCGGTCACAGCTTTTAATTATTTCAATTAATTAATTAGGAATCCAAAACAAGTGCTCAACATTATAATGAATAAGCCATTGTTTTACTCGACTAAACGTGATATTCCGCAGCTGTGGGGATACAAACAAAATCACTCATCATCAATTGTATAGACCTCCGGTTCGGAGCTCAAATAACTTCATTTTTCATAGAGTATAAATTCAGAAGAATATCCAGTAAATTTGTTGCTTTCGAAGTTAAAATTTAATTATTACAAATTGAAATTTATTGACCAAAAATTGAAAATTACATTCAAATCGACTATTACATCCCAATGTAAATTTACTTGAAAAGGTGTGGTATATTTGCCTTCTATCCAAAAAATACTCAATGGATTTTTTACTGTTTGTTTAATGTTTCTGTTTATAATAGTTCCATTTTACTAGCTTGAGTCATTTACAAAATATACAAACCAAGAAGCCTAGGTTTAAGTTAAGACCAATTCAGACGTTTTGTTTCCCATGTGTCTTCCAAACGATAGAGTAGCTCTTAACAAATTAAATTTCATAATACTCCAATAGCATATCCACATATGAACAATTCCCAAGTTTCAATTATCTGGTGTAAGCCATTCTAATGATATAAAATATTAAATTTATCACTTCAAAACCTTGATAAATTTTTAAGCTATCACTCCAAACCCTCCAAGAAACTCCTCACTTGAGAGGAACTCTTAGGCAAGCTACTCAAAATTTTCACTATGATGGTTTCGCGGGTTCTCAACATATCACAAATATTTGTATCAGATGTGCATATATTGCACAGTTTAGTTATTTTGTATAAGCTGCTTAGAGTCTACTAGGGACGAACTGCAATTGTTTGCTTCGTCTCTATCTACGTCAATTTTGACGTCACATAAACACATTGTTATTATACTTGTTTAGAAAAAACTAAGATAACCCGTTCAAATAGTTGGCTTCTTACTTCGTGCATCAGACGTCAGAGTCAAAGTAGAAATTTAGTAATGCAAATTTTTGGAAATAAATATTTCGTAATTTTTGCAAATAAATATTTTATTTCTTCTTTTCTTTTAATATTTCTTCAACTGGTCATACTAGTCGTTCTTTTTCTTAAACTGCTTATTGAATATAAGGTGGGTTTTTTTTAGAAAAACTATTATCCCTACTTCCATACTCCATCATCCCCTTAAAAATATGTATTTTCATCAAATTTTATTTGGATATTTTACATACCATATATACCGATATGTAGTTGTATTTTATTGTTAGAAAAAAATATATCAATAAATTACTTAACATAAAATACAGATAGCACTTTATTATATAGATACTATAATTCAAATAGTAAAAAATAAAATATGAATAACTTCATAAAGTTCACAGACTACGTAGGTATAGATATCGTTTACGAAATAAAAAATATTCTTTTCGAAATCATTGTATTTAATTAAGTTTCGTTGGTATCTAAAATATAAATGTTGTCCTTGAATAAGTTAAAATGCAAATCTTTGGTATAACTATTCGTATTTAATACTGCAAATATAAAAATGTTTAAATTGAAATGTTTGTTCTTATCAAATTGATTAATATCGTTAATAACGCCTTGAGCATGGAAATGTTTTTGATTTTAGCATTACTGTGCTTACTGAAATGCAAAAAGTGTCAGCGAAGTTGATCTCGGAATGTTTATATCAATGAAAGTGGTAAAGTTTTGCAAAAAAAATTAACATTCATACCTTGGTTTAAATAACAATGTTCCTTGATTTAAGCAATGAATTTATTACGGTGTAGTACACAAAAAAGCATGTTACAAATTTGAACCCGGATCAAAATTACCAAAAACATCAACAACAAAATATAAATCATTATTAAAATTGGCGATACACTGAATTATCTGATGGGATGTTGAAATTATAGAGTAATATTGCACTATGTAAATATTTATATTTATTTAGTTTTGGTGACAAACTGGACAAAAAAGAATCCAGTCTTAATTAGTGTGGGATGTAGCGAGACAAATCAAAAATTTGCAACTTCCAGAATCGTGTTAAATTTGCTGTAATGATGATTTCTTGCCGTTTTGAAACATATCATTAGTAACAATTATACGATATTATTATTTACTGACCTTTGTCAAGATCAGACAAATTTTGATAAAAAAAAAAAAATTTGTCGGTACCTAATTCCATTCCCATTGCCTGACTGTTAGGAAGAAAAACATATTTTGGTATATTTATGACTGTCACACCTATACAATTGGTGAGATATCCCCCATAGTGGACACTGGACAGACCATATACTATACATCATTACGCGATCATTAAAAATTTTTATTAAAGAAAATTTATTGCGATAAACTTCTAAAGGTCAGTGATAATCTATCAAAGAAATGTTTTGCGATGAGTCTGGGTTCATTAAACGAAACTTTATTTAACCTTAGTAATTTGTTGAATAGTTTTTTGATACAATAAAAATGCACATCAATTAGTCGGACGACGGTTATTTGGGGTTATTATTATATATATACGACATTATTTGTTCAGTGAATCGAGTTTTAGTCTGTTGTTAATAATTACATTTGCATAAGATCATAAAACTGGGATTTGAATAAGCATGCGCTTGAAATTGGCAAGGATTTATAAAGGTGAGAATCTTTGTAAAAATATTTAATGAAAAGTTTACTAGTAGTCGAGATGTTGTAAAAATCAACAAATTCATCCTGATTTAAAGGGACGTTGACTATATAAAGTGACCAACCTGGGTAGGGAGGTATTGTTATAAATTTGGGAGCGGGACATTTGTTATAGCGCTCAAAAAATAAATATACCCATATAGTTTTTTAGATTTTTTTTTAATTTTTGTTAGTAATTTTCCAATTCATTTCCAAAAAATAGTAATTTGTAAAGATTAATTTCTCATATTTTTTTCACTGTAGTATTTTTCAATCGGCAAGTACTAGCTAGCAACGGCATTATTGCCATACAAAAATATACAGTGTAGACGCATCAAACGTATATGGCAATATTGCTCTCAGCATATCCATGGCAATCATTGCCATGACAATTTTGAAGATAATGTTGCCAGAAAATGAATCGTTTGACAGAAGTTAGCGTTGCTTGTCAACATGTAGGCGTACGTTTGTTTGGTTTCATCGCAAAATTAGTGAAAATAAGTGGAATACGGAAAAAAACTATGGATTTAATCAATAATTTTCGAAGCTATGATTACTTTGCTTCACAACTTGACACTTCGAATTCAATCGATCAAAGGCAAATTGCCTGGCAATCAAATGTCCACACATTGCAATATTGCCATTGTCATTGCCAGATAAATTGACAGTGTAGACGCATGGTATAAAAAGCATCCAAAAGTTATGCAAACACTTTAAAATAAATAATTATAATTAATTTTAACTTAGACGACTTTAAAATTAAAAATTCCGAATATTATAATTTTTTTTGGAAGTGAGTATAGAGATTTGTGAAATTTTGTATAATTATTTAGAAAAACGTGGTAATCTTTTAGATTCCTTAAGTTGTCATTAAGGGATCCTTGCTTTCTGGAAAATAGTGCCCATGCATTCATCTTCAGATCAGAAAAGGTGATTTTGCTATCATTGGTTACAGTTTCTGAGAACGGTCTTAGAATATGTAGTTATATGTAGCTGCTAATTATATAATTCTTCATTATTTTAATAATAAATTTTTTTTATCAATTTAAAAATAATTAATACAAACCTGATAAGGACCTAAAGACTTTAGAGATACTATATTGAGGATTTGCTATAAAAACACAAAAGATTTGCAACTAGATCTTACAAGATAAACGCATCTAATATTATATGAATCTATGACGCAATTCTTACCAAATTAATTTTTGATCCTGTTTCTGAAGGACAGATAGAAAATAATTCTTTATAAATAGTTGAAACTAGCTCAATTGAAGATAGATAAAAACAGACAGCTAAAGTGGACCCCCTAATAAATACATTAATTTTACTTTGAAGAATTGGTTTTATTTTTGAAATTATTATTTAAAAAAAAAAAGAAGATGGCTCTCAGTGTACGGTATACCAAGCAGTACCAAGCACCGAATTTCGAACATATTAAAGAAACTAGCTCTTGAAACCGTCGTAAAGATGCCCTCTCGACTTCTGAGTGGAAACATTGAAAAACGCTTTACCGGCTTGCCAGTTGGCGCGTTTTTGATGCGCGTTCAATATATTTCTTGACCATGAAAGTGACCAGTTCGTTGTTGTTTTTCTTGTTCACACTCAATAAATTTGATATGACAAAAACGTCACAAATCATCAACAATTTTGATGAGAAAATTTTCGCAATAAACACTAATGACTTGTAAAGAGGAGTGTCTGATTTAATACACTAAAAATAGAAACACCATCGTATCATTATTTTTTGTGAACATCTATCGAACGATGGGGATGATAAAAAACGGTGTAAGATCAATTAATCTGACACAATAATGCGGTCATATTGGGGCGAATGTTCTTTTAATAAGTAGCGTTTTTTTTTTTTTTTTTTTAAAGAATAAAAACCAAGCCTCATGATGATGATGATGAGCTTCGACCAGGTATGCAGACGCCACAGAAAGAAAATATTTGAAATAAATTAATAACCAATTATTAGATAATAGGCCACGTGAATCAAGTGATTAAATCGGTGAAGACATGAGGATGTCAATTTGTAGTTGGTAGAAGTTTGTCTGGCTCAGTCCGAATAATTCAGTGCGGCCGTTTATTTTCTTCATCTTTTGATCCGATCAATTTTCGATTGACCAATAAAAATGATTGAAATTCATAAAATACGGAAGCATCGTTTGTAGTTATTTTTGATAATGAAGTCATTCCGATGGAAATTTTTTTCTTCTTCTTCATTGTAGGTTTATAAATTGTTGCATAGCTTGTTAATTTCAAGATTTCTTAATGATCGAATTATAGTTTAAATAATGTGCTGTAAAGTATAATTGAGAAATGATTTTTTGCAGAATTGCCACTTGATGGTGTGAAATTCACTTATAGATTTGAAATGAGAAATACGATTAGCATATTTGTTAATATATTGAAGATATTTATGTAACTAGAAGCTACCACCCAATTCCAAGAAGGTGTACAGAAACTGAGGCGATTATTGTTATTGTTGTGTTTTTTTCTATCAACCTTAATTAATAACTTATTTAATTTGCATCTCATTTACATAACATCGCAGCAAAAAATCTAATAACAGTTGTCACTATTTTTTCTTTCAAATTATTTTTCTGATTCATCTACATACACCCAGAAAAAATCAAGCAAGGTTGGAACATGTTCTCCCCAAATTCCACAAAATTTCTCCTTCAATTGGTGCAAAAATTTTGTGTTCGCCGTGTTCAAAGAATTGTATGAAGTCGACTCGCTTTTTAACTTCGTCAGCTGTTGTAAAACTATAGTTTGAAGCCGAGACACCAACCACTTTTTACTCAGTCGCTTAAGTTAATTGTGGTAATGGTTTGACTTTGACTGTGGTGAAACTTTTCATCACCAATTTTATACTAAGGCCCGTTCCTACGATCGTCAGTAACGTTCTAACTGAAACTTTAACTGACAGATGCTCATACAAAACTTACGGTCAAAGTTCTGGTTAAAATTTAACTGAAGGTCGTAATAACGGCCCTAAGCTTTGCCTAGATACTATTATTTTGGGAATTGAGATCAAACTGTCCAAATAAACTGAACACCTATTCGCAAAACTCAAGCCGAAATTCCGTCAAATTTGAATTATCTTCAGTCATTACAATGTACTATCTATAATCGTCTGAATATCAAGTAAATTTATAGCAGGTTCATTAATTTTTGCACGAATAATATCAATTTATAAAATAAAGTGACCTTAAAAATAGATGACCCAAAGTCAAAAGGAAGGCCATGACTTTGAACTTATCATTTCTGATCATGGTTGCACTTTTTCTATGGATATCCGAAGAATTTTAATCAGTCTGTTGACTTTTGGAGTGTTAATGTCTTATGCTGGATGCGTACAAAGAAATCTAACTCTAAGTAAGCTAATTCACTAATAAATCAAGTTGATGAGAAAAAAAATAACAAATACATGATATGATCTTTAAAGATCTACTTTATACGGATGATTTATTATCTTGGCAAAATTTAAAAGAAAAAAATGCAATCAATGTTAATTTTGTTTTTCGTGAAGCTTTCCAAATGGGAAGTAGGTATACTCAGTATCTATCCGTACAGGTAGATTAAAGGTAATCGCATTATTAGTTAAATGATATGTTTCTTCTCTTCCGTCTTTTAATGATCTGTTCCTGAAATCGGGGTAGTACAAACAAGTCCTTCGGACCTAGTCCAACACAATCTTATGATAAACTGGCCTCTCCAGTGAAGTGTTCTTTCCAAATTTGTCATGTCCTCAGGGACTGCGATAATCAACAGTCGGGGATTTCGTATTGGACTTTTCACTACACTGACACCGGAAAAAACAACTAACTCTAAACAAATCTTTTAAAGCTTGTTTATCAAAATTATCTGCAGAGCATATGTTGTAGAACTCGACAAACTGAGTAAAGCATATGTCAGGGTACGAGTATGTCCTTTTTTAAAAAAAAATTTTGTTTCTGCTTTAAATGTGAATAACTTTCGAACCGCTATTGGTACTTAAATAATTTTTTTTTAATTAAAAATGTTTCTGGAATAAATCAAACTTTTTTTAAAAGAAGTGCGTATAAGAAAGAAGAACTCAGTATATTGGATAATGTTAAATACCAACAGGTACTAGTGGTAATCTTCTCGTCATACTAATTGAATCTCGTCTCTGTCCGCACTTTATTTTCTAACACCACCTTAAATAGAGTATGTACTTACTTGGTTACGTAATTGGGTGTTCATATTAATTTAATTAACCAATAATATAAATATATGCCAACAACACGGATTTCTTTCATTCATTTTAACTATTGGTTAAAGTTACCATAACCGAACCTAAATTATATTATCAAATTGTAAAATTATACTACAACCCAGTTAATTAACTACAGGTGATATTCACCAGAACATACCTACATCAAGACTCACTAATATTATGTATCAACACCCATAATAATTCAAGTATTTAATTTGTGATTTTCCGTTAAACTAACCTTCGAATTCAACTGAAACCGAGAGTTAATTAAGGTTTATTTATTGCATCCGTTCAGATATTTCTCACTCGCGTCTTTAACCATTCCAAATTCAAGAAAAACGTATCGAAGCCAATATAATAATTCGTTTTCAAAAATAATTTAAATAAATCAACTGGACTTGAATTAATTATTCGAATAGAATAATTGTTCGAAAATCGCCATGCCTCACCTAAGAAAGACAATATTGCAACTATGTATTTGCCGAGTCAAGGTTTCGAGAAAATAATTATTTTAATTTCCTTTCATATAATTTTTTAATAATTTAAAATAATTTACCGAATTCTGGCTTTTTATGCGAAAATTAATGAACCTTTATGAAATTGTGACACCATTCGAAGATTTGTCTGAAAATATAAAATTGAATAGCTTCGAATGAAAAAGCTTCCGCATTCAGATTCAATTACGATGAAATGGTCAGCGGTGAGACAAAATTCTAATGAATAACATTAGGTTTTTATAAATTTCCTTAACAAAAAACTGCGATAGAAACGAAAATATTGCGCGGTTTTACATTTACAGATCAGAAATAGAAACTGAACTTAGCATATAATGCGTCGAGATTTTCTACTAATTTTTATATCATGTGAAGAAAAAAACCTTCAAGGACTGGTTAGAACCGATTCGTTTTGAAGAGCATGAATTAACATAAACAATTAACAAAATACCATCCTAATCAGGGAATTTATACCTACTGCTGTTCGGAAATTCAAATCAAACCTACATCGTTTTTTTTAGTTAATCAAAAATTAAAATAGTTACATTAAATGTCGCCCAAAATAAGAGTCTCACGCCATTTAAAGCGGCAAATAGTTGATATTGCAAATATTTAGGCAAATAGGATTGTAAATAACAACATAAAACCACATTTTTTTTATCCAAGTGGTGCGTACATGTAAAAAAATCAATAAAATTAATCAATTTGGAATTAATCAAACTTAATTTGGTCTACCTGATCAAGAATTTTGGAGAAAATCATTGAATACTGGTTTGGATGACTCAATTGCTTTTACGAATGTCCATCTTATGATGCCACTGCACTTTACTCAAAATTGTTATTCTCCGTCTTCCGTACTTCTCTGCATCGTCCTTTTATATTTAATATACTCTCCTCATACATCTACGATTTTATACACAAACCAAATTTCGCCTTTGCCGCGTAATAGGTTCTCGAAATCCAAAGGTTCTCACCAATATCACTATCTCCCAACCTTTAAAAAAAAGTAATTTGCTTCCAAGTAAACTAAAAAATAATCACCAAGTTTCAACTTTATGGCACAAACTATTCCAAGTTCTCACGACAAATGCTTTACACTTAAAAGTGATTCCAAAGTCACAGTTCTTTATAAATTTTAATGTTCAAGTAAAGTTCTAGTGGTATAAGTAGTTTATGAGTTATAAAAACCAATTTTTTTGATTTAAAAAGTTCATAAGTTACGAGTCCTGAAAAGAATTTTTAAACGGCGGACAGATGTACACAAATTAAAAATTATGCCTTTTTACTTCGTCCCAAGAAACCTTGGACTAATTTTGCAACGCAACGAATGGTTTATATAATTTTTTTTAGCACATCTGACTTTGGCGAGAAATGATAGTACCTTGTTTATATGCTCTATTTACAAATATCTTGATCAGTAGTTTTCCTTAAGTGGCAAAAATTGGCTCTCAGCGAAAAGTATTTGAGAATCACTGGTTGATTCTATTGCTTGCTCGCTTGCTTGCTGCATGGGTATGCAGGTGTACACTCTCGAAGAGCGGAGACACAGGGCTTCGAACAAATCGCTGTATATTTCATTTATTAACTGATTAGCTTCAAGCTTATTTGGATTTTATCTGCACTGAGAAATCTTACCTTAAAAAGATTTACGGTGATGGACATGCGAAACTTGAATAAAATAAGCAATATTCAGGTAATCTTCACATAAAAATTTCCACTTTACAAATGAAAATTAAAAAAAAATTATTTTCATTATAATCTGTTCCACTTAGAATTAATTTTTCTATAAATTGCAATTGATGCTGAATAAAAATTACCGTACTTGGTTAGGCTTTACTATAGAAATACGCTGCACATTAAAATTTATTTAAAAAAAAAAAATTAGCTGCACAACTCCATATACATTTAACAGATTATTGAGCTGAAAAGAAACGAAGAGGAAGCAATTGTGTGGTCAAGGTGGAATTAAATCGAAAATATAAAAACTATCTATGAGATTATTGAAATTATAGACGTATGTCTCCAGGTACGAAAGGTTATTAAGAAATTAGTTGCGCTTGATCCACAGATTTAATCACTATTCAATTTCAATGAACCAATGCGATAAAGAACTAATTGAGTAAAAATTTCAAATCAACATCGAGGTAGAAGGGGTTAAGACCCAATTCAAAAATTTTCAGGAGTTGAAAAATTAGTTCTTGTTATTAATTCAGAATTTCAATGGCGTCTTGATGTTTAAGTAGACTTTTACTGCTGAATAATTTGGTTATGGTAGTCCAAAATGTATTCATTGTTCAAAAATGAGAAAATTATGAATTTCTGATAACCTTAATCTCATACACCTGACGTAAAGAGCAAAAGCAATTTTTGCAATTAACCAATTTTACTTAATCACGTTTGATATTATACTTCTCTCAAATGTTGTAAATTTCGCTATTACATCTGATTTTGAAAGACGCTAACTACTTTATTGCATTATTTCCTTAAATCTAAATAAACACATCAGACCAGTAGCAGCTTCTTGTTTACGTATTAAATTTAAGTAGTTTCAAACATATTTTCTTTGGACTGCTAAAATTTTAATGTAAATACCTTTGGTGAATTTCGGATACGTGAAGAGCGGAAATATTTGCAATGGTGCGTTGATTATTTGTGAATTTGCGTAGACAATTTTTTTTCACTCTCGGTTTTGATCAAATTCACACAGTCTCAGAAAGCACTTTACAACCGAAACCAAACACTTAATTTTGATTTAAGGATATTTTTTCACTACACACGGAAGTATACGGTGGTAAGAGGTGTCTCATTGAATTCATCACCTGTGTCTAGAGGATAAGAATCCACTTGATTGAAACATAAACTCTTCACTTTTTGAGCGATTTTGTTTATCCGAACCGATAATCCGCTGTAAGTGCTTGTATTTCGCGAGTTAAGTTCAGTTACAATATTAAGTGGCGTTCACGCTCTCCCGGCAATTATTTATGAAGTATTAATATTTTTTTTCGTTATTTTGGCACTTTAACTATCGGTAGAAATATTAATGCGCGGCGCTTATTTTGATCGGTTTTATTTCCATAAAATTTTGATCAACAATTTAATAATTGGCTGCGCGCGCGATAAAAGTCAATTTCGGTTTGAATTTCAAAATTTTGAAAATCGTTTTTTCGTCGTTTTACTGCGTTGGGTGCTCGAAATGCAAAAATTTTTTTTTAGATAAATAAAATGTTTTGTTGAAGACCCAACAAGTTGTAACGTCTATAGGGAACTATAGTAGATGGTCACTAACTTCCAACTCTTCACTTGAGACCACATGGAAAGCTATTGTTATGTATTCTCGACTTTTTTCTTGTATTCTTCACTCTGTACGCTTTATTACTTATTTTTTTCACATTCGTTCCGAGTATGTTTTACAATTTGAACTCATGGCAATAATACCCCATCGATGCACTTGAATAACAATTACCGCATTTACGCTACGTTTGTATCGTTTTATTGGCCGGCTAACCCTCGCTCTACGTACAAATTGAGCTCGATCCAATGATAGTAAGAAGGCGTTCGTAACGATTACGACGACGACATTTTCGGATTTTTCTTATCGAATTCGGAGTGTTTTGTGCGTGTTTAAATGGATCGATGAGTAATTCATTCATTGATTGATAAATGGGCTGGTATTTTAAAGTAATGGAACCGCCAATATTTTGAATTTGATATACTTAATGTAACTGAATGTTATTGCGGTAACATTTCTTCGAAGCTGTCGAACTTTGTGTAGCGGAAAGACGATTGTTGAAGGACGACTGGACATTGAAATTCCAAGACGAAAGTGTCAGCAAATCGGTTATGCCTTGAGGAAATCAGAGCAAAATATTGGCTCTGGGCTAAAATTCTCAAGAAATCGTTGAGGATTGTGAACAACTCTAGTAGACGAGGGTAAACGTAAGACGTAACCTCTGATTTCAACAGGATTACGCAGTGTTAAGTACTGTAAAAAGTTTAAAAATCTCCTGAAAAATCAGCAAATAAATATAAAAATCAAAAAATCATAATTTTGGAATTTGAGCTATATATTTTGTATAGTTGCAACTCCATGAACAATTTTTTTTTTATTATTTAAACAACACTAGCATATCTACTTCCTATCATGAATCTTCCTAGGCTTGATTACACTCGCTCTGCGATGAACCCTTGATTTAGTACATTCTGTACAAATCATTTTATGATGAAATTACAAAATTTGGATTTTTTTTTTCAAATAGTAAAGAAAAATTTAAATTCTTCTTCTATCAAAAGGATTAGAAATCGCACCATCATCTGATTTTCTTTTTATTAAATTTTCGAGTTTAAGATCTTAAAATTGATGAAGCCGAACAAAATAATATATTTCACTTAAGTGAATCGTTATTGATTGACTTGCGGTGCTTCGGGTTGGTGAATATTTTATCGAGCATACCCTGTAACAATAATTATTTTAGTGTTCGGTCGTGTCAATAAGATTTGTCCTTCTAAAGATAAATTAATTTCTAAATATTCATGTTAATCAATTTTGTAATTTATTATATTAAAATTGATAATATTCCAAAATTTAAATTTTTACTAAACATGAATTTGCTCGATTTTTAGCAGATCGCAGTAAATAAGAAAGAATATTCACTGCAGAGGGATGTTGTTTCACTTAAGAACCGCCTAAATGATTCATTTACGGTACACCTGCCTGATTCATTTACTAATATCAAAACGGTAAGCATAAGTCACTTAAGAATCGTAAAAGAATTGTTCTGTGGAAATATAAGAACGTATTGTGTTTATTTAATAACAAATAAGTATCTACAAAACAAATTAATATATTATAAATAAATACATGTTGAGAATTTGAAAATAAATGGCGTCGTCCGGAACTGAAAAACAGGAAAATATAAGCTAGATTCTAAAATAAATAAAAATTTTGGATTACTTAAATCGCGATTGTTTATTTTAATTCGGCATTCATTTAATTTCCGTACAAAATAATATATTTCACTTAAGTGAATCGTTATTGATTCACTTGCGATGCTTCGTTTTGATGAAGTAAATACAATCAAGCATGGACCGTAACGATATGTAATATTAATTTAGTGTTAGTTCGTGTCAATAAGAACTATCCGTCTAAAGGTTACCTACATTAATTTCCAAATATTGAATACCTACATGCTCAAACTCAAACAATATTTATTTATAATAATTCAAAATGCATTAACAGAACAATAATGTTTTAGAGATTAGACTTACTATCTTAACAGCTAAGTTGTAAAATTTATAGCACTTAGGCAATGAGGAAACGATATATGCAATTTTGTTAGGTTAGGTTAGGTTAGGTTGCAGTGGCGGCCAAAGGCCTCACATAGACCCACGAGGGTCCATAGTGATACCACATAAAAATAGGAGACCCCATGTCCTTATGGTAGGTGCGCTTGAGTTGCGATCTGTGTTGAGAGCTCCTCGTTTAATTCGAAGGTCCCTGTAGACATAGCAAAGTTGAGCAAACTCTTCATGCTGTTGAGAGAGACTTCTTTGAGGTTTGCGAAGGTCGGTGCTCCCAGAGCTTTCACCCGTCTCCTAGCGAGAGCTGGGCAGCTGCACAGGAGGTGTTCTAGCGTTTCCCGTTCCCCGGGAAGTTTACAGTTTCTGCAGGTATCGTTAGTAATCAGCCCCAAACCATACGCATGCGCCCCTATCAAACAATGGCCAGTAATTATACCGACCAAGGTTGCGCATTGCGCCCTTGGTAGCGTTAGCAAGAGTCTAGTACTTTCCTTATTGAGAGTACCCCACATTTGCTTCGTGGTTCTGGAGGTTGATGAAGCCCGCCACCTGGCCTCGGACAGGCTTACCATCTTCTTTTCTAGGGAGTTGTAGATGACATTAAGAGGCGGTGGAACTGAAACCGCGGTTTCTAGCCCAAGGTTAGCACCCTTTTTGGCAAGATCATCCGCGAGTTCATTACCTAACACACCACTGTGCCCTGGAACCCAGCAGAGTTCCACCTTCCTATTTGAGCACAGCTCCTGTAAAGCGCGTCGACAGTTAAGTACTGCCTTAGATTTGATAGTGCAGGACCGCAAGGCCATTAAGGCTGCTTGGCTATCCGTATAGATAAAAACTGCACTATCCCTTTTACGCGATTTGTGAGCCAGTTCCGCCGCCTTCTGAATCGCCAGTATCTCCGCTTGGAAAATACTGCTATCGTTTGGCAGCCTGTAGCAAGAGTTTGTGGGAAGATCGAGCGAGTGCACGGCTGCGCCCACTCCGTCCTCCATCTTGGAGCCGTCAGTATAGATATTAATTGATCTTGCAGAGTCGCCGGTTCTAAGCTCCCAGAAATCTCTGCTTGGTATATTTATCGCGAACTTCCTGTCAAACCAGAGCTTAGGATCTGAGTAGTCCGTAGTCCCTGTAGTCGGTAGACTGATATTACTGTGCCCGTACGCACATGCATTGAGCTGGTTTGACTCTCTGAGTCTTAGTGCGCATTTGCAAGCTACGTACTTTGCGAACAGGTCAATTGGTGGCAGAAAAAGAAGGACGTTGAGCGAATCTGAAGAGGTGCTCCGGAGAGCGCCCGTTATTCCCAGACAAGCCTGTCTCTGCACCTTTACCAACTTATTCCTGTAAGTAACTTTATCGAGTACTGGCCACCATACTAGCAGACCGTATAAGAGAATTGGCCTAACTACAGCCGTGTAGATCCAGTAAGTGATCCTTGGCTCTAAACCCCACCTCCTACCGAACATTCTCTTGCACGCGTAGAAGGCGATGGTTGCCTTGGATACTCGTTCTTCCGTATTTAGTTTCCATGACAGCTTACTGTCTAGGATTACTCCTAGATATCTGGCATGGCCATTTAGGGTTAGCTCAGTGCTGCCCATCTTAGGTAGCTTGAACTGCTGAGTCTTTGTTCTTCTAGTAAAAAGAACCATTTCCGTTTTCGAAGGGTTAACGTTAAGTCCTCTGGTTCTAGACCAGTGTAGCAGCTTATTAAGAGCCCGTGTCGTCAGCTCCGACAGCGTGTCTGTGTACCTACCCGATGCTAGGATCACCACGTCATCGGCATAGGCTACAACATCTACCCCCGAGTTTTCAAGATCTTTCAGTGCCCCATTTAGAGTGAGTATCCACAAAAGTGGTGATAACACCCCTCCTTGTGGAGTACCCTTGTTAGTAATTTTGAAGGAGCGGGCATTACCCCATTCCGATGATATGGATCTGCTTCTAAGCAGCGTTTCGATCCATTTACTAATAGTAAAGTGGACCTTTGCAGAGCCCAGAGCCTCAACAATTGCCTCCGTTGTGACATTGTTGAAAGCCCCTTCTATATCCAAGAAAGTTCCCAAAGTGAACTCCTTGTACTGTAGCGATCTCTCGATTGTACCCACAACCTTATGCAAGGCCGTGTCTACCGATTTTCCCTTGATGTATGCGTGTTGGACCCTGGAGAGGTGGCTGGGATCAAGGGATTCCCTGATAAACCCATCTAGTATCCTTTCCAGTGTCTTAAGAGTAAAAGATGTAAGGCTAATGGGTCTGTAGTCCTTCGGGTTAACGTGACTACTTTTACCCGCTTTCGGTATAAATACCACCCGAGCGTTCCTCCATGCCTGGGGCACGTAGTTGAGTTTCAGGCAGCCTTTGAAAATCGCCTGTAGCCATGGAACCACCAGGCTCTCTACATTTTGTAGCATAGCAGGTATAACTCCATCCGGTCCCGGCGACTTGTAAGGGGCGAAGGAGTTTATAGCCCACCTCACCCTGCTGGCCGAGAAAAGCCCTGGGATGCTGGACATAAAGAAGCTGTCCCCTGCTGTAGTGCGAGTAAGGTCCGGATCCCGGCAGCCCGGAAAATGAGCGCTTAAAAGGGCTTCAAGTGATTCCGCGCTATCCTTCGTCCAACTACCATCCATCTTACTCAGCAGAGCGGGTGGAGTAGGATTCTTAGATATAAGTTTCCTGAGTCTAGAGGCTTCTGACGTTCTCTCGATCAGGCTGCAGAAATTTCTCCAGCTGTCTCGTTTCGATTTCTTCAGTTCCCTCTTAAAGATCTTTAGCGAGTTCCTATATTCGGCCCACGCTTCCGCTTGGTTTGTGCGCTTTGCCGAGTTAAAGAGTTTTTGGACTTTCCTCCGAGAATCACCCAATTCCTTACTCCACCAAGGAGGTTGGGATTTTCCCGACGGTTTCCTGCGGGGGCAAGCCGTCTCGAAGGCTTTATTCAGAGTTTTAGTTAAGAAGTTTGTAGTATAATCCAGCGAGTGCGTGTTCCAAATGTATTCGGGAACTCTGCCATCGAGTCGGTTCCTTACCACATCTGAGAACAATACCCAATTTGTTTTTGCTGGATTTCTATAGGCAGTGATCCTAGTGCTAAAACTTGACGCCACAACGAAACCTATGTACCTGTGATCCGAGAAAGATGGTCTATCCAAGACCTTCCAGCTCTCCACACGACAGCCATCCGTATCCGTGTACAGCGTCAAATCAAGCACGTTTTCGCTAGTTGGGCCCTTATATGTCGGTGTGTCCCCACGGTTACCGATTAGTAGGTTAGTATTGAGAATGAAATGCAGTAAAGACTCACCCCTATCGTTGACGTCCTTACTACCCCAAATCGTATGATGAGCGTTTGCGTCACTGCCGACTACTAGGCTGAGCTTTCGTCGAGCAGCTTCCTTCACTAGCGTCTGCAGCTCCACCGGAGGAGACGGTCTATCATGCGCTAAATAAGCCGACGCGATAAGCAGCGGCTGCTGTCCATTCGCACCCTCTATCAGTGCCACCGTCAAATCGCTCGTGCTGTAATTAGATGTTAGAAAAGTATTAAGGTTCTTTTTGACCATAATGGCCGACCGTTTCTTACCTTCCTTCTGAGCGAAAATCGTGTTGTAGCTTCGTGACGCCAGTCCCTTGATATCCCCGTTACCAGAGATCCAAGGTTCCTGGATGAGTGCCACATCGTAGTCCCCTTCTTCAAGGGTGAGAAGTAGCTCAGCCGAAGCTAAACTACTGTGGTGGAGATTTATTTGAATCAACCTTAGCATCTTGGGGAGCTAAGCTAAGTTGATTCGGTATCGAGACCGAGGTAAGAGTAGCGTCCGGATCCAACGTCTCAGGATCGCTCTCTACCCCCGTATTGAGGCTGATGTTTGTGGCGGCCGCGGTCAGAATATCCATTCCCAGATCTTTCTCCACTTCGTTGGCCTCGAGAGTGTTGGCATTCCCGTCTTTGGAGTGACGTTTCTTCAGTCGAAGGTACACACTCCCGATACCCCACGCCATTTTACCGATATATGCAATTTTGTTAACGGCACTAAAATTTAAACATCACATTGATTTAAATATAAAAATCCGTAGGAATTGTTTCTTTTACTAAATATGCAAATTTTTGAAATTTGTTTTATTTTATTATATCAATAATAAAGTATTTTACTCAATGATCATGTCTTGCATAATTCTGTTCCACATTTACTAGCTAAAATATTGAAAACGTAAGAAAAAAACGATATATGTAGGCCGTCTAGTTAACCAGCTCAAAAAAATACGTTTTAGCATAACAACAGCTAAATAAACAGTCCGAAAAAGATCACAAACCGAATAATTTGATAGTAACGAAAAAGTCACTAACCTGTTGCAGATGGACAACTATAGAATTTAAAATAGAACCAAAGAATTCCCCAAGTAAACACCTCCGTATTTGCTTCATGCCTTAGGCATCGTTTTGATCGTGACTTAATTGAAACGATCATTTGATCGGCGATCTTAGAGTACCACCTGATCACAACCCGTATGTACATACTATTAAGAGAAAATCAAATCCGTGTCGGCTATAGATCATAAGGAATTCCCGCAAAATTCAAACTCGGATGTAACGCTTAAATTGAACTCAGGAATAACCCAGATTTAGAATTCTATTTTAGGACCAGGTAATTTACAATTACGCCATTCGTACCTTATACCTGCAATGAATACGATTTGATTATGAAGTTTCCCGGGTACTAAAATAGAAACCGGATGGCGAATTTTACGCGACAAGGTTCTAAACGCATTCCACTCAGCATTTAATTGTTCAATTTTTGAATTTCTTGGTGACGCTTTTTGAATATCTCACCTTCGATTCGAATCGTAGGTATTCAGTATCCAAAGTAAAGGTCGGCCGGCAGTAACGTGCTGGATTTTTAATAAGCCGCCATAATAGCAACCTGCTAGTTGGCGGATAGTGTGGTTTGATCGTATGGAACGTGATTAACGTAATGCACGTAACGAATCAGTTGAGGTTGTGACACCATGGCACATTGTTTTTATTCAATCCCATGAAATTCGATAGTATCTACATAGAGTATCTATCTATTTTTTTAGATATGTTTTATAATGAACTTACTACTGAATCTACTTCTACTCAGCATTGAATTAGTTCGGTAGCTTTATGACCTGCAATTGATATGGTTCCACTATGTAAAAAAGTGTAATTTATTTTCTTTGGACGTGCGATTGACAGGTGTTTGGTCGTGTTATACCTCCTATTGATAGACATCACCGATCACCTGCATTGTCATTTAGATGAATTGGTGGATTTTTATCCATTATATAAAATCAGTATGAAAAAAGGCATCGTAATTGAACTTTGAAGGCCAATATCGACATGTCGTTTTGTAATTAAAATCTTGAGATATTTTCGTGAAATTAGAAAAAACTATTTCCGATGTACGTTCTACTTACTAGAAAAGAGACTGGAAGATTTCATAAAGATTTTTTTAAAGAATAATTTGCAATACAGATTAATATGAGCAGTACTAAAGGTTTTTGGTATTGTACGGGGCCTGAAAAATAGTTGAAACAGTTTCATATAGATTTTTAGATCTTAGTCAAATTTTTTCATGTTTAAATAATAAAAAAATAGTTGTTAAACACGGGATATTTGCGGATTTTTAAGGTCGGTACTGTATCAGCACTGGTAAAAATTGAAACCAAAACAACTCCAAAACAACACAGTTCTCATACCCTTTTAACTACACAGTAAAAAATTTCAGTAAAAGTACTATTTTTTGTAGTAATTTTTACTGTAGCGTTAATGTAAATTTACAACTAGAACATAAATTTAAGGAACTAATATGCTTATTTCTAATAATATGTGCAAATGTTTTAATTTCTTTAAAAATTACATAAAAATACGTTTAATTTTAACGTAAGTTTAACGTAAGTTTGACGTAAGTTTATTAATTCTGGTTCTGCGTAAAGTTACTTAATGGTGCTCTTATTTGTACACGTAAAACAAAAGTATAATCCAATTATATATGTTTAGTGTGGTGTAGTAGTCTTACAACGATCCGAGTGTCAGTGGTGAAATTATATACTCTGCAAGATCACTGTATCATAGCAAAAGGATCTATAATATTATCTAAATGATTTACTATAATACTTAACATGTGAGAAGTGTAAAATTACAAATAAAAAAATAAATTAATACATATTTATCTGTAACAATTTACACGCTAGTGTATAGTGTAGTTTTACAATATTTACGTACATCTGTAAAGTTTAAAATTACGGAAAAGCAATGAATCACATTAGATATTTATCTGTAACGATTTATACACTATTTTCGGGCGTACACAAAGCAGTGTAATTTTACTATAGTTTAAGTTGGAATCCGATTGCCTACTTTCTGGCATCGTTTCTACGATCGTCAGTTACGTTCTAACTGGAACTTTAACCGACATATTTTCATACAAAACTTGCAGTAAAAGTTCAGGTTAGAATTTAACTGACGATCATAGCAACGGGCTTTAAAGTATTATTGTAAAAATTTAATACAGTTTAATTATTAAGTTATTCATAATATTATAGTTCCTAATGTTACAAAAAATACCTAGTTGTTGAGAAAAGCAATTTCAATAGACTATAATAATAAAGAGAACAAAATATTTCTTCTCTTTTGCGTGCTGGTAAGGTGTCTACATTTTTTTGGCTTGTCTGTAATGTACTAGTTCTAAGCCCTGATAATACAAATTTTCAGGACTGGAAATTCATTGAGAATTCAAATTAAACTGTTTAAAAACCCTCCAAATTCATTTCTTTAGAAGCTATCTACATTACTCCATTAATGTTACTCCGTACTGCTATTTAATCAAGACTGTTATTTGTGCAGTGATTTCATAGATGCAGCTATGAATAGTGAATATATGGGCCTATACACGCATATTATTGAAGCGTATGAATCTCTCATTAGTGCGATTCTATTTAAAAAAAAAAAGTTCTGAATACATCTAAAATTTTAATTATTTAAAAAATCATTCGTTTCAAAAAAGTTCATAAAATAATTTAAATGCCGATATTTGATAGTAACGTACTTTTTTTAGTTTATTTTCTAGTTCATACAATAATTTAAAGAGTAGAATAGAATCAATTAGGTATAGCCAATTAAAGTCATAGGAATTGTCTATAAAAAAAGAGTCATTAAACCTTTCTATCTACGTCAATATAAGCGATTCTAATCATGTAAATGGTCGTCACGAAGCAAAGTGTCTAGTCTAAAGTCTAGAATTTTCTTATACTAAAATCTTTTCCGTTACTTACGTGCCCTGAAGGTATGGTCTATTCAGAAACCAGTTAAACGTGCTAAGACTAAATTATTTATTTTAAATGATAAGACTGTTAATCGAGTGCTGAATTTCTAAATTCGAAATCATTAAGGAGTAGCTAGGTGTTTAGATATCGATTTCTGAACAAGATTTTTAAAATTATTAAAATAGCTCGTTTTTTTTCATCCAGCATACCCTTGAATGATTCAATTGAAGGTAATGTTCAGTTTTAACCACCCGTACTTATTCATTTCGGTTCGAAATGATACAAATGTAGACAAACAAGTCCTTCTTTGATATTTCGTTCACCTGTTACTTACATTTCGAAATATTTTGTCTGTGTTTTTTTCCTGTTTAATAGCCCACCTTGAGTGGCTTGAAGAGTATAAAAATTTGCAAGACGGAAGTAAAGAGCAAAAGTTTATAATTTGCTTGTAGATCTGGCGATTACATAAGACAAATCAAATGTATTTTCGTTGGTTTTTGCACAGTAAGAAACAAGGCGTTGGTAATTTAAGCTGGGTGCAAAGTTACTATTAAATGCGATAATCCCATCGTGGTTTACCTTCGTAATGTTTAAAGTCTGCAAGTATCTAAAGTATAATTGAAAGTTTTTACGATTCTGGCAATCTAAGTCCATGTCAGGCACAAAAGAGCTCTTTGTTTCACGCCTCAAAATGGCCTCACATTAAAGTTATCATTGTCTTTAATGGTTTCTAATGGTCTAAAATAACTCCTAGGTTTCATGCAAATTTAGTGGTTTTTGAGTAATGTTTTGAAAGTCAGTGCCCCTGGGGCGGCAAAACAGTGACCTCATCTAGGGCCATATTCTCAACGAACACAGTAGTCGCACACATGTCTGATTTACTCCAAAACAATAGCCTGAAGCTGATTCGGTAGTCTTAATATGGTCTTCCCCATCAAAACACATCGCATTAAACTCTATCGCTTGAGCTTAATCAAGAAAACCAATTGTCCACGCAATACAATAGCGCTACTGTACTAAACCGCAAACTTATGGTAATACCCGGCAAGATTCCGACGTGAAACGCTGCATCAGCAATCAGCCACGTCCAGCTGACGACTATAAATTACAAGCGCGAGCAATCTTCTTATTCATCGGACGTCCGACCTTCATCGGCCTTGACTCAGTTGTAATTTACTTTTGATTTCAAGCCGAGGAAGGCAATACTATGAGCCACGCTCGTTCGTATGTACGATAGTTGTCCGCGATAGTCTCGCTTTAGTGCTTCGTATAGTGAACTGAGTCATCATAACGCTCAGCCGCGTGAGCGCGCTCAAGCGTGCTAAGCTTAGCTTCAAGTCGAGCTCAGAGACCCCGGCTCAGATGAAACCTGGACGTAGAGCTCAGCATCTGGCAAAGATCTTAATGCTAAGCTTCTAAGTAGCCGCTGTATGACACCTAGTGCTGGTAATACTTTTTCAAGTCTGGCTTAGAGTTAAAGAAGCTGGAGCTGGCTGAGCGCCCAGTCAGCTCTAGCCCGAAACGCTCAGTGACGCAATTGCGTGAAGGCGGACAATATGCATATACCTACTACGTATTCTTAGCTGGTTCTGGACACTTGCATCCGCTTATATCAGAACCGTGACGAATCTCTACAATGAAATTGAGAATTTATTTCGATTAACCTCTAGCCTAGCCGGAACCTTATGGTTTTTCCGCCCGACAGGTAAGGCGCGAGCTATTTGAACTCATACCTAGTTCCGTTAGAGTCGCTTTTTTATTAGTGCAATAGCGTGGCTTGTGAACTACAAAGACACCGTAAAACTTAATTAATCCGAACTTCTAGTCTAGAAAATCCATACTACGATGTGTACATAGTTTGAACAGCAATTTGACACCTGGAATAGGTTGATGAGCCGGATTCAAGGTGAATGCTGAACCGGATTTAGTCCAATTAGAAAAGAACAGCTCGCGGCACGATAGCCTCATTAGATGAGCTATTCTAGTCCGGACGAGAAAGAAAAAAAAGCAACAAGATGTTCGGGTCAGTTCAGACGATTTACGCTTCTTACCTTTTAAATGGTGGCTTGTGGGTTATGTCATAACAAGGATGCTGACAAAATGGCAAGCTGTATACTTAATGAGACTAAGATTGAAAGCAGACATAAAGAGATTGTTATAGCATAAATCGTGAAACTCGGTATTAAAACGACCGGGCATATGATTCATCATTTTGATTTATATTAGAACGAACTTTAGCAAAAACTTGAGATTTTACCAATTAATTGGTGCTTTTTGTCTATTCTGTTGCAGTCGGTTTTTAAGATTGTTTCACGGCACTTAATGTCTGCTGGATTAATGTCTGAACTAATGTTGTATAAGGTGTTCGCCTTCTACAAAATTACAAGATTGGGTTAACATTAAGAAGAAATTAGAATGTACATAATTTGTATCGCAGTGCATGCATGTAATGTATGTATGTAATGTATGTATAGGTAATTTCTTAATCGATTTAGCAATAGTTTCGAAACCATTTAATTAACAGAGTTATTATTATCATTTCTTGCTCTTTTCGGAAGTACTTTCTTAAGCAAGGTCATACTACCCCAATTCTTCGGGTTCCTTAAGCTAAACCATTGAGTTTGTTCTTTAGCGTCCTTCTATAAATCAATAAGGATTGATCAGAAATCGGTTGTTGTTGTTTAGTGGGAAAAATACGCAGAAAAGCAGCGCTTCTTGAGCATTTAGGCTCATTATACTCAAAACCTTCAGATACTACCCGACCTTGTTCGTCCTTCTCACGAATTTCAAAAATACAGGTAGGGAGCGAGACCGAAGTTCCTCCATCCTCATAACATCAACGCCGTATACGTGCAGAGAAGAAAATGTTCCGTTGTGTCGTCGCTATCGTCGCAAGCGTGCAAATGGGGTCGTCAATGATTCTCAATCTGACCTGATCTGTGAGGTAATGTCTATTAATCTCGAAAACGTCGTACTGATTACAAAAACATCTTAAAAGAAATTACTTAGTTAATCAGTGCTATGAATTATTTTATCATTTCTATAATTGTGTGATTGTGCAAAGAAAATCAGAAAATATTGAACGGCTTTAATGATATTACTAATTTCATTACAACTATAAAAAAAATTGTTTGGTTCACTTTAACTACAGCGACTTATAAATTTGACCACATATCAAAAAATCGTCAAAATTCAATCAAAATATACAATATTATAAAATCCTCTTTCGTGACTTATAGCTGATTTCATTCGAAAGATTAGAAACTGGGTTTAGCGAAATTTTAAGATTTAAAAAGATAAAAGAGCGCATAAAACTAAAAATCTAGTTCGAAGCGGAGCCTGGGTATATACCTACCATACGGCCATAAACTTTTAAACAAAATTTCAAATCCGTGAATTGATTCGTTTATGAGATATGGAGCAATATTTGCCACAACATATTTTTTCACTTCATACAGAAGCTACTTGGAATGCGTGGAGTATTTCGCACACTTTTGAACTTGACCTTACTTTTGAACTGGAACTTATTTGATCGGTATGATAAGAATAATTGGTGGGGCTAAGCAAAATTTTTCAAGAATAGCTAGTTGTTATTCGTATACTCCCTATCAAATACAATAAATTTTGAACATTTTTTCCCAGCCTGGGCCTAATCATAAATAGCAGATTTGCTCAGCATTCATTTTAATTGTTGGTGCACCGATAGAAACGTTTCTCCCTGATTTGGGGCTAATTTACTGAGGGCTAATGTACTGTTTACTACTATAACATTTCATGTTTGCTTTTGAGCTATGAGCTAATAATACATGCAGTCTCTAGAGTCTAGACACCTGAAAATCTTAATCCTCGGGAGTGGAATATAAGTACACCTTGGATCAATACCCAAATAAAAATCTTTTGAGAACATAAATTTATAGTGTGGCTAAGACCCTCCTCCCTAATGTAGGGTCGGTGATCATTTGCGTTAAAAATGAATTCGGTTTTACTCAATATTTGACAAATTTTATATCAAAGATTACTTCTGTAATCATAGAGCCGATAAAATACAGCCTAATATCAAAGAAACCTGTCTGATCGACAATGTGCCAGAAATGCACTGACCGTAACGACAATAAGATATGATAATCGCGCACAATGCACACATGGAGACCTTCGATCTTATGACGATCTTTTTAATTAATACAACTCAATTCCATGATAAGATCAGTTCGAGTTCCTTACTGAAATTGATCTGGTGTGGATTGGAATGGTAATCAGAAAATCACAGTACAATCACATTTATTAATTGCATTCGATCCAGATTGCACTAATTTTTGGGTAAAATCGTTTCAAAGTCACTCGCTAAAAACAACTCCCAAGAAGCCTTCCGTAATTCGACCAGCAGATTCAATACCGTGTCGCTTTAATTGACAAGTGCTTACGTGTTCAGATCCGGTGATCAATTAATTAGCTGCAGTTCAAGCAGATCACCTCTAGAAGACGCCAGCACATTCATCATTTTTCGCCTGAAAGGAACGACGCTTGACCATGCGGAATCATATTCAATTTCCAACCGTACATTCAGAATTAAGATGATCATGACGACAATGATGGCTTTATACCATTCAAATGACCGAGGCTATTTTGCATAATCAGACCTTCCGTTAAATGCCGCGAATAAACGACGCTTGCTGTGCTAGCGACCAGTACTTACTATACAAAATTACACATGTGTTTGCAATGATTCTGCCAAAAAATTTTTGACCATGGGACGAAATGCCTGATCGGCGGCTATTGCTCAATTAACCCATTGACGAATTCTGTTGTATTATGACTGGACGCACCGTCTTTCTATAGTCAGTTAGTTACTAAGAATGTTGTGACGAATGAAGGTCGTTCTGTCGTCAGTGTGGTCAACTGTCCTTCTACACGACTGTCATTATCCCTAAAGATTTTAATTAGTTATATTTTGTTGTTAGTCTGATGTTTGTCTAATAGAAAAATCTTTTGTTGCGGAACTTTATTTATTCTAAAATATTTAATTTTGTTAATTAAATAAATTTGTTTTAGACAGACATTGATTTTACATCAAACCGTATCGGTAAGGAAGTAAGCAGAAAAATTGATTATCATGTAGAACTAGAGTTGCCTCAATAAGTTTGCCAGTTACTTACTTTTCGTGAATTAGGGACAACCATTAAAATTTCTCATAGAAAATTACTAAAAAAGCTCACCAATTGTGAGTTGCGATCTACGATATGAAACTTTAGGTATGTACATATGTAAAATTTTCGAATTAAAGTTTTAATTGATCGCAAAATATTTTAAGACTTTTATATGACTATGTGTTTTTAATTTCTCACGAACTAAGCCTTACAAATTATATCAAACAAATGATTGGATATTTTAATATTCTTCATAAACCCATCTACGTAGTTGTAGTCCATTCGAACGGTTGTTTTTTTTCCAAATTTTTCAGGTTCTTTTAGTGGTAGCTGAATAAAAGATGGGTTGCATGTTCACCAATAAGATTGTTTGCAAAGTTATTTGATCATTGAAGAAACTGATATGTTCAGGACTAGCCAGAAATGTGGTGTATAATTGGCTCTATGCAATTTCATCAAAATTATACGAGTACTCCAAAATTGACTATTCATTCCAAAACGCTTTTCCGACCTATCGTCGTGTCAGGAGGCCAGGGCCCGATTCGGGCTGTCGCGCCATTGATGATTATTCTACTGGAAATAATCTCCTCAATTTTTTTCAATTCAATTCAATACTTTTTGGGTACGGCAATCCATAACAGCACTTCATAATTACAAATCCAGTATACTCTTCCGATTCGAGTCATTGTTCTTATTTTCTAGTACCTATAACTTTCTTTTCCCTTAATTCACAGGTGTTAAGTCTCATGACATGGAAGAACCAGCATCTAAGTTCTTTCTATTTGAAGACTAGAGTAATTTATTGGCACTAGGTTAATGAAGTATACTTAAAACATTTTAGTCATCTATTGTACCTACTTTATTTTATTATTAAAAACGAAAGATTTAAGCCAGAAACCTGCAATTTGACGACTGCTTTGTTCAATTAAATTAGACGTAGGAGTAGATAACAATATTATTTAAAATTAGCGCTAATTTTACCAAATCACTATGAATATATATTTTGAGGTCCTATACACCAGATAGTGAAACTAATCAATTTAAATGCGTTTCTGAGACTTAGAGTAAGTAGAGAATTATATCAAAAACCATATTTTGTAATTTCAAACATCCTATTTAAGAAAAGGCTCAATCTTCTCTCCAGAATATTTAAGGTCTAGGGACGCATGAAATTAATTTGAATATCATATTTAATAAATTGTAAGTAATAATAAAAATAATATTCTGATCCATTGGAAATTAATCTGTAATTCCTGTTTAGGAGCAAATCACACCACCAAAATGATAAAATAAAAGAAAAATTCTAACATCTATTATCATACGAGTATTTCGACGAGTTCGCCGAAATTCGGCATCAACATTTTTTAATAATATTTGTATCGTGTTAAGCACCTTTATTTATAACCGCGTACTTCGAAATTGTAAAAAACTATAGTTTTTTGAACATTAAAAATGTATAGCTTAATTGGTTCTGTGGTAATCTTGCAATTGATGTCAACTGGTATTTAAAGAACATGACTTGAAGTTATCTAGCTGATTTGGGGGTTACCCCTACTATCGAAATCAACCTTTGTTTTTACTTGAAGCTAAGTCATGTAAGATCTCGAGCATCTTCACAGTTTCGTTCAGTTATATTCCAGAAGGTTAATACTCAAATTTTGCAAAGTCTCGCATGAAAACTGTACGAAGAACTTAGTCGCATTTCAGTAAATTTTTAGTCGTATTCTTGTAGAATACAATTTTTTTTATTAAATTTGTTTACCTCTAAGTACATCCAACAAAACCCTTAGCTTTGCAAATTATATCTGAGAAAACACGTCGTTCTTATTTAAGAAGGGTATAGTAACTATGCTTCTCTACAAACCATAACACATTCTGGTGTTCAACAACCTATAACACATGAAAGCAGTGAGAACAAAAAAAATTGTCATCGGTACTAAAGAGCTGGTCAAGGAATTTCCGATTAAAATTGAGTAAATCTACATTTTGAAATTTCACTTTTTTCCGAAATTCTCTTTCGATCTTAATTTTCAATAGCGTATCCGGCCAATAGTTTCGGGGGCGAGATACATGCCCACAGCAAAGAATAATTCAAGGTCCGCCGCGTAATCTAAATCAAGGGCTATTAACTTACTTACTACTAATTGCCCTTCAAAACCCACCAACTTTATTGCTTCCAATACTAATAAATAAATGTTTGTGTAGCCGATTACATTTTATCACCTATTAACTAAAACATTATAATTTGATATTGTCCTCTAATTGAGTTGTCACAAAATACAACAGCTCTCTAAACTTTTCGTTACCATATTAAGTCTTTGGTCTTAAGAGACTGCCATGACTACCTGTTTTAGAACGTCTGAGTGCTTCTCTAGTGACCCACTGAACACTGGCCTTACCTCATATTTCTTTAGTAAGTATGACGAAAAATTTTACTATCTTTCCTGTATGGCGAACACTAGCTCGCTATTATTTGAATTATGAAGTTACCTTTATAATAATTGAACTTGATATGCACACACCCTTGGGCTTGCCGCTACTTCCAATTAGCTTTCAACTACTGATCGTTTCTGCTGAAACATTTTCACCTTGTCAAAGAATTTTATTATTGACACCGGTTATGAACGATAGGATGGAAATAGTTAGTAATAGTGTCGACGGGGTGTCGTTGCTGTAAAAATATTTTTGCAGATCTGTTTAAGATCGAATTTCGAATGGTGTGTCGTAACTATGTGTCCGGTCTGGTCTAGTATTGTGTACGATGGTAACAATAACCTAATATTGTAAATTGGGTTTTTGGGTTGAATGGGCCTATGAAGTAAGAAGCAAGTTCAATCATTTTCTATGTAATACAAATTGAAAATAATACAATGAGTTACAGCTGTAACCAACAGATGAGCAATGGGTTCATTGCATAATTTGAAATATATCTAGGTTCATTCTATTAAAAATTATCGAAACAATAATTTGCTGCTCATTGTTGCTTCGGTACGCATAAGTTCATTATGATTTCATATTGTTGAAATTATACACACGCGATCGAATTCTCATACAATTAAGCGCGAATCTAGCTCTTCTTAATTATGTCGTTAATGTGATGTTAAGAGGTTCCCAGTGCAATGAATTGCACTTAATTATTTAAAAAAATTAAGTCACGATAGTCGGTTACAAAGACGGGTGGCGGGGTAGAAGGGCTTGAAAAAACTTTCTGTATTCTGAAGCGTAAAGCGTAGTACTAACTAGTTTAGTTTATTTATATACATATATAGTACTACAACATTGTACATCTTATATAAAAGTACTAATAACTAGAAGCCCAATCGAAATTTTCTGTCAAATCACATTTAAAATCCACTAACAATTTTCTCTCGAACGAAAAATTTGTATGGGAAATTTCGTTTCGCTTCTATTAGTACTAGGCTTAAATAGAATAAAAATCAAAATTTGGATGTTCGATACTACGCATCTCGGGATTTGTTTAAAAAAAAACACACGTTTCATATCTCAAGAGCAGTGTAAGATAGATGATCAAATTTTTTTACCAGAAGTAGGCCAATAGAACTCTAGCAGTGGAAAAAAAGATCGGGGTGTGGGTGTAGTGGCTGAGGGTGGGGAGGGTGAAAAGGAGAAAGTTCCGATGTTTCTATCTTAAGTACGTATAATAATATAGAGCTGAAACTTGGTATTAAGATTGAGCTATAGTAGTGGCATGTTGTCAAAAACATATTTTTTTAGGGGTAGTATGGTACAGGGTGGGGGTGTTTTTCCTAACTATAGAACGGATTGTGCTAGAAAGTTGAAACTCGGTGTGTATATGTAAATCAACTAGAAACGTAATTCTGATAAAAAAAAGCTAATATCCATTGGCGTTCAGAAGGGCGGCGTAAATTAAATGCATATATTTTTATGATTTTCGTCATACCTACTAGGTCTTCCCCAATATTGAATTCGTTTTTATTCTACTGATTCTTCATTTGAATACCTAGAAAGTGTTTTCAAGATTTTTTGAAATACGACCCCTAAGATGGTGTAAAGTCTCAGATCTCATCAAATATCGAATATCTTTTCACTTCCACGAGATTGTTTCATAATCACCTATTTATAAGTTTTTTATTGTAATTTATACTCCACTGGCTTTAAAATTTAATTAACATTTTTTTCGGCGTTCATATGTACTTGCTCTTTCATACAAACGTTTCATCGATTTTGCACCCCTAAAAGAGTTTAAAATAAATAGATATGGTTTCGCGAATTGTGCAATATTTCTTAAGGTCTCTTACACGAGTGATTACAATTGCTCAATTTAGATTTAAACGCGTCCTGGTCTGGAAATATAATAATGGTTGCCTGAAATATTGGCGATTTTCTATTGCAATAATCAATTCGATCGGAATGCAGTGGCACCTGAGACCTCTACCTACTTATTTATATATGTGTTCTATTTTATTATAATTTAGTAACGATCGCAATAAATCCATAATTCACAATTGTGCAACCTTCACTCAATGATAGGGACAACTACATGACATATGGCACGTATTCTAATAGTCGAAACTTGGGCATAGAAGTCTGTAATTTGTCGTTTAAATCATAAATTTATCACATCTTTTTTTATTGTTCATCGCATAGAGTCAATAAATAATAAAAAATTTTATCTTTTTGTCGGACATATCTCATAGCATAGTCGCCGGAAAAAAAACTAAAATCCGCCGTAAAGTTTAGCTAGTTAGATATCTAGATAGGTAGATAGTTAGATACCTTACTAGATGCATGTCACGAAGGAGAACGGGCCAGCAGCTACCACTAGTTAGTAACTTGCGGCATATGAATGTGACCGCGAAACTACGAGGATAATTTTTCCATTATTTATTGCCATTTAGTCGGCTCAGATCATGACGACGAGATTCGCGATAGATGTTCGTGTAATTTACATGAATGATAATTAAGTGAAAAGTTCGAATAAGATCGTGACCATCTGCCCACTAAATAGACAAATCAAAAAGTCTGGCTTGGTCCAAATTGAAATTGTCAGGTGCCTGGTCGGTTCTCCATATTCAGAAATAAGATGTTCTTGACCCGATTAAAGGCAATCTGACATGCGATCCGGTTGGATTCGATCGTCTCAACTAATTTATCTTCTCGCGATAATCGCTCATACCTACTGGCTTTACTTCAGATCTGGGTAAATGATTTTCTCAATGGCGTGAAAAGATTACAGGATAAACGCCTATCGTGACGCACAGGTCAAGGTTTGGACCGCCAAAAATGCCAAGTGCAAATCCCTCCGGTGACCTCCAGTTGATTGTGTAAATTGTAGTTTTACCATCCGAGTGTGTAAAATCGCAAATGATCGGACCGAGGATGCGCAGAGTCGTAATTACACTCATGTCCAAGGCACTTGAAACGAGCAGATGAAACTGAAACTGAAACATTAAGCGCCATTATCATTGCGATCATTACACGAGCCCGTAATTCTGACGGTTGGCTGGCTGGTGTTTTTATGGCACGACTTTACCGCATTAATTGATCAAATTGTCCATAACCAGAATTAATTTCAATTATGCAATTGCATTGCTCTCGGTTAAGTCGGCAGCTAAAACTAAAACCAAAACCGCCGGCACAGCAGCTCATTGCGGACTATGGCATTCGTGCAATTTAGCGTATGGCCGCACGCGCATTCCAAACTAAGCAATTTTACAATAAACTCCGTAGTAAGAGATCCGCTCGAATTCGAATATCTCGCGCCTAAGTACTTTTTGTTTCTTGTTTTATTCTCGCCGCACTTGGTCTCAGTACAGTGCCATGGGAACAATTTCAATTGGAATTTCAATTCTTGACGTGTAATAATACATCATCGGTCTATCACGATCGTAGCATGATAAATTATTAAGTAAATCCAGTAATAATGCTAGCGATTTTCAAGATTGTTAGTTTTCATGGCCTTTTAAGCAGAAATGATTCTTAATGTGGAGAAATTTTTAAGTGAATTGAGTTCCTGTACCAATTCGCGATAGGTGTATTACATAAAAGACCATATTGATGACAATTTGATATAGTTAAAATGAAGTTAAGTTAAGAATTCAAACATACTGAAATTAATTTTAAGGCGATGACATGGAAAGCTCTAGGAAGTAATCCAATTCGGTGACTTATCAGAAACTTAATGGTATGTTGGAATTAATAAAGCTGTATGAAACCACCGACTATCACAAAATCCAGAAAGTAGTTTGTAAGCGATTAAATTAAAAAAATTTCCAATTAAGAACCATAAGATAAGATATCGATATCAGACCCCTCTCAGGGGTTGACGAGAAACCAAATTCTGAAAATAGTCTTAGGTGGTTATAAGAAAAAGCCAGTGAAAATAAAAACTTATTTGATAGCTATTCAGATCCAAGAACTATGGCGAATTCGTGAAAATGTTCATAACGCTTTTACAACCTCTTAGGAGTTAGAGAGGGGGGGGGGGGGTACGTCGTGAGGTACGTGGGGGTAGACAAATACTCAAATATTTAAAGGCTCAGATTCTAACAAGTAACTGCATTATATTAAAGGTATGATTGTCTACTTTTCAAATCAGAAAAGAAATTTACGATATGGTGAGCGAAAATGTGTATGGAAAATAAGAGTGGTACGTGGGGGGGTACGTGGGGTGGTAGACAACTAATCAATAATTTAAAGGCTCAGATTCTAACAGGTAACGTCCATACACACATTGATAGTGTAGAGGCACCAATCGCATATTTGCTCTCAACATTGCCATGCAATCATTGCCATAACAATTTTGAGAGCAATATTGCCAGAAAATACATTAGTTTGACATAAGTGAGCGTCGCTTGTTGCGAAATGGCTGAACATTAAGGCCCGTTCTTACTGAAACTTTAACTGACAGATGCTCATACGAAACTTACAGTCAAAGTTCTGGTTAGATTTTAACTGAAAGTCGTAATAACGGCCCTTAGTTGACTTAAGAGTAAACTATTGAATTTATTAATAGTTTTTTTTTTATGCAATGTCCGCTATTTTGCTTTGCTTTAGAACATGACACTTCGAATTCACTTGCTCGAATTAAAATCACCTGGCAATTAAATGCCCACATGGTCGTACACGAGCAATTAATTGAGCGATTAATTGAGCAATATAGGGCAATATCATGCTAGTTACGGCAATATATCGGCAACGTCGCAATGTTTTTACAGATTGCTGGTGTTTTTCTCGCTATAGTTGCTGTATTTCCACTGACTTGGAAAATTCCGAGCTATTGTTCGGTGATTCAATAGTCAAGTTTTGTTTTGAATTTTTCATTTATTTGTCAAGTTTCGTGTTGTAATGGTTTGAAATTCAAATATTTAAGTTTTAGATTTGTTTGTCATGTTTGCTTTCGTGTTGTTCACAAACTGAATTGATCGTGTAAGTCCTTATTGATGAATTGCAAGATATTGGTCAATATCGCTCATCATAATTCAGAAACGAGTTGATGAAAAGTTCATCCACATCGCCTGTTGCTATTGTTGCTGTGTTGCTTCATATTTTCGTGCCATCAAATTTGACGAATATTGCTACAAATTGGGCAGCCAAATGTGCACACTCTAGCAATCCTTTGATTCTTTCTATCATTTAATTTAATCGATCTCTTATTCTTACAAGCCTTTTTTTAATTTCCTTTTTATTCTTCTTTTCTAGTATTTGTATATTATTTTCTTTTCTCCTTCTTTTTGTCGTTTAAAACATATTTTTACCATTTAAATCTTACTATCCCGTAGTTGTAAAGATAAACTCTGTCAGAACACTCAATTCTCTTGGCTTAAAATTATAGAAAAATTTTGGGAAATAAACAAATTATTATTATTAATATAAATTGGGCCATTTTAATTCTTCGTGAAAGAGCACCTTTTGGATTTGACACTTAAAGCAATGGAACTATTGCCATTCCCTTTGCCAGATAGATTTCCAGGGTTAGCTCTACAAAAATTATGGTAGAGTCATGGCAAGGAGCGAGTTCATGCTCTATGAGCACAAAGGTTGCATTTATCCGGTCGAAATAATTCAGGTAGGTATCTCACCAAAATTATCAATAAGATCATTTTGTTCACACTAAGCACCATTGCCGACATTTCATCAACCTTATCTCTCGTTTTGAATCATTATCTGAAGTGATTGGCATTATCATACTACCACACTACTTTGACTTTATTATTGTTTTTCAACATTTGCAATTCCAGAACATCTAAAATTCGAATAATTCACAGGAATTTTATTAAAAACAGATCAAACTTTGCATAATTCAGAACATTGAATCCGATAACCGCTCGGTTTGGCGACGATAGAAAAAAAAACGTGATTTATCGTTGATCACACCTAGATGCCGCTTCTGGCGCCAACGATATGCAAACACAATTTTAGACCCTCTACGCGAAAGCTCACTCATTGTCCACAACATGATGTCCTCATTAAAATCTCATTGATTTGTATGTAATTAGGAAAAATCATCAACTGATAACATCAGCAAATTAATTTACAACAGCTCGTAATTAATTAGAGTCAGCTTGCGGCCATTTATGCCTAGCTGCTTGTGCATTGTTTAGATAAAACTTAGCTTGCAGTTTTGTGTAATTGCGTCGCACTTGTGAGTGACGATATCGCACTGTCGCACACTAATTTTATTCAGCGTTGTATGTTATAATATAATAATTATTCATTTAAATATCGTACCTACCACCGCATCGATTTAAATTGGAAATTAATATTTTAAATCAGAGCAAGAAGATGTAAGGTGTCATCATTAAAATATTTGGAACAGCCTATTAAATTTATTGATTCGATTCTGAATTTTAATTAAAACTCCGATTGAAATTTAACGACTGTGTTATTATGGCTAGAACTTGCTTAAGACTAAAAACATGTCGATCGATTTATGTTAAACAAAGTTCGATTAATGTTTTGCTTTAGAACTTAAGGTATCATCTACCTACCTAAGTATGACAATTTAGATATTATGTTGATGTCGTTGTTATTTTAATAATTGTTTGTATTTTATAGAGGGTGTCACTGATTGTGAGTCACATTATGGCTAATGATCCATTTGGGACTTAAGAACGACGAACAGAGTGTGGGTTGTTCTTCTCTTGGACCAAAACTTTGGGTGAACGGTTAATGCCTCTTAATAATTGAATTACTACTAAAACGGCTTATACCTATATACGCATATGCATATTTTGTTGGGACCGAATTTTCCCTAGAAATACCACGTATCCACGCATTCATTTAGATTACTTTGGAACCTTCCCCATTACATATTTCTATTTTTTAGCCTACCTCATCGCTCGAATTTTTTAACCAACCCAATATTACTTCCATTTTTTTAACCTCCCCAATCATTTCAATTTGATAACCTCCCCAACATCATCTCAATTTTTGAACCTCCGTATCATTTCAATATGTTAACCTCTCCTATCATTCGAATTGTTTAACCAAACCCATCATTTCGCATTTTTCAGCTCAGCCATCATTTGAAATGTTTAAGCTCAGCCATCATTTGAAATGTTTAAGCTGTTTAGTCTGGGTGGCTTAGTGGCTAGAGCACTTGCCTTCGGTGCACCTGGTACCAGGTTCGAATCTGCTTGGCCACAAGTAATTTTCGAAAATGGGATTGGGTGCCGGACCACCAGTTCACTCAGCTGTAAATGAGTACCTGAGTTAAAGTCGGAGTAATAATCACGGACGAGCGTGTAGCTGACCACTTCACCTCCTAGTGCTCCGTTGGTCTCGCAATGAAGTAACACAAGCATTACTTCAAGGCCTAGGCCCGAATTGGGCTGTTGCGCCATTGATTATTAAGCTCAGCCATCATTTGAAATGTTTAAGCTCAGCCATCATTTGAAATGTTTAATCTCAGCCATCGTTTGAAATGTTTAAACTCAGCCATCGTTTGAAATGTTTAAGCTCAGCCATCGTTTGAAATGTTTAAGCTCAGCCATCATTTGAAATGTTTAAGCTCAGCCATCGTTTGAAATGTTTAAGCTCAACCATCATTTGAAATGTTTAAGCTCAGCCATCATTTGAAATGTTTAAGCTCAGAAATCATTTGAAATGTTTAAGCTCAGCCATCGTTTGAAATGTTTAAGCTCAGCCATCATTTGATATGTTTAAGTTCAGCCATCGTTTGAAATGTTTAAACTCAGCCATCATTTGAAATGTTTAAGCTCAGCCATCATTTGAAATGTTTAAGCTCAGCCATCATTTGAAATGTTTAAGTTCAGCCATCGTTTGAAAAGTTTAAGCTCAGCCATCATTTGAAATGTTTAAGCTCAGCCATCATTTGAAATGTTTAAGCTCAGCCATCATTTGAAATGTTTAAGTTCAGCCATCATTTGAAATGTTTAAGCTCAGCCATCGTTTGAAATGTTTAAGCTCAGCCATCATTTGAAATGTTTAAGCTCAGCCATCGTTTGAAATGTTTAAGCTCAACCATCATTTGAAATGTTTAAGCTCAGCCATCATTTGAAATGTTTAAGCTCAGAAATCATTTGAAATGTTTAAGCTCAGCCATCGTTTGAAATGTTTAAGCTCAGCCATCATTTGATATGTTTAAGCTCAGCCATCATTTGAAATGTTTAAGCTCAGCCATCGTTTGAAATGTTTAAGCTCAGCCATCATTTGAAATGTTTAAGCTCAGCCATCGTTTGAAATGTTTAAGCTCAGCCATCGTTTGAAATGTTTAAGCTCAGCCATCATTTGAAATGTTTAAGCTCAGCCATCATTTGAAATGTTTAAGCTCAGCCATCGTTTGAAATATTTAAGCTCAGAAATCATTTGAAATGTTTAAGCTCAGCCATCGTTTGAAATGTTTAAGCTCAGCCATCATTTGAAATGTTTAAGCTCAGCCATCGTTTGAAATGTTTAAGCTCAGCCATCGTTTGAAATGTTTAAGCTCAGCCATCATTTGAAATGTTTAAGCTCAGCCATCGTTTGAAATGTTTAAGCTCAGCCATCATTTGAAATGTTTAAGCTCAGCCATCGTTTGAAATGTTTAAGCTCAGCCATCGTTTGAAATGTTTAAGCTCAGCCATCGTTTGAAATATTTAAGCTCAGCCATCATTTGAAATGTTTAAGCTCAGCCATCATTTGAAATGTTTAAGCTCAGCCATCGTTTGAAATGTTTAAGCTCAGCCATCATTTGAAATGTTTAAGCTCAGCCATCGTTTGAAATGTTTAAGCTCAGCCATCGTTTGAAATGTTTAAGCTCAGCCATCGTTTGAAATGTTTAAGCTCAGCTATCATTTGAAATGTTTAAGCTCAGCCATCGTTTGAAATGTTTAAGCTCAGCCATCGTTTGAAATGTTTAAGCTCAGCCATCATTTGAAATGTTTAAGCTCAGCCATCGTTTGAAATGTTTAAGCTCAGCCATCATTTGAAATGTTTAAGCTCAGCCGTCGTTTGAAATGTTTAAGCTCAGCCATCGTTTGAAATATTTAAGCTCAGCCATCATTTGAAATGTTTAAGCTCAGCCATCGTTTGAAATGTTTAAGCTCAGCCATCGTTTGAAATGTTTAAGCTCAGCCATCATTTAAATGTTTAAGCTCAGCCATCGTTTGAAATGTTTAAGCTCAGCCATCATTTGAAATGTTTAAGCTTAGCCATCGTTTGAAATGTTTAAGCTCAGCCATCGTTTGAAATGTTTAAGCTCAGCCATCATTTGAAATGTTTAAGCTCAGCCATCGTTTGAAATGTTTAAGCTCAGCCATCATTTAAATGTTTAAGCTCAGCCATCGTTTGAAATGTTTAAGCTCAGCCATCATTTGAAATGTTTAAGCTCAGCCATCGTTTGAAATGTTTAAGCTCAGCCATCATTTGAAATGTTTAAGCTCAGCCATCGTTTGAAATGTTTAAGCTCAGCCATCGTTTGAAATGTTTAAGCTCAGCCTTCGTTTGAAATGTTTAAGCTCAGCCATCGTTTGAAATGTTTAAGCTCAGCCATCGTTTGAAATGTTTAAGCTCAGCCATCGTTTGAAATGTTTAAGCTCAGCCATCGTTTGAAATGTTTAAGCTCAGCCATCGTTTGAAATGTTTAAGCTCAGCCATCGTTTGAAATGTTTAAGCTCAGCCATCATTTGAAATGTTTAAGCTCAGCCATCGTTTGAAATGTTTAAGCTCAGCCATCGTTTGAAATGTTTAAGCTCAGCCATCATTTGAAATGTTTAAGCTCAGCCATCGTTTGAAATGTTTAAGCTCAGCCATCATTTAAATGTTTAAGCTCAGCCATCGTTTGAAATGTTTAAGCTCAGCCATCAATTGAAATGTTTAAGCTCAGCCATCGTTTGAAATGTTTAAGCTCAGCCATCATTTGAAATGTTTAAGCTCAGCCATCGTTTGAAATGTTTAAGCTCAGCCATCGTTTGAAATGTTTAAGCTCAGCCATCGTTTGAAATGTTTAAGCTCAGCCATCGTTTGAAATGTTTAAGCTCAGCCATCGTTTGAAATGTTTAAGCTCAGAAATCATTTGAAATGTTTAAGCTCAGCCATCGTTTGAAATGTTTAAGCTCAGCCATCGTTTGAAATGTTTAAGCTCAGCCATCGTTTGAAATGTTTAAGCTCAGCCATCGTTTGAAATGTTTAAGCTCAGCCATCGTTTGAAATGTTTAAGCTCAGCCATCGTTTGAAATGTTTAAGCTCAGCCATCATTTGAAATGTTTAAGCTCAGCCATCGTTTGAAATGTTTAAGCTCAGCCATCATTTGAAATGTTTAAGCTCAGCCATCGTTTGAAATGTTTAAGCTCAGCCATCATTTGAAATGTTTAAGCTCAGCCATCGTTTGAAATGTTTAAGCTCAGCCATCATTTGAAATGTTTAAGCTCAGCCATCGTTTGAAATGTTTAAGCTCAGCCATCATTTGAAATGTTTAAGCTCAGCCATCGTTTGAAATGTTTAAGCTCAGCCATCATTTGAAATGTTTAAGCTCAGCCATCGTTTGAAATGTTTAAGCTCAGCCATCATTTGAAATGTTTAAGCTCAGCCATCGTTTGAAATGTTTAAGCTCAGCCATCGTTTGAAATGTTTAAGCTCAGCCATCGTTTGAAATGTTTAAGCTCAGCCATCATTTGAAATGTTTAAGCTCAGCCATCGTTTGAAATGTTTAAGCTCAGCCATCGTTCGAAATGTTTAAGCTCAGCCATCGTTTGAAATGTTTAAGCTCAGCCATCGTTTGAAATGTTTAAGCTCAGCCATCGTTTGAAATGTTTAAGCTCAGCCATCGTTTGAAATGTTTAAGCTCAGCCATCGTTTGAAATGTTTAAGCTCAGCCATCGTTTGAAATGTTTAAGCTCAGCCATCATTTGAAATGTTTAAGCTCAGCCATCGTTTGAAATGTTTAAGCTCAGCCATCGTTTGAAATGTTTAAGCTCAGCCATCGTTTGAAATGTTTAAGCTCAGCCATCGTTTGAAATGTTTAAGCTCAGCCATCATTTGAAATGTTTAAGCTCAGCCATCGTTTGAAATGTTTAAGCTCAGCCATCGTTTGAAATGTTTAAGCTCAGCCATCATTTGAAATGTTTAAGCTCAGCCATCGTTTGAAATATTTAAGCTCAGCCATCGTTTGAAATGTTTAAGCTCAGCCATCATTTGAAATGTTTAAGCTCAGTCATCGTTTGAAATGTTTAAGCTCAGCCATCATTTGAAATGTTTAAGCTCAGCCATCATTTGAAATGTTTAAGCTCAGCCATCGTTTGAAATGTTTAAGCTCAGCCATCGTTTGAAATGTTTAAGCTCAGCCATCATTTGAAATGTTTAAGCTCAGCCATCGTTTGAAATGTTTAAGCTCAGCCATCGTTTGAAATGTTTAAGCTCAGCCATCGTTTGTAATGTTTAAGCTCAGCCATCATATGAAATGTTTAAGCTCAGCCATCGTTTGAAATGTTTAAGCTCAGCCATCGTTTGAAATGTTTAAGCTCAGCCATCATTTGAAATGTTTAAGCTCAGCCATCGTTTAAAATGTTTAAGCTCAGCCATCGTTTGAAATGTTTAAGCTCAGCCATCGTTTGAAATGTTTAAGCTCAGCCATCATTTGAAATGTTTAAGCTCAGCCATCGTTTGAAATGTTTAAGCTCAGCCATCGTTTGAAATGTTTAAGCTCAGCCATCATTTGAAATGTTTAAGCTCAGCCATCGTTTGAAATGTTTAAGCTCAGCCATCATTTGAAATGTTTAAGCTCAGCCATCATTTGAAATGTTTAAGCTCAGCCATCATTTAAATGTTTAAGCTCAGCCATCGTTTGAAATGTTTAAGCTCAGCCATCGTTTGAAATGTTTAAGCTCAGCCATCATTTGAAATGTTTAAGCTCAGCCATCGTTTGAAATGTTTAAGCTCAGCCATCGTTTGAAATGTTTAAGCTCAGCCATCGTTTGAAATGTTTAAGCTCAGCCATCATTTGAAATGTTTAAGCTCAGCCATCGTTTGAAATGTTTAAGCTTAGCCATCGTTTGAAATGTTTAAGCTCAGCCATCATTTGAAATGTTTAAGCTCAGCCATCGTTTGAAATGTTTAAGCTCAGCCATCGTTTGAAACGTTTAAGCTCAGCCATCGTTTGAAATGTTTAAGCTCAGCCATCATTTGAAATGTTTAAGCTCAGCCATCGTTTGAAATGTTTAAGCTCAGCCATCGTTTGAAATGTTTAAGCTCATTCATCATTTGAAATGTTTAAGCTCAGCCATCGTTTGAAATGTTTAAGCTCAGCCATCATTTGAAATGTTTAAGCTCAGCCATCATTTGAAATGTTTAAGCTCAGCCATCATTTGAAATGTTTAAGCTCAGCCATCGTTTGAAATGTTTAAGCTCAGCCATCATTTGAAATGTTTAAGCTCAGCCATCATTTGAAATGTTTAACCTCAGCCATCGTTTGAAATGTTTAAGCTCAGCCATCGTTTGAAATGTTTAAGCTCAGCCATCATTTGAAATGTTTAAGCTCAGCCATCGTTTGAAATGTTTAAGCTCAGCCATCATTTGAAATGTTTAAGCTCAGCCATCATTTGAAATGTTTAAGCTCAGCCATCATTTGAAATGTTTAAGCTCAGCCATCATTTCAAATGTTTAAGCTCAGCCATCGTTTGAAATGTTTAAGCTCAGCCATCATTTGAAATGTTTAAGCTCAGCCATCATTTGAAATGTTTAAGCTCAGCCATCGTTTGAAATGTTTAAGCTCAGCCATCATTTGAAATGTTTAAGCTCAGCCATCATTTGAAATGTTTAAGCTCAGCCATCGTTTGAAATGTTTAAGCTCAGCCATCATTTGAAATGTTTAAGCTCAGCCATCGTTTGAAATGTTTAAGCTCAGCCATCATTTGAAATGTTTAAGCTCAGCCATCATTTGAAATGTTTAAGCTCAGCCATCATTTGAAATGTTTAAGCTCAGCCATCGTTTGAAATGTTTAAGCTCAGCCATCGTTTGAAATGTTTAAGCTCAGCCATCATTTGAAATGTTTAAGTTCAGCCATCATTTGAAATGTTTAAGCTCAGCCATCGTTTGAAATGTTTAAGCTCAGCCATCATTTGAAATGTTTAAGCTCAGCCATCGTTTGAAATGTTTAAGCTCAACCATCGTTTGAAATGTTTAAGCTCAGCCATCGTTTGAAATGTTTAAGCTCAGCCATCGTTTGAAATGTTTAAGCTCAGCCATCGTTTGAAATGTTTAAGCTCAGCCATCGTTTGAAATGTTTAAGCTCAGCCATCATTTGAAATGTTTAAGTTCAGCCATCATTTGAAATGTTTAAGCTCAGCCATCGTTTGAAATGTTTAAGCTCAGCCATCATTTGAAATGTTTAAGCTCAGCCATCATTTGAAATGTTTAAGCTCAGCCATCATTTGAAATGTTTAAGCTCAGCCATCGTTTGAAATGTTTAAGCTCAGCCATCGTTTGAAATGTTTAAGCTCAGCCATCATTTGAAATGTTTAAGTTCAGCCATCATTTGAAATGTTTAAGCTCAGCCATCGTTTGAAATGTTTAAGCTCAGCCATCATTTGAAATGTTTAAGCTCAGCCATCGTTCGAAATGTTTAAGCTCAGCCATCGTTTGAAATGTTTAAGCTCAGCCATCGTTTGAAATGTTTAAGCTCAGCCATCGTTTGAAATGTTTAAGCTCAGCCATCGTTTGAAATGTTTAAGCTCAGCCATCGTTTGAAATGTTTAAGCTCAGCCATCGTTTGAAATGTTTAAGCTCAGCCATCATTTGAAATGTTTAAGCTCAGCCATCGTTTGAAATGTTTAAGCTCAGCCATCGTTTGAAATGTTTAAGCTCAGCCATCGTTTGAAATGTTTAAGCTCAGCCATCGTTTGAAATGTTTAAGCTCAGCCATCATTTGAAATGTTTAAGCTCAGCCATCGTTTGAAATGTTTAAGCTCAGCCATCGTTTGAAATGTTTAAGCTCAGCCATCATTTGAAATGTTTAAGCTCAGCCATCGTTTGAAATATTTAAGCTCAGCCATCGTTTGAAATGTTTAAGCTCAGCCATCATTTGAAATGTTTAAGCTCAGTCATCGTTTGAAATGTTTAAGCTCAGCCATCATTTGAAATGTTTAAGCTCAGCCATCATTTGAAATGTTTAAGCTCAGCCATCGTTTGAAATGTTTAAGCTCAGCCATCGTTTGAAATGTTTAAGCTCAGCCATCATTTGAAATGTTTAAGCTCAGCCATCGTTTGAAATGTTTAAGCTCAGCCATCGTTTGAAATGTTTAAGCTCAGCCATCGTTTGTAATGTTTAAGCTCAGCCATCATATGAAATGTTTAAGCTCAGCCATCGTTTGAAATGTTTAAGCTCAGCCATCGTTTGAAATGTTTAAGCTCAGCCATCATTTGAAATGTTTAAGCTCAGCCATCGTTTAAAATGTTTAAGCTCAGCCATCGTTTGAAATGTTTAAGCTCAGCCATCGTTTGAAATGTTTAAGCTCAGCCATCATTTGAAATGTTTAAGCTCAGCCATCGTTTGAAATGTTTAAGCTCAGCCATCGTTTGAAATGTTTAAGCTCAGCCATCATTTGAAATGTTTAAGCTCAGCCATCGTTTGAAATGTTTAAGCTCAGCCATCATTTGAAATGTTTAAGCTCAGCCATCATTTGAAATGTTTAAGCTCAGCCATCATTTAAATGTTTAAGCTCAGCCATCGTTTGAAATGTTTAAGCTCAGCCATCGTTTGAAATGTTTAAGCTCAGCCATCATTTGAAATGTTTAAGCTCAGCCATCGTTTGAAATGTTTAAGCTCAGCCATCGTTTGAAATGTTTAAGCTCAGCCATCGTTTGAAATGTTTAAGCTCAGCCATCATTTGAAATGTTTAAGCTCAGCCATCGTTTGAAATGTTTAAGCTTAGCCATCGTTTGAAATGTTTAAGCTCAGCCATCATTTGAAATGTTTAAGCTCAGCCATCGTTTGAAATGTTTAAGCTCAGCCATCGTTTGAAACGTTTAAGCTCAGCCATCGTTTGAAATGTTTAAGCTCAGCCATCATTTGAAATGTTTAAGCTCAGCCATCGTTTGAAATGTTTAAGCTCAGCCATCGTTTGAAATGTTTAAGCTCATTCATCATTTGAAATGTTTAAGCTCAGCCATCGTTTGAAATGTTTAAGCTCAGCCATCATTTGAAATGTTTAAGCTCAGCCATCATTTGAAATGTTTAAGCTCAGCCATCATTTGAAATGTTTAAGCTCAGCCATCGTTTGAAATGTTTAAGCTCAGCCATCATTTGAAATGTTTAAGCTCAGCCATCATTTGAAATGTTTAACCTCAGCCATCGTTTGAAATGTTTAAGCTCAGCCATCGTTTGAAATGTTTAAGCTCAGCCATCATTTGAAATGTTTAAGCTCAGCCATCGTTTGAAATGTTTAAGCTCAGCCATCATTTGAAATGTTTAAGCTCAGCCATCATTTGAAATGTTTAAGCTCAGCCATCATTTGAAATGTTTAAGCTCAGCCATCATTTCAAATGTTTAAGCTCAGCCATCGTTTGAAATGTTTAAGCTCAGCCATCATTTGAAATGTTTAAGCTCAGCCATCATTTGAAATGTTTAAGCTCAGCCATCGTTTGAAATGTTTAAGCTCAGCCATCATTTGAAATGTTTAAGCTCAGCCATCATTTGAAATGTTTAAGCTCAGCCATCGTTTGAAATGTTTAAGCTCAGCCATCATTTGAAATGTTTAAGCTCAGCCATCGTTTGAAATGTTTAAGCTCAGCCATCATTTGAAATGTTTAAGCTCAGCCATCATTTGAAATGTTTAAGCTCAGCCATCATTTGAAATGTTTAAGCTCAGCCATCGTTTGAAATGTTTAAGCTCAGCCATCGTTTGAAATGTTTAAGCTCAGCCATCATTTGAAATGTTTAAGTTCAGCCATCATTTAAGGATAGTGGCTGCAAGATGAACGATGCTGGATAGAGGATGGAGGATGGTGGATTGTGGGTGAAGGATGGTGAATAGAGAGCTATGGTGGATGGAGGATGTGGGATGGTGGGTAGAGGATGGTAGATAGAGGATGGAGAATAGAATGGAGGATGGTGGATGGTGGATAGAGGATGGTGGATAGAGGATAGGGGATGGCAGATATAGGATGGTAGAAGATGAAAAGAGGATTTTAAATGAAGGGTGGTGGATGTTGGATGGGGATTGTGAATGGTGGAGTGAGAATGGAAGATGGAGGATGAAGAATGATGAATGGTGGATGGAGGATGGTTGATAGAGGATGGTGGAAAGGGGATGGTGGATGGTAGATATAGGATGGTAGATGATAAATGATAACAGATGGAGTATGGATGGAGGAATGGAGGAATGAAATGGAGGATGGTAGATGGAGGATGATGAATGGGGAATGGATTAAGGATGGTGGATAGAGGATGGAGGATGGAAGATGGAGGATGAAGGATGGTATATAAAGGATATAGGATGGAAGATGGAGGATGGTGGATGGAGGATGGCAGATAGAGGATGGGAGATAAAGGATGAAGGATGAAGGGTAACAGGAGCATCGGGAGAAATAGGAGCAATGGGAGAATCAGGACCAATGTATCAACGAGAGGAACGGGAGCAACGGGACAAACAGGACCAATGGATCAACCGGAAAAACGGGATCAACGGGAAAGACGGGAGTAACAGGGGCGATAGAACAATGAGGGCGTAGCGAGCGTAGCCGCGGTATGCGGCTAGTTATATTATATTTAAGAAACATTTATTTAAAAGTATACTATGAATAGAAGTATTCCATTAAGTTAAGATGGCGAATTTCAACGGACTGTATTTGAAAGTATATTTTGTGACACCTATCCGGAACAATCGTGACGATCAGGAATATGGATGATTAAAACAAGTCTTTTTAATTTGAAGCTACAGGTTAGATTCTTTAATAGCTTTTGGATCTTGACTTCAAAAAATAAATGTGTTCCAGTTTTAGTTGGCGACAAACAAAGGTTGAAGCCCAAATTCAATCTTTTGTCCAGTGCCTCATCGGGGTTCACACAGGAACTTAAAGTGTGAAGAGAATTTTAGACGGTGTTGATCTTTCAAAAAATTTTATTAACTCCATAAGAAAAAAAATAGTTTCCTCTTTCTGAAATGATATTCACTTGTTTTCTTATAATCTCGGAAAACTACTTTGAAGATCTGTCCCTGACTTTTTCGACTTGTGAGGAAGAACATGAAACTACCTTCTTTCGCAGTCACAATCACTTGCATGCCATAAACAATTGTTTATAAACATAAATTTTACGATCATGCTATACGTAATTTTATTTGATTATAGTCGAATTTAACATGTTGTTTTCTTCTTTTTTTTTGTTTTAATTTATTTGTTTGTTCCGTTGACTCCCCAGTGTACGCACTACATAATACTGGAGGTTAAATTTGAAAAACAAAAGTAAATCTCGTCATTTTATTGGAATTTTTTTTTGTGTATATGACCAAGAATTGGATTAAATTCTCCATTCAATTTCGCGTTTATTCACTTACATAGTATCTTTCAAAAATTTAAATTGCAAAAGGCAAGGACGAGTTCATAAATCGTAACACGATCGAAAAACAGTAGGACGATCGGATTTGATTGTGGAAAAAAAAATTTCATTTTATCCATAAGGTCGCATTAATTCCTTTCGGTTTCAATGTTTATCTGGATGTTTATTTATCGCAGCAACAACTAAATTGAAATTAATGGTGTTTCGATTTTTACGTGATGTTGTATTAATGTGAAATTCTCGAATAAAGACAAGTAGCAATTTGAATTCCAAGCCGAGCACGGTGGCACTTTTAAGATCAACTGGAACGATATTAATTTATCGAATAACGCGATGTTACCACTTATGAGGCTATCGTAAACCTGTTAGTAAGTAAGTAAGTAGTAATTGTTATTAGTGCCATTGATAAAAAAATTCGGTTAAAATTTGGAACGGCCGGCGCTTATAATTGCGATAAGAACGAAAATGTTCAATTGATTTGAAAACATTGCGACCGAAATTGACTTCCATAACTCAAACACAATGCCCACACAAAATCTGTTTAGCTTTGACCCAATATTCAAATAAATTGGTCATGTCGATACCTTACAAAATATATTCGATAAAATTCTATTTTGCCTGTCAATTTTTGCAATTTATACAATAGCTAAACAACTTATAGAACACGAAATCGACATAAATTTCGATAAATTTTCCATGATTTTTCCGAACATTTAATTCTCATTAAAGAACTGACGATGCCATCGAATATATAAAATGAAAATGAAAAATAATTGCCCGATGTCACTGGCTTGATCAACCTTAAGATTGGAACGCTGGCTGGTGCGGTGCACCTTACGGACAATTACCCGGCGAGTAACTTTTGTTACAATCAAACGTACGGCAAATGTGTGAATTTACCCTTCAAGGCGAGAGGAAATCACAGCGGCGATATTATGAAATTGCTTGCAATTAAAATTCCCACAAATTTACTCGGAGTTGATTAATAATGAAATGATAGACAAGGTAGTAGTCGGTATAGTCACAGCAAACGGCGCGCACAATAAGTGAGAGTCTAACTCGCAGTTAAGACGAAGGTTGAACTCTAGATGTTAATTACGAAAAGGCTTCTAGGGCTACCAACCGAGTCACCGAATTAAATGCCCATTTTCATCCGCCGACTTCAATGTACATACTTAGGCCCTCTTCAATGAAATTCAGGGCAGGCTCAGAGATCATATAGCAAGGCTATGACGTGAGCTGTCCAAACACAAGGTGCAAGAATCATAATAAAATTTTAATGTTGGAAAAATAAAGAGCCACATCGGATTCAAAAAACCAGCCAGTAAACAATGGTCCAGACTAACAAGTATCAAATTACCACCAACTATCACGGATAATCGCAAATAACGAACGCTGCTAGGAATTATTACCAACGATGTCTCAAATCTCGATTTAAAAGAAAATTCAGTTAAGACTTTGGCCCAGCCATTTACCATATCACTTAAACTTGAATATGCGAAGGTAACTTCTTAGGCATGTTGCGCTAATGTGACGAATTTTAAAGATTAATGCCAATTTTTTGTTTATCGTTCTCTCGCGGAACTATGGGTGTTGTTCGAGGGTTGCCCAATCCTTTCGCAAGCTACCATATTATAATTAAAATATGCCCATAAGCACGTTTAGTCCATTTAGGTCTGTTTTTCTGCCCCACTGACCATAGTGCTGGCCAGGGGAAAAAAATATATACAACTGACTGACAGAATTAATTTATGTTCGGATTGTAATTGTAATGGAAGTAGTTAATTTTGTGTTACTAACCCCAATAACATGCGGTTTATGGTAGCGATTGTGTGTGCGTTGTTTTTTTTTCTCGCAATTAAAGACACGTTTATCAGGATCATAAAAGACTTTTCAATTTTAAGTTCTTTCGTAGATAATCGCTTTATTACACATGTGATTTGAACTTTATTGAATTTTACCTTTAGTTTGAAGGTTACTTTAAAAATTTACCGACAAGAAAATAAATTGTTTTGTTATGTAGAAGATATGAACAAAAAATAGTTGTATCCAAGTAAAAGCACGGTCATTTCAAATTGATGTATCAAATTGGATCAATTATAAAAGTGTTAAAATTAAAACGAGTTCAAAAACTTCGATGACTATGGATTATTTTGCGTACAGTTTTTATCTAAAAAAATATAGGAAATCTGCCAATGGTTTGGGCGAACCTTTATTTTTTTTGCAAATGAAATTTTGTTAACTGCTTTTCGAAATTTCATCCGCAAAATCAGTGGGAGTGCAATTGAATGCTTACGCATTTAACACATGAATTACGTAATTGGATCATACTCCGGGACGCGGTCAAAGTCAAACACTATCTTTGGGGTTGAACATCAAATAATATTCTAATTCGTTTTAATGTGACTACATAAAAATCACACAGAAGTAAAAATCAATTTGCTACCTCATCAGACCTAAGAGATTCGTGAACACGTATGGAACCCCTTTACATTCACTTGGGGTTGAATTTCGAAAAATCCTGAAATAAATTATTTAGACGATTGTATAAAAAGCTTGGATAAAATAAATCCAATTTGACACCTTATCAAAACCTAAGAGATATTGAAAAATTTATGAAAACATATGCAACCCTCTTCAACCCACTTAGGGGTTGAATATCCAGAAAACCTCACATTAGTTTTTTTTAGAAAAACTACAAAATAAATTGAGATTACAAAAACGGGTGCTTATAATAAATATTAGTGACAGTAATTTTTTTGAAGCGAACTTTAGATAATGATATCTCACGAATCAATTGCTCTAGAAAAATAAGATAAAAATAGGAATTTTTCAAAAAAAAAACACGTTTCATATCTCAAGAACAGTGAATGATAGATGCTTAGAACTTCTACCAGAAGTAGGTCTAGTAGAACCCTAGTAGGAAAAAGTTAAGGGGGTGTCGGAGGGTGAGGGTGGGGGAGGGTGAAAAGAAAAAAGTTCCGATATTCATATCTCAAGAACCTATAATGATATGAAGCTCCAACTTGTGTATTTAGGTAGAACTATAGTAGTAGCATGTTGGAAAAATATTATTTATATGCGTAGTATGGCACGGGATTGGGGTGTGTTTTATCTATCTATAGAACGGCTTATGCTAGAAAGTTGAAACTTGGTGTGTATATGTACATATATCAATTAAAGAAATAATTCTGATGATGGCGTTTGGAAGGGGTGCAAAACAATTATAAGTGAAAATAGTCTTCCAAAATATTGATTTCATTGTTATTCTACAGATTCTTCATATGAATACCTAGAAAGTGTTTCCAAGATTTTTTGAAATTCGACCCCGAAGGGGGTGTATAGTGATTGTATACTTTTTCAAGAATTCGGCCAATATCTTTTCACTTCCACGGGCTTCTTCAATAATCACCTATATTCAACCATGGGTATTTCTCAACTATCTTTAGTGTTGATTTGAATAAGCAACAGAATTTATTTCCTCTGATGAAAATAACGCTAACACTCAAGTGCCGTATACAGCCATGGGTGTTCCACGCAACACCCATAAATTAGGGGGCACTACCATAGATGATAGGAAACATCAATGGGATTTGTTCATGGTAGCAGATCATTGACATATTTATTTTATTTATAAATTTAATATGCCATATTCGATAGTAGGCATTACTTCATAGTTCGAGATCCTTCAACTAAATTTTTCACTAAACTAACATGTTAGATACCATTTTATCAATGTTAAAATATTGTGAACCTTTTTGTAGGTTGACATATGCATTTACAAAAAAAAAAACAATAATTCTACCAATATGTTAATGCATTTAGTTGTACACGTATAATAACGGTTGTTCGGTTCTCTTCACTTACATACATTTATTTCTTCAGAATATAAAGTTTAAGTCGTCAAACATGAAACATGAACATCATGATAATCACTATATGAATATGTTTAAAGATTTTATAAATATACACGAAAAATTACCTACAACATTTATAAGAATGGGTGTCATTAAATTGATGTGACATTCGGCAGCAGATTACTGAACAAGATATCGTGATCAATTGTTTTGTAATCACAAAACCTCAAGGTATATTTAAGCCCAGTAAATCGAGGATACAAAAAAAAAGTACACGTGTTATAATGTTCGTGTCATACACACACGTTTGGTAATGTTTCGAATTAAAGTGCATTCTGCTTAAATGTTGTTAGTATATTCGAATTCTGGTCTTAATTGGATGCAACCCATTTATAAAAAAAAAACGTGTATACACAGAAATCCTCTTTATTTCGATGGATTGCTTTCGATTAACTCGAACTTGGAAATGATTTACGATTGCGTTCGTTCCATATGTTACAAAATTTGTTTATCTGAAAAATACAACATTCTATTTACTGCAATATATTTTGTATCCGACGTGAAATTGAATATCGACAACGAAAAAAAAAAATTAACATTTATTCGTTCTTATATTATTAAAAAGTTTCGATTAAAAGAACACCTTAGAATTCGCCAAATCAGTTTCACTTTCAAGTTAAAGTTTCGATTAAGATCAGAGAAAAGAATTCTTTGTATTTTTATGTGAAACGGAAACAAGTTTTGCTTTAATGAGAAGGTTTTAAATTTTTAATTAAATTTTATGAATTTAAATAGCCTCTAATTAAGTGTAGGTACTCAACGATTTAAGGCCTTTTTAACGAACTTGATAGCATTTAGAATTAGAACATTAAACTCGAATTAATTATCAAGTTGATGTGATTGTAGTTTTACGTAAATTCAGCAAACTACAACGAACCAAAGAATTTTATCGATTTAAGTAGTTCAGCTTCCGCATTTGATTTTATCCAAAACAATAGCCGAAAAAGGACTAAACCGTGTGACTTTGTTGTGATTTAATTTGTTTTGATTCCTGTTCAAATTTTTGCCATAGCATTTTGTAATTCAATAGGTATCTACAATAATTTTTAATAATAAAAAGAATAAAATAAAATTAAACAAATTATAAAGTGATTCGTAGAAAATCCCGCTGATGGGAATCGTGTGATCCCTGTGATCATTGTCTTCAGATAAATGCGTCAGATCGATTTATAAGATAGTCCAAAAGATCAGGTTGATGTTTAAATATTTTTAACTTCTCGACATTTGACATGAACTTGAAGTCGCCGACGAGCCATGGGGTCTACGGGTTGTCGATAAAGTTTTATTTGATGATTTATGAATCGGACGGCTATCTAAAATTTTGGTCAAATAATCATTTTAGATGCGAATGACTCTACGATATATATTTAAAAAAAAATTAGATATAAAAGTTGCTATCAAAAGTTCAAGGACTTAACCTTTTTTTTCCGATGATGAACCTATTTAATGAGCACCACCTATGGGGTTGATTGTTAATAAATTTAGCGTTTCTAATGCCGTTTTATTATTCTTTATTTGCATAGCACCTATATTTTTTTTTTACATTGAACCCCTTGTTGGTAGGTAGATGTATTCAAAAAAAATTGACCTCATAGTGTAATGCACTACAACGAATCGTTAATTTACATCAAAATTTTAGTTCATGGCCAAATTTATGAATTGACTAAATTTTTAGATCCAAAACAATTTTTTTTCCATTGCTTGATGCTTTCAGAATGTGTAAAATTTAATTTAGTTCAGAAAACCAAATTTATAATTAAGAATAGTAACAATCATCTGTCTTCTTTAAATAGCAATTTTAAATATCCTGGAAAACATCCGTTATTAATTTAAAATCACCAAATACGTTTATTGCAACCATAGTTTGTTTATGTGAATTATAAGCTATGGCAAGGACAACCATAACTATTTTAATATAGTTATATTAACTAAATTATGGTCACTGCAACTATGGAAGAATCATATTTTTGTTTCAGTGTATTATACCGGTACCTACGTTTAATTTTTCCAGCTCGTCCAGTTGTTTCCAGCGCTTCTGGTTGGGAATATGTACCTTTGTAACATTATTAATTATTAAGCTATTATACAAAATTGATCTACTACTTGTTTCTTTATAATTTCATAATAATTTAGATTTCATTTCTAAGATCTGATTTTCGGACTAAAGGTGAACTTAGTAATCTTTGTATTAAAATTGCGTAAAATCATTATAGAAGTCCATCTCCTAATCCAACAAATCTCATGAGTGTGATAAAAAGGTGTACATCTATGGTAGCTTCTGTAATATAACCATGGGAGTTCCTCAACTGGCTGTACAGTACACCCATGGGAGTGTTTGTATATCACGGATTATATTGTTAATTTCAAACAAAATGTATTTTTATTAATTTCTAACACCCATGAAGCACCCATAGCACAAGTGGGTGAGCTACTAAGACCCGTGGGTGTGGCGTTTACACCCATTGGTGTTCTACGCAACTCCTATGAGCGTTTTTATGAGAACCTTGAGTGTTTCTCGAAACACTATAATAAATATAGAAGTATTATCATGGGTGTTCAAAACTCCATCAATTTTTTTCGCTCAGATGTGTGATCACACCACCTCTAATATAAATTTCATATTATCTTGATGCGGGAAATCATCTTGGGAATATTTTCTTACAGGAAAAATAGTGACGGTCTCAGAAAATTAATTAGTGAAATTGAATCCATGATGTCAGTATTGATAGTTTTTAAGGTATGCTACGCTCAAAACATTCACGTGTTTCTTAGAAAGCTATAAAGTAATCAGAACGCAAATTAATTAAATTATTGTCATATATGATCAATCGGTTTTCACTTTTTAATTATCGTATTTCTTAAAACGTGAACCACGACAAAATTTCGCATTTACGCATTGTCACTTTTGATAGACTAAATAAAATTATGCTTTGGATTTTGCAAGCAAAAAACCTTCTCGATTGTTTTATTAACTTCTCAAATAACTTTCTTTAACATTGAAATTTATTGAAATTTGCTGGCATCTGTGGATATTTTCTACATAAAAAATAGGTCTACAATCGTAATCTTTTATTAATATAAAATTATTAAATTAATGATAATGTAATGAAGGAATTGGGGTTATTGGCGAGACGAATTTTGATTTCATTCAGTTTAATTTAGACCTACTATTTTGTGCAGTACTGTACCTGTGAGCAGGTCATGCATAAAATTTGAATATGTATAGACAAAATATTTCACTAGAGGAAGAAAAATTGCGTTCTCTGAATTGTTGTTTGCGGGAAAATATTTTTACTGTGGCTAAATTTATGACTATAAGAGCTGCAATAAATAAAATTAAAAACATCTACTCTTACGAGTAAGTAAGTGATTTGTTTCCCCATTTCTTTTGATATGTTCTGAAAAAAAGTTAATTAATACAAAATACAAAAAAATTTAAAAAAGTTATATATGTTTCTTGAAATATTCAAGTGTGAAACCATTATCCTTGAATAAAAAATTAAGGATTAATTTTATTTGTGTTAAATTGCGTCAACCTTTCCCTTTAAAGCAGGCACTAAAAAGTGTACGCTTAATTTAATTTTTTTACTAATTATTCGAGTACACAAAGTGTTACAAGCATTGGAGATGGTCAGGTCCCAACTGTGGGCGATTCTCGTTTGAATGACCCATATTAGTTTTGAGTGAAAATTAGGTACGGAATTGTTAGTCAGCAAGTTTTCTCCAGTCCTTCGTAATTCCCCCCTTTCCATAAAAAAGAGAACCGAGGCTCAAACGAAAAAAAGTTATACATTACGTTTTGCTTATTTGTGGCCAAAAATTATAAATCCGCTTGACGTCCGTCCGTCTGTCCGTGAACACGATAACTCAAGAACGCCTTGAACTATAATTTTGAAATTTTGAATCCGGATGTTCGGTTTGAAAAGCTTAGTTCGTTAACAAAATCGTCATACTCCTTTGGGTAGCTGCCATACAAAATCTCCGTAAAATACGTGTTTAAGAATATATGCCAATAACTTCAAAGGGGCTTAAGTTACGACTTAGAAATTTTGAGTGTGTTCATTTTGGAGCTATGTATGATTATGAAAAAAATCATATTAGTCCTTCGAATAGTTGCCATACAAATAAATATCCTGTTAAAATGTCTTCACTTAATTAACGACAATTACTATAACTAAAGTAATCTTTTTGCTGCAAATTCGGAATTTTGTGCAAATTAATTTTGAGTGGAAACCAATTTCGAGTTTAATCCTTTTTTTACTTTCCATACATAAAATCCTTAAACCACGTACTCAACAATATTTTCCGATAACTTTTGAACACCCTAGGAATTTGAAATTTTCTACACATTAATTTTTAAATAGTCGCAAGAAAAAGGACAAATATGTAAGAAATCGAGTGAGTCCTTTCTGCGCCTCCCATGTAAAACTCCTTCAAAAATGATTTTTTTTTCAGTGAGTCTAAGATATGTAATTAAACACTAACGATATTATCTTTTTGTTCCAAGTAACAACCGAAAGGTAGTCATTAATAAAGGACATATTACATGCCCATAACTAATTCTTTTTTTGGCCCCAACTGCAATATAAATCGGAGAACAGTATTCATCTAGAGTATTATACGATTGGCTGGCAGCCCATCATAACTGCAGTGTTTTTATTTTATATAAGCCCGAAACTCATTCTTAAACCCATTAAACGAAAAAATACATAAGTAAACTTTTTTAAATTCCAAATGTAAATATTATCTTAAAACTGAATTTACTATTACTGCAGTCATTTTCAGTTATACCCCAGTTTGAACAATACATACCAAATTTGAATTTGTTTTAATGTTTATGTTGTTTTACTCTACGAACTTTTCAAATACCACACTTCTAACTTTACTTTAAATAATTGCAAATACTTTATCGATTTAATTAATAACAAATTTCAAGGCCCTCCGTTAAATCTGATCTTACTTTCTTAAGCGCAGATAATTACGAAAAATATTTGTTCAGTGACAAATTTGAACTACTTAAAATAATGAAATCAATTCCCAATAAAGAAAATCACGTTTTGTCGAAAATAGAGGTACTTTAAAAAAAAAATGAAATTGGTGTCACACGAGAAATAAATCATCAATTAGTGTGAAAAACGCTTGACACTATTAAAAATTTCTTCGTGAAAGAAAATAAGCAGCAACCATCATAGAGAGTACAACGACATTTGCTTAAGACAAGAGATCTTAATAGGATTAATAAGGAAGTCGTGATCTAAGTTTGCGTCAATCTGCGCTTCACCAAAAATAGATGAAAGGAATTTTCCGCTAAATTTTTCCGTTAATTAGCTAGTTTCTGTTTATCTGCGCAGAATGATGCAAAAATCTCTATTTAAAATTCAATTAAAGTTTGATATTATTTTTTGGGGCGAGTAAAATTCTTCTCACGGTAAAGTTGGAGGCACGTCATCGTACAACGAAATTAATTGTGAGAATTAAAAATGTGGATTGGTTTTGGATTAGAACAATGTACAGTGAAGCGAACAAACTAAAATGATCATAGTCAAATAGCAATAGAGGCCGAATTAAATTGATTTAATGGGTTCAAGGATTGATTTATCGGACGTAATGGAATCGTACTAGTCTACGTCGTACAAGTCTACTAATTTAGAGGTCCGAGTTCTATTCAGTGCCAGATTCCAGATCATAGGCTGAATAAAATTTTATAGTTAGTGGACCTGAAAGAAAAGGCCTTGAAAATATTGAGAAACACGAAAGGTATCCAACTCCTTTTGTGTAATTTCGTAACTTTAGCTATACTACAAAATCCTGAGGCAATGTTAAACCAGCGAACGAGATAATCGAATAGGATGTGCGCCAGCAAGGAACGTGGAAAATAAGGTTGCAAAGCCAAGACTTAGGAATTATATGCTCTCAGCGAAGCTAATAAAGAACTAAGGACGAACCAATGTGGAGTAGGAAGCATTAAATAAAACAATTTCAATAAATTTATAGTACAAAATCGGGTTTATTACAAAAATTAAAAATTGCTCACAAACATGTTTGCTCCTTTTATACATGAGGCAGATAAATTACAACCAGAAGCGTTGGACAGAGAAAAAAGTACAAATAGCCCGAACTAGGCAATTGCCGTCGCCTTATTATCGAAAAACAAAATGTAGCACTAACGACAGAATCAGAACGACCAGCGCACCAACAATCCCCGCCAGGTACATGTTCTTTCGGACTTCCTTGCGCGGCAGGTTTACTTCACTGTTGTCCATCAGTTCGTCCGTTGCCGTAGAAATATCGTCGTCGTATACCGCCACAGACTCCACCTCGGTCTCGACATCGTCCGGACTGATTTGCATGTCGAGCATCTCCTTGACTTGTTCGACGACAACTTCGGCCATTTCACCGCGAAATAAATACTCGGAAAATTCGATACCATCGCCGCCCGAAATCTTGAAGAATACACGACGCGGTGGTTCGCTTACAAGAAAACTACCCTCGGCTACGGTCGGCTCGGCCAAGCCATCACAGTAGATTTGAACGCGTGCTGATAACGATCGTAGGATATCATTTCGGATAAAGTGTTGAATGTCCTTGAAGGTTGTTTTGCTGTGCACCCAAATTCGCGAGTAAACGATGCCGCTATAGCGAATTGTGCCGTGATATTTCATGATTTTGGACGGATTGGTTCTGGAAATTGTTGCTGGAAAGAACACGGTTGATTTGAAGCTTTCGTGCGGCTCCTTTTTGTCGCGTTTCAGTTTCAGGTACGCTTCGAGCGTCAGACTGTCCTCGACAATCTCTTGCTGAATGAAAATTAAACTGTTTTCGAGGTAGTCGTCGATTGTTTTGAGTGAGAACTGAAGTGGAGGAATGTTTTAGAATAGATGTGGACGGAGTCTAGGCAGCAGACTTACCACACAATTTTCCTCCAGACTAACAGAGTTGTCGTTTCTAATGATAGGAAAAACTTCGTCCAGGTCGTAGTTTGTTTCGAATAGATGCCACGTGACTGGTTTGTCCAGGACTTTCCATTCGGCCGGTTTGAACGGTCCCGAGCTGAAAAAAATGTTTGTAGTGACTTAGATGACCTTAAGCGGCAACTAGTTACCTGTCTTGAGTGTTGAGCGACTTGCAGGTGATCGCATGGTTGCCGGACGACGAGCAGAACATTACCAGCTTCTCGCCATTATCGAATCGCGTTGAATCGCTCCGAAAGACTTTGATGTCTATAAGAATTCTATTCAAATGCCATTAGTACCGACCGAAATTGCGTTTCGTGTGCGAATTCGCTTACTTGTTAATGTCCAGGACACACTGTCGCGCCTTCTTAAGCCCCGCATCGTCCTGGAAAATATTCTTCTCGCTCACAATAAAAATGCCTAAAATAATGTAAATGTAATTGACGAAAAACACCAACAGGCTCTTTGGAACGCACCTGAAATATAAAAACAGCCCGGAATCATGCGAGTCAAGTAAACTGCGTGGTTGACGAGAAGTTGCGGATCGACTTTTGCAAACGCGTCGACCGGCTCCTGCTGCTCGACCGTGTTATCCTCGCTATCTGCAGCGTCAATTGAAGTTTTCGCAATGTAAACGACATGGTCCTTGCCGTCTGCCGAAGGCTAAGATGTTGAGAAATCAGTTAGCTACTCAAACGACTGATTTGTAGGACGAAAACGAGAACTTACCTGGCCGATTATTAGACCGAAACAAAATTTATCTTGCTCGACGTATCGCTGCAATTGTGATTCAACTAATTGACTTGCGATTGCTATGCGGCCCATTTTGTTTTGACCGGCCGAATTTATTTAATTGCACCGAGAAATTTTTAGAGGCAAGGATCTCAGTGACATGTGTCACTTTTTAAATGTCAAATGTGGAATGTTTACGTGGGTATTTTTTTTAGTTGGCTAGTCGCCATCTGGCGGTAAATTTTTACCATAAACTGCTGTACCGATGTGGTCTGATCGGTGTGCGTCCCGGATTACTGCGTAACTGTTTGCTTATGAATTGTTTGAACAATTGAGCCGTTGCATTTGAAAGTGTTATAAGTCCATTTTTTCTTGAATTGAGGTTTTTAAGGTTTAACGTTTGAAATAATTTAAAAATATTGGTATACTACGTTAATATGATTTGGGTGATGTTTTAACACTATAAACCTGTTAAATTTTATTATGCAATAAAAACTATTAAAATTGTTAAGGAAAATAAACAATTTCCAAATCCAAAGGGACTTATACCACTTTCAAAAAAAACATATAATATAAAAAATTAGAACAAGAGTAAATTTAAGTTCATTGATATTGACTGTATTAAAATGAACTTTTTATTGTAAAGAATAACAATTAAATATAACTTTTTTCGTCCGGTAAACTTAAAAAGGGCTCATTAAAAAAACCGATAAAATAAGAAAATATTGCAATGTAGGTTGTTTAAGAGGAGTAGAAAGTTTTTGTATTTTCAAAATTTTTTTTTCTCTCATCTTAAAGTTTATAGTCTTAAGAATGTTGTCTGTAAATTTCGTATTGAAATTCCAATAATTGTGGAAGCTATGGGCAGGCCCGTGCGCACGGGGGGGGGGGGGGGTTTGGGTGTTCAAACCCCCCCTCCCCATTGTCCTATTTTCATAGGGAAGTGAAGTGAGGTCATCACATTTTGTGTGTGGGATTTTGACAAAACCCCCCCCCCCCCCCCCCCATCATACATTTCTGCGCACGGGCCTGGCTATGGGCAATTAACCGGGATGGGCCCTTCGTGAATTCTCTATATATCCCGTCATTCAAACGCTATTATCTCGAAACATCTTGTCAATGGCGGTTCCCAAAATCTTCGGAAAACGGCTGAACCGATTACTTCCAAAATTTCACACATTATTCTTGAATAGGTTCTCCGCTTCGCTACGTAGGATTTTTTTTTTATCTTATTTACTTTTTTTTTATTAAGCAAGAAAAGTCGATAATTGAGGTTAAAAACTGAAAATAAAGTTCAATTGGCCGCCATTTTGTGAAAAAATGTTTTTTCCAAAAACCCTTACGTAGCGAAGTACTTTTCATTTTCAGAATAATTTTGAAATTTTTATTTTGGATCATCCCCCTGCATGTAATCGTGGGAACCGCAGAGCGTGCAAGCGACGGACATTGTTTGTGCCGACCCTGACAGCAGGTCCCCTGGTTGATTTATATTTATAAAAAAAAATTATTAACGTACCTCAACATATATACTTTCGAATAAAACCAACCTGAATAAAATCGAGCAAATAGTTTTTGAGATAATAATTTCTAAAATTCACCTAATTTTTCAGCTTTCTACTCATATGAGCCCCCTTAAGGTAGTGGACATACTAAGTTATTTAATAAAGATAACAAGTTTTCCTTAATATTCTTACAGAGCAAATAGCATTGTGCATATCTTTAACAATTTTTTTTTGACACAGTGTTAAGACAATTTGAAATTTAATTGTAATCAAAGCTATAAGGGATTTTCATTGCTACAGAATTTGTCACGATAAAATCATTTAGTATTAAAAATTCGTGGCGCTGAGATAGTAATTTTCTAATTGTAGTCTATTCTGAATTCTATTGTATGTACAATTAAACAATTATCTGTTCATGTTATTTGGTGCAGTGAATTTTTAGCAGCGGAAGATGTATAATACATCATTGTATTTTTATTAATATTTTTATTTTATTTTATATATCATATTTTATTTATTATTATTTATACTTCATATTTACTGGTTAGTCACAAACAATTACAATTCTTGTAGCACTTTTCTAATTTCAATTAATTTTTTTTTTTTTAAATTAGCATGCCAAAAGATATTAAAAAAATCTGCCAACAGTCTGGGCTTAACTTTATTATTTTTCCGGCAGAAGTTAGGAACGTGTTCAATTCGGGGATGCGGTGTAAATTCGGGAAGCGGTTAGAAAAGGGTGTAACATATGAATTAAATAATTGGGTCATATTCCGGGATGCGGTCTAGAGGTTGAAAAAGACAAAACTTAAAAATAGGTGATTATTACAAGCCTGTGGTAGTGAAAAGATATTCGATATCTAATCAGACCTGAGAGATATGGTGAAATTTATGAAAAAGTATACAACCACTTTACACCCTCTTAGGGGTCGAATTTCAAAAAATCTTGAAAACGCATTCTAGGTATTCATATGAAGAATCCGTACAATAAAAATGAATTCAATATTTGGAAAGACCTAGTAGATATGACGAAAATCGTGAAAATATATGAATTTTACATCTACTGAACAATTTTTTTGCCCCCCTTTCTGAACGCCAGTGAATATTGAAATTATTTTTTCTCAGAATTGCTGTTCTAGTTGATTTACATATAAATACCGGGTTTCAATTTTCTAACATAAGCCGTTCTAAAGTTAGGAAAAACACCCCCCACCCTCGTACCATGCTACGCCTTAAAAAAAAATTATTTTTTCACCATGCCACCACTATAGCTCTATCTAAATACCAAGTTTCAGCTTTAAATCATTACAGGTTCTAAAGATATAAACATCAGAATTTTTTCCTTCTCACCCTTCCCCACCCTCACCCTCTACACCCCCACCTCCAAATTTGTGCTGCTTTTACAATAATTTTTAAACAGTCTATACCTACTAAAACTGAATGAAAACTTCGTGGGTTGGGAGATTTGAAATTTGAATACGGAATCAAATGCACTTGAGAAGGAAACTTGACACCCAACAAGCATTAAATACTGCTATTGGAAAACATTTTACATAATTGCACTTAGTAGTTTCATTTTTATTAGTATACAGTGCTCATAAGGAAATTAACTCGGAAATTCGGGATTGTTTGCTATCGTATTCAGTAGGTACAGAGAAAAGATACGCAATCGTCAATGTTCGAATTAGTTTTATTCTGCCATTATTAAGAACTTAATTCATATCCAAAGTACTGCAGACCCAAAAATGTTGTGCAAGTTAGATCCAACTTTGAATTAATTTTTTTTTTTAATTTTAACATGTCGAAAATACAACAACAATTATATTTAAAGCCAAATTTTGAATATGCGACATACGTTTATGCGTAAAGTTATTAAAACGAACAATTTTTAGAACTAGCTTCTTCTTAATCGAATTAATCGATTATCAAAAATTTTTGATGAATAACCGCCCACACACAAAATGACTAACGAAACTTGACTCTAACCAAAATACAAGAAAAATTTACGATATCCATAAACCGGTCGGATAAAATCCGATTGCGTGTGCGTTTCTCTACATACAATCTAATTAATTGGATCCGATCAAATCTTAGATCTCCTCGTATGCTAAATAGTCAACCCCCGTACAGATTAGCACTATCCATCGTCAGATAGAGCCATTAAATCCCCGAGATGCAAGCGAGCCTACACTTAGCACAAACTCGACCACTATGTCGTGGGAATTTCCGATTTATGCGATAAGTTTTTGTCATTTAAAAGAAAACTTATCATAATTTTTTTCCCGGCCCGGTGACATTTCAGATCAGTACACCTGAAGGCATACGAAAGAGTATGAATGAAATTTTTACGTTAATTTATAGGAAGATGGGAATGGGACTGACTGTCGTAATTCACGTCATCGGAACTGTACAACGTTTAGCTTACGAGTTTAGCTAGAGATTAAGTCTTTAAAAATGCCAAGCTGTGATGATCCTCACTATAAAATCGGGTGTGTGAGATTGCCTGTGACCATTTACAGCATTTACAGTGATTGGAATGATACAAGGCATACAGGATTTAATGTCGAGTTTAATTGGTAGTAAAATGGGAACAGTCGTAAAATTACTTTATAGCCTGTTTTTTAATTTTCTTGTGATTTTCAGTCGGATCGGATCAGGTGTTCGTACTTAGGAGCTTCCAATGGATTATTACAATCTTATGAGGTTGACTCAATTGCTGCCAGTAGTCAGACATTACCACAGAGTTTTAAAATGTCTTTATGCATAGTGTGCAGTAAATTTTAATATCTCGCAAAATTTTATTATATACTATATATCACTCTTCATTCCGGCATCTAGAAGCTAATCGATCTTTGTTCATTTATCCACAATGATCCCTTTATGAAAGCTGAAATATATACCTATACCATTTCTCCAAATTGTTGATACCAATCTTCTACTACGTCATACGTACCTAACGTCTCCATATTTCTTGAATGTCCCTTATATCACATATATCTAAGTCTCATGATTTGAATTTGTAGAATTAATCATCAGTGAAATATAAAAATCCAAAGGTTTACCTTTTATCCTTTTCCGTTTCTCTTGTAATTCAAATCTTACCACTAATTGATGTTACCCTAAATATTTTATTAAAAAATCTGCGTCCTAGACGTTTCGAATAGCGTTATATCTTCAAAAACGAATGCACAACCCCTTTACACTTCCTTTGGGGTTGAATATCAAAAAATCCTGAAATTGGTTTTTAGGTGATCATATAAAAAGTACTTAGAAGTAAAAACCAACTTACTACTTCATAAGACCTAAGAAATATGACGAAATTCGTGAAAACGTGTACAACCCTTTTGGATTCTTTTATGTGATGAAAGGCAACAATCTTGGAACGGCCTTTAAGCAATTATGTAGAAAGCCAGTGCTTATTTGATATTTAATCAGACCTAAGGTATGTGGCGGAATTCGTGAGAATGTAGGTTTAAAATCGCTTATACATTTCTGTATGTGAAATTGCGCTAAGCATTTTCCGCTCGCTATTAAGGAAAGTGAATACTCAAGTGCCCTACAACTCGCATCCTGGTGAAGAACATCTTTCTCATAAGAACCGCTTCTAGATCTAAATATAATCGATCGTTCAATGTAAACACAAATTACAGCACTGTCTGTCTGTTCGCACTTTGACATTGCGCCGAATTGCCATTAGAAATCCGTCCCGCCCAGAGGTTATCCCAATCTCAACAGTTTTTCCCTTGACAATGTTCTTCAATTTTTTCTCTTCGCTGAAAATTTCTGAAATTAGTCCGTCACTGTTTACGATTTTCCACCAGCCATTTCCCGTCCTCGATCACCACAATCACCACCACCGCCATCATTCGTTAGACTTTTCACTGCGATCATAAAACAGTGGCGGATCCTCTATAAATAGGTCGCTCGACGTCGTCATCGGACGCGTACACGATCCCTTAACGTTTTCGTTGTAGTATGGCGCATAAGTGCAAAATTAACTAACGTTAGGTTTTTAATGAAGTAGTGAAATTGCAGAGGCGTGGAGGGACAAAAGGGAATAAAAATTCTTAGCAAGTATTTTTAGATATCAAACACTGAGATCTGTCGATTTCGAAGCTGTTTCTATAGATATGGCGAGTGAAGAAGCGTTTTATCTACTTCTGTGTCTTCCAGGTAGAGTAGCTCTCGAAGCTATATAGATGAAAAGCGTCCATACCACAGACTGAAGGCTCTAATTGAAAAGAAAACAAACGATCCTGAACCGAAATCGTCTAAATCTAGACAGGCAGAGCGTTCCGATCCCACAGTCAAGATTTATTAGATCAGAAACGGAATCGAGTCGTTTTACACTAAATTAACACCAATTATAGGCTGGTCTAATTTTGGAGAGGCTTCTTTAATGGGTAGTTCAGGGTGCACCTTTATGACCCTTACTTGCTAGGTTTTGGTACGAGTCGATGTTGAAATTGTGGGGAATGGCCCTTGGAACGAGGCTACAAGATGAAGAAACAATTCCTTAAGGGATTCAGACACAAAACCGAATGATTTCTAAAAACGGATTTCACCTAACGATGTACCAAAACAGTCAAGATTAGTTTATAGGAAGATTATTCTAGTGTATCATAAGATAGTTCCGTTGGAGTGAAACAGATAAATGAAAGGAGAAAATTATTGGATGGAGTAAGAAACGGCGTTATGATTCCGCTTAAATCGGGATACACAACAGACTTATTTATTCCTTCCGGATTCAAGTCTAGAATTAGTAGAATTTGTTCATATTTGGACATACCTACCTATCTCGCAAGGATCTTCAAGAAATAGCAATAATAGCGATAGACCTTATTTATGCGAACGCACATAAAGTTCCATCTGTTCAGGCTGACTTATTCATCAAAAGTACCTAGTACAAAATTAAATCGAAAAAATCAACTAAACATATATTTGGACCATTCTATCAAGAATCGCAAAAAAAGGACCATTTTGTGATCTTACCATCGCCGATTCTTTTGAAAATTTGTGTAATTGAAGAATTAGTGATAAAAAAAATAATTTCAATTTTTTTTTCAATCTCATTTTTTTTGTTAGTTTTCGTACCTATGTTTGTTAAAATTTTCACAAAAATCGTGTCCAAGTCCTCTTTGGAAATTCATATCTCTGTTGGTTTTTATCATAGAATAATAAAATAGACTTATTTTAAAGGGGAAGGTTGTCGCAATATAAGAAAAATACCAATCAAGTTTATGCTTAAAATTCTTTTTCCAAAGATAGCGATTTTATCCTTTATCCTTGAATATCTCAAAAAGCAATATTTTTATTTTCTCTTTTTTTCTATATTTTGTGTATTATACTGTTTTTGAAAACATATCAAAAAATCAACTTGGGATCTCAATGAGATCGGGTTAAAAAAATCTAAGAACATCAGTGCTTCTTAGTTTACTTTATAGAAAAAAGGTCATTCCATCAAGAATCGCCAAAAGTGTAACGTTACCATCGCCGATTCTTTTGAAAATTCATGTAGGTACTTGAAGAATATGGGGAAAGAAAAATACGTTTTCAATTTTTTGTTTCTATTTAATTTTTTTAGTAGTTATAGTTTAGTACCGATGACGAAACAGCTCCTTCGGACTAATGTAATAAAGTAAGACTTATTTTAAAGATTTTTATTTAAAAATTGCTGTAATATAAAAAAATATGAATAAAAATTATCCTTGAAATTTTTTTTCCAAGAATAAGGATTTTGTCCTTTATCCTTGAGTATCTCAAAATGCGTTTTATTTTATTTTTTGTTTTTTTTTTTATATTTTGTAGATTTTACTGTTTTTCAAAACCTCTCAAAAAATTAGCTTGAGATATCAATGGGATCGGGAACAAAAAAATCGAAGAACATCAGTACTTCTCAGTTGTGTTATAATCGTAATTTTTCTATAACAAAATTGAGAAGCACTCATGTTTTTCGATTTATTATACTATTTTTTTTTTCATTAACTCTTCGAGTATATAAATTTTCAAAAGAATCGGCGTTACACTTTTGGCGATTCTTGATGGAATGAACCATTTGGCAATAAATTGAACTGAACTGACGATAACAAAATGGTTTGGCGAAATCTCAATTAACACGGTATCAAGTATCGACGAAAAACAGTCAAATTCGGGATTTAAAATTTAACCCGAGCAAGAGATTGAGTCTAGCTCCAAGAGCTTTGTTCGTGGGTCCTTCAGAAAATATTCATTTTGATTCCTCAAAGTATTGAAAAATTATGGTAAGCTTAGTGCTTGCTCTAATTATCAAGTAATAGGTGTGACTAGTTATTTGAAGGACTTTCATATGCCAGCCAACTACTAGTATGAGTTGAATATAATCTAAGTGTTACAAGGTTCTAGCTGACTTACCATATGTGTTATCATGTTTTTAGGTGAGCGGATAACAAGTGTGAAAAACAATTAAAAACATGTTTTTTTCAGTCCGAGAGACAACAAATGTACTGGAATTTACGAATTATAATAAAGACCACATCCCCCCCCCCCCCCCCAATTTAAGATTGATTCTGAAAGACATTACTTGCTTGTATCGGATCCCAAAATAGATTCCAAAATAGATTCCAAAATACCTGGTTTCATGGCATCAAATGTGAAACACAAGCTTAATAAGATACTACGTGTTTGAAGAGGACCAGCACAGTTGCAGAGGGATTAACCCCTAAGTTGCTGTTGTAGTCCAATTTAGTTTGTTGATTACTCTCTCTATCAAACTATTAATTGCCGGTTAATGTTTCCCTAAGACAAGGATGACCACGTCGTTGTCATGTGCACATGCCTTGATTCCGAGGTTCTCAAGTTCCACCAGGATTTTGTTGACTACAAGAAGCCAAAATAAGGGTGAGATCACACCTCCTTTTTTTTGTCTACTAACCTGGGTAATGACAATATTTTATTTCTGCCATTTTCAAGATATAGTTGGAGATACAGAAAAACTATTCTAAAACCTAGATAAACAAAAGTTTTTTTCTTGTTCAAAGAAATTCCAAATTTTCAAACCTTTCAAAAATATATTTCATAGCAAATATCTTTGAAGTAGTTCCGACAGAACAGCATGATGCTGTCTTAAAAATAAATTATTTAGAAAATAAATTATAATAAACTCAATATAAACTAACCGTGAACTGGTTATTATTGAATGCAGTCTTCGATATCACGTAAGATTTATCGTACAACCCAAACAAATTGATCCGGAAATTGTTCTTACGTATGCCACATATGCTACAAATGCTGAATTTCATTGAGTAAGATAATTATTAAAATCAACCGAAAACCGCAAATGTTAATATATTAATGAAAAAATATTTAAGCAAAATTAAAAAAAAATGCAGAGGCTGAATGGAAACAAATATAATATATTTCAAGTTAGGTGAATGTTTAGTCTAGTCAATACGGAAGCACTCCGAACAAAATTAAAATTTAGCATTTAATTGCAGAATTATATAGCGAATATTTTGAAAATTTTAATTTAATAGTTTTTAGTTTTATGGTTCGGCGCCGTTTCCATTAAAAATCACACCTTCCTATCGGTTTTCAGACACTTTAATTAAGGCACGAAATTTGTTAGCTTTTAGTTTTATTACAGATGACCATAAAATCTGCTCTAATATGTCACACGCAAGCTAATAAAATATTGCTTTTTACTACTAGTAACCCAAATTTTTTGTTTAAAACAAAAACTGCTATCTGTATAGTATCCATTAGATAGTGTGTCTAATTCGCCCACTATATTCACGTGCTTATAATAATTCAATTTCATCTAATTTGCAATATACCGGGTATTAGAAACACCGACAAAATTTGCGGTATAGTTTTACTCATAGTTTAGCTTAATGATCGTACGTTAACAGTCTTAATATTGCTGACAGGCTGGGCAGAATAGCAGCCTTGACCGGTACAAAACTGGCAAGAAAAAAGTGTGTGGAGCTCGCAGTTAAGTAAAGATAGAGGTGTACTCGAAGGAAACCGGGCGATCTTATGCAGGTTCAATAATGTGTTGTGTGGGGCTGATCGTAAAGCGCGTGGGCTAGGCCATCTGAAACGATCGTCCACAGGTAATAATAATAAATTTTGCAAAGATCATCATCATCGCACGAGACTGGCACAAGACAAAATCAAATCTCTTAAGAGCATATCATTATGGACCACAATCAACAAACACATGTATCCGGAGGGTCTCAGCTCAATGGATTTGATAAATTGCCTGTCAGTTTTTATTCCGTCAATGGACAAGGTACGCGAGACCCATCCACATTGTATACATTTTTTTCCGACCTACAGTACAGCCAGGTATTGTTGGATTTTATTTCGATGCAATTTGTGTGCTACCTCGAGGCCTTTCTTAGTACCAATTCAAACTCGATCAAATCATTTTATTGTATCAAAATCGATTTCTTTTTTATGTTATGAATGAGATTGCCGCTATCATCTTCATAAATATAAAAAGTAAATTTGCAATAAAATTTTTCATAAATTCAAATCATGGACAGAAAAAACATATCGCCAAATTTGGTTTGGTATAATAAGCAAATTGGAAACAATCGATACAATCGTGTCAAGGGAGCGAAACGCTCATAAAACTCGACTTAAGAACTTTTCAAACGAACCGGATAATTAACCTGTAATTATGTCGGAAAAAGCTTTTGCTGGCGTGTAGTTTACATAATTTGATCAGACAAGTGCAGTATGAACTAAGGCTTGGGGTGAGGCTGAAATTGCACTTCCATAAATGGAAATGCAATAGATAAGCTAATAAATTCCGAAGTTGCCAATCAATTTAAGCAAAGTGTTGATTTTGATAGACATCATAATACAGTAAGTGGCTTTAGTTTTATTCGTTTTGGAGCGAAATGTTTAATTTGTAATTTGCATAGAAATATACCTGCATAGTAGAACAGTACTTTCAACGGAAAGATTAGAATGTATCAATCTATTAGGCAATTTGATAGACAAATCGTGGTTCAATATTGTCGCAATTAGGTCAATAAATTTATAGTCGCGGTAACGAGAGGTCTGTAGTCAATCATGCTAGACTCGAGATGAAATACCTACCTGGGGTTTTTTATTCATATGGCATAAGAACTGGGAGTAGAACACTAATATTTGGGATTTTGATTAATTATGTTAATTTTGGTGAAGATTGGATTGAATATGATGATTAAAGGCTATCAAACAAGAATGAAAACGTCACCGAATTTATGTTAGCAGCCTTTCTCAATTTGTTATTCAGTACGTAATTTTCTTATCGACCGAAATTTTATTTACCGCTTAGTCGGTCGGTGTCACATGGGTTTGATGTACATACCCAACTAGCTAACTAACTTCGATAAGGCCTTATCCAAGCTATTTTCGTACCTCGATAAACCTTCGATAAGGTCTTACCAAACTAATCTGGCGCACATTGATCCATGTTTGAACAGCAACAGCCAAACACCAACAGTTGGTATAAGGCCTTATCGAAGCTGTTCTTGCTTCCCTATTGAAGTTTGGAAGTACAGAAGCAAAAAAAAAAAAACCAAAAATAGTATGACCAATTTTTTGACTTTTGTTTTCTTCCAACTGCGAATTTATTTTCCTATATAAATTATTGTTTTTTGTTTGAAAAATGTTAATTGATTTTAGGAACACCTTGCACACTCTGGGATTTGAACCACGGCCCAGTCACACATTAGTCCGCCACGCTTAACACGAGGCCAATTTGAAACATTGTTGTAATAGGGTTGAGCAGCCTTCGCTCGTCTTACCAAAGCCTTATCGAAGTTAAAAATCCACAACTTGCGCTCAACAGTTTTATCGAAGCCTTATAGAAGTAATAGCCCCCGACAAATCAAAATGCGAAGTAGTTGGGATATTCAATGCCATTATGATGAAAAAATGCCATGACTGAAATATTGCCGCAACTAGCATGATATCCATTAATTGCTCCACTAGTTTTGGCTATAGTCGCCGGGTAATTAATTGCTTGGAAAATTGCTCGTGTACAAGCTCCTTAGAGGAGTGTTCTGCAAACGTGTACTGGCAGCATTAACCACTCAGAGCATTTTATGTATTTTATTTTTCTTTTTTAAATTTCGCAAGCAGTTGTGAGTAAACTAATAGAGTAAGGAGAAGAATATTGAATGTTCTATTGTTTCAATCAGGCACTAATGAAAATTATTGAAAGGACTATAACACTACAAGTAAAATGGCCAAGCTGCTCCTTAGACTTGGATTAACCATTAACGTCACTAGATAACACCAAAATAACAAACAACTTCTTGGATTAACAAACAACATATTTAGCGACACCTACCTGCTGAGAAAAAAACCCAGCTAGAATCAATCTAAATTAAGAAGTGGCTTCAATTTCAAAGAACTAGTAACGTATTTACCTCACGAGTGCGCTATTAAAACATCCTACAACCGTGCCATCCGTACTTAATGCCAAGATTTTCGCACCTACCCTTCACCTCTTCCAGCACTGATCCTCGCATTTCTACGAAACACCTTTGATAAATTTATTATTGGAATTATTAACGGCCATAAATAAATTGTTGTACACCTTTTTGATAAACGTTCAGTTTTCATTTAGAATTTTCATTGCCGATTAGCATACATTTGTGGCGGCGTCGGCAGGAGATAGCCATCTTAGTTGTAGCGCCACCAAAATATCATTACCAGGCCCTCACGGCTCAGAACGCTCAGGAATCGCCGGTTTGGCCTTCTTTCTTTCTTTCGCGGTTTTGTGATCTGTTTTCATCGAAATTAATTTTTTTTTGATTTTTTTGTTGATGTTGTTCCATGAAGTCACTCTATGGGTTTTTATGGTTGGCAGGTGAACAATGGGCTCGTTTGGCCGATGGTTTCGCATCGGTAATTGACCAAAGCTCACTCGCAAGTCATCTTATCAAAAATATCCATGCGCGCATTCACCTGTCCTCCAATGTTTGGTGCACCTATGAAATAACTGATGAATTGGGTTTTGTTATGCATGATGCGATCGGATCGGAGAATCGCAACCAACAATACGAGGCAAGGGCACGGAACGATTGATTTGAACAAATGGCTGCTTATTTTTACGATTGACTATAGCTAAGCTAGGTTAGTTGCTAGTTGTACTAAGCTACATATGCAAATGGTGCGGTTTGGATGATTTACGTACAGGCGTTGTAGCGACTTTGAATGGAAAAGTGCTCGAAGAGTATCTTAATTGGTTGTAATGTGGGCTGTCAAGCGAGAACCAATGTTGCCGGCGAGTAAGGCGTGGTGTTAGAATTTCTAGATTTGGACAACACCAAGAGATTTATGATCAGATTTTTGAATCACCGTCCAGTTAGATTAAAGTAGGTATCGATTGCATTCTAGAAGATACCGCTTTTATGCTTAACTTAAGGAAATATTGAACAAAACTATTATTTTTTAATGGTTAAACCGGGTCATTCCATCAAGAATCGACCACAAGTGTGACCTTACCATCCCTGATTACATTGAAATTTTATGTAATTTTACAATATCTTCCGACTCAATAGCACCAGGAATATAAAATTTAGTTTCTGTATATTGAATTACCAGTGGAGTCTACTGAATGCAAAAATTTTGAGAGTTCCGTTGAAGTACGAAAGATGGGACGCAGTAATTTTCCAAAAAATTTATTTATCCTACATATCTCATGAACCGTATTAGTAGCTCAGTTCTGTAACTTATGAATAAGAAATTTCTCACCAAAAAGTCAAAATATATAATTTTCATATCTTAGAAACTCCTTATGCTAGAAAGAGAAAATTTAGTATCTTTGTGTAGATGTGCTAATAGAATAATTAAACCTAAGAAAACGTGTTTAATACTGAGATGCGGTGTAGGTTACTATGCGACTGACAATCTAGAAAATAACGTTCCAAATATCCTCCTGGTTATTCTTTAGGGTGTCAGACCCATAACCACCCACACCGCATCTCAGCATTAAACCCGTTTCGGACTTCGACCCATAAAATAATAAATTTTTTTTTGTTAGTTATGGTATGTTCGAAATTTCGCAAAAATGGTGTCCGAGTCCTCTTTGAAAATGCATATCTCTGGTAATTTTTATCCTAGAATAATAAAGTAGGACTTATTTTAAGGATTATTGTTTAAAAATTGTTGCAATATTAAAAAATAAGAATAAAAATTATCATTGAAATATTTATCGAGTATTATACCAGGTTTCCACTACACCTTAATCTCGCGATTAAGAGAACTAGATTAAGCACGTAGGGTCGTTATTAGACGGGTGAGCGACAGGCAGGGCATTTGCCACATTTGTTATATGTATATAATATATGAAAATACCAAATTCCCCCCTCCCCCACAAATGACGTCCCTGAGTGCTTAATCTCGTTCTCTTAATCGTGAGATTACGAGGCAGTGGAAACATGGCATTAGATATCTACTATTTTCTCTTTCAAGGATAATTTTTATTCATATTTTATTTATATTTTATTTTATTTATTATATTCATTTTTTTTATTTTGCAACAACCTTCTCCTTTAAAATAAGTTCCATTTTATTATTCTAGGATAAAAACTACCAGAGATATGAACTTTCAACCAAAATAAAACATTTTATATTTCTAGGATGTCTCTACATGTAATTTTTAACTTTCAATTTTCGGTTTTTGGAAATATAAATTTTTCCTTTCCACCCCCAAAATTTTTTCTCTGCGCCAAACTCCTTTAAGATTTTCCGTATCACATCTGGTACGGTTGTTGAGATATACAAATTTATTTGGGGCTGATTTTTGGGTTTACCAGTCCTAAAACGTGAAAAAGTATAGACCTAATAAACCCCTAGCAGAAAAAAATATAGGGGATGAGAGTGTAGAGGCGAAAAGGAAAAAGTTTCGATGTTTATATCTCAAGAACCTATAACAACATAAAGCTGAAACTTGGTATTTAGATAGAGCTGTAGTAGTGGCACGTTGTAAAAATATGATTTTTTATAGGTTTAGTAAAGTACGGGGGGGGGGGGGGTGCTTTTCCCTAACTATAGAACAGCTTATGCTAGAAAGTTGAAGCTCGGTATGTATATGTAAATCAACTAGAAAAGTAAAAAAAATTGGAATATATATTGTCGTTCGAAGGGGCAAAAAAACGTTATCAGTGAAAAAAGAATGCAAACATTTTCACGATTTTCGTCATATCTATTAGTTCTTTTCAAATATTGAATTAATTTTGATTTTACGGATTGTTCATATGCGTAACTAGAAAGTGTTTTCAAGATTTTTTGTAATTCGACACCTAAAGGGGTGTAAAGTGGTTGTATACTTTTTCATGAATTCTGCCATATCTCTCAGGTCTGATTAGAAGATATCGAATATCTTTTCACTTCCACGGACTTGTTCTTGTTTAACAATCACCTATTTTGAAGTTTTTTCCCTTTTCAACCCCTAGACCGCATCTAGGAATATGACTCAATTATGTAATTTACATGTTATTTGTGGAAGCGGTGTAAGCATTCTAGCGCGACTCTATTCTAACCGATTGCCGAACTTTTTGTTAGGTTTTCAGTCACCGCGCATCTCAGAATTGAACGTGTTTCGAATTGAATGCGTTTCGAATTGAAAGCGTTCCGAACTTCTACCGAAGAAATAATAAAGTTGCGCCCAGACTGTTGGCATATTTTTATGTAGCACTGCTACATAAATAAAGATGTGTGCACATTTATTAACTAACTCTGAAAAGTCTTCAATTTCATTTAAAAAACCATCAATATTGTAAATCGTTTGTTTATTTATAAAGAAAAACATTCCAAACAAATTTGATTATTAAAACTGAAAGTATTCTAAAAAAAAGATTTCACAGTCACCTTAATAGCAGATAACTGCAAGGTAATTCAATAAATCCACACTTCTGAAACAAACTCTATAAAAAATGAAATAAATCAAGTCCAATTTACAACAATATCATTATTAATTTTATTTTCAATACTTTATTGTAATATTTACATATAAATACAATTAAAAAGTTCTTTGCTGCCTTAAAAATTAATTTAATAAAAAAAATACTTAGCACTAAAATGAATAAAATGACTGGCGCAAAGTATAAAGTTTATAGACATACATTTCATTACTTATTTTTTTTCTTATCTTTTTATTGCCTTTCAAATTAATTACGTATTTTTATTTTTTTTGTATATACAGCAAATGTCAGTCAACAAATGTAATTTTAATTTTTTTTTAAATATATTTTGCAACATTTCGAAAGAACAAAACAAAAAAAAATAATAAAATACGAAAATAATAAATAAATAAACATCTAATTTGGTTTTTTGGAAATGTTTTTAAGCAGAGAACAGAGAGATTTAGTGATTTTTTTTTGTTTGTTTGTAAATTAATAATTTCTTTTTTTTTGTAAGACATTGAGATTCGATTTGTTAAATTAATTTCTTCGATTCGGATTGGGCTTACAGTTTCCGTTGCAGTTTACAACCGACCAAACCCAGTCCACATAGTTCGGAACCTTAGCGTAAATTCCGAATTTGTTCTTTTTGGCACAGCCATCGCCGAAACTGGTAATACCGAATATCGTCCAGGGATGATTCGGTTTCGTTGAATCGCGACAAAGAAGCGGACCACCTGAATCACCGGCACAGGTGTCGATTCGTCCGCGTTTATGTCCCGCACAGAACATATTTTTCGTTATGGTGTAGTCGTGATAGACGGCCTTGCAATTTTCCATCGGTATTATAGGAACCTCGGCCTGATGCAAAACGCTCGTACCGGCTTGATCGCGATTACGTCGTTTTCCCCATCCGATTACCGTGCATTGGATATTTTTGGGAAGCGGCTGGAATGGACGTGGCATACAAGCGTATCCTATCCAGGAGGTGGCATTAATTGGCCTTGGTAATCTGTGGTGGGGTGGATTAAATAAGGTTATCGATCGATTCATCTAAGAGTGCTGTCCTTAGTCTTACCTTAACAACGCCACATCACTGTCCACTGTCTTCTTATCGTAGTTTGGATGCTTGATACTTTTCACGACACGCATTTCAATTTCGGATATATCCATTATGTCCAAATTATGTTCGCCAAGACGCACGTACAGGACCTTTCGGACGCAGTGCGCTGCTGTTATCACCCAGTTGGGAGCGATAAGAGTTCCACCACAAAATGCTTCCTATAGTCGAAAAAAAGACTTTACGCACAAGTTCTAGGACCTAGGAATCTTTACTCACCTTAAATCTATTGAAAATAACGACCTGCCATGGCCATTGTCCTTTCCGAGCTGTTTTTCCCCCGATAATTTTTAGCATATTATCTAGAGTATTTCGTCGACTACTTCGCACCGACGGAATTCCACATTTTAGCTTAAGTGGTGCATATTCAGGACCGCGATATCCTTTTCCGCTTATAATATAATCGTTGGCTATTGCATTCGGACTTACGACATCCTTTCGGCTCGTAGCCATCGGTTTCATTTCGTACGGTGGGGTCTTATGAACTTGAGATTCGACCCATTGTTGACAGAAACTACCCTCGGTGTAGCAATAGGCAATTTCCCGGAGTACCTCTTTACCGCAGAACTCTCGGATGCGACATTTTCTGAAAATAAATAAAAATGATCACTATACTATAGTACTGTAATTTGTTTGCTGGGAACGTGGCTAGTACCACCGCTACTATTAAGCCTCTATAAAATTGCAGATAAATGTTTAATCATCTCGTAGGAACACTTACTTATATCTCCTCGTTGTACACTTTGCCGAGCATTTTGTCCACTTGCTCCACCGCGAATAAACCCTTCGATGTCGGGGTGGAAGTTCAAAAACTGCCTTCTCCCGAGGTGAAACTCGACTTGCATTTCGTCCATCGTCATATTCGTAATCGTAGTCGTTTGGTAAATCAGCCGGTCTATTAATCGTATCCTTCGCATCCTGATCGTCTTCGTATTCGAACGAAGTGTCCTGCGGTAGATTCTTGTGACCGCTCGTAATTATACCGTCGAATATATCCGCAATGGCAGGATCGTATTGATGAAAATCTCCATCCCATTGTTTCGTCCTGATCGCTTTTACCTGTCGTCGATTGTATTTCTTCGAATCTAAATCACTTTCGTCCTCCTCGTCCTCAAGCTCTTCGTAATCTTCGACTTCGATTACAATCGGTTTTCGTTTCTTTTTGAATTTTTTGATTACGTAGTAGTCGGGTTGTGGTTCGTTTTTCGGAATTTCCTGATAGACGGGAATTTGATGAGCCTCGGGAGTTTTTAAAGTTTGGGGAGTTTGAGGTTCGATTCGGGTGTGGTCGGGATGGCATCTGAAAAAGGTGAAATAAGTAAGAATTTTTAGCTAGCTGGAAAAGCTAAGTTCTACGATATTTTCAACGTCCCTGGATAATTTTGGGTGATATTTGTTAAGAATATAAAAATTATATCATATTTACTACTACTTTTGCTTTTGCTTACCAAAGGGTCTGAAAGTTTAATCTGACTGAACTCTAAAAACTGAGTACTCGCCGGATTAGTGGAACTGGCGGATTATAGTGCATACATCATAATAATACTTTACTTTACCTACAGTACCCTCTGCTGCTGCATTCTAAATGGCAGAATATTGGACTCAATCGGCGGATTACAGAAATTTTCTATGAACCAACAGAAAAAAACGGCAGATTACAGTGTATCTCGATTTATCGATCTTCCACTGTATATTTAATAGTATTTTTTTCAGAGTCACCTTTAACTTTATTTCTAGATTTAAAAATATTTTAAAAGAATTATTTCAACACCCTTACCTTTTGCACTTCCTTTCCTCCATATGTTTAGTTTCGCCGCATTTTCGCCTACTCTTACAGTATCGTTCGCGATTTTGTCGACACATCGGATCACATTTACTCCACCTTGTCCACGGCGTAAAATACGTTCCCAATCTTCGGCGATGGCTCCATTTCCTTGGTTGGTCTAAGCTATGACCTATATCATGTCGTATTTCGGTGATTTCCTTACGACTTGTTGGTCTGGGCCTTCCAATGGCATGCCGCACCTCATCTTGAATATGTGCCTTAGCATCTTGAACACGAGATGTCTATAAGAAAAAAAAAATGTGGTTTCACAACAATACCATTTTGTTGAAACTAAAAATACACAAAAAAGGGCCATTGCTAGTGTAAATATCGATGTTAAGTTCATAATTCTGTTTCTTCTATGAGCACAGAGCTCGTAAATTTGACCCTAACGAAAAAGTTCTGTTTCCAATTTAGAAACATTTGCTCGGCAGATATGAGTTTTGAAAGCACTTAATTTTCGTGTTTTTTCGCAGTAAAATTTTTTAATTGTGTTTTAATAGTAAATTATAAAAGAATTTTTGATGGATTTAAAAAAAAATGCTATAAATTTAAAGCGCTGGAATTATGAATATGATTTATCGCCTAAGCTCAGCAAAACGCGAAATGATGTCATTGACTATAGCTGGGATTATAAGAAGAATTCCAATTTAAGCTTCAAAGCCATCGGTGACACCCTTTCTACAAGTGTTTCCATAAATTGCATATTGCACAACATTAAGATCAATAGCTGAACAAATTTATTGTTGTAAATATTTAGATCCCTAATCTTTGACTGTGCTCCCAGTGAAAATCGTCTCCATCTGGCCTTTGTTATCATCTTAATTGCCGTTTGTTCGGCACCGTCTGCCAACCAATAATTGGGTTATAGTTCTTTTGATGTCCAAAATGATGATGCATATGGTGGAGTTAAATGCACTGTGTTGCGGCAATCACCTCTTTAAATCGCCTGTTCTTCCCTCGTAAAGACTGAGTAAACAACAGGATGAACCAGTCAATCAAAGCTAATCCGAAACCTGCTGCTGCATATCGAGATCGTATAATGATCTGCTCCGGCTAATCGAAATATATAACTTCCTGATCGCCGGCCGGGTGATCGTGGGAACATCGACCCAAGAACATCTTAAGATGCAAATCAATAAATTGAAATCAAATAAAAAAAAAAGTTGTAAGGTTTTGCAATCGATTAAACTGATCAGTTATTATAGTGATCTGTTTTTGGATTTTATTAGCGCAGCTTGTGTCCGCCGCTTGAAATGCACCTTTAAGAAAACTTCGATATTTTTTAAGGCAACTCTTCAAGCCAACACAGCCAAGTTGGAGACCGCTCGTACATTTTAATAACAGCTTCAGCAATCTAAAACTGACCGTACCTGATGGGAAGATACCATTACTTCTATTAGCTATCAATTATCAAAAGTTATGAACCTACTCTACTTGAGCAATTTTGTTGTTGGCTTTATAGCGTTCATTAAGTTGTTATAATGCAATTCAAGCTGTGAGAAAATATTCATCTGAACGGTACGGCAGCTTGAGCTTAACTTAATTTAACTACTGCGCGCAAATGTTTAACATTTATATTAATTACAGCGTGCCTATCAGAAATTTATTTACTTAGGTTGTACGCAGTGTGGCTAACTAAATTATCGTAATTTTATGCATGAATGGTAAAAAAAAGTACGCAAATTGGAAGCATAGAAGCTGTTTCAATATTACCGTATTTTCCGAGACATTTGTTTAAAAACACTTGGGTAATGTTCGAATATTTCACAAAATAAAATATTAATTTTGGTATATCTGCCTATACTTTTGATTCGTCGTACCTAAATTAAGGCTTAATTTTATTTTGAACATTGAATCAACGGGATTTGAAAGTAGTTTTCAAAATTATGCAATTCTTTAACTTTGGCTAAATAAACCGACAATAAAATTCACGTAGATCATAGAAAAACGCTAAAGAAGTTAAATCATTGATTAAATATTTTTCCATACAAATTTTAAAATATCTCGGTACGTTTAAAAAAAATTTATTCTGTTTTAAAAATTCAGGAATTTTAAATATCCGAATTTTGGTTTTTGTCGTTCGAGGTCGAGGTCCGAAACGAAAATTGAGAAATCGTATCCCAAAAACTCTTGCAAGATATGGCTAAATTTTGGGATGTCAAAAAATCAGTTTCAAAATGTCAAAAACGAAAAATGTCGAAAAATGTTTAAACAATGGACTCAATGGCCGCTATTCACAGTCATCATAAAGTTGGCTTTAACTCTTATTAATAAAACGTCTTATTAATAATACGACACTTAAGTCAGCTTTAACTTAAAGCCAACTTTATGACGACTGTGAATAGCGGCCAATAATTTTAAAATGGTTGGTACTAGGAACTTGTGTTTTAAAAGAAATTTGGCTCAAAAGCAAGTCTAATTTAAAACTATCACGCGATTGTAAAAAAGGTTCTAAAAAATATGTACAAAACGGTAGATGTTTAGAGCTAAAATTAATTCTGTAATTCTAGAATTAAAATTCGATGTCATTTTATCCAGTCTCTGAGCTATGACGCGGTGATTGCCAGTAAATTTAAAAATATTGATTGCGTAAAAATTTCAAATTAAAATATTGAAAACCAAAATATTTGAAAAAAGTTCAAGAACTAAATTTAAAAATTACATATTGCCTCTTGTCAGTTTCAGTTCAAATTTTGTACCAGTATGTCAATGGATTAGTTTAAGGATGAACTAGTTAAAGCGAAAGACTAGTTTAATTTTAAAAAAACTATACTACATCTTTGAAACTAACACTTATTTTCGCATAGAATTATTATTAAATGCATCAAAACATATCCCTATTAATATTTATCAAAACATCATTTGTACTACTAACTAAACTAATAATTGAAGCGATTAATAATGATCAATTCTCGCTGCATAATAATAGGTCAGATCAAATGTTCCGAAGAAATGCAGAATGGGAATGATATAGTAAAAAACGTTTACGATATACCGCCAATGAATGAAACAATAACAATTTGAGTTATCTATAAATGAAAATTGAAAAATGTCAATTGGTGACCCTGTCTAAATTGCTCTTTCGCTCTATGCGCAAAAGTTACATAGAAAACGCTGAATCAGAAAAGTTCAGGACAAGATTGCAATGACACTCTTTTTAGTGTCATTTATTAATAAATTGATATCGACTATGAAATGATTTATGATTGTCTACGAATAAAAGTGTCATTGTTCTGAAAGTTTTGCCGATTGTTTTTTTTTTTGTCTTTTCCAATCATTAGTTTCAGTTTAAAAAGAATTAATTTGCGGCCGTTCTAAAATCGATTTTGATTTATTACAAATTTGGGTCGAACTAGTCTTTTAGGACAATTTCAGTAGAATAGTTATTTCGATTTTTAAAAATATAAATTTAACAATATCAGATAGGTGGTACCTACGTCGGAACAACAAAAAAATTCACATAAATTTTACAAATCATTTGACAACAGGCCTATAAAAAAATAGTAACATTCTCATCACTAATAAATTATAAAGCACTTTAAGTTGTGGGACTTATGCCAGATATTTCAGTGTTAGCTGCAACATAAAATGACGTAATTCACACTATAAAATGTATCATTACAAACACATTAATTATTTACCGAGAATCTAATTTGTCGCGTAGAAATTTGTGAAACAAAGTTGTTATTATGTTCAAGAAATCATGGAATGTACTCTTCATTTTTATTAACCATGCTCTTAATTTATTTCTACAGATTTTTCATAAAGCTTATACTGAAAAAAATCACACCGAATGAAATAAAATATAACGATTTTATTTACAAAGCCTATAGGTGTGAAAAAGCGCAAATGCCAACACTGGCGCCTAAATATTTTTCATTATTTCAGCAAACACCTACGATAATTTGAGATTAATTGTACCGGGTCTCTAAAAATAATAATGGGAAAAAGCAATAAAAAAATTTTATTGATAAGAGCCGACCTTTGCTTCATATTTGAATTCTAGTATTTTTTAACGACGGATTAGGAAATTTAAACAATTTAATTGAAATTCAGATTCCGCAAAAATGTAGGAAGCGATAAGTTCGTTTACAAATATAGTAGGTTAATTTATATGTAAGGCTTTTTCAGTTTCACTTTATTCTCTTGTCATGTAATAAACACAATATTCTAATTACAAACTGTGTCTAAGTATTATTGAAATAAATGAACTATGTATGTATATATGTTTACAAATAAAGTCTTTAATACGGTGACGAAAAAGTTTGCGAAATAAAATTAAGCGTAACGAAACAATTTCATTTTTAAGACAGACTGACGGATACCAAGGACGGATTGCAGTTTCTTATTGAATATAAAATAATAGGTACTAATAAAATAATAATAATAATATTTTCTTCGTCCGATCGTCCGGTTTATTCGTCGGTGATGGCCATATTGGTTTAAGGGTTTGGTTTTGAAGGGGGCGATTTCCATATCTAATAAATAAAATTATTTCTTAGATATATTATTTATTACATTGCCAGATTTGAACAACTAGATTTCAAAATCTCGAAAAGCATTCAACATCGCTCTGAAGGCGTTTCTTTTAATGTTTTAAATTTGTCAGCTGACTATATGCTGCCAAAGTTTTAAACTATATTGTAAGTAATGGAAAATTGAATATCAAATCAGCAGGAACTAATAAATAAAATGAATTGATTCCAAAGATTAGTGAATAGTTTTCAGGGTTCACTTCCACTCGATCTCAATTGCAATCAAATTTAGAAGCAAAAAAATATTTCAAAATCTCTTACATGTATGAGAAAATCAATTATATTTTGATAGTATCATCAAAATCTCGATATTTCATTAAATCCTGTTTAAAATCTTTCGATAGAAAAAAATTGTTTTTTGACTGCCATCTTATTAAAAAATTTAAAAAACAAAAATTGACCATTATAGAGCTACTATCTACTATCCCAGAAAAATACATTTCTTATACGGTTAGCAAGGTGGGATGGTTTTTCATATCTCAGAAACGGCTTATGCTAGAAATTTGAAAGCAAGTACCTATATATATGTATATGTGCGTAGTTAAAACTAAAGAAAACTTTAGGAAATACTTAGAAAAGATTTTTGTTGGTGTTTAGAGGTTACGTAAAAATTTTTTCGTGAAACCACATTTTCATGAATTTCGTTAAAACTCTTAGACATGTCGAGCTATCAAAGCAATTTTACTACTGCGTGAAACTTATATATAGGCGCCTAGAAAAAATCTTCAAAATTTTTTGATATCCAATCCCTAAGGGATTGATGCACAATATTTTGGAGACTCTAGATTAAAGTGCAATCAAATTCTGTTGACTTAGCACTACACAGTATCAAATATTTGACCATTTAGTCAAATTTTCATTTGTCAAATTAATTTATTTTCTTAGCTTTGACTTTTTCGACGGATAAAACCGAATTTTTTGTCAAAATTGTTAAGGCAAATATTTGATAGCATGGCGTACAGTGTAATACTAGCTTTAGTCGTATGAAACCTATGTTGTGATAAAATGAATTATGCTACATATAAAAGCGGAAGCGTCTTTGTCAAATAAGATTAAATGAACGATAGTAAGATAATTGAATTGTTACTTGATGTCATGCAGCACCGCTAGGTCGCGACAGTATAACCGGTTTTGAATTATTCATAGCATACATAAGACATCATTTGCAATCAACAGGGAGCTGTACATCTGATTACAATCTAAACGATCAACAAAGATGCGATGCACAGTATGCAATCATAATTCCAAAATAACTCAAATCCTAACGAATTTCCTGAAACATGATACGAAATTAATTACAAGCTCGACATAATGGACTGAAAGTAATGAAACACGGATATATTATAGCGACCTGCATCTTCCATTCCTAGCGTAAAATTAAAACGGACAAACCAACTACTTTACTTCGGGACGCATTAAAATCCCATCTCGACATATTTGACCTGTTAAGTAATTACTTGCAGCATCTCTAGGCCACGTTCTAAAAGATCTTCAGTTTCAGTTCGGATACCCCATAATGCCCCATTTGCGGAATGATCTGGCTACGTTCAACAAACTTGCCATAAAAGAACATGCCGAGTCCGAGATGAAAGATGTTCTGTCCGTCCGACCGTATAATATACTAGTCGTAGCATCGAGCCTTATCGGATCTTAAAGAAAAAATTCCATCTTCATCGGTGAAGAGATCACAACATTATGTGCGCCTGTTCGGAGTTCTTCAAGATCGGGAACCCTTCAGAAAACTCAAAACTTAAACTTATGATGCAGAACAAATTAATTAGCCATGGCTCAAGTTTTTGCTCAATCTGCGGTTAATAATTCCACGTCCGTCCATCTCGCCGTCATCAATTATATAGTACGATGGAAATCTGAAAGATCGGTCCGCGATCCGTTCACAGTTCAGAACGTAGAATTTAAGATCGACTTGAATTCGATTCCTTTTAGGGCCTTGCTGTATCCATAGAGCTAGAGACTAAACTAAGAATTTTGAACTCTTTCCGGAGGAATGCACCAATAATTGGAAAACGAAAACCATCAATGCTTCATTGATTATAATGAACAAATGACATTAAATTTTTCGATACCGCATTTGAAATTCCACGATCGATTTATTGCCCATTGTTTTAAAATTGATTGTCGTTTTAATTACCGAGAAAATGCATTTCTTAGCTCCAATGAAATTTAGTGGAGAAGAAAATGATTAATTCGATGTATATCGAAGCTAAAGACTTTTAAAATTGCTGGAAATAAATTAATTAATTAAACTATAAATTCGATTGTTTAAAAATAAAAAATGAGCTATGGATCAGGCAAAGTGTTAGCAAGATCAAAACTGCATGCTATTCTTACGAATATAATAGCTAACTAATTGGCCCAATTTAGTTCAATGTTGTTACAGATCGCTGACTACACTAAGTGCTTTAAGCTATTATCACTATAGTTCGAAGTTAATACAAGGAATTTGAGTTGATATGCAACATTAAGGTTTGCTCTGTTTTTTATTCTATCAAACGTGATCGTTGTATTGTATCATACGGTGAGGGGTTTTTATATTTTGTCATCAACCTTCTTTCTACCAAAAAAGTAACAATCTGAACTGCTCGATAATCGTCCTCCAGCTTGCAACGCTTATTAAATCCTCCTATCCATAATGAGGTATCAAGAATATCAGTTGTTTGAGTGGCTCAATTTTGGTTTGCATCGTTTTCATGATGAGGTAAGTGAAGTCCTATATCACGTGCATAAAAGTTTTCCATCAAATCTCCAAACACTCCGTATAGCTGTCTGTATATTAGATGTAAAACGCAGCTTAGTCTAGATGCACTTATACCATAGTTGTTTGACATGAGGTGTAAGATTTTGGTGTCTTGGCTTAGCTTGACAAGTCTAACGACAACTGAAGAAGTTAATGGGAGAGTATAAACCTAAACCATTTTTTTATTGAATAAAAAAAAATAGATTTTAATTTTTCTGCTATAACTATGCGGAATAATTTTGATATGGGGTTTTCATGTAAACTTACTAAACCTGACGTCTGAATCACCAAGTATGAATCTGAATATTTCGATAGTTTGGCTCAGGCTTCTCGAAAAGACCACTGCTCAGTGTGATGTATATATAAATATAGATGAAGCCGACTATTGGACTTTTGGATCAGATCTTAGTAGATAATTATTACAAACTCTTTTTCATAAAAAGTAAACATGCAATCTTTCACTTCTCATGCACAGATACAGATTCTTATGGCGAGTCGTTTTTATTGCGCGCTGTCAAAGTAGATAAAACATAGTTCAACCAAGGCGTTGACCAATTTACACTTCCGTAATGTTAACCCATTTTCTGGAAATAACTGGTGTTCGAACAGAACCTGAAAATCTGACAAAAACAGCCTTGTACGAAAATTAAGCGAATAAAATATATAGCAAGCAATAAAATAACGACAAATGAATAGACTTGCTCTCTTGACGCAACGCACAACACCATACTAAAATTATACAGCAAAATGACGTTTTTCTTTAAATCTATAAAGAACAGCTTCAACTGGACATTTTTTGCAGTATGTAATTCAATATCTTGATAACGCAGAAAATTCGTTATTTTCTGCAAAGCTATTATTTTAAAATCGTGGCTAATTGGAAACTTGATATTGATTACAGACGATAAGTGTGAGCAACATACAACAAGTGAAGTATTAAGTTATATTTACACATTATCTCTGGAAAAGTGAGGAATCTGAAGAAATATAAATTAAATCGCTATAGAGCTGGTTTCAGTTTGAAGAATTAATAAAATAAAAAAGGAAAATTGTAACCTTTGAAAACACTCGAAAAATCATATTTTTATGGTTGAAACAAGAATTAAAAAAAAAATTGGATACGATAGAGGGTGTAAATAATAAATATTTTAGAACATAAACTTGACTTTTTCATCAAAAAATTAAAATTTATACTTTATGCGAACAACTTGTACAACAAAGATGAAACTTGGCACATGATATTATTACAATTTGACCATTTGACCAAACAGTGTAAATTACACTCTTTGATCAAATGGAGTGTAATACTACCTTTATAATAATCAATGGCAAAACAGCCAAAATTTGGCCTAGGCCTTGAAGTAATGCTAGAGTTACTTCATCACTAAAGCTACTAAAGACTAAAGCCTCGTGTACACTAGCAAGTAAAAAAAGGGAACAGAGCTGAACCTCACTTCCAAGGCAACTGTACTGACTTTGTAAAATTTAGGAACCGATCGGAACTTTCTTAGCGTGTATCTACATTTACAACTTGCTTGAAAAGTCAAGTATTTGCTGGCTTGCAAAGACTTAGGCAAACGCACTCTCGGAATCGTGTACACATGCAGAAATAAATATCTCGAGAGCAACTCTAGTAAGTTTTACTTGCTAGTGTACACGATTCTCAAGAAATATTTTTCTTGGCAGAATCAATGGGCACAAAATAGGGTGCGAAGAAATCTGTCCCTTGATCTAATTTATTGTTATTATAATATTCAACGTACTGCAAACGTAAATTGATTCAAAAACAGAACATTCGAGTTCATACCATGTATTTTGTAGTGGATGCATTGAGCAACAGTCAACCCATGCCGTTTCCTCACTATGTAATGCTCCATGCAGAAAAAAATTCTTAACACGAGGAAGACAAGAAGTGTCCCCAAAATCATATTATACATTTAAAAAAATATATATGTTTTGTTTAGGATGAATTACATGAGTCTCTTACAATTCATATAAATGATTCATTTACAATTGTTGAACAAAAAACCATTGAGTATTTATCTAAGAATTGTAAGTGAATTCACTTGTGAAAAGATATGAGAGCTTCATCTAGGTGAATCTGAATCATTAGTGACTGACTGGTGATACTTTTGATTTACTGCAATTTAAAACTGAAGGTAGTTGATCAATTTTTCTCTCTTTATTTTAATTTTTTTAATATATGTATGTTTAAAATATTTATTTTTGTTTTTACATATATTTATTAATTGTATACGCAGCACAAGTTAAGTTTGGTATGATATCATGTAAGCTTCCTTTTTCGAATAAAAATCTACATTGTTTTATATCGTGCAATAAAGCCAATAAATAAGATTATGTCAATTTATCCCTTCTCATGGATTACAACTTAATGCAGCTGAAGCAATTTATTTCTGTTTAAAAGCAATCAACCATGAAATCTCTATAATAACATAACTTCTTATCGGATTACAGTTGTACTAATTGATTCAGTTTTAAATAGAATTAAAGTCAAGTTATAGCAAAGTACTTAACAAAATTATCTTATCTGAAAATAATCGGTGAAAAAAAAAATCCGATTGTGATTGATTTCGATCCATTAAAGGTCTGCTCTTGTTTTCAATTCTCATGCCTTTAATCTTCATTTCTTCTAATAGCCAGCAGTCGTTATTTGTTAATTAAAGGTTCTTTCAAATCAAACACATATTCAAAACTCATGGAAATCATTGGTTGTGCGGGAAAAAACATAAAGATGCCAATAAAAGCAGCATCTCATCAATTTCAATCTTGTTTTCGGCTATCATCTTCAAGTTATCGGCTTTTTTGAATAACACAGAGCCTTCCTTCCTACATCGAAGCATCAGTAGTATTTATCGTGTTTCTAGATTCTATTTATCTTCTAGCCTAGCATTGAGATTTCTGTCGGTTTGAAGTTCAATGTCGATAGTTGGACATGAAAGGGCCCTTCTACGGCAAAGGAACAAGTCATCTAGTTTCTTAGAAATTATTTCGGTTACGATCAATTTTATTGCTTTTTAATAGACTTGAGTGTTTTTCAATATTTGTAAAGCGTTTATCGTTCGATATGAATGAACGCAAGTTTTGTATACTACTGAATACTAAACACAGTAATGCAGAATTTCATGTAAATCATACGAATGTCGTCGAACCATACGAAATTTTATGCATAAATGAACAACAGCGAAATTTCTAATTATTGCTGATATTATTGTAGTTTTGCTGACATGGTCGAAGGGTTTTCCCCGGGTATAGAAAGTGAAATATGAGGAAAGATCGGTGCAGTAGTTTTATCAGATCGCTTACAATGCGCAATTCCGAGTAGCTAGGCATAGTATGTAAAATTTCTGCGCTGCCTATAAGGCCTATTAATTATCTTGATGACTTTTTAACTCATGTCCAAGTCGACATTTGCAATTTGCAATGTCTTCATTTTAATGTAGCAGAACACGAACACATGGTTTACGCCCTTCGACTTGTGAGTTATTGCAAAGGTGATAACTTCTCAGATTTCACCCAGCGAAAATTATTTATTTCGAATTGCCCATTCCATTGACTACGAGCATAGAGGCGGATTATTACAAGTGTGTAACTCGTGTGTAATGCAATCTCGGATACATTAAAGATATTTGATTACAAATTCGCACAACACTCTTGTATCGTGTTGGTGTTGTTGGTTTTAATCATGAGAAGAAAAATAATTTAAATTATAATTTTATTTGTATTTAGGAATTAGAGAAATCGTCCTGCAATAAGATTTGTAGGTCTTAGTATCGTGTCGAGAGGGTATTATGACGGGATAGAAAAAAATTTCAAATCACTTTTTATAATGTCGTATGAAATTAAGAATTAGAGATATTGATCTGTCACGCAGTAGTCGAAAAACTACATGTACCTAATCAGTAGTAAACCCACACAATATAGCACTAACAATTCAGTGTTAAGTTTTCTTTTAGGTAAGTTTTTCACAATCTCTTCCATCTTCACTTATACCAAATTTTTAATTCTCTTAATAATAAAATTTGTAAAATAGCAACAGATTGAACTTATATAGTTCAATAATTTTGTTAGTTGATAGTATCGTCGCTGATTTCATTCTTCATACATTTATGCTCAGACTACATTGCCAGGTTTTTTTCTGGTCATTCCATCTGAGATACTTTGCAATTGTTCCGCAAGGACAGGCCATTTCTACGCGAATCAAAAAAAACTGGTCAATGTAGTCTGCATATTTTTGCAAGGAAACACAGATATGAAAAAATAAATTAAAACCAAAAAAAGACTATTCAAAGGAAGAAGCGAGTTAAATTAAAAGTCACAAAACAGCAAAACTAAACCTTTAAGACTTAAACACGTCGATATAAAATATGTTTAACTTGAGGGTAAAATGTTTAAAAATTTAAAACTTTAAAAATACTTTTAAATGCTATAATACATAATTCAATTATTTCTTTTCCTCATTGCCTAAGTGCTATAAATTTTACAACTGAGCTGTTAAGATGATAAGTTTAATCTCTAAAACATTATTATTCTGTTAATGCATTTTGAATTATTATAAATAAATGTTGTTTGAGTTTGAGTTTAAAAAAATCTAGCAATATTCGAAAAGCGGTTTAAGTGACGGAGCGATAGAATGGACACATGAATTATATAATTCATACCTCCTAATCCAGAAATTGGTTTTTAAAAAGACTGACGAAATCCTGTCGAAGAAAACCTAATTCAATATCTTATCAATCCTAGGGTATATATAAAATTGAAGAAAACGTTTACAACCCCTTTACACTTACTTAGGGTTTGAATAAAAAAAAACTGAAAAGACTTTCTGAATAAGCCGTTCCAGAGATAGGGAAACACCCCTCGCCTGTACCATAAAACACCCATTAAAAGTTTTATTTTTAGAACGTGCCTAATTATATTTCTACATATATTATATAAGTTTCTCGAGATAAAAGAATAGGAATGTTTTCCTTTTCACCTTCACCCACTACTCTTACAGCACAAGGCACAATTTTTTTTTGCTAGGGTTTAACCAGGCCTTAGTTTCATTAAAATATTCTAAGATCCAATTTAAAACAGTTTTGAATACTTGGGAAGTGACTTTTTAGAAAAAATTAATTTGATTCCCGTCCTTCATTGATCCTTCAAAAATATGAAAGAGCCGCAAAACTTCTACTAGCTCACTTCAAATGCAAGTGCGAAAAATTTTCACCTCGTTACGACCGTCGTTATACGACGAAGTAGCGGCCTTTCCAGTCAGGCATTCTGTACAGTAACAATACTTCCTGAAACCAATTATTTCCACAATCATATTCTGAATAGCACATGTAATAATCCAAGCAACGTGTGTGTTTCGATCCCATGACCTCTGGATTCTTAGCCTACTACAAGTATAGAAGTTTACCGATTTGCTGGCGTATGCAATTCGAGAGACTCCTTCACATTAAATGTGTTTTTCAATTGAACCAAATAATTACTGCTTCATTACGCATTTTATAGTAGAGAACATATCTCTCAAAATTATGTACACAAGTTTTTTTTTTTCATTACTAGTTCCACAGTAGTTTAATTATTTAATAGGCCAACCGAAATGATATGAAAGTGTAGCAGAAAGTGTTTATGCCCTATTGACATTAACTGCCTGAAATATGTGTAATGGGCTAGATGATGACAACATTTAAGTTGTAAAAGCAACTTCGTACGCGATGAAAGAAAGTAATTTGGATGAGGAAATTAACATACCAAAAATATCAACTGTGTATTTTATGTTTCGCTTGAGAGACAACCGTTTTATGGAATTCATGACAGTTTTAACAATTTCATACGAAACAGATCTCTATGTTCGGTACAGAAAGTATCAAGTTACTAGGCAGTAAACTAAGCCATAAAATTACATGCTATTTGCAGATTTGCTTACATAGCAAACGATGATTGAGAATCGATTTAAAATAGTGTGAACAAATAGTTCAGAGTTGTGAACTACCGCAGAACAAGTTGAGCTACTAAAACAAAGTATTTAAAAAATTTATTGAAATAGGTAATTATTATCACAGACGTTAAGAGTTTGAGAGACTATAGTCCAAAAACTTACCTGAACAGCCAAAAATATGTGAAATATTAATAATATCTCCAAAAATTTCATAATAGTATCACAGTTCATTCTATATAATAGAGTGGTTACTTTATGGTCGATTATCGGGAGAAGAGCTCCTTCGGCATTTTATAGCAGTAATTCTGAAAATAAAATAGTATTAGGTTATTAGTTATTAATCAATTAAAATTAAATAATAAGTAGGTATAATAGTCTGGTCAAATGACAAATAGTCAACGAAGCCTTTTGGTTAGGCAGTATTTTTTTTTTGTGATCAATGGTGCGCGTAAAACTAAGTTGTTATTGGACCCCATCTAAGAAAGAATCTGTTTGGATCCATTTTTTGTAACTCTGAGTCTGAACAAATTTTGTGCAGACTACTTTAATTGCAATTTGATTTCTCCACAACCCTTTTTAATGTGTACTCTTTTTGACCTTTATCCAGTGCAGAGCAGGTTACATACATGGAAACTAAACAATAAGTGAGTAATAAATTCAATAGTGTGAGTACACTCTTCCGATAACATTCAGAGTTTAACACATGGAATGCGCTGTTTGTTATTTTTTTAAAAAACTTCTCCTTATTTTCAGCAGATTGCGAAGCTTAACAAAAATTATATGAACTATTTGGAAAACCGTGTTTGATTTTGTTGTATATATTGTGATAATAAAGGCATTATTGTTACACAACTTATTCAATCGATTTCACATTATATCCACAACGCAGTCTAGATACAAAAAATTAAACGAATTGCTCTTCTATGTACAGTTTCTTTGCGCACTCTCTGTTCTACTCCACTCTGCTCTACAATGCTCAACTCTGAACTAGAATTTTGTTGGACTGAGTTTTGCAGTACTAAAAGTTTTTATTTTCTATGAATTAGGTTCTGAAAAATACCAGAATAAACACTGCCAAACTGAATTTTTCAGTACTGAATACGTTTGGAAAATAAATCGAATTTCGGATTTTTTTTTTTTATACCATATGTGACCCTCTGTGGGTGTTTCGTTTCTGGTACCTTTAGATAAACGAGTAGTCTCCTGAATCTTAGCTAAAAGGTTTAAATGTTCGCTGTATTTCATCCCAAGGTAGTTTTTATTTTATTTAATCTAACGATCTGAATTCACATTTATTCAATGTACACTTGATAGCAATTATCCTACCAACTTTATGCTACACAGTACCGATTTTCAGTTCTAATGGCCAAAATTTACGTAAATTGAATTTATACAGTATTTATGTCTATAGTTTCCACCTACTTTATTAATACCTTATAAGAAATATTATTATGACTCTCCTGGGAATATTTCTGATGGATTCTGGTACGTGCAGTAGTAATCCAAACATCAAAGCAACTATACGAATTCATAAGAAAATGCCAACAAGCAACTGGCAACCATAAGCGTTCGTAGCAACCAAAGATGCAACAAATTGCAGATCCATAGATGGGAACCTGACGAACACAGTTGCTTGTCACCAGATGCATTCTTACGAAGACCTCAATCAACCCATAACAGCGTGCAGCAGGTATTCGGCTCTGATTTATTGATGTGGTGTACCAATCTTCCTTGGCTCCATATTGTTGACTTGGGATTGGCATATATTGGAGATGGAGTACAAGTGCACGATAGGATGATGGAATTGGGCACATCACATCACTGACCACTGGCCACTACTGTTTCTGTTTCCCATCAGCACTGGACACAAGGAAAGCATTACCATCTCTCTTTACAGCGAACTCGAAGGCTATTGCATTACCTTTTCTGATTCTAAAATCTGAACATAATGGATGTTCTTGCTATACGAACGCCATAATGGGATATCGGACATCTGAGAAAACAGCACACCGCCTTGGACCTTAATGCATTCGGTTCGTCTGGGTCTCAACCTTTAAAGATGCTTCTGCCTATATAAATCTCCTTCTTGTTCCTGCTTATCGGTGGAAAAATTGATTCTTGGCGAAACAATGGAAGATGTTGGCTTTGGCCTTACCACAGTTTTTTTAATCGATTTAAAAGATACGGAGTCCACGTTCTGTATGACCGCACCAATTTAAGAAGAATGCAGCATGTAGGCGAACTTCGGATATTTTTCTTAGGGACTCGACGATAGTATTCTGCAGGTTAGAAGGCTGTGCTTGTTAGTTTTTAAAATAAAGTGGTCCAATTACAGGTTCAAAATCGGTCACAAATTTAAGGACTAATGGAACTACAAGAAATACTACGAATTGCGAAGATAAGACTTATCGAAGATCGAAGAAATTACGACTTAAACACAAATTAGGTCTACAAAGAGCATACAACAAAGGCGTACACATAAATTGAAAATCGCGTTGTTTGAACTCATGATCGAACTACATCATAAACAAGGATGTTGCAATTCCAGTTTTGGCGATGAACAATTGTCAAAAAACTTATCGTTAACCACAATTATTCAATAAATCTCTTAATGCGATCTATTGAATAATTAGTACCTGCAGACTATCGATTTGTAATCGGGCGATAGTACAGTTTAAAGGAGAATAGCTATTTAGATGCGCGCACACCAATCGTTTCGATCCGTTCACACTAAGAACTGGAATATGCGATCAAAGCCCAACTTAACTATCGGACAAGAGCTTTATATGCACAGCAACTTATATCCATCCGCACACGTAGCAGATTTAAAAGTCGTCTTATTCTCGACTTTTGGCATAACTTTAAGCAAATTGTTTAGTCGGCCAGACAAGAGTGTACCCAGCTCGATCCAACTAAAAAGTTGTCCAACTAAATAGTTTACAGTATGCGCAAGTACTAATTGGTGTGATGTGCTGCAGGTATGCGACCAACGAAAAAAAAATTAACATTTAAAATAATGTGGTGAATCGCATAGCAATCCACACCATATCATGTTTGTGACTTCTACCCAAAAAATAATTAAAATAATAAAGCGCCCAAAGTGTTGTGATAAAACAATGATGATCAAAGATGAATCTAAACTAAAGGAATATTGGTGAAAGGTGTTTCATAAGTTTGATTTGTTTCATAGTATCCGATTTTAAATAGAATTAAAAAATGTATTATACTTAATCGTTAAGACTTCAACCAGAACTATGGAAGCAAACGTTCGAACGAGGTCAATTCAATAGTTCAATAAGTTGCATAACATAATAATAACGCGGTTATCAATACCTGGGAAATCACTACATCCGAAATCGATATCAATTAAATTGAGAATTTCTAGGTCAGCGGTGGCATACATAAATTCATCGGCATCATTTTACATAGCTTCCGATTAAAGGCAACTTCAGTGATCCGCAAAGGCCGTCCAGCTCATAGGCACAAATGAGCGCATTCATCGGAAGAACCTGGCAACCAACAAGCAACTAAATCAACTAAAAATTGAATTTATTTTTTCTCTTCCCGTTCGTATTAAGCCAGACAAACATATGTAAATTATGCGGCAAAACAGAGGGCCATTAAGTCTGGCAGATAAATTGAACAAGAAACCACCATCAGAGCAGTCCTGGCAACCGGTCCATACAAAAATTACCGAAAATTCTTCGCAACCGCACCTATAAAACTGATTGAATTCGATACATTGGGTCGATTTAGATGCAAATTGCCGGCATCCATACGTACTCCAGAAATTTATTAATTTTTATTCAATCAATTTTTCCATTTTTTTTTAACAAAAAACTAGGTCAATTGCAAAAATTAGATTATAGTCTTTTTTTCAGTCATAACGAACTATCCATAAAAAAAACCGTGTTTACTAAAAATATAACAACACTCAAAAAATGTTTCATCACATTTTCAATTGGATTGGGATGGCCAATGATGAGCAATAAGATTATCAGATTTAAATGCTGATGGTCACTTGATGCATTTTAATTATGATTTATCGGTTTGGTTACAAAATTGATACGTTCTTCAATTTCGATAACAAGATTGAAGAAGAGTTGAATGCATTCGAGCGCATTTAGAAAATTAAGTGAATAATGCAATCATAAAATTTTATCGGTTTCTTGTTGTAGAGTCAAGGGGTTGAAATTGAAAAATCGGAATTAATGGCCAATCATAAAATGGCGTCATAATCGTATTTTGAATCATTGATTGAAGCTTTCAGACTGGTTTTAATGGAGTCAATGATCCTGAATTTTATTTCTTTCGAAAATTTATAAAAGAAAATGAGAAGTAGAGTTTTTGTTGATTGAGAAGACGAATCAAAATGTTTTTTGCGGAATATCGCGTGGCGAACAAAAATTATATCAAATTTCTGCTACAGTTTTAGTTTTGTTTGATTTAAGTACAATATTCTTCACAAAACGTTGTTCATTAAGAAATTCTGATTCATTAAATACATGACGATATAGGAAATACATCGTAATGGAATCACTAATTGAATCACTATCGATTTATCTATGTGAAGGTGAAGTGAGTCATGGAGTGTTCTGTTTTGTTACTGTTAAGTGAATCGGGTAGGAGTACCGTATGTGAATCATCTCCTATGTGAAGCATATCAAGGTGTCTAAGACAAAATAAAGCTTTAGCTTGCGACTTTAAATAAACATTTTCTTTTGGTTTATTGATTTTTCTACTATTTTTTTCAATGTTATTAACGAACCATAACATTCGAAAACGATTCCAATGTAAATCATCAAATAAGATCAATTCTTTGAAAGGGGCTAAATACCTACTGACTTTGATGAATGTTAAACGAATCGTTTTTTTACCATGTAAAAGATTCATAAATGAATTTGCATTATGTATGTTTTTAATTTAATTTCGAAGATTTAGATGAGTTATTAGTGTGTTTTCATCGAATAGAAAAACGTACCGTAGTTACTGAATTTCGTTTACACGTGTTCAACACGAATAGTTCGACAATTGTGGATTCTTGATAGTTTCATAGCCAATATCAGTCGTTTCCAGATTTTATTTTTGTATTACTCGATTTGTCTTCATCTTTGGTGAATCCGAACTAAAAGGCTATATCCGCGTTTTTTATACAACATTCGATTTTGCTTCACCTTTTGTGAGCTTTCACAAAATTATTTACTTGGATTGTTTGTATATTTATAAAATTGCATTTTCCATTGGTGCAGATGAAAAAATCGGCCAGAGTTTAAGTAAAATATTTTTTTTAATACATGAAAATTGTGCGGAGGTTTGCGGTCTAGAATAAGTCCATTATTATTAGTGTCTGATCTAATCAACTCTGTCACCGATCGCGATCATTTGTAGCAACTGAAGTAAAAACCACAGAGCAAAGCAGCCGCAAATCAGAAAACCGGGAAAGACTTCTATTTAAGTTAAGGTCTCCTTAGAAGTCCCACTGTACGCAATTGATCAAGCATTAAACTCTTATGGAAGATTCCCATGATCGTCTTCTTAGTTTTCTTCAGTACACTTGACTTACTATTCCTGGTATAGTGGTCACAAGTTTTATTCGAGAACCGAGAGTGTAACAATCTGAATAGCTGATAAGAAATGGTTGTGTAATAATTGACACTTTATAAATGTATTATGTTTCTTTTGCATTCCATTTCGACTCATTCGCATTCCTTGATATGAGGTAAATTGAATCGAACGAATAAGTCTCAAGTGCTGAATATTGAGAAGCCTTTTGGTAATTTATGATCGATGTAAAAAGAGAGCAAAGTTTAATCGTACTTGCAGACCGTTGGTTCGAATCACTTTGACTACCTATTCTTGGACTTGTTTTCTTCACACACTATATCTCTTTAATTAGTTTTAATTATTTTCCGATAGTATATATTTCCGATGTTTCAACTTTCTAGCAGTAACCGTTGATGAGATATGAATAATACTTATTCCATTCGATAATTATGTTACTGCACACTCTGATCGGGTATGTAAGCTCGTCCATGTAATCATAGGAGCGATGTGACATCTTTTGAGTACATTGAACAGTGTTTGCAAGATACATGAGGTTGATAGATATGTCTAAGTTATTCCATGGGGGGTATTTGAAAGTTGTGCTTCTCATTGGAAGCTTCGATTCCATGGATAATTGACTTAGTGCTGTCAATTTTATTTTGTCTACACCGCTAAAAAATGATACGTTACTTGAAAAGTCCATGAGATATTGAATAAAAATAATACTGCCCTCCACACCTCTCCCCACAAAAAATAGAGCGCCAAACATATACTTTTACGTCGTACCGAGAACAGGTAACGCACATACCTACCTATATCTATTAATAATACGATTACTGTAATATCAATACCATGCCCTCTGAAAACTGCATTATTCATCAGTCGTAATAAGCATTTTTTAAACAAATATTTTTATTACATACCATGTTCCAAACATATGCGTGTTTTTCATGGAAATCATTAAGTTCAATTTTCACTTGCACACAGTTACTGTTCAAATTATAAACACAAACCGCATTAAGTGTAATTTATAATTTGTTTCTAACCGACAAAGACAATAAGCAAATTCAACGAATATAGCTCATATGCTGATTTCTTAAGTAGCTAAATTATAGCATCTTAAGACATCATTATTCACACATATTACAAGCAATTTTATGATAAATAATGTCAGCACTATCTAAACAAATTTTCTTCATTTGTACAATGAGTCGGCGGTATAACTTGAGGTCATTTCGAGTACGAAATTTTTTTAGTATATTTAAGAATTCTTGAACTATAAATTCCAACCATTCAGCTGTGTAAACTTTTGTTCTCGTTACTTACATCTCTTAAACTAATCGCAGTTATGAGGATGAGAATCTTAAAATATACCCGCAAGTATTCTCGTTTATATCAAAATTTTGCCCATCAAAAAGACATTGAAAAGCCATCTGTGCGATTTCAAATGTTTACCTGTTCAGGTTCTCTGATTCGATTTGATTTACTTAGCCCTTTTTTCACCTATCGATACATTGGCTTAAGATTTTTTTATGTTTATCACAATTTTTCAAGATCAAGGCAATTTATTTTAAGTACCTACACAACACAATGTACTTAGCACATAGGTGTTCTGCTTTTTCTTCAGTCTTTCAACGAGACAGGTAACTTCGAATAATTTATAATTTAATGCTGAAATGTTTAGTTAAGAATAAAAATAAGATTTCTCTATTTATAAATCCGGAAATTTTTGGATTCGTTTTTTTAAAGGACTTTAATTTATTGACTTCACTTAATTTTCACTTAAGTTAAGTATTAATACATATGTAATAGGTATATCTGATACATAAAAAAGGAAAATTCAATGGGGGGGGGATGGGGGGGGGATGGGGGGGGAGCAGTTTCTCGCTGCAATTGCAGGCTTAAATCCGTGAAATTGCGAAGGCCAAACGGTCAAGCATGAACTGTAAAATATAATGGTTTATCAAATTGTTTAAGAAACATTAGTGAGGCCGCGAGCATTTTTAATTTTTTAGGGATGAAAGTTACTAATAAATGATTTTAAAAAAGGTAACATATTTCTCACAGGAAGAATCAATCAATGGAACAATGGAACGGCATATCGCCAATAGGTACTATTGGCTCCTGAAATATGAAGTTGAATTTATTTGTATTGAGTTTCGAAACTAAAATTGTGTGATATATGTACCTAACCTATACAATAGACAAAAATATATTTTTTTAAAGAAGCAATCAAGCAAGCACCAATTGTTGACCCCTTTTTGAAGATACATTTTTTTTTCCTAGCATATTTTAAAAACCATGAGTCGTGTTTCCATTAATTAAAATGTATATTATCTATATTTATATATATATATATATGTCTTTTAGTTTTATGTCTATTAATTTTATTACGTAAATTTGTTCATAGCCAAATTGAATATTAAAAAAAAAAGTTCGACAAATGCGATATTTTCGGAAAATTGATATAAAAGTGATGCATACAGAAAATTCTATATGAGGAGATAGTGGTCGTACAATTAAATAGGAACTTTTTTTATTTTACGTTATTATTTTTTAATCAATCAGTATATTGATCGACCAGAAATTATGTATTTTCTCGTTTCAGGACTAAAGCAAACCCCAAAAGAGAAAACAATGGTGGGTAGATTGGGTTAAACTCGACAAGTGGTAACTTTATGAAAAGGAGAGTGAAGGTGAAGCTGGGAGAGCATTTAAGACGAAAAATTCTGATTTTAATTTCTCGAAAACCGCAAAGGATTAAAAGCTAAAAATGTATGGCAATACGTAGCCACTGTAGCGGCATCTTAGAAAAAAATATTAGTAAGTATTAGTTGGAACGTTTTTTTTATCCCAGAAAAGACTTTTAGTAAAAACTAGAACTACACTGGAGTAGCTCAAATTAAAAAAAAAGTTCAGGTTTTTATTGGTGTTGGAGGTGGTCCACGAATTTTGTAACATTGTTTATATTGTATCCAATTATCAAATTATTCTTCATACACCTAACCAGGAAACATTTGTAGAAGTCCGGAACACGAACACTACAACCTAAAGGATAATTAGGAGGCTTTTTGAAAGTTATTCGACGATGGACAGAATGAATTAAATTTTTGATTAGTTGGTAAGTTACACAGATATTTTTTATTATGAAATAATTTGAATTTCTATGGCAAGAAATTTTTTATTGTGTATGGTTAGAGTAATAACGGTAACGAGCCTGATCATAACGTATAAGTTAGACAGAAAATTTTTGAATTAACTAATTGAAGAAAAGCAAATACCTCTAATTCCCAACAATTGAATATAAATTTATATCGATCAATAGTGCAAGTACAATATGCACCTATAGATAACAAAATAATCCCTACCGCGCACAGAACTAAGCCGAAGAATTATTAACTCTGAACAAAATCGATTAGAACGCACTCAACAAAACTGGCAGTTGTTTGCTAATTGTCACGTGCAGAGTGGCTAGCGGTCACCTGAATCAAGTGAAATGGACAATTACTTCAAACCTCGACATCGGCTCAATTGTCACATCAAGCCGTGTGGGCGGGTGTTTACCTGGTCACTTAGCGTATGCAACTGCTGCACATTAAGCCCATGCAATCAAATGCAGTATATCACCGGACAATGGCACCTTACACCCGTTCAAATCACCTTTTATTCAACGCTCATACTACTGACTGCAGTTTGATCTTGATGGGTTTTTCTTTTTGCCCTCGATAATTCGTATCGTAATTGGAAATATAATTTAAAGGTAATTCGACAACAAACAAGTCACCTTTTATTTACACTAATGTGATTTCAAGCCGCATACAAAACACTTTACGGACAATTTTAGTCAATTGTTGCGCAATTTTCCGATTTCCTGTGCGCTTTTCTCTCAGCAGCACCTCCGTACTTTAGGTCCACACTATTAAACACACTATGTATACTACTTATTGGACTATAGTAACTTTACTGACTTTGCTCTATAGTCCATAAATACCTACAACGTATTTCCATTTAAACAATTTTTTTCCACCTTTCAGGTGCAGCAGTAGCTTTTGAAATAGGTATACATATGTGGTCGGTGAGGCTGGAGCACTACTTTGTCGAGTGGCGGTGTCAATCAAATTTTCTTCTCCGTGACCGTGCATTTCTGATTTATGGTCACGCTGGACGCGTATATGGTCATCCGAATAATTCTCACTATGTGAGTGGCCATAGCTGAAGAAGTTAGGACCATTTTGAAAAATTTCGAAATTTTTTATTTCTCGGAAGAAATATGATCGGTTGGGAGCAAAAATACTAAAGGTCTCGATTTAAAAACCGACATAAATTAATCGGGGCTTTTTCGAAGAAATTATGAGTCTTACTCGCGCTATATAAGATCATAATCACTTTTATATATACACTTTAATAGCTAACTAAGAACATTTGGTGGATGAAAATTCCGGGTAATCGGGAATTACTTTTCGCTTAACTAGTCGTAATGGGAATAATTCCGACATGGAGTTTTCTGGGAAGGATTTCTATGGATACACACTCTTAACATATGGAATATATTCTGGATGTTAATTTTTCTAGGAATTAGTTAAGTGTTTTCTCGACGAATCATTTTAATGTGAATCAAATTAATCAAGAATTGTGCAATGCACAAATTATTATTTCCTACACGTCGATAAGTAGAACTACGCAGCGGATTGCAAGTTATATCGGTATTTATTACACAGCATTTTAAATATAACAGTAGCAGTAGCACTACTAACATGTTTGGCATTCCTAGACAGTTTTTTTTTAATCTAGATTACATTTGTATTATGTAGGTTTGTTAAAGTAGATTAAGATTTATCCAGAAGTAAGTTTGTAAGTTTGTTTTCTCTGTTCAACTGCCGCTGAATTTACTTCGAGAAGCTTCCTACTATGGTCAAATTGTTTGGCACTTTCTTTCTGCATTGAACTATGTCATATACCTCGGCTGTCTCATTTCGAAACCTAGTAAATGATTTTTAGAAAATTATAAAGAAGAGTATGAAAACCTATTTTTACTCAGCACTCAAAAATATATATTACTAATCCGGTGTATAGAGATTTTTTCCGATAGTCTGGAGGAACTTCCAACATGTCGAGATTCGAGATATGTATTATCATTTATTTGTGAAGACTGTCTAATAGGAGCACTTACTAGGTTTTGAAATGTGACAACCGACCTAGATACGAGTATATTGACCATAATTGAAAGTTTTCTATTTAGATAAAGGGATAAATACGCTGAAAATCGAGTGAGTTCTTTTTGGAGATGAGTCGGGACTTGGATCGTCCTACATATAGAAATACTGGAAACGACAAAACGCCGTTTTTATGGTATATGAAGCACTTTGAAGCATTTTGAAGTAAAATTGGACGTTTTTGTATGAAACTTTGATGTCAGGTGGCAGTGAATAAGACCATGAGTAAGACCATGGATACACTGCTTATATACAAATTACTTTATTGACAAAATTTCAAGTGTTTCAAGTATCAATCGTAGCTTCGACTGAAGAGCTAGCTTCGTGCCTATGATGTCCCGGCAAAAAGCACTTTCATTGTTAATAAAAGAAATGTACAAAAATAGTAAAACACGCTAAAAAAAGTTTAACTGACGGAATATAAAAATCCGCAACTGTCATTCTTTCAGATTTTAGTTGATTTTAGTAACAGATGACGCTGGTGGCAGTTAAAAGAATGCTATATCAGCTAAATTTATCGACTTTATATACAAGGAAACAAGTTGAATATTACGTTGATATCAGCTCGTTGACGTACTACATGCAAATTATTGGGTGATACACTAGTGATATTGACGATACATATTATAATTTGTATACAAGCAGTATATCCAAGGTATAAAAGATGATATTATAATAGTAGCATAGTGTCTATTGCCGGTCCTTTGCAAGGAATCGTCCGGCGTAAACACAGTCGCTGCTCGGCATCTCCAGTATCTCTACATGGTCCTTCACCTTCCACAAGCATTCACCTTAAAAATGGCAGACAACACTTTTTTGATTTTTTGAACGGACCAAATCTGAAATTTTGAAATAATTGACAGCAAAATATTTTAAGATATTAATTGCGACACGGTAGTAGTCGATGTTTCATGTCTTCTAATTTCTCCAAATTAAGGTAAGTACCATACTTTTCGAACAAATTGGCTTTCTGTTTTCCATTAATAGATACTCTGCACTGGAAAGAAAACCATTTTAATTTTTTCAATCGTTCATATCTATTTCAAGTATCTAAGTACCGTGTATATATTTTGAAAATCGCAACTATTTTCGTAAACTCTATGATTTATGGCTCATTCTTCATTCCTTCCGGCTACTTAATTGCTACACTCCGATGCTCCAATGGTGATCGTAAAAAAAACACATTTTTTCCATAATTTCTTATCCTAAATGTTGTCTTAGTGTTACATAAAAACTCAAGATGAGTATTATTTATCTACACTCCTGGAAATCAATTTTGAAAAAAATAAAAACGAAGAAATCATAGTTTTTCTTTGATCAACACGAAAAGCGGCGGACCTGAATAAACAAATTATACCGAAATTACCAAGAACATTAAATAACGCAATTCGCGCAACATGAGAGATAAAATATCTTCTTGTTATTTTTCTCTATTTTTCAAATATGCAATCCATAAATAAACAAAAATTAGCATCGCTAAATTCACTGCCCACGAGAGATGTGATCAGCAAACATTCGTTGACTTTAAGTTACCTAATTTAATTTTTTTTTTTGTGTGCCGGTGCTTTTTTTGGGGAGTTTGCAAAAATTGCAAAGAAGGTCTTAAGATTGCCGAATTAAATATTGGATTTCTTTTTTGTCTTTGAACGATTTTTTTTCCTGGGTCTGTGGTTACCTTTTCCGGAAATTTCATACCAGAAACATCCAAGGGCTTTTCCGGGTTTCGTATTTCACTTCAAAGTATCCAAGCGATTGGAGAAAGAACGATGTTTCAAATTTTCGGTGTTTAAATTTATCTGTTTTATAGCAAGAGCCAGAAATATGCAAATTTAACATCGCTCTATTCGTGGCTCCGTTCGACTGCAAAATGCGGAAGTGTATGAACATGGTGAGCTAAAAAGCTATCTAATCTTTTCTGGTTCCACCACCTGCCTTCAAAATAATGTCTCATGTTTTTTTTCGTCTCTCCAAACAAGTAATTAATTTTAGGAATTTTTTCTTAATTCGGATATCATCAGATAAAATCGGTATAATTTTAGATAACACCGAGATCTGATAAATGCTGAAGAATTTTTTTCCGAGAGTTTCGTCGAACCGGTCTAAGTACAAAAGTGTGATAGCGCGGCAATTAACAGCCTGAATTTTGGTTAATGAAGTTGTCAAATTTGAAATTAAATTTAATCGGGGAATAAACGGTTTTATGGAAATCTAAACTTTGTTTGGAGATGATTTTTTTCTTTCAAATTTTATGTGAACATTTTACAGAGCCGAAATACCGACATTTTTACTATGTTGACACTTTGAAATTATAACAGAGGGGCTATTCGATGGGGGTTTTATCGCATTTGATTAAGATCAACTTCAAGGGGAGTCATGTTAATGCTAATTAATTATTTAATTAATTTTCCGAACATGTTGAAAATTTAATCATTTTTAACCTTAAGTGAATAATTAGGTTTTTTTCGATGACGGGAGCAGAGGATAGATATTCTTGTATCAATGCCAAGTACGGTTTGTTTACTTTAACCGATTTTCATGGTTAATTGGTGATAATTTCGATCTAATGTGATTCGATTAATATTCATTATTTTTCGGAATAATGTTGTGTTTTTTTTTCGATAATTCTAAAGTGGATACAATACAGCAAACGGATTGAAAACATACTACAGACCTCATAAAGATACGAGTAGCATTGACTAATTGGTATAACGGATGAACAGCATTTTTATGAAAGAGTGGATCCTACAGGTCGCGGTAGATACTCACGGACGGCAAGAATTTACTAAAGAATTTTGTTTTCTAATTAATGGTCTTGATTGTAACGATTAATGATTAATGAACATGAAATTGTTGATTTAAATTTGAAGTAATGTGAACACAATTTTTAAAAAATGTTTGGACAAGAGTAGAAAGGTACATTGCATTTTAACGATATTCTTGACAAAATTTTATTTATAGAATATTACTTCCCATTTCTTAAGCTGTATGCTATGCTTTCAACTGCGGTTTTAGTTGTTTTGTATAGGTTTTAAGCTTGTATTAAACCATATGCTGTACTTTGTCAAAAATTTGACAATTTTCGACGCATTCGGATAGCACCTCTTTAAAATCTTTACCCTCTATGAGACTAGACTTACTTTTGCTGACAAATTTGACTTAATATTTGGCTTTAAATATTTTTTAGTCCTAAGGCTGTGTTAGGGCAAATATTACATACTTTAGAAAATAAACGCCGAATAAATGCCCTGCTAGAGCTCATCCACTTTTGAACATTTTTGTGCGATGCATCGAAATCGCGGAAATTTATATGAAATACTGTATAAAATTTTCTTTAGGTACTATCTATGTAACGTGAGTGTCTTACAAGTTCTTACTTTTTGCTTTTTTACTCAATACGGTTAGAAAAAAAGTTGTGAATGGTTATAAATGCATACGGTTAGTATTAAAACACTTTTAAATTTGCAAGAATAAATCAATATCTAATTATTCCTTTAAATGGTAACGTTTTAGTTAGCTGGAATTATATCATATGGGGAAAGAAGGGACAGGCAAAACTTAAAGTACTAGTACATATCCGGTTTTTATTTGTTAGATATTTTTTAAGATAAACTAAAGCTGTAATTCAAATGAAGATTAATTTATTGAATGCCGATATTAGCGTCATTCCAAATTTCACAGAAATATAAAATTTCACGATTTTTTACTTTATGTTTTTTTAATAATAATAATAAATAATAATAATAAAAAAAAAATTTTATCTGTCCGCCGTATGTAAAACCGTTTGAAGATGCGGAGCTCAGAAACCACTAGAGATATTACGTTGAAATTTGTATGGTGTGTAGAATGGGGTGAAACCCTACGAGTGGTGTCTCTTGAACAATCGATCGCAGAAGACTTTGTAGTTGTCTTTAGGGATACTTCAAGATTATACAAGGGCTACAATTTCTTAGGTAGATGGGTGGGGCGTGGGTGTGGCCGGTGAAATACTTTGGACTACAATATCTTCCAAACCAAATACACCAGGATCATAAAATTTGATTTCTGTATATGGGATCAGAAGAGGAGTCTACTAACAGTCAACTTTTTGAGGGGGGAGGTGGAGCACGGAAGGGGCTGATATGATTTTTTTAAAAATTTGGTCTTTATATCTAAAAACTGTACTAGATATGGTGTTGAAAATTTTACAGGAGTTGGGGACAGTAAATCTCTAGTAGGGAAAAAAATTTTAGGGCTGTAGATGTTGTAGGTGATGGTGGAAAGGGGTAGGAAAACATTCTGACTCAAAAACATTTTTCTCGAAAACGGTAATGAATAGAAAACTATAAATTTAGGATTACAGTGCAACCCGGTTATAACGTACCTTGAAGGGACCACAAAATTAGAACGATAGTACGTTTTAACCAACGTAAAAACCTTTCACATTTGTGCATGGGGATTGAAAAAAGGTACTTTATAGCCGAAAGTAAGTTATAAAAGTGCACTTTATAAGCGGGTTGCACTGTGTATAGACACCCTATAGAGAACCTAGAAAAATGATAAATTAATTTTTAATAGCGGTAGTAAGGTTTGGAATTAGTTAATTTTTTATATCTCTGAAACGGTTTAGGCTAGAAAGTTGAAAATTAGTACATATATGTAAATGCGCTACTGAAGTAATTAAAGTAAAAAAAAAGGTTCGATTTTATTGGCGTTCTGAGGTTCAGTAAATAAAATGTCCGTGAAACTCATATTTTCATGAGCTTCGTTAAAAAGTGTAATCATGTTGAGCAATTTTACTTCTGTGGGTTCTTTATATAGATATACCCAAAAAATAATAGTGTTGCGCCCAGACTGTTGACCGATTTTTTCTTTCTGGACAACATCGCGATATTTAGAGGAAATAAATATTGAAGGACATTTGTTTGTGATTCGTATGAAAACACTAAACGGTTTTTATTTACTAACAAACTTAGGCACCTACAAGTACGTTTTTCTACCACTTTGTATTTTTAGGCACCTGAACTCTAATTTTCAATGGTTCTTGATTGAGTTTGTTGGGACCGATATTGTTGGTTACGATTATCGATTAAAGGGTTTTCGACCTATCTTTACCATCTTTTATCGTTGGACAGAATATAAAAATTTGTTTATATCATATTTGTTCTCTCGGAGACCACGTTAAACATTTTGGATCCCTTTGGACAAACGTTTGGAGGCTTTTTGACAACTTTTTGGGATCTTTTTAACAACGTAAATACTTCAAACATTGCAGACGTCTCTTCATCCGGTTTCAATTTTTCTTTCGAAACTTCTCAAAATTGTGTACAACCTTCTTAGGCTATCGATCAAATAATGAAAATAAAATAATGATTCAAATCAATTTTCTTCTGTTCAAGACCTAATTAATTTTGATAAAACCCTGTTGAACCTTCTAGACAAACGTTCGCGGAGTTTTTGGTGGCGTAAACTGTGTTTTGACCGCTTTGATAATATTTCCCTGGTCAAATTTGGAACATAGAGTCGTTCCTTTTTTCCGATCGTTTTCTGTTTTTTGTTTAATAAGTCTTTTAGACAATCGCCAAAATATGAAAGAAAAGGCGAAAATAAAATTTTTGAGAATGGGGATGGGCAGGATATTGTTAAAAAGTAGGTAACATTATGAGATCCTCGATAGACGGAGTCTAATTGAAGTCAAGCGGAAAACAAAGTTGCCTAATATGTACATGGTTAAGGGTTCGGTTTCTTCTCCATTCCACTAGTATGCAGAATGGTGTATTTTTTTCATCCACCAAAAACAGGTGGAAGTCCATCTCGGGAAGTACGACGGACTTAGGTTGCCAACAAATAACTTAGTAGCTCAGACGCCAAATTTCTTAGTGTATTCAATAATTCGAATCAAAACTACATACCAAAAAGCAAACAATTTCCACACGTTGCACGGTGAGAATCGATAGTGTGGGAGCACGTAATCCAAAGAAGTCCTTGAAAGCATCAATTTTAAAACATAGTCAAATGTAATCTAAACCAATTCCTCGGACCACATTTATCACAACTATGAAAGAAACTGATCGTCTTACAGTAATAACTTACGAACTTACTATTAAGTACTTCTTCACCAAAAATGTATGGTACAAAGTGATAAACACTAAAAAAAGAAATCCTAAGATCCGAAATTTATTGCCATAAAGCTGAAATTTGACACTCAACTCGTAAAAATCGCACGGGGGCCTTAAAATCCCACCGCATCAATAAATCTCCGCGGAATAAATAAACAAATAGAAAACCGCGCACAAATCTTGAATGAAATTCACGAAATTTACAACACTGTCAATCACTTTTTATTTAAAATTTAAAAAAAAGATTAAAATCGTATTTTCAAAATTTTCAAATTAATTAAAAAAAATCGCGTCGGGGCGAAGGTGCACACTGCAACTGATCGATGGGATCAAAACGTTTGGCGAACGTTCGCGCCAAACTGTCGCACATGTGCTGCACTACTGGCACACCGTATAGGCATGCGGCAACCGCCGTTTTCTGCTGCTTTTATTTATAAACTTTAGTCTGCACAAGCCCACGAAAAACCTCTGTAAGTTGATCGTGGCTTTTTTTTTCCTCAATTAAATCGAGTCAAGCGATCCGCTAAAGCAACGTGGACAAATTCGCAGTGGATTTTTGTGAATGAAAACGAAAACGCAAGCAAAACTTTCGATAAACGGAAACGAGACGATCGCGGCAACGACACACGGTGGCAATGAAAACGATCGAATTCGAATCGATCGCGAAACAAACACTCACTCGAATTATTGCGATCGTGGTACGCGACAGATCAATTTCGGTTATCTGCCGGTGGGCGAGATAACGTATGATACCGTACGAGTGCGTAAAGTCACCGGCATCGACGATCACACAGATCGCGCGTCAAGATCACAATACGATCGTGCAAAGAACCCAGTAGAGTGAAACAGTCGACTCGGTGGCGACGAGTACCGCACAAGTTAACCAAGAAAAAGTTCTCGAGCGACTAAACCGTTGACGGAAGATGCTGCCCGATTTTGTTGATTGCGCGTTCGAATTCAAGCAGAAAATCGTGAAAATGTTCGCCATTAGCTCGAAGAGGGGAACGAATGGTCGCGTTGCTCCGATGCAACTTGTTGAAAGTGCAACTTGTTGGCTGTGCATCGTGCAACGTTATTACCAGGTTTAAAAATTTTAACAACACCTGCCCAATTTTTTTCCCAAATCAGACGATCTAATTAAAATTCGTAGGTGGTTAAGTTTAATTAAAAATGCTGTGTTCATATTTAATGTACCGACTAACAACTTCATAATAATAAAGCAAATATAAACAAAAAGAATGCACAGGAATCTTGTGTCATTAATTTGGAATAATTTCCTAATTAAATTTTAAGCATGCATGGTATGGTGCATGTAAGTATAAATAGCTCGTTATGGTTTTATGATTTTTTTTTATTATATATGGTACATACCATGTTTAAAAATCTACCAAAAATGTGGACAGAACTGTATTATTTTTTGATTCAAATTTCAGGAAGCTGTTAAAGATGAACTTTTCAAAAAATACCCCGATATTTTTGCCTGATTCTTAGAGTTTTCTCCACTTCGTTGAATTTAAAGTTTTCAACTTAGTTATCTACACAGTTAAAAAGTTTCCGATCTCTACAATAATTATCACATGAAAATCTGTTACGTAAAGTATGTAAATTTTAAACAGAATGTAAATTTAGACGGAAATCTATGTAAAATGCACAATTACATTTAAGTTATTGTAAATTTACTTCGACTATATGAAATAATGTAATGTTAGTATTAAAAAATCTGAGAAACATATTACAGTTTGTACTTTTTCAATTTTTAAGTGCGAAATAAGCCGAGCACTATGCAGACAAATCAAGGTTCTTAGGAAAAACTACTCGAATTTATCGAAGGACTTGAGTGCGTCTGTGTGAAAGAAATTCCCAGCGCTAATTGTTGTAAAATCGTTTACTGTGTAAGCTGTTCTCGAAATATTGAAACTACAATTTTTCGTTATTTACTACACGTTTATACCTACCCCCAGTTCCCTGCTGTATGAACGAAAAGTGATTTTGAAAGCAAACTTGACTGAAATATTGTAATAAAATTTCGAATTCTTAAATGATTTTTCAAGAAATAATACGTTCGAAATATGCAAAGAACTTTTCATGGAAGCTACACGAAGTGCTCAATTGATTTTCTTTCTTCAAGTTACTTCATTCTTCTATCTTCAACCATCGAAATATTTAAGTGGGTGAAATTTCATATTCTTTTATAATATTAGATATACTTACTTAAATATATTTGCGGAAGATTAGATAAAAATATCTTTTCAATCTTAGGTTCCACGATTTATGTAGCACGAAGCCAATTGATAGTAATTAATGTTTAATGTACCCGTGATCTGTGTAAAAGTTCTTCATAGTTTTTATAAGTTATTAATATCTATATCGGGACTTTAATATATCTTAAATTAAAAACTATAAAAAATATGTATGTTGATTGTAAATAAATAAATTATATTGTTAAAAAGAATTATTTTTTGAAGAACTTCCATAGTAGCCCACCATTTTAAGAATTTTTCAGTTTTTTTCGGAATTAGGGAAGTGTGAATAATATCACTATACGGACTTTCTAATTGGGATCAACTGCTGTGACTATTACAATTTTAAGAGTATGACAGTTTAAAAACTTTAATTTCGAAAGTTCATAGGTATATAACACATTTCATAAAAAAAATTCAAAAATAAAATTATATTGTTCCTTGAATCATACTGTGAAAACATTCACCAAAAATATACATATTAAATAAATTAATATAAATCATTTGGTTATTAGGGTTTGGGTTATCGATGAACTATCAGTCGTATCGAAATATAGGTAGAAAATAAATGTTAAAAATATATTTTTTTATCGTCTTCCAAATATCCTACCGTTAGGTTTTTATATTTGATACTTTTTACATTTTCTTACTTGACAATCTTATTCGAAAGTCAACTCAAAATTTAACTCACTTTCCTAGAAGTCCTTATCTATATTTATTTTTTAACATTTAACCACATTCAATTTATTAATATATCGAACTGTTTTTAATTACTTATATTCGGGATAATATTGTTGTTTTGATCCTCACTGCTGGTATTAGCTTTTTAACCTTTATTTACTTTATTTTGTTATTAATATCTAGTATCTAAGAACTTTGGAAAGATGCCAAGATTATTATTTTTTTTATTTAGGTTAGTACGTTTGAAAACTGTTTTTAATCTATTTCCCTATCAAAATTTTCACCATTAACTGATAGAATTAGAGTAAAGTTCGATATGAGGACATTTCTTGTTGATATTTGTGCGGATTTTCCCAACTCGAAAACTGGGATCATAGTAAAATGTGAGACTATTCATCATTACTTAAAACTATTTTTCAACTTCCGAATTTCAGATACACACTATAACATTTTTACCTCAAACCCTGGCTCGTTTCATTTAAGACGCCTTAGTTGTTGTTTTTTTTCAGGTTAACTACTGCACAATTTTAAATTTTATTTATTATTGAATTATTGATTAAAGAAGAGAAGTAGAATTTTTTTTATGAAATCTTAAGATGTTTTTAACTTAAGCCCTTGCTCGTTTCAATTGAAACCCATTACAGTCTTGTTTGTTTTTTTTCAGTTCAACTGCTGTAAAATTTGTAAGTTTATTTGTTAAAGGTTTCTTGAGATATGGAGGGTCAAAGAAGATTCGCGTAATTACAAGTGAATCATATTTCAAACAAAATATTAAGTAAATCTTACTAAGGTATACTATGTATAATTAATTGTAAGATTTTTTCATCTTCTCGCATATTTTCTTATTAAAGTTGCTCTTTCGACCAGTTAAACAATTAAAACTTTTCAAGGTAAAAATAGAAGTTATTTTTAGTTACTTTTATTAATTCAATCACATAATTCATAGTTACAAAGTAGTGTCTCTGGTTCAAGATCAATGTCATGGCAGATAATGGGAGATAACGAAAATTGAAACCACAACAACTATTCAGATTACATTACATACATATGTAACTCATTACATTCTGGTAAAAATCTTTATAAGTTTAATCAAGTGCCAAAAGTCTATAACGCTTCGAACACAACCTCGGACGAAGAAAAAAAATTATAATTTGTTTTTGATGAGTGACGCTAACTAAAATGATTTAGGAAGTTAAAATTTAGTATCAAGTCGTTTAATGGATTAAGCAATTTTAAGTTCGCTAATCAGTCAGATAACGCTACTGGTTCAGGTATTGGTCATACAAAAGTTGGTGAAACGCTTGTTTCAATTTTATTCTTCGTATTGCTTCTCGATAAAAATTATTCTTCGTATTGCTTCTCGATAGAAATTCAATTTTTGGCAGAAACTGTCTTTAGAATAATTCTAAACAAAAGTCCTTGATAAATTATGAAATTTATCTACATACGTTCAAATAAAAATATAAATTTTAATACAAATTTGTCTACTGTGGAAAGAAGGGTAGGATCAACAGTCAATCCTTTTAGATTCTCCCATATTCTTTTGGAACCCACTATATTTCACTAATTATTAAACTCTAATTATACATTTTACACAACTTTTTCTGAGCAAAACTATAAGCTGTAAAGGCAATCCTCCTACTCCTTTGGAGGCCGCCATATGAAAGTCCTGAAATTTCGAAGTTAAGTTATAGAAAATATGGCAAACCATTATTTTCGTTTATTTAAAAAACTAGAACAGAACTAAATTTTGCGTAATAATGTCAATAATAATTTCTAATCACTAGAAAAAAATTATAAGAATTTTTAAACTTTGCAGTACTATTCTTAAATTCGAGGTATTGAACTATAATTATTATATTATCCAGTAAATTAATCCAGGTTGCAGTCCGATTTAAATAGTTCGGCAGATATTAAATTTCAGCAGCATTGTGATTGTGACTTAAAGGAAGAGTAGAGCAATCATAACCTGGAAGGGTTGCAATGGCCATGCAATTGAATGCATTTTTGCCTACTGCAATTGACTGTAGTTTCTACTATGCTCACAACGCTGATAATCAAAAGCAAGCTGCTTAGAGAGAGAATATCACATTTCATATTGTCAAGAATTTAATTTCTCATTGGTAAAAGAAATCAGGACAATACCAACATTTAAGATAAAGCCATGCGTTCCATTCAAACGTCTTTCGGTTTTCAATTTATACAATTCGTGCTGTGATCGTTAATAAAGTTGGCAACCGGACAAAAGACCATCTTAAGATCGTCCGAGCATAAGATCAGCATAGCATAAGCCACGTAATGCACTTTCAATACTTCTGGATTTGGACCATTAAGCAGCATCTGAAGAAGAGTACCGCGCTCCGAACCAGGGTCCATAACGCATCGATATGCATTTTTATTATGCTACAATGCGTGGCGGCATAAAAACTTCTTTAGTTTGGCTCTCGTTGTTCAAAAAAAGGATGGTATTTTCGTGAAGAAGTTGAGTGGAGCTGGCCACGGGTGGGCCGGAATCTTAAGTTATCTGTCTTCTAAAATGGTCTTAAGATGTTCATACTGTGAGCGCGGGTACCTAAGCCAAATATCTAACTCGACAAACATCCAGGGGGGTATGAGATGATGTTTTCATTTCATTTCGAACGACATACATCAAGTATTTTAAATAAAAATCTGATTGATAGGTCACATCATCATCCAAAAATATCAATTGATATTGAGTCTATTTTTTACTCTGTACTAAGCAATTTTCGGGATTACTCATTTACATAGAACGGGCGAAGAGTTCACTGATAAGACGGCGGTAGTTATCACCTTAATTATGCTGTTGTGATACCGACAGTGTTTGACACGCTCTAATAGAAAATTTTGGTTCATTCTATGCGAAATGCGATGACGTTCAGTCCAAAATAGAAATGATATCAGGCCTTGATAGAGTTTAGTTAGTTATCTGGCAGTGAGATGCTTGTTTAGTGCTAATTTGTCAAGTAGATAATGTTTTGCTTATCAAATTCGGAGAGAGAGAGTCCCGGTTTGCATTAAATTGTGGAATTTGAAAATTTTTTTTGTGATTACGAGGTCAACATTATTTATGTATAAATTTCACTAATTGTCTTACGAATGATTCATAATAATGTAGAAGAATATCTGTAATGAAAATGGCACTGACTGATTTATGTGTGATCACTCTCGATGCATGAATTGAGGATTTGATAAAAATTGAAAATAATACCATACAGACTCTACTTCTTCCATGCAGCGTACAAGGGTTTTACTGCACGAGTTGTTTCGAGAATATCAACAATCATCAAGAATTTTTTTATAGTACATATTATTGATCGACTGTTCCAATCATTCTAGCACTTTTGAAAGTTGGGTATGATTACTACAACAAATCCTGCCTTGTTCCATACCATCATCACTTTTAAATAATATTTATATCAAAATATAGAAAACAATCCACAAATCACATATTTTAAATTTTTATTATAATACAGGTTCAGGTGGGTACATATTTGTATAATAAAATACCGCGAACTCAAACAATTTTTTTTTCGAGTTATAGAAAACAATGGCTTTCTTTGTATTTGTATAAACTACTATAAAATTAAACTCAAAGAAAGTATGTATTCGTAGCTATAATTCGAGTTAAAGAAAACTACAATTTGAGTTAGAGAAGTTGTAACGCTAAAGATTTCTTTTAGTAAATGGGTTTTTAGATGAGGATCCTTAGACCGAGATCGAGATACTCTACGTTGAGCCGTTCTTCGCGCCCCATTAAGAAATTTAAAAGTCTATTTCCTTTTAAACGACTTCTATGTATAGCTATATTTTAAAAAAAAAAATCAAGTTCATCAAGCTATTAAGTTGGATTTCACAATGGTTTCTAAGTTTCATATTTAATTTCTTTCACTCGATTCTATTTATCTACCTATATGTAGCATTAAAATTTTAATCTTTAATGTCTTACTATTAAAATAATACTAAATCGTGTAATAGACGATTTTTTGAATATATAATTTTGAAATATCTGTTTTAAAAATATTTAAATTTCGTGCCAGTCACAATACTTTATAAAACAATTTTTATGATATCCATGGAATATATTTTCCTTCTTTTTGTTATATTTAATATTTTATTTTTCGTTATATTTAATTTTTTAATTTTTACGCCTGTTGATATGTAGAAAATTTCTTGGAACTTGGAAATAATATCTAGATAATATTTTTCTATATTTTTTGCAAAAATCGAATGGGTTGTGAAATTCTTAAATTTCAATTGATTGAAAGAAATTAGGTAGTCAAAATGCTTCATAATCTAATATATAAAATAAAGTCAGTTTTTTGGTTGATTACGATTAAAGTTTACACGTGTGAACCGTTCCTACCCAAATTTTGCATGGACATTCTCGAGACTACCGGGCAAGTACTGGACATAATTATATATTCCCGAAATTGGTGGTTCGCGAGTTATTTCAACATTTAAGCTTTTTAGTAAGTTAAATCAGATGAACTTGACATAAAAATACCCGAGCGGGTAAGGCGTCTGACTAGAAATCTGGGAGCGTTGGTTCGAATCCTGCCGACTCCGAACATGTGTGATTTTTTTTTTTTAAGTTATGTGTTTCAATTTTACTACCGCCTGCGAACACGTGACGTGAGTAACAGGGGCGATGAAACATAATTATGTATATATTATAGAAATTGGTGGTACACGAGTTATTTCAACATTTGGATGGATGAAGTATGGAGGATGGTGGATAGAGAATGGAGGATGAATGGAAGATGGTAGACGGAGGACGGGGGATGGAGAAAAATGAAAAATTAAAAGAAGATGGTGGATGGGGGATGGAGAAAAATGAAAAATGTATCGTGAAAAATGAAAAGTGGCATTAATGTCTCCAATTCCTTGAGCTGAGAAAGTGTACCCGAAACGGGAGTAATTTATCAACGGGAGAAACAGGACCAATGGATAAACGGGAATAACAGCGGCGATAGAACAACGTGCGCTTAGCGAGCGTAGTCGCGGTACGCGGCTAGTATAATATGTAAATATAAAAAAAATATTATTAGCTCAAACACACCACAATATAAATTACAATAAGAACTTTGAAAAAAAAATTTTTTTATGTTAGAGACATGGGGACTAAAATCTTAACTGTACTCTTTATTTAAAGACATATTTATTTTATTAAATCATTATTTATGTATCTATTATATTACATTTTCGAATTTATTTGTTATATAAATTATTTTGTAAATTTGTTCAAATGGATCGTTCTATTTCCCGCTGGTTGGAGCAATCTTGTTGCTCATACCCAGGTAATATCCGCAAACTATGCAATATTCCCAGTGTGTACAGAACACTTTAAATTTTTCTTATTTTTTTTTTGTGTATAACAACTACTTCTAATTAAAATAGTTTCTCTTTAGATATGACTTTAGAAATAATCGGTGTAGTTAATATTATCTGAAAACGATTCGAAATTAAAAACTAAACGAGTATGATCGCATAGCTTTGTGAACTATTATTTTTTCTGCTTCCATGGAAGCGATGGACATATTGATTACAAACTATTAGCAACTGAACAATCGTGTTGAATCAATAGTTGCATGTTTTTCACCGAATCAGGCCCCTAATAATGACATATGTATGTACATATTGCATGAAAAATTGAATAAGGAAAAAAATATCGTTAATATGTGCCTTATTCGAATTTCGACCACCAGATAGTGCTCTTAAATCAAATTCAGTTTACACTACCGATACAATGGCATATAACATCTACTTATTTCAAATCGAAGTTTCAATCATAGTCCTCATATAATCCATCGAAATATAATCGGCATTGTCAATAACAATCTGAACTTTTTGTCAGTGAAAAATCAGTGATGAAATGTTAACTAGGAACCATCCGAATCGTGCTAGTCACAATATTTTGAGACTATCTGGTTTTTTTAAACGTGAACCGACAACGGTAGAAGGTGAAAAAAGAGATAAATTCAATTTATGATTTCTTATGATCTAGTCTACGGACTCATTTACCACACATTTTGCCTTTTCAACTTATAAACGAACTGAAATTTTCATCAAAATGCTGAAAAGTCATAAAATATCAGTAAAAAAGAACTTCTACGCCAGAAGACGCGTATGTATTTAATATAGATAGGTATATCTAAAAACCTATTGTAGTTGCGCTCATACTTTTAGGATGGTGGTCGAATGAGTTTGTTTGGTACAAAACGAAAACTCAGTTATGCTATAAATGAAGAAAAATTCTAAAAATAATAAAAGGAACATTACTTCTTTCTTCCTATACCCAAACAAGGTTTTACATTAAATTGATTAATTTAAAAATTTTAAATTATTATTATTTTATTTTCTACGACAATAAAAAACAGATACAGATTCATCCAATAAATAAATAGATGTGATTTTCCAGAACAAGGGCTTCAACCTTTTTATTTCAAGTTTTAATACGAATATCAGTTGACAATTCTATTTTTACCTGCCATTTACAATATTTGAATAAATATAAATTTTATGCAAACAAATTATCTGATGTATTCAGCTGAGCATAGTAGTATGTTTGATGAAATAATGTAAAATTATTATACTAATAAGTTACTGTGACCTTACTAAATGTACATCTTAAATCGAATGGCCTCGATTAACAGACAGATTTAGTACTTTGAAATGATATATATTCGTTTTTTTTTTCTAACAAAAGAAATTCCATCAAACTTTAACAACTCGAATCCGAATTTGTGACAAAAGTATTTCGTGCTAAGAATTTATTTGTATTAAGTTGAGTTCAAAACCTATTTCGGTTCGAGATACTAAAACTTGGAGCTATCAATGTTCGACCAATCCAAGTTTGATTTGAATTTCGTTTCAAAAATTGTTTCTTTTTTAGAAAGAGGTTAAACTGAAACTACTAACAATTTCAATAACAGTCAAATACAGAGCTACCGGCGAAATAACAGAAAATCCGAACAAAATTACTTTTCAATACAAGCCGATTAGTAGCACAGATCATTTATGTACCTAAAAGTATGAATTGAGTTACAGCTGTTCAATATTTAAGGTACAAAAACAAGTAAATTGAGAACATTTTACTGCGCATATTTACATCGGAATCGGTGCAAAATCCACCACTCATGACCTCGTTTTTTAAAATCTCGAGGTTCATTTACATATAATACTTTATAAAAATTAGAAATTATTTTGCGAAGCACAAAATTTGACAATTTTTACAAAAATAACCAAATAATAAAAACAATTACAAGAATTATGTAAGTGTGGAAAATGCCAAGAAAACTAATTGAAACTCCTAAAAAATGAAAACCACGTTGAAGAACTTAAATATTTATTGAACATAATTAAATTATTGTAAACGGAAGATGTATGGTATAACGGAAAACAATAATATACTTTTCGTTGGGTTTTACAACACTTTAAAATTAAAATTTATTCGGTGAGATTTTGACAATACAAGAATTGAAAATCGAGGTTTTTTAAAAAGGGTATTTTGAGAATTAACTTTCTGATTTATATCTTTTATTATACATATAGCAATGAACGAATGTAGAGATTAAGAGCCAGTTCCAACAAAGTTCTAAGACAAATGATAACGATGTCCCTTTCCTTTGATGGGTAATGGGTTGCAGTCGAAGTGTACGTACCATGGTGATTTAATTTTAAAATGGTGATAAAATGGATAAAATGGTGTAAAAATGAAAATGAAGTCAGATAGGGAGAAGTATTTGAACTTCTATTGAATTGGTATACTAAATAGATGTATGATTATTCGATTGAAGAAGTTCCGAATTAGCAACGCCAATACCAATTGTTTTTTCCCTAATTAAAATACATATAATCAGTGTATTTCGCATGCATTGAATTCAACTGCGTGTTTATTTTCTGATCCAGTCAAGGACTTATGTAATAGCGGAATTAACAACAAAATCGATTGTACACTTTTGTTGTTGTACGAAATTTAACAGAACAAAATCTTGTTCATATATCCTACTATATTTCGAGAAAAAAAACATCCTGCTGGCGAAAATATATAAATTTCTATCAAAAGGATGAAAATCCGAAAATGTTTCGATCGAAAGCACCTTATTGCCAAAAACTCTGTATCTGTAATGAGTTAAACAGTGTGTTCTTAAAATAATGTAGGTATGTAAATAAAAGATTAAAATAACACTGGAGAATATTATCATTAGTATAACATACTAGCATGGATTATTAAATTGAGCAAATCTCTAAAAAGTACACAGCTATGCGTTATTAACACCAGACTATTGAGCAAATTTACCATATTCTATGTGTCTACATTTATCAAATATATGTATGGTATATATTGATACAAGTGCTTCGATCGTTGGAAGGATTTACTATAAATGGCTGAATTTTATTAAATTCTGATATTAGTTAATTCTTTTTAAAGGTGTGAATAGTGAAATTAATTATGGGTCTTTCGGTAAAACTCCTACTAGGACTTTTACTTGTTCAAGTATTTTCGACGGGCTATTCGGAAGCAAATCCTCTGCTAGAACTCCTCAATCCGTTTGGAAACGGAAAAACAACAACCGTGGCGCCAGCGACTACCGCACCAAGTGCTACAAAGAGCGCTACGTCGAGTGCTGCAGAGAGCGCTACAACAAGCGCTACAACAAGCGCTACAACAAGCGCTACAACAAGCGCTTCAGCGAACAAAACAATAATAACTACCCTAATGTCTATTATAACTGCAGCGACAACACCTGCTAAAGTAAATTCTGAAGTAACCTTGCCTTGGGGAAGTTCAGGTACTGCTACAACTGCAGGTGGTATCAATCTTCCAGGTAAGGTTCATGCGCGAAATTGGTCAAAACTTAATACTGATTTCGTAATGTATTTTCTAATGCAGCTTGGGGAAATCTCTTCCCAGTACCGGCACTTTCCCTATCCTTAGGCACACAGATCGACAGTTTACTTTTGTTTTTAGGTATGTATTTCGATTTTAGTATCATTTCTATATTTAAAATTTTTAAAATAAATTGTTTGAATGTACCCAAACGCCGCGCCGATAGCGAAAATTGAATAAGTTATAAATTCTTTCACAAATTCATTCATAAACAGGTTTTCGGTGAAAATTTAATAAAATTTTAATCAATTTCATTCGAAATTTCTTGAAAAAAATTCTTACAATACCCAAGTATATTTTTTTTCTAATAATTTCACTAAAATTCACACACTAAAATTTTAGAAACTACGGTTTTCGCTTTTGCTAAATTTTTTGCGCTCTACGCTCTAGGATAAAATGATAAATAAAATAATAGAGCAGAAAGCTGGCGCCTTTAATAAAAAACTAAATCTGAAGAACAGTTTTAAAAGATTTTCTGATTATATTTACTTTGAATTTAAGTTTAATGAAGAAATATTGTACTGTTCTAAGGTAATTTTTTATACATTCATTTTTTTGTAGATTAGTAATTGATAAAAAGAGGATTACATATCTCCATATTCATCTCATTCATTTTTGGTATAAAAATATCAGTTCTTGTTTCTAACAATAAGTAGTTTTCGTTCCAAATTAATTAAAATTATTTTTGCACAACTAAGTAAGATTTCAAAGTTGGGCAAATTCGTTGGTCGTCAGTTACCTATATTTTTCTTAGGATAGTGCCCTATGTCATACAAAGATACTGAGCACGAAATTACAGAATGATTAATAATCTTTCAGTTGTATTAGTGACAAAAAGTATCAGATACTCAAAATTAAGAGTAGCACCTAATAGTTGCAGTTCAATTGACCGATAATCAAAATTGAATTATTGAGGTTTCAGGAATTCTGTGTGAAAAACAATACAAACCATACAGCACCTACTGTAGTTAAAATACAATTTATACATAGGTATGTTGTTCATCAATATTATCAAATTATAAATATTACATTATTCCATTATTCCATTAGACGGTTGCTCGACAAGTTTCGTTAAATTTAGAATTATAGATTTAAATTTTATTCAATACTGTGCTATACTTTAAAACTATAAAAATTTAAAAGGGTTGTTAGAATGGGTTATTGTTTTAAGTCTATACATATTCTAAAAATTCCCAATGGACGACCAACTAGAAAGTGGTCTGGTAAAAGAAAGCCAATGTCTTGATCAGACAGTGCCCAAATACGTTTGAAGCTTGTGCCGGTGTTGGTATTCATGCTTGCACAAACTCCTCTTCTCAATACAAAACGAGGTGAATAGCAAGAAGCCTGTCTAAAGACAGCTTACTAACCATTTCTAAATGTATTGCCTTAGTATCGAGGCAAAGGAATAACCCGATATATCCTTTAGTAGTTTTTGCACCTCGCCCATTTCGATGCCTTCGGTTAACCTAATGTTCTGAAACGCGATTTAAAAAAATCAGAAGGATTACCAAACGCGGGTATCTCCGTTTTACTTACCTTGTTTCCAAAATTTGGTGTGCTTCTACCGTCAATCTTCGCAAAGTCATACATATGGTATATACTAAGATAGAGTCCCATCCCAGCCATTGTACCTTTTAAAGAAACCTTGAAACCTTCCAATCAATTAATTATAGGTATATAATTTTTAAACCACTAGCAGTTTCCAGTCCCTCGGGTTTTTCAAATATTGTTCTCAAATGTGCAAATACTAACATACGTTGATTTTCATATCGTTTCAGTGAGATTTTCTGCGCTACTTCGTAGTTATCAGCCGTTATCATTATATGGCGCGTCAACTGATCAGCCTAGTCCTCTAAATTCATTTCCACAAATTTAAGTTGTTCTGTATTCGATATCAATGAGGTGAAGAAATCACGAAAGACGCTTGTAATCCCCAGAAAACGATTGCAATAAAATTGAAGGAAGTCTAGGAGTTTTGTTTGAGTTTTCCTACCTTGAATTCGTTGATATCGTCGTCTTTTCTATCAGTTGTAGTAATACCATCCTTTTTGATCATGCAACCATCTAAGTATTCTTTCAACGTGGTTACGGAAGATCAGAAAACTTAAATTACATTCTTTATCAGATCTGAGCAATAAGTACTTACCTACGCGCTTCCCTGATAATCACGGATCTCGAAAATTTTGAAACTCTATTTTTCATATATCGATCGGTTTTAGGGGATGAAGCATGAAGGGTCCTGGCTAAAGTTGCTCAAGCCCTCTGCTGTTACCCTCTGTGGTGTAAGTTCAAAATCGGGCAAAATAATCGTGTTATACATAGGTCCTTGAAACAAGTGTCTATGAATGTGTGCCGATAGTTTTAGAACGTTTCAAATCTAGAATTTAAAATTTTTGTACAAACTAATTTTGGAATGGTTAAAAGTTCTTGAATAGGGAACATTTGGCTTTTACTTATTCGTCTAAAGTTTCAGATATGAAATTGGAAAGGGAAAATATTTTTCGATCAAACCAAACGAGAGTCCTTAAACAAACAGGGCACTACATGCGCAATTCTTTCTCTAAATTATCCATGACTACAATTTAAACAAGATTTTAGTATTTCAAAGGGAGTATCATAGAGTAACGACTGCAAGACAATCGTGACTGATTCGAAAATTTCATCATTAATCATTAATACAGTATCCATGAAGTACTGCGATATATAAGTATGTGTTCAGAGTCGAATGAATTAAGTTCAGCAGAATTTAGCCACTAGATTTAGTACTACATAGATACATTGTGCTCAAGATATGCAAGTTTCAGTACTGAAAAGAAAAAATATTTTTGCTAGAATATCGGTGGAGTGCTGATGCGTTAGGCACCAATCCGTACCAGTACCTAAATTATGAAAACTTAAAGCTACGTCTACCTCTAAAACTCCCAGGACAGTATTGAATTCACGAAAGAATTGCGTATATATGGTAGATCTATCTTACATCTGTATCAGAAAAAATTCACACAAAACCCCGATTAGTTTTCATAAAATAAATAGTGCTTTTATGAAATATAACATTAAATAATTACAAAGTTTCAACTTTTTGTCATCAACAGTTTTGGAGTTATTTGCTGTTTCGCCCTCATTTTCTCGCACTCTTTTCTTATGTCGAAAAAACTTAATTTCGTTCTATTGCATTTAATATCCTTAAGTTTTAGAATAATTAAAAATCGATTAGTACTTTTATCAACAAAAAAAAGAAAACAAAACAAAATGAAAAAGTGAATATATACTTAGTGAGAGTTATTCTTCAGTTCACATATGATCGCTTTTGGAGTATATGGGCCTGAGTTACTGCTATTGCTTCAAATATAAACTTTTTTTTAAATTTTCGTTTATTAAAAGGAAAATATACAAATTTTTAAATTCTGAAAATCAGTACTGGTGAGCTCGAGTCGAGATCGTCACAAGCATAAAGTTAAGCAAACCTAAAATATGTAGTATTGTTCACAACAATTTTTTTTTATTTAAAATACTACGTAATTCACAATGAATGTCTTACAATTTTTAAAAACTTAATATTTATTTATTATAAGAAATGATTTATAATCTGAACCTAGGTACTCATTTACTCATACTTTAGCTAATGGGCCAGAAAAAATTTTGATAACAAAAATAAATAAAATGTTTTTTTTTTTTAAATTTAGAACAGTTCACGAATATTGCACCAATCGGTTTAGGACCGCCTCTGAAAGCTATCATACCAATAATCAAAGCAGCTGCAGATTTCGTATTAGCAATTATCGGTAACACTTGAAAATTATTAATATTTAATGTATTCATAACGAGATTTTTTTTAGACACCCTTCATAAATCTTTATCCACTCTCGTACTATCACTAGTTGATGCCGGTTTTGTACCACCCATGCTTGTTGATACAATTAATGTAATTATTCCCGGTAAGTTTACATATTTTTACATATGTTATTTACTAATATTTAACTGATTGCTAAAAATTATTTTCCACTAGGTCTGATAATTAGGCCACCATTGACAGGGCCGACCCCAGACTTTTCGGCGCCCGCTGCAGTATACACTGAGGCGCCCTAATGAATTTATATAACAAATTTTTCACTAAAAAATAAAAACCAAAAATATTATAGTTAAGGAGGCTCACTTGTCGATTTTTTATACAAATTCATGTAACTTTTTCTCAAGAATCGCTCAACTGATTTTAATCAAACTTTGTACACTTATTATGTTCGTAAAACGATACTACTCAATAAAGGAATTTCAAAAATATTAAAAACTAATTGAATTATAAGGTTTGAAAATGTAATTTAAATTTAATTTAAAAGTATTTTGAATCAATTTTTAAAAAACTGCTTCATTCAGTATAAATATCAATACTATTCTATCTTTAACCAAAAAAAAAATGATTTTGATGTTTGATGTATCAGTTTCGAGAAAAAGGAACATTTATGGAAAAAATAAAAAAAAAAAAAATTTCAGGAGAGCGAAAAAACAAAAATTGTTTACTTTCAATCTTTCTTCAATGGTTTTCTTTAAAATCTGATCGCTGAAATTGTATAAAATTGTACGAACTATTTTTAAAAATTGAAATAAATCTATCTATCTATCAATGGTTTTCTCTCCAAATTGAATTTTTTTATACAGCATTGTTGATATAGGTATGTATATTTTTCCAATGGGTGTGACTCCTTTAGCAACAGTTACTCGTTTTTACCTTTTTTTATATTTTTCCATAAATTGTTCCAAAAATACGCACAAACAGATATGAAGCAAGTGCAAAAGGGTCAACTGTGAATTTTATTTTTATTTATTTAATTTTATTTTTAATGTTTTGTTTGTGTTATTAAACCAGTTTGTTCTAGTAATATTGAAACAATTACTGAAAGTTAATAATTCAATGTCACAGCAACAAAGCCAAGCTAACATTAATTTGTCTCACTCATCTTATTAAAAAATTAGTTGACCCCTTTTTTTACCAAGGGCTTCAATTATAACTTATAAAATAATCTGCATAGAGAAACCAGTTGCAGGAGGTTCTTGTCTTGACTAACTCTTGCTTCAGAATTCAATAAATTAGAATTAGGATCGCAGCATTACAAGAAACTGAGTTGAAATTGCAAGCAGAGAAGAATTACCAACTTTATTTAATTTTCCCGCACTTTTAGGAACATTTCTTTAAGCTCCTTTCCTGAAGTTTTGCTTCTGCATCTCGTGCCTGTTTTCTTTGCTTATATTCCCAGCCAGAAGGCTTTTTTCGTTGTCCTGGAAACGTCTTGGTATTAATTGTACTTTTGAACACTCGAAAAATGAAAATTTTCCCTCCAATTTGACTTGGACACCATTTTTGCGAAATTTTTAACATACTATAACTAACAAAAAAAATTAGATAGAAGAAAAAAATTGAAATAATTTTTTTTTTTACTAGTTCTTCAAGGAATAAAAATTTCAAAAGAATCGGCGTTGGTAAGGTCATAACTTTTGCGATTTATGAGGGAATGACCCAAATGCGATTATCAATGCTGTCCGGAATCCTGCGGATGTATCTCAACTCCTTGTCGACATGTCGCGCGGAGTAATTGACGCAACAATCCGAGGCATTGGAAGCGTAGTGTCCACATAGCAAAATTCCCTAAGCGAACTTATGCAAAAGTTTCAATCTTTTATTTCGTTTTCCCTCTTCCCATTGCACAAATTCTGAATCAAGACATTCCCAAACAATTCAATCGATTGATCAACTTATTTAATGACCTGCGCAACGTCGTACGGGAAATATTCACGCAGGTAATGAAAGAAATCGATCAAACGACCCGTAACGTGGCCAAAGATCTGAGCATTGAATTAGCCGTGCTTCAAACCGAACTGAACTCGAAACCAGCTAATTGCAGAGCACTCTTCAACCGGCTTGAAAAAATGCGTCGATAAAGTCATGGGCGGCTTGGAACATTTCACGAAACTTATTTCACTTCGAGTGGTCAAGAGTGTTGATGATATGGAAAAATATTTCAATGGATTGACCGGGATAACACTCACAACAATTGACGATTATTTGCTGCACGGTGACAAAGTAATCACCAAAATGAATCTATTCATTCAATCGCTGCCGGTCGATGCTGATTTGGACAAGGTTCAAATTGCAGAATGCAATAGTTTGGTTCTGGAGGATGCTCATGCCGATGTCGATGAAATTTTAGCCAATATTCGTTCGTGCACATAAATATGTTTGCTGGAAAAATTTAATCAAAAAAAGTAATTCAGCTCCATTTCTATAAATTTAACTCATCTTTAATTCCTTATAATTTCACAAATAGTAAGATTAACAATAATTTTTATCAGCAAAACGAAATTAAAATTTCAACTGATTTTTTTATTAATATCTACCTATGTACCTATACCTATAAAAATATAATTTGTTAAAATAAAACAACTTAAGCCACTCATTTAATTTTGTGTTATTTTATTCAAATCTTAAGTTAAACGCAAATCCAAAGCCGACCAAATACTTCACTCGAATGAATACAAAAACAGATTCCTAAGATTTTTCAACTACTGCAGACAGGAATTTTTGTTTACTTCGCTTACTAAACACAAACCTGAAGAGTTTCACCTATCGTCTTGTCACAATTTCAATTGGAAGCCACGTTGCTTTTTTTTAAGTTAAGGCTCCATGTGCACATTAAATGCGATTTTGATGGTTTACGACTGTTTTCTTGCTAATATTTCACGATAATGGCAACAAAAAAAATCTGCCAACAATCTGGGCGTAACTTTATTATTTTTCTGGCAGAAGTTAGAAACGCGTTCAATTCTGGGATGCTGTGTAGGTTACTATATGACTGAAAACCTATCAAAAAGAACAAGCCCGTGGAAGTGGAAACCTGATCGGATCTGAGAGATATGGAATAATTTATGAAAAAAAACACAATCACTTTACACCCCTTAGGGGTAAATTTTCAAAAAATCTTGAAAACACTTTCTAGGTATTCATATGAAGAATCCGTAGAATAAAAGTGAATTCAATATTTTAAAAGACCTAGTAGATATGACGAAAATTGTGAAAATATATGCTTCCAATTTTTTTTTTGCCCCCACTTCCGAACTCCAATGAATATTCGAGTTTTTTTTAATCCAAATTACTTTCCTAGTTGATTTACATATACACACCGTGTTTCAACTTTCTAGCATAAGCCGTTCCTTAGTTAGGAAAACACCCCCCCCCACCCTCCGTACCAAAAATTATATTTTTCCAACATGCCACTACTATAGCTCTATCTAAATACCAAGTTTCAGCCTTTTAGCATTATAGGTTCTCAAGATATAAGCATCGGAATCTATTTCTTTTAACCCTCCCCTACCCTCACCCTCTACACCCACATCCCCCAAGGATTCTATTGGGCCTACGGCTGGTAAGCAATTTGAGCATCTATCTTATACTGTTCTTGAGATATGAAACGTGATTTTTTTGAAAATTTCTTATCCACCCCACTTCCATGTTTCACCACCCATTTCAAAAATGTTACTTTGAGCAATCTTTATTTGTTGACCTTTCTACTCAAACCGAATTTCATTTTTTTAGAGCAATTGGTTCGTGAGATATCGTAATCTAAAGTTTTTCACCCCCCACCCCCGTACGCCACTACTCCTACTCAAAATTTTTTTTTCAATCCTTTCTCCTAGTATAGGTACAGATATTTGTTAAGTTTGAATTTCGTGCCATCAACGGGTAAGGAGATATGGATTTTAGAATGTGTTGGTCTCGGCATTTTTGCGTTTCGGACGAATGATTTTCCAACCACTTTCACACCCTTTCACCAATATCAACAATTTTTTTTTGCAAATGCTTCTACTATTGAAGTTCTATGCAAATTTCAAGTTTCAGCCTCCTAGCGTAAGCGGTTGCTGAGATCTAGAAACCAAATATTTTCATCCAAAACCCTCCCCTCTCTTCCCCCTAACACCCACACCCGCCTAAAAGATTCCAGTCGTAGAGGTTCACCCAACCTACCCACCATAAAAATTTCACGATAATACCTCAACGGATTTGGGAGCTACGCGCCTTCAAACTATTTTTGCGTACGGCGTACAGACGGACATTTTTTTTTATTGCCAGAAAAAATCTTGAAAAAGGTCTTGTATAGATAAATTTTAAAAAAATTTCATTTTTGTTTATAGTATCATAGTTTCGTTGTCAAAAGGAAAAAGAAAAACACCACAACTCTTCATAAAGTTCCACATTGATTATGAACAAAAACGTGTCCTTGGAACTCCACTTGGATTTTCCGTTCATATTTCGCACGAAACTATAGAACTGACACCTAAAACTGAACTTAACCTGACTGAATGCAGCCTGACTGAATGCAACTGTACTGACTTGCTGAAAAATTTCGGAACCGATCGAAACTTTCTTGCGAGATTTCAACTCTCGCAAGTTAGCGTGTACATTCACAACATGCTTGAAAAGGCAACCATTTGTAGGCTAGAGTAAAAACTTGGGCAAATACGCTCTCGGAACCGTATACACATGCTACAATAAATGTCATAGAGCAACTCAAACAAGTTTTGCTTGCTAGTTAGTGTACACAAGCCTTTATGCGATAGTGTACGGACTCATCCACCAAACATTTTGATGCAATTTTGCCTTAAACGAACCACAATTTTCATCAAAAAACTGAACAGTTGTAAAATATCAGTTAAAAAGGAACTTGTACGTCAAAAGACGCATATATATTTAATACCGACAAACCAACATTTAATTTTCAGTATGGGTATACCTACAAAACTGGTTGCGCTCACCTTTTAGGATGGTGGTCGAATGAGTTTGTTTGGTACAAAACAAAACTCAATGAAATGAAGAAAAATTCTAAAAATAACAAAAGAAACATTACTCCTTTCTTCCTATACCCAAACAAGGTTTTACATTAAATATATGCTATTAATTTAAAAATTTAAAATTATTCCCTTTAGATAGAGATTAAAGCAATAAATAGATGTGATTTTCCAGAACAAGGGCTTTAATCTTTTTATTTCAAGTCTTAATACGAATATCAACTTGTTCTCCTATTATTACCTGCCATTTACAGTATTTGAATTTCTACAACTGTATCCACATTTGTTTTTTGAATAAATATAAATTTTATACAAATACCTAAATTAACTGATGTATTCAGCTGAACATACTGGTATATTTATTAAAGTGTTTAAATGTTCTAAAGTATGTTTGGTGGAAAAATAGATATTATTACTAATAAGTTACAGAAAAAATCAAAGCTTTACTAAATTTACACTATGCTAAATCGAACGGCCTCGATTAACAGATAGATTTAGTACTTTAAAATGGAATATATCCGTTTTTTTCAAACAAAAGAAATTCAGTCAAACTTTAATAACTCGAATCAAAATTTGTGGCAAAAATATTTCGAGTTAAGAAGTTGTATTATGTTGTGTTTAAAATTTGGTTCGAGATACTAAAACTTGGAGCTATCAATGTTCGACGTATCCAAGTTTGATTTGAATTTCGTTTCAAAAATTGTTTCTTTTGGAAAGAGGTTAAAATGAAACTTCTTAAAATTTCCATTCCAATCAAATACATAGCTGCCTACGAATTAACGGACAATCTGAACAACATTAATTTTAATACTAGCCGATTAGTAGAACAGATCACTTATGTACCTAAAAGTATGAATTGAGTCAGAGCTGTGCAAAATTTAAAGTACAAAAACAAGTGTATAATTGAGAACAATTTACGTTTCAAGCGTTTTTATTATTTGAATTCAACAACTGCGCATATTTACGTCAGGATCGGTGCAAAATCCACCACCTCGTTTTTTAAAACCTCGAGGTTCAAAATCTTATATTACATATACTTAAAAAAAATTAGAATTTATTTTGCGAAGTAAAAAATTTGACCTTTTCAATTTTTCAAAAAAAAAAAAAAAATAATAAAAGAATTACAAGAATTATGTGAGTGTTGACATAATTGGAAAATGACAAGAAAACGAATTGAAACTCTCACAAAAGCGATGAAGAACTAAAATATTTATTGAACATAATTTAATTATAGAAATAGGTTTTTATCTGAATTTTCCTATCACACAGTTACACTAATTTCAAAAGAATTCGGAATACTTATAAGTATATGTAATAAAAATACCCCACAAAGCTAAAATGTAAAGACTATTGTCTGATCTCTGGTTATTAACCCTTATCGGGCCAAAGAATAAAATCTTAATCACGCCAAAAAGTAACTTGGTTGCCACTTACTAAAATCACTTCATTTCTTATTATTATGCATAAATTTGGTATAGATATGTTGTTTACAAGTATGTCTACGAAATACTCTTACAGGCAGTAAATCATAATTTAAGTTTCAGCTTCTTTTGTTTATCAGAAATAGTAAAAGAAAACTAATAGGTACCCGGGCTCTTTGGCCCGATAAGGCTTAATAACATAAGATTATAATCGAAATTATCAATGAATTATTATTATTATAATTTAATCATTATAAACGGAAGGTGTACCTACAACTGAAACACTAATATACATATATGTATTAGTATATGGGTCATTCCATCAAGAATCGCAAAAAAAGGCCAATTTAGTGACCTTACCATCGCCGATTCTTTTGAAAATTTGTGTACTTGAAGAATTAGTGAAAAAATACTTTAAGCTAAATTTTTTTTTCCAATCTAATTTTTTTTCTTACTTATAGTATAGTATGTTAAAGTTTTCGTAAAAATGGTGTCTAAGTCCTCTTTGAAAATTCATATCTCTGTTGGTTTTTATCATAGAATAATAAAGTAGGACTTATTTTAAAGGGGAAGGTTGTCGCAAAATAAAAAAAATACAAATCAAATTTGTCCATAAATTTTTTTCAAAGATAACGATTTTGTCCTTTATCCTTGAATATCTCAAAATGTCAACTTCTATTTTCTTTATTTTTTTTAATTTTGTGTATTATATTGTTTTTCAAAACACATCAAAACATACCACAAACTTAGCTTGGAATCTTAATGACAAACTTAACTTAATGACAAACAAAAAGCTTTAAAATAAGCCATACTTTACTATTTTGGGATTAAAATTATCAGAGATATGAATTTTCAAAGAAGACTTGGCCACTTTCTATGCGAAATCTTTAACATACTATAACTACTAAAAAAAATGAGATAGAAACAAAAAACTTAAATTACATTTTTTTTTTCACTAATTTTTCGAGTAGATAAATTTTAAAAAGAATCGGCGATGGTAAGGCTACACTTTTGGCGATTCTTGATGGAATGACCCTTTTTCTATAAAGTAAATTGAGAAGCACTGATGTTCTTCTTCTTCTTTTACCCCGATCCCATTGAGATCCCAAGTTGACTTTTTGATACTGTTTTGAAAAACAGTATAATACACAAAATGTAAAAAAATAAAGAAAATAAAATGTTGACATTTCGAGATATTCAAGGATAAAGGACAAAATCGTTATCCTTGAAAAAAAAATGCAAGGATAAATTTGATTTGTAGTTTTCTTATTTTGCGACAACCTTCCTCTTTAAAATAAGTCCAATTTTATTATTCTATGATAAAAACTAACAGAGATATGAATTTTCAAAAAACACTTGGACACCATTTTTGCGAAAACTTTAACATACTATAACTAACAAGAGAAATGAGATAGAAAAAAAAATTGAAACCTCTTTTTTGTTCACTAATTCTTTAAGAACACAAATTTTCAAAAGAATCGGCTATGGTAAGGTCACAACTTTTGCGATTCTTGATGGAATGACCCGTATACCTTACGTTGGGTTTTACAACACTAAAATTAACATTTGTTCGACGAGATTTTGACAATACGAGAATTGAAAACCGAGATTTTTTAAAAAGGGTATTTTAATGAATTAAATTTCTGACTTATATCTTTTACATATGGCAATGAACGAAGGTAGAGATTAAGAGCCAGTTGCGACAAAGTTTTAATACAAATAATAACGATGTCCCTCTCCTTTGATTGGTAATGGGTTGCAAGCATTTGGAAGGAAGTTTAATCGAAGCGTACGTTCCATGCTGCTGGCAAGGGACGAATTGATTTTAATATACTACCGAAAAATGTGGATTAACTAATATCATGTAAAAATGCAGCTAAGTCAGATGATATGTGTTTAGGTTTTATTATACCGTGCACAAAATCAGTGTGTTTTTCATGTATTGACTTCAACAGTGCTTATACTCTGCTCCAGTCAAAATTTTTAATAGTATCCGGATTCTATCTTTTATCTAAAAGCAGAATTAACAACAAAATCAAAGTAATTGACGAATTTAAACTTTTGTTGTTGTTTTAGTTCACATTTCGGGCAAAATTACATCCCTTTAAGGAAAATTTATAAATTTATAAGAAAAGGTTAGAAATCCCAAAATTTTTTTGATCGACAGCAGCTTATTGCAAAAAAATTTGTTACTACCTTGAAATGAGTTCAACAGTGTATTCTTAATATAATAATATAGGTATGTAAATAAAAGATTAAAACGAAACTGGAGAGAATTATCATTTGTAAAACATACGAGAATTAGTTGCTAAATTTAACAAATTTCTAAAAAGTACACAGCTATGCGTTATTAACCAGAAACAATTGAGCAAATTTACCATATTCTAATTGTCTACATTTATCATACATGGTATATATATTGATACAAGTGCTTCGCTCGTTGGAAGGATTTACTATAAAAGCCTGAAAATTATCAAATTCTATTATTCGTGAGTTCTTTTTAAAGGTGTGAATAGTGAAATTAATTATGGGTCTTTCGGTAAAACTCCTACTAGGACTTTTACTTGTTCAAGTATTTTCGACGGGCTATTCGAAAGCAAATCCTCTACAAGAATCCGATACGTTTGAAAATGAAGATACAACTACCGCACCAAGTGCCACAAAGAGCGCTAAAACGACAGAAGCGGCAGCACCTGCTAAAGTAAATTCTGAAATTACCTTGCCGTGGGGAAGTTCAGATACTGCTACTACTGCAAGTGGTATCAATCTGCCAGGTAAGGTTCATGGGCGAAATTGGTTAAAACTTAACACTGATTTCGTAATGTATTTTCTTTCTAACGCAGCTTGGGGAAAAATCTTCCCAGCTCCGGCGACTTCCCTATCCTTAGGCACACAGATCGACAGTTTTCTTTTGTTTTTAGGTATGTATTTCGGTTTTAGTATCATTTCTATATTTAAAATTTTTAAAATAAATTGTTTGAATGTACCCAAACGCCGCGCCGATAGCGAAAATTGAATAAGTTATAAATTCTTTCGCAATTACATTCATAAACAGGTTTTTAGTGAAAATTTAATAAAATTTTAATCAATTTCATTCGAAATTTCTTGAAAAAAATCCTTACAATACCCAAGTATATTTTTTTTTCTAATAATTTCACTAAAATACACACCCTAAAATTTTTGAAACTGCGCTTTTCGCTTTTGCTAAATTTTTTGAGCTCTACGCTCTAGGATAAAATGATAAATAAAATAATAGAGCAGAAAGCTGGCGGCTTTAATAAAAAACTAAATCTGAAGAACAGTTTCAAAAAATTTTCTGATTATATTTACTTTGAATTTGAGTTTAATGAAGAAATATTTTACTGTTTTTAGGTAATTTTTTATACATTCATTTTTTTAGTAGATAAGTAATTGATAAAAAGAGGATTACATATCTCCATATTCATCTCATTCATTTTTGGTATAAAAATATCAGTTCATGTTTCTAACAATAAGTAGTTTTCGTTCAAATTAATTAAAATTATTTTTGCACAACTAAGTAAGATTTCAAAGTTGGGCAAATTCGTTGGTCGTCAGTGCCCTATGTCATACAAAGATACTGAGCACGAAATTACAGAATGATTAATAATCTTTCAGATGTATCAGTGACAAAAAGTATCAGATACTCAAAATTAAAAGTAGCACCTAATAGTTGCAGTCCAATTGACCGATAATCAAAATTGAATTATTGAGGTGTCAGGAATTCTGTGTGAAAAACAATACAACCATACTGCACCTACTGTAGTTAAAATACAATTTATACATACATTACATAGGTATGCTGTTCATCAATATTATCAAATTATAAATATTACATTATTCCATTAGAAGGTTGCTCGACAAGTTTCATTAAATTTAGAACTATAGATTTAAATTTTATTCAATACTGTGCTATATTTTAAAACTTTAAAAATTGAAAAGCGTTGTTAGAATGGGGTATTGTTTTAAGTCTATATGTACATATTCTAAAAAATTCCGTACAGTTAAACAAAGTTCAACTACTCCACTGGTACAATAAATATTTTGTTTATTGACGGCTAGATGATGCTGTTTTTTGTCTGAATCGTAACAACGCGTTAAAACGTCCTTCCCGGAATAAATTTGGACTACGCAAACCTATGTTACAGTGAGTTGGCGGTGTCTATTTATCTGCTACCCCCCTCCCCCCCACCTTGGCCTATTTTCATTGGGCAGTGAGGACTTTTTTTTTTTTAGGTCATCACATTCAGCATGGTGGGAGCTTGATAACCCCCCCCCCCCCCATGGGCCTATTTTCATTGGGCAGTGAGGACTTTTTTTTTTTTTTTAGGTCATTACATTTAGTATGGTGGGAGCTTGATAAACCCCCCTCCCCCCCCCATCATACAATCCTGCGCACGGGCCTGTGTGCCGGTGTCGGTATTCATGCTTGCACAAACTCCTCTTCTCAATACAAAACGAGGTGAATAGTGAGAAGCGTGTCTAAAGCAGGTTAATAACCATTTCTAAATGTATTGCCTTAGTATTGAGGCAAAAAAAATAGCACGATATATCTATCCTTCAGTAGTTTTTGCACCTCGCCCATTTCGATGCGGTTGGTTAACCTATTGCTTCCAATGTTCTGAATCGCGATTTAAAAAAATCAGAAGGATCACCAAACGCAGGTATCTCGGTTTTACTTACCTTGTTGCCAAAATTTGGTGTGCTTCTACCGTCAATCTTCGCAAAGTCATACATATGGTATATACTAAGATAGAGTCCCATCCCAGCCATTGTACCTTTTAAAGATTCTTGAATTAATTATAGGTATATAATTTTTAAACCACTAGCAGTTTCCAGTTCCTCGGGTATTTCAAATATTGATCTCAAATGTGCAAACACTAACATATGTACGTTGATTTTCATATCGTTTCAGTGAGATTTTCTGCGCTACTTCGTAGTTATCAGCCGTTATCATTATATGGGGCGTCAACTGATCAGCCTAGTCCTTTAAATTCTTTTTCATAAATTTAAGTTGTTCTTCATATATTTGATATCAATGAGGTGAAGTAGTCTCGAAAGCAATAAAATTGAAGGAAGTCTAGGTGTATTGTTTGAGTTTTCCTACCTTGAATTCATTGATATCTTTATTATCAGTTGTGGTAATACCATCCCTTTTGTTCATGCAACCGTCTAAGTATTCTTCCAACGTGGTTACGGAAGATAAGAAAACTTTAACAAGGTTACCATCTTTATCAGATATAAGCAATACTTACCCACGCCGTTTCCTGATACTCATACGGATCTCGAAAATTTTGAAACCCTATTTTTCATGCATCGCTCGGTTTGACGGGATGAAGCATGAAGAATTCTTGCTAAAGTTGCTCAAGCCTTCTAATGTTGCCCTCTGTATTGTAAGTTCAAAAATTTGGAAAAATAATCGTGTCATACATAAGTCCTTGATACAAGTGCCTACGAATATTTGCTGATAATTTTAGAACGCTTCTTGTTTGGAATTTTAAATTTTTGTAAAGATTAATTTTTAAATGGTAAAAAGTCCTTGAATAAGGAACATTTTACTTTCGGTTATTCTTCTAAAGTTTCAAATATTAAATTGAAAACGAAAAATATTTTTCCGATCGAACCAAACGAGAGTCCTTAAACAAACAGGGCACTATATGCGCAATTCTTTCCCTAATTTATCCATAACTACAATATAAACAGTATTTCAATGGGAGTATCATAGAGTAACGGTTGCAAGACAATCGTGACTGATTCGAAAATTTCATCATTAGTACAGTATCCATGCAGTACTGTGATATATGTGTTCAGTAACGAGAAAATTAGATAGGCGCTGCAAAATTTAGTACTAGATATGTTATGCTGATGAACTGCATGTTTCAGTATTGAAAGGAAAAACAATTATTGCTGGGGTCCTGATGCGTTAGGCACCAATCCGCACCAGTGTTTCGATTACGGAAACTTAAATATTGCATTCAGGAAAGGCGTTATCACGAAAGAATTGCGTATAGATTTATCTTACATCTATGTGTATCAGAAAAAATCCACACAAAATCCTGATTAGTTTTCATCAAAATAAAAAAAAAAATTTTATGAAAAAAAGCATTAAATAATTAAATAATTTGTCATCAACAGTTTCGGAGTTATTTGCTGTTTCGTCCTAATTTTTTCGTCCTTATGTTCTGAAAATTTCAGTTTTGTTTTATTGTATTTAAAATTCATAAGTTTCGAAATAATTAAAAAGCTATTAGAACTTTGATAAAAAAAAGGGGAATGAAAACTAGATTAAGACTTAGAAAGGGTAGTTCTTCAGTTTATATGATCGCTTCTGGAGCATAGAACAGTGCTCCACTGTGATATTGTTATTAATAATAATCAATGGCGCAACAGCCCAAATCGGGCCTAGGCCTTGAAGTAATGCTAGAGTTACTTCATTGCGAGACCAACGGAATACTAGGAGGTGAAGTGGTCAGCTTTTTTTTTTTAAGAACACTGAACTGGACTTATTTGGTTAGCCTTTAATACACTGTAGTGTTCAATCCAGTCAGCTTAGGGATGGGAGGTCAGAAATCGGGCCGGGTATGGCAGTGTACTAGTTGATGTTTTGATTGTTGTTTGGCTATGATGTGATCTACCAGAACAGCAATGTTGCCTATAACAAATCAACTACTGTCTGGTATCTCTGATGATGTTAGTGAAGCTACACGCTCGTCCGTGATTATTACCCCGATTTTAACTCAGGTACTCATTTACAGCTAAGTTAACTGGTAGTCCGGCACCCAATCCCATTTTCGAAAATTACTTGTCGCCAAGCAGATTCGAACCTGGTACCAGGTGCACTGAAGTCTCTAGCCACTAAGCCGTCCAGACTACTGAGATACGTTATTGCTTCAACTATAAAGTTTTAAGTAGGATCAGGGATGACAAATTCATGTCTAGGTGCTATTCGAACCAACAACCTTAGCGTTTGAAGACTAGACTTTTTAGGCATTGAGTAATCGAAGGATTCATGCTAAATCTAATTTTTAAATGTATTTTTTGAAATAGGAGCTCAAAAATATTTAATCTGAAAAAAAATCATACGAATTCGAGTCGTCAATAAAACAAAGTTAAGCAAACCTAAAATATGTAGTATTATTCACCAAATTTTTTTTATTGAAAATACTACCTAATTGTCAATGAGTGTTTTACACTTTTGAACATAAAAACTTAATATCTATTTATTATAAGAAATGACTTCTTATCTGGACCTAGGTACTCATCTACTCTTACATCAGTTAATGTGCTAGAAAAAAATTTTGATAACAACAATAATATATACATTCATTTTTTTTTTTTATTAAATTTAGAACTGTTCGCGAATATTGCACCTTTCGGTTTGGGACCACCTCTGAAAGCTATCATCCCAGTAATCAAAGCAGCTGCAGATTCCGTAAAAGCAATTATCGGTAACAATTGCAAATTGTTATAGAAATTTCTACAATATAATCATAATGTGATTTTTTTTAGAGACCCTTCGTAAATCTTTATCCGCTCTCTTAGTATCACTACTTGATGCCGGTTTAATACCACAAATGCTTATAGATATAATTAATTTAATTTTCCCCGGTAAGTTCAAATTTTTCTTATATTGTTATTTACTAATATTGTTGCTAAAATTTCTTTTCCGCTAGGTCTGATAAATACGCCACCACTGATTCCAGGATTTCCGGGACTTCCTGATACCTCAGAACTTCCTCAACTTCCAGGACTTCCTCCACTTTCAGAGATTCCAATACTAAGTATATGAATAATGAAGTTACGAGAAGAAAACAATTTTTAAATTAAATTTTTTTTTTTATTTCTAGACTTGTTTGTGCCGGCAGCAAAATATAAAACCGAGATTGAGACTCCTATTGTGCCTAACCCTGGCATTGCTAAAGCTAAAAGTATTTATTGCATTCTGAATTTGGCAAAATTTCCTTGTAACAACAAAAGAAATTGTTTCAGATTCGTTGAAAGTTGCTCTAGCGGTAATTTACCTCACCAAAGATGTAGCCATTTTCAATATGTTGGGAATCCCTCGGCAGGATATTCGTAACTAATGCAACGCAATGAGTCAAAATTGATGACTTTAATAGATTTTCTTTCCGCTTTTTAGAAAAAATGCACGATATCATGGTGGCTTACCTGAAAAACAATTTCAACATTAACTGGGTAGCACCAATTCCACCCAGCAGACCTGATAATCCCATAAAGAAGCTCTTTAGGAGTAAGTAATATATTATTAACATAATAAAGTAATTGACAAATTAATTCTGTGTAATCGAAACATGTACGGCAATATTTGTGCAATATACTGATACTAATGTATGATCTTCCATTATTGCGACAAGATCGCCTGAGAAACTTTAAGATGCTCCTGATCTTAGTCTAAGCTGAATCAAAAATATTACGAAAATTCTCACCTTAACTAAGTTGCAACATGTGGGACCCTTTACTCCTAAGAATCTGTTTGACTATTGTTGCATGTTCCAAATATTGATCAATATTTCGTGAACTATTTAGGGCACTTTAGTCTTGTTCTATCAATGTTCCAAGTTGCACCAGCAACGCTTTCACTTTTTTAAGGCCTTTAGAAAATCCTGCAGTTTTTTTGTATAAAAGTTGTAAGCCACCATTTTATTGAACTGACGTATCGTACAAATTAGTCTATCCAAAGACAAAACCTGTAAGGTCTGGCCGTACTCGTTTGATGCTACTATAACGTTAGCAGCACCTTCATTCAAAAACTCCGAAAATTTTGGTTGTTCTCGTTGGTTAGGATGTCCTAGTATTGGGAAAAAAAAGCTACTCCCACTTTCGAGCTGGTTCCCATAGAATACATTGTTACGTGTTACGTTATCTGGGGAATAACTTGGAATTAATTCTTCAGCCAGCCTTCAATGACCCAGAAGACCAGGATTAGCGCGGCTCTCAATTTCAAATTGTCATGCCCGTTATAATATTTGCAGTAAAATTTGGCCGATAAGTATTGCAGCTAAATATGTATTCACGGGGAACTAAAAGAAAAACAATTCTACCCTTTTAGTAAAAAACAAATTCAAATCGCTTAATCCAATTGAATAAAATTGGTTATCAAAAAAATTCACGGTCGGTTGATGCTTCATCAAAAACTGGTTTAGTGTCCGAACTCGTGCTTTACTTTTATACTACATTTGTGGTGCGTCGCAAGATTTACAGTACATTGGCAAAAACTGAATCCATAACAAGACACTTGCTACATATGCATTTTTTGTGTAAAAAAAAAACAAAAAATCATTGCATAAGCGGAACAAAGAAATCCGATTGAACAGTTTCAACTCCATGTTCCTATTCAAATTTCCGTGCGAAGAAAAGAGTACGCAAAGATGCAAAAATGAATGATTACACATTCGCATCTGTGTGCATCGTCTTGCAAAATGCACGTAACAGAACGCTGTTCCAGTCTCCAGTGTTCCAGCATAGGAATCCATAGGAACAATATGAGAAAAAAAAAACAAACAAGCAGAGCTGAGCTGTGTCTGCACATGAAATGTTGTCATTTTTTTATAGGCGTTCTGTAAGGATGTCATTGTATTGGTGAATGCGACTCGTTATCACTTTTTGTCTCTTTTTTAATCATGCATCATGCTATTTCTATCTACTTCCCTCACCTAATTAAATAAAGAAACCAAGGTCAAATTTTTATAAGAAAGATACTGCGTAGTGTCCAGTCTTCTTATAGACAGCCTTTGACATTGGGTTGTTCTGTAGCTCTCTTTGATAATGGCTATGATATGATATCAATTAGCGGTTAGTATTGCCAGCTGATTCAAATGAGTATTTTGTTATTAATTGAAGGGGAGGGTATCAAGTGTAGACTGTTTAAGGCCGGCAAGGTGTATTGGATATAACAAGAGTCGGGATTGAAATTTTAAAAATCGATTTAGAATCAGGTCCTAGTCTAGGAAAAATCCAAAAGAAAAACATAACGCAGTCACGATCGGCTGCAAGCCAATCGTATGATACTCTAGATGAAATACTGAACTCCGATATATATTTTAGTTGGAAATATATCAAAAGAATGGGGAGTGCACAAGTAATTATTACATGACCTTTTACTTACAGGTAAAAACTATTGTATAGTGGCTACTCGATTTTTTGATTTTTTATAGTGAGTTCCATAAAGTATAAGTTAGGACACTTTACAGAATTTTTGTATGGCAACTACATGAAGGACTTATGGGATATTGTTCATATTAATAGTTTCAGCTGCGACTATTATAAAATTAATGTGTATAAAATTTCAAAGTCGTAGCTTAAAGCGTTCTAAAGCTATCGTTCAATATTGGTGAACAGATTTATTAAGGACTTTTGTATGACAGCTACCCGAAGGAGTCAACAGATGGTGCTAATTTATGAACTCCGTCATGGTTTTGGTGTAAAACTAATTCCTGTAAAATTTGAAATTCTTGCTTTAACTCGTTCTGGAGTTATAGTGGATTCAGTAACAAGCATACATTTTTGAAGGACTTTTCTAGGCTGCTACACGAAGGACTCATTCGATGTGCATCATATTCAGAACTTTCGAATCAAACATTGTAAACCTTAAGTATGCAAAATTTCAAGTTCCTAACTTGAAGCATTCGAGCAATAATTGGGAAAACGTGTTTTAAGGACCCTTGTATGGGAGGTACCCGACGGAGTGGAAGGATATCGCCCATTAACGAACTTAGCCTTACTTTTTCCATTTTACAAGTTGTGACAAAATTTCAAATTCCTAGGTCAACGCGTTCTTGAGTTATCGTGCTAACGGACGGACGGACGGACGGACGGACGGACGGACGGACAACAAACGGATTTGGGGGTTTTGGCCAAAAATAAACACAAAATAATATATAACTTTTTTTCGTCCGAGGCTCGGTTCTATGCGTTACAAACTTTTTGGGCTGGATTAAACTTATAATACTCTATATGTTCATCTAGAGTATAAATATAACATGCCTGGAAGAAGAATATTAACGAAATTATTACTTGTTGTTTCCAATTTTAACTTTCTAGAAGCATTTGGCACTATTCTTGTCAAATTGTACTTGTGGAAAGATCCTTACGTTTTTAAATTTATGGGACTACCCACAACGGATGCTGGTAAGTTTTTCGAAGAACTACTATCTTATCGAGACATTTAACTAAATCTTTCGAATCCAATTAGATCGCATCGATGACATTATTGAGAATTACTGTAAAACTTTACCTGGATGTACTACAACAGGTTAGTATCTAATTCCTAAATTTAAATATGCAGATGCATGATTTGTTGTGTTTTATTCAATATATTCAAATTCTTCTTGTATCTTATCGTCCAGATAATGATGTCTTGCCGCCAATATTAAGTAGCCCTTTAAAAAAAATTCCGAAAATAATTAAAGAACTAATTTCTTGTCTTAAAGGTAAATCAATAAATTCTACAAAATAAAAATTATTTTTCATTTTTGCTTTGTTGTGTTTTATCAAAAATTTCGACCTAACAAATATTTTTGGCAAATAAGTTTAAACTAATATCAAAATACACGCTTAAGCACACACAATACACAAATATCCAATAAGAACACTCACGCTATATGTACGCTTTTAAGTACAGCTAATGAAACACTGTCTGACCTATATTTTTATTCGAAAATGATTCGAAAGTATTCACTAAAACAAATAAACACTTCAAAGGAAAATTTATCTTTGACTCAAAATAGTCTTTCTAGCTGCATGTAATGACTATATGCCTATGAATCTTTAATACGATTAAAAACCGAATCACGTAATCTCATTAAAGGCGAATGTGCAAAAAATGTAATTTTTTAAAATTTCTATAACTTTAAAGTCTTTCTTACCTTATAGTTTTCGTGCGCTAGGTGGCATTTTTGAAACCTGATTGATAATAGGAACAGAGTTCATCATAGAAGATAGACTATTGTTGTTAACACTCAAGGAACCGTGTTGTTCCTTTAACTAGAAGCAAAAACGGCGGATTATAGTGTATGTTATATTACCAGATGGCAAATTATGAAGTTTGCACTGCGTCCGTATCCCAAACTTAAAACTTTCAGAAGATTTGGACAGTATCTAGTTTATTGACTGAATTTCTGTTGCCAAGAATATGGTAGGAAAGAATGAACGAATTTTATATCTTAAGAACCAGTCACTTGGAGCGCTGAAAAATAGCCAAAAATTTTATTTTAGCACCTTTTTCAATACTTGTAAATAAATTTTAGCACTGTCGTACGCTACTTTGAGGAGCTTGAATTAATTGTTATATTTCAAATGTAAAAATTTGTAGTTTACTTCAACTTGTAGGAGATCGCAATTATTTAGTGGGCTTCAATGAAAACTTAATATTTTATGTTTCAGTTTTCGGTGCCAGGGAATAAATGGCAAAAACACGCTACTCAGCTGATACCAGCAAATCTAAGCCATTGAGCATAATAAAGTAAAAAAACTATCTAAACTAATATATGTTAAATTTTTTGAAAAGCAATTCCAAATTGTTTATGCTGCTTTTTTATGATTAAAAAATTCCCCACAGGTTACTGTTTGTTATCTAATGGTGGAAGGTGGTTAGAATAGCGACTTAATACTCCATACTAATTATTTTATTCTTTTAAGGCAAAACCAAGCCCATTGTAGGTTGTATTCTTGTTTTTTTTCGAGATTTGATCAGACCCGGTCCAGGTAATTTGTAAAATTACCAAGCAAATGAGAACAAAAAAAGAGATTTTCCTTTTTTTCTGCACAGCCAATCCAGGAAACTCCACATCGACCCCCACCTGTGCTGTTTGCGGAGCAGTTAATGCGATTATCAATGCTGTCCGGAATCCTGCGGATGTATCTCAACTCCTTATCGACATGTCGCGCGGAGTAATTGACGCAACAATCCGAGGCATTGGAAGCGTAGTGACCACATCGCAAAAATCCCTAAGCGAACTTATGCAAAAGTTACAAGCTATTATTTCGGTTTTCCCTCTTAACATTGCACAAATTCTGAATCAAGACATTCCCAAACAATTCAATCGATTGATCAACTTATTTAATGACCTGCGCAACGTCGTACAGGATATATTCACGAAGGTAATGCAAGAAATCGATCAAACGACCCGTAACGTGGCCAAAGATCTGAGCACCGAATTAGTCGTGCTTCAAACCGAACTGAACTCGAAACCAGCTAAATGCAGAGCATCGCTTCAGTCACTCATCGAAACACTAAAAACGGACTCTTCAAACGGCTTGAAAAATTGCGTCGATAAAGTCATGGGCGGCTTGGAACATTTCACGAAACTTATTTCACTTCGAGTAGTCAAGAGTGTTGATGATATGGAAAAATATTTCAATGGATTGACCGGGATAACACTCTCAACAATTGACGATTATTTGCTCAACGGTGACAATATAATCGCCGAAACAAATCTATTCATTCAATCGCTTCCGGACGATGCGAATTTGGAAAAGGTTCGAATTGCCAAATGCAATAGCTTGGTTCTGGACGATGCTCGTGACGATGCTGTTAAAATTTTAGCCGAAATTCGTTCGTGCACATAAATATTTTTGCTGGAAAAAATTTAATAAAAAAAAATTAATTCAGCTCCATTTCTATAAATTTAATTCTTATTTAATTCACAAATAGTAAGAAAAAATTAACTATAATCTTTATCAGTAAAACGAAATTAAAATTTCAATTGATTTCTTTATTTCCTCTTAGCTCAAAAAAAAAAATACAATTTATTAAATAAAATAATTTTAGCCATCCTTCTAACTTTGTGTTATTTTATTCAACTCTTGAGTTAAATACAAATTCAAGGACGACCAAATACTTCACGGATGACAACAAAAATAAAAGAAAGTTTGTAATACTCCGAAAGTAAATAATTTTTTTAAATATATTTATATAAAAAAATCTGCCAATGGTCTGGGCGCCACTTTATTATTTTTCCGGCAGAAGTTCGGAACGCGTTCAATTCTAAGGCGCTGTACACATTGCACACGACCGAACGAATTTTCCGATCCGATTTTTCGTTTTTCGATCTATTGTGAAATCCTTAGTTATTGAAAAATTAGTTATAATCGTAAATTATAAAATTTTTAAGAATATCATGAAAGAAAATCTCCTGGAATTTGTTGTTTTAATTGATTATAAAACAAAAAATAAATCCGTCGTTCGACTAAAAATATTCGTACCGACAAACGGACTTTTTCTTAATATTATCAATCAAAATCCAAATCCCTAGAAATTTTCTCTTATGATATTCTTTAAAATGTTATAATTAACGAGTTCAACCAATTTTCTAATAGCTGAAGGCTTGACAATACGCAGAAAAACGGATATTCGCATTGTAAAATTAGTTCGTACAGCGTGTACTGTACAGCGCCTAAGATGCGGTGTAGGTTACTATGTGACTGAAAAACTAACAAAAAGTTCGGAAGCGGTTAGAGTAGGGTGTGATATATGAATACCATGATTGGGTTATACTGCTGGATGCGGTCTAGGGGTTGAAAAAGAAAAGAAATTACAAATAGGTGATTATTAAACCAGTCCGTGGAAGTGAAATGATATTCGATATCTGATCAGACCTGAGAGATATGGTGGAATTCATGAAAAAGTATACAATAACTTTACACCCCCTTAGGGGTCAATTCTCAAAAAATCTTGAAAACACTTTCTAGGTATACATATGAAGAATCCGTAAAATAAAAGTGAATTCAATATTTTGGAAGACCTAGTAGATATGACGAAAATCGGGAAAATATATGCATTCTATTTTGACTGAACATTTTTTTTGCCCCCGCTTCCGAACGCCAATGGATATTCGAATTTTTTTTTAACCAAATTACTTTTCTAGTCATACCGAGTTTCAACTTTCTAGCATAAGCCGTTCCATAGTTAGGAAAAACACCCCCCACCCCCGTCCCATACTACTCCTAATAAAAAATTATATTTTTTCAACATGCCACTACTATATCTCTATCTAAATACCAAGTTTCAGCTTTTTATCGTTATAGGTTCTTAAGATATAAACATCGAATTTTTTTTCTTTTCACCCTCCCCACCCTCACTCTGTACACCCACATCCCCGAAAAAAATGTTCTCTAAGGTTTTATTGGGCCTACGTCTGGTAAAAAATTTGAGCCTCTTTCTTATACTGTTCTTAAGATATGAAACGTGATTTTTTTGAAAATTTCTTATCCCCCCACTTCCATGTTCCACCACCCCCTTTTACTTTGAGCAATCTTTATTTGTCGACCTTTCTACTCAAACCGAATTTCATTTTTCAAAAGCAATTGGTTCGTGAGATATCGTATTCTAAAGTTTTTCACCCCCACCCCTGTACGCCACTACCCCTACTCAAAAATTTCTTTTCAGTCCTTTCTCCTAGTATATGTACAGATATTTGTTAAGTTTGAATTTCGTGCCATCAGCGGCTTAGGAGATATGGATTTTAGTATTTATAGTATTTTTTTTTGCAAATGGGTTCACTATCGAAGTTCTATAGAAATACCAAGTTTCAGCCTCCTAGCGTAAGCGGTTGCTGAGATCTAGAAACCAAAATTTTTCGTCTAAAACCCTCTCCACTCCTCGCTCCTCATACCCACACCCCTCTAAAAGATACCAGTCGTAGAAGTTCACCCAACCTTCAAACCATAAAAACTTCATGATAAAACCTCAACGGGTTTGGGAGCTATGCGCCTTCAAACTATTTTGCGTACGGCGTACGGCACACGGCGTACAGACGGACTTTTTTTTATTGCTTTTTTGGGGTCTACTAGTCCTAAAACGTGAAAATACAAAATTACAGGGCAGCAAATTTTTTTGAAATTTCAGGTTGATCACAATACACAAAAATAATAAAGTTAAATATTTACAGTCCGTGAAAAACAGGCAATTCGATATCCTTTCAGACCTAGCAGATATGGCGAACTTCGTGAAATCTTTTACAGTCTTCTCAGTGGTTGAATATCACATAATCCTTAAAACCATACTCATAGTAGAGCACACAAAAGTAGAGATGGGTCGTTCATGAGTAAACTGTTCCAAAATAGCAGTTCATTGAGGTGAGTGAGTGAACTAAAAGGAACTGAAACTAGTTCTTTTTCTTTTTTCTTTTTTTTCCCATCTCTACACAGAAGTAAATTTAATTATATATCTATATTATGTAATTAGATATCTTAAGTAGATGTAGAAGAAAAGTAATTAGATAATCATGGTGAAAAATTGGGTCTTATAACGGAACTCAATATATTTTTACAAATTCCGACATATATTCTAAGTCTAATAAGATATATTATATGTAGCCAATTTCAATTCTTTAGCATAATCCAATACAGAAATTTAAAAAAAAAACGTGTACCTCAATTAAAAATTTATTTTTTTGGAGCGTGAACACTTTTATAGAATTAGTATATTAAAGTATAGAAATACAAACTTCTTCTTAACATCGCTATCGTTTCTCGAGATAGAAACATCGTTTTGGTTTACACCCTCTCCACCTTCCTTTAATAACTCAACCACTAGTAGAGGTTTATTGGGCCTACCTTTTGCAGAAATTACACTACTACTATTTAAGATTGTTCTTGAGTTGTAATACGTTATTTTATTGTTTTTATTCCTTTCCCCGCACGGCTATGCTATCCACCATCCAAAAAAATAAATTTGGCATTCTTCTTCTGTACTTCAGACTTACTCAGATGAAACCAATTTCATTATTCGTGCACAATTGATTCACGAATTATTATAATTATCAAAATCGAAAGTTTTCATGGACATTCCTTCCATCCCTTAAGGATCTAATTTCTACTACCCGAACGTTTTTTTACGTTTTAGAACTTGAAGATTTCGAAAGTGGAAGTAAATTTAAAAACACTTTCATAAACTAAAGACACTATTTTTGCGAAATCTTCAACAAAAAATTTTAATTATATTTTCTTCACTATTTCTTGGAGTACCTAGGTACATAAATTTTCAAAAGAATTAGCGATGGTGTAAGCTCATACCTATGGTCGATTCTTGATGGAAAAACCCATCTTCTAAACATTAATTTTAGAATTTTGGAACCCCCAATGTGTACATTAAACGGTTAAAATGTTTTCAGAATTTTTTCCATATATATGTACGAGTATATCTTAAGTTCGGTGGAATAACAAATTGGCTTTTGTTTCTTCAGAATTGCTATGTAATTAGCTAAAAAGATATTTTAAGAAGTTTTAAATTTTAATGTACTGTGAAAATATTCACCAAAATTTTTTTAATATTTTTTAAGGTTCAACTCCCAAGGTGGTGTTGTAAACCTGTCGTATATACATTTTTACAAAATTCAATATATTATAGGTACTCGTACCTCTTAGACCAGATAAAATATCGAATTAGTTTTCCATAATCGCCGAAAATTAGTTTCATAATTTTGGGATATTCAACCTCCAAGGGATTGTTAGGGGGTTTTCACCATTTTCGTTCTCGTTGTCTTGATGTGATATCGAATGGGCATTTTACATAAAAATCAAAATCAATCAGAGTTCATAAAAGTTAAACTTTCAAGAGGTACAAATAAAGTAAATTTAATCACCAAAAGACTAATTTATAGATTTTTCTATATTTAACCTTCAAGGTAGTGAAAAACGGTTACATGCGTTTGATATCCATACGGATTTGTTATACCACCTAGATCAAAAAGTTCCCGGAATTGATTGAAAAAATTACAAATACACGTTTATTCATCTAAATTTATATTGTCCCCTTCAAAGTAATCCCCATCGATTGCAACACACTTATGCCAGCGCCTGATCCAATCCTCGAAACATTTTTTATATTCGGTTTTCGGTAAGACCATCAGTGCTCCCTGCGATTTTACTTTGTTATTTTAATAATAAAGTATTGTTATCGATTCTTAAAAAAAAAAAATTTGCTACCCTGAAATTTTTTTTTTACACGTTTTATGACTAATAAACGCCAAAAAAAGCAAAAAAAAATTCACTCTGTCTGTGATCCGTTTGCCGTCCGCCGTACGCAAACTCGTTTGAGGAATTATAGTTGCCAAGCCCTATGAGCTATTAAATTGAATTTTCTGAATAGACATGGTGAACCCCTAGAAGTGAAATTTTTTTTGAGGGGTGAGGGTATGAGGGGGAAGGTGGGGGAAGGTGGGGGAAGGTGGGGGAAGCGTTTTAGACGAAAAATTTTGGTTTCTAGATCTCAACCACTTATGGTAGGAGGCTGAAACTTGGAATTTCTATAGAGCTTTGATAGTGGACCCATCTGCAAAAAAATTGCTGATATGGGTGAAGGGGTGTGGGAGTGGAGGGCGAAATTATGGGTCCGAAACGCAAAAATGCCGAGATCGACTCATTCTAAAATCCATATCTCTTAAACCGTCAATGGCAAGCAATTAAAACTTAACAAATATCTGTAGTTATACTAGGAGAGTAGATTGAAACAAAATTTTTGGGTGGGGGTGGTGGCGTACGGGGGTGGGAGGTGAAATACTTAACATTACGATATCTCAGAAACCAATTGCACCAGAAAAACAAAATTCGGTTTGGGTATAAAGCTTGATAAATAAAGATTGCTCAAAGTAAAATCTTTGAAGGGGCAGGGGAGCATAGAAGTGGGGGGGATAAGAATTTTTCAAAAATATCACTTTTCATATCTCAATAACAGTGTAAGATAGATGCTTCAAATTTTTACCAGAAGTAGGCCCAATAAAGCTCTAGTAGGGAAAAAAATGAAGGTGGGGGTGTAGAGGGTGGGGGTGGGGAGGGGTGAGAAGGAAAAAGTTCATATGTTTATATCTTAAGAACCTGTAATGATATAAACCTTAAACTTCGTATTTAGATAGAATTATAATAGTGGCATGGTGAAAAAATAAATTTTTTTTTTAAGGGTAGCATGGTACGAGGGTGGGGGGTGTTTTTCTTAATTTTAGAACGGCTTATACTAGAAATTCGAAACTCGGTACGTATATGTAAATCAACTAGAAAAGTAGTTCTGATAAAAAAAAATTTGAATATTCATTGGCGTTCAGAAGGGGGGGCAAAAAAAAATTATCAGTAAATATAAAATGCATATATTTTCACGATTTTCGTCATATCTACTAGATCTTTCCAAATATTGAATTCATTTTTATTCTACGGATTCTTCATATGAATACCTAGAAAGTGTTTTCAAGATTTTTTTAAATTCGACCCGTAAGGGGGTGTAAAGTGGATGTATAATTTTTCATGAATTCCACCATATCTCTCAGGTCTGATCAGATATAGAATATCTTTTCACTTCCCCAGGTTTGTTTAATAATCACCTATTTTCAAGTTTTGTCTTATTCAACCTCTAGACCGCATCCCGGAATATGACCCAATTATATAATTCATATGTTATACCATATTTTAACCGCTTCCCGAACTTTTTGTTAGGTTTTCAGTCACATAGTAACATACACCGCATCCCCGAATTGAACACGTTCCAAAGTTCTGCCGGAAAAATAGTAAAGTTGCGTCCAGACTGTTAGCAGATTTTTTCCATTACTTCGTCTCGGCTGCTGAAACGTGTTCCCCGTAGTGGTTTTTTAACTCGATTGAACAGAAAGAAGTCACAGGGAGCCAAATCAGGTGAATTCGGTGGCTTTTGGATGGTGCTTGTTGCTTTTTTCGTCAAAAAATTACGAATAATGGTGACACTGTGCGTCGGTGCGTTATCATGGTGCAAAATCCACGAGTTTTCTGCCCACAATTCTGGTCTCTTTCGGCGAATTGCTTCACGCAAACGTCTCATAACGCCCAAATAATACTTTTTGTTTACTGTCTGGCCTTCTGGCGAAAATTCATGATGCACTACACCGTTGTAATCCATGAAAACCGTGAGCATTGCCTTCTTCTGACTCACGACCCATTTTGAACCGCTCGTGCCACTGGTAAACGACCGTTTTCTTTAGAGAATCGTTGCCGAAACACTTTTCCAACATTTTCAACGTTCGCGCACCATTAAATCCGTTTTTTTACGTAAAATTTATTTCAAGTTCGTTGTTGAAAATTTAAATCCATTTCTAAAATTGTGAAAAATCGCCAACACACACAGAGATAGATGTACTCTTGGCTACGTAACTTTTGCAAATGTCAAGCTATGACGCTAAGATTTAAAGGGAATGTCAACAACAGATGTACCAACTTAACAAAAAAAAAACAGAACAAATCGGAACAATAAAAGCGCCACACGGTGGTTTTTCGGGAACTTTTTGATCAAGGTGGTATGTCGTAGCTAACAAGAAGCTACCATATTCTGGTGAAAGAAAAATTACCAAAAAACTTGCTTTATTTTAAACATGTCCCGGACTATGACCCAAAAATATAGTTCATTTGCTAAGGGTGGCACAAGTATTCTCGAACTTCATCTTTAGCAGCTTCTCTTGCAACTCAAGGGAAACTCTCATCGTTACTTTTCTTCTCACAATTTTGTACTAAATTACAATTCACATTCCATTAATCCATTGTCAGATAAGAATAGGATTAGCATAATCTCTGTAATGTTAATATAAAAAAGTATAAAAAACCGTGAGCTTGAAACAGCTTACGCACGATATTGAAAACATGTTGATTTTAACTCCAAACTGAATAAATTGTCCAAATTTCATTAGGCTAGAATAAATTGGTCGGAAGTTTTTTCACTTCAAAATGGAAAAATACTATATATAGGTAATGTGACTAGTTTTTTTCTGCTTTACATGTTAAAATAACATAAACATTGCTAATATTTAAATTGAAAAAAAGAACCTGTAGTACAAATAATTCTACTTTAAGAAAAGAATTAATTAAAAAACACTAGTTCGAAACTAATTCAATATAACAATAACACAACTCAATGGATTCAGGCCTTTATATCATTATTAAATAAATACATACCAAATGCAGATACGCATGAGTCTTATAGATTCGAAGTACACATTCCAAATTAAATCCAGCATTTGAGTAAACTTATTTTCTTAAACAACGAACAGATCTTTTCCATTTACACAATTGTTCTACTGGATACCCAAAAACTGGCTATAAAAACCTGTAAATTATTAATACTCGCTTCGATTAGTTCTTTTCATATAATCGCGTACAGTGTAATAATGGCATCTTCTGCTAAATTCCTCATTCTAATTGCATTTGTGCAAATATTTGCGAGTGCCTATTCGAAGGATGAAGTGGGAGCAATAACTCGTGCTCCAGCTACTACAACAACATCATCCCCTACAACAAAAAGTTCTACAGAGCAAGAGCCGAATTTTATAGGGGGCCAGGATAGTAATGATTCGATAATCAAGTCGCCAGTGGATAGATTACTTGCTTTGTTGGGTATGGATAAATCTATACGCTTTATTTCGTAAATTTATATTTTATTTCAGAGGTAATCTAAGTCAGTTATTTTATGTGAATTGAAAAAAAAACCCGGGATTAAAAATTTTGTTCATAAAAAATAAATTTTGATGATTATGAAAATAAAAGTAATGATTTGTATAGGAAATAATATCTTAGACATTCCTAGCCTTTAAAATATCCACCAGGTATGAATGGTTTCTTTAACAGTCTTATAAATACATTTTTTCAACTGGATGGAACATTATTAAAAGAGATTTAAATATCCTATAAAATCATTGATATGGATTTTTGTGGAAATATGCAAATTTTATTTCGAGAGATATTTCCCTAAAACTACACATTTATTTAAAAATACTAAAATTTTATCGGCAGGTGTTATTTTAATTAAATTTTTTTTTTTTAAGAAAAATCTTCGTCACCTTTTGACACGAAAAAGAAAATTTTTAGGAGACTTCATGTATTATTTTGATCCGAAGCCTTGTTCTATGGATTACAAATCTTGGAATATAGTTAATAAGCACTTACATCAATTTTCTTATTCTGTGACTATTCGACTTCTGAATAAAATATAAAACTTATCTCCTTTTTACAGTAGTAGTAGTAGTAGGTTAAGTAGATGTTTTCCAATTACCAACTACCAGCTATGTTACAGAGATAGCAAGTACCGATGGGCATTTCGTTATAAGTAAATATCTACGAAGTTTGGGTTGTTGTTATGAAACACGTCACTTGAATAGAATCCTTTTAGTAGAAATAATAACAATACCTCGCCTAAAGTTCTAGACGAATTTTTGATAGAGCGTTTCTTTAATTTATTTTATTGTTAGTTTATTTTTACACTTTAAAATTGTTACTATATTTAATAATTAAGTATCTACTTTTTATCATTTATAGAAAAATGGCCTATGCTTGAACAATTACTAAAAGTAATATCACCAATATTTGGTAAAAACCTGATATTGCTAGATAAAATAAATTATTTTAATAAAAATATTTCTTTTTTTCTTAGAAATGTTACAGATTGCAATTTCTGAAATCATTGCTTCAATTACACCCTCTATAGTTGTTGAAATCATTAATAGCATTATTCCCCGTAAGTAGAAATGATTCCACTACAAGTTTTTATTTGTTATTAATTTTTTATTTTAGAACTCATACCTAAACCACCTGCAACATTTCTAGGTACGTAATTATTATAATAAAAAGAATTTTATTTTATTCAAAGAATTGCACACCGTTATTCATATATAATACATACAAAACACACAAGCTAATTTAATACTAGCTATTCATTATCTCTAAGGCCTGTTCCTATGATTGTCAGCTACACAGTTAAACAAATTTACAACATTAATTGTTGGCAACTAATTGCCAACAAGGGATATTGTAAATTTACATGTCTCAAAACTACTTACATTTCCCCTGTAAAATTCGGAAATGCAATAAATACATACATGGCTTTGTAAAATCACATGCTTGATAGTAATCATAAATTACATGCCATATGTAATATTACAATTTGGAGGTTGAAATTACCATTATTAAAGTAATTCATAATATGTAACTTTTCCATAGAAAGGTTATATTGTACAAGTTCAACTACATTACAATTTGTAAATTAATTTTCATAATGCTTAATTTAAATCGATAGTTTTAGAACTATACACTAATACTAAGATTTTTCGGAACGAAAACTTTCACGATCTAAGCACTATATTTTTTAATATGGTTTTGATAAACACTTAAACATAGTAATAGCGTTTATACATGAATAAGGTAGTTTTACCTATGATATGGGGATAATTTTATTGTATTAAATGTTGTAAGATTACAAATAATTTTTACTGTGTACGTTCTAACTGGAACCTTAACTGACGGATTTTTAAATAAAGCTTCCAGTTAAAATTCCGGTTAGAATTTAGCTGACGATCGTACGATCGGGCCTAAGAAATTTATTCCATAATTTAATTACTTCATTCATCGTCCATTTTACGCGTATTATTTGGTAATTTTTTTTTAAACCGGCTGCACTAATTCTAAAACTTAAATAAGATCGATTTTTATTTTCTCAACAGTTCCGAATAGAACAAATAATCTTGGATCACTAGACAATCTCAAAGGTAAATTATACTTTTGTTTGACTTTCTGATTTTTTCTAATAATAACGTTTTTTCACCACATTTTATTAAAGTCACATTCGCAAAAATCTATTTAACCAAAGATGAATCAATTTTTGACTGGTTGGGTTTTTCACCTGAGGATATTTGTAAGATGAACCGCAAAGTAATAGAAATTTACCTTATTTAATGTTTTTTTCTTTTTTCTAGTAACAATACATAATATTATGGTTAACTATTTGAAAAATAAGTTCAACATTACTTGGAGTTTTGGCATTTCAAAAAATCCAAAACTGCTTCAATCTGATAACCATGTTTATAATTTTTATAAACGTAAGTATCAACTCAAATTATTTATTTATTATAATTTTGTTCTAAGCTTAATCTAACAGTCGACTGCACACGATAGAATTTCTCAATGCATTACAAATTTAAATTGTATATGACATTTTTAAAAAAATTTCCATTGAAAACTAATGCAATTTTCTATCGTTCCCTGATAAATTCCAAGCAGATTGATAAAACGCTCTGCTCTAGAATATTAAAATCTAAAAATCATATTATAATAGTTGGAAATATCTATACAATTATTGCGGATGAAATGAAGTCGGCGAAAAATCGTTTTTTTTTTAAATAAAAATAACTTTCCAAAAATTTTAATTTATATTTCTTACAGAACTTATAAAAGGTTATCTTCTGAGAGTATACATATGGAAAAACCCGCCAATTTTTGGATTTATGGAATTAAACCCTACGGATATAAGTAAATTGAAATCAAATAATTAATTGCCAAAAACAAAAACAATTTTCCTAATTTCAGACACAATCGTGAATATTTTTACAAATTTCCAAAGCGCTTTTTCGGGATTTTCAGCCAAAACTGAAGATTTATCAAAAGGATTGAGTTTTTAGGAGTCTTATGAAGTTAACATCATAATTAAAAACCTCTTCATATTCTAGATTAGGTCGAGAGAAAAAAACTTTTTACTATTTTCAATAATAAGAAAAAGTTTATTATTTGAATTCATGCCATCAAATTTTAGTATATTATAAAATGAAAGAAGTAAATGAGTTTCTTAATAAAATTTATGGTTGTTTTTATTTCAAAACAATGTGGGAGTTTACCATCGACGTGCATCAAAGTTTTGTAGATACGATAAAATAATAATATTTCGTAATGCAATAAATACGAGTTAATGCTAAATTGTCCAGCACTAACAAAATTAAAAATGAATAATTAGAGTAAGTCAAAATACAAAGAGCCCCCCTCCTCCATTCATATTGTTTTGGCCATTATTATTATTTTGACCAAAATATTTTTTTTTTGTAATTTATGTATAACAAAATATTTTAAATATATTAGGTACTATATTGCACTCAACAAAAAGCCGTGCAGTAACAGTGCGAAACGTTTAAAGTTCTTATGGACAAACTAAACAATGGTGAGTTAAAAAGATTAAATAATACAATTTAAAATAATACTCGAATGTTGATTACATTCATTAACTTTTATTTGTTCTAATTAAGTTTGTCTTTCTTCCTTTCAAGAGCTACCAAGAAAAATTTAAATACTTTTGTAACAACCTTACAAAGCGCCCAAATAATAATAAAGAATAAAACAAAAGCATAGGCAATTATATCGTATGAATTCGATCGCCAAATACCCAAATCAATAACTGGTGATCGGAGGTGGGTTGGATTCGGATCTCGTAACAAATATTCGATCCACCAAATCGCTGTATCTAAAGGTTTCATCGGACGGTCCTTAAATCGAGATGATTGTAACTTCATACGATCACGGTAAGATCGATCTTCCAAAATTGTTCGAATGGCGTCCTCAATTTTTTTGGTGGTAATCGTTTGAAGATCAATTTTTATCGCAACACCAGCTAAAACTGCACTTTTAGAGTTCTGAAAAGAAATTTTAAAATTAATAATAATATGGAATATTATTTTATTTTTTTAATATAAAAAAAAAACCGTTTGAAGTGTAACATAAATTGCGACTACTTAATTTACTAAAGCGAAAAGATAGTGTGATATATTGGAAGTATGTCCCTGCCGTCCCCCCGCCCTAAATCACCTACAAACGGCTTAATCCCCAACCTATGTCGTTCTAGCTGCGCAATTTCACTAAAGGGTGACCCCCTAAGCTGAAACGACGGCCGTAGAAAAGAGATAATTATGTTTCCCACCCTGCCGTTTATCTTCCCAAGCATATTTTTATAAAAGTGTTCTAAATAAGCTAAATAACAAAAACCGAATTTAACACTTAAGACATTTTAGAAATTAAAAACTAAGACTCTTTTCATTCAAAAGGTTCTTCATATACGAAACATAACTTTTCAGAACCATTGTAAAAAATTTCAACTTTTTTCGTTATCAATAATATTAATAATCAATGGAACAACAGCTTAAATTGGGCCTAGGCCTTGAAGTAATGCTAGAGTTACTTCATTACAAGATCAACGGAACAATAGGAGGTGAAGTGGTCAGCTACACGCTTGTCCGTGATTATTATCTCGGTTTTTAATCAGGTACTCATTTACAGCTGAGTTAACTGGTAGTCCGGCACCCAATCCCATTCTCGAAAATAACTTGTCGGCAAGCAGTTGCAAACGTGGTACCAGGTGCCCCGAAGTCAAGTGCTTTAGCCACTAATCCACCCAGACTTTTTTTCGTAATTGCCAATGCTTTATAATTGAACTAAAGTTTCAACTGTCGAGCATAAGCAGTTCATAAGAAACAAAAACTTAAATTTCACAAATATATCATCAGCTTACACTAATCTGATCCAAGTAAAATGGTACAGCGACTATTGGGACTCCGTGCCAAATTGCTTCATGGGTACTTAATCCACCTCCATGCGACACAAATGCCTTAATTTTCGAATGAGCTAAAACCAACAAAAATTTATAATAGTGGCTTTGAATTTCGTTTAAAACTTACCTAGAATATTGTTTTGCGGCAACCATTTCTTCACTAATAAATTCGGTACCTTTCCATCCGATAAATCTTTTTCAAACTTCCACAGAAAATTATATGATGGAAACTTTTTCACCGCTTCGATTATAATATTTTGTTTATCATCGTCAAACATTTCACTATTGACATTCGTTCCAAACGATATTAAAATTGCACCATCTTTCGATTTTGAGACGAAATTTTCCAAGTCTTCGGGAAGAGGTTTTGCTTCGGGAATTTGAAGACCTCCGACTTGTATAACGTTTGGCGGAAATGGATTTGGAAAATCTGTTGATGGATGAGTATTCAACAGGATTGCTGCCATTTTCTGTTCGATTTTTCGAAGTGGTGGAAGATTTTCACCGAAATATGGTGCTACTAGCTTCTGACGTTGTGGAAGGTAAATATAATCCTTGTATCTGAACGCAGAAAATTAAATTATTTATTTGAATTAATTAAGTACAAAAAATATAAAAATAAATAAATTTATAACCGTTTTCTGAGTAGAATAATTGCAAAAAAAATATGTTGGCATAATATGCATATCGGTTTTAAATTTACAATGGTAAATTATTTAAATAAAGTTCTCTTTTTTCATATAAATGATTAAATATGAATCGTAACCAAATTTCGACTTAACTTTATATTTTTCATTTCTATTATCAAACCTCTATTACACAGTATGCCATATGTCAAATATTTGACTATTCTTGCTGACAAATAGAGTAAGATAGAGTAATCGTCAAAATTTTTCAATTTGACGTATGTTATTTGGTTTGCTCTACTCAAAGACAATTTTGACAAAAAAAATTGACTGAACTCTTCGTCAAATTTTTTAGTCCAGTATTTGACGGCATACAGTGTATGCCATATAAATAATAAATTTTAATATATATATACGATTGGAGTATTATCATAAAATTTTTATTTGTCAAATTGTTAAATTTGTATACAAGTCTTAAAAAAATTTATTGAATTGTTAGTCCATTTTAGTTTTATATTATTTATAAAAATGATTGTGTATACCTCCTATGGAGCATTTTGATCTTGCCATTATTTTATTTGCTCCACACAAGGACTATTTTGACGAAAAAAATTTAACTGAACTCTTCGTCAAATTTTGTTAGGCATTAATTTTATTCAAATTTTGGTCAAATTCTTCAAAATTGTAATTCAAGTTTCTGCTCGATACAATTTTTTATATCAGAATTTTTTTTTATTTATTTACATTTTTATTTTTTATTTCTATTTCTAAAGCTAAGACATTTTCGTATCTACTCACATGTGATCCGCTACAATTAGAGCAAAATTTTCCAATCTCTGGAAAAACGTCATATTCACAGTATACGGTAAACTTATTAGCGGGATATATCCAGGATTAATATGTCCGCCAATCATGTCGACTATTTCAGGTGTAAATTTGTAAGCCGTAATTCCAATCAGTGGTGGATATTTGAATTTATGAAGAAAACCTAAAAGGCAAGCTCCCGATGTCAAGTCATGAATTACAAGATCGAATTTAAAATCGTCAGGATAATTACGAAGGATTTCGAAACCTTTGGACTTTAGACTTCCCTTGCAAACTAATAGAATGAAATTGTATATAAGTGGAATTTGGGAAACAACTCCCTTTTCAACGAAATCATTGTAGGCAAAATCATCATCGTCTTGAAGTGTAGTCATCATTTTCTCCAAGTGGATATAGTGAGTATTTTTAGGAGGTGATTTTGGCATTATTGCTGACAAAACTGTTAGGTTATGTCCTCGTGCTGCTAATGCATCAACGATTACTGTGTTCCTGTAAATTTAAAATATTTTATCTATAATAAATATATTTGTTAATTGCATTATTTTTTTTAAGGAACGATTAGTTGAGTATGAAGTTAGCAGAAGGATCTTAACAACGGCGGGGACACCAATTTTAAAATGCGGTTGAACTTCTTGAAATCTGTTGATAAATGTATCAAAAAAATAGCAGAAATATATTATCTTCACATCAGACGTATGTTATTTGGCATGATTATCTAACATTTAAAGAATCGAAGCTTCTTATGTAAGGAAACTTTAAAGTTGCAACAAAAATTAATATCGAATATTTCTGGATTTTATTTTAATAATATCACTGCAGCGTATTACAGAAGGTTGAGAAGGCCGTTTGATACACTATCTCCTACATATTTATATTCCGACATTTCAAGCACACGTCTTTGGGTACAACAATTTCTATTAACCAATTATCTAGTTAAGTGTAAAATTATATAGTCGAATCTGACATGAATGTCGTTTTCTGGTAACAATTGAATTTTAATAGTCGAATGAAACCACAAAGAAACAAATTATATAAAATTTACTCCACCAACACGCAACAACTTAAGAATTTAAACCTCTCACCATATGTGATGACTTGGTGACGTAAAACCAACTATTGCAAGTATATTAGCACCCATAGTAACCACTATTGGATAAATACCCAATATTAGAGTAAACACCAAAAATCTGGACATATTCTTTAGATATGCTTGACTAAACTGTGACTTGCGAGCCGGCTACAACTGATTATAAAATCAACGCCGCAATCCCAACAAAAAAGTTTTGCTTGCGTTAATCGAGCCAGATTATTAATTACAAATATTAAGTCGTTATCATTCAAATCACTAATCTTTTTTTTTAAAAATATAATGGAAATATTGATTAAAGACAATACAATAATAACAATAGCAACAGACGTAACTTTCACGCGAATATCTCAATGTTACTGAAGCAAAATAATTTTGGAGAAGTTGAATCGCATATAAAAATCATCAAAACTATTTGATTGGAAAATAAATTTACAATCACGCAAATAAAAGGCGTTATCTTAACTTAAGAGATTAAAACTGATGTGCTTGAATATGAAACGGTATAAATGTTGATCGAGTTGTAATTTTATTAATTTTAAAATATCCACTTAAGATTTTGCACCTCTCACCATAAGTGATGACTTGGTGATGTGAAACCATCAATTACTAATATATTTGCACCATTAGCACTTAAAAAACGATAACTAACGAAAAATAAAATAAATGCCGAAAAACCAAACATTGTCGCAATCCGTCTGAAGTGTAACTAACTAACTTAATAATTGAGAAGCTATGATTATCTCTTGTTGATTCGTCTGGTATGATGATAACGCATTTTTAATGATAATAACGTTCAACTTTTAAAGTATACGTGCTGCCTGACCTTTAAACCCCGTAAGCCTTCCATACATTTTCATATTTAATTAAAGTACGATTATCTCACCACTGTAATCACGGGAACAACTTGAGACAATAAAAAAGTATGGCCCAAAATCTTTAAATTTCATTTGAAAGTTAACGAAGACATACTACAGAAATGAAATTTTGAGATTTGGGGTTTTACTATAATTTTTTTTTTTTTAGGTAATCTAGGTACGGATGAAGTGGTGAATTTTTGTATCACACAAATGAGTACTAGAAAGTTGAAACTTGGTAGGTATATATAAATAGACTACGAAAGTAGTTCCCATCAGATTTACATCGGCGTACGACGGTGGGCCAAAACAAATTTCAGAGAAAATAGATGTAAGGTGGTTGCGTAAGTTTTCACGAAATTCAACAAATACCTATTTGTTTTAATGAGATATCGATGGGCTTTACTTTAATGGTGTACTCGTAAGAACTAAATTCGAGATTTTGCGATATTAAACTTCTAAGAGGGTGTTAAATGTTTGTGTACATTCTTACGAATTCCGACATATATCTTAAGTCTTACGAGATATCGAATTGATTTTCACTTTTAAGGGCTTTCTGAACTATTGCTAAAAATTAAGTGGTGATTGTGGTAGTTTTTCATGAACGGCTTTTGGTAAAAAGTTAAAATTTGGTGAATATATGTTAATTTGCTGGAAATGCAACTTAAGTAAACACGAAAAAGAATTTCAGATTTGCATCGGCATACGAAGATGTGGCATAAAGAACTTTTGATGGAAAAAATACATATTTTCCCGATTTTTTTTTATATCTCTTAGGTCTAATAAGATATGGAACCGTTTTGTATTTGCTTTTTACATATACGCATAAGACTAGTTTCAAAATTTTTTGATATTAAACTCATTGCTGTCTGCCGTTTATTGTTGTAAAAAAATTCGAAATAAGACGAACGAAAGTGTTGAAATCGCGTTACACGCGCTACAAAATTAGAAAATAGACCACCAAAGCGATGCGATTAATGCTATGCGATTACTGTGATGCGATTGAAGCGATGTATTTTGATTATGCTACCGCACCACGTCGCTTAAGTCGCATTCTATATAATTCTATCTTTAGAGAGGAACAATAGTCGGTGATTCATCTATGTTTTATCTTTCTCTCTTCTTTTTTTTTTGAAATCGCGTCAACCAGCTGCAAAGACAGTTATTTTGTTGTAATAAAAAAATTTTCACATTTTACGTATGCTGCATTTTTATTCTGACAATTCAATTGAAACTATTCGATGTAACAAAGATTTAGAAATTCGAACAAATTTCTTCACTTCCTTCCTAAAAGTGAACTTAGGACCCGTTGCAGTTCTCTGATTATAGTTCGTAGGAGAGATCGTACATCCGATCGCTGTTCTTCAACAGCATCTGTACAAGTTACAGGTGGACAACCTTCCGGAGCACTAGTTGTGGTCGTTGGTGGTGGTGGAGGTGGTGGATACACTGGTGGTCCGTATCCTCCTGATGATGGCGGTGGTGGACCATAGGCATTTATTTGATAAATGCATACCACAAGCAGTAAGAAGATTAGTGTGAATTTCATCCTGCTGTTGTTTCTGTTGGCAATCACAAACTAGAATAAAATATTTAACAATTCGCTTCGCTTAAATACGTTTGTAATATGTTGTAAAATTTTAGTTTATTGGTGTTACTTTTATTTATTTGTCACGACAATGAACCGAACTATTCGTGATAAATTTACACGAGTAAATTACTAAGAACGAAAAACTGGGTACCACAGAATTCCGTCTTAGGCAGGTTTTACTGTATAAGTTAAATTCGCCGAATATCGCCGATGCTCCTTTTTGAAGAATTTATATTTTTCTTAAAATAGGAATTTGAATATTTACAGGGAAAGAACTTTGGTTGGTGATCCGGAATACATCTACCAAAATTTATATTTAATGAAACCGTGTAGTAGTAATCGAGAAATCAGAGCTGGTTTAAAGAAGTTTTTCTCTCGCTTTCTTAAGGTACGTATAACAGATCCATTGCGTCTTAAGTTACTAAATTTCAATACCAAAATGAATGGTTTTGCTCAGTTCTTCTTCAAAAATTATCGACAGCAACATTGTGCGGCCACAATATTCTCAAGATGTCTGGCAGATGATAGTTGTTAATTTTTCTTAACTCTATTATCAACTTTCTTTTAGGTAAGAGGAGTGCTAAATGACGTCGTCTTTTGGTCTCGACAACAACGCTACATAATCGTGTCTCATATGGTTAAAACATTTCAAGACGGGTGCTCTTATTCATTAATCTTATTTTCAATGGGAATATCCCAGTCCGGCTTTTCAGCACTTATTATTTATCTCACTAATTATACCTATATCTCCTTTACTTTAATAGCGCAGTATTCAACAAATACAGAGGTCGTAGGCTTGTTAAATGATACCTAGTAAGTAACAGCAACGAAGCATTCTTTTTATTATTAATGATATTCATTGATACTTTTAGATCCAGGTCGTACTTATTCCAGCAGTCGAAATTCTTGGAATGAACATACGTCAAACTGTAGTTTACGAGATATATACAAGATAATTTCTTTGTATATTATCAAGTTTCAACTTTGTGTCGTTACGTTCGCAGGATATAATAGAAAGATTTCTTTCCAGTTCACTTCACCTCGTGCTTTCCACCGCTGCTTCCCATATTACAATCAACATTTATCAAAATTTTCAAAATTAACATTTTAGAAATACCTATTTAATCAGATTTAAAATATTGAAACCTTACTTACAAGGAAAAGTAGCATACAGGGTGATTCAAAATCAAGTACCATTATTAAGAAAAAATTGCATTCAAATACTGGAATTTTGCATAATACTAAGCACAAGTCAATTATTATTTTAAAAATATTGAATTGCTCTTTTTTATGGTTATATATATTTTATTCTATTTTAACATTACAAAGATTAAAAAATCTTTTGCACGAAAGTCCGTTTTCGAAATTTTGTGCGGAAATCTGTTTTCCTCAGCTTTTTCAATTTTAAATATTTATTTGCATTACAACAACAAAAACTTAAGTCACTTAAACCTAAAACGACCTAAAAATTCATACTAATAACTAATTTTCAACAGGTTCTTAAATAACATCAGACAGAAAAAATTTAAAAAAGCTTATGCATATGTTATAAATATTATTTATTATGACTTAAATTTTAGCTGATATGCGAAAAAATTTTCCGATTTAATTCAAAAGTTAATGATGGAATTAATCATATTATAAAAAAATTAAATTAATGAAAAAATTAAATAAGTTGAATGGAATTTGTATTATAGTAAACCAAACATTATTAAATATTTTTTTTTACAAAATTATTAGCGTTAACTTTGATTACTTATAAGCGAAAAAATTTCAGAAAAATAGGATTTTATTAATTTTCACTTTCAATATGTCTTCTGCAAACGGTTTTGAAGACACTTAATAATAAATAAAGAAAATATATGAAGAATTCGAATTCTCTCAAACTTAATGGTGCGGAGTGGTTTCTGTTAAGGATTTTAGCTCAGTACTGAAATGCAGCACTCTCTGAAACAATCAAGAAAATTTCAACGATATATTTCCAGACACCTTTCGAGATTTTTATCTTCTTGACTCTTTATCACCCTGTGTAGCTGGTAAGATTAAATAAGAAACGAAGTTAGAACCATAATTGGAAATCAAATTTCTAAAATCTTGACCTAATGCTGTAGACTGATCAATGTTTGGACAAGGTCGGATACTAAAGGATAACAAAATTTTCAACGTAGTGAAATAAAATATTAAAAACGTATAATGGTTATAAAAATAATTTTATTTTTATTTAAAGAATTTAATTTAACAGCAGCTTTATCTTTTTCTCTATTTTCCCAGCAAAGATTGTAGTAAGCTTTGTACTTCACGTAGTATGGTAGCAATCAATCCGGAAACTGTACCGACTTGAGGTGATCGAAGATCGGGTGGAACAATTTGATCTACATTGAAGTCAATGTCAATATTATCCGATGCTATTACAGGAACTGCGGGGTCATCAACTGCTGGATCAGCTGGCGGATCAATGAGTGGATCATCAATGATTGGATCATGCCCATGATAGGCATATGCACAGGTAAATTGCAAGCAAATCGCAGATAGAAGAATACAAACTATTAATCTCTTCATATTTTAACACCAGGTTTCGATTGAATGTCGTATTTTACAAAAACAGACCTCTATTTAAATACTTTTAAATACTTTCTTATCGAGGAATGATTAAGTAGTGGTTTTTTTTATTGCAAAGTGTTATATGGCACTTGCACGACTCAGACAACTCAAAGTTCAAAATAGTTTAAGGCTCAATCAAACCCTCTAATAATATGGAGAGTGTGTTTCACTTTTTCCATGGAAATATGTCACTGACTGTGGAAATACTTAAAATAACGTGAACCATAAAAAAGCGTAGTGACGTTAGATCACAATAAATAAATAGTAGTTTACTCACTTTTTAATAATCTTATTTCAAAAATAAAAAAAAAAACAGTTCAAAGATATTAAACAAAATATAGGCACAGTATAAAACTTTTAATAATCAACTATTGAAAATTATGCCACATTGGAACCGGCTTGTTTCGAGCAGTCATCGCCGTTTGCCAATGTTCGTACGAAGGTCCTGCATTTTTCGGACCAATGAAAACGACGCCCAGGACAATCTTACGTCCGACTTTATTTTTTGTTGCTACTGTTGTCTTAATCGAAATATTATCCAGACAGGTGTCGTCATTGCTGAGCGGTATGGACAAAGTCGATGTTTTGTGATCCCATCGAGACGAAAGCGACGGACGAAACATATCACATTTCCACGAATTCGAAAGGATATTGTTCTCGAAAACGGTCGTTTTCACATAAATTTCACCGGCTACACTTTCGAATTCTTCCTTGACTTTGATTGGACAACGCATTCGTGACGTGGTCAATTGAAGGTGAAGTTCTTTTGGTGTTTTTGTTGTTTTCAGTGCGATTTTTCGTTTTACTTCGGCTACTTTCGGTAAGGCCCATTGCTTCTTTGATGAATCTTTCGAACTATCGGCTTCTGTTGGCTTTTCGTCGGGCTGAGGAGTTTCCGGGCACAATTCGTCACGAACTTCTAGTATGAGCTCAATTTGACCTTTGAGCGATGTGTTAACCTATAGAACAAAAAAAAATTATTTTAAAAAAAATTTATTTTAAAAAAAAAATGTATTTAAAATTTTTTTATTTTGATGTTTAAACCGATTCAAGCCGCATTTTTTCCAGCCACTCTTTCTAAAATTTAAACAAATGATACATCCTCAGCAAACATTTCTATGGACGTTAACCAATGGTTCAAAACAAATATAAAACAAGACACAAAACTGATTCTCATAGTCTAAGCACATTCTTTTAAGAATCCGTAATATGATTTGGTTACGATTCTCTTATCGGTCACTAAAGTGAATACATAGTGTCTTTGATACCTTCATGTTTGTGAAAATTTAGCGAATAAGTTCTTAATCGTAATATTCACATTCATAAAAAGATGTTCATAACGTACAGGTCGACTGTCACTTTCTAGTCGCATGTGATAATAAGGTTTAGTCAATTACATTTAAACCATTTTCGAAATATAATACTGGTTGTAACGATACAAGCACCATAAAAAAATAGCTTGCCAAATAGTGTCCTGTTTGGATTAAGAACATTCAGGTCAATTCAGGTCATCATTCTTTATTGTTAAAAAACAATTAATTAAAAATAATAATGAGCGCATATCCCAAAATTTAAGTAAAATCAGTTGTGAGATTTTTCAGTTATAAGTACAGAGTTATAGATACACAGAATCGGTAAACAAATTTATTTATATAAAATAATAAAAACTAAAAATGTAAAAGTTGATAAAATTTGCTTCCGTAGAATTTTATATTTTGTAATTTTCCTTTATAGAAGGGATCTAAACATCGCAATAAGAATATTTAGTTGGCCCTCGACTGTAGTTAACTCTTTGCTGCTTCAAATCTAAGTTAATGAAAACATTTTTGGGAGTTCATAACAATTTTTAATGCACACTTAAATAAATACATAACTAAAAGAGTTAATATTTGATTTTAATACAAAACCAAAATAATTGCAACAAAATTGATGAAGAACTATCGTGGGAATAAAATGTTGCTGGCAAGATATTTATTGTCTAATTTATTTTGTCCCTTTATTGAAATATTAAATCATGATGTCAATTGCCTATGAATGAAAGTGCATAAGCCTATTAAGTACAATGTATGCATGGAAGCATAAATAACAACAAGAGTGTTAATTGATTGTAAGTGAACTGCAACTTAAACTCATTTCTTCCGCCCATTTCGGAAATAATTAATTAATCTAGTCGTTGGCATTCAAATAGTCGAGATGAGTTCAATAAAAACCGAGTTCGAAATGGCAATGTTCAATTAAAACATAATTTATCATTTGTGCATCGAGTCGGTATAGGTATACATCTTAAAAGAATTAAAATCATCCAAATAACAACAATTTCAATTTTCACGGGGAAAAAACTTACATTTAATGTCTTTGAAGCTGTAACGGTGATGTCTTTAATTGGTAACCAAAGCTCCTCCGTATGAAATTGACCAGACCGAAGATTCTCTTTGAATATTTTCGGTTCTAAAAAACACGTAACTGATCCTATAAAATAAAACGAAAAATCAGTAACTGGATAGATAACCGTTAAATTAACTAATGAAACACTTGCCAATGTTTCGTCTTGACTCGCTTTTTGTCAAAGTCACCTGAGTATCTTCGTCTTTCTTGTCGGTATCCTTTTTACTTCCATTCGATGCGGCAACTTTATTTTTTAGAACAAAACTACTGCTTTTGTCCTTCAGAGATCGATAGGTGCCCTTAAATCTATTAAATCCTTGCTAAGAATAATAAAAGTTTTTATCAGTATTCTTAAGTATTTTAAGATCTTACTCCAGGTGGTAATTCTAGAAGAGCAAAAACTGTGAAGACTAGAAAATGGCCATCGAACACTTTCTGTGGCAATGATTCGTAAGAATTAGTATCTTTGTTGTAACGTTTTATTGACGATCTAAAGAAAAAAAACAGATTTTAGTACAGTGTAAACTATTTTAGTTAATTTTACTTTATTATTTTAATAATAGTGTATTTTTTAAACAATGGCTTTTCTTGAATAAGACGTCTATATGATAATTTAAATTAGTTACTCGTATTATTAAGGGCCCGAAACCGAAACTCGCTATAGTTGTAAATACCAATAGCCGAAATGTATGCAACATATTTTCGCATTTAGTGCTACCCTAGTTCAAAGATAACATATGATTTTTATATCTTTAAAAAACCAACTATAAAGGGAAGACTGTGCACTAGAAATTCATGTAGCTAGTCAAGTTATTTACGTAAAATAAGGAAACTATAGTTATTCTAGACAGAAGACAGGTGATCCCAAATGTACCTACTATTTTATACAATTGGGTCATTAATTACTGGAACCTTCCACAATATTAATTAATTGTAAAAACAATGAAATAACTACTAAAAAATCTGCCAATTGTCTGGGCGAAACTTTATTATTTTATGAGTTAAAATTCGGGAGCGGTCAAAGTCTGAGTATATCATCAGTTGTTTCGAGATTATGACTTTCCTTGGAAAGTTAATTTTGTTCTAAAAATAAAAATATTTAAAATAGATATTTTAAATCCCAAAGGCAAACATTTCGAAAATACATATATGCAAACCCTAGGAAGTTGAATATAGAAAAATTGTGAAATGGGATTGTAGGCGATGATATCAAAAGTATGTGGAAGTGAAAAGGGATCTAATATCTCATCAATCCTAAGAAATATGGCGAATCTTTACTCAACCCCTTTACACCCCTTAGGATTGAATATCTAGAAATACTGAAATTGACTTTTTGCCGCTTGTATAGGAAACCTTAGGAAGTAAAAATGAGTTCGTTAAATCATCAGACCTAAGCAATATGGAGGAATCTGTGAAAAAATATACAACCTCCTTACACCCACTTGGGGGTTGAATATCAAAATATCCTGAAAGGAGTTAATAGATAAATATGAAGACAGCGCGAGAAAACCAATTCCATTTCATATCACTTCTAAAAGAAATTACGAAATTGACTTTACAAATATTTCAATAACTTCCTAGTTAAGAAATATTATTTAGAAATTTTTTAGATGACTTTAAATAAGATTATTAGATTATTATTTGCACGAGCTTATGATATTTATATTTTTGAAAATATCACATATGTACATACATATATAATAGTATCCATTTTTGTGTATGCATGAAATCGATTTGCAGATTCATTTGTATTTCGTTCATTTGCGCATTTCGCAAAATAAAAAAATAATTTCTTTACAATTATTATTATAATCCTATATTTTTCAATGCGACATCGATAGTTTTCAAAACCAATTCGGAAATAAGTCGACAAATTTAGTTTAGGCTTATCAAATTATTTTCCATTTTATTTTTGTGAAAAAACTCATTATTTCATTTGCTTTACTATTCTTTTCACTTTTCGTTAAATATGTTAGTGAAATATTTGACAGCGTAGCATACAGTGTAATACTAACTAAAGAAAAATTGTGGTTCTAAGCAGCGGTGCATCTCAGTATTGAGCTGATCCCCGAAGTATTTTTAAAATCTTGCCCATCACGAGAATTCAATTTGCAAACAAAAAAAAACTGTGTGTAATGAATTGCACAAACTACATAAATTCGAAATTTAGATTTCTCTAATTGTTACTTTACAATTAATTCATCGGTCTAATCTACCATAAGATCCAATTAAACTAAACAATGTCCAGAATGTCGAAAACAGTGCATGCGTGTATCTGTACATGTTTCACGTTACTAATCACTTTCGCAATGAGATAATTGATTAACAACAACGTCAATTAGTTCGTTCCAAGTTCCTACTATAAAGAGGCCTAGCTCTCTAGAATAGAACTGATACAAAAACTTAACTTACTTCGTTTCGGATCGCAGTGGAAACCTGAAATTTTCGTTGAATTTTGGCCATGAACAAGTCTGAATTGTGCTATCGTAGCGGGTCGATCCGGGGAATACTTTCACCTGCCATAGATACGACGAATAAAATTGGTAAATAAAAATCCGATGATGCAATTCGATAAATAAACAATTACCTTTATGACGTAGCCCTGGACCGTTTTCAAGCCGAACATCGACGGAAGATGCCGAGCGGCAATCAGGTGCACGTTCAATTCCGGGACTCCCGATGTGTATTTCGACTCGCCGCCACTAGTCGCATTAGCCGACGAGTCCGGCTCAAGGGTCAATTCGAAACCGACTTCGGGCTCCAGACTTAATGAGTGCCTGTTATCATTTCGACCTCCCGACGTGCGATGACCCGGCAGAAACGACTTCAATTTGCTCAATGTAAACGCCATTTTTACGGGTGAAAAGTCAGCTGCGCGCACATTTAGTCACTTCGTTCTGATTGTATCTTTAGCCAGATTTTTTCTATATGTTAATTTGTCCAGCTAATAACGTCACTTTTTTCCGTTTACATAATTAACGTATGATTCAAAACCGACAGAGGCAATCAGAAACCGCTCACGATATAGTGTGCCATTCGACCTCCACTAGCGACTGCAAGTCCTCCGAGCACTATAGATACATATGAAAGTAGTAAAGTCCAATATCGCACCTCGACGTATGGTATAGTAGACGCGAACGGAAAATTAGTAGGTAGTACGCGCGATATATCAAAAGTATTACTAACGTAAATTGACCGTGCCGACGGGTTAGTCAGTTTTTGCGGTTCCCGCTTTCAGAACAGACACTATAGTCATCTTTGTATGAAGCGACAATGAACACTATATATATAAAACAATAATAACAACGCGAAAAGAATAGTAAGTTTTACCGCCAATCGATCGCAATGTGTAAATCCCTAACGTACTCGCATTCTCGGCTTTGATACGAATGTGCTAAGCTTTTTACATCATCGATAGGAAATTAACTCGTAAGACGCTCGCGATCGAACATAGAGTGACTCTGAATAATTTTTGACCGCTTTGATATGTACATATATACCAAAAACTTCCATAACAGGGGCCTTTGCTGGTATACAATAGGGAGATGAACGGCTTTCATTAAGCTCTTTCCATCAGAAATACGAAAAGTGCTTTTCCTACTCCTTCCATATAAGTGTCAAAATATCGTTTAAAAAATCCCGCCCTTCCAAAATCTCGCGGATCACAATCTCACGTGATTCACGAGTAATTCATGTATTTAATATTGTTTTAATTGGTGAAACCAGTTTGTGTTTCTGTATTATTGTTTGCAATTTTGAATTTAGAATTATTAATATCTGTTGCTGTTTCAGTGTTTTTGCAAAGTAACGTACCAGTTTCTTGTATCAATACTCTTAGTGGCAGTTACGATTATTTATTTTGATTAAAAGAACCATATTTTCTGCACTTGAAAGCAGATTAAATTTTTGCCAAGAGTAAAATGGAAAAAAATTATATTTCGAAACGATTTGAGTTTTTAATTTTAAGATATTTTTGAAACTCTTGTACGATATTGTAAAAAAATAGAATTTCAAAAATTTTAATAGTACATACTATATTTTTAAAATTAGAGTGATTTTGTAAAATTGTATTTCCGGCTGTGAGATTCGTCTGTGCTTACTCGTCTGTGCTAACTGAAAAATGAGCCAGCTAAAGGAATTTGAGAGTACTTAAGTACGCCAACTCCTAAGGCTTTCATATTTGGAAATGATTCCAGAAAAGTTTAAAATTATATTTACATATATATTAAAAAAAAACATTGTTTGAGATGGAATTGCAACGCACCAGCGGCATATGCAGGTGCGAGTAGTGACTCCTTCTTGCCTTGTTCAAGATACGGTATTGAAAATATGAGGTATTGTCCTTCCACTTACAACAATAATAAAATGCTAGTCTTTTAAAAATATTCGTTATCCGAGATTAACTTGGCCCAACAGAGTAGCCACCTTCTTTCAATAAAACTTTTTTTTTAAGAATTTCACATTTCAGAAATAAAATTGGCTAAAAGTTTGAGCAAAAATTTACTATTTTCATGGTATTCATTTTTTTTTAAATTAACCATAATACTTTATTACTTAAGTTGTCTTTTTGTGTCATTCGTAAAGAGCTAAAGATGGTAAAAAATTTCTTATTTTGTAATTTTTCCCTCAAAGAAAGAAGGCTGCAATAGGCCCTTTTTTTAAAAAAGTCTATAAGTCTATAAGCTCATTGGTCAAAAACTTTTTAAAATTGCTATAAACTAGACTACAATCTTTGGAATTTAGATATAAAAAAATACAAAAGAAGCAGTGTTTTCGTTAATTTATATGAAAATTGTTTACCCTACCTAGCTCCGGATGAATAGCGCAAAAAACACTGTAAAGTAAAAAACTACTATCTTCTTTGACCATACTACCCAAACTTCTTTCTCGAAGTACAAATCGCGAGATTCTGATTCATGAGATTTTGTTTCGCGAGATTTCGAAAACACAAGATTTAAAAAAGGTTATTTTTATTAACTATTATAGATTCCATAATAATCCTGCAATCAAAGCCCCTTTTTTGAGCGAGATTACAATGATCTTTCACGTGGACAACTTAACCCCCGCCAGGTATAACCCTTCAAGTATGACAAAATCAGTATTTCAGTACATCTTGATAATCGGAACACTCTGTTCATCAGACCACTATCCTATACCTTCGAGTGTTTCATACATTTGTTACAAAATTTATGATCAAATACAAATCGGTACAGCACTGCCAACACACCTACATAGGAAGTCGAAATTGCTAAATTACCGAAAAATGGGTCGATTGATATACACACTATCGGTTTCATTCATAACGAAGAATATTAAATTGAAAGATGAGTAGTTTTAGTACTTTTTAAAGTTAAACTAACTACATAGGTACTTATTCTTCTTTGAAGTTTAACCGGTTGTATTGAAAGGGAGTTAGTTACTTAACAATATCTAAACCACCTGATAATCAAAACACTTCCTTTCATGTTCACCGTGGTCCGATTAAAAAGGTTTCACAGTATTTATAGCTTAATGTATCTGGAATTGGTTCTTGTTCGTCTACTTCACGAAAAGTTCACTCATTGTATTTCCACTTCTATTCGGAACTTACCTCAATTTAATATTCAGTATGTAGAACGTACAATCAAGCTTCTCAAAAGCATATGAATAATTGAGTCGGGTAACGAAACCTGACACTGAATACAGTAGATTTAATATGCCCACAAATAAAAAACCAAGCATATTTTATAATGTATCTATGTATCCAATGCCAATAGTGCGACTAATCTTACAATTTTAGTATCGTTACTATAAAATAGAATTTCCTGTGGCACAATCGGCAATTGCTTCAAGAATGTGCAGCGTTTTGATTCGCCTTTTAAACTATTTTCGGTTTTAATTTTCTATTTTAGTTGTTTTATTTCTTGTCTTTCAAGTACATTTGGACGTGTAGTGGACTTAGCTACAGTAAGTATGAGCTCAGAATGAAAATTTCTTAAGTGGTTTCAGTTGACTAGACGTGAGGCACACGCTTAGTACAGTGGTCTATTGAAATCTTTGTACATACATACATTGTTCAATAAACGTTAATAGTTTAATTATCTTTGATCATGTCTGGAAAGCTATTTTTACACAAACTCGGATTCAGTGGTAAGTCTATAAAATTTCAAATGAAAAGCTAAACAAATTTTCTTCGATTGACGACATACTAAATTCACAGGGTCTTAGTTTTCAAAGAAACATTCCCAAAAACATTATCTACCAAACAAATACGTTCCCAAAAAACCGAAATTGTTTTAAAATATTTTTTTTTTTGACGTGAATGATTTTGTTTATTTTAAATTAATACACATGCAAATTAATTTCTTCCGAAATTCTTCTTTTACATTATTATGGTATTCTTTTTATTTAAAGAACGATAATATATTTAATTTCAAGTAAATTAAACTTAAACCCTTTTACTTTATTATTTTTCATTTTTAGTTCATTTTTAGTTCATTTTCAACCAAAATTTATGAATTAAAATATCCAGACTAGGCAAATTTAAAACTCCTTAAAAATTCTTGTTTTTGTTGGGAATTTGCATTTAAAATAATTTTTATTGAGTTATACAAAATTTAATAAACAGTTTTTATTTCAATTCCACATGTATCTGAATCGCTGGAAAAATATTAATAATTATGTATACCGTAAGATATAGTGAATTTAATCAGTTTAAATTTTGTTTTTAAAGATTTTAATCAAAAGAGTTATAACTATTATTTGTGTAAAGCATCCTTCAAATCTTTAAGTTTGTTATCTAAATAAAATATTTCCAATTTTGGATTAAAATTATGGAAAGTTTTTACAAAATCACCACAATACTTGGTTATCACAGTCTCATAGATTCAAAAGATTAATTTGAACTTTTTATAGTATCAAAATCGTTAATCATGAAACGTAGATTGGACCTTACATTTATGTAGGTAATTTCCTGAACATGTTATCAATTTAGTGATAATATTTAGATGGCACAAAGTTATCAATTATTTCTTGGAGAAAAATATAACTAGGTGCTCAAAATAAACGTTGCACTAATGTGACTTCCTGATATTTATATCTACGAGTATTTTATCGTGGTCGTTGTCAATTTAATTATAATAACCTATTTTACTATACCAAACACCTGTAATAATAGCGATAAGCTTTAGAGTGGAAAAGCCTATTAACGGCGTTATGATTTTTTATGGATATTAATTTTTGGTGATGTCATTTTGGGGCCGTGACGAACTACTGTCCAAATAAACTACTAAGCAGTGTTATCTAGTTTCCAGATATATCAATATTAAATTTGACCGAATTATGCTACGAAGATTTCGAAATTAGTTTTTTGAAACCGCAACTTTGGTAAGGGCAATCATTTGTTTTTTTAATTTTTCTCTGATCCGCACTAATAATAAAGTCAATAGAAACACAACACACAAATCTGATTAGAATGAACCAACTAATTGCATTTGCAATCACTATCACTTTTTATATACGGCGGTAATACACTCGTCTCACACTAAACAAAGCGGCACTAGTCTAGTGCCACTAGACAATAATTTAGATGGGATAGACGATTTTCAGACCAAACTTTAGATACTCTACTAAGTAAATCGCGGAATATAATTAAGAACTTTCGGGTATTTACATTAATTTAAACATTGGAAAATGGAAGTTTAAGTCGAAGGTAACTTGTGAGTACTTGTTATTCGAAAGTTTACGATTTTAATAAGACTTTAATTGATTGCTCAAGAAAACGGTGAGACACTTTCCGAACTACGTGCATCCAGCAGTCAACTCTGATGAGTAACATGGTGTTTCACAAGTCGCAGGTAGAGAACTGGAGTATATCGCGCTATCAGTTCGTATATTTGTTGTGATAAGATAAAGACCGCATTTTCTTCTTATCGCCATTATAGATTCCATAATTAATGTCTGCTTTTAATTTTTTTAAGGCAGCGACTCGAATTGGACAGGATTAATCGTTCATAGTTGCACTCAATTTAACCCTTCTATGCATCGCTATCATCCATCAATAGCATGATAACTAATTGCCCGAGTCCAATGCATACGTTTTATCAACTCACTTCGATCCAAGGGCGCCCACTGTCTAGTGTGGGACAATGCTACGACTTTAAACATGTTTCAATAGTGAGAGTAGTCCACGTCTAGTTTATATCACAAGAAAATCTTGTCGCAAATATATTTGGTTTGTGTCTTGGCTAGTTTTACGACGGCTGACGAAGTAGAAATAATTTTTATTTGACTTGGCGAGATTAAGGATTATTTTTTTTTATCGCATCTGCCAAATAAGACTGATACATATGTACATAATGTAATATAAGGATTCTGTTAAATCAGTTACTTTTCGTTATTCTCTTTAAAAAAAAAATTAATTGTACTAAAAATAAAAGCTTTTCTTTCCTATAATAGGAGTTTTTACAAAAACAGAACAAACAATTATCAGTAAATCTACATTTATGAACCAAAATATGAACTCAGTGGCAATCGCTAATAATGGACACTCGCTTAATGGACCATTTGCAAGGTTCTGACTCAAGAGCTTAAGAATAAATAAGTAACACTGAATAAAATCAATTACTGTGGACTAACTAACTAATTGAGTCTATTATATCCAAAGTCTACTGCAGTTTACCGAAATTGATAATTCAGTTTTAGTTTAATGTCGTAGTTAATTGCGTATGTACAAAATCCTGTTATATTTCAAACTTTCTTAACGGATGGATCATCACTATGTATTCATCAATTTTTTTTTACTATTAAGAAAAATGTATGTAATTTATATTATTTATTAAAAAATTACAATAAAACAAATAAAAAAAATAATTATTAACAAAAATCAATTAAGCGTTACAGTTTCAAGTATTCTAATGTTGATCTATTTTTTTTATATTTATTGAATTTGCTAAGTAGTTTTTCTACTAGATTTATCATTTTCAATGTCGGTCTCGAATTTCCTTAGACAAATTGTTAGGAGCACACCTGTTGTCTCAGCAATTTTAATGCACCAAGCGGATGTAGTTTAGGCTAGGTTTAAGCTGCGACGGCGTTATGCGGTACAAAAAATACTATTTTAAAATTTTGTCGGAAGAGAGTCCTCAAAGTTACAATCTTTTGAGCATGGATTATTTTTATAATTCTGTACTGACAACACAAAACATTAAATCTCATAAAATACACACTGTCTTTGCAATAAATAAATACAGTAAAAAGTACACGAAAATTTTTGGACTAAAAATATTATATATAAAATTCAACTTGACAGAAAATACAGCTAAAATAAAAAATAACTTTCTACAGTCTAACACCACCGTCACCTTCGTTATTACGTCTAAAATTGTTATGACCGATTTCGATATCGATCCTTTCGACCAGTTCATTGAAAGTAACCATCGACTTGCGTTTTTCATTTCGCGAATTATCCGAATCGTTGAATCCTTCGTAGCTGCTCGCGTTACTTTCATCGGATGTTTCATGGTTTGTTGTACCAGAAATTGCAATCGGATCGCGATTCTTATACGCAGTATTGTAGTCATCGTCTTCTTCGTAGTAAATATTCGATGGACTTTTATAACGAACATCGTGATCGACACTGCCATCGGATGAAATTGTTTCCGACGTTGTTTCGGTCGAGATTGTCTTGAAATGGTAAGGTTTCAGCCAAAACCACCAGAATAATATCGCGCCCACTAAATTTTTAAAAGTTGTTATAAACAATATTTTTTCAATTTTCTTTTTTAAATTGATTTACCAATTGCCAGGGCTAAGATTGCACCGAGTAAGGATATTCCTGTGATTAGTCCTGTGGTATCACTCTTTTGATACTTTTCAGTCTGTCGTTCGCTGTTATATGGTGCAGTTTCTACTCCGAATTCGGTTCGGATCACTGCCAGCTTTCTTAAAAGTGAAAAACCAAATAAAGAAGGTATTTGTTACTAAATAGAAAATATTAAATACATTATGTAAAATATTCTTCATTCTGCATGTTTACCCCTTCAAATTTTAGTGTTTATTTTTCAACGCTTGTAAAAGACGTTATACATGCCTATCAAATTTAAAATTTGACCATCAAAATTTGACAGAAAGTTCATATTTCATATTAATAGTAAAAAAAAATTCATGCTAACTTACTGCTCTACATTTTCACCATCGACAAATTGATTTTTGTTATCAACCGCATAAACCCACGACTTCAAAATCATTTTGTTATCAGACTGCCGGAACAAATTTGCCAACCTTGTGTAACTTTCATACATAAAACCGTCCTTGTTTTGACCATTTCGATCGGGCATCATAGCATGACGTAAATCATAAAGATCCATATTAATTTGTTCACTCATGTTCTTCAAAACGCCATCCAAATCATGCGAAACGCGATTTCCAAGTGTCAAAAGTGTTAAATGCCTGGATATGATTGTTCTTACAATAATTCTTGTTGTAGTCTTTCGTCCATCTGAAGCACCATCGCGATCACAAGCCGTCACGATCAATTCGAAATCATCAAATTGATTTATTGAAGCCGATAATGGGTAGATAACTCCCGAAGTTGGATGAATTTTGAAGAAACTATTTTCATTTAAACTGTATCGAATCTGAGCATTGAGTCCAACATCTTTGTCAGTAGTGGCGATCTTTATTAAGTGTTCTGGCATAAGATCGTACAGCACTTCAACCTCCGGATAACCAACTACAAAATCCGATCTTGGAGGATATATAAATTCGGGACTATGATCATTGACATCAACGAGCACTAATGACAATACGGTTGCGTAAGGATCAAAAGGAATATCGTCGGTGAAGATCAGTGATCGATACTCCGATCGGTCAGAAATTGATCGTCGAGATCTTGCTGCCACGTCCGTCATACCAGGACAGTTTAATTTCAATTTGATTTGAATTTGTGGTATTGCCATTTCGGAAAATATTTGATCCTCACGATCAATCGCGATTGAAGCTAGTTGATTAGTTCGAGGATCGATTTGAACGTATTCTGAAAAATCAAATTACGATCAGCTTTTAATTTCGGTCAAAATTGATTTACCTTTGTCGTCCGGTTCCATGCTGAAAACCGTGAACATACAGCGTCCATATTTCGTATAGAGAAGATCGGTGTGGATCTCTTCTTCGGCAATGTGTTTTATGATAAGCGAAGAAGAAACCATTGTACCATTCGGGCAATTGTTAACAGCATCGACTATAATCCGAGCTATTGCAGATCCTTGACTATGTGTAATGGAGTTAGTGGCAAATATTTGGAAGGTGTACAATCCAGGACTGACCCGGTCCTGTATTTGTAGTATTCCAGTCGATTCTTGGATTGATAATCGTGGCCGCAGGTGAACTGAAAGACATATGTTATAAAATCAAAGATGTTTCACTGTGGAGTAAGTAATTTTACCATTTGAGACTTCAATTGAGTACGAAATTGGATTGTTGGATCCTCGAATTTTCGCGGTAGCGGTACCTAGTACGCCAGTATAGTCAGGATCAATTCGATATGAGTAGAACTGACGATCAAATACAGGAACACTGGATGGATCTGGGGTGGATACTTCTGGACAGGACGCATCAGTCGGAGGTGAACATGGAGGGCAAGTTCCTTCAGCTGATATAAGATAATTCAATGTACTTGTCTCTTAAGTGACATATTCAAGAATTTACCGCATATAGTTGCAATTTCAACGATCACCATCGCATTTCCGGTCAAACCACTTTTTGTTTTGGCCAAAATTGAGATTTCCAAAGCCGATCTCCCATACAATTCATTTGGATCGAAGTTATCAGCCATATCCAATACAATTTCAATATTATTTAGTTTAACTTTAAAGTATTTACCGTCGTCCCCAGTTAGCGACAGCTCGATACCGTCTTCGAAAGTAGTTGGCTTAATACTAACAGCTTCCAGACTTAGCTTGTAATAGCGATCCAGGGTACCTTTGTAAACGCTCTTACTGAATTCGGGACCTGTTAAGGTCGGCAAGTCCAGGAGAATGGAAGTGGATCCAGAATCTCCGTCAGTATTGCGCGCAACTAAGATCAGGACTAAGTAATCTTCGATACGGAGGATAAGAGCGGGAATTGGTTTAACAAGTCGAATTTTAACAACGTTCTTCGGCGTATCCAGTTCAAAGTGTTCAGCAGCATCTGAAAATATTGGTGCGAATCTGTTAAACCACTCCTTCAAGGATAAAGCTAAAAATTGCCATCACACTTACCACCTTGCAGTTGAAAATCAATGCCTTCCGTATACGTTACATTCGTTAAAACAATATCATCCAGGATCAATTCTCCAGTACTGTTAACAATGCCCTTGTACAAAGCTTGCTCAAATTGCGGAATCTCTAGGAAATTGGGGAAATCGATTAAGATCTGTGCGGATCCTTCCACGCCCGAATTGCTAGCTGCGATTAACGTCAGCGAAATAAATTTCAATGATCGAATTTCGCGTTCGGTAAACTCAATTTTCAATTCAAGTCGAATTTCATCGTTGCTCCTTTTCGGTTCGAATTTCTCTGCATTTTCACCCCGAATCAAAATGGATTTAACATCGGCACCAACGTTACTCTCAAGGTAAATATTTTCCGCATACAGACTGCCATCTTTATTTATTCGACCCGAATAGTTAGGCTGATCGAAACGCGGTACTTTCGGAAGCGATATTGAAACGCCTGCACTGGCGATTTCAATACCGTTCTGAATAGCTACGACCAATACGAAAAGAACTTGACGATTTCGAAAATCTGCCCCCTGTGTGTTACTACTGAAACCGATCGAAATGCGATTTTCAATACTCGAAATAGTGAAGAGAAGTCGGTCGGGACCGTTCAATCTGAAAACGATTTCCGGCGAATAGTTATTCGGATCGTAAGCGATATTCTCGATTAAAAGATTTCCTAAACTATCTAAACTGCCGATGTAGTGAGATTTTGAAAATTGATGTCCTGAAAATACAATTATTTTGTGGAATTTAAGAAATTTTGGAGTTCAGTTTGATTGGTCAGTTGAAAAGCAGTTTGAGCGGCGTTACACGAAAAATTACAAAGCAAATTCGATTAACTATTCCACCCTTGTTTTATCTAATCTTTGAAATATAACAAATACTACATACGATTTTACTACTTAACTATTTAACATACAATCTAAAATCACCGCTTAAATTATGCAATTTCAAAGTATTCAAATAAATGCCACCTCACCATCTCTCTAACATATCCCTTTGGTTTTTGGAGGTATCGAGTAAATTCCAATTCCACGATTACTCTGAATAAAAACCTGGAAAGTTTTTTCAGGAATTTCGATATTCATTCTCTTAGGGCTGTTAAGAGATTGCATATGTTAGGATTTCCGAAATATCTCTAAGGTCCAATGAGATATCAAATAGGTTTATTTAATCCACTAAAAACTGATAGCAGGATGTTTTAATATTCAACCACAGGAGACTGTTTTTACACGAATTCCGTCATTCTTCTCAGGTCTTGTTTTTATTTTATAGACAACCTCCTAAAAAGTAGTTATGTTTTACTGATATTGAACCCGCAAGATGGTGTAAATGCATTTTAACGAATTTCAACATATATCTTAGGTCCGCTTAGATATCAAAAAGGTTTTATTTCCACGGGTTTTTATATAATCGACTTCAAGAAATTATTATATTAAGTGCTTCTAAAGGAGTCGTATAGCTTTCAACGAAATCTATACAATTTCTTAGATCGAAGAGATACAGAACTTTTTTTCACTTCTAAGGACTTTTTTTTTATTCATAGCAAAAAATTGATCTTAAGATTAGCTTAGCTGTACACACCTCCCGGACTTCCCAAAAATAACAATGAAATAAATAGACTAATTGAGCAACTGAGTTCATGTTGTACCTGTTCACATTAGAAGTTTGATAAATACAATAATTTCAAAAATTCAGCTTGAAACTAAAAGCCTAAAAAGTCAAGCGAAATAGCAGAAAACTACGATTCAACACAAAATCAATATAAAATTGAAGAAAAAAAAAGGTCATTAATTACCTGCCAATTTTCGCGGTAATTCAATCAGAACGGAGCACATTCCATCTAAAACGTCGGTTTTTGAGGCCACAATCGAGAAACTGAAGAAGTTCCTATCCTTGACATCGGCTTCGGTTATTGGTCGAGCCAAACTAACAATTACTTCATTATTTAAGGGCCTAACAGCAAAGAGACTCCTATCTCGACCATCGGTCTTAAAAACCACACCATTCGACCATGTATCCCTGGTCAATGCAACCGTTTCAATATTTAATGAATATCTTTCAGTCAAATTTCCTTGATAAAGAACCTTTTCAAACCGAGGATCTGGTACAAGGCTCACAGTCTTATTACTCGATATAATAACGCGAGCTATTGAACTTCTTGGTGGTGTTCCACTGTCCTGTAAAATGGAACAAAATTAAATTTTAATATTTTAAAATATCAAGATGTAATTACAGTTGCAGTTATGGTGAAGCTCAATGAATCAGCTATCGTTAAAATTGGTGCTGTTAAGATTAAAGTTGCACTAAAGGATTTTCCATCGGCTCCAACTATAGGGGAAGTACCAACGTTTATAAGTCCCGAATCGGATGATGTGAACGTTACTGCATTATCAAAAATATCAATATCTCGAGCGGTTATTTTCTAAACGGCATCTTTATTAATTTATCTGGGAAAAAATTAAAGGGAAAAGCTCACCTGGAAAAGGGTTAGATCAAATCCCTTATATAAGGGAAGTGGTACCGAAAAATTGTACAAATCCTGTACAAATTTCGGATCGTAGAGATTCTCTCGCTGGATGTATAGTCGAAATAGCTTAAAAATAAAATTATTAAATTAATATTATCATTCTCATGAAATTAGCTTATAGAAAAAGGGCCAATACTTATATTAAAGGATTGAAGAAAAATATAATTCAAATTACTGGATTAAAAAATGGAAGAGTACTTTACGTCAGAGCATGATACGTCCAAATGCACATTCGTGTAAAGTCGAATTAGCACAATTACTCTTTCACCTTTTCACTTTGTTATACACAAAATTAATTTAATAGTTTCTACACTATGAGGCAGAAACATCAAAGCTTTTACTCACAAAACAGAAAATGTAATTATTTTATTAGGTACGCAAATGATTAAGGCAATATTCTTCAAAGTTTTGAATGTTTACTAATATTTCTAATTTATTGGTATTTAAAGTTATTACTATTAATTAAGAAAAAATTGTTCAAGTCTGCGCCGACAGTTAATAAACTTACTAATTGTGGTTCTGTATGATCGCCACATTTAAGAGTTACTTTAATATTTATACGTTCACTAGTTTGCTGTTCGATATATTTCGGAAAATCTTCCGTTGTAAATAACTCCAAAAGTCGCGTTTCACGATAATAACGCGCATCAATGTAAATTCTGTCGAAATTATTATTAGATGTTGCCAAAATTTCGACAGTGTCAACCATTTGAAATGATTTTATTACACCGGTAAATTTTAAACTTAGTTCTTTGTCAAAATCGTATCCGATTACGAATTGGGTATTTGTAATATCCGGACTGGAACATTCTGTGAATAGAAAATAAAATAATTTAAAACATCAATGTCACAAAAGGAAATCGGAAATATATGTACATTTTTGAAATTTCGCATTTAAATGCTTCGGAAAGATTTTCGCTACGAAAACTATTATTTATATATTAGAATGAATAAAACTCTATAATTTATTATAAGTTTAGTTTTGCCAATCTGCTGCAAATTTTTTTCCCAACTTAAGTTTACAACCCGAAAAAAAAATTTGCTAATATATTAAGAACTTCTTTGTCGGCTATTCTTATGTTCTTATAAATAATTTTTGCCCGAAAATTGATTGAAAGAATTTTACAGTTTTCACACATTTCCCTTAAAAAATAATTTGTGCAAAAATTTTATATAAAACTTAATGTCTTTTCTTGTGTTTTCAACACTAAAAAGTAAATTGTTCCTGATTTTCAAAGTGTTTCTTAGGTTTAATAACAAATCGGACATGCTTTTTCTTTTATGAACTGCATATATGTAGATACCGATAATCGCTATAAAAAACAGTTTAATCATTTGTCAGATTCAAATCCAAATAGATGTGTAAGTTTTTACGAATTCCGAAAAATATTTTAGGTCTAAAACAAAATTCAGTACGCTCATTACTCCATTGGGCTTTAAATATTATCGCCTAAAAATTAATTTCGGTATTTCGCAATATCCACCCTTTCAAGGAGTTGTAAATTGACGTTGGACGTTTTTAGGAATTCCGACATATCTAAGTACATATATCATGGGTCCCATGAAATTTGAAATTACTTTTCGCTTTAACTAGCTTCTTTTTGATCGCCTATAAGTGGTTTCAGAATTTTTTAAACTTAACCCTGAAGTAAGTAGAAACCTGTGACGCGTTTAATGCTAGGATATGCGTTAGTATGCGTCTGAACATCTAAAACAATATCGTTCTAAATAGCCTATTGATTGTTCCTTGTCGCTGTACTAGCTCAATACAGACGACAACTCTTAAGTTTTTATACTAAGTCGCTATCGAGAAATAAGTTGCTACTTTCCACTATCACATCCTTCCTCACTATCACATCCTTCCTCTTTTATCTTGTAGTTCTCCACAAATTCCAAATTTCATTTTCCTACCATGAGCTATTCCTGAGATATTAGAACTAAATTTTTAATCGAAGACTTTGTTAAGCCACCATCACCCAGCAAGTCACATCTAAAGGTGCCAACTCCCATCTGTCCACAAAAAAAAATTGAGTCATACATATGAGTGTTCAAACGCGTTTCTTTACGGCGTATACAGCCGTTAGACTTTGTCTTTTTTGTTTCGCTTTTTAGGGTCTCAGTGAGTATAAAACGGGGAGATACAAAATTTGAGGCATATTTTTCTTACTAACTTTTTATTTTATTATTAAAAATTAAAAAGTTTGATTGAGTTCGAATTTGTCATTTTCGGCAAGTCAAGTAATGATGAAACGATCTGAGATCGCTCAAACATCTATATTTTGTTCTTAATTTATTGTTACAACCTCATAACTAAGTGCTGAATTTACATAAAAAAGAAATTAATCACATTAATTTTAGTTTCATAAAATCATACTTACTTTGTGCTCGAGATATTCCAATAAATCCAAAAACCAGAACTATCACTAAAATTATTTTCATTTTATCCGAAAGCCACAATTCTTTCATTCTCGAAATTTTATATTCAAAAATCTTAGAATTTTCAACTTCAATCAATTCACGAAAAACACCAATTTATTATAATAAAAATATTTTATCAACTTTTTCACGAAATTTCTATCTTATTTCACCACACATCCGATATTGGAAATTTTTTGATGTTTCATTATTTAAGGGTAACATTAACAACTAATTAGTAAAGTAACTGCAATTTTTACTGCAATTAATTTATCTTATTTAAGATAAAAAAAACTGCACTTCCTTTTATTAAAAACTTGACTTGAGTAGTTCGATTCACGTAACGTTTCAGTTAATTACTGAATATCGGCGTAGAATTTCATTTTCTTCAAGTACCTACCATCCGCAAAATGCTTATCAAATTTAGATCACATATGTATCGTGTTTTTTATTTCACTCATTGCTTGATAACTTGATAAAGAATTTTTCCTTCATTATCTCACTATCTCGTCGGTACTTACCTGTCGTAGGACATACAATTTCTAATTATTACGACATTATTCTATTATGATTCAGGGTTTTTCTGTGAAATAATTTCAGTTTTATTTATATATAGAATTCTGTTTAACGGTCCTCTGTTTGACAACTCGTACCAGTTTGACTATTAAATATGACCCAACTCGATAACTTCTGCTTCATTATCCCACTTCTTCTATTTTTCCACACAATATGGTATATATTCCATCTGCAAATTTCAAATTCTAGAATAAACTGTTCCTGATATTTAAAAATTATTGAGCACTTAAAGTATTTCGCAAGGGTTCATATTTCGTTATCAGACAAATTTATCTAAATAATATAATATTCTCGTACATAGTTCATCAAATATCCAAAGGCTCTCGACTATTAGGAGTTAAGAAACACACAATAAAGTTGCAGAGAGATCGCAATACAAGCATTTAACATCTTCCATTACAATTTTTAATTCTATCTCAACCATTAAGAAAAAAAGTAAGACTTCTTCATTCGAAAAGGAAATTAACTAAGTATCTTCTTCAATCAAAATTTAACAAGGTAATTATTTAATTAATATAGAGATGTTAAATTATTCAAAAAAAAATCACTTTATTCGTAATGCGCCTTAAAAATCACCCTTCGTAAAGTCCAAAAAGTTCGCGCTAATTTATCAATTAAAGCACACACAGTGTACCTCTTATCTAAGAACAGGAAATTTTAATTAAATAAATGTTTTGTTTTGTTCTCTTTTCTGCTACATAACAACAATTACGATAATAAATTTCGAATCGATTGTGCATCATCAAAATTACTTTATCTCTCAGCTATTGTATATTGTTGCTATTTTTTATTGTTGCTGTTTTTCTTGTCTTCAATTTTATCATTCATTCGTGAACAATCTTTAAAGTCGCTGTCTCCTGAACATTAAGATTTTGTTCCGTCGTAGTGGTTGAAAAGTGTTTCAAGTACATGTTGACGTAGTCGGTGAAATTTTTAGGTTGTGCAATTTGATTTTTTCGTACCGGTAAGCGAGGCGAAAGCGATAACATACTCGCCCATTGGCCATCACATAAGTCATCGTATCGAAGCAGGCCAACTTCGATTCCACCTAAATCGCCAGGACCGCGACACATTGGTTGACCATCCCATAGTTTCGTCCTGAATTCTCGAAGCCATCGGGCTAAGTACAGCGTCCGACAATCACAATGCCACGGATTCTTATCCAATTTGACACCAACTAATTTCGGAAGATTGTCCAAACAGGCATTTGGTAGAGACTGAAGCTTATTGGAATCGATACGTCTGAAATAAAAATTTTAATTTAACTATCGTAAAACATATGTATGCCGAGTTTCAACTATGTGCCAGATGCAATTCAAAAGAAGCAATATAATTGATATTTCTGGAATTTATTTACAGATAGGTGGTACTATTGAAAGTCATGTCGCTGTTTCGAAAGACGCTTTATCTACTTCTATGTTGACTTTCAAAGAAGTTGATTATGATACTAGCTTAGAAAAGGTTAAGCTAACCTGTGAAAATAATCAGCTTCTACTTCATTAATCAGTCTTCCAAAATCAAAGTTCAAATACACATATAACAGATTAAGTCTTTCAAAATAGCAAGTCCAGTCTCTCAGCGACTTTGTTAGTAATCGTTTAACTAGTAAAACTTAGACAATACACAAACCAAAATATAATTGGGAAATTAATTTCTTCCCTAAGACTTCAAGATTAATCCATTCTCACATCTCACATAAAAAGCCAACTTCACAGCCTTACTTCGAATATAGGAATTTCTTCTTTCTAGATTAAACCGTACCTCTTACGTGTAAAACTATCTCCTATCACTTCACTAATTCTCGACCCGTAGATGGACAATATTTTATAGTCTAAGGTCTAATGATTATTTGAGACTGTAAGTCAAATTTTTGATTACATTAAAATTTCGGTGATTTTTTTGCTGATAGCCTAGCAGACATTTTGACAATGCTACTTAAAAAACCGATAATGACGCGGCAAAATGAGAAACTACATTTTTAGGATGGCAAATTTTTATATTTTTTATATTTTCAAAATTTAAAATTACTACCTATCAAATTTGCAAAATATCGATTTTTAACTATAATTTTTATATTATAATTTTAATTGTCAAAAATATTTTGTAATACTCGTATTTTGGTTTATAATACTTACAATTTTTCTAAATTCTGCAACGGCTGGAAAACGTCGACATCAAAACTCTTCAAAATATTATTATTCAGCATTAAGAATTTCAAGTTTTTCAATCCCATAAAGTTATGACTGTACAGCGTAGTAAGATTATTCGAAAATAACATAAGCCGTTTCAAGCTCTCTAGTTTCAGAAATAAACCTTCCGAAATATTTGAAAGTGAGTTTTGGCCAATATAGAGCTCTTCCAAATCCACCAAAGTTGAAAATGCATAACTATCGATCTACAATTACAACAGATCATCGTAAAAGTTAATAATATAATATTTAAAAAAAAAAACAATTACCTTAACAATGCGATTCATTGTTAGATCTAAGTTAATCAATTTTGTTAAATTTTCAAACAAATTGTTGGTAATGGTGTTAATCTTATTATTATGCAAACTAAGAGTTTCCAACCTTATCAAATCGATGAATGTCGTATCGGATAAATTTGCTGATTAAAAAAAAAAAAATATTTAAAATAGCTAAGGTGTATCATAAAATGAACTTACCAATTTCATTTTCCGATAAATCCAGTATTTTCAATTTGAATAAGTTCTTGAAACAGCCACTTTTCAAATGTTCGATCTTATTTCGCGACACGTCCAATTCTTCCAGGCGAATTTGTTCACGGAAAAAATCCGACGGAAATATTTTCATTTTATTATCGGACAAATTTATAACCGATATCTTTTGATTGTGATGAAAAAGATCGTCGGGTAGTGAGACTAGTGAATTTTTACTGATATCCAATAGGTTTAAATTTCGTAATTTGAAAAATGTTTGCGAATGTAAATCGTCCAAATCATTGGTTTGTAAACGTCTGAAACGATGGTTATTTCAGTTATTTTTAATTAATTTATTGTAGCACTTACAATTGCACCAAACTATCGAGATCTTGAAGTAAGTCGAACGGTAGGAAATCTAATTTGTTATTCGATAAGTCCAGCTCAATTAGAAGAGTTAGGCCACGAAAACTGTCTTTGTGTAGGGTTGTTAGTTGATTGCCGGATATATCACTAGAAAACATTTTGATGTAGCTATTTTCTTATCAATCTCTACACTTTATTGCGTTAAAATATTGAAATCTAGTTGATAACAACCGTTGGGGTTTATAATAACTTCTGTGAATCAAGATTAACATTTCAAAAATAGTGAAACTGTTTAATAGTATAGAACAGAATGAAGTTCATTTTTGATCAATAGGAGCCTAGTTTCATATTCGGAAACTCTTTTTTTTCTAATACAAAAACGTATGAATAATAATAATAATTTTTTTCTAATTTGTCAGTCTTAAATGAAATTAGAAAAGCAAATAACTTTCTTAAAAAATTGGGCAACAGCTTGGGCGCAACTTTAATATTTTATGGGTAGCAGTCCAAAACGTGTTTAATGCTGAAATGTGGTATAGGATACTATGGGATTAACAACCTATGACAGATTATAACGTTCCAAAAAGCCTCCTAATTACTACTCCTTAGGTTGTCAGTCGCCTAGTACCCTAAGCCGCATCTAAGCATTATAACGTTTCGGACTACTACCCTCAAGAGGTTTGAGAGCTACGTGCCTTCAATCAGTTCTGCGTACCGCGTACGGCGGAGAGACGGACATTTTTTTCTGTTTTTTTGGGGCTTACTAGTCCTAAAAAGTGTAAATACAAAATTTCAGGGTAGCAAAGATTTTTGAAATTTCAGGTCGATCACAATACTCTATTATTAAAAAATAATAAAGTAAAAGTAGTATGAACTTGAATTCGGTTACAGCGAATGGTTTTCAATTTGTTGTCACGATTCATTAACGAGATGCAGTATTTTTCAGTCAAATCACTTTCAGACTGACAACGAATTCGCTGGTGAAGAAATAATTCGAAGTAGTGGTTCGCAGACGATGTGCTGGCGAATCTTGTAGAATGGTAAGATCGGATGTAATCAGTAGAGTTAAGTATTTTTGTAATTTGTTTTTTATATTATTTCTTGAATTTTGTCTTTACTATTTTTGAATTATATTTTTATTTATTAAATTATGGATTATTGTTTTTATGAAATTATTGCTTTTTTAGTGAATTTTTTTTTCATTTTATGTGTTTTATTTATTGTACGTATTTATTTATTGGCAGCCTTTGTGATGAATTATTGTTATTATTATTGTTGTTAAGACCTACGTAAATCAGTAATAAAGTGATATTTGCTCCTTTTTATTCACTCTTCACGCGGTTAGTTACTTACATTCAGGACGAACTACGAAACTTACATACTGACGATATCCATAGGAATTGTTTGCGAAACAGGAATCGATTTTAAATTCGTATTCCAGCAAATGAATGTCTTCGTATCCGGCGTACACCTGCAGATTCCCTTGGTACAATGATTCCATTCGTCCTGGCTACCTTCACGTAGCTTCCAAACGGGTTGTTCCACAGACTGTAGGCGTCGTTCCACAAGCCTAACACGTCGTTCTATATCCGAATTAATTGCAAACGGATCGATTTTCTCCACATATTTCCGAGTAGTTTTCTCTTGTTCAGCCTTGGCTTGAGCCATTAAAAAATACTGCGACATGATTTTAAGTACTTCGCACGGATTCAAAGGACACTCGTCTGTATTGCCCAGGAGGCGAGGTATAGTTAAACGATTGTTCGCGTCACCATCTTCACTTTTTATTGAAACTAAATTAAAAATAATAAAATAACAGCTTATGAAAATCTTCAGCATTTTTTTGTTTTCTAGAGAGCGATACTATCAAGGCAGATCCAAACGGAGTACTGATTTTACAATTAGGCACCCCACATAACTTTTGCCTGTAGAATTACAGTGGATATTAAATCGGTGGCTTGATACTAGACTGGGAAATTAGTGCAACTGTTTGTTTATTGGCCAAGGTCAAGTTTGATTTGTTTCATAGCCAGAGGCCCCATTAATTTAGAATTGTCTAAAAATTTAATTGGTTTAAACATTGCATTACTGTAATAAAAATGCAAAATCGACATAAGGTTTTGAGGAGGAGTTAAATAAAAAAAACAGCAGGGTATTTTCTTCCCTATTATGTATCATTTTCCTATGTTGGTTCCCGAATAGTTGAGTCGTGCAATTAAATTTTCCCCAGAAACAACCTAATTATATTCTCGAAGAAAACTGAAAAAAACCATCTCGATCATTTTGAATTGTGCAAAAAAAAATATATATTTTAGTTGACTTAAAATATAATTACATATGTATATAAAATAATAATAATAATAAAACAGTTTCTCTATAATCTAAACACTACTATTAAAATAAAATAAAAACATCCCATCTAATTAAAACAGGATCACAGATATGGTAACTTATTCCACCTAGAGGCCTGCGCAATTATAGCAAAAACACAAGTTGCATAAAATTATTATAAGTTATTATAAGTGCAATAAAACAAAATCAATGATATTTTAAACTTAAAACTGAACAAAGTGAAAAGAGAACGGAAAAAGGGCAATTGAATATTAACAAAATTTGAATTATATAATTGGAAATTAAAATTATAAAAAGCACCACTATGTAATAACGCAATATATTGATCCAGTTGATCGCTTTGGAGAGTTAATAAAAATATAGATAAAAATAATTGAAAGTTCTCAAAAAACAAACGGTAACAAACAGTGTTTAGTTAAATTTTCAAAAATACTGAAATAATGTCCCTGTCTAATAAATTTTTGTTATTTTTTTGTGTACATGTTTTTTTTAATTATATTTTTTAAATAGTAGTTAACACGTTGAATTTAATCAACTTCTAATTTTCTAAAACTTCCAACTATTCCTACGTCCATATCAGCTTCACTATTACCGCCGAAATTCGCTGCTTCTTTTGTAACTTCGATTTGCATATCGTCTAATGCTAAAATAGCTGCACGTTTTTGCTTCAATTTTGCCTTGAATTGTGCAATCATTTCGCTCAACGGTACGGTACCGCCATATTCGAGAGGTAAAATTGCTGGATCGATTTTTGATTTAAGCTCATCGACGGTTTTGTGGAGCTGGAAAAATTTAAAAAAATTTTATTGATTAATTATTTTGAAATATTTAGTGATTCCAGAATAAATCGATTATTATACATGCATGATATGATCTTGTGATCAAGAAAAATTAGAATAACTCTTAAGATTTGAAAATAATATTTTTTTTCGAATCACATCATTTTCAAAATTATTAGTTTTTCTTCAGTCGGGCAGGACCAGCACATGAGACCGTATGAGAAAAAATGTATAATCCACATTTGAACTTTTAGTCTAAAATTACTCACGAATCAAAATTCATGTTAGGAAAAAAAAAGAATGAAGAAATGAATAAGCCATGAAAAAGTATTTTATATTATGTCGTCTGAAGTAAAAGAATATAAAAGAGTTTAACTAAAAGATGGGCCAATTTTTTATGGCGGTGTTAGAAAACAAATTCTAATATCAAATCGTCAACTCTTGTCTATATTCAAATTATGTTTTAGATTCGATGATTTAGCATTCAATATATATTTGTGATTGAGTATAACTTAGAATTACAAGCTTAGTTTTCGAACTTTTTTTTTCAAGCAAATCGAGAAAGAAATGTCAAAATTAAAATTAAATAATTTCCATTAACTTTTAGTTTCAATCTCCATTTATGGAGGCCCCAATTTTAAAATTGTACAACCAAAATGGTTTATTTTAATTCTTGGAATTTTATTTGAAATTGTATTGGGACTGACCTTACAATGAAAAAAATCATGAAAACCCTACCAAAAGAGATGTTAACTTCGGTAGATGTTGTCTTAATAAAATAAAAATTTCTGACAAGGTTTAAAAATATTTGTAAGGAAAAAAAACAACCATCAACCCATAGTCAATTAATGCTTGTATAACTATTTTTGTTAATAACTGGACGATACGATTTGACTAATTTGAAATGCATAACGCGCACGGAGTGAATATATAGTACAGCCACTTAGGGGTCGAATTTCAAAAAATCTTGAAAACACTTTCTAGGTATTCATATGAAGAATCCGTAGAATAAAAATTTATTCAATATTTGGAAGACCTTGTATATATGACGAAAATTGTGAAAATATATGCATTCTATTTTCACCGATCATTTTTTTTTTTTGCTCCTTTTCCGAACGTCAATGGATATTCGGTTTTTCTTAATCAAAATTACTTTTTTAGTTGATGTACATATGCATACATACCGAGTTTCAACTTTCTATGCCGTTCCATAGTTGGGAAAAACACCCCCACCCCCGTTCCATACCACCTCTAAGAAAATATTTATTTATATTATATTTAATTTTCCAACATGCCACTACTACAGCTCTATCTAAATACCAAGTATCAGCTTTATATCATTATAGGTTGCACTGCTTGTATACAAATATCATAATATCGTCCATATCAGCAGTGTATCACAAAATAATGTGCATACAGTACGTCAACGAGTTGATATCGACGTAATATCCATCATGTTTCCTTGTATATAAATTCGATAATTTTAGCTAATATAGCCTTCTTTTAACTGCCACCAGCGTTACTAAAATAAACTGAAATTTGAAAGAATGGCAGTTGCGAATTTTTATATTCTTCCGTCAGTTAAATTTTTTTTAGCGTGTTTTACTATTTGTGAATGATGTCATGGTCCACTTTGTACATTTCTTTATTAGCAATGAAAGTGGTTTTCGCCGGAACATTATAGGCAAGAAGAACTAGCAGTCGAAGCTACGATTGATAGAGACTTGAAATTTTGTCTCTGCTAAATGTCCAAGTATAGCATGTACATATGGGCTGTGTATCATGCTATCTTGTATCGCATATCATGATTTCAATAAAGTAATTTGTATACAAGCAGTATGTATGGTATATCCATGATAAAATACAAACTTCAGAGCACGAGGGAATTTATGTAGCACGTTCAAAATATTTTACTTCTGCTGGTATTTAATTGTTGTCTAATTTTAAATTAATACAAAAAATACTTACGATTATTCTTTTCTTCAGTTTATCACTCAAACATGAAATAGCGAATTCGATAACTTTATTTGCATATTGTGGAATGTTAATAAAATGTGTTTCCTTATGACGCATTGGAGTTGAGTTCTGGGAGAAAAAATACCGAGATTAATACTCAAATAAAAAAATAAAAAAAATATATCTCTCCTTACCTGTATACACTTAACGATATTTCTTAAATCCGTAATCGACCATAGACTCACAAATCCCATATTCATTCCGGATTCGTCATTAATATAAACATATCCGGTAATTTGTGATTCCTCGTCGTCGAGAAGCGCTTCACAGATCAGCGAATGCATTCGTGCCATTTGGGCGGACGTGAACTTGTACGGATCAAATTTTCCGGCAAACGATATGATAATCTGACGTCCTTGATCGTCACGTTCCGGCAACGGAACTAAGTATCCATTATCGAAAATTTCTTCGAGAGCGGGATCTTCGATGTCCAATCTGCGGAACCAATCCGGATACAATTGCCGTATGGTCAGGTATCTTTCGAGCATTTCACAAGCGGACGATACTGAGAATTTTTTCGTTCGAAGAAATCGTAACAGGAATACCGCATCCGTTCGACATTTCTTGATATGCGGATGTTTCGAGATCCATTCGCGCAGTTGAGCTAGAGCCTGTTTTCGAATGTTGTCGTCTTCGTGCAGTTCTTCTTTCGCGATGTTTTTCATTTCGGCACTCAATTTGCAAACGTACGGATCGTAGTCGTCGGGAGTTGTGGATAAATTGGTGGGACGAATTGTTTCTGTTTCCAACACTGAAATTGAAAAAAAAAAATATTTATTTTAACATAAAAATATTAAAAAGGACGCAAAATCTTTCAATTTAATTTGAAAGTTAATGAAGACATAGGTACTACAGAAATGACAATAAATGATAATAAATATTTATAGTCGGTAAATTAATTGTTATTGTCGAAAGATGGATTAGCGCATAAATCTCGATTATAATCATTCATAAGTTAATGAAAGCGAAACAAACTGCTCTAACAGAATACAAAGTTGTAAGAAAAGCCACACTATTCGCTTGGTAATAATAGCCTTAGACTAAATAATCGAATATAGGAAAACAAATATGACATTATTTTTTAATTACAGTCTTTCATTTTTTTTTCAAATCAAGAACCGAGAAGCTCAAATCTAATCATCCAGCTTGTTTTAATTGCAAGTTGTGAACTTGATTAAAATCAGAACGGCACTGTTTTAAGTTACATACAAGTTTCTACATACACTTTCATATGTTTGCCATTTCTGTATACTAAAAACCAAATCGAAGTCTATAATCTTGTATTCAAGTCAAGTTGAACAACATCTTAGTTAATATTCAAAGCAACATTACCCACTCTTCAGACAAATCGGACGTTGGCAAATTCAAATACGGATAGGCGGTATAATGTTCAAAATGTTTGTCACGTTGTAAATCGCATCAAATGAACCTGCTGAAGGTTTCTGTAACAATAACGTCCGTTGTTCAATTTTCTCAAGTTTATGCCCTCAGGTTGTTATTTCCGTAAATAAAACAATATACCAATAAAATCAAATTGAACAAAAATTCTCTTATGCAATCGATTGATGACAAATAACTAAAAACTTGATTTTTGTACGTTTAGTTCTCTGGGTGGAGAAAAAATGTTTAACTATCTTAAAGACAAATATAAAACTCCATTATGTTACCTGTCAAGGTAATTTTGAATTAGTCTGAAGGAATCCGACAATAGTCTTTCGCAATAATGAACACATAAATCCGATTTATGGATGGCACCAAAAATCGATAAAATCTAGTTTTAAGAAAATGCGTTTCCTTGAACCGAAATCAAGTAAATAAATTGTTTGTTGGCATTTTTGTACTGTGTTCGGATCAACGTAAAGATAATCTTTTTTGTTGATGTGAAAAAAAGCCTATATAACCTACTGAAGCCCGTACGACTCGTGGTCTGTGGTAGTTTCAATTTGAAGAGTTTGCAACAATATTGATTTGTATTTTGTAATTGAGTAGTTTTTCAACAACCTCAAAAGGCATTTGGATTTAACTTGACGCTTATATTGTCTTAACAACCAATAGACATGATTCAGAATTAATTACCATACTTTCTTATATTGCATCAGTATTTCCGTTTTAATTTTATATTATTTAAATTCAATTTAAATATCTACCTACTCAAGAGTTATGCAAGTTATATTTACCTACATGGCCCTGCTTGAAATCATCTTCTGAATTGTTTGCACATGATTGTCTTGGAAATTTGATTTCTTAGAAAGACACTGCAACTAGTATTCTTACTTTGTGATGAAGCCAACTCCTTGATATTTTGGATAATAATTTGTATGTTTAAAACATAATGTCAAACCTACGGGTAATAAAATAAGTCCGATAAAGATGTGTTCCCAATTCGTCTTTCATGGACCAGCCATACTAGCTCTATATCTACTTCTTCATAGATATGCGCCTTACCGTATAAGCTTGTATTACACTGTATGTCAATATGTCAAATATTTGACTATTCTGGCTTTCAAATGAAGAGAGATAGCGTAATCGTAACATTTTTGTTTGACATATTATTATTTTTTTCTTCAATTAAATTTGACAAAGTTTTTAAAATTTTCTCAAATGTTTTTTCAAATGTTTTGTCAAATATTTTACATCATGGAATACAGTGTAATAGTAGTTTTTTAAATGGTTCGTTGTACAAAAAATATTCATAAATAATCTCTTTTATTTAAAATTTTAGAGGAAATAAAATTTAAGAAGTTCAATTATCTCAAGTAGGTTCTAAAACATCAAATGCTCAAAATCTTAAAGTTATTCCGAAAAATCAAATATTTTTTATCAAATAAGAACCTAAAACAAGGTCTAAAAAATGTGACCTAACGAATTGAGTCCGAATATCTTTATCCATCTTTAGATGGATCGCAAATTTTTAAAGTAACCTTTATCTTTATTTTCAATGGCGTAAAAAAAATTATGAAAATTTTCAGAAATCCATATTTGACGGCTCATAGAAGCTGTGTGATTGCTTTCATGACTAATTTTGTTACGTAATTTTTAGATAATTTTGTTGTGTAACTTTATGGTCAAAATTATATTATCCGACCTTGTTTAGTTCACAAGATCTTTGAGAAAAAAAGGTCATTACTTTGATTTTTGGAGCAAAGTGGACCCCAAAATTGAGCTATTCAAACTAATCTCAATTTCTAAAAATTAACGTCCGGTTTGAATGATCAATTCAATATTCTGAAGTTGAAAATTTAAACTTGTGCGATATCGTAGGGTCTGGAATTCGTGAAATTTGTAACGTTTTGGATTTAACAATTTTATGTTACAGATATTGTCAAGGCTATTGCCTAAAAGAGTTCAAAATTGGCTCTAAGGCTATTATTCACCATATCAATAGTTCAGGTGATTGCAATATAAGTCTAGCAGCTATTAAATTGTTTAGAAACATTCCTTCCAACAATACTCTTCTTTGAGAAAACGAGAACAAACTGCACTGAAGAAGAGGAAGAATCAGTACTGTATAGGTATCGCAAATATTTTATGCAGTAGATACTGAATTTCACTTACAATTGGAGTACTGACATTCGACGATAAATCAGTTCCTTATAACAGAATTCAGCCAGTATTCAAAATATTCGACTGGAGCGCTGCATATTCTAAAATTGGGGAGCGAAAGAAGTTTCGCTCGAATTTCGCTGGAGTGCCGGTGGTATCGAAGGGATAGGAACTAACTTGAAACTTCTATCAACGTTTACATGCCGAGTGTTCTCTGCAGTTTGATTTCGGTAAAAATCAAACCAATAGTTCGTTTTCTTGTTATGATTAACTCAATTTCTCAGGAAATACCCAACCAACTCACATAACACATCATGGCAATTTTTAGTAAACAATGTATATCATATTGTCTATTAATATCACCTTTATCATAATTTGGAAAGAATTCCCGAACCGTATAATGTTTCGGCAATGATAGGCTATGATCTTTCAATAATTGATTTTAATTGAAATAAACGAAGACGAAAAAAAAACATCAATAAATTCATATCTGATGTCCGACTGATGACTCAGTAGCATAATCAAAACAAAAAATAAAATATGTAACATTAAAAGCTTCGGAATCGAACTCTGCATGTCGCTCTCAATTAATCAGACAAACTTCCAAAAGCAATCAAAATTGGCAATTTTTTTTTCTAAAGATGTTCGGAAAAAGAAAGTTTCGCGAATTTATCGAATTGAAAACATCAAAATCAGTTTTTTTCGACGGAAGTCATTTATTTGCATATGATTTGATATCTTACATAATAGAGCGCAAACATTTGATTTAACCTTAGACAAAAAAAACCGACATAACTTTTATTGCTTATCCATTATTTATGTCAGGTATTTTGCACTTATAACAAAAGTGTTAGGCAGGTATAAGAAAAATGTCGACAGCATTAGAAAGAAACTAGTACTGAAATATTTATTCCAAGTCCGAAATGTTTTCTGGACTGTCTAGTGTGTCTCTCTGGCGTCATTTTTACGTGATATGTTTTCATAAAATAATCACATTTGATTCAGATCGACTGCGTCATACGAGACACTATAACTCGCCGACGCCATTATTACGCAAAACCGCAATGGAGAAATGTGAAAGTGGATATGACGAAAACTTTGTTCATATGTAAAATGAATTTTTTATGCATTATTGAGTTGTCGGGTTTTTTTTTCTTGGAGAATTTTCGTAATAGTTTGGCTTTATAATACCCAGGTATGGCTTGGCAAAATATAATTCGTCGGACCATTTTAGAGATCTACGCATTATGGCGTAATAGTAGATTTGATCATTCGATTAAAGATTATGAAAATAAAGAGTAATTTTTGGGTGTTTTTTTTATCATTACTTAATGGCAAAATACCTGAGCATTTTTAATGCAATTTTGATGAATGAAGGGTACATTAATTTTAGGTAATTTTCGTGATCGCGGGCCATTTAGATAGGCTACGAGATTTAATTGTGTATTCATGTCCGACTGGTAGATACTTTTAAAAAATTTAAAAAAAAATATTGTCAAGGCTAATATGATGCCTATGCTTGATTCTAATTTCAAAATAATTTGAATTCTAGTATTAGGTGATAATGATTAAAAATGTGGCTGGTTAGAGTAACACTCGTTGTAGTATAAATATTTGTAGTTTGAATACAGCTTCTACAAATATAGAGCTTACAGTCCCAGCAAATTCGTAAATTGTGTGCTCATCCCAGCATTGAAAGATAAATTGAAAGGTTCTTGTGCTAATGACCACAAAAGGCGGTATCAAAGTTAGGTTTACATCAAGCGAAGAAAAGTAAATATCTTTCAAATAAACAAGATTTGTTGAAAGTACCGAATCAATTGAATAAATAAATTAATATCATTTTTGCCCGACTAGATTGATGAATTTTGTACAACATAAGGCCTGAATAGTTGTTAAGATTTGGCACCAAAACTACATATGCTCGTTGATAGACCAATAATGGCTCTACAAAATGTATTTTTACTATGATTTTTACTTCAGCGGTTACTCAGCCAGATTTAAATAGTATCCTGAATGGAACGAACGACAGCGTTCATCGATGAATCACTGATCACATCGAAATGTTTTCTTGTTAATAAATCGTTTTTAACAAATCATTCACATCAGAATGTGGCAAAAATCGCAAAATGCCATTCACTGAGACTTGGAACCGGGTAAAAGGCACTCAAAGCTTTTTATGCCTAAGCATTCGGGAAAAAGAATATATGATTATCTACAATTAAGTAGATATTAGACACGCGAACCCCAGTGGGAGGAAGTGCAGGGATCGAAAAGGAATCATAGTCAATCCGAGGCGGCGTCACAATAGGCTCAACTATGTCTTCGGTGATAGAGGCTAACCATTAATTATTATATATTTTTTTTAATTAAAAAAAAACCAACCCCTATTTCCAATCTATCTATCTCTCTAACAAATTGAATCGTTCTTTATAAAGCATTGCCAAATCGTTATTATTGATTCTTTCTTGATATTATAGATGAGTTTAAAGCATATATGTATAACAAATAAATGAGCTAAATAACAACTGATATGGCATTCATGTTTCTAATGTTTTATATCAAACGTGAGCATCGATGGTTCCACCACTATTTGACCGAAATTAAACAGTAGAATTCCCGAGGTGTCCAGATGATGACTCTCTTACAATGACACACCTATTTTAGTACTACGTTGAACAGTATAGGACCGATGCCATATCACTGTTTTAAATTCGCTTCAGCTCGGGCACTTTGCGCAAGTTCATCCCTAGTTTTACTAGTATTCAAAGCCAGACATTATATTTGTTTGACATTTCGAATAATAACAATAGTAGGTATTGATCCGAAATCTCCAAAAAAAATTTAGTGCACGTCGATATTAAGTTTCCGTATTTTTTTGCAATCACAATTGATTACGAATTTTAAAAACAGCTTTTCTTTTGGTGAAGCAGCGAGATAGCGCGCTTTAACAATTTCAATTCCCTTAATTGTTTTTCCCTTCGATGTTTTCAGTGTAAAAATCTAGCTGTGTAAAATCAGATTCAACTATTTTTTAAATTTTATAAATAAATAGGTATTTAAATATTGCACTATTTTCGTTGCAAATATTTATTTGCACTTGCCAGAAAAAACTCTACTGGATTTTTGTATTTAAATATTTGACAGTGATTTGGCAAAAAAAAATTTAATTATATTTTAAAATAAAAAAAAATACCGGAATCAATGATTTAACTAGATAGTGTCGTAACGAAAGCCTTACATTCCAACTACAATTTCATAAGCCTGCATATGTCCATTGAAGGTTGGAATATGGGCTAACACCATATCCCCGAAAAAAAGGAAATGAAGGGATGAGAAAGTCACAAAAAATAATGATCGATCAGACAAATGGATTGTAGAGTACCTATCTAATAAAATAAGTAGGAATAGAAGCTTCCCAGATTCCTATTTAATTAAGTTCGAGTTAAGTTGTTGTATTGAGCCGGCTTATCGTGTTTGAATCCACATATATACGTCTATCCCCAATCCCTTAACAGTTTTACAGGCAAATTAGCTATTGCATTTAGAATTTCTGCCGCCTGTTCATAGCAAAAGGTCAGAATAGTAAAAGTTTCCAATCAATCATTCTGTCATTCGTTTTACACTATCGGACAAACTAAGTATCTCAGTACGAACCGGCACTTCTATTTCTTACATTCTCAACGTTAACATCGATTTTCGTTTCCAGACCAAATCATCTTTATTAGGAAAATCATGTATCAACAGTTATAAACTCTGTTATTGATGTATGATGAATTTTTATTGAAAAATTTTCATCAAAAAATTTTAACGATGCACAAGAATCTTTTCCATTCGAGTTTTCCATCAAAATTTATTCCGTTTTTACATGCTTTTATTTACCTGCATGTTTTGTATATTTGTAATTTGAAATGATGTAAAACTCTCATTCTCTTCACGAAATGAAACTAACACGAAAAAGACACATGCTCAAATTTACACAAATATGTGTGTAAATTTACAGTTCAGTTTGTGTAATTATGCTTTGGTTTATGTATAAACAGTTGAAGAATGGAATGCGTTCTATTAATTAGGTGTTTGTTATTGATACTGACAAGTTATCTTTTTTTTGTCTGTCTCTTACCAGTAATAACGTTTAAAAATAATTTATTTGTTGATATAGAAGTAAACTTGAGTCAATATTTATTTTCGACACAATTTCAATATTTATTTATGTGTATTTAATATTTTTGGAAAATGAGGCTTTCTTTTATAGTCCAGTAATCAGAGATAAAATTTCAGTAAATAAAAGAAAAAAATTAAAGTTGAAATGTTTTGACGTGGTTAGGTTCCAATGATGAAGTTGAATAGGGAACCACAGTTTTAGACCAAAATTTGATATGGCGTGTGTCCGAAATATTGAATTTTCTGTTTTGTCGATTCTCTCTTATCCTCCCTCCTTCATTGTATTTATTTATTGGGGATAATCCCTTTGCACTGATGTAATGAAAAATATAGTTATATTATTTGCGGCATAAATAAGTAAAATTACATCAATATATGCATTTTTACATTATTTAAATGAATTTAACTATCACCAGTATTTAAAAATTTAAATTTAAATATTGAATGCTTTATAATGCAAAACTAACGCATTTTATGTCACAATTATGTGACAAAATCGAAACGATATAATATTACACACATTGGCTATTTAATTTCCAATTATTTAAATAATTAATTTTATTCAAACAATACATTTTATGAATATGAGAAAATAACCATGATATTAAAAACAGATGTTTTTTAACCGCATCTTTAAGAAATTTTGCTTTTTCTCGTAATTTCACTCTTTTCTTTATTATTTGACTCAGTCTTTAATTATGTGATTAAATTTTTTTTTCGATCTTCGTAACGAAGAAAATTGTCCAGCTGGTCTTACAACAATCAAAAACCAGTTCACCCTCTACACACATTGCAAAACTTGCTCAAGAAGAAAGTGAACTAAAAATTTCTTCTAACTTGAACGTCTGAACACTGAATATTCATTGCATGAACAATTTTCTTAACCGCACACCGAAGTGAAAGCGAAAGTGTACCATACACTCGTCGTAGCTAGCTGAGGTCTAAGGTGTTAAAGATGCAACCAAACATAAAGAACACAAAATTCCTTTTAACAAAACCATTGTAAGGTTGGAAAAACGATCTAGGCTGGTTTGAACTCGTACTCTTAAAAAATTACAATTTTCACAAACATATCACTTAGCACTTAAGCATTTTATTTGCCTTAAAAATTATTTTACACATTCAGTTGCAAACGTTTCGGCAAATAATGCACTCTTTAACGTGTACAATTACAAATCAATGTAAAAGAAAACATTTTCAAATTAACATTAATATTTAAAAATATCAAATTGCAAGAACACTCACTTTTTGCGTTATTCCCTCGTACGTAATCCAAGAAAAGGGGGTGGTGGTGTTTTGGAACTTAAAAATTTAGTTGTTAATTTCGAGATGGATGAAACCGAACTGAACGTAACCGCTCCGAAAAATAAACATTTTATTTAAAACTATCGTCTCTCGTTGTTCCCGACCAAACCGAACCGACAACTTTACCACATATTCACCACACTGCATACTCAATTCACCACATCAATATACTCATAGCGCGATAATAAAGTTTATTTAATTCTTCATTGCAATTTTGTTGAGCGGTTATTTGTTGTTAATAGCAAATTGTTTGTATTGTTGTTATGATTTTTATGCGAGTGTTTGAAGCATAAATTTCAGGGAAAAGTATTGGGAACTGAACTTTTTTGTATGGTCTTGGTCAACTGTGACGAACAATCTGTATACTACGAGTATATGGTTGGCTGTTAGTTTTTTTGTTGGTTAATTGTTAAAATGTCGGTTGGTAAAAAATTCAGTCATATTTAATGGGCACCTTTCATTGTTTTTTCTTATGGCAATTAAATGGTTTCGCAGAGATAATCACATTTGTCAATGCCTCCGTGTTTTACAAAGTGGAGAAATTTAAGGAAAGAGAGAAAAATAAAATTGAAATGTTTTTTATGAATTTTAATAGCTGATCTGAGGAAGTTGAAATTTCTTAAATGTTTTTTTTTTCTTATTGCATTGTACAGTATGAATGAAACAGAAGTTGGATAATACTATATATCCAACTATGGTTAAGAAAAACAATAAACTAAAAGAGCATAATTATTAAACAGTAGTGAATTAATACATTAGTAATTTATTTCCTTCTCAACTGATGTAGATAAAAATTTGGGAAACGCAACAAATCCAAAAAAAATTTAATTTGAATTTAAGAGTCTTATTAAACAGAACCCTATTGGTTTTGTTGTATATTTTAATTGGATAAATAATTATCCCAAAGAAACAATAGAGCGAAAAACTGTGTTTAGAAAAAAACACTGATGATGAATATAAATGAATATTGGAACTCCAAAGTGAAAATGAAAAATGTTTAAATGTTATACTTTAAATTATAAATGAACAAAAATAATTGAAATTTAGGTTCAATGCAATTTTCTTATCTTAAAAAGTCTGCAGAGTACCTTGCGAATTATTCTTAAAAGAAATTATTGATACGATTTCAACGTGTGAAATGGGGTACCAATCAACTAAACAAATTTAAAAACGAAAGGAAAATTTTCTAATATCCTGGGCGAAATATAATTATTTTTTGGGCCAAACTTCGAGAATCGTGGGTGCTATAGAATTATTTTACCACTGCCACACTTAACACACGAATTAAATAATTGGGTCAAACTCCAAAATGCAGTCAAAGTTGAAATCTTAGGTTAATTCGAGACAAATAGTTCTTTTGGAAACCTTATTTTGTCAGTTGAATAGTTCCTTGTATTTACAACTTTCAACATCTATCAGTGGTTCTTCATACAAACAATGAAATGAATATACATACTACCCAGGTAAATTAAAATATCGATTTTTAGCCATTTATACGTATAAAAACCCCGAAAAAATAGGAGTTAATAATCAAAAATGCCTAATATCGAAAAATCGTGAAATAATTTTTTAGACGATTGTATGAAAAATATGACAAAAACTAATTTAAGACTAAGAGATATTGAAAAACATTATAAAAACGTATGCAACACCTCCAAAAAATCTAATCCATGAAATTGGGTTTTAGATGATTGAAAGATTAGTCGAAGTAAGTACCAGTTAGATATCTCATCAGATCTAAGAGGTATGATGGTTTTTATCAAAACGTATGCAACCCCTTTGCACCACTCCTGCTTGGGTATTGAATTTTGACAAATCATGAAACTGGTTTTAAGACGATTACTGGAAATGCCCGTAGAAGTAAGAACCCATATTATACCTAATCAAACCTAAAAGATGTGGCGAAATGTATAGTAGACCCATACAGACTATATCGAAAGCCTGACGAAGGAAGAACCAATTCGATATCTTATCAGCCTCAAATTATATGGCGGAATTCGTGAAAATGTATGCATCCTCTGCATGCACCCATAGATAGATTTGTTTCGATGATTTACAGTTTAATCGAGTTTTTCAATCCGATAAATTTTCCTAGAAAGCTGCTCCCTTCTTCGAAAAGCATTATTTTGAAATTTATGCTATCTCCCTTTTTGTGATAAAGTTTGGGAAAATTGTTTGAACAGTGGGAAATTTCTAATATTATTTCTGACCAAACTAAAATATTTATTGTATGATACTAACTTGGAATTTCCAGGTATGTAAATTTCAAAAGTATTTACCTAAATGGCGATAACGTACCAATTAATAAGTAAGGCTTCGAAGAACAAACGCTTTAGAATCTAGTCTATTATCAGTTGTCGTCGAAACAATCCTGACCAGAATATTAAGTCGCAACTTCTCCTTGTTACTTAAATGCTATAGCATATTTTAAATAGCATTATTTCATTGGAATAATGGAAACCTTCTGATAAGGTTCGTGTTGGTATAAATAAATTACTTGGTAGCATACCTAAAATTAAGGTAACCGTTCAATTTTTTAATCTAAAATTACATTCGAAATTGTAATTACCTATAACTAATTAAATATCTAAATTAAACATAAGTAGAGAGAGCTGTTAAAATTGATATAATCGTTTTTTGTATCGCTAAGAAGGAGTCTTTTCTTGAAATAGAACCAAGAAAGAATACACATCAATTTACTGCATTAATTTTTTATAGTGTTTCATTTTTTATATAATACCTTTGAAGTAAAATTTTTTTAAGCACCGACCAGGAGCAGAAAAAAATCGTTTCATATTTTCTTAATACAAAATTTGTTGTTCTGCATACATACATAACTTTACAAAATTTACTTTCACGAGGCTAATATTGATTAATATATATTCCGATTTATTTAAATAAGGTGAGAAAATTTTGAATATCAGTCAATGTTGAGCTAAGCTCAAGAAAAAAATTTCACCGAAACTTCGATAAAGGCGAACATTCGCCTTTATTTCAATAAATGAATTAAAAATGATTTAGATTTATATCGTTACGTTTGCTGGGCTGTAAACGGGTATTCTTTTGTCGACATAATCTAGGTTCGGATGGGAAGTTTTCCTAAAAATCAACAGTTTGTGATAACCAGTGTAATAATTTTTTTCGGGACATATGGGATATTGGAAAAGATTTGCCTGGGTAAATATTTCGACTTTTAATTAAAACATTTAAAACATTTCGACTTTTATATCAACCAATGACGACATAAAGTAAATTATTTGGATTTGATACAGTGATACATTTTAAAAATAAAATTCTGGATAGTGTAGAGATGGGCAAAAACGAGGATCCAAAGAATAATACTATAAAGGTGCACTCTTATAGAGAGTTAACAAGTCAATATGTTAACCATGCAATATTTAACTCCATGAGGTTAAGAAGATTTTATTTTATTGATTAAAAATTAAAATTTGGTAAAAAATTGTTTTTCAATATTTAGACCCGTTCCTACGATTGCCAGTTACATTCAAAGTGAATTTTTAACTGACAGATTTCCATACAAAACTTCCAGTTAAAGTTCCGGTTAGAATTTAACTGACGATCGTAGGAACGGGCCTTAGAAATCTGATTGTCCCGCGAATATTATTTATGAATAAAGTTGTACAGTTGTATCTTAATTACAATTACAAACGAATAATTATAATAAATTAAAATAAAACACCGGTTACTTCTGTTGCACATATTTTACAAACAATGTAGCAGTAAGTTAAAATTGTTTAATATATGGAACTAAGGGGCAATAATAAACAATAACTCATTGGAGTTAACAATTTTATTTTATTTAACATCTTACGTAACTAATACGAGAAACCTTGTTCGATTTCTTTTTGAATTAAGGGAATTGCAGTATAGTATTACACAGTACAAACATGGAGATATATTTACTTAGTAAACATTGCTGACTCATTACATCGCGGCAATCTTATTAACTGCAGCAGAAATGTTAAACCAGTCTATCGTTGGAGACTCGGTACCGCGATCGCATTCACTTTTATTGGATCGTTGACCAACGACTTTCGCTATTAGAAAATTTTTGTATATAGCCTTATACTCGTACTCTGACATTATAAAGTTAATAAACATTAAAGCGATTTTTTGCAGCAATTTTTAAGTTAATAGTCCAATGCCAAGCAATTGAGTTCAGAAAAGCATACAACAGATATAGTTGTTGTAGCAATATTGTAGATAATTGTTGTAAGATTTCATGTAATCGAAACGGTGGGTTTATGGCCCATAGGAATATTCGAGCGTTTTTATACCCAACTTAATCATATTGGTTTAAACGGAGGAAAAAATTGAATATTTCTAATTAAGTATAATATGCACACGTAAATTTGTTTTGTCTGGTTGAGAAAATATTTTTTTTTTAAATTAGTTTAAGGGCATTCGATTTTGTAACTTTAAGTTAGACCTGGCACGCAATGGGTCTTTCTATCAATGAAACTCTATTGATTGAATAAGTCAGGCTTTAGTCAAAAATATTGTTACTCATGTAAAATTCAGGTTAGTGATGCCAATTTACTTAAGTTAAAAAAAAGTTACGTATTGAATTCAGTTTTCGTAGCTTTGCACTTAATTGATTAATTATTACTTGAAGCATATTTAATTCATTTATTATACTTTATGAAATATGATTATGCAACACCCACGACAGTTCACGTTGTTAGTTTTTTGTGGGTACTTCAGTTTTGATTTGTATTCATACTCCATAGAATCTGCCGAGCATTAAACTTTTATTTATTATTTGAAACCTAAAATTTAAAAAAAAAATTCCCATGTAGGTACTTGGATATTTTGTAAATTTACGTTTTTTCTAAACCATAAAGGTTGGAACTTTCTTTGCAATAAATCGCGGTACAGAACGTACCCCAACTCGCAAAATGGGTAATTGGTTACCCTGATAGTTACCCGTAAAAGTGTTTTTAAAAGTAGTATATAAAAAAATCTAAATATGTATTCTGTCTGAAGTCACATCGATTCATTTAGTCTTTCCATTTTAATATCATCCTTAATAGATAAAGAGGTGAAATGACAAAAATGTACCCTTCTCCCTGCTACACCCCCATAAAAACCATTCACTTACGTTAGAGGTCTACTTAAGCTTCGCTTTACACTGTATGCCATACTGTCAAATATTTGACAAAAGCTCTGTCAAATTTATTCTGTCAAAATAGACTTTGTGTAAAGCAAATAAAATAATGTAACAAACAAGAGTTTGACGATTACACTATCTAACAGTATTTGCCATATAGTCAATAAATTGGTGCTTCTTGTAGATTCATGAACACCTGCTGGACTTACCGTAAGTTTCTAAAAATGGAATTTGTAATTTTAAATATGTAGGTTGCTCTTGATTTTATTATGTACATATATTTTTCTGAATCCCTTAAAACCCCACAGAAAACTACGTTCGTGACTTCGTTTCCAACAGAGAACTCGACTTCTTTTCGATTGGGCGAAGTCATTTCGGTCCGAGCAAGTGATCCGGTTTCGAATCGAGCAGATGATGCGCTTTCGGTTCGAGTAGGCGAATTATTTTCGGATCATCGCATATCATTCAATTCAAAACGATCGCGCTGCTTAATAAACCGTTTTCGGTTCGATACCGAAGAATTTGTTCGCCTATTCGAACTTATATCGATTAAAACTCGAAACCAAATCTTTCCTGCGTGATAATAAATAAAAAGAATTGAAAAATAAAATTGTAGATATTCTTAAAACTCTAGAAATACGAGTAGCTAATTATTTTTTTTCAAATTGAACTAAATTGTGAAATTAAGGTCATCGATTCACTAATATGAGCCACACAGCTATAAACCGGATTTCTTTCAAGTTACGTAAAAGGGCTTCATTCAAATTGATCTTCCGTCTTATTTATTGATCGTGTATGTGCAGAAAATTCGATTTGTAAATTTTTTTGCGTACTTTTACGTAGCAATAACATAAGAAAAGTGGAAGTCACCGAAAGTTGCAGTATTAATGCTGCATAGCTAGAGTGTAAAATGCAAGAAAACGTCATCTTCGAATGTAGGGCAAGAGAAAGCATTTACTGGTTGTATGCAGTTGCAAATCGTGCACATTGTATCTAAAGACACTCAGATACCGCTGCAGTGCAACGGTCTGACGATGCCAAGTCCCGACCGAAGATGTTATTTCTTCGTTTTTGTAACCATATCAAAAGAACGATCGAACGCTTTCAGGTGCTTGCTCTTAAGGTGTACACCGCTGCACAACTTATCGAATAATTCGGAAAATGATGTTTAAATTGAAGGCTTAGTCTTCATTTTTATATAGTCGGTTTCCAGTGTGGATTCGACTTTGCGTCTCGTCTCGTTATTATAATTGCTATTCGTTGTAAAACATTCTTTTGCTCTTTAAGCCAATTTACCACAAAGTTCTATTATACAAAGCAACACGCAGGACGGAATACCAGCACGGAATAACATCAAAATATTCAAGAAGTAAGAAACAAACACATATAGACCATGAAACCAATAGCGCAACTTTTTCGATTAGAGAAAATTGTTCAACTGAGTCGTATAAGTGAGGTCTGTAAAATCACTAAATATAGTTCTAATAAGAATACTTCAAACCATCCGGAAACTGGTAATGAAACTAAATAATAACTAAAATTGTATTCTCGTTAAAGACATGAAAAAACGCTGTTGACTAAGTTTAGCATTTGGCTTCTAGTGATTTAATAAAATACTTCACTAATGAATGGGTGCAATAAACGAAAAAACATCCTTCAATTTGTTTAAAAAAATTTAGGTGACCTTGTTGTGTTTCTCATAAAGTAAACAACATTTGTGGTAAATTACCAATAATTAATATGAATAAAAATTTAATTACTCACAAGCAAAAAAACATAGTCGGTAATACTACATAGTTTAAGGGTGTTTCGGAGGTGCGTAATACACTCACCGATGAGTCAATGCAACCCGATGATAAAACAGACGTAGTTCAACACAGTTTTAAAACGGCCCTTTTCAGTGAAGTTTTTTCAAATGTTATACCATCAAAGGCAGTATCAAAGGCTGTGATCGATCTCAGTTGAGAATTTCGTATCACAGACTCTTATGACGATAAAAAAAACTACATAATTTTTTTTAGAAAAAGCACTAGGTTCCTTGAATAATTTTTTTCGAAATTTTGTTTTGAAATTTTGTCATCTTTTAAGAGTATGTAAAAATTTATCGGTGTATTCGCCATACGCAAACGTTTATAATGACGAATAGCTTATGAAGTCTTAATATGGAGCTCAAATATTTACATGGGAGCAGAGGTACCATTTTAGGGCGGGAGTTTCTAAATTGTACAACTTTAATAACTCCGTGTTTAAAAAATTTAAGACTCGAAACTTATAAAAAGATCTAGCAAAGCCATTTAAAAAATATAGGCTAGAATTTCGTTTTCATATGAATGATTTATGCTAGAAAATTGAAAATTGGTTATATATATACGTTCTAAGTATTGATTGAAATATTAACAATACTCAGGAAAGTCATCAATGAGGGAAAGATTAGAAGAAAGCCTTGCTAAATTTGATAATGGCTTATGTTGTTTAATTGAATTTCATCTTCTGGTTCAACCTACTTAAACAATGAAATTTCTGGTATATTCACATTATAAATAAAAAAATTAATTGTATTTGGTTAATTAAACCCCTTATCGTTCATTTAGCCGATACCCAAATGGTTAATGTATGTCACATAATGGGCATTAGGCCAAGTCATAAACGATTAATGTGCATTAAGATCACTGTTTTTCTAGTTATACAATTTGCACAAATCAAAGTATGCACTTTCTTTAAATGTAAATAAATATGCTGTTGAGCATATGCATATCTCATGCAGGTTAATCGTTTTTTTTAACGAATACTTCCGCTTATATCCTCCGACAGAAACTAAAACAATATTTTACTTTATTCTGGCTTTAAAAATTAAATAGCTTTTAGATGTTTTAATGCATAACAAATCTCACACCTTTGTTTACAAACGAAAAATTTTACAATTGACCTACACCCTATTGTTGACATTATCTCTATGTAGCCTTATGTTGATGAAGTTAAGAATACAAATAATTAAAAATCTGTTTAATAGAAACATTATTGCTACGAGTATTAGGTACTGGCGGAAGTTTATTCAATGTCAAGTTTCTTTAACGACAAATGTACAAATATGACTGTTATTTGAATATCGTAATTGATAAGTATCTGTACAAAACAAATTACCAAAGTTTGTTTAAATTTATTTTTTAGATTATTTTAAAAATATTGATTTAGAATAAGGTTTTTTAGCTTAAACGGCCGGTAAACTTCATTATTTGAATTTATGGTAGCAAGACCAATACCTCTTTAGATTGGGTCCTATAGTAACTTATCAAAACTTAAATTACTATAAAGATATTGAAGATACAAATTTAAATTTTAGTAGGATGTTTCACCTACTCCATGTAATTAGCTGAGTGAGTACTAAATTGTCCAACTGGCTAATCGACAAGTCGATTGTAACGATTATTTATTATTCCATGCCAGTAGATTTTCATATAATTAAGCTGTCCGTAAAAGCATTATGTCTCCATGATAAGGTTAATTTCGTCATCACACCTTGATCAATTTCTTTTCCGCTTAATGAGTTATATTCAGCTAAAGATTACTTACCTAACTAACAGATTAATTAATGTAAGGTAGACCGATATCTCGTCCCTCCTACAATCTCAAACGAACGACTTCCTTCTCCGACTTTGTCATTATAATTTCATTGCTTTCTCGCTATACCAGAAAGATGATTATCGTCCAAAAGTAGTAACATTACCGGTAATTTTTCGTTTATAGACGGGCAGGTACAATAATACGTGTGCCCACTGGACACGCTTTCGATTTCATTTCAGTTTCGAAATCATCCGTCCATAGAGTTTTGTACAAATAACTATGATTGTTAGTGTAGACCTTAATGAGGACGTATATTTTTCAACATCGGCGTATAATTCGTTTATTTATTTCAAGGCTTTTTGCATTGACTATATTGGCGTAAAGTTGATCGATCGACTTACGTATCGGATTGATACTCCAATCCTAAGTGATTTTTAATTACAGAGTTTAAGAGTTCATGGCTTAAACTATTGCAGGCAAGAGTTTCAATTTCATCTAGGCATTATTGATGTTTTTAAGCCCAGCCTAGTCTTACTTTATTGCACAAATGTGTAACGTTTGTTAGTTGAACTACTTATCTATAAATTGCGTTTACTAACAATTTAATTTGGCGAGACTAATTTTATTATTGCAACGATTTCAATCTTATGGATGCAAATTTGCCAACAGCGCAGCGCAACTTTATTATTTAATTCCGAGGTTTCCTTAAATCCTTAAAAAGTTTAGTTCCAAATATCTTCTTGGCTCTTACATAGATCCTTACGAAAGCTGTTTTATATACTATTAATCCCGAGATTGATTTTTAGCCGTTTAGACCTAACGATCGTACCTCCCACGCAGGGTCGTCATTTCAGTCTTTTCCAGGGGGGGGGGGGGGGGGGCAAGATGTTATGAATGTATGTATTTTTATATATATTCAGGGGGTGGGCAAATGCCCCCCCTGCCCCCTTCAAATGACGTCCCTGCTCCCACGTACCGGCCGAATGAAATTCCGTTCTCCTGGGCTCAAATTTTTTTTTTAATTCTGTTTGCGGATTTGAGTTCAATTTTAATTTTAATTTAATGGGGCTCATATGAGTAGAAAGCTGAAAAATTAGGTGAATTTTTAGAAATTATTATCTCAAAAACTATTTGCTCGATTTTATTCAGATTGGTTATATTCGAAAGTAAAGGGTTTTCCAATAAGGACTTGACAACTTTTTTTCGAAATAATATAATTTAATTTGCAGACGTTGTTCCTTCGTGTACTTTACCATGATAAAAATGTTAAGTTTACTGAATAAATTGACAGTGACAGTTCGATGATTAGTGAAAGGGTGCGTTCACAAATTGAATTCAAAGTTGTCAAGTCCTTATTGGAAAACCCTTTATATATGTTGAGGTACGCTAATAATTTTTTTTTTATAAATATACATCAACCAGGGGCGCTGCTGTCAGGGTCGGCATAATGATTGTCCGTCGCTCGCACGCTCTGCGGCTCCCACGATTACATGCAGGCGGTTGATCCAAAATAAAAATTTCGAAATGATTCTAAAATTGAAAAGTATGATGCCCTTCGCTACGTAGGGGTTTTTCGAAAAAAAAAAATTCACAAAATGGCGGCCGATTGAACTTTATTTTCAGTTTTTAACCTCAATTATCAACCTTTCTTGCTTGAAAGTTAATAAGATAAAAAAAAAATCTACGTAGCGAAGGGGAGAACCTATTCAAGAATAATGTGTGAAATTTTGGAAGTAATCGGTTCAGCCGTTTTCCGAAGATTTTGGGAACCGCCTTTGAAAAGTATGTTTCGAGATTATCGCGTTTGAATGACGGGATACATAGAGAATTCACGAAGGGGCCATCCCGGTTAATTGCCCATAACTTCCACAATTATTGGAATTTCAATATGAAATTTACAGACAACATTCTTAAGACTACAAACTTTAAGATGCGCGAAAAAAATAAAAATATATAAATAAAATAAATTTGAAAATACAAAAATTTTCTACTCATATGAGCCCCCTTAAGAGGTCACTTGTAAAAATCTGAGCCTATGAGCTCAAAAGTACGTTGGATGTGGTACTTCGCCAAAGCAAGCAATACACGTTTTTAATATTATTTAAAATAAACATCTCCACGGCTTCAATACGAATACAGCCACTAAGCCTGTTTAAAAAAAAGATGTGGTATTACGCTGCAATAATACCAATTGGATATTTGAAGGATTTATCGCAGGATGACTGGCAGCATTATCGACGAGTAAAATTACTTTGAATTCAAGAACTTTTTATGTAGTAGGTATTTTTTGACTTCAGGAACGAAGCAATCCCAAAAACATTTTTGGAATAAATTGGCCGTCCTCCATGCCTTTATATTTGCCATCCAATGAATTGTTTTTTTGATATCGTGTAAGACCAAACATTTCGTGTAAAAAGTGGTGTTTGCCCTTAAACGTGGATCGTGTTATTTCAAAATCGTGTAAAAAAAGACCGTGTAACAGGAGAGTTGGGTGTATATTTTTTTTAAATTGGCGCGTGTCACCGCCTTATAGTTGCACAGTTGTTTAGTTGTGCGGTATTGATTTTAAATTGACGACGCAGAAAAGATGAAGCCAAAGGAGTATGAAAACTTAAAAATAAATTAAAAAAATATCTAGCAAAGTTTTCCTTAAAAATTCTTAGCTCCATAAAAAATATCCTCTACAAAAAAAACAGATTTTATGAAAGAAATTTTAATTTCAATAACAAATTTATTGTCCTTTACGTTTGTTAAATTCATTGACAATATTTTAAACTTTAAAAACACAAAAATAATAATTTCAATGGCAGTTCTATGGATTCCGAAATAAAACAAAAAACACATGAGATCGGACAAACAAATTTAAGTAAAATACCAATATAAAAATCGATTACACAGTTTCGAAATACTGTGTTGAAACGAATTCACTCATTTTATTCAATGATTGAATAATAACACGTATCTTCAAATGAATAGTTCATTATCAACTGATTACTGAAATGAAAAGCAATTTGTTTAATATAAATTCACATATTTCAATAGTTACAGGTTATAGTTACCCCGGATCACGAATACATTTTTTTATATCTTCCTTAATTCGATACTTATATTTTATAAAAATAGGAAGCAGTTCGGAAGCCTGAAATTGACAAAAAAAATCATTGAGTTTGATTTTACAACAAACAAAAGTATTTATACCTCTTCAGAGATTTGTATTTTTCGATGAAAATTATTGAAGACTTCGAAATAACGTATTAAATTTAAATTTGTACTATCTTTTATTAAATCGACAATATGTTTATCATCTAGATGTAAGAACAATTCCCTATTTGTCGAATTAATTTTGGTAATGTCAATTCTAAAACAAGAGAAACATACAATTAAAAAAAAATACGATAATGATATATTTTAAATAGATCAAGGAATGGCGAATGAAGCCGTAGACTCATCATCGACAGAGAACTATTTTTTCTACAAACTTCCAGAAATTACAGTGTAAATAACTCAAAGAAGATGTGTTGTACTAAACTCGTTGAAATATCAATGACAAATTGAGAAAAATTCTACTTACTGTTGCTTTTTAGCTATTTCAATCATTTTAAACATGAGATCTTCTAAAATTTTCGTTTCTCGTACTTGGTAGATATGTTTATGAAATAGTTCACGAAGTTGAAACATACAGTTAATATTTTCTATGTGGTTGTCGTTATATTGAATATGTTTCCTATCTGTTGTTATTCGCGCACCTTAAATAAATAAATAAAATACAGTTATAAAAAAATAGGACAATATTTTCTATAGTTTATTATACGACATACAATGGTAGATCAAGGACTACCGATAAATTTTAAGAAACAATATAAAGAAAGCACAATATGCCATTGTGTCAATAAATTTTACTAAACAAAAAATTTAACGAAAAACCGACACAGACCAAATAAAAAAATATGGCAAACAAAAATTTGACGATTACACTATCTGGCATAAAAAAAACAATCTACTCCAGACTGTCGCAATATAAAACAATGGCAACAAGAATACAAAACCACCTCCTGCACCGATTCAGGTACGTACGAAAAGTAATTTTTTTGATGGATCTTTTTTATTATTGCTTCGAGTCTCCTTTTTGATTCCCATAAAATTATCACACCATAATCCTTTTTATTACTGTTCTTATTTTGTTTATAAAAAAATTAACCATCTTCATGAGAGTAGTTTTTCGTCAAAAATATTATTATATTAAAATCAACATATTCCTTTTTTCATTTAAAAAAAAAAAAATAAGCCTGATTGAGGTTGAACAAAAAATAATTAACAATTACAAGCTTGGAAGAACTTTCCATGCATGGGATGAGTCGTGCTTTTAGATAAGAGTAAAAAAACAGTTTAGGATTTATCTTCAATTGTGATTTTTTTTATTATCGCACTTATCTTAATTTTGAATAAAAAAATAAAATCCGAAGGTACGAAAAGTTTATGCAGCTCCCAGGCCCGTATACAAAATTAGGTTAAGGTGTCCGAAAGTGTTTGATCTTGAATATATAAAAGATGCGTTCTGTTCCTACTCTACTCTAAAGAGGTTTGCGTTTACTACTCTAAATACGTTTACGAGCTATCGCACTTGCGGTGAATAGATTATAGTTTAAAATGTAGGTGGAAAGAGTTATTTTATGCAATCAATAAATTTTTTCTTTTTTTCCATATTCTGTTTTCTATATTAGAAATGAACTCTTCTCCAGGGAAAATAGTTTTACAAGTTCAAAATGCTTCATGGATAAGAACAAAACTCTGAGCCTCTACCTGTGTCGTATAGTTGTTCCATTTAAACCCGAATTTTCATTTAACTTTTTCCGAAAATATTAACAGAAATATAGCTCACCTTCAAACAACTCATCAATCTTTCGTAGATATTCGTCCACATTTACACCAATATTCTGTACGTTATTCTTACAGTGTGCCCAATCACGTTTTAAGTAGTCTAGCCGATCGACATCAATGTTACACGTTTCATTGTTTACTATCTAAATAGAAGAAAGTGTTTTAAAAAGTAAATATTAACACTTTTTGAAATCTGTGTGATTCTTTGCTTACCTCGAAAAGAAACTCGTCTTTTTCGAATTTCCATTGAAAGTTTTTCTTTTTTTCTAGCTTATTTCCATCCTGATCGTAATCAACGGGAAAAATGAGTGCTTGAATTAAGCTAATACCATAATCGTTCAGTGAATTGTCTTCAGACAGTCTTATATTGGAGAAGATTTCTTTTACCAGCTCCAATCCATTTCGTTCGTGCTGTAAATGGAACGATATTAGATTTTTTTTATTATTATTTTTATTATATTTACAATAACAAGCATATAAATATACATTATTTTTACTTGAACACTAGTGACAATGACCATCGGTTTAATTGTATTTTACGACTAATGATACATTATGGATTATAACTAAGTTGAGATTTTATACAATTTGATGGGACTATTATTTATTTAAATTAAATGTAGCAAGTTTGTATTTTTAAGTGATTTTTTGATTTCATTACTTTTTGTTAAAATTTCATTCTTATTCCAGTTATATAATAGATAACGAATATTTATCAGTGGGCATGCTAGTAGGTGATTAAAATCTAGGGTGCACCGATCGCATTTTGGTGGTGCATCCTTGTGGAGTAAATGTTGGTGAGTTAGACTAGTGTGACCCAGTCTCAGTCTCGTAATCACTACGGTATCTTTCCGTGTGAGATTTTTTTTTTTTTTTAATAATTCGTTGAGAGCAGACTAGACTAGGCGTGAAGAGAAAAGATAGAGTTCAAGAGTACTTTGTAATGTTTTACTTGAATTCAGTCGCAGGCATACACAGTTTATGCCCCAAAGACATTTTAAGTCCACTGGTCCATGTGCCATGCCTTTTTTTCTAGCTCAGCCCACCTAAGTAGCGGTGGACCCAGCACTTTCCAAACTATTTATCATCTTACACTTCCTTATAATTACCTTAAACGTGCTTCCTGCAACGCGTTCCCAAAAATGAGAAAATGGTCCATGTCCAATATCGTGTAAGAGGCCAGCCATCTGAAAACAACCCTTCCAGCTGATTACGATTTATAAATTATAAAAATCAGATTTACCTTAACACATCTCTTATGAAAAGGGTTTATAAAAGCTGGTGTTTGTTCCTCTAAATTTCTTAGGTATTTCTTGGATTCTTCGTAAACTCTATGATTAAATTAAAATAAATAATTAAAACGTAATGTCAAGAAAGTATTGTTAATAAAATATTTACCCTATGCTATGTTCGTAGCGGCTATAGTCGGCATATGGATACAGTCCTAGTTGACTTATTTTCTGTAGACGTAAAATGTATTCGGATGTTATAACTCTGTTGAATAATTCTTCATCTGTGTCGGTCATCTGAAAGCGAACATTAAATGATTTCAGATTTAGTACAAGGTATTTCAATTTCGAGGGAGGTTTAAAAGTTCTCTGCATCGGTTATAAGGGGTTTATAAAAACCTATGATCTAATTTTTCTTATTGAATAATTTCTCCCTTAACACGAATATATTAATCAGATCTTTTTAGCACTACTGAAAAAAGGATTTACGTGCACCTTCCTATTTTAAATGTCTCATTTAGGACTAGTTTCGAATTCGCCAACATAGACTCTCCATGAAATAGCATTAAAGTCTTTTTTTTTGCTTTTGAAAGCGCCTCCTACAAATCCATTGAATTACTTACTCGTAAAATAGGAGTAGAAGCAATGGTAACGAGATGGATAGTGGCGGTCCTTGAGTCATATCGGAGGTAAAGCTCCTACGGTACTAGCTAAGACGGAATGCCCCCCGGGAGGCGTACTCTCCACAGGAAGGCGTACTCTGTGGTGCTATGTTTTAGATGAGTTTTTGAGACAGAAGCATATGCTGAGCTGGTGATCACAGTAAGGGGAAAGCATAACTGTGCTATCCAAGAGTTCCTAGAGATTGTAGATCGCTGATACATCCAACAAGGATTAAGTATAAATCCAAGAAAAAAAATTGGTAGTGTCATTTCCTGGAAACGTAAGGTATGTTTATGACCCCTGATTGTGAGAGTCCGTAGACTACGCCAGTACACTAAATTCAGGCCAGGCTTGAATAAACCTAATCATCTTATCTTACAGCCAAGTATCACTGCTAGCGCCGAATTCAATGTTTCAATTCTAGGCTTGTGTTGGACTGAGTAAAAGAGCTGGAACATCATAACTATAGTCACTGTTAGTTACCTTAGTGCCTTCTTCTTCATCCAGTGACTATAATTATAACAAACTCACTGTAATGTGGATGTCAGCACATAAGTTTATTCCGGGCAATGAATCGGCCGACCAGCATGATAAGCAGAAAGCCAACTCACTAATGTTTGGTCAGAAACCATTCTTTGGACGTGGAGTACGTAAAAACTTAAAGGAAACAGGTATATGAAAGTATGTAAACTATATCAGGTGGAAGAATATCGGAGCTCACTCTTAAGACTTAGCCTATCAAAGAAATGCCTGACTTTCTTCAGTAAGAGTGCATCAAGTCTAATCTCTAAAACATTATTGTTCTATTAATGCATTTTGAATTATTATAAATAAATATTGTTTGAGTTGAGTTGAAGAGTGCATCAGAATTCCTAACTTTGCACAGGTATAACGGGATAATGGGATGTAACTCATGACATTATTTTCTCAATTATCACCTTAGAATCATCGGCAAAGTATCAGTAGATGGATGTCGATTCTGTAAAACCACTGCACACATCCTTTGTGATTGTGATGCCGTAGCCAGATCTAAAATACAGATTCTCCATGACAATTTCATAGAGAAATTCGCTGTAATGATGAAGTTACAGGGTTTTGTAGCCGAACTGGTGAGCAACGACTAACGGTTGACTCGTAGGTGACTCGCGGCCTTTGTCCTCTGTTTGACTGTGATCTATTTTTTTAATTCCGGGTATTTATGACCTTCTGTATAGCAGAGACATGTTTTGAAAAGTTAGTGAGGGTCGGGATAAGATAGTGGTCGGGTTTTTCCACTTTTATTTTAAAACTCTTGTAGTGTAGGAATTCTCGAACGATATGTGCCGTATTTTAGTGTCATTATTATGATAGAATTGAAATGTTTCTGGAACTCCCATTTTCTCTGAAGAAGTTTTCAAATTATTCCTTAAAAATGTGTAGCAATACATTTTTGTTCACAATCCTTTTTAAGGAAAAAGATATGGTAGAGTAGTTAAGAGCAAAACACCACCCAGGTTGTGGTTCAAGAAGGAATAAAGCTTTTAGAGGCTTAAACCAACAAAAGACAGTGTGCGAAACTTCATACAAACCATCGTGAAAAGTTTCAATAGATTTTTTCGTAGAACGCGAATTATAATAATAAAAAAAAATAATTAATTAATGTGTCGAAATTTCTCAGCAGTTAAACGTTTGTAATTTCTTCCCGTTTGTTAAGGTGGTACACCATGTTCGAATTATTCGAAATTACTTCCTTTCGTATACGTACCTTGCAGCAGCTGGCTACCCTGTTCTCTGTTGATAAAAGTACAAACGTTTAACCAAAACAGCTGACTGTCAAACTTCCGACTGCCTTTCACGCTTTCACTTCACTGAATGGCAAAAAACTGACGAATTGTGAAAGAACGATAGCAGCTTATTTAACTAAACTGCACCGAGTTCTTGAGATGAGCTGATATCAACAATACTTACACTTTCCGAATGTTTATTTGTGTAACACTTTGCCACAACAATGTTGTCCCCTAATAAAGGCGTCTGAGTTGAAGTGGACATCACAAAAAAAAACCAATAAACACCCGACTATTGTTTATTGAATCGAAAAACTGTAGTTTATCTACAGCATGGACTGTATCTTATTCAGAAAAGAGGGAACAATTTGTTTTAAACTGCCGAAAAGTACTTGAAACTCAACCCCAAAGTAACGAATCGAAATTTACCCGAGCATAGGGTAAGACGGACTGATGTTATTATACATCAAGCAACTATCGCTGGCGTGACGTTGCCTAGACAATAATCTGATCATGCGCTCTCTCACCTACCATCGTTTGCACTGACAAATATAATCGAAAACGGAAGTGTGTCACCGCAACCAAAACCGAGATTGTCCAGTGAATTTCAAGTTGAAATATTTCTGTAATATTTTTTTAAAAATAACTACTTAAAAATAAACGTGTATCGGATTTTTTTAGACTTTAAGGGAGTCATCCCGTGTGATGGTTTACAAAAATCAATTTTTTTGGTTTTTGCATAAATTACATCCAAATATAGTGTAGAATATGTGGGCGGAGTGATATTCCGAAATTCGAAGCCGTTCGGAATTTACAGCCCCATATTCTCTAAGCTCCTTTGTTGCTTCGAATATAATGAAAAGTTTAGTTGGGTTTTTCTCAAAACGGTAGTTTTGAAATCGTTAGACACGATATCTCGAAATCTATACAACTGATTTCTTTGAAATTTGGTAAACACATTCAGTACTCATGTATACAGTTCGCAAACTAGGATAGTTGTGATTCATCAAGCCGTTTTTTTTTTTGCGACCTGAAGTCGTAAAAACACCAAAATTGACGATAAAAAGTTCAACAAGCTGCCAAAAATTAACTGTTCAATATTTTTTGATAATCCTAGCTCAGAAACTAGTTCCAACTTCATAGATTAAAATTGCGTTTAATTTTTTTCTTTGAGATAAACACAACGGCCGCAATCGTGTCTACCGAAAAAAAAGGTTTTTTGGAAATGAGTTACTATGTTGCCATATACCTCAACAATGAGCGACGATTTCGGGCTGAAAAAATTGTAAAGTGTTCTCAACATGTTCATAAATATGTGGTAAAAATTTCACAGTTGTATCATTATTAAGTTCGCCAAAACAAATCCCCGAAAAAGGCATAAGAAAAAATCCTGCACACGGGATGAGCCCCTTAAAGATGCATTCGATGGTTTTGACGGAATACTAGGTAAAAAATTTCTTCGGCCTTGGGACCACAGCAAAACTTGTTTGTTGACTGCTAAGTAATCGATGCTAGTGCGCATATTGTTCAAGCTAATTGGCCGGTAATTCCAGCCGATAGCGCGCCAGAGATTAGCCTCATTACCGCCAGCATTCAGTTGCAGAGGCACAGGCATTTTTTTTGCAGTAATATATGACGCCTGTTTAAATAAAAGCTGCAGTCGATTAGCCCAACTGGACAGTCCATAAAAATTCGATTGCCTTTAGTCTGAAACCTTGAGTTTTTTTGGCCAAATGTTCTTTTATCAATTTTACAACCTTATTTTTCTTATATTCTTCGAAGAAGCACACCAACATCAGAGCCGGAATTTATTTTCATCAATATAAAGAAATCCCCTGAGATACGTTAACACACGGACTTACGTAAATTTTTGTTCAATGACTCTAGTTCAATGTAAAGAGTCTACCAATAGGATTTTTATAGCTCATGGCGGCCATATTTAAATTTCAAAATTTGAGACCTTCTGCCAGTTGTCATCAGTAAGGTTTGCCATTTCATCATGAATCATTTCACGTTACCCAGCGTTTGGAAATTATTCAAATATTCTATTAAAATTCGAGAAATTTTGTTGCTACTCAAAGAGCATTTCGTGCAAAATATAGTCGTCATTCTTCTCCTTCTGGGAGAATGAATGGTGAGCGCTATCGTGAAATGCTGAATGATTTTTTATTTCCCCAAAATGAAGAAATTGCTGAGGACGATATTGATTTTCAACAAGACGGTGTAACCGCCTTCGCGGTGGATCTGTTTCTTTATTTAATTAGATGAGGGAAGTAGATAGCAATAGCATGATGCATGACAAAAAATGAGACAAAAACTGATAACGAAACGCATTCACCAATTCAATGACATCCTTACGGAACGCGTATAAAAATAATGACATCAAATCATGTGCAGAAACAGCTCAGCTGCGCTTGTGTGATTTCATTGCCCATATTGTTCCTATAAATTTGAATGCTGAAACACTTAAGAATAGAAAAACCGCAAAAAATGCGTTGTGTTACTATACGTGCATTGTGGAAAACGATGCACAAAGATGCGAATGTGTAATCATTAATTTTTGCATATTAGCGAACTCTTTTCTTCGCTTGGGAATTTCCATAAGAATATGGAATTGAAACTGTTCAATCGGATTTCTTTGTTCCGCTTATACAATGATTATTTGTTTTTTTTTTACACAAAAAATGCATGTGTATTAAGTGTACAGTCTTGTTATAGATAGTCTAAGACCATAGCTTCCATACCATAGCTTCCATACCATCCGAAATGCTGCACAAAGTCATAAATGGCATAACAGGTACCATCTTCTTCTGCTTCTTTGTTTTGATTGTATGTAGAATCAATGAAGAACTATTATCGAAGATCACTTGGAAGGTATTGGTGAAAATACCAGTTGTAGCTGCCAAAACTTCGAAAAAATGGGAAGAAAACCACCGGATTACTATGAGATTTGCGGAGAAAAATGCTAACAGAGTACAATCCAAAATTGTGATAGAAATGAATATCCACAAAAAAAAGAAAAACATAATCCGACATCAACTGAAAGCCACCAGAATGTCCAGTGAGGAGGGAAGAGAAGCTGTAGAAATATAGAAAAAAATTAAACGAAGAACAGCTCTCTTCGATAGTCGAAGCGTGAAAAAAGTGAAGCTGCTGTGTTAAAAGTATCCCGTAAAATCCTTACTATACCAAAAAAGAGCCAATTGTTCTAACTGCTTAGGAAGCTCTAATTGTTTACTGCACAATGACGTCAGTATTTCAATAAAAGGATAGAGTGTAAATCTAGAAATTGTAACATATGCACATACCTACGTATACATGGATCATTAAATCTGGATTGAATCCGGATTCAATCCATTAAAATCTCATGTAGACGCAAATCGGATTGGAATGAGATCGACTCGATCCGTTTTAACTTCTCGACGTGAATCTTCTCATGTTTCAATCGTTGGATTCTCCATGTATACGTAGTATTTACATCCATCACTTAAAACGATTCTGCAGGCCAAGACAATTTGTAGGTCGTCTGATGATCTGCCCGCAAGCAGAAACAGGCAATCAAAAGTGGCACTTGCCCAACATCTTCCAAATAAAGCTTTTTACATACGTTACGCGGCTGAGCGCTAGACTCAGTTCAGTGCTATAATAAAAGGAACGGTCTTCAAACCGGCCACAAGTCTATAATGCGCACTAAAGATAAGAAGAGACCTCACACGATGCTTGACAATACCACGAAGGTTGCTTTCTTCGACCTTATGTCATGAAGGTCCAACGGTTAGTGATTATCTCCTAATGGTCAGAGTAAAAGCATCGCGGTAAATCTACATGCCTTTTCGGATTTACTGAGCTAGCGGTTTTCAGACAAAATTTTAGTCTGAAGTATTCATCAGACTTTTTATAAGCTTGAGACAAAAAAAAAACAAGCCTGCGATTAAACCAATTTGAGTCCAAACCAGTTGAGTCCCTTAAAATCTTAAAAGGAAGCTTTTTTCCCCGAAGTAAAATTGGGTGAAAATAATAATAAAAATAATAATAAAATAGCTACCTTCAATTTCTACACTTATTTTATTTTACCTCTTTACAATATTTGAGACGATGCTGCTTCACAAAATCTCGCCAATAAGCTGGTCAACTGCAGAAGCGATGTCAATCCATCGACAATTTTCATATGCGTAATTCCAATTTCCCGAATAAAAATCAATTTCAACTGTTCGTCCATCGAAATGCGCTTACAAACGCGAAAAATATTCCCGATTATATCCTCGGTCGCGTATCCCAATCGCCACAATTTCGCCAATATCTTATAAGCCTTGTGAATATCATTCTGGATGCAATGTTCGATCATTTCTTGCAGAAGCATCGGATGCGGTTCGTCGCATACTTTGAAAACATTTTCGCCACTAATATGACCGAATCCGTTTGCTGTCGATTGTAGATTATTCAAAGCCTGTCGCATGTCACCCTGTGCCGTAAAAACAATCGCTACAAGTCCGTCCTCATCGTAGCTGAGCTCTTCGCGCTGACATACTTCGATCAATTTAGCGAGAACCTGAGCTTCGGAAAGTCTGGAGAAGCGTAGCATAGCACAACGCGATTGAATCGGTTCGATGATTTTCTCGCTGGTATTACAAGCCAATGCAAATCTCGTTGTATTACTGTAAATTTCCATTGTTCGACGGAGCGCTTGTTGTGCTCCTTCCGTCATACTGTCCGCCTCGTCTAAAATAACAATCTTGTGGCGTCCTCGCGGCAACGTTACCTTCTGTTGGGCAAACATTTTGATTTTATTTCGAACGACATCGATGCCGCGTTCGTTCGATGCGTTCAATTCGAGAACGGCTTCCTTGTAACTATCGCCGAGAAGAATCCGTGCCAGGCATTGTATTGTTGTTGTTTTGCCTACTCCAGGTGGTCCCTGTTGGGGTGAGATTGTTTTTATTAGCGAAAATGATAAGATCGTTCGATGCGGTTTCAACTTACCGCGATAATAATGTTTGGAGCATTTCCTTGAGTAGCAAAAACTGATAGTCTGCTGACTGTGTCCTCGTTGCCGACGATTTCGTCAAATTTTATTGGACGATATTTTTCGATCCTGCGGAAAAAAGATAATTATTAAAAATACTCCATCTCCAAAAGAGACACCATAAAACATCTTAGGTTTCACCTCAGGATGTCGCTTAGAACCAAGCTGAAAAGCAGAATGTCTCGTTGCCATGAGAGCTGAATGTGGGTCGGACATATGGAGTGATTGCCAGTCGATGGTTTCCGACAAACGGAAGGCTAAACATAGATTTAAAGATCCCACAAAACAACGCGAATAAACCATCATCTTACGAGAGCATTCATCTAGTCGCTGGACGCCAAGTGAGAGGCAATTAAAACAATTGTTCAGTGCAAAAGAGGCAGCGGGATATGTGGAGCGCGGGACGTTTGAAAACTTGGGGCAGGCGATTGAGCTTAGGTCTCTGAAAAATTTGATAAAATCAGAAACTGATGGCCATTCTTAATTACTAGCAGGAAGATGGGACTAACATTCCCACGCAGAAAGTGGGCAAAGGAAAAAGGGCACAGTAAAGGGTTTTATTTATTTATTTCGGATGTGACCCGATTGAAAATGCGAGCCCATGAAAATTACGGCCAGACCCAGAGGGCATACACATCGATTACAAATTAGTACATAGAATTTTTGTGAATCCAAAATAAATAAACATAGCGTGAAATTTAATGCTGACGAGACGTGAAACTAAAAAGAAAATATTTTATTCGCCTCAACCACAACAAGTGTAATGTGTATGATATTCATTTAGTCTTGAATGGAATTTCTATCTGCTTGAATTAAAAGAGAGTTAACTAAAGCAATGTAATTAAAAGAGTGATAAAAGGAAGAAGAATAAGGCGATAGAAAAGAGAGAATGATCAATCATCAGCATCGACTGCAAAGTCGAATATCCATGTTCAAAGTCATACTATGCATTCGGTGGGATCAGCTGGGCGTGGTGTATTATGAGTTGCTGCAATCGTGTGAAATTATCACAGGACCTCTTTGTCGAAGAGAACTAATGCGTTTGAGTCGAGCATTGAAAGAAAAACGGACGCAATATGAGCAGAGACACCACAAAGTTATTTCGCTACACGACAACGCTCGGCCACATGTTGCTCAGGTTGTGAAAACCTATCTTCAAATACTAATGGGATATGCTACCCCACCCGCCGTGTTCACCAGACATCGCTTTTTTCCGACTACCACCTCTTCCAATCGATCACGCATGGCTTGGCTGAGCAGCGCTTCCGTCAAAAATTGGGTCTACTCGTGGATCGCCTCAAAGGACGTGGAGTTTTTAATGGAAAAATTAAGATATGTAGTTATAAGAATGGAAACTGGTGTGAAACCCCAACACCCCAAATCCCCGACTGTTCCTGAGGACATGACAGTTGGAAGACCTTCACTGGACCCAGTCCAACACAGTCTTATGAAAAACTGGCATATTTAACTGGCGTTGGAATTAGCACAGTATTTACTGCCGATTTTGAAATCGTGGAGATGACTGTTGGTGCTGCGTCCATCCAAGCCGCTTCGGCAGCTTTGTATATAGCGAAAGCTTCCGCCTCGAACACGCTGGAGTAGTTTATAACTGCACTGGCTCAATGGGACGTTAAAGAGTGACCATGGCCGGCGAGGTCTGATCTGTGGTCTTGAATCAGTTCATGTATGATAACACGTATCCAGGAAACTCCTCCACATGCCTTATGTGTAAAAATGTGGAACGCTTCACGATTTTGCGTGTCGTCCTTGCGCAGGGGCCATGCTAATCTTCTCTGTATCGTTACAATTTTTAAAGGGTTTTAATCCCTCCAGCCCCGTAGGTCCGCACATATAGTAGTTGCGTATTCTTTTGGGAATTGCGTCGAAAGTAGTTTAGATTTTTTTTTATAGTAGCGAGGAGGAAGAGAGGGAATGCAATGGCGCAATAAGGCTCTGGGCTAGAATGCGAAAGGAAGACGTGCTGCTGTTGATCAAGAAACGCCCGGAGCGGAACAACCGAGGAAGAAATTAGTGGAGTGATAGCGAGCTAGTGTAAAGCTCAGGGCGGAGAAGCAATGCTTTTACCTTGCGCCCCAGCGACGGCCGACAAAGAATCCAAATTAGAATATAATCAATTGGCAGGGACGTTGACATTGAAGCGAAAAGGAACCTGTGCGCGGTGCTTGGTTTACGAGTTCCAGGAGAAGAAAGGGTAGCGTAGCGGACTCTGAGAGGACAGAATTGTGTGGTCCGCCGATGATATTCCTCCGAACCGAAGCAGTAGGTGAGTCAAATAAACCGGATTGAATTCAAACAAACTGAAACTTACCACGGCAAATTTCGACGCTTTAGCTGCTCCGGATCGGTTGAAGTCGAGGCTTTGCCTGCGGTTGAAGTTGAGGCTTTGCTTACGGCTGATGTTGAGGCGGTGCCTGCTGTTGATGTTGACGCCGTTGCAGTGTCCTTCATTTTTCGAGTAAATATTTTTCAGTTTTCGAAAACCTTGCACTTCTTGAATTGCGGTTTACGCACTTTGCTTTCCCGCCAAACTGTGACAGGTGAACAACTGACATTTAACACAAAACAAAAGCCAGTAGCGTACATTTATTTTGTACAGGGTGTTCAAATGACCATTTGGACGATTTAATTTGGAAGATTTTCTTTTTTGGATTATCCACTCAGGCCCAGTATTTCAATGTAAAGTTAACTCGAGTGGTTTTGGTTAACTGATACAGTCAAAACCGGATATAACGACATCGCTTTAACGACGGATCGGTTATTACGACTGAATGGCATGGTCCTGGTCGAATCTCTATACAAAGGAATGTAGGAATTCGAAGAACGAAACTATGGGGAAACCTGCAAAAATAGAATTCAAACGCAAAGGTCGGATTCAGTAGACTTTCAAATTGGTTCGCATGCGAGTTTTTCATTCAAAAGTAGTTTTAGACTTAAACAAAATGCATTTACTATGTGAAACCTTTTTAGAGAAACCCCCAGGCATTGAAACACTTTGTTGACCTGCGGATTTGTAAAAAAAAAACAATTATTTTTCTTTATTAAATTCACTTCAGAAATGGAAAACTTTGAACTAATTGCATTGAACGTATTCACTTCAAAAATATCTGCACCGCTGTAACCAAAAGCAAAGAAAGTCACACATACGAGAGCCGCACACAACAAATTGTGCAGCGTTTTGATGGGAGCGAAAAGAAAAAATCTTGTCATTCGCTAAAAACAAAATTTTCATAGGAAAAACTAAAAGAATTCGTGCAATAAAATCCGTTTAAAGCCGACCAAATTCCAACTTACACCTAGAACACAAAGCAGCCGGAAATTTCCATCTGAAAACTATGGCAGGAGAAGTGCACAGGTGAGTTTGTAAACGTTTAAAAAAAAAACTTGCACAAAAAATAAGTCGCCGTCGTCGTGTCGCTGATCCACAGCCTTGCGAAATCTAAAAAACCAAATTTCCTTTTTCAGCTACGAATCGTCGGACGATTCGGAGGCTGCAAAGCGCCAAAAGCTCGACGTAACCGCGAAAAAGAAGAAACACAAAAAACACAAGAAGCACAAGAAGTCGTCGAAAGGTGAACGGAACAACGCGGGCGGCGGCGGCGGTAGCGGCAGCATTACCGAAACGAAAACGAAAAAGCACAAGAAACACAAACGGAAGCATAAATCGAGCGGGGCCTCGATATCCGGTGAATCGTCCGATGTGCTCGAGGTGACGAAAAGAAGCGGAAACGGTAGTGCTAGCCTGTTGCTGCCACCGCCGGCTAGAAAATCGATCGGAGGAGGCGGCGGATTGAGCGAAAAGTTTACCGGAATCATGCAGAAGGTTGGCAAGAACGTCGATTCGGTCGTGATAATCGAGAAGGCAGCCAATGGACATTCGTTCGCTATGAAGAAGCCTAACATACCGACCGATCCGTCCAGTTTGGTCGACGAGATTACCCGAACTCTGAACGCGAAGGCCATTCCCTCGATGGAAATCGTTTCGTCAGAGTCGGAAAGTGAAGAGTAAGTAAAACTTTTGTTTTGTTCTTTTTATTGTGATGTTGCAGCTTGGTTTTAGGCCCAGATCCGTGACTCGCCCCAAAAATTCTAGACCCGAAAACAGCCGGGTTTTTGTTGTAATGAGCTCCTTCGCTACCTCTCTTTTGATTACTGCCCAGACATTCTCAATTGGATTCATGCCTGGCCAATCCAAAAAATGGACATTTTCTTCTCTCACAAAAGTTTTGACAGAACTTGCCGTGTGCAGGGCGCACAATCCTGCATGAAGAGAAAATTTTCTCCGCTTGGAAACCACTCCCTCAACTGAAGAAGCTTGCAGACTGCAGTATGTTTTTTATGAATGTTGTGGCTTAGGCTGCAAACTGTGTAAGCATTTTATATTGATGCCATGATTTATCTGAGTCCTTTTTATTCTTTTCATTTCTGTTATTTGTACCTTTTAACGCCACATTTCCCTTCATCCGTACCGCAATCCTGCCCTGGTTCATATTAGCTAGCTCCGTCCTACCTAGTGGAGAAGAGAAATGCAGTTGGTATCTGATTCTGAGCACAATTCATTTGTAACGAGAGCGTGTATCTACGCAATACAGCCCCGAAACCCTTGATAATTAATTAAACGTTAAAAAACTGCAGAAATGGTTTTCGCCTTAGTTAACGTGTTTCTCTTTTCATAGAAATGAAGTCGATGAGGGAGCTAGTCCCGATGTAGCCGTAATTGAAGATGAACTAAATCTCGAGGAGCTTATGAAGCAAAAAGCTCTGTTGCAGGCTCGCCTCGGCGCTTATCTGTCGGAGTCTGAAGAGGACAGCTCTAAGGGCAACAAGACAGAAAAGGCGACTGCAAAGAGTAAGAAAATCGATGAGTCTAATAATAAAACTGTTAATAAACCACTAAATAATGAATCCGATGTTATATTGTTGGATGATTCTAGCGGCGGAACGACACCGACAGCAGTCGTGTCCATTCCGAAAGCCCATCATCATCAGCACATCGATCGTTCCAAGAAACGGACACAGCTTAGTTCACCGATTCTGATACGCAGTCGTAGCGATGATCGTAGTAAAAATGCATCGCGAAATCGCGAGCTGGAACAACGTTCCAATCGTATGAGTGCGGGTAATAATCGTCGCGACAACGACAATCGATTCAAGGAAGATCTACGAAAAGAAATCGATCGCGACAAGGAGAAACAAGCATTGCGCGATCGTGATAATCGACGCGACGGTGGCGATCGACCACGCTACTCCGATAGACCGTTAGATCGAAATAATCGACAAGATCGCGGTGGCGGAGATCATCGTTCGATGGATCGTCGCAATCGCGATCGAAGTCATAGCCGAAGTAAATTTGAGTCGGACAGGCGACGTGAACGGGAAAAAGAACGTGATCGATCGCGAGAACGTGATAAACGTACGAAACGTGAAGAGCGTGACAAATTTAAGGGTTCCTTGAGCGAGGGGCAGCGCATACAAAAGGATTCCAGTAGTGACAGTGAGGTTGCAAACATCGACATAAAAGACGACGATGACGACGAAGAGAAAATAATTGAAATGAGACGAAAAAAGAGAGAAGAACTATTGAAGGTATGTACAAAGAACTTGCGACAAAAATTTTATGTAGATGTTTACCAATCTTTAGAAACTGGGTGCTCAAAACGATGATAGTAACACGTCCGAACCACCGCCGCCAACCGAATCGCAATCAGTCGAACGCATTGAAGTTAAAGACTCCCCACCACCATCGCCTGCACCATCGTCTCCGCCGAATCCAATCGCACCAGCCGAATCCGAAGATCTGGACAACTCGAACGGATCGCATACGCCACCTTTGAAATCTCCACCAAAACCAAAGAGTTCGCCCGAAGATGAAAGTAACGGCGATAAAACGAAACCACTTAAGGAACCGGTCAAACGACCCGAATGGGACATGTTTGCCGATCAGGACGTCGATTCGAATTTCGATGTGAGTTTTGTAAATGTCGACCGCAGTCTCGTTAGCGTCCGACTTTTAACTTTTAACGTGTCGATTTTTGTTTCGTTTGCAGTCGCCCAGTACGATAATTGCCAACAAACATCAAACGGAGAATCCTGCTCTTACTGATAACTGGGACGATGCCGAGGGCTACTATCGCGTTCGAATCGGCGAAACACTCGACACCAGATACGTCGTTTGCGGCTACACTGGCCAAGGTGTTTTCAGTAATGTGGTACGTGGACGAGATCAGGCCCGGGGCAATGCAAACGTAGCCATTAAAATTATTAGGAATAATGAAATTATGTAAGAAATGGCACTGATCCGGTTGTTTGAACCGTTTTAATTTAATCGGATTTTTGCAGGCATAAAACAGGATTAAGAGAGTTAGAAATTTTGAAGAAGCTAAACGATGCCGATCCCGAGGATCGATTTCATTGCTTACGATTGTATCGGCATTTTTTCCATAAGCAACATCTTTGCATGGTTTTCGAGCCGTTGGCCATGAATTTACGCGAAGTTTTGAAAAAGTACGGAAAAAATGTCGGATTGCATATCAAAGCGGTACGTAGTTACACGCAACAGCTCTTTCTCGCGTTGAAGCTACTGAAAAAGACCGGAATATTGCATGCCGACATCAAGCCCGATAATATTCTCGTCAACGAGAGTCATCTGATATTGAAATTGTGCGATTTCGGTTCGGCATCGACTGTCAACGATAACGAAATCACACCGTATCTGGTCTCGCGATTTTATCGTGCACCCGAAATTATCCTGGGCATTCCGTACGAGTATGGCATTGATATGTGGTCGGCCGGTTGTACAATCTACGAATTGTACACTGGTAAGATTTTATTTAGTGGAAAATCGAATAATCAGATGTTGAAGTTTTTCATGGATTTAAAAGGTAGAGTCGGGGATTTTTTTTTCCAAGTTGGTGTAGTTTTGATTGTTTGTTTTTTGCTTTGCAGGTAAAATACCAAATAAAATTATCCGCAAGGGACAATTCAAAGAGCAACATTTCGATCAGAGTTGTAACTTTTTATACCATGAAATCGACAAGCTGACCGAGAGGGTAAGTAATTTTACTTTCGTTATTTTTAATAATAAAGTATTGGTTTTATATTAGCATTGAAGCGAATAAGAACTGTTAAAAGAGTAGAGCAGAATTTGAGACTAATTTCAAAAGTAGTACACGAAAGATTTTACAAATTTAGAAACATTTCATCAACATTATGTTGCTGGAGGGGATATCTAACTCTACAGCCAGGCGACTTTGAATGCCTTGGAATCGGGGACTTTTAAATGGACAGTAAAGCGCTGTCGAGAAGTGTTCAAGGTATTTTGTAGTCACAATAGAGTACAGCTATGCTCGGTCCCAGGGCACAGTGATGTACTAGGCAACAAACGGGGCGATGAGCTGGCGAGACTAGGATCGGCGTCAGACAGGTTGGTAGAGAAGATGGTTAGTCCACCATTAAATGGAATTAAGGCACGTATCAGTAATTGTGCCGCGGACGCAGCGAACGAGCTGTAGGACTTCTAATGCACTCTGGCCCAGGCTGGACAGACGGAAGACTAGGGAGATATTAGTTCTGTTTTTTTTTGTCGGATTTTGTGTAGTGTAGTTTGCACTAACTTTTCTAAACAACATTTAACGTCAAATCAATGACACAAACTCAAACTCAAACAGTAAGCTTGTCCCCTCCCCGCCACTCCCTTTTACACTTTTCTGCACTGGCTCGAGAGCTAGTGCAGAAAAGTGTACTCGGTGTAGGGGAATGACATCACCCACATTTTGTGTGAGTGTCAGGCGGTTGCAAGGAGGCGACTGAGATGGTTGAGCAGTCTTTTCTTTTGGAGGGCCTGATGTCGATAGTACATGATAAGCTAGTCAAGTTCTTAGGGGATCTGGGTTGTTTAGGGGATGTTTAGTGATCTACGAGGCTATGAAGTGATTGGAATGGGCCCTTTTAATGCCTAGTGTGAGCGGTGGCTCAGCGTTTCGCCCCTTCTTAAAACTAAAACTAGAAACATTTACGGTTTCGGCAAACATTTTGCCATTGCTTTGCTCCTTGAGTTTTCGTTTTTATACCGTTCCCTTTTTAATTTTAATTCGATACAAACATCGCCACGTTTCGAGCGATGAAGAATACCATTTAGTCCCTCTCTGGCCATTTATTCCTCCATTAGTTTTCACGCAATGGTTGTCCTCTGCGATTGGAGTCTTAGAGCAAAACATCTCTTAATAGGATCTGAACCCGTGGTGTGGTGTGGTCCGTCCATGCAGCACTGATAACGAACACCACTAAAGAAGGAGTGATTAAGTCCTGGAGACAGATAAAGCTCTTCGCCCAGGATCACATTTTGTTTAGGAGCACTGTTGCTGCATTATGCGAAGGGAATCACACAGACACTGAAAATACCTCCGTCCAAATAAAAGTCAATCTAATCCCGATAAAAAATACTCGTCCAGTCCACCAATATCTTTTAATTTTGACCAGAGTATTTTCGGAGAGCAGATGATTTGTTTCCATCTTTTTACTAACTGCATAAAATTTAAGGAGGGAGGTTTGATAATGACGTGCAAAAATCAATGAGGAGGGGGCAGGTAAGGAACCTTGACCATTATTAAATAGATTACCTGCTAAGTTTAAGCCTGATATCTTGTTTAGTTTTCGAGAAACAGCCGTCTAAGCAAGTTGACTTATAAAATGATAAAAATGAATTTCGTGTGTTGATTAAAAACAATTTTTTTTAAAGGGAAAGCAGCTGCTAAAGTAAACAAAGAAAAATTAGATACGCATTATGGGGAGTCTGCACCATCGATCCAAATGAGTTACAAATGGTTTTCTGAAAGTCCAGGTCGTCCGAATGAGGTAACCACGCCAGAAATGAGCGAAGAAATCCATGATATCGTGATAGAAGATCGTCGAGTGAAAGTGCGTTAGATTACTGAGGTAGTAGACATCTCATCTGAATGCGTTTGGAATATTTTGAAACATTGCTTGGACACGAGAAAGCTATCCCCAAGATGACTGCCGCATTTGTTCACAATCGACCAAAAACGCGAATCGTGTGACAACTTTACAGCACAGTTTGCAACTGTTTCAACGTAATTCGAATGCATTTCTTCGTCTATACGTGATTGTTGATAAAACATGGATCTACAACTACAGTCCAGAAACCAAAAAATAGCCAAAACAACGGATGGAGCAGTTAGAGCGCACCGAAGAGAGCGAAAACCGTTACATCAGCTGGAAAGGTTATGGCGACATTTTTTTGTGGTTCCAAAGGAAAAACATTAACGGAAGCATATTATTCTGAGTAATTGGTTCGATTGCATGCTGAAATCAAGGAAAAGTGGCCTCATTTGGCGAAGGAAAAAGTATTGTTCCATCACGACTACGCTCCGGCTCACACGTCCGTTGTTGCAGCGGCAAAACTGTACGAGTTTCTTCCTCACTTACCGTATTCTCCAGATTTGGCACCCTGCGACTTCTTATTATTTCCAGACTTGAAATAGTGGCTTGCTGGAAAGAGATTTACCCCGAATACACCGACGTCATAAGTGAAACCAACGCCTATTTTGAAGGGTTGGACAAATCATATTATTCGGAAGGGATCCGAAAATTGGGAAAAAAAACACTGGACTAAGTGTATCGAGCTAAATGGAGACTACGTTGAAAAATAAAATAAATTTCCCGAAAAATATGCCGATTTTTGCACGTCATTATCAAACCGCCCTCGTATTTCACTTCTAATTGGAAACACCGAGATTGTACCAAGTCAAAGTAAAGTCATCTCCTTCTAAAAACCGCAGTATACCTGCAGCATTGGCGACTCGCCGCAAAAAGCTAGTGGTGCTGTGCTTTAAGCTTGTGTTACACTGTATGATCAATGAGAGCTTTCTACAAGCTCGCCATACATTTCACGAAAATATATGCAAAAAACTGGGAAAACTAGCTTTTTGCGGCGAGTCGCCACTGCTGCAGGCGTGAGACAAGGTTCATACCTCAGACTAATGAAATCTGACCTTCCTAAAATGGAAGACTGCGAAGTCGTCTCCTTTGCTCATGATACTGCATCGTACTCTAGCTCAACGGACCCCAGTACAATCATATATAATCTTCAACTACAACTGGATGAATTTTGTGACCAGTAAGAGAAGGCACTGAATGGTGTATCCGGTACAACAACGAGTTGTATAACATCTATGGCGATCCAGCCGCATCGACGCTTATAAAAATTCGTAAGCTACAATGGTCAGGTCATGTGGAGCGAATAGATGACGGAAGAATTCCCTAGCGTACACTGAAAAGTAGAGCTCAGGGCAAACGACCGGTTGGGAAAACCGCAGAAAAGATACGTGGACTTAGTTGACGCAGATTGCAGATCGCTTCTTAGATGCACAAATTGGAGGACGCGGTTCCTGAACCGTGATGGCTTCAGACAATGTATCTTGCAGGTCGTGGCTCGATTTGGGCTGTCGTGCCATTGATGATGAATCAATGCTGCTCTATGGTGCCCCTACTTGGTGTTATGCCAAAACTCACAAGAGAACTTTTCAAATTGTGCAAAACAAATGCATGGAGATTATACTTGACAAACCGTGGCACGATTCTGCGCGACTATTACCTACACGAAACTGCGTACATTGCCTTGGTTTAATGCACTTCATAGTAATCATAGCAAGAGCCTTTAAGTTAAGTTTTTATGTAGTAGTTGAGTAATTTTAAGACCCTACGATTGTCAGTTACGTTCTAATTGGAACTTTAACTGACATATTTCGTAGGAACGGGTCTAAGTTAGTTAAGGTTAGATTAGTTATACCAGAAAGGTTTTGCTCCATTTTTCTTCATAAATCCACAATTATTCGTTAGAGACATCAGCCTTTGTGCTATAATTTAATTTAATAACAATTGATATGTTAAGACGAAAGTCTGAGCACAGAATAATAATAATAATAATTATATAAGCTTAAGCACATATTGCGTCGTGTCCATAACTACAGAAAACATTCATCAACTTATTTCACGTCTAATTGGAAAAATAAAAACATTCTCTCTAACTTTCAGGAAAAAATCGTTGTAATGCCGGTGATGAAATCATCGCGAAATCTACAACAGGAACTAATAGCGGATCAAAATCTTCCGGACGATCAATTCCGTAAAGTTTCACAACTACGCGATCTACTCGATAATGTTTTTGCGCTCGATCCGTCGAAACGTATCTCGCTGAATCAAGCCTTGGCGCATCCTTTCATTCAGGAGAAAATGTGAATGTTGTTTAAAATTGAAATTGTTTAAAAGATAAGCAGCAGCAACAGCCAGCCATCATGTCGCATGTGTTTCCGATCGCCGGATAAAAATACAAGAGAACGATTTTTTTAATGTAATTGCATTGAATAATTTAATGTGCGTTTATCAGTTTTATTTTTAAAGTCTCCCGTTATTAAGTTATAAAAGAGAAATGTTTTGTGAGCTGATGAATAGAAGAATAGGAACCGGACTATACTTATTTGGTCTAAGAACACAAATTTCTAACATTCGTCAGAGAATTTTAAGAAACTATAGCAAAAGTAAATTAAACAAAACAAACAGAAAAAATATAAATACAAAAAAAAACTGAAGCTTAAAGCTTTAACGTTTTTTTTTCTAATTAATTCAGGAGGTTGATTATTTTCAAATAAATGTTTTTCGATAACTAAAAAAAGAACCAAAGCAATTCAATTCGGATTTGATTTTTTTTTTACGTGATTAATTTAATTTGATTCCGTTCGACCATTTATTGATTGATTCATTTTTATTTTAACTTTTAGTTTTTTTCCCCAAAGATGAGAAATTAATCGAAATAAATTTGTTTTCAGAGACTTCCATCGTCTGATCCTTGATCTGTATTTGATTGCAGCCGCGCTATTGTATGTGTGAACGTTGATTACTGCCGATAGTTTTGTTTATTTTGGCATTAATTCAATGAGAGGTAGTGACATAATTAACAACAAGTTTCTCAATCATAATTTGTTGATCAATTAAAATTTTAAAGAGCAAAATACTTTTTTTTTTATCATTTGATCGAAATTAGTCCTCATTTTTTTTAGTTTTGTAAAATATTTTCGATGATAGTTTTTGTTTTCTTCAAAATTTCAATCTGAAACTAACATTAAATTTTCGTTTTACATACTTATATCGAAAAAAATCCAACAATTAAACATTAGTACGAATATCGAGTTGTTTTCTAATCAGACATTTTGTTTCCAGAAATAAAAAATGCGCCCGAATCGATAAGTAAATGATCGGTGCTGTGGACGAACAGGAAAACAGATAAACTGTGAATTCCGAGCATCTGCTAGGTATAAACGATCTATAGAGAGCCTTAGATCTCTTACCTATTTCTGAATCCGTAAGTAATGGCAGAAAAGAAAACAAACATATTCCGAAATTTATTTTCTGTGCGAACACTTTGAGTAATTTATTTTTTTTCTTCTTTCGTTTTCTTCCAACTTTCAGATGTGATAAAGAAATTTCAAAGTGTAAGTAGATTTATTGTGGGTTTAAAAGAAAAATTGCTCATCGTGGATGGCTCACACTGGTCTACAAGTTAGAAGTGTGGCTCACACTGTTCTACGATTAGAAGTGTCGCAGGGTCGGTTTGTATACGGGAAGAAAGCCATTGTGAAAATTTGTTTTTTTTTGTATCTGTGCATTTTTAAACTGCATTTTTTAGAGAATTTTCTAGTGACAATATTAAGACGTGAGTTTGCAATTTTGGAATAAAATTTTGTATGTTAATGTTTTTTTATATAGAACTAGCCGCGTACCGCGGCTACGCTCGCTATGCTCACGTTGTTCCATCGCCCCCTGTAATATGCCGCGTACCGCGGCTACGCTCACGTTGTTCCATCGCCCCACTATTCATTTTTAAGTTTTAATTTTTTATTTTTCATTTTTCATTTTCCACTTTGCATTTCTTATTTTTCATTTCTCATTTTTCATTTTTCAGTTTTTGTTTTTCATTTTTCTCCATCCTCCATCCACCATCCTCCATACTTCATCCACTCAAATGTTGAAATAGCACGCGAACCACCAATTTCTCTAATATGTATATAATTATTTTTCATCGCCCCTGTTACTCACGTCACGTGTTCGCAGCTGGTAGTAAAATCGAAAAACATAATTTAAAAAACAAAAAAATACATGTTCGGGGTCGGAAGGATTCGAACCTACGCTCCCAGATTTCTAGTCAGACGCCTTACCCGCTCGGCTACGACTGCAGTTGTAAACTTTTATTTTTATGTCAACTTAATCTGATTTAACTTACTAAAAAGCTCAAATGTTGAAATAACTCTGAAGCCCCGATGCCTTTCTTATTTTTAATATGCAAATTCATTTGTACATTAATCTTTTATAAATAAATAAATATATTCGCCTCAATCAATCTTCTCAAGAAGACTAAAAAACACATGAATCACAACTCACAACTTCTGAAAAAGAATATCGCCTCCTCTGACGATCTAGTCGTCTACGCCTTTTCTTCTCGCCAGTGTTTACTCTTCCTATTTCGCCCAACGACATCTTTGGAAAAGTGTCGTAACAAAAGTTTTCTCCACTTAGAAACCACTCCCTCAACTGAGGAAGCAATTTTCTCTAGAGGACATTTTTCTAGCGTAACCTAAATACTCCGGCTCCTAAAAGCTGTTAGCATTCCTATTGACATCCTATATCAAACGGACTTATTGATATCTACCCCACTAGCTACGCCTGGGCAACCTCATCAGCTAAACACACTGCGTATCACATAACTCCCACCCCCCGGTCCACTTCAGTGTTGTTACATCTTGTGGAAAACAAACCCTCTGAGATCTTCCCATACACCCAGCGTGGCTACGCCTGCGCTACCGTCTGTGAGGCTGGCTGCCTCTCTAATCCCAAATAAGGTTATAGACATCTAAGGTGATGTAGTGGGACCCAAACGGGAGAAGGGGGAGCTGTATGACAATGTGACGGTTGTGGAACCCCCCTCCCCTTGCTGGAAATATTCGAGTATCCTGACGTATCTCTTCTTCTTGGGAGTATTTAGTTCCCTCTTTCCCCCCTTCAATAACCAACATTTTCATAAGGCCCGCTGATTACTTAGCTAGAGGTTCTCAACTCTAGCTTTCAGCCCTAGTGCATATTACTCATGTATGTGGGAGCAAGCGACACCCCACCCCGAATTCGGCGAGCTAGAACGAGCAGCAACTAGATGCACTGTCGTTTACCGGTTTCCCACAGGACATATATCACCCTACGGTGTTTGTGTCAGCAACTGCAAATGAAAGTCACTCTTATGAAAGAACCCCGATTGATAGTTGAAGCCATCCCGACAGCTTATGAATATCTTCGACGTTCACAAGAGCCTGCCGCCCAACAAACAAGTGGTAGTTACAGTTTTCAGTGCTGTTTTCAAGCAAGTTGGAAATGTTCCTTTGTTTTACTGGTTATTTATATCTATGCTAAGGTGGGTTGATATGATTGACCTTAGTGTTTTTAGATCATTTGTTGTTATACCACCGATATCTGGATCTATGTTAGATTTAAATTCAGCAATGTTGTTTTCCACTTCATTAGACTTGGCAAAAGCAGTCGACGCACATCCACATGTAAAAATAATATTTATTACATCTGGTATTAGCTCTCCATCCAACTTTCATGCTACATCCTTCAATCCTCCATTTTCCATCTTCTATCCTCCATCATCATCACCTCATAGATCCGCGATTTGTAAAAATCTGCATCAGCCCGTGATCCGTAAAGATCCACGAGCCGTAATAATCCGCGAACCGCAAAAGTCCGTCAAGATCTGTGAGCCATGAAGATCTATTGAGCCGTCCAGATCCGTGAAGAAGATCTGGCTCAGTAGGATCTTCTGCTTGAGCCGGTTTAGATTTGAGTTACCCATTTCCAAAAGGAAGTGTTGTTCTAATGGGAGTAGAGGGTATCGCCTCAGTGATACCTAGGCATGCCAATGTTTGTAATTTTGCCAGCTTAAGCTGAGCAGATTTCTGATTTGTTTTCTTCATCAGACGGATGCAGCGTAAGTTATAATAGGCCTAACAACGAAGGCTTTTCGAATTTCCCTTTAAATGTGTGTCGGATGGAGAAACTCAACACTCTCCGTTTTCCGGATGGGAATCATTGTAACTGAGGCTTTAAGCGCCAGAAAATTTCCCCCATGCAAATTGTATGCGTTGTGAGCGTAATTCGGACCAAGTGTAAGCGCGCAGAAAGCGCAATTCGGACCGCGGCCTATGTCTCTGAAGAGACAAGCGACCAACTGGGTAGAGCCTTATGTATGTCCAACTGATTGTAGCCAACTTCACCATGTTTCAGTATTTTTTTTCTTCTAAATTTTAAAAACTACCAGTTTAAATGCAATTATAAAGTTATTTACTGCAATCGAATTCTTTTCTTTTACTATTTTTCTGTAATAAACAATACCGAAATCTTCCCGTTTCTATACAGAAGTGATTGACACGACCGTGTCACGACATACTTTGGCACCACTACTCCCCAGAATGAACACTCGCCGTTTGCACGCTACCAACAGTCGCGTATAAATTCAAATAAAAAAAAAATCATCATTCTGACATTTCATAACTACACACAAATTCGGTAAGCCAGAAAATTTCAGCGAAAATTTAATTAAAACACTGCAATTTTTCCCTCTCTCCAGTAGGTTAAAACCATAGGAAAGCAACAAATCTAAAAAAAAAACGATTTATAATGAAAATATTGCGATAATTCGTCATTAAAAAAAAAAAATCAACACCCCAAAGGTCAACGAGTAAATTTTCGTAGCAGACGGAGAAGAATCGGCAGATTATGGCGCACCGGCTTATAGCATCGGTCAAATTACTGGAGCGATGCCTTCGCGGCACAGCACTCAACAGTCCGGCCAGCAACCGCCAGGTAATTAGTCCGGAAAACGGAACCCGAAAGCCCGGGTTCTTGTTCCGCCCGTGGCGGTGACAGGTGATGCAATAGCTACTCGGATCTGTTGCATCTCTCGTCCCTGTCCGTTCGCGAAACAAATTTCATATTTGCACCCCCCCCCCCCCTCCATTGGCATATTTTGGAAGTGAGATTGATAGGTCATCACATTTAGTATGCGGGAACTTGATACCCCCCCCCCCCCCCCCATTATACATTCCTGGGCACGGGCCTGGCAAAGACTGCCGGGACACTTACTTCATATGCATATGCGGAACAAAGAAATCCCATTGAACAGTTTCAATTCCCATGTTCCTATTCAAATTCCCATGCGAAGAAAAGAATACGCAAAGATGCAAAAATGAATGATTGCACATTTGCATCTGTGTGCATCGTTTTGCAAAATGCACGTAACCAATACCCTCTGGATAAAAGCCGCGCAACTGATATTTCGCAAATGCCTCGATTTCCCCTCGATGAGTGACGATTTTATATGGGAACCGAGCCTTGACGTCACTAATCGGGGCAAAATCCAGGCATTTCTCACGACGAACTGTAATATGTGCGCGACTTGAAATTAAGTTGGCGCTGACGTAACAGAACGCTGTTCCAGTCTCCAGTGTTCCAGCATAGGAATCTATAGGAACAATATGAGAAATGAAATCACACAAGCACAGCTGAGCTGTGCCTGCACATGACCTGTTGTCATTTTTCTTATAGGCGTTCTGTAAGGATGTCATTGTATTGGGGAATGCAACTCGTTATCACTTTTTGTCTCTTTTTTAATCATGCATCATGCTATTTCTATCTACTTCCCTGACCTAGTTGAATAAGGAAACCAAGGTAAAATTTTTATCAGAAAGATACTGCGAAGTGTCCAGGTCCCTGGAAGTGTCCATTCTTCTTATGGATAGTATTTGGCTTTAGTCTGTTCCTTTTGTCGGTTTTAGTGTACACTGAGCGGGGTAGGAACAAGAACACTATTTGAGGTAGAGTTTGTGTCATTGATTTGACGTCAAAGGCTGTTAAGAAAATCGAGTGCAAAAAAGTGCAACAGACTAATTGTGAATTGTGGATCGGATCGGAACCATTATAACTGAGGCTTAACGCTTCGACGCTTGAACGGATCCTGGACAGCTGGACGATGTTTTGCGGGAAATCGCTACCAAAAGGTTGCGAGAAATGCTTTCGGCCGGCCAGCTGTTCGAAACAGCCGAATAAGGCCACTTCTACCGATCGTGACGAACCGGTGGACAGGAAGTCGTCGAGTCCGGGAAGTGGTCGCGACGATACCAAACCGAGCGATTGGATTTTTGGAATGTTCGGCAGCAATCAACAGTCGAAGAATAAACGAAGCGGTTCGGGTCGACCTTTCCGTGGCGAAGGTAACGAAAAGGCAAAGTGGCTGCTTCTCGGTGCGATAGGAACTGTGGCGTTTTTGGGCACGCTCGCCTACATGAACATGGGCTACAAGGAGATTGGCAGGAAGGAATTCGTTAACAGGTGAGTGTGACGAATTTGATGCGAATTGTGTTTGATTTTTTCAGTTAAGCACGCAAGGGAGTAAAGTTTGTAGCGCAAGTTTGGTCTTAACCCTTTCAGTCACTGTGTCTACAATTGTAGACATCTAATTATACGGAAGATATCGCACGAGCTAAGCCGGTTTGTGTATTGCATCATTAAAATTTCTTTAGTTACATTCTTTTGTTTCCGAAAATGTTCATTTCGTTGTGGTTCGATGAACAGGGCAGACGTGATACAACAAAATAGTAAAGCTATTGAACAGAAAAAAATTTAATTCGTGATCGAAAGGGCTAAGCCTTGTTTCCATCTAGCCTTAATGACGTACTTTTGAAAACAGCCCACGATTTTTCATAAAAAGTACAAAATGACAAGTTTTAATTTTAATAACGATACTAAGTACGAAAACTTGTCAGTGTAAGCCCTGAAAATTGTTAATTGTTTATGCGCGAAACTCCATATTCGGCAGCTGTTTGATAACAATTTTCGCCACCGCACAAATAGAAAAACGTAAGCGTGAGCATAATGTAGTGTATATATGTAATGAATATATATGTACTCTCCAGTTGCAATTATTTCTGGCATCAAATCCATTTTGCACTTTGTAGTCGTCGATTATCGAAATGAATATCAACCAAAAGCACCAGCTGATCAAACTGTCACATTCAAAACACGAAATGAAACTCGAATGTAGATGGAAACAGATCGTGCTTTTGAAAACAAAACATGTAGACGGAAATGGGCTCTTAAGTAAAGGAATGGAAGCAGCAAGCCAATTGAACGATAGACTCGATGAAGGTCTCCACTTTTCTTTAAATGAGGGTCTCGATGCAAGAACCGACATAGTTATGCTGGCGTGATCAGATTGTTTTTGATCGCAAATACGCACACTTTGTGTTTGGAAAATGGATAATAATAATACAATTTTGCCTTTTTTGTTGGAAGAGGAAGGGGAAATTATGATGTTCGTAAAAGCCGTGAGCCACAATGCGAACTGGGACCAGTGATTGCTATTTTGTAAGCTTAACAAACGGGACACTCGCAGAATGATGAAGGGCAGCTTAGGAACTTCTTCAACTTAAGGGGTAATATCAAGTCGAAATTTTTTTTTTTTCCATTTATTTTTTATTGGCTTAAATGGTGTAAAAACATGTCAAGAGTGATGTCTGACATCATTTTTTATTGAAAACAAATTTTAAGTGGTCGTAAAAGACGATTTTTCGAAGCAAGGCGGAGCGCTTGAAAATGACAAATTGAGTTTCGGAGTGAGTTTCGCCCCTTTTACTCGTTACCGGCGGTGCCAAGGTACACTATATAGTTTCTTAATGAGGTATAGATGGCGTTAATATGTAGTTTCAAGCGCGAACGCGGGGGGGGGGGGGGGGTTTGGGGGTTGAAACCCCCATTTTAGTCATTTGAATAGAACTATAACGGGAATAAACGGCTTTAATTTTCAATGACGGATTATCTGGTGTAATGAAGGTCATGGATGTACTCGGTATAACTATTGGTCGTCAATGTTTCGATTTTTGCAAAGGAAGCGACTCGCGCCGCATTGAACTGGCCGAGCGCGCACTGTCTCATGAGGCAAAAACCAGCTGTCGTGACGCTAAATCAGCGAGAAAAACAAATCGACAGCAGTCAAATCGACGCAGAAGGCCAGTTATATGGTGCTGGGATAGCAGAGTAAAGGTACAAAAATCAACAAGCCTGTATCTTTAAAATTTCATGTAGTAAACACATTGTGAAACTTTAAACGCGTTTTTCTCGAAACCATGTTTTCAAAAACGGCTAGCAGTAGAACTCGAGCAACTTTTATCCGATCGATATGAAATTTTGGCTGTACCTTCTTAGATAGATTATCTAGTGAAGTACACACAATTTTTGAGTTTCATAAACAATTACGATTTTTAAAAACAAATTGAGGCCGATTTATTAGTTGAAAAATCGAAATTTTTTTCAAAGTGCTCTCAAATTTTCAAAAATTAAAATTTTTGAATATCCATGTGTACTTCAGTAGTAAAACTCGTGCATAACATCATTGTACTAGATACGCTCGTTAAAGACTTGTGCTGCTAGCCGCGGGACGCGTACAAAAAATCGACCTTCGTTCCGTGCACTGCTCAGCCGACATTTTTTCATAAAAGCTAATATAAAAAATGTTTTTTTTGTAGTTCAAGATAAGTGTAATGATCCCTCAATATTTCGCATTAATCGATTTTTTGATAAGGACCTAAAAAATTCACAAAAAACCGTCTAATTTTTTGCTTCCGACTAGATATTACCCCTTAACACAGCAGAACTCAGTTTGATTTTTTGTCCTACTGGTTGGATAAATTTTCAATGTTCGCGGAGATACAGCGTGAAAAAGAAAACCCCTCAACCATTTTTATACTCTCGATGGAATCATATATGCCCGATTTCACAGTGGTAGCTTAAGCTCTGTGTGAAGCTTAAGCTTGGGCTTAGGAACATCTTCGATTTCACAGTAATGACTTAAGTCTTAAGCTAAGATAAGCGCTAGCTTAGCTTAAGCCATCAATTTTGCGACCTTAAGCTCCGTAATAAAATAAGCCTACGAACTGTCAAACTTTTAATTTTTTCTGTATTCAAGAGTGGGTAATTAAAAAAATATAGCCGCGTAGCTACTCCACTACATAAGCTTACAGTAGGCTGCCAAATGAAACGCTACTACGCATTGTGCTTGGTTTAGCTAAGCCCCACGACAAAAAAAAAAGTGAAATCAGTCGAAACGAATCCATAGCTTAAGCTACCTATTCTAGCTTTACTAAGCCTTAGCTTAAGCTCCCACTGTGAAATCGGGCAATAGAGTACAATAAGTTTGATCCAGCCCAAAAGTTTGTAACGCATAGAACCCAGACTCGGACGAAAAAAAGTTATTTATTATATTTTGTTTATTTGTGGCCAAAAACCTCAAATCCGCTTGACGTCCGTCCGTCTGTCTGTCCGTGAACAGGATAACTCAAGAACGCCTTAATCTAGGATCTTGACACTTTGAATCTGAGTGTTTGGTTGAATTTGTAAGGCTAAGTTCGTTAACGGGCAAAATCGTCCCACTCCTTCGGGTAGCTGCCATACAAAATGTCCTTAAAACAAGAATATTGGCCGATAACTTCATAAGGGTTTAAGCTCCGACTTGGAAATTTTCTATTGCCCGATTTCACAGTGGTAGCTTAAGCTAAGGTTTAGTTAAGCTAGAATAGGTAGCCTAAGCAATGGATTCGTTTCGACTGATTTCACAGTTTTTTGTATCGTGCGGATTAGCTAAACTAAGCATAATCCGTAGTAGCGTTTCATTTTGCAACCTACTGTAAGCTTTTGTGATGGATTTGCGTACATTCGATATTTCTTATGTAGTGGAGTAGCTACGCGGCTATATTTTTTTAATTACACAGTATTGAACGCAGAAAAAATCACAAGTTTAACAGTTCGTAGGCTTATTTTATAAACGGAGCTTAAGCTCGCAAAATTGATGGCTTAATCTAAGCTAGCGCTTGACTTAGCTTAAGACTTAAGCCATTACTGTGAAATCCAAGATGTTCCTAAGCCCAAGCTTAAGCTCCGCTCAGACCTTAAGCTACCACTGTAAAATCGGGCATATGTCTTAATTTTCCAATATTTGGAGCTAAATGTATGATTATGAAGAAAATCCTATTAGTCCTTCGAGTGGCTGCCATACAAAAATTCTGTTAAAATATCTATATAATATATATTCTGTCGGTTCGAATTGTCTTGAAAAAATTATTTTTTTGATTAATGAAGAATACGGAGACGTTCTACGAGACGTTCGAATTTTTCGCAATTCTTGCTTTTGCTCAATTGCAGCAACTCGGAAATGCCGTCTTCATAGAGTTTCAGAGCTTCTAGTCTTCGGCCGCTCGAATCGTACTCCTTAGCCCGCACTAAAATCTTCTCCACACTATCACTCATATTCACACGGAGCCCACACGTTTAAAATGGCAAAATTTCGATTGAATTTAACACAGACTAAATGTACTTTTACTTTGCGAGTTTTGTTTACATGATACAAGATAAGAGATTTTTGTTGGCGTATCAAGTTTCAGTTTTGTTTACGTTATGAACGAAAATTTGAAATTTGTTTTCCTGTTGGTCAGTGACTGAGTTCGTCAGTGACTGGTCGTTTGATTTGCTGCTTATACAAAAAGCACTCAAGTGAATTTAGTTAAGAGTAAGATGACCCGCAGACTAGAGACTTAAAATCTCATCAGAGTTTAGTTGAATGGCTTTGAAGCTGTATCGATGGGCGCGCACCGATCGTTTAGTTTCGTCCCAATCTCAACTAAACAGTTGAGTATGCAAGCCAGATTCCTTTCGATCGATGTGCGACTTAACTCTAGCATCGGCCTATATATGCACGGCGGGTTATCTAAATGCGCACACTGACCAAATTAAAAATCTCACATGACCTTCTATCTCCATCTGTCCGCCAGATTACAGCATGAATACTCTGCCAGGCAGGCCAGCGGTGGTGACAGGTTGTTATGGGTACATACCAAAAATGTTGATAGGATAGCAGGCCGATTGGTTGTAGGTACCTAGTATCTGCTAGTACCTGCTTGCAACCAATTTAGTACACGTGGTAGAGGATCCTTGGGAAATTCCCATATTTGTGAACGGTTTACGAATTGTTTCTTCATTACTAAGATTTTGGAATTTATTGAAAATAGAAAGTTAGGATGTCCCTTATTTGGGAAAGAAAAAGTTTTCTGGTTGAGATTTTAAGATGGAACTTAGACGCCCGTTTGGGTTGAAGGGATGTTGTTGCTCTCTGTGCCGGACAACTGGGTGATTAGACGTTTGGTGTTTTTTAAAGTGTAAGAAAATCTAAGAATATTTCCAATTTTAGATTTAATTATTTACTGTACGGACGTACATTCAGGTACACTTTATTCAGAACTATTTGGGATTTGGGTCTGTATGATCTTATTTTATTAAGGCCGTGTTTAGGATTATTTGGAATTTCGACGGTTTATTTCTGTGTCAGTCAAAGTGTTAAAGTACAGGCCTTTCGATTCAGAGGAGTTTCAAAGTTTTGTTCATATTATGACAATTTTTCGCAACTGTTGTTGGTCAAGAATGTGATCTACTCTTTAAAAATTCGGTGTGCATCAGTAAATTAACTTAAAACTAATTTAAAAAATTTCTTTCCAGTTATTTAGTGAAAGGAGTCGTCGAAAAATTAGAAGTGGTGAACAAGGAATGGGTTCGTATCGGATTATCGCCCAATGCGACGCAAGATTCATCCGGTGTTCCTTGGTTTAATATCGGCAGTGTAGATTCGTTCGAACGAAATTTGGAGAATTCGCAGGCCGATCAAGGTATCGGGCCCGTGAATTACCTTCCAGTTATTTACAAAACTGAAGTCGATGCTGCAAGTCTTATCGTAATCTTGTTGATGTTATTGATGATCGGTTTTCCAGTCTTTTTGATGCAACGTGGCGGATTGTTTGGCGAATTGTTGGGCGGAGTCATGAAATCGACAGTGAAACTAATAAATTCGAATGAAATCGAAGTCCGGTTTAAGTAAGTCGTAATTTGTGTAGAATTTGTATGGTTTATGAATTAACCCGTTTTTTTTTCGTAGGGACGTTGCAGGCTGTGAAGAGGCTAAAATTGAAATCATGGAATTTGTGAATTTCCTAAAGACTCCCCAGCAGTACATCGATCTCGGCGCTAAAATACCGAATGGAGCAATGCTTACAGGTCCCCCGGGTACTGGTAAAACTATGCTGGCGAAGGCAACTGCTGGTGAAGCGAATGTACCGTTTTTAACGGTGTCGGGTTCCGGATTTTTGGAAAAGTATGTCGGCGTTGGTTCGTCACGTGTTCGTGATATGTTCGCGATGGCAAGAAAGCATGCCCCGTGCATTCTATTTATCGATGAAATTGATGCAGTCGGACGAAAACGTGGTGCCAAAAGTTTGGACGGTCATTCGGAACGGGAGAATACGCTCAATCAGCTTCTAGTCGAAATGGACGGTTTCAATTCGAATGCAAATATTGTTGTGTTGGCCGCAACAAATCGTGTCGATATTCTCGACAAGGCTCTACTTCGACCCGGACGATTCGATAGGCAGATCTTTGTCCCGGCGCCTGATATTAAAGGTCGCGCCAGCATATTTAAGGTACATTTAGGGCCGCTTAAGTCAAATTTAGATAAAACCGATTTAGCACGTAAAATGGCAGCACTAACGTCCGGTTTCACCGGGGCCGATATTGCCAATGTTTGCAACGAAGCCGCATTGATTGCGGCGCGCGATTCAAACGAATCGATTGTATTGAAACATTTCGAACAGGCAATCGAACGTGTTATATCCGGCATGGAAAAGAAGACGAACGTTCTACAACCGGACGAAAAGAAGACGGTAGCGTATCACGAAGCTGGACATGCGGTGGCTGGTTGGTTCTTAGAACATGCCGATCCTCTACTAAAAGTTTCCTTAATACCTCGCGGCAAAGGCCTGGGATATTCCCAGTATTTACCCAAAGATCAATATTTACTATCCAAAGAACAGCTCTACGATCGAATGTGCATGACATTGGGCGGTCGTGTTGCCGAGGAATTATTCTTCAAACGAATTACGACCGGAGCACAGGACGATCTGAAAAAGATCACCGATAGTGCTTATGCCCAAGTTGTCCACTACGGTATGAACGAAAAAGTCGGAAACGTTTCTTTCGATACGTCACAACCGGGCGGTCCGGTCTTCACGAAACCGTACTCCGAGGATACGGCACAAATGATCGATACTGAAGTTCGATCGCTAATTAATAGTGCTCATGTTGCAACAACCAAACTTCTCGAGCTACACAAAGACGATGTTATAAGGGTAGCCGAACGTTTACTTAAAAACGAAGTTCTTAATCGAGACGACATGATCGAATTGTTAGGACCGCGTCCATTTAAGGAGAAATCTACGTACGAGGAGTTTGTCGAAGGCACCGGATCGTTCGAAGAAGACACAACTTTGCCGCAAGGCTTGAAAGATTGGAATAAGGACAAGAGTCCGGAAGCAATGCCGCCACCCCCATCATCCCAACAAGGTACACCGTCGAAACCGGCTACTGTCGCTTAAGAAATATAATCAATGTGTCTTTCCCCCCGTACACGCATAGTTTCATACTTTGTTTTGTCGCTGTGTATCATTTTTGAATTGTTTTCCGAACCTTTCTCTTTGTAAATTTTCTTTAAGACCATTGTAAGATTGTGTTTATAGACAAGAACAGAAACAGACAAAACCAGCAACAAACAAATCGTACTAGTAACAACTACGTTTAAAATAACAGGCATAGAACGAACGAGACTCAATTAAAATCGTGTTTATCTCATCACGGCTTTGCGACGCTTAGCGGCGCTAATTTGTTAAAAAGTTTGATAAACGCGTGAATTAAAAAAAATGGTGTGTTGTCGACTTGAGAGATAATAAACGGAAAATATTTCTAAAATAATTTTTTTGGATCTATAATTTTTTTTTATTAGTTTTTTGTTAGTTATTTCTTAGACGATAATAAAAAGTATTCTATTCTCCTTTTCCCGAAATAACTTAACAACCATATCTACATTTCTCTCATTACTAGTTACCAAAACTATTTCATCATAGCTGTAAAGGCAACTTTTGCCTAAATCTCTAAAATGTACTACGAAGCTGTAGCTTCCTGTGTTAATATTATTGAATAAATGTTATGTTGATGTAATGTAAAAAAAAACAAAAGTATTCTTACAATTACACCAAAAGTTTTTTTCTTCAGGGGTGAGATTACGTAACTTGATTCGAGATGTTTGTTCCGACCTCTCTTGAACTCGATACGACTTCGTTTAGGAGTTACCTATTTCAAACGACTTCGAAAAATGGTGATACCTCAATAAGCATATACAAGAATCCGCCAATTCGGTAATAATTTGAAATGCCAATAATGTTGATATTTTATTAAAAATAGTGAAAATGTTTGTTTTTAAGTGAAAACAAGTCTCGCCTCGGTCTTTACGCTGATGAATGAGAATTACTACATTGAAAATTGTTTCAAATTTAAGATTTTTATTAAAAAAAAGTTCGTGGGTGGGAAATTGTAGTGTTATATTTACTTGTAACTTGAAAATTTTAGATAATAAATGCAATTTTTGTATCAACTTTCTCCGAAGCGTTAAATAAATCCAGTTCCAAAATCTACCTTAAAGCCTAGTACTAACTAGAAGAATCCACTAACAATTTTCGCTCGGACGAAAGATTTGTATGGAAAATTTCGTTTCGCTTCTAGTTAGTACTAGGCTTAACTTTAAATGTTGGGAACGTTTTTAAGTCCTCCGACCTTCGGCAAATGCACGGCATACAAATTAAACACATTGTTCGTATCCTCTCACGCTTCATATTTACTGTGTAACAAAAAATTTACTTCTTATTGCCTAACATTCGAACCACACACATTTCATTTTAAAATTTAGTATTTCAGACGGTCTTATTTTAAAACACCAAATTTTAAGAGTTTTTAATTTTTTCGTTGATATATTCGACTGTAGCTTTCGAATAACTTGTTAATTTGAAAATCTTGAAATATGATGAATAGTTCATAAAACTGCCTAAGTTTCAACTTTATGATTTCAACTTTTAAACATAAACTTAAGTTTTGTATTCCTTCCCATTCATGCACTTTTTTCACAGGCAAACTTTAAGGGAAGTTTTCAACGTCTCCCATAAATCCTTTGAAGTTTACCTACCGTGCGCATATTTCAAAATTCCTTTGGCTAGGTCTTCGTGATTTTTCATTACTTCACATTGCTGGTTGTTTATTGCCTGAACAATTTTATTGTCTCCTGCATCCCTACGATTTCAATATTTCAAGTATTAAAACAAATAATACAAAGAAATATACGAAAACTTACATCGTCGAAGGTATTTTAAGCTTGTACTCGACAGCCAAGTAGTTACCGACCAAAATTCGCTCGTATCAATCTCATAAGACAGGTCGTAAACAAAGTACAGAATGCCAACTATTTTTTAGAACTCGAAGCAAAACCTGGAACCAAAGCTACCTAGGTCGAAACAGAGTTCGGTAATGCAATTTTTATTTCAAACTCGAAACAAATACTCGAACCAAGTTACTTAATCTCACCCCTGAGTTCGGTAATGCAATTTTTATTTCAAACTCGAAACAAACACTCGTACCAAGTTACGTAATCTCATCCCAGCTTTCAGCGCTATTCTAAGCGTAAAACTTTATTAATTATGCGATGAAATTTTAATTACTGCACCCGAAAATAGGGTAAATTGGGGAATGATTATGACGACACCGACGATGATGATGATGTCGATGTCGTCCGTAGTGAAGAAATGTTTAGTGCCAGCGAATTAATTGCCCCGTGTAGTTCGAGAAACTTGAAATAACTACGATATCGAGTTTTGTTTTTCAATAAAAACTGGAACAGGAATTTTCTGCACGGCAATGTTCGAAGCTAGCTGAGGATTATTCTAAAAGAAAAAACGTCGAGTAGTTGTGAAAGCGTTTTCGCTCGCCGTATACTCATCAGTTTTCGTAACTTTTTAATTGGCATCGAAAAGAAATTTAAAATTTCGGCAAAAAAGGTTTTTTTCAGAAAATATCGTTGACGAATTACTTGGAAGGTGATTGTTTTCGTTTACTACGCAAATGATCATGTAAATTGATAAAATTGACGACCATCAATTAATGATCGAGGGCATTTGTATCCCTCGTCAATTATTATTCAAGAAAAATAAAAGAAAGAAATAATATTGGTATATATACAGTCCCTGGTCAGATTATTAGACGCACCCAGAAATTCCGTAAAATGTTACCTTCACGGAGTAAAATTAAAAATAAATATTTTTACATTTTGCAGGGTATTATAAAACTCATAACTGCGATAAAATTTCGTGGGACATGTATTTTTAAAAAAAATATTCAATGTATCAAGGGAGAAAACTGGATTTTTTGTTATTCTTATTATTCTTAATATTTATTTATTTTATATTTTAGTTAAGAACAGCCTAGAAGAAGCCTTATTACTTCTCGAACCGCGACCTTAGTGGTCTTTTTTTCCAGGCTCTTAACTACTCCCTAGGCCATATCTATTCCCTTGAGAAAGGAGATGACTTAAGTAAGGGTTCGACAGGTCTTCATTGGTGAGGGTAAGTCCACCGAGAATCTGCCTTGTAGATCTGGCCACTGCATCACATACACACAGAATGTGTGCCGTGGTTTCAGATGTCATATCACAGAATCGACATGTATCTAGTGATACCTTACCGATGATCTTAAGGTGATAATTAAGGAAATGATGTCCTGAAAAATATATTCTTAATATTTAGTATTTCCTCCTTTAGCAGCGATGAAAGCCTGTATTCTCCTCGGCATACTGCTTATTCATGACTACCGTTTCCTGAAGGTCTGGGCTATGGTTCCAAATATCAATAATCATAGAGATATGTATATATACTGGAGATGATAAGCTGCGATTGAGTTAAAGGCGGACGTCATCGCATTCACTTGCACGCAAACAAACAACAAATTGACTTTACGCACCTGTTTTGTCTCACTCACTCACACGCTAAGACAACAACAAATTGATATAACGACCATGTTTTGTCTCAATTCTCATCGTGTTTTTGGCTTCAAAGCGCTTTATAGCCGGGTTTTGTTGTAATGACCTCCTTTGCTACCTCTCTTTTCATTAGTACCCTGACATTCTCAATAGAATTCATATCCGGAGAATTGCCTGACCAATCCAAAAGTGGAACATTTTCTTAGCTCAGAAATGTTTTGACAGACCTTGCCGTGTAGCAGAGGGCACCATCCTGCATGAAAATAAAGTTGTCTCCACTTGAAACCAATTTTTTTGGAGGACATTTTTCTATTGGTCCTGTTTCCTTGTACCTTGTACAATGTACAGATATTCAGTTTCTTTCGCAGAGATAACTGGCCAAATCATAACCTTTGTAGGCTTCACTGTTGGTTTCACGCAGTCTGGATGAAATCTGTCACCTGTACGCCTTCTGACCATGGATGTAATAGTATAGTATAACTGGATCGGTAGTAAGCGAAATTTTACCTAATAGGTTCTGGTTGTGTTAGTTGTCTATTTGCGTTAGTGTAAGTGTATAGTGGGGGCTACAAAATAGACAAATACATACTGTACACCGGAATTTTTTTTGCTCCGACGCTGTGGTGAAAACAATCGTCAGAAATGATTGTCATTAAACCGTACAAAATATTTTTGAAAGATGGAAACAACTATCAGAAATGAATTAGTCTCACATATAGAAATTTTATGCAATACAGCCGATCCAGTTATACTAATACATCCATGCTTCTGACGTATAGCGCTTTATTGGCAAAAATTTCGAAAGTGCTTTCATCACTAAAGCACACCTGAAATAATATTCATTATTATGAAAATTTACGAAATTTTAATTAATTTATGACTAAACACAGTTTAGAAAGTATAAGACTAGAAAAAAAATATATTTACCGATTTCCAAAAGTTCAAATCTTTGTTCTCATGGTTCCTTGCCCAAATCAAACGTTTTGCTTTCATCGCAGGAGTCAGATTAGGCATACGAGCGGGTCTACAGGCTTTTTTTTATATCCCGCTGAAGAAGCTTACGGCGAACAGTTCTTTCACTAAGTTCGAGTTCGTTCGCTGATACGTTACTCTCATTCAATTGAGTTATGATCTCATTCGTAGGCGATAGAACACCGTGAGCGTAGCGAGCGTCGTCGCGGTACGCGGCTAGTTAGTAATAAAACGTGTAAAAAAAAATTTTCAGGGTAGCAAATTCTAGAAGGATCTGAATCCAACTCTAAGTGCACATTTTAAGTGCGTCTAATAATATGGCCAGGGACTGTGTATTATTAATTAACATGACATTCGTTGTTGGGTTGCCCTTACCTCCTCTTCCAGCGCTCCCCGTATTATTTAAATATACAAATTAAACCGATCCGATAAGAAGAAGTGGAAGTTGTTGGCGGCATCCACTCCTCGGAACTGGAATTTAAGTCATCGAATCAAGGCCGCCCAACCTTCTTACAAAACCGAGGCTCTTTCTTTTCTCCTTAGGACCTAAGGAACGACAACAGGTCGTAATACTCTTCCCTTACATACTTTCCTTATTAACAACAAGACGACACTCGTCTTCAATAACGACACGTCTTCAATAAACAGATAAAATTTAGATAATTTACTTTTTATTTATAATTTGCTTAAAGGAAATAGTATTTACAAACAACATACTTGGCAGCCATAAGTACACAACCGCACGTCACACAACCCCACTAGGCGCCGGTAAGCACAGCAACTTCTGCATATTCTCGCTATCCTCCAAGCTAAACGTAGTCGCGTTCATTTTACTCTTCAACACGAAATGCATACCCTTGATTTTCCAATTGTTCTCGGCAAATGGATCGCGTGTCAATTTGAAAATACATTCGAAAACTCCTACACACAAACCGGGCGTATGAATCGTACCGCACGACAATACCAAAACCAATCCGTGAACATCAATTCGTCCTTGACTGCCGCGATGCAGGGTCGACGCGTTAAAGAACAATTTCAAATCGTTCTTGACTGTAAGGAGGGTTTCGACTAGTTGTGCACTGGTCGACGCTTCCCGATTATCTATACAATCTTCGAAGTACGTAATCATTTCCAGCGTTGCATCGACATAGAAATCATCGACGATAATCTCGTTGGCATTGTATCGGTTGAAAAACCATCCGGTAAATTGTCGAGCCATTAAGTTGATCGGAAAGTCTTCGGTAGAGTCGTGTTGCTCCGTAGAGACTCGGGAATTTGGTTGCTCTTGCGAACTTTCGGCCAGTGTGTAGTCGCGATCATTCCATAGTTGTAAGATTTTTTCAATTAGCGATAATTTGGTGAAGTCGTTTCGTATCGGTACTTTTTGACGATGCAGGTATTTGAAGAGGATATCGCGCGTTACATGGCGTTTGTTCAATATCGTGCGGACATCTGTACCGTGCAGGAATATCACGTCGTAGGCATCTGGAAAACTTATTATATTTTAAAACTATTATAGCCTTTAGATTTTTTAAATGAAAAAGACAAATATCTAGGAAAATCTGCCAACTTTATTATTTTTCGGCTCTTAATTCAGAAGCGGTCAAAATCAGAATATCATCAGACGGCTTAAGTGATAATGGGCCTAGCAACGACGGTATACATTCAGTTCCAGTTTTTGGCTCAGTCCCCAGTTCTTACCTAGAAGGCTCCTGTGGGTCCAGAGAGAGATCCTGATTCTTTCCAGAACTTTGTCCAGGGATGACATCCAGAGCCTCGCTAGCATACTCCAGAGCCTCGCTAGCATACTCCAGAGATTCTCCGAAAAGATTAGGTCTAAGTAACTTGTCCTTACATCTTCTCGGTGGCAAGGTCGTCAGCGTAACGCTGTACTGTAAATCCGGATCTTGAAGCACTAAGCACCGGAGGATGCGTGACAATACCTCGCCCTGTGGAGTGGACAGCCATTCGCAGCTGTGACAAAATTAGGTCTATCCTTTTTGCCTGCAGTTTTTACACTAGCTCTTGAGCGAGTGCAGAAAAGTGTAATACTGTCTTCAGTTCCACGTGCTGAGAAGGTGTTCACGCAACGGGACAATTTTTTCCCCCATTTCACAGTGTTAGGGGCTGTTCTGACTGAGGGGGTGTGTAGCCTTGTTCCGGCTTCAGGTTAATATGACTCCGACTCTTGAACTGGGGAGGACATACCCATGAAGCATGACGGGATTAAATCAATTGTTATTAAACAAAAGAAGGACCGAAATTTTTTTTTTCAACTTCAAAAACAAATTTACCTTCGGGTCGATCAATCGGAATGGCGTTTTTGGCTAGCGATTTTGCTATTGCATAGACCGCTTCTTCGTCCACATAATTGCTCAAGAGGTCGTGTAAATACGCCCGCTCATTATCTGTAAATTTGGACATGGCAAAACAAAACTTGGAAGAACACCGGCACCACAAGTCGAAATGTCAACAAACAAAACTGTATCGCTGCCGTCAGCTGACAACTGTTTGAGCCATATGTGTGTCAAACTGATTGTAGCCAACTTCAACAGGTTTTAGTATTTTTTTTCTTTGAATTTTCAAAACTATCAGTTTAAACGCAATTGTAAAGTTATTTACTGCAATCGAATTGCTTTTCTTTTATTATTTTCCCGTAATAAACAGTAAAATACCGAAATCTTTCCGTTTCCGTTCAGAAGTTATTGACACGACATACGTTGGCACCACTACTCCCCAGACCGCACTCGCCGTTTGCACGCTACCAACCGTCGCGTATAAATTCAAATAAAAAAAAAATTCATCATTCTGACATTTCATAACTACACACAAATTCGGTAAGCCAGAAAATTTCAGCGAAAATTGAATTAAAACACTGCAATTTTTCCCTCTCTCCAGTAGGTTAAAACCATAGGAAAGCAACAAATCTAAAAAAAATCGATTTATAATGAAAGTATTGCGATAATTCGACAAAAAAAAAAAAATCAACACCCCAAAGGTCAACGAGTAAATTTTCGTAGCACACGGAGAAGAATCGGCAGATTATGGCGCACCGGCTTATAGCATCGGCCAAATTACTGGAGCGATGCCTTCGCAGCACAGCCCTCAACAGTCCGGCCAGCAGCCGACAGGTAATTAGTCCGGAAAACGGAACCCGAAAGCCCGGGGTTTAGTTCCGCCCGTCGCGGTGACAGGTGATGCAATAGCTGCTCGGATCTGTTGCAACTCTCGTCCCTGTCCGTTCGCAAAACAAATTTCATATTTGCACCGCCTGTCATCCGACCGATCGTTGCACGTTCATTTCGTTTGTTTTTTGTCCGCCCGCCGACAAATTATTTCCATTTTCCTTGGCTTGTATTTTTCGTACGGTCGGCCGTCACATTCGCCTCGCACATAACCTCCGAACCGAAACTCCCAATCGGATTTTTTCCCGTACTGATTTGAATTCTAATTTTGCTTGCAGCTGCATCAGAACTTGGCCCTTATTCGCCGTTCGGTTAACGCTTCAACGCTTGAGCGGATCCTGGACAGTTGGACGATGTTTTGCGGGAAACCGCCACCCAAAGGTTTCGAGAAATACTTTCGGCCGGCCGGCAGTTCGAAACAGCCGGATAAGGCCACCTCTACCGACGGCAAGGACAAGAAGACTTCGGATCATGACGAACCGGTGGGCAGAAAGTCGTCGAGTCCAGGAAGTGGTCGCGACGATACGAAACCGAGCGGTCAGAGCGACTGGAATTTTGGAATGTTCGGCAACAATCAACAGTCGAAAAATAAACGAAGCGGTTCGGGCCGGCCTATCGGTGGCGAAGGAAGCGACAAGGAAAAGTGGCTGCTTCTCGGTGCGATAGGAACCGTGGCGTTTTTGGGCACGCTCGCCTACATGGACATGGGCTACAAGGAGATCGGCTGGAAGGAATTTGTTAACAGGTGAGTGTGGCGAGTTTGATGCGAATTGGTGGTTTGATTTTTCAGATATGCCCGCAAGGTTTGTTGGGAGTTTGTAGAGTTTACAGCGTAAGTTTGGTCTTAAGTAAAAGAATGGAAACATCAAGCCAATTAAACGATAGACTCGATGAAGGTCTCCATTTTTCTTTAAATGAGAGGCTCGATGCAAGAATCGTAACTTGTAACTTTTAAAGGCAAATAATATTTTTTTTTTTAGGATTTTCACTCTCCACTTTTGTTTCTTGAGTGTTGCGTTGATCATGTCCCTGTAATTTAGTCAAGGAACCCTTTTAATAGCTCAACCATTATAAAAAGAAATATTTCTTTGGAATTTGGCATTGACGTATCCTAAAGGAACTTAAGACGGCGGCTCAAAGAAAAAATATTGCGTGACTGCACTGTACAGAAGAAGCCACTTGTGTCCAAAAAGAATTTAAAATCTCGTATTGCGTTTGCCCAGCTTATCAGAGCGAACCGTTTTAATTTGGAAAATCTTCGACTAGTTGTTTTTACGAGGGCGGTTTGATAATGACGTAGAAAAATGAAGAGGGGCAGGTAAGGTATTCATTTTTTTTTTTTTTGACCTGGGCCATCCTTAAATAGATTACCCGCCAAGTTTAAGCCTGATACCTCGTTTAGTTTTTGAGAAGCAGCCGTCCAAGCAAGTCGATTAAAATTTTTTTTTTGAAAATGGATAAAAGTGAATTTCGTTGATTAAACACCATTTTTTTTAAAGAGAAAACAGCTAAAGTAACTAAAGAAAAATTAGATAAGCGTTATGGGGACTCTGCACCATCGATCCAAGTGGTTTTCTGAATTCAAGTGTGGTAGTGCGAGCACCGAAACCATACCAAGTCCAGGTCGTTCGAATGAGGCAATCACGCCAGAAATGATGGAAGAAATCCATGATATCGTGATAGAAGATCGTCGAGCGTAAGTGCGTTAGATAACTTAGGCAGTAGACATCTCATCTGAATGCGTTTGGAATATTTTAAAACATTGCTTGGACATGAGAAAGCTATCCGCAAGATGGCTGCCGCGTTTGTTCACAATCGACCAAAAACGCAATCGTGTGACAACTTTACAGCACAGTTTGCAACTGTTTCAACGTAATTCGAATGAATTTCTTCGTCGATACGTAACTGTTGATGCAACATGGATCTACCACTACACTCCAGAAACTAAGAAATAGTCAAAACAATGGATGGAGCAGTTGAAGCGCACCGAAGAAAGCGAAAACCGTTATATCAGCTGGAAAGGTAATGGCGACAGTTTTTTGAGGAAAAATATTCACCGGCTACTTGGAGAAAGGAAAATCATTAACGGGGGCATATTATTCTGAGTTATTGGTTCGATTGCATGCTGAAATCAATGAAAAGCGGCCTCATTTGGAGAAGAAAAAAGTATTGTTCCGTCACGACAATGCTCCGGTTCACACGTCCGCTGTTGCAACGGCAAAACTGTTTGAACTACGGAACGAATTGCTCCCTCACTTACCGTATTCGTCAGATTTGGCACTCTGCTACTTTTTATTATTTCCAGACTTGAAAAAAAAGTGCTGGAAAGGGATTTACTACGAATACTGACGTTATAAGTGAAACCAATACCTATTTTGAAGGGTTGGACAAATCACATTATTAGGAACGGATAAAAAAATTGGAGAAACGCTGGACTAATTGTATCGAACTAAAAGGAGACTACGTTGAAAAATGAAATAAATTTTTCCGGATAAAATTATTAGGTTGTTGCAGATGAAATGTTTTTCGCTATGAAGTAAATTTACTTGCATTTTCATGTCTCAAACTGCCGCCAGGTGGTACTACTGGTTTTTGGGTATTGAAGCATAAATACCGCTACATTTATTCATGAAATCATTTCAGTTTTAGAATTAATTATGATCGCACAGAAAAAAAAGAAATAAAAAAGAAAATGGATTCGAGTCAAAAACGGGTATTTTAACTTTACATCGCAACGGACGCAACCGAAAACATTAACAGGGCTTTTGGAACGGATACGGTAAACAAACGAACCATACAGAGATGCCTCGAAAAATTCCAATCAGGATATATGACCCTTCAAAGTGAGCCACGTGGTGTCCAGGACCTTTAATCGGCAAGGACGAGCTTAAATTATTACTAGAATCTGACTCACGCCAAACTAGAAGGGACATTGCAAGAAATTGAGAAAACACCATTCGACAGTTTGCCGGCACTTGCAACAGCTTGGAAAAATCAAAAAGCTTGATAAGTAGGTTCCGCATGAGCTTACAGAGCAAAACATGACGCGTCGACTGGAAAGTTGCAGTTACCTGCTCTCCCGGAAGAGAAACGATCAGTTTTTGGACAGAATAGTGATATGTGATATGGATATGGATATTGTACGACAATCATCACCGATCGGTACAATGGTTGGATGCTGATGAGACCGTAGAACACATGGCAAAATCCGGCCTCCATTCGAAGAAGATAATGGCTTGGTGGTCTGCAGCTAGAGTTATTCACTATTCCTTTTGGATGTGAAACCATTAATGCAGAAAAGTATTGTACTCAATTCGATAAAATGCTTCAGAAATTGCGCGTTCAATGGGCTAGATTGGTCGACAGAGATCCATTTATACTGTTTCACGGCAACGCACGACCTCATGTTTCAGGAGCAAAAATTGAACGAGTTACATTATGAAACTCTTCCTCATCCACAATACTCACCAGACCTTTCGCAAACCGATAACCACTTTTTTAAACTTTCGGATATTTTTTTGGCGAATAAAATTCGATAATACACAGCCATTAAAAGTGCCTTCGAGGACTTTCTTCGCTCTAGAAAGTTGGACTTCTACAAAACAAGCATAAATGCACTTGTGTCTCGTTGGGAGAAGTGTATTGCATGGGCTGGTATCTATTTTGATTAACAAAATTAAGTTTTATAAAAGTTACAGTTGTTTGAAATTGCACTACCAAAAACGATATTTCATCTGCAAGAACCTTATATGTTTTCTCGATTTTTCCACGTCATTATCAAACCGCCGTCGTAAAGGCAAAACGGTTATTTGAAAGATGTTTTTACATGCTAGGGCATGTCTAAATTTCGCAGGAAGTCAAATCACCTTGAAGAAGTAAGAAGACTACTTAAAATGTTTTGCTTATATTTTTGCAAGAATAGAACTCTCTGCTAGAAATGGGTCGTTCAAAAGAACACTTCATACAAGTGAGTGAAGTAATTCACTTCTTTTGGTGAACTGCAGTTCCATTGGACATGACAAAAAACTTGATCTTTTTGATTTCATCATCTTTTAGATGTACCTTTTTTTTCTCGTCTTCATCTTCTACATCTACTGACAAAAGGAAGGAATGACGAAACGAAGAGTTCCAGAACTACTTCACTGAACTCATTCCGTAAAGTGAGTGACTCGGAGTGAAGTACTTCACTGAAAGAAACTGCTTTGCCCATCGCTACTCTCGGCTATGGACCTAGCCAATATATTCAATTCGTCAAAAAATGGAGCCGAGTTTGGAGTGAAGTTAATGAGCTTCGCACAATTCTCATAATTCATCAATTGGAATTTCACCGGAATTATAATCACATTTGAACACTTATGTTCAATTTTTACTTTGTCTTCATTTAGGGTAGAAAATAAAGCAAAAGTAAAGATGTAGGAAAAAATATAAATCTCTTTTATTATAAAAATTTAGCACAATATTCAAAACTTCACTTCTTAACGCCAATTATAAATTTTTTTTGGTATTTAAAAACATCAATATTTGTCTCCAAACACTGCCTAAATGAATAGTCGTTGAATCCAATAACATACTTGTCCGCTGTCGGTTTAAACAAGTGCAATCCACGTCCGATTTTGATTCTGTATCCGTTACTCAATCTGTGAATGAATCAATTTTCTAAATGTGCAAAAATACCAAAGTTTGTTTATCAATTACATGACTTGTCTGTCGTGTAATTTTTCGCGAAATTTAACCATCAGTTGAATACTCCGCTTGATAAGATCCTTCTGCAGCGATTCGATACCTTTGGCTTGTTCGCAGTTCGGTCGAATGTCTTGCACGGTGCTCAGCCTAACGAAATTTAAATTCCGACATTTTTTCATGGCCAATTCGAGAAACCGTACCAAATTAAATATCTGAGTAGAAGAAAAGAAGCTGTGTTAGACTTGTGAATAGAAGACGAAACGTTCCGAGACAATACCTGATAGTTTTCGCGTAGATACGGTTCTTCGATTTCGATTTCGTGAACCTCTTGTGTGAGATATTTGCCGAAAATCCTTTGGTAATCGTAGCCCGTGACTCCTTCAGCGATTACCATCGTATCGATGATTTCACCGAGTGTTGAGTGGCACTGAATTTCGTTTTCGATTTCCTCGGCTCGGTTTAGGTATTTACTGATTTTTTCTCGTAGACTGGTTCGAATTGTCTTGAAAAAAAAAGTTTTTTGGTTAATGAAGAATAGTTGACGCTTGAATTTTTTTTCACAATTCTTACTTTTGCTCAATTGCAGCAACTTGGAAATGCCGTCTTCATAGAGTTTCAGAGCTTCTAGTCTTCGGCCGCTCGAATCGTACTCCTTAGCCCGCACTAAGATCTTCTCCACACTATCACTCATGTTCACACGGAGCTAACACGTTTAAAATGGCAAAATTTCGATTGAATTTAACACGACTACATGTACTTTTCTTCGCGAGGAAGTTTTGTTTACATGATACAAAATAAGAGATTTCTGTTGGCGTATCAAGTTTCAGTTTTGTTTACGTTATGAACGAAAATTTGAAATTTGTTTTCCTGTTGGTCAGTGACTGAGTTCGTCAGTGACTGGTCGTTTGATTTGCTGCTTATACAAAAAGCACTCAAGTGAATTTAGTTAAGAGTAAGATGACCCGCAGACTAGAGACTTAAAATCTCATCAGAGTTTAGTTGAATGGCTTTGAAGCTGTATCGATGGGCGCGCACCGATCGTTTAGTTTCGTCCCAATCTCAACTAAACAGTTGAGTATGCAAGCCAGATTCCTTTCGATCGATGTGCGACTTAACTCTAGCATCGGCCTATATATGCACGGCGGGTTATCTAAATGCGCACACTGACCAAATTAAAAATCTCACATGACCTTCTATCTCCATCTGTCCACCAGATTACAGCATGAATACTCCGTCAGGCAGGCCAGCGGTGGTGATAGGTTGTTATGGGTACATACCAAAAATGTTGTTAGGTAGCAGACCGATTGGTTGTAGGTACCTAGTATCTGCTAGTACCTGCTTGCAACCAATTTAGTACACGTGGTAGAGGATCCTTGGGAAATTCCCATATTTGTGAACGGTTTACGAATTGTTTCTTCATTACTAAGATTTTGGAATTTATTGAAAATAGAAAGTTAGGATGTCCCTTATTTCGGAAAGAAAAAGTTTTCTGGTTGAGATTTTAAGATTGGACTTAGACGCCCGTTTGGGTTGAAGGGATGTTGTTGCTCTCTATGCCGGACAACTGGGTGATTAGACGTTTGGTGTTTTTTTATTCAGAACTATTTGGGATTTGGGTCTGTATGATCTTATTTTATTAAGGCCGTGTTTAGGATTATTTGGAATTTCGACGGTTTATTTCTGTGTCAGTCAAAGTGTTAAAGCACAGGCCTTTTGATTCAGAGGAGTTTCAAAGTTTTGTTCATATTATGACAATTTTTCGCAATTGTTGTTGGTGAAGAATGTGATCTACTCTTTAAAAATTCGGTGTGCATCTATAAATTAACTTAAAACTAATTTAAAAAATTTCTTTCCAGTTATTTAGTGAAAGGAGTCGTCGAAAAATTAGAAGTGGTGAACAAGAAATGGGTTCGTATCCGATTATCGCCTGGTACAACGCAAGATTCATCCGGTGTTCTGTGGTTTAATATCGGCAGTGTAGATTCGTTCGAACGAAATTTGGAGAATTCGCAGGCCGATCAAGGTGTTGAGCCCGTGAATTACGTTCCAGTTATTTACAAAACTGAAGTCGAGGCTGCAAGTCTTACCGGACTCTTGCCGACGTTATTGATAATCGGTTTTCTAGTCTTTATGATGCGACGATCAGCCGACATGATGGGACGAGGAGGTCGTAAGGGTGGCGGATTGTTTGGCGGAGTCATGCAATCGACAGCGAAACTAATAAATTCGAATGAAATCGAAGTCCGGTTTAAGTAAGTCGTAATTTGTGTAGAATTTGTATGGTTTTCGAATTACCCCGTTTTTTTTCGTAGGGACGTTGCAGGCTGTGAAGAGGCTAAAATTGAAATCATGGAATTCGTAAATTTCCTAAAGAATCCCCAACAGTACATCGATCTCGGCGCTAAAATACCGAAAGGAGCAATGCTTACAGGTCCGCCGGGTACTGGTAAAACTATGCTGGCGAAAGCAACTGCTGGTGAAGCGAATGTACCGTTTTTAACGGTTTCGGGTTCCGAATTTTTGGAAATGTTTGTCGGCGTCGGTCCGTCACGTGTTCGTGATATGTTCGCGATGGCTAGAAAACATGCCCCGTGCATTCTATTTATCGATGAAATTGATGCAGTCGGACGAAAACGTGGTGGCAAAAGCTTTGGCGGTCATTCGGAACAGGAGAATACGCTCAATCAGCTTCTAGTCGAAATGGACGGTTTCAATTCGAACACAAATGTTGTTGTGTTGGCCGCAACAAATCGTGTCGATATTCTCGACAAGGCTCTACTTCGACCGGGACGATTCGATAGGCAGATCTTTGTCCCGGCGCCTGATATTAAAGGTCGCGCCAGCATATTTAAGGTACATTTAGGGCCGCTTAAGTCAAATTTAGATAAAACCGATTTAGCACGTAAAATGGCAGCACTGACGCCCGGTTTCACTGGAGCCGATATTGCCAATGTTTGCAACGAAGCCGCATTGATTGCGGCGCGCGATTCAAACGAATCGATTGTATTAAAACATTTCGAACAGGCAATCGAACGTGTTATAGCCGGCATGGAAAAGAAGACGAACGTTCTACAACCGGACGAAAAGAAAACGGTAGCGTATCACGAAGCTGGACACGCAGTGGCTGGTTGGTTCTTAGAACATGCCGACCCTCTACTAAAAGTTTCCATAATACCTCGCGGCAAAGGTCTGGGATATGCCCAGTATTTACCCAAAGATCAATATTTACTATCCAAAGAACAGCTCTACGATCGAATGTGCATGACATTGGGCGGTCGTGTTGCCGAGGAATTATTCTTCAAACGAATTACGACCGGAGCACAGGACGATCTGAAAAAGATCACCGATAGTGCTTATGCCCAAGTTGTCCGCTACGGTATGAACGAAAAAGTCGGCAACGTTTGTTTCGATACGTCGCAACCGGGCGATCCGGTCTTCACGAAACCGTACTCCGAGGATACGGCACAAATGATCGATACTGAAGTTCGATCGCTAATAAATAGTGCTCATGTTGCAACAACCAAACTTCTTGAGCTACACAAAGACGATGTTATAAGGGTAGCCGAACGTTTACTTAAAAACGAAGTTCTTAATCGAGACGACATGATCGAATTGTTAGGACCGCGTCCATTTAAGGAGAAATCTACGTACGAAGAGTTTGTTGAAGGCACCGGTTCGTTCGAAGAAGACACAACTTTGCCGCAAGGCTTGAAAGATTGGAATAAGGACAGGAGTCCGGAAGCAACGCCACCACCCCCATCATCCCAACAAGGTACACCGCCGAAACCGGCTACTGTCGCTTAGGAAATATAATCAATGTGTCTTTCCCCCCGTACACGCATAATTTCATATTTTGTTTTGTCGCTGTGTATCATTTTTGAATTGTTTTTCGAACCTTTCTCTTCTTTGTAAATTTTCTTTAAGACCAATATTATGTTTATAGACAAGAACAGAAACAGACAAAACCAGCAACAAACAAATCGTACTAGTAAAAATTACGTTTAAAATAACAGGCATAGAACGAACGAGACTCGATTAAGTTCGTGTTTCTCTCATCACGGCTTTGCGACGCTTAGCGGCGCTAATTTGTTAAAAAGTTTGATAAACGCGTGAATAAAAAAAAGGTGTATTATCGACCTGAGAGATAATAAACGGAAAATATTTATAAAATAATTTTTTTGGATCTTTATAATTTTTTTTTATTAGTTTTTTGTTAGTTATTTCTTAGACGATAATAAAAAGTATTTTTACAATTACAACAAAATTTTTTTTCTTCAGTTGTACGACCGTCGTTGAATCGTCTTTGAAATTTCGGAAACGTTTCTTAGCGAATTTTCTTCACTATTGAAGCGCTTTTCTCTCTTGATAACCGGAAAACGTTTATCGGCATTTATAAGTCCACTTACTTTGTGCATCGGTCTTCACTCTCTACTTTCAGCTTTCAGCGCTATTCTAAGCGTAAAACTTTATTAATTATGCGATGAAATTTTAATTACTGCACCCGAAAATAGGGTAAATTGGGGAATGATTATGACGACAACGACGATGATGATGATGTCGATGTCGTCCGTAGTGGAGAAATGTTTAGTGCCAGCGAATTAATTGCCCCGTGTACTTAGAGAAACTTGAAATCACTACGATGTCGAGTTTTGTTTTTCAATAAAAATTTTCAGGAATTTTCTGCACGGCAATGTTCGAAGCTAGCAGAAGATTATTCTAAAAGAAAAAACGTCGAGAAGTTGTGAAAGCGTTTTCGCTCGCCGTATACTCATCAGTTTTCGTAACTTTTTAATTGGCATCGAAAAGAAATTTAAAATTTCGGTAAAAAAGTTTTATCAGAAAATATCGTTGACTAATTTATTGTGTATGGGTGAAATGGTTTTTTTAAGTTTCATCTTCATATTCAGTTGGTTATTTATTTCATTGGAAGGTTGGGCAATTGACTAACCATTGGTCTAACCATTGGATGAAGGCAGGATGGTGTCTCCAAAAAGTTACTGTATAGTATTTTAATGTCGACGAGGACAAGACATGAGCTGAAGATTAGATAATTTAGTTGATTGTTTTGTCTATGTTCAGATTTCTTTAAAAAAAAAATAGAAATGGCATCCCCTTTAGGGGAAGGGCACCTAACCAATATATGTATGTATATATAATATATATAATACTATATAAATAGCCCCCTGCGTGCTGCTACGATTTTTAGGTGATTATTAAACAAATATGTGGAAGTGAAAATTTATTCGGTATCTAATCTGACCTAAGGGATACCTTTGAATTTGTGAAAATGTATACAGCACCATTGCACCACATTGGGAGTCGAATTTTAAAAAATTCTGAAAACACATTCTAGGTATATATATGAAGAATCAGTCGAATAAAAATGAATTGAATATTTGGAAAGACCCAATAGATATTATGTCGAAAACCGTGAAGTATATGCATTCCATTTTCACTGATAATTTTTTTTTCCCACCCTTCCGAATGGATATTTGATTTTTTTTTTGTCAGAATCACTTCTCTAGTTGATTTACATATACATACCAAGTTTCAACTTTTAGCATAAGCCATTCTATAGTTAAGAAAAACACCCCCTCCCCCATAAAATAATAAAGTAAAAGGGGATCGCACATTACCACTAAAAAAAAATTTGGTGAGAATGGAAACTCCACATTTTGAAAATAGAGTTTTAGCTTTTCAGTTTTATCGCAAAAATCTTTCGATTTAATTTGAAAGTTAATGAGGACATCCTACAGAAATGATCCTGTGAAATATAGTCCCAAAATTTCATATCAGAACCTATTTCTGATCTGTCCTTTAAATGCTGTACAATCTTGAAGACTATATCTCAAACGATTGTTCCAGGCGCCAAAGTAACACCGAATTAAGTCCAGTTTCTTGGAAGCAATTTTTTGAATTTATCAGCACCAGAAGTTTAGTATATTCCTACTATAAACGGTTAACTCCTATTTATTCTAAGGTGTCTTTCTTCCGATTTCTGGGAAATGTAAAGCTGCACTGAAAGGAGTGCATAATCCATAAAGAGAGCGTGTTTCACATTTATAAGTTCCTAGCAGGAACCTATGCTAAAACTCCATTCCTTCCAATTCCTGTTATAGTGGCAGCAGTTCTTTTAATTTAAACATGCAGTTAGGCCCATTCTCGAATATTGTTCTACAGTGTGGAATCCTTCACAATAATCGAATCGAGACAATACAACATAAGTTTTTGAGACTTGTTGCCTACAAGTTACACATTTCAGCTAAATGGATAAATTACTATTCCCTTATGGGTCAATTGCACCTACGGTCTTTAAGCGATCGCCGAGAGCAATCTGAACTCATTTTTCTTTTTAAAATTATACATAAATTATATAGTAGATTGTCCGTGTCTTCTTGAGTCTGTTAATTTTGGTGTTTCCAATGTTCGTACTCGGTGTCAATCTTCATTTTCCCTGCCATTGCACCAAACCCAATATGGTCAAAATAGTCCACTGTCAAGACTACTGAGAACTGGCAATAAGTACCATATAGGCAATAAGTACCATATTGTATTGATTTACATATTTAGTATTAATCTCATGACATTAAATTCACTCTTCAAAGTCACACAGCTGTATTAGTTGTTCACATTTTTATACTTGTTTTTCTTTTTGTAGTAACACTATTTTATATAATATTATTATTGGAAGGATTCATTCTGTAAACTAATAAATAAAGATTCGTTACCATTACAATTCAATAGGCAGCTCAACACAAAAATAATGTAGGTACTACTCACTGATTGCTTATCATACCGAAACCATTGCTAAGTAGTCTAGCCCCCAATCTAACAAGTGCTGCAACATCCTACTCCTCATGGAGCAAGTTTTCACGTTGAACGGAATTTCATTCAAAACAAAAGCTTCATTGCCCCTTTTTGCATTCAGAATTTGTCCAAAAAAAGTGGGTAATTAAAGTTCGATCGGAAAAGAATATTATTCAATACTGAGATTCATAAGAGCACCTTTTAAGTGCACGTTCTCCCCATATGGAAGAGTCAGGTCAACCTATTGGCCATACCCTTCTGGAAATTTGGAAGCTTGAACTAATGCAAGTAATAGTTATTGTGGAGATATTCCTAACTGTATTATGTAGATTTTACTAATAAGTTCTAACGAAAAGAAAAATAATTAATTGTAATGCTATTGAGAACAGGAGATTTTTTTAATTATCAGAATCATAGCGACACTCATTACGGTGAAATTGTATTACCGGGAATAGCTGCGTTGTTGTTGTTCGCCACATCTCGTTTCATATCCAATTACGAAGTAATGAAAATGCGGTAGCAACTCCCGCTCATAAGGATTTTTTATGTTAACATCCGGCCAGGAGCAGGATACTCCAAGCCATTAACCTGCTTGTAGTGTCGATTACTACAAGTGGAAACAGGAACAGGGTACCTATCATAAGCAGTCTATTACTGACCAATCGGCTATTAACTGGCGTACATAATTTTAATAAAAATCCTAATTTAAAATTACGCTTCTCTAATTAATGGTAGTTTTTGCTGTGAAATTCTAGGGTGTCTGGACGTCCTCTGCTTTTTTTTTAAATATCCCGGCACGTTCATGTGAACGATTGTTTATGGCATTTTGATTATATTCTATAGCAAATCGATATTTATCGTTCTGTTGTACTACAATCCTGTACAAACCGATTTAAAATTGATCTGGTTAAAACGCTGGCAATTTTTACGATGTGTTAATTTCTCCTTTGTATTGATAATTATGTAATTATTGTTTTTGGTAGTATTAAAAAAAAAAAACAAAAGTAAATTAGTGCGGGAAAAAATCTGATTGCCATCATGTTGCAGTTTCACGTGCCATGGTTGTATGAAAATTATTAAAATAATTATTTGTGTTCTGTTGGGGTGAGCGAACTGTGAAGGCGAGGTTGGGGAGGGTTACAAACGATTTTTTTTCTATATCTCAGGATATATGGTAGTATGCGTATGCTAGGGGTCTCAACATTTGAACTTATGTACACATTAGAAAAAATCTGCCAACAGTCTGGGCGCAACTGTATTATTTTTCCGGTAGAAGTTCGAATTGCGTTCAATTTTGAGATGCAGTGTAGGTTACTATGTGACTGGAAACCTAACAAAAAGTTCGGCAAGCAGTTAGGATAGAGTCGCGCTAGAATACTTCAGCCGATGCCACATATGAATTACATAATTGGGTCATATTCCGGGATGTGGTCTTGGGATTGAAAAAGGAAAAAAACTTAAAAATAAATGATTATTAAACAAGCCCGTGGAAATGGAAAGATATTCGATATCTAATCAGAAGCTCAGTTCTGTAACTTATGAGTGACAAATTTCTCACTAAAAAGTCAAAATGAGGACGAATTAATGCAGTTTTCTCTCTGTATTCTCACCAAATGAGAAATGAAAGATTGCCAAATGCGTAGTTAAGTACGGTGCTTTCTCATTTGGTGAGAATACAGAGAGAAAACTGCATTAATTCGTCCTCATTTTGACTTTTTGGTGAGAAATTTCTCACTCATTAGTTACAGAACTGAGCTACAGATCTGAGAGATATGGCAGAATTCACGAAAAAGTATAAAACCACTTTACACCCCCTTAGGGGTCGAATTTCAAAAAATCTTGAAAACACTTCTTAGGTATTCATATGAAGAAACGAATTCAATATTTGGGAAGACCTAGTAGATATGACGAAAAACGTGAAAATGTATGCATTCTATTTTCACTGATAATTTTTTTGCCCCCCTTCAAAACGCCAATGAATATTTCATATTTGATCTACATATGCACCATGAGGTTTAACTTTCTAGCATAAGCCATTCTATAGTAAGGAAAACTACCTCTCACCCGCGTACCATACCACCCCTAAAAATTATATTTTTCTAACATGCCACTATGTACTATAGTTCTATCTATATACCAAGTTTCAGTTTTATATCATTATAGGTTCTTAAGATATAAACATCGAAACTTAACTTAAACACCCACACCCTCATTTTTTTTGCCTGTTAGGGTTCAATTCGGCCTACTTCCGGCAAAAATTTTAGCATCTATCTTACAGTGTTCTTGGGATACGAAGCGTGATTTTTTTGAAACATTCTTATCCCCTCCACTTCTATGCTCCCCTTCCCCCTTAAAAGATTTCACTATGAGAAATCTTTATTTATCAAGCTTTATACTCAAACCGAATTTTATTTTTCTAGTTTAATTGGTTTGTGAGATATCGTAATCTAAAGTTTAGACCCCCTCCGCACGCCACTGCCCCACTCGAAAATTTCAATCTAGTCTCCCAGTATAACTACAGATATTTGTTAAGTTTTAATTGCTTGCCATTAACGGTTCAGGAGATATTGATTTTAGACTGTGTCGATCTCGGCTTTCTTGCGTTTCATACGCATTATTCTCCCCCCCCCCCCCACTCCCACACCCCCTCACCCATACCCACACCACTCCGAAAGATATCAGTCGTAGAAGTTCACCCAATCTACCCAGCATAACAATTTAATGATAATATCTCAATGGGTTGGGGAACTACGCGCCTTCAAACTATTTTGCGTACGGCGGACGGCGTACAGACAGACATTTTTTTGGTTGCTTTTTTGGGGTCTACTAGTCCCAAAACGTAAAAATACAATATTTCAGGGTAGCAAATTTTTTGGAAATTTCAGGTCGATCACAATACTTTATTATTAAGAAATAATAAAGCAAAATTAATTAAATGGTTCTTAATTTTTTTTTTGGCATATTTTTTTTAAAATTTTTAAATGAATGTATAACATTGCAAGAATGTTGTATCACAATTTCAAGTCGATCGGAGCAAAATTAACGGAGCTATGAGCAATTTAGAGGTGTACGTTATCGTATGTGACGCTTAGTGTGCAAAACTTTAAAGGAGGGGGTACTGTATTTAAATTTTTTTTGCCATATTTTTTCAAACTTTCAATGAATCTATAACATTGCAAGAATGTTGTATCAAAATTTCAAGTCGATCGGAGCCAAATTAACGGAGTTATGAGCAGTTTAGAGGTGTACGGGATCGTATGTGACGCCTAGTGTGCAAAACTTTAAAGTGTTTTTCTGAAACTTGCCATTTTTGGAGTCGGTGTGCACTGTAACTCAAAATCAAATGCACCGATTCTTTTGAAATTTTTTACACTATTTTTACACATAAATCAGCAGGTAACGCCGTCGAGTTTTTTTTTCTTTTTTCTCATTATTTTTTATTTTACAATAAAAAATTTGCCGAATTTTTTAGCGAAATTCGGGCTTTTGACTTCAAAATGCTACCAAAACTGAAAAAAATCGATAAAAAAAAAACTCGACCGCGTTACCTCGAGAAACATCTTATCTAATAAACGGATTTTGATTTTTTTGATTCGGATGATCCAGTCTCGAGTTGTAGGGCACACCGCAAAATAACTTTTTTATGAGGCGCCTGCGGGGATTTGCTGCCAACGGCTTATTTATAAATATTTTGATATTAATTTTTTTTTGATTATAGTTGAGATGTTGTATTAAAATATAAAAATAAAATGAAATAAACCAACATTACGTTTGTATTGAAAAAATTCTTGAATATATGGCTTTTTTTCCATCCCTTAAGAAGACCTAAGAGATATGACAAAATTTGTGAAAATATGTTCCGAATGAATCCGAATCCAAATCCGTAGAATAAAAGTGAATTCAATATTTTGGAAGACCTAGTAGATATGATGAAAATCGTAAAAATATATGCATTCCATTTTGACTGAACATTTTTTCGCCCCCAATTCCGAACTCCAATGGACATTCGTATATTTTTTAGTTCAAATTACTTTTCTAGTTGATTTACATATACACACCGAGTTTCAACTTTCTAGCATAAGCCGTTACATAGTTAGGAAAAACACCCCCCACCCCCGTACCATACTACCACTATGAAAAATTATATTTTTCCAATATGCCACTACTATAGCTCTATCTAAATACTAAGTTTCAGCTTTTTATCATTATAGGTTCTTAAGATATAACCATCAGAACCTTTCCCTTTTTACCCTCCCCCACCCTCACCCTCTACACCCACACCCCAAAAAAATTTTTCTCTCATAAGGTTCTATTGGGCCTACGTCTGGTAAAAAATTTGTGCATATATCTTATACTGTTCTTGATATATGAAACGTGATTTTTTTGAATATTTCTTATCCCCCCCACTTCCATGTTCCAGCACCCCCTTTAAAAATTTTACTTTGAGCAATCTTTATTTGTCAAGCTTTATACTGTAACCGAATTTTATTTTTCTAGAGCAATTGGTTCGTGAGATATCGTGATCTAAAGTTTTTCACCCCCACCCCCGTACGCCACTACCCCTACTCAAAATTTTTTTTTCAATCCTTTGTCCTAATATAGGTACAGATATTTGTTAAGTTTGAATTTCGTGCCATCAACGGTTTCGGAGATATGGATTTTAGAATGTGTTGATCTCGGCATTTTTGCTTTTCGGACGAATTATGTTCCCCCACCAGTGGCGACTCGCCGCGAAAGCCAGGTGTGCAGTGCTTTAAGCTTGTGTTACACTGTATGATCAATGAGAGCTTTCTACAAGCTCGCCATACATTTCACGAAAATATATGCAAAAAACTGAGAAAATGCGAACAGTGTAACACAAGCTTAAAGCACTGCACACCTAGCTTTCGCGGCGAGCCGCCACTGTCCCCCACTCCCACATTCCTTCACCCATTTCAATCATTTTTTTCGCAAATGGGTTCACTATCGAAGTTCTATAGAAATTCCAGGTATAAGCTTCCTAGCGTAAGCGGTTGCTGAGATCTAGAAACCAAAATTTTTCGTCTAAAACCCTTCCCACTCCTCCCCCTCTTACCCACACCCCTCTAAAAGATACCAGTCGTAGAGGTTCACCCAACCTACCCACCATAAGAATTTCATGATAATACCTCAACGGGTTTGGGAGCTACGCGCCTTCAAACTATTTTTGCGTACGGCATACGGCGTACGGCGTACAGACGGACATTTTTTTTTTATTGCTTTTTTGGGGTCTACTAGTCCTAAAACGTGAAAATACAAAATTTCAGGGGAGCAAATTTTTTTTAAATTTCAGGTCGATCACAATACTTTATTACTAAATAATAATAAAGTAAAATCGTAAATTTTTTGTTTGAACATTGACGGCTTAGGCGATATGGATTTTAGAATATCTTCTTAATCTCGGCTTTTGAGCGTTTCGAATGGATTATTTATCGCCCCCACTCCTACCCCCGTTTCACCCATGTTGAATTTTTTTTGGAAATGAGTCCACTATCAACGCTTTATATAAATTCCAAGTTTCAGCTTCCTAGCGTAAACACTTGCAGATAATTATAAAAGAAACCAAAATTTTCCGTATAAAACGCTCTACCCACCTCCGCCCTCATATCTACATCTCCTTAAAAGTGGCCATTGAAAGAAGTGCAACCAATCTGCTCACATAAAAAAAAATCAACTCAATAGCTTAAGGAGCTTGGGAGCTACGAGCCTTGAAACATTTTTGAGTACAGCGGTCTACATACGTACGGCGGACAGACGGACTGGCATTTTTTTTCCTTTTTTCGTGTATACTAAAAAAATGCCAGTCCGTCTGTCCGCCGTACGTAGACCGCTGTACTCAAAATTGTTTCAAGGCTCGTAGCTCGGTCATGAAACGAGAAAACAAATTTTTAAGGGCATAGTATTTTTTTTTAAATTGCCGAAGGTCCTTGTCACTAGCGCTGCTAATAATAATTTTTGTATATTTAAATATATACATATATCTAATTATTTTTAAAAATCAAAAATAAATTAATAAAGTCGAATTACATTTGTCTTAATTCGTGGCGTAGAGGAACCGAATAGCCACGACTCTGACGTCAGGACCTCGATTAAGAAAAAAACGTATTCAATTATACCGCCTTTCAATCAAGGATTTCCTCGACAACTCTACCATCGTTACCTACAATTTATTAACAATTAAGTAGTTAACATTTTAACATTCCACAAGTCTTCAATCACAGAACCGAAAATCGCACTGACATTTCAGGACTAGCGCGAGGACATTCTACGGAAAGGAACTGCCTTGTAGGCTTGTTTGCCTTGATAAAAATCACAGGACAGAAAAAAAAGGAAACGATGGTTGCGTGTATGAAGCTGTTAAGCGAATAGTAAATTGATCCCATCTCTTTTGTAAATGTCTTTCGTAACAACTTTGATAAGAAATTTAGTATGGCAATAAAATGTGGTGGAAGCGCGGTGGGTGGTTGTTCGTCGTTCGACATTTTAGCAAAGGATAATGAGGACAAGTCAGTCGAGCAACAACCAGCTCGAAACTAATAATGCGATAGTCCTTGATTTTATTTTCATTTTCATCGGTGGAATTCTCTTCTTCGGTTGCGGTTGTTTTGGAAAAGTCAACAGAGTCCAGTCACATCCACTTTGTCATCCTTGGAGCCTGTCAACAAGTCGGAAAATTAATTCGTCCTTTGAGTACACGTCGAGTACGTACGAGGTAAATACTTTGGTGTGCATGCTGATGTGTGATGTCATGCTGAAAGTGTCCATGCAAACCGGTGTTAGAGCTCTGACCATAATTAAAAGATAAAATTAACTGAACAGAAAGAGTAGGTTGGTAGGGGATTCCTGCTTCGTCCTTTTTCGGTGGTTGGTAAGCCCAATCTGGAAGAGGAGTTGGCAAGTTCAGTGTGTGGAACACCCTATCGCAATCTGAAGTTTGTTTTGTGCTAACTTTTCGAGTAGTGGGAAGAGACGGTACAAGTCTGATGACTTGAGTCCTTTTCAGTTATCCTGTTCATTTTGCTTCTTCATAATCTTTTATGGTAGCCTAGCCCTAGCTGGTGGAAAGTAGCAGAGGTGAAGTAATGGAATTAGTTCAGTTTGTTTGGCTTTTGAGGTCACGTGTATTTGAACTTGTCTAAATGCTGACGTCCTCTTCCTGTTTAAGTAAACCAGGGTGGGTAAGGACTCCACCTGAAAAACTCCTATCCCGGATGGACAACATACCGGCAAAGTTCTTGTGCTGAAATTTGTATGCGTTCTGAATCAGGCACTAGTTACCGGCAGTTTTAATGAAATTAACTAAAATTTGGCGATGTGTTGCAAAAGATCCTTGGACGGTCTCACTTCAAGGAAGTAAGGACGAACTCCATGTGCAGTAGGTGTCTATGCGCGGTGACGCTAAAGGGCCAAAAATTGTTTCATTTTCTTCGGAGTTAATTTCAGAGCACTGCCGTGAAACATGTCCGACGGTAACTTGTGGCTTAACTTGTTGGTCTTGGGGGTTTCGACGAAAATTTCGAAAGGATTTTATATCGAGATTTAGAAGTTTTCGGTGCTGCAACATGTCTTGCGGTGTGCCTGTGTGGGTATGGATGGGGATGTGTGTCATTTGCAGGGTTCGGTACAAAACTGGATGAAACTTTAGAGCGGACAAGAGGATGTGACGTTTCGTTGGGAACCCTTGTTTCAGAACGGAGTCTTGTGGCTATGAATGAATGCTTTATGAAGTTGTATGGCCAGCATAAAGACTTTAAGTTAATTAACTTGTAAGGGACGGTTAAGGGATCGTTTAAGGGTAACAACTGGCAAGTTTCTCGAGAAGGTGTTTAGAATTTTGATTGTTCTAATGTAATTGATGATTTGATATTCAATGTTGTTGGGTGTTAATTTAGTGGAAGGCATAGGTAATTGTTTTGGGTGTTAACATAAAAGCAAGGTGTCTGAAAAAACGTCTGAATTTTTCTCCGATAAGAATGAATGACGCGGAATCCCTTTTCGACGATTCTTTCATAGAAACGAGACATTTGTAGGGTTTTGTCAGTTTTTGTTTTGAAATGGACTAAAGGGAGTAAACTCATCTGCTAAGTGTTATATCCTTCAGTAATGACTGTATGAGCCATTCACATATTTATATCAATATTTGCAAGCCAACTAAAAAGTCATATAAATTATTAAGCGATGAGTGGGATTTGAACCCAAGACATCGCCGGAGCAATGTTTTCAAGTCCTTATGAACGGTAATGTCTCATTACTTTAAATTGACATCTGACTGTATTCACTTCTTTCATTTTCAGATCCTCTTAGTTATAATGTTCCAATTTTAACAACATCTTTATTAACGTGGGGTATCAGTAGTGTTATTTTGATTGAATCTTAAGAGATATGGAGAAGAAAATGAAAAAATTTCGATTACTGTGTGTTTCTTATTATAAAATGATTGTACTGAAGTTTAAAAAAGCCTAGAGTTGTAGTCTGGGTGGCTTAGTGGCTAGAGCACTCTCCTTTGGTGCACCTGGTACCAGGTTCGAATCTGTTTTGGCGACAAGTAACTTTCGAGAATGGGAATGGGTGCCGGACTACCAATTCACTCAGCTGTAATGAGTTCCTGAGTTAAAATCGGGGTAATAATCACGGATGGGCGTATGGCTGACAACTTCACCTCCTAGTGTCCCGTTGGTCTAGTAATGAAGTAACTCAAGCATTACTTCAAGGCCTAGACCCGATTATTATTAAAGCCTAGAGTTACAATATACACTGTATCTAATACTATAATTACTTCTACGTAGGGTACTTACAGTATGCAATAAAATTGTATCAGAATAGCAATTGTTAATAAAAAGATTGTAGTTCCAGTCCCAAAAGCAAAAGTAATACAAGTACTCCACACAAAATATCGGTACTTTTTTTTAAGGATACTGAACTGGACTTAGGTGATTAGCCTTTAAGTACAATCCAGTCAGCTTAGGGATGGGAGGTCAGAAATCGGGCCGGGTATGGCAGTGTACTAGTTGGTGGTAATAATTTTTGAGTGATGTTTGGCTATGATGTGATCTACCAGAACAACAATGTTGCCTATAACAAATCAACTACTGTCTGATATCTCTGATGATGTTAGTGAATCTGATAAGAATGTAAACGGAACTCATCTGCTCAGTGTTAAAGACTTTAGTAGTGATCCTATTAATTCACTATTTATATTAATAATTTCAAAGCCAATAGCAACTGAAAAATTCTTATATACCTATAATTTATGCGTAGAGTGAGAATTGAACCCACGATATCACCGAAGCAATGTTTTCAAGACCTAGTACACCACCACTGGACTTCACCCGGTGTCTCTGGTGAACGGTCAAAAATTATAACCACGGATTTCAAAGACTTTTCTGTGGAAACTACAAAGAGGAGTAGAACTTGAGCAGCATTAATATGGAAGGAGGACAGTTTAAATTTTGCGCTATAAAAACAAGGAACTAGTGAACTAAGTGAACGAATAGTTCGCAACGGATCAGGACCTAGTTTGTGAATATAATCAAAAACAGGCCAGTAGGCAAACCACACAAGCGATGGGGAGACTTGGTTGATGAAGACATCAAAGGCATCTTAAAAATCAACAGCTCGAGGACGCGGTGTTTGGATCGGGACGATTTGAGACGACGATTTCAGGAGCCCAGGGCTCGAGCTGGGCTATCACGCCATTGATGAACGATATAATCAAAAAATGAACAATTATTGTTCGGATATCGTAATACTATCATATTTTTACAGAACTAGACTGCGACGTCTAGCACGTACCATAGGCATTCGGTAAAAAAATAAGCTAACTCAACACCAGCCAATACCTCAGTAGTCCTGTGATTGTGAAATCGCAATTAATTCGATTTGATTTTATACTCTTTTATCCTGTCGAAGAACCAGAAGGAGCATAAGTCCGAAAAGACGGTTTCAGCCCCTGATGACTGCTTCAACTGATTAAACGCATTACCGGTCATTACTTTTTTCTGCTTTCGCAGTCGTCTGTTCGAAAGTACATATAGTGAGCCGTCGAGCCACATATCTACAACAAGTTTCGATTGCAAAATGGAATCGTCGTTCTGCGGTAGTTCACTCAGACTCTCATCCTCTTTGATGGCTGCTGTCTGCAAGTTGGTTTCCATCCTTTTTATTCGTATCAGACATCAAAAAGCCATAAGCCGATAGTGTGCCCGACCGAACCAAATTAGACGAATAAAATGAATAGGAAATGCCCTGCCGCGGAGTGCAGAAGGAGATGCCGCCCATCGTCGACGATATGGCCGCAATGTAGATGTGAATTTTAACCAAGTTTCTTTTCGTTCGAAATGTACTGATGCGTTTCGAGCTTGCTGCAGTTGTTATCCTCTTCAGAAATTAGGGAAGAAAAAACGTTGTAGCAGAGAGCATAGAATATGGCGATTGATATAATCAATTTTTATGGTTATGTCTTTTTACATATTTGAGTCGTTAGATGGCGCCGTTTCATCCTTTCTGGAATGGTTTGTTCTTTGTTGAAATGGATATGGGACAATGTCGTTTTCATTGTATGCAATTCAAGTTCAAGGCACTTAAGTCGATTCGGTAGGGTACTTGTTGCTTGAAGTGGTATCGATAAAAAAAACTTTTCGATTACAAGTATTTAGTCGATAATGCAGGGAAATCGGGAAGTGTATTTTCTAGAGAGTTCAGAGCAAAATAAAAAAAAAAACCTTTTGTAAAAGGACCAATTTTGTAAACTATGTTACTTGCGTGTTTAATTGCCCATTGTTGCAATCGATTGTTCAAACATTGTCCCGCAAACAAGTCGGAGTAAACAATTTCTAGTTATAAACACAATATTCGGTACGCCATTTATTTTCCGGAAAAGACCTAGAATGTTCTACCAATATATATACTATGTTTCAAATATGCAGCATAAACTCTTCAATGCCTCACACTTCTTCTACTGAAATCTTACTACAGACCCAATTCCGGGAAGCCTCCTACAGTTTTGATCAAAGTTATTATACTTTTGCGTATTTTCCATAGAAAAGTGCTTAACATACTTGGTCATGAATGGGAAACGATAAATGCATAAGACTATTATTCATTTCGCTTTGATTTTTTATGAATTTCAGATCTATATTAGAAGAATGGTGGTTGCATTCTTCTCCGCCGTGTCTAGGTGATCAATTTTGAATTGTTAATACAGTGCTGAAGTTGGCTCGACGTTGCGTAGCAGCATTAAGTCGGTACAACGTCTTTTTGACGAGGGTACGACCTTTTGGTGACGACCATAGTGACTAGATTATGGGACGACTGAACCGTGTAACCTGGACATCTCGTTATTTATAGTGGCGAGAAAGTCATGGCTTGCATTCTCCACACACTTCTAAACTTCGATTGATTTTCATTTTATGGTCTGCTAGTCAATTTTTTGGAATTTTTTTTTAACTTTGAGTTCTGATTATAAATTTAAGTTAATTTTTTTATGTATAGTTATTAACTTTCGAAGTGACGATGCACACGAGAGTCTACTGCGAGTGTAGAATACTTTAAAGTTACGACAGTGTACAGAGCTATTACACCGACTCCGTTTTTCTACTGTGCCAGCGAGATGATGAGGTCAGTTCTACGCATAGAGCTATATGTATAATGGAGATGGCGTGCATCGACTTTTTTGAAGCCGGAGGTGTTCTCGCAAAGGACCGGCGATATTCACTATGCTACTATTAGCATCTTACTCACATATATGTTAAACCCCGGTATTGAAAAGAAAAAAAAGCCCAACCTTTAAATACTAGGCTAATATTTGCATCTCACTGCCACCGGGCATGAAACGCTCCATACAAAAACAGTCGCTTAAACTTCAAAATGCTTCACAGTGCTTTATACAGAAACGGAGTGCTGCCATCTCCGTCAAATATAGCTCCATTGTTCTACGTGAAAACGTTTGTGAAGTGATTTTCATTGATAAGTGCGATTAAGTGTAGTCAGTGGAATTATGAAGCGTAGCGAATTGTGTGTTATTTGAACTCGAATTAACAAGGTATTGATATTTTTGTTAATCTTAATCGAATTGTGTTTTACTTGAAATTCCGACGAACCCCTACTCGCAAAAATAGTAGAAACCACTAAATAGCAACAATTCACCAAAACTCTTTGTGTGTAGAAATACTTTCCGTGAAACTCTATCCAAAACTGAACTGAATTTGGCACACAGGATTATCCGATTCTTATTTCTACTATTTCATTTCAAACTGAACCATGTCACTTCAATTCATGATGAAATCCCCAAATCCAATCATTGTGACGAAAATTGCATCACTTTATCCAAAGGCTCTTCGTAAAGCCGGAGAAAACTTGAAAATTGATTGTACAGTTCTATGGCAAGTATGTAGTTACCATACAAAAACTTATACAGAGTAGTGCCAGCGGCACATTATCCATAAATCTTTCGGGTTCTTCAAATATTGTCTACTCTAAGAAAATACTTCCGAAAATACTGGGATTCAATAAAGTCATGTGAACACAATGAATCCTTGTGAAGTATCTAACACGAATATGGGCATTCTTTTCTTTTTGCACAAATTTTCCTCAAAAAGAAAAGAGGTTATCGTTACGTTCGTGTTTTAGCAGTCATAACGTTCGGTGTATAGAAGTGCTGATATTCGCCTATGAAATTTTCATGCTTAAGGATGAAATATCCTTTCATTTCGGATAAATATCAAGAACAAATCCGTTGGTATAAAATGAAACACTCTGAAGAAGGGAAGGCACGTAATACGACGTCTTACAAACGCATACATTTATTATACTCCTACAACAATGGATTTATCCTTTCTAGTCAGAGTGATTTCTGAACCGTCTCCGGGATAATGTAAAAGACCATTTCAGAAAGTTAACTGAAGAGTAAATTTGTCGAGCCGAAGCTAATAAATCATGTGAGTAAGGCGTTTATAGGAGGATCGTTTAAATTGACTAATCATCGGATTTTACAGGGATCCGAAGACATTGTGGTGGATTTGTTATAAAATTAGCTAATTGTAAGGAAAATACAGACAGCAATTTTTTTAATTACATTCGTTTATTCTTTCATGGAGTACAATCGGTAAACATTTTATAAACAGATGCTTCTAGAGAATTTATAGGTATAGTTTTTCGCCGAATATTCTCCAACATCGAATATTGCGATTCTAACTATAATATTAGATACTAGAAAGCAGCGGACCGAGGTACAACCTATAGTTGTACCTTGGTCCGTTTGAGGTTCACTTTAAAAACCGTTTCAGGATCCACCAAATTTAGTCACAGCAGTTCTAGCTATAATTAATTTTGTGGTTAAACAAATAAGCTTTCATATGTACTATTTCCTAATTTACATTTGCTGTTGGCTTAAAAGATTTAAGGGTTAATGTAAAATTTGGACCGAGGTACAGCACCTTCCCCTACTGTTTTTCAAAACACACCAAAAAATTAACTTGGGATCCCAATGGGATCGAGGTCAAAAAATCTAAGAACATCAATGCTTCTCAATTATGTTATATGTAAATGTAATTTTTCTATAACATAGTGGGAAAATTTTGAATTAAATATATTTACAGTATTTTATTGAACTCTTGTTTTTGTCACAGATTAAATTTGGCTCGCGTGGTATTGACAACTTCATACTTAATGTGAAAGACTTAAACACTACTTCCATCGAAATTTGAATAATCTTAATTTATTTACCTACTTTGTCGGAATTTCTCACCAAAACAATACCCGCTCTCGACCTACCCTTAAACTTAAAAATAACGACCTGTTCGCAAATGGTCGAACATTTTTTAGGTTGAAAAAAATTTTTTTTTCTCTCTTCACAGATCTTACGAAAAATAAATTACAGCGTATTTTCCTGTTTTTATTATTTTACCGCAAAACTTTCAAGTTAGTGTAGTGGATGGGCTCCGAAACTCCTTGCTTGTTCCGTAGATTAATAGAGGGACTTCGAGATGAGAGAGGGTATTTTGTCGTCCAGGGTATCCCCTATTCTATAGCGCGCACTGGATACACTATACTAGTTCGGTTATATTCACGTATAACATTGAACGTATATATGTACAATATGTCGGTATGTCGGTATATGGAAGGGACCATTATTTGTCGGTTCGGGAAAAAGGAAGTAACAGCCTGGAAAACTACGCGGACGAACTTTGATACTTTCGGCCATAAATCCTGTCGTTTTCTGGAAGCGAAAAACAAGTTTTTGTGCTGTGAACGTGTGCTTTTTGGATATAACGTCGCGCTGGAATGCTTCATGGTTGGCTCTTCCGTAGTAAACAGAAATTAACTTGGTCCAAGTAAAATTCATGATATCACTTCGAAGAATACGACGACGACAAGGATTCCATTTTTGATATAGTCATTGTCATTTTTATTGAACAAAATGAATTCACTCCTTGGCTTTAAAGCTGAACAACAGGTTGCTGATGAATACTGGTAAAACTTAAGTTAACTATAGACCAAGACTGTAGTTCTTTCTTCCTTTCACCACTACCGCAATGTAGGATACCTTCAGGTAATACAGGTAATATACAATTCATCTTAACTATAGGAGAGTAATCCCTTCATTAGCCACAACAGTACAATATGCTAGTCATCAGAAGTAATTTACAACTTTGCTTTCCATTTAAACTTTTCCTGGACATGAATGCTTTTCCTTTGAAAGTTGGCTTCTATTATTGTCTGCCTAATATCCCACAATAATTTATTGTTGTGTTGTCCTTTGGTATGTTGGCCGTAATGTTGGATTTGGATTAAGGCTTAAAGTTGAAAACTGTTACGTTTTATATGAAACGAAATTTATGACATCAGTTTAGTTAAGGATTTAAATTAAATGATCGAAAATCCGCTTAGAACGATATATTACATGTGTATTAGTTGCTTGCAAAATTGAAATATGAGGTTTTTATTAGGCGCTTATATTTAAATTTTATAATAGACATTATAGTTCCTATTGTAGTTTAAAATATTTGTACAAACACCCAGCAGTATATGTACTGACTAGTTAAAACTATAGGCTATTTTATTTGGTAGGTACCACACCATAACATCATGAAAGCTTGAAGGTTACGATTGTTTCAAGATATGGGATTAATCTAAATTCAATAATTAATTTATTTTGTAGTAGGTACATATGAATAGAATTTTTTCCATTTTGCTTATCATTACAAAACTTTTCAAGAGAATCGGCGATGGTAAGGTTCATTTTTGGCGATTCTTGATGGCATGGCCCATAACGACCTGCCTATGTAAAATTAATTTGACACCTCGACATATCTAAGAGATATGACAAAATTCGTGAAAATGTGGAAAAAAATGGTTTTAACACTTTCTTTTGTTACTGAAATAATTTGTGTAGTATATGTATGTATGTACTAAGTTTCAACTTTCAAGCATAAGCATTTCTTGAGACCCCTTCCCCTCCGTTTCTTCCTACTCCTATATACAAAATTATTTTTTTAATTTTTTCTCCATTAACACCACCTCTCACCATCACCTCCTAAACCCCACGCACAATTTTTTGTCTGTTAGATGTCTACTGGGACTAATTCCACTAAAATTTGTAATTTTTATTAAAATTTTTTTTTTAAATTTGGCTGTTGCTCACTTCTGTGCTTCAACTTCCCCCACACCCCTCACCCTCCAAATGGTGCTTTTTTTAGGCTCTACTTATAATTCTAAACCAAATTTTATCATTCTGGTACCATTGGTTCGGAAGATATTAAAATCAACCATTTTTCTACGAACCTTTAAACTCTTTTGCGTACGGCTTCTTCGGCGGATAAACGGAAATTTTTTTTTCCTTTTTTAAGGCTTACTAGTTCTAAATTATAATTTAGTGTAGCCATATTTCTGGAGGCGGCACATTTAGGAGGCCAAAGTCCGATTTGGATTGTAGCGCTATCGTAAGTAAGTAAGGATTTTTATTTAAGGTCGATCACAATACTTTATTATCAAAAATAAATTCATAAGAACTTAAAATTAAAATTGTTGGAAGTACGAAGGAGAGCGAGCGATCAAAAATATTTATTTTTAGTTATTTTCGCAATCAAGATATAAAATCGATTCTTTCTCTTGATAATATTTAAATATTACATAATCTCCGTGACTTTATCTTAAAGATAATTCAACAACAGGAAGTTCAATAAAGGATGCTAAACAGAACATCAACTTCAGCAGCACTTTAACTGCAGCCTTCGCCGCACAGTAATTAAAACACACACGATTGTATGCCGATGCCCATAATGGCAACATCAACGGCGAGTTAATGCAGCGGCGATGTCTGCTCTTACTCTAATTTCTAATGTGTCGTCATCTTTTATTAGGTAAAGTCGCCGTCTCTATTTTGGATGTTTCATCAGAGCGGGGCCGTGGGATTTTGCGGTTGCAATCGGAAATTGAAGTCGGTATTCTGTTTTATACTTTAGTGCACCGCCAATAGTAGTATATTATATGTTGAGAAAGTAAATTGTTTATTTTATGCAGACTAATGTTAGTTTTTCATTCAATTATTTTGTTTAAATATTCCACACGTTTTCAACTCGATAAAAAAAAGTCCACTAAAATCAAGCGCTTCAAGATTAATAGATATAACGTTTGAAATAAAGCCCCATAGGTACACTGCTGGTGATTTACATATTATGCCATATGCACATACAAAATCCCCTTCACTTTATTCTCTATTAGCATACGTAATCCAATTTTACATACAATCATGAGAATTGTACCTGGGATACTGGCTCTCATACAGTATTGTCCGTTCGTTCACTATATTGTTGGGATCGAAGAGACAAATGCAAAATACGAACCTAAATCCTATCAATTAGATAGTGGAAAATTGAATAAAAATTCGTATGTTGACCAAATTTATGTAGGTAAAAATAGGAAAATATTTAAATTTTGAATATTTTAATTAAAAGGCAGCCGATGGTGAGCTGGAAAGCGCTCGAAATAGAATACAAAAATATAAAAATAAAATTATAACTAAATTCTGAATAATTAGCTATTCACTTAAATGAAAGTAAAAATTCATCGAAACTAAATTCACTGGCCTGGACTGGTCGAATTTCCATTTACATAGTAAATCATAATATTCATAGTCTATCACGACCCCCCTGCTCCCACTCTCCCCGTTCAAAACCATACCATAAACATCTAAAATATGAATAGCCAACAAAAGCAATGAGTTCCTAATTTATTCATATCCGTGCTGCGAAATAGGAAACAAAAGGGCCGTATAATATATTTTATGATCATAGCCACATAAATTTTATTGAATTTAAATTAAAAATAATAGTTTCATAAAAAAGAACAACCCCATCACGCCACGCAGATCCGTCTAAACAGGGCGAACTCCGGGCGGCCCGGATAATATAAAACAGGCTCTGCTTCCGTCCCCGGAAAAACAATCGTTGCCAATGTTATCACCAAAAAATTTCATTTTTATTCCACTCACTTCGTACGCTTTATGGCCTTCTGATGGGTTCATTTTATTTAGAAGCTCATTTCAGAAGTCGATTCCATTATAACTTTATTGTCATAAAAAATTAGCGAAGTCCTTAAGATGGGTGTTGTTTCTCTTCCTTTGGTATTATGATGCTTTCCAACGAGCAGTACCTACAAAGAAAATTATTTGCCGGACATGAAAGATGTATTTATTGGGAGAAATGGGGCTTGTTATAGTACAGGGTGAATCATTCGGGAGATTGGTACCCTTTCTTGCCGTCTCATTACTGGTTACAGAGTGTATCTTTATAAAGTAAGGAGAGGAGCATGAACTGGCTCGAAAAATATAGTAAGAAGATAGTGAGATGGTCAACGCAGTTCCTTTTAGTGAGTGAGTTAACTCCGACTCACTCACTTAAAGGGACTAGTTCAGTGAACTAGTTCGAGTTCCTTTTGAAGCTCAGAGTAAATGTGATGACCTCAGAAAAAGGTCCTCCCTTCCCCGGTGAAGAGGAAGTAGTTTCATTTCAAGGTGGGAATGAATGTGATGACCTCCTCACTCACGAGATTATTGCATTTAAATTGCATTTAAAACTTCCCGAACGCATTTTATGAAAACTCATAGCTTCAACACGTTTAACCGAAAGCATGTAGTGCGACTCTGGTGGAAATCGAAGTAAACTTTGGAAGAAACTTTTTTATGCTGTAGAAACTTAAGTTTCTTTGCATTAGCTAATAAATTCATTTTTCATTACTGCTATCCAAACTCATTTGTTTCAAACAATTAAGAAAGCATAAATTTGCTAATGAAACACATTTGAATATCTACTTGTCGAAACAAATCACATCAAAATAAAACGAATTGCCTGAACACTATTTATTTAACTTGTTTATTTTGCTTACTTAAACGCGTTTAAGACACAAAGTCTGTACAGGGTATTATACTATGTTGAGACTACAAGATTAACGCGTTTAAATCGAATTAAACGCGTTGAAAACTCTTCCTGAACCTGTTTTCGAAAACACGAAGCTACAACGCGTTTAACCGAAAACATGTACTGCGACTCTCGCGAAAATCGAAGCAAGCTTTGGAAGAAACTATTTAATGCCGTAGAAAATCAATTGCTGGCTTGTGCAATCACAGAATTAGCTTATAAATACACTATCCATTACTTCTATACAATCAATTTATTTTCAAATTATTTAGAAAAGTAAATTTGGTAATGGACACAGCTGAATATTTATTTGTCAAAACAAATCACGTCAAACAAGTTTCCTAGTCTGAACACTACTTTTTTAACACATTTATTTTGCCCACTTAAACGCGTTTAAAACGCATAGTCTGTACGGGGTGTTATTTTATAGATACGACACGAGAATTCATACAAACTAATTTGGTTTGACATTCTTTTCCAAGCCCTTTACCACATGGTATAAAAAAATATGAATGTGAGAGATGCCATCATTAGTGTGGCTAAGGTGGTGGTCAATAGGGAGGCGTATTGTGCCACCCTATTTTATTAGGCACTCAAGCATTTACTCCAAGCGTAGACAATTTGATTTCTTGCAAAATTCAAGCTTTTGACTAGGTCCTGATTTGTATGCTCCTCGTTCATCACAACTAAAGGTTCCTTCACTTTCTCTGAACCGGTGGAACTTCTTGGCAAAGTGTGCACCTTGGTTTCGTCCAGGTGTATGAATCCTTCGCTTTTTAAGAAGTTAATGCAAATCAACTGTGGTCTGTGGTCGGTTTGATTTCCTTTGAAATTCACACCTTCTCCGGTTAAAAATTTATAATATGTACTTAACTTCTCAGGTTAGCATAACTGCTACCCTACTTCTTCTGTTTCCTCAAGCGGGTTCACCATTTAAGGAGTCCTTTAAATTTTTGCTAGTTAGTTTGAGTTCTTGATGGAGACTAGAATTAAAACCTTGGTTAAGCCAAAATCAATAAGCTCCTTATGAAAGAAATTTGTTTCGTCCTTTTATGATCAACATGTTTTCTGATCAATTGAAGTTTTTTTTGGAAATTTAGAAAGAATGAATTAGGCAGTCACCACTCACCAAAATATAGTGACTTGGTTATCAGACGTTTAGCGGTCGTTGGCGCTAGTGGTAAGAACCTTAAAATTAGTTGGGTACGACCTGAAAATGTAAAAAAAAGTTTTTTGGAATATTTTAAAAATATGAATGAAATTTTTTATAATAATGTCTGCGTAGCTATTCAACTCTATTTTCATTTAACTAAGAAATAATGCCAAGAATTTTTGGATCACCCGGTATAGTAACAATTTGATGACTTCGACCTAGAACGAACAACAACAACGCCGAAAGGCGGACTTCATGATAAAAACAAACTCCTCGAGCCTTTCGTCAATAAATCTGGAAGCATATTAGCATACAAACAAGTCATAACTCAACCCATAAAGTCTCGAAATGGTCGAAAGCTCGCAAACATTATGCTTTAGTGGATTTGTTCACAATACCTTCATCGTGCAGCCTCCCCAACCCTTCGGCCATACCAAAAAACCCACTTAATCACAAACGACCACTATCTAGAAAAAGTTTCCTCGAGCTCAAAAAAAAAAAAAAATTAACCACCCCCTCGCATAGTTTTTCTTCCCTTCCATTGCGGAAGTTAAGTTCCGAGGTATAAAACTTTTATCCTATTGACCACTCTTGACTATCAGACGATTGTATTGGTGGTACGGCGTGAAATTCGTCCTTAGTTTCAATTTCGCTACTACTAAACTTTGGGCAGATTTAAGTCGCCAGGAATTTATTATTGGTTGCATAGCGATTAACGTATCTAATCTTGACCGACTTAAGCTTACGTATATACGTGACTCTCCAAACAAAGTGCCATCAAAGTCCTTTCGGGATGATGTTGGTGTTGTTGTTGTCGTCGTCGTTGTTGCTCCATTTTTTCGCCTCTATCACACCCCGAATACTGAAGATATCCTGGCTCCTATCGGAAGGATATTTATTGGAAATCAGATAGAAACTGTCTCGGGATGAAGAGCAACGACCATATCGCTCCTTTTTTTTTGAGTAAAATATAAATGCGATGTAAGCGTGTTGAGCTACCGCTGCCAGGATATTTCGATATAAATACGAAGCGATATCAACAGGCTCCGTTGGGACCGATTTCCGCATTTGATGGCTGATATCGGATTTCAAGTGTTTTTCCTCATATCGAAATAGCTTCTTGCCAGAAGGATAAGCGACCTGAATTGAGATTTTCGGTTCGTTTTTTTTCGGGGGCCAAGAGCAGGATTTAATATTTGTTTTCTGTTCAGTTCTTTTTTTTTTGTTCGGTGGGCTCAGGGATAGCGTAAAGTCGTACTGATTTTATGGGTCCTGATTATATCGGAAAGTGTATAGTAGTTTTTACTCGGGGAAAAGTTCTTATGGGGGATATTAAGAAATTTTTATGATTGACAATAAAATCTTCGCGTGGAGTTTAATATGAAAACGTTTGTGAAGACGTCTACACAATTCCCACCTACTTAAAAAGAAAATATTTTTATTATTGAACAGTCATTCAGAGACATTGAAAGGTGATGATTCTACGCGAAGGTCGTATTATGTGAAACGTATGCAGCTATTATATTTAATTTTTTAGCATCGATTTGTAGGTGGAATTGTTGTTGAAAGTTGAATATGACTAAAGCTGGTCTCATACCTGTTTTTGACAATTTGCAGTGTTAAATGATGTCAACATTTTGTTTGTCGAATTGTTAAATTATCTTCGACTTGAATACTTTTTGTTAAATTCATATTTGATAGCATATATAACATACTTAAAGTTTGTTTTCAAAATTTGCATAGTATTCATTTGTAGGTATGACTGTTTGTCATTTCTTAATTTACACTAGCAAATGCAGTCAGTCAATCATCAAAATTTCGTTTGCCAATAGTTTTATATGTAGGTACCTGTTTGTTTGACACATTATTTTCTTTGCTCTGTACAAGGTTTATTTTGACAGGAAAAATTTTACTGAGTTTTTCGTCAATATTTATAGTCTAATATTTGACACAATGGAGTATAGTATGATACCAGATTTTCAAAACTTTAACTAAACATATGAACGCTCCATAACTCAAGAATGATTTTGTGCTGCAAAGTCCTTAACTCTTTAAGCTGAATTAATAAGCCTTATTTAGCTGGCTAAATTAATATGAATACTGTTTTCTTTTAATGCTTTAAAAAAAAATTTTAATCCAATTTTTACTAAAAATTTCCTGTATATTTCATTTCTTCAAGTAAAAGTACACATTTAAATAACCTTTATGTACTCGTAAATTGTTAATGTTGATACCTTTCAACTGATGAAAAGGCTCACAAAATTACGCATCATTTCGTGTAAAATCACTTGTATTTATATATGAATGGAAAATTACGTTATTTTTCGTGTAATTCTACTTATCTATTTGAATTTTACTACGAAAAATTTGTAAACATGAAACCACGAAGTTGGACGCTTCGTTCGATTTTGGTTTATAGTGATATAAAAATGAAATGCCTTCGGTGGCTGTAGTGGCTACGCGCGCCAAAACTCCGAAGCAAAACAAAATATTGATCGCCAAGATCGCCTACAGCCAAGGGTTTTATTAAGAGTAAGCAATTAAGAAATAATATTAGAAGTAGAAATAAGTGCATCTTAAAGAGTACGAAGTATACACTTTAGAGAAATTTGCTGCTTTCGAAGTTGAAATTTATTGATTGCAAATTGAAATTTACTGACAGAAAATTAAAAATTACTTTCAAATTGACTATTATATCTCAATATAAATTTACTTGAAATGGTGTAAAATTCAATGGGTTTTTACTTTGTTACTTTTTAATATGTAAAAAAGTATATTGTACGATTGATTCTTATTTGTTATTAGTGTCTGCGACAATATAAATTTTTTTTGGATTTCTACGTAACATAAGACTAATACAGGATTTTGAAATACGGGATTTTAGAGTTGTGGTTTTTTAAAATACGAAATTTTTGATTGCAACAATTGAAATAAAGATTTTTTTTTGCGATTTTTGGAATATGGTGTCAACTGTGAAGGTAGGGATTATATCCTTTAACCTTACATTTAAATTAAAAACAATTATTATTGATTTAATAAAAAACTTCCCTCTTATCTTTTAATAAAGAAAAGATATTAAACAAATGGGATCTACATACAAAATTATAAACTTGGTATTAAAATTATTTATTTGAAAATATTAAAGTTCTATAATTTTTTTAGTTATTTTTTGCTTGTGTTAATTTATTAGTTTCTAAACATCAACTAAATTTTATTTTTTTTCCATATCATTTTGTTTATGTTAATCAATTGCTTTGATTATTTATTTAACATTACTATAAACGTCAGGGGCGAAATACAGTACTACATTACTGCACTCGCCACAATGGTATGACGTGCATAACCCTTCAAATCACAAAGTCAGCAATATCAGCAATTGCCGATATGGATCATTTCGTTTCTCAGCAGTTACTAGCGATATGGAGCAATACTTAGCAATTTGGCAATAAGATCATTCACGAATAATTCAGTCTATGAACAACACGAATGAAAATTTGACAAACAAATCCATTATAACACGAAACTGAACAAATAAATCGAAAACTCAAAACAAAACTTAACAACTGAATCACCGAACGAGGACAATTTGCTCGCAATTTTCCAAGCTAGTGGAAATAAGACAACTATATGGCCAGCAATACCAGCAATCTGTAAAAATATTGCCGAAATATTGCTGCAACTATCATGATATTGCCCTGTATTGCTCCATTAATCGCTCCACTAGTTTTGGCAATAGTCATCGGGCAATCTATTGCTTGAAAAATTGCTCGTGTGTGTGCATCTTAACGCGGAGTTAATAAATTAATTAAAAATGTTGCATATGTTGATTTCCATGATGCTGTATGTACTGAGTTGAAAAGAGGATTGTTCCTTTTTCTTCTGAATGTGTATACCGTAAAAATGATTCCAAAATGTCGTAGTACAGTACTTCATTTGGATTAGGCATCACATCGTTGGATGTTTTCTTTAAATCGAAATGAAACCCTTCTACAAAACATCCATTAAAAGTGTCAGGAAACTTAAAGGCGCTAATAAGGTTGCAGTGCTCTGACATATTGTTGCTGACAAGAAATTATTGAACGAAAGCAAAACCAACATCCAATAAAACTGATAAAAGGGTACGATCCCTGAAAACACAAGAACCAAGATGCAAAATCCAAGCAACTGAACAAAACTGTATACAAACACCATCGATGAAATAAGGACGTATATTTTTTGTCAGGACCTTTCTTGTTACTAAAATACTGGCTGACATAATAAAACGCGAAATAGATTTACTGAGCTCGCGGATTTAAGCGCTGTACAAAAAGCTTTTAAGTAAATTTCATTACAGCGCCACCCAGCAGTATAAATATAAAGTACGCGCGTATAGTGGAACAAGTTTATCAGATTGCATACATAGCGGGTAGTACTGTATGGTCTACGTATTCCGTATTGTGAGTTGAGTTGAGTGGTTTCTTTCCCCCGAAAAACCCCCTCATTTCTATTTTTTGCTAAAGCGAACGAAAATACCATTCGCAATCTCTGAAATTGTTTTTATTTAGGAGGACATTTCGGAAGATGTGAAAGGATTGCAAAGTGACTTGAAGCCAAGTTGAGCTTCTTAAACCTCAAAATTGCACATTTTATAGGTTTGGCAATAAGATGCGGGGCACGGGATAGTCCAGGACGAATAGAGTTAGGACTGTGAGAGAGAACCACTTGCAGTACGACTATCGAATCTCACTCTGGATCACTTCTTTTTTTTTTGCTGCTATTGCCCGGGTTAGATATTGCGGTTGACCTCGATGTCCTTTCTTCCTTTTCGAGTTTAAGCTTTCTTCTTTTTTTAGTATTTTCTTCATCTTCTTCAAAGGTCCTGCCCTGTAAGTTCGCACGAACGATTCTTTCGATTATCTTTGAGTGACATTTTGGTTCCTGCAACGTGTACATCTTGGGACGATTGTAAAACTTTGTCACGTCGGTTTTTCCATCATTTCCGTAAACCCCATCGTCCGTTTTCATGCTTCAGTGCATTCATAGGTTCGTTCGTCCAAATATGCGATGTGTAAAAGTCGAAAGGTAGAATCTCCTTCAAATACCTTGAAATTTACGATGGCCAAAGAATTTCAAGTTGGCTTTAAGAAAACTCTTTGAAATTGATTTTTACTTAATTTTTGAATAATAAAGTATTGTGATCGACTTGAAATGTCAAAAACTATCTCCTCCCCTGCGTGTTTCTGTTCCTGGGGTTGTAGATAAAAAAGTCCATAAAATGTTTGACATTATAAATTTATTAAATTGAGCGATTCAAATAAAAAAAATTTGACAACAGTCTGGGTGCAACTTTATTATTTTTCCGGCAAAAGTTCGGAACACGATCAATTCTGAGATGCGGTGTAGATTACTACTCGTATGTGACTGAAAACCTAACAAAAAGTTCGGGAAGCAGTTAGAATAACATATAAATTACATAATTGGGGCATATTCCGGGATTTGGTCTAGGGGTTGAAAAAGGAAAAAAACTTAAAATAGGTGATTATTAAACAAGCCCGTGGAAGTGAAAAGAATATTCGATATCTGATCAAATCTGAGAGATATTGCAGCAATCTTGAAAAAACAACCGCTTTACACCTCCTTACGGGTCGAACTTAAAAAAATCTTGAAAACACTTTCTAGGTATTTATATGAACAATCTGGAGAATAAAAACGAATTCAGTATTTGAGAAGACCTACTAAATATGACGAAAATCGAGAAAATGTGTACATTTTATTTTTACTGATAATTTTTTTGCCCCCGAGTTTCAACTTTCTAGCAAAAGCCGTTCTATAGTTAGGAAAAACAACGTCCACTTCCTTACCATACTACCCCTAAAAAAATTATATTTTTCCAAAATGCAACACCATCGGCACACGGCACAATATTACCTTCTGCTGGGTGCCAGGCCACTGTGGAATCCAGGGGAATGAGCAAGCTGATGAGCTCGCTCGAGCAGGCTCCAGCCTAAGCTCACCAGTGATTGACCAGCACATTGCTATTCCCATCGGATCGATAAATCAGTCTATCGACTCATTATGCTTGCAGCGGGCAGGCAATAGATGGTCAAACCTAACTACATGCTCAATATCAAGAACTTTTTGCCCTGAATATGATAACGGGAAAAGCAAGTATATCCTGAGCCTGAGCAGGAAAGATGCTAGCACACTAATCGGAGTGCTCACAGGGCACTGCCTGATCGGTAGACATGCTAGACGACTGGGAACCGACGCAAATGATCTTTGTCGTAGCTGTGGTGACCCAGAAGTGGAGGAGTCAATCTTTCACGTCCTATGTGAGCGTCCGGGCCTATCGAAAACGAGAAGACGGAACCTCGGCGCTTATTTCCTCGATGACCTCGGTGATGTCGATAAAGGAAAGCTATGTAACATAGCAAACTTTATAAGATCCACTAAATGGTTTTAGGTTCCAGGAGTTCTTCAAACTCAAACGGGGAGCACAATGGACGAACAATAACGTCTAATAGAAGGAGAATGATAGCATCACCACCCCTTATACCATACCATACCATTTGTCTAAAACACTTCCCTCTCCTCCTCATACTCCCACTCCACCGGTCGTAGAGGTTCACCCAATCTACCCACCATAAAAATTTCATGATAATTCCTCAACGGGTTTGGGAGCTACGCTCCTTCAAACTATTTTGCGTACGGCGTACAGACGGACATTTTTTTTTCCTTTTTTGGGGTTTACTAGTCCTAGAACGTGAAAATACAAAATTTCAGGATAGATACTCTTTTTTTAAATTTTTTTGTTGATCACAAATAAAACAAAAAATAATAAAGTAAAAGTCACTTATTTTGGCTAGCTTTAAATCGCTAATAGCCAATTAACTCAAAAATAAAAAAAACTGTCTCCGTTTTTTTGTAAATATACTGGCTGTCTCTCAATTAACGATGTCATGTCCATTCAATGGAATGGAGAGAGCAAACGGCAAATTCAGTAACGCTCACATTCATTTCCCAGGAGTATCCACAAGCCTGACCTCATTGTATAGTAACCGACCATCCCCCCACAACACCCCCAACTTTTCAATTTATTTGCCCGATTCAATTCGACCGATTTACATATCAATCGAAAAGTACTCGACTCATAAGAGTTCGCTTCAGAGTTTTCGTTTAATTTATGCGTCAGAATGTCAGCAACAAAAATGTTATCGCAGAAAGGACTCTTGAATCGAGAAATTCCATAGTTAAATAGAACGGCTGGCAAGGACAACTACCCTGTAGGTACTACTGTACACGTGTAACACGAACGGACTACGGTACAGTACGAATCGGTTTTGACGGCATTGCCAGACTCTATAGCCGATGGGTTGATAGATGGTATCGTTTCGGTCGAAGGTAAACGGTAGAAAAGGATCTGGACGAAGGACTTAACAATCGACGAACAACCGCAAACAAATTAAAGGGAGAATTTTACGTAAAATACCTGCCGGAATTCAATCGTAAATTTCCTACTGGTCTTGTTATCGTTTTTGTTTATGGTCATACCATCTGTGCATTGTTGTTTTGTCGCATGGTCCTGTTGCTGTTCTTCTCTGCCTCGTCCGATATTCCCCCCCGGGGACATAGACATTTTGTTGTCTGACAAAGACAAACCCCCAACAGCCATTAATATAGTGAAAAGCGTCCGATAAGAAACGGATGACGGTCCGGGGGTAGCAATGACGACGTCGTCGTCGACTACTTTACATATGTCCCCGAACGATTTCAGGACACGTTAGTCGAGTCTAGTACGTTCTATCTGTTTCGGCGTTATGAAACCGACACCATGCCTTCATCCTTCGTCGCACTCTCCCACCTACCCCGAAGCCGAAATGACTTCTGTAACAATGGGGTCTATTGTTGTCGTTAATGAAATACCGCCCTCAACTTCGGGTTATCTCAATTCGCATTAAGTTCGGTAAATTGTGGGAGTAGACCCTATCTGCGGATGGTTCATGTCCGTGTTAAAGTAATGGCGATCCTGTTGAATGTACGACTGCCAAGTCGGTACGAGGTTGCGGATAGATGTAAGTCATTCTTTGGCAATGTGGGGACCATTCTTCATTCTAATTTCCATTTTAATCAAAGTTATCTTTGGACGAATTGTTTTCTATTTTTGGTTACTAATTAAAATCTGAAATGAACAGTTACACGTACTAGTTTCCGGCTTTTCATCATATAAATTTGCATTAGCTAATTAATGACTAGCGTTGTAGCGGCATGGTGCAATATGTGCTTATCGCGCGATGCGGTAGATTTCTAGAAAATTAAATTAATTTAGAGAAAAGACTGTTTTAGTTTTTACCTTATTATTTTGATAATACAGTATTGTTATCGATTTAAAAAAAAAAATTAATTTGCAACCCTCAACATTTTTTTTTACTCGTTTCATGACTAGTAGATACGAAAAAAGCAATAAACAATTTCAGTCCGTCTGTCCGCCGCACCGCACGCCGTACGTCTACCGGTGTACGCAAAATCGTTTGAAGGCTCCTAGCTCCCAAACCATTTAAGCTATTAAATTTTTTTTTTTTTATGAATAGCCGACCATATTTTGATGAGTGGGGGTGTTCGGGGGAGGTGGGGAAAGCGTTTTAAACCGAAAGTATTGGTTTCTAGATCTCCGCAACCGCTAATGCTACGAGGCTGAAATTTGGAATCTCTATAGAACTTTGATAGTGGACTCATTTGCAAACAAATGGCCGATGTGGGTGAAGGGGTGTGTGAGTGGGAGGATAAACAATGCGTCCGAAACGAAAAAAAGTGAGATTAATACATTCTAAAATCTAAATCTCCTAAACGGTTAATGCCACAAATTTGAAACTTAGGTACATTAGGAGAATAGATTGAAGTCAAAGTTTTGAGTTGGAACAGTGACGTACGGTGGAGTATGCTGAAGGTAAAATTTAAGGGGGCGGTGGAGCATGATAGTGGTGGGGATAAGAATTTTTCGAAATATGTACGTTTCATATCTCAAGAACGTTGTAAGATAAATTCTTAAAATTTTTACCAAACGTAGGGCTAATAGACCCCTAGCAGAAACAAACATTTTGAGGATGTGTGTGTATAGGATGAGAGTGGGGAGGATGAACAGGAAAAATTTCTGATTTTTATATCTCGAGAACCCATAACGACATATAGCTGAGACTTAGTATTTAGATAGAACTATGTTGTATGTTGGAAAAAACATGGGTAGTATGGTACGAGGGGGGGGGGGGGGGGTGTTTTTCCTAACTATAGTACTGCTTATGCTAGAAAGTAGTAACTCGGTGTGTATATGCAATTCAACTAGGGAAGGAATTCTGATGAAAACAAAATTCGAATATCCATTGGCATTTGGAAATGGGCAAACAAAATTATCACTGAAAGTAGAATGCATATATTTTCACGATTTTCGTCATATCTACTAAGTCTTACAAAATAATGAATTAATTTTTGTCCTAAGGATTCTTTATATGAATACCTAGAAAGTGTTTTCAAGTTTTTTTGAAATTCGACACCTAAGAGGGTGTAAAGTGATTGTAGAATTTTTCATGAATTCTCTCATATCTCTCAGGTCTGATCAGATATCGAATTTCTTTTTATTTCCACGGGCTTGTTTAATAAGCAACAGCATCCCAGAATATGACCCAGTTATGTAATGCATACATATGTTATATTAATTGTGGCAGCGACGTAAGTATTCTATTGCGACCCTATTCTAACCGCTTCCCGAACTTTTTGTTAGGTTTTCAGTCACATAGTAACATACACCGTATCCCCGAATTGAACGCATTCCGAACTTCTGCCTTAAAAATAATAAAGTTACGCCCAGACTGTTAGCAGTTTTTTTTTTCATAGATGTGTAGAGACTATCAATTCTTAATTTGCTTTAAGAACAAAATTTTTTTAACACGTTGCAATAAAGAAAAATTTTTTTTTTTATTTGGTATTGGATTAATGTGCGTATCATTACACCAAAGAAAGTATTTTACCATTTGCGGTAAATCTTTTAGTTTAAACATATTCACCTCAAAACAAGTAAATATTTTTCGATGTTATGTTCACAGACTGGTATGTTTACAGACTGGTATGTTTACAGACTGGTATGTTTACAGACTAGTATGTTTACAGACTAGTATGTTTACAGACTGAACAGCTCGTAAAGGTGCTCGTACACGAGTAATTTTTCAAGCAATTAATTTCCCGGCGATTATTGCCAAAACAAGTGGAGCAATTAATGAAGCAAATTCGGGCAATATCATGATGGTTGAGGCAATATTTCGGAAATTTGGCAATGATTTCACAGATTGCTGGTATTGCTCGCCCTATTGTTGCTGGATTTCCACTAGATTGGAAAGTTCCGAGCAATTGTCCTCGTTCGGTGATTCAGTTGTCAAGTTTTGTTTTGAGTTTTGGATTTATTTGTCAAGTTTCGTGTGATTACGGCTTGGAATTCAAATGTTTCAAGTTTCAAGATTTATTTTTCAAATTTGCTGTGTTGTTCAAAGATTGAATTGGCCGTGTATGATGTTATTGCCAAATTGCTAAGTAGTGCTCCATATCGCTAGTCACTGTTGATCAGCTAGATAACCTATGTACATATGTAGGTATATCTATCAAGGTTTGGAGGCTCTCTACCATCACAACGTCTTTTAGGCTACTTTAAGCAGACGAATTTAAACTGCAATTCTCTTATTTTGACAATATAAAAAACGACTACAAGCGGTTGTTTAACGTTCGCCATTCATAAACGCTATAGTAAGCACCCCTTAATGACTTGTTTGAGTTGATAATTCTGCCGACAATTTACCTAACACACTCGTGTATTCGCCGTAAGTCATATTTTGTTTGTTCACTCCGGTTTTCCGTTTTTTTTTCTCTCCCCAAACACAGGTTATAATACTTGAGGCATTTTGACCTTCCTTTTCTCTATATGTACGTGCCACGGATACTAAATCTAAAAGCAAGCCTAGGGATTGTCTGAGACAAATCGCCATTATCCTTCGAGGCATAAGAGAAAAACGCTCCCGAAATTTATCACAGCATACAAAATGTCACCTAAAAAAGTATAACAAAATGAACAACTGCTTTTCGACGAAGGCGTATGGACCCTCTTACCGCGCCATGCATTTGTCATACTCATATATAAATGCTGTTCGTGTTAGTCCCGTGTAAGGTGTCCTATCCAGGAGTAGATTGTTCCGAGGATTCTATAGGATAGGTACGCTCTCGGTTTAAGGACTAAGGAAAAAATGTTTGTTATTGTTCTGGCCCGAAGGAAGTAGTACTATAGTGTGCCCCAAAGAGTACATTTGTGATGGGGCGACGACGAAGCGCCCCAACAAGAAGTCGTTCCGGTGATGGCGCGTTCTCTCGCATATAACGATGTTCTTGTACACGTAAAATAGTCGTTTTGTGAAACGTTAACAACTGGAAATAAAAAAAAAAATAATGCAAGCATTAAACTAAGCCGAGACAAAAGTTTTTCCTTGAAGGCATTTCGGACTGGAGAACAAGTACCCGAATCCTTTTTACTTTTCTATGAGATCATGAATCATAGATAAAAGACTTTGGGATATGTGTAGTGTATGTAATCGAGAACAATTGTTAACCCTTTTAGAATTCTCGTTACGTGCGTTGTGTTGGAATATCGTTGCATCGTCCGATGCTATACACTACTGAATGTTTCCATAAATTCAAAAACAGCATGTATTCAGTGCTTCTGATAATTATGATAGCGCCTAGAAATGATATTTAAAAATTTTCGGTAGATGGTTATGAATATTTTCACAAGTTCCGATACATTTCATAGGTTTAATGAGATGTCGGATCATCTTCTACTTCTAAAAGCTTGGTAAAACCAAATTTAACTATTTTTCAATATTCAACATTCGAATGGTTGTAAAGTTTTACATTGTTCAAGTTTTCACGAATTCCGAATATTCTTTTAGGTTTAATGAAAGCGAATTCGTTTGTACCTGTATGGACTTTATACCTTTATAATAATTTAAAAATCATTTGCGGGATTATATGATTTTTCATTTTACCCCTAAGAGGGTGTTAAATGATTGTGTACTTTTTACGATTTTCGATATTTCCCTTAGGTCTGATGAAATGTCGAATTCTTTGTAAGAGCTTCCTATATAATTGTGTAAAAATCGGTCACTATTTTACCATTCCACCTGCCATGTTTTTAATGAACTTTCATATGGTAGCGACTGAAAGGAGTGGTTTACTTTGATATCCGTCTATATTACGATACTTTGATATATGCTGAGAATAAGTATGAATAATATTCACATCCAATATGTTTGTTTTAGACCCTGTTCCAAACTTTTCTGGTATTGTAAGGTTCTAGTTTTTCTGTTGAGAGCAAGACGTAGCAAGGGTAGTGTCCAAGCGAATCTAAGATTTTGAGTGTATAACCAGGTGAAAAACTTTCACTGAAAATATGTCCGAGTGCGTATTGTGTAACTATTAAATGCTAAGATAACTTGCTAGTATTTAGCGGAGCATTGTGGGTAACTTATCGAACTAACTTTTAAAATTGTTTTTTTTTTCACTTAACATCCATTTAAATTAGACTATTTTCATCCAGTTAGTATCTATTAAATACACCAATTACTACATTGTACGAACGAAGAAAGCAACCAACATCTTTGATGAACAGAACCGCCTGAAAGGAAAAAGAAAAAAAAGGACTCGCATCAAATCAACCATTACACGATGTTATATTGTCGCATTTTCTGTACAGACATGAATCAAAAGGAGCAGCAATCACGTATTTCGGCAAAAATTAACAGTACGTGCTTCGATATATTGACTTAGAAGACAATTTTCTTACTTCATAGTTGATCACTTCTCTCATGTAATATAGGATACGGATCGTATCAATACACAGGACCGTTCCGTTTCTATAAACCGAAAGCGGTAGAAGGAAAAAAATAGAACACAACTCAATTTATAGCGTGACTCCATATATTTTTGGTCTTTCATCTCTTTCGTACACTCTGAATATTCGTCCTTTGGCAACGAAGCCGAAGTGTCTTCTGCGACTTGCTTTATTTTCGGGAAAATCGGAGTTTCTGCGAAAAAGACAAAGTGTCCCTAGTTTTACTTCTTGCAGTGAATTATCGTCGGCATTTATAAAATCCAATTAAAGGCACGTAATTACCTCGACTACTTCTATGCGCCTAATAAATACAACGTTATACACGAAACGTTCACACACACACACCGTAGAATATATTTTATTTTCTTCTATATATATATATTTAAGGAACGAGGTCCTTTATAGCGAACTTGATGGCGTACGAGTACAGCAACTCCCGGGTAGATATCAATTTATTACTCTTGGAACACTTGCTGCAATGGAAAAGGAGTTGAATGAATGGTTGGTTAGTTAGTTCGGAAGGAGTGACTGCTTTTCGTGTAAGGGTAATTGTTTGAATTTATTTTCACGTCCTTGATGCTTCTACTGTCGTTGATTTCAGACTCATTCTGATGGTGTAACTATGTACGAATACTTCTGTGTTTGAGCCTATACACAGATTGAAGTATCGATCACCTTCCAACAGGCTATGGGGTATTGCCATTGTAAGAATAGTCTATTAGAATTTCTGGAATTTTCAATTAAAAACAATAAAATAAAAATAATAATTAGGAAGGAAGGCTAGTTGGAATATTGAGTGAACAAACTACTCAGACACTAGTAACGGCAGGTTACTATGTAGTTCGACAAATTAAACAGTGGAGTAGGATATAAAACATACTTTCAACCGGATCATCTGGAAAGTAGGTTGGCGGATTTATAGCGGACACCTGAAATTTTTCCTTGTTTGGCTGATGATGAGTGATGGCCTTGTTGTGAACAGAGGCTTTGAAGGAGAAAATTAGACTTAAAAATGTCAAAATAATGGAATGTAAGGAAAACCATTGGGAAACAGTAGGCTGATTTCGCTAACGTCTAAACTAGTGGCTAAAATGTGAACTGGAGCGACGTGCTTGCCAGCTTCCAGGTTTGTTGACGCTGTGGGGAGTACGTTGCTCACATATCAGACCATAAGTTCTTGGCCTGCTCTTGACCGTGTGATATAACTGCGATAAGATTCCCAGTCGGTCACGAGAGACCGAGAAAAGCGACAACACAAGTAGTCTGACTCTGCTGTTGTGTTTCATCTAACATCTAGTCCAACGTTCCTTCACATACTGTCCTCACTCTTAATACGTATGGTGTCCAGAGAGAGGAATGAGATGGATGGTCTCCAGATGGGAAAATCCAAGCCTTGAGAATCAATGCAGCTTTTGCACAATTTTCTTTAAAATCCCCAAAAAAGTTAGAAAAATAAAAAAAAAATCTTTCTCTTATTTTATTTTATAACGTTAACGTATGTGTGTTCTGTCAACATACTGCATATAACTACTGGAGACGACAAGCCACCAGTTTTGTATAAAGCGCTTTCAAGCCAAAAATACAGTAAGAAGTGAGACAAAGCAGAATCGTTATATCAAATTGTTGTTGTTTTAGCGTGTGAGTGAGTGAGACAAAACAGGGTCATGTCAATTGGTGTTCTTTTGCGTGCAAGTGAATGCAACGATGTCCGCCTTCAACTCAATCGCTGCTTGTCATCTTCGCCCGATTTCACAGTGGTAGCTTAAGCTAAGGTTTAGTTAAGCTAGAATAGGTAGCTTAAGCTTTGGATTCGTTTCGACTGATTTCAACGTTTTTTGTATCGTGCGGCTTAGCTAAACTAAGCATAATGCGTAGTAGCGTTTCATTTTGCAATATACTATAAGCTTTTGTAATGGATTTGCGTACATTCAATATTTCTTATGTAGTGGAGTGCTTCGCGGCTATATTTTTTAATTATACAGTCTTGAATACAGAAAAAATCACAAGTTTGACAGTTCGTAGGCTTATTTTATAAACGAAGCTTAAGCTCGCAAAATTGATGGCTTAAGCTAAGCTAGCACTTGACTAAGCTTAAGACTTAAGTCATTACTGTGAAATCGAAGATGTTCCTTAGCCCAAGCTTAAGCTCCACTCACAGCTTAAGCTACCACTGTGAAATCGGGCATATGACATACTGCATGTTTCTGTCCTTTTTTTGTGTGTCATTCTTTGGTTCTATTTATTGTATTATTTTGAAGTTTTGTTTATTTACTTTATTTATTGTTTTCCCTTTTTTATATTTAAAATTTTTTTTTTATATTTTTAACATGATGATAATATAAAATGCATTTTCAGCAGTCACATATGTGGATGTCAAGCTTCATCTTGCTAAGGTTATAGCAAAAATCAAAGTGTAGAGCAGTGATGCGTGATGCCGGTGTGCAAAATTTTACTGCAAAATGTAACAATATTGATTAAAAATTAGCGGCTATTTCCATGGTTTAAAATATTATAAGAGTGATACCCAAAAATGTATTCTTCTTGACTGATCACTCCACTACCATCGTTCATACACAGCTTTCGATTCTTATCTAAGTAACTGATCCAAAAGAACACCATGCAACCACAATAACTCCCTTCTGAATTTTTTGCTTTTTGTGGCGACCATTTAGCGCTTAAAATCACCCTGAAATGGGAATTAATGAAAAGGAAAATTTCTCCCTTAAATTCAAAGTGACGTGAAATCAAAACAAAAATATTAACGCGACTTAAGAAAGAAGCCATTGTTGGACAAAAAGTAGCAAACGGGCGAAAACTCCTGCCATGGAAAGTAAACTTTTTTCTTGTTCTCCAGAGACACCACAGGGTATTATTCAACAGCATCGTAAGAAATAAAAAGAGATCCTAAAAAGGAAAAAAAACAAAAAAACAAAAAAAAATTGTATACTCCATAACGAAAAGAACAAAAGGATGACTCCTTTACACACCAGAGGCTACTGGGCTAAGACGCCAAGCAGCATAAAACAGGATAGGAAGTAGCTCGGGAACAGTTACTTTTTATTTTTTCCAATTTCACGCGTAAAATAGCAATTAGAGATTGTATGGCCGTCGGCAATGCAGGCTCTTTCTCGAATGATAGCTAGAAAAACAACAACAAGTGAAATGAGGACACAACAGTCAAATAGAAACAGCAGCAGCAGCAGTAGCGGCAGAAAGGCTTCAAGCAAGACTACAACAATGAACTGGAGCAGTTTATTTTTATGACGCTTTAATTTTTTTTCTTTGTTTTTTTCTGTTTCATTTTTGGTAAGGGTGCGATAGGAAGGACTGCTTGAAAACACACTGTTGAATATTCAAAGGCAGTATAAGGATCGAGTTAAGGGTCAGTTTGTTCTTGTCCATTTGGTTGGCATTTTGCCTATATCCTTTCCGGGCTGAGTGAAGAAAATGTTTTAAATAAACAAAAATAACATAAAATCTTTTGCTGTTTTTTAGCTTTAACAAATTGATTATTTCATATAAATAAATTCAAAGGAGACCATGTAAGTGAGTATTGAAAATTCGGATGTATGCTCTGTGGGGTTTCAATATTTAAACAATGCCATAAACTCTTATTTAGAGTTGTTCTGCAAATGGCTCCACTGCCATAGCCCTACATAATTCCCATATTTCAACTTTCTAGCCAAACTATCATAAGAAATAGAAACCAAAATTGTTCATCTGAAATACATGGCTTTCTGTAAAGGATTCGTAGAAAGTTGACACCTACTGTTACGTGAAAGTGGAATATGCATATGACGCAATGGCATTAGTATAAGAGAAACTCCCTTCCCGGGGCATGACACTGGATGGATAATATTGTTATATACATACTCTTAGCAACCCGAGGCACATAGCAATAACTTTTAATTTTTTAGAAAAAATTACAACCTTTCAAAATCCAATTAGAATAGCGTAGAAAATTCTACACACTTCCCGCATGCTCTACCCATATAAATTCAAATGGGCTAGAAGTCGCCGGACAGCACTCATGCGGTATTTAGGCGCAGCAGGGCTTGTACATAGATTCAGTTTTGCGAAAGTGAGACAACGATTTATTTTACTGAAAAGTAATGTAGTGATTTTCTTTGATAGCAACGACTGTGTAGAAAGTAAGAGAGCAAAGAACTGTCAAGTGTTGCAATACCTTGGTAAATGCGATTATATTAAAGTGATAAGATAACATTTAATTAAATTGAATTGTATTTCATTTGAAATCCATGTTAAATTTTTGCTTGTAGTGAAATTTAAATTATAAAAATTTTGATTTTGACAATTGTTGTTGCAAAAAATACTTCATTTGCTTCATTTCAAAACTTACTAAATGGTTTTTAGAAAATGTCTAGAAACATCCTATTAGTTAGCCCCCATATGACTTTCAGAGTATTCTTTAAAATTTTTATGAATGCACTTACTGGGCTTTATAATGGATCAGTCGTACAATTTACAATAAATTTAAATTTGAATAATGAACCATAAATACAATCAGAATCCACTATTCTTCCAGCGGCCAAAATATAGATACCAAAAATTTATCGATTCTCTCACTAATCCTATTGGTATTCTTTGATGGAAACAAATCGAAATCAACCCAATGATCTACTGTTACAATCACCAAATTCAACTATAATCCAAACACCCACTACACTAATATTACCTAATGCCATATTTGATCAAACGATAATTTACTGCAAATTGTTAATGGATAATCGTGATAAATTCCCATTTGAAAGTCATAAGGTGATACGTTCGAAATCGAATTTCCACAGTTATACAAACATACCATCATTTTGGTTCAAATGTCGTAAATGCAATCACATCAGACCCCATAGTCCGACAAATTACCCTCACAACAGGTGCACTAAATGAATACTAGTTCGATCTATCTTACAGTATGAGGCGTACCGAAATCGGGCACAAGGATCGTTCCTCGGTAAAATCAATTGAACCAACAATGGAGAAACGACAACAGTTCCTTGGGAAACTGCCTATTTATGGTGGAAATAGTTTTCCAATTGACATTTTCAGACATTGCAGTACATCTACTTGCGTTGGGGCCCCCCGATAGCACAAGATACGAGCAAGCAATACATGGTGAATACTATTTGAACTGAAGTCCCCATCTACAACCTTCGAGTCCCTAGATATCGGTCTAACAACTACTCTAAAGGTAGACAGTTCTACTCCAACTTCTCGGATCGAAGATTGCGAAGGACTCATTCCAACGTAGAGCTGAAAAGGCATGGAATTTTCTTCCTTCGTCAGGAGGGCTGTAATAATCCTCAATATGAGAACATGACAGAAACTCGATATAGCGCACCCATGGCACATTTCGTGATTGCTAAAATATCAAATCCGTAGATAAACGGACAAAAACCTAGTGCAGTATGAGAAGGAGATTCGATTTACCATTAGGCTGTCGTACCAAATGTTCACCGATGTATCCCATCCCTTACTCGGTCACTATCCACCCACATGTACGAGTATACGTCAACGTACGAGGGGGTAACGATAGCATTAAAAATTCTTCAAATGATTCGCTGTTTGTTTTTAATTTCATGAGTGATTCGCGGTGATTACGGTGCGGTCTGTGGGTGGATAGGTCACAGGAAGGTATATTGAGGGTATAGTCATTCGGACGATGCAACCAGTAATCGAATTTCCACTATTTGATTAGCTATTACAAAAATTGCCTCCTGCATGTACAACATGAATACGGCAATTTCTGTTCTAATTAAACTTTTAAAAGTAAATCATTAAGGTACACAAATTATGGAATCGTGATAGTAAAAAAAAAAAAAAAAACATCTGACTTAATGGAATTTTAAATGCGATTGGATGAATTATTAAAGTTTTGTAATTAATATTTGTACACCTTTGGTGATTATTTAATTAATTTGGTTTATTTTTATCAGCTATCAGAAATTCTGGCGATTCATATAAATTATAAAATATTTTTGCTGAACATCAATTATTGATCTTAAGGTATAATCGGCGATGCAGCAGTCTACATAACTACATCGATTAATATTCAAGCAATTTAAAATCTATCATAAGTATTTCAGATGTGTTAAAATTTGGGGCCCAGCAAAATTTGTTAATTTGTTGGTTAAGTTAACCTTACACGCTTCCCGGATTTATACCCAAAAAATAATTAATTTGTGCCCCGATTATTAGCGGATGTTTGCGGTGCAACTGCAAAAGTTCTTAATTTTTGTTCAATGGTTCAAATCCATCAAGAGTCGCCATAGTTTTGACCTGAACATCTCCGATTCTTTTGAAAATTTACTTGAAGAACTAGTGAAAAAAATAATTGAAATTTAATTTTTTGCACCTACCTATGTATATCTAGTTTTTTTTAGCTGTAGTACCTATGTGAAAGTTTTCGCAAAACTGGTTTCTGAGTCCTTTTTGAAAATTCAAATCTCTAGTAATTCTTATCGAACATTAAAAAAGGGCTAATTTTAAAGGAGATGATTGTCGCAATATAAGAAATCTGCCAGTATTAAACCCCTTAGGGGTTGAATTTCAAAAAATCTTGAAAACACTTTCTAGGTATTCATATGAAGAATCCATAGAAAAAAAATTATTTCAATATTTGGGAAGACCTAGTAGATATGACGAAAATCGTAAAAATATGTGCATTCCATTTTCACTGATCATTTTTTTCGCCCACCTTCCGAACGCTAATGGATAATCGATTTTTTTTAATCAAAACTACTTTTCTAGTTGATTTACATCTACATACCGAGTTTCCACCTGCACACATGTCAAATGAGGTTTGTACAATATTTGCTTTATATACGAGTATAACGATCTAAAAACTAATATCGGTATTTCGTGATATTCAACCCTCAAGAAGGTGTAAAATAATTGTGTATGTTTTTACGACTTCCGATATATCATTTAGGTCTGATGAGGGTATAGTGCTTGTAGCTTACACCCAGCGACCTGATCGCGATTTGATCCGTATCATGAGCTAAAGTTGAAGGGAAAATGTTGATTATTAAAGTATTTGCATTTGTTGTGGACTCATGAATCGACGCCGTAATAATATACTAAAAATTTAAGCTTCACTGAAAAGTTTGAGTTCTCGTGTACATATGTACATACAATTGTTTTGCCAAATTACAAATATTGATAACTATGTTAGTTATCAGTTGACCGAATATTTAAATAAGTTCGGATGCGGTGCCATTGGACTAGATCCGCTCTCATAAAAAAGTTGATATTATACAACTGCTGTACGTGAAATTTATTAATCGCACATTTACGAGTATTTGGTTCTTCATTACATAAGCGCAGTTATTAAAAAAAATAACACAAAAAAAACACAAAAATCATAAGATTGCAGAACTGTGCAAAACGTGCTACACTAATCAGAGTAATTTTATCATAAATATTTAATATAAAAAAATGATAATAATGAGCTTATCAATAAAAACTGCGATTAATTCTTTGATCTTGTTGAGCCTGTGTAGTAACACGATTTATATAATTATGAAACATTTTCAGACTATTTTTAGCCTATTGATTTATGTTTATTATATTTTTACTGAATTAACTTAATTTACAAATAATGTAATCTACAAAGATTTTAGACCGATATTCAACCAGTGGGGTCCGGTCTGGAGATTTTGATAATTATGTAGAAAGTGCTATGCAATGTTATATATCACAAGAAGTTGAATTATTTGTTGACTTAGCTACCGATTGCCGTAAAACAGATATTATTATTATCACTACAAGTAATGTTGTTATAAATTATGTGCAACATTGTTTATCAATGCTTTTTCTGATGTAAAAAGACCGAAATAAAGAAATATTTAATCTTAACCTCTTCTTCATTTTTGATATATAGTAGATAATCAAATCAAAAACATAGATTTTTGTGTGAAAAAAAATTTCAATTGAATATCAATTTTTTTAGGGGTTGGTTAAGCATGGGGATACGTTTTTTTTTATTTAATTAGATTTTTAGAATTTATTTATTTATTTATTTATTCCCTAGCAGTAAAATGTATTTTAGAGGTCGAGGCTTATGTGCCGAGAGTGGTAAAATCAGATTTTTATATCTCGAGAATCGCTACTGATGTATTGTTGAAATTTGGTCTTTAGGTAAAACTTTAGTAGTATTATGTTCTCAAAATAAAATTTTATATGAGGATAATATGGGGAGGTTTCACCTAACAAACAGAACAGCTCATTGTAGAAACTTGAAACGTAGTGGTTACATATATATATGTAATATGTACTAGAAAAGTATTTAACGTCTTCTAAAATATTGAATTACTTTCGTTCTGTAATAGAAAGCGCTTATACTACTACTAGTACACTGCTACACCCAGCTCGATTTCTAACCGTCTTCCATTCCTAAGCTGACTGGACTGTACTGTGCAGTGTATTAAAGGTTAACCTCTTAAGTCCAGTTCGGAATCTTAAAAAAAACGTTTCTTGAAATTCTACCTCCAAGGGGTTGTGGAGGAATTTTGCCATATCCTTCAGGTCTAATTAGATATCTAATAACTCTTTTCTACTGGCTTTTTCCATATTCGTCAAAACTGTTTTCAGGTTTTTTTTTGGTTTTATTTTTTTTTTTTCTTTTTCAGCCCCTCAGTGAGAATAAAAAGGTTGTGCACATTTTCACGAACTTCGTCATATCTCCGGGTGGTACCCACGTGCCGTATCTTAATGAAAAAAGTCAGTGTTTTTTTCGAGAAAGTTGAAACTTGGAACATACCTGTGAGATTGTTCTATTCAAACCGAATAGTTTGAATGAACAACATTGTAGACTGGCAGTAAGATGCTGCAGAAAATAATGTCTTCAAAATTATACACGGTATTAGAATGAAAACTGGAACAGGATAACTCGATGTCACACTTAAGCTAAACATAAAAGACAAGTAAGTATGAAAAACTACAAAAGAAAATCATCTACCAACACATCAGGATTTGCCGAAATAAGTGACCTTTAAATATTTATTCGCGCAAAGTTTACGAGAAAAATTTCCATCTTTATTGAATATCTATTTTGTAGCATTAGGCGTACATGTATGCAATCACCGTAGAGTTCACATACCTGATGAATAGGACAATACTCGATATTTACATTCTGCGAAAAAATACAAGCTCTCTGTCCTTGGCAAACACCTGAAACGAGCCTGCAGCCAAACATTTCAAGTCGGGCAACACACTGTACACGTTGACAATAGTGGGTTCGTGCATGCCGCTTTCATACACCATGTTACCACTGACAAGGACTCGTAAGGACTCCTCCGTACAGTCCAGACCCATCTGTTATATATTTTATATGAACCGTATAGAAAACTGAACAAGGATGCAAATTTATTCAATTTCTATTTATTTTCGTATGATTTTTCGTTATAATGCTATTCAAATGGGATTTATATGTTTATTGGAGAACATTTTTCCTATTTACTATTCGACGACTCGAACGTCCTCGATGCCTTATCTTGGTGATGGCTCTTGTTCGGCTTTGCTAAAATATGGAAGCGTGTACAGTTTGGTGGAATGAGGTGTGTGGTGTCAGGAAGGGCAAAATATGGCATACTGCTGACATTCGCCCATTTCAAGTTCATGTTACAACATTCGATCGGATTCTAGCCCTGGCATCACGGTGATTCCAACTTTAGAATAAGAATATTGGTTTATAACTTTCTGCAGGGTATCGATACGTCAGGTATACTCCTTGTTTTCTGTTTTATCCAGTTTGATAATTTGTACGTGAGGAAAGCTATCGATTTGTTCAAAGCTATTGTTAGGCCGTTAAAAATACCTCTACCACAACATCATATTAAGGATCTTGAAATGTTTTCTGTTTTCTTTGCGTTATTGGCGTTGGAATTGGGCTTATTTTGCTTGAGAAGATGGGAAATTAACTGGTAATTTATTTATTTTGAATTTTGGAGATAAAATTGAGGAGGACGTATAAGAAATACTTAGGACCAAGCATACCAGAAGAGGTTATTAATTAATTATGGTCCAGTAATAGCCAGCAACTGAAAATCTGTTAATGTCCTCCGTGTACTTCTTGGAAACAAAATAAACCGGTGAAAGATATGGATGCTACCGCTTTCAGACCGCTACTGTAATACCATTTGAACGTAGAATCATCTTTAGTCAAAGTGCTATTCATGTGGCCATAGTAGATCGCTCAGGCATGGACAAGGTCATATTAACCATTTGTTGTATTATATATTCGAGCAAAAAAAAAAACAATGAGCAATAGTATGACCATAAAACATACTTATTAGTAAAGACTAATGCGTCCAAATTGAACTCAATTTAGTTCACTTATCTAAGAATAACCCTGCTATACACTGTAATTGTATTAGAAGAAATTGTTGCAAGCAGTTTAGCTAAACTCTTCTAGTGTTGCTGGTTGCTCTTAAAATATTTATTATTTTATATTTATTTTATTATTTTTCATTTAAAAATATTTAGTTTAATCGATTATATAAATTTTTCTGGGAAACAAAACAATTTATTGGCTTCATTTTTAAATATTATGGCGATAATAACAAAATAACGGATTAGTCACGATGATAATACATTTTTTCTTATCACTGTGTAATTAAAGTTATCAAAATGTTCAAGATTTTTTAATTCAAGAAAATATAAATTGTGATCTCGTTTATAAAAGGAAGAGTTTTCGTTGAAGTCGCCAGTAGAATTTAGTCAACAAAGCGAATAATGTCGATACCGGGAATATTAATTATAATCGGACTACTTTCACCGGTTATTGTAAATAGTGCTAATATCTTAATTTTGTTGCCAGTCCCTTCACCAAGTCACCATATCTGGTGAGTAAAAGTGCAGTTCTCGTTGTAAATTAAATATATGTACCTATGAAAATAGTTTTTAAAAAGATTTTAGTGTGCATTCGTGTACAAGAGCGCGGTTTAAATCCAATTATCAGGAATATGACGTGTTTTAAATGTGACCGACTTCATAGATATTAAAGATTAATTTTTTCAATTAGCTCGAAATTCGAAAAACATCGATTATTATAAAAAATAAACGTGGACGACTTGTGGAGATGTGGTAGTATTTTAAAAGTTAGTCTGGAATTTAAGGGCCACTGAAGATAGGTTTTTGATGTCTATGGTAGGAAAATTTAAATATAAATTCTACATCATGCATGCCGATGCTGTAGTACATACATATTTTGAATTAAACCAGTGACAAAACCTTAGCCCGCACAGGGAACAGCGTATCAGTACTGAGCCGGTATTCGAGCAAAATTAATGTCCTACTGAATTACTGGGAGGGGAAATCAGTGAAAAATACAGATCTCCAACTGAAAATTTCTATTAATTATTAAATTAAACAGAATTTTATTTATTTGGTATTGAACATGAGTACTCTTTCAGAGTTACATATTGTGAATTATATACAATAGATACTTACCTACTGTGATAAATTAGTAAACTTCATTGTGAGTTCTTAGTCAATGACTAATTCGATCCAATATTCGATTCATATTCGGAATACTGATGAAACTTAAGTTATGGAACTCTTGTATGCATTTGTTTTTTCTTTCGGTATTAGTACGATAACAGGAAAGTGATTGAGGAAATTGTGGCGTTTCGCATCGTAACAAATCTGTTTTTCTTTTAAATCAATTTCAATTTTTTCGTTGTTCCTTAATTCATGTTACAAATTACAAATACTAGTAGTGATTTACTAGATTCCCTAAAAAGTTTAATGCTTTTAATCAGGACGAGCTACATATGCACATCCAATCGACATATTCGGTACTGATGCAATACCGATGCACTCCTTATTTTTAGTGAAAGCTAATAGCTCTGTTGAGGTACGGTATAGAGATATATGTACATATGTAGTGGAGATGACAAGCAGCGACTGTTTTAAAGCCAGACGATTCCTCGCAAAGGACCGGTAATAAACACTTGGCTACTATTAGATCTTACTCATATGTATGTTATACTCCGATCTTGAACACAAAACCCGGCAAGCATTGGAATACTAAGCTACTTTTCGTATTACACTGCCACCTGTCAATAAATGCAAAACCATACCAATTCGTTCAATGTTGCTTCAATATGATTTAAATTGCTTCACATAAAAACGGCGTCTAGTATTTATATCTCGGTGAGATATGGACAAAACTTAATTATTCTGTTATTGATTTTTCTGGATTTGAAAACTAAATACTACCCAGTGGCCCAAATTCGGCTTAGGAAAAACTGATTCAGTATTGGAATTTGTATTTGCATATTTATGAGACTCAAAGGTGTTATAAAAACTAAGTAAACAATTTGTTCAGAAACTCAGGCCTCGAAATGATTCGGTCTAGTAATTAATGTCGGTTTTAGTTGAAACAAAGCCACAATTTAGTTATTAGTTATTATTCCGTTTATTTTTAGAACAGAGCCAAGATTTACTACAGATTTCTGGTACTGTAAAATGAGTAGGGAGATGCCACGAACAACATAATTAATTTTCGAGCCAATATTCGGAAGGTTGTTATAATCGGGATACGGCAGAAATGATTTCGTTTTTTTTAAACATGCATTGAATAAACAGTTTTCAATAGTACCAATTGAAATATTCTGCCCATATCAAAACAATATTTTTGTCCTAAATAAAATCATATAAAATTTGATATTAGTTATTTAAAGCATCTTCCAGTTGTCGTGAGTTTGACCGTATGCAAATAAATAATAAGGACAAGCTCGATTATCTTAATACGCTACTAACAACGTTTTCCAAAATTTCAATTTCCTAATTTAAAGTGTTAATAATATTAAAGGGAACTGTCAAATAATTTTTTAAACAAATTCATTTCTATTTCTAGGAACACGAGAATAGTAAAGGAACTAGCTACACGTGGTCACAATGTCACAGCACTTTCTGTCGACCTGCCAAAAACTCCAATAATAAATGCTACCTACATTCATTTGGAGAAGACCTATGAAAGTCTTCATACTGATCTCGATATAGGAGAATTTAAAAATGTCGGAGTATGGCAGGAGATGACACTGTTCTACAACTTTCAGCAAATTATTTGTCAAGGAGTCCTCGTTTCGAAGGGATTCCAAACCCTCCGAAACTATCCGAAGGATTTCAAATTCGATCTCGTTATTAGTGATATCACAACAGGACCTTGTTTATTAGGCTTTCTTCAACAATTTAATTATCCACCATTTGTAGCAATCTCGGCTTACAAGTACTATCCCCAAGCTGTGGATGTAATTGGTGGTCATAATTTTCCAGCGTATATCCCCCTACCTGGTGTTCCTTTCAGTGTCAATATGACTTTTTGCCAGAGGCTTAAAAATACGGCACTTTTAGTTTTTGATCATTTGTAAGTACAAGGTTAAACATAGGAAGTACAGAATTTTTTTAAATACATATGCAATTTCAGCTACAAGGATTATATTTTCCTGCCCAAGTCTAATGAGCAAGTGGCACCATATTTCGATAAGAATCTTCCAAGTCTTAGGGAATTGGAGCAAAGAGCAGCCGTTCTTCTATTGAATATTCATCCTTCTACCGATTTCCCGGTTCCGTTACCGCCGAATCTTATTGAAGTTGGAGGACTACAAATTGCTGATGTCCAGCCACTACCCAAAGATTTTGAAAACTTCATTACGAATTCAAAAAGTGGAGCCGTTTTAATAGCGTTTGGTACCAATGTCGATAGCAAATTGTTCGACGACAACCAACAAATGATTCTTATTGAAGCAGTGAAGAGATTCCCAACGTATAATTTCCTGTGGAAGTTCGAAAAGGACCCTTCAAATGGAAAAGTTCCAAATTTGATGGTGACACAATGGTTGCCGCAAAATGATATTTTAGGTACCTACTTCAGTCTAAATAGATATATATTCAACTGGCTCAAAACTTATGAATTTTCTAGCCCATCCTAAAATTAAGGCTTTTGTAAGTCACGGTGGTGGCTTGAGTACTCACGAAGCAACTTGGCACGGAGTTCCTGTGATTGCGGTTCCGTTTTTAATGGACCAGAGAAGTGTAATTTTTTGTAGTACATACTTATTCATTTTTATCATAAACCTCAAAATCTCCTTTTCAGAACACTTTCGGTTCAATTTTAGCCGGAGTTGCTGTGGAAGTGGACGTTTCCACAATGACCGTTGAAGTAATGGCGAATGCCATCCGTACAATTTTAGAAGATCGTTCATATGCTGAACGTATGAAACTTCGATCGCGTCGATTCAAAGATCGCCCAATGAAACCACTTGACACCGCCATTTGGTGGATTGAGTATGTCCTGCGTGATCCTAATCCAACGCATTTAAGATCACCCACTATCGCCCTGGGTATATGGCGTTCTAATTCTTACGATTTTATATTTTATACTGTGATTTTGATATTTGTAGTTCTTTGGGTAACGTGTAAAGTTATTAAGAAAGCGTGTAAATTATTGTCTTCAGATACTAAGATGAGCAAAGTCAAATTTAATTGAATAAATTCACTTTGAGCTTAAGGAATTATTATTTTTTAAATGATGACTTAATACTATTTACCTAATATCTAATACTGAATACTTTACAATTTTTATAATGACCCATCATTTCGAAAATATCTTGTCAACCTGTGCCGTACTAAAAAAACACCAGATTAATGCTGACATGCTGTGTAACTAATTAACCTTAAAAAATATCGTTCCAAATACGAGGTTTGTTTGAAAAGTTTCGAACCCCAACACGAAGATGGCAGCACTCGTCCACAAAAGCTAGGCCATGTATCTTTTGAAAGTTACTCACCAAAATTTCAGCCAGTGTAAAAAAGTGTAGCAATGTGTAAAAAGTGCAGGCAAAATGAACGGACATAATGTGTCTTTGCGAAAAGGAATATTTGTTTTTAAAAGGCCGTGGGACGCTGTGTACGTGGATTCTGCGCCATCATTTACATACCGTAAAATTTTAGGCTGCTGAATTTAAAGGTGGCCGTACGAGCTTGGGAGATGAGCTTTGAACTGCTTGACCACCATACTTATTCATCAAATCTAGCCCCTAAAGACTTCTCTTTGTTCCCTAAAGTTTCGCTCGGAGATCAGAGATTTTCGTCGAATTTCGTCAATATTCGTAAGCAATTATTTTGCAGAGAAAGACACCGATAACTATTATAAATTTGAAGAAAAAATATCTTGTATCTTTGTTAGGTCGGAAACTTTTCAGACCACTCTCGTAGCGACCTGGTTAATATTTAGGCTACCAGTCACATAGTATCATACACCGTATTTTAGAATTCAACGCGTTCCGGAATTCAACCTAAAAAAATAATAAAATTGCTCCCAGTTTGTTGACAGCTACTTTCTTTTACTTATTTATGTGTTTTTTCTTTTTTCAATAGAAGATTCAATAAAAGTACCGCGAACTCAACCTTATTAAACCTATTTTTTTCGGAATTCGTAAAAATTTTAACAATAGGTATCTTTAAAAAACAATTGAATCTATCGTGGGATTTGATGTCGCACGCTAAGGGCTAGCGCTGAGCTTCATATATCCTAGCGAACAATTCCAATAAATTGGTTGAAATATTGGGTGATCATCAGTGCAACTTACCTTTAGTATAAAATTAATTTCAACATCGCCTATATAGAAAAAGCCTATGCAATACCGCCAGCTGGAAGGGTGTTTCTCATAGTAAGCATGATACACCCTCTGACGAGTCTATTCCACCCGATGACGAAACAGCTCCTTCGGACCTAGTCCAATAGTTAAGATTTTCCAATTGTCATGTTTTCAAGGAGAGTGACTGATCAACAGTTTTCACTCCACTGACGCCGGAAAACAACAAAAATTTCTCTAATAAAACTATTATTTATTCTTTTTAGCTGCTCATGTAGCTAGTCCTTTATTAAGGACTTTTGTTTGTTAGTTAGTTGAAATTTAAAGATAATAATTCAATATCTGAAATTAGGAAACAATACCAAAAACTGGCGTTTCGAAGTTTGTGGTGAATATTCTTGAACATATGTCTTAGGAACTTTTTGTATGACAGCTACTCAAAGGAGTAGGTTGATTTTGCCATCTATACATCGAGATTCAAAATTTCAAGATCATGGTGTTTTTGAGTAATCGTGCTATAGGACATACAAATAGATGGACGAACGGACGTCAAGCGGATTGGTAGGTTTTTCATCCGAGGGTCGTTTCTATGCGTTACAAAAATTTGGCCCAAATTAAATTTATAATACTCTTAGATTTCACCTAGATTATAAAACAATGAATGGGAATTCGAATTCATATGTTCGATGTTTAAAAAACATCGAGGTTAAAAGTACCCGATATTTTTGCAAAACTCGATGTATTAGAAACATCGATGTCGATGTCGTAACTCTACAGCAAACTATACAAAATACTTATTAGAAAAGACTACCGCGTCTAAATTGAACTCAATTTAGTTCACTTATCTAAGAATAACCATAGTACTACTAGTAACTAGTTTAGCTAAACTCTTCTAGTGTTGCTTGTTGCTTTTAAAATAAATAAAAAATAGTTTTAGCTTTATTATTTTTCATTTAAACTAATTACTTTTAAATGAAAAATTATAATCCTTAATTTAATCCTTTAAATAAATTTTGGACAAATTTTAATATTACAATCAAGAACGGAATTCATGTCGGGCAACCAAATAAATACATAGTATGTAGCTTAATTTTGAGCAATCATGGCGATAAGATAATCACAAAATAATGGATCACCCTCGATGTTCATGCATATTTTCTTATCAATGTGTAATTAATGTTATGCAGTAATGTTGAAGATTTCTTAATTCAAGATAATATACAATGTGATTTCGTTTATAAAAGAGAAGAGTTTTCGTTGCCAGTAGAATTTAATCAACAAAGCGAATAATGTCGACACCGGGTATATTATTTATTATAATCGGGTTGCTTTCTCCGGTTATCGTAAATTGTGCTAATATCTTATTGTTGTTACCATTCCCTTCACCAAGTCACCATATCTGGTGAGTATAAATAAGTGCTGTTTTCGTTGTAAATTCAGAAATATGTGAAAATTGCTTTTAAAACTATTTTAGTGAGAATTTGTGTAAAAAACCCGGTTTAAATCCAATTATCAGAAATATGACGCGTTTTGAATGTGACCGATTTCACAGATATTAAAGATTAATCTTTTCAATTACCTCACACTTCGAAAATCATCGATTATTATAAAAAAACGTGAACGACTTGTGGAGATGTGGTAGTATTTTAAAAGCTAGTCTGTAATTTAAGGGCTACTAAAAATAGGTTGTTGATGTCTATATGGTATGAATCCAAGTCCATTCAAGATACTACTTAATACTCTCTACTACATGTCGATGCTACATATTTTGAGTTTAACCAGTGACAAAACTTTAGACCGCACAGCGTAGATATCAGTACTGAGCCGGTATTCGAGCAGAGCTAATTCCCTACTAAAGTGCTGTGAAGGGAAATCAATGAAAAATTGCAGATCTCCAACGGAACACATCTATTAATGATTAAATTAAACATAATTTTATTTGTTCAGTATTGATCATGATTACTCTTTCATAGTAGATTGAAAACCATATATGTAGATACTTACCTACTGTGTTAAATTAGTAACCTTCATTGTGGGTTTTTAGTCAATGACTAATTCGATACTATATTTGATATTCAGTACCGTTTTTTTTAAAAAAATAAATAGTTTTAAATTTTTCATTGATCTTTAATTCGTGTTACAAATTACAAATACTAGTAGTATGATTAGTGTTTTACTAGTTTACCTAAAAAGATTAATGGTGCCAATCAGGAAGAGCTCGATACACTCGACATTTTCGGTACTGATACAATACTGCTGCAGTTCTTATTTTCCATGAAAATGATCAATAACTCTGTTGAGGTACGGAAACGCAATATTATATTGGATCCGTATTGATTATTCTTAAGTGCAGTACTGAATATTACTCAGTTGCTAAAATTCGAATTCATGGCTAAGAATGTTATCAGAACTAATTCAGTATTGGAATTTGTATTTGCATATATATGCAGAACAAAAGTTTTACAAAAACGAAGTAAAAAAGTGGTATACAGTAGGGTTCAGAACAATTCCGTGCAGTATTTAATGTCGGTTTTATTTGAAAAAAGCCAGAATTTAGTTTTACGATATTTATTTCGTTTATTTTCAGAACTGAGATTTACTATAGATTTGATGTAGGTACTGTAGAATCAGTAAGGAGGTGTAAGGTATAACATAAATTACTTTCGAGCCAATGGATATTGGATGGAAGGTTGCTATAATCGGGATACGGCAGAAATGCTTTCGTTTTTTTGGACATACATTGAATCTGGAATCTGCCAATATTAAAACAATATTAAAACAATATTAAAACAATATTTTTGTCCTAAATAAAATCAAATTTGAAGTTAGTTACATATCCAGTTGTCGTGAGTTTGGCCGTACGCGAATAAATAAATTCAACAGGGCTACACAAAGAGGACAAGCTCGAATGTATTCATTCTCTACTAATAACGTATGCCAAAATTTCAAATTCCTAACTTGAAGTGCTAAGAATATTATTAAAAAAGTAAACAGTAAAATTAGATTTTAAACAAAACTATTTCTATTTCTAGGAACACGAGAATAGTAAAGGAACTAGCTACTCGTGGTCACAATGTCACAGCACTTTCTGTCGACCTGCCAAAAACTCCAATAAAAAATGCTACCTACATTCACTTGGAGAAGATCTATGAAAGTCTTCATACTGATCTTGATATAGGAGATTTTAAAAATGCCGGAGTATTACAGGAGATGATAATCTTCTACAATTTTAAGCTACTTTTTTGTCAAAGCGCCACCGAATCGAAGGGATTTCAAACCCTCCGAAACTATCCAAAGGATTTCAAATTCGATCTCGTTATTAGTGATATCACAGGAGGATCTTGTTTATTAGGCTTTCTTCAACAATTTAACTATCCACCATTGGTAGCAATGTCGGCTTACAAATACAGCCCCCAAGCTGTGGATGTAATTGGTGGTCATAATTTTCCAGCCTATATCCCCCTACCTGTGTTTCCGTTCAACGTTAATATGACATTGTGGCAGAGGGTTAAAAATACAGCCCTTATTGTTTTTGATCACTTGTAAGTATAATGTTAAACTTAGTAAGTATAGAAAAATAATTAAAATCTGGAATTTTAGCTACAATGATTACATTTTCCTGCCCAAATCCAATGAGCAAGTAGCACCATATTTCGATAAAAATCTTCCAAATCTTAGAGAATTGGAGCAAAGAGCAGCCGTTCTTCTATTGAATATTCATCCTTCTACCGATTTCCCGGTTCCGTTACCGCCAAATCTTATTGAAGTTGGAGGACTACAAATTGCTGATGCCCAGCCACTACCCGAAGATCTCGAAAACTTCATTACGAATTCAAAAAGTGGAGCCGTTTTAATATCGTTTGGTACCAATGTCGATAGCCAATTTTTCGACGACAACCAACAAATGATTCTTATTGAAGCAGTGAAGAAATTCCCAACGTATAATTTCCTGTGGAAGTTCGAAAAGGACCCTTCAAGTGGAGAAGTTCCGAATTTGTTGGTGAAACAATGGTTGCCTCAAAATGATATCTTAGGTACCTACTTCAGTCTAAATAGATTTAAATTTATCTGATTCAAAACTTATGAATTTTCTAGCTCATCCTAAAATTAAGGCTTTTGTAAGTCACGGTGGTGGCTTGAGTACTCACGAAGCAACTTGGCACGGAGTTCCCTTGATTGCTGTTCCGTTTTTATTGGATCAGAGAAGTGTAAGTTAGAAATTACATAGTAGTTATTCATTTTTATCATAAACCTCTAAATCTTGTTTTCAGAATACTTTCGGTTCAATTTTAGCCGGAGTTGCTGTGGAAGTGGACGTTTCCACAATGACCGTTGAAGTAATGGCGAATGCCATCCGTACAATTTTAGAAGATCGTTCATATGCTGAACGTATGAAACTTCGATCGCGTCGATTCAAAGATCGCCCAATGAAACCACTTGACACCGCCATTTGGTGGATTGAGTATGTCCTGCGTGATCCTAATCCTACGCATTTAAGATCACCCACTATCGCCCTGGGTATTTGGCGTTCTAATTCTTACGATTTTATTTTGTATACTATGATTTTGATGTTTTCAGTTATTTGGGTAACGTTTAAAGTTATTATGAAAGCGTGTAAATTATTGTCTTCAGATACTAAGAGGAGCAAAGTTAAATTTAATTAAATAAATTTACTTTAAGTTTAAGAATTTTTTTTTTTTAAATGATGAAATAGTACGGTTTAGCTACACCAAAATAAATAGTGTTAATAAAATCAGAATACATATAAAGGCTGGTTTACATGACAAATGCAAACATTTTTTACTGAGATTGTGAGGGAGCTAGCTTATTGAATTTTCAATGGAGCAGAAAGCAACAACTGCAAGAAACAAAATTTACAGAAATTTCGTCAATATTTTTTGCTCAACACAATATTTGTTCGTTTCACTGACCAGCTTGTCGTTGGAAATTTTTCTTCTCCCTCACAATCTCAGTAAAAATGTTTTCATTCGTCTTGTAAACCAGCCTTTACTAATATCAAATACTATATCTACAATTTTTATATGGACTCATCATTTCGAAAACATCTTGTCAACCTGAAAGAAATACTTGTTTAATGCTGAGATGCTGTGTAGTACTATGCCATTAACAACCTTAAAAAGTAAGTTCCAAATTGAGATCTGCTTAATCGTTGATACTATCAGTAGCATAGTAGCCTCCACCGCATCTTACCATTAAACGCGTTCCGGAGTTCTGCCCAAAAAATAGTAAAGTCTCTTGGTAGATCTTTTTTATTTATTTACGTTATTTTTCTTTCTTCAATTGAAGTAAAATCGAATTCGACCTCGCTAAATCTAAAAGATTTTCAGAATTCGTAATATTGAAAAATGGTTAAATCGAGTTTTTAACGTTTATATTTAAAACCTTTACAAGGGAAATTGTATTCGTCTTATTTGACCTATGAAATATATCGAAATTCGTGAAAAGGTACAAAATAGCCTTTTTACGGAAATATTTTTTACTTCACCTGTGTACGCCAATAAAAATTTTGAATTCTTTTTTGCTTCAATAACTCTGGAAGTACATCTACATATATGTACGTACTAAGTATCAACTATCTAGCATAAACCGTTTCTGAGATATAAAAAACCATGTCTACCCCGTACCTTGCTACCCCTATCAAAAACTTCCTTTTCAAAAATACCTGCCTACATTTTTTGGTGGCTATATCTGGTAAGAATTTGACGAGATATTCTTTTCTATTTCCCTTGTCTAGTCTTAATCTTGTAAAATTCAATTAAACATAGGTATACATTCAATAAACTGTAATGTATATAAAATGGTTTTTGGTAAATTTAGTATAATATACAAAAATAGGTATTTGTGGATCCGCATTCATATTTTTATTTCTATTTCTATTTCTATTTCTATTTCAAGCACTTGTGCAAACGAGTGTTTCTTTAAATATCAGTTAATATAACAGTCTCGTTGATCATAACTACTTTTTGTCAATGTGTAATTAAAGCTATGCAATAATGTTCAAGATTTTTTAATTCAAAAAAATATCAAATGTGATCTCGTTTATAAAAGAGAAGAGTTTTCGTTGAAGTCGCCAGTACAATTTAGTCAAGAAAGCGAATAATGTCGACACCGGGTATACTACTTATTATAATCGGGTTGTTTTCTCCGGTTATCGTCAATTGTGCTAATATCTTATTGTTATTGCCATGCGCTTCACCAAGTCACCATATCTGGTGAGTATAAGTTCAGTTCTCGTTCAAATATATGTTTTGTTTGAATTGGTGTACAAGGCCTGGTTTAACCCCAATTATCAGGAATATGACGCGTTTTGAATGAAGCCATTCTATTAGCTCTCAACTCGACAACGATTACAAATACCAATAATGCTAGATTTCCTAAAAAGAATATTACTTTCAATCAGGAAGAACTCACAATTTCGGTACATTATACAGTACCGCTGCAGTTCATATTTTCCATGAAAATTAGATTAGATTAGACTCTTTATTGTTCCATGTTATATTTTTATATTTTGACATATATAATGATAATGGTATGCTCGATTGTCTTAATACCCTACTAACAACGTATTCCAAAATTTCAATTTCCGAATTTAAAGTGTTAATAATATTAAAGGGAACTGTCAAATAATATTTTAAACAAATTGATTTCTATTTCTAGGAACACAAGAATAGTAAAGGAACTAGCTACACGTGGTCACAATGTCACAGCACTTTCTGTCGACCTGCCAGAAACTCCAATAAAAAATGCTACCTACATTCACTTGGAGAAGACCTACGACTCTTTTCATAGAAATATCGATATGGGAGAATTAAAAACTGCCGGATTTTTATACGAGATGTCAATATACTACAAGTTTCAGCTACTTACTTGTCAAAGTGCCACTGAATCGAAGGGATTCCAAACCCTCCGAAACTATCCGAAGGATTTCAAATTCGATCTGGTTATTAGTGATATCACAACAGGACCTTGTTTATTATGCTTTCTTCAACAATTTAATTATCCACCATTGGTAGCAGTCTCGGCTTACAAGTACAGTCCCCAAGCTGCGGATGTAATTGGTGGTCATAATTTCCCAGCCTATATCCCCTTACCTGTTTTTCCATACAGCGTTAATATGACAATGTGCCAGAGGGTTAGAAATACAGCCCTTATTGTTTTTGATCACTTGTAAGTACAGGATTAAACGTATCAAGTATATAATAAAAAAATATTTAAAAAAAATGTTTAAAATCTGTTATTTTAGCTACAAGGATTACATTTTCTTACCCAAGTCCTATGAGCTTGTGGCGCCACATTTCGATAAAAATCTTCCAAATCTTCGAGAACTTGAACAAAGAGCGGCCGTTCTTCTATTGAATATTCATGCTTCTACCGATTTCCCGGTTCCGCTACCGCCGAATGTTATAGAAGTTGGAGGACTACAAATTGCTGATGTCCAGCCACTACCCAAGGATTTTGAAAACTTCATCACGAACTCAAAAAGTGGAGCCGTTTTAATATCGTTTGGTACCAATGTCAAAAGCCAATTGTTTGACGACAATCAACAAAAGATTGTTATAAAAGTAGTGAAGAGATTCCCAACGTATAATTTCCTGTGGAAGTTCGAAAAGGACCCTTCAAATGGAAAAGTTCCAAATTTGATGGTGAAACAATGGTTGCCTCAAAATGATATCTTAGGTACCTACTTCAGTCTCAATAGATTTAAATTCAACTGATTCATAATTTATGAATTTCCTAGCTCATCCAAAAATTAAGGCTTTTGTAAGTCACGGAGGAGGCTTGAGTACTCACGAAGCAACTTGGCACGGAGTTCCTTTGATTGCGGTTCCGTTTTTATTGGATCAGAGAAGTGTAAGTTAGAAATTCCATAGTACTTATTCGCTTTTATCATAAATCTCGAAATCTGGTTTGCAGAATACTCACGGATCAGTTTTAACCGGAGCTGCTGTGTATGTGGACGTTAACACAATGACCGTTGAAATACTGGAGAATGCCATCAGGTCAATTTTAGAAGATCGTTCATATGCTGAACGTATGAAACTTCGATCACGTCGATTCAAAGATCGCCCAATGAAACCACTTGACACCGCCATTTGGTGGATTGAGTATGTCCTGCGTGATCCCAATCCCACGCATTTAAGATCACCCACTATCGCTTTGGGTATTTGGCGTTCTAATTCTTATGATATTATTTTTTATACTATGATTTTGATATTTGTTGTTGTTTGGGCAACGTTTAAAGTTATCAAGAAAGTGTGTAAATTATTGTCTTCAGATACTAAAAAGAGAAAAGTAAAATTTAATTGAATAAATCCATTGAAACAAAAATATAGCGAATATTGAATACTTTTAAATATGTATAAGGACCCATCATTTCGAAAATATCTTCTCAACATGTGCCTCTCTAAATTGTTGCTGTGGACAACCTAAAAAATAACGTTCAAAATAGCGTTCTGGTTATGCGTTAGGCTGTCATTCGCATAGTAACCTACACCGCATCTTACCTTTCATTAAACGCGTTCCGGAGTTCTACCCAAAAAATTATAAAATTGTGACAGGATTTTTTCTTTCGTCAATAAAAATAGAAGTGAATGCGACTTCATTAAACCTGAAAGATTTTCAGAATTTGTAAAAACTTGAACAATACCTTATACCCCCAGAGTGCTTAATACTGAAAAATGGTTAAATCGATTTTTTCCCCATTTATATCTAAAACCCTTACAATTGAAAGCGAATTCGATTTCTAATTAGACCTAAGAAATATATCGGAATTCGTGAAAATGTGCATAACTATTGGTTGTCGAAAAATTTGGAAGTGGAAAAATGTGGAACAGCCCGCTGTGTAAAACTTCTAAGATCATATCTGCTACGGTTTTTGAAACATACAAATTTAATTTTTGTAAATGGACTTAAGTGTTGTATGTACTCGTATATCAAAAATTTTACATCACTCAACCTAAATTTTACTTTATAATTATTTTATTATGATTATTTATTATATTATTATTATAATTATTTTATTATAAAGTCCCATCAAGTTGGAGAAAAAAAATACACATGGTATTTAGTGGGGTCTGTCCAATGGGCAAGCTATTGCTGCTGTTATTGAATTATTTTCTGAGTTACGTTCAGACCCATGGGTCCAATTTCTTATTATTGTTTATTGAGAGGTAAATATAGGACTTTATAGTATGTATACTATTAAAGCAGTAGAGTATATCTCGCATGATGGCAGGACTATTCCCATCTCAAATCCTGGCAAGCTTCTAGTCCTGTTTCGCCACAGACACAGATATTTTTTTTTTTTTTTGACAAAATTTATTAATTCAGAAGCGTATCCTAATTTCCATATACAATTTGCCTGCAAACGAGCGATTGCAGAGCATAACCACAACACAAAACAACTTCAAAATTGAAAAACCTTGCAAAAATAACCACTTACCTATCTAGTCGTACAATTTCATTTCCTGTTCCCCCTGGTCTTCCTCTAGAATACAAAAGTGTACCGCGACATACGCTGAACGTTATCCCTGGATATAAAAATATAAAAAGCAGACCGACGAGGACCAGATCCGTAAGCCAATTTCTGAAAGAATTATTCAATAAATTACCATAATCCCACTTTAAAAACATATTTCGGTTACTGAAACTAGTTGTATATTGCCCGGGCAGATGTAAGGAAGCGCTACGCTTTTTGGCTACGTATGTTGCGAAATATGCAGAATCTGAACGAGTCGAACACATCCAAGGTGGGTGGAGAAAAACCCAATAAATTCTAAAAAAAAGTGGAAAGGATCTATTGCGGTCAAAAAGCTAAAAAGTTTACACACTGACCGTTGAATGTGAGATACAGAACCTCTCGGCCTGTATGCACATATCCTTGGTGTTCATACGAAGGATATTTTAATGTGCCTTCTGAATATTGCCCGGAAATATTTCCAAAACGGGTTTCGTTGTATTGCACGGTATCTAGAGATAGGTACATTTAGAGGATTTCCAGTTCGAATATGTGACCAACTTTAAGTGGCGTCAGTGCTAAATAGTTTTATAGTTTCAAATTGAAGGTAAATGGACGGTGATTATGGTAAATTGTTCATATGTTTCAGGTAGTCTTTGTATTGTGGTAATTTCATAAGATGTACCTTTCATTTACGGTAAATATATTCTGAATTTAATTATTTTAAATTATGTCCCATTTGAATCAATTTCAGTTTGACATTGAAAAATAGAACCCAATTATGATCTTAGCTGTTTCAAGAGCCTTGGCAGTTAAGTAGCTAGAAATTCCATATGATGCGGATCTTACCCTATTATTTTTATGTTACAGAAAGTTTGTAACGCAAATAAACAAGCCTCGAACGAAAATGGATAACTTCTTTTTGGTCAGTCCATCTGATAATCTAACATCTAGGTAATGCAAAAAAATTATGTAAGACTATGTGCGTTTTCTTAGTTTTTTTAGACAAGATGATAGATATATTTTAATTTAACTTCATGCGCCCCTCTTTCAAGTCGTAAAAACTAATTTAATACCTCAAACCCCACGTTGGGCGTCATTTTTGATTGTCTAAAGGAGTCGATGTATTGATGTCCTGTTTGTTTCGGCAGAATCTTGCTATTATATTTAGTTGAAATCCTCAAAGTAGCGAAATGCAAAAAACCTGTTCCAAAAATTTCGCAATTGCAAAAATTCAAGAACATACCTAAACTTAACTCTCAGTTTCCTAATTTATATAATTTATAATTTGTGTTATCTAATCAAATTGTTATACTAATCTAGCTGCGTACCGCTGCTTCTCCCGTTTTTTCCCGTTGATCCATTGGTCCTGTTTCTCGCGATGCTCTTGTTACTACCATTTCTCACGTTGCTCTCCATACTCTATCCACATCCATCCACCACCCCATCCTTTATCCACCATCGTCTATTCTCCAGCCTCTATCCACCATATACCATCCTCCATCCATCACCCCTACCCTCCATCTCCATCATCTATCCATCATCCCCCATCCCACATCCTCCATCTTCCACCCTCGACTAACCATACACTATCCCCCATCATCACATCCTCCATGATCTATCCACCATCCTCCATCTACCATCCCCCATCTTCTATCCACCATCCATCAACCTTCATCTTCCATCATTTATCTTCCATCCTCCATCCTCCATGCAACATTCTCTTTCCGCCATCCTCCATCATCTATCCTCCATCATCCATCCTCCATCCACCATCTCCTATCCACCATCCATCGTCCAACTTTACCATTTAGTAATAGTAATGCATAATTAATACATACACATCGTTAAGTCAAATGAAATACACTCAAATGTTAAAATAACTCACGAACCATCAACTGTTAAATGTTTTTTCTAACGCAGAAATCATAACGGGCATACCCTCAACAAATCCCCAAAATTTCATAGCAATCGTATTAGTTGCTTAGGAGCCTATACAAACAGACAAACATTCATTTTTATATATTGATATTAAAACAAAGTTAAATGAATTAGGCATTATGCTACACGCAATATGCTTTAAAAATATATTTAAAATTACCAAAAAATAAAAAAATCTATTTGTCCGCTAATCAGAATCACAGTCCTTAGATTATGATACGTAACGGCTGTTCCATTTCAAAAGCTTGTAAGTGAAAATGTTAAAGAAGAGTCTAAAACCTTACTGAGTCGTCAACAATAAATTTTAATAATCTGAATTATTTAGGTACTCTCCTAAAACTTAGTAGGACTGTGAACATATGGGGATAGCAACATTTACTTAGGGGTGCTGAATAAGAAGTTTTTGGACACATATTTAAAATTTCCTAAAAAGTACTTTCTTGGTTTTGAAATAGGAACTATTTTCAAAGTATTCTTGAGATAGTAACCTAGCTTTTCAAGTTAATTTGTTTTAAAATTTATTCATGTAGGGGTGACCGGGGACCATCTATTGTATTAAGTTGCTCCAAATGTAGGGAAGGTCACAAATTGCTAGTGAAACATTTGATGTACGTTAATTCAATTGTTTTTTTCTATTATTTCTAAAAAATAGCATTGATATATGGAAAAATAATTAAATTAAATTTTTGGGTAGCAATCATTACAAGATAAAAATTTCTTCTTTGATATTAAATTGTACTCAAAATTCAATATTCCTCCCTTTTACTAATGCATTTCAGTCTATCCTCCAAAAATGACTTCTTAAGGATAGAACTGAGCCCTAGAAAGTGAAATTACAAAATTTAATGCTGTTGAAATTTAAAACCAACTCTTTACAAACCTTTCAATTCCAGGATTACACCAAAAATTAATTTCCATAACTTTCATCGTACCTACATCGAATTCACCTTTCGATTATTTCACACCTGTAGAGCGTTCAATAGACCTGCCTGGCGGGCATTTCAGTAAACCACCCTCCCCGAAAAAAAAAAAATCACCTGACTTTTTAATTTGTTTCTGTTGCTATTCGAAGGATCCGCTCGATGTACTTCAACCGCATGAACTACAAACCAGGCAATGTTCATAGCGCACATACAGACAGAATCAAATAGCACCGCAAGACTAGTTCCCATTTTGTTTGTGCGGTATCCGAATGAGTCCTCCATGATCCTGAAAATGGAGGATAAGACCACTGAGCCAGGAAATAGCACTGGACCTGAACTTTATACTGTGCACAAACCCTGGAGGATTCCTGCCGTCCTGTTGGATTTTGATATTGTTCTATTTTTTCACAGTATCCGGTATAAAATCTCTCCGTCTGTCTGGTATTGCAACAGGAGAAGGAACGCAGGATAAAAGGATAAAAAGGTTTTAATATGTGAAAATTTAATTTGTGCTCTGTTGCTTTTCGGTTCCTGTTCCGACGCCTTTTCATCGCAACGATACGCCGTCGAGGAGTCTGTGTTGTCCTGTTTGAATGGGCAAGGATCTTCCCGGGCCATGCTTATTCCGCCAATATTATTGTTGTCGAGGGCATTCATTCAAGTTCTGAAATAACACCGAGAAATAATGATAGGAGGCGCAACAAAGGACCTCCATTATCATCATTAAACCAGCCGCAAAAAAACGAAGGAAAATCCCAAATTCATTTTTGGTTTTTCCTGTTTGCATCGGTCTGTGCGACAATTTTCCATTGTGAAGATCTACCGGGAAAGCGGGTTTTCGTGGAAAAAAAACAGCAAAAAGGAAATTTATGATAATTCAGATTATTAACTGACTTGACGGTATGGATGGCATAATGCCGTGTGGTTTTAAGGTAAATTAAAATTTAATTCTTTTGTTTCGTAGGACTAACATGGCCAAGGATACGGAACGTTTACATTGCAAAATCGATTTGATGACTGTGGAATGTTTTCGAGTAGGACCGACGTCCATAGATTTCTACAATGCTATCGAACACAATGTCCAGGACATTTTGAATGGCTACCGAAATAGTGCGGTGTAAGCAACTATCCTGTTGTTGGCAACTAGTTTCATCCAACGAACGTAGAACCAATTGTCCATCTAGACCAACGGGAGCATTTGTTGATGCCGATGATGATGCTTGTGGCCATCCACTATAGAGAGCTCCTGTTCTGGCTAAGTCATCTATAGATGGCGTTCGGGATTAGAGGAAAATACCATTTAAGGGAATTGCTACCACAATGTTCCTGAAAAGAGAGGAAGTTCCATTGAATCAGGCTGCGGGACGAGCGTCTAAAGTGAACGTTTCTCTTGTCCTTTGAAGGGGGACGCGCGGTCTATGGTAGAACGTTTCATATTTGCAACACAGGCACATGTTTTTGTGTTGTAAGGACTCGAGAAATGGATTGAATGCATTTGAAAGACGACGGACCATAGGACGATAATAACTGAACGCTGATGAATCTTTTCATTTGTGGTGATCATGGATTTTATAATGAATGAAACAAGGTTTTCTGCTAAATTGAGAATATTGTGTAGTGGTTGGTTTCGAAGGGAGCATTGTGGCTTTTTGACCATTCTTGTTTTATCTATTATTTATCGCGAAAAAGTTCTTGCTGATGGTCTAGACTTCCCAGCTATTATTACTATATTGGTTGTTCAACAACAAACGTATGTATTGTGTGGGTATATTTAAAGTAAAACTATTTCTTCATAGATTTGAAATATTTTAAAACCGTTCTTTAAGGTATTTGCTACAGAAAAAGTTTCAATAAAGTATTGTTATGACCTGAAATTTCAAAAAAATTTGCTCCCCTAGAGTTTTGTATTTTCACGTTTTAGGACTTTCAGACTTCCAAAAAGAATGTCCGTCTGTACGCTTAAACCATGTGAAGGTCCGTAGCTTATAAGCCCCTTGAGATATTACGTTGGATTTTTATGACAGGTAGAATGAGCAAACCCCTACGAGTGATATCTTTTAGAGTGGAGGGGCTGCACGGGGGAGGGAAGGAAGCGTTTTAAGTGACATATTTTGGTTTTTAGATCTCAGCAACCATTTATGCTAGGAGGCTAAAAGTTGGAACCTATATGTAGTACTATGATAGAGGACCCAAAAATGGTCGATAGGGGTTGAGGGGTGTTCGAGTGGGGAGGAAACAATGCGGCCAAAACGCTTCAAAGGTGGGATGGAAACATCCTAAAATCCATATCTCCTGAACGGCTATTGTCAGATGGATGAAACTTTGTAGTTGTCTTAAGGGATACTAGGAGATTAAAAAAGGGTTAAAATTTTAAGAAGTGTGGTGAGGATTTTGGGAGACAGGAATTTAGGACCAGTAGACCTCTAACGGAGAAAAAATTATGGAAGATCCGAGTGTAGTGAGTGTAGGTGGGAGAGGTGGAACTGAAAAAAATCGATTTTAATTGCTCGCAAAGCCGCAAAGGATAGAAAGCTAAAAATTTAAAACTGTATGGAGCTACTATAGAGACATACCAAAAAAACCTTTTAATAATTTTGATAGGAGTGCCAAGGTACGGAGGTGGGGGTGGTTTTTCATATCTCTGAAACGATTTACACCAGAAAGTTGAAACTTAGTATATATATGTAGAAGTTCAGTCTGGGCGCAACATTACAGTCTGAGCGCAACATTATTATTTTGTGTATAATAATAACCAGTAGGCGCTTTGGAACGTTTTTTGTAGGTTGTCTGTCTCATAGTAACCTACACCACGTCACAGCATTAAATACGTTTCGGACTTAAACAAAACAGAACTGACACTAAGGCCGTTATTACGACCTTCAGTTAAAATATAACCAGAACTTTGACTGTAAGTTTCGTATGAGCATCTGTCAGTTAAAGTTTTAGTTAGAACGTTACTGACGGTCGTAGGAACGGGCCTAAGACACTCCTTCTTCTTGTTCCTTGCATAGAATTGAAGTCGTAGTCTGTGGTCTGTTCAAAGCCAACTGCGTAGTCAAAGCTCACGCCGAAGGTAGGCAAATCGAAGTCGAAGTCGAACTCCGTGTTCTGCTTAGTACTTTAGTCACACATAGTTCCGCAGAACCTCAACTCCCCCTTCCTCCATAATATGTACGTAGCTTCTGTACGGCCCCTAAGATGTACAAGAATATTTTTCATCTTGGTCTTTCCAAATCACCAAAACTATTTGCTCTGTTTGTATTGCTACCTGTTAAATTCAACCTGTGAAACATAAAATCCTTAATTAATTTAAAATAAAACGCAATGACTATTTATTCATTATAATTTTCCGACAAGAAAAATATGCATTTATTGCTTATAAGGCTCTATAATTAATTTTTTTTTCTTGGTTTTTCAATATATATATATATTTTTATAATTATAATGCATGTATAATTTATATATATATATATATAATGTATGTATATAATTTCTGACAAGAATACAATTTATAATGCAATGAATGAATAGTAAATGTATTTCCGATGAATAATGCATCTAAAAATGTTCTATTGTTTGGTATCTCTTTCATTTTAATGATGCAGTGATAAATATAATGCTGAGTAGATAATTTATAATAAGACATTTTTTTTTGATTTAGACTATTTCAATAAAAACGAAATATCTAGTGATTTTTTTCTGGGATTTTATTACGTATATTATCTATGTATTTTATGTAGCTTTCTACTACTATTTTTTTCATTAATATTTTCTTTTTTTGTGTCTATTAGCAATTGTATTTTGTTTTTAAAATATTACCTTCAAAAGTTGTCTCAGTTTTGAAATCTCATAAATCGGCAATTTTAATTTTTTTTTTGTATTAGCGTTCTAGAAGTACTAATTAATGTTTTGACTGGTTACCAGTCTTTTTTCTACATGCAATAGCAGGATTTTTTTATTAATAATTGATGAATTTTATATTAAATTTTCACTTAGCTTGTTTTTTTCCTTTAAATTGTATTATACCGTAAAACTCTATACAAATATTAATAAAAATATATATTCCATTTTTTTTTTGTATTTTATTAAATGTTAATTTTTTTTTCATTTTTATTTCTTTTTTTAATTTTTTATTTTAATTAATTTTGTAAAACTTTTTATTAGCAAATTAATCGATCTATACTGGAGTTGGTCTTCTCTTTATTTAATGATTTACTTTTTCACTAAAAACTAACTCTACTTGTTTTATAATAAACTTTTTGTGTTTTCTCTTACATAATTGCATTTCTTAATATTGTTTTTGCTATTTATTTTGTTTATGAAAATTTTTGAGAAACATATATTTTTTTTCATAGGTCTCTGAATATATAATTTGAAGTTTTTATTGCTTTTACTTTTCACTCGTCATTTGTATATAATAATGTATATAATTTTTGTCTTTTGTTTGGTTTTTTTTTCTTAAAAATCCAGAATATATTTTCAAAACTTCATAATTTGGAGTTATTTTGTTTTAACGCAATTAAATAGCCAGTGGTTACGACTAAAAAATAAACTTGGAGTTTGTTAATTTAAAAAGAAACTCTAGTTTAAATTGTTGGATTTTTACAGTAATTACTGTAAGCTGTAAAAATTGGCAATAAATTTAAAATATTGAAAAAATTACAAACGATACTTTTATTATACTGTAATTAAAGGATATTCGTTGTTCTTTCTAAATTCGAAAAATTCTCTGTATTTTATTTGTTTTCATTTTAAAATTTGTGGGCTAAAATCAATATATTTATTTTTATATTTTATATTTGAGCTGTTGGCTGTACATAATACTATGCATTTTTGTTAATATCATACATTTTAATTCTGTTGTTTTTGTAGGACAGATTGAATTTGTTTTCATAATTACGTTTTGTTTGTAGTATTCATATAAATTTTTCGTAATATCAAGAAATTGACGTTGTGATATTTTGAGTTATTTTGTTCATTTAAAATTAAAATACTATTTTATGCACATTATAAATTATATATTTAGCTGGATGATGTATTAAACTAATTTCTTGTTTTAAGTTTTAATTTTACTTACGAGATTTATTTCTGTAGGCTTAATTATTTTTTTTGTAATAAATTTTTTTTTGCAATATTTTTATTGATGAATAGTGGAAAGATTAATGTTTTTAATATCTTGTTTTCTAAAAAATAATAATTAAACTCTAGAAATAAAATAATATCATTAAATAAACATCTAAATAGAACTTAATAAATAATATCACAAAAAAATATGGCAATATTATTTACAAAATAAATTAATATTAAAAATAAATAAAAACTTAAATTTTCTAATTCATTTAAAATTATAAAAAAAAAATAGGTAATTGCCAATGCATAAAGCATTTTTTTTTAATTAGAATAAATATTGCAGATTTGTTTTCTATTTGTCAAAGTTATAAGTGAGTTTACAACTTTTTATATTCAATTTTAATTTTGTCTGTGTCATTATGTGGTTTTATCTCGTCTTTTAAATATTAATACAATCTCATTTTAATGTTAGTATTGTCATGTTGATATGTATCTAATTTTATTTTTTAATTATTCTTTTATAATTATTTTACAAGCAATTTTATTTATCTACATATAATTTGAATTATATGTATGACATGGATATATCATCATTTTTATTTCTTCCAAATTAATAATTAAATATTGGAGAATACTATATTAAATTGTGTTGTAGAGTTGAAGAAGAGTGTTTGTTCGGACTTTATATACTTGGGTGTTACGAAATATTGTTAGTTGCAATACCAACGTATATATCGACCGAAATTCTATTCACCACTAAATTTGCAAATGGTAAAATTCTTGGAAGTTTTTTGACAAATTTTTGCAACATAAAAATACTTGTTCTGTCTTCGATATCAAATTAAGAAAGTGTAGAGTATTTACTACTGCGAGTGGTTCTGAAGGTATTTGACAATCTAATATGAATCTATACAGAACTCATCTGCCCAGTGTTAAATCCTTCAGTAGTTATTCTATTAAGCATTCCGCACAGTTCACTATTTATGTTAATATTTCAAAGCCAATAGAAAATTGTAGTAAATAAATTCTGCATTGAGTAGAAATTGAACTCACGACATCGCCGGAGAAAAGTTTTCAAAACCTAGTACCTACATTACTATTAGACTACATCTGACCTTCATAAATAGCCGCTGTATCGTACAAATTGACCGAAATTTCTTTCATCGCTAAATTGGTAAATGGAGAAATTCTTGGAAGTTTTTTCGCCAAATTTTGGAAATAAGAAAATACTTCTATCATGTTCAATATTTTATTAAATGGAATGTTTACGAGGTAGACCGTTCATATAGCTGCAGTGTCGACCGCATTTGGTTTTTCATCATATTCAGTAGCGAATCCACAATTGATCATCCATGTAAAAAATTGAAGCTATTATTTTCACACATGATGAGAAACACGAAAAAATAATTTATTGCTCCGAAATTCATTTACAATTAAACAAAAAAAAAAAATCATCGCTCCATTATTGAATTAATTTAAATTTACAAGGTTTGCATTAAAATTCATGGGATATTTGTAAAATAACCAATTTTAGTCACACTTCAAATTAATATGGATAATTTGTTTTTATTTCAGGACTATTCGGTTTTACGCTGATTGAATAAATAACAATATTCAGACCATTTTATTGTACCATGTTGTGGTTGAATAAAGCCACAAAATTCTAATTGGATCCAATTTGAAGCTGGGAGAGAATATGACTGACAATATAGTAATGCTATGCTAATGGCTTATTTTCAATTCGACTATGAAATTCATATATACGTGATTAGCTAAAATTATAATTAGATTTATTGGACAGAGACGGTACTGTATAGAAGTTTCGTGGCTTAGAGAAAAACAGTAATCAATTTTTGATTTTAATAAATTGTTCTCGTAAGCAGTTTTTTAAGTAGGATGATAGTTCGGTGAAAAGTTGATTGACGAAACCAAAAAGGTGATAGAAAGCATCATGTAAATTTTTTAATTTTCTTGAAAACTGAGGATCTTTGAGAATAGAGTGAGTTTGAAAATTGACAAATTGGAGAATTTGGGCCAGTTATTTTCAAGATGAAATGACAGATATTCGCACCAGCATAGTCAAGTTGTTACTAGCAAATAACTTTATTCCCAGTTAATGATATAGTTTTCAATTCCACATTAAATCTTTTACTTCTATCTATTCGGTAAGTCCAATTTTAGTTTCCTGTCGTATAGTCATTGCAATCGTGGCCATAGATTTGACCAGTGCTTCTCAAAACTAGTAGCGAAGGAGCTTGTCTTTTTGAAACAACTTCTAAAACTTATTGTAGGATTGATGAATTAAGGGTAACATACAACCGTACTTCTCCCAACGGCTTACTTCAATAGCCAGTACCACCCTTGTGTCATATCTGCGAAAATGTAACCATCTCACCATAGAACCAGGGTTAATATCTTCGGGATTACGGCGATCAGTATTAGCAAGGATGCTAGTACTTCCGTTATACGACTGTATCTATAAGAAGGAGTAAACAGATAAATGGATGGCTTTATCCAGAGCTTAATAACAACAAATTTATAAGTTTGACAGAGGGTCCTTTTAAAATGGAATTGTGCAATTAAATTTAGAATTGATTGCGACTATTATACTTCACGAATACCTCGCTGGTCATTTTTAATCCAAACGAAATATCTGAAAATGTCGGCGAAGGACTACCAAGTCGTTTATTTATATTTTCAACCCAGTATTACAAATTGTATCATTAAACTGCATTGGCGGTAAATAAGAACCTCGCAACATATACATCACGAAATCCTTATTTTCTTTCTTGTTTTAGACAGCGCCACTTGTTTCCCGTATACCCGAGCTGGGCTGCACTTAAGAACAAGTAGTAGTAAATTGGTCCTGATACTTCGCTACGGCTATATGACACCGAAAATCCACTGTTCAACTAAACCCGAAGAGTCTTGTGAGAATGGAATTGGTATATATACAAGTGTTCAACAACAATAATTTTTCTGTTCAGAGAAATTCATTTCGTAAAGTTGCAGCAGCATTCGCTGCACTAGTGCGGAGGATTCAAACTTTTTTTTTTTTGCACATTGTTCTGGAGTAGCAACCCTTTGCATCATCATGTATCCAATAGATTTACTTTTTTTGCTCCTCGGAACAGATCGTATAGGATATAACTTTCAGGGTGGAAGAATAGCGTCTACCTTCCAGGATAGTAGCTACAGTATACAGTTCCTAATATACAAGCAATTCAGCACACATTTTGACTTAATAGGATCCACTATAAGACTGTTGCACAAAACGTGTACGTTACGTACACGGGGAGGAACTGTTTGAAATGGTTTATTGCTTTCTGTTAAGGATTGTTAATGGCCTTAGTTTTGCCACACAACAAATATATAAATGTCTTTGGCAATTTCATCCACACACTACCTCTTTCGTGTAGTCGCCACACTCGAGTTTAGTCCTCTACCGAAGCAGGGTGGGTCGTTTCTTTTACTAGTGTGCGACATCCTTTGGAGCATAAAATAACAGATAACAAATCTTTAGAGTCGATATCGAGGCAACTCGATTTTTTTTTATATATCACATTTTTTCCTTCTAGACAAACGAGTTTCACCCCCATCACGAGTTAAAGATTGAGACAAAAATTGGAAAAAATCCCAGTAGCGAATCTATTTCAGAGCAATCTATCTAATTTTTGAATGTCTGTATCTGAACTGCATAAAGGGTTCGGGGTGAGTATATCATTGTTTGAAAATGTGTGCTATTTTTCAATGTAATATACGAGCAATGTTTGCTTATGTTGTTTTTTTAGGTACGTACGTACTTGAAATTTTCCAACAGATAATCCGGGAAAATCGAAAACAATTTCATGCTCACAGCTAAGATGGAGGAAGTAATAAACAATGGATATGGGAGTAGTTTTGGATGAAACATTATAGAATACATTGAACGACATTGAATTAAACAATATTCTTTGGTGAACAATGAATTGTTTCATTCAATATATTTCACGATATTTCATTTTATTTAACGTAATTCTTATAAATTTATGCAAAGTGCATAGGTCCTTCAAGAACTCGTCGGGAAAAAAATTTTGGAAAATATCTTTATCATATTAATTAAGAGTTCATCTGAACAACGTGTCTTTTTTTTTAGTTCCGTTGCAACATCTCGATGATAATATTCGTATAGGTAATGATCACATTCCATACTTAAGAATACAGTCTTCCAAAATTGACAGCATGCATTACAGTGGTCAACCTGTTCATCACATTAAATACTATATCCATAAGGAAATTGTATCTTTTCATAGTGGTGAGAGCTACACCATATATGGTTTACGGTCCAGTTAATAAATGCATCAAACACATTTGACCCCATTCATTCAAAGTAGGTTAAAAATTATCTAATGAAACAAAAAAAATAAATATTGGTGTTTTGAGTTTTTTTATGATTTTTTCTTAGACCAATTTTACTTTATTATTTCAATAAAACAGTTTTGTTATCAATTTAGAAAAAAAAAATTTTACTCTCAAATTTTTTTTAACGTTTAACACGGAAAAGGCAAAAACAGTTTGAGTCCGTCTGTCCGCCGGTGTTCACAAAATTGTTTGAAGCCTCGTAGCACCCACATCCTTTGAGCTTTTTAGTTGAATTTTCTTTCCGTGGATAGACTGGATATACTCCTTTAAGTGGACTTTGGACTTTGAGGGGAGCGTTTTAGATGGAAAATTTTGGTTTCTAGATCTCAGCCTCAGTGAATGTCACGAAGTTAAGACTTAGGAATGATCTTTAGATATACATATGTACATACTAGGAGATCGCAAATAATTACAATTACTGGAGGCAGTGACGTACAGGGATGGGGGTGAAAAACTTTAGATTATGATATCTTACGAACCAATTGAACTAGATAAATAAAACTCGGTTTGTATATAAAAGTTGAAAAATAATGTCTGCTGGAAGTAAAATTTTTTAAGGGAGCATGACAGTGGAGCGGATAAGAATTTTTCTAAAAATTCAAATCTCATATCTCAAGAACAGTGTAAGATTAGAGTCACTGTATAAGAACTAACACAAACATCCATTATCATGAGTACGGACAATGACCACTTTTGGTACATATTTAGAAGTCTAAAAACCTGCGAATTTAAAAAATCGCAGGTTTCTTAAATGGCATAGTTTTAGTGTGTATACGAGTAGCAGATGGATTTTGATTTTCACGGAATCGAGATATGTCTCATGAAATGTCAACTAAATACAGCGTTTATCCACTTTAGTGGAGATCCTTAAAATGAAAAATCGAGACAACTGCAAAAAAAATTTCAAATGTACTGGTTTCAAATGAAACACACATATTCCGTACTCAAGATAATGGATGTTTGTGTTAGTTCGTATGAAGTGACTCTATGTAAGATAGATGCTTAAAATTTTTAAAATTTAACAGACACCTAGCATAAAATAAAATTTTGAGGGTTTGGGTGAAGACGACAAGAGTACGGAAGGGGGGGGGGGGGGTTGGAAAACGAAATGATTCTGATTTTTGTATCTCGGAGAACCTATGATGATAAAAAAATTAAGTATTGAAATTTAGATAGAGCTACAGTATTAAAGATATAATTTTTTATAGGGGTATGGTACGAGGGTTGAAACTCTGTATGCATATGTAAGTCAACTAGAAAAGTAATTTGGATAAAAAAAAGATCTAAAATCCATTTGTGTTTGGAAGGGGGTCGAAAAAAATGATCAGTGAAAATGAAATGCATACTTTTTTACGTTTTTCGTCATATCTATTAGGTCTTCCCAAATATTAGATTCATTTTTATTTTACGGCCTTTTCTCATAAATACCTAGAAAGCATTTTCTGGATTTCTTGAAATTCTACCCCTAAGGAGATGCAAGGGGGCTGTATTTTATACTTTTTCACGAATTCTGTCATATCCTGCAAGCCTGATAAGATATCGAATCGAATATCTCTTCACTATCACTGACTTGCGTAATAATAGCCTAAAACTTGATTTTACGCTTTTTTCCTTTCCCAGCTCCTAGGAGGGTATAAAAGGGTTGAACACGTTTTCACGAATTCAGTAATTTCGTTTAGAAGTTACAAGAAATTGAATTGAGTTTTACTTTCTCGTGCTGTCTTCATATTTATCTATTAACTTCTTTTAAGATACTTGGATATGGGTTTAAGGAGGTTGCATACGTTTTCACAGATTCCTACATATTTCTTAGGTCTGATGATATATCGAATTCATTTTTACTTACTGAGGTTTCCTATATAAGCGCCAAAAAGTAAATTTCAGTATTTTTAGATATTCAATTCTAAAGGGTGTACGGAAGTCGCTTGCATTTCAGAGCTTCAACATATATCTTAGGGTTGCTGAGATATTATATCGCTGCACAAACTTTTTATGTAATCAAAGCTCTTTTAAAATTTTTTCCTATTCTCAACTTCCAGGGATTTTCATATGATTTCATAATTTTTGCCCTCCCTTAGTTCTGATGAGAAAGGAAATTGGTTATTTCTATTTTAAATATTTTTGTTTTAAGAACAAGTCATAATCCTCGAAACAACTGAGGATATAGGTACTTCGACTTTGACTCGGAAAATAATAAAGTTTCGCCCAGAGCATTGGCCGATTTTTTGATCTTACTCCACTCCTGTAAACTTCTGGGAAAAATCGCGGTTCGTTTCATGACTTCGAATCGCATACGTCTGCATGACTACATTTGTCACTGGATGTGACATTCAGTGATTTTAAGGAATTTTGTATGGCAACTAATTTAAGGTATAGTGCTATTTGGCTTTCTTGACTACGCCTTTGCATTTTGCAGCAAAAAAGGTCGCGGTTCTTCTAATGTCATTGAATCGATTGGTATTCGTACTTCTGCATCATCAATACATTTTTCACTGGATGTGACATGCAATGATTTTCAATAACTCTATATGGAAATGAGTTGCACGATTAGTGGTTATTGGTATTTGGTTTTCTTGACTGCAGCGCCATCGCATTTTAAATTCGAGACAGTTGATGATCCAGCTATTGAACAGGATTGGAAATATTCTTCAACTCTACAAGAATTTTGCATACTTTTTCATATCCACATAATTATTACTCACTATTTCACTTTTACTAATATTATGGTTTAATTTTAAATCGAATCTTAAAATTTATATTATTTACAGTCCCGTTCTAAAATACAGGAATTATATTAAATATACCTAAAAAAAATGTTTAAATATATGTTTTGCTCGATTCTATTAATTTTTTTTTTTTGGTTTTTAATTTCATTTTATTTTTAAGATATTTATTCATTTGGGTCTGCGATAAGTTACTATGTAATTAAATATTCGTTGCATAAGTCCACCTAATTGCCTAGGAATAATGGAATATTATTCATACTTTAAATCTGTATTTTAACCTTTTCTTCATTACTAATAATGTGTGTATGCAAAATAAATATTTTTTTTTGTAGTTTTCTTTTAAACTTATTTCTTGTCCTTTTCATAAATAAATAAATAATTTTTGTTATCGTGTGTGTTTTTTTTAATTGTTGATAACAATAATAGTTTTATATCTTTTCTTAATATTTCTTGCAAAAGCGCACATTTTTTCAGTTATTTCATTGAATTTTTGATAAATATTAAATCTTAATATTTCTGTTTTGTATAATTTATATAAATATCATTTTCTAAAATTAAATTTCTAAATCTACATAGTCTAACGTTTTTAAAAGAAAACATATTTTCAATATTCTACACAAATTAAATTGTTGGAAAACCGGTTTTTATTTTGTGTATTGGTTGTTGTTGTTTTCTTTTGCCAAAATATGGTAAATTGTTTCTTGAGGAGAACAACAGAAATAAATTTTTAAAATAAATAAATGATCCATTTTTGGTATTGCTTTTATGTGTTACTGGTCTGTGTACAATTTTCAATGGAGTGAAAGTTGATGTAAAAGTAAGGCGCGCTTAATGAAATAGTGTGGAATGAATAGTTAAGTTATTAGTGAATTTCATATGCTACTCAAAAATTGTAAGGTTCGGGAATCTAACTTAACTAACAAGTACTAGATAAAATCATCGAAATGAGTGTTACCTGATTTAAGGGCTTTCTTTGCGTAGAAGTCATGTATTATAATTTAAGCTAACTCGTCCAATTAGGCAACTTCTTACTTCATGGTTTAAACATTGAAATTAAATAATAATACAAGTTTTCGCTAGGTTTTGGCAAATTTCATACAATTTAGCATTGAACTCACTTAACAAAATTAATCGTTATATCAAGAACAAAACACTAAATAATTTATTTGGTAATTACTCAGATGTTTCATGTTTACTCTATCGTTGACTGCATCAGTTGTCGTAAGACCAGTCGATCTTAGCCGAGACGCCAACCAAAATAAAGATAAATAGATATTAAATTAGGTCAGAGGTCGTGAAAAGGGTCAACATTGCATTTGCACTTTGCAATTTGAATCTATCTAATGTAGCGGAACTGACACTGAAAAATTCAAATTTCCACACCATTTTGTAAACAACAAGTTTCCACATCAACTTACCACTCCAATTGGTTTTGTTTGATGTTATCCTTACAAAAGGCGACTACAACCTTCCGCAAAGTAATGTTAAAAAATTTTGATTTTTTAACAAAGTTACGTTACCACAATATCTTCATCGTTGTCATCACTGCTTAGCATAGAGTCGCGATCCTTGGTACAGGCCGATTCTAGGTGTTTGTTCAGGTAGGACTTCAGTGCAAAGGTCTTGTGACATCGGTTACATTCGAAGTTCTTATCGGACGAATGTGTTTGCATATGAGCGCGAAGATTTGAACGATCTGCAAACGGTTTATTACAGTGCATACAAACGTATGGCTTTTCGCCGGTATGGGAGCGAAGATGTCCCTGAAGGAGCCAAGGACGTGAGAATAGCTTGCCACATATGCCGCAACTATGTGTTAGCTTGTGGGTTAAGAGATGCATGGCCAGTGCAGGCATGGATACGTAGGCCTTCCCGCAGGTATTACACTTCTTGGCCGATTGGGAATCAAGGCTGCGGTGCGTTTGTTTGTGCCGCGAAAGGTTGCTGGACGTGGCGTACTGGCGTCCACAGTCCGAACACTTATAGTTGCCTTTTCGCGATTTGGTCAGGCGTTCGGTTGTGACCTTTTCCTCGGCGACCTTACCGTGCTTGGTCCGGCCGTCGATTATGAAGATTTCTTCCTTTTTGATTCGGACTAGTTCGGGATTCCAGAGTTCGTCGTGCGATAATCGGTGAAGCGGTGGCGGCGGATTCGAGCACTCCGAGGACGATGACGACGACGATGACGATGATGACGACGACGATAGTTCGACTTCAATGTCGGACGAATGTTCCGAAGTCGGAGGTGTCAGGGGCGAGCAATGTTCCGTATTGCTATCATAAGAACTGTACCGGGCACTTTTCAGGTGCACGGTGGATTTGGTCTCGATTTCATGATTAGAAAACGTCCGTTCGCCGTCGAGGCAATTTGTGGTGGTTGTGAAGTGCGACGAATTCGAAATTTCATGCATCACGCGCGACGAATTAGATGTGATGTTGTTGTAATGATTTGGTTCCTCCTGTTTGAGTATGGTAACGACACACGGTGCCGGCAATGGTGGTAAACTTTGCGATAAGGAGAGCAGGTCGTGCGCAGCTTCCGTTTCTTCGATGCTCCGTTCGCGAAACACATTCGAACTCATTATGGTTGACGTTGACGTTACAGCCGGACTTGAGACTTCCGGCGTCGCTCCTATCGTTTTCCGTCGTTCTGAATAATTCCCTGGCGGAGCATAAAAAATCACTTGGTCTGAAGTTCGTTCCGATTTGAATGACTTTCGCGTTGTTATCGCCAGGGGTAGAAGTGGAGGTGGCGATGATGATAAAACAGGGGTGGCAGGATAGGCAGTCATTACTGTTGTTGTTGTTGCCATTGTTTTCGTTTGAGATGTTGGCACTGTTGATATAGTGGAATAATTTCGCGTGTCTCCCATTGTCTCGTCGGGTAACGAACATTCTGAAAAGATAGAAGAAATGTGATGGATAAAAAAAAGTCATCAAGTATTGTAGTCAATTCGTTCGGAAGTGATGAAATTGATTGCGACAAATAAAAGAGACTGAAGGATGTTTTCAATTTAGGGACGATAAATGGAGTCTGTGATATTAATAACTCAATAATTAGAAAAAAAAATACTTGTCTATTAAACCAGAGAGCGTGGGTTCGAATCCCACTCAACAATATCCAGTTCCAAAAAACCCTTTTCAATTATCCTACCCATAGAGATATAAGTAACGAAGATGGCAAGACGTCGTTTCTGTACAAAGCACTTTGAAGCATTTTAATGCAAAATTGATCATTTTTGTATGGAGCGTTTCATACCCGGTGACAGTGAAATGAAAATAGTAGCGCAGTATTTAAAGGTTGGGCGAGTCCTTACGCGAGTCAGAAAATTGTTTGGTCCGTCGAGCCGGATTTATGGAAAGTGATACGATGGTGATAGACAGAATTCCATAGTGGATACGGTGAAATGTGTAAAGTGAACTAGAAAAAGAGTAATTGTGATTTTGATTTCTCAATAACTTGTGAATGTTGTTAAATGATTAGCTATTAACGCCACGTATCAAAGGTGATAGTGCACTGCTACGTGCATAGTGAATATCATTTAGTACCGTTGAGTGTAATAGTGAATTGGACCGCTCCGGAGAAAGGTCGCGTCAACCACTCCAAATAAGGACACGCCAACTTTTCATACCTCGACATCAAACACACAAAATAGCGGAGCTCAAGGCTCTTAAAAGGAAGAGAGGAAATATTCCAGGGTCGATTTCCTCCTTTATGAAATATTTAGATGAATATCAGGACGCATCTCCAGACAATTGCGATCGTCATCAGCTGCAAGCTTCTCTCGATGGAAAGCGTTCTCGGTATGAAAAATTTCCGGATATTCAAATTGAAATAGAAGAAATTGATGAAACAGAAATTGAAAAGCGACTTCGAATGGAGCAATCCTACGACCAGGCGATTGGAAGAGTTTTAAGAATGCTGAACGCATCCGTTTCTTCGAACACTGTCTTGACAGCTCCGGTTCACAGTTCTACAACTTCAGTATTAGTGAAGTTACCTCTAGAGGTTCCAAAGTTTAACAGATTGAAGATTGGAGTTCGTTCTTCGATATGTTCTTATGCCTGGTTGATAATAATGATACGTTATCGTCAGTGTAAAAACTACAATATTCACGAAATGCTGTGACCGGAAAGGCCCGCTATTGCGATTGATATTCTTCCAACGACTGCGAGATACAGCGCATTGTAGATTCTCAAGAGAAAGTTTGACTGTCCCCGAAAAGCTAAACAACGACATTGGTTAATCTTGTACGACTATCCCCATCTCTTGAGGGATATCGCTTGGAGACCTTGTTGACACCATGAAACAACTTACAGGCGCACTTCGAAATCTTGGTTAACCTACAGAAAGCTGGGACTTGCCGTTGATTCATCTCATTTTCACGAAAATCAACTCGGATACCATTTGGCAGTGGGGAGCTCTCGCCTACAGACTCTGAACTACCGACCTATTCAAACCTTCTAGAATTTCTGGAAAATAGGTCCAAATGATCGGATTCATCCCATTCAAGCCTTAACTCAACAAATGTACCGGCAAACTCTCGGATACGTAAACCTGATGGTCCATTAAAGAAGAAAACGTTCAACCTGGTCTTCGATAACATATCAAAGATTTTAGAAGAAAACTGGTTTTATCAATGATTCAAAGTACAACACTATATTGCACTAAAGTTTCTGGAACGTTTAAAAGTTATCCACGGCATAGTATCTAGTATTCTGTATCTTGCATCTTGTATCCTGTATCTCGTATCTTGTATCCTGTATCTCGTATCTTGTATGTTCTAATTATAAGTTCAGACATGAATCGATATTTTAATGATATCCTGCTGTAATGGATCACATGTGCACCAATTTAATATGTGTGCAGATATGTGCGCAAGATGTCCTATAAATTTGTTGTGCATGAAACACGAGCCGTCTTCGTCAAATCAGAAATGTTCACTTGTTGCTGAAATGCGTGGAATATTCTCTGCCATAGCAACTGCGTTTGTTACATGTCGCTGCATATGGAAATTATTTTCCGGTGTACGACTTTCATAATTAAAGGCTTTGGCAGTCAATACTGTTAGATACACGCTTATTTTTGACGATATGAAGGGCGAAGCTTATGCTAATTGCATTCACCGGATGTATACTTCATAAGAGGCTGTAATGAACATATTTGTCAGGCTGAACTCTTCATTCAAAACGTTGACATGGTGTTGGGGAAAAAACTCACACACTTCTTCATCTCTTTTCATAATTCTTTGTTTTTTTTCGCTAATTAATTACTACAGCCCCGTTAAAGTACACCTTGATTTCCCTAATTAAGAATAGTGTTGTGCGAGTAGAGTGTTGCGGCATTACGATGCCATTGGGCTATCCTGGAGAGAGTCTGAGTGCCAGGCTATTGTCTGCATGTCGTTTTTATAACTCATTCCATCTCGGTCGGTGCATATAAATTTTCGTACTTCATCTACGTTAGGAAGATTATTTTATTACGTCGAGCAAGGATGCCAACCCAGCGACATGAAGCTACTGGCGTACTTGGAAAGGACACAGCACCACCCTATACAACAGGATAAGCCATGATACCATGATGAGAGTCTAGAATTATGTGAATATACCTATTAAGTCCGTTAAGGGGGTGTGGGGTTGGGAAACGGGGGGAAGAGTGTGGAGATTTGTCGTTTTTGGTCTTTAGAAGAATGTCGTTTATGTCCCACGTGTGTGCTATGAACTGTCACAGCATACAAACGCAATATCATATCATAGAGTAAGGAGAGTGCATAAAATAATAGGGGATGGCTTTTCGTAATGAATTCACTGCCAACTATACTCGACTCTCGACTTGTGCGTACTTTGCTTCTCAGCCCGGAGGGGGGGGGGGGTTTAGTAATGGCAGAGATGGTGTACTGTATCCTCAGTGTATAACCGACCCTCCAAAGCTCTACCCTTGGTGCGGCAATGACTTGGCAGCATACGAATTGCGATATTATCCAAATGATATACCAATTCTAATCAACTTTAGGGTTTTGGGTTATGTTCACGACTCCCCTAGTTTCATACCATCGCATCTATTCCATTCTGTTCACTGAAATAGATTCGGTTTTGTATGGCAAATATAACAATAGATGTTTCTTGTATTTGCTGCCAAAGTTGGTGGTATCGTTTGGATTTCCTTGTGAAATCGTTCAAAAGTGCCCTCAAGAGATTTCAAAGTCACAAAACTATCCTCGTGTCAAGTGAAAATATCAATCTTGTTTTCTAGTTGATGGAAAGAATTGTGTATGGTAACGTTTTTTTAGGTTTTTGTGAATAATCCCTGGTGGTTAAGAGCTGAAGTCAAAGAACGCATTCAATCATTTTTTTAAGAACATTTGGCTGGGAAACTACGTGAACGAGTAGACGGGTATTGCTAAAGATGCTCTTACACGAGCAATTTTTGAAGCAATTGGTTGCCCGACGATTATTGCCAAAACTAGCGGAGCGATTAATGGAGCAATATAATAGTATTTGGGTTTTGCTTTTCAAATAATAATTTTGCCTGGAAGTGTCTATAAAATGTATGCACTATGCACTATGTCCATACCCTTTTCCTAAAGGGAACGATTGATATTGAAGTGCTAAGAAAGAGCAATATTTGGAATCAGTAGTCTAGAGCCCGGTTTATACGAGGGGACCATGATGAATCTGCAGTGATCTCTCGTGATGGACTATGGCATCATGCTTGAGTCCAACCTTCTCAACCAACGAACTATATACACTTTGCCCTCCCAGGTGAAGCTGAAACGTCCCTGAGTTTGTTTATTGGAAAAGGTTGTTGACTTTGTAATTTGTGGTGTTCTACAGTTCTCTTTGATCTCTAGAATCTTCGTCTGTAAAAGGTTTTCATTGGTCGGGAGGAACAAAACTTTGGTCTTTCTAAATAGTTTATCTAATCAAACACTTTCTGGATTGAAAGATCTCCAATTAATAGACTATTCTAATGGCCTTATAAACGACCTGCACTTCTACAGCCATATATCCTCGAAGGAATCACATAGGAAGCGATAGACCACCAAGTAATTCATTACGAAAAACTAATTCGATACTTATCGACACTATTTCGAACCATGTCGGCAATACCATCATCAATCTTGTCTTCCTAATTTCTTAATACAACAAATTCCACCTTAAAACTGAACCGCACCTTGACTAGTAGCTTTCTTTTCGCCACGATATGGCATTCAAAATACATTTTCCATATTTACATTCAATGTGAAAAAGCATTTCCATAAACAAATTTCCTAGCCAAGAATGCCACTCCCGGCATTCCATACATGGAAATAAAAACCAACTCCTTCCAAGCCCTCGAAAAAAAAGCCGAAAAACGAAAATGGCCAGAAAGGAAAAAGGTTACCATCCATAAAACGAAATGAAAGGACCTCGTTCGAAAGGGATATTGAGACCGCTGGAGCGAATATATGCCAATGGAACTTGCTCGCTTTCGGTTTAATTTTTTCCCGAATATGTTTTGAAAGTGGTCTTTTCTACGGCGGCATGTAGATGGCGTACTCGAGGATTGTATAGTCGACTCCGCATAAAGGCCGAAGCTATAAAATCCGAAACGCAAAAGTATTACGAACGAAGCGGGCTTTAGAAGCGTCGAAAACTAGCTCTGGCTTTTATCTACTTGAAGAAGGATCTCCTTCATGCCCCCCAAATTTAACTTTTCATAGAGCCTCTCTTTAATAGCAAGGCTATTTTCGGTAGAATGTATTCTATGAAGACATTAGGAAAAAAAAGGGAAGTTATAATTCAAACGCGCCACAGAAAGAGTTCCACTCCTTAGACCCGGAAAACCCCAAATGGTAACTCGCTCGGCAAGGACATGCAATATTTATGTGATGCGTTTCAGGCAACTTAATTTTCTTTCAAGGAGTCCATTCCACTATTTTCTTCTGTCTAGGTATTTCGTTTCGGGTAATTTTTTTTTTTTTATCAAATGTTAAGTTCATTCAAAGGACAATCCATAAGCAGGAACCATCCTTGGAGTTTAGTCGGATGGAATTAAGTATCTACACATGTAGTGGAGCGACTTACGTGTAGATCGGAGCTGTTAACGTAAATCAAACGCACAACAAAGTAACAGGTTGTAACTGAGGGGTTGAGGGAAGAAGGGCTCGTCGAGAAGGTTATAGCCGTTCCAACTCTAGGGATACTTTTGTTATGCGGTGTTTTAGTAGTAGAACCTATTTTGCTTTCACGCACCCATGCACGTAGAAAAACGTTTCGCCTTGAGAAAAAGCCACCCAAATTGAACGATTCTGTCGGAGCCCTGAAGAAAGGAACGAAGAATCGCTCTAGGTACATATATTAAACGAGACAATATAGGGGTTGTAGGGAGCAAGGAGCGAGTGGTGTTCCGCGTGCACTGTAGGGAATGGCTTGATGAAAATCCTAGGCATTTTATTTCTATAGGTAAGCTCCTTTGTATATGGTGAAAAGTCGTAGGAAAGGTTGCCTGTTGCGTGAGGTGGATGCCGTAAAAATAAATCCTCGTAAGCAATTAAAGTTTAAGCTTAAGGGGATTACAAGGATACGTGCTCGTATGTGCTCGTTTAATTCAAAGTACTGCGTTATTTGCATTCCGTTGTATCACTTGTTCATTAATGTTACATCTAACGTTAGGGTAAGAAGACTAAAGGTAGAGAACACTAAAGTGTTGTTGAAAGTTGTCTGGCCGTAAATCAACAGTGTTTATATATTTTCGCCTTAAGCCGTTTTCTCAGTTTAATAGGAGAGTTATGGCATTGCTAATTGCTCGGTGACATAAATGAAAAATGACATGGATACAAAATGAATACAAGGCTTAGTAAAGTGGAAACCATGATGGGATTTTTTGATTTTGTATCTCGGAGAATGTTAATCGATTTTGACAATAATCTAAACAATGTTCAAGAAAACTACAAATCAATATTTTTAAACGTAACCTTTAAAAATCGCTAAGAAATGCTTACAGCATTTTTACAGAACAGATTCATTCATTCCTTTAGGTTTTAAATACTAGCTAGTTGTAAAATAAATAAATACTAGCTAGTTGTAAATATAACACTGGTTCTGACGAGCTTTAATTTTAATTTTTTTTAATTTTTTAAAATTACACTTAATTAAATTATCTTTAGTCAGTTTTTAGATAGGTAAAATTTTAGTTGAAATGGGATGATTGGTAAAGATTGATCAAATAAGGACAGTTTAATTATTTTCTCTGTTTTCTCATTGTCATACCTCTCTAATCCTAGTTCGACATCTGATTGGAGATGGGTCGTTCATGAGTTAACTGTTTCAAAAGAACACTTCATTGAAGTGACTCACTCCTTTTGGTGAACTGCAGTTCCATTGGACACGTGAAAAAAAATTGTACCGACCTTTCTTCTACATCGGCTGACCTTTTGTTTTTGCTCATAATCTCCTCCCCCCAGCTTGAACTAAAACCACGAACTAGTTCGCGAGGAACGAACGAAAACGAAGAGTTCTGGAACTACTTCACTGAACACGTTCCTTCAAGTGAGTGACTCTAAGTGAAGTACTTCCCTGAAAGGAACTGCTTTGCCCATCTCTACATCCAATTAGCGTAAGAAATACTCAATTGGAAAACAATTAAGCATAACTTTATATGACCTTATCATTTTAAAAAAAATAATAATCGGGAAGCGTTTTTCGAGGGGTGACAGAGGTACCAACCCTACTGATGAGTCTAATTTACCAACCCAAAAAACTAAAAACCATTTCGATATTCCACCAGACTCGTGCAAACAAATTGAGCCCCTATACTTTCCTTAGGGTTTGAATATCTGAAAATGTGTGACAATTATATAAAAATTTCGTGCAAGTGAGAAGCAGTTGGGTATGGGATCAGATCTAGAAGTTATGGAAATTGGAAAATGGAAAATGGAAAATAGAACAACATCAAGTAGGAGTACTTAGCGGAACGAAAAATATTTTTTTAATATTAAGACGAATGATGTTTTCAATATCTAATCGAACCTAAAATATAGAGAAATTCGTGACACTAGGTAAAACCCTCATGAAATTATGCAATTTATTAAAAATCCTGCAGAACATCTAAAAGCATACACATAAAAGAGATATGGCAGAATTTGTGAAAACGTTACGACCCCTTTGCGCAATTTCTAGAGGATGGATAACGAAAAATCGTGAAAGCATTTTCTAGAAGTTCTATAAGGGTCAATCCCTTAGAATTGCAATCGTGTCGCAATAGATCTAAAACAGATATGACGCAATTCGTGAGTTATTTACATCCTTTTCAACAGATTTCTTGTAACTTCCATTACGAACAACGATGCAAATTTAATTTAGTATAGCTATTCATAACATTCACTGGTCATATCCATACTACGTTTTAACAGTCCAGAATAAGACGTTCTTGAAATTGAAAAAAAAACCCTCAAATACGTGCTGAATTTAAGAGGTATTCATAAATGCTCATATTCTTGATAACAACTTATTAATCGTCAAAAAACCTCTATTGAAGAAAAAGTCGAGGAAGGGCAGGGCTTAAGAAAACTGAAAACTGGTATTATTTAAATTATTTAAATAAAATTTCTATTTGAAATAATTAAATTCTAGCGCCCAACGTGGGGTGGTCTGACGATACTTTGCATTAGGCTTGTGTAGTTCGTGAACGAACTAGTTTGGAAGAACGCTCTTATAAGTGAAATGAACGTACTAGTTCGCAGTGAATTCCGGTCCTAGTGTGTTTGTAGGAAGTAGTTCGTCATCACATTTGCGTACTCTATGTATCCTATTACACTCTAGCGAACTAGTAACTAAAAGAACGAAGTAGTTCTGTTCGGGAGGTTTTTAGGTCATTACATTCAGTCTCGCGATCTGCGAACTTAAAAAGAGGAACTAGTTCGTTCGCCAGGAATGTGAGGAAATTTTTTTTTTGTCTTCACACTCAGTCCTGCGAATTTAAAAAAAGGAAGTAGTTCATTCGCGTGGAAAGTGAGGAAATTTTTTTTCTTAGGTCATCACATTCAGTCTCGCGAACTGCGAACTTTTAAGAAAAAGCACTAGTTCGTTCGCGCTGGAAGTGAGTACCTTTTAATTTTTTTTTTAAGTCGTAACATTTCCCTACACCATAGGTACTTATCATTTCTTTCTCGCGAAATGCGAACTTAAATAACGAACTGGTTCGCGAGGGCTGGGGAACTACTTTCTTTGCGATCACTAAGGTGAACTAGAATGCCCAAGCCTAGTTTGCAGCAGAGAGAAAGTACTTAACGCCATTGTTTGGGCCACTACTGAAACAATTTCCTTGAAGTCATAGAAGGATTAAAACATACAACAGCAAGCAATAAACGTTTTATTATATTAATAACGATGAGCTTATTTAAACCTACATGTGCATACCACATTCACTGAGAGATGAAACTGCATAAGGACCTAGTCGGACTATACTGAATAAATTCAAACCAAAGTGTATACTTCACGTAAAACGTGCAAGTGTAAAATTGGCGTAAATATGGAAAAAATTATAAATTAAATATCGTAGAGATAACTGATTCGCTTCCAGAATATGTAATAAATAATTTTAGGAGTTTCTACTTTTCGATTTATCGTCGAAAACCAAAACCGAGAATTTACGTTAATTGTGAAAGTGTAGACTTCACGTAAAATATGTAAAAAAAACAAGTTTCACTAGAAGGAATTTTTATTTTTCGAGATATTGTCGAAAATGATTGCGGCGTAAAATTTTAATAAAAAGGTTTCACTTATGGTATGGTCATCAATGGCGCGACAGCCCAAGTTGGGCCCTGGCCTTCAATCGTTGCCGTTTAGTCAATCCTTTCCGAGGCAGTTCTTCAGGTTTCTGGACAGTGGTCTTTTTTCGGTGATGTGTCGTCGGTGCCTCGCCCAGCCCGCGACATGGAGGGACAGTCCTACTTATTTATTACACCCTGGTAGAAAAAGGGTGGGGAGTTTTTAGCTAACTATTACATGTCGGAGTTCTCCAAACTATGCTGCGAGTCCAAATATGTCATACTTTTTGCTTACTTCCTGAGACGCACAAGTGTTACTGGCCATTCAGGTTAACTCCATATTCCCTCCTCCTTTTCAATCGGGATTGGGCTACAGCGTAGAGGAGTGCGGGTTGGACCAAATTATGCGTATGAATTTCCTTTCCAATATTCAATAAAAACGAAAAACCTCTCTAGCACCTCACATCCTCTCTAGCACCTCACATCCTATCCTATCCTAGGAAGTGAGGTATAAAATTCATCCTCTAAATTGCAAAATTGGAAATTCGCAATGTCACCGACTTTCAAATCAATCTACCCTAAAATCAAGCGATTTTGAAGTTCGAAAATGTTGACGCTAAACGAATATCCCTGTCTGGACGTTCAGGACTAAGTCCCTTCAACACTTTAATTTTATTTGAAAACTACCCAGTGTTGAACGGAGTAGTTCGCGAAAACATCCAAACCACTAACTATAGTCTTTTTTGAAGTTTCGATTGAAAATTCCCTCGTACATTATAAATTATTTATATTTGCATTAAAATGTCCATCAGCGACGAAATTAACTCTGCACTTGGCAATTTAAATTGCCGAATCCAACAAGTTGTGAAAGCCGTAGAGTTTCCGTCTATACATTCGCCAGGCTACAAACCCACCGTTATTATAATGGAATTGGGAAAAGTAATTCAAATCCTGTTCTATTCGATGCCACGGCCACATCATGCAAGGATAATTCGCACACGTCAAGCCCATATTCCGTCGTTCTGTGTTCCGGCCCCAAAAATAAATCATTAATATTCCGGGTCCGTAAATCTAAATAAATTCTCTAAATGCACCGATGAATACCACAGAGCATAGTCGATACACACCGAAGGATTCAGCAAATCCAAAAACCATCCGTTGTGCGATATGTAGCGGGAATGAGAGCGAGGGAGTTGTGGGGTCCGAAAAACCACCCTATTGTGGCAGTTAAGTGAAATCATAAATGCACGTTATACACGCATAAAGAAGCGAAGCCACGCTCGGTACTAGCTCGAAATCGGTATATTATATTTGCTACTGCCGGAACGGCATGAAGATAGTCCGGAGAGAGGAACCAATTTGATAGCGTGGAATAATCACGTTTATAGGTAGTTTTCGTATTGCAGTTTGTCCGTATACAAGCCGTTTGCACTATATTTTCGGACTGCTCCGGGCAAGTCTCCCTGGGCTATGGATTTTGTACACTTTGAACGAACCACCTAACTCCATGCCGCAACCTTAATGCCATCCGGTACCCATTTTAAGTTGCAACCAAATCGGATGCACCAGATTCTAATACAAATTTATCGCATTAATGGCACAAAGGTTCTACGCCCGGGTAATAGAGTTTTGGTCGTCGTTTTAATGTTATTATCGTATGATTAGGCTACCGTGCAAAATTGTTATTTTAACGGGGCTGCCCCATGAAAGTATCTCGCTCTTTCGTACAGAGGAACTGATATCAAAACCGATACGACACTAGGGGTAGTACATAAAGGCGAATTCTGCCCCGAAATCCTTAGCCCCTAAATTGGCATTTCGGTCGGCTTCGAAGTTATTCTATGGAGCCATCACTACCCGGTTTATTACGAGTTAGAAAGCCAGTTAAATTGAAAGTGGTCTCGTACATTTTCATAAATTCTCCCCGAGTATTAGCAGTCGTTAAGAAAATGAAGTAGATTTTAGTGTGCAGGTAATTATTTTTGAGCAATTAAAATCGTAGTAAAAGCGGTAATCGTTTTTTTAAAGCGTCTGGCTCATGAAATTTGTATTTACAATGGAAATTTATTATTAATTTAGCCACTCTGGATTTAATGTGGAAGTTTGTAATAAACAGAAGAAAGGTTTAAGAAATAGATAGATGGAGTACTTTCTAGATAAAATTATAGGCTAACATTTAAATTGTCTTCAATTTCTTGGGTCATAAGTCAGCAACAGTTATAGGAGTTTCTTGATTTATCACATTTCTTCCCTGATTTATTTTTAAAGGTTTTTTTGGACGACCTACCGCGGGACTTTATGTTTCAATCTAGAACCCATTTAGAGATGTTTCTCTGACTTCCACAAGGCATGATGTGATCGGTTGTCTCTAGAGAGAGAATTTAGAATTTTTGGGTATAGTTCTAACTTTATACATTCTCCAGTTAACGCTACGACTAATAAACTCTAGCATATTATTTTGTTGCTTTTTAGAATAAAGCATTTGGATGGACCTGAATTTTGGTAAATCTGGCAAGGTACGAGGAAGCGTGAGATTTTCTTATGTAGAAACTTGGAGGAGCTTGGTAAATATTTCTAGATGTACTTCAGTATTAAATTAAGTTAAAACAATTTCCACATTTTTAAGAATTTCGTAATATCTTTTAGGCATGTATAAAATTAATTTTATTTCTGTGGGCTCTTATTTAAGCGCTTCTCTAAAGTATTGAATATCCAAACCCTAGGGGAGTGTAAATTGGTTGTGCACACTTTCACGAATTCCTATGTATTTCTTGGGTGTAATGAGATATCGAATCCTCTCTCACTTCTCACCATCGAACATCGTCGACGCACTACTGAGAGCACACACGAGGAGAAACAACAGCTGCCCCCCCCCCAAAAAAACACCCCCGATCGCTCAACAGGAGTGTCAGGGACCACTAGACGAGGTAGTCACCATCATCTGCAACTACAAATCATGCGTATGGACCTAGCAACGCTGATCAACGGAAAATGTCTGACCGACAATGTGGTAAATGACTGCATAGAACTACTGGAGAGATGCAGCCGGAGGCACCCTAACATACCGCGTGTTTCTTTAGTGAGTACATTTTTTGTACCATGCCTGGTCAAACGAGGACCAATAAGGCTCCAACGCTGGAAGTAGCCCAATTACGTCCAGGGCAGGAAAATACTCGTGCCTCTACATATACAGGTAGTTGGGTTGTACTTCCTTTTTTAACAAAATTGAAAACTGAACTCGACCGTTTCAACCTGTTGGATTGTGGGGTTGTACTTCTATTAATTTGAAGAGCTGAAGCGGACGAAGAACTGAGCAAACGGTCGTCCTAAATAGTTTCGAGAAAGCCCCTACGAAAACCTAGAGAATTGATAGGTAAATTTAAGGTTGTAAAAACTTCAAATCGATTTGCATAAAAGGTGTGGAAGCATTCACATATCTTGTCATAGATGATGTTTGCATAAACAGCTGCAGCAGTACTCATGTACAAGCTATTCGTATATTTTGTATATTCTTTTGTTGGTTGTTTTAATGATCATATTTCTTTTTTATCCAAGCTTAAGGACTCATGTACTACTTTTCAAAATGCCAATTATTTCCGAATATGAACGATGAATGTCTCAGAACTGATAATTTAATCCCACGCTTCCTTCAACCTATTTAACTTGCGTACTCCTCAGGCTACGACTACGATGGATGTGAACGAAACATGTGCAACTGAACTTTAATATTCGTAAATTATAAAGCCAAAAAAAAAGAAAGAAAAATTGAAGAAAGAAGCTAATCTCAAGACGGAATTTAAAATGCAGAAACGAAAGCTTCTTTTGTACACAGATTCCGCATTTATACGAAGCCTAAGACGATATCAGAGGAAATCCTTAACGTTAAGATGGGGCTCCTGAATGGTAAAATGGAAAAGGAAATTTTGTCGGGATAATAGTTTGCGGTACGATGAGACGTCGTCTACCAATGTCGGCGGCAACTTCTTCGTTCGTCTACAGGTCTGTTTTTCACTTGGAAAATTTCCATCTTCGAGGCCGATGAAAAACTGAAAATTGAAACAAATCTTGCTAATAAAATGTCGGCATGCTTTCTCTCAGACAAGAAATCCTTGAAGTCGAAGCTATGTTGAAAGATTTCAATCGGGAAACGATGATATTGTGCGGTGTGAAAAACACCCAATTATTGAGAGCAACGAATCGCGATACTTTCTTGTCTGGAATGCTTTTTCTTTATTCAATTTTCGTCCTTGTTTGGATAAATGCTTCTTTTGGTAGAAGTTGAACAGAAACCTGGGTGACTGTACACTTGCATGACAAGCTTGATTTAACTATCTCTTAAACTAGCTTCAAAGAATGAAAAAGTATGAAACAATCTTCCATTCGCAATATGTATCCTTGTTGAATATCTAGTGTAAAACCCTAGGCAGTTCTTACCCAGATTAAAATGCACCAAAAGTCTTTACTAAAAATAACGTTATTTGGAGTTCCCAGTGACCTAGAGGCGAAGACAATACCTCTATTTCACTGGTATTTTTCAAAAGGATACAAACATTTACATGCCCCGTATTTCGTTCATCTCTTTTCCACTTTATTCTGCGTGACTAAATTTCCCTCGAACTAATAAAGATAACAAAGAAATGGAAAAAATCTTGATGGGATTATGCTTCGTCTTCGTTGAAGTAAAGATAAAAATAACAACAATGCCACCCGCAGAGGTCAGCAACAACCTGATAAGGATAACACTAGACTCTGTTGTAATACTATTTCCAGCATACACGCCAGATAGCTACTTCTACTGTAGTCTCTTAGCCTAATGAGAGACTTTATAAACCCCATCAAGCTATACGTATCCTGATAAGGACTTTCTTATTTTCAAGGATTTTCATCTCATTTTTTTCCTCACTGTACGGGATATTTTCGTGCTTGGAAAATGAGCAATAATTCGGGCGACTTTAGTGTACATGTTGATTATCAGTCGAGTTTTATCATGAAACTATTATCCTGTAGGATTAAGTATGGTTGGTACCAATAATTGAAGTAATAAAAGGATTCGTTGTAAAGATGTATGAATGGATCCGCTGATCATGAAATGTCGATAGATTCTGCTTGGTTGTTTCTGTAATATGGTTTGAAAATTAATCTGATGGGAGTAGAACGAGATCAAGTTCTACTCCCATCAGATTAATTTTCAAACCATATTTCTACAACTTGAGAAAGGGACAAGGACGTAAATAGAATGGTCAATTAATTGCAAATTGGGATATAAGGTACAGTACAATATATGAGAAAGAAAGTGTACTTTATTGTACAAACGTGGTATAGGAAAGCTTACGTAACAAACAAACAATAAACTAGAGCTCCAGGGTACAGAATTCGCGAAAAAAATTTAAAATTTAAAAAAAAAACAGTTGCTTTTCATACGATCGGAGCCAAACTTCACAGGAACCATCCCGGAACTATTCTACATGTTCCCTGAAAATTTTATCAAAATCAGTTGAGCGTAACTCTGTAAAGACGGAAACATTTTTCGATCCCTTGAGATTCCATCTTAGAAAGGTTTTGCTGTATTTAGCTATACGAACCAATTTTTGGGAATATAATTATGTTCTCGACCTGTCCGGTAATCTCGAGAATGTACATGCAAAATTTGGGAAAGAACGGTTCACAGGTGTCGATTTCCGTTCGACCCAAGCATAGACTGTTGTACCTATTTTTATATTTAGATATTTGGTCCGCATTAATTTATGTTCACGTTGGAGTAGGTACTACGGTCCAAAAACAGTACAGCGTTTAATGCGCTTCTCTATGGTCGAAAAAGAGAGATAAAAGTTCGTAATTTGCGAAAAGTGCAATTTAACTCATTACTAATAATTAATGGAAATCGTGAGTAATTACCGATTATGTACATTTACTTTAATACACATAGATTTAGTAATTTGGGTGAATTTCTAGACTACGTTCAAAGTGGCGAACTCTTCATGTCTCTTTTCTTTAAATTAATCCAAAATCCATTATAATTTTATGGCAGCTCAACTCACTCCAGATTTTCATCTCTTCATTCTTATTATTATTAAGCTGATTGTCTCGTTTAACATTATTTTAGAATTCTAGAGCTAAGTCGATGCCGCCAGTTTTAGTAGTCATTTATAGTCTCTGCTCTGTGCTTTGTTCCGTCTTTGCATCTTAACGAACCATAGCAATATTGAGGCTAATTTGAATAACTTTATTCAGCTCAATAATGTGGTCGTCCTCGTCCTTGCTTAGTCGTTCTCAGAGCTCTACATGTGTATAGCGTCTTCTTCGCCTTCCAGCCGGGCTACGAATTCTACTTCAACTATTTTCTTCTTAGTAATGTTGACGATGGAATGATATTCTCGTCCTGTTGTATGCAAATTTCAAACTCGAACCATATCCTTTTGTCAAATGCAAATTAACAGCTCGAAATTAGTTTTGATTAGAACCAATTAGAAGTCTGAAGGGTGTACGATTTTCATTGGGGGTTTGGTTTCTCGAATACGAGTTTAAACTGTGTATGGTGCTATTTCGTGCGATTAGTCAAATATTTCCGTCTAATCCTATCTTAAAGCAATATAAAGGATGCAGTGTTCGACGGTTGTGTTTTAATCAAGACGATACCTGGACAAATCTTCATAAATTTAAGTGAATCTAAATGAACAAATTAGTCAAAAGGAGTGATATTATTATATATTTCTAACGAGAAATCAAAATAGCCATTAATAAATGTAGTTGGCAAAAATTTCTGTTACTACTTTAGTAATTGAATAATAAATTAAAAAATCGTTCGGATATGAAGCCGCATTTTTTATAAAATAAGTAGGTAAAAATAACCTAAGGTATCAAAACATGTGGTTAGACTTGTTGAACAATTACACGAGATTATCTTTTTCGTAATTTGAAAATTATATGAACAGAAACTGAGAACATCAAGGTACTTTTTTGCTTCTATCGGCAAAATAATAAATTTGAGCCCAGACTGTTGGCAGATTTTTTTTTTGTTTTTTGTTTACTTGGTCCTTAGTTTTTATGGTTGTATGTTTTATTTAATGGTGATATTTCAATTCAAAATTTTATTTTATTTGGTACTTAGTTTCATTTAAAGAAACCTTGGATTTATGAGTTTCAGCTCGAACACTATAAGATTCAAAATTAACCCGACTATTTTAAATTATGTACTTACTCATGGACGCCGACTAATTAGTTTAGTTGAACAAATAATTGTGTGATTCGATTAAATAGTGACCTGGCTGAGTAGTCTGAAATTTGATTTTTCTTTAAGTCTTACGTTTTTAGTTGAACGTTATTTTTAGTAATGTTTTTGATTAGTTAATTATTTGTAATTTATTTAGTGGTACATTTTATTTATTCCTGGCATTTTAAGTAAGACAATACTCGTAGGCCTGTTACTGTCCATTAAAAGCTTCGCGTATCGAACCAGAGATTCTGTAATTGAACCGATTATTTAAGTCAGTACAGCAACGAATTGAGTCGCCTTCGTAAAGTCGTGGAACAGAAATTATAATCATATTTGTCCTTTCCCAGTTGTTTAATATTTTAATCTCTATACATAACAATGAATGTTTGTCCCGTATAGGCTCCTAAACCACTCATACGATTTCGATGAAAAGTAATAATAATAAATAAAAATCCATTGTATAAATTATTCATTTTATAAATTATAAATAATTTACTAATAACTCGCGAGCCACCAATTGTTAAATGATTTTGCTAACGCAGAAACTATCGTGAGCGTACCCTCAACAATTCACCAAAATTTCATCGCAATCGTATGAGGGGCTTAGGAGCCTATACGGGACAAACATTCATTTTTATATATAGAGGATGAGAATGGTATAAAGATTGTAAACAGTGTTTGACCTGATAAGTTTTACCGAATTGTTCATAGATTTTGCACCTACCTTATTTGGAAGTAAAATTTTAGTTATATTCAAAATTAGTATCGAGGCGCATAAAAGAATTTTGAATCTAGTATGAATAACTTGTAGTCTGGGTGGCTTAGTGGTTAGAGCACTTGCCTTCGGCGCACCTGGTACCAGGTTCGAATCTGCTTGGTGACAAGTAATTTTCGAAAATAGTATTGGGTGCCGGACTACCAGTTCACTCAGCTGTAAATGAGTACCTGAGTTAAAATCGGGGTAATAATCACGGACGAGCGTGTAGCTGACCACTTCACCTTCTAATGTTCCGTTGGTCTTGTAATAAAGTAACTCTAGCATTACTTTAAGGCCTAGGCCCGATTTGGGCTGTTGCGCCATTGATTATTATTATTATTATTATTATGAATAACTTGGCATTGACATTGTATCGAAATTTCAAAAATTCTTTCATTTCAAATATAATTTCCCTGTCCAGTCAACAAATGGCAAGCTATCAGGAAGGCGGTGGTGACACATTTTTCTTTCTCTTAAGAAAAAATTGTTTTTTTTTGTTTTATCGTTGAAACATATCGTTACCATCTGCAAGGTCTTTGGGAATAAAAATTACTACCATTAGGTTCTGTGCAAAAGGTTAGAGAAGAAAAAAAAATCCAAAGAAAGAAGTCACTTCGATGTTGGGCATAAGCTAGAATACAGGGAGTGTATTGGAGCACACATTAGGCTTGGGAACGACCGATAAAGCAACTTGTTGTATGCTTCAGAGTATTTTTTAGTGAGCCTATGAATTAAATGTGTCTACACAATTTGTTTCAGTTGAGATCATTTTTCTTTCTAGTTTTTTTTCTGTTCTTTCTATGAAGTTGAAAGGGTATCATAAGCGCCCACGAGTTCTTTTTACGTACATATGTTCGTCAAATTGGTAATAATAATCAATGGCGCAACGGCCCAAATTGGGCCTAGACCTTGAAGTTATGCTTCAGTTATTTCATTACTAGACCAACGGAGGACACTAGGAAGTGAAGTGGTCTGCCACACTCTCGTCCGTGATTATTACCCTGATTTTAACTATGTTACTCATTTACATCTGAGTGGAACTGGTAGTCCGGCACCCAATCCTATTCTCGTTCTCTAGAATTGGTGTCAATTGCATTGCGGTAACTTTTTCGACAATGTTCGGCTCAAACGAATCAGTTGTAGTCGACAGCGATATACCCTGATGGTTTCGTTGGAGCTCATAATACACTATACCCAGCAGATCTCACTAAATATAGCGCATAAGTTTGGGACCATTTTCTTTGGAAAAAGTAATGCCAAAAAATCCGAAAATAATAATTTTTTTGGCACCAAACTTGACATGTTTAACGCTATGAAAAAATATGATGTTTACATTTCGGCGGAATAACATATATTCTCATTTCGATCTCAATGGTGGAGAGAGCTTCATGATGAAGTTAGCTGCAGTATTGCCCCATGCAAAAAGACTAAGATACCACCTGTCGAGACGGCTGGAACTTATGATAGTTCACCATAGTAATGTTTTGGATTTTTTTATTTTAGGAGTTATAAAATAGTTCTTAAATATGAACATCATTTCTGTTTGGAAAAATCCAGCCTGAACTGAATCAATAGCTTTTCATCCTCCGAATCCTTCATTTAACGATTTTCTGTTGCATTTCTCCAACAGTCGACATCATATTTAACTCTATACCAGCCTTTTTCATCATATCCGACAAAAAACAAAAATTATCATCCCCTCAACCTCTAAGGCCTTAATTTTTTTTGCTACTTGTGAACTTGTGCATATCCCAAACCTCGTAAATTTGTGATTAAATTTTTTTTAATGCATAAACTTCCAGCCGCTTTTCAGTACTACCGGAAACGGGAAGAAAGCCGTACTGTGGGGTGAATACTGTTCATCCCCTAAGCGGAAACCACCAAGCTGCAGCAGAAATTCATGAGAGGCGAGCCTTGGCATCGTCATCGTCTGTATGCAACTATGCAAGCAGCATAACCAAAAAACAGAGAAAAAAATACATTTGGGTAGGGGTGTGTGCTGTGACTATTCTAGTCCAAGGGTGGCTGGACCAGTTTATCCTATATGTGGCCTGCAGCATTCCACACTCCATCTCAGCGTCATGGAGTGCTTGGGAGCAACAGGCTCCTTGAGGATTAAAGTCAAATGCTGTGACGTATGCCTGCATGTAGTACGTTAGGGCAAAAATCGGGTAAAACCGAGCGCCAAAAGTGCCGGGGGGGTTGTAGATGCATGGGGGGGTGGTAGCGTTGGGATGTTGTCTGACGGTTGGCTTTATATGTCGGCAAGGTTCCAAGGTTTCGTTCCGAATATTTTCGAAAGGATGGCTAGGACCACCACCAGACCATTCGGTTTGGCTAGAATTTTCGGGTGGGAAATGTTCAGTGGTAGCGTGAAGGGTGGTTTTTTCAGTCGGCGTTGTTGTAGTTATTATTGCTGTGTAGGCTAGGTTTTTCAGTCTGAAAGCAGTGGTAGAATGGTGGTAGCGATGGCGTCGAGCAAGGACGCTCTGTCTGTAGATGATGCAAGCATGCAACATGGTGCTGCTCCATTGAATAGCACCGTAGCTTGTTTTTGGGCTGATTTTTGCATCGCAAAGGATCCAAAAGTTTTTGGGTGAAGAGTTTTTTTTTTTGTACAAAGAGAAATGTTTGAGTTTTTTATTTGGGTTTATTTTCATGCTGCTGCTATGTATGCGATGAACGGCAAACTGTTTAGCCTTTTAAGTGCTTCTGTGTCAGAAGTAAAGGGTTTTTTTTTAATGTGCAGTGAATTTCGGGAAGCTCAAATGGGTTTTAGGGAATTAACTTTTTACGGGGTAGCTATCCAGAATTGCATGTTAGAATGTTATTTGAAGGGTTATTTTCTCGGAGTTTGGTTATTTTTTTTCTAATTTCGGTAATGCTTTGACTTGTGATGGATTTATGGGTTTGAATTATGATAGCGATTGGTCAGACCTCTGCAGCTCAGTATCTTCTTAGTACATTAGTGTAGAATTTGTTTCTAAAAGGAACTAACGATACTTTTTGAATCTAACTCGGATCTGTAAGTGAAGAAGCGGCAATATGCAGGTCTTTTTCTGGATGTGGTGTTCGTTTAAAAACTGTAATCCCAATTTCAGTCATAGTATGTAGTAGTTAGGGTTATCTGAAAAATTATAGGTGGCTCATATTCAAGTAGGACTCTTAATAGGAACGATCTAAATATAAAGAATGTCTTTACTCTAAATCTTTAAGTAAATTTGTGTAAATAAAGTTGGTACTTATAACTATTTATCAATCTCTATGTATAAAAATGAATATTTGTCTGTTTGTGCCATATAGGCTCCTAAGCCACTCATACGATTACAATGAAATTTTGGTGCTTTGTTGAAGGTACGTCCGCGATGGTTTCTGCGTTAGCAAAATTATTCAAGAGTGAGATGAGGGATGGTGGATAGATGATGGAGGATGGTGGATGGCCTCTATCCACCATCCACCATCCATGGATAGAGGATGGAGGATAGTGGATAGAGGATCGGGGATAGAGAATGGAAGATGGACGATGAAGGATGGGGGATGGAGGATTGTGGATTGTGGGTTGTGGATAGAGGATGGAGTAACGAAAGCAACGGGGAAAAATGGGAGCAACGGGAGAAACAAAACCAACGGGAGAAACAGGAGCAATGGATCAACGGGAGAGACAGGAGTAACAGGCGTGATGGAGCAACGTGATCGTAGCGAGCGTAGCTGCGGTACGCGACTGGTATGAAATAAAATGTAACACCACTTAAATGACCTCCAACCGGAAAGGTCCGTAACAATGTCGCGAAATCGCTTTAACATTCGAGTGTAGCGCGTTATGTAACCTTACTAGGTTGTTCTTATTTGATATTTTCCTTTATTTATAAGGTTGCTCTCACTGTATCATTTCACTTAGCGATTAGTGCTGCCAGTGCATGCTACATCAGCAGAATAAATATAATAAATAAGTTATTTTATAGTTGCAAAGCTCCAAAGGCTCCACGAAACATCATATTTTGAATACCATTAGATATCTAAGAATTATTTCAATTTCTGAAGTGGTTTCGAAAACCCTAGAATTCATAGCATAGACGATAATTGCGTGATTCATTTTATTTATTAATTTTAATTTAAAAAATGTTTGTTAATATCCGTTTTTTTCTAAAGTTGCATTCGTTAGAAATATGGTTTTGCTAGTTTAGAAAGATGGAACTTAATGAGAGTTTGTTTATCGGTCCGCTTTGTTATTAATCGACATAAAGTGAAACAGTCTCATTAGTGTCTAATGATAGAAATTAAGTTTATACCAAACCAGTAGATGGCAGCACTCATTAATTATAATTTAAAGAAGAACGTTATGTGGAAAGGAATTGCAATGCATTTCATTTCATTGTCCGGTGCATAAACCATTCATCGTCATTCAAACAGCTACGCTTAGATCGTAATTAGCTCTTATTTCTGGCTTTAAAACTTTATGTATGGTCTGAAGAACTCTCCGTAGAATAATTGCGAGGGTAATCAGAGCGAAAGTCCGTAACGAGTTTAGCCAAGAACTTTTGCATCCGTCGGCGTCACGGGATAAAAACACCCCCGCCCCTCGATTCTAAGGAAAATTTCCTGGAAAAGTTGCTATTTAGTAAGTCGATCTCTCTCCCTTTCTTACTACCCTATGCTATTCACATATACTATAAAAAGTACTTCGATATACAACTTCATTCATGATTCGATTCACTCGAAATCATATTATTTCTCAAAAAAAATAAAAAAGGAAAGCTTGGCCGATTTCTAATGAAAGCTCGATTAAAGCTGGCCATTAATTATTCATTGAAAAACTTTTAACTGCAAACAATGTAAATAACTCTCAAAGTTTGCATTACTCCGGAAATAATGGAAAGTTGACTAACAAGGGCGGGGGTGGCTGGTGCAGGCTCCCGGTTGAATGCAAAACTGATTAAATCCACAACGGATGTGAAAGTAAGTTGCTTACTGATCAATAGTTTACGCTCAAGGAGCTTCAAATTTTTGATTGAATTGGCATTTAATTAAAATTTGATTTCACTCATTAAATTTATAAACTATTTTGTAGTGCGATATTTGAACGGATGTGCTATGATTTTGGCTATAAGTATCCTACTAGATATAGTCTATAGATGTTACTATTAAAATATATCTACAGTTTGATCTGGAACAACATAGTTTTTATATATGGTAATAGCAATTTCTTGTATCACTTATTAGGATAATTATGACAAATTTAAATTTATTAACTTAAGAGATATGACAAATTCTTAAAACGGGTTTGTATCCATATGATGAGGGTTGAATTTCGAAAAATAGTGAAATTGAGTTCTGGGCGATTAAATCAAAAACAATTTAATATCTTATCAGTCAATTGAGATTTTAAAAAAAATTATGAAAACGTAATTAGCCCTTTCACATTAGCTTGGGGTTGAATTTTGAAGAATGGTGAAATTGGTTTTTAGGCCATTACTTGAAATACCTGTAGAAGTAATAACTAATTTTATATCTGACCAGAATTAAGGAATCGTAAAATTTGTAAAAACATATGCAACCCAAAGGGGTGTTAAGACACTGCTAGGGTGTTGAATATCGAAAAATTATGAAATGGGTTTGTATACGATTATACAAGAAGTCTGATGAATTGTAAAGAAATCTATAATATCTTATCAAACATTATAAATATTTCGAAAGCTATGAAAAGTATGCTGCACCTCAAAAATTCTGAAATTATCTTTTTGGCGATTATGCAGGAATCCTTAGCAAGTAATAATGAATTCGAACCTCCTTACACCTACTAGGACGTTGTTTATCCTGAAAATCCAGAAAGAAGTTCGTAGATATATGTAAGGAAATTCCGAGATAGTAAAGACGAACTTGATATCTTACGATTTCTAAGAGACATTACGGAGTTATTGAAAACGTGTTCAACCCATTTACGTGCTCTTAGTGGTTGAAAAGGAAAAAATACTGAAAACGGGTTCCATAAGACAAGCCTGGTCTTTAAGACAAGCCGTGAAAGTTGAAAGTTATCTGATATCTAATCCGGACTGAGAGATATGGCTGAATTAGTAAAAATGTGTCCAACCACTTTCAAATTTAAAAAAAATTTGAAACACTTTCTAGGTATTTACGTGGAGATCTGTAGAATAAAAACGAATTCAATGTTTTAGAAAACTTGACAGATATAACGAAATTTATGAAAATATGTGCATTTCCGTTTCTCTGGTAATTTGTTTTTAGCGTTTTTAGTTGTTGAGATATCGTGTTCTAAAGTTTTTCGCCCCCTTTTCCCAACTGGAAAACAAACTTTGCATTTTGATTTTTTGGAGGCTATAACTTTGACAAAAGTTCGGTAAGACTGTTGAGCGTAGGTTGTGAACTTTTAACTTCGATAAGGCAACCGGAGGTTGAACTTTCAGAAGCAATAGCTTCGGTAATAATATCTATGGAAATAAATACCAAGAGTTTTATGAAGGTTTGAGGTTTTTTAACTTAATTTAAAGGTTCCGTAGTACTTGTAAACAAAGGTTTGCAAGGGAGCTTCGCTCGAAATGACTAATACCAAGTAATTCGGCTTCAACCCTATGACGACGATGTTTCAGATTGGCCTAGTGTGTAGCGTACCGGACAAATGTGTAACATGACCGTGCTTCGAATCCGCGAGTGTGCAACGACGTAAGTAAAATCAATTCACATTTTTTAAACATAAAATGATAACTTACAGGAAAATAAATTCGTACTTGAAAGAAAACAAAAGTAAAAAAATTGTTAATATTTCGGTTTTTTAGTTTCAGTACTTCCAAACTTCTGTGCGGAAGCAAGAACAGCTTCAATAAGGCCTTATACCAACTGTTGGCGCTTGGCTATTGCTGTTGAGACATGAAAAATGGCTTGGTGGAGAAAGACTTGACCTGGATCTGAAAGATCTTTAAATTCCTTAGCAGGGATGTCTCCATTTTAGTTTTAACGAGAAATCATACAAGGAAAAGAAGCAGTCCAGTTACCGAGTAATGCCGGTCATAAAATTGATCTTTTGGTACAATATGCAAGAGAGGCATCCCATCAAAAAGGATATAGGGATTCAGCAGGGATTTTCTGGATAGTAAAGAATCATCTACTTTTTGCACAAAAAGAAGAGTCGCACCCGAGCCGCTGATTTCTTCATCTGGATGGTATCCTAAAAAGGGCGTTGAATCAGTGATGATATTATAGCTGGCGTACCAATGGATGATATTTTAGGTGTAGTAAAGTAAATTAAGCAATACCGTTTCAAATTCGGATTATGCTTAAACTAAATACATACATACATTAAAACCGCACGAATCCCAGCTCTAAATCACAACAAGACTTATGATTTACTAGAATGGAATCCGTAATAATTTAATTATAAATCCATTGTTGAATGTTCCTTTTTGTATAATGGACTCTTTTATTGAAACTAAACAGCAATTAAAATGAAATTACATGCCATTTTCGGCCAAACACACAGTCCAATATATATCCATACAAACATTTGTATGAAGGTTCGCAAATTTGGTTAAAATTCATTTCATAAAAGACCTGTGCTCTACGAACCTACTGATTTCGTCGTCCTCCGAATACACGCCAACTTACAGGAAATGCCATGAACAGGAGACCCTCAGTGTTGTAGGATCCCCGAGTTCCGTACCCTTGCCGACGTTTATATTTGCACAAAAAGCCATTAAAATAAAATACAAGGGCTGAGCACGAGGCCAGAATGCTCGTAAAATTATAAAAAATATCTGGTAACACGTATTTAATGAAATTTATTTTGACAATAAAAAGTACTTTTTCGTGTTGTCTCATTGGCTCTGTTCGACCCACCCACCTTCTCCACCCTCTTTCTGAGACCTATTTCGATAGTTGATCTTTTCGAGGACCCACTTTAGGGTTGCCGCGACGAGGGTATTATTTTCACTAACTTTTTTTCTGGATCACAAAACCCGATTTTCCTTTTTGTCGAGAATTTTCATGCACATTTAACATACGTGTCGCTATTTTCAAATGTCTTGGAATCGGTGAGCGGAAGAAGGACCTACAGGGTGTTTCAAAACACTTGCTTTAGTGGCAGTCTACGGAAAAAGGTGCAAAAGGTAAGTGGTGCACACGTTTTGCAATGAGGTCTGATTAGGGAACGGGGTCCTGTAACGTATATTACGGCTTACTGTTCACCCGGTACAGGTATCAACGGCTTGTACACAGACAGTCGTAGGTGTAAAAGCAACAGCATTAAAGTGGCATCACATATTCAGGGATAATTTTATGTTGCGTATTACGTGTATGGGGCGGATGAGAAATTCAGTTTATGTGTAGCCATATGTAGCGAAGAAATTATCCATAAATTCACATCTTTTTCGCCGCTATGGCTTCAGCTGGCGAATTAAAGGCCACCATGTACAAAATTAAACGGTTTTCACGGTGAATATTTACTGGAGAGGATTAAGCTACATCCGACGACGGGCTTAATGGCAGCATAAATATGAGGTCCCATGCTTTTGCCATATTTATCGTGTGGTTGTATAGTGAGGGGTACATTAAATTTTGTTTAAAGTAGAGCGAGATCTTTTTACAAATAGATTACATCCGTTACTTTAATGGAAATGGTCTTATTCCGTGCTGGGAAATTCTTGTTGAGGGAATTTTCCGTCGTTGATATTACATTTATGTGCATGTTTCAAAATTAAGGATCCAACGTGGTTATTGCATGATCAAAAAAAAAATGCTTGATAAATCTCCCCGAGGAGTGCTTAACCTGACAGACAAGATTCCTTCTTCTTATTCAAAATTAAAGCGATTTTATCCAACTATTGTCGATCCTCTTGTGCGCAACTAATACACGATTCTTGAGTAAATTCTACATCAGTGGACTAAACCTCCCTTAATGGTCTTGAACTTAATCGCGTAAAATCCTAGCTTCACACACCTACTAGTAAATTCTGGAAACTATTAACGGACGTAACCAATTCCAAATTTAGATTAAGTCCTATTTTTCTAGTTATAGTGCGGACTAAACACTCCGAAAAAGGGAGTGCAAACAAATTTTTGTATCATTCTATCATTCATAAAAAATTTAATAAACATTGTTTTTTTCCAAAGGAAAATTGCTGGAACTAATCCAGGGTTTTCCAACTTTTAAAACTAACAATATATCCAAACCGCGGCTCTTATTATTAAAAAAAATAGTATGGGACTCGCCGTCTCACAACGCTTACTCTTAAAATATGACTTAAAGAGGACAATCATCCAACTTGAGACATTAATATTATATTTTCCTGACTTTACAGGACAATGAATTAGTGTTTATTTTAAAGGAAAAGACTACTACGATATAAAAAATACAAATAAGAATTACCCTTTCAGATTCTTTTCAACGATAACGGTTCTTGTCCTTTTTTTTAAATATCTCAAAAAACTTTTTTTTATGTACCTAATGTGTGTTGAACTTTTTTCAATAAATAAAAATTTCAATTTGGGATTAAGGGAACCGGGTCAAACTATCAGAGAAATATAGTGGTTCTCAAATATTTCATTAAAAATTTAACAAAAGTCTTCATTAGGATGTTAGCTCGTAAGATCATAAACTAAAGCTAGTTAACTTCTCCAATAACTTACCATTCACCCTGTACACTTTTCTGCACTCGCTCGAGAGCTAGTGCAAAAAAGTGTAAGAAAGTGTAAAAAGTGAATGAAAAAAGTACAGACCTATAGTGTTAGACTAGGTCCGAATGAGCGTTTTTTCATCGAATTGATATAAAGCCTACTATCCGAATCACCCTTATAGCAGCTGGTATTGATGATTCTCTAAGGCCCGGTATTTCAAAGTAGAGTTAACTTGTAAGTTATCAGTTAATCAAAACCACTCGAGTAAATTTTATATGGAAATACCAGACCTACAAGTTAACTCTACATTGAAATACCGGGCCTAAGGCCCGTTCCTAAGGTCGTCAGTAACGTTCTAACTGGAACTTTAACTGACAGATTTTCATACAAAGCTTGCAGTTAATGTTCCGGTTAGAATTAGAATTAGATTCTATGGAACTTTACCACGAAAAAACTCCATTCTTGTTAATGTTACCTTAAATTGATGTATGCTGGGTTTCATCTCTTGCACTTTTGAGAAAGTTAATATACTCTAAACAACCAAATTGGTTGATATATGTGAAATTTATGAAATTCTAATTCTTGATGAATGTTTTCACAGTACATTTCGAATTAAAAATTCATTGATAAAATATTCATTTTTGAGAAAATGGTCGGCCATCGGTGAAAAATTCACTTCATTTTCATTGATATAAAAAAAAGTATGCATCGTTTAAAAACTAGATAATATGATAAAAAAAACTTAATTCAGTTGGTTTTCTTATTTCAGATCATTGGCGTGGAAAGTACAGTGGTCACCGCGGAAGCCTTTTTTTTGATAGCGGTCCGGGAAATATATTATATCTGCTACATTTGTGAATTTTTTCCATTAAAAAAATTATAGAACATAGTCAAAGATATACCCTTCACTATGAAAAAAAACAGTTCGAAACCTGCAATCATTTTCCCAAAAAAAATTCACAAAAACCTTTTTTTCGGCCGCCAACTAGATGTAACCCCTTAATAAAAAAATTGGGGGAAAAAAAAATTGGTATTGGCGGGTTTTGATGTTGCGCCCTTAGCGTTGAAATTCATATATCCTAGCGAACAATCCAAAATCTCACCAAACTGGTTGAAATATTGGGTGATCTTCAGTGCCACCTACCTTTAGTATAACGATAGGATGGCACGAGTTTCTCTTTAATATAACTTCTAAGTAGTACCACCAGCTGTAAGGGTGTTTCGAATAGTAGGCATGATATACCCTCTGACAAGCCTATGCCATCCGATAACGAAACAGATCCTTCGAACCTAGTCCAAAACAGTCTTATTAACTGGCCTATTCAGTGAAGGTTTTCCAATTGTCATGTCTTCAAGGACAGCGATTAATCATCTGTCGGGGATATCGTGTTTCACTCACGCCCGAAAACAACAAACATTTAATCAATATTTAGTATATTATTAATAGTATTTAATTCATAGTCAATATTTTTGTTATTTTAATATTTTAATTAATTTTTTCTTGAACGTTTTAAAGTCTGACAGGGAGTGCAATTATTTGTAAGTCAAAGCAAAAAGGAAGGTAAATTTCGTAGATTTGACTATAAATCATCTGATTTCTATTTCGGAAAATATATTATGATTTTCTTCTCCCAAGCGGTCCGGGAAAATACTCAAAAGTTTATGTTCAATTTGCTTGCATTGTTTAAAAAGTAACAACGCCTCGAATACGAATAAAAACTCTGGAATCATCCAACAAAGTAACATATTTCATATTTTTAATAAATTCATATCACTAACAATAAATATTTCAGTCTTTTATAAATTACGGGCGGTACATATGGTAGTGTCTTATCAAAATAAAGCTCCACCATAAGCCAATTTCGGTCGAAAGAAATGGGGATGAAAAACAAAAATTCAACTGGTACAAAAGTATGCGAAATGAAGCCCCCAGATTCCGGGTGAGATAAATGTCACACGGTTTAAGCATAATTCACTACTAACTACCAGCATCCTTTTGCCATACGATCGTTCTGCGGTATCTTTTGCTCCAAAAAGCGCTTACAAAACTTGGAAATTCTGCAAAACTACCATATGAAAAGCGTACCGAAAATCCTAGAATCCGGGCTACTAGAGGTGGTAGCTAGCTGAGAAAATGAATTGCATTCGCCATTATTCTTGCTCTCTTATGCGGCACACATAGCGTTACGATAAAAATCCTTAAAACATTTGCTGGTTTTTCTTTTTTTTGGGGGGAGGCGCGTGGAGCCTGGGAGGCAAATGTGCTGCAGGATCTCTGCAAGGATTAGCTAAAAGCAGGAGCACGCTAGAAAATATTGGGATGTTGGGGGGGGGGGATGCAAAAGAGATTTTGCTTAGCTCAAAGTACATCTGAACCCGATGCCTGCTCGTAGTACGGCGAATATATTTTGAATGCAAAATGCCTTATCCTTGGACATAAAGGCAATATGTGCAATGCATATGAATGAATCGTGCGAGATGAGTGATTTTCTATTGTGGTTTTTGCTGCAGTTTACTTTTGAGTGACGCAAAGGTTTTTTTTTATAAACAAAAAACTGGAATTAAGTAGGTATACACTTTAAAATTACCGAAAAAATTTAGCTTAGTCTGGCAGCACACTGAAAGAGCAAAAACGGTATTAGTCAAATACATTTTTGTTTTTAATTTCAGATAAGTATTTTTGACAAATAAATTTTATCATATTCTATAGAATAGGATAGAACTATAGGATCTGCAAATTAGTTCTTCTAGAATATTTGTCGCTACCAGGTATAAATAGGTCAGTTCTCTCAGTTATGTCACTTTTGTTGCTTCTCCATTATTATTATTTTTTGTTGATTAGTTTGTGAGTTAGAGATGTGATGCTTTTCGTGCAAGTTACGACAGACAATACTTATTTATAACTGACATAACCTCAAAATAAGCATTTTTTGAGTTATTTCACTTTTATGGCCGGGGTGCGATATGTTGTGGGAAAAAGATGGATAAATTTAAAATTATACAACCTACAATTTTTATTTTATTTGCAGTTTGGGTAGCAAATGTGTACAAACTCGAAACACATTAAATTTTGATGTAGTTATTCGACTGAACTCCAATTTGAGTAGTAGTTTTTATATGTACGGAGCACGCTTTTCAAACTCGATTTGAGAAACATTAATATTTCCGGCCAGGAAAGGCAAAAGAAAAGTCTCAAATTTTTATTTTTTTTTTTACTATTCTCCCGGCGATTTTGGTGAACATTTCCCCATTTTTGAACCAATTCTAGGTTTGTTTAGATTTTTGGGCAGCAGTTGAGTTCCTCTTTCGTTTTAGGTGTCACTTAAGAAAATAGAAAAAGTTTACTTTGACGTACCAATTTTGGTCATTTTTCAAAATTCTCTCAGAATTCTCCGATTTTGACAAGCAACCCCTTAGATGCTGACGAGTCGAAACGAGAAAACATATCCAGCCCCTTTATACTTTGCAGAGGGTTGAATATGAAAAAATTCCGGAAATTATACGTGCTTTGTACTTGTACATGATTATATGAAAAGTCCGTGGAAGTAAAATCCAATTAGCAGACCCAAAAAATATGAAGGAATTCGTGAAAACTAGTTTACCCTTTTATACCCTCTGAGTCGGTTACAATCAAAAATTTCTAGAAACGATATTTCATAGAAAATCCCGTGGTAGAAAAAACATATTCAATATTTTAAGAGTCCAATGGGGGGGGGGGGAATACCACATTTTTAAATTTTAGGGGTTGAATTTAAAAAATGGTGAAAAGGTTTTTTAGGCAAAGACCTAAGGAGCCCTTAGACATAAAATTTATTCAATATTAGAATGAAATTTTTCATTAAATATAATTTTGTTTCCACACTTCCGTCAGGAGAAATAATTTGAACTGATGGATAGATACGTTAGTTGAGCTTGAAATTATCTTAAGTTTTAATAAGACCTTTTGGATTACCGACCAGTATATAGTTCCCTGAATACAATAATTTCTGTAGCTTCTGGACACATTTCGGGGCAGCATTGTTCCGTGCCCAATAATCAGAAAGTTCTACCAATTTTACATTTCGTATGAAATATCAGCAACATGATTTGCATAATGCAGGTCAAGGAAAAATAAATGAAATACTATACGGACCCGGTAGCACAACGCGAAAGCATCGTTAGACACTATTCACACCACGGAATTTAATTATTGAAAAACATCTCGCGTTTCGCACGCAATCTTAGGTGAGTATACAAGTACCACCTTCGTCCTTAAAGGATATTTCTTTCAAAAAAAGTTCACTCGATCTGAATATGTATTTTTTGCTCCATTGTCAATCTTTACAGCAAAAATTCTATAGCCAAAATAGATCAATTTACGGATAGAAAAAAAAAATTACAAACATGCACAAAGGGACCTTAAGGAGCACACGATGCCCAAAACGACGTTCTTCATTAATTTATTTCTTTACCGTCACGCTTGACCATCTCAAAGGATCTTTTTTTTTCTGAAGAAACATTGCCTTATCAGCAATTTGTGATACTTGCTGTGTGGTATTTAATTAGTGAACGATTCTGTTTTTTCCTGTATTCCTGCCTTGTCTTATTGTGGCGATAGATCCTTTTTTCGATGGCATATAGCTGGGATGTGTTGACTACTATCTGTACTAGGAGTAGACTAGTGCCTTTTGTGTCGGCAGCAACTAGTTTGAACGGAGGGTGTTTCATCAAGCCAGATGTAGAAAATTGCCTTAGAGTATTATGTTGAAAAGGATCTGATTAGGCTTTAAGTAGATATTTATTGGTATTAGGTGTGCCAGACGGTTGGCAGCCCTTTTGTCGAACAAATGGAACAGTGGTCATGATTGATGGAGCCAGGGCTTCTTCTTCTTCTCGAACATATATCGGACTTTGTGTTCTTGGACACATTGTAAGTTTCTTTCCTGCACGAAAACTTTTCTGCCAGCCACATTATTACTGACATAATGTCCTAATTACTAACTCATTAAGTGAATGCACCGGATGTAGTTAGCAAGTGAAGAAAAAACCTTGTAAACCTACTAGAAACATAATTTGTTGCATGCATTTCAGAAATTTCGAAGAACACACCACTTAGCAATTAGTTAAGAACCACTTAGCTATCCATTAGTAAAACATTTCGCACACAGCCAGTCACCGCCATTTATTAAGTAATATCCCTGACCTTAAAAGGATACTCGTTCAGTTCTTAGTTAGGGCTGAGTGGATTTAGTTAAAACAGATATTTCAGATCTTCTGCGCCAGAATACCGGGTAATTTAAAATACGATATCATTCCGCTAGTTTCGTCCTTAGAACGCCAACATTTCAAATATGTTCTCGTTGCTAGTCTTGTGGATCCTTTTCCTGATTCCTTCAACCAAGAAACGAGCCAGACTCTTTGCATGTGCTCGTATATAAAAATTGCAAACGACGAGCTCTAAAAAAAAGAAGAGAAATTCCAACCGAGTCTGGAAACATGGCAACCCATTCAACAAAATTAAATAATTTAATTAAAACCAGTACAGAATGTTCAAATGTGTGAGTACTCATTCGGCGAGGAATATGTGAAGGGAACCTGGTTCTTGCCGTGGTCGTTACTAGTAGCTGGGCTTTTTTCGTGTCCCTACCTTGATTATACCTGGAACGGAGCGGATCACTCCCACCTTCATATCTGATTTCGAAAGTCCTTCCTAGATTTTGCGGACGTGAAAAAAGAACATAAATGGGAGAAAAAAACATATCCTCCAGTCCGAATGACGACTCTTCTGAGCTAATACCTTTCGGTCGTTCATGCATATTTATGGATAACATTGTGCTCGTAAAGCAGGAAGAAACCAGGTAAAATGGCGTTGATAGAATGGTTACGTGTTGCGGTAATCAAATCGTGTACATCTACTTGTACTCCATGAACAACAGAATGCTGAGTTTTGAATATCACACCTGAGAGATTATATTCCGTTTGCCGGTAGCTTAGAGCCAAATGAAATGAGACAATAAAGAATTGAATATTTAAGGATTGTTTCCTTATTTGAAAGTACAACGTAATTCATATGAACTGAATTTTTGGACAATATGCCATCATTAAGTAATCCCGACAGCATCGTATTGTGACATGTGAGCCGCAACCGCGCAACTCGATCGGTTCCGTTAATAGAAACAGTAACAACCGAATACCTAGCCGCAAAGTAACCCAATCAGAAACCTAGTTGAAGTATATAAGGGGCGGAGCAGCTCGATTGGTCCTCACTTCTAATCGAATGTTCTTGCGTATATCAGAACAGCGTAGAAGATCAAAATCGAATACTCTAAGGCTTTCGAGAACCGTCCATACATATCACCGAGCGAACATTCAAGTACAGTCTAGATTACAGTTAAGTAGTATAAAAGCGGACGAAGCTTTCAGCGAGAGATATAGTAATTTTTATTACTTGGACTGTGATAGTCAACTAGTATGCGACCGTATTGGTGAACAGCGATCGATAGCGAGCCAAGTGATATACAAAGTGGGATGTATTATCATACAGTGCGAATAATCGTGCAAATAGAATTAAAGTGCGATCAATAAATTATTACTTATTTTGATTTTAGAAGAATTGTGTCTTACTTGAAATCCTGGCGAACCCCTAGCTCACAACAATATAGTAATACAATTTTCTGAGCTTGTTCTTATAAACACTTACTCTAGAAAGTTGTAGCTTACCAAATATATTTACATACATAAATAAGTGGTTGTAACCAAAGTGCAGTAAATGTGGGCAGTAGCTTGTTGTAGTGTTGTAAGCCTGAACCATGTTTAATATGTGTTCTAAAACGAGCTATAGTCCAGGATGTTGTCATATAGAGGTGCACTGTTACTGCCCTATATTACAATGGCCCCGTGAATCGGGATTTTTAGACCGTCTTCCACCATCTATATTGCCTATTCTTTCTTTCAGGAACACATCGGAACTGATGATAGATATTCTGTCCAAACTTGTTTTTGTATAAATCTAAAATTGGGTGTAGTTTTATCTTAGGTCTTTATCGTTCCTTCAGCCAATTTCAGTGTTTTTTTAAGCTAATTTGCCCGACTGTGGTCCATCTATTTAATTTTGAAAAATAAAGAAGAGCTCAGCTCATAATACCAACTCTGCGAATTTTCTATGGTTGTAGTTCAGAATGTTTCAGTTAGTTTACGAATTTCTCACCTGGAATCAATCAAGTGATAACAGACTGATAATGTTTCGGCAAATAAAGGTTTATGTCCCAGGTTCAACGAACCTATCTCCAAGTATGCCAGCATAAGTATGCCTTAACCTTTTTTTTCCCAATACCCTTCTCACATATTCCCATTCGTTTATACCATTCGAGAATAAAACGGTGTTAAGGATTTACACTCTTAAGTAAACCATTTAGCCAGAATTGTGTAAACATTTGCCGTTTAGCTCTTCTATTCAGGATATTTCAAATTTGTTTCTTCGATTTTTTACCCGCTTTACACTCCCTTCACCAGTCGGTTCCACATCCTGGCGATATGTTGTTCCGTTTTACCTGGCACTTTACCTCCTTTCGTTGATTGCTAATCGCACATACGTGAAAGTCGAAATTCCTGGTACCAACAGGTACCGAAATCATTTCACTCTGCCATGCGAGGAGCATGGAATTACAGAACAAGAATGGAAGGAAAAAAAACGGAAACTCTCCCGTTCAAATTTTATGACAGCAAGTTAAGCTTTTCCCGAAAAGGACTCCTATTACGACCACCCCGGTTATACTGACGTCCTTCTGCCCGCTTCCAACCCACAAGACCACTTTACTCGAATATTCTTCGGAGACGGGTTTTGTCAGTTGCTGCCGTTATGCCATACGGAGCCATCAGCTTTGGAAAATTTTCCCGCATATGAGGGGTAGCTTGACGCGAAGATTACCGCTCTGCCTTGTCGTATTTTGTAGTCATCCTTTTTGGTTCATGTCTTACTGGGGGATTGATAGCTGCTCGGATGATTGACACGCGATAGCTTCAACCAAGGAGCTTTTAATTGCACCACATTAATGATAGTAACACGTCAGTGTTTATTTGCCGAGGAATTCGTGCGCTTGATGTGCCACGTAACCGAACGGCTAAGGTGAAATTGAAGGGGCTAAGGTGAGATGATGGGGGTAGATGGGGGTTGTGAGAAATTCATTTCCGATGGATCCTATTCGGTAGCGCAAATGTTAACCGGGGCGGAAACTGTTGCTCGCTGGGGTGGGTGGGGTAGGTGCTTTTAAAGACTTTTTAATGGGTAATACTTTGGCTGAATAATTTCTTTGCCGTTCTTTTTCTGATGAAACTGATATATGCCAGGTGTTCTGTGTAATTTCCGGAATTACACTTCAATATTCGTTCGCCACCCCATGCCTTTGGCAAGCGTAAAAAAGCGCGTCCTTGCCACGCTAAAATTAGTCACTCGAATTTCGTGCGGTGGTATGCCGTGGGCTGGCGGTATCCTGAGAAGGTAAATATTTTCCCATGTCTTTTGGCTTTAATGTAAATTTTATAAGCAATCAAGGAACTTTAATTTCCTGTAAGTTATTTCTTGTCAGAATTTGCAATAGTTGGAGCATTCATTCTAAAGAAAGTAAATATAATAGATGAAAGAACACAGTCCATTTGAATGGTTGTCAAATATTTGAGATTTGTTCTACACTTAAGAAATGGAAAGAAAACTTTTCGTAAGTGCAGAATTAAAAGATTAAGCCCTCAGCTGCAATGTTTCCGATTTAATGGTATTGAAAACCGAGATTCAAACCGGTCACTGATTTTGGACTAGGCCAGCTATAACATTAAATAGTCTCGATCCCAGCTTTTGAGCGTTTCAGAAGGTTTTTTTCCCACTCGGTCACTCCTTCATCCATATCTACTATTTTCAAAAAAGGGCGGACAATCCTAGCATGAGCAGTTCCTGAGATATTGAATCCAATTTTTTTTTATCTCAAATGCTCTCTCCACTTCACCCCTTACACTACCAGTTGCTCACAAAGTCCTAACTTAAAGGGTGTATCCAATGTACCTATCCACCAAAATTTGTTTAAACTTAATATGCCAAAGGATTTGTGAGCTACAGGTCTTAAAACGAACTTGCGTATTGCATTCAAGGGCTGCCGGCGTTACTTCCAAAAATATTTGTTTGGTTGGATTTAACTTTATTTTCGTAATTAATTCAGCATGCCAACTTTCATATCGTTGTTCTTCAGCGTTTCTAGGCTTCTTGCTAACTTCTTTGTGGCTTCGATCAGAAGTCATCTCCTTAGATCTCTGTTGAAAGGGAGGCATAATTACTCCATTAACTATGTTCGCCAGTTGCGATCATAAATATATTGGTCTAATCTCTGTCGTCTCGGATGCACTCATCTCAGCGTGTATCCCCTAGTTATGTAGGATGCACTCTAGATTCGCCTAGCTGCACTTGTTGATGTGATGCTTTTTCTTTGTTGGCTGCGTTGGTCTCGAATGCACTCGTCTCGCCATGGCTTTATTTGCAGTGTTCGTCTCATCTTGTCTTCAATCGCAGTGCTCGTTTTGGATGTTCCTCTATGGTGCCTTAAGTTCGTCCGGATGCACAGGTCTTCGATGTATTCGTTTTGTCTAACCTCCGCTTTGTTAAGTTCATTTTGGAGTCCTCTTGTCCTACTAACTAATTAGCTTAGGCTGTTCTAAAGCGGAGTTAGACAGCCACACTCTAGCGTATCGTCATATTAGCTCCAAAATAGTTCTGGTGGATTTACGAATCCGCAACCAAACATGAGTTAGTCGAGCTCGTTAATATATTAGTTTCTTAGACGGAATTATAAATCTACAACCATTTTCGTGTTTCTAAATATCCATGAAATTGGCTTGAAAGATAATATTATGGTAATAGTGTTTGAATATGATTTCGGCCATGTGGCCGCCGAGGCTGGCGCCTACATGTCGTAATCTGGAACTCCAATTTTCACACACTCTTCGCAGTAAATCAGGCTGTATTTAGGCAATACCACGGCAAATGTAGGCTTCCTAGTGCTCAATAGTTTCTGGTTTATCGGCGTAGATACGGGATGCGTATTATCGTTTTGAGTAAACATAAATTGCGAAAACGACCCATACTTTTTTGGAATAATCGCTCTGATGGACGATTATGAGCACCATAAAATACAGAAAACACGTAATACCCGATGAGCTTACTCGAATTGAACTATGGTTTTCAAAATTTGAACAATTTCCAAACGTTGCTCCGGCGAAAGTCTATTCACGATGAATTGCCAAACCAAACTAACCCAAAATACAACCGGGAACTGTCAAATCGGCTGTCACAGAAAACAGTGCTACCAATTTAAAGTCTTCTGCCTCTGAAAACACACTCTTTATGTGGACACAACAATTACTAAGAAAACATGAAAGATTAAATACGGATTAAATCCCGAGGCCTTCTTATAATTGCTTATAAAGCTTGATAGAGATATGCTTCATGAAACGTTACACTCTTTTTCTATGCTAGTTCAAATCGAAACGTTAGCCTTTTCGACGGTTCTCCGTTCAAATTTGAGACTTTTGTGTCGTCTTTTCATGCTATCTCAGTTTTCTGTAATACTTTTATGGCAACCTTCTTTTAATATAGAAAGTCATAGAAAACTGTCTATAAGAAAAAAAGACTGTGTCTGGATTTTAAGCGAATTCTCGGGCGCAGTTTTTAATATTCAAATGAATGTGGAATTAAAACTTCTATTTGTCGTTCCAAAAAGCCTCTGATACTGCCAAGTTTCTTTTAAATTATCAAAATTTTTGCGTAAAAAATAAATAAATTACTCTCGTCTGCATCAAATTTCGTTCATTTTTCTCACCTCCTCCGTCTGTTGCTTCCCGGGCCATCTATACCCCCGCCCATCCGGCCAGCAATTATGACGGAGTTCGCAAGGATACAGAAACAGGAAAATTGTCTCTTGAGTTTTCCTCTGCTTTTAATCGCATTAAGAAAACCTTTCTTCACTAGACAGCGAAATCTCATTACATTAACATCACTGCAGCACACTTTAACCGCCTCCAGCAATCATACCGCCGGCACTTAGATACTCTTTGGTACCGTATCGTTCCAATGTACGAAGTGGTACCCCACAAACTGGGTATCCTTCTTCGATAGTATCCCGACGAATTCATAGAGTGGCAGCTGGAATACGGAGCAAGGATAATTTCCCATTCGAAAGAGTGGAACAAATCGTGAATAAGAAAACAGTTCGAAATGACGTAAAGATGGTAACAGATATTCCAAGTATAGGGTATCCTTGTTGTAACCATTCAGCTTTTTACGCAGTTCCTCGCCGAAATTTGAAGTCCTCTTCACTTGTAGCCTTCGACGCACTCCACCCGCTCGAACCACACTTCGGGAGTAAAGTATATTTCGTTCTGTTCAAATTATCGCCGTACCATTTCGGAAGTCCTAATGAAGGTGGAACTCTGGAAGGTTCATTAGGCGTGTACTTGCGAAAGCAACAGTTCCGTATGCGTCCAAGTGTAGAGCTGGCAAATGCTACGTAGCTCCGGGAAATCACATCATAAACGCTTGATGAGGTCCTTGACATTAACGTACCGTGGGGACCGGGTGACGAGGAAACCCCCCTTTCAGAAATCGCACAATAAAAATCGACAGAAGTAAGAAAATCGTCCTGTCGATGTAAGAAGCTGGTACGAATGAAAATTTTGTTTGTGCTTTCCGGGAAGATCCTGACAAGTTTTCGTCCAGAGAAGAATTGTGTATTCTATAAGATGAATGGAAATGAGTCCATAAATCTTTAGCTAGAATTACGAATTTAATAGTCCGCCATTTATATACTTAAGAGGAAACTTGTTGGGCCTGTTCATATTATCCTTGTTTGTGTACCACCTCTCACTTGTAGGGGTCCGTCGAAAGAAGGCTTCTTCGGAGCCTTGAGTTTTGTTGCTGCTGACGGTGGGCTTGTTTCTGGATAGTGCTCCGTCTTGCTCACCTTGTTGCTATATGTCGACATTAAGTGTAACGGTTTACTCGAGGAACAGGATGTCTTCCATTTTTATTTTCTTATTTCGGGGGTGGGTAATTTTCTTCGGTCTTCTTGTTGACTAGAACGCTGTTGCTTTTCGCATAGTTTAGACGGTAGGTCCTAGGGTTCTTGAGTTCCGTTTAGTCTTTTATGAGCTTTTATGTCGGCACATAGACATTGAAAGAAATTAAGTGTTGTTGCTGCTGTTTTCCTTGTTAATTTCTTTGTTCTCGAACGCTCCTTTTCCGGACGGTGGCATGATTGTCTCGGCTTAAAATAAAAACAAAAGACCAAAAAGGCGCTTAAGGAAATGAGTTAAGCTCTTCCTGGAATTCTTGGGCTAAAATCATGGTCCTTACGGTTATTTGCGGTTTAGTTTCGCTCGTCAATTCGTCTGGTGGGCTTTGCTTTGTTAGTACGATGATGACGACGGCGGCAAGGTTCCAAAGTACGGCTAATTTCTTTGGTGGTTCAGAGCTTCGAGATCCTTTTATCTTTTGGGCATCCGCTGTAGTTAGTTTTGCCTAGGTACGGTCTTTCATGTGGCGGATGATTGTACTAATGCTAATTAAAAGTTTTACGACTATACCGAAAATAAAGGCTTGGGCGGTTCTTTATTGTACCCAATTGTTTTGGGATAATTGCTGAGAGTATACAGCGAGCGCATTAACTTTTATTTGTGGGAAACTCCTTTGAAACGGAAGTACGTTGTATTTTTCGGAATTATTTCCTTTTGTTGAATGTTATATTTCCGGGAAATTACGTAAACTGAAGCATTTTTTTGCCTTCTCATTAATTTCAACTTTTCATACATTTCCAGTGTCTCCCTGTAATTTTTCTGTGACGCGAACAGCAAGCTAAATCAGACCATAACCTCTTCGATAATATTTCTACTCTAAACTAAAAATAATAAAGTTAGTAAATGTATTACTAACTAAAAAAATAGTTAATAAATGAAGTTTTAAGAAAAGCAATTTCATAAACATTGGACACCCTCCCCGCAATTTTGGTGGGTGGACTGGGTAAAATTTTTTAAGTGCTGAATTTTGAGAGGAGGATGGGTCAGATAGGAGTGTGTGAAGGGTAATTTTTTCGAAAATTATTTATTTCTCCATTTCAGGAACCGATTCTCGCCGGAAAAACTTAGACCTGTTTTATCTGGTCCGAAGGTACTATAGTATTCACACTAGGAAACTTACTTCCATAAGGCCTTGTCGAAGCCATTTTTGTACCTCGATAAAGCTTCGATAAGGTCTTCAGGTATGCGTTCGTTGATGTGGGCCGCATCGTAACGGTACGGGACGGATTTTTGTTGCTGCGTCCACTAGGGACGGATTACGAGAGACAGAAAATGCGAAACCCTTCTGTTTCGCTATGTCCACAGCGAAGAGATGAGGTGGAACTAGCCGGGGCGCTACTCTGTTCGAGATGGAATCCACTCGCAAGATCTGTCGTGCACACATAAGGTCTGCCTATAGTGGCCCCACTTTCATAACATTTTGCGATGCGGCCCGGCCTTGGTCGGCTTGTCCTTTACTAAACTAATCTGGTGCACATTCCTCCATGTTTCAACAGCAATAGCTACGCGCCAACAGTTGGTATAAGGCCTTATCGAAACTGTTTTGCTTCCTTGCGGAAGTTCAAATTGCTGGGACGAAAAAAAAATATTCACGATTTTTTTTACTGTTCTTTTCTTCCAACTACAAATTTATTTTCTTGTAAATTATTATTATTTTTTATTTGAAAAACCAGAATTGAGTTTGCACACTCTCGAATTCGAACCACTGTTTTTATAACTTCCTTAAGGCCATATAGAGGTTATTACCGAAGCTCAACAGTCTTACCGAAGTCTTATCTAAGTTATAGCCTCTGAAAATTCGAAATGCGAAGTTCGTTTGCTAGTTGGCATATTTTCCATAATTATGAATTATATTCTTGAGAAGTGTAGAGTTCCTACTTCACAGTAAAAATGGTTATCTGAAAATGACTAGAGAGTAAATCATCAAAGCGAATTTATTACTTTCCCATTTATTACCCACATGATAATTTCAATAAAAGAATATTTAATCATTCGAGTGTGTATACGTGATGTAATACTACTTTGCAAGCTGAACGAATATTTAGAGGAAGGAAATCTTGAGTTGCCCCATATGTTCTCAAGGCTGTGTTGAGGGTAAGTCTGCTGAACTCCTTTAGCTCGAACAGCTACATTGGGTGCTTACTCTAGGTGGTGGTGCTTTGAAAACCTGACCTAGTATTCAGTGGAGAAAGTTTACCAGGAAGCCAGACTAGCTTAATGAAAGGGCTCCTTAGCTAAAGTACTGGTTTGAAGAAGAAGAAGCAGCCGGGTATCAATCAGAATCTGGAATCTAATCAAGGTGAATTTCACGAGAAATCGAACTGGGAAGGAAGAAGCCATCTTCGCAATTATTTTGTGTTTATTTCATGAGAAGCGAAGGATTCGCAGGCTTGTATTTAGCCAAAGCGAGCATTTTTCTTAATAGTAATAATTACGTTAGGAAGGTGGCTTATTATTACTTTGTGCTCCCACAGCACCTCCTTGGCAATCTGAGGGAGGTCCATCACAGTAGGCACACTGAGGTAGCACTGAATCGGTACTTCTACCATCTTCCACAATCCACAATCTACTATACTGTCCCTACAAGTCTATTGTAAGACTATTGATCTTATATGCTACAATAGTATGGTCTTCCCTAGACTAAGGTTAAACGGGACTAAACGCAGGGGTCTCACCGGAAAATACCTACATACATGGCCTATTACTGGTAGAGCTAAAAAAAGTAGGCTCAACTAGAGGCTACAAGACTACAAGATATCCTTTTGGCCACCGTTTAATATTAGTAAATTAAAGCAAAATCGACTAAGTAAACGACAGCATCCATCTTGTCAGTCTTGTCTCTCAGCATTTGGAGAAGTTGCTTCAGTTCGTTACGCAGACAGGTTAAATACTGGTGTGGTACTAGAGCTAGTGTAAATATTTCTATCCAATTCAAAATTGTATAGTCTGAGCAACATCCTTTAAACTTTAAATCTTCCACAAGCTCTAACCAAACAAATAATAACAACTATTATAATTAATAAATCTATTTTTTTCCAATATTCGATTAATTTTCACTTTTGGTTAACATTCACCAAAATAATTGCTGGGTTACAGCAAAACGGTTCGACTTCTGACCTCCCATTCCTATGCTGACTGGACTGTATACTGCTGTGTATTAAAGAGCTAACCACCGGTATTCATAACAAAAAAAAAATTCTTCTTCTAAGAATCGTAAATGAATTAACCTGTGAACATGTTGATACTTCGCCCAAATGAATCATTACTGTTTCACTGGCAGCACTTTTGATTGGCGCAAACAATCTTCGAGGTAAAAAACTCGTTCTTCTTGGTACACAAATTGGGTGAACGAATAACGATTAAAGTTCAGCAAGTCTTAATGTTATGAAGGATGAAAATATCTTACAAAAAACAACACGCCAAAAACTCACCAATATAATACAAAGGTGCAACAGTCCCTTCGGTCGGACTAACCGGTCCTAGATTCGAACAATTTGCAGTAGCAGAATTAGACGATGTTACAGTAGCAGAATTGGAATTACTTGTTTGTTGAATATCCTTGTCTTTGGCATTCAATTGAACTAACGATTGTGCCGCTGTCCATTCAAGACGACCGCAAAGTACACTACCGACACTTTTTCTAGCCTCCGCAACAACACTATTTCGCGTATTGGGTACATTATCGATTCGGTTATTATTTACGTTACTCTTGTTATTGTTGTTATGCTTTGCAGAAACCTGCAGTTTTTGTTGATGATGTTTATTAGGCAATCGTTGATGAGTTTGTTTCTTCTCCAACAAAACCTCACGCGGCATTTTTTCTATGCTTTTTCGTTATAAGAAGTAAAGTATTTTTTTTTTTTGCATTTATTTCATTTTTTAGTTTGATTTATGTATTTAGTTTTATATCATTTATTGAGAGATTTTAAAATTGTTTAATATATATTTTTAAATTTTTATAATATATATAAATTTTGTTTCTTTCTTGTTTAATATTTGATTTTAATTTGGTTGATAATTTTGATTTAATATATTTTATTATTTTTTTCACAGTTCTCTTATATTGCTTTCGTTGTATTGAATATATTTTATTATTTTTATATGTAGATAATTTTTTGAGGATTTTTGTTACGGAAATAATGACAACGTGAGTCCGGTTTAATTTGGCTAGCTACTCCATTTTGGTTTATTTGAAGAAAAGTTTCTTAAATTTGTTGTTTTTTTCGAATGTAGGCGGTTAGCACAGCTTTCAGCAGGAGCAACAAGTAGCTGATATTCAGGTAGATCTAAATATAGAAGAGCGTTTATAATGGCAGATAAATGAATGAAGTAAATGTATATATGCCGGGGGTGGTGGCATGTTACGTAGGTGTGAGCTCCATTCGGGAAAGTACAGTAACGTACCGAAAGAATGGAACAAGTAACTTTGCCTGTTGGGAAGTGTATGTGTATGTGGGTGTGTTTCTACAGGTAAAGTAATAAGCAAACAGCGATGAAACAAGTGGTTGGTTGTCAATTCGAGCCGGTTGAATGGTTTATGAGACTTATGACATATCCTTGAATACATAACATTCGCAGGGATGATTCACAATGAGTATTAGAATAATCTTAGAAGCGGAAAAAAAACACTTGTTGGGTTTCACGAAAACTCCGCACTTTTCACCCCGAACATTGGACTTTTCTAAGCGCGTGCATAAACCGGCGAAACTTGTGCAAATTTTCGACAAGATTTTAGCGAAAATTGAGCCAATTTGACTGGGAAAACTTTGATTTTTGCAGGAAGTTAAGTGGCAGCCATGCTGCCATATATCGCGGCTTCCTTATAACAAACAACCCCCCAAGTTGAAACACACATATACACTGTATTCTGAAGCATCATAATGCAAATGTTGAGCAAGTGCGCTAACAACCCTCGTTGCGCGCCGCGGCATACACGTGAAAGAAGCACCTTACACTAGAGTCGTACACCAACGTTCCACCCTATTTGTATAGCTGGGCACAATGAACTACCCCCTTGGTATTGGTGTTCTGCTGCAGTAGCTTTTGTAAGACAAAAAAAAATTGTAACATTTCTACATTTGATTTTATTTCAACGGACTTTTCTTGCAGAGCTTATCCCGAGGATTACACTGATCCCAATCGCAATTATTCGGCCCGGATCGTAACTTTCGCTACGGAAAAGAATCGAACGATATCCGATTGTTTTGAACCCGAACTCAATCCCAACTCGACCCGGAAATCCTGTCTGAGTATACGAAACTAGAAGAAGACACACAGCAGCATACTTTCCACAAATACGGACACAACTACCCTTGCAGGAAGAAAACAATACACAAACATCGAACCCGTCGGGTATTTCGAGAGACACTCACTTAACTTTTCTGCATCAGATTTTTTTTCCACCCCGTTCACGAAAAACACACCGACATTTGCCGTTTTTTTTTACATAATAATTTCTTTTAACGAAATTTCGCGAGTGAAATGAAAAAGAAAGAACCGTAGAGTAGAGAAAATAAAATCAAAATTTATTTATTAAAAATGCACACAAGTATAAGAGGAGAGGAAGTATAAATAAAATAGGTGATGTGCGTCAGATTTGACGTACCACTCCCTTCTACTGGCGTCGCGATGCCCATACACAATTGCACATGGCGAAACTCGAATATCCGAACCACCCCAGGACCTCATCATCCGCCCCCTGAATAGTGGAAAAGTTGGGCGAAAATCCATGGGGTGGTTGCTGTTCTGTTGATTCATTCAAAAGTCTACGCCGGCGCGCGATTCCAGGTCGCTATGGTGGCCGACAAGCGACGACCCAGACCGTATTCCATATCGGTACCATTCTCGCATTTGAGCTGAAATAGAGAGCGCCAGGTACCCTTAACAGTCAGTCCGCTCTATCCTGTTCGCACCCCTATCGAATAGACCACATTTTACCCGACCGACTCGACACTCTTTCGCTCTCTCGTGTAATTGTATTTATTCGAAATATGTAGCAACAGCGATTTTTCCAACCCCATTTCTAGCCAACCGAACGCCCCACCGACCCCGAAATATTCCGAAAAATCCAACAAAAAAAACAACAACATGAAAATCTGTTAACAAAATGCGGCAATCACAGGATTTGCAGCACTAAGGGATATCGCCGGGAAAGGCTTAAAGATGATGGCCTAGTTTTTCTTCGGTGCACTGTATGCAGTGTGCACTAATTTCAACCTCGACACCTATACTCAGAAAATGGAACTACACACGTATAAGACGGTATGTTGGGAAAACATTTGCAAGGATCGCTGTACCGGTGGGTGGTGGGCTCGGAAGACAAGTCAGGACCATAGACGTGCAGGCATAAGGATATCAACAGTCTTTTTTTCTATCGTTTTCGCAGGATTGATTTGGCGAATTTTTCACAGGAACTAAGAACTTATTGGAAATGTGACTGTGTTTTTTTTTTCTCTGTTCCGTCGACATTCCCGTTCAGGTGTCAAGGCTTTTAAGTTGAAATCAAACTTTTAAACTCAATGGCAAATCGATTTTTCAACATGTGCATAGAGGGGCTGCTCGGGGGGAGGATGGTGAAAAGTTTGAAAACTGGAAAACACATACGTTGCTTCTTCTTCTTTACCTTTTTTCGTCGCATGTGATGGAGAGACTCATTTCGAGACAACACCTGTTACTTATTTTGGAGTCTAATAAATGTGTCCTTTTTAAATTTGTTTTTCTTCTGTTCATACACATGCCCACGAACGTATGTGAACTTTGAGTGGGCTGACAGCCTTTGGATATCATCGAATATTAAATTCGATGGCAAGTACTTTAAGAGGTTACTTAATTTGAAAAAATTTCCATCTATCCGACGTAAACGCCGCACACCGTACGCAACGAGTTTTGAGAGCTGTAGCTCACAAACCCGATAAGCTATTAAATTAAAATTTATTTTGGACTGTTGGTTAAGTGGGTTGGTGATGGTAGTGTGAAGGATTAGTTGAGGAGGTGGTTATAACGTTTCAGAAGAAAAATTTTTATTTTCATATCCCAGGAACTGCTTGTGCTGCGAGGTTGAAACCTAGGTTTTATATAGATATTGTTACATGTTAACCTGGGAACCGCACAACTCAATCGTTTTCGAATACCTAGTTGCAAAGTTATCCAATCAAAAGTTTAGTTGAAGAATATAAGAGGTGGAACTAATCGAAGGGTAACACTCTTTAAACGAATATTCTCGTATGCACCAGAACAGCATGGAAGGCTAAAATCGAAAGCTCTGAAGCTTTCGAGAACGTTCCACACACATCACCGAGCGAACATTCAAGAACAGTCTAGACTACACCAACCAGTATAAAAGCATGTGAAACTTTCAGTAAGGGACATAGTAATTTCTATCACGTCGACCATGTTGCTAGAAAGCGAAAGTGATCGAGTCAAGCGACTTATACGCGGTCGGTACTACCATACAGTTCGAACTATCGTGCGAAAAGAATAGTAGTGCAAAAAATAAATTATTACTTGGGTATTTCGATTTTAAACGAAATGTGTTTTACTTGAAATCCCGGGGAACCCCAGCCACAACAATATGCAATAGTCGGAACAGTTTGCAAAAAGCTATCATTATCATGTGAAGGGAGGGGGTGGGAGCGAAGATAGAGAAAGGTGGGGTAGGGTGTGGAGAAACAGGAAAAAACTAGAATCATAACCTAGTAAAATCTCTATCTCCCCAACGATTCATGTCAAGAAATTAAAAATTAAAATAAAAAAAGTTACTATGCTACTGGTTGCCTGAAATATTAGAAAGGGGTTGTTTGAAACGTTTTAGCTGTATTGCAAGCTCCACCAAATTTCAAATAAAACACGTTTCGGACTTCTATTTTAAAAATAATGAAGTTAAGCTCAGTCTGTTGTCAGATTTTTTATCGCAGACTCAAAAGTGATCCGTTTATTGGAATTTAAATACCCGAGTGAATAACCAATTAATTGCCAAATTGGCAGTAATATTTGGTGAACTTCAGAGAACATCATAAGGTACTATGGAATATTTCACTAAATTATAACTCGTAGTAGTGAATCTCAGTTCTAAATATATCGCACATATAGAGAGATCTCCTGGAATATCAGCAGCTGTAAGGGTGTTTTAGATATTTGGCCTGACACACCGCCAACCAAAGCAATCCCATAACCAAACAGCTAGTTTGAACCACGTCAGTTCTAAACATGCTTTCGAGAGAAAGTGTGTTAACTCTTATGTCCTTAATGGCAGCGATCGATCTCAGTTGTGATTTTTCGTGTTAGTCTTTCACACAAGAATTTTCACTGACGTCGAAAAACTATAAAAAAAATTGTTAAAACTATAATTAGTTGGAGTTCAGAGGTGTACCGCATTCATTAACGAACGCTTCAGCTTTTTTGACATGAAAATAAAAAATTTAGGGTAGCATTTGATTATATTAAAAAAATAACAATCTACGTAAGAACTTATCTTTTTTCCAACCCCCATGTTTTTAGATAGAAATAAACGCAATCCATTTATAGAGCAATCCCTCTTAGAACAGAATCTGGAATATGTCTTTAAAACCGATTTTTTAAAAAAAAAAAAATAGTATAGCAAGTATGCACTTAAATTTTTCCTCACGTTCAACTTTCCAGAACGATGACTTTCTGATAGGATCCAGTGCACTGCAAGTGCCGTATAACCTGCACTACCCCCTAGAGATTTTCGGTGTTCTAAGCGAGAGATGATCGATGCATTTGCATACTTGTTTTTCACTCTACATTTTACTACCCCCCACCGAAAAAGGATAGAAAATACGAGGTGAAAAAAAATAATACTTTGGAATTTATGTTGAAGCGAGCAAAAGTGGCATAACCAGCTTTTCTTCCGTATAAAAGGAAACACCAATCCGATACACAACTATAAGGTTTTATGGCTTCGTTTTAGGTGGGTAAGGAGCGAATTTATGACCACTTTACTTCCAATAAATTCAACACGAGATATTTTGCGATCGACTAAAGTTCAACACTATCCAGTAGTTAAATTGAAATTGATTTTTTTTATGGACAACTATCTGTTTTTTGGATTTAATACAAATTTGGTAAATCATTCGAAGTGATGTCTTCGGGAGGATTTGTTTGAAGAGTGGGTAATTTTGCTTGAAATATGGTGAGTTGTGGAAAAGAGCAAGGATGGAGAATAGCAGCTCCTGAAATTGAACTGACCGAACAACAGATACCATACAGTGAAAGATAACATAATATAGAAAGCACGGTTCAAAACATACAAACAACTGGTTCAACGCTTCTTTTCACAGAAATTCCCTGCACAACTAACTATTCTCGCGGAGATTGGGTTCTACGCTAAAATGCTACCCCTAAAACTTTTACTATTATTTTTATTTTTAAACTATTTTTATTAGTGGCACTTCGATTAAAAATTTTGATAGGACTTAGAGGCGATTAGTAGACGAAAATCATCGTGAAAACCAAATGTATTTCATTACAAGCTATTGCATGTATTCAGGTTTGGTGGTCTTTATCGTATTCCATAAACGCTTTTTTTCAAATTGACTTATTGTCCGACTGACAAATTGATTGAGGTGGCCAAAAAATTGCTGACCTAAATACATTGTCTAAACAATTGTGCAAAAAGGACAATGTTCACTTGACTGAAAGCCGAACTATTAAAATTTTTTCCAGACCAGGCATTGTTGCGCCCAAATTACCGAAAAGCTCTCAAATATTGAACAATGGCGCAATGGTAGTTGTTTTGCAACCCCATTAACAATTGCCAGAGATTGTTTCCCGTAATCTGAAAAAAAATCAAAAATCGAATAGAATCGTATCGGATCGGATCCTAAACTCCATTCCACATGCGATGACACAACACGAAATCTCTTTCAAGACATCTTGTGGAATGGTCATGTCTTGTACTTGAACTTCGAAGAAATCGATCAGTTGGACATGTACATACATTTCGTGTAGGAGCCGTGGGTATCCTCCCCCGTACGCCTAAACCATCGAAAGGATGGGGCCATCGAAGTACCCCCTACGCTTGTACAGTTCCATCTTAGGGCTGGGATCATGTTACGAATGAATCCTTAAAATTTTATTACTCTGCTTGTTTCGACTGCATTTACTCGGTAATGTCTTTGAAAGTGTACACGCTACTAGTTATCGCGATCATGGAGTAATCACCCCCGTCGAACGGGTAGTTGTTCGGTTTAAACAATTTACGGTGCTCGGTGTTTTCGATTCTTGGATTGTTTATGCCATCAGCCATTTTTCTTTGATAGTTGGTTTGAATTGATAAAAACTGAACTAGTGAAACTTGGAGCTGGTACCTCACTCGGTTGGGTGCTGGAAAAAATTTTCTGCACGACATCAACAAGTAACCACCAATGGGGTGGTTTATAGCGGTGCTTCCCCTTCAGCATATAATTCTATGGTTTTGTAATTGAACGGTTGAATACAGTGTTCGGTTCTGTGATGGTTTTTTTTCTTCTTCTCCGCAGCCCGGAGCCCAAAAAGCCCATAACTCACTCGGCTGGAATTGGAGTTCTAATATTCGGTTCACGTGGTTAAACTCGGTTTGGGGTGGTTAGTTAATTGTTTTTTGATGACAGGGAAAAGAAAATTAGTAATTGCCTGACTTTACGAGGATTTTTTTTTTTGTTTTTTGGTTTTTACTGGAATTTTATCGCTATGGGGGCCATATAATTTGAAACGTAAACAAGGTAAAGTTTTCCGATGCGCATAATTTCTTTTAGTGGAAATTTGGGCCGGTTGGCTATAAAATTGTAATTATTATTGTAAATACGACACGTAATCTGTATGATGTGAGTAGTAAAACATGTACATAATTTATTGTTTATAGTATTGATTTTGACTATGTTGTGGTCTTATGGGCCCAGTGGATCGTAAGAGAAGGTTTACAGTTTATCTCTCAGCCAGCTTGATCTGATTTGAATAAACCTTGTATCAAATTTCCCACATATCAGTTTGCCACCCTAAAATCGCGATAGTAATTTACTATTTAGTTACTATTTTCACAGCTGTGTGGCGTGCTTACTTGGAGATCAAATTATTATTAAAAAGTAATTAATTAAAATAAGGAACATGAATAAGAGGAAACAATGAAAAGAAAAAAAAGAAAAGAAAGAAAAGAAATGGAAAGATGAATAAAAAAAGTTAAAAGGGAAGGGAAAAAATAAACCAAACTAGAAGGAAAGAGCGACATTAAAGAAATATAAGAATGAAATGAAATAAAAGAAAAAAGAATGAAAACAGAAATGAAGGAAATGAATAAAAAGGAAGAAGGGAAATTAAGGAGAGGAAATAAAAGAAGAGAAGAAAGAATAGGAAGAAAGTGAAGAAAGAAAAGTATGGATGGAAATAATAAATAGAGAGAAGAGAAGAAAAGAGAAAACAAAAAGAAAAGGAGAAAAAGATGTGTAAAAAGAAGGGATGGAAAGGGAGGAAAGAAAAACAAAACGAAAAAGGAAAACGAAAAATATACCAATCAAACAAAACACAAATTCAAGCAATCAAGAATTACTGAATTCAATATTATTGTTGATTGATTTCGGAACTTCCATTAGTTCAATTTCTGTTTAATCTACGAATCAGTTATGTACATATGTATATAAGGGTGCACGCAATTTTATCATTTTTGAATTCAATGGTTGATTTTCTTGTTGAGTGGATAGTGATAGGACTATTGTGATTATATAGGGTGTCCCAAAATTAACGCAAGATTTGAATTAAATAGATTGGCAAATTATAATACATAATTCAATTATTTCCATTCCTCATTGCCTAAGTGCTATAAATTTTACAACTTAGCTGCTAAGATCATAAGGCTAGTTTCTAAAACATTATTGTTCTGTTAATATGTTAATGTATTTTGAATTATTATAAATAAATATTGTTTGAATTTGAGTTTGAATTTGAATTTCAATGAAAAAGATTGTTATTTTTTTATTGAATCATAAAGTACATAGGATATGGTTTTTTATGGAATACAACTTAGGGGGAAATCGCCTTCACGTTTTTGGTGGCACATGCGGACTCTTTTTTCAGAATTTCGTTGATGTTTTTTTGGGATTTCCACCAACCGTCTCACGCATTGCTTCGATATTGACATTTGAACGGCTTGGTTTTGGACAACCAGTGTGTTTAGCGTCTCAAACTGTTCCAGTCTCCCAGAATTTCTCAATTAATCTCTTAACAGTTGACGAAGTTAGAACACTATTCTATTTATTTTGAACTTATTTTTGAGGTATTGTTCAATAATTAAAACACGTTGTTGTATCGTGTAGCGATTTTTACCATTTTAAACTCTCAGCTATCAAATTTTTTTTTTGGGGCTTAAAGTTAAATAAAATTAACGATGAAGTTTATTTAGCCTAAACTATAGCTGATATAAATTGGAACAAACATTATATGTAGATATTTTTGGGTAATCAATTTTAATATAAATGTCATCACAATTAAAAAAATTTAATGAAATCAATAATTACTGAAAGCATTTGAATTATTCAAATTAAATAATGATAAATAATATTTTAAGTTACGATATTTGTAATTTAAGCATGTGTCTGCCTATAAATATTAATAAATAAATGTAACAAAACTATTAGTGGTTTTTCAATTACAGAATTCAGAATAATGTCTTGAAAAATACAGAAATTGATTCTTAGTTGCATGTATGTAAGTATATACGGTTAAGGTACGATTATATATAGATTCTACCAACAAAGACTGGAATCGGATTATGAACAAAATATTTTTTTTTGCGAAAGTAATGATTGATACAAGAAAAAAAGGTCTTGCTTTTAAGGCTCCATGTGCAAACGTTATATGCGATTTTGTTGATTTATGGCTGTTTTCATGTGAATTTTCCACTTTAATAGCAGTTAAAAAACAAAATAAAATAACATTACGTTATTAGCTGGTATGTAAACTAGGTCGCCCATTTAGAACAAATTCAAAAATGCTTTTAAAAAATAAGCTATTAGAGGAACAACCCTTAAACATTTTTAAAATGTGTAATTCCGAGTTCTTTGTGTGCATTTTTACCTATTTCTTAAATGGCTAACATGTCATTTTCATTAATATAATGCTAGAAAAAAATTACAAAAATTTTTTATTTTTGTTAAAATTATAAGAAGTCAAACTGATGTAATTTTTCACGATTTTTATGGGACAAATTACATAAGAAGACCGAATTTAATTGAAAAGTCTCATAGATAGTATAATTAATTGGTATATCTAAAAGATAAATCAATGAAAAAATTATTGATTTTTAATAGTTAATCGTGTCAAACAATTTGAAAACCTATAACACTATTTATTCTGTAAATTCAAAATTAGTTCACTAATAGACAGCGAACAATGCAGACGTATTGTCTACGCCATATTACATGAACGAAAAACCATTTAAATTGACTTTTCCCCTCTCAAGAAGAAAAATCAAAATGGGATTCAAAATTTGAGCACCGGACTCATGGGACCTTAAGACTATTTTGGCTAAAAACTTGAAACATTTTTCTTTGAAATAAGAAGTAAATGAGTGAGTACCGAAATATTAAGATAAAAATCTTTCAATCGTTTTCTACATACAAATAAGAATAGAAGGATTGAATCATTAAAACTAATGGTCATAGAAATTCAATTTAAGTGATTATTTACTGGAATAAAAATTTGTGTTATTAAAATTATGCTTTTGTAACTATTCTTAAGTTAAAAATAATATGTACGTATCAAGAAAATTTACGCGTAGCGCAAAAATGGTAAGAAATGTTCTCGTTTTGCACCTAATGTGATTAATATTTTGTTTTCATGTAGTTTTCGTCATGTGGTGTTACTTTGCATGAATTTTACTCAATTTTTATTGCGTGTTTTGTAATGCAACGTAATAATAGTTTTTTTATTGTGACCTAAAAAATCAATTTTGTAAATTAGGCAATATTTTTTCCATAAATAGAATTTGATGTAAATTCTGTAAAGCTGATGAACAAATATTAGAATTCGTTGGTATGTACTACCAAATTACAAGAAATGAACTGCACTACGCTAGACTGTTGAAATGTATAAAAATCCACTTAAAATCATTATTTTGGATTCCATCTCAGAAAATATCATTAAACTTGGCGCAAAAGGAACCAACCGTAACGTAAACGAAGAGAAATGTAAAACTTCGTCGACAGAAAATTCAACTATGCCTGCAGAAAATGCGAGAAAATTTATGGCACAGATGTTACACAATTGATTTATACCTGCAAGGTAGGTGCGATTTTCGGATTGCAACTGGCCCCGCATAGCATATCAGGACCTACATGTATGTACGTCACCAACACCAAAAATCCATTCTGCCCAATCCTATAGCAACAATAGTAGGCTCACACCCGTCGCATATATATATATTCCGCAAAAGTGCCTAAGCCTAAGTCCAACCCCCAAACTACTTTCACATTTTCAGCTCGGGAAACATTATTCAACCGTATCCTCGAAATTTCGTACATGTGAGAAAACCTTTTGCCCAGTCACATGCAGCCCTTTCACAGGTTCCTCTTTCACTTCATAGACGAGAGTCGAGTGAAAAGTGCCCGGAAAATTTTTGGCATTATGTCGGAAGGAATGAAAATTTCTAAGCGTCGAAATTTATGTGTTAGGAGGTTCATACCTGATGTTGGAGCCATTAGTAACTTATCCTGGCCCATACGTTAGCTGGATATACGAGTATGTAAGCTTTCGGCTAGTACTTCATTAATAAAGTCGGCGGCAATAAATTCGAATCGGGGAAGAGCCGTCCCGGAGGCAAGGAGATGTCTGGATTAGATTAAGGACAATTTTCAGCGCTTACCCTGGCGAATTTCGATAATTTTTTTCCCTACAACTTGCATACCAACGTGATATTATTTTTATGATTAATTAAAACGGGACGACCCTAATAAGGACCGGGGGCTGTTATCGTAAGCTCAACTTTAGAGTTTTCGTATCGATGGATTACGGTGGTAATGGGAAATAAATTGCCGATAATTAAAGGCTATGTAACACGGTGGTTGGTCAGCAACAGTCGCTCCTGCACTTACACTCGATGTTACTACCCCAAGCTTGAAGGGTTGAGGCCTACACTATCCTGGCGTTCGATATTCGTCGAAGCACTACACGTGAAAGTTTACCTCACTTATTCACCGAATGTATGCACAGGATATTAAGAATATTACCTGGAAATTGTACCTCAATTAAAGGTTCATCAATGTTCGCTCAAATTACTCAATTAGCCGTTAAGTTGACTTGTTGGGACGACTTGGTCCGTATTTTACATTGACAACAGCCTAAGGACACACTTCGTACTCACCTCTTTCCGGACTTTCCTCCTTTTGGCACGCAATTGCTAAAGTGTTCCTTTAATGTAATTTTTATAGTCCTTGTACCGTCGTACTTTCGGGACCAATTTCCGTTTTATTTGAATATTCAAGAAATTTGTGACGCAAGGACTTTCACGAAAATAGACCTGAAGCTGAAAAAATTCTTAAAGTAGACCGGGAATGGGGTGGCTATAGTCCACGGCCAATTCATGTGACACGTGAACGTATCCAGCCGAACGCAATCATTTAGTGTTTTGGTCATTTTTAATTAAAAAAAAAGAAGTTTTTATTGTTGCTTTTTATTTTATTTTTTTCTAGTATTTTCTACTTTAATACGAAATTTGTTTGTTCAAATTGCGTGCAACTAATGAAAAGGTCGATTAAGAGCATTGCCGGTCATAAGGATCTGATGGTTGTGAACATGAAGGAGTTGTTGTGCAGACCGGGTGGTATACGCTGCGACGGATAATCGTGAGGTAAAATGCACCAAAATTATTGAGCCGCACTCTTATAATTTTCCATCAATCTAATGACATTTCTCTGCTGGTTTCACCCTACCGCGGAACATTAGGCTCCATTCTGCCGAAATGGGATTGCATGACAAAGTAGATGAATTGTATGACGGCTATTTTTACGTTCGAGTTTCAATTATTAATGGCGAACTTGTTGCGGCCAGTTCAACGGTAGCTTGAAAGTTAACTTATTTGTCGTGTACAGGTATAAAGACACCTGTAGAGTGCATCAGACGGGGGTAGCTAATGTAAATTTTACGGTAGCTATATTTTCCATTGATAATATCATTGGCTGTGTAATTTACGATACAGCTATAATTTGGCTCTTATTAGAAGGAACTTGATTTTAAAAATAAGCCGTCGAGTCGAATGTTTTCGAAAAGGAGTAATCAACCTGGCAGCTATTTTGGAATTCATATGGGTATTTTAGATATGTCTATCATTAAAACGACAAAAACAGAATAAAAGTAGGAATTATTCACCAGGTTAGGGGACGACAATTTTTTTCATACTACAAAGCTGAAACATGGTGATTGCTTGTAGCGTCTTCGAAGGATTTACGGTAGAAAACAAGTATACCGAATGTAAGCTTTTTGAAAGTGAGCGGTGAAGCTAAGAAATTAATCGCAACGATTTTTCAAGAAAATCAAGTTTAATTTCTCACGAATTATTTTAGTAATGCACACGTTATTTATATAGTTATTCATGCATACGTTAAGCGATGTGACGCGATGATAGCTGATTAGAAAGTTTGTAACCAGATATTGTAACATCGCATCGCTTTGTACGCGCCGCTTCGATAGCCAGTTTTTAGCCTGCCAAGCGGCTTTCAAAGCCCTTAGTTCAATCGCAACACGATCCAAACTAGTTAGGCGATGTCGCAAAGTTCTTAGCTACATCGGCACACGTCACAATATCACCCTCTGCTGGGCTCCAGACCACTATGGAATACAGAGGAACGAGCTAAATGAAGCTAGAAATCGCCGAACAGGATCTAGCCTAAGCTCTCTAGTAGGAGACTACATAGCACGTTGCCGCTCCCATCGGATCCATAAAACAGTCTATCGACTCACTATGCTTGCAGTGGGCAGGCAATAAATGGTCAAACCTAACTACATGCTCAATAACTCTTTGGCCTGAATATGATCACGGGAAAAGAGAGTATATCCTGATCCTGAGCAGAAAGGATGCAACAGAGAGTGCTCACAGGGCACTACCTGATCGGTAGAAACGTTAGACGACTGGGTGCTGTGGCAAATGATCTCTTAGCTTCGTTGACCAGTGACCCAGAAATGGAACAGTAAATCTTCCACTTCCTATGCGAGTGCCCGTACGGCTTTCTCGAGAACGAGAAGACGAAACCTTATTGGCGCAAATTTCCTCGATTACTTAATATTTCGTGTAAAATTACCAAAATTTACATATGAATTGAAAACTACGTTCTTTTTCGTGTAGTTCTACTTATTTATTTGAATTTTACGAGGAAAAAATGGAATATGTGAAACCACGAACGATTTTATTTTTTACTGAAATGAAAATGAAACGCCCTCGGTGGTGCAGTGGTTACGCGCTCCAAATCTACGCAACTAAATCAGAATTGAACGTGGTTTCGTTTCTTATCTACAACCACGGTTTTTTAAGAGTAAGTAAGTAAGAAATAATATTAGAAGTAGAAATAAGAGTATCTTAAAGAGTGCTAATTATACACTTTTTTAGAGTTTAAATTCAAGAGAATATTCAGTAAATTAGTTGCTTTCGGAATTTAAATTTACTGATTGCAAATTGAAATTGATTGACAGAAAATTAAAAACTTTCAAATTAATCATGTTTATATAAATATGTATTTCTTTAGGTTTTTACTTTTTTATGTAAGTTTTACTTGTAGTTTTGTGATTTTATTCCATATTTTTTCTTGAGTTAAGTTAGTTTTAAGTAGCTTAAGTTTTAACAGGCAAGAGTTTTTCTCTGTGCTTTTTTATTTTCTATTGTTTTTCCTCATTCTTTAGTGCTATAACTAAATTACAACTTAGCTCTAATACATGTTTGCTCCGTTAACGCACATTGAACTATTATAAATAAATATTGTTTGAGTTTGCAATTTGAAGTTTAAATTTACTAATTGCAAATTGAAAATTACTGATAGAAAATTGAAAATTACATTCAAACTGGCTATGTAAATTTACTTGAAAAGGTGTGCCATATTTGTCCACTATCCAAAGGATGTAAAATTCAATGGATTTATTTGTTTTATTGTCGGGGTAAATAAGAGGTTTGGTATATGCCCGACGAGAAAGTTAAAATTAAGTTTTAAAAAAACGTCGCACTAGTGTCGCCAGGATTTAGCAATTATGTAAGAAAGACGTACGTTTGAGTGTTGTCTAAGTACATACACTTGCGGAGCAATCGGGAATTAAACTCGATCCTGAATACTTTAGAAGTTTTCTGCCGATTGAAGCACTTTACTTTCCTAGCTCCCATAGTTTTTGGACAACATCAGGTGGACCTGATCTGAAGATCTGACGTCTTTCTTAAGAGTGTTCCTAGCTCTTGTTATGCAGGGATGACCCTTAATAAGGGGGCATTGCCACTACAAAATCTAAACGTTCTGTTGGACGCCTACCAGAAGAGTTGATGATGTTGAGCCCCACATTGGACATCATTACTACAGCGGTTTTGAAGAAGACGGTGAATAGTGAAGACATCATCGCAGTTTCTGTCATGAGCGATTGGTTGCTGATTTTGAGCTCAAACATTTTTCTTGTAATCCCAATTTCATTTAATATGCTGGTTTATGTTTCTAGCTTCGTATCGCAGCAAACTTTATACATTAATTTCTTTAACAATTTTTTTCTATTCCAATTTTCAGTCATTGCAAACATTTCTTTCGACACCAGCATAACTTTTCGCATTGATATCGTAAATTATGTCCTGAACTCCTTCAAGGACCTTAATTATGGCTTCACAGTTACTGATTACACCGATTATAGCACCCATTAAGCTTGAGCCTATCGGATTACATGAAAATAAAAATCGATACGTTCCGGTTTAATCTCTTGTCCGTTCAGTCGCTGATCAAAAAGGTCCAAATTGTATTCTTATCCGAGTTTTCGGGCATAGCCGTTCCGTTCGTTCTGGCTTGCGTATATGTCGCCTAATCTCCATCCTTGGACTAAATCACGTTTTCTCCGAGGAGAAAGTAGACTTTATGTGTGGTACGTGTTAGTCAACAAGTAAAGGTATTATTGCCACAAAGCAAAATGGAAAAAAAGCGAAGGAAACGGGAAAAAAAACCGATCCAAAATTTGAAGGACCAACAAGTGGTCAACAAGGCTCTTTTCCATTAAAGAGGTTTCAGGTCGTTCCATGAGGGGTTTGTTATCCGGAGTTCAACGTGGGTGACAGGCAACAAAACTAAAAGGATAACTAAAGGTTTCTGACTTAACACGGCCACCCTTGCTGCCGAAAATCCGATCCTGGACAGTTTTTTTTTACCCTCTTCTCTGGTCAGAGTTTACTTTGTAAGCACAAAAGTTTTGTGTTTGGCCTCCATTCGAAGAAAATATTTCTTTTTGGTAGCCGGTTTTTTTTTTCTTTTCGGATATTTCGGTTCCGGGGAGAACCCCAAAAAATAATCCCATTCACTTGGTCGAAAAAAAAAAATTCCCTTACAGGATTATCAAGAATTGCCATAAATTACTTGACTGCTCTGCAAGTTTTTGTTGGGTCAACAAATGTCACTATTGAGAGCTTAATTTCGGGAAGGTAATGTTTCTTTGTGTGTCCTGTTTGGGTACACGTTATAAAGTGAGCATATAGACCAGACCCAGATGGCATTGTGTAATTTCATTTCGGGCCCGAATAGGCAAGAAAAATAAATGGAAATACGAGGGTTGGGATACTGTTCACAATTAAAATTATCGAAGTGCTGGGTGATCGAATAAAGTTGTAGTTGATTTGTTTGGCAGCCATTTTTCCAGTTTAGGACCTGGACAATTTCAGCTTTGGCTACATGTGACTTGCACGAGAGAAAGACCCATCACTGGGTTTCCAATACCTGCTCTGTTACCACTTCTAGCTGGAGTAGCTACTCCATTGAATTTTAATGAATTAATGCCGACCAACGTAACAAAAACTCCGCTTCATATTAGTTAATATTCTGAATTCTGGAATCGCTCACTCTTAGTTGTCGAAATTTCAAGATTCCGCGAAATCCATTTGGACACTATGCGATGTAAATCAGTCTTCACAATTTTCTATTATATTTTAAAGTATTTAAAATAAAACTGTATTTTTTGCTTTCGAATTACCCACCTGTGGGTCGTTGGCCCTACTTTGGGAATCATTGTTTAGCTCATAAAGGACTTCATCACTTCGCTGCTCTTTCATTGAATGAGCAGGAATTGAAGAGGAATCATAGTCAATCCGGAGAACGTCGTAATTATCCCAACTGTGGCTGCAGTGACAAAGGTTAGCCCCTATTTCAGTCTATTTATATTAGCATTTTCACAGGCAGCCAATATAATCCTTGGAATCGGCATCGACAACATCAATGGTCATCGTATTCTGTCGATCATCTTTTAAGAAGATAGCAGAACAGTCCAATATTTTTCTATGCTGGATACCAGAACATAGGCATATTCCAAGGAACAGGTTATGCCGGAACACTGGAATCTGGGTCTGCCTCTCTCAACATTTAAACTGCTACTGGGATCGGACACAGTTGAGAAAACTCAAGAGGGGCAGATAATGGTTATTACTTGTCACACTACGAGACAGATCAGGCTGAAGCTGGATCCTTAACGGTGCAAAAGGCTGACTTTGCTCAAAAAGGATAATATAAGCACAACATGCTGACTATGCTGACAAGGGTGAATATCAGCACCATAGTCGGGGCTCTAATCGCACTATCTTATAGGACGGCATGCCAAAAGACTCAGCCTCTTTTCGAAAGACTTCTGTAGAAGCTGCCTGGATGAGAAGGAGGAGAAGACAGTTCATAGTATAATACTTACATAGTAGCCAAACTCAGTTCGAATTCTCGATGTAAACACACTCACATGCGTACAATCTACACGTATTCAGAAGCTGCTTCTCTTTCAGTCATGGGCGATTACTCTGACACACATTTCTGTTTCTTTTGCACAATTTGGTATGTATGGAATAGTAATTAGGGAAAATGACGTGAGGGTGAGAGATATGGCAATACACGAAATAAGCATAAAAACAACCAAAACAGACAAAAAACCGGTAAAGCCACATTGCACGTACGTAATTGAAAGAGAAGAAAGATTTGTCTCAGTCATCAGCTGTTTAAAATTTTGAGAGGTAGAACCAATCAAAATCGTCCATTTGAGAGGTACAATTTTTTATGCGAAAAATTTTGTGGACTATGGTGTACATAGGGAGTTTTCTTACTAAGTATTGATACTGTAAGACAGTTCTTCATCTTCTCCGTACCTCTCTCGCTCTATCCGCTAGAAATGAAGCTCATATCGGGGTTTACTTCTTCAACAGTCGTAGTGACTTTGCCGCAACGAAGGTGGCGAGAATCTAGAATGATTCTTTGCAAGCAGAAAATGGTTTGTCGATTAGGTCCGGATTCGATGATTCTGTGGTAACACAGTGGACCTTATTAGGTCTAAGTCTGTCCGTGTCCTCACGGGTAACCACGCGTACCTATCTAGTCCGGGGATGATACTAAATTCAGTTCAGGAATCGTTTGGCCGAGAATGGTCTAATTTTGTGTATTGTATACGTTTCAACCTGCTGTAGTTTTATTAATAAGATATGTCCTGGATCTTACCAAGTAAGCAGAGACTTCTTATACCAGGGTTGTGATATTGAACACATAAGGCAGAACAGCTTGTTGTCCAATTATTTCATTGAGTTTCATTAGCAGGTCTGAGTGATTTTCTTGTTATGTCTGAATAGCCCTAAGAACACGATCACCACCATTGTCGATGAAATCGCTTTTTTCAAGTATCCTTGCATAGGGTGTCCTTTCAGGATTTTCCAAAGCCGCATTTTTTCAGCTTCCCTTCAAAAAAGTCACTCCCGCCGAACCACTTGTTACATTGAATTCCCCTGCCACATTTCTAAAATTCACTAGTCCCTTGTCCTGTTTACATAAAGCACATGCCCTGATTTTTAAATTTTTCTCTCATTTTTCTCTTTATTCCCTGATTTTTTTTATGATTTTTACTTTTTTTCCGTCCGTATCCTCGACAATCATAACAAAACCATTAGCCATCAGTCGTGCTGAACCCGGAACACGTCTAGGGCCGACCCGGACCCGGGAAACAAAAAGTGTTAAGGAAAGCCCAGAAAAACCACCAACAGGACGACAGAAGTGAAAAGAAGGAGAAATACAAAAAAAAGAAGAGGAAAATGCTAAAAAAAAGAAAATCCAAGGGAAAAAATTTGAAATGCAAACATAGTGCCGGCCAATTTGCATACTGCGGCATGGGGCGCAGGATGTTTAAATTACTCGCAAAAATATTATCCTGACTCTTGCAATTATTATCATTTCGAGAATTGCATTTCAAGTACGTTATCCTGTCTCACTTTGCCCCGCACAGACAGCTCCAGGACGGAGTTATTGTAGCGAGTAGTTAGCGTATTATGTTGCCGTTCCTGTCTCGTTATAAATGCAATGCACTTTGCCCGATCAAGGATATATGCCGGTTTTTCGGTTCGCGTTCTTGTTCGCGGGCTTCAAAATGATGTGCAACACGCCATACATCAATTCCGTTGCGAAAATTCCATTCGTTCGGTATTTCATGCTGTAATTTTCTTTTGGAAAATACTTTCAAAGGATTTTCATGAAAATTGAAAAAGAAAAAAGGAAAGAAAATGTGAAGAAAACTCAACATGATGGGCTTGTATTGAAACTTGAAATTACTTCAAGTTTACTTGAAAGCAAACCCCCTGTCTTTACTCGCCCTTCCAAAAAGGACATCATGTCCTGACGCTACCGTCTGTTGCCTTCTTTGGATCCATAGAGGCACTTGAGCTCAGGACATTTGCAGAGGGCTGTGTTTTTCTTTTTTCTAACTTCCGATTGGCGACGACTTCTGCAAACTAGCGACTATGAAAAGGACTAAGGACTCTAGTGACTGGCGGTATGGAATCGCGTGACATGTCACAATAATGAGCTGAAACAGATTTTGCCCGAAAAACTTTTCGCAAAGTAATTTAAAGAAAATGGCAATAGAAATAAAATGGAGGAGGTGATTTCTGCATTGGACAATACCGAGTGCTATTACACTCTGTGCCACTGAATAATGGACAACTTCTCTACTAAACTTTTGTGCAACTGGAAGAACAGAATTGAGTAGTTGTACAAGAAAAAACGAGGAACAAAAAAAAAAAAATTGGAAAAACCATGTTCCCTTGTTTTCCGAATGGCTTTCCTTTCTGCTTAATACACCAAGTCTACATCCTCATTAATGTTCTTCTGTGAATGGGCGCTTTTCTTATTTCGAGAAGTTTTTATAATAGTACATAAAATTTCCGTATCGCATTTTCTTCTTACTCCTTTAGTAGACTTTTCTATACAAAAAAAACGAAGAAAAAAATGGAAAAACTGAAACTTTTCTGGTTAATTAGCGCTTCATTTAGCATTCAGTTGCGGTCATTACGGACTTTCGTTACTATTACGAAATAATTTTCTTCGAAACTAAAATGTAAGAGACTCGAAATCTTTTGAGACATAGTCAATTTCCTCTTTGTATTTTAGGAACATGATTCAGGAATTTGTAATTACTACAACTGTTAAGAATTATTTCAAAAAGTTTTTGTATGCCAGCGAAACTTGTTGAAATATGAAATTGTAAGATGAAAATTTGTTTTGAAGAGATTCGAAGCTACTTAGTTCGGATTTTCATTTAAACATTGCAATGTAGTGGTTAGAGTCTTCCTTCCCCCCACCCTTCCGGATCTTGAACAAAACGAAAATCAATCTTTCTATTTCTACCAGAATTTATCAGCAAAACTTTACGAAAGTGTAGAAAAAAAATACTTTTTCAAAGAATTTTATAGTAGACGTTACTTTTATAAACCTATCCAAATTTATTAGGTTATAAATCTTACAACATCTTGACTTTATGGAACGTGTAGCTACCTATTTTCATTTCGGTTCTACGTTTAAGAAAATATCCATTTTGAGCCATTCTCGAAACGCTATGTGATCAATTGAACGCCTATTTGTGAAAGTATTGTAAGATTTCATAATTGACGTAGAACTGAGATGTAGATGCCGCACATATCAATCAGTCGATAGAATGATTGACAAGTTGAAAAAACAGAACGTTTGCTTGAATCTTGTTGCCGGTCGTGTTGATTTTAAGTTTTTCTGCACATTTTCCACGGTTGTAACGTTACAATCGTAAGGGAAAAATTGAGAGAAGAAGGTTTATGCATCGACTGAAATATTAAATTTTTTATTGTGATCGATCTGACCTTTTCAAAAAAATTTCTATTTCAATCGTTTTAGGGCCAGTGAGTCTTAAACAAAAAAAAAACAAATTTTGGTTTGCGAAAAACTTTGGATTACAATTGTACCAGGATGATGAAATTGAGTTTGTGTATTTGTGTCTGAAGAACCGTACCAGATATGATGTTAAGAAGCTTGCTGCCCGTTTGTTTCACCCGTTGCTGCTGTGGCTTTGTTGCTTCCGTTGCTCCTGCTGGTTGTGTTTCTTTTGCTTCTGCTGCTTATATTACTCCATGATTCCGTTGCTCCCCTTTTTCAATTTTGTCAGACGTACACACAGAAAAAAGCAAACTGTCGCTAATATATGAAATGTATCGCTCGCCACCTATTGTAGAATACTTTCACTAATACAGAAAGCTTCGCGAGCGTGCGTTCAAATGGTTAAGGAAACCATACGAAACAAACATACTAACAATTAGAGCACCAGGGTACTTAAATCCGATCAAAATCAGTTGAGTGGTTTAGGAGACCATAGGAAAGATACATACATAAACATTTGTTATACAGGGTTTTCCAATTAGGACTTGACAACTTTTTTTCAAAATAAAATGCAAACCATTTGAGTTATTTCAAAAACTTTATTATCGGGTTGAAGTACAATCAAAACATTTATGAATGGAACTCGACTTCGTTCATATGGCCACCGCGGGCACGTTTGCAGCGGTCGATTCGTTGGACCCAATTTTCGATGACTCGACCACACATTTCGGCCGAAACGGCTGCTATTTCGTGTTCAATGTTGGCTCTGAGCTCTTCCAACGTCGTCGGCTTGTTGGCATAGACCAACGACTTGACGTGGTCCCAAAGAAAAAAGTCCAGAGGCGTTAAATCGCACGAACAAGGCGGCCAATCGACTGGTCCATTTCTTGAGATAACACGCTCATCAAACTTACTCTTCAATAAATCGATTGTAACGTGTGCTGTGTGGCTTGTGGCACCGTCCTGTTGAAACCACATGTTGTCTAAGTCCATATCTTCCAATTCGGGCCAAAAATAATCGGTAATCATGGCGCGATAACGATTACCATTCACAGTAACGTGACGATCATTATCGTCTACGAAAAAATATGGCCCTATGACGCCGCCTGCATGCAAACCGCACCAAACAGTTATTTTTTGTGGATGAAGTGGTCTTTCATGAAGCACATGTGGATTTTCACCAGACCAATAACGCATATTTTGCTTATTGACGAACCCACTGAGCCAAAAATGAGCTTCGTCACTGAAGATGATTTTGCGATGAAATTGATCATCTTGGCGCATCTTTTCCAGAGCCCAATCGGAGAACGTACGTCGCTTCAAATGGTCCATCGGCTTCAATTCTTGAGTCAGCTTGATTTTGTATGGGTGTAAACCAAGATCCTTACGCAAAATTCGCCATAACGTGGTCTGGGCGATGCCCAACTCTTGAGAACGCCGTGGAATTGACTGATTTGGATCATTTGCTACGGACGTTTCAACGGCAGCGATATTTTCGACACTTCGACCAACCCGTTGTCTCACTGGCACGGCAACATCACACAACGAATATGTAGACTCAAATTTTTGCACTAAACTTGTTACTGCCTGTCTACTAGGGCGAGAATTACGACCGAAAATCGGAGTTAACGCTCTTAAAGTAGCGGTCACCGACTCCGAATTTCTGTAGTAAATTTTTATAATTTGGAGACGTTGTTCCTTCGTGTACTTTACCATGATAAAAATGTTAAGTTTACTGAATAAATTGACAGTAACAGTTCGATGATTAGTGAAAGGGTGCGTTCACAAATTGAATTCAAAGTTGTCAAGTCCCTATTGGAAAACCCTTTATATGTGTCAGTGGCGGCGCGTACCTTTCTCAGCAGGCGAGGCTGAATTGGTTTAACAAAACATGACTTTGTTGTACAAAAACTGTGAGTAAGTTTACTGTTGAAACTCATTAAGGCCTCATGAGTCCGGTACGATTATTTTTTATCACTGTTTGATTTTTCTTTCTTTAGATGCTTTTAATCGATTGAAATCGTTTTTTGTTCATGTCTATCAGTGAACTAGATTTGATTTTACAGAAAAAAATAGTGTCATAGGTCTTCAAATTATTTGAAATGCATAACTATTAAAAATCAATAATTTTTTCATTGATTTATCTTTTAGAAATATGTACCAATTAATTATACCATCTATGATACTTTTCAATGAAATGCGGTCTTCTTATGTAATTATTGCCATGAAAATCGTTAAAAATTGCTTCAATTTGACTTCATATATCATTAACAAAAATAAAATTTTTTTAAAATTTGATCTATACAGGACCTTCTTTAAGATTTTTTCTAGCATTATGTTAATGAAAATGACATGTTAATTATTCAAGAAATAGGTAATATGCGTTTAAAAAATTCGAATTTACGCATTTTAACAAATGTTTAAGGGTTGTTGATCTAATAACATTTTTTTCAAATACAGTTTTGAATTTTTCTATGGATGACCTAGTTTACATACCAGCTAATAAACTGGTGTAATTTTATTTTGTTTTTTTGTTGCCACGTGAAATAATGGTAAGAAAACATTCATAAATCATCAAAATTGTATTTAACGTGCACATGGAGCCTTAAGTAACATTGTCATAACAAAAAATCACTAGTAGATTGATTAGTTTTTCCTCTAAAATGGTGGGGCTGAGCCACACTAGCCTCATGTGGCGAGCCGCCACTGATATACCTATGTAGATAGTTTTTCTTAAATATCTCCGACTCTACCTACTGTGTCCAAATTATCTAAACGTTTTTTTTTTTTAAGTAATATATATGGTGAATTTGAGCCAAATTGTACCATAAATATGATAAATTGAAATACCTCGACTACAATGCCATCCGGAAGTAAACTGAATGGAAACTCTCCAGCAGACCAAACTGATATATATGGTCCAAATATTGTGTTAATTAGGTTCAGCAGTTCTCGAGTTTTAGACACACGCACCGCGAAGACAATTTTTTGTTTATATACGTAGATAATTTTTTAAAATTTTCTAATATTCAACTCCGAATGGGCTTTTATATTCACTAATACCGATATATTTGTTAGGCCTAATAATAGATTCTCTTTCACTACTATATGGTTCAAATACGATATAATGAGGAAAACCGATTGAAGCATTTTTCCATATTTGTAATCGCATAGGGTGTGTAAGGTATTGTTTAAGTTTTCACGAATTCCGAAAAATCTTTTAGTTTTAAGGGGATTAAACTTAATTTTACTTCAACTACAAAAAAACATTTTCAGAATTTCGCGATATTCAGCTTCAATTTACTGTGCAAAGTTAAATATCTAAGCAAAATGTCCCTTTCAAAATTGACATGTCAATGATTGCAATGGCAATGTTGACGGAAATATTGCTTTATGCGTTTGATGCGTATACTCTGTAAATTTTTGTATATTCCCGTTGTCATATTGAAAAACTTTCCCGTAATCGGCGAGAAGAAATTTTGGAAAAATAAAGGAAAGAAATTTTCAGAGTTAAATTCGGTCAGCGATAATTTTTGATGTTGCGAACGACAATTTTTATAAAATCAGCGAAAGGTAAAAGTGTGATTTTTATTAATTGTAGCTTATATTAATTTAAAACCTACAAGTGATTTCTACTAATTACATAATTGTTAATTGTATTACTACTGTTAATAAATAAATAACTAAACATACCATACCATTTTCGCTTGCAATCATACCCTTTTTCAATCCATGCTTTGCTCCAATATATTCCCCCTTACCTTTTTATTAATAACGGAAAATTAAACATTAATTTTTATTCAGAAACTTATCGTTTTTTGCTTTCTATAGGTAAATTACTTGCAATTAAATCGACTGGCTTCTTTATATGAATTTTTCATAGAAGAAAAATTTAATTAGAAGTGCATTTCAAACAAAGAACTAATTATTTTTGTAAATAATAGATAATAAATTTCTCCAGTCTCAATTAAATAAAGTTCATTGTTTGAAGACGAACGCTAAATAATAAAACTTCACTGCAACCACTAATTATATAAATTTTTAAATTAGACCTAAAATTATCCTTTGATCGATTGTTCCTTTTCTAATGATGTTAAATATTTAATCATGATACTTACATAAATACAGCGTTGTGTCCATAGTCTACTGACTAACAACTAGTGGTTCAGGACGGCATTGTTTGATCCCCTTTTAGGTAATGTCATTAAAAATTTATAAAACTAGTGCGCCTTCGAGTGACATAATTAATGCAGTTGTGGAGTCCACAAGGTTTTCCCCATTATGGTGAAGGTTGCCAGGTGAAATTATTCCAGAATACCTGTAAGTGTTTTTGGGATATAAGAAATGCTTCGCAATTTTTATCTTAACCATAATGATTTTGTTAGTTACCCCGTGTCTACATTGGAAATTTATTTGACAACGGGAATGAAAATATTTCCATTGCGTTAAAAGCCAAATCGAAATGAGTAGTGGGCATTTGATTTCCCAGCAATTTTCATTTGAGCGAGTGAATTCCAAATTTCAAGAGCTGAAGTAAAGCAAAATCTAGGATATGGCATCATAAAATAAAAGTATTGATGCAATAGTCTTCTCTTTGGTCAATTTATTTTCCGCAATATCGTCATCAAAGCAAAAAAAAAGTATTCCTACTTGTGGACAAGTGACGCCAACTTATGTCGAACGATGCGTTTTCTGGCAATATTGCTCTCAAAATTGCCATGGCAATGTTTAGAGCAATATTGCCATTTGCTTTTGATGCATATTCTCGGTCAATATGTGTAGGGCACATTTATCATTCTTCTAGAAGTAAGAACCCCAACATTAAAATAGATAGACAAATATGGTTGAAATTTTATTCAAGAAAATAAATAGAAAGTAAAAGGCAGTAGTAATCTGGCAGCTCTGACAAATCTGCCTTACCTTTTGATACGTGCATACATAAGTCCCAAGCAACAAGTGTAGCCCATGCAGATGTTATGATTCCCAGACGTTAACAGTCCCATTCCCATCCCTTAAAAACATACCCTCAGAGTTCATCAGCCCGGACGCGCTATAGTCGCAATAAGTGCTCGAGTAACATAATACTCATTAGAACATCCTTAATGTATCCGTTAAATTTACGTCTGCTTCCATTAATTTCCCATCTTTTCAAGAATTCTTCGGAACATGTACCAAGCACATAGCGATTTTTTTTTCTCTCCCTCAAACCACCCCCATTTTAGGGATGACTGCTGCAATTCTCATTCTTTTCGTATGCTGTCCCTTGCGGCCATCAGTGAGTCTGCGGTTGTCTGGCAATGATCTGATATTCTTCGTTCATCGGCTCGTCGTTCATCAATGAATGCCAGAGAATCCTTTGACTGGATTCCGGGTTTTCTTCTTAACGTTGCGTTGTCCTTGTTCCCTGTCGTATTTCAATATTGTATTCAGCTTCCGGGAGGAGGACGCGACCAACTTAAACCACTGAAGCGATTCGTTTTCATTCTCCTTTCATTCGTTTCATTGCATCCCTTCGATTGCGAGAGTCGAAATAAAAAGGACTCGACGCTATTCCGATTGCCTTTCGTATTGTTAAAAAAAATGTTAATTAGCCCTTTGTACGGAGGAATCCATTAAGAATCAATCAATTCTCGATTATCGCTCAGGCGTTTAATGAATTCTTTCGTTTTCGGGGGCTGAGATTATCCCTGAGCGCTTTTTATACTCTGCGGCAGGACACCTTTGTGTTTGAGGTGCCGACGAAATGGGAGTTTCAAAATAAAAAAGGAAAAACTGATAAGAAAGCTTAACGACACCGCGGATGACACTTTTAATTGTTTTTCGCGGCGGAACCAAACCCTGCATTAAGGAACACTATAGGAGCTAGTAACTCAATTTAAGCGTCGCACTAATGGGCGATGGCGGCTTACTATCGCTCATAAAAGCATAAAATTTTCGAATGTCGCGTCGAAAGCGAAAACCCCAGCACTTCTTCGACACTGTAATTAGTGTAAATTATTTTAAGTTGATTCTGTAAACTTGCATTACGGGAAAATTCCCAAACGCATTTTCCGAAAACTTTAAACTCCCCTAGGTCCTTCCCCGAGAATTATATGAAATATACATGCATCTTGTGTCGAGCTGTAGGGTTTCTGCATCACAGCACTCTGGGGAACCCACGAACATGTCGAGAAGGTACAACAGTGTGTATTACTGTAGCCGCTATCTTTGAACTTCTGCAGGGAAATGAAGGAGCTATACTAGATCCTATAGTGACGCGATGTCTTCGGAGATGTTCTGTACGTTTTCAAGATGACAAGAAATCTCAGCCCAGAGTACGTAGAGTGATTATGTCGTTGCATAGAGAAGTCAAAAGTGCTGTTACCATATCTGATGACATTGCATTCGCTTCAAATGTGCTCGTCAGGTCTTAACCTCAAAAATGTTACAACGACATCATTCCAGGGAGCTAAGTACAACGATGTGTAAAATTTGATTCCGTTTCCCTCATGTATCGAATTCTGCGGTGTAGTTTTTACTTGAGCTTTACTGCCATATGGTGACACTTCTTAACGCTTCCGTGATTACACTAACTTGCGGGTAGGTTACTAACGATCCTTATACTATTGCCTGGGAGATATCACCATATCTTTCATGTCAAGAGCTGTAATTTCTCTGCATATTTTTCCATCTTCAGGATTTGGCACCTTCAGTGCGCTCGGCCTCACTCCCCCCGTCACACTTATCTTCTCATTTTTACATTAAAAACCACATAATATTTTTGAAGGAAATTTATTGCGGTTGTCAACTCATGGGATTAAATTTTATCTAGAAATTAATAAACGTGATCGATGTCCTGAATTGTGATTATCAAGACATTTTAAAAAGTAACGTTCCAAATAGCCCCCTAATTGTTCTTTAAGTCAGTCGCATAGTAACCTACAACACATCTCAGCATTATACACGTTTCGGACTTCACAGACGATTGAACAGGAAGCTGATTTCAGTTTTTTCAAGCTAACGGAGCTAATCACTTTACATATACAAGAATGAGTGTTTGTTTGCTTGTCCCGTATAGGCCTCTAAGCTGCTCATCCGATTGCGATGAAACTTTGGTGATTTGTTGAGCGCACGTCCTCAATAGTTTGCGTGTTAATAAAACCATTTAGCAATTGGTGGTATGCGAGTTATTTCAACATTAATTTGAGTGTTTTTCATAAGATTTAGCGGCCGATTGTATGTTTTCGGTGTATTAGTTGTGCGTTCCTATTACTAAATGGTAAAAAATGGACGATGGATGTTGGATAGAGAATATAGTGGATATAGAATGGAGGATGGAGGATGAATGATAAAAGATGCAGGATGGAGGATGGAGGATGGTGGATAGAGTGGATGGTGAATAGAGTATGGAGGATGGAGGATGGTAATGATGGATACAGGATAACAGATGTAGGATGGGGATGGGAGATGGATGATGGTGGATAGAGGATAGAGGATAGAGGATGGAGGATGGGGATGATAGATACAGGATAATAGATGGAGGATGGGGATGGAGATGGATGATGGTGGATAGAGGATGAAGGATTAAGGATGGAGGATGGTGGATGGGGATGGTGGATGATGGTTAGAAAATGGAGGATGGTGAATGGTGAATGGGAGATGGTGGATAGAGGATGAAAGACTGAAGATAGGGTTTGGAGGATGGGGTATGGTGAATAGAAGATGGAGGATGGAAGATGGAGGATGGTAGATGGAGGATTATGGATTGAGGATGTAATAATGTTAGCAACAGGAGAAATGGTAGCAACGGGAGTAACGAGGGAAACAGGAGCGATGGGAGAAACAGAGCCAATGGATCAACGGGAGAGACGGGAGTAACAGGGGCGATGGAAAAACGTGAGCGTAGCCGCAATACGCGGCTATTGTATTATAAAAAATGTTTTCGTTCGAGGTTCTATTTTAAGGTCCTTGTATTACAGTTTAGTCCTTTTTGAAGCGATGGATTCTCGTGATTTCAGTTTCGACCAGGTTGAAGAAGAAAGCTATCTACCAGATAGGATTTCCTCCAAGCGCACAGAGCTGGGCAGATGCAAGACTGTTGAATATATTTAAAATCTCCTCGCCACAGTCCGCGACTTCCTTTGATATTGTAGAGATCAATTTCAAGTATTTTGTTTCGGTGTCCCTGTCTGCAGATACTAATACACTTATTGAAAAACTCATAACTGCCCTAACCTCCGCTTGAAAGACGTGGTTAGGAAGGCACATTTTTCAGAGTATCAGAGAAATCAGTTTTGGGGCAGTACACAAATATCACGTTATTGATTCTTAATTTTATTTATTCTAGGTCTTCTGCCACCTGCTATCCCTTAAGATCCCTTGCTGGGGTGAGTTGGCACTGGTTGCCGAACACTAATAATAGATAATAATTGGTTATTTGTTGAGTTATCATGGTTGAATTCATATTAATAAGGTCAAGGGCCACAGTATCTTGCATAGTCCTTTTTGGAAAAGTGGCTAAAGCTATGTAGTACTCGAAATATTTTATTCGTCCAGCTTCTCTGGTGTAGATAATTTGGCTTTAAGGTACGTGTATGAATTCACAGGAAGCAACGCTCGTCGTTACCTGTAATATGCATCTCTTAAGCTCATAATGAAGTTCCAAGTGTCTACCAAGTTTGATGGTACGGTTGGCTGCAAGTCTAAACTAACTCTAACACTATCCGATTGCTGCAAGGATAGTTGGATTCTCCCTGTACACCCACTATAAGCACCTCATTCGTTGCACAATCTCTCTCACATTCGGGAGCTATCTGATAATTTCACAGACCCCCAAATTCAAATTTAGAACTCAATTGGACACAAAAGTTGCTCCTTGAAAGTTTTCTTGTCGTCTTATTCTTCGTACGGTTTCTGAACAGGAGATTTTCATTCCGTTGCACGTTCCTTGAATTGAATACGATAACCGAAGTAAGGTGGTGAATTTTCGGACAGAAATGGTTACGGGAATGGTGGAGTTAGAAGTTATGGCCACCACAATCCTTTACCTCAAGACTTTGGTCTCACCGGGGACAACAGAGATCCCCCGTCTAACGCTTACCACTCCCGAGCCCTCGATTTATGTGTGCGATTGTTGAATGGAAATACCCATGTGGCGCTAAATTAAACACCTCCTTCAAATATCCTGTTTCCGGTTGACCTCGATGGTTATATCCTTCCTTGATGATAACGTGAATAAGGAAACTTTTCCGTTCAACTTTCCTCTATCTATCAGTAGAGACGGAGACGGTGTATCCTAGAGTCATCTACGCCTTACTCACGCCCGAAAAACCTCAATCGGATGACATGCAAATTTTTTTTCGCCATTCCATCGTATGTTTGTTCGGGTTTCTTTTCGAATCGATGACGTAAATAATTTAAAAATAAGAACTTTTTTTGGGGATTGTTCGGTGTGTGTGTGTAGGGATCATCAGGAAGGACGTCCGCATATCCACATTGAAAATAGTTGAGAGATTTCCGTAACGACTTGTGAGTTTTGTTGTCATTACGTTCGACCAGGTGGGGGGAGGAGGGGTTTTATTTGTGCCGTCAAGTCGAAATCAGATATTTGAGTGCCTGAGTGGGTTTTCGGGCCATTCCCCAAACAACTAATGCCAAAAGAACAAGAAGGAAAACTTTCAGCGGATACAATGGAACACAATAGACGCACATAATTAATGACTTTCATCCATTACATGACGGAATTATATGCCCGCCTGTTGTTGATTCTCCACTCAGTCAAGGACTCATATTTTTTTTCCCAACGACATTCTTTTGACAGGATAGCGATGATGTCAAATAGAGGCTTGTTCCGCTACCAAAAACTCATAGTACAAGTCATCTAAAGTACGTATAGATTTTTTGTTATATGCTTTTAGATCTTCAATAGTGAAGTGGTAGACATTGTCAATATAGCAGGTACCACCCTCAAGATCGATAACTAAGATTTTAAGTAGAACTAAAAGATCAGAGTTAAGAAGGTGTTGCTTGTATTAATAATGCCCAGAAAACCAAAATTGAGTTGCTGTCCACCCGAACGCACAATACATGAAACATTAAAAATTATTATAGAATTCTTGAAATGGAATTTATAGGGCTAAGTTCTTTATTTATTCTAATCCATCGGGTAGCTCTATACAAGTCCTTAAAATGCGCTTTCAATTTGGTAACTTTAAATTTTGTTTGCATTAATTTCTTCAAAGCTTAAAAATTTGTCATAAAGAAAATTCAGGGAGCGCTCCTTGTAATCGTTCTACGAAAGTCCTGAAATAATTCGTGCATTTATCTTTTGCTAGAAACTCTAATTGCTCAGTCAGAAAGTTTAAATTTTATACAAAAGATTTTTTAAGTTACAAAAGAAAGGTCGATAGTGATTTTTAACAAAATACTTCAAAACTTTTAGGAAGCTTAAATACAAACACTTTAACGAATAGATGAAACTAGCGACTAGCGACCGCGTTTAGCTAAGAATAGTGGCAAAAGAAATTAGCATAAGCTAGCTAAGTTAAATATCTTTCAAAAAAGGAATACTATATTATTAATAAAATTAGGGTTTCTTAGAAAACTAATTTTGTTTGTAGAATAATAAAAATAATAGTTTATTGTCACTAAATAATACATCATAATAGCGCCTTATAAAACTTTCAAATTTGCATCAGTCCTTCTACTGGTGGTTATACAAACATTCTATTTATAAATATAATATAAAGTAACCAATAAATGTTAAGATATTGTAAATATCGATGTTTAGCCGAAAGTCCTTTGGGGACATAAAACGTACAGAAACCCTTTACACTTCCTCCGGGGTTGAATATTAAAAAAATCTGAAATTAGTTTTCAGGTAATTACACAGAAAAAATTCGATTTGCTACCTGATCAGACGTAAAACCCCATTACATCCACTTGTGGATTATATTTCGAAAAATTGAGAAAAACGTTTTGCATGAAACGCGTTGAAAAGATAAAACCAATATGACATCTCATTAGACCTAAGAGGTATTTCAAAATTGGTTAAAACGTATGCGTATCGTTTGCGCATGGCGTATCATTCACCGAACGAATACAGAGTTTACATTACACAATTTTGCTTGCATCATAAGTGTGTTACTCCATATTCGTTGATGTCACGAAAGAAAGCTGCCACATCACCGATCGGGATCGTTGTATCGTATTTTGATGCGTAACGAAGATACATTTACCGTATTCACTTATATGCAACAAGAATATGATACGCAGAAAACAACAAATGGATATCGATCTTAAAAAATATATAGAAAATGGTAAAAGCGTGTGAAATCTCTTACAAAAAATCTCTATAGAAAAGCTGAAGGAAAAATCAATTCAATATCTAATCGGTCCTAAGATATATGGCGGTATTCGTGAAAATGTATGGAACCCCTTTGGAGTTGAATCTTAAAAAATCATTTAACCACTTGCTCAGCATTCACTGGAAAACCTGTAAGAGTAAAATTTATTTAATATTTTCGAAAACCTAAGAGATATGACGAGATTCGTGAAACCACATTCATTTGCACTGTAAGTTTTTTACTCCGCCTTCATACGTCAAGGATTAATACTTTTTTTTTTATCGAAATTATATTTGCATACACCCACCATGTTTCAAGTTCCTTATACTAGGAAATTCAGAGATAGCAATATACCCATCTCCTCCCCTATAAAAATTTTATACATACTTATAACGTGCTGTCACTACAGCTCTATTTAAATTCTAAGGTTGAATTTTTTTTCTTGACAATCTATTCCTTTTCACTCTGCCGTCTCTTACATCCGCTACTGATAATTTCGTTGTCTAGGATTCTTATCAGGAATTTTAAGATCCTATCTTTTCTTGAGATATGAGACGTCATTTTTCATCATTAAATTTAAACCAAATCTCATTTTTCTCATTCGATAAATAGAGCAGTTTTTCACTTCCCACCCCCGAACTTCAAAAATTTCAGGGCAGAAAACTACTGTTTTGAAAACACGCCACAATACTATAGTACTTAAACAGTAAGGTAAAATAGTTTTTATTTTATTATTTTCATTTTATTAATTTCATTTAAATGAATTTAGCTTAGCCGTCTATTCTTATATTCTTCTTATTCTTATATCCAGTAGACAAATTGCAATAATACGTACAATCAAAAATGCAATTCCTGTTGCGCAGCAGAATTTTTGTGGCGTAAATGTTAATAATAATGACGATAATCGAAAAATAATTCATCATACACCATTCAGTCACACATTTTTTAGTTATCAGTAAGGTTATCAAAATATTCAAGACTTTTTAATAAACGAAAATTTCATTTTTAATTTCATGTTTTCGTGGAAATCGCCAGTGAAATTAAATTAATCAAGTGAATAATGTCGATACCGAGAATAGTATTACTTATATTTGGATTGTTTTGCCCTGTAATTGTAAATAGTGCTAATATATTATTGTTATTGTCATGTCCTTCACCAAGTCATCATATCTGGTGAGTGCAAGTATAGTTCCTGTTGTTAATGCAAACATACTAAGAATTATTTGAAATTAGTGTAGTGCGAATTAGTGCAAAATAAATCCAGTGTAATGCGGACTATCAGGAATATGTGTATGATGCGGTTTTAATGAAGCCACGATCATAGAGGTCAAATATTGACTTTTCCAAAAAGTTTACAAATCGAAAAAGTTGTATTAATATAAATAAACCCATGGTTGAATTGTGGGGATGCGATAGTATTTTAAAATTCATCTGTCTTTGCTAGGACAATATAAACTGAAATTCATTAGTCCACCGAGAGTTTCATATGATTGGCTTTTGAATACTGTATTGAACCAGAACCGCAGTAAAAATTGTGCACCAGGCTGGTTCTTATATGGTAGCAACAGAAAGGATTGAAGAAAAAATGTCACAACTCTGTCGGCCATATAGCGTACCGGTATTCTAGAGGAACTGCTAGTACTGAAACATGCAGATTTCTTGCGAAGCATTTACCTATAGTATATAGTTTTGATTAAATTTAACTAAATCTAATTTATTCAGTACAGAGCTTATGCACTGCTTCAGTATTAATTAAAAAACTACTACGGATTCTGAAATTCGGATACAAGATATCTACTAATTACGAAGTATACTGATGTTATTGAAACTAAATTCTGAAAATTTTTATTATTTCGCTTAAGCTTGAATTTAGTTTTGCGGCATTCATTCAGTTTATAAGAGGACAAGCTTTATTGTCATCATACTCATACTTTTATTTGTAATTTTTGGAAAATAACATCATAGAATTTCAAATTTCTGACTCGAAGCGTTGAACACAATATCTTCCCCTTGGAATAATAAAGTAAACAGATAAGTAATGACTTAAACTTCTAGGAACACGAGAATAGTCAAGGAGCTGGCTGCACGTGGTCACAATCTCACAGCACTTTCTGTCGACCTGCCAAAAACTCCGATAAAAAATGCTAGCTACATTCACCTGGAAAAGACCTATGACACCATTCGTAGTGAAATCGATCTTGAAGAATTTGCATCTGCAGAAGGATTGAAGGCCGCGATAATGTTCTACGACTTTCTACTAGTCACTTGTGCAAGCATCATGGAATCGAAGGGATTCAAAACTCTACGAAACTATCCGAAGGATTTCAAATTCGATCTTGTTATAAATGATATCACAACAGGACCTTGTTTATTGGGGTTTCTTCACCAATTTAACTATCCACCTTTGATAGCAATCTCGGCCTACAAATATCATCCCCAAGCTGTCGATGCAGTAGGTGGTCATAATTTTCCAGCTTATATCCCTCTACCTGATGTTCCGTTCAGCGTTAATATGACATTTTTCCAGAGGGTTAAAAATACGGCCCTTATTGTTTTCGATCACTTGTAAGTACAAGGTTAAATATAGCAATTATAGAAAAATGGTTAAAATCGGTAATTTCAGCTACAAGGATTACATTTTTTTGCCCAAGTCCAACGAGCTTGTGGCACCACATTTCGATAAAAATCTTCCAAATCTTAGAGAACTGGATCAAAGAGCAGCCGTTCTTCTATTGAATATTCATCCTTCTATCGATTTCCCGGTTCCGCTACCGCCGAATCTCATTGAAGTTGGGGGACTACAAATCTCTGATGCTCAACCACTTCCCGAAGAGCTCGAAAAATTCATCAGGAACTCAAAAAATGGATCAGTCTTAATAGCGTTTGGTACCAATGTCGATAGCCAATTGTTCGACGACAACCAACAAAAGATTCTTATTGAAGCAGTGAAGAAATTCCCGACGTATAATTTCCTGTGGAAGTTCGAAAAGGATCCTTCAAGTGGAGAAGTTCCGAATTTGTTGGTGAAACAATGGTTACCGCAAAATGATATTTTAGGTACATACTTCAGTCTAAGTAGATTTGAGTTCTATGATTTCGAAACTGGTAAATTTTCTAGGCCATCCAAAAATTCAGGCTTTCATAAGTCATTGTGGTGGATTGAGTACTCAAGAAGCAACTTGGCACGGAGTTCCTTTGATTGCGGTTCCGTTTTTAATGGATCAGAGAAGAGTAAGTTAAAAATTTCATAGTAGTTATTCACTTTTATCATAAACCTCGAAATCTTGTTTTTAGAATACTTTCGGATCAGTTTCAGCCGGAGTTGCTGTGGATGTGGACGTTTCGACAATGACCGTTGAAATATTGGCGAATGCCATCCGGTCAATTTTAGAAGATCGTTCATATGCTGAACGTATGAAACTTCGATCGCGTCGATTCAAAGATCGCCCAATGAAACCACTTGACACCGCCATTTGGTGGATTGAGTATGTCCTGCGTGATCCTTATCCTACGCACTTAAGATCACCCACTATCGCTCTGGGTATTTGGCGTTCTAATTCTTATGATTTAATTTTTTACACTATGATTTTGATGCTTGTAGTTGTTTGGTTAATGTTTAAAGTTATTAAGAAAGCGTGTAGATTATTGTCTTCAGGTACTAAATGGAGCAAAGTTAAATTTAATTGAATAAATTCACAGTAAGAATAAATAATTGTTTGTTACTCCTGGAGGTAGTCAAAGTTGAAATGTTACGTCGGTTATTTAAGAACAAGAAATTTTTTGGAAAGTTAATTTTATCACTATGAATATCTTTGTAAAAATATCTGCATCCTCTTTACACCACCTTGACAGTTGAACTTTTAAAAATCGTGAGAACATTTTTAGTTTATACAGTATAAAATGCTGATCGAACTAAAAACCCGATTTATATTTCATCAGATCCAAGCGGTATGTTAGGAGTTGTATAAACGTATATAACCCCTTTACAACCCTAACTTATAAAACAAGCTTTAATTATTGTGTAGGTAATTATGAAAAAAGATCAGTATAGGCAAAAGTCGATTTGATGTCTGATGAAAACTAAAAGATATGACGAAAATGGTGAAAAGGGTGCATGCTCAGCTAGCAAACGAACTGCGCAAGCTGTGGATTTTTAATTACGATAGGGCTTCGGTAAAACTTGCGAGGGAGGCTGAACTTTTAGAAGCTATTGCTGCAGTAATAGCCTCTATAAGGCCTTATAGAAGAAAGTGCTAACAGTTTTAGAGAGGTTTGTGGACTTTTAACTTTGATATAGCTTCCGTAAGACTTGCGAGTGTACATGTCTAATTGGAAACATCAAGTGATTCGACTTCAACGCTATTACGAAAATGTTTCAGATTGTCCTAGAGGGTAGCGTAGTAGAATAATGTGTTCAAGGTGTAAGAAAAATCAATTCGCATTTTTGAAACAAAATATAATGGTTTACAGGAAATAAGTTCATAGTTGGAAGAAAACAAAAGAAACAAATTATGAATATAATTTTTTTTTTATGAACTTCCGTACGGAAGCAAGAAAAGCTTCGATAAGGCCTTATACCTGTCGAACTGTTGGAGCTTGGTTATTTATAGCATGGGGCAATGTGCGCCAAATTATTTTGGTAAAACCTTATCGAGGTATGAAAATATTTAACATTTATTATGTCGTTAACCATATGATTACAGTACATTTAGTGGTAATAGTTTGTGATCAGACATGTGCCTCTGCAACAATATTTTGAAACATAAAACTAACAATGGCTGTATTGAAATAAAATTAATTAGATTGGCTTGAATGAAAAATAGGTAAGAAAAACTATAAATATTTAGCTTCGATAAGGCCTTATGGACGTTAGTTTACTATTTGGGTGACTATAACCAAATTCTGAAATTAGTTTTTAGTGATTGATAGAAAGCTCGAGCAAGAAAACACCAATTTGATATCTAATCAATCTGTTCTAATGCCAGTTACTACTTTGAAAATAGTTGTGGCATGCTCTCTATGGTATTACTTATATAATACATCTTTAAATTAGCGTTTGATCTATTTGATCTTGTGAATGCGTTTTACCCACAAACTTTTCAATTACCTTACACTTCTGCACCTGTACGAAATTAATTTGAATGCATGAAGAAATTACCCGCAGACGACTGAGCATACAGTTTTCATAAGCCCCGATTACTACACAAAAGCCTCTCCATGATCCTTCTCATCGCATTAATTACCATTAATCTCGATATAAATAAATTACCTACCCTTCATCTAATTCCATTCGCCCGGCACCACTCAATGCACACGAACGAATAAATCAAAGGATGCCATTCATCATCTTCGGGGTCTATACGTTCTGAGCTACGGTTAGCAATCAAAAACACCTTGAAAGCTGCTGCACACCCGCACTTAATCCCTTCCAAGGAAGCGTGAAAAAGGAAAATTTTCACTTGCCAAAAAGGTCTGCTTCAACACCCCTTGAAAAAAAAAATGAAAAAAAAAAAAAATCGGCAAACGGATTTTTATCCTTGTTCGAATTTTTGTGTTCCTCCCGAAGGATCCGAAAGGTGCCACAATAAATTACGTCACTTTTATTATATGCCACATACATTATGACCGCATTATAACAGTGTTACTAAATTATTCAAAATGAAACATGGGAAGACATCTAGTGGATGAAAACGGAAAAAGGGGTTGCCCGATATACAGCACGGGGGAAGTCAGTCATCCGAACAAGAAAACGGGAGAGCATAAAAGCGATCTGCAGAACCCGGCAGCCAACCAACCGAATACAAGAAAAATCCAAACAAACAAATTTATGGCATGTCCTTGTTGTATCCTGTGTCGTTATGAATTTATTATTTTAATGCCACGTTTCGTTTCACTTCGCATCTACTCGTATAATGTTGTAAATATTTTCGCATTTTTTCATTCAGTGGTGTACTGCCAAGCTGTAATCTGCCACCTTGGTGCGCTCATACCGCCCTCTCTCTGATTGGGGATGCCCGATTTGAAGGATGGATTTAGTCGTTTGCTGCTCTTGTTGGTTTTTTGTTGTCGCGTTTACATTTTCTACTTTTCTCCGTTTTTTTTTTTTGTCTCATTGCTCGAGACTATCCCTTTTGTCGAGCAAACATACAAATATATCTGAAACCAACTACGAGATGGCAGCAGTTGTCAACACCGGCTAAAGTGGAGGTGTGTCGAGTAAAATTATGTCGGAGATGATATGTACTTGAGGGGGGGGGGGGGGGAGAGACGGGCGGTTTTAGAGTGGAAATTTATGTGGCGCATTGGATGGGAGCGTGGGCGGACAACCCTCATTCAGCGCTCGCTGGTAATGACGATGGATGACACTGACAAGGATGTAGTTTCGCCGAATGATTTAATGCTTGGATGTGCATACAAATGGCATCGCTTTATGGCAGCGAATGGAATGAAGTATTGCTCGCTATTCCGAGGCGATGTCCTGTAACCCAGTCGCTCTCTGATTAGACGACCCAAATGAAAACATGCTGTCAGCTTGGTGGTGAGTTGTGTTGCCTGCAAGACTATTTGCACATATGGTGCTTTCGAAACTAAATTCAAATAATAATAAGAAATTCCGGGGAGGGTTGAATTATTCAAATATTTTACTTGTCCGCTGGCAGATTGGAAGTTCATGTTTCTTTTAGGGGATTTTCTTAAAGGAACTTTAAGGAAGATTGAAGAAGTTCAGATATCCCCTCTTTTTTACGATCAGAAAAGTTTGATTCATTGTATGTAATAACCGCAACTTACTGTCATTACGTATATAATATACACACGGACCCTAATTTAAACAGAATAATATTAACTATTTGCTGCATTTAAGTATGTTAAGAGGGTTATTTTAAGACCAAGTTTTTTGCGATACTAGAACAGCCTAAAGGCTCGTGTACACTGGCAAGTAACTTGCGACATTTCTTGCTAGAGTAATTTGGTGCGATGTGTACCCTATCTGTCAAATTGCAGCAATTTTACTCTAGCAAGTAGCTCTACAAAAATCTTGCAAGTAAAACTTTCTCTTCCGTATACACATCATCATCAAAGTTTCGTTGAACTGTCAAAAGGAAAAAGAAAAATACCACAACTCTGGATAAAGTTCCTCATTGGAAATGAGCAAAAACGTGTACTCGGAACTCCACTTGGATTTTCCGTTCATATTACGCACGTAAACTGTGAAACTACGACTCCTAAAACTGAACTTAACCTCGCATCCAATGCAATTGTGCTGACTTGCTGAAAAATTTCGGAACCGATCGGAACTTTCTTGCGAGATCTCAACTCTCGCAAGTTAGCGTGTACATTCACAACTTGCTTGAAAAGGCAAGCGTTTGCTGGCTAGAGCAAAAACTTGGACAAATGCGCTCTCGGAACCGTGTACACATGCAGCAATAAATGTCATAGAGCAACTCTAACAAGTTTTGCTTGCTAGTGGACACGAGCCTTTAGATAGATATACATATGTATGTACTACGTACTAAGCCATTGAGCATCACCAAGGGAACCAACCATGGTTGGCTGCAGCCTACGAACTTCTACCTGACTAGTGTGTTATTAAGGCTCCATGTGCACGTTAAATGCGATTTTGATGATTTATGACTGCTTTCTTGTCAATATTTCACGTTAATGGCAACAAAAAAAACGAAATAAAATTACACCACTTTATTAGCTGGTATGTAAACTAGGACTTGTATAAAGAAAAAATTCAAAACTGTAGTTGGAAAAAGTGCTATTAGAACAACAACTCTTGAACGTTTTTTAAAATGCGTAAATTTCGAATTTTTTGAACTGATATTTCCTATTTATTGAATTATTAACATGTCATTTTCTTTAATATAATGCTAAAAAAAACCTTAAAGAAGGACTTGTATAAAAAAAATTTTAAGATATTTTAATTTTTGTTAATAATATATGAAGTCAAACTGAAGCAATTTTTCACCATTTTCATGGCAAGAATTACATAAGAAGGCCGCATTTCATTGAAAAGTATTATAGATAGTATAATTAATTGGTATTTCTAGAAAATAAATCAATGAAAATATTATTAATTTTTAATAGTTATGCCTTTGAAATAATTTGAAAACCAATAACACTATTTTTTCTGTAAATTCAAAGTTAGTTCGCTGCTAGACAGCGAACGATGCAGACGTGTTGTTCACGCCAAATTTTTCTTCCTTATTTTTCTTTTGGCTTATTCGTACTTCCCCTGACTAGGAAACCAGAGCAGGATTTGCGCTATTGAGTGTTGCACGACGGTAAAGACGAAGCAACAAAGCATAAAGCCAAACCGATAATACTTCCCCCACTCATGCTGTTGTAGTTTCCACGCCAATCCTGCCTTCGTCATATTCCCGCTTGTAAAGACGATGAACACAGGAGCCATTCGATTCATGACTGAAACGGCGAACAACGAAAATAAACGAACGAAAAACGATTTAAATTGACTTTTCCCCTCTCAAGAACGAAAAATCAAAAAAGAATACAGAATTTTCACACCGAGATCATGGAGCCTTAAGTAAGCAGCTGTTCAGAGAAGAAAACTCACACAGACCCAGCCCATCGGTGGCCAACGGTGGCTTATGGAAGAGGGGGTCATTCCATCAAGAATCGTCAAAAATTACGAAATTTGTGACCTTACCATCGCAGATTCTTTTCAAAATTTATGTACTCCAAGAATTAGTGAAAAAATAAGATTTCTATTTATTGTTTGTAAGTCATTTTTTTGTTGTTATGCCGCGTTTCCACTACCGTTTTCATGTGCATTGGACATGTGCGATGAGCGCGAATGTCTAGGCATATGTGGAAACGGTATGCACATGCTACAAGCAAATCCATTTGATGTGCGTCAAAAACCGCCATCGAAGCAAATGTTTAATATGAATGTTTTTGGCAGTGGTGGGGGTTACCATGGTGAAAAAAAAACTATAATATTATTTTAATTTGTTTGTTTCAATCTCATTTAGTTAGTTAACTAACTAGTTATTAAATATAACATTATTTCAATTTAAATAATATTATATTTTTTTTTTCACTAGTTCTTCCAGTGCCACAATTTTCAAAAGAATCGGTGATAGTAAGGTAACAACTTTGGCGATTCATACTATGTAACATATCAACTTCTGCCAAGTCTCGTTCTTTTAAGCAAACGTTGATATGGGACATATCTTGTTCTGGCGTACCACAAATTAAATATTTTAGGACATATGTACCAGCTTTTTAGATAGGCTTTTAACAACCTTCCACTTATCGCGGACATACCTATTATATTTAGCTAACATGTTCAAAAAGTCTTAAAAGACATATTAAGTAAAAAAATGATTTTTTTTAAAAAAAACGTTTACCAAAACGGTGCAGAACTAATCTAGTAAGACAACTAGATTAAGAGTTATTTATTGCTTTCAATGTAATTGTAATAGTCCGCTCTCGATAGAGTTGCGAAAAAACAACTAATATTTGTTATTTATTTATTTTTCATAGTTGACTTTTGTTTGTTTAAATATACTAATTTTGAACTAGTTTTATGGTGTGCTGAATTTCAACCATGCAAATCGTTAACAAAATTTTAAAACTGACTATTTTCTTCCCCGGGGATATTCTGAGCTTATTTAAAATTTATATTTCTTCGAAAAAACGCCACAATCTTATCCGAATAACTCTTCACCGGTAAAACGAAAATAAAATGTGTTCAACATCAATTTCTCACCTGATAAAAGACCTTCAAAATACACCCTGGTCACAAAAATATCAAATCCACTATAACCTTAAACACACTAAAACCAACGCCCGCAAGAACTTCTTGTTCTTTTGTTCCAATTTTTATAACTCATATCTTTCTTATCTTGTTTTGCAGTTACAGTTGTTTTCCCACCAAACGCTTTTTCCTTCCGTTCCAGTATAGCGGAAAATTATTAATAACCGAGTATTACAGTGCGCAATAAAAACATGATAATGGCGTCTCCCGTCACCTCATCGCCGGAAAAGCGGACAAAAGGACATATTCGTTCGGGTCGGGAATATTGCAATATCTCTTTTTTCTTGAAGGAAAAGCGAGCAATTTTATTACAGACCACACAAAAATACGAACATTGTTGTATAAAAACGAAACACCATCCGATCCCGTAGGGATCCTTGCTTATAGCCCAGTGACCTCTAAAATTACACGTGATGACCTCTTTATTCTACGGTTATATTATTCGAAAAATATTGTGAATAAAAATGTAAGGAACGTGCAAAAAAATGTTACTCGGCACTCGTTGGCTGTAATTTAACATTCGGCCTGCGGTATTTATTTCATCTTTTATCTTCTTTTTTTGCGATATAATAACATCGCAAAGTGGTAGAATATACTTATGAAGGCGCTGCAGGAACAATGGAATAGGATTTTTTTTAAATGTAATAAAAAAGGATGCTTCTAGTGGTTGGGTTTCTTGTGTTTATTATAAATGTCGTATTTTTAGAGACCTGTCGTATCCGGGACTACCATAGGCTCCAGAGTTGGTACTGTAATTAAGGACATGATTTGGTGATAAATTTTCCTGGAGAAAGACTCTCAAGTTCCTGACTTCAGGTTTGTATAGTACCTTTGGGTCGTTGGACAGTAACAACGCAAGTTTTATACCGCAGGACCACTGCAACGACCTTTTGAATAGTGCACGTTGCACCAATAAGCGATCCTTGAAACAAGCTTTCACATTCCTCATCCGATACATGAACCATAAAGCTTTGCGAAACTATAATGTCTATAGTTTGGGCAGGTTACACACCTACTATTAACTGGGAGTTTAGTTCATTGCTTCGCTGCCCACATGAATTTAAACCCAAAACCGCCGATCATGAAATGTTTAGTTAATTATTCTGGAAGCCTTTTTAAGGGCTCCCCAAATTGCAATTAAATTAACCGCACAGTCAACAATAAAAATCAAATTATTTCAGTACGAGCGCGTCAGCGCATATAGTTCAGTATCAGGACCTAGTAAACATCACAAACTTTTAGCTAAGTAGTTCACAAAGTAAAATTTTGCTAGGCTCAAGGGTCCGATTAAACTTAACGACTGACAATCTTCTATAGTGTGCCGTTAAGCAGATCCTACAGCTATCTGTTTTGTTCCCTCAATTCGGCTTTGAAATTCCTTTTTCATAAAATCCGAATGGGGATGATAGCGTGATGGCATCGCAACTGGAGCGAAAATACCATCCCATCCACTAACTTTGTCAAATGCAACAATTTATTTCCTCATCTTTTCAACTTATTGTGGATATACGGTACCCGCAAATAATCAAGGTACCATGATTTTCAGCATCCGACACCAGTCCCCCCCATCGCCTATCCCACCCTTAACTACGACACAAACTGTCGACTCAACGGAAAACTTCAAAAACTTTGAAACTTTGAAATGAATAAAATCCTTGAGGAGAGAAAGCCAAGAACTTCGACCCGCATCAGCCATCATCTGACGCTTTCTTATATACGATCAGTTCGGAGGTGGAAACAGGGTGGGCGAAGGACGTTTTCGGAGCAAGGTTCGGTGCGAAAAAATACCCTAACCTTTGTATGCCCGTTCAACAGACCCGAATCCAATAAGAAGGAATAAACCACTCAGTACTTGAATTTTATAGGGCAGGACCTCTTATGTCCTTCCGCTCACTAGCGTACCACTGGCATAGCTCACAGTCTTCTGCGGCAAGTGGGCAAGGAATACCTGATGCAAGTCTGTGTAAAGTGTTTCAAAGGCAGAAAGGTGGCCACTAGACTTGATTGCACTCTCATCGCGTTAAGTGTATACGCGATTTCTGTCTCACCGGAATGGAGCCTTTGTCGGATTCGAAGGACGAATCCGGTATTCAGAGATCTGGCAACCCTCTTGGAGTTTTAAGAAAGATCTCTAAAGATTTTTATGGTTACAGTTTAGTTTTGATGAATTACAAGGATATTTTAGCTGGACTTATTGATTTAAGAAATTTTCCGGGACATAGCTATGCTCGGCGAATGTAGAAAATTGGAGAAAAAGAATAGCCCATATTTTCTTGTATTCTGAATTGGAACGGCATCATTCACATAGTGCTTACAAATATCTAATTATTAAATTCAAATTAATTCATAGAGGTTTTTATATCGCCATTTTTCCTTTACATATTTTTCGATTTATTACTTAAGCTTTTTTATACTGAAATTATTGTCAAGGACTGATCTCTTAAATATAATATATTAGCGTTAAGTCAAAACTGAATCAAAGCAATTAAAGATAATAGTAATAATAATAATAATAAATTCAAATTTATTTTTCAAGATGACCTTACATCTGTAGTGTTTCAAAAACGTAGGTATCGATTTTTGATTTTGATTTTTAATACAAATTTTTTGATATTCTTGGAAATTTAAAAAAAAAAATACTAACGCGAAATTTATATTCACGTTTTAGAGTTGTGGACTCCAAAAAAATGTCTGTCTGTTCACTATAGACGCCGGCCGTACGCCACGCCGTATGTAAAATTGTTTCAAGAAGCAAAGTTTGAAGCCCTTCTAATAGCTAAATTTCAAAAATTTCAAAAACTTTGCTTCCACGTAGTTTTGTATTTTTACGTTTTAGAATTGTGGACTCCAAAAAAATATCTGTCTGTCCGCTATAGAAGGAGGGTAGCTTATAACCCTGTTGAATTATTATGTTCCAACTTTTTTGGCGTGTTGATTGGGGATTGGGGTTGTTTCTTTGTTTCTGTTTAGACTATGTAAAAATTTGGGTTCCAGATAACTGAAAAATTTTGGTTTTGATAACAGCTGATAAGACGAATGAATTGAACTTGAAAAATAAAATTCGGTTTATCTGCATATAATTACAAGTCGAGTATTTGTAGTGTAAATTTTTTTAGAAGGTAGCGTCACTAGGATGTGGGTATAATACTTTTGTCAAAAAACCGAGTCTTATGTCTCCCGGATCCTTTCAGGTGGGACTTTGTAATTACTACAGGACTCATTGGACCTCTTGCAGAAAATAAATTTTTTAAGAAGTGAGGGTACAAAGTATCAATTTTTATATCCTTAGAACCGCTAAGGGTAGAAAGCTGAAAGAACACAGCTGTAAAGGACTACTCCAAAGACACGCCCTAAGAATATAGTTTTTGTTTGGGGTAGCTACATACGGGTTTGGAGCGTGAAAAAAGTTGACATTTTCCCCAAATTTTGTTGTATCTTAACTTAATTATATTTAACCCCTTAAGTAGTGTCACATGGTTTTTTAAGTTCTTACGAATTCTGATAAGTTCAAAAAGATGTAGAACTGGGTTTTGCAAGCTACTATTATTTTTCATTATTATTTGTATAACGATGTATTATGATTATATTCGCTAAGATGTTTGATACTTATTGGTTGAGAATCCATAGCAATTTAGAGCAAAGAGTGTACATATACCTACGGTATATTTAATTACTATAGGTGTATCATAGATTACATTTTTTCTTGAGATAGCAAGGTCTGAAGCAGGAGTATGTCAGGAACGGTGTATTCTAGAACGGATAAGCTCGTATGTATATATGCAGTACCGAATAAGTTAGTAATTTTAAACATTTTCCAGGCTTTGATTTGAAAAGTATTAGAGCTACTAAAAGACTGATGCCCAACATATACTATTATATTATATTATATTATTATATTATTATTATTTTTTACAACTTTGCTGTTAAGATGAGAAGTTTAATCTCTTAAATATGTTTGCTCTGTTAACGCATATTGAGTTATTATAAATAAATATTGTTTGAGTTTGAGTTTGACCCAACATAAGAACTTGAACTTAATATCAACGGGTTTAAAGAGCTAATAGTGATCAAAACGTTTGCATACAGTATCGTAAGTGTACATTTGTATACAGTGAATAGGTAAATTAATTTCGGGAAATGGAAAAGCGCAAAACTTTGAGAATTACAAATTTTTCCTGAAACTTCGAGTCTATCACAATTTTTTATTAGAAAATTGGATTGTAGGGTTTGAAATAATTTTTTTACAAATAAAGTAGGACTCGGTTTTTCAATATCGAAAAATTGGAAATGCAATGCAGGCAGTCCTGTAACAAATATTGCATCACAAGCATGTAGTTAAGATAATTAGAACTCTCTACTCTAGTCCAATAATAGACACAATCCATCTGTTAGATATTTCCATCTGTTAGATATTTCAGTTTGAACCGAAAACACATCTTCAAATTGAACCTTTGCCTATTGACGAGTAAATATCATAACTGACATGATGCACTCCCTATAATATCCTCAATCTCTTGGGAATCAATTACAGGATTGGTTATTCCCTCATGTAACCTCAATTAATACAATTCCATCACAGGTTACCATTCCTCTTTCATTCCTGCCAATATTCAGCAAGCCGCTATATCCGTATAAGATCCTGAAAGTCTCACTCCATATCCAACCGAGACATGCCCATATATATGCTTTCCAGCTAAGCCTGCAAAGTTACCTGACCGCTCCATTCATCCGTGTCCATCCGTCTCAATTTGAATCCATTTCGAAACGTCGAGACTGTAAGGGACCTCTCCAGGCAGGCTATAAGTAGAAGTTTGCAGCAACAAGCATCCGAGTCAGGAACGTTGTCCCAAAGGATTTTGACCGAAAATTCTAGAGGAATAAGGAGACGCATAGTGTATAATATTTTACGGATTGGAGGGAATACTGCAGTATTGCAAGGGACTTTTAGCTGGGTGTTTTTCTTGAGTTTTGTATTTCTCGGTGCGCTTCATGCCGGCGAAGGGATGAGTCCTTTAGTAGATGTGAATGGAGTTTATGGACGGGTAATATTTTTTCATATATCCGTAAATTCACTGCAGGATGTTATGAATATTGGGTACACGTTCTGGCTGAGACAGACTGACTTAGACTTATAGCTAAGTCGATGGATGAACGAAATTCATATGATAATTGACATGGAAATAATGTGATCGAATTGCAAATTCGACTGATTGAATTTAATACTTCCGGCAGTCGTATTTTAAATGTGATGTTGAAATTTAAGGACTCCAACCGGTGTCGTTTCGTACGATTTGCCTGGTAATCTTCTAATCAGTATTTTTACAGACATCTCTATGGAGATAATCTGTCGAGTATGTTACTTCCTGGGTAAGCTTCACGAAGGTACACTAAATAGAGATGTGTCTATAACTCACGGTAGCTACATATGCAGAAGTGAGCAGTGACAGTGGCGCCCAAGACAAGAACTTCTCTAGGATACGCTCTACACCGAACATTTATCATCATAACGTAATCTCTTTTTGACATCTCTTCAGTTCTGTCGAGAAAATTAAGAGACATGCGAAGACTTCCCTTCTAGTCCTTGGAAATTTATGAGTCACTTTTGCTATCGCTACGGCGAAGATGGTCCATTTTTTAATCATGGAGATATCAAATACTGTGCATAAGTTAAACACTTTTTGATAAATCTTCGTGCAGTTTGACATCGTTTATCTGAATGAAGGATTTCAGTTTTGAAGAGATTGATGTAGAATCTTTGTGTATTGTCTATAATAAAAATTTTTTTGGACATCATAACAATAAATTTTTTATTCTCGAAAACCAATTTTGAGCCATTAGAACATTACATTTCATGACTAGTAGACACGAAAAAAGCAATAAAAATTTTAACTCCGTCTGTCCGCCGTACGTCGACCGCCAAAATCCTTTGAAGGCTCGTAGCTCTCAAAACCAGTGGAGCTATTAAATTAAAATTTTTTCTAGGAATAGACTGGGCAGACCCCTTGAATTGACATTATTTTCAGGGGTGGGGGTGTGAGGGGGAAGGTGGAAGAAGCGTTTTAGACGAAAAATTTTGGTTTCTAGATCTCAGCAACCGCTTATGAAAGGAGACTGAAACTTGGAATTTCTATAAAGCTTTGATAGTGGACCTATTTGCAAAAAAAAATGATGATATGGGTGAAGGGGTGTGGGAGTGGAGGGGGAAGCAATGCGTCTGAAACGCAAAAAAGTAGAGATCAACACATTCTAAAATCTATATCTCCTAAACCGTTAATAGCAAGCAATTAAAACTTAACAAATATCTGTAGTTATATTAGGAGAGTAGATTGGAATAAAATTTTTGGGTGGGGGTAGTGACGTACGGGGGTGGGGGTTGAAATACTTAACATTACGATATCTCCCAAACCAGTGGCACCAGAAAAACAAAATTCGGTTTGGATATAAAACTTGATAAATAAAGATTGCTCAAAGTAAAATCTTTGAAGGGGGCGGGAGAGTACGTAAGTGGAGGGATAAAAACTTTTCAAAAATAACACGTTTCATATCTCAATAACAGTGTAAGATGGATGCTTCAAATTTTTACCAGAAGTAGGCCTAATAGAACCCTAGTAGGGAAAAACAAGTTTGAGGATGTGGGTGTAGAGGGTGAGGGTGGGGAAAGGTGAGAAAGAAAAAGTTCCGATGCTTATATTTTAAGAATCTATAGTGATAGGAAGCTGAAACTTGGTATTTAGATAGAACTATAGTAGTGGCATGGTGAAAAAATAAATTTTTTTTAAGGGTAGTTTGGTACGGTGGTGGGGGTGTTTTTCCTAACTTCAGAACGGCTTATGCTAGGAAGTTGAAACTCGTTACGTATATGTAAATTAACTAGAAAAGTAATTCTGAAAAAAAAAATTCGAATATTCATTGGCGTTTAGAAGGAGGGGGGGGGGGCAAAAAAAATTATCAGTATATATAAAATGCATATATTTTCACGATTTTCGTCATATCTACTAGATCTTTCGAAATATTGAATTCATTTTTATTCTACGGATTCTTCATATGAATACCTAGAAAGTGTTTTCAAGATTTTTTGAAATTCGACCCCTAAGAGGGTGTAAACTGGTTGTATTCTTTTTCATGAATTCCACCATGTTTCTCAGGTCTGATCAGATATCGAATATCTTTTCACTTCCCCAGGTTTGTTTAATAATCACCTATTTTTAAGTTTTTTATTTTTCAACCTCTAGACCGCATCCCGGAATATGACCCAATTATTTAATTCATATGTTACACCCTTTTCTAATCGCTTCCCGAACTTTTTGGTAGGTTTTCAGTCACATAGTAACATACACCGGATCCCCGAATTGAACGCGTTCTGAACTTCTGCCGGAAAAATAATAAAGTTGCGCCCAGACTGTTGGCAGATTTTTTAAATACTGCGAAGGAAGGATACGAGGAGTTTTCGACGGTCAATCGGTTACTTCCTCCTGCGGACATGCTCATGTTAAAAGGAAATGAATAGGGATGCAAGCGTCATGCATCCACGCCTTCGATTTCCACCATGCATGATTGTATGCTTCCACTTCACGCTGGCTAACCTTCCACCAAGCTGCCTGGAGGAAGGATGATTCATGCATCTCTAAAGATGCATTCTTCATTACTGCCAAAGAAGGACACGAATTTTTTTTGAATAACAGGTCTCTCGGCTACTCCCTCCTGCGGACATTTCCATGTTAAAAGGAAATGGAGAGGGATGGAAGGGTCATGCATCCCCGCCTTCCAATGAAGGTGTCCACCATGCATGGTTCCATGATTCCGTTTCCCGCTGGGTACGCCATAGAACACAAAGTTACGCGTGTGTAGATGTTTTTAAGATGTAACTTCCAAGGTCAGTCACTCGCCCAAGGTAATTCCCAAGTATTTGACATCGGAAGAGAATTCAATTGTAGTTCCCCTCACAATCGGGGGCCTTAAGTGTAGCTTCCGTTTTCTAGTGAATGTCACTACAATTGTTTTACTTGGATTTATACGTAACCCGTCTTGGACGGTGCGTCTACTATCTCTAGGGCTTGCATGCGGTTCGAGATGACACAGTCATGTTTACCTCTTCCATTCCCAATAATAATTTTTGTAAGAGCTTTTCAATTGGAGTTTCATTAAGAAGTTTTGATATTTTTTAAATTTTTTTTTTAAGTAAAATCATCTTTTCGATGTTCTCATAAAATAAAACATTAAATGGAAGCTTATTGCAAAACGAAGTAATTTAAAACTTCAATTTCTCATTAACTATCAGTACCTCTAATAATTAATGCCGAATTCCCATCAGCCGATTGATCACATAAGCAAACAAGAAACAAACATAGTGTATGCAAGTTTCAATACTCAATCTTTTCTTTCGCTACACAAAATAACTGCTTTCATTTGAGCAACTTTAATTAAAAATCCGTCGTCCTTATAATTGAAATGAGCTCATCTCGAGAAGAACGGGGACGATTTTCGTTTATTCAGGAATAGAAATCCCGAAGGCTTCCCGGGTAAGTGATCCCAATGCAGTCGTAAAGTTATGCTAGTGTCTAGAGTTGTTGAGACTTCATCTGCATCGAGTCCTTCTCGGGGTTTTGCAAGGACCTTGTCGTCGTTGATAGTCGTAAAAGGACGAATTTCATAAAATACCTTCCCGCATTCGAAACGTTCTACGGCACGCTACGGAACGCAAAGGCAAAAGGATTTCAGCGTGGAGATTGTTTAAAATTGCAAATTTCGTAATTTTGATTGTTGGTTGGGCTCATCCAACTGCAGATGGAATTCGAGATTGTCCTGACGGGGGGTGGAACGAGCGATCGGAAGGGTTGGCGAATGTCATCCATGTAATAAACGAAAGAGAACCTACCGCAGGGCATCTGGCAAGGATAATTCGAAAAGGCTCACAGATGACATCTGATCCGTTTGTGATTAATGTGTGCGATTTATTTGCACACTTGCGCGGAACAGTAATCAAAAGTCCTTCGGCGGAAGCAAGAAAGCTATTCGCCAAAACTTCATCCCGACTGTTGTATTCTTCATATTTTAATCTCGGCAGTTTCAATAGCTTCGCGGATTGTTAGTCTAGTTCTTCCCAGTTAAACTTGAAATTAGAAATTGTCGTCCATGATTGCGTCCTTATTCGAAAGTCCTTTAGTCTTGTATGCCGCATGGCTTCGTCTATGTCGTCCTGGCTTTCTTGTACGGACGTTTGCTTCGGGGAGACGGAGACCTCACTGAAATATGCAGATGAGATGGCTCGGTAGCAGCGATGCTTAAATTCAGATTAAGAATTATGGCACTGCGCTTTGCTCTGCACAATACACAAATTGAGATTAAGTGCGGTTCCTTAGCATAGTGCCGCGCATTATGGATATTTGTGAATCGTAAATTTCAGTTACTGCAATGAATTTCGGGGTGAAATAGCTTTGACCGAAAGAAATTTTGTTTATAGTACGATTTCTTTTTTTTTTTTTAGTGCACGCCATTGTACTGTACTGAAAATTGTGTTTCCAATGATTTAGCTGTAACTTTAGTCAATTTTTTAAAGGCTTCACCTTAAATTTACATTAACTATAGTTTTCAGGTTTTGTAGCCGCCGTTTGTTCTCTAGTAATTACACTATGAAAAGCGGAGACAGTGTGTTCCAAGCCATGAAAATGGAGAAGAGTAAGGATGACAAAGTCGAGCCCTGAGGTCCACCAGCCTGAATAGCTTCTAATGACGATCTCTCTAAATATTGCAGTTGCTTATAATCAATCACACTTCTCATATTTTCTAGTGCATGTATGTTCTCTTTGGGCATAGATAAAAGAAGCTCCCAACACCGCTCTTCTTGTTGAAATGTGCTTCCACGACGTGCCTAATTTGCACTGTTTTAATTATGTTATACAATTTTTTTGAGTCCAAAATTGAAATCCCAATCAATTAACGAAGCAAATTGTTCCCATTTCTGAGAATTGAAGAACTCTATCTGAAATTTCCAACTGAACACCAAAAGTGTCGAGTTGCACGCAAGCTGACAGCTTGGATTAGTTCTCATCGATCTACTGGATGAAGGACCTAACTACAGTCCAACATAGGTTCAACTCAAGAGGAAATGAAAATGTTTTTTTAACGTTTCTAATTACTCTCCTCAAAAAAAGGTATTTTTTTCTGTTATAGTAAACCACGTCCAGCAAAGTCCTGATTAGCTTCCTGTGATAGTCCGGCCAGGACCCTCTATGATGTCATAATTGTTATCATCAAATGTTGATTCGGGGATAGTCTATGAGAAATGTAAACAGTCTGTTGTTGGTATTATTTTTAGAAACGGTAGCAGCGGTCGATCACAATGGTTTCTTATTTATGACCACATGCGGTAACTAGAACCAAAACTAACTGCCGACTATAAAAAGAATACTAAAGGTACGAGTATATAGTACGTGAGATATACTACCCTTATGGGAACTGGTCACATAAAAAGGGACACAGTGGTAATTTAAAATTTCAATGTCAGGTGAAGTTATCGTCAACGGCAAGCAATCAATGACAGGTGTTTCGAAATGTTACGTGTATAAGTTTAATGTACACAATGCACAGGACATCACCTAAAATTTAATGTTCTTTAAATTACTGGAAGTAGTATGGAACTTTTCTGAAATGTTTAATTCCCATATTGATACACGAATATTTATACAGCATCGACCGACGTACGTAGTTATTAAATCACTTTCAGTTCCTGTAATTATCAACAGAAATTTTGAAGTTGATAGTTGTAATACATAGTTGTAGCTATATTTTCAACTAAGGACGAAAAGTGAAGGTAAACTTGTACTATTTTAAAGGAAAGCTTTCAAAATATCAATTTAACTATATGTCGAACCAGGTGTGATTCTGAGGTTAGAACTCAGAGAGAGAGAGAGAACCGTGTATGTATGCACATATATTATGTTGCACTTCCGTATTCCGAAAATAATTATTTAAAAGGGTATTACCGGTATACGGTCATTTGCTTACTGTACCTTTGTCCACTTCTAATTATGAATCAAGTTTAACGTTAAAAATTGGTTTAGTATGAGCGACTCTAAAATATATCGTTTTCAGAAACTTAAATTTTAAAGCGTTAAGCCCCTGACCAAATTCATTTTGGTGAACATACCGTAAAAATCCTACAAAGTTTCAGTCGTTCCGGAGATAAACAATTTTCAAATTTTAGTTTTAAATCCATACGCAATATTCACGAAAAGACATTCACTTCTTTTACAATTAAATTGATTTTTAGACGTTTGTAGTATAAGTAAATATGGAAGCGAATTCGATATTTTGATGAAACTAGGAGATATGCCAAAATTCGTGCGTCGACACTTTGTGACCCAGTTTTGGTGTTGAATATCCCAAAATCCTGAAATGAAATTTGTAGCTCTGCACATACATATATAAGGAAAGCCCGAGTAGTAAAAACCAACCCGATGACTTATCAGTCCTAAGAGATATAACGGAATTCGTGAAAACGTGTTCAACCCGTTTATACCCTCTTAGGGGTTGAAAAAGGATAATGATTGAAAACAAGTATTAACTGATTATTAAACAAGCATGTGGAAGTGAAAAGTTATTCGATATCTAGTCGAACCGAAGAGATACGGCTGAATTCGTGAAAAACTATACAACCCCTTTACACCACCTTGAATTCAATATTTGGATATAACGAAAATCGTGAAAATATATTCATTCCATCTTCACTGATAATTTTATTTGCTCCATTTTTTAAAATTAATATAACATTTCAAGTTGATTTGCATGTTCATACCGTGTTTCACCTTTCTAGGTTAAGCCGTTCTATTTTTACGATAAACATCCCCATGGTACCAATATGCTACTACTATAGGTCTATCTGGATACGCAGTTTCAGGATTAGATCGTTATAGGTTCTCGAGATGTAAACATCGGATCTCTTTCCTTTCCACTCTCATCCACCCTCACCTTCCACACCCTCATCCCTAAAATGTCTTGATCTCGGCCTTGGAACGTTTCGAGCGCATTATTCGCCATCCCCACTCTGACACCCCTTCACCGATATTCGCATTTTTTTTTTGCAAATGGGTCCTCTATCGAGGTTTGACATAAATTCCAAGTTTCAGCCTCCTAGCTGAGATCTAGAAACCAACATTTTCCGTCGAAAACGCTTCCCCTAATGAAATAAATACTACCTCCAGCATACATTCAAAGATCCTATCAAAAATAGTTCTTAAGATATGAAACTGGTTTTCTAGAAATTTTTTTACTGTTTCCAGTTCCGTGCTCCTCTACCCCACCTCCCTCAAATTTGCCATTCTCCTTTTAGCAAACATATAAACATGCACCCTCGTATAGTACCCCACATTACAAATTGGAGCTTGTAATTTATCGAATCCTTTAAAATAGCATTAATACAAAGTATGCGTTTCGCAAATATTTTTTTATTATTCGATCACAAAACTTTATTACTGAAAAAATATTGGAAAAAAGGTGGACTTATAATTTGGGGGATCCATTTTAATTTTCGAAGTTCGTAAGCCTTACCTTCCAGTGTTCCCACACAACTAAATAAATTTGCGATAAAAATTAGTTAGTTAACATTTAGTCCACTCATATTGTTGTAAAATTGTTTGCTCAAAAAAGTCGGGATGAAGAAAAGATTGGGTAAGTCGGTTTGTTTTCATCCCGGAAAAAGATACACCACTTAATTGCGTTAACTTGTTGCTAAAAGCCTGATCCATTTTCCATCAAATCTGAAAACTACAAAGCGAACTTTAGTTTGGAACAAGTCAAACAAATCGAGAATCCTTAATTAACGAAGCCATTAAATGGACCACTTCAAAGTTATATTTATCCGTCACCTAATAATTAACCACAAATAGTCCCTTAATAGCAGTATCCCTCCTTCACACATTTCCAACATTCTTATCGTCCATTTACTGCACCACAGTCACAACCCCCTTAACGTTCGTCCTTCGTTCGACTAAGGAGCCCCGAAACTCATCTTAAACGAGAGAAACCCCAAAACAAATAAATACCCAGAATAAGTCCGAAAGAATATCGAAAGGCATTTGTGCGGGCCTCCAATGCTCCAATTAATAACCAACAAATTAGAGCCCAGCCCGGTTTAGTTAAGGGATGAGTTCGCGTTGCCTGGGAAGTTGAAGTTAGCTACGCGAAGGGTGGTATCGTTCGGTCTTGAGATTAACTGGCAAGGTGTTAAGCAGCTACCAAGAAGAGGTAAAGTTACGATTGAAGTTACATCCGTAGCAGCGAGGAATATAAGAAACAGTCGATGTTAATTACAACACCCTGTGGTACACCATTAATCACCTCGTAATCGCTTTCAATTATAAATCTGTTGGTCTGATGCCAATTACTTCTTAATTCGCTGCTTTTCTCTGTTTGTCCGGGCTCGAGTCGAAGAAATTTTCCAGATGTGTTGCGGCCCCGGTGATAATTCAAGGTATTCGGGTACTCGCGACCGTTTAGTGAAAAAATTACTTCCACTTAATATCGAAATGCGTGCAAATGAGCGTCGGGTGGTTGGTTCCGTGTGGAGAAGGGTCGTAGATGGTGTAAGAACCGAGGTGCTGTTGAAAAATCCAGTGCTCTGTCCACCCACCTAAACGACTCTTTCAGGTATTTTTTTCTTCGTTACCTGGGTGTGTGTCTAAGACAGTGTGTGTATAAATCCTTGTTTGTTTAACGTCCTTACAAATTGTTCACAATTTATAAAATAAATCATCGCTCAAAGTCTTAAGTTCCACTCCTCCGGAACTGCTGACGGTGTGGTATCCTTACCTGTACACTGAAGACATGGTGGATTTCTGGCGTGTTCTTCCTCACTTTTGTTGTTGGTTTAGAGTAGTTCTTACCTAATTCCAACCAACGCTCTCTTGTTTTTTTTGTACATTTCACCTGTTTGGCATTTTTCATTTTTCGCAGTTTTTTTTTCTCTCTGCATGGCTTTGGTTTTAAGTTCCTTCGCATTTTTCTAGCGGATTTGTAAGGACTAGAAAAGTAAAATGAAGAGGTTATATATATATTTACACCACTCCCCGCAGCTACTTAGCCTTGTAACTAGGACGAGCAAAATGATGGTATTAACACGCAAAAAAGGTAGGGAAAAAAAAGGTCCGGCTACTGGAAGTGGAACTGAGGTGTAAATTGAGAATGCGATTCCAGTCAAACTCGGCTGTTTTGTATAACAAGGATAACTCCTTATTAGAGAGCTTAAAATAAATTCGTATCACGTCTGGACCTTGTTGGTATCGGGGGACAAGAAAAAAAAACGAACCAAAATCTTGAGGATTTCTGGTGGTAATTTGGACCCGTCCTTCCAATCCGTTTGGCTTAGCTGCCGCTAAACAATATAGTCGGTCTTCGAAGGACCAATGACGACATATGGAAAGGTTTCTCAACCTAAGTATGCGTAGGCCATAGTGTCTTAAAATTCGTCTCGCGATTTTTTTTTCTTCTTCTGTCTCGTCATTGGCCTTAATGAGGTGCAATGATTGCGAAAGATAAAAAATTACAGCAATTTGTCATGACGTTGTTATGTTTCTTAAGTTAATGGGAAAAGTCGTGTTTGTTCAGCGGTTTCCCGAATAAATTTCCCCGGCAAAAAAGCAGCGTCGAAGGGAATTTGGATAAGGTTTGATTTCAGTTGTGATGGATTCAAGTTTGACATGAGTTTGATATTATGCGAGGATTAAAGGAAAATGCCTTAAGGCAAACATATGCCGTGAATTATGACCATGTATTATTTTTCGGCTTAGAGTTTTTTGTTGTTGTTTGGAGTCGTACGCAAATTCAATTCATCTAGATCAAAATCATTGCTAGTCCTTTAAGTTTGGCAAAGTTCTTACAAAAGGCGATATATCAAAATCGATTCAAGAATGCGTGAAAGACTCCAATTTAAAGAACATTCTAAAATACTTTTCATAGTTAGCCATACAGGCAAATGATGGGGATGAAAATAGGAGAAAGTAAAAAAATCACTACACCATTGTAGAGATGACTTTCTGCCTTGATTTCATGAATTTTTCTTCATTATTTTTTTTATAATAAAGTAGGTATTGTGATCGAGCCCCATTTTCAAGTTTTTTCCTTTCAAACCCTAGACCCGGAATATAAATAAAAAATCAATGGCGCAACAGCCCAAATCGGGTCTAGACCTTGAAGTAATAATAGAGCTTCTTCATTACTAGACCAACGCAACACTAGGAGGTGAAGTTGTTAGCCACATGCTCGTCCGTGATTATAACCCCGATTTAAACTCAGGCACCCAATCCTATTACGGAAAATTACTTGTCGCCAAGCAGATACGAATCTAGTACCCGGTACACCGAAGGCAAGTGCTCTAGCCACGAAGCCACCCAGACTGCCTAGACCCAAAATAAGACCCAGTGATGAATGTTCCACATAACGTACGACTTAACTGTTTTTTTTTTAATGAACTTTATTCAATGTTTGCTTGTCTCAAATTTTCTGACACAATACGATTTTTGGTTTGATTTGATTTATTTAATATGTACATGTTTAGCTACTTTATGGTCTTTGCAACCTTAATATTAATTTATCACGTATATACCTATAGCTTTTAGTGACACAACACGATATGATGGACCCAAAATCAATATTTCATGGCAATTGGATCAGAACTTATCGGTCACAAAGTGCAGCAATGTACGATGAAAATTTTAAAACCAATGCGTAAAATTTCGCACGAAGTTAATTTCAGTACCTCGCGCGAAGTAACATTTGTAAAAACTTTGTAAAACCAGTGTTTGATACAAGAAAGTACCAAATTTTTAAGAACTTTTATGTGGTTGCGAAGTATTACAGTGTGATAGTTTTTAAAGAGTTTTTATTGAATTTTAAAGCCGGCTAAAGACTTCTTCTGCTTTTATTGCTTATCGCATTTCTTGAGTTTCTCGACTTATTTCAAGAAACACATGAACCTTGTGAGAACGCGAGAAATAATTGTACACAAAATTCGCAAGTTTCGCGTTTTCGTGGTTTCTCTACATTTCGTGAAGTTAACTTATTTTCAATTTCTGTACTCCTGCAAGTCTAAATTTTTGACATTAACCACCAAAAAGTCACGAAAAATTATCTCGCGTATTTTTCGTTACGTTCTCGTTAAGCAAAACCCTTTGATGTCATGAAAAAACTGCCACCAGCAGAGAAAACGCACAAATCGTGAAACGAGAACAACGAAACGCGAGAAACTCACGAGAAACCGCTACTCACTATTCACGAGAAAGACGCGAATGACGCGAAATAGGCGAAACGCGATAAGTCTGTAGCCGGCTTTATAGTCTAGCATTCAATCAATGCAGTGTATTACTCCTTTTTATTAAGTTCCCATTTAGGTACATACATACTACCTATATGAATAATTGACCGACCTAGACAACATCTTTAGAAGTTTCTATCTAGCACCTTCTGGGACATGATCTACTAACAATGATTGTGTCGACAATCAGAGGTCTTTCAATTAAAACCACAGGTGATAGTTTCATGGTCTGTCTTTCTATCGATACGATAAGAAATTCAATGAATACATTTAACGAAGCCGTAAAACTTAAGCCATCCAACGAACAGTAACCGTAGAAATGATACCACCACAATATCAAATGTGGAGCTTCGAGTACCTTCAAACCGACCCATCCTGCAGCTATTGCATGGCAGAAGGCAGATGTGTGAACTAAGCTGACACCGCGAAGGTACGTGGAAACATACGGTAACAGTAGTTTCGCGACCGAACGAACACTTCCCACCGGATGTCATATCGATGTAACAATGATACCCTGCGTGTTACTTCCTCTCCCGACGCCGAGTATGACAAATGCGACCACTAAAACTGTCACGGAAATTAAGGAAATGCCGGAGAGCAGTCGAGTCCATTAGCGCATAAACCTTAAGAGGTTCCCTGCTCAGGACCCTAGCGTCGAGTACACGAGGACACCAGGAGTACTCGCATACCACGCTCGTATGCTCGTCCTCGTCTACGTAATCAACTAACTCATTGAGTCAAATGAAACCTTCGCGTTTGATTGGCTCCTCATCGAACTCATCAACAATTGCCACCGTAACTACTTGGCGTTTTTTTTTTTGATCCAACCTTTTTTAGTTTCACGCTCAGGCACGGATCAGGGTATCGGATTTCGATTTCCGTTTTACCTTCCTACCGGTGATAAGTGGCACGCGGTGCGGTATCGAGTTCGCCTTGTACTTGGGGGCTCTTCGGTTATTGATACCTTTTCGATTTCGCTATCAAGTTCAGTTTCAATGGCTTTGTGCTGTGTGTGAAAGAGTACGTGCCTTCATTCAAATCAGATTTGTACGAGTCTCGTCCTCCCCCGATGCAATCCCTTACGACCTATTCAGCTCCCACTGAAGAATCTTTTCGAATTGAGTCTCGTTCCTTTCTTCTTCCCTGTTTTTTTTTTTTGTCAGGGTGGAAGTCGAGGCTTTTCACCTCCTGTGAAGAAAAAAAGTTTTCACAGTTTCGATATCCATGGATAATGAAAACAAACTCATTCAATCGAAACGTACGAAGCGGAAAAAAAAGGACTCACTCTATAAGTAGCCCCCCTCATACAAAGCAGACGTATCTGCAATAATTCGATAAATTGCAGACTACATCCGAAGCAGAACGGGGCTGGAAACGTCGGATACAGCCGTAAATGTGTGATAGTACGATAGTCGCATTATGCCACTTAATTTATCAATTAGTCAAAGCTGTAGGACTAATTGCATGTGTGCGACCACACTGTAATTTACTTTAAGTGTCGCATAGTGAAAATCAAATGCCACGGTACTGGGTCAATTTTCCGATGTACGGGAGCGGACAACGGACTGAACTGCAACGCTACAACTACGTCCAATCAATTAGCGTCGAAATCCAAAAATTGATTTTCCTGATCAAAACTTTAGCAATGGCGAGTTGAAATGGAACGGCGAATTGAAAAAGTATAGTGAAAAAGGAGAACCATGTATGCGGAGAATGGCGGAACCCTTGCAACAAATCAGCCGTCCTTCGAGCTGCACTACATCCGAATTGGATCCTGAATTGGAAAGGTATAGCTTTAATGGGCGGCATTGGCGTAGTTGATGCTATCGACGTTTTTTGGGGTAGTTTTTTTATATTTGCCGGTACTGCAGTGGTCGTTTTTGTAACTAAAAAAAGTGGACCGAGGCTATAAGAAAGTGACCTCCAGTTTTGTTCAGTATTCAACAAACTGATGGAGGATTAATGACTGAAGGCTACTGTGGATGAGTTCCGGTCATTTCTATTATAATAGTCGGTAAATTCAGAAAGGAAAAATAATATCAATTTTAAAAAGCTGTAGGGGTTGAAACGAAATTGATACGCTATTACTATCCTCTTTAGGTTATGGATATGTACATCAACCTGGAAATAGCTCTCATCTTTATACTACGTAAATTAGGCGAGTCTGCTATAAAGCAAACGGTAAAATTCTACTAAGCCATTTTACTTTATTTAAAATAACTTTTCACGTAAATTTACACACTTGATTCGAATTCCCAATATGTTCCTGAAATAAAAACACAGTCATAATTCATGATTCGTTTATTGCGTAATTTATTTTAAATGTTAAGCTTAAGCTAGATTTATGTATTAGTGTTGTGATAAAATTTATAAAACAATGTACATACTTATTCAGATTTATGATCGAAAAAGTACGTTCTTCCCTCGTACCCTGCTCACTATCATTTTTTAAATAAAAACAATATTTGGACTAAATAATTTGAATAACGAAAATTCTTGGAATTGTTTTGTTTCTAAATAAAAAGCTTACCGAAGTAAATAGCCATCCCATGTCTCATCATATCGGCATATAAGTTGAATATCAAAAAAATGTTATATTAATTTTTAGCCGATTTTATAGAAAGGCTACAGAAATTAAAATCAAATTCGATGTGACCACGCATACCCATTTAGGGGTTAACTTAAAAAAAACTATAAAATCAATTTCTTTGCCTTCATCTGAGTGGAAGTAAAATTAACCTGGCATCTCATAAGACTGAAGAGATATGACGAAATTCGTGATATTATTTACCTATTGTTTTTACTTTTACGAACAGTAGTAAAAATATTGACTGCTTTTTGGTTTACTTATTTTTTCAGTAAATCTATATACTACCTTAAAACAACAGCACCCCCACCGTATCAATCGAAGAAATGTGCCCCTAGTGCCCGATGCATATACAAAATTTTTCAGCCCTTTCTTTTCGATTTTCTCGAGATTTTTAAAATCAGAATAATCCTCAACAGTAAGATAATTAAAAAAATAATTTAAAGTAAAAATATGCAAAAAATGCTGCGAGAATTTCTTTTATTTTTTAAATGTGGGTCCGAGGCGTACTTAAAATGTTTTTGCTTTCTAGGTTACTATGGTCCTTTCCACCTAAAAATAAGTTGCAACTGTCTTCCTGAATTTACTTTATTTACTTTTAATAGTAAATTTTTTTTATCTACCTGAAAATAAAAAAGATGGTCCTCAAATTTTCTGTTTAGGGTGTGGATTAAATATTATCTTAGAAAAAAAGATTGGCCGCTATTCACAGTCGTCATAAAGTTGGCTTTAAGTTAAGGGGTTAGGTGGGTTTGAATATTTCTAAAAATGTATTTTTTGTTTTTTGTCTTATAAAATAATACAACTTGTCTAGAGTATTCTCCCAAAATTTTAAATCGATCCGAGTAAAATTCTAAGAGATAGAGCCTTCGATTGTTCCGCCCATCGGGCCACGTTAGCCTCAACTTAAAACTTTAATCGCGTTTTTCTCGAAACTCTATTTTTAAAGTCGGTGGACAGGCTTTCTCGAAAAGTTTTGAACTGACCTTGTTTAAATTTTGCACACTTCTTCAAAATAACATTATCTAGTGCTTGAACGAAGGATTTTTTTTAATCTTTATTACAACTGATTTTACGAGGCAATACATGGTGAAAATTTTACCAATAAATAGAATTTTTTGTTCACAGCTTTTTCACACGAGCTCTATGCATGTACTAACGGAAAATTTTTGGTTTTTTAATTTTGGATCAACCAGTCATGAGTTATCCTGTCTACGCCGAGAGCATTTTTTTTTGAGAGGTCAAGGGAAATGAGGTTCCAACGGGTGAATTAAAAAAATTTTTAAACAAAAATTTTACGAAATACTTATGAAATGTGTTTCTTTGATGTACTAAATTTTTTAAATAAAATATTTCATTAGATATATTAAAAAAAATAGTGAAAATACCATTTTTTAGGCCTTTGAAACCCACCTAACCTCTTAAAGCTGTCTTTAGTGTCTTATTAGTAATACGACACCTCAAGAGTCAATCCAGAATAAAACCCTTAAATTTTAAATCAAAGGATGGAATTATTTCTTCTGTAATTAACTTATTTATTTCATACTCATCGAAAAAGATGTAAGAAGGATATACACCAATAAGTGCTAATCAAATTCCTCAAAATAAGAACACAAACGACACCGAATTCAGTTGGAAAACTCAAACGAAGATCAAGTAAATAATTAACTTGCAGACTCTGCAAAGCTTATTCTGGGTCCGCTTCAATATCCCAAGGAGTCATTTGAACTAAAAGAAAAACTTCCCTTCCTTAACTAACTGCAGAATGGATAGGGGTCTCCACCCCTTCTCCCCCGCACTGTGCCCCACTCTTCATATAGTCAACCCCTTGTTTACGTTCTTAATGGCATTCGCTTCTATTGAATTAAAGAAACTTTTTAGTGAGTGAGTCTAAGTAACTTGATACTCGAAAATATTTGTAAAAGCTGCTCAAGACTTCGTCCGCACGTCTTTCTCTCCAGAATCCGCTTGTTTGACGATTCAGTTTTCCGGCACGGAATATGAGAAAGTTGCTAGCCGAAAAGTGAAAAATCTATTAAGGGATGAAGACGAATTTGATGTCATATGTGTTCTCGAAAGTATGTGAGTATATTTGTATGTTCGTACGGAGGAGTAAAATTCTATGGGAAAACTATTCACCCCTAGTTCATTAGACTTTTGTAATCTCGTCCTGTTTGAAATGTATCAAGAAGCACAACAGGCTGTCGAATTTTCGTATTCATCATCATAGCGTTTCCCAGACACTAATTACACGCTTTCCCATACGTTACTTTTCCGACCTGCTCAATTTCCAGGACATGCCACTCGTCTAACTAGCAGTTCCCACAATCAAATAATGAACCGTAGAGCACGCACATGATATACAAGTACGTACCTGATGGCCGCACTCGGGGTTGTAATAGAACGCCGTCTGTAAAACAATGATCCAACCAATTTAATCGACATGTGATCGATTGTAATAAGACGTACTCGAAGCCGTACAAAAACTCCAAGGTTCCACTTACGATACCCTCGTTTGTGAACCCACTAAATAGCGCATATATTGAAAACGGTGTTTCCAAAAGGACAGCATCTGGTCGACAACTTGAAAACTTTGCTCCGAACACGAAAGAAACATCGGCAAATAGCCGTTAAAAGTTTTTCAATAAACCGAAATTTCAAGCGAGAACTATCACGAACTGATGCTGGGAAAGTGCTTGTGCGCGAATCGATTCCTCATATGACGGAACGTATGTGAACGTGTCATGTCGGCATTACAAAGCTGTACCGGTATGACGAACTCTTGGAAGCCTTCCGTGAGAATGTGTCACGAGATCGAAACCCACACGAACAGGTCAGGAACGCAATTTTTCAACAATAAAAATTTCCCCACGCTTTGTGCCGAAAAGACCTTAGTGAAATTTTCCACATCCGCATTGAATGAAAACGGCGACACGACAAGGACTCGCATAAGGACTAAAAGTGTCGACTGCCGGTACTATGCTACAGGGAATGCGGTGAACACGAATCGTAATTAACCTGCAGTCGCGCGGATGTAAGTATGTAATCTGCCACCCTCGCCGGGTGAGAATTGGTCAGGACCAAGACCTAGAAGGACGATGGCGAGCACTAGAACAACATGCTTGTTGCGGTTGTTATTTTAATTATTGTACCACGGAGAATGGCTGCGTATGCAGCAAGTAGTGGTTTCATAATAACACGTATGTCTCAATGGCCAGCAACTGGTCAAGCAGATAAATGTAGGCTAGAAACTCGCCATTGTGGGCTATGGTTGATTGACACCAGGTGTACCCGCTTGTAAATAATTTCACTGTTTATGCCCAATCTCCAGGGTGGTGGATTTCGGCTGGTGAGTTTGTTGTTAGCGTGGTTTCGGTAAGGGTGGTGCAAGGATAATGAATAATTTCACTAATCCAAAATTACTTTAAGTAAATTATTTTCAAGTTGCTTTGGTTGAACCTAGTAAAGATATGAAATAATTTTTATTAAGTAGAGCCTCTTTCAATGAAGCCCCTTCCAGTAAACTGGATCACAACAAACCAATTTGAAAAATTATCAGTCTCCCAGGCTGAGAAAATATTAACGGAATAGAACCGATCTTAGATCATATATCTGAATCGAATATCCAACAATCTCCAGAAGGTTCTAAATTTTTTCAAACCTAAGAGATATGTCGGAAATCGTAAACACGTAAACAATCCCTTTAAACTTCACTGAGGGTCTAATATCCTGAAATAATATTTGAAAAGTTCATTGCAGTGAGACTCAATGCGATATCTAATCAGATCTAAAAGATTTGTCAGATTTCGTAAAAAAAGGGTTCAATATCGAACTTTTTAGGTATATTGCCCATAGCAATAAAATATCTCGTTGAAATTAAATAATTTGTGAGAGTTCGTAAGAAACAATTTTTGAGGTGCTTGTTTGAGAAGTCCGCGAAAGTAAAATTAATTCGTATCTAAGAGATATGATAAGATTCGTGAAAATTATTTTCCAGTTTGTAATATCATAGAGATATCTACATATATATACTAGAGATGACAAGCAGCGATTGAATTGCAGGCGGACGACGCAACTAATCCCTTTATTGGTCGTACCATTCTCTTGCACGCAAAACAAAAGTAATTTATTAAAAAAAATAAATATAATAATAAAGTAGAAAGAACTGCAATTAAAATCGCTTTGATTGCAACTTATGGATTATTCGAAAAAAAAAACTTCTTCTTGCAATTAAAAAATTGTGTATGTACTCAATAAAAAATTCTGTACTTTTCCGTTGCCATCACATTCATCCTATTATTATATAAAAATTACGCAAATTTAAAATCAATTTCGAATTAAACTTTAGCTCGTAAGAATTGAAAACTTTGTTCATCTGAGATGTCTGTTTTTTTTTTCTATTTCGTTCATTCTTTCCTGTTTTGTAAACAAAAAATAAAATATCAATCTTCAGCGAATAATTTCGCAGAAATCAAAGTCGAACAAACAAGAACTCCATCACACTTCCTCTAGGTCAGGATTATCATAAAATTAAAAAACTTTTCTGAAGTCAATTCGCTATCGCCCATCATTTCGATTTCAATCCAGTGCTACTTTTTTCTGGATTTTTCTTGTTTTTGTTCATATTTCGATTTAATTTCGATGAATAACACTTGTGTATTGCAGTAATGCGAAAATGTAAGAAAGTTAAAGGTTTTGGATCAGATGTTGCAGAAATGCTTTTATTCTTATAAATATATCAACATGGCGCTGAAAACTTACTTAATTACTAGTTCGGACTGAGAAGAGTCAGCCATGCTTAATCATTCAAAAGAAAAACATGCCGACATTGGGGAAAAACTATTTGGTCGGCTTCGCAACGTGACACAGACGTCTTGACGTCGTATAACCTTATTGGGGAAATTTAGGAGTCATTGCGATACATCAAACTTGAGGAAACATCTATCTGACTTGCAAGATAAGTTGTTTATTTTTTATATATGCAACCTTTTAGATTTAAGTTATACTAGCTACGACCAGTCATTTCCTTACAAAAACTATTTCTATGTATAAAACGTGTTATTTTACATTAAATATATAGGTAAACATTACACCGCAAAACTACAGATTTTTTTATGTTATTATTATCAATTTTTCCTTCTTTTTAGCGTTTAGTGAATTAATTAAATTTAATCATTTTAAAACTTGTTTTTATTAACGTGATTTTCATGGATAGGCCAGTTTTTATAAGACTGTCTTCGATTGGAACCGAAGGAACTCCCTCGTCATCGGATGGCTTTGACTCGCAAGAGAGTGTATCATGACTAAATGCATAACACACTTACAGCTGGTGTCGTGGTATTGCTGAGGATTATTCTATATAGCGATATCGAAATTTATTTTATAATCTGCTAATTATATTGGATCGAAATTCTAACCATCGCATCCTTGTACTAAAGGTAGGTGGCACTGAAGATCACCCAATATTTCAAGCAATTTTGGTGGAATTTTTTGGTTGTTCACTAGGATATATAAAATTATTTTACTTCGTTCAGGATAACTCAAGGGTTCACATAGTGTACTTAGCGCTATTTCTATAAAAAGAAAAAAAGATCAACAGTCTAGGGGTTTTTTTTCCACCCTCACCCCATACGGTGCCACGACGTTGTTTCTGTAACAATTTAAAACCGAATCTGATTCTGCTCCTGAGATATAAATATTTTTAAAAATTCGTTAAGGGCAAGTTTCTCTTCTCTAAAATTCGTTATATTAAACAGACTCCACTTGCTAACTTTTATGCACGAACGAAATTTTATGTTTCTTGTATAATTAGTTCGAAAAATATTGTAATCCAAGGTTTTTCATCCCAGCAAACAGACAGACGCAACTTTTTCAAAAATAAAAGCCCAAAAAGCTTCCCAGTACAAAAATATGACCATATCGTCTATGAAACATTTTCAAACTCAGAAGGGATTACAAAGTCGTACTCATAACTATAAAGTCGGCGAAATTATGTTTTTTTTTTAAATTTCTAAGTATAAAGTTCGTGTTCAAAACGTCGCATAAAAAACTTCTTAGTCATAGAACAACTAACAAGTTAATCAAATGAGTATAATTTTCATAACCAAAAATTTGACACGATGTTTTTTTTTGGGGGGGGGGGGGGGGAATGGTTTTTTACATTACCAAAGAGATAATTATAAAAACTCGGTTGCGCTAAGACGTCACACCGACGTCGTCTCGAATTACAAATTCCAGAATTAGATTTAAATGACCAAAAAGTTGTATTTACCCAGTTGTATAACGTCAAGACACTGCACGGCACTGGTGATTATGACTTCGAAATAATTTTGTGTTTGTTATGTTTTTTATTAAACTTCTAAAATTATCTGCTAATTGTTAAGACGTTAATATGGGAACACCTTTAGTTCAGTTCCATTTTCAAGAAGGAGCCCAGCGGTAGGACCGTCGCGCTCACAGTTCTATTACGATCCCTCCAGATCCCCGTGGGATGATCCATCCACTATAAAACACTCCAAATCCCTGCAGAGCCTGACCAGTTTACCATACCCTAACGACCTCAAATCCTCGATATCGGGACAGCTTAATCTTAAGAATTAAAATGTCTGCAACTATATTTTTGGCGAAACTTATATACTAGTGATATAAAACCTTTTTGTTGACATACATAGCTTAGCCTACAGGGTCTAACTTCCTTGCTGCCTATGGAATATAATATGTATGTATGTGAGTATGTACAAGAATTTTAGAAACAAGTGGAATTTACCTGCATTCATTTTTCACAACAGTACCTACTTATGTATGTATGTATTCTAAACCTCTTTTCGCCCTTTATTGTTGCTCCTTCATTAACAATGTTGTGTCGGCTATGACAACAAATTAACGAAGCAATACCACAAAACCAGCGAAATAAAATAAGTAATGGGCCGAAATTGTTCCGGGCGTTGAACAAAATTGCAAAATGCGAAAAAGCCATTAGACAGGAATCTGCTAATAAAATTAAAATATTTCTCTAGGCGATAAATTCAATAGAAAGGCTGCCGAGGACGAGGTTGTCATGTGGGTCTAGGTGTGGGTGTCTGTGTGGTTTCCCTAAAAACCCATAACCCTGCAATGTCTTTTAGTACAAAACGCTCGGAATTGTTCCCGCCGAGGGAGTCGGTGGGGGTTGGAGGGCGGGAAATAGTTGCGAAAACCATTCATATAAACACTTAGTGCCATATATGGCCAGAAATACTAAGGTACGTTATCCGGTCTTGTCGTGGTCGTGGTTGTTGCCGGTGTGTTGTTCTGCACAACCGACCAAACAAACAAACGCATAAATTCAAATGGAAACGACCAAACAAATTTTCAGGTGTGTGGCCCAGATTAAATTTATTTTCAGGTGTGTGGAATGTGCCACGATGTGCGCTACTATACGACTACGTTGCGAGTGCATAATAGAAAACGATTTCCATGTTTCGAAATGGAGCCACCACCATGCGGTTCGAACCAGGACCTAAGCAGGTTCCGCAGAGAGATAGCAAGGAATACAATCGCATTTCTGATTTCGAAACGGGTGAAAAAGAAGGGGTAGGTATAAAGTGGCCCGGCACCCTCGATAAAGTCGCCGAGGGTGTAGCAAATCAAGTCGTGAAGAAACCGCCACCCCGTGGAACGCTGCACGTGCCCACCGACCATCGCGCTACAGGGTGCATGTTCCGGTTGGAGGCACAGCTCTCTTCCACCGCGGAACGAAATGCAACAGTACAGGTGCAAATATCAAGAAATCTAATCACGGAACTTCGGTGAATACTCGAAGCTCTTTCCAGGACTTCACGTCTTTTCCTTTTCGTGTGTTGAAGCGATTGTGCCGAATTGGGGGCGACTGGTTTGGGGGCTGTGGAGGTTTCATGCATGGTAACGTTAGGTGATGTCGGATGGTGACTTTATGCTAGTTAGCCTAGCTGGGTTGCTCACTGCTTGCTGCTGCATCTGCTTAAAGCGTTTTGCACTTTTGCACCCTCGTTGAATGCCGTGTGTGCAAAACCGCCACTAAAACCGATCGTAGAGGGTGGCGTGGCACTTCTACCCGGCTTTGTTGAATAATCCGACAAGTTACCTGGATATCACCTAAAATTGAAGTGCTATTGTGTGGCGCACGTTCTTTTCGCATTTAATTGCACAAGTTACAAATTTCATGCACCTTCGACGATTGTGTGGCGAAGGTAGCGTTTAAGGCAATCCGTTTCGGAATTGTTTCTGGTGCATTGCGAGTGCATAGAACGGGCGTTTGCATGACATTAAAAACTTTTTTGTTTAAGTAGCAGTCGAATAGAAAGGAATGCTTTTATTTTGCTCAGGATTTTACTTTTATTTTCCATGATGGCAGGTTTTCGTGTATTCTGATTCGTTTTTGAATTCGCCATATTTGTGTCGAATGTAATCGTCGAAGCAAACAAATATTAAAAAAAATGCTGTAGATCTGTTGCTGCCTGCGATTGTAAACTGCATAAAATTCAAGGTGATCAATTGCGCCCGAGTACGCAGAGGACGTCTAGCAGAAAAAAACTAAGATCAATATAGGTAGGTAGATGATGCATAGTTCTAAGAGTTTTTGGAAGATAGCACTACTAGATCAGTAATTTAACTCTACTTCTTAGTGGACTCATTTCCGATTCCCGATTCCCGATCCCTCGCGAACTAATTCGTTCTTTTAGTTCATAGTTCATTACTTCCAGGGAGTTCAGTGGTAAGTGGTCGTAGTACGAAGACAGTAGATCTAGTAGAACATGATGAAAAAAAAATGAGTAGATCTTGTAGAACATAATGAACAAAAGAAAAAATATACTAGATCTAGTATATTATATTCTCTCACAGAGTTCAGAACGGAAAAACGAACTAGGAGCGAGACTAACTGCGAACTAGTTCGATCATTTCAGTTATGGGAACATTGTTCTGAACTAGTTCCTTTGAGACGACAGAACCAACTTCTTAGACTCTAAAAGATGTGGTAGAAATCGTAAGAAAGAACCATTCTTCTCTAATCACCTAATTGAAAAAAGGTCGAATTTACTTTATATGTACATATGACCTTTCAGAACTAGAACCCAACTGAGAGATCTCATTGTTCCTAAGAGTTGGAATGAGGAATTCATGAAAATTACATTTGAAATTTAATTTAATTTTATATATTTGTATAATTTATTTAATGATTCTAATTTAATTATTTTTTTTATTAATTTTTTACTCTTGTATTTTTTAATAGTAGAGTATTTTGATCGACCTGAAATTTAAAAAAAAAATTCTTCTCTGAAATTTTGTATTTACACGTTTTAGGACTAGTAAACATCAAAAAAGCAAAAAATTTGTCTGTCCAACGTAATCGCTGAACGCCGGACGCAAAATCATTTAAAGGCGCGTTGCTTACAAACCCTTTGATATATTAAGTTAATATTTTTATGGTAGGTAGATTGGGTTAACTTTTACGACTGGTGATTTTTGATAGGGTGGGGTGTCTGGGGGTGGTGAAGTCTAGGGGTGGGCGGTGAAAAACTTTAGATGAGGGAGATGAGTGTGGAGCGTTTTACACGAAAAATTTTGGTTTCTAGATCTCAGGAACCACTTACGTTAGGAAGCTGAAACTTGGGATTTATGTAGAACTATGATAGAAAACCCATTTGCAAAAAAATGTTAATATACCTAGGTGAAGCGGTGTGGGAGTGGAGGGAAAACCAATGAGTCCGAAACGCTTGAAATCGGAGATTGAAACATTGTAAAATCCATACCTCCGGAACGATGTATGTCAGAAGATTGAAACTTTGTGGTTGTCTATTATAGGGATACTTCGACATTAGAAGACAAAAGCAAAAAGTTTTAAGGGGATGGTGAAGTCTAGGGCTGGGCGGTGAAAAACTTTAGATAACAATATCTTACAAACCAGTTACAGCAGAAAAATAAAATTTGGCTTACATATATGGAGTCACAAGTGTAGTCTGCTGAAAGTATACTTTTTTTTAAAAAAGTAGAGAGGTGGCATTTTTTCAAAAATTTTAATTTTATATTACAAAAAAGGTACCAGATATAATCTTAAAAATTTTACAAGAGCTGGACTAAGTAGAGATTACAAATGTTGGGAGTGTGGGTGATGATGCAAAGGGGTATAAAGGAAAACATTTTGATTTTCATTTCTCGAAAGCCGTAATGAATAGTAATCTTAAAATTTACCACTATAAAGAACCTCTATAGATACACCGTAGAAAAAAAATTGTTAATAGAAGTTGTAAGACGCAGAGGTGATTGGTGGTTTATATCTCATAAACGGCTTATTCCAGAAAGTTAAAACTTAGAACATATACATATGTATTATAGATGCACTACTAGAGCAATAAAAGGAAAAAAAATCTGGTTGCAACTTTGTTAAATTTTGGCTAGAAGTCCGGAGCGCATTTAATACTGAGAAGCGATGTTGGTTACTATGCAACTGACAATCTACCTTTTAATAGCACCCTGGTTCTTCTTTAGGTTATTTGTTGCATAATAACCTGCACCGCATCGCAGCATTAACACCGTTTCGGACTTCTATCCAAAAAATAATAAAGTTGCGTTCAAACTGTTGGCCGATTTCTTAACTTATTGAATTTATTTGAATTATTTAATTTATTTATTTATTTAAATAAGATCGTTCTTAGTCGAATGAAGATTGAAGCTTCCCAACGTAGTGATTTTTCCGGAAATTTTTGTTTAGCCTATCGACCAACCACTATGTAGGGGAGGAAAATAATAATGAAATGGCATATACATATGGGAATGGATATTTTGTAAGGGTATAATGAAGAGCGAAGGTCATGTCATGGACATTGGAATCCACGACATCTTGACTGATAGACTAGTAAGATAGCACCAGGAAATGGAAAGTCAGTCACATCACAGAACTCATTAAAGAAAGGCAACAAAATTGTGTTATGGTAGGGAATGCCAAAGTGGCCCAATTCTACTATGCGACTGGCAATTTAAAATGTGCCCTACAGTATATTTGAAAACTAATTCGTGTACTACACTCAGGTGAATCGCTTATGATTTAATTGCGATACTTTTTATTTGTGTCGAGGCGTCTACATAGACTTAAAGCCGGTTTCGTAAAAATTTTAAATTAGCTATTCCCATTAAAACCTATCAAACTGTTGGGATACTTTTTTTTATTGATTCCCTTTTATCAAGCAATAAATTCAAAAACAAGTGTATTGAGAGCCTTGTACTTACTGTGATCGTATTCCGTATAGCCTTTACTCATCACGTGGACATACGCTACAACCCACATTCGTTCGGTCCCCAATTGTAAATTGATACGCTAACGATCGTATTGATTTACTACATTTCCAGATCCGGTTTAAGGAACAAAAAATTTGAATTAAATCGAATCGTGTCATAGTAATGAAGAAGCCCCTGCACATCGGCGTTGCGCTTGTTTCTTCCCGGCTTAAGTACGGTGGATATCCGTGAGGCATTTTTAAGGATTCTGGCATGCGCTAAGCCTAAATTCCAAACGTTTATGGCTTTACTGGTAAAACAGCTGCATATACTTTCATTTTTTTGTTAATCTCAGGCCGTTGGCATTTTAAAATCGAAAGCAAGACTAATGCAACTCGGGAAATGGTACAACCGAAGAAAACATTAAAATAAAGTTCATTTCAGGTTATTAAGGTGGCGACTGATCGAATCCCTTTTTTTTTGTTGTTGTGCTGTTAATTTTCCGAAAGGAACAACCACCGGCTGTTGGCATCATGCAATCTACAGGAGGGGTGCATTCACCCTACATATAACCACGATTTTCATTTCCGATGCAGTACCTCAATAGAACATGAGCCCTTCGAAAGACCTTACAATACTTCATATAGTATATTACACAACTATCGAAAAAAAGACCCTTAAGGTACCGTCTCACTTTCGTGATAATCACGAATGAAATATGCCCTGTACCTTGCAATGAAGGGTCCTTGTCCGTCTGTTGCGTATGTGGAACATGTGAAACTACACAGAAACGGATAGTGCACATTGCAGACGTGTGTAGAAAATTGCCGAAAAAAATTATAATTCGTCGTAGGTATGCAGTTCCAATGAGAGGGAAAATTATTGGTTGAAACCGTGAATAATGGATTCTGGTATGTCCCTGGAGGACGAACCGTTTGGACAAAATAGTTTCATTTTTTTCGGACAAAAGTAATATCGTTGACCTTATGGGTGCAATCGTGAGTTTTACATTACGAGATCTCTTAATTGCTGCATCTTCTATTATTGTACTAATGGTCACTGATTCGATGCATTTCTTCAAAACATGTTTAGACCCTAGGGGATTTCTAACTGCCTGTGCATAATTTAATGGAAATTTATGGATCAATATAAATCCTTTTTTTCAAGGGAGTGTTGTAGAAGTATCGTAGGGGATGATAGTCCAAATTATGCAAATTTATGATTCAATGAGTAATAACTTGGTTATGGTTGTTTTTGGATCCTTCGTGAATATTCTGATAAGCTATTAAAGTGGCGATAGTCTAGTCCAGTTCGTTTGCAAACTTTAATGATTCTTGCCACGCAACTCCCAAGTAGCAGTGATAGTTCTTGGTTACAGCCTGTAGTCTGGTGAACGTTGTGTGTATTTAAATTTGTTGGCAATTACAACTATTTTTAGTTGCGAAAACTCTCTAACAACTTACGACCAGTTAGTTCGTTGAAGTAGTTGTGCAATGGTTTTGCGAACTAATGTGGTAAACCATAAGAATACTTCTCACTTCTAAGTCCGTGTGTGGTTCGCACAACCACCTGTCAGCTTCAACCTGCTGCAGCTAAACAGTAGAGTATTGCTACTAAATAGTTGTGGATGATGCTCCTGAATATTAGTGTATTGCTACTTAATAAAGAAACTGGAGGACGCGGTCACTGAACCGAGAAGGCTGGAGGTGGCATATCCAGGAGGCCAAGGTCCGATTTGGACTGTAGCGCCATCGTAAGTAAGTAAGTAAGTACTTAATAGTAGTGTATTTCTACTAAATATGACTCCATATTTTATAGATGTGACATAGCTTCTAATATAACTGAAATATTTTGAACAAATATTTATACAAAAGATACACACATTTTGAATCAAAATTCCTATATTCATACTTTAAAATATTTTGACTTAAATAGTTATAAAATATTACAATGTAGTTTCTTATTGAGGGGCGTAAGTTTGAAGTAAGTTTAAGTAAGTTTTAACATCACATATGTTTACAGTAAAAATTATTTTTTCTCATAGCAGTAGTTCTAGATTTAGTTTTTTATTTGAAAAATAATTATCATCAACTCATATTTTAATTAAAGCTCACATCATATTTATGTATGTATACTTATAAGCCAAAACACGCGCTCTCGACACGTATGTGTGTGATTTAATACTGCTACTCTATTTTACTATAAAGTTCGCAGATAGTTCGCAGATAGTTCGCAGATAGTTCGCATATTGTCCGTAAATTCTTCGGAAAACCACACGAACTCCACTCACAACTAAACTCATTCACTCACTCATTCTGGTCAGTCGTAGCCCTCAACTATTCGTAACGCTACAAATAGTATTAGAAATGGGCAAATCTGTTCCTTTTAGTAAGTGAGTCGGATTTTACTCACTCACTAAAAAGAAGTAGTTCCAGTTAACTGCGTAAATGTGGTGAGAGAAAAAAAGAGAGCATCAGGCGGCGTTGTTACGTGGTTAATGGAACTGCAGTTCACCAAAAGGAGTTCACTCACTCACTTCAATGAACTGCTCTTTTCGAACCGTTCACTCGTGAACGATCCATCTCTAGTATGTGTATTACTAAGCCCGCACTGGTAAATTGGTTGTGACAACTATTAAATCACCGCTCTCACTACAACGCGAAAGTAAGCATTACTATAATAGTGATATGATATGGTTTGCAGCACTATAGTACTACTCCTACACGACTATTGATTCTACTTGAGCTATTACAATTTAAATTCAAAATAAACGTAGCCTATAGAGTAATTTTCCATTAAACCTGAAATTTACAATATTTTTTTATATGATTGTCGTTTTTAATAGCAGGTAGCTCCGGAATATTTTATGAAAAAATACGAATAAAAATATTCATCCAATTTAAAGCGTAGCGTATTTAAGCGAAAAATACTTCAATTTTAAAGGTTTACGTAGAGAGGTTTGATTAATTGTTAATTTATTTAATTAATTATAAGACTAACTGAATTGCTTTTAATTGCATGCTAGTGTTCATTAAAACCATGGACATCTTTACAATTTGTGGAGATGCAAAGCAAACGTTCTTTCGCCAAGGTTCTATGGTGTTTTGCACTAATTTTGTTTTTCTTAGATCACGGTGGCCCAGTTTCTTTCCAAATTCGAAGAAACCTTGCTTGGGATTTTTCCAGATAGAGTTGTCATGTTGAAAATTCAAGCAGTTCTTTGCAGCCTCGTTTGCTTTGGGACCATAGTGCGTGGATAGATAGAAATAGGAAATAGGGGCTGGTATGTAACCTCTGTCACTGAAGCCACAGTTGGGCCTATTGTGGCGTCAAAGTGCATGGGTAAAACTTGTCGAGTCAGTAAAAAAAAAAAGTCTAAGCCCGAAGTTTTGATCGACTTTTTAAATCTACTGTTTCCAGATGGGTGGATGTCCTGCGTGCTTAGCACTTGGTTAGCAAAAATGTGTTTATCATAGTTTAAATTCATATCAAATCTTCATTAAACCATCTGAAGAACTGCAACATCTATAACATCACACAAGTGTTGTGTACCTAATATGCTTCGAAAAAGATACGAGGTGAAACCCTCTTCTCGAAAACTTCGAGCGTTTACAATTGTATACTCATTAGGAAGCAAAAAGTCAAGGATTACGGAATCGTATCGTCGTGGAGCCGTGTCGGATGTAAAAAGTTTATAGTAGCGGCAACACCTGTACGTCTTGCATTGCAGCGCAAAAGTAATAATTCACGGCAGGTACATTAATGTTCCATGTTTCTACTAATTTACTTTGTCTGCGTTTATTAAGAATTTAATTAAAATGGAAAATGGGTCTTGTGTTCGGGGTACCTGTAACTCGGCCATAGAAAAGCTGTTGCTAGTAGTGAAAAACTCATATAACACTCGGTTGAGCCAAGGCTGAGAGATGGTCCGGTAGCTTAACGACCTTATGATCAAGTCGAATCCTTGGCAACATGTTGAACATTTGTATCCAGTACGTGCAAGGAGTGGCCGAGTGAAGCGCATTGAACAAGGCAAGGTACTTCTTCTTGTACAGTGCACAGGATGATTAAGGGTGAATAACCCACTTTAAAATTTAAAGAACACTTTTTTTTTCCTCTCGCTTTTGTTAACGCACAGGGAACATATCCATCGAATCACCCTTTCTACTGAATAGACTTCCTTTAGTTTGGCACGAGATACGGATACAATTTAGTTGCAATATAGTCAGTCGCATTGGTAACAGCAGCAGTCACTTTGTAATTCGAACCCTTCCAAAAAGATGGATGAAAGCCTTGTATATGGTGGTTTATGTTTCCTTTTCAATACCCACCTTTCCCGGACTACAAGGTGTAACGAATTTTTTTTGTTGTTGTGCCCTCTTCCCGAACTTCTGTTTTTCGTTTTCGTTTCAGCGATACCGTGACAAAAAGTACTGGCACACATTCAGTACACTCTTTGTATGGTTTGGTGGATTTTAAGGGTGAAAAGGGTTCTGCATGGAAAAGGGTTACGCGAAACACGCATTTGCTTTTAGGAAAAGCGAATTAGATCTGCGGAATTGAGTGTCAATTTGAAACGCATCGTAAGCGGAGAAGTTTTCCCGATATTTTGTTGAGGTTGAGTTGAGACCCTAAATAGCCAGATTATGAATAATACAGATATAAAAAAAACGAAAAGGTTTTGAAAATATTCGAATTGATACCTGGCTTCTTTTTACACGTCAGAATTCGATTCGTATTTGCATCAAACATGTTGCCAAGGATTGGATTAATCAGTAAAACGAGTTTTTAAAAAATGGCATATGTTTAGAGTTACAGTACTTACATGTATTATAGTTTACTCGGTTTTCAAAATGTTACTTAGGATTACCACATTATTACCATATTCTAACTCTAACTTACATCGTCATTTGCATATGTGATGTGGGACAGGGTCATTCCATCAAGAATACAAAAATGACGAAATTTGTGACCTTAGCATCAATGAATTTGTACTTTAAAATTTTATAATTACATAGATTGTTTAGTCCATCTATCAACACAAATTTCTTCTTTCTGGCGTATTACGAGATATCGTAAACTGCAAATTCTCATCCCTCATCCATACCGATTTTTCTTGAATAGCTCCAATATCATAAATCTATATGAGTTCCAAGTTTCAACTTTCTAGCATAAGGGATTCCTGAGAACCAAAGTTTTTCGACTAAACCCCTCCCCATCACCACCTCCAAAGGGGGTCTAACGAATTCCATTATTAAAAAATTTTAATTCAAAACGTTTGCCTCAAATGTGATAGCGTACGGCGAACTTGTATACGGCGTCTAGACGGACTGTTTTGTTTGCTTTTTTGGGATTTGATAGGCCTAAAAAGAGGAAATAAAAAAATGCTGGGACAAATTCTTTTTTTTTAAATTATTGATCAATAACAATACTTTATTATTAAGAAATAAATAACTAAAATGCAAAAAACAAACTGTCAGCAGGATCTTATAAAACTTGAAAAAAGTTTGTTCTTGCAGATTTAACTATGCAAACTTTGAATTAATGCTCAAAACTGCAACCAACTTGCAAAATTGTGCCGAACCATTTTTCACAAAACCCACAATTCATAAACACCAAACTGCTGTCCTCTTGATTCATTTGCCATTTAAACTTATGAACTACTTTGCGGAATTATGTAAAGGAGCTCAGCATTAAATACCTCGCATTTTACACTAACATTTTTGGTGTGAAGCATAAATTTACGTCAGTCATAATTCTGTTTTACAAATTGTTGTGTAATTACCGTAGTTGCATCAAAAACGTTAAATTAGCTGATAAATGGCACGGGGCTTTGTTCTACAATAATTTCCATCATAGAATTACACTTTCGCTGTTTTCGAGATGGGGACGAGCAGGACCTTGATAAGCTTCCGTAAGCCTGCATAGATACGTAATTAAATCATGTAGCATCGCATACAGGTGTACAGGTTACTATTATAGGTGCAATTATCATAGTTTATAGAATGCAACTCGTGTGACAGGTGGGTGCACGATTTACTGACGCGAACTCTTTAATTGATTCTGGGAAATTTACTGGCGCGTTATAATGCTGTTACTCCTGGCACATACTGCGATGCAAACAGTGTTGTTGCACCTACTATACATACATAATATACATACATAGATGTGTATAATGCACGCGCAATAATTTATAAAACTGTGTTAGCGAGTAAATTAACAGAAATAACAGATCCATTATTAACGAGTGAATTATTAGACTTCCTGTAGGAATCCTGGATTGTCGAATATTTTTGGCAAATATATCCCACTGGAACCTGAACCTGTACGGTTTTCCAAACATAATTTATGATGCATAGCGAAACTGGTAGTTTTGATCGGGAATATGATACCTATCAGAATTTTCAAGAACAGATTGAAAACTTGTTTTCCTATGGATTACTCTTATTGTTCACCTTCAAGCCTTCCAATCTTTATTATATGTGAGTAAGTTGTCGAAGTAAATGAAATTCACTCAAATTTGCAGCACTATTGTAAATAGCTGCAGCAGTACAGACGGGCCATTCGACATATTTCAGGAAAGTATAAAAAGCATGGGAGCGAGTTCATCTCAATGCTTCACGCCAGATTCTGTTTGGAAGCTTTTGTTGAACTCGTTTTGTATCCCTACTTCGGATTAGTGTCAGCCATAGTCATTTAAATGATTAAAATTAAATTTAATTTAACTTAAAGTTATTTTAGATAAAAAGTTATTTTAGATGAAAAGTTTTGGTTTCTAGATCTTAGGAACGGCTTCCGGTAGTAAAGAGATTTGGATTACAATATCTTTGGAGCTAATTTTACCAGAATGATGAAGGAGGTGGTGGAGCACGAAGGTGGGTAGATAACAATTTTTAAAAAATTTAAACATGTATAGTTAAATACCAAGAATTGTACCAGATAAGATTTTTCAAATTTTACAGGAGTTAGGTCCGGAAGAAAAATTAGAAGTGTAGATGAAGGTGGTGTTGGTGGAAGGGTACGAAAAGAAAAAAAATTGATATATATTTTTGAAAACCGCTAAAGGTGGAAAGCTAAAAATTGATGAATATAATACAGCCACTATACAGGGTTCCTAGAAAAAAAATCATGTGACAATTGGCGTACGGAAAGAGGATAAAAAATGATCAGTGAAAATGGGATATACTTTCACGAATATCGTTATATCACTTAGGGATTTTTTTTAATTCGACCCGAATGGCGGTATTTTGGGTTGAATATTTCACGAATTCAGCCATATCCCTCAGGTCTGATTAGATATCGAATAACTTTTCACTTCCACTGTTTTCATTTTTCTAAGCGCTTAAAAACTCATTTACAGAATATTTGCCTTTTCAACCCTAAGATGGATCAATATATAGTTGAACTCGTTTTCACGAATACCGTCATATCTATTTAGAGTGATATGAGTTGCTCCTCACTTCGCCGGGGTTTTTTGATATTTATCTGAAAACTTCTTTTCGAATTTATAGATATTCTAGGGGTTGAAAGATGGGCGCATCCGCTTTCACAGTTTTCGCCATATCTCTTAGGTTTGATGAGATATCTGTAGAATTTTTTATAATAGTGTAAAAACCAATTTTAGGATTTCTGTTATCCAATCCCCAAGGTGGTGTAATGTGGTTGTATATATTTTCACAAAGTCCTACGTATTCTTAGATCTGACGAGATATCGAATTGATTTTTACTTTGAACAGCTTCTCATATACTAATTGCAAAAATGGTAAATTCAGGCTTCTTAGATATTAAAGCCTAAGAGGGTGTTCGAGCGTTGAATACATTTGGCAATTTTAGACATATTTCTAATGATGAGGTATCAGATTGGTTGTTACTTTCATTTTGATCAACAGAAAAATGTAATGTGCGCATGATAGTTTTGCTTTGATGCATTTCTTATTATAAAGAAAAACCAAGACGTCTTCCTGCAAGATAATTCTTACATACGTACCAGTAGAAAGAATTATCTTATGTTACAGGTAATACTTTCCTTATTTTTTTTCAATAATCTTGTAATGTAAGGCTTACGGCAGTCTTACTGGTAATGCAGAGGTAAGTAGTGAGATCAATAAATTTTCTGTATTACATACCTTTCTAGCCGCGGATATCGGTGCAGATTAAGTTATGAAATGTAAATGGAATGCTATTGTTTTATGTAGGTACAACTAATCAAATTTAATATGACTTTCGGGAATCGAATTTTCTGAGAGAATGGGAAAATGCTTGTATGAGAAATTTCGTTAAGATGTACGCTACAATCAGCGCTATTACGATTCTTATCATTATTACCTATTTGTTGATTTATTAGAGCCTGAAGAGTTTTCGGAAAAGACAAAAAAGGAGCAAACTTAGTCGTCCTTAGCAGCCCTTTGTTCCTTAAGTAACTAGATGATTTAACACAAGGAAGTCCTTATATTATACATCGGCGAACTATATAAATTATTCTATACATTATGCATGATGTCATGATACAATTGAAAAAAATAAAAAAAAAATAGATGCATAGCATGGAAGAAAAAAATTTAATTGAAATTTGAAAGGATACTTATTGGACACAGGTAGAGAATACTTCAATTCTGCAGATATCAGAACAGAGAAGTTGCAACGAACTTAGTTTTATACTATTCGTATTTTTGCGAAGAAACACATCGAACCCATCAGTTGTTATTATTAAAACACGTCATGTTCGAACCATTCCATTGAGTCCTTTTCGAAATATCGCATAATATAAAATTCAACAGATGTAAAATATATTTGGGAAAAAACATATCAGAAACAGACGTCGCATCTCGGACACAATACATCAAATCCTGTAGTTTTCGTATTAACGACACTCCAGACATTTGCTACGATGTTTGTCACATATGAAGCGGGGATATCCAATCCACGGACCATCGGGAATGAAAATCTGCATAAACGTATGCCATCTAGTCGAATAATAATAAGGAAAATTCATAAAATAACGAAGGATAGCATCGGGACATACAGTGAGTATAGTCCTTGTAAAATTCCGGAGAGACGACGATATGACGAACCAGGACCACACTTTGAATCCCGGGTACCAGGCAAAGATTTTTCTGCATATGTCGCTGACATTCTGACTGATCGGAAAGGACATTCGGAGTTCGGACCCGGGATACAAGTTGAAACACTGACGTAAAAGGGTCCGGTCATATTTTACATGATGCGACATTTGGTAATTTCGTTTTTCTCGTCCTGGATGCCTTTTCGATTTATTTGCTTTTACTTTTCGGCCATGTACCAAGGATATGCCTTGGCTACGTACTAAAGTACTGACTTATTGCTGGACGTTTCTAGTTCCTTTTTTTTGCTCTCGACTGTTATTAATTTTCGCCTTTTTTCGGGAAATTGTGTCTGGATATTGTGGAGTGTGTATGGCGGGCCAGGATGCGAACATGCTCCTCCGGTATTTGTGAGATGGAAAGTGGTTTTATTGAGTCCAAGCTGCGATCCAATCCGAATGGGCTTTATTATTATTATTACGGCCATTATCTAGTCCTGAAGAACAGCCGGCTCCAGAAGTGGGCTAGAGTAATTGGTTTTGAAGAAATACTTGGTGGGTGGTTTTTCCTCTTGGCTGAGAAGGTAGGAGTATCGTCAGCGTGTATGAGTTGAGTATGGTCCCGGTTATGTGTACGCTTTTCGTAGATATGTTCTTATGGACGAATAGAAAACCACCCGAAAGTTTTATGAGTTCCAAAATCCTTCGTATGGCGGGCTCAATACAATTTCTTTTTTTTTCGATACTATTTCCAAGCTGGTGCTCTCGTTTTGTGTATGTCTATGGATGGCTGCTTTGTATTCTCTGGTCAATAATAAAAAACTGTAAAAGTAAAAGTTTATATGAGAGTTGAAGATGATTTATGGGCGTTTCCAACCCCCGATCGTTGTTCGTGTTCATCCACCCGCCATGCCCCACCGCTTGACTGTGTATTTTTTTGTGAGTTTTTATGACGGAAGTGAGGACTCATGTGAAGTTTATATGACATTTAGGATTTATAGTTTGCTGGGTTTTCTGCTTAACTTTCTTCATTTCGTATTTAATATCGTGTATGATATGTGGATTTTGGAGTTTGTGTTTTTGTGCAGCACCATCAAGTTTTGACTTAAGGGAGAAGTGGTAGAGTATCATAACTTAAAACGTTTGTCTGAGTTTCATTTTTTTGGGTCAAAGAATTTACAAGTCCTAAAATGACTTGTAAATTTTATTACTTCTATGATTTGTAGATTGTATCGCAATGGGTTGTAAATAACAAACAAAATATTGCAAAGATATGTAAATGAGATTGTTCATATCAAATTAATAGCTTAAGTGGGTCATTGCGAGAATAGTTGTGAGCGATTCAGGCTATAAATCGCAATTATACTTTCATTTGTAACCCCTAAATAACTTTACTTTGAAATACTCAATACTCTAACGAAGTGTACTTTAATCTTTAAATAAATAATAAGAGTCGCATTTGACTTATACGTATACTATAACCTTTTGGTAGTTGATGAAACCTCTAACCCACAAAAATTTACTGTTGGTCTTTTGAGGATCAAAAAACCGTTTCTTCCTTTACAGTCGGTATAGAAGTTGAAGCAGAGTAGGTGAAGTCTCAAACAACTGACTTTGGAAGACATTTGTCATTCGTATAAGAGAAAACTAAGACGAACAAAATTTTCAAAATTTGGATTTGCTGGAATTCAAGTTAATCTAGAAATGTATGGAACACTGTAAGAACTATTTCTTTCAACATTTCATTATCAACGAACCCAATGAAAAGCTTCGACCGAAAAAGCGTTAACTTCGCAAGACTTCTAAGGGCTTTGAAATTCTTTTTAAAGTTTCACGCACTTTTGGATTGTAGTTTTAAAGCATTTACAATACAATTTTCTTGTTGGTATTTCTCTTTCTATCTAATCTAAAAATGCGCTTCAAAAGCTACTTTAGTGTAGTTAAGGTAGCTTTTGAAGCGCATTCAAGAAGCGCATCAAAGAAAAAATTTGATTGTGGACACCATATTTTGTGAGAATCTTACTATGATTTAAGTTATAGTAGTTGTATGTTTGTAATAAGTATGGGTCTACACTCTACAGCAAGTTACTAGAACAATGGTTATGATCTTAGGAAACATACACTGTTGGTCTCAAACAAAATTATGGTTGTGGAAACCTAGTTGTGTGGTTAACGCAACTATATTTTTATTAGAACGATTATACCAATTATGAAAATCATATAAATAGTTACTAGAAACAAAGTTATGTTTTTAGGAAAGATGCCATGTTTGGCTCAATCAAAATTAAGGTTGTGGCAACCTAGGTAAAAGTATATGGTTCACGCAACCTTCTTATTTAATATGGTTACGCCAATTATAAAAATGATGTGACATGGTTCCTAGAAATATATAATGAAAGTAAAAGCGTTTTCCGCAGGAAAACAAAAGAAGTGATTTTCTGACATAAAAGTATTTATTTGTTAGTTCAGTTATTGTTTTTTTCTAACTCGTGTAGCGGAATTTCTACTATATTGCAGTTTTAAGTGGTAAGACAATTAGTTCATCGTGGTCTTGACCGTAAATATAATTGGACCACTTTTTTGGTTGTACCTTGAAGCAGTCTAAGCTACATACATTAAAAAATTCTTTCTTTGTAAAAAAAAAGGTGCTGAAATTGCACCTGCAGGTAGTGGGGGATTTTGAAGAAGACAGTAGCTAGACAAAAAATGTTTTAAAGTTGCTTATTCTTATTACGTATTTTTCTTTTTTTTTTTTTAATTTATGACTTTACTAGATTTTTCTTTTCAAATACAAACATAAATTAAATTAAATAAAATAACGTTCTATTATTACTTAGGATTTCGACTTTCAAATTGAATTATTTTTTAAAAGGTTCAAGGTTTCTACTAGCAGTGGAACGAGGTTCAACATACACCATCTCTAATCAAATACTGTAGTTGCACTGATCATTCAAAGTTATGTCAATTATGGCATGGTTGCGACAATCAAATCTAATATCTTACCTTTAGTTGTAGGAATTATTTTATAAAATTTCATGGTTCCACTGATCCACTGAATATTGTTGTCGTGATTATAATATGCTTTTACATCATGTACCGAGAATCATTGGTGCAACAGTATTAAATTTCAGTATGGATACTATGTTTAATGCAACCATACTAGGTTTTTTCGAATTATATGCTTTGGATTGAAGCATCATATTTTTTTTTTTTTTTAAGGATACTGAACTGGACTTAGGTGGTTAGCCTTTAATACACTGGCAGTGTACAATCCAGTCAGCTTAGGGATGGGAGGTCAGAAATCGGGCCGGGTATTGCAGTGTACTAGTTGGTGTTAATAATTTTAAGTGCTGTTTGGATTTTGATGTGATCTACCAGAACAGCAATGTTGCCTATAACAAATCAATTACTGTCTGGTATGTCTGATGGTGTTAGTGAATCTGTTAAGAATGTAAACAGAACTCATCTGCTCTATCATATCCATGGTCATTGGAAACATATCTGTAATACAATAGTTAGAAGAACTTTAATATGGTTGATGCAACCTTGGAATAAGTACCGTTTTTCTTTCACTGTATGAACAAAATTTAATTCTCGTTAAAATTCATTATAATTTGGGTCAGATTCATCGCATTTAACTGCTATCAGCGCCATTCCCCAAGCCTGTCACTACTAGTGTAACTAAATTAAGCGTTCTGTTTTTTGTCAGATGCTGTCAACGAGGATTAGCTTTGGCGTCAGCTTTGATATGGAGTGCAAAAACGAGCATTTTCGTCCTATTTTACTTTTTTATTAGAACGCAGGCGCAAGCTGCTAAAAATGATAAATTAAAAAAAAAATTAAATTCAGCGATCAACAAAAAACGGCCAGAATTGGTTCATCGAAAAGGTGGCATTTTTCACCAGGACAACGCTAAACACACATACATCTTTGGTCAGTCGCCAAAAATTATTAGAGCTTGGTTGGAAATTGATGTAACATCACACATACCTTGCTCCATCAGAATACCATTTAGTTCGATCTTTGCAAAATTCCTAGGATGGTAAAACTTCAGTGATGATGATGCTGTGAAATCGCACTTGGTTCACTTTTTTGCCGATATTGATCAGAAGTTCTACGAAATTATGAAGGTGCCGCCAGAAAGATGGCGAAAGGTAATCGAATAAAATAGAAAATATATCACTGATCTTTAGCCGACACTTAATATATTGAAGCTTTAGTAAATAAAATCAGAATTAGACTAGAACTAGCTTATAATAGACTGATTAATAATTAACAGTTTTAAATTGTACTATTCTTTTGAACAAGTACATAGTTTTAGAACTTACAAAATAAATAGTAGGTTTTCAAATTATTTGAAACACATAACTATTAAAAATCAATAATTTTTTCATTGATTTATCTTCGAGATATTCTAATTAATTATACTATCTATGATACTTTTCAATGAAATGCGGTTTTTTATGTAATTTCTCTCATGAAAATTGTGAAAAATTACTTCAGTTTGAGTTCATATATTATTAACAAAAATGAAAATTTTTTGTAATTTAATTTGTGGAAGATATTCTTTAAGATTTTTTCTACCATTATATTAATGAAAATAACATGTTAACCGTTAAAGAAATAGGTAATAAATGCACACAAAGAACGCGGACTTACACATTTTAAAAAATTTTTAAGGATTGTTCCTCTAATAGCTATTTTTTCAAATACAATTTTGAATTTTTTCTTAATGGGCGACCTAGCTTACATACCAGCCAATAAAATATTGTTATTTTATTTTGTTTTTTCAGTGCTTTTAAAGTGGAAATTCACATGAAAACAAAAATCGCATTTACCGTCCACATAGGGCCTTAAGCAAAATTATTATGTATGTAACAAATTTTATCTCTGGCAATAAACAAAAATTAAACAAACAAGCATTAAACACTGATTTATGTTCATTCTTTGTATTTAAAAAAGTGTGTTTTATTAATATAAAAAATTGGCAATACCTTAGTTGCCAATCCAACACTTAAAATTTTACTTTTGGTGGATGATGTCAAAATATTCTTAACGTTTATAGGTATATTACGATTTCAATACGATAGACTATGTATAAATTATATTCGTGTCTCAAGGTTATTGAAATTTTATTTCAGATACTTGCCTAACTTCCTTTTTGTTATAATCTACCATAAGTCCATTGTCTCCGACTCTGCAAAAAAAATTCAATGTTAATCTAGCATTCAAATAAAACAATATTATGTGTAAACTAAACCATAAAACTCTTTCAGGCTTAGCACCGTTAACAATCCTCTTAACTGATAATAAAAAAAGGGATAGATATTTCTCACTGTCAACGGTACTACATCCCTTCGCCACGTACCTTCCGGATAGAAGCGATCCGTTTTTTTTTTGTTTTCACTATCCTCGTTTCCTATCAAAACGGGACACATCCTTCCTGGGCCCGATATGGAAAAATTGACATCGGACCGATTATCCATAGTAAAAACGTCTCCGGACAAGACAAACAAACAAAAGCCCGAAAATGTCACCTCTGTCGTATCCTTTTGCGGACTTTAAAATGCATCGTGGCGGATCAAAATAATTCGAGGGTTGAAAATGCAACAAAAATACGGTGTATGACATCTGCAAAAACGAGAAACCGAGGGTCCTTTCGACGAGCTATTTACGTACGAAAACAGTTAGTGACCCTAAAATATTGACTGAAATCAAAATCCTGTCTACTGTGATTCCTGTTTGGGAAATCCGGAGGGAGCCTATTCTAGGATTTTGTTGCACCGGGCCTAGAAACATTTCGTTTTTAATTTGACGCGCAGATGCAGAACGGACAAAAAACACGCTCGCGCTCTCTAATGCAGATATTGCTGCCGGTTTTAATGCGGCGCATGGCATAAGTGTGCGTCTTCGCATATCCTTAATATCGGGCTCAAGAGTTTGCCGACGAAGAAAAAAGATCGAAAATAGGAGCAAAAACGGCGAATAGTGCAGCCAAGCGAAAGATGTTCAAGGTACGGAACTGAACATCGTGCACCGAAAAGGTAAGTTACCATACGGAAACATACGGCAATAGTTACCTGGGCGTATAGTCGATCCGTGCAGGTATCCTGTTCAGTTGCATGAGCCCGATAAATACGGCACACGACTACGACTAATTGACAACGCGTTATTTTGTTAATGTCCTTATTATGGGTGTACCACGCACTACCGGGCCCTTGATTAGGGAAATGTGGTCCACGCAATATATGTATGCAAATTGTTCGTAAAAAAAAAAATGTTAAATAAAGCCACCGGACTGGAACTCCATGTTTAATGCATGGCCGAAAATACAAGCGAAAAGTGCGAGTCATACTAATGAGCCGCATGGACGAATTTAATGTCCCTGGCTCTGTTATTATTTATGTTAAAAACGCATGCGATAAGGTCTAATTAATGCCACAAAATCCATTGAAACTATGGAATTATGCGCGACTCCTTCGAATGTGAAATGCCCGTGATAAATGCCACGTGGCATGGCGTTTTTATGCCGTACTTCTGTTGAATGTGCTAAGAAATGCGGCTTAAAAACGTACACCGCCGCCAGGTGCAAATTTCTGTTTGCCGAAGCATCGGATCAAGAGCAATAACAGCAGCAGCAACAAGCCGCATACCAACAACAAGTTTGGTATCTTGTTAGCTGATCCCCCAGCAACAAATGGTTTTTGCTGCGCTCAGACACACTGCTGCCATTAGGGGACGAAAAATCACCTTTGCATTGAAAATTTTTATTGGATTGAAGATCAATTGATCAGAAGGATCAAAAGAACTTGGAACACCCGTTACTGGGCCCCGATGACATACAACTCGGGGGTCATGGAAATCTTGTCGCACTCGCTACACGGTAAGGAAAATGGAAATCCGAAGGTAAGAGCACGGATCTCGGAAAGGTGCAGCTAGCATTCACCAAAGCCCAAACATATGTTGCCATCTGATCGAAATCTGATGCATCCATCAACAGAAGGAGGACGACCCCGATGCCTCCGATCGACTGCTGTTTTATGGTAATTTACGATCGTCATGAGATTTCTTGGTCAGTATGTGGCTTTAATTTGACCTGCGTACGAGGTCCATGCATGGGGCCGAGTGTGGAAGAAAATCTTGACAGTTGGTAAGGTTTTGCCCTTATCGAGATGATCGTAATGCAATTTATGAGGGCTCTCATAATCAACCGTGTGCGCAGTGTCAAAGCATCGGTCGTAATGCAGTTTGGTGCAAGACTCGTTTGATAAGGAATTTTTTTTATGCATATGGCATGATTTTGAGAAAAACAAGCACGCAAGTGTTTAGCACTTGGGCCTGGATCTGAAGGGAGATGTTTAAGTCTAGTTCACCAATTGTCTACATGGTCAAGTTAACAAGCCGTATGTAATGTCGACAATGTCAAAAGTGCTGTAGAAAATGTCGATAATGGCTGTAGAATTGTCAGTTATTGTTGTTGATGGAAACAATAGACGGTTACTAGAACCCTCTACTCGGATTATTTTACGGCTCGATGGACCACAATTTTGATGATCCAAATGTTGTTTTTAATTAGTTCGTACATACTTAAGCGTATAATAATAATAATATGTATGATTATCCCTTATCTACACAGTGAAAAATTCATATAAAAGTACAATTTGTTTGTATAGTAATTTTTACTGTAGGGTTTTAAAATTAGAACGTAGATTTAAGGAACTACTGTGCTTATTTGCTCCAAAATGTGTAAATTATTTAATTTCTGTAAAAATTACCTTAAAAATATGTAACTTTAAATGAAGTTGTGCAAAATTCAATGGAGTTGTGTACACAGTAAACAATTGATATAAAAGTAATATTTTTTGTATAGTATTTACGTCATTTTTGGCTATTCTTGATGAAATAAGCATGCTACAAAAATATTGAGGTGGCCGAGTGGTAGCTTATCGGACTTATGTGCAACGGGTCCTTGGTTCAAATCCGATAATTTGCAAATTGTTGTAAGTAATATCTATTCGCATTTTTCAAAAAGAAAAAAATTCTAATTTACAGGAAAATAAATTCGTAGCAGGAAAACACTAGGGTGTAAAGTATTCAGAATCCAATGTAGTTTTCTACGGAAAATCATGTAATCACACTACATATCTCTCTGTAACGATTTACACACTATTGTGTAGCGTACACAATACAGTGTAATCTTACTATAATTAAAGTTGGCATCCTATTGCCTACTTTTAAAGTAATAAACATTTAATACAGTGTAAACAACACCAGGTTGATGTAGTCATTCTGGTGGTTTGAACGGGAGCTCGATCGAATATTCAACTTTTCAATAAAATATGACGGATTGGTATTAATCATACGTAGATAATTGTGAATCGGAATGATAATTCAGCAGCTATTGTATTCACGTATAGATAACAATGAAATCTATTCCGAACAGTACACAATTAAGCGGCTAACTAGCAAACAGCTATAACTTCGATAAGACTTCGATAAGACTGTTGAGTGCAACTCTTAACTTCGATAAATCTTCCGTAAGACTTGCGAGCGGAGGTTGAACTTTCGGAAGCATTAGCTTTGGTAATAGCTTCGGCTTCAACCCTATAACGAGAATGTTTCAGATGAGACTAGTTTGTAGCGTAGCGGACTAATGTGTGACTTATACCAATGCTACACTGGTGGTATACTTTCCAGTGTGGTATGATCATAATATAGGAAGCTAGATATGGTGATACATCAACAGTAGGTAGTATGCATTGACATCAGCTGTTTATCTGTCATTCTGGTGGTAATGTTCATCAAATGTCATTTCATTTGTTGGAAGTTTTATTTGGCAGAACATCCACAGGCTGGAAAGTGGCGCTGCTTACGTGGTATACCAGATAAAATTATCGCATCTGTATACTACAAAGTGATGTCAAAACCACGATTAAACTAGGTTATTTATCTAGTAAAAGCGTGATATTGTGCGATACATTTATGGTATTCACGATACCATGGTACGTATACCAGCAATGTATCCATGGTATTACAGATGGTGCCATGGTTCAAATCCACGAGTGTGCATGGTCAAATCTTGTTTTTCAATACACAAAATAATAATTTACAGGAAAATAAATTCGTAGTTGGAAGAAAGCAAAAGAAAAAAAAACCGCTAATATTTATTTTTCGTGCAAGCAGTGTGAACTTCTGTACTTATATTATATATGGGGAAATGTGCGCCAGATTAGTTCGGTAAGACCTTATCGCAACTTTACCGAGCTTCGAAAATAGCTTCGATAAGACCTTATGAAAGGTAGTTTGCTAGTTGAGTTATTATATCGTTGCTGAAAATCTGAGAAACAATAATTGCATGTGTTATTAGGGCTTGAAAGTTGAATTTCGAATTGAAGTTTGATCGATCTTCACGTCTTAATGAGTTTATAGAAAGGTCACTTAAGCTTCAGCCGTCCTTGTGATAAATAAACATCCGAATTGATAGCGATGTTTTGCATAAGAATTAAATATTTTTAGTCCGTCGAGCCCGACTAAGCAGGCGCGAACGCAGAAAAGTATTTTGGGGAGGGGGGGGGGGGGGGGGGGTCTTTCAGACAAAAAATTATTTCGTGGGGGGGGGGGGGGTTTCAGACAAATTTACGCGTCGAGTTTAAGTTACATTTAGTTATGCGCTTGTAATTACATCATTTCGGGGGGGGGGGGGGGGTTGAACCCAAAAAACGCCCTGCGTTCGCGTCTGCCTCTAAGGGTGTCATTTATCGTTTGTGTCAGGCAAGGTTTTTGCTCTTTATTTTTCCTTGGCAAGTTATAATTCAATCATTTCTTTTCCTCATTGCCTAAGTGCTACTAATTTTACAACTTAGCTGTTAAGATGATAAGTCTAATCTCTAAAACGTTTTTGTTCTGTTAATGCATTTTGAATTATTATAAATAAATAGATATTTTTTGAGTTTGAGTTTGAGTTTGAGTTTGATCATTTTTGTACGGAAGTTCATGTCTAAACTTCCTGAAAAAGGACTTGCATTTTGGGTTAAGAGCAGATATCAGAAGATATCATTTTTGGCAAAAACTACATGAATTAGATGTTAAACCAAAGTTTAAGGAGGCTCATCAAGAAATTGTTTTACTGACTTCAAAGTGCTTCTTGAACAAATTATGGATCTAACAGGAGCTATAAAGCTTTTAAAGTGAATAAAATTAAGCTCAAAACCAAAGCTTTTCCATGGTATAAGACGTAGTAACGCTGTTATTTTAATGACCGCTTTAAACTTGCAATTTCGGCATTTAATTTTATAAGTCTACTTCACAGTTGATATTCACATAGTAGTTCGGATTGGTGGTGGCGAAAAAAAATTAAACAGGTAATCAAAAATTTATCAACTTTCATTAAATAGTTTCAAAGCAGCTCAAGTCTTTTGCATGATCACCTAACAAAAATAGGGAGGGTTGAGAATTGCATCAAATACCGGGATTTCAAATGTCAACTTCTACGACAAAATTCACGAGGCATTACAAATCAGTAAAACTTTGACTAGTCCTTCAAGTTAACAAGATATATTCATAGAACTTAAAATATTCTCTACTTACGCTGTGTGCTAATGTCACCTATTTAGGTAAGCAAATTGTTGCTCTTGCATATTTTGCACCTTCTTACGGCTCGTATGCACCTCACTCGTATGCCAGCTCGAAGCTCGAGGCCTTTGTGTTAATTAAATTGAAATGAGTGGCGATAATAATCGCAAGCCAAACAAGAACCGTGCTTAAGTGGTTATACAAGAAATCGTTGAGCAAAGCACGAGCGCGAATAGCGTCCTTCTCCCGGCTCCTTTTTCTTAACATCGTCATCATGATGATGATTATTAAGTGAGTTGCATTTCGGTCCGCTTCACACATATTGCACTTTGTCACATCTTCATTGTCCCTGAAACGTCTTTTTGTTGCAGCATCCTAAGAGCTCATAGTGGAGCGATCGTGGGGTACTAGGGATGCTGCCATTATTCGAGGCCCTTATTCGTCTCAAACAAAAATTTCGTATTCTATTTTTTTTTTATTGTTGCCATCTTGGCTCATATATGGGCTCTATGAATATATGTAGGTATCTCCTGACACGGTTAAGAACAACAATAAAAAAAAACGAAGCAACAAAAACACAAGATGCGACGAGAGGAATTAATAATGGAAGGATATGCACATACGGTGCATGTGAAAGTGCAGGCATGCACATCCATATTCCGCACATATAGCGGCCGCTAGGTTGTAATGGAACACGACCTGGCATAAGATGTTATGTAACTACGAAAGGACTTCTTCGCCTTTTTTAACAATGTTAAGACCCTCAGGACGAGGATTTTACTGCACGGCTGTAATGTGATAGCCGAGCGTGCCGGGAGCATAGAGATGGCTTAGGTGGGTACGAAGGTAAGGAATAAGGCTGGCGTGTGATGGGCTCAAGTAATACCTATCAGAACAGGACGCCGAGGATTCGATGAAGAAGGGCAATCCCAGAGGACCCGAAAAAGTTCATAGACCCCGAGAACCCTCAGACGGTCGTTGCAGACATAACAGATGCATTTCGGTAGACCCAAGAGGTAGATTTTTTTCGTCGAATGTTTGCTGGTCCTCGAACTTCGACCGTATCTTGGCCCTTTGTATTTAAGGTCCCGGTTGTTTGGTTTTTATGTTGATCCTGGCTGTGTCGAGCCATTGCGGCCTCTACAAACACCAAAAGTCCGCCGTTTTAGTTCCGCTGGCCGATTTCATTTCTCATATCCTTGGGGGTATATCCGGAGTAATTCCACAATGGTCCCGCGAAACCAGGTCGTACGTGAAGACTCTGGTTTTAATTGTTTTCTGATGCTCGTGTAGCCGTTGTACGGTTTTGGAACAGATGACGCAATTACTTCACATATCCCCGGCTCTGGTTCGGTACGCTCCCCGAACGGGCCTAGCTACCCTTATCCGCCTTCCAGCTTCGAAAATACAATTTTAAGCCCGTGCATTTCGATGGTTTTGTGTTCATTAATGCCGATTTTGAGGGCTTCATCCCGTCATTGTTCAACAATAGAAAGAGCGATGGGTTCGTCTGGATGTGTACATAAGCGTGTTTAATGGAAATTAAAATTTAAAACGGCCGTAATGGCACGCTATGGTATTCAGGTTTCATATCATCCACAGCCCGGCAGCTACGTCAGGTTTCATCTAATGAGCTTTTGTTTGATAATCAGGTGCGCTCAACAAGTACTTAGGCGTGTATGTTGTGTCTGTGAAATGCATGGTGTCGCGTGTTGCATATATAATACCTTCCCAGTTTATTCGATTTTAATCTCGTATGTTTTACAATCCCGGCTAAGACGATTAAAAAGGATTTGAGTTATGGGAGATAAAGTACCTTGTAATAGCAAGAAAGTATCTATAAAACTCGACTAGGCAAACTCATTCAGTTAAAGACGATCCACATTTCAAAAGTTATGGACCTATTACTTTATTTTCAAGTACAGGGTGTGAAATATGTTACAGGACTTGAGGTACAGAGCAAAACGCCCATACAAACAAATTCACATTTTTGTATTGTTTTAGGGAAAGTAGTTTTTGAGCAGTTTTTGCCGTATCCGATATTAACTTTTAAGCCCCTAATTACTTTCTAAGTTATCTACATTTAACTGGCACCATTTCAATACTCTATTCTTTTTTTTATTGAATTATTATTATTATATTTATTAATTGGTTAGGAAGGAAATACCCACCAATTATTGTATTACCCGAAAATTCATGTAACCTCAACACAATATTAGAAATCAATAGTGCGGCTAACAGTTCATATCAAAAATTACATCCGAAGTCCTTGGAATTATCCTTTCGGCGTCATGTTGGAAAACATAAAAATTCAAAGTCATATGACTCAAGAAGCATGAACAAACAAGAGTATAGAATTTTCCGCATGACGTGATTTTCAGCCGTAGTTGCATATTATTAAAAAAACTGCTTAATTTTGGAAATATGTTTGATTAAAAGTGAATCATTTTGAAATTAATTATACCACAGCTAGAAAGATAGGTATGCAAGATAATTAATTTGCCTTTATGATATCGGCCTTCCTTTATTATTATTGCGTCAAATTTCGTAAGCAGTAAAAGTCGAAGTATATCATCAGTTGTTTCGAAATTATGCGGTTTTTTGAAAAGTTAGGTTCGTTCTTAAAATAAAATATTTAAAATAGAAACTTTTAGCCTATTAAACGTTGGAAAAGTCCATGTTAACTATTTGAATGTCGCTACAATATTTACACTAAAAGCACATATGTAAAAGTAAAAACGATTTTTTTTTTTAAATTGACAAACATTGTGGAAATATATTAATCCGAGGTATCTTGTTTGATAGATAAATAAAGTAAAATAAATAAATAAAGTAAAATAATAATATTAATAAAATAAAGCCAAGAAAAATACTTTAAAACAAGAATTAGGCGATTATTACGCAAGCGCTTGAAAGTGGAAACTTACTCGGATCGAACCAGGGAGATATGGCAGAATTTGTGAAAAAGTATACAACTTCCTTCCACCTTATAGGGGTCGAATTTAAAAATTCTCGAAAACACTTTCTCAGTATTTATGAGGAAAATAAATAAAATAAAAATGAACTCAATATTTGGAAATAGGTAATAGATCACGGTTTCGTCATCCCGTGAAAATATAAAAAAAAAAAATTTCTGTCCCCTACGAACGTCAATGGATATTTGAAAATTGTTGTTATTCAATTATTTTTCTAGTTATATATACATACATATACAGACCGAGTTTCAACATTCTAGCATAAGCTGTTCCATAGTTGGGTAAAACATCCTCACTCCATAAAATACTACGCCTAAGAAAATTATATTTCTCCGTCATGATTATTTTCAATATACTAGTAGGTTCTTGCAATATAAAATTCGGAAGCCTTTCACAGTCCCTCTGATCCTGCCAATAGTCTTGTCCAACTTTAATATTTGAGCCGTTGTATTTGAAAGTGGAATAAGTCCATTTTGAAAAATATTTTTTTTGACATTGTAACATTATTCTATACAGCACGAAGCAACTTTCTGAGAATCTATTGATGCAATTGTTTCATCACACTTTTAACAAATACATGTATGTAAATTTGATGGCATAAAAGAAAGATGGCATAAATATTTTTAAACATGTTAAAACGTAAACCGTTAAGCATGTCGATTTAAAAACGAAATGGACTTATTCCACTTTCAAAATCAACGGCTCATTTATTGATTAAAACTCAATCATATTAACACAAAAAAAAAGTTTCAATAAGCGTCCAGGTTTTCCTTAGGGTATCAGCGTGACATACTATATTTGAAGTACCTTTTTGTGCTCCAACTTTAAGCTTGCTATCGTAAGTGGTTCTCAAGGCATAAAACCGAAATATTCTCTCCCTACAAGCAAGGTATGTACATTAAGTGTCTGGGGATTCCAGCATTTGAGTTCTCTAGATACATAAGCAGGTTGGACATTTTCAAATTTCAAATTTCTCCACTGTCGCAGCTTTGCACAACTGCCAAGCTTAAGTGAAATAGAAACCAAAATTTCTTCGTCTAAAGAGCTCGCGCCATCTTTCGCTAGCGAATCTTACCGCGTCAAGTTTTACTCGAAGGCTTACTCAGTGTAGTTACGTCAAAAATTTGGAATTAATAATTCATTTTAAACGCGTTTGGGTACGTCATAAGGCATTGGCATTTAGTTTGTTATACGGCGGACAAACAGACTTTTTCATATATCAGGGGTATACTACCCCTAAAATGTGGAAATTTAAATTCTTAAGCCAGCAATTCTATTTTAAACTGTATATCGATGTTAATACCTTTTTGTCAATTGATTTGTTTAAATAAATTTAGTAAAATTAGCGTTTACAGAACTTAATTACATATTAATTACTAGTACAATTTATAATAACCTATATTGTATAATTATTCGAACCCAAGCCAGCTTGAACTTACCAGAATAACTTCCGTCGGTTTCGACTAATCGTTGTAGTCATAGTCGTTTCGTTTATCCCTAATAACACATGTGCGAAAATATACCGAATCCTTGAAGGAGCAAAAAAGGAGCCACTGACGTCTGGCTGGTAATCGCATATCCAAATCGCATTAACGGTTAAACTACCTCCAGAGGAAAACACTGATAGCAGGCTTGTATACTTCCAGAATAATATCGGAAAATACGAAGTAGAAGGCAGTGGCAGCAAACAGCAGGAAGAGCCGTAGATAGCTACGACGGCAACGCTGTAGCTACTAAAGCTATCCTCTCAGCTAGGTATGTCTGGACATGAAGTACGTGTGAGGCTGATAGGTGGTTGGGGGTGTGTATAGATGTGTGGATATTCAATCAGCCAATATGGGATAGATTAGTCTTATCCACGACAATCATCTACCATCCCTGCTCCCTTAATGGTGGCCTGGCTCGTTCGACTACTGCCGCTTTGGCTGGGCTGTTCTGTAAAGGTTCGCTTCCTCTGCTCTACCCAACCTATGCCCGATTGTGTCGTGTGTATCCTGTCAATTTCAGTTCGACGTCGTTAACCTATCGATAGATTAACGATTCGTGCCATATTAGGCGCGGTCAGATTTCCGTAGTTTCAAGTAAACGATTTCTCGGCAATTTTTCATTTTCCACTCTCGCTCCCATACGCCCGTCCCTTCGACAATCCTCTGACTTCTGATGACTAAAGTTGTGTATTTTCGGGTGAAAGTTTCGGGGTGGTCTCCCTCCCGTCTTCAAGAGTTCTTAAGGACTGATGAGTCATTGATGACTTATCCGTACGAGGGTACGTAGCATTTTGACATGACCTTACCAGACGATACGACTAAGTACACAACTCGCTGCACTTAATCCTAGTAATGCCGTAAACATAGCATTATTGCTCCTGCCGAGCGAGAAATCGTAACAGTTAAAGTGCACTAGGACTATAGGGTCTAATCCGCTTCAGGGTTGGGAGCAATTAATAATCTTCTAACCACATGCACGACACGAACATATTTTGAAGCTTGTCGGTACACAATGTTGTCGCCTTTGTGCTGCAAAAACTTTGATTTCCCATCGAAATCGATAAGGACCTCTGCAGGACATAGGATACAAACGTACAGGATTGCATGTTAGGATCATTTCACACTAAGGCAATTAGATGCGTGTACGACACGCGCCTATTGTTGTCCTAATAACGATTGCGGAGAGCTGTAAGAGCCGTCCTCCTGCGGCATTCCAGATAGCCGGTCAAGATGAGGCGACGTGTGTACCCTGGATGCAATTGACAGAAATAATTGCATGAGCAAGACCGCGCGTTCTGATAGACATCATTTATTGCGCGAACGACTGTTATCTCTGTGTGCATTTAATGAGATTGAAACCTTTTAGGGGATTTCTGGACGGTAATGAGGGGTTTATGTAAATCGTGCGGTTTTAGTCGGTTGCGGTTGATAATTTAAAATAAAAAAGGACGTTTATTCTCACGAAGATTTCTGGTTAGTGTTCATAGAAACCAAATCATTTAAACAGCCCTAATATGCTGGTTCGCTGACGATTATATAGAATTGGACAAAATAGAAAAAAGTAGCTTGGATCTGTTCTGTATTCGCGTTTATTTCAGACAACAGTTTTAATACTGCATTATTAAAATAATAAGGTAAAAGTCGACCATTTCTCAACCTTTATTCTAGTGGTTCTAAAAATGCGATCTGTGAGCAACATGTTGTGATGAGCACCAGGAAATTTAAATTTCATGTTTCATTTGGTCTGACTAAGGTTATGAAATAACATTGCTTGCAAAATCATGCTCTTTTGCGTATTTCGATTGATGATAAACTCAATTCACCAGGTTCAGTAGTGAGTAAAATAAATATTTTGAAAGAAAAAAAATTTTGAGAACCACTGACAATTTTTCTTTGTTTCTTGCATGTCATTTGGGTATGCCGGTGTGGACCGAATATAGTTGTACCGAATTTATGTACAGTGGTTCTGTGAGAATTCGGACACTTTACGATGGACTGTAAAGCAGCTTTAACTTACAGTAAAGGCATGCTTTAAACAATTCATCAAAATCGGTTCAGTAGTTCTCAAAAAATGGACAGACAAAAATTCTGTACACATTATAGGGTAGAAAGAATTCGGATAGAGTATGGAACAACAAAATTTAAATTTTAACGAATGGGAACTGAACCCAAGACTTTGTCATAGTTTTACTTTCTTATTTTTTAGTAATAAAGTATTGTGATCGAGCTGAAATTTCAAAACAGTTTGCTACTATGAAGTTTGTATGTTCACGTTTTAGGGCTAGTAAACCACAAAAAAGGAAAAAAAAAAGTGCGTGCAAAACGCTTGAAAGCTGGGATTGAAATATTTTAAAATCCATATCTCCTGAATGATTGATAGAAGACGGCTGAAAATTTGGAGTTGGCGATACTAGGTGATTGGAAAAGGGTCCAAAAAGGGTCCAAAAAGGGTCCAAAAAGGGTCCAATTTTTACTGAGGTGATAAGACGTCAGGGTTGAGTGTGAAAAACTTTGAATTACTATAATCCTTGAAGTAATGCTAGATCTTTATTTTCCTGGAACTCAATTATCCCAGGAAGATAAAATTTGGTTTCTGTATATAGAATTACTTGTAAACTCTACTGAATGTAAACATTTTTGAGGAGAACGTGAAGCGCAGAAGTGGGAAGGCAGTCAACTTTTAAAAAATTCAATTTTTATATCTCAAAAACTGTATCAAATATGATTTGAAAATTTTACAGGAGCTAGGATCGGTAGACCTCTTGTGGAGGAAAACGGGGGTGAGGGTTGGTTTTTCATATCTCGGAAATGGCGTATGCTAGAAGGCTGCAACTTATTACCTATATGTAGATATGCTATTAGAGTAAACAAAACTAAAAAAAATCTGCCAATCTGTCCGAAACTTTATAATGCTGTAATGCGGTGTAGTGTACTATGCGACTGACAACCTAAGGAGTAATTAGGCGGCTGTTTGGGACGTTTTTTTCTACGTTGTCATTCGCACAGTAACCTACTCCGGATCTCGGCATTAAACACTTTTCGGACTTCTATTCATAAAATAATAAAGTGGCGCCAAGACTGTTAACCGATTTTTTAAAATTTCTTCTATGAAAGAACTAATCCCACTCACCTTTCTCAAAACAAACTAAATTAAGAGGCACCTTTTGAAAATCTTTCACCTTATTGTAGCTTAATTGAAGAAATACCTTTACCTCCATCTCTCCTTCGTTTATTTCTTGGTAGTGTGACCCTATATAACATTCGCCGACACCAAGAATTCTTCAGTACCTTTCTTAATGGCAATTATTTTAATTAACAAACATTACACTTTAATAGGTATATTCCAGAATAGCAGCTTCACATGCATGCGCTAAATTTTTATTTTTTTTTTTTCAAGCCATTGTGTAGCAATTAATTGAAGGTGAGATACTAGTTTTTCCCTAAGTTAAGTTAATAATTTATACTATACATAATCAAATGTTGAGATATTGATAAATTTATTTCTTTTTAAAGAATCGTTCAACGTACTTCAATTACTGTGCTAAAAATTGCTCAAAATCACTTTTAACTAATTTATTTATTCTACACAAATTGCATGTAACCATCGGTTATTCAAGATATGAAGTGATAATGTCGTATTTCATGCTTTTTAGTATCTTCTCCCAAGTTATTAAAAGCAAACTGGCCACAATATCTTCATATCTGTGCAAAAGTGCAAAAACCCGAAGGAATTTTAATTTAACACATGTTACTCATTTCATCCAATTAAAAATCCAATAAATCCACCTCAAAAATCTGCCCAAAAAACTACCAATCTCATCTAAAAAAACCGCCAAAACTTCTTCCGCCGAAAACCGCGGATATCGTCCAAATCATCAACTTCTCACATCCTCCTGGACAGACTTAACACAATTCTCCATGGAATTAGTGAAAAAAGATGTTGCCCTGTGACAAAAAAAATCGAACGGTGCGCAACAAACAGAAGCAACAGAGGATCACCGGACTCCAAGACGACGGACTACACCTACCTTTCCTAATGATTTGTGGCCACATGCCGATCATCTCAAGGGCTGATGTGGTCTCGTGGCGTATCTTAAGAAATCGGACAGAAAAAAACGCCGTGTCCGAGCAAAAGGAATGCCAAACGGTCTCATAAACCTGAATACAGCGGAAGACCGGACTCATGGACCGGACTAGCTCTTCCCTGGAAGTGGTAGTGACCCCGTTACGGAACTTCTTCCCATTTTTTTTGCTCTGCTTCATATACCAGACGGCCCAGGCTAGGACCCAATCCGAGTGTCTTATATCGTACCTGTTCCCGGTCTGCTCAAGTCTTCCATCTGGCTTGTGCTCAAGCGCCTTACGGGGCTCCAGGGGCTAAATATTTGTAACCCACGGATGGTTTTTTTTTTCAGTCCCGGTGATCGGCTTTCATTTTCAGGTTTTGCAGCTCATTCGTCTGGTCAGGACGGCGCGGCGGTACCCTCAACTCTCGAGTGCATAATGGGGTCCTTTCACTCTCATCTTTGACGATGTGTTACGGCTGCTGATGCATTCTTTTTGTTCGTCTGAATTTATAACAAGGTGAGGCCGAAGAAGGAACATCACCTCAAGCATTTGCACATGCACAGCATTTAGACAGCCCGTACATTATTAAATGGTTTTCTTGATGAGATGCGAGTCCGAAAAAGGCTGCGGGCAAACTTAGAGCTCACCTCACCTCATCCCGAAACGGCAACGAGATGCTTAGAAAGATTCAAGGATGATTTATTGGAGCGTGCAGTTGCCAAGGCAAGGAGACAAAAGTGTCGTGCGAGATTGTTGCTTGAATGCAGGTCAAAGGTGTTTGCGAAAATTTCTAAGGTTGAATTAAGAATTGGCTGAGGCCAGGTGAGATCTTGGTATTGTAATCGGATAGGCTTTTATTGATTGGAAAACATCTGGAAATGGAGAAGCGAAATTTCCGGACCAGAACGAAGTCGAAGGGACGTACGAGTATGTTAATTGAAAAATTTAGTTGACTTTTTCGAAAAATTTGCTTAAATTATTATAAAACTGTACGTTTTGTTTAAATAAATTTACTTTGTCCCAGAAACGTGTAGTTCTTAGCAAATCGAAATTGGTAGAAAATTTATAATCATGTGAAAGAAAACTGCCAATAGGCTGGGGAAAAGTCTATTATTTTTCAGGTCAAAATTGGTGAGCGGTCAAAGTCAGAGTACTCGTATATCATCAGTTGTTTCGAGACTATAACTTTTCTTGCTAATTTTGTTCTTAAAATAAAAATATTTAAATAGACTAAAGTGCAGTCTACATGACAAAGAAATTTTGATAGTGAAATTTCGTATAGAGAAAATTAAGTGCTCTCAAGCAGAGTACTTGTGGTGTGTACACGTATTTTGCGAGAATTTTCACTAATTCTATTGTTTTTTCCTCTATCGTGTACACTTAGCTTAAGGGATGGCAATAAAATATTTGCAAACCCTTGTAAGTTGAATATCGAAAAATTGAGTTTGTAGTCGATTATACAAAAAATCTGTGGAAGAGAAAAGCGATCAAATATCTCATCAAAACTATTAAGAAGCTTCGACATGCATACAACCCCCTTAATGCCCTTATACTCCTTAGGATTGAATATCTAAAAATAATGAAATTGACTTTTTGGCGCTTATACATATAGGAAGTAAAAATTAATCCGATAAATCATCAGACCAAAGCAATATGTAGGAATCTGTGAAAATATTATGCAACCTTCTTAAACCGACTTGGGTATCGAATATCCAAGAATCCTGAAAGGAGTTAATAGATAAATATGAAGACAACACGGGAATGTAAAAACCAATTCAATTTCTTAACACTTCTAAAAGAAATTGCGGAATTCGTGAAAACGTGAAAACGTGTTCAACCCTTTTATACACTCTTAGGACTGAAAAAGGAAAAACCGAAAAATCAAGTATTAGGCTATTATTACGCAATGCTCTGAAAGTGAAGAGATATTCGATATCTTATCAGGTCTGAGGGATATAGCAGAATTCGAGAAAAGGTATACATCCCCTTTTCACCTTCTTAGTTGTAAAATTTTAAGAAATGCTGAAAACGCCTTCTAGGTATTAATATGAAAAATACGTAGAATAAAAATGAATTCAATATTTGGAAAGACCTAATAGATATGGCGAAAATTGTAAAAATATATGCATTCCATTATCACTGATCATTTTTTTCGACAACCTTCGAAACACTAATGGATAATTGGACTTTTTTTATTTTCTAGTTTATTTACATATACATACCGAGTTTAAACGTTCTAACGTAAGCCGTTCTATAGTTAGGAAAAATACCCCGACTTTCGTACAATTCTACCCCTAAAAAAATAATATTTACAACATGCCACTACTATATCGCCTCTATCTAAATATCAAGTTACAGCTTTATATCATTTATAGATGATCGAGATATAAAAATCAGAACCTTTTGCTTTTTCATCACCAACACTCTCACCCTTTCCACCCACAATCTCAAAATTTATTTTTCTATAATCTTTATCGCCTTCACTTTCACCCACCGCCGGTGAAAAAATTTTACTTTCACCAGACTTTATTTGTCAACGTTTATACTCAAACCGAATTTTATTTATCTAGTGCAAGTGCTTCTTGAGATATCGTAATCTAAAGATTTTCACCCCAACCCTCGTACGCCACTGACCACACTCAAAAATTTGTTTCCGAATTATTTTCACAGTATATGCAACCATGTTTCTTAAGTTTTTACTTCGTAACATTAACCGCTTAGGAGATATGGATTTTAGAATGTCGAAATCTCGGTTGTTTTGCGTTTCAGACGCATTATTCTTCTCACTACTCCTTCAACCCTTAAGCAATTTGCAAATGGGTCTACTATTGAAGCTTTATATAAATTCCAAGTTTAAGCTTCCTAGCACAAGCGGTTGCTGAGTGCCTACAAACAGTTTTGCGTACGGTGTACGGCGGACAGACGGACTGAAACGCGAAAACAAATTTTTGAGGGAAGCACTTTTTTTTAAATGCTATCACAATATGTATTATTGAAATAATAAAGTAAAACATAATACGGTGTTTTCAAATGAAGTTTCAGCTGAGATATGATTTTTTAATAGTAGGGATAATAAACTATAAGTAAAATTAATTTTTTTTTTTAGATCGAAATAAATGTATTCAATAATATATTGCCCGTTTTGGGAAATGACCTTTTGTCATATTTCAGGTTCAACCCAGAAAACTTCTCATTTTTATCTGGAAAAAAATTGAACCAAGTTCGATTTGATATCATCATCATTACTAAAGTTTTTGCATTTAGTTAATTTTGTAAAGATCGTAGTAAAAAGTATGTTGCAAGGTCTGGACTACTTCAATCATTTTTGACGAGTGGCCGAAAATGGGTATGGCTACATTGCCGTGGTGAATTATCACTCCTTTTCGATGTATTAACAAACATTTGACGATTAAACTATAATAATGTATGTGCCAGCGAGAATAGTCAAATAATTGACGAAATGACATACAGTGTATTGCTGGCTTAAGTAGGTACTGTCATTAAAAAAGTAGATGCAATCAGAGTTGCTAGTTTTTATAAAGCATTGAAAAAAAAAATTCATCAAATCGAAATGGGCTTTGTGTTGGGCAAAGAAAACAAAAATTTAACGATTTGAATACATTTGGCGGCAAAAAACTAAAATATTTGACAAGGTATGATACAGTCAAAAGTTCCTTTCACAACAAACACAGTTGACCTAGTGATTGTCTACTATCGCTTCCAAGAGTTGTTTTTATTTGGACGATGTCATATTCATATTTGATTTAGGGTGTTAATAATAATAATCAATGGCGCAACAGCCCAAATCGGGCCTAGGCCTTGGATGATGCTAGAGTTACTTCATTGCTAGAGCAACGGAACACTAGGAGGTGAAGTGGTCAGCTACACGCTCGTCCGTGATTATTACCCCGATATTAACTCAGGTACTCATTTACAGCTGAGTGAACTGGTAGTCCGGCACCCAATCCTATTTTCGAAAATTAGTTGTCACCAACAAGGTAAGTGCTCTAACCACTAAGCCACCCAGAGTACTATTTAGCGTGTTATTGAAAGATATTGTCAAGTATTGAAAATTGTTTTCATTCTTGAACATTTCATGCTCAAATTTGACAAAATTACGCACAAACAAATCTACCTATCTAGAAGATAATAAGGAAAATCTATTTTGTCGGTCAGACAATTAACCGTTTCAAAACATATTACGCTTGATACTGCTGATTAATTAAGTAATACGACCGAATTAGTTCTCACGGAAAAAATAATGGAGCAGCCTGTTGCCACGTGGAACAATAGTTTAAATGCCTCCACGTTATCAAGAATTTATCATTTTCAGCTGTGCAATCAACAAATTACCAGGTTACAAAATCGATGTCATTTAAGTGAAACTTTCGTTCAAGTTGTTTCGTCACAACGTGCTCGACGAATTTCTTCGGTTCCGTTCACAACTCACTTAATACGTCTCCACGTAAATGCCATGCCGTCCGATTCTGTTTGTCCAGGTTTCTCCATATCGAACCGCATGGGAAAATAATGTCCTTCGAATCTCAGAATCCGAAGAAAATAACCATATACATGCCGGACATAAGTGCTATAAGTCCTAAATTGAAGAGTAAACATCACATGAGTTGACCACCTACCATTATCAACGAAATAAATCACGAACTGTTAGTTAATGTTGTTTACCTTGCAGGGTTCCAGACTAGGCCAGGCCCAATGTAGCGTGGACGCTCGTAGCTTGAGGCGTGGAACAGTAGAAGCGACCAGCAACAAGCCAACGTCAAATCCGAATGTCCTCACATGTTGTCATCATCAATATTTGATGCGACCCAATAGAGGGACAATGAAATCAATCAGAGCTCAAAGACATTCGATTCGATATCGTTTCCATTCTTCATCTAATCGACGTGGAGACACAGCGACCCTGTCTTTTGGGTCATGTTACCCGCATATCGACGACCGCGATCCGATTTGAATCGATAGTCGGAATTCAAGTTAAACTTAAATAAGAAGAAAACTCCGTAAGATTGTAATCTGAACCGAATTTATTGTACTAGTCCTGAGTTATCACACACGTCTAAGGTCGTTAATCATTAGTGCGGACATGGAAGGCTTTGAAAGACACAAAGGTAAACTGGATACACACCCCATAGCACACCCTTCTCAAGGAGTGTGCGCGTGTCTCTAACAAACGCTTCTAATAAACTTATCTTCGAAAATCGCATTTTTTCAGGAAATTGAAAGTAAAGTAGGTAGAGCGCTTCAAGCACATGCGCGTGCACATTTTAAGGTTTCCCTTTGCCTTTCCGGTGGGGCTTAAATTGTCATTACTGAGTTCTCGGACCCCCGATATACGAGGCGCTCAAGTGGAAATGCCTGGCGCATAAATTAGTTTCGCATCGAAAACTCTATAATAATGTACGCGTTCGTCAGCTCAAGTTGGTCCTAGTTTTCCGGCCACGTCACCCTTAAACTAATTTCCTTCGAAAACTCCGAACTAATTCGCTTAGAATCACAACATGCGAATAGCAAATCAGAAAAAAAACCCTTGCGAAGGGCTTGAATTTTCAAAGTCATTCTAATTGGTCAGAATTCCCGAAAGTCCTTTAAATTTTCACTAGACTCGACCGACAGGCAGCCCCGACAAAATTGTCGCTAGAAAACAGCAAAGAAAAAACTGAATTTCAATTAAAGCAACAAGGACCTTCAACAGCTCGATGAAGAAATAGTTCGGGTCCGGTCATAGCTTCCCCTAAATTTAATAGGGATCGCAATGGGAACAGCTTTTTTTTTTCGTCCTCATTGACGAAGGACTGCATGGAAGTGGCTTCTTTGGGTTCAAGATTTACCCAAGTAAAAGACACAGTTTTCAGGCACACGCTGTTGATATGTGGCACGTGGCATATTCTTTTCTTCTCGTTCCTCTTTTTTTCAAATTTTAGGCGTACGATGATGCAACATATGCTGCAAATCATTGCTTTCCGCTTTGACTCAATTTATTTTCAAGTACAGCTGCGTCAGAGTATAAGGAACCTTTTTCCTTTTCAGGTTAGTCAAAGGATATTGCAATTATTGCGGAAGGGTGCATACATTGCAATTAACCGATTTGTTCGCGGGTAATGAGATCCTCGGGGAATATGAGATGAAGTGAAAGTGACGAGTGAAGTAAGAATGTGTTTAAATAAGTAACTAGCAAACTAAATGTAACGCTAGTCAATCGCGAATGTTTCATGTTGGCGAGGTATACGTTCACATATGTGAATTAGCTTCATATTCTAAAATGAATTATCAAGTTGAACATTATAATGTTACTTTTCTAGGTTTGCTATTGTTGAACTATATAATGTTACTTTTCTAGGTTTGCTATTGCATATGCGATGTAATGTGCGATTCATATGCAATGAAAATAATTCTTTTTATTCAGTTTTAGTTATTATAAAATTCACTAAAGCTGCGTCTTCGCTAAAAAAAATTTGCTGGATTTCTAAAAGTGTCGTAAGTGAATCTAACGATTCATGTAGATAAGATGTTTGATCACACCGCCTGTTCTAAGGAAACCTATGCACCGTGGTTCAAATTTTCACCATAGTGAACTTCCTGTTAAGATGTTTCTTCGCCTTTTATTAATCCCTGCTGACTACTAGGTAAACATTTCGTAAGCTTCGATTTAGTGAAGTACAGGTAAATATGTTTATGTTGACTGGAAAATAATGTGTAAGATTTATTAGTCATAGTAAATTTCCATTTTTTTGTTTTCTTTGTCACAATATCGCGACAACACAAATTTAGTCTTTTCATGCAAAATAAAGAAGGGTATTTGATTCGAAAAAATTGAAATAGTAATAATCTAAAGTGAATGTTTTCATCACAGGACAATTCACCAAATGTTCACATGTATCGTTCACATGTATCGTTGAACAAACTAGTGCATTAGTATTTTCTGTTTTGCCACAACCCGGAAACCATCCAGGTGGCCCATGTCAGAATGAGTAAGGTGGATCGTACAGAATCCTCTAAGTATGCTTCGCGAATTTTTTTACTTCGGTTGAAAATGCATGGTTTTTAGTTAAGCTTTGTGAACGTTATATTTCCATATAAGCAACAACTAATACTTCAAACAAAATTGAGTTTTGATTCCTAAAATTGGATAGTTGTATCCATGAAAATCAATACCATCCCAAGTGGATCACAAACAATTCACCTATGTGAAGTGCATGTTCGCATGAAAATTAATATTTTGAAGTGTCCGGAACTTGGAGAAATGTTTGCTATTTTGAAGCGGGTGAACAACACCGGCTAAAGGGAGGGAATTGTAGGATGGAGGATTGTGTTGCAAGTATAAATTATTTTTATTGAAAAATTAAGTTAATTAAATTATGATCCAGATAGTATTGAAACACAAACATCGTGGTAGCAACGATTTTAATACTTACCGGTAGACCACACTAGGTGCACGATTCGTAGTTTAATCATTATTCTGTTTTGTATAACTTTCAAGTGCAGTAGTCATTTAGTCGAACCATAAGTTAATCACTTGCGACTCATATGTGTTAAGCATCTTAGAGTGATTTCTTTTCTGGAAAAAAATGTAACCCATTTCTGCCCTCAATTTTTTTCTAGCAGTTCCGCCGTTTTATTGTGGAAAAAAATTTGACCTGCTAGAAAAAGGGGTTTGAGTCCGTGGTTAAAATTGCCCTGAAAACTCGCATTTCTTGCCCCGAAAATTTTGGTGCAACTCAGTTAACCTCAAATGTGCGACAACATAAGAAAAAATATCCTATGACAACAGCGGCAACCGATTTAAAAGCATAAATTAAACTGTCAAACGAGTCATACGGCAATTGGAAATCATACGGAGTTTAGTGTAAATATATTTAATTTTTAATAATAGCTTTTTGACCTGAAAGCGTTCTATTGTCAATTGACCTGTCGGACGGAACTGTCAAAAAAGAGGGCAGAACTGCAATAATTTTTCATCTAAATGGGTCACATTTTTTTCAGAAAAGAAATCACCATTAGTGTACCGTATTTATATTTTTATCTACTTTAAGTGCCTATGGAATCATATAAGACTGTTTTTACGTTAGGCGCATATTTCTCAATGCTTTTGTGGTATAGTTGTAAGTATTGACACCTATCATATCGGAGCCCAAGGATTGATTTGCGTCCGGCATAACTTGCTTGATAGTTTTAATATGTTCCTCTTCCTTCCTGTATTTTTCATCATTTAAAATTAATATTAGGGTACAGTTTCTGCAATCCTCTTCACAATTGGTATTTATTTTAAACTATTAATTCAAAAAAAATGGGACAAGAACTTTCTATTGAAAAAATTTTTCTCTTCAAAAATCTCATAACGGATAATTGATGCACTCGTCAACTCTCTTTAAGAGTTCCATTAAATCAACTATTGAAAAATCGATTAAAAAATTATTCTTGCAAGGTCTGTGTCGTTGAAGTTTCGAGCGACTTCCAAGTGACCTAAATTGTCTGCAATTTCGCAATAGTTTCTATATTCTGAAATCGATCAAACAGCACCCAAGTTGCAGATAGTCATAAAAAGGACACACACACAAGAGCATCTTCGGGACGAGAAAAACTTTAATTACAGGTTTGCAGTGGCCAACTTCCAAGTCGTAACAAAAAGAAAACACCCAGTTCAAAGTAGAAAGAGGCCAAGAAATCGCGGCTGTCGTCTTATATCCTGGCCGAAATTTAAAAGAAAAAGGTAAAGTAGAAGTAAAACTGGTGCAAGAGCAACTTCTCGACTCAAACACTTTTAGTGTTGTCAGGTAAGTTTAGGGGCTGTGCAATCGATTGAGCAATATGTGGAGAAACCCAGCAGTAACCATAACATGGTCGTAATAAGTATGACTTATAATACCCTAGGCAGACGACGCATTTGAATTATTATTCCTAGTCGAATGATAATACCGGATCACGTTTGTTCCAATGCAATTGTCAAATTGTGTTAAAGCTCCATTGATCATTGAATTCAAATGATCATTCCCCAATTAAAATTAATTTTGTCTAGGGTATTAAAGTCTTAATACAAAATACTCTTCTTAAGCGTAGCCCACTCATTCTGGTCCCCTGCAAATTTGAAAGCAGTTAAGCCATTTTGCCGCTCAGGTATTTACAGGCTAACAATTACAATTAACAAAAGATACTTAAACTATTGGTCGCTAGTTATGCAATAAAATTGTTTATACAATAGATTTTACGATCGAGTAAACATTATATTTTCGAGAGATATAGGAGATTTTAGGAAAATACTACAATACTATTTGAATGTTCAAAAGTGTTCTAAACATATAATCTTAAGGTTACAAAAATTTATTCCATCGTGAAATATTTCTCATAACTTAGTTGCACTATAATTTTAATTATTTTTTATTGTTTAACAGAATAGATGATTTAAATATTTTATATAATGGTATGTTTTTGTACAGGCTTTAAATTATTTATTTCCGCTACTTTTATTACTTTTCTTTTAAACAAATGGATATTTTGAGGAAACCTTGTTAAAACATTTGGTGCCTTGTTAAGATTTCAGGTATTTATGTACTTGTTTCAGAAACCTTGTTAAATTTCAGGTACCTGTTTCAGGAACCTGGTTTAGATTAGTAATTTTAATTGGTTTATTATCCTTTTTTGTGAATTTTTTCACAGTACATTTTTAATTGGTTTATTACTATATGTTTTAATTGGAAATTGTTAACGAGGTGCTGCCCGAAATTATATAAAAATAGATGCTTTTGAAAAAAAGGATCATAGTCAAACGGACACTAAGCGATAGCGATCATCCAATATCTTGAAGTTTTATTCACATTTTTGAAAATAATACCACAATGGATTTTATACCAATTCGGATTAGTAATAGAACTCGGATCGTCACACCGGCTGCTCGAGCTCCAATTTCGATTGGAACTCAATCTAAGGACAAGGCCGCCGAAAATACAAAGCGGTCCCACGATAAAGCATTCCTGAATGAAAAAATCAAGAACTATCTACGAATTAAAAAGGCCAAGTTGGAGATGGAGGTGCCACGGCAGGAAACAATACAGCGAAACGAGAGACAGATTATAATCAGCCCTCACAGAAAACTCGTCAAAAATAGGAAATCGAACACTTTGGAACTTAAGAAGGAAGTCTTGCAAAGGAAGATCGAAATGCCAACTACAACGGATTCAAAAAAACCACATAACAGAGAAGCTATTATTTTGGATGTGGCGTTGCCGTCAAAAGCGAGTACGGTTCAAAAGGAAAACTTCGCACATCCTCGATCAGGACCAAAACGGAAAGGAATTCGAGAAGTTCTTTCTAAGGGTGGATCCTTGGCAGCCTTCAAACCGAACAAATGTTCTACTGCCTCTCAATCTAAGGAGTTAATAAAACAGAAATTGGCAGCAATTGCCGAACGGAATAAGCCGTGTTCTTCTCGACAATGACGATTTGTGCCGAAATTAAATTGTAAAATTATTTGTATATTTTGTATTATATTGTTAGCAAAAATTGACGAGTTAATTAAATGAATTAAACTTAAATATGTACCAATTTTTTATTTAAAACAATGCCTAGTTGAAAATAAAAGTTTTCCGGGATTGGTACTGTTATATTTTTATTTTGTGCAACATTTCGTCCTTTATTAAACTCAGTCGGATCCGAAACATAACTCAGGTGCGAAAACCAATAATTATATAGTTGTTGTCTTTAAAATGAGTGACATCAATTATTGAAGCTAATGGCTAATTTACACTGCGGCGATATTTCGGGAAAGTGTTGGTAAAGGATAGTACTTTGCGAAATTTTCACGGGCTAGAATAGAACAGAGATATAAAAACATCGGTTGACGTGTCAAATCTAGTCAAATCACCGACTTATAGACATCGAGCAAATATACTCGAAGACAGTATTTTTATGGCTGATTCACCGACTTTTTTCCTTGCACATTTGAAAACGGAGAATAAATATAAGTATACAAACGTTTGTAGCGAGGAATATCCCATAAAATTATTTGTTGTTAGCAATTGAAAAAAAAATTCATTCAAATTTTTATAAGCGTTTAGAGATTGAGTGAAATAAAATGTCCGTGGATCCACATTTTCACGAATTTCATTGAAACTTTTGGACATGTCGAGCTATCAAAGCCATTTTACTTCTGTACAATCTTTATATAAGAGCCTAGAAATGCGTTTCGAAATTTTTCAATATCCAACGCTTAAGAGGGTGTTTAATGGTTGTGCATATATTCGCGAATTACGATTTATTCCATAGGTTTGATGAGATTTTTGAATTCCTCATACTTATCCCTTAGGTTGTCAATAAAGTTGCGCCAAGACCCTTGGCAGATTTTTATATGTTTAAAAAGGATTTAACACTGAACATATCAGTTCTCTTTACATTCCTATAAGATCTAGAAACACCATCTGAGTTATCAGATAGTCACCCGTATTGTGAATGTCGCGCTCACGTCACTTCGATGCCGATGCGAAGTGTCACGTTGATCGAAAAAAGCTATTGTGTAACTCCATCGACGTGACTCAATGGCATTGCCATATTGATATGTGTGTATCAGCTGTAAATTGCGAATTTAAGGTTTTGTATGTCTTCGTTTACAACTATGACGTTATTTTTATGCAATATCAAATCCTACATTCAAATTTAAGATGCGGATAATGCTTTTTTCTAAAGTGGAAAAGCTATACATCTTGTTCGGTCCATTTTGGCTCTCACTTCTGCTTGCATCTCGTGACGGTAGTCCCAAAGAATTTTACAGTGCCGAAAATTGGAGCCGTATTTCTTTAATGTGTGTCGATCTACACCACTTTTAATGACGATTACTTGTTACGAATCCATCAAAATAAGGAAAGAAACATCTTTTTGTCAAATCTATACTTGCATTTTTGCATCAACGTTAATTTTCTTCAGGCGTCACGGACTCGGAATGTCATCGACGAAAAATGACGATCAAAGTGACAACGCTCGATGACAATCGACACTCACAATCGCCTTTTCATGCGTCGATATCGAATCGTCATCGAAGTGACGCGACGTGACAATCACAATACGGTCGAGTATGTTAGTTGATTTGTTGTAGGCAACATTGCTGTTCTGGTAGATCATATGACAGCCAAAACAGCACTAAAAATTGTTAGCACGTACTAGTAACTACACTGCTATATACCCGGCCCGATTTTCAACCTCTCATTCCTGAACTGACTGGACTGTTTAATTTCCCCTTGTAGACTATAGTAAAATTATAGCAACTGTGCTATAATGCCTATTGGTTCTATATCATTCTGCATATTATTATGTGCAAACATCATATGCCCCTCGGTCATATTGGGTAATTTTTCCAAAAGCCGTAACAGTGTAAATGCGGCAGTAGCAATAATAACAGACTTTTATTAAAAAAAAACCTAATTATCTACATAAAATATCTGCCAAATCTGTGCACAACTTTTTTTTATAAAATATTTATCGGGTAGAATCAATGCTGAGATGTTTTTTTAGTCATAGAAATAGAAATGTAAATTTAGATCGAATTCTCAGCAGAACTAAGAGATCTAACGAAATGCTTAGAAAAATATACACGCTTTCTTTCCATCTGTTTAAATTATTTTACGACAGCATCTATATATACGTACCAATTTTTAACTTTCTAGCATAAACAGTTCCTTCCATGTAATTTGATTTTTAGAGCGTGTCTTTACGTAACGGTTCTCGAAATACACGAATCGAAGTGTTTTACTTCAAACGATTATTTTGTTAGAAAGAGTTCAAATCTGAAATAGTTCTTAAAGTGTGAGGTGGAACTATTAAATAAGTTGCTATTCATTAACGTTGTTGCGCTTCTAGGTCTATCAACAATTTTATATTTAGGATAGTTGCATCCTACACTACAAACTAAAGTTCATATTTCCAATTTTATTGGTTTTCCAATTTTTTAAGGTTTTCGGCTACCTTTTACTTTACTATTTCCCCTATTAAACTATAACGGAGAACACAGTTTCCATTTTTTCATTTCGTTCTTTCACAATTTGAGCTTTATCAAAGAAATTTAATCCGAAAAAACAAGAACAACCGCAGCAACATATCACCCTCGATTTCATGGCGCTTCAATAAGTCCACCTCCAGCCCTGCTCTAAGTACAACAAGTAAAGTGCCTGTTAATCGCCCTGTCTCCTTCGCATTGCCACCAACTACCAAAGCGCAGAACGAACAAAAAAGGACCACACGATACTACCCATTTCTTGCGAACGACAGGTGTCCTCTGCTCGCAACAGGATTCCGATTCACGGGCAACGAAAACAAACCGTTGTTCCGGCAACAAATGTTGCGCAACACGTTCCACCGTACCGACAAGCAACAAGGAACAGCAACAGGAAGTGTGACCGACCGTCCCGGAAACGGAACAGGGGAAGTGCATGCAAGCAACAGGAACAAGGCCATGGAACCGGAACGATTTTTGTTGACGATTGCGACAGGCCATGTGCGCGCTGCCGAGCAACAAATGCGAACGTTCCGAAACGGACCGGTTCTCCCCGTGGTATCAACCCTCTCGAGGGGTGGCGCGACCGGTCGTTGTGATTGCGAACAAACGAAAAACCACCGACCGGGGTCGTGACAGGGCGCATTCTCCGTTGCGCCCAGCGAAACGTAAACATCCCCACCAGCACGGAACGGCACACGACCCGATCCGTAGCCACCGCGTTCACGTTTATAAAAGCCACTGCGCTCGAGGGTTGCAGACTCAAAAGCCTCTAAGGGTTGCTTACGTTCGGTTCGCACTTCTTCTCTCTCTTGAACACTCTACACGGACTTCAGTTTTTATTTTCCTTGTTCTTGCCTCCCTCTGAGCCTGAGTTTCTGTTGTTTTTTTTCCTTTCTTGGTTTTTTCCTGGTTTCAGTCCTCAGGTGCGAAGTTTTGTTGTTGATCGGTTTTTTTTTAAGTGTGTACGTCAGTTCCTTCGCCACCGTTCAGTTTACTTCCGATCCGTTTTTTAGTGGTGTTTTGATTTTTACTCGCTTTTCATTTGAAACTTGCTTGGACGGGCGGAAATAGAAAATCGGTGGGTGTTTGTTTTTTGTGATTTTCCGGTTGCGGTATTTAAACCTGAAGCGGTTTCCGTTGGACGTAGTGATTTTGTGACTGTTGAGTTTTGCTGTGATCCGATTGGGGGCGAGGACTAGGTGATCTTGTAGTACGTGTGCCTGTGATCGGTACATGCAGCATGCAACGGAAGTCCTTCAGATGGACTTGTCCAGCCGTTCGAGACAAAATTTAAGAATTCATGACAGCACGCGTTGCCGTCTCAAGGATTAACGCCGCCCCGCATAATTTCGATTCCGCACGACTTACAGAACGACTAACGCTCCTCAGTTTTATTTCGTTTTTTTTTCGTGCCCGCGACTCGTAACGAACTTTCGGCAAAGATGCCGCGCTGTTTGATGGCAAAGAAATGGAAGGCATATCCATGGCCCGATCGGGCTGAAGACACCCCGCCTGCCACCGCCACACCAAATTCAAATGGTACGTCCTTGCCGCCAGTGACCGACGTTGATGACGAGGAGGAGATCGATGTCGTGGGTGATTCGGCTGCAGCTGCCGCTGGTCCTGGGTGTGCCGTGGCTGTGGGCGTGAAACAAGAGCAACAGCAGCAGCCTGTTAGTGCAGCTTCCTCAACCTGTTGGGGTCCTTCGTCGCCGACCGCAGGAGCAACAGCGCCCAGTCCACCGCCACATTCGCCGGAAGCAACGCGTGGCTCCACCATCCTCTACAACGGTAAGTTTTCCAAATAAATTATTTAAAATGCTTAAAGTTGGCCGGAATAGTTAGCCATCGGGGCCAAGTGGGTACATAGTTTCCGAGTCACTTTGGTCGAGACTTCTCCAGAAACTTTCCCGAATCCAGTAGGGTCGTGGCCCACTAGCAGCCGTTGCCAGACCCGTTAACCAAATACCCTATGCATTATTAATTTTCCTATTATGCCTGCTGCGACTAGCTCACTCTCCTTTCGTTTTTCTTCTTTCGAAATCTCCACCGAACGAAACTGACTCCTGGACAAACGTATCCTTGATTTTGTCGTGGCGACTTTCTTCTCAAATACCCCCCCCCCCCCCCCCACCAAACTTTCTTCGCCAACTAGATTTCGGGCAATTTATTGAAGTAATCAATTCCCTGGTCATGTAGGAGAGATTATAGCGAGCTACCTTTCTGTTTTTAGCCATCAATTAGGAAATTGATTTGCCAAGTATTAGGACATGTTGCTCCTGCCCGGGATGACAACTCGGTTTTATCCAACTGTGCTACAAGTTTTGCGGATCTGCTCGACTTATGTGGAAATTATCGTTGCCTTTCACAGATGATTGCTTAGAAATTAGCTAATTCATTAATGGAATTAGGAATTGGTCGGTTCCGTGAGATTGGTGAGGGGAAGTTTTTTAGCTGATGAACGAATTCACATTTTTTTCTGTTTTAGGATATAAATACAAATTTTTTAAATAATTTGGAGATTTTAAGGCTTTAATTCTTTCAGTTTCTCCGCCCTTTTCGGCATATGACAATAAAAGTTAGTTTTATAATTATGCAACGACCATATGAAATTAATTCCTAGCCTTCCATAACTCAAAACTAAGTTGAGCCTATCTCATTCGAAAACCTCTTAAAAAAAAGTTATTCGTAAAATCATTGCTGCAACTCCCAAAGGCCTCTCACAGCGCAAGAAAGTCTTTCTGGCATACTATTGCTATATAACCATCCTTATTTTTGGTACATGCAATCCCAATTAAAATAAAGATAATTGTATAGGTACTCAAAGTAGGTAGTAACTGAATTTCACTTATTTTCCTGGTCATACTTTGAACAAGTTTGAAATTGAAGTGTGCTAAGCTTAAAATTCCCAAATTTCCCGAAGTATAAAATTTCGACTTCATAAAACTAAACGATATAGCTATTCAGTTATTATACGAAATAACAGATAAACTAACAAGAGCTTTGGATCATTTGTAGCTCTTGTAACTGCTCATGTTAATATGCATAAATTTCCGTAGATCAAATTTGAGATTTCTTCCATCAAGCGTTATGAAGTTAGAGTAGTAGTTATGATTACATATTTGAAGGTCCTTGAGCGTAAGTGCTACAAAAGGAGTAAAATGATTTTGACCACATAATCTTTGTGAGGTTCCAAGCATTCTTTGATACCGTAATGCAGACAAATTTCTCTATAAGACTACTGTGGATGAGATCAACCCAACTTGGAGTCAAAAGTTTAAAACTTACCTCAGAGTATTAACTAAACAACATCAAATGCCTACTTCACTCTCATATTTTCATTAATTTCACTCAAAAGTTAGTACCACTAGTTTTAGTTCCACTTATATGATAAAAAAAATCACCAAATATCAGCATGCAGAAAATTTAATTTTAAATCGGAATTCTCCTTAAGCAAAAGGACTAAAATTAAATGCAGTAATACTTCATTCCTTAAGAAGTTAAATAAACAACAGTTTAAAAACAACGTCGACCGCGACTTCAAAGGCTTTCATCTTAACACATTTTATTTATTTTATTACCGCGCTAAGATGGATTTAAAAGTGCTGTTTTTGAGATACCCTAAGTTTTTTTGAATTCCCTAAAATCATAGCAATTACCAGTCATGATAGGCTTTAATCAAGTGATTCCAACTATCTCTTCTCTTCTCAACCGTTCTTTTCTTCTATTTCATTTTTCATTGTATGATACAATAGAATTTTAAACTAAAAAAATATTTTCTACACAAATATCTGAATTAATTTTTAATAGTTTATATACGAATAATTCTCTCAGTTCTCCTTACATTTAGTTTTCCACCTGTAACTTGTTCGAAATTAAGCTATAGCAAATTCTAAATAATAAGCTTGAGTCGTTCTGAATTTATTGGTTAAATTTTCAAATAAATTCTTTAAAGACTTTTCTATGGCAGGAATCGCTTACTCGACCAAACACTTCATTGCAAAATTTTTTAGTGCATTCTGGAAGATGTTCTAATTGTTTTTAGATTTTTTTATGGATCTAGATAGACGAGCTTAGCCTTACCTATTCGAATGACTTAATGAGGTCTTTGCGTTTGAACTTCTCGAACAATTAAGACAAATTCGATATTGAAAGAATTAAATTTAAAGGGTAGCATCCAAGTAGAATTTTTTTTATCAATTTATTGATCATTTTAAAGATTGTAGTCTTAAGAACATTGTGTGTAAATTGCATATTAAAATTATAATAAATGTGAAAGTTATGGGCAATTAACCAAAATGGACCCTACGTGAATTCTCTATATAGAGTGACATTCAAACACGATTATCTCGAAATATACATTTCAATGATGGTCCCCAAAATCTTTGGAAAACGGCTTGACCGACTGCTTCCAAGAGTTGACATAATATTTTTTTAAAGGTTTTCTACTTCGCTACGTAGAAGTTTTTCCCCTACTATTTACTTTTTTTTATCAAGCCAAAACGGTCGATATTTGAGGTTGAAAACTGAAAATAGATTTAATTTTTTTTCTTTAAAAAACTCTTCGTTACGAAGGGCATCATACTTTACATATACTGCATGTAATCTTCGGGACCGCTTACCATGTCATGCGAGCGACGGACATTCTTTATGCTGACCATGACAGCAGCGCCCCCCGTTGATATATGTATATTAATGAAAAAAAAAATTATCAACGTACCTCAACATATATAATTTAGAATAAAACGAACCTCGATAAAATCGAGCAAATATGTTTTAGGTAAAAATTTTTAAAATTGACCAATTTTTTCTACTTTCTACTCGGATGTTCCCCTTTAACTAATAGAGTAAAAATTCAGATTCCTAAATTAACCCTACTTTTAGTTTTTGCGCGGTTAAAAAAAAATTCTCAGGATAAAGACTTATTTTATATCATGAGAAATATAATCATCAGGATTAGTTCGTTGCGTGGAAAAAAAATAAAGCGATAACTATCTTTTTTTTCCAACTGCATACAATAAAAACACACATTTTTAACTTACCGCTTTGTGAACAATCCGGATCGACGAACTACGATGTAGGATCCCTGGTGCTCAATGGAGTCACGTCAGTCGAAACAGGGTCCAGTTACCATAGAAAGTTTTACTGGACACAGTTTGTACCTTTATTCGCCTTTGGTTAGTACTGACTTATAAGAACCTATTTCGTTTAATCCCCGACGTTTTTTACAATACCCAATCATATGAATTACTATCGTGAATTAAATGTGAAAAATTCCTTAGGAAGTAATTTATTCTATCACAAGAGCCAGATTTCAGCCTTAGGCTCTCCCAAATTCATTTGGCAGTCCGACATAATAACAATTAAAGAAAAAATAAATTTTTTAAATTTATTTTGTTTCAGTATTAACGACAGAAAAAATTGATATTCAACTTCAGGGATCAAATGTTCTATCATAGAAATTTATTACAGGATGAATTTGTTTTCAATTATTCCCTTTTTATAACAAAGTGCAAATTCAAGGAATAATCTGAAGGAATTGTGACAAATACCTACTTACTTCTTTTTTGTTATAGTGTTATGGTAATTTCGCGGTATTTTACAGTTCCCTAGACTTCGTTTCAATTTATTGTACAAACGTTTTGACTCGAATCGAAAAATTTTTAAAATTTTTGAGCTGTTACATTTTTTGAGTTATTCTAGCACAAAAGACTCAATCCAAACACGTTTTCATTAAAGATATATTCTCCACTTTAATTCACTGCAAATCCATTCCGGTAATCGCTCAACATTATCCAAAACTAAATTCGATCGAAAAAAACTCCCCTTTACCACCATCAGACACTTTGACTGAAAACCGGCGTCCCCAAATACATTGAAAGTTAAAAGTTTTCGCATGTTATAATTTCACAGGACATAAAACACTTTACAGCCATTCCGAATTTTATTTCGCTCATCCATCCGCTGCACTCCATGTCTCTGGTTTTGCAGCAAGAAAAACCAATTTACAGACAACATGTGACATTTTCACGCGTCTATTTCCCGAAAGACAGAGTACAACCCCCTACCCCCAACGACTCGAAATACATACGATAATCCATGAACCAGAAATGCAACAGCTGCCCCGTTCGCCCCCTCAGACTATGCGGATTCCTTTTAAAACTTTGTTGTTTTGTTCCATGCGAATTTCTCCCTTTTCTGTGTACCTTTTATAGTTTTTTTTCGTTTTCGGAGTCCTTTCGAAATTGTCAGCCAACTACAGGAGCTGCATGCATAACTGCAGCATGCAGTTCACCCACATGTTCATTTCGGGGTGGCGATAAGTCGAATAAAAAGAAAATTTTGAAAATCTGAGAAAAGTTTCTAGTTAGAAAAACATCCTTTAATCTAAAGGATCCAAGGAATCTCTGCTTATGGGCGATATGAGAAGCGCGACAATATCGAAACAGATTCTAAGGGAAGCATGTTGAAAACATCCACTGCCACTATGTGAAAATATGAAATAGAACATCCTTAAATGCAGGTGAGCTTGGCATACGACGAGACGGAAAAAAGGGACGTAAAACTTCCGGAAAACTTTAAGAAGCTAGAATTTACAAGAATATCTCAGTCTCGGCTTCCAGTGAAATTAATGTCATGCCGTCGATTTATTTCGCGTGACATTTCCTTAAATTATTTATGAATAAATTTCTGTAACACGGTGTAGGTACATCTGCGTGCGAACCTATACTTACTGTAGTTGTTCCTCCCCTGCCTGTCGCTTTCGAATTGAAGTGCTCATAATTTTTGAAGAATTCTAATGTTTCCCTTGTTTTGCCCTTTTTCAAGGATTTTATTTCATATTTGTGCCTGTTGGTTTTCTCCGATATGTCGAAAGTTTTGTCAGGTTTGGAATCTCGAGGCACTAAAAGGATGTTATTTTTATTTATGGTCGGTATAGGAAGCAAAAGATATTTATGGATGTTCGCTTAAGATCTTATTCTGAGACTGTTTTCAATTAAGGAGTACTTGATTTTGTCGATAAATTTTAAAATGTTCTTATGTTGGAGAATGCTTTTGGTAGCGCTTAACGATATTCTGTGTATCATTAGAAATTCTTTATACTGAAGGAAAGTGAGGGAGTAGAATGAAGGTTCTTAATAGCACTCCGAAACTTAAATGAACTTCAAAATCATTCATATGAAAACTTCATGATTTCGAAGATTTTAACTTTTGATTTAATATTTCTGATGACAACTCCTTACACCCTTGGTTCTACAGCGTCGATTATTTTATTAAAAATCTCTTCAGTTTTCATGTCCGGCTTGTCCTCCGCCTTTCGTTTCTTAAAGATTTTTTTTGAAAATTCCTGCACTTTGTTCTTCGCTGTTTTCACCCTCATATAGTCCAACTCTTTAATTGAAAATTTATAGGTTTGTATGAGAGTCCACCTAGAACCTTGGTGATTTGAATCCACCACTGTATAAAGGTGAAATTATTTCTTACATACACACTATTATCAAACTTTTGATAGTGAAATCTTCAGCTTATTATCCGCAATAAAAAAAAACTTAGTATGTATTCTGCTTCTGTGTCGTCCTTGCAAAATAGGTGTAAAATTCTATCTTAAAATGCCAACAGCTACTACCATGTTATAAATTTCAAAAAAGATCCTCCTTATTGTATGTGCCAAACAAGCAACAACTCCTCAGGTAATGCGACAAAATCTGCTATTGAAAGCGACATTAAGGCGAGAATGAGAATTCCATGAAACGGTGTCGTCTGTCCGCCCGCCCGCCGCTCTGATCCTACACATCACTATGTGAACTTCTATGCTCTGCATCCAGACACTCTGTTGCATCGATGCAGACAATGCTTATCCCAACCCTACTCTACTTGTAGCTCATACATAGGCTTCAATGTTTATCTTTGAGGTTTTTATTTTGAAAAGAAAAGTACGCGAGTGAAAAAAAAAGAAATCCAGCATAGCATTTTCCCTTAGATTTTTCTACACTCCACTTCCGTCCCATGTTATTTCCTCATCTTCCTTTTTATCATCATTTATCCTTTCACAAATTTACCCTTGGAATCAGACAGCACAGTCTTCTTATGTGCTATCGCATAGTAAAAGTGGATGTATCCAACATATCACAGGATATGCAGACGAGGGTGGTTGGATGTTATGGTGGCTGCTGAAAGGAGACGCTGTTTGTTGCCCATAAAGTGCAATATGTATATAAAATGGGGTGGGGGAGGGGTTAGTGGTATTTTGGTCGACTTCATCCCTTGGTCGTCTCATCTCCACAATGATCCCTTTTATCCCAACGGCGAGGAAGAGGTCACCCTTCCGAATGCAACTTAAACCACTAGCGGTATCCGAGATAATGTAAAAATATTTCCATATACTCCGGGAGTTGGTTGCTTTCGACGGAATTATGAAATACCAAAGGCTTAAAATCGGCCCCCGTTACAGAGTATTTTTCTTCGTGCACATAGAATAGAACAACGCGGTTTCGCCAATGGGAAAAAATGAACCAAAGAGGAAATTTCGCGGTTTTGTTGCTCCTCCAAAGGATCTTACACCATATATGCGACGGGCATCTAAATACGCCCGAAAAAAACCCAATTAAAAGAAATTTTTCGCCGCATATTTTAAGTCCTGCTCGCAGTTCTCTAAAATCAACAAAATTTGAGAACTCCCAGCGTTTGTTGTGGTAAAATGGAAAATTTAGAAGTACGGGAATAGCAAGGCAGATGGCTGGTTTCTTAATTAACTTTGTGAAATTTTATATACTCTGAAATTGGGTTCGGGCCAAAAAATAAGCTTTTTCTAGCAATCTTCTTTTTACTTTAATTTTAACTGGAAGTCCAAAATTTCCTTAAGCAGTTGTTCCTTTCAGGGTGCTAGTTATTGTCCTGCACTGACACTAACTAAGTTTGGAAACGATAATTAAAAGTTGAACAGGTACATCCACTTGCTCAACCAAACCATAAACACTGAACTCTTAACACCTTCATCGTATGCAGTATCCTTCCCGTTTTCAACCTCCTTATTCAGTTTTCTAACCAAGTACACAACTACAGCAACAGCTTCGGAGTAATATAAAAAGAATTCCAGCTGAGCGGTGAATCTCTACTGAAACCAGTCAGCGGTTGGTATCCTAACTAAATTAAGAACATTTTTCATTAGCCTTTAAGTAGTTTTGTAAAGTACACGCAAACTACTGAAAGAGCACCGCTTTGGTCTCCCCAGATTGCAAGAAAATGCAAAAAAATTTAAAAAAAAATAATAAATATTCAGTATGAAAAATAAGGAGGAACGACAGCGTCCTGGAAGTGCGATCCTTGACAAAGTTGAGATAGAGATTTTAGATTTTCTTACATTGGACAAAGTAAGTTGGTATTTGAACAAAATTAAGGATGCGCACTTTTATAAAATTCCTAAATTGTGAATTTAATTAAGGCTCACATCCATTAAATGGATTGATACTCTTCTCTAAAACAAAAGAGTCTAGTCTGCCAAACTCAAGTCACTGTATAAGAACTAACACAAACATCCATTATCTTGAGTACGGACAATGTGTGTTTCATTTGAAACCAGTACATTTGAAATTTTTTTGCAGTTGTCCGATTTTTCATTTTTATCTCCACTAAAGTGGATAAACGCTGTATTTAGTTGACATTTCATGAGACATATGTATCTCGGCTCCGTGAAAAGTTAATCAAAATCCATCTGCTTCACGTATACACACTAAAACTATGCCATTTAAGAAACCTGCGAACTTTGGAGTTCGCAGGGTTCAAGAGTACTAAAAAGGTACTAAAAGCGGTCATTGTCCGTACTCAAGATAGTGGATGTTTGTGTTAGTTCTTATACAGTGACTCTATGCCAAACTAGATGTGGTGTATTAGAATAACTCCAGGCCTTGTCACATTATGTCCTAAAAACGTGAAAATACAAAATTTTGGGATAGGCAATCTTTTTGAAATTTAAGGTCGATAACAATTTTTAATAATCAATTGAAAAGAATTTATTTAAATTTAAATGGTAGATACGATCTCTTCCATCAATGAAAGATTAATTATGATTGTTACTAAATAATTTGTTCAAAAATCAAAGATAGAAGGACAAATGATTATACATCTCATTTGACTTTTTATCTTGAAACACCTTTTAATTATTTTTTCCCTGACAATTTGAAACCTCCTGGAATAACATACAAATTTTAGATAGATCTTTTGCACATGTCCAAGATTTTTCTTAGGGATGATATTGAGTCTGAGTTCTTTTCAAACTTGATCCAACTGCATAACTATCCTTCAATGTCAAAATATAACTGGATCATCCTCACAATGTATACTCTAAAACCGAATTAAGTTCCCTTCTTAGCTTAGCTTTAGCGAAGCAAAATATAAATCTTTACCATCTTATACCATAATCAATTAAAGCCTATCTATCGCAAATCCCATTTATATGAAATCTGTTATCAGATATCCTTTTATGTCGTAGTCTCATATGTGCACTTATTCTCTCCGTGTGTGCTTAGGTCCTATCCTTATTTATTTCCACTTCAGTATGGTGCATTGCGACAGTTCTTCGGGGCAGGATAAAAAAAAAATAACGGACCTACAATGATGATGATGACGACGTCGACGACTAGGTTTTATGCCCGGGTACTACACCCATTCATGGGACTAGTTCGAGTACTACGTAGGTAGGACATAAAGTGCTTGATATGTTCACAAAAACGACATGTGCCTATAGATAGGATATTCGAGTATGTGCAGCAAAATGTACATAGGCGAATTATATCCATGCGGTCCGTTTTCCATGTACAGACAAGAACCGCCCGCCTTCTGTGTCTAACCAGACAACAACGGCCTACCTTCCATCGCTACCACCCAGCACAAACCTCCTCGCAAAAAAGTCGTCTTGAGTTGAAATTGAACTGGATAAATGGGAAACAATTTATCCACCCCTTGTAAAAGTTCCTCTTGAAAACGACAGAGGCCTATGTCTTAAGTAGAAGTTGTTGCAGAAAAATTGGCATTCGCCCAAATGAAACTTTTCTGCTTCCTTCAATTTCATTTTGCCTTCTTGCCCGCTGCGCTCGCTCTCCGACTCTCGATCAATACTTTCATTTTGCCAAAAAGATTCTTAGCCTACATTTCGTTTATTAAAATTTAACCTCGCTTTTTTCGATCCATTACAGGATACGGCCACGACATTTCACCGATGCACTTCACAGCGTACCTGCCACGAATGGAGAATGAAGTGACCGTGGTTACGTCACAGAATCATCAGCCTTCATCGCCCACAACACAATTTGCCTATCAGTCGGCGTCGCCAGACTCAACAGGCCGCTATAGTCCACCGTCGTCTGTTCACATAAAATCCGAAAATGGAATACAGCCGCATCATCCGAGCAGAAAATCGCTGGCAATGTGTTTTACAAGCACCGGAGCAGCACTATCACTGCCGCCCAAAAAGAAGGACATCTACCGGCCATACTCACTGGACGATAGACCCATACCTACACGTACCTATGAAATGAGGATACCGGCCGAAGAGGATCTGCATGCGGCGCATGCTATCCTAGATTTGAGTGCGTCAACTGCGTTCCTGCCACCGCCACAGCCCCATCAGCTCGAACAACATCAACACCAACAGCAGCAACAGCAGAATCAACACCATCCGCATGAAATGCATCAGATGGCGCATGACGCACAGAAGAGCCACCCGCTTACCACGATTATAGTACCTGACGAGGACGAACACATGCATTTGAGCAACATCGATTCGGACGTTCAGAACGAGAACAGTAACACAACGAACATAAACATCCTAAGTCCTTCGCCGAAGTCAGGTGCTAAGACGGTTGCGTACACGTACGAAGCCTTTTTCGTAAGTGACGGACGCTCAAAGCGGAAAACCGTAGCCGATCCTGTTGCCGTTGTTGAGCATAAAGCCAAGTACACCTGTACAGAATGCGGAAAACAGTACGCCACCTCGAGCAATTTGTCCCGACACAAACAGACGCATCGCAGTCTCGATTCACAATCCGCTAAAAAATGTCATACGTGCGGCAAAGCGTACGTTTCAATGCCAGCGCTCGCCATGCATGTCCTGACGCACAAACTATCGCACAGTTGCGGCGTATGCGGCAAACTCTTTTCGCGTCCATGGCTCCTACAAGGACATCTTCGCTCGCATACCGGCGAAAAACCATACGGTTGCGCGCATTGCGGAAAAGCATTTGCTGATCGGTCGAACCTTCGCGCGCACATGCAAACCCATTCGGCCGATAAGAATTTCGAATGTAAACGGTGCCACAAGACGTTCGCCCTGAAAAGCTACCTGAACAAACATCTCGAGTCGGCTTGCTTCAAGGACGACATGAATTCGCCCGGCATGATATTGGACGGGCGAAATTCGGCGACGCCAACATCCGGTCTTTTACTGACCGATGTGCTGAGCAGCTCAAAACAGTCACCAACTGTAGCTGGAACGACAGCGTGTAGCAGTAATGAGAGTGGTCTTCTCATAGCAAGTGTATCCAGCGGTAAAGTTCTAACGTCATCGGTCAACTTAGCGCCGGTGATCAGCGCAAGAAGTACAATACAAATTTCAGCGTCATTTGGTGGGTAACCTTAGTGCTAGTCATTTTTTTGTTAACTAAAATAATGCTATAAAAAAGTTCACGTAAGAATGGTTTCGTCTTGAAAAAACATTCATTTATTTTTATAAATTGATGAATCTGCAAAAGTCAAACTCTGGTCAGATTTTTTTTGAATAAAACTATTTTATTCTATTAAACAAAAATGCTCTAAAAAACATTCCAAAATCGACTGCAACATTGCAGCGCATAATTTTGGAACTAAAATCTGAAAATAATATTATTTGATGGTATTAAGAAAGGATTTGTTTTCGGTCATACATTTTGCTCAAAAACGTGCAGAAAACTTTTTATATTAATTTTTGTATTTAATTAATTTATTTAAATAGTTATATAGGTCATATTTATACTGTATTTAATTTATTTTTGAATTCAATTCAAAACCAATTTCTTTTATTAACATTTAATAAAAAGGAATGCGCAGAAATCACAATACGTCCATCCATCCGGTGTGAATTCAATTAATTTTTGAATCCGAAAAACGGTTGGAAATCCAATTTTTAGCGAGTAGGATCTAGTCGGTACTGAATAATTTTCTTCTAATAATTCTCATTTAATTTCAATTCTATAATCTACTTGAACCAAATCTAATTTCTAGTCATTATTAATTTTTGTTTAAACTACTCCTGTAAATTCTAGTCACAGTTATAATTTTGTACATATGCAAGAAGAAGAATTTTCAATTTCAAAAATTTTAAGTAAAAAACAAAAACTATAAATACAATGAAATTATTCTTAAAGCTAAACGTTATCTTAAGATTACTCTTAATCTAGCAAAAACAAACACATATTTCTATTCTATATATTTTTTTTCAATTATTCAGTAAAGTTACTGGTTCAAAACACAACGAACTTGAAACCAAAAGCAACGTTTCACAAACAACGAACTAGACAGTAAGGTAAATTTAATTGAAAATGAAATAATTATAGAAAAGGTAAAACGTATAACGTAAATTTTAAGAATCGCTTACAATACAAAATAAAGTGAATTTTAACGACACAGAATAATAATTTCAAAAATTTTGAAATGCAACCCATAAGCAATTTTTCAACGAAATCTTAAAAGCAATTAAATAATTAATAAAATACTCAAAATAATGTAAATGAAAAGCAATAATTAATACTATATTTAGGAAGTTTTCAATAAATTTAAATTGTATAAAGCGTATTTCAACGAATATTAAAAATTTAAAGGGTGAGTACAACTGGTATATGTTAGGGTTGTAGTAGAGTGTGTTGTTTTGAACGAACCCTCAATTACTTTGGACTTTTCCTTTTTTTTACTGCTAAATTTCGTTCCCAATTTTTCTTTCTCCAAAAGCTCAATATGAGACCTTTCAAAGCTCAATATGAGCCCTCATTAATTATATTTTGTAATCTTAATAATTCGAAAACCTTTTTTATTACAATTCTATGGATGTGTAATCATCTGATATCTTTTTGATATCTATTGTTTCGGCTGAAGTTGTTACGTTTGACCTATACCTATACTGATAGTGTTTACATTCGCGTCGCGCGTGCCATATCGCGGCATTAATTAAGTGCGTTGAATCGCTTGTCACAAATGTCAAATTATGTTCGAAAGTGCCAAAATATTGGTAGTCGTTTATTGTTGAAGAAAATCTAAAACTAAACCTAGCCAAGTATCAAAATCAAGTTACCCGCGCTACAAAAAATAGGCAATGGAAACGAGTTGCACAAAGCAATGCGATATTACCATAATTGGTTATATTCACCAACATGGATTGTAGTTTTAATGTCTTCGAAGTCCAACAGATAGGTGGTCAAAAAATTTAAAATTTTAAAAAGATAGTTGGAATGATCTTCTTGAAATTATTTCCACTTATCTAGAATTTATTTTTGAATAATTGATAGTTGGAAATACCAAAAATTTGCTTTGATTTTGTGAAATTTTAAATTTTTTAAATAATCGCACTTTCCGTTTTTAAATTTGGACTTATATCTCTTCCCAAAGAATTCAATGAGTTGTTCTCCATGGTTCAAAATTTTGTTCTATTCACATCAGACCTTTAATTATTATGATTTGTAATTCATGGGTAATAGCTGATAAAATCACTTCCTCTAACCTTTAACCGGCCCAGTTTTAGTTCTAGTTTTAAAAAGTGCGAAGCGCTGAGCCACCGCGCACACTTGTCACAAAAGGGCATAAAGCGATCCTTTTAGAGCCTCATAGGTCATTAAACATTCAAAAACCTAAATCCCAAAGAACTTGATCGGCCCAACCTAATAAAATTCAAAATTTCGTAAAAAAAAAGCTCAGTAAATTGTAGGCTCTACCAAAACTACATTAATCTACTTACAACCCAACGAACATTTCTGGCATTTATAATGTAAATAATTTTACTAGTCACTAAAATTAAGCATGTTTCTTTTTTTGAATGGAATGAATGTCAAGAATGAATGAATGCAAATTTAATTCAATTATTACTATAAGTACTTAAATTAACAAGAAAATATCCCAGTCAGTCTAGTCAATTCAGTGTATACTTCTAGTCACAAACAAGAAACACGTAGTTCGTATTTTTGTTTCAAATTCAAATTAGATATTCTAGAATTTAGAGAGGGGGAAATGATAAAATAAAAATTTAATATTGTACAGCCCTTGGTATATAGTTCAGTCCCAACGTCCATTTAGATATGATAGGTAAAAAAAAATAAAAAAAATTATATTATTGTTCAGACAACCGTCAAAGATTATTAAATTTATTATTCGTTTTGATGTCAATTAATTCACGTGACGATTACAAGTCAGACTTATTTTTTTCTCAAAAAGTGTAAAATTGTTTTTACCGTCAGGAAAGGATCGGGTAAAAAACTCGAAATTGAAAATTTTGTTTTTGAAAATAATTCGTTTTTAAAATATCGCATTTTAAAATCTCACGTATATGTAATACAATATGTGTGTTTTTGCTCCTTTATGCAGAACAGAGCAGGTTAGCGAATTGCGAAAACAAAAGTAAAACGCGAAGCCATGAAGAGCAACTATACCACCTCAAACAGTGGTGCAGCTATTCCGGCTCATGAAAAGGTCAAAGCTCAAATATTCTACTCTGCTCTAGATAAAGTCGCAAAAAATGCGCCTAATATTGTGAAAGTGTTGGAATAATTTGGAGAAAATTACAATTCAATCTTTCTTCTGAAAAACTTTTTTCAGTTTCTACAATTGGAAAAAATTACTTTATATTTAATTCCAGTTCTGAGAGGAACAACTAATAACAATTGTGCAAGAATTCATGCTTGAAGCTATACATTGAACATAATTTAATCACTATAACTCGCACTTAAAAAAAAAACTTAAAAAAGCTTCTCTCAAAAAATTTTTAAAATTTAATATTCGCGAGATTTTGATTTGCAAGATTTTTGAATATCAAGATATTCAGAACACGGCATTAAAAAAACGTGAGATTTCTAAAACCCGATATTTTAAGAACGATATTTTAAAGTAAGTCCCGATAGTGTTTAATGAATTTCTCATGACTTAATGAAATTAACAAATTTGGAATTTTTGGCGTGCTACTGTCAAAAATCATATAACTGTCGTTCAAAATTTAAAAATACCATAAATGTTTTTTCTAAAATTTTCACGGCTTAAAAAACCGCATTTTGCGAACGATTTGGATAACAATTCGTTAAGAGAACGTATCTAAAATCGTATTACTGCTGTATCTGAAGAAACAATTTTTTTGCGAAATTTTTTTGCGCAATTAAAAGACATTAAGTTTCGTCCGCTTTATGTTACATCAATGTTCGCTGGGATATTCATTTATTCACAATTTTTCTTTAAACTTTTCTACATTTTCTGATAAAATAAAGAATTTGTTTTATTTTAACCGGTCAAATTTAGATATTTCTGATTGTTTGGAGTCTTTTTGTAACTTTTTTTTAAATTCTGGTTTGATTAGTACGCATTCGGTCAAATATTTGTTATAATATTTGACATACCTTTTTTTTACTTATAGTAAAATAATATAATATATTCCAAAGATAGGGCAACTTTTTCAAAATATAATTTAATTTCTTCAAATATTTTTCGTACTTTCTTCAAAACTTTTATTTTTCCCCTTCTTTTCAGTTTCCACTCTTCTCTTATATCTTTCTTTTAACTATCTTTCTCTGACTTTTCTACTTCTTCTCTCTTTCTTTCTTCTCCCTATCGATCTATCTATATATTACTATTCTATGAATTTCTATATTTTGCTACTTTGAACTTTCATTAATTATTTTTAAACTCTATTTTAAATCTAATTATATTTCTTACTTCCAACTTTATTTAAACTTTCTATTTTTGCTTTTCTATTAAAATTTTTCATCCTTATCCTGGCATAATATCTAATTTCGTTTTTAAGAGAATTAGCGCTAGTCTCTTAAGCGATAGTCTCAAAATCCTTTTCGGGACATCAGCTCTCTATTTTTTTCTCTGTCTCTCTTCCTATTTTTTGTGTCTATAGTCTCCAATTTCTTATCTCTATTTCACTACCGAACTTTTGTAATCTCTTTCTCTTTCACTCTATTGAAATCTTTCTTTCTCTACCCCTTCTATTCTCTTTCCCCCCTTCTATATCCCTCTATTACTTTCCCTTTCACTTCCTATCATGCTATCTTTTTTATGTATCTACATTTCTTTCTCCTTCTCTTTCTTTCTTCCGGTTTGTCTTTAATTTATTCTTCTTCGACACTCCTTCCTACTATCTCCTTCGCCTCTTTTATGCTATTTCCTTTTAAATTGATATTCTTATCGTCTACTAACATATATCGCTGTACCAATTTTATCTTGCCACATTTATGCTAAGTACAGGAGGCGGGATGCCTACTTTTATTTCTATTTATTGTCTCCTCTTATCTTCTCCATCTCCTATCCCACAAACACATTTTTATACCTTTTAACGAACGCCTTGCAGGTGCAATTAATCTTCGAATTCTGATCACAACTAAGCTATCGCTCAACGCATCTTATTATCTAAGAACTATAAATAAAATTGCAGAACTTGACTGAATGCGTACTTAACAACATAACCAATACCGATAGTACTTCTCAAAACTTTAAAACATTAAACAGAATTAAATTATAAACTATAATGTCCAAGCTTCGACAACATTCCAGTAACTACTCCAAAAAATATAACGTTATGAAGGTCGCATAACTTATTGCCAATATCTACCAAAAATTGATTTAGAAAATCACTTGTAATATATTTTGTAAATGAAAAATTAAATTTATTAAAAAGCATAGTCGTATGTTTTTCAAGAAAAAAAATTAAAATTACACAAGCTTAAAGTCTCGTCTCAAAACTGATGTAAAAGTAAGAGTGGTGCGTAGAAATCCTTCAAATGAATGGCTCTTAGAAATTTAAACCAAATTAATAATCGACATTGACCCCGGAAACCCAGTATCTAACTCCTTTTAGATTACATTTGTTCGCTAAATTTATTTGAATACTCTTATTTAATAAACTAAAATTAAGCGAGCAGCTGCTACTTAAAATAAAAAATTTCGAGGCATGCGACTATTTTGATGTTTTGATCTCCCTACTTTTGGTGTGCATATTTTTCATGCTCAAATCTGAGCATTTTATGTTTGTCAAAAAGAAATTGTAAATTTAAAAAACAAAAAATGTTTAAGTTCAGAATGCGGTTAACTAAATTTCGTTAAAGAACAGTTTTCTTATATTAAATTCTTAACTGCTTCATGTAGTGAACGAAGAAGGGAGGGAAAGGGTGCAATAGGGATGATTTTGTTTTGGATTTTTATAAATATATATATGAAGATATTTAGTCCGGTTTGTTTAATTACTAGAATTTTTTTTAAATACTGAAAAATTAAGCCTGTATTTTCTTGTGTATCGTTTAGTAGAGCTAAAAAACCAAACGTCCGTTAGGGTCTGTGTGACATACATACAAATAAAAACAAAACTTTTATATAGCCCAGTATTTCTTAAAACTGTTATTTTACACTTAAATTCGATATAACTCTCATTATTATTTTGGAAGTCATATAAGCACAATAATTATAATATGAAAATAAGAACCAATGAGTGTTTTCTAGTCACTAGACGCTAGCGTACATATATTACATAAATAAACCACAATCACAAAATTTGATTTTTATTTATGTAGGTACATATATATCAGCTTTTCAGAAAACAAGATCTCAAATAAATACTTTTAAGAATTTTCAAAATAGCTACTATGCACTATAATAACTGACGAACAAAATTCGTGATAATATTCAAGTTCACCTGTACATTTTCTTCTGAAATTTGAATTTTTATCACAAGTTTAAGTCTCATACAGCTTTCGATCCAAAAAAAAATACTTCAAAATTATACTATTAATAAAAAATATTTTATAAAGAAAAGTATAATTTTGATTTAATGTACAAAAATTTCGTTATAATTTCTTTTGTAAATCTGCTTTTACATTAACAATAATTCTTTTCATTTTGTAAAATAAAAAAGCTTTCTATGTGTTTTTTTTCTGCACAATATTTTTCTGGAAAAAAATTTTTTTTATCGTCTAATTTTAAAATATTTTCTAAAAAAAATCATTTAAAATTTTTTAAATGTCGGCTAAACGTACCAAAGTAATACTCAATGTATAGAACCTTTTAATGGGAATAAACTAAGGAAAAAAATATTATGAAAATGTTTAAAATTGAATTTTTGTTTCGATGTTGTCTATACGTTGATTTCTTCTGTTTAACTTAATGTGTGTATTTAACTGTCTGTAAATATAGTTGATAAATGTTAGTATCACATACACTGTACATATTTATTATAAATTTACATTAGAATGATGTGAATAAACTTCGATATAAAACTCTAGTTTAAGGTTTTAGTCACATAAGTAAACAAATTATATACATTATATTTAAGAACTACATACAAAAATATAGACTTTAATTATTTTTAAACGTATTTAATTTTTAATTTAAAACAACTCAAAAGTAACGTTATACTCAAAGCACGTTAATTTTAATTAACATTTTCCAACGCGAATAATACGTTGTATACATTATTATAAAAAAAACTCAATACTAGATGGAATTATTTAGATATTTAATTTCTATATTATTATGACCATAATTTAAATAATTGGCTATTTATTTTTATTTTAACTTAAAAAGTTTTTGTGAACAAAACAAACAAAATGGAAAAAATATTATTTATTATAATGAAAAACATAAACAATTTTTGTTTTATTTGCACTTTTTTATCTCTTATTTTTAGGTTCTTGGAAAATTGGTTTAAAAAATTCTAGTTAGCATTTGATGGAAGGATGGGGAATAAAAAAAAATTTTTTGATTTCTTTTATACTTTCTTCTTTTTAAAGGCTTTTTTAAATTCTTCAATTTTTAAGTGAAATTATTTACAAGTGGATAGGATTTATATTTCTTCTGTATATTATCTATACAAGAATTTCTTTATTTTTGAAAAAAAAATTATTTCTTGCGTGGCTACATTAATCAATTTTTAAAAACATTTTTACTAACTTGAAAAAATGGGATCCGAGATCTCAGACTTTGCTTAACGTTGTATTTTTAGGTTATACTTGAATATCTAAGTGATTTTGAATATAAAAGTAACAAATAGGTGTAGTAGTTCGATCACCGATTGCGAACTTGTCTGAAAATATGGTTTTTGATGTGACATTGTCCTGTCAAAATGTGAAAAGATAAAAACAATAGATAAGAGAAAACTTGTCTTCTGTACAAAAGAATATTACCAAATAAATTCTATTTTAAGGCCTAAATATTAAATGATTGGGCATTAAGAAATAAATGCCGAAAAACATACTAGAACACATCAATTTCTGTCAACTTCTTCAGACGAGTGTCTTAAGAGTATGAAGGGCTTCTGAATGGTTTCTCAGTTGTTGCCAGTTTGGATACGTGTAGGGCCGATAGAACTTGAAGAATTAGAAATATAGTAGACTAGAACGATGGAAGTTCTGGTGACGAAGCTCGACAACCAAAGAAAGTGATGCCATCCACTAGATTAGATTAGATTTCATCGAAGGCGGAGGGATTCCTCCGAGAACTGCGACCAGTGTGCTATACCTCATAGATCTTTCTCCAGTTTCAACCTAGAGGTCCTCACTCAATTTCATTTCTCTTAGGAATAATCTAGTTGGCGTAGGTTTTTTTTTGCAATAGTAAATAATTTTTTCCTGGAATTCCCACACGAGTTTTGAATTTTCCATTCACTAGCTTATGGATTTACTGTATTAGGACAGGACAATCTAGGCATTCCCATGTTTACGATGACGATTATCGTTGCAAGTTGATACTTGCTGGTGTGGAATTATGTTGGCGATTACAAAAAGGAAAAATTGCTCGTTTGAGATTTGATCTTGTTCGGTGGTAATTTAACTCGATTAACAGGAGAGAACGCGATCCTCCCTTGAGAACTTATTCATTCCTGTGATGTTCATTTTCAAATGCTTTCTGAACGAAAAACACTACACCTTCCGTGCGAACTCCGATCTAGCACCTGTTGGAAGATGTTCTTTTCTGACTTCTTCAAGGTATGACCAATTCTTATCCACTTACGTCTCTCCTAAATTTATTTTAAAAAAAATTCCAATAAACCAGTTACAGATCTATTTACTAATCCTTATTTAATGTTCAATTCACTATTCTAATTTTCCTTTCCATTAGTAGATCAATTATTCAACTTGTTGATGTACAAAGCAGTTTTCCCTAGATAAAATAAATTTTCCTGGACAGCCATACTTCAATTCCTATGTGACCTCACCTCAACTATTATAACGAAATGCTCAACTGAAAACTTTGAAACAATTGATTTCAGTTTATATTTAGATGTTTAGTGTGCACGTATTATTGAAATACCTACGCACCTTAATTGCCATGAAAAAGGCAACCATTTTCTATTGTTATTGCTGCACAATTGTTAATGCTTTAAATTCGTGTTATGGTTTGGAAAATTGTTCACTTTGGGACTTTTTTTTCGATGGAAGAGAATTGAAAATAGAAAATGTGTCAAAGTGCAATTGTCAGATTGGTGAACAATTCAATTATTTAAAAAAAAGTATTTTAACGATCTTCCTTTTCCGTTTTTCAGCATTTCCATTTTAATTTTCGTTTGGGTTCGCTAAAAAAATTTATAAGAAATGAAAAAGATACACAAAAATTAATTATCAATTTCAAGGCTGGCAATTGACAACAACTACAACGCCTTAATATTTCGGTAAAATATTTTTATTGAAAATTATAGAAATGAAGAGTTAATGTTTGGTTATACAATTTGTCAACTGGTATGAAGAAAATGTCAAAACGTATTTCTTTGGAGTTAATTAATTTTAGAAACTATTTTTTTTTTTATGAATTTTGACATTAATTGAACGTCTTGGCTCACATAAGAAATTTTTTGAATAAAAATTTTTATTTCCGGGTGAATTCGTTGCTAAATTCGTGCAGCAATTATGCATTTCAGTACCGAATCAGAACTGCTACATAATTGCAGTTTAATCGTTGAACGTGGAACTCATTAATTTTGAAGGGGGACGTTAGCTAGTCAGTAAAAAAAAACGGGATTAAATTCTTCAATCGTTAGTCTTAAATTTCAGAATTCTTTCAGTATGAATACTGGACTTAAGATAACATAATTTCGCAATGGAATAAGGATTGAATAAGAAATCCTGTTTGCAAAAAAAAAGTTATTCTACTTGATTATTTTCTACGGTATAATTTTTACCGTTGTAGTAATGAACAAAAAAATATCATCTCGTAGTGACAAATTCTGAAAATTTGAACTCGATCGGATAAAAGACAAAATTCTGATATATGGTCATTTTCTGGTAAATATCAGAGCTTCCAAATTCTAAATTAGTTCCCGTTTCCTGTAATGTATTTCAGTACAAGTCAGTGGTATGCAGGGATGCATTGACGAATTTCAAAAGTCAGTACTGTGCCAGTACTAGACAGACTGCAATATACAAGTGGTGTCTTTCAAGTTAAATACCACCGGGTGCTTAACTCTCAAAAAGAGTTTAGGCAAAGTTCTGGAGTTCAAATGTGCTATGCGTATATATTAGTGCTATTTATATATGTAGGTATATCATTCTACATGAGTTACTGAAATGGAAGAACTGTTTTATCTATTTTAAAGCGAGATGTTACCAAACGAGCAAACTTCTAGACTTTATCTATTTTATTGCTGCTGCGGTCTAGTTTGACCCATTTTCTACACTGCCATGAAAATTTCTTAAAGCTTGACAAATATCGATTCGGAGGCGTGCTAATGTATTCATCCTGTTGCGGTGTCTTAAGTGCATACACTTTAGGCATCTTCTTTCTTTTGAATTTAAGTAAACATGTGCGACGACTGCGAATAATGAAAGGTACATATAATGGTAAAAAACTATTACAGGTACGGGCATATGATAGGCTTTTTGATTAATTTTAAATGACGACATCCTGAGCGCTCAGAGACGCATAACGAGGACGATGACGACGGCATCTACAAAACGTGTCCTTGTTACCGCGTACAAGATGAAAGCAACAGCATTTTTTCTCTCTCTCGAATGAATAGGGCTAGAGTGCTAGTAGCTAGCTAGACTGCTGAAAGCAGAGTCTCTGTGTTCAACTTACCGGGTCCTGAAGGATAATGAATGCTTCTCGATTTTATTTTCATCCTGTTGCAACTCACAAATAGGATACCGGTGAGTAGAGGTAGAGGTACCCTTTCTCCAAAAAGGAGCTCGAAGCCTTTTCATCAGCCAACCGTGCAGATGAACGCTGAAATGAAGACTAGTTGCTACTGCACGGAATGTATAGAATGGGGGGATTCCCCGACGTTATAGTAGGCACGCGTTTCTATTACCGTAAAGAATAGCCTGAATAGAACGGTGGAGGGTGGGTTGAGTCTGGTAGCTCTGTTTCTAAAGTGCATTGTGAAATGTCAGCGAAAATTTTTTGTTCAAACACACGAACATAATGAAAATTCAATAATGAATTACTGTCGTTTGCATTTGCAATGGTGTGAGTAATGCACTACCCTTAGTCAGTAGTTGGGGGTAGGGTGGAGCTCGAAGGATCTACAGTACTATTAAGTTTGTGAAGTTTGAGAAGTTTTCCGAAGAAGCGGCTCCGAGTTAAGGAAAGAAAAAAAAAACTCGTATAGCTGTTTGTCGCTGTCGAAGTTTTACGAAAAACTTTTATGAATGCAAAACAACTTGACGAGTATACGTGACGTTGCAGGACGATGAAAAAGGTTGTAAAGTGCAGTAATGACAAGCTACTGAATTATCGGCTGTTACTTTTTAGTGCAGGTGCATGCGACCTGATTATGTTTATATACGGCACTTTCTTTTATGGCGAGTATTTTGTATCGGCTGTTAAGAACTTTTTAATAGGTTGATTACGGGTGGCTCTAAAACTTTTAACGAGTTGATGGTCTTTATTTACTGTGGATGTGATAAGTAGTAAAATTGTACTTAAGCCGGAACAAATATTGAAAATTAGGAGAACGATCCAGTCAGTCATTACAAGCCAAGAAAACCAAGTTTGCAAAGTACAGACTCAAATGATGGTTAATTCAAAGCGAAAAGAATTTTCCTTAGACTCGATAAATGAATATTAAATAGATATGTATATTGAAAATAGGGGTTGGTGGTTAACCTCTGTCACTGCAGCCACAGTTGAGCCTATTGTGATGTCACCGGATTGATTCCTCTTCTATCCCTGCGCTTTCAATGAAGAAGCCTAGTACATATTTTGAGGCATGGTTAGGCATTTCCGTCTTCGTCATTGCATATTCTATAAATTTTGTTCTCAGAGAGTCTAATCCTATTGAAATGTTTCAGAGTTCCCACTAGGGTTCGGGACTAATATCTGCTTAATTTTAAATAATCAGATGTTCTTTTTTTTCCCGAATGTTTTTGGCATAAAAAGTTTTGAGTGACTGTTGCCCGGCGCCAGGTCCTAGTAAATGACACATTGCGATTTTTGCCACATTCGGATGTTTATTCTGGCTGTGCTTAGTGGTATGGTACAGAATGGATATGGTCCCATGAAGTCAGCCATTAGGTTGACCATTTCATTATCTTTATAGCCGATGTGTCCTGAAATCCAAATGAGACTAACTCTGTTCTTACTTTCGACATTCAATCATGCATTGAGGGCAGTGAATATAAATAATTGGGTACAATTTGGCAATAACTCAGAAAATTTCTGAATTCAGCTGAGTCATGCCGGATTGGTTTTAGTGCTAAACTCTTAAATGGTTCAGGTCGGATCAGCAACTGGTGCCAATTTTGAAATACGGTAGTAAAAACCTTCTATTTTGGAAGTAACCCCAGCTTTAATTTTACCTGATTTCAACAATGTCAAATCCTTTAAGGACATAAATTATTTCACGTAGGACTATCATGATTTGCTTACTTCCTGGAAAGCTTTTCAGCAGAATTAATATTATATAAATAATTGATGACAAACGTTAACTGGAAAGAAACGTTCAGGAAAGCTTTTCAGCAGAATTAATAATATATAAATAGTTGGGGACAAACGTTAACTAATTAAGCCAGTATTTCGATAATTACGATAATATTTCCTAGAATTGGAGACTTTCTTGCGAGGTATGAATAGGCGATATTATGTAATGCAGCAGGAGTAAGGCTCCATTCGATTCTCACTCCATGAAGTCCATGCAATCATAATGACTTCTATTCAAGCCAATAGTAATGCCATTAATGTCTGTCGCTTCAAGTACCCCCAACAACAATAAACATCACCATATCCATACATAATGCAGTAACCGGAATGTGTCAACTAAATCTTAATAACAAGGCATGGATTAATAAATTCAACCATCAGCAATCTCTTCTGTATCTATGTCAAGGTAATACACCAACTCGTCCTTCTGCTCCTTCTTGGTGCAGTTCTACCGTATCTTCTAAACAACCGGCAGATTACGTCTATTCTGTGTGTAGAGAATTATAAAGTTTGTGTCATCATTTTGCGTGTGCATGCGCTAAACTTTCGAAAATCCATTTTCAATTATAAATCCGCTACTATCGGTGTATTCACAGTCGCCTAGCAAGCAGAAGCGTTCACTTCCAACAAAAGGAGTGAGACGAGATCCTTTCGAGTGTCTTTTAAATGGGATCTACTCTCGGGTATGTTGAGGTACTACACTCGACGGATACAGTGTCTGTGTACCTATTGAAATCATTCCGAACATCATTTTAGTAGATTCTGTATGCAATCTTATAGTTTGAGCCGTTGTTTCTTTGTGGAGTATCTAGGAATGATCTCAGCCCCCCAGTCATCCTTCCAACGCCTCCCTTTATCACCGGCCCGAGAGATTCCCAATCCAAATCTCTTCTACACAAAATATAGGATTTGTGTAATCCGTGGAGCAATAGCAACAACATAAACACTGTTGTACTGTTGTAGATGTGCACCACAATCGGTTGCCTGTCTAACATAAATCACTCACATACGCTTTAATTAATCAGCACAAACAGAACACTCTTGTGTTGGATTTAATTACAGATTGTGCAGGCATAGCCAAGTACTACTTCACCACACCATACACCACTCCACGACTCTATAACCGAAAACAATAACAACATTTATAACAAGTGTGTAGTTTAGTATCTAGGCAGACAAGTGTGTACCAATTTAGGTCATGAGACCTTTTTTTTTAATTTATCGTTAAATTTAAATAAAAAATCTCCTTGAGAAGGGCGGATCTATCATAGAGAATAATCAATGAAATAAACAAAATATTTTTAATTTAATTTTTTTTCCATTTTAATAATTTATTAATAAATTCAAAATAAATACCGATTTTTATTATTGCACACAATTGCACACCAGTGGATATAGTGAGTTAACCACTTGCTAAATATCCCGATTATCAAATATGGAAATTTCGAGTTTTACCTTCAATTCACGATAACAAGAAAAAGCCAATTTTGAGTCGAGATATTGAAATTGAAATTATAACAAACAATAAAATGCAATTTGTTTCGGAATTTCCTCATTTTATGGGTATACCATAATTTTAAATTTAATATAAATTTCGTAATTTTAATAATTTCGATAATATGATGCATACTCTTAATTGCAATAAAAGAGAAATTCGATAGGAAGAACCCACCACAACCGCCCTACAGTAGTTTTTCCGAAAAATTAAAATATAAATTCGAATTTTATTATATCTGCGGGCGATGCACATCAAATGTTTTATTTGTTGTTCAATAACAAAGAAAATGGTATAACGTGATTTGAGTTGGAATATTAAAAATATAATTAATTTATGCATTTTACTATTATTATTTTAATAAATACAATTTTTTCAATGTTTTGCAAACAATGTAGAAAAATAAATTATTTTGTAATATATTTTAGATTAAAAATGAACCATTAAAGCAACGAAAATAATTGTTTTGCGGGTAAAATACTTTGTGTGTTTTGTACACGCAAAAAATTCAAACATAATAGACAAGATTTTATCCGAAAAGCTAGTGTTTTCAGTTTAAATTGTACCGTGAAAACATTCACCAAAACTTTAAAGCAATTTTCCCAAAAATGTCAATTTATGTGCGCAATATTAGTTGTTTAAGTTTTATTTATAATATCACGTTAAAACTTAGGAACAAATCATATTCTCGAATCGCTTTGAATGAATATTACAAAGTTATTCAAAGGAGGGGACTCTGCAGTTATAAGTAACAAATTTATTGATTTGATTAAATTCTAATGAGAATGTTTTTTTATATTTCTCATTCATTTCTTTCTTTCTCAGTCGGAGCAAAACATTTTTGCATTACTTTTCCCTATTCAATTTATTTTCATTTAATTTTTCTTATTCTAACTTATTCTTATTCAAACCTCTTTTTCTCTTTTTATCTTTGTTGTTTCTCTTTTTCTATCCATAAAAATGAATGTTTAAATTACTGTACTAAATAGAGATTCTTTCAGTAAAGTACTTCACTCCGAGTCACTCACTTTAAAGAACGAGTTCAGTTAAGCACTTCCATCGTTCCTACATTTCTTCGTTCCATCGTTCTGTAGTTGCTAGTCACTTCAATTAAAGTGTTCACTTGTAGTTATAATGTGTTCTTTTGGAACAGTTCACTCCTGAACGACCCATCTCTTGCACTAATTGTCAAAGCTATATGACAATAATTACACTTTTTTATTTTAATTTTTTTGCATCCAATTCACTGTCAATATTTTTTTTTATTTTCATTAATTTATTCATTCTATTTAGTAACATTACTAAAATTCAAAAGGCATTCTTTGGTTTATTAATTTATAACATTTGTTTAAATAAATATAATAATTTATTTAAAAATTTATTATGAAGAATTATGCAGTGTTCCTTTTCCGAATAATAGCACAGAATTTCCTAATATACATACATTATAATAAAATTACATTTAAAATTATAAATTAAGGTAAAAAAGGCAATATTATATAAGAAGTTAGTTATTATTAATATAATAGAATTAATATTAATATTAAGAATTATACAGTTATTATTTCCATAAAACTAGATTTACGAACATAAATATATAAACAGAATTAAATATTTTTTTTTCGGCAAGCAATTGAACTGGGATGGGAGTTTTGCTGAGTGGCCATAAAAGCTGCATTTATCTGCGAATTTCAGCAAAAATACTCGCATTCTCTACATTAAAAAAAAAGTAATCACCGCAAATTCAAAATTACAATTTGTAAATGAATTTTAAATGATAATTAAAAACAAGGCAACGTTAATATTTAAAAGAAATTTCAGCGTTTTATTTGCGCATCTAAAATCGGAATAGCGAAGTTTCTTAAAATACAAAATTTAAACTACGTGTTTTTATGGAAATATGAACCCACTTTACTATGTGATAAAATAATTATTCTACACATCGAATCATTGAATTAATCCAGAAGCAATATTATAAAAGCAATTTTATACACCTATATGTACACTTATTTATAGAGTATTCTAGTGTATATTATTTATATACCCAGCTGTATGTTGTTTCTTGTTAAATGCATTATGAAAATGTAAAAAATTGAAAATATGATTAAAAATAATTTAATGAAATAATTGAATGAAAAGGTTCTTTAAATTAATAATAATTAATAGGACACCATGGACACACTATCAATTATATTAAAATGAATCAATCACAAGTTCTATGCTAGACAGGACGGTATTAACGAAGGACAGGCCGTTGGACAGAAAGCCCCTCAAATCTTTGGCTACAGGATCGGATTAACTTTTGTCCTGAAATTTAAACAAGAATTTAAAAATTTATGGTTCCAATTTAAGGTGACTTGTTAAGCAACGAAACATTAAGTACTTGCCGGCGAGTTTATTATGGAATAAGACGCCCAATGTTGGGCTAAAATGTTACAGAGTGAACCTTATTTTATTTAACACTTTAGGAATATATTAATCATTTTCTGAATTGAATTTATAAATGAATTTTATTTAATCCTCATCCTTATTGAGTTGATCTTAATCAAATTAAGAAGAAAAAGTTTGGCCTACCTTCGAATCAAATTGACCCATTAAAAAAAATCCTTTAAAAGTACACCAACATTTTACTGAATTTTGTTAATTGAAATATAATAATATCCTGAGTCATGCAATATTTGAATCAAAATAACTTATTCAATGTAATTTTCTTGCTTGCGTTTCAGTACAATAGGACGTAGCTTATTTCATCAAAACCTATGCCAAGTTACCATCATTTATTACGTCATCCATATCAGACGTCTATCGTAATTAATTTTAGTTGGTGGCTTTTCTTAGATTTGATTATTTTCAAACAACTGACGAAGTTAAAGAGAGAGCAAACTTCAGTATTTTATTGAATAAAAGAACATCTGTTATAAAAATGGCGAAATAAATGCAACTTATTTACGTCGTCATAGACGTAGACATAGTTTTAGAAAAGTCGAATGAAATATTCAGTGGTTGCAACCATAAGATATATTAACAGATTGCTCTGGAAATCGAATTGGAGCTATTGAGCTACTAATCAAAGCTTGCAATTAATTTTATAAGGAAATGGTTTAATTTATTCAGGATAAGTATTAAATCAAGGATGGGGATTATTTCAATATTATAAAGGTTAACTTAACTCGACTGCTTTTAATTGAATTGAGATAGACTCAAAAATAAATTCAACCCATGATTTTATTTCATCGGTTAATGGCAATTCAGTAATTTTAATTTACAACCCTATTATTTTAGCTATTTAATTTTTTCTATTTCTACGAACATAATTATGTATTCTAAACATTTTTAAATAAAATAAAATCTACCATACCCTTTATTCAATTCAATAAAGTCAATTCAATGTAAAAAGATCAATTAAACATCGAGAATATGAACAAAATTGAAAAGCAATAACGATGAATTTTCCAGAAATGATTTTTTAGGATTGCTTAGCAAAGCCCTAACTACTACCCAGGAGAAAAATTCGCCGAGTATCCAAAAGCAATAAAAAGTAGTTTTTAAGGCCTTCAGTGATGAATTTGTAAAGTAATTTTAAGAATATAAATATATGAACAATTTTAGAGGGTTTTAGTAATAAAATTTAAAAAAAAAATGTGATCACTTCAAAAACAAAAGTAATCGAATATTAAAGCAATTTTTCTAGATAATAAATTAGAATAGTGTTTAAATAAAATACTTTATTATTTTCAAATAATGAAGAAAAATTAGATTATATTTTAAAAGCTGTAAAATCCTAACAATGTTAAAAATTATTTATATTTATTTTTTTGATTGAACAATTCATGATTTTTTTAAAAACAACTATCAAATAATTTATTAGGTTCTTTGTTCGCTGTATCAGTAAGTTTTATATTACTTCAAGTGATTTTCTGTACGTTAAATGTAGCAAATTATGACCGAACTCCTTTTCGAACATCTTAATACCAACCCTATCGAAAATCTACTGCTTTCATTCTTTATTTATATAAAATAGTTAAAAAAAAATTAAATAGCAAAATCATTAAACAACGAAACCATCAACGAATGAAAACAGTTCAATCGAATAAAATTCGATTTTAATTTTTAAATAAATAACCAGTATCCAATGCAATAAATTAACTTTATAAATTTAAACCAAAAAAAAAATTAATATTTATATAAATATTTTTATTTTTATGAGAAATAACAAATGTGAATTAGCACTCGTTTTTATTGAGATGCAACAACGAAAATCATTTAGCAATTTTCCAAAAGCAATATTATACCATTTATGAAACCAAAAACCTATTTAATGAAAAACAATTATTATTAATAACTACTACTGGTTAACTATTGTATTATAAATTAAAAGAAAATGTAAAAGAAAAAATAATAAAAAAAAACATTTAGTATGTATTTAACTGCTAACGATTAAACTTAGTCTTCAGAAAAATATAAAAAAAAAAGAATTTTAACCTTAAATACTACTTTAAGTCTAAGAGTAAATACATAAAACAAAATGATGAAATTATTAAATATACTGTTAATTGCAGTAATGCATTTAAAACAAATTGTATTTGATTCAAGCTACTATGGAAGACATGAAGACAAAATTCACAATAATTTCGTATATCCTCGTTGTAATGGTCTCCGAAAATCATTATCTCTTCAGTTCAGTAAAAACTTTCTTCGCCACTTAAAACAACTCTTACAAAAAATGTAAAACTAAGCCAAGCAATTATGTAAATTATATCATGAAATTTATTTTAGTATTTAATACTACTATTGTTTTGAAACTCCATTTTGAGAAAACACAACTTTCTGGACTAATCTCACCACTTTAAACTCGATAGTAATTTACTATCAAGTACTTGAACTACTGTACTGTACTGTTGTATGGTATAAAAATCGTGTTTTTATTTCCTTACATGAATTGAAATCAAAAATAGTATTGGATTGGCTGCAAGAGTTTGTAAAACTGTTTTTTCCGACTTTATTTAAATTTAATATTTTTGACGGATCAGATCAAAAACTTCAACTACATATATTTATCTTATACACTGCTATAAGTTGTATATTTTCTGGAATAACCATTGTATATTTTATTATACTTTATCGATATAATTAACTACCAAGAATTGCTTTTAGTTGAAAGGACAATCTTTATAAATTTCGATAAATTATATATATCTACATATACAGTTTTTTTTGTTTGAAACTTGTCTTTATACTTCCAACCTTCTTTAAATACTGAAAATAAGTTTTCCTGCAATTTATTTAAATACATTACTTTGAAGGAAACTAATGAAATATATAAAACAAAAATTCTTCGTTATTAATCCCAAAATTCATAAAAATGTTAATGAAAAACTAAGAATTTCGTAAAATACTCCAATAGAAAGAAAGTAGCTGTACATAAAGTAGTTTTAAAACATTAATAAAACTTGTAGTGATCTACAATCCTGGTCAGCTTTTTCTACAAGAAACCACGGATCACTTTGCCGATAAACATTATGAAACTAAAAAGCAATGAATAATTCAATTATTCAAAGAATAAATTTAAAAAATAAATTAAAATTGCAATATAAGAATTAACAATTGTAAAATTAGCTAAAATAAATGAAAGTAATATTAAAATATTATATTAAATTTTAAGTAATTATATATACATTGACCAGATATATTTTCCATTTATAATTTACATTTTTGTGTATAAACTAGAAAAAGAAAACAAAATAAAAGCAATGAAACTAAAAAAAAAGTATACATAAAAAATTATTATTGTAATTGAAAACGGAAAACAATTTTAAAAATATATATTTGATGAACAAAAAAAAACAAAGATTATTTATGAATTATGAAAAATATTTAATTGAGACTCAGAACAACATATAAGACAGAAAAAAGTTTAAGAATCTTATACATTATTGCATTATTGAAAGAGAAAATATAAAGAAAAAAAAAAAATGCAATGAATTTATATGTTAGATGGAAATGTGTAGCAAGTCTAAGAACCGATATAAGAATAAAATAAATAAAACAGCAATTATTATTGTATTGTATTTATGATGAAGCATTTAAAAAAAAAATCAACAATGAAACAAAACATTAAAAAAAAAATTTAAAAAAAGATAACACAAAATAGCAAGTTTTGTATTATATTTTCATAATAAATAGTGTAGAAAAACATGATATTGATGGTGTTTTTTATTTCGCAAAACCCGAGAATTTTATTAGAGATATTCTGCTGATTGCGGTGTGCTCGGCAGACTTAAGGCGTTCATTGATGGTAAGCAGAAGATTAAGAATTATTTAATAAGGGATAAAGTTATGTTTTACGATATAGTGATTCGTAAATTCCACCAATAAGTCCAGAACCTTGCCATCCAGTAGCATCCGAAAATATTGAAACGGTGACCTTCCAGGCTCATGAGTGAAAGGCTCGTAAATTATGACTCTTTTACGAATTGCTTACGATACTTTTTGTTTGCTGCGAGGCTTCTTCCTTGTTCATCTCTTTTGTACTTATACTGTTTCCACATTTTCTACTAATACTTGCGAACGAGAAACACGTCAACGCTTTGTAGAAGGGTTGGTGTCAATACTTAGCTGAAATGGAGTCTTTCTGATACCAGGAATTGGATCTATGTCCAGAATAATCCACGATTACTTCAGAGTGCAATTGGCCTTTGAGAGCATTGTCAATAGTAGGACTATCTTCAGGTGGGAAGAGCGTCACATCTAAACCTTGGAGTAGTATTTGATCTGTTTCATTTTAGAGAATCTCCAACGATTCGAAGAGAGTAATTTTTCTTTCTTGAGAAAATGGAAAAAACATATGATGTCTTATAGCCCTAACAGTACTTCAAGAAGGATATCAATTTTTGTAGCTCTCGAAACTTGGAAATATTGTTTAACAATCAAATACATATCATAGTAAATAGCGAACATAAAATATATTCACAACATATATTTCATCATAGATATGTATTCTTACCGATCCAATGTTATATCCGTCAGCTCATCCATAATTCATAAACAGTTAACTTTAACTCACTGCTAAGTAATCATTACGCGAATTTAGTACGAACTAACGTGCATTTCTGTTAGGTTAGCAGTCGTATTGAAAGCTAATCAACAGCCATCTAACATAAATAATTTGAAATATTTGAAAAAATGTCCTTGTGGCGCTAAGTCATAAATCCTTCCAGAAGGATTTGGGTTAAGTTGCGTCATATTAAGAATCTGCCCTGTCTAAGACGCCAGGATCAATTGCATTTTATCTATAGCTGCAATAAGAAAACGAGTCTAGGTACTTTTATTTAATTGGGGAGTTACTGCAAAGCACTTGCATTTCTATGAAAACTGTTGCCAGAATTAAAATTTATATTGCCACGTTGATGTTTTGCCAAACTTTGTTCTGGAAATTGTCTTAAACGATTTCATACAGTAGTCGTATATGTGTTGAATTGATGCAGTGGAAAGGTGCAGTGCGGCTAATCAATCCAAATTGAAATTGATTTACTTTACGCACTCGCCAGTCTCTAAATTGTGGCTGTGTCCTTAAAAAATAAATTTCTTTGAGATGAAGCTAAGGCCGGATAGTCTGACGTGAATCCGCAACTCACAATTGCAGTTACATTATCCGATTGTTGCTATCAAATAGCTCCAGTTTGAAATCCGTGTCTTAATAAACCAGAAGCCTTTGTCTTTCAGATAATGCAAGCAACTTTGTATCCATGGTGAATCTATTTCGGTCAAATTGTTTCCCATAAATTACACGTACGTTCTGTTTCAAATTTAACGACTCACTCGGAGGCACCAGTATCTACGCCGCCATATAAAATTACGCCATTAATTGCTGGTGTCTCCAATTAAAATGCAATAATTTTCGTTACAACTATTCGAGCTTTTAGCTAAACATCATACACAATCTTCTACACTATCTTCAACACTCGTTAACATGAAACTGTCTTATCAATAATGGCGCCCATATTCACATAAACGCTTGATAAACTGCTTCCAGGTACGCCGCATGGAATCAAGCATTTTTATGATGAGATTTATATACGGCCATTCGAAATCCGAACGCCGGAACTATTCAAACTCCAACAAACATATTACGGCACAAATAGTCAGGCCATCACACATCCTTGATGTCGTCATTAATAACGCATGAATTCATTTGTCAGGAGTTTTCATGTACTTTTTTACGATTATTACAACTATTTACCGCTGTATTGTTTGCATTGTCCATCGTCCCATGGGTCTATTCTCGCAGTGCCACCCTTTTTGCCTACGAATCCCTTTTTCAGGAGAATTTACCCTTCCATAGTTCTGGAACATATACGAGTATGTTGTACATTTTGTTTGTAGAACATTTTACACCCAAAACGGTAATTAGTGCTGATGTGTGAACGTACGAAGAATTGTGGAGAAACACGCAGACACACATTGTAATTACACTTGCCACAATATTCGAAAGGATGTAGAGAGAACTACCCTACTGATATGTAGGGCAGACGAAGATTGGAGCTAGTTATGAAAGTTTTCCCTTATATCCGTCATTGTCAAGCAATGGGACCTCAATTTACACGACACGAGGTAGAAGCAACCAACCGTTTAACTCAATCTTTACAATTTCGAATATTGTCGGAAGGAAACGAGTGAACATGGCAAAGAAGGTAAAAGGTCAAATCGGTTGTAATTCATAACGTACCCGGCATACGTGAGTAATTAGAAACGTGCAGTATTATATTTGGGGAGGGTTTCCAAAGTTCACGTACTGGAGGCGTTTTGAAAACTTCGCGGTCTAACATTCAGAGGATGTTCGAATTCTATGTCTAAATTTGTCCGATTGGTAGTGCAACAATTTTGGCTGAAACAAATTATGTTCTAGAGCGGGTAAAAAATGTTTCTGGATCGAGTTATTTGCTTACCACGCCTGAATAGCTAAAATTACAATCTTTCGGTACACCTGTTAGGGCCGGTAACTAGTATATTACGTTCCTGTTTCCTCCAATGACCAAAATGAATGATAATTTTTCTTACGTCTTAACTTAAAAAAGAACAGTATGAATTGAAGAGGACATTGTGACTAAGGGCTGACCCCGACGAATAAACAAAGCAATATTTAACCTGGACTAAGTCGGGGTCACCAACAAATATGATTGTGGGTAAGGAAAAGCGTTAAGTAATTTTGACAAATTAATTAATATGCCTTTTCCAGGTCACAAACTTCTCAAGGACCTCTTTCATGTATTTTTTTTTTAAATAACAATCCTTAGTGATTACCGTAAAAGTGGCGAAATGCCACCAATTCAAAACAGAAATTTCGATAATATATTTCAGATATTGCCGAAATAATTATGTGGCATTATTTCGAAATCCACTTCTTAAACACACTCTTGATGGTAAGAGAGTTCTTCACAGGTGCTATGCACGTACCCACATAACAATTACCAAAGAGCCTTTATCCTTCTCATCGAAACTGAGGAAGTAATGCAGTTACCTAAGCTTGAAAACCAATTCCAGTTTATCTGCGAAGCCATTGAATCGTAAGATTATTACAACCGAAACGTTTTGAGCTGTAGAGAGGACTTCGCGAAATGATCTTAAAGACGGAATCGTTTCGCATGAAGGCGAATGTGTGCTACTCGAAAGTATTAAGTTAAGATATCGGCAGTATTAGTGGAAAGTGGTATGGGCTATAGAGAAACGACTCGAATACGTTAGACGCGGATGGCAAGGATGAGGAAGGCAGTTTTTAACAACACCAAGTTGATATTTAGAGGGCCATTTCGGGAGCAATGTTTGTCACAACATGCGTGAATTGATGGGAAAACTTTGTCAATATCTCATATGGGATTTGCTATGAAATTGGCTTGGAAGCGACATTATATTCGCAATTTTGGTTAGAATTTCTTTTTACCATAGAATGTTAAGGCAGAGCTATGGTTAATTTTTGAATTATTCGTACTTGTATATTTCAGTTAAGTTCGATCTGTGCGAGGACATAGTTTGAAGATGAAAACATTTTAATCTGCAGGGAAGCTTAGAGTCAATACAACAAATGCAGGTAGAGCAAATAGATTGGGGTGAAAATAGTTTCGGAAGGTGTCCAAAGCTACATGTACTGTTACCGAGGCATTCATAATGTTTACATTTGTTTCTCCACTGTGTACTCAGCCTTAAACTTCTTTGAAAGCGAGGCTATTCTCTGATGGCTAACAACATGAACTCACACATATTTTGACCAGTCAGTATACAATCCGATTATTTGGTGACCCCGATACATTCCAGTTACTTTTTATAAGGAACAGAAGTTTCCAGACTGGTGCAATGAAAGTCGAGTCTGTCGAACTAACTTTGGACTTCCCTAGTTAACAAGTTGAATGCCATGTGGGTCACCGGTAACAGGCATAGAAATTTTGACCCTTTATATAGCATTGTCAAAATTTTTGACAAGAAGTGTGGCACGCAAAGTGTTAAAATCCAACTGAATAAATATAGATTTGATACTGTGAGTATCTTCACTCAAGAGAAAGTACTCGTATGCTGACAATAAAAGCAAGTGCAGATATGCAAGTTGCCCGAATGAAAAGATCGAGGTGTACGCTTGCTCTTTGATCTTTAACATGAGCTCACTGCACTCACTTGCTGCAAGACAGTTAAAGAAGTAAGCTCCAAGATGAGCCATCCTTTTAGCTGATAGAGCTGGACAGGTGACAGAGAAGGTGAAGGACTGTCTCCTCCTCATCCAGGCAGCTTTTACAGTAGTCGTTTTGAGAAGAAGCCGAGTTTTACTTTATTATTTTTTAATAATAAAGAATTTTAGCATGTCTACCTATAAGACAGTATCCGGTTAGGACACCGACTTTTGAGCAAAGGCAGCCTTTTAGAGCGTTTTAGATCCACCTTCGGTCATATCTGTCTCGCAGTGTGACATGCAATACCGTCTGCCCATCATCATGAGTTGGTTTTGTCAATTGAGTTCAATCCCAGTGCCAGTTTACATGTAGAGAGAGCTACACCCAGATTCCGATATTAAGTCATAATCTCAAGAGTGGTACCGCGCCGAGCGAGATCGTCAGCCATGCAGTTCCCATGGAATATCCCTGTGTCCTGGCACCCAGCAAAGAAGAGTCCTCCTTAAGAGATGAGCTACATTCTACGGCGCCCTTTGATGTTGTCGAGGTCGAGTACAAGGATTTTGTTGCCGCTTGGTAGTCTGTGCAAATGCTTATATCCCTAGTAGATATTACATTACCCCTCAGCCAGGATCCGGTTGATCGCCATAAGCTCCGCCTGATAGACTCAACAGTGGACCGGAAGATGGAAGGAGCTGCTAATGTTAAGCATGTCAAAGAAAAAACCACCCAGCTACTCCGCCTTCAGTTTTGGAGCCATCCGTTTATATGTGGCCGGACTTTGTCGTCCCTACCGAATCTCTTTCCCATTCAAGACGGGTTGGGATGGTTGTTAGGACATTTTTTGTCAAAATCGTAACTGGGAGGGGTGGAGTCGGTGTTTTCAGAAATGTTATTGAAGTGATTCAAGATTGTTGAGTGACCTGCACATATACTAGTCCAGTGTATGGAGGCTCCAAATCGAACTGGCACTGGCTGCCATTTGCTTGCCAAGAATGTCTAGGGGTGGCGGACTGAATAGCATGGCTAGTGCTGCAGAGGGAGTTGTTCTCAGAGTTTCACTGATGCATATGCATGCTAATCTTTGTACCTTCACTAGGGTAGTGCGTTTAACTGCTTCGTCTAAGGCTATATAACACCATACGTAAGTGGGTATAGGTCTGAGCACTGACTTCGACAGCAGACTTTACTGCGGATTAGAACGTAAACAATTGTATTCCGAGGAGGCGTCCAGTTTTCACTCTACTTCTAAATAAGCCGGTAGTCGTCGGTTGTATCAGATTTATTTTCAAGAACGTTCAAACCCGGTTTTTGATATTATGGGCTTCAGCGACAAAATAGCTGCCGCAATCGAAAGCCGGGTCTAGTGATGAATTCTACACATATGGAAGGTATAAATTTGGACTGTATCTATAGAAACTAAGATGAGTACGAGAGCCGGTATAGTGTGAGAATACTAGCTGCTCCACTACTAGAGGAATTTCTTGAAATTTCGACTATTATCTGTTTGAAAAAAAAAAAACACTTCCTAAAGTCCGACAGCCGGGAACTTTCTTCCGCATAAGACCATCACGCGTTACGGAAATTTGCACGACAGCACCCCTGTAGAGCGTGAACCTCTCTTGCCCCCGTGTACATCAGATTCAACAGATTAAACGATTAATATTCCGTGCGATGCGGACAGGATAACGATAGAAAAGTTGGTCTTGCCGGAATATGGTATAGCAGGGCTGTGATTTAATTTGGTGGCACATTCAATCATAAAAATGCCCCTCGACGACAACGTCTTATTCAAATCGCGAGGCATTATCCTTCGTCTACGATATCGTTTCATACTGCTCTACAATGTATAAGTATCTAATATGCCGAAGGGAAGGTCCTTCCTTGCTCCCTTAGATAGCGTGAATGAGAACTGCTTAGGATTACTACCCCATTGCTAAGGGTACTTTTACCATCGGTTTGCAGGCTCCCGGTAGGATAGTAAAGTGAGACCGAAGTACAGAAGAAGAAAAAAAAACTGAAAGAACGGAATAATGCCAGCGAATTTAGTGAATCGTCCTTTTATGACATTTTAACTCGTGGGAATGATAAAAATTATAATAAAAAGTTCCATGCTATAGCTCGACTGATTTATGGCCTACTCTATGAGCTAAGGCCTGCATAAAAACTCGGCTGAAATGATGATGGTGTTGCTCAGTTGATTCCTTTTCTTGTAGCCCTGGTTTTGGCCTGAAGTGTTGGACTCAACGATGGAATGGGGGTGGTATTAGTGGTGGTAGTGGTCCATTTTCTTTCGAAAACTTTTTTTTTTTTTTTTTCTTGTTTCTTCTGGTGTTGTTTGCCAATTTCAAGGGAAAACTTATTTCTTTTTGGAGTCGGTTCAGATGACCAATATGTTGCGTTGTCTGCCTTCTAGGTTGTAGGTCCATTGTTGAGACGTTTTGCAGTGCCAAATGGTCAGAAGATGTGACATGCGTAGGTCTTGTCTTACGACTTCTGATATTGTGCGAACATTTATAATAGCCTCGAAGGGGCGGAAATCGTGGTGTTTGAGGAGTCATTGCGAACACAACAGATGAGGATCAACCACTTTTTTTACTGGTAGAAGGGTAAAACTTCGCATATATATTCAACGATTCAACAAATTCTTACTGCACTAACCCCCAGAAAAGGCTTTACAGTACAACTGGAAGGTGCTAGAGATATTATAATAATCTATTAGATTTGTTCATATGTGAACAAGAACTTGGTGAATCAGTAACTATTTTCAGTACTGAATACTATTAATAAAGAGTCAGAATTTTCTTACTTTATTTCTTAATCTTCTTAAACCAATTTACTTCAGTTGTAACAACAGTGGTTCAGTCAGTGAATTATAACCTTTAGTTGCGTGTACGATATGTGGTGGCTCCAATTTGGAATTTCCGAGGTTTTCAACCATAGCAGGGCAGTCATATTTTCATAGCCTTACTATTGAAAAAGTTATGTAAAATATACATACACATTAATAAAATTAATAGGTTACTTTTATGGCATTATAGTACATGAATCGCACAATTTTCTCTGTACAGTACCAAATTTCAGTACAGGTTCAGTACTGAGACTCGATGTTAAATTACTTCCTGTTAATAAGATTCTACTCAAAATATTTCGGCGGAGCTCTGTATATTTTAGTATCGGACGGTGACGAAAGAGTTTCGGAGTACCAACCTTTGACATGGAAAATAATTAACCCATAGACTTTGCGAAGGCAGCAATTTTTTTCTCCCAAAAATTGGGTACAAATTATAAAACTAACAATTTAAGTTTTAAATAATTTTTTTTTATAAATTGTTATGTATTTTGCGACTTTGTAAAAAAAGGAAGTCAGGTAATTATTAGTGACAGAAGCCAGTCTGGTCACCAAGGACTCTTCTAAAGTGTTGGGTTTGCGTGATGTCATGAATGAAAATTAAGGATGAGTTTCGCATTATAAGAAGTATAAGAAGAAAAGTTACAAATTCTCCAGTAGTTAGCTTAGCTATTGCCAACAAATTTAAAAAAAATCAAAGGTGATTTGAATTTAAAGCCACCTCATTTCATTTATAGTTCATACTATTTTCGCAAAACAAATTTCAATGTCCAAGTTGTTGCTGTCCAACCCCGAAAATCCCCACTTTGTAATTTGTTCAAAACCGAGAAAACGTCTATCTGTAAAATTAACTCGGAATCTTTTGCATCAATGGAATCGAATCCTTCCCATCAATTTGGTACTCTATCGAGTAGCATCGATACTAACTGATCCACAATCCCTAAAATGGACACAATGAATTTGTTTACAACAACTTTCAAACAGCGAATAACCGAAACGACTCGGAACGCTCCGATTCGTTTACCAAAAACTCAATCGAATTTCCTCTTTCGGAAAATTTGCCCTCAATTTCCTTCAAATAGTTGCCATTTCGATTGCGGAGGTTTTCTTCGTCGTCGGAGTCTTCTTGGTCGTGATCTTTTGGGGTTAGCCGTCGATGGATAGCAATTTGAGCCGCATCCTTTTAAAACATTTTCGTTTCGGTGTTTCAGACGAAACCGTGTTCGATACCGACGGACGGAAGGGGCGGAAGGTTAAACGAGATTAGAAGGGAAACCCCCGAAAACCCTTGGTGGTTACTTCGATTCAGTGGATTTGGTTACCGAGCAAATTTTCCACTCGGACACACCGCTTCGCTTTACGACTATTGCCGGGAACGGACACGGAAAGGACATTGCGGGTTTAGGTGCTGGCTAAACCACGAGTTCGATTTGAAAGAAAACATTGTCCTGCCGTGTACGAAAAATGACCTTCGGGTGTTGTTGCAGCAATCAACTGGTAGTGCTGAATTCCCGATTGTCTCCAGGGAACTAATTAGTGCACCTACAAGCTTAGTCCGAACTATTTTCAAGCGTATTTTTCCACCAATTTGGAACTGTTTTCCTAGCTAAGGACTTAATTGTCAGCTCAGCAAGGACATAGAGCACAAGTGATTGGAAATCTGACGTGAGCCTCGAAGACGTGAAATATTTAATAACAGTGAGCTGATGTAGCTCACATAGCTGGTTGCTGTATTACCGCCAGGCAAGGATGTCAGTTAGTTTCTTTATTTTGGATTTTCTTTTCTTGTGTGTTGGCGAAACCACTTAACAGAAAATTTTTCCTGCCATTTTTCTTCCATTGTCGAGTGTCTGCAAGTTGGAAGCTGAGTACTAATGTAAACATTCGGTAGCTTCTCGAATTTGTCTTAGCTTACATATGTCTATAGTCGTCAGGATGTGTCTATAACCAGAAACCACCAACAAACCACACTAACCACTATACAGACTATGCAGGTAAGTAGGATGTGTGGCAAAGCTTTTAGCATTATTCCCTGCAGTTTTTGTATGTTTTCGTTGTCTCTGGAGCGGTTGCAAGCGTTTCTACATCCATGCTCAAGGACTCGGATTTTTTGTCCCTTTTTGTTTTTCTAGTTTTCCATTTTAAGTTTTTTTTTTCAACGGCAATTTACAAAATGCTATCAGAAAATGGATGTGATTCGAGAAAAATAACATGCACGTTATCACTGACAAGTCTAGACTGATTACTATCCTCCGAACTTTTGGGATCTAGCAACTTTGTAACTTTCTTCATTTAACTTATTCCGTCAGTGCAACTGTTGGTTGTTAGTCATACGCAAAATTCAAATTTAATCAATTTGTGTTTGTATCAGCAAAAGTCATCCTTTTAAGTAAGTGAAACTTTTAGAACATATTATTATTTCAATTCAGAAAACAAAAATACAGGTTTGATAACTAACGTATCAGTGACGTAACAGGATTTATAAACTATGCGTCCGAAATTCAAGAAAGCCGAGATCGACACATTCTAAAATCCATATCTCCTGAACCGCCAATGGCACAAAATTATAATCTAACATACCTACATATACTTATTTGTAGTTATACTAGGCGAAAAGTTTAAGAACAAATTTTTGAGTGGGCTAATGGTGTGCGGGGTGGTGGTGAAAAACTTTACAACAATTGCTCCAAAAAAATAAAATTCAGTTTGGGTATAAAGGTTAAGAAATAAAGATATATTAAAGTAAATTTTTTTTAAGGGAGCGGTGTAGCAGGGAATATGAATTTTTTAACAAAACCACGTCTCATATCTCAATAACTTTGTAAGATATATGCTTAGAATTTTTACCAGAATAATAGAACCCTAAAAGGGAAAAATTTTGGGAGTATTGGTGTAGTGGGTGACGGTGTGGGAGGGTGAGATGGTAAAGTTCCAATGTTTATATATCAAGAAACTATATTTATATATAGATATAGTGGCGTATTGGGAAAATTTAATTTTTTTAGAGGTTGTATGGTATGGGGGTGGGCGTGTTTTTCCTAACTATAAAACGGCTTATGCTAGGAAGTTGAAACTCGGCAAATCAACTAGAAAAGTAATTCCGATTATAAAACTTCAAATATCCATTGGCGTTCGCCACGATTTTCATTCCCTAGAATGTGTTTTCAGGATTTTTTGAAATTCAACCCTCAAGGTGGTGTAATGTTGTTGTATCTATACATTTTCAAAAATTCAGTCGTGTCCTCAGGTCTGATTAGCTACTGAATAACTTTTCACTTCCACAGGCTTCTTAAATAATCACCTGAAACCCGTTTTCAAGTTTTTCCTTTTCTACCTCTGATAAGGGTTTAAAACGTTTTTACGAACTCCGTCATATCTCTTAGGAGTGATAAAACAACGGACTTCACTTTCTCTGACTTTCTTTACGTATATCTAAAAACTCATTTCAGGATTTTTGGATATTCCATCCCAAAGTGGGTTCAATTAGGTTGCATATGTTTTGAAAAATTCCTACATATTTCTCAGTTCTGATTTCAAATTCATTTTTCCTTCCTAACGCTTCCAACATAATGCCAAAAAGTTCATATCAGTATTTTTAGATATTCAACGGAAAGGGGACGTAAGAATAAACCAAATCACGAAAAACCTCCTAATCACGTAACAACTGATATTATATAGGTACTACGACTTAGACCTAGTTCCGGAGTAGGACCCAATTATGTAATTCATATGTTATATGTGGCTGCGACGCAAGTATTCTAGCTCCATTCCAACCCCATTATAACCACTTCCCAAACTGTTTTTTTAGGTTTTCAGTCACATAGTAGCACAGTAGAATTAAACGCGCTCCGGACTTGTACTAAACAAAAAATAAAGTTGCGCCCAGACTATTGTCAGATTTTTTTTCATTTCGAATTATTTTTTCCGCAATTCATAGTGTCCGAAGCCTGGGAATTTCAACAAACTAGTTATTCTGTGAAAATCTTACAATTCGGAACTCAGCCGATATTCCATTGTGATCCCAAAAACATGTACATTGATATAGTTACGTACATCATCCAAAACAACTAAAAACTTCTTACAAAACCTCTTCCGTCTGAGACACTAATAATTTTAAATTAAAGAAAATATGAATTATATTAACTTTCTTAATAAATTGATAAGTAAAAATAAAACAAATACCTACCGGGACATTTGCAATACTGACTAAGCTCTACTGCACCAAATTCATTCAGTACTGCATGGATACTGTATTAATTATGAAACTTTATTAGTGATATGAACACATTCGGATCTTTTTTCGAAATAGATTGATTCTATTATTCGGAACTTTCAAAACCATTGTTTCTATTGCTTCCACCAAATATTTGCGTCAGATTGCCCACGATAGCATGAAAGAATGCGCCAAGTTCTTGCAGTTGATTTCTGAACTCTCAGGCCAAAAAAGATTATACGTATGTATGTATTTCAATATTGATGAGACTATTTATGCAACACAACGAAATATATATTTATTACTCTGCAAAGCCTCTGAGCAATTTTAGTTAGTGTATTTATCTGTAGAGTACCAAAGTGATTACATCGATCCTTAGATAATGCACTTTGCTTGCTTAAGGACTACTTCCAGATTACAATAAAATGGAACTAAGCTCCTCCGACTAATCTGCTCCTCATGATGTTATCCAGTCTGTCCGTGCAAATCTACTATAAAAATCCTTCAAGTTCCGATCTGATAGCTTCAATCACGAGTTGGTAAATATAAACTAGTGATTTTTCGAGGAGGGACTGAAGGTATAGAAAGCCTTGAATTCCTTAACGCCCACGATATGCTACGAAACGTCCTTATACCCGTCCTTCCCATATTGATGTCTACCTTCTTCAAAAAGTGGCATACGACTTTGTCTGACACTTGTCAGTCACAAACATTTTGCAACATCCACCCCACGGTGGCGTGGTTTTCCACTCTTACAGCATATACGATACTGTGGCTACCGACTGTGAAACTTTTCCTTTAATTTTACCTCTCGATTCCACCTGTTTCCTTCGCATCGTGTGACATCATCGCCAGTTTTCACCGCTCATTCGTTTGTCCCTTCATTTTAGCCACCCACGCACCCCCATTTTCCAGCCCTTCGTCTTGTCAAATGTTTAAATTTAGGAAAACTAAACACAACAAGTCAAGATAGGACCAAAAGTTATGGATAGACCGGCAGGGCGGACAGAGGTGTAGGAGTTGGATGAAATGTGGTGCGTACGTGCGTATTTACGATAGACGGAATACGGAGAGTGGGTGTCGATTCGAGAAGTTTGGGCACAAGGTAGAAACGTAAAGATTTTCCACCTTCTCCGATTGACCCGCAATTCTCTTTGTTGTTTATCGGAACCCCCTCGGTTTTCCGGTGAATGTGTTTGTGTGTTTGTTTACATAAAAGGAAAATTCTGTCAAGTTTAAATGTCAATAAGAAATTAGATTTTGGGATTAAAGGACTCAATAAGTCGATGTGCCAATCTTTCCCGTTCTTCCATCTTCCTGAAGTATTTGACAGGGTGTTGGTATGCCTTTGCTCGCAACTCCACCCCCGGCTTTTATTTTCGTTTTATTTTTTATTCCTTTGCCTGATTGATTTTGCGACTAGAAATAAAGGTCTGGAATTTAGACAGCCTATGTCCACATATATTACCCGCACTCGGGGTATACGTCGGGGCGACCTTCCATCAAGTGGACACTTCTCTGACCTTTTCAAGAGATGGATACACAGTGCAAAGTGAATTTTCGTCCAAAAGGATTTCGGTTTCATTTAGTTCTTGGTAAATCAATTGAAAAATGTCAACTGGAGTCCTTCTAGGAGCATATGCCATGCCGCCGGCAGAAAAATCGAAGGACTTTGAAATTTTCCGGGAATGCTTTCAGGAAAATCGACACAGCAACCAGTTGATTCGCTTCGGACGAGAACAGTCAGGTGTTAATAATTAAACGCTCTCTGGAAGTTTGATTTTAGGAAAAGACCCTTGTGATGTGAACGTTTTGGAAAGGTTGGAGTAATGAGCGGCACTTTATAAATAGAACAGTTCAAAGTAATCCCGCATGAATGAACGAACTTTGCGGAGGAGTTTTTCCAATCAAAGATTATTTTTACAATTTCATTTTATGTTAGCTTCAAGTATAATTAAATTGTACCTCTCTATCTTTTATTAATCAGGTTTTGGAACGAAAAGAATTTTTTTCAATGTATTTCACATCTTATACTTTCGATAATTCAATCTTGCACCGTTTTGGCGCAATGATATTACCTTGACTAAATTAATCACATTACACAATGGATACACTGCTTGTATACAAATCATAATATCGTCAATATCACCAGTGTTTCACTCAACAATTTGCATATAGTACATCAACGAGCTGATATCAACGAAATATTCAACTTGTTTTCTTGTATATAAATTCGATAATTTTAGCTGATATAGCATTCTTTTAACTGCCATTAGCGCCATCTGTTACTAAAATCAACTGAAATTTGAAAGAATGACAGTTGCGGATTTTTATATTAGTCTTGTAATCTAATGGTCCACTTTGTACATTTCTTTGTTAGCAATCAAAGTGCTTTTTCCTGGAACATCATAGGCACGAAGAGCAAGCAGTCGAAGCTACGATTGATAGACACTTGAAATTTTGTCGTTGCTAAATGTCAAAGTATAACATGTACGGGATGTATATTATGCCATCTTGTATTGCATATCATGATTTGAATAAAGTAATTTGTATACAAGCAGTGTATCTATGGTATTACCGAACCTCTCCGCACTGATTTTTCTTTCGAAGCTTTTCAGCATGGCTTCTTACACTCTGCATTTTCAATACAATCTTATTAGCAGAATATTTTGAACGTGCAGTACTGAAAGTCATAATTGGATATGAACTAAGTTTGAATAAAGGACAGAATGGGCACCGGTCAAACTCACTTTCGATATTGGTTTAATTGGTTTTCATTCAGAAAAACACCGGAATTGACGAACAGATTATATAAAACTTTTCCAAACTTTATACTGTTCCAGTGGAATACCGACATTCGATGATAAGTCACATTGAAACACTATAAGCAAAATATTGGATGGATAAGAAAATAAGTTTCAGTCGAATTCCGCAGACAAGTTACGCCATAAGAAAGGCTTTCGATAACTCGTAAACAGTAGTTCCATTTTCAAATTAAGGAATTACTGCAATATCTTTCTTTTACTTCATATTTTGTGAATTCTGCTAGTACTGTTCCAAAACTGCATCAGTATAATATCAGTTTCAAAAACAATTCCGTTTTTCAGTTCAGAATGAATACCGGAGAATTTGGATTAGCAATTAATTGAATTACTATATTATTTTTTAATAAGAAACTTTTGCGATCGTATTTCAAATTTTGTATTTTCACGTTTTATGATCCGAAGACCTCAAATAGCTAAAAATACGCAAACTTCTTTGACACGTTATAACTCAAATACTCAGTAGACATGAGTTTCAAGTTTTAATAATTGTTGCAATGCGTTTTCACCTAGTGGGGATGATTTTTGTGCGGATACAGGCATTCAAGTGAGAAGAAAGTGAAGGGTATAAAGAGAAATTTTAGATTTTTGTACATCAGAGATGATGAACCATCATAATTAAAAACATTGGAAGGAAGCATCCGAAAAATAAAATTGCTGCAAATGTAGTTTTGATCTGTTGTAGACGCTTAGGCTAGGTTTACGTTTAGGTTTAAAAAAGTGCGCAGTGCTAGAACCACCACGCACATTAGGTGCCTTACGGGCCCACTGTGATCCTTTCAGAATCTCGTGGGATATTCTATCCCCTCAAAAATACTGCAATTCCCTTCAGAACCTAACCAATTTGACATCCCCTAATAACCTCAAAATCTCTTTGCTATCGAAGAAAAGATTACTCATCCATCCGTTGCCTTCCAGCAATCCCTGGGTAATGGGTACTGGGTACATGATGTGAGTGATATTTTCCACAGCGTACAGATCATGGCAGATCCTGCATATGTCCATCTCCGCTAGCTCTAGCTGCATAGCGTATTTCCCCTGCATACAATGACTCGTCAGTGCTCCGATAGGCAGTTGCAGTCTTCCTCTGTCCCAAGTTAGTATATTTCTTGTTTTAACTATCCAGCTCGGGCCATAGGGCTCTACGAATTCTCTAGCTTGCGAGCTTTACCCACTAAGCTTGGCCGCCTTATGAGCACGTTCACCAATTTGAGCTTTGAAGCCGCACATCGGTGGACAAACATCTTCCTCAACCCTACCATTCGATACCGATGGTAGAGGTTTACTGGAACGTGGTTGAGCGGAGTGGCTTTGCTAGAAAATAATCGCACCCTTTCAAATTCTATTCATCGGATGTATACCAATTTTTAACATTCTAGACAACGTGTTCTTACTCTATTGTGCATTGGGACACTGAAAAAAAAAAAACTATACGTTTCAAGATTCAAAAGCGGCACTTGTGAGGTATTCCATTATTTAAAAAAGAAAAACTAGAATCTTCATTGAATCCACAGACCTAATCAAATTACGTATTCTGATCGTAGACTCCATGCAATAAATGTAGCACATCTGTTTGGTGTCTTTAGTTCCCATCACCAAATGGATTCAAAGATGCATGGAGAATAGAAGATGAAATACCGCAACGATTTGGTTACGTGTCCTCGATTCACCGGCCTTGGGAATACCAAAACTTTACATCGTCCTTATTCTTCCCCAAATTCACTCACTCCCCGTTCTTGTGCTCCGACAAAAGCACTCTATATTCCATCCTGAATGCAATTTGATATAACACAAGAACAGGCATCCGATGAAAGTCAATGGGATGATAGTGGAGTACACTTCCTTCTTAAGTGATCAATCAAATCTTAAGAAACTTTCTGATTTATTGATTTATTCATGAGCTAACTGACATCGAGCCATTCTAGGATAAAAGTTTCTTCAGAAGGCTCGCGTAAATTATCCCATACCATAGCGATCGGGGCCGCGCTATTCCAGCTTATTTCGTATCTAGAAGTGCTCTATAGTGTCCTAGATTCTATCTTGAAGTAACAAGGCGTAAAGCGATGGCTTCCAATATAAAAAGGAAGAGGCCATAGGCCAACAAGGAAAGGATATCATAATATCGTATCGTCTGTTTGGGGGTGGAACTTTATGAAAAATTATCTTTTTTATGTATGCATGCGTAAACCAAAGGAAATTGAGAAAAAATTGGCAACAGTGATGGCAACAATGGCTGGGGATACAGTGAAGCCATCAACTGACAAAAGCAAAAATCCCTCAACTCATGGTGCTGACTGACGAGTATTTTCTTTTTTGTGAAGACGGGGGTGGTTCGGTCTAAAAAAAAAAGGATATTTTCTATATGTGACGTAACGTTTTCCGTCAGAATGTAACGCATAATATTCGCTTGTCTCTCAGTCGGGTTGGGTGAAGTAACGTCGAGACGCTTATACGATAACAACAACAGCAACAATAAGTCAATACTTAACTTTAAGTCATCATAATCGCAAAACTTTATTACGGATTTACAGGAAATTTCCGGGACAATAGATGACTCGGTTGTGATGTGAGAAAAATATTTGAAAACCTTTCAGGATTACACTTGATGCTTGATTTGGTAAAAATAATTAGGATCTGTTGTTGCGAAGGAGGGTTGTAAGTGGTGGGTTTTGAGGTCGTTAGGATTCGTTCTGAATATTGAACTGAATAGTTAAAATAACAATAGCCAATTCGAGCAGATAGCGCAAACTACTATTATCCACGCTGAAATAGTCATAAAGTTACACTAAAATTTGCTGAATGTTGCAGCGTTACAGACAATAAAGCAGCCAGTGCTTGTGTGTCGGCTATTCGAAATATGTATATATTTTATTTGACATTTTTTTTTATATTACATAATATCGAATCCACAAATTGATATTCGGTACTTGGTGGTATTATGTGATACATGGAGGGTTGAATCTCCATAAAAATGGGGTTGTGAAATCAGTTTGGCAACAATTTAACGACTTCTCACGCAACATAAACTTTTACTGAATGATAACCAGAGCGTTCGCGACAGTAACACGAAAATATAACAACAATAATAATAATGCATGAATGCATACGGTGGAAGTTTTTTTTTTGCTCCTTATTATTTAAGGATGTCGCAATATAATACTGGATTATGCATTGCATGACGTTTTGTCCAGTAATCGGGGAGAATAGTTTTTGTTTTATGGTGATAACTTGATTAATTACATTGTTGCACCAGTACACGTTAGAGCTAAGAAGTTTTGGTTCTACTGTACGATGGAAATTTTTATTGTTTATGCGATGCAGGAGAAAACTACGATTCTAATCGTCAACGTTTTATGATAGCTTGTAAAAGCCATATGTAGGGTTGGTTGTAAGCTGCAAGAATGGAAATAGTAGTTGTAAAGTTCCAGCTCATTAGAAGGTAAACGACTTAATTACAAAGGAAAAGATTTGTAAGAAATCATGATCGTTGGTGTACAAATATTTTGAACATCCCTTCACTTACAACCTAATACTCCGCATATAGGAGATAAACGTAGTCGTATCAGGATAATACATATGAAGTCTTTTTCATACATATATCATGCATTTTACTGCTCACAGCGCCATTCAGCCGGCCTGTTATAGGTAGAGTAACTAAACTATGGTTTTTCTTTTTTGTCAAGTGCTGTCAGTAAGTAGATATCCAGGAGGCTAAGTAAAAACGACATTTGCTTAAAGTTGCGAGAACACGAGAAAGAATTGTACACACAATTCGCAAGTTTCGCGTTTTCGTGGTTTCTCTACATTTCGTGAACTTCACTTAACTTCAATTTCTGAACTCATGCAAGTCCAAGCTTTTGAAATTAACCACGAAACACCAAAAACTCACGAGAAAGTCACGAATAATCATCTCGCGTATTTTTTGTTACTTTCTCGTCGTGATGTCGTGAAAAAACCACCTCCAGCTGAGAAAACGTACGAATCGTGAACAACGAAACGCAAGAAACTCACGGGAAATTCACGAAAAACTCACGAGAAACTCACGAGAAACTCACGAGAAACTCACGATAAACCTCTACACACTATTCACGAAAAACACGCGAATGACGCGAATGACGCGTAGCCGACTTAAGAGTATCTTAATCCAATTTTTCGTCAATTGGGTACATCAAAGCGGTCCGTTTATTAGTGGGCTTAGTTGTTACTCCTTTATTTTTAAGTAAATTTTTAAACTGTGCCAAACACCTTAAGCAATGAGTGCACATATTATTATACCATATATCTCCAATAAACTTCTGTAATCGGTTCATGTGATTCTTGAAACGAGACGAGAAACTCACGAAATGCGAAGAACAAGAAAAGCAGGAAAAGTCTGTAGCTACCTTTACAATTGACACTATGTTGCATTTGCCTGCATTCATTTCAAATTTTATAACTTGGGCTTGTACTTCACTGTATGCCATGTTGTAAAATATTTGACAGAAAAGATTTAGCAAGAGGCTTAGAAAAACTTTTTCCGTCAAGATAGACCTTGTGTGGAGTAAATTAAATAATGTGGCAAGCAAAAATTTGACGAATAATCTATCTGACTGTATTTGCCAGTGAGAATTTTCTGTCAAATATTTATTTGATGTACCTAGTTGCGTACAGTGTAGTGCAGGCTTTAATATTGACCGATTATGACCATTTAGAGATATGTCAAATCTTGACGTATGTTCTGTACATACCCCAACTTGCTTCATATATAGGGTGTTTTTTTAGAGGCGGAGAACTTTAAATTGAAATAAATCACAGAAAAATATTTTTCATATCAATGGAATTGCCTTTATTTGAAAGATAATTTTATGGCATTAAAGTTTGAATATGATTTCGGGCAAGTGGCCGCAATGGCTGGCACGTACTTGACGTAATATGGAAGTTCAATTTTCACACACTCTTCGCAGTAAATCAGGCTGTATTTCGGTAATACCGCGTCGAATGTTGGCTTCCAAGTGCTCAATAGTTTCTCGTTTGGCAGTGAGATGACGACATTGAGACTTCATTTTTGTTACATGTACATAAAAAATAAGTGCCTAAATCGAGTCGAATTACCATTATATTTACTTCTCCACTAATGATATATTCCACTGAATCAAATAGTACGGATAGTAATCATCTTCTCGAAATTAACTAGTTACGAGTATCATTTGGAACATAATATCATCAATTCATATCGTTTCCAAAATGAAGGCACAATATCAAACTCATCGGTTTATTTATAATTAGCAAAGTGTACTCTAAGCTGCGCTTCTGCCATCCAAAAGGTAATTAAGGTAAATAGAAATCCATAAGAATGCTTCCACCTCTCTACCTTGATGTATCCTTACACTGAAACATGCCCGAATCTGATGAATAATTCGAAATCAACCCATCTGCATATGAGCACACTTCCTCCATCGCCTCCGCTTATCTTCTGGAATTGCCTTCACATATCCACTCACTGTACCATTGATCAGCCCAAATTAACAGTATGCACTACGTGTTTTGCATAAACAAACGACAAAAAGCGTTTTAGTAAAATTTGCAAAGTGTTCATCATGCCGAGAATCTTAATTTTGAGGTTCCGGAAGGCGCACATATACGGCCCAGTGTGCATACTTGTGCCCGGCATATCCACCCTGTGCTCGTATCATCATAACGTTTGTCGTAGAGAAGCGCCGCAGCATTCCACCAATATCGACATAATTTCACTGCCATGTACACGTGTATGCGAGTGTGTGTTGTCTGTTTATTCTAATTTGCATGTGATCAAGGGTAGTTTCGGTCTCGTGATATTATGATACAAAAGCACAGGACGAAAAGACATTGTTGATTCTTCCCAGATAGTGTGCACGGGAAAGATGGGACGCTTACTAAAAACCTTGAAGCAATTAGTTTTGGTTTGGTAACCGTTGGTCTTAACGCACACCCAAAACCTGCATGTCCTCGACCAGGATTTATCATATTTAGCATAAATTTCGGATTCTATTAGGAATCCGAATATGAATCTCAGGTAAAGATGCCCTGCAAACCGAAAGGACATTTATTCTCCTGTTCGTTCTCCTTTTATGGCTTGCCGAACAAACGTCCTTGCGGCAAACGGTTGTGTATATGGTTAACAAATTGTACGACGGCCATTTTGATTTATATCTGATCCAGAGACGGAAATAGTTGTGCACAATAAGAACGATGTTAAACGAACTGTGAAATTTTTTTACTCGACAAGCACTTTTGACTCACCCTGTTCGCTGGAATTACGCTCCTATATTCTGTCGGTTCCGTGTACTGAGAATGAAACGAGAAGTGAGGTTAGTTACAATCAGCGAAAGAAATAGAAGCATCAACAAAGCATCCAACAGGACGGAAATCCTGAAATGTGAGGACCGAATTATGTGCCTGTGTTTGTGTGAGAATCGGGACGAAAAAAAACCGAGCTCTCGTTATGACTTTTCTTTTATTGACTTAACCACGCTACATGGATGATAGTATGAGCGATGGCAGAATATCTATGGGAGTCCCTGCGATGGAATGGAGTAACAAGTTTCGATGAAGGTACCGACTTCCTAGCATATAGCGGAGGAGCAGCAGGACGAGCACGAAGGACGAGAAAAATAGGAGCATCTGATGAGCAACGCAATACCGTACAAAGAAAACGACCCTTAGTTTGCACAAAATCGTGATGCGAATTTTTTATGGGATTTTTAGCGATTTTCCAAAGGACTCTGTCGCTTTCCAATGTTTCGCTATAGGATGAGAGTTGCTGGGCGAGAGTTGTTGAAGCGTGACATCTTCGCCATTGGATGCAGTTGTCGTTGCCAGCGTTCTCGTCGTCGTCCGGACCTTTTATTCAATTACCGACAATGGATTAATTCGAATTGTATATAATTGTCATGGACTTTGTGAATAGTGTGTCTCTTCTGTACTGTCCGCGCCTACTGTCCGGATTCTTTTATATTTCACTGCAGTGAAGCGCATTGCGGCAACAAACCTTTTTTCAGTAAGGACCATTTTTATGTCAACCCTGTCATTTATTTAATATTTATCTCATTTGTATAATAGTTCATTATTTATCTTTTAGGTATTTTTTTTCTCGTAAAGTACCTATCACTCTTGCTGATGAATGCGATACAGCAATAGGTATATGGGTTGTATCTTCCTAATGATTGCTTTGAGCTCAACCCAACTAGCAAAACAACTTCGCGATAACTTCGACAAGACCGCAAGTTATAGGCAAGTGTATGGAAGTAAATACCAACAGTCTTATGGAGGTTTGCAAGCAAGCTACGATCGACATGACTAATACTAAGTACCTTATTACGACAATTTTTCAGATTTACCTAGTGTATAGCGTAGCGGACTAATGTGTAACGGGGACCGTGGTTCGAATCCGAGAGTACCTAAGTAAAATCAATTCACATTTGTCAAAAAAAAAAAAATAATTTACAGCAAAATAAATTCGTAGTTGGGAGAAAATAAAATTAAAAAAATTGTGAATAATATATCTCGTTTTTTTTTTGCTTCCGTTCTTCCAAACTCCTTACGGAAGAACATCTTCGGAAAGGCCTTATACAAACTGTTGGAGCTTGGCCTTGGTATTTTTCTACACAAGAATTGCACCAAATAGGAAACTGAAAAACAATAATTGTTATGGCAAACCAACTAACGGATTCATTCACAAATAATTGCCTTCGCTCGGATAACCCGCTAATTATGTCGCTATGTCATTAAAATAATATTGAAAGTTGGGTGCTTAGCTTTAGAATTAGTTGGCTTTAGGATATGTTAGCCTTAGAATTAGGTTAGGAATTTATAAAGAGGTTTTTAGTCACAATTTTTCCTCATAATTTCAATAATTAATTACTACACTTACTACTACAATTAACTGATTAATTTAAGTATATAGTTGTAAAAGTTTATCTAGGGCTTTAAAATAAATCATGAATTGTTACACAATTGTAAACGAAACTAGTGAATAAATTTATCTATCTATCTAAACTAGCTTGCAGGTACCACTCCTTTTAAATCATTAAATTCCATGTATTATTATCATTATTATCTTTTTTTTACCTTAATTCAGTTTTGACTTAATGCTAATATATTGTATTTGACAGATCAGTCTTTTCAATTGACTATACAGCTCTTAACAATGATTTCAGTATGAGAAGTCTTAAGCAATAAATCGAAAAGTATGTAAAGGAAAAATGGCAAAAAATCTCTATGAATTTTCTTATATCTAAAACTTAACCTAGTGGTTTAAATTCCATGTTAATAGTGAAACTCGGTGGTGTAGTAGCTTAATTCTGTACTCTACAAGGTATTGGAATGCACTGTAACTGCCGAAGCCATTGAAGGGTCATATGACAGCAGAAGCATTTAATTGTTTGGTACAGAAGGATTTTTTTTTTGGAGGGAAAATTTTAGAGGCGTACATTATGACAGATTAGTTGAAAAGCACGTGAAATTCACAAAGTTAATCATGTGCAAACATGACCCACATCTTGCTAAGTTACTCAGAATAAAGTGCCAACAAAAAACTCGATCAAACATTCAAATATAACTTCAATATTTACCAAATTCATATTTATAGAAATAAACTTTTCTAACCCCTTCATACAATCGACTAGAACCAACTTTACTTTTTTACAGGGAAAGCCGGGAGAGTCTCAAATGGACAATCATCAAACAGTGGAGTACGACTTACAACTGCTTTTCCTTCAGCCAACCAACTCTGAAGAATGCCACTAACAATTGTGAGAAGTTCGCTCTTGTATTTTCCAATTTGTCAGACAAATACCCTCGACATATACGCAAACACAAACATTCTCTAAATTCCAAACATAAATATGAGCATGTTTACTTGTTGAATTTTCCTTGTCGAAGATTATTGTTTGCGTTTTATGTATGTTCAAAATTTACGATGTATGGGGGATGAGTATGTTTTCGTATAAGAGAAAACTGAGCTACTTACGAACTGAATACGAGGATGTAGATAAGTTTAGATTTACCAGATTTTGTAAGTTCAGCTAGTTTCCCTTTTTTCAGACTATTGTAGAATCGGTTTTTTTCTTAAATCAAATCGAAGTATTTTGGCTACGATCATGATTTTTGCTCCTGGTCAAGAATTACGACTGCAAAACTCTTGCGTTCCAAGGGTTCCGAAAATTTTTGAAAACATTTTGAAGAATCAACGGCAGGAAAAAAGTTTCGAAGCATCTAGTTGGAATCTAAGGTTCATCTAGCCCAAAAATATTTCAGGCGTAGAAGAAAGTTAGAGACTACAGTTAAAAGTTTTGTTTTTCCATTGCTTACCAAAATGTCCGTTCGGTACGCTTTAATATATGTATGTAGGCCCTTGAAATAGGTAGTATCACTACCAATAAAATCCTTAAAACGTGTGTGACTTACGTCCTATCACCAGTCCTGATCCACGTTAACTTTGTAATACTTCGTGAGCTGAGAACAAAATAAAGGAAACTCCAGCAATTCTATGGAGTAGCTTCCATACAAAAGTTATTGAAAAGTATATGATGATTGATTGACGGATTCAAGAAATTGTACCAATATGTACGACACGGCTTCAAAATGATACGGAGTCTTGTCGTCTCCAGTGTTTATATCTCTTTAGTAATAACTAACCTACATATTTTGCAACTTATTGTCTGGAAGATATTTTCATCAGGGATTATCTAAAAGTAGTAGTCTAGGTGGCTTAGTGGCTAGAGCACTTGCCTCAGGTGCATCTGGTAGCAGGTTCGAATCTGCTTGACGACAAGTAATTTTCGAGAATGGGATTCGGTGCCGGACTACCAGGTCACTAAGCTGTAAATGAGTACCAGAGTTAAAATCAGGGTAATAATCACGGACGAGCATGAAACTGACCACTTCACCTCCGAGTGTTCCGTTGGTTTGCAGTAACATTACTTCAAAGCCTATAGGCCCAATTTGGGCTGTTGCGCCATTGATTATTTTCTGAAAACATGATTTTTGATGATACCCTATGAAGTAATTAATTTGGATCGAGACATTCAACATTATTGAAATTATAAAGCAGTATATTTCTCAAAGAGAATAACAATTTTAAGCTTCCATTATAAGCGGCTTTAAATTCTACGCCATTAAATTTCATGATAATTTCCGCTTGGAAAATCTTACTAAAAAGATTTGCTCACTGAATAATTGTTGATAGAAATTTTCGAAAAAAAAAAAAATCCCTAGGACAGATAAAACTAAAATACTCACTCTACTGAAAGTGTTGCAGCGATAATTTTAAAATTTTCATGGAAACAAAATGCAACGGTGACAACTCATCCGAACGAAGTTCATTTGTTGCGCCACTGATGCTACCTACAGACTGTGTAGTCCTGCTCCTGTTTTAGCTTCTGCTAGGTTTGGCTCTACATTTCTCACACTTGGCTGAACTGATTGCCAGGTTTTAAGTGCGAAACTAGCACTTGTCCGAATATGAGCAACAGACCCATCCATGGGACATGGGACATGAAACTGTTCGCCATTGGCCAACTGTTGTGTCGGCGTTTGCCAAAAAGGATGCTATTCCAGATCCAGATGAAAAGCTGTCCGGGGCTGGGCCGGGACTGGGCTGTACATTTAATAGCAACAAGCCAGTGATTTATGTGTCATTATTACATTTTTGGATCCTTATTGGGAAGGATATATGCGACGACTGGGCTTACACACATGACTGCCTCTCGCTATGGTGAGGGACAAGAAAATGTATGCGTTTTTACTGCCACTCCATATAAAATACGATGGAGCAGTGTGTGCTGTTTTTTCTCTGTATCCTTGCGTATCCAAAAGATGTACAGTACGGATTTTAATATTGATTTATGGTGTCCGTTTTCCGCTATTTTGGGATATTTCAGCGGCTCGACATGTCTGTGGAGTCACTTTTTCTCCGCAATTTTGATATAATGTGTTTTTAAATTGCCTGATGCTCGTTTATTTGCTAGACTCATAATACAGGAGGTTTAAAAGTTATGAATATTTTATCCGAATTTTTTTACAGTATGCAGCCTATTGTCGTTAGTCTTTTTATACTCTGGATTATATTCGTACAGTATTACAAGTTTAATTGAAGGCTGGAAAAGCATGAAACGGAGGCTTTTCTGGAAAGCAATGAAGCAGTTCCATTTTGGTCTATGGTTTTTTGTTTGAATTCTTGTCAAAAATTCAAATATTTTTATTCGGTCTCCGGGCAATGAAAATTCAAACATTTCTATTTGACATGACTGGCATCCGTTTCGGAAGCCGGAGCCAATTCTAAAAGCAACATATAGTCAGAGTCTTATACTGATGATATCTCTGCGTTTTCGTCTATAATTCAGTTTGCTATTTTATCTATCAAATTTTCTTAACAATTCATGCTAAAAAGATTAAACTCAACTATTATTTATATGCCCATAGAAAAACCAATTTAATAGAAAGGTTCTGTCCAAGGAAGGGCTTATGTTAGAAAATTTAAATATGTTACTTGCACGTCGACATTCAAGAAAAAAACAATAAAAAGAATTTAGATTTGCTTTGATTGCCGCAAGTGGTGCCACGGAATTCGTTATATTTCTTTTAGCCAGGTACAGTAGATATAATTAAGGTTGGAAATAATGAATTGGTCTTGACTTGAATTGTTAATAATTAATTTTAAATATTTTTTTTAATTCCCAAGCATTTGAGGCTTAAAAGTGTTGTGTATATTTACGAATCCCGAGATATCTTTTGGATGAGATATCTAATTAGATTTTACTTCCAAATAAGGATTTACAATATGCAGTCTATTATTAATATTCAACCCTAAAGAGATGCAAAGAGGTATTTGCAAATAAATTTTAATTCCACTTTTTTTTAATTTTTATAATATTCTTTAATATTCAATAATTTTTACTTTATTATTTTTAACAATAAATGAAATTATTATTTTTAATAATTCTGATCGACCTGACCTGGCTGGACTGTTGGCCGATTTTTATACGCTCTGATGCAGTTTCGAACTAGTTTTTACTACGTGTGACTTTTTGTACAATCGTATAAGAATTAATTCTAGGCTTCTTCGATATTCATTCAGTAAGGAGATGGAAATGGGTTGACTCACGAATTCTGCCATATCTACATTTTCTAAGGGGTCAGCATAGTAACGTGCACTCGCTACTTTATTTTAAACGCTTCTTGAGCACAGAAATAATGAACGTAATTCTGGATTCTAGGCAGATTTAATTAGATCCGACGCATAATGCAGCATTTTGGGTTGCATTTATTTCGATTCAGATCCTATTGAATTCGGTTTTTCTTGATTTTAAAAATAGAACATTTTAGTTAAAGTTTAGATTTTTTGTTTTCTGTGAGCAGAAAATCTGAGAGACCTCAACTTAAACCCTTTTGAAATGCAGCGTAATGTTCACCATGTGATAAAGTTTAATGTTAACACAATGGTACTTATTAAACTTTATTTTCACACCAACAAATTTCTAATGCCTGTAGGGGAAATTGATAAATCGATCAAGTAAAAAACAGAATACGGATCTCAACTGCGACTGCGATTACGATTTGTCTATATTTCAGCGTGACATTCGACTGTTGAACAGAACAACGACTGCGACTTCGTTTCTATGCAAGCCATAAGAAGAACGAGTATCAAGTGTCAAGTGTCAAGTGATACTTCTATTTTGTTTAATATTTTTGAAAATGGACATGTCTCTGGGTAGCGCTTATAATTTATGTAGTGTTTTTAATCACTTTGGAGTGTTTGCGTTTATTAATAACAAGGAAGTGAATAGGAATCGGGACGAATCTTAAGAAAAATCGAAAAATCATCAAAGCTCTACATGTCTGTATGTAAGATAAAGACAGTATGTACTAAGCTATTGCGGTCTCATCCTAAATGTAAACAGAACTCAACTCATTTTAAAGAAGTCATGTAAAAACTCTATATATAGTGTTCGTACAAACTATAATAGTAAGTATACATATACAGTAACCAGCGAGATCGTTCCCAAAAAGTCTAATCAGTTATACGACATGCATACGGTTTCATTTCGCTGTATATTATATGACGCTTTCCTGCTGGGAAATAGTGGAAATACGAGACTACAACCGTAGTCTTAGAATTAGAGTATAGCACGACTGCACAGTCGAAGTTGGTGCTGTGGGCATTCTCAGTCCAGATACTTGTTCTGTTTAGGTCTCTAGCCACTCGCTTAAATTAAGAAAATTGCACTCACAGCAAGTATTTCACAACAATTAGCAAGTTGCTCAATCCGCTCTAGAGCTCCGGAGCAGTGGCGTTGAGATCTGCCCTCGTGCAGCGCTTTATTGATGCAATTTAGGCTAAAGCTGCTCCCACTGCAGGAGATTTTCTCTACAAAATATTTTTTTTCTGGATATGCGCGAAAAAGTCTGGATTTTGATCTGACTATACCAGTTCACTCAGCTGTAAATGAGTACCTGAGTTAAAACCGGGGGTAATAATCATGAACGAGCGTGTGGCTGACCACTTCACCTCCTAGTGTTCCGTTAGTCTCGTAATGAAGTAACTCGAGCATAGCTTCAAGGCCTAGGCCCGATTCGGGCTGTTGCGCCATTGATTTGATTATTATTTTAGCCAGATTTGGGTTTTCTGTCCATCACTGGAAAGTTTTCATCGAATATAATCAGAATATACTGAGAACTAACAGACTTCAGCTTACATTTTACTCTTCAAATCCATCTACTTACTTATTTCGAAGAAAATCCTCCATGCTGTTACCACAAGGACAAAACCACAAATTCGTAAATAGAACCCTTAACTGCAGTCAATGTCCTGTACGATATTTGTCGAAAAGAGCAACAGTTGAATTGCACACTTTGCTACTGTTTCCTTAAAGATATTCAAGAAAGCAGCTGTGTCTTTGCGACAAGTAGAGTATCTTGTGTTGTTGGGTCCTTCGTCCTTCTTGCTAATATTGTTGCTGAACTTGTTTAGTACAGCGTTTGCAACTTGTATGAATTTTATATCCTTTACTTCAGCTCCACTGGATCTTTTCGTGCATATAAAATTCGAAAGGAGTACTGCGTTTCGTTGTTGTATTTTTTTCTCTCCCGGTTTTCTTATTATAACATCTTATTTTCGATCTATTTTTAGATGCATAAGTAAGGATATGTTGTCGCATATGGTTACGTACTTATTGGATTTTTACTTCGTTAAGAGAATTTCCAAATTAGATTTCTTCGGTTTTCTTTTCATTTCACCGGTTACACACAAGAAGCCCATCGGCATAAATAAATGCCACGTTCACTAGGTAGCCTCCGTAGTCGCTATTCTCAGAAAATATATGGAAAATTGCTGGGAATACTTAGAAATTTGCGGTAACTTTTCTCATATCATTTCAATAATATCATCCTGTTGCTATTGCCAAAAACACATGGTTCTCGAAAATGAGACAAAAAAAAAGAAGAAAATTCCGGAAAATTTTCATTTTTCTTAACTTCAAGTTTTCATCTTAAGGCCATTATCCTGCTATGGTATTGATGGCAAGTCCTTTCCGTAAGCATGGAAAGATTGTATTTAGGTTGAAAAAGCGTTAGGGGTTTGTTGGGACTGAATCTAATGCCATTTTATCAGATTTGTAACTGAATTTAAATATTTTCTTTCTTCTTCTTCGTTTTCTTTTTCACCCTCAGTCAGGCTGGTTTCGATCTCATCGCATATCCTCGCACGAAAGAACCGATGATGGGGAGCACTTATCGATATGCGAATGGGAAAAAATTGACGGAAATTCTTGAGCACAATCAATAGCTATACAACAACGCACATATGGTTTAGTGTTCCTTGCGGGCTCCTGTTGATCTTATTTCCTGGAGAGCACTCATCCTGTTGTTTCCCTGTGGAGTTTGTGTCCTCTTGCGCCAGAAAATCTAACATTTAAATTCGATAAGGGAACCTCATAAAAATTTGTATAAAACAATCAGTTTAGGGGTTTATGGTATTTTGCGTTCGTTAGCCATTGTTTGGGGAGCATTACAAGTCGGATGGTATCGGAATTTCTTTTTCCCTTCGTAATGTTTCAAGTAGGGAACATGTGACTTTTTGGGAATCCGGAAGGAAACACTTTAAGTATTTGCATATGGAATCTGAACAATGTCAAATATATTAGGACCACCACGCTCTGTTGTCTTTAATATTATAGGTTTTTTCTTTGGATTAAATCGTTTATATTTCTTTGCTTTATATTTTGATCTAAATACATTTAAAGGAAAATTACTCGGTAGCCTAGTGCCTAACGTTAATCTCTACCATCTAAATTTTAACAACAAACAAGTAATAGAAACCAGTACGTAAGTAGTACTAACTGCATATTTTTATTTTTCATTTGCTCCACGACTACCAAAGATAAACCATAAATATATGTAGTAACTACGGGAATCGTTTAATTGATTCTCAATGAAACCCAATTCAATATCCAAAAAGAACAACGTACTTGGGTCACGTATAAACACCATTGAATGTACTCGAGGTCTCGTTAATACACTTACATATGTAATGTAAGAATCTAGCTATTATAGTTTAGGCTTCAGCGTTTCCATGAGGACCTCCTAATAAACCAATTTATATAATAAAATTTCCTCGGTAATCCTTTGTCAGCAAGAACCACCTATAGACTGGTCTAAATTAATTGCTAAAAAAACAGTGTACAAGCGTCTGTTAAATATTTATAGCAATGAATCTTGTCTACTAGTCAGCGAAAAAAAGACTTCATGGCTTCATGCTCGCTACAATATCCTCACGATTTTTTAAACGTGAAAATTAAAATGTCAAAAAAGTGATATACTAATAAAGCGAAACAATAGAAAACTTTTCACCTTCAACAACAAGGTGCTTAAATTTATATGACGTGCTAATTTACGGGATTTCCCCACTTAATCCATCACCTGAAAAGGAAGAACACTTCGCTTCAGTGAGGAAAGCCTTCCTCCGCTCTCTCCGTCATGTCAAAATGATTCATTCAACGGGTCACCCGCTGCTAGGATAGCGAAAAACAAACACCCACACAAAATACTGCAGCAGCCCCGCTGTTTGTGGCCGAATTTAAATAAAAATCAATTTTGAGCAACCCCTAAAAAATCGGACTAGCCACCCACGAAGCGCGACCATAAATTAAGACCACAAAACTCGGACAGACTATACTTGAATTAGCGTAAGTCGCCGTCGAGAGTGTCGTGACGAAGAACCTGGTGGGTCACCCGTCCGGGGGATATCCTTTCGCGATATGTTGTAGTCCGGCATGTAGGAACATGGTTAAGTGCGTGATAGTTCTTCACGCGGCCGCCAAAAAAAATAATTGCAGACTATTCTTCCTCGTTCCCTAGGACGTGGCTGAACATCGGCATGTTGTATGTCCTGGCGTATGCGGTTCCTTGAATAAGCCGGAAAGAATCAAGGTAATCGCGAGATCTTTGAGAACGAAATTTACCTGAGGAGTAGTGCCGCGCTGCCGCCACTCCACACAAACCATTGACGTCCATAAAATACTTGAAATTTAACGATTCGTATCGCAGATTGTGGTAATGAGCTTCTCTATTTACCTATGCTGGTTCGTCCTTCGCGCTCTGAAAGTACTTGTGACAGACTGTTGCTGCTGCCCCCGTACTGTTCACCTGGTTGACCTAAACTGGACACCTGACGTGATTTGCATAATGAACGAGACCCTTGTTCTTAATTGCTTCCTCGTTTTCGAGGTGAGAACTTGTGTCGTGGTCTTCATAACAATCGGCCGGGTTTTTGGCCGCTGGTACCTATTAAGTTTCTCAGGAGCTTTATTGCATGCGCTCCACTAGCTCAGCACGGGGCCCGAGATATGGTCAGGGCGCTTAATGTCTATAATTTATTGGGATCGCGATTGAACCTAATTTCAATTTAGATAAATTATTGCAGAATAATGATATGTTCAATGTAGCCACCTGGCTACAAGTTGTTCGATAAGAATCGGAACATTAAGGCGAAAGTAGGATGGAAACATGCTCTGAACTTGTGGAGTACATTTTTTGACCAATTTATGAAGCCATGTTATGTTGCTTGAGAGGGAATTCACGGCTGGGGTTGATTTTTGTAGGTGGAATGGACCAACTACTAATGCTGCTTTCATTAAACCCTTCCAGAGTCTTATGAGACCAGATTGATTCAGATTATAAGAATTTTTCATTCTTAATTTTACTCTGTTAGAATACTATGAGTGTATTGTTCACTCCACATAAATAGTCTTGTAAAATTGTTCTCATCTAAGATACTTGAGTGTAAAGATGATCTTATCAAATAAGTGAACTTCAAAATGACTCTGGTAGGCGAATTTATTGATGATATGTTCTAAATCTTAAGCCATATGAAAAGAGACAAAAAATGAGAGTATGGTTGTATACTATGAGAGTCTTAGAAGAAGGAAGTACTAAGCACTTAAGAATTATAATTTTTAAGAATGTAATACTCTTTTATTGCAAGGAAAAAACTGTGTCTACTGATTTACACTAGATAGATAGATAGATTGAAATGAAAATAATAAGAAATAGGGGTTATTATGTTTACCCTCTGTCACTGCAGCCAAATTTGGGCCTATTGTGACGTCCTCTCGGATTGACTATGATTCATCTTCAATCATTGCGTTTTCAATGAAGCCTAGTATTTTGCGAAGAGGAGTGGTCAGGAATTTCGATGGGTCCATGAAACCCTGACCGAAGTGCCAAAGTATTTTGCCAGCTAAACAATCAGAGAATATGCTCTCGTGTTTCGTCTTCGTCATTGCATAGTCTGGAAATTTTCGACTCAGAGAGATGCTTGCGCTCATGTGACAATGTTCAGTCTGAGCTCCCACTTGAGTTCGGGTTTGATATCTGCTTAATTTCAGATAATCAGATGTTCTTTTTTCCGAATGCTTTGGCATAAAAAGCTTAGAGTACCTGTTGCCCGCTGCAAAGCCAAATTGTATAGTACTTTGCAAGTTTTGACACATTCGGATGTTCGTTCTGTGGGATACCATCCACAGAATGGATATAGTCCAATGAAGTTCTGAACCCATAATTGACTGGCATAAAAAATATTCTCAGATTCTTATTGAATGATGAAAAAAAAACAAAGTTCTGAAGAAATCAGCTTGAATTGTAGCTCTTTTATGAAAAACATTTAATTCCTACAAGAATATGAGTTTAACGCAAAAGTCTCAAGTATTACTGGAGAGTGTTTCATTGTAAAATTTAGCTATGAAAAATCATACCACGACGCCCAATATCGCAAAGAAAAAAAAGTAAATCTCCAGATACCAATAATTCCGAGAAGAACAGAGATTTTTCGATACCTAGCTCAAAAAATCTAATTTTTGGTTTTCTTTTCCCGAATCCGAAGCAATTTTATTTCCACCCCGGCCACTTTTTTTTTTCCTCGTTACACATTCAGTTGCCATTTGAGTTATTGTCACATATCTTTTGAACCCTTATCACTGTCACCTAGGGAAGTGGTTCGTACACCACTCCAATCAACCTTGCATTGACAGAAAAACACGGAAAAAAGGGAAACAAAATACCCCAACATATTTTCTTCGAAATCGGATTCCGTAACATTGGGAGCTAATCGGAAAAGTAGTAGTATACGATAGTGGAAGAATCTACCACTTTTTGTTTTCGAATGAGATGAAAAATCAAAGAAACGTCCTGTGAGAGAAGCAAAACTGTCCAATACAATGGAGTTGGGGTTGTTTTCGAAGACATCCCCAACTATAAATTCTGCTTTCCTATCGAATATTAGATATCATTCGATTTTATTGCCTTCGAGGGATACGAGATTTATGGCCTGGACAATTTGGCACAGGTGGTGTGCCCTTTTTAGTGCCTTCGTTCGTCGTTGCTCTGACCCCTCATACCGCCCTTAGTATGTTTTATATATGCCACGTCGTAGTTTTTTTTTTATCGTCCCGTTCCGGAGCCCGCATACAAAACTTGGCCTTTGCTCCTACACTTTTTCGTCCTTCAGTTACTCTGCGACAAATTACACTCGGGGGAATGCCATCGATATCCCGACATTGCGTCGGGTGATGATGACCAAATCACAGCACAAATCATCCAAGGACATTAGGACAGACTGGCGTCCACTTAAAGTCATATGCATGCAATATGATCTGGAAAGGTTTGGATATGAGATGTGAATGTATATTCCCTATGCGATAACGAAGCCCAGGAATGAATGTATCCCGGAATTTTAGTAGCCATTTAAGTAAAGGTTTGTAACATATCTCGAGAGGGATTCAAGCGAGCTGAGGCTAAGGAAAATAAATGAAATTGCAAGGGTAATGGTTTAATAACTACTACGGTAACAGTACAGTGTTTTCATAACGAAACATAGTTAGGACTTAGTTATTGCATTTATAACTGAAAGTGCAATGCCTGAAATTGTTCAATAATATAGTTAAGGTCTTACAAAAGTTCATAACTAGAGAACCCATTACCCCTCAGGGATATAAACCTTGGTTGGGGCAAGAAAAGGATGGTGGTTTGTATACTCAGTATACCACGTTGGAATTGTTTGCCATCGGCATTTGAATCTCCCGATCTTCCAAACTTTATCACTTTAGTGAAAATGGTGCGAATGTGCACATATTAATCGGAAGAAAAAGGACAAAATCTGCAAAGCATAGAGTTTAAAAAAACAAAAACAAAAAAACAAGTATAACAAAATAGGGTAAGGTACCCAATTGCGAGCCCTGCGCCTATTCCGAGCCCCCGTCTTTAATTCTACAAATAGCTGACAGTTTTTTCTTCACTACCAATTTTAGGCATTGCTGTTGTGACAATAGATATAATTAAAATTATTAGTGAAGAAAAAACTGTTATGAATTCTTAGCTACATATTTGTGGAATTAAAGACGGGGGCTCGTAATAGGCGCAGGGCTTGCAACTGGGTACCTTACCCTACACATTCTCACATTCTCTTCGCGCTCTCGACTCGTTTTTGTGTGATTTAGCACCGCTACTCTATTTTACTATAAAGTTCGCAGATTATCCGTAAATGGTTCGGATAACCACATGCAATCCACTCACAACCAAATGGTCATTCTGCTAAGTCGTAGCCCCCAACTATTCGTAACTTTGCAGGTAGCGAGGTGGTACGTATGACTAAGCCCGCGCTGGCAAATTGGTTGTGACAACTATCATATCAACGTTCTCACAACCTACTCTTCGCGAAAGTAAGCTTTACTATATTTAGTGATATGATATAGTTCGTAGGAGGATCGTACAACTCCTATACGACTATTGGTTATACTTGGGTATGAAATCTCAAACACGATGTATTCCGAAATTCATTCATTCATTACTACTAGCTTACGTACTTATTTTTTAAGAAATTGCTTCCACTTCTGCTGCAATACTGAAAAACAAAATTGGATCTAAACTGAAATGCCAATGGATTTCTGATCCGGTATCCATAGAAGCTAATTACGTCATAGGATAAAATAAAAAAGAAAATAATAATTTGAAAATTTGGCAGTTTGTTTGTGACGAAACTGATTTTATTTTAAGAATATAGGTTTTAGCGAATAATACTTTCTATAAATTATAAAGTTTATAAATAAAGAGCTGCCAAAAGAAAAATCACAAGTGCAAGGACTGGAACCTGACCATAAATAATTAGCACACTGAAAATGTTGTAACTCTTGTGGTGTATGGCTACAAATAAATTATGTGCAATGTTGTGGAAGTTATGTGTCTAGTTCAAGTGTGAAACCAATTACCTAGCAGTTAAGAAACTTGGTCCTTTTTCTGAAGTCATGATTTCCATGAAGTATCAAGTCATTAACTCAGGTGTCATAACTCAACGAAAAGTCCAATGTCGAGACTGTTGAGAATTGTCCAGAACGATGATAGTAGGTACCTACGGCATGTCCCTTCCGTAGGACGGAATCCTGCCCAAGTCGGAACAATTCTTCTTCCTGTGGATGGTTGCGTTTTCTCGCTTGCTGCCCGTGGCGTATGGGTAATTGTAATTAAACGTCAGATGAGTTCCTAATTTATGATTATTAAAGCGATAAAAAATTTTCGCTATGCGAACAAGTCATTTTTTCCCCCGAGCTACCTAGAGAGTTGGTTGGCTGTACTTTTTCTCCGGTGCCGCTAACGGAACCTTATCATTTCGTGTTCATGATTTGGTAGTGCAGGAAGAAGAATTTTTTTTTAACGTTGGCACCAAACCATCAGCATGAGTAAAAGACAAAAAATTAACTCTCAGCTAAAATTGGCTTTCGTAATGAATTATCAGCGAAAATGGATGCGATGCGAAAATTGCTCTCGTTTGGCGTCGAATAGAGAGGGAGGACGGAAGTAGTATAACGTTGTGCAGTTAACAAGGCAATCAGTGGCAGGGCATTTTCTATACTTTTTTCACGTTGGCCGTAATAATTGCTGGAAAAAAGGGCTAAATTAGAGGTAAAGCTACCCCATCGCGGGATTCGGTGGATTGCCGTTGAAAAAAAAATGATTTAATTGTTCTTTTTGATAGAATTTAAAATCACAGACAAAAAATCTAATAGAAGGCTATTTTGTATATTTCACTTGACAGTACAATGGAAATTTTTAACCTCTCAGTAAATTTGGTTTTTTACAGTAGTTGCTTTCTACTCCATTAAAAATTCGATAAGCTAGCTCTCTCACAATATCAGTAAAAAATGTTCACATTCGTCTTATAGAGCAGCCTTTACAATTCATAAGTGATGTAAGTGTTGTTTATATTTTTATTATTATTTACTTTATTATTTCCTTACATTATTTGTTATTATTTATTTTATTATTTTTTTTACATTATTTGTTGTTATTTAACAACAGTTATGTTTATTTTGTTACCTCTCTATTTTCTTATTATTTTGTTTTTGTTAATATAGCATGTGCAAAACCAAAAATGATTTATGTTCCCTGCTTCCTACCCCTTTCCACACTCCAACTAAAGTTCTAAATTCATGTTTTTATTAAAAGACCACTAATTTGTTTTATAGTGTGCATCCGATATCCACATTAAATCATCTCTTTTGATTTAGGATTCGAAAATTTAAATTGTTTAATTTTAACTTGAATGAACAATAATTTAACAATCTACGACAACATTTTAAATTGTCAAGCATATATGTATATAATTAAAAATAAATTAATTTAGTAAATAAATGGTGGTAGAATTAAAAGAAGGTGTTATGTAAAAACGTTCAAAAAACTATTTGTATAAGTATTTTCAAAAATTCTAAAACTAATTTTCAATCAACATTTATCATTTTAATTTAAAAATTTTTTTTTTTAAATGTTTATTACAAATTTTCTTGAATTTAAATTGAATGATCTTAAGCAAAATAAAATACATAACAAAAAGTATAAGCTTAAATTACCAAAATCTTTTTTTTGCAACATCATTTTAATAAAAATTAAGCTATTCAATTGAAATTAACGATTAATCCCTGTTATTTTTTGTATGCCCCCAAACCAAATTATTATAGAAAATTGATAAAAATAATAACAACTTAATCGTTATACTATGTTCAGACTACGAGATTATCGTGTTTAAGTATAGTTAAACACGTTGAAAACGCTTTCCGTTTACCAAAGCTAAAACGCGTTTAACCAAAAACATGTACTGCGACCCTCACGGTAATCGAAGTAAACTTTAAAATAGACTATTAAATTCTGCATAAACTAGTTTTATTGCATGTGCAGCGACTGCATTAACTAAGTAATTCATTTTTCATCACTTTTGTTTCAAATAATTTAGAAATCATAAATTTGGTAATGAAACACAGCTGAATATATACTTGTCAAAACAAACTGCCATGTATCAAAATAAAACGAGTTTCCTAGTGTGAACACAGCTTTATCATCTTGTTTATTTTACCAACTTAAACGCGTTTAAAACGCATATTCTGTGCAGGGTATAAGCATCAGCTGAAATTGTTAAAGGTTTTTAAAGTATTTAATACGAGTAGGTAGGTAATATGCAAAGAAATATTTAAAAAAATACCGTACGTACTGGAACATACTTATACGATTGTAATAGAAAAATGTGAAAAATGGTGTTGTACATAAACAACTTCAAAGTTGTAAAAAAAGTAGAAAAAACATTTTATTTCTTTGTAAAAAAAATTACTTTCATAAAAATAATTAACCATAAAAACTGACTTGAGATAATTATCTGAAAAATTATGATACAGAAAATTAGCATGAATCTGTAACTTGTCCATAACGACACCAAACACACTAAACTATTCCGCATAAATTTTCGCCGAGAGTTATAATAACTCTGCAATGAATGGCATACAAAACAAAAGCCGTTTCAGGACCTCAAGAATATAAGGACTTGGTTCCGCCAGGATTTTGTGTGGCACAGTAGTTAAACCGTAAATGGCAAAAGACAACGACATTGTTGGCGGCGAAACCCCAACAAAACCTTCGATGCTGATGATGATGATGACGGCGATAGACAAAAAAGCCCCAGAGTCCTTTGCAGACTTTCAACGTAAAGTTTATGGGATGTAGCGCAGACACACGTACATGTTGCGATGGGGGTATTTCGGTTTTGGAATTTCGGGCGCAGCTCATTCGCTCTACTTCTACTTCTACTTCGTCTTTCCCAAATAAATATGCAAATCTATGGTAATTTCTTAATTGTATGAAATTGATGCATAAGGATAATAGACACAGCGAATAATACACTCAAAAACAAGCACCGGCAGAAGAACAAGGAGAAGAAGTTGCGGCACAACGAAACCGTTCAAGATCAACAAAACATAATCCAACAGATAGCCGTAGAACAAGAAAGTAACCAGATAGGATCCTTACAACAAATTACAGGCGTTTCTTGTAAGAGAAAGTTGGCCATTGGCAAGAACAATACGAATCCTTCTATCGACTGTCGAGAGTCAATGTGGCTGTTTTAGGGCTTTTTGATAGGCCACCTAATTCCATCCTCGGGTATCAACGGAATTAATTGAATACGCCATTACTTCGAGAAGGGTACATCCGACACTGTACCAATTTCCGATAGCGCGTCCCGAATGAAATCATATAAATCCTTCAAATAACTTATCAAGATCAACAATATGATAGCGTTTTATTGGAAATGTTTTATTACGCACACGATGATGACGAGAATAACAATATTATGGCGAGATAAGGACAATTGGAACAAATTAGATGCTACCACTATAGATTTGTTGTAGGTATACAAACATCTTATTGATTCCGGCTATGCCAAGAAATTTCGTATTTAAGAAAATTTTGAATGGCATATAATAATAATAATAATAATATACTATATATGACTGATAGTATAAATGCTGTCTCTATCAATGTCATTCATGAGTTGCACGTTAACGATAAATGCTCAGGAAGTCCACAAAACATGTACGCAAAAACCTCAATAATATTGATTCACGTATCCTACAGTCCACTGAACCATATCGCAGATTTTCAATTTTAGAGTAACAAAAATCCAAGAAGTTAGTTTCCTGAGAATGTAGGGGTTTTTTTCACATCTTGTATACAAAACGATTAAAATTTAAAACTAGACTAGAGGCAAGAAGAAGTAAAAATGTTAGAACAAATTTTATTTAATAATGATTTTATTCAGAATAAGTTCAAGATAATAATAGATATTAATCCTTTTTGGGTGGAGACAACAAAAAACGAGTTCGAAATATTTAGAGTTACAAAAAATTTTTCATTTCACCTTGATCAAAAAGTTCCCAGAATTTAATGAGAAAATTAAAGATACAAGTTTATTCAACTAAATCTATATTGTCCCCTTCAAAGTAATCCCTATCGACTGCAACACACTTATACCAGAGCCTAATCCAATCCTCGAAACATTTTTTATATTCGGTTTTCGGTATGACCATCAGTGCTCCCTGCGATTTTTCCATTACTTCCTCTCGGCTGCTGAAACGCGTTCCCCGGAGTGCTTTTTTAACTCGATTGAACAGAAAGAAGTCACAGGGAGCCAAATCAGGTGAATTTGGTGGCTTTTGGATGGTATTTGTTGTTTTTTTCGTCAAAAAATCACGAATAATGATGGCACTGTGCGACGGTGCGTTATCATGGTGCAAAATCCACGAGCTTTCTGCCCACAATTCTGGTCTCTTTCGACGAATTGCTTGACGCAAACGTCTCATAACGCCCAAATAATACTCTTTGTTTACTGTCTAGCCTTCTGGCAAAAATACATGATGCATTACACCGTTGTAATCCATGAAAACCGTGAGTATTGCCTTCTTTTTTTGACTGAAAATGACGTGGTTTTTTTGAACCGCTCGTGAAACTGGTAAACGACAGTTTTCTTCAGAGAATCGTTGCCGAAAAACTTTTCCAACATTTCCAACGTTCGCGCACCATTAAATCCGATTTTTACGCAATATTTAATACAAGTTCATTGTTGCAAATTTAAATCCATTTCTAAAATTGTAAAAAATCGCCAACACACACAGAGATGGATGTAACTTTTGCTAATGTCAAGCTTCGACGCTAAGATTTCGAGGGAATGTCCACAACAGCTGTACCAAGCTAGCAAAAAAAACAACAGAACTCATATCTGAACAATGAAAGCTGGAATTCCGGAAACTTTTAATCAAGTGGTAATTTACGAGTATTATCTCTAAAAAATACTTTATTTCAATTTCGATACAAATAACAAATGTAGCCTTCGCAGGAATTTTTCGTACTGTTTTGACTAAATTAAATAGGTATCTATAAAAAATATCACAAAATACATGAATATAAGAACTTATAAAATTTGGGATTAGATTTTTTTAAAAAAAAACTTCTTAATGGGGTTAGTGATTTGATTTATTTCTTTCTTTATTATTACTCTACATTCAGTTCTATGCAAAGTAAAATAAACTGCATATTTTTCCAATCAGTAAAAATTACAAAATCTTAGTTCAAAGTGTGGAATGATGGTAATATGCCGGTAATACTCGAACGAATATTTTTACATTTACTACTTATTATTATATTTAAAATGTAAAACAAAATATGATCTAGTATAAAAATTGAAGCAGATACAAAAACTGAACCCAAAAAAAAAAATACTTTATTATTAAAAAATAATAAAGTAAAACTACATTTGGGGAATGACTCATTGAAAAAGGTGGAAACGATTTCTCCAACTCCAGTTAGAAAATAGGTGACTATTAAACATACCCGAAGAGGTGAAACCATATCCGATATCTAATGAGATCTTAGAGATATGGTAGAATTCCTGAAAAATTACGCGACCAGTTTAAACCATTTTAGAATTTTGAGAACATTTTCTAGCTATTCATATGAAGAATCCGTGGAATAAAAATGAAGTTAATATTTGAGAAGATCTAGTATATATGACGAAAATCGTAAGAAATATATGCATTAAATTTTCCTTGATAATTTGTTTTTGCCTCCCTTCCGAACAACAATGGACATTAGAATTTCTTTTAATCAAAATTACTTATACAATTGATTTACATTGTATTTACACACCGAGTTTTAACTTTCTAGCATAATCCGTTCTATAGTTAGGAAAAACACCCCCACCTCTGTACCATAATACTTTAAAATATATATTTTTTCCAACACACTACTATGTTCTATCTAAATACTACATAGGTCACAGCCTTATATCATTATAGGTTCTTGAGATATAAACATCAGAACTTTTACTTTTTCGCCCTCTTATACCCTCATCCCGGGGGATATTAAGGTCTATTAGGCCAACGTTTGGTAATAATTTTTTTGCATAAGTATATCTTACACTGTTCTTGAGGTATGAGAAGTGGATTTTTTTTAAAAAATAAAATAACACTTCCATGGTCTGCCAACCCCTTAAGAAATGTTATTTTTAGCAAACTTTATTCATCAACCTTTATACATTTCTATTATTCTATATTATTAAAATAATAAAGTGAAATTAAGTTTTTCAGATTTTAAGTTTTATTTTTAATGGCCCAGAAATTTATTTCAGCTGCTTGGAAATGGTGAAAAGGAGTCATTTTAGAAATTAAGACTTTTCTTTACTCCGTTAAGGAGTAACAAAGATTTCAATGACTAAGGCCGCAGCACTTTTGACTGAAATTTCTGAACCACATTTGAATTTTAAAAATTTAGCCGTTTGAAGTTTTTTGCTTTTCCCAAGTTATAGGAAATACAAATGTAAGAGGTAGTAGGTATATTTAGGTATGCTTCAGTGAAAACAATAATCCTGTTGGCTGTCAAAAACATTAAAATTTCAACAAAATCAAAGAACAAAAATGAAAACATTGTCCAAAATTTTTCACCTTTTAAATTGTCGGTTTTCTGAAAAATCTTGAACCCCTCCAGTCCAATAGTTTTACTTGCACAGTATCCACTCACATCAAAACTTCAGTCGTGCAATCCATTTCCTATTTCTTTTGCAACAGTTCAACATACTTGAGAGTTTTCTGCAAACCTAACCAGGAAAAGGATTTTAATTGTCCGCAATATAAGCTAACCCCAGACATGGCGAATTGTTGCAGTGCCGAATCAGCATTATTCCTATGCCGAAAGAGATAAAGACATCCGCAGTCATCCAGACATACCCCCCATATACGAGTACGTAGAGGTACTGGCCCAGCAAGCTAACAATTAAAGTGCAACAAGGCACTTTCCCTCCCGCTTTTAACTTGTAGCGAAGACATCCTGTCTGACAATTTGTTGGATCAAATTACAAGGAGGATTCCGAGCGTCGACGACGGTGACTAGTGTAAAGTGTTTTGTGCCCCTACCACCGGAAGACTTGGACCCGGGATTTTTCTAACGAAACGGCTTCTCGCGGGAATTGCGATGGCAAGTCCTTTAGAACATCACGACGAGTGTTGTATTATTTCTTTCTAAATGCGCTACACTCCGTTCGTATCCTTTCCCGTGAATGCACTTCATTGCAACTGTCTGATGTTATTCAGGAAATAAGGACTCGGATCCGTGTCATTTTACCGACTATCCTCTGTGTCTCCTCTGGTCGGTACGTACCGAGACACTGTTCTACTTCCGAGTCTCATAATCAAGAACACAGAGACTTTAGGAGTGAGGAATTTTTAAAGGATGCGAGTTGTTAAGTTTTGTATCCATTCTCCATTCTGACGCTATCCGGCCCAGTATTCATTCGGGCTGAAGATATACTTGGTGGTGATATCGCATAAGGTACTCATACACGTACCTAGGAAGATACTCGAGGGTCATAGCGACTCAAGTACGTATGTAGCGTAGGCTGCTTTTGGGCACGTTCGCTGTCACTTTGTAACAAGGCCTCGTACAAAATTTTAAGTGGGTGACAGTAAAATCACCTTTGATGATTTATTATATGCTGCAATTTCGCCATCAGGATCTCAGTTCTATAAATCAATTTCATTGTATACGTACGGATGTGCGAGGACGAGGAAAATGGCGTGCGAGTGAGCAGGACCGATTTGGAGCGATTACTCAGTCTCTTTTCGGGAACTCCTAAGTGCTTCTGTACATCAATTAACTAACCAGCACACAGAATATTTAGGCGGCGTGAGTTGAAGAACATCAAAAGGGCTGCGTACGGTTCACATAATTTGCTGACAAGAGTAGCAGCGTTTTGAACGTGCTGAATGTTTGGCTGTGAAGTTTAAGCCCTAGTTTCGCCACAAAAGCCACCATATTCTGAAGCAATCCCCCCGGGTGAAAAGGTTCCGGTTAAATGGGTTGCCACGTCGCACGTTCAAAGTGCGACAAATAATCTGTTGAAACTTATAATTTCTGTATCTAGATATGGTCTTTGTGTATTGAGCCGACGGTACCATCAGGGGCTGATTCAGACTTTTCGGATATTCGCTGATTTTGCACGACAGCCTTTTCACTGTGTTTCCGAAAAAAAGCAACCACAAAACACTTCACATGATTTTAATATTGGAATAAACGCTGTGGACTGTGGAGCGTTCTACAATTCGCTTCGTTTAAATTACGTACGTAGCGCGTAGCTGTTCAACTTTCGATTATCAAAAAGGGACTATATTAAATTTGCCTAGTACAGGATATTGGATTCACTATATGCGTAAGTGCATAAAAAATACTTTTAGTCTTTTGGTTTCTAAGCTGCCTAAATAAGTTAGTTCTATTGTAAAATAATTTTAAATTAGTTTTAAGTTAGTTTTTAAGCTCTTATCAAAACATAATTTTAAATTAGTTTTAAGTTAGTTTTTAAGCTCTTATCAATAGGTTTTTAAAAATAATTTCCCTAAAATAAGTATGAATTTAATCACTAACATAATTTGCAGAAACAGTTACTACACTATAGTTCTAAAGACAATATGTTGTTTCACGTCTGATCTGTACAAAATTATATAACTGTAAATATGTGTATAGAATTACTGAAATAATTAAATAAAGAGTATGTTATGTGTAGTCTGAAGTAGGCTTGTGTAGCTCGCGAACGAACTAGTTCGAAGGAGCGTTCCCATAAGTGGAATGAACGAACTAGTTCGCACTGAGTTCCGCTCCTAGTTCGTTTGATTGGTCTTCACATTTTTCTAAATGATCTTTCACTGAACTTTCGCGAACTAGTGAATTATGATAAGAGAACGAACTAGTACGTGACGGATCGCGAACTGCGAATGAGCGGTCATTATAGTGAATTAAAATGCAGAAGCCTAGTATGTAGGGCATGCAGTGAGGTTAGAGTTCTGAGGGTCAAAGCCGCAAAAGAAAGTTTAATGCGATTTCATTTAGTTTTATGTATTTTGATACAATTTCCCATTTGACACGATCTAAACCTATTGCAATAGCCGTACAGAATCAACGATCATCTGCGACATTCATAGAAGTAGGTAAATATTAGCCTACTAAACGACCAGCGTGATGAGCTAAAAAAAATCCAGCCGTTAATTGGCAATGTTCATTGACATTATATTGGGTAATTTAATAGTTAACAATTCGATATCGTTGCCAACTAATACTCGTACATGAGGTCAGTATTGTGAGCAAAGGCGCCCATACAACATTTTGTAGGGAGGGGTAAAGTCGTGGCTTAGAATTGAAACCATGTGGCAAACACTGAATAAAAGAAGGTAGCTGAGCTGAGGTGGTAAGTTCTCTTACGAGGATGAATAGAGAGTTCACTCGACCTAAAGACATACAAAAAGTTACATCCATGAACACCTAATACCTACCAACGTTGCAAGCCTTGCGGCACTATCCACCTTATAAGGCTTCACTTTTCGAATAATTTTCCTAAAATACAAATGTAATAATTTTGTTGTTTTTAGTCCGTCGAACCGGATTTGTATAGCCTCTGACAACCAGCAGAAACTAAGAAAATACATTTCTACCGAATGATATAATACAATACCGATACCGCAGAGCTACCAGGTAAAGTGTTCGTCAGCAGAGGCGTACCGCTCACGCAGAGTTCGTTATGTTGAGTCCGACGTTGCACACATTGACAAACAATTAATTCGATTGTTCGCTTGGATTCGATATTGAAAAAAAAAAGTTTAGTTAAAGCTAAATTCTATATACTGGAAACCGATTCAAAATAAGAAGGTAAATTAGGATTTAATTTAGACACAAAGCACCCTTATTACATATTGGAATATAGTGAGTTATATTGCTCCAAAATTTTGCTTTCTACTTCATGTTTCCGGAGTCAAAGTCGAATTAAACCACGGAACAAGTGAATATGAAGGCAAAGCAATTCATTACAAGGTTTCGTCATACTTACAGCAAAACAATATTATCGAACGAAAAATTTAAGTCTAATCTCTCGTTGATTTTGTCCGCTGTTCTAAAACTAGACAAGTTATGAAACCAACCTGAAGAGATCGTAATGGGCGCATGATCGCATGAGCTCATGGTGCATGGTTCTAGCGCTGCGCTCCTTCTTAAACCTAAACCTTTGAAGCCAAGACACCAAAAAAATTAAACTTAAACAGGATTTTACTGACATAACTTTTTTTTACAGTATTACATATTGTTTCATTAAATTCTGTGTAACGAACATAATTTCCACTTGAAATAACCTTTTTAAAATATGACAAAAAAAAAAATAAATTTCATGTCCCTAATTCCTATTATGTATTTATATTATTTCTGTAACTATTTGCATATGTATTTAAAAAAATAATAATAATATATACAGAGAAGTTGAATATCGTAAATTCGTTTGCGAAAAGAACATTCACCTAAAAGTTTTAATATTGATTCGTTTTTGAATCATCTAATTTGAATATAGACGAAGCAGTACAGATCACAGCTAAATATTTATTAAAAAATCGAGTCAATTACGAAATGCTATTTATCTACAGAATTAAATTTTGGCAGTACATTCTATTCTAGCACAATTAATATTACCATGAATTCTATTTTTCAAATTATGCTCATTTCATGATTGAAATCGTGTCCAGTTTTGTAGGCAAACTAATTACGAAACAGCTTGTATAAAATGTGAAAATTTCGCATGATCAAATAAAGCTACTTACCGACGACTATACGAGTACAATCCATTAAAATCAGCATTGCTAAATTGAAGTGAAAACTTTATAAATGCAAGTGAAACGTATTTATGACCCAATTCGATGACTCCTTCAGCCCGACATGATTCCATTAAATGAAAACTTCGACAACACGCTTCACGATCGATTCCCGCAGTAAAATACAATTTCCATCGGATTGTGTATTTTCTAGTAGCAATCCTAGCGAAAATAGTAGTAGCCATATCTATAACATACGAGTATAAAAGTGCAGCTAGGACTTGTATCCTGCATATTATCAGCAACACTATCCAACATTTCGTCCGCATGTACACAGAGTAATGATGCAATTCATTAAATTCAACGCTCCATAAAGTTCATGGCTTGAATTTCTGGATTCTGTGAGATAGTTGGCGGATAAGTCAAGAGATAGGCGCTATCTTTTTGCCGTGTTATTTGGACGGTAGTAGGGTGGTTCTCGTAGTCCAGAAAGATTCGAATCGCGTAGGTAACGTATGGGAAGTACTTCTATCCTTTAAAAGGGATTATTTTGTTCAGTGAATTCGAAAACTGATAATTGTTGTTGGTATTGTTGTTATTTGGCTGCACAATGGGGTACGATCCTCTGCCTTTTCCCTGGTTTATTTCACCAAATTTGCGCTGATTCTCTTCTTACCGTACGCGGATGACACTATGGTACATTGTTTATATAGGGAGATTACTTGCTGATTACGGATAGCGTTTATAATTTCCTTAACGAAATTGGTATTGTGTTTTTTCACCGTAATTGCACTTTATTACTTGGGTAATGGCGAGCTACTTTAATATTTCCTTGGCTTTAAATTCAACTGCTGCCTGGAAGACGCTAGCCTGGTCCGGGAGGCGGTAGCCAGAACGTACTTCTCGAAAACTCTGATTTACTTTATTTACATACTAAAATTCAAATTTGTAGCATAAGCTGTTCTGTAAAAACTTTATTTGTTTTTCACTCGTAAAAATAACTATAGTAGACCTGCTATACAAAAGTAGATGTGCAGAATATAAAGAAAATTTTTTTTAAATTCGGATTATTTTCGCAAACAAATAGGGTTTTATATATAATTGGTAGATTCGTATGTTATGAATGCGGTACGCGTATAAGTTTAAAACTCAAATTTTAAAAAATGTGGCAAAGAACGGTATCGTATTCCCTCGAGCACGATAATTCTATTTCGGTATTACGATAAAACAAACTGCCGCGTTGTATGAGGTTATCAAAAATTCCATGTCCGTAGGCTTAAATTAAAATTCAAAATCGTTCACCTCTTCCCGGAATAACTAAGCGACTACCGTTGCCACCGGCAGACACCATATCTCATCCCTTCGAATTCTCCAAGCCCCTAAACGAATTTACTCTGATGTCCGCATAGACACTGTTGATATGCCCGACTCGAGAGTCACATAGCAATTAGCTACGACACGGATTGCTACTTTCTGCTCGACTTGAGATAGGGACAAATACGAGGGTAGTTTTACTCTTGACGGCCGTGTCGATCTCATCCCTTTTCTTTCGAGCCGGAATCCCTGGTGGATCTTCGTTAATCGAGGGATAGATATTACCCGATGATACCTTTACCAGTCGAATACTTTTAATGGCTGTATTTTTAAGGCCGGTCTACACCTCTGCATCGTTGATAGACTACTCGCCCACAGGAAGTTACAGCTTCCTAAGTAAGGACACAAATCGTTTTTAAGTTTTTCCTAGAAGAAATCCAAAAAAAAAACATTTTTTTTTATTCAGGAGAAGTAGACATCCCAAGGGATTTTGCTCAGTGAAAAGGACGAAGGGCCTTCGTCGGCGCGCCGCCATACAAATTTAACCAAACTTTGACAATTCTGTAGACTTTAGAGCAGGGAAATTCGATTGTGTTTTCGGTGAAATCGGTGGGGTAAGGGTGTTTGAGACTACTCTGGGATGTCGGCAGGTCGAACCTCCAAGTTGCAGGGCAGAAACAATAAATGAAAAGTGTTTGGATCTTTTGTTCTCTTTGAAATTCACAACTTACGATTTTAATGATTAATACCTTCATTCAATTGGTGCATTTCTAATGAAGCTGTTCGTAATTGCATTTCCCGGGTAAGACGATTCACCCTTTCAGGGTGAAAGTAAAAGTTATTGTCGCTTTGTGTTTTGTGATGGGTGCTGGTTGGGGAATTGGATTTGCGAAGATGGGGCAGTTTTACATTGAATTCGTTTGGAGCAATTTTAAGTTCAGTAACTAAACATAAAATCTAACATACACTGATCTAAGTTACAAGCACATTTCTTTCCACTCATATACATAACATAGCTGGGTCTAGCTAAGAAACTATTTTTTTTTTAAAAAAATTAAGAATTTATTGGTTGTTTCTTAAAATTCTTTAGCCAATTTTAATTTGTGGAAATGAATTTCAGTTCAGGAAACCACATATGAAAGAATCTTCGTCAAAAACCTAGTCCAATTTTTGTTCAGGTTTTAAATGGGATGCTATAGAATGCTCGAATATGTTAGACTTGAAATTTAAGATGCCTAGATCAGTGCTTTCGAGTAGTTCAAAAATCGTTGTGCAAAATCAAGCTTATATTAATTTACTCCATTGAGATCAGTTTAAAGTTGCAAATAAAAATAGCGTAAAATCAGTAATCACAATCATTTATTAAAATTAATCTGTACAAAAGTTAATAACAAAAAAAAAGCCAATTCACTTCTTTAAGGAGACATGAATTTTCCGCATCAAAAAGTGAATCAGTTCAATGCCAATCCGTTGGCAACAAGTATTCGAGTTAATCTCGACCGATCCGTACTTGCTATCGCCTCCTACTCGCCCTGCAAACCAATACAGCATACTCCTTCCAATAATTATTAGGATATCATCGAAGTGTTTACCGGCAATTTGAAAATAGCCCTGCTTCTCGGACATCATTGTCCAACTGGATATGATTGTTTCCTCTCTGGAAAGAGCAGAACTGGCCAATTCCTGGTTCATACAAAATGTGTAAAATTGCATTTTTTCCTCAGATGATCTGCTGTGATCAAAATCTTCGTATTCAACGTATGAACTTTCGCTTTCTGTGTCGTATCGCAAACAAATCACGTTAAGATCGAAACATTTAGACAGATAATCCATTTTATTCGAATTATTTATAAAAAAAAATAATGTCCTCAAATATGTTTACTCCTCGATGTACAATCGCTGTTTGGATCGGCAAGGAATAATTCGTCCTTTTATAGATTTTGAGGTAAGACTATTTTCATGACTAGGTCATTAAAATCCGGAAAGGTAAATATGTACATACAATTATTACTTGTTTTAAAGTAGCCTATTAAATTTTCTACCTGCTTTAGCTATAACAAGATCATAAAAATAAGTTCTTAGCCCTTTTATTGAAAGATATTTTAAATTTAATCTTTTTGGCGAGATTCAACACTTTTCATTCCTTAGAAAATTGTTTGCAACTGCCTAAATGCATTTGCACTATTTTTCCGATGTTAAAAATTTAATGGGGTTAAAAGAGGTAAGTTTAAAATTGTTTGAACAATTTTGTATTACAACAAAAAGACAAGCAATGAGCGAATATTTCTTATCCTGTTTACAATATTATTTAAGCAACGTAATACCGTGGATACACAGCTAAATACAAACCATGGTACACACTGCGCATATCATATGTTTTGACAGTATGTAATATAAGTCAAGCAACGACATTTAGTTGCGATACGCGCCAACAATTGGAGAATGGCGCTACTTGCAGTAAAATGCTAGGTAAAACTATTGAATTTTTATACTATGAAACAGGTTCAATACTAGATATATTGAAGTATGTAGTATTGGACTGCTGGTATTGAAGATATTGTGATATGAATACCAGCAGTGTAATCATGGTATAACGTTTATTTGCATGTAGAAAGTACTTTGGTCCAGACAATCTGAAGTTTTTCTGAATTTGAAGCTGGGGAAGATACGCAGCTAGACAGCGCATCTTGAGCACTCAGACAATGATTGCCTATTGCACTCGCGTCCCCCAGTCTCTACCCGAACTTTTTCGATCTCTTCACGAATTTCAAGAACTCAGGTTGGGAAAGAAGTTCTTCCATTCTCAAAACATCGACGCCGTATACGTGCACTCTCGCAAAAGAACAGGACACTCGAGACGGAAGTGTTCCGTTATGTCTTCGCTCTCGTCGCAAACAGTTCACATTGCCACTTCTGCTCAATTTGAGAAGAAAAGAAACGGTTTATCTACTTGGCCCTTCAACAAGGTTTCTGTTCTGCCGCATTCCAGGAAAAGCCCTCATCTCTCAATGTGTGATTTACTCCACCACTCAGTAATGACAGTCCTAACAGAGACATACTCGGCAGTGAAGTTGATAAACTAAAGATTTTCGATGATATTGTATCTAATTTACGAACCATACTGATATTTTGAATACTAACGTGAAAAAAGTGTCTGGTTTTCTTCTGGTCTTCGTTCAAAGTATGAAATTTTTATTATAGTTTCGAACCATCACTTTTTTCCAAGACTCACTACAAACATATGCCAGCTAATTCTCAAAAACGATTACTTGTTTCAAACAATCCCATTCGACATCTTAGTAACTATTATATTATTTATGTTTTAACAATGTCTAATAAGCTGTCAGTTTATTTCGATGGACAAATTTAGTGAGTAAGCCATATCTTAAAATAGAAGATGTTCTCTAAAAACTACCACTCAACCAAAAGACGCTTTGTCATTTCCAACTACCATGTCATCTCCATAATTCGTTTCATTCGAAACGATAACAACAGACAACCCTCATCCTGTTTTTAATGGTCACTAATTTACAAAAATCCAATTAAACCCAACTCCCTTGGGTGGAATGGTCGCACCCCACCGAAGTGATGCCACTACCATTCCAGGCCCATTCAGAAGAAAATTGCGTCTTTCAAGAAGCTAGGAGAGTAGCAGCTTCATATCTTCACGTCTTGAAAAATTCTCCACCGAAAATATCATCCTAATTGCATTAAATTTAATTCTTAGACATTAAAAAATCTTTCGCTTATCACAGATAAGGATAAACTGATAAAAGGCGTCGGGGAAGGTGAAGTGGACGCGCCGCGACAGTGTGATGCTGCAGCGGTGACTGCGAATAAGGCGGCAAAATTAAAACAAAGAAAAACCTTAAGATGTGAAAAAAGCATACCCCCAGAGCCTTGAGGGCATAAGATGGAGTGTTTCTCATCACCAGAAGTTCACAATTGTCTTGGCGGCGATAATTGTTGTTGGCGTTTTCTTGTCGACAAAACGAACGCAAGAGGGTAATACTGCTGTCCTGGCGTCCTTAAAGGAAGCGCTCGAAAAAAAAAAAGAATTATATACGGGAAGAAAAAAAAGAATGGAAAAAGACGAAAGGACGACGCCATAAGAACAACAGGATAACCGTCAAATAGCCCTAGGACGATCCATTTATAATTCCGTAACTGTTTGAACAAGAATATTACTAATTAAGCGCAATAATGACTCGAAATTTTTTGCTTCCTGCTTTTCGCAGTTTCGGGAGTTTTTCCATTGCCGCCACTTTAGCCCTAAACTTTGTAAATCTGTTTATGCTGAGCAGGGGGCGGAACTAGGACCCCCCAAGTCAGGCTACCACGATGCGATATAAAAACAATGCTGGCAACATTAGGGTGATCATATTGTGTACCGGAATGGAGGGGATGTTGAATCGGGAATAATGGAAGTTGAAAACAGGGTTGAAAAAAAAAAAAAATTAAAAAAAAAATAGGAAGCGTTTCCCATTACCTTCAAATAGCACAGTATCTCGTGTGTTGTGTTGCGCTTAATTTCGGGTAATTAGTTTATTTGGAGAAAAGGAAGGGTCCAGCAGAAGGCTACTTTAGTGTAGTTCTCTAGGACGAAACTTAAAAAGGGGGATGAGCGTTCTGAGCGTAATCTCTTCGGACGGCTAACATCACTCTCTTTAATTGGACTCAATTTAACATTTTTAATTTAAGACAACTTTTTCGGTCCTGTGTAAGTTTTCCGCTCTCATTTACATCGACCGGGGCCGCCCAAGCATAAGCATCGAAATAATGGAATATTTATTTTATGCTCAACACTTTCTTGCAGTCATCACTGTCGTCATGATGCCAGGCCATCTTAATTAAGATATTAGCTGAGCTGGTGAATAATTAAATTTAATTTGACATGATTTCAGATTAAGTGACATCCATGATGCAGAAATTGGGCACAGATTAATTTGAAGAAGTTTTTGAAATATTAAGAGCGTTGAAAGTATCTTCGAAATTTTCTGGTGTGAGATCTGATGGATAAGTTCGTGACCGGTTAAAGGAATATTTTTTTTTTAACTTACTTTAATTTTTCTGTGGAGTTTTTCTATTTAATCCTTTTACTTGTTTCATCGATTTTTGGTAGTAGAACAACGATAAAATGAAGCGATTTAACAAAGAAAATTAGTCCAATACTATTCTGAATTACAAAATGGATTTCACTTTATTATTTTTTATAAGACATAGCTACCTAGTAAATAGAATAATAAAGAATCTATTGCGATCGACATAAAATTAAAAAAAAATTGCTAGCTCCAAATTTTGGAATTACACGCTTTGGGACTAGTAGACCAAAAAGATATCCATCTTTCTACCAAATACGTAGCTACGTTTCAAAGGCTCGCATCTCTTAAGTCCGTTGAGATATTAAATATTTTTTTTAGTGTATCTATAGAATTCGTCAGTATCTTCAACACTTTGACTGCTAAACTTTTTGCCAAAAATTTTGACAACGCTATTTAATTGAGTCAAAATTTTCGTTGGAGGCGGAGTCGACTCTCTGGCACTGTCATTGAAGAGGGTGTGAAGGTAAGGTAGGGATGGTTGTATATTATAGGAGTTTAGTAAGGGATACCATGAACAATTTTGAATTTTAAGATCTCAGCCACTGCTTATGTATGCTACAATAGAAGGCAGAAAATTGAAATTTAACAAGAGTAATGATAGTAGATTTGCAAGAAAAATCAGCATGAATAAAAAGGTGTGGGAGAGTGGCAAGAAAACTAACGCGTTCGAAACGCGGTAAAATTGATTAAGTAAAATATGTAAATTTATAAAGGCAGTATGATGAATAATCATTTTTTTAGGAGTGGCGGAGCACAAATTTAGAAGAACATCAACCTCCAAAGAAGACAATTTGTATATCTTAATCGGCGCCAAAGATGCTGAAGTTTTCACAGCACGGGATAAGAGCTGGAGAGGGTGGAAACCAAGAAAATGGTGTGCTTACTTCTAGAGAACTGCTCAGGAAAAGTGTCGATGAGTTTAAAGGGTAACCCTGGAGAAAAGGTTTGGGAGTGGGCGATATTTTGAATTTCAGGATCGGTTTTATCGACATATTTAAAACTTGGTAGATATAAATTAATCTTCAAAATTAATTTAAACATAAAAATCATCAATTATTTGCATCCGGTTGTAGGCAATAAGCAATCGCTATCACGAATTTTGTCATATTTTTTAGATATTTCAAGGTATTGTATTAATTTTACTTCTGTAAGACTCTTTTTCACATTTAATAGATTTTTCGATATTCAGCTTCTAAGCGTGTATAGTTGTTTTCATTTTCACGAATTCAAAGATATTTCTTAGCCTGACGAGATATTGAAATGTTTTCACTTTAACGAATTTCCTATAAATTACCCAAAAATCTGTTTAAAAATTTTTTGGCATTCGACTATTAAAGGATTAATATCGAAGTTAAATTTTTTGATTTTAATTGTAATTGAATTTGAAAAATTAATAAATATAGTAGATAATATTTATTAAATGGATTTATAACTCATAAAATTAATAAAAACACAGGCGTGTTGAAATAAAACACAGAATTAATGAACTATTATTCTTAATAGTAAACATGCTAATATATATTATATACATACTTCATACATTCATATCATACTTTATTGAAGGCACCTTATTCATGTGCAGGCATATGGAGTCAACCTTTTCAATCATTTTCTCTTTTCAATCTTTTTGCAAGACCTCGTTCTTTTTCATCCAAGTTTTTGTCTAGAATTCTTGCCTAGATGAGTTGCAGTGAATGAGTTCCACGATCCAGTTCGCTTAAAGTTGATATATGTATAGTGTGAGTGGTGACCTGATTTATGTTACTCCGTGCTGCTATTTTATCATGGAATTCATCATCTGATTTGGAAAAATAAAGAGATAAGTTCCAACATTGCAAGAACATTGTATAAAGTACAACATTTGAAATGATATTGTCAGTACAAACTTAACAAATTGACGTCAAGTCTAATTTCATCATATCAAAATCTCATGACCGGAAGCAACAGTTTCATGAACTTCCACGGCTGACGGCATCATTGGCAACCCTTCACTTATCAAACACATCAGTGGCTCTATAAATTTGGCTTCTGCTGTAGAAATCAGAGACCTGGAAACGACAGTTACGAAATTTCGTTTCTTTACGGTGGTTATACGAAAAAAAAAACTTTTCGCTCCCAAATCGTTCGGTATAAGGTAGACCCCTATCAGTACGTCAAAACATACCCCCATGATGGAACATATAGATGAAGAGAATTTCAGAAATCATCGCGTCATATCTCGACAGGAAGACAACTGTTGCCGATTGCCTGGTACGTACGCCTGGCATAACCAACCCCACCCATACGAGTGCCATTCCTAAAGTATAACCTCACATTGGATGACTTTTAGCCCCATCAGTTGACACGATTTAATTAAATTTCACTTTTTCGCCGCACATTTCCTCCATTTTCACAGTGCATGGTGCCATCAACCCCAGCGACGACGATTACACTCACTCCCAAACCACCACCTCGAAGATGGGTGGATAAATACAACACACGAGGTATTATGGATGCTTGCTTGGTTTTCCACCCTGTACCGGATTCTAGAATATAAACTTTACGGAGGAGCTGTTGAATTCCGGGTACCCGAGTAGCTGTAGTGTAGTGTATGGTTTTTTTCACCCTCCGTACCAAAAGGACACCGTCAAAGGGTTTCGAGCAGCTATTCCACCCGGAATACCCTTACATGCGGTACCGACTACACGCTTCTACTCAGCATCGAAGCGTTTTTTAACGAATTGAAATCAGTGAAAACGCAGACAGTGTCGATAGCGTGCAGAGGTGATAGGTAGGTACTCCTAATGTACGTAAAAGAAGAAGACGAAGAAGCAGCCAGAAGTATCGGAAGTATTCTGGAACGTGTCGAGACTCTTACTTTTCTGGTCGAATTCTTTAGGGGCAAATGTACACACGTAGTCTGACGTTTTTATTATGTTCTATAGCGAGAATCTTTTACGTTTTTGAATTGTAAATATTCAATGGAGGATCTTCTCTTCTGCTTCGAATGACTTTGATCTTTTTCTTATATTTACTACCCCCATAGACGTACAGTATAATACACCAGAGAAAGATATCGTCTGTCGATTCCTAAGAATACTTCGATTTAAAATTCAATGATTTCGTTCGGTTGTATGGAAGTCAGGTTTACGTTGTATCTCGGAAGAAAATGGAATGCTTATGGATTTAAGTAAACTATTGGTTCTATTGGGGCAATTCCTTTCTGGAATGTGTCTATAAGGACTGTGTTAACATTTTAATAATGACCACTTGTAGTGTTGCGTTGAGTATGGTACCTATTGTTGAGCAGGTTCTCTTGTACGATACTATGAAGCGATAAAGAAACTGGTGAGGAATTTAAATCGTTCAACCCCAATCATGGTTTAAATTTGCTGCACCCAGTACTGACTGTAATGATTGCAGAACCTATTACCGAATGGTTATTTGTGAGTCTCACGTACTACTTACTAGTAGTACTTACTTCATGACATCATAAGCTCGGTCTGGGTAACTACTGTAAATGGAAATTCGTAATATGATTAAAAAAAACATTACATTAAGCAAGTTCATTAGAGATCTTGGTTGATTAGGAGATGTGTAGCGATCGACTGGGCAGTAATTTCTTTGAGGACCTGATGTCGATAGGGCAGGATAAGGTAGTCAAGTTCTTTAGGGATCTGGGATGTTTGGTGACCTACGGGGCTCTGAAGGGATCGCTAGCTCTAGTGTGCGCGGTGGCTCAGCGTCGAAGACCCTTCCAAAAACTAAACAAATTATACGTTAAGCATTACCAATGAAGCACACGCCTTGTACTTCTTTGAAATGAACTAGAAGGTGTAAGTAATGCATGAATTTCATGTAACTGATTATGTCTAAGCAGTTTCTCTTGAAAATTATAAACGCTACATTTTTGAAGAATAGCTTACCCAGTGCATACCAAGCTCTATTACAGAGAAGCTGTAGGTTAAACCCCCCCCCCCCCCCCCCAATTGGTCCATTTTTATTTGGAAGTGAGGACCTTTTTTTTAGGTCATCACATTCAGTATGGTGGGAAGGAACTTGATAATTTATTATGAAACCCCCCTTCATACAATCCTGCGCACGGGCCTGCATAGAAGACATCTAAACAAAATAGTTAATTACTTAAATGAACTCTTGGAATGCAACTTCTCATACCTTTTTCGTAATTCATTATTCATTACTTCCTTTATTGTTCTCGGAATGCTTCCGTTCACCTTACTGGTAATGCATAGGTAAGGAGGGGAAGTAGTAGTTTTTCCGTCCTAGCCTGGGATGAAAAAAATTTAGTATGCAAAGGACTCGCCCCTTTTGTGGATGTTTCAGTAAAGTATTACTGCAGTCTTCGGCTACGTTGCATGATCACAGAATTTGTTACTTTCATTACCTAACTGTTTGAGTTGTTTGTACTCTACGAAAAAATTAACCAGGCCTTCGTCAAGTTATTAAGGATAAGTTGGTGATCTCTACGTTTATAATAAATGGTTGGTGTCAGAAAAAAATTGATTTTTTTAAAATATTTTGACTTTATTAGTAAATATTTGAACTTAGAAAAAAAAATTCTTTGTTCAGTTAATACTAATTTTAGGTTGGGCTCGTATTAATTTATTTAATCCCAGAATATGTGCACTTACTTACTTTTTGTACACGATGCTTGACTGCATCCAAAATGGAGCGCTTGGGTGCGTTCCAAACTGGATCTCTCTGACGTATATCAAACCTATCTACGTAAAATTCAGCAAATTATAAAAAAATCTTCAAGCTTCGGTACTCAAAACATAAAAACATTACTTAACTGAGTGATTAGCTTTTAGGGGTGAATATTATTGAGAGGAGGTGCTCAAGATCGTTTTTATGAAGATTCCTGTGAAGAGTGCAGTTTGCCGATTGAACCTAAAGAAATTCAACCTAAACAGGGTAGCTTAGTAATGCTATTGAAATGAACAATAAAGGACTAGTTGTATTTAGACAGTTTCAAACCAAATACGGCAAATACCGATGGAAGTAATTGTAAGAACCATTATCAAAGGAGCTCTTGCTTGCATTTCTTATATACATTCCATCTGCAACGTTGTCATCCATATTAATGTTCCCTAAGCGCAAATGCAATTTCCATGCAACCGTTGTATTGACTATGCCAAATTGCATTATCCTGCCTAGAAAACAAATAACCCCGACCGTAGTGCATAAAGGACATTATTCTGGCTTGTAACATTCCCCAAAACTATCCGAATCCGCAATTATACCGACCCAAAGTTATGGCCAGAGTAAACGATCCTTGACGTCCGCGGGAACTAGAATTGCTTCACTTTGGCCAGTGCACATTGTCCGCATATAAAAATTAAAACAGAGGCTAGGTCAAGCCACCATCATAACAGGAAGGACATCATAGCAACCAGCGAACGGGATTCAGTACCCCAACAACCGTCTAAATAATGAGGTTCTCTGCCTGCTTGCGATTCGAATCGCAAAGGAGCACCCCCAAAATGCAGCGACCAGTGTCGTCTCCATGCATAGCGAGTGGCTGCATTTTAAATCTCCAGCGTGTCCTCTTTTGCTCAGACCATGACCACATAGGGAATAATAAATTTTTTGTGTAATTATTGCAAGTCCGGTCTCGTGGATATGCTCCATGGACATGAACGAACCAGGCACTGGTTCAACATTAGGCCCGGCCAAACAGCAGTGTTGCGACTCATTTCGAGCGAACGAGCATGTTGCCTTGGACTGCGTGTCCTGAATAAACTAGGGAGTCAAAAGTGAAAACCGTTTGATGTGTTCTTAAAAGACTTTTAGCAACGATTCACTGTTTTATACTTTTCTAATCACACACGTCGTGACAGTCGCGCAAACGTACACACCGTACGTTACCCGTATGCGGGTGCAATCAGCAAAGGCTCATTATAGTCCTCGACCAAAAAGGATGATTCTCCGAGCTTACCGGGGGGATTCATATCGCAATACTGGCGACAAACAATCAACCGAGCAAATAGAAAGACAAACGCCCGTGTTGATCAAGAGGAGGTTCGGTTCGCTATAAAGGTAATTTTCAATTAGCATCCGTTGAATGCACTTGGTTATTCGTCGATGTTAGGATACGAAGCATGCTGAATCCGTCGAACCGCTGTTCGCCGCTCGGAAGGATTCAATACTACGTGAGTTCTGATTACAATACTCTAGCTCGGTGCCATCCTTTCGATAGTGTACAGATACCTACGTCTGTCGGCCATAATCAACCACTTTTGTTTTTATTTATTCACGATATGTCGACGTATGAACGCTATTTTTCTTAGTTCCACATATGTCCAAGTCCAGCCTATAAGGGCTAGTACTGGGATGTGTATGTAGACCGTGTGTTACACACTAATTTTCCTGTTTTGTACCCGATTCAATTCGATTTTCGTAATTGAATCAAATTCAATGAACCGAAACGATTAAATCATAGGGTGTAGATACAATCAGATTTTTTGTTCATTGCGTGCACATCAACCGACCATTGTATTCGTTTCGCTTATTATACGAGACGGTCTGGCGTTTTAGGGAATGGGAATATAATTTTTTTAATTTGGCATTATATGGATAATGCTAGGATAAAGCAGTCAAACAAACATGTGGAAGGAGGAACGCTTTGAGAATAAAATTCACAGAAAATTTGATTTTGTTTCGTAATCGACCACAGCGTTAAAGAAAAAAAAAAAGATAGCCTGAAGCTCAAGGCTGATCCTGATTTTAGCGTTTATCTATCATCAGTTCTAGAGCTAGCTACAGACTTCTCCTGCTTTTCTTGTTTTTCACATTTCGCGAGTTTTTCGTCTCGCTTCACGAAACACATGAAACTCGCGAGAAAGTCACGAAGAAATCGTTTCGCACATTTTTCGTCTCTGTCTTGTCTAGCAAAAGCCTTTGATGTCGTCAAACAACCGCCTCCAGTAGAGAAAACTCACGAATCGCGAAACGCGAGAAACCCACGAAAAACCTCCATACGCTATTGACGAATAAACGTGAATGACACTAAATAGGCGAAACGCGATAAGTCTGTATCAAATAGTTTTTCGCTAAAATAGAACCAAAATATAAAAAATATAATGTGGCAAAAATTTTACGATAACATAATCTGGCTCCATTTACCTGCCAGAATAGACAAATATTTGAAATACAGTATAAAAGAACCTGAAGTCTGAATTTAAATAGTATTAAGAAAACAATCAACTTCTTTTTGTTACTTTATAAAATATGAGTTTATATTAAAAGCTTGGAAATTAACAATCTTCGTGGTTAATGTTATGTAATGGCGTCAGTGGAGTGAAACTCCAACGTGAAAAACTGTTGATTATACGCTATCCTTGAGGACATGACAGTTAGAAAACCATTTCATACCACATCTATGTATGTATATCGTGACTACTATTCGAAACACCCATACAGCTGGTGGTATTGGATTACTCCCAACCAATTTCATTATCACGAATTACATACTTATATACTAAGAACATTCTAGGCAGGTGGCACTGAAGATCACCTAATATTTCAACCAATTTGGTGGAATTTTCGGTTGTTCACTGGGATACACTTATAAAGCGCGAGCAATTTTATTTGTTTTCCAATTTTTTTATTAATAGAATTTTTTATTGGTAAGCTACCAAAGAAAATCTTTGCAACTCTTTATAAACAAATCTCTATTCTTTCTAAAAAGGTTAATTATTATAAACAAATTAATTTTTTCTCATAATTACTAAGTTAAGGGGAATCAATAATGTTTTTCCAATAGTTTCAAATTAGAACTTGATTTTTTCAACTAATTGCGCTTTATAAATTCAAAGCACCTATGATCAGAAAACAAAGCAACTCACAAATCAGCTCCCCTTTTTTGTTCTACTCGCCATTGAAAAGTTTTTTTCCAACATATTTCCATATCAAGTTGTTGTTTTTCTCAGTTGAACAATTAATGGACCGCATCAGAGAACAAATAAATACGTAGCTATATGTACGTAACAAAAGTGTACCTCTGGTTATAACGTAGTTATAACGACAAAAACCAACTCCGAACTACTTTTAACTTCATTAAGCGTAAACTTTTTGCTAGAAGCAAACAAACGAACAGAAATGCGTTCTGAACGGAGTTTTAACAAACAAAAAACATAAAAAAAAAACAGTGAAAAAATATCCATTCCAATTCACATGGGGTTAAAAATTTGCATCGCAGGAAGATGTTCCACCACCACCCTGTAATGCTTAAAAGGAGACCACAACAAGTGGAAAATTATAACGAAGATGTGTATTCAGGCGATATGAGGCAGGGAGTGCAAAAAAAATATGAAAAATAAAAACGAAGGAAAATCATTTTTGCAATTTTTTTTCCTTCTCATGTTAAGGGTAGGTAAGGCGTCCTATTCCTGCATAGATATAACAATTCCCAAACCTATGCTACTTCCAGAGCTTTGGCAACTCTTTTCAGGTAAGTTGTAGCAATTTTTTCCTTTTTTCTTGCATTCGGGGGTGGAGGTTGTGTAGTGTCGCTGTACACCGGATAGAGAGAAAAAAAATCCTGAGGGAAGGGTAAAAAGCGGTATGCGGCTTTGGAACTTTCTTTGCTTGGTCGGAAGGGAGGAAAATCTGTCGCTTCCCGTTTTCTTTTGCAAAAAAACGACACCGAAAAAAATATCCTTTTTTCCGTGATATGGTGTGGAATTCCTGTTGATACTGAAACCGGGAACCGGGAATTTTTTTTCTTCACTTTTTCCATGTTTCCTGGCAGTAACCTTCATGTATATATACATTTTGAATTGCTAGGGAGTTTCTTATGTTCGTGTTGCAGTTTTCATTATATTTTTCTGGTAGAAGAAACGTGTCTCGTGTTTGGTTAAGGTTGACTGTTAATGGTGTCCTTTGATGGACCTCACTTTTTTCCCGGCTGGTTACACCACCACCTCCTCAAATGGTTAGCTTGTAATTTTCCTCGAACAGGTTTCTAGCCTTTGATACGAAGTCCATTTGAGACTTTAATAAGCGGAGCATGTGTTCATGTAATGAAAATTACAAGAGGAAATTTTACATGATTAAATCATTTTAATTGGGAGTATAAGCAAGTAAATTAGTGTTGTCGAAGTAACATGTACTTAGTGTCGACTTTGTGTTCATTTTAAACGCGATAAAGTTTCCTTGTTAGAACGAAAACCGAAAAAGTTCAGGTCAACGCAAAAAAACATCCTTATTTGCTGCATAAAGAAATTAAAGAAATTAAAAACGATTAATGGAAGAGCACGAACAGAGTGAACTTTTTGAACACTATGAGGAAAGAGACAGATAAAAGTGAATGGCAGTATAAAAAGGAAAATCCAGATACACCAGCACAACTGAACTTTCGAGAAGAGAATAGAGAAGTGAACAGTTCAATTGAAGGAGCAGTGACGAGTAAGAGTAACTACTGAACCGGCGAGAAGATATGAGAAGAAGTAAATCAATCGAAGTTCTTCACGATTTGTGACAAGTGAGTAACTAATGACTAATGAATGGCGCGTAGAGAAGAGATGTGTATATCTAGTGACAGTAGTCAAGATAGAATTATTTTAAGCGATACACGCAAATAAGGCAAGAATAAAAGATACAATCAGCCATTTTAAGTAGTAATTGCATATGTATCATCCTGTGCACAAAATCGATCAAGACACTCACCGAAAAGAACAATATGATTGATTCCAGATATACATAGGTGCATCTGGGATTGAGTGTAGTGGAGAGGCCAAAACATTCCTAAACAGATCTTTTAGGAATAAACAGTGCATAATAATTTCAGTAAGTTATTTCAACGTAACGTAACTTTAATTTACTTTGATGTTGCCAAGAACATCCCAAAAGTCAGTTTTTCTTAACGACGATGATACAGTAATCTCCTTACACCGTTTATAAATCAGCAAGTATGGCATTTCCTTCATTTAAATATAGATAGTAGTGTTACATGTAAAGCCGGCAACCGAGCAACTCTATCGGTTTCGAATAATAGAAACAACAACAACCTAGTTGCAAAGCAGCCCAATCACAGCCTAGTTGAAGTAAATACCCCCTATATAAGGGGCGAAACAATTCGAAGAGGAATCAAATATTCCCATATGAACCAGAACAGTGCAGAAGATCAAAATCCAATCTAAAGTATTCGAGAACCGTCCACATACATACATCACTGAGCGAACATTCAAGTACAGTCTAGACTACAGCCAACTACTATAAAAGCAGGCGAAACGTTCAGCGAGGGATATAGTAATTTTTTTTATAAACTTTACTTTTACTTATACTTTGGTAGAAAGCGAAAGCTATCGAGTCATGCGGGCGGTATTTCCATACAGTGCGAATTATTGTGGGAAAAGAATAATATTGCGAAAAGTAAATTATTACTTATTTCGTGTTTTACTTGAAATCCCGGCTAACCCCTAGCTCGCAACAGTATTTACTAATGATATTTATAAATTGCAGACTTTTGTCAACATCTCTACCAAATGCGGCGTCTCCAACAGTAACGGGTGAAATACCACATGTCGGTAATGCTGTTATAATACAAACCAAAAAATTTCTAGAAAAATCATTCACTACGACAAAGTTTCGCCATTCAAACTTCAAAAATTCATGTTCAACTTGATCAATTTTTTTTTTTAAGTTTAAAAAAAAAAGTTTAAAAAAAAAAGTTTAAAAAGACTTTAATAAATTTGAATCCAACGCGGGCAAAAAAGCTGTTGATGTTAAGGAAATGAAGACCGTTCAAACTGAAAATGTATCTCATAAAAAGTACTAGTTGTGAGGTTCAGGGTCTCGACTACTTGGTAACAGAATTAACACTTACGCGGCTTAACACGTTTTGCTTAAAATGATTTGTTACAAAAAAAAAAAAGATTATTTGTTGAAGAAATAAAATTAGAAAATTGATAAAGTCGATATTCTGCTTTCTGGATCGGTCATATCATTAGGGGTCTGAAGTAGAATCCGCAATGTAGTCGTTTCGGTGGTAGTGCACCATTCAAATGAGAGTGAAGCTGTAGGACACGGTTAAAATACAATTTGAGTAAAATCCTGCCTGCAGATAATTGCAACCATTCAAGATGGTGTTCGATATCGAACCAACATCGGGGTCACACAAGAACTTACCCTTTTATTTTCCCACATCCCTTACCAAAAGCCTCGTGTGATTGCAGCCGAAAATTATTTCTTTCCATAAATTATAAATTCATAAATTCGATTATCCTCAGGTATACGAATAGCGAAACTGCTAGAGGTATTTCCTTCGATACTTTGTTCGAAACGTACATTCGATTTTCCAACTACCCCTATTTACAATGGAATGGCCGTGCTCAGCTTATGCAAACATTGTATCCGCAATGCAACAGACTGCCGTCGAGTCCTTTCTATTTACTGTGCCATCTAATCCCGATTTTAATTATAAATCCCCCGTTCGGAACATTCACTTTACCGCATGTATCCCATTCCCGCACACATGTTTTGTTCATAAACACGAAAATCTCCACATATCTCTCGCTTTCGCTACGCCTACTACTTTTATATGTCCAGTAGCAGTATCATCCACCTTGACCACCTTTCTGGGGCGCATAGTTACCTACATAATCGTGTGTATGTCGGACGGCGGTAGTAGGCATTTAAAATGAAACGAAATTATCCGCTGAGCGACCAGGTGAGCGGAAAATTTAACAGAAACATCAATGAATTTAATTAAATTTAATCAAATTTGTCAATCCAACGTTTTAATTATTTAAAGTCAATCGTTTGTGGTCTGATTGCAGATTACATGTGTAAATTGCTGCCAGGTGGTAATTTGCACCCTTGGGGGAATTGTGATGTGTAACGAGGGGTGGGGTGGTGGTGCGAGCTCGGTCTACCTCGGTACACGACCTCGTAAAATAGCGCGTTTAATTTACTGCACAGGTTACGCGTAAAGTAATGCTCTAGAATTTTGTGGTAACCCGCTGACCATTCACTAAGGGAGTTGTCACGGTGAATTTTCCCTATAAACGGTATGTAGTCGCGGTATCTCTGGGCTCGGGGTTACCATACAACCCACCTAGGCACTCATCATACAACCAATTTATATGATTCGGAATTGAAAACTCGAGAGCAAATATTTGCTGCACTGAGCACTTATGTAAGTAGGAGTCGTGGAAAAAAACCGCTCGATTAGTCCCAATTGCAAATGGTTTGACCAACAACTCGTACGAGTACTACAAACTGGAACTAGCGCAAATTTCCAATCAAAAGCGAACAGTTGGCGTTCGCTAATTGATTTGGTTAAATATTGGCTTATTAAAAATTCCAGGCCGTCAATTGAAAATCCGAACAAGTGCTTGGCGAGCTCAATCCCCATTGATGTTGTGATGGTCATTCGGTCCGAATTACGAGGCCAAGTCTCTGTTGTCACTTCAAAAACACAATGGGGGGCTGCTGGCTTTCACCCCTGTCCCGTATCTAATTTGACGAGCATGGATCGAAATATGAAAGGGATTTCTTTAACTTCATTAATTTCGTTAATTCGCAAAAGGGGGCCACTCTAAACAAAGTTATCGCGCAATCTTTCCGCAGCAATTTCTCTACACCCCCCATAATCGGCATTGTCTGTATTATTAACCCCCGAACACCTCGCACCATCCTCGTCACATTTTATACGCTTTCTAACCATCTCTCCGTAACATTAATTTCCGCGAGTTTCATTACATCTGCATTTAAATTAAAATCGAGCCAGAGTCCCGGATATAACTCGCGCGCGTCCTTCAGCCCCACCTCACGTCCAGCGTATCCAAAGCCTTTATCGTATGCAAATACCTTAATCTGAGAAACACTTTCCAAATGATTATTTATTTTAATCTTTCAACCTCGGGTAAAGTTGTGTATTTGCGGCGAGAAGGGCTCAAATTAATTCGATTAAGTTCTCGCTCGTTGCGAAAGTGTTGCTCATCCGGCGAATCCGGCACCCCCATGTTGTGATGAAAATCGCCCTCAAGCCAAAGATTCAGCTCTTTTTACACCGTAAATAGCACCATAAATATTTTTGGTGTCGGTATAAATTTCGAAAATTTAAATCGAAATTCCGGAAAATATTCAACAATTCGTTGGAATTTATACCGACACTTTTACTGTATTTTTTTTCTGATTATTTTTCAGGTGAATGTTTCGAGATGCTAGGTGAAATTGGTGAATTAAAATATTACCGCAGTACGCGAAACGATTAATTAGTGTTTAAAATTTAATTGAAAATTTAAAAAAAACGAATCAAATGTGTAATATAATAATGGGAGTTTTAAAGAAGTACATACCAGCCAAAGAATTCCTACTACGTTTTCGAACTTATTCATTCATCAATGGCGCTACATCCCAAATCGGGGTCTGGCCTCCTGTAGGTTTCTAGCCAGTGATCTTTTTTCCTATAATGTGTTGTCGGCGCCTCGTACAACCCCCGATTTGGAGGGCCAGTCCCACATGTCTCACACAGGTATGAGAATAGAGTTTTCAGCTAATAGCGTTTTAGACCGAAAATTTTGGTTTCTAGATCTCAGCAAGCCCTAAGGCTAAGAATCTGAAATTTGGAATTTGTATAGAACTTTGATAGTGGACTCATTTGCAAAAAACTTACCGATATGAGTGAAGGGATGTGTGAGGGAAGAAATAATGCGTCCGAAACGTAAAACAGGCGAGATCGATACATTCTAAAATCCATATCTCCTAAATAGTTACTACCACAAAATTCAAACTTAATGGGTATCTGTAGGTACACTAGGAGAATAGATCGGAATCAAATCAAATTTTTAAGTGGGGCTACTGATATACGGGGGGGGGGGGGGGGGGGTGAAGAACTTTAGATTAAGATATCTCACGATATCTCAAATATTTAATTTTTTATAAGGGTAGAATAGTAAAGGGGTGGGGTTTTTTTTCCTAACTATAGAATGGCTTATGCTAGAAAGTTGAAACTCGGTGTGTATATGCAAATCAACTAGATAAGGAATTGTGATGAAAAAAAATACGAATATCCATCACCGTTCGAAAGGGGCGCAAGAAAAACTTGTCAAAAATTGTATGCATATATTTTCACGATTTTCGACACACCATATCTACTAGGCCTTCCAAAATAATGAATTCATTTTTATTTTATGGATTCTTCATATGAATACCTAGAAAGTGTTTTTAAGATTTTTTGAAGTTCGACCCCTGAGAGGGTGTAAAGTTATTGCCATGTCTCTCAGATCTGATTAGATATCGAATATCTTTTCACTTCCACTGACTTGTTTAGTAATCACCTATTTTCAAGTTTTTTTCCTTTTTCAACCCCTAGACCGCATCCCAGAATATGTCCCAATCATGTAATTCATATGTTATTTGTGGCAGCGGCGGAAGTATTCTTGCGCGACCCTATTCTAAGCGCTTGCCGAACTTTTTGTTAGGTGTTCTGTCACATAGTAACCTACACCGCATCTCAGAATTGAACACGTTCCGAACTTCTGTCAGAAAAATAATAAAGTTGCGCCCAGACTGTTGGCAGATTTTTTGTATTAGTATGATTTGGTGTAGCATTTACGCGTACAGTGTTTCTGACGAAAAAGTTTCGTTTTTCTTTATCTCATAAATTGCCTATGCTAGGGAGTTGAAACTTGGACTACAAGTCATAGTTGGGATATAAAACGAAGCTGAATTTTGTAACTGAAAAAATTGCTCTTTATTACACGTTATTAAACAATTACGAGAAATCAAGTAAATAATTTTTCCGACCATATACATATATGTGCTTGATAAAATCTATTGCTTCCAATTATCCGAACTCGAGAACGCGTTGTGCTATAAGTTTCAAATTTGATATGATTACTTTTAATTAGTTGGTTTTCGACATTAAAAAATTAAATCCTTCACTAATGATCCTTAGAATATGTGATTATATTAGTTCCATGATTAAAAAAGGAATGCTAATCAAGAAATTAAATGTTGTACATTCTATCAAACTCGAGAATACTTTGAGATTTACACAAGCTGTTCGTCGAAATAGGCTAGGGCACTTTATTTAAAACCATTGCAAAGCTAATAGCTTGTTTAGACCCACGTCTTGGAACGGAAGGCAATTATATATATCTTTCACATTATTATTAACCTACATTTATATTAAATTGTTCTTACTGGTGTATTTAATGCTCCTCAATCCTTTGCAATTAATTTTAAAGCCTTGTACTCGAGTCGAGTCTAAACATTGAATCCTACTAATTACCAACACAAGAAATTGCGGTAATTCACAAACCCTCAGTGTTGACCCAGCTATTTCTTACACCACATCGCGTTTCCTTAAAGCGCGAACCACGACAAAAAAACGCATCGCGAAACCGAATCTGAAAACCACAATGTCTTAAAGGTGTTGGATGGGTATTAAGCGATACTTAGACCGAACCCTGGTGGTATACCCTCGGTAATCTTCTGATAAGATTTAAGTTCACCAATTCTCAGTATCAACGAAGCGGTTGCCGTTCTGTAGCCGAGAAGAGGGTGCCTTAAAAGCAATTTAGAACTTTCAACTACGAAAATTCCGCGAATCTTTACCACCTCAGGACACATTTTTCTTCCGTTGTTGCGATTTCGGTTGCCGATAATCGCGAAAATATGCGCTGACGTATTTTTAATTGAGTCGAAACGAAACGGATGCCGAGATATAACAAACGGATCGGTTTCTAGGACTAGAGTTGAACGAAAGAATTTTTCGGATTACCGGAAGATAGAATTAATATCGAAACGTGGTTGAAATTCTGTTCGTTTGTCTTATCAGAAACTTGTAGAATGCAACATTCATTAAAACTGTGAACTGAAATGCCTGCGGTGTCTTTGCTACAAGTTTATACGACAGAGAAGAGTTTGAGGCTCTACTTTAAGGTCCTACTGAGAACTTTAAAAGAAAATTAGGTAGTCCTGAAAGTTCCTTAGTCCTTAGGTGTCATCTTTTCAACTCGTCCCACCTACAATTCAGGGTTCCGCTCTATAGCTTCCCAGCAGGCCGAAAAAGTTTTCCAGCATAAAGTTTTTGGACAATGCCACAGGATAGCTCCAGATTAATTGATGTTTACTCATCGCACAAGGAGTGATAGAGGAGCGGAATGGGCGCCCAGGATACAGTTCAGTATGAGATTGTGGAGCCCTATGGTCTATTATGTACCATCCTTTGGTTTCGTCAGTGTGTACAGCAAATTATCCTTTGCCTTAAGCCAAAAGTTAATATTGAAGCAGCCGTTGTATGTGTGTGAATTGTTAAGTCAATTAAACGGTGTTGGAACGTGGCTAAACCACCAAATAGACACCTTTCTTTTGGATTCTTCCTGAAACTGATCCGGAACACACTTTTATTCCAATAAAATAAGTTGAGTGTGCGATTGCTCAAACTTTTTGACGCTCAACCTTTTCCATTTCAAGTAGATACGACCTTAAGTTCCCGACGAACAAATAAGCTAAATTCGATTGCAACTGATATGGAGTCCCTCATATTTATCCTGGCCGTATTTCATCCGTTCCAGCAACGCACCACCAGCCCGCTTTCAATAAAATCGGATTAGAAACGAAATTGCTAGGTGTAAAAAGCACAAGAGAGTACTTGGTAACCACATGTAAATTCTACACATTATACTCCTATTAGGATATAGGGGTAGGCTTTTGTTTCTGGTTTTCGCGGATCGACGATAACAAGAAGTATGCAGATGTTGACGGTGGCGGCAAGCTTGTTACGGATGTTGCTTTTCGAGGATAAATCGAGTCTCGCGACAGCACCAAAAGTACTTACGACAAGATTCGCGCTATGAAGGTCCTTAACGATGGTATTATATGTGGTGCCCTGCTATTTATCACTCCAGGTGATAAATGCTAGTCGGCAGGATTAGATGTGTGATTCAGACTTTCTTTTGTAAGTTCTTACAGTAGGCACTGAGATGAGTTGTTGCGTTGAATGGAAATGGAAGGCATTAGAAACGTGCCACGCTATTATGTTACTGAGTACTTACCTACTATTGGGCTATGAATATGATTCAGAAAACTGTAATTTCAAACACTTAACAAAATTCCAAGAAAATATTCGCTTGGCCTCCAGCTAACGGGCAGTAGTCTGGGGTCTAAGCTTCAGGGCTGAAATATTAAATGGGACTTCTCTCGGGCATACCAGAAAGAAATTCCAAAGATCCTCACCATGGACGGACCAATAAGAGGTGTGTTCATCTACAGCATAATGGGTACTAGATCATCCACTCCCGGAGATTTGAAGAGAAACAAGGATATAACCGCACACCTTACCCTATCAAGAGTAATTGTCCGATTTACAACAGTTGTGTCCACCACAGGGAGATCTACAACCTGAGATATGTTTCCAAGTTCCAAGAATTGCGACTCCCATCAGCACATCCAGACTTTCTTGACTAGATTCCGTCCAGGTTAAGTAATTCCACTCAAGTACCCAGGTACAGTGGGGTCCTTAGCAAAGATCCTGCATCTTCATCAAGGCATTTTATTTCCACGCAAAGTTTACTCCAGGAACTACGTTTGACAAAGTTAGAAGACGATTTGAATTCTTTTTGGCTGAGTCTGTTTGCGTCCAGGACACCCCTTTTGAAGATTCTGAACGAGTCATCCCACATTATGTCGTAAGTTACCGTAAACGTAATTATCCGAGGGTAGGAGAAGAATTCCATTCACTCCTGTTTATAAAAAAAGAAGAATCATACCTTGAAAAAAAGGAGAAAGGAGCACGGGATGAAACTTAGTTAACTTCACGTACTTCTCACCTTCCAACAGTCAAAATTATTTTCTATTAACAGTTGATAATAATCAGTTGAAGCTTCACATTTCACTCTAGTCTGGTATTTCCCATATTGTCGATGGGCGCTGCAGTTTTGCTTTAGAAGTTACATCATATTAGTGATCATATTTTATATTTGTTTTTTGATGAGTGCTAGACATCTTCTACTACAAACCTAAGAAGATAATTTTCTGGGCCATCTTGACTTTTTATCTTCTCAACAATGTAATAAGCTGAAATGGAATTAATATGCACATCAGGACTACATAAAATTTTAAAATTAGTTTGACATCAGACATTGAACCAACCCCCTCACATTTTCAATTTGAAGCCATCTGTCGATTTTAATTTCTTGTGTCTCATTACGCTAAACACAAGTACAAATTCAAATTACTCAAATACCATAAATTACGAGTAAAAGCTTCTTAAAGCTATGCCAAGGCATAAAAAATCAGAAGAAAGAGAAATTGCCCTTAGGCGTCCCAGGACGAAATGCGAGGCGATGGAAAGACCCAACTTAATTGCATTATAATACGCGTACTGGGGGTGGTCGACCTTCATCGCTCCACTAACCATAGAATCATTATTCCCAAGCATACACACCCTTATACGGATATCTCTGGCACACTTATACTGGCAACTCGAGAAACGCACATTACTATACTTAAGGCAAATTAAGGAAAACTTTTGTAAGGTTTATGTGAGACTATTAAATAAAAACATCTAAACTGTAATTAAACAGTTTCAACCCCGCGTTGCGCTGGTTAAAGGAAAAAAATCTTCGGAGCAAGGAAGCAGGAAAAAAAATGCTAAAAGTGGAGCGCTTAAGTGTAGAAGGCAACATATTTAACATCAGCTCATTAACCCAACAGTCGAGGGCTCCGGACAAGGAAGAGAACAATGTCGACTCCATTCACTTACTTCAACCCATCCCAACCTCTTTCTCCAATTAAAATAAAATCCAACAATAATAGAGCAAGCTGGCTTCAGTTCGAATTCCTCCAGGAAGGGCAAACCAAATCAAATTAGGAGATAAAGGCAACAACAGGACGAAGATGGGGGCTTAGCCTTACAATTCTGCAATTATCTAAAAGTACACGCCAGGAAAACGACTTCCAAAATGAATGAAAATAAATCTTGGAAAAGTCTCAATGAGGAAATAAAAAAGGAAAAAGTCTAGAGTACCGCCTAACGGAAGCCTGGTGAATAAATTTCGATCTGACGAACATGAGTATCCTTTTAACGCAACATTGCTCTTGATCCTGCCGGCACTCGTTCTAAATTCGCTTACTACGAAGCGAACGTCTCTCATTCCACGCAAAGCCATTTATATCCCGACTTGAGCGATTTAAAGCAACAGTACCGAAAAGGACAAACGACAAGAAAGCTAAATCTTCGGCACACTTAGCGTAATCCATGAAGGATTAAACATCCGAATGAGACGAAGACTTCTCGAGTCCTTCGCCAGGCCTACTATACAACTTACCATCGGACTACAACAATACCGCGCACTATGTTGGTTACTTTTTCCGCGTCAGTTCGTATCCATCGAAACGACAGGCAACAAAGTTCCTATTTTATTTAATACAAGAAAACGGGCATTTTAAATATATATATATATACAAAACTGCTTGTCGCCGAAATACATCAGGACCCTGAACAACAAAATCGCTCGCATACACATTCTCTGATACGAAACTTAATCTATTTATCGGCTTAGTCCTGATATATGGCCATTGAGATATCAAGTGAACAGCCGACTACTTTTCAGAAAGGATACCCAAATAAAATTGTAAAGCTGCGACGACTGCTCGGCAAGGACGAGAACGCCACTCTCGAAAGGACTGCTTCTTGTGGGATAACGTCTATTCTCAAGAGGGCAAATGGTGTCGCCTCACTATACAAGTCGGCTTTGATCGGCTTAAGGGTGTTGAAAAAGAATTCGACATCGAGTCCTTCTCACAAAACTTTATAGTCCTGCTACGAATTTATTCGATAGCAAGAACACAGGTTTTTTTTTCTTCTCCCGGTCCATTCTCGCAAACAATCTAACACGCTCTCGGCTCCCATTTTCATCTTATCAGAAATAGGGTCCTGATAAATCGATTGGTAATTTAAATTCAATCTTGTGATGTATTCTGTGGAGCATTAATTCATTGAGCCTAAACCATAGACGAAAGGATTCACCATTAAAAGGATTTCAATTAGAAGTTTGCTGGCTCTCAAGGATTAAGACGTCAAGGGTTGTACAAGGCAGTTAGGGAATAAAATAACATATAAACATCCAGAGCCGGAATGCAAGAGAATAGATTGAACGAGGACGAATAAACGATGAGAGGATTTATTGACATTAAGTAGGATGTCATTAAAGAGTTACTGGTCCTTGAGTAAACTATGTGGACGATAAGGGAACATGTAGTTTTGTCTTTTAATGACTACAAAGATAAAGTAGAAGGTTTTGTATGGAAGACAAGGAACTGGGATTCATAACATGCTTTAAATTCAATTCAATTTAAAATGTAATATTTCGGATATTTGTTGGAAATTCTGCAGGATATAACTAAAATATAATAAAATATGATTATACCATTTGATACATATTATTCTGCTTCAAGCGCTCTTAAGCAATTTTTTTCTTATTTGAAATATATCCTAATCATTATTGTATTTTACATCCATAAAATTTCAACTATCTAGATTAAGTTATTCCTGGATCATAAAATTCTCAAATTTTAATTATATATATAGATTACCTATTCGCCTTAACTAGCTACTACTACTGCGTACAGTGTCCGGTATGAGCCCCAGTTGTAATATTTTTTAAAGTTGAATCCCTGAGTTATTCCCGGTTTCAAACCAAAAAGCTGGAAAGTATAAGTCAATTTAGCAAACTCAAAAATTATTGTTTGCTTATATAACACTGATCTGGCTTACTGGGGTATGCGATTAATCCAGCAAGTTAGACCACAGAAAATCAACAGACTCGAATTAAGAAGTGCATCCAAGCGTTCCGTTTTAAATGCAACCAAGCAACCTGGCTGTTATCTTGCGCATTCGACTCGTATGTATGTGATTTAATACCACTTCTCTATTTTAATATAAAGTTCGCAGATTGTCCGTAAATGGTTCGGAGAACCACATGCACTCCACTCATAACCAAATGGACATTCTGGTCAGTCGTAACCCACAACTATTCGTAACGTTGCAGTTATCAAGGTGGTATATACTACTAAGCCAGCACTAGTAAATTGGTTGTGACAACTATCATATCACCGGTTTCACTACTATTCGCGAAAGTAAGCATTACTATATAGTGACATGATATATAATAGTTCGCAGAACGATCGTACTCAGAAGAATCCTCGGACCTGTGAGGGAAGACTCGATCTGAAGAATACGATACAATAAAGAATTGTATGCCATCTTTGACAATCCAGAAGTATCGATCTTCATAAAATTTAAAAAGCTACAGTGGGCTGGTCATGTGGAGCTGATGTACGACGATCGCGACTATTGATGCTACTTGGAGTAGGTACTAAAGATATTCAGTGAAAATTGTATAGGTATGTCTTGAAGCAATATCAACAATTTTCTTTGGAACATTCCAAGGTACCATAACCTCTTCGAAAATCCACTCTACCTGTCCTTAAAGGAACAAGAAAAAAAAAACCTGACATTATTAACAACATCACAAAATAAAACTGAGATACTGAAGTGAAAGCTTTGCGATGATTACAACACATAACATGAATCGTAAAAAGTTTGCAGAGAGTCGGAGAGTACGAGGCGAAAAAAACAAGGATCCGAAAGAATAACATAACAGTTACGCTGACTGATACACACGTTCTACAGGCATTGTCATACACCGCGGCAAGGAGCAAGTACATCCTTGGATAAGTAAACAAGGACATGAAATAAGGTACCCAAGGGACCAAAGGTGCCCCGAGGTCGGTTACACATTTCACTCCTCCGCCGCCTCACTCGCGTTCCGTCACTTACAAGCTGCTTCCACTGACTTCATTTCGTGCCGCTCCTGGCACTGTCGTGGAATAACAAAATCACTTTTTATTATATCGCCAAGATTCCCAAAGTCTACCTACTTCCAGGACACATTACATCCCTGAGATGTGGACCACCCCGCATCCAATGACGAAGCCATAGTATCGTCTTCGATGCAGAGACGAAAATAAAACGACTCATACATTTTGATAAGGGATGACGAGAGAGCTTTAAAAAGGGTAGGAGTGCGGTTTAGACCAACCGAACGGGATAAAACTTACATAAAGAAACAACAACACGTTAAGATTACAACAATGAACAATGAAGTTGACGAGATTACGCCCAAGCGTGGAGGAGGGAAGTTTACAATACGCAATGACAGCGAAATGGTGGCGGCACCAATGATAAGGATCTACCCTTTTTCCGACGTCTTAACAAAAACTCAAGACAACAGAAAAAAATCTCGACTTTGCGCTACAGTTCCGAATTGAAATTGACTGGCATCGAAATATACACACCAAAGGGTAGAACCGCTCTCCCATCCCCTCGACCAACCACCAACCCAAAAATATTCTTTTTTTTTGTCAAAATGTCGAGTCTCGATCCTTGAAAATGCTCTGATTGGAACGCCTCAAACGTATGAAACGTTTGTTTTTATTGGAATGACGGATGTGTCCTTGTCTCTATAAGCGCCGAAGAAAAGAAAACTGTTTCTAATCTACGACAACTTTCCGATTTCCCATTTTTCTGCAATACTCCCCGCACTCACTCTCCTACCCAAGGACACTCTAAGCTTACCAGATTCTATCTGCAGTCGCTATTGATATCGGATAAGATTATTCGTATGGCATACGAAGGGGATGGCATTCGCGAGACATTAAAAAAGTCAATTTCCCTTGATTTTGTTTCGTTTAGTCGCCCCCAGTTTCGGGCGGCCACCAATGGGATGAGTTCAGGTTTTATGTCTTTTAATTTCAGGACTAGCGGAATTGAATTTTAAATAAAGCGAATCGGATGGAATTTTTATTATATTCGTGCACGAGAAAATGTTAAGGTTTTTGCCAGTACCGATCCAGCGAGTTGAGGTACTCGTACGTAATACTTCTTCCCTTCTTGAGGACAAAATTGGGGTATTTGGCTAGGAACCCTCTTGTATGTGCACTGCACACATATCCGGCCTGTCAAAGTCAGCGATTCTCATGAATCAAGACTGCGTCGTAAAAAATTGGTTTTCTACAAATTAAGTACATTAAAATTCATTGGACAATTTTTACAGAGAATTTTCATGAATTTTTAAATAAAATCATTAATTTTAAATTGTATGGTTGTAATTGGCTAAAAAGCAATAAACAAGAAGTGATTTATTTTCTCTCATACACGGCCGTATTTCATATACTTTGATAGTGTTGTAATAAGTTAGATTCTTTTCTGGAACCAATTTGGTAAGGATTCACTGCTCTACTCAATAATATGAAAAATATATTGTTATAGCATCTCAAGCAACAACTTTTGAAGTAAATTTACATTGGAATGTAATAGTCAATTTGTATGCTATTTTCAATTTGTAATCAGTAAATTTCAAGTTCGCAGCAAATTCAATGGATATTGTCTTACGTTTACACTCTAAAAAATATTTGGCACTCTCTAAGATACACTAATTTGAACTTCTAATATTATTTCTTACTTACTTATTCTTAAGTAGAGACGGGTCGTTCAGTAGTGATCTGTTCCAAAAGAACAATCTATTGAAGTGAGTGAGTGTCAAGTAACTGACACCATTTGGTGAAGTGTAGTTAAAGAAACGAAGGAACGATCACGAAACTGTGCAAACCTTTTTCCGTTTCTTTATAGGTCCTCATGTTGGATCGTGGAAATGAACAGGAACGGAATGAACAGTTTTGGAACTAGTTCAGTGAACTCAGTGAAGTGAATGACCCGAAGTGAAGTACTTCATCTCTACTCTTAATAAACCCTTTGGCCTTTGGTAGAAATCGAAACCACGAACAGTTCTGGGTTTGCTACATAGGTTTGGCGAGCGTAGGTTTGGTGCGGTTTGGCGAGTCACTGCGCCACCGAAGGTATTTCAATTTCATTTCAGTACGTTTCCTATATTACATGTTTTTCATCGTAAAATTCAAATAGAGAAGTAGATTTACACGAAAAAGATTGTAATTTTCAATTCATATATATATATTTAAATGAAATGTTGAGTAATTTTGTCAGTCTTGTCATGTCAGCCTTTGTACTGTTCAGTTGAAAAGTACATGAATAATTTATTAATGCCAGTTATTTCATGTAAAAGTGATAAAAATGAGTATATACTTTTACTTAAAAAAAAATAAATATACATAGGTACTGGAAATTTCAAGAATACATTGAATTGGAAATTATTTTTTCCTTCAAAAGTGTAGCGTATAACAATTATTTTTTCCTTCAAGAGTGCTGCGTATAACAATCAACGTAAAAATGGGCAAAGTAGTTCCTTTCAGTTCACGCACGAATCACTCACTTTATGGAACAAGTTCAGTGAAGTATGTCCGGAACTCTTCGTTCCATCGTTCCTTTGTTTTACTCCGCCGTTAGCTCGTTCTTTTAGTGAAATGATGAGAAAAAAGAGGCCTTGAAGATAATTAGCAAGAAAAAAAGGTCAGCAGATCGCGAAGATGATGACTACAAACAAAGGTCGGTATAGTTTTTTGATATGGCAGAACTCGTTAAAAAGTAAAAAAGTATTCAGCCCACCTGCACCCCTTTAGGGGTAAAATTTCAAAAAATTCTGAAAACAGTTTCTAGGTATTTATATGAAGAAGCCGTAAAATAAAAATGAATTCAATATTTGGGAAGACCGACTAGATATGACGAAAATTTTGTAAATATATGCATTTCATTTTGAGTGAAATTTTTTTCCGACTCCCTGCCAAACACTAAAGATAAAGATTTGAAATTTGTTTTATCTAAATTACGTTTCTAGTTTATTTACATATATATATATATCAACTTTCTAGCATAAGCTGGTCTATAGTTTGGAAAAACATCCCCTTCTACATACCATACTACCACTATAAAAAATTATATTTTTCCAATATGCTACTACTGTAGCTCTGTATAAATATCTGTATTTCAACATTTTATCTCGGGATATACAAATCAGAAATATTCCCATTTCCACCTCTCCACGCTCACTCTCTACACCGTGATCCTCAAAATTTAATTTTATACTAGTGATCAATTAGTCCTACTTCTGGTAAAAATTTAAAATTTAAGCATCTATCATACACTGTTCTTGACATATGAGACGTAAATTTTTTTTAAAAATTTCTTATCCTCTCCACTTTCATGCTGCTCCGCCTTCTGAAAAAAATGTACTTTCAGCAGAATTTATTTCTCAACCGATATAAACAGCCCGAATTTCATTTATGCAGTGCAATTGATTCTTGAGATGTCGTAATCTAAAGTTTTTCACCCCCAGCCAGTACGCCACTACCCCCACTAAACAATTTTGTTCCGATCTCTTCTGCTAGTGTACCCATAGATGTTCATTAAATTTTAATTTCGTGCGTTTAGGAGATATGATTTAATGTTTGATGAATGTTTTCACAGTACATTTTGAATTGAAAATACAAGGGTTTCCGGTAAATACTGTTAAATTTATTTTGTGTGACGTTTCGAGATATGATTTTTAGAATGTCTCTATCTCGGTTTTTTTGCATTTTGGAGGCATTATGTTTTCCACTACTCCTTCAACCCTTGACCCAAATGGGCAATTTATTTCAAATGTATACTATTGAAGCTCTATATAAATTTTGTGTTTCAGCTTCTTACCATAAGCAGTTGCCGAGATCTAAAAAACAAAATTTTCCGTCTAAAACGCTTCCCTCACCTCCCATTTCACACCCCCACCCAGCTTACCCACGAAAAAAAATCCAACTCAATAGCTCAGAGGGCTTGGGTGCTACGAGCCTTCAAACAGCTTTGCGTACATTAGTCGACGTACGGCGTACGGCACGGCGGACAGACGGACTGAACATTTTTTTTTTTTGTGTCTACTAGTCATGAAACATAAAAAAAATGTTTGAGGGTAGCAAATTTTTTTTCTTTTAAAAATCGATCACAATATTGAAATAATGAAGCGAAACACACAGCGCAAATAGGAAATGTACTAAGGCAGTGTAAGCTCATTGGGGGTCTCAGTTTCAAAATATTATTTTGAATGATTATTAATTATGCGTAAAGTGAAATAATTGGTAACTCTCCTTCTTGCCGAGAGCATACAACAGTATCACATTACCTTCATTCTTCAATCTCAATTACACTCAGACATTTCTACCCTGATTACCAAATTGAACAATTTCCTATCGAATAGCTCGTAATGACATTCAAATGCGCTTCTTCAAAAGCCTAAGAACCGTGACGTTCCATTTCAACAAAAATTTGAATTCGAAGACTAATGATGATGTCGAGTGGGAGTTCTGCGCTCCAAAATTCGTCTGCAATACAAAGCAGAACATTTGCAATACCACTCCTCAAAATGAAGGTCCTCAGCAAATAGCAGATGTTGTGAAATGTCTTAACACTGCATACTCATCGATAATGACTACCCGAGAGAAGATTCCTGCGGGAAGCCGCCCATCATCATCAAGGAGCACTCAAACCCTCCATCCTGAACGGCACAAACAAACATAACACAGCACTAAAATATAGAAAACTGATGAATAATGGATTTGATATCATTAGGAAAATGTTTACTTGTACAAATTTCAATTATAGACTCGATATTTTGCTCGACATATTGCACTTCGGGTTTGGAACAGTTCAACCCCTAACCTGGCTCAACCTGGCTTCCGATATATGTACGAGGCGAAAGGTCTTGTAAAGGTAGAGTCCAAACCGAATGGGGTCCACGCCACCCATCTTCAATCCTCGTATGATTGGAGAGAATCCTCCGCAGGATGTGTAAAGGTGATGATGAGTCCTGCGGGTGCCCCGAATCATATCACAAGTGAATTCGTGCATTTCGAAATCGAATCAGACCGAAATTCAGGACGCCTGTGTCTAGGAATTATGAAACTCAGCTCAGAAATAATTTAACGATGGTGTCTGTTTGCAAATGAAATTAAATTCCTTGGTGTATACTTTTCACCGAATATATTGCCCGTAAGGCATGGGTGTGTACTTTGAAGAGTTATACGAACCGAATTGGCCGATTGCGATATGGAACATTATTGATTTCGGATAGTCGAAATTCCGTTTCCATATAGTTGGTACCTTCAATTTTCATTATTTATACGATATAATTTGGTCTGTTCGCTGGTATTGTGTCCGATGTATGGCCAATGCTTAAATCGAAAATTAAACGAGAATACCTAAAGCAATAAAATCAACAGTGCCGAGTGTGTTTTAACAAATCGAAATGGGGGAAAAGCGAATCCAATCAAAATATTCCAGTTTAATGGGATGTTAGTTTTAGTTGATGGTAAGATTCGGCTAATAGTTTCAAAGGCGTTACTTAAATACTGGACAAACTAGCTTTATTATCTTTTAGTATTATTTTGATTTTCAGGAAATATACAACCCTTAAATTAGTGGTTTGTATGCCAAACAAAAGCTCGACTCAGCAACTGATCATTACACAAAAGTTGGAGGAAGTAAACCAGAGTCTGCATAACAAATACTTATAGCAATCTAATTACGTCGCTTAAATTAATAAATTATTGTATCTCTTCAGCTTCTCTAGAGAAACCGCAAGCCGTAACTCGCTTTCGAAACCGACAACATACAACTCAATATAATGACAATGAAAATCAAACCCGTCCGGGATTCCATAGCAAATTTTCTAATTTAAAATTTCTCGAAGAAGTAGCACAGGACGACCATAAATTATCAACGCTTGTCAATTTTTAATTGTTTTCGGGCACCAACCACCCACCCCCAGGCCTCGACACTTCCACTCTTTTACACAGCGGAAAAACGAAAACCTGTTTTCCAAAGCCAATTTCCTGTCCATGTCGGTAGATGGGGGTGGTGAGCTGGTAATACAAAAATTTCGTGTAGTCATCCCTTTTTTCGGCCGGGAGCAACATAAATTAGAGGCACCACAAAGAATAATTGCTATAAAGGACCTCCCAACCTACACCAATCCTGTTCCAAGCATCCTCTAGTTTGGGGTGTGCCGTAGATGCGTAAGGAATTCGAATGTATGACCCAGCCTCCTTCAATATGAAACGTTGTTAAGTAAAGTAGCTTGAACCCTCTCCAGGGAGGTTCGAAATTATGCCCGATTATTGCGTCCATACTTGAGAATTGAACTTATGGCAATTGTAGGTGACACCATGTGAATCCCGAAATAGTCAGTGCGAAATGAAAGCATTTGTAACGTATATTGTGCTTCGGGGATTTACCGCCAATATATTTTGATGTCTGCCAAAGTACCAAAGTGGCAACTGAGTTAAGTGATGAAGACTTGGGGGTGGGGGCGGGGTGGAAAAAAAAACGTGCCCTGCAAAAAAATTACCCGAAAATACGGCGAAAAAACCAGCTACACAAACAACAATATAGTTGAAACTGTGACATGAGGGTGAGTATGAAATCAAATCGAAATCGTTTTCGACATGTTACCACCCCCCACGTCAGATGGTTCGAGTCTCGTAACCAATTTCACTCTTGCAAACCCCTCCAACACTCATCAACAATTTTTTTTTTTTGGGAATTGTATGCAAGCGGTATTGGCAAAGGGGTGGAATTGTTGTGGTAAAATTTTCCTTTTCGGATTTTCGTTTTTTTTTTTCATTTGAGTGCCTTTGAAATAAGACCGCTGGGACTTCGGACCATATATCTGCTCGTACGGTATTTCGCTGCAAAGTAGTAAGAATTTCTTCTTCGAACGATACGCTTCTTCTTCCCGTTCATGGAAGGAGCGTCCCGATGGCATCGCGATATATTTTCTGTGGTAGCTGGGGGTTGTATGGTTGTTGATGGTGTTGTTGTTTTCGGCAATATAACCCGGAACACATAGTAAAAAGCACATATATCTCGATTCTCCATGTTGCTAGAAGTTTAGTTATGACAAAAGGTCAAATGGTTCTGATCATAAAACTCTTCCTTGATGGGATACTCTGGGCCGGACTGAACGAACTGGGTTTGGGTTAAACCTTCTATTTCGCTCATTTGAGATATGAGAATGGGTCTTCGGTTAGTTGGTTGGAAATGTTACTTTGTTGCTCAATTCCCTTCAGCTATATTACCACCATGTGAACAGTGGTTCTGGAATCTGATCTCTCAATTTATGTGGGGGTTTTTTCCCCGAAAATACCACTTGCATCTAGCGGATGGTGATATGGCGCCCAGCTTTATTTTTATTTATTTTTTGGCAACCCTAACCAATTTTAGAACGTACGAGTATGTTTTTGTTTATGATTGTTTTTGAGAAAGTGTAAAACACTTCTACTTTGAAGTAAGCAGATATTATCAAGATGTCTGATGGTTTACGAATTTCGGAAAACTTACATATAGGTATATGGAGACGTCAATACACCGTGTTTGAATGAAGCACTTTGAAGCATTTTGATGCAAAATAGAACGTTTCTCTATGAAGCGTTTCATGCTAGATGGCAGTGAAATGCAAATATTCGAAGGTTGGGCCTTTTTCTTTTCTAGACCTTAGCATAATACTTGTGAGTAAGATGCCAATACAGTGGTTCTCGCTTATTGCAATCACGTTCGGACCAGCTAAAAACAATAACATTAACCGGTTGATAACAATATTTGCGGAAAACGAAACCCAACTGTTGTTATAACAAAATGCCGCTTTTAGCATTATCCCCAATTACAATAAGCGGCAACCACTGTACTAGCATAGTGTTTATCGCCGGTACTTTGCAGCTTCAAAACATTCACTGCTCGTCATCTCCACTACACAATATATGGATACGATGCATCACTCTTCTGCAATACTGCTACTGCTTTAAGGGTCCTTTATTTTAGAGAACTGGTGACAAAAATCCAGGCATGGTTCGACCTCAGTTTTATTCAACGTGGTAGATACTAAGCAAGAAAAGCATAGGGACCCGATAAAATTGTCTGCGTTCACTCTTGAAAAGGACATACCTTTAAATTAAAAAAGTTTCATCAACAATGGAGAAGAATTTTCATTTAGCGATGCTCAGGAAGAGCTTTGATTTGTTTCCAAAAGTTGGGACTGAATTAAAAAAAAATGTATGTAAGTTTAATTCATTTAATTAACTAGTCAATTTTTCTTAAAAATATACAGATATATTAAAAATTTTAAATAAAAATATTACAATTTAGTTTCGGCAAAAATCCTCATTGTCGAGAAGAACACTGCTTATTCCGTTCGGCAATTGCTGCTAATTTCTGCTTTATTAACTCCTTAGATTGAGTGGCCGTAGAACATTTGTTTGGTTTGAAGGTTGCCAAGGATCCACCATTTGAAAGGACTTCTCGAATACTTTTCCTTTTTGGTCCTGTTCGAGGAAGTACGATGTTTTCCTTTTGTGACGCACTCGGCTTAGACGGCAACGCTGCATCCAAAATAATAGCTTCCCTGTTATGTGGTCGCCTTGAATCCGTTGTAGTGGGTGTTTCGATCTTCCTTCGCAAGACTTCCTTCGTATGTTCGATCTTCCTTCGCAAGACTTCCTTCTTAAGTTCCAAAGTGTTCGATTTCCTATTTTTGACGAGTTTTCTGTGAGGGCTGATTAAAATCTGTCTCTGGTTTCGCTGTATGGTTTCCCGCTGTGATTCTTCCATCTCCAACTTGGCCTTCTTGATTTGTAGATAGTTCTTAATTCTTTCATCCAGGAAGGCTTCATCGTGGGACCGCTTTGTATTTTCAGCAGCCTTGTACTTAGACTGAATTCCAATCGAAATCGGAGTTCGAGCGGCCGGTGTCACGACTCTAGTTCTGCGAGAAATCCGAATTGGTATGAAATCCATTGTTATAATAATTGTGAAAATCTGGATATGTTTTCAAGATATCGAAATGTTCGCTATCGACTAGTGTTAGTTTGACTATGATCCTTTTTAGTAAATGCGCCTGTTTTTATATAATTTCGGTCAGCTACTCGTTAACAATATCCAATTAAAAAAGATAGTAATAAATAAATTAAAAAAGATGGTAATAAACCAATTAAAAAAGATAGTAATAAACCATTTAAAATTTCTAATCTTTTTACCTGAAATCATAACAAGATATCCTGAAACCTTAACAAGGTTTCCTGAAAATATCCATTTGTTTCAAAGAAAAATAATGAGTGTAACGAAAATAATTAAATTTATAAAGCCTGTAGTTCTATCAATTATCTAAACTATAAATTCTTAAAAAAAACTAAAATAATAGTTGCAGCAAGTTAGGAAAACATTACATCTTCTGGAATTATCTTTTTACGGACTACAAAAAAAAAGTTTCTGAATCTCCAAAAATACAGTCTTTTTACTCGTTCGTGAAAATGTATTGAAAGTATTTCTAATTGATTCAAATGTACAACTTAGAGACAATGCTAGATACTTAGGTATAATCCCGGACCAGAAACTTGCCTGGACTAAGAACATCAACGAGCGACTGATGAAGGCTCTAGGGGCTTGCTACGCTTGCAAAAAGATGTTTAGGATTTAGCCAGGGATTGCTCACTGGATGCACACGGCCATAGTCAGGCCTATCCTAACCTACGGAAATTTAGTGTGGTGGGTAGCACTCGAGAAAGCCAACTACCCACATAAACTCACTCAGGTTTAGCGTCTTGCTTCCACAGGAGCAACGGGCGTACTTAGCAACCACACCTACAGCGGCACTTGAGATGATCTTTTATCTTCTTCCGCTGAATATTTATGAGAAGAATGTGGCCTGAAGATTTACCCAATTTAAAATGCATCCTCAATGAAGTCTTTACCTATTCCACAGAATGGTTCCGGGCCTATCATTAGTTATTTCCAAAAAAACGCCTAGGCACCCTTAGCGATTGTAAGATATTACCACTTCTTTGGTGGTCAAGAAGATAGTTTGACCGATAGAGATTAAAATAAAATGACAAACGTTGTAATGTTTGATCTGAGAGGTTTGTTGAGATGTTCACAATAATCCTTCCTAAAAAATAACAAGAAGAGATATCTAAAAAATTATTTATTTCATTTTTAAATCATATGGAATTTAATTTACTGGCAAATTTGATATTTAAAACTGTCTACTTATTTTTTGTAGCTACTTGAGGAAATAAACAACCCTATACTACAAAAGATGTATTCACAGAAAAAAATCCGTATACTGTCAAAATAAATAATCCATTGTATAAATTAAGTAGTGCAGAAATCTCTGATCAAACTATGGATAGCAAATCCCATTTGGAATAAAATTGAAACTTTCCCTACATGAAAAGAGTATCACACATCCATAAGTTCTGTCCTTGAGCAGATATACAGCAAATTTTGTCCCTTTTTTTATAAGAAACTAAAAGTCCATTTCAATTTGAAAGTCTTCGCATTAGAGCATCTAAAATAAAAACGAAAGGATCTTTCGTTCTGGAAGGAAAAAAAATAGGGGCTGGCTAAAACTTATGCACATATTCATGAATTAAACTTTTGCCTTTTATAACCACTCAACTTTACTTAGCCCGAAAAAAGAAGCTATGAACACCAGTCGGAGCTAGAGAACCATAAGCTGCAGCCTTATAACAACGCGACTTATAAAATTGTCCCCGAACTTGTCAGGCTCGTATTTTGCTGGCAGGCACTCTAGCTGGGTTCTTGGCTAGCGTCCTTCCTAGCTGCGCGGCACACAATGTTAAAGATGAAATATGATAATTTTATTACACTAACTGGTAAAGCTATTCTCTATAAGATGAATACGACGCGGCAGCTTATCGTATAATTAGACATGGGGCGGAAGGTATGGGCATATTATGCATGTGAATTGAGGAGGAAGGTGCTAACGCAGAAGGTATTAAATTCATCCTGTAACCGTGGAAACCTTAGAATTACGATTTAGTGTCGCGTATAATTCGCATATAAAGAGATGTAGGTACCTATGCAGGTATTCGCATTTGCGTTAGTCCATAGCCCAGCCCAGACACAGGTGCCAAGGTGTAATAGAGCCGGTGTAGCGACGCAGATAAGCCTGAAAAGTTCAAGTTCATATGCGAGCCACTTGCCAGCATTAGTCAAGTACTTCCCAATATATCAGTACACTGAAGCTACCCATTATCCAATAGCTGGAATGGCACACAGTCGACATGTTTACGAGGTGTTTAAGGTGGTTCGCTTGTACATACGATACGACCGATACGAACTCCTTTCCCGCACAAAACTAACATTTCATAGAAAATATCGGTAACAATATAAGGAGCAGTAACAGTAACAGGTAACACGTATCCTGTGTAGACCAGGTGAGTAGAATACCGACGCTAAGCTACGACGACGAGAAGGTGAGATTTGCATATTCTGTCGTGGAACCGGGCCGTGCATAATACGACGACAGAATTTACTTCTCGAATGTTAAGCCGCTTATAAGTGGGAAGCACACGACACTCAGAATGACGAGCTGAAAGTATGCAAATGGCTGCCTCTTTATGCCACACAAATTTCAGCCCCCTGGAAAATGTGGAAAATTGTGCATTTTGTGGCATTATAGTGGTGACATTTTCTACGTTTCGTTCTTGTTGATGTGCACATATTTTCTTAACGTTTTTTTGTTGTTGTTGTTTAATGTTGTTGCTACGATCTACGCTTGAACCCTACAACAATGAATTTATGTTGCTCTTCCTCAAGAAGATTGGTCTTACGATTTTCGTTGTTCACATGAGACTACACATATGATAATAACTCCCAACCATATTAGCGTAATTTATTAAACAAAAGTAAACTTGTCTGTTGCGGTAATAACACATTTAATATAATGCTGTATTATACTTAAATGCTAAATTATCGTAGGTACAGACGGTGGAATAAGTTCTATTCGTTAACAGACTATGCTCTCTTTTGTTTGAAAAATATATCTAAATATGTTGTAATATGTTGAAGATGTTAAAAAAATCGCAGAACAATGCAAATACAACACACTCAATTGCAAAAAATGTGTATTTTACTATTTTTAATTAGTATAATGTATTTAAAGTAAAAAAGCTGCATATCCAACAAATAGGTAGGTATATCAGAATTCCTGAACATGAATACAACCGCCTTACATTCCCTAAGGGCTGAATATCGAAATATCTTAAGAGCCCGTAGAAATAAAAGTAATGCGATACCTTAACAGACCTAAAAGATATGACGAAATTCTTAATAAGATGAATAAAGCCCTTTTTACGCAGAACTAAAATTAATTTGATACCTCAAAGTACCTAACAAATTTCGAAATTCGTAATAAAGTAAATCAAGCAAAATTAATTTGATACTTCAACGTACCACGAAAAATTACGAAATTCGTTATAAAATAAATAAACCCCTTTTAACGACAAATTTCTTTGCATCAGTACACACATACAATTCTGAATTTGCTTAAATTGCCTTTTTATACTCTAGATGAACATATAGAGTATTATAAGTTTAATCCAGCCCGAAAAGTTTGTAACGCATAGAACCGAGCCTCGGACGAAAAAAAGTTATATATTATTTTGTGTTTATTTTTGGCCAAAACCCCCAAATCCGTTTGCTGTCCGTCCGTCCGTCCGTCCGTTAGCACGATAACTCAAGAACGCGTTGACCTAGGAAGTTGAAATTTTGTCACAACTTGTAAAATGGAAAAAGTAAGGCTAAGTTCGTTAATGGGCGATATCCTTCCACTCCTTCGGGTACCTCCCATACAAGAGTCCTTGAAACACGTTTTCCCAGTTATTGCTCGAATGCTTCAAGTTAGGAACTTGAAATTTTGCATACGGTTGGTTTAAAATGTTTGAATTGAATGTTCCGAATATGATGCAAATCGAATGAGTCCTTCGTGTAGCAGCCTAGAAAAGTCCTTCAAAAACGTATGCTTTTTACTGAATTCACTATAACTCCAGAACGAGTTAGAGCAGGAATTTAAAATTTTACAGGAATTAGTTTTATACCAAAACCAAGACGGAGTTCAATTATTAGCGCCATCGGTTGACTCCTTCGGGTAGCTGTCATACAAAAGTCCTTAATAAACATATTCACCAATATTGCACGATAAGTTTAGAAAGCTTTCATTTACGACTTTGAAATTTTACAAACATTAATTTTATAATAGTCGCAGCTGAAACTATTAATATGAAAAATATCCCATAAGTCCTTCATGTAGTTGCCATACAAAAATTCTGTAAAATGTCCTAACTTACTTTATGGAACTCACTATAAATCAAAAAATCGACCACTACACAAAAGTTACTACCTGTAAGTAAAAGGTCATGTAATAATTGCTTGTGCACTCCTCATTCTTTTGATATATTTCCAACTAAAATATAAATCGGAGTTCAGTATTTCATCTAGAGTATCATACGATTGGCTTGCAGCCGATCGTGACTGCGTTATGTTTAATACATATACACACCATGGTTTGACTTTTAACTATAAGCCGTTCCAAATCTTGGGGAACTTCTCACCTCCTTTGAACCAAGAAGACCTACCTAATTTTCAGAATGATTTGTTTTCCTCAAAACTCCTAATTCAATAAAAATTGAGATCTAAAATATATAATTGATTTTTATATCGGTTCTTATCTCCACTATGCTCTCTATCTTTCTAGCTTTCAAAATTTTACTCTGATATTATATATCAGGAATTACTAGTTCTGCAGATATTGTTGTTTTTACAGATGTAGAATTCAAGTTTTTTGACCCTATTTCAAACCTAACCCTCAAACATTTTTTTTAGTAATTATCCAAATGAGGCTGTGAGCTATGAGCCTTTATACGAATTCACGTGCGTCCTTTACGACGTACAGAAGGAAATGTTGTTTTTTTGTTGTTGTAAAAACAATATTTTGATGAGAACAAAAGCCTCAAAGTTAATAATATTGCAGCTATGGCTGGTCTTAATCTAGTGTTAAGCAATGTATGTGCCACCCTAGAAAAAAATCACCTCAAAAGACCTCTTAGGTCGTAGTTTGAGAAGCAGTGAGGGTTCTATAGGCCAGGCCCGTGCGCACGGGGGGGGGGGTCAAAACCCCCCCCCCCCCCTTCATTGGCCTATTTTCATAGGGAAGTGAGGACCTTTTTTTTTTTTAGGTCATCACATTTAGTATGGGGGAACTTGATAAACCCCCCCCCCCCCCCATCATACTTTCCTGCGCACGGGCCTGCTATAGGCTCTACTAAACTTAATAAATAATGTGCCACGCTAACTATTTTCCCTAGAAAATTCAGTAAGGTTAATCATAAAATTTTTCTTTCCCACATTATTTTATTTGACGGAAAAATTTGACAAAACTGAAATTTTTTTAAGGCAAATGTTTGACTGCATGGTACAAAGTGTAATACTAAAATCATCGATTGATTTACCAATAGTTCAGTGGACCTAATAGTGAACCAAAATGAACTACCATTATTTCGAATCACTTCGTAAAAAACTGAAAGATTATTTTATTATAGCAACGTACACTATCCTGCGAGCGGAACAATAGCAAAATAGTCAACAATATCCGTAAAAAATAACGTTGTGAAATAGATGGGCCGCCATAGCTAAAATTTCTCTATTTTGTAGAAATTGCTCTTTTTTTATTTATGAGCCTATTTACCATGAAATATATTCTCTTTATGCCTTTGTTATTCAGCCAGTATTTTTTCCTCGGAAAATAGCTAAAAATTAACGAACAAAATTTCTTCGAGTAGAATTTCGAGTTCCGGCAGATAAATCAAAGTGGTAAATAATAATGTCAGCATGAAATTTTCAACCGAAAATTTTATTAAGTTATTGTTCTTCTATTGTTTCGTTCTTATTTCTCACGGCACTAAACACAAGGATACTGTAAATTCTACGAATTGATGAACTCAATAATTCGTTTAAAAGAAAACCAGACTAGTGGGCATTACTACTAACTTCTCTAATTTTTATTAAATAATTCGTTTTCTCTTTCGCTGAGATGAGAGAACAGGAATTTTAACATGAATATCGTGATTTATTGTAGGCTGGGTGGCTTAGTGGCTAGAGCCCTTGCCTTCGGTGCATCTGGTACCAGGTTCGAATCTGCTTGGCGACAAGTAATTTTCGAAAATGTTATTGGGTGCCGGACTACCAGTTCACTCAGCTGTAAATGAGTACCTGAGCTAAAATCGGGGTAATAATCACGGACGGGCGTGTAGCTGACCACTTCACCTCCTAATGTTCCGTTGGTCTCGCAATGAAGTAACTCTAGCATTACTTCAAGGCCTATTGTGATATATTGCATTAGAGAGTTTCAGGACGAAATCCTAGATTAATTTAATGAAAATAGCGTTTAGACTGTATCAAATATTTTTAAAAAATTAAAGAAAAAAATATTTTCCACTAATTACACTAATTGAACTACTTGGTCAAATATTTAACGGAGTAGCATACAGTCGAAAAGAAACTCAATACGATCATAGAATTGACAAATCCAATTATTCTTTGATTGTCTTGATGACAAAGGAAGTTGTTGAATTGAGAAAAAAAATTTCAATAAAAAATTAAATTTTATTAAAATAAATTATTAGATCAAAGTATTTGTAACAAAAGAATAGTATCAAATTCATTAATTATTTTGTTAAAGATGAAAATGTTTTGTTGTTTATTTTGTCAATTTGACAATGGTTTTATTGCAAATCACAGGTTGATTTTGACAAATTAATTAATTTATTTATTTTAAAATGCACATTTATATTTATCAAATTGTGACGTATTACACTGTTTGAGCATGTGGTCAAATTGCAGTAGTAAGCAATGCGAAATAGCGAGTTCTTGAAATATTCGCTCGTCATATTCGTCATATTGTATTGTTTGATCACTTTGTCAAACAGTGTAATACTTGCTCTTTTAAATCCTCATTTTGTAACAAAAAAAATTGCCAATTGCCGTCTGGGCGCCACTTTATTGGTTTAGGGGTAGAAGTGCGAAACGTGTTTAATGCTGATATGCGGTGCAGCTTCTCGATAACAATACCAATGTGTGGTATGAACTTTAGAAGAATTTCTGACTGACATTTTTGGCAACTTGTTTGTAAATATAACAAAATGAATTTGAATTTTGGTCACTTCAACAAAACATTCATCAAAAGCCGTTTCAAAGACAACATTTAATAATTTTTTAATTAACTATAATAAAAAAAAATTTGTTTATTTGATAAAGATATTTTTTAATATGAAACATCAGACATTGTAAATTTTGTCATTTCGATAATACATGTTTTGTTGAACTGAAATTCCCCCGAATTTAGATCAATTTGAAAAAAAATGTATGAAACTGAAAATTATCAATATGACAAAGTCGAAATTCACCAAATACTTTTTGTCAATGATACCAAGGATTTTTCTTTGAATGGAAGTTTTTGAATTTTATTCGGCTTTTCTAACAAAAGAAAAATAAATACAAAATCTTGGTTAAAAGCTACTTTTACTGACCAATATTAAATTCATGATCAATAACTTCTGTGTACTATACCTGGCATTCTATACAATAATTCATCATAACCAGTATTAACTTAAAGCTCAAACATGTCCACCCCATTAAAGATAGCTAAAATATTTAATGGGTTTACCGATAACAAATCCGATCATCATTAAATACAAATCAACGCATTTGAACTTCGATTTACAAACCATTCATCAAAAACGGAAAAAACACACAACTGAAATACAATAATTTCGTTTATTCTACAAGTGACAATTCTCACGACCAAAAAATGCCCGTTCACATAGAAATGAACCATGAAAAAAAAAATAAACTATTTCCAATCTACCGAATGAAAACAGTGAACCTGCCAAACATTGAGACATAATCAACAGGTATATTGATATCATGATACGCCAATTTCATGTTTTTCACCCTGCTCTTAGCCCCTGAGAGGGAAAAGTTTCAACCGAAAATCCCCTAAAGGTAATTTTCTTAAGAAACCCTTCAAGTCTTAACTATCCCCGTAATCTTGGGTATCAAAACCCGCACTTAACGTTCCAAAATACTCAACAAGGATGACCATGTCAGTACACAATCAATAGAAACGTGAAAGATACAAAAAGGGATTTCCACAAACGGAATTTTCTTCGCATAGTACAACGAAATATAACACAGGGCCCAACGACCAGGACGAGGAGTTGATACGAGGATATACTGAAGACTACACCCGGTTTCTTTACCGGCTTATAGTAAAACTACATAGCGATTCGTAGCTACCTACCTGTTAACATCGATATTTGAGTTTCCCTATGGAAGAAGTTACCTTTTGACTAACTAGAAAGTCGGGAGTGAGTTTCTGGGGGAGGACTTCGAGGACTTCTTCTTCGTCTTGCTGATGAGCTTTCTTCCAACTCACGTCTTGGGAGCTTAGCGGAAAAACGAAATGAAAGGAAAAGCTTAGCCGTTCTGCTTGTTTATAAATATGTAGTCTCGACTAGATACAGAGGTCGCTCCTTCACATTTGGGGATCCTTTAGAAATTTCTACAGCTTTATCAGTGCGGCCTCGCTTTAGTGTATTCCTCGATCCCATTCTATTTATACATAATTTGACGTTCATTCATGGGACATCACAAGGCTGTCTTCTATGGAGTACGGGCTGCTGTCCTTGTACGCTCACAGAAACGTAAACTGTAGCTCTGACAGGTGTCATACAAATCGATTCACCGGACGAATTATGTTCACCTGAATGGACGCTAAACCATCTTAAGTACTGAAAATACGAGAGAATGATGTCTTTATGGTGTGTACAGTGTTCGTCTACGGTGAAAGTAACATTTTGTCTTTGACTGAATGTAATTTTGATTTAGTGTGTTTGGAGTGAATAGGTGTTTTCAATGGGACGTAACGTACGAGAGATGGACGAAAGACTTAGTTTTATCAATTAAGAAGCTTTTAGCTGATTTTGGGCGAGATTTCCACCCAACTTCGTGATTCAGTACAGAAAACAGATACATTTTCGGTATCTTCACATGCACAATAGTCAGTAGTCAATAGCTCTCGGATGATATACTCCAGATACTGAACTCCTATTTGGGCATAAAAAATCAATATGCAGTTAACTTTTTTGTACGAAATTAGAACTATGGTTTGAAACTGAAAAAATACTGTTCATAATATCTTCCTTCCTTTTAATAAAATTTGACAGATTAATTAAAAAAGCTTAAGAACAATGAACTAAATTTCGACAATCTATGAACTGAACTTTAGTACTATGAACCACCCCTGCAGGAAAAATAGGCATGATTCAGATCTGAATCAGGTTTTGTTTTGCAATGCCATCACAGCTATTATTTATACCTGACCGTTTCATGATTTTGTTACCGATATGCACCGCCAACCAGTATAAAAAAATGACTCTTACCATACTAGTAATATCCAAAAAAAAAAAGTTATTTGTGCTAATTAAATCCTATACTGAATTCTTTTTCGTTACATAGGAGGATGTAGAGGACTCTTCCAAGACACTATTTTCCTTCTTCAAATATTATTTCTCACTTATTGACTTAATAAAACCCATGGCTGTATGTAGGATTCCGGTGTTGAATGTTTTTGAATTGGCTCGCGTAACTACTGCGCCACAGAATTACTGTCATTTTCCTTTCCCTATGTGGAACTTAGCTTACTGTGGATTAACTAAGTTACCGTAAGTTTTAAGTTTTCCCTCTTAAAACACTATATTTTCCTTCAGAGCCCGACAGTATATGAGATTGAGCATCTTCCAAATGTACTTCAATTTCACTGCGCCTCTATGATCAACCTACAAAAATATTTCAGGTTGTAAAAGTTAAAAACCAATTCGGTCTAGCATTTACACGCAATAAACTGGACCTCTCTGAATATCGGTAGGTAAGATTTTATGAATATTATATTCCAAAGAAAATAGTCTACACTTAAAAGTAACCATCACAAGCATTAGCAAGAATGTCCTTACATTACCATCTTAACTGAATTTATCCACCTAAGGGAATAATAAATCCTTCATTCAACCTGTTGTTTTTTGCTATTTACATTCAGCTTTTATGGCTTGACTTAAAGCCTGATTGTTCTCTTAAAAGTCTTCTTCCTGGCGTTCTTCTGTAGATAAAACATTTAAACATTATGCCAAACAAAACAAACATATACATACATTCGAAACACACACATCCATAAAACGATTATGGCATATATACGACATTATAGTCTGCTGTTTTGATGTTGTAAATTTTTTTCCGTAACGATGAAACGTTTTATGTCCCGTAATCGCCGCTGCTGAATGTTTATAGTGACACTCGCTATAACTTGCCTTATATGCGCTATATAACCATTTGCATAATGTTCAGAGCCATTCGAATGAAGTGTGTTTACACGTAACCATTTCTGCATAGGATAGTAGTCAGGACGGATAGCAATGTTACACCTTTGTCCATAGGTAAAACGGATATACTATGCAATGTGATGCAAGAAAGCTAGTAGCGAAGGCAGCGGCGTAAATTTTAGCAAACAGCAAATAGAACAATAAACAGATCCTCTCTCACTCCCACTAAACGATGGTGGCGCTTCCTTGCCGCATAGTTGAAACAACAATAATAATAATAACAACAACAGCAACAACGTTCTACTCGCCCATATTTATTCCAGAACACTTTTACGGATGTTTCGTACTTGTACTTGCCAGTTTGCAACGTAATTCCTTCGTAAACGTTTCGGTTTTATGAGTCGTCAATTTTTTATTTATGCTCGCACTTTGAGAATTTATCGTCACAGGATCGAGCCTCGACTAGCTCCTAGCCCTTGCTCTGACCGAAAACGAGGATAATGTTTCCGGCTGAACCGACTCCCTCATTTCTGGTCCGGACTGGTGATCTATAGGTTATAGAAGCGACAATTGTTCGTACTGAATTGACAGTTGATGGATGAATGGACAATGATGGACACACCAATTTTGTGATTAATGCCTGACCCCGGCTATGATAGAATGGCATTTTAATTTTGCTATAGTCTAGGCTCTACGATATGTGACATAAGAGTGGTGGAGCATGATTTCGATATAGTGATGATTCTGTAGTGCATTACACCTGGTCGTTCAAAGCCTTATTATCTTAGTTCAGGTTTGGTGGTGTAAAGCCTTATTGCGTTAGTTGATGCACAAAACTGCGAATATAGTGTTGTGTATAAGTTTATTATCTTGTAGCGTGGTCTTATCATTCAGCTTCGAAGACTGAAATTTAAGAGTCACGGTTCACTTTCCTCCAGCACACCTTATGAACTATGCAGCTCCACAAAATACGATCCTGAATCCCGTTGAGCATCTGCTTCCTGAACTAATTCATTGCACTTGCAGGTTCTTCTACATTATTCGTTAACCTGACGTTAGTGGTTGATTCTCTTTTTCTTGAGGATTCCATATCTTGGTCGAAGAATTTTTGATCAGATTTTATCGACGTAAAATCGCTATATTGCATCTTTTACCTCTAAATCCCAGGTTTAATTTCCATCTGTTAATTTTTTTAATGATACCGAACTGGAGCTAGGAGGTTAGTTTTTCATACAGTGTAGTGTACAGTCCAGTCAGCTTAGGGATGGGAGGCCAGGATATCGTGCAGGGTATATGGCAGTGTAATAGTTTTTTTTAATTTTTTAGCCCTCTTTGGCAGTGATATGATCTAGCAGAACAGCAATGTTGCCTATAACAAATCAACTATTGTCTCTGTGGTATCTCTAATAGTGTTTGTGAATCTGATAAGAATGTAAACAGAACTCATCTACTCAGTGTTAAATCCTTTTGTAGTGACACTATTAAATATTCCGCATTGTTCACTATTTATATTAATATTTTCAAACTCAATAGCAACTGACAAAATTTTTATAAATAATTTATGCGTTGAGTAGGAGTTGAGCCCACGACGTTGCAGAAGCAATGTTTTTAAGACCTAGTACACTACCACTGGACTACATTTTTATTAAAAATACATAATTTAAAATATTAAAACCTTATATTTTTTATAAAATAATAAATTCGTTAAGTTAATTTAAATTTATTCAATTTTGTTTTTAAATAAAAAAAAATAATACACATTTAAATATAAAACATAGAAAACTTATATAATATTACTTAATAAATATTTTTTATGTTTTTGATCTATTGTCACAGGAATGCCAAAAGAATACATCAAAAAAAAATTTTAAGATGAAAAGACTACTTCCCAACATTTTCCTCCTTAAAGTACTTCTCTTGCTGATTCTGCTAGAAATAAAGGTACAAAAATACAGCTGTTTCTCATAAAAATAGCTACACCAACTTCCAAGCTATTATTGTGAATAATTTTTCCATTCTATCTTCACTTACTATTATTAATATATATTATACTATTATTTTTATAATACAGTATTGTTATTGAAAAAAATCTCTACACTAAAATTTTGGCAGTAGACTCAAAAATACAATTAAAAATTGTTTGTCCGTCTGTCCGCCGTATGCCTAATTTTTTCCAAGGGTAGAACCTCTAAGGTTTTCATATCTCCTGAATGGTTTGTAACACAAAGTTGAGACTTTGTAATATTTTGTATGAATACTAGGAGAGGGCAGCAATAATATTTTTTACCCTATATGATGACGTGATGTATATGTATATGGATTCTGGAAAATGATTTTTTTAAATATCTACTACATCACTAGATATGAATACAATATCAGTTTTAAATGATAGCTAGTGTATACTTAACAATATTAATTATAAATAATTCCAAGCTTTATTTCAAAGGTCAGAACAAGGAACCGGGAAAAAACCTTCTTACTATTTCCGCCAAATTTAAAGTACTTCAGATGAAGGCGACTGCTACACTCTATCCATCCCGGAACCAACGACCGAAAGCATAGCCTAAAAATAAATAAATAAATAAATAGAGCAATTTTGAAAATTTGATAATATTTTTTCACATGTCATAAGTTTTTATGGTCTTATTTAAATTTTCTCTTCGTTCTTTTTTTTATCGTTTGATACCATCGCTAGAAGGATTCCGGGTAACTGAACCACCCCTACAGTACTTTTAAGTCGCCTAAAGTGCTTGTTGGATATGTTTATTTGTGTTTTGCTTTCATCGCTCTGTGAAACAGGAGGCCTAAAAAATGGGAAGAGAAACCCGCCAGACCTTCGAAATAATGCCTTCGTATACTATACCCGAGGATAACGTTCGGCAAGGGTAGAACGAAAACATCAAGCGGTATATAATACCGACCCCTTCATGTCACATTGAAAATAAGGAGCCACGACATTTCAAGAGTGTAGACGATAGCGCGTCCGTATAGTATGGCATTCAGTCAAGTGGGGTATGGTGATATCGAAGCCATTCAAAAGATTATACAATTCCCAAAAACTAAACCAGATCAGCTTTTCTGATGTCTCCTAGTCTTATCGTAAGTCGTTCGACTCCTCCATGGACATAGACTCGATACAACACTCTACACATACTCTAAGATCCTTTAATACACGCTCATCAACAAGAGAACGAATGTTTCGAAGGAAAATAGCTAAATGGGGCGAGAATGACATTTAGGAGGCTGTTCAAACATATTTATGACCCTCGGGCAAAAGGACGATTGAGGGTTTGTGCGAACAGAAAACAAACAACAAATCGAGACTTCTACATCAGCAATAGTCCAAGAAGGGAGCAACAACAAAGACGACAACGACGTCATCCTTGTTGTTTTACAACGTCGACTTGTATAGTTTAACATTAACATTTCATCTTGAATTACGTCCGCACAGAGGACTAAATGGCCAAACATTTTTGTCGATTTCCTTGTATATTAGCAGTCGAGAGGTTTTTATATTATTTCTTACGATAATAACGAATTTTTACTGTACTACTAGTCGTTCCGTTTGATTGTTGAGCTTTCTATTCCGCTAAGTAAATTTTCTTGTTTCGGTCTTGTAGAGTGATACTAAAATCATTTTCGTAAAACAAATATAGTTCAAGTAACTCATGGGGCTGGATGGAAAGGATCTTTTCAATTTGAATGGAAACTACAACGTGATGATGAAGAAAACTAAATTGAAATAGAGTATATAAGAAGTTAAATCCAAACAAGCGAATTTAATCATAATCCAAAATTATATTGAAGTCATCATCTCGAATCCATCTATAGTTTATCTCACGATATTTTTTAAAAGTTGACTTCAAGAAGCAAACTTTAAGAAAAAAATTTAAACTAAAGCATCGAGGAGTAATAAACTTAGGATATTTGAACATAATTTTAATATATGATTTAGTTGGACTCAAAAAAATTTTAAAATAATTTTCTTCGATAAAATTCTCAAAGTTTTTATTTAATATACAATGGAAAAAAATCGTACTAATAATAATGCAAACGCCAGCATCTTACAACTTCTATCGCATCGCGGTATTAAATGTTTTTCAAGACCACCGCCCATTTCAGAGTGTAAATCATAAAATTGGCGCCCATATGGAAGAAATGTGCATTACCAATAGTCTTGCACTATAAATCTAATTTTGTGTCTACACTGTCAGATAGGCGCCCAACGTAGGGCACAAATACATGATTAATTTAGCGCCCAATGTGTAAACATATATCACTTTCGGTGAACTATATACGACCCAAATCAAATGCGGGGAGTAAATGAACAACAAAGTGTAAAATATACGCCCAATGTAGAGTGCATGACCAGGGAGAACACTAAATCAGAAATATCAGCGTAAATTCACGAAAAAATCAAAATATTGGCGCCCAATGTAGGGCGTAAATCCACAAAAAATTTTACCAAGCTCCAAATATAAGTAAAACGTAAAGTATTCGGAAAAAATTGCGTATCTACTTTCCACAACCCAAATTAATTTTGAACAAAAAATCTTGCGAAATCCTTCCAATTCTTTGGCGTGTGCCGATACTAAAGTGTAGATTAAGTGATTACTGCACGATTTGCAATGATACTGATACATTATTGAAACCGATAAAATCAAAGTAGATAGGTACCATACGAACATCCGAAAAAGAGATTGTGATACTTTTGATCGCAACAACTCAAAAAGGCTCAAATTATACAATAATTAAGATTTGATGAACAAAAAGGAAAATTTCATTAAAGAAGAAGTAGAAGCAAAAGTATCCTTAAAACAGGGTATCAAAGCATTTAAGATATAACTGAAAAATTGAATAATGTTGTTAATTTTTTGTTTTGGTTATTCTTCATGATAAGGTGGTGGTATCATACGTTTGGCTATGCCCTATCGCGATAGTGGTATGTTATTGATTCTTTACAATACAATTTTTTTTAAATCCTCATTTTCTCAGCAGGTTGAGCTACAGGCTTATAACAAACTTTAGAAAAAAATAGTGCTGGTTCGCTTCGAAGAAAAATCTCACCTTATACGCAAAGACGAAGAGATGACCGTGATGTCCCAATTTCAATCCAACGTAGAACGACTTGATTAATGAATTCTACACAGTAAAAATTATTTGTAATCTTACAACATTTAATACAATAAAATTATCCCTATATCATAGGTAAAATTACCTTATTCATGTACATACGCTATTACCTATGTATAAACGCTATTACCATTATCTAATTAAGTTTTTTACATGAAATACTTTGTAAAATTACACAACATTTCCAAACATATATAGCTAACATTTTTACATGTAAAAATTAAAAATTAACGTCCGAAATTGCAGTTTGTACCTACTTCAATGGAATTTTACATCAAGACATGCTGTAAGTAACGAGAGATAATGCAATCATGCGATTTTGCAAAGTAATATTCGCGATTAGTTTTTCTAATAATAAGTAGATAATGACTGCCTGATTTTGTTGAATGATATTTTACATCATCTTATTTATAATGAAAATGTTTATTCTTATAATATTATTTTTTTGTTATATTTTCGATAAATAAAATAACTTCTTTGGATATAAAGCCTCGTTCTGGCTTATTTCCATAAATTACCTCTTTTTTATTACAAATAAATGTGTTAATACCATTTTGCTGTTTAAGGGCCGTTATTACGACCTTCAGTTAAAATTTAACCAGAACTTTGACTGTAAGTTTCGTATGAGCATCTGTCAGTTAAAGTTTCAGTTAGAACGTTACTGACGATCGTAGGAACGGGCCATAGTGTTTATAAAAAAACATTTTATAAAACATAGTGCTTTGTTCGCGGAATTTTTCGTTCCAATAAATCTTAGTATTAGATTAAAATTACAAAAACTATCGATTTAAATTAAGTATTATGTAGTTTAATTTAGAAATTGTTATGTAGTTTCAAATGTGGTTACTTGTAAAATATACCCTTTTTATAAATTACTTCAATGAATGTATTTTTAACCTCTAACAATTGTAATATTACATATTTCATGTAACTTATGATTATTTTCAGTTATGTAATTTTACAAAGCAATGTCTGTATTTATTACATTTCCGAATTTTAATTTTACAGTTGAAATGTAAGTGATTTTGGAACATGTAAATTTACAATATCCTTTGTCGGCAATTAGTTGCCAACATATAATGTTGTACAAACTTTTACCTGTCCATTATAGTAATTTTTTAAAATATATTTAGATAGTGTGCTATTACCTATGCAAGCTCAAAAATCGAGAAGCACAAAATTCTAGTGGTGTTGAATTACCAAACGATTTTGTGAAGTTTGAGTTTCTCGATTGTCATATCCCTGTAATAAGCTACTCCAACTAAATCTACTGAGTCTACAATACAATCGCTTCGTACATTTTCCTAAGTGTAAATCCTTCACTTTTTTCAGTATCAATCGGCCCATAAAAGATCAGTAACCATAAAACTCGTAAATTCGATAGGAAGTAAACATTCCAAGAGAAGACGAAGTTTCAGCAATAAAAAAAAATAAGTAAAGAAAAGTCTCAAGATTTCGTCCAGGTGATAGCTTAAGGTGTTTGCACAAGAAGACGATGCTTCACCATCGAAACGGACGCAATAGTGGTGCGCTTCCTTCGATACCATCCTGTGATATGCGCTTCTTATGCAGTTCCAGAAGCAAACAAACGGAAGAGATCTTTGAAATGCTATAAAGCGCTGCCTGCATCCTTTTCCGATTTTTCGAATCTTGTACAGTGGCAGGGTTGAGTAAGAGCGAAGAGTGGTGCAGGGGTCATGCGGGCCGTACTGTAGAGTTCAAATCAATTTAAATGCCCAGTGCAGTGTAAACAAATTAAAACACAATACACAGAGAGTTGAGCAAACAATCGCATCATGTGCCCTGTTCACCCTGCATGTGCCGCTAGTAGACACAAAGCCAGGACACAGAAATCTAGAATTTTATTTTCAGTTAACATTTTTATATATAGTTATATTCAGTAGCTTTTGTTTTTACGCTTTGTGTATGAGCTTGTTACTGTTCACTCTTATGGTAACCAGCCTGCAGTATCCTTACACCGTTAACGGGGGGTGTGTACAGTGAAAAGTAAGGGAGCAACTATTACCCCCCCCCCCCCTCCCCCACCTAGAATGCAGTATACGTACGTTCCACTTTTGCCATTTTTTCGAAGCTTGAAGCTGGTGGCAAGTGGATGACTCGAAAAGAGGAAATACTTGTTTCCACTTGGACTATTTTTCCAATAAGTGCAGAAAAAGGAACTTAATGAAAAAATTGTCTGTTTGTATGAAAAGGAAGGATTTACGGCATTTCAATGGGCGACGAACGGAAGCGGGAAGCAGTTGGATTTCATCTCGCTCTATATAAAAAGGATTCAGCAGGATCGAGTGCACCACTAACACCAGGCTTATATCTTTCAGGCTAGAGAAGCCGAGGATATAGAAAACGTGTTGGGCTTGTGGTGTAGATATCGACTATGATGATGACGACGATGATGCTGATGCAGAGCCAATAACTCCCCCCCCCTTCCCCTTAGGAAGAGTTCCGGCAAATCGTGCCAGATGCCTTCTACATGGACACTTGGAAAGTGTTCAATTGGCTTGCGGTCACCTCTAACAGATGAAAGCTTTTTATTGGTTTTGATTTATCTGTGTCCCGGACAGTAGTTTGCCTCTTTAATCTTCATGTGTGTAATAGTTGAAGTTGATCTACTTTTGCGCTCATCATTTTGGCATCTTGTTTGTATTAATTAGAAAGCGACTGACACAAAGCCGATCCTTAATACCCCGAGACCCATTCTCGGACGGTTAGTAAACTTTGTGGCAATCACCAGCAGTTAAAATCATTACCCTTGCGATCCAATTGACTTTGTGTGCTCAAATTGCGAACAACAAAGTCGTTGTGAGAAATTAACGGCCCCATATAAAACATCCTTGAAGAAGCCTGCCAGGGATAAAAATCCACTAAACTTGAAATATAATGTCCGATAATATCCGTAACAATATATTAAAACGTAATGAACAGATATAAACTCACTCCCTTAATGGTTCTGGGTATAAGGTTACGAAAGACTTTAGGACTATGATGAAAAGGTACTATACAGGACACTATAGAAAGGATACACATCCCTGCCGACATTCACTTCGAGATTTCGGGGGCACATGGTGTTGAATGTGTGTATAACCGCTACAAGTCAGGCCATCTGAATCATAAGGCATAACGTAAGACTGTTGAGCCCCTGTAAGACCGACCTTAAAGGACTTTCGGAAGCAACAAAATTGAACGTCAAAAATGTTGCAGTTTACTACCCCAGGCGGTACCATCAGCTGATGGATTTTTTATTTTTTGTTGTTGTTGTTGCTAGCAGTATCAGCAGACCAATTGCTCGTCTTTTTTCGATTGGCCAGTGGGCAATAATTTGTTGTGTTGGAAATTAAGAAGGCACATTGTTAACGCCGAAAGACGTTATATTGTCGTAATAAAATGGAGCACATAAAATTTTCCGCTGATTTCTTTATTCTTTGCCACCCTCTTCACATCATGAGATGTTAAAGTTTGTCTCGGTCAAAACAAGTAGATAGAAAAGTTAACCTTTTGCGAGGCACTGTTTATCCTTTTAACGCAAATTGCGCCTAGTGTTTTGTCTTAAGAAGCCTCCCAATTCCTATTATTAGTTAAATATTTTTATTCTCAAGACAAAATCTTTCGAACGCATAGGTACAGCGAAGCACAAAAAGAACTTTTATATTATTGTTACTTGCGCCCCTCGGCAATCCCAGAAAATCTTTTAATAATAAAAAAAATCACTAATTTTGGTTATAGGCCCTTGACTTATATCGATCGAAAGAAGACCTAGAGCTATTTGCGAAATATCAGAAAAACAAAATCTGACAATGAACTCAGCAATTGTTTCGAGATTTTTCTTAAAATAAAAATATTTAAAACAGAAATAATGAATTTCATATCTCATCAGGACTAAGGGATGGCAACAATTGTGAAAACATATGCAAGTCCTTTAAAGTTGAATATCCAAAAAATGTTAAATGGGTTTGTAGGCGATTATATATAAAAAATGATAAGCGATTTAATCTCATCAATCCTAAGAAATATGTCGAAGTCTTGAAATGCATGGAACTCTCTTACATCCCTTAGGGTTGAATATGACTTTTATATGAAATTGAATTTTTGCCGCTTATACAAGAAACCTTAGAATGTAAAAATGAATTCGATATATCATCAATTCTAAGCAATATGTGGGATTCTGTGAAAACATATGCGATCTTCTTAAACCCACTTGAGGATTGAATATTCAAAGAGTTGACAGATAAATAAGAAGAAACAACGAGCGAGAAAATCCCAATTCAATTTCATACCACTTCTGAGAAAAATAACGGAATTCGTGAAAACGTGTTCAACCCTTTTATACCCTCTTAGGGGCTGAAAAAGGCAAAAACTTAAAATTAAGTCTTAGGCTATTATTGCTCAAGCCTGTAAACATTAAGAGATATTCGATACTTATCAGGTCTGGTGGATATGGCAGAATTTGTGAAAAAGTATACAAACCCCTTGCATCCCGTTCGGGTTAGAATTTAAGAAATCCTGAGAACGTTGTCTAGGTATTTATATGAAACACCCGTAAAATAAAAATGAATTCAAGATTTGGGAAGACCTAATAGACATTACGAAAATCGTGATCTTTTTTGTCGCCCCCTTGCAAACACAAATAGATATTAGAAAATGTTATTTATCTAAAAAAAATAATATAAATACACATTAGGCAAAACAAAAAGAATTTGAATTTGAATTTGTATTTATTTATCTAAATTACTTTTCTAGTTGACTTACATATACATACCAAGTTTCAACTTTCTAGCATACGCCATTCTATAGTTAGGAAAAACACCCCTACCCTCGTACCATACTGCTATTGTTAAAAATGATATTTTTCCAATATGCCACTACTGTAGCTCCAACTAAATATCAATATTTCATCTTTATAGATTCTCGAGATAAAAGATTCAAAACCTATTCCTTACCATTACCCTTACTCTCAAAATTTAATTTTATACCTATTATTTTATGCCTATTAGGCCTACTACTGGTAAAAACTTTCAACATCTATCTTACACTGTTCTTAAGATATGAGACGTTAATTTTTAGAAAAAAAGTTATCCTCTCCACTTTCATGCTCCAACGCCCATTAAAAAAATTTTACTTTCATCAGACTTTATTAGTCAGCTTTTATTTATATACAAATCGAATTGTATTTGTCAAGTGTAATTGGTTCGTGAGATATCGTAACCTAAGGTTTTTTACCCTCACCTAAAAACTTTATTTTCGATCAATTCTTCTAGCATATTTTAAGATGTTTCTTAAGTCTTACCTTCCCGACAAAAACCAATAACCGTTTACTAGATATGAATTAAAGAGTGTCTCAATCTCGGTTCACCCATATTGGTTTTTTTTTGCAAATGGGTCCACTATCGAAGCTCTATATAAATTCCAAGTTTCAGCCTCCTAGCATAAGCGGTCGCTTCATACCCCAACCCTGAAAAGGTGTCCACTTAAAGGGGTGTACCCACTCTACCCATGAGAAAGAAAATCAACTTAATAGCTCAAAGGGTTTGGGTGCTACAAGCCTACGAACAATTTAGCGTACACCGGTAGACATACGGCGCGCGTACGGACAGACGGACTGAAATTTTTTTGCTTTTTTCCTGTCAACTTGTCATGAAACGAACGAAAAATATATCGAGGGTAGCAATTTTTTTTTTATATCGATCACATTATTGTAATAATAATGTAAAACATTGGTTTGTTTGATTTACTTTCCGCACATTAGAGAAACGACGTTTTAAACGCTTTACATTTGAAATTATTAAATTTAAAACACTTTCACTATGCTGTGCAGTCCTCTGAAAAAACTCGTTACTATTGGTATGCCATTTCCACTGTCCAAATCAATAAATAAAATCTCATAGACGCATCAATTTACCGCAGCAACAACAAAGCAGCACTTTCCCACTCCATACTAAAATCAACCTCTTCATATCTAGACTGCATCAAAAATACGATGGAATAATAAAAACCCTTAAAATAATTGTTTACCCAATTTATTTTCGCTTTCGCTAAAAAAAAAATTGAAAGCTCTCCTTCAATTCAACGACTGGCCAAAGTTGGGCAAATCCTTGCGGCCACTTGCAAATTTGCTTTCAATAATAAGTGGTTATTGCTGAATCGGATCTTTTGCTAATGGATGGTAAATGTAAGGTCGAAAACAGTTCACTCCAACTCTCTCTTTACAACCCCCCCCCCCCCCCGCACACACACACCCACTTCACCACGATTTTAATGATGTTATTTTTGGAGTGGCTTTATATCGATACGGTCAATGGAAATCGGAATGGCATCCGATTGCTACCGTGAATCGAACCCGCTAAAGTGACTATCGATGTTCCCGATTCAAAATGGATATCACTTTGTTTCACGCTTTTTAAATCCATTAACCCTTCTCCGTTGCAGTCGACTTAATTTTTTTTTTTCACCACTTGTTGTTTGTCTGTGGCTGTGTATATATCCGACCGAGAACGTCTTAAAGCCAATCGTTGAGAAAACGGAAAGTTCCGTTTTTAAGATATCCTTGGAGCGCAAAACCCATTACGGTCCATCGTTCCACTTTTGTTCATCAACGGCTGAAATGAAATCTTATCTGGAAACCAATCAAACAAAACAGTATTTTTGTTTCCTTTTTTGCGCCGAGAATTCGTTTTTTTTTTTCATTTCGAATCCATTACCGGGGGAGGGATGTGAATGCTCCGGGACTGGGTTCAGCGAAACAACCCTCGCCAGAGCTTATATCCTCCACATGCGTTAACCATAACACCCCCTCGATAATCCAAACATCAATTTGGCGAAGGACGAAATGGAAAAACTATATAACGGCCGAAATTCGATCAGTGGCGTAAATGGTTGATTTTCTTTTTTCCTCGAGTATTGTTGCTGGGGATTCAGTTCATTGGTAGTGGCTCCCTTATCTTTTTCTTCGATTACAATTCATTTCTGGGGCAGAAAAAAAATTTTCTTTTTTTTTATATATCTCGGTCTCGAGGTCCCACTTTGGTGTGATTTCGGGCATTCGATTCGATTCACGGGAACGACTATCACTATGGCATCATTGGGCCTCGAAAACCAATCCACAATCATCCAGGATATCGTTTCTGCGAGGACTAACATAGTTCAGGATCAATGCCAGGACGCGCATAGACGTCACACATGTAGTTATCATTGTATAGGACGTCTACTCCACTGGTGTGTCATAATAGTAAAAAAAATAACTGAATTTTGTGTGATGGAAAGCCACAATTGTCCTCCTCGGAATTGCCATTATATTTGGCGAGAGTGGTTAGCTGGGGAGTAGCGTTGCGAAGTTGAAGGATGAAAACGTTTTCTGAGTGGAGTCCTTTATAGCTCTGTGTACCTCCACACATTCTTCGTAGAAAAGCGGAGATGTCAATTCGATTTGCTACGATATCGCTCAAGGTTGTGCTATTCGGTTTTCGGGGGGTAGGTGGTTGGTCGTTGGTGGCGCACTGATTGAACCTCCCGCTCCTGATGCGATATATTGAAGTCAATCCGAAACGAAGGGCCATTTTTTATTGTAAATGGTTTAAATTTGGAGAGAATAGCAAAGCATTTATTTCTAGTCGGAGTAATGATTTTCGATTCTTGCAATTTATTTTTATTTGCTGCTAGAAGGTGTCATATTTCTTTGTTTCACCGTAGCTTGTTTATTGCTGGAAGGGTTTTAATGCCCTCATGACACTAGTGCTATAAGGCGACTAAAATCGCAAGAGATTACTAACCTAAAATACCATTTTCGGCATCAGTTAGATTTTGTGGATGAAATTGAATTTTATTTGTAAAAAAATGGGTTTTGTGCTATAACGACACTGGCTAGTTTTTCAGTTCAAAAGTCGCTACACTATATGAGTTTAGGGAAATAATAGAACAGTTCAAACAGCTTAAATCTGACAAACTGTCGAAAAAGTCAGTAACTTAGTGTAATATTCAAGCAAAACGATACAACAAAAAAATTTACTATTTAACAGCTACCGAATTTTCTTATAAATTAATAGTCTAGACATGCACTCAAAAGCTGATTTCCGGGTTAAAGCCACCAAAATTGGTTCTTAAAAATCATGTGGACAGAGATAAATTGTTTCAACCCGTGAACAAACACAGTTAAAAATTATTTGTAATTTTACAACATTTCATACAATAAAATTATTACCTGGTATTCATGTATAAACGCTGTAAACATTATTTAATAAGTTTTTTACATGAAACACTATGTAAAATTACATAAAGATAAAAATTACAATAACTCGTACGGAAAACTACATCTACAAGCATGGATTAATAACATTATTCCATGTAAGACATAAAATAATTAGTAAAGGGAGATGATGCAATCGTTCGTCGATTTGGTGCAATGCTATCATTTTATTTATAACGAAAATGTTGATGTTTACAATTTTATTGTTTTTTATTATATATTTTTTTATAAATAAAATATTTTTTTTTATATATATAATTTTCAGTTCTATTTCACATCAGTCTCATTTTCGTGTAAAATTTTTTTGTCGAGATTAAATCACTTAGTAAATTCATATGAACTGTAATTTTCTTGCACCAAGTGCATTTGAACTGAACTCATCAAATGGATTCGAATAAGCTTGCTCCGATTTTTAATCCAATTTTTAATCCAATTTTTAAAATTGATATTCCGATCCAATTTTTACTTGAAATTAGTGGTATCAGTAAATTGTTCATGTACTTTTCCACTGAACCGTACAGCAGAAATAAATTAAATAGAAATGGAAAATTGCTAGCTATCAATAAGCAAATAATTTGTTAATATGTAATATGGATTATATATAAAAGCAACGGCCATGTTAACTTTAATATGAAGATATAAAAAAATCTGTATTGCATTATATTAGTTTAGCTTTGAAAAGAACGTAAAAGAAATATTACAAGAAATTGCCAATTAATAATAAGAAAAGACTTGTTAATAGAGGAAATTTTTAATATGAATTAATCGAGCAAATGAGAGATGTAATTGAAAAATTATTTACAGATATCTAGAATGTTTTTTATATTAAATTATAGAAGACTCCTCACCCCTAGGACAAGGATATGTCCTCCGCAGGCGGCAGGGGGTACAATAGCATAATTAGAATAAGAATATTTGAATAAATAGCAATGGTAAAATTACATTTATGTATATACTATATATGAATAAAATTTACATAAAAGATCAAAAAATTTATCAACATTTCATGTAAAATCGTCTTTTTCGTATAATTCGACTTATCTGAAGGAATTTTACAGCGAAAAACATGTAGTATATGAAACCACGAACCTACACACTTTGTTCGGTTTTGTTTTCTACTGAAATGAAAATGAAACGTCTTTGGTGTCGCAGTGGCCTACGCAGCAAAAACAGAATCGATCGCGGGTTCGGTCCATACCTACAGCCAAGGGTTTTATTTATAGTAAGCAAGTAAGAAAGTAAGAAGAGTATATCCAGTGAATTTGCTGCTTTCGAAGTAGAAAGTTACTGACTGAAAATTCAAAATTACATTCAAATAACTATTACATCTCTATGTAAATTTACTTGAAAAGGTGTGGCATTTTTGTAAAGTTCAATGGATTTGTTTACTGTGTGGCTCGACTTCAAAAACTGAACCAAAATTAAAACAGTTTTCAATAAATTCTTCGATAAACAAGAGAGAAACTGTCCAATCACGTGATAAACTAAATTTTTAACTCAACGAAAATAATTTGAAGTGAATTTTGGGTTTTGATCATATATTATTATAAAGTGAACTTCTATGCTTCACTTCTTTTTCCGTAGTGCTTACGGGAGAAAATTCAGAAGTTTTTAATCCTTTTATTCACATGATGAAGAAATTATATATGTAATGAATTTTTTTGAAAAATATAAACGTCTTTTTTTTAAGAGGAGTCGGCTAAAATACCACTACAGGAAATAGTCCAGCGGAGTTACCTGAAACGACCTTGATGGCCAGATTCATTTCCTAAGGTGATATACACTCTAAGAAATGTTGTAGTAAGTTTACAGTTGGTAACTGTTTTTCATCGATAGCAATGTTAAAATTACATGCTTATGTAATTAGAGGGAAAATTACACAAATAAGTTGTAACAATTACACACCGTATGCTTATTCTATACACATCAAAGATGTAATCATTTCAGCTGCGCAATCAATAGACACAAGGGGCGTACTTATTACACAGAGAATGCAATTATTACAAACTTTTTGTGTAAAACTCCCATTTATATATATATATGTATGTTCATATAAAAAGGGACAAATCCTCTATATAATTTAGATGTAAGTAAATCAGAACAACTTTGTCTTTCTGGAATTTTGTTTATGTTTTTTTAAATTTATGGAATTTTTTTATGCTTTTTATTAACTCTGGATTTTATAGTTATTCCAATTGAAATGAATAGTACACTAAGATTTCAATCGATAACCTTAAATGCACTATTCAAATGAATAGCAATTAATGGGAATATCAAGGATATATGTACATGGATGAGTTCGTACCAATGTCCTTGTTTTTACGGCGGCATTCACCGTCTTCAAGGCCCCTTAAAACGAACGCAATCGGCAGTAAAATTCTCTACTTGTTGACGGCAAAGAACTCAAATTTGTACAGCCTACAAATTTTTGGTATCCTTGAGAGCGACCAATAAATTCCTTTAATCAATTTCCTATCCGTCATTTGTTTCCGTTCACGCGGTGAACTGAAGTGTGAGTTACCTGCTAAGGTAAGCAATCTGAAGCTGGAGTTGGGGTTTGTTTCAAGAAATACGACGTTAAGAACAATAAAAAAAACGGAATCGAATAGACCACTACCACATTGCCTCAGCTGGCCCACCTACCGAGTGAATGCTAATCTGCATGCGAAAGCGATAAATTCCTCCAGTTCCGCCGATTTCTGGTGCTCTGGTTATTTTATAAACATGACAGCACGGAGTCATGTGCCTGGAATATCCTGGCACAGACCGCCCGAATATACACAGGCTCATTCGCGTACATTCGTCGAGCCGTAATTTCATATTTTTCCACTGTTTTGCCTTAGCCACCGATGCCCCAACCCCTAAAACCTCGCTCAGCCCGTTAATCCCATCAGTTTAGGCTTTGGGGGTCACACGCTTCGAATTATTGGCAAATTCAACGCTCCACGCTCCCGGTGGTAGCATGGCGTTTTGGTGGCTGATTTCGGTGCTACAGAGACGAATGGCAGTTGGGAAAAAAAACCGCGCAACAGCAGCAAGACAGAGACGAAGCCAATAAATAAAAAAGCGCTTCAGTGCGTTCGTTGATTATGTGGGGTTTGGGAGAATGCGGTTTAGGGGTGGATTTTTAGTCACCCAGTATGCTGCGTGGACCTAAACCCTTGCCGGGCTCTCGGTTCTCTCCGCCACCCCTATTCAGGGTTGTGTCCCGGAAAATGTCCATTGCTGGGGCTCGCAGAAGTCCTGTTTTGTTCTGGTCGCTGCTTTCAATTCCGGTTTGGCGTGTTTCCGTTCGGCCCGAACATCAACCGCAAACCCGTGCATACGCATACGTTGACCGGGTCCCCAGTTCCCATACAAACTTAAAACTGCAACCGAAACGCAACACGAAAAAAGCACATAAAATACGAAACGGACTGGCCTGTCGTCGTCCTCAGAAAGGAGGAAAACTAGCACCAGGATTTATAGGCTACGGTTTCGCATTTGTTAGTGACGTTGGTAGTGTGTTCCGCGGGCACAACCAACTACCCTACTTGTTTGGGAGGCTAATAGAAAACGGGCAATTGAACGAAAAACGAAAAAAAAGGATCGTGGCAAACAGGACATGCACTCAAAGGTGAACGGCAGATTGTCGGTGCAAAAAACCCCGAACGGACCTTTTTTTCACTGTTCCATCGTTGCACTGGAAACGTTTACGGAGCTCTATGAATGAATATATTTAAGGCTCACGTACAAGTAATTTTAGTACATTGTTACACACCTGTGTTGCGGCGCTGCAACTATTCCGATTTCACTCCAAATAAGTATGTAATTTGACTGAAAATTCTCTCGTTTTGATGGAACACTTGTCAGATAATGTAATTACATATCTGGCAAAAAAACGTTTTTCTCATTATAACATACCGGTCGGTTAGTAAATGATAAAATACTTTAAAAAAAATGTTGGCACAACAGCAATTGAGATAGGCCAGAAGCTAAGCGAGTGATATTTTAATAAAACAGTGCTAACTACTTCTTTAATTACAGATGGAAGAGAACTGGTTAGACGGAAACTAGCGAAATTAAGCTTAGATCGTTTCCCATTGCATAAATAGTTACAGCAGCACATATCTTGCATTAAACAATCGCAGCAGTACAGAAACAAATCTAAATACGATGTATCGATAATACACTCACCGTTTAGTTGCGAAGTATTTAGTGTACAATAATAATAATCAATGGCGCAACAGCCCAAATCGGTCCTAGGCCTTGAAGTAATGCTAGAGTTACTTCATTCCGAGACCAACGAAACACTTGGAGGTGAAGTGGTCAGCCACACGCTCGTCCATGATTGTTTTCCTGATTTTAACTCAGGTACTCATTTACAGCTCTGTGAACTGGTAGTCCGGCACCCAATCCCATTCTTGAAAATTACTTGTCGCCAAGCAGATTCGAATTTGGTACCAGTCGCACCGAAGGCAAGTGCTCTAGCCACAAAGCCACCTGGACTACTATCTAATGTATATATTATTTGTGACTGAAAATTTAAACAAAAAAAAACCGTGAAATTTTATATTTTAACGTTTTAGGATTAGTCCAACGTAAACACCACACGCAAGTTCTTTTGAAGGCGCTTGGCTCTAAAATCCGTTGAGAAGTTAAATTAAAATTTTGTTTTTGGTGGGTAGATCGCGTAAAGTCCTTTCTGTGGATAGTGGAACCATTTCCAAACAAAATTTTTTTGATAGGTATTGGTAAAGAGGTGACTTGGAAAAAAAACAATGCACGCGCGAAAGGTGGGTCAATGTATTTTCAAATCCATATCTCTTGAACAGTTTCTATCAGAAGGATAAATCCTTGTGATTTTTTCTAGGCGTAATAGGAGAGTAGATAAATACTTTAAGGGTAGTAAGATGTGGGATGCGTAAGAAAACGTTATGGATGCACCAAACCTTATTGTTTTAAGCGAATAATTTCGGAGTTACTTCCATGTCACCAGAAATTACCCACATGACTTCCCGATAATCAATATAAAATGTTCACATTGACACAATCACCTTGGAGGTTAAATGAGCCCCACGTTGGGCGCAAATTATTAAACTACAAGTTACCTGTTTACGTTGGGCGCAAAAAGGGTCGTAACCAATTTTCATGGTGAATACAAATTTTTGGCATGATAACGCGGCCTGACTCATATACGACTCCCAATCATCCATTGCATTACTCCTAGCGACTATATCTTCTTTTTCAAAACAAATAATAAGTTTAGCTTATGTTATAGTGGCAGGCATCCAAACTATGGATCGACTCACTTAGACCGTTCTGTTGGTCCATTGTGATACCCAATAACACATAATTACTCCAAAGTTTTCATGAATTTTTCATGTGATAAACTTATGGAAACGTCTACCTTTGATGATCTATCCAGTGATAGTTTACTCTACTGAATAGGAATATATTGGATGTCAGTGTCAGACAAAGTGCTTCCAAAGAATAGAGAAAACAATTCATATCACTTATTCTGTCGGATTTACATTTATCACGATGCAATGAGTGGAATGTGTCCCCGCTAAAGTATAATTATTATAATCGTCGGGGTCACCAAACCTAGACAACAGGTTATTATTTTAATGCATGTAAAGGTATACAATTGAGTTTAGATGTATATTTTAATAATACTTATTATTTCAATTTAGCTAATAACAGTTATTTTTATTTATTTCTTATTATTTATCTATTTATTTAATTTATTTTATTACTTTTTTATATTATCTACTTTAAAGGTTAGTTTTGGTCAATGAAAAAGATGACTCTATGCTTTAGCAAAAACCTAGCGAAAACATAATTTAATTAAACCAAAGTAAAAACTACACTAAATTTCAATCCGCTACTACTCTTCAACTCTTCTGCATATCCTTTTAAATATGTATAATAGCCAAAGACTTGTCCACTTTCCTTGTTAAAAAAAAACGCGATTATTTTAGAAAATTGCAAAAAAAAATCATTTACCGACGGCTGTTTATTTGAATGACAAGTAAAACCATAATCTTGAAAATGACTTTAATGACTTTGGCATTTTCTTGTTGAATGATTGCCGCGTAATGCTAAGAGACGTCGAAGTAAAGAAAGCATTTGTGGCGGACTTTGATGGCTACGAAATTAGAAAAAGTTTTTTTTTTTAAGTGTTTGAAAACCAATGATGTTATTTGTTTAACTTTCAGACTTAAATGTGATTACTTCAGTAAAATTAGGGAAATTTAAGTAAAGTTTTATACATCAATGTGGTATGTTAAAAATGTATTTGATTAACGAATTGCATATAAATTCCATTGTTTGAAATTTTGTTAGATATATCCAGGTATTGATAGTGAATAGTTTTCGTTCTTTGGTCGTATTCGAATACCTTGCTTCATCTACGTCTAGTTATAACAGTTAATAACGTCAGACGTAGCAAAACTGTGTCTCAATTCCTTCGGTTCGTGTCTTGACTACTTTTACGACAGCTGAGCTATCACTTAATCTTAGCAAAGTTAAAAAAAATCCAATTTTTCTATAGAATTTAATTAAATTTATAATTAATGAAGTGTCAAGTAAGCTTCAGCTGATCCATTTTGATGGTTTAGCTAAGCTTTTTCTAAACTGTTATAATAGCAATGCTATGCTGTGACGTTAACATATACGTAGACGTAGACGAAGCAAGATATTCAAATACGACCTCTATAGCTAAATATACAATTATGTAGGTACATTGTTATGAAACTCGTTTAAAAGAAGCTAAGCTACCATCTTACTTCATGTTGCAGAAGTCAAAGTAGAAAGAATATTGCCAGTTTTCCCTAGATTATCCATCTTTGAATTCGCCCAGCAGAATTACTTCATCATACTTATAGCAGAAAAATTGTGTTCCTTTTTATTCAACAAAAAATATAAAATCTAAAATCTACTCTCTTCCTGAGTTCATCAGCTGTTTCAAGCAAGTCAAGCTAAGTGAAGACAACAACCCAAATTTAATAAGACCATGCATCGTATATGCCTAAGATCATAACTAGACGAAGACACAGCTAACTATTTGCATAAGTCTTCCATATATAATACTATAACCATAACTTATCTTCATCGATAATACGAATGAAATTCTGTCGTCTCTGAACCTATGTATGGAAAATACTACTAGAATGATTCCCAGAATTTTTTTTATCGTTTGCCTCAGAGTATGTCCTTTCAAATCAAAAGACATACGATTTATATTTTTTATTATTTATTCTTTATTACCTATTCTGTTAGTAAAGCATTTCTAGAAACTTTCGATTGCATTCGTCCCTATGTATTATTGTTAAAATGTCCATCTTGATGTCCTCTCAAATTATGGTCAATAACAGGGATGTCGAAATTTCTAGAGTAGGGTAACATATTAAAGTGCAGGCCTCTCAATTCTGATAATATTAGATTTCATATATCTCTGACGTTGCATGGACTAGCAAAATGATGTTCTCTGGAAGCATGCCCAACGATATAGTCATCGACATTTTTGGTACTGGATAAGGTCATTTAAGTGCAGGACTGAAATGAGATTTAGAGGACATTGGACTTGAATTTCAAACAGATTACAATTTTTGGAAATCGGTTCAAACAGAACAGGATGCAGGAGTCTTTATATTGATACTTAATCTTCTCCTAAACTTAACCAATAATGTGGCTGGAATGAGATTTCGACCTCTTTGCTTACGAAAGGTCTACCGAGGAGCCATATATGTGACATATAGAACGTGTCCATTAACAACATATGCGAGACAGTCGAATTGGGTTAATTACAAAATCCCGATATAAAATACTTCCTGTGCATAAGCAAATTGCTAAATTGAACGCGATAGCTTTACAGTTGTAGGACTTTCTTTATATTGAAGAAGTCAATAATATGATTTACTGCCTGAATGGTACCAGCATGCTAAACATCGGATATATCGAAGCGACAAATTCGTACGCTTTTGGATCCTCAAAATATGTACGAACCTTACGGATTTTCCGACGTTTTCTTACAGGGTCTGGTCCTGTTTATGCTACGAGGGAAGTGAGGCGGTATTTTTGGATGTGTAGAAAACATTTATATGACTTATGACTTCGAAATCTGCAACGCAAACGATTTCGATTCCATTTCGGTTGTAATTTATGTTCCGCAAGTCGTGCTTACGCAATGAATTCTCACAATATGCGTACCCTGTAATAGGTCAAAACTCACTTAAACCACCATCGAGCATGGGAAGTTGCTGACATAGAGTCATAGAGGCTCACGATTGTAGACGCTATGTAGTTGATCCAATAGCTGGAAACAAAAGGAGCCCCAGAGACACACAGTATTCCATACACGGGGATGTGAATGTGTGTAGATTATAAGCCATAAGGAAATCAAATATCAATGCCTGGCAATAGAAGGCTACCCAAAAACAATTCTGTCAACTATTCGAGTCATACATCACGGCCAAAAACAACCAAATAACGTGCATATGGAGTAACATGGGCGATATATCGCATAGCAGGCTTCAGAGGAATGCTCCGCAAGGATCTTTATAGCATACCCGTAAATATAACTCGAAATTTATGGCTGTTAAGCACTAGATGGCTCTTGACATTAGCATATGCAGAATCATAAAATAAATCATCACCAGGTTTATATAACAAAATGCTTTTCCGCACAAATACCAACCGGACCCATACACCGACACAGAAATTCACCCGTCAAAGGACGGTCATCATCCCCATTGTATAATATAGAGTACAAAATTGAGCAGCTTCTACAGGTCTAAAAACCCCTGGCTTCGGGGTGGGCGAAAAAAAAGAAGAAGTGGACGTTTGATAATACTATGACGGTTAATACGGTCGTATAAAGTTGAAATAAATTGACGGTATCAATTCATTTGATCAACGCAGGACTATAAAGTGATGGCAACCGGACGACAAAAATAAACGAAAATGCCGAAGCTTCCAACACGAACAATGGCAGTAAAAAGAATAACAGGCCGTCCGATATGGACAAGATAAGAGCCCCCGAAAATAGGATACAAAATTTATATTGTCCTCATAATTTCCACTTTATTTTTAAATATTGCCATTAAAGCAGAGCAATAATAGCCTCATTGGACAGTCTATTTCGCGGCTGGACCAATCCTATCAACGGTTCTCAATCGGTTCTGCAACCGGATCATATCCTATTTTCGTCCTGTGATTTATCGATGTGATGGACTTATTCGTCGTTTATTAGATTTGTCTTGTTCGACAAAAAAGAACTTATTGATGATACAAGTGCGTCATGTGAAATTGTTCATATATAGGCCATCAGTGACGTAGTAGGTATAACAATTTGTTTACAGATTACATTATTTATGAATTAAAGATTGTAGAACTGCACAATTTATCCGATTATAGGAAAATCCATGATAATCGAATGGGACAAACATGTTAAAACTGATCTAGCCTTTGTCAAAAACCCAGAAAATTCAATATTGTCTCTAAGTTCATGTTCTTCGAACCAATCTGACTCTGGTTAGAAATTATCATCACTTGAACAATGTAACGTGATGATAAATTTGATTCGGAAGTGTTCAGCGAGATTCCACGAATACAAAATGTTAGGCTACAGATAAAAACATTTGAGAACCGCTGATTTATTCATTCGCTCACATGCATATCACATGGATATTCAGGCGAGCATCACTTATCGAAAGCGCAGTCAAATGTTTTCATACAAATCTTTTGGTACTGTACATAATTCTCATTTAGGGCCCCATGTGTACGTTAAATGTGATTTTGTTGATTTATGACTGTTTTTATACAAATTTTTCACATTAATAGCAACAAAAAAACTAATTAAAATTACACCATTTTATTAGGTGGTATGTAAACTAGGTTTACATTGAGAAAAAAATCAAAACTGTCTTTGGAAAAAATGCTATTAGAACAACAACCCTTAAACATTTTTTAAAATGCGTAAATTCGAGTTTTCTTAAGCGCATTTATTACCTATTTCTTGAATGGTTGACATGTCATTTTCATTAATATAATGCTAGAAAAAATATTATAAGAATGTCTTCCATAGATCAAATTTTAAAAAAAACTCAATTTTGTTAAAAATATATGAAGTGAAACTGAAGCAATTTTTCACGATTTTCATGACAGGAATTACATAAGAAGACCGCATTTCATTGAAAAGTATCATAGCCTCTTGGATTGAAAATATATTGCGATAGACATATGTAGTGTCAAGTGGGCTTAAAAAACAGATTTAATACTTTTGTATGAAACAAACCCCGACGGAAGTCACCAAATTACCATCTACACTCGGTCAGCTCTGCGCTATGAACCGCACTACTCTGAATCCACCCTGAAATTCTATTATTCTGAACGATGCCTGTCCTGCGCTGCTTCTTCCTACCATATCTACCCCTAAAAGAATGTTCTTAAGCTCATTTTAACCCATTGCACATTATTTGCCAATTCTCAGTGTATTTTCCTTGAATTTCTTTTTTCATTTTTCTTACCGTTTGCCTCAGTTTCCCTTTTTTATATATTTTCCCAGCAGTAGGAGTAGTAGTGTAGTAGCAATCAAGAACCTGAGGAATTGCAGAACGAAATCGTTTTATCTGCAAGTCACGTGATTGTTATTCTCGGCGTGGTGTAAATTTGTATTCAGAAAACAAACTTTGGAAGTTGATGCCACCCTTGCCAATCCCCATGATCGGGTCTCATCTTTATCTCGGCAAAAACATCCCCATTCCCGTTCTTAGCTCCCTGACATGACCAAACTTTCGCACTGTTTCATTTCGAGTTTTATTCGTTTTGAATTGCTGCAGTTTTAAGGGTGGTGATTTTCAGGCACCACCTTAGCACGGCCAAGTTTTAAATCTTCCCCAGATACCATACGACATAGAGGAAAGATGGCGTGTACTATGGAGTCAGAATATAGAAGACCGTTCTTTTTTTTTCCTGGTAATGGAAGACAACTCTTTAGGTTTCGTGTATCTTTTTTTTTATGTCCAACGAACACGAACATTTCTCAAATACGATGATTGAATGAGACGTGTAAATTGCAGCACTAACCAATGGAATACTTCAAATACATGAATTGAATCTGAAGAACGACCGCAACGACATCGTCCCTTTCTCGTTGGGTAACGAAACGCAAGGAATTTTTTTTTTATTAAATAATTAATTGATTCCCTGCTGGACTGAAGCTCAATAATCAAATCCAATTTGAATATTTGATGGCGCCTTCCAAACAAACTTTTAATTTCATATCCTTTTGCCGATAAGATCGAGACTAGACGAGACGTTGCATGGAATTTCCTCGATGCAGACAGACACTAAATTTACGTACAAGACGTAGGCAAGTTCTCTAGGACCAACTTTACCTTTTTTGGGAAATTTACGCAAAGTACGAATTCAAAAAGAGTGTTTTCAAAACTTCTATGGAAGGTTTGAGGTTTTCGAAAGGATATTCAAATAGTCTATAAATTTTGTTGCTGCAACACAAGAAAGAATTGTGCGCCAAGGCAGCAGATATCCTGTCGTATATAGAATTGTTATTTGAGATGTAAATAAACTACCCTCAGTATTTGGAAACAATTTGAGAGTCTGCAGCATAATGAAAGCTATATTGGTGTATTCGATTTCACAAATTATTTGGGCTTCGGGATATCCTAATACTTAACTTACGATTAAAAAAAATTACTCACCCGCTACCCCTGCCATCTGATCATCTTCGAAATATATAAGTAGGTTTCAGTATTTTTTCAGCCTCAATTGCGTAGTAATTGCGTTATGTCCCTATTGAAAAGTTATTATGTCGCTATTGAAGGGTTATACCTTGGATTGCTCGTATAAAAATCATAATATACTCAATGTCACCAATGTATCACCCAATAATGTACATATAATATGACAACGAGCAGATATTTGCATAATATCCAACCTGTTTCCTTGCATTTAAATTCGGTTATTTTAGCTGGTATAACCCTCTTTTAACTGCCATCACCGCCATATAAAAGTGAAACCAACTCAAATTCCAATGAATGACAGTTTTAGATTGAGGATCTGCCAACGTTCGTGTAGAGAGTCCTGCTTGACTTCTCTGGTTCAGGAAGTGCTAATAGCGGGTGACCAATTAAAAGATGTCCTGGCGTCAAAGCTTCTAGATCGTTGGGATCGCTAGATATGGTGTTATTGGCCTGCAGTTGAGACAGGCTTTGATTTGACATAAAACTGTTGCAAATTTCTCAAAAGTTGGAACTATTTTTGTCTCATCAAAGACTCCTTTGATATATCCTTTAACAGAATTTCAACTACTTCTCAGCATTTTTCCGCTAACTGAATGCTCATTGAAATTTTCATTATCATCAAATGTTCTGATATTCTATAGGTGCCATTACTGTTCAGATGACGAAGTTTCCTTAGCCTATTGTGGTTGCTTCTACACTCAAAGAAAAAATATGATTGTGGCAACCATATTTTGGGAGAACCTTACTATGATTGAGGTTATAGTTGCCACAACTATGTTACAACATGTAACATGTTTAGCTCAAACAAAATTATGATTGTGGAAACCTTGGTGTATGATTCACGCAACCTTCTTTAATAATATAATGGTTGGGTCAATCATAAAATTTATGTGACATGGTTGCTTGAATCATAGGTCTGAATTCAGAACCTTGGTGTATGATTCACGCAACCTTCTTTAATAATATAATGGTTGGGTCAATCATAAAATTTATGTGACATGGTTGCTTGAATCATAGTTCTGATTTCAGAACCTTGGTGTATGATTCACGCAACCTTCTTTTATTATATGATGGCTAGGTCAATCATAAGATACATGTGACGCTGAAATAATTCACAAAAAAAACACTTTCGATCATAAATAAATGACTTGAACAACAATTAAACACTCGCACAAAGCACACATGAAATTGGAAGAAGCGAACTTACACCGCGAACGATCCTTTTCGTACTGTGAGAGGTATGGTTGTGGGAATTATTTTATCAAATTATATGGTTCCACTGATCATAGAATATTGTTGTCGTGATTATAAAACACAATAACATCATGTAACGAGAATGATTGATACAACCATGTTAAATTTCAGAAGGGATATATGTTTAATGCAACCATATTATGTTTTTACGAATTATATGCTATGGGTCGTACCATCATAGCCATGATCACTGGAAAATTGTCAGTCTTACAATAGTTAGAAGAACCTTAATATGGTCAATGCAACCTTGGAATAAACATAGTTTTTCTTTCAGTGTATGAGTGATAAAATCCTTCAATGTTTTCTCATTGCGGTGAATACGTATACGTACATGCAAGTGACCAATTAACTCTAAAGTCGTCCTTTGACTAAGCTAATTCCAATTAAAAATTCTGATCTCACAGTTTAATTAAACTGCATTGGGCTTCAGTAGACAAATTTTGCAATACACCTACATTAGTGTTCTTTTTTTTAGTTTCCGGGACGTTAAGTCAGATCTTCTTTTTTTTAGGTTCCATCCTATAGCATCTAGGTTCCACATAGAACTTAATTCAAAAAGTTTCTAAATGGTGACAAAGTAATCGATCGGTTGTACAACCACATAAACCATTGTTTGCAGAAACAAGAGTCACTATCCAAATAGTACATAGGTCTGTGAAATCCTTTGCTTAAAAATCCCAAACCTCCTTTTTCAACAAAATTATTACCCAATCATGTTTTAAGCATTGAAGTTCCGTCCCGTGCTTTGAATTATTTACTCCTCAGAATTTGAGGAAAATCTCTCCTCACTCCCTTATTATCCCGAATGGTGTATTGTTGTAGTATCGTTTTGTACCGCCATCGAATTCACTACAAACTACCATCATCAGTTTCCACGTATTGCCCTATTGCTGCTCTTCGACTCCTTGATTTTGGTTTCCCGGCCTGCTTTCTTTCTACAATGTATTTTCAGCTCTTCCTGCTTACTTTCTGTTGTTGCTGTTGTCTTGATAATGTTGCTGCTCCTGTTTGTCCGTATATTCATTCTGTGTATTTTCGGGAGTAGAACCTGTTGCTGCTTAAAATTCCGAAGCTGTACTGCAACAGCTGAATGAAGGCGACAGGATGAGAAGACCCAGAGTTCCGGATTTCGAAGGAAACGAGGAGGAGCTATGATGGGTTCGTTGTGAAAAAGAATATCCTTTTCCGGCGACAGAAAAATAAGGAACCATAACCAGCCTGATTCTGTGTAACATTAAGAAGTCAGATTCTATGTCTATTTTATAGATTTTTAAGTTTTAGCGTTCTGACAGTGAATTGAATAGAAGTGAATTTTATTTGCAACTAGGACACGTTTCAGATTTATTGGCTCAAATCAGCTGAGAGCAAAAAATAGGATTTGATTCGATTCGAGGGTGTTGTATGCATTTCTTGATTTCTTTTTAATGGAGCTTTTTTGAAAATTTTCTTCGTACATCTTGATGATCAACTTTTCATTTGTCCTGAGGCAATCGTCTGATACTCCAAATAAAATATTGATAATCTACATGTTCCCAAAATTTTTTGTTGAATTGAGAAAAAATTGTTCCGTAAAAATTTTTTAGTTTTTGTGGTTATGACAATTTTTTTATCAATTCAACAAAAATTTTTTGTTGTCTCGACAGTGTGTTTTTGTCGAGGAATAAATGAAGTTTGTTAATATGACAAAGTATTTTGTTGGACATATATTGACAAAATTTTTGTCGAATTGACCTGCATTTTTGTCAATGTTACCAAGGTTTTTCTCTGAGTGATTTTTGTCGAATAGAGCTGCATTTTTGTCGATGCTAAGGTCTTGTGTAGGTACAATATTACAATATATTATTAATTTAATATAATATAATTTTGTATAATATAATTTATATAATATAATTTAGAGAACTTTCACAAAGGCCACTATCACTTTTGAACGGTCAATCAATCACGAATGATGCAATCGAACTAAAACTCTGCGCACTGCGATTCCCACTCCAATATGCGGTATGGGAGCGTGTTCATCTTTCTTACAAAAACTTTTGTTGAATTGATAAATAGTTTTGTGAATATAACAAAATGTTGCAGTTTACTTTTGGTCAATCTGACAAAATTTTTGTCAGAAGTCGTTTCTTCCAATGCAACAAAAAATTTGTTGATTTGATAGAGATATTTATCAATATGAAAGAAAATTTTGTCATTTCGATAAAACATGTTTTGTTAAAAGAACGAACTAGAATTTCGCCGAATTTTTGTCAATTCGACAAAAATTTCATCAAGCTGAACAATTTTTTTTGTTAGGCTGACAAATTATTTATCATTACGACAAAAGTGCACTGTTGAAATTCAACAAATACCTTTTGTCAATGTTACCAAGGATTTTTCTTTCAGTGTACATACTTACATATTATATATCCTGTTTTTTGTATATAGATTTTCTTTTACATTTTCATAACAGTGAAGGGTTTAGATTAAATTATCTTTACAGCTTAGTTCTAATTCTTTGTGCTGGTATGTTTGCAAACTAGTTTAATTGTTAGTTATTGGTTTTGACATAATTTTTGACGAAATATATAATTTTGTGTTTATTTGGGCCAAAAACTCCAAATCCGTTTGCTCTCCGTCCGTTCGCACGATAACTCAAGATTGCGTTGACTTAGGAAGTTCAAATTTTGTCACCACCTGCAAAATGGAAGAAGGAAGGCTAACTTATTTAATGGGTGATATCCTACTACTCCTTTGGCTACCTCCCATATTAGCGTTCTTATCGTACGATTGTCTTGGAGCCGATCGTCACTGCGTTATACGAGTATTTGTGACTCCATGTTGATAGTTGTACCAAAAAGTAATGTGAAATTTCCACCTGTTAGCAAAAAATACTAAATCATTTTCGATTAATCGACGCGCCACAGAATAATTTAAAATTGAAATTTTCTCCACCTGAATTGAAATTCATGCCAGGATACGGCCTTTTAAATTATTGCGTTTTAAAGAAAAGTAATATGGTACAGCATCATATACTCAAGTTACATTTGTAGCCGATGGACTTGGCAATGTTTCGTTGAAAAGTTTTCTACTGAAACTCCAGTTGACCAATACACTTCCACCACATTCACTGCCGTATGCTCCAATCAATCAATCAGCCATCAAAACTATGCTGAAACACCCTTTATAATTATAATATAATTGATTCACTATTCGACAGGCATGCTATTAGGTACAATTAGGTAGGTAGCTCCGTTTTATTTTGAAAATTTGGTGCAATTTTTTTGAAATCGGCAATAGAAGGGAAAATACCTAAAAAGTTTTGAACAAGTGTACATTGATGTAATAGCAAAACGTGGCCTTGGGGAGTTCAGCTCCCGAATTCAATATTTTATTAATGCTGGTGTTAACAAATTCAATAAAAAAAATATTATAATTTGCATCAAATCCATTCTGGCAGCCTTCGAAAAATGTGATTGTACTACGGTTTTAAAAGTACAATCCCCCCAATCCTACTTCTTATCGTTGTAATTCTTTAATCTTCTTTAGCACAACATACCATCTTCTAACCATTTTCGAGTTGAAAAAGGAGTCTACTTAAAGCGCAGCTAAATGGTTTGCTTCTCAGTTCTATTATGCAATTTAGAGTGATATTGAAATAAGGAGAAGGAAATTAGAGTCACTGTATAAGAACTAACACAAACATCCATTATCTTGAGTACGGACAATGTGTGTTTCATTTGAAATCAGTACATTTGAAATTTTTTTGCAGTTGTCCGATTTTTCATTTTTATCTCCACTAAAGTGGATAAACGCTATATTTAGTTAACATTTCATGAGACATATGTATCTCGATTCCGTGAAACGTTAATCAAAATCCATCTGCTACACGTATACACACTAAAACTATGCCATTTAAGAAACCTGCGAACTTTGGAGTTCGCAGGGTTCAAGAGTACTAAAAAGGTACCAAAAGCGGTCATTGTCAGCGCTGTCGTTTGTACTACGATAGTAGTATTTGTACTACTATTGAACTTTATGTACTACTGTACTACTCCTTTCAATTTTGTACTACTCTTGCGTCTTGCCTTGAAAATGAAATTCTTTTTTCGATTTTATATACTATTAAAGTGAATTCGGAAATCAACGAATTTTATTTGTCATTTTTAACCTACATTCTCAGCGTGACTAATAAAATAAATATTGAATTTCAGGCCGAATCGCCACGAATTCATATCTTGCTAACAACCATTAAAGCCTATTATAAGACAATAATAACCAACTTTATCAAAACAAAATACTTGTAGGAACATACATACATATATATATACATATCAGATGATAATTTAGATGATATTACTTTTAATAATGAACAATGTTTTATAAACATCACGGCAGTTTATACTGGCGGTAGAGCAGAACTATTAATAAATTCGGGAATCTTCTCTGAAAATGAAATCTTGAAATGAAACAAAATTGCATGAACTATTATTTAGCCCTTTGCAAGCAAATATCGAAGAGAATAAATTTCAGTTCCCTACAAGGTTTAAGTCCCTCATCCATGGCTGAAACTACAATAAATTAAGTTTTTTTTTAATGAAAACTTAGGCGCTGAGTAGCGATTAGTACTTAAGAAATCAATAGTACCAAAATATTTAGATTTTGAAGATTTTTGGGCTAAAATATTTATGCTGAAAGATGCTTTAAATGTTAAAATGTTTCCAAAGCCAACGAAATTCATAAGTTCCTTAATATGTCTTTCGCATAGTAGTGCAACTGCGGAGAGAACCTTTTCTCAGCTTGCGCTTATTAAAGATAAAACACGGAATGCTTACTGGAACAGCTATGTACTGCAAATTGGGTACCAAGCAAAGCGCTTATTGAAAAGTACCATAAGTGAATACTGGTACTGATGACAATCGTATTTATCGTATTTATGTATATCTGATTTGAGATGCTATTGCGATGTCATTAAGAGGTTAGGATGGTTTGAAAATTTCAATAAATGTTTTTTTGTTTTTTTCCGTTATTAAATAATACAATATGTCTAGAATATTCTCCAAAAATATTAAATCGATCCGAGTAAAATTCTAAGAGATAGAACCTTCGAAAGTTCCGCCCATCGGGCCACGTCAGCTTCAACTTAAAACTTTAATTGCGTTTTTTCCGAAACTCTATTTTTGAAGTCGGTGGACACCAGGGACGTCATTTCAGTTTTTTCTAGGGAGGGGGCAAGATGTTATGAATGTATATATTTTTATATATAAATATACATATGTTATATGTAATATATGAAAACCCAAAATTCAGGGGGTGGCCAATGCCCTCCCTGCTCCCACACAAATGACGTCCCTGGTGGACACGATTTCTCGAAAAGTTATGAACCGACTTTGTTCAAATTTTGCACACTTCTTCAAAATAACATTATCTAGTGCTTGAACAAAGGATTTTTTTTAATTTTTATTACAACTTATTTTACGATACATGGTGAAAATTTTACCAATGAATAGGATTTTTTGTTCAGAGCTCCGGCAAAAACTCAAATTTCAAATATTTTTTCCTTCGTTCAAGCACGAGCTCTATGCATGTGCTAGTTTTTTAATTTTGGATGAACCAGTCATGAGTTATCCTGTCCACGCCGAGAACACTTTTTTTTTGAGAGGTCAAGGGAAATGAGTTCCCAATGGGTGAATTTTCAAAATTTTTAAACAAATATTTCACAAAATACTTTTGAAATATGTTTCTTCGATGTACTAAATTGTTTAAACAAAATATTTCATTAGATATATTAAAAAAAAATAGTAAAAATACCATTTTTTGGAGCCACTTAACCCCTTAAGTCTGGATAATTGAGGCAAAATTTAACGATATTTTTGCATATAGATAAATCAGATATCAAAAATTTTCTTTCAAATAAAAACAGGACTGATTATTTTTATTATCTCTTGTGAGCGGTATTAGACGATAACTGAAATATCATGTGGATATAATTTGTAAGATTATAACCAATTATGTTTGCTGGGTGGTCGATGTATATATGAATATTAAATTTCAAAATTAACTTAAATTAAAGTTGTGAAGGAGCGTGGTAGAAACGGTGGGTATTAGCTTCATACCAATTTTCCAAGTATCGATCAATAAAAAAGAGACGAATGTAAAATTTTCTGCAAAAATATTTTTTTAACTTCTTCATTTTGAGGAAAGAAAAAATGATTCCGCATGGCACGATAGATTGAGTAGCAATAAAACTTCTCGAATTTTGATAGAATATTTGAATAATTTCCGAACGCTGAGGCAACGTGAAAATAATCATGATGAAATGGCAAAGCTTACTGATGACAACTGGTAGCAGATTTAAATTTTGAAATTTATATATAGCGACCATAAGCTATAAAGATCCTATCGTCCCTACTGGTAGACCATATACATATTATAAATTTTTTATTTAGCTTTTTTTATTACAAAAGGAAATGACAGGATTTAACCGCCTTTTGCCAATTTTTGGAGGCACATAAGTTTAAATAAAAATTGTAAAAGGCTATCATTAAAAACTTAACCATGGCTAATTGGCAAAAGTAAATAATATATGTATTAACTTATACATACATGGTTTTATAACAAAGATAATATGTTTAATATGTTCTTGTAATTTCTGCTACATTTAGTTTATTAAATCAGCTTATTTAATATTACACCTAATAACCATGTAGTTGTGAAATTACTTATGAATGAAAAAGAATAGAATTATTTGTATATTAAATTTACGGAAAAATATGTTAATATTTACATGTATTGATTGCTAATAAAAACCCTATTATATATTATACCTTGTTCTGCTGTTCAAATTTTTGTTTATGTGTATCGTTTTTAGGGGTGGTGCCTGTCATACTAAATGCAAACTTCAAAACCCCCTAAATAACTAACTTTAATATTTTCCGATTCTGAAATTTATAAGTCATGTACTACCGTTCTTTGTTAAATACTACTGTCTTTCACTGAAATGCACTACTGATCAGAACAACTAAACGACAGCACTGGTCATTGTCCGTACTCAAGATAGTGGATGTTTGTGTTAGTTCTTATACAGTGACTCTAAAGGAAATAAGCTCCTAACTATAGCAAAATTTTCTGAGAGCAAGGCACTTCCTATTGAATGACAAACCACTGGCCGGGATACACACTAACATATTATCATGAAAAACAACAGCAGTCCAAACTCAATTACCGAAGGCAATTTCGCTCATAATAGATGTCGTAATTTAAAAAATAAATAATATCAAAACTACTATAATAGACCTTCTCTATCCTATCGGCATCGAAACAATGTCTTCACTCTGTGCCGACGGAACAAACGATTACCGAAGCACTAAAATCAAATCACCTCCTATAGCCATCAGAGAGAAATAGATGTGCCAGTAGCTACAAGCTACCCCCGAACAACCATTGCTTACAGCTAAGTAACTATAGAATACAGGCAGAAACTGTATCTATGCCTTGAAGCACGAAAAATTGATTTCATTATGTGGAAGCAAAGATAACGTAAAATTAATGAGACGACCGAATCAATTGTATGTCCTCCATTTTCGTTATATCTCGCTTGGTCCATTAACTCATCTCCGCACTCTCAATCATTAGTTTCGTTGCCTTGCCATGCCATGCCATGGCTCCTTGCCATGTCTTGCCAGGCAAACGTCGTTACTATCTAAACTCGTTCTCCCCTTCGGGGGAATGAGGATCCCGAAACGCCTAGAACTTCGGTTTCGAGGGTAGAAGACGCACTCTCCAAATTCAAAGGATATGCGTCTATTTTTCAGACACCACGCTTGGGTACAAGTATCCATGAAGCATCTGAAGCTTACAGGAAACTAAGCCTATGCGAGAGGTTCATCCGATGGACCCTTTATACGGCTATTTCGGTTTAATCGTTAATAGAAAAAATAGGCTCATTAATACCTGCCATCAAACCGAAATCGCTTAATCTTTCAATCAATGATGGCATCAAATCAATCTTGTCCTGATTTGAAATAAGATACATCAGAGAACCGGGGGAAGAATAGCATATGTCGATATGTTGACGCTTACCGGTGTAGATTCCCCCGGCAAATACGATTCCATTTATGAAATGTTACTTCTGGGAATCATATATTTTGCGTATATAATCGAAACCCACCTTCACGATGACACGTCGCCGTTACCTGAAGTTGTACCATCGACAACCGCTGAAACTGTGAATTTATTCACGTTCGATTCTATAATGCAATTCCGAAACGACCTCAACCCTTCGGCCGAATTCCGAAGCACAAATCAATGATGACAGCTCGGGTAGAAATATAAAACATGATGTCAACGCTCAGAAAACATATTTCATAGCATCCAAGTGTCGTCCTGAAGGGATAAAACCCTAATCGAATTCCTCGAAGAATGGCTCTACCACTATACAAAACCGGAGAGAGTGGTGCTCGAGAAATTCCAGCTCGTACCATAGTCTGATGACATTCAAGAATAAAATGATTGACAGGCACTTAGTCAAAACCCCCGATTGGCATGCATTCCAATGATCGATTCGCTAATAGAGCAGTAATAGCAAGGCTACAAGGACGCTCCATTAACCATACGTAATCACCATCACGCGACGAGAACAGACTACTTCCTGCGAAAAGGATGTGGGGAAATTTTGATTATCATCTTATTCATGTAGATGACAAATGATTTTGCGTTCTTACATAATTCGAACCGTAGAAAGGACCACCCTAGCGCAGCTTCCTTGTTACTTCCTAATCAAAATCATTTTGCTGGCAGGACATCGCCATTTATCCGTGTTATTCTCTGATTGTTGCTCCCGACCAGAATTGCCGTCGATATACCAACGATGATTCCTCCACGCCCATACCTCCAGATTTTCCAACACCGGAATCACTGCTGTATAGAAGGTATTCCGGGTTTCGAATAATTTCTTGTTGTTTAGTCGAGATGTCTGGACCGCCGATTGTGTACGATCCTGATGCGGTAGTCTGGCCCGGCAATTCTTTGGTTTATTATTGTGTCCTGTTTACAAGACCACATGCAGCGTGAAATATGTACCGCAGAAATATTGGACAATCCTGGCGAACTAAGTGCAACTACTCCACAAGGAACATAAATTATTTATAAGGTTCAATTCCTCTTTTGATCCCTTTTTCGGGGGCTTCCGCCAAAAAACACGGAATTTATGATTTTGGCATAGGGATCTATGCCCTTCTCGATATCTTTCCTACCCTTCTACTGCTCTGGCCACAATTTTTGAATGCATTTGTGAAATTGGTACCGTCCTTGGCGGAGTACTCCTTGTATTCGGTTCCTAGAGAAAATTGTGTTTTCTCCGGGACCTGATTTATCGCTGTTTTAACACAACAAAAAATTATTGTCTGGATTTTTTGAAAAGTTGAGTGTGAAATACTGCGGTCATTGAATGCCAAAGTATTTTCAATAATCGTAGAAAATGTCGGACCATGTTATGCATTTCTCTGGCACGTTTAATATTGTGTTGTAAATGGGGAATATGTAATTCCACCAGTGACGGTTATTCAGATGAAATTCGTGAAGAACATCCGCACCACAATTTACAAATTACATATTAACTTTACATCAATATAATATTTGATGTATTCAAATAATTAGTAATACATAATTAGTTCTCTTCAATCCAGATTATAAACAGGTTTTACTTCGAAAATTGAAAATACAAGGTTTACTATTAAATTAATTTTGTATGATGTTTCGAACTCGACTGAGTCCTTTATCAAACTGGAAGAAAAAAATTAGGCCGCTATTCACAGTCCTCATGAAGTTGGCTTTGAGTTAAAGCTGACTTTAGTGTAGTATTATTAATAAGACACTAAAGTTAGCTTTGACTTAAAGTCAACTTTATGACGACTGTAAATAGTGGCCTTAGGTTTTACTTCATTAATTTTTTTAAAAACAAAGTACTGTGAATGTGCTTGACCTAAAAATTGCTTCCTTGAAATTTTGTATTTTTACGTTTAAGTATTAGTAGCGAAGGCCTAAAAAGCAAACGAAAATGTCTGTCTGTCCGCCGTAGACGATGTCCGCAGTACGCGTTTGAAGGAGCGTTGCTTACAAACCCGATCAGATATTAAATTGAAAATTAAATATTACAACGTCGTGGTGTTTAATAATATTCCCGATTTACCACAATGTTTCGTATCTGCAACCTTATAGGGCCTTCTAGTTATCGAAAATGGCGTAATGAATGTTATTTTTTGGCTAAAATTACTAGGTATCCGGTCTTTAAAACCAGAATTACTTTAGAAATTTTTAAAAATTCTCTACTACATAACAATTTCTGTTCAATATTCCAATTGATCTGATCCATTTTCCGGCTCGACGGACCATGTAAATAATTTTTTTTTTATTCAAATTATTAATTTGAAACAAATATTCTTATTTTCCGTTGTACGGATTCAGACTCTTTTTTGTTTTTCTTTTTCCTTTTACGGTATTTTTCAAAGCCGTCTGATTTTTTCAATTTAGTTTGTAGTGTAGCTTAGATTATTTATTTTTGTATTTTCGGCAGTAACTTATAGTTATTTTTTCTAGTATGTTGCAGATTGGGAACAAGGTTGTTCACCGTTCAGTAAAAATTTCTAAAATGTAATTGAAATTGTGTCTAATCACCAAGAGTATTGATATAGGTATGTAGAACCACTTCTTAATACTGCACCAAAAATTAATTTTTAGTAACACACCGACTACAAGGTGTCTATTTGAATAGTCAAAAATGACGAATTTCGTGACCTTATCATCGCCGATTCTTTCAAAAAAATTTGCACTTAAGTACCTAATTAGGAAAAAACATATATGTACCTGATTTCAATTTGTTGTTTCTATCTCATTTTTTTTGTTAGTTATAGTATGTTAAAGATTGCGCAAAAAAGATGTTTGAGTTCTCTTTGAAAATTCATATCTCTGGTAATTTTTATCCTAGAACAATAAAAACGAGATTATTTACAAGGGAGGTTGGTCGCAAAATAAAAAAAAATTCGAATAAAATTATCCTTTAAATTTTTTTCAAGGATAACGATTTTGTCCTTTATCCTTAAATATCTCAAAACGCGATTTCTTTTTTTTTTACATTTACATATTAAAAAACTGGAGATATTCGAGGATAAAAGAAATCATTATCCTTGTAAAAAATTTCAAGGATATTTTTTTTAGTTTTTCTTATACTGCGACAACCTTCCCCTTTAAAATAAGCCCTATTTTATTATTCTAGGGTAAAAATCACCAGTGATATACATTTTCACAGTGGGCTCGGACACCATTTTTGCAAAAACTTTAACATACATACTACACCTAACAAAAAAAAATTAGATAGAAACAAAAAATTGAATTTAAACTATTTTCTGCAAAAATACCTATCGCCGAACAACCTATCGCCGAACGGCGACGATTACTTCTAAATTTCAAAACGCTATAACTTTTCATTTCAGGGCTTGCGAGATTTGAAACATAGCTCAATCTGTTTCAAAATATCGACAGATTTAAAGATAGTTTTTTCTTTTTTTTTCAGGTTGTGGTCAAACGCAACAGTAGTACCTTCGCGCCCTTTCGCCTCATAGAGTCCTTCCCCTCTTCTAAGTTTTTGTAAAATCGGCAAAAATGCCAGCATTCCCCCCCCCCCCCCCCCCAATTTTACCGGACGCCGATGGGAATTTAAAATTTTCCGGTGGCCCCCCTCGCATTCGATCGGACGCCGATGGTATTGCCACTTTGCTCCTCTGGTTCAACTCTTCAGACGCCCTTAAAAATATATCCATCTCCCTCCCTCCTCTTAATTTTCTCTCGATCCCCCATTCTTAAAGTTCAAAAATTTTCAAAAGAATCGGAGATGGTAAGGACACAACTTTGGCAATTCTTGATGGATGTACAAGGATAGATGTAATTATGATTGCCTTCAAATAGGCACGACAAATGTTTTCCGCCTAAAACTCTACAATTCCCAAATAATATGGCGACGATTTCGGAACTGAACTATTTTCTATTTTGGGCATTTTTCTATATGGAAACATGTTTACGAAGACTTACGTTTTTGTATTACTTGGAGTACGTACCTAAATGGAAAGAGTTTCTTCCATAAAAAATGTTAACGAAAACGTTTTTGTAACGTCTGTGTATTGTTAGAAATTTGACTGTAGTAATAACTGGGCACAAAGTTCTTGTTGGGGTGTCATATGAAACTTCCAGCCTAAACGGTTTAAAATTTATAGGAAAAAAATCATTGCTTACTAGTTTTAAGGACTTTTTGAATGGGAGCTACCCGGAGGAGTATAATGATTTCATTGAAAACTAGTGCAAAATTTGAACACGGTGGTCTATTGTTTTTATATTCATAGCTCTATCTGCTACTATACAAAATGTCAAAGTTGAAAAACGTTCTGAAAGTCTATATTGGTAGATACGTGCTTTAATGACTTTTGTATGGCAAATACACGCATGAATTCAGGGATGTTACTAATTATTGAACTCTTGCTTATTATGACTTCAAACTAATTCCGGCAAAGTTCTTACTTTCCTTTTTATCGCGGATTTTGTAACTTCCACATATGTACATTTTTAAAGGACTTTTGTAGGCTGCTACACGAACGACTCATTCGATTTGTAATACAGTCAAAACCGGATATAACGACATATCCAATAGTCGTTATAAGCAATATGCAATTTAGATGCATTCCTTTGTATAGAGATTCGACCAGGACCATGCCATTTAGTCGTAATCCTTCGTTAAAAGCGATGTCGTTATATCCGGTTTTGACTGTATACATATTCGGAGTTTTAGCTTCAAACGTTTTAAAGCTTATACACATTTTAAAGCTTATTTATTGTGCGTAAAACAAACAGCAATTCGACCATTGGGTGCCTTGGACTGTAGTACAATCATCGCCATGATACTAAAGCAAAGCAGGCGGAATCCCCTGTCTTGCTTAATTTGAGTATCATGACGTCCAATACCACGGGGGCCTACTTGCTACTTTGTTTATGTTGCAGAAAATGCCGATTGAGTCATGACCGAACCACTGCCAAAAACCAAAACTTATCAGTAATTGTGAGGTGTAATAATACCAATTAGGGGAAAGTGGGGCAGATTCGCACGATTTTTCCTTTTTTGCTGAAAAGTAAAAAACTAACAGCTCTTTCAAACTAACTAGTATGCAGTTCAATAGACACAATATTAGGCTTCTAAAATAATGTAGGTTAAAGTTGATACGATGTACCATATTTGTGTAATGGCAGATTTTGTAGAGGAACTGAAAATGTACGAATGTACCCCATATGGAGGGTACATTCGTACATAGTGTGGGTCACATACATATAATGGAGAACCTCCGTACATGAGCAAAATAAAGAACAAATTTACTGACAATTATCATTTATTATAATTATTTTATAATTTATTATAATATAATTTGAAAAGTTAAATTTTGAACACTTCCTTCTTTTTGGTTTTGCTGCTGGTCCCCTTTCGCTTGTAATTTCGTACCATAGTTCTGAAATAATATAATTATTCAAAATAAATGTCGATTGGAATGCATGTGTTTACAGAGATTTCAATAAAAATAACAAAAACCCCTAATGACTGCTTTGGGGCCCCTTTCGTACTGTACGAATGTACCCGACAACTGTATGTACGAATGTTCCCCAAAGCGACCAAGAATGGTTTTTGTTATTTTTATTGAAATCTGTTAACAACATCGCGTAACTAGTACACAAACAGTAAAATAACACATCGCCTTATGAAAAAACGGAACTACTATAAACTTTCAGCAAAAATTCAATACCGTTAACCGAAGTTGAAGTCACATGATAAAAATACTTCTGTACTGAAAAAACACACAACGACTTGTCCAAGCAAAGTTAACAATCGCACTGCTGCCTCAATTCACGTGCTAACTGCGTGCAAAGCACGAGTCTTCCATGCAAGCACGAACATGTCAACGTGTATAGTTTCCTTATTACAGCCACAGTACGAATGTGCCCCACGTACGAATGTACCCCACCTTCCCCTACTGTTATGTAATGCGCTAAAGTCTATATTTCTTTCTTAAAAGAAATAAATCGCCTGTGCCGCTCGTGTATAAGATACTAGTAGCGATAAAAATAAGATTTCCTATCGGTTATCTTTAGCCCTACTAGCAGTAAGTACACAAAATCTTAAGTATACAATACTACCCCCTAGATAAACTAAAATAAATTCATTTTCAGCTCAAACATAACGAATCTGTATAAATTAATATGTATAGGTAAATTCGAAACCATACTAAATTCAAGCAGCGTATGAAATTTGCACGAAGTGAAAAAAATTTGAACCAATTCATTTGAGTGTTTTTCATGCAACCAGAAAATCAGCTGAGCGCCAATGAAAAACCACTCACTTTGTGTCAAAGTATCACTCAGTCACTGCCTGACAGAAAGAAGAACTGTCAACTTGTCGTTCATGGTGTAAACAAAACTGGTTCCGCGCGATTTTAGCTACAGTTAGTGTTTGTTTTTAGTTAAATTCGATTAAGTTATTATTTTAAAGTTATTAAGTGCGTGTAAAACATGAGCGATAGGGTAAAAGAGATTTTAGTGCGGGCCGTGGAGTACGACACCAGCGGCCGACGATTGGAAGCGCTGAAACTCTACGAGGACGGCATCTTCGAGTTGCTGCAAATAAGCAAAAGTAAGTAATGTGAAAAGTTCAACGTCGGCAAATATCCGTTAACTGGAAATAATTTCAAGACAACTTGGACCAAGAAATTCGCGAGCGTCTTCGGAAAAAAATCACTGAATATATGGAACGGGCCGAGCACATCAAAAAGGAGATTCAGCGGCACTCTACACTCGGTGAAATTATTGATAGGATGGCAATCGTCGAAGGTGTCACGGGCTACGATTACGATAGGATTTTCGGGAAATATCTCACACATAGCGTCAACGAAATCGAAATCGAGGAGCCGTACCTTCGTGAAAATTATCAGGTGTTGTCTCGAAATGTTTCTCGTCTTTCATTTACAGGTCTAACACAACTTTCCTCTTTAATCAGATCTTAAACCTGGTGCGGTTTCTTGAATTGGCAATAAAAAAATGCCGTAACTTAAACTTTATTAAGCTGAGCACCGTACAAGATACACGACCGAACGGCGAACAAGCCAAAGCTATCGAATCGCTGCAGAAGGATCTTATCAAGCGGAGCATACAACTGACGATTAACTTTCGCGAAAAATTACACGACAGACAAGTTATGTAAGTGCTAAACAAACTTCGTTCTTTTTTCATATTTATAATTTTTATATCATTCATAGATTGAATACCGGCTATATAATCAAAATCGGGCGTGGATTGCACCTTTTTAAGCCAACACCGAACAAATACGTTATTGGATTTACAGACTATTCGTTTAGGCAGTGTCTAGAGACGAACGTCGATATTTTTAAATGCCAAGAAAATGTTTGATTTCCGTAAAAAGTTTTACATATTGTACAAAGGTTTTTCAAATTAAAGCGACTTATTTTTACCGAAACCTTTTTTTCCTTACGAAAACGTAGCTGCCCCAATTCGATTTGTTTTTTTTTTTAATTTTACTAAGGAAGAATTATGCGAAGCTCATTCAGCTGACCAAGTCGGGTCGATTTTTTGACCAAGCGTGAAAAGACATCGCAGGAAAAGACACAACCCTGTACGGATGATGTATTAGAGACATCTTAATGATTTAGCCGGATGTACTTACGGGCGGATCCAAAACATAAAATCAGACTTCATCTCCATTCTTCATCATTCATCCAATTATCACCAATTCTATGAGTCATCGAAGGTTAAAAATACACTAGAATACTAGTGTATTGGAAACCGAAGCATTTGTCGTACAAAATGCTGCAGACATCGCTGCCCAACATCTCGGACTCTATAGCAGCCGTAAATATCAGTCACTACTCCGTATAGGTATAAAGAACCGGTGATCCATGACATCCAAAACTTAATTTTGGTAAACCCGACAGGGACGAGGGACCCCACTTTTTTTGGCCTCTTAATTCTACATTTATTCTACAGATCCTTCTGCGTACATAACTCTATTAGGCAGGCGATAATCAGTTTTACTTGCGATGGTCAGAATAAACCACTCCAGGGACCTCCATGAACATTATATGAATAGATCGACGGAACTGGGTTGTCTTACATGCTAGAAACCACTGACGATGGGCCATGTCCTTGTTGATTACTGGAAACCCCAGGCTCGTCCTAAGATGTGCACCAGTGTGCTCCTAAAAATAATAAGCCCACATCATAAGAAAAAAATCTGTCCACAGTCTGGGCGCAACTTTATTATTTTTCCGGCAGAAGTTCGAACGCGCTCAATTCTGAGATGCGGCGTAAGTTACTATGTGACTGAAAACCTAACAAAATGTTCGGGAAGCGGTTAGTATAGGGCGTAACCATAGAGCTATATGTATAATGGAGATAGCGTGCAGCGACTTTTTTGAAGCCGGAGGTTTCAGCATCTTACTCACATGTATGTTATACTCCGGTATTGAAAAGAAAAAAAGCCCAACCATTAAATACTTCGCTAATATTTGCATTTCCCTGCCACCGGGCATGAAACGTTCCATACAAAAATGTTCAATTTTGCATCAAAATGCTTCAAAGTGCTTTATACAGAAACGGCGCTCTGCGATCTCCGTTAGTTATAGCTCTATGGGCGTAACATATGAATTACATAATTGGGTCATTTTCCGGGATGCAGTCTAGAGGTTGAAAAAGGAGAAAAACTTGTAAATAGGTGTTTATTAAACAAGCCCGGTGAAGTGAAAAGATATTTGTTATCTGATCAGACCTGAGAGATATGGCGGAATTCATAAAAAAGTATATAATCGCTTTCTACCCCCTTAGGAGTCGAATTTCAAAAAATTTTGAAAAAAATTTCTAGGTATTCATATGGAGAATCCGTAGAATAAAAATGAAATCAATATTTTGTAAGACCTAGTAGATATGACGAAAATCATGGAAAAATATACCATTCTATTTTCTCTGATCATAATTTTTGCCCCCTATCTGAACGCCAATGGATATTCGAATTTTTTTTTTCATCAAAGTTACTTCTCTAGTTGATTTACATATATACACCGAGTTTCAACCTTCTAGCATAAGCCGTTCTATAGTTAGGAAAAACACACCCCACCCCCGTACCATGCTACCCCTAAAAAAAATTGTATTTTACCAACATGCCACTACTATAGCTCTATCTAAATACCAAGTTTAAAGTTTATATAATAACAGGACCTTAAGATTTGAACATCGGAACTTTTTCCTTTTCTCCCTGCCCCACCCTCAGCCTCTACACCCACATCCCTAAAATTTCCCTATTAGGGTTCAATTAGGCATACTTCTGGTAAAAATTCTAAGCATCTATCTTACACTGTTCTTCAGATAATATGAAATGTGCTTTTATTGAAATTTTTTTTATCCTCTCCACTTCTATGCTGCACCTCCCACTTAAACAATTTTACTTTGATTAATCTTTATTTATCGACCTTTATACCCAAACCAAATTTTATTTTTCTAGAGCAAATTGGTTCGTGATATATCGTAATTTAAAGTTTTTTACCTCCCCCCCCACCCCCGTACGCCACTGCCGCACTCAAAAATTTGTTTTCAATCTTTTCTCCTAGTATAACTACAAATATTTCTTAAGTTTGAATAGTGTGCAATTAGTGGTTAAAGAGATATGGATTTTAGAATATGTCTACCTCTGCTTTTTTGCCTTTCGGACGCATTATTTTTTACCCCACTCCCACAACCCTTGATCAATATTGACAATTTTTATGCAAATGGGTCTACTATCACAGTTCTATAGAAATTCCAAGTTTCAGCTTCCTATCATAAGCGGTTGCTGAGATCTAAAAACCAAAATTTTCCGTCTAAAAGGCTTCCCCCTCACACCCCCACCCCTAAAAATTTGGTCACTTCAAGGAGCCTACCTACTAATTTATTTAATATCTCAAAGCGTTTGGGAGCTACGAGCCTTCAAACGATTTTGCGTATGGCCGATCGCGGCCTCACTTCATAGGAGCTGGAGCCGCTATTTTACAAAAAAAAATTTCAAACAAATTCACAATTATTCTTCACTTGTACCTCTACCCATTAATAGTTTTTTCCATATATATTTATTTTATATCCAAACAAATTCTGAAATTGAGGCTTTTTTCGGGCCTTTTAACTGATACCTTGCCTTAAGCTTCTTCTGGAAATTTTATAATGTTAGTCCTTTACTTATAAGTTTTGTTATACAATTAATTTCATCACATACACGTATTTTACTATTCGTTTGTATACTTTTCTGGGTATAATATTATTTTTATCACATCTTTTACTATTCATTTTGTATTTTGAATCGAAGTGCCATTATGTTGCCAGTGTTTTACATTTGAACAATAATTTCGTTAATTTATATTTCTAAATATCGACTTTGTGGTCATTTCTTCAGCTACGTATATTTATATTGCATTTAAAAATTGTTGAAAGTTTGTGAGGAAAACGTTTCGTTCGCACCAGTCGTCCGCTGCGTGCTCGATCGCTTAATTTATTTTTTCTAAAATTTTTTTTCTAAAACCTAATGAAAAAATATTAAAGGTATTACGTAGACACAGGGCATGAATTATTTTAAAATAACTTAAAAGCTTCATATATCTTTTTTAACAAATCCTTTCAGTAGATACAGAGCAAAAGGGGGTACGAAACAAAACAAAAAAACAAAATAAAAAATGTTCAGTTTCCGTATGTCGTATCGCGATATATGGTATGCATACTGTTGCCCGAGTTTTGAATTTTTCCGCGCTACTTACCACTTCCAGAGCGTATAATGCATACGATGTAAGCGACTAAGTCGAGTCAAAAACTTTTGAATATTTTGTGGCTCCGATTTGGCGGCTTACATACGAAGGCTAAAAGCTTTTGAAAATAAGAAGTCATCCTGAAAAGTTTGGCTGTTGCCGTCTTCCACCATACACGGCTTTATCTCCTCTGCTTCCCGCTATTATCCAAGCATAAAGTCCTCTTTTTAGCTATCCTTTTTCGAACTATCTAATTTTTTTTTCGTTCTTTTTGTTGCGCACTTGAACCACTGAAAATAAATAATTCGTTGAGAAAAATATCCCTGGCTGGAAGAAGGATGAGCGTTGAAACTTCGAGGCAGCACAAACTTCGGAAAATATTAATTTTCCTTGCTTTTCGTATATCTGTACCGAAAAAAGGGATGGATGGTTTACAACCCTCAGCCACAAGGAGGGAGAATAGTTGTATAGAATTTCCATCCACTTTACTTATGAGATAAGCCTGGACGTGTAATACGAGCAAAAGTCAGACCTCTGATACGGGAGCAACAGATTTATGTGGTTATCCTGTTGTTTTGCTAGGAGTGTGTTTGTTTTTTCGTCCCTTATCTGGCGGGTAGGGTGGTGATTTTTCGACAGGCTAGTGTACGATTCTAGGCAGGCAGCCCTGTTTACTATGTCGACTCTCTTACGTGATCTGTCTATTTCTTTTCAAGAGCTTCTTTTTCCACTTTACTCGCAATCTGGAAGATTACTAGCGAAGAATAGAAATGAATATAAACGGAACAAATAACCCTGAAATGAGGTCAAGAAGAACGCTCGGGATAAATGTAAGGATATTTTTATAGCGCCATACCTAAAAAGTCCTTTTGTGTCCTATTTTATAGTAGTGTGGACTAACGGAATTGACCCAATTTAGACCCCGGGACTTACATAGCCCTGAGAACAATTTCGTGAAAAACTACTTATTGGTTGAGTGGAACCTCTCTACTCTTTGCCTGCATGCATGAAGTTACAAGGACTATACTACAAGGATATGCCTGCTTTGCTGTGATTTATAACTCGACGAAATTTTCTTTTGCTGATTTCTCAGTTTGAATTTATGGCTGATGGTTTGTCTTGGCGGTTTTTCTCTGTAGGGCTTTTAGTTTCCGATGCTTTAAGGATTTTCGAAAGATGTAGGTTGGTGAGCTCGGTGGACGGAAACAAAACGTTTTGCGATTGTTAGTTGTGGTATGGTGAAGAACTGGAACTGCGAGTATCCTTCGTTGAGTATATTCTGAATGGAAGTTGGTTGACTCATTTTGCAGGATTTCTTACTACAGCCAAAATAGGGTAAGAAACAACCCTTTTGTCAAAACAATTTACTTGTGATTTATTGTTTAATTTTTTATTTCATCGATTAACTTAAAAGTTTCTACTGAATTGAGGCATCGGAATATCAATATAGGTACAATCCAATCTTCACCTGCTGTTCTCCTTACAAAGCTTTGATGTTATCTAAAATAATAAGCGATGACTGAAACTTAGATCAATACGTGTGTTCTACTACGACTATTTATTCAACACAACTACCACTGGAATTAATGCCCAAACGTATTATAGTAATAATCAATGGCGCAATAGTCCAAATAGGGCCTAGGCCTTAAAGTAATGCTAGAGTTACTTCATTACTGTGAGGTGAAGTGGTCAACCGCACGCTCGTCCGTGATTATTTTCCCGATTTTAACTCAGGTACTCATTTACAGCTGAGTGAACTGGTGGTCCGGCACTCAACCCCATTCTCGAAAATTACTTGTCGCCAAGCAGATTCGGACCTGTTACCAGGTGCGCCGATGACAAGTCTTCTAGCCACTAAGCCACCCAAAGGTACATATTACGAACAATTTAAATGTCGAAATAAATCAAAAAATAGTATAGTATGTATTAATAAAAAAATAAGGCATGCCTGCATGAGGCATGAGGCGTTAATAAATCATATATAGCGTGACACCGAATATAATAATGAGATAAATGCCATGTTTCTACTACCTCGTAATCTCGCGATTAAGCAAATCTACACGCAAATCTAGTAGATTATCCATATGGGATTTAGATTACCAAACCACGAGATTACGAAGTAATCTAGTTGCTGATCTCGTAATTTGTTAATGTCAATGCAATTCAGCCGCTGCATCCAATATCTAGAAGGTGTTCTCCAGCTGAGTATTTCCCCTAACAACGTAGCACTTGCACTAGTAACAAATTTGTGACATGATTACCGTGTTTCTGTTTTAAAGCACGTAACAACGGTATTGAGCTTCGGAAGCTGTTAAACAAAACCTTCATTGCATTTACGGTATTTAACTGTTCACCGAAAACAATTTTACACATAAGATGTGTTTTTTTCAACTCGATCAAGATAAAGATCATTCGTTTTACATTAGGTGTGTTTTTTTCAACTGGATCACGATCAAGATCATTTATTTTACATTGAAAACAACAACAATTGAGGGATCATAGTTGGATCATAAAGCTGCTTCTGAATTCAACAAAATTTTCGCATTTTCACAGTTGTCACCCTGCAACTCAACTGCAATGGCAGCTGATAATTGACATTTGTCAAACGTCAATAAATATTTTCCGTATTTGTTAAACAATATTCGCAAATATCTGCACAGTATTGGTTCAATACATAGTAATTTTAAGTACTTACTGCTTCTATTTCGTTAATATCCATTATTTTCACTAGTATCTGCCAATAATATATCAATAAATATTTGACAGACAACAGCTGACACATAACTTCTAGCAGGAATGCCAACCGTTTAAATTGATTTTTTTGGATCATCACACAGCGTTTTTTTCAATTATGATCTTGATCCAGTTGAAAAAAACGCACCTATAAGGTGTGTTTTTTTCTATAAGGTGTGTTTTTTTCAACTGGATCAAGATCAAGATCATTCGTTTTACATTAAAAAATCAAAATGGGATCATAGTTGGATCAATTTTGCGCATTAAAGCTACTTCTAAATTCAACAAAATTTATGCATTTTCACAGTTGTCGCCCTGCAACTCAACTGCAGCTGATAATTGACATTTGTCAAACGTCAATTCAGTAGGTCAAAAATGTTGTGAATTTTGTGCCGGCATGATGAATTATCTGTGAGTGTTTGTGTTGATAATTTGTTTAATTTTTCTTATCTTATCTTTATCGTATCATTTTTCCAAATTAGATGACGAAATTGTATCTGCCATGAAAATATCAATAAATATTTGACAGACAGCTGACAATGGAAGTCTACAGCTGACACAAAATTCATGATATTTAATGGCAGGAATGCCAACCGTTTAAATTGATTTTTTTGGATGATCCACAGCGTTTTTTTTTCAATTATGATCTTGATCCAGTTAAAAAAAAAACGCACCTATAGACTCTTTTTTCAAATGTCGTCGACTAATTAAAATATTGACAGTACACAACAAATGTTTCGTTTCAACTGTCAAACTTCATCTAGGCATGCAATGTAAACAGTTCTTGAGAGTATACAGGGTGTTTGCTACTCCGTGTGTCTTCTTGCAAGGGGTTGTTATTCCTTGATATATTTTGAAGAAAAAAATTGTTCTACAGGGTGGGTCAATTTTCAATATCAGTGGAGATACAGGGTGGTTAAAGAAAGTGTTTTTGACCGGTACCCTCACACACTTAAAACGTTATACCTATCTTGAAATGAATAATCAGAAAGCAATGGGTTATTACTCATCTCTTAGTGAATCGAATTACCTTTTATTTGATGTAACAGCCTAATGGTATCTGCACCCAATCTTGAGATATTTACTCGAAAACACAAATTTTTCGTCCGTTTCGTTGCCGTCTTTTGAAAGACTAGACCCAAGATATATGAAGTTGTTCACACTTTCCATATTATACTCCGCCATTGTTATATTCTGTTTGATTGTTAAGTCTAGGACCCCGGAGTAAACATCTTAAATGCGTTAAAGAAATCCGTGTTACATTTGCCGCAATGCATGTTTTGTACAGCCAACACACCTTCGTCCAATTCATTCTACAATTTTGCGGTTTTATCTTTAAATTAAATCAGAGTGATCCGCAAAACGCTTTAGCTATACCGCAAAAATGGTTCCAGATCAATGAAATTTTATTTTGAAAAGCCCAATACTTGCGTATCCATTGGGGGGTTTGTGATTTCGTTGCTGTTGTTGTTTTTAAATCAAAAACCCCCCGGTAAATGTCGATAAAAATTAAAACGTTTAACCGTTTTTTATTGTTTTTATCCGCTTTAACTGCTCCCATATCGGTCGGCTGTCTGTGCCCAGAAATAATTCAACACGCTCGAAATCGAAAATGCTTCACCGCATTAGCTGTTGCTGTTATTCAAGGACGGGACGGTTGAAAACGTGGCTCACCCACCTGGTACTCCATCTAGCGTTATATAGTGCAAGTGTCTGGAACCCATACCAACTCACGTCATCATTGAATAAACTTTCCCGACTGCATTTCTGCGTGGCATCGTTGTGAAAATCCCGAAATGGAAATAAAATGCAATTTACCCTGACGGCAACATAATTGGATATCAGTCACATAAATTTCCAAATGACATTTTATGCGATAATATTGGTTTGAAGAGGACAACTCCCCCTCGCACCCTTTACTTTTGCATACACCATACACCGACGGAATTATGGAATATCGACTGTCCAGCCCGTACAGGGTGAGGTCCTTCCTATCGATAACTGGAGTAAAACCGAGAGACCAGTGCCTATAGTCTCGCAAGGATACTTTATGGACTCCGGTTATTGTTTTCACATCAGCTAAATCTCGATAGGCTGGAATATGAGTGCCCACCCCCCGAAACCTATATCAAATCGACTCCTATATTCTAGATCTAGTACATCACATATCCTATATCCAGATTTAGCTCATCCAGCCTGGCAGTGATTTGCCCTTTTGATTTGTCGACGAGAAATAAAACGTCAGAATGAGAAATTAATGGGGTTATTTGATGGGTCCGTCAATCATTTCTGCGGTACACATCAGGTACGAATCGTTGCAATCGATATAAAAGCGTACAGAGGTCGTCCTGCAGTAGTCCGGACCACTGCAAACAGCAAGCACTTTTATGCGATTCGAATGGCTGAAAAAGACATACAAATATTTCACAACCAATCCGTTTAAGGGATGCAGTTAGTTTAGAAAAGTGACGGTTGAATTAGAGTGCACACTGCAGTTGTAGCGATCTAATGGAAATGATAGATTTGTTCTCTATAAAACGAACGCAGATTGATTTAGACGTCTGGTCTGATGTTGTTGCTTAGAAAAACAACATTGAACTAGGTCCCTGAAAAATTCTTCATAACAAACCTGCCACGATATAGGAAAAACTTCCGGGAGTAATTGAAGATTTTACTCCTTTCCACATCCTGTACCTGCTTGTAAACTTTAATCCTTCACAGATAGAGCAGATTATTTTATCCTAGACTCGGTTTTTGCCTTTGAACCCAATTCTCAGTCAGAAAAACTTTGCTCTTCATATTTCAGAAACAGCTTATTCTGCTAAGTTGAAACTTGAAATGTGAAATTCAATAGTGCAATGTGGGCCAGTTCCGAGCAATCAATCTGTATGGAGAAGACTAGTATATTCCGATTCACACACGCAATTCAGTTTATACTATAAAGTTGAAACTTGCTTGGGTAAAATGGGGACACCGGCCACAGTTGACCAATGCCTGTTTGGGTTCAAGATATATTAACCAAGTCTTCAGAATTTATAGATCCATTTTTGTCGCCTAAGGAGCCTATAAATACAACCATATATGTACCTACTATTACTTTATTATTTCAATAATACAGTGTTTTCATCAAAATTAAAAAAAAAGAATTTTTTTTTACGTTTCATTACTAGACACTATACACGAAAAAAGCAAAAACTATTTTTAGTCCGTCTGTCCGCCGTACGTCGACCGGTGTACGCAAAATTGTTTGAAGGCTCGTAGCTCCCAACCCCTTTGATCTATTTAGTTTAATATAGACTGGGTATACCCCTTTAAGTAGACACCTTTTGGGGGGTTGGGATGTAAGGGGGGAGGTGGGGAAGCGTTTTAGACGGATAAATTAGGTTTCTAGATCTCAGCAACCGCTTATGCTAGGAAGCTGACTCTTGGAATTTATACAAAGCTTCAATAGTAGACTCATTTTCAAAAAATTGCCGATTTTGGTCAAGGGATGAAGAAGTGGGGATAAAAATAATGCGTCAGAAACGCAAAAAGCCGAGATTGAGATATTCTAAAATCTATATCTACTAAACGGGTAATGTCACGAAGTTAAAACTCAAGATTTGAGTGAGGACAATGGTGTACGAGGGGGGGGGGGGGGGGGGGTGAAAAACTTAACGATATCTCATGGAATAAAAGCACGAGACAAACAAAATTCGGTTCGTATATAAAGGTTCACAAATAAAGTCAGCTAAAAGTAAAATTTGTTAAAATTGCGGTGGAGCACGAAAGTGGAGGGGATAAGAATTATCCTAAAAATTCACGTCTCATACCTTACAATTTTTACAAGAAGTGGACCTAATAGATCCCTAGTATAAAATTAAATTTTGTGGGTGAGGGTGTAGATGGAGAGAGTGGGGAGGGTGGGGAGGTGGAAAAGGAAAAGGTTCTGATTTCTATATCTGGAAAACCTAAAATGATAAAAGGCTGAAAAATGTATATTTAGATAGAGTTTCAGTTGTTGGCATATTGTAAAAAAATATTTTTTTATAGTGGTAGTATGGTACTCCGAACTGCTTAAGCTACAAAGTTGAAGCTCGTTATGTATGTATATGTAAATCAACTAGAAAATTAATTTAGATAACAAAAAAAATTTCAAATATTTATTAGTGTTTGGAAGGGGGTCGACAAAAATTATTAGTGAAAATGGAATGCACGATTTCGTAATATCTAATAGGTCTTCCCAAATATTAAATTAATTTTTTTTCTACAGCCTTTTCATATAAATATCTAGAAAGTGTTTTCAAGATTTTTTGAAACTCTACCCCCAAGGGAGCTGTATACCTTTTCACGAATTCTCCCATATCCCCCAGGCCTGATAAGATATTGAATATCTCTTCACTTTCACGGGTTTGCGTAACAATAGCCTAAAACGTGCTTTTAAGTTAATTAATTTTTCAGCCCCTAAGAGGGCATAGAAGGTTTGAACACGTTTTCACAAATTTCGTAATTTCTTTTAGAAATGATAAAAAATCGAATTGGTTTTTCTTATTTTCTCGCGCTGTCTTCATATGTATCTATTAACTCCTTTTAGGATTTTTGGATTTTCAACCCTCAAGTGGGTTTAGGAAGGTTGCATATGTTTTCCCAGATTCCTCCATATTGCTTAGGTCTGAATTCATTTTTACTTCCTTAGGTTTCCTATATACCATATAAGCGCCAAAAATCAATTTCAGTATTTCTAGATATTTAATCCTAAGGGGTCTAAAGGGGTTGTATGCATTTCAAAGCTTCAACATATTTCTTAGGTTTGATGAGATATTAAATCTCTTTTCACTTCCACAGTCTTTTTTATAATAGCCTACAAACCCATTTAAAAAAATTTCGATATTCAACTTCCAAGGGTTTGCATATGCTTTCATAATTTTTGCCATCCCTTGATGAGATATGAAATTGGTTGTTTTTATTTTCAATATTTTTATTTTAGGAACAAGTCACAATCTTGAAACAACTGATGATATACCTACTCCAACTTAATCCGATCCCAAACTTTGACCCGCAATATAATAAAGTTTCGCTCAGACCTTTTGCAGATTTTTTTTTGTTACTGGAAATAAAATGGTTGTGGTCTTTACAAACTTCTCTGACGCTGATTTAAAGCACTAAAATTTTAAAAATTACCTTCTATGGTAGCTCTAGCATTCGTTTTCGCTATTATTGTTCCTTAGATGTACTGGTGTGAATATTAACTTTTGGGCGTGAATTGATATTTCCAAAAGTCAGGGACGTATTTAAAACTTCGGTTGGCAACCGACTTTTAAGTCTTAGACCGGAATTGTTGCGTAAAAAATTAATTACTTAATCAATTCCATTATCCACTCGACCAAACGAACTTCAGATTTAAAAAAAAAAAGTACTAAAAGACAAGTTATATTACACACACTATACGATAAATTTTCGATAACAAATCATGCGAATATATTTTCGAAATTTATTTATTTTTTTCGCAAATTATTTCGGCCATAAAAATTACCATTTCGAATGAAATTTCATGATAATATTTTTGTTGTATGGGTTGTTGTATGATGCCAACACGGCCATAGATCACAAAGCAATTTATCTAGCAAACTTGGAGGGTGGTGGCTTATGTGAATTACAACCCGGGCAAAAGAGTGTAGAGAGGCTCTCCATCAAGACTCATGAGTATGGATATACGCTGGATTGTGATTACGTTCCGGGCTTAAGATAGTCTCGTCCTTGTATACGGGATTTAGTTGGATGAAGCAAATAGCAGACGAGGATTTATTAAGAAAAATTGATTAGCTTCGTTACTTATAAGTAGCGGACTCGTTTCTCTGCATAAATTTGTCAATATTATCGTGAGCCTTAATACCGCCTGTTCGTTTTGTTCGTTCATCTCAAACATCCATCCAATCTATCGTTGGTCCTTCCGTTCAGTCGCAGTTGCTTCGTTAGTTCGCCTCGATTTTCAGGATAGTAGATGAGACGTTTGTATACGGTTTTAAGACACAGCCAGGGGATGATAAGAACAAAAGTTATATGCTGAGGCGTGTTTTTCACTTCCAACAAGGATTATCTCGAAACATATTTGTGGATGGGATTTCTCTAAATTTCTTCTTCGCTTTTTCCGGAGCCAGCAAAGGCTTTACTCGGGGCCATTTGTAATCGTCCTTGTTCGGCGGTAAGGGTATTAGCTGCAAAGTTAACCAGCATTGATTAATTAGTGACGTTGTGTGTATGGTTCGGCACAAGGATCAATATTTTGAATTGTTTAGGTCATAAATTTCGACTGAACAACTGTTCAAATAGGAGAAAAGCTCAAGGTATGCTCAAAGGTTAGTTGTATTTGAGCGTGCCACCAGGGGTTGGTCCAGGGCTTGTAACATACTACCCAGCTTCCCTACTGTTGTAAATGTTCGTGGAACGAGTAATCTGCCTAGTCCTGGTGATATCTTATGTACAGGCTCATTGCATTATCCCTTGGAGGCCATAAACTCATTGCAACTGTTTGTACACCTTCACCTGTTTAATTGCTTACCACTTTGAGTTGTATCAATATTCACTTTGTGGTCATTTCGGGTAATGTACACCCTTGGACATGGGCCTTGCTCATATAGATATTTGTTTTACTCTCTCTGAATTGGTCGAGATGTTATTCCGGGTATAGGTTTTGAGTATGTGTACTCTCATGATGTCAGAATGTCCAAATTGATATGTGAGGTTTCGAAATAGTTGTCCTTTGAATTTCAAGTGGTTGCTCGGAAAAGTTTACATTAGCCGCAATGTAGTGCTGCTTGTATCATAACATTTAGTCTAATAACAAAATTATGATAACAACTTATAAGTGAAATGTATTTGCTCTGATGCATTTCGCTTGTGAGCCTCTAGTGGCCTTTGTATGGCGTAAAAAATGTAACTTAATTGTAAATACTAAAGTCTGTACTTAAATTGTCTCGAAGTTCCAAAAAATATGCTACTCCCAAATTTTTTTTAAGGCAGTCGAAATAGCTTTGGACACTTTTTAATGCGATTGCACAGCTAAAACAACCTAAATACCATATATGTCGTTTACAACGAGCATATACCCAGAATAAAATGGAGTGGAAGGATATTTAGGGCGGTGGAAAGGGAAGGGTAACATCTGAACTGTCGGTGATCGTTTGAGATGTAAAAGCTTAAAACGATCGGTTTTGATCGGAGCGGCAAGATGCGGGTAAATCGTCTACTATGAGCTCTTAAAACTTGGTGAAACTGTCGATGCTCATCGCTACCACCAGAAATTGATCAAACTGATCCGTCCTCTGCGTGAAAAAAGGCCGGAATATCAACAAAGGCATTACAAGGTAATTTTCCTCCACTACAACGCACCATCCCTCTCGTTTTAACTGGCCCGCTACTAGTTGAACACACTCAACTGGAAGATGGGATAGAACGGTGAAATTGATACTTGTATAAGATTACTGTTACTCTTCATTCTAAAAATAAAATTTTTAACGAGGTAAGTGATGTTTTTCAATTTCAAGAAAAACATATATATGATATTTTTGAGAAGTACTTTAAGCGCGTGTACACAGAGTTAATTTGCGGGGTGCAACCACAATATCGAAAGCTTTATTATAGTCAATGAACAACCACCCCCAAAATAATGACTTTGAATGTGTGGACCCTTCAGTGTAGTATCCCCTTTATTAAAAGAATCTTCTTCAAAATAATGAATACGAAACTTTCTCAAGTGCATTGCCCGTCCAATTTTTTATGCGTTCAATTGAAGGAACGCTAGAAAAGTTAATTTAACTAGCCCCAAAATACCTCAAGTACTTTACCCAAAGATCTCCCTACCCCCGCAAAAGAAAAGAAAAACCAGTTGAAGTCCTGTTAAAGTAGACATCCAAGAACCCCATAAAACGGAACACATCAAACACTAAAATTCAGTCGAAAAAAAAAGTTGTATATAAAACTCCTTGTTTCGCCCGTAACGTTTTAAGCGCGTTTCACATTCATGATATATGCGAGTTTGCAGCAACAAAAATAAAATAAGGGTGAGTGTGGGAGTTTTTTTAGGGGTGAAGGTCTGCGTGAATGCGGTGCGGGTAACCGAAACGTTGTCGAGACTCGAAACCAACTTTTTCAGTTGGAAATTCTAATAAAAACTTTCAAGGATCTAAAATAACGAGAGGAATTAAGTGGATAATTTTTATTTGGAGAGTTTCCTTTTTGGTTTTTTCAGTTTTGCAGGAAAAAGACAAAGTTGGCTTCTATACTTGTCTGCGGGTAGTCAGGCCACAACGTGGAGAATATAAGTGCTTAGGTTTGCGAGTGGAATGAGAATGTGAATTGTGAGCGGACGGACATCATCCCTCAACCAGCCAAAACCCCCGCCCTGCCACTCCACACCAAACCCTCTAAGCAATAGAAACTTTTCCTCCGTAAGTCTCGACTTTTCAGTTCGCATAAAGTGTATCTTATTGCAGAGTTCTAAGATGTATTTACTTCCATTTTCATTATGTCGATAATTGGCTTGTTAAAGTACTTTTTTTTTACTGTTGATGACATGGTCATATTCTTGATATTAAGTTGGATTTTACTTATTTTCTGTGATACAAATTTAATTAGCATTTCTTTTCACTTTTAAATAAAGAAAATTCCGTCCTTTTTAACAAGATCCCTTTTGAGCAAGAATAAGTAAGTAACAGCTACTGTTTCTGATCTCATGTTTTTCTTAGAAATTAAGGTAAGGTTCGCCTCTTTTTGAAACCAAAGCCATCATATTGTTGCGAGCTAGGGTTTTGTCGTGATTTCAAGTAAAGTACAATTTAATTAAAATTAATAGAAATTTATTTGTTCACCCCAATTTACACAAATACTTTCACTACTGGCAATGCTGCCCAATTTTACGTACTACTTGATCAATACTCGATAACTGGTACTAATTCAAATTGCTTTACAAATACTTTCACGGTGAAACGATCGTTGTTTCGCTTCACCGTAGTATAAACTGATCTGTATGTAAGCTCCAAGATGCTTACATAATACATGTGTTCAGTCGAGAGCTTTCTCGCATATTTGGTGGTGTGTGCATAGCGTGCATGCGAGAAGTGTCGAGAGATTTCTACGCTGTTTGTTAAAAAATTTAGCAGTCCACCAGAGTGTCAAAATTTTTGATTAATTTTGTTAAATTTTATGCTTAAAAAGCTAAACAGGAACCAAAAAATAGAATCCAAATTTTATTTAAAACATGAAATGTAGTGTACAATGTGCATAGCTTTCATGGATATGCAATAAATTTTGATCTGAATTTTTGAATTTTTACAAAATCGAGTTTTTCAAACAGATTTCAAAATGTCTCAAACGCATGGAGCATGCAGTAAATTTCAATAGAGATTTGCAAAAACTCCACATTTCGAAATCCTGAGATTTACAAATCTACCTAATCAAAAGTTTTGACAAAAAATCGCTCCGATTGAATTTTTCATTATTGTCACATTTTCCAATTTAGACACTCTTCAATAAGACTTCATTCATCCAGTGTTCAATCCACTATCAATCCTTAATTCAATTCAACTGCCAATCACCATACATAACCTCGTTTTATTGTTGTGAAAATCTTCAAGTTCCGCATCACATTACACCGGATCAAAGTGGACTCTCAAGCCTCAATGTCCGTTCCTTCTTAGTATTTTCATGATAATCTTATTCATTTCTTTACAACAGTAGAATTTCATAGAATTCGGAAAAGAAAAAAGTTATTGATACCTTCGGGTCTGGCATGTCGGAGAAAAGAGATAAGGATGTGTAAAAGGGTTCATGTAGCAGGACATTATTAATGATGGCTCCATCAAAATTGAACGTTTTTAAGTAAGTCCTACTTTCAGCCACTGAAGTTTATGTGAAACGAATAACAACAACAACAAAAAAATTGAATATCTTACACGTCTCTTACTACATCGCCGCGCCATATAATTCCGAAAATTGTCTTGTATATTTCTCTGGTACCTATCCCAAAATATGATAAGCAATTTCACTCAATACCTTAACCGAATTGCAATAAAATTATTCGGTCTTATTGTGTCCATATTTGAATTATTGCCGTGTGATACCTTGCAGGACGTAAAATGGAATCGTTTCATTTTTTGCGTTTCTTATTTCCTAGGGTAGGGCTAGTAAATCCGAAGAATATCAAATTTGTTATGGTGAACCTATTCCAATTTCCGATTTTCCTCTTAACAATCTCTCAAGTGCTGTCTATGGTAACCCCGAGTGAGTATTTTCGTTAAAGGAAGCCCTGGACAGGGGCCAGGGATATTTTTACATAAAAATACATTTAAGGTTTTTGGGATGGGGGTGTTATTGTGCTTGAACTGTCTGTTTTATATGCAGCACATAGACGGATATAATTTATAATATTATCGTAATAAATGGTCACTCTTAAGCCATAGATCAAAAAATTGTGTGCATGATTGAGAATCCTGTGGGGGGTTTACATGGTGGAGTCATATTTTGTATTTGAGGATAGATGCTATGAAAATTGTTTCGTTTCTGTTTGATCAACTAACTTACTTTTTTATCTTTAGAAATGCTAAGGTACTGTTGAAGAACGCCTTAAGAAAAATAGTGCTGTCCAACTGGGATGCCAGTGCCCAGGAAGAATCGGAGCAGCTCTTGGTAAGTTTTTGTAAATTTAAAGCTTAAAATAAGGGTAGTAAGTATAATATCATTGATCGACTCAGATATTAAATTACTATTAAGATTTTATAATATGTATAACAAATTGCTAGATGGAGAAGACTAGAGGTAACGCATTAAGGTCTGATTTGGATTATCTCACTATCAAAATTTATATCTGAAGTAGACGTTATCGAAAAGACTACGCGCTTATACTTAAATGTTTAAACTTGGGGTATATGAGATACTCAAATGGTACTACCCCTAAGGTAGCGAAAATATTTTTTTAGTTTCGAGGATGCCTATAGAAGTGCTAGAACAACTTACATATATTAGAATAAACAAAATGCAAGAAGTAGTTCTCCTTCCTGAATGGAAAAGTTTGAGGTCTCGAAATGAAGCGAAAGCCAAAGCTGTGGAAAAGGCTCTGAATTATCACTTTATTTGCACCATGTCAAATCACTAGAAAGTAGAGAATTCCTTCTCCTTATTTGGATTGAATGCCAAAAATCCAAAAATTTATTTTTGGGCGATTACATAAAACGCATGTAGAAAAAAGAACCTTTTCGAGATTCATTAAACCCAAAATATATGACAGAATTCGTGAAAAATTATTATTTATTTTTTTATATTATTTATTATATTTTATATTATTTATTGTATTTATTATAAGTTGAATATCAAAAACTTCCATAAAAAAATGTCTACGCCTTCAACTGAGAAACTCGTAAAAGTAAAATTCATTTGAAATCTTAGATGACCTAAGAGATATGACGAAATTCATAAAAATATAAAGACTGCTTTCTGTCTATTTTTTGACAATGTTTAAGTCTCTTTTCTCTATGCGGTTTTTTTTTTTAAATGTTTAGACTTCGTAAAATCTAGTATACAGTCCATTGGCGGCCCTTCAGACGATTTAGTAAGAATTGTGCGTAAGCTAACTTTAAAATGTATAACCTTGCGGAACTTTTTATCTATAACAGAAAGTCTTAACTGAGTTTGATCCATTCTCAGACGTCGAACTATCAAAGAGAATTATTAATTTATTTTCATGGTCTCACTTCTCCAGACCAAAGTCAGATCCAGTCTTATCCGAACCGTTAAAATCCAATTCAATTATATTATTAAGTACGTAATTTCCTGTTATTAACTTCATTATCCGGTTTTGAAAGTCCTCCCCGTCAATCCTAATTGGCCATTCAAGGAAATATTAATCCTAATGTGTCTAATACAGAGAACAGACCCCTATCAGTGTTCTATCTTATCCAAAACACTTTAGGTAACATGAAAATTAAATTGCAAAACAACCCTATCCATAAATGGTACGGCCCTTTAGCTGAGTATTACATATAAGAAATTTCACACACCCCATCTATCCGCAACGCTCTCAAAAGCTCTCGAAATAAAGGACAAATGTCGAGGAAAACTGCTGAAATTGTTTTCGGGAGCTCGAAAACAAAATGAAAAAAACCCATTCACATCGACTTCAAATGTGAAACTGTATCAAAGTTTCGTAAAGTTGCCTAATTTGAGCCTCTTTTATGGAGCGTAACTAAAACCCAATCGAGAATAGACTTAGATATAAAGTAGGTTCGCCCGTCCGTACGTACAGCAACAGCGCAGGGATCCGAAGTAATGGCTAATCGAATCAGTAAACCCTCATTCAGGCGACTGAAAATTTTCGTCCTTTAAACACAGGGACTCGGTTCCTAAAACAGGGCACTTGACATAAATTCAAATCGCTTTCCCGGCCTTATTATACGAAGGAAGGAAGTGTAGTTGGAGAAGCGTTTCGGCGTCACAGAGAAAAGGGGTTTTTCCCCCGAGCTCATGTCAAGGAAGCCGCCAGGCTACGACTTTACCTTGAATCCAAAACCCCTTTCCGCCAACTTGCAGCCACAGTACCGGTTCAAGTCCAAAACTTGTTATCTCTTTGACGAGTCCTTTGTTTCCAGGACTAATCTCTGACGTTTACGTCTCAGCGAACCCGGAGCAACCGTAATTGCATTGATGATGGGTAATCGAAGTTTCAAAGTGCATCGTCGTCGTTTCATGCAGCGCAATGACAGACAAACCATTCAACCGCATAAACTCCAAAATCTATCAAAGGTCGGGCCTAACTACGGTCCAGCGAAGTGCAGAAGGGCGAGGCGAATCGAATGATTTAACAAAGTATAAAAACTGGGGGTGGAAAAAAAAAATTCGATAATCGTAAGGTCCTCTAAGCTCATAAGGGAAAAGATTAAAAGCCACGACCGCAGACATTTCTGGTCGAATGGACATCACCGCAGAAAGAGCTCATATATGAAAAATGTACTTTTCTCTATGTATTTTTGCCGGGAGAAGCCAGGACACACTTTTTGTCACTGAATTGTCCTTTTTTTTCCGAGCACGGTCTGCGGCCAGGACACAGAGTTTACGGTGAACAACCGATTGCAAAAATTTTCTTTCGAATGAAAATTAGTGAAAATTTACGAAACCGATTACTTTAAGGATTGCTGACTATGTCCTTATAATTTTTTGATGTAAACTGTAATTTCTATAATATTTCGACTTCTGAGCTCAACGATTTCTCGAGTTATAGTGGGTTTCGATAAACGAATACGCATATTTTCCAAGGATCTTTGTACGGTAGCTGCAAGAAGGACTCGTTCGATTTGATACTAATGCTACTGAAATATTAATAATTCAAATTCAAATTCAAATTCTTTTTTTTTCCTAATATGTATGTATAAAATTCATTGATTCTTATAAAGTTACTTTAGAGCTATTGAGTATCTGTACCCATTTCTAATATTTTTCGTATTTGGTCGTAAGACGTGAGTGCTAGTGTAATTAGTATATAAGATTAAGGAAATACAGCAAAGTGAAAAGACCTTATATACAAAAATATTAATTATATCAATAAATATTATTAACACTAGGAGCGTATTTATTTTTTCGTCAGACAACATTTATAACAATAATAATCAATGACACAACAGCCCAAAATTGGGCCTAGCTAGGCCTTGAAGTAATGCTAGGAGTTACTTCATTACTAGACCAATGGAACACTGGGCGGTAAAGTGGTCAGCCACACTCTCGACCGTGATTATTACCCTGATTTTAACTCAGGTACTCATTTAAAACTGAGTGAACTGGTAGTCCGGCACGCGATCCCATTCTAGAAAACTACTTATCGCCAAGCAGATTCGCACCTGATACCACCGATGGAAAGGGCTCTAGCCACTAAGCCACCCAGACAACCAGCCAACATTTACATTAAGTTTTTCGTGACATTAACATTCACTTCGTAGTAAGGTAGGTAGGTGCGCGTGTGAACCTGGACACAATTAGGCCTAAAAGGTCTGTTGAGTTACTAACATCGAATCCGGTCCTACTCGTCGAACCATTTGGAACTTGCAATGAAGCGTTGGATACTCGCGATCTCCATTGCGACAAGATCACTAAGACAGTTGAAGAAGTAGGCTCAAAGATCAGCTTCCCTTCTAGCGGATAGATCTGGACAGGTACAGAGAAGTTAGAAGGACTGTCTCCTCCTCATCCAGGGAGCTTCTACAGAAGTCGTTTAAGAAGAGATGGAGTCTTTAACTCTCAGGACACCGACTGTGGTGGTATTTGCCCTTTTGATCAAATTTAGCATCTTAGAGCGTTTTACATCCTGTTTCGCAGTGTTACATGCAATATCGTCTGCCCATCTTGAGTTGGTTTTCTCAATTGAGTCCAATTCCAGTAGCAGTTTACATGTAGAGAGAAGCACACCCAGATTCCAATGTTTCGGCATAATCCAAAGGTATCGCCGAGCGAGTTCGTCAGCCATGCAGTTCCCTGGAATATCCCTGTGTCCTGGCAGGAAGAATGTTGAACTGTTCAGCCATCTCTATATGAGATGATTCTGTGGTGACCTTTAATGTCACTTGACAGTCTGTGAAAACGCTAATATCCCTTGTGGATACTACATTACTCCTCAGCCAGGACAAGGCCTCCGCGATCGCCATAATCTCCGCCTGATAGACACTACACTGGTCCGGCAGGCGGAAGGAGCTTCTACTGTTAAGCATAGTAAGCATAGCTAGTAATTAATCTAGATGATCCACCAGCGATCCAACGACGATCCACATACGATTCACCTCGATGAATCACTTATTGCTCACCTAAACGACTTACATCTCACGTGGCTTTAAATGTGCTTTACTTGCCTTATATACTTAATACTAACAGTTTTCTATCTTGATCCCTAAGATAAAATTAATCTATATCTATGCTGCTACCGTTCTAAATGGTCTCAATGGGCACTCTAAGATATAAATGTTATCGGGATCTTTTGGGGGGATCAGAGTCTCTTAATTTCATTTAAATCTTAATGTATAATTATCGATTGAATACCCACGAAGTTCGCAGGAGTTCATCCAACTATATTGGATGCTCGGCACACATCTCACGTGGGTGTGTAGTTAAAAGTTCATATACAGGGTGCGCCAAAAGTCACCATGGAGTTTAAAAGATCGCTGATTTAAATAATAAAATTCTATTATTCTGGTTCTTTGTTCAAATGTGAATCTCTCCGTTATTTATTTTCCATGTGTTATTTATATAATCTGAAAAAAAAATTTTTAAAAAAAAACATATAAGCGAAAAAACAATTAAATTTTTAAACCCCATGGTGACTTTTAGCCCACCCTGAATTCGATTGCGATATACCGAATAAATTCGACTTGTAGGTACATCAGAATTTACGTCCAGAATTATAAAGCTTTAGCTAATTAAGAAAAATACATTACTTCCCAAACTCTTAATTTTATTAGCAAGACTAGTGATCTCGAAATGAGGATGTCAAAAATAACGACTACTTAAAGAATTTTCCGAAGAAAATGCAACCCGAAAAGCGGAAAATAAACTCGAATTTTAGAAGCCCCGAAGACGATTCCGAATGAAATATTTCAGTTGTATATTTGTGCAAATTTGCTAGGGATACCGGGGACAAATTTCATCTGGGGGATGCAATGGCAGCGGCACTATGAACAGCAGTGAAAACATCTTCATCAACCGGAGCGTACATTTCCATGTTTCACTGTTTCCCAGAGCCCCGGGAATCGTGAAAACCTGCAGCGGATAAGGAAGGCCGCCTGTTGTTCGTCGACACTAAAACTGTTTATTATTCGCTTAAGTTGCCCGTGTTATTCATTTCACTTAAATGCAAACCGTCATGGCATATTCCTCATACTCGAGGTGGAAATCCACCACGGATAAACTTGCACGATTTTTATCCGAAGCACAGCTGCCATTGTTCGCAACTCGCACAAAACTTTAATAACATTTGGAATTTTTGCATAGCGAAGTGTACGGCAGGATTTGCTCGCAGTTCCGGACCTTCTTCTTCAACTTGCATAGAAGTGACTTCGCCCCCTAGTTAAGGGTATGTTTCTTTTAGTTGGCTTCGGATTTAAGAAGTTGTGTAACTGCATCTGCGAGTGTTGGATTCTGTGAGCTGATCTCATTACTCGCGAACAACTTTGCCCAGAAAAATGTCTACAGGGAAAGTTAAATTCGCTGTGGTTTTTTTTTCTATTTTGTTCTGTAGCTCTAGACCAGGAAGGGGTGTCTTTAAAGTTTTAAGGTGCACTCATAAAATACGACGGGGTTGGCAAATCCCGTTCATATTGTTGCAATGCGGTGGTGTTGCTCGTGCTTAAAACTCGCTCTACTTTAGGGTGGTTTTACAACATTCTTCCGCTTAACAACTATTTTCGCTAAATTTTAAGGACCAAGTTTCACCTGCAGTCGCACAGTGTCCAACTTTTGTAGCTAACATTGGATACCTTTGGATTCTGTAATAATTCGTGTAGCTGCTGTAAGGACGTACTAAAGCGTTGTAACTTAACTTTATTTGTTGAACTAAATTAGATATTTACACAAAAAGTTATGAGAGCTGTGGAGAAAGGAAGTTAAGTGAAAGTTGTAAACAAATTCGAAGTTTTATTCCTTATGATTAATAAAGAAATAAAGTGATAACCCTGAAATTAAAAAAAAAATCTCTTTGTTTCAGATTAAAGGGGTAGTATTTAACAACATTTGTTCACTGACGTCTATTCGCAAGCAACTAATAACACTTTTCAGACAAAAAAATCACAACCATTTCAATTACGTTGAATTATGCCCTTAAAAAATGGAGGAGTAAAATTTAGTAGCCTTCTTGAAATTTGGTAGCCTTTCTACCACAGGAGCGACGCACCACACAAAGTTGAAACTTGATACTTATATGTGAAATATTCGCCACACTTGCTAATAAAGAAGCTGCACAAGTAGTTCGTCTAAGATCTTTACATCAGAGCTGAATGTTCGGAAAAAAAACAAAGATTTCTAAAAGACTTTTGTATGAACGATGCAATTTTTATCTTGAAATATTCACTCTTTTCAATTTCTATCTTAAAGTACATATTTGAAAATATCAGGCAAAATACGTCAATACGTATTTAAATGACTTTTGTTTGGAAACCACTGCCCGAACTGGTAAGAATTTACTCACCCAATGAGGTGAACCGTCTTTTTTAATTGAATCTAAAGACCCGTTTACACGGTGATAGTTTTTGCGATAGTTGATGTCATGATAATTATCATCATGTAAACTTGTAATAGTTACTTTCGCGCTATCATGATAGCACTATCACGCTTGATGAAAGGAAAAAGAGAGTAAGGAAAAAACCACAAATTAATGAAAAAAATTTAGTGGAAACTAAAAGAAACAATAAATAATAAAGATATATGGAATAAATTTATTTTATTTTAATTGTTTAGATACTATATTTATTTATTGTTTGGGATGTAGGGAAACAAAGCCGAAGAAAGTAAATATATAACACAGGGACCCTTCAGTGGATGGAAATTTTAATCCCTGTCTAAGGTCACGGTCCGAATTACTGTGCACTGTGAGTAGGACAAATTGAGACAAAGAGATCCCCCTTAGGTTTGAACCGAGCTTCTGTAAAATGGTTAATAGTTATAAAATCCTTTTTCAGCAAAATCCGTAGCTCAGGACATAAGCGTAACAACGATTCAGACCATACGAACTTTACATAAATAACGTAGCTATACCATAATTTAACTGTCGCACTAGCGCGCCATACAGACAGCAGATTGCCGCACTATCATACTCTCACGCTATAGTGCTATGCTCTCGCGTTATGCTATGCTCTCGCGAAAATACTATAATTAAAAACTATCACCGAGAAAACGGGGCTTATACCGTTGCGAGCGTGCAGCGCACCACGATTTCAAGTTAAAACAGAATTTGGTTAAAATTAATAGTAAGCTCGAGTTGCTTAATTTAAATAAAATATTACACTGTTCGAAATTCTTCCCGATTTCATTTACTGCAAGATCGCAGCTATCAATGAAAAATACATTATACATCCACTTTCCTGTAAAACTACTCATCGTATCGCTTCCACAGTAGAAAACTGACTCCGTGATCAAGCCCCTTTCCGCTTTCATGTATTCGCTGTCATTGATAAGTGATTCGGGTTGCCAGAGTATGCATATAACATTGTCGATGCTGTCGTTGTGGACTTCAAACCACTTTCTGTACCGTCTAGTACTGCTAAACTTCAGACTACTTACCAAACAAAAACATAAATATCTGAGCAAGAGAAGTCACAATCTACTTTTTCTCCAACTTTATTTGACCGAAAAAACGCGATATATGTATAGTACTTCCGTGTCTTATTTCCAATAATTGTGTATTCAATTAAACGACCAATAGGTTCAAAGTGTATATTATACAGAAATATCACGAGTTTCCTGACTTCTCCGAAAAAATTTTTTTTATTATTATTGATGTCATACTTAAATATAAACATTTTGCCACAACATCTATAAATATTCTGACATTTTGTCGCATAATTAATGCAATACTAAACCTGAAGCTATATCTTAATTTTCGTATCGATAGCTCGTACCTGTTACCATCAATAAACTCCTATTACTTGTGGCACCGTTTCAGTTACACGACATACTGTGCTCTGTGCTCTCAGCTTTAAATTATCGAACGACGATAGTCGCTCGTTTCCTGTATTATAGTAGAAAAATACTCGTCAACTTGAGTGACTCCTTCAGACCTGGGAGCATATCGGAGTACTGATTTATGATCTGAGCTACCATTCAGACGATTCGTGGCTCCTTGAACTTCGTCCATCAATCATTGAGTTAATAAAGGAATCGCAAGATTTTGGTTCACTGGACGCCCCAAATTGAATACGACAATTTTTCGAGATTTTTTTTTTATTCTTTCCCTCGCCATTTCACAGTGGGTGGTTACCGAACTGAGAAAGAAGCGGAACAAACCATCACCTAATGGCATGAAAACCAAAAACCTTGTTTTGTCAAAAGGAGGACCAACTGTACACCAATACTCGTATCGCCCTCCTTTCAATGAAAACCTATCAAAATGAAATTGGACATACATCGCCCTAAGAGCTCTATGTGATAATGCTTATCAATGGTTCGCCCTACAGGTTCCATTTTCCTTTAAAGCCAATATTCCATAGACGTCTACTTGTCCGCATCGTACGATACAAGGGCACAAGGGCTTCCATCCCAGTTACGATCTGCTGTCCTCCGAAGGACTCGAAGGACTTGGTGTATAGTCCAGCTTATCTGCAGCAGTAACATTGGATTACGCGTGACCGCAGTTAACAAGGCCTCCCTAACATGCTCACATTTCTATGTCTCACTCTCGGTGTACGATATACGAGGAACCCTCTTAAAACGGTCTGGTTAGTACCCACTCCATCCTAAGGGATGAAGAATACAACAAGTCCTTTTAACATAGAAAAGTTCTTTGGCTCTTAGTACGAAATGGGGACATCGACTCAAGTTTATGGCACGACTGAATGACAAGTGACATGATAAAACACAAAACGGGTAACAATAACAAATTTTCAGTACTAAAACTGTGATAAGGTGTCCCTACTTTAGATAGGAGGACGTACGAGTTGGAAAAAATACCGCAGTATTTGGGTCCACTGCGAACCTTACTATACCCGAAATATTTCCTGGTTACGATATGGTTATAAGGGTGTTGAATGGGCTGCAATTAAATTTTACAAGGTGCCCAGGATATCTGGGGATGTTTTGCCGTGATTTTAATAACGGATAAGACTCAGATTTGAAATTAAATTACCTTCGATCGTAGAACGACGAAAAACAGAAACGTATACGTGTAAATAATGTCAATGGCTATCAATTTTCAGGCAATGAAATTACCTGGAGATATTGATGAAAGATAAGGAAGCTGTTCGAAGGATCGAACGAAAAGACTTTAGAAGGTTCAGCGTTTGAAAGTTGATGTGCCTACTTTAAAGTTTATCTTTGAATGAATATTAAGTGTGTTGGAATATTTTGCCTACAAAGATACTAATTTTACTCATAGACCCCTCAAGCTATAGCAATATACAACTTTACGTTGTACATAATTACAGTGAACGCGATGCACGCACATGAAGCGACACGACGCAATGATATCGCATTGCTACGAGCGCGTCGCTTCAATTTCAAATAATTTTTTTAGGGGTCTTATGGTACAGGGTGGCTGTGTTTTTTCTAACTATAGAACGGCTTATGCTAGAAAGTTGAAACTCGGTGTGTATATATGTAAATTAACTGGAAAAGTCATTTTGGAAAAAAAATATTCGAATATCCATTGGCGTTCGGAAGGGGACAAAAAAAAATTAACAGTTAAAATAGTATGTATATATCGGTGGTCACAGGAACTAACTAGGTAAGTCTAAAAACGAAACTATTCAGGGCAGCACTTTCTTGCTATTTTTACTGTTGAACTATTCTTGTAAATTCAGTTTTTGTGGAAAAATTAAATTTGTTGACACCTCAGTGATCGAATAACATATGACAATAAATTCTTCACAGTGCGTGTCTTGGGAGGTGACCAGTGACCACAATACACTTATCCCATTTTACTATTTTTCGACTTACCTAGTTATTCCCACCGATATTTTCACGATTTTAGTCATATTTACTAGGTCTTCCCAAATATTGAATTCGTTTTTATTCTACGGATACTTCACGGTTTATGCTACGAAGTTGAAACTCATTACTTATATGCAAATCAACTAGAAAAGTAATTTAGACTAAAAAAAAATTCAAAGATCTATTGGAGTTCGGAAGGGGGTGACATAATCAGTGAAAATGAAATGCATATACCTTAACGATTTTCGCCATATCTACTAGGTCTTCCTAAATATTTAATTAAATTTTATTTTACGGCTTCTTCATATAAATACCTAGAAAGTGTTTTCAGGAATTTTTGAAATTCGACCCCAAAAGGGGTGTAAAGGTATGAAATACTTTTTCACGAATTCTGCCATATCCCCTGATCAGACATCGAATATCTTTTCACTTTCACGGGATTGAGTAATAATCGTCTGAAACAGTTTTTCTTTTTTGGTTTTTTCCTTTTTCATTCCCCGAGAGTGTATAAAAGGGTTGAATACGTTTTCACGAATTCCGTCATATCCTTTTGAAGTGATAAGTAGTTGAATTGGTTTTTATTTTCTCGTACTGTCTTCATATTTACCTATTCATTCAGAATTTTCGGATATTTATTTCATATTATTTTTTTACATTTTGTAGGTTGTACTGTTTTTCAAAACATATCAAAAAATTAGCTTGGGATCTCAATGGGATCAGGGTCAAAAAAATCGAAGGACATCAGTACTTCTCAATTATGTTATAATTGTAATTTTTCTATAACATACCATAATTGAGAAGCACTGATGTTCTTCGATTTATGATATTTTTTTCACTAAAGCTAGTATTACACTGTTTGACCACGCTGTCAAATTGCAGTAGTAAGCAATGCAAAATAGTGAATTTGACCGAATGAATTCTGTGTGATTTATTATTTGTATTCGTCTACTTCGCATTGCATATTTATGCAATTTGACCACTTGGTCAAACAGTTTAACACAAGCTTAATTCTTCGAGTATATAAATTTTCAAAAGTATCAGCGATGGTAAAGCTACACTTTTGGCGATTCTTGATGGAATGACCCATAATAAATTAGTCTGCTAAACCTAATTAAAACGTCTTCCAAAATTAAAAATTGGCTGTAAAATATTTTAAAAGTTTTACTCATCCAATATGGCTATATCCTTAATTTTTATTTTAACCTACCAGAATCCTCTGTTAACATAAAAAGGATCAAAAATGCTAATCTCCTCCTCAAGTAGAGCATGCAAGAAAAAACTCATTCCTCCACCTCGAAAATCGGATTAAATTTTGAGAAATCCCTACGAACCGTTCCGGGTTGAACATCAACAATTGTGTAGAGCGTAAGGACGAAGACAACAATTTAAAATAGGGCGAAAAAAATTGCAAAAATAAAAATAAAATGACGACGATGTCGCTGGGGTGAAACTTTTCATTTACGTGACTCCTAATTGTGGCCATAAATAACCGATAGACTAATCCGATTACATTATCTCGAGCCATTAATTCAGTGCCAGGACGCGTGTCCTGGGCATCCGTTCCTATCGCCCCCTCTCGAGAGTCCTTTATCCATGCGATCGCGCAAACTGTTCCCAGCGGCACCGACAGACCAACGACAACAACGGACGTCGGTGACGACCTTAACCCTTTTGCGGCTTCCGTCCGAAATGTTTTCGTATGGATTTTCGGATTATAAAGTTCCCTTCGAGAAAAATGTAGGCGAAAAGTGAAATTCCGGCTGAAACGAACAAGGGGGCAAGGTGAAAACAAGGAGCAGCCAATCTAACAATGGAGCGCCAGGACATGCGAATCGGGTTCTATGATTTTGCACGTTCATTAAATTTATCTTTAGCGATGGCTTGTCATAGCCACTTTTTAGGTATAGTGAACTGAATCATTGTCCATTTTACGGCAAGAACGCCATAAGAATGGCTTGCATTAGCAATTTATGGGATAGAAATAATGGCCTAACCAGAGGCATAGACGTCGTCGGGAGCCAATATCCCTAAAACCTGCCTTCATCCCCCGATTTATGCTGATGTACCGATTTTTTCCCTCCGAACCCCATTGTTTGCCAGCCGCAAGCAAAGCACGGCAAAAAAATATATGCGGAAGTTTATCCAAGTCCTTTTCGGAAAACGCATCGTAATCCGGATGCAGGTAAAACTTTAATCAGTACGCCAGGTATCCGTTATTATGGGATTGAAAAGTTTGTGCCCCGCGAAATTTCTTGCGCGATACTCGAGAAACTTCTTCCCTATAGCTGGCGTCCGCTTGAAAGGCTGGCTGGCTGCCTGGCACTTTAAGGAATTGACGTGTCTTAGACAGGTGAAGCTAATGAGATCAAAAGTTAAAGTTTTCCGTCAAGCGAATATTATAAAAGATAGCACCGCAGATCCAATAGGATAGACGATGATGCACTTTTGACGACGAAGTTACGAAACAAGTTTTTGCCTCCGGTGAAAAGTTCACGATTTGCTTTTTGGATATAATAATCCGAGGAAAAGCGGGCTGATAAGTTTTCTTCGTTTCCCTGTTGTTCTTGTCGCCTGTATCGGATAGAAGTTCGTAAGAAATTGTGATATTAATTTTCAATCGAGGTTTTTAAGTTTTGAACAGGTGGTGCAGGAAAAATAAGCAGAGTCTACTGCAAGTAATTATTAAGGTTTTTTTTCGTTATTGCTTTAGTGAAAATGTTGTTATTGTGATCGATTTAAGAAAAAGTGGTAACTTGGTCATTTTTTGATTACATTTTAGGACTAGTAAGCAAACACAAATTAAAATTAAGTGATGAAGTAATTCATCATTTATAACTTGAGATTATCTTCGCTGTAAGATGTACGTAAAAGTCAAAAATGTTGTTCATCACTTAACCGGTTGTACATAAGCGATGATATATTTTTGAAAATCGATCTTTCAATAGAATACTAATAATACTAATAATTAGTAGTCTGGGTGGCTTAGAGGCTAGAGCACTTGCCTGCGGTGCACCTGGTACCAAGTTCGAATCTGCTTGGCGACAAGTAATTTTCGAAAATGGGATTGGGTGCTGGACTACCAATTCACTCAGCTGTAAATGAGTACCTGAGTTAAGATCGGAGTAATAATCACGGACGAGCGTGTGGCTGACAACTTCACCTCCTAGTGTTCCGTTGGTCTCGTAATGAAATAACTCTATCATTACTTCACGGCCTAGTCCCGATTTGGGCTGTTGCGACATTGGTTATTAATAGAATAGGAAAGACCGAGGAGCGGAAAGGAAAAGAAATTATACATTAGTCTCGTTTTAATTTTCCGCAAAATTATATTTGCCTTAGTTTTGACAATCTTTCGATTGATACAGATGTTAAGACTCATTTGATTATGATGACTAGAAATGCCGTGTCGTGCTAATGTCTTTTGGATATTTGTCATTTTGGTAAGCACATCTTTCTTGTGAAATTTAGAGGGTGTTGGGGCTGTTTTACTCCTAATTTAAATACTTCAGCAAGGACTAAGAGTTGATAACTTCTTCCTCCTTAACAAACTGGTGTGTGAAGAACGTTTGGAAGTCCGTAAATACTTGTGTCGAAGCGAATAATTTATAACCAGGTTTCCATGTCTTGACGCATAGAACTTACACTGTTTTAAACAAAATTAATTTTAATCCAATTTCTACTTGAAATTTCCAGAATATTTAATTTTTTCAAGTAAAAGCACACGAAATTACTGGCATTAGTAAATTATTCATGTATTTTTCAACGGTTGCCTACAATTTACATGAAAAGGAACACAAAATTGCGCAACATTTCGTGTAAAATTAACTATATTTATACGTGAATTGAAAATTATGTTCTTTATCGTGTAATTTTACTTATCTATTTGCATTTTACGACGAAAAACATGTAATATATGAAACTGTGCTTCGTTCGATTTTGTTTTCTACTGAAATAATTAAAAGCCTTCGGTGGTGCAGTTGCTACACGGCCCAAGCCCATGTGGCAAAAACTAGAATCAATCGCGGAATCGATTCCTACCTACAGCCAAATGTTTTATTAAGAGTAAAGAAGTAAGAAATAATATTAGAAGTAGAAAAAATTGGTGTATCTTAAAGAGTGCTAATTATACATTTCAAGAGAATATCCAAAAAAATTTCATTGCTTTCGAAGTTGAAATTTAATGATTTCAAATTGAAAATTACTGACCGAAAATTGACTATTACAACGCAATGTAAATTTACTTGAAAAAACTTGGAATTTTTGCATACTATCAAAAAGATGTAAAATTCAATGCAGTTTTACTTTATTTTATTTTTATTTTAATAATAAAGTATTGTTCGATTGAAAAAAAAAATTCTACTCTGTAGGTAGGGAGGCTTATAAATTTGAAAAAAAAAAAAAAAAATCTGATATGGGTGCAGGGGTGTGGGAGTGGGGAGAATAGTAATGAGTCCGAAACGCAAGAAAGCCGAGATCGACACATTCTGAAACTAATATTTCCAAAACGGTTAATGTCACGAAATTAAAACTTAATGAACATCTTAAGGTATACTAGGACAATAGAATGAAAACAAAGTTTTTATTGGAGTCAGTGATGTACGCGGTGGGGGGTTAAGAACATTATATTGCGATCTCCCACAAAAAGAAAACGTTTATATCTTGAGAACCTACAATGATACAAATCTGAAACTAGGTATTTAGATAGAGCTATAGTAGTGGCGCAGATTGCAAATCGCTTCTTAGATGCACAAATTGGAGAACGCGGGCTCTGAACCGAGATGACTTCAGACAATGTATCCTGAAGGCCCGGGCCCGATTTGTGCTGTCGCGCCATTGATGATGATGATGATAGTAGTGGCATGTTGGAATAATATAATTTTTATAGGAGTAGTATGGCACGGTGGTGGAGAGTGTTTTTCCTAGCTGTTGAACGGCTTACGCTAGAAAGCTAAAACTGGTGTGTACATGTAAATCAACTAGGAAAGGAATTTTGATTAAGCAAAAATTCGAATATCCATTGGTGCTCGGTTCGGTTGATCACATCTATTAGGTCACAAATATTGAATTTATTTTTATTCTACGCATTCTTCATCTGAGTGCCTAAAAAGAATTTTCGAGACTTTTTGAAGTAAAGTGGTTGCATACGTTTTCACGAATTCTGCCATATCTCTCAGGTCTGATCAGATATCGAATATCTTTTCACCTCTACGGCCTTGTTTAATAATCACCAATTTTCAAGTTTTTTCTCCTTTTCAAGCCCTAGACCTCATTCCGGAATAAGACCTAATTATATTCATATGTTATTTGTGGCAGCGGCGTAAGTATTCTCGCGTGGCCCTATTCTAACCGCTTCCCGTACTTTTAGTTTGGTTATTTTAGACACCTACCGCATCTCAAAATTTAACGCGTTCCGAACTGCTATCGAAAAAAAAGTTGCGCCTAGACTTTTGGCAGATTTTTTTACAGTGTTTGATATTTTCTTACAATTTTTGTCCACCAATTCTTCATTTGAAACACTAATCGTTTTAGTTTTTCCTTAAAGTCTCCGTAATTGCATGACCCACTTTATTTCAAAAAGGACTGCTTCCTACTGACGAGTCTACTAGACTGGTGACTGATGATTTTTTTAAACGCTGAATTAAGTATCTCTATCAAATAACATTAACTTTCAGTAGGGACGGTTGTCTAAAAGCACTATTCATATCCTCGAGACTTAAATTTTTGCCTTGAGACGGCATTGTGCCCATGACCGTCAGATCTTAGACCTAGTACACTGTCAGCCAACCAACGCTCGACCTTAACCTTCATTATTAAATTACTTAAATTCCCCGACAATTCGGTCGACAAGCAGTGGGTTCTGATTAAATGTCGGTCAAAAATCCTTTTAAGGTTAATTTATGTCATGATGTTAGCTGCCTACGAATTGCCTTCCCGACGAAATGAAATCATTTTATTTTCGGGCTTGGTTTTCACATTTTTCTCTCTGTCTCCGATTATTTTTCACCCAAAGTAGCTCAATGCTAAAAAAAAACCCCATTGTTGGAAACGCTGGAAGGACGAAAAAAATTAAACCTTGCTGTTATTATTATATTAAATTATCCGAAATGTAGACAGACACCGAAGTGCATTTAGTGACTTTAAGCTGAAGGAAAAAGAACGTAATTTGGGAATATCATAGAGGTCCTGTTGCTTGTGACTTCCCTTTCACGTGAGATATCAAGAACTCAAGGAACACTTGCACAGGAAGGAGTTTCTGTTAACGTGGAGGATAGCTTCGTTTCAGGACTCGATTCTGCTCCCATCTCGTCGACAATTATGTCCTTTTCCTTGTTAATTCTCATCATTTTCGTTCCCGGTAAGATTCTTCCTGGCTGTGTTGGCTCCTCGTCTTTTTGGATAGGATATCCAACTCCTACTACGTTTTTTCGACGTGCTTCTTCCATTCTTATTAAGTCCATCGTCGTATTATGTCACATTTTGTTTGTATTACACGGCAAAAGTGGCGAGGGACTCCTTCGATTTGTTGTTGACTGTCTTCTTAAATCTTTTGCGGGAATGGACATCTTAGAGAAGCAACAAGGGACATTTTTCTTGACTTGTAGCAGCAACAACAAAGATCGATCGTAATATTGCCATCAAGATTTTAATGAAGGACCTAGCCTGAGTAGAGTGCGTTGAAAGTCCATTAGCGTAGCGTTAGACAAACAAAATTGCGAGATGATTGAGTAGAAGGCCTAAGTTATGTGTTTGATTTCATGAGTAGAAACTGGTCTTGCTTCGAAATATTTTAGAGGATGTTTTATGTCGTCTCCTGGTGACAAACGACAATTTGGCAATGGTAAGACGGAAGACACCAGCTCATACTTAAATTATAATAGATAGAAATGAAAGAACGAAATTCAATCAATTATGACGGTTAGCTTCAATCCTTGTAAGGCTACGAGGTTGGAATAGGCTCTTAAAGCTATGATAGTGTAAAGCATATGGATGACAAAAGAAGTGGTAATGCATTTTGAGAGATAATACACACTTCAACAGAGTACTTAGAGATCTATGAAAGGGGTGGCAATATTCAGCCAAGTTCTCCCAATTGAAGGACGCAACGAAATCACCGGATACGGTGTTCTTTTGGTCAAGCCCAAAATACTATTGCAAAACACAAATCTGCCGTGCTATTAATGAAATAATGAATATTCTTATCCTACGACCTATGGTACCTTCTTTTCCACTTAGGTAGGTAGGTAAGTACGCGTGGCTGTCCGTGAGAATATGGACACACTTAGACCTAAAAGGTCCGTTGTGATACCACAGGATCATCGAATCCGGTCCTACTCGTCAAATATTTAGAGCTTGTAATGAAGCGTTCCTTTTCAACTTAGTTTTATTAAACTGTCCTACTAGTCCTTAACCCTTTACCGAAAGATTGTATTGCTATTAGAAGTTCAGCGAACTTGAAAGCAGAGGAGATTGCTTACAAGTATGTCATCATCATCAATGGCGCGACAGCCCAAATCGGGCCAGGGCCTGCAGGATACATTGTCTGAAGTCATCTCGGTTCAGCGCCCGCGTCCTCCAGTTTGTGCATCTAAGAAGCGATTTGCAATCTGCGTCAACTGAATCCTCGTATCTTTTTCGCGGTTTTCCCACTGGTCGCTTGCCATGGGCTCTACCTTTCAATGTGCGCTTGGGAATTCTTCCGTCATCCATTCGCTCCACATGACCTGCCCATTGCAGCTTACGGAATTTTATAAGAGTCGATGCGGCTGGGTCGTCATAGATATTATACAACTCGTTGTTGTACCGAATACGCCATTCAGTGCCTTCTCTTACTGGTCCCAAAATTCTTCGAAGAATTCGTCGTTCAAAAGCGTCTATTGATTTTTCAGACGCTTTGGTGAGAGTCCACGTTTCACTTCCATATAGTAGCACAGGTCTTATTATGGTCTTGTATATGCGAAGTTTGCTCAGCCTGTGCGGTTTTTTTTCGATTTTAAAATCGGGAGAACCGAGAAATATGCCTTATTTGCTAGTGTGATCCGTTGATTTACTTCGTCCCGTTCGTTGCCGTCTCTTACAAGGTGTGATCCCAAGTATGAGAAATGATCCACATTCTCCAGTTTGTAGTCCCCCAAGGTCATACAAGTATATGGGTACACTAAATTCTACCAACCCAAATCGATTCAACTTTTTCAAAAAGTGAGTTTGAGCAAGCTTTCGTTGTGAACGAAATTTCATTCGAACCGAAAGCTTTACCGCTTTCTGCTGGATCCAAAAATTTAAGCATTTCCTTTTCAACTTAGTTTTATTAAACTGTCCTACTAGTCCTTAACCCTTTACCGAAAGATTGTATTGCTATTAGAAGTTCAGCGAACTTGAAAGCAGAGGAGATTGCTTACAAGTATGTCATCATCATCAATGGCGCGACAGCCCAAATCGGGCCAGGGCCTGCAGGATACATTGTCTGAAGTCATCTCGGTTCAGCGCCCGCGTCCTCCAGTTTGTGCATCTAAGAAGCGATTTGCAATCTGCGTCAACTGAATCCTCGTATCTTTTTCGCGGTTTTCCCACTGGTCGCTTGCCATGGGCTCTACCTTTCAATGTGCGCTTGGGAATTCTTCCGTCATCCATTCGCTCCACATGACCTGCCCATTGCAGCTTACGGAATTTTATAAGAGTCGATGCGGCTGGGTCGTCATAGATATTATACAACTCGTTGTTGTACCGAATACGCCATTCAGTGCCTTCTCTTACTGGTCCCAAAATTCTTCGAAGAATTCGTCGTTCAAAAGCGTCTATTGATTTTTCAGACGCTTTGGTGAGAGTCCACGTTTCACTTCCATATAGTAGCACAGGTCTTATTATGGTCTTGTATATGCGAAGTTTGCTCAGCCTGTGCGGTTTTTTTTCGATTTTAAAATCGGGAGAACCGAGAAATATGCCTTATTTGCTAGTGTGATCCGTTGATTTACTTCGTCCCGTTCGTTGCCGTCTCTTACAAGGTGTGATCCCAAGTATGAGAAATGATCCACATTCTCCAGTTTGTAGTCCCCCAAGGTCATACAAGTATATGGGTACACTAAATTCTACCAACCCAAATCGATTCAACTTTTTCAAAAAGTGAGTTTGAGCAAGCTTTCGTTGTGAACGAAATTTCATTCGAACCGAAAGCTTTACCGCTTTCTGCTGGATCCAAAAATTTAAGCATTTTGGAGTTTTAATGGAAACAAAAGATGATTGTTAAGTAAGTTTTTAAGGTTTAGTAATAGTTTTGATTTTAATTTTTTTGATTATAATACACAATTTAATTATTTCTTTTCCACATTGCCCAAGTGCTATAAATTTCAGAACTTAGCTGTTAAGATGATAAGTCTAATCTCTAAAACATTATTGTTCTGTTAATGCATTTTGAAATATTATAAATATATATTGTTTGAGTTTGAGTTTGATTTTGTGAATGAATCACGGCTACTAACTGCCTTATCATTAATAATAGCTGAGTCAAATAAAATACGATGTAGCTAGTGAGCAATTTTTGTTGCGTCTTAATTTCAGGGAACTGTTCAAGCTCATACTCTATGAGTATAGAAGCAGAATTGATCGGAAACCTTTAAACGTTTTGGCAAAACAGGGTTTTCTTGTACTAACACCGCTATCATGATATATCCTGCCATCTTCCCATTTATTAGAACCAAAGACTGCAATCCACATGTACATTACACTAATGCATGATTAACTTGACACCGACGTCTAGTGAAACGATTTTGAACATACCAGCGCACTAACTAAGTTTAGGTACATGTACCGATAAAGTTTTGCAGATATCCTTCCGGCAAACTGTATGTGTCGGCCGTTGTAATCACATGTAGAATCAATTTCATAGTCACTTCCTTTGCCAAAAACGCTCCATAGCTAGCTCTTAGCTCTTGTAAACTCTACCGCACAAACTAAAACGCTTACAAAAGGAAGGAACTGTTGAAATATACCATCCCTGAGCGCGATATCCTTTTCTATATTCGAATGCGAAAATCTCCTCTTTACACACGGAAAAGTCGTTTCTGGAAAATTCTAGTGGCTCTTGCGGTTAGCAGTGGCTCCCAACAAATCATAGGACCTCGCATAAAACATTTTAGCACCCGTCGAAATAGCGATGTTCGGTTTTTGGCCTCGAAACGGGTACGACGGTGTGATTTATGGCCACTCTTATCGGCGGGCCATTGCCACGAAAACAGATTATTTTATTCTGCGGGGCGATAGTTTTACTAATTTACGACGTGTTTAAACTGTTTAGGACTCATAGAAAAACCCCTCATTACCTGAATGCATCGACTATACCTGCGAATAACTCTGGAAGAGATAGTGTAGATTGGGTGGTATCCTTCCTAGTAAAGGTGCAATGCAGTAATGGCCCGCAAGGATCCGGCAGTAGCGCGAATTCGAAACGTGAAAACGATTATGCCATACATTCTAGTTTTTATACGGCCAGAGTGGGAATAATCGGCACACCTATACTGCAGTATATTCGGTATTTGTGGCGAGAAAAAGAACCGGGGGTGCAATAAAATTTGATCGCTTATCATTTTCAACACACATACGGTACATTATTATCCTCATATTATGATCCTTGACTGCTTAGCTTCCAGCGAACGGAGCCACCCGCTGAAGGGAGTATCCTGTTTTTCATTTTTCCTTCATCTCCACCGAGAGAGGAGCTCGTCCTCCTCGGGCCCTTTTTCAACGACTACTGCTCTCACTATAACTTTGAATAGTATAGCTCTGCCCTGAAGCACTATACACTCTGGCGTGGATTTATGACTCCACAGAACTGGTCTTAATTTAGACATACACTTGTAATTGCTTTGGAAGTTTTAATTTGTACATTATTTATGGCCTGATAACATGATTTTATTATATTGCAATAAATTTTCGTTATTCTTCTTTTTTTTCGTCCTTTTCTCCTTATCCGAGAAGCTTGAGGATTTTATGGGAGCATGCGGTTGTTGCTATCAAACTCGCAGTTACTACTAAGTACCAGACAGGAGCGTTCAATAGTTTTGCTGCATAGCTGCTCCAGCAAAAGTTTATATAGGTATGCGGAGTGCTAAAGTTTTTATGACTAAACTGCGGAGCGATATGGCCAACGTTTTGGATAAATCGGGAATGAAGCACGTAATTTGTCTGTTTTCAGAATACTTGGTTTATGTCATTGATTCCATTCAGATGACTGAAATGATTTCGTGTGGTTCATAGTTATTAATGATTTCGGATTGCCAGACGTGTGTCTTCCAAACTTAATTGAATTGTTTAATTTCTACCGTACCACCATATCCATATTTTTATTCCTGTCCAGGATTCCGCCGTCTTTCGAAACAATGTCCTTTGGAAATGTTGTTTGGCTAAAATTCTGTGGCATGGCTCTAAATATTTCACGACTCATTTGTATACCATTTCATTTCTGGTTTTGCCACGGTTTTACTTATATTGCTTCAGAAACATTGTGGCAATAAAATTGTAGACTGAAGAGATATTGCACTATGTAAACTTTCTTATAAATTTAGAAAAATACTGCTACCACAAAAAGAGGCAGGGGTAGACAATATAAAGTCCATATGTCCTGAAGGGTTCAAGCTACAAAAATTAAATAATTACTTGTAGGCATACTAGAACTAATTTTGAAATTGGTGCTCAGTCACATTAAAACCAGTAAGAGTTTAAAAATAAATTGAAATCCCATCGGACCATCAAGTAATAGCAAAATTTTTGAAATCTTAAGATACCCTAAAAAATCCCGAAAAGTTTCAAGCGGTTATATAAAAAGTTCGTGAAAGTGAATGCCAATTCGACATCTTATAAGCCCCAAGAAAAATTAGGGAATTTGTGAGAACGTATACAACCCTTGTACATTCTCATAGGGGTTGAATATCCAAAAAAAAATACAGAAATTTTCTGGACGTGGAAGTAAAAAAATATTCAGTAGTCTGTGAGCCCTAAGAGATATTACAGAATTCGTGAAAAACAACCTCATCACAACCCATTCAATATTTAATTTAAAAAATATATAAAAATAGTTTTTAAAATCCGTGCTTCATTTAAAAATACCGTGGAAGTAAAAACATTTGCGATATTCTTTCAGACCTAAGAGATATGTCGGAATTCGTGAAAATATGCAACATCCTTTTAAAACCTTTGAATTGAATTTAAAAAAATAGAAAACATGTTTTAGGCATTTATTTCACGAGTTCGAAAAAGTGACTGTAGTTCAGTAGACCGCTGAAATATTTTGAAATCTTTCGTACGAAATCAACATTGTATCTTAAACAGTTTTTAAGATATGAGATGAAAAATCGTTGCTCTACTGTACCTACTTTCCTAGTTAGTACACTTCCCTTATACACCTATATTTAAAATACGAATTTGATATTACTACCATAACTAATTCGTGAGATAACGAAATTCAAAGTTTGGCAACCCAACTTTCAACTTACACCCTCCCCCTCCTCAAAATTTCATTCCTAGTATATGTACCAAAAATGTATCAATACCAATCACCAAATTTCAGCTTTGTGGCATAAGCCGTTTAAAATGTATGGACTTTAGAATGACGCGACTCAAGCATTTGAGCAGCAGTGAGGTTTCCAAGTAAGTTTTGAATGGCTTTGCAACATGTAGCCGAGTAGTAAAATTAACTTGTCATATATCTCATCGTGTTGCGTCCGTTTTTCTTTCAATGCTGTAGTATTAATAATCAATGGCGCAACAGCCCGAATCGGGCCTAGGCCTTGAATTAATGCTAGAGTTACTTCATTACGAGACCAACGGAACACTAGGAGCTGAAGTGGTAAGCCACACGCTCCTCCGACTATTATACACCGATTTTAACACAGCACCGAAGGCAAGGGCTCTAGCCACCCAGACTGCTGTAGTATTGCCCGATCCAAAATGGCTAAGATAACACCATCTGTCGGGAAATAGTGAGATCTTATTCAAGTCCTCGATAAAATAAAACTAGAGACTGGCAGTCTCGTGCTACGAACGTTAAGAGTCAAATTACCAAATTGTATCTATGATATAAGTTCCAAATAACTCCGCAGCTAACTCACTTACACTTTTTGAAAGCTTTAAACAAATTCAACCTCTTATCTTTATTTTTCTTTCAAAAACCGAAAATCTTGTTTAAGTCTTAAAGGCACTTAATCCTTTGCCACATGCACTTACCCTAATGAACCACCACTTCGATACATTGTCATGATGTCATAATTATTTCATTACTACAACACAACATCCCCTCATCATCAACACTAGCCTTATTATCACAAAGATAAGTTTTCCTTCAAAAAGGCGAAGGGAAACAAATCTGCATAATGTAAACGAATCCTGTGCGCGGCACCTTCTCTCGTCAAACACTTTTTGTTGATAATTAGATTTCACTTTGCATACACGGGCAAAACTTGAATGTAAGAAGTCTCTCCAGGGTACCGTGGAAAAATCATGTTTGGATATGGGAACTTGGGAAACACGTAGTTCTAGGTATTACTTAGCTTCTTCCTTGAACTTTCGAGGTGATTTCTTTATGTGTATGTACAGTAAACGAAATCAAAAAAAAAAATCTACATCGCGAAGAAAACGTCTTTATGCATCCTTCGAGCTAAGGCTTATGAAAGAAGCAGTTTTATATTTTCTTCAGATCTGAAAAGGGTTACGTTTTTCGACGATGTGGAAAAGTAATTCGTCGCTCAAACATACAAGGAACTCACTTCCCATAGACGCCTTTATTTGCTCCTTTAAGGCGTTTTATAATGGCTCTTGAACCTACGTACGTGATTTATAGAGTGTCTGAGACGGAAGGAAACAGCTACAAGAACTGCACTTTTTTACCTTCGTCGTTTTCTATTTTTCAAAGAGTTATTAGTATCACTGCCTTTTTACTTGAGTAATTTTCCTTTTTTTTCAGCGAAAAATCTAAGTTTATACGAACAAGTGTTCCATCCGCACAGAAATGTTGCATTGCTTACGTCTAGAAAAACGACTAACTTCTTAACGTAAAAGTTTAGTGAAATTATCCAAATTGCCGAAAGCGTTCTGCTAGAATTACACGAAAGGTGCAAATTTTTCGCGACAATTATGTTTCGACGTCAAAGTTTTCTTTTCGAAACGAATGTCGTTCCGTGTGAATTGTAAAGATATTCAGATTTTCACTTAATGTGAACGGAAGTTGTTAAGTACATAATTTCGAAGAATTGACTACACATCCTCGGAAATGGAAATGAAATCTGGAATGGTTTTTTTTTTTACTTTACTTTTAATGTTCTGTACTCACGAAATTCGACAATAAATTCTGCATAAGTGCTATTTAAAACGGCTGTTCCCGCTTAATTCCAACAATTTAACTTCTTTTTCCATACTTGTGATGTGACTTCTGAAACTGGAATTGTCCAACAAAAAAAAATATAATTTACTTTTATTACCATTTAAGAAGCTTTCCGATATGAAAATCATAGTACATAAGTTTTCGATCAAAATCATAAATTATATACTTATAGAATTTGTAGTATTTAATGATCACTAAGATTTTTTTTGGTTGTTTTATGAAACACCAACACTGAAGCCCGACTGGGTTCGATCGCTGCCCTGTTTATTGCAACTGAGGATAACACTGTTTCAAAACCATCACTGGAGAAGCCAGTTTAAAAGTCTGTTAGACTAGGTCCGGTGGAGCTATTTCGCCATTGGATTGTACTCATCAGAAACATCCTTACATCTCAGCAGCTATATTGGCGAGGATTTTTCCACATGTGCTAAGGGGATTTTCCCATATGTGCAAAAAGGCTGGGTGAGTCACAGGAAAAAAATGTTGCCTTTTGAGGGTACTTTCAATATGGAAGGCGCAGGGTGGACTCACTCAACATTTTTTTATATTTATCCTTTTCCTTAGAGCCATTAAAAAAGCCAATTAATGTGTACAAGATTTCAAATTCGTAGCTTGAAGCTCTCAAAAGTTATCGCAAAATATTGTTGAATACGTGTCTTTAAGATTTTTTGTATGGCAGCTAGGATTTTTGTATGGCAGCTAGAACTAGGATTTTCTTCAAAATCATACATTTAGCTCCAACTATTGGAAAAATAACACATACAAAATTTCAAATAAGTAGCTTAAGCCCTTCTGAAGTTATCGACCAATATTCTTGAACACATTACATTTTGTATGGCAGCTACCCGAAGGAGTAGGACGACTTAACCCGTTAACGATGTTAGCCTTATAAATTCAACCAAACATCCAGATTCAACATTTCAAGATCCTAGGTGAAAGCGTTCTTGAGTCATCGTGTTGACGACAAACGGACAGACGAACGTCAAGCGGATTTGAGGTTTTTGGTCGCAAATAAACCAAATATAATATAAAACTTTTTTTCGTCAGAGGCTTGGTTCTATGCATTAAAAACTTTTGGACTGGATTAAACTTATAATACTCTATGATTTCATCTATACATAAAAGCATAAATTAATCTAGTGCTTAAGGTAAGAACTTAGAAAATATTTGAAAAGTAATAGGAAGGTTTTTTGATCTTAAGTTTGAATTTTGACTGCAATGCATTGTCCTGGACCTTTTATCCTTTCAATAGTTTAAGTGGAATCCATCTTACTTCTTAAGCAAACAATATTCACCCCTGCTAGACTTGTGAGTCAAGCTAATACCGATTTATGCGATGTTTTACCGAATTTTCCGATTCACTCTGTTTACATTAGGGGTGCAATTTTTTAAGGGAATTCTTTCATTTCCCGAAGATTAAGACTCAATGTCTTCGTATGCAATAAAAACCGGTGCTGAGACTGCGGTGTGGAGAATATCAGCACGTGCCCTAATGCCTAATGCATTGGCCTCAAAAATACCGGCAGGAGTAGTTGAATAATCTAACGTCCTGGAAATTATGGTTATCTCCTTAATACCTTAATGAGGGTGTCTTAAGATGATTTTGTCCGCGTTTGCCTCGAGATAGATAACAATAGTAATTGAGGCCTGAAATAGGACATTGTTGAATCTTATTAAACAGACGTTTTAGGCAGCTTCTCGGTTCGGCCTAATTTCGTAGTATGATTTTTTTTCCGTCATCGTCTTCCCTGTTTTGTTTTCATTTCGGACTTTCGTCTAAGTGAAATGGTTGAAAGTTGATTAAATTTTTGGTAGCCGAGCTATGAAGCCTACGAAGCCTGGAATTAACAGGGATCATTACTCACTAAGTCGTTGGATAATAACAGGGATTAGAGCTTTATAGAAATCAGTAGAGAGAAGTAATTTCGGTTAAAAGCTAAACTGACTTAATAGGTTCATAAAAGTTTTAAGATCCCTTCGCTGAGTAGCAGCAGCAAAAAAAACTCCCTAAGCATCTAATTTCAAGTCAGGTTCGCTTAATTGATGGAAATAATGTCGGTCAGGAGCCTAGTTCTATCCAAGGACTTGCCTCTTCAGAATAAGTGTCGGAAGCCATTACTTAGTTAACTCCTAGTTATCCGAAGTTATATTAAAAGTCCAAGTGTATAATGCGTCAGACCCCATAGGGTTCATTCTATGGCACAACTTTCGACTACGGATAGTTAGAAGGGATATGAAAAAGGAGAAAAACTACCATTTATCACCGGTCTTCCCAATAGGGGATACCCTGATGCGCTCCCACTCTCTCGATTGACCATATAAAACCACTCGAAAAACTCTAAGAAATCCTTGAAGCTTGTTATGAGTTGAAGTTGAGTGTCCTGTTCCTTTTTGCAGTGGACAGGCGGTCATCAAACTGGTTGGCGTACGACATACCCACTTACTGAAGCAGCAGAGCAGTAGCAAAGCAAAAAAAAAGAACGATATTCTCCAGTGTGAGTGATGGACAGCTCTGGGACAATATGGATATTGCTTTTGATAAATTGCTATTTGCGACAAGACCCACGTTCAGTTATATTATGAAAAAGGACATGACGGTATGATGTTTGTCGCACTATTTTCTGGAAATAAAAATAGCAATGATCTGGGTAGGAGGAGGATGGGGAGTAAAAAAATCGTCCTCCATTTTGCTCAACAACGACAAAAATTGGCGGCGAGTGCATCAAAATGAAGCTTTTCCATACTGTTGACTCCAAGGAAATTCCTTCAGATAAATCAAACTGAAGGATAAACGATACGTCGCCAGGATGAAAAATGTACGAACGATACTTTCCGTGTGAATATTTTTTTCTTCAGATTTTCCCCCGTTTTCCGTCGATCGGTTTTTCACCATTCGTCTTTGACTAGAGCTTACGACTATAGATACATCCAATTTGATATATTTTTCTTAAAATCCTTGGCAACATCAAATTGTCCTCTACGAAACGCTTATCGCTCGTTCGAATTTGAAAAACGACTAACAGTGCCAGTTTTTTTTTGCGGGAAATTTATCAAAAAGAGAATTTTCTTTTCTTACGACGGCAGTGATAATATGTAGCTAGGTAGGATAGAGGTGTTTCGATAAATTCACCATATACATATTCTCTTTTTCTTGTTTTAAATCTCAAAGAGCTAAGTGTCCTTGCCAAAAAAATCGTAAAGAAAATAAACGGATAAAGAATGAGGCCGAAGAACTAAGGACACAGTCGCAGGATGCCGAAGGAAGAAAGGATCATTCATATTCAAGGTGCATTTTAAAAGCACATTTGTCGACACCGGAACGTGATTTGTGCGTATATCGCCGCAAGGAGCCTCGCCTGCCATTTGAAATCCACCATCTTGCCGGAATGAAGGTTATGTCCTTATCGCCGGGACACCTACTCGGAATCGTTTTCTCTGATAACTAGGACGGCAGATGCTTTCGAAAGTGACGGTACGATTGCCGGCATTTTATAGCTGCCGGTGTAAGCTGCGATTTCTTACGACATTTAGATAGATTATTCATAAGGATTTGCCAGGAATAATTTATATGTGTTGTTGTTTTTTTGTTTTAAGGGCTGGCTCATCGGTGTAATTTTCAGACGTCTGCCAGTGGCTTTTGTTCTGTAACGATGTGTCGGATTTCAAATCCTTTTATATGCGAAGTGCTAGCGCAAAATGTTTCCGATTAAATCATGCGACGCTGGCTTTCGTGACAAAAATTTTGAAAAGTGATATCAATGATTGGAGAAGAGTGAGTCATGTGAGAATTACTTTATTGTATCTATAAAGAGTCTTGAGTCATTTTCGATGTAGTGATCTGGTTGGAATCGATAAGGATTTAAAAGTTTGAGATGTCGTGCCGGAAGGATATGAACTAAATTCCAAAAATTAATTTAATTCTGCTGACTGTTTAGTGTAGATAATTGGGATTCTGCTGTGGGGTTTTTCATATCCTCTAAAAAAAACTCTAGATCCCATAGTAGCAATGCTTTACGTCAATAAGCCTACTGAGTTTATACGGACTTAAGTCGTCATTAAGCTTTGTTTCAGTTTTCAAAAACAGTATTGCTCTTTTTAAGAAACTTGAACTCGAAAAGAGTTATGCTCTCAAACATGAAAAGCACAGTACTTACACAATAAAACTTATGAGAAATTAACTTTCAACCTACTTTGAAAAAATATTAGAAGATTTCTAAAGTCAACTTTTTCATAAGAAGAATAAAAATTACGTTAGTGTACCCTTTTTTATTGTGAGTATTTTATATCTCAGAAACGGCTAATGATAAAAAGTTGAAACTTAGTAGGAATATATTTATGTACTGCAGAAGTAAGATTTGTAAAGGTTGAGGCTGAATCACTGCAGTTTCAGTGTGCCTATTGTTGGGGTTAGGTTAGGTTAGGTTGGTAGCTAAATAGCTAGCACATAGACCACTAGATGGGTACGTTGTGATCTCACAGCATGTTGGACTTATTGAGCTCATTCGAAAATGAAAAATGTATACTCTACTTTGCTTACCCACTCTTCCTCGACTTTTGTCCTTATGGGGGTTTCCTAGAAGATCTGCGTTTCTTTAAAATAAAAATTCCTGAACATTTTGAAATGTTCACTTACCAAAAAACCGACCAGTCTTCAATTCATCAAATCTGCTGAGTTTATAAGTTTTTACGCGTCTGTCTTCGCGTCTGTCTTCGCGTCTGTCTGCAGTAGAAATTCTCGCCCGAAGACTTTCTTTCAACTCTCGACTATACCCCATCAATTACTTATCTGCGATTTATTTCGATTTAATTAAATGCGAACACCGAAATTCTGACATTTGCAGTTTTGTTATTGTCCTTGTCGCTGTTTTTTCGAACGTTCTGAACCATTCATCAGACCAAGCCCTTATCCGACAGCATGTTCTAGTCTAGCGTCCTCTAGTAGTACAGTAAGCAAACTTGAACGTTCGGCATAGTCGCATAAATACTAGCGAGGAGAGTTCGTGATGGAAAGCGCCGTATTCTAGCTATTCGAGAAGGATATGAAAAAAAAATGGACGAGCATAGAATAAAATGAAAAAACTTTCGACGGAAAATATACAGACAAATAGCACAAAGACAGATGGCTGGAATGCTAAATAACGAAAAAAAAACGGCGAAACGCGGGGATATAAATTAAAACCTAGACAGACGGAAAACTTGACACCATCAACAATTGACTTGCTATTACCCCGATGTAATTGATTTCAAAGTTTTATGGCTTAGAGGCTTTCTTTAAGACGATTTTGGAACTTCTTTCAATTTTGACTTAAAGTTCAATTTACAGAAATAAATCAACGCAGTTCACATGGATATTAATCGGTATCTTGATTTTCTATGACTCTCTTCATTGGTTTTCATAACATACCTAGTTGGTTTTCTAATCAAACACCAGAGGAGAAGATATCCACTGCTTCGTATGTTTTCCTAAACCATACTGAAAAGAAGATACACTACTAGATTCACTAAAGAAAAAAACATATTCGAATAAACGTTTAGTCAAAAAATCTGACTTTTGCGTAACTATGTTAGGGTCATTCCATCAAGAATCGAAAAAAAGGCAAATTTTGAGACCATAGCATCGCCTATTCTTTTGAAAATTTGTGTACATACTCGAATAATTATTGGAAAAAATATAATTTTTTTTTTCTATCTCATTTTTTTTGTTAGTTATGGTATGTTAAGGTTTTCACAAAAATGGTGTCCAAGTCCTCTTTGAAAATTCATATCTCTGTTAGTTTTTATCACAGAATAATAAAACCGGACTTATTTTATAAGAGGAAGGTTGTCGCAAAGAAGTTAAAAAAAATTTTTTTTTCCTATATCCTTGAATATCTCAAAAAGTTTATTTTTATTTTTTTTTATATTTTGTGTATTATACTGTTTTTCAAAACATGTCAAAAAATCAACTTGGGATCTCAATGGGATCGGGTCAAAAAAATCGAAGAACATCAGTACTTCTCAATTATGTTATAATTGTAATTTTTCAATATCAAAATTGAGAAGCACTGATTTTCTTCGACTTATTATATTTTTTTCATTAATTCTTCGAGTATCTAAATTTTCAAAAGAATCGGCGATGGTTAGGTTACAACTTTTGCGATTCTTGATGGAATCGGTAGCGAATCTTACTGAGCCCTACGTTTCTGAACTAGTTTTTTGTTTTGTTTCTATAACACATGTTCTGAAAATTCTGAGCAAAACTGCATCAGTACTGAAAACATTGTTTGAAAATAATTTTCTTGTCCAGCTCGGAGTGAGTACCGAATGAATGATAAATTTGAGTATTTGCGGAAGGAATACTCACTATACTACAAATACAGAACCACCACGACTAATAAGTAATAACCTATGTATTTCCGGAAGAAATCTCTTTGGTACATCAGAAGTTATAAATAGTGTCCGAGAAAGTAAAGACAGCGGCGGTATTGAGTTTATAAGTGCTAAAAATTATTTCTACAAAAAAATTGATATACGTACTTAATTTTTTTTGTGTGGTAGCACAACTTCAAACACACGTCAAATTATTGTTCTGTCTAACGATAATGATTAAAATTCTGAGACGGTTGCATTTACTGTTTAAGTCAATCTCTACTATATCCGAAGGAGCGGTTGATTCAATTTAAACGGTTTTTTTTTATAGAAGTATAAAAAAGATGCCAGTAGTCGACCAGTTTTATTATTTTTGAGTTGCGGTCTGGCACGGATAAACGCTGAAATACGGTACTGGCTACTATGCTACTGATATCTTTAATAAAATTATGATTCAAAAACGATCGAGATTTGTATTTGTCAGTGACTGGAAGTAACCTGAACTACAAATCGCGCTTTTTTATTCATTTATTCCATTTTACTTTATTATTTTATAATAATAAAGTAATTTTAATTCCAATAAAGAGATTCGAGAAAAATTGGACGTCACCCCACATCGATTAAATGCCGAGAAGTTCTGAAATCGATTTTTAGGCGAATGTATAGAAAGCTTCTTCCAGTAAAAAACAAAAAACAAATCGAATCTAATCAGGCCTAAGAGATATGACAGAATTCGTAAAAACATACACAATCACGTTATACTTCCTTCGGGGTTAAATATGGCAAAATCGTGAAATTAATTTTCCAATTACATACATATATAAACACAACCACCTAATACTTTGGGGTTGAGTATTGAAAAACTAGTACCTGTGCTATGAGGTCATCATGTACTAAAGATATATAAAAAGAGGAAGCATATAACGCGGGTGAAGGATGTTTTTTTCTCTCTTAAAATAAATTTAAGCAAGAAGTTGAGCTTGATGTGATTTACTAAGGAAAGTAATTAAAGTAAAAATTAGTAATATATTGCTAAAAGATTCTGTTTAACCAATTTTGACTGAAACTAACATTTAATTTATAGACTCAACCTAGAATATTCGTTAGAGATAATCAGCAGTCTAGTCCTAAAGACTGCTTCCATTAATTCTGCCAGCAATTTAAATTCTCCTCAAAGAACCTAAACTGCAATCAAAATAAGATTGAATTCGATGATCAAAGGCATTTCATACCAATCCCACAGCCTCACACTGCGCACTGTTAGGTCCTAGCCCTCCTACACTATCGCACCTTACCATACCTAAAGTCAGGGACACTTTCTATCGCATTTAACAAATTTATCCATTTCGTCTGCCATAAAATATTAACCCTTCGTATCTTGGAACGTCTTTTTTATCTTTCTTTCTCGTTAGTTCGTTCTCGCTTCGAAAATCCGTTCGTCCTGGCGTGTCCTGGTGCTACTGCTGCTGCTCAAGACATAGCGCCCGGTCATTTTCTTTTCGTTGAAATGCATGTGAGATATTCTGGGCGCGAGAAAGATATAAAACGAAATTATGGTGAGATGTGAAAGGAAGCTAAGGAATATATACGAGTTTTAAGAAGTACGGAAAAATATTGCACCAGGTACAGAGATATAGAGGCATCACCCAAGGACTATACATAGGAAATTCCTTTTGAGTAAAAGCGGGTCGTTATATGCAATTTCCGTCGTCCTTTTTTTCTCCCCCAGAGTCCTCTCGCCTTCGCCTGCAGCGTCTATAGTAAGGATGTGAACGGCGGCCACCAGGTAAGAAGCATTATCCCTGGGAGTTTAGCTAGATGCTGGTTCCAGCTAGTGCTGAATGCCGAACGAAAAAGAGCAGACATCGACGAAATGTGTTCTTCAGGAAACAAAAAAAAAGACAAAAGTTTCGGAACAGATATCTACTAGATGCTCTTGTCTGGCGTTGGAATTCTTTGTCTCATCTAAGATGCAATAAACTTCGATAGAGAGGTGAATGGATGCGAGACAAATCCCGTATTTTTCAAATTCAACAAATTGTCGTTGTTCACATCCCTCCAGCCCCCGTTTCAGATTGCTTCCACTTATGCTGGTTCCTGTTCCCGACACTTGCAATTCCGACCCGAAAATCCTGGAATTTCGATTCGAAAGCAAACAAGATTCCTATTCCAGATCGCAAAACTCTTACGCTCGAGTTTCAATTTCAAACCAGCCCGCTTTCGTGTTGCCAGCCACATTATTCGTGCTAGTAGCGCTCGACACCATTCAACCCCTATCCCGTACTTTAGGGAATGCTGGAAAGCTGTTGCTTCGGTTATGGGTAGTACGGGTGCAGTAATGGTGAACAGAAAACGGCGGAATTATTTATTAAAGCGCATACAAGTTTAGGTTTATTGCCGAGAAACTAATAGAAGTGCATGAATGCGATTTATGTTCGGTGTCGTGCATTACTCCGAAAGAAACAATCGTAAAAGTAGATTTTATGGCACGAAAATATGGTTGATGTTGTGTAGTACACGCTCACTTCGAGGGAATGCTCTTTTTCTTATTTATTCACTTACAAAGTTATTTCAGCTGATTTTCGTAGGATTTAGAAATGTTGAGATCTAAGACTGCACCTAACTTGCTTTTGTCTTAAATATATATGTATATTAGTGCGGAACAATACTATAGGGAGAAAACTTAAACATTATTATTTTGAGAATGAAAGTGCGTGATTGTTGCTTTTTGATTAAATAGACAAAACTTTTAAAAAATAATTAAAAAATATTAAATTTGTCAGGTAAAAAAAAAATTTAATTTTTCGCTATATTATAGCTCTACGTTTGTTTTTCTTTTCTTTAATTAACAAAAAGCAGCCCTCGCCGCCAGGAGATGCCTTCAATTTAAAATCCATACACACAACCTCTTTTTTCAAGACTACCATCTTTTTTTTAATTTTCTTACTAAATAAAATAGTTTTTGTTGCTATTTAATACATTTTATTACTATTTAATCAAGAGTAAAGGTATTGCTCGAGCTTAAGATCACTCAAAGCTATTCACCATCATAATTGAGCAATTCTTTTTTTTAATGAAGTACAACTGAGAAAAATCCGCGCTCAGAAAACTATTTAATACCCATTTTACGAGCTGGTCTATCTCCTATACTTCACTTACAACAATATCTTTCATAACATAACATTGAAAGGTTGGTCCAAGAAATAGTGAAAGGTGGCAGAAACCATCCTCTGAGGGAACCATTGGAAGCCATTGGGAATACTTGTTTCAAGTAGACATCCTTTTCTCCTACAAGGTGTCAAATTTAATAATATAATTATTTTAAGCCAGTCTTCCTTTTAGATAGTAACCTTACCCTCACTATGTATTTATTTTAAACAATTAAATTTGAATTAGCTACGATTGCATTTTTTCGGAGTGAGTAAAAAAAATTCAGAATTCAAATAATTAATGTGCTTTATTCTTAATTGTAATGGTAAACGGCATTGATACATTAACTTAATATTGGATCATTCCATCAAGAATCGTCAAAGCTGTGACCTTACCACCTCCGATTCTTTTTACAAATTTAAACCTTATTATTTTTCAAAGTTCTGGAGCGGTCAAAATCGTTTGTTTGGAAGTTTATATTGTTCTTAAAATAGAAATTTTTATATACCAATAAATCCAGGAAAGGTGTTAATAAATAAATAAGAAGGCAGCACGTGAAAGTAAAAACCAATTTAATTTCTTATATTTTCTAAAAGAAAGGACAGAATTCGTGAAAAAGAAATACTTGAAAACAAGTTTTAGGCTATTATTACTCAAGCCCGTGCCAACTGAAAAGATATTCGCTATCTGAACTGACCTGGGGGCTATACATGAGTTTAAGAAAAGTCTACAATCACACACACACACACACACACACCTCTAGGAGTAGAATTTCAAAAAATCCTGAAAGCACTTTCTAGGTATTTATAGGAAGAAGTCGTAGAATAAAAATGGATTCAGTATTTGGGAAAACCTAATAGATATGATGGAAATCGTGAAAATATATAGGTACATTCCATTTTCACTGATAATCATTTTTTTGTCCTTCACCCTTCTTCCAAACGCCAATAGATATTTGGAATTTTTTAGTTAATTCACATATATACACCGACTTTCAACTTTGTAGCATAAGCCGTTCCATAGATACGAAAAACACCCCCCCCCCACCCTCGTACTCGTAATTATATTTTTCCAACACACCACTACTATAGCTCTATCTAAATACCAAGTCTCAGCTTTATGTTATTATAGGTTCTCAAGATATAAAAATCAGAACCTTTTCCTTTACATCCTCCCCCACTCTCACCCTTTACACCCACACCCTCAAAATTTTTGTTTCTCTCTTTTCTAGTGCAATTGGCTTGTGAGATATCGTAACCTACAATTTTCACCTCCCACGCCTGTACTCCAAGGCACACACTCAAAAATTTGAATCCGATCTATTCTTCTAATGTACCTACAGATACCTACTCATTAAGTTTCAATTTTGTGACAGTAACTGTTTATGGGATATGGATTTTAGAATGCATCCATACCGGCTTTTTTGCGTTTCAGATGAATTATTTTTCCCCCACTCTCACACCCCTTCAGCCATATTGAAATTTTTTTTTCGTAAATTAGTCCACTACCAAAGCTCTATATAAATTTCGTATTTAAGCCTTCGTCACTTTAAGGGACCTACCCATTTCAATTTAATATCTCCAAGAGTTTGTGAGATAGGAGCCATAAATGATTTTGCGTGGGGCGGTCGACGTACGGCGGACAGACGGTTCGGTTCTTGTACAGGTTTTTATATGCAGTTGAAAAAGATTTTGGTTCTCTCCAGTATTCCGTTTTGCATTTCCTCACCCTAAACGCAGTCCAAATAAGTTCGAACCAGATTACTACTCTCAGAGCCTCGTACAATAAATTGGGATTACACAATTAGGATTTAACAAAAAATTCTAATTTAGTTAGTAGCACTCGAAAATCTTTCCGCATAAATACATAAAATTCAACAAAAATTCAAGCCCTGATACCAACCAATTTGAATGTACGACAACCTTAATAGTATTTAAGATTATCTCTATATAATACTGCGATATAGCTATCCACTTCGGCTAATGCTATTATTAATCCAATCAATTGATTCATTAATTATGCCCGGTCTTCTGTAGGCGTGAGCGATGGTATGTTCAAGAGGTTACTAAATTAGTCACTGCCATGCCATTTAATTAAGCAGAATAACGCAATTCAATGTTACTGCACATTAATTCATGCATATCATCATAATAACGTGGTGTGTATCCCTTTGGAGTTGTGAATCTTAAACTAAACTGAATCTTTTTCATTACCGTCTATACGAGCTTGCCGTAACGCCTGTAAGTCTTTCTATGAATTGTGCAAATGGACACGGATTCTGTACTTGGAATCTCTCAAAAGGACTCGATTCGAAAATGTCCTGCTAAAGAAACCTGGAACAGTTTTAAACGTGATATCCCACTGAGAACACGCAAGAAGCTTTCTAACGAACAATTGTCTTCATTTGAGCGTAGTTTTGAACGGAATCCTTAGCAAGGACAACGGATATATTTTACATATGAATATATACCCACATACACCGGAGTCTTCATTCTGAGCTCTAAGGATAACACCATTAATCATGAATTACACAATCGAACCTTCTTCTTGTAGGCTTCTTCCTTTTATCAGCTTATGTTGTCGGAAAGTTTTTCGACTTAGGATGAGTTGGTACCGTTCATCCGCAATAGGAAAACGCTACAAGCCCGAATATTGTCGTGTAGATTTCACTAAGGGCTTAAGCGTCTCTGCACTACAATACTCTGTAGACTCTGTCATTTCGGTTCACATATCCTTAGTTCTTGTATGGAACCGCCATACATAAATGGTGATACGGCGATGGAACTAGCCAATCTTCTGAAACTACTGGCTCCGAGGCTTCGGTTTCCGGACTGGTGTGCCCATTGGACATTCATTTTGGTAAGGTGTTCGGGGTTGTCGCATGGTGCAGAGACGCAGATATTTGAATATACTGGTGGCTTCCTGGTTGCTTAAATTCAACGTACATAACTATTCCATTGAATGCTTAAGCACCAGGGATTTTGGATTATACACCAATGACCATGACATCGTCCTGCAATTTATGTCCGAGCAAATATTTATGTAGTGTGTCTGGTCGAATAGATTTCGGTTTTAGCAGATATTTTGCATTCTGTGCTACAGTAGCTTATTTTTTTTAGTTATTGTAGATAATATTGAGGGAATAATTAAAATTTCAATCTCATATTTTGAACAATAATAATTTTTTTTTTTTTGATATGATAGTCAGTCTTTTTACTAAATTCTCCACTGAAACAGTTTTATTTTTCTATATAAATTTAATATATTCAGTGATATTTTATGTGCGAGTAAAAAGGACATTCATTTTCAACAAGCACAATACTTTTAATCCAGATTTGAATAAAACGATGTTTCGGATTTAATTTTAATTGAAAATTTCAGTTTATTGTCCGAAAAATTTTTTGGTAATAGAACCACAGAACTGTTCTAACTACAAAAAAAGAGTTCTTCATGCGAGGAAGTAGTCTATGTAAGTTAAATAAATATTTCTGAACTAGTTAAGCTAACGCGATAATCAAACATTAATGTAATAAAGACTTTAATTACAAAAAGGGCTTGGAGTTCGTCCCAATTCGAGTAAAACACTATTCATTTAAAATCAATAGAAATAATAATTTATTCGCCTTAAATAATCGCACTTATAATATGTGCCTACATACTGCTTGGTTGTTGTCGAGAGCGTTCTCGAATATTCGGTGGTAGTATGTGTGGACTATTCGGGTGGGTCGGAGAACCCACTCGGAAATTTGAGGAGAACTCCGTGAGGGAGCAAATAACGAGGTACTACTATCCCTCACAATGGAGGAAAAAAGAAGATTAATAACAAAATTATGCAGAAAACCGTCACTTCTATTTTTTTGCTCCGAATGGATGAAAATGGGACTATATGAAGACCATTTTTGAGTTTTACTGCAGAACTAGTCAGATTAGAGATCTCGTTTTAAGCTCCCTTACATGAATTTTTGAATGCTTTCTTTGGAGATATATTGGAGATCTGACTTTAGCGGACACGCTCTTGCAAAAAGAAGGTCAAATGGAGGAGAAAACGAGGTCTCTAAACCTCCCCAAGGAGTAGTCCGGGATTAATCATGGGATGCTCCCATTTCCAACTGGGAATAAATGCGAGGTATGAGTATTCGTGAAATATCCACTGAGGATGGCATCTTTTTTAGACTCCATTTATGATTGTCTTTTCAGAAAAAAATCAGAGGTCAAAGTGTCCTTTCATTTTCATGAACAGAACTTTGCCAATGAGGTCCCTGGTTTTAGGGTTAAGACGCTTGAGAAATTGGACAGTGGTTCATGGTTTACGTGGTGGATTGTCTGCCGAAAAGAGGCCCAATTAGCATAGAAAGCGACGTTTGGATACCACAAACTCGTTTATCCTAGTCCATGAGAGTTAATGAATTAGATACATACTTTTGAAGAGACCTGGGGGTCAATTCTGGTTCCGTGAAGTGATAAAATGATAAAATGAAAAAAAAATTGTCATTCCCGTTTGCATGAAAAACGAAAAAAAACTGTCAAACTGTTTTCATTTCATAAAAAGGTTAGCACTGGCAAATGCAAATTTGTTATTCAGCATTTGATTCAGCAAATTTTTTCATGCAAACATTAATAATAAACATTTTTTCATTTTATCATTTTATCACTTCACGGAACCAGAATTGACTCCCTGGGGCTAGAATGGATTATCATATCCACTCGGAGCTGTTCAAGAAGGTAATCAGTTCTCTAATCTTGGTTTTCGAGACCTCATCAAGGTTATTAAAGAAAGGGTTGCTTAACGCGAAGTCTGGCTCTAACTAGGGCTGGACACCAGCAAAGAAGATGGATAACAGCTTCCATCTTATTTGCATCCCCACTACTGCGGCCATTGGTGTTAAAGGGTCAGTCAGGTCGCGTGGTGACTGATCGGACAGCGACCCGTGCTAACTGCCGTCACTCTGGAGACGTCCACGCGGCTCCTGCTCAGGAGTTCATCAATTCTTCTCCGGCAGTATTATGACCATATCTTCCTAGATATGGCGCAGTTGGTCAGTCCTCTCCATCTGGAGTTTGCGTTTGTGTGATCTGAACGGATTCGGAGAGCCTAGCTAATTCGTCTGCCCGCTCGTTACCCTCTATCATGCTGTGGCCGGGGACCCAAAACAGAGCAACTTTGATTTGACTGCCTAAGTAAGCTAACTCCTCTCATCACTGTTTGACGAGTTTAGAGGCCGTTTAGCCGAATTCAAGTCCCTGATTGCCACTTGGCTGTATTTTGCTTTGTGTTTTGTAGCTAGTAGAATTATTATTTCTAATATCAAATTAATAGGTACGAAAACTAGTACTTGTTTAACAGTGTGTTTTACACAGTTTCTCTGCTCTAGAACGTATGCCTAGCTCCTAATTTTGTGGGAACTCACCAGCAGTTTTGGTGAGACCTTGACGAATATTTGAAATTCCCAGGATAAGAGCTCAAACCATTTACCACTTGAGTTTAAGTTTATATAAGGCCGGGTGTAGTCCAGTAATAGTGTACTAGGTCTTGTAAACATTGCATCGACGATGTTGTGGGTTCAATTCCCACTCTACGCATAAAATATATATAAGAATTTTTCAGTTGCTCTTGGCTTTGAAAATATTAATAGAAACAGTGAACAGTACCGAATGTTTAATAGGATCACTGCTAAAGGATTTAACACTAACCAGATGAGTTCTGTTTACATTCTTATCAGATTCACGAACACAATTAGAGATACCAGACAGTAGTTGATTTGTTATAGACAACATTGCTGTTCTGGTAGATCATATCACAACCACAAACGGCACTATACAATTCTTAACACCTACTAGTACCTATACTGCCCCATACCCGGCCCGATTTCTGACCTCCCATTCTTAAGCTTGCTGGACTAACACTACAGTGTATTAACCACCTAAGTCCAGTACGGTATCCTTATAATATTTTTATATTTCTTTTTTTTTTTTTGTTCTTCCATTTCGGACTATTTATCTTAAATAAAATATTTAATTGTTATGCTTGTTACGTCATTGGATATCCATGAGATTCACAGAAAAAGACAATAGATACTGCCACACCGTTCTCTATCCTTTTTTAGATAATCTCCAAACTTTTCCCATCTACAAACCATATATCCAAGCTCAAAAAACCTACTTTTATTACTCCCATTAAAACTTATAGCACCATTTGCTTTTGGAGGAAAAACAACTTTACAAAATCCAATATGGCACCAAATGACATAAATAAATCTATCAGTAAATCCGTTTTACATGTCTCATATTCAAACACCACACGCTATGTTATCTTCTAGGATCTACACTAAAAAAAAAACGCAACACTACGCCTACAAAGCACTTCAAAGAGTTTCCCGGATAATTCAATCGGATCATGTATGAAATCTTTCTGTGTTTAACGATTTCTTGATATCACAAATCCTCGAACAAGGAAAACAAAAACCGATTTATTAAAACAAATAAAACAAGACAAAAGAAGAAGTGGAGACACCGTCATATATTCTTGGTTTTCTCACAAGTTTTATGCCACAGAACGTACAAACCGAAAGCACAAAAGGTTATGATCCTGCTGTTCCCGTCCTCTACCGACTTCTAGCAAAAGTTATCCCTAAATCACCCCCCAAGGAGCATTACAACATGTCGAAAAGAAACTTTGTGATATTTTTCTTTATTTATGAATCAACTGCGGTTTTATGTAAATAAAAATCGGAGATTTTTCTTTTTATTCCCATTTTTTTTGTATACTTAAATCAAGTGTAAGCAAAAGGATGAAGGACATTGTAAGTGACTTACATAACTAAGAAGTTTCTTTTTAAAGTTGTATTAAATCGGAACTAGAGCACTTTTTTCACAGCGCGTTGAAGGACATTTGAAATTTAAATTGTGTGAATATTTTCAATGTGAGAATAATTCGAATTAAAATAGTTTTTAATTGATGGCGGCAATTCTCGCGCTTTTTATCTATTGAGAATAGATTTAACATGTTGAGTATTTTATAGATGTCAGATTCGACGTATCTAGTATACACTCCAGTGGCATGGCTTTCATAAAAGCAAGGAAATCATTGCTTCCCTTACAGGTTGCTGAAAATTATTATTATTTCTAAAATGCCTTTTCTAAATCAGGCAGAAAAATCTCAAAAAAAAGGAATGTTTCGAACATTTTCTTTGGCACCGTCTAAATAAAAGTTCGCAAGAAACTACACGTGAATATCGCACAAAGCCGATTTGGCAACATCATGAAAAACATACAAAAGAAAAAGAAACCATGAAGAAGACACATGGAAGCAATTTGAAAGTTGCATCTATGAGTGTTCATTCATCTCACAGCTTATGCAAGAAAGTTGGAACTTAGTAGGTATGTATATGTACGTATGCTATTAAAGTAGTTAAAGGAAAAAATCAAGACTTTTATTGGCATAGAGGTTGAGTAAAACAAATGTCCGTGTAAAAGGATTTTTCAACATTTTCACGATTTTATTATATATTATATATGTATTTGACATGCCGAAATAAATTTTACTTCTGCGGGTTCTTTATGTAAGCGCCTAAAAATATTTTATTCGATTTTTCGAAATCCAACCACTTGGGAGTATAAAGTGGTTGTGTACATTTTCACGAATTTCCATATAATGGGTCTAATGGAGAAGGTTTAATTAATACGCAGTAAATTTATAATTGCTCTGTGAGGCACCAGATGTAGGATAGATTTGTAGGGTGGGTTCAGTGACTGGGTACACAACGTGAGTACTGTGGTTACGAACGTGCTATACCGTCGTTACGAAAGGATGCCTAGGATAGGTGCGAACAATGAGTATGAAACTTTCGATAGTTACGTAGGAATTACTAAGGGGCAACCTAAGTATCTATATTCATATCTAGTCTTACTATTGTTATATGCAAGCCTGGCAACCGCGCAACTCGATCGGTTTCGCATAATGGAAACAGCAGTAACTGAAGTTGCAAAGTAACCCAAGTAGAACTTAGTTGAAATATACTTACATAAAACGAGGCAGATCAACTTGATTGTATCAGCCCTTCTAATCGAATGCATTACCCAGAACAGTGTAGAAGATCGAAATCGAAACCTCTAAAGCTTTCGAGAACCGTCCACACACATCATCGAGCGAATATTCAAGTTCAGTCTAGACTACAGCCAACTGGTATAAAAGCAGGTGAAGCTTTCAGGGAGGGACATAGTATTTTTATTACGTCAACTGTGACAGCCAGCGTGTATACGCGACCGTGTTAGTAGAAAGCGAAAGCGATCGAGCAAAGCGATATATAAGCGGGCGATATTGCCAAACAGTGCGATTTATTGTGCGAAAAGAATAATAGTGCGAAAAATATATTACTACTTTTTTCGATTTTAAACGAATTGTGTTTTACTTGAAATCGCGGCGAACCCCTAGCTCGCAACACTATCATCATGATAGCCTAGTAAGTAGCAAGCTCGTGAGATCGAATCATAGTCAAATGCGGCTTAGCACAGTGCCGTCATGCAATTGCACTATTTTTTTAGAATTTATCAATCAATTCAATTTTGTTCGTAACATTGATAAAAAATTTGAGCATGTAAAAAACGAAGCTAAAGAATTTTTGGTTCCTGTTAAAAAAGATGTATTACTTAATAATACATTGTTGGAACAGAGCTTATGAATTATAATAATAATTATAGGTAATGATCAAAAAGTACTGAAAACTTTGTTAATTGATAGTAACATACATATATTAAGAACGAAGAAATGTGGAAGTGTGGATTAAATAGTTGAGATTAGAATTTTTTATGGTGAATCTATTGTAGAAGGTAATTTAAAGAATATTTTGGTGGTTTTTGGACGCCAGAGGAGACCCTGGTACGAAATTCCAAAAAATTTTGCCATAAACCCTACTTCAATTTCAAAAATTCGTCCATTATCTGACAATCTGAAATCTCCCCAAATCAAACTACTGAAATGTTAACCACTCTAAATCACCAGTCATTTAAAATCCAGCATATCACTCTGGAAATTACTTCGAAGGATGAACGGCAAAACTGAGCAATTTATCATACAAGGACTCGAGAGGACTGGACTGTCGATAGCTTTAGGGATGATGCAGTTCACCAAAAGCGAACGCAGTGATTCAAAAACTAACCAAAGGACGAGAAAGATGCGCTAAAAAGTACCAAGGATAATATATCAATAGTAAGGAGCAAGGACATCCCACAAATACCGACGATGCTGTCAAGAATCCCGTGGTTACTTACTTGCTATGATAAAGTACTGGCGATGCCGTAACAGAAGCCACCCGCACAAAGTCAACACCCCCGATATTAAGAGAAGGGTTCGTTGGATTGTTAATAACTCAACGACGGATCATATATCACTGGACATCGGTGTTTTCTGACATCATCAGCTAAACGAGAGCCGCACAAGAAGTGGGTTAAAAGTTTCATCACTCTCTCATATGAGGTAATGATAAACGTGTAGTAGATAAAAGGATTATCCATGGATGGAGTTTTTTTTTTACTTCTGTACTCCTGTTTTTTTTTTTCAATGACGATAGGACGTGTTCGTTTTGAGCTATACTACAGGCATCTTGACATCATTTTAGAGAGCGTAGGTGTGTGTGTATCAATAATACACGGAGTGTGTACGAGTGTTTCGGAAATTCTCAGGACGAAGGACATAGCTGAGCCGAGAAAGTAGGGGTCTATGTTTGTGACATTGATTGATTATATCAACATGAAAATGAACGAGAACCACTCACTGACACATAAAAGGGACTGCGCTTTTTATCCTTCGTATTATTATTATTATCATTTTTTTCTTCTGCCTTTGCTCGTTGCTTCCCTCGAAGTCCTGATGAAATCCACCGGAAACCCCTGTAACCATCGTTAAGAATGAAACCACCTCGAACGCTTTAACGTCGGCAAACTCGTGAAGATGGATCCTTGTCGGTTGTGATGATAGTCCTTGAATCTATCTACCACTTAGAGATTTTTGTTCTATTCTCTGTTTTTTTTCACGACAGCCTCTACACTCCCCCCTTAAAAGATTTGCGTTCGGAGGGATGGTCCTGTTGGTCTCATGTTCTACCGGTATAGCTTTTAATCGCGTTGCGTATACTGAGACGAAATCCGTCAGAGATAATAAGACGTGAACTTATTCATTCATTTAGCTACTTATCGAACAGGTGAAAGGACAACAAGGATAACGAGAGAAGGGGACATCCTAAGGAAGTTGTCAAACCCACGTTCTTGTGCTCCTTCTGCTTACTCCGTTGACATTAGCATTTGCCATTCGACACTGTTTTTAGAGTTAGCACTTAAAAAAAGGAGTTAACTTATTTGATGTGGATCAGATGGGTTCGCAGCTCAATGTAAATAATTAATGAGCTACATGGTTTATTACTTTGGCCAATATTTGCTTCAAATCAGATGTTGTTGTTTTTTTAAGACTAGGGAACGCAACAGTGTTTCGTTCTCGGATTGGACTAAGTGTTCGGGAACGAGGTCGAGGATAACAAAATTTTCAGAGGCATCAGAGAGACGTACTGAGATAAGGAACAGAAAATAAGGCTTAGAATAATCCTCTTAGGATGTAATTTATGCCTAACGAGTTGGGATGCAGGGGAACCATTTTTAGCGTAGAAGTGTAGATAAATTATTTATAATATTTCTTCTCATTTTTTTTTTCTTTGAAAAGGAGTTTTACTTGTGGCAATATGTCGTGGAGATAAAAAAAAATGCAGGGGACATGTGAAGATAAAAATTTTGACTATTAAATTTAATATCGTAAATAAAAATTGGAGTAGATTTGTATTTGTAGCTAGCAACACGTTACTTTTGAGATAATTGTATAAACATTTCTTTTACTCTTAAGCCGATCTTGTTAATTAAGTGCTGGAAGAAAAATTTGGACATCAGTCGAACATTTTTGAGCCGTCGAGCCACTTCAACCAGCAACCTATGGATGCACTCTGGCATCTGTGTGATTAGGTTTAGAGGAGTGAGCTGTAGCACTGTGCCAAAACCCCTCACGAGAAATCGCTAAGGATCCATTGTGTTTAATAGATCCTAAGCCAGAAGGAGTGTTCAATAAATTTAAATTAACTTAATTTCGAAATAGAAAAGTTTGGAAAATAATAATGCTGAGATACGGTGTAGGGTACTATACGACTGACAACCTAAGAAATAACGTTTCAAATAGGCAGATAGCCTCCTGGAACACTCAACAGATTTCACCTAGACTGAAAAAACCGAAAGTTTTAACATAGAAGACAAGTGTTCTAAACTACAGAGGCTACAAATCTAGCAGTTGTTCCACAACTGAGTATCTGTACGAAACCCTTCGGCTAAATTTTAATTCGACATTCTGCTCCAGCGTCTAAATAACTTAATTTTGTTTGTATCCTTGGTATAAAAAATCGAACCACTCCAAGATCAATAATTCCGCCACTAATATGATCAACTAGCATTTAAAAAATTTCTTCAAATTAACGACTCCTAATTACGTCATTATTTTCCTTCAACGTTGCCGTCCATCGTCCTTCAACGACGTCGTATTCCTAAGAAAATTATCTGGAAAATTGGTCATTATGGGGGCCGATAACATAAATTGCATTTCAATTAATCTTCCTATTCGGACAGTTTTGTGCCCTACCCGCCAGGATAATCACAGGAATGTTCCCATTCTCCTTGTAGCCGTCGACACTAAGGAGGCAGATCAAAATCGCGTTCGCTTCAATAGAAGACGACGCGCAAATTTCCTTTGAAAGGTTGGCAGCCTTCAAGTTGAAAAATTATTTTTTCATTGCGAAAAACCGAGATGATCAAGGATTCAAGGTACCTACGAGAAGGGGATGATATTGATGTGGGATTTTCACTTCGGAGCAATTTTTTTTTTCTATTTTTTCGGCATCTTGCTGGCATTAAGTTTGAGTTAAGTACAATCTTAGTCTCATTTCTTTCCGAGGGCCGGAACAATATTGGAGTTTTTCTCTACGGATATCAGAAGGATATCAGTAAGGAAAAAAAGGTGGCGGCACGTGAGCCCCCAATGGATTTTTAACAGTCGTTTATCAACGTTTCGCGTAAAGCCTGATATTATTGTCGGAGAAAAGCTGCTAGAGGTATTTATACCTTGCGGGTGCCAATTGCAAATTAATGACTTCAGGTGTATTATGGGCGTTTTTACCGTTTTATTTTTTACTTCAGTCGAAAATGTATTTAGAAAACGTGCGAAATAAACGAGTGGTCGTGAAAGCTTAAGCCCAATTTTAAGACTATTAGATAAGAAATATTTTAGTGATCATTGAGATTAGAAAGATGCGAAATTTTTTCGATACGATATCGTTGTTGGCTGAGATTTAGATGAGTTTGGAATATGTTTGCTACTGCGATAAATTTCCACGCACAAGTTTTGAATTTTTAATGCATAAACCGACCACGAATCATAACAAAGTAAAAACTCCGAGTACTACTAAAATCATTCTGCTGACAAGCAGAAGACGAGCCTAGCAGAGCGAAGACTAACCATACCCTGCAGATCCAAGCAGAGCAGATCCAAGCAAAGCAGAGCCTACAAGAGACTAGAGACTAGTCCAGCAGAGCAGAGAAGGCGATCCTAGAAGAGCGAAGTCTAGCCGTACCAAGCATAGCTGAGTCAAGCAGAGCATTACGGCTCGACGGACCAAAAACTGTTTAAAAAAAATTCAATTGGTGTTAAAGAATTTCAATATTACAAGGACTGCTCAGACTGCTCAAGTTCGAAATAAAATCATATTAAAAATGAAGTTATAGTAGTTTCAAAATGAAGTGCAACCTAATTTTCATAGTTGAAAACAGTAGATGTATAGTGTAAATAAAATCAGTTCCTATAACAACACATTTCGATGAATGTGAAAGAATTTTTAAGGTAATTGAACCAGCAATTTTGTATTTTATAAAATTATTAATTGTGAAAAATAAAAATACTTTATAAAATTATTTCCCAACTTTCGAAACAAATTTACTTGCAAGCATTTGAATATTTGATAGCCATTGGCGCAATGGAAATTAATCGGGAGCAGAGGCGAATGGTTACTGTTATTACTGAGGCTTTAGAAACACGGTTTAAGCAGAGTTACAACAATATGTCCAAAACTTAAACCGCTTCCTCCCGAAATCAAGTTAACTTTAAATTTATTGTTCACTTCTTCTGGCTTCCATAGTTTGCTGGTTGAAGTGACTCGACGGGCCAAAAATGTTCGATTGATGTCCAAATTTTTTTTCCATAATATTGTAATGACTTGTAGAACAGAACTAAACCTAGTATTGCACCCTGCGGTACTCAATGCTCAACTTCTGATCGCCACTGTGCCTTTTACATACTGCCACCTATTATGATCTATGTATTTGTTAAATATGACTTAAAAAGCACAGATACCGGACAGATATCGTAATAGCGAAAACTGCAAACACCTGGAAATTATACTTCAAATTTCGAAATCATAAATTTTCTCCTAATGATCATTGCAATAGGAAATATTCAGGTCATAGCTAAGTACCATTGCTACTCTTCAACCTGCCCATTTTGGTTATCAACAAAATAAATCTTAATGGCTACAAAGATTACAATTATCCATGAGATGCAAACATTTTCGAATTACCAGCGAAGCAATCACGAAGCTGTAAGATGCAATTAAAAGCGCACAGATGGAGAATTATCATATTTTCAAGGAGTAAGACCCGAAATCCTATTGCAATCTGCCGGATTGTCCTTCTTAAAAGAGAACCGTTTTCTCTCGATCTTCCATCTATTTCTCTAGTGGAGCTTCCGTGCTATAATTGAAAACGAAAAACAGGACAGTCGTGTTATATATATATATATTATTTTATTTTCGATTTATTTCTATTTTTTAAGCGCTTTCGAAAGAACAGCACAAGTGCAGATAGATCTCTTCAAGCAAAAATTTCTATTTGCGATGGAAATAAATTACAACAGAATACAGCACTACCCTGAACCATCTTAACCTCCCCCCCCCCCCCCCCCGAACCGTTCGCATAAGAGTTTCGTTTCGCCTTTAAGGATACCTAGAAAGCTGGGACCAAAAGCGGAATAATAGCGTTTTGCTGCACCGGAATCACAAGCAACACGCAAATCGTAGTGGAAAGTGGCGAACGTTGGCTATATAGTAAATGGCAGATAAAAGAAATGTTACAGCCAACGATCTACACATCTTATTCAGCTGGAAACAGTTGCCGAGATTTATCGTTTCGTACTCGAGAAATGGGAATTGTACCTCCATGGTCCATATCGTAAATGCACATGCCGTCCTCACCTCTAATGCAACTTCCACAATCATGAAAGAGAGATAAATTTCAGGGCAGAGATAAAATCCGGAACTTGCATTTATCCTTCTTCATGTGATAGAGCCTGAGTGACAGTGTCGGTATATGGTGGCGCTTACGTTTAGTAGGTTGGCATTTTTATCCGGTATGTGGCCGCCGAAAAACCTTAACTAACCCTCAATGCCGTGCATGTGTGTGGGGGCCAGCATTATGGGTGTGGGCAAGACAATGTGGGACTTAACACTTTCAGCCAACGTCACATACCTACCAAAAAAAAAACAGTTGCCCGAAGAAATTCTTAAAAGATTCCTTCTTTTCAGGACATCCATACATGCTATAAAGGACCTTCCAGCTATCCATATCCTGATGTATTCCTGTGCAGTCTGGATTCTACAACAACACCATAAACCCGGCGATCCTTTAAAGAAGATTAATGACGCTTTTTATCTACGTGAAAAATTTTTACGCGAATATTGGGTTAGCAAGCACACACACCTTCTTTCCCGCACATTCCCGCTCTCTCACTATCTCTGGCTCAGTTCCACTCATCAACCTGATTTTCCTCTGGATGCCGAAGAAGGTGTATAGAAGCGCGAAAAAAAAGGTAGTTTTGCCTCCGGATGAGTTTTTCATAGCTGCTGCTTTTTGTGCTTTTTAAATTGGTTTATTAGCAGCGTTTATACGGTAATAACTTGAGGGATGAGCACCAGCCTTACCTTCGAATTTGCATTTTTTTCGGCTGTACTTTTCACGCTTTCAGATATACATACGTACGTACCTTACTCTCTCTTCGGGCACTTTCTGCTCGACGGGGTGTTTTTTTAATTCGTCTTTCTGGCATGTTTTTTGCATATTTAATTGGCAAGACGATGATGATTATGAGAACTGTTGCATCGTCGGGATTTTTTTTTTTTTCAAGGAGCGGAAATGAAAGTACACCAAATTGATTTACGGATAAAAATTAGTGGCCGGATAATATTAATTAGATTTAAATTTTTAACGTAACGTCAGCTTATACAGGTTTATCTTCAATGAGCGTGTTTGAGAATATGGAAATAGGGCGGTTTCCTTGATAGGGAAAAGTTTATTGGATTAAACTGATGAGAACTTGAAAAGAATGAATGATTATTGCTAATGGGAATGAAATTAATATGGGCATGATTTCCCCCACTTCTTCTGGCTACTCATCAATTCGCACATAAACGAATTTATCTCATCTTATCCTGCAGTGCAGGAAAAAGTGCAGGAAAAAGTGCAAGAAAAAGTGTAGGAAAAAGTGCAGGAAAAAGTGCAGGAAAAGTGCAGGAAAAAAAACCATCGTCCGACAAGACGACCAATATTGCAAGGAAAAGAATATTGAAAAATAATCCCATTTTCTGTGAGACTTCCGGCATATGCGGTAGTTTGTGTAGAATGCGAAAGAAGTAACAATTACATGCGAGAAATGTCTAGAACATGCGAGAAGTGTATGGACCTATTTCCGATATTGCAAGGCTGTTGTTTTTCTCTAAAAACTTTAATACCAATAATAAGTGAGTTGTTCGGAATGCCAGAGTCCACATACACACTTTAATTTTTGCAACACATGTAACGCACCATTCTAGCAAAAATAATAATTAATAAATTGTGAAAAAATGGATCTCTACTACAGTCGTCAACATTGGTAAATCTTTTAACTCTTTTATCTTATATTTCGATGGGTGTCCTTAACTTGAAAGAAAGTGTTTTTTTGTAGAAAGGCAACAAATAATGAACAGATTCTAGGTATATGAATTTTAGTTTGCAAACACCAGAAAAGTATCGTATGAAGTATTATTTATCATTAGAGAGAACTGATAAACGAAATTTACTGTTACAGGTTTTGTGATATGCCTATATAACACTAGTAAATTCAACTCAACACTGAATCAAATTTGTACATCATATTAATGATTTTTTTCACTGAACCAATGAAAACTTTCGTCAATTTTGGGCCAATGAAGTCATATTAATCAAATGATGAACAAACCAATTTTTAAATAAATTATTAGCCTACGCTTAATTAGAAAAGTAATTTTTGAATTGTTATATTAAAAATAAAACAATAAAATTATAGTGTGGGCAGTTGTACACAGTCGCTCCTCATGAATAAAGTTCACTTTGATATTGCTGCAACTTTACAATAATGCGTATTGCGAGATCTCTAAAAGGTAAATTTTAATTTAACACTAAAACAAAAATTTTTTAGATAATTAAAATTTGGAGAATGAAAATGGTGAAGTTAAAATAGAAAAACATGAAAAACAAACAATTTAGTACTTGTAAGAAACCAGGAAAAATTCCGACGTAATATGGTTGCAATAATTATTATTTATTATAATTATTTTTGTTAATATTTCTCTTTTCTGAGGTGATATGTGAAGATCTTTTTTATATCACGGCGTGAAACATTGTAAAATTAGGACCATACAAGCCTTCACAAATGTTCCTTTCTTTTTTTATGAAACCCCCGTCATCTTTTTTTTTCGTCCCCCCCAATGATATCCTTTTATGTTTCGCATCATTTAAGTAAAACTTTTTTTATTGGCAAAATGAGGTGAAAAGGGAGCAAGGATTCATTAATTTTGCTGTCGCAACAAATGGTTCCTTCTCCATTTTCACTCACCTCTACCTCTCGCCCTACCAAACTTGGAAGTCGTTTGTCGCGCTATCGAACCAAAGGAAAAGACGAAAACTTGGAATTGTTTCTTAAGTTTTTCATGGGTGGTATAGCGTATAGCCGTTCTAGACTTTGCCCCTTCTTCGTCATCATTTTTATCGTAGGCGCGATTACACAGATTTCGAAAGGACGACGAAGACAGAAGCAATATGCCGCCATAGGTAATTTCTAAAGGTCGTCGTGGAGAATGTGACTGCTCATTGAGTTGCGGCCACGACTATTGTTGAAATATTGTCACCGTCGTCCTCCCGCTACACATTTGCAATGAAATGGTCTGAAAGAAGAAGTTGCCGACAACTTTGGTTCCATTGTATTACTAGGCGAAAAGGAAAATTTTCTGGGGTGATGAAAGGCGAGAGTAAGCGCGCGGTTACGCCAATCGCAATAGAAAGTTTCCCATTAATCAGTTTCGAAGCCCTGAATGGTGTACGTATAATCTCGATTACCGGGAAATTCGAGGCTATTCTATCGTTCAATTGAATTTTCCATTGATCTAATCCAATCCACGACGGGGCGAAAGAAAAAAAAATTTTTTTTTTCCTTTTCTTTAGTAGGTACCGCCAAGGACTCGTTTTTTTTCGAGTTTGTTACTAGCGAGGGCTGAAGCGAGGGTAAGGTGAAGTATATTAATGGAGTTTTGCGAGAATCATTATTCAATCGGATATTAAAGTTGTACGACAAGTACCTTGCTGTTGCGTGCCCTATTATGCGTTTGAGGTTTTAGCTTTTTTTGGTAAATTGTTTCGGCGTAGCTAACGACCACCCGCACGGGGTATGCCAATAGTCTGTAACGTGGTGGTTGCCAATCTACCGGGTGAATTTATCGTGAAACTCGGTGTTATTTCCTCGGAACATTTGTGGCTTTTTGAATTTATTTCGAAGCATATATTTGCATATTTTTGTAACAACGTCACTCCCCGCCATGTACTTATACCGCAACCAACTTGTTGGGTAGTTACACCATATTTTTCGTGGCTTTCTACTATCGAACTGGTATTTTCGTTGAAGAGCCCGAAGTGTGAATAAAATTCGCTGAGTAAGCCAAAAAGGGTGCGAACTTTTCCAATTTGCCGCCATCAATTCATTCGATTCGTGTCCTTAATATCCGTCAAATGCAGCCGCTATGGTAGAGACGGAATTTTTTTTTATGTAAATCTTATTTAAACCTTTGGACTCAATAGATTGCATTAATTGTGGGCAACTGGCAGTACTAAATATTGCACTTATTGTTTTTAGATTTTCACTTTTTAAAAAAAATTTTGAATATTGTAATAGAATCAGTAACTAAGCACAAGAGCACAAGAGTTTCTAGGCGCTTATAGTAAGACAATTATCATAATAATCAATGACACAACAGCCTAAATCGGTCCTAGGCCTTGAAGTAATACTAGAGTTACTTCATTACGAGACCAACGGAACACTAGGAGGTGAAGTGGTCAGCCACACGCTCGTCCGTGATTATTACCCTGACTTAGAGTGAAGTACTCATTTACAACTGAGTGGACTAGTAGTCTAGCAGTAAGACCATGCTTAAACAAAATAAATTTGATGCATTGACAGAACTAAAATATTTAAAGACATCGGTGAAAATGAAGAAAAATTCATCTTCTCGACCATATTTTTTGCCAATGCTAACCTCAATTGTTAGTTGCTTAAGCGGTTACATGCAGTCACAATTTTAAAAAAAAAAATTCACATTTTCGAATTGTACATATGCATAAGTATGTATAATGTATATTCACAGAAAGTTTTTTGTCCGACAAATATTCGCGAAGTTACACTCACATTTGTAAAGATGTCTAGAGGCGTTTGAAAGAGTTTTTGAAACTTATCTTATCTTACGATGGCGCTACATTCCAAATCGTACCTTGGCATCCTGAATGTGCCGCCTCCAGCCTTCTCGGTTCAATAACTGCGTCTTCCAGTTTCTGCATCTTAGAAGTGATTTGCTGTCTGCGTCAATATATGTATGTATAATACAGTTTATAAAATTTATATTCGATTAATTTCTAGATAATACATTATACTATCGAAATCTATTTTATTTTGTATTTTAGATGATCCTATCTAGAGATATCGTGATCACCGCAAAACACTTTTTTTAAAGAAGTTCTCGGCAGTCAGATATAACAGCATTATCAGTAATCATTAGATATTTAAGAAAAATAATACCCAAATAAAGTTAAAAGCTACCATTATGTATATAAATTTTTCCGTTAACAAATTGATGGATTTACATGAAAAAATACTTCAAAAACAATTTTTTTCGGCCTTCTGACTGTGTATAACCCTTTGAATTATTTCTATAGTACGTCTACATATATATACGAAGTTTTAACTTTCTAGCATAAGCTCTTCTATGAAACCAAAAAACCACCTGTTGCTGACGTACCTATTTTGAATAATGCTTCTTTAAGGGATTCTCAGCGGTTCCGGAGAAATAAAAATCAACAATTTTTCTTTTCACCTTCTCTTACCTCTCACTCCACCACCACACCACAATTCCCCAAATGTCACAACTTACAAGGTTTTTTTGTTGTCATTTTTCCTTGAAATTGATTTTGAATTCCAAACATTTTAATAAAAAACATGTTTTACCATTTAAATGTTTACTATACCGTAGTTGTAAAGATTAACTCTGTCAGAACACTCAATTCTTTTATATCTAGCTTAGCTTGAAATTATAGAAAACTATTGGGAAATAAACGAATTATTATTATTATTGTATATCACAACTTAAAATGGTGCACCCAATCTACCGTTCAAAAATAAGTTTAAACTTTATATCTTAAAGGGTTTATGGGCTAGTGCTTCTACGGCGGACAGACGGACTTTTTTCTACTATCCCTAAAATGTAAAAATACAAAATTTTAGAGTTTCAATTTTTTTTTAACTTCTGGTCCATTGCAATGCTTCACAACAGCAAATTAATAATGTGAATATTATTAAAAAACAATTAATTCAAAATCAATTTACCGAATAATTAATTTTTTGTATTGAATTTAAAAAGGGATTTAAAATACCATTAGGATGTCGTGTAAGAGACATATCTTCAACATTATGTTCATTGTGTTACATTCGAAAAAAAAAATGTCTTAAACCATTTTAAACATTGACTAGATACATTTTAAGGTATTATACGGTCCTAATACCTGTTTGCATGTTCCAGGATTCTACATACCGTTCACTGCCTTGGTACAAGTAGATGTATGTATAATTCCTTTTAATAGAGCCGAACATGTTTCCAAGTTTCTCTTGTTCTGCAATCAGAAGATGTCTGGCTAATAGACATGGATATCTCACAAGCATATCTATTGTCGGAGGATATCAGACGCAGAATAATTCCTGGAGTGGGATTCATTCTACAAATGGCTACGCATGCAGGTAGCCATAAATTAGGTGTCTGGAGTGTCTTGAAATGTTATACCCGAGAATTAAACAAACATACAACTAGTTCGCTCAAACCATTCCATTCAAAATACTTGTCAAATTTGCAAGGATTTTCGATTCGAATAGTTAAAGTAGATGTACTCGAACTACCCATACATCTATGTACTAATCGATGTACCATAATGTGCAATGTGCACTCATAAGTACACCTATGTACGACAGCATGTAGGTGGGTGAATCCCTGACAAGGTTCAACGAATTTGCACAAGAATTCTAACAATTGTTTGATTATTTGTAGGATGACAGTGAGGCCGGGCACTTAACTCTTATCGGTCCTGTATACAAACCCACGTCCTGATACATTAGCTTCAAATGACAGACAATCCAGGACATTTCAACAGGGTAGGGTTATTACAGATAAATGACCATGAGCGGACAAAGAGGAGCAACAGCAACAACAACAACATATGGAGCTGAATTGATCCTGGCTCGGAGGACGATTTCGAACCAGCTATACGACTAATACTTGCCACCACACAGCTAATACTTACGTACACGGAACATAATTGCCTCCAATCGATTATGATCTGTTCATATTAGAGTGACATACCGCACAACGCTCGAATAGTACACTCTGCGGACTATAAACGGTCATGTAAAGTTACGTGGATATTGGCGAAGTTCCTGTTGTGTGTACCCAATAAATGTTTACACGTACCCTTCGAGTATCGCATCACGATATCCTTCGGATGGAATTTGGCAAAAGCAGTTTATGGTATTCAATATGAGATGTTTCGGATGTTGGCACGTGGATTTCAATTCGGTAAGGAAGCAACGAGCAGGCTACAGGTATGCTATGTAACGGGGACATAAGTGAAGGGAGCAGGTTAATCCACTTTTACAAGTAATTTGTACAGTAGATGTCAGAGTATAGTTGTCCGATCAGAGTTAAATATTCAGGAAACCTTCGAAGTAGAAGGATGGTACGTTTTAAAGATCTGACCAATTTTCCGGAATGGGAACAAATTTAAGCGAAAATGTGCAAGGTAATTTTCGATATTTTCCAGGTAAGGTAGGAAACCTTCAAGAACGAATTAGGACAAAAATAAACCTTTATGGAATGGGACTGATAAATATTGCAATAACTGGGTGAAATGCAGAGAGGATAACCTAACGAAACATATATGGATCAATTCAGCCACAGTTTGAGATGGTCTTTCACGCTTTCTTCAACTCCATATGTTGAAATGTTTTAAACAGTTAGTAATCGTTAAAGCGAGTCTATCAAGAATATTGTGAAGTTGCCAAAATAAAATTTGCAGCTTTCTTATGCTACACTTACACTCAACGTATGAGCCCAACCTTTACACCTTTTAATTTCTTACCAAATTAGGCATATCTCTGGTATAAGATCCAAGATTCTATCTCAAGTAATTTTATCTATTCCATCTACCATCATGGGCAACTTTTATATTCAAAGTACAGCTCTTCTAATCCTGCTTACACAAAATAAATTTCATTTTTCTTACTTTAAGCGTATTACACAAACAAATCACCCAGCAGGCACATCACATCCATTGAATGGTCATCAAATTTTTAGCCACTAACAATTTTACCTATTCATAAAAAATTTAAACAAAAGCCAAACAAACCTATACTTCAATCACACTACCCCGCATCAATATGGTAAAGGATTTGATTGGTTTGGTTTGTTTGGAATACATATTTATATTCTAGTACTGCTCTTTCTATATATATATATGAGTTTCAAGCTTCCAGCATAAACTATTATTTAGAATGTGTGGCGAGTACTTTGAACCCCGTATGCGTCACTGGTCGCCTCAACCTTTTTTATAGTATAGCTGCACCTTATCATTTGCCATTCGCAGCCAAAGACACTTCTCTATCACAACTCTATTGTAAATTGTACTATCTTATAAAAATAAACTAAATTTGGACTAGGTAGCAACACCGATCGGCCTTGAGCGCTACTGCACTACTAAATCTGGCCTGTTTTTCACAGATATCACTAATTGTTGATAGCGCGCCCGCTACACCCTACCTGCCGGTAAAAATGTTACCTTCAAGTCGTAAAGTTTATTCAGAACATTTAATCTTAATTACAAGCCACTAAGCCGGAAATGGGCTAACATATCAAGCCATTTTCTATTTTTTCCTTGAATAATATTCCCACAGCCTAAAGAAACCAGCTCGATTCCGTAGAAAATCGCTATGCACCCATGGTATGGGGGGCTGTAAGTTTGAAAATAATTAATCGCCCCCGAAGTGTCAGAGTGTAATCAAGTGTTTTTCATGGCTCGCTCGCACATTACACAAAGCCTCGGGAGTAATTTTCATTCCGCAACAGATCTTAATGGCAATCAAAGACTTAAGTTAGACCCCTTCGGTACGTTCGGTATTCCGAGTTTCCAATGGGTCAAGCAATCAGAGGCACCCAATTGCGTGTGTAGGGATATATCAAGGCAAGTATCGAAGAGCAAAGAGGAGGCGACTACCCCCGGAGGGCGGATATCTTTTGCAATTTATCTGTAATACGCACGCCATTTCCGAACAAACCACCCTATCTTTAATGCATTAAAGCCTAGCTCCAGGAGTGTTTTATGGTGCGAGCTCCAGAGGAATTATGCGATTTTCTTGAGAGATCCCTTTTTCGGCTCATAGACTAACTTGTAGCCTATACACATTGTCGAAGGCAGTGAGGTTTCCTCTCTATAAACGGACTTTATTTATGGCATTCGCTTCGCAGGAATTAATTTTCTGTCTTTAGTTAGCCAATGGCTAGTGAGGTTATTCCTGTTTTGGAATAATGGTGCGTAAGTTGCGGATATAGTGAATCCCTTTTATACGCTTTGAAAATGAACGATAAGTGCTATTTCTGGAACGTTTTATCATCGTAGATAGTTCGTGTAATACAGTCGGAACGCAATGAAGTAACAACGTAAGTTGCAAGGATCATCTAATTGGAATGAAATATGGCGAAAGGATATTCGATGCGTATGGTTCTGATTAATGTAGCTTAATTGCATAGGTTGGTACTCTAGATGATTGCTGGTTGATAAAATTCTTCGGCGGATATTCGTTCGTTTTTACTTCTAAGCGTAAGAGCATGTAAGAAGTCCTTAAAGAAAACTCAAATACCTAGAAAAGGTCTCTCACTAAAGGATTTTAAACTTTACTCTTAATACATCTCGAATGGATGTAAGCACAGATCGTACTTCACAGATTAATCAGGTAACCTTAACATAACTTCAAAGGATTTTTACTCATGTCCCACTACTAAAAAATAGACCAAATCTGGGATTTACAACCCTTAAGACAATTTGCAGAATCATTCCTCTTTCACCTGTTCATGATGACTTTACGTCGACCGCAAAATGGGGGAGAATTAATAGAGTCGAATTCAATACTTGCAAAACTCAAGTCTGGGTGGCTTAGTGGCTTGCCTTCGGTGCACCTGGTACCAGGTTCGAATCTGCTTGGCTACAAGTAATTTTCGAAAATGGGACTGGGTGCCGGACTACCAGTTCACTCAGCTGTAAATGAGTACCCGAGTTAAAATCGGTGTAATAATCACTGACGAGCGTGTAGCTGACCACTTCCCCTCCTAGTGTTCCGTTGGTCTCGCAATGAAGTAACTCTAGCATTACTTCAAGGCCTAGTCCCGATTTGGGCTGTTGCGCCATTGATTATTATTATTAAAACTCAAGTCTGTCTAGAAAACATGATTCTTTACCTTTTTTCAACTTTAATGACTATACTTTGGATATGTAACATGATTTTCATCATTGCATGAGATGCATCAAACCGCTTCGGTTTCAAACAAGCCAATATCCTTCCGCTGACTTTACTCAAAAGGTTGAGTATCACCACCACAGTCGGTGTCCTAACCGGACACTATCTTATAGGTCGACATGCTAAAAGACTCGGCCTCTTCTCAAACGACTTCTATAGAAGCTGCCTGGATGAGGAGGAGAAGGAGGAGGAGACAGACAGTCCTTCACCTTCTCTGTACCTGTCCAGCTCTATCAGCTTGAAGGAAGCCTGATCTTGGAGCTTACTTCTTCAATTGCCTTGGTGATCTTACAAGCTCTGAATGGTTTGACGAGTAGGACCGGATTCGATGATCCTATGGTAACGCAACGGACCTTTCAGGTCTAAGTGTGTCTATGTTCTCACGGGCAGCCCCGCATACCTATAACCTATCATTTCATCCCCTGCTTTGTGTACATATCACATACATACCCTGGTGCTCCCTAATTTGCCATGACACAAACTAACTTTGATTCAGCAAGTTGGAGATGTCGAAAATCTCGGCACCTACTACTACTGGTACTTTAATGGCAAATATAGTGTTAAATCCCCATTCCACTTCTCTATGTTGTCCTCTGTAATACTCGACATAGTGCTACATTTGACCAACGGAACTCCTTCATTCTTCGAACAACGTAATTGTAAAATTATTTCCATTCTTAATATTGCCCGACTAGTTTAAGATGCGATGTCTTATGTAAGTGTAACGTGCATCGTTATTTCTTATGGTATCATCCACAACTTCTTTCCAAACTTCATTTATCTCACTCCACACCAATTTTGACTGTCTCGACCTTTTGTAATGCATTCAAAAGTGATGCTCTTAAATTTGACTGGTCCTGAAAAAAGGGAGATGAACGGGTAGACACTTTAGTCATAGACAGTGGACTATTGGATTCGATATTCCAGATACAGAGAACTACCAGATTCCAGGGACTTCAACTAGTCGTTACAACGGCGGATTATAGTGTATGTCGAACTACTACCATAAGCGGCGGATTATCAAGCTCGCACTGTAATTGTAATTGAACTAGAATTTCAAAAAAGTTCCCTAACCTAATATTTTGTATTTTTACGTTTCAGTAAGTAAAATACTTTTGATTTTCACGTCTTGAAAACCTCCTAGAAATATGGTCTCCAAATTTTTACGGCAGTTTATTGATGTTCTTATGGCAAAGGAGTTTGATTGGCAGTGGGTCTTAAACGTAATATTTTGGTTTTATTTTTTTTAGGATGGCAGTCTCAACTATAAATGCCACTTAAATCCCAAAAATAGTAAAGTTGTGCCCAACTTCTTAACAAATTTGTTTATGGATACTCAATATTTTAATTAGTAAAATTAAGATACATGTTAAATCTTTGTGATATCAGAACTTATTTCATTTCGAAATTGTACTTAATTTGAAATTACCTACAACAAATTTTCCTTAACAGACAATGGTACTCGTAGTTTTCGATATCGAGCAGTAAATCCATGTTATTGGTCAATAGTTTTGCTTATTTTTCTTATTTATTGAGAAGAAGTTGCAGAAAGTACAATCGTTTGTTTCTGTTCCAATAAAACAAGGAAAATAACCACATCCTTATTCTTATTTATGTAGACATTTTCCTATCTGGTATCTTTAATTGCATCCAATAACCAAAACTTATGTTCCGTATTACTTAATACAATTTTATGTTTATCATGCAGAACCCAGCATAACAACTGTTGACATTAAATCCTTTTATTATTAATTCAACGCAAATAATCGAACTGCCTGATGGAAGCATTTTCTATAAGTCTAGTTACCCACAGACAGACGAAGGGAACTTGGTCGTTTCGTCGCTTATAAATGCGGCCAAATATGGCAAAATTCATCGTCTAATCAAACATAGTATACGATGTACTAATATTGGTAATAACTTCAAGAAAGCCATCATCCAATCAGTCCAATAGCATTCATAGCCTAGCAAAGTTTTTTCTTCCCCTTTCTTCGTCCTTAGTCCTGTTCTTATGCTTGCTTTATCGAATCGAATCGATTGAATTAGCAGAAGTTTGACGAAGTGGTTTACTTTCTTCGGCATTACTAATTCAGCAGTACTACTGCTAATACTGTCGATGCTTTCGGCATCGTTAGTGCCAGGATATAGCAAGTCATTTTTGTCTCGTGTACACAGCGGATGTCTATAGTCAAAGTCGGAGCAAGGATTCGGTACTCCGGGAGTGTTTGATGTCATCCCTTGAATGCTTGCTGCTGCTGCTGCTGCTGCTGCTCTTCCTATGCTTATCCTTAATTGCGTGCTCGTGGGCTTGACTTTATCCAGCCATCCATCTATTCAACCCTCAATAGCGTACTAGCGTGGAGTATAGCTAAGCTAGTACCCAGTAATAGGATTCGGAGATACGTTGACTATCAGAAGACTACTGACTAGAAGATGGAGAGATGTTCTGGGGAGCGGAGATGACTCTTGAGGCCTCAGGACTTGTTTGTTCGACCGTGTGTGTACATATGTGCTTTCAGTAAAGCAAACATACGAACATCTTCTATCAGGGCTTAGGGGCGAACATCAGCAGCCCAACTTCTTAACAAAGAAAGTAATGTCAGTTAAATGTGTCTTGTCCTTATTTAACTTATTTTTTTTTTTGTTTTTTTGTTCATGTCACCCACAATGAAAGTTGTACCGAGACAAATCTTGCTTTGCTACGATACCACCCGCATTTCAGAGTGGAGCTTAATTTCACGTTGGCGGGTATCTTGCTCTGATTATGCGAAAGTTACTGCTGGAGGTAGCTAATTGTCAGATTTAACTTTGATTTTATTTTATCTGATTTAAATCCGTTGGTGTTGTGTTCAAGAAAATATTACAATTTCAGATAGACTAAATTAGCGAGCTCACAATATGAAGGATGTTCAAAAAGACAGTGTACCCAAAAAAAATGTCTGGATATTGATGCCACCCGGTTCAATGCATGTGGTGATCCGTAGTACAATCTTCTTTATACCCTCCTCGAAGAACTCTCCTGCCAGCTCCTTCCCCAGCTTTCCGGTTGAAAATTTAATTCTACCCGTGTGTGCTTTAGGGAGGTGAAAAAATGATAATCTGAAGGAGCAAAATGAGGGGAACACGGGGGTGGTTCACAATGGGATGGTTCTTAATGTTGTTGTGCATTGAGGGTCTTCCCTGAGTCAAAAATTTGACCAAAATGATGCCATTTCGGTTCCAAAGCATTGCGGCCACTTTTTTTTGGTCCGCAATTGTGTTTTAGCGTCTTTTGGCAGATTGAGGAATTTGTGCGATGCCACTATGACTACTGTCTTTTTGACTCTGGTATGAGCCATCCATTCTCACCTTCCAATTCAAGTCACCCAAGAAACTCGGGGGCGCTATTGACCCTATCGTTAAATGGATAACAACAGCCGACTTTTTAGACGAGTCGGGCGGTAATAGAACCAAGGTGTTCAGTTATGACGACGTCGGCGCCAAATTGGTTATGGCTTAACGACATGGTGTGGAAACCAACCATCGGTTTTTTTTACGTCGGCACAACGTCGCAATACCTGCAATCAGTTATAACGAACTTCGCGTATAGTAGCTGGAAGATTTCTTTATTTTGAACAACTTTTTATTATTGCTTTAATTTTATTATCAACATACCTACCTACTGTAAAAAATAATTTGGATTCAACAAAATTGTGGAATTTTAAGTTCAATGAGAACGTGGGGTACCGAAGATGGACTATTTTCAACGGAGAATTCTAAAATCAACACCTTCTTTTTTTTCAAATCCAATAAATATGATTTTTTCACCTAAAAACATAATCTGACAGCTCAGGTATCGCAAAATATCGACAAACTTCCATAGCCTTCGTAATTCCCTTCACACCTTCACCAGCTTCTAATCTTTCCGTTCGTTTTTCTTGACGGACTTGTTGATCACCTCCATCTTATACCTAGCAATCGTGGCTTCGTCCTCTTTCATATCTTCGCACTCGCGCTGATTATGCTGCCACGATTACAGGATTTCGTACCGTTACACACCCTACAATTTTGCCGCCCGGCATGTACCCGTGCAACTCACCCACTTGCCTGTCATATTTACGGGCTTTGCCATCATTTTGAATCCTCAACAGTTTCCATTCGAAGGAATCTACTTGACTCTCGGCTTAAATGCCAAAGGACCTACCACCGAGCGAAACGAGGAGCCGCATTCAGCTAACGTCGCCATAAACGAATGTAACGGGAGGAATTATGTCGTGAAGACGAAGTAGAAGAAGAAGAAATGTCTCAATCCAAAGGATCTGGACCACGAAGCACAAGGACGATGGAAAAAAATTCCGGATAATTGGATTGAAGTGGAAGTAGAGGGATTCAATTTCAGTAAATGAATTTTTATATTATAAATTTCGTAAATGGATTTATTCGTTGGCCTAGCGTAAGTGTACGCAGCAAGTGCGGGAAGGATACGGATCGGGGGGGTTTTTTTTTTGCCGAGAATCCTTGGAGCTGGTTTGGTAGCGTAGCGTATTTTTGGGGCGCGAGTCCTTCACGCAACGAATCCACTGTCAAGCTGAATCCCTGAAACACCGAGACGTTGAGTTGTTAAAGGCTTTTGTGAGGGTATAAAACGATTTTGGGGTTTTGCACTTTCGGATTTTTTTCTTCGTCTTTTCTTTAAATGTGTTTTCGACTTAAGGTGTTCCGTTATGATATGCGAGGTATGTGATACTTTTTTTTTGGGGTAAATGTTTCAAAGGGATTTTCCAGGTATTTTACATGATGGCGTATGAAAAATCCGAAAAGCACTGTGAAAATGTTGGAATTCCAGTTTATGACTGCGAGGAAAGTACAAAGTAATTCCGCTTAATTTATGTAATGTATTTGCGAAATTTATGGAATTTGAGAGAAGGCTTCAACTAGGAAATGAGCACTTGAATCTTGAGTCACATAAGACGGCGGTGAAATCCAGTTCAATAAATCCAATCTAATTTATAGTTGAAAGTCACCAAATTCGCCACAGAATTCGCTTTGCTGATACCACAAAGATTAAAGCGTTTTAAATATGAAGTTCCACGTCTCTAGCTTAGTTAAATAAATTTTACATTTTTTAGGGTATTGCTGTGAGCTATTTTAAGCAAAAACACAGTTCAATTGAATTTGAAAACAAACCGCTTTATTTAAATTATTTACAAAGCATTTTTACAATTTATTTCAAATCGAAAACAGCTATAAAGTACTTGCCGCAGTGACGGTGGTTCAGTTCTCTAGCAAAGCTCAAAAAATATGGTCCACCCTATTTTACAAGTTGCAGTTGCATTTCCGCAAACTAATTACATTAGATAAAAAAGCAATTTTCTGGATTTTTGTTCCATAAAAACCTATTAAACTACACAATTTATTGTAATAGATTGCTCTATTAATATATGATAAATTAATTTATTCCGCGTTCAAATAAATAGAACCCTACACCTTTATAACTTTTTGGTAGTAATTCGAACAAATAAATGCTGCATCTACTTCACTGTTGCAGTGGAAGTAAGCTCAATAATATTAACATGAACCAGCGGACATATATCATGCTATTTACCAATACTATCCAGAAAACACTAATCCGTGTAGTGAAACACATCAGCTAATTTTGATAAATTCTCTAATAGTTTGCGCAACTTTTCAGCTTGACTAAATAACACTATAGTCAATGCGGTTAACAGATAAATAGCAAAATACTTCACTCGAGTGAGACAAATTATATCTCCTCAGTCTTTTGTCAACTCTAAATTTAACCTGGTGTATGGTCTAAGAAAAACAATACCTTTAGAACTATTCCCTGGTCGAAGAAATCCCATTAAGGTTTCGTAATAACTATTACCCCCATATTTTCGGAGGTTTTGAGAAACACCCACACTCAAAGAAAAAATATGATTGTGGCAACCATATTTTGGGAGAACCTTACTATGATTGAGGTTATAGTTGCCACAACTATGTTACAACATGTAACATGTTTAGCTCAAACAAAATTATGATTGTGGAAACCTTGGTGTATGATTCACGCAACCTTCTTTAATAATATAATGGTTGGGCCAATCATAAAATTTATGTGACATGGCTGCTTGAATCATAGTTCTGATTTCAGAACCTTGGTGTATGATTCACGCAACTTTCTTTTATAATATGATGGCTAAGTCAATCATAAGATACATGTGACATGGTTGCTTGAATCATAGTTCTGATTTCAGAACATTGGTGTATGATTCACGCAACCTTCTTTAATAATATAATGGTAGGGTCAATCATAAGATGACATGTAACGCTGAAATAATTCACAAAGAAAACACTTTCGATCATAAATAAATGAGTTGAACAACAAATAAACACTCTCGAATAAAGCACACATGAAATTGGAAGAAGCGAACTTACACCGCGAACGGTCCTTTTCGTACTGTAAGAGGTATGGTTGTGGGAATTATTTTATCAAATTATAAGGTTCCACTGATCATAGAATATTGTCGTCGTGATTATAATACACAATTACATCATGTAACGAGCATGATTGGTACAGCCATATTAAATTTCAGTAGGGATATATGTTTAATGCACCCATATTATGTTTTTACGAATTATATGCTATGGCTCGTACCATCATAGCCATGATCACTGGAAACATGTTAGTTTTACAATAGTTAGAAGAACCTTAATATGGTCAATGCGACCTTGAAATAAAAATATTTTTTTTTTAGTGCATGGTTGTCCTAAGAATTTTTTTTTTTTTTTTTTTATGAAACCGAAATAACTGAATAAATTGCGTGAAATACCAATGGGTTTAAGCACCACACGGGTGTTCGGGTTACACTCAAAAGGATAAGATAACTGCCACGAGTGTTCTTAGTAGGCTTGTGCATTTTAGTTCACTATAGTGACCGATCATTTGCAGTTTGCGATCCGTCGCGAACTAGTTAGTTCTTTTAGTTCATTACTTCGCGAGAGTGCAGTGAAAGATGGTGTAGGCAAAGATGTCGTCTGTGTAATACCGTCATCTGGTGCCATATTTTGGCCTAAGGAAAAACAAAATCATGCATGAACACAAAAGAACCAGGAGTAGAACTCACTGCGAACTAGTTCGTTTATTGCACTTATGGGAACGCTCTTCCGAACTAGTTCGAACTACACAAGCCCAGTTCCTAGACGATCCATGGGTATTCGTGTCGCTAAAGCGAATCTTGCATGCTTACTTCAAAAGCAAATTAGAAATGCCTATTTGACTGTGACTACAAAGCAATTCAAACAGTTCAAGACTAAGCAACGACCTAACCTAGCCAAACCTAAGCGTCAAGCTTAAAGAGGAAGCTTCATTAAAAGAATTATAGTATTCAGTTCTGTTACAATTCTGCACCATACCAATCATCTTCGTAGCACCTCATCTACTCTCAACTAAACAATTATTGGTGTCAGCCCATGGGGCTATGATCAAATTTTAGTGGGACACCCATGACTGTTGGTGACCTCCATGAATTTACACTCACGTGATCAAAATCACTATCATAGTGGTATCGAAAGATAGTTGAGGAATCTCCATAGGTATCAGCTATAGAAATCCATAGAAAGTACGATGGGTGTACAGTTGTACACCTGGAGTTAATGTGGAGTCAATGTTCAGAAATTGCCGTGCAATAAACAATTATTGCACGGCAATTTCTGTGTACCAGTTTCCACTTTCACCTCAGCAGACCGCGTAAGACACTGTTTAGAATCAATGTTACCAGCAACTTATCGAATTGCTTGCGAGACGCTTAAGTCGCTCGCTCGATAGAAAAATAGATTATTCATATCCAATTCAGATTAATGATAAATCAGTGTCAAAAATACACATTCAAACTGTGCATACCATTTTCGTAAGACCAGCATCCATTTTGTTTGACAGATGAAATGTTGAAATAATTATAGTCGGCTTTAAATTCAAAGTTCTCATTCGTATCTTATCGGCAGAAAGTTTAAAAAATTGAGGGGTTTCGATTTCAGATTAATAGCACAATGATGGGTCGCTTACACTGACAACATTAGCGCCTAAAATGAAAGCCTCAAAAAATCCCCCGAGATCCATAAATCGTGTTAATCCCTGTAAATTTCTTGACTCTCTTCAAGATAACAAATTCCGTGAGGTATTTATCACGCAACCAAATAGACAGTCGATAGATTTGAAGTTTTGATTAAAAGGCCTTCGGAAAGCCTGAAGCCAATCGTCCTTGCATAGAACACATAATTTTACAGCTACTTCGGTTCGCTCTCGATTCGTCAAGGAGCTTATTTATCATACGCGTGATATCCTTTCTTCCTGAATAATAATATCCTATCGACTTAATAAGTCGATTAATCATGACCATAGACACTGATACCCACACAAAAATAGGTACAACACATAGCGATTCGCGGATTCATTTGTCAAACCTTAGGAAGGACTCTTAGCTTTATTCGTCGTGTATTTTTTTCTTCGCCCTGTTCGTCCTGTTCTGTATTTGCCAAATTCAAATTATTCTTTCCGATACATGCAATCCCCATAAAAGATACAGACGACGTCTAACAGAATAATGAGAAGTTTAGGTGGTGTGCATGTAACGCACATATATAGCTGTGTAACTGAAGTATGTTTGCTAGTGACAGGACAGTTGACTTTTTCTTCCGGCACTCATCCTTGAGAATTTATTGCTGGAGAGGCGTATGGAATGGTACGATTCTGTTTAAAATTCTGAGAGTGAAGATCTCATTCGATTTGAATAAGTCGAATAAGACGAGATAACGGAAGACATCGTTCGTGATTGGGACAAATGACAGCCATTACGAACGGTTTGTATCTGTTTCGGTGAAGGAGCGAAATTCCATCAATAGTCGTAGAATGTATTTCTTCTGTTGAACAGGCAAAGCTGTAAAATTATGCAGTCCGGAATAAAACTTGATATAACGATAGATAATAATCCTCCTTTTATTTCTTCTTCTATGGTCATAAGTATAGACCACTACGTTTCGATGATTTCACTATACCTTAACCAATAAAAGTTAACAGGCTGTTGTCTTTTTCTATTTAGATTGCAATGAACTAGTTGGAGTTTTCCTGCTTACTTCTGGTTTAAGCATAAGGTCCGTCGATCCGGATTGATCTTTTGTAGTGCCAAAGAAGTTTTTATTTGTTTATTTTGAGAATAAACAATGTATTTATTTTATAAAATAACATTAAATCTAGCTGTGAAAAATTGTTCGTTTTAAATATAATTCACAGATTTGTATGCTGGGTACATGGGTCACAAATTTCGTAATTTTTGGCGATTTTTGATGGAGTTACCCGTTAGAAACGCAGTACGTGCACCCGACGCCATTGTCTATCCTACGCATAACCAATATCACAGAAGAAACATATAAATCTGGCAACACTTTGGACCCAACTTTATTATTTTTTGGATAGATGTCTGGAACGCGTTTACTGTTTGAATGCGGCGCAGGTGACTATGCAAGTGACAATCTAAAAATAACAACGTTTCAAATAGACTGCTGGTTATTGTTCATGCAGTCAGGCGCATAGTGCGGTCGGCATATACGTCGGACAGACGGACTTTATTTGGGTGTACCAGACCTGAAATGAGGAAATTAAATTTTTTCTTTAAATCTCAGGTCGATTGCCATCTATATATATACCTATATATGGAGTGGAAGGACACTGCAATCAAAGACCTATTTAAGCGTTGTAATAGTTAGAGTATAATTCAAAAAATGCAACGTCGAAGTCGTTCGTCGTACGTCGTTGTTGGTCGAGAGAGAGCGAACGCATCTTGTGCCACGCTTTTATACTCCATTTCTGCCGGAAGCAGTGGTACCATTCAAGATCAGAGTGGTACCATTCAAGATCTGGTGCGTTTACAATCCCACATGTATGTTCCCTATGAACTCCTAAACCACTCAACCGATTTTAATAAAATTGATGATTCCTGTGAAATTTGGTGCCGATTAAATCAAAAATAATTGTTTTTTTTTTCATTTCTTTCATTTCTTTCGCGTTTTTAGTATAGTAGCTATGCGTTCCTATTACTAAATGATTAAGTTTGACAATGGATGTTGGATAGGCGATAGAGGATAGTGGATGGAGAAAGGAGGATGGAAGATGGAGGATGATGGATGCTGGATAGAAGATGGAGGATGATGGACAGAGGAGGGCGGATAGAAATGGAGGAGGGCGGATAGAAACGGAGGATGGCGGATGGAGTAACTGGAACAACGAGAGCAACGAGAGTAACGGGAGAAATCAGATCAACGGGTGTAACGGGAGCAACGAGAGAAACAGGAGCAATGGATCAACAAGAGAAACCGGAGAAACGGGACCAACGGAAGAAACGGGAGTAACAGGAGCGATGAAACAACGAGAAGCAAGACTAGAACCGCTGGCTTTGCAGTTTCGATAGTATAGCGCTTCATAAAAAAATAGTTTTAATTATCTCGTCCTGGAATGAGAAAGAGAATGCTGTGTAACGTATTAAGCGACAAGGGTATTGATTAAAGAAAACTTGCGATATGACAAAGGGACTCTAGGACAACGCAGATTCATAGAACTTATCACTTATCACAACTTAAGTCCCATTCCGAACGCCGAGGTGCCAAATAATACGGGGTTTCATGGTCAGGCCTCATTTTCGCCTTGTTTTGCAAATTGACCACGTTTTTTAGAGCTATTAAGCTTGAAGCTAAAAATCTACAAAAATCTACAAAAATTCACCCAACATCCAAAGTAAACCTCCACGTGAATAAAATTTTGCATAGCAAAAGGAAGGACTTCAGACTATATTCCTCAGTTCAATTTCACTATTTAAGTACAAACACTATAGTCTTAATTTCTCGCACAATTTCCCATACCCATTTCGTCATTCTTCACAAAAGGTAATCATTTCCGATTACAGTCCCATTACCGCATGAGATCAACCAAATTGAAAATCGCAGTGCGTAAATTAGTGGATCTTACATCTCATTACAACAATTCGCAATTAAGCTCTTATAATACGGAATTGTGCGTGAGGCCAAGATTAATCACTTCATCCTGTGCGATGGTTTTTCAGAGAGCAATTCTGCCGCGTCATATCGAATCCGTAGGTACTCAGTGTATTGTAGCTCTGTCTAACTCGCATCCTTTTTGTGGAAAAGTAGTGCGGTTGGCGTGTACCAAAACCAAGTCACGTGATATGTAATCCCACCTCATTAACTAATCCCAAGTGGAGCTTAAAGTAGTTAAAATGTCGTACGCAATAACGTATAAAACGTATATACGGAGGATCCGAAAAGAAGTCAGGATGAGGCCAAATGGAACGGCAGCAAAACAAAGTATTCATCGTCGGAGCAGTTAAAGGGATTCAACAATCCTTTAACTTGATGAACAGGATAAGCGAAGAGAACACGCACCGTACCCGTACCCGTACCCAAGGCAGCACTATTCAAGCTCGAATCCTCGTACACATTCACAGGATTCAGTCGGAATTCTAGATTTCTACCAACAGTGTTACAAGCAGCATAAGAACTTCAACCCTTGTTTAGTATCCTGTCATTGTCTTCGTATATGATGACTATGTGATTCTACTCACATTGAAATCTAATTCGGGATTAGTCAAGTGACGTTAATTCGCTTAAAACGTAGCAACAGAGCGTATCGTCGAGGAGGCATGAGCGGGATATGTGTGTCAGAGGCCATGTACCTTACCATTAATTATGTAAAGGGTTAAAGAGACACAAACAGTGAATGACAAGGACCCAAACGTGTATGGGTCGATTCTCCGCTGCTTCACATCCAGACCATTTGCCAACGTGTTAAAAAGGGATTTTCAGTCTTAATCCCGAACAATTTTAAAGTTATTTCCCGGTATTTTTGACACGGGCAGAGAGATTAAGTAGTACTTCTGGTACCCGGTTAAATCAGAATATAAATCACGAAGTCTTCATTGTGAATGTGAGCTGGTATTTAGAAAGGACCATGACATTTTCTTCAAGTTTTAAAAGCTATGGAGTTAAGCTACAAGTTATTTAGGGATTAGTTACATATCTGGGACTACTTACGTAAATAGATCCGGACCCGGATCCACAGGTTACAAGAACTTGTCTTTTATACATGTGCGACAGAACGGAAGAAAAGCTAATCTGGGAATATACGACCGGTGGAGAATTAGAACTGGTTAAGTTGATAGCTGCTTTTGGGAATTTTTTTTTTCTCAATTTTAAGTCTCCGAGAACTGGACAAATCTTCAAGGAAACGAAAAAAGTTTCAGCTGTATGGGATTTTTTCTCTGTGTGTGTGAGCCAATGATAAATCAAGTCCGGAGCGCGTGAAATGCTGAGTTGTGGTACAGGTTACTATGCGACTTACAACATAATAACGATGTTACAATTAGCATCCTGGTTGTTAACTAACTATTTTATGCTCTAGAAGCCACAGGAACCTTGGTGACTTTTTTTAAAGAAAACTTCCCCAGCCCTCCCCAACACACTAAAATTCTGTGGGCTGGGATCGGTATGACTGTGACAGTGTACATCCAGTGGACCATCCCTGGCTGAATTCCCATCTTTTTCTCCGAACATCTTTTTACAAACGTAGAGAACCCCTAAAGCTTTCCTTATTCGCTTGGATAGTTATTCAAGGTTAGTTTCCGATCCATAACTATAGCTGAGTATTTAGCCCTATCTCTAAACTGTACGGCGATTACCGAGTTTAGTGAGTGTGAAATCTGGGATCCCCGTGAAGACCAACTCTGTCTTTGAAGCATTGATCCTGATCCTTAAGGCAGTAGAATGTATTATAGAGGGAAGATGGAGAGGCTGGATGATCTGCATTTGCAGCGACAGGCAGGCCGATCTTTAATCCCTAGACAATCCAATCGTATTTTCGAAGATGGTAAGTGAGTGTAAAGAACGGTTGAGTTCTGTTGGCAGATTCAATGACTTAAAACCCCATATGAGTCTTAAGTCATTGAATCCAGACCACCAGGGTAAAAATGGAAAGGAATTAGCTGATGCATTAGCAAAGACAGGATCGGAGTCAGCCATGGTCAGACCAGAACTAGTTTTTGGTGTTTCGGTTGCTTCTATTCGGGCTGCCTTTGCTGAGTAGATGAGTAAATCACACTTTGAAAGATGGCGGCTTTTTTCCGAGAATGCGGCAGGCCAGAAAACTTGTTGAGTAACCAATTGGACGAACCGCTGGTTTTCTTCTCAAATTAAGCAGTAAGGAATGTAGTAGTATGGTTGGTGTCCTCACAGGGCATAGCTCGTGTGGCCTACACATGGTCAGATTGAGAATCATTGACGAACCCATGGGCACTGCTTGCGTGGAGAGCGACGACACAACGGAACAATTCCTTCTCGAGTGTCCAGCTTACTCTTTTGCGAGAGTGCACGTATACGGCGTCGATGTTATGAGGATGGAAGAACTCCGTTCTCGTTCCCTACCTGAGCTTTTGAAATTCATGAGGAGGACGAAAAAGTTCGGGTAGAGATCGGCGGACTCGAGTGCAATAGGCAAAAATTGTCAAGATACGCTGTCCTCCAGCTTGGCGTCCATCGTTTTATCAGAGCGCACATTTATTTTTGCTTGCATACCTCAAGGTTTTTTTTGCCGGCTCTGCAAACGTGAATCCTTTTAGCATTACGCCAAAAATTTATACATGCAACGTTTGATGTTTGAGAACGTTACGTGTACTTAAATATGTTGACTAAATCCTAAATTTTTTTTAGTATTTCTCATATTAGATTTTTTTATTGATCGATATCGAGGTCAAACTCTAACACAATTTTCAATGTATGCAAATAAAGCTTCATCACTTTAAAAAATTCAAGGAAAGACAACGCCCAACTTTATAGTATAATATTTTACCTGATTCGCTTGCAATTTTTCAAAACAATATTATTAACCAATTTTCCACTATTTTTCAACGAATTCGCGCAAATACTATCATCAATATGAATAAAGTGCTTATGGCTATACCAGCCTACAATAGTCCAAACCCTTTTGGCATACTCGGCAGAGTTAAATAAATCGCAACGTACGACCGATGCAGTAATGACATTTTCGTGCACCTCTACGTCCTGTAATTTAAATCCATTTTTTAGTACGTTGACAAATTGCCCAACTATAATTTTCTATGATTTATTTTTAATTTATTTATCAGTCGATATATTCAATTTTATTTTGTGCACTACTGCCTGCTACCGTTGCTGGTTTTCTGTTATCATATGGCAGAACTTTAGGGCTACGGCCATTGCTTTTGGCTACTGGTAAATTTTTTATTCAGTTTGCAATTGGGAATCGGTTCATTCAGCAGGACAACAGATTTATGGGTTTGTTGAAATACTCAACGGAATTGGAAATTTTCATGGATAGGATACACCAGAAAAAAGGCACATTATTCCGGAATATTATGTGATCGAATTTTTAATAAATAAAATATTTTTTAAATTATTACCATAATATGGAGTGCCTACTATTAATTAGGATTGTAAGGTAAAAACTTGTGATGCAATTTGTTTCAGATATAATAAATGGTGCAGTTTAGTTAATGGGATTGTGGTAAATTACAATAAAGCATTTTTTTGGGGTACACTGCAACCGTTGTGTTATTTTTAAGTTAAATTGAACACTTTTGCCGACTAGCATAAAAAGGGACCGACTGAATTAAACTCAATTAATTTCGAAAAACGTTTAATTATCAAAATTTAAATCAGGTCATATTAATATATCAGAGATTTTCGGATAATCCTTTAAGAATAGTATTCTATTTTATTCCCTGAGCTTTTAGTCCTTCAGAATCATATTTGTTCACAACAAAGTTAATTTAAATATGAAATCATTAAACAGACTTAAAGCTGCATACAAAATTGAAATTAGAGTTTTAATAGTTTTTTTTTTTTTGAAACGCGCTGTGCGGAAGTATAAAAAGGATGCTACTGCCTTTCTGAAATGCATCCCGAACTAAGTCATTACAAAACATAAAAGGAATTTCTCTCATACATAGGTTTTTCGCTTTTGTTGCTAAGTGGCAAATAGACTCCGTTCCATATTGATTGCCAATTCTTCGATTCGCTCGTTAGGATTCTGCTGGATAGTACGCTTAAGGCCCCCGCAACACTCGTCCATTTCGACATACCAATTTCTATTTTTTTTCGGAACCTGTGCGGTATATTGATAGCCGACTTTTTTCCCCTCATCTTATTCCTTTCGAACAGGTTAGTATTTGTTGCTGCTCCACCAGCTAAAATTGATGCTTCTGGCTGACTGGATACTGTTGCCTTTGTTACTTTATTACACATCAACCCTTAGCAAATGGCCACCATATTACCGTCGAGTCTCTATTTCGGGCACGTCTCTATTACGAATAGACACCCCGCACTCCCGCTCATCCATTTAATGCTTGCCGAAGGGTTCAGAAGGTTTCATCATCGGTTATTTACTAACGAGTCTCGATAGGTTTGATTGCATTGAATTAAACGGTAGGTAGGGTGGGATTGGGGTTGTATCGCGAATAAAATTCTGCATTTGACTTCAACTGTGTTCCTGAAACGATAGAACATGTACGATATCGGGATGACTGAATTTCAGTATCTAACTTTCAGCTTTCAGGGATTAATCAGACTCACCTTTGTACTGACTCTGGCCGGCAAATTACCGTGCATCCGGAAAAATAGTATTAGTTTTCTTTGTAATATGGACTTATAGTGTATTTAGATTCACTGCTGTGACTAAAATTGCTGTGACTAAAATTGTGTGACTGTGTGGTGATCGAATAGTCTTTTCACATTCTGGCGCTGCAGTCACCAGAAAGGTCACAATAATTTCTCCACATAGTTGGAGACATATTAAAATGATGATATTCTGTCAGTGTTAATGTTCAATTCGACCTTTACAAGTGTATGATGCAAAATTTTGTGTCTAAAGACTAGTACGGATGTTTGCTAGGCAATAGTCAAACTCCGACGGTATAAGAGAAATACATACAGGATCAGGGACGTCATTACAGTTTTTCCTGGGGGGCAAGATGCTAGAATGTATACATTTTTAAATATACATGTTATATATAATACATGAGAAAAGAAAATTTAAGGGGGGGGGGGGCAATAACCACCCTGCCCCCCCCCAATGACGTCACTGTACAGGATATAGTAAAAATCGACAGCACTAACACTTACTCTAGGTTACTAAGCTCAAAAACTAAATTAAATTTACAAAATACAAACACTCTTTTCATATTTTATTAACCAAACGAAATTGTGCAAGCCCCTACAACTTGGACTTCACATAAAAACTTTTATCATAAAAGGGATGAAACATTGGATTCAAAATAGGCTTATTATATTCCTTAAACTTCATATTGTATTTTATTTCGATGGCTGCAAGCCGTGTATTTAGAACTGAACTATTCAACCTCCGATTTTCTATCGATTCTTTCCTCGGTTCGTGGTAATATTTCCGAAGAAATTGAACAACTTTGTCTGAATCAACCGGTGCCATAAGAAGGAGTACCTACCTACCTAGATATTGTTTTCACCTTTATATGGCACCCCATTAAATTTGAATAGCATGTTATTATCGAGCATGTAGCATTGGCACCTTATTAGCAGCTATCGCTATTGTGCAATTATCTGAAATTACTTGTATTCGAACCTGTTTTAATATCAGTTTAAATAATTCATGCCATTCTATTCAAAGTGAGCTTTTTATGAAACAACAAGCATTTGTATTACTATCTTTGTATCAGTTATATTGGTGTTATATTAATATTTAAATAAGTTTTAACGAGTCTTATTAGATTCGGCAGAACATGACGACTACCTTATTCCGGAATATGTTGCATAAATTAAATTACATTGACGAGAATTTAGCATGTAGGTCTTTAATTTAAAATTCTGCTAATCATCAAAAAAATTGACCTAGAGATACGAAAATACTTTTTGTAGGTATAAATAACTAGACTTTTTTGTGCGACTTGCACAATTGTTATTTCGACTTTTTACTTATACATTTAGCGTCTACCAATAAGTCAAACTGATGTTTTAAACGGAAGTACTTATTCACTAACATGGAATAAAAAATATTCAAACTAATATTTTATATTACGAATATAAGAATTTTGATCAAAAATAAGAGTATCTTTTGTCTAAACTTTTGTTTAAAATATTTTATTTATATCGGAGGCCATGATACATCTATATGGAAAAACAAATTTCAGGGGGACCACGCCTTCCCTGCCCCCCCCCCTCCACAAATGACAACCCTGTTGCCCGCAGTAGTTCGCAAAGCCACAACTACTGAAACTAATAATAATTGTTAAAGAGTTTCCGCAACTAAAAATAGTTGTAAGTGCCAACAAAATTAATTAATTGATTAAGAACTATCCGTGCTACTTGGGTATGCTCATCTAGGGGTTGAATTAAATAAAAAATCTATGCAAAATCTAAGAGGATTTAGATTTTTCATAGATTTTTAATGAATTTTCGCACAACGAATTCAGAAATACATTTTTAGGCAATTATATATAAAGCCCATAGAAGAAAAAGCGCATCCAGTATCCTCTTAAAACTAAGAAAAATTTCGGAATTCGTGAAAACGTACACAACTACATGCAATTAGATGTTAATTATCGAAAACAGTTTCAAGGCGTTTGTATAAGACGCACGTAGTAAAATTAATTTTACAGATGTGAAAGATATGTTCTTGCTCTATATAAATTTCCTGAGAGCGAGAAACCAAATTTTCAACTGAGCACTTTCGACTCACACCTCCAAATCCACTTAAGCTACAGACTTATAGCGTTTCTTCTATTACGCGACTTTCTCGTGAAGAATGTGTGTAGAGGATTCTCGTGAGTTTCTCGGGTTTCGTTCTTCGCGATTCGAGCGTTTTCTCTGCTGAAGGCGGTTTTTTCACGACATCAAAGGGTTTTGCTTGATGAAAAAGTAACGAAAAATTCGTGAGACGATTTTTCGTGAGTTTTTGGTTTTTCATGGCTAATGTTAAAAGTTTGAACTTGCAGGAGTTCAGAAATTGAAAATAAGCGAACTTCACGAAATGCAGAGAAACCACGAGAACCACGCGAAACTTGCGAATTATGTGTATATAATATATATATATAATTCTTTCTCGTTTTCTAGCAAGGAGAACTCTGTAGCCGGCTTCAAAGGGGTTCCAATCTACTCCGTAAAAATATTTATGTTTAAAACTAAACGAGTTTGTTAGCTACAAGCTTTTAAGCGCTTTGCGGTGGACAGGCGGGCATTTTCTTGTTTTACTTTCTTAGGGTGGTTCGCGAGTCGTAAACAGTAGTATACAATTTCGGGGTGAACAATTTTTTTTGTAATTTCAGGTGGATTACAATACTTCATTATTAAAAAATAACTTGTCGATGAAAATATTTTATTTACAAAATTAAGAACATAAACAACATATCGATGGTACCTATTACGAAGAAATTTTGTAGGTACACTTTTGAGTAAAATTGAGACCAACAGTAAGACGTTAGAGTGTAATAACACAATTTAAAACAACTCGAGTTAATTTCCACCTTTCTGCATTTGTGACCCACAACGCAAATTGTATGAACATCTTAAATGTTTTCTTCCGAACATATAAACTAAACACTGTGCACATTTAATCTTCGAGTATAAAAAGAGGATTTATTAAAAAAAATAATACAACCATTAATAATAATACAGTTCAATACATTCTCTACAACATTACACAAAAAACCGTACGCAATAAAATGAAAACAAACTGACTCAAACTGCCTTTGTTAATTGATAAGTAACAACAATATACATACACTGTACTGTCAATAACAAAAAAGCATTAAGTCCACAATATCAACAAAACTTTAATTTCGAGCAGACTATCAATGGAAGCAGATAAACCTGTTTGTAAGATCTGATGTGATCTTAGGGCTTTAAGCATTTCTACAGTTTAAAACCCGATTTTAACATAACAACATTCCGCCGCGCGTTTTTTTTTTGCTTTGTTGATAAACTATGTACATTTATATTTCTTAATCACAAAATTCAATCAAATGAATCATAAAAACAGCCATATGAAAATTAATATGTCAAACGTAAATACAAGCCACATGTACACTTAAAATAATATTACGTCGATGAATAAACAAAAACGTTGATAAAAAGACACGAGTAATAATATTAATAATAAGTCATTCGTACACAATGCATTTAACCTTTTAATAGTTTCGCGTAAGTTTTCACGTAATAGTGCGGATGAGGCGGTTCGAATGGTTGCCGTCCTCCGTAGCGATATTCAGCAAATGCGACCGATCCTATGCACTCCATCCCGGCCTTTTCGGCGGCCCGGCCAGAATAGATACTAGTACAATCGGCCGTCACCAGAGCGTAACCCAGCTCTTTTGAACGCTGCATACACTTCTCCATCAAATGAACACCGATCGATTGACCGCGACACTTTGAACTGACACCGAGTGCATAAATGCTAACCGCCTTGTCAACGTTGTAGCGCTGATAGATATTCGAGCGTTTCTCTAGATAGGCTAGAAATCGTAGTATGTCAGCCCATTTGGAACTCTCGGCTAGATTGGCTTCGTCCATCATATCGTCAGCTTCTGAAGGATACTTTGGACCTGCCAGGATCACGCCAACAATCTGCTCTAATCCATCCGGTGAAGACTCGATCGCCAGCATTGATAATCCAGTTTCCAAGGTCGATGCACTGAACTGCTCGTCTTCGGCAGCCTGAAGACGCGGTTCACTCGCTATCGTCAACGGCTCCTCAGGGTAGTAGTGCTTCCGCAGGAACTGCATCACTTTGACCGTATCATCTAGAGAACCGACCCGATATGTTATAGACATAGCGATAATCTACACTATCTTATTTTGCACTGCCGCCCAGGCTCGCTCGAATTATACTAACTGAAGAGCCGGCCCGAGTAGACTTAAATACCGATCTTGACAAAGGCCAACACTATATGCTGTGATGTCTGCTGGGTTTGGCTTTGATTAGATTCGGCCTATCGTCTATCCAACGAACCCTAGACCCTTGTTTAAAAAACCCTGACAAAAAATATATATCAAATATCTACCTAAATATTCTTTTTACCTACCTAACCAGATTGTGTGGGCTAATTGCTAATTAAGTTTCAGTATAATCTTAAGATACTACAGTACTCTGAGCTAATGTTTCAGAGAACGTCTTTGAATGTATAATTTCCATTATCAGCTTGTAAGTACCCGACCCCGTCATTAACGACATTTTAAATCGAGTTTCAAGACCGAGCCAATTAACTCCGTATTTTAGAACAGTGACTGTGACATTCGACCGATTAGGGAATTGGCAAGTGGTAAGATGTTTGCAGGACTAATGATGATATCATCTTAAAATTTATATTAGCAGCGAATAGATCAAATAGTTCATAAGATGAACTTATTTTATGACTGGTATTTCTATTGCTCGTTTATGTAAGATTGTTTATTCTTAGTCTAAAATTCTGATCTAAGTATTTTATTTTATTTTTTGCGCCTTAAGGGGTTATACGTATTGATAAGCTGTTGGCGTGAACAATAGACTTGCGCATTTTAGTTCACAATAGTGATCGATCATTTGCAGTTCGCGATCCGCCGCGACGTATGTACTAGTTCGTTTATTTAGTTCACTAGATCGCAAGTGTTCAATGAAAGATCGTGTAGGAAAATGTGAAGACCGGTTGTGGTTCCCGATCCGTTGCGAACTAGTTCCTTGTTTTAGTTCACGACAGTGCAGTGAAAGATGGTGTTGGCAAATGTGATGACCCAAACAAAAAAAAAGATCTTCCGGTACAATCTAATGACCTAAACATAAAAAAGATCGTCTGATACAATATAATGACCGAAAAAAAGGACCTCGGCAATGCATGCAAATAAACGAACTAGGAGCGAAACTTATTGCGAACTAGTTCCTTCATTTCACTTACGGGAACGATCTTCCGAAATAGACAAACGTAGTGAACAGCAAGATCTTCTTATCTTTACTTTCGTTGCAGTCTCTTGAAAACAAAAGCATTAGTGCTTTTGCTGTTTTCTGGAATCTTTAAAGTCCGACGAAGCTGTTTCGTCCTCGGATAGCATTGACTCATCAGATGGTTTATCATGCCTACTATCGGAAATAACCTTACACACCTATTTACATGCTACTGATATTGCTGAGGATTTCTTCATATGTGCGATATAGAACAGAAATTCATTTCCACGAATTATAAATTTGCCTTTTTACTTTATGATTAAGGTTGGTATATGCACTGTCGTTCATCTCATACTTCAACCAATTTGATGCAATTTGGTTGTACACTGAGATCATAGAGCTAGTGGAGACGACAAGCCACTGGTTTTGTATACAGAGCTTTGAAGCCAAAAACACGATGCGAATTGGGACAAAACTTGTTCGTTATATCAAATTGTTGTTGTCCTAGCGTGTGAGTGAGTGAGACAAAACAGGTGCGTTATGTCAATTTGTTGTTGTTTTGCGTGCAAGTGAATGCGACGACGTCCGCCTTCTACTCAACCGCTTCTTGTCATCTCCAGTATATATATCTCTATGACTGAGATACATTAACTCTCACTCGGCAAGTTCAAATTCAACCATCAGAAATTTTACTTCAATATTAATGAGAATGAATTTTTTCATGGTAAAACTACTATATGTAGAAGCTAATTTCTAAGATTTTTTGGGATAAAAGATACTCTAAAGGTTATATGATGAGCCTTTATTAAATAATAAGGTGTACTGCACTCCTATTGGAAGAATCTTGACTACTTAATCAAGTATCAATCGATTTCAATAATTAGCTAACTCTAACGAGCGAGAGAGTGAACATAGAGCGTGCAACGTACCTATATGGTCCAATACAAAGCGTAAAATGATAAATTTAAAAAATTGATTCACATTTCAAATTCATGAAGGATTCTGCCATGGAATGCAAACAACATATTTTCAACCGCACAACGAAAAAAAAATTGTCGACAGTTTATTGCAACTGTCATGTGCACCATACACCAGTACCAATCGATTGGATATTCCAGCGGCACTCATTGAAATCTACATAAAAGGATGGCATCAGGCAAATCCGCTCTAAGAGCTTACAATAACTTCAATTTCTCGCATTTTCTGTTGAGATTTCGCAATATTCCCGTACGGCTTCTGCCGAAATTGTCCCTCGAAAAGGATAGTATCGCGCTCACATTGCATTCGACATCTGAACTTTTCACAAACAAAGTTATGAAGAACGACATCAAGAAGGCTGTCACCGCAAGAAAAATCATATGTGGAGTAAAATTTTTGCATAATTCCTGAATATCGTGAAATGCAACGGAAGCCGTGAGATTGAACTATCATCATCCTCATATGCTCAGCCATCCAGGATCTTATGTTCCCACAAGCATCCACAAGATATGCATATGTGTGGCGAAAGGATAGATGCCATCTTCCGTACAGTCGGTAAGCTTTCATGCGAGAAGACGAACCGACCTTTTTTTCCTTTGCCATTTTGATAGAAAGTTTGGAGGATTTCTTACATACACCTCACTATGAAGATACGATGCAAAAATGCACAATGTCATGCTTTATCGCTTTTTAAGTCGGAGCAGATTTCGCAATTCGATTTGCCAGAAAAGTATTGGAGAATCACATGAATAATTCGCACCGATAGACTTCCTCTCTTGCTACTAGTGTGTGTATAATTGTAAGCGCAAGGATCTTGAATTTTCCATGGAGTACTTTCATAGATGCTTCGTCCTTATCATTTTGTGGGGAAGTTTTCGGGATGAAGATAACTTGCAAAAAAAAAGAAACGACCATCTTACGTAGAGCAAAGTATACGGGAATAGAAAAGGAAGAGGACCGGTCGCCCGGAAAAGGAAGAGGACCAGCCAAAAGACGTTATTTATTGCATTTGTTAACGACTTTTGCCATAAATCTTCGCTGCCTTCGAGTAATACATTTTCTATGTGAGGCGAAAAATCTTTCCGCCAAGGACCCGAAATAATTGCAGGATGAAGTTTTAATTGTGTCCTCAGCAGATTTACATCAAGGCTAACTGCTTATCGTATGGGCAATTCAATTTCAGCTGGTACTCTGTCTGACACACATTTATTTTAATTGAATCGGATCTGAAGGCGACAGCATAGCGCAGATACGATTGTCCGCAATTGCAAAGAAATTGAAACAGCTCCGATTGCTTCATGCTTCGAGCTACCGGATTCAAGGGATACGCGCGAAGGGCCTTTAGATCGCTTCCAGTACTAGTACTGCGACATATATTATTACGCTTTCGAACAAGGACTCCAGTTAGCAAAAGGAAATCGGAATAATGATGGTACTTAAATGATAGAACCCACTTCTCGAAATCTTCGAAACAAACCCCTTAATAGCGTTCGCAAAAGGCCTATCTTCGTGGAACGTATCTTAATATCACCATTTTGATGTCCTTCTAAACATCAATTTTACCCATCGGTATTATGGAAATTCACGATGTGGAACAGAAAGAATCGAATCATTATTTGCTTAACGATTTTTTTCCCCGAAAAAACCTGTAGACAATGTTTCTGATATGTACTCAGATAGTCCTGCCCGCAGTAAATCCTATTTGGACAGAGTTGTTGCTCCCTGCAAACAGGCCAACTTCATTTTGTCGCTATGCAAAATAGAGACATTGTGCAAACATATGTCAGGATTTTCATATTTTACAGACATCAACGTCATAGTTGATTGCTGCCACACATCGACGAAAAGGACGAAAATATTGAATAAAGTGAGACAATAGTTGAATGCAGAAGCCGTAGCGGAATACTTCGAGTAAATAAAACAATTTCTTCTTCAAGCTGGCATTTTTCGATTACTCCAAATTAAAGATGCATTGTTTTAATCAAAATTGATTTTCAAAAGTAGACAAGTTATTCATGTACTTTTCAACTAAACCGTACAATTAACATGAAGAGGATCACAAAATCACGCAACATTTCGTGTAAAATTAACTATGTATATTCATATACCATACATATGAATTGAAAATTACATTCTTTTTCATGTAATTCTACTTATCTATTTAAATTTTACGACGACAAACATGAAATATATAAAGACACGCTTCGTTGGATTTTTTTTACTGAAATGAAAATGAAACCCCTTTAATAGCGCAGTGGCTCCAAATCTACGCGGCAAAACTAGACTAGATCACGGGGTCGAATCAAATGTTAAATGTTTCATTAAGAGTAAGTAAGTAAGTAAGTAAGAAATAATATTATAAGTAGACATAAATATATATTAAAAAGTACTAATTATACCTTTTCTAAGAGAATATCCAGTGAACTTACTGCTTTCGAAATTGAAATTTACTGATTGCAAAATTTTATTACTGATCGAAAATTTAAAATTACATTCAAATTGACTTTTACTTGAAAAAGCAAATAGCTCTTTGAGCTGTTAGTAGACTGAGCAGACCCCTTCAAGTCGCCACCTTTTGAGTGGTGGGGGTATGCGGGGGGAGATGCGCGAAGTGGTGAGACGCAAAATTTTTTATTCAAAATAACACCATGACACTATTTTGAATAAAGTTATATGGCGAGAGACGTCATCATTTTCAAAAATAAGGTCCATTTGGCGTAACCTGTACACGTCGTAAATTTAATCCGCATTCAAAAATTCAAATATTTTTCAGAAATATATTTCTGTGGAGTTTATACCAATAAAATCATTTTAACCTCGAACAAAACAAAAACATCGGAAGTACAAATTTTTAGTCTCGATTTTTCAAGATTTTGTTTACCTTTAAAGTGTAAAAAAAATACAAAAAATAATTTTTTCCCTATTTTGTTGGTATAAGCTACAATGAATTGGGGGATGTTGCTCCTAACTATAGAACGGCATATGCTAAAAAGTTGAAACTCGGTACGAATATGTAAGTCAACTAAAAAAGTAATTTAGATATAAAAAAAAAATTCAAATATCCATTAGCGTACAGAAGAGGGGGAGAAATGATCGGTGAAATGGGAATGCATATATATTAGATCTTTCCAAATACTGAAATCAATTTTATTTTACGGATTTTTCATATAAATACCTAGAAAGTGCTTTCAGTTTTATTTTAATTCAACCCCTCGGTGGTGTAAAGGGGTTAAATACATTTTCAACAATATCCCTCCGGTCTGATTAGATATCGAATAACTTTTTACTTTCACGGGCTTATGTAGTAATTCTCTAAAGCTTATTTTCAAATTCTTTTTCTTTTTCAACCCCTAAGAGGGTATAAAAGGGGTTCAACACGTTTCTACGAATTCCGTCACATAAGACAACGGATTTTTGGATATTCAACCCCAAACAGTATATTCTCATAAATTCCTATATATTTCTTAGTTCTGATGTGATATAGAACTCTGTTTTACTTCCTGTATAATCGTCAAAAGCGATTTCAGTATTTTTAATTATTCAACTCCAATAGGACATAAGGCTTTACACAAATCTCTTATGATTGATAAGATATTAGGTTGGCTTTCACTTCCACCAACTTTTTATAAGCTGATGGTCTTTGTAACTAGTGCTTAAGTATAACTGTGTATATTTATATGCCTTTTATTAAAATATAATAATAATAATGTAATCGTCTACAACTGAATTTCCGATTTAATGTAGTGTCCCAAAAACAAATCACGAAAAACCTCATAATCACGTAACAACTGATATTATACTATTACTATTACTACATTATACTATATTATGCTATATTACACTATATCATACTATTTTATACTATATTATACTATTTTATTCTATTTTATACTATTTTATACTATATTATACTATATTATACTATATTGTACTACATTATGCAATATTATACTATATTATATTACCTCGTCCCGAAGTATGACTTAATTATGTAATTCATATCTTGTACGTGGCAGCGGCGTAAGTATTCTAGCGCGACCCCATTCTAACTGATTTGCGAAAATTTTTTAGGTTTTCAGTCACATAGTAACCTACACTGCGTTTCAGAATTGAATGCGTTCCAAACAAATAATAAAGTTCCGCTGGCAGATTTTTTTTAAGTTAACATTTATTATATGATTGATTGAGCGCTTGATTGAGTCCTTTACATAAATCCTGCAATTTTAAACTAGTTTTATTATTTGAACGACGTGACGCTAATATCAGTGCCCTTTAATTCCTATTTGAAAATAGCTAAAAATAAGTTATTTTATTACCATTCGGCGGTATCTATGCCGCCGATTCGAGGTATCCGAAACATTTGATCCTTGTCATTAACGCAAAATGTTAACACCCCGAAAACGCCTTGATATTTACCCGCCGGAGGTAATTTAAATTCCAGGTGAAGTTCATTATCGACTTGAAACCTCTAAAATCAAAACAATACCAACTCGTAAAACGTTAGCCTGATGAATAGACGGGTGAGAACCGAAGCGAAATACTGAACTGGAAGGATGGACGGGGTTTGGTATGAAGAGTTTAATACTTCGTCCTGTCGAAAAGGCAATCAAAGTCTAATTCCCTTTACCATCGAGTAATAAGTGAAGAAAATTTTTATTATTCTAGTCAAGAGACGGCAACCGTAAGAAGACCTATTTGTTTTTTGGGGATTCCTCAGTAGAGAAGTTTCGGCAACAATAAAACCTCCTACTCTATTAGAGGACTCAAAGTTCTGTAGGTTATCCCTTTTAACTTTTCGAAAGGATGAAAATTGTGACGATAGCACTATCGGATAGGAATAATCTAAATGTATAGCATCTCAAAATATAGGCTATGCATGGATAGATAATAACGAGAGGAAAGTGTAATTGCTTCCCAGACAGCAGAATTCTACGGTGTTGTCGTCAACGACGAAGGTAACTCCTTGTCGTCAAGGATAACATTTTCACCAACGACAACGGAACGGAAATGCTCATTTGAAAGTTTCAACTATGTGTGGAGAAAGGGACATAATCCCGAAAGCTCGAGCACAATTTGAATTCATTTCAAAGATGACACGGACACAGTTTCCGTACAATATCCTTACTGCTTTGATAACGATGCACTTACTTGTTGATTGAAAATGTTTCAAGTTGCTCCGAGCGGAGTAGAGCAGCTCCAGGAGGTGTAATCTGCTAAGGAAATGCGAAAAATTCAACGAAAACTTTTCAGACATGCTGTTTTCTTTTGTGTTCTTCAAGAGGAACAGGACATTAGGGAGTAGTTGTAGAAAACTTGTTCAAAATTTCAATTATTCAAAAAGTTTCTGAGATGGATTTCAAGAGAGTTTTTTCGATGAAACGTAAAGGCATATTAGTTTGTGTATGGGCCACTTTGAAGTTAAGCCAATTGTTGACATAAAGTTATAGCGAGTTAATTTTAAAGTAAAAAATCTGCCAACAGTCTGGGCGCAACTGTATTATTTTTCCGGCAGAAGTTCAGAACGCGTTCAATTCGGAGATGCGATGTATGTTACTATGTGACTGAAAACCTAACAAAAAGTTCGGGAAGCGGTTAGAAAAGGGTGTAACATATGAATTAAATAATTGGGTCATATTCCGGGATGCGGTCTAGAGGTTGAAAAAAACAAAACCTAAAAATAGGTGATTATTAAACAAGCCTGGGGAAGTGAAAAGATATTCGATATCTGATCAGACCTGAGAAACATGGTGGAATTCATGAAAAAGTATACAACCAGTTTACACCCTCTTAGGGGTCGAATTTCAAAAAATCTTGAAAACACTTTCTAGGTATTCACATGAAGAATCCGTAGAAAAAAAATGAACTCAATATTTCGAAAGACCTAGTAGATATGACGAAAATCGTGAAAATATATGCATTTCATACTAACCGATATTTTTTTTTTGCCCCCCTCCCCTTCTGAACGCCAATGAATATTCAAATTTTTTTTTATCAGAATTACCTTTCTTGGTAATTTACATATACGTACCGAGTTTCAACTTAACAGCATAAGCCGTTCTAAAGTTAGGAAAAAACACCCCCCACCACCGTACCATACTACCCCTAAAAAAATTTTATTTTTCCACCATGCCACTACTATAGCTCTATTTAAATACCAAATTTCAGCTTCCTATCATTATATATTCCTAAGATATAAGCACGTACGGGGTACGGCGTACAGACGGAGTGAAAATTTTTATTACTTTTTTCGCGTCTACTAGTCATGAAACGTGGACAAAAAAATTTTGAGGGCAGCAAATTTTTTTTTTTTAAAAATCGATAACAATACTGTATTATAAATAATACAGTAAAATTATAGCACTGAATCCTAAATAGAGCCTTGGTCAATCCGTAAGAATTTTCTGTTTGGATTTATGAACCTTGGTCCAGGGGAGTCTCAGTAGTTCAGCGGTTAAACATTCTGATCTTTAAAAACTGGGATCATAGGTTCGAATCTCAACTAGTGGTGTTTGTCAAATAAAGTTTTATTTGAAGTAAAAGAACCTCAGAAAGCGCTTTTACTGTTCTATGCTCCGTAAGGTGTCCAATAGCAAACCATTGCTCGATTTAAGTTTTTTCTCTTGAAGCTTCTCAAGATATGTAGCCTTCTTTTTTGGAAAAAAAAGGTTGTAAGCCAATCGCCCAACCCTTGTGGCGGGAGAATTGCAACTGAGCATGATATATTGAATAGTAAAATTACCTTATAAAACGCAGTCCATCATCTGCTTCGATATATTTTAGAACAAATAAAAAATATATATACACACATACATTGAAGTTGTGCTTTATTTTGGGGATCATGTTCTATGACACTATGGCGTGAATAGTCCAATAAATTTTCAGTTTTGATTGTTCTGTGGATAAGCTCGTTTCATTCGAGGGTGGTGATGATTCTCATTTTTTTTTTGTTAATTTTTTTTGCCGTGTCGGTGCAAGGGTAAATAACAGAAAATCCAGAAGCCAAATGAATACAAAGGAATGGTAGCATTTTATTTTTCGGTTTTTGTATTTTACGTGTTTTTAGTACACGATTCAGAAAATTCGAACAAATAATCGAGCGACAGACAAACAATCATGACTGCGTCCAGCTTTATGGTGTATGAAAATAAAATGCATAAAAAAAGGACGAATTTATCGTCCACTAGAAGTCTGCTAATGACTGACGCCAATTAAAATTGAGAAAACAATACAAAAGTGCAATGGCGAGCAGAACGATGAAACAAAATTTGATTTATTTATTTTTGACTTTTGTTGGTTGCTTTTTTCGGTTTATATTGAAAATGCAAGCAACTGTATTGAAAAATAGTTATAAAGGGTTGATGATTCAGGTTTTTGCTTTATACTGATTATTGTGAAAATTTCCTTTTCAGAACACCATAACAAATAGTAGTAACACTATTGACACTTTTGTTAACATTCGCTTTTTAAGATTAATCATTAAATCGTCACCAAAAAAAGGATCAGAGTTCTTCAGGGGATGTTTAGTGACCGACGAGGCTCTGAAGTCATCGCTATGGGTCCTATTTTTGTCGCTAGTGTGCGCGGTTAAAACTAAAACTAACAGCATAAAACCTAATTCGTTTCACTTTTATGCCTACGTAGCATGCTATACAATGGCTAATAGTCAAAACCGTAGCCAGGATCGGTCCAGGATCCCCCCTCCCCCTAGAAATTCTCAAAAAATTCAAAATATTAAAAACCAAGCTTATTTTTTGTCAATTGAAAATTAAAAAACACATATATAATAGAAAAAAATCTATGATGTATCTTCCATTATCTATGTATGGTACATTTAAATGGAGGGGGATTGGGGGTTATATCTCGAGAACGCATAATTTTTTTATAGAGTATGAGGGTGGGTGGTGTTTTTCCTATCTATAGAATGGTTTATGCTTGAAAGTTGAAACTTGGTGGGTGTAGGTATGTATTATAGATCTACTAGTTAAGGGGAGCAAACCCATTAGACGACCGAAAATGGGTTATTTTTCGTGAATTATTTTTATGGTGATAAAAAATAGCATCATCTTGACATGATATTATTACAACTTTGAAGTGTTGAACAAAATTTTTCTTTTATCGAAACAAAATGGCGGCGTTATAGGGTATTTCCTTAGGCGTCTTTTACAAGACATCGAAAACTGCTCCATTTATCATCAAAAAATCCACCCAAATCGATCCATAACTTTTTGAGATACAATAGGAGCAGTTTTATAAATGGAGTTTCAAGATAATCGCGTTTAGAGTTTCAATACGAGAAAACTATTAGTTTTAGTGACTTACCAAATCAGTGATTACAGGCACATATAAGAAACCTTTAACTTCTAACTCACTCATACCGTCACTAGTATTCCCCTCGAATATATCTGTGAATTCATTCCGTTGATAGTATTCTTTTTTAGAACAATTTCGAGATATATTACCTCGTGTCCCTTTGATAGTTTGTCATTTTAGTTTCGAAAATTCAATCGCACAAGACATACTTTCGAGCCAAAGTGACTTCTTGGACAAAGTTCGTTACACTTTATTCTTTTCAAATATGTAATAAAAAATTTTCTTTCTTAATTGTAAAGGGTTTGTTCCTCTTAAGGCTTATCAGTTCTCGACGAAATAATTTTTTTTTTATTTTTATCTTTATTGTTAGCATATTGAGAATACGTAGACAAAAGGATATTTCGATATCGAATGTATTTCACAAGCTACCGACCGATTTGTGGAATGGTTTTGATTTTTTTGTAACGTCAAACTTTAAACGTGTTTTTCTTGAAACCACTTTTTCCGGAGCGCGGCACGTTCTACAGCTTCAACGAATGAACCGATTTTAAAGAATAAAAGCTTAAAAGAAAGTAAATTAAATTTGGGGGGCCTCAACGTCGAGTTTTTTTTTATTCCAATTTTTTTATTTGTGTTTTTGAGCCAAAAAAAGAGTGAAGAAAGTGTTGTTTTTTTCAAATAGGTGCCATTTTAGTCTCAGGGCATTTTTTCAAAATCGGAAAACGTTGGGGGCCCGCAAATTTAATCTAGTTTCATAAAGTTTTTGAATTTTTGGTTTTAGATCACTTGGCGAGGCTGCAGAAGGTACCGCGTGCATCAACTCGCCAATCGCGGTCTAAGTCATAGGAGCTGGAGCCGCCATTTTGCAATATTTTTTTTAAATCGCAATTATTCTTCACGTGTACCTCTATATAACCGATTAATAGTTTTTCCATATATAGTACATTTATTTTATATCCAAAAAAAAAATCCTGAAATTGACGAATTTTTCGGGCCTTTTAACTGATACCTTGCCTTAAGCAATTCAATTAAAAAAAATTCAAATATCCATTGGCGTACATGTGTTGCACAAGAAATGATAAAAAATAAATGGAATGCATATATTTTCACGAATTTCGTCATATCTCTTAGGTCTTCTTAAATATTGAATCAATGTTTATTCTACGGATTCCTCATTAAAATGCCTAAAAAGTATTTTCAAGATTTTTGATATTCGACCCCTAAGGGTGTAATAGGGTTGTATACATTTTCACCAATTTAGGTCTAAATAGACTTTTTCACATTCACGGGCTTGCATAATAATCACCTAAAATCTGTTTCATATTTATCTTGATCAAAAACTGTTAAAATTCAAATTTTCCACTCTTCACTCCAGAAAAATTCCATTAGTTTAGTACGTTTTATATTTGACTGTTGGCTGGCCTTACGCTACGCTATACAAAATTTGCATACAGAGCAAAGTTGGGGCTTCTGCATGCATATATGACGAGAGAAAATGCCGTTTTTGTATGAAGCACTTTGAAGCATTTTGAAGCAATATTCAAGGTTTTTGTTTGGAGAATATTGCTATAAAAGTGACAGTGTGATAATACAATCATGAAAGTTGCATCTAGACTATTCTTGCAGATTTTCTATATTATTTACTGCACAATATACCTACATATTTTTTTAATTGTTTTTCAAGAGCATATCGATTTGTTTTCTCACGATTTCATCACATATAATAAATTTTAGCTTTCATACAAACATAGCTCATTTCTCGTTATACAATGGGCTAGAATCATCCCTATACATCGAACCCAGAGAATCCTGGCCACCATCATGACCGGCCACATATAAGTAATATATGGCACATTCCATGCCCAAGACTTAACCACAAGAATTGATTTCAAATTCGACGGAATGCATGGGGGGGGGGGGGGGTAGAGAAAATGGTCCCGGCATGCACTGCAGGCAGTATGACCTTTCATTCCGTTTCCGTCATAATGCTCCAATGAATCTCTTGCCTTCCTGGCAATGTTCCATGTGTTCGAAATCACGTTCTGTGAAATATTTCTTCGATGCCATATTTTCTAAACTGTTGAATAAATCCAACCAGTTTCCCAAGAGTTTCAATAGTATCCACCCTGTTGTCTCCTGCAAATACCCTTGATGTCTACCAGTAGACTTGTTCATGGATTGGAAATTCTTTACTCCGTCCAGAAGATCTATCCCCCGACTCCCAGGCAGCGACGAAGAATTGGAACAAGAGATTGGTTCCTAGTTTCACAGCGTGCTGGCACAGTATCCGTACAATCGTTGAAATCCAGATCAGAGGGTGGATTCTGTCGATGGTTTAAAATTATGGGGTGGTAGTAGAATATTTTTTCCATCCATTTGGAAAATCAAATTCCATTAAACAAATTACAAAAACATGCAAACTCGTGAAAAGCCACTCGATTCTGGTGTGGGACGATTACGAACCGAAATGCTGTCACGGTCGACGGTAATTCACCCTGTCGATTTTTTTTGCCCTCTTACATCCCCCAGTCTAAAAGGGGTGGATTCAACTTCAGATACAGACCAAAAGTCTATGTGAAAAAAAAAAACGCCAAGTGAAGAAGATAAAATGCCAGGACTTATGTTTCATATTAAATTCGTATTGAGATCACATTATCCTTGTGTAGTCTTCTGCATGGAGAGTCTACTGGTACTGCAAGTGGAAGGATTAAGGAGATGTATTTTGTCATTTATATTTTCAATATACTACAACATAGACGTAGGGAGTTTCCTCGGGATACATTTAAGACAATTTTAAGTTTAAGAAAGTCTATATGTACATATTTTCCGATTTGGATTCAAGCGAAGGCTAACTTTTAGAATTGTATGTTTTCAATAAGCTCGTAATAATTCAAAATAATGTTCCTTGAACAAATAATTCTTAAGATATGAGAATCGATTTGTTTCATCTACAGCCAGCACCGAACTATTCCCTGCAACCTTACCGAAAAAAATATCACCCCCCAAATAAGGGTTCATTTCAAGCAGTATTTGTCATTTCAAGCCGAATCTGTCATTTCAAGCCGTCCAGCTTCACGATGAAGTTCGCTGTAGTATTGCCCCATGCAAAAAGGCTAAGATAATACCATCTCTCGGCAAATAGCGAGAAATTAATCAACTGAATTGCATCTTGAAAGAGTGTAAAGCAAGATCTTGCCACATTTTTCATAGACACTGGTCAAGCTATTTTGGACAGGAATCGGCTAGAACATATGCAAGTCCCCAATAATTCCAAGAAATTGTCTCCAAAGTTTTTCAGTTAAATTGATTGATTTAATAATTGTTAACAGCTTTTAACGTCAGCTTTCCTAAAAATTAAAAGAACTGATTTTACGCTAAACAAATCCCATAATTTTTAATACAAAAAAACTCAGGTGCAAAATAATTCCACATAATTAAAAAATTTCAGCTATTTACGCTTTCCTTCTTTTAAACAAAAAAAAAAAAGTGTGACCTTTCATAAAGCTCAATTGCTTTCGACTTTTCTTCGCCCACCCCATAAAAACAAATTCTACTGAATCTTTTAATGTTCAACCCTCTCATTTAAATGAAGAGCTGCTTTCGTTTCAATCACGTAATTAAGCGCGCGAGAAAGAACCGAAAACAATTATGAAAACCCTTTGAACGAAAACATGATTTCCTTTAAGTTCCGGGCATCTTGAACGCTTCCTGGAACAATTAGAGTACGGAACATGCTGTTAAAAGGACAAAATAATTGACTTCGGCGGGTAAAAGTCGTCCTCGGTGGTGGTTCAATATTTGCAGATGAAAAGTCAGATTTCAACCCTTAAATTTTTTTTTTGTTGTCCTCTTTTATAAAACAAAATGCCAAAACCTTGTTGGGAAATTCGATGTATTCGAAGGCAACAACAGGCGGGAAAGAGGACAATTTTTTGCAAGCCCCGCAGATTTTCATATGGCGATAACCAGCCGCACGATGTATTGGCTAAAATGTCCTATTTATCACAATTCCCATGTCCTTTTTATTTGCTATGAGCTTATCACTCCTTCCATTGTGCTATTTGTTATCTATCAGAATATCGGACTATATTCGGTTGGAATGTTAAAGGATTCGCCGGTCCATTTTGCGGACCCCTCCCAATGGTTTCTTTACATCGGCCCAGATAGCCAACACTGATGAACGAACATCCCCATCTTCCACCCCTTCTTTTTTGGGAAAAAAAATTCTTTGAAGAATAAAACGGGGAAAAAAGGACGAAATAAATATCGAAAAATAAAAACGGAAACATCTTGAGACCGAGTGAATTTTGTCTTACAAGCGGATTAGTCATTTTTTGGGGCACCCTTCCATTTCACGGTAGGAAAAGGCAAGGTAAAAGTCGGGAAACCGTAACCTTCCTGTATCCTCCCGGTCTATCCATAATTTTTTTTTCTTCCTTTTTTTTATTAAATAAAGATGAAATTGGCTTATGAGGCAAAAAATTGGCTAATGGAATCTCTTATAGTGGCCCTCTTCCGAAATATTTCTACCTCGGTTCAGAGCATTCAGGTTTTTTTTTAAATATTTTCCACAGAGAATTTAAGGAGAGACGAATTCGTTTTTAATTTGACTGAAGGATCAAAGTTACGTCCTTGAGAATATATTCATTAATTGCTATTTATTAAACTCTTCGGAGTTATTAATGGGAGTCATTAAAAGCGGTTGATAAGAGATTCAGTTTTGATTGAAATTAATACGTTTTTATTGATATTAGGACCACCACTAATAAAAAATTCGTATCACGTATTGGTAGCAAAAGTAAATTTATGGTTGTAGGGAGAACTCAGTAGCTAAATATATATTTTATGCTTCAAAGCCGAACTAACATCAAACGGAATGAAAATGTTTTCACGGTGATAGTTTTTAACGATAGTACTATCGAGCGAGCACAGAATGACCCCACGTTCCCACTCACCTTACAAACATTATTATTTTAAAGCAAAAACAGGATCGAAATGATTTGGTAAAGATATCGCAATCTATTGCACGAGATAACTTTTTCCAATCGCTTGTGATAAAATCCAAAATATTCATTCAGTGTGATAACTTTTGAACGATACTGCGAGAAGGCGGGCTATGTGAAGTTGAATATTTTTTTATTATATTTAAGCCGAGTCCCGCGACTACGTCTATGCCTCTCCTCAAAAGACAGCGGTCTTACACTGAAGCAAATTGCTGCATTATATTAATGAATTTTCTTACTGAACCAAGGAAAACTTTCGTCAATTTAAGTCCTATGAACGCGAGTATTTAAATGATGAAATCACATTCATCATATGATGAACATAATAAATGATGAACTAATATAATTTTTTCTTCATATTAATGAACAAAGATGATACAAAATTTTCATGGATATGAACGTTATTTGATGTAGTTGTCTTCATACTGTCGCTATAACTGAATATTGTTAAGTACTTTCATCATTTGATGGATTTTTTGTCATATTAACGAATATCATTTGATGGATTTTTTGTCATATTAACGAATAACTACAACGGAATATTGATCATCACTTGCATCATTTTATGAACGTTTCTTCACACTGACGAACAACTACAAATAAATTTCGATAAAAAATTCCATTAATGTATTATTTTTCTTTGCATTAACGATTTTACATCGATTAACGAGTGAATCGCTCCATGATAGTTTTCTGCACCTGAAAATTAATAACCAGACTTAAAGAAAAAAAACAGTTAATCTTCATTGAGAATTAAATCTTAAATGTTCATCAGATGATGAAATTGTTCATCAATTAGAAAACCATTTACAAATTTCTTCACACACAATTTGGTGAGTTTAATTTCGCCATTTTGACGAATAGTCTTATCAAAGAATGATGAAAAATGATGCATGTTATATCCGAATGATGAATTTTGCATCAAATTGATGAAATAAATTAGAAAAAAAGCCGTTCATCTATATAACGTATGATTTTTCTTTCAGTGTACTGCCTATTGAACTCATTGCTCCAGTTGCTCTCGCTGAACTTGTTGCTCCTGTTGCTCTCGTTTCTTAGTTGCTCATGCTGCTCAGCTGCTTCCGTTTCCCCATTGCTTCAGTTGCTTTCGTTACCCCCGCTGTTCCGTCGCTCTCATTCTCCATTGCTCCGAACGCATACGGGACAATCAAACAAAGAAACATACATAGAGAAAAGTGATCCATTTCCTGAACTCCTGATCATAAAATTACACATGAAGCGTCATACAACAGTCTGCTGTTGAAAAATTATCTATCTTGAAGGGTTGTATTAATTTCCAACTTTACCATTTGGTACTAGTTTCCACTATGAAAGACTCTTAACTGTTGAAACCATCCACGTATCGCAAATTGTAAGATGATTTTATAATTGCAAAAATCTTCACGTGTTTGCGCTCGAAATTCTCCAAAGTTTCATCGCATCGCATCGCAATCAGGAGCGTATACGGGACAAAAAAACAGACATTCATTTTTATTTACAGAGACGTCCTTGTACCTACTATCTTCACTAGGATGATGAAAACGCAATTTTTCTCACGATAATTCTGCTTAAGTTATGTCAGTAATTTGTGTCAAAATTAACCTTATTTGTTATTGCAATCTGATCTATGCCGCCAGAAGTACTTAAGATGCTTCTACACGAGCGATAAAAATTGCTCAACTTTCCGCAATTCCACACAATTCCAGACAATTTTTTTCAGCAACATCAGCAATTGACGAAATGAATTAATTGATAGTCAACTCGTTGCTCAGCGGTGCCTAGCGATATTGATCAATATCTAGCAATTCAGCAATAAGCTTTTATTGCATTTATTATACGAGCAATTCAGTCTATGAACAACACGAAAGCAAACTTGACAACCAAATCTAAAATTTAGAATAAAACATGGAATTTGAATTCCAGACCATTACAATACGAAACTTGACAAATAAATGCAAAATTCAAAACAAAACTTGACAATTGAAGTATCGTACGAGGAAAATTGCTCGTAATTTTCCAAGTCAGTGGAAGTACAGCAACTGTAGGCCGAACAATACCAGCAATCTATGAAAACATTGCCACAATACCGACATATCACCGCAACTAGCATGATATTGCCATGTATTGCTCCATTCCATTGCTCCATCGTTCCACTACTTTTGGCAATATGCAATTCATTGCTTGAAAAATTGCTCTTGTATGAGCACCTTTAATCGCTGTAAGCAACTCATCACTAAAAAATATAAAGAGACAGTTAGAAACATTCTGCTCCTGTAAAAGTGCCCAATATTGACATATTGCAGTATCAGCGACGTAATGTTGTGTTATCGCTGAACTGAATAAATTTCTGGTTGCAGCAATATCTAAAGTTAAAACAACAAACTGAATTTATATAATAAAAAAAGTATTACAAAACAGCATTAAAAAAAACGTGTCGAATATGTCTAACAAAGTGACGCCAGCATGTCCACTTGCCTGGCAAAAAGTAAACAAATTTGAAAAAACTCACAAACTGCCAAATGAAGTTTAATTAGTTTTGCCATGGCGAATCCCATAGAAAGCTTTTGAATTGGTTTTTTTTTTACTTTAAGGGTATACTGCCCTAAAAAATAGATCCCTGCAATGAAACAGGGCACAGCCGTTGCGAAATTTTTCCGTATATATATGTACGTGGCGCGTTTGACAAATTCAATTAATTACTCGCTTGTTTGACAGATTAGTGGATGATGCGAACGCTCTTTTTATACATACATAATTTTTTTTTTTTTTGCTTTTGGCTGCACTGGAAATTGCTTTGTTGTCATCCCTGTGAAAGGATTTACGAACGTGCATATGCTGTTGAGTGTATTAGTGTACACTAAAGTATAAAGTAGGGGATTTTGTTAAACGGTAATCAGTTTAAGGGTTTTAAGCGTCGGAGTTAGAGTAATGTTTTTCGATGGAGGATTATCTTTGTTTGGTGAAATGAGATGTGTGTAATGCTCATTCGAATTTAATTGATGATGGAAAACGGAGTGGTGATTTTGTTGGCGTTTTTTTTTGGGTTAAGCGGTGGGAAAAACAAAAGGTTTCAAATGACTATGAATATTCTGAAATAACCATACAGAAATGGAAATTCCAGACACATAATCGAATATGCTGGAAATCTTTCAGCTAAACAGATGCAGAATATGGCTGCCGCAGAGCTTATACACGGATCGGTTTTTCGACTGTCAAAGTGAGACGACAATCAATTCTACGTTACAGCGTTTGCAAATTCGATAACAAAAAACTCGTTAAAAATTGCCAATAGTGCGATATTTGAAAGGGACTTAAAAAAAAGTTGTCTAAATTTTAATCGAATTGTATTTTACTTGAAATCCCATCGAACCCCCACGTAATTTGGGCTACATTCGTTGAAATGAATTCAGTAATGGATCTTGATTCTTGTCTTTCGCTTGATTCGGCTAGGTACTATTTTTCTATCACTGGAGAACTTCAAGCTGGGACTTCTTCGAACTTGACGAAAGAAGAAGAGATGATTCTTGCTGCTGGTATTCTACCACACGTCCTTGCAGTAAAGTTACAAAGAGATAACATTTCAATCTTACAAACAAAAATATTTTAGTGTTTTCGAAAGAACAGGACCTGTTAAAATCTAAGAAAATAACTGCCGAAAAATGCCTTTAAAAAAGTTTTTTTTGTAATAGATTCGGTGGTCTTGATATATTTTGATTTGATTTTATTTCCATAATATGTACATGTGCTAAGCCTCTAATCTAGTTTAAATTCAACAGTGATCAGACTACTTTATGGTATTTACAATTTAAATATTAATTTCTATAAATATTTTTCAACACGTGCATAATATGGTAAATCCGAACAAATTGAATCAATTCAAATATTCTCCAAACAATTTCCGTATTGCTTCCAGAATTATAACCTAATTTTTATTAAATCGCCAAAAACCGCTTCAGCAATCAAAAAGTTTTTACTGAAATTTCTTAAAAGCAACTTTTCTCCCCCAAACACTCCGTAATCTAACAAAATATGCAACAGAGTGGTCATCACTCACACACTTCACACGTAAATGTTTCCCAGGACCTCCTACACGCCTCCGCAACAAATTGAAGGAGCAACACGAAGTGAAAATTATTTATCATCGATCCTGGCTACTATACATTTTATATGAGGCACTATACACTCCCCAGTAAAGTACAGCCCACATCACATAGAGCACTTATTCTTCTTGGATGCCGCTCACTCCATCGGACCTGATGGTCATAATTGCGATATATTCTCTACTATGTAGAAAGGTTTTCCTTCGTCCTTGGCTCCTTAGTTGGTGTACGAACGGACGGTATACAATTCATAAGATTGAAGTTCGACAAGTGTTCCCTGGAGGACCAGAGGCTTATTATGCTCACGAACGAACCAAAGAATACGAAGCCAGTTGGCTGGGAGTAGATACAGATAAAACCTTATACGAGCTACGACTATGTTGTACTATTTGCGTACGGGTATATGTAGCGGTAATCGTTTGCAAAGAGAGTATCCTTGACTATAGCTCATTTTGTCCCAGGCGCTAGCCAAAATACAAAATATTTGGTTGGCCGTAAACTGTAGGTACATATACAAACAATGGCGATCTCAACTCCTCATACTTTAAGTGTTTTACTGGAACACTATCCTTGGAAATGTTCGTTGTGTTGTTGTAGTTTGTTTGTTTTTGTAGTTATTTTAAGGGCATTTCTGGTTAATCCCCAAGCGCACTTATCTACAGGAACACACACATCAGGCCAGTCAGCCTGCTCCAACCAGGGAGCCAAGCTATCAAATGTATCTACTCCCCAAGGACTCTTGAGGTATAATATCAAGCCAAGACATATCAACACATTATCCTATGAATTATTGTATTAACTACCGGCAATTCTATTTGATTGGGGATCAGGGATTTTTAGTCTCGCGATGGGTCAGATCTCGTGTCAGACATTATGAAGACTGATGTAGTTTGGGGTGTCCTGAATAATTGTTTCCAGCTGGTAATATTTAAATCGATTTCTGTAAGTGCGGACTAGGAAGTAGTGAGGTTCAATTTGAAACCAGTTATATGAAACTGGTGAAGATGAATCTAAAGTTACCTCTAATTTGCTTGTTAATAAGGAAAACATTTTATAGAAGCTTCTCTTTCGGAAAAAAAACCTAGTAGATATGACGAAAATCGTGAAAGTATATGCATTCAACTTTCACTGATCAAATTGTTCAGGGGTAGCAACTTTTTTCTTTAAAAAAATCGAAAACAATACCTTATTATTCTAGTCTACTCACTCGTTTCCTTCATCTGCGGTCTTAAAAAAATGAAGCTCAGCTAAGACACCAACCAAAATGTAATTGGAACAGGAATTTTCTATTACTGACGTTGTAATTTGTGGTAGTACTATACAAGCTATACATATTTTACTTTAAAGGGACGCATAATGACCCAAAGTTACTAGTACAAATCAGAACTTGTTCTGTGAAAACCCTACCTTAACGTATGCCTGCGTACGCCATTGTGACAAAGACACACTATTGGAACACGTCCTTATCATGAACCTAAATATATTCTCAGATTCAAGCCTTTTACTCGTACGTTTCAGATTTATACGGGAGTCCAGTAAAACTTAGCGTGCGTTCGAACAAATTCGATCCTTCTTTTGAAACACCCTCTGAATATTTTATTAAAATTTGACCGCCAAAATAATCAACAAATGGTCTACTATAGAGTTGCATAATACCCTAAACATAGTTGAACTTAATTTAAGATCACGACACGCAACCACCACCCCCAGCAACAATATGCTCGGCTCAACACTAAGCTTCAGTTATCGTTCGCATTAATCCAGTTATACTGGAAATTTATTCAAAATCAACGCTTTTTGGCCAAAAACACTATCAAAACTCACACTAATCCCTTCTGGGTTATTAGAACGTAATCTCCGACACAGTCAAGTGGTTAATGAAAACAATAAATTAGTGAGGCGGCCCACACAGAACCAGGTGAGTAGCTTATAGGTACTCCGCGCTTCTACATACCTGGACGATTCTAATGCAAATTTACCAGATGCTTGAGTTGGTTCGTGCTCTGGCTTAGCGTTTCTTATTATTAACCCATGGAGGGAAAATCGTTTCCTTCAGTGCACTGCCGCGCTGTCGTTCGAAAAACAAGCGAAAGTATTTTTAATGAAGACACAGCCGAAGAACAATAGGACGCTGCTGGCTGCCATTGCTGTGGAAACAGTTACGACGAAATTATCAACTCGAACTGTTCCCATAAAGGCGACATTATTAAAACTTATCTCGTCAGGTAATGCATTAGACACGACCTTAAGTGGGATCATCTCGCGACTACTTTCTTCTCCTCAGATTAAGAGATGACTTAAGGATTCGTCTCCAGCCAAGCTTCCGAGTTCTTACGTTCCTCGTTCGGGTTTCGCCTTATAGCGAGAACCTTCCTGTCGTAGTACCGAAACTTGACAGGAGCGATTTAAAACAGCTTAACGCTTTCAATTAAGACCATTAATGTTTTATGCAAATTAAATTTCGGCTTGCTACTTGGGCTTTCGAGTACTTTTCTCGTATAATTTAACCGTAATTACACGTCGTTAAGGACTCTGGGTGTATGGTAATCGAGAACCTTAGGCATATTTTGATTGCGACTGATTGAAACTGGAAGATATGCGATTTCCTTCTTCATTTTTTTTTTTTTCGTTAGCTAGTAATTTCCGTCGGAATTCATGTCAAAGACACGCGAAAAGTCATTAAAGCTTAAAAGGAGCAATTTCTTTTGCCGAGATACTTTGGACTGAAAAACCCTCAGTTCCCGGTGAGTTTTCGGTGAAAGTAAGGAAAACGGGAAACGAGTCAATCAGAATTTTTGTTGGTCAACATCCTTGCATAAATTTCAGGTCGTGCTTATGTTGGACATATTTCGTTTTGGTACTTCATCAAGTTCATCGTGAAGAGATTTTCGTCGTGGCAAGACCGACCGACCTCCTGCCGGGCTTTTTAAGCAACACGTAAATGTCACATTCGAGGTTAATAAGGTACGAATTTTTTCGTAGATTTAAGCGATTTTCCTGCTAATTTATTGGGGAGAAAGCACGGGGCTGTCATGTTCAGTAATGTTTAACTTTCGTGAAAATACCAGTAATTAATTCAATGTTAAGGAGTCTTTTCCACTCAGAAATGAAATGTGAACATGGTACATTGAAGTCTTACTAGAAAAAAACGGATATTATAATAACCCAGCAAATCGAAAATCGCAAGTGAATCATTAAAGATTAACCCAGGTGGAGTATCTGCTTTTGGGTGAATCATTAATCGTTCCGATTTAATACTTAGTTCTGCAGTGTTCTAGCAGGAATAAATATTTTTGAGGGCCTATTCCTATGGTACGATCTATCACATCAGCAAATAGGTCTATCTCACGTGAATTCGTTCGAATCTTTCAACACTGCGTTTATTTACACCTTATAACGTATACGTGCGATTTCCCATAGAATTGCGTGTAAATTCAATTTTCACGGTAAAAACCGTTTAAAAATTATAACTCATTTGTGCGTAAATATTCTACTGCTTTAAAATATTCCTGTTATAAAGAATATAGAAAAGGAAGTATAATTGCGGTAAACTTGTAGTAATTTTACACTTTGAGCGTGAAAAACTCTTAAGCCGGCCACAGACTTATCGCGTTTCGCATATTTCGCGTGAATAGTGTGAAGATGTTTTTCGTGGGTTTCTCGCGTTTCGCGATTCGAGAGTTTTCTCTACTGGAGGCGGTTTTTAGACGACATCAAAGAGTTTTGCTTCACGAGACAGTGACGAAAAATAAATGCTCTAACCTACTGTGACAGTCTAATTGCTAGTAGCACTCCACCTGAAGATACCTTCCTTGATGATTTCCATAGCCCATCAGCCAATTCGTTTCAGAACCTACCCTCATATCCCGGCACTTACATAATGCTTATGTTTTTATGATGAAAAAGGTCATAATAATAGACCTAGACTGTCTGTTTGAAAAACTAAGATTTCAGTGCTTGAAATTAAATTAAATGTCCAAGACTTGGAATACAGAGTCATTTGTATTCCTACAGCAGAAAGCTTATGAACTATTTTGGACTTTTTCCAAAATTGCTAAAAAAAAAGATATTGGACCTCTAAGGGCTTGTGTTCATTTTCACGAATTTCACCTTATCTCTTAGTGCATATACATATATGAATTGTACCTGTCTTCCATGGCTTTCGGAGATTTGTGGGTTCGAACTTGTAACCTACCGTACGCCCTGAACTAATTAAAACATTCCACGTATATGCACATAGTTTCAATCCGACTAGTACTGGCACAATACTGCCTTTAAGAAAGCCTCAAGTCAGCAATATTTTTTTAATTGAACGTGGGCGGTTTTAAGTGGAAAAGTTTTTCCAATTTTCGATGGTTGAATTCCAGGGCCGTCTTTCAGTTTTTTCTAGGGGGAAGGGATGGTATGAATCTATATATTTTTATTTTTAAATTATATGTAATATATAAATATACAAAATTCAGGGGAGGGGGCCCTCACTGCCCCCACAAATGACGTCCCTGTAGAATTAATTAAAAATTAATTAAATTAAAATTTTTTTTTTTTTTGTAATATTAATTTTCCTTCAATACTCACACACTAACCAAGCCACCCTGTTTACACGCAATTGACTCTTAACAAAAAAAAACTACAGTATAAAAAGAAACCCACACAAATTACAATACTGTCGAAAGGATTTTGCAGTAAGGTTAAAAGTCATGTAACGCCACACTCACTATACGGACTACATAAAACGTTTTCAGTTAGCTTTTTGTTGTTGGCGGTCCTTGAGAATGCCATGGTCGCGTTCTTGTTGCATTATTCGAGTATGCGAAAGGAATCCCTTGGCCAAAATGCCTTTTGGTATTTTATCAGGGTGAAAACACAGCAGCGAGCAACAGTGAGGTAGTATATTTCGGTCCTGTGCTCTATTGTACAAAATGCTGCCAACGGGAGGTATCTTAAGATGCCAGATACCCTGATACAAGGATACTAAAGGAGGCAGGCTGTTGTACAGGACTCCATCGAGAAATCAGTTGGCACCAGACCAATAACATGCTGAACAATGCGCAACAAACGAGGATCCTTAAACATTCTAGCGACTAGACTATGCTAGATACCTTTTCAAGTTCTGGGAGTGTTTGTAGTTGTGTTTCTAGTCCCTTTTTTTGCACTGGGTGGTGCAGATTCCATTGATGATAGTTTTTAGGAACCAACTTGTTTTATTGATTCAACAATTCTAGTTTGGCCCGAAAAAGTTTTTTTTGGGTTTTATGTTGGTCGCTTCGCATACTTACACACACATCCCTTTCTGGGCTATAGATTGCTCCTTGCATGGTATTAGCATAAACATGCTCGGCACAAAAATAAACATGATGCCATGCTGTTAGCTCCATAGTACTATCAGGACTTTTCATCCTGATATTTAAATGGCTCCACGTATTCATACGCCACCCAAGAGGAGCAGCGGGGTGTTAAAAGGGGCTGAAAAAAAGACCTCCATGTTCCTGGTGGTTGGCAAAAATGCCAAAAATTGTTTGGTAGTTGGCCAAATTTGTTTGCTCCGTTGTGGAATTAGTTTGAGTGAAATAAATTAAGTTGCTTTCTTTTTCAATGCTTTTCACGGTGCTGATGGGCAAATATTTTCCATACAAGAACCGAAATGAATTTTCGAATGAACAGAATTGAGGAAATCGATTTCAATTTAATATTTATTAAAACTAGTCATTGTAAACGAGGCCTTGTTAATCTGTGACAAGGACAGACGATAAAATGTATTTGGACAGGTTGTTGGTGGAATTTGCTTGTAACTTATAAACAGCGTATATCAAGAAGTTGAAACTTGGCAATTATATTGAATTAGAGCAGTAGATGAAGCGGTCTTATTTTTTTCGGCATTAGGCAACCTTTTTTTGGAAGGCTGCCATATGAAACTTTCGAAAAATAATTCGCTTTTAGGACTATCGCAATTGAAAGAACACGACATTTGAAACCCCTTAACAGGAAATGCCAATCTGAAAACTGAGCTGGAATAAGTTCGAAGGGCTGAACTGAAATTCATTTCCACGAATTATAAAAAGCTGAAACTTTGCCGTAGTGCATTGTTTTTATATTTATGCACATTTAAACCAATTGTGGTTGTGAACCAGGATGTTAATTCCCATCGCAATTGCATCCACTAATTACCAAAATATTTGGCCCTAAAGATGGAAGTACATATAGTGAAGACGATGCGCGTTACTCAAGCAACGTTTCTAGATATTGAGGGTGCGTTTGAGTAGACATTGAATAGATTGGGTGTTGACTCATTCATTTCGTACTGGATTGTGTCGATGCTATAGGGGGTAGAACTATCAACTACTCTTAGGGGATGGATGAAGCAGAATGGAAGCAACCCGGGCAAAGTCACAGGGAAGGGTGCTTTCTACACTGATGTGGGTCATAGTGGTTGACGAGATTTTACAGACTCTATTCTACCTTACGCTGATGATATCGTTCTGATAGTGAGAGGTAAACTTCCTGGACACCTTGAACGATCTACTAGAAGTTGGGCTCAAATCCTTAACAAGGTGGGCTGGTAACTGTAGTCTCAACATCAATTCAGAGAAAAACGATCTTATGAGGAAAAAAGACCGAGAATTCAGGCTCCCACGCTTCAATGGCGTTACAATCCCGCTCTCCCTTAGTATCAAGTAGTTAGGAATCTATTTTCATTATTACGTACCACGGCCTCACAGGCTCTGGAAGTAATGCTCCACATGATCCCATTGGAATTAGCGGTGAAATCAATAGCAGCAAAGGGTGCTTTACGTCTGCGTGAGGCAGGCTATTGGGTAGGAGGCAGAGTGGGTATCTCATGGGTAAATTCTCCATGACCGATCTATCAGAACTTGCGATGATTCCTTTATGGAGAACTACTCTCTTCATAAGGATGAGCAATATTTGAAATCAGAGCCCGGTTTTATACGAGGGGACCACAATGGATCCGCAGTGATCTCTCGTGATGGACTGTAGCACAATGCTTCAGTCTATCCTTCTCAATCTAATGATCTCAATGAAAATAAGATAAATATACAAAAGAAACACTTTCAACCCACCATGATTTATATATCATGCAGAATAGTTGATGATTATGTTCATTATTCATTAACCCAATGAATTTTGTTCAATGTATTTTCTTCATGAATACAATGAACCACATTTTTCAGTATACCTACATTTTTATCGTTTTCAACTTTCACTCAAAATAGTTATAAACAAAAAGAAAAGATGCAACTATAGTTTTTGTTTTTTTAATTTTTTTCGTTTTCAGGAAGATTTCATTGAAAAAGTTTCTCTTGATTTCGTCGATTCTAAATGGAACAGCTCCAAAATTGGTGGAAGCAAAAGTAGCCCCGCAACATGAGAGTAGCAGCAGGAAAAGTAGCAAGGACTATAGTAGAAAATTTTCCAAGTGATGTGACAACGATAAAACTTAATCGAGGAAATTGGCATTTTTGCTGAACGATCGACTTTCAAAGAAGGCACGCGGTCTTCTGGTTTTCTACAGGAAAAAAAACTATTATAAAAAAAAATTTAAGATAGAAAGTATACGATGAAATCTCCCTGACTGCATTTCAACTTTCTTCAACTTTTCTACGAGTTTCCTTGTGATCATTTTGTTTCCTTTGGATTTTTTTTTTTTTGCAATTCTCCCGAATTGAATTAGTTTCTTGGGAAACAATTTTTTTTTTCTGCAATTCTTTATCGTTTGAAAAGAAAACGTTTATCTATTTCCAAGACGGACATCCCCAAGGGGTCTGGTAATGGCGAAAGTTATCGTTTTGTTGCAGAAGACACTGGAGAAAACGAGAAAGAAATGGAGAGCGGTACGAAATTGCCAAGTATTTCTGCTCCTTGACATTTTTCGTTTTCGATTCAATGAAATGCCTTTGCAGTCACCCTATGTATGATCGCTTCCAATAAGCCAGCTCGAACTGAGAGTATATGGCGTCTAGTCCCCATTTCCTATCCCATTACATATCGTTACTCATTGTGGACATGACCTTATAATATAGGGATGAAGGAAATGCAGTTATCAGCGAATGTAACGAATAGGATGGACCCTTTTCGAGCTGAACCAAAAGCCAAAAGTCCATGCAAAAGTTCTGCATTTAATGGCAACTTTTTCTTGTGTCAAGACAACATGCAGGCTCTCGAGACGGCTGTAAATTAATGCTTTTGAATTCGCACTACTTGCCGAAAGTAGTTCCATCTTAGTGTGAGAATGGGAACTCCGTTTTCTTGAACGAGTTAAGAATTCGGGTACTTAGCAGTAGATAGTAGAGTCCTTATAGACACAGTACTACATATATTCTATTCAAGGATTCAAGTGCTCACTACTGACAACGAATTCGGGCTAAAGTGGCCAGCCAGGATGGGATGATAAGTTCCCATAAATTTTCCGATGCATTACGTTTTGCTTCTGACAAAAGCCACTTTGGAAGGATGTTGCGGTTTCTCGTTTGTTTCCTGTTGCTTTTCCTAAGTACTAAGTGCTGTTCTCGACATAGGGACTATCAATTAGTTTTTAAGATTCTTCGAATTTATTTCAATTTGCGAAAAATCATTGCGGCATCAAGTTAATTGTTCAAATTGTATCCGTTTCCATAGCATCAATAAAGGCTTTTAGTTGAATTAGGTCGAAAATTCTTTACAATTAAGTGTAGAGTCTAAGGATGTCATAGTGTGCCATATATGTGATATGTGTGTGAACTTGATGAAGTAACGATTTTTATGGTCAAATTGTACCCCATACACGAACCTTGCAAGTTTTGATCAAGTGAAGAGATGGGTCGTTCATAAGTGAACTAGGCTTGTGTAGTTAGTGAACGAACTAGTTCGGAAAAGCGTTCCCATAAGTGAAATGAACGAACTAGTTCGCAGTGAATGCCGTTCCTAGTTCGTTTGTAGGAAGTACTTCATCCTACTCTCGCGAACTTAAAGAAACTAATTAAGTTCTCGATGTAAGTGAGGACCTGTGTTTTTTTTAGGTCATCGCATTCAGTTCAGTGCGAGTCCTCGCGAACCTCACTTCCGTTGCGAACGCACTAGTTTCTATCTTCGCAACAAGCATGACTTGTGATGACCTAAAAAAAAAAATCTTGACTGCCCTTGCGAACGAACTAGTTCCTTTTCGGGAATTGCGAACTTAAAAAAGGTAACTACATAGTTCGTTCGCGACGGAATTGACTGTTTTTTTTCTCGCGAACTGCGAACAACAAGTTCGCGAGGGCTCGGGAATTAGTTTGTTCGCGATCGCTAAGGTGAACTGGAATGCGCAAGCCTAAAGCGAACTATTGCAAAAGAACTTCATTGAAGTGAGTGAGTGAAGTAGCTCACTCTAGTTGGTGAACTGCCAACCGACCTTTTTTTTGGTCATCTTCTAGATCTACTGACCCTTTTACATGCTCATCATTTTCTCCACTCAAGTTGAACTATGAATAAACTTATAGAACGAACTAGTTCTCGCCCGAATAAAGCAACGAAAACGATGGAATGAAAACGAAGGAATGATGGAACGAAGAGTTCGGGAACTACTTCACTGCACTCGTTCCTTAAAGTGAGGGACTCGGAGTGAAGTACTTCACTGAACGGAACTGCTTTGACCATCTCTACACTACGTCAAGCTGTTCTTCAAGGATCCCATCTTAGGCCCCTGTTATTTTTGCCATATATTAATGACGTGTGTGATTTTTTCACTGACCTACACATACTTGAATTAAATCTTTCTTCTGTACTTAGACAAATATGCAACTTCCTAGCCAATTTTATATTTACTTTCAATATATGGACGTCGGTTCGTATTTATTCAATGTCTGATGGAATCGACAAAATCACGTAGTAAACCGCACTCGAAACTTGGTCTAACTTACGAAGCTGATTAAACAGAAACTCAAGATGTCGAAAATCAGACAGCAACGCTTATCATCCTTCGAATATGTACCAGAAATTCCCGGACTGGAAGGAAACTTCCTTGCTTGGTGTATGTACACAATCAAATCTTAAACATTGGTAAGGCAAATCCAAGTTGAGATTAATTACAAACTTAAGATGTTAATTCCTATCTAAACATTTCGGGATAGGAGTCCTGGGCGTGTAAACAAAACTTCATTACTTAAATTTCATAATAGGTAGACAACTCGAAAATGTACAAGTGTGTAGTCATAGTACGTTTTCGAACCAAAAGATATGAATCCTTCCGCCCTTATCTAAGGTCGTACACGAGATAGTGTGTATGTGTATTTGGAATACTACCAATTTGATTTTAGTTTTGCGAGTTTACCTTTCGTTGTAATGAATCCTGAGTTTCGTTGTCGTATCTCATACCGAAAGGCATCTATCCTTTTTATATAGCTGTTGGCCTATCCTCCCGGAATTGTACCGAATGGAAAAGGTACAGAGCCTCACGTAATAGACGGAAACCACTTCTGATCCTCTCTATACATATCCCCGTTTACCTCCCAAAAACTCCGCTTTAGTTGTTCCGAAACTTTACTGCTTAGTAACAATTGCACGACACACGTACTTCGGATGGTTTCAGGTAAAGTTCAGGTAAACAGTAGTTAAGCGAAAACCGCAAGTCACGTCCATCCACGAAATGAAATTCGTTTATGCATCACAAAGCCACGGTTTTTGTGTGGGGTTTCCGGGAGGGGTTGTACTGCGAAGTTTATGTTATAGTCGCCGTATTTAGTCGATGCGATAGAAGATGAAGAAGCAAAGCTCCACACATCCCCCAGTAACTTTTGCAATAGTTTTCGTATTTGTTCCGGTATGTTGTACCGGAGGATTGGGGGGGGGGGGACATAAAGGGGTTGCTTGTCCTTATTCCGTGCGCGCATTCAAATCTTGTACAAGTTTTAAATTACTAACAATCACGGATTGTTGCAATTTTATGCTTAATTGCATATTGAGAACAATCTTGGGGATAATTGTTTGCGTTGTAATGTCTAATTGGGGTTTACAAACTAACTAAATTAAGATGGTATAAACCTTTTAACGAAAGTTGCGCTGTAAGTGAGGAGTTCCTATTCACGTTTTTGGCAGTCCGATAATTTGACTCGGAATAAATATATGTATGTATTCACGTTTTTTGTCAGTCCGATAATTTGACTCGGAATATATATAAATATGTATGTATCTATGTATGTACAATTATTTGAACGAAATGGAAACATGTCGCAAACCTATATTCTACCTTATAAGTGTATCTGCAACCAGACAGTTCTAGCGTCCCCAATCGGCAAACCGTAACTCTTACAAATTCCAAAAAAAAAACACTCAAAAGATTTTTAAGCCGGCTAGAGACTTCTCCTGCTTTTCTTATTTTTGCATTTCGTGAGTTTTTCGTCTTATTTCACGAAACACACGATACTTGCGAGAACACGAAAAAGCATTGTACACACAATTCGCAAGTTTCGCGTTTTCGTGGTTTCTCTTCCATTCGTGAAGTATTTTCGTAGGAAACCAGCTGAGCAGAGCATCCATTCCTTTTGACATTAACCACGAAAAACCAAAAACTCACGAGAAAGTTACGAAAAATCGTCTCGCATATTTTTCATCACTTTCTCGTCAAGCAAAACCCTTTGATGTCGTGAAAAAACCGCCTTCAAAAGAGAAAACGCACAAATCGCGAATCACGAACAACGAAACGCGAGAAAATCACGATAAACCTCCACACGCTATTCACGAGAAAGACGCGAATGACGCGAAATAGGCGAATCGCGACAAGTCTGTAGCCGGCCTTACACTACTTCATTTTCGAACCCAAAAAGGAGCGATGTCACCCCCATTGAGGGGTTGCCCTCAAAGCCTGTCTTATAACCTTTCCTTGCCCCATATTAGTACTCACGATTCTGGTATTCTGAAGAGTAGTTAGCCAGCTTTTTAATACCTGCTCCAATCAAATGCTATACAACGTTACCCTTATTGCTTCCACTGTCACGTTGTTTGAAACTCCCTCTATGTCCAGAAAATCTGATAAAGCAAATTCCTTATACTCCAGATTGTATAAACCCCACTATACCTCATGCAGGGCTGTGTCTACGGATTTCCCTCTCATGTAAGCCTGACAGCATACTGTTTAAACTTTTGTTACAAAATAATGTTTAAAGTTTACAGCTTATACAAAATATTACCTGTAGTATTTTTTGTCGGTATGAAAATAAACGAAGTGTTCCAATCAACTTCTTTATTAAAAAAAATTTTTAATAGTCTGACCGAAGTATTTTTCTGATGTATACTATACGTTTTTCTCTACCCACAACAGAATCCTTATTAGAGCTAAAAGACAAAAATAATTCGTATAATTTCGCACCACATAACATAGTCACGAAGAAAGGTTATGAGAGTACACCTCTTAAGATAAAAATTGCTTAAGTTCTCATAAGACTCTGAATAGGGCTCATAAACGAGCTTCGCTAGCTAGAGTCATCATTTTTTAAGGCTTAAAATTTTAACAAACGAAATAACATACCAAACTCCCCATTACATTGACTAAATTTATTTACAATATGAGAAACGATCTGAATTGTCCATTAAAATTAAATTTCCAATCAAAAAACCGTTTCAATTATCATCAAATCATTTCGGACCGAAATAAATTGTCATATACGAGTATGTACCGCATGATTGGTAATTTATATTAAAACGTCAACTTTGTTGAAAACTGTACGGCTACCAAAATCGGAAATGCTATAATCAAAAGAACATCGATATAGGCGTACGTTATAGATTGTCTGTCCGTCCCACATGATATACAAGGATATAAGACCGGTGGATTGAAATTATCAACAGCATTCGAGAGGTTAAATTACATGCCTCAGGGAGGTGAAATGTGCAAGGACGATTTGCCCGCTCCATAAAAGCCTCTTCCTCGTTCGTATCTATCGTCCGAGATCTAGGTACGCTATTGTGAATTGTATAGGGCCCTTATATTAACGAAATTTACCGAGAGACATGATTAGCTCTACAAACAATTCGAACCCACTCTTTAGGGTGCGCAATAGCCTCGACCCTCCACCTCAACGTCGTGCACTAGATCTATTAGTCCTAGTGATTTGCAGCTATGCAGTATTCCAATGAATGACTATATGGTTATTGTGCATTATGTTTTGGGGTGTAGTACGACTAGGACCTGGAATAGAATAGACGGATTGGCGATATACGGTGCATCTAAGGATGAGGAATGAGATGCATTTGTATTACTCGCAATGGAGTATAGCATGCAACCTGCACTCTGCTCGCCGACAGACTGGCAGATTTGTGTGCCTTGCGGTACAGTAGACAGATGGTGTTGGCTAGGTTATCAGATAGGACCCTCATTTTCGTTGTTGGCCATCAATTCAACAGGTTCAGATGGACCGGCATTGTGGCATTTATTGATGAGATTCGAATCGGTGTATTCACATTCTCTTATCCTTGCATATTCTGTCCTACACCACGTCACTTTCACATACTCTTGCGCCACCTCTACGTCAAATTGTTTTCTAATTGCTTTAGGGTAACGGCTTAATGTTGAACGTTCAGAATGGAAAAGCCTAGGCTTAAATTATTCCCAAACAGAGAGAAATGCACATCCGACGAAGCCTTTGATTAGACACTCCGATAATGGCTCAATAAAAATGGTGAACACCCTCTAAAAAATCAATTAGTTCCACTTCATTAATATTTATTGTTACATAATTCTGGAGACACTGGCCTCGTATACACCGGTATTAACTTAGTCCGTATTAAGAATAAAGCCGTATTAAGAAGCGGTGTAAACGTGTGGTATGTATTAAGTTAATTCAGTTCCGCATGTGGACTAGAACTAGATTAAATTAAACCAACCACAGTTGAAATGGCATTATGGCAACACCAAGTTTCTCCTATTTTAGTAGTTTCACGCCCTGCGTTTATTTCAATTTGTAGCAGGTATTTGCACCCAAAGTCTAGAATATTGTGGGAAATCATACAGTTTATCCAAGGTATTTACCAATAGAATTGTTAACATGTGGCATTTCACCTGCATGTCAACTTCAAATATGACGTTTAAAGCAAAGTGGATTAACTTAGTATGCCCATGCGGTATAAACGGCAATCATATTAACTTAATACCGAGAACAGTTTAATACGTATTAACGATATACGAGGACACTGTCAACCATTACTAGTCTTAAGTATGTACGAAAATGAGGACAAAATAAAGTTTTTCAAAGGCTTTCAATGTTCATATAATCGTTAAAAAATTCTAGAAAGTTGAAACTTGGAGTATTGGTACAGTAGTTTCAAGATGATTTATAACAATAAATGTTATAAATAAATCTGAACAAATGTGATACAAAAATACAGAAATGGTATTACAGTTTATTTTTGCGTTGCGATCTAGTTTCTGTGCCGATCCTCTCCTCTTCCAGATGAAGCCACGGGCGCTGGCACTGATAAAAGCGTCTCGTAGTGGCATACGGCATGGCATACGAAAAACCGTGATAAAAAAAATCATTTAATGTTCTATTGTATATTGTAAGAGAAAATCACAGAAAATCCGAACCACAAAAGCAACATAACAAATGTTCTGCGGTAGTAGAACATGCGTTCGAACTCTACCTTTCCACAATATAGTCAAATAAAAAAAAATCTATTTAGTTACTCTACTCATCACTATCTGGCGGAATGGCGTTGTTAGCAGGAAAATGCATGACGTACCAGAAAATTGGTATGATATAGTACGAATATCAGTGTATCAAGGGTATAAGATAAATGCCGGAATTCATAAAACCATATTCAACACCTATATTCCCTTTTAAAGAAGAATATCGAACAATCGTTATTTAGGAACTAATCAGTCTTTTGGTGGATGAAACATTTATTCAATATTAATTTAATCTACACTTTCTCGACGACAGATAACATATAGCCAAAAAACTAGCTCCTTTCCCACTCATAGATACCTTAGACGAAGCTGTTAAATTTCCTAAATCTGGCTAACGAAATTTAATATTAAATTCAAATTGAAAATATTATACGAGGTGTCCAAGCACTTCATGAAGAAACTTTGACATGATAATTCAACTGAATCCGGCGGTTTGACACCAAAATAAGATAAACATTTTGCAACATAAATTTTATTCTAGCAATAATTTCAATTCGAAAGTACCGAAATTAACCAGGAATTCTCGTAGATAGAAATATTTTAGCACCTAAATGTCAGTCCGAGACAAGTGGTTTTGCGTTGTTAAGTACGGAGCACCTAATGCAGTATCTGAAGCAAAACCAACTCTGGAACGATAGAATTTTCCAAAATATTACCCACTTTAGAACTTTTACTCTACGCTGGATATAAACGAGTAGAGAATTCCATTGCTAGCATCCAGAGCCGGAGGCGTGAGATATATAAAACTTTTACAATTATTCAAATTCAAATTCAAAAAGACATTAGTGTCAACAAGGAACCAACCGCATCAGCTCCTAAATCTAACTGAAGCCGCCAGCAAGAATCCTCCCAGATCTAGTTCGTCCTTCGTACTACACCTACACCAGTGTATATATACATTGCCTAACCTGATGTGTCGGCCGGAGTGTAAGAAGTGTCACAGTCGAATTTGCATAATTACATTCCACGTACAACCACTTGCCAGGACCTTAAGAGAGAAGTTTTTGCTATATGAAGTTTCATTTACTAACAGAAAAAAAAACGGGAGCCAGGACGAGATCCACACTCGCAGCCAAACTGAAAATAGGAATCGGATGACATTTGGAATTGTTTTACGAGTTCCCAAAAGTATCAGAAGATGTGTTACATATTTGCTGGCAGTTATCGTTGATGGTAACGGTGAGCATTAATTTGCGAAACGTATCAAATCAGAAAGTCAACGGGTTAACTTGAAGAAGAAATATGGCAAAGAAATTGAGTTGGAAGAAGTTTTTTTTTTGGTTTAGGATTTCAAACATAGTGAAGCCGGGACATAGTCATTCAGACTTATTGTACATCCTGTTGTTCTGTTGTATACTATACAATCACATGGGTTTTCAGTCTACCATCTACTCGACTAATAATATTTACCAAAGATTTCTCACATTTCCCAACCCCCTAAAGAACAAGTAAACATATCACCGTAGTAACAATAACCGACAACTGATTATGTGTAGTTAGCGTTACTTCTTCATTCGTTCGTAAGATATCGCAATTAAAAGTTTAAAACCCGAATGCTTGTAATGCCACTGTCCACTAAAATTTATTTACTACCCTGAATGTTTGATACCGTTATACCTGTTTTTAACATTTAGTAAGTAAGTTTGGTTATCATTTACCTACCAGAAAAAAATAATACAATTATAGTAGTAAGTACGATAGATATAATTTTAATCGGCCGACTAGTTTGAATGGTGTGCGAACGGACACCAACTTAATAGTTTAGTGCCTGCCCTGCTCAAGTCGACCCAATAAAAATGTTACCCGATTGAAAAATTTGCAGTCTGTGCTTACTCCAAAGGCTTAAACTATCTTACCTTCTCTGAAATGTTGGGAAAAAAGTAGAGACCTGCTCAACAAATCACTCAGATCAGTAAGACACACTTATGTCTACTATTCTGTTTCTTATTACCTACAACAGCCACGTAGAAAAATCATCTCTATACCAAAAAGGAATGCAATTCTTCCCTTTTTAGACCTTTTTCGATTTAATTTAAAATCTGCCAAATGTGCAATATCCCAAAAGGAAAATACTTCAAATATGCAACAGCTCTTCAAAATCCCATATATTTCAGGGCAGAGTGCCTAAGGTATAACAAAGACGTACATACGAACATTGCGGATATATTCGTATAAGTAGAATCCACTCGTACGTTGAATTTAATTCGAAATTTCACAGACTGCAGGTAATATAAAGGAATTTCAAGTGTTCTACAAATGTGCAATTTCAGAATTCTGGCAAACTTCAAGCGCGCTGAACCTTTTGCTTTATGTTGATAGCGTTGTGTTCTATAGAAAACTATTGGAAAAAAGAAAAACTAAGGAACATAAAATAAGACATCGAGGCAATTCGTAGATAAGATAGCTACGTTAATTTAATTGTTCTGTGAAATCGGTAAGTAGACATTACTGACTTCTCGGTCATATTGCGCACTCTAGCAAATAGGATCTGGCTGTTGAATATGCAACATTTATCTTTGTCGCATAAAATACTCCAAACTAATATAATAAAATGTTGCTAATAAAGAAAATACCTGAAGAAAACATAAATTTGTTATTATTATCGATAAGTTTCACTAGCACAGAATAGTTAGTAAGAACTTAAAATGAAATTAATGTAGTTAATCAATACAGTACCAACTCTGTAATAATAATAATAATCAATGGCGCAACAGCCCAAATCGGGCCTAGGCCTTGAAATAATGCTAGAATTACTAATTGGTAGACCAACGGAACACTAGGAGGCGAAGTGGTCAGCCACACGCTCGTCCGTGATTATTACCTCGATTTTAACTCAGCTGAGCGAACTGGTAGTCCAGCACCCAATCCCATTCCCGAAAATTACTTGTCGCCAAGCAGATTTGAACCTGGCACCAGGTGCACCGAAGGCAAGGGCTCTAGCCACTAAGACAAAAATGAGATTAATATTAAAAATCTGGTCCGCATTTAACACTTGCATTAAAGTTAAAGTTAAAGAACTACCATCCATAAGGAGTCAAGACAAGCAAAAAAAAAAGCTAAAATAAGTTGTCTTCGACTTTGGCGTCCATCGTAATCGCAAGTGTTTCCAAGCCATTGAATCACTGTAACACCGCACCATCTGAACAGAAATGGCTGAATGTTTTTGCTACTGCAACAGGACTAAAGACTCTGACTACGTACTACTACATAAGAAAGGAAGGCAGGAAAACGATTCGATGCTGTCCCGGCTTTCAAAGACATTCGTCTGGAAGACATAAATAAGATGTTTTGACATGATAAAAAGAACTGAGGAAACTCTTTGTATACCTCGAATTGAAATATCGAAATTTACGCCTTCGTCCTGTTCACGTCCAGCTCCCCACACCGGAAGCTATTATCGTATACTACGAGCGACGTCTATTACAGCCTCACTACAGTTTGGCTCAAATCGAATTGTTAGTTATAGTAGTTCGATCTGGGAGTACATCGAGAATATGATATATGATAGCAGTTCTCAAAGTAATGCGAAAATCCACCAAAACATTTCACTCATTCTCCCACATTTTTTCAAACTGTTTTCATTGGGATCTGAAAATTTCGCGGTATGAATTAAAATGGAGGTGGAGGTGAAGTCCAGCAGGTACTCGTATTCGTAATATTATGAACGGAATAAAGAAAAATCGCCTGTTGCGGTGGCACCATCTGGTGGTCGGTTTAAACTCAACATGAGCTTACCAAAAAATAAAATGAGTAAGTTAATGGACATATGCTACGAGTATGTTGGTCCGAAAAAAATTACCATAAAAATCGCACATATAGACTCGAGTTGGTCTCGTTCATGGTTAAATTTTTGCGGCTTATAATGAGTTGCTGCTTGGTTTTTGTAAACGATGAAATATTTCCCGAGCGCTGATTTTCAATTAAAGGTACAATAATACTTTCAAGGGGCATTAAATAAAATGGGTATTGAAACGTAGCAGGATTTCAAGTAAGAACACAATTCAATTAAAATAATAAAGTAAAAACCTTTTAGGCCCGCGTTTACCGAAACAGCATTTTTATTTAAAAAAAACGGCAAACGGTATTCGCGAAATCTCTAAAGCAACAAAAGATAGGTCTTTTCTGCTTGGTCAAATATAATTAACAATATATTTTCAAGTTTTTGCTGAGATTAGTTTTTTTAAATTTTGGTCATAAGAAAAATTAGTTTTAGTTTCCGAAACTATTGGAAAGACACATTTGGTAATTGCGATTTTGCAAAACATTTCTGAAGTTACCTTCATTATTTTCAGTGAATTAGGAACGATTCCATCAAGTTTTTGGCGGAATCAGAACTTTCAATTTTGACTTATGTTTGACTTAGGGCCGGTTTCACAGTCGAAGTTTAAACCAAAACTTTTCTTTAAACTTGAGATCAAACGAATTATGCGTTTCACAGAAGTTGTTAAACTAAATTTTTATCTAATATTAGGATTAAGCTAAACGGTACAAGTTCTTCGGTTTATAGCTCGGATTAAGGTTCTTGACAGCTAGTCACTTCTTCTCCAATTCAAAGTACCGTGATGTCAATATTAATCGGAACGATCGGAAATAGCTAGTTTTAAATAAAACGCTTGAGTTTTGTTATGAAATTATATAAAATTAGGGCTTCAACAAACTTGTTGTTTTTCCGTTTTCCAATTTTAAATAGGTATTACATTGAAATGAAATGACAGAAAAATCAGAGTATACCAATGTGAAAAAGCTTAACTTCAGCAAAGTTAGTTCACAATAATCAGATTAGATAATCTCAGAATATTTATTTACAGTGGAATCGGGTTAAGTTTATAGTGCAGTTTATTCTTAAGTTTAAGTTTAACTAAACTTTAGATCAAATTTCAACTGTGAAACCGGCCCTTAATGCGCTCAATCTCAGATTTAAAAAAAAAAAATTGTTAGTAAAATTTTCTATGAAAACCGATTTTTTTTTATTTTGGGTTTTCTTATGTTAATTTATCAAGGCGTTCTAAAGCAACTTAAATTCAAAAAGCTTCAAAAAAATTTAGTAGATATAACAATATATTTGCACCAACGATTTTTAAACTACATTTTTCAATTAAATTTTTCATTCAGACCAACTAGATTTCATTTCCGCGCTGTCTAGGACGGTTTCAGTCGATTTGACGCTGAATGTATTCAAAATCTAGTTTCACAAAAAAATTTGATATTAGGCGTGTTTATTTGCGACTTTATCTAAGGCAGAGTAGGAGCTTTGATCTTTGAAATTTTCATGATCCAGAATAGCTGCACGACTGTTTGAGTTGGTATAGGTGCTCTTCTCGCTTTGCGCTTTGTTGTTGTTTTCACATTTCGCTAACCTGCTCTGTGAAGAAGCAAAAAAATCATCTATATATCATCTGAAATCAATGGCATGGAAAATCTAGTAAATGTTGATATAGTTTTGTCGAAATTTCAAAATCTCGCCAAATCTAGTTCAAAATTTTACGATTGAAATCAGCATTAAATTTATGGTTTTACTTGGCAATTGTTTGTGCTCTCATTAACCACTCGGTCAATCAATAAAAATCGATGCGGTGCTCTCAAGTAAAACTTATCATCGTTTCCCTTTTGCAGTGAAAAAACTGACTATAGTCTACGCTTATACACTGAAGACTTTCGTACAAATTTGGTGGAATATGTAGAACATGAAGGAAAAGTGTATAATATGCGCGAAGTGTGTAGAGCTTACTAGGCTATTCTAAGTGGATATTGAAAGACTGTTGTTCCCACTGGAAGTATCGACATCATAGAGTACATGTAACAATACATAATATATTAAAAAACAGACAAACCAACTTATTTTAAATCGAGGCAATGTAACGAAACAAAGAGGTGACATGGAGAACTAATTTGCGATATGAGGTGAAAATGAATTTTTATTACCAATGTGGAAGGAGTAGTGATTTATGTTTGCTTAAAAAAAACTGTGTGTACCATATATGGCTGCAAAATATTTTTTACTTTTTTAAGAACTTTGAAGAACTTAATTAACAACGATACTGTTTATGTTTCTACAACGCTCATTATTCTCTCGGGGATATCTCTTTGATCTATGCTAAAAATATATATATCTCATTTTTTCATCCTTTGTGTTATATTTTTTTTTATAAATTTCTCAGCTAATGGATAAGTTGTGAATTTCTCAGACTAATGCTGCCCAGTTCATCATTTCCAATTCCTTATTTCATACAACTACCACTGCGGAAGGACCATTAAGTTGTAGCTCGTCATAAAGATTGTTCGGATATGAAAGGTGGTATTCCTAAAATTCAATGGAAGGTGGAATTCTAAGACAGCATTTCTTATACATTTTCATTCTGGTCGTTTTTATTCTCGTCTGGGCGATAAGATGGTCCATTCTATGCTAACTATCGTGTTGCTATCTCAAGAACGAATTTTTCTTTGATCATAGATTTCATGCTTAATAAGTTTCTTCATGCTTTTGTGGAGCGATGATGTTTTTTCAATAGTTTTTTTTATAGTAAAGCTGTACGGTTTCGATTCTGCTTAAAAGAAATGAAAAGAGGAAAAGCAGTTTTCTTCCGTTTTCCATTACCTTGAGTTGGTATTGACTACAATATTGTAAGGGAGTATTCGCTAGCAACAAGCTTTCTTTAAATCATAGTGGATTGTTAGTTCATTGTCGAATTGTGCTGTTCGATACAAACTTCTCAAGATACTACCGGCTTTCTAACAATACTCTTTTTGAAATATCCAAACTTTTGCTTTTAGCTGAATTCAAACTGAACTGGTAAAGATTGTTAAAGACAATTAAATGCAAGGAAAGAAGCGGTTCTTCACAATCGAACAATGTTGCTTGTTAACTAAGTAACTAGAATACATATCAAATTAACCTTTCAGTACTTATCATGATCATATCAAAGACTATCCATAAGAAGACTAGACACTTAAGGTAGTTCTCTGCTAGCTTGGTTTGAAAATTCAAATTCAAATCAATTTTTTTTTCTCACATAATTCGAAAGTAGGTACCGCATATTAAGAATACACTGTAAAAACTGCAGACTGAAATTCGAAATATTTACGAAGTTATAGCACATATACGAGAGCGCCTCGTCGATGCGCGCGCTGATCCGTACGGTAGCTGTAAACCGCCAGGACCCCTCTATTGTTTGTACGTGGCCGTTCTTCGAGCATGTGTATACTAACAGCTAGTGTACGCTCGTTATTTCGTGCATAAACATCTTGTAAAAGCGTGAAAATGGTGAAAATAAACCCCTACACTTTTTAGTAGGTCAACCAATCGAGTTGTTCGAACTTGGCCTACACTCCTCTATTGAACTGAACTCCAGTCACTTCGATATTAAACTGCTCAGGTGAAACATAATCGATCAAATGAGCAACGTGACAAAATTGTTTCTAGAAGAAGCATAACTGCCGCATATATTTTGAAAAGACATCCTTCAGATTTGAAAAAAAAAACTCCGAAGTTGCGATCAACCCTCACCACCAAGGCGTTTGTGTTTCGTGGTATCAGAAACACTACTCCACTGTGTATCTTAAGTCATTATACTTTACAGTCTTAGCGATTTAATTATAATGAATACCGTCTACTCCAGTCTACTTCACACTAAAGGACTTTTGACAAATTATTCGGTGATTAGTGACAGATTAGTTCAAATATCACTTCACTTGAACTAACTCTACCTGTGCAAATATACTACCGCTACCTCTAACACCTTTACGGATGTCTGCTGCAGAAATTTTGTCCAAGTGCAAGATTCGCCATCCCCTAACTTAGTGGAAGACGGAGTACGCCCCTGGCCAAATCATGTTAGATAAAGATTTTAGATGTACCAGAAAAATGTTTAACTTGTTGTACCTACATACGATATGTACATATGTACATACCTAAGTATGTATTTCGTAAGCTTCTGCAGCCGCTGACTTAATTTGCTCAATTCCGTTCAACTAGTAAAAAAAGACGTCCCTAACAAAATTTTGGATACCCTCTCAAACACCTCATCAATCAAAACATTACGCCAAAAGTCATGACTTGAACTGTCAAAAATAAATTGCTAAGGGCACGAAGCAGATCAAACAAGCAAACACGGTAACGATGTGTTAGACTTAAAAGCTCATTTTGCACCGTTTGTTTACTGGAACTCTCCCATCCCCCCACAAACCGAACGATGATCAAAACGTCCCTTTTGAGTATTTCGGTATAGAACCTTTTCCATTTCGGTACAGCCCCGTGGATAGATGACAAGACCAGCTCGATGGATGGATGAATGAATGGTTGAATCGGTGGGGCCGGCGGTGAAGAAATAGAAACATATACGTGCATAACACAAGCCGCCATCATGTCCTCCTTCCATTCCCGAACAAAAAACATAAATAGATAAATCCTTGATGCCACTTCGGTCGGGAATAGTGGTGAAGGTACCCCGTGATTCCTGAGAATCAAGCCTTCGAATCAGCACTACAGTGTTACCCGATGGAAGTACAGGCCTGTTTATGCCCGACATAAGGAAGTATACGTTTCGTACTTAAGCAGTAATAAAGCCGTAATGTGTGTATGAACGGCGTTCATCTTGTTTTCATCGCGTCAGGGTACATAGGTGCGTCCTTACACTTCCTTTTCATTTAGAGCAACGAGATCTCTGCGATAAAATCATTTTGATAGGATGTTGCAAATGATGAAAGGTAAGATGAGATGCTATGTAGTGCCTGGCGCCCTTTTTGAAGAATCCTTACGTAAATATACAATTAGCACATCGTGTATATACCTGGCGGGAATTATTGGCACTTGGTAGCAGACGGGATAGCTTTCGAGCTTCCTTAAGCACATAATTGATAGTTAAACATCTCTCTGGACTGCTACTTGGCGCTGCTAAGGACGACATATAAGAGGACTACTTGGCAAATTTATGCTCTTTTATGGGAACACGTCGCGTCAAGTCAGGGATGTGCATTTAATGGCGACATTTCATTTAGCTGTTTACTGCAAATCACTGATCCACGGCTGTTCAGAAAGCTTACACAAGTAATTTTTTATTAGAGTACGCGTTTCAGGGTGACTATACTTAAGTTAAAGATAACGTGAATTTTGAAGGATTTTACGGTATTATTTTGAATTTGATAAATCTTTAATGCTCTTTGTTCTTAACGATTCCTTTTCAGGGTGGGTGTGGTTCTGGATTTGACGCGGTCGACGTACGGCGGACAGACGGACTGAAAATTTTTATTGCTTTTTTCGTGTCTACTAGTCATGAAACGTGGAAAAAAAAATTACTAATCACTATAGTTGTGCTTGTGGGTTGGAAAATAGGAAAAAGAGCGGTGTATACATGAACATGTAGGTACATTTCCTCTTTCTATTTTCTTTTTTCTGATGATGAAAAATAGAATTTCATGGTATTCTTCTCGTACCGCGTCGAGTCTACATGAGCAAGCAATGCAAAATACCACACGCATTTAAAATGAATGTGATAGGAATATATGATAAAGTGTTGAAAGAGAAGAGCTGAATGATACTTTGTCACTCAGTTGGATGAACGAGTTCACTGAACTAGTTCCAGTGTTGTCGTTCTTCCACCCGTGTCGAATGGTTGTGTGTGTTTTCCGTCGCTGGAGACGGGCAAAACGAGAAGATTTTGTTTGTTGAAAAAAAAAGTAGTAGTCGTCACAGAAAACAACACTCAATGTGAACACCAACCACCACCGTTCTTCATGTTTTTGTCACGTGTCGAATGGAACTGTAGTTCAAAAAAAAGGAATGAGTTACTTCACTCTCTCAATGAAGTGTTCTTTTAGAATAGTTCACCCCACAACGAATCTCTATTTCAAAATGATTTATAACAGCAATATACTACTTGATGGCCTTAACTCTATGAGATAAAGAAACATACAGTCTGAAACGAAGCCTCAGTTAAAGACGTTTTTTAAAATATTGAACTTAAATCCTGACAGAGTCACTAAGGCGTTGCATGGTTGACTGACGAATAACATTTTTGAAAGGTCTGCAATTGATTCCCTTTCTTGGGTATGTATGCCGACCAATCACTAACTAAAATTCATTGTATTTGGATAACCTATATTAAAACTTAACCAAATCAACTAAGTAGGTCACATAACATGCATAAGCTTTGGTCTATCTTGACAAAGCGATAAAAAAAATAACTTCCAACATCCTTATCAATACCTTCACCAGCTCTGCTAACTGCGTTAAATTATTCACTGGGGTATAAAAATCGTGGCTCACTTATGTCAACACTTCCATCCCTTTATGACCTAAAATATTTCCTTTTCAAAAACGACAAACGATAATTCCGTTATTTACAAATTCAAGCAAAAATTGCTGATGCTATTGAACTGTAAGCAAACATACGAAAACAACCCTCTTTCCAACCCTGACACGGCTTTCCGACCTTTGACTTTCATCCCTAAGCTCAGAAGAACGTTTTAAGTTGATTTTCTTTACCCGCTCGTTCGTGTGTCATCCCACAAATTTTTTTTTATAGTATGTCAGTTTTTCATGTTTTTCTTCGCCAACCGTTTGAGGACGATTTTCCGGGGACAGTCAAAAAATGATTTTCTCAGCTTTTTCACCTATTTACGTTCTATGCATATAGGGTATGTTGTATTTTTTCTTGCCTTTTCGCTACAAGGCACTTCTAAACATCTAAGGGCGACTTTTTATTCGGGTAAATGCCATTTGAATAAATATCGTCATCAGGAAAAAAAGTGAACCAAATTTCAAGACGTACCGTACGTAACGTACGGCGAAAAATTGCAAAGAAAAAAGGGGCCGCAAAGTTACAAGCATCACTTTATTCCAGAAGAAAATTTTCTTAACTCGTTCACTCTTCTTAACGGACTTGATTCAGTTTTTCTTTTCATTTCAGCGGTATGTACTATCGTTGGTTTCGATTCGACTCTTATTTGCATTTCGAATTAAAGTACAAAACTTGATCTAAACTTTGTATGATCAATCGGTTTGAAATATGTTTGGACGAGTTTTCCTTATTCTCCTTATCGATGTATTTTTCTGTAAATAACTTCCAGACCGGTAAGTGTAGATGCCGAAGGTAAAAAAAAAAAAAACTTTGTTCTTATGAAGTTCTCTTCTTCTGGATACTCATGTGAGGACGGAAATTTCTCTTCATGGATCAAAAAAAAATTTGGTTATGTCCAGTTTGAATACTTGTTATCTAAACTTAAAATGAAGAAAACTTTTATCGTGTTTTATACAGTTATGGAAAATTGCATTGAAGAGCATGAGACGGCGAAGTTTTTACCGAACAGAAACTTGGATGCACTTTGAAAAATTAAACATCTAAACTTAATATGAAACATAAAGAAAAAACTTTTTGGTCAACTTGAACTTGTAGACCTTGCAAAATATTAGGGGTATAAATAAGTTCCTGGTCGTTTTTTTTTTCATTAAAATGAATGCTTTATTTAACAAAAAAAAAATTGTAAATAACATGTCAAAGTATTGTCCATCGCTAGCGACTTCTTTCTCCCATCTTTCTAACAATATACAAATACCATCTAAAAAGAACGACTCATCTTTTGTGGTTATCCACGAATTAAGCCATTTTTTGGCATCTTCATAAAGCCTCATTAATTTTTTCTCTAAAGCACATTGAAATAAAAGCCTAACAGATTTGCTGGAATTCGTAAAAACATTTACAACTACCCGTTCTACCGTGTACAGACTATGCGTTTTAAACGCGTTTAAGTAGACAAAATAAACGTGTTGAAAATGAAGTGTTTCGACTAGGCAACTCGTTTTATTTTGATATGACAGCTTGACGTGATTTCTTTTGACAAGTAGATATTCAGCAGCATTTCATTAGCAAATTTATGCTTTCTAAATTATTTGATTCAATAATGTTTGAATAGCAGTAATGAAAAGTAAATTAATTAGGTAATGCAGTCATTGCACAAGCACAAAAATTCAGTTTCTACAGCATTAAATAGTGTTTAATTAACCTCGATTTCCGCAAGAGGCGCAGTACATGCTTCCCGTTAAACGCATTGTAGCTACGTGTTTTCTTAAACATGTTCGGAAAGTAATATCAACGCGTTTAACTGGATTTAAACGCGTTAATCTCGTAGAGTGAACATATTATAGTGTTAGGAGTTTAATATCGAAAAATCCTGAAATTGATGTACAGCTCTTATCTATATGATGAGCCCATAGCATTGCACTTCGTTTAATATGACGAAATTCGAGAAAATATGTATTACTCCACTTTTAATGATAATTTATCTTGCTACAACTGCCTACGCCAATGCTAATCTACATTTTTTAATTTGCTTTCGTATATATATAGTTATCAAGTTTCAATTTTCTAGGATAAGCCATTCTTGAAATGGAAGAACCACCTTTCTCCTTACTTCCAACCCCCATCAAATCATGCCTGAAACTTTAATCGGTGATCTAATACTAATCAAAATTCTCAACAAATTTTAAATTTAAATTAAATTACAGTAACAATTTCAGTTATCATCGTGTTTGTTCTTAATCAGTTAAATCTCTACTCTGTGCTTACTCCTGTAATTTTCTTTTCTATGAACCGATCCGAAATATAAAGAAATTTAAATATAAAGACCCTTTTCTGTCACAACCTATACAGAGTACAAACTTGTTGAGTTACTTCCCGCATTCTTTTCTCTTCATTTTGATAACAAAAATTTCATATTTGCCTCGCACGATATATGAAACTAGTGTAGGAACACACATGTGACATATTTGAAGTGAATGCATTCCTATTGCCATCATCACTGCATACCCACCATGTTCCCATCGCAGGCCACACTCATCATATCCACTATACATAAACACAAACGAAACCTTAGTATCCTTATCCTAGCCAAGCTAGAATTCAGCATGCATTCAGAATTCTCGTGGTAAAAATTGTGAGAAAATTGCCAAATACAAGAATACACTTGACTTATATGCACAGCATGGAGGCTGCAGAATTTTCTCACAGCCCCTTTTTCCCTTCTCGTGTCGTCATCTCCTAATTTTTCTTTTATGAAATGAAAATTCCGCCAGAAAGAAGCTAGCAACTTGGAAAATGAACGAAAAGAAAATAGACGGCAACTGCTGAAAATATCCTTTTCACATATTCATATCCTTGGATACTGCTGGCACTCGTACACTATGCCGCCACTATACAGTGCGGCGCTCGTACTTCATTCCACTTGAACCGTCGACTTCTTTTCTGCTGACAACCTCTGACTCGGAATATGTTTCCTTTTTGCCAAATCAAAACCAAAAATGAAAAGCTAAAACGTCTTATTTGTAAGTTGAAAGTGGAGCCCTTCGGGGCACAATAGAAGTCTGCCAGATAGTTGGCAACCGTCTCCATACAATATTTACATATTTTTCGGGTCCCGAGTGGAAAAGGAGGCGCGGGTAAGGACTTCGCCCAGTGTTTACTCAAAGGGAATGATAATGTCGTGGAAAAGTGCATTACTGTCGAAAATTCCGTTCTGTGATTTATAAAATATATTTGAAAGAGTAATTTTCTATAGATGCCAGTTGGCCACTCTAGCGCCAGCTTTTCTCGAAGAGGGTTTCGTCTTCTCGGCCCTTCCAATTTCATCTGAAAATTGAGTTCGCTGCGAAATCCTTTAGTTAGCCTGTTGGAATTGAAGATCCACTTAGAACTGAGACGACAACACTCCCATTGTATGGAGAATTCAGTAGCTTAATGGAGGACCGAAAAAAAACTACTGACTTTATATTCATGTTTTAGCATTCGTCTTACATTGCAACTTTCCAGGTTTTTAGGTCAAATATTGCACTTTTAAAAATAGCTTTGAGGAGATGTTCTTCAGTTTATTATTGATTCCTGCATTTTGCAACAAAATTGGTTTTACGCAATAATGGAAATTGAAGGCAAAGTAAAGCAACAAGCTGCATATCATTATCATAAATGGGATCTGTAGTCCAAGCTGGCCTTTGGATTCATGTTTCTTTTAGTTCACCACGGCAAAGATTCTTAAATCTATTCACACACAACAGCTTTCATCATCATCCCCTTTATCACATCAAAGTTTCAATAATAACTCCGCAAAACTTTTAATTTTCCCTGGCCTATCCTTCAACCTTCGATGTGACTAAGATAAAAGAAGTTATGCATTTTCATTTACGTGCGAATTGATGCAACGGCAGTAATAACGTTCTTCTGCAAAATTGAATTTGTTCCGTAGACCACAAGGTTCATCTATTGAAAAGGCAATATATTTAAGTAGCAAGTTTCAAATTTGCAGAATTAGCCACATGTAAGATTTACAAATTTAAAAAATATAAAAGATGATCCAATGGAATAATAAATATATGTAACAAAAGGAATAAGTTCACTTAACAAAGCCGAGTCCAATCCGATGAACCTTGAAGCATGACAATTTGGTAGAATGTATATGTATTGACCTTTCAACATTCATCCGCAAATGTAGAATGTGCTATTTCATAACCTTATAGAAACCAAAGCCATGAACTTAGTAGGAAATTTAACGGACATTGAGGGGAAGTTACAAAAATTCTTCGTATAAATATAAATATGCACATTTTTGTATTTTTTCAACAAAAAAAAATGTTATCCTCTTCACTTCCATACTCCACCGCACCCTGAAAAACTTTTGTTTTCAGCAAACTTCATTTGTCAACCTTATTACAAAAACCTAATTTTGTTTTTCTAATTTAATTCGTTAGTGAGTGTTGTGTCCTGGAATATCCCTGTGATATTCCAGTTGTTGTTTTTTATTTTGTTTCTTTGAAAAACCTGAAAAATGGTTTCGGCGCTCGTAAGAACGCCTCAGGTAAAACCGTAAAAAGAGTACAGGCGCCTCAATTAGAGACGCAAGTTACCCTTGAGTATTTTTGCTGAAAAAGGAACAATTTTAATTAGTAGTTTTGTACCTGGAATAAAATCAAAATCGGCTGCTTTAAAATAAACTTTTAATTACTTGTATATTGTTTGCGGGTTAAAAAATTACTGAGACTTAATACTAACATCGAAAAAACTTATATACTAAATTAATGCTTATTATGCTAACCGTAATTGGGCCAGTCGTTCAACCCATGGCAAAGCCCGAGAAATCGAGAATTTGTCGATTCAAACAATCGGCAGTTTAAGCGACCCACAAATGGTTCATTTCACTGAAAGTGCAATGCGCTCATTTGCCGGTCGCGGCAATTTTGTACACTTGCAGTTTGATCGCGTAAATCGAGGAAAAAAAATATAATGTGATTAAAAAAAAGAAAAACAAAACAATCAAGGTATCAGCTCGGCCATTCCCAGTACCTGTGGCACGCGACATGTTATGACTCAGCAGTTGGGATTCCCTGAGCTGCGTCATAATGTAGTACCTCGGCCGAGAATTGTAACATGATCTGTTTATGGTCGAGCTAATAGGTTATTGTTATTTAGGAATTTAAGTGAATGAAAATATAATATATAATAATAATTTTGATGCGTCAGGGGCGGAACGACTGGTCTGGCTTAAATTAATGATTGCCGAGAGTAAATCCAAACATGGAATTTGTGCTGGGCACAACATGAGATATCGTAATCTAAAGTTTTTCTCCCCCTCTGTACGCCACTGCTCTCACTCAAAAATTTATTTCCGATCTATTGTCCTAGTATACCGACAGATATCCATTAAGTTTTAATTTCGTTCGTACCATTTAACCGGTTAGGAGATATGAATTTTAGAATCTCCTCGACCGGCTTACGAGCGTTTTTTTATTGGATCCACTATTGATGCTCTATATAAATTCCAAGTTTCAATCTCCTATAGTCTAAGCGGTTGTTGAGATCTAGAAACCAATTTTGCGTCTAAAACGCTTCTCTCACCTCCTCCTCACAACCCCACCACTCAAAAGGTTGCCACTTGAAGAAATCTGCTCTGACTATCAACAAAAAAAATTCAATTTAATAGCTCAAAGAGCTTGAGAGCTATAACCTTTCACACGTTTTGCATATGGTGGATGGCGTACTCACGGACTTAAATTTTTTTTTTTTGCATTATTGGTGTCTATTATTATATTGTCATGAACCGTGAAAAAAAAAATTTCATGGTAGGATTTTTTTTTTTTAAATCGATAACAATACTTTATTATTAAAATTGAATTTTATTATTAAAATAATAAAGTAAAATTACATCTCATCAAACCTAAGTGATATGTCGGAATTCGTAAAAATGTACACAATTCCGTTAACCTCTCTTATGCTTTGAATATCGCCAAATCACGAAATTCATTTTTAGATCATTATGTATAATAATAGACAATGGTCGGAATTTATGAAAACTTGAACAATACCTTACACCCCCTAGAGAATTGAATATCGAAAAATTCTTCAATCCGTTTTTTACTCGATTTTTTTTGAAGCGATTTTGATAACTCATTAGACCTAAGAAATATATCGGAATTCGTGAAAATGTTCTCAACCATTTGACACCCAAGACCCTCTTAGGGTTTTATTTCAAAAAATTTGGAAAAAACGTTTATAGGTGCTGGTATAACGAGTCTGTACTAAGTAAACTTAATTTCATAACACGGTAAAAAATGGCATAAAAGTGTAACGAAATTCGTGAAAATGTTGAAAAAACTCTTTACGGAATTTTTTTTATTCTAGCTATGAACGCCAATTTTAAAAATTATTTGAACTTGTTTCTACTTTTTAATATACTTACTTAAATAAACTGTTAAGTATATACTCACTTACTTACAATTTACAAACTTGAAACCAAACGTTTTTGGAAATACGCTTAACAAGTTTACTGTGAGTTAACAATTTTTTATCCCAGTTTGATTTTTTTTTTCTTGAGAGGATTTTAATCGATTGAAATCGTTTTTCGTTCGTGTAATTTGGCGTGGACAATACCGTCTGCATCGTTCGCTGTCTATCAGCGAACTAATTTTGATTCTACAGAAAAAAATAGTGTTATAGGTTTTCAAATTATTTGAAACGCATAACTATTTCAAATCAATAATTTTTTCTTTGATTTATCTTTTAGAAATACCAATTAATTATGCTATGTATGATACTTTTCAATGAAATGCGGTCTTCTTATGTAATTCTTGCCTACAAAATAGTGAAAAATTGCTTCAATTTGACTTCTTATATTATTAACAGAAATGAAAATTTTTTAAAATTTGATCTATACAGGACCTTCTTTAAGATTTTTTCTGGCATTATATTAATGAAAATGAAATGTTAATTATTCAAGAAATAGGCAATATGCGTTTAAAAAACTCGAATTTACGCATTTTAAAAAATCTTCAAGGGTTGTTGTTCTAATAGCATTTTTTCCAAATACAGTTTTGAATTTTTTCTTTATACACGATCTAGTTTAGATACCAGCTAATAAAGTGATGTAATTTTATTTTGTTTTTTTATTGCCTTTAACGTGAAATATTAGCAAGAAAACAGTCATAAATCATCAAAATCGCATTTAACGTGCACGTGGAGCCTTAATTACGAAACTAGAAGTCAACTTTACATTCAAATACCGGACTTAAAAGTTACCACTCGTAGGGTTTCTCCCAATCTGAACGTATTTGAACGTACCTTCAAACGGTTTTCCGTACGGCATCTACGCCGGACAAACGAACATTTTAATCCTTTTTAGTGACTTACACATGAAAGTAGTCAGTACACTTATTCCCGACGAAAAATAAGGATGATTTGCCCAATGCTAAAGGCATAAAACGCACTCTTTCAATCAATAAATCCAGGGATGGTAGCATTAATTTTGACTCTTTTTTGGCAATGAACCTTCCAGCGGTTTCCAGCTTTTATCACCATTTCACCCTTCAATATGATAAATCCTCGAATGATAGTTGTCACGTATTCCATTTGATTGGTGTCAGGTCATTTGGCTCTCGCTTTCATCGAGGTCATTATGACCCGTTTCGTATTAATTTACCTTCCGGAAGGCTTCCTCTAACTGACGCTAACCATAAAATCTTTTCTGATAGCTAGCCCCGTCATTTGACAGTGCCATGTATTCCGCTATAAATCTCCCAAGCACCAAGCTCCATCTAATTAAGTAATTGAACGAAACGGCAGGGATTCATGGCACCCATTATACACCGAACGTTTGACTATACCGTCATACAGGCGATACAAGGATCTGTCTATCGTTCGTTTCGGAGCGATGTGGTCGTTCCTTCGTTCGTTTCAAGCTCATCCCTTTTTTTTATGTCGGCATTGATTCCACTTTGGCCCGATAAACCATCAAGCGAACGGAGAATTCGGAGAGAATGCGAACCGAGGAAAATCCCTGAGGCAATCGACACATACTCGGGACAACACGCACGCATTCAAAATGGATTTGCTACCGCCATAAAACATGACACCTAACAGGTGTTTGATTAAAGGGATGCTCTGGATCGGTTGCCCCCTAACTCAGGCACCCTCCTGCCTCTATTTCAGCAAGCGACCAGGCGAAAATTGTTGATTTCACACTTTTGCCAAATAGAACAGCGCCCATACACGGGTCAGAGACAGACAGACGGAGCCACTATATCCAAGTCACATTCTATTAAAACGGGGGATGAGCAGAATGCCCCCTTGTCCATTCAACAGTTGATTTGATGAAATTCTGCAGACCTAAATATTTCAATTTTGCCCAGCGGGATAGCAGCCATTAAATCCGCCGAAAATAGGTGAAAACGGCAACTCATTTCGTGCCTCATTGTGTTGCTCAAATTGAAATTTGCCACTCTTTCAGTTCGAATTATTATTTCTCGTTCCACCCCTGCGTCCTTTTTTTTGGCAAAATTTTTGTTTTTGTTATAATAACCAATGGGACCCCTCATTTTGAATAGTCTCCTTCTAGCCACCCTGTTAGCCATTTAATTGAATTTCGCGTTTCAAAGCCGCGGACTGGAGCCAACCAGCTACAGCGGCACTAGCAAGCAATTACAAAAGCAGAAAATGCTTAGCCGGGTGGACGAACGCCCAGCGGATTTTTTTTTATTTTATATTTCCGTCAAAAATGAAAAATGGCTTGGCAGGATTTTAATTAAATTATCATTTCGGAATTACATTCTGGGCGGCTATAGTTAAATGTGCATGCAGAAGATTCATCAATTATTGCTAGAGCACAAAATTACAAAAAAAAAAGCAAGAGGAATACATGAAACACTCAGCACATACAAAAACTATTTAAGGGGTTGGGGTTGATTCAACCATTGAAATCCACTATCCGGGCTTAGAGGAACCACCCAGAACCCACACACCAGACTATGAGGTGGCGATTTCATGCCCGAATACCCTACAAAGGATGTGTAGAATCGGACTGTAGATGGACAAGCTTCTGCTATCGCGTCAGCTGGAATCACATTTAATTAATCTACGACTTAATGCCGGTTGAAGTTAATTCAATGGAAAATTCGCTAATGAAATGCAAAATTGTATTTTCGGTGGGGCGGGCAGATGAAACAAAAAAAAAAGATAAAAGGATAACAAGTTTGTGATGGGATACACGACGAGAAGGATCGTCGAAAATCCATTAATCATTGTGCCGCTACTGTGTAACAGAATTAAATTGTGTACTAAAAAGGATGACATGATTTCGTTATATTCTCTGTTTTGTTCGTTTTGTTAAAAAAAAAATTAAGCAGACAAAGTGAGTCAGTCAGTGTATTACCAACCGAATCAATAAAACAATTACATATGCGGCTGTTAAACAAATTTCGTAAAGTTAAAGGTTTTAAAGTGAATGCGATACGCACGATTGACGCAATGGAACAATCGCAGGGCGCGCGTCTTGTCGTCAAATAATATTCATAAATATCAAAACATATTGTAATTTAATATATAAAAATACAAAAGTTGTTTGCTTGGGTCGAATGGAAATCTACACCTGTGAATCGTTCCCTCTCAAATTTTGCATGTACATTCTCGAGACTACCGGACAGGTTGAGAACATAATTATATTCCCGATATTTGGTTCGTATATCTATATACAGTGAAACCTGTCTAGGACGGAACCTCAAGGGATCGGGAAATGTTTCCGTCTTACACAGAGTTACACTCAACTGATTTTGATCAAATTGTAGAACATGTAGAATAGTCCCGGAATTGTTCCTGTAAAGTTTGATCCCGATCGGTTGAAAAACAATTGTTTTATTGCCCCTTTTAAAAAAAATTCTCCCGATTTCAGTACGATCCTGAACACAAAGTTAAGTATAGTCTCTACAGATGTAAGATGGAAATAAAATGAAAAACGTATACTCTGTACAGACTATGCGTTTTAAGCGCGTTTAAGTAGGCAAAATAAAGGTGTTAAACTAGACTAGGCAACTCGTTTTATTGATAGATACATGATAGTTTAATGTGATTTATTTTACCAAGTAGATATTCAGCTGTAGTTCATTAACAAATTTATGTTTTCTAAATTATTTGAAACAAAAATGATTGTATAGCAGTAATGAAAATTTAATAAATTAGCTAATGCAGTCCTTTTACAAGCACACAATTTAGTTTCCACAGCAATAAATACTTTCTTCCAAAGCTTACTTCGATTTCCGTCAGGATCGCAGTACATATTTCCGGTTAAACGCGTTGTAGCTTCATGTTTACGTAAAGGCGTTTGTGAAGTGTTTTCAACGCGTTTAACTCGATTTGAACGTGCTAATCTCGTAGTCTGAACATAGTATTATACGAAAAAGTATTGAAATACTTTTTTTTAAATGTTTCATTTTACTTAAAAATAAACTTAAAGCACAATAAACTTTCTTCAAACATACAGTAAAAATTTTTGTAAGAACTACTATCTTTAAAGCAGTAAAATATTCTGTATTTAATGAGTAAATTTACAAATTTTCATTAAATTTAACAAAATTTAGAGTAATTCTTAAAAATGCGTATTTTTACACATTTAATTCAAATATGTTCTTACTGGGCTGGGCTATAACCTAATATTGCAACTCCGCAAGAAACTTTTCACATTTAATCTATAAAATTGATGATTGTGTATAAAATTACGTATTTTGCATATAATGTTGATACTTTAAGCATAGAAATTTGTTTTTAGTGATATACATGTATTAAGTTGACCGCTTCGATGTTTAATTCACATGGTTAGTTGTTTTGTGTAAGGTTTGATTTTAAATTCAAAAGCAAAATAATGTTAATAGTGTGCGAAGTTTGTGGATTTAAAGGAAATAAATTAAATTTATACCTATAATAAACATGTATAGTATTTTATACTTTCAACCCCTTTCGCCATGTATCTTGGTTTTGCCCCAATTAACATGTTCTGATTGATCTCATTGAATTTTTCCAATTGTCGATTGATGTGTTCTCTCCCCTTCAAAATACGTCTGGGAATACATCTGCCGATCAGCTTGAGGCTTATACATTTCCATTATTAATAAATCAATAATTATAATAAGCAAACATAAATATGTCACATTTTTTTAAATACATGTGTAGTACCTTCATATTAGTTTTCCACTTTTGTAATTTTACGCATTGCCTTTCCACTCCTACAGTAAATTTACACATTTTTAGCGATTGATTACCACACTTATGTGTGAATTTCTGCATTAATAGTGATGTTTTTCAGCGTAAGTATGTAGTAAAATTCACAAAAGTACATAAAGAAAGTTTAAATACAATATATGTAATATAGAAATGGTAATTTTACTGCTCTCAGAGTAGGTACTAAATTCTTTGCAGAATTTTCCACGCATTTTGGCAATGTGGCCAATCTGATAGTTTCCTTCGTATTGGCTGTTGTTGTCCAAGGTAGAATTGACAATATTATGGTTGAATGAAACATAAAAAACAAGTCCTATGATTTCCAAAATTTCTGAATTAAAAAATACTGCGATTTTATTATATGTTTTTTTTTTCCTATAATTTCTTATAAATTTCTATTTCCAGTTTAAAATTAATAAAATTAAGTGCGCTAATGAAGACAAACTTTAGTATTGCTCTCACAGATGTCCTTTAAGATATTTATATTGGAATATATTCAAGTATAAATTGAAAGTAAACTAAATACATATACAAGATATGCATTAAATAAATTTCCCATTTTATTTTATTTAAAAATAAACTTAAAGCACAATAAACATTCTTTAAGGAACCCCTTTCGAATAGAAAGAGCAGTAGGTAAGAAAAGGTTCAAAACACTACCATTTTTACATCTCAAGAACAGTTAATAGATACTCTAATGTTGAAAGTTGGTTTAACATTTTTAGGGAAGACATTTCAAGTGGTGTAACAACTTATACCGTACCCCGCCCTTAATCGCATCCTAAATTTCACCAATAATTGATAACGTTTCTCTTACGTTAGCACATCTTTAGTGCTACAACCAACAAGTATTTATTCTTATAATTGCTCGAGAACAACCCAGAAATTTCACATACATGTAGCTTTGACAATTATCTCCATGAACGAGCAATTTGCTCGTATTTTCTGAAAACTCCTAGATGCCCAACCCCTAATCAAAATGGAATCGTTCGTGTGATAGCTTCTATCAACGAGTCAAGATTATTCGATTACTGCAAACTGAAATAAGAAAAATGAAAGAAAATTCCCGACTAAGGGATATTTCTATTTCTGTATATATTGTAATGAAATCCTTACATCACTTACATACATCGTCGTAATCAAAGTATAACAATGTACACGATAGATGGAATTTACCAACCCTTGATTGGCTGGTCGCCTACGTAGCATTGCATCCAGAAGTACTGAATATATCAAAGGGGTTGACATCGGATCGTATTATGTATGGGGCGAGCAAGGGTCGAATCTTAATTGCGGTCATTCCGTTAAGAGTGAAGCACTTCGTGTTCTTCAACCCTCACCCCGATATAATGTGAGTGTAGAAATTAAACCACAATGGAAAATACTTATCCGACTCATTATCCATTAAAATTCTGGTTTTTTTTTTCTTCTTCTTTTATTCTCCATTTCTTTTCTCTTTTAAAAATGGCTCGTTCAACATTTATCTTGCAAATTAATTTGTTTTAGCCAGTGATGAGATTAAAGCGACTTTAGTGGATCCGCTTCGCATTTCTCACGAGTTTCCATTAGCCCTCCGGTATATTGATCTGGCCAGAGTCCCAGCAGAACTGTAACAGCACTCTTTGGAATAGCGAGTTTTGTACAGAGCCAGTGTATCCAAGTATTCCAGTAGCAGTAGTACTCCAATCCAGATGCCCCTGCACTATAGCATACATAACTTTGATACGAGTCATAAACGTAGTATAGTCGAAGCGTAGAAAAAGGAGAGACATCATTATCGTTAAATGGGGATGAAGAAGGGCAGAGCGCATTTAAGCATCCCTTCGAGCTGGGATTAAATGACTTAAATCCTAAGGTCTCTTTAGTGCTCATTCTATTATGGTAAGCCCCTTTTCTAAAAGATATTGCTTTAGTAAATTCTTTTCTCAGCTTCTTCTTCGGCCATCTCGGAAGGACATCAACCCCCGAAGTGTTGTTCTTATCTTACGGGTGTCGTGTGTTTCGAAATAATTCGCATATTAAACTAAGGGCAGGAAGGTTCATTCCTTTTGCCCAAAAATTTCAGAGTCTCATCATCGAGCATTGAAAGGAGCTGTGTCCATTTTATTTGATAATTTATGAAGGATTAGATGTCGGATCATTCACATCGGATTGTAATATTTCCTCGAAGTTATTAACCAAAACTTTCCCGGTTAATATTCACTTATCTATCACATGCAGGTGGATGATTCCGTCAAATTTTTATGAGGACTTACCGTTGGGACAAATAGTAGGATTGAGAAAATTTGAATGTGTGTGACTATTAAATGGTGGGAAATTCAAATAACACTTCAAATAGATTAATATTATAGACGTTGTAATAAAACTCTTCTTTTGAGCGTTAGTATTGCATTGTGTCTTCAAGGGTGCGACAGCACCTTGGATGATGTTTTTCTAATTCTATCGCTTAATAATTTCAATCGATACCTATGTGCGCACTGCTTCGACTATTTATGGGACAACCTAAACTATGTTACATTCTTTTGTTCTATGGGATGTGCTGTAAAGGTCACTAATAGATGCGTAAGATGCGGAGAACGAAAGGATACTGTTAAATTTTTTCCATTTTTGTTAAATTCTCGATTACGAAACATTGCTGAAATTTTAAGCTACGAACTACACTGTATGATATTTTTACTACTAAAGTAGGCAATGGGATGCCAACTCAATTTATAGTAAAATTACACTGCATTGTATACGCTACACAATAATATGTAAATCTTTACAGAAAAATATGTGTTGTGATTACATGCTTTTCTGTAGTTTTACACTTTACAGATGTACGAAAATTACATTGGATTCTATACGCTACACACTAGTGTGTAATTTATTACAGATAAATATGCATTATTATAATCAGACACACCTCTTGAAGATAAGCACATTTCACACAAAACCATTATGAACTCTTACCGACCAAAGCACTAGCACAAACTATCACGTAAACTGACTTCTATCGTCGTCAACAGCACGACGTTTAACTTGCTTTTGTTTTGTCAAGCAACTTTACTCAGAATTAGAATTAATACATAATAATATGTATGAAACTATACAACGCCATTGAATTCTGCACAATTTCATTCAAACTTACGTACTTTTATGTAATTTTTACAGAAATTACAACAAATTCACATTTCATAGCAAATAAGCACATTACTTCTTTAAATTTACGTTCTAATTGTAAAATTACATTAACCCTACAGTAAAAATACCTATACAGAAAATAGTATAATACTTTTACTGAAATATTTTACTGTGTATAGACTAGTCGACTTTATATGCAGCGCTTGCCACTACGCCAACATGTGCCAATATTTCACACTCTGATTAACATGACAGAGCTGTCATAATTTTGAACAACATTTCAGATTATTTCTCTTCGTCATGCATGAAATTACTTCACAAAGCCATATAATTACCCACCCCTAAAAATTATCCTTTACACTTTTTAAATCAAATTATTCTTTTTGCCGAATCACAAGCACAATAATTACTCTCGTTAACCGCATCTCAATGCATACGGGAGCGGTGAATGCGGTTGATAAGCGAATGAATTGCCCTCTGTGTTTAAATAGGGGCGCAACACAACCAATACATTCGCATAAGCCACCATCCCACACAACTATTCATATATTAATTTGCATATTTTGATACTTAAACAGTTCGGTAAATAAAAGGCAACGCATAAAAACTGCCAAAAGCTACCGATAAAAAAAATTAAAGCGGAAAAACAGAACTGAAAGCGAAAAAAAAAACACTTTTCCGGAAAAACTAGTGAAAAAAAAATGCCGAAAAACCAAACTTTTTCCATTTATTGCTCATTAATGAACACATTCAACTGAAAATTATGCAAATTTCGAATCATGTTTTTCTTTTTCCGAAAGGAAAAAAAGGAGTCGCATTAACGAATTGTACACGTATACAGATAGAAGCGCTACTTATACAGGGTGGTCACACTGCACGATTTCCCTCGTTCTAGGATGATGATATGCGAGTATAAGGATTTTCGAGCGGAAAGCCAGCTGCTTGCAAATTAAGCAACTTACGTCTGAATAGAATGGCGGCATTTAGGAGCTTCTATTTTATCCAGTTGCCTTTTTTCGACGCTTTCGCTTAATTATATGGAGAGCCGCCCCAAAACGATGATTGTCTGCGAAATAAGCGGAGCAATTTCGCAACGGAAATTATATAATTAGCGTGCTTTGTTTGGCACAGAACGATCGGGATGGTGATTTTCAGAGTATTGTATTAAAACGAACTAAATTCGAAATGGTGACGAATTTTGATAGAATGCGGTGACAATTTTTCAATTGCATTAGGGACTCTGAAGCAACGGGATGTTAAGTACACAGCTCAAGAATTGATATGAAGAAATGTTTGTGGAAGTCTTTGACCTGGCGTTCAGTATCAAAAAATGGTGGATGACAAACTTCTCTATAGGTTCGATTTCCAACTAGCAAACTAATTTCCCTAAGGCCTTATCGAAACTATTTTCCTACCTCGATAAAGCTTCGATAAGGTCTTAACGAACTAATCTGGCGCACATTTCTGCATATTTCAACAGCAACAGCCAAGCACCAAAAGTTGGTATAAAGCCTTAGCGAAGCTGTTTTTCCTTCCGTAGTATAAGTGGTTCTAGAGATATAGAAACTTTCATTTTTTTTTAAAACGCACCTCTTTCCTCCCCCTCATATCTCACCCCTCCAAAAGAGAGGTTCACCCAATTAACCACCATAAAAACGAGTTTGGGCGTTACGTGTCTTCAAACGATTTTGCGTACGGCGTACAGACGGACATTTTTTTTTACTTTTTCGGGATTCACTAGTCCTAAATCGTAAAAAAACAAAATTTCAGAATTTCAGGGTAGCAAATTTTTTTTAAATTTCAGGTCGATCACAATACCTACTTTATTATTAAAAAATAATAAAGTAAAATCTAATAACTTCTCTTATTATTTGAAAAAAAAAAAATAAAAATCTGTATTCAAATTAAATTGAATCAGACCTAATCATTATCACGCGTAAATATGACGGAACTGTGTCAGTACTGGAAATTCTGGTGGACAAAATTTTTGATGGAGTGTTTCAAAGATTACGGCTATTATTGAGAGTATAGCGGAGAACTCAAAAACTTCAATTAGAAAGCGGTACACTCAAGAAGGTGAAGTCCCACGCGACTACTTCGTATATTCGATTTCAAGGATCGAAGAAAATCGAAAAATTCAAGAATACACCAAATCGCCAGATTTTACTACAAAAGTACCGCCGTTTTTGGACTAAAAATTTATTTTATTTTATTTTTAAACTTTACAACATTTAAAAATAATACTCGAGTCGAAATAGCGGTTTTAACAGCAAAAACATTGATGTCAGTAGTGGAAAATGTATTAAAGAGAGGACAAGTATGCGACCGTTCTTGTGGACAGCGAGTCAGAGAAGCCAGTTTTAAAAAATCTGCCAACAATCTGGGCGTAACTTTATTATTTTTCCGGCAGAAGTTAGGAACGCGTTCAATTCTGAGATGCGAACTACAATAAACATTCGTAGTTTCTTTTAAACCAAATTACTTTTCTAGTTGATTTACATAAATGTCCTAGTATAAGTACAGATACTTGTTAAGTTTGAATTTCGTGCCATCAACGGTTTAGGAGGTATGGATTTTAGAATCTGTCGATCTCGGCATTTTTGCTTTTCGGACGAATTATTTTCCCCCCACTCCCACACCCCTTCACCCATTTCAATAATTATTTTTGCAAATGGGTCCACTATCGAAGTTCTATAGAAATTCCAAGTTTCAGCTTCCTAGCGTAAGCGGTTACTGAGATCTAGAAACCAAAATTTTTCGTCTAAAACCCTGCCCACTCCTTCCCCCTCTTACACCCCTCTTAAAGATACCAGTCGTAGAGGTTCACCCAACCTACCCACCATAAAAATTTCATGATAATACCTCAACGGGTTTGGGAGCTACGCGCCTTCAAACTATTTTTGCATACGGCATACGGCGTACGGCATACGGCATACGGCGTACGGCGTACAGACGGACAATTTTTTTTATTGCTTTTTTGGGGTCTACTAGTCCTAAAACGTGAAAATACAAAATTTCAGGGTAGCAAATTTTTTTTGAAATTTCAGGTCGATCACAATACTTTACTATTATATAATAATAAAGTAAAATTAAGCAAATAACCAAAAAATTAATATTAGAAATTAAATTGGAGAAAATTAAAATAAGGATTAGAAAAACACTGAATTTTTAAACAATGATTTTTGTAGAAGATCTAAGGGACACAAATTTCTGTTTATGCGCTACTTCTGTCCAATAAATTTACCAATGAAATGCTGTTTTTCATGACTAACAAGTTCGTGACCGTCCATTTTCTCTAAAGAAAATTTCAATTATTTTGTTCCTTAAAATTAAATCTTTCTTTTTTATTTTTATTTACTTATTTATAATCTTGACATACCTCATAGCTATTTGAAATCAGACGTTACTGAAAACTGCTTCCAAAAACCTTGCTTAATTTGCACCTTGATTTGAAACTGAACTAAACTAGACTACAATAAAGTAATTGAGAAGCACTGATGATCTTCGATTTTTTTATCCCGATCCCATTCAGATCCCAAGTTAATTGTTTGATGTTTTGTAAAACAGTATAACCTACATATATGTATGTGTATAAAATATAAAAAAATAAATAAAAAAAAACTTAATTTTGAGACATTCAAGGATAAAAGAAAAAATCATTATACTCGAAAAAGAATTCAAGGATAACTTTAATTCGTATTTTTTTTTTAATATTGCGACAACCTCCTCCCCTTAAATAAGCCCTATTTATTAATCTAGGATAAAAATTACCAGAGAAATTAATTTTCAAACTCGGACACCATTTTTGTGAAAACTTTAACATATTATAACTAACAAAACAAAAACGAGATAGGAACAACAAATTTAAATTATAGTTATGTATTGTTTTTACTAACTCTTCAAGCTCAAATATTTTCAAACAAATCGGAGATGGTAAGGTTACAACTTTGGCGATTCTTGTTAAAATTACCCAATATAAGTTTTCATTGTGAACACAATTTTTCAGTACCAAATCAGAACTGATAAAAGTAATACAAATTTCTTGAGGAATTAGTACTGTCACAGAATTGAAAGAAAACTATGTCGAACTTTGAAATTTTATTAGTCCCTGTTGTGGACAATTACGTATATTGAAACCGCTGGTACGCTATTTCCTAATAATATGTACAGCGCTGGAGTGTCTAAATGGTAAAGTTCTGGCTTCAAAACGGTGCGATCTTTGATTCAAATCCTGGTGTCGTAAGCCTATTGTATTTCTTTGCCGACATCGTTATATAGAAACCCCAATAAAAAGGAAGAAACCATTATTAAATGACGACTCTACTACCTTCTTCCATTACCAGCGCGAATATCACTAGGCACAAATTATTTGAATATTTTTTTTTTATTAATAAATAATTTCAACATTCTCAATATACAAAACCAAAACTTAATACACATTCACACACTTGATAGAGTTCAGTTGCCCTAAGGACCTAATCTTTTCTGATCAGGTTCTCAATAGTAAATAAAGATGATTTAGTGGTGGCACTGCCTCCGGAACTTGAACCTCCATTACAACCCCTGGATGCAGTATTGTCGTCTCCGATTGTTCGTTTCGTCTGTCGACGATTTATTGTAGGATTATCCACTAAACTGTTGCATTCCTCCAAGCTTGTTCTGAATAGGAAACTCAAAGGTGTTATTGCAGCCAAGTACTGTTTGTGGAGTTCTGTTATCCTGTCGGTTGAATTGCAAGTGCTCAAAATTGACGAAGTTGACGATGACGATGGTTCATCGAGTTCGACTCTTTCGGTGGATAGTTCCAAAGTATTCGATAGTTGGCTACTACTATCCTGTTCGGATATCTGTAGGGAATTCTGAAAATGGTGTAATTTTAGAACAAAATTTTGTTTTGTTTGCACCGTTAGTATAATGTACCTTTAGTTGTCCTCTCAAAAATAATTTAGTATGCATTTGTCGCCTGGTCCGTCTACGTCGGTAGTTTCCTTGTTCGAACATATCATTCGCCGACGGATCGAGCATCCAGTAGCTTCCTTTTCCGGCGCTCTCGCCATCATCAGCCGTTGAGTTCTTATCCCGGGCTACTTTAATGAAACAAGCGTTCAACGATAAATTGTGTCGTATCGAGTTTTGCCACCCTTGTCGATTGTCGCGATAGTAGGGAAATCTAAAATGATTTTATTTCACTTAAAAAAATTGTAGCCACGTTATCGCCAATCACTCAATTACTTGTCCATGATGAATTTATAAATTCCACTTAGCGTCAATCTCTGGTTCGAGGCGCTACTTATGGCCATTGCGATCAGTGCGATATAAGAAAACGGCGGTTTTTCCGGTCGAAGAGGATTTTGAAATGAAAACGGAGAGGGCCAAAAATTCGACGGTAAAGCCATATATGGAGGAAAATTGAGCAAATATCTATCACTAATGAGCCCGTAGTCGATACTCAAACTGCTTAAGCGTTCCAAAGTTGACGAGTTGACAAAACCGGATGCAATAGTAGGCAACATTTTCGAAACTCGAACTTCCTTCTCCGCACAAAAACTTAAATTTTTTTTTTAAATCCTTACTCGAAGACCGCAAACCACAAACTGACTTGATCGCGGCAGCACTAAACGATTATTCAAGTACGTGCTACTGATGAATTGTTGCAACATACAAATATATAATATAAACCCGACACGATCAACCGAAAAATAAGAAGAAAATCTCGTCCCCGGAAAGCCAAAAGAAAAACATACGCAGAACGGAGCCAGTATTCGGGCAAAAGACAAGATCACCCGGACGTTTAGTGTTTGAAACACTCATAAAACTAATTTCTATTTGTTTTAATGAGCCGCATGTAAAACAGAAACACTATGAAACACGATCGTCAAACAACATGAGCCAACGACGAGCACAGCTTCAGCTCAGCAGCATCTCAAAGGCAAAGAGGAAACTTTGGTACACCCGCGCACCGCGTCGAAAAAACTACAAACGATCAGATACGAGAGATCCACCACGAAAACCACCAAAAAGGCCTCTTTTTGACGATCCATTCACCACAAGGCGATTGAAGTAGACCACCATCCAGCCATTCGTTTAAGCTAAAAAGCAATAAAATTAGTCACAAACAGCACAGCATGGGAATATTGTTGGTGTGTACAGAGATCGCACTTTACAGACTAGACCAGATCCATTTGCAGCTCCACCCATTCAATAAAACGACTATTAAAGTTATTACTTTGGATTAGTACTCGACTATAGGATCTGTTTTATTTTACATATAAACAAAACGATCAGTGCCGTACTCAACGGCATAAGGTGGCCGCGGAGAGGTCCTTGTCTGTCAGCAGCAATTTTTACGATAGGATCCCTATATTCCCTACATCAACAAGATCGCCGATTGACAACATTTTCGATTTTTTTTAATATAAATCTTCCCAAAACAAACAGACGATCGTGACTGATCTTCAATCACGTGGGCTTCTTTCAAGTCAAGAGAGTTATTTATCTTGAAATCAGTGATGCATTTTACTTTGCACATTTTATGATGCCTGTCCGTGATTGCTCTGATCTACCGTGAAAATAGGCGTGACCGAATGCAATCTGGTCACTGTATTGATCACACCACGCGATCACTTTTGAGCAAATATTTATTCAGCACTTGAGATCTTGGATTTGGAAGAGAACATTTTGGTGGACCATATACCAAACATTATACAATCGCCCGCCATACAAAATATGTGTGAAACTCGGGTGAAACCGATCGTGCCGATCTTTGTATATATTGATCGTTATTATTGCGCAAAAATAGATTCAATGGCGGTTTTTCCAAGTCACGCCCTGTGAATTTTCAAAGTTGTTTGAAATTAGGGGCGAATGTAAGCAGGAAAATAATCGATACGATTGGTTGGAAATGATAAAGAGAAAATGAACAAACAAAATGTTTAATTATTATTATTGTTGTTTATGTTTGTTGAATGCTAACAACTAGGAGATGAAAGAAATTCAAAGGCGGTATTTCGCGAAATTTCGATAAATCATCTTCTTGTCTATAATGTTTTCATACAATGTATTTAGGTCGTTTGTGAATTCGTTCTGAAATTTTGGCTTCAAACAAATTAGAAGGCTTTTTGTTTGTTTTTTAGCAAATTGTTTAAAGCCAACAAATTTTTTTTGGAACAATAACCGAAAAGTTAATAATCTTTGATATTAGTGGATAGATACAAAGAAGATGAAGAAGTTAATAAAGTATAATTATGTTAATTGAGATTAATTCTTTCGAGTAGCTAACATACAAAATTGCCGGAAAAAACTTGAAAATTCATCAAACGGAACGCATGATAAATCAGGAATGTGCCTTGCTCTCCTGTTGATCCGTTAGTCCTGTTTCTCCATCCACTATCCCTCATTCTCCATCTTCCATCTTCTATCCACCATCCCCTATCCTCCATCTTCCATTTTCCATCCTCTATCCACCATCCCCATCCTCCATCAACCATCCACCATCCTCCCTATATCCACCATCCACCATCTTCCATCCTCTATCCATCACCTAACATCCTCCATCTACAATCTTCCATCCTCAATCCTACATCCACCATCCTCCATTCTCTATCAACCATCCATGTCTTTAACTCCACCCTACAACCTACCACCCGATTCAAAAATGTTATCCTTTGTCGTCTAAACTCCTACACTGTTTTAAAAAAATTGCGTTTTCAGTCCAATTTTTACTTGAAATTTCCAGCATATTTCATTTATTCAAGTAAAACTCATTTCAAGCACTTTTACTTGAAATTACTTGTATTAGTAAATTATTCATGTACTTTTCAACTGAACCATACAATTTACTTGAAAAGTCAAGCAAAATTACAATCTTTTTCAAGTAAACCACGATTTGGTCGCTTTGATCGATTTGGTTGTCTACTGAGATGAAAATGCGATGCGTTCGGTGGCGCAGTGGCTACGCTCGAAACCTTCGCTCCAATACCAAAATTGATTGCGGCTCCGGGTTCGATTCCTATCTACATCCAAGTGTTTTATTTCAGAGTAGGAAGTAAGTAAGTAAGAAATAATATTAGAAGTAAACTTAATTTAAAGAGTTGCTAATAAATTTTTTTTTTTGCTTTTTAGAGAATATAGAGTGCTAATTATTCTATTTTTCAGAGAATATATAAAGTGAATTTGTTGCTTTCAAAATTGTAATTTGCTGATAACAAATTGAAATTTTTTGATTGAAAATTGAAATTTACTACCCAAAACATTTACCATTACTTTCCAATGCAAATTTACTTAAAAAAGTTAGGTATATTTGCCTACTATCCAAAAGATGTAAAAGTCAATAGATTTTTTTTTTACTGTGTATATTCAATTCTAAACTTTGTTAAGAATTCAATTCCTATCCTCCTCTGGTAACAGATCTTGCTTCCTTTGCTAAAAAGTTCTCTGCTGCTGCCAAGAATTTTCTCTACTACCGGTGGAAGGAAATTCTTCACTGCTTCCAACCTCACGTGTTCAAAAATTTGTTTGCATGACGCCATAGTTGTCTTACTACGGAATGAAATGAACGCTCATAGATGCAATTTTCAAATTGCTTCCATGTGTTTTCTTCTTGATTTCTTTTCGCTTGCCGTTTATTGTAGTGTTAACAATTCGGCTGTGTGAGATATTTGCGAGGAAATTCATGAGAACATTTATTTAGACGATGCCAAAGAAATTGCTTGAAACATAATTTTTTTCTCGATTTTTCTGCATCATTTAGAAAAAACAAATTTTAGATATTTTTCAGCAAAATGTAAGGGAAGCAATGCTTCTCTTGCTTCCATGAACGCTGCGCCACTGGGTGCGAATACACTTAAGCCAGCTATAGACTTCTCCTGCTTTTCTTGTTTTTCGCATTTCGCGAGGTTCTCGTCTTATTTCAAGAAACAAGTTTCGCGTTCTCGTGGTTTCTCTATATTTCGTGAAGTTCACTTATTTTCAATTTCTGAACTCCTGCAAGTCCAAACCTATGACATTAACGACGAAAAACCAAGTGGGAGGTTTGGTGGTAATACGCTAATTTACTGTAAATCCCAGGAAAAGTTTTGGTATAAAAAAAATCTATTTCGTCCAACGCCCACCCTTACTTAAAAGGTACTTAAAAATATTATGTATTCATCCTCCGAAGGACTTCCATATAAGTAGCTTGAGAATTTGTAAGTGCGATTTCATTATAATGCAAAAACATTCTACTACTTCAGGTATCTCTTAACACGTGTTCACGAATATTGGTCAATAATTTCAAGCCGAGGCCTGCTGGTGTATAATTCAAATTTTGGAGTGTACAGGTTAATAGCTTTAATTAAATACGTGTATCCTCCACCATACCAAATTTGTACGTTTCCTGGAATAAATCAAGAAATCGTTAAGCTAGAAGTAGAAACGCTTCCTACCATAAACGGTTTACCACCATCCCACCCTCGTTACTTGCTACCACAGTCGAAATTTTATTTTTCTAGGATGTTACTGTGTGTCCCATCAAAAATTGTATTTCTGAGTCTTCTGGTCCTAACACCTGTAAAATTTTCAAGATCATATTTGATACTGTTCACGAGATATTCGCACACCCCTCAACCCCTATCATCCATTTTTTTTTTGTAAGGAGGCCACTGTCATAGTAGCATTACATAAGTTTCAACTTTCAGCCTCCTATCATATGTAAGTGGTTGCTAAGATCTAGAAACCAAAATTATTCATCTAAAATCTCAACGTAATATCTCAAGGAATTTGTGAGCTACGCACATTCAAACGGTGTACGGCGTACGGCGGACAGGCGTACATTTTTTTCTTTTTTTTTTTTGGTCTATTAGCACTGATGTTCTTTGATTTTTTTACCACGATCCCGTTGAAATCCCGAGTTGATTTTTCGATATGTTTTGAAACACATTATAATACACAAAATATAAAAAAATTAAAAAAAAAAAATTGGCTTTTTGAGATATTCAAGGATAAAGGACAAAATCGCTATCCTTGGAAAAAAATTTAAGGATAAATTTGATAGGTATTTTTATTATTTTGCGACAACCTTCTCCTTTAAAATAAGTCCTATTTTATTATTCAATGATAAAAATTAACAGAGAAATGAATTTTGAAAGAGGAGTTGGACGCAATTTTTGCCAAATTTTTAACATGCATACAGGCCTATTCAGGACCGAGTCACAAGTCACAAAGTAGGTCGAGAGTCACAATTTTGTGTGAATTTTGAATTAATTGTGACTTTTTTGACTTGTGACTCTGGTCCTGAATAGTTCTGTATAACTAACAAAGAAATGAGAAATGATGAAAAAAAAGTTTAAAATTATATGTTTTTTTCCACTAATTCTTCAAGTACACAAATTTTCAAAAGAATCGGCGATGGTAAGGTCATAACTTTTGCGGTTCTTGATGGAATGACCCACAACTGAACTAGCTCAAACTGATAAAAATGTCATAAAAAAGTATTATTGTTTTTATAGGTTTATTGTTTGGTTAAATACCTGATTAAGAAAGACAAATAACTATACCCAGTCTTACCTACTACACCCTAGTACCTCTAACAATTATATTGAATTCCACGATAATTAAAATAATAATATTAGGTAATAAAAACGTTTAAGTCAAAACAGAAATTTAAAAAGTTTTTTTTAACGAGGGTCACTTCATCGCTTATTCACTTTTTAACTGTTACGAGTTTTCTCTTATTTTCTGCAAAATAGTAAACCATAAGTCATTCATACGTACGCAGCTTTAGTAGGTTTTAATATGGCACATACATAAAATAACCATTTAATTACGGTGCTTGCTCAGAAATATTGTGGGTATTACATTGATCAAAGAAATTTTGGGGTCAGGATGGCAAAAATGTATATTGTAGTTTTTTAAATTGTATTTAAATTAATAAGAAATGTTTGCTAGTTTTTTTTGAAGAAAAAAAAGGTAAATCAAAAAACTATGAAATCTGTTAAAAGAGATACACCATACCAACTGGCAAATAAACGCCTTTTATTCGGTGTAAACCGTTTAATGGTTAATTGGAAATCGCTTGGGCATGACATCGTTTGAAGAAAACCCAAGGAAACTCCCATGCGGCCTTCATTATAGTTTTCATAATATACCACACATGCTTCAATGTTTATAAACATGATCGGGATAGTTTTATGTCGCGATTCTTCGAATCGTTTTATTGCTTTTCACGTTTTAAAGTGCTGCACTTCGGGCTCGGCGGCGTGCGGTCGGCCAGCATCTGCATTTTCAAATTTCAAGACGGTAAAGTAGCAAAGACGAGTGATCAAATCCGTCGATGATCAAAGATGATTTACTGTTTGTTTACCTATCGTGTGTATGTGATGATTGAGTCGTTGTTAGAACTCGAATATACGACAATTTCCTCACGGACCTCTTGAAACCTTGAAAGGCGAGTACGCCGTCTATAGTAGAGCACAAATACTCGTACTTTAAAAGATTCCGAACTATGCAAAGTCGAAAAGTACCATCGAAGTTGAACACAACGTCATCGAGGAAAATCGACTTTATTTACAAAGTGTCACGGTAATTGTCGTGTTTTCCTTGGAAGTAATCTCGAAGTGTTGTAGAATTTTCACTTCACAAATATTTTCTTTCCCTTCGTCTCCATTTATTCGGTGAAAAAACAATGCCAGAAGTCGAGAATGAGTTTTCACTCTGATCATTTTCCTCGGTTTAAGGGTAACAATTTTTATATCTACGAAAATAGGAAGAAAAATATTTTATGAATGCTTCAGGAATTTTCTTAGCTTAGCGGTTTGTTTTCTTTGGCAATTTTCTTTAGTGTGATTTACTGCTATGGAAAACATATGCCTTATCCAATTTCGATATTGTGTGATGTCTGCACGAAATTAAATTAAGTTCAAAATAATAATATCGATTTTCTAGAAAATTTTATTAGCCTAACGTATTTTTTTATCTCAGAAAGCAAAAAATTTTAAAAATCTGATTTAATTTACTTTGTATGTCTTAAAATGTTAAATTTTTAAAAAGAGATATTATTTGGGCAAATTTTTATTCAAGTAGTACAATCTACACAAAATTCACTTTTAGATCACATAATCAAGCATATATAGTTGACCTAAAGATAGTGCGCCTATTCACAAGCGCCTATTTACAACCCTTATCCAAATATTGTTCTCTTATATAGTATCAGTAGTGAAGCTGAGAAAAATCAATTTTGTAAAAAAATTTATTTCAATTCCATGAATCTTTTTAAAATTACAAATTTGTCTTCAGCTGGCTGCTGTAACTTTATACATTTTCTTCCACTTCCTTCGAATACTGAAAGTCTACAGCAACAAAAAAATTCACGGAGAAAATTTAATAAGTTCCATTTTTTTGGAGAGAACTGAATTTTTTGGTCCGTCGAGCCGGATTTGAATTAACAACCTGCGGAAACTAGAAGAAGCGAGTAATAATTATGGGTTATAATTGGTTGGAAAATTATATTTTTGTTCATTGTACCTTCAATATTTCAATAATACAGAGTTGTGATCGACTTTAAAATAGAAAATTTACAACCCCTAAATATTTTCTTTAAAATATGAAATATCTTAATCCAGGATTTTGTGTCCCCTTCCATATTCTTTTATTAAAAGAATTACTGCTCTATTTTGATAAAATTTATTGGGTACAAAATTTGGATGTTAACTTTTAATACTTTAATTTCCATTTAATTTCAAATAGGATGTTCTCGGTAACCTAGTTTGAACTAGGTGCACTATCAACGCAGCGATCGTGTTTTTGGGATCCTGATCATGACATCGTTTTACTTTAGCTGCATTAAAATAATAATATTAATTATCGGTTAATAATTTTTTCGCCACTATCAATATATAATAACTTTATACGGCAATCTCTTGACTCAACACATGCAGTATATATAAGAGCAGTAAAGCCACACTTCATCGATCGTTTTAATACTCCCAGCAGGAAAATATTAACACTATTTGTGAAAATGGATTTAACACAGATTTCAGGTCGAGATTTTCTATTTTTTTATATCAAAATGAACAGAAGACTGAAAGTCTGATAATGTTGGGGAAAAATTGATTTATGTTCATTTCGAAAGATGATAGAAAGGCATCTTACGCAGATCATTATTACCGAATTATTTCCATGCTCATGAAATTTACATATGAAACTTTTACATACATGTGATAATACAATAAACGTATCCAAATTACGAATCGTTACAAATTATTTGCATAAAAATCTTCCCATTTTGAATTTTTTATGACTCCTAATTATACTGAAAATTCAAGAAAATTCTCCATAGAATTGGGACACTGTGAAGTTGGAAATAAATATACAGAAACATGCACATATATTACATAGGCAACATTGAAAAATAGAATAGAGCCTTCTTGTTGAAAAGAAGCCGCCCTACACTATACCAAAGAGGACGTTGTTGAATTGTTTACTGGACATCCTGAACGACCTTTGTTGACTGTCGGTCTTGAATCCTTTTATTGCTGATTTGCATGAAATTTACAATTTTTTTCTTCTCTCTCTCGAAAGTATTCCTCTTTTTGGGACCTTTATGGTCGAATCTGTTGTTTTGTGTTGTAGAAAAGTGGGTGTAGCAGGCGAGATACTCGTATCTTACGAGTTTTCTTTCTTGTTTTCATTTTACATCCTTTAGTATGGCAATTAGGCAGAATGGCGACTTTCATCGCTCTCTTTGCCAAATAGAATAGGATTTTTTTTTATTATTTTGTTCGAGATTAATTTTCGGTCCTATCTGAAAAATTAACAAGTGGCTTCAAAACAAAGAAATATGGTAATGGTTTCGGGGATAAATTGTTTTTATTAGCAAAGATAAGAGCTTTTGCGTTTACAAGACTCGAAATATTTTCTTGATAGGATAACTCGGATGCGTTTTCAAGGATAACAATCAAAAAATTCTAGGACTACAATCAACGAAATTCTGGGATGTGATGAGACAATAAACTAAATAATAACTGCAAGTATAGTGTTAAATGTTGATAGCGAATTTTTTTTAAAGTTAATTTTGATCACTGAAATTGTAGATAATTGTACGAACTATTTTTAAAAATTGAAATAAATTTATGTTATGTTATGGTTAAAGCGAAAACACCAGTCGCATCGCGACGATAGGTTTCATTTCCTACACTTAGGTAATAAATAATATTCTTAAATGAAATATATCAAGGACGTAGCCAGGGGTGGGGGGAGTTCGGCAGGGTTCGGAAATTTTCAAAGAATTTAAAGTACTTAACATCAACCTTCTTTACTTTGTCTATTGAATTGGGAAATACTCACACGTAAGGGTTTGTATCGCTTATAGCGCATCCTGGATATGTGAACATTTGTCGGTTAATAATAATAATAATAATAATCAATGGCGCAACAGCCCAAATCGGTCCTAGGCCTTGAAGTAATGCTAGAGTTACTTCATTGCGAGACCAAGGGCACACTAGGAGGTGAAGTGGTCAGTTACACGCTCGTCCGTGACTATTACCCCGATTTTAACTCAGGTACTCATTTACAGCTGAGTGAACTGGTAGTCCGGCACCCAATCCCATTTTCGAAAATTACTTGTCGCCAAGCGGATTCGAACCTGGTATTAGGTGCACCGAAGGCAAGTGCTCTAGCCACTAAGCCACCCAGACTACCTACATTTGTCGGTTATTGTTGTGAAAATTTTAAAATACAATTTAGGCATTAAAATGCCGTTACGCGTACGAGAATATTAAAATTATAAAAGCGACGCGGTGGTTGATAGTCAATAACATGTGTATATTCTATAATCAAATTCAAAAGATATACTTACGTGTAAAGTACTTGTATACTTTTTCGTGAATTCTGCCATCGAATCGAATCTGTAGCTCAGTACTGTATCTTATGAATGAGAAATTTCTCACCAAGTCAAAATGAGGACGAATTGATGCAGTTTTCTCTCTGTAGTCTCGAATATCGAATATCTTTTCACTTCCACGGGCTTGTTTAATAATCACCTATTTTTAAGATTTTTCCTTTTTCGACCCCTAGACCGCATCTTAGAATATGACTCACTTATGTAATTCATATGTTATTCTAACCGCTTCCGGAACTTTTTGATAGGTTTTCTGTCACATTAGTATCCTTCTCCGCATCTCAGAATTGAACGCTTTTCAAACTTCAGCCGAAAACATAATAAAGTTGCGCCCAGACCATTGGCAGATTTTTTTGGTATGTGTTGGAAAACAGTATACCCTACGAAACGTAAAAAATAAACCTATTTTGAGATATTTAAGGATTAGTATGATTTTGATAAGTTTTTTTTTTATTTTGCTACAACTCTCCCCTTTAAAACTAACCCAATTTTATTGATCTAGGATAAAAATGACCAGAGATATGTATTTTCAAAGAGGACTCGGACACTTTAACATACTATAACTAACAAATAAAATGAGATACAAACAACAAATTTAATTTAAATTAGTTTTTTCACTAGATCTTCAAGTAGAAAAACTTTCAAAAGAATCGGAGATGGTAAGGTTACAAATTTCATCATTTTTGGCGATTCTTGATCTAATGACCCAATTATTACAACAATGAAGGTAATGGGAAAAAGTATAATTTTCCAACCAAGTGTGACTTGACCATTTTATTATATACAATCAACTTCAGTGTCTAATTATTACATGATGCTTCTTGCTTCCATCGGTTGTTGATTCAAATCCAGCTCGACGGACCAAAAAAATTCAATTCTTTTCCAAACAAAGACATTATTAAATTTTCTTCGAGAATTTAATTAATCTAAACCGTCAGAGAGTCATTTTCAAAAGTAAAGAGTTCAGTGTTCGAAGGAAAAGGTATAAAATTACTGCACCCAGCGCAAGACAAATTTTTCATTTTTAAAATGATCAATAGGATTGACATAGAAATTCTACAAAATTGAAATTTCTTAGATTCACTACTGATGCTATGTCAAAGGAAAATATTTGGATAAGGGTTGAAAATATAGGGAATATGCGCACTATCTTTAGGTCAATTGAATGCTTTGCTCACCTTCGTTGTAACTTTGTAGTTCAACCAAATAAAATAAACACGTATAACACGTTAGTTCTATAATAATTTATTTTTAATTTTTTAAATTGTAACACTTTATTTTAAGCAGCGAGTAAAATGATTGTTATTTTAGCCGCTTTAAAGAAAATTGGATAAATTCACGTATAGTACGCAACTTCTACTGAATTTAAACTTAAACAATCACATTTGTTTATATTGAAAATGTAATACACACAAACTAATAAAAATAAAGCAAGTATGTTATAACTTCATTCGGTTTTTTTTTTATTTACAGGTGAATGATATCGAAATCGCTAAATAAATCTATTTTCAGTGTGAAACAGGAAGGAAGAAAGTCTGAATTGGGTACGAGAATACGATCAAATCATAGATCAATCGAAATTGTTACTTTGGCACGTGTGTAACTGTCATAAAAATGCTTCCTGCTGGATTGTTTGGAAAGTGATGATTTCGAGGAACCGCCCATACGAAGGATCAAAGAGCTCCCGCTCTAAGTGAAAGCACTCGAGATCAAACGTATCAGCAGGGATGCCGACAATGGCAACTATTTTCCCAAACATATGCCCCCGGGGTAAACCGGACCAAATACCGAAATCCCTTTCGCCCGAAATCGAAATCCTCTTGGAATACTATCGAAATCGATCAAATCGAAAACAACTTGTTACTTCTTCGCCTAGCCTCGTTCTCATCTCGTTTCGGGGAGGGCGCAGAAAAAATCCGCTGTTTTACTAATTTGTTAATAAAAATAAACAAATTTGAAATCGAAAATTGGGTTTACAGTGCGATTCGTTGGTACGTTCCGATTCCTTTGAACACTCGATACCTTGGCACATCTGTGCGGCCAGTTTTATAGTTTCGAATTGCTTGAGAGCCGAGGAGCCTGCGGGATGCTGGCTCGGAAGCTGTGAAGCTTGTTGCTCATTTATTTGATGTTCGAATCTAAACAATTTCGGTCGGAAGTTTTATTGATCTGGACGTGTATAGACAGCAAACAAACGTAAAATTCTGTTTGAGATGTGAGAGGAGAAAAACAATCAAAAAGTGGTCGCGGTTTTCACCCACGTCATCGTGAAGAAAATCAACTAGAAATCGACATACAGCTTACGAGCAGAGCAATCCATAGAAGAGCTCCAAGCGGACGAACTTGACGGGAATTCCCCGAGATTCGATACGTTTGCATCCGATCACAGACCAGTAAAGGCTGCATTCGAACGTTTAGCAATGGTCTGGACTTTTCAAGGAGGGGGGGGGAGTTAAAAAATTGTTTTCGAAACGAAAGTACAGGCAAACAGGAGGGAACAAGGACGAAGGACTTCGAAGGATGGAAGACTGACGTGAATGCAATGTCCATTGGGAATTTGAATTTCACTGGCTGGCGTTCGAATTTGAATCGGATGCTGAAAAGATCCGGGACTGCGGAAAAACGTTAAAATATTTGCTGTCTCCAGTGTGTGTGGTCGGACTGTTAAATTCCTCGATTGTGTACGTTTCTGGGTGGTTTATGTGCCTTTTCAACAATTTAATGGGTATTTTGTGGCTTTCAAAGCGTACACACGTATTGTTCTTTGAGTTTATGGAATTTTCACTTGTTTTAAACTTGTTTCCGTTGGGCTTCCAAAGTTTAAGGCTTTTCGATCAACTTTAATTGCTTGGTGTTCTGACTGCATTTTTTCTTTGATCAAAATTAGTTCGAAAAAAAATTGCAAAATAAAATAACACGATTGGAAAATCACCTGTCGTCCATTCCTAAGCTTAATGCCTTGTTCTAGTTCTCTGAATCGCGATATTTCGGGACGATGGAAAGATGGCATAAAAGTTTGCGTTTATCCAGAGCAAGAAAAATTTCTAAGCCAATTGTAGAATTAAGTCGAAGTTTACAACCGTTCTGAATGTGTACCAAGGACACCATCGAATTAACTATAGATTTTGCGATGCGCCACATGTAATACAAAAACGCAGCAAGAATTTGCACACATTCCCTAATTCATTGATTAATGTGGATTGGATTGATTGTGAGGAATAATAGAATTAATGAATGTGTAGCAACAAATGCTATTTCATTTTAAATTTGTAAAATAATATTTTGGGATAGTAGCCTGCGAATATGATTTTGTTAATTAGAAAAATAAAAAGATTGAGTCAAGTGTCAACCTTATAATCGAATATTAAATAAAAATGGAAGAGTTCAATTAAATAAGAGTTTAAACGACCTTACAAATGTGGCGCGAATTGACACCACCCATTTGAATTCCTTATAACTTTTATTTAAGCGATAATTTTTATAATTTTGTGTAAATACAGTCCATTAATGGGAAATATATAAGCACGTTTTAGCATTGAGAAAAATACACTGTGCTTCAGGTTATACAATTCAAATATGTTTATTTTACATTCACTTAGTGTTTTAAGGACTTTTGTATGACAGCTACCCGAAGGAGTTGACAATTAATGAACTCAGTCTCGTTTTTGACAAAAAACTGATTCCTGTAAAATTTTAAATCCCTGCTTCAACTCGTATAGTCGATTTTGTAACTTGCATACATTTTTCAGGGACTTTTCTAGGCTGCTACACAAAGGATTCATTCGGTTTGCATCATATTCGGAAATTTAGTTTCAAACATTGTAAACTTTAAGTATGGAAAATTTCAAGTTCCTAACTTGAAGCATTCGAGCAATAATTGTGAAATCGTGTTCTATGGTCTCTTGTATGGGAGGTACCCGAAAGAGTGAAAGGATATCGCCCATTAATGAACTTAGCCTTAATTTTTCTATTTTACAAGCTGTGACAAAATTTCAACTTCCTAGGATTACGCGTTCTTGAGTTATCGTGCAAACGGACGGACGAACCGACAAAACCAAATTTATGGAGAATTTATTTATTCCATAAATTTGGTTCTTACCATTTTTAGCGAGAAATGCAAAATACGACTACGAATCGACAAAACAGAAGTCTCCAGAATATTATTTTTTTGCTCACCACAATCACGGAGCAACGGAGTGAACTGGAACTAGTTCACTGAACTAGTTATTTTTAGTGAGTGAACTAACTCCAACTCACTAAGTTCCTTTTAGTGAGTGAACTAACTCCGACTCACTCACTAAAAGGAACTGCTTTGCCCAACTCTATTCTAAACTACTGGTGTAGCAATAGCAATGTACCTCTACGTGACATCAACATTAATCAAGCTTCTTCAAATTAAAAATGTTCAAGTTTAATCTCCTGGCTTCATCAGTTGTCGTAAAACTGGTCAAGCAAAGCCTATACACCAACCAAAATGTGATTGACGTGATAAACTGTGGTAATCTGATCGGTTCATATCACAAACTTGAGACTTGGTGACTGAATGGCATACCAGGGATCAAAATAAAAATATGGTTCTATACGTGTACTCTTTCATTTATAAAGTATCGATACGTAATTCTATTGTGATCTTCAGCACTTTACATATTTAAATTTTACAATCCAATCGTTTTGTATAAATGTCTCACTGTTTAATGCCATCCTCCAAAGCACACAAAATTATTCTCTCATAGTCATGCATTCCTAAATTGCTTATTATAAATTCATTCCATCCTAGCATTATAATCAGCATGACTTTATTTCCATCAAATGCATTTTATATTTTGTTTTATTGATACGAAAAAGGGCTCTTGAACGAATTTAACGAGCCTCTTGAGACCATCATTTCATGACATAAATTTTTCAATTAGTTTGCGACAATGAAATTATGAAATGACATGAACGTTAAAAAATGTTGAGTTGAAAATTAAACTTGAACTCGATTTTATGATGAAACGAAAAACAAATAATTTTTTTGACCGTGTTTATATCGCTATGGTTTTAGAAGTGGTGTGGCGTTTGGGCTGCTATATTGCATTGCTACTGTCTTAGAGCTGTTCTGCTTTTGGATTGGAATTTTTGTCTAGTATCTATTTAAAAAGACATAAAAAACAATGATGAGTTTTCCAAAAAAAATCAATTCAAAATTTTTTGAAAAAATTTTTATCATTCTGGAATGTGCCATTTGGTTTTGTACTTCATACTTTAACGTAAATAAAGCAACGATTAACGATTTATTGCCACGTTGTGTCTTTAAGGCGAGGGTACAACTGAAAATTTAAATTTATAGCACTTTGCATAATTACAATTGTGTGTACCTTTGAGCGGGTTTGAAAATTCACTGCGTTGGAGTCGGTTGAAATGAGAATGTAGAAATACTTTAGATAAAATTTTATTAATCACATGAATGTACAACATTGGAATGTTATCACTTTCTAACATTAAAAGTACAATTAAAAAATGAAAATAACCCACTACTATAATATACATAAATGGCAATAATTTGCAGATATTTGGTGCATAAATAAAATATAACTTTTAAAAATACCGGCGAAGTAAAATTGTGCGCCAAAGCACAACTGTGTAATCAACTCGCTAATAAAAAAAAAAAAAATAGTAATAAAATATTAGGAAGACGAAACACAACTTAAGCAGTTTCGTTTGTGCATGATACTCGAAACAAAATTGAAATTTAGTACTAAACTATAGATTGCAGATTATTTTCAGGCCATCGGATTCTTTCGCATCAGTTCGATATCGGATTCCATCATGTCTCGAACGAGTTCTTCGAACGATATTTTCGGAACCCATTGCAATTCGGTTTTCGCTTTAGTTGCATCGCCTTGCAACAAATCAACTTCGGTTGGACGAAAATATTTCGTATTGACCTTAACGCGAACAATTTCTTCCGTACCGTTCCTTTCGATACCGACTTCATTCACACCTTCGCCACGCCATTCAATAGTCCGACCAATAAATTTAAATGCAGCCTCAACAAATTTCCGAACACTATGTGTTTCTCCGGTAGCAATTACGAAATCTTCCGGCTTGTCCTGCTGTAGCATTAGCCACATTGCTTCGACGTAGTCCTTGGCATGTCCCCAATCACGTTTCGAGTCCAGATTGCCAAGTTCGAATGATTGTAGCTGACCCAATTGAATTTTCGCTACCGATCGTGTAACTTTTCGTGTAACGAAATTTTCACCACGTCGCGGCGATTCGTGATTGAAGAGGATCCCGTTACAGGCAAACATATTGTAGGCTTCACGGTAGTTGATCACGATCCAATATCCGTACATTTTTGCACAAGCTGTTGATGAAATTATAAGCAATTGCGAGTATAAGACAAACGACTAGTACTTACCATACGGTGATCGTGGATAAAACGGTGTCCGTTCATTCTGTGGAGTTTCAATTACTTTTCCGTATAGTTCGGAAGTTGAAGCCTGATAGAATCGAACCTGCTTTTCAAGGCCACAAGTCCTGATTGCATCGAGAAGACGAAGTGTTCCGACTGCATCGACTTCGGCTGTATACTCGCTAAGATCGAACGAAATCTTAACGTGACTTTGCGCTGCCAAATTGTAAATCTCAGTAGGCCGAACAAGAGTTATAATCTTCACTAGACTGCTACTGTCCGTCATGTCGCCATAGTGCAATTTCATTTTGCCTTCTCGATGAGCTCTGGGATCGGCGTATAAGTGATCGATACGAGACGTGTTGAATGAGCTTGAACGCCGTATGATTCCGTGCACTTCATAGCTTTTGCCGAGAAGCAATTCGGCAAGATAAGAACCATCCTGAGGAATTAGCAAAATGAATTGAACGTTTTATTAATTGTATTACAACGAGATTTGAAAATTTTTGGAAAAAAAAAAAGTTTGATTTTGAGTGGATCTATACATAGGCGAGAGTATTTTGAAGAAATCACTAACTACGGGTTTACCTTCATTAATCTGTTGCCTTGAACAGAACTTGAAGAATATTATCGTTAGGTATACGAGGGCGGTTGAAAATTTCCTGGTTCGATGTGGTTAGGTTTTTCCCCCAAAAGAGAAAAGTTTCCCCAGTAAGCTTACTGTGGTAACTATTCCGGTTAAAATCTATATTCCAGCCTACTATCTACAGGAAAAGGCAATAAGAAAATTAAGAAAAAAAACAAAAGTATTCTTGGTGTTTTCAATACGAATTTTAATCACTACTCTGGATCTGGATAAATGAGCAAAAAAACACACCTATTATTGTATTATATCATTATATGCGAATGAACAAGCATGGAGTTAAAAAGAGTGAGTAGTGTTTAATCTTGTAATTAAATTGCTTTGTAGATTTGCATTAAAAAAAAGGATGACGGAAGTATTCACAGTGAAAGGTAGAGCTGAGGACAAACGACCGCTGGAAAAACAGCGAAAAAGATTTAAGGATTCGGTTGAGGCAGATTGCAAATCGCTTCTTAGATGGACAAATTGAAGGACGCGGGCGCTGAATCGAGATGACTTCAAACAATGTATCCTGCAGGACCTGGTCCGATTTGGGATGTCCCGCCATTGATGATGAATCGATATTGTATACAAGCCAGTATAACAGTCTAAGTGCATTCCTTTTTAGTATGCGATCCCAGCATTGTAACAGTTCTGAAAGCCAACAGCAGTTAGTTCTTGTGCCTGCATAGAATACGTATATTTTGTATTGTCACCGCCAAAAATCTAATTATCATGTCCTCAATTTCTATCTCTATAATTGTGTTTTGTCTAAATGGGTGTTCAACAGTACATTTTGGGTTTTGAATCCTAGTCTCTATCCATTGAGCATCCGTCATATTTCATATAAATTAACTGCGGGCGCAACTTTATTATTTCATGGGTAGAAGTCCGTGTTTACTGATGAGAAGCGGATAAGACTGACAACCTAAGGAATAACTAGTAGGCTCTTTGGACCGTTATTTTCTAGGTTGTCAGTCGCTCAGACTGTTGGCCGATTTTTATTACTCCATCACCTTCCACCCCCATCTTTGTACACAAATGAAAGTCTAAATATTTTTTTATATTCAGTTTGTAGCACATCTACATATAGATACTAAGTTTTAACTGCCTGGCATAAGCCGTTTCTGAGATATAAGACACCAATGTCTCTATACAATTGTCAATTATTAGCTTTCTATCTTTTGCGGCTTTAGAGATATTAAAATCAGGATATTTTCTTGTCTACCCACTCCCTACCCTCAAATTTTCCCGCTAGAGGTCTGCCGATTCTAACTCCTGTAAAATATTAAAGATCATATTTCTATGATACAGTTATTGAGATATTACAATTTTTTTTTTTTTTTTAATGACTGTCTCTCCACCTCCGCGCTTCAGCTCCTCTCCCTCAAAAATTCATTCAGTAGACTCCACTGGTAATTCTATATACAGAAACTAAATTTTATCTTCCTGGCACGATTGTGTCGGAAGATATTGTAGTTCAAAGTTTTTCACCCTCCACCCCCATTCGTCAGTACCCCACTTAACATTTTTTTTTTTCTAATCTCCTAGTACCTCTTAAAACAACTACAAAGTTTTAATCATCTGAAATCAATCGTTCAGGAGATATGGATTTTAGAATGTTCCAATCCGTGCTTTCAATCTTTTCAATCCCTATCGGCCATTTTTTTGCAAATGGGTCCACTATCATAATTCTATATATGTTCCAATTTTAAGCGGATCCTGAGATTTAGAAACCTATATTTTTTCTCTAAAATGCGTCTCCCACCTCCCTCCTTACACCTCCATCACTCAAAAAGATACCAGTCGTAGAGGTGCAACCATTCTACCTACCATAAAAATTCCAGCTTATTCTCTTAAATAGTTTGAGAGCTACGCACCTTCAAGCTGTTTTGCGTAAGGCGTACAGACAGACATTTTTTTTTGGTTTTTTTTTTTGGGGTTTACTAGTCCAAAAACGTGAAAAAAAAATTAAAATTTTAGATTGATCATTAAAAGTATTCTACATTTACCTTTTGTGAGAAACGTAGGAATAATTAGAGAAAATGTTATAAATAAAAAAACATAGGAGTACAAATTTAAATTTCTTAATTATTAACAATTTTACTAACAGAATAATATTTTTTAATTATTAAAAAAAAAAAGAAGTAGTAAAAAGAAATTGATTACGCTTTTAGTAACATCAAAAAGTATGTAGCATGAATACACAAATATTTTTTTCACCATTCAATATTCCAGGACTGGTACAAAACTGATATTATCGCGTTGCTAATCGCCTTAAGGTTCCATGTGCACGTTAAATGCAATTTTGATGATTTATGACTGTTTTCTTACCAATATTTCACGTTAATGGCAACAAAAAAACAAAATAAAATTACATCATTTTATTAGCTGGTATGTAAACTAGGTAAAAATTCGAAACTGTATTTGAAAAAAATGCTATTAGAACAACAACCCTTGAACATTTTTTAAAATGCGTATGTTCGAATTTTTTAACGCATATTTCCTATTTCTTGAATAATTAACATGTCATTTTCATTAATATAATGATAGAAAAAATCTTAAAGAAGGCCCTCCATAAAGAAAACTCATGGCGCCTTAACAATGGATCAAGAAATCTGAACTCTCTCCGAACAATTTCAATATTTGGTATCCATGTTAAGATTCAGATTTCCTGAACACAACCTAATAGCTTTCGGAGCCTGAAATTCTGGCTAAGTTCCGGTTTGCAGTACTGCATTTCAGAACCTGATTAAGTTGTTCTCATTAGGCTTGTGTAGTTCGCGAAGGAACTAGCTCGGAAGAGCGTTTCCATAAGTGAAAAAAGGGAAGTAGTTCGCAGTGAGTCCCGGTTATAGTTCGTTAATTTTGAAGCTGTCTCACGTGGCGAGAGAAAGTACAGTTCACCAAAAGGAGTTAGTTCACTTACTCAAAGTGTGCATGTGATGACCTAAAAAAAAAGGTCCTCATTTCCCCGGTGAAGAGCAAGTAGTTACCAAGTTCAGAGTCAATCTGTTGACCTAAAAAAAAATGTCATCACTCCCGCAGCCAACTAATACCTGTTCAAGTTCGGAGTGAATGTGAGGACCTAAAAAAAAAGTCCTCACTTCCGCACGAAAGGAACTCGTTCCTATTTAAGCTGTGTCAGGTGGCGAAAGGAGCTACAGTTCACCAAAAGGAGCCAGTTAGTTCACTCATTCCCTTAAATGACCTGTTCATTAAACGGCACATCTTTAATTTCACTGCACTCTAAGGAACGAACTAGTTCGCACTCCTGTGAAGTACTGAACTAAAAGAACAAACTAGTCTTATAAATAAATTTTAATTATTTCAAATGGTAGGTGTTAATGTTAACAAATTATGTACTGGGCTCAAAGCTAGGAGGGCAACCCTAGAGGCTGTACCAATTTACTAATAGAACTCATAAAATCTGTGAAATAAATTTTTACCTGAAAATTAGATAAAGAGATCGTATCGGATTCCAGTGTGAACAATTTGACAACGTTACCTAATTTTTGCATTTTAAATTTTTACAAAAACATCTTCAAGACTGAACATCTTAATTACTTAAGCAAAAATGTGTTTTAATTGTTTAAACAATAAAAAAAAAAACAAATATTTAATTTCTTAATCACCTACAATAAATGGACCATTTTATTCGGTCCTTGGACAAAAACTACCAAAGACCCAAACCGCTCCAAAGTGACATCTATTAGTCGATAAACGGAGTTTAATGACCCTCCCCAATTGACAAGTAGGAAGTAAACAAACTTCCGCTGAACCGGCAACGCAATGTTTTTATTTCTATTGTTGTCTTATCGATTCTTAGTATCCAACGTGGCAACTATATACCACGATTTTCTTATCACGTTCTGAAGTCGGAAGTGAATTTACCAGGTGGATGTAATCTGAGTCAATCAAAAAAAAAATGAAATGCTTACCTGTCCCGTGATGCCGGTAATCAATGCCACTTTCGGTCCACTTCCGTTATCACTTTTACCAATTGCCGACGTCGAACTATCTTCGGTTGCCATTTCAATTGAAATTTAAGGAACTGAATTAGACGGTAAAAAAACTTATCACAAAAGCACAACAATCGAAAATTCTAAATTCAACACGTCAATTTGACAAGCGCGAATGCAATGAGATCTGTGCTGCCACGGCAACCCGGTTTTTATAGAAAAAATTTTGAGGTGCGTTCTAAATCTTTGTGCAAGGTTAATTGTTTTTTTTTTTTTTTTTTGTTTAAATTGTCATTAACTTTACACTGTTTTGTGGCTTGAACAATTAATAAAGAAAGTGTGTGGCATAATTCCACATTGCAATTAAATAGAAACAAAACAATTATTCGAAAATTTGTGAAATAAATCACGTCATTGAACCAACTCTGTCGTAGGCAAGTTTTTCGGTGACACTGACAGCAAACGTCAATTAGTAATTTTCTTTTCAGATCGAATTGTGTTCAGTTCGCTTTCATTTTCTCTTTAACAAACCGAATTGCGTGTATTTCCTAGATTAAGTCATGTATCGGAAAATAGCGATACTTTTTGTAATATGTAGTTCGATAAGTTTTTCATATGTACGTATGATAAGTGATTATTTTTGTTTTTACTTATCCCGGAAAATTTTCTTCTAGGCCGAGACTCAGTCGTACGAAGACAAAAGATGTAAATGCATTTGCCCGAGCATTGCATCGGTACTTAATAACACGCATGATACCACACGATCGTTTTTTATACTAAATGTTTCACCGTCTATGTGGTAAGTCGAAAAAAACAATATTATTATGCCACCGGGGGGAGTTGCAAATTTTGAGTTTGTGTCAACTACGCATAAAAACTCCACTCGACAAATTACTGTCGTTTGCGTTTTGTTGTCTGCTTTCTTTTTTATTTATCTTTTTAATTGTCCAAAAATAAACAACAACCAAGGATTTGTCTTCGCGAATCTACCTATTTCCAAGATTGCATTTTTTGCATTTTTTATGGATGAAAAACTTACTAGATAAAAATGGAATCACATTTTTCACCGCCCACCTCACTCTGATACAAATATCAGTTTAAAGTTCATTATAAAATGTTCAAAACCGATATCTAATCTGTTGGTTTTGGGTCGGTGCAGGATTACTTGTGGGTGCACATAATATTGCTAAGGCCTACCGCCTCCCGGATTAGGCTAGCGTCTTCCAGGCAGTTATAGGTACTGGGGATTCGTGAGGCTTGTCGTACCTTAAAATACGACTTATCGCCAACACGCAACGTTGTCATTTTCACCAAATCATAACCGATTTTAGAGTGCCCATCGAGGCCATTACGAACGTTAGCAGAAAGGAGATTAATTTAATTTTAGCTTTAGAATTAAGAAGAAAAATTGTTAGGCATAAGATTTAAGGCAAAAATAAAGCACATTTAAAACTAAAATCTAAAAACGCAATATGTAGGAAGTTATAGCCATCTTACAACCGAGCCAAGTCAGACGACGTCTGACACGACCCGGGCAGACGTCTCCGGAATCACGACATTCAGTAGAGGACACTGGCCAATTGAGGATCATGCAGCCAAATTATGCATTCCGTTCAATTAACACTGCCGCAGCTGCCAGGACCTAATGAGCGAGAGTCGCTCGTTCATTTCCTTTGTGAGTGTCTGGCAGTGTTACCAGAAAAAAAATTATGATTGTGATATATTTAGCAGTCTTAGCAAAATTTTTTTTAATTCAATTTCTGGTAACAAAAAATTGCAAAAATTAGTATCCTTATGAGCTGCGCTCAATGTTTTCAAACGCTCCCTGCACTCCCCCACTAGCTTAGAACTCTCAACATGTCCTTCACACTCACAATTAATATAAATTCTTGTTGTCACAGCAACTGCGATGGAGCGATACTTCCAACAATGCGCAGTAAGTTAAATGGAAAAGAACAGGAGTACTGTCCCCGATGCGAGTGTACCTACGAATATCGAAACACTGCTATTATCAAAGTATAGAAAATTATGATTTTAAATTATAATCGCGATTAAATTTGATTCCACTCCGATTTTTTTTTTCCAGGTTGTTGTAATCATCGTTATCTGGGTGATCTCGATTCTAGTCATCTATATGCTTTTCCTGATGTGTCTGGATCCATTGCTCAACAAGCGAGTGAAAGCAAACTATCAGGAACACACAAATGAAGATGTACTTATTACCCATCCAACCGTTCGATATACACTTTTAGAATATAATAAAGACATAGATGTGTAGCACATAGTTCATTTATTTTTTGTTTAGTCTTATTTTCATTTGACTTACATTCATTTTTTACAGTGTAGTTGTTCTTCCTACTATAATTTTAGTTACAAACAAATTTTTCTATTTTCTATTTGTTTGTTTCCTTTCTTTTTAAATTCCTTTGTTTGAATTGAATTGATCAGATTTCAGTTGTATGTAAAAAAAACTCTTTTTCACAGGATGATACAACATCGGTAGGAGCTCCGGCTCAATCGTCGGCTGCACAAGCCATGAGTTCACGTGGAAATGTTTTGAATCGCGTCGGACATCAGCAGGACAAATGGAAGAGACAGGTACGCGAACAGAGACGAAATATTTACGACAGACATACAATGCTTAATTAGCAACTGTTCTTGTTTAGAAATTAATCTCAATTATTTATTTCATCCAGAATCGTTATATATATCTTTGAATTTGTTTTTAATATTATAACCGAATATTTTTTTCTTCTTTTTTGGGTTCATATGGGAAATAAAAATATTTTGTTTTATTATTCCATAATTATGATGTTTTGAAAAGTCTGAATAATAATAATTTGCGTAATATTCAATAGTTGATAGTATTTTCTTTAAGAGTTAAATATGCAATGTGACTGCCGCGTATGTCGGTAACTACGTATGCGTATGGACACTACACCATCTCTGTTTTGAATATATAAATGGCAAATTACTCTGGAACTTGTTCGGTACTTTTCCAAACGTAAACTACCTTCATTGTGATTTGCCAAAAGTCGTTTTGATTTTGAATAAAAATAAAGAAAGTGCATCTATTAAAACTGAGAAAGTTGGTTCATGGTTGCCAACGGCCAATAAAAAAAAATTGAGACAAATTTCGTGTGCCAGTTCTTCCTACGCATGAATTGGTGGCTGAATATCTAATACCATTTAACTTACTGCGCTTTGTTGGAAGTATCGCTCCATCTCAGTTGCTGTGACAATAATCTAATGTATAAAAATGAAACAGTTTTTTGGTCGGGCGGGAATAAAATTTACACCTGTGAACCGTTGCCTCCCAAATTTTGCATAGACATTCTCGAGACTACCGGACAGGTCGAGAACATAATTACATATTCCCGAAATTGGTGGTTCGCGAGTTTTTTCAATATTTGAGTTTTTTAATAAGTTGAATCAGATGAACCTGACTTAGAATTAAAAATTTACAACAGGCAGTCGTAATTTATTTGTTTCGATTTTACTACCGCCTGCGAACACGTGACGTGAGTAACAGGCGCGATGAAACATAATTATATATTCCCGAAGTTGGTGGTTCGCAAGGAGGATAGTGGATAGAGAATGGAGGATGAATGGAAAAAAATGAAAAGTGAAAAATGGAAAATAAACAATAAAAAATGAAAAACGGCATTAATGTCTCCAGTTCCTTGAGCTGAGAAAGTGTATCCGAAACGGGAGTAATGTATCAACGGGAGAAACAGGACCAATGAATAAACGGGAGTAACAGGGGCGATAGAACAACGTGAGCGTAATTTATACTAATTGTGAGTGTGAGTGTTGAGAGTTCTAAGGTTTTCTTGTGCTAGGTTCCGAGCCATGGAGGAATATCAGGAAATGAGGTAGGAGCGGCGCACTTCATGGAGTCCGGGCAAAGTGCAGTTGTGGGCTGGTACGTTGCTCGAAACTCCAGATCTCAATGCCTGAACGAGAAAAATTAATCTCTCCCAGAAAAGTACCCTTAACATGGTATAACTTCAACTTTGTAAATGTTCTGATCAGTTAATTTTTACGTCTTACGAGTTAAGATCAAAATGCAAAAGTGTAGTCTAATAGGATATTTATTTATATAATTATACGTTTCATAATTTATTTCACCCAAATCTCTAATTGTTTGTACTTCGATCAAACTTGGAAGCATTGTGTAAACTAATTTTATATACCACCAAATACTTTCTTTATTTCATCGTAAAACACTAAAACTAATGCCGATCCCGTTCCTCTTATAACATTAGAAAGTGCACCTTTGAAGAACGCACCAGTTCCTTCTTGTACCAAAATTTTCTGCCAGCAATCCAACGTATTTTTGTACATTACTTCACCACCCTTCAGGCCAGACTGCATCATCATTCTTCGTCGAACTGTATCGAACGGATACGATATTACACCCGAAACATTGGTCACAACCTGAGCAAAAGAAAATGATTAAAAAAAAACTAGTCTCACGTATCTGGTATTAAATTCATACCTGGGCAATAATGAACGAAACAAGGACATTTGTATTTTTCGGATCGGGCAGCATTGATTTGGCCGTATCGAAAAATCCAAAATAGCACGCCCGATAAATTACAATACCCTGTACGGACACGACAAAACCTCGATAGAGTCCCAGATATCCGTCCGATTTGAATGTTTTCGCTATGCAATCAACCAAACCCGAATATTGACGTTGTCCCTCCTTCCCGACATCAGCACCAAGTCGAGTTCTGGCATAATCCAACGGATAGACGAATAGCAACGAAGTGGCACCAGCTGCGCCACCACTAGCCAAACTAGCAGCAAAATAACGCCAAAAGTTCTCCTCCTTCTTGAGATTGCCCATAAAAATTGCCTTATAGTAGTCCTTGAAGGCAAAATTCAACGCCTGTGTCGGAAAATAACGAATTACATTGGCCAGATTACCGCGCCAAAACGACATAAATCCCTGTTCCTTCGGTATTCGTACGAAACAATCGATAATTCCCTTGTATTGTTGCTCGACTGCAATTTGCTTGGATGCATGTTGCACTTGTAGGAGCAATTTTACACGTTCGATTGGGGCCACTGATGTTTTAGCAACGGCCGCTGATACACCGCCGGCAAAGAAATCGATTAAAAAATTTTCTACGTTACTTCGTTGCTTTGACTCTTCCTTCTTATCTCCCATGTTCTTATTTTTTTTTAATTGAATATTTCAAATGTAATTAAAATTGTACACGTTTTATTTATTTGTTTATATTAATTTGATTTACTCGTAAGGGCCAACTCAGATAGTGTTCTGTCTTTTTTTTTTAAATTCAATCTCTACAATTTAACAGGGTGATGTGTTTTTATTGGAGAATTCGTATTTTAAATAAAATGCTTACGATATGCAGACCACAGTAAGGAAGAGCTACACAGGCAAAGAAGGCATAAACAGAAGAAAAATGGTATAAGTAATAGACGTATTCGAATAGTATTACAAGACAGAATTAGTCCTTTTTTGTATGAAAAACCGCTTGCACAAGTGATAGACTAATATTCTTTTCAAACGTCCGTAAAATGAGTGTATTCTCCGTAGTTCTGTAGCCTCGATTAGACAGATTATCGATGATTTTTATCATCATCGTCAATGGCGCTACAGCCCAAATCAGACCAGGTCCTGTAGGATACATTATCTGAAGTCATCTCGATTCAGCGTCTGCGTCCTCCGATTTGTGCGATCTGCAATCTGCGTTAATTAAGTCCTCGTATCTTTTCTGCGTGTTTTCCCACCGATCGTTTGCCCTGAGCTCTACCTTTCTGTGCGCGCTTAGGAATTCTTCCGTCGTCCATTCGCTCCACATGACCAGTCCATTGTAGTTTACGCACTTTATAAGGGTCGATGCGGCTGGGTCGTCATAGATGTTATACAACTTATTGTTGTACCTGTGCCTTCTCTTACTGGTCCCAAAATTCTCCGAAGAGTTAGTCGTTCAAAAGCGTCTATTGATTTTTTAGACGCTTGGTGAGAGTCCACCTTTCGCTTGCATATAGTAGCACAGGTTTTATTATGGGATGTAAGCAAAGGTGGTGGTCAAGTTCATGTTTTGTTGATGGTTTTGTTGGCGTTACATCTAGTGCGCGCATTTAAGTTTATTATTTGCTTTTTCGCTTCTCACTATCCTGTTCTACAGAGATGTCCATAATGCCGACTACTCGGTAAGTATCTATGTAGATTCTATAAGCAATGAGACTTTATATTACTGACCTTAATGAATTCGCACCAAGGTGAAACCCGCACTTCAATGGGTAAGTTCATTCTTTACAGACACTAAGGCGTATAGGTGTTTCAGGCTTTGATTAATTTCACCGACCGCTATTCTCGGTGTTTGTAGTACGAAGCAAAAAAAAAATATATCAGACATCATTGCATTGCATTCAAGCGATTACATCAATAATAAACATTACCACTAATAAAAATGCAAGATAACTAATTTTACTGATTATTTTTTAACAATAAAGAATTGTTATCGACCTGAAATTTAAAAAAAAGGTGCTACCCTGAAATTTTGTATTTTTACGGTTTTGGACTAGTAAACCTCAAAAAAACAAAAATGTCCGTCTGTCCGCCGTAGACGACGTACGCAAAACTGTAGCTTTCAAAACCCTTGAGATATTAAGCAGAATGGTAGGTAGAATGGGTGAACCCCTACGTGTGGTACATTTTGGAGTGGCGGGGGTGTGAGGGGGAGTGTTTAAGAATGAAAAATGTTGGTTTCTAGATCTGAGGAACTGCTTATGCTAGGGGACTGTAAGTTGAAACTCAAGCAGTACTCTAAAGCCGGCTACAGACTTATCGCCTGTTTCGCCTATTTCGCGTCTTTCTCGTGAATAGTGCGGAGAGGTTTCTCGTGAGTTTCTCGCGTTTCGTTGTTCGCGATTCGTGCGCTTTCTCTGCTGGAAGCGGTTTTTTTTTTAGAAAATCATGCTTGACGAGAAAGTGACGAAAATTACTCGAGACGATTTTTCGTGTCTTTATCGTGAGTTTTTGGTTTTTCGTGGTTAATGTCAGTAAAAATGGATGCTCTGCTCAGCTGGTTTTCTACGAAAATACTTCACGAAATGTAGAGAGACCACGAAAACGCTAAACTTGCAAATTGTGCGTATTATTCTTTCTCGTGTTCTCGCAAGTATCATGTGTTTCGTGAAATAAGACGAGAAACTCACGAGATGCGAAAAACACAAAAGGCAGGAGTAGTCTGTAGCCAGCTTAATAGTGGACTCATTTGCAAAAAAAAAAGTTTGATAGGGGTTGAGGGGTGTACGAGTGGGGGAGGAGAGCTATATGAGGTGCTTAAGGTGTAGACGATTTAGAATGGAGGAGTAGATCAGGGTTGGACGGGGAGAGAGGGATATCAAGTGGGTGAACAGAGTTATTAAAGAAGCGGATGGTTTTGTACCAAGTGATGAGGAGTTGCTCGACTGTTAGCATAGGACATATGCTGGTTGCGGTGTTTTGGTAATCCTATATTCCTGGATCAATCTGGTGTGCCTCAGTCTGATCCTTGAAAGGATGACAGTTTTTTTCCCTGTCTAGCTGTGGACAGTAGTTTGGAGGACGTGTGCTTCTTCAGTACTTTACCAGGAATGTTTTGCTGTTAGACCAGAAGTAGGTTTAGGTTTCGGTTGCAGTGGCGGCCAAAAGCCTCACATAGACACACGAGGGCCCATAGTGATACCACATAGAAAACAGGAGACCCAATGTACCTATGGTAGTTGCGCTTACGTTTCGATCTGTGTTGAGAGCTCCTCGTTTAATTCAAAGGTCACCTGTTACCATAGCAAAGTTGAGCAGTTGACTCCGCATGCTGTTAAAGAGACTTATTTAAGGTTTGTGAAGGTCGGTTCACCCAGAGCTTTCACCCGTCTCCTAGCGAGAGCTGGGCAGTTGCACAGGAGGTGTTCTAACGTTCCCCGGAAAGAGCCCAGGAGTAGGTCCTCTGTGGGCCAAGTTGCTTCTGGGCGTGAGCCGAACAAAGCACACGGCGGTAACTTCTTCCTCATGGGGGGGGGAGATGGTAGACTTGACCAACTGGTCCGCCATATCCTTCCCCGTTATACCAACGTGGCCAGGAACCCAGAAAACTATAGTCCCTGCAGGATTGGCTCTGATGCGGGCTTGTAGGAATCGAATAGTGCAATTAAAACCACAGGTGAAAAACATGATTAGTCACATATTGGTAATTTTACAGGACAGAAAATTTTTAACTTCAACCAAAAAGGTTTTTCCCTTGCGTGGGTAATTTTTAATACGCAATTACTATAGACTAGACAGATTTCCCCCCTGTTTGTGTTTGCTAGAGTATTGTTTATGATATTAGCCAACAACTGATCAATATCTCAAAAACGAAAAAAAAAAAAATACTTATCATGTTTTTCCCCTTTGGTCTTCAAATAATGCCATATAATTCCTACAAATAAGAATGTAAGGAAATTGAATGGGCCGAGAGAAATGCAGCTAAAACGAAACTACCTCATTGCTCTTTCGAGAGAGTGGGGTTTGTTTTTTCTAATTGTAAGGGTAAAGCGGGAGCAAGACAATTGATGAAGGGCTCTTATCGGTTTTGTTATCTTTTGAAATATTTATGTTTATGTAGTAAAATAGTTTTACTACGTTTCTGTGAAGATAAACGCTAATTACAACCGCCTGCATTATTCAAATAAACAAAGTAACCGAAATTCGATTTGAACTGAAATCAAAACTCGTTTTTTTTTTCACATCCAGTTGGCGTTTCGCCTCAGAAAATTACCATAAATTCGCCGTTCACCATACGTGTCAAAATCAAGATGTTCGCCGCGAACAGCAGCCAGCAGCAGTTTCTGATGTGATGTGATGATGTGTTGTTGTAAAGTCGTAGGATATTCCAGGAAATCGTGAAATTAGAATTAAATATTTTGTTAAAATTAGCGTAAATAATTGAAGAGAAATGGGCGGACAAAAATTCCAATACGACGAAAGTGGCGGCACATTCTTCTACTTCTTGTTGTCATTTCTAGCGCTCGTGTTAATTCCAACAACAATTTACACTTGGCCGAGAAAAAAGAAAGAAGGTAGGTTGGTCGCGGTTTCGCACACAAAATTATCTTTTAGGTTAAATAGTGACATAGAGTGCGACATGTCTAACATAAAATTTATGTGAAAATGTGCCACGAATAGCGGGCGTAGCATTTTGATTTGCTGCGCAACGTTTCGCGTGTTTTATTTTCGGGAAATTTCCACCGGTCCGGAATGTGCGTTTCGATTGTCTGAAGATGCGCCGACAGCGCAGCACTTCGCAGTCGACTACCTACGCTAATTGAATTACACTAATTTTGTTGTGTATTTCTCTTTCGTATCGTTCCAGATCCCGACAAGCTAAAAGAACAATGTCAATGTCCGGATTGCGTGAAGAAGCGCGTCATCATAGCCGAATCGCAGCCCTACAAAAATGTCAAGTCGTTCTTCACCAAGTTTCTCATCGTTCTCGGCTGGGTTTTTCTCATCTACTTGGCCTACCGCGTCTCACAGTTCGACTATGAAATGGTGAACTTTGATCCGTACGAGATTTTAGGCATTCCACCCGATTCGAGCCAGTCCGATATTAAGAAGGCCTATCGGAAATTGTCGGTTATTCTGCATCCGGACAAGGAAACGGGTGACGAGAAGGCTTTCATGAAATTAAGTAAAGCGTATCAGGCGTTAACGGATGAAGAGTCCCGAAAGAATTGGGAGAAGTATGGCAATCCGGACGGACCGGGCGCAATGTCCTTCGGTATCGCGTTGCCGTCGTGGATTGTCGAGAAGGAAAATTCCGTATGGGTTTTGGGTCTGTACGGTCTGGTTTTTATGGTTGCATTGCCTATTGCAGTCGGAACGTGGTGGTACCGCTCGATTCGTTATTCCGGCGACAAGGTCCTTCTGGACACGGCACAAATGTACTTCTTCTTTTTCCATAAAACGCCACACATGGCCCTGAAACGTGTTATCATGATATTAGCGGCCAGTTTAGAGTTCGATAAGCGTCACAGTTCGCAAGTGGTTGAACGACTGTCGGATAACGATGAAGTGCCAGCTGTAAGCTTACTATTTGCCATTGTCTTCGTTTTTATCGTTCTTAATTGTGAAATTCTTTTCGCAGCTCATACGCAAATTGCCAAATTTAAATGAAAAGTGCAAGGAGCATCCACTTTGTCGGATGTATTCGATTAAAGCGCGTGCTATTTTACACGCTCATCTCAGCCGAATGCCACTGAATCCCGACACGCTGGAAAAGGATCGTCAGTTTATTGTGAAAAAGTGCCCCTATCTAATCCAAGAGATGGTATCATGCGTGCATCAGCTGGTTGTTTTGGCCTATGCCAGAAGAAGTGAGCAAATTTTTAATTTCTCCTGCGAGTTTCATTTTAATCGACCTTTTTGTTTTGTTTTAGTACCACGACTGCCAGATATTGAAACAATTGAAAATTGTATGAAGTTGTCGCCAATGGTTATACAGGGACTGTGGGAATTTAAGCATCCACTTCTCCAACTGCCGTACTTAACGGAAGATCATTTACGCTACATAATGAACAAGAAGTATATCAAAAGCCTTCAGCAATTTGCACAATTGGATCCGGCGACAACGCGACAATTACTGAAAAATCTTTCGGATTTTGAATATGAAAATGCGATGAAAGTTCTCGGAAAGATGCCGCTTATTGATTTCAGTATTAGATGTGAAGGTAAGTCCATTTAGTTTTTTTTTAATGGTATTGTACGAAAAGGCCTGAATGCTCAAAATGCGCTGCTTTTCTGCGTGTCATTGTACGAAAATGAGAATTCTTAAGCCGGCTACAGACTTCTCCTGCTTTTCTTGTTTTTCGCATTTCGTAAGTTTCTCATCTTATTTCAAAAAAAAAAAACACATGAACCTTGCGGAAACACGAGAAAGAATTGTACACACAATTCGCAAGTTTCTCGTTTTCGTGGTTTCTCTACATTTCGTGAAGTTCATTTATTTTCAATTTCTGAACTCATGCAAGTCCAAACTTTTAACATTAACCACGAAAAATCAAAAACTCACGATAAAGACACGAAAAATCGTCTCGCGTATTTTTCGTTACTTTCTCGTAAGCAAAAGCCTTTGATGTCGTGAAAAAACCGACTCCGGCAGAGAAAACGCACGATTCGCGAACAACGAAACGCGAGAAACTCACGAGAAACCTCTCCACACTATTCACGAGAAAGACGCGAAATAGACGAAACGCGATAAGTCTGTAGCCGGCTTTATGATTCTGAATAGCATTGAAAAAATAGAAGTGGTCTTGCGTTGAACGCTTCAACTTTACTAAAAGTAATTGCATTAAGTTCAAAAACTCCAATGTAAATTTGGAAGCGTGCATCTCTCCAAACCGTTGAGAAGGAGATTGAAGACCTTAGTGGTAATATCCTGCAAAATGTTGTCTTAAACTACTTTAACATTCGCAGTACTACCATGTCTAAGCTAGAGCTAAGCTCTTAGATCTTGTGTTAACACAATGGATCTCTTAGGCATAAGTACAAACGTGCGTCCAGCTCTACCTGACACTTGTTCGCAGTGGGTTGGAATACTGTTCATCTATTTGGTCCCCTCATTATAGTTGTCACATTGAATCTCTTGAATTTGTTCAGCGCCGATTCACCCGGTTACACCTCTTCAAATATAACCTACTCTATTGTTCCTACATTGAACGTTATCCTTACTCAATATTCCCTCACTAAATCAGCGCAGATTGTATCTAAACGAGTGTATTCTATTTAAAGTTTTTAACGGTACATATTATGAATTCCATCTTGCACCTTAACCTTGAGTCTCGTTCTACCTCGCGACCGAGTAGGTCAGTCTCTGTATTCGTGCCTGCTGCGGCTTCAACTAATGTTTACTTTAATTCGCCACTGGTTTCGACTACAGAGGAATCATGATAGCCTCCAGGTTGGTTCTTTGTCCATCTTTTCTCGCATTTAAAACCTTGGTTAAGTCTTTAATTTTTAAACGTTATAATTAACCCAATTTCTCTTAGTATTACAATAATTTTCTACTTGTGTTTTTTACTACTTTCTTTTTTATAAAAATTTAATTTTACGTTCCGGTTTTTCTTCTAATTTTTATTATTTTATTTTATTTATTGTGTAATTAAGTTTTTCAATATGTACAGTGTGTCAGAAATAAATAATTAAATAAGTTAGCCTAACCTAACGATCGCGTCTCAATAAAAAGTCTTCTGTTATGCTAGGGCCTCACCTGCGTAGCGCCTATCGCGTAAATAGCACGCTTATAAGTCCCGATAAAAATTCAGCTGTAAACAAGACGCAGTCGAGTAGCCACTTTAGCGATTTATAGGCTATCGTATATGTTTAGCGCGATAAGTGAAGAAGTAGTAAAATAACACCGAAATTGGCGACAAAAAGTTCAATAAACTGCCAACAATTAACTGTTCAATATTTTTTGATAATCCTAGTTCCAAGACTAGTTCAAACTTCACAACAAGACAATAACAATAAGAATAAGACAATAATAAGTAATAATTTCACATTTCTATCATTATTAAGTTCACCAACACAAATTGCCAAAAATGGCGTAAAGAAAGAGCCTGCACACGGGATGAACCCCTTAAGCCTTTTCATTTGTGCACGGTGACCGACATTCAGTTTAGCTGATATCGTCTAGTAGCTTAAATCCACAGGAGCTGATGGCATATTTCCTGCATTACTACTACAAGGATTCGATGTGCTTCTTTCCATACTGGTTAAATTATTTAGACCTAGTTATGAAAATTAGAAGAAGAAAAACAGGAGCGAAAAATAAAATCTTTATAAAAAAGAAAAAAGGAGAAAAAAAGCAATTAGAAACACAAGTAAAAAATTATTGTAAGAATACTAAGAGAAATTGAGTTAATTTTAACATTAGCCTGTAAAAATTAAAGACTTTCAGGGCTTAGACAGGCAAAGAAATTCCTGATTTTCTCAAGTAGGAGAGCGTCGGAATTCCTTTCCTTAAGTAGATACAACGCACGGGTTATAATGGGATATTTTTGAGGACATTATTTCCTTAATTATCACCTTAAGGGGGTATTTGCTTCTAACTGACCAAAAAATAGGGCAATTTAATGATTTTTTTTTCATAGAAGATGTAAATAGAATGCTGCTATTTTTTCGCAAGATATTTAATAAGTATTTAAGGGGTTAGGTGGGTTTCAAAGCCTCAAGAAAATGGTATTTTTACTATTTTTTTTTTTAATATCTAATGAAATATTTTATTTAAACAATTTAGTACGCTAAGTTTACAAATTTTGAAAGTTCACCCGTTGGGACCTCATTTCCCTTGACCTCTCAAAAAAAAGTGCTCTCGGCGTGGACAGGATAACTCATGACTGGTTCATCCAAAATTGAAAAACCAAAAATTTTCGGTTAGTACATGCATAGAGCTCGCGCTTGAACGATGGAAAAAAAAAAATTTGAATTTTGAATTTTTGGCGGAGCTGTGAACAAAAAATCCCATTTATTGGTAAAATTTTCACCATGTGTTTGCCTCGTAAAATAAGTTGTAATAAAAATTAAAGAAAAACATTATTCGTTCAAGCACTAGATAATGTTATTTTGTAGAAGTGAGCAAAATTTGAACAAGGTCGGCTCATAACTTTTCGAGAAATCGTGTCCTCACTGACTTCAAAAATGGAGTTTCGAGAAAAAAGCGTTTAAAGTTTTGAGTTCATTTTTTTCTATGTGCTTGTAGTTGGAGCTTATACCTGTAAAATCAATAAAACGTCAAACAAACCAAAAACGGCGGGCATACGAAGTTTTAGTTTCGATTTTTCAGGGTTTTTCTTTAGCTTGAAGGTGTTAAAAAAAATAGAAACAATTTTTTCTTTTCACTATTTTGTTGGTAAAACTCCAATGACCTTAGTTTACTTTAAACTAAAAAAAAAATAAAAAAATAGCTAATTAGGTTCAAGCTCTAGAACTTACGCCAGTTTACAAAACGTAGTTTTGAGTGAAACACGTTTAAAGATTTCCTTTAGTACTTTTTGCCATTAGAAATAATCCATAAAGTAGGTGCCTAAATGATACGATAGCTCACGTATGTAGTTGATTTCAAAAAAGCCGTTTGAGTAAAAAAAAAATTTTCGATTTTTGGATTCGAGTTAAAGGCTAATATCCCCTTAAGATCATCGGTAAAGTATCACTAGATACATGACGATTCTGTGATACGACACACATTCTGTTTGATTGTGATGCAGTGGCCAAATCAAGAAGCAGATTCTCGGTGGATTTACTCTCGCCAATGAAGACCTGTCGAACACTCCCCAGAGTAAAATCATCTTTCTCAAGGGAATCGATATGGCCTAGAGAGTGGTTAAGAGCCAGGAACAAAAGACCTCTTAGGTCGTGGTTCGAGAAGCAGTGATGCTTCTATAGGCTCTACTAAACTAATAATAATCGTCTAGTGGGACGATAAAAAATTTGCGGCGATAACGCAGCTACATTAGCGTTGCGTCCCGGAATATGTTAATTTCTGTCCCGATAGGCGCAAGTGAGGCCCTAGCATTAGCAAAAAATTTACGCAGGAGTAGAACCTTTCTGCCTATGCTCGCGATGGGTACATAGAAACTCCATAAGATATTATCGTGAACTTTTTAATTCAATGAGGTTCTTTTGCGATTGTTCATTTTAATGTTTTTCGTGCTCGACCACCTGTCTAGCAGACTCCAATCCAAAGATAATTAACCCCGGTTTCCTTATTATATGGCCACTTTCCTTTTCGAATCGCTTATCTTTGGTCGTCCACCAAAGATTTATAGTCGTCCACTTCACTACTAAAATCCTATATACTCGCTTAATTTCAGTCATCGACGATGAAAACACAAATGTTGTAACGGCTGGAGCTATAGTTACAGTCACCGTGACCTTGATCAGAAAAAATATGAAGGAACTCTTTGGTGACGCAAAAATAGCAGCCAAACAATCAATAAAGTAAGTTTCTAAAAAAATTCGCTTATCAAGTCAGTTATCAGTGTTCTATCGTCAATTACATCATTCAGGGAAGCAGATGAAAAAACACCGGACGACTACGCTTCTATGCCGGACGACGGTGAACAACAGACCGTGATACCAGCGAAAAAATCAAATGCTTGGGCAAAGCCAAATAAAAAAACGCACAAAGGAAAGGGTGGCAAAAAAGGACCGACAACAAAAAATAAACCGCACGCTACACCGAATGCAACGAAAGTGGCAACAACAAATGCTACTGGTGATGGTAAAAAGTCGGAAACAAACAGTACACCGGAACAGCCGAAACAGCCAAATGATTCTGATGTCGATACCGATGAAAGCGATAACGAAGAAAAGGAAGAGAAATACGATAAGGATGCGGACAGCGGTGCGTCCAGCGAAGAGAATGAAAAGAAATCATCGGTAGAAGACGATGACGATGTCGAGTGGGAGAAACTTCAACAGAAATTGAATAAGCGCGAAAAACTCGAAGGAAAATCAAGAATTTCGCATACCGTACATTGTCCATATTTCGCCGAAGATAAACAAGAATACTGGTGGACATATATTTGTGATAGAAAGTCGCGAACACTCCTTACAGCACCGTATCATATTACAAATCTTGTTGACAAGGAAGAAGTACAACTAAAATTCACTGCACCTCGATGGCCGGCAGTTTATACACTAACAGTTTGCTTGCGATCAGGTTAGTATTTTCGAAACAACGTGGGCTATTACGATACAATTTAAATAAACTTTTTCATCTAACTGTCTCTCTCTCTCTCTCTCTGTTCACATTAGATTCCTATTTGGGAATGGATCAGCAACAGGAGCTTAAATTAGATGTACAAAAAGCACCGGCCGTTACAACCGATCATCCACAATGGGACATCAGTGAATCGGAATCAGAGCACAACGATCAGCAGGAGAATGAAAGCGAATTCGCGACTGACACATCCGAGGATGAGGAATAGTATATTTTTTTTATATACAATTATCTAATATTCGTTTCAGTTTTTCTTTTTTGTTAATTTTTCTACTTATTCGATAACTATATATCAACAATAAATTCAAACATAAAAAAAAAATCATCCTCATTGAATTCGAACCTGGTGTGAACGAAGTTTTTAATTTAAAATGTTATTAAACTTGATCATTTCAATCCATCATTGTAAAAATTTCTATTCAAAACTTTTTACAATGAATGATACGGCGGGAAATGGAATTGTTTTCTTTATTTTAGCATTTATTATTTCGTAAATAAATAAAAAGTAAATAAATTGTGTAACTTTTATATTCATGTGAATAATCAACATTTCATAATCACTAACCAAAAAAAAAAGAAAAAAAAAATATAGGAAATAATATTACGAACTCGACTTTTTTCTCAATTGTTAGTTTTTTAAATAAATAAAAAATAAATCTGCATGTTCAGAATAGAAAACAACATGACAGAAGCAAAATATAAAATAAATAAGAAGAAAAATAATATGAAATGAATTGAAAACAATACTGAGGTTTTTTATATGTTATTAGAATTCGTGTATTTTTGTCAATTTAAAAAAAAAAAAAAACAAGAATAAAACAAACCAAATCGTTTATAAATAAACTGTTTTGTTATTTGAGGAAGTTGGGAGATACAGAAGTAGATCGATTATTGTGGAAATGATCGGTTGTAGTTTACGAGCTGTGCCAAGAACTAAGCTGGTTTATTGTTAATTGCCCGAATGAGTTTGATTAACCATCAATTTTTTTCAAATTCACTAATGCTCGTAATTTCCACTCAACACCATTTGTCTGTCGAACGATACTCGAAATTCCAGCCTATTTATACTCTAGATGAAATCATATACAGTATGTATTATGCGTTTAATTCAGCCCAAAAGTTTGTAACGCATAGAACCAACCATCGAACGAAAAAAAGTTATTATATTATTTTTTGTTTATTTATGGAAAAAAAACCTGAAATGCGATAACTCAAGATCACCTACACCCCTAGGTCTTTGAAATTTTGAAACTGGATGTTTCGTTGAATTTGTAAGACTAAGCTCGTTAACGGGAAAAATCGTCCTACTCCTTCGGGTAGCTAGCACACAAAATGTCCTTAAAACACGTGTTCAAGATTATTGACCAATAACTTCAGAACGCCTAAAGCTATGACTTGAAATTTTGTATACATTGGTTTTTCAATAGTTGGAACTATATGTACGATTATGAAAAAAATCATATTTATCATTCGTGTAGCTGCCATACAAATATCCGGTAAAAATGTCTTCACTTAATTGACGAATTCGGAATTTTGGACAAATTCGTTTTGAGTGAAGATGAAGTTCTAGTTTACTACATAGTCAGTGAAATCCTTAAACTCCTTCTGGTAGCTGCCATACAAAATATTCTTAAAATTCATGTTCAAGACTATTGGCCGATAACTTTTGAACGCGTCAAGCTACGAATTTGAAATTTTATACTCACTAATTTTTGAATGGTTCCAAGGAAAAGGATAAATAAATATGTAAGAAATAGAGTGAATCCTTCGTGTGGAAGTCCATTAAAAAGGGAATTTTTTTTCGGTGACTTACTAAGTTTAAGATATGAAATTAAACGCTGAATATTGTCTTTAGGTTTGGGTAGCAATCTAATGGGAGTCCTTAATAAAGGACATATAACATTCACTACAATATAAATCGCAGTTCAGTATTCATCTTCTAGAGTATCATACAAAAAATCGTCCTACTCGGCTTGCAGCTGATCGTGGCTGCTGTATGTATATTTTAAGAACAAGTCATAATCTTGAAACAACTAATGATATACTCCGACTCGGATGCGGTCAAGCTTTCGAACTTTTACCGAAAAATAATAAAGTTTTACCCAGACCATTGGGAGATTTTTTAGTATCTGGATTAAATCCATAATTTGGTCTCTCGTGAAATTTAATTCAGACCGATTCCCTCAAAAAGAAAGTTTATATTATTATTTCCCTAATATTTAAAGTTTATAGTTATTTCCCTTCCCGTCTCCAATTTATTATTATTTCTTTATTACTTTTTTTATATTTTAATAATAAAGTATTGTGATCGACCTGAAATTTAAAAAAAAATTGCTACCCTGAAATTTTGTATTTACACGTTTTAGGACTAATAAACACCAAAAAAGAAAAAAATAAATGTCCGTCTGTCCCCGTAGACGCCGTTCGCCGTACCCAAAATCATTTGAAGGCGCGTAGCTCACAAACCCGTTGATATATTAAGTTGAAATATTTATGGTAGCTAGAATGGGTAAACCCCTACGAGTGGTATCTTTTGGTGAGGTAGAGGTGTGAGGGGGGAGCGTTTTTGACAAAAAATATTGGTTTCTAGATCTCAGGAACCACTAACGCTAGGTAGCTGAAATTTGGAACTTATGTAGAACTATGATAGTAGACCCATTTGCAAAATAGTCAATACAATGGTAAGGGGGGGGGGAGTGAAAGTAGGAGGAAAAGCAAGAGTCCGAAACGCTTGAGAGCCGAGATTGAAACATTGTCAAATCCATATCTCCTGAACGATTTATGTCAGAAGGTTGAAACTTTGTGGTTGTCTGTAGGAATACTTCGAAATTAGAAAAGAGCTAAAATCTTTAAGGGGAGTGAAGGTGTCGTCGCATTTATGCGTCTGAGCGTCGGACGCACATTTTTCTGCCACGCTTTTTAGTTTCGAGTTTACATTTGCCTGTCTCTTGAACTAAAATCTGATTGGTTGATTGTTGCGTCCGACGCTCTGACGCAGAATTGCGACGACAATAAAAATCCCCCTTAAAGTCGGGATGTTGAAGAGTGAAAAACTTTTGATTACAATATCTTCCGAACCAGTTATACCAGCAAAATAAATTTTGGGATCTGTATTTGTGATTAGAAGTGGACTCTACTGAAAGTAAAATTTTTTAGGTGGTAGGTGGGGCGGCATAAAAGTATAGGGGTAAAGTATAGGGTTTAAATTAATTTTTATATCTCAAAAACCGTATCAGATATGATCTTGAAAATTTTACAGGAGTTGGAATAAGTTGACCTCTAGTAGAGAAATTTTATGGGTGTGAGTGCTGAGGGTGATGGTTAAAGGGGGTAGAAAGGAAAACATTTTGATATTTATTTCTCGAAAGCGTAATTAATAGAAAGCTAAAAATTGACGGCTATATAGAACCCAAACTATGTAGACTAGTGACACTCTAGAAAAATAAAATGTTTAATAGGTGTAGCAAGATACAGTTGCGAGGGTGGTTTTTATATCTCAGAAACGGTTTTTGCTAGTAAGTTGAAACTAAGAACATGTATGTAGATCCGCTACTAGAGCAATCAAAGCAAACAAAAAATCTGCCAACAGTCTGGGCGCAACTTTATTATTTTTTGGGCAGAAGTCCGGAGCGCATTTAGTGCTGTGAGTGATTGAACTCCAACTCACTCACTGAAATGAACTAGTTCAGTGAACTAGTTCGGATTCAATGTGAGGGCCTAAAAAAGAGGCCCTCACTGACGAAGGAACTAGTTCTTTTCAAATTCGGATTCAATGTGAGGACCTAAAAAAAAAGGTCCTCACTCACGAAAGAACTAGTTCTTTTCAAGTTGTATCACATGACGAAACGAACTATAGTTTACCAAATGGAGTGAGTTAGTTCACTCACTCACTTCAATGAACTGCTTTTTTGGAACAGTTCACTCATGAACGACCCATCTCTAAAGCTGAGAAGCGATTTAGGTTACTATGCAACTGATAATCTAAAAAATAACTTTCCAAATAGTCTCCTGGTTATTTTTTAGGTTGACAGTCCCATAGCTACCACACTGCATCTCAGTATTATGTAAAACACGTTTCGAAATTCAACCCATAAAATAAAAAGAGTTACGCTCAGAATGTCGGCCGATTTTTCTTATTTACTACAATTAAGTTGAAAGGAAAGTTAAGGTTGCTAGTTGTTGGTGGCCCCAGGCATGTTCTCGTTTCGCAATTAATTTTATGTTAAATAATATTTGTTTTTTTAGGTTCGACATGAACCACTATTATTCATTTTGTTCTTGTTGATTTAGGTATAAGAAGAAATACATCCTTTCGGGGCTACACCTTGTTGTCCTTTCTACTATCCACCAACTAAAACCACTGAATATTCAATTCAATTATTAATAATTGATATTCATTTATTTTTTTATTGCTCTTTTTAAATCTTAAATCATTTAATATAATAGTTCTCACGTCGCAGCGAATTTTTAACAATGAATAAAATGATGTATAATAATTATAGTTGAGGTATGTACAAACGATATTTAATACAACAAAAAGAAAAAAATATGAATTGAACATGAACACGATGAATGGAATCCTCCCAAAAAAAAAATTAAATTCATAGCAATAAACCAGAAGAAAGTATTACATAAAAAATTAATGGCTGAGTTAAAATGGGAATATAATTCCAAGAAGAATGATTATAAATTTGCGTACAAAAAGAAAGATTCCAAAAACTAAGATTCAAGAATCAACGTGAGTTTACTTTTTAATTTTATATTATAGGTTTATTTCCTGGACGCTATAGAAAATTATGGACAGTTGGGCAATTGGATTAATTTCCCATTTTCTCAAAGTTTTTTTCTAACTTCTGATAATATTCTTAGGCTTCGACCGAAATCTATTAGTAAACTGAATCAAAATTATTCAGTTTGTTTTTAAAGTTATTAATTTTTAATTCTAATTATAAATGATCAACAAGAATTAAATGAGTACAAAGAGAAACAAAATAAAGAAAACAAACAAGTGGAAAGTAAATACAACAAATTAAATACAAATAACATTGAAAGGGTTTTTTTTTATTATTTTCGATATGTTTTAGTCTCAGTTCCAGTTTGTACTCAAATAAGGTTTTTTTTCTACAATAATCCAATAGTTTCAACAATTCCGTAGTAAATAGTAGGCATTACATAAAATTTTATGTTTTTCAATAAAGCACTTTAGTATTTAATTGCTTTTAATTTTGTTTAAAGAACTTGCACATACGTTTATTTCGTACGTTTTCTCTATGCAGGAGGTACAGCCTAGTGATATAATTTTTTATGATTTAATATAATTTGAATAGTTTTAATTATAAAATAATAACAACGATAATCAATTTATTGCTGGTCTCCTGTTTCGTCCTTTTCTGCAGTCTTATCAGGTGAACCTTCTCGGGATTTTGTTCCATTGGGTTTTACGTCTTCCTACATGAATTATATTTGTTTATTTTTTTGATAAAACTATATATAAATGTAAAGAAGATAGAATAAAGCAGTATTGAGGCTTTTATTTAAAAAAATATATATATAAAAATAGAGATAGAGAATAAACATAAACATAAGATACGAAAGATTGCCAAGAAGAAATTATTGAAATTCACTTACAAAACAAAAATCCAAAAACAGCTATTTATCAAAAAAGGAAATTAAATTCGAACGAAATTGATCTGATCAGCAACGGCTACTTTATATGGCTATGAAACTATGATTCGGGTGAGATTCTCTTATTTGGATTTGGATCAAAAATCTAGCGGAATGCGACAGTGTCTTCAGTTCCTATTCAACTCCTTTTGGGGCATATAGGACAGTCTCTAATATAGTTTAGTTCGAAACAAAGAAAACAACTAGAGTGTTTTGAGATTTGCCTGATGTCCAGGAAACATGATTTATGAATGACTCAAATTGGCATGAGATTCAATCGAAGACGCCAGGCAAAACTGGCAAATTAATACTGCGGGATACCAGTTAAAAAATAGAAAGTCACGGAAAAAATTGCGAATTGGCCTATTTTCATTGGGAAGCGAGGACCTTTTTTTTCTATCGTACAATCCTGCGCACGGGCCTGACGGAAACATAGAAAATTTGTTTTTAAGCGATGATACTTGGTTTTACTTAAGGCTTGAATAGACTTGTAATCAATTTTGAAGAGTATGCGGCCTTTACTTTCTTGTAGAATCACGCCACGGTCGTTTTAGTAACAACAACGACTTCTTCGAATGATTCAAGAAAATGTAAGTATGTCCAAACCAAAACCCTACGCACGGATTAGAGAGCAGCCGCATTTTCATACAATAAGCAGTATGAGCTTTAGTTGTCTCTCCCTGTATATTGGTAAAAGAGCTCCACAACCTCATTAAATTTACTAAAAAAAAATGAATACTGAGGTTGGCTGTGAAATGAGTAAGACATTAAGAGTGCTTTTTACCAATTGAAATTCTTTTCGCAAAATTGTGAACCGAATACTTGCTTGCGAAAAGTTTATAGTACATGTACATCCTTCCGTGGATGGAAACTGATTTTAACCCCTGTCTAAGTAGACTAAAGTACAGATTACTAACCCGCTTTGTGTTTTATTTTAAACAGCTTCACTAGTGACTCCAGCTGCAACCTTATACTCCGTCCCTGAAATATTTGCTTACCCCCAAACTTAAATCACATCTCCAGGAGAAAGAAAGTAGCATTGATAAATATTTCCGGACAATTAAGAAATTTGAAAAAAATCTGGGGTTTAATTAATGAGCGTTAAAGAGAGTTTGAAAACTCCAGGCCTGGCAATCCTAGCTCACTTCTTTACTTTACTCCCGAATCTTGCCGGCTATGAAGAGTATTGATTGTTCGGATCCTTTTGATAAAAAGGCGAAATATTAATTCACAGCAAATTCAGTAGGGTTGATATTTTAATGTTAATTTAATCGTGTTTGGGTAATCGCGTAATTTTTGATCCACGTAATATAAAAAATTTAAGTGAACTATGTACTACTGTAGGTAAAAAAATTGGATGAATACTTAATTTAGGCCCGTTCCTACTATAGCTAGTTAAATTCTAACCAGAACTTTAACTGGAAGTTTTGTATGAAAATCTGTAAGTTAAAGTTCCAGTTAGAACGTAACTGACGATCTTAGGGACAGGCCTTAATCATCGAGACCAATTGATATGCACAAAACATTAATTAACAACAATTAACACATAATTAAAATTATGTTCATGTACTTCAATAACCTCTATCCTAACACCAACCGAGAGAATCTCACTGAATATAATACGAACTTAAACTATACGAGCAACCACAATAAACTCAAACCTCTGATTTTTCATTTTCATCCACCTTCTCCTCTTCCGGCGATAAGCTGGCAGCATCTTCTGATTTCGTTTCATTTTTTTCCTCTAATTTTTCCGTCGTTTCAGTGCCAATTATTTCCGATTCATTTTCAACTTGAATTTCACTAGTTTTCTCTTCTAAATTTTTACTCTCAGAGGATGCTACCGGTTCCGTTTTGTCCGCTTCTATTTCTTCACTAACAACCTCATTCTTCTTCAAACGGAGAAATATAATGAAATTTAATAGATATTAAATGATTATGTACATCGATCAGATTTACAACAAAAAAAAAAGAGAAAACCACAACGAAAAAACAGTCTTTTGACATTATTTTAAACAGCGGACAGACCTTATTCGATGATGTTTCATACCCTGTACTTTTTATTACACGTTCACTAAATTCTCCTTGTTGTATTTTTGTATAAAATACAACTATACTTCGGTTACGAGTGAAATCCATGAAATAAACTAGTACGGGTCCAAACATAATGTTAATCGAATCAAAAACCTTAAGAAATAGCACAATAAACTTTTTCTAATATTAAATTCGGACAAACGTTCAAAGAGCTCTCGCTAGATCTTCTTATTAGATAATTTAAAAAACAAAATAATAAAATTTGTTAAGTACGTTGCCTACGTACGCGTAATAAACACTTTCACTTTAAGTTTTATTAGTGGCTAGAATAACAAAAAAAATAAAATAAATGGTAAGTAAAAAAAAATGCTTTCAACATCAAACTAATGATTATAATCTAATGGCGATCTCTAATTTAGCATTCAATATCATTATAATAAAATGTTAACAGTGATTGCAAGCGCACTTTGGTTTTGTAGCAGCGTACACTTTTGATTTGCTTTTGCATTTTGAAAGAATTTATTCAAACCTCAGTGTTATCCTGTTTAGTTGTGTTTTGTGGTGTTTCGTCGTTTTCTGTAGTTGTTGATTTTTTTTCATCCGATGGCTTATCTTCCTCTTTTACTTCTTCGGTTTTCTCGACTTCAGTTTCAACTTTTTTTTCGGTTTCTTCTTTTGGCGATTTTGCATCAGATTCGTCTTTAGTGATTTCTTTCGTTTCTTTGACATTTTCTACGACCGGTTCTTCTTTAACTGTTTCTTCAGCAGTTTCTTGTGTTTCCGCTTTAACTTCTTCTGTGCTTTCTTCGGTCTTTTCTGCTTTTACTTCTTCTGTGCTTTCTTCGGGCTTTTCTGCTTTTACTTCTTCTGTGCTTTCTTCGGGCTTTTCTGATTCTTCCGTTTTGGATGATTTATCTTCGCCAGTTTCCTTTATTTGGTCGACCTTTACTTCCTCGCCACTTTCTTTGGTTTGTTTCGAATCTTTTTCTTCGGTTTGTTCGGTTTTAGTTTCATCAGATTTAGAGTCGGTATCGTCGGTTTTAGGAGCTGCTTCTGTTGTGGATGTTTCTTCAACCTTCACAGTTTCTTCACTAGCAGCTTCTGGTTCTGCTTCTTTTTTCTCTTCTGTCTTGGAAGAATCGTCGGCATCTACTTCTTTTGATTCTTCGCTTGCTTCAGTTTTTGTAGAATCTTCAGTCTTATCTTCTTCTTTCTTCTCTTTCTTATCATCCGTCTTAGCTTCACTATCTGCACTCTTTTCGGCTATTTCATCTGGCTTGGACTCTTCTTGCACGCTGTCTTTCTTTTCTTCAGCCGTCTCGTCTTTATTCTCGTCGGTCTCTTCTTTCTGTTCAACTTTTTCCTCTTCTGACTTATCATCCTTTTTCTCAACTTCGTCAGTTTTATCCTTGTCGGATTCCGTTTTTACATCATCTTCTTTCTTATCTTCAGATTTTTCTTCTGAAGTTTCTTCTTTTTTTTCATCACCAGCTTCAGATTTATCTGCACTTTCTTCGCCCTCTGCTTTTACATCATCTGCGGTCTTTTCTTCTTCGCCTTCTTTAGTTTCACTGTCCGCAGTCTTTTCTTCTTCGCCCTCTTTAGCTTCACTGCCCTCTTCTGCGCCTCCATTCTTCATAATTATATTTACAGATGTGTGTGTAAAAGTTTATCGTGTATATTATAGCGTAAGAAAACGGGGGTGGGAATAAAATGGAAATTTATCATTTCTAAAAGTCATTTTATGGAATGTAAAAATTAATTTTGTATTTTGATAAGAGTAACAAACAAAACAAAACATCAAAGCATGGGGTTAAAGAACAAGCAATTAATTAAATTTTGATATATAATTTCTTTTAATATATTTTTATCTTCATTTTTATAAAAGTTGTATAATTATAAAGTTATCAATAATAAATATACTTATATACATTTCAATTAGTATATAGTGTAAATTGTGTTTGGAAAATTTTGTCTGTTATTTGATTACATCTTTGAAGACAAATATATCGACTACATGACTGACTACACTCTTCTTGTTAAAGTTCTACAAATGAAACTATAATTAAGATTTGAATGAAATCTAATTTAAAGCATATTAGTTTTTTTTCGGCGACAAGATACATAACGATTTTCAGCCATGTAGTGTTCCGTCTAGGAATTCGTATTTAATACAAATTTCCAAATTCCATATAGTTGTAGCATTTTTCTTATATCTTAAAAATTATTAAGAGTTTTATAGCAAAACAAATATTAGCCTATATAAAAAATACGTTTTTAACTGATTCAATCTTAGCAAGTACAATTTGATTGAGATTGTTACAATCTACAAAATTATGTAAAAAAAAAAATGAAATTCAAAAAAATTAATAGTTTAGTCCGCTAAATGTGTTTATGCTTTGTATTAGGCGGCGTAAAAAAGACACATGCAAAAACAATGTTTGTTGTTTTTAATATAAAATGATTATTATTAGTTGTTTTTTTTTTTCAATTATAAATTTTTCAATGATAGTTTAAAAAAAACTTAATCAATATTTTCAAACCTCCTTCTCTTCGTTTTCCTTATTTTCCTCTGTTGTCTCCGCCGAAGGTTCCGCTTTGTCGCCGTTCTCCTTTTTCAATTCGATTTCGGCTGTTGTTACACTCGTCGTGTCGGCTGGAGCTAACTTCAAGAATTGTTCCAGAGTATCGATTTCGTTCGCTAAATCAAATGCATCGTAATCTCCGCAGTATTCTTGCTCGTGGAAGATTTGTGGTGGAAGAGGATGTCGGGGATTAGCATCGCCAATCGTTGATCCATTATTTGTCGAATTCGTTTGCATAAAGTCCTTTTCAGCTTCTTTACCGGGCTCTGTTATATCAATTGTTTCGTATTTGATATTTTTACTATCTAGAATCATAAGAACACGTTGCTGACGCTTTTTCACCTGTAATAAGAAAAACAAATTGCAATACTTGGGTCTGATGTGAAAATGTGTAAAAATAGACTAAATCTAAGGAAAATGGTTCTATTTCAGCACTTTTTCGATATTAAATCAATCTAGAATTGTGATTACTCTGCATTTAATCAAAGCACAGGATTTTTATCACGTCCAGAATTTTTTTAGCAGTTGACTGAAAAGAGATTTAAGAGGGGGAGCAGGGAGAGAGATTGTGCAGGTTCAGATCTCTCTCCCTGACAAGGAAGCAAGTAAATATTTCCTGTACATCTACGTTGCTGAAAAAATTAGAAATGCTTTAAACGAACAATTTTGCACAACTGAGTCAACAGCGAGAAACCTAAAATGTAGCATTAATGGAGCACGCTTGAAAAGTCCTTGACCCCTCATATTCTTGAGCAACAACGAGAATGTAATTAGCCCCCCATCACCCATGCAATAAATACTGATAGCACATTGAAGCGAAACGATACTAAGTTATTGAGGAATTGAGAAAGATTTTATATTGCCGCCGACTATGCGGTTCACATTCGATATTAAATTAGTGGGTTGACTATTCTGGATGTTGTTTGTTGTTTATACTTAAGATTTCCTATCCTACTATGGAGAGCATTAAAATGCACTTAATATTACCATCTTTGTTCAAGACTTCCAACAGAATAACTAATTTATGTTGATTTAAGGAACTCGAAATTCTTTTTAAACATCAACTTTTATAACATCTTATCTATCCCTTTTGTGGCATCTTATATACACTAAATAAGACCGTGCAATTTTTTTATTATAACACAAATGGTTCGACCTTATATAAGACCATTTATTCAATAAATCATAATGCAAATTTTATCGATTCAATAAAGTACGCAATATGCAGCAATGCGAGCAATGCCATAATATATGGTAGAATGTAACCGGATGACACTCATATAGGACACAATTTTGCAGGGAGCGATAGGCGACATATCATAATAAAAAAAAAATTATGTAACTTCGAGAGATTCCTTCAATCGGACAGGAAAACTGCAACGAAGAAAAACGAGGGAAATTTTCCGTCTATACAGCATAGCGATGTATAATGATTTCCCATAACCGGAACCGTTGGAGGAATATAATCAAAGATGTTCCTCCTACTTGTGCTTTAGTACCATAGAACAAAATTGAATTCAGTTATTCTCCCAGAGCCACTCATGGTGTAAACCAAGTACTCCTATATTTTCAACGAATATATTCAGAATAAAAAAATTGCAATCGAAGTTTACATGATGTCGCCAGCTTTACCACTCGACCTGCAATCTAGGTATACTAGTGGTACAGTGTCCTGGTTTAGTAACACAAAGTATGGGTTTATCTGCAATGGCTTAGTCTTAAAAATTTGTCAGCAACCGATTCTGATGGGCTGATGACTTTTAGGACGAAGCCGTAGCAAAAGACTCGAACTAGGATATTAGAAGCAGGTACATTATCTCTCAATGACTACTGTTTCCAACAAGATTTTTGAGACATCAATAATGCGACAATTTGAGAATACTTGAAAGAGTATCCTCGTTGGTTCATCTCAACACATTGACATTGATCGCATTGAAGCGCTCTTCTAACATTTATGCCATTGCAATGAACGAGCAATAATCGCATAAGGGTATACTATTGATTTTGCAGGGCGATGTTCTTGCGATAAGACTTTCGAATGGACAAAGTTAATCGCAAGATACGGTTTGCGATAAATTTGAGATCGAGCGTATATTCTCAATGAGAACTTACTCCGATTACTCGGTGGATAATCAAACACGCTTGTTGGGGTTGCTTCTCTATATCCCTGACGGAATGGAAAAAATCAAACTAGATGCACAATCTACCCACTCATTCGAACAAGTCAAACCGAAGAAATATTTGATAATGCATAAAATTGCAGACTTCAGTAATTGGTTTTCACTTGGCAACATATTTTTCAAAATTATTAGGTGTCTGAAATTATTGTGCGAAAAAAGGAAACTTTTTCTTTGATTTGATTTGGCATTGTTTTCGCTTAAAGAGGTCATCCCGTGTGACTGCTTCTATTGTTTAATTGCATTCAAATAATTACTTTGAAATTTGGTGAACTTATTCAGTACTCATGTAGACAATTTGCAAACTGGAAAAGTTTGTTATTCATTGAGCAGTTTTTTTTTACGAGCTGAAAAAGTCGTAAAAAAACACAAAAAATGGCGGGAAAGAGTTCAACAAGCTTCCAAAAATGCACTTTTCAAAATTTTTTGAAAATCCTTAGTTTCGAAACTAGCTTAAACTTTACAGATTGAAATGCCGTTTGATTTTTTTTTTATTTGAGATAAGCGGAGCACCGCAACTGTGTCCACAGAAAAAGATGTTTTTTGAAAATGAAATGGCTAAGTTGCCATTACCTCAGCAGTGAGCGACAATTTCAACCTGAAAAAATTGAAAAGTATGCTCAAAATTTACATAAATATGTAGTAAAAATTTCACAGTTGTATCTTTATTTAGTTTCCAAAAAAAATTCCAAAAAAAAGCGTAATAAAAGCGCCTTCACACGGGATGACTCCCTTAACAAGTCTTTACCGCTAACAATTTTAAGAACTTAATCATATTCTTCAGTTCAGTACCAAGTACCAGGATCACAATAGCTGAAACATCTAGCTTATTCTTGAATACCTATCAGAACATAGGGTCGAATTAACCCTTCTGAAAAAAAACCTTATTCTTAAATTTCCACCAAGAGTTTGCCTCAGCTTAAATGTTCGGTTAACTTGGCTACACTTTCAATGCCACCACACACCAATCTTTTAAGATAAGCGCCTTGTTATGCGTAATTCGAACCAGGTAGTGTGGAATGCGTTCTGACATAAAATACCACTGCAGATATTTAGTAATAGTCCCTGAATCATAGAGCTAGTAAAGACGACGAGCCACCGGTTTTGTATAAAGCGCTTTGAAGCCAAAAACACGGTGAAAAGTGACACAAAACAGGTTCGTTATATCAAATTGTTGTTGTTTTAGCGTGTGAGTGATTGAGACAAAACAGGAGCCTTATGTAAAGTTGTTGTTGTTTTGCGTACAAGTGAATGCGACGATGTCCGCCTTCAGCTCAATCGCTGCTTGTTATCTCCAGTATATATCTCTATGCCCTGAATTTATTGTTGAAAATATTTAGATGGACTATATACGGGCCAGCCCAATTTTAGGACTGTTTCGATGTAAACAAGAGATGGGTCGTTCACGAGTGAACTGTTCCAAAAGAACACTTCATTGAAGTGATTGAGTGAAGTAACTGACTCCTTTTGGTAGACTGCAGTTCCATTGGACACGTCACAAAAAAATTTACAGGACTTTTTTTTCTCATCATCTTCTACTGGTTTTTTTTTTTGAACATCATCTTCTCCATTCAACTTGAACTATGAATAACCTAAAAAAACGAACCAGTTCGCGAGCGAACGAAGGAACGAAAACGAAGAAACGATAGAACGAAGAGTTCCGGAACTACTTCACCGAATTCATTCCTTAAAATGAGTGACTCGGAGTGAATTTCACTTAGAAAACTACTTTGCCCATCTCTGGTGTAAATACAGTTGAAGATTGAACCAACTTTTGGTCACGACTTAGCATTTCCACGACCAGGTCGCCGAGTGTAAACTAGCTCTATTACGATTATCCATTCCGTCAATGAGGTAAAAATAAAACAATGATAAAAAAGGCTCCAGTAATATCACCACAAGCAAAGCTTAGAAAAAAAAATTTATAATTTAATTATTGTTTATTCAATAGATAATTGTATTAAGGCCGTCTACAATTGCGACTTAAAATGCGTACCAACGGTAGACAACACCTGACATAATCTCGCAAGTCGGTTGAACATTATGGGGTCATAATGGAGCCAAATAGATTGTTTATAGAAAAATATATGTTAATCTTTATGTCTGCTCTTTCGTGTTTTAATGTGGAGTGTCGGCTCCAACTAAAACGAAAAATTGAATTCTAACTACGTAGTATAAAGAATTAAGCCGAATCGATTCTCTTCTATTTCATCACCTTGTTTATACCGCTATAAATAATCCTCTTATGTAATTGTAAATCGAAGGAAATAATTGGATTGTCATTCAAAGAACGGACCAACATGCACGCACTTTAGAAATGATTTATTTTTTTTTTATTTTTAAGGTTAACAATTTACAAAGGAATCGGTATAAGAATTCCCGGAGACTACGGATTTTTTAATCGGGCGGTAGATTAGTTTACTAGCTATGTAACTATATGGAAGCGCGCACAACAATCGATTCGATTCGTAGAAATTAAACGATGAATACCACCTTGATCAAAGAGATGTACTCTTGGCTACGTAACTTTTGCAAATGTCAAGCTATGACGCTAAGATTTAGAGGGAATGTCAACAACAGATGTACCAACTTAACAAAAAAAACAGAACTCAAATCGGAACAATAAAAGCGCCATACGGTGGTTATTTCGGGAACTATTTGATCAAGGTGGTATAGAATACAATTCCCTTACGATCAAATCCCAACAAAACTATCAGACAAGAGCTCTACAAGCAAAGCAACTTGTGGCTATCCTCACACGCAGCAGAATAAAAATGCTTGCAATCGCATATCTGTAAAAAAATCTGGCTGATATGATACAAAGGACAGTATTATACTATCTGAAGTTCCAATCGACTAGAAGAATCGGCAGAGTAGTTTAAATAATGAACGCATGTTCATCGATCATCAATAGTCGGGCAGATAAGAGTGTGCGCATCTCGATTCAATTGAAAAGGTGCCCAACTAAATAGTCCGTAGTATACGCTAGCCTTAAGTGATCTTGTACGGCAAGAATGAAAGTAGAATACAGTCTCAAGGGGGGCTCTTTATTTTATAACAGCGTTAAATCAACATCTACCTCAGTTTATTCGGAAATAATTTCCACTTTGTAATATCATTTCATCGAAATTTATTAACTTACTGATAAATTTACCTACTGATAAGGTTTATTGTTGTATGGAAGAATTTGCTGTAGACATGAAGATAAGATAGATTAGTCAACGAAGAGCAAAATATTTACGAAAATAAACTTTCAAGTGTACTGGGCTTGGCACTGTTTTTTTTAACACATTCTGGGGACTTATCGCTTTCCGTTTCATTCCATGTAGTTCAGATTATTTTTAAATGCATTTGCATTTATTATGCATTGGGAAGCTCTTCTACAGAGCCCATCAAACCATTTAAATGACACTAACTGCAGTTTGCATATAATGATATTAAAATACAAATTGCAATTATATAGCACGTCCGACACAATCTCCTTCAAGCAACGTATGTTCAGTATGACATTGAATCAATTAGAGTTATTGCTTTTGCAGTGAAACTTTTGTCGTTAGCGCCATGTCCATGTGAATTGAATTTTCTTTTTTCTATTTTTATATGTCGCCTTTAAGCTCACTTGTCTGAAACAAAATCAATAGGAAGTGGACTCACAGTTGCAGCTAGTACTTGATGGGCAAATATCTGCAGTGCTGTTGAAGTTTCGTGGCACATATATTTCCTACGTGGTTATGTACATGTCATATTCAAGCGTTCACATCTCCGGGATCTCAAAAGTCCCGAAAGAAAAAAATTGGGGTAGTCAATTTTTATTTGCAGACTTTAGGAATTGAATGTTGTACACTTATAGAATGGTGTATAATTTCAGGGAGTGGATATTTATTTGTGGCGCTTCGGACAAGACAGGGTACTTTATCAATCTGCAGTTCGAAGGCCAGCTTGCCGAAACTTCAAGCTCCGAGAATCACGAAACTTACAGTGAGCGGATGCAATGACAGCTTCAAAGAGAACATTTTTAGAAATGATCGGCGCATGATTGAGTGCTGAATACATGTGGATAAGTTTTTAAACAGTATTTTCTTAGAATGAAATTAATATATACTCATAATCAAAATTTAATAGCAAATAATAATTTCATCGCTTTTCCGCCCTGCGGTTTTGTTCGTAAGGGATCGTAGATAAGTCCAGCATTACTAGAAAATTGTTCGCTTACAACTGAAGTCGGTACAGAGACATATCATTGTTGTGAAGTCCTACAAAATACTGAAAAAAAAAATTTAAAATCGATTAAACCTTATACAGAAAGTATTGCCGACAAATTCCAAGGTGGTTTCAAAACCGGACGATCTACTATTGATCAGATACTCTCAGTCAAACAAGTGCTAGAAAATGCTGGGAGTATAACATTGACGAGCAGCAGATCTTGATGAACTTTCAACAGGCATACGATAGTAAAGATCATAATGTACTATTATATGTATTTAAAATAATGCTTGAAGTTATTAGATTTTTCGTGGTAAGCTACCAAAGAAGCTATTATGATTAGGAGTTAGTTATTCTTTCCGGTGTCAGTGGAGTGAAACTCCAACACGGAGTCCCCGACTGTGGACTAACCGCTATCCCTGAGGATATTACAAATTTGGAAAGAAACTTCACTGGAGAAGCCAGTTCATCATAAGATTGTGTTGGACTAGGTCCGAAGGAGCTGTTTCGTCATCGGAGGGCCTTTAGCCCAAGGTAGAGGACGCCTTTCTTGACCATTAAATTCTTCTCGGTAATAAATTTGGAATGGGATGTGGCTATATAGAATTTACCTCAGCGATCCCACCAGCTGTCAAGGTGTTTCGGTTAGTAGGCAAGAATACACCTTCTGAAGAGTCTATGTCCTCCGATGACGAAACAGCTCCTTCGGACCTAGTCCAACACAATCTTATGATGAACTGGCTTCTCCAGTGAAGTTTCTTTCCAAATTTGTCATATCCTCAGGGATAGCGGTTAGTCCACAGTCGGGGACTCCGTGTTGGAGTTTCACTCCACTGACACCGGAAAGAATAACTAACTCCTAATCATAATGCTTGAACTTGGAATCCCATCAACTGACACTGAATCCCAAGTAAGGATACAAAACGGGCTTACCCAAAGCTTCCGAAAAGAATCCGGTCTGAAGCAGGGAGATACCACTTTATTAGCTGGTATGTAAACTAGGACGTCCATAGAGAAAAAATTCAAAACTGTATTTGGAAAAATTGCTATTAGAACAACAACCCTTGAACATTTTTTTAAACGCGTAGATTTAAGTTTTTTAAACGCATATTACCTATTTCTTGAATAATTAACATGTCATTTTCATTAATATAATACTAGAAAAAATCTTAAAGAATGTCTTCCATAGATCAAATTTTAAAATATTTTCATTTTTGTTAATAATTTATGAAGTCAAACTGGAGCAATTTTTCACGATTTTCATGGCAAGAATTACATAAGAAGACCGCATTTCATTGAAAAATATCATAGATAGTATAATTAATTGGTATATCTAGAAGATAAATCAATGGAAAAATTATTGATTTTTAATGTTATGCGTTTCAAATAATTTGAAAACCTATAACACAATTTTTTTCTGTAAATTCAAAATTAGTTCGCTGATAGACAGTGAACGATGCAGACGTATTGTCCACGCCAAATTACATGAACGAAAAACGTTTTCAATCGATTAAAATCCTCTCAAGAAAGAAAAATCAAAATGAAAAAATTGTCGCTTGGGACTCATGGGGCCTTAAGGGTCAATGAGAATAAGACCAAGTTTATGACCCAAACAAGAAGAAACGTGCCAACTACGCAAAATATGATCGTAGGGGACTACAACCTGGAGAATGTGGATCATTTCTCATACTTGGGATAGCACCTTGTAAAAGACGGCAACGAACAGGACAAAGTAAAACAACGGATCACACTAGCAAATAAGGCGTATTTCACGGTTCTCCCGATCTTAAAATCGAAAAAAGTGGTGCACAGGCTGAGCAAATTTCACATATACAAGACCATAATAAGACCTGTGCTACTATATGCAAGCGAAACGTGGACTCTCACCCAAGTGTCTGCAAAATCAATAGACGCTTTTGAACGACGAATTCTTCCGAGAGTTTTTGGACCAGTAAGAGCAGGCACTGAATGGCGTATCCGATACAACAACGAGTTGTATAACATCTATGACGTTACTGATGCGTGTAGGATAGCGAAATGAATCAAATGCACGTGTTTAATGGGTACAAGTCGATTATATTCGTATTCGTATTTGTGAATACAATGATGAATGAATATTCGTATTCGTATTTGTGAATACAATGATGAATGAATATTCGTATTCGTATTTGTGAATACAATGATGAATGAATATTCGTATTCGTATTTGTGAATACAATGATGAATGAATATTCGTATTCGTATTTGTATTCCCAAAGACAGATTTTAGTTATTCGGCACATCATAAATAAAATCATGGAAGAGTCAGGTATAAATCATAGCAGTGATGGCATTACCAAACAAGAGCTGATTCAGTTCTCAATCATGCCTATTTTTCCTGCAGGGTTGGTGTCCAGCTCTAGCTAGAGCATAAAATCGTACTCTAGACAAACCCATTCTTAAGGGGCTCGTTGCAAAAATGTGAAAAAAATCGATTTTTTTTTTTTTAGTTCATATTATTTTTCTACACTCATTTCTGCACATCATATAAAAGACCGCACCTTTGTCGGATAACGGGAAGGGCCTCAAATTTTGCTCTGAACTGATAGAAGTCGAATAATTCACTGCAAGATATTTTTTCCTTTTTGGCTCTCCTGAAAAGTAGTGATTTTTTAAATTTCGGTACACGTTTCTCAGTAACCACACACAGAGGTGTCTTAATTTTTTGTTTTCATTTTTTCGTGGTAATATTGACTAGCTTCATACATGAGCAAATTAAAATATCTCAAGAAAAACTAACATTTTTTCAAATATGAAAGAAGAAAAACAGTAAAAAAATTTATTTATTACCTTTTTCTTAAATATCTCGACATTAAGTGAAATTTTTTTTAATTTACGCATGTACTAGGCTTTAAAATACACTTAACAATAAGTGTAAAAAATTTGAATGTTGTGAGTTAAGTGGAAGCTGAGTTTCAGGTACCGAAACATAACGCGTTTCGCCATACGAAATGTATGGGAGCTAGAAATTTGCAACGAGCCACTTAAGGGCTTATGCGGGTCTAGAAGGCCAAAAAGAAGCATGTTTCTTGATTTTTTTTAAAAGATTCTACAAGAATTGTACAGTTTTAATTTATTACATATAAAAGTACTAAAGTTAAACAACATTCTGTGAAAATTTCAAACGAAAATATCAACAAATCTGCCATTGAGAGTCTCGTGAAGTTGACCATGCCAAAAAAAAGTGCCCTCACGGTAGTCACCGTAAATCGAGTAATTTTCATCAGAAATCAAAAAACCAAAATTTTCCTGTTAGTATATAAATATGGCTTGTGCTTGAACGAAGGATTTTTTTAAAAATTGAAAATTGAATTTTTGGTAGCATTTTTTACGAAAAATGTCATTTTTTCCATAAATTTTGGCCATATTTGGCTTATAAAATGAGTTGTAATTGAAGATAAAAAAAATCCTTCGTTCAAGCACAAGCCAATCATGTCTAAAAGCAGTATGCAAAATTTCAAGCCGATCAGTATGTTAGATTCTTAGAAATTTTGACTACCGGCGTCAAAAAAGTGGTTTTGAGAAAAACGCGTTTAAAGTTTTAAAGAGAAATAAAACAGGGTAAATGGAATACATGGAATCATCAATTTCAAGCCCATAAAGCGAAGGTTCTGCTGCAGCTGCAACGACCAATTCATTCTTTTGTTCCTGTCTGAGTCAAATTCTGGAATCTCGGGTCTGAGCTTCCGCTTCCTGAAATGCTCGGTGGCCGGGTTCGGGTTGCCGGTACAGACATGTTTAATAGGTACAAGGCGCTTTAAATCTCTCTCACTCCTACAGTTTTGCTCCAATCGACTTGAAATTTTGAGACAATATTCCTGACACGATGTACTATTCTACACATTTTTTTTCAAAAAAATTATTTTTTTGAAGTGTCAAGAAAAAACTCCATCATGATTTCATTCATCACCCCTTGACGACTAGGTTAAGGGGAGAAATACCTTTAAGATCGTGAAAAATAGGCATTTTTCAGATTTTTTTTTAGAGGGGATAAAATAATCGGATCATTGTGAAATTTGGATATGAGTTTATTAAAACTTTGAACTTAACAAATGTCCAACAAAATGGCGGCGTTATGGAGAGTTTTCGGACGCCTGTTTCTCGCGACATCAAAAAGTGCTGCAGCTGCCATTTTTTTTCTTTTGATCTGAAGAAGATGAAATAAGTTGCATTTGTTTACTGACATATTAAGGGGAAGGATATACCTAAAAAATGATGAAAAAGTGAAAAATTGAAAATTTGGGAGCCATTTTACTTGGAAGGTTAAATTTTCGACCATTTTTTCGACCTATTTGACCCCCAAAAAATTATTTTTTTACACGCTACCTTCCAAATTTTAGGGTATATCCTTCCGGTAATACTACTGAGAGAACCCTCTCCAAATTTCATCCAAATCGGTCGAGTTTTTGTCGAGTTTTTGAAAAAGTAGTTTCGAGATAATCCCGTTTAAAGTCTTAACATTTTGAAACTATTGATTCTATTGGTTTACCGATTAATCAGCGATTCCAGGCGCATACAGTAATCCTTCAACTTCCTCGAAAAACTGATTTCGCTTCCGCTAGCTGTTAGGTTCCCGGCTATACGAGCTTTTTTTTGTTAGAAAGACTAAGCCGGTTCTGTCGAACAATCCGCGTCTCATCAGACATTTCAGCAAAAAACTCTGCAGTTGGTGCCAACGATTATGTCCAATGCATTCATAATGCTTTAAATCGAAGCAAATCCATCACTGAATACCACCATCAGCAATGTTGATTTTTCAACAATTTTAAGTCCTGAAGGTTAGTGTTTCGGAGCAAATCGCCAGATCGTCGAGTTGAAGCTTTCGTTAGCTTTTTGGGTACACTTTTTATAACTGTCAACTCGTCACCATAAGGATTTAGTTCTAGTATGGCCTTGAAAGTTTTTGAATCCCCATCACCTATATAATTGCCATACTTTACGCCGAATTTCTCTTCCGATCTGGAAAACATTTGTCGCCGCGCTCTAAGCTATATATGCGATAATTCCGAAAATATTCAATATTTCGAGTTATCCTTTGGTCAGGATATTCTTAAGATATCATACTTTCGAAATATGCAAAAAAAAACGATTTTTTGAATTTTCTAAAGGTATTTCTCCCCTAGAGTGAGTCGTGGCAGTCTCCTTTTTGTAACAAAACCTCCTTTTCGATAAACCTTGCTGTACGAATAACTTTGTTTTCACAAAGAACCCGGACAAAAAAATCCATGCATTCTTCACACCAAATATACGAATTTTACAATGAATTTCCGTATGTCCGGAGGTTGTAGTTTCAAATTGCAATTTATCGCCAGTGATCGAAAAACAAAGATACCGGAAACTGTTGTAATTACAGTCGGCACGATCGTTTTTCTCATCATATACCTTAAAACGGATCGCAGAGAAACTGAATAAAACTTATAGTAGAATTGCAATTATCACTTTTATGGTTTTCTTTGGCCAGTTTTGCAACCAACGACCTACTTTTCGCACAGTTAATATTTTTGCATAATTATTGCAGTTACAAAGTGTTTTAAACTACCAACAAATTAGAAACAATAAGTCTTACAAATTTATCATTTAAAGACGATTAGACGGCGGTACAGTCATCAGTTGAAGAGGCCTTGACCTCCGTGTACAGAAATTAAGTTTGTTTTGTTAATCTGCTCTCGTTTCGACGTCGTCGTCTGCAGGTGCAACAGACAAGTCTAGCAACAAAACAAAGCAGCTAAAGACAGCGTCGTACCGTAACGAGATTTCTTATTACTGAAAAAGATAATTTCCTGAGCAATCGAAAAAATATTAGCAATTAAATGCACCTGAGTCATGGAACTATACGACCATCGCCTTATCGTTTCGATAAACTCGAAACACACCAAGAAAATTATAGAAAAGTCGAGAGTCGACAAGCAAAGAGCCGGCAAGATAAGACGCGGTGAAGTAATTGCAAGGTGTGCTCTTGACTTAGCGGCAACGGTACAACAAAAAAATAGGTACCGTAAACGGACAGGTGAAAACCAGTACATTTCTATTCCAGACCTTATTCTAAACCGACTATTGCTAGCGATTTAATAGAATTGATGTCGCGTCCCCGTTTTTCGATTCCAAATTGGAAAGAGATTCCTAAAAAAATAATATCAATTTGCATCCACCGCCAAACAAATACTCGTTGCATATTACTGCAATAATTAATAAACAATGTGTCGATTGTTTACCGCACCCAAATTATTCTTAACTACAACAAAATAAAACAAAAAGTATTCTTCCATAAAAGGACCGAAGTCCCCGTGGCCGACCTAGAGAAATGTCAAAAAAAAAAAAAATTCGTCGAAGATGTCAAGCAGACGAATTCGTCTGGCCATCGTCCGATTCGAACTGCCTGCACTGTGCACCGACGAAATCAAATTGCGAGTTTCTTTTCCGTTCTGACTAATTTACAATCGCCGAAATTTGTCACTTTTATTAATAAGAAAAAACTCCGACTCATTTACCTCCTTGTTTCCAGACATTCCGCTGATAAACACTTTTAACACCATTTTCGTCGATTTATCGATAGTTTGATGAGAAATTGGAAAAGTTTCGTTACTTTGTGATAGTTCACGGGGCACAATACTCGTTCGGGCGATGTTTTATTCGAATTAAAACTCCGCTACTCGCACAATAGACAAACCAACTAGAACACGGAAAACTTATTTGCGTTTGGGTTGCGACCACTTTGGCTTTTCTTCTGCTGGCTATTGGCTGATTCGATTCGAAGTTTTTTCTGTTCGGCTACTGCTTGTGCAGACGGTAGACAGTTCAGGGTTGCGGTTAGTTTGCTGCCGCAAAAACACAAACCGGCGAAATGGGAGGGTAACGCCTTTTGAGCGACGCGAATTGTTTTGGTAGGCCAATTCACAGATAGATGGCTCTGTGGTTGTTTGAAGGGAACGGTTTTAAAACGACCGAAACAATTTTTTTACGGATACCCCGAACTGGACTTTGGTGTTAGTTTAATACACAGTAGCGTGTCAGTTTAGGAATGTTAATTTCAATATTCCGGGCAGAATATGATAGTGTACTAGTAGGTGTTAATAGTTTTTAGTTCTGTTGACGATTTACCAGATCAACACATGATTATAACAAATCAACCTTCCAGGCAGTAGATTGATTTGTTATAATCATGTGTTGATCTGTTAAATCGTCAACAGAACTAAAAATATTACACTATTATATTCTGCCCGGAATATTGATAGTCACATTCCTAAACTAACACGCTGTATTAAACTAACTCTAAAGTGGCTTGTGAATCTGATAAGAACACAAACAGGGTTCACACAACACCCCCAACTCAGATAAACATCGTTTTTAATCAAAATGTACTTATCTAAGGTTTAAATCGTCCTTAGGCTGATATATTTTCTTCTATCGAAGACCGATTTGATAGCCTTTTCCACAAATACAGGTGGCTCCAATCCGGGACCTGTACAATCTTTCAGGTCTCCGTAAGTTCAATATTAAGGCAAGGTATCAGTTCCCGACGAAAAAAAAAAGATTTTTTTTTTTAATTTTAATTTTTATCCTTAACATATTGAGAATACGTGGACAAACGGATATTTCGATATCGAATGTATTTCACGAGTTACAGACCGATTTGTAGAACGGTCGGCCGATATTCAATAGGATTTTTTTGTAACGTCAAATTTTAAACGCGTTTTTCTCGCTTTTCCCAAAAAACATATTCTTTCATTATTCGCACACCAAACTAAAGATGAGACTGTCAGCTTCCAGGAAAACCAAACTTTAAGAAAATGGAAGCAGAAATGAGGAAGTGGTGGCCGAAAGTGTGGGGCGAGGAGCAGAAAATCCGCTGAAGGCAGTGGTTCCTTTATCAAAACGTTCAAAGACGTCGCGCTTATTGGAACCGTTTTTTATGGTCAACTCTTAAAGGTGTACGACGACCTTAGAACACCTGTATTAGAGATAAGCAAAGCAGTTCCTTTTAGTGAGTGAGTGAACTCCGACTCCGACTTTTCAGTGAGTGATTGAACTCCGACTCACTCACTGAGAAGATAAAAAGATAAAAAAAAAAAATCTAATCATTTATTGCTAAGCGCATAACTTTTACAACAGCTGCTCCACACAGTGGACACAGAAATCCCGGATCAACCATAATATTTCCTTCTAAACAATAATAACAAAAAATATGACCACAGCCCATATGATGAGGAAGAGTTGGTCGATCTCCGCAGTATGTACAAATCGTATTGACATTCATCACTGGTTTTACGGTACCCGAACTATGCGATTCGGACGGTTTACCAAAGAAGCTTTTAACATTCCGCTGTACTTTTTTGTAGTTGATTAACGGCAACATTATCATTAAGAGTTCCTGGAGATAAAAAAAACCAAAATGATAAAACTTAACTGTAATCAATTTCATTACCATAAATCCATTCCAAATCAATTCTCTGGTAATATGACTGTAGCCCACATCTCTTCGTCGACTACTATGCAACGTAACGTAATCCAGACCGAGTAGAAAATCAACTAGAGTCGGCTCTTTGCCCGATTTTAAAAATCGGAAAAAATTCATAACAGATAGAACGAGTAAGATATTTTCAGACCACGAAAGAACAGTATTAATCCATTCACGCGACGATAGACGTTGCTCGGCATTATCTTTTGCATATTTTGGAAGAACGGTCAGTAAAAAGTGTAAGCAAAGGCGCGATCGTGTCAGTTCATCTTTATCGTAGCAAATTAAAAGCAATTGTTGTCCGAACGAAGCGAATTGTCGTCCGATCGAGCCTAGCCAAACTGTTGATTGCAATAGTAATTCAAATTCGGGCTGGAAATGAGCGAGCAAGGAAGGCTGGAAGTAGAAAATTCAATGAATAAATTCAATAAATGATTTGCACTTCTTTGATTAATATTTTTTAAGGCCGTATTCTAGTCTAGAAGCCCGAATTTCGAGCGTTTTTTTAGGATTCATAAAAAACAGCAATTAATATTTTTACTATCCATTTTTTATGGCTTATTTATTTATATTTGAAGAGTACATAAAAAAATATTAAAATTTCAGCAAGTTATGCGTCGTTGAAGTAGAGGGGGAAAAGGGGGAAAAGTCGTGTCCCGGTCGTCATGATATCTACCCTCCTGGTCACCTGAAAAATAAAATTATGGATAATTTTTGATCAGTAAACCAGAAAAAGTGAAAAAAAAAATTTTTTCTCATAATGGTGGCTTATTAAAAACTTGAAGTCGATTTTCCTACTAAGGAATATATAAAGCATATTCATGCCAAACTTCAATTAGAACTTGAGATATTATGTCAACTGCATCGAAAAAAGTTGTTTCGAGAAAAACGCGTTTTAAGTTTTACGTTAAGTTTCAGACAGTGTAACTGATAGATGCGTACATATAACTTACATTTTCTTAATCAGCCATCCCAGCTCCAAACATCTGACCTTCTTCTACTTCATGTTGCTGATTTTCAGCGTTTCTTTCCGCAAGACGAGCAATTCTTCTTTCTTTTGAAGCATTTAAAGATCGAACTTCACTTGAAAAATCAAACTAAACGCACATAGAATAGAATGGGTGCTACGTCACTAAAATGACTAGAACTTTAAAAATAATTCGAATTTTGAAAAATCCTTTTAGGGAAATATTCTTGAATATCTAAACTATCGAAATATGGAGAAAAAAAAATTCCATTTTTTTTTCAAATTTCTAGAATAGAATACGGCCTTAAGTCTCATTGGAACTAGAGAGCTAACTAAATAATAAGATTCGGCTCTATTCGCCTTTACTTCAATCATTGAAACTTACGCATTTCGGTGTAGAGGTACTGTAGAGTAATAAGGATTAGTTTCAAACCTTTATTTTGCATGATTTGCAGTTTTTACTTATGAAAGAAACTTGAAAAGATTTCAGGTCCGGTAGCCAGAAACTTCATAACTTAAATTCAAATGTTGTAAGTAATGCAAGTTATAAGTGGGACTTTTACTATTGGGTGTTAGTTTGATATTATCTTCTTTTCAAGTTCTTTTTGATGATTCTAATGCTATTATTTTCATTATATTAAATTTTCTCTTATACATATGTACTTTAAAACTTTATATAGTTTTTGCTGTTATTGATATGATGTATACAGCCTTTGTATTTTTACTTAAGACTCTTTTTAATGTTTAAATACTGTGTAGTAGATTGTGCCTTCATAAGCTTCTGTGGACTTACTAGGGAAAATCGAACAGTATTTGAATTGTTATTTTTCCACAAGAGACACGTTAATATACATTAGGGAATCAAAATAATATTTGCCCTTTACACCATAAAAGGTAAGTTTAAGTAGCTGGTGATCAAATGTGTTGTATTGTCGCAATAATTAAGAATTTAGTATTTTTAAATAAAAAGTCCAAAGGTGAACGATAAAGAAAATTTTCTCACCGAAAAACTTTGTACTGTTGAAAAAAGCTGCTCACGCAAAATTCTTACAATATCCTTATCAAATTGCAGAGCATCAAACTAGAAAGAAGACACCACAATTTATGTTTAATATTTAAATAAAATTAAAATGCAACTCACCTGGTTAACACGGGCAACGAAATTACTTTTGCTCTGCATGTTACAAAGACAACATGCAATTTTATTCTAGCTACGAATATATAACAATGAGACGTTATAAGGAATACAATCAGTGCTCCTTACTGTATTTATTTATAAATTTTTAAATAAAAACAAAATAAATTAAAATCATTCCATAAGAAGACTTCACATACTTAAAAAAGGTAACTTCATCGTCTGCTGTCGGCTGGTGGTCGGCTGTCACTCACCACGGCTACCAACATTTCAAATAAAAAAAAAATGTCAACCAAAAAGAGAAATCGAAGGAAAATCTGTCTTCTTTGAGTGAATTTCAAAAACCAAAACTTGAATGAAAATCGAAAATCTCGTCCAAAAAACTACCGTATTTCTGGATATCACAACATTCTCTTTCATAATCAATCAATTGAAATGAGCTCGCCGTCGGTTAAACAAAATAGTGACAGTGTCACATCGAAGCAGAGAAAAAACAAAACAATAATGGCCGCGAAATCATCAACATCGGACACCCGGTCCGAATTGGCGGAATTAATCAAACGAAAAGCTGAAATTTCTGTAGGTTTTCTTGTGTGTTTTGTCATCGCTTTCGATTTATGCACTATCACTTGAAAATTGGATTGATTTTAATAATGTTTTGTTTTTGGTTTGGGCGCTCCGCTAGGAACAATTGGCAAATTTGGAAAGGCAAATTTATGCTTTTGAAGGTTCATACTTGGAGGACACACAACTCTACGGAAATATTATTCGAGGATGGGATCGATACTTGACGTCGAACAAGGGAACGAATTCGAAGGCGGATAAACGGAACCGCAAGTTCAAGGAAGCGGAAAGATTGTTCTCCAAGTCGAGTATCACGTCGATGGCGATTTGTAATCGTAAGTATTTATGGAGTGTGTTTCGTATTCCTGAAGGTTTTGATTTAAAATGAACATCTTAAGGGTACCGGGAAGATGTTCAATCACTAAAGAATTCGGGGTTGTGTGAGGCTAGCTCAGTTAAAACTTTACCGAACCTGGCGCAGCAACTGCACACGATTCTTTCCGCCTTTCCATCAACTCTGCCAGTACAAAATTAGGTAAAACTCCCGTTTAAGCCCCTACTTAAAAAGCGCAAAAGGTAGTTGGAGCGAAGCACGAAAAGGCAGGGAAGGACCCAAAAACAATAACTTTTTTTTCATATTCATGTAGGATCTCAAGGGGTAAAGTAATTCCCAAAATTAAACAGACAAGCGTTTTGTGTTGCTTATTTCCATCGTATTCTTTCAAGTCGGACCTGTGTCTACACTCTTGCATTTGAACGGCGTTAAGCCGAGCTGTTGGGACAAGTTAGTGATGTGAAGAATAAAACCCGTGCACGTCGCTCAAGAATAACTGAGAATATTGCTGCTGTAGCCCAAAGTGTTGAAGAAAACCCAGGTTTGTCCATTCCTCGTCGTTCTTTGGAACGCGATTGTCATTGAAAAATTTATGGATAGAAAAAGTAACAGAAACAGACTGTTGAAACAAGAAATATCGTTGAATTCAAAGCGCGACTAACTCAAATCCCTTTGCTCTTGTTCGAAGGGTTGATTGTAAATACTAAATGACTTTTCCTTATCTTTAGCTGACCGTAACAGTGAAACTGAATCGATAACCAACGAGGATTCGAGCGATAACCAAATTGGTCCATTGGCCAATCATAACACAACAACAGCTCATGATGGAGCAACTTCAATAAAAAGCGCTGGAAAAGAAGACAAAGATGGTAAGTTTTCTCCATTCTTCTTATGATTTACCCGTTTTTTACATTTTCGCTTCTACGTCTAGATCGACCGAGTACTCCATCTAACGATACGAACAATAAAGAATCGGTCACACCAAGTAGCAGTGCGAAGCACAAGTTAACCAACAATTCGGCCAAGAAGGGCGGTAATTTAAGTAAAAAGATAAGACATCGTTGAAAATTTATAAAAAAAACGCGTTTAAATAATTGCATCATTTAATTGAAATCGTAAGTCTTTTTTTTTTATTATTTCCCTTCAGTTATCAGTATTCAAATTTTAGACACGGTTTTATTGTAGATAATTCTTGCGTTTTATTGCACTATGGTTGACGGTTGTAGTGCGCGTTTACAATACTTTTTACAATAAAAAATAATTTCCTTTATGTGAAATGATTATTTTGTATATGTTAGGTGTTTTTTGCGACCTTATACAAAATAGACTAGCGATTGATGCCTCACAGAGACAATCCACTGCGCTAGTTAAATTGTTGGTGAATTTGGATGTAGGGGGACAAGTAAATAAATTGTGATGTCATAACAGGACACAAATCCATTTTTAAAAAAAAATTGCTACCCTGAAATAAATTTTTTTACTAGACCAATAAAATTCGTTTTCTGTATAAAGGTGGGCCAATGAAGTTTGATGCGAGTGCATTTTTTAAAGGGACCAGTGGAGCATGAAAGTGGATGGGATAAGCATTTTTTTTTAAAAAAAAATTGCTTCTAATGCCGGTTTTCCACCAAACGGACAAAACAAAAACTCGTGTCGAAAAAAATAAGTCTTGAATGAAAACTCAAAGACAATACTGTACCTCAGAGGTAAACTGTCGTAACTACCAAATTTTCGATTTTGGGATTATTAATGTAATTGCATTGTTGGGATGTATATTTTCAAGTGGTAAATCATCGCATCCGCAGAGCTAAAGGAAGCCAAAATAATCAATGAGTATGAATCGTATCTGCCTTGTATTGGTAGAGGAAATGTATAGTTATAAAATGGTCTACTGAACATTTTACGAAATGTCACTTACGACAGTTTACCTCTGAGGTACAGAATATACGATAGATGCTTAAAACTTTTACCAAAAGTAAGCCTAACAGACCCCTAGCAGAAAAAAGTGTGTGGATGAAGACGTTGGGAAGGGTGGAAAGGAAAAAGTTCCGATTTTATATTTCGAGATCCTATTTTAATGTAAAGCTGAAACTCAAAATTTAGATTAACACGTTAAATGCCATGGGGGTCACCGGTGACCGGCACAGAAATTTTGACCCTTTAAATAGCATTGTTAAAATTTTTGACAAAAACTGTGGCACGCAAAGTGTTAAGTAATGTTGGAAAAAATATAGTTCTTTATAGCTACAGACTTTTTATAGCTACAGAACGGCTTATGCTAGAAAATTGAAACTCGGTATGTACATACATATATGTATGTAAATCAAATAGGAAAGCTATGTAGATAAAAAAAAAGTCTGAAGAATCCACTGGAGCTCAGAGTGGGGGTAAAAAAATTATTAGTAATAATGGAATGCATTTGTTTTCAAGGTTTTCGTCATATCTTTTAGGTTTTCCCAAATATTGCATTCATTTTTATTCCACGGCTTCTTCATATAAATACCTAGAAATTGTTTCAGGATTTATTGAAATTTGACCCCTAAAGGGGTGGAAACCGGGTTGTATACTTTTTCACAAATTCTGCCATATCCCCCTGGTCTGATCTGATATCGAATATCTTTTCACTTTCAAAGGCTTGCATAGTATTCGCCTAAAACTTGTGTTTAAGTTTTTTTTCCTTTTTCAGTCCCTAAGACCCGGGACATGCTCCGTTTTTTTTTTTACTCCGGAAAAAACCGATTCCGGACAGCTTCGACTACACGTAAAACGTTCCTCTAAACCGACCATTGATCGATTGAGCACAGCTACTCGAGTGACAAAATCAAACTGAAAAAATTCCGGGCACTCACTAGTAGTCGAGCTCATACAAGTCTGTATGTTCTTGAAATTTAATTCCGGATCGCTCGAAAAATTCCTGATCAACCGTCCGGAGAAATCTGTACATGCTCAGGTTTTTTTTTCCGGACGTGCGGTTTTCCGGAGTCATGTAGTCGACGAGCTAAAATCTCATACATTTCTATGAGACATGGTTTTAATTCTTTCCGGAAGGCGGAGCCTATTTTCTCCAGAGTCGAAAAAAACGGATCATGTAGTCCAGGCCTTAGAGGGTATAAAAGGGTTGAACACGTTTTCACGAATTCCGTCAGATCTTTTAGAAGTGATAAGAAATTGAAATGGTTTTTCCTTTCGAACTTCAAAAACCAAGTGGTTGTAAAAGGGTTTGCTTACGTTTTCACAATTCAAAATCTCTCGTACCTCTTCCGTATCAATAGTCGCGTTTACGTGCGGACCAGACCAGTCTGAATAGACCAAAAAAAAAAAACATGTTCATTTGAACTTATTTTTTATTATTTGATTTTGGTACGGACCAAATGAAATCAAACCAGTCTAGTACTGCGAAGGTGATACCATTTTCTAGATTTTCATCATACTGTTGTGTATGGTTCTTCGAGGTCCCTAAACTCTTGTAAGTTGGTACGTTAGTAAAACTGTATAAGTAAGTCGTCGGTTTAAAAAAAATTACTAGTAACTTGATGACTTTTTCCTCTGTAAAATTGTGAGGTTTAGTCTCATGGGGCGAGCCGCCACTGGTAGGCTTTAAAACAAAAACAAGTCTTAATAAAAATGAATACCAACTGTATTTATAGACTAAACTTTTTACAAAAGAACAGTAAAATAAAATTAATTTCAACAAGTTATGAAATAACAAATATGAAGTATGAGAACAATAATCTTGGCAAATAGAATGTGTACATTTTAAATGTTATTTATTTCAACGTGACAGTTTATAGAAGCATTTTCGTCTATTCATGTTATTACTAGCGTATAGTATACGTACTATGTATTTATTTTGACCCGTTCTGATTTTTTTTTTTTTTTTGTAAATCTATATTTAAAGAATCTCTTATTTAAACAGAGCTTTTATTTGATTTAGCGAAATGATAAGGGCTAAGTGAGTTTTAAATTGTCCATTTGTAAGAAATTTAAGAAAAATACAACGCTAAGCTACAACAGATCTTTGCATCTTAGCACACAAAAGAGAATTGATCGGGTGTGTGTGTTTAGGTATTCAATTTTGTTTGTTTTCTTTATATGGTTCTAATATGGTAGCCATCTATTTAAAATGAATAAACTACAGTGAAACCTGTCAAGTTGGACACCTTCGTAAGTTGGACACTCGCGAAAAGTGGACAGTTCGATAAAACCCAATATATGTAGTTGCAAACGACTCCACCCTTATAAGTTGGCCACCTCTATAACTTGGACAAACTTTTTTGTACGGCAGGTGTCCAACTTACGCAGTTTTCACTGTACTAACAGTTTTTACATATTCGTATCGTTTCCAATGGTATATAGGTCGTAAATAAATTGCTATGCCAATTCGCATTTAATTGATGAACTGAAGGTAGCTTCAAGCGTTAACTAGTAGAGTAAACATATCTTAATATATTTGCAAAATTAATTTTTCCATCTTTTACAAAACACAAATCTAAAGTTATTTAAATATAAATGAACACTATTTTGAGAGTGATTATTAAAGATATAAAATTTTAAGTTTTTCGTTATATCGAACGTAATTTTTTTTTTGGTTGAGTTTAATAATTTTCGTTAGCTATTTTAAAATCATAAATCATTCCTTGCGTCATACTTTTGTTATCAATACTAATAAAATTTTGATCTCAGTGAACGTTCACCGTACTGCTAAATCAAGCGATACCGCCTGCACCAGAACAACGAATCAAATTCATACTTTTCCGACTCAATACATTTTTCAGGGCCTCTAAAGTTTTTAGACAAATGACAACACAACATCCGTTCGCAACACCTTCCGACGGACTTTTACATGTACAGCCGGACTTTTGAGATGACTTTTTCGAGTTACCTCCACCACCACCACCACAACACGATGAGCCGGTCGATTTCTTTTCGTTTAATCTTGGTTTAGTTGTTGTACAGCATGATCCTTTCGATGTTACAATGTTTTCTAAGAGTACCGCGACATCGTCGACTTTCTTATCGGCTACGGTTTTCGGTGAGGAATCGGGCGGTACATGTTGTAGTGTACAACATTGACTCGGCGAACCAGTCATCTGTTGTTGCTGTACTTGCTGCTGAGGCTTGGGCTTTATACAAGGATTGTTTTGGCCGCAACCACCTTGGCAACCACTACCACCCTTATCACATTTGCAATTTGTACAGCGACATATATCCGCATCGGCCGTAATGTCCTTCAATGTCTTATTGTGTCCGCCGTTTGTTGACGGCTTAACGAATATCGAATTCGTTGGAACCATGGTCATTCCGCTATCTACTCCCACGCCAATCTCATTTAACATGCCTGTCGGCAATTGTATTGTATTTTCCGTATTTTCGTATTGCTGTGACATCATAATTTTCTGCGAATTATCGATTGACATGAGCAATTCATTGAGAAGCGATTCGGTTTCCAGATCCTGATCACTGCCCTCAGCATTTTCGGTAGCCTCGTTCAATAAGTCTTCGATACTTGTCTCGTCGCTATTAAATAGTTCATTGTTGGATGCCGATTCCGATTGTATTGACTGTGATTCATTCGAATTCAGAGAGAATAAATCAAAACTAGGCTTTAAATCGCTTATATTTCCATTCGGTTGATAACTGCTAAAATTCTGATCGATTTCCATTGCACTTGAATTCGGAGCAATAAAATCGTTCTCGGGTATACTCGTTTTGGTTTGTAGATCAACGAATGTAGTGACGCCGGTCGGAAGAGCTATACATGCTGGTGTCACGGGAGCAGTTGGTATCAAGGGCTTCGAAGCTAATACAGCCACATCAATCCATGGTGCAGGAATTTCGACTTCCGAAGCCATGGCTAATTGAAGAGCTTGGGATGTTTCGGGCAACGATGCATTGTCCTTAAGAAGACCTGAAGGAGTATAAGTAATACCGTTCTGCTGCATATTCTGGAACAAAGTACCGTCTTGCTCAATTTTAATATCCATAGTGTAATTAGTCGTCGACGGCATTATATCACCGACGGTTATAAACTCCGAGTCAGTTTCGATAGCAGATTGCGTAAAATTTGCCGTTGCAATGAAATTTACGGCAGGTACGTCCTCCCTATCACTACTGTTTTCATTTTCACTTTGTGAAGAGTTTCCTTGACTCGACAATTGATTTTTCTTACTCGACGAGTGCTTGAAGTGAGTTCGAGTGTGCGACTTTAGACTATGCGAAGTGCTAAATGCTTTTTGGCAGCTTGTTTCTTGGCAAGGATACGGACGTTCACCGGTATGAGTTCGTGTGTGCGTTTTTAAATGATGCGAGGCTGTAAATGCCTTTCCGCATCCACCTTCCTGACATCTAAACAAACAAATATAAATTTAGGCTAATGCGAATTGAATAAATGATAAACGACTTACTTATATGGTCTTTCTTGTGTGTGAGTCCTTGTATGTTTCTTTAAATCGCTGAGTGTTGTAAAGAATTTTTGACATTGACTACAGTCGAACGTTTCACCATTATGAAGTCGTAAATGTGCTCTTAGTCTATACAAAAAATTGATTCATTAGAAATTGATCGCAATACTGATAAACTATACCTGTATCTTGTATTAAATGCTTTCTCGCATCCTCCAACTGAACATTCATACGGCTTGACTTTTGTGTGGACTCGAATATGAATTTTCAAACTGTATGAAGTTAGGAAAGCCTTTCCGCACCCCTCTTCTGTACATTTAAATCGATATTCGCCTACAATGAGATTTTATTGTGTTAATTGCATTGTATTATTTATTGAAATTTTTGTTACCTCGATGCGTTTTCAAATGGGTACGAAGATTGCCAATAGTACTGTAGCTCCTAGTGCAGTTTTCGTAGTTGCAGATATAACGTGCGAGGATTTGTGGTTCCGAACCCTATTGAAAATTAAAATATTTTAATTGTATTTAAAGTGTTAGATATATTAAAGAAAACTCATTTTATTTACACGATAAAAACATACTTCACAGTGATTTTAAAAGAAATAATGAAAACAGAAAGGTAAGAATATAGTTAGGCCGTGCCACATTCCCAATCAATCATTAACTCCAAAGCAATAAAGAATATTTAATTAGTATTGAACTGTATATTAAAAATTTCCATAGTGGTGCATTAACTGGTCCGTATATGTAAAAATACAGTCAATCGAAGCCCGAGACGCACAGGGCAGGGTTTACAGGTGTGCGTAAAAACAACCCTGGTGATCACTACCAGGTCACGGCATAAGCTTGAGTCCCAGGTCTCTTGGTAGGCAAATGATCCCTCTAACAATGCAGCACCGCGATGTGGAGAGTATATCCCTTATCGTCCGCACAGTGAACTACTTGCCCCCAATCTGAGCTGAGATTATGTGTGACTCAAGCATCGTTACTGTTCCGTTCGCTACTTGTTTTCGAATTAGTAATTCAATGGATTTGTGGAAGGTGTTCTCGAAATCACCTCCAACACCAAGAGAAGAGCGATATTTCCTTAACGTTCCGCATCTTCTCAATATGTATAGTATACTAAATTGTGAACAGCACTGATTTACCCGCTTGATATGTGGATTGGTTTTTATTTAGCGTTAAAAAATCAGCCGAGCTAATATAAAAGATACCTGTTCTAAACAACATGCGTTCTAAGCTATAATACGACAAAAATAATAAGTACAATGAACAATTGAACATGCAACAATTGAAAAGAATATTTGCCGGCCTTGCACACTTAAAAATTCACTCTTTCTCTCGGAATAATATTTCCTTTGAAATGCAATGAAAATTAATGTATAAAGCGACTAGTTCTTCTTATAGAAATCAGTGTAAAATTTACAGATATTATTAAGCTGTACGAGTACTAGTTAAATGCTTCGAATAATAAATTCAAAAATTAGAGATATTATTGAAAGGTTATTATAAAAAGAAGTAGATTTTGTCCAAGGAGGCTTCTGCTCGGTACGGAGACGACGTTTGGCTATCGACGACGAACCATGATTCGATTCTGGATATATTGGTCACTGAGTGTCAGAGCAGGATATGAATCTGAAATATGTCACTCCACAGCAATTAATGATCGAACGAGAAACCGAGCGATAATACAAAAACTGTTTCGGTTCGGATGAGAACAGTCTGTGGGTTGGAAACCAACCCTCGGTTAACTTATAGTCGGGATCACGATCGAAAACGTTGCGATTTTTCTTGCATAAAATGATGAGTTTAGAACTGAGTGCGATAGGGACGATCTAATCGCCCTCTGGGACAAAAAATTAAAAATTTAACACATGTGAGAATGAATAATGGAAAATATAATACATCTGTTCCAACAGAAGAAATACATTTTCGATTTCCTCTGATTGTACTACATCAATTCGATCATCTGGCTACCACCACCAGCAACACCACAAAAAACACGAAAAAGGACGGACAAAAAAACACACTTGATGCCAAGAAGTCTTTTGAAAAGAAATAACTGCTGGTGCCATGTTAAAAAATTTAAAATATCAATGCAACAAAGCGCCGGGCTTTGATAAAATTCCAGCTGAACTTCTGAACACCGGCGTCACCTGCATAGCACATCTCCTACACAGATTGATCTTGGACATATGGATGCAAGAAGCACTTTCTGAAGGTTGGCGCAGAAGTATATAGTATAGTATAACTAACTAGAGTATAACTGTGCTGTGTAAACTACCGAGGAATATCCCTGTTATGTAGGTCTTATACGATCTTGACGAAAATTCTAGATAAGAATTAAACCCTTTACTGACAAAGTATTTGGTGAATACGATCGACCACGAACCAATTATTCTCAATTAGACAGGTGCTTGTAAAGTGCTGGGAATTTAGCATTGATGTGCACCAGATATTTGTGGACTTCTAGCAGGCATAGGACAGTATCGACAGGCTGTTTAAACTATAAAGACTATAAAGGCTGTATAAAGACTGTATAAAATAATGATGGATTTTGTAGTTCCACCGAAACTGGTTCGACTTACAAAAATGACAATGACCGATGACCGATAAAGGACGACACCTTCGAAATTAAGCTTCATGTGTTCAATTCGTGTTGTGTTACATAGAACGATCTGACGTATCTATGGGACACTGGTCGCGTTTACGTGCAGACCCAACCAGTCTGAATAGACCAACAAAAAAAAACAGTCTGGTCGTACACATAAACGGAAACCAAACCAGTCCATTTGAACTGATTTTTGTCTTGATTTTGGTACGTACCAAATGAAATCAAGCCAGTCTCGTACTGTGAAAATGCGCACATAAATGCAAGACCGAAAAATACCGAACAGGTCTATGTGGTCTGGTCTGGTCTTACTTGATAGGTAAAACTGTAAGGACAAGACATATTCACAAAGGTTCTTGGTTAGTATTCCCACGGAAGAAATGTGGTTACTTAGAGGTTTAAACAAACAAGCGACAATGAACTCCTACGAGAGAAGTAGCTCCCACGACATAGAGTTAGAGATGGGCAAAGCAGTTCCTTTTAGTGAGTGAGTGAACTCCGAGTCACTTACTAAAATGAACTAGTGAACTAGTTCGAGTTCGTTTTTAGGATTACTTACCCGTCGAAGGAACTAGTTTTTTTCAAGTTCAGAGTGAATGTGAGGACCTAAAAAAAAAGGTCCTCACTCACGAAGGAACTACATAGTTCTTTTCAAGTTCCGGTTGAATGTGTGGACCTAAAAAAAATGTCCTCACTCACGAAGGAACTAGAAGTTCTTTTCAAGTTTCGATTGGATGTGAGGACCTAAAAAAAAAGGTCCTCACTCACGAAGGAACTAGAAGTTCTTTTCAAGTTTCGATTGGATGTGAGGACCTAAAAAAAAGGTCCTCACTCACGAAAGAAACGAGAAAGAACTAGTTTTTTTCAAGGTGTGTCACGTGTCGAAACGAACTACAGTTCACGAAAACGACTGAGTGAGTTAGTTCACTCACTCACTTCAATGAACTGCTCTTTTGGAACAGTTCTCTCATGAACGACCCATCTCTACCTAAAGTCAACTATTGTTACCAATACACAGAGCTACTGGAGATGGCAAGCCACCGGTTTTGTATAAAGCTATTTGAAGCCAGAGAAGTGAGACAAAAGAGGGTTGTTGTTGTTTTAGCGTGTGAAGGAGTGAGACAAAACAGGGTCGTTATATCAATTTGTTGTTGTTTTGCGTGCAAGTGAATGCGACGACATCCGCCTTCAACTCAATCGCTGCTTGCCATCTCTAGTATAAATATCTCTCTGTCAATAAACATAAAGCAAAATATCAACTCTTGATTAATAAAAATGTGTAATTTATTGATTTGTATTTTATATACAACATACACTTTCGTACAAAAAATCTGATGAATGCCCTAGATGCGTATTGTACAACTGCAAAGTTTGAGATGAGCAAATGGATTAGTTTAATTTACATTGGATAGAATCCTCAAGGAAAACAACCACTGGTTAGGTCGTGTTTATGATGGTGAGATCACGAAGGGAATGAACGATACAAGAAATTTGTGAAGGTACAAGGATCGCGACATTTGCATTACCGGTTTTGCTTCTCTGTATCCAGTGACCTCCTGATGGGAAACATGGTTACATCCCCAACACAGCAAATCAGAAAATTCCCGATAAGTTCGATATTGTATACTTCTTATTCGCGTAGGCGTACGAACAAAAATGCGTAATGCATACACAAAAAACATTGAGGTAAATGATATAAAATGCGCAAATGTTTTGAATTGTTAATAAAAGCGGAAAACACACTGAATTTTATTTTAAAAATAAATAAGATGTTGACCAATTTACAAAATACTGTAACATTTCGTTTATAAATTAAAAAAGATAATATCCGAATTAAAAGAAAAAAATTAATCAATAACATCGTGTACCTCAATAATGATCGTAGCATGTGAAGGTTCGCCTTCGAGTTTTTGTAAGGCACCCGGCCGAATACACAAGGAAATTTCATCGGGTAGAATCTTGTGTTCGATGTAACTAAAAAATTTTGTTTAGAGAGAAATATTTTCATGTTCATGTTGTTCTATATTTTTTGTTTTTGATGATGATATGAATTTCATTTTTCCACACACGGCAGGCAATTAGAATTGGAATATAATTCAAAAACTTTTAAAATTGAATCCGTAGATTCAACGCACTAATTAGAAAATGTAAGAAAACTAAAGATAATCGAAATTATGCCAAAAATAGCCAAATAGAAAATCTTTAGGAGAACACTTTGGATATAATGTATAAAAAGAAATATATCAAAATCTATAAATAGCATGCAAAACAGGTTAAAATCGAAAGAAATATGAATGTACTAAGTTTAGCATGAAATTTAACAAAAAAAAGAGCTAAAATTATAATCGCATTTAATTACCAAGGACGGGAGGGAGCATTAAAGTTAGATGTAGAAAAATTATTTTAGCTTTTTTTTTTACTATAGTTGCCGGTTCGGACGAAATTTACCGAGCAGCAACATCAAATGGATGTGAGTGAGTCAGTATGTTATGTGGGGGAGGGACACGTTTTGTACCTGCAATTTTCATCCAATTCTGTATGATCGAGAATCGGATCATATTTCGCATCGAAATTTCCCGATACTGTGTAGGGCGTAGAGATTGTTTGTTGTGAGGAATAGTTACTATACAATTGCTGTAAATTATTATTATGCGATGATGATGATGATGGAAATGATGTAGATGAGGGTGGCACCTGTTCAATCACTCGCTCAAACGTATAATTTATCATCGACGACGTACTTTGATCCGCGCTTTCGATATAGTTCGCAACAGCACTTACATTCGAACTGATCGTCGAGCTGGGCAGCAAAGTTAGAGCTGTCTCGTTTTCATCGATACCTTCTGCGAACTCGGAACCGCTGCACGACGATGACAATGTTGTTGACGGAATTCCCATTGCGGTCTTCTCGATCAGGGTGCTTCCCTCGTATAAGTACTCGGTTGTCATAATGATCTAGCGCATCCGCTTAGCGGTTAGGATGTGATCTGATCGTATTGAAAAATCAAAATATGGAATTATGATGATGTCGTCTAGTATTTCACTAAATCCACCCAATGTCACCGAAGCGGAAAAAATTATACCGTCACGCATACACATTTAATTTTGACGTGTTCGGTATACCGAAACCGCGATGATAGGATAGAGTACCCACCCGACTAGAGATATCACCCTCCAGTATTTCACCTTAGTTCGCATGAATATAAAACTTTGTTTCGATCTTCCACTTTCGTTGTCTTTCTACTGGCACGAATAAAATTAAAACAAACGTCGAGCTAATATCTCTTCACTGGCATTATCTTATCGCGCGACGAGATGCCTATGCCTGCCTATTGCCTTGCCTGGCACGAAACACGACTTGGAATTGCACGACACGATCTACTGCGCAGACTCCCACAACTGCTCAATCTCAATCCAAGGGAGATTATAGAATTTTGTTGGGATTTGACAAATCACTAATTTATTTTTTTTTACATATGATGGCACATTTCACAAATCGTATCGTTACTCTATTTATACACGTCGTTGCGTTTATTGGTAAACTTTGTCATATCCACATTAAAATTGTACATGAAAAGAAACACTTTGAATTCGTTAAAAATAATGAATTGCAGCAATAGTAAAAACGTGAAGTCTAGCAGTGTCTAGAGAAGACCGAAGATTCGTGCTAGCCGAGCCGATCTTTGACAGTAGATTGGATTTATTTTGATTACATTTCTTGTTTATTTTGTGTGTAGTTCGGTGGTGCTGCCAAGATAGCGTTGGCTAGAAACGCTGTAACGGAACAGCAACAGCTAATTATTGTTCTAAACGATAGTATGATTTTGATACGAGCTGCGCTGCAGTTGACTCGATGCAGAACTAACTGATCTGACGATCAACTGTATCGAGAAGAAGCTATGCCTATTTTTGCTAGTATTACTTGAAAGGTGACTACTTAATTTATTGCCAATTAAGCTGTGGAATAAGAGCCTTGAGCTATAACCATGCATCCTATCATTTACAATATACCTACACTTATAACTGCCAGCATTATGAAAAAAGTATTAAATACGAAATCGAGTCAAATTTAATTTGAAGGGTGGATAACAGGAGAAGACCTCACGCACGGGTAGATCGACTAAGGGCCGGTTTCACAGTCGGAAGTTTAAACCAAAAATTTGGTTTAAACTTAGGATCTCACGAACAAATTCCTAAGTTTAAACCAAATTTTTGGTTTAAGCCTAGATTGTGAAACCGGCCCTTAGAAATATCCAAATAACGGCTGCAATTAATGTTCTGCAGCAAACAATAAAAATGCTAATAGTAATGAATTTAAGAAGCTAATTGAAAATTGGCAGTCTGGGCGAAACCTTATTACAGTGGAACCTCTAGCTACATACAATATACGTATAGGGTGGTCACTTTTTCCGATTGGTCAGATTATAAAAATAATGTAAAAAATTAAATTCATTTCAAGTACAAAAAACAAAGTTTAATAATGAATCTTTTTTTTTTAAAGAGTTGATGTAAAGCCTTCGATTCAGGGCCGTCATTTCAGATTTTTCTAGGGGGGCGGGGGGGGGGGGGGACAAGATGTTATGAATGTATATATTTTTATATATAAATATACATTTGTAATATAAAATATGAAAATACCAAATTAAGGGGGAGGGCCTCCCTGCCCCCACAAATACGTCCCTGCTTCGATTCATTAATTTCAATTTTAATAAAACAATTATTTTCACTAACCTAAAGCTATTCAAAATATTTAATCACTTAAAATTAAATATTAGATTCCATCAATTTAAATGGATGTATTAGAGACCTAAAATTAAATATGGTAAATGGGTCATTCCATCAAAAATCGCAAAAATTGTGACCTTAGCATCGGCGATTCTTTTTAAAAAAAATTTTGCTTGAAGAACTAGTGAAAAAAAATATAATTTCAATTTTTTTTCCTATCTCATTTTTTTTTGTTAGCTATACAGTGCAACCCGTTTATAACGTACCTTGAGGGGACCACAAAAGTAGAACGTTATAACCGATAGTACGTTATAACCAACATAAAAACCTTTCACATTTGTGCATGGGCTTGGAAAAAAGGGATTTTATAACCGAAAGTACGTTATAAAAGTGCACTTTATAAGCGGGTTGCACTGTATTATGTTAAATATTTAGAAAAAATGGTGTCAAAGCCCCCTTTGAAAATTCATATCTCTGTTAATTTTTATCATAGAATAATAAAATATGACTTATTTTAAAGGGGAAGGTTGTCGCAAAATAAGAAAAATATGTTGAGTGCCGCCAGAATTTCGTTTCCGGTGCTTGCAAGTGTTTCGATATTTAGCAAAGTATCGAAGCATTTGTGAGCACTGGAACAAACCAGCGAACGACTGGAAACCGGCTTGGCGCTGGGAAGAGTCCCGTTGCTGAGTAGAGGCCGGCTCGAGAAATGAAGCGGCAGTCCACCATTACGGACGGGTACAGTGTAATTGCTAGGAAACTAAACCGGAATTCTCGCTTCAATCCATTGAGATATGATTAACAGAGTCGTACTAAAGAACTGTCGGGTCATTTATCGTAACGTATAATTGCCAACAAGAAAAGTAACCATACAGTTGCATTCAATAAATAATAAATTTTTTTTTTCAAGAATAACGATTTTGTCCTTTATCCTTGAATATTTCAAAATGTACATTTTTTATTTTTGAAGTGAAACTTCTTGAGCGGCGAGTGAAATTTCAAGGACGCGTCACGTTTAAGCACATTTCGTTACACGATAGAGAAGAAAGATATTATGTAGAGACAAAACGATGAAACATAACTCGATGAAACGATGAAACGAAAAAGCGACACTGCGAGAGAGTGGTATTCCCTTCTGACTACACCCATAGAATTTGAAATACTACTCTTCCCCCTCTTCACCTATCCCTTTTTAAACTGATTTCCCTCACCCCTCTCTCACCCCTTACTTTTTTTCTTACACCCCTTTCTCCTAACTTCAACCCTTCACCCCCCCTCCCCACTGTATACCCCTCTCTGTGTACCCTTATCATTCTACCCCTCACCCTACATATTGTTCCCCCTCATCTACTTTCTCTATCCCCCACCCCCACTCGCCTCTCTACCCCCTACCCTCTCCTAAAACACATTGAAAAACTCAGAAAATGCAAATTTTGTATTATTGTATTTATTTTGAAATGCTCTCTCTCTGTCTCTCACATTAAATCTCTCTTATTCTTTTTCTTTATTTTTCAAAAAGTTTAACTAGGTATTTTAAAAATTTCGCATAAGACGTGGCCAAGTTTTCTTTGAAAATTCATATGTCTGGTAATTTTAATCCTAAAAATAATAAAGTATGGCTTATTTTAAAGATTTTTGCTTAAAAATTGCTGTAATATAAAAAAAATACGAATAAAAATTATCCTGAAATTTTTTTTTTTTTTAAGAAAAAGGATTTTGTCCTTTATCCTTGAATATCTCAAAATGCGTCCTGAGACACCATTTAATATTAAAAAAAAAACATAACGCAGTCACGATCGGCTGCAAGCCAATCGTATGATACTCTAGATGAAATACTGAATTCCGATTTATATTTTAGTTGGAAATATGTCAAAAGAATGAGGAGAGCACAAGCAATTATTACATGACCTTTTACTTACAAGTAGAAATTGTTGTATAGTGGCTACTCGATTTTTTGATTTATAGTGAGTTCCATAAAGTAAGTTAGGACATTTTACAGAATTTTTGTATGGCAACTGCATGAAAGACTTATGGGATATTTTTCATATTAATAGTTTCAGCTCCGACTATTACAAAATTAATGTGTATAAAATTTCAAAGTCGTTACTTAAAGTGTTCTAAAGTTATCGTTCAATATTGGTGAACATGTTTATTAAGGACTTTTGTACGACAGCTACTCGAAGGAGTCAACAGATGGCGCTAATTAATGAACTCCGATTTGTTTTTGGTATAAAACTAATTCCTGTAAAATTTTAAATTCCTGCTTTAATTCGTTCTGGAGTTATAGTGGATTCAGTAACATTCATACATTTTTGAAGGACTTTTCTAGGCTGGACTTATTCGATTTGCATCATATTCGGAATTTTCGATTCAAACATTGTAAACCTTAAGTATGCAAAATTTCAAGTTCCTATCTTGAAGCATTCGAGCAATAATTGTGAAAACGTGTTTCAATGACTCTTGTATGGGAGGTACCCGAAGGAGTGGAAGGATATCGCCTATTAACGAACTTAGCCTTACTTTTTCCATTTTACAAGTTGTGACAAAATTTCAACTTCCTAGGTCAACGCGTTCTTGAGTTATCGTGCTAACGGACGGACGGACGAACAGCAAATGGATTTGGGGGTTTTGGCCAAAAATAAACACAAATTAATACATAACTTTTCTTCGTCCGAGGCTCGGTTCTATGCGTTACAAACTTTTCGGGCTGGATTAAACTTATAATACTCTACATGTTCATCTAGAGTATAAAAATCGATTTTTCGAAAACTCTAGACGATAATTATTATGCAAGCCTGAGAAAGTTAAAAGCCATTCGATATCTTATCAGACCTGAAGAATATTGACAGAATTTGTGAAAAAGTATACAGCCCCTTTTCCAACCTTTTCTATGTATTTATATGAAGAAGCCGTAAAATAAAAATGAATGCAACATTTAAGAAAACCTATTAGATGTGACGAAAACCGTGAAAATATATGCATTCTATTATAACTGATAATTTTTTCGCCAATTTTGTGTACAGCGAGACGTATGGCGGACAGACGGACTGAATTTTTTTTTTTTTTTTTTTTTTTTTCTATGTACTAGTTATGAAACGTGAAATTTTTTTTTAAATCGATAATACCAACTGTATAATTGAAATAATAAAGTAAAACATTAACATACTTCACAGGATCATTTCTGTAGTATGTTTTCATTAACTTTCAAATTAAATTTAATGATTTTTACGCGCATGAAAATGCTGTCAAATATTAGACTAAACAAATTTGGCGAAAAGATTAGTCGGTAAAATAGACCTTGTGAAGATTCGATTGTAATAAAGTCCCAAAACGAGAAAACTTTTTGCCGAAACATTCAGAAAAAAAGAACATCTGGTTATGAAGAAACATCTCCATAGGATTGGTCTCTCTGAAAGCAAAAAATACAGATTTTGAGATGATGAAGTCGTAACACTAGAGCACATATTCTGCGAGTCTGAGGGCCTTGCTTACAAAGGGATTCAGGGCTTTATAGACCCATCGAATTTCCTAATCATTCCTATTCGAAAAATACTAAGCTTCATTGAAAGCTAGTCCAACTTAAGCTTCTTGGATTATTAATAAATGTACGGACAATCAATACAATAGATAATTGTATGCGATCTTTGATAATCCGGCAGTATCGTTTCTTATAAGATTCAAAAAGCTACCATGGGCTGGTCATGTGGAGCGGGTGGATGACGGAAGAATCTCGTACATACACTAAAGGGAAAAGATTATGGACAAAGACCAGTTGGAAAGCGCCGGGAAGACGCAGACAGCAAAACTCTGCTAAGATTCAGAAACTGGAGGACGCTGTCACTGAACCGAGCGGGCTGGAGGCAACACATTCAGGAGGCCAAAGTCCGATTTGGACTGTAGCGTCATCGTGAGTAAGTACGCGAAAAAATGCGATACATGAATGTAGCTTCGAACAGTACTACATCGATCACCATACATGGGTAAGATGTAGAATCTACCTATTATAATTTTGCTTCCGAATTCCCATCGAGGTTTCAGACAGGAGCTGAAGAGCTCAGGACTGCGTCTTTAAGAGCGACACTGCATAGGCGCAACATGAGGCTAAGAACTGAAGGGACTAGATTCCAAATTAATTTTTTTTTTTAAAATAATAAAAAACAAACAAATATGCAGTTTTTTTCATACTCTTTAATTTCGTAAAATCTATCGAACCAAAATAAAAACTACGTTTAATCCTCCCCAGCTGGAATGGCGTCTTCAAGTCGTCGAATGAATTTCACTCTAATCTCAGTATTGTTATCGCCTTTTAACTGATCCTGTTAATAATAAAAAACAACGTCTCAAATGAAAAGAAAAACTACTTGAAACCATTTCGTACCTGTGCAAACCAACATTGCACTTCGAGCTGTACCATTTCCAGTGCGCCACGAATGCATCCGCATAAAATTCCACTGTAACGCAAATTGGCCAAATCTTGCGGCAACTCAACGAAATCCGTCAACGGATTGTTGTCGAAAACAAGTGAAAATTCATCACCAGCGGCCGACCAATTCGAAATAGTCGGCTGTACATTCAAGTAGATACGAAAGCCATTTTGAATTCTATCGGCCGTTTCACGCATCTCAAGACACCGCGAGGCAGACGTTCGCGCCAGAAAATCCTCGATCAATCGCATTCCCATATTGTAGCCGATCCGTTCGAGCTGCTTGTTAACATCGTCTACATTTTCGTAGTCGCGCAACATTTGCGTTATAAACGAGCCATAGGTAAGCGTCAGAAGTTCCGAGTTCTGTAAGTTTCGAGAAAAAAGAGAGAAGAGTTCGTTTGGAACAAAAAATGCTTGCTCGATATTTTTTGGGCTAAACTAAGAAATGAGGGTTTTTGTTGTTGTTGTTTTTTTTAGACGTCTATTCGGTTTTATTGTGTTTACAGATGCAAGAAAAATTTAAAGAAAATAAAATAAATCGTATAAGCGGTAATAAGAACTAAATTAATAAAAATATATATCGAGACTATTGTCGCGCGCTACTTTATCGCAGTTATCGTGATGGTGCCCTGATGCGGAGCAATCGGTTTCGGTTGCATAATCGGTCGCGACTGAGTCTGAACATTGGCATTTTGTTGACGATGATGCTTTTCCGGTTTGCCACCGGTCGGCGTCGAATGAAATCGACCGCCTTCGCCCCGGACCCGATTCATAGCGTGCCGATGTCGCGATTCGTGTAGATATTTCGATCGTTCCTTGGGTATTCGACTTTCGAGCTTTGCCCGCGCCTGTCGCCGTATCAAAATGCGCTTGTACTGCTTGGCGTTTACGTACAGGGGCTCCTCCTCGGGTTCGATCTGTGGCGACAATTGTCCCGCGACCACTGTTCCTGATTGCTGCATCGCGGACGCATTATCATCGTTGTTGATCGGCGGATTGGTATTTATCGTTGCCGTGGGATTGGTCTGCGTTTGCGGCATGACAATTATTTGCGGCTGAGCGCCAGTCGATAGTGTCTGATTGTTCTGCGAGTTTATCTGGACGAGCTGCCCGTTTAAGTTTATAATTTGGGGCTGCTGGTTATTCAGTTGATCGGCCATTGCCATCGGTTGATAGATGAAAGTCTGTCCGTCGGCTAACTGGACCAATTGTACGGGCTGTGTATTTGTGGACTGTTGTAGCATCAGCTGCGGTACAACCGTTTGCTGTTGCTGCTGCTGGCCAAGAATGAGCTGTCCGTTCGCATTTTGGAGCACAGGTACCACTTGGATTTGTCCCTGGCCGGCAGTTACTTGTGCTACATGTGTCTGATCGCCTGAATTATCCATTTTTCTAGCATTCGCTCTTTTAGCTTATGTGCTGTCGAGAAGGGGGCGTGTAGTTGAACGGGAGCTTTTAATTTTACGCTTTGCACCGGGCTGTGATGGTGCGCCCTGTTTCTCGAAGTCGACGGACTTAAACAAATTGCCTTGCGTTTTTCGTTTATACTCGCGTGTTGTTGAAGAATGTCTAGAAAATCGAATGGGTTCGATTGAAGGCCACCAGATTCAAACAAAAACACAAAATTTCTTAAGTAAATTCCGAGAGAGAAGTTCTCGGTGCGGAAAAAAATTTTGGTCTTTGATGCGGCATTTTAAGGTGCTCGCGTTCGCATCATTTCTACGACGTACTCACCACTTTCTTGGCATCGAGACGAGTTGTTTGCCGGGACATTATTTAGCGAATAAACCGGATAAAAAACTCGGACAGAATTTAATGTAAACAAAAATTGAAACTTCAGTCGACCAATCTCCGCCTTGTTGATCTGACATTTGCAAAATGTCCGCGACGATTGGTTGGCCGTCGAGGTCGACTCTGCTGACATCTTGCGGACTTCTTGCGCGAATTAACGATGGGAAAGTCGAGAAAAATAATTGTTTTACAATTTTGCTTCTATTTTGTCCAAAATTGATTTATTTTTAAAACTATTGTCCTCGCAATGCTCCCAAGCAAGAAGAGAAAGGAAAGTAGTAGATGCCTTAATTTGGCAAGAATTTACGTTTGTAGTACGAAGAGTCCGGGGCCTTAAAGCTCCATTTGTCGGTGGTGAAATAAAATAAAATTGCAGAAACTTAATTGATCTGTGTTCTACTTAAATCGTTAATCGATAAATCTTAATTCCCGATTTATTTACGCTTTAATTTAAAATGAATTTGCATGCCCCGCCGATGCTCTCAAGTGATATTCACAATGGAATCGCACAGCCGCCAACATCGAAAACAGAAATTTTTGCTTTGTGGAAATTCGAGACGGGGAAATTATAAATTTGAATTGTCGATGTTGCGTTGGTGTGCGAGAATTTGATTGTGTGCGAGCGAGCTGACGGTCGGCCATCTTGTTCATCGTATGAACGACGAAGTGAACAGTGAAGTCGACGTCGGGCCCGTGTTCCAATCCAACGCCGAGAAGATCTTTTTTGCAATTGGACGACGAAATTTTCAATTTTTACAATAAAATCGGTGGCCTTTTTCCAACTTTCCTATCACGCGTAAGATTGTACGCAGTCGAGAATCGAATGCGTGCCTTTTTGCGAGTGTTTATAGTGTGAAAAACGCGTGTGCCTGAGCTCATTTCCCGAAATAGGCTGTGAAAAAAAATAAATAGGAAAAAATATTCCTGTATTTCGTCGACCCGACGTCGTAGTGCGAGAAGCAATCAATCAAAAGAAAAAATATTTTCTGGGCGCTGCAATCTGGTGAGCAATTGCCTTTTAGATGAATTTTAATTAAACGGAGCGACTCGCTATCGAATATAATTGGCATACAATAGCGTGGTGATCGGTTTAAATCGATAAGAAAAGATTAAAAAGCGGAATCGTAATAAGTTTTTTTTTTCTTGCTTCAGTCCACTGGGCTTTGAAACTTTTTGTATTTATTTTGCATGTGTGCTTTGTATGAGCGAGTGAACGAGACATAAGATATATTCAGCGAGACGTAGAAAAGGGATAAAAGTTCTGACTTATTTTTTTTTTATTTACTGACAGTTGGTATTTCCGCTGACTGCTGTGTTTTGAACACAAAAAAAAGAAAGACTTCGAGGATTAAAAAAAACGAACCGGATTGAAAAAGGATTCGTCGTGTGCGGAGAGGGGAGAAAAGAAGCGACTCGATTTTTTTTTTTCATCTGTGTAAGGGAATTCAGTGCAGTACGAGAGGATCTTTGTCTTGAAGAAATCATCGCGATGGCGTGTGCAACATTGAAGCGTTCGCTTGACTGGGAGGCGATAAATCAGCGTCCGACAAAACGTCGAAGATGCAATCCGTTCGGGAATACGGGGAGTTCGTCGCCCGGATCTTCGTCGGGCAACGGACAGCCCGGATCGCCGTCCCAACAGACCACTAGCCGCCTAAACGAGCCACAACAGTCCCCTTTTGCTGAAGCGTCACTATCAAAAATCTCTCCAGGTAACAGAAAAATTCTTCTTGCTTCTTTCCGTTGGGTTTTAATTTTTTTTTTTGTTTTCCTTTTTAGACAAAATGGCACAAAATATTCGCGAAGAAATCACTAGATTACATAGACGCAAGCAGCTTCCATTTTCGTCGGGAGCATTGGAACGGATGCAAGACTCGGAATCAAGCGGTTCGGAAATGGGACCGGACAGTCCACGACGACCAGATAGTCCGCCAAGCATAGTCCGACATCCAGAGAAAGCTCTTTTTACTTTCAAGCAGGTAAGTGTGATTAATTGGGAAGGTAAACGATGAGATGGACAGGTAGGGAGTCCTATCTGCCATTTTGTCTGTAGACAATGAGATTTGTCCTTTATTCGCTTTGTGTTTGTATTTTTTTTGTATAGTATTCATTGTATTTCTGCTTCGGAGCGTTCCTGTACGACGAGTGCTCCATCACAACCTTTCTTTGCGGCCAGAATTCTTTCATTGACTGAATTCTAGCTTGATTGTTTGTGTCCACACCTTTTTGGAGATGTTTTACTCTAGTTTTCTCAAGTGAAGAAGAAGCGAAATTTCTGTTTTGGATTATTCAATGTATTTTGAAATATTTGAATGCAAATAAACAGCAGTTCTTCTAAATTCATTAAGTGAGGACCTCTAGGTTGAAACTGGAGAAAGATCTATGAGGTATTGCACAATAGACCAATGGTCGCGGTGCTAGGAGGAATCCCTCCGCCTTCGATGAAATCTAATCTAAATTCATTGATTTTGATCAGAGAGGAAAATGGCGACAACGTGTTTAGGGATTTTTTTTACATACGACGAAAATGAATGCACACAGTTAGAGTATGGTTCGGTTACCTCTGTCACTGAAGCTGCAATTAGGCCTATTGTGACGTCCTTTTGAATTATCTACAGTTCGTCTTTATTCCCTGAATCGTCAGGAACTCCCATGGTTCCATGAAACCCTGACCGAAATAACAAAGCCTTTTGTGAGCAAGTCCCTAACATTTATCGTCTTTATCATCGCAAATTCTGAACGTTTTGTTCTCAGAGCGACAAATCCTGTGGGGATGTTTTTTTATGTAACAATGTCCAATCAGGCACCCATCGGCTCGAGTATAATATCAGAGGCTTTATTACTGAATACGATACGATCAAAATCAATCGTAAATTCTATATTTCAGTATGCCGAATTTAGGAATTTACGATTGATTTTGATCGTATCGTATGCAGTAATAAGGCCCCTGCTTAACCCACTCATATACAGTGGTGGCCACGAATTTAGCACAGTTGGTGTTTGTAACTTTTAAAGGCAAATAATATCTATTGTTTTATGCTTTTCACTCCACTTTTGCTTCTTGACAGTTGTGATGCGTTGATCATGTCCCCTTAATTTAGTCTATTTCCTTTGTTCCCTTTCTTGTCTATTCTCTTTTAATTGCAAATAGTACGTGATCTGTGCTGGCCACGAGTTTAGCACAACTTTGAAATCTTCCTAATTTCGGCCTTTTGTTTATGTTAAATCGAATTTATTGGTGAGATTTGTGTTTTTTTTATGTTCATTTATGATTGGGTGTTTAGAAGTGGCGAACGGTAAATGGTGCACAGAACCTCAGCGTTAGGTGGTTCAGCCTACGGAGAGCAGTAGAAGCACCGTTACGCCAATTGCTGGTGCTTTAAGGTGCTCCAGAAAGATGGTGTACAACGCAATAAGCCATATGCAACAATAATGGTAAATAGCGACCAAAATAACGAAAAACAACAATTAATGAAGACTGTTTGATTTGTAGAGCCTCAATCAAGACCCCTTTTAATAGCTCAACCATTATCAAAAGGGATATTTCGTCAGAATTTGGCATTGATGTATCGTCAAGGACAATAAGACAACGGCTCAATGAAAAAAAAATTCATGGATGCATTGCACAGAAGAAGCCACTTGTGCCCAAAAAGAATTTAAAATCTCGAATTGCGTTTGCCCGTGAGCACTTGCAAGAACCTTTGATTTTTTGGAAAAATGTGCTTTGGAGTGACGAATCAAAGTTTTGTCGGTTTGAATCTGAAGGTAAGCGGTATTAATGGCGTCCACCAAACATGCAGCACCATCCAAAGTTCACTTATAAGACTGTTAAGCATGGTGGTAGGAGTGTGATGGTATGGGCTACGTTCTCTTGGTACGGCGTTGGCCCGATACATAAAATTGACACAAGAATAGATCAGCACGTTTACAAAATCTTAATTGTAAATACGATGATTCCATTTGCTGATGATAACATGTCCCTTAGATGGCGTTTCACTCATGACAACGATCCAAAACACGCTTCGCGCGCTGTGAAGAGTTGCTTGGAAGGGAACCGAGCTGATGTTCTAAGGTTGGCAGCCCAATCACTGGATCTCAATCCCATTAAGAATTTGTGGAATGATGTCGAGGAGCATATTAATTTAGTCAAACCAAAAAATATGGCAGATATTTGAACTGAAATTAAAAAGTTTGGTAAGAAATTTCGAGAGAACGTTGTATGACTCTGGTAGAGCCTACCGAGGAGATGCGCTGCTGTAATTAAAAGTAAAGGATATCCAACAAAATACTAAGTTCATTCGTTAAAATTGGTTGTCTGTTAGCCAGTTTTTAATTTTGTGCTAAACTCGTGTCCAGCTTGTTTCTTCTTCACAATTAAACTGAAATAGAAAAGAATGGGAAGAAAACAACCAAAGGAAAAAAAAGGTGACATAATCCTAACATCGACACGCGATCAATGTTTATTGCCAAGCAACGTGTTGTTGTTGCAAACTCATGTGGGATCACATTACGTTCTATATGGGCCCAAGCCTTCCTTTAATGTTTTCTAGAATTTAATATTGAAGAGTAGTACAAAATTTAAAGGACAGCGCTGGTTCGCCCTAAAAATTTCTGACGAAAATAATTGACACTTAAACCCTATCCGAAGAATACCAAGGTAAAGTTCCAGTTAAAACGTAACTGAACATCGTAGGAACGGGCCTTGGAGCAAGCATACGATGTATTGCCAGAACTCTACTACACAAAATAATGCTTGACTTTGGAATCGCCAAAAACTCGTCCGCACGGTTAGACTTACAATAAGTGGAAACAGAACCCCACCAAGCTGAGATTACTTTGAAACAGGGAGATGATTCCGGACCCATCCTCTTCAACCGAACGCTGGAATATGTAAAAAAAAAAAAAAACAGACGCCAGTAAAGGAAGGCTCGGACTGGTTCGGTGCAAGAATGAGTTGTACAACTTTTGTGACGAACAGTAAAACTGCAAAAAATTCAATTGGCAGGCCACTTCGATCTTATGGTTGACAAAAGAATTACCAGATTTATTTTTATTTTAAATAACATAGCAGAGGACACCCCGGAAAGGGTCGACACTTGCTATTGAGATTTCGCTTCAAAGCCTGTTCAGGGGGAACATTTCTTTGATACCACATCTAGCCCGCACATTTGTTATTGAAGGCATTAAATATTTCATTTGTATGGTTCGCCACTGCCATCTGGAGTGCATTTCAAAGTTCCTTTTTTGTTCAAAATAATGTCCAAAGTAATAGCCGTAAACGCAAAAATATGTTACGTCCCAAACAACTGAAATGGTCTAGGGAAATATTGACATGGAATAGGGATATTGATATGGCACTGCTTGCACGGGAAGCGTGATATACGGATGGGGATAGCTGATTGTGACGTGTGTAGCTACTGCCTTAACCTATATGCTGAGGAGGACATTAACCACATTTTCTGTGAATGTCAGGCGGTTATAAAGAGGCGCTTGAAGTAGCTGTGTAGTATTTTCTTCGACAATTTGGAAGATCTGAGGTCGATAGGGCATGACAAGTTGGTCAAATTTATTAAGATTTGGGATGTTTTGAGGCTGATTAACTAGTTAGTTCCCCAATATTGCCGAAGGGATTGCTATGGGCCCTTCTTTGGTGCCTAGTGTGCGCTACGGCTTCAGCGTGGCGCCCCTACCTAAAACTAACAAATAAGATGGGTTTTTTTTTGGTTTCCATACTTTTTGCTAGTTCAATCAAATCAGTCGATTTTTTTCAACACTTCTTTAAATTCCAGGTGCAATTAATCTGTGAACGTATGTTAAAGGAAAGAGAAGATGCACTCCGCGAACAATACGATGGCGTTCTCACAACAAAGCTAGCGGAACAGTATGATGCATTTGTCAAATTCACATACGATCAAATTCAAAGGAGATATGAAGCTGCACCCAGCTGTAAGTTATATTTCTTTTACCCCGTCCGTCCAAACAAAGACTCATATTCATATTTATTTACAGATCTTTCGTAATCGGATCGTCTTGACGATCTGTTGCTAGTCGCGATCATTTCGACAGCAGCATCGTCATCTCCGAAAAGCATAAAACACAGCTAAATGAAAAGAACATATTTAATTCCATTATATAAACGTAAACACAACAAAAAAAAAATACTAATTTTGAACTTTAAAAAAACAAACAGTTTGTATTTAATAAATAAAAAAAAAAAACATAATAAAATATAAAAAAAAAATGAAAACATCTATAGAAATAAGCCTAGAACGATATAACGCGTGACTAATACAAGATTATCGACACAAAATAATGTAGCTTCTACTGCTAATGCGATTATACATATATTAACTTTTCCGTTCTTCCTTTTTTCACCAGACTCATTTATTTACTCATTTATCTGGGTTTCTTATTTTTCATCGTTTTATATTTATACTATGAATATTTTTTTTTTTACAAGTATATAATGAAATTACTTAAAAGAATTCTTTCTATATCGCAAAATAAATCTTTATCATTAATTAAATATCCGAAAACAATGCAAACAAACCGAAATATATACATTATGTAATATATAGCTATTATAACAAGATGTAACAATACGAGTCAGATGAATATTTTTTTATTAGTTTGTGCCTAAGATGGAAACAAATAAAATCGTCAAATCCAATTTATAAACATAATTAAAAAGGGTGAAATAAAGCAAAGGAAAAAAAAGTCGAACGTAAGGAAATTAATGTGTGTATACTATAAATTTTTGAAATACATCGCAAATTGATTTTTTTTATATAATTTTTGTTAGAATATTCTTAAACGAAATATTCACTATTAATTAAGTTTATAATTTTTTTTTTTTTTTTGTATATTATATAAGTATTTTCAAACGATCAGCAACAAAATCACATTCGATGTCCCGAACATTTTTTGCGGCAATGGAAAAAGAACAGTGCAACAGACTAACGAAATTCTACAGTTGAAAATCTCGCACTTGCCAAATTGTGAATGTCGGAATAATTTTTATCCGTTCGATAAATCTATTGGCCAGACCAACCCAGGGATTTATCGATTATCAATCGAGAGTTGTTCGTACCCTCGACACTTCTATATAATTAGAACGGTTAGTGTTATTGCAATGTTTTGTAGTGATCGCTTCGACTGAATGCGACTGATTCATTCGTAACACGGTTAATTAATAAAATTATACTCCTTTAAGTTATACGTTCTAGTTATAATTATTATTGAACAGAAAAACAAAATGAAGAGAAATCACAATTCGTTTTATTTTATTTGTATTTGTCTTCAAAACTGTCTTAACTTTGCCGTGCATTTTTCTGTTCAGAATAATAGGGAAGATTTTTATCGCAGAGAAAAAACGTCACACTATAATGTGGTTTTTTGATAATTAATAACAATTTAATTTTAAAAGACGAGTGCAATGATTAGAAATTTTGATTTAACTGTGACTTATGGACCGTAATAAAAACGAAAAATTATATTTTAAATGAAATGAGTACATACAAATTTTATTTGTCATCGAGTCATCACACAAGCGAATAAAGGATTGTGATACAGACGTGAGTCAAGTGTGACCGGGACGAATTATTTCATCATTCGCAATTTATTTCACTTTATATATTTATTTTACGCTGTTTCGAAAACTACAGATCTTACAAAACTTTTAACTTGGTCTGACCTTCTCGATGCTAAAGGAATGAGCAGTGCGCAGTCACGATCAAAACTTTTTCTTTTTATGTTTGAATTCACGAAGAAAGAATTGCTACTCGTCGCCGTGTGAATTTACCTTGCTGTTTTATGCTGCAAATCATAAATTTTCTTTTTGAAATAAAAACTCGGATTTGTAGAATTGGATAAAAAATATAATGTCAATCCTTCTTAAAACTATTGCTACTACTATTTACAAATTAACTAAAATATCAAAATAAAATAATGTGGAGTAATTTAAAGGCTGCGCATACCTAGGAATTTACCGGATAATTAAATGTTCGCATTGGAACAACTCAAGCAGCGCAAATTTGGCCTACTCGAGAGGTTACAACGGAAATAATGCACGCGTTGTATGCTACTTTGAATTTCAGTTGAGCTTCCTTCGCGCAGCGCAAATTCGGCCTACCTCAACGGAAATATTGTCAAAGAGAGCGAGCCGGCGTCGCGCGTGGCTTAAATAGCCCGATGAGGCTTTCGTTCCCGTTGTCCTGGACCAATTTTCGGCGAGGTGAATTTGGGTGAACAGTACGGGCTGAAAGTATTTGTAATTCATTTATTTTCTGGTATGGGAAATTCAAACATTTAAAAATTATGTTTGGAAAGTCCAAACACCGTGTGTCCGTAGATTGCGTGAACTTCGCTTCTCGCCAGGCACGAACGCAGAGTGTATTGTTAAACCCTCTGATTAATTTCAGCAACGTTTTCACCCTTTTTTTTTTCAAACTCACAGTGCTCATATTTAAAGTATATATAACTCAAAGTTTTTGTTCGACCAGCACTGTAATGGGAGGTTTGGTCAACGTACTGCAAGGCCGCGAATGAATCCTACTGAAATTTCAATCGCGTGCCTCCGGGAGGGTACTAGATATTTAGATACATTTGCGTACGTGTAGTTGATCATATTGGTTCCAATTAATTTGAACAATGAACAAATAATAATGAATACCGACTGTAAAAGATTTAAGGATCTAATTAGATAAGATAAATTTGTGTGGTCTCTAAAATAGCTGACATTTAAATTTAAAGCTTTAAAAGCACAAAATTGATCCATCAATGTAAAACGAATGGTCTTGATCTCGATCCAGTTGAAAAAAACGCACCTTATGTAGAGCTGCTATAGAGACATACCAGAAAAAGAATTCTGTATAGGGGTAGCAAGGTACGGGGGTCGGGATGTTGTGGTTGAGGGCTTGGAGTGATTATTTTGACTTTAATCGAAGGAATAGAAGGTTCAGGAAAGAAGGTCCAATTTCGCCTACGTCCGAATTGGTGGCTGACGTCGAGCTGGACCGAAGCGCCTGCTGGCGGCCGAGACCAGCTACGGCAGTGTTGGGGTACTTGCTCTGACATGAGGAAACGGCTTACGCTAGAAAGTAGAAACTTAGTACCTATATGTATAGTAATTAAAACTGAAATAAATCGGCCAACAGCTTGGGCACAACTTTGTAATTTTAAGGGTAGAAGTCTGTAACGTTATAACGCGGTGTAGGGTACTATGCGACTGGCAACATAAGGAATAATTAGGAGGCTATTTGAAACGTTGTTTACTAGGTTATCAGTTGCATAGTATCCTACACTGCATAGCAGCATTAAATACGTGTCGGACTTCAACCCATAAAATAATAAGGTTACGTCCAGATTGTTGGCAGATTTCTAACTTGTCCTCGTTATATGTTTTTCCTTCTTTAATTGAGGCGGTGTGCAGAAAAACTCGCTTCTGCCATTTTCAAAAAAAAAAAAAAGTTATGGTATTCTCTCGATAGTATTTTGCCTGCTCTATTCAGAAACTATCTCAGTTTTTATCCAAATGCGCTCCTTACCCTGTTTCCAGTTTTGCTGTACACCGTCTCAATTGTTTATTTATTTTATATTTAATTAATTTTATTAAATAGTGAAGCAGGACAGTCATCTGTTAAGCTCTTTTTGGAGATTTGTGCGATATCGAATACTTAAGCTGTACCTTAACAGGTTTGTGTGATCTAAAAAATCCTAGAGAATTAAAAATTCGAATTGATACTTTATCTGATAAAATTAAAAAAAAAACTTTCGTTACACTTCGGCCGTTTCTTGAGTGTTTTTTTTTTCCTTGTATTTCACTCGTCACTTAACTTCACTCAAATTAAAAGCGATACCAACTTCATACCACACTCGAAACTGTCAATTTTATGACAATTGTTCAGCACGTGTGTTTTCGTTTGCCGTGTGTCGAGTTCAGTTTAAGATTTTGTGAATATTGCGGCTTGGAAAAATTCATGAAAAATGGATATAGTAAAAGATGTTTTGGAAAAGCAACAACGTGATTTAGATCGTTTCAAACCAATCACAGTTGCAAAACATTTAGAAGTTCGAAACGATGTCGGCATGATGCTTTCTTCGGATCCGAACGATCTCGACGACGAACAGTTCAAGTACGGACACATTTCGACTTATAGATTTATCACAAAATAATTGCTAATTTCTCGTTTACTTATTACAGAACCGATAAAGAGAACTACATACGTGAATTGACGCGGGATAACGTTCAATTGTTGATCAATGAAATTTGGGAATTGCCCACGGAACGGGTCGATGAATGCATCGTTGCTAAACTACCGCCACCACAGACCGTCTTGCCGCGGCTACGAAAAGTACCGGGACCCAAACAGTTGACGAAATGGGAGAAGTTTGCCAAGGAGAAGGGAATCAAGAAGAAGAAGAAGGACAAGAAAGTTTATGACGATGTTCTGGATGTAAGTTTGTTTTTTTGATTTAGAGAAAAACTATTTGGGTTGAATTTGTGTGGGGTTCGTAGCTGCTATTGTAGCACATTTGCTGCATGGGCGAATGAAGCAAGTGGATCTATTAGATAATACCTCTACACTCCTTCTAAACATAAGTGTAAGCGTCCACTAGAGGCGGCCTGCATTGCAACGGTGCGGTACGGATGTTTATGTGTCCACTTGGGACGGCTCACGGGTGAATAACGCTGCGTCCCCTTTAGTAGGACAAGCAAAGAATCAATTGTGCTCGAGCGAGAATACGATCGCAAAGCGATCCACCAGTAACCTCAGTCGCACTCTGATGCTGCCCGTTTTCAATGAACCCCCTTCCAGAATAATGTATGACATCGGATTTTTGCGATCCGACCGGTCCCAGCTGGACTAGGGGACGCGTACCTTAAAGGCAGGCGTCTACTAAAAGTGGGTCACATTACAACAGTGCGGCGAGCATTTTTTTGTATGTACTCCATTCCATCGCGAGTCTCGCTCAGTGAACGCACTTCCATAAAAATGTATGGCAGGTGAATTTTTGCGGACCGTCCCCCCTAGTGAACTCCTGCCTTTCAAAGGCAAATGATTTAAAAATGTTGAAGTGAGCCTTGTTCGTTGGAGTCCACCTAACCGAAATCCATGACAAAATTAAATGCTCGAGTTTGAAAAAAGAAAAAGTTCCTTATATGAGTTAAACTAATATTAATATTGAATCATTTTAATTTCATTTGATAATAAACGTTATATTTCTCTATTCTATTTCAGAAATGGGTACCAACATACGGCTATAGGCGAGCAGATGCCGAAAAGCAAAAGGATTGGGTTCTTGAAGTTCCGAAAACCGCAAACCCAATGGACGATATGTTCCAGAAAAAAATCGATTTACGAACTGAAAAAGTTGCCAAGAACGAAATACAACGCATGAAAAATATTGTGCGTGCGAAAAAAGTCGATGTTCCGCGTACAGGATATCTCGGGCCAGAAGTTGCCAATTCCGCCCAACTCCTCACAGCAGCATCAGTTGCAAAAGCATCAACTGCATCAGTTGGCAAATTCCAAGAGAAACTATCAAATGAAAAACAAGCACGCGGCATTGGCGTTAAAGATCTTATTCCCGGTACTAAACGGAAAGCTTCACATGTCAGCGCGACACCAGAGAAGGAAGCAAATTTGGATTTGATTAAGAGCGTTCTCAGTAAGAAATCGAAAATTGATGTTGACAAGGCAATTTCGTTGCAGAAACAGGACGATCGATTAGAGTAAGATATTTAGTCGATATGTAGAAAATATCCGGCTTTTTTTTGTTACAGCTTTAGAATCACGCAACAAACTTAAACCAATTCTAATTTCTATTTTCAGACGTGAACAAGGAGACGCCAAACCGGGCGCTAAAAAAGGATCGACGAAAAAACGAGGTAAGAAATCGCGCGGTAGAGCACAGAAAAATTCGAGTAAAAAGCCAAAAGGTGGTATGGGAGAACGAGCTCCGGGAAAGAAAACAGCAATTGGCCGGAAAAGACGTTAAGTTTTATGCGATTTGTTATGCTAATAAATTTATATCATAGTACAACATAACTTTTACTTAAAAATCTGCTATCGATCTGAAATTGAAGTTGCCATTTCGTGCGGTCAAATATTGATAGACAAATACGCGGAAAATTCGATTGAAATTGTAGATGCTGGGCCAGTGTAGATGCTCTGCGTCATCATTTCGTGTATGCCACTGTGGCGGAAACGGAGAACTAATTAAATGTAAAATTGGTACATCTGAAATGAAAAAGGTTGAAGTAAAAAAAGAAAAATCGGAAAAATTTTAATTTCATACTTTGTTCATGGAACGGCCGATGATCATCATCGATTCTACTGCTAGTCAACTCTTTGAAAAACATATATCTGTTGCTAGATAGGAGACCTGCTTTGGCTAGACTTCGTTCGATTTTCACTAATTGATTGTGCAGGGATTGTGTTCGCCGATAATAATTACTAAATTTAGCATTCTGTGCTCCGATTAAATCCAAGAGTACGAGTACTTCCTGTGGGACAAAAAGAGAAAAACAGATTATTTTAAAATACGTTAGATTCATGGGTAGAGATTTTTTTTTAGAGCTTTTATCAAACGGAAAAAAGCATTACAAAAACAGCTGGTAACCACGAAGTAGAACGAGATATGAATTCATAATTGTCGCTAAGTTATTAGTTTCGAAACTTTGAACTGGGCAAAACTTTTTATCTTTGTATAAACTATTTAAAATAATCGATGATGTTACGATGTGGGTACAATATATTCATAGAATTTCAGAACCACTTTATCGGGAAAATAAAAGTTGTCATGGATAATTAGACAATTAGTCGATTTTTTCACTTTTCATGGCATTGAAAATAAATATTTTGAGTTGAAATGCTCGATAGTAATAGAGGTAACGCGACGGGGTGAGAGTAATATTCAAATACAACACCAAGTGTGTCAATATTTTGTTACGGTTGTGTTAACCTCACACAACAAAAAAAAATTTGAAACAATTTCTTAATTAAAAGAATAATGAAAATACAAGTGTGTCAACTGCATGAAATACGATCGCTTCTGCATTTATAAATTCTCAGAATTGGCTTCTGATCTGACAAACAAATAATGTTTTTTTTATAATCTTTCAAAGAAATTTATTTTGTTTAAAGACTTGCGGCAAAATTAGTACAAGCTAAAAACCATGAAACGGAAACTCGGAATAAAAAAATACTTAAATCCACCATTTGTTTGTCTGGCAGAATTACAGAATGAAATTAAGGGAGTTGTTCGGAAATGTGTCGTTGTACAGAATATGGCTCGTCGACGATTTTCATTTCGATTTCACTTCCTCAAGTTTAAATCGTCTGGATTTTGTATCATATTCCAAAAAATGAATTGGCTGGAATAATATTAGATCTTTTCACTTAAAAAGGAGTCTTTAAACTACACTTTTTCAACATGTATTTCAGATTACGTAAATTGTATTTCAGAACAGTCAATTGTATTTTAAAATACGTAAGTTTGAATTCAGGAAACGTAAATTGTATTTCAGATACCATTCCATTATTTACCAGAATGTTGACATTTAATTAAAATATTGTATTGAGAGAACTCGAGGACGTGCAAAGGCTGGTTATAGAGCTGTACAACTTCTTCCTGCTTCAAGAGGACCAAGTGTGCACCTAGTTGCATCAATCTCCGGGGCAAGTATGGTGTCAATGGAAAAAAAAGGGGAAGGGGTTCTTTTACTTGGCAGTTGGCAAATGAATGATTAAAAACCGTGCTACACCGGTGGCAAGAAAAGGGAAATCAATTACATAATTTGATTGTTGTTTGCGACAATGCCCCATGCCATGCGAAACAGGAGGTGGCCATCAGAGAGGTGAATGAGCGTGGTACTGTAAACTTGCTACGTCTTTCGCCATATTCTCCAATGCTTTATCCTGTTGTGAATATTTGGTCAAAAATCAAGAGCTATTTGAAAGGACACTTGCAGCTACAAAATATTACTGGCTCAGGCTTTGGTGTACAACGTTTGGTGTAGGTACCTAGATCATATCATCGATCAAGCAAAAGAAATAATAGCTGGTGGTGACTGTGCTTGGACTGCGCAGCATACTACTTCTTTTCATGCCAAAGCTTTGGCATTGGATGATATGCAAAAGAGAAATTAAATTTTAATGTTTCGACTATCAATTTAAATGTTATATGTGTTCTGGAATTCAATTCGTATTAGAGATGGACAAAGCAATTCCTTTTAGTGAGTGAGTTCACTCCGATTCAATCCCTTGAGTTCCTTTTGAAGCCCAGAGTGAATTTGATGACCTAAAAAAAAGATCCTCACTTTCCCTGGTGAAGAGTAAGTAATTCCATTTCAAGGTGTGAGTGAATGTGATGACCTTAAAAAAACTCCCTCACGAAGGAACTACTTTTCAAGAGCTTTACATCGCAAAAGAACTAGTTCCTTTTGAAACTGTGTCACGTGGTGAGACGAAGTACATTTCAATCACTTCCCCGGCGAAGAGCAAGTAGTTCCGAAGTTCAGCGTGAATGTGATGACCTAAAAAACACAAAAAGAAAAAGGTCATCACTTCCCCAGCCAAGAACTAGTTCCCTTTCAAGTTCGGAGTGAATGTGAGGACCTAAATAAAAACCTCCTCACTTCCCCGGGAAAGGAACTCATTCCTTTTCAGGTTGTGCCACGTGGCGAAAGGAGCTACAGTTCACCGAAACGAGTGAGTCAGTTCACTCACTCACTTCAGTGAACTGTTCTTTTGGAACAGTTCACCCATGAACGACCCATCTCTAATTCGTATTCATGCATTCATACTCTGAAATACAATTTACGTTTTCTGAATTGAAACTTACATATTCTGAAATAAAATTTACATAATCTGATGTGTATGATAAATGCAAAGTTTTTACTATGATTTCATCTACACAATTTCATTTGTTAACGTTCATACTATAAATTGAAAGGTCACCACCTCATCCGACACCCTATTGCCATTACCTCTTAATCATGTTTGGAATGGATTTTATATTAAATAACAGGATAATGATATTATAATGCGTCATAGTACTTACAATTCGGTCGATATTTCTTATCATTTGGTTCGTATTCGGTACTTGATATGCGCTGTTCGCCCATTTCTGAGCTAAGTGTCTCGATCCATAAACTGAATTCTGATGAGTCCACTCCAAGAAAGCTTCTTCTCCATCGAAAAATATCAACTAGTAAGATAAAAATTTTATCATAGAAACCTACTAAATATGTGTTTTTTTTTTTTATACCTTTAGTCCAAAATTATTTTGACCTTTAATCTGTTGAATATAGGGCAGAAGTACTTTTGCAATATTCAACATTAAGGCACATGGAACGGCCGAGTCAGTGGCACCCAAGAAATCGGGAATACTTTGAAAATACTTGCTGTCGTAGTGGCATGATAGTGCAAGGAATTGTTGAGCATCGCTATTGATAGTACCGATTATATTCGAAAATGTTAAGTTCCCGAAAACTGGAGTTGATTCAACAAAACTGTCCACTTCTGTTTCGAATCCCAATGTGTTCAGTTCACTGTGTAATTTAGTCATTTAAGTATTAGAAAAATGTTATCGATGAGCTTTCTTCGGTGAATGATTATCTCATCTATTCATTTACAACTTACTTTCTGATAAAAGTTGCAACACGATCATGTTCAGGTGTTCCAACAACTCGGGGCGTAAGTATGTTGGCTAGAGTATTTTGAAGGTGTTCGTTATTATCCAACAGTGCAATTTCGCGAACATATTGTGATGACTGTAACAGAATATTGTAATTTCCCGGTTAGTATTTCCAACTGATTGGGTAATGTTATGAATTCCGATTATTGTTTATTATTTACCTGTCCGAATACATCATTAAATATAATGAAGAGGAAACAAACTATTCTGTTTTTCATTTTTTGCACACTCTCTCTCTCCGTATTATCGAAAATATCCTCAAGGCCTTTTCTTCACGTTGATGTGATTCACTGGCGGTTGGAACTTGGGATTGGGAAGTACCAACGATGATAACTATGAGCAGTGAACAATGTCGCGGAAACTTTATCAATGGAACCAGTTACACACTAGAGTAACGTGACCACCTCCAACTCTAGAAAGCGCAAGTTAACCTCGGAGGAAGGTATGTTTTGTGTGGGCGGTGGGAGTAGAAACCGAGCTTTTGAAGCTTTCAACAGTTTTATGAACTTCTTGAACATGTTACCAGGATGTACATTATATCGAATGCGAATGCCGTTAGATATCCCACTTTAATGATTAGAGTAATTAAGAAGACTGCATGAACTACATATAAACAAAAGTTCAATTAGCTTCTATTAATCGTTAATCGCTTTATGAAATATCAAATTTCATAAAATAGTTTTTGCACTAAAGTTTGTGTAGACAGATTGCTCTAAACACACAGTATTTTTATGTAATAATCTCAACTTTGGCACTCACTTGGAGTTATTCCAATGACGCATGCTAAATCCGTTGTTTCAATATTTATGTGTGCATTGGATTAGATTAGATTTCGAATTGGGGTTGGTTCGGTTGTCTCTGTCTCTGTCTCTGAAGCCTCAATTGTGGTTATTGTGACGTCTCCAGGATTATCTATAATTCCTCAACGATCCCTACGCTTTCAATGAAGTTTAGTATTTTTCGAAGAGGAATAGTCAGGCATACCGATGGTTCCATTCATAGAGAAATAAATACTGGAGACGACAAGACGACGTGTTTTTGTATGAAGCACTTTGAAGCATCTTGAAGCAAAATTAAACGTTTTTGTATGCAGCGTTTGATGCCAGGTAGCAGTAAAATGCAAATAGTAGCCTAGTATTCAAGTGTTTGGCGTTTTTTGTGTTCAAAACCGGAGTATAACATAAATGTGAGAAAGATACTAATACATAGTAATAATAATCAATGGCGCAACAGCCCAAATCGGGCCTAGGCCTTGAAGTAATGCTAGAGTTACTTCATTGCGAGACCAACGGAACACTAGGAGGTGAAGTGGTCAGCTACACGCTCGTCCGTGATTATTACCTCGTTTTTAACTCAGGTACTCATTTACAGCTGAGTGAACTGGTAGTCCAGCATCCAGTCCCATTTTCGAAAATTACTTGTCGCCAAGCAGATTCGAACCTGGTGCCAGGTGCACCGAAGGCAAGTGCTCTAATCCACTAAGCCACCCAGACTACACTAACACTAATACATAGTAGAATAGTGTTTATTGTCGCTTCAAAAAACCACCTTGATCAAAAAGTTCCCTAAGGGCCGTTATTACGACCTTCAGTTAAAATTTAACCAGAACTTTGACTGTAAGTTTCGTATGAGCATCTGTCAGTTAAAGTTTCAGTTAGAACGTTACTGACGATCGTAGGAACGGGCCTAAGAATACTGTTGTTTTTTTATTGTTTTAGTAGACAAGAATATAGAGTTTAACCGGAATAGTCACCACAGTAAGCTTAAGTTTCCATCCCAAAAGTTTGTAACGCAAAGAACCGAACCTCGGACGAAAAAATTTTATATATTATTTACTGTTTATTTGTGGCCAAAAATTCCAAATCCGCCCGACGTCCGTACGTCTGTTTGTCCGTTAGCACGATAACTCAAGAACGCCTTGACTCCGGATCTTCAAATTATGAATCTGGATGATTACTTGGATTTGTATGGCTAACTTCGTTAACGTGCAAAATTGTTCTACTCCTTCGGGTAGCTGCCATACAAAATGTCTTTAAATCACGGCTTCAAGAATATTAACCTAACCTAAAGCTACGACTTTGAAATTTTGTGTACGCTAATTTTTCAATAGTTGGCCGATAACTTCAGAAAAGTTTAAACAGTGACTTTGAAATTAAATTGTATTGAATTTGAATTTGTATGTATTAATTTTCCAATAGTTGGAGCTAGATGTATGATTATGAAAAAAATCCTATTAGTCCTTTAAGGCGGTATTCTAGTCTAGAAGCCCGAAATTCGAGCGTTTTTTGAGGATTCATAAAAAAAAGCAATTGATATTTTTAATATCCTTTTTTTATAGCATATTTATTCATATTTCAAGAGTACATAAAAAAATTAAAAAAATAAAATATTAAAATTTCAGCAAGTTATGCGTCGTTGAAGTAGAGGGGGGGGGGGAAAGCCGTGTCCCGGTCGTCATGATATCTACCCTCTTAGTTACCTGAAAAATAAAATTATGGATAATTTTTGATTAGTATAAATGCCAGTATCGTATGAACCAGAAAAAGTGAAAACAAAATTTTTTTCGCAAAATGGTGGCTTATTAAAAAATTAAGTTCGATTTTCCCACTAATTTTTTAACTTTCCCGAATTTTTTAAAAATATTAAAATTGAAATTTCTAGTTTTTATTGGTTCATACGATAGAGGAATATATAAAGAATATTCATTCCAAATTTCAAGTAAATCGGTCGATTAGAACTTGAGATATTATGTCAACCGCATCGAAAAAAGTAGTTTCGAGAAAAACGCGTTTAAAGTTTTACGTTAAGTTTCAGACAGTGTAACTGATAGATGCGTACATATAACTTACATTTTCTTAATCAGCCATCCCAGCTCCAAACATCTGACCTTCTTCTACTTCATGTTGCTGATTTTCAGCGTTTCTTTCCGCAAGACGAGCAGTTCTTTATCTTTTGAAACATTTGAAGAACTGAAAACTCAAACTAGACGCACATAGAATAGAATGGGTGCAACGTAACTAAAATGACTATAACTTTAAAAATAATTCGAATTTTGAAAAATCCTTTTAGGGAGATATTCTTGAATATCTAAATTATCGAAATATGGAAAAAAAAAATTTAGATTTTTTCAAATTTCTAGACTAGAATACGGCCTTAAGTAGCTGCCATACAAATATCCGGTTAAAATGTCTTGACTTAATTTACGAAACTCACTATAACTCAAGTAATCTTTTTGCTTCGAATTCGGAATTTTGTACAAACTAGTTTTGAGTGGAAACGGGCTTACAACCTCTTACTTATTCTGGTACCTTCCATACAAAAAATCCTTAAAACACTTGTTCAACAATATTTTCCGATAACTTTTAAACGCGTCAAGCTACGAATTTGAAATTTTGTACACATTAATTTTTGTATGGTTCCACGGAAAAGGATAAACATGTAAGAAATCGAGTGAGTCCTTCCTGCAACTCCCATGTAAAAGTCCTTCCAAAATGATTTTTTTTTTTTTCGATGACTTACCCAGTTTAAGACATGAAACTAATCACTGAATATTGTCTTTTAGTTTCGAGTAGTCCTAGTGTCTAGTGGCAGTCCTTAATAAAGGACATACAACATACATACACGTAATTCTACTTCATCAGAAACTACAATATAAATCGGAGTTCAGTATTCATCTTGAGTATCATAGGATTGACTTGCAGCCGCATATAACTAAATTTTCAATGACTAAAGATTTCACAATAAGCCGAAAAACGAAAGTTTGTATAAGAAAAATTGTTCGGTCGTGTCCACCTAAAACTACTTGCTCGAAAATCACAATTTCGGAGCACTGGTTCACGAAGCTTTTTACCAACGTGCGCCTATTATTATGCTGTATGTAGCTTTTTCGAAATTCTTCAATTGTTAAAAATCAACTAGACTCTGGTATGGTTTAATTACGCGGCTCTGGTTTATATAAAAATAAACTTTCTGTAATTTCCGTTTGAATCCTTCCTCTTTGTAGCCTCTAATCTAAAGGGTATCTCTATCTTCTGTTAACATTTCTATTTTCTTTTTAGTTTCGTCTTAATATTTTGATCCACTATTCCAGGTATATGCAGTATACTTACAGAATGAAGAGTTATTGAGGAGTTATTTAGTGCCCACTGTTCCTTAACGGCACCCTCAAAAGGCTATTATTAAAATACTGGCTTGGTGAACTTGGAGATATATTTAAATAATTCAGCCAAGTGCTCCTATGATTTTTTTAATAGGTCTATTCATTTTGTCTACACTATTTGCACTAAGTGTACACTTTTCTGTTCTTTTTGATGGAATGAAGCCAGAGGTCGCACACTATGCTGACTATTTTACATCCGCTCGAGATCAGGTGTAACCGGTCGCGTTTACGTGCAGACCAGACCAGTCCATAAAGACCCGTTTTGATATTTTTCGGTCTTGCATTGATGTGCGCAGTTTCACAATACGAGACTGGTTTGGTTTCATTTTGTCCGTATCAAAATTAATGCCAAAATCATCGAAATAGACTGGTTTGGTTTGCGTTTATGCGTACGACCAAACTGGTTTTTTTTTTGTCTGTCTAATTAGACTGGTCTGGTCTGGTTCGCACGTAAACTCGACCAAAATGTACACTCTCGTCTATCAAACCATATGACTGTATGAATCGTCAGTTAAAATGGGTATTCATCAGTGGCGGCTCGCCGCATAAAGCTAGTGAGGCTGAACTTTAAGCTTGTGTTACACTGTATAACCAATGAGAGCTTTCTACAAGCTCGCCATTAATTGCACGAAAATGTATACAAAAAACTGGGAAAAAAGCGAACAGTGTAACACAAGCTTAAAGCTCAGCCTGACTAGCTTTATGCGGCGAGCCGCCACTGGTATTCACTGAATTATTGTTTTGACTGAAAACTTCATAAAATTTTAACAATCAAAGAAATAAAGAAGTTTACCATTTTATCTGTAATATTAAGGCGCGAACGCAGACAATTATTTCGGGGGGGGGGGGGGGGGGGTAGGGTTTTCAGACAAATAATCATTTCGGTGGAGGCGAGAGGCTTCGGACAAATAATCATCGCGTTGAGTACAAGTTACATTTAGTTTTGCGTATGTAATTACATCATTTCGGAGGGGGGGGGGGGCGTTCGTTTGAGGGTTCGCGCCTGGTAATATTTATGCACTGAAGCGTTATTTTTTCTATTTGTTTCTAATTTTTTTCAAACTCTCTTCTTTTGAGCAAGTATTATTATATAATTTTATTCTCCAATTAAACCGGGAAAAACTCATCTTCAAATCTTGTAGAGCAGAATTATAGAGAGCTCTGTATATTGTTGGAGTCTTTGATTCTTGAATATTTAATATTAATATTATATCAATTAATTCAATATCAATTCCGTTGAATAGCGAAAATTAAAAAGGAAAGCAATGAATTAAATATTATATTTATGTACATTTATTTCGATTAATAATTTACTAACTTTAAATACATTCTCTAGTAGTTAAAATACTTTCAAAATAATAAAATACAAATGAAAGAATAATTTTTAAAATTATCTTATCATAATAGTTTGTATTAAATATAATGTAATTGTTCAGTGAAACCTGCACTGGCTGTTATTGTATATATATTACAAAATAATTTACAATACAAAATTAAACCATATACAGATATAATTTTCTTATGTCTATTCTCACAGATCAAAGCTAAATATTTTAAATAGGGCAAGATACTAGCTTTCTATCTGCTAAAAAATGCAATTGCAAAATTAAAATTTCCTTTCAGGCATTTTCTATTTATAATTTTTGCTAGGAACTTTTATAAATTAAATGAAGATCACACGTTTGCTATTAAATAAATCTTTGACTAGATCGTCTGGCTGTCCAGCCGGATCGGTACAATGTACTGTGCATGGCAGCGATTTACGGTTCCGCAATTCTAGCCAACGATCTTCCAGAATGCCTTGATCTTACCGATCGCTGTAAGATGCTCGATCGCAATTCACCTCTAGTCGAAGCTCGTAATGAAGCTCCCGTTGAATTGTTGTTATTTGCTCGTTTAAAGTGTTGTACTGTCTTATCTACGGCAATATCTTCGTCATCGCCGCCCTTCTTTCCGCAACATGGGAATTCCCACATTTTTTGTCCGCGTCCAAACTCTTCGCCATCAGCTAATGTTTGTGGTAGTACTTTATCTAAGGTTTCCGGAAGATAGAGCGAGAGTAGACCTCCAGCAATACCCATAACACCGAGAATGATTAACGGGAAAGACGGTGCAACATTTCCAAGATAGACAATAAACGGTGCGACAATACTGGCTACATATCCCATAATATGAATGAATGCAACACCTTGGGCACGTACTACCGTCGGTAATAACTCGGCAGCATACTGAAGACCGATACTATACGCGATGTTTACACTGAATCGACCGAAGATGGCAAGAGTAGCTGAAACTATGCCAACCGGGACAGTGGTTGCCAACAAGCTGAAAATTCCACTGACAACCATTGAGCCGCATGTCATCCAACGTCTTCCCCAACGATCCAAAACTAGTGTAAGGAAGGTATCGGCCGGGAATTCAGTTGCTGAAGCAATTGTAAACGTGATGAAGAGATCCAATCCCAATGATCCAACATTCCGTACATGGCCGTCGAATACAAGCGAAATTGCCATCCAGATTACGATCAGCAAGATCGTGATTCTTCGAAGTCGTGGTGTTCTGAACAAATCCAAAATGGAATAGTTACTATTAGCGTTCTCTTCCTCCTGAAGACGTACACAGCTATCGCTAAAGTCCTTGTAAATTTGTGGTTCGACTGTCTTGCCATTCACCTTTTCGAATTTCTTTAAAATTCCAATCGCCTTTTCGATTTTACCCTGCGATACAAGCCATCTGAAAAGAATGTCCGAAAATCAACCATTAAAATTGGTTCGAAAAAGAATCTTAAATCTTAAACTTACCTTGCTGATTCTGGTACGAGCCATGGCGTTAGGATAGCCAAAGCCAGAGGTGCCGATGTAACGATAGTGAATAGCTTCCAATCGGCAAGGTAATATGCAATCCATGGTAAGATACTGGCGGCTGTTGTAAAGAAAATTGCAATCGACATGTTCGCTACGAAGGTTCTCCATTTGGGACCCACATATTCAAGCACTGGAAAATTAAATGCAAAAGAAAAATTTAATATTCGCATGACATGTTACCAATAATAAGAAGCTTTACGATTCGTGCAAATCATCGGCACGAATGTACAAAGTAATGAACAACATAATGAGATTAATGGTCAAGCAAATATTGCAAATATTAATAGTTATAGTTATGTCGAGAAGATAGTGTTTCTAAGAAGACATCACGTTTGTTGGTCAATGTTACCTAGTGACAATTTCGACCGCATATTCAACGCAAACGGTGCAATTAATCTCATTGCCGTTACTGCAATGAAGGATTGCGTGTGTTCAGTCAGCTAGATATGACCATAATCGTGGCACATGGTTCGTACGATTTGGAATCTATTTAACTGGCAATGCACCAAGTTCTTGAACTGTTATGCAGCCAATTTACCTATAGGCAGCAGCTGGTGCTAAATTGAATGTTAAATGGTTGGGTTGTTGCTTTTTTTTGGTTTCGTAATTAACTAAAGTGAGATGTCAAGGATTCGAGCTGTAGGATTAGGCTAGTAGTCAATAAAAACGAGAAGGTGCTACAGGTGCGAGTCAATCTCGTTAAGAGGTCACTGGACTGTCATAGCCATGGCTATACACTTCCATGATAGGCGTAAGTAATTATGTTTACTAGAACCAGTTTGCAGTTTGCAGATCGCGGTAAAAATTTAATTGCCCAAGATCAAAGTGAACGGGGTAATTCGAGCAAAGTTTCGTAATTTTGATAAATGGTACAATTCATTTCGTTAATTTGTTTATGTACAATTTATTATTTAATGATATGGATATACAATAATTGCTATTTTTCCGTTTTTTTTTGTTGGATGCTAATTTTTATGATAGTCTATTTATTATTTAATAGTTATTACTCTTGTGGTTTAAGAATGAATATACTGTATTAGTTGATTTATATTAATCATCGATTACTTGAAATTTTCTATTATATGGGACATTTTATTATAATAGCTTTTTTGTTGTTTGAAAAGAAATTATTGGAAATCACCTGAAACCACATAATGGCAAACCATATGTACATAATACCGACCTAGACTTATATTATAAGATGTGTGTACGTATGATTTACCCTGCGTACTGACAATTTCTCTGGCAATGGCAACGGCATTATTGCCATACACAAATTGACAGTGTAGACGCATCAAACGTGTGTGGCAATAATGCTCTCACCATTGCCGTGGCAATCATTGCCATGGCAATTTTGAGGATAATATTGCCAGAAAACAGAAGTTACCGTCATATGTCAACAGGTAAACTTTTTTTTGGTCGCAAAATGAGTGAAAATAATTGAAAATAATAATAATTTTTGAATTAATTGTGACTTTCCACCTACTTTGTGACTTGTGACTCTGGCCCTGAATAGGCCTGTATATCACTTGCCATTATTGATCAAATATTCGTTTTAAACGGCATTTCACGCCCATAGAAGTCTTAATGCCATAGGATCCAAAATTGTTGTTGGTTCAAAAATTATTCCAAAAACGCACATGATTTGAGTTTGAACAGAAAAGCACTATTCAATACAGAAATTTATGATGCCTTGTTTGTGGTGAATGACTCAAAGAATGAAGGGTTTGATTTTATTTTTAAATTTCAACAAGGATTTGATAATTTTTTAAATAAATTTTGAAGATTGCAGAAAGTTTAGAGGTCAAAAAATAAAAGTTTTCAGATATTGGAGTATACAGGCCTATTCAGGACCGATTCACAAAGTAGGTCGAGAGTCACAATTTTGTATGAACTTTGAATTAATTGTGTCTTTCCACCTACATTGTGACTTGTGACTCTGATCTTGAATAGATAGTATCCCTGGGCGTTAAGCCCCTATACGAATCCATGTTCTCCGCATGACACGGTCTGGGCATAGATAAACTCGAGTAGTATCTCCTATATATCTTTGGCAGTAAAAATAGTAGTGTTAATTAATTTCTGTTCTGAAACTACACAGTGTAATATCTTCACATACATTTGTATTTTAAAGCAACCGTTTTAACAAGATGTTTAATTATAAAAGTCATACTATGAAGGACACGTTCTTTCTCTGGATATTTCGGCAAAATTTGCTTATTAATTAGTACATTATTTCCGAATTTTAAATATATCTTTTCCCACATCAAACATGTATAATATACAAGGTCAACTATGCTAAGCTGTGAGCTCATAGATCAAATTAATCCCATCATACATACTATTAATAAATTTTTTTTTTTATCAACAAACAGCCGTGAAAATTATGGGAAAAGAAACAAAAAATTAACTTACGCAAAATATACATCATGGTAAAACAATTGTCGAAAGCAAATCCGACCATAAACCGACAAAATGCGAACACCCAAAACGAAGTTGAAAACGCAGTCGCAATACCGGCTACAAAGCCAATAACATTGCACCAAACTAGAGCCGGAATTCGGCCCCAACGATCAGCTATCCATCCGAAAAGCAGTCCACCAACGATTGCTCCCACAAAAAAGATGGACTGCGCCAAACTTGGTAGTGCAGCATTATCACAAACCCATTCGAGATCGGTGGCAATCGTGGTATACGGAAGTTCGCTGAAATCATACTCCCAGCCATTCTGGCACGGAACAATCGGCCACGAAGGATCCGCTTCCTTCGTTCCGTTTGCCAGGACTTCGGTAAAATTAACGCCATACATGGAGCACTTGTTGTAGCCGCTGCTTCCATCACGTGGTATGGACAATGATAAACTGAAAATTAAAGAAAAGAAAAGATTAACAAACCTTGAACCTGAGATTTAAGATTTGAGCGTATAAATTTAATTTTAATGAACGATAAAATCTACTTAGAAAAAAATTTCATTAAATTATTAACTTAGTTACCGGCCTATCATACCGAATAGTGTGCAATTAAATTAATTTGCACACCATCTATCCGTTGATACTACTTTTATTTCTTGCTTCGCTTTGAAACATCACCGATCAACCTTCAGCTTTTCTGCTACGCTGATCGCGGAAGCCTTGGACAAGCCAATTGTCTATCAGCTTGCTTTTGTGTGTACGACGGACTAAAGAACTGACCAAGCAGGAAAAATCGCCGAGGAAATCTTACGATTGCGTTAAGTACAAAGCTTAAAACATTAAAAACTGTTACATTTTGTACAATGATCAATTTTTAATGCACTTGTTTTTTTTGATATAAATATGATAATATTACTCTATTAACCAACGTTAGCGTTTAAACAAAAAAAAAACTCTTTTTTCATTTATGTAAATGACCTTCAGATATTTCTTAATCAATTCTAAACTGTCTTTACTTATCTGATTAGCTTGGGGCCAATGAATAGTGAACAAATTTAAGAATTACCTACATATTTAAAAAAACAAAAAATGTTTTTGCTGGTCAATCTATTGTTGTTGTACTCAAGTAAAAAAGATTTAATTACAGGGTTCAAAAATAGTTTCAAGTTTTTCGTAACAGGTAATGACTGAGCAAAAATAATTTAATATTGGTATCGGGATTTATTTATAGTTTAGTTAAGTTCAGTTAGTTCTTAATTTTTTTTTGTCAAACATTTTGTACTCGGATTTCATATGTAGGTAATGCTTATTCATTATGATAAATTATTGGTGTAAGAAGTCGTGGTAAAAAAACAGAGACATCATTACGGTTTTTAGTTACCAATATGATTGAGCGAGTGGGAACTAAAATTCATTAAATTTTCATTTCCTGAAAGTGCTAATAATATCGATTTGTTGATATTCGTATTATGAATAGCATCTGCAATGTGTTTGTTCTAATTCAAATATGGTTTTCGAAAAGACTACTATTTGTTGACTCTGCGTATTAATATCGAGTTAAATGTTTATACAAATTATTTGTATTGATGTTTTGGCAAAAGACTAGATAGAAAACGGCTAAACCGATTTCGGATAAATATCGTACATATGAAAACATCTTTATTACTTTTTTTACGAGAAACATTATAGCATTACGACTTAGGGTCATGGAGAAATGGTCCGAAGGTTGTCTGGGAACTCCATCTTTTATATGCCCTCGGATGCTATGACTTCGACATGTATGCTCAAAAGGATAATATATCAGGTGGAGATCCCGAGCAGGGACGAGTGGGTAAACCAGTCCGCTCTACTTAGCGAAATCAATGATATATTCTATACGGACGGCTCAATGACTGACGAAGGGTCTGAAGCTGGAATGTACCTGCAGACTGAAGATCTCAGGTACTCTTTCATCCTAGGAAAACATTCTTCAGTATATTTCAGGCTGAATTATATGCGATCCTTAAGGCAGTAGAATGGATTATAGAGAGAAGATGGAGAGGCAGGATCATCTGCATTTTCAGTGACAGTCAGGTCGCTCTACAATCCCTAGATAGTCCAATCGTCTTTTCAAGTTTTCTATTCCAATATTTATAGTTCCTTTTCATTATAATTGCTCATAATATTCCATTTTAAAAAAAAAATTAAAAATCTTACCAAACAATTAAACATTTTGTCACCATTTTGCCAAATTTTTTGAAAAAAATAAGATCTCTTCAGGAAATCCTAGCTTGGATTAAAAGATTAAAACAAAGAACGTGAAATGCGCGTAACGATTTTGTCCAATAACTCCGAATGGAGAGAATTGCCGTTTCCTTAATCAATTCGTTATTGGACCATGAATTCGAGCGGACCAAAATTTGATTTGGTACTATTGATTGTTATTGAAACAAGAAAAATTTAGTTTTTATTTTTCCGAGGTTTAGTTTCTTCCGAGATTTGCGTTACAAACTTTTGGTATTGATAGAGTTTGTATATAAATTTAGACAGGTACCTACATTATTTGTGATTTTCACAGTTTTTCAAACGGTATTTGTTCAAAATTTAATACATTCAATGATCCATCTACATATATAAAAAAAAATTGCTGTCTTATTGCAAGGGACATGAAGTTCCCGTGCTACTAAAGACATTTTTATTTTTTTATTAAGCAAACAGCATACTGTGTGTACTATGCTTGTAGAAAATTCAAAGAACAAAGAATAAAGAATATTAATAACAATACAACAATACAATCCAATTGGTATGTTTGACCGTGCCAGATGAAAAATCGTATAGTACCTACCAGGCTACAAAAAAATTTGATCTTTTCATTATACCTACCTAATTATTGTTAAGAGATCGACACACTTTCCCATGCTATTGTTTTATTCTTAGACATTCGAACATTTTTACAAGCTACTTAAAACCATTCAGTTTTAAGCAAATATATTCAAGCGCTTTTTATAAATCATGCTTAAAATTTTTTTTTACTACACTAAAAGTTGTAATTATATCTTCAGTGGAATAGGTCACTTGCAAAGGTACATAATTGCTCTCCAATTATTCATTTAAGTATAATGCACTCCTCAATGTTACACCTAAGAGCCATAAGATGTTAATCCATTATAAACGAGAATTTTGTAGAATTGTAATTACAATTTAAGATAAAGAAGCTGTAATAATTTCCTTTTAGTACTATCCTATAGCTACTTACGGACACGCGGTAATATAATAGACATTTGGTACTTATATGAACTTGAGTTAATTTTAATGTTAAGGTCATTTCTTAGATTACGTAATTGATGTATTTTTTTCGATGTAATCCAGAGCAGAGTAGAATAGTGTGAGAAAAAAACCGATTTAAATTTGAATAACTATCGTAATTAGTAGTCTGTGTGGCTTAGTGGCCGGGTACCAGGTTCGAATCTGCTTGGCTACAAGTAATTTTCGAAAATGAGATTGGGTGCCGGACTACCAGTACACTCAGCCGAAAATGAGTACCTGAATTGAAAATCGGGGTAATAATCACGGACGAGCGTGTAGCTGACCACTTCACCTCCTAGTGTTCCGTTGGTCTCGCAATGAAGTAACTCTAGCATTACTTCAAGGCCTAAGCCCGATTTGGGCTGTTGTGCCATTGATTATTATAACTATCGTAATTGTTTTTGTGTTCATAATGTTCTGATATCTGGTACAATTAATTATAAATACTTGAATGAAATGTGTTAGTAACCAACTGTTAAAAATAGAATTTCAAACAACTTCTACTTTGTGTCTAAATACATTATAGCTATTTATCCAGAGCAATGAACCGCCCCTGTGAAGAGTGAACTGAGGCTGCATTTTGTTTCCTTCAATGTATTATACATAATTTCTTTACCTCACTCTGCACTGGATAAAATCGCAAGAAATACCAAACATTAAACCACCATATGTTAAGCCTATATTACATAATACCATGGATACACAGCTAGTATGCAAACCATGGTATTGACATCATAACATTGAAACCAGCTGCACATGATACATTGCACAAATGGTATGTTTTGACAGTATCTGGTATAAGCAAATAAAGACATTTTGTTGCGATACTCGATACACAATTGTGGAATGGCACAACTAGCAGTAAAACGCATAGTACCTATACTTGATAAAATTAACGAATTTTGTATATCATTGAACAGGTTCAATACTAGATATATACCATTTTGTTTATCTCGTATATGCCTTAAGCTTGTATTACACTGTATGACCACGCTGTCAAATTGCAGTAATATGCAATGCGAAGTAGGCGAATACAAATAAATCTCACTGTGAGATCTATTTGTATTCGCCTACTTCGCATTGCATATTACTGCAATTTGACAGCGTGGTCATACAGTCATACAGCTTAAGTATTGAGTGATACACTGCTGGTATTGACGATATTATGATATTAATACCAGCAGTATGCTACGTTGTCAAGTTCACATTTATTTTTTTTCCCCTGGCACGTGCAGTAAAATACTGTTTAATTATCAAAAATTTGATTGCCAAATTGTTTTGCCTAATAAATTTCAATAAATTGTTTCATAAAAAGTGTTTGGTCAGATATTTGGCAGTACAGCATTATACAGTCTAATACAAAATTTACTCTCGTTACTCTAAATATTATGTTTAAGTAGCTTTTAATTTGCTTATATTCGTAAAATTAAATGGCAGGCCGTGAGCGTAGCGTAAATCGTAAAAGGGCTAGCGCAAAAATACGATCATAAAGTTCAATGAATTCTATAACTATAAAAACGAATGTAGATTTATTCGTTCCGAAAAAAATGACGAACTGGAAAATTCCGGAATACTCGTATAATCAAATTATTCCGGGGAATTTGACGACGTTTTTGTTGTGGTTGCTGCTAGCCACTTCGGTCAGATACAACACTAACAATCCACGACGAAGAATATAAATTAAAACGCCAATTTTAATTTTAAACTTCTTATTAATAAGTCATTTTTTATAGTCAAGAGACGGTTTAACTTTCTACATTTATATTATCGAAACCGGCTATTGGTATAAGGTGATTAAAGTAAAGGTACTTTCTTTTAAATGACACTTGAATCTTAACAGGCTATCGAATAAAAAAAAAATCATTCAGTGCTATCTAAATGAATACATACTGCAGAAATAAGATATTGTAATACATTTTTTATTATGGCCATATGATTGTTGCGTGAAAGTTAATTTTGCAGTTATATTCATATTTCACTTTATTTGACGGCATTTACATAATGTAATAAAAAAGATCAATTTGTTGAGTTATTTATAATTTGTTGATACCTTTCAAGAATTATGAATAGACCATTTTTTTCCCGACATCTACTTGACTACGCATTGCGTTGCTAAAAGCCTTTTTGCGTTTAACCTCTATCTGAGCATAGAACTAACTTTTATAGATAAGAGAAAATTAGGTCTATTTTCCGAAATGTTCGTTACTTTTTAAAAGTTATAACGTCGCCAAAAAAAAGTAACTCATACAAAAAAGACCCTTTCACTAAGTACGTGCTCGATTATCTTCAATAAATAATTGTTTAGACACTTAATCTCAAACATTTTTTTAATAACATTGTTAAAGTTGTTGGTATGTACGATGCCGGCTCAATAATTAGTGAATTGCCTTGAGAATTTATGTCTTTTATTTATAAACCGTATGATCTAAATCCGGTTCCATTCATTTTAATCAGTTTTTTTTAAATAAAAAAAAACATTTGTACGTACTACATAAGCGTACTTAAGTTTTAATTCCTTTTACAAATGTTTCTCGAGTTTGGCGCGAATTATTTAAAGCACTTGATGAAAATTTTGTTATACGACATAAAATTACAGAGCACTACCAAAATGGAAATTTAAAAACAGAGGTGATAATCAAAAGAACATGAATTTGTTTACACTCACAATTATTGACACTGTGAGTCATTTTATATCAAGTTTATAATAAATTACATATGTATTAAACGATTCTTGTCTTTGATGACCAAGTTCAGCGTTTGATTGATTCTAACAAGGGAACATAATTTTTCATATTTTTTTATATTTATTTACGTAGAAAGTCATAACCAAGTTATATTATTCCTCCGTTATAACTTTTTGGTCGTGGAAAAATCCTTGAAGCAACCAAAAAATTATAGGTTGTTTAGAGACTAGAAAATTACATTTCTGTCATAGTCTGTAATTCGCTGGTTATAAAAATTACTTCGTACCGATTTATATTACTTATCTTTGGGGCAGTCTAAAAATGAAAACACGGAAAAAAATACAGCAATAAATAAATCTTTTAAATAGTCGGCATCATTGCAGGGACGTTTTAATTAAAATCAACGTTGTGTAAATCACCTACTACTGTTTTTCGACAGGTTGTTTAAGAAGTCATGTTAGTTGGGCCAATCCGACCAAGTATTATTTTCCCAACGTCGGAACAACCAAATCACATCTATTATTAAAGGAATTTTTCTCTGGCTACAGTCCACGCCATGCCTTGGCCTCCTCGATATTTTTCTTGCAATTGCTTCAATATTGGTCCTACATCCTCAATACTTTCAGGAATTGGTAGGTTTTTGTCTATCACCCAACCACCTAAGGGTGGCTTTACTATACTAGAAATTTTAATTTTTAACCATACCAACTAGTTACTCATTTCTCTTCATATTCACAATTAAAAAAATTTCCAATCACTCAAGTACTACATACAACTTATATTAACCTACTATTGCTATAAAGAGCATCAAAACATAAAATCAATTTCTAAATTAACCGCAATAATTATTACTTTGCGATACAGTAATTAAAATCGATCAAACTCTCATTCAATCCATAAATAACAATTAAGCTTGTATGTTCAATCAATGTTCAGGGTTTTTAAAAAGTAGTTCAATTGTCGCACAAATGCGTATTAAATTTCCAATTTCAGTTAAGTGGATATCCTACAAATTATAAGTAGTACGAGTAGGTACTTCGCATACTTACTATTTCCGGAAACACAATATACCTGCTATACCCGTACCGTCATAGTATATCTATTCTGGTATATCGACGGACAAAGTGCAGCCACTATTTGCATAATTAAGTGTCAACGGGATACACGTATGTAGTATTGAAAAAGTGGAGTACACGACACCTCAAGGACATTCTCAGACTGAACAATTACTCGTATACATAAAAGTAGGTGTCTCTAGTTAACTTAAATGCTTGTTTAGTATAAAGAGATCTTGAATGTCGTTGAGCTAATTCAAAGTTATTATTGGATGTATCACCAACATAACAAAGTAAATATTATTTTTTTTTAACAATATTGTTATTGACTATCAGGCCTATTCAGGACCGAGTCACAAGTCACAAAGTAGGTCGAGAGTCTCAATTTTGTATGAATTTGGAATTAATTGAGACTTTTTTGATATGAGGCTCTGATCCTGAATAGGCCTGTATATCCCTATTTTTTTGAAGTGTAATTTAATTTGTTATTATTGTTGGAAGTGTAGACTTAAAAAACGATAATGAAATCAGAAATAGAACTTTGGTTTTTAAAACTCTTTCTTTCCTAATCACAGTAAAAACAGAATTTCTTTTTTGGTGATATTTTTTGCATATAAGTAGTATTCGAAAGGCTTTTGAATCTTCTTTTTTGCTTACACCCAATTATCAGTTTCAATCAGATTCGCGCAATTGGTAATGATAATTCAATCCAAGTTACCAGTTGACTTAGGGCCGTTATTACGACCTTCAGTTAAAATTTAACCAGAACTTTGACTGTAAGTTTCGTATGAGCATCTGTCAGTTAAAGTTTCAGTTAGAACGTTACTGACGATCGTAGGAACGGGCCTAAGTGGTCGTTTTAAAGTTTTCGGTCTTTCTCTGAAGACTTATCCCAGATCCTGTTTGACAAAGATTTTTTTTTCGTCTCCCTGTCGATTAGATCTCCAAATATTATTGATTAACCTGATGGTATCTTATTCTTTTCGACCATCTAGAGTCAAAATGGAGATAGGGTCTAAATAGTCATAAGTTGATTGTTCAAATCTAAAGAAGTTGACAAATAAGAGGCGCTCAAAATATACATCTAATTTATTTAAAAACAACATACCAGGTTACTACCAGCTTCAATAGTTGCAAAATACAAGAAAACAAAATTTATAAAAATATTTTCAACATCAATATTACCGTTTTTGAGGATAAAAAATTAATCATTTATAACGCAATTTTGAAATACTCAGCCATAGTACATTAAAAGAAAAATCAAATTGCGCAGAACAAATGCTTCAAAATTATGTTCAACACCTTGAAATTTCTCTACTTCACCTGAAAAAATTAAAGTATACGAGTGCCTACCTACATATTTATTACAAGTACATATACCCACTATGAAATTTAAATTTAAAAGGAACGTAAATTATTTCGATCCGTTTAAGAATTCTGTGGTAAAAAAGCGATAACAGCTTTTGTTGAGATAAGAAAAAATCATTTTTTCTTGCATTTTTAAAAAAATATATTCATTGTTTGCTTATTTATTAATTGAACTAACCTTGTCTGCCAGTATCTTATGGTAGATGAAAATTAATGTTCGAATAATTAGCATTGAAAGTGTGAGAAATCGTATCGACCATAGTTGGTCCGATACTGCTTATATTCTCCCAACGATCGATAAGTAATTTTAATTGTCCCTGAAAGGACGATAAATCAACTTTAACATATTCCAAGGAACCGCAACGTTAGTAATTGAAGTCGTTCGTGATATGGAGAAAAGCGTAAAATGGGATCTGATCAGGGAACTGCAGAAACCTTCTTCACATCGACTCAATCCTGTTTTTATCAATGTCGTAAAATGTGTCCATACCGGACACAAATAAACGCCAACAGATTTAACCTTACTGATATCTGACCGCTCCTTGTCGATTCAATGTTATGAATCCTCTAAAACATATTTGAATAAAGTTGGAAGTTGGAGAAAAATATAGTCATATTGTCAGCGACGTGTACCAAAGAAACAATTAAAAATCGATTGACTGTGAAATATTGTCGCCAGAACCTTAAACCGTAGATAAAAATTTCGCATCGTCAGCATAAATTAAATCTTAGAGCCGACAATACTAGTACTAGAACTTTCAAGTACTCGTACATACCAGAAAATACAATAAATAATGATTTTATATTGAAAAATAGTAGGTAAGAGTACGACGGGCTTTGGATTTTTTTAAGAAAAATATTCAAAACATAATTAGGTACTTATATTGTTTGTACTATCCTTCTCATGGGACCATATTTATGGGATACCTTTAGGCACAGCCAGAATGAACATCCGAATGTGGAAAAAATCGCAGAGTGCCATTCACTGGGACTCGGCACCGGGCAACAAGCACTCATAGCCTTTTATGCAAAAACATTCGGAAAAAAAACATCTGAGTATCTAAAATTTAGCAGATATCACCGACCCGAACCCTAGGGAAGCTCTGACTGGATATTGTCGCGTGAGGAAGCATCTTAATAGGATTGGTCTCTCTGAGACTTAAATTTGCAGAACATGCAATGACGAAGGCGAAACACTAGATCATATCGCAGGGATTGAAGAGTCAATCCGGGGAGATATCACAATACCATACCATTACCGCGTTTACATGGAGGATTGAATCCGGATTCAATCCTCTAAAATCGCATATAAACGCAGATCGGATCGAAACGAGATCGAATCGAAACCGGATATGTCCAACATTTCATGTTTCGATCTTTGCATTCTCCATGTGAACACGGTACATATCTCCAATCTACCAATCTATCTATCCTTCTAATTCATATTAGTGTAAAGCTATCAAGAATTAAAAGAAAAGTCTATATGCAAAATACATTATATAAATTAATCTAAATCTGTCGAGTGTGTTCGGAAAAAAAGTGATCGAATTCTTGAATTGAAAAAAAAGTATGGTAAGACATAATCGTAGTTAGCATAGTACCACCTATGTATCTGAGATCTCGTGTCTTTATTTCTTGAGTTCTTTTATCTTAGCTTTACATCAGAAATTAAATTGATTTTTTTTTTCATAGTGTACGGGCTGATTGTTGAACACACTGATGCCTGCGGTAATCATTCTGGATTTAAAATCAAGGTGAAGATTGTGTTTTTTTTAAATTGTGTACCTATAAGAATGATATACGAGTCTGATTCTACCTGTGCTCTTTGTTCTTTATTGGCATTAAGTATAGCTATGCAAAATTTATAATTAAAAGTTCCTTTTAAAAACTCGTTTCTCAGACAACTTACTGTTCAATATTGTTGATGAAATTAACATTCTTATTGCAGAAGTTGATATTGAAAAATAAATGCTTTGCAATCAACGAGAGTAGAGAGACATTCTCAAATTCCAAAATAATTTTATGGTTTTTGACAATGTTTTGTTCTGATTTGGTGCTATTAATACTTTTTCAGATAAAAAAAAGGACTAAGTACATGCTTAAATCCATAACTCTTGGATTATATAAGATTAAAACTATACAAAGTCTGAACTGGACAGGACTCAAATAATTCGCGACCACTGGATGTGTTTTATAGAGTACCGAGCACAGCCTCCAGAACATCCATTAAACTATCGCTATTGCTTGCAGATGGAATTAATACAGACAACTTATATTCTCGAATTCGTACATTCCACGTCTTAAGTATTCTAAAATCCATTGATTTTTTCATTCGAAGTTTCTAAGCATTCAAAGTAAATATTCTTAAATTGACTTAATGTTCGAGGTATTCGAGTAGATATCTATTTACATTTTACATTAACTATTAACAATATTGTCTATACTAACATCAACTTTCAGTATCGCCTGTATTCATCAAAATTAACGATGTTTTTCTTATTTCATTTAAAATTTATACTACAGCATTTAATAACAACTGTTTCCAGTTCCTTAGCATTTTCAAACTGCGTAGGATATAGATATAATTCGTTTAGAAGGAAAAAATATTTAATTGTTTATACCAAAATGAAAACTGTTGCAGCCATATGTCTTAAGCCGGTTCCCAACTTTATTCTAAAAATACTCTTATGTAAACTTGTGTAAAATTTTTCAAAATAAATCCACAACATCCAACCCGTTTCTTGGTAAATTCAGCGGATAAGTTTATTATCGATAATTTGTTTTTATAATATCAAGTTAATCAATGGCCTTTCATTTAAATTATCTTCCGATTGATCAAAAACAATGTTTGCAAATTATACACGTTTTAATATCTTGATTCTTTTATAGATATTTTTATTATATTATAGTTTTCATTTGTTCGTAATTATAATAATAATAGTTCATACTAGCGAGAATGGTGTCGTTACTGGGGGCATAAATATGTAGTAATATACATATGAATAAAATAATATTTTAGTAGTTATAGTTTTTGTATAGTATACACATTTTGGTTCCATTTAAATGAATTACATTTTTTTTTAATTTTGTTCTTACGTAGGAACATTTTTTATGTCTTGCAGAAAATTTCTTTATTTAAGGTTTCGGGAGGAAATTTCTGTTCTTTCTACAGGTATATTGGTATCTAAATCTTGTCTAATTTCTAATACATATACGAGTAATAACTCCACTTACTTAACCGAAAATTATTAAAATCTTCAAGTCCTTTTCTTTATTTAAAAACTCCTGTTATTTAACAATGATGACTATCCTATTTTCCAATAGTAATTTTTGATTAGAATTATTATTCTGCTATATTTACATTTAATTGAAAATCTAATATGTTCAAAAACGGATAAAACGTATATAAATCTTCTTAATTTCCAAAGTAATAGCTAAGAACGTTAACTCACCGTTCGGATCGATTGAGATGTTCCAATTCGGGTACTCGACACCAATGAACTTCCGGTACGAGGGTCATGAAAATTTGCGAAAAGTAAACAAAAGCGACGAAAAACGCAAACGGGATCATACACAAGAAAAGAATTTTTTGATAGCGTCCAAATTCACCAATGTGCGGTAAAAGATCGTCAAAATCTAATGCTGGCTTATCATCATCCTTCGATTTCTTTGATAACTCCAAGTTTCCATTAATAGAACTTTTACCGCCAAGCTTATCATCTTCATAAGCCCGATTCACAAAACTATTGTTATTATCACCTTGTTGACCAGTTGAAGGTGCAACATTGATTTCTTCTGGTTTCGGTGCCATTCTGGCCGTTTATATTTTTTTAAATAATAGTTCAAAGTTTTCTTTCTAAACTGGACTTCTTTAATCACTTTAACACTTTTATTGTACTTTTAGAAAGCAACTTTAAACACAAGTACTATGTTCAAAACGAATATTATAGTACTGAAAGTTTATTTGTGTATCTTAACACTGAAGATCAGGACTAGCCTCCGCGAATATGGCAAATTCCTGAACTGATCACATCGAAGTTGTAGCCACTTTAACGAGCCTCACTGAACTGAACAGTTTTAATGGCAAACTTTGGTTTTATATGTAAACCGAACGGCACCTAGATTTTAAGATTTTGTTCTTTCCTTAACCCAACGCACACACGATTCACGATCAGCGATCACCCGTTTGCTTGCCAAACAGGTTGAGCTGATGGCCACAGTGTAGAGTTGGTGTGGAGCTTCGAATGCTCCAATCTTACAATAATTAAAAGAAACAGACTTATCGTGAAGATTGTCGAGTCGATCTATCATACTTTGTGTTTGCACGAGTTCATTAGATTGTGACGTCACAATGGACACCGAAAGTATCTTAGCTACTCTACGAGATCATAACAAAGATGCTTGATGAGTGATACTCCAGTACCAAGAGATAATCCCATTGAAACTTTTCGGTTTTTGCAGACCGATAGTCGACGTCATGTTTCTTGTGTTCAAAACCAGTTAGCATGTTGTTAAGTGACGCATGTTGGGGACTTTTGGAACATCTCAATGGTAAATGAATCACTAATATAATATATGTAATTATGTGCAGTTCGAGATGAACAACACAAACACTCAGCTTGGAAATCCAGCAACGTTCAAGAAAAAAACCGTATCGTACCAAAACAGTACTTAAAATCTATCCTTAGACATTAGCTGAACTGGAGCATGCGGAATTGATTAACTGGTCGGCATAGGTCAAACCGGCAGATTATGCTAATACCTGTTCTTGTTCTTATACTGGTTACTGAACTTCTGATCGGACGGTAGAGGGAGGATTTTTGAAACCAAAACGATTGGATGAAGATCAATGAAATGACAAAGATCTGGCTGAAAGCATGAACAAGAAGCCGTTACATTCTGTTGTTATTGGAAGGTAGTCTTTCAGTTTCAAAGCTGGAACTTTGTTGTTATCGTCGCACAATTCAAAGAAGTTTTGGTGTAGGCGGTATCTAGTTTCTTATTTTTAGAGAAATGGCTTGAACTAGTAAGTTGAAGAAATAAAAAAAAATTAAGTTACAGTTAACACAAATCGCAGTATCCCGAAATTTCTAAAATATCCTTTCAATTTTCAAATGTAAATGTGCATTCACTTCTTTCAAAACTGCGATATTTGTGGGTTGGGGTTGGAAGCTGTAAAAATAGGAAGCTATAAAAATTGCAAGTGATTTATAAAAAAATCTACCAAGTTTTTTGTGCGAAACTTTATTATTTTTCGGGTCAAAGTTCGGGAGCGGTCAATGTCAAGGTATATCAGTTGTTTCTTGGAATGTATGTTATTAAAAAAAATTTAAAATAAAGATTTTTAGCCGATGAAACATTGGAAAAGCCCGTGTAGTACTCGTATTCAAATTTCTGTATATTATTTATACTAAAAGCCCATAGAAGTAAAAACAAATTTGCTGCCTTATGAGAATTTAGAGATATGACGAATTGGGGTTTGAATTTCGTAAAAATTGTAAATTTGTGAAAATAATAAAAAGAAAATGAGATACAAGGGATTTTGAAATAATTGCGAAAATGTTAGCAAACCCTTTACATACAACACTTTTGTTTTTGAAATTCGAAAGGAAAAACTAATTCAATTTCTTATCATTTCTAAAAAATATGACGAAATTCGTTAAAACGTGTTCAACCCTTTTATATCCTCTTAGGGCTGAAATAGCAAAAGCTTTAAAATGAGTTTTAGGCTAATATTACGCAAGCCCGTGAAAGTGAAAAGATATTCGATATCTGATAAGACCTGGTCGATATGGCATAATTTGTGTAAAAGTAAAAGTAAAAATTTCCCGCCCCTTAGGGGTAAAGTTTCAAAAAATCCTGAAAAAACTTTCTAGGTGTTTATATTGAGAGACCGTAGAATAAAAATGAATGCTATATTTGGGAAAACCTAATAGATGTGACGAAAACCGTGAAAATATTGCGTTCCATTATTACTGATTATTTTTTTTAGCCCCCCCCCCTCCGAACCCCAATGCATATTTAAAATTTTTTTATCCAAATTACTTTCCTATTTGATTTACATTTACATAACACGTTTCAACTTTCTAGCGTAAGCCATTCTATAGTTAAGAAAAATACCCCCCCCCCCCTTAAGGGTTGTTGTTCTAACAGCATTTTTTCCAAATAAAGTTTTGAATTTTTTCTCTATGGATGACCTAGTTTACATACCAGCTAATAAAGTGGTGTAATTTTATTTTGTTTTTTTGTTGCCATTAACGTGAAATATTGGTAAGAAATAAATCATAAATCATCAAAATTTCATTTAACGTGCACATGGAGACTTAACAGTTTTTAATTAAATGTCCATATAACAATTTCAAATGTAAAAAACATGACGCGATTTTTTAAACGTGGTTTCGATCAAACAATAGTACTTTATTGATAATAAAAACAGTACCTACATACTTTGAATGGAACAGTTAATTATAGCCATGATCCGTCTTTATTTAGATAGATAATAAAATACAACATTTTATGACACAATTTCGAGAACTCCGGGTTTTAATAACGAGAAGTCGGTTCCTTTTTTTATAATTTTTTTTCCTGTTCTAAAATTATCTTTACAAATTATCACGCAAAGCAAAAAACACCAAAATCGAACTAGGGAAATTAAAAAAAAATTCTTAAACAATCGAGCTAAAATAACCTACCTATACTTAAAATTATATCGATTCTGATATTATAAAAAACAATCATGCAAATGTATGTTAAGCAGGTGTTCTTAAAAAAACTGGATTAAAAAAGAGCAACCAACTTTAAATCATAATATAATTTAAAAAAATTACAAATCATCGATGCTTTTCAAGATTTTCACAAAATTTTTGAAACTCATACCGTTTACCGGAAATTATATTAAGTTTATCATCAAGAAATCCAAACTCCGCTATATAATAAATTTGAACGGAAAACAAGTTTTGTTCTTCCGCATACGACTTTAGGCGTCACACACAATAAAGTAAATGTAATTTAATACTGTCTGCACTCTTGTAAGATAACTTGTTAATTTCGTGCAAATATTAGTTGGGTGAATTTTTTTCCAGGTGAAAGGCCTGTGTCGCAATTTGTAATCGAATAATAGACTATGGAATTTCATTAAATTGTAATAAATCATATGTGATAGCATGCAACCGATATTTTTAATCAAATCTATTTTTTGGCGAAAAAACAACATTTTATTTGTTGTGCTATACCTCCTACATAAATTTTATAATTTTCTAGTGTTTTTCCTATATAATTTTCATTTTGTGAGTTACATGGTGTCACATTGTTGGTAGAGAATATATTGCATTGTCTATGGAATGAAAAAGTAAATGTTTGTGTTCTGAAATGTATTTCTTTAACGAATTGAGCTCTAATACTGGACAATTTTAAATATTCCTCGATAGAACTCTTGTGATAGTCAAGGTCTTAACCCATTTACATATTTTAATTATATTACCTGTTACTTCAGCATCATTTAGTGCTACAGTGTTGCATATGTGGAAAATTAATAAGACACGGTTCAGTGAAACGTATGTATATTTATCACCAAACTGCGCCTTTGTATCAAAGTTGCGAAAATATCTTTTCTGCATTCCTCTACAAAAATGTTTTTATTTTAAATTCCTTAAAGCTGAATATTTGGAATCAAACAGAGTTCCATCAAGTAATATTGTAATTTATAATCAAACCTGTATCAATAGTATCAACCTCTCAAAGCACAACTTCTTCCGAAAATGAAATACCAAACTCATACGATTTTATAGAAATATACATACATGTTCCTTGTTTGTGAAAGTAAAATCTTTTAAGATAATAATTTAATCTGTTCTAATCAGCATAGCAAGTTAATTAATTAATCAAGACAAGTTTAATAGAGTGAATGCCAAACTTTACTCTACGGACCACTTTTCTTTTCGAAATCTCAATCGTGAAAATATTAACATAATTTAAATATCCAAGTTTAAAACAAGAGAAATATAAAAAATCACCTCTAGAATTTATGAGATTGAATCTTAAAAGTTTTTCCTGTTGTGATATAATTCTCACTATTCATGGAAGACTGAGTGCCATTGATCGAGGTGAACAGCAATATTAGTGCTATGACACCAGTATTTTCTTTGCTAACTTCTAGTAGGTATATGAGTAGAAACATGATACGTTTTACATGGATTTTTAACGATGAAGAAAGTTATGCCGGCGCATTCACTTACTAAACACAATAGGACTACATTTTAGCATTTTCTTTCTTTAGACATTTAATAGTTTCGAGTAATTGACAAAATTATTAAAAGCCTTCTAATTAACTACCTTGGCAAGATGTTTCTCTGCTACTTCTCGTATCTATTTTAACTTTACCGGTCCTTGAGCTGCGCTTGCTTCATAGCTTCATAGTTACAAATAGTATAACAAACAACGTCAAAATGAATTAAAGTTGTTTAATTTAATTCAGCTTTATAGGCCGCATTATATTTGTAAACATTTCTAGGTCACAGTTCCGCCAGAAGTACTAATTAGAAATCCTTCATGATGCACTAAGTAATCGAATAAGATAAACTGGCTGATTAAAATTCGGCTTTAATTAATAGATGGCGGTTTTAGTTCCTGTAGTATAGTTTCTTAATGCAGTAAATATGTAAAAATTATAGAAAATTCTGGATTTGTTGATGCATTAATAAATTAATTGTGGCCTCGGTAGTTTAGTGCAACACGTATAATCTATCATTTCATAGGTCCCGGGCTTGAATCCTACACATGACTTGGTTAGGTGAGTTTCCTTAGGTATAAACTCGTTGGCTTTTTTTTTAAAAAAAAAAATCCATTCCCTAAAGTGGTTACGCGAATCGCAATAGACTGTTAATCTACATATTGACTAAAAATTATATTGCAATCATAAGGGGCTACAAGAGTCTGACTGGAATCCGTACAGCATATAGTGCGACCACCTTGTTGTGATGTAATTGTATTTCATTTGGAGCGAAAGTTAGGAGCTCTTTTTATTTACGGAACGGTGTAAGCTAGAAAATTGAATCTTTCATGTGTAGGATCGAAGTTTAAAAATATTTTTGGACACAAGGAAATAGTGAAGTGGAAGCTTTACGAAATTTTGCGAGAACTTGAAAGCAACATCTTATAGTTTTTAACACATATTTTATGAATGCATTAAAGTTTTTATTATTTTTTTTATGTTAGGCGTTCTTGATTTTTTAAGTTTTTTTTATTTTTAGGGCCTTTCTTATATTTTAATGCCTTTTGCTATTTTTTAATGCCTCTTGATTTTAAAAAGCATGTGTTTTTAGGATTTTTTTTTCATGTTTTTTATTTTATTTTTTCTTAGTTCACGGATTTTATAAATGCTTTTTTAGGATTTTTAATGCCTTTTTTTTATTTATTAAACAATTTTTTTAATAAGTTCATTTTTTCATGGTGAAATTAATTTTAAGTCAGAGGAGCACCAGAAACCCCTCTTACGACAAAAAACCCACCAAAAAAATTTTTTTTTATGTTTTTAAATTTTTTTAATGGTTTTTTCAATGTTTTTTTAATTGTTAATTTAATTTTAAACAGCTGAATAGCTAAAAAAAACGATTTGTCCTTATTCGAAAGTACCACTTTTTTAAATGTGTGTACCCTGAAAATTTCATAAAGAAAATCGCTGCAATGATGAAGTTATGGCGTTTTGTAACGCACCTGGTGAGCAACGACTAACGGTTGGCTCGTGGGTGTTCGCGGCCTTTGTCAGTAATTATGACCTTCTGTATAGCAGAGACATGTTTTGAAAAGTTGATGAGGGTTACGTATACTTGTCCCACACAAATTCACAGAACCGTATTTCAATGTAAACTGTACCCTAAACTTTAAATGCGTTCTTCTCGAACGTTTTCAAAAACGGTACCAGGATTAACTCCGCCACTACTGGACCGATCTTTCTCTGAAGAAGCTTCTACACGAGCAATTTTTCAAGCAATTAATTGCCCGGAAACAAGTGGAGCAATACCGGGCAATATCATGCTAGTTGCGGCAACATTTCGGCAATTTGGCAATGTTTTCACAGATTGCTGGTATTGCTCGCCCTATAGTTGCTGTATTTCAACTAGTTTGAAAAATTCCGAGCAATTGTCCCCGTTCGATGATTCAGTTGTCAAGTTTTATTTTGAGTTTTGGCTTGAAATTCAAATATTTCAAGTTTTATTTGTAGCTTTAGATTTATTTTTCAAATTTGCTTTCGTATTGTTCAAAGACTGAATTCTCCGTGTATGATATCATTGTCAAATTGCTGAGTATTGCTCCATATCGTTAGTCAGTGCTTAGCAAAGAGTTGACAACCAATTGATCCATATCGTCCACTGCTGATGTTGCTGAATGTTGCTGCATGTTTTCGTGATGTCAAAATTTTCTGAAATTGCTGCAAATCGAGCAATTTTTATCGAACGTGTAAAAGAACCTTTATTATCTGATTGAAAATTGTTTGCAGTCACAAAAGCCGGCCTTTACGCTCAGTGAGCCATTTTTTCGATATCTTGCTTAGTTTTTTTTATCTTAATTACTGAACAATTTTGAGGCGAAAAATGATGGCTTTTTTAATTCCAGAGGGTGGCATGATCCGACAAAATTGAATTTTGAAATTCCGGCTCGGAAGTATGTACATATGTATGTACTTCCAGAAAAAATTTCAACCCAAGGTTTGAGAGCAATAGAAATACGAAACGCAGCTGTCGAGATGGTCGCGGCAGTTAGCCAGGTCATATTTATTGCTGTAACTTTGTAACGTAGTGGAATCTTCTTAATCTTTTTACTTCTAAATTCTAAATTTTGTTTTTAATTCTTAAAAGTATAACAAATGAAAATCTGTGAGAAAAAAATCAATTTTTTAAAAATTTCAGAGGTATGTGAGCTCTTAATAGAAACCCACCCTTAAACTTTTTTCTGATCTGTCAATGTCAAAACGATAGTCAAGGTTTACATTTTTATCATGGTTTGGAAATTATCTAAATATTTTTTTTTGTTTGTGGATAAACCTAGCGTGTTTTAATAGGGTTGAGGATTATATTTACCATTATATCTTCAGTCTTGTGCGATCACCAATAGAGAAGGGCAAAAACAATACTCTTCCACAAGTCATTAGTCTGGTCAAATTCACTTCATGAATTTTTTTCTTGTTTATTCGTCTCAATGTTTTTTCTACGGCGTCTTTCTTTTGAATCCCAAAACGAGCCTGTTGGAGATGTTTCGGTTTTGGCAACCTTCATATGGACAGACTCAATTATAAACTAAACAAACAATATTTATTTTATACAGTATTTATTTTAAACAATATTTAGAATAAATCGAAATGATAAACATAATAAATGTATTCATATAGGTAATATATTATTCACATTTTTCCATACATTATTTATTTCTATAAGTAAATCGATTTTATATCCATAATTATATTAACTGGATGTTTTTAAATAAACATCAATCAACAAAAATGTATATATAAAAAAGAGCTTTATCCGAAAACAAAAATAAACCAATTTGCGCGAAATATCGATTTAAAACTATTTATAACAACTATATAACTTATTGCTCGAAATTAAGAACATATTCCTTGAGCGGTCCGGGCAAATTCAAACGATTAATATTCTGCGCCAGTTTTCTATTTACACTTTCATATATTGCTACGCGACATAATTGTTTCAGACTTTTTGGCTTTTTATACAGCGACGATATAAGCGATATTAACAGTTCAGTTTTCTTATTTGGTACTTGGGCTACGTAAAAATTGTGTAACGATTTCAAGCAATTAAATAGCGGTTCATGTTTCATTGTTAAATAGAATAAATATATGATTCGTGTATACGTTAGATCATTTAAAACAAATTCTTTTTTCGTTATTAATATTATGTAGTAAAATAGTATGTATCTAGAGTTTGTACGAAATGAATTTCGAAAACCTTCGCCTGGTCGCGATACAGATCCGGACGGACCAGCACCACCAGTCGCATCGGCATTATTACTACCGTCATGACCGCATAAACTTTCACCGAAATTCGCTATTTCATTTGAAAATATTGTACTACCTTGTGTTTGTTTGCAGCTCAATACAATGTTTGGATCGGCGCCGTATTGAATTAACGTTAAAGTAAGCTCATAAATGCATAGTACGTCCGGACATGTTCGAACGTTTTGTACCATTTCAACAACTGCCTGTAATATATGCTGATAGGTTTGATTACAATCTAATCCATGCTGGAGTAATAGTAAGAGAATATTTTTGATAAAATCGAAATTAACACGTTTCAAGTTGTCGCAGTTCAAAGTGAAATTTTCACTAACGGTAAATACTAAAACGTGTAAGGGTGTTAGATTTGAACGATAGGAACAGTTTGGATTTGCACCGTATTGGAGTAAAATTCGAATGCAGTTTAAATAGCACACCTGTCAATATGAAAAGATATTCGATTAGAAAAGGAAAACCTTTCATTATAAGCTAAATGCAAACCTTCATCGAATGCGTAAAATGGTGTAACTGATCCTTATTAATTAATGGCACTAGGCAAACCATTATTGGAACCGATCCATCACGGCCAACAATATTCGGATCACCTACGGATAAAGAAAAAAATTTAACAACACATATTCAACTTTTGGGCGTGTTCTCTAGATCTTACCATCTTCCTTAATAAGCATGTTTAACAGTTCGAAGCAGACTTCCCAATCACGAACGTGGCGAAATACACAAGCTAACGCACTATTTCCAGACTGATTTATAGAACTTTTTGCTCCATTTTGTAATAAAAACCGAACTAAGTGTAAGACATCCCATTTACTCCACTTGTCGTAGCCATATCTAATCAAAACAATTGCATTTACAAACAAAGCCTATATAAACCGAAAAACAATGTTTACCTGGCTTCCTCGAGAGCATATCGTACAATTAGAGCATGGAGTGGTGTGTTTCCTAACGAATCAGGCTCATTTATTAATTCCTTACATCCTCTATCTAGTAAAATGCGCAAGGTATTTAACGTATCTTCTGCGGATTTTCTTGCTGCAAATATTACTGTAAAATAATTACGTTTAATTTTAATTTTTATGTGCTCATATTTCGGCGCAAATACTAAATGAACTACAGAAATATTGTGTCTTGTATCTCAAAAAATTCTGAATATAAAAATCTGGGACACAGGCGAATCTATCCAGTTCGAAAATTTTACTCAACAGGTTGGTCTTACATACGAGTAGGTGCGGTACTACTTTCCCTCTTCCTTGATGCATTAAACGGTCTTTAACTTGTTAATGTTGAAGTAGTTACACCGATGTCTACATTTACAACAATCTTAGGCAAATTAATCAAATACTCACCAACATGCAAAAGTGTCATCTGTTGAGTACACGTCCGAACGGTGGTTGTAGCTCCATGATGAATCAGAAGCTCCAAAAATCTACCACCGTGTAAAACAGCCTGATGAATCGGATAATATTCATCTTTGATTAAGTTAATTTCGTCTGTACGCGTAATAACTAATTGTTGAACACATTTCCAAGCACCACGTTCACAAGCTAAATGTAAGAGAGGTTTTTTCACACGAAACGGCACCTACCGTAAGAAAAATATTTTTTGACAATATCAGGCATAACATTCGAAAATCATACCCATGGATCTTCCATTTTTTGCGCTAATATATTCAGAACATTGATTTGATCGCCATCAATCGCATAGCAGACTGCATTCTGCAGTTTGGTATAGAGTCGTTCGCATACACCAACCTCTTCTTGTGCGCCACGATATTTTCCGCTTTCCTCGCAATTATGACAATGCGGTCCGGGAAAACACATTCGTGCTTCGGGATCAATTCGGGCTCCATGTTTCAGCAGAAGCTCAACGCATTCCTCGTAGCCCTTAAGACATGCTATATGAAGAGGTAGTGAACATGGGCTACGATTAACATCGGGTCTATGTCGTTGCAGTAGCCATCGTGCGAGATCGATATGATTTAAACCAACACTTTTTTGTAGCAAATTATAACCGGATTCGTCGTGAATTGCAAGGATGTTTTCATTCTGAAAAGAATTTCAATTGTAAGTTTAATCGAAAATACGAAGGATAATAATTTTACTTTTGTAATTATACATATTTTTGTAATTATACATATTTTTGTAATTATACATATTTTTGTTTATTTATTACTCTTTTCCTTGGTGACTAATTTCTTTAAGGGGTTACATTCACCAGGAATGGCTAAAACTACGGCTATGTTTAAGCATTTTTTTTCCGTGAATAAAACTGAATTTAATTGAACAACCATTATATGACCCCGTTTTTTTTGAGAGTGATATAAGTCCACTTTTGGAAGAAAAAAAAATTTGTTAATAGTAATTTTAGTAAGATATATATATCCCCTTTTTATATTTATAACAAAACATTCAATGGATCACGATTTCTAGATAAAGTAATCAAATGAATTTCAGCCATAAAATGTTATAACAAAAATATTTTTTTTTTAAAGTGGAATAAGTCTATTTAATTAATGATAGTTGTTTTGAACTTTTGAATTGTAAATTGGGTCATTCCATCAAGAATCGCAAAAGTTGTGGCCTTACCATCGCCGATTCTTTTGAAAATTTGTGTATTTGAAGAATTTAATGGGAAAAAAAATATAATTTCAGTTTTTTTTCTATCTCATTCTTTTTCTTAGTTATAGTATGTTAAATATTTAGCAAAAATGGTGTCTAACTCTTCTTTGAAAATTCATATCTCTGTTAATTTTTATCATAGAATAATAAAATAGGGCTTATTTTAAAGGGGAAGGTTGTCGCAAAATAAGAAAAAATCAATCAAATTTATCCTTAAAAATGTTTTCCAAGGATAACGGTTTTATCCTTTATCCTTGAATATCTCAAAAAGTCAACTTTTTATTTTTATTATTTTTTTATATTTTGTGTATTATACTGTTTTTCAAAACATCAAAAAATCAACTTGGAATCTCAATGGCATCGGGGTAAAAAAAAAATCGAAGAACATCAGTGCTTCTCAATTTACTTTTTAGAAAAAGGGTCATTCTATCAAGAATCGCCAGAAGTGTAACCTTACCATCGCCGACTCGTTTGAAAATGTATGTACTCTCTTTAAGAGACCTACCTTCAAATACCGAGTTAAAATACCGAGTAATGCCAAACAGTTATTCGAAGACAAAGAAAAACGCAAAGGAAACTAACTTTTATTATATACGTAACATTTTTGTTTAAAGACATATTATCGATCGTGAACCTTTCTAGGTAAGCATAAAAATAGCGTGTAGTCTAAGGTGTATTTTAGTTAAGTGCTAGTTTTTTATTTGCTATTATTTATACGAAAAAAATAAAAATGTTCATCCGGTCAGAATTGCACCACGAGCTTATAGGGAGAAATGCACCAGATTGTTATGCCTCCGTAGCTTGAATTTATGGTCACAAATCTTAATAACATTCAAATTATTTTGCTGCAATCAGAACGGGTTTGTGCGACAAGCAGACAGCAAGTAAAATATCAATTTTCAATAGATTTTTAAAATTTTAATATCCGTTGACTTATCAAAACTTCTATAAAACCATTGAATTACTATTATTTGGTATTCTATTATTTTTTATTAGTATAAAACTCGAAAAATATTTCCTGTATTTACTGTTTAGTTCGTTGTTGTTTGTTACTTTTGTAAATATATTTAATTTTTTTGTTTCAACTAATTTGGTTGGGATTTGCAGCATATTTAAAATGTGAAGCATTTATACCTTGCAAGTGGTTCATTTCTCCCGCATGATGGGAGAAATGCATCATTTGGACTGACTGTGCTCTTCCTCGTTATGCTCACGATCTGATTATTTTTTGCTCTTTATTATGAGTACAATATTTGCACAAGGTACTTCATCAAACAAAGAAAAAAAAATTAAACAAGTTCCACAATTTTCTACGGAGATATGGAGTAATTACTGAAAAATGATGCATTTCTACCTAGTCTACCCTACTACCCGAATCGATGTAGTATTTAATATTTCTGCCCAACTCGAAATAAAAACACCAACAACAAAGGAATTAAAAACAAAACTGACTCCTTTTATAATTGATATTTTTTCTAGGTTTTTATTTCAAGCAAAAATGAAAAGGCGTTACTCATAAGACGACCTTACTCTAATTTCGGACTAGGTATAACACTAATTTTAAGTTGATATTTGTACGGAATTACAAAATAGTTTTACTTTGTTCGGAGATTACATGAAAGGGTTTTCAGATTGCTCTGACACTGGAAATAAAATTGAATTATCCTTCGTATCGGGTGTATAACCCTTACATTGAAATTTGCTCACAGTCTTAAACTGTAAGCCAAGAGCTAGGACAATTCCAATATATAAAAAAGACAATGCTCAAAAATCGAAGAGTACGAAACTAGGAGAAACCTTACCTTCGGAATCTGCAACAGTAATCCTTCCAACGTGTGAATCGAAATCTTTGGATTGGCCCTTAAAATCTCGTATATCGTTTGTATCTTATCCTCAGTAGCCTTGGAAACTTTATGACCGTCACGATTTGATAACAATGCACTGCCGGACCGAAATACTTGGCTCACTGATCCGCCCATTGCAACGAATCTTTAATATCACTGTCTCATGCCAGTCAAGTGTCTCAAAAGCATTGAAAAATCGAATGTTAAAAATAAAAACAAAAAACCGTTTGCTGACTATCAGAACAGAGCTGTAAACTATTGTCGTCTTTGATTTATTGACTGGAAATCAACGTAGAGACGTTGTACGAAGCTTCAACCATGTATTCCCGGTGGATGCTTGGCTTCCCTTTAGTCAAAAGGTGTACAAAAGCGTCCGACTGTTACGGCATGCACTTCATAGTCTTCAGCATTCGATCGAACCTTTGGGGTAGAGTCAAATCTAGCTAGTATACCGAAATGGGAAAAGTTGAATGATTGGTTTCGCGTTGTGCGTCAGAAAGATACAGCAACCGCAAAATAAACAACCGAAAAAAAAACAAAGCTCGTCTTTGTTGGGAAGTCCGCGTGACGTCTACTTCTGGTTTCGCGCGACCATCAAGCAATTTTATCACCATTCAACACTGTCTTGTTTTCTTCCGAGTCAGCACAATTCGATTTGGATCCAGAGCGACGATAAGCAATCAAGTCGTTAATCTCGTTTTAGATCCACATTGCATTTCACGTTTGCAAACAAATCGATAAACATTTTTGTTTACAATCAAAGTTAGTGCGAGGTGTTTTCGCAACGGTGGCCTGGGTCTTTACATGCCAGTAAATAGACAAAAAATGTTCTTAAACAATTAAAGTTTCGGAAGCAGTTATCACGTATTCGTTCTTTCGGATATATATTTTAATCGTAAGAATGGAATTAATTTACTTTTTACTTGCGACACCCTAGCCTTATTGCTTTTTTCAACATAATCTATCAAACGTCATGCGATGACATCTACAGCTTCGCCATAGGAGCGAAGGCGAGGTTGGCTTACAATCAAGTGTATGTGAATTCACTTCAGGTAATACCGAGATGGTGCAACCAAGCATATTTTTGGACAAAAGTAAACTTGTTAATGCGAAAATCAATTTTTTTTATTGGCGATGAAAGACAAGGCAATTAAAAGGAAATATGAAGAGATTTAAATTCTAAAGATTTTAGAATTTTATTACAATTTTAAGTTCATATCACTGCCTTGATTTGAATCTTCACTATTGATTTGTGTGTCACTCTGAAATTTGAAATGATCTGACAGCACCCAAGCCGACAACACCACGAAACGAAACTCTTTTTGACAAGACCTAAGGCGACTAAACTGCGTGGACTCGCAGACGTTCGATTTCAGCACATTATTATTGCAGAAATAAAAAAGTAGAAGATGGTAAGTTTTGTGAAAATAAACTCCTACTAAATACCTTCTCGTGCTAAACCCTTGTGTTCAGTTTTTGGACGCTGGAAATCAAACCGTAATTCGCATACCGAAATCACTTGTCTAACCTCAAACTGTCGTGTCGTTTACAGAAACCTTTAATGCTGCAGGGGCACGAGCGTTCCATAACGCAAATTAAATACAATCGGGACGGCGATCTGCTCTTCTCGTCGTCGAAGGATCAGAAACCGAACGTTTGGTTCTCGCTGAACGGCGAACGACTCGGAACATACAATGGACATCAGGGAGCGGTTTGGTGTTTGGATGTTGACTGGACCTCAACTAAACTGATGACGGGCAGTGGTGACATGACCGCTAAACTATGGGACGTACAGACCGGCGTTTCGATTGCTTCGATCACTGCCAAATCGTCGGTACGTACGAGTAATTTTAGCTATTCGGGAAATCAGGCTGCCTACAGTACGGACAAGGCTATGGGACAGAATTGTGAGGTTTTCATTATCGATGTGAGGACGGTCGATTCGAGTTTGTCGCACCAGGATCCAACCTTACGGATTCCAGTTTTGCAGTCGAAAGTGACCGCTATGCAGTGGGGACCTCTAGATGAGACAATAATTACCGGTAAGTGGATTAAATCGGCCTCTTTTTATTGTTTATGTATATCACCATTGTCGCCATTACTTTCACGAAGCATTACAGTAGAAATAGATACCGCTAATTATAAAACTGAGACCGGACTAGACTGCACATGCGTATTATTTTATCCTCAAATGTTTTTTGGGACGATGTATTGAAAGCCTTCGCACTCTATGAAACAGTACTGCCAAAGCTCCAAATTACTGGGCATTTTATGTTCTGGTGATACTCACTCCGAAGCATCCGACATCTCCCTATACGTGAACATGCCAAATTTTAACCCACTTTCTCACAAACTCGAACTCCAGATGGAGAGGACTGACCAACTGCGTCACATCTAGGAAGATATGGTCATGCTACTGCCGGAGAAGAACAGATTAACTCCTGAGCAGGAGTCGTGTGGACGTCTCCAGAGTAACGGCAGTCAGAACAGGTCACTAGCCGATCTGCGACCATGCAGCCAGACCGGGTTTTCCCTTTAACGTCAATTGCCGCAGCTGTGGGGAGGTAAATAAGACGGAAACATTCTTTGCGAGTGTCCAGCCCTAGCTAGAGCAAGTCTTCGCGAACTATCTTTCTTTAATAATCTTGACGAGGTCTCGAAGAACAAGATTGGCGAACTGATCACCTTTCTAACGGATATGATAATGCATTGGAGCCCCAGGTCTCTGTTAAACCACTTGCATCAATCCCCAACGAGGATAAACGAGTTGTAGTATCAAAAGGGCACTTCCTGTGCTAATTGGGCCCTGTTTTTAGCGGCACGTCTGCCGGTGCCTAACTTCTGAATAGCTTACTGCTCTCTTCATACTCATTCGTTTCGTTTCGATTTTATATGCCTTCCTTAGAGCAGATAGATTCTATTTAGATGAGCGATTCTGCGAAAAAATTTTAATACCTCATGGATTCGCTACTGTGCGTAGGGCTTGAGTCCACATTTCCAAGAACTATGTATAACTAGATGTATTTTTATAGTTAATTAATTAAATTCCTTCTAGGACACGAAAACGGACAAATCACACTCTGGGACCTAAGAACCGGAAAAGAAATTAACGCCGTAAACGATCACACCTCTCAAATCAACGACATGCAACTATCCAAGGACGGAACGATGTTTGTGACCGCATCGAAAGATACGACAGCAAAACTTTTCGATGCCGAATCATTGATGTGCTTGAAGACGTACAAAACCGAACGACCAGTCAATTCGGCTTCGATTAGTCCAATTCTCGATCATGTCGTACTTGGTGGCGGTCAAGATGCTATGGACGTAACAACGACATCAACTCGTGCCGGTAAATTCGATTCGCTCTTCTTTCATTTGGTTTACGAAGAAGAATTCGCACGTCTCAAGGGACATTTCGGTCCGATCAACAGTATGTGTTTCCATCCGGACGGTCGGAGTTATGCGTCGGGCGGAGAAGACGGTTTCGTACGTGTACAAGTTTTCGATAATTCATACTTTGATTATGTTTTCGAGTAAATCAGAAAATATTTATTGTGTAAACGAAAACGAAAAGCTTGTATTATAATTTTTAAAGGATTTTTTTTTGTATTCGAAGTGATTACAACTGAAATTGCGACCGTCGTTAAAAGTCTTTTTCATTTGAAGGTTTAAAATGTATTTTGCAAAGGTTAATAAAAACCGAAACTTTATACAAAATTCCATACATCCAGAAATAAATAATTATAAAAGGCGAATATATTAATTGTTATTATTTGAAAGTTTTTACGGACTGGTAATTTAAATTTTGTTTTTTTTTTTAGAATGAAAAGTTTTATGTTGCAAAATTCTGGGACGCATATATCCTTATTGTAATGAATATTCTTGGAGCGTATTCTAAAGATACGGAAAGAATTAGTGGTACCTGTTGCCGACAGCTGGATCCTGAACTTATTGTCCACTGGACCACTGTCTAACTTGGAGTACACACCACAAATATACGGAATAAGATTGCGGCGATTATTGGACAAAGTAATGCTTTACAGAAAACTAAAATTATGTAGTAGCTAAACAACTTAGGGCCGTTATTAGGAACTTCAGTTAAAATTTAACCAGAACTTTGACTGTAAGTTTCGTATGAGCATCTGTCAGTTAAAGTTTCAGTTAGAACGTTACTGACGATCGTGGGAACGGGCCCAAGTAATTATTTTCCTAAACTTGGTCGGAAAATGCAGCACACTGTCCGACATGAAATATAACAATTGTTAGTTTGAAACTCTTAAGCCGGCTACAGACTTAGCACGTTTCGCCTATTTTGCGTCATTCACATCCCTCTCGTACATAGTGGTTTGTATTTCAAGACGAAAGAGAAAGGACGACACGAAATAAGCGAAACGCTCTAAGTCTGTAGCAGGCTTTAGAATTTGCTTATGGATGGCAAATATATTGAAGTAGAAACTTTCCGGTAACTACCTTGCTGCAAATTTGTTTAACTTAACGTATATAAACGACTAAAATTAAATACATATTGGCTTTCTACGAGAAAGAAATAGTACTGTATATTTAACGAAGCTCTGACCCGTTGTTATTTTTCCGGAAATAAGTTAGTGTTCGATTTAATGCTGCTGTTTTCTGCACTTCAAATCGATAGTGGGAGCATGCTTTTATTGTTCTCTTTCTATCTAGTAATGAAGAAAAATAAGTAATATCATATCTAAGGCTCCAATCTTCAGGATAATGTCTCAAAAGAGACTCGCGGCCAACTGGGTTCTTAGACAAGTGTCTATCCCAGATTAATCGTTATCGTTATAGACGATATCTCCTTTTCCTTATGAGCACGAGTATCACGAAATTGTATCTAGCTTCCTCTAGATAATAACATGTTGGAATTATAAGACAATCGGTCAACAATCGTGGGGCAACTATTTTATGAGTAGCAGTCTGAAATGAGTTTACAGTTTTCCTTGTATAAACTCACACTAAACTTTTTTAAATTACTATTCTACAGCAAATCGCTAAAAATATAACGTAGCTGTACAGACATTGTCTAATCTCTAAAATAAGCCATACATGTAATACATAGAAATTATTCCTGGCAATAAAGAAATTTGAAATGAGTTTAATGCTGATATGTGGTGTAGATTACTATGCGACTGGCAACCTAGAAAAAATGGTTCCAAATAGTCTCCTAATTACTCTTTAGGTTGTCCGTTGCATAGTGCCCTACACCGCATATCCACATTGAACATGTTTCGCACTTTTACCCATAAAATAATAAAGTTGCGACCAGACTATTGGCCGATAATTTTTTTTTAGTTTTAATTACTCTAGTATCATATCTACATATAGGTAATAAGTTTCAACTTTCTAGCATAAGCCGTTTTTGAGATATGAAAAACCAAAAAATAAAAATTGTTTGTCCGCGCTTCACATACCGTCTCAAAATTTTTACATTCTGTAGACTCCACTAGTAGTTCTAAATACAGGAACCAAATTTTATCTTCCTGGAATAATTGAGTCCAAAAATATAGTACAGTGAAACCTGTCTAAGACGGATCCTCAAAGGATCGAGAAATATTTCCGTCTTCAACAGGTTTCCGTTTTACACAGAACTAATAAAAAAAATGTGTAATCTTAATTATTAATTTAGGTAAATAATAATGCATTTGGTTTATTAGACTTTAGTTTTTAATTATAAAATAACAAAATTGACATACAAATTCAGACTGCCCTATGAGAAAATATAACATATATATAAAAAAATACTATAAGTATGTACATATTATATTCTATGTATGTATTACACATCTTACTTGGAATGGGTTTATGCTTTAAAGGCCTCAGTCCATTTTTATAAACTGTTGGAAAAACAAAAAAAAAAAAACGCCTGTAGAGCTAAGTCAAATTTATAACAGTACTCTACCGAATCAATAAAAGAGGTTATTTACAACTCATATAATTGTATTTAACAAATTTATCTATACCATGCGAATTTTTTTCCAACAGTTTATAAAAATGGACTAAGGCCCTTTAAGCATGAACCTATTGCATATATACATACAGTGGATACCGCTTATTGTAATCCCGGATAATGTTATAATCCGGATTTTTTTATTAAAACAGCTGGATCCCATTCTTCACAAATGTTCGTTTTTCGCTCGTCTATTGTTATAAACCGGTTAATGTTACTGTTTTTGGCTGGCCTAATACAACAACAATAAGCGGTACCTACTGTATTATTTATTAACATAGTTTGAAATTATTGTTTGTTTAGTTTTTTTAAACAAAATTCTATTAACATTTTAGCTTCGATATTTGTGGTAGTTTCAACCATCTTCTCATCTCCACTTTGAATAAAAAACTTTTTAAGTGTTACAACCGCATCCATAGCTTGTTTATCAGTGATATTCTCCTCATCGTTAAACTCGTAGCAATCTTCTTGCTCAACAATACTTTGTTCAGCTTCGTATTCTTCACCTGTTAAAGTTTGATGTAACTCTTCGTCGTCCTCAGTCATTGCTTCACTGTCTATATGTAAATAATCTGAAGCCGAAATATTTTCAATATTCGTCTTTAAAAGCAAAGGTACAAGCTCGCTAGAATTGGAATTATCTTCCGAAACAATATCTATTGGAAAACCAGATTTTCTAAAACAATTAGCGACGCATGAAATTGAAGAAACGGCACTTTTGGTCCAATATAAGGCATCAAGGATAGTGATAGATTTAGTTATGTCTGTGACGTTATTGCACTCACTAATGGAAGCAACCAGTTTCGTTAACAAGAGTTTTCTATATTCTACTTTAAAATTTTGGATTATTCCTTGGTCCATTGGTTGCAAAATGCTGGTTGTGTTAGAAGGAAAAGAAACAATTTTTACATTTGAAAGTTTCAAATGTGGATAAGATGTGGCATTATCCAAAAATAGAATAACATTTCTTTTTTGTTTTGACATTCTGAAATTGAAATCCTTTAGCCAACTTTCCATAATGCTGCTAGTCATCACAGCCTTTTTATTAGCATGCCAATTAACAGGTAAATCTTTCAGTTGTTTAAAACATCTGGGTTTCAAAGATTTGCCAATAACCGAAGGTTTTTCAAATTTTCCATCAGCAAATGCACAAAGAAATAACGTGACGCGCTCTTTTGAATGAGTACCACCAATACATTTTTCATTTTTTAATGCTAAAGTTTTATGTGGTAAAGCACGAAAAAAAAGGCCCGTTTCACCTCCATTTGCTATGTCTTTAGCCTCATATCCCTCAATTTCTATTGCGATCTTTCCTTTCCAATCATCAACTGTTAGTTGGCAGACATCCGCAGCTTCATCACAAACTTGTCCAAATTGAATGCCATACTTTTTCCTGAAACTGTCAAGCCAACCGTTCGATGCTTGAAATTCCATAATATTCAAATTTTCCGCTATTGTTTTTGCTTGAGCCTTAAGAAGTGGGCCTGAAATTCGAATATTGTTTGAACTAGCTAAACAGAACCAATCAAACAACCGTATGTTGATTTCACTGAATTCAGTTTTTCTTTCCTTGCGCTTGGAAGAAGGAACTCTCTCGTAAGTTAAAAATGCATTTTTAATTGATTCTGCTGACTTAAAAATTTCATAAATTTGTGTTTTTCCGCAATCATATTGTTGTTGCAGTGCTTTTACCGTTGTTTTCTCTTTGAGTTGAGTAATCTCATATTTTTGCTTCAAAGATAATGTCTTCTTTATTTTTCCCATATTGCTGCAAAAATTATTGAAAAGGATCTTAAGCGTCCTTGTAATTTCTAAGTTTTATTACATACCATTTTATCCAGCAAAATCTATTGACAAAATTTGATTTGTTATTTGTTTGTTAAATGTCAAACAGTGTCGCGTACAATGACATTTGAATTTACCCAGCAAAAAATTCGTACATATTCAAAATGATTAAAATATACCAAGCGAAAAATTGCCCGTTTAATATGATTAAAATTTTCCCAGCAAAAAGACTGGATGTAAAATAATTAAAGAAAATAATATAATGTCAAAATACATAAAATTATAAAAATGGCATAGCAGTAGCATATACACCAACCATTTTGTATCATCTATACCAAAAAGTACTGCATTTTTCAGACACCATTAACACCCTACACTTCCTAACCTGGCAGCGCTTTCACAGCTGTGCAGATCCGAAATTGTGAAGTCTGAAGTGTGGTCTGTTGACAAAAGAAATTCAACCATCGGTGACTCAAAACTAAATTTGCAGTTTCGTGATTGCAGACATGTCAGAGAAGAAAAGTAAACTCTCAGCATAGAAAGTTTAAATTTCACCATTCATTAGCAGTATTTATTCCAGACAATTATCCACAAGTACCATCAGCACCCACAGGCCTACCTAATTACGAATATGCGAACAATCACGTAAGTAGTTCCAAGATATTGCAATTGTCGTTTTGTTACGATCGATTTCAATTGCAGCGAGGGCCTCCTCCAACGTACGAAGAAAGTCAAAAGAATCCGTACCGTCCGCCACCGAATTACGCGAATGCCCCACCATTTGGCCATCATCATCATCATCAACCACCAATGCCACACTATCAAAGTCAACACGGCAGCTTTCCACCTATGAATAGCGTTGGATATAATCAAGGCTTCCAGCAACAATATAGCCCGAATTATGGTGTAGTTTATTCACAAGCACCACAATATACTGGCGCGCCTCAGGTTCGTTTAGAAAGTCAATGGTTTTCGTGTTCAAGTTTCCGATCAATATTCTAGATAGTACAATTCGAAGCCGGAGCAAGATTCAACGGAAAAGGCGGCGGATCAGTTTCAATACCGCCTCCTCCACCAGGCTGTATGCCGACGTCTGCACAATTGGCAGCTCTCCAAGGACAACCAGTAGGCATTTCAATTTCTCTCGTATAATTTTATTAAAAAAAAGATCTTCTGCTTTCCAGGTCATTCTAAAGAAAAAGAAAAATTCATTCTTCTAATGAAATTGTTTCAACTTTGACCCTACTATAATTACTTATTGTTAATATTCGAATGCATTGCCCTACTGTTCGCTACAAAACGTTCTAAAATTTGCAGATACTTTTAAATTTCGAAATAAAGATGACATGAGACGTAGTATTATGTATATTTGTGATTCGGACCTATTACAAAATAAAATTGATCTTTATCTCGGGAGATGAATTAATTGCGTTTTACTGTTGTAATCAATAACGTTCGATTGAGAGTATGCTACATTCGCGATAAATAACAATTTAATCGTGTTTACAATTCGCTGATTCATTAGTATTTTTTTATCTACGTCCCACGGATAAGAGGATCGAATTTAACTACTCACTTTCACAATCTTTTCGATTACAATCACGTTATCCACGATTTTGTTTTTTAAATTTTATTCAATGAAGGCTGCTAATTCGTATTTTCTGAATCTTTACTTTCCTACATTTAAGTCGATACTACATAAAATCGAACCACCTCGCAATTAACATCATATCATTTTAATTGTTCAATACATTTGTTATTCATCTTCTTTTTCTATGACGCGATAGCCAACCCAAATTGTCGCTATTTCTATAATCAAATTTGACATAGATAGATATATATATTTTCCATATTATTAACATTTAGTGCTTAAGCTAACTTATAATTAATCAGTTCTCAGACTTTCGTCTCTACATCAAATGTTATTACATTATAGCATGGAGGCTGGTGTCTCTAATAATGGTTGTGTATTTCTGAAGGAAAATGGAGCAAAACCTTCCTGCGTATAACTAAACTAACTTAAATCTACTTAAGTGGTACATAAAAACTTAACGTAGAGGTTCTTGCTATGATTAAAGCGAAGAGAGGATCAAAGGGTTTACCGCGGCTGTGCATCGAAGCAAGAAACGCTGTTTTAATGATTGTACGGTGTCGTAAACCAAAGACATGTTCGCATTTTCATGTAGTAATCGCGTAGAGTAGTCCCACGGTTTATTAAGTATAATCTTCTAGCATTTGTTTTGCACAATTTGAAGAGTTCTCTTGTGAATATTGGCACAAAAACTCCAAGTAGGAGCGCCATAGAGCAGCATTGGCTGCATCACGATTTTGTATGTTAGCAACTTATTTTCCAGAGACAGTTTCGATTTCCTGTTTATGAAGGGATATACTACTCAAATACTTTTCATTGTTTTAAGAGTAGTAAAGCAAGTAAACGCCAAGATATTTAATATCATTGCTCCAATTTATCATTTGTCCCAAGACATTAATGGAGGGGTACGGAAGGTATCTCTTAGCTCTTCTTTTCGTGAAATAAATAGCTTGCGTTTTATTCACATTAACTTTGATTTTCCAATCTTTAAAGAATTCTGAAAAGGCTTCCAGTTGTAGTTGAAGATTGTAAACTTCCGCTTCCTTCCACTTTTGCGGGAAGTAGCTCAACCGCAAGCAACTATTGAAAATATAATTTAGATAGACAAAACCTTTCTTAGGAAGATTTTTGAGTAAAATCATTGAAATGTTGTCCAGGTCCGGGCATTTCTTGATCTTTGATTGCTTAAGAACTGATTTAATGTCATTTGGTTTGAAAAACAGACTTGCGCTGAGGTCAGTTAAGGTATTTGAAAACCCCTCGTCAGTTTTGTTAACTATTGGTTTGATGTCGGAGACGGTGTGAAATGTTATGTGGTGAGCTTTCAAAAATTTGTCTGCCAATAGTTCTACTTTGTCGTAACTGAAATAAACTTTCTTATTGTTGGAAATTAAAAATGGGCTAAACCGTCCCCTTCTTTTAGGAGTTTGTTCAGTTTCCATAACTATACAGAGCCCTTATCAAAGTCTTTTAGTAGATTATTCCAGTTAGAATTCTTGGTAGAACTAAGCTCCACGTTGACTAGTTTCTGTAGTTTATATTGCAGTCTATCTTCTATCTGAGTTTCGTTTCACGGCTCCGTAAGATATATCGTTGTTTTTTCCGATAAGTTGTTAGCCTATTTTCGGGACCGTGGAGAGAGAATTGGTATGTATTTTTGTAAAGCACGATGAAATACACTTAGGTCTTTACGTGTCCTATTTTTTTAGTAACATAGCGTTGTTTTCTCCTTCCTTAAACTGACTGGTCTGTACGCTACAGTGTATTAAAAGCTCCTAGGTCTAGTTCGGTACATTTATAACAAAGATAGGTAAAATGACCAATTCTGTACAATTTCCCTTAAACACCTGAAGCCGAATTACTTAAACACTTACTTTAATTAGAAAAAAAAACCAATTGTTTATTTAAATATAATAATTACTTATATTTCTTTCAATAAGCTCACAAATATTAAAACAGCTGAACAAGTATCAATAAAGAGAATTCAAATTCTACGTATTTTCAACATCTGCTGTCGATATTTCAAATATGACTTCACCTTCGTCCTCCGGTATCGAGAATTCAGTTGTTTCTTCTTCCTTTTCCATTTTATCATCGCTATTCACGCTATCAGCTATTATTACAGCATCATCGTTTGTACAAGCATTTGCAACAATATGATCATGTACAATTGTAACATTATTACCAATCTCATCGACAGGAAGCATTTCAATAACTTGTGGCTCTTCAATAACATTCGTTTGATCTGTTATCATTGTTGTTGCTGTTACTTCGGTGGTTGGCTTTGTCGTCGTCGTCGTTGTTGTTGTTGATGTTGTAGTCGCCGTCGTAGACTTAACTTCTTCACTTTCTGTTTCTTCTTTAATTTTTTCGGCTTTTTTCGCGATATCGCCTTCCTCCTCTTCTTCAGTTTCTGATTCGTATTTCTGAAAATTTTCCAGATGAATAATTTTTTGAGAGCTGCATTCCTTTTTGCATTTGGTTTTTTGTTTTATGATTAATATATTGTTATTTATATTTCAATGATTAAATTCCGGCATCTTGAATTCATTGTATCGGGTTTTGTTTTTATTTTGAGAAAAAATAGTTTTCATAGAGGAGATTTCTAACACACGGCTGAAAAGCTGAATTCGTAGTTGATAAAAACTAAATATATAAACATAAAAATTAGAGGTAATTTGGTTCTCATTTCTCGTTCATAAATATTTTTTTAGTTACCTCAAAATAGAAAGAAGTAAGTGAATGAGAACAAACAAATTCAATAAAAACATTTCAGAATCAAGAAGCATTTCATTTCATACTTTTTTTTTTCAAAATGTGCTATTTTCCACGATTTTCGGTTCTTGGATTTTTCTAAACTGATTTTCGTTATTATTAATTAGTTGATTTATTTTAAAGACGATACAGTGTAAGAGTTGTGATAGAATTTTAAAGAGAATATTTACCTTTTGTGTGTATGATTTTGAAGGCGGCAGATTGATGTGGAGCACACATGTCGAATCATCGAAAATATTGGGTACGACCTCTTGACAAATGTTGCCACTTTTTTCTACACCACATGATCGAAATAGAACTTGTTTCTTGTCCTCCATGATGTGTTTTTTGCAGTATTTTAAGCACGGCACTGCTCGATCGCCGCATTTGACTCCACCTTCTGAAAATATACACTTTTGAAAAATTGCCGTCCTGTAACTTGCACCGTCGGTAGCACGGGCTCGCTTTTCTTGAAATTTTCGTTGTAATATTGACTCCATGCCAATTTTTTTATGATAGTGGTTTAAGGCTTTTAACTTTTGATACATTTTTCTTTCCTGTGCTGTTTCTTTGGGTTGGTTATGAATGCTACCTAGAAATAGAAAAAAAAGGCTCATTACTACTGTAACGTTTTTTTGAAATTCTCTTTCGAACGCACACAATGTATCTTTCTCTTTTCGATGAGCTTGTAAAAATTTCCTTCTCTTCTCTTTCAGCAAATGTTGCAATCGAAGTATTTGCTCCATATATAAAACTTGTAAGCGCATCATTTTTTGCTTTGTAATCATGGTCGCCTCTTCGGTAGTATAAATACCAGCGTGCCTAAAAGATAAAATTTATAATACGATCGCAACAGTGCACAAAATGAACAACATACTTTAATAAATCCTCATTTTGGGAATCGACACTTTCGTTATCCGAATTGTCCCATTCGTGCGATCTCCATGTATTGCTCGTAGTGGGCATTTCATCATCGGAAGACGAGTCCGAAGCATAATCCAATAAACGTCTTTTGGGCGGATCATCCTTGCTGAGATACTCAAATTCCGCTGAATGAACGAAATTGACTAAATTCAGCGTAGTGAATGCTCTAAAAGTAATTTCAACTTACTAAATGGATCAGCATTGGCTGAAACAACATCGATTTCTTCATCGGTCTCGGTAAAATTTGTTGACGATCCATCGATTTTAATGTGATGCGTGAGATCGTTCATATACGCTTCGTTAGTTTCGGCTTGCTTGTATTTTCCCACTGAATTTCGCGTCTTTGTTAGCTGTATCAATCGACTGTGTTCGAAGCAGTAATTTGTCAGACCCGGCTCTTTTTTACCGTCATGTTTTGGTGCCGGTTGCAAGCATTTTTTTCCGTTTGTGGAATATGTGTAAGCACATTGTTTGAACGGTGCTCGAGGATCTTGTAGAATGTGTCGCATACAGTAGTCGTAGCCGTCGATTCTTGCTACGGAACAATCAAATGTTGGATTCGAACATGCCTTTGTTTTGTTCTCGATCTCGATGTGCAGTTGATCTCTTAAAGCTTTCTCTTGTTCTGCGGTTGTTTTCAGTGGCTTTCGGATTTGAAAACCACGATTTTGTGGTTTGGTTATTATTTTATTTATGCACGTGGACGACATTATGCTATAACAACGAAAGATGAAACTAAATTAAAAAAGAATACTAAGCAAAATGCTTAAGGCGAGACCTTAAGCAAGGTTAGTAACAAAAGAAAACATAATAATAAACTTATGTCTGACTCTTCAATTTAGTGCTCATCCTATTGCGATGAAACTGGAAATGGAGGATGGTGGATGAAGGATGGGGGATGGTGGGTGGATGATTGTAGATAGAGGATGGAGGATAGGAGATTGAGGACGATGGATGGCGGATGGTGGATAGAAGATGGTGGATAGAGGATGGGGATGGTAGATATATGATGGTAGATGATGGATGGAGGATGGGGATAGAGGATGGAAGATGGAAAATGGAGGAAGGTTGATGGTGGATAGAGGATGGAAGATGGTGGATGGAGAATAGGAGATGGTGGATGGAGGATAGTGGATAGTGAATGGAGTAACGGGAGAAATGGGAGCAACGGGAGCAACGGGAGTAACAGGAGCATCGGAAGAAACAGCAGCAACGAGAAGATCAGGACCAATGTATCAACTGGAGAAACGAGAGCTACGAGAGAAACAGGACCCATGGATCAACCACAGAAACGGGAACTAGAAAGTCGGGAGTAACAGGGCGATGGAACAACGTGAGGGTACGGATTACACGGCTAGTAAAAAAATATGGTTTCAACGGTTTAAAAGTGGTGGCTTCGATGTTAAAGACAAGGAGCGTTCAGGTCAACCAAAAATCTGTGAAGATGCTGATTTGAAACGATTACTGGCAATCGGTACCGGCAAATTAAGCAGAGCATTGAAGGAAAAACGACCGGAATAAGCGCAAAGATACGACAAAGTTGTTTTTCAACATAACATGCTCGGCCCCATGTTGAAATACTATTTGGAGAACGTTAAATGGGACATGCTACCACTCCCGATGTATTCACTGGACTTGGATCCTTCGGACTACCACTTATTCCGATCAATGCATCACGGGCTTTCAGCACAACATTTACATTTTTACGAAAAAGTGAGAGTTTGGCTCGATGAATGATTGGCCTGAACAAATGAACAGTTCTTTTGGCAAGGAATTCATACTTTGCCAGAAAGATGGGCGAAAGTCATAGCAAACGATGGCCATTAATAATAATCAATGGCACAACAGCACAAATCGGGCCTTGAAGGAATGCTAGAGTTACTTCATTACGAGACCAACGGAATACTAGGAGGTGAAGTGGTCAGCCACACGCTCGTCCGTGATTATTACCGCGATTTTAACTCATTTATAGCTGAGTGAACTGGTAGTCGGGCACCCAATGCCATTCACTTGTCCCCAAGCAGATTCGAACCTGGAACCAGGTGCTCCGAAGGCAAGCGCTCTAGCCACTAAGCCACCCAAACTACCGAAAGTAACAGCGACACTATTTTTTCTGTATTAGTCATGCACGTAAAGAATATTTACTAGGATCCTAAAGGATCAGAGTCCGAATGAAACAACTCATATATATATTAATAATAAGATAGGTCAACTATACATATTCACCTAAATTTTACTTTAATAAATTGGTTCTTATTTATTTTATCGCGTGCTCTCCTGAACGTAGAAAACTATGCAACTGCATTCACGGTAATTTTGATAAACAATAAATAATGTAAGGTTCGTCACTATTACAAAAAATTATGCGTGCTTAGTTTTTTATACATGTATAAAATTATTACAAGATTTAATTGTAATATTAAATCGAGAACACGTAAAACTGCCGAATAATTTCACAATAGTACACCCAAATGTATACTTATTTGAAATTATGCCTATTTCCCTTGCCCTTCATATGGCCATACTTGAATTATTTCAAATCAATGCGCCAACTACCGAACTGACAAAATCAAGTCAAAACACATCCAAAATTAAACCCAAAACACGAAATAAAATCCGAAATTGAAAAATCCTTCAGCTCCAGATCAATTAAAAATTATTTTAAGAATTATCACGCTAAAAGAATAAACGATCGTAATTTTGTCGACTACACTTTTGACGTTCGTTTGTTTTGTGTTGTGGGTCGGCCATTTTTCGGGATACAACATCGAATTCTGTGAAGTGCTACGAAAAATCGTAAAAAATTCATGTTTAACTCACGCCGATTGCTGTAATTTTTACACAAAACAAAAGTTCTCAAGCACGTACATAAACTGAACGAATTTTGGTAAATACAAAACACTTTAAATCCACTAAATTTGTGTCACTTAAGCGCGCAAGCACTTTTTCTTCACCGTCGTCGGACAACGTAACTGCGAGGATTAAATGGCGTCTGGCATTTTTTTTTTTACTTGTTCCGACCGAAGATTATTTTTTTGCTCGGTTTCGTTTGATAATGGACATGAATGGGATTTTCCGTGTGGATAAATTATGCGACGTTTTGTATCCGATTCGGAGGAAAATTTCAGTTTCGATTAAATTCGCATGGATTTCGGCGAAATTTCATTCGAGTGCATTGAATGGAAATTTTTTTTTTATCGGGGTTTTTTTTTTATGTGGAATTTTTTCATAGGGAACGTGACATGCCAACACAGACGAAATTTGCTGTGTTTTTACAGGCGGAGTTGTGGATGTGTGCAAGTGGAAAGTGGAAGTTTTGACGTTGTCGAATATTGCGTACAGGCGGCGTAGTGTCGCGATTTTATGGCGAAAGTGACAGTACTTTATGGCTACACAGTGAGTGTGGAAAGAGATCGTACAGGAATATGGCATAATTATCTGGCTTCGTAAATTATTTGTCCGTTATGTATTTCTCGTTGGACCTTTACTTTTCTTGAGAAAATCAATATGAAAAATAGCAAGAAACTGTATTCGTAGTACTGAACTTGAAAGAAATAATAATGTAGCACATTGTTAAAAATTTATATTTAAAAGTGGGGCCCTGTCTTGAAGCGACTTTTGAGTTAAAAGATAAAACAAACATGAATTTATGTTTGTTGTATTGTATGGGGATTTATGCTGTCTTATGTTTCTGTGGTCGCGTTTACATGCAAACCAGACCAGTTCACATAGACCGGTCTTGCATTTATAGACGCATTTTCACTGTACTAGACAGCTTTTGTTTCCTTTGGTCCGTATTATAGAAATATATACACTGGAGATGACAAGCAGCGATTGAGTTGAACGCGGACGTCTTCGCATTCAATCAAACACAAAACAACAACAATTGACGTGACCTGTTTTTTCTCACACCAACTTATATTATGTCCCGCTCTTGAAACACGCTAAACAGCAACAATTTGATATAACGACCCTGATTTGTCACACTTCTCTGGTTTCAAACCGCTTTAAAACAAAATCGATGGCTCGTCGTCTCCAGTATCTCAATGGTTCGGTCAAAATCAAGAACGAAAGCAGTTCAAATGGACTGGTTTGGTTTGCTTTTACGGTTTTTTGGTATATGCAGACTGGTCTGGTTCGTACGTAAACGCGACCTGTTTTACCCCTGATGTATCGCTTCGAAATCCCTTTTAACTTCATATTCTGCGGTAGAGAAATCTGGGCAAGGTAGCCAGGGAGCAGTTCGGACCAGATAGCATTGTATGGTATACCGATGGATCTAAGATAAGTGAAGGCACCGGAGCTGGCATAAGCGGACCCCGCACCAGAAAAACGTAATTTCTCCGTGAATATTTACCATTTTCCAAACGGAGTCCATGCTACATATATCCACGTCCATAGAAATAAATAAACCTCGAGAGGGGTTAGCGATAGCGATTAAAGCCTTGACTGCACACACGGTAAACTCAAAACTAGTGTGCCCAGAAAAATTATGTATCTATCTTTAGTACCAACAACAGACATTGGGTGCCTGGACATACGGGCATTGAGGGTAACGAAACAGAAGATCAACTTGCAAGAGACGGAGCAGTGGTTCGCCCTACTGGACCTGGACCAGAGCCGTTCTGTGGAATCTCAACCTGCTCCATTAAGAGGAGCATAAGTGTATAAGAGGAACACAAGAAATACCAACACTGGCCACACTGCCCCAGACTGAGATAAGCCAAAAGATTCATACCGAACCACTCAACTAAAAGAAGGAAATAGTTTCTACAGTTTGAAAGAAACAAAGTACGGGTAATAACCGAAATACTGACGGGTCATTCGCGCTTGAAAGATCATCTTAAAAGAATAGGAATCATAACTGATAACCTTTGCATGTTCTGCCAACTGCAGACAGAAACCTCTGATCACATTTTGTGCTGCTGTGAGGCAGTCGCAGTTCAGTACCGCAAGTGTCTCTGAGAACACTTTGTGGGTCATATTACTATTGCACAAATAGACCTAGATGAATTCCTGAGAAAAATAAAGCTTAGTGAGGACATCTAGGTTAAAACTGGGGAAAGATCTATGAGGTTATAGCACAATACACTGCTGGTCGCGGTGCTTGGAGGAATCCCTCCGCCTTCGATGAAATCTAATCTAATCTGCCCCTGGTGGACGCATATGACCGCAACCGTGCTCCTTCACAGGCATAATTGTTCATTCGAAGTACTGTTCCGATTTAATTATTTGGGTGTTTAGATCACAAGTGCTAAGCCCTTGACTTGAAGTCCATTTGCAATTTTAAGGACACTGGGACGGGCCTATTACAAAACTTGACTCGATCACCTGTAGTCTTTGAGTCGAACGAAAATTTAATGAAAATAACTACAGTTGATCGAGCCCTCCCAATCCAAACTAAATGAACTCCTCAATTTTTGGATGCTAGAGTTACGAAATTGTGTGTAAGGTTAGCTAGTTATGGTCTAGTTTACAAGCAGAATTGTCTACGCTTCCATTTCAGCCCAGAAACTATTGTTTCCAGTTCTTCGAACTCAGAAAGTATTAATAATAATGAATGGCACAACAGCCCGAATCGGACCTAGGCTTCGAAGTAATGCTAGAGTTACTTCATTACGAGACCGACGGAACACTAGGGAGGTGAAGTGGTCAGCCACACGCTCGTCCGTGATTATTACCCCGATTTTAACTCAGGTACTCATTTACAGCTGAGTGAATTGGTAGTCCAGCACCCAATCCCATTCTCGAAAATTTCTTGTCGCCAAGCAGATTCGAGCCACCGAAGGCAAGGGCTCTAACCACTAAGCCACCCAGACTACAGAAGTAGTATTGATTTAACATAATTCAGTTAAATACATAATTCCGATTTGGTTGTAATTTTTAGTAAATAGGGACTCACTTCTTTTCTTAAATTTTAGTTTTGATTTTTTGAATTTCCTTATTAAAATTACGAATGCAGGTAAAAAGCGATACAAAGTTTCAAGTCTGTACAAATATTTTTCACACTCACTGTTTCCATTATGAAAGCTTCGTTAATTTCCCGCCATTATAAAATATTGGCAGCACTTGCCATACGATGTATGAAGCGCGTGCGGAGTGAAATGTTTTGTTTACGTGTGACTGTCAAACGCGAAAATTTTTTAATTTCTTTCGATTTTCTCACAGAAAACTAACGACAAAGTGAAATCAAGTTGAACGTTTACGTTTTGTGTTCCCTTCTCGTTTAGCGCGAAACGTATTGTTTAATGGCTAGTAACAGCAGTACACCGAGCACGAGCGATTTAAAGGACAGCAGATGGTACTTCACAGCCGAACAATTAGCACAGTCGCCGAGTCGAAAGCATGGCATCAATGCCGATCAGGAACTTTTCTACAGACAACAGACGGCCGATCTTATCCAGAAGATGGGACAGAAATTGCAAGTGTAAGGATATCTTTGACCATAGTGAAAACCCTAAAAAAAAAAAAAAAATTACATAAGCCCTAAAAAAACTTTCACTTAACATGGATTCTTTTTTCTTTTCTTTTTTTTTCACTTCCACAGTTCGCAATTATGTATCAATACGGCTATTGTTTACATGCATCGATTCTACGCATTCCATTCATTTACCCACTTCCATAGGAATGGAATAGCGACTGCAAGCCTTTTTCTCGCCGCCAAAGTCGAGGAACAACCCCGCAAGCTAGAGCACGTTATTAAAGTGGCACATTTTTTTTTGGGTTCCGACCCGCCGCAAGCAACGACCGAAGTTTACAACGAGCAAGCACAGGATTTAGTTTTTAACGAAAACGTCTTATTGCAGACGCTCGGATTTGACGTTGCTATTGATCACCCGCACACGCATGTTGTAAAGACATGCCACTTAGTTAAAGGTGCGATCGGTAACAAAGCCCAAAAATAATTCTAAGCAAACTTAACTAGCATTAATTCTTTTTGCAGCTTGCAAAGATTTGGCTCAAACATCATATTTCCTAGCTTCAAACAGGTTCGTAAACTTTTATTCTGTATGCTTACATTATATCCATTGGTTTTCGGGTAGTGCGATGGTTGCGGATCATTAAACAAGCACAAAAGTTTGTTAATGATGAAACAGATTTATGATGAAGTAAATCCAACTATGTGAGCTCTACTCTACACTCAGAGCGACTTATTTGGATTATAACTAGGAAACTGATCGTTTTTATCCCGCAGCAACGTACCAAAGCCTAAACATGTGAATCAGCCATGAAGCGTCACCACTACGTTCTTCATGAAAAATTTCATTTATGCTCGGTTGATCCAATTGACCTTCCACCTTGATCAAAAAGTTCCCGGAATTTATTGAGAAAATTAAGAGTACAAGTTTATTCATCTAAATCTATATTGTCCCCTTCAAAGTAATCCCCATCGACTGCAACACACTTATGCCAGCGCCTGATCCAATCCTAGAAACATTTTTTATTCGGTTTTCGGTATGACTATCAGTGCTCCCTGCGATTTTTCCATTACTTCCTCTCGGCTGCTGAAACGCGTTCCCCGTAGTGGTTCTTTTTATTTCGATTGAACAGAAAGAAGTCACAGGGAGCCAAATCAGGTGAATTCGGTGGCTGTTAGATGGTATTTGTTGCTTTTTTCGTCAAAAAATTACGAATAATGATGGCACGGTGCGACATCATAGTGCAAAATCCACGAATGTTCTGCCCACAGTTCTGGTCTCTTTCGGCGAATTGCTTCACGCAAATGTCTCATAACGCCCAAATAATACCCTTTGTTTATTGTCTGGCCTTCTGGCAAAAATTCATGATGGTCGATGGTCTGCCACAGCGTTCATCATCTTCGATTGACTCACGAACCACTTTTGAACCGCTCGTGCCACTGGTAAACGACCGTTTTCTTTAGAGAATCGTTGCCGAAACACTTTTCTAACGTTCGCGCACCATTAAATCCGTTTTTTACGCAAAATTTAATACAAGTTCGTTGTTGCAAATTAAAATCCATTTCTAAAATTGTAAAAAATCGCCAACACACAGAGATAGATGTACTCTTGGCTACGTAACTTTTGCAAATGTCAAGCTATGACGCTACGACGAGAATATTCGCTACAACACCAGCGCGCTTTGACAAGTCGCGTAAATCATTGCTTCTCCTTCTCTCATGACCTTGCGGGCGTAGGTGGAATTGGCCTACAGATTCCCGTAGCTTACCTTTCCCTCGAATATTTTGACTTTTCCAAGTCGAAATATTCATTCCAAGGCCCCCGTTCACAACAATTACAAATGACGTTACAATGACATTTATATTATAAATATAAATCGATCTTATCCTATTCTACGACTAGACTTAATTCTATTATATTTTATTTATAAGCGACCAATTACAATGGACTTCGGTACCGTACCGATTTTAGTTTTTGTATTGTATTCGCAACAGGTTTTATTCATGTATTTAAAAAAAAACCTTCAATTCATTTACAGTTTGCATCTGACTCCGATGTGTCTTCAATATAGGCCTACAGTTGTTGCATGTTTTTGCATATATTTAGCCTGTAAATGGTCCCGATGGGAGGTAATGTATTTTACATTTCGTTCGATAGAATGCTTATTGTGGGTATTGTATTTCCAGATCCCACAATCAACAGAAGGCAAACATTGGTTTCATTACGTTGACAGTTCTGTCACAATGGATTTGCTAAAGCAGCTTACCGATGAGTTTTTAGCAATTTATGAAAAAAGTCCTGCCAGATTAACATCAAAATTAAATTCAATAGAGAAGTTCGCGCAAGGCGCGCGAATGGTAATTTTAGATATCAGCTGTAAAGTGAACTTTTTTTTTTGATTACAGTTTTTATTTTGTAAAAATAGGGCGAATCAACAATACCTATATCGGATTCAGCGAATGGTTCGAGTTCTCAGCTTTCAGAATTACAACCAGCACGTCGACCTGAATCATATTCTAGTCATCATAGACGTCATTCTTCATCTGCTTCATCACACCATAATCATCATTCCAAGCAGTTACCACCAAATGAATTAGGAGGTATGAGTTTGTTAATTGTTGGTTTTCACGGTTGTATAACACATAAAATGTTATTTCGTAGAACACGGTAAACCTCCTACTTCACACAAACAGCCGTACACTAGTTCATCCGGAAGTCATTCGACTCGACCTCGACCTGAAAGACCTCCGATAGCTGCCGAAGGGCAATTCAATGTTCCGTCGCACGGAAGTACTAAACAATCAGTCCCGCCCAGTGTTCCGCGACCTAGTAATAGTAGTCGACCGCCACATGGTATGCAAGCGCCAGTTGCTGCGACCAATACTACGCAACGACTACCACACGCACATGATCCGAATTATCATAAAAATAAGAGTTCAATACCGCCACATGTTAATCCTGCAGTCAGTGGTCATAAAACGTTGCCAAAACCGGGCGATCCACAACGAAATGTGATGAAAGACGCAACTGGAAGACCTATAGATCCCAATAAAATATCTAACAAACATTCAAGTAGCAGTAGTACTAGTAATAACAGTGGCAATCCAAGTATGTTCCCTGCGGCAAATGCAGGTGCCACCGGAATAGATATGACCAGAAATGTGTTGCAAATGCAGGGTTCTGTATCTATACCACAGCAACAGCAACAACGACCGTATACACAGTCAAATAGTACACAGCCTCCAAACTATAATCAAGCTATATCAAGTCGCAGTAGTAATAATTCATCAAAATATGATCAATCCGTCCAGCAGCAAATGCATTTGCAATCAGGTCAAAAGCAATCGTTAGAGTCTTCCTTTAGTGCAGCAAATTCGCGTCAAATCGATGACGGGAACATGAAAGTCGAGCAAATGGAAATTTGCTCACCACCCAAATATCCCTTTTCGCAAGTACCGCCTGCATCAGTGCAACAAATTCCGCCTCCGACATCTCAAAGTAAATCCTCTTCAATATTTAGTCCCGAATGGAATGAAAAAGGATCACATTCAAGTATACCTAATATAAATATGAAAGCAAATAACGGAAGTAGTAGTAATAGTAAATTCGTAGGATTGACAATAAAAACGAGTAGAGATAGTCCGAAGAAATCGGATCGTGAGAAACGATCAGACACACCGAAAAAGGATAAGAATCGATCCGATCAGCAACTTCAAGACATTAATAAACAATATGATAAGAGAGGTGTGAGTAAGAAAATGGACGCCTCGGGTCTATCCGTCAACCCTCAAAATATACCTGTTATGCCTGCCTATGATGTAAAAACACAACAAGCACTTAATTTGAGTGGAATGAAGCGTCCAAACGACGGAGGAAATAGAATTGAAGATGAGCGGGAATTTAAGGTACGAAAAATTGAACCACTCTCGCCGCCGAAAATGAGTGACCAACGATCGTATCTGTTCGACCAACACAGCAACGATTCGCGATCAATGAAATCATTTCCTCCCACTGTCAACGGTATTGAAACCGATCCCGATTTAGTCCGGAACTTACTTAAAGAAAGCCTATGCAATGAGAGTAAATTTTCGTCGATTAAATCAGAACCACATTTAGATTATGTCGATATGATAAAGCCGATCGAACCAATAACTGATATGGAAACATTACCCGCACAATTATTACAGAACGACTCACCAAAAAAGGAAATCAAAGAGGAGCCGGTTCAATTGATGGGTGTCGAAGACTTTTCGAAATCGAAGGCTGAAAAGAAAAAGAAGAAGGATAAACATAAACACAAAGAGAAGGATAAATCAAAGGACAAAGAAGAGAAGAAGAAACACAAGAAAGACAAAGACAAGCACAAAGAACGCGAACGATCGTCCGGTAACGAACTAGAACAGAATCACGTAAAACTTACGATACCAAAAGAGAAATTGAATTTGCCAATGTTGGATACGAATCCACCGCCTTCTGATTTAAAAATAAAAATTCCCAAAGATCGGATACGAGCGGAATTAACTAACTATCAATTTGACGATATCGTAAATCCAATAGCACCGCCGCAACATAATTCATTGAAAATAAAAATTTCCAAGGATAAAATCGAAAATTATAGTCATCAACAGCAGACATCGTCGTCGCATAGTATCGGAAATAATTATCACAGTCATAGTAGCAAGAAAAAGGATCGTGATCGTGACAAGGATCGCGAGAAGGAAAAGAAACGTAGTAGCTCGAACAGTAATGAACATAACAAACAGAATGGTGGTGGTGGAGTGTCAGAATCATCATCATCATCCTCATCAACGAAAAATCAATCATCGAACTCGAATAAGGTAAGTCCTTTGCAATGATTTTTATAAATTTTCACTTGGTTTTTAAACTGTACCTCGCCTATTATGTTCTTATCTTCTTTTCTTAAAAAAAAGGAAAAGTTATGATTGTAATAAACTAAAAATAAATATTATTTAGACAACTTGTATATGATAGATAGATTTGTATCTTTTCTAATGAAATAGTGTATATTTAACTATTCGCATACTAATTTTAGTATATAAGTATTTTGTAATCAAAAGTACATTACCATTATTAATTTTCACAAAATGCATTCATATTATTTGTAGATCAAATTTAATATTAAATATATGAGTAAATTTTTGTTATCTTTTATAATCATTGGAATTTCGAATTTTATTCATCTAAAAAAATAATCATAACCACATTAGTTGTATATTGGTGTACATAAAAAGATTTCATCTTGGCTTTTCTCTCTATTGTTTGGTATCATAAGATCTAAAATTAGATACAGCAGTCATCGATTCGTAACGTTTTCAATAATTCATAATATTATAAGTGACTATATTCGATGTGTTTTTTTTTGCGTGTTTATCCGAAGCAGACTAGAATAGACACAAAAAATAACCAACCTAAATTTGAAATATTTTATACTCGATTTAGCTGTCGTAATTGTGTTCGTTTTTATAATAGCTTGGAAACAAATTCATTGAGCTGCTCCTTTGAAGGAACTGAAGCAGCAATTTTGGTTGTGATCAATGGAACTTTTCTGCTCTGGCTAAAGTCGCAAAAAACATACGTAATATAGTTTATATTCCGCGTTACTTTTTTCATTTGTGTTAAGTCGAAAACCCAGTTTTCTTAGAAATCGATAAATTTTTGCCTTTGCTTTATAAATGTGAAAATACGTTTATATAAAATATTATATTTATTCGAATCGTTCGCCTATTTTATAATAGCTCGGAAGCATGTAAATGTAAACTCATTGCCAGCGATGAACTTTGAGATGGACGATCGAAAAGTTGTTATGAGAAAGTAGAAGCGCTTTGTTTTCGTTGCGGAAAGAAAAGCAGGTATTTGGAAACGCTTTTTCATTAACCTCCACTCAGAATTATCTTTCGCGTTAAAGCTGGTTTATGTGACGACTGTAAACAATTTTTACTGAAATTGTGAAAAGGCTAGCTTATCGAACTTTCAATAGAGTAGAAAGCAACCACTACAAAAAACAAAATTTGCAGAAATATCGTAAATATTTTTTGCTGAATACAATATCCCGTTCTTTCACTCCTGATCAGTTTCTCATAAGAGATTTTCCTTCTCCTTCACAATCTCAGTAAAAAAATGTTTGCATTCGTCATGTAAACCAGCCTTTAATCACCCTTCATTAAAAATCACGTAGGTCTTTAAAAAACTATATATCAATTTTGGCCAGGACTTATTCACTCTTTGAACTGTTTGCTTCCTTGTTCTTCTATTCTTTATCTGTCCATCATCATTCACATGTTTTGATATGGTTGGTTTTGGCATTCTTCAGAAATTTCCGATCTATTGGCACATTGGTATTGGTTCATGTCGATGGGGAATACTGAGAAGCACAGATTTTCTCAAAGATCGACATGAATGTTGATCGATAAAGCTCCCAACAAGAACGAGAAATCAAATAAATTAAAATTATATATTAAAATATTCCGTCTGGTTATGAAGGAACTTAAACAACAATAGTTACGGAGTGGAGTGAAATAGTCTCTAAAACAAGGGAACAAGGCATAGAGAAGAGGTCTCTTAAAGCGAGACGTAGAGGGGAGGTCTCTTAAAGCGAAGAGCAGAAACCAATTTTTCACCGGCTCGATCCTGTTATCTTATCATGAAAATTTGTCCGTCAGCGCAAAATCCTAATCACGGCCTGACGAATCCCGCGGCCTGAAATAGGTCCAATCACCAATTGTTTACTCCGTTAGGTTCCTAAAATTGCGCTGGGTCATATTTAGTCCATCAACATATTCATATCTGCAGTTTGTTATTTTATGTCGGAATTCTTATGCGTACATCCAAAAATCAGACGACCCATTTCAGGTGAGGCAATAAAAAAACGATCTACAATCTACCTGGGTCGCCTACGACAAAGTGTTTACAGCAGGTGTCATAAATACTTTAGGTCGAATTGGAGACTTGAATTCTGGGTGTAAACCAAGTCATTGTGTGCTCTCTGGAGTGTTTTTTGTGATTTATTTACGTTTAAAGTCAAAAATCCAATAAAGGTTCGTTAAGAAAAACTCTCTAGTCTCTAACAATATTCGGAGTGTTTTGTTTACAATTTAAACGTTGGTTAGGAAAATCAGATAATTTTCTTTGTCAAATATATACATAAAATAAACAGTATAACATATAATAACAAATTTTTATGGACATTATTTCGCAAACTCCTTTCAAAAACGAAGTGCATTTCTTCGATTGAGCATTCGAAACCTACTGAACAGTCGAATAAACTTCCTGCTCAGTTCGCTTTGGCCTATCTTGGAACCGCTTTTTGGTCGATAAGCGACGAACAAGAACGACGTCAAATTCCGAAAGCTAAAACTTTATTGAGTTCAAGTACAGTCGGAGTACAGCTGCAAATCATTTTGCAGTAAAATACTGTCGTCTGAACGAGATCTTCCAAAAGATCATTTCCTCATCAACATAAAAAGGATGCTTGGAATCGAAATAAATAATAGAGATCCTACAATAATCGAGGAAAGGGCTATTTAGAAATAGTACCTGTTGCGTACGATGGGATAGATAGGAACTGATCCACTTTATAAAGAAAATGTTAAATACTTGTTTAAATCAATATAAATGCATTCAATTTGTTAGTCCCCTTCGATTGTTGGAATCGCGAAATTCAAGGAGTCCATTAGGTTAGTTATAGTAAATCTACACTCAATGAACCCATGTTCATCAATTGCAAGTGAATTCCGATGAAACAGTTACACACTCCTGGGCGCTAGATATTACCTGTCTTCGGGACATATTTTCTCCTTCAATTTTCATCTGAATTATTCGTTTCTCGGACAGAGCATGCTTGGCGATGTTTTGCTCTCTCTGACTTTCTCAAGGCATAATCGATCCATTAACACACTTTTTGTGAGAATGGTGCTATGAGGAAGATTCCTTCTCCTGCACTTGCTTGTCAACTCCATCGTCCACCATCCATGCTGATAATACTTCCAACGTAGCTAAATAGTGAACACATATTTGGTCATGTTAAGGCAGTTATCCCGTGTGACGGTTTCCAAAAATCGATTTTTTTCTTGCATAAATTACATCCAAATATGTGGGCAGAGTGATATTCCGATATTCGAAGCAGTTCAGAAGTTACAGGCCGTTATATTCTCTAAACTCCTATGTTGTTTCGAATATAATGAAAAGTTTAGTCGCGTTTTTCTCAAAACTGTTTTTCAAATCGGTAGACACGATATCTCAAAATCTATCGAACGAAATTTAATAAACTTATTCAGTACTATCAGTACTAATATATACAGTTTCCAAACTAGGATAATTGTGATTCATCAAGATGTTTTTTTTTGTTGACTTGAAGAAGTCGTAAAAATAAACCAAAATTTACGACAAAAAGTTCAATAAGCTGCCAAAAATTAACTGTTCAATATTTTTTTATAATCCTAGTTCCAAATTCTTAAGTGTGCTCAACATGTGCATAAATATATGGTAAAACTTTCACAGTTTTATCATTATTAAGTTCGCCAGAACAAATTCCCAAAAATGGCGTAAAAATAGAGCTTGCACACGGGAATGATTGATTTGCAATAGAAGTTCATAGATAGCATCACAAACAATAGCTTCGAACAACTTTGCAAGACTAGAAAATATTGCAACCGTAATTGCTCACGTCATTCTTATTCCCGTAAAACGCTGAGCAACATTTCTTTTTTACTACTGACTGATGGTATATAGTACTATGAGTGGCAGAGTGAAAACTATTAGCATTTTTAGGCGAAAACCTCGAAGAATTAGGTTAATCAATAGGTGTGTTTTTTTCAACTGGATCCCGATCAAGATCATTCGTTTTACATTGATAACAACAACAATTGAGATGATCCAAAATCAAAATGGGATCATATTATAGTTGGATCATTAAAGCTGCTTCTGAATTCAACAAAATTTTCGCATTTTCACAGTTGTCGCCCTGCAACTCAACTGCAATGGCAGCTGATAATTGAAATTTGTCAAACGTCAATAAATATTTTCCGTATTTATTAAAGAATATTCGCAAATATCTGCACAGTATTAGTTCAATACATAGTAATTTTAAGTACTTACTGCTTCTATTTCGTTAATATCCATTATGTTCACTATTGTATCTGCCAAGAAAATATTAATAAATATTTGACAGACCACAGCTGGCCATGGCAGACTACAGCTGACACGAATACATGACATTTCATAGCAGGAATGCCAACCGTTTAAATTGATTTTTTTTTTGGATCATCCACAGCGTTTTTTTTTCATTTATGATCTTGATCCTGTTGAAAAAAAAGGCACCTAATGAGAAGTTCCCACATATGTAGATCAACTATTGTCCTTAAATAATCTACTTTGAATCACACACGCCATTGCTTAAAATTGTTTTTTGTAATCTACATTATGGGAACTACCCGTAATTTAAAAAAATAAATTAAAACAGTCATTGCATGAATTCAATCCAATTCTTTTAAAATATCTACAGCGAATATTAATAAAATGCATGTAGCATTTCCTGTGATAGCATACATCAGCAGTATATAAAATTGCATTTTACTAACAGCGATTTTCAATTAAGAAAGACTAGTGATGCATGCAAACAACTAACTTTTATCCACTTTTTTTTTTTGTAATTTTACAAATCAATTTTTCTATTACTTTTCAACTAAATAGCAAATTATTTCATGGTTTCAGGAAATTTGGGTTAATTCGTGATAAACAAATCGTATAACTTATTAAATGTTTAAGGAGGCAAAACATTAATACAAGTTTTTAAAAATTGAAAAAGGGTTCGGTGGTGTGTAAATAAAGAAAGAATTATGTTATAGGATGATAACTCAACTGACAATTATTTAAAATAAAAAAAAAAAAAATGCCGCTGACTGTTGGAATAAAATGGCAAATTATAAAAATATAAAGCAATATAAAATTATTCTTCTATTTTAAGTGGCAATTCAATGGTTATTTGTATACTACTAACTCATTCAAGTTTTCTCTATTATAATAAAAAAAAAAAACCAAAACTAAATTCATCACAGTAATTTATATAGTTTGCTTGGGAATGATCTATTGCTTGTACTCTCCCATAATTATACGAAACTTCAAATAGAAACTATTTATGATCTTCTTATTATGATAAAAAAAACGGGATAAATATGATTTAAAAATATATATATAAATATGTGCATAGTTTTCGGTCATATATCAAAAAGTAGCGACAATATCTTACAGATGCAGCATTATAGCAGCAATATGAGTCAACTATTCGGTGATATAAACGATGACGATTTACAGCAGCACCCCTCACATCATCAACAGCAAAGATATTCGCATTCAGATAAATATAATATGCAATACCATCAACAACAAATGAATCATAAATAATTAAATATGTATACACAACAGCAGAAATGTAATTCAACATATTTCAAACTCTAAACTAATTATTTAATATTCCTAATAATTTTTAAGATAATATTTCGACTATGAAAATTTCGGCCATGCAATACTGATCAATTTCATTTGGTTCGTATTATGAACGAGAGTGGTTGTTTCAGCTCCGTAAATTATTCCGAATAAAAAGAAAAAAAAAAAAGCAAATGTAAATATATTACATTTTGTCGAAAAGGGGCATATCTTGGTGTCCGCTGTCGTTCGTAGAAAATGTTCTACCAAAACAAAATCTATGAGATAAATTCTGTTAACTGGAAACATTTTCACAACTTAATAATGGATTTTATAAAAGAAAATGTTTAGTCATAGAATATCCAAGCAAATAAATAGTTTTGAATTTTTTGTAACGTGATCCATGTTAGTGTTCGTATAGAGCAGAAAACTGAATGATAATAAGAGTTACATTTGAAAAGTTATCGTCTTTGGACGTAACACACAAAGTTACGATATAATTTCACTTAATTTTCTTTTTTATTTCATTAAATAACGACGAATTTATTTACATATTGCTGAAATTTTATAATGAAAATATGAATAAATTCATATTTCATTGTTTAGATAATTAACCTGCGCTCCGCCAAGAGTATATACGAACTTAAAGACTTTATTCAGTCTTAGCGATCACGGTAATAAATAAATTCAACATAAATATATAATAATGATAAAATTGTTGAAGATTATTATACTCCTTAATATCATATAACGTATATTGTTGATGTTGATCATCATCTTTAAAAACCTTATAAAATTCTATTCATATAAACTCCGAGCGAAAAATATTAAACAAACAGATGAAATAAATCCATTCGCCATAATTTGATATTAACGCGATTTTACACAATGGCAAAGAAAAACATTTAACAAAAAAAAAAGTACCTATAAAATAAATTCAATTATTAAAAACGAGAAACAAAATAATTTTTTTAGATAAATTATTTTTTTTATTATTATTTTATTATATAAGTTATATTTTAGGTTTTTTTTGCAAATATTATGTTTTGTAGTTATTATTATTATTATTATAAATCAATAAGTTAAAAAAAAACAACAACAAAAAGAAAAAATCATAAGAAATTCAAACCGTTAGAAAATGAATTTCATTTACAAAAACATGAATGTCATCAGAAAGAAAATGATATAATATATATTAAAGTTAAGTACATATTATATATATATAAATACATATATCTATAATTTTTAGTTTTAGTTTTACCTTTCCCAACTTTTTTTATAAACTTCCATGCCTATAAATTTAATGATGTTAAGAAATAAAATGATAACAAACAATTAAATTAAATAAAACAAAACTATACGCGATAGATGAAATTCATTCGAATTTATTTCATTGATTGTTATTTAAACTAGAGAAACTGTACGGACATTAAGGCAAAACGGTTTTCAGTGCGGTCGATTCGTGATCCATAATAAACCAGTAAAGCTCAAACTGTTTGAACCTGCTTACAGAAGAAGTCTTATTGAGTATTAACAAGGAAGTCGATTGGTTCGTTTAAAACGCGACATTTGGTCAAATTAAGAACCAGTTTTTTGATCTAAATATGACAGACTCTAGCCTCACTCAAGAGAACGGATGGACGCTTTTGTTAGTGTAAATACAGTTACTCTAATTTAAACAAATACCTAAATTACAAATACGAAGATAAAACTCATGAACCTATTTAATATATCTTTTTCGATTTATTAAATATGCTGCAAAAAAATAAAAATAAAAAAATTAAAATAATATAAAAAGGAAAAAAAAAAAATTCTTTGACGGTACATTATAATTATTATTATACAGTTATTATGTTCTCTCTTTTCTTTTTTTTTGTAAAATATGAAATTTAACAAACCAAACAAACAAGAACAATGTGAAGATGAAATAAAATTGGAATTAAAAAAAATTGTCTATGATGAAAATGAATTGTTTTTGTGCTCCAAATCGGACCTTGGCCTCCTGGATGTGCCGCCTCCAGCCTTCTCGGTTCAGTGACCGCGTCCTCCAGTTTCTACATCTTAGAAATTTTATGAGGATCGATACTTCTGGATTGTCGAAGATGGCATACAATTCTCTATTGTATCGTATTCTCTAGATCTAGTCTTCCCTCACCGGTCCGAGGATTCTTCTGAGGACTTTTCTTTCAAAGGCGTTAACTAATTTTTCGGACGCCTGAGTCAATGTCCACGTTTCGCTGCCATAGCATAGCACAGGTCTTATTATTGTTTCAAGATTCAGCAGGCATTGCTCGAATTTCTTCTCGAATATTATTTTTTAGTTGGGGTTTGGTCTCAGACTTATTCACGTACACACGTTCTTTCAAATGTCTCCAAAAGAAAAAAAAAACGGGACCGATTAAATCCGTCGAACGTTGGGGCCAATTAAAATCGCTATTTCTTGAAATAATGCGTTTGGAGAAAATATCCCGTAACAACGCCATTGTTTGCCTTGCTGTATCCGCTGTGACTCTATTCTGTTAAGACCAGATTTGTGGGTAGTTCTCCACAGCTTGCCTCAAGAAATTTTTCAACATCGTGCGGTGCTGAGCAGCATTGATGGTAACTGCAGCCCTGACTTCATTCTCAAAGAATGTTGAGTCGCCGCTGGCTGGTAACACCAATCTCGTTAACATTTCTGTGGATCCACTCGATCCTCGAAAAATGTCATTCGAGTATCGTGTGGATCCACAGAAAGTGCGACAACCCTGCCACAGAAGAAACGTAGAGGAGGAGACGGTGCAAATGGCGGACATCTAAGTGTAGCGAGATCGCTGTCGAGTTTTTTTCGGGTTAAGTGTCGTGGTGAAAATAAGTCGAACGGCGAAAAGCTTACCTAATTGAAAGCGGCTGGTTTAGAACCGTACCGGAATAGGCGTCATCTTCTGCCATTTTCCTTTTCGTTTTAATTGCAGCAATCGATGGAAGAAAAAAACTTTAAAACAGGCTTAGTTAAAAACCACCGCCAAATTATTGAGGTTAGAAATCGGATTGTGTGTGTTGTTTTGATAACGATGGCAGTGGTATTCTAGTATTGCGTCAGACAAATTTGAATTTATTTCGTATTTAACTACCACAGCATCTTGAAAATTCATCAAATAAAACTAAAAGAAATTATAATAAAATTAATGATAACGAGAACCTGACCTCGGAGCGCTCTATGCATCGGGCAATTCGTTTTGTTTACGGTTTTTCTCTTTGCCGTTTGCCCTTTTAATTTTTTTTTGCAGCGACTCGAGAGTTGATCGTTGACTTTGCAGCTGTCAAGAATACACGATTTAGTTTCGTATAGTTCGCGTTAACAAACTACCGTAAAACATTTCTCGTGGTTATATTTTTCAAAATGTTTGCTTAATCAAACGTAGTCGTGCTCGTAACGCTTTTCAGTAAAACACCGCCATAAGTTCGTACTCGTTGTGCAAAGTTAAACCAAAAACTAAATTGGTGAATTTTTTTTTGTTTCAATTTTTTTCTGTGCTGAACGGATTTTGCGTTTAATCCTCGTCTTTTCGGTGCAAATATTAACATAAGAATCGCTTAGTTGCGGGCTAATGAATTGTGGAAAAAGGTTCGAATAGGAAGAACACGGCAAACGGTAGACGTCTGGCGTGAAAGTTATTTTTTTAATTTACAACACCTTCCCTGCGACGATTGAGTGGTCATTTTGCCGTAAAATCCGAAGAACGTGGGTGGCCAGAGCCACCGAAGAATTTTGAAGGCATCGGATTGCAAACGCTGTTGGTTCGGGTTCAAAAGCTGCAACACTTCGCGTATCAATTAAATGTGACACGAGAAGCCATCTTCATACTTGTGACAGCCATGTGAAAGATCTGGAAGATAGGAAAAGGGGTTCCAATGAACCGAATGAAAAAACAAGTTTCAAAGTGAATGGAAATGTTTTGTGAATGGTTTCGCGAATCGAGCAATTAACTAAAATTTCGTTTTGAGTTAAATACACGCGTCGTGCCCGTTAATCGTCCCGGGTGTGACAAGAAACGTCGGCCGTACGAAAATTCAATCTTGTCCGAATGTCGCGAAGAAGAATATCTGCCGCCCGACGAATTTCTACAAGAAAAGAAGAGAAGTAGGAAATTAGAAGAAAAGAAGTAGGAAATTAGAAGAAAAAAGAGTAGGAAATTTGAAGATAGGAAATAGGGAATTTGAATAAAGGAAAGATGAAAATTTGAAGTAGAGAAGTAGGAAATTGAAGTAAAGAAGTAGGAAATTGGAAGATAGGAATAGGGAATTTGAAGAAAGGAAAGATGAAAATTTGAAGTAGAGAAGTAGGAAATTGAAGTAAAGAAGTAGGAAATTTGAAGATAGGAAATAGGGAATTTGAAGAAAGGAAAGATGAAAATTTGAAGTAGAGAAGTAGGAAATTGAAGTAAAGAAGTAGGAAATTTGAAGATAGGAAATAGGGAATTTGAAGAAAGGAAAGATGAAAATTTGAAGTAGAGAGATAGGAAATTTGAAGATAGGAGGAATTAGGACGAGAGAGAACCAAAAGGATGAAATAAACAAATGGGGTGAGTTTTGATTTTGTTTCTTTTTTTTTTAATACATTATATTATATTTTGCATGATTTCCTTTTTTCTTTTTTTTGGGTTTTGTTTTTTTTTCCAGCAATTTTGTATGGTCGTTTTTTTTTTAGTGATAATAATCTCATTATGATGATTAACGGCTAGAAAGAGCCATTTATAGTGAACCCGAGCGTTTAGCTCCTTAGCCCCGAACCTCAATAAGGGGCCACGACGCGAAATGTTCTAGAGGACAGTCGTGGCTGAGGTAGGGTGGGCAGAGCAGGGCGCTACTTACACCTAAGCGCCCTGACAAATCGCGAAGTCGCGCAACTCCACCGCTTCTTGGTCTTTCACGACCTATTGGGAAGATAGTCCCAATTTTAATCACCCTGGAGTAAGCCGACACGAAATTTTGTTGTCTAGGCCTAGGGTTTATGGTCTGAAGTCAGAACAAGAACCACCCCACACTGCCGTAGCTAGTCCCGGCCGCCAGCAAGCGTGTCGCTTCCGTTCTACTTCAGCCACCAATTCGGACGTAGGCGGAATTGGCCCATTCTGTCCCGAACCATTCCTATCCTTCAATTATTTTGACTTTTCTAAGTCAAAATAATTCTTCCAAGGCCTCAAACACAACAAATGGCGCCCAACGTGGGGCTAGCCACCGCTACGCTTAGTGCACAAAGCGTAGCTCATCAACACGTGCGAGTCAGAAAAATTCCGTACAAAAAAGTTGGTGAGCAAAAGGACAAAAAACTTAGTCGTTTTGCGACAGAATTTTCGCCTGAACGGCAATCAAAGTCCAAGTGTACAAGCTTTTCAGATTTTCAACAGCAGAACATTTCATCGAACCTGTATGGAGGCAATATGGAACGATCCTATTGACGAACCGTTTTGGCAACCTTTAGGCGCCAATTCGGTTCCATAGGAAAGGGAAATATTGTCTGCATACGAGATTGATGTGATGCAAGTTGGATAAACGTATTCTTTCTGATTCTTTCCACTTTTGCTTTGCAAGTACCCTTTTGAGTGCTGGGCATGCCCTGTCTTGGCGGGCGTGTCGTCAGACAATTGGGAAAAATACTTGTAAAATATTGGTGAGTTAGATGATAGGAAATTTCGTCGAAAATTTGTTAAGTACCTTATTTCCTTATCCATCCTTTTTGAGTTCCTTTGTAACGTAGAATATTTTTTGTGAAATAACGTAGAGTTTTTTTGAATACTTAAATTTTTTTTTATAAATCTTTTGACGATAAATTTTTAACTTGGATTTTTTTTTTTGCGCTTTATTTTGATTTTTTTTCTTGATTGCTATTTTTCCCCATTTTTTTTTGTTGAAATTTTATCGCGTTCCGGATTTTCCCGATGGAGCGAGGAAGATCAAGATCGGCTTCGCGATTTGTTCTGCATAGAGGGGAGGGGAAAGGTTGCGACGACGTGAGGGTTCATTTTGTTCTAAATTCAAATACGCTCACATACATTAACATACACACAATCATTTATTCTTGGGTTCAAGTTTCATTCTATCGTTCATTCGTTATATTTTTTTTTTAAACATACAACCATTTTCGCATTCCATCGTTCATTCAATTTGGTGATAGCGTTCATTCATTCGTTTCGGGTTTGGATATATACATTCCTTCTGACGATCACACGGTCTAAATGCGTTCAAACATTCATTCATATTTTTTTTTGAATTCCTTTACCCCGCATATAGTCAGGAATATATTCTTCATTCATTCGTTTTTTTTTTACTCGAACATCCAAAATTCATTCGATTATAGCTAAACTACGCACTCAATCAAACACAGTCGAAAACACAGTAGATTCATAGACACGCAGATATATAATTTTTTTCACTAGTCGTCCACCTCATTGCGCAACATTCATTCATTTCATCCCTCGGTCATTAAACTTAATTCAATTGCTCCATTAGTAATAATATACACAACTTACATTCATTAGCATTCTATCGAACAATTGTACCAATTATTCGATCACAACAACCACATTTACATCTGATCACTCGTTCTCTCAACCAATCACTCGTTCATTCACCTGTCTGCTATGCCACTGCCAAGGTCGCCTTTAAGGCGGAATGAGGAAGATATATGTACGATGTGCCAACATGTCGTGGGGGGCGAAGATGAAGCGCGGACGAAATGTGGGCACACTTTCCACCTGCATTGTGTGGAGGAGTGGGTGCTGAGCCACAAAACGTGTCCCAATTGTCGCCAGGCACTGGAGCCGCAGGACTATTGGACCGTTAGGGGCGTGGAGGGCGCCACAGCGAGAACCGGAGCCGTGACACGCAGCAGAGCGAAGTCAGCGGCCGGCGGACTTTCACCAAGGCGGTTAAATCTTGATTTTCCGCTGGAAACGGTCGGCGGTGGGGTCTTTTACGCCCCTGACGGTTCAATTGGCCAAGAGCAGGGGGTGAACCAGCTCGTAAATCCAATCCCACAATCACCGGAAAGGGTAGTAGGCGAACGACCACGCTGGTCCGATATCCGTGACACAGGTATCCCAGCTACGACGAATCCAGCGCCAGGGCGTACACGTTCGCCAGTGGTACGAACTGAGCTGGGAGTAGATCAGCTGATAGAGTTGATGAGACGGGTTTTTCGGGAAGAGCAGGCGTCTCAGAGACCGGTGGGGGCCCATTATTCGGCAGCAGAGGGAGACTCGCGTGCTGGGAGGGCAGATCAGCGGACCGGAGCGGCCGCGTTGGTCAGCGATCGCGTTAGCCACGGCCCTAATCATCGTGTAAGAAATTCCTACAGCCCATTGAGGCATTGGCGTTTGCGTTTTAACGGGGATAGCCAACTCCTACGTGCAGAGGAGCTGATTTTTCGGGCCGAGACTCTCGCGATGAGCGACTTGCGCGGCAATTTAGATCTGCTGACGCAGGGCTTCCATCTGCTGCTGGATGGTAGGCCCAACAAGTGGTATTGGTTGTGGCGTCGGTCCAATAACAACTCGTCTTGGGATACTCTGAAGGTAGCATTCTTGCAGGTCTGGGGAGAGCGCAGCACGGATTGGGAGCTACGGAAGCAGATGCTTGGTAGACGACAAGCGCCACACGAGCCCTTCATGTCCTTCGAACAAGACATGACGGAGCTTCGTTCACTGCTGAACGCTCCCATGATTGAGTCCGAATTCGTGGCTCTGGTGCGCGGAAATCTGGTGGGCAGCACACAGCAACAGTTGTGCTTCCACTCTGTACACACTATGGACGAGTTACGTCGGCTTGTAGTGCAGGTGGAAGACACGCGAAAAGCCACCAGACCATCCCCGTGGAACCAGGCCAGAGTCCACGAGATACATGAGCCAATCGTGGAAGAACATCAGGATACGACTTCTTCCGTCGATTTGGCCGGACTATCGAACCCCTGGATCTGCTGGAATTGCAGGAAAGAAGGTCACGGCTATCGTGAGTGTGCGGAGCCTGCGAAAGGCATCTTCTGCTATGGATGTGGTCGGGCTGACGTTCTAAAGCCCAACTGCGTCCATTGCAAGGCGGGAAACGGCCGAAGGGACGGAAGGACAGCGGGTCCCTCCCGTCCGAACACTGCATCCCGACAGCAGTAGGAAGATCTGTTCACCACTCCAATTCCACGTCCCAATTTCAATTAGACAGCCCAAATGAAACAACTTTACCCAAATTTTCAACCCCTAACAATACCCTTCCAAATTTTAATACCCTACCTACAACATTCTCTGAACCCAATTCCCATCCTTTTAACGTAAAAGCATCCAAACCCATTTCATCGACGATCAACACTCCGCACGTCAAATTATTAACGAGACCAAGCGATAAGACGGAGCCGGCTGTTTCCCGGCCTGAAGAAGCCCTTATCGCAAAAGAACATCCAAGACGACATTCCCGCCATCCTCTCAAGCCATACCACCTTCGGCTAAAGGAATATATGGAGGCTCGAGAGCGAATTTTTGCGCCTACTTCAATCGCAAGTGGTGATCAGGTATCATCACTAACGAGTGGATCCGGTCGCAGTAAATCAATCTTGCGCCTTCGTACATTCTGGAGGATGGTGCGTGAAAAAAAGAAAGCGATCCTCTCTACCATCATTACCAATCCGTTGGACATACGTCCGTACGCCATGGTATCCTTGTACGGAGTGGACGTTGAAGGACTCCTCGATAGTGGGGCGAGCATCAGTTGCCTGGGGGCAAACGCTTTACAACGTCTCCATGATGCACAGGTGAATTATCGACCGGTCTGTCAAGAGGTGAAGACCGCTGATGGTGCTGCACAGAAAGTTTTGGGCACGGTAAACACCGATATTACTTTTCGTGGTATTACCAAACCCATTACCTTGTATATAGTGCCGAGCCTGTCGCAGAAATTGTACCTAGGGGTAGATTTCTGGCGATCATTCCAACTAGCTCCCAGCATTATCAGCGCGGTCGATACTCCCGATACTGCATCGCAACTGATAGCTCCGGATGCCCACCATTTAACGCCCACAGATGTAAAGAGGTTGGAAATGGTAAAGTCCAAATTTCCATCATACGAAGTATACGGACTCGGTGTGACCAACGTCGAACAACACAGTATAGACGTTGGTGATGCAAGTCCCATCAAACAGCGACATTATCCTGTGTCTCCTGCGATCCAAAAACTCTTATATGACGAGATCGATCGCATGAGGGCACTTGGCGTTATAGAGACCAGCCAGAGTGCATGGAGCTCGCCTGTGGTTCTCGTGAGGAAGCCAGGCAAGGTCAGGTTATGTTTGGACTCGCGCAAAGTCAATAGTGTGACGAAGAAGGATGCTTATCCATTACCACACATTGATGGTATCTTAAGTCGTTTGCCGCGAGCCAATTTTATTACTAGCCTGGACCTCAAAGACGCCTTTTGGCAGATTCCTCTCGAGAACAAATCCAGGGAGTATACAGCGTTTACCATTCCTGGCCGGCCTCTATATCACTACACTCGCATGCCTTTTGGGTTATGCAACGCGCCGCAAAGGATGTGTCGTTTGATGGACAAAGTCATCCTACCCGAGCTGAAGGAGCAGGTATTCGTATATTTGGACGATCTGCTGTTAATTTCTGAGGATTTCGATTCACATCTGGTTTTATTGGCAGAAGTCGCAGAATGTTTGCGAAAGGCTGGCCTGACCATTAACGTCAACAAGAGCAAGTTTTGTCTGAAAGAGGTGAAATACCTCGGTTACATCGTTGGAGAAGGAGGCTTGAAAACTGATCCCAACAAAGTTTCAGCCATCGTCGATTACCCTTCGCCTAAGTCCGCTCGTCAAGTTCGACGCTTTCTTGGTATGGCAGGCTGGTATCGACGATTCGTTCCCAACTTTGCTGCGACTGTTTCACCGATTTCAGACACTCTAAAGAAGTCCAACCAGTTTGCTTGGACTACAGAGGCACAAACTTCCTTCCTATTAGTGAAAGACTTGTTGACGAGAGCCCCCTTATTAATCAATCCTGATTTTAAGAGGTCTTTCGTAATCCAGTGCGACGCCAGTAAATCAGGGGTGGGTAGCGTTCTCTTTCAGGAAAACGACGACGGATCGGAATCTCCAGTGGCGTATATGTCACAGAAGCTCACTTCCGCTCAACGCAACTACAGCGTAACCGAACTCGAGTGTTATGCAGCTGTGTTGAGCGTGAAAAAATTTCGAGCCTATGTAGAAGGGACTGCGTTCAAAATCATTACGGACCACGCAAGTCTCAAATGGCTCATGTCGCAGAAAGACCTACAAGGACGGTTGGCAAGATGGAGTTTAAAACTCCAAGGTTACGACTTCACAATCGAGCACCGAAGAGGGAGCCTGAACGTTGTACCCGACGCTCTCTCTCGTGTATACGAAGAGGGATTAAACGCGCTGATCGATGTGGCACCGATGGTGGATATGGACTCTCCAGAATTCTCTGGCAAAGAATATAAAGAGTTAGTGTCCACCGTCGATGCGAACGCCGATCGGCTTCCTGACGTATGCGTGAGGGATGGTTTCGTGTATAAGCGCACAGAGCCTCACAACGGTGACCCGATTGCTGAAGACAGGGCCTGGAAATTATGGATTCCATCGAGCCTTACGTCAGCTGCGATCGCTCAGGCGCACGAGGCAGACACCACGGTCCATGGTGGTTATGCCAAAACGCTAGAGCGAGTCAGGCGATTTTTGTACTGGCCCGGAATGGCTACACAAGTACGCACCTACGTTCTGGCGTGCGACACTTGCAAAGAGACAAAGTCCCCGAACAGACCTCTACGAGCGCCTATGGGAGAACCGTTCCAGACTGATCAGCCATTCCAACATCTGTACATCGACGTACTTGGACCATATCCACGTACCAAACGGGGTAAGATCGCTATCTTGATCGTCTTGGATCATTTTACCAAATTTCCCCTGTTACATCCTTTGGGGCGGATCACTGCTGAAGAGATCACAAACTACTTGGAGGGGCAGGTCTTCCATACGTTTGGAACACCTGAGACAATCCTCTCCGATAACGGCTCTCAATTTAGGTCGAATGTGTTTAACACCATGCTGAACAAATACGGAGTTAAACACCTGTACACCCCGAGCTACTCACCGCAAGCGAATGCTTCGGAGCGTGTCAATCAGTCCATCCTGGCCGGAATTCGAGCATTCATCACTGATGACCAAACACGATGGGATGAGAGTCTAAGCAAAATTGGATGTGCTCTTCGTAGCTCACTCCACCAAGCCACTGGATTTTCTCCTTATCAGGTTTTGTTTGGGAATCACATGATGTTGCACGGGAAGGACTACGAACTGCTGAAGCATTTGCGAGCGTTGGGAGAGTCAAATGTACAGCTTCGACCTCGAGAGGGAATTCCTATCGTGAGACAACTGGCGCAGACGAAAATAAGGGTCGCACATGAGGACAGCAGCAGGCGTTATAATCTGCGTGCTGCTAAAACACAATTTTGTGTAGGACAGGAGGTATTCCGTAGAAACTTTTCCTTGTCCACAGCCGCGCAGAATTATAATGCCAAGCTGGCGAAGAAGTTCCTCAAGTGCAGAATTCGTCGTGTGCTAGGCAACTCACGATATGAATTGGAGGATCTAGGAGGCAAACGTCTGGGGACTTACCACTCCAAGGATCTGAGGCAGTGATCCGAGGGAGCACACCGATTGCCCGGCACTCAGTCGTGCGCATGAGACCGACCAAAAGCGACGACTTTCTTTAGTCGGTTCGGCGCTGGGAAACCAACGGCGAGCCGCCTATGTTGTTGAGTCGCCGCTGGCTGGTAACACCAATCTCGTTAACATTTCTGTGGATCCACTCGATCCTCGAAAAATGTCATTCGAGTATCGTGTGGATCCACAGAAAGTGCGACAACCCTGCCACAGAAGAAACGTAGAGGAGGAGACGGTGCAAATGGCGGACATCTAAGTGTAGCGAGATCGCTGTCGAGTTTTTTCGGGTTAAGTGTCGTGGTGAAAATAAGTCGAACGGCGAAAAGCTTACCTAATTGAAAGCGGCTGGTTTAGAACCGTACCGGAATAGGCGTCATCTTCTGCCATTTTCCTTTTCGTTTTAATTGCAGCAATCGATGGAAGAAAAAAACTTTAAAACAGGCTTAGTTAAAAACCACCGCCAAATTATTGAGGTTAGAAATCGGATTGTGTGTGTTGTTTTGATAACGATGGCAGTGGTATTCTAGTATTGCGTCAGACAAATTTGAATTTATTTCGTATTTAACTACCACAGCATCTTGAAAATTCATCAAATAAAACTAAAAGAAATTATAATAAAATTAATGATAACGAGAACCTGACCTCGGAGCGCTCTATGCATCGGGCAATTCGTTTTGTTTACGGTTTTTCTCTTTGCCGTTTGCCCTTTTAATTTTTTTTTGCAGCGACTCGAGAGTTGATCGTTGACTTTGCAGCTGTCAAGAATACACGATTTAGTTTCGTATAGTTCGCGTTAACAAACTACCGTAAAACATTTCTCGTGGTTATATTTTTCAAAATGTTTGCTTAATCAAACGTAGTCGTGCTCGTAACGCTTTTCAGTAAAACACCGCCATAAGTTCGTACTCGTTGTGCAAAGTTAAACCAAAAACTAAATTGGTGAATTTTTTTTTGTTTCAATTTTTTTCTGTGCTGAACGGATTTTGCGTTTAATCCTCGTCTTTTCGGTGCAAATATTAACATAAGAATCGCTTAGTTGCGGGCTAATGAATTGTGGAAAAAGGTTCGAATAGGAAGAACACGGCAAACGGTAGACGTCTGGCGTGAAAGTTATTTTTTTAATTTACAACACCTTCCCTGCGACGATTGAGTGGTCATTTTGCCGTAAAATCCGAAGAACGTGGGTGGCCAGAGCCACCGAAGAATTTTGAAGGCATCGGATTGCAAACGCTGTTGGTTCGGGTTCAAAAGCTGCAACACTTCGCGTATCAATTAAATGTGACACGAGAAGCCATCTTCATACTTGTGACAGCCATGTGAAAGATCTGGAAGATAGGAAAAGGGGTTCCAATGAACCGAATGAAAAAACAAGTTTCAAAGTGAATGGAAATGTTTTGTGAATGGTTTCGCGAATCGAGCAATTAACTAAAATTTCGTTTTGAGTTAAATACACGCGTCGTGCCCGTTAATCGTCCCGGGTGTGACAAGAAACGTCGGCCGTACGAAAATTCAATCTTGTCCGAATGTCGCGAAGAAGAATATCTGCCGCCCGACGAATTTCTACAAGAAAAGAAGAGAAGTAGGAAATTAGAAGAAAAGAAGTAGGAAATTAGAAGAAAAAAGAGTAGGAAATTTGAAGATAGGAAATAGGGAATTTGAATAAAGGAAAGATGAAAATTTGAAGTAGAGAAGTAGGAAATTGAAGTAAAGAAGTAGGAAATTGGAAGATAGGAATAGGGAATTTGAAGAAAGGAAAGATGAAAATTTGAAGTAGAGAAGTAGGAAATTGAAGTAAAGAAGTAGGAAATTTGAAGATAGGAAATAGGGAATTTGAAGAAAGGAAAGATGAAAATTTGAAGTAGAGAAGTAGGAAATTGAAGTAAAGAAGTAGGAAATTTGAAGATAGGAAATAGGGAATTTGAAGAAAGGAAAGATGAAAATTTGAAGTAGAGAGATAGGAAATTTGAAGATAGGAGGAATTAGGACGAGAGAGAACCAAAAGGATGAAATAAACAAATGGGGTGAGTTTTGATTTTGTTTCTTTTTTTTTTAATACATTATATTATATTTTGCATGATTTCCTTTTTTCTTTTTTTTGGGTTTTGTTTTTTTTTCCAGCAATTTTGTATGGTCGTTTTTTTTTTAGTGATAATAATCTCATTATGATGATTAACGGCTAGAAAGAGCCATTTATAGTGAACCCGAGCGTTTAGCTCCTTAGCCCCGAACCTCAATAAGGGGCCACGACGCGAAATGTTCTAGAGGACAGTCGTGGCTGAGGTAGGGTGGGCAGAGCAGGGCGCTACTTACACCTAAGCGCCCTGACAAATCGCGAAGTCGCGCAACTCCACCGCTTCTTGGTCTTTCACGACCTATTGGGAAGATAGTCCCAATTTTAATCACCCTGGAGTAAGCCGACACGAAATTTTGTTGTCTAGGCCTAGGGTTTATGGTCTGAAGTCAGAACAAGAACCACCCCACACTGCCGTAGCTAGTCCCGGCCGCCAGCAAGCGTGTCGCTTCCGTTCTACTTCAGCCACCAATTCGGACGTAGGCGGAATTGGCCCATTCTGTCCCGAACCATTCCTATCCTTCAATTATTTTGACTTTTCTAAGTCAAAATAATTCTTCCAAGGCCTCAAACACAACAAGAAATATGGACCAATGCTCCCTTCGGATGATATTCCACACCAAACTGCACACTTACGAGGTTGGTCTTTCAGTTCAGTTGTTACAATAACTTTAATTTTTACAAGATCTGTCTAGGACCACCAATCCATTAAAAATATTAATTAGTATTATTATGAAAAAAAAAAATCAATCAGTAAGTAAATCTATTATCTCTTGTATGTTATAATTCTTTCTGTGACCATAACTTTTAAAGACAGTGGTTTATTTGTAGAAAGTCTACAAAATTATGACCAGATTCTAAATGCATTTTAGTTTGTACAACATCAGATATATATCGATATCTGTTCTCGCTCGCTACCTGAGCTGTTGAAATTCGTGAGGAGGACGGAAAAGTTCGAGTAGAGACTGGGGATTCGAGTATAATGGGCCTGGTGGCTTGAATGCTCAAGATTTGCCTTTTAGTGTGTCTTCCCCACACTAAACAACAACAACAACAAGGCCCGTTCCTACGATCGTCAGTAACGTTCTAACTGGAGCTTTAACTGACCGCTTTTCATACAAAACTTGCAGTTAAAGTTCTGGTTAAAATTTAACTGACGATCGTTGGAACGGGCCTAAAACAGAAAGAGAACTGTGGCGCAAGAGGTTTTTTGATATGATGTAGTTTCAAAACGTTGTATTTGACCCGGTAACGGTAAAATTAGCAGATTTAATCCAAGAGACGACTAAAATTCAGTTTCCTATATTTCTATGTTTTCCTCGTAAATAGGCTGTTTTAAACTAGCAAAACAACACAGTTTGCCCAAAAATCTATACGTAGTTTTTTGAATTTCATACCCGCAAATTGAATATTTAAATAGCCCAGATCGTACACTTTCTCAGCTCCATAAAGTTCGGAAAGTATTTTTCCTCGCGCTCTATGCTAAAAAATTAAATTTGTAATAGTGTTTCAAAATCATCATTCAGACACTTATTTCGCGAGTTGCAATTACCTTTGAACAAGTTCCACTGCACCGTAATCAACTTGGATTTAACTGTAACGATTTTATGGTATGGGAAGGGAATGAAACTTAATCTAGCACAAATTTAATAAGAATTCTAGCACAATCGTCTTGTTTTCTTCAAATTCAAAAGCAATGACAGTGACAACCGAACCTTGACGAGTGTTTCGTTTTGACCGGTTCGCAGGCAAGGTTGGATCTACTTTTTCATTTGATATCAAAAACGCGTTTTTGCAGTAAATACAATTGCCGCAATGGCAGATGAAGTGGAGAAAGCGCAAACAGCCAGTGGTTCAGGTGGTGACACAATCTTCGGAAAGATTCTCCGCAAGGAAATACCATGCAATTTTATCTACGAAGATGACAAGGTTAGAATTGACGTTGAATTTCAAATTCTTATAGAAAATACCATTGACTATCAAAATTTCAGTGCATCGCCTTCCACGACGTCAATCCTCAAGCTCCAACCCATTTTCTTGTGATTCCCAGGAAGTCAATAGCGCAGTTGTCCCTGTCTGAAGATTCGGACGAGGAGCTGTTGGGTAATTTCTGAGCGTGTTTCCACGTTAAAAATCGCATTGATGAAATTCTTTTTCGCACAGGTCATTTATTAATTGTTGGCCGAAAAGTAGCAAAAGATTTGGGACTGCAAAATGGATATCGAGTTGTAATTAACGACGGTAAGAACGGCGCCCAGTCAGTGTATCATTTGCATTTGCATTTTCTCGGTGGTCGACAAATGCAATGGCCTCCAGGTTAAATGGAAATAATTATGTTATACGGTCGGTTATGTAAAAGATTATGTATTCCACAATTAATAAACAAAACCGTTAATAATAATGTAGTTGTCCGTTTTTTGTCAAACGATGCAGTTCCGTAGAACTGTGATTTTCAGTGTGCAACTAAACGTCTCCGGACCGGAATAAAAGTACGGTACTTTTACACAAGCAACGATGTAATGTAAATAACAGTTCCTAAGATGTCAAACTTACTGGTTTGTTACACAGGGTTATTAGGAATCGATAGGACAAACATAATACAAGATCAGTACCAAAGACTTAAATGACTCATTTTCGATATAACCCGCTCGTCAATAATTTCACGAAAAGAACGACATTGTGGTGCTATTTTTAATTTTATTGTGTAAAAAAGAGGTAGCTACGCATCAGCCGGAGGACCCATAGTTGGCTTGGTGAGTCCTCAGAGATTCAGCTATTTTTTTGCAACTTTAATTTTAGGCGCCATATGGCCATTCCGATCCCTTCAGGTCCTCACGGGCTATTCAACCATCTCAAAAACATTCCAATTCCCTGCAGAACCTGACCAATTTGCAATACCCTACTACCCTAAAATCCTCGATGCATGTGGGAATTAACAAAATAAACTTTTATTTATAAAGTTTTATTAATATAAATATTATGCAACACTTCAACTTGGTCCTTATGCAATTAAATGATTTTTAATAATAAATATTCACAACACTTCAAATAAAAAGAAAAAAAAAATAGATACGCAATAGTAAGGCGCTCTCGTATCACATTTAACATAAATACAAACAAAAAAATATTTAAATCTGCGGACTGAATTGATTTGACAATTCGGGGGAACTAGTCGCTGACATGGAATTCGGGTACGACGAGTAAGTTAATTTCCTTTTTTCCGCTGCATATATAGTCGACTCCTTTGAATAATATTTCTTTTCGATTACCTTATCGAAAAACCGAGCCAGTTTTACAGCGTCCGTTGTTCCAGCCGCTAAGCTACGCAAATCGTGACAATTCACGTAAATCTCTTCAGCACCACATTGTTCGGCTGCGAAGGAAATTACAGACTATTTTATTTGAAAATATTTTCATCGATTTTTATTACCTATTCCGCCTGGATTATGCATATGCTTCAGTCGTCGTTTTTCATCGAGTAGATCATGTTTGGTTCCTATAACTAAAATTGGGATCTGTGAATTTAAAAAAAAAAAAATCTATTAGATAGAAAATAATATGATTTCAGTTTCAACCATAGAGATATATATACTGGAGATGGCGAGCAGGGATTTAGTTGAAGGCTGACTTTGTCGCATTCACTTGCACGCAAAACAACAACAAATTGACATAAAGCTCCTGTTTTGTCTCACTCACTCACACGCTAAAACAACAACATTTTGATAAACGAACCTGTTTTGTCTCACTTTTCACCGTTTTTTGGCTTCAAAGCGCTTTATACAAAACCGGTGGCTTGCCGTCTCCATTAGCTCTATGGTTTCAACTCACAAACAACACAATAAAATTCAAAAGGGAACAAAACTTACTTGAGTTAAACACATAAATTGTTCCGAATCGAAGTCCAGGTCGATATTATTTTTAATCGTATCTTTCCCGTCTTTATTTAAAATCTCGATAAGCCATTCACGTAAATTCTCGTTGCTCTTACGATTTGTAAGATCGTGCACGAGTATAATACCGTGTGTTGGATTGTAGAATACTCCGCGTGCATTTTTATGACTTAATGATCCACCGACATCCCATAGCTCAACAAAATAAGTCTTTTGCAACGGGGTTCCTTCTTTGTATTCATGCAACTTCACTTCTACCGAACATCCAACAGTCCATGATGGTCGAGTGAGTGCCTCATTGTTGGCTATTAAATGCGTTAGAGATGATTTTCCAACACCTGTTCATTTAAAGCGAAAAATAAATAGTATTAGTTGAAATTAACAAAACTGTGTATTTTCAATGAAAATAATTTGAGAACTTAAAAACAAACACAGTTGAATAATATCCGCATGAATTACATTTATTAAAAGTAACAAACCAAACAAAATATAAACCCGCAATATGATAATCTAATATATAAAATAAAGTCGCATAAATGGTCGGGCGGTATGGAAATCTACACATGCGAACCGTTCCCTCCCAAATTTTGCATGGACATTTTCGAGACTACCGGACAGGTCGAGAACATAATTATATATTCCCGAAATTGGTGGTTCGCGAGTTATCACCTTGATCAAATAGTTCCCGGAATTTATTGAGAAAATTAAAAATACAAGTTTATTCATCTAAATCTATATTTTCCCCTTCAAAGTAATCCCCATCGACTGCAACACACTTATGCCAGCATTGGATCAGGCGCTCGAAACATTTTTTATTCGTTTTTCGGTATGACTATCAGTGCTCCCTGCGATTTTACCATTACTTCCTCTCGGCTGCTGAAACGCGTTCCCCGTAGTGTTTTTTTTAACTCGATTGAACAGAAAGAAGTCACAGGGAGCCAAATCAGGTGAATTCGGTGGCTGTTGGATGGTATTTGTTGCTTTTTTCGTCAAAAAGTTACGAATAGTGATGGCACTGTGCGACGGTGTTATCAATCAGCGAGTTTTCTGCCCACAATTCCAGTCTCTTTCGGCGAATTGCTTCACGCAAACATCTCATAACGCCCAAATAATACTCTTTGTTTACTGTCGGGCCTTCTGGCGAAAATTCATGATGCACTACACCGTTGAAATCCATGAAAGCCGTGAGTATTGCCTTCTTTTTTGACTCAAACCGACGTGGCACTCGTGCCACTGGTAAACGACCGCTTTCTTTAGAGAATCGTTGCCGAAACACTTTTCCAACATTTCCAACGTTCGCGCACCATTAAATCCGTTTTGTACGCAAAATTTAATACAAGTTCATTGTTGCAACTTTAAATCCATTTCTAAAATTGTAAAAAATCGCCAACACACACAGAGATAGATGTACTCTTGGCTACGTAACTTTTGCAAATGTCTAGCTATGACGCTAAGACTTTCGAGGGAATGTCAACAACAGATGTACCAACTTAACAAAAAAAAAAACAGAACTCAAATCGAAACAATAAAAGCGGCACACGGTGGTTATTCCGAAAACTTTTTGATCAAGGTGGTATATATACTGGAGGACGGAGATCCTTGGAAGTAGGTGCTGAAAAAGCGGTGTTGGATTTCTTACGGATAGGCACTTGAACAGCTCTCTTCCACATGTGCGGAAAAGGAGCCCTGCGCCAGGATCAGGTTATAGAGATCCACTAGCCTGAACTTCAGACTATTGGTGACCGTTCTGATTATCTCGCAATTGATCCTGTCATGTCCTGGTGCCGAAACTAAGCACCGAACTTAGCTCTGCGAAAGATATAGGGTAACCAATGTTTCTATCTGGGTCAGGTGAATAGACTATGAAGTTAAGAGGGGCTGATCTTTTGTCGGCAAGTTGTTCGGGAGAAAAGTTCTAATCCGAAGAGTATGCAGTCCAGGATAGAGCAAGGTGGTTGGTGATATGCAAGGAATTGGTAATGGAACCTAGGTCAGTTGTTAAGTTGGGGATCAGACTTATAGGTCTGCCCTCGAAGATGGATTTAATTTTTTTTCAAGCATCGGCTAAATTAGAGCTGGGATCGATGGAACGTGCAAAAGAGTCCCCGTTTTCTCTTTTTGCAACTTTAATCATTTTTTTTGTTTGTAATAGCCGCCTCACGATGGTAGGAGACTAGGTTTGTATCCGTCGGGTGCCTGTAGAAGTTTATCCAATTTCTATCCTATTCTTGGCTTTAATGGTATTCGAATAAAGTCACTGCTCACTGCTAGAAATTTTTTGTTTTTTGGCTCTCCTGAAAAGTAGTGCCTTTTCAACTTTCGGTACACGTTTCTCAGTAACCACACACCGTAGCGTCTTAATTTTTTTTCAATTTTTCGTGGTAATATTGACTAGCTTCATACATTAGAAAAATTAAATATCTCATTCAAAATTTTATCATTTTTTCAAATATGAAAGCAGAAAAACAGCAAAAAATTTATTCATTCTCTTTTTCTTAAATATCTAGACTTTTACTGCAAATTTTTTATTTACCCATGCACTAGTCTTTTTAATACACTAAACAATAAGTGTAACCAATTTGACTGTTGTGAGTTAAGTGGAAGTTGAGTTTCCGGTACCGAAACATAACGCTTTTTCCCGATACAAAATGTATGGGAGCTAGAAATTTGCAACGAGTCCCTTAAGGTCTTTTGTATGGCAGCTACTCGCAGGAGTGAAACTATTTTTTTAACCTAACGCATTTAGCTTTACAAATTCCTAATTTCAGTACCTGGGGCCCGTGCGTTCCGACGGGTAACAACATATTAGCTGAGTAGATACAAAGCTTTTATAAGCCAAAAATACTTGAAAATGATTTCAATATCTTTTAATATTCAACCAATGAATTAAATTGGAAAACTCAACTCAAAGCTGGTGAAAAGCTGACAAATCCCCCGGACACAGTAAATAAATGAAATAAATTATTTACCAAATTTCGGGATCCGTTTTGAAGATAAACCGAAATATGAGGAATGCTAAGGACATTCAAATAATCTCATTTCTCTAAAATAATAATTAAAAGTGATAAAAAGTAGAATATAATTTGGTATTTAAATTTAAAAAAAATCGGAAATGAATTAGTGTACAGGCATCCACCAAACAAGTACATTATTTATTGTAAAATATAAATAAAATTAAATTTTCGATGATATATAATTTGTTTATACCACACTCAATCCACCAGTTCCATTGAAAATAAGCCCCACTCGATTTAAAGAAATACTTTTTAAAAACTTGGAAACTTCCCGCCATGCAAATCAAACAAGCAAAAAAACACCACCAAAGAAAAAATCCAATCGACAAAAACACCGAACGAAACACCCTGTGTAGAAGATGGCGCATAAAGTCTGCGTTTAACGTTTCGGGTGTGAAACATTTTCGCTAAAATCGGTCATATACCACGGCCAGAATCTCTTCTAATTACTATCAATCGATTAACTATGAACCAACGTACCGGAATCACCAACTAATATCACTCGAACTTTGTCAATTTTCGCCATAATCACGACATTAAAGAAATTTTAGTGAACCAAAAAGTGCGATACATATTTGTGTGTTTGACAGTTGCGCTCGTCCAATGTGCACGGAATAAAATCTGAAACTGACTAAAAATTTCTCAACTCGTCTCTGAGGTGAATTGGTGGCGCCGGCGACAGTAGGGAGAGTTTCGGAAAACGTTTGCATTGGCGTAGGTATGACTTTCTTTTCTTTTTTTTGAAATAGTTTGAAAAAGTAATGGAATTAAATTAAAAAAAAATTCTTAACACTAAATATCACATATTGTAAACAATTTTGTATCATATTGAATAAAACCGATCTATCTATTTAAATTAAAAAAAATATTTACAGCATTATGACTACTACAGAGACAAGGTATGTAACAGAAGTTCCTAGTAGCTTAAAGCAGCTTGCAAGACTTGTGGTGCGCGGCTTTTATACCATCGAAGATGCCCTTATTATCGATATGCTCGTAAGAAACCCATGTACGTTGAAAAAAAAAACGTTTAAAAAGCCGACAGACCGAAAATAAACTGTAATTTCTTCTAGGTATGAAAGAAGACGACATATGCGAACTGTTACGATTCGAAAAGAAACAACTTCGAGCTCGAATATCAACACTTAGGAACGATAAGTTTATACAAATTCGTTTGAAAATGGAAACCGGACCGGACGGTAAAGCGCAAAAAGTCAATTACTATTTTATCAACTATAAAACATTTGTAAACGTTGTAAAATACAAATTGGACTTGATGCGTAAACGTATGGAGACTGAAGAACGCGATGCTACGAGTCGTGCCAGTTTTAAATGTCCCAACTGCAATAAGACTTTTACCGATCTCGAGGCAGATCAATTGTTTGATTTCGCTACCGCCGAATTTCGTTGCACGTTCTGTGGAAGTGCTGTCGAAGAAGATATGTCAGCGTTACCAAAAAAAGATTCACGATTGCTCTTAGCTAAATTTAACGAACAGCTACAACCACTTTATGATTTATTGCGTGAAGTGGAAGGCATTAAATTGGCACCAGAAATTCTCGAACCAGAACCAGTCGATATAGATACAATTAGGGGGTATGTTTTATTTATATTGATTTGGAATTATCGGTCATTATCTTTCTTTTTTTTAAGTATAAATAAACCATTGCAAAGACCAGACATGCAACAATGGTCGGGTGAAGCGACACGTACGCAAGGCTTTGCTGTCGAAGAGACTCGTGTCGATGTTAGTATCGGTGATAATGATACTGCCGACGTTTCTACTTCGCGAAAGGATCGACCTGTCTGGATGACCGAAAGTACTGTTATTACCAATGAAGATGCGGCTAACAATGCCGATGCAATTTTAGAACAAGCCGCTCAAACATCAACGCAACCAGTTGTAGTCACTACGACATCGAATAATACACGAGGGCGAAAAGAAAACGAAGATATCATGTCCGTGTTGTTGCAACATGAAAAGCAACCAGGTAAAAATGATAATGTCTTCAAAGGCCTAAAGATGGGTTCGAAAAATGGAAATTCAAGTGATTCAAGTGACGACGAAAAGGATATTGATAATACTGAAATTCGTGAGTTTTATATAATGCTGATAAAGTGTTAAACTTAATACTAATTTTTTTTACAGCTAATGTTGATTTTATTAATTCCGAGTCGGAAGAAGATCTTCCGACTGTTCATGTTTCTGGTCGCCCATATCCTATTGATGAAATCAACGACAAACTTATAGAACAAATGACGCAGCAGGAAAAGGACAATTACATCCAAGTGTACCAAGAACATTACAGCCATATGTATGACTAGAGAATATTATGTTTTTTATTATTAAGTGAAATCAAGAAATCATTTCTGCAAATCATTATTAAAACCATTATTTTATATTTGGAAAATTAAGCTATTTTTATTATCCTATTAAAACGGATTTAACTGGCATTTATGCAGAGCAAAAAGTGGCAATAGCTGTAGTTTGAGAGAGGTGGAGTATTGAGACTATCGTGGAATCAGCAAAGTAAATTTTCTGTGTCCATAAAGAAACACATAGTCGTGAACAATCGAAAGGAAAGTAATAACCGAACACTTCCTTGTAAGAAAATATTTTTCAAAGGAAACTATATTCTGATTAAGTAAAATATAATCGGTAATTAAAAAAAAAATAAACATATTGTAATCAATAAATTTAATACAATAAAGAACTCAGAATTCGATACACCCTGTTTGTATTTACTGCCGTGGTGAACAAAATCAGCTGATTAGTCTGCGTATGTGTCACCCTGAAAATCTATTAAAAAAATATAAACATTGTAGCTTTTTGATTTTTTTTAAGATATGGAGGACTCCGCGAAGTAAGTGAAATAAACTAAATTATTCGAATTATGCATTTAAAAATCCCACTCATTTATTTCCTTGAATTGATCTTGTGCAGTTACAGCCAAATCTCCAACAGCAACTCTGAGCCTAGTCCTGTGGCAGAAAATCTATCCCAGGGATTACTCAGTCTCTACCAGCCGGCTCTTACTAAAGTTAAAATGGACCTCAGAGAACTATTGTAAGTTTCCTGTAATGAATTTATTAGTTTTCTTATTTCATACGGTAGTAGAAATTTGCAGAGCAAAACAGAACAGTATTTACATCGACTTTCAATCCGAAAAATTCAATTTTGTTGATAGTAACATCAGTGATGTGGAAAATATGGTAATTATATTGCTTGGAACAAATTTACCCAACAAGTGCAATGTAACTTATTCTGTTTTTTTCACCAGATGCTGAAGTATAAGCAATACAAAGATAAATTAACGGGCATTAAGAAAGACATGGCTAACATTCATCACAGAACAAAAGCTTTGAAGGTAAGACTACTCTAGTAACAATTTTTGCCAGATGGAGGATGCATTCGATGCGATCAGCGCAAAAAGATGTTGTTTTGAACGGAATTCTAGTAGATCAAAATAATTGAAGGATGCTTGAGGGTAGGGAGAAACAGTTGACGAATTAATTCGTCGGTAGCTAAAACGTGAACAGAAGTGATATGCTTGCTGGTTATCTACGCCTGTTGGGTAGCTAGATACCTTGTACACATTCTTAACGATAAACGCTTGGACTGCACAAGAAAAATTGTTTAATTACTTCGACTTGCCCAAATGAATTATTGAGATAAGATTCTTCACTCAGAGATGGAATACAGCTCTGCTTGATTTACACTGTTCGGTGTTGGAAACGTAGCACTCCATCCACAGCGCAGCTCGGAATGCAGAGCGTCAGTTCACATTGTTTCCACCAATTCAGATGTTGGAGGAGTTTTCACACTAGAGATGGGTAAAGCAGTTCCTTTCAGCGAAGTACTTCCCTCCGAGTCACTCACTTTAAGAGACGAGTTCAGTGAAGTATTTCCAGAAGTCTTCGTTACATCGTTTTCGTTCGCTTCATAGTTCAACTTCAGTGTGAAAAATGATGAGAGAAAAAAAGGTCAGTAGTTCTAGAAAATGACGAGCAAAAAAGGCAAAAGGTACATCTAGAAAACGATGAGCAAAAAACAAAAGAAAGGTCACGAGATCTCGAAGATGATGACCAAAAAAACAGTCAGTCCAAAATTCCTGACCATTCCTCTTCGCAAAGTACTAAGCTTCATTGAAAGCGCAGGAATTTAAGTGGAATCATAGTTAATCCGGGTGACGTCACTCAACTGTGGCTTCAGTGACAGTGGTTAACCATACCAACACCTTTTGAAATTCTAATCTAGCTGAATAAAGAATGGCGCAAAAAAAAGTCGATCGAGTGAAAAAATTAAGTTAAATGAAGAATTAAAAACAAATCGACCTCGTTCGTGTCGTTGTACAGTTTCTCGAACTTGATTACTCCTTAGGTTATCAGTCGCATATCAGCATTAAAACGTTTCGGACTTCTACCCATAAAATATTAAAGTTACGCCCATACTGTTGTCCGATTTATTTTAGTTTCAATTACTTTAGTAGCATATCTATACATAGGTAATAAGTTTCAACTTTCTGGCATAAGCCGTTTCTGAGATATGACAAATCAACCACTTCACCACCACCCTTAAAACTTTTAACTCGTTTTTTCTAGTATCTGTTAGACAACCACAAAGTTTCAGCCCTCTGACATCAATGGATTTTAGAATGTTTCAATCCCAGCTTTCAAGTGTTTTGGACGCATTGTTTCCCCCACTCGCACACCCTTCAACCACTATTCACAATTTTTTTTGCAAATGTGTACAATTTTAGTACTACATAGCTTCCAACTTTCAGCCTCCTGGTAACAAGCTGTTCTTGAGATCTAGAAACCAAAATTTTGTATCTTAAATGCTTCACTCTCCTCCTCTCACACCCCACGTCACTAAAATATACCAACCGTAGCGGTTAACCCATTCTACCTACCATAAAAATTTCAGTTGAATATCTCAAGAGGTTTGAGAGCTACGCGCCTTCAAACTGTTTTGCGTACGGCGGACGGCATCTACGGCGGACAGACGGACATTTTTTTGCTTTTTTGGGGTTTACTAGTCCTAAAGGCTGGTTTACATGACGAATGCAAATATTTTTTACTGATATTGTGAGGGAGAAGGAAAATCTCTTATAAGAAACTGATCAGGAGTGAAACGAACAGATATCATGTTTAGCAAAAAATATTATCAATATTTCTGTGAATTTTGTTTTTTTTGCAGTGGTTTCTTTCTAATCCATTGAAAATTCGATATGCTAGCTCTCTCACAATTTCAATAAAAAATGTTTGCATTTGTCATGTAAATCAGCCTTAAAACCCGAAAATACAAAATTTCAACATAGTGAATTTTTTTTTAGAAATTTCAGGAAGATACTTTGTTATTAAAAAATAATAAAGTAAAAACTCAATACTTCAAACTAAATTTAAAGATACTCAATAAATAATAAGAAACTTTACAAAATAATTGAATAAGTTAAAATTAATACATAAGTCTGAGTCTGGGTGACTTAGTGGCTAGGACACTTACCTTCGGTGCACCTGGTACCTGCTTCGAATCTGCTTGGCGAAACGTTATTTTCGAGAATGGAATTGGGTGCCGGACTACTACCAGTTCACTTCAGCTGTAAATGAGTAGCTGAGTTAAAATCGGGGTAATTAAAAATCACGGACGAGCGTGTGGCTGACCACTTCACCTCCTAGTGTTCCGCTGTGTAACTGTAGCATTACTTCAAGGCCTAGGCCCGATTTGAGCTGTTGCTCCATTGATATTATTATAACATAACCAAAAATATACGTATAATGAACACAGCCTATAAAAAGCAGTGACAACAAAATTAATAAATAAAATAAAGTAGCTGTAAAACTAAAATAAAAGTTAAACATATAATAAATAAGATTAAGTACAAATATTATTAAAAATCGAATGGCGCCGAAAAATATAGTTCGCCAGAAATTACAAAAATTTTAACGGAAATTTTTATTTTAAGTATTATCTGCTTCATGAAGGACGGAACACGGACGCTGGTTGAAGCATACCATCGAAGCGCATGTCGATCGATTGTCGAGTGGGAATCATATTTCAATTTTTTAACTCGTTACCCAATCAGCCTGAAATTTTAGTTGTACAGGCCAACGCAACGCAATTCACATTCTTTTTCGTGCTATTATCGAGAACCGATGACAGCTTATTCAAGAAGGCGAAATAATATTAGCAGTTTTCAAGCCTCTTCTCATGGTTGATTTTATTATAGCTTCAGCTAAGCATAATGCGAATCGATTCAATTTTCACCTTATTTTCTCTTCTTCAACATTTATGAGACCGATCCTGGGCGATTCAAACTTTGTCGCTCCTTAAATGTCTCTTCGAATTGTCCGTCTTATAAATGTGTTTCTGGGACGAATCACTGTTCTTGCGGATTCTATTCAAATTATTTCCAAATGGAATTTAATTTAATTTTAAAAATAAGAATATCCTGAAATTTAAAATAAAAAATCCAGTACAACTTGTCTTTAGTGTAGAAATGATATTTTTCGTAATTTCACTTGCAGAAACGAGCACATCACATTCAAACATGCAAGGAAAAAGAGTTGGCCAACAGACTGCATCGACAACAACAGGAAGAAGCTCTAATTGGAGAACAAAAGAAATCGCCTAGTAGTTAATGTATACAATGTAATTAAAACCAGAATACAAAGCGATTTAAATTGTATACTACTAAAAAAAAAAGAATACTTTATATTTTTAAACCCCATTTTAACATAATAAATTGTAATACAATAAAAAATAAAATAATTAAAAGAACAAAAACGAGATCTTTTTATAATATATAAAAATAAAAATACTTAGTAAATATTATAATAGCCGTGCTGCCTTTAACGTCACGTTCTTTGTTAAGGCACAACAATTTGTGTTTTATTTAAAAGTTGGAATAACTTTATCACTAAAAAATTAACCATTAAATTTGTTTTAACAATAATTGCATTCGAATGTTGAAGTTATTAAGTCCTTGAATTAATTTCCTGGTCATCGAGCATGTGAATGGCATCACTTGGCGGCAGGTAATTCGGCCCAAAACCTAAAAAAAAATTATGCAGAATAATCTTCACGGTTTTCTTCAATTTTACGGACAGTTTAAACAAATATACGAGTATTAGGCGAAATTAAATGTTTGTGATAAGATTTTAACAAAAAAAAAAGCATTTGTTTTGTTCGTAAGCTGCTGAAATGATGGGTACAAATTAGAACGAGTTTATTTCGTTAATGCTATGATTATTCTGACTTATATTACTCGTTTTGATTAAATATTTGCATAAGAAAATGCATTATAAAGATAGAAGGTATACACAGATTGAATCAACAGTGTGCATAAAGGCAAAGAACAAGCTGTGATCAAGCCAATGATTTAGTAATATTATAGTTGTATGTATTATACTTGAGATAACTCGAAATGAGCATTACGTACTCATGAATCACATAATAAAATCATTCAACTAGCAAGTGTCGAAGCTTAAATTATAGTTTAAGATCGGGAATAATAAAGTTATCGATGCAATCTTTTTTTCGCATACTAAAAGTTTAATTTTATCGATATTATTTTCGTCTGGATACTTAAGGGACTTTATGAAAGAATTGTCAAGATAGTGTGTTAGTGTTGACTGTTTTCTATTGTCGAGTAAGGTATATTTTACAGATGCAATAATCGCTCGACTCAGCAATGTTCTACTATCGGACGAGATTAAATTACCTCTTTGGATACATTTTATTGTCTGCATAAATGCTGATAGCAAAGTTTATGATACATCCACTCACTCAGTTTTGTGAAACGCGTGGCCAGTGTCAGAAGCTATAAGTTGTACTCATTGGGATTTGTTTTTTCGAGTGTAAGGAGATAAATATCAGATCTGCAAGCTTTTGTGTAACTATACAGGAATATGTTTATTTTCCCACAAAAGAGCTTCTGTAGACGCGAGCATAAAGCATATTACAAGTGTTTTACTAGCAATCAGTTATTTTTAAATGCAAATATTAGTATGTGTACATATAATAATTGTGCGTTTATATTTTCCAGAAATATAGCTCGATAACGTGGCAGACCTACATTATGGAATCATTTGATTGAATTGTTGACAAATCTTCTGTAGAATATTCTACAGTTCGTGATGTGAGAGAAATTTTGATCCACAACACGATTTTGGAAGCAAATGAGACGTGGTAAAGCCGTTTTTAAACTACCACGTCATGCAGATAATAAACCTTACTTTGGCACATGACGACGTGTACAGCGTTTTCTCGATTTTGCATTATAAAAAATGCGTGGAAGATTCATCGCAATCCAAAATTTGACGATTAAAATGGGCTATGAAATAGCTATAGGTTTCCAAAAAGAATTTATTTATTTATTATTGTTTTCTGGAAATAAATCCGCAGGTAACAAGTATAAAGGCATCTTGGCTACTGGGCTATATGATGGCGTCTTTCAAAAAGTAATTTTCTGTGGTCCTACTTTTACAGTTTCAGTATAGAAATTGTGGTCATTATTTTACTCAAAAATATGGTTACAAACAGCCGAGGAGAAACATTTTAAAAGTAACGAAAAACCAGATTGCAGACATATTTTGGGATCCTGTGAGAGAATGAGAATGTAACACAAAAACGGCGAGAATCAAAAATCAATATTTTATAAAAATTGAAAAACGTGACGTTGTTATTCTGAGGGTGTTCAGCCTTCCACTTGAACATGGCCGTTGTACATATTGCACGGCCACTGTAACTACGGGCGGCTCATACTTATGAGCCGGAAATTGTCATTCCCGAAAAGCTCGGATCGACTATATAAGCCGTGACGAGCCATGGCTCCGTCTTATCGAGAAAGTAATTTTTATAAACTCGAGTCACGCCGCTTTCGACGTAAGTATAAAAAAATCATCAAAATACTGTTTCTCCCTGGTAAAGTTCAATCGAAGTTTCGACAGGTTAAGACAAAAAAAACACATCTCCGACAGCCTACTTCGGATTGCTCCGTTGAATTCGGGTTCTGAATTCAAGGAGCCTGATGAAGACAGGAAAGTCACAAACTCACAAAATCAAACAACCCACAAACCAAAGAAAAAAGATTAAATAGAAAACACTCATAAACTAAAAACCGGCATTTTTATTTTTTTTCTAACTCCTTTCCCAATCCAACAGGAAAGAAGGGTTCGGACATGAGAGAGGGTATTTAATTATTAAAAACTACATAGAACAAACTACAGTCACGAACTGCTGCCTGCAACCCAATCGTATGATACTCTAGCTAAATGAATACTGAACACTGATTTATATTGTAGTTGGGGATAAAGTAGAATTACGTGTGTGCATGATGTATGTCCTTTATTAAGGACTGTCATTAGATTGCTACTTAAAACTAAAAAAAATAGGTAAGTCATCGAAAAAAATATATTCCTTTTTGAAGGGCTTTCACCTGGGCGGGGCAGGAAGGACTCACTCGGTTTTTTACATATTTATCCTTTTCCTTGGAATCATTCAAACATTAATGTGTACGAAATTTCAAATTTGTAGCTTGACCCGTTCAAAAGTTATCGGCAAGGTACCAGAAGGACTCCGCAGTAAACCGAAAATTGTTGTCACTCAAAACAAATTTGTACAAAATACCAAAATCGTAGCTAAACGATTACTTGAGTTGTAGTGAGCTTCGTAAATTAAGTGAAGACATTTTGACAGGATATTTCTATGGCAGCGACAAATAGCAATTTCTTCGCAAATCATACATTTGGCTTGAACTATTGGAAAACAAACGTATACAAAAATTCAAAGACGTAGATTAAATGGTTGTGAAGCCATCGATAAATTTTCTAGAACATGTCTTTTGAATTATTTTTTGTATGGAAGCTACTCGAAGAGGTAAGGAAATTTCACTGACAAACGAAGTCTAACTTCATTTTCACTCAAATCTTATTTATACAAAATTTAAGCTTCTGTGACTAAACGATTTCTGGAGTTAAAATAAGTTTCGTGAATGGAATGAGGATATTTTAACAGGATATTTGTATGGCAGCCACACGAAGAACTAATAAAATTTTCTTCCCAACCATACAAAAACAACGTATACAAAATTTAAAAGTCGTAGCTTTAGGCGTTTCGAAGTTATTGGTCAATATTTTTGAACACCTGATTTAAGCTCATTTTGTATGACAGCTACCCGAAGGAGTAGGACGATTTTGCCCGTTAACGAATTTAGCCTTAAAAATTCAGTAAAACATTCAAATTCAAAATTTCAAGACCCTAGGTAAAGGCGTTCTTGAGTTATCGTGCTAACGGACAGACAGACGGATATATGGGCGTCAGGCGAATTTGAAGTTTTTGGCCACAAATAAAGAAAAAATAATATATAACTTTTTTTCATCTGAGGCTTGGGTCTATGTGTTACGAACTTTTGGGCTGGATTAATACGCTATATGATTTCATCTAGAGGCATCAATAGTAATAATCAAAATTCTGATAAGTAACAAAGCAAAAAAATAGTCTGGCTTTTTATTGTCAATTCGAGAGCTAATAAGTACATAGCTATGTACATATATTCTCCAACAATATCTTCATCAAGTACTTATCTACTATCATCAAATAATTTAGGCAATATTATCAGCGTTTCTTTACAAAACAAATAGTTTCAAAATGTTTTTTATTGACACAATTGAATTAAAAGCATTATTGGTCTCAATATTTTTAGATGTAGATTGTATTTTAATTATCTATTAAACACAAGTACACAAGAAGGAAGGTGAAACTCGATCGTATACAAGAATTTTCCGCAAGGTTCACAATTTGTATGCGTAGGTTTGTCAAGGAATTCGATTGCTCGATTGGATGAATCAAATGATCGATTAATATCTTTATGCCACTGGGTAATATCAAGGTCAAGGTCGGATTAAAATAGTTATCACTTCTTTTAGGGGAACCCGCCGGATTCTTGTCACCCGAGGTATCTATACAGTATGTAATTTTAAACAAAGGAAATTGGAATGACTGTAAATAGACTCGCCAAGAAATTATTAAAGCTTTTTAGAAATAAAAGATTTCAATCGACTTCATATAGGATTTTGTTATTTTGCACGAAATTTCTATCTTCCAATGCTGCATATAATTTCACCTGGTATTTAAAAGACTCGATAGATCGGCATTCTTCTCCCATTTTCAGAGAATCAAGGATGTCACTCTTTGTATAAAAGCATCATGTATTAAACACAGTTATAGCAGTTATAGAGTTAAAAATTCTCTCAAAACTTACAGAATTTCTTGAATCGATTTTTTCACCTCTTATTGAAAATATTCTGCACTTTATCTCCAACAGCAATCGTTGAATTACGACTATATAGGCCTAAGACATTTAGAAACAGGGTCTGAAACTGAAAGATTTATATGGCTTTAGAGAGTAAAGAGCAGGAAGCAGGTAATGGTCGGCATTGCTACGAGCAGCACTATGCTTTTATCGGAGATCATGCAGAAACTGTGTATAGCTAAGTACTTGAGTTGTTTATGTATTATGGTTGTTAGAATTTATCCAGCACATTTACATGTAAAAATATATCGAGCAGGATACAGAAAAATCTTGTATTTTGCAATTATAACAAGCGTTTTAGTTATATATTAGTATGTAAAAAATTTTCAATGGAGAACATAAGAATAAATTTGTGTTAGTCCTCAGAAAAATGTAACATAATAATTAATATATATCTACTGTTCAAACTACATACTTGCAAATAAAAAGAACACGAATGCAATATTAGAATAACGAAAAGTACGCAATTAGTAAATCAAAAACGCAAAACACATGCCAATGAAACGTATTTTTCGTGATTAAACAACCTTTCTTTTGATATATGAACAGATTTTTAATGCGCCATGTATGTAGATACATATTAATTATTTCAAGATAATTATTGATTGAATATTTCCTTTCCTGAACTCTTAATGTTATTTGACAAAACAATGTTTTTAATATTTCAATATACTTCACCACCTAAACATGTTTATTAAATATTAATCCTCTGTGATCTTACCATTAGATTTTCCATAGCGTTGCATTAACCATTGTAATAGAGCATGGCCAAATGCAGCACACAAGGCACAAATACCAAAAATTCGGAATGTCAAACTTCCACCTATTTCTCTAAATAATAGACCACCAACAAAACTACCAATCGAAACTCCGATTCCTTCAAAAACCGCACCAACAAGACCCTGCGAACAAAAACAAATATCTATACATAAAAATAAATTTGAATTAAGTTCCATCGATTACCTGTAGCGTTGCTTCTGTGCCCGGTGGAGCGACAATGCTTGCATACGATGTCATCGTTGAGTAGAAAATTCCAAACGTTACACCATTTAAAAGTTCGATAGGTAATACCCACCAGGGATTTGTTAAAATCGAATATAGAATAAAACGTACACCAAATCCAAAAAGGACTAAGGTCATTGCATTTATATGACCGATTTTCTTCAGGATCCATCCAGACAGAAAGAAGAACGGTAGTTCGCCGCCGAAACATTGAATTCCCATTGCCAGTCCTTGTAACGTTTTCATCCAATTCTGACTGTTGCAATTTTCTTGCATACTTCCCAAATCTTCTAGGTACCAGAATAAAAAGTTCCATATTAGCGCTGTACAGAGTCCTACTACTATACACCATGCGAAAAATATAACAACGCGAACAGATAGGAATATCTTGCCGATGTCTTTGACGATGCTTGTCGATAATTTCGTTTGATTATGCTGGAAATTAGTTTGAAAAATAACTGAATTTGTAAATAAAACATAAAGCATAGTACAGAGGGTTAGACAATGTCCATATTTATCTGGAAATATGTCTCAGGACACATTAAACGAAGTTGGAATTTGATTATTTTATTAGTGGCTCACAATTTTAAGAAATAAAAATTTCGGGGTGTGTTTCAAGTGTACCAAAATTGGTGAGAATGACTCAATTTACTAGTAAATAACAACTTGCTACACTTGTTCTAACCGGTGAAAGTTTAAGGGTGCTTCCAGTTTACTATGTTTTGTTTTTAAGTGTCGAGCATAGAAGTTCCAAACATTCCTAAGGGTTTTACCCGATCTAGAAAACCAAATACAACGGAAAATTGTTCTCAGCTAAGATCAGACCTGATTTAAGTAGGAAGGTGCCGCAATATTGATGTCGGCTTGTGCTACTTTGAGTGCTTCAGCGTAGATAAAACGATATCGAAATTGGATTGAAGATTTTTTTTTACGGCCGTTGGTTTAACTTAGGGGTCACCCTTTAACGCGATTGCACAGCTAGAATAACATAGGTTGGGAATAAAATAGTGTGGTAGGAGATTTAGAGCGGAGGATGAAGTTATTTCGTATAATACAACTCATATAGAACGAGAGCAGAGACAACGCTGAATCTATTTAAGAAAGGTTGAACTAAAGTACTAAACAGAACACGGACTTCGACTTCGATTTGCCTACCTTGCGGCAGTCGCAGGTCATTTCCTACCTTGTCGCAGGCGAAGTCGGTTGTGGGCATCACCACATAATCCTGTGTATTTTAAAAGACAGGAACTGCGCGATCGAAGTCGAAGTCCGTGTTCTGTTTGGGCCTTAAGGTCAAAGGCTTCAAGTTTTCTAAGAGACATTGCTGCCAAACTCTGTCAAACGCTTTATCGAATAGGCAAGCACTTTACCTTCGCCAAATTTGGGAATGCACGAGTTACAGCGTTCCGTTAGGTAACGCAAAAGGTAATCTGTAAAACGACCGGAACGGAACCCATATTGGCTATCGTGGATCAGATCTTTGTCCATCAGGTATTTTTTTTTTTCGATTGACAACAGTAATGACTATAGGGCGGTGATTAAGCGGAATCCACTTTGTTCCTTCCTTCGGATTCGGCTGAACATTCGCAACTTTCCATATCTGAGGAAAGCACCCTGAAGAGTATAAAAGATAAAAGAAATTGTGAAGCGGTCTAGCCAGAGAGGAAAAGCATTTCTTTAGATTTTGGGGTCCAGCCGACTTGTACGCACTGAGCTTTTGCAAGATCTTGGAAAAAACCCTAGTTAGAAAACGAATAAGTGGCATCAAGGAATCAGATATTGGGGGGGGGGGGAACTTTGATTCGAAGGTAAAACTCAAGAATTTTGCCTTTGGGCAATTCAAGTTTGCTTCGAGTGACTGTATACCGATTTATAACGCAGAATTGACAGGCTCATAAGCTCTCATTTATCAAAACAATTAAATTATTTTGCATTCATTTAGTTCAAGATAATATCACACATACAAGCTACAACGTAATCCATGAATCAGACAGCCCATAGCCTCCGCTAATCTATCATTTCGATTTAATATTTAATTGACACGTATACATATGGCTAACTGATAAATATGGTAATTGAAAAACAAATTGAAGTTGCAGATTAGAGAAAAATGTAGGAAACTTATCTTTTTAAAAAAAAAATTGAGAAATGAATTGAGAGACTAGTTTCAAATCGCTGATGCAATTTTTATGTACAGGCATAACATGTCAAAGGTTTACGAAAAAATCAAGTTTTGCAGATACATATGTGTAGCTACTTTGATGAGTAAGGAGAAACCGACCAAGAACCAAAGGAATGGCTTTGGGCCTATTTTAATAACCACTGTTCTTGGTAGCTGCACTCCTAAACGACCTAGGCGGTATTTTGATTCTTATCTTATAGAAATATATAATATATAGACATACCTTCAATTTGAAGGACACAACAACGTCCAGTGCCATAAGGATCAAAGTCATATAAAACACGACCGTATAGTCCTTGAAAACTGCTTCACCAGAAAATACGTCCACCAAATAGCCAGCTATAATCGACGAAACTCCCCAACCGATAGCTCCCCAAAGCCGCTGATTACCATACAAATGATGTCGATCTCCGAGCATTTCGAAACAAATTGCATCTCCGACACTAACTACAACCGCCATTCCGGCCCAACTTATAACCAGGAACGCGAAGAACAACCAGAACTGATACAATCCAGAAACGTCCTTATTTTGAATTTTCGACTCTGTCAGTACATCCATAATGTACTGATCGTTACATTTAATGGTGCAGTCAGTTTTAAAGTAATTTTCGGTTTTGTTTGGATGCGGACAGTACATCGTTGAGTTCTTTTCATTCACTACGCCACCATGTAACAGAAAAAATATTCCATTTTTTTCGATCTCAATCCGATCCATTCGAAGTTGCGTACTGAATTGAAACTTTTTATTTTTCGCGACATCGTCGCATTTATCATAGACGGCCCAATGATCACAAATCATGCTCCACATCCACGAGTTCGCATTGCAATTTAGTTCGCACGAAACTGAACGGTTCTTGTATTGATTTTCTAAATTATTTGCAATACAAGTATCAAGCTCGGAATTCTGCGGAATGAAACGCAAATCGTTTACGCCATTGTTACAATGAAATTCCATCGTTGAACTCTTCGGTATCGATGGAATGAAAAGGATACAAAAGAAGGCAATCGCGGTCATTAATTGAAATATTAGAAACAGACTTTTCTGCCGATGAAATCTTCACATAAAAAAGAATTAAGGTTTGATTATCTTGAAATTATGACTTGTTAGAATCATTTACCTGTCTGCAATTAATCCAAAAGTGGGCTTAGCAAGTAGTCCAACAACTGGAAGAATAGTGTAAACAGTTCCGACGACCACTGAAGAAAAGCCCAGCTGTCGGGCAAATGTTGGCATAAAAGGCACTACTGGAGCGGTTCCTGGTCAAAGAAACACTTTTGCGTAAACATTTCGATAGTTTTAACGAGTAGTAGCTAAGACAAACCTGCATTGTACAGAAAGTAGTGAGCCTTCATGGGAAGGAGCTTCTTGTCGATTTCAGGCTTCATTTTGGTTTTAGCTCGAGTTTCACGTTAATGAAGAATACAGATGACTATGAAAAGAGTCGCTCAAAATTACACTAGATTAAATATTATCGAAAACACCATCATATCAGACAAGGAAGCATTTTCCACACTAGTCCGCTGTGCACTTTGAACCGCTATTTTTTGACGTTTATTTAATCAGCTGGTTTGTTTTTCACCTCTCTGTGAAGTGCGGAGTGGTGTGTTTCGAATTTCCAATTAGTGGTGTAGCGATAGATCTGGTGTGCGATCTCTGTACTAAACGATCCAACTTAGCATATTTCCGTTACAATTTTATGAAAACAATATTAAGTAAAACTTGCAGGAGCAGACCGTGGACAAAAGCTTGGGTCTCAAACGAAATATAGGAAACTGTTTGTACATGGCGGTTGTGAGTCCTATTCTGACATATGGGTTGACCAGTGGTATGGTGGGAAGCCATGGATAAAAATTACAATCTTAGAGAACTAGGAATAGTGCTACGGACTGTCTGTGTTATGATCACGGAAGCCCTAGTCACAACGCCTTCTGCCGCGTTGGAGTTGTTCATTCATCCATAGCAGTGGATATCTTTGAGAAACAGGTAGAGCAAATACAGCATGTCGGGGCACTTATGCTGAATATACAAGGGAACGAAAGAGCGGACGAGCTTGCGAGATCGGGATCGGCATTGATTGGTAGGGCTGAGGAGGATGTTTGTCCACCGGTATGCGGCATATAAGCGTAAATTGGTGAGCGCTCTAAAAAGACAGCCGAGTCATGGTGGGCAGGGCTGGCAAGCTGCAGGATTTCTAGATCCCTATGGCCCGAACTGGATACTCAAAAGACTAAGAATATATTGACATGGGATAGAGGAAGACTGCGACTGCTCGTCGGAGCACTGACGTGGTACTTATGTTAAGGAAACACGATAGGGAAAGCGGAGTCGGACATTGGTAGGTTCTGCCATAATCTATATGTATAATAGAAATAATATTAAAACTCCATTTCATCATCCAAACAAATATAATATTAAATTAAACTTCCATTTCACATTCCAAACAAAAATCTGCTCGCTGCGCTTCGTGTCGACAGGACGGGTACCTCAGATTTGTGAGAAGCGAGAAGGACGGCTCACGGTGATTTTACAATTCTTCTCTATCATGTATGCTTTGAGTGATGTCACTCACATTATGTGTGAATGGCCGTGGATCGCTAGAAGGCGTTTGAGATGGTTGGCTAGTCTTTTCTTCAAAAGCATCGAGGATTTGAGGTCATTAGGGTATGACGAACTAGTCAGGTTCTGCAGCAGTGTTTCTGAGGTGCTGAACCTGAAGGGATTGCAATGGGCCCGTCTGTAGTGGTTTAGCGTTGCGCCCCTACTTAAACCTTAACTTGCAGGAGTGACAACATCCCTGCTTTTACCACTTGCAGTTGCTAGTTTTTTTAAAGACCCGAAATCTTTACCTACATTTCATATATAATTTTTCTTACAGTAGCCATTGTAGCTCCCCAAAACGTCTGATGGCATCGCATCATGGCCATCGCGAAATTTTATTCATTCCATATGATAACAAGGAGGAACAATTATCTCACTCTTATTCGTATCTTTCGTTTTCAAAATAGGCCAGTCAATGAAGACATTGAACTTACAACTCCGAACTTTTTGAAATTGTAGGAAATAATTATAATAACTACATAAGAAGAGTAAACAGACTTCATGTAAATAAAATACACTCATGACGGATTACAGTGCGTAAATATTTTAAACGCTACCTAATACGTACAATAATGCCATATGGCTATAAAAGACCTGGCACTAAAATACATGCGCTAGCATATTCATATGCTAGCGTCATAAAAATAAATAAATAAATAAATTGTAAACGCTATGCCGGAGTGTCAGATGTGAGTCGATTTACTAACTCAACTTGAGTTTCGTAATAGGCCGTAATTATATTTTGCACTTAAACAGGCAAACAACAAATTTACACTAACAAATGCAGTCCACATCACTTTCATCAGTCTCCAAATAATTACAATACATAGTGTTGTGAAACTATCTTTTCGACCACTAAGCAGCCTCGGTAAGTCTGCAGATTTGTTAGGAGGCTCTCCAGATCAAGACAGCATATTTCTGCCGGTTAGTCAGGCGAGCGTGTAGGGCTGCCTTGGAAGGTTAAAAAGAACAAAAAAGAATGCAGCTACATGGTGGAAGCCCCGACGATTTTTCTTCTTTGTTCCTCGAGTTTTGCTCGAGAACAAAAAATTGCGAAGGTTGAGCCCGGGTCTTTGTGAAAGGTTCTAATGTTGGTTATAACGTATTTACTATCGGTTATAACATTCTATTTTTGTGTTCCCCTTAAGGTACGTTATAACCGGCTAGATTCCCTTGACAGAAGCGATAGTTTTCATATTTTTCAATACATTAAGTTGGGCAATCTCCTCTTTCTGCCACGCACTAAGACGCGACTCACGTTCATTCTATCAAAATGCAATAATCGACCGTATTGTGATTGTCACGTCGCGTCACTTCGATGACGATTCGATATCGACGCATGAAAAGGCGATTGTGAGTGTCGATTGTCATCGAGCGTTGTCACTTTGATCGTCATTTTTCGTCGATGACATTCCGAGTCCGTGACGCCTGAAGAAAATTAACGTTGATGCAAAAATGCAAGTATAGATTTGACAAAAAGATGTTTCTTTCCTTATTTTGATGGATTCGCAACAAGTAATCGTCATTAAAAGTGGTGTAGATCGACACACATTAAAGAAATACGGCTCCAATTTTCGGCACTGTAAAATTCTTTGGCACTACCGTCACGAGATGCAAGCAGAAGTGAGAGCCAAAAATGGGCCGAACAAGATGTATATCTTTTCCACTTTAGAAAAAAGCATTATCCGCATCTTAAATTTGAATGTAGGATTTGATATTGCATAAAAATAACGTCATAGTTGTAAACGAAGACATACAAAACCTTAAATTCGCAATTTACAGCTGATACATACATATCAATATGGCAATGCCATTGAGTCACGTCGATGGAGTTACACAATCGCTTTTTCCGATCGACGTGACACTTCGCATCGGCATCGAAGTGACGTGAGCGCGACATTCACAATACGGGTGAATATTTCTGTGTAAAATAATTAACAAATTATGTTGGTGTATATAATTATATAGATTTATTTTTTTTTGTATTTGTATTACATTAAAAATTGCGTTATACACAAAAATGTATATATATATACCTCTTATTTTAAAATATCTGTGTCTATATATTATGTTCTGTTTGTTTCACGTTTTTTTGTGTTTATATTAGAATAGCTGTAAATTTTTTACTTCTGTCTTACATAGCTATGTTATATAATATATTCCATTTAATATTATTTATATTTTTATTTTACATTTACATATAATGTACATATTGATATATTTATCTTTAGTTTATTTTTTCTAGTTCTATATATTCATTTTTTCTGTATTTTTTTGCCTATTAAATAAAACAATTTATTTGAAAACATAGAATTTTTATTATTTTATGTGTTTAATAATAACTTTTCACTTATATATTTTTCTATAAAGATTTAATTATTTTACATACGTATATTTTATATATATAATACATATAAATTTATAATGTTTATGTACAGTATATTACATAAAAGCAATATTTTTTTTTTACATAACTTGTTTATTTACAGGAATGTACATTTATGTTAAAATGATTTTGGTATCAATTTCTTTTACATATTTTTAATGTAAAATATAAATATGAAAAATATTCTTATATAAAATATTTACAAAAATAAATGAAAAATAGTTCGTAGCGTAAAATTTTTGTTTTTTGTTAATCGTAACTGTTTATTTTATTTACTAAATGGGCCACAGCGTCTCAAAACAGTCGGCGCAGGACATAAGATTTTCTTATGTCGAATTGCGGACAAAAAGGAATACTAGAAAACGAGGCAGCCGATTTAATTGACAAGAAGGCAATGGATCTGACCAATGGTAGATGGCAGGCGCGTAGCTTCGTTGGGGTAGCGCAATAACACGATCGTCAAATTCTATGAATTCTACAACCATAAACACGTAATTTTCATTCAGAAATAAGATTTCGATTGCTAAATTCCAAGAAGTAATCAAAAAATTCAGCGATCGTATCGTTGCGCTAGCCCTGCAAAGAATCACGCTACGCGCCTGGTAGATGGTTTACCCAACGACGTGTGAAACCTCCACGCAGCTATGGCCAATAATTCATCCTAAAAGAACTAATGATCTTTTAAAAAGAAGTTGTATGGTGACCTATAACATTACACTGTCTCATTGTCAGACAGGGAAGAAAGGGTCAGATAGGCAGCCCAATGAGCAGGGAACTTGGAAGATATTGTTGCTGGGATAATGTAACTACTCGAATAAGATTAAAAAATTTTATATTCTACGTATGTCCTAAATGCACATCAACTTCACTGTGTCTTTACGAGCAATCAACACAAATATTGTATTTAGATAGTCAAAAAATAAAAAAAAAAACATTTTCATTTGCGTACGCGCATATAAACGCGATCACCTTTTCCCTTATTATTCAGTTAGAAAAAAGTGAAGATGCTATTTTCACATTAGTACAAAATACGGAAATATTGCTTTAGTTTGAACACAAGGGGTGTAAAGGGGGCAATTAACAAAGCAGTCGACTTGTAAAATCCCAAAAAGGCCATCGAAAAACTTCAAAAATTAGAATGGTATGTCTAATATGTTAGAATAATCTGCAACCTGTATATGCAATGATAATGAAGGAATCAGATGATCAATTTCAATTAAAGGCTTTTATCTTTCTGGTAGTACAACTTAAGACAATCAGCATTAACGAGAAAAAAATAATTTGCATTTACAAAATAATTATAAGGGCGGGGTAGTACACCAGAGTGAACAGCAAACAGTAATGGGGTTTTGTACAAGGCGAGTCGCAAATTGACAACTTTGGGATTTTAAGCACTGGTCCCTCGCCTATTAATTTGTCGCCTAAAGGCTGGTTTACATGACGAATGCAAACATTTTTTACTGAGATTGTGAGGGAGAAGGAAAATTTTCAAACGACAAACTGATCAAGAGTGAAACAACCAGATATTATGTTCAGCAAGAAATATTGACGATATTTCTGTCAATTTTGTTTTTCGCAGTTGTTGCTTTCTGCTAAATTGAAAATTCGATAAGCTAGCTCCCTCACAATCTCAGTAAAAAATGTTTGCATTCGTCATGTGAACCAGCCTTACCCGTAAGTCAAAACGGCAACGCAAGCCGTCGCAGCCTAGGTGTCAAAAAGTTGAGCACAGTGTATTTCCACTGTTCAAATGTGAGTGAGTTACTCACTCGACTCGAGTTTCGTAATAGGCCTAATTGACTGTTGTAGCGTTGTATTTACTGTACGAGCCTTTTAAAGACTTTGTGATCTAAGTACCGGCCAGATTACAGGGACTGTTAAAGTAGTACTCTGCCAGTTCACCTTTCCTCCTACTGGATAGAGTTTTACAGTTATTAAGAAGATGGAGAACCGTCTTCTTCTCGTCCTTAAGGGGTATAATTGAAGTATAGTTACTCGAGCGGCTAGAGGAAGTTATGGATCTCATTAAAATTATTTCGATTTTCAGCGTTCATGAAACATCGTCATTTATTTAGATCAGTTACTACAAGAAAAACAATCACCCGTATTGTGAATGTCGCGCTCACGTCACTTCGATGCCGATGCGAAGTGTCACGTCGATCGAAAAAAGCGATTGTGTAACTCCATCGACGTGACTCAATGGCATTGCCATATTGATATGTGTGTATCAGCTGTAAATTGCGAATTTAAGGTTTTGTATGTCTTCGTTTACAACTATGACGTTATTTTTATGCAATATCAAATCCTACATTCAAATTTAAGATGCGGATAATGCTTTTTTCTAAAGTGGAAAAGCTATACATCTTGTTCGGCCCATTTTTGGCTCTCACTTCTGCTTGCATCTCGTGACGGTAGTCCCAAAGAATTTTACAGTGCCGAAAATTGGAGCCGTATTTCTTTAATGTGTGTCGATCTACACCACTTTTAATGACGATTACTTGTTGCGAATCCATCAAAATAAGGAAAGAAACATCTTTTTGTCAAATCTATACTTGCATTTTTGCATCAACGTTAATTTTCTTCAGGCGTCACGGACTCGGAATGTCATCGACGAAAAATGACGATCAAAGTGACAACGCTCGATGACAATCGACACTCACAATCGCCTTTTCATACGTCGATATCGAATCGTCATCGAAGTGACGCGACGTGACAATCACAATACGGTCGATTGTTTCATGTTAAAAGGATTTGATTTTGTCTGTTTCACGTGTATGGTAAAAAAAAATAGATATTAGAAAATTATCGTCTGAAATTTGGGGCCATATGATATATTCTGTCGATCTTCGTTCGCCGCCAACGACCCCGACAATTTTGATATGATGTAAACCAACCGGGATGCGTTCGGAAAATAACTCGGGTTAAGTTAGAGCTGCCTTCACAGTTAACAAACACATTTAAGTGAAAGTAATACTCTACTCCAATATTTCAGAACGGATAGAGTTACTCGAGTGTCATCAATCTGAGTTAACCAAGCGGTGGTGATACCCGTAAAATTCGTGTGCATGAGCGAAATTTTTCATAAGTAAAAAGATTGAAAATTGGTTTGTAGAAGAAGTGAGATGCACGGGATTCAAGTGTCAGAGAAAGAGACTGAAGAATAACAGTTTGTAGAGGAAGTGAGATGCAAGCATATAATGTAAACAACATGTTGGGATTAAAGAGTCAATTTCATGTTGCTGATTGGTTAAAAGCTACTACCATTTAAACTACCATCACCCAATACAATCAGATTTCATTACGGAAAATCTCGTTATCAGCCATTCCAATTAATTTGATGTATGATTTTTCTAGCTGCAACTAAAGATTTTCTTTAAAACTTTTAACTGACACGCAATATATTCAAAAATACTGGCCATTTGATGATTCGGGTGACATGTGACGTTTCTAACTCCTCGTAACCCTGCCCATGACTAAGAGTTGATAGAATTACCCCTTCTTACTCTACTCTGGCATTTTCGAACGCAACTCTATTACGTCATTCGAGTAAAATTGACTCTAATCCACATTTCCGAACGATTTTTTTTAAACTCTACTCTAACTCGAGTTAATTTCCGAACGCCTCTCCGGTCGTCGTTTTTGGCATTTCAACGACGCGAGACGGCATAGTTATGGATTGCCAAACTGGACGTTACGACGTTCGTGGACGCGTACATCGTGACTTTTGTTACATCATATGGCACCTTAAGGCCTGGTTTACATGGCAAATGCAAACATTTTTTATTGAAATTGTAAGAGCTAGCATATCGAATTTTCAATGGAGTAGAAAGAAACCACTGCAAAAAACAAAATTCACAGAAATATTGTCAACATGATATCTGTTCGTTTCACTCCTGATCAGTCTCTCATAAGAGATTTTCCTTCTCCCTCACAATGTCAGTAAAAAATATTTGCATTCGTCATGTAACCCAGCCTTTATTGAACAATTTCAGAACAATATTTGAAAAATTAATCAAGGCTGTGGTACAAATAGCCAGTACATTCAAAAATTGTCAAAATATAAACTTAAATATTTATTCGCTTCAAACCGATCGAAATGTTTGGCTTTCTTTTAAATATAATAACGATATTTTTCTTTTTAAAAATGTATATAAAGGGCAAAAGAATATAACATAATAAATATATAAATGTTCTAACCACACTTAACTACCTAGATTAACTAAAGATACATTAAATAATTTTTTTCTTCTTTTTTTTAAGTTTAAACTTAATTTTGCTTCTGTTATTTTTTATAATATACTTAACATATTAAAATATGAATTAAATTTGCATTATTCTTAAGATCTAAATTAATTCTAAAAGTGCTACATAATAAATAACAAGATCCCGGTTTTATCTAATTTGCCTGGACAGACCAGTCAAAAACAAAGATTTTATAATTGATTCCAATGAACCTTGGACCCAGCCTTCTTGCTTTCATATTTATAATAAAATGGAACACAAGGAATCAACTTGTAGCGAAAAAAAAAAAAAAATATGTACATTCACGAAATATAAATCTCTTTGGTTTCATTCGTTGGTGATATCATCAACAAAATCACTATTGTTACTAAAACCAGGTTTGTCTGCTCATATCGTAGTGTTTGGGCATGCCAAGGGTAGGCCGATAGCCCGGTTGAGGATAACCGCCTGGAGCTCCGGGACCCAACAAACCCTGATTGATCATCATACGAGCTCGTAGTTCTTCCTGCCTTTGGATGTACTGTTGATAGATGGGCGAATTCGGATCGAGTTGCGAGTTCATAAATGGATATGTCGGTCGAGCTGGAGTGTGTGCTAGAAATTGATAGGATGAAGCGGCAGCTGCTGCAGCAGCCGTTCCGGCATTATTGGTTTTTTCATTAGTTCCATCCGTTGGAGTTCGATGAGTTGGCGGAAGATAATACGGAGTCGGTGCACCGCGAAATTCATCCAGGTAGCCCGAATTGTCACCGTATATTCCAGAGGGTAGACCAAGTCCGGGTGCAGATGGTCCAAAATTGAATGCACTTCCTGGTACCATACTGGTTGCAGTTTTCAATGATATTGCCGACGTATCCGTTGGAGCGGTTGTGCCCGAGGCGGCTGTTTTAAGCCCTGCATATAATTGGAAGCCTTGCTGTTGGGAGGATTGTTGCTGGGAATTCTGATGTGCTTGCTGTTGTTGTTGCTGCTGCTGCAACATAGCGTTTTGATTGGCTCCATGCTCCATAGGAGTTGGTGTCGCGGTCTTTTTCTTCTTTCGTTTCGATTGTTTTGTCTCGACCATCTCGAGCGGCTGAACAACCGAATTTACATTATTCGGAACCGGTGACACAAAACTTCCAGCCGGGTTTTGTTGGTCTCGTGGTGGCGCGCCATACGGTGATGGATTTTGGTACATTTGTTGTCCGAGACTTTTGCTGAACATGTGTGCTGGAGGGATGTTTTTATCGTAGTAACCAGTCGGAGTGGAGCTTGGTAGCCCCAATAGGCCATCATCCATCATTGATAGCGGATGATTGAGGTTTCGGAGCGGATCTAACATTGAAGCCGGATTATTGTATGTCTTGTAATTCGACAGATCCATATTGAGCTGTTGATCTCGTGCCATTTGTCCCATTTGATCTTGACGAGGATTCGGAACGATTAAATCGTTTTGAAGCTTATCAGGAGCAGCATAACTGTTCGATTGCAGTTGTTGCGAATGTTTGGCAGTTTGTGCGAAGACACTTTGTGAATGCTGTTGCAATTTGGCGGCATCGCTCGTATTAGGCATTGCGTTCGGAAAGGTCGCCACCTTACCGCTACTATTCTGATTCATATGTTGCGGTATTTGTTGTTGGAAATTGTTATTTACCATATTCAGCGGTTTGTTCGAAATCGGAGCAACACTATTTGCTGATGTATCCATTGATTTTCCGGGATTCAAGTGATATGACTGTTGAGATAATTGAGGCTGTTGATTGGGAACTGGTGCGACATCGTTCTTTTGCTGACCCATCAATGTGTTCGGGAAATCTTTCGGGAATCCCATGGTTGCTGCTCGATTGAACATTTCGAACGCTTTGCTAGAGGAAATATCCAGAGGCTTACTAAATCCGAGATTCTTGTTTCCAGCCATCGAGCCCAGGAATGTGTCGAACATTTGCTGATGTTTCTGAGCAGAATCGAACTGTTTTTCAGGCAATTGAACTTGATCTCTTTTCAGCATTTTATTCGATTGAGGCTCCGTATAGCTGCCGAGATTCATAATGTCGGCTTCATTCGATTGCACTCTTTTATTCAAGTTCGACTGTTGTTGTTGTTGCTGCTGCTGTTGTTGTTGTGCATTTTTATTTAGCTCCTGTTGATTTAATTGACGTTGCATTCCCATCGTCATATCCATAGTCATGTCATTGCCGTACATATTCTGCGATTTCGACGTATCCTTCTGAGGATTTTCGAATTGAGGGTAACTTTGATATTGCATCGTTGGTTTGTTGCTTTCGGCTTGCAACTGATTTACGGCATTCAGCTGGTCGTTCTGAAGCGGTGGTGTATTGAGTTGATTAGTTACGTGTGACATGGGATTCAGATCGGGAATCGGTACCGCACTCGCTTGTGATTGATGCGTTTGCGGAACGGATAGGTCCATTTGGGTATTCCAGTCGGTTTGAGTTTGCATTTTGCCGAGAAGACTTGTTCCGGGCGATCGTTTAGGTATTTCCTGTTCGTAGGAAGCCATTGGATTTCGATTTTGAGCTTGATACTGCGCGTTGCTTTCGTGCATCGAGTATGCTGGAGCTTCTCGTGGAAACGCTGATTCGGTCGATTGTTGGGGCTGTGCAGACTTTGCTGGTTGGCTACCGGACTGTTGTGGAACGAAGCCTAGATTGGCTTGTTGCGGCTGCTGGCTTGGTGTTTGATATGGAGATGTTGGGTTTTGATGGTGATAAGGTGAACTAATCGGTTGCTGATACGGCGAATTTGTTTGCTGATGATATGGTGAGTTTTGTGTTCCCGGAGATTCGCCCTGTTGCGATTGTTGTTGGGACATACTGGGCGAATTCGGTGACGACGTCACTAGAATATTCGATGTGCCGTTGGATTGGTTTTGGAAGGGCGAATTTTGAGATTGTTGATAAGGAGAGTTCTGAGCCTGTTGGTACGGCGAATTTTGATGTTGATAAGGCGAATTTTGCGGTTGCTGATAAGGAGAATTGGGATTTGTACTAGGACTCATTGACGAGTTGTAATCGGATTCCTGTGATCGTGGTTGCTTGTATTGTTCGAACAGTGATACAGATGCTGCCGTTGGATAAACTGCAGCTTTAGGTTGCTCAGGAGTTGGATTATAGCATCCACCGTACGTATTCGTACTAGTCACTTCGGTATTAACTGTAGGTGATGAAGCTGACGAGTAAATATGCTGCGAATACTGAGGATACGGAGATGGAAGCTCGCGCGGACTGCAACTTTTCTCAGGACTACTTTTAGTTGTGGTGTCTTGATAGAAACCAACTTTAATAGCACCATTCAGTGGATATGGTGATGTTGGTTTACCGATTTCATCTGGTTTTGGAGACACCATAATGGGTGATGCGCCTATTGGCGAGGCATATGGACCCGCATATGCACCGAACCGATCGTCGATACCAACCCTCGGGCTGTCTGGATCCTGACTAAATGACGATCGTTCGGATACGGTACTTCCAGTACTGGCTTTTCGTTGACGCGGAGCAGGTAGGGAGAAAGTGTCAGATATGGTTGTTGGAGATTTTAAAGTGCTAAATGAATTGGCTGTATTCATTTGTTCGCTACTTACACGATCAATGCCACCCGATGGCATTTCTACAGCTTCAGCCTTTTTCTCTTCTTCTTCGGCTTTCTTGGCCTTCTTTGGTGCTCCGAAAGCCTTGAACCATGCACTCAGATTTGGAGTAGCCATTTGTTTTTCACTTTTCTGTTCAATTTTTGCATCGATTTCCGGCTCCTTCGCTTTCTCCAATTCTTCAAATCTCTCGATAATAGATTCCTCCGTCGAGGCTTCCTCTTTCCTTTCACCCATTTCACTAATAGTTGGAGAACTATCGCCGATTTTTTTATCATTACTTGCAGCACCATCTGTGAAGTTATGTAATTGCCCGAGTCCGAAACCTTCAGTTTGTAGAACACTGCCTAGACTCAATTTAGGACCGGTCTCATCAGTTTTCACAACTAGTGAATTCTTAACTTCTTTAATTTTATTCGTCGCTCCCAAGGGAAATAGTTCATCTGGTTTACTATTATGAATATTACTAATGAGATTGCCTTTGGATTTCCCCGGCTGCAATCGATCGATAGTCCGAAGCAAATCTTTACGACGATTATTACCAGTTAGTTTTTCTTTTAGCGTTTTCCGTTTTGTTTCCTTCTGCTGTTGATTTTTAACATGAGGAGGTGGCGGTGGATTTGCGAGAAATTGTGTTGTACTCGTCGATTCCTTTGGTCTAGCAGTCGTTGCAATGGCTGTAGAAGTCGTCGCGCTGACACTTGTACTACCGACACTACTAACTGCGGCAGTAGTAATAGATGGTGTCAAGGCAACTATTGGTGGTATCAGGTCGGCGATAACGTCTTGTTTATTGTCAGCGATATCGTCCATACTAACTGGCTCAATTTTTGGCGTTGAAATTGAAACGGGCCGTCGGAAATCGGCAGGATCAATTTTCGAAGCGACAGCATCGAAATCGTCGAGCAGATTGTATCGCGATGGCGAATTGCTGGCTGAACTGAATTCGGGAAATCGCGGTGTATGCTCAAGCCAGCGATTTATATCTTTAAGAGTTTGTTCCGTTTCGAGTTCGAGTGCTTCCATATTAGTTTTGCTCGGTGTCGAAGGGGTTGGTTTCTTTGTCACCACGGTCGGAGGCAAATTTTTCTTAGAAGGTTGCTTCTTGCTACTAGCAGTTGTAGTAGTTGGTGCCGGTTTTTCTACGGGCGCGGTTTCAATCTTTTTACTTGGTATTGCCGTCGAAGTAACGAGATCATCGACAAAGTCGTACTCGTCTGCAATTGGTTTCACTACTCCGGGCGACGGAGCAGGTGGCAGTGTTTGCTTCTTCATTCCTGTTGATAGTTTCGAATCAACACATGTTTCGCTAAGCTTCTCGAAAATTGTCCGTTCGTCGCGTGGTTCTTGTGTCGGTTTTACTCCAAATATCTCATCGATAAGAACAGACCTTTCTTTACTCTTGGCATTTTTCACCTTCAGCTTCTCGATTGTCTCTTTCAGTTTTTGATTCTTCTCCTTGGCCGACGCCGAACTAGATTGCTTGCTACTTTGCGCAACTTTCTTTATATCCTTTATTTTCTCTGCTTCCTTTACTATTTGATTCCATTTCTCTTCTGTATTCCGATTGCGTCTTTGCTTTATGAGATCATATTTATCTAAAAAGAGCGGCAATTTTGACGATTCACTGTCCGGAGGCGAAACGATCGCCGGCTCCGAATCAATAGCTTTTGTCTTTTTATTGCCGCTAGTCGTATTTGTTTTTTCACTTTCAGCTATATCGGATTCGAACGAATTAAATGGACTCGCACTACGCGACAAGCTACGGCTCGATATTGACATAAGTTCGTCATCGTGTTGATCTTCGATAGGCGTTTTCTTCTTGATATTAGCCGGAGATTCTGACTCACATTTGGATTCTTCCAAAGATGAACTTTCATCTTTGACTGAGGCACTTTTGGCATATTTTTTATGTAAATCAACTTTGTAGAGAGGCGAGGGACTACGCGATATACTCTCGTCGCGATCACTTTCGACTCGCTCTTCTTTTACAGGCTCGGGCGGCTCGACTTCTACAAGCTCGGCCTTCTTTCCGCGACTTCGTCGTTTTTTATTTAAATTGGTATTTTTGTTATTGTCCTTGGATTGATTTTTTGATATCGTTCGCGGAATTTGTTTCGATGTATCTTTAGATGCTGACGCAGATTCGGCTTTTGTAGCTTTTGATTTTGTATTTTGATTATCTTTTTCGGGCTTGCTTTTGTTGCTTGCGGAAGAATTTCTCTTTTCGATGGCGGGTTTCTTTCGTGAAGTTCCGACATTTTCGTGACTAGGTGAATGTTTCCGTTTCGTGCTACTACGAGATCTTGATTCCTTTTCTAAGTTCTCAGATTCAATGTAGTTTTTCGATGATTCTATTGAATCAGTACCGTTCTTCCCAGCTCTCCCAGATTTCGTCGACTTTTTATGCTTTTCCTCTTCGGTTTTCTTTGTTGGCTGCTTGCCTTTACTCGTACTAGACGTATGTCGCTCTTTTTCAGGAGTCTGTTTTTCCTTCACTGTTAATTTTGTTTTAGACCGTTTAGCGGATGGTGGTCCCGGCAGTTTACCATTGTCCTTTGACTTACTTTTGTCGTTTGTTCGAGTTTTGCTTCTGCAATCGTCGATTGGTGCATCACTATCAGAATTGTCATTGACTGATTTCTTCTCTTCGTCATCATTACTTTCCTGATCAGTAAGAACAGTTGCTTGTTGTGTTTTAGTTTTTGTTTTTTTCTTTCTACGCTTATCTTTATCTTTATCTTTTCGTTTCCGTTTGTTAACTCGTGATACATTATTTTCTACCTTCTGTTCGCTGAGCTCCTTTTCTGGTTCTTCAACTTCATCGGAAGTTTCTTCTTGCTGCCTTTCCTTACCCTTCTTAAGAACTTCCTTGGGAAGTTCTTTTTGCGGCGCCATGGATGTGGTGTTTTTATTGTAAGATTTCTCCCTAAAAACATTTGTTTTTGAATCGGGATATTCTAAATTTACCTCTTCATCAGATGAATTTTGGTCGAAATATTTCTTGGTGGCTTTATCGAAAGCTTCTTGTAAATTATTTACCATTTCCGTGTACTCTGTAAACATAATAATTGTCAGATAATATTAACAGCAGTTGTGTTAAAATGTATACCATTATTCTGTCCGTTGTACAGCCTGCAGTTGTTCACGATCAACTTGAAGTCATTTCGAAAATCACTGTATTTTGTATACTCTTCGTTGTCAAGTTTTTCTTCCATTTTTAACAGATCCATTGGTCTAATAAATGCGAAAAATAAATGAAAAAAATTGTTTTGTTTTTTTGAATATTCATTGAGTTACCTCCTAATGATGGAATAGTAGCGTGGTGCTATTTCCTCATCAACAGGATCAACAAATGGCCACGCATCGCGATGGTTCTTAACGTAGAGTAAAACTTTATGCATGCCGATTTGAAGCACTTCGTCCGTTTCCGTGAAACTAATAAATGGGATTTTTGTTGATGAACTAGTTTTCGCATTATTCGAGCTATTAATTGATTAAATACGGGTGATGATGTATGAGTAACGGTTAGTTATTGTAATGAGGATGATAATGAAGAAATAAACGACAATGACAAAAAACTTACATATCTGAAGATTTGCTTTTCTTTTTACGTTGTGTCGCGCTGTTCTCCGAATTCGTTGTGGACGACGACGAAGACGATTTCTCCTTGGATTTCGAAGCTTCAGTAGTTAATTTGTCGGTTTTAGATTTCTCACTGCTACTAGCACAGTTTGAAATTACTGGCGGTATGAAAATGTTTCCCGTTAACGAAGATAGTGAATTATTTGTTTGACGACCAGGTAATTTAATGTTTGTGGTTGGAGCCATTTCCGTTTTATCGACAGCCAGTGTGGTTTCTGGATCACTACTACTACGGCCCGATTCAGATTTTACCGCAGAAGTATTGTACGTTTTACGACAATTATTTGTCTTTTCGGTAGGTGGTGGTACTAAATGATCCGATTCGTTGCCTGAACATTCCTCACTTACATTTTCCGATGACCGTTTAGATTGTTGCCGTTTATTTGTTTCGACAGATGATCGTACTCTTTCGGCGGACTCCTGTCTGCCGTTTCCTCTTTCAATATCTTTTTCGCTATCGTTGCAGTCTATCGGATCGTCGAGACTATTTTTTGGTGTGATTGCTCCGGCTCCACCGTCACCTAAGCCAGGCGATAAGCAGAACGTTTCGTGTTGTGTTAAAAATTCACTGGAATTAGCTGAAGCTCTTATTGAACTGGCATATGTTGAAATTCCACTTGCCGTTGAGCTGGATTGTGATCTGGAACGAGTTGAGAAATTTGTTGATCAGTTATTAGTTTTGAGTTAACTTTAGGAAAATCGAACATGATAAAATAATTAGCGTTCTTATGAGAAAATGTTATGTTTTATGAGTGTGGGAATTACAAAATGAACTGATTAAAAAATAATAATATGGCCGAATGGATCGATAAACTAAAATCACTATGCAGTAAAAAATGTTGCGACTACTAAGTTATAAACACTTTTATATGTAACGAAAAAAATCAGTGGTTAATTATTGAAAACATAAAACCCCCGGCATTTAATCTGTCTCTCCAATGTTCATGTTTCCTACGAAAGTTATGCAAAGGGAATAAATCAAAAGCAATCTCAAGAATGGCAGCAATAATTCTGATAAATAATGAAATATATATCTACCAGAGACTAGACAATACATGTTGTGTCTGTCAGTAGTAGAAGCTAATTAGGGGAGTTTACAAGATCAGAAACTAAGCTAATAATAGAGTTGTACATAAGTCAATACATAAAAATGATATTTTCCAGAATATACTAAAAATAAATAGACAAAAATAATTTTATTCAAGCCTTAAGTTACAATCTGTAGTTTACTGTTCAACAAAATTGAAAAATAATTAACTTTCATTGGCCTCTTCGAGCTGAAACTAATCTGACTTTTAATCTTCATCAAGAATTTAGTGAACATTTTGTTGAATAGTTAAAAAAAAACAAGCGGCCCAAAAATACAGGACGATGCAGTTTATAACTCAAAAAATAAAAGCAAATGATGTTAGGCAAAATAAATAAAAACAACTGATGTAAGGTGCAATAAACAAAAAATATAGATGATTGAATTGGTGCATAATGTTAGTAAATTTTGAAAGAAAGCATGCATACATACATGTCGAACCAAAAATAATTTACTGTATTTTATTGTGAAAGCAATTTTGATTGCAACTTAGTTTACGAAAAATTTGTATAACAATCAATCACACATAAATAAGCAGGTTCCACTAGTTTTTAAGAATTTTGATTTGATTTAAATTTTTTTTTTCCTCGTGTGAATGTTCTTATTTGGTTTGTTTTTGTTTAGTGATCTAACCGTCGTCTTAGTCGTGTTCGAAACTTATTCGCTGCATGCAATTTAAGCTCTTCATCAAGTTGTTGACGCTGGATTTCTTCAGCTACTTGCTTTTCTATAACGACTCTTTGCTTTTCTTCAACAAGATTCCGAATACGAACCGAATTACGAACTTGTAAGAGTCTAGAAGTGGACGGAAAAGAACGATTTTGAAAAAAAAAATTCCAAGCTTCACCGGTTGCAGGTGTGAACACAAAATACAAAGTACTTACTTTCTTCGCCTTAAACGTTCACGTTCGCGAAACAATTGCGGCAATTTTGGTATGAAATTATCGGCTAATATTTTATGCAAGGCACGCTCTTCAGGACTTGTTGATTTTTTAAATTTCGCTGCCAAATTTTGCCAGTCTTCTTCCGTAAAGCATATGACTTGCCAAACTTTACTTTTACCGCCCGGTTTTGTATCTTCACGATAAAGTCGTGTTCCGTAAAAATACCAGTATCCTGAATTCTTTGAATCATAACCGAGTGGTTCGACACGTAAACTGTCCGCCTCAAGATTACCGAGAATTGTTTGTACGTTTTTCGATTCCAGCCGAAAATGGCACAATGAATGTAATATTAGGAGTTTATTTCGTAATGGTAAAGACTGAAAGTCAATGTCGGTATCAAAGTAGTTTTTTGTGTTATATAATCGACTCTGTTGACGAAGGAATCGTCGCAAGAACATCTGATAGTTACTGGTTGTTATTTCGTTGCGATTGTTTAAGTCATCGCAACCTTTTAGTAAACAGACAATTAGTTCGGGTAGTAATCCAACCGTATCATCTGTACCGTCGTTTAGTAGAGCCGATTCCAAATCCTGAAATATTTGAAGGTAGAAAGAAGCCGATTGATTTTTAGAGATTAGAAAATTTGTACCTCTATGTCAATGTCAGGAAGGCTAAATGCTGAACTAAACAAAGAACAAAAGTGTGCAATGCAAGGTATCTCCCACCATGATTGAATATCTATAAAGATAAGAGAACACAAATTTAAGTTTATCTAATTTAATATTTGACAGCATTGTTAAATATATTTGAAAATGACACGTAGGAAAGTTAAGGTCCTCACGAGCAATTTTTCAGGCAATTAATTGCTCGACAACAATTGCCAAACCTAGTGGAGCGATTAATGGAGCAAATCCAATGACAATTCATATGTAGCGATCAATAAATTGCTCTTACACGAACATCAGGCCACTGGATCGAAACGTATAGGTTCCAAGCATACAGAGAGGTCAAGGATCTATCTCTGCTATCGCATCAACTTATGATTGAACTTATCAGTTTCCCAGATAGTTAGAATCAAGAGGTTCCACAACGCATTGGAATTTCCTTCTTATGTCCTGAATACATGTTGGGCCTACTAATGAAAATGCAGACAAATGGCCACATGTGGACAGTCCCGTCGTGTGCGTTAGCTTCACTTGTCGACACTGAGCAGCGAAGTGGTTGTTTTTGACCGCAAGTCAAAGGGTTGACATTGAACAACTGACAAATGATAACTGAAGGGAGAGGAGCACTCGCGCACGCTGACCAACATTACTCCATCTTCGTGCTGGCCTACGTTGGACCAACATGTATTTGAGGCATTATTCACTGTGCCAATGAACAGCACAACTGAAAATATGATTCTCAATTTTACTCTATACTGCACAGATTTGCACAAAACACAGATATATACAAAACACTTAACAATTATTAAAAAAAAAATGCTCAACTTTCTGGGCATTATTCAAATCACCACGTCATGACTTCAGCTAATAAACTACAGCACCGATTTCTCTTCTCTCGTCAACATTGAAAATAGAAAATAGAGTGGGTAAATGTGATTGGATACCTGCTGTGAAGCTGAAGAAGGATGTGTGAGAAGCAACAAATGTTTACAAATAGAATACAAAAACAAAACAACTACTCATCGATGTTGTCCTGCAATTGAATTATGAGCGTGATGAGCTAAACGTGACAACATCAACAAATACATCAACAAAATAACGAAAAATAGAGAAACCTACCTAGGAGACCAATAAAAGTAGAAACCATTTATGAATTGAATCTCGGTCAGTCCTTCGAAATATTCGTCCTTGTCAGATTGGTTTTTGGTTATTGTTGTTGTTGTTGAAATTTTGATGCAGTAGTGCTCCTGAAGGATGTCACAAAATCCAAATGTCTGCTTTCGAATTCAACGAGGAGTAAGCACGTAAATCAGTTTCATAAGAACTGCTCGGTAGTGTTCATGACATGCGAGGGGGGCCCAAGGCATCAACAGTTTTCACTAAAAAAGAAGAAAATACGAATAAAATTTTAATCGGAGATAGATAGATAAAATATCATCGTATACTGTTGGCGAACACAAAACACGAGAAGAACGTTTGTTATCAAAAATTTTCACCACCCACACTCTTGAAACGAAACGTCTATAAGGAGTAACGCATGCGATTCGGGTGAAAAATAAGGAAAATCAAATCGGATGAGAGGCGACGATATCAATATACAGTCGAAGTTGAAAGTTAGTAAACAGGCAAATGCGATGAATACATGTCTTGTTTGTATCATACAGTTTCAGATTTTCTCTTCTAAATCCCTAAACGTGAAATCCAAATGAATAAAGTTCATATGAAAAATTCATCTCTTTTTCGAGCTTTCGATTCCGATTCTCCTTTTTTTGCATTTAAAAATGTGATGAACTACAGTCTTGAGTATGAGCAGTTTTTTTTTAAGATAAGTAAGTACAAAGCGTCTTCTCGATTCAAAAGAGTCGCGTGTGATGACTACAGCCGCTGGGCCACAGAAAACACGTAGGCAGCTGCTTGGCCTATAGTTAACTATACTAATTAAATATAAAGTAATATAAATTTAAAGCATTGATCTTATTAAACAAATAATTATTTCGAAAAGCTCTACAAATTTAAAAAATAAACTGTTCGTTCTGGAGGATTAAAAAAATGCAGTTTCGATTACTCCAATTTTTTTTTATTCTCAGAGTTGACGAAGAAGTTGAAGAATTCGAGAGTTAATGCTCTCTCTTACCAGTTGCCGAAAATGTATACCTAAAATATATTTTTTTGATAGAATCCTGTGTGACCAATACCAACGAAACCGGGTGATAAGCCTTTGATCTGGGTGGTATTTGAATCACTGGGCCATTATTTTATATATGTACTATGAAACAGTATAATTACCGCCACGCGATGCTTAGGTGCCCAGTTTGAATTCGATATAGTAAATGTTTTGATATAGTGAGTGGCTAAAAATGTTATTTGGTGGATACTATATCGAGAGTCAACCGTGCATTTACTTAAACGATCTTTTCTTGAATGTGCTAGCTTGAAAGGAAGGTTAAATCGTACTCAATTTTGGTAAGGGATCAAGTGGACGAACCGCTGCTTTTTTTTATCAAACTGACCAGAAGAGAATGTGGTGTAACAGTTGGGCCACAGTTGGGCCTATTGTGACGTCGCCCCGGATTGACTATGATTCCTCTTCAATTCCTGCGCGTTCAATGAAGTCTAGTATTTTGCGAAGAGGAATGGTAAGGAATTCCGATGGGTTCATGAAACCCTGACCAAAGTCACGAAGTCTTTTGTGAACTAAGCCCTCGCATTCACAGAGGATATGCTCTCGTGTTTCATCTTCATCATTGCATATTCTGAAAATTTTAGTCTTAGAGAGACCAATACTATTGAGATGTTTCCTCATGTGACAGTGTCCAGTCAGAGCGCACACTAGGGTTCGGGTCTGATATCTGCTTAATTTTAGATAATCAGATGTTCTTTTTTTCCGAATGCTATGCTATAAAAAGCTTTGAGTGCCTGTTGCCCGGTGCCAAGTCCCTGTGAATGGCACTTTACGATTTTTGCCACATTCGGATGTTCATTCTGGCTTTGCTTAATGGTACCCCACAGAATGTATGTAAATGGTCCCATGAAGTCAGCTTCTGAGCCTTTCCTAGCCATTAAGTCGGCCATTTCATTACCTTCATAGCCGCTGTGTCCCGGAATCCAAATGAGGTTAACTCTGTTCTTATTTCCGAGTTCAATCAGGCATTGGAGGCAATTCCAAAAAAGTTTGTAGTAGATTTGAACGGACTGAAGTGCCATTATTTCAGCATTGCTGTCCGAGAGAATATATATTGGTTGATTTTTGCCTCATCTGATATTTTCTCTAATGCATCGTTTAAGAGCATGAGTCTCCCTCCGCCTGAAAAACAGTTGATGTTATGTGCAAGCTACAGTAGAATTTGACATTTGGACGCACTCCATAAACTCCTACTTCTACACCTTGTTCGTTTTAGATCCGTACCCGAAAATGGATCCTGCTTTTGGAGTGGGTTCGTTTGTGGCCCAATCCTCCCTTTCAGGTAGGGGACAACTTTGAATGGCTTTGTGAAATTAAATTTCGGTACCATTGAATCAGAAAGAGGTATCGCCTTCAACTCGGCCGCTGCTTGTCATCTCCACACATATATGAAGACCGTCTAAAATCGACACGGACCGATTAATAATATTTAACGTATTTTTAATGATAATTACGAAAAAATGATTTTCATATTAAAAATCAGATAAGATCAGCGTTGCTCCAGAAATAATAACCGTTTAGTTCACTTCAATGTGTTTAATGGAATTGAGTTATAATTTTGTTGATGATATAATTTTAAATACATAAATTAATAATTACGGATTGAAATTACCATGAGGTCTGAGCATCGCATTAATCAATATATTTTCAAATACATAAAATTAAATATGGAACAATAAGATGATTTGATTCTTATTGTTCCATATCTGTTTTCTAAATAAATATGTAAACATATCGGATCCAGTCTTGAAAATATATTTTGCTTGCAATTTGTTAATTACGGATTTTAAACTCTCCGAAAAGGAGAAGAGAGGCTCCTACCTTCTTATTGCAAATAAGCCGTCAACGTTCGTAAACCTTTAATTGTCGAAACTTAAAACTCGTTGTCATTTTCAAATTTCTTTATAGACTTGTTAAACCGATGCCAGTCTACATGCATCGTCATTCCACGTAACTGCGTTCACGTGGTGTAAACACACACTAGTCCTCAATTTAGGATATAAATTTAGTTTAAGGCTATGGTAATTTCCAAACACTTGAACTACAATTCTTGAGGAAGAAATTGTATGAGTGAAAAATTGAAACGAAATTGAATTCAGTTAGAAGCCTGGAAAAGTCTTAGATCTTGGCAGGGAAAATTATTGGAGAAAATCACATGTGGACTTATAATGTAGTGTAGTTTTGTCTCCTAGTCTTTTTATGTCATATCTTTTTCATTTATGGCTTTTTATTTCCTTATTATCTACTTTATGACAAAAAAAACGTTCCTAATTGATTTTCATAAATTATATCTCTAGCGGAATTTCATTAGCTCTTCCGAATATTCGTTGGAGTTAAGACCGGTACAGCCAACGGCTTCAAAAGTCTAGTCTAATTCACGGATTTTCGAGGCTTTAAAATCGACAATGCGAACTATAATTTGAAGGTAATAGTTGGAGTTAAAGCTGGAAAGACAAAAGTAGTTAAAAGGGCTTCCAAATAAATTCTTTATCCTAATGATTTTAAATGCAGTCGTCTACTTATCCTTTTCGTCTTTAATCCGAATCCCCTTGGACCAGGTTTTTAATAAACTTAATACTGAAAATCGAAGCATATTCTGTGCACGAGGACTGCTGATGCCCTACACTCCACAGGAGGTTGCAGAGACAATTTAATTTGATTTTAATATATTTACCTACAAGCATCAAAAACACTAAAAAAATATTTCAACCGGATGTTTTTTCACCAATACAAATCAATAGAATGGCAAATATTTGCAAGAGGGCATCAGTAACAGAAAATAATTCTATTGATTTTTCTGTCAAAATCATACAAGGGGGAGGAGGGCTGAACGTATGAGATATACGCAAATGTAATTTCTCATACGTGTATAAATTATAACGCATTTTAATAAGAACGAGAGAAACCATTGCTTTTATGTAATTTCTCTTGTTTAAAGTTGGCTGTGTATGAACTGAAAAATTAGATTGTTCTTTTTTGATTTGAATTCAACCCAATTCTTATTACCTCAACCCGCTTCGTTCGATTTCCATCGAAAAACAACCTTTGGCAGGTTTCTGATTCGACTCTTACTCCTTCCTCATGCCGGTTCCTTATTCAAGGAGTTCTTTCAGTTTCTTCAAGCCGGTTCGAATTCTTGATGAAATTAACCACCTTGGCTAGATCAAGGCGATAAGGGGATTGTAGCACCGAATGTGATCAGTTGGGGATATAAATTTTATCGGGGGGAGGTTTTTTGGGGGGGGGGGGATCAGAGTCTCTTTATTTAATTACATTCTTAATGTTTACTTATCATTAAAATTGTTAAAATCTGCAGTGTCCTTCATTATACAGAACATGAATCAACAATTGAATGATTTCTTCGAAAGGTCAAAGGGTATAGACAATCATGAAATTATTATGTACGAAAGGTACCCACCACACCCCCCCCCCCCTCACACTATATTTCAAATGTTTGAGATAAAAATTTGTGTGAACCTTAATATAAGTTTTTAAAAACTACAAGACAGGATCATAAGCATAGTTATGTGCTTATTCTTGGTGATTTAGGTTAAAGCCCATGATCCAATCAATGCATCACAGCATTCTTACTGTATTGAAGGGCATGATCCAATCAATTCATCGCTGCATGTCGCATTAAGGCTGGTTTACATGACGAATTCAATTTTTTTTTACTGAGATTGTGAGGGAGAAGGAAAATTTCTAACGACAAACTGATCAAGAGTGAAACAACCAGATATTATGTTCAGCAAAAAATATTGACGATATTTCTGTCAATTTTGTTTTTCGCAGTTTTCTTTCAGCTTCTGCTCCATTGAAAATTCAATAAGCTAGCTCCCTCACAATCTCAGTAAAAAATATTTACATTCGTCATGTAAACCAGCCTTTATATTCAAATATTAGTCAATGTTACTCTGATCGAAAACTGTGAAAATTCAAATTTTCTGCTCTTCCCTCCAGGAAAATTCAATTAGTTTAGTACGTTTTTTTTTTTGACTGTTGGCTGGTCGCAGCGCTATACAAAATATGCAGAGAGCAAAATTTGAGCTATTGCAGACCATTAACAGCAATGCATTGATTGGATCATGAAGCATGCAAGTCGTATGTGAGCAATACTACTGTATGCAATCAGAATATCGCAATCATTGACAGCCTGGCGGTTATAAAGGCTCTGGAATCAGTCACTATTAAATCCCAGCTAGTAAAGCACTGTCCACAATAGAGAGATTAGAGTAGAGAGTAGGACAATGTTGGGTACTAGGGCATAGTGGCGTACCAGGCAACGAATTGGCGAGAATAGGATAGTTTCACATTAAACGGAAGTAAAGACCGTATTAGGGATTGTGCCGCGGACACAGCGAACTCTAGATGGACGGCGCTAGCAAGCTGTAGGACTTCTAGGGCACTCTGGCCAAGGTTGGACAGACGGAAGACTAGGAAGATATTGACATGGAGTAGGGGAAGTCTGCGACTACTCTACTGACCGGGAGGGCACTGCTTGCTATGAGTATGGCGATCGCTGACTCTGACGTGTGTAGGTATTAGGTCTGTTCTTTTTGCATACACTTTCTACACTAGGTTACACTTTCTGCCCTAATCCTGTTCTTTTTGTCGGTGTGACGTCAGAGGTGGGTGTTCTATTTGTCTAGTGCAGAGTACTCAGTGTACACTTTAGCACACTGGGTCAGGAGAAGGTGTAAGTTCTTATTTATTTACCATCTGAAGAAACTACTATTTTGAATGATATGCAAGGTGTCTAGGTTGCAGTGACGGCCAAAAACCTTACATAGACCCACGCGGGTTCATAGTGATATCACATAAAAAACAGGAGACCCAATGTACCAATGGTAGGTGCGCTTGCATTTCGATCTGTGTTAAGAACTCCTCGTTAAATTCAAAGGTTCCTGTTACCATAGCAAAATTGAGCAGACTCTGCATGCTGTTAAAAGAGACTTCTTTAAGGTTTGTGAAGATCGGTGTACCCAGAGCTTTCACCCGTCCCTTAGCGAGAGCTGGACAGTTGTACAGGAGGTGTTCTAGCGTTTCCGGTTCCTCGGGAAGTTTACAGTTCCTGCAGATATCGTTTGTAATCAGCTCTAATCTATACGCATGCGCCCTGATCAAACAATGACCGATAATTATACCGACTAAAGTTGCACATTGCGCCTTTAATAGCGCTAATAAGAGCTTAGTTCTTTCTTCATTGTGAGTGCTCCACATTTGTTTCGTGCAAGGTGTCTAGAAGAAATTCTTCTACATATTTCTTTAGAGATGCCTTTCAGGACTTCACACTGCGATGAGGTTTCGAACATGCTTTTTCTTCCACCCTGACCACAATTGACGTCAAGTGGGTTCATATCGGGACTTCCTGGCGGCCAGTATTCACCGCGAATAAACGCCGGAACGTTGTTTTCCACCCAATTTTTGTGTCGTTTTCGCCTTATGTCCCGGAGCGAAATCCTGCTGGAATACTCTAGTCTTGTTTTTGAATAATGTTGTATTCAGAGGTTTAACCAGCATCTCTTGGTAAACTTTCGCCAAGGTTTTAACCCCTTTTTCGCTAAAATAAATAGTGAGGGCACCGTGATACGAAACGCCCCACTAAACCATCTCAGAAGCGGGATGGTAACCTCTCCGGACCCTTGGAAACTTCTCCTTGGCTTCATAAGAGATTTTAGCGTAGACATGGTTATTCTGTTTGTTGTAAGCCTCTTCTACTGCGAAAATTCTCTCACTGGTGAACAGAATGTCCTTGTGCCGACCACGACCAAATTTTTAAATACGTTTTTTCGATCTTTCGTCCCGAACTTGCTTTAGTTTATCGGTTAACAAGTTTCCAGTGTATCTCTTGCACGCTCTCACATTTAAACCATCGCGTAGAATACGCGAAACAGTGCGCTGTGCGATCATAGAGCCAGTGGAGACGACAAGCCACCGTTTTTGTATAAAGCGCTTTGAAGCCAAGAACACGATGAGAATTGAGACAAAACATGGTCGTTATATCACGTTGAAACGTTGAATTCAACGATACACGTACCAAATGGCACCAAATTTCTTTACCATCCTTCCCAGCCTTATGCAAACCGATTACAGTAGCACCATCATCATCATCAATGGCGCGACAGCCAAATCGGGCCAGGGCGCAGGATACATTGTCTGAAGTCATCCCGGTTCAGCGCCCGCGTCCTCCAATTTGTGCATCTAAGAAGTGATTTGCAATCTGCGACAACTAAGTCCTCGTATCTTTTTCGCGGTTTTCCCACCGGTCGCTTGCCATGGGCTCTACCTTTCATTGTGCGCTTAGGAATTCTTCCATCATCCATTCGCTCCACATAACCTGCCTATTGTAGCTTACGGAATTTTATAAGAGTCGATGCGGCTGTCTTACTCATAGATGTTATACAACTCGTTGTTGTACCGAATACGCCATTCAGTGCCTTCTCTTACTGGTCCCAAAATTCTTCAAAGAAACGTCGTTCAAAAGCGTCTATTGACTTTTCAGACGCTTGAGTGAGAGCCCACGTTTCACTTGCATATAAGTATGTAGTAGCACAGGTCTTATTATGGTTTTGTACCATATATACGAAGTTTGCTCAGCCTGTGCACTTTTTTCGATTTTAAGATCGGGAGAACCGTGAAATATGCCTTATTTGCCAGTGTGATCCGTTGATTTACTTCGTCCCGTTCGTTGCCGTCTCTTACAAGGTGTGATCCCAAGTATGAGAAATGATCCACATTCTCCAGGTTGTAGTCCCCCACGGTCATATTTTGTCTAGTTGGCGCGTTTCTTCTTGTTTGGGTCATGAACTTGGTCTTACTCTCATTGACCCTTAGCCTTTGCTGCTGAGTCTAGACAGTAAAAGACTTTTTTCGCGTCTGGAACAAATCTGACCATGATGTTTACGTCATCCGCGTACATCACTAGTTGCGTGGACTTGATTAGTAGGTTACTTCTGGTATCAACGGATACCTTTCTCATGACATATTCCAGGGCGAGGTTGAAGAGCATGGGAGCGAGTCCATCTCCCTGCTTCAGGCCGGACTCTGTTCGGAAGCTCTGGGTAAGCTCGTTTTGTATCCGTACTTGGAATTCAGTAACACGCGTTTGATAATCCGACCACTCCATTGCTTATCTGGGACGCTGCAGCGAAAAACGATAATATCTTGATGTAAACAACCCACTCGAACAGAATTGCCAACGTAGGGAAAGGAAAATTCTCTAGTTTTTTAAGTCGCACAGTATTTATGGCTAGACTGTGTAGAGAAAGTTATAAACAAAGCAATCAAAATTAATTTTAAGGACACCCATTCTGTCCAATACAGTTTTAACACCATTTAATAGACGAAATTACTATACTACTGGCCAGTTTTCGACTACCAGGCTTCAAGGACAAGGGATTTCACCACTTCTTGAACGATAATTCAACCATTTTCTTAGTCTTTTGTTTTTAATCTGTAATCCCAGCTCTATATTGAAACATCCAGAAATTTTTACAAACCAACAATATCCCGAAAGTAGAGGCGAGGCATGTTCTTGGGCTAAGGTTGCACGATCTCCTCTCTTATCATTTGAAGTGAAGGTCATACACAAATTTAATGAACTAATTCAAAGCATTGTCGCAATAAAACCAAATGAAAAGTGCAAAACCTGATTTAAAAGTCGAGAAGTTGAATTCAAATACTAATCCAGCCGTTTTGTGCAGTTACACGAATAATCCCGATTCAAAATCGGCTTTCGAAAGAATTTTTCAGAACGCGAAAAGAAAGTGTCGATAGACTTTTAACTTCGACTGTACATAAACAGTAACTTTTCGGTTGCATCAAGCCGTCTCACTTCCGCGATTCGAAACTGAATTTTTATTTTCGCCAGGCGTACGAAAGAGCCGACACGACACGACCCACATGCTTCATCTCATTCCGGTGCACGTTTTTGCGCCGCGATGGACGCTTCCGGTGGTAGTGTTGGTGCGCGCGGGCTCATCGCCACACGAAAATAACTTCGCCTCCGACCGCGCGCGCACCGTTCAAAAAAACGAAGGAATAGATCAACGACGACAACCGACCGACTGTTCGGTGCTCGCTTCTCTCGTTCTCGGCTCGACCACACAGAGGTTTTTTTTTTCTTCAGTCTTTTGTCAAAAGAAGTAAAATGCAACGGTATCGCACAGATCTTCGAAAACATCTTTCGCCGCCGCCGTATGGCACTAAAATCGTCCGCCGATGAGCGACCAGAATGCAAGACCAATCGTAAAAAAAAATACCGAAATGGCGTGGCCATGACGAAAAACGTCGTAGGGGCCCGCAATATCAGCCACCAACACACACCTTCCTCCAAGAAAATGACATTTTCTCCCGGCCGATAGATTTTTCGGTTGTCGCGGCGCGACCACTGGGACGGACATCGAGTTTGCGACGAGTAGAACACCGCCGCTGCTGCCCTGCCGTGTTCAACAAGAAAAATCCCGTTTGTCCGCCGTCGGACGGTCAACTTGGGATCCGCGGTTCTCGCGGCTGTGTGTGCAGTCGTCGACGAAATTTTTGAAAAGCGAATTCGGTTCGGTTCCGCGCACAACATCCACATTAAAATCGAACCACTCGTCGTCCGACGGCGACGAAAAGGTAAAGAAACGGATACGGAAAAGAAAAAAGGTCGAAATCCTCGCACAAACTCCGTCCGTCCGACCCGGCCCGCTCTTTGCGCTTTCGACGGCCCCACGATTCTACACAAAAATATTTTCCACCCAATTCCTTCAAATTACCATTTTCACCTCGACTTGACGCGATTTTATCGGCAATTTTCCGGATTCTCGAATCTCGGGAACGTAAAAATTCAGTTTTCGCGCGAAACCTTTTCACACCACCAGCGCGGCAAAACACTAAACGAACAAAAATAATAAGAAATAAAAAAAAAAAAAAATTTCACTCCTTTTTACGTTGGTTTTTTTTTTTCTTTTTTAGGTTTTCAAGTTTTTCCCGATCGGATCGAAACGCGATTTGATTTCACGCTGTTTTTGTTTGTTGGTGTGTACGTTTCAAATCGAGCGAACGCGTTCAATTTTTTTTTTCTTTTCGGATTTGCGTAAAAAACGAAAAATCTTCAAAACTGGCACATCAAAGAAAATCTTTCATCGCTGACGGCAACGAAAGTGCGCGTACACGAGTGCGAAAACACATCCGAACGGTTTCAATACGACGAGAGAACTGGCTACTTCGACTTTGCTTTGCTTCTGCTGAGAAAAGAAGACGACAACTATCCAGTGGCGCGCGGTAAAATCCACGAATCGTTTTGTCTATTATTTTTGTGTTGATGGATCTGCCAATGGAGATTCCGGATCCGGAATGCTCGTGTCACCGATTTGCGACCATTTTAAATTCACGAACAAAGCAAAAAGAGGTGGAATTGTGGAATGTTTCATAGAATCAATTAACATTTTTTGTTTACAATTTTCAATTGAAGTCATTTTAATTTGTGGCTGCTGGCCCTCTAGACGATGCTAGCGAAATGGTGCGGGGGACTCTGTATTCGTGTTTCGCTTATTTCGGTTTCTAGTAGATGGCGTACTGTACGTTAAATGGAGTCAGTTAAATTTAAAATATTTTTTTAATTTTTCTTTTCAATGATGCTGTTATATTTTTATTGCACGACATTTTTCTCCGTCTTTTTCATTTCGATTACAACCTTTTTCCTATACAGTTACTCACAAAATTATTTGGTCAGCTAAAAATTCCCACTGAACTCACAATTTTAAAGTATTGAGGAATACCTCCGCCTCTGATGAAATCTAATCTAATCTTATCTATAAAGTATGTACTTAAATAATATTTAAAAAAAAAAATAGCTGGTTTATATTCCTAGGCCCGGTATTCAATGTAGAGTTAATAGGCCGGCCAGTCAATGAAGATATTTATCCAAGAACTACAAACATTGAAATTTTGGGAAATGATTCTCTCTTTACACCCCCCCTCCGAGGTCCGCAACGTGCTCAAAATGGTTAAAAACGTATTTTCGTTAAGTAGACTACAAAAAAATTACAAACGTTATGCAAACTTAGAATAATGTTGAGAGGGGTATTTTCGATATTGTATTATGGTGATTTCTTTTCTCAACAGCCGCATCATTCCGAGCGCAGCAAATGTCATCCGCGCCTTACACGATAAAAATTATATACGCGAAAAGTTACAGTTCAAGTGCGGTTACAATAAAACGACACAAGTGCGATGTGAAGTGATGAAATGTGTCACTACGTTATTAGTTTTGTATATTTATTATATAGCAGTTCGCCCCTGCCTGCACGTTTCATTTTATAACCCCCTTTCTCTTTTCAAGCCGATGGCAATCTCCGCGAAATATTCATACGAGTACGAGCTTTTATCACAACACGCTATCATAAAACAGATGGCGCTGCGGTAAACAAAAATTTGCTATCGAGACATTTGCGAGACATGTCTTCGAAATTTCGGGGTGCATTTGTCTCGATACCGTGTATTTTTCCCAGAAGCCATCTCGCAGAAATCTCGGAGACAAACCGATATGTCTTCGAGAAATCGGCGAGATTTCTCGCAGACGCGACCAACTGGGATAGAACGCATTCAGGGCTCTGTTCAAGATTTCTGCTATAGCTACTTCGAAAGCATAGCATAGCAAGACTGTAGCAGCTGTCAATTTCAGCCATAGCACGAAATAGCTTCTTCGAGTCTTGAACAGCCAAAAGCAGCTTGTATAGCTAATAACAGCTGTTCGACAAGCACATACGCAAGTTGGCGTGGCATATAAGACATTTGTTTGAATGACTTTGAATACTTACCGCATTAACTGCTTCTAATGTTTCCTTAAATTTTTCGTTAATTTCTAATGCTAATGATAGAGTTTCTTCCATTTTTAAAGACTGAAAATAACGTTTCGACGAAAGTGACAGCTACACACACATATAAATATTGCAATAGCCGCTTTCTAGCTACACTCGGGAGTGCGAGCAAGAAAAAGCAGCTATGGAAGCAGCTTTTTAAAAATCTTGAACAGATCTAGTGTCAAATAGCAAGCACGAGAAAGCAGCTTTTTGGTTGCATTGAACACAAAAAAGCAGCTAATAGCAGCTAAAAGCAGCTATAGCAGAAATCTTGAACACACCCCGGGAGTGCGAGCAAGAAAAAGCAGCTATGGAAGCAGCTTTTTAAAAATCTTGAACAGATCTAGTGTCAAATAGCAAGCACGAGAAAGCAGCTTTTTGGTTGCATTGAACACAAAAAAGCAGCTAATAGCAGCTAAAAGCAGCTATAGCAGAAATCTTGAACACACCCCGGGAGTGCGAGCAAGAAAAAGCAGCTATGGAAGCAGCTTTTTAAAAATCTTGAACAGATCTAGTGTCAAATAGCAAGCACGAGAAAGCAGCTTTTTGGTTGCATTGAACACAAAAAAGCAGCTAATAGCAGCTAAAAGCAGCTATAGCAGAAATCTTGAACACACCCCAGGTCAAAAAGCTATTATGAAAATTTAAATATATTTACACTACACTCCGTATGATTTCTAATTACCGTATGACCCGTTGGACAGTTGAATTTATGCTCTTAAATCGTTTGCCGCTGTGTCGTAGGATATTTTTAAACTGTCCAACGGGTCATACGGTAATTAGAAATCATACGGAGTGTAGTGTAAATATATTTAAATTTTCATAATAGCTTTTTGACCTGAAAGCGTTCTATTGTCAATTGACCTGTCGGACGGAACTGTCAAAAAAGATGGCAGAACTGCAATAATTTTGCATCTAAACGGGTCACATTTTTTTTCAGAAAAGAAATCCCCATAAGTTTCAATCTCCTAGCATAAGCGGTTCCTGATATATGGAAAAAAAATTCGTCTAAAACGTTCACACACCCCCAACTCTCGTAGAAATCACCCAATCTACACGCCAAAAAAAAAAATTTCAACTTAATATCTAAACGTGTTTGTGAGCAACACGCCTTCTGTTTTTCCACATGGCGGCCAGACGGACATTTTGTTTGCTTTTTTAGAAAAAATTAATAGTCAACTTTGGTTTCGGATTTTTCGTTTACGGATCTATTTTCAGTATAAATCAATTTCAATTCAAATTAAGGAGGTTTGACTGGTTCAAAAACTCGATTTTTTTTGCATTAATTGCATCTAAATGAAGTGTAGAATACAATATGTTGGCGAAGTGATTTTTCAATAATTGAAGCTGTTCGGAAGTTACAGGCCGTTATAATATAATGGTCAGTTTAATCGCGTTTTTCTCAAAACAGTTTTTTTAAAATCGGTAGACACGTTATCTCGAAATCTATCGAACGAATTCCTTTGAAATTTGGTGAACTTATTCAGTACTCATGTACACAGTTTGCAAACTAAGCAAATTAGGATTCATCATTCTTTTGATAAACCTATAGTTCCGAAACTATAGTTCAAACTTCACAGATTAAAATGCCATTTGATTTTTTTATTTGAAACTAGCTGCGTACCGCGGCTACGCTCACGTTGTTCTATTGCCCCCTATGTCTTCCGTCTCCATCCACCATCCTCCATTCTCTATCCACCATCCTCCATACTTCATCCACTCAAATGTTGAAATAACTCGCGATCGGTAATATATAATTATGTTTAATCGCCCCTGTTACTCACGTCACGTGTTCGCAGCCGGTAGTAAAATCGAAACAAATGAATTAAAAAAAAAAAGTCACACATGTTCGCAGTCGGCAGGATTCGAACCTACGCTTCCAGAGGGAATCATCTGATTTCTAGTCAGACGCCTTACCCGCTCGGCTACGACTGCCTGTTGTAAATTTTTAATTATAAGTCAAGTTCATCTGATTTAACTTACTAAAAAGCTCAAATGTTGAAATAACTCGCTAACGACCAATTTCGGGAATATATAATTATGTCCCAGTACCTGCTCGGTAGTCTCGAGAATGTCCATGCAAAATTTGGGAAGGAACGGTTCACAGGTGTAGACTTTAATCGTAATCGACCAAAAAACTGACTTTATTTTATATATTAGATAAGCAGAACGCCTGCAACCGTGTCTATCGAAAAAAGGTTTTTTTAAAATGAGTGGCTAAGTTGACGTAAACCTCAGCAATGAGCGATAATATCGGGATGAAAAAATTGTAAAGTGTGCCCAAAACATGCATAAATATATGGTAAAAATTTCACAGTTGTTACTTAATATTTTGTTCACCGAAAAAAATTTCCAAAAAAAGCGTATAAAAGAGCCTTCACACAGGATGAATCTAAATTTTTAAAAATAATTATTTAAAATTATCGCCACTAGAATCGCTCAACGAGATGTGAAAATATTGTATAAAAGACCGATTGCAGGCAGTAGGTTTGTTCTTCTTGCATGCATTTTCTACACTTTCTTGCACTAACTATTCTTAACAACATTTGACATCACAGCAATGACACAAACTCATACTAAAACAATACGCTTGTTACCCACTCCATTCACCCTTTACACCTTTCTGCACTCGATCGAGAGCTAGTGTAAAAAAAAGTGCTAAGAAAAGAACAGACCTAGTGTGACGCCACTGCTTTTTTTCCAGCTGTCAGTCACACAAGAAAAAGCACGAAACAAAAAAGTGGGGAATGTGGACTCCGTGTCTGTGGAACGCGATAGAAAGAACCGAACCGACTTCTCCGTCGCACTTCTACATCAACTTTTCACTTTACCACTTTGCGTTTTGTTGTGGCAGCGGGAAGAGGTCTCAAGTTCGAATTGCGAATTGTTCGCGTCTTTGAATTTTATCAAGTTTTGTTTTATATTTCACCTGCTTGAAAATCGCGTTGTGAATTAAACGCGTATCGAATGAAAGGAAAGTCGGTGGTCCCTAATTTCGTAATTCCGGAGGTTTTCCGTTTTGTCGTCAGGTGTCTGTCGCCGCCGTTGCACTCTTGTACCTGTGAACTGGAACTCGACTTTTCGTTTTATTTTTCCTGTTCTCAGTGCATCCAAGTTTCGCGAGCTTTTTTATATTTTCCCGATCGTTGTGATTTCCGTGCCGTCGTGCGTAAAGATTTCAGTTAATTTCGTTGCGTGCAATTTTAGTTAGTGGCGCTGGAATTTTTTTCTTCTTTCTGGCGGCCTGTAAAAATCGAAATATCGAGCGGATTTTGTCGGGGAAAATTTCGGTATTGTGCCTGTACAGGGGAAAGTGTCAGTGGACGGCATAACAACAACACAACAACGAGAAAAGTCGTTGCTTTTGAAAAGGGGAAGTGCGAAAAAGTGACGTTTCAGTTAGCTCCGTGCAGCAAGTGTGCAGAGAGAGAGAAAATTGCAGTGCAGGCGTCGCTCCGACCTGAAGGAAATGTGCAAGGGGCGTCGGTGTTGAGTGAGAAGAAGAAAATTTTTGCTTGAAAAAGTTGTGGTTTGTGGAATTGCAAAACAGCTGCACGGACAGATTGGATATATTAAGGCGAAGTCGGTTCGGTAAAAAGAAACCTCTTCAATTGGCAATTGAGAACAAGTGGAGGTCTGAGTGCGCTTTCTACCGGTCGTAAATGGATAAAACGTCTATCGAAACCTGTTCGGTGAGTATTTTTCAATTACCCAATCATAGAGACTTCGAACCCAAACTCGTTGATCCTTGTTCATCAGAATATCCTGCCGTGTGTTACGTAACAAGTTTCCGTGGTGCGGCCATGTGTCCTTCTCGTCCTGTCATCACAGCCTTTCAACGTAAACTTGACCCTTTCCGAAACGAGTTTCCTCTCGGAATTGCAACTATGCACCTGTTCGCCATCTCGTTCTCAAGTTCAATTCACCGACCGGAATCCGAGTCAATTGGGTTTTTTTTTGGTTTGTTTAACAAAAATATTTTTGTAGGAATATTGATGTGACGTTGTGGCGTTAAAGTCGCTTAAAGTCCGAGCGTGACCCATTTCCAAGTCCAATCCAAGCGTTGATCTTGTTACGAAGCTTGCACAACGCACACCGACTACCGGACAGGTAAAATCATCGTGGCGACACCTATAGCAGCGCAATCTCAGGTGTGTTGTACTCTGAACCGAACCGGTGATGAATTTTTATTCGATAGAATCGCGACTTGGACTTGGACGAAGGCATTTTTTGTCTGCCGTGCCTCAAACTGAAAACATGATTGGCTGGTTTATGTCATCGCCTATTTTGGATAAATCGCGGCGGGCTCTTCGCTAAAGAAATGTTTTTTTTTCTTGCGGTCTACCGTATTTTCGTCTTCCAATAATCTTTCATAATTTCTATTGAAGATGCCTGCCGGCCGTCAGTTCAAAAGATTGTTGCTGTACGTCATGTTGATTTTAATGAAGCTAAGGGAACCTTAAGGTGCCCACCTCCTTCTCGTTTTGGAGTCGTGAGAACGCAAATTTTTGCAATGCGAAGCGAACTTTGCGTGCATTTGTTCTTCGTGTAATTTCCAAATCCATTGCCCTCAATTTTACGTGGAATTCGCTTGTACGTCCTTTCGCACGGTTGTACTAATTAGAAAGGCTTTGTATGCTGATTAAAACGATGACCTGACCGGCATAAACCGTGGCCAAAATAAGGATTGTATGAACTAGGGAGCCAATTCACGAACTGTGTGCTAAGAACACACAATGTCCGTATCCAGTTTCGAAGCTGACCCCAATATCCTGCTTGCACTCCTTAAACACGAAGTAATGAACATGAGGATGGAATAACAAAGCGTTTTTTATGTCACCAGAATAAAAAACTTCTGTAAAATTTCCATTTCATCATTGGCCTAACTTAAGTATGCGTAGGTACCTTCTTTAGGTTAAAAACGTATTCTCTAATTGCCCTCTTTGTGCCGCTATTTGTGTTTAAAGGTGGGTGACATCAGCAGTTCAGTGATTCGGTTTTTATTTAATTTTATTATCCGAATTAATCTTATACCTTCGCTACACATTTTTAACCCAAAGAACTGGTCGTTTTTTTCTATGATTTCATTGCATTCGGATGTGTAGTGGATACCGAACACAGTCGATTCGTCTGTTAGACCCAAAGGGGCCCGTACAACATTTTGTAGGGAGCGGTAAAGCTATGGCTTAGAAGGTGATAAAGACGTAGCTTAGGTCTCATTCAAAGATAAAAAAAAGCACTTAAGTCGACCTAAGGACATAAAGTAGCAGTGAGGACCCCATTTCTTAACTTGATGCTCTTACGCGAATGGCTACCAATTCAGGATTAAAAAATCTGCCAACAGTCTGGGCGCAACTTTATTATTTTTCCGGCAGAAGTTCGGAGCGCGCTCAGTTCTGAGATGCAGCGTAGGTTACTGTGTGACTGAAAACCTAACAAAAAGTTCGGGAAGCTGTAAGAATAGTGCGTAACATAGGATTTACATAATTGGGTCATATTCCGGGATGCAGTCTAGGGGTTGAAAAAGGAGAAAATAGGTGTTTATTAAAGAAGCTCGTGGAAGTTAAAATATATTCAATATCTGATCAGACCGGAGAGATATGAAAGAATTCATGAAAAAGTATATAATAACTTTACACCCCCTTAGGGGTAAATTTTCAAAAAATCTTGAAAACACAATCTAGGTATTCATATGGAGAATCCATAGAATAAAAATGAATTCAATATGTTGGAAAACCTAGTAGATATGACGAAAATCATGGAAAAATATGCAATCTATTTTCACTGATCATAATTTTTGCCCCCCTTCTGAACGCCAATGGATATTCGAATTTTTTTTTTTCATCAAATTTGCTTTTCTAGTGGATTTACATATACACACCAAGTTTCAACTTTCTAGCATAAGCCGTTCTATATTTAGGAAAAATAACCCCCACCCCCGTACCATACCACCCCTAAAAAAAACATATTTTTCCAACATGCCGCTACTATAGCTCTACCTAAATACCAAGTTTAACTTCTGGTACTACTACTGGTAAGAATTTGAAGCATCTATCTTACACTGTTCTTGAGATATGAAATGTGCTTTTTTCGAAAAATTCTTATCCCCTCCACTTCTATGATCCACCTCCCACTTAAAAAACTCTACATTGATCAGTTTTTATTTCTCGACCTTTATACCCAAACCAAATTTTATTTGTCTAGAGCAATTGGTTCATGAGATATCGTAATTTAAATTTGTTCACCCTCACCCCCATATGCAACTGCCCCGCACCCAAAAATTTTGTTTCAATCTGTTCTCCTAGTAACTACAAATATTTCTTTAGTTTGAATAGTGTGCCATTAACGGTTTAGGAGATATGGATTTTAGAATTTGTCTTTCTCGCCTTTTTTGGGTTTCGGATGCATTATATTTCCCCCCACTCCCACACCCCTTGATCAATGTTGACAACTTTTATGCAAATGGGTCTACTATCAGAGCTCTATTGAAGTTCCAAGCTTCAGCTTCCTATTATAAGCGGTTACTGAGATCTAGAAACCAAAATTTTCCGTCTAAAACGCTTCCCCCTCCCTCCCCCTTCTTCCCCCTCACACCCCCACCCCTACAATTTTGGTCACTTCAATAAGCCTATCCCGTCTATTCGTAAAAAAAATTTCAATTAAATATCTCAAAGCGTTTGGGAGCTACGGGCCTCCAAACGTTTTCGCGTACGGCGTACGGCGCGGCGGACAGACAGACTGAAAATTTTTATTGCTTTTTTCGTGTCTAATCACGTGAAAATAAAAATTTTCTGGGTGCAACTTTTTTTTCTTAAAAAATCGATCACAACATTATTATTAAAATAATAAAGTAAAAATGAATGAAGTCCAGTCTTTGGAAAAAATGAACGTTCTTTGATCAGTCGAGCCAGTGATCTATGGAAGCCAGAAGCAGTCATCAGTAAATTTGTACGCTTATTGCAAAATAGTAGAAACATTTGATAAGAAATTCAAAATTTAATTGGTACAATACAACCTTCCTTTAAGGTGGGCGCCTTTGTCAAAACTCTGGTACCTGGTACAAGTCCATCAAGCTCCCCTATTTGAATATTCGGTAGTTCTCTTCAAATTCAGGTAGTATTGAAGAGCTCTTAAAAAATTGTGAGGATGTGTAGTCAAAAATGCCACAGTTTGGAAAGTATCTACACCTCATTTTCCATCCGCTCGTGTAGTCCAGTGGATACCGCTTATTGTAATCCCGGATAATGTTATGATCCGGATTTTGTTATCAAAACAGTTGGGTCCCATTCTCCACAAACGTTCGTTTTTCGGTCGTTTTTCGTTCGTCTATTGATATGAACCGATTAATGTTATTGTTTTTGTCTGGTACCAAAGTGATTACAATAAGCGGTACCTACTGTAGTATGATTGTTAATTTTGCAACACAGTAGCAAACAACAAAATACAATAGATAAGCTTTTTAACTATCAGATTATGCATATGAATGTCTCGTTCTCTACTTAATTATCAATAAACACCTTGCCATTTCTACATACACACAAAAAAGTAGTGAAAAGCTAAACATTGTTATTAAACATTATGTCATATCGAACGGAATGTTATCAGTAAAAAATTTAAATCATCATTTTGACGCTGTTCAAAAGTACAAGTACAATAAAATGAAAAAAAAAAAAGATGATAGCCACGGTCTGTGATAGCATTTTGAACTCCAAAGTCATGTTCTACATCTTTTTATTTTATTTCGTCGAGAAGAAATATGTCTCTGATAAAGACTTGTTATGAAACTTTTAGGAAGAACCTGCCGATGTCTTTAAATATAAGTTTTTATGTGACCTATTGTTCATTTTTCTAATAAAAAAACTTTTTTTTTATGCCACGGTTGACTAAAGCAGAACCTTGTAAAATTCGAGTTTTACGAGATCAGGAAGACCTTCTCCTAACTATTAACAATCAGAATGCAGTATTTTAATTGACACCTGCGTAACTGGCCAAATTCAGTAAACTATTTCTCTTTATAAGTTTCTCTTATAAGTTTAATCCAGCCACAAATTTTCGTTTGCTGTTCGTCAATCCTAAAACACGATAACATTAGCTAGGAAGTTGATATTAGGAACCCGAAGTGTCGTAAAAATCGGGATGCATCATGGAGAACGATCTGAACTACGAATGTCAACTAAATTTGAACTAAGTACTATATGTACCTAAAAAACTTGAATTTGGTTATTTGCAATTAGGAGTATGTAAAGAAGGGGCCTTGTATTCAGCGGGTGCATTTTAATTTCAAAATTTATTTTTAGGCAATTCCCGGTGTCCAAATATCGCGATTTCGACCTTGTGTTATCAGGAAAAGTATAAATTTTAATAATCGTCGAAAACTGAAAATTGATTTTTTTTCCTTACAATGTTTAAAGCGAAAGTTCCGAATATGATGCAAATCGAAAGAGTCCTTCCTGTAGCAGCTGACTTTTCAAAAAATGTATGGATGTTACAGAATCCACTATAACTTCAGTACGAGTTAAAGCAGGAATTCAAAATTTTACAGGAATTATTTTTGTATCAAAAGCAAGACTGAGTTCATTAATTAGCGCCATCGGCTGAATCCTTGGGGTAGCTGTTATACAAAAGTCCTTAAAACACAAGTTCACCAATATTGAACGATAACTTTAGAACGCTTTAAGTTACGACTTTAAAATTGTGTATACGTTGATTTTATAATAGTCGCAGCTGAAAGTATTAATAAATATCTCATAAGTCCTTCATGTAGTTGCCATACAAAAATTTTGTAAAATGTCCTAACTTAATTTATCAAACTCACTATAACTCAAGAAATCGAGTAGCCACGACACAATAGTTTCTACCTGTAAGTAAAAGGTGATGTAATAATTGTTTGTGCACTCCTCATTCTTTTGATATATTTCCAACTGAACTATATAAATAGGAGTTCAGTATTTCATCTAGAGTATTATACGATTGGCTTGCAGCCGATCGTGGTTGCGATATGTTTTTTTATATTACGTTTGCGAATTATTAAAATCAGTACTGTATCAGCAGTTGTAAAAATTGAAACTATGCATATGAGTTCCGGAAAATACCGATGCTTTAGATATGATGCCGTGGTGTTCCGAAACCCCAAAATACTTATCTATAGAAGACAGATACAATTAATTATTGATCTATTCATTTATTTATTTATTTTTTTTTTTTATAAAGGGCATATAAATATACACAGTTATACTTAAGCACTAGTTACAAAGACCATCAGCTTAGTCTATTCATAGAAGTGGCACATCCAACAAGAAAAATTAATTGTGAAAAATAAAAGAAAATCCAATTCAATATTGTTAAAAAAAATTCAGTGCTGTATGGGGATCACAAAATTTGTACTAGAGTCCAGTACAGGTGGAGTGCCGATTGTCACTGTTAAACCACTTTCCGATCAGTAGTAATTCTAAATACCTATTTCAGTATTGGAATGGAGAAAAGAGCTCCGTTCGAATTCTGCTGGAGTACCGATGTGTTATGCGGGAAGAAGTTTTGTTCAGACGTTGGAGTTGCAAGTTGGTGTTTTTTCGGTCCTCAGTGCAGAATTGTACACAACGACATCCTGATATCATAGTGTCAACGACCGTATCCATGTATACCTTAGACGTGTTCTCCAGCTACTTGCGACCCCGTCCTTCTTTCTAGTTGAAACACCCTATAAACATCTTTATCGAGACTTTGAATGAGTTGAACTTTAGCTAACCGCATTGAGTTGAACGCCTCGTTTCATCAGAAAGAAACCCGCTTATCTCTAGTAAGACAATAAGAGGATGCAACGTACGAAGATGCTTGTAACATAAAATCACTAAAAGAGCACTGAACAAAGCCCGGAGACGGATCGATGGCTTTACATTTATTTATAGAGGAAAAGGTTTGAAAGTACCACTAGAACGAGAAAAGGCAGGATACAAACCAGTATGAGTACCTATACTGGAAAGCCTAAAGATTTTCAATGAATTATTACATCCTTCCTTCTTGGCGAAGAAGAAAATCGATAAGACTTCGGAGTCATGTCAATTATTTGTGTTGTTGTGGATTACAGGTGGGCAGTGCTTAAGTGATTGCATTATTGAAAGTCATTCGAATCGGAAATCTCCCTAATGACGGAGAAATTACAGGGAGTTGTACAATTATTTGCTAGTTGTTTGTAGCTCGTGCCCGAAATTAGACTAATTACTTTTTGAAATCAATTTCAAACTTTGTCGGAAAGTTCGAGGCAAATTACCATAAGCTCTTTTCTTTTTCGACGGAAAACCGTACCACCACCTCCGAATTGTACGCTTCAGCTCCCACTTCGGAAGTGTAAACAACGGGTTCTATTTTTTTCATCTTTTCATAACCCGTGTGTAATGTAAACGGTATGATGTCGTGATTACTTTTATGTTTACGGTCCTCTGGTTCCAAATTATTCGGTGGTGTGTTTTTGCTTAAAATGTAACAGACCGATAGAATCGGGAACAGTTTTTCCCGATGGGCATAGTCCATCTTCTGAACGCCAGTCACCCCGCAATGTTAGGTAATTTTTTTTATTGCCGAGTTTATTGACCGAGAACGTGAAATAAAATTCACCTGTCAATGATATGATCTGATTGCCTTGGGCTGACATAATTCAAAGACCGATAAAGAAATTGGAATCGGTCGTCTTAAGTGCCTTTGGCTTAGAGGCTAAAACTCGGATTGTGGCGTTCACTTAAACTAGTGAGGGCAGCTTAGCAGCTATCTGTGTACCAGACATCACTCATTACCGGTCGCAATCAAAGTAAATGCCCTCGAATGAGGAGTCGAAGATTGGCGGTGATATTTTTTTTGCAAATCTCGATTGAATTCTTTACACACATCTTAAGTACATGCATGTAAAATAGTCGACCCAATGATTGACTGCATAATGGCAGAAATAATTGTACGGTTTATACAAATGGCTGTAATAATATTGTTTTTATTGTTCTGAGATAGTATCGAGTTCATGAGATGTTCTTGCGTTCAGTTGCTATAGCGGATCCGCTAGAGGCTAGACCCTTAATCGCCTTATTTTTTTCCTATGTTTTCCTAGGTTTCAGCTCTCGTGGACCTCATTATCTGTTTATTGTGAACGGGTTTTTAAATGGCATTATGCCACAAAGACGTGATTTATTGCTGCTACAGTTATTTGTATCGGCGATTTATTAACGCCACACCTTTCCAAGTTAAAAATCTCCATCTTTTTACCGGGATTTTATTTTACCTAATCTTCGTTTATGTTGTAAAAAAATAAATACCATTAATTAGTGATTAAGGTTATACTCGGTATAAGAATTTGTAAAAACTTTTCAGCTATCTTTGAATTCGCAATCTATTCAATAAATTGATGTAACTTCTCATTTTGAGGAGTTTTAAAAACTACTAGTTATGAAAACTACTAGTAGAGATCTTGGGTCAGTAAAAATCTTGACCTTACATTTTGACCTTAACGTGCACATGGGTTCAAAGCGATTTTGTTGATTTATGACTGTTTTCATGCAAATTTTTCACTTTAATAGCAACAAAAAACAAAATAAAATTACATCACTTTATTAACTGGTATGCAAACTAGGTCGCCCATTGAGAAAAAATTCAAAACTGTGTTTGGAAAAATTGCTATTAGAAGAACAACCCTTGAACATTTTTTAAAATGCGTAAATTCGAGTTTTTTTAAACGCATATTACCTATTTCTTGAATAATTAACATGTAATTTTCATTAATATAATGCTAGAAAAAAATCTTAAAGAATATCTTCCATAGATCAAATTTTAAAAAATGTTCATTTTTGTTAATAATATATGAAGTCAAACTGAAGCAATTTTTCACGATTTTTTTGGCAAGAATTTCATAACTAAATCATGCAATTTTCGAGTTATCGTTCGATGGATGCACGAATTTTCAGTGTATATTATGTAGGTTGTAGTATTCTGGGTGGCTTAGTAGCTAGAGCACTTGCCTTCGGTGCAACTGGTACCAAGTTCGAATCTGCTTGGCGACAAGTAATTTTCGAGAATAGCCCTAACCAGAATTGACTTAAGGGGGGATTAAATAATCGGATCATTGTGAAATTTGAATATGAGTTTATTATAACTTTGAACTTAATAAAAAAAAAAAAAAAAATTTCGGATGTCCAATAAAATGGCGGCGTTCTGGAGATTCTTCGGACGCCTGTTTCTCGCGACATCAAAAAGTGCTGCTGCTGCCATTTTTTTTCTTTTGATCTAAAAAGGATGAAATAAATTTCTTTCGTTTACTGACATATTAAGGGGAAGGACATACCTAAAAAATGATGAAAAAGTGCAAAATTGAAAATTTGGAAGCCATTTTACTTGGAAGGTCAAATTTTCGACCATTTTTTCAACATATTTGACTCCCAAAAAATTATTTATTTACACGCTACCTTCCAAATTTTAGGTATATCCTTCCGGTAATACTACTGAGAGAAACCTCTCCAAATTTCATCCAAATCGGTCGATAACTTTTTGAGCTACAACACGAGCAGTTTTTGAAAAAGTAGTTTCGAGATAATCGCGTTTAAAGTTTCAACATTTTATCGTTTCTAGTACCACATGCTGTCGCCGCGCTTTAAACTATATGCGATAATTTCGAAAATATTCAATACTTCGAGTTATCCTTTGGACAGTATATTCTTAAGATATCATAGTTTCGAAATATGCAAAAAAAAAAAAAAATCGATTTTTTGAAATTTCTAAAGGTATTTCCCCCTTAACACCTTAATATCTTTTCGTCAAATGCATTAAGGTACGTAAAGTTTGTGGCAAAACTTAATGAATCTTATACCCAACTACAATAGCCCTAACCAGAATTGACTTAGAGAGCACTAAGGCACCTTAAGTCTTTCTACGATGCTCTCTAAGTCAATTCTGGTTAAGGCTAATGGGATTGGGTACCGGACTACCAGTTAACTTAGCTGTAAAATCGGGGTAGTAATCACGGACGAGTGTGTGGCCGACCACTTCACCTCTTAGTATTCCGTTGGTTAAGTAATGAAGTAACTCTAGCATTACTTCAAGGTCTAGGTCCCAGGGAAACTTCTAGGTTTTGGTATACGGAGCTTACAGTCACTTTTTTATCTTAAATACTTTCCTAGTATTATTACACAATGTACATATTGTTACATGTACTCTGCCAATCCGCACAACTCAATGATATCAGTTTCCAGTGAGAAAGCCAGGTCTCCCAATTAGAGATGGGTCGTTCATGAGGGAACTGTTCGAAAAGAACAGTTCATTGAAGTGAGTGAGTGAACTGACTCATTCCATTTGGTGAACTGTAGTTCTTTTCGGTACGTGACACCGCTTGAAAAGGAATGGGTTTCTTTCGTGGGGAAGTGAGGACCTTTTTTTTTGGATGCTCACATTCACTCCGAACTTGAAAAGGAACTACTTGGCTGGGGAAGTGATGAACCTTTTTTTTAGGTTGTCAGATTGACTCTGAACTTGGGAACTACTTGTTCTTCGCTGGGGAATTGAGGACCTTTTTTTTAGGTCATGACATTCACTCTGAGCTTCAAAAAGAATTCGAACTGCTTCACTGAACTAGTTCCTTCAAGTGAGTGAGTCGGACTTAACTCACTCACTAAAAGGAACTGCTTTGCCGATCTGTACTCCCAATATTAATATCCAAGTCGAATGTGGTGAAATTTCTGTATACATTACCTACACCCAATTTAGGTAGTCGAGTGGCTATGGTCTTTACAAGCGGAGCGTATATTTAATTTTATTTATTTTTTTGTTAGAAAATAACTAAAATTGTTTAATAATCGAATTACTTTATTATTTATAATACATAATTTTTTTTTTGTTTTTGTTTGGATGGTGAAAGAGGACAACAGTATTATAGCTTAATGGTAAAAAAATGTTTTATACTTGAAACCACTTCGAATCGCCTACACTACAACAAAACCTAAATCAAATGATCTGAGCAAGAATTCAGATTCAAATCGAAGGTCGATTCGGTAGCATGAGATTGATTCCTAGTTTATGGCACTAAATTATACTTCAAACAAGATAAATCTATTTATTGCCTTCCATTGCCCTCCACTTCACTAGTCATCATCGAAATGACCCTGAATTGAATTGGAATCGTTCCAAAGATAAGTTGTGCCGTCTAATATAAAGTCAAATTATTTGCTTTTATCGTGAAATAATCCAAAGTTTATTTTCTTAAGATAAAAACGTGTACCTACAGTGATTTTTTTTATTCCAAATTATCTTCTGTATAAATACTAAATCAATATCCTAGAAAAAGATATTTAAAAATCAAAAAGTTCGTGCAAATAATGCATTATGCTATAATACAGAAATAGCGAAGTTTTTTTTCCCCATTTTTGTTTCTAAGCGTATGATAAATAAAATTATTGCAAAGTAAATATACGATGCATTAGCTTACGAAATCCGTAAGTACTTTTTCATTCCATCACGTCTCAAAAAATATGATCATATCCACAGCACGATGGCGACTTCATTGTTATCAAGATAATATGGAAAAAATTTATTATTCAACACGAAGCCAGCCTTCTGTGAATAGTTTAGAACCATTTTAAGTCCTCATCGAATATTTTAGTACGTAGTTGTTTCGATTTCAAACGGTGCCCCTGAAATATCTAGGAAGATAAAACTCAACTTTTTTTTCGCCCAACGTCTTATCTTGCTCAATTTCGAGTTGCATAAAAAGGTGCATACTTAGTTACGTAATTTGTTCGTATTTTCAATGATTTTTGTATTATTACACCGGGCATATTAACTTAACCCGGTGGTAGACCTCCATCAAAGATATACTCGTGAAATTTTTTTTGTCTCTCGCTCATGTTCTCGGTTCTATTCAATTGTAGCACTGAGGGTCATATCTCGAGACATTGAAAGCAATTAATCACATTTTGAGCGCAAGTGGCCTTTAAATGGACATCAATCAAAATAAAAATTCTTCTGCCCATATTTTTTGAATGTATACACAAGCCTTTACCATATGGTAAGGTCAAGACGTTTTCGGTTTGGGGAAGACTATACAAAAAACATACAATTTCCGGTCTCAATATTTCAATGGTGTCGATTTATTGCGTCTGGCCTGGACATAAGGAAAATGAACGGTGTAAATTCTTTCATATGAAAAACTCTTCAAACTGATTGCAACTAAGGAGCGTAGAAAAAAAAAACTTGGCTAATTAAAATTCGGCTTTATTTGGAGGCCATGGCGCAATTCGTGGTACTTTTGTCTATAGAAATTTAATAAGCATATCGAACGCTATGACCCTCATATCTAGTGTGTACACGCTCATTGTAGATTCTTATTTTAGGGTTCTGCTTAAATTCTGAGAGGCAGTTTTATAATAAATCAATGACTTGCTTCCAATTGATAGTGTGACTCATGTGGAATTCTGCGCTGCTACACTGTGAAATAGATCTCTTTAACAAAGTGCGAATCGCGCTAAAATTAGAAAGATTCGTACGAAAAAATTTCAACGAAATTACCAGCTTGGTAAACGGGTTGCATACTACACGAATACTATCGCACTCCTTATATTTCTGTTCATAGATTATGTAAAATTCAACAAATGAACGTTTTTGTTTTTATTATTCTCTTATTCAAGGGATCTTTCGCTTTTAATTATCCTTAATCTACATCTTTCAATTACTGTATGTAAAGCTTGTATGACACTGTATGCAATGCCTTCAAATATTTGACTTTAAAAATTTGGACGAAAAGTTCTCTCAAATTTCTTACGTCAAAATAGACAGATTACTCTATCTCACTGCATATTTCGAATAAAACACTATGCGATTAAAATAAAAATATGTACATAAGAACACTTTATTAATTCACTTTCAATAATCACACTATTGGCATTGCTTTCCGACTTCATATGCTACTCGATCGATGCTACCAATCAAAATCGCTTTAAGGTACTCCTACATGAGCAATTTTTCAAGCAATTAATTGCCCGACGACTATTGACAACGCGCACCAGTGGAGCGATTCATGGTGCAATACAGGGCAATATCATGATAGTTGCGGCAATATTTCGGCAATGTGGCAATGTTTTCAGAGATTTCTGGTATTGTTCGCCCAATGGTTGCTGTATTTCCACTGACTTGGGAAATTCTGAACAATTGCTCTCATTTGGTGATTTAATTGTCAAATTTTGTTTTAAGTTTTGCATTTATTTGTCCGGTTTAGTGCTGTAATGGCTTGAAATTCAATCATTTCCATGTTTTATTTTAAGTTTTAGATTTGTTTGTCAAGTTTGCTTTCGTGTTGTTCATAGACTGAATTGAACGTGAAAGCTTGGGTGCTTTTATACGAGCTATTAAAATTGCTCAATTTGCAGCAATTTCAGACAATTTTGACGACATGACAACATACAGCAACATTCAGAAACATCAGTGATTGACGATATGGATCAATTGGTTGTCAGCTCGTTGATCAACTGTGACTAGCGATATGGTGCAATACTCAGCAATTTGTCAATGGCATCATACACGGACAATTCAGTATATGAACAACACGAAAGGAAATTTGAAAATAAATCTAAAACTTTAAATATTTGAACTCTAATCCGTTATCACACGAAACTTGACAAATAAAACCAAATGAAGTACAATGGAAATACAGCAACCATAGGGCGGGCGAGCAATACCAGCAATCTGTCAAAACATTGCCAAATTGCCGAAATATTGCCGCAACTAGAATGATATTGTCCGGTATAGCTCCACTAGTTTTGGCATTAGTCGCCGGGCAATTAATTGCTTGAAACATTCCTCGTGAACAAGCTCCTCAAGAGTACCAACGCCTCTCCCATCTCCCCACCTCCTCCCTCACCACTCAAAAGGTTGCCACTTGAAGGGGTCTGCTAATTTTTGGCGATTCTTGAAGGAATGATCCAATATACATACAATCGAGTTGTGTTAGAACCTCATACTTTTAAAAAAGAATGGTGCCTGAAGGGAAAGTGCAATAACAAAAGATACAAAGAAATGCTATACATTTACGACTAGGAACATTATATAAATAAATCGTTATCAAAACTTTATTGTTTTCATATTTACCAAGAATATGGTTCTATAAAATTATTTTAAGTGATAACAAAATGTAATTGAATTCAAAACAAATTCCATTAGAGGTATATACGATCCATTCGACAATAAGCAGAAGTATCATATTACTCTAGCCGCCCAAGTATCGCGGGAATGTTTAGATTTCGGTATGCATTTTGCCTTAAAGGAAACTATTGATATGAAAAATGTGTCCGATTTCCGACACCATTAGAAACTCCAAAGCGATAGGATAGATAAAATCTAACTATGCGGTATTATAGCTGCAAACTACTTGATCTTAATTCCTCGTAACAACCATTTCCGTTGTTTCTGAGATTTCATTAGGTTTCCCATTGATTTTCTAGGTGGCTGCCTTTCTCTTATTATTTTTTTCTTTTCTAGTGAATTTTTCCTTCAGATCGTTTAGAAATAAATAAGACACGGTAATATGGGCGGTAAAATGTTGAGATGTAATACGATATGGACGTTTGTACTTGGTAAATTTGGAGCAATAATCCATTGAATTTATAGATACATCGTACAAACATGGTGAATTCCGTTGAACTGAACACGGGGTTCGATTTCACGAAAGATGTTTTTAAATGGTCTTTAAAATGAAAATTAACGATATGCCTTTATTGCCAAGTCCGAAGTGCTTCGTTTCCATTTGATCAGTGTGACTTCTGTGCAAGTCTATTGAAATGTCTGCACTTGAATATACTCAACTTGTCAGCAGTTTTCTTCCAGTGTTTATGGGCAATCGTCCAGAAATCCAAGAATTTCGATGCGAAACAGAAAGTGATAGGCGCTTATAAGGTATTTTCAGATATTGTAATAAGATTCAAATTCTACGCTATGTACGAGTATGTTTATTTAATTGGCTGCGCCCAGCTTTTAATTGCTGCGACATTACATGTGCTGCCTACGTTTTTCTTCAAAAGAAGTAGAATGTAAGCTGAACAGCTCTACCTGAAAGATACTCTTATTATGCAGTTACGATCAGGTTTAACTTATTCGGAATTGATACATACCTAAACGGCTTTGTTTACTACAGATTCGCTTTATACGAACCCGCTTACTACAGATTGGCTTGCAAACGAATCAAAAAAAGTTCATAGAAAAATGTTTATGATTGGAATTTGTTTATGGTTTTCTCGGGCTTCGAACATGTCTTAAATTGTACAGAGTAGGAAAAACTTCACGCTATGACAAAATTTAAATTTCGTCTCAATCGAAATTACCTACGCAACATAAATAATCGACATTTAGCCAACAATTTACTTCGATAATAGTCGATAACACAAAAGTATGGGGTTAACTAAAGTAAAACCAAATACCAATTTAGTACCATGCACAAAATGAAACGATAACCAGGCCGAGGATATGTAATCCTTTCGCAATATCGTACCATCTTTAGGCGTGGCATTAAACAATGTAAGGTGAACGATGACTACCTAGCAGATAAGGTTACGTTTTAACACTGAGTAACTCCTTGCGAATGGGTTGTCTATTGTGTTCTTGCTGCTTGAACATAAAAACAACGCAATGATATTTGTGGAAGCCACTTGAAAAATCTCGACATTCCAACAATCTCCAGCCGAGACACTTAAGCCCCTGAATATACATTCCTTGAGTAGATTGCGTGCCATGCTCGAGAAGGACATCATTGTCTTCACCCTTTTTTTTACGTAATGGTTGTTCTAACACGCCGTAAAAAAGAAAGAGTTAATTCTTGAAATATACGTTTAGGAAGATATGGAGGCTTTATGTTAGATTTTTAAGTTTAAGCTTAGTATGCACTAGAGATGGATGGGTCGTTCAGAAGTGAACTGTTCCACTTCCAAAAGAGTAGTTCATTGAAGTGAGTGAGTGAACTAACTCACTCCTTGCGGTGAACTGTAGTTCGTTTCGCCACGTGATACAGCTTGAAAAGAACTAGTTCTTTCGTGTGAGTGAAAACCGTTTTTTTTTTAGGTCCTCACATTCACTAGGAACTTTAAAAGAAGTAGTTCCTTCTGCTTTGCCCATCTCTAATATGGACCTCGAACAAAACTTTGATTTCCATATGAAATACATGTAAAAAAAGTGATGAAAAGTTTAGAGTAGAGATGGGTCGTTCAGGAGTGAATTGTTCCAAAAGAACACCCCATTGAACTGAGTGAGTGAAGTAACTCACTCCTTTTGGTGAACTGCAGTTCCATTGGACAACAACTGACCAACCTTTTTGTTTTCATCATCTGTTAGATGACTGACCTTTTTTTGGTCGTCATCTTGTAGATGTTTTGATCTTACGAAACGATGGAACGAAGTGTTCCTCTCTGAACTCTACTGAGGTTTTTTTTTGTAGTCCTCATCTTCTACATCTACTGACGAAATGATGGAACGAAGAGTTCCGGAACTACTTCACTGAACTTGTTCCTTAAAGTGAGTGACTCGAAGTAAAGTAGTTTACTGAAAGGAACTGCTTTGCCTATTTTAACAGATAGTGCATGTTTTTTGGATGCACTTATCAGTGTTGTGGACTTATTAGTTTTTGTTAAGAAAAATAATTATAATTTAATTCCTTAACATACGCATATTATCCATTTCTTTTTTAACAACTAATGTCACGGACAAAAATTAATTAAGAGCCAAATATGAATGTAAGTCAAGAAGTTCATTAAACTGATCCTCGGGTATAGGAAATTGAATGATTTTCAAATCCAGCTTTGCGAAAACAATTTTTAATTGTTGTTGGTGAAACTAACCACAGCAAGTAAGCTTTATTACTTGTAAGGCGACTAAAGATTTTCCAAAGTTTTGGAGAGATCCATGTTCCGGGGCCAGAATTTGCTTTCTGACTATTTGTTCGAGAATGTATCCTTTTTATTTTCGGGTTAAAATCTGCAATTATGTTGGTCGAAATCTTGCTTGTCATCCAAACTTGACTGTTAAAATAGTATGAAGAGGAATTTCCTTCCGACGAAAACAGCGTGGCTCCTTGGAGCGACCAATGACATACATATGCTTCTTCTATCCACTAATATTTGTTAGAAATAACATCGTTACACGATCTGTCTGGGCCCTAACACCTTTAACAAAATCTTCTCCAGAAGCAAGAGTTCTGAGGGTAAGCCCTTATAAATAGTAAAGGGCTGATTCATCCGCATTAAACACATCTCCAGTATTGTAGTCTTTTAGTATAGATATACTGAATTTTTCACTGTAGAGATAGTACAGATATGTAGTAAATTAGCGAGACAAATTTTTTATGGAGACCCGTATTATGCTTTATCCTCAAAGGTCTTACCTGTCTGGACTCATTGCAGCCTTTTAAAGTAAAATTGATATACCATATACATACTTTTATCATTTCAATAAAAGCTAATAAAAAGTGTACAAACTGTGATTGCTTCATAAGTTTCAGTAGATATCGGAAAATCATTAAGTTTGTGTTTGTTAAATTGTCTATTGTATCAGAAAAATTACACTGAATTTTTTTTCACAAAATTTGATTGATTTTTTTGTTAAAATTTGATTGAATTTTTTGTCAAAATTCGATTGAATTTTTTGTCAAAATTTGATTGAATTTTTTGACCAAATTTGATTGAATTTTTTGTCAAAATTTGATGGAATTTTTTCTCAAAATTTGATTGAATTTTTTTGTCATATTTTAATTAAGTTTTTTGACAAAATTTGATTAAAAATTTGACTGAATTTTTGCCAAAAGCTTAATAATTTTTTTTTGTCAAAACTCTTGTGTTCAAATGTTTAATAACAATGAAGAGAAGAAGTGTTCAAATTTTGACGATAAAGATATCGTATAGTTTTGGTGTGTGCGCTGTTACAATTATTTGTGGGCAGATTACTCTATACTTATTAAAATTAGCTAAAGCCGTACTGAAGGGAAACCATCTACAATCTAAATTTTGTAGTAGAGTAAAGTAATGAAAAATAGAACCCTTTGTATTTGCTCAGCCAACGGTTACTAACCCGGATTCATGCTCTTCACGTACAACTCATTGCACACCGCTTGAACTTTATGTCATTTTCGGTTGTGTAACGAATTCCTATTATAATTTAAACCCAATTAAAATTTTTACATGAAAATAAGTCCAATTTCTTACATAAATCGAATTATGAATAACATTAAAAAGGAGACATCTTTCAAATTACTTTATCTATAGAAAATACTGTCCCGAGAGAACACGCAAACATAAATTTATGGCCATTCAACTTTGACTCTAATTTGAATTAAGAAAAAAAATATGAACACAAAAATCGTGTTCAAAGATGTTGACCCTGTCGAAACGGTGTCGTAAATTAGACGATTTATAGTTAGAAACATATCAACACTTTTTGTGTTTTTCGGTCGCCTATAACTCGATAATTTTTCTAATTTACATCACGCACAAGAATGTAACAATTTTCAAACTCATGTGGTTTACATAATCGGTTATAAAATCTTCGCCTCCACTATAATTACTTTCACTCCGTAAAATTTCCTATATCAAATTGATCTTTTTTTTTTAATTCATCTTCGGATTTTGTGCGGGTGTCGGTTAAAATTGGTGAGATTATTTTTCGCCGGAATGTCTCAGAATTGTTTACAAATTGATTGTTTGAAAGTAATCGCCTGTAACAATGATACGATCTGATGTGAATTGTATAAAGGTCTATTTCTGGTTTACATCAAGTGCTCTAATTATTTTTGTTTTTTCATTGTAACGAAACTTTCTCAGTATTAATTTTTTTAATAAAGATTCTTTTTTCTGAAAACAATTTCTATAAAAAAAAATCGTTAAACGTCTGATTCGTAGCGCCGTTTATAGGCGTTTTTGAATCAATATTATTAAACGTACAACGTATATACTTTTATATTTTACTGTAAATCGTAGATATTTTCATGATTCACGAGTCTTTTAAAGTGAAAAAAAATATAGAAAAAAGTACTTAAATGGGGATAAACGAGCAGAAACGAGAAAATGGTCCGTTTGTTTTTATTACACTCTCACACGTTACATACTCGATTTATTGACGGATAATCTATTTAGAACTCGAGTTCGTTTCAAATTGTTGAAGATATACCCAAAAGCATTACAATATTTTCGGTAATTAATTATCTGTTGATGTGTTGATGATCTCATGGGGTTTGATTGATTTCGAATTGATTAGATGGTTAAATGTTGACCTGTTTCATTTAACGTTGCCGTCGATTCCCGACGTCAAACATGTGATCAGTCATTTCTAGCTATAAGTTTCGATCAAAATTTAAAACATATCATTAAAATGATTAGGTTGCTCGAATTGCTTGTAAAAATGTAGGAATTAGTGCACGTACTAGCTCGTTGGCAACTGTGTATAGAAATTGCCATCTGTTTGGCACCAATATTTTAAAAAGCATAAGGGAAATTAGTAGAATCCTCATAGGAAAATGTGTTCATCAAATTAAATTTGATGAAGTACGGATATAAGTATCATACACAATAGCACGTCAAGTTAAAATTTCTCTACTGCAAATTTTTTATTGAAATTTCAAACAATCATTTACTCAAAATTCGCTAGCTAGCAAACGTTTTCCAGCTAGTTTTCTAGTAATAGGTACACATTCCTTTTATACCATCCGTTATTAAAAAACTGCCAGTCTCAGAAGAGTAAATCCTATGCTATGTAGTAAAACCTCCCGTAAAACGTTCAGTGCCAGCGACCCTGTAAATAGCATTGTCAAAGTTGTTGGGTATATTGACACCTATTTTGAACTATAGTACGTCATCATCATCAGTGGCGCGACAGCCAAAATCGGACCCGGCCTCCAAAACTATAGTACGTACGCTTGCGTAAAATCTAAAAGAGTTTTGTGCACGTCGGTATTAAACTCCCAGCAGTTCTCATTTAAAGCCTATTTTTAGATTCTACTATGGTTTTGTCTGTATAGGTCTTAGCTATAGAGATATATGATATGTACTGGAGATGACGAGCAGCGACTGTTATGAAGCCGGATGATTCCTCGCAAAGGACTGGCAATAAGCACTATGCTACTATTAGTTAGTATCTTATTCACATTTATGTTATACTCCGCTTTTCAACACAAAACATGCCAAACTTATGAATAATAGGCTACTACAGTAGAACCTCTATATAGTGACCACCCAAGGGACTGTGCAAAAGTGGTCACTTTAAACGAGTGGTCAGATTATACAAATATTTGAGTACAGTATAATGTATGTAATTTAAATCAACTTTACCAATATAAAAGGTGTATCTTTTTACGAATTTATCCAGAACACAATCTCAATACTCTTCGTGCTTCATTTATTTCAGCCTCATTTTGCATTTTCCAACATTTGTTACTTAATTACGATATGACGTTAAATTTTTTTGGTCACATTATAGAATGTACTCACATATGTGATACGTAAATATTGGCTGAAAAGTGATTAATGATCACAATACAAAACGAAAAGTGTATGGAAAATCGGTAATATACATCGGGACTGTAAAAAATTGCCACTTTAGGCAAGTGGTCAACATATGATGGTGGTCACTTCTGCAAGTTCTATTTGCATTTCACTGGCATCAAACGCTCTACACAAAAACGTTCAATTTTGTTTCGAAATGCTTCAAGTGCTTCATACAAAAACGGCGTCGTGTCGTCTCCAGTATTTATGTATATCTCTATGGCCTTAGTCGTCTCTCCTCTGCCTTACTTTGTTATTAAATTTTGCAACAAATAAACAATTTCTCTTAATTTTTCAGCTCGATCATTTCAATTTTTTGCGAAATAATTAAATCCGCACGAATTTTAGAAAACACAATTGAAAACTCAATTGTAAAATCAATGACAATTTATTAATATTAATATAAGTTTTATTTCGCAACGCAGAACTAATCTCTTCCTCATTTTGAATTGAGGTTCAAGTTGTGCTAGGGCGATTTAAAAGCGGTGCGGCGGTTAAGTAACAATTGGGTCATTGAAACATTAATAAGAAGTGGTACTCAATTCGGTACGTTAGCATATTTCAAAGATTTACTTCTCTTTTTGTGAGTTACGCAACTTTCAATTACTTACAATCATAAGATGACTTTTATGATGGCGAAAATCTTCAATCAAGTTGAACTGAAGAGTCTTTTTTCTCTTCAACTTGACCGCATATTGAAATGGCAATGAACTTGAATAAACGGTTTTTAATTATGTCAATCAAAAAATAGAATTGAACGATTACCAAACACTTAAAAAAAATCAAAAGATCTTGTATCTTCATCTGATATATTGAAGTTGCTGAATCCGAAAGTAGAAATACTATCGCAGTAATTTTACATTGAGTTGATTCGTCAGCCAATTCATGTTTGAACAAATATTTTAAATTTAATAATTTTTGAAAATAATTAATGGTATTATAGCCCTTTGTCAGTTCCTGTAACCTAGGAACAGCGCGTTTTCGAAAATACAGACTGACTTAAATATGAGCCTCTCCCCGTTTAAAATATCAGTTTTATATTACACGAATACACCTTTGTTTTGTAAAATTTTATTTTAAAAGATATTTCCTCTTTTTACTTTTAGTTACATCCTATACCATCCTATACACAACCAGACACCAAATATCAAGTTCATTATCCTTATAAGAATAATTCAGACTCCATCCCGTGTAGAAAATCAATCAATGTGCTGTCATGTCCAATGTTATGCGTTTATTGAATATTAAATTCTTTTTTTTCGAATACCATCACGTCGAAAAAGAATCGATAAAAAGAGACCAACGGCATAGTTCGATATTATAAAACTTAAGACCCAATCGGCAAACCTGTTTCATATTGGTATCCGATAATAAAATTATTCTTCTCAAGTTCCCTTACTGTAAGCTGTAAAGAACGTTGTCTTCAGCTAAAAAGAATTAGAATAAAGTTACTTTGGTATGATTCAATTTTTGTTGTTGTTTTTTTAATAGATAGTTATTAGTCATGCGAAATTTGCTTCAGGGATATTAGTGTACGAAGATTAATGAAAACACAATTATGTCGGAAAAGGATTAGGCGGTATTAATCATCGTTTTGTTCAATGCGCGACAACTTTGACGGTTTTGATTGAACTTAATGTATATAAATACCTAATTAAGATCACAATTTCACCAAAAATAAAAATCTTCCAAAATTCTGGGAGTAACTTTATTATTTTTTGAGTAGAAGTCCTGAACGAGTTTTATTTTAAGATCAAATAAAGAACAACCAGGATTCTATTTAGAATGTTAGCAGGTGATTTTCTAATGTGTTTTATCGTTTAAACTTTATTTATGCCATTCTTTAATAGATTTGGATCTAACAGGAGCGATAAAGCTTTTGATGTCAATGAAACTCTGTTCGAAACTAAAGCCCATGATCCAATAAATGCAGCACTGCATTCATTACTACATTGAAGGGCAATGAAATGTTTTCCATGATCCAATTAATCCATCGCGGCATATTACATCAAATTCAAATATTAGTCAATTTTTAATTCAGTGTTTCTTTAAGGCTACTAAAATTTTGTTGATCTGAAACTGTCAAAACTCAAATTTTATAATCTTCCATCCAGAGAAATTCGATTAGTTTCGTAGGTTTTTTTTTACTGTTGGCTGGCCTTACGCAGCACTATACAAAACAGAGCAAAATTTGAGTCACTGCGTGCCGGAACATTTACTAGAATGCATTGATTGGATCATAATCATAATAATCAATGGCGCAACAGCCCAAATCGGGCCTAGGCCTTGAAGTAATGCCAGAGTTACTTCATTGCGAGACCAGCGGAACAGTAGGAGGTCGATTTTAACAGCTGAGTGAACTGGTAGTCAGGCACCCAATCCCATTCTCGAAAATTACTTGTCGCCAAGCAGATTCGAACCTGGTACCAGGTGCACCGAAGGCAAGTGGTCCAGCCACTAAGTCACCCAGACTATTGATTGAATCATGAAGCATGCAAATCGCATGTGGTCAAAGTTACTGCATGCAGCGCTGCATTGATTGGATCATGGGCATAAAACGTTGGGGTTGTGTGAACGCCAAGTTGAGTGTCGCCAAATACGATTTATTCCATATTGTATTCGAGGCCAGAGAGTAGAAGAGTAGAGATCATCTTATTGGAGCTTTTTAGAAATCTTTATCCTATTTTTTTACGATTGACTTTGCAATTTACCGCATTTACACCTGTCGTATTTTGATTTGATTATTATTCTTATAAATCAAATTTTTCAATTATTGTCATGAAGATGTAAATTTAAGAAATCTCGGGGTACAAAATAAAAATTTCTTTAATTTACATTTCCTTCAAAATACTTAAAAAATGTGTATACAATATTATAAATAAAATCCAAAGAAAACACCACAGGTGTAATTGCGGCTATGGTTTTTTTTACTGTTTGCTGTTGATTGATAAAAAAATATAAATAAATAATCAATAAAAATGGCGCCTCGTGCATTATAAAATGTAGATATCCGCTAAAATAAAAATATTGTTAGTATCGCAACTTTCTCTACTGATTTAATTAAAGTCTCGACTCGACAATATTATGAAGAGTGTGCTTTGAATTTATTAAGGAATCGATACGAACAGAACTTAAGCGAGTGTACGTATCTTTAAAATGCATTCACTTTATTTGAATTGCTAATAACTTTCTCACAGTCACCTCAAATCTTTTTTTTTTGGTTTATTATACGGTTTTAAATATGAGTTTAGTATTTCGCTATAGTTTGGCTTTTTTTACATGCATTATGCGATTTAGATGCGGTAAAATATTTTTCAGAATTTCTTCTTAAATAAAACTATTCAATTATACATTTATTTGTTATTGTCTTAATGTGCTCTTACACGAGCGATTAAAATGAGCGATTAATACGTTACCACATTGCCGAAATATTGCCGCTATAGTGATATTTCCCTGTATTGCTCCATTAATCGCACCACTAGTTCCGGCAATAATCGTCGGGCAATTAATTGCTTGAAAAATTGCTCGAGGAAGAGCAACTTTGGCTAAATCGTTATATCTTAACAAAAATGCAAGTAGATATATTTGTTGTATCTTGATCTTTCATATTATTATTTTCACATATCTAAAATTGATCATCAATTGACCAATTTTTTATTTCTGGTATAAAAAAATATCGCTAGAAAGCAACTAAATAAAAAAAGAAGAATTGTAAACATTATTAATTTTGGAACATCGAAATAATGACTTAAGAATTTTATTAGGAAATTACAGTTTGCATTTATCTTGTGTGGTTTTAACAAAAGGCTATATAAAACAGATAATGGCAAACAAAATATGCAACGTAATAATTTTGTAAAACAATCAGTCATTCTACCAAACCTTTCATAATAATTATTGTACCGCCGCATACCGTAATAATGCGCGGTCTCATCTTTTCCTTAAACATTGGTGCGTCATTATCTTGCCTTACCTTGTTTTATTTGTAGAGATTGCCTCTTTTACAACAGATTTTTCATTGAATAGAATCAATCATATTTTTACTATATATTTCGTAGATATTTAAGTATATCTTCTTTTAATCAGGGTTATAAGAAAAAAAAGAGAAAGGAAAGAGGGGATTTGCTAATTTTTTTTTGTATATATATGTATAATTACAATAAAATAATGATTATATAAAATTATGCCAAGTTAACCTACAGGAATGTGGAATTTAGATAAATGGATATATTGAAAAAATAGGGGTTTGTATGGTAAACCTCTGTCACTCTGCAGCCACAGTTGGGCCTATTGTGCGTTCCCCCCGGATTCCCTATGATTCATCTTCCATTCGTGCGCTTTCAATGAAGCCTAGTATTTTGCGAAAACGAGTTCCGATAGTTCCACGAAAGCCTGACCGAAGTGACGAAGTCTTTTGTGAGCCAAACCCTCTCATTCACAGAGGTAATTCTATGGTGTTTCGTCTTCGTTATTGCATAAAAAGCTTTGAGTGCCTGGTGCTAAGATCCAGTGAATGGCAGTTTGCGATTTTTGCCTTATTCGGTTGTTCAGTTTAGATGTTAACACGTTGAATGCCATAAGGGTCACCGGTGACCGGCACAGAAATTTTGACCCTTTAAATAGCATTGTCAACATTTTTGACAAAAAGTGTGGCACGCAAAGTGTTAATTGTATCACACAGAATGGACTTTTCCTAGTCATTAAGTCGGCCATTACATTACCTTCATAGCCGTTATGTCCCGGAATCCAAATGAGGTTAACTCTGTTCTTATTTCCGAGTTGTGGAATTTAACCAGAATTTAAAATTTATGCACAGGGTTTATTTTTATTAGCGTAATCGAGCAGTGCTCAATAAACTGAGTAAAACACTCATAAAAACATTTGGCGGGTTTTGTATCGTTTTCTGCTGTATTCAAATAATTTTTACCACTTGGAAAGTACATATTTTGATATTTTCATTAATGTAATAATCGATTCATACCTGTTTTAACAACATTCCAAAAGAACAAAAAAACGGTATCGTGTACTACAATTTATTTCAAGATGTTAAAAGAAATCATTTTATCATCTTTAATTTGAAAGTCTGATTAACACGGTAGGTTAACTCGTTTAAAAGTTATCTGCATTTAACTAAAATCACTTCATCACTTCAGTAATTCTTTAATTCTTTTTTTTGCAACTTTATTAATTACTTAATCATATCACACGGCTACGTGCCACCTATGTTTATCCAGGTTGTAAAGATTTCTTATCTGATCTCCTCTAATTATATAAAATATAATCATTGTTATAGAACTAAATAAATATAATATCAATAAATGAATGTATGTTTGTATGTTATTCTTTTTTTGAATAATTTGTAATTAAGATCCTTGAATAAAGTGTAATTAAGATCCTTCAATTGTTCTATTATCCATACCAGAAGAAATATCCGTAGAATGAGTTTGAAACGTTTTCTGAACGTGGTTTGTTCCTCTTAGTTGCACTTTATTAAAACAAAAGAATTCTTCAATTACGAAAATAGTTTCAATTAAGGCTCCATGTGCACGGTTAATGCAATTTTGATGATTTATAACTGTTTTCTTACCAATATTTCACGTTAATGGCAGCAAAAAAACAAAATAAAATTACACCACTTTATTAGTTGGTATGTAAAATAGGTCATCCATAGAGAAAAAATTCAAAAATGTCTTTGGAAAAAATGCTATTAGAAGAACAACCCTTGAACATTTTTTAAAATGCGTAAATTCGAGTTTTTTAAACGCATATTACCTATTTCTTGAATAATTAACATATCATTTTCATTAATATAATGCTAAAAAAAATTTTAAAAAGGTCCTGTATAGATCAAATTTTAAAAAATTTTCATTTTTGTTAATAATAGATATATTAAGTCAAACTGATTTTCATTTCACGAATTACATAAGAAGACCACATTTCATTGAAAAGTATCATAGATAGTTATAATTAATTGGTATTTGTAGAAGATAAATCAATGAAAAAATTATTGATTTTTAATAGTTATGCGTTTCAAATAATTTGAAAACCTATAACACTATTTTTTTCTGTAAAATCAAAATTAGTTCGCTTATAGACAGCGAACGATGCAGATGTATTATCCACGCCAAATTACATAATGAAAAAAGATTTCAATCGATTAAAATCCTCTCAATAAAGAAAAATCAAACAGGGATAAAAAATTGTCGTACCGGACTCATGGGGCCTTTAGGGTGAATAACTTTGAAAGTTGATAAGTAAGAGTAATGTTTTAACCTCGTTCAAAAGGTAACAATGTACCTACTCTTTTAAAAATATCGAAAAAAATGTTTCACGATCCCGTTTTTCAGTTAAGCTATTTAAATCATTGCACCGATATGAATACACCTCCTCGTATAAATTTATTTATCTAAAAAAAAAAAACATTCCTTTCTTCGTTATATAAATTATTTTTTTTTATCTCTTTACAATTAAGACAGAAATTCAGCTTTTCATTTTAGAATGTCTCACGACTAAATTTTTGCCTACCGCATTCGTGACTACTGTTGAATATTATGCTTTTTTCAATATCAAATTGAAATGAATAAGTTCGCATAGTTGAGATTATAGTTTTTACGCACAATGTTAAAACTCGCGATAAAAAAAACCATAATAGTGGGTCAGATGAGGTCATAGTAGCCATAGATAATTGGCTTAAATCAGTTATTCTTATCTAACTGGGCAGAGGCCTAATTTCAGCATTACTTTGTAGTTACTCATATTTATAAAAAGTTGTTTTTCATAGATTTAGTCAACTTCACTTCATAATTTCTCCGACTTGTGATAATACCATAATTACACTAGTTGTTCAATACTATACTCTTTCACAACGGACTCTACTCTTCAACAACTACTCTACTCTACTTATGTATTTAGTTCCATCAAGTTGCATCCATATATTATGGCAAATAACTTATTACTGCTATGACACTAATAGAAGAAATTCATATTCTAATTATAGCAGAGACTATACTAGGTTTTCAATTATTCCTCCATTAACCTTAATCTAATATAATGTTTGAGAAATAAAAACTACTTAAACACCGATTAAAAAACATAAGGGTAGCAGGTACATATTGTATTCAGAGATCCGAAAACCATGCTACCATAAAATAAAATCTCAGACAAAACTATGAATAGGTCCTTAAAGCAATGAATGAAAAGATGTTCATTAAAGGATAGAAAGATTTTGGAAACCCCCAAATATACAAACTAAATTCCTATTTTAAAACTGGCCTCCTCAAAAAACAGACCTGCTAGCAGCTACACTGCTAATTTGGTAAAGGTTGGGTATATTCAATTCGTTTAAGGTTCATAGAAATACGCCGACCTTTTTTGAAATAGGCTAGGATATGCCACAAAATGAATAGAACCAAAACAGGGAAACCCCAAAATGTTTTTACTCGGGTAAGAAATAAGATTGCTTCATAAAATCTAAACCAGTGAACCAATAATATTTTGAATCACGCCTACAATAAAATAACATCATGCGTTTAACCTAAATACCAATTTTTTTTCAATAAAGTGTAGGTACCTGTATTTACGCCAATAAAGTAAATAGTTGTTCTGAAGGGATGTATCTAGTACTTTTGATATGAGGTCGCATCAAACTATCAGCTCCGATGGCAGAGTATCAATTAGGCTTTTGTAGTTCGCGACCGAACTAGTTCGGAAGAGCGTTCCCATAAGTGAAATGAGCGAACTAGTTCACAGTGAGACTCGCTGCTAGTTCGTTTGTATTCATGCATTTCCGTATAAGGTGGATAATGAGGATCTTTTTTTAAAGCTCATCAAATTGTAACTCGTTCGAAAAAGAACTAGGTTGCAGTGATTCCTGCCCCCAATTCGCAAGGGTCTACTTCACACTGAGGACCTTATTTTTTTTTTTAGTTTATCACATTTTCCTACACGATTTTACACTGAACTTACGCGGCCTACTGAACTAAAAGAACGAACTAGTTCGCGACGGATCGGGAACCGAAAATGATCGGTCACTATAGTGAACTGAAATGTAGACTGGTATCAATTACTGCGTTTATATGACGGATTGAATCCGGATTCAATCCTCTAAAATTGCATGTAAATGCAGATCGGGTCGAAACGAGATCGACTCGATCCAAACCAACTTCTCGACCTGGATCGAATCGAAACCGGTTATGTCGTTCGTTTTAATGCCATCTCATGTTTCGATCTTTCGATCCGGTGTTGTCGCGAACACGATCCAAATCTCGAATCTTTCGATCTTTGGATTCTCCATGTAAACGGAGTAAATGCTGTAATCTGCATCATACCAGACATAAATATTTAGATGTTACACACAAGAAATGACCCAATGCAGAGAGAAAACTGGTTCAATGATTTGTTTTTGATTTTTTTATTTGGTGCGTACGCGATAGTTTAGTTGCGCATCGATCGAAAGGGATTTTTCTTGCATATTCAACTATTTAGTTTGGACGATCGGTGTGCGAGGGTCAATATACTTGTAGCTGCATAGCCTTTAGACGATTAAAAATCTCTAATCGGCAGGAACTCTAATAGTTCTTAAAAATTTAATAAGGTTAGATCGGGCAGGCTATGTCGAACTCTGTCAAGACGCGGAAATAAAGTAGGTTATTTTTTTTGTTTGAATAGTATTTACTTCATCAGCACCGAAAGTAAGATGACTTCACAGAAGATTCTCGATCGAGTGGGAGTTTACTGGGTCAATGATGATCGCCGTCATTCCGACGCGATCGTGATAAATACATAAATACAAAATTTCCATTCTAAGAAAAATGTAAACAATGTTGCACTATGGGTGACTATGTGACCTTGGCCATATATTACAAGACAATTCATATATGGAATCGTGTAGACACAAGATGTGAAGGTGGATTACGATGACATCTATGTATCTAACTGGCCTCTCATTTTCCCGGTATAGCCTGGAGACAAGTGTAACGTTTTGGTGATAAATTTTATCGCGACATATTAATCTTTTGATATCGAGGCACTTGATTCGATTTTATAACGTAACGTTTTCGATCCCATTCCCAGCCAATCCCAGTTGGTTTTGCTATTAATTTGCGTAGCAAATCTCTGGCGGTCCGACGTTTTGTTACTCTTGTGCCGGAATAATAACGAGTCAATTAATAAATCAAATCGAACGCTCTGTTCTAAACGTGATCGATTGGGGCGTGTGGAGGAGGTTTCTTCTATATGGACATAGTAAAATCAAAACGGACACTTTATATTGGGCGTCACTGAGCAACACAATTACATTGTCCACGCTCCACGCTACTGTCCATTTAAACATTAAGAATTAAATGGCCACAGAACGGGAGTCATTAAGACGGAAACGAATTATTCATTTTTGCTTATCAGTCGGTGTCATATCGAACCATATTGCATTTTTTTTATTTCGATAAGTTTTTTTTTTTTAATGATGTGGCCGATTTAATTGTTGGTTTCACTATGTTAATCTTTGTTTAAACAAACGTGTTAGATTATAATTTTTTCTTTGCAGATAGGTAAAGTACTTACCGATGCAATATTCCACACTCAAAATATAATCAGGTTGAAATTTTCCAAATTGTTTACTCTTCGAATCGGCTCGATAGTCGGATACGTAGGTAATTATAGATTTTGTTAAAAAAAATTACCGATTTTTCTATTAGTAAATAGAACTGGATCAAATTGGGGTCTGTGTGTTTTTTTAAAATAAATCTATATATCTATTTTTGGTAGTGACGCTACATATTGATCTGTTTTGCATACTAAAACAAAAATGTCTGCTATTAAGGCATAGCAACTGATTACCTTTTCACTTCATTTATTCCTAATTCTGTTCTTAGGATTAACATGTTCACCATATACCTGGTGCCAGGCTTGGTATGTTATGTTGGGTGGTGATGTAGCGCCAAGCTTAGCACGGAAAAAAAATCACTAAAACATCGCGTGATGGTTTACACTAATTTGGCTGGCTTAGTAGACAATACCTACATGTCATGGGAAAAAATAATTCGCAAATAGCATCTTTCTTTAATAATTCAGCCTAGTGGTTTAATTTGGCAAGAAATTCAAAAACCCAATAAACAATTTTACAGAACGGAAAATACCACATTGATCAAAAAGTTCCCGGAATAACCACCGTGTGGCGCTTTTATTGTTCCGATTTGAGTTTTTTGTTAAGTTGGTACACCTGTTGTTGACATTCCCTCTAAATCTTAGCGTCATAGCTTGACATTTGCAAGTTACTTAGCCAAGAGCACATCTATCTCTGTGTGTGTTGGTGATTTTTTAAATTTGCAACAACGAACTTGTATTAAATTTTGCGAAAAAAAACGGATTTAATGGTGCGCGAACGTTGGAAATGTTGGAAAAGTGTTTCGGCAACGATTCTTTAAAGAAAACGGTCGTTTAGCAGTGGCACGAGCGGTTCAAAAGTGGTCGTGAGTCAATCGAAGATGATGACGTCGTTTTCAGTCAAAAAAGAAGGCAATGCTCACGGTTTTCATGGATTACAACGGTGTAGTGCATCATGAATTTTTGCCAGAAGGCGAGACAGTAAAGAAAGAGTATTATGTGGGCGTTATTAGACGTTTGCGTGAAGCAATTCGCCGAAAGAGACCAGAATTGGGGGCAGAAAACTCGTGGATTTTGCACCATGATAACGCACCGTCGCACAGTGCCATCATTATTCGTAATTTGTTGACGAAAAAAGCAACAAATACCATCCAACAGCCACCGAATTCACCTGATTTGGCTCCCTGTGACTTCTTTCTGTTCAATCGAGTTAAAAAACCACTACGGAGAACGCGTTCCAGCAGCCGAGAGGAAGTAATGGAAAAATCGCAGGGAGCACTGATGGTCACACCGGAAACCGAATATAAAAAATGTTTCGAGTATTGGATCAGGCGCTGGCATAAGTGTATTGCAGTCGATGGGGATTACTTTGAAGGGGACAATATAGATTTAGATGAATAATCTTGTATTTTTAATTTTCTCAATTAATTCCGTGAACTTTTTGATCAAGGTGGTAGGTATAACAATAAAACATAAACACATTCAAACATACCAAACAATGCTGAACATACCAAAAAATGTTGCTGTTCTTATAAAACAAGTTGAAGTCGTGCAAAGACTCTCTGTATTGGAAGAAAATGTTTCAAACGAAAACCTAATGTTCTTTTGTCACTTGGCTCCTCCTTTCCCGACCAGTTTCGACGGAGGCTTTTGCAAATAAAATGTCACAAACTTGCTCCTATTCCAAGTATTTCAAACTGTGCAAATTCTACATTTCGGCGTAAATTGTATCACTGAAATTACAGAGCTAACATACTTAACAGCAGTATTTGGACACTCTACTTCTAAGTTTGCCTTGTATTTATTCGTTCTTAATTTGAAATGGGTCGCCAGAATTTCGTTGTTACTTTGTGTGCTGATATCAATTTTGATCCCTGCACCATACGTCTGTATCTTATCACGTAAGACTTTTTTTTTTGCACAAATAAATTCTTAAATTTAATTAAATCCAACAAATAGACTGGTTCGTTTTGATTTTATTTCAGCGAAAATTAAAAGTAGAAGAAACAAGCCCATAAATCATGTAATTCAATCCGGAGAAGACAACAATACGAACAGGAAATTTTGTAGCCATGTCCAGACGCTTGTTTATCTTATCAACCGAGTACGGAGTATTATTCGGAGTATCTTTAGATACTCGTATAGCGTCCTGCCCACTCATGCAATGTGTTTCACTAAGCGCTTATTTATGCAGGTTTATTACTTGGTGTGTACTTACAATGGATGATTGTTGAGTTTTTCATTGTCTTTAACTTGTTTCAGTTCTTTTTTTCCTCTTCATGTAAAGTTGAATTATTAGATATACCTCCCTATGTTGCACACTAGAAACTTTCCGGAAACAATCAAAAAATTATGAGTAATAGCTGAATTTGAGTGGAGCTATTAAGAATCAACAATCATCAATTAGTCAATGTCATAGACGCTCACATTCGAACAGGTAAAAATTAATATTCAAGATGACACCTTGTCCAGATGACTTCACCTTTTTTATCCACCTGTTCTCTTCACCTGAAGATGTTGAGGTTTATAGGGGCTTAATTCGAACTGCAAATAAAAGATCGTGTGTCCATAAGTCCCACGTCGTTATTTAAGTTGCCAGAGTCGGAATTTGAATAACCTGAAATGCACAATACACATCCGAAGAATTAGCGAGGAAAGTTGTACGAATTTGTCATTTACTAGGCATTGCTAGTAGAAAACACACTCTGTACCGGCAACAATTATCTACTTGAATGGTGACAAATAAACTGGCTACTTTGATGCTAAAATATGAATTTAATTACCACTTTTAAACAGCACTTTCAGTCTTTCTAATTATTATCCGTTTACTTTCGGTTATTTCTATTATAATACACTTTTAATAATTTTTTTAACTGCATTTTCACTTTCATTAAATGTCTACTTATGTTGCCTGAGTTAATTTGAAATGTAATTGCTAATAAAAAGAAGATAAAAGTGGAAAACATAAGATTTGTGTTCTCATAATGCAGTTAGTAGTGCTTTGTTATACTTTAGTGAAATTATTCATATTTTAAATGCAACAATTAATCAAACCATGTGTTTTCATATGTAAATTTTATTGGAAGGCGTTGATTGTAAAAATTTTTTACTTTGTTTCGCAAAGTCTTCTGTAATCAGATCTTATAGCTGCTTCATAATAGGTAGTTGTCTTTTTCAGTAAATTTTTTTCTTTGGCATGAATGCAGTCTGATATGACTCTAGAACACGCCCATAGTTCTTTCCATTAATACGACTGCATATAGACGTATTAAGAAAAAATGTATTCTAGGTCATGATCTTACGACTGTCCACCAGGTGAAGCATTTCCGATTCGCTAATATTTCAAATACGATTCGTCACAGCGAACAATATTCTCTCCAAAAGACCGAAAAATAGCAGTTTCTCCTAAATAATTCTTAAATTGCAACAAAGTCGCACAACCATGAAAAAGATAGATTGAAAAAAGAGAAAGGAGCGTACTTAAGCTTGGTAGACTTTAAGAGTGCTCTCTAATGCGACTGTAAGATGTCATACACCTCGCCAGCAGCTATCGTTCTTAATATCTAATTTCTTCATGTTCTTAAGCATCATACTTAAAAACACGAAGAAAGGAGATATAAAGAATGATAGCAACTGGCGAGGTGTATGACATCCATCTTACAGTCGCATTAAAGAGCACTTTTAAAGTCTACCCAGATGAAGTACACAAAGGATAATTTGATCATATAAATATAATAGTACGCTTCATTGCAATCACCATTAATCCTAATATTTGGCATCTTTGAAGAAGCTTTGAAACGGACGCGTTTGTGAAATAAGGCGTTTCCTTCACTAATGACTGGCCCGGAACCATTCTGGCTTTATTAAAGATAGCATAACTATTAAAAATCAATAATTTTTTTATTGATTTATCTTCTAGAAATACAAATTAATTATACTATCTTTGATACTTTTCAATGAAATGCGGTCTTATGTAATTCTTGCCATGAAAATTGTGAATAATTGCTTCAGTTTGACTTCATATATTATTAACAAAAATGAAATTTTTTTAAATTTGATCTATACAGGACCTTTTTTAAGATTTTTTCTAGCATTATATTAATGAAAATGATATGTTAATTATTCAAGAAATAGGTAATATGCGTTTAAAAACTCGAATTTACGCATTTTAACAAATGTTCAAGTGTTGTTGTTCTAATAGCATTTTTTCCAAATACAGTTTTGAATTTTTTCTCTATGGACGACCTAGTTTACATACCAGCTAATAAAGTGGTGTAATTTTATTTTGTTTTTTTGTTGCAGTTAACGTGAAATATTGGTAAGAAAACAGCCATAAATCATCAAATTTTTATTTAACGTGCACATGGAGCCTTAAGGGAGGGGTCTGGTTTATTCGGTCAAAAAAAGGCACATTTTCAAGAATTTTTTTCAATACAAACGTAATGCTGGTTTATTTCATTTCATTTTTATATTTTTAATATAACATCTGAACTATAATCAAAAAAAAATTCATTTCAAAATATTTATAAATAAGCCGTTGGCAGCAAATCCCTGCAGGCGCCTCAAAAAAAAAAAGTTGTTTTGTGGTGTGCACTACAACTCGAGACTGGATCATCCGAAACCAAAAAATCAAAATGCATTTATTAGTTAAGATGTTTCTCGAGGTAACGCGGTCGAGTTTTTTTTATCGATTTTTTTCATTTTTGGTAGCATTTTGAAGTCAAAAACCCGATTTTCGCTAAAAAATTCGGCAAATTTTTTATTGTAAAACAAAAATAATGGGAAAAAAGAAAAAAACTCAACGGCGTTACCTGCTGATTTATGTGTAGAAATAGTGTAAAAAATTTCAAAAGAGTCGGTGTTTCACAAAAAAGCTTTAAAGCTTTGCACACTAGGCATCACATACGATAAGGTACACCTCTAAACTGCTCATAACTCCGTTAATTTTGCTCCGATCGACTTGAAATTTTGACACAACATTCTTGCAATGTTATACACTCATTTAAAAATTTAAAAAAAAAATATTTAAATACCAGACCCCTCCCTGAAGATCATCGGTGAAGTATCACTAGATTCATGTCGATTCTGTGATACCTCATCTGAAACCACGGCACACATTCTACATACATATGTGATTGAGATGCAGTGGCCAGATCAAGAAGGCAGATTCTCGGTGGATTTACTCTCACCTATGAAGACCTGTCGAAGACTCCCCTGAGTAAAATCATCTCCTTTCTTAAAGGAATCGATATGGCCTAGGGAGTGGTTAAGAGCCAGGAACAAAAGACCACTTAGGTCGTGGTTCGAGAAGCAGTGAAACTTCTATAGGCTCTACCAAATAAATAATAATTAAAATATCTCAATTTTTTTTCATTCTTAGTAGTCAATAAGAATAATACGAATAAAAAACCAACTACATTTGCAGACTATTACGTAAGTCGTAAGCAAATCACCAAAAAAGTTTGACCACTCAATTTTCCATCAACAAAACAAGTAATTCATTTCCAAATAAAACAAAAACTGTAGCTCTTAAACTAAAATCAATTATTTGCTCAAGTTTTAAAGTGTGCTTAAATGTTTCTAGTATACATCAGCCACTTTTCTTGTATTCGAATTTTATCCACAACAAAACTTAAATAAATGGCTGAGCAAATAATGCCTGTATTTAATGCGACATAAGCATTAACTTGATTAGCATATTTGAGAGAATAGAAACAAATATGATTTTAATTTTATTTACCAGTTATTGTGGCAATTAATGTTTTTTTTTTAAATCTTTGCAGGTTGTATCAACGGACGTTTGAATAATTTTCGAAACGATAAAGAACCAGGATTTACTGATGCCATAAGAAGAGTGACTCATAATTTTTGTTGAGTTTGTGTCGGTCGTACACGCGTTCCTCCTTCGAACGAAAAAGGAAATCTACGCCAACAGAACCGAGTTGGCGATTAGTCATTTTGAACGGTTTGCATGGAGGCCGGAGAGACCGTCGTAACAACACGACCACATCAGATTTATGTAAGAAAAGAATAAATAACGATCGATTCGTTAAGCATGAAATGACTGATAATTACAAGTATACGGAAGAGTCATGTATAGCTAAAAACAGAAATTGCATTCATATGAAAAATGGATTTACAACAACACAACCGCCTCCACCATAATCAACACGAACAAGCAACCGATCGCGAATGCCTAACAAGTGATAGTGGCATTGAAAATCTTTCAGGGACTAGTGGAAGTCCAAATACCTTCCTACTGCACAATCCTGTCGATGACGATGAAAGTGATCACAGGCTCTCGAAACGAATCTCGACAGATTCCGGTTCTACGTTCGAGTTGATCGACTTTAGCCAATCGCCTGACGATGATCATGATCGTCAGTATTGGGAATCGCCAATACCGGCAACAGTTCCACGACTCCAAACTGCATTAGCTGCAGCAATATTACCAAATCGATCACATCCACCGAGTGACTTAAATTTGCCTAAGACGAATAATAAAACCCAGCAGCAATCCGGTTCCAAGCCATGTGAAATCGATCTTTTGGAAGAGCGTGACACATTTTCGCCAGTAAGTACCGGCTATTCAAGTGATCAGCAGCCCGATGAAGCATGCCATAGTATCGATTTCACGCCACCAGAACATGACAGTGCAATTGGTACAGATCTTGATAACAAGACGTACGAGAAAAAACGAATGAAGTCAACATCTACCAAAGAAGAAAAGCAACGACAAAACGAAGAGATTGTTATAATGGAAACTTCGTCTATATCGTCCGAGACGGGATCTTGGGAGTCAGTCTTTCCACAGAAGATCAATATGGAAGTCAAAGAGTCTTGTCAGAACTTCCTACAACATGAGAGAAGTAGCTGCGATCAATGTACCGGGATCACGATACCTGTAGAAGGATTAGATCAATCGATTTATGTTACTAATCCTGCCTCAACTTCCGTGGCTGCTTGTTTTATCGATGCATCGTCGCTCCTAGACGAGCCAGAGGTGGCGTATTCAAGCTTAGGTCCAAAACTTCCCGATACTCCTTGCCTAGGACCGCGACCATCCACCGGAACGGAAAAATCACCGGATAAATCGGAGGATTCCGGTAAGGATACTTGGCCGAAAAAACTGCATTTGGACAAACTCGAAACATTCCATCGAAGCTTTGAACTTTGCAAAAGTAAACCGACGATTAGGCCCCGTGAAAAGAGCAATTCTAGTAGTTCGGAGGAGTCACCCCAGAAATGCAGTTCGAGTGAGGAGAACACAAACAATTTGTCGGATGAAGAAAAGCTTCGGAAACGTAAAAATTCGAAAAAAATTCCCGTAAGAGTCGAAGTCAAGGATCAATTTGTAAAGCAAACGGCCGATGCGTATCCTGCTTTGTTTAGTACTGACGAAAAACAAAAGGGCAGTGATATGAAGAGGCAAGGAACCTTCGAGCTAGACGGCAAAGAAACGAGGCAACGACGTGACCAAGAACGATTACAAGGCACGCTCGTTTTTCAGAATTCCATTCAACAATTCTCCGGCCATTTAATTAGTCCGAAAATGTCATTTCCAGATGAAAGCATGTCTGACTATGGTCCAAACTCCAGTATAGCGTGGCCCGAACAACAATACGACTCCAGTAGTAATTTTGGCGATGCCAGTGATTGTGGCGAGTCTTCTAGCAATTACAATTCGCACATTCAAACGGAAGTCGAACCGCCTCCGACATGCATTCTACCCGATACACCGCATAATTCAATAATGCAAGTCGATCCTTCGATACGGCTCAAGGATTCATATAGCGGGGACTCAGAAGTTATGAATGGTATTCGAATTCCGAAGCGATCATTGCGCTGTGATGATTCAGCTCCCATTGTATCAGGCGGAGCTTCCATTAAAGACTTTACACCCAGACAATGTGAAAGTCCATCGGTTCGCCGCAAAACCGATACCTGTCCGATCGTATCGGGTGGTCTACTCTCATTAGACTGCAGTTTGGACAGCGAAACCGCAACTAAGCCCAAAGAAAAACCAAAAACTGCGCAATCTGTTAAGTCATGGGTGGTTGATATGAGCGACTGTCAAAACCGCAGACGACGAAGCACCAGTTCATCGTCAAGTACAGAAAATACGACACGATCGGCTGATACGTCTATAGAGCAGAAAAATGGATTAGGGTTCTATGTTTCACTCAATGATATGCAAGAATCAAAACCGGTCGAGGAAGATCACATGCCTCTCAATGTGAAATTGAGTCGATCACTTCATGATCCAGTGCGGAAGCCAACTGGATTCTATGTGGACCTGTCCGAGAGTGAGAATTCAAGGACAGCAACGCCGCCACCCAGTGTTAACGTACATACTCCACCTGTAAATGGGGTCAATGGCGATAGCAAAAAGAATATTTTTTCGATGTTCATTGATTTTGGAGAAAAGAGAAATGTTAATAAGCGTGAGCCGTTATCTTTAGCGTCTCGACTCTCAAGCTCGTTGCATCAGAAACGTGATAGTGATTCTATGAAGAGTAGCTACAGTTCGACCGAAACGATAATGTCGCAAAGTACGAACAGTAATTACGGTCGGGAAAAATTGGATTCGACTGGAGAGGCGGGCAAAACATCTTCCGATGAAAGTAAGAAGCCTTCATACCAATTTACCGAAAGCGATTCTCCGATATTACGTCGTACTCCACCGCGATCATTAGTCAAGGAAGAGTCAAAACGACACTCTTGGAATAATGCAGAAATAAAACCCAGCCAAATTCCAAGTCGTGACTATAAACGGTCAGCAAGCTTAACAGCAGACAAGGGGATCATGAATATCCTCGATAAGTTGCCGATAATTTCAAAAACATCTTCAATGTCGATCGATTCATCTCTTTCGCCCTTTGAAGATTTCACTTGTTCCAAATCGGAAATGAGCACCTATTCGAATAATTCGAACTCGGCTACTTCGATTTCGGTTCATTCGAGCGGCGGTGAAAATGATGATCCTTTAAAAAAGATGAAGAAGCGTCGTCGAGACGTTCACATCAATGAAACATTCGACAAAAGCAGTCAAGGATCTTTAACTGATGGAGTTTTTTCGAAAGAATCGTCGCCTGTTTCGACAACTGATACCGAAGATTTGACTTTCCAACAGGAAGAAATCATTGCTGCGGAAGCGACTTCGGTGACTTCGGTGACGGTGACCACAAAGGATAACGGTGTCCGTCCTGTTGTGATGGAAACAATTATCGAAACAAAAGAGACATCGTCGCCCAAGAAACAGGCTTCAGCGAATTCGAAACTAAAAGTTTCTAATGGTGACAGTAAATCGCACACAATGGAGACTTTGCATGCAACGATCGAGAAGCAAAAACAACTTTTGGAAACGGTTACAGAGCACGTCGAAACGACAGGCTCATCTTTTGTTAAATTATCCGACATGGATAAACCGATCAGCAAATTTGAACTTCATTCACCCGAAAATTTGTTATCGAAATCGGTTGGCTCGCATCGACACATAAGTCGCCTGTTCCAAGACACCCGATCACGACCGCATTCATGGAACATGACACGATCAACCGGCAACAATATTGTGAACATAACATCTTCGGTGGAAAATCTGAAAAGTTTGTCCCGACTGTTTCCGCATTTGTCGCGAGAGTTAAGTAGCAGCTTGCCCGGCGATGTTTCCTTCGAGATGTACAATCGAAGTCCGAATGACAATAGCGAATATGGACAATCGGACTTTTCGGGCGAATCAAGTCTGGCGTCGAGTATTAGCCGATCGGGAATGGATGAATCGTCGATATCGTGCCGTCAGCCTCGACGACTCGGCGAAGATCTTCTGAAGATGTTCTTACAGGAAATCGCAACGGATGTTGTGGTCGAGGTAAACGGTCGCCGAATAAAGGCTCACAAATGTATTCTTCGATCGCGATGTCAGTATTTTGCAGCCATGCTCGCTGGCGGTTGGGTACAGAGTGCTGGAAATGTGATTTCATTACCCGGGTATTCGTACAGTTCCGTGCATTTTGCCTTATGCCATATATATTCGGGCGCTTCACATCCGCCGGACGGAATAAGTTTAATGGAATTGGCTGCGTTGGCCGATCTGTTGGGCTTGGAGGGATTAAAGGAAGTCACTGCGCATACTTTGAAATCGAATTATTGTCATAACTTTCACAAGCCATGCTCGGGATGTATCGATGGAATTTTACAAGTTTTACCGGTTGCTTTGAATCATGCACTGGATGATTTGTATCGCAAATGCTTGAAGTGGACTTGTCGCCACTATATGAAAGTTTGGCCAACGCGATCGTTTGCCCAGCTACCGTCGGATATATTTGGACGATGTCGACAGCAACTCGTGGCACATTTGGTAAGTTTTCATTTCTGAAGCGTTGAACATTAAGAACGCGTTTTGACGAGTAGTTTTAGGACAAACAGAGTCTTTGCCTTGTCTCTTCATTTCCTTAAACTAACGTACTGTAGAAAATATAGTTCTAAAAACTAACAAGATCAATTTTTTTTTCAGACCACTGAATCTGTCCTGGATAGTATCTTAGACTGTGATCACTTGATATCGCAATTGGCACCGTGCCGTTGGGGTACTGCTATTGAAAATCTCGTCCGAGATATTTTAGATGCTGCATACGGTTACATCAGTGATCACTTTGCCAGTCTAATAGCTAGCGATAGCTTCCTGTCGCTGGGACATGATAAATGCTTGTATATTTCTCGTTTGGAAACGATTCTGTTGCGAACAGCTTCATCGCTTATTCCCGACCAGGCATGTCGAAGCTATCAACGCGTCACAAGGTTAAATGCAGTACTTGCAGCGAAAGTGATAAAGGTACCAAGCATGAACGAGCATGGTAATGAGTTTAATAATGGAAATGTTGGTGTGCAAGAAGAGGAAATGGAATGGAACGAAGAGTTTATTCGGCTTGTTAGCGCAATATTGTCAGCTGTTGAACAGTGTCTGACAAGACAATGTGCACGAGCAATGCGTGTAGCATCGTGGCAACGAATGGATTTGGAGTTGCGTAAGAAAATACAAAAGCTGGCATGCCTCACTGAACCGTTGGACCTGCGGCGAAGTAAAAATATTCCGAAACAAATTAGTTTTAGTGCGAACAATCGTAATCAAGACCTGTATCAGGTCAAATTGGCAATACAAGCACATTCGAAACGGGCCTTGGCCCAGGACACTCAACTTTATCGGGCTACGGCTCACACTCAAACTAACAACTACGATAGAAATATACAAACAAACGAAAAAGCCGTACAGGCTAATAACGAAACCAAGGAGTCTTTAAGTAAGTTTTCGGTTTTTAGTCGATCTTTTACGTTACTATTAATTTATCTGTTTCATTTGCAGGTAAAGTCTTAAAATCGACTTCAAAATCAAATGTTCCAGCCACTCAACCATCAAAGCCGAAAAACGATCGAACGAGGACATTGGGTCATCGTCGAACGCACTCCGAGGACTCTTCAACATCTACGAAAATCTCCGAATCATCAACACAAAAATCTGCTTCGATTACTAGTTCAACGCGACTTTCGGACATACGGCCGCGATATTTAGAACCGAGAAAGCTTCGAGGACCGCTGAAGAGTCAGACAAGTTCGAATATTCCTTCGCTCAAAGGTAAACACATTTCGTCAAGCGATAGCTCGCGAACATCCAGTCCAGCAACAGGTAAACGCAATTCGAACAATATGACGCGAAAAATAGGAACGAAATCGATAAACATGTCACTGGATAGTTTGTCGTCGCCGTCGAAAAAAGCCGGTGCAAAGCTAAAAGGTCGCGCCGGTACAGAAATTTCGGTCGATTCGCTCGGCGATTCAATGAAAAGTTCCATGAAAACGGAAAATACAATTTCTCAAGAGTCCCTAATACGATGCGATGTTAAATCGAAAGATAATAAAATCACCCGATCGAATCCAGTCATTAACAAAGAAAATCAATCGGTTAAATCGATGCCGAATAAGTTCGCCCGAATCAAACCGCTTTCGTGTCAAACAACATCCGGTTCTAGTCCATCGTCCGTAACAAATAAATCCGGTCGTCTCTCGAGCACTACCAGTTCAATGAATTCGCCGCGCGATGCATTCAAAAATCGATCGATATCCGTTCCGGCTGGCGCTGGAACGCAAAATAATATCCGAAAAAGTTTCCTGACGGCAAAATCTCGCGAAATTCTTGCCCGCAAATCGGGCAACTTTAATCAATCGAACGGTTCCGTCGATAAGATCACATCGAATGTTGTCTATAAGTCGAGCAGTGGTTCAAATATTCCGACGCGTCGAATCCTACAACCGACTACGTTACATTTACGTAAGACTGCCAAACTTGTATCGAATTCGGTTTCGAGTCCGACACAGAGTAGTCAAATGAAATGCGTACAAAGGAATAATTCGTCGACGAAAGCCGATCGTCGAAACGATAGTAAGCCAGTCCGGAAAACTATGATTCCGGATAATAAGAGAGAATCGCAAGAAAAAATCGAGCTGGTTATCGAGAGTCCGAAAGAGTTACGATTTGAAATGAAATTGGAACGGTCGAGTACGTTCTGTAAGGAAGCATCAGATCTTCCTGTTAGTGAGCTACAAGTTATCGAGTAGATAATTCGACATTTCGTCTCTAGCAAAATGCGTCATTTGTTACTAGTAGTAGGTTTTTGGAAATTAGATATTTTTTTTTGTGTGTTGTATGGAAAATGATGATGGGTTTGTGGAATGATGTAAAGTGGTCCATTTCATTTTTCATGTGAATTTGTTCGGTTGAAGAGTCGTTTTTGTTCTTCAAAAGCACTCTGTTTATCTAAACGACCTTTATTTTTAAGCGGATCACGAATCAAACAAACAAATAACATCGCTTACGATTCATCTATGTGAAGTACACGTTCACATGTATAAATTCAGGGCTGAATCACTGAGAATTCTAATTTGTTACATTCGTAAGTGAGCTAAGTGGCTCGTACGTAAGAGTGTTGAAGAGTGCCAGGATGTGCTTTTGCATGAGGATTTTATATTCTTCGTTTAGAACTCAAATTTCCTGCCCCTACGACCTACGATATGTTTGTCATTTTACTGACTCCTTTGTACAAAGTTCAGTTCGTTTGCTGGAATACTATTTATTCAATATATTTGAACTACCAAGGTATTTTTTTGAGGAATAATCAAGCCACGTATGTCCAAAACTTTATATATCGAAATTTGTTATATTTTCGATTAAACTCATCCAATATTTCATACAATACCAAAAAAAATAAAATAAAAACATTGTTAACACAAAACAAACTAAAAATTTCAGGAATTGGAAATAACTGAAATTGATATCTAGTCAAAGGCAATAAAAACTGTCTTGTCTAATTTAAGTTAATATATAGTGAAACGCGAGAGAACAATGAATTGTATCTATTACTCGTCTGTTTCAAATTTCTTAGATGTAACACAAAATAAAATATTTAAATATGTACACATTAGAACTAGACTGTCGATATAAATATTAAAAACAAAAAACATTGGCTTCAATACATTACATATAAAAATTATTTGTTATTTTTTTTCGGAGAAATGCTACGGTAAAAATCATAATTACATTTGAATTTTTTTTGTCTTTAATCTTAAAAGAGGAAGAACTATAGTTTTCAATGTTAACATTCATTATTTACACAAAAGAAATTTATTAATATTTAAAACAGCTAAAGCAGGACATAACTAATTAATTTGCGCCATTAATATCTTCGGTTTAGTTAAATCTTTGAGTTGGTGACATAGGGAACATAATCTTTTTGATGATAATTTTTTTTACTACTCGCTTGTATATATATATAATTTATGTGAAACTGAAATTTCGTCTGTCCGCTGTTTGTGTTGCTAAAACTAATGAATTTGAAATTATGGTTGATATAATGTTGTCCGGATAATTGTTTATTGTTGCACTAATTTGGGACTTATGCTTATTATACGGTCGGTTTTTTGTTGTTGTGATGTACTTATTGTCATGAATCTTTGAACTAGCGCAGACCTTTGCTGCGTGTTAGGTACTATACATTTTTTTTTAAAATTTTTATTGAAACAATAGGTGTGTTTTTTTAAACTGGATCACGATCAAGATCATTTATTTTACATTGAAAACAACCACAATTGAGGTGATCCAAAATAAAAATGGGATCATAGTTGGATCATAAAGCTGCTTCTGAATTCAAAAAAATTTTCGCATTTTCACAGTTGTCGCCCTGCAACTCAACTGCAATGGCAGCTGATAATTGACATTTGTCAAACGTCAATAAATATTAAATAGTATTAGTTCAATACATACTAATTTTAAGTACTTACTGCTTCTATTTCGTTTATATCCATTATTTTCACTAGTATCTGCCAATAATATATCAATAAATATTTGACAGACAACAGCTGACACATAATTTCTAGCAGGAATGCCAACCGTTTAAATTGATTTTTTTGGATCATCCCACAGCGTTTTTTTCAATTATGATCTTGAATCAGTTGAAAAAAACGCACCTAATGATCGTGACACAAAAGCTCAATTTTGTTTATACCTCCTAGTCCTGCCATAAATATTGATGCAAGATTTTTTTTAACTACAAAAATAAAAGTACTGGTTGGATTTGAATAATTTTTCCAGTTTTGTATTGTGTCAATATTAAACTACAAATTTATAAGAATTATTCAAATTGGCCTCCATTTGCCTTCACAAAGCGCCGAAGTCTGTGAGGCAACGATATCCGTGAAAAATTCATCCAACGGGTATTTCAATGATTACAGATTGTGGTGACGTTTTTTACAGACCATGTCCTCTAAAACTGATTACAATTTGTAGTCGAGCGGATTAAAGGCTGGGCTTGGCTGCCGGCCTAATATTCAGTACTAAAAAAATCAGGTAATGGTTTACAAGCCACTGAGTTGTTTTGGTCTTATAATCGGGCGCAGAGTCCTGTTGGAATATCGATGATCTGTTTTGGAACAGACAACAACTCCAATACATTTCTTAAAATGTCGCGTGATAGTTTTTGCTGCTGTCTTAACACCCTTTTCACAAAAATGTGAAAAAGTGACGCCATCATAGAATATTCCTCACCAAACCATCACTGATGCGGGATAATGACTTGGTTCAATCCTTGGCATCAGTTCACTGGCTTCCTTCGAAGATCGTGCATACCCGCTATCATTCTGCTTATTAAAAGATTCCTCCACGGTAAAGATTTTTTCGTCAGTAAACAGGATTTTTTTTGTAATTCTCTTTACCGTACAGTGATAACAGGAGTCCTTATTTTAAAATTTTATTAATTCAACGGTAAGGCGCTGTTCTGGGGCCCTATTACTGATACTGATACGATACGATCAAAACCAATCGTAAATTCCTAAATTTAGATAGAATTTACGATTGATTTTGATCGTATCGTATTCAGTAATGAAAACCCCAAGTCTTATTAAAGTTGCTCATGGTTCTCGGAGCAATTTCCATTTCGCGAGCCATGATTTTTGGTCTGCGGACAGGACACGCTCGCAAACCTGAGAAGTTAAAAAGGGAAGTGAGGACCTTTTTTTATTTCGACTGATTCGCGACTTCACAGCATTAATGGCCTCTGACGTGCGAGGCCTACGGTCGTTTATTTCCAGTATCAGAAAAAAAACTTAACAGAACGATACACGAAACACGTGTGATATTCAACGGTTGCAACAACACAGGTTCTTTCTATTCCACACTTATGAAGAGCAATAACTGCAATACGGTTCTCTTTGTCGGACCATTCCACCATAACGGCTTAAGCTATACTGAAATTGTTTGTCGCGTTTGCAAAGCACATACCAACGGTCAAAACTTGCGACATAAAATTTGCTTGTGTTTAGGTTGTCTGTCGCAATAGTCGTGTATACACTTGTATCAATATTTATGGCAGGACTAGGTATTTGTATCAACTCTATTGTCTGAAACTTCGTGTTTTTTTAGGCAAAACCTATTTATGTGAATGTGGAAGTTACTTTCAAATTATTTTACCAAAGGGTGATGCTCCAAATTTCTGTCCGTGCGACATCTCTAAAATTGAGTAGACTGGAGGCTATAGTTTACAGTATTAAAGACTGATCCCTAAGTCCAGTTCGGTATTATTTTAATTAAATTAAAATTTTTTCCAGTTGGGAACTGTTTCACTTCTTCACATAGTCGCGTGCTGTTTGAATTACACCCAACTCTGTTTTTACACGGTAGATAAAAGCGTAAAAAACATGCTACTTATAGTAAAATCGTAGATGTGTTCTACAATTTAAAAAAACGTGTAAAAAAGTGGTACTTGTTCTTCTTCATGGATCTGTTATTCCAAAATCGTGTAAAAACAGACCGTGTAAAAGGAGAGTTGGGTGTACAACTCTTTCCAAATGACGTACTTACGTTCTACCCTGAAGTGCATCAGCACAGCAAATTCATCCACCAAATCGCTTTTTTTCTTCTAAGCCTTACCGCCTTGCCTTGGTACAGCGCTTCAGCAACAATCGCAATAATTTACAAAACAATCTCACATGAAATCACTTTTATCCATTAACTGATCAGGACAATGTTGGTAACTATGACATAAAAGCTGCTACGCTTTGGAAGGGTCCATTTGAAAATTATATAAAAAAAATCAATTTTAATCCGTAAATTTCTTCTGCAATTAAAGTAAACAATTTTGCACGCCATGACTCTATGCCTCTCCGAGAACAATTCAAAAATGTAATCTTACTGCCTCCTTAGTGGTTTATGATTAAAATCGTGAATCGTTCAACCGACATTAAATTCAATCGTTTTTACCGCTGTAAATTGCTGCTACTACTATAACATTCCTTTTAGAGCTGTTTATCGCTTTTGATTAATAATATCAAACGTCTTTGTATTCTATTCTGCATGTTAACAAATAAATTTGCAATTCTTACATCAAACTATTAAAGCTTCTAACTACATTTATAAATGAAAAGTGACATACTAATCTGCTAGGAATAAACGCCACCATAAAATATGTATGGCATCGGTAATATGAGACCAAAACGTTTGATTTTTTTTGTACATTTATTAATTAAGGCATGAGAAAACGAAGCAACAATGTATGGAATATATGCTACAGAAAAACGCATAGCTAGTCATTTTGTACAAAATCATTATGGAGATGTAAAATTTTTTTCAAAGAAATATATGAAGCATAAGTAGTAGCAAATAAAAACTGAATTTGAATAAAAACTTTTTGAAAATAAACAATAATACTATCTTATCACAATTATTGTTCACTAAAAAAAAATATTAATTGCCTTTATCCATGTCTACTTCTGTCTATCGCGCCTTAAAAATCACTTTCTGTATACATTCTTCTAAGCACAGGTTCTGATTATCTGCAGTGCCATGTTATAAATTCCTGTTTCTTTAAAAAAAAAAATATTACTCGCTTGTTTTAAATTAAGTCGAAATTTTAATAATAAAATATTCACTTTATAAATATAGAATAAAAATATGTAGTAATAATTATAAGTGATTTATTGTCTCTCTTGAATTTATCATTTTTGATATTTTTCTATTAATTTAAAGCAAAAGTAACGCTGCATATTTCTCTAAATGTATTTGCTACGTAATTCGTGATTATCATTAATAAAATAACAATAAAAACTATGAAAACAAAATGAGTATCGATGTAAAACAATGACAAAGAAGATTTCTTTTTTGAAAATTAAAGACTTTAAAAAAAATCTGAGTGTTCTTATTGAATGAATGAATGGTTTGAAGATATTTCTGTTTATTTCTACAGTATTTCTACTTGTATTTTGTTTTTTTTGATAACCCATATTTTATTTATTTGCCAAGTCTAATTTCCCTTCGGATCAAAAGCAATTTTCCATCCTAGCCGGATGTGTGCTAGTCTTTACCGCTGGTCTCATCTCACATTGAGAAGCATACAAGATCCCCTCCCCGCATATAAAAGAAATTCATCTTAGTATTGCTCACAACTGAATATTTTTATATTCTAAGGGTATGTCGATGTTTATTTAGTTCACTAAATTAGAAAGCTTTTAACACGTTGAATGCCATGGGGGTGACCGGCACAGAAATTTTGACTCTTTAAATAGCATTGTCAAAATTTTTGACAAAAAGTGTGGCACGCAAAGTGTTAAAGAGTTGTCTATGAAAGTCCAAAAACCCCTTTCGAATTTATTACACTAAACTGGATGGGAAGCACGGAAGTGTCGTAAGAATAGTCGTAATGTGAAATTGTTTAGTAAGAAATGCCCTAGGATCGAAAGGAAAATCAAGAGAAACAGTGCGTTACTGTGTGGCACCCGGCGCGAAAATCGGTGGTGTTATAAAAAATAAAAATGTTGTTTTCAAAGAACATTCTCTACTCTGTTCTAGAGAAATGCCTAAAAAGACCCCCCCCCGTTGTAGGTCTTACTTTCTATTGATAAATCCTAATTTAATTAAATGAACTTATTGCGCTCTTTTCTGAATCAAAACATCTGTTAATTTAAGTCAGAGGAGGTGAGATGGAGGGGACGGTCTGAACAGCTAGTATATAAATAAAGCTACCAAAATAGAAATTTAATTTTTTCTTTATGTTAAAAACGGTACCAAGCCGAATACAAGGGCTGTTTGACAACGAACTGCAAAAATGAAGAAACCCAATTTATTTAGGGAAAAGAATTTATTTTGTTTTTCATCATAGTCTCCTTTTAGTTCGATAGTTTAGCGTTTTTCCAATTTTGGGATCCCTTCCAATCACATGATTTCTCCAACCCTTCAAAGTAGGCGTTGGTTTCATTGATGACGTCAGTATTCGTAGTGAATCTCTTTCCACCAATCCATTTTTTTCAAATCTGGAAATAATAAAAAGTCGCAGGGTGCCAAATCTGGAGAATACGGTGGGTGAGGGAACAATTCGTACCGCAATTCAAAAAGTTTTGCCGTTGCAACAGCAGACTGTGAGTCGGAGCGTTGTCGTGATGAAACAACACTTTTTTCTTCGCGAAATGAGGCCGTTTTTCCTTGATTTCAGCATCCAATCGAACCAATAACTCAGAATAATATGCTCCTGTTATTGTTTTTCTTTTCTCCAAGTAGTCGACGAATATTATTCCATTGGAATCCCAAAAAACAGTCGCCATAACCTTTTCAGCTGATGTAACGGTTTTTTCTTCTTCGGTGCGCTTAAACCGGGTTCCATCTATTGTTTGGACTGTTCTTTGGTTTCTGGAGTGTAGTGGTGGATCCATGTTTCATCAACAGTTACGAGTCGACAAAGAATTTCATTCGGATTACGTTGAAACAGTTGCAAACTGTTCTGACGATTACGGTTTTGGTCGATTATGAGCAAACGCTGCAGCCATCTTGCGGATAGCTTTCACATGTCCAAGAAATGTTTCAAAATATTCCAAACGCATTCAGATGAGATGTTTACAACCTTAGTTATCTCACGCACTTTCACTCGATGATCTTCTATCGTGATATCATGGATTTCTTCAATCTTTTCTGGCGTGGTGACCTCATTCGGACGACCTGGACTTGGAATAGTTTCTGTAAAAACTAGTTATAAATTCGGGTCGATGGTGCAGAGTTCCTATAATGTTTATCTAATTTTCCTTTGGTAACTTTAGCTGTTTTTCCTTTTAAAAAGTAGTATTAGATCAACACACGAAATTCGGTCTTATCCATTTTTTAAAATTACTAGAAGTTGACTTGCTTAGACTGCTGTTTCACAAAAACTAAAAGAGATATCAGGCTTAAGCGTTGCAGGTAATCAATCTATTTACTATTTTTATCTGCTCATTATCAAACTGCCATCTTGTAAACTTGTGAATTGTGTTTGTAGGCTATTTTGTATGATAAGTTCCAAATGAATATATAGATGTTTCGCGTTAAGGGCTGCAAAACCCAGTAGCTCGCAAGGTTCTGATCTGGTGGACTTGCACCATTTTCATATCCGCATTATTTATTCGCCATGAAAAACGAAACGAAAATAGAAGAAAACATTATTGGCTCTCAGACTAGCATTGGTTTTTCATATCATTCGATTTTTCTTCACCTCTGCTGACCATTCACTAAAATGTTTGGGAAGTGATAGTGAAAACTATGAGCTAACTAGTATAATAGGCACCGGTAGAAGTATTTCAGCATTCATTCTTAGTTCCATAACGTTTTTTGTGCAACGCCAAATATTCTTCTGCGCACACGTTTTTTTAGATATTTGAAATTTTCAGGCATAGACAGACATCTTTCCGATATACATACAATAATTTTATTTCAAGTACATCCAATCGCCTTAAACACTATCAAAACAATTAAATATCAATTAGCGTGCCCCTTGGCCGTTTCGCTGCACCCCCTTCATCGGGCCTTTGTCGTACGCCAATATCGCAAAGTTTACCACCTTTTCGTTGCAACTGTTTCTCAATGATTCGTGCATTGTTGGCGTAGCTATCGGCAATTTCACGCTGTAAACGAGAAAAATAAATTAATTGAAACAAATTGTAAGCTACACAAAATTAGAAAAATTCTTACCGCTTCGATTTCGTCTTCTTCCTCGTCGATAGTCGACACAGTGACTGAACTGAATTTTCCCATATTTTTAGTGTGTCGAGTGACCAGGACTTTTTGCGGTTGGTTTGCCAAGACCTGTCCGAGTACGTCTTCCGTAGCTTGAGCATTGGCAGCTGCGGCGATTTGTTTCTCGTTTTTCCGCTTAACCAGAGCCCGTTTAAGTATGAAGGTCACGTTGGTGTCGGGCGCGTGACGATAATACACGGGTAAGTTGCACGATTTACACTGTAATAAAGGAGATATTAGGCTCCGGAGAAATTTGGTCAATTCTTAAAGGTTCTTGTTACGTTCAGACGAAATTGTTTCTCGATTCCCTGCTCCCGCTTGATGTGTACCGTTTCGCCAGAATCGTAGGATAATTTATGAGCTCGCTGCGACCCGTCGATTACTCGGGCTCCATCGGTTTTTCGCAAAGGCAGTTTTTCAATGGAGCAATCTGCAGGACGAAGTGGATGTAAAATAAAGGAACAAAGGTAAGAGGTGAACTTGTTTCAACTTACCAAGGATTAGAGACAGCCTTCCGCACAGGCAGTAATAAATGTTAAGTGGTTTTTCCTCGTTGTATTCCTCTTGGTCTTTTGAATCGGAGCAGACAATACTTCGTGACACAACTTTAGGCATTTTGTTTTATGCTATGAGGTGCTTTCTAGAAGTGGCCAGGCTTTAACTGGGGATGAATTAGACAATAAAAAAGTCCCGAAGAATACACAACTAGTAGAGTATGTAAATAAATCTGGCTGATATCGACAGACGTTTATAAATGTCAAAAGTAAGGATGGCTCATTTGCTGAATTGCTGAATGGTGCGATAAGAGCGACCACCAGGTGTCACATTAGTCGCTATACAGATTTTTTTGTACGCATCCGTTAACCGTTACATACAGTTTATTAGTTTGGAATTATTGAGCTGTAATTTAAAATAATGATATATTGTGAAAGGTGTGATATGTTTCACTAGAACAAATTTTAAATGAAGGACATACTAAAAAGATTATCTGACAAAATGGTGGTTAAACATTAAATTGCGGGAGATAAAAATATTGAGAATCAATTGAAGAAGAAAAAAAAAAAAATTGATTGGCAAATATAGAAAAGTTAAAACTAAATCTAATCTTAATTTGATATAACTGATTCCAACAACGTTGTGAATGGAAACCTTGCTGTGGAGGTGAGGTTACTTCGACTTCAAAAAGTAGAAAAATTCGAGGGATTCTTTGAGGATAGGGGTCAATTCCGCCCACACCCGATTTTGTGGCTGAAATACGAATTGGAGTGATGTATTTACAAAGCATACAGAGTTTTTGTGCAAGACGGTGGTCAGACGGATAAAATTCTCTTTTCATGGAGTCTACTATAGTTGTAAAACGTGAGAAAGCCCCAAAAGAGAAAATCTCGAGGAGTCAAATCAGGTGGTCACGGTAATCATCATCATGTCGTATTTGAAAACTATTGCGATCAATAATGTAGAGGAAGCCATGAATATTTCGATGTTCACAGGACTATACTCTTCAAGAAAGGTTACGTTCTCAAAATTCAGTATAAGGTCTTGATCGTTATAAAAGTGTATTTTCTCCAATCCAAGAAAAGGAGCTCATTGAACACGCATTGGACTGGAAAACGGTTTTTTAGACATTGATTTCTTGCGGACCTTAGAGTACTTGTGACTGAATTAGCTCAAACAAATTTAATTGATCATCCTGTTAGTTACTCAACAGAGAAGGCAGGGAAGGACAAAAGGCAAAAATATTTTCATATCATTTATCTTTCACGAATTAATTACTTTTGTTATCTCGAGCTGTGAATTTTTAATTATTTTAATTTGTTACGTTTTATGTCCAACTATTTTTCGTTACAGATTTATACTTAATTTGTTTTGGCTTTTAACAAAATTATATTAGCCGTAGTTAACATGGGCCCCACTTTCTCGCAGATTTGATCAACTGCGAACTTTTCACAAACTTTTCAATCTTTTGGATTTGTACTGATTTATTGTACAAGTTTAATTCATACCTAAACAATCTCATTTAAATACACAGCTTCATTTAATAGGATCAACGTAGCTTCCTCTGGTTTTCCACAGGGTTCATAGTTAGGTCCTTGTTTGTTTATATTACACATTTGTAGATAACTTCTTCTTGGAGATTTAATTAAAACTTGGTTTGAAAAAATAAATTTTTTTTCTTACATAATTCGAAAGTATTGCATATTAAGAATATACTGTAAAAGCTGCAGACTGAAATTCGAAATATTTACAAAGTTATACCACATATACGCTAGCGCCTCGTAGTTGCGCGCGCTGATCCGCACGGTAGCTGTAAACCGCCAGGACCCCTCTATTATTTGCATGTGACCGTTCTTCGAGCATGTTATACCTTTGTGTATACTAACAGCTAGTGTACGTTCGTTATTTCGTGCATAAACATCTTGTAAAAGTGTGAAAATGGTGAAAATGGTTAGTATGATTTTTCTACAATAAATCTGTTGTTAAAACTTTAAAATCAATTTACTCACATTTTTTCGACTGGTCCTCCACATTACAAACTTTCTATTCGACCGATCGGACTGCGATTTGGATATGTTATTCCACACATAAATAGCTATCGCAGGAATCAGAATCGTTTCTTTCGTCACTAACTTTCCATTTTACAGCCCGATTTATACTAAAAAAAAAGGTCAATTTCATTTCGAAGTCCTTCATTTTGTTATTTTAGATTTTAGATTTTTTAATCCTGGTTTGGATCATAATGAAAAGCCTATAAAAATATATATACATATAAAATATATTTAATTTCTTTTTTCAGATGTCCAGAAGCAGAGAAATGGGGTGGGCCAGCCACCCACATTTTTTTTTTAAAGAGCTAACTTTCGTGTTAAAAAACTGGAATAAATATTAAAAAAAGAAAAATAAAAAAATTGTTTGTATAATGCAATGTGTGTTTTTAAATGCCCTTAATAACATATAAAAAACTCAAATCGGTTGAATTTCATTTTCTTCTAAACAAAAATTTCCGAAAAAAGCCTATAAAAGCATGCAAGTTACCAAATATATGGTAAGGTTATGATTTGAAGTTATTTCGCGTAAGTATTTCTGTTTTTATGGTATTGCATTTGGAAAAATGTCTTCCTTATTGCAGGTACTAATTTGTTATTATCAAAAGATCTAGTTCTTATGTGTAAATTCAAATTCGATCTGCACGTTGTTGGAGTTTTCAAACGTGCTTAAAGATAAAGTGGATTTATTTTGAAGCCAGGGAGTCCTTGTCGTAGCGAAATTTGGATTCTCCCAAACAATAGTCCTTTAAAGAAGGATCATCGTGTTCACACTCTTCATTCTATTTAATCTCATCAATATAAATCAAGTTCAGTATTCCACCTAGTGTAGTGTACGATTAGTTGCTGCCCTTATAACTTCGGCTAGTTACCTAAATATCTGTTCCATATGCAAACTAAACGTGGTTGAACCTGAAAACCAAAAACAATTTAATATCACAAGAACTTATCAAGTTTCATGCAAAATTGTGGCATTGATTGACTCATACTCGTGAATCTATGGTCTTGAAATGAATCACATCAAATGCAAGAAAGTGTAATTTCTTTGTATATGGCTTGAACTTTCCGCACTTAACAATAACACACCCTCGTTGAGAATATACCTGAAATTTGTAACTTTATGCAAATTCACCTGTCGTGTTTTTCTGTACACCGAGCAAAACTGGTGTCTGGTCAGACGCAATTGTTGTTGCCCATAATTTTGTAGTCGTATCGAATATCACCTATTCCATCGTACCACATCCACTACGAATTTACCCATCCACCACCCCCCAAAATACGCTATACGTGCGTCCCAGAATCGCATACAAAGTGTAGACTCTGAATGAAAGGCTAGAAACAAAAAAAAAATCGCTGGGGTGCCATTAGTTGTATGGTATTCGGGTCGGGGGGGGGGGGGGGGGGGGGGGTGTGAAAATCTTCCTGATGCAATTTATACGAGACCGGGCAGTAGTAAAATGCATGAAAAGGACGCGTGAAACTACGATATGATGGTGTTTGGTGTAGCAATCAAACGTGAAGCGTGAAAACAAATCATACGGGGGGCACAACTACCACGATGAGATGGGAAAAAAAAGGATACTCTGGCTCGTCCGTTCTATGGAGTCAGAGTTCAGAGAGGGTGACATTATGATCCGATGCTGATTGCATTTGAATTTTAGGTCTTCGCATTCTGTTCATGTCTTGCGGTGAATCCTTGGCTCTTAGCGGCATACTCGTATCGTATATTATATTGACATTTTTAAGGGGTAGTTTTTCGGTTTCACTGTATTTGGTGTTCTCCGTTGAGGAACTTATTGAGGGTTGGGTTTTTATGTGGGTTTATTCGCCGCCGATGAGAGCGAAAATGTAGTGAAATTTTCGGGGGAGAAAAATATTCGATCAGTGGTTGTACAACTGTTAACAGGACTGACTATAGGTGTGTGTTTTTTTAACTGGATCAATGTAGAGATGGGTCGTTCATGAGTGAACTGTTCTAAAAGAGCAGTTCATTGAAGTGAGCGAGTGAACTAACTCACTCCTTTTAGTGAACTGTAGTTCTGTAGAACTAGTTCTTTCCTCTTTCTTTCGTGAGTGAGGACCTGTTTTTAGGTCCTCACATTCAATTCGAACTTGAAAAGAACTAGTTCCTTCGTGAGTGAGGACTCACACTCACACTCACTCTTAACTAGTTCCTTGGCCGGGTAAGTGATCTTCAAAAGAAACTCATTTCAGTTAATTTCAGTGAGAGAGTGAGACTAAAAGGAACTGCTTTGTCCATCTCTAGGATCAAGATCACGATCATTCGTTTTACATTGAAAACAACAACACAGAGATGATCCAAAATCAAAATGGGATCAAAATTAGATCAGATTTCTCCTCTAAAGCTTATAAATATAAACTATCACTATTTCAAAATATTCAGAGATGGCGCCCTGCAACTGAGCACCATTTGTAGCCAATATTTGCACCCAGCAGGTAGACCAGGTTCGTTCGATGGTACTGACAGGGGTGGGGTAGTTTTTCATATCTCGTAGCCAAAAACTATACATGGGTGTTATAGGACCTTTATACAGTTCCGTTTCGTCGAATAGTATACGAAACTTTTCCTGCTGACAATTTATCTGAGGCATTACCAACAGGATTGTTAGCCCTGCTAAATTAGCTTTTGGGATGATCCACATCGTTTTTTTCAATCGTGATCTGATCCAGTTGAAAAAAAAAAACAAACCCTGTGTTATGTGCAGATCTCGAGAATTTATGAAATCATCTCTAATAGTAAGAGTACCCGTAGACTAGAGATTTAAAATCGCCCGACAGTTTAGTCGTATAGCTAATGGCTGGAAGGAAGGGCGCACACTAATACTAAACAATCGTCCAAACTAAACAGTTTAATAGGCAGGCCAGAACCCTTGCGATCAATGTGCGACTAAACTCTCGCATTGGCCTCTATATCTACGGCGGCCTTTCTAGATGCGCACACTGACCAAATTAAAAATCTCTCACGCCCGCTTTTCTGTAGTACTAATTGCCTGACATTCGGCCGGTGTTTGAGTAATTTGCGACAACGACTAAACAGTTTAGTCGGACAGAAAGAGTGTGCGCGTGTCGATGTGACTAATCAGCTGCCCGACTAAACAGTCTCAAGTATGCGCTAGGCCTAAAAGAACGAGTTTTCAATTATACACTATGCAATATTTGAACGATGTTGTAGAATTTATAACAGAAACTTCCATTGTGCGAAAACAGAGTGACCTATTAATATACAACGGTGCTGAAAACTAATTTAAAGATTGAAAATCTCTGTTACAATCGTCGTTTCTCATCACCCCCGAGAAGAACGAATACAATTTTCGCTTTAAACCACCCCCCTGCACAGTAATTCTCACTATACAGGATTTTTTCAACCCCCACATACCTACAGAAAAATTGTGTGCACACGGGGTGGAAATTGCTTCGGCGTATTCGCGCATATGGCACTCGCCTAACGTTACGGCGACAACTAGTGTACAATTTTAACATAACTCCCGGACGCCATCATGTTTTTTCAAACATTTGTTTCCCTCATACATTACCAAATAACAAATCATCGTCTTTAGAACTATCTAATAATAAAAAGTATCGAAAACTTATCACGCGCTTAGTAACTTTTACGATAGTAAGTGAAACCGTAACGTAACGTATAAAAATCGTGAGTTTTTCGCGAAAAGAAAAAAAATGCGATTCGGGTTTTTCCTTATCGCGTTTTTCCTCGATAGGATCGTATAAAAGGGAATTAGTTTATTGTACATACTCCAGTGACCATCGTAGTACTCGTGTATAGTAGGAAATAGTTTTTTTTCCCCGATTTAAAACTCGATTATTAAATCAAGTTTCCGGGTTTTTCAGCCTTAAAATCAGTCGAAAAAGTTCATTGCCATTCGAAAAATAAGTGAATATTTTAATATTGTTCTAAACTTAATTTAATCGTTAAGAAGCTAGTGTATGATACGAAGGTCCTTTTACTATACGAAATTCACTTCAGGAGCGCTAATAGAACGCACCCTTAACCGGCGAGTCGATAAAACGATGGCGGGATAAATTTCATGGAGTTACGGCGATTCAGTGAAATTATTCGAATTAACAGTGAGGAAAAATACAAGTGCTAAAATATGAACATTTATCGAACCTTGGGGCAGGACGAAAGGGGATTAACCGCCCCGCGCGATATGCAAAGTGCAAGCTTCTAGACATCATCCACTTATAAATTTTTCTTCGCCCAAAGGATCCGCAGGATATGAGAAATGCTATTTGACTGTGATGTGTTTTTAGTGGGTTCGACGATTATCAAAGAAAAGCGTCTTTAATAGGCTACAGGAGTGAATTAGGAGAAAAATTCATTTTTCATTAATTTTGCGAGTTATGTGAGTATTTCCCGCACCTTTAAAGAATTCAATAAAAAGCTAAAAATCAATGAGTAGTAAAAGTCGGCTTTTCATCGAGTCGAATGTATAGTCTTGTCGCGCTAGTTATATTTTTACGAAATTTTCGTTTTCGAAATTTTTCACACGGAAACGAAAATATGGTTGCATGGATTTTTCCCTCGAGCTCGCGATAGTGTGGGTAAACGTCAAGCACTAGGGATTTTCCTGGTGACGCCGACGCCGAAAAATATGCACGTTGAGTACCCAGAGGCGAAGTATAGTGTGTGCCTTTGGGTTTCTTCGCTTCATTTTTCGCCTCACTAGCCACTTGCGGGGGTGTAAACCAAGTGAGTGTACATTTACCAGGAAATGCGAATTTTGATCATAAAATTCGTGTGATTTTCTGAATAATCGGGGGGGTTGGTTGAGATTTCATTGTGAGGATTGTAGGGTGAAAGTTTTGAGGTAATTGTTGGTTATGGGCCCGCCGTTACAGAATAGTCTTTACATATACCTGAAGTTCGGGGAAGGAATGAAGGAACACCGCATCGAGTATTTTATTTGTTTTATTTTTTTTTTTATAGTGGGCAGTTTTGGAATAGGGGTGTTTAGTCATGGAAATTGCATGGAAAAGTCCTTTTCGTGTCTTGAACTTGTGTGTTTTTTGATCCTATGTTATTAGTGGCTGTTATTTTCCACGTGTTTTCCTGTGCTATCTTCAATATTCCCATGTTGTTTCGAAGGTTTTTTAAGTATTGATGTGTATACGAGTAATTTCATTTAATTGACCAAATTAATTTAAATATTACCGTTTTTTTATACTGTCTAGATTTTATATGAATTAGATACTATAATTGAATGAGGTAGATATTATAAGTTGGATCCAGCTCAAAAGCATTCCAGTTTTTGGTCATTGAAAATTCCAAATCCTCTTAATACATGAACGCACGCACAATACCTATCTCTAGGATGCATTGAACTGAAGGTGAAATTTTGTATTTAAGAGGATACGTTCATCAATAGTCTACTTCTTAGATTAGATTTCACACAAGTCCTTAATTTAAGAATAGGCAGTAATCGAGAAACTTGGAATTTGGCATACCCTCATATCAAAGAGGAGATTCTTAGTCACCTTTATTCGCACCTATGGCTGGTTCGACTAGCTTTTTCACTGCAGTAATACTACGATAACTCCCTATATGGAACTTCATTAAAAGGTGTCACGGGTGTGGTATCACAACGGATCAACTGAATGAAGTGAGTCGACCCATAGTTCGGATGGCTATAACTATAACCTATAACCTAACCTAACCTTAGTCACCTTGACCGAGGAAACTTCTCAGATCAATACGTGATATCCATGCTTTTTCAAAAGGATTTGATAAAGTATTTGATAGTTCCGTTTTTACCAACCTACATACATTTGGCTTTCCTGCATCTTTGATTTGTTGGGCTGAAATTTTTTTAACTCGTCAATTTCGTGTTCTGATAGATAGTGTAACTTCTAATCAAAATCTTCGAATATGTACAAGTATCCTGCAATTAGAGCTTAACTTCCACCGAGAGACAGATAATGATACATTCAATAAACTGTGATAGCTGACAGCTGGAAGTACAATTCAATGCATCAAAAACTCAAAGCTCGTCTTTTAAAAACAAATTGAGCTTATCTTCAAATTTCACAAAAGTTCAATCTTGCCGTATCGTATTCGAATATAATTCTAAGATTGTAAACTGTTATAGGTACATATTTGGATAGAGTACGAAACAGAGCCCTGTAGTTAATAGGTTATATAAGAATTTCTACAGTGACAGTTTGAAATCCATTGAACCTAGGGAAGCCCACATGAGGGTGTATTTGTTCCCAACTGTATTCCACCAATTCAAATAAAATTCTAAATTTAAATGACAAAAAGTTAGTTTCCAATCAAATGTAGTTTAAGATTGTGATTCATAATAATTTTATTGCTCACTTTTCCTTTTTTTCAATGGAGCTGGTTCAAATTCGGCTCGACGGATCAAAAAATGTTCGAATTTTTTTTTAAAAAAAAAAAAATATATTTTAAATTTTTCTTTGAGAATTTAATTAGTACAAGGACGGGTAAAGTTTAAGTGCTCACTTTGCTGATTCAAATTCGGCTCGACGGTTCAAAAATTGTTCGATTCTTATACAAAAATAAACGCATTTTAAATTTCTTTGAGAATTTACTATACATCATTTCAAAAGTGGAGTTTCAGTCATCAATTCCCATTACAATTTGTTGCTATAATAGGTAAGCTGTTAGTTCTCAGAGTCACATTCGTCATGTGATCTTAACTTCTATAATATCTTTGTAAAAAATGTCATTGGAGCGCATTTGAAACCTCCGCTAACAGGCGCGAACGCAGGGGCGTTTTGTGGGTTCAATCCCCCTCCCCCTCCCCGAAATGATGTATTTACAAACGCACAACTAAATGTGACTTATACTCGACACCTACACTTATCTACACCCCCCGAAATAATTTTCTGCGTTCGCGTCTGTCTGCTAGGATGTCTATCTATTCCCTTCATGAAGGTGATATTCCAAATGCGATCAAGGAAATATTATCGAAGAATCCAAAGAGTTGTGGCGTAACAAAAGTAAACCATTCCTTCTGCTGAATGGGACGGATTATTAGGGTGTCATTATAATACTTCTCTATAAGTGCGTTATGATGATACTGTAGTTGGTTATTGATTCATTAACGATTCACCTAGGTTAAGCACCAATAAATGATAAATGCTCACCTACGATTCTTATATGAATCATTCAGCGATCTCGTTTGCTAATCGTGAGTGAAAATTCTAGTCGGATCATACTCGTATATGGAGTTCCGTATTCATTAATAAAATCTATAGAGAGCTAAGTGATAAACTCATGTTATACATTGTTTGTATTTCAAAATATGTATATACTAACAGCTAATGGTTAATGATTACAAATATACTATGTATAATAAAGCCATCTTTCGTATAATTCTGTAATAACCAAGAATTACGTTTATTGATCACTTAATTGTTATATTCGCTCCAGTTTTCTGGTAATGGATGTCTAAAATACTTTTAACAGCCATATCGGTTCAAAACTATCTTTCCGATACGAGGAATACGAATACTAAAATTGTATGCGTATAATAAATATTGGGTAAAATGCCGCGACTATACAGAAAAAGTCGATATACTTTTATATTATCATGTCATCCCTTTTTCCATTGTGAGCAATTAACGTTATATTTAAGAATTGTTTCGAAACACTTGGTAATTAAGGACACTTTAAGAGATATTTATGTTTGCTATTCACGATGTCGTCAGTCGTATTGTAGTTATTGCGCTATTATAGGGCATAGAATTTTTGTCTTTGGTTCTCCCACAAAAAAGGGTAAAAAACGGAAAAAGAAGGATAGGAATGAACGTAAAAATACCCTAAGAAAATCGTGTTTGTGTTAGTTTATAAATGTTTTCAAGCTTAAGAATATGCTCTTATATTATATTGGCGGTGATTGCAGGGCGTAGGATGTATAAATTTCACAATTCCTCACGTCCCAATTTACGCAAAACGACGAAAAAAAAAGAGAAAAATCCTTACGTCCTCATCCTTAGTTTTCTTTCGGTGAACTGCTTCGTTGCGTTGGTGGAAGGTTTTTATCCACGTCAACCGATTTGGTTACCATTCTTACCTTACCTGGAAAAGATTCGGTAAAATCCTTTACTCTTTTCGTATTTTATAATTCTTAAGCTGGATACGGTTTTCCGTGGCTTTCTGCATTATTTTCAATGTAGAGCGGTAAGAGTGGACTGCTGAAGGACAAAAAAAAAATCCTTTTATTCAGAACTAACTATGAAAGTGGGCAAAAAAAGAAACTCAAGGAGTGGAAAAATATTCACGCGGCCCTTTTATTGCATCGCTGCTGCTGCTACTCCTGCTTATTTACCTTCCACTGTCTTGCCCTTTTTACACGTGAAAGAAATCAGCTTTAGTGCATCTTTTATGCCTTACAGAAAGTTTGTGTAACTTTTGTCTGTTGTTGAGTGGAGAGTTATTGCACTCGTTGTACAATTTTCCGGGTGGTGATGCCCCTTAGGGGATACGTTATGGCTGAACATAGACGGTCTATATGAAAACAATACGGAATAATTTCATTTTTTTATGAAACGACGAACATGCATTCATGCAGAAACTGAAGTTGTCCGTGTTGTCTCGCTCGGTATCCGCTTCTTCCTTTAGTTTAAACAATTCAGGATTTGTTCATGTCTAAGCTGAACTAAATTCTGCAAACATTTGCAATTTATTACGTTATAATTTCTTTATTATTTTTTATTAATAAAGAATTTAAACTCCTTCGGACCTAGTCCAATACAGTTTTTAAACTGTCCTTTCCAGTGATGGTTTTTTCAACTGCCTTTTATTAATAGCAATACCTCGGACAGCGGTCAACCCCTTCGAATATCAAAAAATTTTGAAATGAGTTTGTAGGCGATTTATAAAAAGTCGGTCGAAGTGAAAATCGATTTATTATCTCATCAAACGTAAGAAATATTCCGAAGCTTTGAAATGCATACAACCCCCTAAGGGGTGTACTTAGGATTCAATATCTAAGAATACTGAAATTGACTTTTTAGTCCTTATATAGGAAATCTCAGGAAGTAAAAATGAATTCGAGATATCATCAGACCCGAGCAATATTTGGGAATCTTTGAAAACACATGCAACCTTCTTCAACCCACTTGGGGGTTGAAAATCCAAAAATCCTAAAAAGTTAATAGATAAATATGAAGACAGCACGAGAAAGTTAAAAACCAATTCAATTTCTAATTACTTCAAAATGAAATTACGGAATTCGTGAAAACGTGTTCAACCCTTTTATACCTTTTTAGGGGTTGAATCAGGAAAAAACTTAAAATTGAGTCTTAGGCCACGTATTATTACGCAAGTGAAGAGATATTCGATATGTTATCAGGCCTGTGCGATATGGCAGAATTTGTGAAAAAGTGTAAAACCGTCTTGCACGCCCTTAGGGGTAGAATTAAAAAAAAAAAACTTAAAACACTTTCTAGGTATTTATATGGAAAAGCAGTAAAATAAAAATTAATTCAATATATGTGAAGACCTAATAGATATGACGAAAGTCGTGAAAATATATGCATTCCATTTTCAATGATTATTTTTTTCGACTCCTATCCAAAAACTACTGGATATTTGAATTTTGTTTATTTAAATTACGTTTCTAGTTGATTTAGATATACATATCGAGTTTCAACTTTGTAGCATAAGCCGTTCTGTAGTTAGGAAAATCACCCGCTATCCTCGCACCATACTACTCCTATAAAAAAATAGTATTTTGCTAATATGTCATATAATGTAGCTCTATCTAAATATCATATAATACCATATCACATCATATATTTCTCGAGATATAAAAATCAGAACCTTTTCCTTTTTCATCCTCACTCTCTCACCCTCTCCCACAAAAATTTTATTTTTTAATAAAAAAATTATTTCCAATTTATTCTCCAATGAAGTACATCTAAAGATGTTTCTTAAGTTTTAACTTCGTGACATTAACTGTTTAGCAGATATGGATTTTATAACGTCTCAATCTTGGTTTTCTTGCGTTTCGGGTGCATTATTCACCCTCCCCTCCACTCCTTCACCCCATTAACAATATCGCCAAATTTTTTGAAAAGGGGTCTACTATTAAAGCTCTATATAAATTTCATTTTTCAACTTTCTAGCATAAGCGGTTGCTGAGATCTAGAACCCAAAATTCTTTGTCTAAAACAAACGCTTCCCCCCATCTCCCCCTTCATACTCCACCTCTCAAAAGGTGTCCACTTAAAGGGGTATACCCAGTCTACCCACGGTACAAAATTCAACTAAATAGCTCAAAGAGTCTGGGTGTTGCGAGCCTTCAAACAACTTTGTGTACACCGGTGGACGTACGGCGGACAGACAGATTGGAATATGTTTTTGCTTTTTTCGTGTCTACTAGTCATGAAACATAAAAAAATAATTTTGAGGGTAGCAAATTGAAATAATAAAGTAAAATCTAAATATAGCTCAGAACCGTACCATGAGAATTAACAACTCGAACATCTCTGGAATCATAGACAAAAATGGTTAGATTATGCTCTTCTTTTTTTTAAAAAAAAAAGTTAAACTAAAGGTTTGTGTTGGTTCGGGTATAAATTCAATTTAGAACATTAAATCTGGAGCTCCCCTTCTTATTTCGAAAACCGTCCAAAAGAACAGTGTTTTATGTTTTCTGCAACACAACGAAGTAAAATAATAAAAACTAATTTAGTATAACAGACGCCGTCAAAAAATGGTTGAAGGATGGTGTGTGCAATCATGTAAAAAATATGAAATAAAAAAATTGTAGAGATTGGAATTAAATAAATTTATTCTTAATTTTTTTTATGTATATTATGATAATTATTACACAGTGTCCTATTACTTTTGATAGCCTCATTATAGTCGCATATTTTCATTCATGCGATTAGTCATTCGTGATGTGCGAAAACTAACCTAAAAAAATGTAACTAAAATAGCTTAATTACAAACATGCAGACAAAAAAGAAAATTAGTCAAGAGAGGAAGATAATGTACGATATAATTTCCTAACTATCTACTTTAATAAAGTAAAGTTTTATTTCGGATATTATACTCTTATAAATCTAACCATAATGAGGAAAACTTCTATGAAACTATTGAATACCTATATCGAATGGCGTTGAAAGCTTATATATTATATTTATGGCCAAACAACCATAGAATTAAGCAACTTTGCAGTAACATCGAAATAAGCTTAATGCTTATTTATAATTAAGCGGAAAATCTTCGGACACCAAAATTTTTGGCTACAAGACTTGAAGACTAATCGCAAAAGCATTGTTAACTATATACGAATATTTGTATACCTACGAGTACACTATTTTGTTGTCGCTCTAGTTTGCTATAAAACTAAAATAAATGAAAGTAGGACACCATTTTGGCGACAGATATGACCTATAATGCCGCAATCCTTCTTCGGCCTATGCTGTGACGCAGCAAATTTATCGTTATAAAGAGATAGTGAGGAGGGGGTTCTTATATGTATATAGTGTGCAGTGAATTCGCAAACCACCTAGGACAACAACAATACAAATCCTTCGATTTCTTATCTCACCGAAAAACCCTTTGAGCACTATTCAAGTATGTATTACAAAAGTAAATCCCCATGAGTCGAACAAAACTCTAAAAATAAAATAAGAAATACATAATTTAATCGGTCGATTTAAAGCACGTTCGCACATTTATACAAAGTTCATTTCGAGGACTTTTCCTCGTCCTCACTTTTTGCTCTAACATTAGTCAGCATGATCCAAGATGCAATTGGAAATCTGCCAGTGATATCTCATCCTATCGCTACCGAAGCGTTTGCTCCAAAAAAAAAGAGAAAAGGAAAGAACGAAAAGAACAGTAAGGAGAAAATAAGAAGGGAAAACTAAACTACCCTTCAAGGCTGCAAGCGGAAAATCCTTTCGCCCGAAAAATCTTTTCGGAATAAGACAGCAGCACTTTGGTGAAACAGAATTTGAAACTGGTGCACGGGAAAAGTGAAGAACGAACCGGAAGTGTTCGTTGTCTAAGGAAAAAAGGAACGCGAACGTCTTTGAAATAAGGTTTTTGGTAAAAATGTCTTGAAATGTAATTGAACATTTTAATTAATGGGAAAGAGATAGGAGCGGATATGTGCCGAGTTTCTCTGAATTAAAGTTTTGTATCAAGTGATATGTAGAATTGCGAAACCAGAAACAGATCAGGGGTCCAACAATTAACAACAACCTTAAAAATCGTTGGAGTTTAGCGCATTTTACTTTTTATTCAGATACATTCAATAATAGGGTATCTATCATCAGTCATCACATTACAGCATTAATCAACGCATAAATTCGGAGTCGATGGAACGAATTAATACAGAAAAATTTCACCTACAATTATTGTTTACGAACTTCTCTTCTTAAAACTTATACTTTTTTTTTAATGATATTCAATTGGATCAAACTGATATTTGGGCGTTTGTAAAAAACAGCAAGTAAATTTGGAATCGTATTCAATACCTCGTCGAATCTATAGGAAATAGAGATGGGCTAAGCAGTTCCTTTCAGTGAAGTACTTCACTCCGAGTCACTGACTTTAAGAAACGAGTTTAGTGAAGTAGTTCCGGAACTCTTCGTTCTATCATTCCTTCGTTGTCGTTCATTCAGAGTTCAACTTCTGGCGAGAAGATGATAAGTAAGAAAAAAAGTTTAGGAGATCTGAAAAAAAAAAAATTTTTGTCACCTTACTAATGGAACTGCAGCTTACCAAAAGAAGTGAGTTTCTTCACTCACTCACTTCAGTGAAGTGTTCTTTTGGAACAGTTCACTCGTGAACGACCCATCTCTACTAGGAATAAAGCATACTTAGTGCTAGCCATTTTCACCACCTTAGGAGTTCAATATCGAAAAATCCTAAATTGGGAATTCTATAAAAGACCCATTGAAGTGTGAAACCAATTCGATATATCATCAGTCCTAACAGATAAGTCGAAATTCGTGAACACCTATACAATTTCTTCGCACCCACTTAGGGGTTGAATATAGAAAAATTCCGAAATTTGCTTGTAAGTAATTATGCAGAAGTTCACTGAAGTGAATCCAATTCTAAGAGATGTCTCAGAATTCGTAAATGCACAACTGTGGAGGTATACACAGGGATTTAATATCGAAAAATTAAAAAAAAAATCGGTAGGATATATGATGAAATATGTGAAGTTACACATAAACATAATAATAATATTTATTAATCCAAGGATCTCATACAATAAGCTTGTTTCAAATAGGTTTTGAGATAAGAGACGTGACTGTCGTGAAAAATTTTAATCCACGTATGACCCAACCTTTTAACTCGATTCCAGCTTTCAAAAGTTTCAGACGCATTATTTTTCGGATCACTCTCACTAGTATAAGCTTCAATATAAATTCCAAGTTTCAATTTCCTGTCATGGGATATTAAGACTCCATGTGCACGTTAAATGCGATTTTGATGATTTATGACTGTTTCCTTGCCAATATTTCACGTTAATGGCAACAAAAAAACAAAATAAAATTACACCACTTTATTAGCTTGTATGTAAACTAGGTCGTCCATAGAGAAAAAATTCAAAAGTGTATTTGAAAAAAATGCTATTAGAACAACAATCCTTGAATATTTTTTTAAATGCGTAAATTTGAGTTTTTTAAACGCATATTACCTATTTTTGGAATAATTAACATGTCATTTTCATTAATATAATGCTAAAAAAAATTTTAAAGAAGGTCTTCTATAAATCAAATATTAAAAAATTTGCATTTTTGTTAATAATCAAACTGAAGCAATTTTTCACGATTTTCATGGCAAGAATTACATAAGAAGACCGTATTTCATTGAAAAGTGTCATAGATGGTATAATTGGTATTTCTAGAAGATAAATCAATAAAAAGATTATTGATTTTTAATAGTTATGCGTTTCAAATAATTTGAAAACCTATAACACTATTTATTCTGTAAATTCAAAATTAGTTCGCTGATAGACAGCGAACGATGCAGACGTATTGTCCACGCCATATTACACGAACGAAAAACGATTTCAATCGATTAAAATCCTCTCAAAAAAGAAAAATCAAACTGGGATAAAAAATTGTCGTACCGGACTCATGGGGCCTTATCTTGAAATTTTTAAAAAGCGCTGGATCACTATCACTATATTTTTAGAACCAATTGTACTAGAAAGATACATTTTGGCAATTTTTAGAAGTAATAATTTTTTATATCACTCGAACTGTACCAGATATGATCTTAAAAACTTTACAGGAGTTAGGCCCAGTAGACATCCAGTAGAGATAAATTTTATTAGGGGTGGTGGTGTATGGAGTGGAATGGAAAAAATTCTGATTTTGATTTCTCGACAACCGCCAAATATAGAAACCTAAAAATTGATCAACGCTATTTAGAAGCATTTTTTTTTAATTTTTTTGTTAGGGTTAGCAGGGCATGAGAGTGGAGGTTGGTTTTTGTCTTATCTCAGATACGGCTTACACTAGAAAGTTGAAACTTAGTATGTTCCTTTGCGTAGATGTAGGTACTAAAGGTTTTATCAAAAAACGAAAAAAGCTAAGATTTTTATTGGGTGGAGTAAAAAATAGATTTTCGTGAAAAGTGTTTTTTCTCACATTTTCATGATTTTCAACATCTCTTTCATTCTACACTAAACCTGACAGTGCCAAGATCTCTGTAGGTTAAGATATACGGCGAGGGAATAATACAACAATATATTGTTTCTGGGGATGGTATATTATTAGAAAATTGAAAGTATTGATTTATAAATACGAGTAGGTGTAATATTTTAAAAATATTATTTTATGTAGCTACACAATGTTTAGTACATGTATATGCCTATCAGGCTTATTCAGGACCGAGTCACAAGTCACAAAGTCGGTCGAGAGTCTCAATTTTGTATGAATTTTGAATTAATTGTGACTTTTTTGAGTTGTGACTGTGGTCCTAAATAGGTCTGTATGTCGAAAAAAAACTTGTAACAGTCTGGGCGCAACTTAATAGCTTTCCGGACATATTTGATGTACAGGTAGGATCAATTTACATCAAGGTCAAAAAAACTAATCAGGCTCATACTTTTGATGTATAAAATTCCGAAATAAAGAAAGACCCTCTTTCCTAGAAAAAAAATTTAATATAATTAATTAATGCAAATTACAAATTAAGACCATCATAATGTATTCTATGGAAATGTGCTAGAATACAACTATACAGAGCTCGGGGGGATCGGTAGTTTGCAATAAGATACATCAGGGAGTTGACTCATCAGATAATGGACGGATGGATGATGACGTGAGCTGGTCAGTTAATAACGAGTAAATAAAGTTGCAAACCAGCTAGTTGAAATTGAAAATAATTTTCAATGAGTCAGAAAAGCTTTCTACATACTGAACACTCCTAAAAATTTAGTTAACAAGACTTAGTAGCTGTTGGCTTCTTAATTTAGTTCATAGATTGGAATGCGATATAAACATTAATATTTTGACTGTAGGCTGTACAAACTAGTGCGATTAAGTAATTATTTAAATATTTTTCTCATACAGGCTTTATTTGAATGCTTGACGGTATGGTGAAAATGGAGTCAACTGAGGAGCAGGATAGGAAAATCGTTTTAGAATTTTGCCATTTGTTGGAGAAATCGAAACAGCTCTTCAACGGACTAAGGTAATATTGAGAGAGATTATGTTTGTTGTCTTTGACATGATTTTTAGACTGATCGTAGTAATTTTCGTTGTAGGGATCTACCGCAGTATGGCCATCGGCAATGGCAAGCATATTTTGGCCGAACGTTCGATGTTTACACGAAACTTTGGAAATTTCAGCAACAGCATCGACTGATCCTCGACTCCAAGTACGGACTGAAACGATGGCAGATTGGCGAGATAGCTAGTAAAATTGGTCAACTGTATTATCATTATTAGTGAGTGGGGGAATAAAAAAATTTAAATCACGAAAAATTCGAATTGAATCGACGGAAACAAAAATTTAACTAAAATTAAAAATTTCGCCATATTTCAGCCTTAGGACAAGTGAAACAAATTATCTGAACGAGGCGTATCAGTTTTATGCGGCGATTCGAGGTCGTGCGTATTACTCGCGTGCCATTAAGGAGGATCGACCCGATCTTATGGTAAAAAAGCTGAGATACTATGCCCGATTTATAGTTGTGTGCTTGCTGTTGAAAAAAATGAAATTGGTTCGGGAGCTAGTGACGGAACTTGATAAACAAATACAGGAATATACAACAACGTAAGTTTCACCATAAGGAGTTGCCTAGGGAGTTGCCTAGGGAGTTGCCTAAGGAGTTGCCTGGGGAGTTGCCTAGGGAGTTGCCTAGGGAGTTGCCTAGGGAGTTGCCTAGGGAGTTGCTTAGGGAGTTGCCTAGGGACTTGCCTAGGGAGTTGCCTAAGGAGTTCCCTGCAACATTTAATAAAATTTCTTGTTTCAGATACGAACCTGAGGATCATTTAGAATGGTCATTAGTATTAGAAGAAATCAAAGGATTTATTAAGGCTGAAGCGGCTGTGGCGGTTCTGCATGCGGATTCGAATCCAATTGTCCTGTCACACAGGTGAGCACAATTCTAATCTCTGTGTAGAGTAGTTTTTCAAGCCCGTGCTTTCCAATGGTAAATGTTGAACAGTATTCTGTTGTACAGTCGTGTTGAACGTTATGATTGAGAATCGTCAACACGATTGAACGACGGATCTGTTTGCAGCTGCAACAAAACTAACGTAGGGTTAGGTACACTATTAACGATATTTACTACAACTTGGATAGGTTAATTTGGATTGATCAGTGGTATTTTAGATTTTAGGTTTTAGATCAGTGCTGCTTAGCAGTGTGATTACTTTCAGCATTTAGTGGTGATTTAGTTAGAATATTGGAAAGAAATTCTTCTTTGACCAACACTTTTACGGCGAAACTCTATTAAATATATGTTTAATGTTCTGGAAAACCGTATTTTTCTGCAGGACCGTTAAAATTAACGTACATTTTTCTTTTATTTACTTGTTTTTCAAATATTATTTCGACGTACGAGAACCCTGACACCATCCGATTCGAAATCGGTTCGACTAAATAGTCAAAGTGTTCAACGGTTATCTTTTTGTTAAAAATTTGGCCGACTATTGGCACACATGCACACGACAACTAAAAAATAGGTAATACCAAGTAGTAAACAATATCTACAATCTTTAAATTCAACGTGACAATAAGCCCTCTATTTGGAGTATGAATACAAAAAGTGTACAACTCCTAGTCACTAATATAATCTATCAATAGTTCCTAAAACTTGTCAGGAAATAGGTAAGCTAAGTTCATTCTCGCTCCTTACTAACATTTTTTTAATATCGTAGCTTCATGGATACACTGCTTGCACAGAAATTACTTTATTCAAATCATGATATGCGATACAAGATGATACACCAGTATTACAGCCCATACTTAGGTATATACTTTGGCATTTAGTTGTCAAAGATGACATTTTTAAATTCAAGCGTCTATCAAATAGTATTGTCCGTATATTTAACGCAACAACATAGTTTAATGGAATTTTTATTATACAGTTCAACCCGGTTATAACGTACCTTGAGGGGACCACAAAACTAGAACGTTATAACCGATATTACGTTATAACCAACATAAGAACCTTTCATATTTGTGAATGGGGATTAAAGAAAGATACGTTATAACCGAAAGTACGTTATAAGAGTGAATTTTATAAGCGAGTTGCACTGTAATTAATCTGAGACAGTAAAAAGTGCATTCCGAAATTTGCGCAAAGAAGAAAAAAGGCTAGCTCTTTGTGCTTCGTTGCAGTATGACGTTCTGGCGAAAAGCACTTTCATTGCTAATAAAGAAATGTAGAAACCAGGTCATCACATCGCACAAAAAAATGAAAACACGGACGGAAGGATATAAAAATACATAACTGTCATTCATTGGAATTTCAGTTGATTTCAGTGTTAGATGGCGCTGATGGTAGTTAAAAGAAGGCTATATCAGGTAAAATCATCGAATTTAAATACAAGGCAAGAGGTTGTAGAGTATGTATGTAGATATCATCTCATTGACGTACTATATGCAGACTACTGAGTAATACACTGGTGATATTGACGATATTATGATTCGTATATGGGCTGTGTATCAAGTACACTTCCAATTTTGTCATGAGTAGTTCTTGTGTTATAAATATGTTCACTTTTCGGAACCCTCTCCTCTTCGTCACTGCCTGTGAGAGAAATTATATTCTAAAAATAGTCACTTATATCATCCAAAGATATTTTTAAAAAATAATTAAGTAATAAATCTATTATTCTCTCTCGTTGTTGGGAGTTGTACGTTTTGCTGAATAAACTACGTACCATTTGCTAGAATAATCAGTTCCAGTTCAAGTATTTGCTACTGTTAGTTACAAATTATTTTCTTATCGAAAAACATATTTTAAGGATAACTCCATTTATTTACCTTATTTTAAATTACTAAACGAGGTATTCTGGTTTATGTGACAGACAAAAACCTGTCAGGTTTAAATGGCACAGTGGTAAGTGACGTTTTTGAATGAATTTTACATGTTAGAAACTAGGTAGCTGATATCAATTTATTAATTGTTACGAATTTATAGGCGAACAAATTTTATTTGCTGCTGTGTTTTAATCGATTTTGTATAGATTTAGATAGATTTAGTTGGTGAAAGGTTGTGTTATTTTCATGAGTTAAAAACATCGTACAGTAGTATTCTATTATCGGAGAACATCTAAAAAATAGACACATTAAGAAGTTAAATTGAAAAATAGTATTGTTATAAAAAAACTGCAGGCTTTCGTAGTACGCTGCTTAATGTTGTAGGAGTGTTTATTTTGATGTTTATACGATAAGGTTAAATTTAAGGTTGATTTTATTTGTTATATGTGTAAACAAATTTACATTCGCAAGAGAAAAATAGGTAAAAAATCTGTTGGCATTGGAAAATTCAGGGTTTGAATAATGTCCCCTGGTCTGCTTAATAATTTATTTTAATTATACTATTTATTATTAATTGTGAATATTATTTCAATACTATGATTTTTTTTTCAACAAACTGCATGTTGGCTGCCAATATTTGAACTTTATTTTAATTTTATTTGAAATTTTTCTAAAAATGTACTTTGCTTTAAGTGTTTTATAATCGGATAATAAAATAATTATGAAATTATTTATTTTAATAATATTCAATAAGTGTAAAATTTATATAAAATTATATTAAGAATTGGCCCGTTTTTCATTTGCTCATTTGATATCATTCGAAATTCATTAGTCGTTTCCTTCGCATATTTCCGGTATTTCCGACTCTCTGCTGTGTAGATTCTGTTCACAGTTTTTATGATTTTCATTTACGGATTTATCGATTTTATTTTTATTCTTGATTTTGTACTTTCGAGTTTACTAGCTCACTTGCCCTGTCTAATAAAAAGTGTCAGTGATCATTGCCATTACCAGTTGCATTAAAACATAACATACAGCGTTACATTTTGAGCACACTCACATACACATACCTACTGCCGGATCTTTAATAAAATTGCTTGATCCTTGACCTTCCTTACCGCATCATTTCTATAGTATTTTAAAGAAGTGTTGTTCCCAGAATCCTGGTCCTATAGTTTCTTTCATTAATCAAAAATTCATAAATCATACACACACATACATCATAACACAAAGTCGCCCCATTCGAAAGCACGGGCCATGTGTGTACTAATTCGAATAGGTTGACTCCACAAATTGACCATCAGTGGTTCCGGTTCCAGGCTATCACCACTGACGACACCACCGTGTGAGCGGTCACCGCATATGACGCTGAGTCTTCAGGAAATTTTGATTGTAGGATCAGCGTGTGAACAGGCGAAATTTTCCGAGTTAACAATGGACATGTTTAGGTGAGTAGTGTGTTTAGTTGAACTGCCTGGAGATGAAGATCTAAGGAATCTCTCTGCTTCTTACTTTCAGAATGCTTCAAACATTGGAACGTGAACCAACCGAATCGGCTCATCCAATGTCCGGTCCGCATGGTATTCTTGCGGGTCACGATGCTAGTCCGGCAGCTAGTCGGATGCCACCATATGGTGTTCCCGGATCAAAGGGTTATCTGGAAAATGGGGATCGGCGACATTATCGCGACAATCCTCACAAATATCTCTTGTACAAGCCTTCAATTAGTCAACTTCTCGTGTTCTTAGCTAGTGGTTTTAAGGAATTACCACCAGGCGGTGCGTTATTATTATACATGTCAGCTGATGGATGTTTTTCGACAACAAAACATCCGGAAGATTGTAAGTGTTACACTAATGGAGATTGTGATTTGAAGGTGGAATTGGTTTTGATATTTGAAGAGACTCTATGTTGGCTGGTCACAGATAGTACGAACAGCATACAAAAACAAATAGCCTTGTTTTGCGCTTCTATAAAGTGCCGAATTAAAAAATTTGGTATTTTAAAACTCGATTTTGGCAATCTTGCATTTTCCTATACTTTTCCAATACTCGTATTGCCCAGATGACTAATTGTCATGATTATATTAACTAAATCTATGCGCCCATTACTTTCAACGAAGAAAAATGTTTTTATGGTAACGAAAATAAAATTTTGAATTTAGTACATATGTCTTTGCACCATAAAGGAAGTAACAACAATTGTCTATGTTAAATTAGCCTTAAGTATAATGATTCGAAAATGTCATCAACTGTAAAGCCGGCTACAGACTTATCGCGTTTCGCCTATTTCGCGTCATTCGCGTCCGTCTTGTGAATAGTGTGTAGAGGTTTCTCGTGAGTTTCTCGCGTTTCGTTGTTTGCGATTCGTGCGTTTTCCCTGCTAGAGGTGGTTTTTTTCACTACATCAAAGGGTTTCGCTGGACGAGAAAGTGACGAAAAATACACGAGACGATTTTTCGTGATTTTCTTGTGAGTTTTTGGTTTTTCGTAGTTAATGTCAAAAGTTTGGACTTGCAGGAGTTCACAAATTGCAAATAAGTGGAACTTCACGAAATGTAGAGAAACCATGAAAACGGGAAACTTGCGAATTGTGTGTTCAATATTTTTTCGTGTTCTCGCAAGTTTCATGTGTTTCGTAAAATAAGACGAAAAACTCACGAAACTCATGCGAAAAACTAGAAAAGCTGGAGAAGTCTGTAGCCGGCTTAAGGGTGTTATCGGAATTACATGATGCATCCTGTGATGAGAATTCCTTCGGGGGTACATCTTTAAATTTTTTTTTCAGTTACCTGTCTATCTATCTAGTAGACAATTGTATATGGCCCTCTTTAAAAAGATGAGATCATTTTACCCCAAAAACAAAATAAAAAAATAAAAAATACTACTTTTTCTCACGGATGTACTGAACATAATTTAATAATTCTGAACCGCTGGAATACTACTAAAAATAACACACAAATAACTTTCAACAAATATTTAATTTGTTGTGCGTTAAAAAAATATGTATGATTGTGAATCGTGAGATTTTACTTCGCTATATTTTAAATGATGATATCTTGAACACGTACTTTATGAGACTTTAAGAAATATTGTAGAAATTGAGCAGCAAAATGACAGTTTTTGTAAAACTTAAAAAATTAGTTCTGTTAAATTAAAATTAATTAAATTCCCCCCATGAGGGTTGTTAGGATTACGCAGTGTGTCTATTTTGCGTACAGAAAAAGGTTACCTTCAACAAAAGAATAGTGTCCTGCGTCAAAATAGTACTTTTCAAATATTAAAATTGATTCAAAATTTTGAAGGAAAAAAAACCAGATACAATTTAATTTAATCGTTCTTGAATTTTTTTCTAGTTGGTTATGAATTAGGCGGTCTCGGAACGAGCGTTAAACGTGACGGTATGGACGGTGGAATAGCGTGTAGAGGAAAATCATTTAAAGAACCGCACTGTTTATATCCTGGCGATTTATATCCATTTACAAGGCGTCCATTATTCATAATTATCGATTCGGATAATTCATTTGTATTTCAACATATTCCACGTTATTTCGGTCAACCACTTGTTATACTTATGTCACCTCAAGATGTACCACCAGCGTTTCAAGGTATTTGGTCAAAAAATTTAGACGAGTAGTCAAAATTTGTTTTGATAGTTATTTAAGCGGTTAATTATTGTTTTTTTTTTATCTATTAATTCTTATTGTAGCTATTTTTCTATTTAAATTTTATTTTCGTAGTCCCCGTAGACTTGTTTTCGCCCTCTTTTATTTAACAAAAGAATACTTTTTCTAAGCATATATTTTAAACACGCTCAGTGTCAGTCACGCTGCTCCACGTTCGGCGAATGTATTGACTCCTTTTAATAACATTATCAAAGTATTTTGGCAGTCAAAGTTTTAAAAGAAGAACCACATATTCAAAGTAGAAAAATTGCAATATTACAGCTAGAAAAAAAAAATAAATAAGTATTTATTATTTTTCATTCGAAGTTTAAGCGTGGAAATCTACAATGCCATCATTGGTACTACATTAGTGTGGCGTATAATGTAATAAGGCTGTAGATTTAATAGTGCCGAAAAAAAAATTAATTTTTTCATATTTTATTCAATTAAAAATGTTAAGTCTTCTTTCTCTTTGACTTCGTCAGCTGTTTTAAAATAAGTCAATCTAAGCCATGACACCAACCAAAATTGTGTACTATGGCTGACATCAACTGTTAAACCAAGCTTAAACGAAGCACACTATTCGTATAAGTTCTGTGAACTTAACTACCAATATCTAATTACACTTTATTTTCTTTCGATAATTTTTTACGGAATATATTTTGAGTGTCAGTGTTAAACTCCTTACTAATTTAAAATTAAGATTAGTTGAGTCGTCAATTACGCTTAAATATAACTAAGAACTAATAAGCTTAAATATGACTAATATGAAATTTTGTTTATTCTATTTAGTTGATGTTCAACACCATGGTTCTTTGTTTACCTTGTTCCTACATTCACCATTGACAGCACTCTGTTATATTTGCAATGTTGGTGATGTGCCCATTCATCATTGGGAACGATGTCAAAGTTATGTGGATAGATTTGTAACCGAGGCATCACGACTTGTTACACGATGCCGTATTGATGAAATCGAGCAAGGCATTGGTTTTATAGGTAATACATTAAAACATTATGAAAGAACTTTTTTTTATTCTATTTAACATTATCATTATCTTTTTAATTATTTCCTTTAAATTTAAATTATTCTTAATTTTAGATTTATATTTCGCCAAAAATGACAGGTATTTTTTTAAGTCGTGTTTTTCGATAGATTAGTGGGTTGTTCTTAAATACAACGGGATTAACGGGTAGGTAACATATCCGCATATCCAAAAGGATGAGTTAGGAGCTTAGGACATTTTTTCGTTCACACACAATTAAAAAATAAATAAATACAGTCAAAACCGGATATAACGACATCGCTTTTAACGACGGATCGGTTATTACGACTAAATGGCATGGTTCCGGTCGAATCTCTATACAAAGGAATGTATCTAAATTGCATATTGCTTATAACGACTATTGGATATAGCGACGAGTTTAGAGGGTCCCTTCAATGTCGTTATATCCGGTTTTGACTGTATTATGTACATATTTTTAACTTGGCTGTAGAGACGACTGTCTGATCTCCATTATTTTAAGTATAGCACAAGCTTGTTTCATTATACTAAGGGTAGCACAATAAACAATTATTATTATTAAGAAATATATGTACATACCATATAGTTGTGTATTGCTATAAAGGAGCAAGACAAGACAGCGAAGGGTCCAAAATTGAGTAAAACACATTCATACGAAAATATGACTGTTTTAATAACTTTCAAGCCATAAACCCTACTTAAATTCTTTTTTATTTATTGAAGAGAAAACACATTTAAACATTTGATGTAACGAGTTAGGTAGTTAAAACATATCCGTTTTTATATCATTCCAAAGCAAAAATGTTGGTGCAATAATTCGGAAAACGGGATTGTTTATAATTATTTTTATGTTATAAATGTTATTTTGGAAAGCTTAAGGTACAATCTGGCTGATACTGCCGACCGTCGTGGCCAGAAGCAACTCTCCACCTTTGCACGTCAACTGCCGGGTAGTTGCAAACAGACAACACAACTTGTTTTTGCCTGAAGCAGTAGTCTACTGCCGGCAGTTTCTGCTAACCGCAGAGTTAGTTTTTACCACTATATTCAAAGATTCCTCTTATAGAAATCAAATATTGAAAATGACTGAATATAAATCCAAATATAATTTAAGATATTTATTTTTTATCCCTAATTTTTTTAATGTTAAATCATTTGTTGTAATTTCTCATAAAACTAATTTTACATTAACTCACTGAAAAACATTCCAGACTCATCATACGTTCAATTCTTTGGTGATGATTTCCTACGTACATTGATACTACGTTTTGTATTCTGTGATGTTGTTCTTCGATTACATCGTGGTTTTCGCGGTCGTCATATGCGTCCACGTTGCGAACCATCGCTACCAGCTAATGAACTATTAGAACATCCTTCATTATCACATATAATTTTACAATTAGCTAATGCATTGGACGTACGAGGGCATTTTTCTGAGGGACCCGAAGGCGATTGATGGCCGCATTTAGATATTAGGAAAATAATTATTTCAATTTTCTTCTTTTTAAATAATTATAATTGTATTTATATTATTATTACTACTGCTATTTATAGTTCGTAAACAGGAACAGAAAAATAAAACAAATGGGGGAAAAAAAGACGGCAGAAAATTAAAAGGATATTTAATAAAAGTGAAATGGTATGAAATATAGCAAAAAAAAACCTGTTGAATGGGGAAAAAATCTGTTTTGGGGAACATAAAAAAAATGGTTTCTTTATTTTACTAATTTCTTTCATATGTAATTTGATAAAAATGAAAATTAAAATAGCCTCAGTCGTCTTCAATCAAAGCTTGAGCTAAAACCAAAAAGTAAAGTTAAAAAACTATGTAGAAGAATTTTTTTTTCGACACCATTGAAGTAAAAATATATTCATGCAATTTGCAATAATAAAATATAATGTTTACATTTTTTTTTTAGCTTGTCTGCTTTGTGAATATTTTAAGCTATGTATCATAAATCATAATTTTACAATAGGAGATTGATGTAATTTTTCAATTAATTCTTTTCAGTCATATCCAATCTTATCTGATTTCGATTTTTTTGTAGTTAATTTCTAGATAATATTTTTAAAGTTATTATTTTTTAGTGCGTTGGATACCGAACAGATACAATATATATTTTCTTACTGCTCACATTAATTTCTTTGTAAATAATCTCATATTATAAACTTCCATTGATAAGTGTGTTATCCGGATAGCACGATAATTGATCCTCACAATTACACCGGTAACACAATAAGGTATCCGACGTATTGAAATAAAATTCTAAAATATTGGTTGATGCTCAACGATAAAAAAGCTTTAAAACAAAAATTTATTGTGAATACCTGTAGCTATGGATAAATTATTGAACAATCGCAATCTTGAGAATCGAATACTGTTTGATTTTACCATTTATTTGTAATGTTTTTTTTTTGTAAATAACTTGTAAAAATAGTTTTATCTAATTCTAAGAACACAAAAAGAAGATGATTGAGGCAAAACAAAAAGCTGAACATAAAAATACCATATCACAATATCATAAAAAATAATTCTGTATTAAGATTATGTTACAAATTAATTTATAATTTTTATCTTATTTTTTTTTTGAATTCAGAAAACGGAAACGTATCGGGGATTGTAATATATATATATTTGAATTTGTAAGGTTATTCTAAAAACAAACAAACAAAACAACAACAACAACAATATATTTCTTCAGCAATAAAAACTGAAATAATGTACGTTCTTATACATAAACATTTATGTTCAAATTATATAAAAGATAAATTCCAGAAAAGACAAAATAATATAACAAATTTAAACAAAGACGTCGTAAAAACTTTTTTAATAAAACCAAAACAATAAAACACTCAAATAAATGTTTACAGTTTAAATTTTACTATTATACATATACTTATTCTATGTCAACCCTAAGTTCCAGGTTTGATGTTGTCTCTACAGAATAAATTTATTGTAATAAAATAACAAACAAATCTTATTATTATGAAAATTATAGTTATAAAATGATAACATTTTTTTTTTGTTAATTTTCATTGAATTGGATTTACTTTTATTATAGTTGTTTATAACTACAATGTACGAGTAAGCAGGCTTGATTTTTTTTTTTAAAAAGTGAAACTTAATTAATTTTAATGATAAAATTAATTATTAAAAAAGGTACATACAATACACATCCGCTGTAATATTTTATGTACGATGATGTATCGATTCATCGTTATTTTGAAAGTGTTTTATTTACATTGTAAAGGTACATCAAATTGAACTAGACTGTACTCACTTTGTCAGCATTGCTGCTTTAATATTTACATTAACGAATCCAAGAAAGGATAAGTCCATAAATTTTTATTTTTCTGAACTCCATCTGAAGCTAGCTATACTGCCTAAATGTGTGATATCGAGATTTTACTATACAAGTATCATAACATTATTTATATTATGTATATGTTTCATTGATTTTGTTTTTTGTTCAATGGATCTATAGTCCTTCAATTTGTTGTCTTTAATGAGATACCTATTTCTCAGAGTATCTATAATATTTTCTCAGATCAGGGGTGATTTATCCAACATTGGTCTAGGTCTTGGGAATAGGCTACCGAGGCTCCACAGTAGATCAGGTAATCTATTAAGCCATAGATAACAGTGTACATCCAGTTTGGACGACAGTTACTAAACCTCACAGCGTTCTTAGCTAGGTTTTTGTTGTAACGTTTTTTTTTAAAGTGGCCGGGAATGCTTCACTCCTTTGCCAAACATACTCGTATGTAGTGCTTTTTATAAGGAGCTCTACTAGTAAGTATCAATTTAAAGACATAATCTTAAAACGTATAAAGAATTTAGACAAAGGTACTTAACTGCTACAGTTAACGATGTCCTGCCTGAAGTGAAGGGCTTTAATGGCTTTAATTCCGGGAAACTCTAGATTTTATGGAATCATGTAGGTATATTGGACAGTGCGAAACGTGTTATTATCTATTGTAAGATAAGGGACAACATCATTTCACCTAAGGACGTTTGAGTTTACTTATTGCCGTGCTTCCGATGAACTCATAGTGCTTTTGTAGGTTTGTAGAACTATTAGTTTCGACTGAAGTTTTCATGCTACGGGCTAAGTAGACCTTTCAGTGAAGTACTTCATTCCGAGTCACTAACTTGAACGAACGAGTTCACTGGACTAGTTCCGAAACTGTTCATTCCCTCGTTCCGTCAGTACATGTACTGAAGTCCTAAAAAAAAACGTCGGCACAGTTCCGAAGTAGTTCCGCAACTGCTCATTCCCTCGTTCCGATGTTGGACATGAGGACCTGCGCAGTTCTGTGAAGAAATGGTGATGTGAGGACCTAAAAAAAGGTCTGCGCAGTTCTTTGAAGTACTTCCGGAACTTGTAAGTGGTTTCACAACTGATCGTTCCTTCATTTCGTCAGTACGTTTTTTGTCACGTGTCCAATGGAATGGCAGTTCACCAAAAGGAGTGAGTTACTTCACCCACTCACTTCAAAGAAGTGTTCTTTTGGAACAGTTCATTCCTGAACGACCCATCTCTATGCTAGTTTGTACGCTCAAAAAAAGGCTACTTTCATTTTCTTTTCGAGATTGCGGGAATAAATATTGTTGGCATTCTTCGTGGGCTTAATAAATACATATACTCTACAAGTAGTTGATTTTATTTTTATCGCTTTTATAGTTTTTGTTATTTAAAATCCCTGTTAAACATAACTACCCGAAAAAGACTTAATTGACTTGCGGGATTGATTCAGTTCAGCAGATTCGTCTGCAACAAAAAAAAAATGAAGAAGTTTTAGATTCAGTACAACTGTGATTATGGTCGATACTAGAAATTTAAATATTCATGCATAAATAACAAAATGGTGGACTTTTTCGAAAAAAACTTCGAAATATGGTATCTATATTTTTGACTGTCTATTGCAGCAAAATAAATAGTAAAAATGAAAATTTAGACTTTTAAGCCCCGTCTTCACGGTGATAGTTTTTAACGATAGTACTTTTGCGAGAGCATAGGACGATAGTATGAGAGTATGATAGTGCGATTGTTTGCTGTATACACGTTCTAGTTCTAGTACCTACCAGAACTATGAATTTCAAGAATATGTGGGTTAAATTTCATTGAGATCGGTTGAGTGGTTTCGATTATTTCAGATCCGCAGCTCGAGAAAATTTTGTTTCGAGGAAAACGCGTTTAAAGTTTTTCCTTTCTACAAAATCACTCGGGATCGTGTATCAGGTAAAAACACAAAAAAACATGTAAAAATATACCTACTAAATGTGTTTGGATTGTTATGCATTTTTCGCATCAAATTTTTTAATTTACATTTTTTCGAAAAATACAAAAAAGAAAAAATAAATTTTTTGAAACGGTCAAACTTGCATGAACCCTTAAAGAGTTGGAAAATAAAATAGGTATGCAGGACCTCAGCCAGAATATTGCACAACTTCTAAATTAGGAACATTAGTTCGATTGATGCTGCATGGGGAATTATGGTTGATTGATATTAAATAGGCCCTAGCTTTAACCTTTGGAATCCTTTTTTTTTATACAATAAATTTTGTTTGACTCCTTTTGGACCAGTAACAGAGTTACAGCCAAATCAAGCCTGATCTCTTTATTGATCTTCCTCGAATGAGTTTTTATTGGGTGAAAAGTCCTTTAATTTGATACATTGATCAGTTATCAGTCGAAATTTCATTTTTGAATGATAGTTACGCTCATAGTTAAATAACTTTTTATGATCGTTGTACTACTTCTATGGATTGGATCTCAATCTGAGATTTAAGCTATGCTACTGGTCCTAGATGATCCTCTGAATCTGCTAATCAACTTCGTAATTGGGTCACAAGTCTCTTAATTTTTGCGTGTTCGTTTCGCTGGACATAACAATTTTATCAGCACGTAGAATTGTCCCTAAAATCGCGCACTCTAAAGAACCAAAAAAATAGTAAACAATGAGTACTCAATGCACACTACTAACTTTCGTACGAAGAAGTCTATAAAATGGAAAAGATATCGCGATCACGTCTTACAAAAATAAATTAAATATAAATACTCACCGTAAACGCAGAATTTGTTATACGAATGTTAAGAGAGGGGACGTGATTCCCTTGGAAGTAACTAAACAGTACTCGTACTGATTCACATAAGAATTGGAAGTGAATTAACATCTACTTCACCAAAGTGAATCAATAATGATTAATTTGCGATGCATTTAGTTTGTATGTTCTTTCAACTTTAATGGGAAATAAGGTTTTAAGAAGTAAGTTAGAGGTCGTTATATCAATTAGAAAGAATAAGTTAAAGGATCATACTTTATATAATGTTTGGAAACTATAAGTCCATTTATGCCTTTCGAATTATAGTTTCGCACGGGTCTAGTATTTGTGTGATAGTGCGAAGTTCAAAGTTGTTACTATCAAAAAAAAATTTACAAATCTTAGCGCCAAAATAAAATTGTTTAAATTTCTAAAATCGTATTGCTCAAATGTGATAATAAAGTTCCCTCCTTTATTGCTATATATAGGGTTTATACTCTCTTTGTATTTAAATATATGCTAAAAAAACCGCAATATTTACGATTCCTTAAAAAACGTATTTAACCTTAAATTGTAAAGACATCGATGGGTACACTCGAAAAGTTAAGTCGCTTCTTAAGTTATTATTTCTTTTGTTTTTAGCATTTTGAACTTCACTCGATCTTATTATCTACTGAAATAAGGCGAACTTCTTGGGGATATTTGTATGGTAGCTACACAACAGATACTTTGCTCATTAATGGACTTGATCCTATTTATCTTTTTGTTTTCTCATTCATAAAAGTGTAATCAAACTTGAATGCTACACAAAATATCTATATTTTTTGTGATCTCGAATATTAAATGCATAGAAAATAAGTGATCTATACAATAAGATAGTGGAATGAATTTGGAATATGTTACATTTAAAATAATATGTGGAAGAAACATATTGGTAACCTTTTTTTATTCTTTTATGTCAAAACGATGCAAACTTATGTTTACAAAAAAAATATATAAAAGAACAACTAGCTTCATATAAAAAAAAAACAACATTAAAAATAACAATCTAGTTAATAAACAAAAAACAAACAATAAATCATGACGCACATATTTTACGTAAGTTAAAACCGAAACATTGTGAAATTAGTAAAACTGAACGTACGAGTAATAAACTAAATTCTAGGAGTCTAGTATAAAAACTAAATAAATTTCAAACGAACCGAATTAAAATAAAACTATAGTAACATAATAAAATGTAATGTACCTAGACGCAGACAGTTTTTACATAATTTTCCTTACTATTAAAAATTTAATTTGTTTATAGCATCGTTGAGTGTTGCCCTTTCCATAAATTTTAATGAAGTCAAAATTCATTAAAATTTATGAGCGATGATTTATTAAATCGGGGTAGTTGAAAACTTTTGTGATAGCCGTTTGGCACAGTTCAAGTCAACGTGACTGAACTATCTAAATATAAATTTACTCTTAAAACAAAATATTCAAAATAAAGTTAATTTTAAGCCCGAAACTTTATCTCAACGGTGTTATAAACTTGAAATAAAATCATGAATTTATCATTTGAATTTCACTACACTAAAAAAAAAATACTGAAAATAAACTAAACTAACAACAAGTAACCAAACTCGTTTATGAGCTAATAATTTTAAAATAATGACAACAACAAAAATATATTCATATATCAATAACATGCTACAAAAGTCTGAACTACATAATTAAAAAAAAAAAACAAGAAATAAAACAACAACCATCAAAATCGGTCGATAGGTACTCGAACATTGAGGAACTCAAAAAAATAAATTTAATTTACTGAAAGTTATATAATGAAACAATAATTAATTCAAGAAAATTGTGAAAAATGTATTAAACTAAATTATATACATTATATACATATTATATATAAAAATAAGCGTTCTATTACTCGATTTTTTTATGATATACAAAAGAAATATACAATTAAATGTAATTATATATTATACATAATAATTGTAAGAAAAAAATCGCTTAGTTATCAAGAAAAAAGAAAAAATATTCGTATAATCTCATCCAATCATCACTATTAAATACATTATGTATTATAGAAATATCAGTAAATGCACTTATAATTTCTCTCCGATTAAAATATAACAGCAGAGTCGAATAGAAAATAATTGTATTCTTGAAATTAACGCTAAATTATTGGTAAAATAAAAACAATTAAGTTATTTTTTCCAATTTGTATCTTTATGTTAAAAATTTCATTAAGTATAATAAATTTTAAATCTTTTGTGTAATTTTTTCTCAACTATTGTTCAATACATATAATTATAAAATAAATATATAGAATAACAGATAATTATAGTACTTTTTGAACCAAACTAATTTGAGCAATAAATAAACAATTCGTTTCTTTGAAAGTCGACTCTGTATAAAAGAGCAGTATTATCTATATAGAAAAACCAACAAAACAAACCCCGAACGAAATCCTAAAAATCATATATGAAAAACCACTTGTAAAAATATTAAGACATTGCGAAATTCCATAAAATGTTCTTTTCCCATGCTTTAAAGAAGCATTACAATGTGATGTAGATGTTACTCAAAATATTGAATCGCACCGAAACATACTCGACGATTAAACATTTCGAAAATACCGCAAAAACAAATACTAAAAACAAATTGTTGACTCTACCTACCAAAAGACAACAACAACCACAAACACAACATCAATCAATAAAGCGAACATTTAAATGAAATCCTTTAAAAGTTAAAACCATTTAATAATACAAATGACAAAAAAAGAACCCTACCAATGACCTACCTTTCGAAACATATATATATAATTATAAATAGATAAATAGTTAATAATAAACAGAATTGTATCGATTGCAAAAACAACCATCACATAAAAACAAAAACAGAAAACAAAAACTGATGTATTAAAAAAAAGAAAAATGAAAAATAAAATGAAATTATAAGGAAAAAAACAAAAACAAAAATATAGTTAAAATAAATGCTTACAAAAAATTAACTCATGTGTTTCGTTATTTTCGTTAAAACTAAAATAAAGGTTTATTCAATACAAATATGCCCTTAAACTATTTTGCTCGTCAAGATTTACATTTTTATTATGGTGGAGTACACGAATCAATATTTGAGGACAACTAATAGATAATTCGAAAATCGTGAAAATATATGCATTCCATATTCACAAATAATTTTTTTTAACCCCCTTTCAAACGCCAATGAATATACTATTTTTTTTTCGTTAAAATTGCTTTTCTAGTTGATTTACACATAGATACCGAGTTTCAACTTTCTAGCCTAAACTGCTCTATAAATAGGAAAAACACCACCACTCGCGTACCACTATACAAAATTATATATTTCCAACATGTTAGTTCTTCCTAAATACCAAGTTTAAGTTTTTCACGATTACAGGTTCTCGAGATTTAAAAATCGGATCTTTTTCCTTTTCACACTCCCTCACCCTCTGCACCCTCATATCCAAAATTTGTTTCCGATCCATTTTCCTAATATACCTATAGATGTTCATCAAGTTTTAATTTTGTGAAACTAACCGCTTAGGAGATTTGAATTTAGAATGTATCGATTTCCGATTTCGAGCATTTTGGACGCATTATTATTCTCCCCACTTCCTCATCGACATGAGCAATTTTTTTTGCAAATAGTTGCACTATCGAAGCTCTATAAAAATTCCAAGTTTCAGTCAGCCTCCTAGCGTAAACGGTTGTTGAGATGAAGAAACCAAAATTTTTCCTCTGAAACACTTGCTCCACCTTCCTTTTTACACCTCAACCAGTCAAAAGGTGGTCACTTGAAGAGGCCCGCTCTGTCTTTCAATAAAAAAATTAACTTAATAGCTCAAAGGATTTGAGAGCTAGAGCTCTCAAACGTTTTCCACACGATACACATTGCACACTACCCAACGAATTTTCCCAAACGAATATTCCTTTTGCTCCTTTTTTTTAACATCTTCAGTTATAAGAAAATTGGTTGAAATCGTTAATTATAACATTTTTTCTAGCGATTTGGATTTTGATACTAAAAAAAAGTCCGTCTGTCGGTACGAATATTCTTAGTCGTACGACGGATTCAGTTATCTTAATATTATTTTCTTTTATGATATTCATGAAAATGTTATAATTTACGATCATAACTAATTTTTCAATAACTAAAGACTTCACAGTAGGTCGAAAAACGAAAAATCGTATTGGAAAATTCGGTCGGTCGTATGTACAGGAAACAGGAGCAAAGTCGGATACAAGAGAAAGTTTTCATTATACATACCCCATAAAAATCTTTGCGTCATCTGTACTTTACTAGTTGAAGAATAACCGCTTTTTGATTAAACTTTTTTTCCGGTTATTGAAAATGTTAGCACAGACTGTAGCCATTCTAATAATTTTAATTTTTTTTTACTAGAATAACAAAACTCATACTGAAAGTATGTAGCGTACAATCGGAACATCGGAATCTGCAAAATTTCCTAAATGTAAAATATTATATTTATAAAAATAAAATTTTCGTTTCATTCGAAATGATTGGAATCATGGATAAAAGCTGCATATTGGTTTGAATTTTTGAACATTTTAAAAATAGTGGGAATCAATAGTGCGAGCTTTCGTCTGTCACGAGTCACGACTACATCAGGCAGCCCTTCTGTCCACACCGCAATCTTTTGTGTCATTACCGTTATAACAATAAATAGTAAACATAAACAATTTTTTTTTATTAAATTCTGTAAATCACAGTCATGTTGTAATAGTTTTAATAAAGTGGAAAATAAACAAGGTAAGTGTTGAGGTGTCGAATAAATTTTGTAAACTTTAAGTTTGGTGACAGGAATGAACTTTCGTTTGCATAACTCCAAGATAATTACATAGGGTGAGTGAGAAGACTTCCGGAAGTGCATTGTTTTGTGAAATGTTGTTAATGTTTCCATTGCCATGCGCTTTATGCGAAGTTGACCAATTCTTGACAATTTCATTAACTAACACGTGGTGCAACGGTTTCAAATCACCAGATAAAAAAAAATAGAACGTGAAGCTTATATTCTGGGGATGAAAGTACACGTGGCTAAAATGTACTAGTTCGCCGGCAGCCAGAGTAGCATGTATTCAAAAAAAGAAATAAAGTGCAATTAAAGAAGAGTACAAAGTTTGAAGAATATTATGTGTGATGGTTGACTTCATTTGCGTTGAGAGCATACTCATGAAGATAGTCCTGTAAGCGAATAAACAGTTAATTTTAACAAAATCTTGAATGATACAGTAGGTGTGTTTTTTTCAACTGCATCAGATCACGATTGAAAAATCGATGTGGATCATCCCAAAAGCTAATTTAGCAGGGTTAGCAATCCTGTTGGTAATACCTCAGACAAATTGTCAGCAGGAAAAGTTTCGTATACTATTCGACGAAACGGAACTGTATTAAGGTCTTATAACACCCATGTATAGTTTTTGGCTACGAGATATGAAAAACTACCCCATCCCTGTACCTTGCTACCCCATCGAACGAACCTTTCTACCTGGTGGGTGCAAATATCTGCTACAAATGGTGCTGAGTTGCAGGGCGCCATCTCTGACAATACTAAAAAAGTGACAATTTAAATAAGCTTTGGAGAGGAAATCTGATCCAACATTTTATTCCCATTTTAATTTTGGATCATCTGTTTGTTGTTGTTTTCAATGTAAAACGAATGATCAGTTAAAATAAAAGCACACCTAATATGCGATAGAATCTATGTATTTTTCAATAAAAAAAATTCAAAATATCATACAAAAAGGGCTAAAAGTCGACGATCATCTGGGACTTATGCTAATCTGCATTATACAGGGTGGACGGAAGCTAAGGTACCACCATTTGTTAAGGCCCCATGAGTCCGGTACGACAATTTTTTATCCCTGTTAGAGTTTTCTTTCTTGAGAGGATTTTAATCGATTGAAATCGTTTTTCGTTGTGTAATTTGGCGTGGATAATACGTCTACATCGTTCGTTGTCTATCAGCGAACTAATTTTGATTTTACAGAAAAAAATAGTGTTATAGGTTTTCAAATTATTTAAAACGCATAACTATTAAAAATCAATAATTTTTTCATTGGTTTATCTTCTAGAAATAATTTATTATACTATTAATTATACTATCTGTGATACTTTTCAATGAAATGCGGTCTTCTTATGTAATTCTTGCCATGAAAATCGTGCAAAATTACTTCAGTTTGACTTCATATATTATTAAGAAAAATGAAAATTTTTTAAAATTTTATCTATACAGGACCTTCTTTAAGATTTTTTCTAGCATTATATTAATGAAAGTGACATGTTAATTATTCCAGAAATAGATAATATGCGTTTAAAAAATATCGAATTTACGCATTTTAAAAAATGTTCAAGGGTTGTTGTTCTAATAGCATTTTTTCCAAATACTGTCTTGAATTTTTTCTTTATACACAACCTAGTTTACGTACCAGTTAATAAAGTTGTGTAATTTTTTTTTGTTTTTTTTTTTTTTTGTAAAACAGTCATAAATCATCAAAATCGCATTTAACGTGCGCATAAGGCATAAGGAGAAAAATAAGATAAAAAAAAGGTTAAGAGGTTTTTTTTCATATGGGCTGTTTTCTTTTCTTTTTCGTTGAAGAATTCGAATTACTCCTCGTGATACTCAGTTCGTAAAGTTTATTGTGTTTATTGTTTCAATATTTTGTTAATAGTTGGTGAAAATTTTGATATTGCACCGCATAAACGACAAAAGCTAACTTTCCTAACCCTGAACATAATCCTACCTTAAGGGCCCCATAGACGGACATTCTTACATGTCATTCATGCGTACCATGCATGATGCATTTTGATTTCCCATACACGCTCATCCATGCCAACTCTTTTCGCTTCAATACAATTGAATGGTCGACCTCGTGGTTTGTGCTCTTCTGATCGACAGTGTTTTGTGCGATGATTTTCAGAATAAAATGGGAGAAAAACAAATGTAAATAAAAATAATTAAATAAAGAATAAACAATATTAAATGACTACGACAAAAATTGTCGGGACTTGTCGTAGCTTGTCGTAGCCTTCCGATAAAGAGTTTTAAGTTTTTATAAAAATTTTCAGTCCGTCTGTCCGCCGTACACAAAATCGTTTGAAGGCTCCCAAACGCTTTGAGATATTAAATTGAAATTTTTTTTACGAATAGACGGGATTGGCTCCTTGAAGTGACCAAATTTTAAGGGGTGGGGGTGTGAGGGGGAAGGAGGGGGGAAGCGTTTTAGACGAAAAATTTTGGTTTCTAGATCTCAGCAACCACTTATGGTAGGAGGCTGCAACTTGGAATTACTCTCTGAAAGACCTATTTGCATAAAAATTGTCAATATTGATCAAGGGGTGTGGGAGTGGGGGAAAAATAATGCGTCCGAAACAAAAAAAAAGCCGAGATAGATACATTCTAAAATCCATATCTCCTAAACCGTTAGTGGCACACTATTTTCGATTATTTACGTGCGATAAATTGAAAAACCACTTGGTTGACAAGAAAATGTTATATTAAAAATTTCAAAAATGTGTAGGTTGTTAGTGTCATCTGTGGGGATTTGGCTGAACGAAGTGATTTTGTGTGGATCGCCAAATTTTTAGGTTGGTATTATTGTGGACTGACATGAGATCCACACAAAACACAAGTGGAATGGTGGTTTTTTTGGGAGAGGGAAGATCTGACAGCTCAGCAGAAGATGGAGAGTTAAGTTTAGCGCGGGCGAAAGTAAAATGTAAAATTTAAGTGTAAATTAAATTAGAGTAGAAAATTGAAATTATAAGATAAGGGAGAAAAAAAGAAATCATTAAGTTTATTGGCGGGCGTAAAATGAGATCGTTTAAAGAAAATGATAATTGCGTAAAGTTTAGTACTAGTGTACCGACCCGGGAAAACCCCCCGTTCATGTCAAAAAAAAATTCATGAAAAATAACGCGAAACGGAAAGAAAATCATCGTTCGCTTTGGTCGTATAAGTGAAACGCAGTCGGGCCGGAAAGTCAGATCCAAACATCATTATAAGCGAATAAACCTGTGGCATGTTCCTACGTTTTTGTGTGACGTGAATTGCAGTCGTCAAAAGAATGCAATGTGCAAAGTGCAGTGGCTCCAAAAAGTTTTGGCCCAAAAAAATTAAATAGAAGAAATTAAAATTTAAAAATAAATAAAATTATATAATTAACTCCAAAAAAAACAAAACACAACATAATGAAAATTAAGTAAATATAAATTAAGAAAAATATGAAACGACAAAGACGAGACAGAAACTGACACGGACTGAAATTGCTCAAAATTAGAAAGTTGTATAAAAAAAAAAAAGAAAAGTTGAAAATGAACTAAGCAGATGATAAGGTAATTTTTGTTTATATTATTTCTCTATCTTGCAAATTCTTGTTTTTTTTCTGTATGATTTGTTTTGTTATTTTTTTTTGTTTCTTTTGCTTGAATTTTTTTTTTAAACATGGCTAAGTAGAGAGCCGGAACGATGGATCTTCTCGTTTGAAGACCTTCCGCCCCACTCATACCTCTCTCTAGGGGCCATATTTTAAACATTTTTCCTTCAGGACAGATATGGCTAAGGTAGGGTGGGCTAGACGGCGCACAACAACCGCGCCTGTCGAGTTGTTAGGAATTTTCTCGGTCTCTCATGACCGATTGGGAATCTTATCCCAATTTTATCACCCGGGTAAGTCGGCGTGAAATTTTTGTTGTACAGGCCAAGGGTTTTATGGCCTGAAACGTGAACAACGTACCCCCCCACAGCCGCAGCTAGCCCGGAAGCCAGCAAGCACGTCGCTCCGGTTTACGATTCAGCCACCAATTCGGACGTAGGCGGAATTGGACCCCTCTTTCCCGATCCTCAACCTTCCCTTCGATTATTTTGACTTTTTCAAGTCAAAATAATCACTCCAAGGCCTCCGTTCACAACAAGGTATCTACCTTCATTTTAAAAAGGGCTATCCATATGTGTCTAAATGAATCCCAAAGGACGTTTATACCATAGCCCTAGACAAGAGCGCTCCTTCGCGCTCCCTATCTAGTTCTAGCCGTCAGTTGGATATTGGAAAAATTGGCTACTCTTTCTGTTAATAAGTTGTCTATTTATTTCTATACTGAACAACCACAGCATTTCCAGGAATTATTCAATAGTAGTCTTTTCATCTATAGTATAGAAATCACTTTATGTACCTTAAATTGCTTAATTATGTTATGGTAGGTACTAGAAAACACGCATCCAATTTTTGAGCTAGAGTACAGCCACCAAAAAAATTTCCATAAAAAAACAATTTGAAAAATACTTCTAAGTTAACACTTATGGCTTAAGAGTTCTTATCTCGTCCTCTATAAATCTGAAAAGTGTTTCGTCTAGGCTGTCTATCATTTTTCCTTTCCCTTTCAAAAATATAGGCTTTACTAACGTGTCCATAAAACCGCATGACATCATCTTGCACAGTTTCTTGTATAAGTAAAAATCCATCCAATGGGTTGAAAGCACGCAGCCTCAAACAAGTGGCCGCACTCATAAAATCAATTGTTTCCTTACTGGAGGTCAGTAGAACGGAAAAATAAGCAACAGAAAAAGGACACGCCGCCGACTTTACAGACCAAAAATAACCAAATCGTAACGCCGTACCAGCACCTGGAAATTTCATATCAAGTTTGCACCCAATAACAACTTTATCTGGCGAAAGCACGAACTCTCGAATAAAAGCAGCTTGATTCGAGGCAAAAGCGACTAAAGGGCAATTTAACCCTTTCGTCCTTATCGAAATCGCGTCGCGAGAAAGTAACTACAAAAAATCGCATGTCAAGATGAAATGTGATTCTATCCCTTATAGGCCCGCACCATGTTTCTAATTGCCTCGTATTTCCCGTGGTTTTTTTTTTTGCCCAGTCACCTCGAATATCGCGCTGGCCGACGAAGCCTTCAACCTCAACCTCTAAGAATTTTTGTGGTCGCGAACAAAATTTTTATCTTGACCGGGCAATCTGGAACGGTCAAACGGTCTTTTGCCCGCGTAAATAATTCATGAGTATTTTTCGAACACCACCCCAAACGCTGGCAAGTTTTACCCGAAATTATAGTCCTCTTCTTCGGTCGGTTTATCACCCTGCGTCCCAACGTTTTAAGAAGCTGACCATAAATTGGACACAGGACACTGTAAAATGCTGGGCATTTGGCTTGTATGCGTGTTGGAGATTTGTGACGGGGACCTTGATTGAGGGTGGAATTACGTGCAAGCGAAATAGGTTTTTCGTTTGAAAGAAGACATGGCAACCTATCAGACCTATAAATGCTGGTATTTCCTTTGCCAATTATGGGCATGTCCTTAAACTGTTTCTTTTGCAAGTGGTCTTTTAATTTGATTCATATATGATGCTAAAAGCAAAATTAGTATACGTAGCCACAAATGAATTGTAGGACATGGTTTAAAGGATTCAATTTTAAATTCATTGAAATAGTAATAGTGTTTGTGACGGTGATGCCATTATCCTTCCTCACTTAGGTTAGACGTTAGAGTTCGTCCATTTTGCTCTCAGCTCTATCGGAGAGCGTTTATCTTTTACTATCAGCTTTACTCACAATCCCATACAAAAGTCGTTAAAGCTCATGTTATTGGACTAACTGCTCACACAGAATGCTTAAAGCTACTTTTTTTTTAAATTTGAAATTTTACTTTATTATTTTTATACTCTAGATGAAATCATATAGAGTATTATAAGTTTGATCCAGCCGAAAAATATGTAACGCATAGAACCAAGCCTCGGGCGAAAAAAAGTTGTATATTATTATTTGTTTATTTTTGTCTAAAAACCTCAAATCCACTTGACGTCCGTCCGTCCGTCTGTCTGTCCGTTAGCACGATAACTCAAGAACGCCTTCACCTAGGCTCTTGAAATTTTCAATCTGGGTGTTTGGTTGAATTTGTAAGGCTAAGTTTGTTAACGGGCAAAATCGTCCTACTCTTTCGGGTAGCTGCCATACAAAGTGTCCTTAAAACACGTGTTCAAGAATATTGGTCGATAGCTTCAGAAGGGCTTAGCCTTTGTCTTTGAAATTTCGCATGTGTTATTTTTCCAAGAGCTGAAGCTAACTGTATGATTATGAGGAAAATCCTAATAGTCCTTCGAGGGGCTGCTATACAAATATCCTGTAAAACGACTTCACTTAATTTACGAAACCCACTATAACTCTATAAATCGTTTAGCTATGAATTCAGAATTTTGTACAAATTAGTTTTGAGGGAAAACAAAGTTCGAATTTACTAGTCAGCGAAATCCTTTTACTCCTTCTGGTACCTTCCATACAAAAAATCCTTAAGACAAGTGTTCAACAATATTTTTCGATAACTTTTGAACGCTTCAAACTACAAATTTCAAATTTTGTACACATTAATTTTTGAATGGTTCCAAGGAAAAGGATGAATTTGTAAGAAATCGAGTGAGTCCTTGTTCCACCTCTCATATGAAAGTCCTTCAAAAAGGATATTTTTTTTCCAGTTCAAGATATAAAATTAAATAGTGAATATTGTCTTTTAGTTTTGAGTAGCAATTTAATGAAGGACATACAACATGCACACACGTATAATACTTCTTCATCCCCAACTTCAATATTCATCGGAGTTCTGTATCATCTAGAGTATTATACGTTTGGCTTGCAGCCGATCGTGACTGCGTTATGTTTTAATAATAGTTTTTTATTTTTTAATAATAAAGTAGAATTTTAATAGACCTGAAATTTCAAAAAAATTGTCTACCCTGAAATTTTGTACTTTCGAGACAGAAATGTCCGTCTGTCCGACGTAGGATCTCAGGAACCGCTTATGCTAGGAGGCTGAAAGTGCAAACTTATGTATTACTGGATAGTTGATTTATGGAGGATTTTCTATAACATTTTTTTTAGCATTATATTAATAAAAATGACATGTTAAATATTCAAGAAATAGGTAATAAATGCACTTCAAAAACTAGGATTTACGCATTTTAAAATAGGTTTAAGGGTTGTTGTTCTAATAACAATTTTTTCCAAATACAGTTTTGAGTTTATTCTTAATGGGTTTACATACCAAATAATAAATTGATGTAATTTTATTTTGTTTTTTTGTTGCTATTGAAGTGGAAAATTCACATGAAAAAAGCCATAAATCAACAAAATCGAATTTAACGTGCCCATGGGGCCTTAAACACGTTTCGGACTTCTACCCATAAAATAATAAAGTTTCACCTAGACTAGACTATTGGCCAATTTTTTTTTTATGATACCAGTACAATACTTGATTTGAACACACGATCTTAAGATTGGTAGTCTAGATACTTATGATACTGTTTAGTACTAGGAATATGTGTAATAAGAATTATATGTATATTTGTTGTCTGGGACTCTACAAAGGATCACCAATAGGGCTTCAAGATTATAGGTGGCAGGTAGGATATGTATCAACGACCCCGTAGGTATATTCAAATTGAGACCGAACTATATTTTTATGCTGTACGACCATAGATATATATATACATACTGGAGATGACAAGCAACGGTTAAGTTGAAGGCGGACGTCGTCACATTTACTTGCATGCAAAACAACAACAAATTGACATAAAGCACCTGTTTTGTCTCACTCACTCACACGATAAGGCAACAACAATTTGATATAACGACCATGTTTTGTCTTAATTCCCATCGTGTTTTTGGCTTCAAAGCGCTTTATAAAAAACCAGTGGCTTGTCGTCTCAACTAACTCGATGTGTACGACGTTATATCATAGATGCCAATCTTTTCTCTTGAACTTGACCATTGAAAAGATAAAATCAAGTAACAAAAACTTACTGGTTTTTTTTTTTCATTATCAGACGGTATTAATTAATATTGTTTGTAGGTATGTCCGAGTAGTTTACACGATGGACCAAACTGGTTTCAAGCTCCAGTAGCTTGAAGTTAGACTTATAACAAAACTATACGTATGTACATTATACCAGGCGAGTCTTATACTCGCAGTTCAGATAGTTAAGGTGGAAAATTGACGCTGAAAATCTTAAAAGTTTTAATAAAAGTAAACATCTGTTAGTCGATCTGCTCAGTTTCATACAATTGTCTAAGCAACTACAATACCGCGTTTCAAATCCTAGTAATAAAATATTGCATTTGCTGCGGTTTGCATTTTACGTTATTTTTACATAATTCACGACCAGTTGTTATTATGATATAAATGTGACCGTTAACGCTTAGTAATTATTGGAATTACGATGTGTTATTAAACTGCATATTGTACTTTGATATGAAGTGCTTATTTTAAAACGATTAGAAAATAATAGTTGTGAATATTACCCTTGTTAAAAACAATTGTTGTTGCGTGTGATCATTGAGTATAAATTGTAAAGTGTACGTTGTGTTTATTAAGCATTAAGATTTTTACAATTCATATTTTGAAATTTTATTCTAAAGGTTGATTTGGTTATTTGCAAAAAATTTTCCGTTACATTTTTGAAATATCGTCAAATTAAATTGAATAAAAAATAGTGTTGTGACGTGTAAAGGTGTGCATAGAAACTGTAGTCTTATCAAAAACTTTTGATTTTAACTTATATGTATGCATTTGTTATCTAGTCAAAAAAACTGTCCAATTTAATTTTTATTTATCCATATTTTTGTTAAAAAATTGGGATGTGGTTTTTATATCGATATGTGAAATTTATTGCGAAAATCGTATGTAATTTCTAAAAACCTAACACCCAAAACCTTGTGTAAAATATCCGTTTTGTTTTGTTTATAGGACAATGTGGCGTTCAAATTCATAGACCTATTTTTTTTTTAATTAATAAACGATGTACACGTCATTTTACAGCTAATTTCTCAGCGAATTTACATTTATAAATATTCACCCCTCTTTAATTGCAATGTTAATTTCAGAACCACGTTTAAAGCTAGTAATTTGAAATTTTGTTCACATACATTTTTCAATATTCACATAATTTGATAATAATAATAATAATCAATGGTGCAACAGCCCAAATCGGACCTAGGCCTTGAAGTAATGCTAGAGTTACTTCATTACGAGACCAACGGAACACTAGGAGGTGAAGTGGTCAGCTACACGCTCATCCGTGATTATTATCCCGATTTTAACTCATGCACTCATTTACTGCTGAGTGAACTGGTAGTCCGGCACCTAATCCCATTCTCGCAAATTACTTGTCGCCAAGCAGATTCGAACCTGATACCAGGTGCACCGAAGGCAAGCGCTCTAGCCAATAAGCCACCCAGACTACTGATAATTCGATAAGCCCTTGAAGTCTTCAGATAAAAGTCCTTGATTTACCTGGAACGTAATTGAAAACAGGACATTGTCCTTAATGGTAAAATGGCATTCTTTTTCTACTACAAACTAAATCTGAGTTTAATATTTCATCTAAAGAATGATACGATTGGTTTGCTGCCTACCGTCACTTCAGTATATTTTAATGTTTAATAGGTGTATTATTTTTAATAATCCTATTCCTTGTCCTTAAACCACTCTGAACCCTTAAATCTCAGAAAAAGACCTGCTTAAATACCTGCTTTCGTTTCATTCACCTCAGATATAGTCAATAATATTTAACTTTACTAAGTCAATATTTTCTTCTATACTATATTTACTAAGACAATGTTTTTTTAATTACAGCTTGGTTTGATCTATGCCAACAACACGAACTATTCTATAATAAACAATGGAGAATGTGAAATTAACGGAGGCCGAAAGGTGTAAGTGGATTTTTTTTTACCTACATGTTATTTCTATTTCGAGCTAATGCAATATCAAGTTTTGATTATTTCCTTATTTATAAAAAATAGAACCTTCGCTTCAACCGGTTGAGGCTGAGGTTGAACTACTGAACATCACAAAGATCACACTAGTCAGTAGAATGTATTTGCTCGATAGGTGAAGCACATCTAATATAATATGTTACTCGTGTATTCAATGGCACCAACCTTGATCATTTTTTCTACAGCTCGGACTATCTTATCGGATATTGTACAATGTACACGGTACAAATCTTAATAATTTCAGACATTAAAATTGATACGAGCTCTTAGAAATTTTTTTTTTTTGGTTAAGACTGAAAGAAATGATTTATCCTTGGCATAGAAATTGAATGCACTTGAACCGCTTTGCAAGACCCAGATGCAGTTTCATTCGTTAGACACTTACGGTCTCTACTTGATGCATTGTTGATGTTTTTTTTATCCAATTTAAAAAACATACTTTTATATCCGATAGATGTATCAATTTTAAGATTGGTTTTTGCACCTCGGATGTATTCTTGACATACTTAATAAAAATTCGTTATAAGGCACTCGTCGACCTGTACGTAATATTTTTCACAACGTTAAGTATTTTTCTTGCAAACATTTTCAATTAGAAACTATAGTAATTTACGAAAAGTTCCCATCAACTAAGTCGCCTGATGTTCATTCATCACAGTTTAGATTATTACAAAACTCGTAATGACAGTATTGCAATATAGCATGTCATTACTGTTCCTGTACTTTACGACCTGTGATCAATGCAAAAAGATTATACCGACATATTTCGTAGTTTTCAGCTGTTCACCTAATTGAGAAAGTCAGAAATTGACTCAGATGGTTCAAAATCGTTTATAAATAATCTAAAAGTAATCATTTCATCATTTTAATGAATCATTTGTGATAGGAAATTGTAATTTGGAATACATATTTTAGTGTAACGTATTTAGTATGCGTTTTTGGTTTACGATTCGTTCCTGAAAAATTCTGAGATTATGAGGTTGAGTAAGCAGGCTTTCAGTCTAAAAGAAAATTAAGACTTGACGAAGAAATAGAAAAATAGAAAAATTGCCAACAGTCTGGGCATAACTAAATATTTCCTTTGGAGAGGAAGTCCGGGACGTAATTAGAGACGAGATGCGGTGCCCGTTAACATTTGGATGACTTCGTATGGTATGGCACTCTAGATGAAATACTGAACTCCAATTGATATTCTAGTTGGGGATAAAGTACACTGTATTGAATTTTTACTACTTTAAAAGTGGGCAATGAAATGGCAACTTAAATTATAGTAAAATTACACTGAATTGTGTACGCTACACGCTAGTGTGTAAATTGTTACAGATAAACATGCATTATTATAATCACACATATCTTGAAACTCGATAAAGCATATTTCGCACAAAATCATTATGAACTCTTAACGACCAAAGCACTAGCACCAACTATTACCTACCACGTAAACTGACTTCTATCATCGTCATCGGTGTTGAAGTTGCTTTTATTTTACGTATACGAATAAAAACACATCAAGCAACTTTACTCAGAATTAGAATTAATACATAATAATATGTATGAAACTGCACAACTCCATTGAATTTTATACAACTTCACTTAAAGTTACATATTTTTGGGTAATTTTGACAGAAATTACAACACTTACACATTTTATAGCAAAGAAGCACAATAGTTCCTTAAATTTACGTTGTAATTGTAAAATTACATTAACCCTACAGTAAAAATTACCATACAAAAAATAGTAGTTTTAGGGAAATTTTTCACTGTGTAGAATATAGAATGGTTCCTTATAATAAAAATTTTCGTTTAATTGATACTCGAAAATGAAAAAAAGTGGTAAACTTAAATTAAATATCCGTGCGTAAGAGGTCATTATATATAGAAACCAAATTTGTTAGACCCACTTGTAGATGCGGCACGCAGCAAAGCAGCTCATCTTGAGCACCCTCCACTTACACTTCACCCATCTTTACCTACAACTAATTGTAAGTTTAACTTGTCTACCTTTTGTGAAAATAAAAAGAATAAATTCCCCGTGTTCACGAGTTATGAGACGCCAAAGCAGACTACATACGGCGTATACGGCGAAAAATGGACTTTTTCCATGTTTTTAAACCAGAATCATCAACTGAAGAAGATGCTACTCTCCTATAGTGTCAAAGAACATAAAACCTCTGAACGTAATCTTTGACTACTTGTCGATTTTTTTAATTTCTGTGGCTTTTCGAATTGGAATATTTGAACTACAAAAAAATATTGTTTCATATGCAGCCAAACAAACAAGAAAATGTTCTGCCTCCTAATACAGTAATTGCAATTTTCACCTAAACAGCTAAAATTTTTTTTTCATTTAAATTTCCAGCTGCCAAGGAGTTTGTATTTCGATTGACCCGTGAAGGAGAAAACTTGCCCTGTGATACCGATTTAATAGATTTTGAAGCTGTCCTTCCCAAATGGTATGACGAAGTCAAATACAAAAGGTAAGAATATAAATATTTTGTGTATTTTCTTTGTTGAATGAAAGCTACGATTATCAATATTAGAGCTCAACAATATTTTGCTAACAATCGCGCAGGAATATTTGCATCGAATATGGTAAGTTTGATAACTCTTCTGGCACATAATAAAGGTCTTCGGATTCTATCATCCACCGGCCGATCAAGTACTCCAGAAACTGCACGAAAACGCTATGTTTCAACAATATTGCATACGTTAAGCTGGTATGAAATCGATTTGAGTCCAGGATCGAAGTAAGGAGTAAAATGATCTTTTTACGGATTATGTTCTTATTGAAATTCTTGCGTGTAGGTCGTGGGAGTCAATACTAAAAGTCAGGAAGATGCATTTGAGTGCTTCAAGAAGTGCAGAAAAGAAAATGTTGGGATGTATTACACAAACCGAGCTGGTCGTTACTCAGTTTGGTTTTATGGGGTACGTTTGTACTATCCATCTATCATGAACTAAAGCTAATATGATTTTATTTTCGGTATAGTTTTGCTCTGATCCGTCCACACATCTTTAACATCATACACGACAACGAAGAAGATATCGAAGCATTCGTCCATCTCTGGGCTGTATTAGGTTTCATGCTTGGAATTCGGGACGAATACAATTTGTGTCTGCTTCCTGTCGAGGTGGTCAAAACAGTTTCACAACTAATGCTGCGATACTCAATGATTCCAGTACTACAGCTCGAACCGCCCGAATTCAGGGAAATGACCAAAGCTCTCCTCGGAGGCCTAAAACCATTCGTTCCATACATGTCCTATGACCTACAAATGTTTATCACGAAACGAGCAGCATGCGTGCCTGGCTACCAGTATCGAGTCGATCACGAAAAAGAGTATCTTTGCAGAGACATCTTATCCGAAGCAGAAATTAAAGAAATCCAACAGATCTACTCCAAGGCTCTCGGCTATGAATACATGCAATTTGTACAATTCGCAAAAATACCGATCTATCAATTCATCAAGAACAAAATGATTACAGAAGTGAATGGAAACGTGGTCAGTCACAAGACAGATGTACCTGAAGATGTGCTCATTATCAATGATTCGAGTAAACCGATGGATTTTGAATTTTCGGAAAATTTACGAAAATTTTTGGATCTCGACAGAGACATGAGTGTGTCGTTGACTTTAATCGATTACGACAAAGAATGGAAGAAAAGCCTTAATGATTCGAAATTTTACGAATTGAGTTCGAAAGATCGAAGAACACTCGAACTTCGGTTTAAATTACTGAAATATTTCGATAATCGATTCGGACGCTATATTCTCGACTGGGTCGTAAGTCTCTTGATGTTCCGTTTTCGGCGGTTTTTAAGAAGTTCATAACTTCAATTAGTTAAACAGTTAAATTAAAAGTTACTAATAAACAATAAACTGTGATCATAGTCATAATATAAAATTCGAGTAGATGGACAAATTTGTTAGCACCATATTTACAAAATTACGATCAAGTGCTAATAATAAGAAATAAAATGGAAATGGTAATATGTAACTGATTTGAAATTGAAATTAAAATTGGGAAAAAATATATTAAATGAGTCAAGCTGAAAACTTTTCGTTTTTCCAATATTGAAGTAACATTTGGACTCTATTTCAAAATGTTTTTGGTTTTAATCGCTAAAAATCCCGAAACCTTTAGCGTTACCCTAGCAGATAGAATACAAGAGAATACAAGAGAAGCAACAACTGGTCCAATTACCGACACTTGCCGGTCTGGCCGTAAATAAAGTTACAAGGCCTTCACCTAGATAATACAATCGCATAATGTAAACATTAAAAACGTTTCGTTTCGTAGCACTAAAATTACCGCTCGGAAATGTCCATTTTTGTTTAAGGGCTGTTGTTCTAATAGAAATTTTTCCAAATACAGTTTTAAATTTTTACTTAATGGGCGATCTAGTTTACCATCTAATAAAGTGGTGTAATTTTATTTTGTTTTTTGTTGCTATTGAAGTGAAAAATTTACATGAAAACAGTCAACAAAATCGCATTAACGTGCACATGGGGCCTTAAACACGTTTCGGACTTCTATCCATAAAATAATAAATTTGCACCAAGACTAGACTATTGGCCAATTTTTTTTTGATGATAGCATTATCACACTTGATTTGAACACACGATCTTAAGATTGGTAGTCTAGATACTTATGATACTAGATACTTAATCTACAACCAAGGAGCGCGTCTAGTACTAGGAATATGTGTATAAGAAATATATGTATTTTTGTAGTCTGGAACCCTACAAAGGATCGGCAATAGGGCGTCAAGATTATAGGTGGCAGGTAGGATTTGTATCAACGGCCTCATAGGTATATTTAAATTGAGACCGAACTATATTTTTATGCTGTGAGACGTTATACCATAGATACCAGTCTTTTCTCTTGAACTTGACCATCGAAAAGATAAAATCAAGTAATAAAAACTTACTGGTTTTTTCATTATCAGATGATATTAATTAATTTTATTTGTAGGTATGTACGAGTAGTTTACACGATGGACCAAACTGGTTCCAAGCTCCAGTATATAGCATGAAGCTAGACTTATAACAAAACTAGACACGTGTACAGTACCAGGCGAGTCTTATACTCGTACTTCAGGTAGTTAATGGTATAAACAAAATTGAGACGAACTTTGCCAGAGGCAGCGAAGTTCGCTGTCAAAATTTTAAAACTGTACCGCAACCATAGAGCTAGTGGAGACGACACTCCACCGGTTTTGTATGAAGCGCATTGAAGCCAAAAACACGGTGAAAACTGAGACAAAATGGTTAGTTATATCAAATTTTAGTTGTTTTAGCGTGTGAGTGAGGGAGACAAAACAGGAGCCTTATGTCAAATTGATATTGTTTTGCGTGAAAGTGAATGCGACGACGTCCGCCTTCAACTCAATCGCATTTTGTCATCTCCAGTATATGTATCTTTATGACCGCAACACACTACTGACGCAGAATTACGACGGCGAGCGGTTGGCGAACTTTACGTGTGTCGCGGTACAATTCGGCGAACTGCGCCGCCGCTGACGAAGTTCGTCTCAATTGTGTTTATACAATTGACGCTGCAAATCTTCAAAGTTTTAATAAAAGTTAACATCTTTTAGTCGATCTGCTCAGTTCCATAGAATTGTATAAGCAACTACAATACTGTGTTTAAAATTCTAGTAGTAAAATATTACATTTGCTTCGGTTTGCTTTTCACGTTATTTTTACATAATTCTCGACTAGTTGTTATTATGATATAAATGTGACCGTTAACGCTTAGTAATTATTGGAATTATGATCTGTTATTAAATGCTTATTTTAAAATGATTAGAAAGTAATAGTTGACAATATTACCCTTATTAAAAACAATTATTGTAGCGTATGATTATTGAGCATAAATTGCAACGTGTACGTTGTGTTTATTAAACATTAAAGTTTTTACAATTCATATTTTGAAATTTTATTCTAATGGTTGATTTGGTTATTTGGAAAAAATTTTTTCGTTACAATTTTTGAAATATCATCAAGTTGAATTGTATAAAAAAAGTGGTGTGACGTATAAAGGTGTGAATCGAAAACTGAAGCTTTTTATTAATTAAAAAACGTTGGATTTTAGCTTATATGTATAAGTCTTTTATTTAGTCAAAAAAACTATCTAATTTATTTTGTATTTTTCCATAAAATTGAGATGTGATTATTATTTCGATATGTGGAATTTATAGCAAAAACTGTATGTAATTTCTATACGAGTATACCAAAGCTCGTAACTTGACTATTTTAAAGTGTATCGAGTGAGTTTTTCATCCGGCTTCCGTACAAGGACATAATTTTACTGAAATTAGTTTTGATTTGAAAGTACGGTCGATTTTGCAACATATTGAGTGATCACTTCTTTGGGTAAGTGATACACAAAATTCCGTAGTACGCGTATCCAAAACTATTGGTTGGTAATTTCAGAACGTTTAAAGCTAGGAATTTGAAATTTTGTTCACATATATTTATTAATGTTCAGATAATTCGATAAGCCCTTCTTGAAGTCTTCAGATAAAAGTCCTTGATTTACCTAAAGGACCTGGAACGTAATTGAAAACGAGACATTGTCCTTAATGGCAAGATGGCAAACTTTTTCTACTAAATATAAACTAAATCGGACTTTAGTATTTCATCTAATGTATGACACGATTGGTTTACTGCCTGTCACTTCAGTATACAGTAGAACCTGAAGAAGTGACCACCTTCATGACCGCTTGCCTAAAGTTGTCATTTATTACGCTTCCGATGTAAATCAGAAACGGATTTTATTTATTAAATTATTTTTATAATCTGACCAATCGAATAAAGTGACCAGTCTTGCACAGTCCCTTGGGTGGTCACTATATAAACAGGTTCTACTGTATTTTTATGTTTAATGGGTGTATTATTTTTAAACACCCTATTCCTTGTCCTTAAACCACTCTGAACCCTTAAATCTCCGAAAATGATATATAACATACCTACTTAAACACCGGCTTTCGGAATTTCATTCTCCTCAGATATCTATCTATCTATATATATAAAAGAGAATGTGTGTATGTATGAATGTATGTATGTATGAATGTATGTATGTATGTTCATTATGAACTGCTAAACCGCTGAACCGATTTTGAAAAATTTTTCAGGGAACGTGTAGAATGGTCTCAACCAGAATAGTCCCGGGATAGTTTCTGTGAAGTTTGGTCCAGATCGAATGAAAAACAAAAGTTTTTTTTTAACATTTTTCAATTTTTTTCACGATTTTAGTACCCTGGTGCTCTAATGGTTTTTTTTGTGCTTTTCTATACCGATTACGATGAAACTTCGCCGATATATTGAGCACACACCCGCGAAGTTTTCTGCGTTAACAAAATCATTTTACAATTGGTGGTACTTGAGTTATTCCAACATTTGAGTATATTTCATATGATTTAGCGGTAGTTCATTCGTATTTGGTGTAGTAGTTATTCATTCCTATTACTAAATGGTAAAGTTGGGCTAGGAATGTTGGAGGATGGAGGATGGTAGATGATGGATAGAAGATGGAGGATGAAGGATGGTGGATAAAGGATAGAGGATGGAAAATGGAGGATGGAGGATGGTGGAAGGAGGATGGTGGATGGAGGATGGAAGATGGAGGATGGGGGATGATGGATGGAGGATGCTAGATGGCGGATAGAGGATGGGAGATGGAGGACGAAGGATGGAGGGTGTTGGATGGAAGATTGAGGATAGAGGATGAAGTAACAGAAGCAACGGGAGAAATGGGAGCAACGGGCGGTATAACAACGTGAGCAAAGCAAGAGTAGCCGCGGTACGCGGCAAGTAGTGAATAATATTAAACTTTACTGAGTCAATATTTTTACTTAATTATTATTTAATAATAAAGTATTTTGATCGACATAAAATTTCAATTTCACGTTTTAGGACTAGTGGACCCCAAAAAAGCAATAAAAAAAATGTCCGTCTGTACGCCGTACGCCGTACGCCGTATGCCGTACGCAAAAATAGTTTGAAGGGGCGTAGCTCCCAAGCCCGTTGAGATATTATCATGAAATTTTTATGGAGGGTGGGCTGGGTAAACCTCTACGACCAGTATCTATTAGAGCGGTGTGGGTAAGAGGGGGGAGGAGTGGGGAGGGTTTTGAACGAAACATTTTGGTACGCTAGGAGGCTGAAACTTGGAATTTCCATAGAACTTCGATAGTGGACCCATTTGCAAAAAAAAATATTGAAATGGGTGAAGGGGTGTTAGAGTGGGGGGGAAATAATTCGTCCATAATCCATATCTCCTAAACCGTTAATGGCACGAAATTCAAACTTAACAAATATCTGTACCTATACTAGGACAACGGATTGAAAAGAAAATTTTGAATGGGGTAGTGGCGTACGAAGGTGAGGGGTAAAAAACTTTAGATTACGATATCTCACGAACCAATTGCTCTAGAAAAATGAAATTCGGTTTGAGTAGAAAGGTCAACAAATAAAGATTGCACAAAGTAAAATTTTTTAAGGGGGTGGTGGAACATGGAAGTGGCGGGGATAAGAAATATTCAAAGAAATCACGTTTCATATCTCAAGAACAGTATAAGATAGATGCACAAATTTTTTACCAGACGTAGGGCCAATAGAACCCTATGAGAGAAATTTTCGGGGTGTGGGTGTAGAGGGTGAGGGTGAAAAGGAAAAAATTCCGATGGTTATATCTTAAGAACCTATAATGATAAAAAGCTGAAACTTAGTATTTAGATAGAGCTATAGTAGTGGCATATTGGAAAAATATAATTTTTTATAGGGGCAGTATGGTACGGGGGTGAGAGGTGTTTTCCTACCTATGGAACGGCTTATGCTAGAAAGTTGAAACTCGGTGTGTATATGTAAATCAACTAGGAAAGTAATTTGAACTAAAAAAAAATACAAATGTCCATTGGAGCTAGGAAGTGGGAGCAAAAAAATGTTCAGTCAAAATGGAATACATATATTTTCACGATTTTCGTCATATCTACTAGGTCTTCCAAAATATTGAATTCACTTTTATTCTACAGATTCTTCATATGAATACCTAGAAACTGTTTTCAAGTTTTTTTGAAAATTGACCCCTAAGGGGGTGTAAAGTGTACATTTTCATAAACTATTCCATATCTCTCAGATCCGATCAGATTTTCACTTCCACGGGCTTGTTCTTTTTGAGAGGTTTTCAGTCACACAACCTACTCCGCATCTCAGAATTGAACGTGTTTCTAGCTTCTGCCGGAAAAATAATAAAGTTACGCCCAGATTGTTGGCAGATTTTTCCTATAATTACAAAGCCAATGTTTTTTAATTACAGCTTGGTTTGACCTGTGCCACCAACACGAACTATTCTATAATCAACAATGGAGAATGTGAAATTAACGGAGGCCGAAAGGTGTAAGTGGATTTTTTTTACCTAGATACATGTTAGTTCTATTTCGAGCTAACGCAATATCAAGTTTTGATTATTTCCCTATTTATGTATAAAAAACAGAACCTTCGCTTCAACCGGTTGAGGCTGAGGTTGAACTACTAAACATCACAAAGATCACACTAGTCACCAAAATGTATTTGATCGATAGGTGAAGCACACTTATTATATTAGTAAATCGAATGCTTCTGAATGCAGGAATTTCAAAAATATTAAAAACTAATTGACTTATAAGGTTTAAAAACTTAAGCATTTTTCATGTTTTTTAAACCTAAAAAAAAAAAATATTTTGAATCAACTTTTTAAAAATTCCTTCATTCAGTATGATTACCAATACTATTCTAACTGTAACCGAAAAAATGATCTTGGTGTCTGGTATCAATTTCGAGAAAAGGGAACATTTATGGAAAAAATGAAAAAAAAAAAAAAATTGTTCAGGATTGCGAAAAAACTAAAATCGTTTACTTTTAATCTTTTTTCAATGGTTTTCTCTCCAAATCAATTTTTTTTATATATATTTATTGTTAATACAAATCACACAGATGGCATTGGTTCTGTTTTCAAACCTTCCTCTATTCCTTATCAGATTATGTGTTGTTTTTCATTTGAAATAAATTAAAAAATACTTATTGAAATGTATACCGATCGGAATAATCTGTAATTGGTGCGTTTTAGAATTAAATGCAGAAAATTAGCTTTTTCTTGGTTTCCGAGTGAGTAACTCCCTTAAGGTCCAAAAGTAATCATAACACAGAAAAAATTTAAGGAAATTATTTGAGAAAAAAATGTTTAAAATATAAGCTTTCCACGTAACCCATTTTAAAACGCGTTACTCCCATGCGGTCAGTATTCACCAGTAGCCATATTATTAATAATTTGAATACAGCATTGTGGATAGGTATATATTTTTCCAACGGATATGACTCCTTTAGCAACAGTACGTATTCTGATCACTGCTGTTTTTTCTTACTCGTTCTTAACTTTTTTTAAGCATTTCCAAAAATTGTTCCAAAAATACGCACAAACATATATGAAGCAAGTGCAAAAGGGTCAACTCGGAATTTTATTTTTATTTATTTAATTTTATTTTAAATGGTTTGTTTGTGTTGTTAAACCAGTTTGTTCTAGTAATATTGAAACAACTACTGAGAGTTAATAATTCAATGTCACAGCAACAAAGCCAAGTTAACATGAAGTTGTCGCTCATCTTATTAAAAAATTAGTTGACCCGTTTTTCTACCAAGGGCTTCAATTATAACTTATAAAATAAGCAACATAGAGAAACCAATTGCAGGAGGTTGTTGTCTTGACTAATGAAGCTTGCTTCAGGACTCAAAAAATTAGAACTGAGAGATGGTAAGGAATCTATATAACCGGAATAATTTAATAAAGAATCTTCAGACCTAGCTTGGACCGTAGCATCCCAAGAAACTGAGTTGGAATTGGAAGTAGAGATGGAAGAATTAACAACTTAATTTAAATTTCCCGCACTTTTATGAACATTTGTTTTAAGCTACTTCCCTGAAGTTTTGCTTCTGCATCTCGTGCCTTTTTCCTTTGCTTATATTCCCAACCAGAAGACTTCTTTCGTTGTCCTGGAAACATCGTAGTATAAATATTACTTTTTAACCCACGAAAAGTGAAAATTTCCCTACAATTTCTCTTAAATTTTTTCACAAAAGTGATGAATGAGTTGAATAACAATTTGCTCGATTCATTTAAACCAATTCAATTCTCTTATGATTCATCCTAAACATACAATCCCATCTAGCAAAAATGTGGTTTTTTCCATTACCCCACATAATTAATCGTGGCGCAGGGCGCGATAGCGCTCCATGTCTATCTTTTTCTAAAAATTCATGTATAAATTGCAGTAGGGAAGACCGGGGACAATAGAAACAAGGGACAATTGAAACAATGGCTATAATTAACACAATCCTTGGTATAAATTAAACTTCAAAGTGTCGAACGAAGCGTCTCTAAATGATCCTGGTGAAGCTTAATAGTTTGTATTGACGATTCATTAAGTTTAAAATGTCTAGCAACATCAGCTATCCTTGATAGGTTAGTTGAACAGGCACGGTCGACAGGTTTTCGAAAGTCACGAAAAAGCGTTGAATGAAACTTGCAAATTAACCGCGCTATAGAAGTACTGCATTGTAGAATAATTGACGCATTATCTGAACCGCGTTGTAGCGAAATCGCGTCGGAAAAGTACCGTGTTGTAGAAGGCTTAAGGTTCCCACACACTGACGCGATTTATTCGGTGACGCTGCGACTATTTGCAGCGGTACATTTGCCTTCATTTATTTACATGGTAACTAATGAGAATGACCGCACCGCTGCAAAATAATCGCAGCGTCAGCGAATAAATCGCGTCAGTGTGTGGGAACCTTTACCTGTATACAATTATTATACCGACATACCATATTTCGTAGTCTTTAGCTGTTCAAATAAGAAATTTTTATATTCGAATTTCGGTATATTATCTTAGCTGTTCACCTAATTAAGAAAATAAGAAATTGTTTCAGATGGTTCAAAACCGTTTGTAAATAATCTAAAAGTAATTTTTTTAGTGTGACAAAATTGTGTTTAAAAAATATTAACGTCCATTGAATTTAACTTCATAACTTGTTTAAAAAATTATTTAGCTGATATTTAAAAAAAAAAATATATCTTGAAAATTTGTATAGCATTTCTATACTACTTTTTGTCTGTGGCTTACACTAAAAAATAGAAACTTTTTATATACCTACATTTATATCGCTAAAGATATAGCGCTAAATTTGTTAAAGAGACACTGGCGTGTGAGAGTTAGGAGGCGAAACAAAATGTCTTGATAGTTCGTGGGCCTAAATTAAGTCTTTCTGATTGCATTTAATTTAACTAGATTGAGAGTACTGAAAACAAATCTTATAATGGTGCATATACGAACTTACTATCTACACCTCTACACCGTTAATGAATCATTTGTGATACGAAATTGTAATTTGGAATGCATAATGCTGAGATTATAAGGTTGAATAAGCATTCAGTCTAAAAAGAAAATTAAGACTTGCTTGACGAAGAAATAGAAAAAATTGCCAACAAGAATTAAGAATTATGTGGAAACGCGGCATAAAGTTTTTCAGCGAAAATAAAACCTCTGTACGTAATGTTTGACTAGTTGTTGATTTTTAAATTTCTGTGGTTTTTCGAATTGGAATACTTGAACTACAAAAAAATATTGTTTCATATGCAGCCAAACAAACAAGAAAATGTTCTGCCTCCTAATACAGTAATTGCAATTTTCACCTAAACAGCTAATAATTATTTTTAATTTTCTAGCTGCCAAGGAGTTTGCGTTTCGATTGGCCCGTGAAGGAAACAACTTGCCCTGTGATACCGATTTAATAGATTTTGAAGCTGTCCTTCCCAAATGGTATGACGAAGTCAAATACAAAAGGTAGATATAGTAAAAATTTTGTATATTTTCTTTGTTGAGTTACTACAATTATTAATATTAGAGCTCAACAATATTTTGCTAACAATCGCGCAGGAATATTTGCATCGAATATGGTAAGTTTGATAACTCTTCTGGCACATAATAAAGGTCTTCGGATTCTATCTTCCACCGGCCGATCAAGTACTCCAGAAACTGCACGAAAACGCTATGTTTCAACTGTATTGCATACGTTAAGCTGGTATGAAATCGATTTGAGTCCAGGATCGAAGTAAGGAGTAAAATGATCTTTTTACGGATTATGTTCTTATTGAAATTCATGCGTTTAGGTCGTGGGAGTCAGTACTCAAAGTCAGGAAGATGCATTTGAGTGCTTCTAGAAGTGCAGAAAAGAAAATGTTGGGATGTATTACACAAACCGAGCTGGTCGTTACTCAGTTTGGTTTTATGGGGTAAGTTTGCACTATTCATCATCATAAACTAAAGCTAATATGATTTTATTTTCGGTATAGTTTTGCTCTGATCCGTCCACACATGTTTAACATCATACACGACAACGAAGAAGATATCGAAGCATTCGTCCATCTCTGGGCTGTATTAGGTTTCATGCTTGGAATTCGGGACGAATACAACTTGTGTCTGCTTCCTGTCGATGTGGTCAAAACAGTTTCACAACTATTTCTGCGATACTCAATGATTCCAATGCTACAGCTCGAACCGCCCGAATTTAAAGAAATGACCAAAGCTCTACTCGAAGGCCTAAAACCATTCGATCCATACATGTCCTATGACTTACAAATGTTTATCACAAAACGAGCAGCATGCGTGCCTGGCTACCAGTATCGAGTCGATCACGAAAAAGAGTATCTTTGCAGAGACATCTTATCCGAAGCAGAAATTAAAGAAATCCAACAGATCTACTCCAAGGCTCTCGGCTATGAATACATGCAATTTGTACAATTCGCAAAAATACCGATCTATCAATTCACCAAGAACAAAATGATTACTGATGTGAATGGAAACGTGGTCAGTCACAAGACAGATGTACCTGAAGATGTGCTCATTATCAATGATTCGAGTAAACCGATGAATTTTGAATTTTCGGAAAATTTACGAAAATTTTTGGATCTCGACAGAGACATGAGTGTATCGTTGACTTTAATCGATTACGAGAAAGAATGGAAGAAAAACCTTAATGATTCGAAATTTTACGAATTGAGTTCGAAAGATCGAAGAACACTCGAGCTTCGGTATAAATTACTAGAATATTTCGATAATCGATTCGGACGCTATATTCTCGACTGGGTCGTAAGTCTCTTGATGTTCCGTTTTCGGCGGTTTTTAAGAAGTTCATAATTTCAATTACTAGTTAAGGAGTCTAATTCAAAAAAATTAGACAATAAACTGTGATCATATTCATAATGTTTGCATATAAAATTCGGGTAGATAGGAAAATTTGGTAGCGCACCATATTTACGAAATCACGATCAAGGATAAGGAATAAAGTGGAAATATAGTAATATATAACTGGTTCGGAAGAAAAATTTAAATGAAGTCAAATTTAAAACTGCTCGCTTTTACAATATGGGAGTAACAGTTGGACTCTATTTCAAAATATTTTTGGCTTTAATCGCTAAAAATACCGAAAACTTTAGCGTTTTCCTTGCAGATAGTAGTACCACCCACAACAGAAGCAACAACTGGTCCAATTACCGACCCTTGCCGGTCTGGCCGCAAATAAAGTTACAAGGCATTCACCTAGATAATACAATCGCATAATGTAAACATTAAAAACGTTTCGTTTCGTAGCACTAAAATTACCGCTCGGAAATGTCCTTTTAATGCCTAATCACGCAATTCCGAATCGAAAACACGTTTTTCCTTGGCAATGTCTTACGCCATAAGTAGCCATTAGCTATGATCCTGTATTACGGCGAGTATTAGAGTACACAATTCTTATACCAAGCCTATATAGCATACATTCCCAACCCCTACAAATATATCGCTTAATGTAGGGTTACCTCTATACCTATAAGAAAATTTCTAGAAAATGGTCAAGTCTATTTTAAGGGTGAGGTCCTCACCTAATCGAGAAACTAGCGTTCGTTCTATGCATGTCCAAGCAGAATTTTTCACTCGGGGGTGAAGCACTTTCCCGATAAACTTTGTGCAAAGAGCTTCTTCCTAAGGAAAATGTGAAAAATAAATAAAGTCCATAAATTAGCCACGTAGTCAGAAATGGGGATGGCGAGAATATAGGGATGGTACCACTAATTCAACATTAAATTTATCTTCTTGTCTTCGGTGGAGCAGCGAAAGATTCGCGCAGCAGGCTTCAGGCGTTCCCTTTAGGGTTAACACTAACTTTTGTCATAAATTCATTCGTGTAAGGTGGGTTACCTCCTTCGCAATTGTTTATCATACATGCGTGTAGCTTCTTATAGACACATGGTTATTACGAAGGACTCGCTGGAAGGTATTTATTATTTGTAATACCCGGGTAGGTGTTGGGTAAGTTATAATCATATTATAATTTATTGTTGAAGATGGTGAATTAAGTTGGAAAAACTTGGTTTTTATTTTTAAAAGTTGTTTTTTTGTAATTACAGTGAAATCTGATTAATCGGAACCGGCAATTATAGATGATTCCATATCAAAAGACCTTTAAAAAACCAGTCCACTTATTAAAAAAAACTCTCATAAATGACTAGTTCGAGTATCAAGATGACATGTTACATGGCTCAATTATAAAAATATTGTTTGTTGTCTTAGGATATTGAACTGAACTTATGCGTTAGCCCATCTCCTAATCTAGGCCCGGATTAAAGGTAATTGATGACTTAAAAACTATCTAGGCACCAAGTCTAGATAACCCTTTTAAATAAATACAAAAACTGATAAGAAATAAATTTGCGACTCCTTTATTGTAGGCTTGCGCATTTTAGTTCACTATAGTGACCGACTAGTGACTATAGTAACCGAATAGTGACCGAGTAGTCTGGGTGACTTAGTGGCTAGAGCGCTTGCCTTCGGTGCACCTGGTACCAGGTTCGAATCTGCTTGGCGACAAGTAATTTTTGAGAATGGGTACCGGACTACCAGTTCATTCAGCTGTAAATGAGTACTGGAGTTAAAAGTAGGGGTAATAATCACGGACGAGCGTGTAGCTGGCCACTTCATCTCTTAGTGTTCCGTTCGTCTTGTAATGAAGTAGTTCTAGCATTACTTCAAGGCCTAGGCCCGATTTGGGCTGTTGATTGCCTTTGATTATTATTATTATTATTATTATAGTGACCGATTATTTGTTCGTTGATCATAGTTCGTTCTTTTAGTTCACTAGTTCGCGGGCGTTCAGTGAAAGAACGTGTAGGAAAATATGAAGACCAGTTGTGGTTCTCGATAGTTCATTTAGCTCACTAGTTCGCGAGAGTGTAGCCAAAGATGATGTAGGCAAATGTGATGACCTAAAAAAGGTCACGTCGTCTGGTACAATTTAATGACCCAAAAAAAAAAGTCCTCGGTAATGCATGAAAGGGCTACTACCGACTACTTCCTTCATTGCAGTTTCAATGTGATGACCTAGAAAAATGAAAGGTCCTTAGTGTGGAAGTATACGACAATGCATGAATACAAACGAACTAGGAGCAGGACTCACTGCGAACTAGTTCGTTCATTTCATTTATGGGAATGCTCTTCCGAACTAGTTCGTTCGCGAACTACTACACAAGCCTTCTTTATTGCACCTGGGAAAGAATTATTGTAAACATTTTCATCAAAACAAAACGATTATATTCGTAATATACCTAGTAATATCATAAGAAAAATAAATCACAGAGAGTTGTAAAATTCGAACAATTCTCAGAAGATCTTAGCTCTGAACATGCAGAGTTAGCTACTTCAATGGCCTGTAAATCTCAATGCATTCTCGAGCTATTGCTAGCTTAGACAAAAGCGAGCAGTAATTTTTTAAAGACATTTGTGGGGTAGTTATTCAAAGAAGTAACTTCATTTTAAGTGTTTTTGTTTCCGGAAACTGCAATGATATATTTTTAATTAATAGATTTGCGTCTTCCTTGAGAATCGTGCAAGACATACCTACTCATATTTTAAGATCAAGTCTAGGTTTTAGTTAATTAATTTAAGAATGGTTTCTTTTAGTCTGAACTTATATAGTAACATCATAGCTAATAATCGCGCATTTTTAATTTATTATTTTTTAATAATAAAGTATTGTGACCGACCTCAAATTAAAAAATAATTTGCTACCTCAAAATTTTGTATTTTCACGTTTTAGGACTAGTAGAAAAAAATGTCTGTCTGTCCACCATAGACGCCGTACGCAAAATCGTTTGAAGGTGCGTAGCTCAGAAACCTCTAGAGATATTACGTTGAAATTTGTATGATAAATGGAATGGGTGAAACCCTACGAGTGGTATCTTTTTGCCGGATGGGGGTATGAGGAGAGCGGAGTGGGGAGTGTTTTAGACGAAACATTTTGGTTTCTGGTTCTCAGGAACCGCTTATGCTAGAAGGCTGAAAGTTCGAACTTACGTAGGTACTTTGATAGTGGAACCACTTGCTTTTTTTTTTGCACACTTATCCAGATCAGAGCAGGTTAGAAAATATATATACAAAGCAACAAAATTGCTGTTTTTATGACTTTTTATAACTTCTTTTCCCATGTGAGCTCAATGGGGGAACTATTCGCGTTAAATTCTCTAATCTAGTCAATGGAAAAAAAGTTTGAAAAACGTCATAGAAACATCAATGTTGTTGTTGTTTTGTATGTAAATTTTCTAACCTGCTCTGATCTGGATAAGTCCACAAAAAAATACACCTATTATTACTTATCTTTAGTTTGTCAAAACTGTTCAGTACTTCTTTGCCAGTATCTAGAATGTTATGCGAGTAGTTTTGAAAAATAAAAAAAAGCTATTTCAGTAAATAAAAACCGTACTTGTGTAAATTATTTAGAAATGGTAGTGCCTTTAACAAGTCAAAGGAAAATACATGAATTTTCCAACTAATTTAATTTGATAATTAGCCCTTGAACCTTTTGTTCCGTCCTCATAAATCGCATCTGAATGAAATAATGCGACAATTCGGTTTGCTACTCTGAATAGCGCGAACCCTGTACACTCCGCATACACTACCGACTGGTGACATTTATTAATCCCTAAGAAAAGATGAAAATGAAAAGCATTGCATAGGCCAAGACCCATGCTCTCTAATTGAAGGCAATTATAATGACCAGACATGCCTAACAAACGGGGGAGTGAATCGCTTGGATGAGGTCGAAAAGATTCCTTGTCAGATGTCATGCGAAACTTCCGTTCCGCAAAAGGATGGCATACGCATGCTGACATCTCATTTCAGAAAATTGCATTGTTCGCGTACGAAATGCGGAAATGCTTGAAGAAGGCTCCAAGGGAGCGGAATAATGTCGCTGGCTCTCGTGAAAGAAAGGATTCGTTTGGAGCTAGAGGGTTCAAGAAGTGTAACACTCTGGCGGATTCCTTTGCAACGTAATATAATTGTGTATTTTGTTAAAGTGGAAATTAGACGGCGGTATGTGAACGGCAGGTTCCTTCAAAACTACTGGTAAACATGCAAATCTTGATATGATGAACAGGGGGCGCTGATAACATCGCTAATGGTGTTTTTATTGTTTCGGCTCGTAATAGCGGAGAGAAAATTATTTTTTTTTTTAAATATACACCCCATGGTGAAAAATATATTTTATCGTTTTATGTGGAGGGTAAAATTCTGACTCGCATATTAAAACACTTTTGGTTTCGTTTTAATTACCCGGACTGTTTCGGTTGTGTTAACTATTCTTTTAGTGGCCAGGTAACTTTAAGTTTTGAGGACACGAAACGTTTTGATTATGGTCAGGTGGGAAGCACTAATGAGGGTCGTGGAGAATTTATTGCAAGCGATTTGATGTAAGATTGACGTTGGTAATTCTATTAAATGTCGCTTTTCGATAAGGATCTTCTTAAGAAATGATTTAGATGTTCTAATACGTACTGAGTACTGAATATGAAAGGTAAAACATTTTATTTCAAAAATTAATCAAATTAAAAAGGGGGGGACATAGTATTCTAAATGCGTATACATTTTTTTAACATCCCTTCATTTTATTTATTTTTGTCATTATTTTCGTATTTGTTCTGATTAGTAGTGCCTTACTTTGCAAAAAAAAAAAAAATTAAAATTGGTTTCTAACTCCTACAATTGTTTTATTTTTTCACACGATTTTTTTTAAGGATACGTTATGCCTTTCTTTCTTGAAAATATTCTCAAAAAAAGTTATTACAACTATACATTTCCGAAAAACTAAATAATTATGTTAAAAATAATTTTCAGAAACAAATAATTATGCAAGTAAACACAAAATTATTTACACTCCTACTCAGTGAGCCTTTTTTAAGCAGCGATTGCTTATGAGTCCGAAGAAACAAGTTTCTGCAAACTTCTCAAGGCTACATATATCCAGAAAAAAATTTATTATATTATATTGCAGAATTGGTGATTGGATGTAGACAACCCCATTACACGCTTTTAGGAGTCGAATATCAAAAATATTGGCAATACTTTCCAGGAAATTTTGTAAGGAATCGGTAGAATAAACATTAATTTAAAATTTAAGAAGAGATATAACGAAATTCGTGAAAATGCATGCATTCCATTTTTTTATCATTTGTTTTGTTGCACTTGTACGCCAACGGATATTTGATTTTTTTTAACTGAATGATTAAGCATTAGATCTACGGAACCCTACAATAAGCATAATAAATAAATACATACATATGTGCATACCGGTATTTTTATTACTATTTATTGCTTCATTTATTGTTTTGGTTTAGCAGTTTAAGCCAAAACATGTGTCTTTTTTGACAATTATAAAAAAAACAAATGATCAATCAATCAATCAATAGATATTTATTAGTTTATCCACTTATGTATGTTTAACACCTAATATTTTATGATTTAGAGAACAGATAATTCAATAACTAAACAGCTAAATTAAACCTAGTGAGATGAAGAATTAATTCACTCTTGACCCGCCTTCCCATTGAACTTGTCTAATTTCAATCGAAATTGCAGGAAATGTAAATGTACATAGGTAATGAATGACACACTATTGATTTCTTTTTATATTATATAAGGTGTTTCTCAATACAATTCACGAAAAAAAAGCTTAATTTTCAGTACATACTTTTGGATTCTTTGAGAATTTCATGGGAGGGGGAGGGGTACGGACCATGTCGGACCCCTGGCTACGGCCTTGAAACTTCTGGTTTATAAGTCTGACCAATAAAGTTCTGATAACAAAAAAATGAACAGTAAAAAAATCCATTGTTTCGATAGTAGGCAAATATGCCTCACCATTTCAAGTATAAATTTACATTGGGATGATGTTATAGTCAATTTGAATGTAATTTTCAATTTTCGTTCAGTAAATTTCAATTTGTAATCCGGATAATTTCAACTACGAGAGGAGCAGATTCACAGGCTATTCTCTTCAATTTACACTCTAAAAAAATTTATAATTACCACTCCTTAATACACTTACCTCTACTTTTATTATTTCTTACTTTCTTACTCTTCATAAAACACTTGGCTGTAAGCGGTAAAAAAAATCTATTGACTTTTACATTTTTTTGGATAGTAGGCAAAGAAGCCTCACCTTTTCAAGTAAAAGTCAATTTGAAAGTAATTTTAAATTTTTTGGTCAATAAATTTCAATCATAAGATCGATTAGATTTGGAAATGCAATTGTTTCGTTAAATTTCATTTTTATAGTCATCACAACTTTGAATGTTATATAAGTACATATTTCATAATAAAATTATATCTGTCTAGTGTATAACAGTAGTCTTACAACGATTAGAATGTCAGTGGTGAAATTCTGGACGTAGTAAGAGAGCTATAAAGAGCTATAAAGTACTATACAAATCTATTATCTAAATACATGATATACTATAATAGTTAACATGAGAGAGAAGTGTAAAATTACAAATAAAGCATGTAATAAAAAATTTTTTATTTATCTGTAACAATTTACAAACTAGTGTGTAGCGTACAGATTGCAGTAAAATTTTTACATGACTACATCTGTAAAGTGTAAATTTGCGGAAAAGCATATAATCACAAAACATCTTTATCTGTAACAATTTACACACTATTATGTAGCGTACATAGTATAGTATAATTTTACTAACAATTTCAGATGTCATCTGATAACCTACTTTTAAAGTAGTAAAAATGTAATACAGTGTACCACACAATAAAAAAATCCATTGACTTTTACATCTTTTATAGTAGGCGAATATCCCTTTTCGGTCAGTAAATTTCATTTTGCAATCATTAAATTTCAATTTCGAAAGCCGCAAATTCACTGGATATTCGCTAAGAAAGTGTTTAGCACTCTAAATTCTCTGAAAATAAGTGTATAATATAAATATTTCAAAATACACTTCCTTCTACTTCTAATATTATTTTTTAGTCCAATTATACTCTATATCAAACACTTGGCTGTAGGTAAGAATTGAACCCGCTGCATAGGTTTGGTTTTTATTTTAGTAGAAAACAAAATCGACCAATCGTCCAACTTAATTTTACACGAAATGTTGCCTAATTTTGTTTGAGTTTTCATGTAAAATGTACGGTTCAGTTGAAAAGCACATGAATTTAGTAAGACCACTAATTTCGTGTTAAAGTGATAGAAATGAGTAGATACTTTTACTTGAAAAAATGTACTAGTTATATTGGAATTTTTAAGTAAAAATGGGATTGAAAATTATTTTTTTTTTTTAAAACAGTGCCGTCTTCAAAGTAGAATGTCAATTACTATCTTGCGGGGTAATTGGACGTTCATTAAACAAAAGGATTTTACATATTTCACCACATCTGACGTTTTTAAAATTGAAATATTATAAACAAATTTTTAATATATTGGCTGAGATATATGAGATATTATATAACTACTTAGAATTTACTTTCAAATAGTTACTGCATCAGTAGTGTAATAGTTTATACTTATTTCTAACGATTTGATATCACAATACTTAACATTTACAATGAGAAATCGATCGAAAAGTAAATCATGTTCAAATTTGCATGGCATACCACCGTTTATAAGTGAATTTCGCTACGATTTCTTGTGTAATACTATGCAAAAAGGCAGTAGTCCCCAATATTTACATCTCAGTAATACCATCCCGAAAATATCCATTTCCTATTATTACCCCGCTAGTCCATTTTACTTTTCCAACTCGTACATAATCTATAATAGTAGAGGATGTATGTATGTGCCTATGTTCCCTATAAACTCTTAAACCGCTCAACCGATTTTGATAAAATTTTCAGGTAAAGTATAGAATTGTCCCGCGATGGTACTTGTGAGTTTGGTAGCGATCGAATAAAAAACCAATTGTTTTTTTTTTACATTTTTCAAATTTTTTTGCGATTTTAGTACCCTGGTGCTCTAATAGTTTGTTTGCGCTTTCCTATACCATTCATCCGATTACAATGAAACCTCGCTGATATATTGAGCACACGCACACGGGAGAATTGGAAGCAACGGGCGTAAACGGAGCAACCGGGAAAATGGGAGCAATAGAGTAACGGGAGAAATAGAAGCAACGGGAGCAACGGGAGAAATGGGAGCAACAGGAAAAAACGCTAGGAACGGAAGCAACGGAGCAATAGAAGCAACGGGAGAAATAGAGGCCGAGGGAGTAACGATAGTAACTATGCAATAGCACTAAACAAATGCGGGCGTAGCTTCGGTACGTGGCTATTAAGTATATAAAAAGAATCATAAATTATACTTTACGAAATTTTGATTATATATATGTATTTCGCTATCAGCTCGATTGGGCTTTTTACTATTCTCTTGAATTAACCTTTAAAGCCTAGTGAAATAATATTTAAATCACTGTACTTCTATGGAAGCTAGGCTGGCATTGCTTTAATTGTTTCGGAAAATTTCAGTACAATCTGTCTTTCTGTTTCGTTAAACAATTATTTTTCCGGCGACGGGTTGTTACCCTATTGCGAAACAACTTTTTCAATCCGGAACTCGCACCAGCTCCAGTTTTCCATTATCAGCAATGTTCTTCTTTAACATCCTTTAAATCTCTGAAATGCTTTAATTTCATTCCGCCTCAGCTGTACAAAATAATTTAATTTTCGTGTTGTCGCAGTGAGCTCGAAATTCGATCCATCATAAGTCCATTGTTCCTTTTATCTGCCTTCGACCGAAAAAATCCTTTGCAAAATGGACTCCTCGATTGAGAAGAATTGCTACCAGAACTTGATCATTATAAAAGAGAGTTCGTTTCCCTTGAACTATAAGTCGACAATTAAGTGCCAGGTAAGAAAACGGAAACTGTACAAGAAGAATTTCCACCAAAAAAAAAAGGTGGAAAAACCGCTCAGGAAAAATCTTTAGCCGTTTCATGCGCACCGACCAAACGAAAAAAAAAAGTATCCGTAGCGAAAACCTCGCCCTAAAAATGAAATCTCGCCATGAAAATAATTCGAAGTGTTCGGGATGAAGAGTAGCATCCTTTCACCGTGATTTGAGATATTCCATCCCCACTCGAGCTTAACGAAAAAAATCTCGCATCGCATCCCTTAACAAGTCCTGTGAACAAAGATTTCGCACAACATGGCTCCACCCACACACGATTCGCACACTCATAGAACTTTCGAATTCGGCATTCTGATAGAAGGCAAGTAGCCAACAGGAACGCAGGTGATAGGGGTGCGAATCACCACTACACTCCCGTCACAGTAAGAACTATCTCTTTCCGCGTTCAGCCAGGGACGATTTTGTATGTTTGCAGAGACAGCCCCCTGGGCCCACTATGCTAAGGATGTACACGAAAGGGATGATCCTGTTCTTCAAGTTGTTTGTATTTGCGATTAATTATTGTCGGTATAGTGGTTGCTACTTCGGCCATATGGGCATTGTTGTTGTTGCTGGGTTCTCCGGGGGGGTTGCTGTTGATATCCATGTTCGGTGGCGCGCAACCGAGTTGCCAGACTCACATCGTCAGACAGACACGAACGAAACGGATTTCCCAGCGCCACGTTTAAACGTCGTTGAATCCTTGCGGCCAAGGTCCTTATTCGTCTTCGTTCGGTGCAGAAAGGGTCGTTTTGTAGGCGGTTTGGGTCGGATTTCGATTTGATTTCGTCTGTTTCGGAACGGCTCCAGTGAACGGATAAGCCCTGTGTCCTGTTCCCGTGTAGGAAGGATCCGTGTCCGAGTCCCATCAGAGCAGATCCTTCCAATGGAAGTTGTGAATTGGATGCGTTTGATCCGGCAGTGAAATAACAAATTTCCGAGCGAAGTTTTCCGATTTTCTTTTCTCTATTTATCGTCGATTTTTTAAGTGGAACTTGTTGTTCTGTTGTGTGTGATTTGTTGGGGTTTTGGTGGAGAGTGGCGAATTCGAGGGTGCGGAATTTCCGGGTTTTGAAACGTTTTTTCCCTTGTGACTTAATGTGAGTTGAGAATATGTGGAAGTCAGTCGTTGACGCATTTTATGACGTGAAAATAATTTTTTGAAAATTTCTCGTGTATGAGGGGTTTGGTTTTGATTCGTGTGCGGGTGGAAAAAATTTAAATTAGCCAGTGACGGTTTTAATGAATTATTCGAAATTTATTAAGTGTGAATATTTTGGGTGATCTTTGGAACGGTTTAAAGTGTGTGTTTTTTTTTTTCATTTTCTTGGAGCTGAACTTTGGAATAATGGATTTAATTTGAGGTAAGATACATTTTGGTTTTTGATTAGAATTAGTTAAGCTTTAATTTTACAAACAAAATTAGTACATTCAGTTTATAATATAATACTGAAATCCTGCATATTATAGTTCGCTTATATGCATTGAAAATGTGGTAGTTTCCTCTCTATAGTGCAGTCTACTAACTATCGACTTTCCTGATCTCTAACTGTTTTCGGAGGAAATACAGATGATGCAATTAGCCTCTTATGATTTAATGTTATTCTTAATTTTAATAAAATCATAAAAAAAAATAGTAAAATAATGTTAATTCAATAATTGTTTAGGCAAATCAAATTTCGCATGTTGTTGGAAAAACGAGTTGGCGCCTTATTCCACTAAGGGCTTCAAATATAATTTTTATCTTTTTCGAAATTCTAATGGAGTACTGATTACTTATACAAACGCCTAAGTGGAAACTTCAAAGTTTTTTGATTTTCGATCAAAAAAGCAGTGTACAGTAATTGTATTGTTTTTATGGATTTCTCAATATAAACAAACGATAGTTTTCAGGAAGTTTGTACGCTGTTGTTTTCTTAAAGTTCCACGTAAGGATTTGAAAATGAAAATAATTATGATTTTTCATTGAGTAGCCTATGGTCTTTAAAAAGAAGCACTACATGTGCATACTCATCATTCGTCAACGACAGTATTTCATCTCGAATAATTTAAGATGGGCTGCTATCATCATACAGTACGATTCGTTACCCAATCGACTACAAGTCGCTTAATCGAAGAAAAACCTGCGCTAGCGATTTAGAAACGAGTTGTTAACACAAAAAGTTGCCATACGCACACAGAAAACATGTTGTCGATCGAATTATAGTGATAAACCCAAAGAGTTTAAACTCTTTTTCATGTGAACGAAACAAAAACTTTGAGTTTGAGATATTTCGCGAACAATTACTCAGGAACATGTAGAGTTTGAAATAGGAACTTCCAATTCATAAAATGGTAGCTCAATCGACCCCTTCCAGGGAAGAAAATTAAGAGTCGGAGTAAGACTGTTGGGAGGATAGAAGAAAAATATCACGCTGGAAAAGTATTATTTATATTTTTCAAGTATTTTTTCTGTGAAGCCATTTCAATTTATTAACATAAAAATTTATATTTATGTATATAATGGTAATGGTTTTAACTTTATTTCGGTATTTTTTTAATAATGTTTTTTATAACTGCTATAGCTGATTGCCGAGAACTCCTTTAAAAAAAGTGTTTTGCGGTGATCTCGATATCTCAAAATCATCTAAAATAAAAAAAAACAAAAAAAATTTCGATAGTGTATAGTGTATAGATAGTGTAATGTATTATTTATAAATCAATCGAAGGACTACGCAAAATATAAATGTTTAACAAAATGGCGGCTTTTAAAACAAAAATTTCGATTTTCGAGGAAAATTTCGAAATTATTTAAAAAATGGAAAATATTTATCAGAGAGAAAAAACCTTCGATTAATCTATAAAAAATACAGTTATAAAGGTTGTGTAAAAATTTGAGATTTATCGGTTTTGCCGTTTCCTAAAAATCGAGATTACCGACTTGATAAACAAAGTTTTGAGAAAAACGTGTTCAAAGTTTCAATAACTCTTTCAAACGCTCCTAGACGTCTTTACAAATGTTAGTTTAACTTCGAGAATATTTGTCGGATTAACATGAAACTTTCTGTGAATATACTTAAATATATGTAAATTACGAAAATGAGAGAAAACACATTTTTTTATTTTAAAGTTGTGACTGCGTATAACCCTTTAATATATATATGCCTTTTATTTGAACTGCAAAATTCTCCTAACACTGTAAAATATCCTTAGGAAAGTATGGAGTAATGGTCTGACTAAAAAGAAAAATACTCTCTTTATTAATATGAATGCTCATATTCTAGAGTTTCTAATCAGCAGAATGTGTAGCTATTTTAAACAAGAACTCCATTGTACTAGATTTTTTTGAAATAGCTGGTTGTTACAGATGATTTTCATCACCGGTTAATAACAACACTTAACACTTTAAGACACGAGTGAAGAAAACATTCATAGTTCTTATGAACATCTTCATTATTGATTCATAGTAATGAAGTTGTCAGTGTATTTGTGAATTTCATATTCTGGGCGATCTCGGAAAAGTTTAATGAAGTTAGATTCATAGATGAATCGGATTTCTTTCAAGAGTTTGAGCTAATGAGAATTCGACTTAAAGAAAATTTGTACTTCAAGATTATATTCGGACTAAATTTAATGTTGATATGAGATTTAGAATACAGTGCAACCCGGTTATAACGTACCTTGAGGAAACCACAAAAGTAGACAGTTATAACCGATAGTACTCTATAACCAACATAACAACCTTTCACATTTGTGAATAGGGATTGAAAGAAGGTACGTTATAGCCGAAAGTATGTTATAAAAGTGCACTTTATAAGCGGGTTGCACTGTATTAGAGTACCAGACGATTGACTTTGGTATAATAGTGCGCAAATTTCCTGAAGCAGTCGTATGCAATATCTATAAGTTGCAAAACTGCATTAATTCCATTATCGTACGAAAATAAAAACAACAAAGTCTGTCAATTATCCGACGCCCACAATAAACTCAGCACTTCCTGTTCTAATGGCAAACTGACACATAATTCGATTGCCAGTCTTCCTGGTGGAATACTTTTGCGGCCGTACAGAATCGCTTGGTCCGCTCTTCTCTCCGCACTGACCAGTGTCCAAGCCTGCAATAAAATTGCACTTAAATGCATTCGAACGACTACCGTACTCCTTCATCTCCTCCAAATGGGGAGGTCTTTGGGACTACGACAAGAAGCCGGAACCCGGGAAAACCCCGGATGGGATCAGGCAATTTCCTTATTGGTGGCAGGTGGCCTGAAAAAGACGCGTTTCGTCGTGCGCCTTAAGGGCGCTCCGCTCTAGCTTCCGCATATAAAAATGGAACTATTCGCCAACGAAAGAAGCACGGAAGCTGCAAGACGACGACTGACCACTGGTGACCACTAGACCTCAGACCGCGAAAAATTCGAATTACTTGCACACGTTTATTTTATATGCATCGCATGGAGATGAGTTGTGACCCATGTCCGGTACCGGAAGGGGTCAATTGAATCATTTTGCCCCGTAGTCGGAGCCGGAGTCGTCGTCGTCGTCTCTATTTACGTTCAACGTCTAATAACGTTTCATGTTCCCTGTACTGGGGTAAATTCGGCCGTGTAGTCTGCTCGAAACCTGAGCAAATTTTCCGTGTTTTCCGGAAAAAACGACCGAATCCGCAGCTAGTAGGTGGATAGCGAAATTCGTGTTTTGTTCGAAAATTCAAAGTGGTCCTATCCGTAGTTTGTTTGGGGGTTGCTTCTATTTTCCTGTCGGTTTCGAGTATGTTGCTCAATTTCCAGTCGAAATAATTGTGAAACCCGATACGGAAGTTAATTTTCTTTTAAATTGAAATATTCGCCTTGTACCACAAAAAAAAAGAAGAAAGAAAAACAAATTTAATAGCAGGAAAAGAGGTGGATTTTGGGCTGCAAATTATTAAAATACCGTCGGTTGTTCGTGTTTACGAGTGATTATTGTGGAATTTTCGTTATGTTATGATTTGAGTGAAAGTTACTTCTGAAAAGTTTTAGGATTGCAATTGGAAGTTCAAATTCAAGTGGGTAATTTCTTATACATATTGTCGACTGACCCTTTTAAAAACCTAATAAATCTCTTTAGAGAGTTTTAAAGGACACTCTAAAAACTTATTTTTGCTTAGTCTTCAAAAATAAATATTAGTATTAATATCTAAAAGATTGGATGCTTCCCGATAGCCTGGGAGATATCCAAACATATCGGGATATCAACTTTTCTTTATGACTAATAGAAAATTGGGCATACCGAATCAACAAAATTTTTTTTTTTAATTATTTACTAGCTTTTGAAATAGGACAGCCGTATAATAGCACCCCGTTTTCGACTAGACCGAATAACAATGTTATAACAAATAATTTAAAATATGTTTTTGGCTATACACTGTTTTAAAAAAATTTATATTTAATCCAATTTGTACTTGAAGTTTCCAGTCATCAATGACGCGACAGCCTAAGTCGGGCCCTGGCCTGGTGCAGGTTTCTGAACAATAGTCTTTTTTTTCCGGTGATGCGTTGTCAGAGCCTCGCCCAACCGTCGGCTTATAGGGCCACTTCTACTTATTTATTACACCCCAGTACAAAAAGGGTGGGAGTTTTCAGATAATTATGACATGTTGGAGTTCAATTTACATATGAATTGAAAATTACGTTTTTTTTCGTGTAATTTTACTCATCAATTCAAGTTTTATGACGAAATACATGTAATATGTATATGAAACCACAAATTTGAACGCTTCGTTCGATCTTGTTTTCTACTGGAATACAATTGAAACGCGTTCGGTGGGGTCGTGGTTGCACGTGCCAAACCTGCACGGCAAAAACCGGGTTCGATTCCAAGAATACCTAATAGGCTTGCGCATTGTAGTTCACTTCAGACCTTGCTAGTTCGTTCTTGTAGTTCGCGTGAAAGCAATGATAAATGGTGTGGGGAAATATGATGACCTAAAAAAAACGAACGAACTAGGACCGAAATTCAATGCAAACTAGTTCGTTCGTTTCACTTACGATCGTTTCTTCCCAACGAACTAGTTCACGAGCTACACAAGCCTAATACCTAAGTAAGAAATAACATTAAAAGTAGAAATAAGTGTATCTTAAAGAGTGCTATAATTCTAGTCTGCAAATGTGTAGAAAAGTCTAATTTTCGCTTGCAGTGCAGGATTTCACTCAAAAGTTGAGTTAAATCCCCGCACTCCCAAATGAAGTATATCTACTTAATTACTCGAAAAAGTGGAACTTTACACCGAAAAATGATGGATGGTATAGAACAGCGTTTCGGATCCTCTTCAGTAAATTTGATGATTTCCAAGTTGAAATTGACTGGCTAAAAAGTGAAGTTTACTGTCCGAAAATTGCAAATAACATTAAAATTAACTATTACAGCACAATGTAATTTTACTTGAAATGGTGTGGCGTATTTGCCTACTATCCAAAAGATGTTAAATTCAATAGATTTTTTACTATGTACTTTCACTAAAAAAAAAATAATTATAGACTAATTCACTAAAATACCTAGATACATACATATTTAGAAACAAGAACTTTGTAAGTTTTAACAACAATTTAAATTTTGGATTAAAAAAATTTGAAGGGAATTTGATCGAAATCACGCAACTGAAATGAAGCGACTTCGGCTCAGTGAATGGTACATTCAAAAACTACAAGTCCAAGATTAAATGCTGCCAATAGAATATCAGATTATCAATGGCAATGCCAATTTAAATAATTCGTGTGGCCGAAAAAAAAATTAAAAAAATTCTTAAAACGAGATCTTTTTCCGATATTATCAGTTCCTCTTCAAAACCGCCTTCAAACCTTCAAGGACGATAACCCTATATAATTTTTTTCCGTGGATATTGAAAAGTATTCCTCAAAGCATTCTTATCTTTATGCAATATAATTATCTTGATACCTACGTGCAGTGCAGATCAGATAAACAGCATCTTTGCTGAACAATATGTTTCATCAACAACAAAGTCAACTTCAGTCCAAAGACTATTCAGTGCAGAGCAGGTTAACAACATAAGCTAAGTTTTTATGCGCACTTTTCCAGATCAGAGCAGGTTGGAAAATTTATATGCACAACAAAAACAACATTGCGGTAATGGCTATCGTAAAATCATGAAATCGATTTTTAGGCGATATGTATAAAGCTCATAGACGTAAATACGAGATCGATAGCTCAATAGACCTAAGAAATGTGTCGGAAATCGTGAACCATGAAACCAGAAGGTGACTTAATGGATGGTTAAGATCAGCAATTTTGGCCCAACTTAAAACCGAGGATTGTATTGGATTAGGACAATGCTCCCCGGATTGGACATCATATTGATTTCATCAGTCAACTTTTGATCAATTGAAGCGAAGTGTGGATAAACATATTTTTTGTCCTCCCGCTAGACTCAGCCTATTCGCCTGCACGCCAGGAGGAGGCGTATGTTATTTTGTAATACGTAACGTCAACTTACAGATAGATAAATCTGACTGTTAGAAGAGGTCCTAAGTAAGTTCGAAATATATTTCCACTATCTAATATTTTGCATAGCCTGTTGTAAGGTTCCTTTCTATTTTCATAAATAAAGAAAGAAAAAATGCTACACATTCATCATAAAATTTTTATTGCTAAATTCATGGTGTGATGCCTTTTGGTGAACGAGAAAACATAGAAATGGGCTGATATCAATGATCAATGGATTTATGTTTTCCGTGAAAATTGAGAAAGTGGAAAAATAGCGGCGAACCAAATAAAAACAAACAAATTTATGACTAATTGCTTTATAAGAGTATGTCCCAGTGTCAGGACTATGTCCTTTACTAGGTTATTTTTCGTAATAGAGGAATAGAGTTCTCGTAGTACTTCTAGCTTATGTTCCGAATATTTACGATTTATATTCATTAGATAAGGTAAAATTTGTAGGCTACCAGTTTCAGTTTTATTGTTAGTAGAAAGTAGAAAAATATACCTAGTTGCATGTTATAACTAACGTTGCGATACATTAGTCATTCTGGGCAAGATCGAAATAGTGTTCCGATGGATATTCGAATTTTCAAAAGTAATGATATATGTTTCTTTTTTCTGATTGGTAAAAGAGACATGAACTTATGAATTTGATTAGAATTTGGTTGGTGTGTGTGTGGAACATGCTGGAAGTGTGTGGAACATGCGGGAAGTTTGGAGAACATACGTGAACATTGAACTCGTGGTACCATGCCAGAGTGTGCTCGATACAATACTATAAAATAATTAATATATGAAAAAACATACCATCTTAGTATCTCTTTGGATAATTTGGGTATAGCCATCAGCGTTCGGATGTGGGCTAATAAAATTTTTAGCGTAAGGAGGAAAGATACCTTTAACCAAATATCTTCCAAAATATTGAATTTACTGTACTTCTACGGGTTCCTTAAATTCAGTCCCTAAGGTTATAAAGCGGGTGTATAAATTTTCACGAATTTCATCATATCCCTTAGGTCCGATTACATATCGAAAAAGTTTTTATATCAGCGAACTTTTTATATAATCGCCGAAAAACCGTTTCTAGGATTCTATGCTTTTCAACCGCTAAGAGGGTGTAAAAAGGCTGTACTCTCATTCACGAATTCCGTCGTATCTCTTTGAACTGAAGGGATATGGAATTGGGTTTTACATAAACTTCGCCTAGAAACTATACATTCTCATACATTATCTTCTCAGGAGTGTAAAGGGGTTGTTGATTATTTTTCGTATATTTCAAGTAGTTTTAAAATCATTTGAATTGTGGTTTTAATAAACATCATGTAAAGTATTTAAATATACGTTTGTAAAAAAAAGTTTTTCTCTACGTAGTTTACGTAATACTCCTAAATACAAAATTTTACTCGATGTGTTATAACAAACCAATCAAACAACCCCTAATCCTCGATTATGGCGCAACCCTTCCAAACTTTATTATAAAAATCTCTCTCGTACCAGAAATACTATCAGATACGCTCGATCTAATTGAATGCGTGTGTCCCTGCATTTAGATTCATTGGACTCTCTCTTGTTAAGTGGCCATGTAAGGCCGAACGCAGCATCCCTAATCTCTGCAAATAAATAAATAAACAGAACAATAAATTACGAGAACAAATCATAGATGGGGCTGTCCTCGAGGAGGGCGGTTGAGCGTATGCAAAGGAAGACATTGCACACGTACTCGAGGCCATAAAATCTAACATCATCAGAGCACGAGAGCTATGCTTGTGTGCATAAATCAAAATGTACTACTTCCGTTCTACGATATTTGAATATTCATAGACCCAAAGGGGTAGAAATGTCGAGTTATCCCTAAATCATCGGAAAACTACGGTGAATATTGAAATAGATCCTTTTTGGGGAAAGATTGTGGGTGGTTTTAGAAATCAAAAGTGTTTGTAAGATGTTATCTAGATGTTATGTATAGTCCTAAAGCTGAGCAGTGTACTTTTCTTTCTTAAATTCCAGAAATTAAATAATTGAAAGGATTTAGAAGCGCGCAGCTTATCTAAAAAAAGATGAGGTAATTTTATTTTGAATTGTCAGCAAATTTCATATAATTTGTTCCATCAGAGGGATATCGGATCACGATCCAGCTGTATTTTTTGTAGCCATGGGATGGGCTCCAATTTCAATCTGGCGGAACACGTCTTCAAATTGAAAACAAATTCAAATATTTTCAACCAGCTTCTTCATTTCCTTTCCAGACTCAAGTGGACAACCGATCCTACAATGTATGAAAGTTCTTGTTCATATCAAACCGCTTTAGACCTAAAGCGGGTCTCACCGACTCCGGCCCAAGTTAAAACCGAGGACTGTATCGGATTAGGACAATGCTCGCCGGACTGGACATCATATCGATTTCATCAGTCAACTTTTGAGCAATTGAAGCAAAGTGTAGAGAAAGCGAAGGCTGCGCTTCAGGATCGAACCAGCTTCTTCGGTACATCAAGTGCGTTTAGGTGAGCATCGTTACTGTGTTCTGTACAGGATTTCTCTAAAACTTTTTAACTATCTTTGCAGTGATATTTATGCAACTCCGAGATTAGCGGACTCATTAGAATCGGTTAGTATAAATGGTAGTGCGACGAGTTGTATTGTCGGTGTAAATGGTTCGTCGTCGTCGTCAACGTCCGGTTTAGTAGTGAATGGAAATTGCATAACAACAGTTTCGGGCACCACAGGACAACGATATCGGATCGATTCGTTGCCACAAGTTAGCACGAATAATGCGGTTTCAACGTCGTTAGCACAGGGTCTCGATAGTGTGATAGATCATAAAACTCGATCAGGTAAGCTTATAAAAATTTGCATGTATGTACATATTTCAAACTACCTACACATTACTAGAAATTTCTATGATCCTGCGTATGAATAGCTCGTGCACAGTAAAAAAATCCATTGAGTTTTACATCTCTTGGATAAAAAGTACGAGTAAAAGTAAATTTGAATGTAATTTTCAATTTTCGGTCAGTAAATTTCAATTTGCAATCAGTAAATCTTAACTTCATGAGCAGAAAATTCACTAGATAGGTTAGAATCGAGCCCACGGACAATTCTGGTTTTGCTGCGTATGTTTGGCGCGCGTAGCCACTCAAAGGCGTTTCATTTTCATTTGCTAGTAGAAAATCGAACAAAGCATCTAACTTTGTAGTTAACATGAAAAAAAAAACGTAATTTTATACATAAATATAGTTAATTTTACACAAAATGTTGCGTAATTTTGTGAGACTTTTCATGTAAATTGTATGGTTCAGTTGAAACCCAACTAGCAAACTAACTTCTGTAAGGCCTTATCGAAGCTATTCTTGTACCTCGATAAAGCTTCGATAAGATCTTACCAAACTAATCTAGCAAACATTTCAACCATGTTTCAACAGTAACAGCCGTGCACTGACAGGTTGGTATAAGGCCTCCGCTCGCAAGTCTCACCGAAGCCTTATCGAAGTTATAGCCTCATGAAAATCGAAATGCGAAGTTTGTTTGCTATTTGGGAAAGTATTTGAAATGAGTACTTTTAATCGAAAAATTATGTACTGGAAATTGCAAGTAAAAATTGGATTGAAAATTCAATTTTTTAAAACAGTGTAGTAAATTCCTAAATTTTAACCAATATTTCTTCCAACTATTTATTCATAGCCCATACAGCTCATGAATTTACAGCTCTACGAAAGAAGCGTTTGCCCACAGTCTGGGTGCAACTTTACTATTTTTGCAGGCAAAGTTCGGGAAATAGTTTAAGTCGGAGAAGCCGTTAAAGTGGGGTGCTATTAGAGATGGATCGTTCAGGAGTGAACTGTTCCAAAAGAACACTTCATTGAAGTAGGTGAGTGAAGAAACTCACTCCTTTTGGTGAACTTGAAGCAATTCCATTGGAAACGTACTGACGAAACGGAGAAACGGTTAGTACCAGAACCGCTTATGAGTTCTGAAACTATATATTTGACTTGTGCAGATCCCATTTTTTTCAGGTCCTCAAGGTTCTACATTGGAACAAGAGAATGAACAGTTCACGAAACTCTCTTTCTAAATATTACGTTTCAGAAGAATATTTCTACTCTCACGGGCTTTGAATTTAATCGTCAAAAACCGTAAAAGGGTTCTACGCGTTTTCACTAATTCCGTCATATCTCTTGGGTCAAACAATTAACGTTTGATGGCGGTTTCGTACGCTTGTAACAATGTTTGGTATCTCTTATAGATCTGATGAGATGTAAATGTAACTGGGTTTTTATGTAATAACCCACGAACTGATTTCGCTACTTTTTAAAATTCAACCCCAAGTTGGTGTAAAAGTGTTGCGTACATTGTTACAAACTTTGCTATATCTCAAAGGTCTGATGAGATAGCAATTTTGTTTTAAACTTCTACTAAGGCCCCATGCGACAATTTTGTATCCCATTTTGATTTTTCTTTCTTGAGAGGGGAAAAGTCAATTTAAATCGTTTTTCGTTCATGTAATTTGGCGTAGACAATACGTCTGCATCGTTTGCTGTCTATCAGCGAACTAATTTTGAATTTTCAGAATAAATAGTGTTAAAGGTTTTCAAATTGTTTGAAACGCATACATATTAAAAATCAATAATGTTTATCTTCTAGATATACCAATTAATTATACTATCTACGATACTTTTCAATGAAATGCAGTTTTCTTATGTATTTTCTTCCATGAAAATCGAAAAAAATTACTTCGGCTTAAAATGCAAATTTTTTGTAATTTGCTTCATGGAAGATATTCTTTAAGTTTTTTTTTTACCATTATATTAATGAAAATTACATGTTAACCATTCAAGAAATAGGTAATAAATGCACACAAAGAACTTGGATTTACACATTTTAAAAATGTTTGAGGGTTGTTCCTCTAATAACTATTTTTTAAAATACAATTTTGAATTTTTTCTTAATGGGCGACCTAGTTTACATACTAGCTAATAAAGTAATGTTAATTCATAATGTTTTTTTTATTGCTATTAAAGAGGAAAATTCACATAAAAACAGCCATAAATCAACAAAATCGAATTTAACGTGCACATGGGGCCTTCGTCTAACCGTTGTTGAGTCATGACTTTGACACGAAAATAGTAAGATTTTGCCCAGACTGTAATTTGTACAATTTTTCAAACGGAAAAGTAGCAGATCTACTAAGAAACGGCAAAGTTTAAAAAAATTTAAAATAACGTTTCTATGCTTGAATTATAATAGTAGTAGTTTGAAATTTTTTAGCCATCACTGCAAATTTCAAGAGGTACAATTTTAAACTTTATAACTCCTAATCAAACTTTCCATATAAATCCAACGAAGCATCATGTAACTCCTCCCGAAGCGAAAATCTTTACCAGGACCTCTATCATTGAATCTAAAAATAAAAAAGTTGCTCGAAGCGTACAGAAAAGAAAGCGGAAATGCACGGTCGATTCCTCAGCACAAAAGAAGACCTCCTTTCAAGCCGAGCAGCATCAAGTCCTTCCCGATTTAATGAGTTGCGCTTGAGAAGGTCCTTTGAATTCGATTCAGTAAGGATGAACAACAAGACGAAGGATGCGAGCTTCTATTCTAATATTTAAGAGGACTGAAGTATTTTTTTTTAGACCGGCTTGTATGGTGACTCAATAAAAAGGACTACAATTGCTGGGGATTTATCCTTCAGTTCCACCTTTGGCCATTTATTTTAGCTTTCATTTTCTATTCGTTTCGAGCTTGATTCAAGCAAGACGTAATAAATGCCGTATAAAAAGCCATTTTCGGTTGAATTTTTCTAAGAGCCTAGCGTAAAAAAAAGGACTTCACCCAACTTACTGCTCAGCTTTCGGACAATTGAAATTTGCTCAGCACGCGATATAAAACCGAATTTTTAGTGTAGCGAAAAATTTTAGAACAGGGAATAGAGGGAAATGCGGACATAACGAACAGGACTCGAGTAGTGACCATTCAATATCTCGACTGTCGTCTCACAGGACGAAAGAACTAAATTCTAAACGGGTGTTATATAAAAAACGAGGTCGTTGCCAAAAATTTTCACCACGGGAAGTGAAAGATTTGTTTTCGACCCTTTTTGGGGGTTCCGACCGTTCAAGGATCCGTTTGACCGTTGTAGTCACGAAATTCCCGGAGACACGAATATTTCACTGGAAATTTTCAATGGATTGGCTTTGGACTGAAATAAATACTTTTTCTGGCTTGAACAGGTTTCTGGGTAAGTTTTTCCTTTTTTTTCGTCTTCGTTTTTGGCCATTTTGTTTGTCTGATTAGACCGTGCCACCCCCAACCGCCCTTTGAAGGACTAGTCCGAAATTTACATACGAAACATAAATATTACTGTCTGGGATTCGAGGGACATAAACATCTCGCTCGACTATAGAGGACATAGCTCCCAGGAAGGGCATTATGATTGACTACATACACAATTTCGAAACATATTATAAGTCTGTGTTTTGGGGGTGGATTCGGATCTGAATGGATGAATTCGAGCCCCACCCTTTCGATTTGGATACAGATATAAATGCAACGGTGGTACAGAACTGGGGGTGGTACATTGCTGATGGTGATGTTCCGACGCTGGGGAACATAACAACGTTAAAGGGATGTTATTGTCATGACAACATCATCATCTCTTTGTTATGCGGATAACGCTGAATCGAATTTCGTATTTCAATTTATATGGATTTCAGGGTAAATAATTTGGTGCGTGGATGGTTGTGTGGAATTCAGTTATAAAGGACGAGGTTGATGCTATAGACACGCAGTAATTTATTTCTTATCCGATGGAAGGGAAAATTGACAGGGACAGATATCGAATAGAATTGGTAGAAAATTGGATGACTACTTCGAATAATTTCGCAGGACAACTCTCAGTTCTAACAATAATGCGATATAGTTTAGGGGGTCCACTTTGTTGTAAGTCGATAGTAAATTTATTTACTAGATCATAGCCTGTTATAGTTGTCTGACGACAATAAATAACTTTCTTTTAGTGACCATCTAAAAATCTGAATAGAACTATAAAACCACCCTTTGTGCAGATTTCTTTTCCGGAAATGCTGTAGTAGAGTCTGTTCCGCAATATTCCAGATTCCATCTAATGTGAATCTTATGCACATATTCCTAACTTGCAATTCAGTTTTATTTCATTATTGAAATAAGTACGAAAATTTTGTGAACCGCCAACGACAAAAAATTTGGTCAGATCTTTTATTTTAGTTAATTAAATAAATTTATGTAGCAGTCATCAACAAATCATGTAAATTAACTTGAAGTCAAAAGTTAAATTTCATATACATAGATGTATCTGCGATATCCTAGATTCAAAGCTTTAGAAGAGGAGCAAAAAACTTATTGTTATTTGGTACGATTAAGATTTAAGACTGTCATTTATTCTTGTTGGGGATTCCCAAAGTTAAAATAAGTAAAAAAAAATATTAGGTTAAAAAAATGGACTTAAGCACGTTCTTACGGTCGTCAATTAACTTATAACTAGAACTTTAACAGACATATTTTCATACAAAACTTGCAGTTAAAGTTCCGGTTAGAATTTCACAGATAATAGTAGGAACAAGCCTTAAAGTGGTTTTAGAATTTGGGTACCGATATGTATCTATTTAGTGAGTACTCGTACTGTTGTATGGCCTCTCAGATCGAACAAATCTGATGCTTTTCAGTTTTAAATTCAACATTCAAGGAGTAGGTTAAAGAGATTGACTACATTTTCACGAATTCCGTCATATATCTTAGTTCTTATTAGATATCGAAAACATTCTTACTTCCAATCACACCGTTACACCAATTTCAAAAGAATTCGGAAAAGCAAAGCAAAGATGTAAAGACTATTGTATGTCTGATCTCTGGTTATTTATAACACAAGTTTATAATCAAAAATAATCAATGAATAAATATTATTTTATTTATTTAATTCTTACTTCCATGAGATTTATATAAATATAATCGCATAAAAATCGATTACAAAATTTTTTAGTTTTCAGCTCATAAAGGTACAATTTAACACGAATTCCGTAATATCTGTGAGATTTGATGAGATATCGGATTGATTTTAATTTCTTCGGGTTTTCTTTTAATCACCAAAAAATGGAGTACCTTTAAATTGGGTTACAAACGTTTTCAAAATTTTCGCCACCTCTTTTTAGTCAAATTGGTTCTTATTTCCTCGGACTTTTTACATATGTAATCATGTATCATCTCTCAGGTGTGATGAGATATCAAATTCATTATTAATTCTACAGGCTTTTTCTGTAATCGCCTAATAATCGTAATGTTAATATTTCAGGACTCATTTTTCGAAATCTCAAATAATTTTACTTTATTATTTTTAATAATAAAGTATTTATTTTTGTAATGGCCTTATTTGATGTTATTTGATCGGCCTTATTTGATCGGGGTGAAATTTGTAACATAGGTATATTTGTTACACTAATTGGAATCATTGTAGGAGGCAGTGGCGTGACGTACATGGAAGCATTGCTTCATTTACAGTTTCCTGAAAAATATCAAAATGTTTCTTTTTTCTAAATCGCTCAGAAAAACCGTGAACAAAATTTATGTTTCAAGCAATTTCTTTGGCATCATCTAAATAAATGTTCGCATGAAACTCCGCATGAAACTATCTCACACAGCCGCATTGGTAACACCACAAAAAAGGCAAGCGAAGAGATATCAAGAAGAAGACACATGGAAGCAATTTAAGAGATGCATCTATGAGCGTTCATTTCATGCCGTAGTAAGCCCATTGTGGCGTCATGAATACAAATTTTCGAACACGTGAGGTTGGAAGCAATGACGAATTTACTTCCACGGGTAGTAGAAAAAATTCTTGGCAGCAGCAGAGAACTTTTCAGCAAAGGAAACAAGATCTGATAAGAGTTACCAGTGTAGGATAGAAATTGAATTCTAAAAAAGTTTGGAATGGAATATAGGAGATTAGACAAAGACTAAATTTTTTAAATCGGGTTGTGGACTTTAGGGGTGGAGGGTAAAGACATTTGGATTAGAATATCTTCCGAACCAATTATAGCAGGAAAATTTGATTAGCTAATGGGAGCGTTTCAATCAATACGGAATAAATTTTGTAGAAAGCATAGTAATAATACATTTTTGATATTTACAAATTACTTCCTTTTGTTGAATTATCACGCCGCGCAACTGGTTGGAGGTGCGACGAAAAAATCCTTTTTGAAAAAAATGTACCATATAATAACTTAAGAGCCATACTAATGTAAAATGGTATACTATTATATTGTCGCGAATTATTCGATTAAAATTAATATTAACACAAAATACTTTATTAATCGCATCAATTATTACAAATTCGACACTGCTTTCTGATTTCAATTACTACTCGAGAAGAACTGATTGTCGTCTCACTTTGACAGTAGAAAAACTGATCCCATGTACAATCTCAGCGGCGCTTGCGCTTATATACATGTGTTGAGACGAAATGTTGCCAATTTCGGTGGTGTGTGAAATGTTGGGGAAGTGTAAAGATATTTCGGATGTTGCATAACATGTTTATAAATGCGTTCAAGAACCAGTATTTATATTTGGCCGCTGTTTACATTGAGTGAAGGATATGTTCCACACTAAGCCTCTCACCACGTTGTTCTTTTATAATTGTAACTCAATCGAATGATAAAATCTGTTGAGTAGGGGAATACATTTATTAAAACAATTTCATTGTTATGTCCGGTGTATGATCTAATGTCTCTTATGATTAGATCGATTTCAGAACTTGTCGGGCTCAAATACTATAAAAATATATTGGAAGGAATTAACAAAGGACTTTTATCAAATCCATCAGTTTTGAGTAGCATTTTTAATAATGCGTCTACATTCGGTTTAGAGTCATTATTCAAAATAATTCCCATGTCATCAATTGGCTTAGCGGAACCAATCACCAGCTACGATTCGATCACAAAAGTAACAACTTCATAAAACTTCGAGTGACATGCGTCCGATTCGTCAAGGACGAATGGTTCTCAATTCAGTTCCGATCGTAATAAAGTCCTCGATTAGATGAGGTCGGTCCTTCCTCATTTTCGACTGGTGGGATTCTGAAGTAGTCACGTTCCCACCGCACGCACACCCGAGATAAAACGATAAACCACTTGCAATGACAACAACGATTGGCCTCATTGTTATAGCGTTACTAGTCGCCTATGCGCATCTACGGAAAGTGGCAATGCAACAATCGACAAACTACCTTTTGCGTGCGGTACTATAAAAACATCCCCTTCGATAGGGTGAATCTCTTCGGAATCGAGGGGTCGGATCCTTTTCAAATTGTTAAATTGGCGTGAATTATTTTGAGTAAATACACTTAAGTTAAAAACGCTCGCGGCACTCTCTGTACCCACACGCAAAACGATTATATCGTCCTTGTTCCTTGATGTAATGGAAATTATCTAAAATTCAAATAATGTTGTTTAGCTTATCGAAAGTCATTGAAAGATGATTTTTGCAATTATTCATTAATGCGTGATGATTTGTCAGTTGAATGGACTCGATAGTGACTTGCTGATTCAAGATACTTGGATATAAGCGTGGGAAAAGTGTTCTTATAATAATGCGCTTTGAGTAGAGACGTGTCAGGTAATTTAGGTACAACGATTTCGCAGTTATCCAATTCAATATGGTATTCTAGATGAAATACTGCACTCTGATTTGTTCTGTTGTGGATAAAGTGGAATAAGGCGGATAGCAGTAGTCTAAGCAATGCACAATTCACATACTTACTTTTTCAATGAGTGCCCCTTAGTGACAAAATTTTTAGAAACTTGTATGAACTTTAGGCCGGGTGTAGTCCAGTGGTAGCGTTACTAGGCTTGCAAATGCGATGTCGTGGGTTCAATTCCCACTCTACGCATAAATTATTTATAAGAATTTTTCGGTTGCTATTGGCTTTGAAATTATTAATATAAATAGTGAACAGTGCGGAATGTTTAATAGGATCACTACTAAAGGATTTAACACTGAGCAGTTGAGTTCTGTTAGCATTCTTATCAGATTCACTAACACCATCAGAGATACCAGACAGTAGTTGATTTGTTATAGGCAACATTGCTGTTCTGGTAGATCATATCATAGCCTAACAGCACTCAAAAATTATTAACACCAACTAGTACACTGCCATACCCGGCCCGATTTCTGACCTCCTATCCCTAAGCTGAATGGATTGTACACTCTAAAAAGTGTATTGAAGGCTAACCACCTAAGTCCAGTTCAGTATCCTTAAAAAAAAAAAAAAATTAACATTTATTGAGATTCAACGTTTTTACCTATTCGTTTTCAATGTCGAAGAAAAAAAACTTGGATTGTGATAGCACCACATAAAGTACCTGCTATGTGTCACAAACAATGTAATGAACAGTATAGAAAGCCGCAAGCATCACAGGTGGCACCATAATAACAATACTCATATAGCATGACGTCATGGGGTACCATGTAAACTTTCTGTACTGTATTATTTTATATTATTAATTATTATTATGTTTTTGCTTTTTCCAATTTGCAATTTTAGTGGATATATGCCAGATTAAATTTGAATTTTATAATGTTTCGATCTCGAGCGTTTCGGACGCATTATCTACCACACCCTTCAACCCCTACACAAAATACTGTTGTTCCCTACACTATTGGGCTATATTTTTGGAAAATGAGTACACTACCATAGTTCTACATAAGTTCCAAGTTCCAGCCTTCTACCATAAGCGGTTCCAGAGATCTAGAAACTAAAGAATTTTATGTAAAAGGATTTTCCATCTTAGTTCTCACATTCTGATCACACAAAAGGTATTTATTGCTCGGAGGGGTCTACTCAATACATACACCAAGAAAATTTCAGCTTATTATCTCAATGGATTTGTGAGGTAAACGCGTACGGCGGACAGACGGACATTTTTTTGCTGTATGAAATTAACTAGTCATGAGACGTGAAAATATAAAATATCAGGGTAGACATTTTGTTTTTATATTTCAGGCTAATACTTTATTTTCAAAAAATAATAGGGTAAAATCTAAATAAATTTACTTTTGAAAATTTCTTTCCTTCGAGTTTGAATATTTCCAGAGTACTTAGTATTTTTTTTTCAGTTTCAGATAAGGCACCGTCAATTTGCTTAGCATCGCATGGACTCACGGACAGTTTACGTCCCAGTTCAAAATGTACATCGGGTAAGTAAACGCTTCTACATATCCAAACTCCATCCATAAATACGTTCCGATAGTACCAAGGCGAAAAAGATAAATAAAGATATGAAACGCTGATACAACTTTCGATTAGAAAAGAATCGTTATGGTGCCTGGAGTTCGAGCCGAACATGAATTATCCATAAACTATCTATTTCCGGGAGCGGGAGGTTCATAACGCGATTCAGCTGAGCTATACAAAAGGGGCTGGTGGCATTCGGTAAATGACTTGGGCACCCTGGTATAGTCCTTACGAAATTCTAAAGGGAAACTTCTTGTACAATCTCAGCGTCGTGATGATGATAACTTTTTGATTGTCTACTTTATGGCATAGTGTGCCAAGGTTTGCTAGCGGGTGGTAAACGCCAGCTACTCAAATCCAAGGAGGAGGATCTAATCGAACGCTTACATAAATACGTAGTCTTTTGTAGCAAGGCATCGAGCGTTACGTCGTTTTTCTTCGCCACGTTATATCCCATAAAATCATGGAAAACGAATCTGCCATAAATCATATTTTTAACAATAACAAATGGTTCCTGTTCATGGGGATAATGCTTAAATGGCGTTACGACGATATTCTTCCCGCAATGTGCTTTGAGTGGCCTAGCCCAGATTTTTCCGCCTTATTTTTGGTTAAATAGAAACCGAAAAATTGATAGCCTGATGGTTGTTTAAACTTTCCGATAATCTGAAGGTGGGTGGTTAAAGGTGTTGGGATTATCGATCGGAACTCTTTACGTAACTCCTGTGAATAGCAAGAAATGCCCACTACTCGTAGAACGAAGCCAGAATGCATATATGAGTATGTAGAGATCGGGTCGGCTACTATTCGAATCAAGGGCGGCATGGTGTTATAAATATTTATGAGGTCGGTACTAATGAGTCTGTTTTCACCCCTTTTTCGAGACCCACAACGCCCGCTCTGAACGCGATATAAGTTCGCTTATGCCATTACTGGCCACATATCGCTCACATCGTATTAATTAGAGACATACAAAAGGCGCAGCAAGATTTGCTCTTTTTTTGTACTAAAGGTGAGTTCGAAAAAGGGTCTCGGTTTCGGGATTTTCAGCTTAATGTTTGGCACTGTTCCCAACTTGAAATGTGCATATGTTTGGCACGTGTTAGATTTTATAAGAAATTTACATAAAGAGTTCGTTGTTTTTAATTCAGACACATTACGGTTGAAGTTTCTTTTGTATTTGCTCTTTTGATGGTAACTACTTCAATATCATTAACGATAACTGGTAATTTTTAGATCTAAAGTAACAATTTTGAAAGAAAACAACAAACGTACCCACTACCATAGAAATATTGTTATCATTGTAGCAGTTCTTTCTTAACAATATTATGTAGAACCCTTATTTTTTGGATGTAATCATAGTGGACCCAAAAATCCAGCGGTGCTAAGTAGAAGCTGCCAGGAGCACAGGATTTTAAATCTGAATAAAATATGACAAAAAACGGTCCTTAAAAAAATCGAAGAGAGCAATTAGAAACACTTCACTCCGAGTAACTTTCTTAAAGGAACGAGTTCACTGAACTAGTTCCGGAACTGTTCATTCCCTCGTTCAGTCAGAACAGTAAATGTGCTGAGTACCTTAAAAAAATAGAAAGGTCTACAGAGTTCCGGGAAGTAGTTCCGAAACTGTTCATTTCCTCGTTTCGATCTAGAAGAGCATGTAAACCAAAAAAAAGGTCTGCACAAATCCGTGAAGTAGTTCCGGAACTGATCGTTCCATCCTTTCGCCAGTACGTTTTTTGTCACATGTCCAATGGAACTCGTTCATTTCAATGAAGAGTTCTTTTGTAACAATTCACTTCCGAACGACCCATCTCTAGGAGCAGTTGATAATTGTTTATGGTATATAGTTGAAAGTTGGAACACACTTCAGTAACGATATGATACTCAAGATGAAATACTGAGCTTCAATTCATATTTAGTGGAGGACAAAGAAGAATGAGGAGTGCGTCTTTTCTAGAGACTATAGTTTCTCACTGAGGAAGAACAACTCCGTTATCAATTCAGCATCTGAAGGTTTAGATAAATCAACGTGTGAGAAGATCTCACTCGATTTTCTTCATACTAAATTTTCTGCAAACATTCAAATATTAAATTGAGCAAAATCCGAGGTGTAGGGCGATTTCGCCCAGATGGTCAGATGGATAGACGGATATCTAAATAGAGGGATAGAGGCACAGAAGGATGGATGGATAGACGGACAGAGCGGCAAGTGAACGAACAGCAGGTTAATTTGGAACTTTTTCGCCTATAGTCTCCATTCTAGGTGTTACAAACTTCTGGGCTGACAACGATTTTTCTTACACCATTTCACTAAGCTTGAGATGTCTCCGGTAGCTTCCTTTCTATCTGTCCGAAATCCGGGTACCTGAAGACGAAAGAAAAAGTCTCAAGGTAGTGGCTAGTGAGAGCAGATGTTAGTCTAGCTAGATATAGTATTGCCGTGAGTGAATTATGGAGCGCGTTAATTGAAGGTCATCACTCTGAGTTTTTAGGAGGGGCATTCTTCAAAAGAGGCATCAGATCGGTCCTAAAAATGTCAGGGTAGCAAATTTATTTTTAAATTGCAGTTCAATCACAATACTTTAATATTAAAAATTAATGAAGTGCAATTAAAGCGCATTCTGCCAATAAAGAATTAGATTTGTATAGTGGATGAGGAGATTGTACGTGGCATGCAGAAAGAAGCACACGAAAATATAAGAATTTTATAAGCCTCCTGGAAAGAATTTACACCTCTATGATCCAAACCGATTTCCACCAGAGGCAAGCACCCAGAATAACCACCCTTACTCTTAATATCAAAAGCTGACGATATGAGTGCTGCAATCATCAAAAGGATTTGTAATAAACCGCCCACTGAGCTTTTCTCCTTCTCCTTTTACACACACATCCATTAAGAATAACAGGCATTTTCCTCGAGCTTAAGGGATGGCTTCACCGTTATAATTTTTTTTACGCATACAATCAAAAAGTTTCCATTCATTTCGAGCCAGGCTGATATGGGGGTGGTGCGCAATGACAATGACGTCGATAGTAGGACTGCGTGCAAAAATGGTGGCAGCAAGCAGAGATACGACAAGAACCGACCGACTACAAGGTAATTGCCGGAGTGATTTGTTCAGATTCGTATCATTGTCGGGGCGGCCGACATGGGGGAAAATGGGGTCGATCGACTTTTCGATGTGCTCCATTTTTTTTTTATTTTGGGTTCAACGGAAAGGGGTTTTGAAGGATTTCAATAGGTCTTGGAGGTGAGAATTTGAAGTTTGAATGTTAAGCTATATAGTATTATTCTATTATTAATTGATTAAGTTATATTTCGATGATTCTGTTGATTAGAATTCTTGCAGAGCTCTTATGTGAATGATATTAGTATCTAACAAATTACAAAATAAATTAAATAAGTAATTTTTTTAAACAGATTGCGATTTCAAGTGTACAAATAATTTTGTTAATATGTTTGTGACCATTTCGTTATCGCAAGCTAATAAAAGAATTAACCACAAATGTAAATGGAAATTGTAGAAAAAATATTTTCTTTTAAAAAATGTTGAACGTTGATAGCTGGTTAACATCCCACGGATTCGGAACCTAAATTTTAAAATCTCGAAAAATATTTACACCACCCAAAAAAAATTGTTTCGTCAAAATTTGTAAAATAAATATCGTATGATTTTATGTTTAATTTGCTGCTTAAGGAATTAAATTATTAGCATCGATAGCTTGAATTATATATAATCAAGCAATTCATTTTTTTTTAAATATTATTATATACAGTAAAATGATTGACTATTTTCTAGTAAATCAAAAAATAGTTTGAACTATTCTGAAAATGTATAAATATAACGAGACTTCATATTCCGTCGTTTGTTTGGGAAATCTGTGTAAAGGATTGGGGAGATTTTAATCGAAATTTCGAGATCAAGCCAAATCTGGTATATGAACAATAAACCTAAAGTTAATCATATTCAAGAAATAGTAATCCAATTAATCTTAATCTATATGGTAATACACATTCTAACAAAAAGAAACTTAACTACAGATGTATTATAAGTTTTGTGTCAAAGCCCTTTTTATTAGTCAGCACTAGCGAACTCAAATACAGCCATACTGCTATGGGTGCCTGGACTTAGTGATACTAGCTGTGTTTTTTTGCAACTCTATCGAGAACGGATTAGCATAATTACATTGAAAGCAACACCAACTCTTAATCCAGTAGTCTTACTAGACTAGTTAACCTACTCAGTAGAAATAGTTCTTCAGTTAACAAGTTGGAGGCTGTAGGGTTTGTGGCATTTGAAAATTTCGTTTCCCAGCGGTTGGTAGCAATGAGCTTTGACAATTCAATTCAATTCACTTTGACATTTGTACTACTTGTCAACAATTGATGCCGAAAAAAACATCAACAAACTGTCGTTTTCAATAGTTTCGAGGAAATTGCTAACGGTGCTTGGGTGACTGTTAGGAAAAAACGTGAATTATCTTAATTATTTCATTTTGTGTCGTTTACCTCTTATAATTTATCAGTAAGCGACAGTTCGAATTAAAACTGTTAAATTGTTTTCAGGTGCAACAACTTACCAGTTCAAAACTTGATTAATAACTCTTACTCTAGATTGTTTTTTTTGTGGAGTACCTAATCTGCTTTACTCTCGATAGCAAAAAAACACACCTATTGTAGGCAATGAATCTGTGGACCAGTTAGCAGAAAAAGGAGCTGCCATTGCGAAGAAACTTCCAGAACATTACTTTCTAACACCTTTGCGACGCATGTCTAAAACCATGGCTACATTGCTGGTATACGTACCATGGTATCGTGAATACCATAAATGTATCGCACAATATCACGCTTTTACTAGATAAAGAACCTAGTTTAATCGTGGTTTTGACGTCACTTCGTAGTATACCACATAAGCAGTGCCACTTTCCAGCCTGTGAATGTTCTGCTAAATAAAACTGCCAACAAATGAAATGACATTTGATGAGCATAACCACCAGAATGACAGATAAACAGCTGATGTCAATGCATACTACCTATTGTTGATGTATCACCGTATCTAGTTTCCTATATTATGATCATACCACACTGGAAAGTATACCACCAGTGTATCAATGGTATAACTCACTCAAGAGCATATTAAAATTTATTGATATAACCGTCGTGAGTGAGTTATAATCAGGGAGAACAATCACACTAGGTCCACTGAGGCCGCAATGAATCGGGTTTTTTTTAGACTGCCTTCCACAACCTACAATCTACAATCTAGTCATCACTATACTTTCTCAATGACAAAGTAAAAATGTAATATCGCAAATTTCTAGTAAATTTACATGAAAATCTCTGAAAGAAATTATTTTTTCCTCTTAAAAAAAAAATATTATTATATTGTTTTATCAAATAAAATATGTTTAAGTCTACTCTCTGGTTGACTTCGTCAGCTATCGTACAACTAGTATAAGCTAAGCTAAGACACCAACCGAAATTTAATTGGGAGCAAGCATTCTCTATGTTGGATGTAAAAAACTGTGAAAAATTTGTATTGTGGTGGAATATTTATTGGCATCCTTTGCAATCTTTTAATTTCTTTTTCAATTATTATTTTCCAGAAACAATCAAGAAGTGATTTATTGCTCCGGTTTGCATTATAAAATGCAAATTGCTTCTCTAAATCCATAAAAATACAAAGCGCTAACCCATTATCTCCGAAAAAGAAAATACAGTAGCCAATTTAACCCGGCACCGATTAACCCAAACCGAATACTAACATCCTTCAAGGACTAGAGGTTAATGTTTCGGACAAAAATTTATCGCCCGTGAAAGTAAAGTCGAATCGTTCAAAGTCGTAAGTAAGAGGGGTGCGTGGGCACAAAATTGATGTTTTGTGTAAATATTTTGGATGTGCTCGGGAAACTTCCTCGCTCCCAGCTTGTCCTCATCCGGCCGTTTAGATTTCCCGCTTCTGACACTCGCATGAATATTCCATGTGAGCGATTCCGAAGGCGAAAAGTCAGGACCAAAACCCAACTAGCCAGGATCATAAATCATCGTCCTTCGATTGGATCTGTACAGCGTACGGGGTGGGTGCCTTAACGCTGTAGCTCGTTCGCGTGTCATCCGCTAGCTATGAATAGTTTGGCTTTTAAGCAGTGACTAGCCGAATACCCGTTCATTTTTCACCCTCACCCCAATCGAACGTCGCCCCACCCCGAAACTCAAATGATTTCTTGCGTTTTTTCTTTTTTATTAATTGCCGGACTCATGGGAAAATATTTTCTTCGGGACGAAATTTCATAAAAGGATGATTAGCACAATTGAAAATGCGCAATCCTGATAATGGGATAATCACGAACTTACACGGTGTTTATTTTGATGCTGTGAAGGCCGGCCTGGGCGCAGTCCATTGTCGGGAAATTGGTCCGAAGGGGTGTCATTTAGACGAGAGGATTTAATGGGATTAACTTCAAGTGCCATTACGCGATGATAGAAGCAAGATAGCGAGGGGAAAGCGACTGATCTCAGGAAAATTGTTGCATGATGCGATAGGACACTTGAGGGAGAAATATGTACATATGTTTGATGTCTTCACTTTCGAGAACATAATTATCTATTTCTGCGATTATTTTGAAATAATTGAGATTAATAGCATTGTGTACCTTTTAAACTTTAAATAAGACAAAGTTGTAGCATAAAATTTGAAGGTCGAGCGATGAATATTGTTGTGTGTCTCCGGTTTAAATATTTCAGCACGCAGGTCATAATTTAACGAACATAGCTACTTAGGTATAATAACTTTATAAAAAATAAATTAATTCTGCTCATTACAAATGATAAAACTTGTAACGAATCATGAATTTTTTGGTGTATGTTTTCACAGTACATTTTAAATTGGAGGTTTTTCGATAAATGCTGTTCTAATTTATTTTGTGTGACGTTTTGGACTCGACTTTCGAGGCGGAGTACTTTAAATTGAAATAAAATACAGAGAAATATTTTTAATATCCATGAAATTGTCTTTATTTGAAAGACAATTTCTTGCCATTAATGTATGAATATGATTTCGACTATGTGGCCGCCGTGGCTGGTGCGTACATGGCGTAATCTGGAAGTCCAAGTTTCACAAAATTTTCGAAGTAAATCAGGCTGTATTTCGACAAAACCGCATCGAAAGTTGACTTCCAAGTGCTAAATAGTTTTTGATTTATCGGCGTAGAAATGGGATGCGTATTATCGTTTAAAGTAAACGTATTGCGAAAACGACCCATACTTTCTCGAATAAATCGCTCTGATGGACGATATTCACCATAAAGTACACAAAATGCATGCAATGCCCAATGAGTTTCCTGAATTACCGAACTATGATTCTTAAAATAAATTTGAAAAATTTCGTTGATCCGGCGTGAGTCTCTTCACGATGAATTGCCAAAAACTGACCCCAAAACCATCAGGAACTGTCAAATTGGCTGTCACAGAAAATAGTGATACCAATTTGAAGTCCGCCTCTGAAAAAAACCCTTTAGTTTAACAAAACACATTTTTTTTTTGGTAATATTACAGTGGAAGAAGTTTACTCTTTGAAATGGGCGCATAATATTTCAATTTAATTCGATAGTTAATGGAAGGCTTACTAACTAGGCTTCCCGAACGACCTAGTTCAGAAGAGCGTTCTCAGAACTGAAATGAATAGTCAGTTCTGCTCCTAGTTCGTTTCTATTCATTCATTGTCGTTTGAAAGTCAGTGCTACAATATACTTCGTCTGACAACCTTTTTTTTTGCTCATCACATTCTACCACAATGACGATTACGAACCGTTCCAAACTTCACTGCCTCTCTGAATTTCCGCGAACTAGTGAACTAAGAACGAACTAGTTCACGAGGGTTCGGGAATCGGAAATGATCGCTCAGTAAGGTGAACTAAAATGCGTAGGCCTATTACTAATTTTTGGGGCTGTTTGCCAACAGGCATAGGGGTTAAAGAAATGTTTCTAGGAAAATAAACGTTGCTGCTCTAGTAGATTGTATTTCAGCCAATTGAGGTGAAAAGCTAAAACCTGCTTGTTCATTATGAGTGGACTGTACGCTATTGTATATTAATAGGTAACTTCGTAAAACCAGTGCCTTACAAAAAGAGATCTCAGCTTCGGAATGTAGATTTTTATTTAAATTGAAATTTACTTACAAAAAATTGAAAATTACATTCAAATTGACTATTCCCAATGTAAATTTACATGAAAAGATGAGACATATCTGCCTACTATCGAAAAGATGTAAAATTTAACGGATTTTTCACTCTGTAGTTTTTATAAATTTACAATACTTAAAGCAGTCATCCCGTGTGAGGGTTTCCAACTATGTTTTTCAAATCGGTAGATATGATATCTCAAAATCTGTCGAACGAATTTCTTTGAAATTTAGTAAACTTATTCAGTACTAATATATACAGTCTCCAAACTAGGATAATTGTGATTCATCAAGCGGTTTTTTTTTTGTCGACCTAAAGAAGTCGTAAAAATACATCAAAATTGACGACAAAAAGTTCAATAAGGTGCCAAAAATTAACCGTTCAATATTTTTTAATAATCTTAGTTCCAAGACTAGTTCAAACTTCACAGATTAAAATGCCGTTTGATTTTTTTTGTTGAGATAAGCAGAACGCCCGCAGTCGTGTCTACCGAAAACAAGGTTTTTGCGTGCGTGCGTCACGTATCCTTGAAGCAACAAGCGGGAAGGGAAGCAATTAATGCTAAAAATTAAAATTTGTAAATCAAAGCAAGAGGAATAAGTCAATGTAATAGTAGTCAGGGTGGCTTAGTGGCTAGAGTACTGGCCTGCGGTGCACCTGGTACCAGGTTCGAATCCGCTTGGCGACAAGTAATTTTCGAGAATGGGATCGGGTGCCGGACTACCAGTTCATTCAGCTGTACCTGAGTTAAAATCGGGGTAATAATCACGGACGAGCGTGTGGTTGACCACTTCATCTCCTAGTGTTCCGTTGGTCTCGTAATGGAGTGACTCTAGTATTACTTCGAGGCCTAGGCCCGATTCGGGCTGTTGCGCCATTGATTATTATTATTAAGAGGAATAAGTCGGGTCCTGGCTTTTGACCTCCCCGAATCATGCAAAATTTTATTCCTATTCCTATACCTCCATTTCCAATCACGGAAAACTACATACCCAATTTTCATTAAGCAATTAGAACTGAGGCCGATTTGCTTGTATCCCAGTTCTGCCCATTCTGTACAAAGTAAACATTTCTAAACCAGCCTAAAAGCATACGACGAACTTCATTTAAAAAAAAAAAAAAAAAAAAAGTTCGACACCCCGACTTACAATAACAACAAGAATTTGTGAAAATATTTATGACTGGAAACGGGCAACATTACTTGTCGGCACGTGTGAATCGCGTGTTACGTCATTCATAAGTCATTACGCGTCACGTGTGCATCGATCTTAACTAAAGACAACAATAACATCGAGAAGGATATTTCAGTCGTCGGCCAGTCGTGAAAATTGTCTGTAGCAAGCCGAAAGGAAGTAATCCAAGAAACTTGCACTTTTCATGGTTTAGGGGTTGGTATCTGTCCAGTAGTGGTCACCATACTTTCGACGACAAATCCCTGTGCTTTCTGCGCTCCTTTCCAGTAAACCGTCTCAAGGGACCGATCAATAGCTACCGCACATTGTTCCGGTTGCCTTGTGCTTTTCTTCGTAGTCCGAGTTCCGAGTTCCTAGATCAGATATCCTTCTGATATCCTGGAAGGATACTAAAGCTGCCACAGAGGGTGCTCGACCTGCCGACTTCACGGACCACCCGTCGCTGTGAATTATCACTTGATTTGGTCTCCACTCTCCTCCGAAAAGAAACCACTTCCACATCCCTTCGTTTTTATTACTATACTACGACTGTTGTTGTTGCAATCGAACAGAGGACGAGGACCATATTGCAAAAGTCAGTTGAGTTATTTATTTTGATTTTGAATGTGAATTTGATTTTAGCACCCCATGGCTACGCTTCACATCGTCGTATTGTTCCGAGGATTTTAATTTTAAAATGTTTTTTCTTTTCACTGGATGTCTCGTTATATTTCAATTACGTATTTAATGGACGAAAAGGGTTTCGCTGGGATCACGTATGTCGGGATGGGGTTGAATAGGTGTCTGATTGTTTTGCTGCATGTTAAGGTATAAAACAAGGACTAATTTTATTTCATTTAGGAATTATGATATTGTTAATTTATGTTCGCATACGACTAAAATGGCTTGGACAGAATGAACAAGGAATTTTTGAAATCGCCAAGGTAGTGACCCATTGAATAAATGGAAATGGAACGAGAACTGACGGTGGCTGGTAAAAAATTGAAAGCAGTGGGTTAAAATAATTTGGTAGGCATGTCCTTAGAGGTTCTTTATTGAAGGAGGACTTCATCCGCCTCTAATTTGCATTATGTCGGTATTTCACGTAACAGTTGCTCCATTTCTCCTTTAAGCAGCACAACGTTGCGATATTCTGCTACCCTTTTGCCAGCGCGTTATCCCAGAAGTAAGTATTGCCTCCACGAATCATTCGCTTACGTACGAAGGCGCCCTAATAGCAAAGTCAACGTAATCAAAAACGTTGACGATACGACAACGTTGGAGCCAAGTACATCTCTATAGTAAGGCGACGACTGTCTTTCCGGAAATGAAGTTAGGTGGGTGGATTGCGCGATTTTAACCACTTTTCATCATCGTCTTCATCTCGCTGCTTGCAAAGTGTTCACGTTCGTGCTAGACCCGAAATTTCTTCATCTATGTGAAATTTAATTTACGCAAGGGTTGCAATTTAAACACAACACAAGAGGGTGATACGATCTCGAACGGTTTGAGTCATGGAAGCGTATTGAGTTACACGGCACAAGGAATAATAATCACCATTCACCATCGGCCACCACCAGCACCACCACTACTACCACCCATGCTACAGCTCGCGCGACACCCAGGACTAACAATAGGGGATGATTATATCATGTATAGAAGTCAAAAAGCTGTTCGGTGTCAAATTTGTTGTACCCGTGGCACACGTCAACTATCTCTTCGACCCCTCCGAATTAACTATCTATCGGCAGGGAAAGCATATTTTCGATGTCATTTTCAATTGCCATCGTGGGAAAACTACCCCCGAAAGTGTGCCGATAATTTTGAAATCGAATAAAAAAAAGGACACTCGCGCGCAATCAATTGTCCTCGATTATTTATTACGGTACCGTGAACTTTAGTGGTATATCACTGCTTCTGGAGTCGCTTTTTCACGTGAAACTGTTAATTGTTTATTTACCACGTAGATCTAAGTGATTGGGAGGAGTGGACTGATGTAGGTAGATCTGAGGGTTGCAGATAAATAATGAATTCAGTTTTATTCACACTAATGTGATTTTTTAGATAGATAATTATGTACAGCTAAAAAAAAATATCCTTAAGACCTGGCATTAGCATGTAGGTCCATTGCTATTATATTACTTTATTGTTCTCTAATAATGAAGTATTGTGATCGACCTGAAATTTCAAAAAAAATTGCTACCCTGAAATTTTGTATATTTTCACGTTTTAGGACAATATTCAGATTTTTATTTCTCGAACACCGTAATGAATAGAAAGCTAAAAATCTAGGATTATTTAGAGCCACTACAGAGACATCCTAGAAAAATAAAATGTTTAATAGGGGTAGTAAGATAAGGGGGTGAGCGGTGGGCTTTTATATCTCAAAAATGGTTTAAGCCAGAAAGCTGAAAATTAGTACATTAGTAGGTATATTAGATGCGCTAATACATAAAGTAATTAAAGCCAAAAAAAGATTCTTAACCAGGAAGCTACAGTGCTTTCCACAAGAACGTGTGGTAAAAAAAAGCATTAAATACTGTGAAATTCAATAAACTCATATTTATTTCTTAAACTATACTTAAATGTGAATTTCGAGACTAAATTAATATGACGGCCAGTCACCGTTGTTATCTATAATCGCTTTGACAACTTTGGCTCAATTTTTTAGCGTAATCCACACTTAAACCTCTCCAAATTTGTCTTAAACGTCGAATAAGTTGTCGCGTGGTGGATATTTTTTTCCCTTTAAGCTTGTTCTTCATGAACGACCACAAATTTTCAATGGGATTCGCATCAGGACTCTGCGATGGCCAGTCCAATGTTGTTATCGCATTTTCTTCTTTCCAAGATGTGCAGAGGCGACTTCGATGTTTCGGATCGTTGTCTTCTTGGAGAATCCAGTCATCGTTTTGGGGTCCATATAGCAACTCAGCAGACTTTAACAATCCCTTCTTGTATAAATTCAGCATGATTTCAGCATTCAGATTCCTGGTGAAAGCAATTAACTTCCCGAATCCCTTTTCAGAGAAGCACTCATAAACATGCACCTTTGCTGGATGTTTGACGGTACTTTGCAACATTCTTTCACCGCTTTTTGTCCAAGCCCTCTTCCAGTAATTGAAAATAACAAAAGATGACTCATCGGTAAATATTACGTTGCTCCAATCGCGGTCCAAATTCTCCGTGCCCAACTCAGTCTTTTTTTCACATGTTTTTCTGTTAGTAGCGGTTTGGGGTTTGAGCTCCTGTTGCTGATGCCACATTCTTCAAGTCTGCGTCTAGTTGTAATTTTTCCTTGGTCTGTTGCAGACCTAACGTCGGGTTTTCCCTGAATAGCTGAGCGATCACTTTATCGTCCCGTTTTGATGTACTCCTTGTACGGCCTCTACCTGTCCCATCATCGACATTGCCATGCTCTTTATACCTCTTTATCCACTTCCTTACATATGAAGCACTGCTTTTGGTATATTTTGCAATCTGGCTCACACTCATTTTGGGTCCTAGAGGATGGGTAAGAAGAAAAACAATTTCAAAACGTTTCTTATAGAGAGCACTAATTTTTTAAACTGTTGTTTTTACGGAAGATGAAACAATACTGACCAAATTATTTAAACTCGAAATCGGCAATGCTATGTCATTCGTAATTTTATATAAAACATAACTGTTCGAGCAGGTAGGAAGAAATTATTTGACACACGTTCTTGTGGAAAGCACTGTATGTGGAACGTTAATTTTTAAGTTGTCAGTTGCATCGTAACCTACATCGCTTCTCAACCCTAAACGCGTCCCGGACTACTACCCAAAAAATAATAAAGTTGCGCCCAGACTGTTGGCCGATTTTAATATTTTTGTTTCGAACCATCTAGAATATATAGAATGTAGAATCAATTGATTTTCCACTGAATTTGAAATTTAAAATTTAAAATTACGTTCGAAATGACTATTACATCCCAATGGAAATTTACTTGAAAAGGTGTGGCAAAAGATGTAAAATTCAATGGATTTTTTTACTGTGTAGCTTATCCTTTTTTTTACCCTCTCGACAACAACAACTAGAATAACTAGATTTCAAAATCTCAAAAAGCGTTTACACCACCCTGAGCATATTTTTTCGACGTTTAAAAATTTGGCAACTGACTGTGTTTTTTTTTCAAGGCTTAAACCCTTTCAACAAAGAGAAACTAAAAAACTTGGGTGGGAACGTGTTGAAACCCAAATACCATGGGGCAATTGGCGGTTTGACCCCCCCCCCCCCCCCCCCGTGCGCACGGGCCTGTGTTAGGGCAGTCCTGGCGGGCTCCAGCCGATTTCATTATTCAGATTTAGTTATATTTTGAAATTTTTGCAAAGTTCGGATACTATTTAGAAACGCCCAATGAGTTAATATTAAATAAAATAATTGTGGAAAATACCTATGTTAACCCACTAACCCCAAGTATAATAGCTACTATAGTCCAAGATCAAATCTTGTTTCGTGAATACATCAAGCAGCGCCCGCAAGATTAAAATAATAATTCAATTATATGTGAACGAACACTGCACATGGCGTATAACGACTTCTACAGTACCTACATATTTATTCAGGTAATTGAATAAAATATAAACATTTGCATAACGAACTATTACAAGATGTACACACTTTAAATTTAAATTTTCATTAATTGCTCTAGTGCATCTTAACTTGGTTAAGGTCGGAAAATATAATTGTAAACGATGCGTTTTTAATGAAGTAACACAAGGTATTTTATGTTAAAAATTTTTACAAGTAGTTTAAAGTAATCGATGTGATTGTTAACTTTGACTCGAATATGAACAAAATTTACGTACTCGTCGTAGCACTTATAGAACTCTTGGCTATAATACTCGTATTCTATTTCATATTAAAGAAAAATGTACAAGTAGCTCGCATGCAAAATTAGTAAAGTTTATATTATATTTATAGAGAAAAGAGCAGTCAAATTTAATGATAATGAATTCCAATGAAGTCCTATCATTTAATATTAAAACAACATAAAATTTATCTGTTAAATTTAAAGCCAATATGCACCACTTATTATAAAGTTGAAATTTATATAAGTTTGCACTCTAGGTAAAGAATCGAATTGGCCTGATGACTACTTGAAAAATTAGTAGAGAATCCCCGATTATGTACTAATTTCATTGGAATTAAGCCGCATTTATGGACAATGACTTTAGAAAGAATTTGGACAATTTATTTCTGGTTCATGGGTTGTATGTACCTATACAAATTTTCATCAAACTCGGCTCTCTGGAGTTACCAGTGTGCAAACTATATCAATATTCTTGTTTTCATAATCATAATCATTTATTTCATCCGTAAAATTCATTTTTTTGCTTAGATGCAATAAATTACTTAAGTGATTAAACATGTTTGTATATCTTTACAGCTTTGTTATAGTTGGTGGCATGCAGCAATTTTAAATGTTGTATGATTTAACTATAATTTATACTTAAGGAAAAATTTTCAACAAATACCTTCTACGATTAATGATTATTAACCTACTTAAAGCTAACTTAAGGCTAACTTAAAGCTAATAACGCAAACTATATTTTTTAAGAATTCCGTCTTATTTGCTAGGTCTAATGAGGTATCAAATTCATTTTACTTCTTTGCGCTTAACTTATATTTGCCTATAAATTTATTTCAGGATTTTGCAATGTCCAAAAAATCAATAACAGGGCTTTGGCTAATTGTATACAATTTTATGAATTCCGATATATCTATTGACTGAATTGTTTTACGTCGTCGGACGTACGCAAACACGTTTGATGGCTCATATCTTACAAACCCTTTGGAGATTTAATTTATTTCATATTTTCAGTAATTAGATTAGTTAATAGATGAATAAAACTTGAAACTTGCATTCGACATTTGGAATTGAGATTCATAGTAGAAACCTATGACATAACAAAAAAAATTTGGAACATCCTGTGCAAAAAACTTGAATCTTGAAAATTGACTTGTAGGTCTATTAGAGAAAAAACAACCTACTGTCCTGGAGAACAATAGTCATTGATAATGGTGTCTATTTCATCATTTCTCTTAATTCTTCTGAAATATCGAATTGATTTTACTTAAAAAAAATGCTTACAGAATATTTTTAAATTAATTTTAAACGCCAAATGTGTTGTAACTCTTTTTACGAATAATGCCATATCCCTTGGATTTCATTCTCAATCGAATAAGTTTTTACTTCCACGGGATTTATAAGTAATCCCCTAAAAAGGATGGAGAGGAAGACGAATATTTTAAAATTTTTCCTATTCAACCACTAAGAGGGTGTAACACGGTTGAATACGATATCACGATTTCCGTCATATGTCTTAGATCTGATAAGATATTGAATTGGTTTTTACTTCCATGACTAGCGACTATTTATGCTAAACTATTATTAAATCAAATAAAATAATTTATTAAATATTTAACTTTAAAATAACATTTATTAATAATGAAAATATAATTATATATTTTGCCATAAATAACTTTAATTTTACATATCCTCCAATATAAATAATTGCGGTATTATTATTTTCCTAGATTATACAGTCTACCTGAAAACTTCAATACTTTGTGATAATATGAAAACTACCAAAAAATGTTTCCTCACATATTTACAGATGTACAGATATTTAATAATAATAATAATATTTCTGTGGTAAAAAGCAATAACAGCTTATGTCGAGATAAGAAAAAATCACTTTTCAAGTTTTCAATTGAATTTTTCTTTTCTTCAAAAAAATGACAATATTTGCTAGATTTGTATGTCATTATTATTGTGTTGTATTATTAAATTCAATAAAATAAGATCTTCTAACATATGTTTTATTAGTTTATATATCAATTTTGACTTAAGCTGTTATCGATTTTTACCACAGATTTATTCATTGATAATTTCGATTATAAACTTGTGTTATAAATAGCCAGAGATCAGACAATAGTCGGTACAGATATTCAGTTTTGTACAATTAATTAATAAATACAAACACATACAATAAGTGCTAATAATAAATGAATAAGAAGACTTGAAGTCTAATTATTTTATTTAAAAAATATTTTAGATGTAGTTATACATACCAAAAAAAAGTGTTATTAAAAATTTCCCACCATATCTTAAGAATAATATGTGATGATTACCTTTAAACATAGCTGAATACATTCTTTAAATCGTTTTATATCTCTCAGTTTATGTTAGAAAGTTGAATTTTTGTTCGTATATTTAGCTATACAAGGAGGTTATTATAAGAGGGCATGTTTAAGGGATGAAGTTTGAGATTGCAACGGAAAAATCATGTGAGAGGATCGGTTACCTAGTAATACCTAAGTAAACTAATCTATGCAGAAGTTCGTCGAATCTGGTGAAGAATTGGCCTTATATTATCCTGTGCTAATAAAAAACTCGTTGTAGAAAGAGGAATAATTTTTCTAGAGGGATTGGTGGCGAAGCTCTAAGGGTTGTATAATATAGTAGCTACTTTCTAAGCGTGGCCCCAGTTATTGCGAGTTTTATGAAAGATTGATTAGGAATTGGATTTCTGACAATGAATGTTGTTTCAACTCCAAAACACTCCTGTATTCACGCCTGACGTATGACTATGTCATAAATTATATTGAAACCAACGACGTCGGTAACATTAAACTAGCTCGCACTAGGTTACCGAGGTCATTTTAAAGATAAATCGCACAAAAATTCTATGACATACATACATATGTATATCGTGTATACAAAGTATTATCGAAAAAGGAGGTTTTGTTTTTACCCTTCATAGTAAGTAACTACATAATTTCATTTTAAGAACTCATATCTATCATTGAAAACGCTCGAATATTTCGAGATGAAGCACAGGAAATATCTTGACATTAGCACAACAAAAAATTGGTTTCTATTCTTTTCAGACAAACAATAAGATGGTTTGGATTTCTCATTGCACTATTTCCTATTTCGTTTTTACGAAATAATCACTTTTAAATGCCAATTAATAATTGAAAGAAGAAAAGTTGAAAATAATAAGTGGCCATTTTTATGACCGGATCTTAGTGCAAATTCGTTTCGATAAACTGAATGAAAATCATCAAATAAATCTGCTAAAACATGGAAGAAATAACATCAAAAAATAAAAATAAAATCATAACTTAATCTAGAACTTAAAGTAAGAACTAGACCTAGGTGGTGCAATAATTACAGTTTTGCTACATTTGCGCCTATGTAGAAAGGAGAGAGAGAATCAGCGGGTTGAAATCTGCTAATTTATTTTATTATTCAAATAATAAAAATTTTTGTGATCAACATGAAATTAAAAAAAAAAATGCTACGCTTAAATAATGTTTGAAAACTTCATTTCATTTCACTTCACTTCACTTCATTTTGGTGAAGATTCGCAAAACATGCAATAATGTTAATGGATATATAATTACACATCTTTAGAATGATTTGAAAACAATTCGCTTAACATTCAACAAAGTACTATCTATATCTATACAAAATATAGCTCTTTATGTTTATTCGATTTTGAGAAGCTTAGGTGAATCATGTAATCGTAGGAACGATTCAAAAGTAGATGGACAGTATATTCTGCTAGAAAGTCAATTATGAGTCGCAAGTGAATTCATTTTCGATGAGTTAATTCGCAATGCTGTTTCACTTTCGAATGATTTTCGAATTAAAATGTTTGCTGAGATATATTTTATTATAAATATTTACGGAAACAGATTGTAGGAAAATCTTCCTCAATATCATTTTAAGATGTTAAGAATAAACTTTCCTAAAACATTAACAATCGAATGAAAGATAAACTGTATCTGGAGTGATTACATTTTTTAAAACCAAACATTTTGCTGAAATAATTAAAGAACCCCTCCGGAATTCTGCAAGGCTCTACATAATTAAAAACAAAGAAGAGAAAACTGTAAAGCGTACAACAGCGAGGGCAGTAGCATCTCGTTTAGCTTTTAGCATTCATCAAACTGAAAATAAGAAAAACAAATCCACTACAGCTCCGAACGGATGAATAAAAGCCCTGGGAAATTAATGCAAAAGCAAAAGCAACGAATAAAAACTTTTCCTTCTCTCAAGTCTTGGAAAACTCGAAGAAAAGTCTTCTCTCAAGACAATGCCATAAATTTGATTTCATGAAAGAAGTTTTCTTTCGTTCTGGCTGAATGGAATTTTTGCTTAAACTTCGACTACTATACCATAGCGAAGCGACCATAACGAACGCAACCATTTTACCCACCCTCATTACTCACCTTTCATCGTTTATAGCGACGCTGCATAGGTACGTACACTGTAAGGATAAATTCCATATAGTGCTACGTACTATAGCGTTTTTGTTTCTCCACCATGTTTTTCATCTCGGCATCTTCTCTTCACTTTTCGAGGATTCTTATAATATCGAAGCAACAAAACACACATTCTTTTACAAATCAAAAATTTCTCGCGCAGAATCTTAAATCTAGTCGGAGATTATTTTAAAACAAAATTTACTAAATGTGTGGATGCCATCGGAAGGGGTGCAGGGTTAAAGCGGCACCGTTTTAAAGCCTGCAAAAATTCGCGAAGGTGTAGTCTGGCAGGAGCGATGGTGGTGTTCATCAAACCCTCGACGGGTATCATCATCTCGTGATAACAGCGCTCTAAACTCCATAAGAAAATCATCGGTGTTCCCTTCATGCCCTCTCCTCCTTTGCCGATCCGCCAGCTCGTCATCATCCACGATTTGACGTTCCTGGGTAGGAGGGGGTTTCCCGAATATCCTGGACCTGGCAAAGTGCGAGTAGGTGTATTAACAACTCGACAACGAAACGGTAATATCCTCGTGTTTGGTGGAAGGAAGAAGGAAGTGGATAATACATCCGTCCTTGTTGCTTCATGATGTCAACCCCAAAAACACCCGACTCCCGAGCAAGTTGTAGCTATGTGCTTCCCTACATGTTATAGGACGACACACCCTTATAGAGCTTCCAGCGTACGAATACTACGGAGGGTGCAAAATTCCTAGGCAACAGGACAACGACTAAAAGAAATTGGCCACACCCATTGATAATGTTTTGATTGGTGGAACCGAGAAAGGTGTAAGAGTTGATGTTCGATGGTGTAGGCCAGAGCGTACACTGTGAATGTGCACCCCATGCTCGATTTCGTAGTGTTGAACGCTGCCGGGGCTCGTCCTTCTTCGATAGGGTGCAGAATGTTGTTGTTCAACGGAACACTCTCAATTGTCGTATTGTCGCGTTACAAGACGGTCGTACTCGTCCATATTTCCAAGTGCTCACCGAACTGCTCGTACCATCCACACGAAATAGACAAATCCTTTTCGGGACGCTCCGCACAGCTAGCCCCATCTACCAGTCAGTCAAGTGGTGCGACCATAGCGCATATAAAAGAACGCCGGAAGTAGAGGTGTCCGGTAACGGTAACCGGTTCCGATCGTCACTCTTTTCCCGTTCCTGTTCCTGTTCCGTCGTTTCGGTATTTGTGCGAGCCCCTAACCGTTTTAGGGGATACCAAAACCTAGTGCCCCGCTCAAAAGCAAGCTTTCGTCATCCAGTCAACAGGACGTCCCACGACGTCATTTCTCACGAGTTGACTTCTGTATAGTATTGCAGGCTTTCATTGTGTGCGAATCGCTTCTAGGACCTCGGATTCGAACAATAAAAAAGTCCTTATTACTTTGACGTGTTCGATTTATAAAGTTCAAAGCGATATTCGAGTGGAATTGGTGCCGGTTTCTCGTTTTTTTTTTTTAATTGGGCGAGATCCGGATTTTCGTTGGTCCGAAGCAAGGACTCCCGCACGGATTTGTGATTTAGTGGAAAAGTTTTCAGTTGTTGAGTTTCAGGAAGCTTGTGATATCCTACGATTTATTGAAATAATGCAACAAACAATGCTAAGTGGATGATACATTCGGTTCGAATCAAACTAAAACTGTTGAGTTTTTGTGAATTCTCAAAATTGAAAAACGATTGGAATATTTATTGTGTGCTCGTGACATGATGCTCGATATTAAGAGCTCTGCTGATTACTTGTCCCGTTCAGCAGGAACATTTAGTAATTTCTCGATGTTATTTGCGGGTATGCAAGTTTTCTTTTGTTTTAATAAATTTAAAAATAATTTTACCATCTGTTTATTTCGTAAATTTAAGAATATTCCAACAAAATGAGAGTTAAATGTGAGTTTCTTTCTTCATCTTTCATCAGTTTTCTCCATTTTCGTTTTCAAATTGAATGTCCATTAACATTTTTTATGTCGCTGTTTTTAGTCGACGTCGACGTATTTCAAATAAAAGAGACAATAATGTTCTACAATAGTTAGTCTACCGCACAGGCAAAAATTACATTGATGTCCCAAAAAATTAAATTTATAGTACTCGTATAATAAAAAATATTTAAATTTAATATACTTTAATAAACCAATATCAACGAATACTTGGAAAGAAGTTATAAGTAAGTTATAGGAGCAACTTGTATTCGGTAACTTGAGTAATATCTTGGAGCTAAGATGTAGTTGTCATAGTGCCGAAATATACACTCCAAAGTGAGCCAGTTTAGGTTCCTGGAGTATAAAAATAATAAATTCGCCAAACTGATTAACTCCAGGAAGCATTAAGCTCTTCGTTCCAATCTGGCGGATACAGTTCACATTTCACAGGGTGTTGATAAGGGAGAAATACTTTTCTAACATCTAAAGTCAGTATCTTTTTTAGGGAGATGTGTCCATTCTGTAACCGAATCAGGAAGGAACTTTTAAAATCCGGACTTTCGAAAAATCTTCAGGACCAGTATGTTATTAACAAACTCCAATACCGTATATAGATGCTGGGATACAAACGAGAGACCACCATTTCACTTATTTAAATTTTGGTTTGTCCGGTGCCGAATGGCCGAATATCATACCCTGGAAGGTCCTACATTGACGACCTGAAAAAGATCAGAAACCGTACCTCAAACAATTGAATTGGTACTTTCCTAATAGGTGAATAGGATGGATCTTTCAGTTCCTAATACGTATTGGATGATAGTTCAGTAATAGCAATTTTATTGACGTACTTTTTTGTTGATCAACACCGAAAATCATCAAAGATCCGAGTGCACTTTTATCGAATTTTTTTTTTTGCAGTGAAATCAAAAATGTTTTAAAAATTTTTGCCATTACCCAAATTTTTTATCCAACATTTTATTCTCTTTTCCAAAACTTATTTTTTGGTAATTAAATTTTTATAGCACGTTTCTGTAATTGAATTTACAGTGGAGACAATCACAGTGCAAAATGTAATATGGTTCTAGTTACACTGAAACTAGGTATACTACTTTGTTCCTTAAAACATATTGTAACTAAAGGGTCTTTTCGAAAAGGATGATCAATGTTTAAATGTAAATAAAACAAGTTGTGTATAGTCACAATCCTTTTTTTATTTGAGCGACGGACCTTCTTTATGCCTACCATGACAGCAGTGCCCCCGGTTTATATATAAGTATGTAGTTATAAAACAATTTGGGTTACCTCAACATATGTATGTATGTGTATACTTTCGAATAAAACCAACCTGGATAAAATTAAACAAATAGATTTTGAGATAATAATATCTAAAACTCACCTATTTCTTCCGCTTTCTGTTCGGATGTTCGCCCTTAAGCATTTGAAATTTCAAAGTTTAATTCCACTGAAAAAATTCAAAAAAATTGTAAGCCCAGCTTTGAATAATCTTAAGATACAATCTGGCTGGTACTGTCAACTTTTGCACTGACCACCGTCAACTGCCGAGCAGTCGCAAACAGACATGACAGCTTGTTTTCGCCTGCAGCAGCAGTCTACTGCTGTCAGTTTCTACTAACCGCGACGGTCGGCAGCCAGACTGTACCTTTAGGCTGACCGCACACTGAAAGAGCAAAAACAGTTTTAGTCAAAAACATTTTTGACTAATCATGAATATGTCGCTGTTTCAATCGCAATTCAACGATTAGAGCACACTGATTAATTGTGTGCCTCCAAGGCACGAGACTAATCAGGTTTTGACTAAAAATGTAGGCACACTGAAAGAGCAAAAACAGTTTTAGTCAAAAACGTTTTTGTTTTTGCTCTTTCAGTGTGCGTCCAGCCAACAGTTTTAGTGATTAATTGATTTGATTTGTTGTACTGAAAAAATTGTTGAAATTCAATTTTTTGTTTCTATTTAATTTTTTTTTTAATTATAGTATACGTTAAAGATTTCGAGTCCTCTTTGAAAATTCATATAATCTGATAATTTTTATCATAGTATAATAAAGTGAGACCTATTTTATAGATTGTTGTCTAAAAATTATCTTGGGATCTCAAGGGGATCGGAGTTTAAAAAAAGCGAAGAACATCAGTGGTTTTCAATTAAAGTCGTTTTAGTTCTCTAATAATTTAACTGGATTTTTTGACCCCGATCTCCGGGAGATCCCAAGTTAAATTTTTGATGTGTTTTAAAAAACAGTATAATCTACAAAGTATAACAAATAAATAAAAAAATTTAAAAAAACGCATTCTAAGATATTCAAGGATAAAGGACAAAATCGTTATCCTTGAAAAAAATTGCAACTATCGTTTTTATTCGTATTTTTTATATTGCAACAGTTTTTAACAACAATCAACAATCTTTGAAATAAGTCCTTTTATTCTAGGCTAAAAATTAGAGATATAGCTTTTCAAATAGGACTCGGACATATTTTTTTGGGAAATCTTTAATATACTATAACTAACATAAGAAATGAGATAGAGACAAAAAAAATAGATCATATTTATTTTTTCACTAATTCTTTGAGTACACAAATTCTCAAAAGAATTGGTGAAAATAAGGTCACACTTTTGGGGATTCTTGGTTAAATGTCCCTTTTTCTATAAAATAATTGAAAACTACTAATATTCTTAAGAATTTCCACTACTCCTACGAAAATTACCATCATGTTTCCCGGCGCTAGCTTTCACCATAGAATACGGCAATATTTCTTAAACCTCAAAAACAACTAAGGCTCGAAAGTTAAAATGTTGTACTTAAATATATAGATATATTCTGTAGACTATATTATTTAGGCTTCACGTGCCTAATAGACATTAACATTTCATGATTAGTAATACAGAATATCACTACTATCACTTCTATATATCGACTGAAATAAAGGTCATTGTTAGCGAAAGATTCTTTAGGATCAACACATCTAACAAATAATATTCAAATATTTTCGTTTATTTTCAGACTCGTCATATAAAACTTCATGGGGATCACACAGTACATCACAGTCTCAAGGTAAGATTAAAATTCTTTAAATTAATTGTTATCGTTTTTTGATAATACTAATATCTCCCTTAGAGAATTTGCTTAATTATTTTAAATTATTGAATCTGACGCTTCTCTTCAAATCTATCCAAAATTAGAGGAAACAATAGTTTGTTTTATGAATTAAGACACCTACCTGCAAATAAAAATATAATTAGGTCTAATTTTTCAATTATAGACTATCAGGCCTATTCAGGATCAGAGTCACAAGTCACAAAGTAGGTGGAAAGGCACAATTAATTCAAAATTAATACAAAATTGTTACTCTCGACCTACTTTGTGACTTGTGACTCGGTCTTGAATAGGCCTGTATGTGATACTCTAGACTTCGATTTATTTAACCAGTTATAGACTAAACGTTTACCGACGGTTTTTGAACCCTATTTTTGCGATCACCACAAATTTCCAATATCTTGAAATAAAAGAATAATCCGTTCCTAAGATACAAAGATGTCTTCTTTTTGTCCCCTTTTCCGAGAACCACTTTTATAAGCTATTTTTACATATTATGGAAATGTCGAAAATTCTCATCAATTTTGAGTGTCAAATCTCTAAGGGCTCTTAAGATTTGACACGCATACATCCCATACAGTGGACGAAATTGAAATTGAAAATTGTGTTAAGTCATAATGTAATATTAAATTTTGTAGTTAAAATTATCTTAATCTAAATTGTTAATCGGTAGCCAATTCTTAATACTAGTAGGTATTTAATTTGAGCAAATACTTCTCTGCTTAAAATTTTAAATCATATTTTGCCATTATTTGAATACTTCCGCTACAACATCCGACCATAATATATAGGTATAATCGTCAATTATTAATTGTCTCTGTCCTACGCATATACCTTCATTTTAATTATTTTTTGGTCATACATTTTACTACATACCATACAGTCGTATGAAAGCTCAATTGAGCAACACAACTTGATTGTACAATTAGTAAAAATTTTTGAGCAACCAATTTGGTGAATAGGTATTCACTGCATGTTCAACATAAATTCAGAAATGTGCACTGTACTGTGCAGAAAAATTTAATTTTGAATGAAGTATAGTACCTATAGTACCTACAAAACTCTTCTTTGTTTTACATAAATTGAAAATGAGGTACAATATGATATTTCATACACAAGCCAACAGGATGATTCACTTTCGGTTCACTTACGTGATTCATTTACAATTACAAGTAAATGAACGCATAATGATTTTGCCAATTGTAGTTGAATTCAACTGCGAACATATTTTTCACATATGTCCTCAATTTCTGTTTTTACTAGAGATTAAATACATGTTTTTTTATTTTATTATTATCAAAATTATCATTAGTAGGAATATAAACCACAGATTTCTTTTGTGAGAAATGGGGCGTCGCACTACATCCCTTAAGGCTTTTATTTGTTATGCTCAGTTGAGTTTTACAATAAATTGAACGGTCTTTATGTTGCAATTATCTACGCTATAAACTCTTATACAACAAATTCACCCAAGTGTTGATTAATTTTGAAAATACATCAAAACTTCGTAACCGAAAGTTTGTGTTGTTCGAATGAGCGTTCTTAATATTTAGAGAGGGTTCGTATACGATTAGGACCTTTACGAACACAAAGCCGTCTCTAAACATCCTTCGGCGTTCACTTTAAAATGTCGAAAGTTGGCGCTACAAATTACGCCCCGTGGCGTTCTGATCATTTTGTTCCTTTGTATTTCAACTGAAGCGCAACTACAACAACAACGTTTCGAAATCTGAAATTTCCTCATTTTCAACGAAACGGCGTATGAAGGGACATGTTTTCCAGAGATCAACTCTGAACAGATTTCGTGGGTGACAAGGAATGAGGTGGAGAAGCGTATGAAAACCACCCGGAGCTATTTTCACACAAAAGCAAAAAGAGAGGGTTGCAAAGTGAAAAGTCTGTGATTGCGCCCGGGGCTCAGTTTTCACAATTTTCACAATTTTCACAATGGCTGCGATGCTCTTTTCGGAACGCTTTTGATGGTATCTAATGAAATTTCATACCGAAGTGGGTGTCATGTGGTAGTTTGGGGCTATAAAATATCTCCTAAGGGTAGGTACGAGAACTTGGGTGCTTGGCTTTTATTTTTGTGGGTTTCGGTACACTCCTCGGAATCCTTGGAAATTTTTGGTTGTGCCAGTGTCGGTACCATACAGAGTTCTTTCAAGGATAAATGACAATTTCCAACCGATTAACTATTCATTAAGAGATGAAGAAGATTTCGAAAGCCAATTAAATGGGGGGAGTGAAAACCGAAGAATACCTACAAATAGTGTAATCCTCTTGAGAGAAAAAAACACAAAAGGACCCTACCCAAAAAAATATGAATTTCAACCATTGTTTTGAACGAATACGAGATACAGCAACATACCGCATTACTGCCAAACAAACATGTCCTGAAGGAACACGACATCAAAAAGGCATGTCTGTCCTCCCCCTTTCGGTTATGGTGTTCAAGTGTGATGATGAGATGTGAATCCTTTCTCTGATTCCTGATTGTGTATGTCATCGAAACAAGTGGAGCGTGTTAAGAGATTAGCTACGTTCCTTTTTTCTCTCGAGCTGACTGATTCCTCATGAATTCGTCGCAAATTGTAGTGGCTTTTTGTTCGGAAAAAAGTGAGATTGAATAAGAAAAATGGGAAAATCGTATTTCGTTTGGGTATTCACCAAAGAGGTAGTATCAACGATAAACTCTTGTAAGTTTCAATTTAGTTCTTTGATCTTTCTCGAGCTGATTTATGCTACGATTGTTTATTGAAGTGAAAGGAAAACGGTGAGAAATTCGTGATATTGCTATAAAATTTATATATAGTAGGTTTTACCATGTTGGGAGCGATCATACATTTCTGTAAATCTATTTTGTTTATCGTTCTTCTCAGGTGGTACTTTCTTCCAACAAACTTCATAACATCATAATCTTAGGTCACCTTATCACCTTTATTAAGTCCTGCAGGAATCTCCCCTTTTTATACATCATTTTCTTTTGGATTGTAGTGAAACAACTTTGCGATAAGGTATCCCTTTAACCTCCTTGAGGAACTACAAATCAATAATCACTTGAGTCTCATAACGTCGAATGCCAACCTTGTCTATAGTTCACAGAAGAATGTCATTCTAAATATACATACAACATGCGAAGTTGTGGTTGGAAGCATCGGGGTTCTTGTTCGTTGATGCACCAGCCAATTGCCAAATATTATAACTCAGTTTTACAATTTCCCAAGGCTGAAAATAAAAAAAGCCACATAGTATTATTCTTATCGGCGGCAGAGCTTGGAATACAATATCCTTATCAGTCTAGAGAGATCTCATTATTATTCTGTATATTTGGTCATACAAGGTGGCACGAAAGGACGCTTACACCCACCTCTATCTACTATCTTATTAATCCGAAAAAAATGCTTACATATTATAATATGAACAAAACAATGAGCATCAACTCTTTCCCTATAAAAGATTTTATCACTGTTCTCCAAAAAAGGATCCGGATCCAAAAAAGGATCCGGATCCAAAAAAGGATCCGGATCCAAAAAAGGATCCAGATCCAAAAAAGGATCCGGATCCAAAAAAGGATCCGGATCCAGATCCAGATCCAAAAAAGGATCCGGATCCAAAAAAGGATCCAGATCCAAAAAAGGATCCGGATCCAAAAAAGGATCCGGATCCAAAAAAGGATCCGAATCCAAAAAAGGATCCAGATCCAAAAAAGGATCCGGATCCAAAAAAGGATCCAGATCCAAAAAAGGATCTGGATCCAAAAAAGGATCCGGATCCAAAAAAGGATCCAGATCCAAAAAAGGATCCGGATCCAAAAAAGGATCCGGATCCAAAAAAGGATCCGGATCCAAAAAAGGATCCGGATCCAAAAAAGGATCCAGATCCAAAAAAGGATCCGGATCCAAAAAAGGATCCAGATCCAAAAAAGGATCCAGATCCAAAAAAGGATCCGGATCCAAAAAATCTTCTCCAAAAAATCTTCAATTTCTTTTCAAATTTTTGATTATGGAAGAACGGTTCCAGTTCAAGTGAAATTTTTATTCAATCAAAACAAAAATTAAGCTATAGAGCGGTCAAAGTTAAGCGTTCCAAACAATCGAAGGAAGACAATTTAATTTAGTTGAAATAGCAGTTGAAACAGATAGGAACATTTTTCAAAGGATTAAGTTAGAAATGTTGTGGCAGCAAAAATTTAAATCAAATACTCGAAACGGAATTGAAAGCCTTTTTTTGGAAAAGAATCGAAAATTGTTTGGTCCGTCGATCCGGATTTTGGTCAAATTTCGTTACCACCTGTGAAGAAATCATTTTAATTTTCAAGCAGATAAGTTTCCTCTTCTTCGCAAAGAACTCTACAAAATAAATATTTCTATTTTTCGGAACTTTGCATAAAAATGCGAATTCTTTTATAGTGGTAGTTAATCAACCTTATTTCCATTAATTCCACAATACTGACGATATATTAATGGTTTTACGTTTAATTTCTAATTACTGCTTCGCTTTGGGGAATACCCACCCACCGACTCACTCCATCAAGGGAGCAGACTAATAAAGTCCATGTAGGTACTGCTCATTTTTCTCTGGACAAAGGTCTCGTTAAACTAAACGTCCATTATTTTCACGGCACTATGGCGGTCACCGGTCACACACAATAATTACACCCGTTCGTTTGTTCGACTCTAAAATGCACAAAAAACACAAATGGAATTTTATTGTTGTTGTGTCTCCCCCCTTAAATGGGGGCAATTTTATTTCTACCCTGTGCAAAAGCGTTGGGAATCGGAGCCATGCCCCAGTACACAGTGTCGACGCAATAAAGCGTTTGTTTGTATTAAGCCAATCAGAGAACGAAAAGCCTTCCGATTTTTTTTATTAGTACCGTACAATCGAAGAGAATAATAACCTTACATTAGGAGAAGTCCTTATTAAATTAGTTTTACATTTTTGAATTGTTTTTCTTTCAGGCTACAGTTCGAATGCCTTGAGCAGCGTCGGTGTTGGCGTCGGGAAATCATCTTTAGATCCGCACTCACATCTTCGACAACCAGGTAAGACTTTTATCTTGTAGGGAGTTTTTTTGCGCTCAAAGGAATATCATCGAAAAATTGGACATTGAGGGTGTCAGTGTAGAGAAAATATTTACTTAGGGTCAACATTGCGCTGTAGGACAGAGGCAATAAGCAATCAGCTGCAAAAGATCAATAAGAAGGACAAATATTTGAGATGTCCTGGCCAGAGTCCTTTCTCCCTTGATTTGCCAGTCAATATTTAAGGACGAATTTGTCCCTGAATCGATGTGTGCGTTATCAAATATATCTACTTTCCGATAAGCTGTGAAAAAAAGGTCCTGTGATGCGTGAAAGCACAAATATAAATGCAACAATTTATAAATCTAAAAAAAAAATACCCTAGATAGGGAAAATCACTTCCACTGATGTGTGCTGGATGTCGAAATTACCTGCTACTACTTTCATACTTCATTTCATCCCTCGTACATGATGTGGCCATTATTTGTATACATATGTGTGAAAAGTTGCCGCATTTATTCAAATTCTTTTCGTCCCTATTGCAAATTGCTCAAACATCTTTATCGGGTGGTGCGTATGCATATGTGATGTGGTATGTTCGAGGATGACGACTTTATCTAAGCGATGATTTAACACTGGTATCGCAATTTTTCTATCCCTTTATTCTTCGGGGATGCTTTACATGGGCGAACGTAATCGTTCAGTGGTGCAAAGTGACGAGAGTAAATCGTACCCTTTTATCGCTTTTAATGCATGTCGTTTCCAGAACTTTGTCTGCTCCGAAAAAAATTTTCGTAAGTGCGGAAAATAGGATGGAAAATAGATGGTTTTGCAAAGTGTTTTTTTTTTTCTTCAGTTAAAAGTGGGCACCTATTTGCAAATTGGCAACTGAATTAGAAGGTTTATGTTACACTTGAAGGCTCTTTTTCGGGTGAACGGCTTAGAGTACTTCTGAACTGCGTTCATTGAATGCGAACGGGATGGATTTAAAACGGCCAATTTGAAACTTTCGGAATATCATTTAAATATCTCTACATTACTCGCATGTATCTAGATTTAAATAATGAGGTTGAATTGGTAACCTCTATCAATGAGGCTTGAAGTGGTTCTGCAAAATTAAATTACAATCTTTACAATTATTTATTATTTCTTAATAATAAAGTATATTTCGTTCGACCTCAAATTTAAAGAAATTGCTATACTCAAATGAGTGGTTCAGTAGAAGATTTGCCTAAGAAACCATTACTGCAAAATGAGATTCCAAACTTAATTTGAAAAATTACTCTTTAAAAAGATTTTATTTTACTTTATTATTTTAATAATAAATACAATAGTGTGCACGATTTTTAAAAAAAAAAATTTGGTACCCTGAATTTTTTTTTCACGTTTCATAACTAGTAGACACGAAAAAGGCAATAAAAAATTTCAGTCCATCTGTCCGCCGTATGTCGTACGCAAAATCGTTTGAAGGCTCGTAGCTGCCAAACGCTCTGAGATATTAAATTTAAATTTTTTAAAAATTTTAGATTGCTATATCTCACAAACCAATTGCACTAGAAAAATAAAATTTGTTTTCCGTATAAAGTTTGATGAATATAGTTTGCTAAAAGTAAACTTTTTTAAAGAGGTGGTGGTGCATGGAAGTGGAGGGGATAACATTTTTTCTAAAAAATCACTTCTAAGATAGATGCTACGAATTTAAACCAAAAGTAAGCCTAATAGACCTCCAGCAGGAAAAATAATTTTGTGGATGAGAAAGTAGGGGTGAGGGTGGGGAGGATAAAAAGGTAAAAGTTCTGATGTTTATATCTCAAGAACCTATAATGATATAAAGCTGAAACTTGGTATTTAGATAGAGGTAATAGTAGTGGCATGTTGGAAAAATATAATTTTTATTAAGGGTTGTATGTAACGGGGGTGGAGGGGTTTTTCCTAACTATAGAATAGCTTAAGCTAGAAAGTTGAAACTCGGTAGTTATGAATATGTAAATCAAATAGAAAAGTAATTTTGATTTAAAAAAAAACGAACATCCATTGGCATTCGGAAGAGGGCCAAAAAAAAGTTATAAGTGAAAATGGAATGCATATATTTTGATGATTTTCGTCATATCTACTAGGTCTTCCCAAATATTGAATTACATTTTATTCTACCGATTTTTCATATTTGATATTTTTTTTGAAATTTGACCCTTAAGGGGATGTAAAGTGGTTGTATACTTCTTCATGAATTCTGCCATATCTCTCAGGTGTGATGAAATATCGAATATCTTTTCACTTCCAGGGGCTTGTTAATAATAATTTATTTTTAAGTTTTTTTTCCTTTTTCAACCCCTAGATCGCATTCCGAAATATGACCCAATTATGAATTGATCGCTTTCCGAACTTCTACCGCTAAATAATAAGGTTGCGCCCAGACTATTGGCTAATTTTTTTTTTTTTAATGCATGTTTTTTTTATTAATCCGTTATAACATGTACAATGTTGACTAACAGTACTAGTCTCGCCTTTGAAATATATTAATTTCATATTAGGGTGAGTACTGCTTCTTTTTAGGCATAGTCGAAAAAAAGTCCGTCTGTCCGCCGTACGCAAACGCGTTTGAATGCACAAAACTCATAAATCAGTTTAAGTATTAAATTAAAGAAAAAATTGGTGTAGATTGAGTAGATTCATTTTGGTGGAGTATGTAGGGCAAAGTGTGAACAATGGCTTTCGACGAGGTTTTGTCGCTCGAACGAAAAATATGAATGGAAAATTTCGTTCCGCTTCTAGATAAAACTTGGCTTTAAATGTATTTTTCGAGTTTTAGAACTGTTCAACACTTGAGAAGTACAGGAGTGCTTCTCTGCCGAATTGGATCCTTGGCTAAATTATATCATAAACTCTTCCCAGAACTTATTCACTCCATGAAGTTCCTACTTCATTTCAACCATACCTATGATACATTTGCTATTACTGTGCTGACTCCAATCCAAAGCCTGATTGGCGGTATTTTACTCTTCCTTTACCTCTAGGTATGACTGATCCGTTGTCATATATATTCGTATTTATTTTTTATGAACTAGCCCCTCGTCACCGGAAAAAAAGGCTTTTAGATACTTATATCTATAGATATATATTAAAATTTAACAAATTAAAAAAAAATTAAATCTTAAAGATTTTTTCCTTTTTATTTTTGTAAACAAAGTTTAATAATATTTTTTACTAACGAAAACATGTAGTACATTATTCTTCATCATCTGCCTAACACCAGGCTAATCTTTCACTAAATCTACTTTCACAAGTCTTGAACTTCACACTGCCAAGCATAAAAAGATGCCATTGGTTTCAATTTATGCTTGTCCTTTATGGGGCCGACTTTTCCTTCTGGGCGTTCGACCAAAAAACTAATTAAATCGCAATTAACACGTCTCCCCATTTTTAGACAGTGTCCTTTGCTAATGACTTTCGCTATGCATTCACGCGTTTTAGTCCTATAGCCTATACAGTACTATGGATTAATGAAAGCGTGTAGTCTGTAGTCATATAAAAATAAATGACTCCGTATATAGGTACTGTATACGGACATTTTTAAACGAAAAAAATGAACGCAACTTTGAAATTTTTTTCGATTAAAAAATACTGATAGCGAAGAAAAATGCGTGAAATAAGTTATCAATTCAATAGTTGGAGCCCTGTAATCCCAGTCTCAAAATTTCGAGTTTTCTAAAACTAGTATTAGATACACCACGCCACGCTGTTAAGTATTTGACTATTTTCCCTTGCAAATGGTGTCTGTCAAATTTTAGCTTGCCACATCATTTTATTTCCTCTGTAGTATCTACAGTCAAAACCGGATATAACGACATCGCTTTTAACGACGGATCGGTTATTACGACTAAATGGCATGGTTCTGATCAAATCTCTATACAAAGGAATGTATCCAAATAGAATATATATTGCTTATAACGACTATTGGATATAGCGACGAGTTTAGAGGGTCCCTTCAATGTCATTATATACGGTTTTGACTGTATTTTGATAGAAATAATTATAATGGATTTTTCTTCAAATTCTGTCAAATATTTGGCATCATGGCAAACAGTGTAATTATTGACTTAAAAAATATGTAAAATTTAGATTTTTTTATACTTGCTATTTGCAGTATTGTGCTTACATAGCGATGATCTCGTAAACTTAAAAATTCAAATAACATGTACCTACATATTATATTTTTTCCCCAAAAGTTAAAACAACTTTAGATTTTTCATTTACGAGAGAATGATATTTTGAAATGTTGTATCCAAAAGATGAACTGCAGATCAGACTTATCTTACCTGAAACCAAATATAGTTAAGCTCTGAATAATCTTGCGTTCATGTTTAAGTTGAAAGATTCAGTAAAATTTAGACACAACTTTTCTGAAACAAACACTTACAATTTATAGAATAAAATCAGTGAAGGTATTTCATAACCATTATTAAGAGCCCATAAGAAATTTATTTCAATTATGTGAAACGGAGTGCTTAGAGCAATAACACACTCTATTCTAATCTACCTTAAAGGTCGAAATTATGACACCCTCTTGTTTTGGACATAGCGGTTGCAAGGATTTCAACGCTCCAAAACTCGCCTTTCCTGGAAAAAATGTTTTCAAATTATGAACGACTCTTGAGTTTTCCCCAGCATCATTTCAACCATACACTTACCGCACTGAAAATCGCACAATTACAGAGTGCTCGCCGCCTCAATCATAGAATCACTCGAGAGCGATACCAGGACTGAGGTTACTTCGACTCCCCGTACAAGGACGAATAGATTTCTATAGAAAGTTTCGCTTTAAATAAAAAAAAAAAAATGGGACCTTCATCGTTTTCGTATAGTCGCTGAACAACAATAGCACGCGGACTAACCATACCCCTGATCAAAATCACCCAGACGCCGTTACTACACCCCAAACTGCGGAGACCGAAACCTTTATACGGAATAATGCACTTCGAGTATGTTTTCCGCGTCGAGTGTCCTTCAAGTGATATTTGTACGTCGAGTTTATTATTAAATATTGTTCCAGGGGGCTGACAAGTGGGTGTATGGGGTTACATTCGGTACGAGTAGCATTTTAATGTTACATTTTGACGATGCCGTCGAAATGAGTTCTTTATATTTCGTATACATTTAAAATTCGGAAAAAAAAGAAAGGACGTTTCAGAGCCTGTTTCGAGTTTTCAATTCCGAATTCAAAATGAAATAATGCGGTTGAGTGAGATGTTGACAAACAGCCGTTGGTTTGGCACGCACCAGGCTCACTTTTTACATCCTGGATGTACGTATCGTGTATAGATTGGCTTTAAATAGTTTAAACAATGGCCGTGAAGTGGTTATTTCGAGATCAATTTGCGACATTATTTGAATTTAAGGGTTTGCTAATGAGTTAGATAGGAATGGACTTGTTACACGTATGAATCGAACTTACGGCCAAAATAGCCAATTGTATTTGGTTTAGTTCAGTTCAGTGTCCAAGGGGGGGGGGGGGGGTGCAGCGACAGAACCACGAGGCTCACTAGGCACCATACCAGCAATTCCTTCACATCCTTTTAAGCAGCTCCATCCCCTCAAATGTACTCCAGATCCATGTAGAGCCTGACCAGTTTGTTGTTTGTCATCCCCTAACGACCTCAAATTCTCGATATTATCAAAGAAAAGACTAGCCAGCCATCTCAATCGCCTTCTAGTGATCGCTGGGCATTCAACAAGAGTGATGTGCTCCACCCACAGCGTACAGATCATGAAAAACCTTCTAATGTCCGTCACCGTCACCCCTATTAGGTACTCGGTTTAAGGGGTCGTTGAAAAAAATATGAAAGAAAATCGATTTTTTTTATTACATATTAATTTTCTACACACATTTCTGCACATCACACAAAAGACCGCACCTTTGTCGGATAACGGGAAGTGCCTTAAATTTTGTTCTGAAGTGGGGAAAGTGGAATAAGTCACTGCAAGATATTACTTTATTATTTTAATAATACAGTATTGTGATCGATTTAAAAAAAAAATAATTTGCTACCCTGACATTTTTTTTTACACGTTTTATAACTAATAGACGCGAAAAAAGCTATAAAAATTTTCAGTCCGTCTGTCCGCCGTGCCGTACGCCGTACATAAAATCGTTTAAAGGCTCGTAGCTCCCAAACGCTTTCAGATACGAATAGACGGGGTAGGCTCCTTGAAGTGACCAAATTTTTAGGGGTGGAGGTGTGCCGGGGTTTCCTAACTATATAACGACTTATGTTAGATAGTTGAAACTTGGTGTGTATATGTAAATCAACTAGAAAAGCAACTTTGATTGAAAAAAATTTCGAATACAGTGCAACCCGGTTATAACGTACCTCGTGGGGAACACAACAAGTAGAACGTTATAATCTACATATGAAAAAAGTTGTTTCCAGTTATAAAAATAATTTCTTTATTAAAGAATAGAATAGACAGATGGGATGAAGATGTGGGGTGTTTGGCAACAAGTGGGCAACACTTAGCTAGACACCCCACACATCACAGCCGAGTACTTCATTTTAGTAAAAATCTGAAATCAAGTACTCGGTTGAAATTTAAAAAATAAAATTTTCTTTAGAAAAATTTAGTTTTGATTAGATACCAGAAATCGAAAGTTCGTTAATAAAATACGTTATCATCTAATTAATCAACGTCATATATTAATAACTCATTGTTAAATAAATAATATTGCAATGTTATTAAAGTGAAATAATTTAAAAATAAATAATAACTGTTAATATTGAAATCAGATATTTCTGAAATATTATTGTAAGATCAATTCCTTACAAAGTTTAAAGTGGTAAGACAATTTAACACTACAAAGACATTCAGCAAAATTTAAAAAGATTTTTCCGTTTATTTACCAATTACATATTGGGTCATTCCATCAAAAATCGCCAACAAATTTCCGTCAAATTTTGTACCTTACCATCGTCTATTCTTTTAAAAAAAATTGTATACTTGAAGAACTATTTAGTAAGAAAAAATACAATTTCATTTTTTTGTTTCTATCTAATTTTTTTTGTTAGTTATAGTATGTTAGTAAGTTTTCGCAAAAGTTTTCGTCCGAGTCCTCTTTGAAAATTCATATCTCTTGTAATTTTTATCCTAGAATAATGAAATAGGGTTTATTTTAAAGGAGGAGGCTGTCGCATTCTAAAATAAATAATAAAAATAAAAATAATCCTTGAATTTTTTTTTAATTCAACCGTAAACAGATCTAATTAATATTTTGTACGTTATAAAGAACTCAAGTGCTATGAGAAATGGTACGTTATAGCCAATATGAACGTTATAAAACGGTACATTATATCCGTACAAAAATACAAGAACTTTTCACATTTGTGCATGGGGATTGAAAAAAAGTACTTAATAACCGAAAGTACGTTATAAAAGTGCACTTTATAAGCGGGTTGCACTGTATCCTTTGGCGTTCAAAAGGGGGCAAAAATTATGATCAGGGAAAATAGAAAGCATATCTTTCCATGATTTTCGTCATATCTCTTTTAAAATATTGAATTCATTTTTATTCTACGGATTCTCCATATGACTACCTAGAAAGTGTTTTCAAGACTTTTTGAAATTCGAATCCTAAGGGGGTGTAAAGTTATTATATACTTTTTCTTGAATTCTTTCATATCTCTCAGGTGTGATCAGATATCAAATATCTTTTAACTTTCACAGGCTTGTTTAATAAACACCTATTTACAAGTTTTCCTCCTTTTTCAACCCCTAGACTGCATCCCGGAATATGACCCAATTATGTAATTTATATGTTACGCCCTATTCTCACGGCTTCCCGAACTTTTTGTTAGGTTTTCAGTCACACAGTAATCAACGCGGCACCTCAGAATTGAGCGCGTTCGGAACTTCAGCCGGAAAAATAATAAAGTTGCTCCCAGACTGTTGACAGATTTTATTTTAATATGAAAGAAGCAAAACAGTAAAAAATGTTATTCATTCCCTTTTTCTTAAAAATCTCGACTTTCACTGAAATTTTTTTAATTTACTCATGTAGGTACTAGTCTTTTAAATACACTCAAAGAAAAAATATGATTGTGGCAACCATATTTTGGGAGAACCTTACTATGATTGAGGTTATAGTTGCCACAACTATGTTACAACATGTAACATGTTTAGCTCAAACAAAATTATGATTGTGGAAACCTTGGTGTATGATTCACGCAACCTTCTTTAATAATATAATGGTTGGGTCAATCATAAAATTTATGTGACATGGTTGCTTGAATCATAGTTCTGATTTCAGAACCTTAGTGTATGATTCACGCAACCTTCTTTAATAATATAATGGGTGGGTCAATCATAAAATTTATGTGACATGGTTGCTTGAATCATAGTTCTGATTTCAGAACCTTGGTGTATGATTCACGCAACCTTCTTTTATAATATGATGGTTAGGTCAATCATAAGATACATGTGACGCTGAAATAATTCACAAAGAAAACACTTTCGATAATAAATAAATGACTTGAACAACAATTAAACACTCTCGAACAAAGCACATTGGAAGAAGCGAACTTACACCGCGAACGATCCTTTCGTACTGTGAGAGGTATGGTTGTGGGAATTATTTTATCAAATTATATGGTTCCACTGATCATAGAATATTGTTGTCGTCATTATAATACACAATTACATCATGTAACGAGAATGATTGGTACAACCATATTAAATTTCAGTAGGGATATATGTTTAATGCAACCATATTATGTTTTTACGAATTATATGCTATGGCTCGTACCATCATAGTCATGATCACTGGAAACATGTCAGTTTTACAATAGTTAGAAAAACCTTAATATGCCAATGCAACCTTGGAATAAACATAGTTTTTCTTTCAGTGTACACTAAACAATACTCTGTAAAAAATGTTACTGTTGTAAGTTAAGTGGAAGCTGAGATTCAGGTACAAAATGTATGGGGGCTAGAAATTTGAAACGACCCCCTTAAAAATTGATTGTTGTACAGCAGCAAAAGAATTCTTAACTTTTTTTTAATCTGAACTTTTTGTTGGAAGAAAGTGACTCAGTTAACTCATTACAAATCAGAATCGACCAACATAAAGCAATATACCATGGACGCAAAATCCTTATTTAGCTCACTGAATTCAATGAAAACTGCAATAAAATAAGCTCGACAACCTCCCTGCTTTATACTCTTTACAATTCTTAATTACTTCAATATTTCAACGCTCTCCTCGCGAACAGTATAATTTCTTCCTCAGACATGCATTCTCGACATTCAACATTTTATGACTTGATTTGCATATCCGCCTGCCTAGAAAATCCATAAAAGATTTCCTTTAAAATGTCGACTTATTAAAGCCTATCCTTGATACTAAACAACCCTACGATGATAATTAACTTTTACAAATCATCAAAAGTATTCGTCGGGCGTTTTAGCCGAATGTTGATAAAATCGGTAGAAAATTTTACATTTTATGCAAGCCAACTGGCGTATATCGTGATCGCAGCTTTTATACCTATACAAAGTACTGGTTCAACCTCAAAAAAATAAACCTAATTGTTTTTAAATTTTCATTTCAGATCCATATCAAATGTTTGGTCCAACGAGTAGTCGACTGGCAAGCTCAGGTGAGTCGTAGTATTAAACACACCCCAAGAACGCGAGTGTCCCTTTCTGACCATGAAATTGAATTTATTGCAAAATTCGTTAGTCAGCAGCTGAAAGTTAGCGTAGTGATTCCGCGATTAAGGGTGTCTCGACTGACAGAGTTCCGAACTTTTTTTTCGATACGAAGGACCCTAGTGTTTCGCCACTCGCGCGTTATCTTTATTCATGTCGACTATCCATTATCATATCATTACAAGTCAATCACGCAACACACCTCACAGACCTTTGATTTCTGGTCTAAAGTGCGTGAAGCCTTGATTGTATCTCACACACGTTCCTTTCAGGATGACTTGCCAAGGCTATTTTGTGGGATTGTTTCTCGCTGGCCCATATCGAATCACCTTTCCACCGAAACTTAACCACTATAACCAACTACAACAGCATAGAGGCGAAGGAAAAATCAACCCCTTCGAGAACGTGTTTAGCCTTTTTGACTTTGCTCGATGTCAGAGGGAGTGTGTGCCTGCCTGCGAACAATAATTTCCATTTTAAAAGCCTTGTCGGGATTTTTTGATCGACACGTGTTCGTACAAGGAAGGGCAATATGTTTCTTGAATGTTAATAGTATTGTTGTTTCTTATAACGTAGGTACAGCTATTATCGGGTTAAGTGGGAGGTGTTTGGTTTCATTGAATTGGTGTAGGCGTAGGATTTCGGGTTCCTCTTCAACATCATTCGATCAATAATCGTTTCTTATTAAAGCCCATTAAGCCCTATGACGTTATGACACTGTTTTAGTACGTAACCTACATTCGAATCAAGCCAGGTTCTTATCGACAACATAACAATTTGATGATATAAATCTGTAACTAGTCGGGGTCATAAAGGCTCCGCATGACTCCATATTGACGATTTGGCTCCGCAACAAAACGAACTTTTCAAGTTATTGCGAATTATTTTCGCAAAAGTTCTTAGCACTTAATTTCATGGAACACCACCCGCTTACACATTTCCGAAAATAGCAATAGCATCAAATGTTTCCTTCCAAATGCGGCTTTGATTACAGCTTTTTCGTAACAGGCGGACACCACTGGTGTCTATCTGAAAACCAAATCGAAATTACCTGTGACTAATAACCATTTATTTATAAAAACGAGCAAAACTAAAAACTAAAATAAAAACATAAGCCCCTAGAAACTAACAACAAGGGTATGTACTCGTACATCTACAACAGGACAGGGTCTCTTTTGCAAAGGCTTAATCGAGAGGTTGCATGCAATCGAGTAATAAGTCTTACGCTCATGTTCTTCGGCTCAAGGATAAGAACCCCGAAAAAAATCAACAACAAAAAAGGAAAATATGGTGCCAATGGCGAGTTCCCTATACACGGCGATTTCTATCTAAGACGAAAGCGAAACAAATTTGTATCTTGACTATGCAAAGACTATTAGGGCTTAAGCAAGAAAATGGCTCCAAGACAGTGCCCGATTTTTCAGTAATCAAAAAGAAAGAAACGCATATGCCGCGATTGCTTGAAACAAAAATCTAAGATAAGGTCGAAAACGACCATGAAGCTGGGACATCAATCATCCGTAATAATCATCAGTTCCAATAGACATTCAATCTTCAATCTCAGATCCATAAAGTTATTAGGGACATTAAAGTGGATTTTTTTCTGGGCTTCTTTAGATCGGATTTTAGGGTTCTTGTCGACGTCAATCGACCATAAAATCGTGTAAGGGTGTGGCACCCTTGCTTTGCTCTATCCTTACTGATTTTTAAGGAACGTTCACCGATATTGGGGCGGTCGTTCTTTTTTTTACGCAAATCGCTAACTCATCAGGCAATTAGGAGTGCATTATCGTTATTCATAGAACGATATAACGTATGGGCACGTACAAAGATTTGAGTTTTGGGGGTGTGTGCTGGCAACATTTAACACCACTCATGTGTAACACTAACAAGAATTGTTGTTAATTACTATTGACAGCTTAACGGCGGTGTCAATAGATGAGGATTACATAATAATGATAAATGTTCAGAGAAAGAATGAATGCTTTAATAAAATTTGATATGATATATTCTGGTATAAATTATGCGCAATGTTTTTCCGAAAAAAAAACGTTAATTCAGCAATAATAATTGTGAAAGAAGACGAACCTGTGAAAGTGATTGGTACATTAGCGGGAAATAAATGGAGACATACTGCATGGTGTAAATATGATACACCTATAAAAATATCTACACGAAACTCCCCTGCAAACATTATGATTCGAAAACGATGTGCTAGCAAACCGTAATCTCTGGCTTAAACTTCGATATCGAACTCGATATCGAACGGAAAACAGACGACCAGCGAAGGAAAAGGAACATGATTCTCGACCTTTCTCGACTTATTAACCCGAGATTCTCTTTCGATAGCGAATAGCGGTAGGTTCGAAGACGAACCGAAAGTGATGTAAGAACGAAGTTAGGTGCACAATGCGGTTGTGGTAGTGGTTGTATATATTGCTTATATATTAAGAGAAGCGAGCTATTCTCGTGTCGTAAGCGATTCGCGCAGAGCGAGGTTGTACGGACATTTCAGTAGAGCCGTGGAATTAGACATTTATTAATGTTAAGCGGGAAATAATGTCCGTGGACAGTATTGTCATTGGCACTACATGGCATCTGTTATGACTGAGTTTTAGAAATAAATAGAAAGCAGAGAAAAATAAGGTAGAAAAATATTTATTGTCTTAAATGTATGACATCCATATTAACAGTTCAATATTTTTACTCCACTTTTTATTGTTTTTCACATAAAATAAATTTAATTGCGTACACTTGATTAATCAATTCTAACTCAACTGAACATATGTATCTGCGCGCGTGCCACTAAACAGTAAACAGATCAATGCGTTCTGTTTCGAGCGTTATCAGGACCATAGTAGAAATACTTACATAGGAAGCAAACTTCGTATCTTCCTCATTGTCCACAAAATGTTTCGCGTAAAAAAATTTTACCTCTCATATGGACGATTTTGGTTGGTTGTACCTCTCAAAATTTTAAACACCTGATGACTGAGCCAAATCTTTCGTCTCTTTCAATTACGTGAGTGTAATATAGCTTTACCGCTTTTTTTGTCTGTTTTGGATGTTTTTATGCTTATTTCCTGTATTGCCATATCTCTCACCCTCACGTCATTTTCCCTAATTACTATTCCAAACATACCAAATCGTGCAAAAAAAGAAAGAAATGAGTGTCAGAGTAATCGCCCATGACTGAAAGAGACGCAGCTTCTGAATACGTGTAGATTGTACGCATATTGGTGTGTTTACATCGAGAATTCGAGCTGAGTTTGCTTACTATGTAAGTATTTATACTATGATCAGGACAGTGATGAGTCATTTCAATTGTACTCAGAGAAACGAAGGAATCTCGCAGTAAATTCGAAGCATAGCCGCACGTAGTCTCATTTCTTTGTAATTCCGCAATCAGAGAAATGTCGGAATCTCGGGCACAAAGCGGAATTGTAGTGGTGGGCTCTCTTTTTTCTTCTTATATGTAACATCATCAGAGACACGAAGGAATCTCGGGAGAAGCTCGAAATTCTCATTTCTTGCTCCATTTCGAAATAGCTTCGCGAAAGCGAGTTCTTCGCTAAAATGTGTGTCTAGTCTATAAATTCATAAGTATAATCGTTAAAAGCTAAATTTATTTCACACAAATCCACGCCCCCTTAACCGTATCATGCGTACGCCACTGCCTATACTTAACAAATTTGTTCGATGTCTACATCAACGAAATAAGAGATATATGACAAACTTTAACATTGTTCTCTACACCACCAAATTGAAAATTGAAAAGTTGCTTTTAATTTTATTTAAAAAAATAATTGTTAACAGCTAATTTTGTGAACTTCATTCCGTGCGAGTAGCAACGTATTTTACTCAACTAAGGTTTAATAGTTTTTGAATTTACATATTCGTATAACCTCACCTTTTCATAGTAACGGTTAAATTTTAAAATAGAGAGATGCGGGAGAGCTATTCGATGTTTGATAGAACCTATATTGTCTTTGTTAATTCTTTGTAATGTCTCTCGTACCTTCACATTGACCGTATCCCAAACATTTAAGCATTTCAAAATATGCAAAACTCCTAGCGCAAATTTTTAAATCTTCCTTTGCAGTTGAGATCAAAAATTTCACATTAACTCCGACTATCCTGAGTTTGCGGATGTCCTTTAAATTAAGAATAATACTCTTCAATAATACTATCTACCAATTTCTATTTAAAAAAAAATGTTAAAAAAGAATTTCGATAGCTCAGATCAAACCATTCAAATCCTCTTCTGAATACTTTCCAAACATGCTTCTAGCATAAAATATATTTTCTAAGTTTTAACATTCCAGCATAAGCCATTCTTGATACAGAAGTCAGAACACCACGCTATTGCACCTCTTCAAAACTGTATTTTTAAAATACATCACTCCACAAAATCAATTACATTTGAAGACCACAGGGGAAAAACACGATAAGTACCTACCTACATTTTTTTCGTTTTTAAGATTTTGATGCCAGCTGTTGGCTAATATCATAAACTATACTCTAGCAAACATAAACAGGTGAAAAATCTGTCAAGTCCATAGTTATGGCGTGTTAAAAATTACCCATTCAGTTAATGATTAAACGGGGTTTGAAGTTTAAATTTGCTCTCCTGTAAAATTACCAAAAGGTGATCGTGTTTTCCCGCTGTGGTCGTCATTTATTAATCATGCTTATTCTGGAAAACACCGAATTTTTTTCCAGCCGTCTGTGCGGGCCACAATCGATTCCCATTCACGGCACATGCGATTATTAAAAACGTTCGGAATAAAATGCTTTATCAACATACTTTAAAAACGTCTTTTCCGCATAAAAATATCCAAAATTCTAATACTGTAAATGTGATAGATTGACCATCTCAAATTTCTCTTTATTTATTGCCAATTAATTTCTGAAAAATTGAAAACGCGATTGTTCATTGCGGATTTCAACTGTCAAATTTTCGAAATTGTTAATCGTTCATGCGTTTTCAATCATTTAAAATTGGGTTAATCGCAGTTCACTGTCCCGCCGTCGGATTCCAGAAAAATACTAGTTCATACTACGAGACTAACACGTTTAAATCGAATTAAACGCGTTGAAAACACTTCTTGAACGCGTTTCCAAAAACACGTAGCTACAACGCGTTAAACCGAAAGTATGTTCTCCGACCCTGGCGGAAATCGAAGTAAACTTTGCAAGAAACTATTTAATGCAGTAGAAATTATTTTTTTTGCTTGTGCAACGACGGCATTCGCCAATAAATTCCCTTTTCATTATTGCTATACAAACTCATTTGTTTCAAACAATTTAGAAAGCATAAATTTGCTAATGAAACAAAGCTTAATATCTACTTGTCAAAATAAATAACATCAAGCTATCATGATAATAATGATAACAAAATAAAACGAGCTGCCTAGTCTACTACTACTTTTTTAACACGCTCATTTTTCCTACTTCAACGCGTTTAAAACGCGGAGTCTGTACAGGGTATAGGTACAAATGATTATTTATTGGTTTTATATTTCAATTTCTTAGCGTTATAGCCTTCTGATTTAATATAATCGTAATCATACCTTAAAATTATAAGGAATTGGTTCTAATCTTGAAATAAATTTTTTAATTTGTCCCACTTAGGTATGTTATTATAAATGTATCTTTTGGTGTTAATCCAAGGTCTTAATGCCTTGCTTAAAGAATTTCATGAATTAGATGACGATACGGTTATATGCATTGCCTAAGGATCCTCTAGATTAAAATTTGCAGCCCAGAGCTATCACCTTACCAAACTACTAGTAGACCTATTCAATTCACAATGATGTAAAATTTTACAAAACTTTAAAGTTACGAGAAAAGAAAAAAGGAATTTTGCGATATTTCAATTAGCGCCTAACACCTGCAGCTTACAAGGTTTGGGCGTAAATTCAGGTAAGTAATCTATTCAAAACAGGAATACCTGTAAATTTATGGAAGGTTGGCACGAAACATGGCTCGAATGTTTATTACGGAGGGTTTTAATCAGAGTATAAAATCATCGATAGTACCTACATCGAGCTTGCTGCTGCGCCTTGTCGGTTATTTGAGCTTTTTCCATTATTTTAATTATGTATTCTTTTTTCCCAACAAAGTGCAATATGTTGCTTAGAAAACTGAAAAGTTTTCCACTATAACGAAAAAATAGAAAAAGAATTTGCATAGAACAGAGGTCCGCGTCTTGATCCAGTTCCGTTCCGAAAGTTTTCTTTCACGTTTTTTCCATTCGCTGCTTCGTTTCCCGATTATGTAAGTAAAAGCGAAAAAAATGTTGTTGTTGATTAATTATGGTTTCCTTTCGACAAGAAATCGCTTTGTTAAACGACCTTTCTCACAATTAAGTTTTTCAGAAAGTTTGTGAGAGGAAAACGCTGGGCGTAAAAGTAGTGAAAAGTCGTGTACATGTTGACGACAACGGGAAGAAAAGTCGTTCTCTTAGCGCAAAATTGAAGTAAAATGCGGAACGTTGAACGTACAGGACTTTATAGCGCCAAACATCAAAGCGAGATTAAGGAATTAATTACTTCCGGATTTCTTATTAAATTAACAATTTCTATCGTGGCAAGAGGACTCCATCACCCCGTCACATCGTCCAATGAGTCTTTGTCGTTGGCGTAATTATTGTAGCTCATCTTGCCCAACCCCCAACCACCCTTAATGTTGGGTGTAGTGTCGTAATTAGAAAATTGTGAAGTTTTTTTTTTGTATTTCGCGCGCGCAATTAAAGTAGTAAGAGGCACACGAACAGGATGTGTGAAATTGGGAAAAGTGGATAAGGTCGGTAATATTGCGATACATGATTTCCTTTGAATTAAACGAAACTGTAATTATACAAGAAAATTAATTTCGAAACATTTTAGCCAAAGTGTTTCTGGAGTAAAAGGCGTGTATGAAAGTGTGGAATACTTGACCGTGGTAATTATCTTATTAGTATTTTACGCACCTCGAGTTCGGGCTGATTAACATCTCTTTCTTTTTGTTTTATATCCATATTGGTATCAAGAAAGGAGTATATAATTAATGTACGGAAGTAATTTTTGAGAATGTGGTGCAAACATTTGAAGTGTATTTCTTCTATTAGATGTTTTTAATATGTATTAATAATATTAATTATGTTTTTGAAGACGAAAGACCTCTGAAATTAACATCCTACAAGTGTGATGCTTTTGAATAATGTCCAGGATATGTTGAAAAAACCAGTAAGAAGTCTATAAGACAAAACAGAGGAAAATCAACAAAAAAGAGAAGAAGGTATGCCAAAGAATGGAACTAAAACAATTAAATTAAATTAAAAAGGCAAAAAAGTGACAAAAATACAGAAACAGGATAATAAAAAGAAAAAAAGAATGCATGAAATAAAAGTTACAAAAATGAATGTAATGTAAAACCTGAAGAAACTTAGAAAATCTAAATCTGAAAAAAGAACATGTGAATAGCGAAAACGCGACACGAAAGAAAAGGGAAAAGAAAGAAAAAGGGAATACATATATTGAAAAAAAGAATAAAAGCGGACAAGTGGAAAAGATAACAAAGAAAAAAATCTGCCAACAGTCTGGGCTCAACTTTATTATTTTTCCGGCAGAAGTTCAAAACGCGTTCAATTCGGGGATGCGGTGTATGTTACTATGTGACTGAAAACCTAACAAAAAGTTCGGGAAGCGGTTAGAAAAGGGTGTAACATATGAATTAAATAATTGGGTCATATTCCGGGATGCGGTCTAGAGGTTGAAAAAAACAAAACTTAAAAATAGGTGATTATTAAACAAGCCTGGGGAAGTGAAAAGATTTTCGATATCTGATCAGACCTGAGAAACATAGTGGAATTCATGAAAAAGTATACAACCAGTTTACACCCTCTTAGGGGTCGAATTTCAAAAAATCTTGAAAACACATTCTAGGTATTTATATGAAGAATCCGTAGAATATAAATGAATTCAATATTTCGAAAGACCTAGTAGATATGACGAAAATCGTGAAAATATATGCATTTTATATAAACTGATATTTTTTTTTGCCCCCCCCCCCCTTCTGAACGCCAATGAATATTCAAATTTTTTTTTATCGGAATTACTTTTCTAGTTTATTTACATATACGTACCGAGTTTCAACTTCCTAGCATAAGCCGTTCTAAAGTTAGGAAAAACACCCCCCCCACCACCGTACCATACTACCCCTAAAAAAAATTTTATTTTTCCACCATGCCACTACTATAGCTCTATCTAAATACCAAGTTTCAGCTTCTTATCATTATAGATTCTTAAGATATAAGCATCGGAACTTTTTCTTTCTCACTCTTCCCCACCCTCACCCTCTACACCCACACCCCCAAACTTGTTTTCCCTACTAGGGTTCTATTAGGCCTACTTCTGGTAAAAATTTGAAGCATCCATCTTACACTGTTATTGAGATATGAAACGTGTTATTTTTGAAAAATTCTTATCCCCTCCACTTACGTACTCCCCCGCCCCCTTCAAAGATTTTACTTTGAGCAATCTTTATTTATCAAGTTTTATATCCAAACCGAATTTGATTTTTCTGGTGTCACTGGTTTGGGAGATATCGTAATGTTAAGTATTTCAACTCCCACCCCCGTACGCCACTACCCCTACCCAACAATTTTGTTTCAATCTACTCTCCTAGTATAACTACAGATATTTGTTAAGTTTTAATTGCTTGCTATTAACGGTTTAGGAGATATTTATTTTAGAATGTGTCGATCTCGACTTTTTTACGTTTCGGACGCATTGCTTCCCCCTCCACTCCCACACCCCTTCACCCATATCATCAATTTTTTTGCAAATGGATCCACTATCAAAGCTTTATAGAAATTCCAAGTTTCAGTCTCCTAACATAAGCGGTTGCTGAGATCTATAAACCAACATTTTTCGTCTAAAACGCTTCCCCCACCTTCCCCCTCACACCCCCACCCCTGAAAATAATGCCAATTTAAGGGGTCTTTCCAGTCTGTTCCTAGAAAAAATTTTAATTTAATAGCTTTACTGGTTTGAGAGCTACGAGCCTTCAAAGGATTTTGGCGGTCGACGTACGGCGTACGGCGGACAGACGGAGTGAAAATTTTTATTGCTTTTTTCGTGTCGTGTTTTGAGGGCAGCAAATTTTTTTTTTTTTAAATCAATAACAATACTGTATTATAAATAATAAAGTAAAAGTTGTCAAAATTTTGCTCCGGCGGACAGGGAATTTTTATTTTGCTTTTTTGGTGTTTACGGGTCCAAAAAAGTGAAAATACAACATTTCAGGGTAGTAGTTTTTTGGCGTATTTCAAGTTTTTATTAAAAAATAAATAATAAAGTAAAAATTGAACAATTTTCATTCATTTTAAACTTAATATGAACTTACTGCAGACATTTCCTTACACTGGAGCACGCACTATACTATACTAACTATAACTGCCGAATAATAACAAACAATTTTTTTTCATATTCCTCTCTACAGTGTAAATTAGCCATAAGATGTTGAAATTTTACTATCGATAAATAAACTAAAATTTGGCAATTATTTACATATTTGAGGAGTTCGAATTCGAATATAGAAATTATTATTAATTATTCATTCTACGAATCACACTACTATTCATTATCAAAAATAAAAAAAAATTGACAAATTTTTTAACTTACAGGCTCCGGTCAAATTCAACTTTGGCAATTTCTCCTGGAACTTCTAAGCGATTCAAGTAATGCCGGCTGCATAACTTGGGAAGGAACAAACGGAGAATTCAAATTAACAGATCCTGACGAAGTGGCCAGACGATGGGGTGAACGAAAGTCCAAACCAAATATGAACTACGACAAATTAAGTCGGGCACTAAGGTAAGATACAAACTATATTCTGATTTTAATTTATTCATTTCGGTAGTGTGGTGTGGGGTGTATCTAAAGGGGATGTTATTCAATGCTAATGTGTGTAGTTTTGTGAACGAAAACAGATAAACTGTACAGACTCTGGCTGTATATCCGAATGTGACTTGTGGCCCTAAGCCTAAGCCCTAATGAAGTGAATCCCATTAAACCGCCTACAAATGATTTCTAACGACGCCGTAATGGGATTTTATTCGAGTAATGATTGCCCGAAGGGTTCTTTTTTTCGCACTGAATCACTTGATTAGGATTGTCAGGGATGTGCCTGGAATTTTTATTAAGCGAACTAATTGGAATGTTAGTCGATAAATCATTGAGTTCAACTTAGTTTTTATAGCATCATGCACTCGGTACTTAATTTTATGCAATATCCTCGAATATTCCACCTACATTTCGCCGTATGAGTAAAAACTATAGAAACATTCCAATACAAATTTCATCCCGTTAATTGATAAAAATGTATATGCACCTACATACCAACATCCACACATAATCAATATATGAAAAACTGATTTTCAATTACATGTCTAGATAAATTCATTTTCTGTTTTCCATTTAATCAGAAAATATATTGGAATTGGTTTTATTTTACTATACAGCAGCCAGCAACAAACCTTTATCCTCCCGCATATTAACCCCCAACCGAGAGAAGGATGTTCATTCTGTACAAATGGGATGCTCGTTTGGTGTTCAGTTCAATAAAAACGAATGTTGGCATATGTCTGGCCATTCCTGTAATATAATAATAAATAAAACGAATTGGGGAGAAAATAAAAATACAAATAAAATCGCAAACATGAGTCGTGAAATGGGAAAAAAAAGAATTAGCCAATACTATTTTACGTACTATATTTATATTTTGTATTTTATTTATTTTCGGGATGATTTTTTTCAGCTGTGATTTAAAAGTTCATGTCGCTTTTCACTCGATTTGATGGTATTAATTGGCTTCGAGAGCACAAATATTGCAAATTCGACCTCGTTACCATGGTACTTTTATGGAATTCACATTCAAGTAGTTGTTTTATTGAATCGATCGAACAGTTTTATTAACATGCTAAAAATGCTGTTCTAATTAAGTTATTATTTTGATATCTGTAGTGCCAAAAAGTTGTCAGAGATGGCGCCCTGCAACTCATCACCATTTGAAGCAAATTTTCGCACCCAGGTACAGGGGTGTGCTAGTTTTTCATATCTCGTAGCCAAAAACTATACATGGGTGTTATAGGACCTTTATAAAATTTCGTTTCATCGAATAGTGTACGAAAGATTACAACAGGATTGTTAACCCTGCTAAATTAGCTTTTGGGATGATCCACATCGCTTTTTTCATTTGTGATCTGATCCAGTTGAAAAAAACACATCTTATGAAAACTGCGTGAGAAGCGTAGAGCTCCATACGCTATTCTAATTGGATGTACTATAGGAAAGTTTAGGTTCTCACTGAAAGCTTTGATTCGCTTGATATTTGATTTAGTGTTGCCAGGATAAGCATGTAACCGCATTATGTTTAACTTATAATTTGAAAAAACTTTACTCTCAATAAATTTTGCATTTTACAGTTTAAGTCGTAGTAGACTTGAAAAACTTGATTGAGGTGGAAGAGTGGGGCATTAAAGAAAAAAATTAGATTCTCATATCTCCGAGGCATCTTACGCTTGAAGTCGTAGTCTTAAGGGCTCATATCACTTTGAAAATCGTTTTTTTTTTTCTTACAAATTTTTATTTCTAATACTTTCAAGAATTACATATAAAAAAAAATTGAATTTAGAAAATTCCACTCCATTACAAAGTTATAGCACTAAATGTGACCATAAATCGGTTTAAAGTGGCTTCCTGGCTATTTGCCGCGCCACTCTTAACAGCAGCGTTTAGCATATATTTTTTCGCAAAAGCCGAGTATCTTAGAAAACAAGGTCATTCATAGGACCATCTGTGAAAAACATGAAGATAAAAGAGCAAGAAAGCGTACAGTACGAAGCTAGAATGGGAGACTAGCCGTAAGTTAACGTTTTACCTATCAAAAACTTTTTTTTATAAATTATTAAACGCAAATTTTTCTTAAAAAAAACTTGTTACTAAGGTTTGAAATACTGTAACTTACTTATTTTTGGAAAAAAAAAAATCCCTCCGATAGACTATAACTACTACATTATTTTACAAGATTCTTTTTAATTTTTGCAATTTGAATTATTTTTAGTGAAGTTATGATGCCGACCAGCAGGCGCCATGGTTTTCATAAGTAGTCCATTTATACCAGTAAAAAACAATGTTAATATTAAAAAACAAAACATTTTTTTTTTTTTTTTTCTATAGTTGAATATATAATAAGAAATGTGAACTCAACAATTAAATTTTTTTTTCACCATATAACCTTCATAATAATTTTTCAAATTTACTCGATTTTCAGGGCGTTCAGAGTTATATGAGCCCTTAAGGAAAACGCTAATAGAGAATCTAAAAATAAATTTGTTAGAGACGGTTTTGTTATTCGGATGTGGAGAACCTAACAAAAACCCCGAGAGGACGAGGGCTTTAACTAGCACCCAACCATAATTTTTAACTTTTTAATACATGAGTAAGAATAAAAATTTTTGTAGAGGGGTTGGGTATGAAGAGGTGAAGAAAAATTATTACCCGGGGATAGAGATGAGCAAACAGGGCTTATATTTCAGGAACCTTTGAAAATATTCTATAGTCTATACTATAAGTTTGAAATTTGTTTTCTAAATTATTGTAATCTAATAATGTGATTAATTGTAATAATTATTGTCGTAGGCGAATGTTCTAAAAAATCTATTTTTGGCGTAATCCGCATTACCCTCTAACGAATAATTTGACCCTTAACAGTTTCTCATTGTCTTTTCTCAACATCAAATTTCATAGATCTTTGATTGACTAGAATTTATTCAGCAAACAATTCAAGTGTCATAAGATGAGCTTAGATAGAAATAATGTTCATGAATGTGTACAAAAACTACAAGTGGTGCCATCTAATGGGTATTTAGTGTTTCGGCGTCTCAGTATATTTGATCAGTAACTTGAGCCATTAGAACAAGGATGGTAACGATTGAGCCTTTTACGCCCAACCACACAAGGGTACATAAAGATTTCCAGACTAATTCATGTGGTTTATCCTTTCATCGTCGTCATCATTACAACCCTTCCAAAGTGAGCACACACTCGTTGGTGGTGAAAATACAAAACAGTTGAGTCTATATCTATATGTTTGTCATTTCTTCAGGATTACGTTTAAGGATAATTAGGTTGACTCTGAAGAAGGCTTTCTACATACATTCTTATTTTCAAAATAGCACAAGGAAAATAATAATAATGCCAAAATCGATGTGATTTTTACCAGAAAATCAAAAAAGATAATCACAAATAGATAAAATCCTGATTAATATTTTGGATGAAAGTGAACCCCGCAAAGGCTGGGGAAAAGTAAATCAAGTCGCGACAGTCGGTACATTAAGAACGGAAAGTCTCTATGGTTAACCGTGGTACTCGTATATACGAAACCATTATCCTACACAAAATTTATAAGAAATTGACCAGAAAAAGTCGCCTTCGCCGTCCTAAGGACCAAAAGACATGTACACGACGGCACTATACAACCCCAATTGCTAGTCGAGGGGGTTGGTTCGGTCTTTGTCTGAAATTAGCTACGATTGACGATAATCGTGTTACGCATCTACAGAAATTGCTTTTTATTGCGCCCGAGAAATATAAAAATTTCGAGGGCGATCAAATGAAAATATGAAAGGCGGAATTCACTTTTCTTATGCTTTTTTTTCCTTCCCTTAATTTCATTCATTCTATAATTTGGTCGCCATAAATTTTGGGGTTCTTTTTGTTCTTTTCATTTCTATTTTCGACTGAAAACGAATAAACGTAAAAACAAATAGACTTTTTTCCCAACATCCTTATCGTACACTTTGAAAGCAAAAACCCTTTTATTTGGATTTCATTTAGAAGGACGTAAGTCTTTGACTTCCGTTAATTTGTCAATTTGCTTTGCTTCTTGGGCTATCTTTAGATATGCATATATACCTACTTGTAGTATACAATTAAGTAGTTTATTAATAAAGATGTTTTTCTTTCTTCAAGGTACTACTACGACAAAAATATTATGACAAAAGTTCATGGAAAGCGATATGCGTATAAATTTGATTTTCAAGGATTAGCTGCTGCTACTCAACCCGCCGCCAGTGATCCCACCTACAAATATCAGAGTGATTTATTTATGACACCATATCATCATAGTGCAAAATTAAGCTCGTTTATGAGTCCGCATCATGGAATGACGTCGTCTTCAGGTGAGTTACTTTTAAATTTTATAATTTTATTGTTTTAGAAATGTCTCGTACTTGTCGATTAGACTCAGTATAGCATCGATCGCTTTTCACCAATACGGTCGCGTACTAGTTGGCTGTCACAATCCACGTAATAAAAATTATTATGTCCCTCGTTGTAAGTTTCGCATGCTTTTATACTACTTGGTTGTAGTCTAGACTAGAGATGGGTCGTTCATGAGTGAACTGTTCTAAATGAATAGTTCATTGAAGTGAGTGAACTAACTCACTCCTTTTGGTGAACTGTAGTTCGTTTCGCCACGTGGCACAGCATGAAAAGGAATGAGTTCCTTTCCTGAGGAAGTGATGACCTCTTTTTTTGGGTCATCGCTTTGAGTAAGTGAACTAACTTTTTTTGATGAACTCAACTTTCTCTCGCCACGGGTCACAGCTTCAAAAGGAGCTAGTTCTTTTGCGATGTGAAGCTTTGTAATTCCTTTGTGAGTGAGTCGAAGTTAACTCACTCACTAAAAGAAACTGCTGTGCCCATCTCTAGTCTAGCTAGACTGTAATTAAATGTTCGATCGATGATATGAGTAGACGGTTCTCGAAAGCTTTATAACTTTTGGTTTTGATCTGCTACGCTGTTCTGGTGCATACGAGAATATTCCATTAGAAGGTGTTCCCCTTAAATTTGTTCCGCACCTCTTATACTCAACTGGGCTTTTGATTGGGTAATTTTGCAGCTAGATATTCGGTTATTGCTGTTTCTTTAATGCGAAACCGATCGAGTTGCGCAGCAGCCAGGTTTACATGTAACAATATGGCCTACTCCTCATCTATGACCAGTAAACTCTAATGCAAACTCAACCTCGCATCATCATCAATGGCGCAACAGCCCAAATCGGGCCCTGAAGTCATCGACGCCAATCGTCTATTTGCTGGTAAGAGTAAGTGTCCAGCAACCCCAATCAGACCTAAGAAATAAATCGGAATTCGTAAAAATGGTAGTAACTTTTGAAAGGAACGGGGATTATGGAGTGGTAGGGTGATGAGAGGTTTTGATCAAAAATTTAGAATTTGTAATACACATACCTGTAGAACTAGATCTCTCTAGGCTGGAAGTTTTAAAAGCACGGTTGATGGGTCGAGATGGCTAGAGACTTTGTATTCTGCGACCACGACCCATTTAGGGCTGTCGCGCCATTGATGATGATGTGATTGGATACATATATGCCTGCAGTTTTTTATATCACCAATATTAGCTGATTCGAAAACTGGTATAAGAAAACTTTATTTCCTACGGATGATGAGTGTTATCTGACATTTTACTGAATGAAGGGTTAAAGAGTGAATTGAACAACATATTTATTAATCCTGACAACGTGTCCATGTTTTTCATAGCAAAATATCTTCATCTTTAGCATGAATACAAGAAACACCCTTAACGACATACCTAAACACATTCAACTCAACAATATTGCTACAACTTCATTTAAAAGCTTTTCGGAATTAATGTCGTTCTCTACAATGAAACTATTGCCGTTCCACCAGGACTAAGCATTCCTAAAAATACAATCGATTTGCCCTTATGAAAGGCAGGAAAACTAAAGGAAATTTCTATAATGTGATATCGAAGGCTGAGCTTCCTTCGTCATGCCTGCCCATTGCTGAGGTGTTCTTTCGGTGGCGACGACAACGGCAGGCGGCCAGCACCCCATCAACCCCTGTCTTTCTACCCCAAATGTATTGGGAAAATGGGGGAAAAGTTGTCGGGGTTTGGAACGCACCAAAGTCCTCCTCTATGCTGTACATTGAAACGCCATGACTGTTCCACTTCCTACATGGATTCTAAGTATCTCTCTGTCACTCTAAAGTAGATATTTTCGATAAGGCTGTTACGGGCTATAGCGCTATTTCACTGTTATATAGAATAATAGAGGAGTCCAACATATTGTGGTCGATGAGACCGGTGTATAGGATGTCGAAGTGCATGAACATCTACTTCCGCTCCGGTTACGAATTCGTCGGTCGCGACGGAAGCATTCGGGAAATTTCCCACTTTGAGATTGTTTCCCATTGACTAATAAATTTGTTCCTGAATTCTTCCTCTTTAATGGAAACCGCCGCCATCGTCATAGTCGTTAAGTCGAATATTTCAGAATTTTACCTTTATTTATTTCTTGTTGGTGGTAATTGGGAAAGAAATTCATATCTGAAATGAAAGGGCCTATTGTTTAAAATATCAAGAACCTCTAATTAACTAAATCATCTGCTTGGTTTTTCTATTTTACTAGTTTTTCTAGTTCAATATCCTGTCTATAAAGACCACAATATGTTTGAAGAGATAACGCCACAAATATATCACTGCTAAAGGCTTTAGCTTACTTATATCCGCCATCTTACAAGAACCATATTAGTTTTTAGTGCTATCGGGCTTAGTGGGTAACCAATGTAATTGCACATCTAAGGGTGCTCTTACACGAACGATTAAAATTGCTCGATTTGCAGACAATTTTGATGTCACGAAACATACATTAAAAATCAGCAACATCAGCAATTGACGATATGGATCAATTGATGGTCAACTCATTGCTCAGTAGTGACTAGCGATATGGAGCAATAATTAGCAATTTGGCAATAAGATCATACACGAACGATTCAGTCTATGAACTACACGAAAGCAATCTTGACAAACAAATATAAAACTTAAAATATTTGAAGTCAAAGCCATTACGTGAAACTTAACAAATAAATTGCAAAACTCAAAATAAAACTTGACATCTGAATCGTCAAACGAGGACAATTGCTCGGAATTTTCCAATTCAGTGGAAATACAGCAGCTGTAACAGCAACAATACCAGCAATCTGTGAAAACATTGCCAAACTACCGAAATATTGCCGCAACTAGCACGATATTGCCATGTATTGCTCCATCAATCGCTCTACTAGTTTTGGCAATAGTCGTCGGGCAATCTATTGCTTGAAGAATTGCTCGTGTAAGAGCATCTTGTCGACATAAAACATGAAATACATAGCACCCACGGTTATGCCAACATTTATATGAGTTAAATATATTTATTTACAAGAAATCATATACCAAACCTTACCAAGAAATCAAGCTCTTGTATGAGTACAGGGTGTATTGCTATTAAGTTAGGAATGAGGCATTATAACAGTACATGCATGGTTTTAAATCAATTTTAATGTAATACAGTACCGTTTAAACTAATGTATGTACATACTAATTCCTTTATTTCCATTTCTATTTTCAGCATCGATATTTCCATCGGCAGCATCATGGGGCAATTGGGGTAGTCCGGCCACAAATCTCTATCAGCCGCATTCAATGAGCCACGTAACACCATCACATGTGGCACCACATCTCAGCTCATATCCGCACTATGCATGACCATCACCGTCCGGTGGAGGATTCTAAGTTCTTCCACGGTCCATTCTAGCAAAAGAGCAGAACTTACAGTAAAAAATTTCAAATGTTTCAAAACATACTCACAAACAAACATAAAAAAGAAAGATTTATTTTCCGATCCCTTATCCTTGAAATTGTTGTCCTTGTGGACGTTACAATCATAAATCTACGTAGCTTAAGAATAACAAAAAAAAATAAAATAATTAATAATAATATTTAGTAATAATTTATTTATTGATGTGTACATAATAATAATCGTTCCAATTCGATATTGAACGGAAAAAATGTTATTAATAACAACCAAAAATTGTCAGTGTATTTTAGCAATATTTTTTAGTGGTTAATAGAGGAAATTTCTGTAACGAGAGAAATTTCAAAAGGACAGATTTTTTATTAGTTTTATTTATTTATTAGTTTTTTTTCGAAAAGAAATCCTGTCGTTGTTTTGTAAATATAATTTTCTTCGGTGAGATGAATTATATGAAAAATTTAAAATTAGTGTAAAGAAATGACTTGAATGAATGTAATATTGTTGCTCTAGTCTAGACTAGTCTATTTGTATATAAATTACTAACTGTAACATTTTGTTGTCGATTTTCCTACTTGTCAATATTTCAATATTATTTCCAAAATTAATTCAAATTCCAGTTGCCCGACAGGACAACGTAGAAGTTTGTTTTATGCATAACTACATCAACACTACTATTTTCTCATCCTAGTATTGAAATATGTATGATGAAACTTTTCTAGTACCTACTTGCTTAATTCTGCCAAAGTTAATTCGTTCAGTACTATATGGAAAAAGCGGTTCAGTACTGCATAGGAAAAAATTTGTTTATTTCACTTTTGCTTAAACTCTTTCAGTGCTTTCTGAACTGATTTCTCATAAAATTGATATTACTTTTAACAGTTCTGCTCCGGTATTCAGCTCATCCCCTTTAATATAGTGCTCAACAGTTCAAAAACAATGTTCACCGTCAGTCAGATTCTATTCTCCTCGTCTAGCATACTAAATACCCCACCATTTCACCCTCCACGTATGTCGTCTTGGCTGTGCAATCGCAATAAAACGTAAGTCAAAAAGCAATTTCGACGGTCGTACAAAAAATATTCGTCATCTTCACTAGAAAAGTCATCAGCATAATATTTACTTAATGTCGTTTAGTTTATATTAAAACGCATAGTCTGTAAACTTAAAAAAACACAAGTAGATTATCGACAAAAAAACAATCTAGAATAGTTTTGGTGTACCTCCGATTTCCCACAAATTTAAATAAAATAAAACAAAACAAAAACAAAAGAATTTCATTCAACTTAAATAGAATATTTAAAACAAATACATTATAACATTAGATGTATTGTATATCCAAAAAGCACCTAACCAAAATAAGTAAACAAATCCAACAAAAACATTCAACGGTTATTTATTTAAACGTTGAAATCAAACAAAGTCAGTAATTTACATAAACAATAAATCGTTAAATAAAAAATAAACCAAAAAAAAAACAAAATTAAATCATGTATACTCACATTTTAAATAAAAATATCTCCAAAAAGAAAACTCTTATCGTTTTAAACATGGAAGACTGTGATAGTTGTAAAATGTAAAAAAAAAATAAACACGAAACCAAAGTTTTTAGTATAAAATTAAAAAGAAAATAAATAAATAAAATGTAATGTAAAATTATAAATGTATCTCCACACCCTCATACAAATTTTTAAGTGTAATAACTTCAAAGCAAAAAAACATTTATTTGAAACAGAAATTTCTAAATTTAAGTTTATTTATAAAACAATACATTGTATCTATGTAAATGTAAAAAAGATATTAAAAAAAAAAAATAAGAACGAGAAATGAATAATTTCAGAAAAATTTATTTAAAAGAAAATAAAAAAACGTATTTATTATTAGATGGATGTAAATGTATAAGCAGTTCTTAATTGTATACTAAAAACAAAAATATTGTAGGTGTGATGAATAAACAAAAGAATAATTAAACTTCTAAAAGTTTGAAATTTGAAGATAAAATTTTCTCTTTGCAAAAAGAATTTCATGTTTTATTTCGTAATTAAGGTTTTCGATAGCCCGGAGCAGTGTGACTGTTTTGATATTTCACAGGGTAGTAAATTTTGGTAGCAATTCTTAGCTTGGGTAACAAAAATATATTCGAGTACTACTTTTAATGAAAATGAAGTGAAACTAGTTACTTCATTACATTGTTATTGTTACTTATAACAACTGTTTATCCACTAGGCTTGTGCATTCTAGTTTACCTTAGTGATCGCGAACGAACTAGTTCGTTCTTGTAGTTCGCAGTTCACTCACGAAGGAACTAGTTCCTTTCAAGTTCGAAGTGAATGTGAGGACCTAAAAAAAAAAAAGGTACCCACTCACAAAGGAACTAGTTCCGACTCAATGTGAGGACCTAAAAAAAACAAAAGGTCTCCACTCTGGAAAGAACTACTTACTTTCAAGTTCGGAGTGAATGTGAGGACCTAAAAACAAGGTACCCACTCGCCAAGGAAGGAACTAGTACCTTGACAGTACTAGTACCTTGAAAACATAAAAATATTTAATAATAATTTCGATCTTGTGAATACGTGTTGCTAATTGCAAGAAAATATAATTTTGATTTTATGTGTACGTGATTTTGTGCGTACATGATTTTGTGTTTACGTGATAGACAAGTGACATGTCTAATTTCACTATCGTACATCGCGCCGTGTAAACAGCAGACTGTCACACTATCATACTATCGTGCTGTACTTTCGCGAAAGTACTATCGTACAAAACTATCGCCGTGAAAGCGGGACTTAACTTCGCGAAATGATACGGGCTATGTAAATGTAATGACGAACTACTTCCTACAAACGAACTAGGACCGGAATTCACTGCGAACTTGTTCGTTCATTTCACTTATGGGAACGATCTTCCGAACTAGTTCGTTCACGAACTACACAAGCCTAATATCCATTACAAATTTAAAATGTTTAAAGAAAAAATAATATAATATTTTAAAGTGTGAATATTTATTTAAGAAAATCAAAATTATCACAAAATGCACGTTTTGCCCTTCGACAATTTTCAAACTAAATTAAGCTTACATACATACATACTTACTAAAAAGCAGTCCTAAACCTTTAAAAATTAAGTTTAAAAAACCCAGTCTGTGGAATAACCAGCCACATTTCTTTGAGTTTGGTTTCAAAAGCTGACCCATATTATCAGCATACTCATATTATTGCAAAACCCGTTATATTTTTACTTAACACAATGACACTTGTTTGGGTGCAAAACTAGACATATATTTTCTTATTTTTCTTGATACAAAACTGTTTCAGACTATTTTCAACTATTTTAAGAGACTTTTTTGTTATAGTTTGGTAATGCCCTGAATCATATAAAATCGAACAGCTGATAGTTGATATAACCTTGCACAATCATTGATTTGAGTTTATTCCGTGTTTCGTTTGTGTTTTAAGGCTGTGAGGAGAAGGAAAATGTTGACTTTGTTAACAATTTTTAGTGATAATCAGGTCAAAGAACAACAACAATAGAACATCAGGTTGAGGAACAAGAAGAATTTCAAGAAACCACAACGTCCAGGAAAAGAAAATGGCAACTGAAAGAATAGAAGAGATTCATTGCAAAACCAGTCATAATTGCATTTCGGGTGCAAAACCAGCCATATCTCGATTTAAAACTTTAATATCTTATTCATTTAATAAGCATAATCAGTTTTTACCATTTTGCTACAAGTTTGTTGAAGCAAATATGGCTGGTTTTGCAACTGGACGACTCATTTATCATATTTTTTGGGTTACACAAGTTTTTTAACGGCTAATTTTACCAGGGTAGCAAATTTAGTCATGTAGTAACATAGTAGCTTAAAATTATCAATAGTAGCATTTTGCTACTATCGTAACACTTGTAGTCACACTGGCCCGGAGTTGTAGTGGACTTGATAAATTTAGAGGTGTACTTATCTACAAGTCCAGAGGTCGTATAATATTTTACGTTTCTTTCTCCGGGCATACTTTTTCTCTCAAAAAATTGCTCTAACACCGCACAAGGGAGTTTCTTTTCTCCAATAATATTTCAAACTCAATTCCGGTTAAATTGACCAACCGTCGAAAACACTTTACAGCGGTCCGAATTTTCTTAAGGAATCATTCTTTGTAGCATCATCTGCGCCATCTATATGTTCAGAAATGAGACTACTCAACTGACAAGCCCAAAAGCCGAAACAACGACATCAAAACAAATCTTGATCGCAATTCATAAACAATTATAAGCTTAACAATTATTTTCAACATTCATAAGTTACCATAGAATAATTATGAGCTAACCTTTCACCTGTCGGGCATAAAATGCTATTAACAAATTTGCATTGGAAATAAATAAGACTTGTTCAATTCCGGCTCGCCTGATCTGTCAAACATCGGTTGCTGTTTGTCAGTTCCACTGAAAGTGGTGACGTGCGAAGGTGTGATTCTGTCCATCCTAGAAAAAAAATCCATAAAAATAATTTTTTTTTTATTTCTTACAACTCAATTCTCAAGATGGTCAACGGAAAGCATTTAGTTAAAGGTAAGATTGTCGCAATATTAAGGATGTTAAAAATTTGATTTTTCCGTAAAACAACACTTGACTAAAACCGGCTCGTAAAGGTCGTAGTCAAAAAAATCAATCGCCTTGAGAAAGTTGTACGTGCTCAAACAACTTTTACTTGATTTAAAAATGGATTTTTCTCTCGCAAAAATTCCTGTCTTTTTTTCCGCAATTATAGTCGAAAATTTTTATGCGTACGACTTTCTGGAACATTCAATTTTCTGCATGGGATGGGGGTTTCCTTCCGATTCACGATTGAGTTGTATTTTTAGCTCTGACGTCAACAAGACAACAACCTGTTGTCTGTCGTCCCGTTAACTCGATTGCAATAGTCTGGAGAAACGAGTTTTATCGGTTGTATTTATTTTGATTGTCTTATCAATCACCTAGAAAGATAGTTAAGAAATAATCGCAATAGTCTTTCATAATCGTTTGAATATAAATGTGGTTGGTGTACTTTATCGTTGACGTCACATCTTAATTAAAAAATTCTATTAAATTTGTTGAAAATCGTAGTACACCCGGAAAAAATTAAACGAAATGATCGATGGTTATGTGTATTGGTAAAATTACGTTTTCATTGACTACCAAAACTCAAATTACTCTTAGGAGCACCCACAGACTTACAGTTTTTAAGTTTATAGAAGCAATCGCTTCGAATCCGGTAAACTAAAAAGTTGTACGTGCCAAACAATATACTTCCAACTCTGGCCGAGAGCTCTGTATATGTATAAAGAAGCTTTGGCCACCCGCACACGCAGTAGCTAACAAATCAACCACTTCCACTAAAAACCGAACCAAATTCAACGATCTGTCTGAAATTTATTTATTAAATGTGGCTTCATTATAATTAATGAGGCCCATAGAATTACGGCCAGGCTACAAGGACATATGGCACATCTTTTACATAGTTTTCTGTCTGAAATGTTACATAATTCAGCGAAGGCAATTTCAGTACAAACTCTACTTGATGTACTTCAAGATTTTAGAGCAATGATGCAATGCCGGTGTTAGTATGAGGTTGTTATCGCTATTTTGTGTTAATTAATCAGTCGACTAATTATCCCAGCTTTTTACCTGTAGCTGCTGTAACGCCAGGTAGTTTAAGCAACGTGCATCTGAACATTGACTCAATGTTATGTATTTATTTGCTGAGCTACAGCACAAATAATCAGACAGAGCTAGATAAGTACCTTGTAAGCCAAGTACATGCAGCGATGATTTACAGAAATCTTTTTTTATAACATTATTTTAATTTTTTAATATTTGTATTAAGGTTGCATGGAAAAATAAATCGATTAAAATTTGTTTTAGAATATTGAAATGGTAGAGGAGTTGAAAGAGGGTAGACTTTGAGGTTTGTGTTGGGTTTAAAAGGACATGTAAAAAGTTGGAATGTGGTGGTGAAAGAAAGATTAAGTTTCAAGTCAGCCAACAGCCACACTTGTGTCGCCTAGTCTTAATCTCACTAGTATTGTGGCTAATCTCCGGGGCATAGTGGAGTCGTAGTGAGGATGTAAAGTTTGTGAAGAGTGAGACTTCAGAAAGGTTGTGCTATGAGCCCAGATTGCAGTATTGGCTTCCTGGATAATTGTTCGTACCTGAGTTATAAAAAAAATTTCGCAAGGAGGAATGAAACCATCCACATTTTGAGCGAGTCTTGATAATCTTCCTGCAGTTTCAACCAACATCGACACTACCCATACTAGACGCAATGAAAGCAGCGCTATGTGACCAGAAAGAAACTAAACAAATTGACGAAATACCAGTTAAACTTCCGAAAAACGGTGGAAACTGTGCCGTGGAAATACTACACAAAATGATATGTAAAATTTGAACAGAGGAAAATATACCCAACGAATGGCGGAAAAGTATTATATGTTCAATTTATAAGAAAGGATATAAACTCTGATGTGAGAACTAAAATACTTAAAAAAATAATGGAATGTCGTCTTAAGGGTCTCGTTGCAAATTTCAAGCTTCCATACATTTTGTATGGCGAAACGCGTTATGTTTCGGTACCTGAATCTCAGTTTCCACTTAGCTCACAGCAGTCAAATTTTTTACACTTGTGGTTTAGTGTATTTAAAAGCCTAGTAGGTACATGAATAAATTAACAAAATTTCGCTAAAAGTCGAGATACCACTTTGATCAAAAAGGAATAACCATCGTGTTTTTATTGTTCCGATTTGAGTTCTGTTTTTTTTTGTTAAGTTGGTACATCTGTTGTTGACATTCCCTTTAAATCTTAGCGTCATAGCTTGACATTTGCAAAAGTTTCGTAGCCAAGAGTACATCTATCTCTGCGTGTGTTGGCGATTTTTTACAATTTTAGAAATGGATTTAAATTTGCGTAAAAAATGGATTTAGTGGTGTGCGAACGTTGGAAATGATGGAAAAGGGTTTCGGCAACGATTCTCTAAAGAAAACGGTCGTTTACCAGTGGGACGAGTGGTCAAAAAACCACGTCGCTTTCAGTCAAAAAAGAAGGCAATGCTCACGGTTTTCATGGATTACAACGGTGTAGTGCATCATGAATTTTTGCCAGACAGTAAACAACGAGTATTATTTGGGCGTTATAAGACGTTTGCGTGGAGCAATTCACCGAAAGAAACCAGAATTGTGGGCAGAAAACTCGTGGATTTTGCACCATGATAACGCACCGTCGCACAGTTCCATTATTATTCGTAATTTTTTGACGAAAAAGCAACAAATACCATCCAACAGCCACCGAATTCACCTGATTTGGCTCCCTGTGACTTCTTTCTGATCCATCGAGTTAAAAAACCACTACGGGGAACGCGTTTCAGCAGCCAAGAGGAAGTAATGGAAAAATCACAGGGAGCACTGATGGTCACACCGGAAACCGAATATAAAAAATGTTTCGAGGATTGGATCAGGAGCTGGCATAAGTGTGTTGCAGTCGATGGGGATTACTTTGAAGGGGACAATATAAATTTAGATGAATAAACTTGTATTTTTATTTTTCTCAATAAATTCCGGGAACTTTTTGATCAAAGTGGTATTTAAGAAAAAGGGAATGAATAAAATTTTTTACTGTTTTTCTTCATTCATATTTGAAAATAGATAGTTTTTCATGAGATATTTAAATTTGCTTATGTATGAAGGTAGCCAATATTACCACGAAAAAATAAAATTAAGACGCTACGGTGTGTGGCTACTGAGAAACGTGTACTGAAAGTTGAAAAAGCACTACTTTTCAGGAGAGCCAAAAAAGAAAAAATATCTTCAAGTAACTTATTCGATTTCATCCACTTCAGAGCAAAATCGGTGAAAGTGGGGCTTGAAAAATGCTGGGAATACAACGCAGATGTGCACCAAATCTTCGTAGATTTTTTAAACAAGCATATGATAGTATCGACAGAAAGGTACTGTACCAAACCGTGCTTGATTTTGGAATTCCACCAAAATTAGTTCGACTAACGAGACTCACAATGACGAACACTGAATCCCAAGTAAGAATACAAACCAATTCCACCAACAGATTTCAAACGGAATGTGGTTTAAAGCAGGGAGATGGTGTAGCTCCCATTCTTAAAAATTAGCAGCTGGAGGACGCGCTCTTTGGATCGAAACGATTGGAGGCAACGACTTCAGGAGGCCAGGGCCCGACTTGTGTTGTCGCACCTTGATGATGATGAACACAAAACTGATTTTTTATTATAGTGATGCTACCTCCTTTATCTAGCATAGTTTGAATTGTCACTTTTTCCTAAAGACATTGCCCAGTATGATAAGTAACCAGATAGAAAGAGTTGAGGGTTTCGAAAGATAAATTTGATCTTGGAAATGGTTTTCTATCTATCAAAGTTTAAAAAAGCAGTTAACTTTTCTACAGTAGACTAAAAGAACCTCTAGGCTAAATTGTTTTATTTTACAACACAGACTGGTTCCTTTTTTTCAACAATTCAATTAAAAAACTGAAGGATTCAAACCGAACTGAACAACTATAAAGAAAGTAAAATAACATTTATTTTTTACTTGCAGATTCAAAACATCCCGAGCTACCAAACGACGGAAAATTGCGTCTCTACTCGAACCGATACTGTCCATATGCGCACCGAGTTCACTTAATATTAGACGCAAAACATATTCCATACCATGCCATCTACATTAATCTCACCGATAAGCCTTCATGGTTTATCGAGAAAAGTCCACTCGGTCAAGTGCCATTATTGGAACTTACAAACGAAACGGGCAATCCATCGATATTCGAATCATTGATCGTAGCCGATTATTTGGACGAGAAATATCCACAGCGTCCAATGTTTCCGAAAGATCCGCTTCTGAAGGCTCGCGATAGGATTCTAATCGAACGATTCAACAATGTCATTTCACCGATGTATAAAGTATTTATAAAGGAACTGGACGAAGTGCCCGGTGCACTTACCGATATTGTGAAAGGATTAGATCTTTACGAGAAGGAGCTACAACATCGCGGTACAGCGTTCTTTGGTGGCAAACAACCGGGCATGTTGGACTACATGATTTGGCCGTGGAGCGAACGTTCGGATATGTTGAAATACTTAGTTGGTGATAAGTATCAAATGGACAATGAACGATTTGATAAATTGGTAAGTCATAAAAAATTTGGTTTTTCGGTTTTGTATGTATACATTTTTCTAATCATTTAATAACAGATAAAATGGCATGCATTGATGAAGGAAGATCCGGCAGTGAAACGTTCCTATATTAGCGGAAGTGATCATGCAAAATTCATGCAGACACGTCGTGGTGGCAAAGCCAATTACGATTTGCTTGTGTAAGGGTCTATTTACTAACCAATCATATTTCACTGTTTAATACGTCCTTAGTTAAATGTTTTAAATCTTCAATTTAGTGCTTACCAAACATTCGATATTTTTTTTGTTGTAGGAGTGAGGCTAAGAGGCAACGTATCGAATGAACTCGAATCGTAAAGTTTGAATCTTAGAATTTTATTTTATTACGTCTTAACAGAGTATCCAAGATACTATTTAATTTTTGTAATAATTAGATTAAAGAGCACTAAACAAAAAACTTTATCGTGAAAACTTTTTAAAAGCGAATAACTAATGTATTTTTTACGGGCGCTACTATTCGGGTTTTGCATTATTTTCGGCATGTTCCGTGCTTTAATTTTTTTTTGGCGAAAACATTGAAACTATTTTTACCTTTCGAAATGTAAAATAATTTTGGTTTTTATTTTCGATCGGCTTATGGAAAAGAATTTTACACATTATTCAATAAATTCATAAATAAAATAAACTTTATTCGTATTATTTTCATTCTCTTAAAAATTCTAATTTATTATTCAAAATATTTGTAATGTATTTGCTTGTTTATTTAAATCTTGTGTCAATTTATTCCGTCGATACGTTCATTCTCACTCATATCCGGAATCAAGTTATTACTGAAGTCATCGTGTTCATATGTCGGAAAACTTGTGATCTGGCGATGATTTTTTCATTGTATCCGCTACAATTAAATGGGTTTCACTTAATTTACTACATGGTCACCGTCGACATCGTTTTATTCCGGCAATATCTCACCTGTATGCGATCTTCGATGGACGATCATATTGCCGTACGATGGGAATTTTTTCTTGCATATATCACAGGTGCTGCATAGAAAGGGATCGTGGTTTTGTTTGATTTTCGGTTTCGATGAAAAGTTTCTGGAATTATTTTATTTGTTTAATTAAATATTTTCATGACAGTGTAGAGATTGTAATATTTGTGGCGTGAAATCTTTTTTAAACCATGGATTTCGGAACTAATCAAACGAAATAGCCAGGAAGCCAGAGGAGAGTTTTAATTCTGATTGTTTTTGAGGCATCAATATGGATACATCTGAATGCTGTTTTTTTTCTATTTCGGCCCATTGGTCATGTAGGACTAAAATCGCAAATTTTAAATTTCATTGAAACTTTCTTTTAAAAGAAATTGAATGCCAATGGTAGGTTTAGGTTTAAGAAGCGGCGCAGCGCTAGGACCGCCGCGCTCACTAGGCGCCATTGCGATCCCTTCAGGTTCTCGTGGGCTATTTTATCATCTCAAAAACATTCTAATTCCTTGCAGAATCTGACCAATTTGTCATACCCTAATGCCCTCAAATTCTCTATGCTCTCAAAGAAGAGACTAGTAGAGACAGTAATCTAAAACGGGTTCTAGTGATCCCCGCGCATTCACACAAAATGTGTGTGGTGTCCTCCACACCATACAGATCGTGGCAGAACCTGCATATGCCTGACTCCGCTATCTCTAGCCAATGATAACGGAGAGAATTTAGTTTGTGCAAAAAGTTAGACGTTCAATTCAAATATTTACTAATATTCAAAGTATTATTAAGCAAAACGTGTTGTGGCAAAATGGCAGCAGATAAATACCGTTTATTATTCCACACGGCTAATTTATTAGTTCGGAAATGTGGATGCAATTTTGATAATATAAACAGCTTAAAAAAAAATTACCCATCCATACTACTCCACATGCTGTTTGAGCTTTTATTGTTCAGTTGCTTTGCGATGAAATGATCGCTAGTTTTACGAAATCTTCGGTATGTTCTTGGAACTTCACTGTTATTAGAAATGGCCAATTCGGTTTCGGTGTGCGTATTCTGTATGTGGCGTACCCATTCAGCTGGCGTTTCAAATTGCCTACGAAAACAAAAATTTCATCAGTATTATCGCATCAATTTTTTACAATCTATCAGGCCTATTCAGGATCAGAGTCTCATATCAAAAAAGTCTCAATTAATTCAAAATTCATATAAAATTGAGACTCTCGACCTACTTTGTGACTTGTGACTCGGTCCTGAATAGGCCTGAATATTTCACTTACGTGCTACACAAATCACACTTTAACGACGCTATACGCTCAGTTGATGTACCCTGCAATTATAAAATTTTCTGTAAAAAGAAATTTTATTAAAATCCCAGAAGTGCTTTATTGTCAATTTAATGCGAATTTAAGGTGTTTCGTTTCTCATTTTTTTTTTTCACACATTACTCACCGCAATTCTCTTCCTCTTCTTTGGAATATATTTTGTTGGAATGTCCATATGACTCTCTATATGTCGAACCCATTCGGCAGGATGTGTGAATGTTTCGCTGCATAGTTCACACGTTAGAGGCGAATAGACTGGATTACCGATATTTTTCGAGTCCAGTTGATCTTCGTCGTCACTGAAACTTTCCTCGATTTTGACCACATCGAGCGGTGTTTGCTTACACGAAGTAATGCTTTCGGAGTCATGGTCACCAGACCATTCCGACGGTTCTTCTTTGATTGGCATTAGATCTAACGAATCGGCTAGACTTTCATCTAGCGGGCATTCCTGTTAGTTTAAATATACAAATTATTATAATTATAAAAAAGTCGAATTTATCAGTTGAGAAATACCGGCGAGAAAAGATTGCGCTCTTTCTTAAATGCATCATTTTGTGCTTCAAGACTGGTTGCATCCGGAACGCTTGTTCTACGCTGATAGATACGATCCATAGCAACTTGATCAGGCGATATTCTTCTGCACATATTTAATATTTCGTCCCTAACCGAATCAGCACTTCGCGACGATAACAATGCATCTTCACTGTGTCGCCGTAACCGATCCTTATCGTGACACGTTAGATGCTCTGGAATGGGTAGAATGTTTTTCGGTAGCACCTTACTGACTGGATGTAGTTTTTTCGTAATTCTGGAGAGATGTGAAGTGGCAATATTTCCAAACGATGTCGATGGACTCTTATGTGATTCGTCCGGATCAATAGCAAATTCTTTATTCACTGTAATATTTGGCGTCGGTAGGTGCGGAGCTATTAGAGACTTTGATTGCTGTTGAAGTTGTGGCGATTTAACAATCACTGGACTTTCTTTTGGAATTGCTGTCGCTGAGGCTCCTAATCCACGAAGCTCAAGTCGTTTCTCGCAATCGATTCGAATTAGGCTCTTTTGTGAATTTCCATTTTCTACAATTTTCGGTTCGTTAGGTGTCGCAGTACTGTGATTTCCATTGTTACTCCGACATAATCCTCGAATTTTTAATATTTCACCACCACGAAGTACTTCGTTTAGAATATCATTCGATACGGTAGCTTCCCCGCTGTAAATGTACTGTACGAGAATTTGTATTGACCGTCTGCTCAGCTCGGGCGGAAGAACTATGTACATTAAATTGTTTGGCGTCGTTGGATTTCCTTCAAATATCGATGCGAAAAACTAGAAATGGTAATTTTTTAGTAACTTCATATTTTGAACTCTGGAGTATTGTGGCGATTCCAGCAATAAAACAATTAAGTCAGTAGAAAAGTATCTACGATTTTTTGCAAAATAAGGCCTAAATGAAAAGTTCTTTTTTAATATATTTGGATATAAAAGCTCCCTGGTTTCCGCATAAGCTCTTCGTTTTTGCATACCCCCGCTTTCTAAACACACGCTTTTGTATAAGGATAAAATTTAAAACGTTTCAAGCTCTTCTACAATGCCAAATACTTGACCAAGTAATTAGGAAGAAGGGGGCAACATAAAATATTAACGTTTTTTGCATAATTTCCAATACTAAACAATTCAATTGAAAAACACTCAAATAAAATTCTTGAATGCCTCATTCAACTTTCAGTAGCTATGTAACTTCACGGAGAAGGAACAAAACAGGAACATCCTACCAAATGGAGGATCTGTTGAATAAAACTGTCTTTATTTGGAATTTGTTTTTATATTATAAACTCCCGTCTCTCCCGTTGATTCATTAATCCTGTTTCTCCATTCTCTACCCACCATCCTCCATCTTCTCTTCACCAACTTTCATCTACAATCCTCATCCCCCGTTCTCCATATACCATCCTCCATTCTCTCTCCACCATCCTCCATACTTCATCTACTATCCTATATCCACCATGCATAGTCAAACTTTACCATTTAGTAATAGGAACGCGTAACTAATACACCGAAAACGAAGAAACTGCCGCTAAATCATATGAAAAACACTCAAATGTTGAAATAACTCGCGAACCACCAACTGTTCAATGATTTTGCTAACACAAAAACCATCGCGGGCGTACCCTTAACAAATTACCAAAATTTCATAGCAATCGTATGAGTGGTGTAGGTTTCCATTGAACCCGACCATTTAATGCTTGTATTTTTATATATTAGATGAAACAAGTCAAGACTTATCGACCCTTGTTATAAAAAAAAGTATTTCTATTATTTCTCATAATTTCCTTCCATGTCCTGCACTCACCTTCACTTTGTCGCTTGCACTTAGTGCGTAAAGGTACTCTAATTCAAATATTTCCATGTTTTTTTTAAGTTTTAGATTTAAATTCAAGTTTGCTTTCGCGTTTTTCATAAACCGAATTGCTCGTGTAAGTCCTTATTGCTCAATTGCTAGATATTGGTCAATATCGCTCATCACAATTCAGGCACGAGTTAATGAAAAGTTTATCCACATCTTCTGTTGCTATTGTGGCTGTGTGTTTCTTCATATTCGACCGTATTGTGATTGTCACGTCGCGTCACTTCGATGACGATTCGATATCGACGTATGAAAAGGCGATTGTGAGTGTCGATTGTCATCGAGCGTTGTCACTTTGATCGTCATTTTTCGTCGATGACATTCTGAGTCCGTGACTCCTGAAGAAAATTAACGTTGATGCAAAAATGCAAGTATAGATTTGACAAAAAGTTGTTTCTTTCCTTATTTTGATGGATTCGCAACAAGTAATCGTCATTAAAAGTGGTGTAGATCGACACACATTAAAGAAATACTGCTCCAATTTTCGGCACTGTAAAATTCTTTGGGACTACCGTCACGAGATGCAAGCAGAAGTGAGAGCCAAAAATGGGCCGAACAAGATGTATAGCTTTTTCACTTTAGAAAAAAGCATTATCCGCATCTTAAATTTGAATGTAGGATTTGATATTGCATAAAAATAACGTCATAGTTGTAAACGAAGACAAACAAAACCTTAAATTCGCAATGTACAGCTGAAACATACATATCAATATGGCAATGCCATTGAGTCACGTCGATGGAGTTACACAATCGCTTTTTCCGATCGACGTGACACTTCACATCGGCATCGAAGTGACGTGAGCGCGACATTCGCAATACGGGTGATTTTCGTGGCATCAAAATTGACGAATATTTCTGCAAATTTTAGTCACTCGTGTAAGGGCACCTTAAGCGATATATGCAAAAAAATTCTTTGATATTTCTATAAAAAATTGATACTAAACAAAATTTGTATAAAAATTATAAAAGATTTTAAGTAAATGGTCACTTCACCTAAGTCAGCAAAAGAAACGTACTCTCATTTGCACTCCAATTCTTTTTAAAACAATTTCTCTAATCTGTAGCAACGGCTGGTGTGGCCCGTTCCCAAAGATATTCCTAAAAACAACAAACCCCTCCAATCCCGGCTTTCATTCCGCTATAGATTGGACACTAGACCCACTTTATTTGCGGCAGCCGTAAATTTCGTAAAGTACGCGTATATGAATTTGAGCAACTCATGCCGCCAAAAAACCTAGAATATTTGATCAAATATTTTGTCAAACATTTGTCAGCATGCCTCTTCAAAATCAGAATGTATCACTTTACCAAATATTTTTGTTTTTGGTGGCAAATACAGTCAAATGGTACATTGATCTATTTTTTCAAATTTTTTTATTCGTCCTTCACTAAATCTAATTTGACTTAGTTTTTTTTGGGAAAAATGTCGGTCAGATGTTGAGCATAACACAGGCTTAAAAATTCATTGAATTGCTATTGTTTATAGTTGACAGTGCATATAACTGTAAATAGCGGCCATTGTTTTTAAAATGAACTCATAAAATAAAGGTTGTCATATTCTGTTGATTGAATGTAGAGATGGCCAAAGCAGGTTCTTCTAGTGAGTGAGTGAACTCCGACTCACTCGCTGAAATGAACTAGTTTAGTGAACTAGTTCTAGTTCCTTTTGAAGACCACTTACCCGAAGAAACTAATTCTTTTCTAGTTCGGATTGAATGTGAGGAACTTAAAAAAAAGGTCCTCACTCAAGAAGGAACTAGTTCTTTTCAAGCTGTATCACATGAAGAAACGAACTACAGTTCATCAAAAGGAGTGAGTTAGTTCACTCACTCACTTCAATGAACTACACTTTTGAAACAGTTCACTCATGAACGACCCATCTCTAATTGAATGCACAGCTAAATACAAGTATGTACGCAATAGCAAAATTATTTGTGATATGGAAATAGTTTATATATTATACTAACTCGATATTATTGCTATTAAATTTACATTTCATTTGAATTGTGTCCCTACATTCGAACAATTATCGAATGTAAAAATGTTCGTTATTATTACACAACATTTTTCTGAATTTTATCTTAAGAATAGCCTACACGAAACAACAGCAGTAAATAATAAAATTAACACAAATTGAAATAGATTAAACTTTCGCCCTAAATTAAGAAAAAAAAACTCAATAAACATATTTTCAACTTACATGACTGCAAGAACTCAGTATGATTCGATGTGCCGGAATGCCTGCACCTCCTTCCGGATTACTGGACAATAGCATAACATCCGCATACTTTTCATTTCTATTCGAAACGGAATAAATCAAATCAGAGTAGTCCGAAATAATCACCAGAAAAAAAAAACTTACTTAAATAAAGTGCTCACGGATAGATTCAGATAAGATAGATGCGAATCCCATTTCAAATGGTAATTTTCCGCCGTAATCGAACTCATTTTCACCATATGGCACTTGATATTTATCCGTTTAATTTTCGGGATTACACCGCTTAATTTTATTTCGCCGTACTATTCGGCCTGATGTATTGATCGGGACTAGATAGAATCTCGCTGGGAGTCAAAGCTTATAAACACACAACGGAGTCGACTTGTATTTGTACCCCGGGAAAAACTGAAAATCAATAAATCGATAATGCCTCTATACTGAAATATCTGTAAACAAAAATATAAAAACCAAGTAAATGTGTATGTAGGCAAGATGTACGATTTCGATTTATATTCATGCGACATATATTTATAGCCTTGTTAATATAGAACAAATGTTATTAATAATTATACTAAATAGGTTGTATTTTGATATCGTTCCAATCCTTAGGTAGGTGAAAGGTGCCTCCATGATTTTGAATAGGGTAACAGAAAATTCATAGAACTATTCAAAAGATTATAAATCATGTTGGGGAGTACCGAAGTACATATGGAATGACGTCGTTGGTATCGGGAACTCGTCAAGTGTCTGGGGAAGGATTTGCGCACCCGAAATTATTTCACTACTTCCTTAAGATTGAAAGGGGTTGTAAACAGAAAATCGAAACGACTGATAACAGTGGCGTTTTTCTTTGATTCCGAGAACGATTCCAAGAGCACGAAATCGATTGATGTGCATTGATTAAGGGGAGAAATGGCTCGCACATTAGAAGAGCAATTTTGCACGCAACAGCAACACTTGTTTGTAGACAACAATTGATTGTATATTCTACAGGGTAGGTTTAATAGCGAAATGTTCGATATACTGATATATGGATAGAGGATTGTTGTTGAAATCAAACTTTTACGTTAATAACACCTTGGGATTTGATTCCTTTTGCCGCCTTTTCACTGGAATAAAATGCAAACTTTTACATCACACTTTTAACTATTTTCTTCACTTGAATCCTTAATATGTTCGTCTTCTACTATCAATTACACACTTCGCATCAACACTACCCTTTCTTGTCACTGTATGCACACCGGAATCGCATTACGATACTGATAACTTCAAATAGAAGCGTTGCGGCTTCTCTAATCCGGACACCATTCCTCACTGGAAGCCAATGGACGAGTCCTGTTCGTAATCCAACTTTCAACTGTACTGTATCTACTACGGTAGTGCTGTAAGTACATGCGATAGATACCCCATACTATATACAATTTAAACCGAAAAAAGATTCGGAGAGTACACAGACCGACCAAGCCTTCCCTAAAATCGATAAGTTTCAGTTCCAATATCGATTTTCTGGTACATGTTTCCCGAGGTTGTCGCCGCTATTGTTCAGTCGATTCAACTGTGCGACGATGCTTTTTGATCTGAACGCGACGGGAAATAAATCAATTAAGCAATGCTATAAAATGGGGAACATAGTCGAACTATAGTTGTACAAGTACTGGCGTACTTGTACCTATATAAATTACAAGTATGGATGCTTATCATTACGAGAAAAGTAGGATTCAGTCGTGCGTTTCGAATTTTAGTTTCTTTTAGATATCGAAAATTTAGTGCAGAACATAAATAACGTAATGATTATAATAATTTTTTCATAAGAATCAATAAGAGACTTCAGAGAAAAAATTTCCGAATTACATAATTTAAAATTAAAACAATTTCAATCAATCAATCAATATTTATTAGTTTAGTTTATCCACTTATGTTTAACATCTTATAATTTATGATTTAGAGAACAGATAATTCAATATCTTAACAGCTAAATTAAACCTAGTTAGCATAGCAAAGCAATACATTTATGACAATTTAAAACAATTTGTTTTTGCTTGAATTGCACTTCTTTGTCCAAAAGTAACAACATCGCCTTATCGACAGTATATGCTAAGTGAATTCTTCGTATTATTCTTAATTCTAAATGTTAACATGAAGCAATACAAGAAAATCAATAAAATCGATCGATCGATACAAAAATGAGACGAAGCTATTTTTAATGTGAAATTAGGGTTTTGTAATAAAATTGCTAATCTTCGCACAACTTTATTATTTTTCGGGACACAGTATACCTATCATAAAAAATCAATTCAACGTAATATCTCAAGGAGTTTGTGAGCTACCTTCAAACAGTTTCGCGTTCGGCGGACAGACCGACTTTTTTGTTTTTGCTTTTTGGGGATCTACTAGTCCTAGAACGTGAACATACAAAATTTCCGGGTAGCAATACTTTATTATTAAAAATAATAACGTAAAATTGTTGTGTACCCATTCGGCGCTAACGGCTCGCTTAGGCATCACGCCGAGTGCTTTGTAATCAACACCTACATCTGCAATGGAGTAAATGAACTTATACTACCATTAGATATTGAAATCAGAAACGCTGATGCCAAGAGCCAATTGGGACTGACCGAGTCTAGTTGATGGAAATCGGCCGATTATGGTCATAGCAAAATATTTTCATTATTCACAGACTGGGCTTACCGAACTTACCGTCTACATGAACTCACGCCTAAACATCAATACAGGATTCTGTACCTCTTTCCCTAGGAATGGGGTTCTGTAAATAAGAAGAAGGAAGTGGAGCTGAACAATTGTAGAGGGTTTAACCAACGACATGTGAAACCTCTAGCCATCTTTGACTGATCACACATCCTACAGGATATTGTCTACCATTGAGACAGCAGCGCTTAGGCGCTCAATGCAATGGGTTCTGCAGAAGCAAGGAAGAAGAGAGCGTTAGATACATACTTTATGAGTGTCCTCAACTAGTCAGATGCTTTTAAAACCATGGTTAGCACGGCAGTACTTCTTCGCCCTCCTGCTCCTGTGTCGTGGACATAGCTGAATGTTGCATAGGCGAACCAGCTAATCTCATTTGCACTTTTCTGTAGTATCACAGCGATAGCTCCCCTATATAGGACTAATATGATATGCGTGTGGTTTCGTAAGCACAACTTTTGTTGTTGGACCAATTCCTTTGCATCACAAGCAAGGGAGTCCAACAACAAATATCACGACCTACCTCAAGTGAATAGGGGATCGTATTCGTTCTCGCCGACGGTCATACTGGGCCCATATGGAACGTAATGCGATCCCACATAAGTTTGCAACACCAACAACACGTTGCTTGGCAATATACTTTGATCGCACGTGCGACAATTTATTGAACCAAGTAGAGTGAAATGACCTATGAGGTCAAGTGACCGCGCGTGTGGAATCGGCATGGAAATTTCAGCAAAAGTGCAATGTCGTGAGAAAATCCAAATCGGTCAGCAGCCGGATGCGAGGTTCGATGGAACCGTCAATCCGACAGTTGGAATTAACAAGTTCAAAGAAAGCAGTCGGTTCGTGAGTAGCCAGCTCCGTTTCAAAAAACATATCTATTGTTTTATTTGAAAAAAGGACGTCCGCACCTATCGCCGAGGTGCGGGACCTACAACAGTGGTAGCACAATCGACGAGCCGAATAGTCTCAGTGAATCGATCTATAGTTTAAATTACTGCACACTAACTTGCTCAAAGGAAAAACACATCAAGGACGATGACAGCATAATAACAGTAATTTGTATTTATACTACCTATACAATACTACCCATATAATATTATGTTGTAAGATATACAATTTAAGAAACTGATATTTATGCTTAATAACTACCCGAATCCGAAAACTGTTTAACTACTTCTCCCTCGTGTAAACATTTTTTGGTAGTTTCAAAATGAAGGTCTAGTTACCGCCATTTTCCGTTCAGAAACTTAAACACATAAAATATGCAAACTACAAAAGAAAAAGTATTTCCAAAATATTTATAGCTTAGCTGAAAAATTTCTTAATTTAAAATTTGTTAATTTTTCTAAAAGTTATCCTTTGAACAAATGTGTTAGCTCTTTCTTGATACATATCCTTTTGTCAATTCGGATCGATATGTATAAACGCCCTTTTTCAAGCTGAAGTAACAATTAACTGCAATTCAAATTTTTTATAATTTTTATTTAAATTAGAACGGATCTTAGCGCGCAAAATTTTTTGAAAAATGTTGCTACCAACCCCAGCATAAAATATCCCACAATAATTACGCCTGGCAATGCTATACGAAGCACATGCGCACGAAACGTCAGTTTTTGTCAAATGTTTTTCTAAAGTTTATCTTCTTATTGGCATTTTTTTAACTGAGCGCTTCAACAATTGAAAAAAATGGGAAAAGGACGGGATTTCAAAAAGCGTAATTTCAACAGAAACAAACATCAGAATTTTAACAACAAACCCAAAAGTTTTTTATATAAAAAATCAAATAATCCGCACCAAAAACGCAATTTTAACAGGGACCATCAAAAGTAAGTAGCCCGGCATTTCTGAAAAAACCAAAAATATTTTTGTCTAGCAGCTGATTTCTCTGATTATAGGCAAAATGTAGTGTTTGTTAACTTGCGAGAAGATCAAGTCGGCATCACAGAATATGTCGATCAAGGCAACGGCTTCACGGGAGTGATCAAGGCTCGGTTTTCCGACTTCCACGTTAACGAAATCGACTTGGACGGACAAGAAGTAAAATTGACCGACCAAAAAGTTCCGGTTGCTGAGGACGATTGTAAGTTTCGAATTATCTTTTTGATTTTATCTAATCGCAAAATTTCCAGCACTGGGCAAGGAGCTTCTTGATAAGAATAAAAAAGAACTAGAATCGATCATCACAGAGGAAGTGTGGAGCAAAATTCGTTCTCTACTCAAGAACAAAACGGAAGACAAAAAAACATCTGTTGACATCGATGTAACGGAACTGGAAAAGGACAAGCGGACTCTAATCCATAAAACGTTGAAAGAAGAATTCGGCGTCGATCTTATTAGCACCACAGCAACTGCAGGCGACAAGAAGTTGATTCAATGCTTTAAGTCTAAGGGAAACGGTAGGTTGCTTACTTAAACCTTGAAATCGGATGAATTAAAACTTCTTATTTAGGCGATCAGAAACGAAACAAATGGGGTTGGCCTGGCGAGTATGTCTACTTCGTTGTACATAAGGAAAACACCGACTCGGTACGTGCGGCGTCAGATTTAGCAAAGAACTTACGGTAAAATTTTCGATTTTGGTTTGCTCAACTGGAAATGAAATTGTTTTTCCATAGGCTGCGGCCATCTGCAGTAAACTACGCCGGAACCAAGGACAAGCGTGCCAAAACATCGCAACTTTTCTGTGTTAAGAAACGCGAACCGGAACATATTATGCGAGCCGCACGTGAATTGCGATACATGCGAATCGGAAATTTCAATTTCAAGGATACTGTATTGAAATTGGGCAATTTAAAAGGCAATCGGTAAGAGAAATTCAATTGCTATTAAAAGTCCAGTGATTGATTTAATTTGTTCAGATTCCGTGTGGTCGTGCGCCATGTTGATGGTGACGATGCTCAAATTGAACAATCGCTTTGCAGCATCCGGGACAATGGATTTATCAATTACTACGGCCTGCAGAGGTTTGGAAATTCGGCCGGCATACCAACTTATGAAATTGGTATAGCCCTTTTGAAAGGAGATTACAAGCAGGTGAGGACTTTAGTATTGATCAAAATTTAATATTAAGAAGTTCGTAGCCTCATCTCAAGCCAAATGTTATAGGCTTATTGAACTGCTGTATTAAATTTCCACCTTGCTAGCGGGTGATATTCTTTTATGTGGTGGAAAATGAAATAGGTACACCATTCAAATACAACTAAAACAATCCTTTTTCCGTTATAATGGCAAATGTTATTACGCCACCTATTTCCTCATCACAATAGCTATAAGGTCTTTTAAAATCAACCACTGAACTCAAGTTCAGCCGATTTAGTTTTGGGGGATTCCCTCACGTTTAATCGGCGTTAGTGTTTAAGTGAAAAATAAAATAGGTAGGTACCCTGTGTTTGTTTGGACATAGAAAAAAATTGACTTCGAAAACCATTATTTGATTACATTTGTAACGTTGTTTTACGAAAGGTAAGAATATAGAAAAATTAAATGTAGAAATTTTATTTAGCAGAGAACTTCGTAAAGACGGACAGACCTACAGGAAAATTGCGGAGATTATAGGATGTTCTGCCAAGATGGCAATCAATGCTTTGAAAGCTAAAAAACAATTGAAAATACAGGAAAAAGCGAAAAACGACTTTGTATGTATAAGGGAAGACAGAGATATTAATAAAATGGCGAAAAATAAACCAAACGCAACATTGACGAAAATTCTGAACGGGCTGGGATTGTCAGCTACAATACGGATAATTGGGCAAAGACTAATAGACAATAATCTTCGCTCTCGTTCTGCGAGAAAAGCTCCATTGATCAGCAAAAAGATTGAATGAGAGAAAAAAATTCGCTTTAAAATAAAAAAAATTGGAATGACAACTGCAAGATATCAAAAATTGGAAAACAATATTATGGAGTGATGAAATGAAAATTAATTTGTTCGGCTCTGATTGCAAATCTCGTGTTCGACTGCCCGATAATACAGAACAATCGCCTACTTACACAAAAAAGACAGTGAAGCATTGTGGAGGGAACATCATGGTATGGGGTCATTATTCGTGGTTCGGTGTGGAGTCTATCCATAGAGCTATAACTAACGGAGATCGCAAGACGCCGTTTCTGTATAAAGCACTTTGAAGCATTTTGCTGCAAAACTGAACATTTTTGTATGGAGCGTTTCATGCCCGGTGGCAGTGAAATGCAAATAGTAGCGTAGTATTTAAAGGTTGGGCTTTTTTTCTTTTCAATACCGGAGTATAACTAACATACTTGTGAGTCAGATGCTGATAGTAGCATAGTGAATATCGCCGGTTCTTTGCGAGAAAACCTCCGGCTTCAAAGCAGTCGCTGCACGCTGTCTCCATTATACATACGTAGGCTGCCTTTTATGTTTCGGGATTTGGTAACCCTGGTGGTGCAATCTGGTAACTGACAGCTCTATCGTAAAGTTGGACATTTTTGAGGTTATACGTACTTAGAACGTTTTGACATACGAGCGTTATTTGTGTTTTTTGCAGTAAGTTAAAAGATTTATCTCAGCTCAAAAATGGAATTAAATCGTGAACATTTTCGTGCGATTATTTTTTACAACTTTCGACGTGGATTAACTCAGCAACAGTGTATAGATGAACTTAATTCAATTTTGGGCGATGAAGCTCCATCAAGGACCAGTGTTTATCGATGAAATGGTGAATTCAATCGTGGTCGTAGTTCACTTCAAGACGAATTTCGTGAAGGTCGTTCAAAATCAGTTGTTGTTCCGGAAACCATTGATGCTGTGCGCAAACTGATATTGGAAGATCGTCATTTGACCTATCGTGAGTTGAGACAACCTTAGGCATTAGTGGGACCAGCATACATTCAATATTGCATGATCATTTGATTGTCAAAAAAATTTGTTCGCGTTGGATCCCGCATAATTTGACAAAAGCTCAAAAAGATGCTCGTGTCAATTGGTCCAAAGAAATGCTCAAAAACATCGATTTGATGAGTCATCCACCGTATAGTCCTGACTTGGCACCGAATGACTTCTTTTTATTCCCGTACGTAAAAAACAAACTGAGAGGTCAACGTTTTTCGACACCTGAAGAAGCGGTTGCCGCATTCAGAATGCATGTTTTGGAGATACCTCAATCAAAGTGGCAAAAGTGCTTCGACAATTGGTTCAAACGCATGCAAAAGTGTATAGATTTTCATGGGGAATATTTTGAAAAACAATAAAGTGGTTTTCGATGATTAATATTTGTTTTTCTTCTCTAATCCCGAAATATAAAAGGCAACCTACGTATAGCTCTATGGGTCTATCTTTCAAATCATCGATCAGATGACGCAAGATAGTTACATTGAAATCCTTGAAAATGTAAAGTTGCCTTTTGCGGAAGAAGGCATGCATGGTTTCAACAGGACAATGACGCGCAAACATAAGAAAAAAAACACAATTCGATTGTTTACTGAAAACAAAGCTACTGTCATGGATTGGCCGGACCTAAATCCAATAGAAAATCTGTGCTAAAGTAAAGAGGGCTATAGCTACGGAAAAACGAAGAAATAAAAAATATTTATGGGCAGCTGTTAAAAAGGGTACTCCATACCTGTAAAGACATGCCAGAAGCTAGTGAACTCTATGCCCAAAAGATGTGAGGCAGTTCTAAACAAAAAAGGACACATCATGAAATACTGACTAAAACGTAAATAAGGGGCTCGTTGCAAATTTCTAGCTCCCATACATTTTGTATGGCGAAATGCGTTATGTTTCGGTACCTGAATCTCAGCTTCCACTTAACTCACAACAGTCAAATTTTTTACACTTATTATTTAGTGTATTTAAAAGCCTAGTACATGAATAAATTAAAAAAATTTCACTAAAAGTCGAGATATTTAAGAAAAAGGGAATGAATAACATTTTTTACTGTTTTCTTCTTTCATATTTGAAAACATTATAGTTTTTGATGAGATATTTTAATGTGCTCATGTATGAAGCTACTCACTATTACCACGAAAAAATTAAAAAAAAATTAAGACGCTACGCTGTGTGGTCACTGAGAAACGTGTACCGAAAGTTGAAAAAGCTACTGTTCAGCAGAGCCAAAATAGAAAAAATATCTTGCAGTGACTTATTCGACTTCCTCCACTTCAGAGCAAAATTTAAGGCACTTCCCGTTATCCGACAAAGGTGCGGCCTTTTGTGTTATGTGCAGAAATGAGTAGAAATAATATGAAATAAAAAAAAAAACAGTTTTTCTCATATTTTTTGCAACGAGCCTCTTTGTAATTTTTTTACTTTGAAATGTGCTAAATTTATCTAATGGAACTGAATGCACCTATTTTTATTTCTACCCGTATATTATTATTTTTGAAATATATTGGGTCTGGGAAAAAAAAAGTTCATGGCGTCTTTCCCAATAAATGGCGTCAGTTGTAAATAACTCAGAAAACACAGATCGGAGCGACATCGTATCGCTGCGTATGGAAAGGAGATAGTTCGAGTTTTACTGGGAGTGTAGAAACATCGAAATTGGTGTAATGGTTTTAACGTTGTTTGTGTTTGAAAATGGAGAATAGTAATGAACACAATTTCACTATATTTTGCAATTGTATTATGACAAAGCAAAGACCGCTGCGCAGGATTGGAAAAAAAATGTATGCCGTGTACGGTGAAGGTACTTTATCAAAATCTGTTGCGCGGAAATGGTTCGTTCGCTTTTGTTCTGGTAATTTTTATGTGAAAGATAAGTCACGCTTTGGTCGTCCAATTACTGAAAAAGCTGATGAAATTCTTGAAAAGGTTCAGCAAAATAAGCATATTGGCAGTGTCGATATTGCTATGGAGCTAGGCATTGACCACAAAACTGTTTTGAACCATTCAAACAAAACTGACTACAAAAAGAAGCTCGATGTATGGGTTCCTCATGAGTTAAGTGCGAAAAACATAATGGACTGAATTAACATCTACGATGCGCTGTTGAAACGCCATGAAATCCAGCCATTTTTGAAACGTGTCATAACCGGTGATGCAAAATGGATCACATACGACAATCGGAAGCGTTACCGATCGTGGATAAGGGCTGGTGAGAAGTTACAAGCGTTTCCGAAGACAGGATTGACGCCGAAAAAGGTGATGCTGTGTGTATGGTGGGACTGGAGGGGAATCGTTCACCATGAGCTACTTCCAACTGGTCAGACAATTGATTTACAAGTCTTCTTTGATCAACTGGAAAGATTACGCCAGGCAATTGAAGGAAAACAGCCCCAATTAAATAATAGGAAAGGTGTTGTCTTCTATCATGAGAACGCCCGACCACACTCTTTTTTGATAACTCGTCAAAATTGTAAGAGTTTGGTTGGGAAGTTTTGATGCATCCACCGTATAGTTCAGGAATACCACCCTCAGATTATCACTTGTTCCGATCGCTGCAGAACCCTTTGAATGGAATAAGGCTTGTTTCAAAAGAAGCCTGTGAATACTACTGTTTTTCAAGCAGAAACCATAGAAGTTCTTCACCGATGTCATCATGGCTCTACCCGAAAAATTGCGAAACATTGTCGTTAATAATGGAGCATATTCGGTTTAAATAAATTCATTTTTACACTATAAGAAAACCAATTGAATTCTACTAAAAAAAACGCCACTAACTTTTTTCCCAGACCCAATATTTAGTTTATGTTAGTTTATTTTTATTTCATTTTCTTTAATTAAAACTACGAAATCTTTTAAATCAAGTTAATTGATTTTTTTACGGTTTTATTTTCGAAATTTCTTGCAGTAGCCCGAAAATTGTCTTTGTACCAATTTTATCTTCCGCCGCTGTTTTTCATTCAGTGTGCAAGTCCTACGCCTGTTAAGTGAACTGCAATTTTCTCGATATCATGGAAAAATATGCAAAAGCTTAGAAAGAACATTTACACAATCCCAAGCTATCGCTGAAATATGAATCTTTCTTTCTTTTCTAAACCAAATGTTATATGCTCAAATTTTTTAACAATTACGATTTCAGGCTTGCGAACTGATTCTAAAGCCACGAGATGGTGATCCGCATTTCATCAAGGAGATACGTGAGTTTTGGTGGAAAACTAGAAACTCGGCAGAAGCAGCCGCAAAATTTTACGACGATAAGTTTATTGAGAAAAAGCTTCTCGATGGTCTCGCACAATTTGGAGAGAATGACTACGCTAACTCATTGCGAAGGGTACACCCGATTATTTTTTATTATTACTGGATGATTTTTTTTAAATTTCTCTGCCTGATTAGATTCCTCGCAACATGCTACTTTTGTACACACACTCATATCAAAGTTTAATTTGGAACCAGATTGCATCGCGTAGAATCAAAGAGTTCGGGTTCAAGTTAATTCCAGGTGACTTGGTCTATAATGAGACTATTGGAAATGGTGTTCAGGAATGCTTTGATCCTTTGGATAGTATGTTTTTTTTCTTAACAGTTCTTTCTTAAAACAGTTACACAGTTTCACCTATTTTTTAGTAACTGGTTCCGACTGCGAAGATGGAACGGAAGAAAATGAGGAGGAAACCGAAAAGCCATCTGAATCACAATTTAAGGTAAATTTATAACAAGAGAACGTTTCTCATTGAACCCAACGTATTTATTTTTTAGACTATGGTAAAATCACTCACCGAAGAAGACATATCAAGTGAAAAGTACACAATTTTCGACGTAGTTCTGCCGCTACCCGGTCACGATATAACGTATCCATCGAACGAAACAGCCAAATGGTACGAAGACATCCTTGCCGAGAAGGATCTTTCGTCCGAGAAGCTCAAGCATAATGTCAAAACATATTCGCTTGCCGGAGCTTATCGAAAACTTATAACTAAGCCGGGCAACATGCTGTGGCAGTTCAAACGTTACAATTCACCAATATCGACTTTAGTGGCGTCCGATCTCGAAGATCTAAAATCAATAAAAGCCGACGAAGACATTCCCGACGGAGAATTCAAATCATTGATTTTAGATTTTACATTGCCATCGTCAGCGTACGCTACGATGGCATTAAGAGAAATCCTGAAAGCCGACACATCGGCCGCAAGTCAACATAAACTTACCGAAGAAATTCGAAATAAAGGTAAGAATGACGAAAAAGATGCTGCTAAGAAAGTGGTAGTCGCATCAGAAGAAGATACTGAAGATAAATCGGAAGAAGAAACTGAAGATAAATCAGAAGAAGAAACTGAAGATAAATTGGAAGAAGAACTAAACAACGAGAAGAAGTCTGATGCTGAACTTGAGATTGAATCAGTCGATGAGAAGGACGTTCCGCAAAAGATTGAATGTGATTCGAATAGGAAACGAAAAATTGATGACGAGACTGAATGTGAAATTAAGATAACTAAAGTTGAATAAAAGTGTTTACGTCCGGTTATTTATTCGAAAAAGATTATTTTTATTGTTTAAAATAAAGAGCTATTGGAGACGACAAGCCACCGGTTTTGTAGAAAGCTCTTTGAAGCCAGAGAAGTGAGGCAAAACAGGGTCGTGGTTATTTTAGCGTGTGAGTTACCGGGTCGTTATGTCAATTTGTTGGTGTTTTGCATGCAAGTGAATGAGAAGACGTTCGCTTGCAACTCAATGCTTGCCATCTCTAGTTTATATATCTCTATGGGTTAAAAGAACAAGATAAAATTTCACTAAAGGCCGAGATATAAAGCGTTTTGTGGCGTCAACGATAGAAAGTATCAAAGAGGATAATTAAATAAATTGTGATAAACTGGTCTTAATCGAGCCATTGCTATTTTCTGATTTATTTTTCCTTATGAAGCTTAGATGTCCTTCTAAATTGTGTTAAGCTCGGATAGGGAAACAAAAGCTTCTATCTCTTGAAAGGAGAGGCAGTTAGTTTGACCAAAAGGTGAAGGATCCAGTAGACTTGTTTCGTTTACGTCCGAATTGGTGGCTGAAACTCAAGCTGATGGGCACATATCTTTCTCCCTAACTGATAGCTTTATTTTCTTGACATGCGCTCGTGTAGCTTACAAAAAGGCAAAGCATTAATTAATCAGTTCTTCAATTATTAAATTATTTGTCTTGTAATTTTTCTAAGGCCTTTTGTAGTTAGATTCATTTGAATGTCTGTCTTACTTCAGTTCGTGTTAGCTGTGTGAACAATGATCTTACCTCCTAAAAATCAATTCCCAATCTTCAAGAGGTCGTTAAAAACATTGCGATTCTTTTCAAATTATCACTTCCGTGTCGTAACGGAACATAGCACATTCGTTACAATTTACGATAACATAAATTTCCCTTTACGATATTTTATCGCATACATTTTTTACCTGGTAATACCGACGATTGTCTTGACTACCACAAATTCAATTTGACAGTACGCCGCAGTCGAGTCGAAGCTAAATACAATTTTCAACGTTTTACTTGCTAGGATAATTTAAACATCATTTCGCAACCAAAAATGGTGTACATCCACTTCCCAACTCACCTAACAGAGGAGGAGCATATGCTGAAAGCAAAATACCAAAAATTAAAGAAAAAGGTACGACCTGTTGAGCCTCGTTTATTTTCGATTTGTGCATAATGTTTCTATTCTAGAAAAAAGCTCTCCAAGCGCTAAAGGCTCCGAAGGTGGAGACCGAAAAACCACTCATCCCGAAACGTCCTGCAGACGCACGAGACGCCCGTGAAGTTGCTCGAAAATTGATAAAAAGTGGAGCGATTCCGGCCATACAAAAACAACAAACAAAACAGGATCAGACCTCGTTTAAAAGACCGAAAGGTAAACTCTTCTTGATTGCATCTAATGCGATTGTTTTTACTATATATTATCGCTGCAGGACAAGAAAGAAAGCGCATTCAACCGGAAAGCACTGTAGCCGCGTACCAGCCGTTCTCTTCGACACAAAACGATGTTGCACAAGAAACAATGGGCGACATAACCGACAAGGGAACCAGGTAAACTTTTTTATTTACGGCCACTTAGCTTACATTTGATTTATGCCGCGGTCTTTTCAGTCGGATTCACGATTTATATCAACAATTTGCAACAGTACGTGACCGTGAAGAGCGCGGTCTAACCGATAAGAAGGGTGAACCAACGCGAGGCGATAAGCCACGGGCAGGAAATACTATTTTCGTTTCGGGCAACAAAGTCACCGAAGAGTTCCTGAAGAAGAATTTCGACGAGTTCGGAACTATTGTAAATGTTTCGATGGAAATTGAAAAGGGGTATGAACTGAGTTTTTTCTATACAATTGCGTTTTTTTTTATATAATTTTCCCGTTACAGGCGTGGTTTTGTAACTTTTTCCAAACCTGAAGCCACGGTGCTTGCTATTGCCGCTATGCATTCAAAGAATGTTGCCGGGATACAACTACAGGTTCAATTGGCGCGACGTCAACCGCAAATTGAGCCGATTAATGAGGCTTCATCGTCGGCAGGTTGGTCGACTATAGGTAGCGCTACGGTCTTGGTATTTCTTGAGAAAATATTTTAAAATAGTTTCTTTACTTTTCTTTCAGCTGCTAGCCACTCGCAGAAGGGAAGTCATAAGGACAAACGTAAAATGGTTCAATACGACGATATTATTTAAACTTGAATTCAAAACAAATTTGTGTTAATTTAATAACAAAGAATATAGTGACTAGAACTCATATTTGATTAAAAGCCCCTATGCACTCTTCAGGTATGTATGTCTTGTTGTTGCCTACAAAATCTCTGTAACTACAAATTTAAAGATTTCGATTTAATAAGGCATTAAACCTTAAGTTAAAGTTATACGATAAAAGTCAGGAGACTATATCTGGCGGCCATTTCTGCTTTAGTGAAAACCGCAGTGAAAAAACTTTTCAGTGATAAACCATTGTTTCCGATTCTAGTATCATAAAAAAACGAAAAAAACTATCGAAACTGTTTTCGTTTGATAAAAAAGTTAACACGGTAAAGTCGAGTGTCCAAAAATAGAAAGTGGGAAATTAAAACATGGGGAAAAGAGCAAGCGAGGCTCAAAAGTTTTTTTTGGCGAAAACTTAGATTTAGCGCACGATAGGTGAATTGTAAAATTTAATACATAAACATTTTAAAAAATGTAAAAAAAAGGTGTCGGCTCCAACAAAAAGGGATGATATTCACAGAGTCGGTTTTCTTTCTATTAATATTTCCACTAACACTTTTATACAAATTTGTGATATTCATTTTTCCAAGAAACCAGACAATCGCTCGGAGAAATATCATACCTTGAGTCTACCCGATTTTTGACATTCAAAAGAACGGAAGTGCCGCTCAGCCAAGCCATGCGTCATCGATCGGAATAGGTGGTAGTTGGAAGGGGCTATGTCTGGTGAATAAAGCGGGTGGGTAGGACGTCCCATTTCAGTGGTTTCATGTAGGCTTTAATAACTGAGTAACATGTGGCTGAGCGTTATCGTCTAGCAAAATCACTTTGTCGTGCCTCTGCTCATATTGCGTCCGTTTTTCTTTCTATGCTCGGCTCAAACGCATTGGTTCTCTTCGATAAAAAGATCGTGTGATAGTTTCACTCGCTTGCAGCAACTCAAATTACACCACGCCGAGCTGGTCCCACCAAAAACATTGCATAAGCTTGGAACTATGGATATTTCGCTTTGCCGTCCATATTGATGCATGGCCAAGATATACCCACGACTTTCGACGCTTCGGGCTATCGTCATGTCCATTTTCATCGCCAGTCACAACTCGATGCCAAAACCTTTCTTTTTCTGCCGTTGGAGCAGCTGTTTACACGTGGAAAACCGCCGTTCGACGTCTCTTGGCATCAATTCGTACTGCACCCAAATTCCTTGCTTTTCACCATTCCCGGGGCTTTCAGACGAAGTGCAATAGCTTGTTGAGTTACATCTAATGAATCCGCAAGACTTTGTTGTGTTTGGCATGAATCTTCGTCCAGTAGTGCCTCCAATTCTGCGTCTTCCAAATTTGTCGGCCTGCCGGAACGCTCCTTGGCTTTCACGTCAAAATCACCTATTTTGAAGCGAAGAAACCATAAGCGACACATTGGTTCACTCATAGAATACTCATTATACATTGCTGTAATTATTCGACACGCCTCAGCCGCAGATTTCTTTGAATTAAAACAAAAAAGATAAACTTCTCGCCAATAGCGATTTTTTGAACCCGACATGTTTAATGACTTATAAGTAACTGACGCCGATAAAATTTAACAAATATAATGATGGGGAATTGTTACAATATGTCCGATATTAGTATATCTCGAGCTTGGTCCACCATTTTTGCCCAGTATTTTGCATTAACGCCATCTGTAGGAAAACGATACGAACTTATTTGCACACCTAATATAAAAGTGTAAGTGGAAATATTAATAGAAAGAAAACCGACTCTGTGAATATCATCCCTTTTTGTTGGACCCGACACCTTTTTTTTATATTTTTTAAAATGTTTTTTTTAGTTGTTTCCAGTAAAAGAACATAATCGGTGCTTGAGGTGAACCCGACAAGAACATTCGACTGAACGTTCTGATTAAAGTACTCAATACAAACTTTTTCACAATGAAACGAGAATCGGGTTCCATAGGTAAATGAAATGATAAAATGCAAAAGTTGCGTACAAACGTCAATGATAATAATTTTATTAATGGAAGTTTTCATGGTAAGCTACCATAGAAGCAAATTTGAAGAAATGTTTGTTGTTCTCCGGCGTCAGTGGAGAGAAAACTCCAACACGAAATCCCCGACTGTTGATTAATCGCTATCCTTGAGGACATGATAATTGGAAAACCTTCATAAGATAGGCCAGCTTATAAGACTGTTGGACAAGGACCAAAGGAGCTGTTTCATCATCGGATGGCATAGATTCGTCAAAGGAAATATTCTATATCGGCGATGTTGAAACAAATTTCATTATCTCGAATTTAAATTGAAATTTATTCCGGTAGGACTCTATAATTACCCCATGTGCACTGCTTGCGACGGAAGGTTAACTTACTCCTTTGGGAGAATGCACGTATACGACGTTGATGTTATGGGGATGGAAGAACTCCGTTCTCTCTCCCTACTTGAGCTCTTGAAATTCGTGAGATGAATTAAGAAGTTCGGGTAGAGAATGTTGGATTTGAGTGTAATGGGCCATGTTGGCCTGCATACTCAAGATGCGCTGCTTTGATGCGTGTCTTCCCTCACACCAAATAACAACAGCATAAATCTATAATTCTAAATTCCACGAGCCAAATTGGCCAGATACAAGACGATTTTTTCTAGAAAAATTCGTGCAGAAATTTTTCTAAAACGGTGTCCAGGACTCTGCGAAAGGTTCTCAGCGCAAAACTATTATTTGAATTAATAACAATAAAAATGAGTTTATATAGTTTGAGCTCTGCGCCGCTACAAAAGAGGAAAATTTGAGCTAAGTCATAGATATAAGCTTCGTTAAAATTCGGAACAAACAATTTTCTCGAAATATAATTTTATAATTTATTCACTTTTTCTTAACAAAAAAATAAAACAGGGCAGATTCTTGTTAGTTATTTCCAGAAATAACAACACTAATCATTCTCATCTTTCTAACAAAACTGCGGGAAGTATACTACATTAGGTAGGTATATCAAAATCGATATTCCGAAATTTTTCGTAAAAAAAATCCAAATAAAATGCAAGAAACGTTTTTTTTTTTAGAGCAACAATTATTCTACACTTCCCCTTCGTTCGCTCTAACTACCTTGATTGCCGGGTGGATTGAAATAGTCCCAGTGATGATGATGAATATTCTTATTACCAGCCATGCCTAACAGCAAGAAGCCGATGGTCATCAAGATCACAATTACTATTGCCGTACTAATGTTCCGTTCGTTTCCTTCTTTTTCGTTTGCCCGAAGAATATTTGCAATTTGATGCATTGTCCGAACGATAGAAGTGCCGCATGCATTTAATAACTGGCCACCTAGTTGTCCGATTGATGGTTCCGGCGAACGGGTTCCGTGTCGGCTACGTCGATGTTCCCTGTGTGCTTCATCTTCCGAGGTAGAAGATCGTCGTCGATGATGACGACGTCTACGATGCGTTGGACTATGATGGAGTTCTTCTTCCGATGGATTTCGAAGGTTGTAGAACAGCTGCGGCGGGATAGAGTATTGCATGTATTCGGATGGAACGATGGGTGGTTGTTGTTGTTGTTGTGGGGATGTTATGTTCACTGGTGGTTTTTCTTCCGAAGTTGGTTGCGACTGTGATTCTAAAGGTTCAGTTGTTTGTGTTTCTGCTTGTGAATGACTACGCTCTGAGCTGCGTACACGTTCGATTATTTCTTCAATGAAACCGGGAGGAAACTGCAAATTTCGCGCAACAATATTCCCAGATTTGCATTCAAGCTCATCGGTTGTAATTGAGGAACCATGTAGTTCTGAGACCATAATGCGACCAGCTTGAAGCGCATTTACACTGAGTCTTTCTACTTCCAAATCGGCTATCGTTAATCGGCTAGGCAGTGTAGTTACTGGTTCGACTTGAAGTTCTTCGTGTGGATCTTCTAATGTTGTCGGTAAGAGAGCAGTTTCTTCGGCAGATTCTGGTTCATCGAGAGATGAACTTTCTACTGGTATCGATGACCGTTTACGAGGTGGTGGCAGCGGTGGAGGTTCTTCTTCCGTTTCTACAATTTCTTCTTCTTCACGGTCCAGTGAGCTTTCATATTCGTATGAATGGCGTGTTTCTTGATCATCTGATTGATCGGTTGTCAGTCTTTGTTCTTCCTCCTGATTTGTTTCTCCGGATTCCGATTTAATTGCATCATCTTCGATTGTATCTTCTTTTTCAAGAGATGATTGTTGGTGTTCGAGTTGTTCCAGGTTTTCGTCTTCCAAATCGTTATCATCAACTGGAAGAACAATTAAAGACGCTTCTATCATTGTTTCACCTCGTGAATTAGGTATTGGTGTGGGAATACGTCTTTCAAGGACAAGAGCGGACGGTGTTGTCGGTCGGCTTATTGACGCCTTTGATCGATCCGCCGTAGAACCTTTCGATCGTTCCGAAAAACTTCGTTGTCCGGCTTCTCGAAATCGCTGTAGGCCACGAGTTAGACTATCCTCATCAGCCAGTTGGCGTGCTCGTTCTATTTCTGCTTCCTGCTCTTCTTTAAGTATGTCCTGAAGCGTTTTGGAACACCGCGGTTCGATAATACGCATATCGTCCGTTATTTCGAACTCTTCGCAACAGAAGTCGTCCGGTAGAGGATCAGTTTGAGTGGAAACTTCGACTTCGATGCATTTCTCTGTTAACTTTTCAACGTCGTAGTTTCCATTTCGCTGAATATCGCAGACAATTTTTTCCATTCCACCATCTTTATCGTCCTTGTCATCGGAACTATCGCGGGGATCTCTATTTAGTTTTCTACCATCCCTAGGTGGTCGTGGAGGTGGTGGTAACGGACGATATTTCATTTTGTTTATAACATCACCGGAATGTAGATCTCTTGGAGATTCTACGCGATCTTCATCTTCTTCATCTAGGTCTAACTCTTCGTATTGTGTGACATCTGGGGAGCTGATATTCCTAGAAATATATATTTTTTAATCATTTATATAAAAGTGATAGGGAAGATGACTGACTTTTGAGCTTCTCCATTGCTGGCCGAAGAGGATTTTCGTCTTGGAGGCCTTGAAGGTCCAACGGTGCTATAGTTTCGTATCGGACGGCTGGGGCCAGATGACTCCCGTTTTAAATGTGGCATTGTAGAAAAGTGTTGATCTACTTGAGGGCTGGAGGATCTCTTGCGTCTATTGGGTGCTGGAGGTCGAGGTGGTGGTTCTTTCCGAACAGTAGCATATCTGGAATAGACAATATAACATGAGAATCATCGCAAGTATTAATACTTTATTATTAAAAAATAAAAAATTAATGAAGTCGAATACAGACCCATCATTGTCTTTCATATCGATATGAAATTTCTCTACGGCGATTGGAAACGATTCCGAAGCAAATGAATCTGCTCCACGAGACGTACGATCATCATCGGTATTCCGCGATTGTGATCGGGATCGTGACCTTCTTGGCATAGGTGCAGGCGCGTTGAATGTTTCACCTGACGCCAACGGGATAATGTACTCATGTTGGGTGCGGTAAACTATAAACTGTAAAAATTCCGATAAGAATTGTACGATACATTTAAACTATTAAGTTTGACTTACATCTTCGTCGCGTTCTTCGCTTGGGAGAAAACTATTCGAAACTGAGCGTCCGGAAAATCGATTCGCATACGAATCCTTTTCTACGGATTCCCGTTGTTGCTTCTTTCTACGTTTCGGGGCCTTGGGCGGTGGAACCGGTTTCATCTCTTCGACAACATCGTCCGGATCTTCACGCTGATGCTGTGCGTATCTCTGAATGTTCATTTTCTTAAAGAAAGCTTTATCATCGTCTTCATCCAAAAATGGAATATCTTCGGAAGGTACTTCATGGTCCTCCTGGCTATCGTGCGAATATTGTTTTCGTGCTTTTCGTAGCGGTCTACTTGGTGCGATATTTCGGAAATAGTCATTTCCGGCATGTGGTAACGATATGTTATCGTCGAAGCTTCCCCGTCGTTCAATTTCGAAATCTTGTGAAACGTCTCTAGACTCAGTATCACGGTCGCGATCAAAATTATTAAAATGTTTGTTGGCACGTCTTGGTTTTGGTGGTGGAACATCATATCCGTAATCGACCTGCTCGTTACTGACATCCATGTCTGGGTAATAGTCTTGAGCACTTCCCAACTGTGCTAAAGCATTAACTGGCGTTCCCAGACCTTCACGTATAGCACTGCTGATGTACTGCCGGATTTCGATATTATCCTGAGAAATTCCCCGTTTCCGTAGGAAGAACTCATCGTCATCGATCTCCTCAATTACACCTTTTTGTCGTAGAATTCCAGAGCTTCCCGTCGACTGAGTCTCCTGATTAGTGTTTGTATTCGAACCGCCTAATCCTTCTTCCGATTGGTATTTTTCCGGTTCCTGCAAATGTTCCATTTCGGCCTCATCGCGTCTCAGTATTGTGTTCCGAATAATGTCCTTCTCGCTCCAACCGACTTCTTTACTTTCTTCAGACACCAAATCCGAGTCTTGATGTACCATTGGTCTTCGTTTCCTGAATTCGCCTTCTCGAGTTTTCGAAATCTCATGGATAGCACGATTTTCCTCATCATAGTCGGCAAATTGTTTTTGTTCCACGCTGTGTATAATTTCAAGTTCTTCTTCCTCGCGAGCTGTTCTTTCCAGGTCTTCTTTCATTCTTCGCTCTAGAGATGACTCCCTGCCCAAGCTCTCAGGTTCGCTTCCATATCGCTGATATTTTCCACTCTCGCTATCAGCATAGCTTACATCGGAGAACTTATCAGCCCATCTTGATGATACTGGACCTTTTTCTTGTCGTGGGAGAGTAGCTGATTCCACAGATGGTGGAGTCTCTGTACTTGGTACATCATCGGCTCGTGCAACTACTACTGTCGAGAATTTTTGCTTACGCTTACGAAGCATACGCGGATACGTTCCGAAGCTGAACTCAAACTTCTTCTTAGTCGTCGGTGCCGTTTCAGGCGTAGTACTAGACGCTGTGGTTACTTCTGTTTCCTTGAGCGACCGAGTTCTGCGCAATTTCAGGGTCATGGTATCGGGAATTTTAAATTTTGACATGTCCGGTTTCGTGAAAATTGGCTTATCGAATTTTGTGAATTCGGGACGTTTGAATTCAGGAGCTTTGAATTTGGGCATATCGGGAGTTTTGAATTTCGGAAGTTCTGGACGTTTCATTTCGGGCATCTTGATTTTCGAAAAGTCTGGCCCTTTAAACCGTCTTCGCTCTTTCGTTTTCGGACTGCCCGTCACTGGCTTCTTGGGACCTCGTATTTTCGTTCGTATTTTCCCAGCTTGGGAACGGATGTTCTGTTGCATTTTACGACTTCTATCTTGAGCGCTGGCCATGAAACTTTTTTTCCTGTTTTCAGCTTTCAAAGGTAGCTCCTCCAAGGCACTAGAATCAACTTGGCTTGTATGAATCTCATTATCAGTTCGCGAATCAGCTCGAGGTGTTGTTGGTATTGAACTGAAATATCGTTCTTCGATGTCTCTTTGTTGTTCATAGGCTGACGCCTCATGTTCCTCTTCTTCGCGCTCCTTTCGTTCGAACGATGTAAGACTGGCAGCGTCTGCTATTTCTGCAGCTTCGGTTTCCATAGGTTCAGATATTTGAAGTGTTGGAATTGGTGATGCCTCCTTCTGCATGTCCATTCGATGACTTTCATCCAAAGGTTGTCCAATTGGTTCATATTCATGATCGCTGAAATTGGAAAGAGGAGGAATGAAATTGATTTTTCGAATAAATTAAGAAAAATAAAAAATATTGATTTTCTAAACGAGCGAAAGCTAAGCTCATCTAGGCTTTCTTTAGTGGATCAACCAATCGAAACCAACGGTTAACCGAAAACCAACTTCGAAAATTGAATAAGACCTGATAAAATATGCGAGCGGAGAAACTCAGTTATTCTGAATATAACATTGCGAAGTTTTTGATCTAATATCCATAATTTTGTTTATATCCAAAAGTCTTTAATCAATTGTATTTTTATTTATTTTAACTTAAAGACAAGCTGTCCAAATTAGAGATGGTTCGTTCATGAGTGAACTGTTCCAAAAGAGTTCATTGAAGTGAGTGAGTGAACTAACTCACTCCTTTCGGTGAACTGTAGTTCGTTTCACCAAGTGACACAGCTTGAAAAGAACTAGTTCTTTCGTGAGTGAGGACCTTGGACACAGCTTGAAAAGAACTAGTTCTTTCGTAAGTGAGGACCTTTTTTTTGTAGGTCCTCACATTCAATCCGAACTTAAAACAAACTAGTTCCTTTGTGAGTGAGGATCTTTTTTTTTTAGGTCCTCACATTCACTCTAAACTTGAAAAGATCTAGTTCCTTCGCCGGGTAAGTGATCTTCAAAAGGAACTCAAACTAGTTAATTTCAGTGTCGGAGTCGGAGTTCAATCGCTCACTAAAAGGAACTGCTTTGCCCATCTCTAGTGCAAATGCTCATGACCTATGATAATGAGTAGTGACTTTCTCTTCACTAAAAACTAATTTGGACAATATTTTGAATTCGTGGCTTAAAGATTGCTTGAGTTATAGCCAGTTCCGTGAATTGAGTGCAATTGCTCTGAATTTCCCAAGTCAGTGGAAATACAGCAACTATAGGGCGAACAATACCAGACATCTGTGAAAAGATTGCCAAATTACCGAAATATTGCCACAACTAGCATGATATTGCCTTGTATTGCTCCATTAATCGCTCCACTAGTTTCGGGATATTAATTGCTTGAAAAATTGCTTGATTGCTCGAGCACCTTTAATATTGAAAACTTAACATTGACTTATTTTCAAAGTCGTAGCTTAAACCGTTTTGAAGTAGCGGCCGATCGAAAGAACAATTACCTTTTTTTCAAAAGCTGCACGATTAATGGGCCATAGACCATGTTTATTACAAATCAATACTTGCTTTCATTTCCTAATTAAAACGTGAAACCTCTTTGTAAGTAGTTCAATTTAAGACGATATACAAGTACGAAAAAAACATTAAAAAAAATAAATCAGAAAATGTAAATAAATAAAATATTTGCGGAAAGTGCACTCTGTTGTCGTATAGCCATTTGAAATTAAGAGTAGAGCAGTGGCCGGGTTTTATTTATAGCGAATTATTCGTTTCGCTTTGGTATTGGTATGCAATTGGTCATTCGAAATAGTGGGCAGTTCAAATAATAGCACGAATATAAAAATAGGAATCGCGTAACTAGTGCCAGATTTATGAGATTGATTTAAGATGGAAAATAAATTTTCCGTTAGTTTTTAAGGTAAAACAAGAATAATTTATCGTGCTATTGGATTCGCGAAAACATTATTGAATGCATTTGTCGATAAGTAAAAATTATTTTGATTTAATTTGTAAATTAGATTTCGCTACGTATATTTTCGCATTTAGACGTTAATTATATTTGAACTTTTACGATGTTTTAAGACCATGATTGACTTCTACAGCAATTACATCAATGCCAGTGGTATCTAGGATGTGGGCTAAACATTTTCAATTACAATGAAACTTGTTTGATCCGACCAGAAAAATTAGTACGATTGGGGAATCGTACAGATATTAAGGGACCTTCTTAATAGGACCAGTAGTCTGGGTGGCTTAGTGGCTAGAGCACTTGCCTTCGGAGCACCTGGTACCAGGTTCGAATCTCCTTGGAGACAAGTAATTTTCGAAAATGGGATTGGGTGCTGGACTACCAGTTCACTCAGCTGTAGATGAGTACTTGAGTTAAAATTGGGGTAATAATCACGGACGAGCGTGTAGCTGACCACTTCACCTCCTAGTGTTCCGTTGGTCTCGAAATGAAGTAACTCTAGTATTACTTCAAGGCCTAGGCCTGATTTGGGTTGTTGCGCCATTGATTATTAATTAATAGGACCAGACCCATTATAAAATATTTCCTTTTTAATAAGGCTGGTACGAGAGCAAAGATAAATGGTTCCTTTTATACCCGCCCCCACATTATAATTATTCCTAGGTTCAATAAAAATATATAACAGATATAGATAACAGAACAATTATTATTATTATTATTATTGCCAATATAATGGGTATTAAGAAAAGAACCTTCACCACCTTACTTTACAAAAAAAGGACTTGAATCAGATTTTTTTTTTTTAATTTTTGAAATCGTTTGAAAATATTTCCGGAAGTGTATGACCTATAAATAAGATAACATCAATATACGAATAAGAACTTATATCCTTCCAATCTAGCTCAAAATCAGTACTTTGCGATAAGTAGTTCAGAAAATAAAATTAGATGTATCTTGTTCAGTTCTTGTGTGACCCACGAAAGGATTCCACGAAAACGAGCCTAACCGATGGGTGGTTGGTTTATGTGGTGGTCCGTCTTTCGAAAACAGGCCCAATTAGCACAGGAAGCGCAGTTTTGATAGCACAAACTCGTTTAACCTGGTCGTTGAGGGCTGATGAATTAGATACATAGTTTTACAGAGACATTGATGTTTGAATGGATTATAGTATTCATCTGGAGCTGTTCAAGAAGCTAGGCAGTGCTCCAATCTCTGTTTTCGAAATCTCATCAAGGTTATTAAAGAACGGTTTGCCTAGTGCACGAAGTCTGGCTCTAGCTAGGGCTGGAGACTCGCAAAGAAGGTGGATAACAGTTTCCTACCTTTTATTGCACAAATGCGGCAATTAGCGTTAAAGGGAATACCTAGTCTAACCTAACCGATAGTTTTTGCTGGTATCCAGGACATCTTCATATGCTACTTGGACAACCTATACCATCGTCGACCTTGCGGATTCGAATACAGAGTCTGCTTGGCTTCCTTGAAGTGGAACTAATGTCTCTGAATCCAAATGTCTGTATCTTCAGTTATCATGTCGTCTTCTAAAGAGTGTAAACTAAAAAGGTGTGGCAACGGTCGTATTTCCGCAACTGAAAATATTAGTTAAAATCATCGAAGAGACCAAGGCAAGGGTCTGTGCCTGGCGGAGTATCCGATAGGGTTTCTTCTTCATCCAAGCCAGTCCAACTATGCGATTTTTATGGTTTGTTTGATTTCAAACTAAATACTGATTCCGGAATACATGAAATTGGGCTTACCGATTGAAGTAACTACTTTCAAGCCAATCTTGTTTTTCTCTCGATATTAAAGTTGGCGCAAAAGGTTCGATGATTTGATCCGTTGAAGATTTTTTCGCAAAATCAAAACTGACCGTCTTGATCATTCGATTCGATCCCATATCACTTGTCGAACCGCCAAACGAAGGAGCTCGATCCTGTGATTGTGTCCGATTCAAATACTGCTTTCGTCGTAGTAAATTGGAACGTAGGATTTTAGCGTTCAGCTGGCGTTGACTACCAATTTCGGAAGGTTCTCGCGGACTCGATGTGTACGGCTGAGGCTCGGGCTTCGAATACTGCGATAGTTCGTTAGCGCGGAATGGAAGTTCGGGAAAGGTAGCAACTGGTGGTGGTGCTGATCTATCGGTAGTTGCTACTAAATTCGTTATCGATCTTGTTAGTTTACTATCAACGTCTACTATAAAATTTGGAAGCTGGTTGCTCGGAGTTTGAGATCTAAGATCTGTTACTGACGGTATTTTCGAGGAGTATTGCGATAGTTCATCCACACGGAACGGCATATCTAGTGGATCTTCTTCTGGAAGCTTTGTTGCTGTTGTTGGTTGAGAGGTTTGACGAGGTTTCGGTTCTTCGTTAAGATTTCGGGTTGTGAACTGACTTTCCGGTATGGATAAAGGATATTGTCTTTGCGATGCTTCATCTATGAGATTATATGGTTGGGGAGGAACGCTCCACTGCTCCTGTGGTGGAGGTTCATGTAATGACTTATCTATAATTGGTTGAGGATATTGCACTGTGCTTTGCTCTTCCATTTCGTCATACTCTGGTTCAACTTCAAGTTGACTTAATTTTGGTGGCGCATATATAGGTTCTTCTATTTTCGGCATGGACGGTTGATACTGGGAAAGATCTTCAGCTCGAAAACGCACCTCTTCCACAGATGCCCTTTTGTCTGCTACGTGAAGTAAATGTTCCGCCATTCCTCTCAGTTTGGGACCTAAATTGGCAATTTCCCTACCCACACTAAACATTTTACTTGAAAGCGTATTCACTTTTTCAGGAGGTTCAGTTTCATTGTCCTGTTTTTCAGGGAGGTCGAAATTCTGGTTGGATTGGGAAGAAAGAGGTTGTTGTTCCCATTCAACAAATTTGAAATCGTAGTTTCTTTGCTCCGAAATGTTAGCTTCAGGCTGTAAAGGAGCTGATGTTGGAGCTGTAACAGTTGGTAAAAATATGTGTTCGTGTACTTGTTCTATCCTTTGATTTATGTGAGGTGCAAACTCTATTACTTCAGTTTCTTTAGCCATGGTTGTTGGCAATTCTTCAGGTTGCTCCATGAATTGTTGCTGCTTGAGAGGCGTAGAGTAGGCCAATAACGCTGCATATTGTTCGTCGGGCTTATACTGTGCCGGCTTGTGGTCTTCATAAGCCGAGAATATTTTATTTTCCTTATTGTATTCCCCACCAGAAGCAGCATTACGGTCAGTAAATGGTGTACGGCTTTCCATAATAGGTGTCGCTGCAATAAGATTGAACTGTGGCACTTCCATTCGAGAACCTCGGCGTGATCCTGCAGCCGATGGAATATTAATGTCGGCAACATAGAGATCATTATGTGAAGGACTTCGCGAGATCCGCTTCAACCCGAAACTCCGCATGGATAACGTGTCGGCATCCCGCCTAGCGATGTGAGTATGCGATCCAAAACTTCGTACCGAAGCCCGATCCGAAAAGGATTTATTCTGCCATGCTGAAGTCCCGATTTCGCCCTCATCAGCATCGGATATGCTTCGCACTACCAAACCTTTATTCGAAATCTGATCGAATGCAGGTGTTCGGTCGATACCGAAACTCCGGTTCGATATTTGATCGAAGGACTTTCGCTTATTTTGTCCCATAGCGAAGCTTTTGGTCGATATCTTATCGATATCGTTATGCTTCTCAACGACAGTGGCTCTATTGGAGCCATACTGAAGAGCTGGTCGCTCTAGCTGAATAATATCAACATCTGCAGGATATCCTGCCCGCGATCCAGGTCGCGAATCGACCGGATTTATGCGATCCGGAAGCAAGGAGTCGCATTGGAAGTATTGGCAAGCGCATCGAACGTCTAGAACTGCAGCAACCGAACTTTCCGCCCGGGAAGTCGTATGCCTCTTTTCCCGCGGTAATGCTCCAACTGAAGATGACCGAAGCGGTTGCGACGAACTCATTTAAATTTTACGAAAAGATAGCTGCGCGCGCACTTTATATTATTTTTGAAATTTTAAGATTTATTTCTCCAATTTTTCTCATAAATTTTTATTTTCACTTATTTAAAACAGATATAGTGAGGCACTGCACACTTTTATCTATTTTTAACGACCTACAAAATTTATATTTTAAAGTTAGTTCAAAAAAATAAAAATCCCGAAAACATAAGACCTCAAATCTTTGCGAGTTTATCACCGGATTTTGCTCTCTCGGACGTACTGGTGACCCGTAAAATTTAAATAATATTAAAAATGAGCAAAAAAATTAAGCAAGAAAAGATATAGCGTTTTTAGCAACAACAAAAAAATAATCGAGCAAAATTTCTCAACGCTTCATGTTCGTCGTTGCAAATTTCTTCGGGCACTAAATTTGATGGACCAAAATGGCTACTTCAGGTCTATGGTCCCATTCTTAGACTTGAGCTGAGAGAGATTTTCTTTTTCATTTTACATTTTCGTTTTTCACTTGAAGTTTTTTCCAACCATTTTTGCCGTCGTCTCAATGTAGACGAGGTACCTTACCTCTACAACAAATATTCGGCATTCTAGCTTCTAGCTCGTAGCTATACTTTTCGCGTGGATTTTCTGTGCTACAGCCTCTACACATGAAAAATTAGCAAAATCATGTCTTTGGTCGTAGCTAAAGTTTATTTTAAGAAAATTCCACCAAAATAAAAACAATTTTAACAAAATAAGAGACAACTAGGTATTGTGGTGGTCACGTAAAATAAAAATAAAATTAAACAAAGATTCGAAAATCTTTTAAAAGGTACTTTTTGGCAATGATACAAGGGTTTTGGTTTTATTGCGTTCGTTGTTTTCAAAAAGTTCTAATGGAGAAGCTTAGAAACAAGAAAATTCTGGCACTGGGCCTGTTTCATGTAGAGACGGATGGACGGCGTGAAAATGTTAACAGTCAGTACATCAACGCGCTCAAGACAAGAGATTTGGGGGCGAATCAAGGATGGAATAAGAAAATTCAATCAAAATTTAAAGTACGGTGATTGGCTGGAAGGTCGACAAATGAGACGTTTGAAGGAAGATTCAATTGATATTTGGTTGGGAACCCACTTTTTATACTCTAGATGAAATCATATAGGGTATTATAAGTTTAATCCACCCCAAAAGCTTGCAACGCATAGAACATTTTTTTTTTTTTTTGTTTATCTGTGGTCAAAAGCTCCAAATCCGCCTGAAGTCCGTCTGTCTGTCCGTAAGCACGATAACTCAAGAACACCTTGTCCTAGGATTTTGTATGACTACGATTATGAAGAAAATCCTATTAGACTTTCGTGTGGCTGTCATACAAATATCCTGTTAAAATATCCTCATTCAATTTATGAAACTCACTATAAGTCAAGAAATCATTTAGCCACGAAGTTTAAATTTTATACAAATAAGATTTGAGCGAAAATAAAGTTAGACTTCGTTTGTCAATGAAATTTCTTTACTCGTTCGAGTAGCTTCTATACAAAAAAATCCTTAAAAAGACTTTTCTAGAAAATTTGTCGATGGCTTCACAACCGTCTTAGAAATTTTATATACGTTTGTTTTCCAATAGTTAAAGCCAAATGTATGATTTTGAAGAAAATGCTATAGTCCTACTTGTCGCTGCCATACAAATATCCTGTCAAAATGTCTTCGTGTAGCTACGAATTCGGAGTTTTGCACAAATTAGTTCGAGCTTACTAGTCAGCGAAATCCTGTAATCGCTTCTGGTACCTTCCATACAAAAAATCCTTAAGACACGTATTTTTTTTTTATAAGGATACTGAACTGGACTTAGGTGGTTAGCCTTTAATACACTGTAGTGTACAATCCAGTCAGCTTGGATGGGAGGTCCGAAATTGGGCCGGGTATGGCAGTGTATAATAATTTATATAATTATAATAATTTTATGTGCTCTTTGGCTATGATGTGATCTACCAGAACAGCACTGTTACCACTGTTCAATATTTTCCGATACCTATTGAACGCGTCAAGCTACGAATTTGAAATTTTGTACACATTAACGAAATCGTACGAAATCAAGTGAATCCTTCCTTCACCTCCCAAGTGAAAGTCCATCAAAAAGCACATTTTTTTTCGATGACTTACCCAGTTCAATATATGAAATTAAACACTGAATATTGTCTTTTTGTTTTGAGTAGCAATCCAATGGCAGTTTTTAATAAAGGACATACTACACATCTTATTCTACTTTATCCCCAACTACAATATAAATCGGAGTTCAGTATTCATCTAGAGTATCATAGGAAGAAAACGAAAAATCGAATGGTGTGAAAACAAGTGTTGAAAGTTCACTAAAGGTACACCAAGGACGAATAAAAGTCGAATATCCCGAAAAAAAATTAACGAATATTTTTTTCGTGGAATCGAAAGAAAAACTTAGTGCGAAGGAATTAGAAAGAATCAAAGAATCGATAATAATAATCAGTCGGCTTGTGACTTATTTGTTGAAAGCAAGTGCAAGTGTTGCTGACATGTGCCAGCGAAATTTAAAAATAAGAGCATACAATGAAAATAATTGGTCATTAGATGAGGCACTACTACATTGTAACACGTAATCGTAATATAATGACGGGTTCAATTTTTTTTTTTTGAGAGAATAATTGGATGTTGATTGTTCGAAACATGTTCACCAATAATTCAGTTAATTCTTTGAATTCCAAATCACCTGAGCTGAAACTCACCATAGTACAGGGTGTTTTTTTAGAGGCGGAGAACTTTAAATTGGTACTGTTTTCTGTGACAGCCGATTTGACAGTTCCCGGTGGTTTTGGATTTAGTTTGGTTTGGCAATTCATCATGACTGGACTCACGCCGAAGCAACGTTTTGGAATTGTACAATTTTTTTTTTTAAAACCATAATTCAAGAAACTCATCGGGCATAACGTACATTATGTGGATTTTATGGTGATCATAATCAGAGCGATTAATTCGAGAAAGTATGGGTCGTTTTCGCAATACGTTTACTCTAAAGGATAATACGCATCCCGTATCTACGCCGATAACCCAGAAACTATTGAGCACTTGGAAGCAAACTTTCGATGCGGTATTGCGAAATACAGCCTCAGTTACTGTAAAGAGTGTGTTAAAATTGAACTTCCAGATTACGCCATGTATGTGCCAGCCGCGACGGCCACATGACCGAAATCATATTCAAATATAAATGCCATAAAATTATCTTTCAAATAAAGCCAATTTCAAATATGTATATTAAGAATAAATTTTTCTGTGTTTTATTTGAATTTAAAGTTATCCGCCTCTAAAAAAACACGATATAAAAATCATTCGCTTATCGTCAATCAAAGTGAGTATAAAGTACATTATGTACATTCGCTTTTGTTAAGATTAGATGAATCATTTTTTAATCGTAATAATGATTCATAAATGAATTTTCATTACAAACAACATTAGAGTCAATTTTCACTTACAGCTCAATTCGCTTTTACAAACTTAGAGAAGCAAGCGGTGCAGCGAAGTAAAAATTTGGGGTGGATTTATAATACGAATACGAGTGTGAAAAAAAATGATTGATGTAAGGTATCTTTTCCTTTATCTAGCATAATATTGTTCAAAAATGAGCAAAATTTATATTATAAAAATAAAGCAAATGAATAGCCGATAATTCTCGATCAAAACCCGTTCTAAAACGTATACAGTCTCGGCCATATTTTCTCCACACAAGGTCGATCCGTTTTGTTTAAAATAGATTGTTTTATCGACATACAGCACACGTGCTGAATGTTTATTGTTTACAATACGAATTTGTTCGTCAATCAAGTTCATGTTTACTTGAACGCGGGGGCTTTATTATTGTGCTTACAGGCGGCCAATTATTATTATTTTTTGAATCTTAAAATATTTCTGTACTCACCCAGTGTTCGACCATCGACTAGATGTCCTGTACTCTTCTGGTAATACGATATCCTCTCTATGCGGTTCGGCTTCATCTTCAACATGCGAAAATGTTACTTTTTTATCGGAACTGGGCGATGGTTCACGTCTCATAGCCGATTTGAGTTCCGGTTCTTTCGCTTCAAGTAGTTCTTCGGCGTCATGATCTTCGACGATTTTCAAAACATCGAAAGTTTCCTCGTCGGGATAGTAGGAAGTCCGGATGCGTTCTTCATCGGGCGATCCTCGTAATTTCTCCTCTTGTATTTGTAGCGATATTTTGATGGCACTCTCGACTGCTTCTTGTAGGATTTCATCGATTCTGGCTTCGATATCTTCATCGTCGATATCTTCGTAGATATGCTCTTTTCTTCGACGTGGAGCTTTTTTCGGTTTTAGAAGAAGTCTTAGTTCTTCTTCGAGTATTTCGGAAACGGTTGGCTCGTCCACTTGTGAGTCCAAATCTGTTTGAATTTCGTCGGCTGGAGCCGTTGGTTCCACGGCTTCCTCTTCTTCTTCAGACTGGGGAGCTGCCGATGTGGGAAGTTCAATAATTTCATCGGGAATCAAAATGCTGGTTTCTCCAGCACCTTCATGATCGCGCCTTTTCCTAGTCTTGCTTGGTGATTCTTCTAATTCTAAAATTTCTAAAATATCATCGCTATCTTGCTTTTCTATAAAATGCGGTATTGCTCCGTGATCGGCTTTCGGTGAAGATTTCAATTTTAAAATTTTTTGCTTTTCCGATAAAATTATTTTTTCGTTGTCTCTTAAAGGCACCTTTTTAATATTTCGTTTTTTCAGTTTTCTATCAGCCATGGATTTTAATTTATCCATTATTGGACGGCAGTACTTTGCTTTCTTGGGTGAGTCTTCGATTTTCTTTTTGTTGGAAGTGGATTTGTTTTCAGATGCTTGACTCTCAGGTGATGAATCAGGTTTTGTTTGTTTTGCAGACAACCTTCGCTTGAGGATGCCTTTGAGCCTGCTTATTTTCGAGGATTTTCCGTCTGTATCTGAAGCGGACGCTGATATTGAAATTGGTTCGCTTTGAATGCTGTGACTATCCTCTGGTTCGATTTGGCGTTGTTGGTCTTCTCTGCCCGGATGCAGCAGATCTTTGGTGTTTTCTTGCTGATCTTCAATGCTATCTTCTTCTTCGTCTTCGTCGTCGTCGTCGTTGTCCGTTTCGTTATCAGATAAATCACAAATGTACCGTTCAGTTTCTTTAACCAGAACTTCGTCGTGGATGCGAACTTTCTTCGAGGATCGGGGTGATTCTGAAGAGAACTTTTGACGTTCTTGTGATAATCGTAATGTAGCAATTTGAGGCTGTTCGCCTGGACCCAGTGGTCGTTTGTAGAGATGGGTCCAAGGATATCCACCCTGAGATTGAAAATTGAATTAAAAATTTAAAAAAAAGTTTCTAACTCAGTTTCTATTGTTACCTGTTGCTTTGCCCTTCGTACGTCTTCCCAGCGATATGTTTGCAAAGGAACTGGTGGCCGATTGAGATCTTCGTTGTCGAGATATTCCCTTAAATGCTGATAATATTCCCGCTTTGCTTCAGTGGATAGATCAAATTCGTCTGAGTCTAACACTGATTGAGATTCGTTATCTGAATTTTGGTTAATAGGATGTGGTACTTCTGGCGGGTATTTTTCCGGGATTTTCAGTTGTGGATCGTTAGTTTCCAGTAATGGGGAATTTACAATATAAGAAGATTCAGGATCTACGTCTGGACTAGAATATTTAGTATTGGCGGTTTCAGCTTGGATTTCTCTTGCTTCTTGGAAAGTTGTGTTTGGGGATGTGAGCACTTCTTCTTCGGTATCAAGGTAGTTTTCCGAGATTGTATTGTGATCCTCTATATGATCAAAGCTGGTAGGGTGACTTGGACTTGTATTTCGATCGGGTTCTGTTCCGCAGTCACTACTACGTTGTTCATTGAGAATGGGATTTGAAAGTAGTATCAAGGGACTTGTAAGAGGTGAATTGTCCTTAAGTAAGCACTCCTGATTAATAGTAGATTCAGGCTCAGGGTCTAATTCGTCCTCATTATGTAGTGTTGCGTTTTGTTGTAAATTGCTTCCGATAGCTTCTAAGATAATTTTTTGATCTTCAGGGTCTAGATGTTCATATTGAAATTTGAATAGCTTCTCACCATCTGCAATAAATTCTGGTAAATGGATTGCTTCCGGTTGCTGGTTATTCTCATCAAAGCCAACAGCTTGTTTATCTTCCTCTTGATGTGTTGATCTTTGGAAACTATCAGTAGCGGGCAGTCTTTCCTCTTCTAATGCATGAATATTTTCACTTGATTTACTACTTTTATCACATTTATCACTTTCCGTTTCTCGTATGGTCGGTAAACGTTCGAACTGTGTTTCCGGTTCCGGTATTAGTTCGGCAACAGATTCACCACTCTCGCTGGCCCGACTGATTTCAGTGATTAGACAAGATTCAAAATCCGCGACATCACTGTTTTCTAACTGATTATCGTCTACGTCTAAATCGGTCACTTGAGCAACGTAGCCAACATCCAACAGCGAAGTATCATTAATATCTTCTGCGCTGTCGTCACTACCTACATCTACAAGCTGCGGTTGCGAGTGTTGCAAATCCGCCGTTTCTTCGTTATCACAATCACTTGTAATACTCCGGTTAAGTACTTCGAGAATTGTCGGTTCCGTACCTCCAGCGCCCGGTAGAGACACTAAAATTTAAAAAAAAATACGTACTTTAATTTTCGATTATATAAGCTAAGGAGAATAATAAGATCAGTTTCTCCACAATTCAGCCCGTAAAAACGGATAACAATTAAACGTAAAAAAAAAATTCACAGAAAACCGAATAAGATATGAAAACACTAAATATAACGATGAACTCGATATTTTTTTCACATTATAAAAAATATTATTTTAATCATAAAAAATACAGAGACAGAGACCTACAAAAAGATGTTCAATTAGCACCGAAAGCAAAAAATTTTCTGCTACTAAACTTTGAATGGTCCTGAGCTCGAAAGTGGTGCTGTCTTACTTATTCGCGTTTCTAGTTCACTTTATGTGTTTTAATGCTAGACTTTTTGACTATTTTTAGATCTTCATCTTGTTGTTCCGACATAACACCACATCAAAATAACACATACGATTCGACGGAAAAATGTATGAAAATTTTGACGAAAATTTTCAAATTTTTCGCAGGCTAATTTTCTATCTCAACCGTATACAAAAGGGGAAACAGAGCGCCAAGGAAGTGCTCCCTGTTACCAGAAAATATGAATTTAATATTATAAGGAAAATAAAAGAATTGGGTTTATTTTGTCGCAAATCGAGGGTTGGGTAGGTCACTGAGCTCCTTTATACCGGCAGTTGAGTTTGGGGCATTTTGGGGATAAGATACATCTAGGTCTTACACTAACAGGTAGTTGTTCTATTTTTAAACCGTTTCTTATGACGGCAATAGGATTCTGTTGTGTTTGTGAGACAACATGATTCAAAGATATTTTATCTAGTGTATCGTAAAGCTTTTTCGGACCACTGCAAAAGCTACATATGTATGTCTATGAAGAAAGTATTAATAGGTATCTTTTTAAATATTCATCAAATAATGAGAATCTTTTTATTGTCATATACGAGTACGAGGAAACAGTGCACTAAACCATTTCTGTACGAGTAGGTACAAACCCAATGATAATTTGTTTGTTACGCCAAGATACAGAAAATGAGGGTCTAATTGAATGGAACAATAATTAACACTAAGTGCTTTGCGGCGATTTTAAACAAATATTAATAGAAAACATACAGATTATTAAACTTATGGCTTGTACACTCCGTGACAGAAAATAGTACACACTCAGTATTCATTGTCTACCCAATTTCACAAACCTCTTATCTAATATAATATTATAATAAATTGAAACGGACATACTGAAATTTTTTTATTCTTGAAAAAATAATAATTGAAGTGCTGAAATTCAAAGGGGTCGAAGTGCCAAAATGTTTTTTTAATTTTTTCATTTCAATGTTCTCTATTTATCCCAATCAAATTCAAAAGGGTTTGTGAGACAAACTTTGAGCTCTCTCAAAACAGTGTCTCCAGGCACAATTGACAGGTTTATAGACATTTTTCTCAATTTCATAGGAAGTAGGAATACAATTTTTGGCAATTATATTATTCTGCTGTCGACGACGTTCGGCCTGAATAAAATGTCCGATATTTTTAATCGCCCCTAACTTCACTACTGTAGGTACTGGTCAACATCAAAAATCATCAGAGATGTGGAAGTACGTTTTATCGTAGCTTTTGGCTCTGTATCTCAATCCGTTCACAGATTTTTTACATATTAATAATAGACCTTTTTTTACAAATATTTTTCTTTGCATTTTTTTTTACATTCAAGCAACAAATTGAATAAGAGCATTATTTGCAGAATCAGATGATGTATTCAGGATCTAGAAAATCTAGAGAATGTTCTATATTTTGGAAATTTTCGCACTCTAGTAAAAGTTTGAAAAATTTATTTAAGACCCTACTCTAAAATTGTAATGTTTAGATTTTTGAGATCCCCTTTCATTTGCGGTGTCACTTGGGAAAAACGAAAAAATTGTTTATTAAAAAAAATTAACTTCACAAATTTTAGGGCAATTTTTCAAAATTCTATCAGAATATTGCGATAGTGACCCCTTAAATTAAGGGTGCTAGAGCTGGTGCCTCCTTTTCAAATCCGTAAATAGATTAAGAAAAATTTACGATCCAGGAGAGGCAAAAGAAGAGTTTCAAATTTTGATTTTTTTTCGATTGTATTTTTGGCCACCATCCCCTTATTTTTGATCCGATTTTAATTTGGTTTGGAATTTTGAGCAGTTGTTTGAGCTCCCCTTTCGTTTGCAGTGTCACTTGCGAAAGACGAGAAAATTGACTTCTTGGCAAATTTTAGGGCAATTTTTCAAAATTCTCTTAAAATATTCCGACTTTGACAAGTGATCGCTTGAATTAAAGGTGCAGGTGCGTCCTTTTCAAATCTGCAAACGGTTTAAAATATTTTTACGATTTGAACAGGCAAAAAAAGAGTTTTGGATTTTGAATTTTTTTTTTCGATGTTTTGGGCCACCATTTTCCCATTTTTGATCCGATTTTTATATTGTTTGGATTTCTGAGGAGCTGTTGAGCTCTCATAGAATGGTAACACACCCGCCCCTTGGCAAATTTTAGTGCAATTTTTTCCAAAAAATTGTCTTTAAAAAAATGTTTGGCAATTTTTAGGTAATTTTATCAAATTCTCTCTCGATTCCCCGATTTTGGCAAGTGACACCTTAAGGCCCTATGAGTCCGGTACGACCATTTTTTGTCCCTGTTTGATTTTTCTTTCTTGAGAGAATTTTTATCGATTGAAATCGTTTTTCGTTCATGAAATTTGGCGTGGACGTAACGTCTGCATCGTTCGCTGTCTATCAGCGAACTAATTTTGATTTTGCAGAAAAAAATAGTGTTATAGGTTTTACAATTATTTGAAACGCATAGCTATTAAAAATCAATAATTTTTTCATTGATTTATCTTCTAGAAATACCAATTAATAATACTATCTATGATACTTTTCAATGAAATGCGGTCTTCTTATGTAATTCTTGCCATCAAAATCGTGAAAAATTGCTTCAGTTTGACTTCATATATTATTAACAAAAATGAAAATTTTTTAAAATTTGATTTATAGAAGACCTTCTTTAAGTTTTTTTCTAACATTATATTAATAAAAATGACATGTTAATTATTCAAGAAATAGGTAATATGCGTTTAAAAAACTCGAATTTACTCATTTTAAACAATGTTCAAGGATTGTTCTTCTTTTCCAAATACAGTTTTGAATTTTTTCTCTATGGATGACCTAGTTTACATACCAGCTAATAAAGTGGTGTAATTTTATTTTGTTTTTTGTTACCTACCATTAACGTGAAATATTGGTAAGAAAACAGTCATAAATCATCAAAATTGCAATAAAAAAATAAAAAAATTCTGTTTAGGCGTTTTCACGTGATGGCCGAAAAGATCGACATGCAAACAGATAAAAAAAATTCATTATTTATCCCAATTTAAGAAATATAAAAATCCACTTGACACACAAAATTATAAATTATATTTTTTGTTCAAGTAAATTGTGTTGTGGCTTCTATCAATAACACGTGTTATTTTCCTCATGGTATAAAAATACTTTTAATTTTTTTTCTATGGCATGAAATAGACCACCTGCTTGTTTGCATAATGTTTTTAAGAAAATTATAATCTACTTTCGCTTCCGTAAGTTCAAGGTATTTTAAAACTTTTGCCTACACTTCGATTGACACTTTCGCCTTTGATAGCTTGAAGAGATTACAAATTTGTTTAATGGATTCGAGTAATTGATTTGTATGTATCGTCATCGTCACCACTTCAATATAAAATAACTCACCATAATTAGCAACAATAGAAAAATATAAATAAATCATTTTAACAACTTCACATTTAAATTAAAGAACTAAATTGAATACATTTAGTAAATATTATAAAATAAAAACCCGAATTAAAACTTTATAATGACAAATATACATATATACATAAAAAAAATATTCGCGACGTTTACATGTTTCTCAAATAATTGCAAAACGGTTACTACTCGAAAAGTCAAATGCCGGAAAAAATGTCGCCTGCACATACTAAATCAATCGCTATCTTAAACTGATAGTCGCGGTATAGTTTTGATTATTTAATATCAACAGAAAAAAGCTCGAGCACGTTAACAAAAATCACAGAAATTAGTACAATATTTTTATTTACGTAAACCTATGCAAATTTCTATTGTATTCTTTCGGTGATAGCATGTTGAAAACGCTGCGAGTACAAAGTCATCATCATGCAAATCGTGAAAGATTACGAAATTTAGAGTAAAAAATATTGTAGGCTAGGTGCAGCTTATTGTATAACGTAATGCCAGCCTGTAAATATTTGAATAATTTAAAGATGTATGATTGACATCATTCACAAACATCAAGACATAGAACCAGATTATTTTAGAGCCAAAAGGTTCTTGAAAAAGCTTTCGATTTTGTTAAAAACGTTATTTATAAACATTTCGATATTTTCCCTTCGGAATTGGAAGCGTGCATAACACATACAATGAACGATCAGTTTAAATTTTTATACGAGTAGTAAAAATTTAACCTTGCCAGACCTTGAATTCTATTTATTTTAAATTTATAAAAAATTGGTCGGAAAAAAAATTGTTTTTTTTTTTTCATTTCTGTGACTACAGTGTTATCGGCATGATCATTTCTAGATATAGTTTATGCATAATAATACTATGTAGTACCCCTCATTTTTGGCAATTAAAAAAATAAAATAAAAATTTGAACAAAAAAAAAATATATTTATATTTTTGTAAACTCCTAAAAGTTGTAACTGAATTTAGGGATTTCGTACAAGAGACTTAATTGTGAATTTATCGGAAAAATTAGATAAGATAGTAGGTATTATAACTAGGTATAATTGAGTAGTAGCAGTTGCCCCTTTTGTTGTTATTTTCATTCAAATAAGCTCTGATGTATGTAGCCTAGACCCGTTAGTTCCATTTCCATTTAGGATATAAACTCAACGTATAAATCGTGCAAATCATATCCGATTAACCTTTGGGTTTATATATGGCAGAGTATAAGTAGAACCGACACGCTAATTTGCAAACTAACTTCGCGATTGTAGAGAAAAGTTTTTTTTAATTAGTTTTGTGCGATAACAGAAACGTTTCGATTAAACAAATTCTAAATACAAACATGAATATGTAGTTAGTTATATATTGGACTATTATTCTACTATTAATCACTGATATGTTACTTCATTGCCCATTGAATGGAATATTACCTGATAAAATTAAATTAAATTGTTATGATTACATACTATATGTGCTTTATTATGTTTTTTAATACCATCTAAAAAAAGCTGTTAAATACGATTTTATTGTTGAAATAGTGCGGAGTTCTTAGTCAAATATTCCTGAGTTATCAGTAGATCTAATATTTGGTTTAGGAATTTGCTAGGGTTTTAATTGTATAGACAAGAGATACTATTTTTCAATATAAACTTCCTATAAGTTATTGAATTTTCAATTTTATTTCTGTACCTGTCTGTACTGTTTTAACTGCCAAATTATCGATCGCGGTTGGCAGGATTCGAACCTACGCTCCCAGAGGGAATCATCTGATTTCTAGTCAGACGCCTTACACGCTCGGCTACGACTGCCTGTTGTAGATTTTTAATTCTAAGTCAGGTTCAACTGATTCAAATTATTAAAAAACTCAAATGTTGAAATAACTCGCGAATCACCATTTTCGGGAATATATATTTATGTTATCAAGGTGGCCGGTAGTCTCGAGAATGTCCATGCAAATTTTGGGAGGGAACAGTTCACAGGTGTGGATTTCCATCCCGACCGACCATTTGTGAGACTTTTTTTTATATATTAGATTAAGCTAGTATTACACTGTTTGACCAAGTGGTCAAATTGCAGTAATAAACAATTCGAGGCAGCGAACGTGACAGAGCGGATATTACGAGAATAATTGGAGTTCGCTATTTCGCGTTGCTTATTACTGCAATTTGACCACATGGTCAACCTAGACTATCTAGGTTGAGGCCACTAGTCCAATATTTAAAGTTTGTGAAAGAAATGCTCTTTGATGTTATCAATACGTTTCAATAATTACTTAAAACGGTACAGACTTACCGTCAAAACAAACAAAAACAAAATATATTTTTTTAATTACTATTGAAATATAGTATACATTTAAGAAACTCGAAAACAGAAAAGAACACTTAACTCAGAAATTGTAAAAAATATAATACAATATTAAAAAAGAAGTTTTTTCTTTCTATGCATAGTTTTAAATAACATAAAGGCAAAATCAGTCACTAGATCTTCAGGAAAAATATAGTAAATATGAAATAGAAAGTAAAATCTACAAAATATTCAGTTATGTTAAAAATATTACCCCAAAACCAAGATCACATGTATTTATTTTTAATCCAATTAACCTTGTTAAAAAAACATACGTATCCATCACTGTTTTTCTTTCAATTATGAAAAAAAAATCACTCGAATGGAACCATTTTGAGAAGATTCGTCTTAGCTCTTAATGTTTTAATTTGCCATTCACTGGACATCAAAAATAAATTTTCTGCTTGAAACAATTCAATATGGTGGTAGTCCACGGAAATAAAAATGAAAATTTTTGGATTGTGGCCAAAAACTGATAAAAACATTGGTACTACTATGTTCATCGCTTGAAACAATTTACCATATGGTATCATCAACCCATCATTATTATTCGAAATCTAATTGAAATTTCTTCGTTTGAGCTCAAGATATTAATTTTAAACATTAACAACATGCTTAAAGCATATTTAATTGTTACATTTTTTCCGCATTTAATTGTAGGTAATAATTTGCCGAAATGGTTTACTTGAATAATTTTACTCTGTATAGTATTTTCTTGAGTATACCATACTCGTACGTTCATAAATACATTGGACGTATATTCATTCAATTAATATATGGAGCTGTACATCTTTGGCGGAATATTTCATTCAGGTATGAGTAGATAATACTCGTCAGTTTCAGCATGTTTTTTTTGGATTCAATAGAGCAGAAAAATTGCAGCAATTTGATTGTTAGTTGCGCCATATATGGACTTAATTAAATGAAATAACTTAGAGCCAACAATAAGTAATTTTTTGTGAAAATAAAAAGATACAAAACAAGGATATATTAATTTTAATTTTGTTCAATCATCGGCTTATTAGATCATCAATCAATAAAATAGGAACTGTGAACAATAATGATTGAATTAATTATTACCACCGACGATCTTAAATCAGTTTTTTTTTTTAAATGGAAAATTAGCATAAAATATTATAAATCAGAGTAGAAACGAATTCAAAAAACTAAATAATAATGCAGTTCACCATTTTGGTCTTGATGATAAGCTAAAAATTTGTATTTTCGTTAGTTGTACTACAAAATTAACGAGTTTAAATCGAGTTAAACGCGTTTAAATCACTTCTAGATGGCGTTTACGAAAACACGTTGTTACAACGCATTTAACAGAAAACATACTGCGTACTGCGGCCCTGGCAGAAATCGAAGTAAACTTTGAAACAAACTATTTTATGCTGCAGAAACTCAATTTTGTGCTTGTGTTATGACTGCTAACTAATTCTCTTTTCATTACTGTTGTTAAAGAAACAAAGCTGAATATCAAAACAAAACAAATAACATGAAGCTATCATATATGAAAATAAAACGAGTTGCCTAGTCTGAACACTACTTTCTTAACCCGTTTATTCTGCCTACCTAAACGCGTTTAAAACGCATAGTCTGTACATGGTATAAATTAACTAGTTACGTCAATATATCGCTATAATTCATTGCCTCAGCTTGGTCAACTTCAACCATTGCCCTATAAAAAAATATTGACTTATTTTTTGGGAGTACGCCAAACATATTTCTTTTTATAAAAAAAAATATGAATGTTCTGAATACGGAACTATCAAGATAGTATTTTTTTTAGCTATGTGGTTCTTAAAAAATTTCTGTGTAAATTAGCTGTCAATGATACCAAAATACTTAGATAAATTACTTACACCAGAATTTTTTCCTCTTTTAAGTTGGGGTAAAAATACAATTACTGAATGCCCCAAATAAAGTGTTCCCTTGTAGATTTGGAACTCGTCAAAGTGAAGATGAAAATCTGTGTGGATCCTCTACATACCTACTTGTTCTCTAAATGCTGAAACTATGAGTACTAATTTTTTCGTTCTAATATTTACATTTATCATTTAGAATATATATTATACATAGTGCTGAAAATTATTAACACGTTGAATGTCATGGGGGTCACCGGTGACCGGTACAGAAATTTTGACCCTTTCAATGCCATTGTCAAAATTTTTGACAAAAAGTGTGGCACGCAAAGTGTTAATTAAACCCAATTTTATAATCACATCTTTGGTCATATTTTAGAGTAATTTTGCATAATATTCAGGTATATACAAAAAGAAGGTTCACGGAATGTGAAAATGAAATTAGTCTATCAAAATTAATTCACAAGTTTATATCTTATACCCAATTTTAACTTTCAGCTTAAGTCGTTCATCCTTAAAAATTTTTAAGAGGTAGTTTGATTCCTTCATTTTCAGAATTTATATCCATATTATTTTAAAAAAATTTGATAGATGCGATGATTAAATATAAAATTTAAAAATTATTTTTCATGTCCATAAAAGTAGTGACTGACACATTCAATCACTTGACCAGGTATTTCCAAAAAAAAGTGCAGAATTAGGTATCAAGTCCTGTTGTGGCATATAAATTAATATTTAAGAAAGAAATTTATTAGGTGTGTGTGAACTGTAAATTATTCCTTAACCAATATTTTGATTGTTTTAGTTTTACTCATTCCTTGATTCAATTCATACTTTCAGACGTAATTCATTATTTCATTAGTCATTCTTCTAAATTCCTTAGTCATGTTTTTTAAAAATACATATATAAACATTTATAATGTTTAAGGAACGTAGCGTACAGCATAAATGTGTCCATCAATTTGATTAATGACTAAAAAAAAGCATATGATGAAAATTTCTTTCGAGTGAAATTGTGTTCTTATTTAAATAAATAGCTAGGTACCCGCTAGTTATGTGTATCGAAATGTTTGCTGTAACTAAATATTTTTAGCTACCAAACAATTTATGGCCTTTTTCAAAGCATATAAGAATGAATCAATCGATGAAGTCAATGATTTAATTTTAACCCATTTTTCGCTAATTGTTTATATTTCGCGGTACATTTAATTTTATGAAATCGGATCTTTTTAATGAAAACCTCCTAAACCAATATAAAAGTATAATAAATATTATCTTTGTGGAATGTGAATCGATAATCTAGAAATGTCTCAGAAGATTTTTATTTTTTTACTACCGTCGTTATAACTTAGGGGATCACCCTTTAATGCGATTGCACAGCTAGGACGATATAGGTTGGGGATAAAATGGTGTGGTAGGGGATTAAGGGCGTTGAAACGGGAGGGAAGCATCTGAAGTGTCGGTGAACGTTCATAATTTTGTAGAGATACACATAAGTAAATTAATAACAGGATTGCTAAAATTATGAAGTAGTAAAGTGTCCTTCCTAATAGTTTTTAAGTACAAATACAAGTGAGATAAATTTTCTAATTCATTTTATTTCCTTTATCTTTGATTTTACCGATATATTAACGCACTAAAATTCTTACAGTTTAATATAGAAATTATTAAAATACAAAATAAACGGTCGGCGTACCCAATTAGAAATTATTTGTCAATTATAATTTCATATCCGCATATCTCTGTCCGCCAAAATTCACTTTTAATTCATTCATTAAATGAGATAGATGCATGGATTATCTAAATCTACTATAGAAGTGCAGAAGCTGTACGCACCGAATGGATTTCAGTGGGCTTACTATAGTCTAAAGTACAAAGTTTTTTTGGCAACGGATGACGCCCTCTAAAAGTTTGCCGATCGGTTCGCAAGCGCCTAACGCATTGATTAATTATTGCGAATGATCCGTAAATCAAAGGTTCAATGAATGTCACTGCTAAGTAAAGTAGGTGTGTTCGAAACGGATACAACATTTAAATTGCACTGAATCCGTGCAGACTCAAGTGGACATTGACCAACAGAACTGGGTTAGAGATAAAGATAAATAAAATAAATGAAAATAGTATGACCTTTTTTTTTTAATTGACAAACTGAACAATAAGATGATCAACATAAAATTTGTGATCATTACCCATTACAGGAACAGCGCATATCAGTAATTTCCTTAAAGATCTATTGAGCGTTGTGTCTGGAAGAAAATTTGTAGATAGTAGTAGTTGACAAAACAGATATTTTCAAACAAATGGACAAAGAATCATGAAATTTACTCTCAAGGAAGTAGTAATTCAGCTACTTGTAGCTGACAAACATACATCACTTCTGCTACCCTAAATATATATTTTTTTCCCGAAATAACGATAATCTGAAAATAATATCTACAAGAACTTCTACCACCACACAGTCATAACGGAAATGGAACAATTCCAAGATTTTAATTTTTATTTTTTTCGTACGATTTCCTTCGTTATTTTATATAAAGTTTTTAAAAGCGTGTGCGATACGTGGTCCAGAAATTTAAATAAACTGTTCGAATGAGTGCCAAAATATAACGAAAAATTATCATTTTCTTTGCGTTTCGATTCGCTTTTCGAAGTATTCCTTGGCGCGAATACAGTGACTCAAAAAACTTTTTTAGTATGAGTTAGTTTATGTAAATTATCATTGATATATCGTAGTTACGATACTGTTAAGCCTCGTTTTCACGGTAATAGTTTTTGCGATAGTTCCTGTCATGATAATTACTATCGTCATAACTATCATCATGTAAACTTCTCGATAGTTACTTTCGCGCTGTCATAATAGCACTATCGCACTATCATGCTTGACGAGATAGTTGATAGAACTATTGCGATAATGTCAGATGTGAATACGTGTTGCTAATTGCAAAAAATTATAATTTTTATATTATGTGTACGTGATTTTGTGTGTACGTGATAGACAAGTGACATGTCTAATCTCACTATCGTACATCGCGCCGTGTAAACAGCAGACTGTCACACTATCACACTATCATACTATCGTGCTATACTTTCGCGAAAGTCCTATCGTACAAAACTATCGCCGTGAAAACGGAGCTTTAGTTACTATTTTATTTGCAATTCGGGATAGTGAAGGATTAATAAGAATATACATACAATCAATTTTAGTAATTTTAACGCAGAAGAACGAGCCCACAAAACTACTACAAAAACCATATCTTGTCCACAGATATACAAGTAGTATTATTTGATTAGCTAGGCAAGACTCTACTTTTCAGGGCTCTCTCGTAGAATCTGTTCAGGTCCCACTAGGGACTGTTAAGCGCCAAATATCCACCCACTTCCTCACAAACGCGAACTCCAGATGGAGAGGACTGACCAACTGCGCCATATCTAGGAAGATATGGCGTTTCTACTGCCGGAGAAGAAAAGATGAACTCCTGAGCAAGAGCCGTATGAACGTCTCACTCTGGAGACGATTGGCAGTCAGTACGGGTCACTGGATCGGCTATCACGCGGCCAGATAGGGTATTCCCTTTAACGTGAATTGCCGCAGTTTTGGGGAGGTAAATAAGAGGGAAACTGTTATCCACCTTCCTTGCGAATGTTCAACCCTAGCTAGAGCTAGACTTCGCGTACTAGGCAAACCTTTCTTTAATAACCCTGATGAAATCTCGAAAAATAAGATTGGAGAACTGATCACCTTCTTGACTAGCTCCAGATGGATATGATGATCCATTGAATCCCCAGGTCTTTGCAAAATCATGTATCCACTTCATCAACCCTCAACAACCAGGTTAAACGAGTTGTGGTATCAAAACGGCGCTTCCTGTTCCAATTGGGCCCTGTTTTCGGTAGAAGGGCCACCGCGTAAACCAACCACCAGTATTATCTATTATTATTATTTTTTGCTTAGAAACTCCCGGCATGTAAATAATTTTTTTAGGGGTTTTTGTATGGTGGCCACAATTTCCATTTCGTATCTGAAATTATTTGTATTTTAGGCACATGATCAAATATAATTCTACCCTTATCAACCGGACGGTACGAGTGTGTGGAATCAACCTCCAACATTTATCTTGCCTGGAACATGAAGCCAAAGGAGTTTTAAGCGAAACACTAATTGTTATTTGTTATCAAACTCTCTTCTATCTAGCACTTGATTCCTTCCCTCTTTCATTATCATTTTGTATAGGAATTTGATTGCCCTTGTTTAAATAAAAAAAAAGTAACGCAAGATATCACACTATTGACCTTGAATCCTTCTAAAACTATAGTTGTTGTGAAGACATACTTTAAGAACTTTTCTATCGGGGCTCCTCGAGGGAATGGTAGCTTTGAAAATCGAATCAAACATATGGAATTGATTTGTTTTTTCATATAAAGCTTCATTTATATTGAATTCGAATTAAACTTATGATACTCTGACGGATTTTCGCTAGAATATAATTCTTTAGTCTGGGTGGCCTAGTGGCCTTCGGTGCACCCGGTACCAGGTTCGAATCTGCTTGGCGACAAGTAATTTTCGAAAATGGGATTGCCGGACTACCAGCTCACTCAGCTGTAAATGAGTATCTGAGTTAAAATCGGGGTAATAATCACGGACGAGCGTGTAGCTGACCACTTCACGTCCTAGTGTTCCGTCGCAATGAAGTAACTCTGGCATTACTTCAAGGCCTAGGCCCGATTTGGGCTGTTGCGCCATTGTTTATTATTATTATAATTATAATTCTTTAGCTCCCTACTGCAAAGTTGGGCAGTAATATCATTCTTCAGAGACACTCTGTTTTCTTGAATATCATCAACATAAATTTGAACCCACGACCTAACTATTTGTTGACTAGAACTCGTACGCTCCCGAGTCTACCAATATTTATCATCATTCAATTAAAAGTACCGATCAAATCCAACAATAGTTATCGTTCAAACAAAACACACCACAAATCTTAACGGTTGCATAGAAAATAATATTTGAGCCACTGTATTTTTTGCGCGGTCATATGAGATATATGACTGTGTGACATGTCCAAAAGTTATAAATATAAAATGAATATTCACTCGCTGCCTTCAAATCTATGAATCATTCCACCAAGACTATTCGTTCAGCCGAAAACTAAATTTAACTTTTTTCTTTCGATTAATATTCAATCCTACCTTGATTTTGCTTGTCTTTATTATCCATTACACTACTTTATAAAACAGCATTTGAACACAAAAACTTAATTATTTATTTATTTACTTCAACATTTAATTTTCAATCACTTTTATTTCATTTTGAAAATAAATAATTTAATCACTTTATATTGTCGTTTGTTTACCGTTCGTAATAATTATATTTACATAATATAAACCAAAAATAATTATTAATAAAAAATTCAAAACTATTATAATTGTATATTCATATCATTTTTTTGAAAATCCACTGGCGCCAAATTATTATTTTTTTGTTGTAAATTTAAGTAATTAGTAAAACAAAAAACATCGGTTGCTATTAATGAATTAAGCGATTTTTTTAGATATCTGTTTTTTTTTTTTTTAAATCCACACTCCCGGTTAATCAGCGATAAAGTTTAATATTGGATCTTGTCGACTACTTGTCGTTCGGACGAACTTAGTTTAAATGGCTCTAGAACAGAAGCGTATGGAAGCAGCGTTCTTAGCGCAATTTTGTTGTTGTCGTCGTTGTAGCTATTTTTCTTCCTAGGATAGGTACACGTTTTTTTTTTAACCTAAACTACCTTCGATTCGACAAAAAGTAAAATGTTTTAACTGTTTTTTTAAGATCTTGTACGGACGACGGAATTTCCTTTTCTTTATATAGTACGTATATAGTATTGGGGTTTTTTTCGTATTTCTCTAGATATAAATTCTAAAATTAAATCCGTTGAATAAGCAATTCGATTCGGGCATTATAATGCGTTCTTCGATGGTGCAATATGTAGTACTGAACGACACTATCAAAGAATTTATAAATGCAAATCTATTTTGTGATGCGTATAACTAGTCTATTTTAAAGTGTCCATACTTCGGTCGAAAAAGTCCTTTTATTATTTTTTTTTTTTACTGTTTTACAATTAAATCAAATTCTTTCGGAAAATAGAATCAATTTTGTTTGCAATGCAACTTACCACTAAAACTAAATAGAATAAACTGATGGAACTCTATCAAAGTTGTACTCGAGTAGTAGTAACTCTTTTTCTTTTTTATTTACTATTTCAGTTTGATATTATTGATTTCGATTCAGAAAATGGAAATGGAAATGGAAAATCTATAAAATAAAAGTAATGGTTTCAGTGAGTGAATGTTTATGTTGTACGGAGTTTTCATGATTAGTTCGTGAAATGCCAGTAGGTAGAGACATACACGAGGAAGACTATTGTTTTGTAAATACTCTATGTACAACAAAAGTGTCCTGTCCGATAAATTGCTTAGAACCGATATAGCGTGACTATCTCCTGTGGCTACATTGAACATGGATATCGATTAGAGAGGATGTCTACAGCTGTTTTGGGAACATTAAAGAATAATTTATTATGATAACGCTATTTGCTGTAGGCATAATGGTGTCGAATTGAATGAATGCTGTAGTTATTGACTTAATTTTGGGTCATTGCTGTCAATTATTATTATTTATTTAGATACCACCAGGAGCATTATCAAGGATGTGGCAAGTGGCACTCTCTCGGGATTATTTTTTATATAGAAATTTCAATCAAAAGTATCAATTTTGAGAAAGACTTTAAGGACAATGCACACAGCTAGATAAATAAATATTTGATGATTCTTAATTTTGAACACATTGGCTCTCCACTATTTGTAGTGATGTAAGAGCTTTTACACTAATCAACTAGTCAACCCGCAAAGAACATGGTTGTCTCCTGTCTTATAAATAAATATGGAAATGTAATATTTATTGGAATTTTGTTTTCCTGAAATAGGGTATAAAATATATTTGGTAAAACACACGTATATGTTGTCAGTGAAATGAATTCAGATCAATAGGTTCGATAAACGGCAGAATTCTATGCTAGTGTAGGCACAGAAACAACTCAAACTCCACGTACAATACACTGAATCCTTTTCGGCCTTACTCACATTTTCTCATCCAAGATGTAACATAGGAAACAACGCCAGAAAACATTTTCATTGCCGGTTAACTTATCACTTATCATTTTACGACATTGTACACGAACTTGAAAAGATTTTTTTTAAGGAAGCGAAAAGGACACTCTGTAGCGAGACCGCCAGACAAGCTTTTCCAACATCACTTTCCCGGTAACCTAACAAAAAATTTTTGTATTGAAACATAAACATATGAGGAAGTAATAGAGAGGAAGTAAGGTGCACTTTTTCCGCCTTGCGCAATGCTGTTGATTTCTGTTATAAGAGAGTGCGATAAAAAAGATGGCTAGAATTATACTTTAAGATTGTTGTCTGTAGGTGTCTGTTGAGTTTAATTTAATTCAGCCTATACAACTTTATAACGCATAGAACGGAGTCTCGGATCAAAAAGAGTTTGATTATGATCCCATATTATTTTTTATGAATAAAGTATTGTGGTCAATCTAAAATTTCAAATGAAACTATCTACCCTGAAATTTCATATTTTCAGTTTTATGACTACAAAGATGAATTTATAGTCGCCGTAATTGCATGTGATTTGAATGCAAGTTAGTGAGTACAATCAGTTGCAGAGATATCGGATCGATCTAATCGCCTCGCTTTGATATAGGTTTCTTTATAAATTTTGACGTGAATATTTTTTACAACAATAGACTGCAAACGGTTAATATATGTATATCGGAAAATAAAGGACTATTCTAAAAAAAAGCAGACAAAATGTTTGCAAGCTGCGAACTAATCATTTTAGTGTTTGATAATCTTAATTGGTAGTTACGGGAAAAAATTTCAGCGCGCTCACTGTAAGTGGTGTCGCGATGCGAATGGGTTATCGCGCGCATCGCTCTTACTTTGTTAAACCCCGATATATTTACATACCGTGCGTATTGTTGTATACAAACATGTACAGATTATGCGTTTTAAACGCGTTTAACTAGGCAAAATGAACGAGTTAAAAAAGTAGTATTCACACTAGGCAACTCGTTGAATTTTTATATAGGATAGTTAGACGTGATTTGTATTGACAAATAAATATTCAGCTGTGTTTCATTACCAAATTTATTGTTTCTAAATCATTTAAAACTAAAATGTTTGTATAGCAGTAGCAGATAATTTTTGTTGGTATTTTTCTTATTTTGGGATTACCCTACCCATTTTATTGTTCTAGGATAAAAATTACAAAAGGAATTTTTGCGAAAACTTTAACATACTATACGGTAGACTCGCGAAAACTTGAACTAATACAAAGCAGGCAAGTTCAAGTTATCGAGAGGTTCAAGTTATTGAATAGATTTTTTTCAGTTTATTCATTGTTTATTTACATATGTTTAATCCAAATTTAATATTATATATAATAATTATAATTATAATAAACATTCGTGTGTACCTATCGCAAAAATGCACTACATGAAATGTTCAAGTTTTAGAGCGTAAATTTTCTGTATGTTCAAGTTTTAGAGTTAGTAATGTAAAAAATCTACTGTTCAAGTTACTGGATGATTCAAGTTTTCGATGTTTAAGTTTTCGCGAGTCTATTGTACTAACAAAAAAAAAAGAGATAGAAACAACAAATTTAATTTCAATTTCTATCTCACCAGTTCTTCAAGTACAAAATTTTCAAAAAAATCGGAGATGGTAAGGTTACATATTTCCTTATTGTTGGCGATTCTTGATGAAATAGCACAGCAACGTGTTTTTAGTAAACGAGTTCGGGAAGTGTTGTTGATACAAAGTGCTTAACTCGATTTAAACGCGGTTATCTCGTAGTCTGAACATATTATAAGGATTAACATTTTGAAAAGGAGAGCGGGATTCTCTTTTAATAGATATCAACTTTTTGTGGCTAGGAAAGTGGAGGGTTGGAAGCGAAAATATGAGAATTGTATATCATTGGGAAGAAGCGGAAAAAATTTATCGCGCAAAAGATGTTTCATATTTCACGAACCTTTCAAATAATAAAATCATATACATAATACATACTATGTACTTATATCGGTTTGGAAGTTTTTCTTAGAAAGCGGACATTTGAAGGACAAAACGATTGCCATTGGCGAATATTATAAAAATTAATTTTAATTTTTAACTTTAAGCGGTGAAAGTGTTGTTAAATCTTAAGAACAGTGTATTTTAAAAATTTGAAATGTAGATGTAGTTATGAGATTAAACAATTTTGAAAATTGTGGTACAACAGAAGTGCAACGCATCACCATCCAATAACATTAACTTTGCAAATACATAGTATCGTGTGTAATTTTTTAATATATTTTTTTTTCAGGTATTTTTTATTGAATGTGGCCATGAATATATTTTCATTAATCTTTCGGAACGCACTATCCAAGAAATGGTTTTAAAATATAGTCAAAGTTTTAGACCAATTAATTTAAGGAAACAGAAGAATGCGTAAATTATCCATAAGAAACTGTAAGCTAGCTCGTTCAAACGATAACTCTAGAACGTGTTAAGTTTATCAGTAAAAATTTTCACGTTTTAGGACTTATAGACCCCAAAAAAGAAAAAAAATAGTAATGTCCGTCTGTACGCCGCGCCGTACGCAAAATAGTTTGAAGGCACGTAGCTCCCAAATCTGTTAAGGTATTATCATGAAATTTTGATGGTGGGTAGATTGGGTGAACCTCTACCACTGGTGTCTTTTAGGGGGGTGGGGATAAGAAAGGGGAGAAGAGGGAAGTGTTTTAGACGAAAAATTTTGGTTTCTAGATCTCAGCAACCGCTTACGTTAGGAGACTGAAACTTGAAATTTCTATAAAGCTTTGATAGTGGACCCATTTGCAAAAAAAATGCTGATATGGGAGAAGGGGTGTGAGAGTGGGGGGAAAATTAATGCGTCCGAAATGCAAGAAAGCCGAGATCGACACATTCTAAAACCCATATCACCGAAACCATTAATGGCAAGCAATTAAAACTTGACAAATATCTGTAGTAGGAGAGTAAACTATAATCGAATTTTCGGGTGGGTGCAGTGACGTACGGGGGTTTGGGGTGAAAAAATTTAGATAACGATATCGTGCAAACCACAATTGCACTAGAAAAACAAAATTTTGTTTGTGAGTAAAGGTTGATATAAATGGAGTCTGCTGAAAGTAAAATTTTTTAAGGGTGCGGTGGAGCATGAAAGTGCAGGGGATAAGAATTTTTAAAAAAAAATCACGTTTCATATCTAAAGAACAGTATAAGATAGATGCTAAATTTTTTTACCACAAGTAAGTCCAATAGAACGCTAGCAGGGAAACAAAAGTTGGTAGAGTGGGTGCAGAGGTTGAGGGTGGGAGAGGGTGAAAAGGAAAATTTTTTAATACAATATATTTAGAACCTATAATGATATAAAGCTAAAACTTCGTATTTAGATAGAGCTATCGTAGAGCTATAGTTGTAAATATATTTTTTTAGGGGTAGTATGGTACGGGGTTGGGGGTGTTTTTCCTAACTATAGAACGGCTTATGCTACAAAGTTGAAACTTGGTGTGTATATGTATATCAACTAAAAAAGTAATGTTGATAAAAAAAAATCTAATATCCATTTGCGCTCGGTAGGATGGGCAAAAAAAAAAATTTTGTGAAAGTAGAATGCATATATTTTCATGATTTTCGTCATATTTGCTAGGTCTTCCCAAATACTAAATTCGTTTTTATTCTACGGATTCTTTCTATAAATACCTAGAAAGTGTTTTCAAGATTTTTTGAAATTCGACTCCTAAGGGGGTAAGGCTGTTGTATACTTTGTCATGAATTCTTCCATATCTCTCACATCTGATCAGATATCAAATATCTTTTCTCTTCCATAGATTTTTAGTAATCAACTATTTTTAGGTTTTTTCTCTTTTCAACCCTTAGACCATATGTCATTCTAACAGCTTCCAGAACTTTTTGTTAGGTTTCAAACACATAGTAACCTACACAGCATCTCAGAATTGAACGCGTTTCAAACTGCTGCCGGAAAAATAATAAAGTTGCGCCCAGACCATTGGCAGATTTTTTTATTTTCGTTTAGAGCGTCAGTTGGTACAGAAAATTTTCCTGCACGTTGTTGCAATAGTTTAGAGTTTTTAGAGATCTATGAAAATGATAATTGATGTCGATTTAGTTTGTTATTTGTAATATGCAACACAAATCACAAATCATTTGTATTCTGGTTGTGAACTTTGCTACAGCAGCATACTGCCAGCAACATTGCGAACTATCGCCTGATAGAAAAGTTGTTTCGGTACCCCTCACGAGATGCGATACATGTTGCCAGTAACCTGCTCTGACGTCTGACATTGACACGATATGGGGTGGGAGTTTCTTATCGCTGCTCTTTGGGTCCGCTGTTCGGTCGCGCAGGAACTTTTTATTTTATGTAATTTGCAAAAAGGTACTGTATAAATTTGATCGTGATGGCATTAAGAATACTAGGAGTAAAATGTGTACAGCTGTCGGCACTCCCGAAGGCTGGAATAAGTGTTGCAGGCGCAAAGCGGCTGATGTCCCACTATCCCATCGACGACACCATTTTCGGTCTCAACGAGGAACAGAAAAAGGTAAAATTTCAATCTTGGAAGAGATTCCTAGAGGCAGTAATTGTAAAATTGATTGTAGCTACGTGAAACTGTCTTCAGCTTTGCCCAGAAGGAGCTAGCACCGTTTGCCCAGCAAATCGACAAAGATGATTGCTTTAAGTGCGCAACGCATTAAATTTTTTTTCGACCGTCGATTACTTAACCTTGTCACCAATTTCAGACAATTCCGCGAGTTCTATCGGAAAATGGGGGATCTAGGCCTGCTGGGGATAACAGCCAAACCGGACTTTGGTGGAACAGGTGGAAGCTATCTCGATCATTGTATCGTCCTGGAGGAAATCTCAAGGTATTGCATGAAAACGTAGAATTAAGATTTATCCTTCATCAAGCTTTCTCTAACTAACCGCTCGCTCTCTTTGTCGCATAACCGGATATGGAATATGTAAGCCATTCATTTTCCTATAGTTCTCACTAGCCCAAAAAGTTTGTCTGGCTTTATTTTAACGTTACATTTTCCGTAGAGCTGCTGGCGGCATTGGGTTGTCCTACGGAGCGCATTCCAATCTTTGCATTAATCAAATCTCACGAAATGGCAATGAAAAGCAAAAAGAGAAGTACTTGCCGAAACTGTGCAGCGGTGAGTTTATCGGAGGCTTGGCTATGTCCGAACCGGGAGCAGGCAGCGACGTAGTCTCGATGAAATTGCATGCTGAGAAGAAAGGCGATCACTACGTCTTGAACGGATCGAAATTCTGGATCACGAACGGCGCAGATGCTGATGTGTTGGTTGTCTATGCCAAAACAAATTTGAAAGTGAAGCCACAGCATGGAATCACTGCGTTCTTGATCGAAACGAAAAGTCCAGGTTTCAGCGTTGCTCAAAAGCTGGATAAGCTAGGCATGCGAGGTAGTAGTACCTGTGAATTGGTCTTCCAAGACTTGATCGTACCGGCCGAAAATGTTCTCGGTGAAGTTAACAAGGGAGTCTACGTTCTGATGTCAGGATTGGATTACGAACGTTTAGTTCTGGCAGCTGGACCGCTTGGCTTAATGCAAGCAGCTTGCGATATTTCTTTCGATTATGCCCATCAGCGTAAACAACACAACCAGCGTATCGGTGAATTTCAATTAATCCAAGGCAAAATGGCCGATATGTACACTACGATGAGTGCGTGTCGATCGTATTTGTACTGTGTAGCGCGTTCATTGGACGCCGGCAATGCCAACTCCAAAGATTGTGCCGGCGTGATTTTGTACTGTGCCGAAAAAGCTACACAGGTTGCTCTGGATGCGATTCAGATTCTGGGCGGAAATGGATATATTAACGATTATGCTACCGGACGAATTATGCGTGATGCAAAACTATACGAAATTGGAGCTGGAACTTCGGAGGTACGTAGATGGCTTATTGGTCGTACTCTGAACAAGGAATACTCTTAAACGAACGGCTGAATGGGATATTTGGATAACATGACGTTAAGCATTCAACAGACTTTGAACTTGCATTTATTTTTGATCAATTTTTACGATAATTTTATTATGTTTATTCTGTAGTTGCGAAATTTGCAAATATATACAGTAATTGCTTTATCAAATTTATTTCATTGTTTTATTTCACTCTTATTGGATTGAATTCTAATGTCGGTTTTCCACCAAACGGATAAAACAAAAACTCGTGTCGAAACAAACAAGTCTTTGAGTTTTCATTAAAGACTTATTTTCTTCCACTCGAGTTTTTGTTTTGTCCGTTTGGTGGAAAACCGGCATTAGATATCGAAGAGGTTTTTGACAACACTGCCTCCGAAAGTATCTACTTTGCTGCACAAAAGCGTGGTACTGATCCAAAAACCCTGCAGTTGGATCAAGGCCATGCTAGAACGCAGGAAAAAAGCTTCGACACTACTCAACAGTCACAACTGCGAAAGGTGAAAGGGTGGGGACTATCACCCATCCTCTGCTGCTTACTAGTGGACGACCTTCTTCTAGACCTAACAAATTCCGGAGTCCCGGTACACGGTTACGCTGACGACCTTACCATCCTATTTAAATTTGAAGAGACGGTGACAGATCTAGTTCAGAATACCTTAAACCAGGAAGCAATCTGGTGCGCTTAAACAGGATAGGGTATCAACCTAAAAAAAACACAATTGTTGTTTTTACCAAAAGGAGGTGTAAGGACAAGCTATCTAAGCCCTCTTTGGAGAATCCATAGAGTATGCTAGTGAGGTAAAATTTCTGGAAAACATCCTGGATGAAATGCTCATTTGGACAAAGTTCTTGAAACAGTCAGAATCTCTCTTTGGACCTGCAGGAGCCTTCTCGGCAAAAACACGGGGATTATGTCCAAAACTAACCTACTGGATGTATGGTATACCGTCGCTTCTAGGCTCATTATAACTTACGCGGCATCAAGAAAACAAAGCAGAAAACTGCTCAGCTTAAGCTGACTAAATTACAAAGACTGGGATGCCTGGGTATTACTGGGGCGATGCGCACCACTCCCACAGCTGCCTTAGAGGTGCTTCTCAACCTAGCACCTCTACACTTAGCAATACATAAAGCAGTTAGGTTCACGACATTGCAACTTTTGAGCTCGGAGGACGAGTCAGAGCGCAAAACAGCTTGCGTAACTTTCTCCGCGGAACTAAACAAGGACACCATACTAGCGATATCTCTTTCTGATTCAATGGTACCGAAATTTAATTACAGAAGGCCAGTGAATGTTGTCCTGCCTGAAACGGAGGATTGGGTCACGAACAAACCCATTCCAAAACCAGGATCCATAATCTGGTACGGATCTAAAACGGATCAAGGTCTAGGAGCAGGAGTGCGTCCAAATGTAAAAATTCTACTGTAGCATGCACGTAACATCCACTGTTTTTCAGGCGGAGACTCATGCTATTGAACTATGCATTAGAGAAAATATCAGACGGGGCTACAAAAACCCAAAAATAAATATACCATTCTATCGGACAGCAAGGCTGCAATAATGGCACTTCAGTCCGATAAAATCTACTCCAAACTTGTTTGGAATTGCCTTCAATGCCTGATTAAACTCGGAAATAAGAACAGAGTTAACCTCATTTGGATTTCGGGATACAGCGGCTAGGAAAGACCTCATTTGGATTCTGGGAGACAGCGGCTAGGAAGGTAATGAAATTGCCGACTTAATGTGGGATACCATTAAGCACAGCCAGAATGAACATCCGAATATGGCAAAAATCGCATGGTTGTCACATGAGGAAGCATCTAAATAGGATTGGTCTTTCTGAGACTAAAATTGGCAGAATATGCAATGACGAAGACGAAACACCAGAGCATATCCTCTGTGAATGGGAGGGTTTAGCTCACAAACGACTTCGTCACTTCGGTCATCCTGACCATTCCTTTTAGCAAAGTACTACGATTCATTAAAACCGCAGGAATTGAAGAGGAATCATAATCCATCCGGGGGACGTCACAATAGGCTCAACTGTGACTGCAGTGACAGAGGTTAGCCATACCAACCCCTATTTCCAATCTATCTATCTTAACTCTTATGATAAAACATTTCCAACATTCTCCAATAAAGAAATCGATTAAAAGAGTTCGTTAATCAATTTATTTATCTAATTGTTAATACACTTTAAAATCGCAATTCTGAGTGGTATACGGTATGGTTGTAATCTGTATTTTTTGCGCAGAAAGCTTTTTAATGGATTACAAGGCTCGATCCTTCAGTATGTGTTACTCGAACGACTTCTTTGCCGACTCTCCAAATCCTGGGGCCGTATGATGTAACGAACGTCGCGACGTTCGCATCGACGGGCGTCGATTAACGTCGCGTCGTTTGGCAATCCGTAACTGTGTCGAGCGACGGAATACATCATACATCCCCTGTTTGGAGCTGTTTTCCTCCTGTAATATCTAATCTATCTAATCTAATCTAATTTTAGATTCATTAAACTCGACTTTCGTACTTAGTAATCCCTGGCTCCTACGTTTAAGAAAATTAAACTACAATCAAGTCATTGGTTAAAATCAAATAAAAGATTTTTTTTTATTTCAATTTCATTTCGAACAAAAAGTGTTTTTATCTTTAAACATATTGCAACTTCCTATATTAATATCTCCTTTTGTATATATATTTTTTTTTTGTATTATTTTTTACAGTTTTACACGTACATTTATAAAAAATAAAATGTTACAAAAAAGTATTAATCAATAAAAATATTTAGTTAAAAAAATATCTAAAAGCCAAAATCCAGTTTATTCTTTTTGGTGTTGATTAAAAAAAAAAATTATTAACATTTAAAAACGTTGTAAAATAAATCTTAAAAGTCTGTGTTTTTTTAATAATTAAATTAAACAATATAACTTACAATCTAACGACAGAAAAGAAGGGATACGAAAGCAGAAAACGCGTTGGTTTTTTAAAATTAGAAAATAAGCTCATCTCCATCATACAAAGAATTTTGTTTAGAAATCACTGTTTTTCAATCAACAACAAAAAATGTTTCTATTTGTTTTCTCAATGAATTTTTAAATTAGATTGGCAACACGATGGCGTATAAACAATAGTAATAACTATTAGGCACCCAATGATTTTTTTTTAATATTATAAATTTTCAATAAACATCTTTCTTTTCTAAAAGTATTAATTAAACGAGCTAAGGCAACATTTATAATATACAACATTAATAATAATAAAATATGTAAGGAAAAACAAAAAAAAAAGATTTTTCTGGCACTTTGTGATTATTTTTTTTTACGAATAAAATAGTTGCTTTCTTTTTGTTAAATTTCGAATGTTATAAAAAGAAGAGTAAATAGAATGTTAAAAATATTTTTATGTTTAGTTTAGTTAATAAAAAAATACGAATTCGAAATTTTTTAAAATTTTCAAAACTTTATGGATGGGTTTTTCCACATGCAAGGCAAAGGGGTGTTATTTTATTATTATTATTCTAATCGGAAGCTATGCTGTTGGCTCTTCTTTTCCGTTCGTGATTCGGTCGTAGTCGTCATTGATTTACGTTCAGTAACGCGCTGTGTCATCGATGATAAGCGCGTTGAACCATCTTTTATCAAATTCAAATTTCCATCGGACGTATCTAGAGTCATTTGTGAAAATTGCTGGTCAATTGGTGGCGGTGGTAGTGGTAGATCGTGATTGGACTCTGTTTCGTAGCTTCGTGTTTCATATCTGTAAGAAGGACTAGAGATTTTAAAATGTAATTATATTTATCGGACATTTAACATTTATTTAGGGAATATATTTATGTTGTGAGTTTTTCAAGTCTGTTGTGAACGAAGGCTTTGGGTTTATGGTCTGAAGTCGGAACAAGAAGCCTTCATAACTGTCGTAGCAGTTGCCAACCCCACGTTGAGGACCATTTTGTTGTGAACGAAGGCCTTGGAGTGAATATTTCGACTTGAAAAAGTAAAAATATTCGAAGGAAAGGAAGGTTCAGGAAAGAAGACCCAATTTCGTCTACGTCCGAATTTGTGGCTGAAGTCAGAACGAAAGCGACACGCTTGGTGGCGGCCGGGACTAGCTACGGAAGTTATGGAGGGGTTTTTGTTCCGGCTTCAGTCCATAAACTCATGGCTTGTACAACATAAGATTTTGTGTCGACTTACTCCAGGTTAAAATGAGACTATTTCCCAGGTCGTAGAAGACCAAGAAGTTGCGTGACTTCGCGATTTTTCTGGGCGCTTGGTGTTTTAAGCGCTCTGTCTGCCAACCCTACCTCAGCCATGACTGTCCGAAAAATTCAACAATCCGTTATGGTCCCTTGCAGAGGTTCAGGTGCTTAGACGCTTGTGTTAAATTTCAAATGCAGTTAGCCCAAAAAAATTACTTTAGCCCTTGCTGATAATATTCGCCGTCAACAGGATGGTGTATCCCATCAAGACGAAATATTCACTCCAAGGCCTCCGTTCACAACAAGTATCAAAATATTGTAAAGAACCCAGTTGCGAGCCCTGCGCCTATTCCGAGCCGAGTCAGTAATTCCACAAATAGCTAACAATTCATGACAGTTTATAGTTCACTACCAATTTTAACAATTTCTATTGTCGCACCAGCAATGGCTATAATTGGCAGTGAAGAAAAAACTGCCATGAATTCTTCTCTATTTGTGGAATTAAAGACGGTGGCTCGGAATAGGCGCAGGGCTCGCAACTGGGTACCTTACCCTATGTTGTTGAAAAAAAATAAATAACATTGCGGAACATCGAAAGAAAATTTTGATCGAATGAAGATACAAAGGATGTTCCGAAGCCGATTGAATAAAAATCATCGAGAACAGGGCCGAATCTAGAATGCAGTGAAATCGAAACGAGGATGTTGATTACGCGAGAAATAGGTCGTGCTGTAAATAGTTGGCCCTGTACGACAAGAAACGTGGTACTGATTGTTTGAGATATTCAGACCTATTCAGGGCCAGAGTCACAAGTCACAAGTAGGTGGAAAGTCACAATTAATTCAAAATGAATTCAAAATTGTGACTTGTGACTCTGGGCTGAATAGGCCTGATAAAAATTTCTACTCCTGCGATTGCAACATTCACTTATTCTACTGTTTTTGTTTTTGAAACTGACTGTAAAGAGTGCAAGCAATTGGATAATTGAATAAGTAGATAACTAAGCCAAATATCGTATTCCGCTACATTTCTCATTGATTTGAATTGAAGTCATTGATTTACGAAACGTTTGTCCTTATTTGTTTGAGATACGAATTTAAGACGGAGCGTCAGACCTATTTGTTTACCACTGGCATCAAATTCGAAAAAAAACCTTTCAGATTGATCACAATACTAGGATTATTATTGCAATTATTTTTGGATAGTTTAAATAAACTTCGGAAGATACTAAACACAGTAAACTATTGGCACGCAAGAGAAAACGAAACCCGCTATTAAAAACAATTTAAAAATGTATACCAACGTTTAAATAGGTACGAAAACAAAAGACGCATTAAATTACGACGATTTTTCTGGTTGAGAATTATCACATGAAAATACTAACCTTGAAGTAAATCCTTCATAGTTCTTGCCCGGTGTTTTATAAGCTCCACTTACACCCATAACACCATCTTGTCCGAAAGTTTTCTCATGTAAATCCTTAATACATGCTTCCAAGTTTTTCGGTGGCGCCGGTCTTGGTGGCGGTTGCTCTTGTTGTTCGGTTGTGACAGTCCGTGTGGTCGTACCGAACGATCTATTCATAAGCGGACTAATCGGCGACCCTTCACCAACATTTCCAACGCCATGATAAGGACGTGGTACAGCGTTAGCAGTTAGTGTAGGATTAGGTCGGAAAGTAGTTGTGCTAGTCGTTAAGTTCTGATTAAAAGTGTTATTTCCTGTAGGATGATGGAAGTGCTGGGGCGACGATGTTTGCTGATATTGATATTGTTGCTGCTGTTGTTGTAGTTGCTGCTGTTGTTGTTGCTGCTTGAACTGTTGTTGTTGCTGTAGTTGCTGTTGTTGATAGCCAGATGGTGACGGTGGTGATACATTGTATGCAGCTCGACTAATTAACTATTTTTGTTTTGTGTAAGAGTTAAGAAAAAATTATATTAGATTGTAATGTGAGTTAAGATGAAATTGATATTATTACGGCTGCCTCTAGTTAAAATGTAATTTTGTGAAATTGATTTAAAATTTTGTGAGATTGATTGCAACCACCAAAAAAATTGTTTTGTTAAAGAGACAAACGTAATTGATCTACTAAACTACTATAAAAATACTTAAACTCGTACATGGTTAGAATTTTGAACAGGAGATGAGTGTCCCTGTTGATATTCCGAGTCGCTTTCATCAGTAGTGAAACCGCCTGGATTCTTTTTCGAGCGTGCCTGACGAATTTTCACCAGTTTATGTCGTGCCTCTTCCAACTTCTTCTCCATTCGCAAAACATCGGATCTTGCATTGATCTCCTGTGCCATACCATCCACCATACTTGTGTTGATTTTCAAAATGTGCTCCTCCTCCATATTGAGGGCTTGTTGAGCAGCACGAACCAGATTATCGGTGGATTTAATAACAGCATTGCCGGCCGATTGTAAACGTCGACCGGTCTCGGAATTCGGATCGGATTTCACCTTGCATGCAATCAAAAGTTGCGCAGTCGACGCAGCTACTTGTTTTGCCGATGAAATTAACATTTCCTCGGTACCGATACCGCGAACTAAGTTCTGAGCGGCTTCGACTAAACTGTGTGTGGCTGCTGCTACAAGACGTGCAGCTGATATTAAACCTTCTGACCATTGTCCATCGTCCGATGATGTAAGTGGAAGTCGTGAAACTTTTCCTTGATCGATTAGTTCACGTTGTGCAGCATTTGCAGCACGAACAAGTGCCGACGATGCAGCCATAATACCCTTGGCAGCTTCTAAAATCATTTCGTCGAATTTCATATTTTCATCGGCCGCCTACAATTAAAACGAAATTGATTAAAAGAATGCAACAGTTAGAACGGATAGATTGAAATAATTTAGAAGAGTTATTTTAGTTTGTTAATAAAGGATATTTGAATTTTTTTTTATTAGAGTAAGAAGCCCAATGATGACCACAGTAATAATATGTTTGATTCCTGGGTGAGAACTAAAAGCAACAACCAAGAATATCAAACATATCTAACTGTAGCCACCGCCACCTGTTAGATTTTTAAGCATGCAAAATATTAGATAGAATCAATATAGAGATTATTAATTTAGAAAGGAAAAGGTAAAGTGAATAGAAACAAACCTTAACATCAGGTTGTCTTCGGGGTCTAAGGCTGGCCAATTTCTTGGCGGCGGCATCAATAGAAGCGGCTGCGCCCAAAAGTTCGTTTTCAGCAATAACAGTCGGATCTTCCGGATCAATCCAATCGGAACCTTTCAATAATCTAGCCATTGCCACTAAGTCTGTAACGCATTTTGCTACACGGCGAGATAAATGCATCCGTTCGTCTGCCGAACAATTGCGAAGAATGCCGACAAGCAAATCCCGATACGATTCACCAACCGACGCGCCAGCTTCAAGAGTTCGATGACGTAGATCTTCGGTTTCGGCACAGCTCCAAGCTACAGTCTGTATTATTCGAAAAAAAAACACACACATTTTACATTAGGGAACCAAAAATTGAATTTACAAACTTACCCTGCATACAACAAGCATTTCGGAAATTGCACGTCTTCCTATATTGGCAGCAGCAACAATATCTACCTGAAGATTCGATGTACCAGCCGCGACCGCTTTCGCTGTTGCAACTGTAACATTCTTAGTTACACGAATCATGTCCTCGGGAGTAGCTACGGCCGAACCGGGTCCCATCGATGAGTTCATTGCCTAGATAAAAATTTCAAAATGTTTCATCTACTCGTAATAGATTTGTTGTTTTTTTTTTACTTACCCTAATTTCTTGAGAAATAGCTTCAACAGTCGCTTCCATTGCACGAGTGCCTCGAGTGTGTTCATCTTCGACAGCTTTAACGGTCTTCAACAACGACGATACATTCGAAACCATAACCTTTAATGAAAAATCGAACATTATTAAAACCTCATCTGCACGAAAAGAACTTTATGCGAGAAAAACTGAAATCAATATTTACCTAAAAATTCAAGAAGAGATGAAAAATTATACAAAATAGCAGGAGTGCAATGATTTAAATCGAATAAATCAGGGATTATTTATTGTGTACATATTTTTTTTTTTTTATGTTTTTTATATTTGGGATTTAGTTTTTCTGTTGTAAGTCTTTTATGCTCTTATTATACAATATGATGTGATGATGAATAAGTGGAGGAAATAAGATTGTATACAAAAGAAAAAAAGTTCAGTTTAAAAGCTGCACTTTATCATGTTATCTTTATTTTCGTATTATGTAAAAAAAAGCACTGTTTTATCGTTTTGTTCGATACATTATTAATATTTTTTTCTTGATTACATTGTTGTGTATTATTATTATTAATAAGAAAATTGGTTATGGCACTTAACGAAAATAATCCGCAAAATAAAAACTAGTGTAGTATTTCGACGTGTCTAAAGTTCTATATTTTTTTTTCGTTGCTTGGATGGTTATCCTGCTATAACTTTCGTTGCCATCAAGATTTAAATGGGTTTTGTAGACTCGGTTGTTGACATATCATTAATATCTAAGCGGATCTTTTTCTTAAGTTGATTCAGTAAATTGAAAAGTAGAAAAAAGAGAGTTGAGTTTGCTGCTTGCCATATTAACAAATACTGAACATTTACTTATCTGTACGTAGAATTAAATTTAAGGGCTTTAGTTCAAAGCGTCTATAATAGAGAGGAATAGGCAAGAGGAAATTTTCGGAATAGATGCGAAATTTATTAAGGCAATGCTAGTCAATTTTTATTTGTTTTGTAATCGTTGGCACCAAGGTATTCAAATAGCATTAATCGTTACTGTATTTAATTTTTCTCGGAAACTCATCAAAATTTATTTGAATAGCGAAAACAACTCCAAAGCTTTGCTGCAAATTGCTCATCAATTCGTTCCGAACAATTTCTCCGTTTTAACAAATATGTTAACCGAAAATCAGTCACATCACTTCACTATGTTTTATAATCGTGCAAAATATTTTTATTTTGTTTGGAAACGGATAAATTGAATACCGGATGAACGGTGGTTGTTGAGAACTTTGACGCTTAACAGAATTCAGTGTTCCGTGTTTGGATTTTTTAAAGTAGTTAAAACATGTGAGACGTGGTTTCGAAGACTTTTGAACATGGTGATTTTGATGTGAGAGACAGTGAACGTTCGGGTAGACCAAAAAAAAAATTGTGGATGCGGAAACCTAGTGAAACAGTTAATACTGATCGCTACAAGCAACAAATAATTAATTTGAATCATGCATTGATCGAAAAACGTTCAGAGTGGGCCCGAAGGCACGATAAGGTGATTTTGTTGCATGGTAATGCACCGTCACACACAGCAAAACCAGTGAAAGAAGTATTGAAATCGCTTGGATGGGACGTATTATCGCACCAGCTGTACTCTGCAGACATGGCCCCGTCCGATTATCACCTTTTCGCATCAATTGGACACGCGCTGGCTGAGCAGCGTTTTGCAAATTTCGAAGAAGTCGAAAAATGACTCGATGAATGTTGTGGCTTAAAGGACAAACGTTTTTTTTTTTTGGGATGGCATTCATAAATTGACAGACAAAGTGTGGAGAATCGAATGACCAATACTTTGAAGAAATACCTTTTTCCATTTTCTTAAATTTTATCTCTTTTTTTTTTCATTAAAAAACCGATCAAAAACTTTCCGGTACACCTGGTATAGACCGAACGGATTGGTTTGTTGTGCTCCCACATTGCATGGAAAATATCCATAAAGGCCAACATACACTATCATTCTTGCATAAATTTTGGAATTTTTCTCCGAAATCTCTCGTGTATGGGGCTGCATGATGACATGAACTCTAGCATTACTTCAAATATTCATGCAAGAATGACATGCAAGAATGATAGTGTATGTTGCCCTTTAGATGAAGATCAAAACCAAATTAAGTGAACTGAACTGACGAACTGTAGCAGTTTTTTCAGAAGGTATAAAATATTCACTGTACGAATAAGCTACTATTTCCAACGCTTTAATAAGCCTATTCTGTAGTTTGAAAAAGAAAAATCCTCTTGTCCACTCCTCTTACAATACGAAAAAAATACGAACTGTGTATTTTAAGAAATTTAAGCAAATACTGAACTAAAAACTATCTAAATTTATGCAAATCTAATTCAATGACATATTAGCAAATTGATATTGATTAGCACTTGAATATCCATTGATGCAATTGCTATGGTTAATATGTGTCACTTCTGAGACGCACAAATCTCTAAGCATCTGTCGGAAATAAAAAAAAAGAAGGAAAAAATACTGAAATTGGATCTTTCTTACTTTTGTAGATTGGAGGGATGCAAGAAGAAATTTGAAGCCGGTAATTATTATAGCCCAAAACAACATTCCGTCAATACAAAGGAGAATTTTTAGAAGTAATAGTGCGGAAATATATAGAATTTTACTATTAAGTAGTACTTGTAAATAAATCAATCAGAACCAAAAGTATATAGATGCTATGGAGTCGTGCAATGTTTATTTTCTAAATTTATAAAAATATAAATTATATATATTGTACTAAATTTATGAATTACAGTAACAACAGCAAAAAAAATTTAATGCAGGCAGGCAATATATTGACTACATGGCATTCAAAGAGAGCAGCTCATAGGACTTATTATAGAATATGTATATAAAAAAAACACTGAGGCATTTATTTATTGTATAGGCGAAAAATACAAAATACTACGTAGTTATTGGCCTCTCCCATTTTTTTTTTTTTGTTCAGTAAACATTACATAAATAATCACAACAATTTATATTTGATTTAATTTATTTTATATTATATGAAAAGAGTAAAATAATAGTACAATGCGGTTGCTGTTAAGTGCCATATCCATTTTATTAATGATATCAAAATTTCTAACTTTTTGTGTCTGTGTATTTTTTTTAAAAAAAAAGGTTTAGTTGTAATCCGAAAAATATTTTATTGATTTTGGTTTACATTATTAAAATATTTTAGAGTCGAGAAAGTTGAAGTTGTATTCCACTTCACAATTTTTACATTTTTCTAAATTTGTATACAGGTGGGTGACCAACACACAATGGAGCAAAGAACGCGGTATACGTACCACCACCGTTTCTGAACATCGTTCACAATTTTTTAAAAGAAAGGATGGAAAGCCGGGCCAAAGCCTGGTAGCAAGCCATATCAACTTTCCGAAAACAACGAAACCAAACAAAACTCTTTAACTGTTATTAGGGGGCGGTTGAAGGCTCTTAAAGTCATTATCTATTTGTTGCTTTTTTGCGTACCGTATTAGCATTGCGTATCATTCATTGAACTGATACCATACAGTGTAGACACTACTTGTATCATCAGTGCGTATATAGTATAGATTTTATGACTACGTTTATGTGACGGAAAAATACTGCTAAATCACGGATCGGGTTCGTTAAGGTGCGCTCTTACACGAGCGATTAAAATTGCTCAATTTACGGCAATTTCAGGCAATTTTGACGCAACGAAAACATACAGCAACATTCCGAAACATCGGCAATTGACAATATGGATCAATTGGGTGGTCAATCGATACGGAGCAATACTGAGCAATTTAGCAATGAGATCATACACGAACAGTTCAGTCTATAAACGACACGAAAGCAAACTAGACAAACAAATCTAAAACTTAAAATAAAACTTGGAAATATTTGAATTCCGAGCCATTATAACACGAAACTTGACAAATAAATGCAAAACTCAAAACAAAACTAGACAACTGAATCACTGAACGAAGACAATTGCTCGAAATTTCCCAAGCAAGTGTAAATACAGCAACTATAGGTTGAGCAATACTAGCAATCTGTGAAAACATTGCCACATTGCCGAAATATTGCCGCAACTAGCGTGACATTGCCCTGTATTGCTCCATTAATCGCTCCAATAGTCTCCGGGGAATCAATTGCTCGTATAAGAGCACCTTCACGTTTCTTTGTACATATCAGATTTTGATACTGAACGAAGATACATTTGTCGTATCAACTGATATGCAACGAGAGTACGATACGCAGAAAAACAACAAATGGATACCGACCTTTAGAGCACCAACCTCTTAGATTTCAAAAAAGTTTCGACTATCAGCATGCAGGACTTGCTAAGCTTTGCTATCTAAAAAGAACTCACAGATCGGATCGTGAGTGCATCCATCATCACATTATGTCTCCGAAAAGTAGTGGTATCGCTATGAACCCTCGCTTTGGTTTATTTGAGGCCTAGGCCACCACTAAGACCTTTAAAGCTAGGTGATGAAATACAGTGAATCGCAGCGGCTAGGACTAAACAAATTGTATTTAGTACAGGTTCTTCTTGGCTAGGATTTTTAATAGGAACATACGACCGCTCGCGACTAAAGCATTGAAAGCAAATTATTACTCCTTATTAAGTAAATTATTGCTGCTGTTTAGAATACATGTTTCATAGTTGGTCGTATCAATTCTTATCTGAAGAAATGTCTTCTAAAAATGAAATTATTATTCTACCCGGATCGCGCATATAGAGAAAATCAATTTTTTTTTCTCCGTGACCGTTTTCATAGCCATCACAATAATTTGTAAAAATTCGAACCTCTTAGTCTTCTACCTTGCTCAGGTAATATGAAATTCAATTAAATAAAATTCCTACAACTTTGTACAAGAGCTATTAGCAATTTAAGGCTGGTTTACATGACGAATGCAAACATTTTTTAATGAGATTGTGAGAGAGCTAGCTTATCGAATTTTCAATGGAGTAGAAACCAACCACTGCATAAAGCAAAATTCACAATAATATAGTTAATATTTTTTTCTGAACATAAATCTGTTCGTTTCACTCCTTGTCAGTTTCGCATAAGAGATTACCCTTCTCCCTCACAATCTCGTTAAAAAATGTTTGCATTCGTCATGTAAACTAGCCTTTAGAGTAGAGATGGGTTGTTTAGGAGTGAAGTGTTCCAAAAGAACACTTTCTTTAAGTGAGTGAGTGAAGCAACTCATTCCGTTTGGTGAACTGCAGTTTCATTGGACAAGTGAGAAAAAAGTGGGTATATACCTACTCAAGATGTACTGATTTTTTTTTGTCCTCTAGTACTGACCTTTTTTCGATGTGATGGTCTTCGGTAGTAAACTAACTACGAACTATCAACTAAAACAACGAAGCGAGCAAACGATGGAACGAACACGAAGAAAACGATGGAACTACTTCACTGAACTCTGAACTGCTTCCTTGTAGTGGGTGATTTATCTAGATGCGCACACTGACCAAATTAAAAATATCACAAGATCTGTTTTCTCTAGTACCAATTGGCTGTAACATTCGGCCGGTGGTTGAGTAATTTACGGAGGAACAACGACTAAACAGTTTAGTCGGGCAGATAAGAGTGCGCGACTCGATGTGATTAAACAGTTGCCCGACTGTTTAGTCTCAAGTATGAGCTGGCCCTCAGGGGACGTCGCAATAGGAAAGCCATTTGTGGACAGGTGCTGCAAAAACTTTATACAGTAGAGCAGAAATATTTTTATTTTTGTTCGAATTGTTGTTAAAGCTTGGAATGTAAGCCACGTAGTGATTTGATTATAAAAATCAATGGTGTAACAGCCCAAATTGGTCCTAGGTCTAGAATAAAATGCTATGGTTACTTCATTACGAGACCAACGGAACAGCGATCAGCCACACGCTCGTCCGTGATTATTACCTCGATTTTAACTCAGATACTCATTTACAGCTTAGTGAACTGGTATTCCGGCAACCAATCCCATTCTCGAAAATTACTTGTCGTCAAGCAGATTCGAGCCTGGTACCAGGTGCACCGAAGGCAAGTGCTCTAGCCACTAAGCCACCCCAGACTACTAGATTATAATAGCGTTGCACCAAAAAAACCAGACGGAATAAATTGCCTAAATTTCATGAAACTAGAAGTCACACTCACTACTCGTGAATTTTTCTTACGTCAGACCATGATACTGTTTACAGTATCATAACTTTAGACAAACAAAATAGATGCTGTGCTGGATTGCGTTCGAAATAATCGACATTTTCATATTCTTTTTAGTCAATGAATCGGCGAAAGATTTTCTACGGAATGATGTAATATTTATATGGACAAAGTTGCAAGGTGTATGTGCAAAAACCGTTTAGATGATGTTGTCACGATGTAATCGTATAAAAAGAATATTCTTAAAATATGACAGTAGTGGAAATGAATGCAGTTAGGGAGTTAATAACAATTTTTATGACCCGGACAGATGTTTCATGTCTTTATGTTATTTCTATGAGCCAGAAAAAATATCTTTCGATAACGGAAATGGAATACACTCCAACTAACAAACTAATTAATGATTATGATTATTTTAATAAATTTTATTTTGTTTAGTTTTGAAACACCTTTTTACCTTTCGTTTTTTTTTTAGTTAAATTATGTAACAATTATTAAGTAATTTCGTATTAATTTGTGTTATTGTTAGACCCAACATAGAATATCAATTTGTTTGGAAACAAAAATAATAACAACAAAAATTGTATTTAATGAGTTCTGATCATTCAATTATAATCAGAAAAGAAACCACAAAATGAAAGCATGAAGGAGCATCTCGAAAATTTTTGGTAACAATGAAAGAAAGAATTTAGTTCAATGGAAAATAAAGAAAACTTACCCTTGCGCTTTCTTTCAAATCTTGCATGGCCGGATCATGAATTGGTTTTCCAGAAGCCAATTTGGTTGCATTGATTAACTCGCCGAGTGCGGCAGCAACATCTTTGACTGCATTTATGACCATCACTTGCGAATCGGGCTGAGTCGAGCCAAGACTACTGGCACCGCGTTTTACAGCGTCAGCTAGTTGTACTATTGAAATAATTTAAATATGTTAGTTTCAACGTCAGTATCATCTACGGAGAAAAAAAAACTTACGAATAGTTGTTACAGCATTTTGTGCAGCCGAAGCCAATTGATCTTGAGAACCAGCAGCGCCAGCCACAAGAACTTTGGTGTCCTCAACAAGAGCTTTAGCGGTTCGTAATATATGTTCGCGATGATCAGCAAACGATCCATCTCCGTCGGAGTGTAGAGTTCCAGCTGTTGCAAACATAATTGTTGTATCCAAATCGCCAATTATTCCCGATACTGTGCTGGACGCATTAATGCAAGCCTGTGTACCACGCGAACCAGCTTGTAGCGAAGCTAAGACTTGAGCCACTTTCTCGGATACATCGCGTGCGTTGCGTGAAATTTCAGTCTGACCGGTCACATCATTTACTCGGATACCTGCGGACGATTGGATCAAGGATGAAACTGATCGACCCAAGTCGACAACACTGGAACGAATACGCATCGCTACTTCCGGAGTGCCGGTCGTAGTTGAAGCACCGACTGAATCTTGTGTTAGTTGGGTATAATGATGGGTCATATCGGCGGCCAAAGATGGAAGTTTCGATGTATCGAAGGGCGCCTTAGCATTGATTTCGTTTGCTAAACGTGCTATTTCCTTCGAGCTCTGTACCATTCGGGTTTGATAGTCAACAAAAGCGTCGGAAATCGAGGCGTTCAAAAGTGATTGTCTCTTGTCGGTTAGACGAGAAATAGCACGTGAAACTTGCTCCATAAGACCGGTTACAACACCACTTTCAGCCGACAGTTTTTCTACAGTTCCGTTCAGATCTTTGATGGCATCTCGTGTATTCTCGATCGAATCATCAAGTTTCGGATGAACATGACTTGCACGTGGATTACCACCGGACTCCTTCGCGGCGTGAACCAATTGTGTTGCACTCTCGACAACGGATTTTACTTGATCAATAAGAGCCATTTGTTGATTGGAGTGAACGATGTGTGTACAGGCACCAATAGCGCCATTCGTCATCGGTACAACATAGCGTGAAATCTCTCCGACTGCATGTCCTAATTGTTCGGCATTGTGTTTACCCGCGATACGAATCGGTTCGAGTTTATCACCCAATTCAGCGGCTGCATTCAAAGTCTGACCCGTGAATCCTTGCAAATTGTTATCCTTACGTTGCGCCAGTCCTTGTGCATTGATAGCCAATGCAGTGCTATCCAATTCGCGAATGCATGTTGATAAGGTGTCCAAGACTTGATCGCATTGTGCTTGCCCAGGGGCCTTCTCACGAATACTATCCACGAGTTTCTTAACGCTCTCGGATACAGGCTTACTATGCATGGCCAGTTGTTGCCAAACTGGAGGGTTATCAGGCGAGACAGCCAGAGCTTTAGCTGCCTTAACCATCTCAATAACTCCATCCAGAACACCGCGTCCGGAGTTCAGTACAGGTTCTTGTGCTTTACGACCTTCACCTGAAATCCGTGCCGGTACTGAAATGAATTCTGGACTGGACGCATATTGGCGCATTGCTTTAACTGCATCCAACAACGGCTCAACGTATTGCGATCGTGACGGAACCGAGTAATCGTCCTCCAAGCCTTTTACTTCTTGCACTAAGTCCGAAGTTGCGTTTGCAACATGTTTTGCTCCAAGAATAAATTCATTTTTAGCAACAGGATTTGTGGTGTTCATGCTCGCTTGTCGGCAAATTGTACACAAATAAGATGTGTGCTTCGCAATAACAGTCAATGCTGATATTTTCTGTTGTTTCGATGAATTCTGACTACTGACAATATCGCAGTGTTGACGAATGCCTTGATATGCCCGTGTTAACTGAGCTTGATCGATAATTCCAGGCCTGCCTGAAGTACTACTTGGATGCGATACACCAATGAGGTATGCAGCTTGTGCCGAGGATTCAATCAATCCGTGAATAGAGTCCGCAACGTTATTGACTGAGTGTCCGAACTCAACGTGTTGCGACTGCTTTGCGTTATTTATCATTTCAGAAATTGCATAGCCTAGATTTCGTGACTTTTCTGTAGCGTTCTCTACACAATCGTAATATCCTTGTTCATTTACGGGTTCGTGTGGATAGTCCAACATCATGCGAAGATTTTCAATAATCCTAATCGCGTTGTCACACTCCTTTTGACCGGGAGTCGAAGATATAGAGGCACCGACCAATTTATTAATACTGTCGGTAACGCTTCGCGAAGCTGCAGTCAATAGGTTCTTGGAATTCGGCTGACCAGGATCGGCAGCAATGGATTTAGCAGTCGATAAAAGCGAACAAGACTGAGTCGAAACGTTGCGCAAACAATCAACCATATGACCACGGACACTATCATCTTTAGTTTGACCGGCCATTTCCATCGAAACGGACAGTAATTCTTTGTACGATTGTCCGAAATTCTGACTCGAATTTGCAAGATTTGCTGGACTGGAATATGATTGTGCAACATGTCCTCCAGCCTCATTTAATGCTTCGGCAGCTTGTTTCAGCTCGGTTTGTAGTTCTTTGTAATTCTTATTGGTGGGTGGATATTCACCCATTGCTAAGACTTCACTCAATTCGCTTACATTTCGAAGAGCATCATCAACTTCCCGTTGGCCGGGGATACAGTCAACGGTTTCGGCCAGCGAAGTGGTTACGTCGCGAACAGCTTTTGTCAGATAGGCTTCATCGCCAATATTTTGTAGCATTCGTTGCGCTTCTTCAATCAATCGAACAGAGTTAATGATCACATTGTCAGCGCAATCGATAATAACTGGATTATTTGTCGTGGCAGCAACTCCATGAACACTCTTTGTAAAGTCCCCAAGAGCCAGCGCTGTATCGCGTCCAGCTACACCCGAGTATAAACGTTGTCCTTGTAAAACAGCAGAAATCAATTGAGACATAGCAATTCCGACATTCTTGGCTGATTTACTCAATTGCTGTGCAGTGTTTTCTACAGTCTCGCCAGGAAGCGGACGTAACGTTCCACGTTGGGCTGCAATACGATTGTCGTTCAATACGCTTCGTAAGTTCTTAATGGCATCTAATGCCGATTCAAGTTCTTGGCCACCACAAGCCTCGCGTGCTCGATGGGCAGCAGAGCCTAGCTCATGAATCGATTGACTTAAATTCAATGCACATCGTGATAGTTGTTGCGCAGCTGGAACATCCTTAACCGTCGGTTGAAGAGCTCTTGCCGACATCGAAACTTGATTGCTGGGTTCGATGAATTGTTCAGCAGCTTCGATCAAATTCAGCTGAGCGTTGGTATCGTTAGGATGCGTCAATGTATTCTTAACTCCATTAACCAATCGTGGAATAGAGTCAGCAGCGTTACGACAGTCTTGCAACAATGTTTCTTTCGTACGATGATCATCACTATGTTGTACGGCATTTTGTGCCGCAGAAATAGTTTGTGTGGCAGCCGACGCCGCTTGTTTCGCACAATGTTCCAATCGATTGATCAATTTCCTTTTCAGAGCCGGTGTATTGGCAGTTGTAGTGGTAATTTCGCGAAGCTCTTCAGCAGCACGACGCAAAGCTTCTTGATGTCCCGAATCATTCGGACTGCTTGCACATAATCGTGCCGCTTCTACCATTTTAGCGGTAGCATCAGCCAATTGCTTAGCGGCTGCCAACAATCTCCGCTGTAGTTCCGAATCGTGTTGTGATTCAGCTTCGCCCTTGATGCTTTGAATCAATTGAGCCGTAGCCTGACCTAAAGATTTCGCATGTCGTACCATTTCTTGTGGATCAGAAGACGAGACTAGAATATCCGTTCCGAGTATGACACTTTCAACAGGATTGATTTCTTCAGACGATCGAGTGGCTCGTTCCCGAGATGTTAGCCGAATGTTATCCAATAAATCGGTTAACGTCTTGGTTACATCACGTGCCGCGTCCAATAGATCGCCTTTCAATTGTTGATCATTTGTGGCAATATTACACAATTGAACCAATTCATTCACGGTTTTGGCTACTTCACGAGCGGCAGCTTCCAATTGTTCTCGACACGCGGCATTATGTATAGTTGGTGCAACAACTTTGGCACATGCAACCAATTGACTTGTGGCCAGAGCGCACTGTGTCGCTTGTTCTATAACGCGATTACGCTTATCTTCATCGTCACAGCTTGCTGCAATCGATTTCGCACGTAGTACAAGTGCTGCGGTTGCATTGGCCACTGCCTTGGCAAGAGCTAACAACATGTCATGTAATTCTCGACTTTCAGCTGTTTCTTCTCCAATCGTACTCAACATTTGTGTGCTTGCTTCTCCCACTCTACTGGCAGCATTTATCAAGTTCACGCGTGGCTCCTTGCTCTCTGGTTCCGCGGCTTTTAGCAGATCGCTAAAAGCATTGCATAATTTTCGTGCAGCTTCAAGCAATTTATCGCCAGTATTATCGTCTTCCATAAGTGCAGCAATAAGACGAACTTCTTTCGTGACTTCGGGAATCGATTGAGCAATTTGTGATACGGCCGAACCGATTGCTTCCGTATCGGTTTCATCTTGTGCCGCTGTTACAATTTGCGCCGTTGCGGCATTCATAGTGGCGACATGCGTTGTAATGGCTTGTTTTGATGTATCAAGAGTATTTTCACGCCACTGAATTGAATGAGGATCGGATCCAAGGTCCGGTATTGATGCCTGAATGGAATGGTTTTTATTTAAATTAGTTTGGAGTTTAAAGGACTGGTTTTTGGGGATGCGAACTTACCTTTGTCCTAAGCTCTTCCTCGGCACGGGAAATTGCTTCTTGTCCGGCGGAAATGTATCCAAGTAAAGCACGTTGTGGTTCGCTTAGATGAACTGAGCTAATACGAATTTCCTTTGTCTAGAAAATTTTATTTTATAATTAAATAAGAGCGGATGACTACGGCGGTTTGGGTTAGTTTTTTTTATGCAACAGTTTCTTTAAAATTTCTTTGGCCTACGCTAGGATTATCAATTTTATTTTATTTTTCTGATCAAGTTATAGCTGAAAGTATTCTCTCCTTTAAGCGAATTTCTATATGAAAGGCACCGCAACAAAAGAAACTATTGCATAGGTACTAATTTCATATTAAATTTGTGTGACATACTTCACAATCTAGTTCTTAAAATCCAAAAAGAGAGCGTGAAAAATACAATTTTAAATTTTTATCATTAGTAGATATGTTAGCAGGCTCCTATTTCTTCTTAAGCTTATCCTCAATAAATTATTTTCCAAAAAGCCAAACTATTTTAACATTAAAAATTCTAAAACTATTAGAAAACCAAAAAAAAACTTACCATAGGCGGCTGATGAGCAACATTGACTTGCCCGACTACCGCACCGTACTGCACTGACTGCATTTCTCCTTGGGTGTATGGTTTTTCGCCTAAATTAATATTTCGTATACATAGCAAAAATCAATATCACGAGAAAAAAACATTTATGTAGCCAAAATTAAGGTTCGATTTGCAAAAACAATTATTTTCGTTTTAAGACGAAACAAAAAATAGAAATGAAACCATTTTTGGGAGCAAATAAAAATAAGGTGTATTTACAGTAGTATTTTGAATGTTGACGCAATTGTTGCGTGAGTTATCCATACGCTAATTTAATTTACATCTTTTGAATTTTACGAATAGGTTTGAATATCTCACGCACCACTGCAATGTGTTTTTTTTTTAAACGAGAATAAAAACTAAAATTAAATTACCGTCATATGCACGAATGATTCCTGGTTGTGCCAATGATTCGGTTGTAATCTTGCCGATTTTGCTAGTCTCGTGCTGTAAGAATGTTGCCCTTTCGAAAGAAAACAATTAACTTAATATTTTATTCAATAAAACTAAACAACATACTTTGACGGTGCAACACTTTCTTCAACCATAGTTGATCCCTCGTCGCCTTCGATACCAAAATGGTCCTTAGCTTGTTTCTTCTTCAAAATAATATCAACGTAGCCCGCAATCAATTGTACGATTTGTTCGGCTTCTGTCGTCTGAACCGAATAGTACGAATCAGCATAATCACCAAAATCCAGCGTAAACGTATTTGGCGATGCACACCATCGTCGTACTGTTGTTAAGGGCCACGTCTTTAAAATTTCCTTGGTACGTTCGTCCAAACGTAAAACACAATCTTTCGAAACGCCCAATAAACGAGGTACAAGCTTATTTTTCGCATTCATTTTCTCCTTGACTAAGAAGAATGCAACACCATATGTTGGCAATTCTCGGGCTGTTTTCGTATACGAAACTTTTGCATCGATTTCAGATATATCATAATGTCGCTGATGTTCAGCAAATACTTTCTTTTCGATATTTCGCACACGTATGTAAGATTGCGGCAGGAATTCTTTCAAACTGTGGACAAATTTTAAATTATATTATTTTACAGTTTTCGAACAAAACCGCCAAAGCTCCTTACTCTAAGAATCCTGTTTTGTGTTTCTGCTCGCTATACGGACCGAATTGAATGTGCGCTTGAATTCCAGCAAACTCGCACGCTGTAAGAAATATTCCAATTTTTATTCAACAAGTACATTTTCCTACACAATAGCGAACATAACTAACTATTCGTGTTTAATCCCTCGATCCTATTCCCATTCACGAATTCAGTTCAAAATATAGTTCAAACGTTCGATAATATGTACATACCTTTATCCTGTGTTACGGGATGAGTTCCATCTAAAATCGCATCACGTGCCTGAACATACAGCAAATTCAATTGTACTGGGTCACGCGAATCAATATTCTGATCGGAAAAGAAAAATTTACGACGCAGCAAAACCGTTTCGGATTCATCTATTCCTTGCTCACGAAGGGTCTTACCCACATCTACCCAGTTTACTATGAAAAAACAAACGATATGGGTATAAATAAAAAGAACATAACGAACAAGGTGTACAATAAATCAAAATTTTTCCACTTACTTTCATCATCAGTTTTCAATTTTTTCCGAAGACTTTCCATTTTATGATCACGATCTTTTTCTGCAATTTTTCTACGCAAAGTTAACGTACCGAATTTATTATCGGAAATATTTTCATTTTGCTGTTCGATTTCTTCTCGAACTAAGCCGTACTCCTCGTAATTTGTAATACCGATTTTCGTACAAATTACAATCATCAATTGTGACACGGGTTGCGAATCGTCGACCATTATTGTTTTAACAGCTCCATCCAACATACGGACACGTAAGGTACGAAGTTTTCGACGATATTCAAGAACATCCTGATTCCGGAGTATATAATACTCTAGATTACGTCCAGCTTCTAACCATACGCCCTGATGGTTTTCTTCATCGGATAGAAAAAGTCCATATTCGTTAGCTATAAGAAAATCGGTTAGGCGTTAATTGTTTTTTTTTATGAGAAAAAGTTTAATTTAAAACTTACGCTGTCCTTGTACGGCTTCGGAAAATTTATCACGAATAATTTTACAAGCATCAAATATCGTTGTTTGAGGTACAAATTGTATGGTTTTTGTAACTCGACCGCCTTCGAGACTGATTCGAAGCGAAAGTGACGCCATCTCTTACAAAAGGCACTGAAAAATAGAAAATAGAATTTAAATTTGAATAGGTAGTCTGTTATCCCTGAAGTCATACTTCTAATTATTAACAACATGTTCCGTAGTTCCAACAGTATACAGTTATCCCAACTAACGCGTTTTTTCGCGTTGGCAACCAACGCAGTAATCTGAATTATGCCCACCTAGGATGTAATAGCAGCATGGAGTAACATTAAAAAGAACTTAACACTAAAAGAACGGTTTCCCGTAACAGGAAGCAAGATTATCGTCGAAGAGGTCAAGGTCCGACTTGGGATGTAGAATATAAATAACATGGGACTAAATATAATAATCTACTGCACAAACAACTTATATCTATATCAAAATACCATTAAAGTCAGTTTCGGAAGTACAGGAAATGCCCGATGTTAACGTTTGTTACATGAGACTAGAAATCACTACATCATAAAGTTAAGAATATGAAACGCAATGAACAGTTTCATGGAACGACAGTAACTGTGATGGGTATTCTTTTGCAAAAGAACAAATAGACATTAAGTGTGCAACGACCAATAATTAATTAATTCATTCATTCATAGGTGAACGTGATCAGGTGGAATGGAATGATTGGTTCAATTCATCATTAACTCTAGTCTATTGAATAATAAACATTTATTGCAGTTTATAGTAGGTATTTTCAAGTTGTTACTTCCCTCGATAGTATATTGACCAAATGTTCTTACCAAACAAGGTAACCTGCTAACTGCATTCGTTAACGCCACTGCGCCAATTTTTTTATCGACTTTTGGTGTAAAATCTCTGCTGTGTATTACCACTAACACTGTTTCTGGTGGTAATGTTATTGACACCCTACAACCAACACTGAAGCTTTAATAAAGTTTACGATAGATTCGAAATAAAAGGAGACTTGTCGGAAAATAATTTATTCTGCACAAAACTTTATAATGGGTCCAAACAGTAACGCACCCATGACCCTAAAAGTTCATTTACACACAATGAACCATTAAACCTCGTGCAACCCGTAGTGTTACATGGTTGACGATGACCGATAAAATTACCGAAATGCCCTCAATTTAATTGGGAAATATTCTAGCGAGACGTACTTTTGAGGCGGAGTGGACACTCCAAGACAGTCATTTAAAGGATACACCTACAGAAAGCCAGACCAAAAATCTTGCTAGCCTAGTGGGAACTGAAAATCTCATTTCTCTTTGTGTCAACAAAACATATTCACGAAGTGTTACGGAATCCTTACAAAATGATTTAGGTTTTCAATATTTATTTAGTACACAGTCGTCTGAAAGATTCGTCAAGCTAACTCTTGACCGCAACCGGTATTTAAATGAGACGGGGTCAATAAAAAAAGCAGCACGGTTTATAAAAAATATCTTTGAAAAAAAAAGATGTCTATCATAAATCGATATTTCATCGAATTAGATTGTTAGAGTGCGCTCCAGATACTTTGAAGCCTAAACCACCCCAAGTTGACATCCTCAAGCTAACTCCACAACGACGATGCCTTTAAGATAACACCAAGCCGAATTATATCCGAATGAAAAATCAATAATATCGTTTTCAATATTTTTAATGGAAACTACCATACCAGCGTGGGTTATAAAACCGGGATACATTTTCACCCATAAATCGTATCTACCCTTTAAATGCTTTAAATTATCTTCGAAAGATAGGTTAGATTATGGTTGAAACTAAGCCGACGACATATATATCGAACATGGTACCTTTTCAGCTCAAATTAGGGGAAGAAATTCCCTGAACTGGAAATCCTTTCCACGAAACATTTAACTAACGCTTGAAAAAGCCCCGCCGCCGTCCCGAATCCTACAGCCGGACTTTCTTTCTACTATTAACCAATTGAAATAACTTCTCACTATACGAAACACTACAATAATTCTTATATAATATAAAAAGGAGCAGTGAAAAGGAATGTTGTAAACGTACGTTTTAAGTACGGTGTCCTCGGTCGGTAGCATAGTTCACATAGAGTGTTCAGATATTGCGCTTTTCGACGAGAACAAAAACCGATTTCCAGAGGACTCATTTTCTTGGTGAAAGGAAGCCACATGAACGTATGTGTGGTGATTGCTCAATATTATTCTCAAGATGCAGCAGGAAAAATATATATATATGAACATCTATGTAAGCGTACAGAGCCAAACCGAGTCCTCTAAGCACGTTCTCTTACATTTCAACGTGTCCTTAATGCTCGTTCAGAATGTCGTTTTGTTATAGTTTATTGGCCTTTAAATCCATATTTCTTAAATTTTTTTTTCTGTTCTCAGATAATAAAAAAAAACAGTGTGAGGGAGTTGATGATAGCTTATCCTAGATAAAAAGAAATCCTGCCATCATTTTTCATAGTATTCACTCCATTAAGCCTAATTTAATGGTACTTCACTTTGGTACATGTTTTGTCTACACACTTAGCTATTGTAGCACATCATAATCTTGTCTTATGATGCAAAAAGGACGAAGAAATAAATTAAAAAAAAAAAAAAAAAATTATCACTAAGTATTGTACTTTAAATTCACTCACCAGGACATAATAAACGCAACTATAAGAACACTTCGGATGAAACAAATAACTTAACTTTTAATAAATCCGTACAGAATTATTAGGTCAATGGTTCCCGCAAACACTTGAAGCCTGTAGAATTATTTTTTTGAAATAATTTTAATTCAATTTTCTTTTTTCCAATGAAAATCCTTTCGGTCGATTATTCAGTGAGCTCGAAGTTCCTCAACCTATCGTTCTGAACTGATGTAGTGACACTATCAAACTGAACTCGAATGATGTTCACATCAGACCGATTCGGGATGAAAAACGGAACTGCGCCAAGAGAAAGCTTATCTTGGATAATTTCATCTCTATGTTGTTTTTCGCGTAAGAGGACCCCGCAAGGACTATAAGGACTGTCTGTAACAATAGATTGCGCAGGATGGTTAAATTTATCTTTGTCTTTTTCTTACTCCGATTTTCCCCCTTTCGGTGCTCTCTCTGTACAAATACAGTATGTGTGTACTATTCCTGTTGAGTCGCAGGTCCCACAGGACTATTTTCCCTTAATATTCACGCGACTGGAATTTTCCTCGGTTTCCCCCTTTTCCGTTTCGTTCCTTTTCTTTCATTCTTGCCACCAGAATAACATTTTTTTATTGGTATTCTCCGGACGAAAAAGAAAAGGGGGATTTTCTGGGATTTGTCGGGACTATGCTCACCACCGATTGCTATTAGATGATGATGGGTCTCTTTTGGGTCACGCGCATTATGAACCCTCTGCATAGTCTGCTTTCGACTTTCTCTCCTCGATTTGCTCTTGCGTTGCTGAGTTCAAAAAGGATTCGGGGTTGAAAACAAGACTCCGTATCGAAAATGAGCACAACTCTACAGTGAATATTACCCATAAACAGATTTTGGTTCGACCGTATAATATGAGACGAGTTGATAATAGATGCCATTCAAAATACAAAAAAAAAATGAATTTCGAGATTGAGTGGGCTGCAGGCGCCCGACGTTGTGGTGCCAATATGACGTTGTTTTATTATCCTGAAAATGCTTTCAGTTTATAACAGATACATTTACGTAGCTATAGATGGGATGTATGTATGTCGAGACAAGAGGTCAAGTGAATATGGAATATACTCGTATAATTTGCAATTTAGTTAATTTTTTTTTCTTTCTGTCCTGCATGTAGTTTGTATGCCATTTTACGACTCATTATGTACTCTGCAGATAGAGCCTAACAATCGGTCTAATATTCATTAATTCGATGGATAAAATGGTATATAAAATTGTTTGAATAGGATGGACGGTGCGATAACAAAGTACAATCATAATAAGGCCAAGTATACGCCAAATAACTTTGTTTGTTTTAGTATTGTATTTGATTCGATTTAACGGGATTAATTTAGTATTACACCAATTTTTCGAACAATAAATTTGGCAATAAACGATCTCTTTTTTTCTTAGATTCCAGAGGTTGTGTGTGATTCGAACAGACAACCTCTGTATCAGTATACTAAGGACCTGTTCCAGTATCATTCGTCTGCATCTAAGTTTATAACATTTATTACGTCAGACATAGAAAATTCCTGACCCAATTACATTTCGGTTGTGTCTTGGCTTTGCTTGAGTTGTTTTACAACAGCTGACGAAGTCAACAAACCAGTAAACTATAACATTTTTATTGAAAAAAAAAAATAAATTTTACTGCTGTAAAGATGAATCATTTTCTCTAGAAAATTTCCAAGCAAACTTGTATGAAATTCGCCAAAACCTAGCGAAGATTTGAATTATTTTATTTTCACTCTAACTTTGACATCTGATTTATGAAGGAAGTAGTACTATAAATAGCTGAGGTAGACGAAGGTAGAAGTCCATTATTCTCTATTCAATGGAGATCTAAGCTTGTAAGGAAATGGTTGGAAAAGTTGTATCACCGTTAAAAGCACAACCTTCCAATTTTTATATCGCAAGAAAGGAGATAAAGTTGAAACCTGACACTATTTTAATGTATGTATGTATATAAATTAAGTCCACTCGGGGAAGAAGTAGAAGAATAAAACTCTTATGAATGTTACGGCCCAAATTTCAAGAAACTATTGAGATGAGTAAAACTCTTTTATGAATAAACTTTCCACAACGTTGAGGTCATAGGGCGAAACCTTATGGAAATGATTTAAATGTAAAAAACTACGAAGTTATTCGGCTTACTAATTCATTTATGAGAAGTTAAAATTATTAAAGAAAAATGATCGACTATCAAAAACTTGGGCTGTAGCACCATAAAAGATATATGAATACTTTTCGAGGAACCAAGAGAAAGTTTTCCAAACGATTCAGCAATCGGTGCAAAAAACTCGAATGCAAAGAAACTTATTTCTTACATTAATTTTTCAAGCTAAAGAGGAACACATCTTCGGAGTCACCGGGGTCACCATTTAGAGATACTAGATTCATGTAAGGGAAGCCGTGCATTGAAATGACTTGGTACAGTCGGATTAATTTTCTGCAGCCGCCGGTCTAACAAAGCAATGCGCGGTTACTTATATATTTTCATATAATATACTATATCTTTATTATATTATCTAATATTTAAAAATACAACAGTTTTTTGGTCGATTTCGATGGAAATCTACACCTGTGAACCGTTCCCTTCCAAATTTTGCATGGACATTCTCGAGACTACCGGACAGGTCGTGAACATAATTATATATTCCCTAAATTGGTGGTTCGCGAGTTATTTCAACATTTGAGTTTTTTAGTAAGTTGAATCAGATGAACTTGACTTAGAATTAAAAATTTACAACAGGCAGTCGTAGCCGAGCGGTTAAGGCGTCTGACTAGAAATCAGATGATGATAGGTTCGACGAGGCCAATTTCGGTCAAGCCATAGATAAATTGTTTGTTGCGGACTCGGCAATTTTGTCAGCTATCGCCATGACTTTCAATGATCCTAGTCCAGCCTAATTAGACTGAATATAAATAATTTTGGTAGAAAGAAATTACAAAATTGCAATGCGAAATTCCGATAGAACGAACACCATACTTTATTTAAATTAAGCTTAGTTATTCTAAAGTCACAAATTCATCTCCAAACTATCCATCAACCAAAGTAAACCATTTTGATGCATATTTCGCAACACAACAGGATCTAAGGGATTTTAGGATGACACGAAAAAGTTAATTTAAATCAATTAGCGACGACGTCATTCATTTAAAACAACAAACGTTTCCCGACGAAAAGTTTCGTCTCATTTCAGCAAACTACTGCCAAGCCAGTTGAGAGGTTGAGTGTCCGTCTAACAATTTCATCTACTAACGATTAAACTTTGTGACAACGTAATCAACTGATTTAAATCTTTTTTCGAACAATAAAATATGTTTGTCAGAAGTCAAAGCAACATTGAAAATACAAACCCCCCATAAATTAAAAGTTACTTCGATCCGATACAACAACAAAAACTTTATGTAACGGATGGAGAAGTGGAGATGATTTAATTCTTGGCGATGAAAAAATAAATAAATAACACCAGTATATAGTCTGATATCAAACTGTGTCCGTAATGGATCTTAAGTTGTTAATCGAATTCTACTTGGGCCTCAGGGTGGTTAATCCTCATCCCCCTAACTTTCAGACCAAATTGCAAGTCTAATTAAGTAAAGTTAGTGTAGTATAATTGAGGAGGGATTGGTGGCAGTTTACACTTAGTAGGGAGCTCAATAAAAATGGAAATATATTTCGATTTAGTTTATTATTATAGAGAGAACATACAGAAGCATTTCTATTCTAGTAGCTTAAAGAATGACGAAAGGTTTTTCTATTTTACAAATTAGTTTGAATCTATACAGCCCAAGCCATTGGGGTTAACTGAAAAAAAAATATGATTCAATTTCAACAACACTTCTATTCTAGTCACCTGTGCTACTTCCATCAAGATTTTTTTTAATCCGCAAATGCTTTGCCAAAGTCAGGGTGGAGTGAATTCTAATCTAGGATTTTCGATTTTACTGGCGTTAATTTACTCCGCTTGATTTCGGCAAATAGTTTTGAAATCTTGAAAAGTGTTTTTTTGATATGGTACCAAAAATCTTAATCTGTGTTGTAAAATTGTGAATTTCGAAGCATTGAAGATAAACCAATCATTCTAGAAAGTGCAGCAAAAAGCTCGAGTTCTAAAATCACGATTTGTTCAGAAAATTCTTTTCCAAAATCTCGCGTTTCAAAATCTAGTCATTTTTTAAATATCACAGATATTCAAATAAACCTTTCATTAAGCAGAAATTAATTTGAGTTATTTTTATATTAAATTTGGAAGAAATAATATTAATTCTCTCCACATATTTAACACTTCGCGTGCCACACTTTTTGTCAAAAATTTTGACAATGCTATTTAAAGGGCCAAAATTTCTGTGCCGGTCACCCCCATGGCACTCAACCGGTCACACCCATGGGGGTGACCGATGACCCCCCTGGCATTCAACGTGTTAAATAATAGAAGAAAACGAATTCAATCAATATAAATAACTTAAACAACTGTGAGAAATGACGAAGAGAAAAAATAGTGTCCGTCGAATAACAACGCGTGATTTTGAAAACTCGAATTTTGTAAACGTGAGATTTTTAAGAGCGTTAAATTTTCATTTACGAGATTTCAAAAACGATATTTTTAAAAGCTTTATTTCGAACCCAATCTTTTCAAAGATTTAACTTTTATTTAACAAATTTCAAAAAAGTTAAACTTTTAAAATTATCTATACGTTGTGAATATTGCGATGAAAGGGTTGAAACGAAATTTCAGGGCTGTCTAGGGCGATTTCAGTAAATTTTGAACAAAACAATTGAGCCACAGAAGACAATTTCAAAATCTTTCAAAATTCGAGAATTTGATTAGATTTTTGGTGAAATTTTGAGAACTTTTCAAAAAAAAAATTGATTGATATCTTGTATAGTAAAAAAAGTGATTTGAGATCTCGGTTTAGAAACGATATTCACTACTAAAAAAACAAATACCTTTTGCGGTCAATTCATCACATATCAGAGATATAACATCCTAACGATAAAATATCTTCTGGTCTGGAAATGAATTTAATTTCACTTTACAACTTTTCCCTAAATACTAAAAGGCAAAGAAAAGTCAAGTTGTACTTCGGAAAAGTAGCCTAACAAAGATATTGGGAAAAGCAGACGGACAAACATTGTAAAATTGAATGAAGCTTTCGAGATTGTCGAGTGAAAGTTCTTTTTTTCTATTATTTTTCTCTACAGAAAGTTGGCGAACAATTAAAATGAACCCTTTGATGCCGGTAAAGGGATGTCCGCAATGAAGTATTTGGTTTGGAACCTTGAGAGGTGTATCTATTTGTATTTGTAGAAGGTATTTTCTTCGATTTTTCGATGGTGAAAAATGCATGAAATGAGATTTCGTCGAAGAGTAGGAAAATAAAAAAATACAGATAATAAGGAATTTATTTAAACTTTATTGGTGACTACTATAATCAAACACCTGATGCACCATGCTCCAGATATTCGAACAAATTGTCAAGGGTTGTTGTTCGATTGGACGGAAACGTCTATTCAATTTAAAGAAAAAGTCAAGGGGTGATTGAAGTTAATATAAAGGACATTGATGTTAAAAGGTAGGAATAGGCTTTGGTTTCAAATTCCAATGATTATATCAGATCAGTCAATGTTTTATAATATATAATTAAACCAACGAATACTCACTTTTTGGTTAATAAAATAGACATCATATTTAGCAAGGCACACAATTTTATAAATTTAAAAAACGTTACTAACAAATTAAATGTATTCTAGAAATTATCGAGTAAGTCCTTTAATTAGCACTATACTAGGCACGATTGTGGCAACCGGATGAAAAACTTTTAAACTTATATAAAAAAAAGAAAACATTACAACTGAAAACCACGAATAGTATTGACTACCATCTCTCTAAGGCACATTTAATACAATAAGAAGATTTAAAAAACAAATGAGAACTTCAAAAAGTAATTAAAAAGAGTTAACAGCACAAGACACTTGATTTAAAAACAGTAAACTTAATTCAGATTCGTTTTCGAAATAAAATCTTAAAAATTTCCAAACACAATAGAATAAAATCTTAAAAATTTCCAAACACAATAGAACAGAATCTTATATTTTTTTGTTATATATATTTTTAAGTATAAAATATAACAGTAAAACAGAAGTATAAAAACAAAAACTATATGCAGAGAGGAAGAAGAGAAGTGTCCTTCCTGATCTGTGGTTAGGCCTAGAATGATGTCCAAAAGGGATATCATCCAAGGGCTTAGGTTCGCGTAGAGCGTGAGGATTTGTGAAAAACTGTCGTCTAAAAGTCGTGTACCGGATTATATTTCCCTGGTCGTACAGTCAGTAGAGTCGAGTATTTTTCCACATGCTCGTCGAGTTTCAGTATATTCGCGCAACTATACTCGATATATAAGTCACACAGAGATGAATTCTATGGGAATCGACCCTTTAGGCTGTCCTCTTTTATATCTCTTCTCTACTCCTGAACCCTGTGTGTATAGGGACAAAAAAAAAGGAAGATTTTTATATACTTTCTTTACTCTTCACACATAGGGACAAAATGAATATATCCACTATAAAAGCTGTATAAGGTCTAAGGAATGACGATATAGCGGCAATGATGATGATTCTGTTGTTTGGGATCGAAATTGTGAATTGTTCCATCTTCATAGCATGGGGTTGAATTAAAATACATACGCGGCTATATGGAATATGCGGGGAGCGCGCGTATTTGAGAAACGTGATATGATTCGAGTGGGAGGATGAAGTTTCACTACAGTTCTTAACAGAATTTTACTCTGCTAATATACACGTTGTATGTATGCCGGAATCTTTTTTTGCCCAACAGTTTAGCTCATTTCTATGCTCTTTTCTTGCTTCTAAGTGCAATTATATGCATAGTAGTGGGATTTGTTATGATTCGTTGAAGAAGAAAAAATCCCTAGTACAAACGTCTTATTTCTCATTTTACTTTCTATATTTTCAATTTTTCATCCCTTCTACCCAGAGGCATTTTATTTTTATACAACAGTGTAGCAATTCCTTCAAGAAAATAACGCATGAAACAGCTACCAATGGACGATGTTTTTCTTATTTTCAAATAGAGACATTGACTTTTAATTGTTATTTGGTTGGTATGTAAAATGTAATAGTGTATAGATTTTGCCGCTCTAGTGAGTTCATTGGGGTCAAATTTTAAAAAAAAAAATCTCTAAGCTAGTCTACTATCCATCTATAAAATAAAATATAAAAAAAAATACAAAAACAGCAAAGTTGTTGTGCCTATCACTGCCAAGCAATTAAAAGGCAAACAGAACAAAAAATAATTCAGTGATCATTCGACACTATGAGTCAAATATGACTGAACAAATTTTTCGGGGATGACATAATGTCAAATTCAATCAGATTTTGTCACTCTCCATTTGACTCCAATTAAGTGTACGACACACTTGTCAAATTTTTTTGTCAAACCAGTGAAATAAAATGATTTGACAATAAAAATATCAGACATTATTTGACAAATTTGTATTTGAAGTAACAGTGCCTGATAAAACCAGAAGTTGTCATAGAACATAGGAATAAAAGAGTGGACGAGAGCCCTAGTCGAGCCCTGTTGTGGGATTTTGTACGGCGAGTCGCCCAAAATATCGACTTAAAACCGAAATTGACAACTATGGGATTTTTAGCACCTTAGGCGACAAATTAATAGGCGAGAGACCAGTGCTCAAAATCGCAAAGTTGTCAATTTTCGACTCGCCTTGTACAAAATCCCACTACTGACCTCCTGTTTAGGTTTCTGGTGATGCGCCTCGCCCAACCCCCGACTGAGGAGGACCAGTCGTACTTATTTATTACAACCTGGTGGAAAAAGGGTGGGAGTTTTCAGCGCACTATGCCATGTTGGAGTTCTCGCAAGCCATGCTACAATTCCAGTTATATATATTTGATAAAGTTAACAATGTATAAATATGAAGATTTGGATGAATTTAACATACGACCCAGGTCAAAACACAAAGTATTAATCAAACTATGAAACTATGTCTTTTCTTACCAAACTGCTCTAAATACCAACCGTTAAAATCAACTATATACATAGCACCGCAATTTTATGATTAAATTTGAAAATTTCGACATTTTGAATTTTTGATATTTCAAATTTTCGACATAACCCAAACTCCTTATAACATGTATCTTAACTTGGATAGCCAGTAGTCGATGGAATCGCTTCAATTGCTCCAGATTAAATTCCGTAAATCACGGGCTAGCTAGTAAGTTATTTCGCGGAATATTTTGTATGTGTATTTAGTTAGTTCTAGTTTTCATTATACAATAAAGCCTATATTCAATAAATTTATTGACTGAAAATCATTTTATACTTGTTCAACATACATAACATGTATTACGTATTTTTAATTGGATACCTATAGCTTACCTAGTTTTGGCGTTGTTATCACGTAAGGGGATTAAATAGGTCGAATGTCGTTCGTTTTATTAAAATCTGTAAACAAAAATGAAAAAAGTGTTATTAACAGTTTTTTTTAAAGGAAAATAATGAAATGTTATTTTTTATTACTAAACGTAGTTCAAACAGTATCGAGATTCAGACAAATTCTATGATCAAAAATCACTTGCACTGAACTACCCAATCGAAAAATGAAACCGAGTAAAAAGATTACTTCCAAACCTCACAGTCTTTTTGAAACAACTTCATCCCTAATGGACAAACAATTTATACTTTTCTAACCTCTAGTAGGTAACGAAAAAAATTACCCATAGCCTCCATCAAATAGGACATAGAAAAAAAGGACATCCTATCGAAAAGCAATGCATGCTTATACATTCCGTTGGATGCTATGGAGCCATCGACAAAGATGTGGCGCCCGACAGACGGGAACCGCTATTTCTGCCCACCGCATTAACAACCTCCCAAAATAAAAAAAACAACATCCCTCTGTTTCTACCACCCCAGAATCCAGTCGATTCTCCTTATACGACCACCCCATATCCCAAACTCTTAAGCGGGCGGCATATCGTAAGCTTTCCACCAACCCCATATACGAAGTTCGGATCAGTTCCATGGAATCGTACCTCTCGCCTTACGAACTCAAGGAACTCCTACACACGATGTGGAGCGCTGAAGATTCTGTAATCGGTAGGCTACTGCCGGATAGATGAATATTGTCGTGAATTCGAGGAGATCCTCTACCTTGGGCGCTCTGGCCAGTGACACTGATAAAGTGCAAGGAGTAACTTCTGGGTGGTAAGGGCATAAACGATGACAAAATCAATGCTAGGATGGTACGTGGATTTATATATAGCAACGAAAAAGAAAAAACCAAATAAAAATAAACAATGCAATCTGTCAAGGCGTTGATATGTTGGGATGGTTTTATGTATGCGGATTTGACGATGTTCACTTTCATGGGGCGCACATTACATTAAGTGATTCTGAAGTTGCACTCATTACTGTGTGTACCGCATGGCATTTGTCTAATCATCGATTATATGCCAGAGCGTGACAAGCTTGAAAGAATCTAAAACTTTTCGCTTGGCTCTGATTTAATGCGATTTTAACAGGAGGAACTTGACTGTGGTTTAGGTTTTCCATTTAGTAATTAATAAAAGTAAGCTTAATAAATATCCTTCAATGGTAATGCAAAAAAAAAATAATAGTTTTTTGAAAATATATCTTTCCAGTTTCCGGATCTAACACAATAGCAGAAAAAACATATTTTTAAACTCTGCTTTTCAATTACACCATGAGCCTCAATGAACAATTTAAAAAACTATTTTTTCAAGAATTTTTACATTGTTTTTCAAGAATTTGCCAATTGATCGCTTCCTCAGCTGCAGCCATGAGAATTGAAAATTCTTCACTGGAACGGCCAGTTTGAAAACTGTGTTGGACTAGATTCGAAGGAGCTTTTTTATTACCGGGTTGTATTAACCCTCAACAGAGGATGTACATACATAGTATATTATGAAATTCCGAAACCACCTTATAGCCGGTGATATGGTCGATCGAGGGTTTTCCTATATTTGTGTGACATCTAAATCGAATTCATATCCGAGTATTATAACTAATGCATTGTCTTTCCATAGTGGATTGTAATTATTCCAATGGATTCCTCTGGTGTCGAGCTTCTGTCATGAAAATTTCTTTTCCGGTAATGGTAAACAATAATGACTAAAATGATAACAATGTAAATTTGAGAGTCAAAATGGATCAAATTTCGTTTTAATGAATTTTAAAAAAACCTCAAAAAAAGCAACAATTTCGTTTCGTATTTCAATTCTCAATTTCACATTAAAGTGAATCGTTTACGCGTTTTTAATGATTCAAAAGCTGAGAAATTTGCAGTCTAAAATATAACTAACAATTTTGGTAGATGAATTTCAGTACAAAATTTCATTCACTACACAAGCTCGATATTTTCCAAGTCAGATTTTCCCCCAACTGCTTGAACTTATTATTTTTTTATGTAGTCCCAAATTATTGATTTATTGTAAAAATATAAATTTTGAAATAATTTCAATAATATGATAAAATTATAGATACTATAACGATTATTTTTTTTTTTAATAATTCGTAAAGCACTCATTTGACGAAACAATATGAAATTTAAATTTTCATACATCTAATATATAAAAATACAACAGTTTTTTGGTCGGGTTCGATGGAAATCTACACCTGTGAACCGTGCCCTCCCACATTTTTCATGGACATTCTCGAGACTACCGGACAGGTCGAGAACATAATTATATATTCCCGAAATTGGTGCTTCGCGAGTTATTTCAACATTTGTGTGTTTTTCATATGATTTAGCGGCAGTTTGTTCGTTTTCGGTGTATTAGTTACGCGTTCCTATTACTAAATGGTAAAGTTGGACTATGGATGGTGGATAGAATATAGTGGATGAAGTATGGAGGATAGATAGTTAATGGAGGATGGTGGATGGAAAAAAAATTAAAAGTGAAAAATGAAAAATGAAAAGTGAAAAATGGTAAATGAAAAATGGCATTAATATCTCCAATTCCTTAAGCTGAGAAAGTGTACCCGAAACGGGAGTAATGTATCAACGGGAGAAACAGGACCAATGGATAAAAGGCAGTAACAGGAGCGATGGAACAACGTGAGCGTAGCCACGGTACGCGGCTAGTAATGAATAATTTAGACAATTTATGTTCACGATCAAATGCATATCTAAAATATAGTTTCTTAGTAATAAACTGAAAAGTATAACAAAACTAGAAGTAACTTTTCAATTGAAGCTGCTCTCAAATTGCTTAATACCACTTGAAACTACAATAGCAACGTTTAATAGCATATTAACATAGTAACATTAACAAAGCTGCAGTTTGATTCATTGCGTGCTGTCGCTTGATATAGATAACAAAATTAATTATTATTCATCTTATCATAAAATGCTTTTCGTATGAATCATTTAAGAAACTAGAGTCATAATTATTCGTGAATATTTTTATAGGGAAATCAGTTATCAATTTGACGAACTATCTATCTTGTCAGGAATATATTTAAATTCTCTATTAATACTGTTAACTCGATTCATAAGTGTGTATGAATAGCACACTAATTACATGTATATTAATTACAAAGTCTGTTTCTTTTTTATAAAAGTAACGACCATAATAGACCGACCATACATAATAATTTAATACCGATTATGTATAGCGTATTTTCCAACTCCTGTTGAGATGAAAACTATGTTGAAATTTTCTTTCAATTATATAATCAGTCTTCTAAGAGATTATAATCTGAAATCATGTAAACGAGCGCTTGTTTGGCAATCAATAGACTCATTTGATAGAAGACCCTCTCGCTGTATGCACGTGCAATGTATTAAATCTAATATTTACCTTAGTATGATTGGGATTATTCGTTGTATGACAGAACAGCAAGTAGTATCTACTACTTTCCGTTTTGAGGGGACAGTGGCGTTGATATTTGGTGGTAAAAAAAATCCATGGATTACAAGATCTCACGAACAAATTGTACTACAAAGTTGAAATTTCTTAGTTTTCGTTTAAGTACACCGAACTAGGCTCAGGGGATCAGCTTTTAATACAGTAGTGTACAGTTCAGTTAGTTTTAGGGGTAGGAAGCTGGGACAATCAGAGCTGATATGATAACAGGTGTTAATAATTTTTAGTGCTATTGACTGTGATACGATCAACCAAAACAGCAAGGTTGCCTGTACATAAATTTTTTTTTTTTTTAAACCAGCTTTTAGGTTTAGGAAGGGGCGCAGTGCTATGACCGCCACTATAGGACCGCCGCGCTCACTAGGGAAACAGCTTTCGAACAGCTTTCCTTTACAGTAAAATATTCAAAATTGATGTAAATTTATAAAATTACAAGTAATTATTAAAACGTTGTATTTTTACACATTTTCGTCAAGAATTTACTGGCTGGGAAGTAAAATTGCAACAACAGATGAAAATTACCACCTTTAATGTGTAAAATTTATCATTGTGTAAAAAATAAGGCATGTAGTTTTGATACACTATGCGTAGTAATTTTTTTGGGTGCTAAACAAATACCAGTATCAAGATTTTGTGTTTTTTCCTTCGAATTCTTCCCTTGCTTTCGATCAGGAACGTAGAAAATCATGCAAGGATTCAGTGACGACCACAAGATTAAGGTTGCCAATAAGCTGTTAATCTCAGAAGCTCATTGCCACGCCGGGTCTCTTGAAGCTTGCATTAACATTAATTTTATTAATTTAATATGCTTCGAACATAGTTTGTAATTATGTATATTTGCACGAATAAAAAGCAAAGAACAGATAAGAAAATGTGCAAATTTCTGTTTGGTTAGGTGTATGGTAAATAAATTATTTTAGCAAATTTATTTCAAAATTCTACACTTAAAGTGAGTAATGTTTGTAAACTTCTTTTTATAACAGGCAGCAAGCTGTATGATAACGTTATGATCTTGAATTTCAACAGAACACAAAATGTATTCAATGTCTACTTTAAAAATCTTTTTTTTTTTTATTATATATAAACTGATATGTTTTACTGATAAGATAAGAAAGAAATACCTATAGCGTAAATACCCCTGTAAAGATAAGAATATGTAGATAGGAACATAAGTTGCATATAAGAAAATATTAAGTTTACGCTTTCAATTTAATTATGATATACATTTCGAATTTAACAACCATTTAAACTAACTCAATGCAAACCATTGAAATACATAAATTACTGGATTCCAGTATCCAGCTTGATTACGTTACTAATATATTTTTATCGGAATGAATCATTCTTGATGCTAAGTTTTTATTAATTACGCCTACTGGCTACTTGTATAATAAGTCGAACGAAAAAAATTATATTTCATCAGTTTGGTTATTCCGTTTTCGAATTTCAAATTACCATTTTTTTATGTTGTTAATTCAGCATAAAATCATAAAATTTCTTGGAAGAAAATAATCATTCCAACACAATGCTGTTTAGTCATCAGTTTGAAAGCAAAGCAAAATTTGATATGCGTCATTATAAGATATCGTTGCATTCCGTATCGTGACGTAAGCAGATTGTATTAATTTTTTTTTTGTTTATAGTTTCATACCACTATTTACTTGTCTGTGTCTTTATTACAATTAAGAGCAAAAAGTTTGCAGAAAAAATATATTTAAACTACAAAAGACTGAAGACTTAATGTAGATAAATAATTGAATAAAATTATATTTATTTTTTAATATTTCAAAGTTAGCAATATGTTAATTATTCATTTGTCGATATCAGTGGGTTATGAAAAGATAACTTTTATCTATATTGAAGAGATAAATGCAGTTATGGAAACTATAGAAGGCAAGATTTATTTACGTAAAAAAAAAAGTTTGTCTATGTTAAAACAATAGGCTTACTAAGCATTACTCCATGGTGACATACTCGTACATTATATTTGTCTTGTTCTGCAGTTTTTTACAAAGCGTTCAAGGCAGACAGACGTTGATAATAACATAACATTGACAATTGAATAAATCTTAGCACATGCATATATGTACATATCTAAATGGATATAACGGATGTATAATGCGATATATTACCAAGTGTGGCTTAGGGTAGGAGGGAGGCAGGGAGGTTGCAAGAAGAAGTGCTTGTACCTGTACTACATTAATCCGAAAATACCGCAACCCGCTTATAAAGTGCACTTTTAAATCGTACGTTCGGTTATAGCGTACCTTTTTCCAATCCCCATTCACTAATATGAAAGGTTCTTACGTTGGTTATAACGTACTATCGGTTATAACGTTCTACTTTCGTGGTCCCCTTAAGGTACGTTATAACCGGGTTGCACTGTATAGCAATTTTCTACTCAAATGTATTCACCGCAGTGAGCGATCATTTCCGCTTCCCGATCCGAACTAGTTCGTTCTTTTAGTTCACTAGTTCGCTGGTGTTCTGTGATGAGAAACGAGGACGACTCGTCGTCATCATTGTGGTAGAATGTGATGACATAAAAAAAAAGGTCTTCTGGTACAATGTGATGACCTAAAAAAAAAGTTCTCGGTCTACCAGTAAAAACGGTCATCTGGTGGAATTCAGGCTGGTTTTTCTATTTATGTCTGGGTGGCTTAGTGGCTAGAGCACTTGCCTTCGGTGCACCTGCTACCAGGTTCGAATCTGCTTGGCGACAAGTAATTTTCGAAAATGGGATTGGGTGCCGGACTACCAGTTCACTCAGCTGTAAATGAGCTGAGTTGAAAATCGGGGTAATAATCACGGACGAGCGTGTAGCTGACCACTTCAACTCTTAGTTTTCCGTTGGTCTTGTAATGAAGTAACTCTAGCATTACTTCAAGGCCTAGGCCCGATTTGGGCTGTTGCGCCATTGAAAATTATTATTATTTTTCTATATATGTAAATTTTGTATTTACACAAACACAACAGAACAATAGACTGAATGAACTGGATTTCATTAGAAATAGAGTTAAATAAACAGTTTAATTGAAGCAGTTCACTGAACTAATACTGAGGCTTTGAGTCGACTGATCTTTTTATTCATCTTAGTCAAGGACCTGCATCTCTTTTTCTTCTAATTCTATTCATCACATAATTTCATATTTAACATTGAAAATGATAAAACTGTGTATAGTAACAGGAAACTATCCAGAGTTTCACTCAATTTTAGAATAACTATACGATTCTTATCCTTTATCAATTGAATCCAGGCTAGTTCAAATTAAAGCTGGTATAGAATATGATGAGAGCTGTACTGTATCAAATCGATTATGTTTTTGAAAATTACCACAGTTTTCAATGCTTCGTTTATACATTCATAATAAATGCGCATTCAAACTCTTTATGATAGAAAATTGTGTGTGCGCTTTCACCTGCAGACAAAAAGTAATCGTCAACAGATTTTTAATAACTTAATTAATGCCTTGTTTTAAATTTTGTATAAATAAGACGAACTCCCCAATACGAACTCTCATCTTATGCGAGATAAGATGTTTACAAGGAAATAAAACTATTATTTTATGACCTAGAAGAATCTAAGTTCCGACTGCACAATATGAAATCGCTCCCTATACAGCCATATATATCGGCTTGAATTTGTTGTTATGTTATTCGAGTTCATTGAAAGTCTTATAGCTGGGAAATGGGGGATATGTGATACGATTTAAGATTGATTCGAATCTAAATTCAAGTTAGGCACTAAAGTTTCGAATACTTTCCGCATGTTGCCTACTTAATTTAGTCGGGAATTTACATTTAAGTTGTTGTTGATGTAAAAACTTTTCTTCATTTAATTTTCCTATTAAAAAAAAATTAAATAAATTTTGCACGTTTCTGTTGTGTTGGGACACCTTGAATATAAGATGTAAAAGAAAGCTGTGTTAATCTGTATCATCTAAGATTCTATAATTCTGCCATCAAATCAGGTCGCTATATTGTTACCTTCAGAGTCTTAAGATGGAGTTTTATGGATGACGATAAAAGGATCGCATCGCGTCCATCATATCGTAGCACCAGTTATAGAAAGCGCGTTTAATCGTTCGCCACAACTGTCAATACAAATATTATTAGTATTATTCCACCTTGAATTTTTCGTAGTGAAAACAAAACACAACGTCTGAGTTTTTTTACAATGTAATACAAGTAGTTCTTCGATCCGATTTAACGGAGATCAAACCGAATAATAATAAGATATAAGTTAAAGTAATATTCAGTTCAGAAATTTAACGTAAGATGTCTGTATCGTTCGACTAAAGTTCGAAATTTCTTTGATGAAACTAAATTTTATCATGTAAAACAACATCATGCGATTTATATTAATCACACTTAATTTTTCTTATAGAAATGAAGGTTGTCGTCGTTTGTCTGCAATGCACTCAATTAATGAATCCTAAAAAATTAATATTCGATTCAGTTTAAAATACATTACTGGCACATCCGCGAAAATGACATCATTTCCTATTACTCAATTTTCTCTGTTTGCCGTCGACGACCTCATATTCAGCAATAAGACGAATTCTATTTGCATATGCAGTACAAAACTAAAAACGACACTTGTACAACCGTTTTCATTCATGATGCTAAAAGGGGAAACACACTTGTCTTAAACTATGCATTCACGTACACCATTCAAAATTAAAAGTGAATTTAAGTCCTATGTCTTACATATCAATTGAAATCAAAAATAAAACACAATAAATCTGTTCTGCTTGGTTGGAGTCCCAGACAACCATATGGTTACCGTAAATAGTCATTGAATATTATTTTTGGCCGTTTCAACCATATGAATGCCAATTTTTGTTTTGGTTGTAATGTGAGCAACCTGATCTTGATTTTGATCTACGATTCAAGCAAAGTTTTAGTTTTGATTGAAAATACAGACACAACTTCATTTCATGTTAAATTCATTGCATAACTGAAAAATTCATACTCCCACGTTAAGTACGTACAAACGTAAGTTCAGGTATGGCTGTACATTGAGCAGGTGAAAACAACTTATACTAATGGATATGTCTCCCATATATTAACACTATAATTTTTTTTTTAAGTATTACTTCGGTATGAATTCTTATTCTCTCTATAATATGAAATTAGGTGACAGAAATTCAGCGATAATTCACGAGCAAAGTGGAGCCCAGATTGATCAGATCCGGTGCTTAAACAAAATGTTGTTATGTATGCTACAAACTACACGGCAATATCAACACAAAATCTTTGTCGGGAACGTTAGATCTTAGTCATAGACAAAAAAATTGTTTGAAGCAGGTCTTTCCTGAAAGGTGAAGACTAAATCATTCGGTGAGACTGATGAGATTTAAAAATAAAACAAAGTTTATGTTTACCTTCAGAGTTATTTTCGGATAAATGTGTCTGAGCTGAGCTCATACGTGAATTTTCAACTTGTCGACGCCAGGCTTTCACCACTGGGTTTATAAATCTTTATGAAATCAAATTTATACTTAAGTTATAAGAAATTGTAGTATGTATATCTAATTTCTTTTATATTTAATGATATAATTTTTATGGTTTTGCAAAATCGCATGTATATTTCATGAGAAGGCTCGCTGGATCATAAAATATCATCAGACCAACTATCAGTACCGGCCTTTATTTTAACCGATTTTTTAAGTCCCGGTTACTAACTCGATTGTTTCCACAAAAAACCAGTCGAACATGCGCCTAATCTTAAATATGTTTTACTTAAGGCGATATTAAAGCATTTAATCCACGCCTGAAAAAAAAATCCACCAAACAAATATAAAATTATATAATTTACCGATGTAATTACATATGCATATTACAAATTGATTAAGAGTCTAAAACAAGATACACTTAGGCCCGTTATTACGATCTTCAGTTAAACTCTAACCGGAACTTTAACTGCAAGTTTCGTAAGAACACCTGTCAGTTAAAGTTCCAGTTAGAACGTAACTAAAGATCGTAGAAACGGGCCTTAGGCCTACAAAAGAGCCGTTGTGTTACCACAGGATCATTGAATTCGATCCTACTCTACTGGCTAAACCCATTACAGCTTGACTCCCAAGTCTTGCATAAATTCCAAGATTCTATCTGAAATAATTCCTGAAATATAAAACATGATTTTTGAGAAAAACTGTACCACTCCCTCCTTCCCCAAAAATTTTATTACACATTCAGTGTACATGGATACACATAACCAGAATGCTTATTACGAGTTTCCCCACAGTAGTCATATTTAGCATAGGCCATGCACCAATAGATATTACAATATTAAAAAAAAGACTCAATTCACAAAACAAATGTATTTTGGTATCCGATTAAGTAACCACTCTAATTCAAGAAGTTCTATTCCCGATATTCATTCCATTTAATTCAAGAAAAAAAACTATCTTCCCCAATATTATATAGTATTCAATAATTACATCTATAAATCGGAAGAGATTGATTGTCTGTGCGACATATTAAAAATATCAATTGATTTCAGAATTACCTTACAATTGAATAACTCTCTGCTCAAGAAAAAACCTAAGTTCTATTTTGAAATACGTTTTATTAAATATATCCCAGTTAGATAATTTTAATAATACGATATTATTGAATTGTTTGTGTCAAGTGTATTAAAATTTACTACAAACCAAGAAATCCCTATTTTTATCTATACAACGAACGAAAATTTATCTTTATTATAAAGATGAAACGTACATTCATATAAATAAAATCTTATTTTTATATTGGCATTTAGAGAAAAGAGGTTGTGCTGTTATATGGTTGTGACAGACTTATTTTTATGCATCACAAATAGTTCTGAAATATCAACCAACATGTGGGTGTAACATGCATGAGCGGTTACAACTTTTGAATAACGCACTTAGAAAGGGATTCAATATGTATTAATATGAAAAGACAAGGTAATTATCATATCTCTGCTGTGACATAATAGCAAACTGTGAATAGTAAGACTTCTCATAAGTTCCAGGGAGCTAATAAAAACTATACGCACAGAGATAGATTACGATACATAAATAGCCAATAAAATGATTATTCTTTTGATTTGCAAGTCCCTGGGAACCACTGTTGTTATAAATAATTGTTACCAAGTTGATATTATGAGTTTTAAAAGAATATAAAGGGCACCCGTTCTAAGTGCCCTAGTCAACCGAGATGGTCATCGATGTAATTTTTAAAGAATACAGACTCCTGTGGTTCACTGAAACCAAAAGGGTGCAAATATGGTACATATAATCGGTTGCTCAATTTCTGTGACAAAAAACTAAAGGAAGAAAAGAATAAAGTGATAGAGGTGTGTTACACCACAATGCACCTATTCACAAGAGCAACATTGCGACGAAGGCTTTGCACTAATATGCCTTTAAATTATACACCCTTTCCATAGTCCAAATCTAGCTCCTACATTTAAAGAGATTGGTGGACGACGAGGAGCTACAATCTGCGATTTCCGAAAGTAAAAATTAATCGAAAGATCTCGTGTTATTTATTTAGTATTTAATTAACGACCATATCATAGAAGCTAAATTTATAAAAAAAAATTGGTTGTTTTTTAGGCGTTAATGGAATTGTTTGTGACCCCACGAAAATAACCCGACTGGGATTGATCGATGGACATGACTATTGAGAAAACCTTAGCTTCAATGACCAGACTTATGCCTAGAATTTCAAGATGGTATAATTAGATTAGATTATAATTGGTGGAGGACGGTCTAAAAAAATCCGATTCACTGCTGCCTCAGCGTGCCTATTGTGATTATCCGCCCTGATTATAACTTACTCAGGACGGTTATATCTATAAATTTGAATATGCTCTTGAGTGAGTTAGACATGCGTTCTAATGGTGTTAGGAAGTAATGTCCTAAAAGTCTGAGTCTTCTGTGTGCGAGTTTTCCGCAATGGCATAGAACGTACTCTGTAGTCTCGTCTTCTTCACATAATCTGCAAGTATCGTCTGAAACTAACCAGTCCAATCATATAATAATAATCAGAAGTAATGCTAGAGTTACTTCATTACGAGACCACTGGAACGAGGAGAAGTGGTCAGCCTCACGCTCGTCCGTGATTATTGCCCCAATTTTAATTCATTTACAGCTGAGTGAACTGGTAGTCCGGCACCCAATCCCATTCTCGAAAATTACTTGTGGCCAAGCAGATTCGAACCTGGTACCACGTGCACCGAAGGCAAGTGCGCTATCCACTAAGCCACCCAGACTACCTAGCCCAATCGTATGCAGATGCTTTTTAAGCTTACAGTGTCCTTTAATAATCGCGATCAAGCGCCGAACATGATTCCGACTTAATTTGATCAAATCGGAAGTTCGTCTCTGGGAGTAAACCTGCCAAGAGATGGTGTAATACAAACCCCTAACAATACTATACTGCCGTCCTAAGCTAAGATGCAGTAACTCCAATTTTAGTCCATTTGAAGTTGATGGACACAGTACAGCTTTACTTTTCAACAAATCCATTATGGGGGTTAGTGACTTGAATACGAAAAAAAATTATCGTTTTTTTTTGTTATGCTTAATTAAATTATCGATACTTTTTTTATATTTCATTATTTTTCTGCATTCAATTCTACACAAAATAAAACAAACTGCAAATTTTTCCGAGCGGTAAAAGTGCTCAAAAAGTTAGTTCAAAGTGGAAAAGTTCGGTAATATTTCGGTGTTATGTATACATTTTCATATGTATTTTTTATTATACATATTTCAAATGAAAAACAACACATAATCTGATAAAAAACAGAAGAAGGTTTGAAAACAGAACCAATGCCATCTGTGTTATTTGTATTAACAATATAAATAAAAAATAAATTCAATTCGGAGAGAAAACCATTGAAAAAAGATTAAAACTAAACGATTTTAGTTTTTTCGCTATCTTGAAACATTTTTATTTTCGCATTTTTTCCCCATAAATGTTCCTTTTTCTCGAAACTAATAACAGATATCAAGATGATTTTTTTTTTGCTTAAAGATAGAAACATGGTATTTATACTAAATGAAGGAATTTTTAAAAAGTTGATTTGAAATATTTTTTTTTTAAGTTTAAAAAATATGAAAAAGTTTTAAACACTCCAGTCAATTAGTTTTTAATATTTTTGAAAATCCTTCATTCAGTAGCATAAAATTTACTAACATAATAAGTGCAGAAAGTTTGATTAAAATCGGTCGATCTGTTCCTGAGAAAAAGGTACATGAATTTGTATGAAAATTTGTCAAGTCACTAACCAACCCCCTTAATATTTTATTTTAAGAATGATAAAAAGTACATCTTGGCACATGACCTATGGATAAATATTATAGTATTACTCTAATATTGAATGGTGGCTCAGCCGAAAGAAAATAAAAAATGTTATGTTAAGTCACTTAGGGCCGGTTTCACAGTTGAAATTTAAGCTGAAGTTTAGTTAAACTTAAACTTAAGAATAAACTCCACTTTAAACTTGACTCGATTTCGCGGTAAATAAGTATCCTATGATTAACTAATCTGAAATTCGCAATCATTGTGAACTAATCCAAATGAATTAAACTTTTTTACATTGGTATACCCTGCCTTTTCTGTCATTTTATTTCGTTGTAATATTAAAAATTGAAATTATTGACAATCACGGCTACTTTAATTAATGTAAAATCACTTGAATGTCAAAGAAATTAATCCGAGTTATAAACGGAAGAAATTCTACCGTTTAGCTTAATCCTATCATTAGAACAAACTTGTGTTTTACTACATCTGAGAAACGCATTATTCGTTTGATCCTAAGTTTAACGAAAATTTTTGGTTTAAACTTAGACTGTGAAACCGGCCCTTACTGCTTTTTAGCTTAGGTAGTTTAGTATAATTCTGTAATATATATAGTATTTCCTGGGTGCGCTGATCTGAAACATGTAAAGTAATCACTTTAGGTCCAGTGTTACTCCTCGCGGGAATCTATCACCACGACAGAAAATAGGCTACCTTTTAAGGCATTTCTGCTGTTTTTTGTTTCACCATACAATCGAATTTTTCGTCAAAATTTGACAGAATTTTTCGTCAAAATTTGACAGAATTTTTTGTCAGGTCAGGTCAGAATGCCAAAATTTTACAAAACAAAACCGACAATATTAACCGAAACACATATTATCAGCAACGAGAACTCAAGTGTGTTTTGACCGACCTTTCTAACCAAAGCGGAGTAAAATCAAAGTAAAGAATATTATCTTTATTTATCTGTGACCTCAGCCGAATTAGAGCATAGAAACGGTGTTAAAGAGTTGCACACACACCTCTATGGCAGGTCGTAGCGTGATAGACTTTACCCCAAACATAAATTTATAAACCTTCGAGTTGATGCGAGTCAGATCACAGTAATGATTTTATTTGGCAAAGTGCATCGAGTTTGAGTACGTCTATATAGTTAATTAATCTCGATTGAGTGTGAATTATTTCAACGGACAATCAAAGGAGTTAATATCGAATTCACCAATCATACAGTGGAAAACTGCGTAAGCCCAGTTTTACAATAAAAATTAATTTCAATAAAAGAATTGACATATCGCCACGAAAACATTTGAAATGCCCATCAAGTTTCTGCAAAACACGAAATTAGAATATAAATGAACCCAACAAAATTGGCACACGCGCCTCCTTAGCTCCCATCGTTCTTAATATTTTCTGTATTCAGTGATAGTAGTTGTTTTTTTTACCGTGTATATTTTATGTAATATTTTTAAATCGCGTCGATTGTAAAAAATGGGAAATTTCAAATTAGAATCACGTCTTTTGTTGCCACATTGTAGAAATAAGAGTGCAGCAAACATCTGTTCGTCTGAAGCAGATCGATTATTCAATAAATTCGATTCAATGCGGTAAACTAAGCAATGCGACTGTTCTAAATACAATGTTCGTTTGGAAGGTTGAACTGATATCTCAAGTTGCTGGAAAAGACTGGAGATTTGAAGAACGAAATATTTAAAAAAAAAATTTTGAACCCACACGCACAAACATTTATGATTAGGAATTTGAAAAACCCTCTTGAATTACAGTTGAACGCTACCTACACAAAACGTGAACATATTTCTAAATAGAAAAGTTTCAAAAATACCTGCTAAATAACAAGTAACATAATATTTGAGAGATTTTACCATTAAAGAAGTTGTACTCTAGGTGACGAAAATTTCCAATTCCAAAGTTGTATGCGGGGCACTACTTCACTGAAACTATCGCACTCGATATGAACATTATCTGGACACTCAATAAAAGAATTTTGCGATCAGTGTCAGCTGATCTCAATCCACGCAAATACGTACGCCTAATTGTTTTTATTAGAGGTACACTCAAACAAAATTTTCATTAAATCTGAAAAATTTAAAATAAAAAAAAAATTAAGTTCGGTCACACTCACTAGCAAACTACACAACATAAACAGCGGGGGTGGCTAAATATTATCCAAGGATGACAACTGTTCAACAGAACAAACACCTCACTCCCACTTCTGACACCATATTCGATGATACACACAACGTATTCCAGTATTCCACGGTTTTCACACAGGGGGCTATTTCGTTCCCGGCTCGAAGGAAAGCACTTTCACAAGGCTCTATACAACAACACGTCGAGAGGACGACATTGTATAAAATCAATAATTCACACGAGCAGGAGAATATTTGGGGTGTTAGATACGCCTGGGGAGGATTTTCGGGATTGTCAAATCCCAAACAAGTCCAACAACAGCTAACACACCATCCCACAATATTTCGGAATTGGAAAATTCCAACATGTCGAGATATTGAACGATTATGGTGGTGTTAGTTGGCTGTTTGACTCGAGGAAAATCTCTTCGTAGGAGGACGCGCCCGCGCGCTTTTCAAAATCGAGGAAAAAATTGCGAAATTTCCTTCTCGAAAATGTTCCGCACTCGGCAAATAGAGTGCAATCAACTCTTCGCCCGTTTTCATTTTTCTAAACAATGCCTGACCGGATGACGATTTCTTAGACGTTATACTAACATTTTAACGATGGAATAAAACCGCCAACGTTTCAACCAACTTCCGCTTCATAAAATTTGTACTCAAAAAAAAAAAAAATATTTAAAGCGGCTACGAGACACAGGTAAATGTGAATGAAATAACAGTCGCGACTCAACTAAATTTAGTACGACTTAGTGTTTGGCTTGAAGCCGCGAACGATCCCGCAACCATGATATTAGTCAGCCTCTATGCCTACTACTTACTAAGCTAGTACGGCTAGTATTCAAGACTTTCGAGAGTGAAGCGCTGTTCAAAGAGAGATCCGAGAAAGAAATCGGACTTTATCAAAACAACCGAGTCTTCATATTTCGGTTTTATATCGTACTTTTGATATGTGGCTGCATATTGTAAAGGGGAGCTACGCCACTACACGAAGAGAAAACAGTCTAAGCGTGAAAATGTTTACTTGTTTAAGGAATGGAAAATAAAATTGCCATTGACGTGACTCTATTCTACAAGTCTACACACTATATGGATTCCGTACTAGACCTAATTTTAGTATTAAAGGTGCATGTCAATGTTCTATAAAGTATACAAAGGAGCCACACCGAATTCCAAGATAGCAGCTATTATTAGGAGACTAACCAGTCCCACATTATTCCCAATTAAAGACAATAAAGCTTTAAATACTGACCAAGCATCTGGAGCACAACATCACACCCCAAGAATATGGGAATTTAATTAGTAATCGACAGTTAGCCATAACAAATATATACAAGACAGTCTTGAATTTTTCTTAAAATTGACCCTAAGAGTTGAGTCAATCAACTGCATGACCAAGAGAAATAAAATGACAATGCTCTGTAGTTCACTGAGTTGTTTGAGTGTCATCACGTATAAGATATGACCGTCATTTCAGACTTCGAACTAAAAAAAAAAGTTTTCAGCCAGCAGCTCGGACTCTGTGTGATGAAACAGCATAAAGCGAAAATATCTTAAAATATCGTGATGACTTAAGCAACAAATACTTACATGTAAAAAAAAAAACAAGTCCATATGGCATTTAAATTGAATGATTAGTAAACATTGTATTCTACGAAAAATATATATGGGGAGGGCTTCAATCTACAAATTGAATCACTTGAGGGATTTGTTATCGGAACATAATTCGAATTTTTATTGGTTGTACTGATGTTTGATTATTAATTTGAGTAGTTCATGCTCATTTTTCAGGCGATTAATGGAAAATGATTGATAATAAAATCCATTGAAGAACCTTAATAGCGGCCGTAATATAGTGGCTGTCGTCTAACGTGAGATATGCTAGATTAAATTCCGAATTTTAGCTTGTACCTCTGGATGTCAATAGAGTGAATATGATTAGTTACGATAAACTTTACAACATTGGATAACAACTGAAAGTGCGGTGTCTGAATCCAAATTTTAGTAATCTGATTACACGTTATAATTCGGTTTTTAGTAACCACCACGGTGAAGTTAACAAAACTCTTCTTATAACGGATAAAAATACACTATAAAGAAATTCACTATGTGGAGCCGCCCGCCATTCTATTACCAAAAAAATATATACCAAACTTTGGGCCACATTGGTGAATATGAACGCACCACCACGCACTTGAAATTAACCATTTAAAAAAAATATGTGAAAAAATTTTATCTCAAAAAAAATGTATTCATGTTCTATATTTAATTTTGCACCACCCGAACTATCTCAATCTCGGGGCTCCGAAAATTATTAAAATGATAATTTTACATACAGTATTACGCATGACCTGAGCAACTTTTTTTTTCTTTTCTGTCAAAAATTATTATTGTTAAATAGTTGAACCGGTTTCGTCTGTTTTTTTTTATATACTTAGTCAATTAACATGACCTATATGCCGAGGAGGACATCTCCCACATTTTGTGTGATTGTCAGGCGGTTGCAGGGAGGCGGGTGAGGTGGTTGGGCAGTCTTTTCTTTGACAATTTTGAGGAGCTGAGGTCGATCGGGCATGATAAGCTAAACAAGATTATTAGGGATTTTGGTAGTTTAGGGGATGTGCACTGACCGGCTGGACAGTCTTTTCTTTGACAATTTGGAGGACCTGAGGTCGATCCTGCATGATAAGCTAGTCAAGTTCTTTAGGGATTTGGGTGTTTTAGGTGATGTTTGGTGACCTACATGACTCTGAAGGGATTCCTATTCCCTTTTGGTGCCTGTGTGCTCGGTGGCTCAGTGCTTCACTCCTTCTTAAAATTAAAACTACAGTCGAAACCGGATACAACAACATCGCTTTTAACGACGGATTAGTTATTACGACTAAATGGCATGGTCCTGGGCGAATCTCTATACAAAGGAATGTATCTAAATTGCATATTGCTTATAACGACTATTGGATATAGCGACGATTTTAGAGGGTCCCTTCAATGTCGTTATATCCGGTTTTAACTGTAGTCAATTAACAAGAATATGGTTTGTTCGTGTTACAGCTCACGTAAGATGCTAAAGAGATTTGTATTTGTTCACTAATCATAACATTTCTGTGGTTAAAAGCGATAACAGCTTAAGTCGAAAAAAAATTTGACGGTCAAAATTGATAAATAAACTAATAAGAAATATCTTAGAAGATCTTATTTTATTGAATTTAATAATACAACACAATTATAACATAAAAATCTATCAAAGAGTGGCAATTTAAAAAAAAAAAAATGCTATTGAAAACTTGAAAAATGATTTTGAATGAATTTTTCTTATCTCGACATAAGCTGTTATCTTTTTTTTACCATAAATTTTTTTTCTGTATTGAGTTAAGCTTTGAGTAATTTTTATTACTAGATAGAACGGCTAATTAAATCCAGCCAACGATTGTTTGTAAAAAAAAAATTTTTAAACAAATTTCATTTTTTTTATACGCGATGCTCGAAGCAGTCGTTTACTAAGGATACACAAATCATGCCGAGGAGTTTGTAGAACATATTTTGACATTTTATGGCAGATTTTTTTGTTTCCCTATAAACTAATGTACGTAAGTACCTTTAACTTAAAAGCTTATTGCTAAGGTAGAATATGCACATACAACAGATCGAACTAGAAACGATCCTACTATGTATCTCAAAACTCAATCGAATATGCCAAAACCCGATGTGCGCCGTGGTTCCATAGCTGTGCTTTTCTTCAGGATTTAAAAGGAACAAGTATACATTTAGAGTCAAAGCGAAAAAGGAGTGTTAAATGCTTTTAAGGAGTTGTATAGTTTTATCATGTAGTAATATCACAGTTGAGTTATTACTCAATAGTTAAAATATGAATCCCAGAATCCAAGGCTTATTGACCAAAGTGCAGGTCGAGGAAAGACTGATAAATATGAAATGATCGGCACATCAGAATTCAGTGGATAGTTATTGCTATTATTAAAAAAATGGCAGTGACTGAGACGAAAGTAATTTTTAGTGTACCAATTATAAGCCATTCTCAATTCTACTACGCAACAAGAATCTTTCAGCCTCTCCTCGAGAAAGATAAAATTTATAGTTTTTAAAACGGTCTAATATCCTTAATCAAACTAGTAACAAGTTTGTATAACCACATTTTAGTCAATGTTAGTTAGGCCCGTTTCTACGATCGTCAGTTACGCTCTAACTGGAACTTTAACTGTCATATAGTCATACAAAACTTGCAGTTAAGGTTCCGGTTAGAATTTAACTGACGATCGTAGGAACAGGCCTTAGAGTTCATCTAAGGAAAATTACAAAAAACTATACTTTTTAAACAAATTAAGGGGTTACATACACCTCAAAATTGATTTTTTAAAAAGGTGCTTATTCGAAAGTACTATCCTTTAAGGGGTTATATACAGTTGTACCGCGCAAAAAGATGAAATTTTCTCGATTTTTTTTTTGACACCATAAAAAATATTTATTCAAAATCTTTTGTCAACGTCGAATAGTACATGTTTCTAAGAACTTGTTGAAATTTATTCTTAAAAAAATATTATATAATAAAAAGGTTATAGTCGAATTTCAAGAACGCCTTTTTTTCGACGTGACTTGCGGTGGACATCATATCTTGAGAACGGTTCATCGGAAATTAAAAATTCCAGAAAAATCCGTTAGTTTATTGTATTGTCTAGTAGATGAACGAAGGATTTGTAAAAATTTTGATTTAAAAAATAATGGCGACGGTTGTAACAAAAACGTACTTTTTCAATGTAAAACATTCTCGATTTTTTGCTCTAAAAAAAAGTTTTCAAAATAATTGAAAATCCTTTGTTCATCTACTAGCTATTATCATAATAAATAAGTGGTATAAATTTGGTGTTGATCGGATTGATAGGCAACCGCAAAGGTACTTTCGAAAAATGAAGATTCTGAGATAATCGCGTTTAAAGTTTCATGTTTGTTCCTCTCGCTGTGCAGGTAGTGTGCTATAAAACGCTACAACTTCGGTTCTAATGCTCCGATCGTTATGAAATTTGGTGAGAGTATTCTTAAGAGAATATACTGAAAGAATATGCAATAAAAGAAAAATTGATTTTTTCGTCCATCCCAACTGTATATAACCCCTTAAGTCCCCCGAAAATTTTATAAAGAAATTCGGAGTAATGATGAAGTTATAGCGTTTTCTAACCAACCTGGTGAGCAACGACTAATGGTTGGCGCGTAGATATTCGCGGCCCTTATCATCTGTTTGACTATGAGTTTTTTTTAATGCCGGGTATTTATGACCTTCTGTATAACAGGGACATTTTTTGAAAAGTTGTTGAGGTTTAGGTATACTTGTTCCACTGTTCAAATTCACAGAACCTTATTTCAATGTAAACTGTACCCTAAGCTTTAAATGCGTTTTTCTTGAAACATCGTTTTCAAAAACGGTACCAGTATTATCTTCGCGACTACTGGACCAATCGGGACCTACTTTTGCACAATTGTGTTTAAAATAACACTCTTACGGTTACCGAGCAATTTTTTTTTTCATATCTTGCTTAGTTTTTTATCATAATTATTGAACAGTTTTGAGGCGAAAAATGGCACTTTTAATTCCAGAGGCTGCCATAGGAAAGAAACTACCAAGATGAATTGATCTCACACGTGAGCTAAGTCTAATATCAGCAACAGCTACATTAGCTGCTTTGAATAACCTCCTGGTTTAGTATAACGACAGGTGGATATTCCAACATTTATTTTGGACTTTTTGAAGTTTTTTTAAAGCAGCTTTTTTGTCCCATACAGGAGCAGCAGTTTTCTTTCATGTCTTTTCCGTTAAATTTAGGTAGGAAGAATTTCCGGGGCTCATGGATGCAAAATATTTTTTACCTTCTGAATGCTTAACTTTGCTGTGTGACAACGGGCTCTATTCTGTATGAACATTGGCGAAACTCATGCTGAATATTGAATAGTATTCAATTCTTGAACATTTTTCGGCTGGTAATTAGAGTTAGCTCTCACCTTTTCAGAGATTATGAATTATGATAAGTTCTGACTTCGTATATGAACTTATTCCAGTTCTAGCAAGTACGACTTCTAGCTGTTACTCCTCAGTTTATTTGTATTCTACTGAATTTCAAGATATAAGTACTTTTCGGTGTTTGGTTTTTTACAATCTCAGGGTTTTATTGAGCCACGTATTCAGTACAATTTACATATCTTGTCTGCGGTTCTAAGATCTCAATTGGCTTAACTTAACCTTTACAAAAACATGCTACTATACTGATTGTAGATGAATTGCCGAAATGTCAAATGTAGGTACTGTCTGGGGAGCACTTTGGACACGCCAAAAGAATCTGAGCCAATATCAACATACATCTCGAGTATGTCGATATGGTGAATTTTTTCCAGCCCATTGAGCTGGGAGAGTATTTAGTCTCCAGTACTTTGGGCTGCGGAAGTGTACCCACGGAGGGATTAAGTCAATTATTATTATTATTATTAACCAGTATACCTGTGGACAGTTGTTATTTTTTCCATAGAAACTTCTCTATCTTTAATTTGCTTTAATTTGTATTTATTTTATTTTTTTTTAGTATCTAGGAAGATATTAGTTTGTGTAGAAGTTGTTAGTTACTATATTCTGGTACAAGATTTTTATTTATAGAATGTTTTAAGAATTTGAGCTGGTACACGCTGTGTAACTATGGACATGGGTAAATGTACTTATGGACGCGCTTTTAATTGAAGACAGTTTGAATGAAACATATTTTTAACAGAAATTAACAATATTGTTTATTACAAAAATAAAACCTTTCTTTAAAACAAACAATAACAGATTTAAGCCCTATGGACAATATGTGGACAGTCCAAAAGTACAAGTAAGATGTTGTCCACAGGTACAATTTACGACAATCTGAACAAAACCCTCAGAACTCAGAAACTTATTTGTATTGAAAAAAAATTTTATCAGCCTAGAAAAATGGAACTGTTGATCCCTAAATACGTTTTATTAGTTTCTGTAAGTACTTGAATTTAGTCAATACTTAAGCTGTCCACAGGTAAAACCGTACAATAAAAACTTTCCTCAAACTACACGCTACAAGAGTGAAATTTAGACAGTCTGGTCTTGTACCTTTGAACATCAGCAGTGTGTAACGCATTACCAGTCAATATTTTTCGTGAAATGTATGACCTACAATTCAAAAATACCGTCCACTGACGAGAGACTTTCGTCACCTATCTCCGTTTAACTGTGTAATTCCATTAAACGCTGGAGAGACCAACGCTATTTCAAGGGACGTAAAAAAGGGCCCAGACCAGAAAGAACCTTTAATCGACCTAGTGCCAACTGCGAACTACATACATGTTAGTCGATCCGCCGAATTTCTTAAGTGCCGCTTTCAAGTGTCCGCATTTCATACATTTACTATGCATTACCCGAAGCAAAATAAGAAGATAACATTTTTTTTAAGTGTTCAAGAGTCTTCTACAATCTCCATCAAGACCTTTCTCCACATTCGCTCAATGGGAAACAGCTACAACTATTGCAATTAAGTGGCCAGATTTTGCACGGAATTTCGAGTGAGTTGAAATTCAAGTAGGAGGTACCAGACCAAAAATAAAAGAATGCCCATCTTGATCACTCCTAAAAATCTACATATCAAGTTTCACCACTTCACCCGTTCAAATTTCGCGGTCAATATTTTGACAGCTTATACAATTTCGCAATGTAAACAAACCTAGACTTCTCCAGCGAAAAGAAAACCTTCTTCCCAACCCAAACGAAATACAACCAAAGAAAAACTAATCGACAATGGGAATCAATCGATTCCGTAGCAAATCAATAAAAATTAGAAGACAAATCGCCAAGTGCAAAATCGAATCGAAGTTCGCATTGACCGTGATGCGTCGCAGCTCAATTGCCCAAATAAGGGCGGAAATATGCGGACACTTCGTCGTCCAAATGAAGTCGTCGGCACAATTCCTAGCGAATCGACTGCACGCGAAAAAAAAACAGTCTTTACGGCACTTTCAATTCCGACATTTTTGCAAAACCGACGGAATTTCCATCGAAGCAAACGAGCATTTTCCGGCTGATACGCCCCGACTCCCGAGTGCGAGAAATGTCTTCTTTTGGGTGGAAAATGGCGGAGTGTGGGCTGTGAACGGAACATATGAAACTGAAAATCACTTTTTCGTCGGGGTTGAAATGTAAACACTCGATTTATTTGTTTCGTGACGAATCCGCGGCAAGTATAAACGATCCACTTACATTTTTTCTGAAGCCATAGGGCCTGGAACCACAATAAAACAAATTTTTTGTTCGGTGCTGCGAAACTTTTTGACACTTCAATTGAAAATACACCAACACACTTGCGAGTTCACACGCCCGCTTCGGGCTGTCAAGTGCAATGACTGTGGGCGACATCTCGTGTGTGGTATTGTCGCTAGCGATGGTTTGCGGAGAAAACTATGTGAGTTTGAATTTCCGTTTTAATATTTAATGATTGGATTCGCGCTAATATTGTAATTGTCGTCTCTTGTAACGAAAAAAGCCTTTTTAAAAATAATACCGGCTAACAATTTTAAAAGTAGACATTAATTCCATAAAACAGATTAAGTTAAATTTGTTATATCAATTATCAAAAGTTATTTGATGGATTTAAGAAAACTAATTGATATTTTTCCATGTTTTAGGATTATGTATAGTAGAACCCAAAAAACACTTCCAATTTTTTTACATTATGGCAAATATGAAACCAATTCAGACGAGGTTTTCGAAACGACAGACAAGTGATAGGAAAAAAATAGGTACCCTTTTAGTTTCCCAAATCTAGCAAATTAAATTACGAATTTTATTGCTGTTGGTTCCATTGTATTTTTCAAGAAAAACTCATACTATTTTTTTGTTTTCGTTCGTTCTTGCTTGTAAAATGGGTTTGCGTTGATACTTCAGTTCGAATTAAATATTGACATAAAACGTTATCTTCGGAAGTTATACGAAAACGTGGAAGATCCCTAAAGTTTCCATCTCTCCTGGCATGCGTTTGAAGCGATATTGAGCCGGTATCACGATGACGTCCTAGTGATTTATCAATCACAGCTTGATGAATAATAAGTATTACGCCCGCATCAGTAAAATAGCTCGATATGTATTGTTTATTTGCTTTAATTACTCTTGCAGCGCATCTACATATATGTACTAATTTTCAACTTTCTAGCATAAACGGTTTCTGAGATATAAAAAAAAATCTGCCAACAGTCTGGGCACAACTTTATTATTTTTCCGACAGAAGTTCGTGGATGCAATGTAACTGAAAACCTAACAAAAAGTTCGGGAAGCGGTTAGAATAGGGTGTAACATATGAATTACATCATTGGGTCATATTCCGGGATGCTGTCTAGCGGTTGAAAAATAAAAAACTTAAAAATATGTGATTATTAAACAAGCCCGTGGAAGTAAAAAGATATTCGATATCTGATCAGACCTGAGAGATATGGTGGAACTTATGAAAATGTATACAACAACCACTTTACACCCTCTTAGTGGTCGAATTTCAAAAAGTCTTGAAAACACTTTCTGGGTATTCATATGAAGAATCCGTAAAAAGAAAATGAATTCAATATTTGGAAAGACCTAGTAAATATGACGAAAATCGTGAAAATATGTGCATTTTATTTTGACTGATAATTTTTTTTGCCCCCCCCCTCTTCGTATCAGAATTACTTTTCTAGTTGATTTACATGCACGTACCGAGGTCCAACTTTCTAGCATAAGCCGTTCTAAAGTTATGAAAAACACCCCTCACACCCGTACCATGCTACCCTTAAAAAGTTTCAGCTTTATATCATTATTGGTTTTTAAGATATGAGCATCGGAACCATTCCCTTCTCACCCTTCCCCTACTAGGGTTCTATTGGGCCTACTTCTGGTAAAACATTTAAGCATCTATCTTACACTGTTATTGAGATATGAAACGTGTTATTTTTTAAAAATTCTTATCCCCTCCACTTCTATGCTCCGCAACCCCCTTCAAAATTTTTACTTTGAGCAATCTTTATTTATCAAGCTTTATACCCAAGCCAAATTTTGTTTTTCTGGTGCAATTGGTTTGTGAGATATCGTAATCTAAAGTTTTTAACTCCCCACCCCAGTACGCCACTACCCCCACCCAAAAATTTTGTTTCAATCTACTCTCCTAGTATAACTACAGATATTTGTTAAGTTTTAATTGCTTGCTATTAACGGTTTAGGAGATATGGATTTTAAAATGTGTCGATCTTTTGCATTTCGGACGCATGTTTTCCCCCTCCACTCCCACACCCCTTCACTGATATCATCAATTTTTTTGCAAAAGAGTCCACTATCAGAGCTTTATGGAAACTCCAAGTTTCAGCCTCCTACTATAAGCGGTTGCTGAGATTTAGAAACCAAAATTTTTCGTCTAAAACGCTTCCCCACCTTCCCCCTCACACCCACACCCCTCAAAAATTTCACTTCAAGGGGTCCACCATGTCTTTTCAGAAAAAAAAATTCAATTGAATAGCAACAAGTTTGCGTACGGCGTACAGACGGACTAAAAATTTTTATTGCTTTTTGGTGCCTATTAGTCATAAGACGTGTAAAAAAAAAATTTCAGGGTAGAATTTTTTTTTTTTTTTTAAATCGATACCAATACTTTATTATTAAAATAATAAAGAAAAATTAACATGAAAATTTTAGTGTAATTTTCATCAAGCGAGAAAAAGAAGAAATATTATTCAGTGTCCGAAACCTGACTTTAAACAGGTAGTAAAACTGATCCATCCAAAATAAACGTGTTTTTATTCCTGATAAATCAACCAACATAAACGCAGTTTTACTCTCTGTTTCAGTAATTTGACGCAGGCACTACATACTCTCGGCGAGAATGGGCGAGATAATGCGAATGTACTCCTCACACTCTCGTAACTTCAGTATACATTATTTATTATTATTTAAACTTTGAATTAAAATTTTAAATTTACTGCATATTTTTTAATTTAATTAATTTTTGTATTTTCTTTGTAACGACGGCTCTCTACGCGTGAGACGTGCGAGTAAGGATTGTGTGTGAGTGACGAGACCTTCGTCCCAATGTCTCGGCGAGCCTGAATTAGAATCTAAGCCACATTAATTTAAATTAAACTGTTACAATTTTTCTTCTATCTAAATATTATAGCACAGTATTCCGATAATAAGTTTGAAGTCCGCATTAAAAGCAATTAATTTTTATAGAGGAACGACATCATAGTGCAATATCAAGATCAACTGATGGAGAGTACATTCATAAAGATAAGCATCTTAAGTGTTACAATTTACTCATTTCAAAATTGTCTCCTTATCAGATTGACTTCCATAACTGTAATATGCGAAGGAACTGACTATCATAAATTACTTCGAGAACAATCCCTCCCAAAAAAGGATACTCGCTGTGGCATTTCAGCAATAGAAAGTGCACTGCTTCCGATTCGATTGTTGATAAACAATAAATTTCGATTATTGATATGAAAAGTTCGCTTGACTGAGCAGCGAATCACTGGAATTTCGGCAGTAAACGTCGTCCATGCACGAGACATATAAGGACTAAAAGGATGGGGTGCAAAGTTGTTCGCAAAGTTCATTGCAACCCTCGAACATTTTGTGACTGTTCACTTTACTAAATATATAAATTTTTTTTTTTCTGCGAACAATATCTTCCCTATCCTTGGGTCGTGGACTGACAAATGACTTCGACGATGTTGTCACTTTGGTTTGGGTTTTGTTTTCGCAGCATCAATTTGAAAGACATTTACGAGGACTCTGCATGTAACCCCTATGTTTTTTGAGGAGTTGTATGCACCCTCCAGTTGGGAACACTTTTTTTTCTACATATAGTTAAAGTTATCTGTCGTATTCATATTGGGGGCACTCCTAAAGGCAAAAAGCTAAATTATGTTGTCGCGCGATAAATATCTTGGAGGACTTTATCACAGCATGGATATCCAATTTTTAACGCTTTGTGACGTCCTGTGACCGTATGGTAAAGTGGAAATCTTATTTTTTTTTATCAGGAGTTGTTACTTTTTCATGTAGTATCCCGTGCGTAAGATATTATGCGCAACGAATAGAAGATAATAAATTTTTTTTCGCATGCTCAGAATATATTACATTAACATTTACATTTTCCATTTGCTTGATTTTATAACTCTATGAGTCATAAGAAAAATGTGGAAAATAATTTCAGATTAATTTCTGAGTACCTACATGTATTTGGAACAAGGAAAAAATGTACATGAAATTAGTGACTGATCTGGAGTTCAGTGTTGGAAGCAGACTCAGCCCAAGTCAGGCCCTCGTACCTTAGACCATTTTTCTTTAATTACATATTATAATAATAATAAATAATCAATGGCGCAACAGCCCAAATCGAACCTAGGCCTTGAAGTAATGCCTAGAGTTACATCATTACGAGACCAACGGAACACTAAGAAGTGAAGTGGTCAGCCACACGCTCGTCCGCGATTATTACCCCGATTTTAACTCCGGTACTCATTTACAGCTGAGTGAACTGGTAGACCGGCACTCAATTCCACTCCCGAAAATTACTTGTCGCCAAGCAGATTCGAACCTGGTACCAAGTGCACCGGAGGCAAGTGCTCTAGCCACTAAGCCACCCAGTCTACGTTTAATTACATATTGTTTTTACATTATTCTCGCTTTCAATCAGTGAAGTACTTCACTCCGAGTCACTCACTTTAAGGACCGAGTTCACTGTTCAGTGAAGTATTTCCGGAACTCTTCGTTTCATTATTCCCGTTCCTTCGTTTCGTGAGTAGATCTAGAAGATGAGGACCAAAAAAAAAATATCAGTACAGTTCAGTGAAGTAGTTCCTAACCTATTTGTTCCATCCTTCTCGTTAGTACATCTACAAGATGAGGATCAAAAAAAAGGTCAGTACATCTAAAAGGTGATTAACTCACTTCAAGGAACTGTTCTTTTGAAACAGTTCACTGCTGAACGACCCATCTCTATTCTGTATTTATTAAAATATGACCCACCGGTGGTAGGGCATTGGGATAAAAACCTATATCGCTGGAAAAAAATCTACGGTGTTGAACAGTTAGGGGAAAGAAGTCAGATCAGACAAAAGGACGACTATAATATCCCAAGCTCGATCGGAGAACTATCATCTAAAAGCCGTAGAAAAAAAAATTAAAATTTAATTGTAATATGAACTACATTTTGAAAAACGCCAGAATGAATTTTGTTCAACTGATTTCAAATTTTTGACAGTTAATATAAATTTTCAGTACTGAAGACAAAACAGGTGCATTATGTCAATTCGTTGTTGTTTTGCGTGCAAGTGAATACGGCGACGTCCGCCTTTAGCCCAACCGCTGCATGTCATCTCCAGTATATAGGTATATGTATATGTATCTTTATGCTGAACACCAACAAAAATGTTCTATGGTGCAGTTTGTTTTATCAATACTGAGTAGGTAGTAATTGTATTAGTACTTAGAAACTATGTCTGAATGAATTCTGTTTTTCAGTATCGAAACAAAACTAAGTGTATTTGACGTTTCATGATAAGTAGTCCGGATTGGAAGTCCGGAAAATATTAAAGTTGTAGACTTATTATATATTTATGGTCTTTCCAACTCCCATAGCGCCAAAAGAACATTTAAGTGCTGAATTTTCATTAGAATCAAAAACTTTGGTTATCAGAAAAAAAAAAGAAAAATGTATTTGGATGTATAATTCTATCATAAATTCTTTAACTATTTTCAACCAATATTAAGATGTCGCGTAAATCAGTCGGCTATACCGAAAGAAATTATGTAAATTCGAACCACTATAAAAAAAGTCCATCAATTTGTACTCGCTATCATAAAATTTCAAATAAAGAAGGGGGATGAAAAAAGTCGTTTATGAGTGAACGCCCGGATAGTTCACGTCCCCATACCGAAGAGGACCCATTAAATCGCACTGCCCATAACGATCCGATCGGACTAATGAAATTGTTCTCAATTAAACTGCAGGCATGCACAGCAAGGAGGCATCAGCATCCAGAACTAGGGTTCCTGGACCGTAAAAAGAGAGCCTTGTATCCCGACAATTGATAATCGTCCTGCAAAGTATTCTTCCCTTCTTGCAAACGCTCATCGAGCGTAGCTTCTCTCAACGCAGAGCAATCATAAATAATAAAAATCATTTTGATGATCCGGTCTTGTGGTTTTGTTTTCGACGGCTTCAGTTAAATCATCCCCCAGTGAAGGTTGTTTTATGGTTTTCTATTTGATACCACCATATTTGGGGGACAACTGGCTTTTTGCATCTCGTATACTTTGCTGCAATTTGCCCAGACAGACGATTCTAAGGAACTATTAAACATTATGAATAGCTCTGCTCTGGGGAGCCACAGATGTGGAAGGAATAGAATCATAATTTATTTTATAACTCTTTGGAACGTAATAATGAGGGAAGTCGTTGATGAGGATTATCTGACTTTAAATTCATTGTCCGTGTCATTCAAATTAACACCCGCATTTTCTATTTGAAACGCCTTGTAATGGTTTTGATGATGTCCTTTCTCAGATCCTGTCTATTAATTCAGCATTTGAATTTTAAAGGAGGCAAGTAGACTGTTGTTCGTATAACTTAAAAAAAAAATACGGCTATTTGAATTGAATATAAATATAACTCAATAAAGTTCTAAGAATCAACGGATATTTGCTCTATTGCAGAAGATATAAAACTTTAAAGTTTGAAAAAGAAAAATTCCAGAAAAATTTCTTTTACGACCAAGTTGTAAATAAAATGTGAGGTCTAAACCGGAAGATCCGTCGAAAAGAACGTAGGGGTTCCTTTCTTATCCTTGAAATTGCACACAGTTCTCTTTGTCGAATCATTCTGCTAGCGCCATTCTGAACATTTTTAACAAATTATGCCTTTTCCGGATAAAAATTGATCATCACATCCTGTACAAATGGTTCAAAGTTTCTTTTTCTAAATAAGAACTTGGTGGAACCCCACAGTTTCGCTTCATGGAATTTCCCGATGACTTTTGTTATCTTCTCGGAATTAGATAAAAGAACCAGAGAAAAGAAAAATTATGTTTGCTGACTAACAATAATCCATTGGTCCATAGTTTTGGCCTTAGTCCTTTCTCGATAGTATTTTCTATTCGAAAGAACGGAAAGTTGATGCTATGCTAGAGTAATTCCGGAAATGCATATCCTTACAAAGTGAATTTATTTATCGCAATCGGTCGGTCGTCTGTCGCACATATCGAATTCACCCCTTGAAATTGTGTATAGGTCCTGTTCAATAGCCAAATTGATATCAATACTTGGAATTATCCTTGACGATAATTTTCCCATAAATTTCAATTTTTCGTACCATCAAGAGGGATAGTGCATTAGTTCCGGTTTTTGGTATGGTGATCGTTGGGTCGCTGGTTTAGATTTATGTGAACTAGTCCGAAGAAAAACCCAAGGTTGGGGAGAAGTTAGAGAATCACTTCTCGAGATTTACAATGGGCGTGGAATTAAGTGACTCAAATGAGATTTGATAACGAGTTTTTCGAAGATTTATGTACAGTTCTTTTGGTCACTTGAGGTTTTATTACGAGATGGTAACTTGACCGTTAAGGGATCCTATGGCCACTATATAGCAATGAAACTACAGCTGAGTTAACTAAATAAGCTATTTGGCTAATAAGGATTTCAGTCGAGTACTATCCAATTAAACTCTTATTTTTGGAGCTTTTAGTTTAAAAAGTACCTACTCTTGTGTATCTTTAGTTCGAGTATTCCCGTCTGAAGGCATAGTTCTAGAAATTTAGCACTTTTGTAACAATGTCATTGGAGGTTTCTAATAACATATTATTTTTTTAGACTGGTGAGGGAGACTCTTGAAGAACTAGGTAGGATATGTGCCGAAACAACGATTTTTTTCTTATTTTAAAACTGATTATAGACAATTGAGCTTCCAACATATATTAAGCCCCGTTTACACTGTGATAGTTTTTGCGATAGTTGATGTCATGATAATTACTATCATCGTAGCTTTCATCATGTAAACTTCTCGACAGTTACTGTCGTGTTATCATGATAGCACTATCTCACTATCACGTTTGACGAGATAGTTGATAGCATTATCGCGATAACTTTTAATTTTGACATTTACAAAAAAAATATTTATCAAAAAATGTCACGCAATATTTTTTTGAAACAGCTTCACCAGTGACTCCTGCTACAACCAGCTCTAATTAAAACATTTTCATAATACCGCAACGTTTGAAATATAAACAATGTAACTATGTATTGCCTAACTTCACTGTTGCGCTATGGTCTGCTACAGCAGACTGTCGCACTATCGCACTCTCTCGCGAAAGTTCTATCGTTAAAAACTATCACCGTGAAAACGAGACTTAAGTACCTAGTACCTAATATCCTTCTACTGGGCATGTTTTAGAGTCAAATATTGTTTTTAAGTTTTAATTTACTATTTTCTTTTGATTTCAAAATTCAAATTCAAATTCAACTTTATTTCATGGTCTCTTTGTAAATATAAACACAGAATTTCTTATTTTAGAGAACAGATAATGAAATCTTAACAACTATATTACTTAATTGTAAGCATCGGCTGACATTCTTAAAAGTATATATTTATTAAATAATTAATTTCTCTTTAATTTAAGTTAGTTAGTAAGTTAGGTTTAAGGCCACTACGCAAGGTTTCTTGTACACATTTTTCCTACCAAAAAATCGTGGAATTAATTTTTAGGCAATAACATATAAAACCCGTAGCAGTAAAAACAAATTTCTTACCTCATCAAAAGACCGAAAAGACGCGACTAAATTTCTGAAAACGTATTGAATCCAATTACATTCGCTTCGGGTTAATTTTTTTTATGCAATTACTGAAAAACCGTTGAAAAGATCTTGCAAAATAGAACCTCTTTACACAACTTGGAGGTCATTTTAAAAATTGTGAAATCGATTTTTATAGCTGATTAAATAAAAAGGTCGTCGAAATAAAATTAAATCCTATCAGACCTAAAAGATACGGCGACAATTGTGAAAACGTTTTAGTGCTGAATATTTACAAATCATTAAAGTAATTTTTAGGTGATCATATAGAATTAAAGCCCAATTCGATATCCTATCAGTCCTAAATAATTTGATGGAATTCGTAAAATCATTTACAACCTTTTACACCCTAGAGACTAAAAAACAATAAAATCCTGTAGAAATAAAAACTTATTCGATATCTAATCAGAACAAAAACCGAAATTCGTGAAAACATATGTACAACTTCCTTACACCCCTTAGAGGTTGAATTTTAAAAAAAAAATATCTTCAAATATTCTCTGCATTTATATGAAAAATGTAAATAAAAAAGTAAAATTAATTTAATACAAGAATGCAAGCAAATTTATTCACACTTTTGGGCAAAATTTTTTTTTTTAATTCTACAACTGATCACTTGTAAAAATTGCAGCCTATGTGCTCATAACGTTAGTAGTTTATGTTATATAATGTAAATGTAATTTAACTTCAAATTCAAATTCATATTTATTTCCAATAATTTAAATTTCTCTTAAACGTTAAGATTACATAAAGTGGTCAGGTTGTCGCCTCTTCAACTATTGGTTACATTGGTTTAGCATGTGCTAGTAAATGTAATTTAATTAGAAATTTATGTTGGCAAAATAAGAATTGTTAGAAGGTATTCCTCTAGTATGTCTTGAAGGGAAAAGAGTCGCAAATAATTATTTTTCAATGTTTTCGCGCTAGTGATAAGAACAAAATATTTCAACATAAAAATAAATCGGAACAAACAAACCATATACTAAATATCCGTTTGAGATATTCTACGATGCTTATTAATTTATTTGCCATGATGCCTATAAGTTCTTATTATTATGGTGAACGTAAAGAAGGAAAAGTAGCTCCTATAATCTAGAAGAAATATCGACAGGCACAGATCAACATACTAAGCAAAAACCAACAACTTCCGCAGTAAAGAGGAGCCGAACTGGAGCCGGTCGGCTTCTCCATAGTTGGAAACCATTCAACCATAAATGTGGGCATACTTTGTGGAGCCGCCAAAGTACACAGATCAACAACAATAAAAAGATACTGTGTTTTCCAAAAAGGACATAAATAAAACCCATTTCAGTTGATTTTATCTCGAAATCTTCCATCCAAACAGTGTAACCGTCAGGAGACAGCAGGGCGATGGTCTGAAGTAGTAGACTCCTTAGTCCTGGATCATATTACCCAGTACAAGCGAACCCCTGATCCCAAACCCTCGAACCCAACAGATTCATGTGCTATCACACGGATAGAATCAGTCATTCCATATAAATCTTTTCGGCTGTAGTAGTTCCAAGTAACTTCCATCCATTATCTTCCTATTCGCTACTTTTTTGCTGCCGTAAACTTTTCCTTGGCCATCTTTTCGAATCTCGTAACCAACGACGATGGAATGGGGCTCTGGTATTGGGGAGTACGATTGGCGCCATTATGGCGGCAGACTTTGCCAAAAATGCCATTCGTTCCTGGTCGATGCCATGCCAAGTACATGAGGACGAGGGTAACTTTCCAGACAGCCAATCCCGAACTTGTTTCTGGTAGGACGATGGGTTCTATATGTACATATCGTACTCGTACATGCATAAAGTGGGGTGGCTTAAATCGGGAATATGAAATGATAAGAGGAATACTTAAAGGGGATTCCCTCGGTTGGATACCAATGCCATGGTATGCATAAAAAAAATGAAATCTATAAAAAAAATGGCAGCAGAGTAGTAAAACGGTGGAAAAGTCTTGGGAGTGGAGCCAGCAAAATAAACGGTAGATTGAGAAAGATGGCAAAATGGTTCATGATGACATGTAGTCACCAAGGCGCGACATTCAGGAAACATTTTTATCTCTTCATATCAAAGTCGATATTAACAGCAGAAATTGTTCACAGGTTTAATCAATTCTGTTTGAAGTTATGGCGGCATGGAAATTTCTGCGGTCTGTGTCTGCCATTTTGAATTTAAAAATAATTCGTTGTAGTTTTATTAACGGTTCTGAGGTTGTCATACTGATTGAAATAAATAGGTATAATAAACATCTGTAACGGACAATTCCGCACTGAAGAAGTACGATTACTATTTAATGTACACAATTAAATCATCTACCCTACGGTTCTTAACCACGAAGTACGCTCACCAAAAATATTATTCTGAGAAAATTCGGTGTTGTCCCTGGTCCTGACAATGCCGCTCTATAGAGGAGCGTTTATTGTTGTAAATTACTTTACTAGGAAATATTGAATTTAAAGTCTCAGGCAAACAAAATACAATTTGATGAATATGTTAATACAACTTATAAAATCAGTCTTGATGTAGATATTATAGTTAGTTAAGTACTTCTGGTCCTACCTAAAGACAATTTACTCTTATTTCCTCAATGTATTGTGGTGGCGTTGATACGTTTAAAATTGTTCTCTTTAGCTGAGCAGGTTTTTCGCCACTGTAGACATTATAAATATTGTCAACTTTGATTATTAATTTAATCAATCGAAGTCGACACGATTTTTTGTTTTTCTAAAATAAATTTTTATTTAAGGCAGTCGAAATAAAATATTCAAAACATTGATATCTATTTAAGAAAGATGTTTTTTTTATAACCTAAATTACAGTAGAACTTGCAGAAGTGACCACCTTCATATGTTGACCACTTGCCTAAAGTGACCATTTTTTTTACAGTCCCGACGTAAATCACCGATTTTCCATACACTTTTCGTTTTGTATTGTGACTATTTCTATAATGTGACCATTGACCACTTTTTAGCCAAAATTTACGTATCACATACGCGTGGAGTACATCCTATAATGTGACCATAAAATACTACGTCATATACTAATTCAGACACAAATGTTGCAAAATGAGGCCGAAATACATGAAGTTCTGGATAAATGCGTAAAAAAATACGCCTATTTTGGTAATGTTGATTTAAATTACATAGATTATACTGTATTAAATTTTTTTTATAGTCTTCAAAGTCAACAAGCTACGTATGCACTGTATCCTCTTATCAATAGAAAATCTAAACTTTCGCAGGAAAACAAGATTTTATTATTTAAAATGATAATCCAACCCATTATCGCATACAGCTCTCCTGTTTGGTTTCATTGTGCTGAACTACATTTAAAAAAGCTTCAGGTTTCACAAAATAAGTGCCTTAAAATGATAATGAAGAAGCCATTCTTCTTCTCCACTAGAAGTCTGCATGCAGAAGCAAAATCGCAAACCGTCCACGAATTAGTTGCTAACAGACATTTATCCTTCCTTACAAGGCTGGAACTAGTTGATAATCCACTATTGTTAGCACTCCTATAATATCCCTCTACAGGGCATGTTTCTGGAGTCAAATATCATTATTAAGCTTTAATTTTCCTTTTTACTATTTTCTTTTGATTTCTTTTTAATTTAAGTTAGTTAGGGCCGGTTTCACAGTCGAACTTTAAACCAAAAATTTGGTTTAAACTTAGGATCTTGCGAACAAATTCCTAAGCTTAAACCAATTTTTTGGTTAAAACTTCGACTGTGAAACCGGCCCTAAGTAAGTTAGGTTTAAGACCACTACTACACAAGGTTTCTTGAAAACATTTTTCCTTGAATTTATGTAACTAAAATTGTCATAAATGTTTTGCTTTGCTGTGCTAACTAGGTTTAATTTAGCTGTTAAGATTTTGAATTATCTGTTCTCTAAACCTTAAATTATAAGATGTTAAACATAAGTGGATAAACTAGTAAATATTGATTGATTGATTGATATTTTTATAATCTGACCACTCGTTTAAAGTGACCAATTTTGCACATCCATTGGGTGGTCACTATGCAGGCACGCACATCCCTTGGGTGGTCACTATGCAGAGGTTCTACTGTATTTGAATAAATTAGTCTATCAATATTTCTCTCTTGAATCCATCAATTTTAATGAAATCATTCAAGACCTAAAATTAAATTATTTTGTTATCATGTTTAAAATAAAGTTTTAATGATTCTAATCTTCATAACTTTAAATGAGCAGAAGAGATTTATCGAATCTTTAAATATCTATCGAGACTTCCTTGTTATTACGACGAAGACTTCTATAGTATCCTTCATTATCAGAATACTAAGTTTTGAACCTCTCCTCGTATAAACCGTGGTCAAAAAAAATATTTTAGAAGTAGCAACAATGCATCAAAAAAGAGCGCCCTGTAATATGGAATAATTGAAATAAAAATACAGATATGTAATACAAAATAAGTAGATATCAATAAGTCAGTTGTGCTGTACCAATATTAAGAAATAGGTTGAACACATTTGACAATGAATTGAGTCATCAAATTCTATTAACCATTAAAAAATTAAATGCTGAAAATAAGTTCTCATTTCATCAAAGGATATTTTTTTTGGAGCACATCGTACTTGAAAGGAAGCTCTACTAGAAGCAGTATAATAAGATTTTTCTCAGAAAAGTCCTTCAAAGTTTTTTTTAAATCTATCAATCATTAATTCTAACCTTCCCCCGTACTTCTTTCGATTGATGATATTTTTCGTTTAATCACGAGAGAGCTCTAATTACTCAAGAACTATTGTATGGTGGATATTGAAAGGAGTGAGTTTATTTTGACCATTTTCAATTCTGTACCTAAAACCATTGGTAAATTAATTGAAACCGTACCGAAAGAACGGTCTACGCTCACTGACTTATTGTTATTTATTTTTTTAATTTAATTGATTCTGCTGATTCTTTGTGCGTAAATATTAGCCTGTATTAATATATGTACCAAGAATCGTCAAAATGTTTTTTACCTTCCAAAAAAATTGTCAATACATAAATAAAAACCTAAACCTTAAATAGCGATATAGATTACAAACTATCTAATTCAATACAGGATAAATATCTAAAAACTTTTTTTTCATATACATATCTTGACGCCATACTGTCGTGATATTCGCTAGACCTGTGTCCTTCTCTTGCCGTTGTATTGTATATTCACGCGACATTTCGAAGTCAAATTTATTCTTCCTTTTTTTTTTTTGGTAATAAGCTGTAATATCTTCCGATAAACTTTCACCATTTATGCATAAATAAAATTCACTCCTTAGAATCACAGTTCTAACCACTCCACTGGTACGTATTCTTTCCAGAGAAAGGAATCAGAACATCATTCAAGATATACTTTACTCTAGGCACAAATATACTTACGTTCGATAGATTGGTTATCACAGGAGCAAAGAGCACTTTTCTGTTGAGCGCTAGAAATGACGAGAAATGTTAGTACCGCCATAAAACAAAAGGACATATTTGACAAATTGTGGAAAAATGCTGGCGCCAAGCAAATGCTTGCTTGGTTCAATACTTCTGTTATGGCAGACATCGTTTTTTGGTTCCACGGTCCTTCACTCGTTGGTTATTTTATGGATTATTTGATTTCAAGTGGATCTACTCGTATATTGTGTCTGCTGAAATGTAGGAACAAAGTATAAGATTATAAGATAATTTTTTATACAAATATGTAGATATGGACTTTATTTATATAAAAAAACAACATTTGGATGGATGTAGTCATTCATTATTTTATTTACATACAGTGTCTAATATCAGTGATACCATAACAATTTTAAACTAGTCAAATGCTCTTGACTTGTTTAGGAAGATGTAACCGAATGTAACCTGTTCCCATGTTACAAATTTAATTTCTCATATAATTGATTTGATTTAAATAAGATCGAAAAACGAGCTTAGCTCGTTGTTGCGGCTTATTCTCAACAAATCCCGTCTGTTCTTTCTTAATTAACACCTATAACAAAACTATCTGTTATCCATTTTATTTACAGGTTTATCCTAGTTTCGGTGTGCCAAGCTAAAATTTATTAACTGGTTGAAGGTTGAAGTATTGTTGAAATTTGGAACAACTTTTAATTTCGGTGTGTCACGAGTATAATTAACGAATTATTTCAAATAAGGAAAGCAATTCACAAAATTTTAATTGATTTCTTATGTCTTTTCTACAATAAAAGAAATTAATTTTATATTTCCTATCACTATAGATAAAAAGAATGTTTGTTTGTCTGTCTGTACAGTATAGGTTCTTAAATCACTCATCCGATTGCGATGAAACTTTAATGATTTTTTCAGGGTACGCCCGCGATGGTTTCTGCGTTAGTAAAATCATTTAGCAGTTGGTGGTTCGCGAGTTGTTTCAACATTTAAGAGTTTTGCAATATTTTAGCGGCAGTTATGCGTTTCTATTACGAAATGGTAAAATTGGACGATGGATGGTGGATAGAGGATGGAGAATAATGGATGGAGGATGAAGGATGGTGTTGATATGCATTTATTAAATACTAGCATTGAACCGAAATAAATTGAGTCTTGACTCATCGATCTGCAGAATATTTCGCCATTTTGTAATCCTCCACCTTAACATAAATATCACAATACTGTATTATTTAAATAATAATGTAAAATTGACGTTTAGCTAATATATTTTAAGGGGTTATGCCACTTTGGAGGCCGAAAAATTTGCCTTTTTTCGAATTTTTTTTCAGAAAAACTACAAAATAAATCGATATTCGAAAAAAGGATATTTATAATAAGTACATGTTATTGACTATGTACAATAATTTTTTTAAGCTATTAAATTGAAAATGGCGGCTGTGCAGCGTTTTTGCGATGACGTCTCCATTTTTCCAGGGTCCATGGCCGGACACCTAGTACCTGTACTTTTTGAATTATGATAAGCTAATAAATTTATTTCGATTACATATAACAACAGCCACGAGAGCACGTAGAATTTTTTTCGATAGTTCGATTTTTAGCCAATTGGCGCAGTTCTAAAGTGAAAAGTGTGAAATTTGCTTAAAAAGTCGTCAGAAAATTGTTAATATCAAATAAACAGTGCAATAAAAAAAAATTATACGTTCTCTGATCGACAATATAGTTTTAAAGATATATTAAAAATTTCAATCGGTTAAAAATTGTCTAAATTCTGTTTCCGGCCAGCTTAAAAAATTTAGTTTTGAGATAAACGCGTTTGAAGTTTTCAGTATGTAGAAAATCATGAGTAAATTTGCAATACGCCTTGTACTAAGATTCGAAAACCGAGTTTTTAGAGACTTTTATCGGTTATAATCTTTTGGGACAGCATTTTTGATGTCCTAGGAGACCATTTAAAATAATAAAAAAAAAAATCAATTTTTCGAAAACTCTAGAGTGGCATAACCCCTTTAATATTTTTAATTGTAGAATTCTTAAGTAAATTTTATTTGTTTTAAAAATATCTCTTATCCTTTATTCTTATTATTTAGCACGCCAGCAAAATATCTTCACAAATTGAAGATATAGTACAGAAATGACCCATTAAGTGTTGCGTAAATTCAATAAATAATAAAATCGTATAGATCAAAACTGGATCACAAAGAAATAGAGTTAAAGTAATTTTTTATTTAAGTAGTTCAGTGTTGTTATATCATCTTTCACCTTTAAAACTTTTTAAAAAAAAAAAATGAAGTTGCGCTTTTTTGTCCAATAATTTTCAAATAGTTGGAGATAAACGAATTAAAACCGAGCGAGTCGTACTAATATCTGTGTACATATTCATCTTCCGGAACTAATTGTTAACCCGGGTAGTAGAAATTTATTAGTTTGATTCTTTCCATACATATGTTATGTCCTTAAATCACTTATAAAAGAGAACTTGTAGGAATAAAACATAAAAAATTAGGGCACTCTATTATAGAGGAGCAAATGTCCTTAAAATATTCCGTTGAACCATTTACAAAATAAATTCAGAACACTTTAAGATATTTATGTAAGCACATTGCATACGTTGGTTTTCCTAAAGTTCGAGGTACAGAATTGAAAACGGGATCACCTCTTATAAGCATAGAAAAATAATGTCTTTTTCTCGCTGCTTCTTTTCTATCCCTAACTGCAACTTAAATGGGAGTTCAGTATTTCATCTGGAGTACTATTCGATTGGGTGCTGTCTATCATTCAACTCGATTATGTTCTTCAATGTTCGTGTAAATTTCGGTGCTAGGCGCTCTTTTTACCCTCAGCAAGCTATGAACCATCAGTGATATGTACGAGTCTGTAGGTATGTATGAGTGTATGTATGGCTAAAGATCTTATTATGCGCAGACACGCATTTATTAGCTAATGAAATATAATTCAATTGCTTTATGTTTGTCACCCATTCGATATATCTTTTCTCTAAAATATGGCAAACACTCCAATAAGTTAAACAAGAGTGCAATCTAATCCGATCCAACAACTCGGTACTTGTTTGAGGTCGTTATTATACTGCATCGAACGAATTTTTATACATTTATTAAGCCCCTACTTATTGCATTGATAGCTCCGAATCCTATTCGATATTTTCTAATACCCGCAAAACGGAACAAATCCCTTAACCGCAAAACCTACTACCGAAATCAGGGTGTATTCCTATTCGAAACTATCTTACCATAACTGCTATCAATCATATTTTAGCGAACGTTTTTCGCAAGTGCATTAAGTAATTGAATTAATAACTTTCGAGTTTTTATGCGCAAAAATTGAATTACATTATGGGGTGATCGATCCCCAGCTTAACAGGGAACATGGGTACCATTTCATTTCGGCAATTGCATCATAAATTCCAATTTATGTCGTCACATATTTTCAGATGTTTGCGAGCACACCCCTAAGTTCGGGGGTCATCAGTTTTATGTTCCACGTATAAAATGAAAGTTCATCTAATGCAACGGAGTACACTCATTCGGCTGTAGCAATTAATGTAATTAACACCCTCGTTTATGCTCCTGCAATTGTATTTGCCGAAATATTATGATTCAACAAAAGTTTTGCAAAAAAAAAACAAGTTCGACTTAGTTATTTAAACAGATTATTTGTAGATAGGGTGAATAAGTTGCTCGCGTATTCAGTTTGATTTGTAATTCAATCTGAGTAATGGAAGTTTCAAGTAGTAGTAACCACATTAGGGTAATATTTTTTATATAAAATGCCCAGTCCAAACTAATGCACCTAGAAACATGAAATTTTGGTAGTAAACATTGAAACATAAATTTTGGTAGATAGTATTATGTAGGATTTTTTTCTATTTAAAAAATTCCATCCCAAAAAGAGTGAAAACAAATTAGGAACCGGTGGAAGAGTACCTATGTCTTCAGTATTTTTACCCAGTCGTTTCAGGCGGACAGTTCCGCCACTCAATCGAACAAGCGACTAGCAAGTCATATTATTTTACAGTGTGTCGGCATAAATCGGATCCTGGCGATAATATTTCTCTGATCGAAATCGGGACAATCTTGTTTTTCTATCCAAACTGCTTAACCAATTTTGTTTTTTCGGTGATAAGTTGTTAGCGTATCGCACAACCCGCCGTGAAGAGGACGGATGGAGGATGGGGGATGTTCGATGGAGGATGGTGGATAGTGGATAGAGGATGGATGTTGGTGGATGGGGGATGGTTGATGGTGGATAGAGGATCGAGTAACAGGAGTAACATAAGCATCGATAGAAACAGGAGCAATGAATCATTGGGAGCAACGGGAGAAAGGGGAGTAACGGGATAAATGGGAGCAACGGGAGAAATGGGAGCAACGAGAGAAACATCAGCAACGGGAGAAACAACACCAATGGATCAACGGAAGAAACAGGACCAATGGATGATCGGGAGAAACGGGATCAACGGGAGAAATGGGAGCAACGGGAGAAATGGGAGCAACGGGGGAAATGGGAGTAACGGGAGAAAAAGGACCAATGGATCAACGGAAGAAACAGGACCAATGGATCATCGGGAGAAACGGGAGTAACAGGTGGCATGGAACAACGTAAGCAAAGCGTAGCCGCGGTATGTGGCTAGTTTTTAATAAAATGCTTTCCAAATAATAAAGGGTCGTTTTGTGGGACTCGTTGCAAATTTCTAGCTCCCACACATTTTGTATGGCGAAACGCGTTATGTTTCGGTACCTGAATCTCAGCTTCCGCTTAACTCACAACAGTCAAATTGTTTACACTTATTGTTTAGTGTATTTAAAAGCCTAGTACATGAGTAAATTGAAAAAATTTCACTAAAAGTCGCAATATTTTAGAAAAAGGGAATGAATAAAATTGTTGACTGTTTTTCTTCTTTCATATTTGAAAAAATGATTGTTTTTCATGAGATATTTTAATTTGCTCGTGTATGAAGCTAGTTAAAATTAGCACGAAAAAATGAAAAAAAAAATTAAGACTCTACGGTGTGTGGTTACTGAGAAACGTGTACCGAAAGTTGAAAAGGCACTACTTTTCAGGAGAGCCAAAAAAGAAAAAAATATCTTTCAGTGACTTATTCGACTTCCCCCACTTCAGATCAAAATTTGAGATACTTCCCGTTATTCGACAAAGGTGCGATTTTTTATGTGATGTGCAGAAATGAGGGTAAAAAAATAATATGAAATAAAAAAAATCGATTTTTTTTTCATATTTTTTGCAACGAGCCCCTTATCCAAAACTACATCCATATTAAGAGAAAAATTTCTCACTTTTTAAAACAATTATTTGTACTAATAACTCAATTATATTGAGTAAATAAAGAGCTGTTGTGCCAAAATACAAAAAAAAAAAACGTTTTCGATTATTTTCATAAACTTACAGTCGTCAAACAAAGGAAGCACCAATTGATCCTATTGCATTGATATTTTTATTGGTTTAGTTTGATAATGTAAAAGCCTTAATGATTCTCGCACCACAACCTGAATGGTCTTTTGTTCCTGGCGCTAACCACTCCCTAGGTCATATATAACTTTTTCAGTAACGACACATGAGAGTCATCGATAGGTGCTCATAGATGGGGGTAAATTAACTGGGAAAATCTGTGTTCTTGATCTGGTTACTGAGATCACGTAGAATATCTGTGGCCACAAGGAATAACTCGGTAAGTCTAAAAACAAAACCATTCAGGGCAGCACGGATTTTGAAGATTCAGTTCAAGATCGTGATACTGGATATTGAAAACAGTTGGTGGGACTAATGTAATTAATGCGGGATCAGTTCCATTATGAAAACATAATAAAAAAAAAGATTGTCAACCTTAAACAGTCGAAATTTGATTGCCTGCGAATAACGGAGAAAATATGCACTGTGCAGTGCAGAATTCCACACAAATTAGCTTCACTGTTCGAGATGAAATGCTGTTAAATATGTGAAAGAGGATATTGAGATGACAATGGACTGAATACACCATTTAAGGCTGGGTACTCAAAAATTCGCAATGCATTTTATGAGGCGCGTAATATCAGTGAAAATTTCACGTAGAGAAGAGGTCACTACACTTGGGGTGAATGCCAGCCTTACAGATGAAATATAAAAGTATACAGGTCTAATTAAATGCAGTAACCCGCAAAAGAATCAGTACTGACTGCCCAATGAAACTCGTGGAAAAAACGAGGCAGTTGCGGATATTAGGTGGTTTTTTTTCAACTGGATCAAGATCAAAATCATTCGTTTTACATTGAAAACAACAACAAAGAGATGATCCAAAATCAAAATGGGATCATTGATGGATTAATTTTGTGCTTTTAAAGCTTATTTAAATGTCAACTATTTTAGCATTTTCAGAGATGGCGCCACGCGATTTAGCACTAAATTCAATTTGTAGCAGGTATTTGCACCCAACAGGCAGAATATGCTCATCGAAAAGTCGTTGTAACTCAATACAATTTGTACGAAAATGCAAGTCCATGTGTAAGATAGAGACAGAATGTACAAAATTATTGAAAAAGTCTTTGTTTATATGACCTTTGTACAGTGCCGTTTCGTCTTATAGTATGCGAAACTTTTCCGCCAGGTTTATCCGAGGCATTTACGAACAGGATTGTTAACCCTGCTAAATTAGCTTTTGGGATGATCCACATGGTTTTTTTCAATTTGTTGTCAGTTGAAAAAAAACGCACCTATTGTCATCACGAATATCGATTAGACGTAATTCTTTAATTTTTCAAAATCTGGCGAATGATTAGTAATTTTATCTTTTGTCTCCACTATATTTTTCTGCAACCCCCTCGGAAAATTTTTTCTCCCCTCTCATTTCTGATCCAGTTCAATAAAAAGTTATCTCTTTTTTTCTTCTGCAAACCAACAAAAATCCAACTCAATTATTATTTTGTTTTTATTAAAAAAATCTTTTTATATATAACAAAAATTACACTAATTCTTATAAATTTTAATTATGCTTTGCATTGAAAAGACGTGTCTACAAAGAAATCTTTTCGTTTCCATTTTCGTTTGCTTTATCTTTTACATGTCGAGGAAGAATCAAGTTCACTTACATACTTTTAATTTTCGTTAATTTTTTTGGCAAACCTACAACATTTTTTCATGCACATCAAAATTCTATACTATATTTTTTGTTTGTTTTTAAGTGGATTTTGTTTTTTTAATATTTAGCATTTAAGGCGACCAGAAAAAAACAATGAAAGAAAATTTTAACTTAAAGATAAAAAAAAATAATAAATTAAAAAAAAAAAAACTTTTCACTACCAAATTAGAAACAAAACTTTAATCTGGTCTTTTTTTTGTAGCTTTGCTTGTTTTTCAAATCTCAGTACTCTTAATATCAAAAAAAAAAAAAATGAATTTTCTTACTTCATACAAAATTATGTTACAAATGAGTTCAACGTGTTAACCAATAATTTTCGAAAATTATTTCCTAGTCAAGAAAATCAAACGCGGATAGCTTCGAGAACGTAACTGAAAAATTATTTGAAAAAGATGGAAGAAGAAAAATCACATCGACATCTTTTTCGAACAGTTTATGATATGAAGTCGAAGAAGAATGTTTTGTTTTGTTGCTTTCAAGCATTTGAAATATATTTTGGGAGCAATTTTTAAGTTGTCTATGCCTAATAAAATTTTTTCGCTTGGGCTTCGTTTCGACTTCTAAAAACAAAAAGAACAAGTTTGATTATTGGCACAGTACGACGAAATTCACAATACTTACTTATAGATACTGTACACCAGTAAGAGACCTAATTGTACGGCAGTCGCAGCCAAAAATATTGTTAAACTAACACAATTTTGTGTAGGACAACCGGTTTGAGGAAGTGAATTAGGAAGTCTGAAAGAACATGAAATAAATCAGAAACAAAAATGTACAAAGAATATACTGAAAACATACTTCTGTCCGACAAGAGCAACACCTTGCTTTACTTGATTCAATCCATCGCGCATTTCCGATATGACACTTTGAATATCGTAGCCGGCCGCCTGTACTTGTGCCGTTGGCGCTCTAGCCTGATTGTTTAAAATGTGATCAGACTTGGTTTGAACTTCCGCTATTAAAGCCCTTGTTTCGCGAACGGTTGACAGTAAAATATTCTGATTACTAATCAACATGTCAACTTCAGCTCTAGAAATTGGTGAGCCTACAGGACCGCCCACTTGTGGTACGCCTTGCACAGGTGGGTGAGGCACGCCACCTGCACCTCCCTGTACTGATATCAACGATAGAGTACGTTCTTGCCGTCCAACAATCTCATCCATTTTTCGTGACATATCCCGTAGAACCTCAGTCATCGTACTTTGAGCTTGCCAGATTTGGCTTAATTCACGTTGACTGTCGGACTCGAACCAATCTTCGGGTTCCTCTTCTTTATGCTGAAATTATCAGAAGTTTTTTTTTACAATAATTAATTACACTCATATTTCAAAGAGTTCTTACTTCATTGGGATGTTCACGTCTGTAATCTTCACGTTGTTGATCCAATTTTTTCTGGTAGTCTTGATATTCCTTAGTCAATTTCGCCGAATCATCTTCAGTCAATTTCTTGACATCAGGCTGAAGTTGACCGGGTGGATGCAGTGAAGTTGTCAGGAAATGGAATACATCGTGATCATCAGCAAGACCACCAGTAGCTGCCGATAGGCCGAAATGTCCGTTCTTTGGTAAAATGACACCATCGGCACGAAGACACATTTCGTAATCGTCATTGTTGTTCGTCATTCCGTTGTGGAAGAGAACAGTCAAAACGTTCTGATAGTATTCGATACGAGCTCTAGTCGGGAACGGTTTGTTCCTGAAGTCTCGCAAACAGCCAGCTAACATTTGCGATCCTCCGTCGTTTTGATGGTCAAAGTTTTTAGTTCCATCGTTTAATACGGCCATAACGTACGGATTGTTGTGTTTATTATCGTTGTCGAAGGAATCGAAGAACAGACCCAGGCCACTCCATCGATCGGACGAACCGAATACCGGACCATTGTAATCTCCCTTTTCGGTTGTGTACCAGAAAGCAAGCCCATCAGCTCCAATTCGACCACGTCCCGTTACTCGGAATACAATTTCAACTTCCCACCAATCGAAACTAGTTCTTGATTTCGTCCAGATGGCTCCCTTTTGTGATCGAAGCGACGGTGCAACACGTACACTTTCCGCACTGGCAATTGCATCTAGAAATCGAGAAAGAAATTATTGAATTGGAAAAGAAACATGAAAATAATAATTGGCAAAACTAATACCATAAATTTAGTATTTGCGTACTTCGCAAATGTCGCATTTTAAGAAACTACTTAAGCAGAAATTAAGAAAGTGCAGAAGAATCTAGATACATGGGCTCTCATGGGTACCTTGAAGAATTGCCATTTTAAAGAAGACCCAATATCCCGAGCTCCGGGCTGAAGAGCTAAATGAGGCTATGAGCGCAACAGTGGGCTAACCATGAAAGCTGAGAAAATGATTTTTCTAAAATCTATACTTGCATTCTGTTGTCATTAGATTAATACAAAAAATAGTTTTATATACTGCGGACAGATGGCAGAAAATCTTATTATTGAGGAACATTTTTATAAAATGTTATGGAAAAAATATTGCATCTATCTCCAATAATATTGCTGGTGGGTTAGGCCACTGTTGCGCTCATAGCCTCAAATATTAATATCGGATCGACAATATAGCGTTGGTTCCTAGGTGGCTAAGCGCAATTGGCTTATAACATGGATACAAAACACACCGTAAGACCCGTGAACTAAGTAAAAAAAAGCGTTATTTTGAGTAGTAACATTGACTCAAAAGTGCGCTTTTACTGCCCTATGGTTAGTTGGTTTTCGTGGTGGACCGTAAAAAGAGGCCAAGGCAGTCAATTCTACAAACTTGTTTTTCGAGATCTCATCAAGGTTATTAAAGAAGGGTATGCCTAGTACGCGAAGTCTGCCTCTGGCCAGGCCTGGGCACTCGCAAAGCAGGTTGGTAAAGGTTTCCTTTTTGTTTGTATCCCCACAGCTGCGGTAATTGACGTTAAAGGGAATGTCTGTCTTGCCGCGTAGTCGCCGATCAGCCAGTGGCCCGTGCTGACTGCCGTGACTCTGGAGACGTCCACACGGCTCCTACTCAAGAGTTCATTTGTTCTCCTCCGGGAGTATGATGGCCATATCATCCTGGATATGATATGATTCTCTCAATCTGGAGTTGGCGTTTGGGATAAAGTGGGTGGATATTTGTCGTTTAACAGTACCTAATGGGATCTGAACTGATTCCACCAGAGAGCCCTGAAGATCAGAACCTTGCCTAGCTAATTCGTCTGTCAGCTCGTTACCCTCTATCCTGCTGTGTCCTGCGACCCAAAGCAGTGTAACTTTGATTTAACTTCCTAAGTAGGCTAGCTCCTCGCGGCACTGTTCGACGAGTTTAGAAGATGTGGTTGCCGACTCTAACGCCTTGGTAGCGGCTTGGCTGCCAATGACGATTACAACATTTCGCTTTGGCGTAGCGTCTTGCTGAAAAGTTCGACAGGCTTCCCGGATCCCCAGTATTTCCGCCTGGAAAACACTGACGTAGTCCGGTAAATATTAAGACTTTGGGACATAGTGTAAGTGCTGAGAAAACTCCCGCTCCGACTCCGCAGTTCATTTTTGTATATGGTGTGTATAATTGAACCATTCTTCCATTCCGCCTTGGTTGGAAAGCTCATAGCGAAATACTTCTAGGTCAGTCTGGGGATAATGTAGCCGGTCGGTGATTTAACTATTTCCGCTCATAGAGATTCTAGAATGTTACTGTGACCGTAAGGTTTGGCATACCAGCAACCAGATTCCTTGAGTCTGATAGCGCCACGCGACACAGTTCTTCTGATATGTAGGTTAGGTTAGGTTGAGTAAGGTGGGTGATCGCTTCGCGACCAAACACATAGACCGCTAAAGGGTCCGTTGGGATCCCACATGCACGGGAAAAGAATAGCCGTGTGCCCAAGACAACCAATTAGGTAAACCACCCCGCCTGCCTGACAATCTGGAGCAACTTGTCCAGTTTAGTGCTTGCGAATTCCCCAAATCTATGGCGAAGCGCGTACTTAAAGTACGTTCGCGCCTCCAGGCGCCAGACCCGGGCATTCGCAGAGCAGGTGGAAAATACTTTCCTCGGCAACGGGTTTACCACAGCTACGGCACAGATCTGTGACGTCCGCAACACCCAGTCTTCTGGCGTGCCTGCCGATCAGGCAATGGCCCGTCAGTACACCAATTAGGATACGAAGAGTATTCCTGTCTCCGAGTAGGATGAACTTTGTGCTGCTCGCATTTAGGGTCGGCCAGAGCTGCCTGGCCACGAGACACGGTGTAAAGATTGACCATCTTGTGTTAGCCTCTGATATGGCCGTCACGTCGATAGCATGTTTTAAGTTCTCTATGGGCCCCCTCACTGGAAGCGCTAGCGCTTGAGTCAGCGCCGAAACTCTCCTTGCGAGCTCTTCTGGAAGGGTAATGCCGGTCTACCACCAAACGAACTACTTAAAGCAGATTTGGAATTAATATTACTCTCTAGAGAATTGTAGTACATGTTTAGTTACTAATTTATTTTATTTGTATTTAATAGAATAAGGGCAATGTAGAGAATATCTTCTGTTCTATGCTGACTACACAATCACCTTGTCTTGTTAGGTATCGAGGCCGAGTAGGGAGAAATGGAAAATCCCAGTCGCACTTGCACTTGGAGACTGAAGATCGCAGGTGTTCTTTTGGAAAGGAAAAGATGCTTCAGTATTTTAAGCTGAAATATCGATCGGCATCATTTCATAAGCATAGCCGACTACGAATCGGTAAACCAACCAACCAACGAGTCTGTAAGAATCAAAATTGGTTCTATGCGCCCGGTAAACCGAAACCTATAATGGGCCCATCCTCATTTTTTTTATAGTCGGTAAGAACAGAATGTAAAGCGGTTGTATGCGGCCGCCCTTAAGAGTGACCCTCTATCTAAGCTATTTCCAGGGCAACTTGACAATATCCTGGTCAGACGTTATCGGTGCAGTCCAATATAGGCATTAGGACTTAGGGAAAAAGTGGCATTGGATCGATCATAGGAAAACGACTACAGCAGGCTCTGGGCTGCGATGCGCTAGGCGAACCTACTGACCTATTAGTTTGGTTGGTGGTTGGTTTACGTGGTGGACCTATTGAGAGGCAACCAAAACACAGCAGAGAAAGAAGTTCAAGAAGGGGTTAATCATATCAAGCGTTGTATATTAACGAAAGACACTGTTGCTGCTCTTTAGCGGAATATGAGAAATTGAAATGTCTTGAAACTTTTACCCCAAAAGTATTTTCGCAGGAACATACAAGAGACTCTTGTATAACATTTAGAAGAATACAGACACGTGAGCTCCATTGTAGAAAGGTTTACGATAATCGCACTCTGATATCGCAATTTGATAGCCGCAGATTATGCACGATGCGAGCAGGAATGTATTTGAGATTCCTGCGCACAGGTGACTGTTTTCCGATGAAATATTTAAGAGGACGTCGTTGGATTGAAGCTTGTGGAGCAGTTTGTGAGTTTGTGTGCGCTCTAGTAGTTTGCAAAATTAACTGTTTTCATTAGAATGAATTAACCGACTTCTACGACGGCATTGAATGGTTTCGTATTTTTTGCTTGCGGTAGCCGCTCTACTGATTTCAGGTCGGTCAGATTTAATGAGCCCCGTTTGCAGTTTCACTAGCATTTCGAAAAATACTGCATCACATCGTTAAATAGTAAATAATAGTATTTTATGCGGTCCTTGCGATTATCGAACAATTTCCTTCTCTGCTACCAACAGAAATTAAAATCAAATCACAAAACCGAAACGATCAAAAATCAGGCCTTCGCCCTGCCAAGGACTCGAAGCAAACAACAAGAAAAGCTGTCAGCAAAAGTCGTGAAACTAACAAGAAAACCGAAAAATTGCTAAAATTAATTTTTTTGAAAAACGTACGCGTGTCAAAATAGAAATACACACGCATGACCGAACCTATACTCGACGCACTCCGTATGGCGACATCTCTTTCACACTCACTGGGCCTAAATGGCAATTAGAAGAGTTACATAGTTCCAACAAATCGAATCTGACGTGTACTATACTTACTTCCACCGTATTCCCAAAACGGGACGGTTCCGTCCTTTTGCGCCAAATAGGGCGGCTTAAACGAATATTTATACTCGAAACGACGATGCACTACGCTATTAACGTTCCCGGTGGCATGGTTATGTGACGAAATCCATAATATCAGGAAAATTGTCGCACTAGAGACGCTGCACCGCAAACCGGCCAAAGCCATTTTCGTTCCGTTCGGTTCGCTTCTACTCAACTGACGACTGAAGAGTGAGCAGTGAAGAACAAGAAAAAATGCTAAACGTCAACGTGAAAAGGGAAATTTATTCGCTGATATGAGCTGTCAGGGGTGAACATTTGAAAGTTTTTCTTATCGCGTTGGGAATTTTGCAGTACGGCATTGCGACGTATGCAAAATAACGAATTTTTAAAATTTGTAAATTAAATTTTTTAAGCTTCTACAGAAATGCAAGAAATTCTTTGTGGCGCCTGTTTTGGCAATATACTCTATAAGTCCACGGTTCAGACCACGGATTGAGAATAAATGGTGTATTTATTTATTTGAAAATTTTCGTATTTTTATATCTGTGCTGGTGGATGGGCGGGTGCTTATCTCAACCCCTAATCCAACCAATCACGTAGCGCTCATTGAAAAAAAAACATCCGATTCCCATCCAACATCCGAATCCGGTCCCTCATCAAAGTACTGCGCGCTTTGTGTGCTGCTTAACAACAGCCGGTTATCTCATTGCGCTAAGTTTTGTATGGAAAAGGTCCGTGGACGGATGATTTCATGATTCAAAAAGAAATCACTCTTATTATAGGGACGATAAAATTTCGGCTGTGTTTAAATCTCAAAATTTGAGATCTGCTCTCAGTTGTCATCAGTAAGGTTTGCCATTTTATCATGAATTGTTTTTGGTTTCCCCAGCGTTTGGAAATTTTTCAAATATTCTTTCAAAGTTCGAGAAATTTTTTTACTCCTCAAACAGCATTTCGTGCAAAATATGGTCGTTATTTTGCTTCTTCTGAGCTCGCTATTTGTCGCATAATTCAATAATTCTTCCCCAAATTGAAGAAATAGATGAGGACGATATTTATTTTTAACCAGACGGCTCAACTTTCCATACAGCGGGCGTCACGATGGAGTTATTTCGTGAACAATTTGGTGAATCGGTTATTTTACGGAATTGTCCTCACAACTGGCCACTAAGATCTTATGATTTAACACCACTAGACTATTTTCTGTGGGGCTATGATAAATCACTGGTTTACACCAACCAACCCAATAATCTTGATGAGATCGAAGCTAACATTCACAGCACCATAGCGGCCATACCATCCGATATGCTGCACAGAGTCATTGAAAATTGGCGTCACCGGATCAATCAGTACAAGAAAAGTCATGGTAGTCATTTAAACGAAATTCTATTTAAATCATAAATGGCATATTAAGTACCATCTAATAAAACCATTCCGAAACTTTTTTGATCGAACTTACATCGTTTTATTTCAATTTTAGATCCTTTCGTTCTTATTGATAAACCCTATATAGTTGTGTGTATTCCCTTCACGCTACTTAGGCAAGTCATCCCCATTTCAAGAGTTGAAGGCAATACAGCCTACAAAAATAAATTAGTCAAGTTTCTTGAAGTTCTTTGTTCACTAATTCACTAATTCAAAACAAAGCTATGCATGTCTATCGACATCATCAACACCTGGGCATTTTAGTATTTTACCGAACATACCAGCTCCTTCAGCCGAATAGATAGATACTTGCGAGTCGCTGGCGCATGAAAGACTGTGAAACAAACCTCTCATCACATGGCAGCCAATTAGATTCTAGATGTAGATTTCGGACACAATTTTTATTGATCAATTTCCATTACCAAAATAGGTCTCATCTCTTGGAAAGAAATATAATTAAAAACTCTCTCTAGGTTGAAACTTGGAAAATATCTTTAAAGGCCTGAAGAGGAATCCAATAGTCTTCGATGAAATCAAAATTTCCAGGGTAAATGAAGTAACGAACTAAGAAAACCAATATCTTCCCTCTTTGGTTTTGAAACCATTTTTTAAAATTTTCTTAAAAGGACCTACTAGGTTTTGAAATGGGACACAGCCGTGCAATCGGTGTAGACGCTGGAAACTCGGCATTGCACTTTAAATATCTTTCTGGGTGTAAAAATTACATTTGGAGTTGGTGATCCCCAACAACTGCTTAATGTAGTGTCCAATTTAAAACTGAGGCAATAAGAATAAGAATCATTCATTTTTGAAAACATCGTACCATCAAAGAAACTGTGGATTTTATGAGCCCATAGCTTAAATTTATCGGAGCCTCGTCTGTATGCCAGATATGTTTCGTCTTCTGTCTCAATGTCGACGCAATTAAAAATCAGTTCCGTTTGCGAATTTAATGTATTCCTTGGTTTTTGTCTCACTAAATTATATATTCTAATAAATATAATTAACTACCAACATTGTGAACTTGCCGAATATGATGATGATACAGCCATACTTTCTGCTGGAGACACAATGCGTATTTGTAGCAAAACGACGAGTTCTCCAACCTCAATATTTTTGGCGAGCCGATAAACTGGTCAAAATCAGGTAAGTACCTGGATATCTTGATTCTAAATTGACTTTTCATCACCACGCAAGCGATGTGAAGACTCGGTTGAAGAAAACAGCAAAGCCATCTTAAAAATTAGCAGCTGGAGGACACGGTCTTTGGATCGAGACGGTTTTAGGCGACAAGAGGATGTTTATACGGTAAAATTTTCAAGCTCATTGAGCTGTATGACAATATTGTCTCCAGTTCTTTAAGCTGCGAAAGTGTACCCAAATAGGGAATTCTTCCCCGACTTTTTAAGTTGGAAGCAGTTTCCCATTTTGCATGAAGGGATTAATTCAATTATTATTATAACTTCAGGAGGCCAGGGCCCGTCTTGGGCTGTCGTACCATTGATGATGATGATGAACATCACTCACAAATCAACGCGATTATATTATGAGTTGAAAATAAGTGCGTTGAACAGTTTCCAACTTCAAGAGTATATTTTCGGATTTTAAAAAGCAATATTGAATTATACGAAATAAAAATTAAGAGTTTTGTCATGATTAAATTCTTTAACTAATTTTAATAACAACCTCGGCCCCCTTTTCTTGCCTCTCGTTCAGCTAAAACAATTCTTTCGATAAATGTGAAAGAAATGCGGTTAAAAAACTGAACATATGTATGCAAGCTCCTAAATTTAACTTTCAAGCACCATTAACAATTATTTGTTGCGTCTAGTGAAAAAACGATTATGAGTTTGTGTCAATTTCGTTTAGATTTCCTAATTATTTATTTATTTAGGCTACAGTATCACGTCAACCTCTTGATTTGGTGTATTTGTAATAGAATGTTGTATTGTAATCTATTACATGTGAGATTTACATGTAGATGACCTACTAATTTGAATAGTGTTAAGAATTCAGACGAAAATTAATGGTTAGTCCTCAGACTAGTTTAATACACAAAGGGAGGTGCTTTTAGTGGGGGTGGATCCCACATCACTAAGATGTTTCACGCGGGTATCTTAGTGTCAGGACTTTCACCTTCCTGCGCCCAAAAAAAATAAAAATATTGATTAACCATTATCGATGCTTCTTTGCAAAAAATAAAAATTTTCGGATAGGAAAAGGATTTGAACATATTAATACAAGACTGCAATAACTAGGCTTATTAACTTATATTTTTCGATGACACTATTTCTTTCTACACGTCATTACATTCTATTGAGATTATTAATTTGTTAAGATAAATTAAAAAATATATAGCACGTTCTATACAACTTTTAGAGTGTAGAAAATTTGACAAATTTCTTAGGAATTATTAATCACATCCGTTTACGAAATATATTAGATATTTTTGTTTTTTGTTTAAATATTAACTGTTCTTTTTATTATTATTATTTGATGTATTTTAAAAGTACAGCCATACATTGAAAAATAATTACATAGTTGAGCCGTGGAATAAGTCACTTTTTCAACAAAAAATTTTGTTGTGACATTATAAAGATGTTTTATACAACACGAAGCAACTTTCTGAGAATCTATTGATGCAATTGTTTTATCACACTTTTATCAAATACAAGTACATTTTTTCCCGAAAGTTGGCATGAATATTTTTCAACATTTTAAAACGGAAACCCTTAAGCATGTCGATTCAAAAAACTAAAGTGACTTATTCCACTTTCAAAATAAACGGCTTAATTCACTACATACTGAGTACACGTACTCAGACTATTTGTGTAATCTTCATCACTTTTCGATTAAAAGTAAAATAGGTGGTAAAATTATTGTTATGAACGAGACTATTGTTATCAATCAGATGTAGGAACAATTGTAAACTATATACCTACGTAAAACGCGATGTTCTTTCGGACGTAACGCGTTTTCTCCCAGTTCAGATCTGATCGGAGTGAAAATGAAATGATAAAATAAAAGCATAAAGCATAAAGTTTTTTTAAAATTTATTATTCTAACTAAAATTCTAATCTCTCTAGTTTAATACAATATTGTTGCAGCATTTATTTATAATTAGGAAATATTCAAAGAAATTATTTGTAAATTGTTACAATTTTAAATTAAAATTAATGGGGTTTGAATGATTTAAATAAGTGAAAAAAAATGCTCTAAGTAAATGTCGATGAAGTCTTACTACGTGTAATAGCTGGGAGAATTTATCGTTAGTTTCACTACTCATCATCTACACGGATCAGCGTGTTTCCTGTACATTTTAGTTTATGTATATTATTATCATGTAGTTCATATAATGTAAAAAAAAAAATTGATAAAATAAATTCAAGTGTTCTTTTAATGAATTTGTAAAGAAAATAAAATTAATGATTATGTGAAGAATGCAAATTAGACGGATTCGAAAATAAACTTTTCATATCATCTTCAAAAAGTGCAATAGTTAACATTGCTCCGAGACCACAAGACATTCCGAATAATTGCAGAAGGCATTGCGATAAAGCGCTTTTTTCATTATGTGTCGATGTTAATTCCGGCATCTGTGAACCATACGAAAAACAATTAAAACCGAATATTTGTAAGCAATAAATCAAAAAACGCACCATATCAACGAGAGCAATGTAAATAAACATGCCCGCGGCACAGGCAAATACCCAAGCCGATGCCTCCGGTGTATTGCCAATTAAAATTCCCAGTATCATTCCCAAGAAGCTTAACACCGACGACAATAAGTTATAGTACACGGCCTGTTTAGCTGACATGCCAGCTTTTAAGAGTACGGCAAAGTCGCCCAATTCATGCGGAAGTTCGTGACAAAAAACGGCAATTGCAGTCGAAAATCCTCCGGCGATATTATTCGAAAATGCAGCACCTATTCACAAGAAAATATTACAGAACAATAATTTAAGTTCGGTCCGTTGTAATTGAAAATATAGTAAATAACAAACCGATTGCCATTCCATCAGTAAAATTATGCAAACCGTCGCCCATAACAACCATCCACGCGACAGCACTTAACGATCTCGGCGGTGAATGAACGTGACCATGCTTATGAGAATGACCGTGATGCGACGATTCGTGTTCCCGCAGAATGATCGTATAAGTTTCTTCGCGAACTCGTTCCTTATCACGTTCAACTTCAAGATCAATACTTGGTAAAAGTTTCTGTGCATTTTCATTATGATCGCCATGATCTTTAGTATCTTTACTGGTACTGTCATTATTGCACGAATTGTTGTACGTACAGTTTTTTTTACTGTTTAACGGTGTAGCTGCTAGAGATTCTTTATTTAATTTTGCATTCACTTGATTATGATGATGATAATGATCTTCTTTTGTATCCATTGCAATTTCATTGTAACAGTATGGATATGAATTGTAGCGATCTTTACATAGTTTATCACCTGTTGCCGAATTATTGATGGACGCTGAATCTGGATCGCGCATAACTCGAACACGAGACGATGGTTTTTCCTTTTTTTCGATCTTTTTTCGCCATTCTGCGATCATTGTTAGGCCACGTTCGGTTGCAAAGAAGAATATTATTCCGAGAACTGCTATTAGGCCTTTCCATGTCATACTGGCATGACCATCCTCGGCGGCATTGAACGTCATCATTGCCTAATAAAAATTGATATTTTCAGTCAAAATTGACTCTCTATATAATAATAATATTTCTTAATAAGTAACTAAAAACAAAACAAAAAAATCTTTGTGAAATTAATAACCATTGGAATCACCGCGTGCTTTTTCTGTGTCGAATGGGGTAGGTTTCATGTTTGTATAACTTTTACGTCGCTTATAAGAGATTTTTAGACAATCCTATTTACCTTCGTTAGATTAATTAAGGCGAATAACTGCTCAAGCAATCATACACAAAGATCGCGGGTGGGTCCGTTTTCCGACAACATTGTACAGTTCAACATCCGCAAGATCCATACCATCTCAAGTAAATCAACCCGGAAAGTGAGGTCTCTTTTCCTTCAGAATCATGTCAATAGCTTAGTTGGGTCCTTGGGTAGAATTGCTTCTCTCATCTCCTCGATTGATTCAGAGAATGCCTTTCGCTACATCTTGCGCTTCGGTCTCCAATGACCTATTGGAAAAGATGTCCCAAATTTTAACCCCTTTGATAAGTCGACGTGATTCATTTTTGTTGTACAGATCTAGGCTTTATGGTCTGATAGTTCGAGCAAGAACCCCCTACACTACCGTAGCTAGTCCCGGCCGCCAGAAAGCGCGTAGCTCCAGCTCGAACGTAAGCAACAAATTCGGACGTAGGCGCAATTGGCCCACTGTTTCCCTACCTTGTTTCCCTGCCTTGAAATCTGTAGATATCTTTTGGAAAAATCTTTTTTATGCCTTCGGGATTAGACAAGGTTTGCAAACGTTATCTATTTTAAAATCCTGGAGTTTTATTTTTAATAACATCTTCAATGAAGTAATTTTATAAATTGTAAGTTTGATCCTTACGTATGTTCGTAGCGGCAAATAATTTTGAACTCTCCCTGTCCTTATAACATTTATCAAAAATTAATTATTTTCTCCACAGCCCATACTTATTATTAAAGCTTCTCAACGTAAAGAAGAAAAAAAACACTACAACAAAACATAACTTACGTGTGGCAATAAATGCAAAAGTGCATCACCAGCTAAAGTTCCTACAGCTAAGGCAACTAAAAATTGTATGATATGTTGATAGAAATGCCGATCCATACAGGGAATAACTGCAACTCCAAGAAGACCAACTAAACTCACTCCCAAAACCGAAACAGTAGCATACATCCATACTGGAAAATAAAAGTCAAATTATAACTCCTCAATTATCCAAATCTTTCTAAAGATCGCTTACCTGTAAATCGATTTTGATCTGGTACAAGCTCGTCGTGATCTGGTACAAGTTCACTTGAAATACATCCAGATTTCTCCAATAAAGTTGGAGCAGTTAATTGATACAAAAGTATCGGACAGATATTATATAAATCATCCGAATTGAAAAAAACCCGAGATTTATTGGTGGTAGCGGTGTTATTTGTTAAAGGTTTTTCCGTAATGTCTGTAGACTTATCATGATCGTGGACAATAATGGGATTTTTTGAAGCCGGTGCAACACGATTGATCAATTGTAAGCTAGAAATACACTGAAAAAAAATAGCCAATATAAGTGAATTGAAATAACGAAATATTAAAAAGTTAAATTGCGAATTCAATTGAACTCCTCGAATAATAATCGAACTGAATTAAATTTAATTTACCGTTTCGTTCGATGTTGACTTGGGACTCGTAATTGCAGTCTCGTCGTTTGGAATTCGTTCTTCAATTAAATTATATAATTTCAAGTGGTTCAGCATTTTTTCGAAACCAATTAAATTCATTGTTGATCCATTTGCTTCGCCGAATTGTTCGAATAGTTTTTTCATAAATCTTTTTGAAATTTCAATTCCATTCGCGTTTGATAGCGGCTCGTCGTGATGATCAGTATGTCGTTTCAAGCGATTTTTTACCTCATTTTTACTGTCCTTTTGGCTAGTGATTTTCGTTCGGCCGCGACGTTTTGTATACTCATTGCCTATTCTAAGTCCATGATCAGCGTTCAATTTATCATATGTAATTGTATTTTCGAGAGTTTCCACGCTGTTATAAAGAGGTCTAATTTCTTTTCCTGCCAAATTTGGTTGGATGATCGAGTTGGAACCGTCCAAATGGTCCTTGCATGGTAGATGATCTGCGCATAGTAGACACACTACGCAGACTGCCATTAAGTGTCGGGCCATGTTTAATTTATTCCACTTTTAATTTACTTTTAAGTAAATAATTATTAGATTTGAAATCTCCTTCCACCTATGCGAGTTGACTGTTTTACATCCATTTATTGCAAAGCCCGTATGCTTTAAGTACAATCTGTAATTAAATATGTTGAAATTAATTATAGCAGTTCTGTTAAAATACGGTTCGACGATTGTTGACGCAAGCAAAGTTCAAAACGTTCAATTTCTATCACTCATTTATTTGCTTATGAAATAATTATGATTTATTAAATTATGCAGCAAATTTATGAGCTGGGTAAATTAATTACAATTTTATTCTAATTTATGAATTTGTATTATGCCGGCAATTTAAAATAAGGCAGCATTGTGAAAATACAATTGTCGCGTTCAGGAAAAATATATTGTTTGTCATACTCGTAATTCCACAAAAAATAAATAATAGAGATGAACAAATATTTATTCAATGCAATAAATAGTTGATATGCTACAGAATATAAACCCAAAATTTAACTAACGTAATTTATTGGTTTGCAGAATTATTAAATAACACTTTGAATTTGAACTCTTAACTACTTCATTGGTTAGTAATTTCCATAGGTGTTCCTGAACCAAGTATGGTAAGGTCTTGACTTAAAATTTCACAATTGGGATATTTATTACTTGATACCATTAAATGAGTCGTAATTGATATCAATAAAACATTGTCCACGATTAGTTTCATAACAGATAGATCACCACAATGTATTGATAGCAATTCAATTTCATCTCTTAATTAAAGTAATCGACCCTGTGAATTGATGAGTATGACTGTTTCCTGATCATCGTCGTTATACAAAATAGAAACTTTGTTGTTCACTTTGCAGCTCACAGGACTGATATAACATCTAAGTAACATTCTTGGGCTCGGTTTTCCATCAAAATCTGGGATTATAGACTAGCATGCGAACACATTAGGCCATGAAGAGTAGGGGCGTAAGAAAACCAACCGGCATCTTCGCAAACTATAAACATTTCATTTGATCAATATCGCTAAGAAATATCGCAGTCAATAAACAATTATCGACTGAATCACAAGCTATTAGATAGAGAAGCAGAAGTAACCCTTTACAATAAAAAATTTAAGAACAGTATATCGACGAGTCACAGTCAAAAGCTTAAGCATCCATTCAAACTAGAAGCTATAGCAGCATAACGGCTAAATTTTGACTGGAATCTGTGTCGATCGCATGGGTCGTGTACAGATCGCGGTTTGGGCTATCGATCGATTATGGTATATGAAAAGGCTTCAAGGAAGAAATAGGGGTATATTCTCTAGGCTGCTACACGAAGGACTCATTCGATTTGTATCATATTCTGAACTTTCGCTTCAAACATTATAAATTTTAAGTATGCAAAATTGCAAGTTCCTAACTTGAAGCATTCGAGCAATAATTGTGAAAACGTGTTTCAAGGACTCTTGTATGGAAGGTACGCGAAGGAGTGGAAGAATATCGCCCATTAACGAACTTATCTTTACTTTTTCTATTTTACAAGTTGTGACAAAATTTCAACTTCCTAGGTCGACGCGTTCGTGAGTTATCGTGCAAACGGACGGACGGACAGCAAACGGATTTGGGGGGTTTGACCCAAAATAAACATAAAATAATATATATAATTTTTTTCGTCCGAGGCTTGGTTCTATGCGTTACAAACTTTTCGGGCTGGATTAAACTTATAATACTCTATTGCCCGATTTCACAGTGGTAGCTTAAGCTCTGTGTGGAGCTTAAGCTTAGGAACATCTTCGATTTCACAGTATTGGCCTAAGTCTTCAGCTGAGACAAGCGCTAGCTTAGCTTAAGCCATCAATTTTGCGAGCTTTAGCTCCGTAATAAAATAAGCCTACGAACTGTCAAACTTGTAATTTTTTCTGTATTCAAGACTGTATAATTAAAAAAATATAGCCGCGTAGCTACTCCACTACATAAGAAATATCGAATGTACGCAAATCAATTACAAAAGCTTACAGTAGGCTGCCAAATGAAACGCTACTACGCATTGTGCTTGGTTTAGCTAAGCCGCACGATACAAAAAACTGTGAAATCAGTCGAAACGAATCCATAACTTAAGCTACCTATTCTAGCGTAATTAAACCTTAGCTTAAGCTACCACTGTGAAATCGGGCATATATGATTTCATCTAGAGTATAATCATTTCTTATTGAGAGTAATTTTTCGAATTACATATCAGCTTAAAGTCCAATATTTCATTTCTCAGTAATTGTTGATTAGGCAACTCTTCCGCTGAAGCACTCATATAATGAAGGCATAAAATATTGTATTGAATTATTTATGCACATTTTGAGCACACTTTATAATTTTTTCAGCCCAAAATTGTCGCTCATCGCTGAAGTATACGTCTACTTAGCCACTAATTTAAAAAAAAAAAACATTTCTTTTCGGTAGACACGATTGCGGGCGTTCTGCTTATCTCAAATTTAAAATCAAATGGCATTTTAATCTGCGAAGTTTGAACTAGTTTCGGTACTAGGATTATCGTAAACTATTGAAAAGTGAATTTTTTGCAACTTGTTGAACTCTTTATCGCCAATTTTGGTGTTTTTTTACGACTTCTTCAGCTCGACAAAAAAAATCGGCTTGATGATTCACAATTATTCTAGTTTTCAAAGTGTCTACATGAGTACTGAATAAGTTCACCAAATTTCAAAGAAATTCGTGCGATAGATTTCGAGATATCGTGTGATTTGAAAAATACCGGATTTTAGAAAATATAACGGCCTGTTTCTTCCGAACGGCTTCGAATATCGGAAAACCACTTCCCCCACACATTCTACATTATATTTCGATGCAATTATTGGAAAAAAATTTTTTTTTTTGAACCAGTCACACGTGATGGATGACCACCTTAAAGAGCCAACATTGCTTCAGAAAAAAATTTTAAGCTCCAGCGATATGGAATAAATATTTTATCTTTATAAAAAAAAACCCCCCCTTTTTCGAACATTATTAAGAAAAAAATTGAGAAACTGAAATGCTTCCAAACTAACTAGATCAGAGTCACTTCGGTCAGGATTTCATGGACCCATCAGAATTTCTGACTATTCCTCTTCGCAAAATAGTAGGCTTTATTGAAAGCGCAGGGATTGAAGAGGAATCATAGTTAATCCGGAGGGACGTCACAATAGGCCCAACTGTGGCTGCAGTGACACGAGATTAACTCTTCCGTAAAGAGTTAAACATACCAACTCCTATTACCAATCTATCTATTTAACTAGATCAGAAGATCAACCAACTGGCTGAAAATATTCTTTTGAACAGGAAACTTCAGTAACTATTATTTTTCGACTGTACAGCTCATATCCCAGATCAGACCTAAAAGGATATAAAATAATTTAAGATGAAATGCATGTCCTTCAGCTAGTAAGAAATATCTGAATGAAAAAAGTGCATAAAGATGGTGTGTTAGTAGAAATAAATTTCGTTCGACAAGATTTAAAAGAGGAAGCATTTATTTTTCAGTTTTCTAATAAATCTTAGTGTATACCGTACACCATAATAAAGTTGCACTGAACAACAGTCGGTACGAAGTTCTAAATAATGGATTTAAACTGTCTCCATATTGTTTTAAATCAATGGAATTTACGATGATGTTACAGCATCTAAAAAATTTATGGAAACCGACCTAAAAAAAACAGTAGGTACGTAATAGTTATTGATCAAACTTGAATAGAAGTACATATGTAGTTAGTTACCGTGCATATCTTGTTTACCATTAGTTTCCAAAGTCAATTTATTTTCGTAAACATGCAATTTTACTAACCGAACGGATACATTTAACTACGTATGGTACTAACCAGTATCAAGAGAAGTTCAGTTGAATCGGTTCAATTCAATAAATTTAAAGGTCATATCGATTGCGTGGTTTGCAAACATTACAACTTTTATTAGATGAAGAAATACTTTGTTGGAACTCCTTATAGTACCTGCAATTTTCAGTACCTACATGATCCTTCTAAATAGGGCAGTAGAACAACGTTCTAAAGTTCTATTAAGATATTTTTACTTATATCACGGATGTTAGTTGGGGACTTGAGGTGCTTCACACCAACGATTAATATTGCTCAATTTGCAGCAATTTCAGACAATTTTGACATCACGAAAACATTCAGCGACATCTGAAATTGACGATATGGATCAATTTGTGGCCAATTCATTGCTCAGCAATGCCTAGTGATGTGGAGCAATACTTAGCAATTTGGCAATAAGATCATACACGAACAATTCAGTCTATGAACAACACGAAAGCTAACTTGATAAGCAAATATAAAACATTATATAAAACTTGGAAATATTTGAATTCCAAGCCATTATAACACGAAACTTGACAACAAAATCCAAAAATCAAAACAAAACTTGACAACTGAATCACCGAAAGAGGACAATTGCCTGGAATTTGCCAAGCTAGTGGAAATATAGCAGCTATAGGGCAAGTAATACCAGCAATCTGTGAAAACATTGCCACAATGCCGAAATATTGCCGAAACTAGCAAGATATTGCCTTATATTGCTTCACTAGTTTTGGCAATAGTCGTCAGGCAATTAATTGCTTGAAAAAACGCTCGTGTAAGTGCATCTTTAGACCTACAACCGTTAGCCTCTGCGAATTTTTCATCGTAAAATTTACGCGACTATAAATTTATTTTTATACAGACGCAAAAATGGATTTATCCAAAAATCCAAGGATTTGAAGGATTAATAGTTTTAAAGAACATTCAATTTTTTAAATTTAAAGGTACTTTATGGAAAAAATATTTGTTTATAATTTTTTAAATCAACTATAAATCAACTCCCGGGGTAAGTCTATATATAATAAATAAATAAGTAATTAAATAATAAGTAATTGTAGAGTGAAAATTCTTGCACAAGATCAGTGTTGAAAAAAAATATGGATATTTTAAAACTACTGATCTTTAAGACGATCTACCCAAACTTGAAATTCTAAGAATTCCCACAAAATGCGAAAGGCAAAATTTTTAATATTATTTAAATATATTCACCAACATTTTTTTCGTTAGGTCCAACAATTCGTATCGAAACCACTTAAGACAACTTATAAAATAAAATTAAACTTTTCAAAGATTTAGACGGCAAGAAAAAGCGTCCGCTGCAAAAGCTCAACGGCCGTAAACTAAACTGGCTTCAAGAAATTATTGTACTAACGGCGATCTTTTTACATTTTCTTATGTTCACAAGAAACGACTCAAAATGCTGACGTTAACGACAAATATCCCATAAAATGAGCAAACATTCTCACAATGGGACATTTTTTATAAAATATTTAGCACACCCAAACGGGTCACTTATGTTTATAAAACGTCTATCATGGATCATGCAGTGAAAAACCGGCACAAGTTAAGGTTTAAAAAACCACTACATAATATAAATGTATAACGAAACAGTAAATAAAATTCATGAGTTAGCCTTTAGCAACGAAATAATTGCGACGTTACTCATTTTTCAACTTTATCGCTTGTTGTTATAACGACTGCTTTTCGAGTATAAGCAACGATCGTTTAACGTAATGAATCCGACCAGCTTTTAAACGATGGATTTAACTTTAAACTATAGCGCCAAGATAATACTCTCCAGTAACCCAAGTTGATCATGGGCTTACATATATCACGAATTTCGTGCGATATATGCAGTTAGATAAATACAAGTAATTTGTTCAAGTTTATGGTACTCGTATCGAAATATGTAACATTGCAAATATAATTTGATGTACGTTCTGAAATTACAGATTGGTGTATGTTCGGACCTTTTGATATTTGATACGGAATTGGTTTGTGCTCGTCGGCAATTAATCACATTTTAGAACCTCTGAACAATTTTATGGTTTGGTTAGTTTACAGAATATCGCTAACGTAGCGTGAATAGCAGGATATCAAGTTATTAACAGACCTTCATATTCCGAGTCGAAACCAATGCCATTTCATAAATTAAATAATCTACTGATGCTTCAAATTTTTCAAGTTCAACGTTCGATCGATGTACGTACATTATAAATTACAAGTACATTAATTTACAGTGTGCTACGAGTATGTTATGTAAGAACTACCATTGCGTGAATATTTAACCGGAAAACATAGGTATCAATCGGAAGATTATGATTTTTCTAGCAATACAAAAACAGATTGGAATGCGCGGAGATTCTTCCAAGAATCAATTTTGCAATACCAATACATCTTTTTAGTTTCCTTCATTTTTCGTGTACAATGGCTACTACTCTCGACCAGAATTCTTTTACGCGAAATACGAGGTTTCGCCAAAAGCTAAAGGTTCCGGATATGTCTTTCTGGGAAACTCTTCTTTATTGACTGGATTTTTTGAAAATCTAGAGAGGACTCTACTTATCGGATTGAACATCCTTAAACCTATATGGCAAGCCTGTTTCAGGGAAGTGATATTGCTTTTTTTTTTTTTAATAATTCAATAATTTTTATCTATTCTTTTTAATTGTTTTGTTACAAAATTCATAGTTGTGAGAAAACAGATTGTAACAAATTGAGAAATGTATAAAAAAAAAAAATGTTCCCAAAACGATTTTAAATTTTTAGTTAGATTTTTTGATTGGTGCAGTTGAGCGAAAAGTGAGTCGAAATTGAAGAATTTGGAGCAGTTTATTCTGGGAAGTTAAAACTCAGTAGGTACATATTTATTGAGATTCTAAAGGAACAAGTTCAAAATATAATTTTTATGGCGAGAGTGCCAAGGCAGATTTAACTAGTGGGATTTGGCCGATAATTACTACCTCCACATTGTCATTTTTTTTTGCAAATACTACGTTTACTTTTAACAGATTCTTTCGATTCCAGGTGAGTTTTGAATTCTGGATTACTATTCACTATACACAATGAAACTGAATAAGCATCTATTGTGAGAACCTCAGTTATAGTATGGCTCCAGATGGGCATTTTGCAGCAACACACATGTCGTATCATGGGCACTAGCCCTTACCTGCCGCCAGAACTTATATATCGCGATTGTTCTTCTACTTGTTTCTTGGACAACCGACTCTAGTCCCTCGCGTGCATTATTAAAAACCTACTTGAAGATGTTTTGATATGGTTTCCAAAGCACAACTGATTCATTGCCACTATATTCATCTGATTCCCAATGCTTATCTTTATCGAGCGAGTCGTTCTTCACAAAACGTCGTTAACAGTAACGCCTGACCAGAATATCACCAAAATCTGACTAAAATATTAGAAATGCTGTTCGAAATCGTAATTTGAGCAAAAAAATAAAAAAATTTCTAGTTATAAGTCCGAAGATTACTTTAGTTTAAAACGAAAAACATTATTTACATTATAAGAATTTACAAACAATATGGATGTTATTTTTTGGGTTAAGCTCCAGTATGCGGTTACAGTTTGCGGCACAGGGAGCTGGCCGCGTAATAACTTATACCACATATCAACACTGTAACCGCGACTGGGCGATTGACCGAAAATCAATATTCCAAAATTGCGTCCATTCAAAAAAGCAAGAAAATAATTTGATGTCCCACCGTCATAAGGGCTAGTGCAGACCACGAACTAGTCAGTTGGGCAACTTTTTAATTACATCCAGGAGCGCACACTCTCTTTTCGTTCACCATACAAAATACTCGGCTTATATAGTTACATCAGATGTCTGCTTAAAAAGCATCAATCACGAAGTAAACAAGCAGGCTGGTTTTGTGCAGAAACTGTCCACCCTGAAGGGCTATATCAGATATCTAATATTTAAAAAAGAGCGACCAAATACAGCGGGAAAACGATGTTATAAACGATTGTTAGTTGCTGCGTGTGCGTATGGCTATATAAGTTGCTGGACACTAGCCCGAGAGCTTGAGCTTGCTTCCATCGAAAAGTAATTGTCTTGCATACACAACTTCTAGTTTAGACGATTCGAATCGGTTGGGTTGTGCGCTTCCAAATAATCGCCATTAGCCCACAATTAAGGGGTTATACGCAATCATAAGGCCGAAAAAAACTGTTTTTAAAGTATTTTTTCTATAAAGCCATTTTTTATTTACGTAAAAATTTATATATACATATATACAATGGAAACTTTTAAGTTTATTTTGGTATTTTTTTTTTAAATAATAATTTTTAAAACTGCTATAGCTGATTGCCGAGAACTCCTTTCAAGAAAGTGGTTTGCGGTGATCTCGATATCTCTAGATAGGATCAACTAAAATAACCAAACAAAAAAGATTTCAATAGTATAATGTACCTATTACCTAGAAATTAATCCAAGGAATACGTAACATATAAATGTTTAACAAAATGGCTGCTTTTAAAACAAAAATTGCGATTGCGGTCTGAAATTATTCATAAATTGGAAAATATTATTCAGAGAGAAAAAACCTTCGATTAATCACTAAAAAATGCAGTTATAGAGATTGTGTAAAAATTTCAGATTTATCGGTTTTGCCGTTTCCGAGAAATCGAGATCACCGACTTTATAAACACTTACTTACTTACTTACGATGGCGCTACAGTCCAAATCGGACCTTGGCCTCCTAAACACAGTTTTGAGAAAAACGCATTCAAAGTTTCAAAAACTCTTTCAAACGCTCCTAGAGGTCGTTACAAATGTGAGTATAACTTCGAGAATATTTGCCGGATTGACATGAAACTTTCTGTGAATATTCTTAAATATAATGTAGGTACATTACGAAAATGAGAAAATTTTTTTTTGTGTTTTTTGGAAAGTTGTGACTGCGTATAACCCCTTAAACTATCGCCTGATAAAAAGTCTGAGAGGTGTTCTAAGACATATGACGTTCGTGAAAATGTACTCAATCCCTGCAATATAAATGTATGTACATCCCTATATTGTTCTCTCAAAATAATGAAACAAACCATTAGATGCTCCAAACATTATGAAAACTATTAACGCCTGCTAATTTACACGTTACACGTTTATCTGTGCAATTCTTTAAGTTGCATAATGTGGGGGTGATAACTCTTCCATTTTTATTTGAGATTGACTTAACCACGTCTTTCTTATCAGTTGTTATATTTAACATTTCAATTTTAAGACTAAATGCTTCAATATAATATATAAATAATCGTACATTTATATATAACGTTGTATAATAATCAAGATAACATTCTAATAAATGGAGATATAAATAGAAATATTTTTATAAACACTGATTTCAACGTAAATCTAACAAAAGTGGGATATATTTACTACATAAAGGATCCGGCGACAATATATATTTTTTTTAAGTATATGTCGCATAATATTACACCAATATGAAGCTTACGTTGTACTAAATAAATATGCAACAGATTTAGATAAAATAATAATAATATTCCAAACAGAGCTTGAAGTATAATGGAAGTGGCACCATTTAAATTAATTACCTAACAGGATTATAATGAGTAAATTTCTGATTTCAAATATGTATCAAAATTTTCTTTATCAAAATAAGTCATTTAACATTTAAATATTGACTTCATAAAAACTTATCTTCATATCAAAGTAGAGCTTTGATATTAGCACTTTGCTAACGTTATTAGCTCCCAAAAAAAATCTTGATTTTACCTTATAACCTTCATTTCTTCAGATATGTATTCGCAGGATACGAGTCATAACATTTAAGATTTAGATAAGCACTTATTGTATGATTAATGAAAGTAGGAGGAATTTCTGTAAGGTTAAGTGCGACATATTGTCCAACAAAAATAGTAAAATAATCAAAGACATTTCATTTCATTTCAGTGGTGAAACTATCAAGGAAGAAAGTTGCATTATAGTCCTTTAAAAAACTACAACTCTAGAGATTAGCAAACGTACATTTAGAGATGGTGGTAGATTTCATCGGAGGCGGAGGGATTCCTCCAAGAACCGCGACCATTGGTCTATTGTGCTGGTGATAGCTAATGACCCAGCATGAGTACAATCATGGAAAGTATATAATGCCTATTTTAATATTGATACAGAGGCTCCTTTTAGTCCTGAAGTACGGCGTTGTCTTTAAGTTAAAGGTTTCTAGTTCTAAAATCATTCACGGTTGTATTTCTATGTCCACATTTGAGCTCCAAAGTACAGTCCAAAAAATATTTGACCACATTATAAAATAGCATCAAATTAAAAAAAAAAAACCTATAGGGTAATTAATTTGGTTTTATGGTTTTTATAAATTTGTTCCGGTTGTTTAACGACTTCAAAGTCAACAAGAAAAAATTTGGCGATTTCGTCAATTAGTTTTGTAAATAGTTGTTATACATATAATATACATATCTAATACATTTTTTTTTACCAGGACTTAACAACACACGGGAATTTGATCACTATACAAAACTCGAAATATATAACACAATACAAAATATATAACAATACTTCTGCAACCTTCTAACCACTTTACCAGACTGAGAACCTTCTATTAAAAAAAAACAACATCATATAATAAATTCAATTTTTGTTTTGTTTTGGATTTTCGTTCCAAGTTTTAAAACCACCACCAAAAATGTACTTTCAACACCTTAACGAAATATCTTATTTAAAATAAATTTTTAAAAATATTTTGGTACGAGTAGGAATAGTATCGGGATTATCCCGTATTTCCTGTGACATCGAATTAAAATGATATATTGTGGCTAATGCAGGCATAGAAGTTATCAATTTAAATCTGAGGTTTTCAGATGATACCTTTTATGGATCGCATCAAATCAATGAGTAATAGTTAATCCAGTACTACATGTACATATGTTTTAATGTTTAAGACAAACATGGTTATGATCAAGAAAGATTTGTTGAATGGAACCGAAAAGAACCAGTTCTTCTGGACAAAATTTTATTCAAGATATTATCAATGAGAATGGTTCCATGAAGCAAGGAAACTGCACACTAAATTTTGAAGTCGGATGGATGGGTATGTTATAGAGGCATAATATCGATCTTATGATTACAATGTATGAAACCGTTGAAACGATAGTTTTCCATATTTAAAGTTCTTTGACTCTCAGACCCCGGGCCACTTCGATTTCGTACAGTACAGGTAACGATAAAAAAGAGACACCTATGAAAGGACAGACTCGTCTTCAGAACCTTCACAATAAAGATCTATTACACTCCTAAGTTTCAATTGAACAAAAAAAAAATGGATTTTAGTTTTGGACTCCGCCCAAATGTATACTAGTGCAGTCTACGCCGTTAATTCGAATCCCGCCCAGGTCATGGGTTTACCACACAACACGGTCTCAGAAATATTGATTGATACAGAAATTAACACACAAGTAATTAATAGATAGATATAATTTCAAATCACAAGGTTAATATAGAAATTCATTTTCATTTTAACAAAAATATCTATAGATTAGCTAATGAATTCCAAACGGCTGCATGTAAAAATACAATGATAACAAAGTTAAACATTACTACGTTTGTCGAAAAATGTGTGATAATGACTAACATTGAACAAGTACCTCCATACAATGAATATAAACTGTTTTCCTTAATTTTTCTCAAAATTTATTTGGTATATAGAAATCAATTAATAATTGATGAAATTGGAACAAACTCTACGTAACATAAAATACATTGTTCAATTGGAACAACGACAAGATAATTTTATTGAAGAGATCTAATTAATTATTGCCAATTATGATTTAATTTCGAATCGAGCAGTATTAGAGTACGCTAAAGTCATTCCAATCTAGAAAATTCGCAATATAGGTTAATTACACAAATGCATATACCAAAACATATTTGTTTTTTGAATCAGTGAATTATTTTTAGGTCATCGCCATCTTCACATAGATTTTATTTTTTTCGTTTTGAGTTTTACGTGCAGGTTAAAAATACCAACTCATGATTAGAATGTGGGTTATATATCTTATGAGACTGGATGAATGTCATATCTGCAAGATTCACTAATCCACAACCTGAACAATATACACACGATCATCCACATGCACGCGCGCTATAAAATTCTTAAACGTGTGTGTTCTATCATTTCGTGTGTCTTATAGTTTTACTAGATAAATTGTATGATGTATGATTAGCGGTTTTAAGTAATAATATTTAAACAAAATGCTGATATTTCTGGTATGGTATTCCGTGTCATATACTTGTACTTTACGATATATTCATATTTCATCTTCAAACAGACCGAACTGTCGTATTCTTCAACTTGCGAGTCTTGTTTCTGCCGCAAACCAAAACTTATATCAAATTCTGTTATTGAATTACTTATATTATATTTCAGTGAATATCACAGGAAACAAATTAGTTCCGTGCGCAGAATTCGTAAAAAATAAATTAAAATGTAACATACACGGCAAATAAATTTGTCAATTTACTAATTGTCCATTACAATTAAAATGGCAATTACAAAGTTGGCTACACACGATCGTTCTACTAATGATCATGGTGAAGACTATGCTATTTGACAGTTTTATTTGAAAACAGCTTTTTAAAGTGATAAGTGAACAAAACAACAAATGTACCAGCAACTCAAGCAATAAGTGCATATCTTGCGCATTTCATCTTCCAAAATAAGAGTTGGAAAACAATAGTTTTTTGCCAACTGACATTTCATTTTACGTAAATTTTTACTTATAAAGCCTCGTTTTCACTGTGATAGTTTTTGCAAAAGTTGCTGTCATGATAATTACTATCGTCATAACTATCACCATGTAAACTTTTCGATAGTTACTTTCGCGCTGTCATGATAGCACTATCGCACTACCATGCTTGACGAGATAGTTGATAGAACTATCGCGATAATTTTATCTTGACATTGACATTTGACGTTAAAAAAATAATTTCAAAACAAAGATATTTAATAATAATTTCGATCTTGTGAATAAAAAAAAATATAATTTTGATTTTATGTGTACGTGATTTTGTGTGTCCGTGATTTTGTGTGTCCGTGATTTTGTGTGTACGTGATAGACAAGTGACATGTCTAATTTCGCTATCGTACATCGCGCCGTGTAAACAAGCTCACACTATCATACTATCGTGCTATACTTTCGCGAAAGTCCTATCGTACAAAACTATCGCCGTGAAAACGGGGCCGCAAGATTCGTTGAAAAAAATGTTGACCAAAAATGGTTGATCTCTAGTACGTTTTCGGCATGTATTTCCTAATGCCCGATTACAATTGTTCATTCAGCCAAGATCCTAATGTATTTAGGCCATATAACATCCAATAAGCTAAATGGTCAAATGACATACAAAATCTTAATGGGCATTTACAGTCTGCCGTGAGTCTAGAGTATCAACAATTCCCATATTACACCTTCTGGCACAGGGCAGTAACAATGTTCTTTACATTACGGAAGTTCTTCTGAAGCTGCTCACCATGTTTGTTTTTTTTTTTTGGGATAAGTTTTTACCCTTTGCCCGACCATGCTAGTCTAGCGAGGCCTCAATGCTTTCAATTTATTATCAGCAAGTTTGTAGCAATATCTAAGAAGACGCTCTATTTGCAGCTATTATCAGAATTTATTTATTAAGACTCAATAACAATGAAATGTTACAAAAACTTTATTAATCTCATGAACTAAGAACTACGTATATTGTGTACTTGCCACACTACATACGCTTATTGCGTAATATTCAGATCCAAAAAGGAATGGGGAAGCAAAACTTGTTCATATATTGTAAATCTACTATCCAAATAAGCAGCACCTTTGGTATTTTAACTGGTGTTTTTCAATCAAAGTTTTTTTGACTGATATACCTCAATGGCAGTAGCTAAGGCAACGATTGATCACAGTGGAGAAGTTCGTGTAGTCCCGTCTTCAAAGACTTCTTTGACGCCTAAAAACTACCCTTGCAGAACAAAATTTACAGCTTAGATCAAATTAGAAAAAAAAAGAAATGAAGAAAAGAACTGATACATTTACAAAGATTTTTCCTTGGCTACGAAACTATTGTGGAATTAATGTCAACTTTTTTGAATTCAATAAACGTAATAGCCGCAGCACGGCGTGTAGTACGCCAAGTAGCCTTGCGTTTATTATGCTTAAGTATACATGAATCTATTCAAATTCAAACCAAATCGAATAATTTAAACGATCAGAAGCATCGTATAAAAATTTAAGCAGAATGTTGCTTTCAAGTTTCTAATAACTCATTAACTATGTACTTTTAATATTCAAAGGTAAGTACCGAGTCATACTCTGTACTAGTAAAAAACTTGTTTCATCACAGTAATGTTGAGCAAAATATGCAGGAAATTTACTAGGATAAAATATGTAAATAACATACTAATGATAATATTATTTTTACGAAGCAGTGTGATGCAATTTTTACGTAATTCATATTTTATAATTCTTATCAAACGGACTTTGTCATTGCGATGATTTATTAATATTATTTTATTATCGGTGGATACTGTGTATGTTCACAGATATGTAGTAGATTAAGTGTATGGTGTATAACATATTCAGTTCCAGTTTTACCTAAAGATAGCCGGATAAATATTATAGCAATATAATTTGGTATTGATTTTAAATAAATACTCGGTTCGGTACTTCGGTTCAACAAAAAGTTAGGTACGTGCGGAAGGTTAAACAATTTTTATTTTAATTTAGGCCCAATACTTGAATGAATGTAATTTTAAAAAGTTTAGTTTACATTTCATGTTGATCCTCTACCACCACAACCCCTAATCTAGAACTTAGTAGGTAAAATAAAAACATAGATCACCGTCGGATTCAACTTTCTGGTCGGTGCCATAAACTTTATAAACTCCACCTGAAATGACTATACCATAAGCGATAAGAACATGTAAACAATTGATTTTAGATAAGAAGAGATTATTAAGTTCAGAATAAATCCACAATAATATATTAAAATTTTTTAAATGTTCTTATCTCGCCGACATCTAAACGCCAATATAAAACGATAAGCAAATTTTTTATTTTTTAGATACAGGTTTCAAATGCGTACGTTCTTTTGGACATTTGTGTGCAGAGTAATTAAATGACATGGATGAACAACAAAAAAAGCTTTGTTATTTGCCCATGTCGTTAATCTGCTCTGCACTGGATAGCAGCAATAAAGAACACATCAATTATAAGCGGCAGAACGATAGGTATATTGATATAAAGAAGATAGCGTCCATTAACTTTGATTCTAGTATCGTAATGTAGGTTCATGATTTCTACCAAAAGTAGGTTAGATTTAAGATTACGTATCAATTTTTGAAAATTTGGAAAAGCAAATGAATTTATGGTAGGTGCTCACGTACTAAAGCCAGCGGTTTTGTTACACAACACCGACATTCTGATTAGGAATAAAGTCGTGGGATTAATATTGTCGCACCAAATATATTCCGAATGATAGGAATTATACTTTTGAATTTGGAATTTTAATAGAGATATTGTGAGACAGAAGGTATGTTATGTAAAAAGTTTTCTGTCGCCTGGTTGGCCTCTAAGGCGGGCAATAAAAGTTATCCTCCACAATACGATTACTAATTACTTCGACATGAAGCTAATTACTTCGGCTGCTACTGCGACATTTAGTGACCAAACGTTCCAGATTAGTTTCCACCCTCGATAGTGATAAGTCAATGCCATTTAATACGACCGTATCTGCAGAACCTTCAAAGTATATCAAATTTGTTAGGTCACAAATGATAAGGCTATTGCCATTAAAGGCAAGCAGCAGGACAGACTATGGATGTGATTCTTTAGCACACTTCTCACGAGGAAGGTGAATTTTTCTGAGTATTCCACCTCATGAACTATTATTCCTCATTTTTGTTCAATATCAAACTCTACTAAAATACTGCAATATGAAATCTAAGCTTTACAAGTTTCTCACTGACCTTAAATCCCTCCACATTTTCTTTTTATCTAATTTGACCAGCAAAACATGGCCATATCATTAGTTGGTATGGTATGATTACGGGAAAAGCAAATATATCCTGAGCCTGGGCAGAAAGGATGCTAGCGCATTTATCGAAGTGCTCACAGGGCACTGCCTAATCGGTAAACACGGTAGACGACTGGGAGTCGAGGCAAATGATCTGCCGTAGCTGCGGTGATCCAGAAGTGTAAGAGTCAATCTTCCACTTCCTATGCGAGTGTCCGGCTCTATCGGGAACGAGAAGTAGGAATCTCGGCGCTTATTTCCTCGATGACATTGGAGATATCGATAAGAAAAAGCTATGTAACAAACTTCATAAAATCTATTAAATAGTTTTAGGTTCCAGGAGTTTTTATACTCAAACAAGGAACACAACGGACGAACAATAACGTCTAATTGAAGGAGGATGGTGGGGTATCACCACCACATAGACCATACCATATCATGAGTTAAATCAATAAAAAAAAAACTATAATTCCCAAAAGGTCCTATTTATCTACGATGTTCAATTATTGGCTCTGTAAACTATTATGAAATAATAAGAATAGCACCCACAGAAGCTATAAAAATATCGCAGAGTATTGTGTAAGGATTTATTCATTATTAAGGCAACACAACACGCGCAAGTTACGAGAATGTAAGCAAGCACGTATATCCTGATTTATGAAGAGCAACTAAACACACTTTTACGTGGGGTCATATTTTTGAGGTAGTTGCTCGAATAGTCTGGAGAATCATACCGATAAACTTTCAGAGACACAAGTCTCAAGAGACTAAGGAAAAAAAAACAAATTTAAATAATATTTAGAGAGATCAGTCGGAAGGACGAAGTTTTTTTTAAACAATCTAAGGACTATTAACGTCAAAAAATTAAAAATCCTGCGACTGATAAAACCATTTAGCGCGTACACTTTACCAACATCCAAATTTCTCAATAATATCTCAATTTCGTCAATTTCTTAGTAGAATAACTTAAAATCATACATTTGAGTTCTGGTTTTGCATAATCCAGTCTTATTTTCACACACTCGAGTAAGTCTTCGTCTCCCACAATCGAGTCTTAGCTTTTATTTAGCTGGTTATGGATTTAGTCTTGGTCTTTTGGCTTCACTTTTTACAAGGTTTCAAAAGCTACGACTACTGCAACATCGAATCCGTCCATCAATACCCGCAAAGACAACTGTTACACTATGCGAGATACGGGAGCGTACTGGTATGAATTAAGAGATGGGTCGTTCATGAGTGAACTGTTCCAAAAGAGCAGTTCATTGAAGTGAGTGAGTGAACCTTTTTTTTAGGTCGTCACATTCAATCTGAACTTCAAAAGAACTAGTTCCTTCACCGAGTACGTGATTTTCAAAAGGAACTGTAACTAGTTCATTTCAGTGAGTGAGTCGGAGTTCACTCACTCACTAAAAGGAACTGCTTTGCCCATCTCTAGTATGAATGCATCAGTCAAACATTTTACGACCACTTATCCTTCTTGACCGATACATTTATGTTTCTGAATTTTGCTTTAGACTGAAATTCATAAATCAATCAACAATTAATTATTTATAGGCATATGTGAATATAATTTTATGTACATACAAAGATAGAACATTGAACAAGTACTATGAGATAGAACGACAAGTAAAGGTGATAAATATGTTCATGAGGTTATACGTAGGAGGCAATAACAATGCCGCTCTTCCATTATTAACATTCTTATTGAAATATACAATAAATGTTGTTCGATAAAATTCAAGTACAATAAGAAAAAAAATATTCTAATATTTCAACAATCAAATGGAACGTGCTTCGGAGAATTAGGTGTGGTGTAGTATTAATTTCAATAAATTAAAAGTATGAATTAATAGGCCATATCACGGCAAGATAAGTACGTTTACATTCTGGGCGTTCAAGTAAACAAAAAACAAAAAGTTTATTATACTGAACTTGTGATCAACCTTCCTGAACGATGTTCCACTATTATTCCTATTATTATAACATGTTGGAACTAGGTTATAAGATAACTCACAACAACCCGTAATGCCTTATCACTATTGTTAAACCTTTGTTCAATTTAATTTTCTTGAGCTGCAAGTGAGGAAAATTCCACGAATAAGTCCTATTATACTAAGGCATGAACATTTGCATTTCCGTTGATGATGAGCTTTCCTTCTAGCAAATAGAGCCGGACAGGTACAGAGAAGATGAAGGACTGTCTCCTCATCCTCCTCTCCAATTCTAAGATTTCATAATCCTATCCTCTCTGGTTTAAAGTTCCTAGTGCCGTAAAATTAGAAAAAAATTTCTAGGATGATATCAGGCAGTCTTAGTAAGTTCTTATAACTCTAGAGATAGCAGAATGTGTGGAATGATGTTTTACAATTGTGAGAGCCGATCGTGACTCCGTACTTTAGACTTTTGTTATATAACACAAGTTTTCCCGATCTATTGATAGCCCAATTTAATTACAAATAGAATAAAATGCCAACGTAGGTTAAAACAATTTATTTCATTTTTACTGAATCGTACTGAACTATACTATCGCGTCTTTTGTAAAACCATACATACAGTTCGTCCCATTTTTTGTGCGGATGAAATTTTTGTTTGTCCAGATCATTTGTTCTCTTACTTACGTTTAATATATGTATTTAAAATGTAATGTTCTACAGGCGAACGTGGTCGCAACACTTAGCGAACGATCTAGTTCTAAAAGAAATTTACCTTGCTGGTTTCAATATTAGGATAGATCAATTCTAACATGTGGTTTAAGTGCTTGACATCATTGAAACCTGAACAGGTCGGATTCTCCAAAAGAATCGTATACTTCTTATCGTCACACTCACAATTAACGAATTTCGATGCCGGTACATTGTTCATTTCAACAATATTCGCCGAATCCTTTCCGCTCGTTTTGCAGACAAGTATATTTTTCGAAACAACATCTGAAACATGATCGATGCGCTTTCCCGCACACTCCAACATCACACTCGTATCGAACAAACCGAATAGATTAAAAATTTCGCAGTGTAGCTCTTTGAGCGAAATGAAATTGCCATTTGAATGCTTCAGGAGAATGGTGCCTTTTCGTCCGGTTGTGTATCGTTCGGTGATAGCACCGTCTAAATGCACGTTGGCCCAGGGTTCTTCTGGCAACGATTGGCTCCGAGCCGAGCAAATCCAGATCTTCAGCAGAGCTCCCTTCAATTCGAAGGACTCCTCGATGACTGGTTCTTTCACACTTATACAACAATTTAACTCGTAAAATGATGACTTGACCATCGCTTGAATTACATCGCTATATTTTGCTGCGATTTTTCTCAATTGATCGTCAGTATCTGAGGCGATCGTGTACAATATCATAACTTTGTCGGTCGAAACAAGGCGAGCCTTCTTTTTTAGCTTTTGTATGCGATTGATGATCTCGCGAGTGATTCCTTCTTCGGTGAATTTTTCGTTCGGCGTCATATCCATTAACACGAGAACGTCGTTATCGCTGTGCGCTTCATAGTTAGTTCCTAGTTTCTTGGTTATTTCATAGATGATTTGGATCTCTGACAATTCGATATTGTGGCCCATTATTTTGAAACAATTCGCGTCCAAAAATTTTTTGATTTCGGCATCGGTAAGCTGTTCTATAGCCACCCGAACACCCTTAAAATCGGACTTAAGTCGCTGACCTAAGGATTTATGATCGGGTTCAGCACGTAACGTTACACCATACTTTTCTCTGTCCATACTTGTCGTCAACTCTCGGATATTTAACTCGTCGACAATAAAGTCCTTCAGGATTCGAATATCGTTGAGATAGCCTGCATCCTTGTGAATCACAATAAGTTCCTGGACAGGATATTTGACGGGTAGAGTGCGACGGTCGCGCATCACTCGACCCAATTCCACAACTCTTTGCACCCGGGCCACGGCTTGCTCAACATTTTTATTAATCAACGCCCGGTTAGCAATCGGGATCATCTGATAGTGTACAGATTCGCGTGCAGTATTTTTCATCAGCAGACATAACCGCTGGTAAATGAACTCGGAGAAGAATGGAGTGAAAGGTGCCATTATTTTCACCATCGACAGCATAACAGCGTATAAGGTATCGAGCGATTGGAGGCACTCTACTTTGCCGGTTTCGCCTTTAATTCGACGCCGATTCAATCGAATATACCAGTTGGTCAATTGATCAATGAATCTCGTGAGTCTCGGCACAACAGTATACAATCGATAGGCCTTCATTTCGATCGCGAAAAACTCCAGTAAACTTTCTTTGCACGACAGAATCCAGACATCCATTGCATTCGCCTTGTTCATTCCCTTAACGTGTCTGTTATAATCGTAGAAGTACTCAAAATGATCCTCCTTTTCGATCCGGGCAATATTTTGAATCAGGAATCGATACGCATTATACCACGGCAAAAAGACAAATTTGATTATATCGCGGACTCCTTCTTCCTTGAAGCGTAGATTTTCGCCTCGTACAACGGGTGCATTGATTAAGTACAATCGTAGTGCGTCCGCACCATATTTCTGCACTACATCCATCGGATCCGGATAGTTCTTCTTGCGTTTCGACATTTTCTGACCGTCGGCGGCAAGTACAAGTCCGTTAGCAATTAGGTTTTTGAACGGTGGCTTATTAAACAAAGCCGTCGATATGACTAGAAGCGTGTAAAACCAACCTCGAGTCTGATCAATTCCCTCGGCGATAAAATCAGCAGGGAAACACTTTATAAATTCCCGATCATTTTCAAAGGGATAGTGTTGCTGAGCAAATGGCATGGATCCGGACTCGAACCAACAATCGAATACGGCATTGATACGCTTGAGAGGAGCTCGTCCCGGCACCACGGACGGGATCGCAATATGATCTATCGATTCGCGATGCAGATCGGTAATCTTTTGACCGGATAATTTTTCCAACTCGTTAATGCTGCCGATGCAAAAGACTTCTTCACCGTCTTCCGACATCCAGATCGGAATTGGTGTGCCCCAGTAACGATTACGGCTTACCTGCAAAGTGTATTTTGCTACAAAATTTGTTTTCTAGTCGAGTTGGAATGAAAACTTACCGCCCAATCACGAGCCTCCGTAAGCCAATTGCTAAAACGTTTCTCTTTGACAAAATTCGGGACCCAGTAAGTTTGCGAGCAACACGCCAGCAAATTTGTCCGCATGTGTTCGACACGAATGAACCAAGACGGCACTGCCTTGTAAAGAAGCGGCGTATCCGATCGCCAACAGAACGGGTAGCTATGCTTAATCTGACTCGCACTGAACAACAAACCACACTGTTTTAGCAACGCAATGATATTTTTGTCTGCATCTTTGACGAATTGACCGGCAAAGTCGATTACTTTATCGGTGAAACGTCCCGAATCGTCGACTGGACAAATAATCTCGCTATCCTTTGAAATCACGTTGTTATTCAAGCAGACACGGTAGTCGTCCTCGCCGAAATACGGAGCCAGGTGTACGATTCCAGTACCTGACGCATCGGTGACGTAGTCGTCCAATAGAACACGAAACGCATTCATACATTTTCCGTATGTTTCAAAGTACGGGAAGATCGGCTTGTATTTCAGATTTTCAAGGGTTTTTCCCGCAAAGCGCTCGACAATTTCGAAGGCCTTTGCTCCTTTGAATACATAATCTAGCCTCGATTCGGCCAAAATACACAGCTTTCCCGATTTTTCGTCCTTCACCTTTACGTAGGTCATTTTCGGATTGACACAAATGGCCAAGTTCGATGGCAGCGTCCATGGTGTCGTTGTCCAAATCAAAAAATGTGCGTGGTCCGGTGCATCGACAATTTCCAGGCGGAGAATAACAGCCGGATCGGTTACTTCCTTGTAGTTTAGTCCCGACTCAAAATTTGAGAGTGCCGTTGTGCATGCAGTAGAATACGGCATAACCTTGACTCCCTGATACACCAGACCCTTCTCGAAGAGCTGTTTAAAAACCCACCAGATTGTTTCCATATACCACGGATACAGTGTTTTATAGTCGTTTCGGAAATCAATCCAGCGTCCCATCCGGCTAATTATCTTCTCCCAGTCGGCAGCGTATCGCGTGACAATTTTACGACATTCGTTGTTGTAGGCGGCTATGCCCATTTTTTCCACATCCTCTGGTCCACGTACGCCTAGCATTTTATCGATTTCATATTCGACCGGTAGCCCGTGACAGTCCCAACCGAACCGCCGATCCACGTGAAAGCCACACTGATAGGCGTAGCGTGTTACAACATCCTTGATTGTCCCGCCGAGAATATGACCGTAATGAGGAAGACCCGTGGCAAACGGAGGCCCGTCGTAGAATGTGAATCTGTTCGTAACGAAAAGTGTCAAGTACTTTGCGACGATAGGCATTCGTTTTCATATTTACCTGGGCCTTTTATTCGATAGTTTTAGCGAAGTTTCGAAAATTTTCTCTCGCCGCCAATAAGACAAAACTGATTCCTCTTCGTGCGGGAAATTGATCGACTCCGAAACACGATAAATATCGTTCTTTTTCAATTCCCCGACCATTTTAAAGTGAAACAAACGAACTTTCGCGGTACTTTTATCACAATTTCACAGTTTTGAATGAAACTTACTCTGACAAGAGCCAAGACACAACCAGCCACATCAGATGATGCAATAAACTAAGTCAGTGGCTTATGTTGAGTATGATGTATGACGGGCAGTGCTTTCGTTTTGTTTAATTTTACAGTGGTGTAGTTATGTGAAAAATAGTAGTACTTAACGCCTAGTACGAACCTCGATGAAAATTTTCATTAGCAAATTTACTATTATTCTATCTCTCTCATTCCACAATGAAAAATTCGTTGTGTAGAATAATGTGTAGAAGTAAACAGCTGAGAACTTCTGTGCTTAAATATTACAGCATACATTTTTGGCCTTTTTTTGGAAACAACGTAAATTTTAAAACCTATTCGCGCGGAATGTTTCGTACATGCATCATTTGGTTTGGATGTAATTCCTAGTGCATATTTAAACACAGTTTTATTTTATTATTTTTTATTGTGATTGACATGGATTTTCTTAAGAACCAAAAAAAGAAGTGGATACCGTTTCCCACCAATTAAATTCGATAACGCATTGCTCGTAACAAATCAAGACAAATCTGAAGTCTTTTTTTTGCAAAATACTTTCATGAACAACATCTTCATACTCTTAAGCTTAGTGAAGCAGCAACCGAAGTAGTGAATAGATCTGATGGTGGAAAAATCTTCGAGCGTGTCATCAAGCAGCATCTTGACGACCATATAGAAATGCACAATGTCTATCTGGAAGAGCACTTTGGTTTAGAGATGGGTCGTTCATGGGTGAACTGTTCCAAAAGAGCAGTTCATTGAAGTGAGTGAGTGAACTACATACCACTTTGATCAAAAACTTTCCGGAATTTATTGAGAAAAATAAAAATACAAGTTTATTCATCTAAATCTATATTGTCCCCTTCAAAGTAATCCCCATCGACTGCAACACACTTATGCCAGCGCCTGATCCAATCCTCGAAACATATTTTATATTCGGTTTTTGGTATGACCATCAGTGCTCCCTGCGATTTTTCCATTACTTCCTCTCGGCTGCTGAAACGCGTTCCCCGTACTGGTTTTTTAACTCGGTTGAACAGAAAGAAGTCACAGGGGTCAAATTCGGTGGCTGTTGGATGGTATTTGTTGCTTTTTTTCGTCTAAAAATTGCGAATAATAATAACACTGTGCGACGGTGCGTTATCATGGTGCAAAATCCACGAGTTTTCTGCCCACAATTCTGTCTCTTTTGACGAATTGCTTCACGCAAACGTCTCATAACGCCCAAATAATACTCTTTGTTTACTGTCTGGCCTTCTGGCAAAAGTTCATGATACACTACACCGTTGTAATCCATGAAAACCGTGAGCATTGCCTTCTTTTTTTAACCTTTTGAACTGCTCGTGCACCTGATAAACGACCGTTTTCTTCAGAGAATCGTTGCCGAAACACTTTTCCAACGTTCGCGCACCATTAAAACCGTTTTTAACGCAAAATTTAATACAAGTTCGTTGTTGCAAATTTAAATCCATTACTAAAATTGTAAAAAAATCGCCAACACACACAGAGATAGATGTACTCTTGGCTACGTAACTTTTGCAAATGTCAAGCTATGACGCTAAGATTTAGAGGGAAGTCAACAACAGATGTATCAACTTAACAAAAAAAAACATAACGCAGTCACGATCGGCTGCAAGCCAATCGTATGATACTCTAAATGAAATACTGAACTCCGATTTATATTTTAGTTGGAAATATATCAAAAGAATGAGGAGTGCACAAGCAATTATTACATGACCTTTTACTTACAGGTAGAAATTATTGTATAGTGGCTACTCGATTTTTTGATTTATAGTGAGTTCCATAAAGTAAGTTAGGACATTTTACATGAAAGACTTGTGGGATATTTTTCATATTAATAGTTTCAGCTGCGACTATTATAAAATTAATGTGTATAAAATTTCAAAGTCGTAACTTAAAGTGTTCTAAAGTTATCGTTCAATATTGGTGAACATGTTTATTAAGGACTTTTGTATGACAGCTACCCGAAGGAGCCAACAGATGGCGCTAATTAATGAACTCCGTTTTGGTTTTGGTATAAAACTAATTCCTGTAAAATTTTAAATTCCTGCTTTAACCCGTTCTGGAGTTATAGTGGATTCAGTAACATGCATACATTTTTGAAGGACTTTTCTAGGCTGCTACACGAAGTACTCATTCGATTTGCTTTATATTCGGAACTTTCGATTCAAACATTTTAAACCTTAAGTATGCAAAATTTCAAGTTCCTAACTTGAAGCATTCGAGCAATAATTGTGAAAACGTGTTTTAAGGACTCTTGTATGGGAGGTACCCGAAGGAGTGGAAGGATATCTCCCATTAACGAACTTAGCCTAACTTTTTCCATTTTACAAGTTGTGATAAAATTTCAACTTCCTAGGTTAACGCGTTCTTGAGTTATCGTGCAAACGGACGGATGGACAGCAAACGGATTTGGAGTTTTTGGCCACAACTAAACACAAAATAATAATTGTACAACTTGTTTTCGTCCGATGGTCGGTTCTTTGCGTTACAAACTTTTCTTTTTCTCGACGTTTCAACGGAATTAGGAAAGAAAAGTAAGGTCCCATCAGTAGCCGATCCTTGATTGACCCTACAATGGTTTGAATTTGAAATTTAATAAAAATAGGTCTTCGCTTTCTCAAAACACAGCAAAAACATCGAAATCATTCGCAACGCCGATTTTCATGTATTTTTATGTAAATTGTGAAGCCTTTCTCTAGAATTTAATATTCGAAAGAAGAGTAATACAAAATTGAAAAGAATAGTACAGTAGTACCTGAAATTCAATGGTAGTACAAATACTACTCTATTGAAGTACAAACGACGGCGCTGATGGCGGGGTTGCTATGGTGGTTTTACACAGTCGACACCATAGCGGCGACGAAGCCAAATGTAATAGGGTATGAGCTTATCAACAGAGTGCAGCAGCCACCAATTCCATTTTATAAAGTAAATTTCTCTTTATCTCTACTAAAAACAGCACAGAAATCAATACGTAAACTTGCTCATTTGGGCTCGATGTCAATGCCGCAATTAAATCAAGTTCTCATCTATGAAACCGCAACAAGGCGCGTGCCGGCTTCTATTGACCCGTGACAATGGTCCAAAAAACCTTTGTGTCTTCATCTTCGAATCACAAAGTTACAATTCCCATCACGTTCGCTATCATAGTCAAACCAGACTTCGTAGCGAAAACTAATTCTATTTCAAACATAGCTTGAGCGTCACGTAGTTTCCCAGTGTCGCGGTTATTAAGACACGACGCAGTCTATAAATAGCCTGTCTCACTGAATTTCGCTCTGTCATAAAAATTATTACTTAATCTACTCAATAACGAAACCACATGTATGTACTACCTGTGCTACGGAAATTAAAAAAAAAAAAAAACAGCACATCGACACCGGTCAGAGCGGTAGTCTCTAAATGTCTGATATTTACTGGGAAAGAAGTCGAGACGCTTGAATTGAAAGACAACCAGATTGTGCAACAAGAGGAGGTCAATTGCCGCCTATTCTGGTCTCTGTGAACAATCAGTGGAGGCGACCAGAAGTAAAGACGTGATTTGTGGTAGATATCAAAAAAGAAAAGCCAGCGCAAATCGATATTAAGCTACTTATGGCCAGCACACAAGAAATCTCCGCATTCTGTAATAGGAGATGCTAATGTAATCGACCGGTGAAAGTGTTTTCGGGCGCCTAGCACCCACACATCCAGTTACCCAGCCCGGCTTACAGCAAATCGTCTTAGGAAAGTCCGGAAACCAGTTGAACCGGCTTTTCGCTGGGACCGATTGCATGTTCTAGTTTTCAATATCAGCCAGCGAATCTTGTCGTTATTACGAGCGTTAGCGTGACGATAGGGTAGACGTCAGATTCTCAAGTAGCTTGCCAGTGATGCAGGCACGGCAAAAACGTGGTTTCCACAGCGGGCAACGCTCGTTGGTTATGGGGCACACGTCTGGATTGAGACTGCCAAGACAGAAACTCGACATGCAATTGCACAAAACAGTATTTTGGCTTCGAATAATTAGGGAAAAAAGTATTAACAATGAAAAACTGTACGTACCGTGCCAGCAGACAACCTGCAAGAACTCCAATCGATTCTGCCTGCCGCCAGGTAAAAACACTTAAAACAAAATTCAGGCGCCACCAAACCTCTTGTCTATTTTCGTCGGCAGATTTATCTGTCACTCTACCACTGATCCATGTCCCGTTTTTTCGCAGATTTTCAGCTCGTCTTGTTTTCGGTCTAAAATGTGGCCACCAAGCACATTACAGAATCAATTCCTCTTCGGATTTTCGTAAAATGTTCAAATCGTCTGTCACTTTAATTTCTTACACATTTGACGAATACGGTCCACAGTCCGGCTGCCTTGCGTTTTCAGTCTTCTGTCACAATATTGAAAAATTCCGGAGAAACACTTTTCCGCATGCAAAACTCTGGAATATTTTAACTAAAAAAAAAAATCTTTCCCGGCGGCTACGATAAAATTACGTTTGGATTTTAAGCTCTTTTCGCCAAATCACGTGGATGTGATAGCGTTATCGTATAATTTTCATTGTTAACACTCACGCGAACTAAATTTTTTTTGACAATTTTCTTTTAAATTTCTTTCGTCCTGCAACAGAGACGACGACGAGAACGACAAACTCTTCTGTTCTTTGCCGTCCGCACTTATAAAAATTCCCAAAGCTTTCAAAAATTGCGAATATTTTTATCGCACGGCCACGCGCTCGCTCCCACCAAATTTTCCCGGTAAGATGAGACAGAGACAGTTGCGTAAATACGCCTTGTTTAACGTTCTACGGAAAGAGATAAATCGATTGCGTGCGTGGAAAACGTGGAAAATGGCGATTTGCATTGAGCTAAAGATGCAAGTGGATGGAGTGTTCGTGTTAAGTTGCCATTGTGAATTGTTGTCGACAAAATGTTTTTGAAATTTGAGCGCGAAATGACTTTTTTTGAGTGCAATTAATTTTTAGCATCACGTTGAAAATAGTTTTAAATTTAACGAGAACTTTTTGTTTCTTAACTGTCATGTCCTCAATATCGATTTGATGGCCATTAGCCATTTTGAATCAATTGAGACTTATTATTATTATTTATTAATAAGAAGTATATAAATATACATGATTATTATAAAGCATTAGTAGCTAAGACCATCAGCTGTATGATACATAGTGAAACATGTTGTACTTAAATATATATTTAAATTAGAATAGGCCTGTATATTAGATTTCATCGGGGGCGGAGTGATTCCTCCAAGCATCGCGACCATTGGTCTATTGTAATATACCTCTTTGATCTTTCTCTTAGGGAATTTATCTAGTTGGTGTAGGTCTATTTTTGCAATGGTACTATGGTCCACAAAGTGTTCTCCGAAACACTTATGGCGCTGAGCTGCGACAGCAGCACAAAATGTGTTCAGAGGTTTCTGCCTGCAGTTGGCGGAACCTGCATAGGTTATCAGTTATGATTCCTACTCTTTTAAGATGATCTTTCAAGCGCGAATGACCGGTGAGTATTCCGGTTATTAGCCGTACTTTGTTTCTATCAAACTGTAGAAGCTGTTTGCTTCTTTTAGTTGAGTGGTTGGGTATGAATTTTTTGCTTGTCTCAGTCTGGGCAGTGTGGCCCAGTGTCGACATTTCTTGTGTTCCGCCCATACCCCTACGCTCCTTTTAATGAGTTGAGACTCCACAGAACGGCTCTGGTCCAGTAGGCCGGACCGCTGCTCCGTCTCTTGCAAGTTGATCTGCTTTTCCGCTATTAACGTCAAGGTAAAACAGCGGTTCCAATTTATTTCTTGCATATTTGAAATATTTCGAATCTAGCTTTATTTTCGCTGATTGTAACACGTAGCGTTGCGGATGATATTTTAGGCGAAAGAGAAAAAATGGTGTAAACAAATTACCGAAAGATTTAGGAAATGTTTTCAGTTCAGTTTCCACTGCAACAGATGTCGGGGATTTTCGCTCATTTTTGCTATGTTCGTTGCTTTAAACGCTAAACTTGAGCCCTCCTCACAATTATTTTAAATGATAGTTTCGACTTTTCATTCGTACAGGTGCTGGGGAACAATTCAAAACGTCTTGATTTAGATTTGGTTCGACATTGAACGGAGAGTCAATGACAAAATTTAATTCCTTAAATGAGTTTAAACGGTTAATTCTGTTGCAATGAAATGAAAAAATTTATATACAAGCGAAAAGCGCATCATCTATTCAATTCAACGGAACTGTAGTCTTGGCACTTTCGTGCCTGATAGCATTGATGAGGTCATAGTTGACGAGAAAGACAAAACGCAGCCCAGAGATCTGAAAAGATTAAAAAAAAATGCTAGAAAAATATTTTTGGAATTAACTAAGCTAACAACTACCGACCTCTACAACACAATTATTATTTAGTCTGGACTTGTTGCCCTGCAGCAGTGGCATACCATCGATATAAATCGAACGCTTTCCCTCATTCGAAATGAAAAAGTCGCCGTTACTACGCAATTTGATTGTTCCTTGTTTCCGTGAAACTTTATACGCCGGTCCTTCTAAAGACAAGTCAACATCGACCGTAACTTCTCGTGCACTTCGGCCAAACGTGATTTCTTTCGATCGCATCAAGTAGCGAACTAAACGACCGCGTAAAACTGCTAACGTTTGATTATCGAATTCCGGCGTAAATCCAATACCGGTCAACGAATCAACCAAAACGGTCCAACGGCTTAGTTCGTTTTCCAACTGACGAATTTCCTTTTTATTCTTTCGATCGGACAGAGCCAGTTCGATTTCGAGCGCTTCGTCCTTGTGCTCGAGAAGATCGTTATCGTTCAGCAGTTCTTCGGCATCGGAGAAATTCAATGTGTGATCTTCGATTGGAATCGGTTTTACCGTTTGATCGGGAAGGAGCGAGTATTGTTTCATTAGGGTCCAGTGGTTTAGAAGGGATTTCGGTGTTCGTGCCGGATAAAAAACTGAAGGATACTTGTCGAGAAGTTCCTGAAATATTTCCGCTGTAGGATTTTCCGTCTGGAATGGAGAATAGAGGGTTTTGTAAGAAAAATTACGATACGACTTATCAGATTAGCCAGATTAAACGAAATGAACTTTTGCGTTCATAAACTACTGGTCCTGTTTTGGGGAAATATTCACCACAGTTTCTTTGAATCCCACGAGGTATTTAAGCCAAATTTTATTCTGCTTGGATTGTACGGAGCTTTGGAATAGAGCAGAATGGGGTGAACGGTGCGAATGACTTTAATGCGAAAGAACGGTTCGTTTTTTCAATACCTAAGATTAATATACACCGTTTTTGTGTCAAAGTAGCTGCCAATCGTATGAAATACTGAGCTACGACTGACCTACGAAGGCATGACCGAATTTGAACCTGCAAATTACAGTGGACTTTGTAGATGATAAATCAATGGCGGTTTAACAAAAGCTTCCAAGGCAGTACTTAACTGTCGACGCGCTTTACAGGAACTGTGTTCAAATAGGAAAATGGAACTCTGCTCGGTTCAAGGGAAACGGGAAACGCTGGAACACCTCCTGTGCAACTGCCCAGCTCTCGCTAGGAGACCGGTGAAAGCTCTGGGTGCACCAACCTTCGCAAACCTCAAAGAAGTGTCTTTTAACAGCAAGCAGAGTCTGCTCAACTTTGCTATGGTTACAGGGACCTTTGAATTAAGCGAGGAGCTCTCAACACAGATTGAAACGCAAGCGCACCTATGATAAGTACATTGGGCTCCTACTTTTATGTGGTATCACTATGGACCCTCGTGGGTCTATGTGAGGCTTTTGGCCGCCACTGCAACCTAACCTAATCTAACAAAAGCTTCTAAAATTGGGAGTTTCAAACATAAACCTTTTGTTTCCAACAACCAAAGTCTATAAAATTTGAATTAAACGAATGGACCATCGACTGAAATTGACTAAAAGCCAAAGACTGATTGATTACCTATCAAAAGGTCAAGATATTCAGAGCGGGACGAGGCAGCGTTAAATTATTTCTGAAAAACTGTGACCCTATTTTTAGATTTAGCAAAAACTTACACTCTTAACCGTGCCCAGGAGTTCTTCCTCCTGTGTCGTGTACAGTGCCTTGCTCTGAACGTGCTCGACCATTTCCGGATGAAGATTGCGCATAGCGGCCACAGCGATTCGCGAAATAGGCTCCTCATAAAGCAGCGAATACCACCGCGACTGCATCTCCTGCATAGTAAACTTGCACGAGAACTTGGTGCCGCGATGCACCATCTTCAGATCGTTCGTCTGCTGTATCCCGATAATCAGAGCCAAATCATCGATAGGCTTCCAACGTCCCAGGTCCTTGGTCGAAAACTGATTGGGTCCGCCGCGTGACTTTCGATTCTTCTTGCTGCTCTTGTTACTTTTGCGTTTCTCGTGAATCGGCATGGCAGCGATTTGCGGCACCAACGACGGTTGCTGCGGTATACTAATCGGCGGAGCAAGGACTGGAGCCGGCGGAGGTGGCGGTGCTGGCGTTGGGGCGACAGTAGCAACTGCCGCCTGTTCGACTACAAGCGGCGGTAGTTGTTGCGGGCCGGTTGTTGTTTGCGATTGTGATTGAGTTCGGGCCCGGCCTATTCGATTTAGTTGCGACGATGGCGGAAAGCCTAGACTATATTCGACGATTTCGTCGTCGAAACGTTTTCGTTTTATCGAACGCGACGAACTGAAACGAAAAGAACAGCGGGTTCAGGTTAAGACGGTCTGTGCAAATTTTTAATGTTTGCACGCTTGTAATTGTCGCGATTAGAACTATACACAATTGTTTCTTAGTTTCCACTACTTTCGTGCGCATTCGCAATTTCGAGCGATAAGGTCGTAATTAAAAGCGATAAATAAGAAAAAAACGGCACGAGAAGAAAAAAACAATCAAACAAACCTTCGTCGCTTCTGGTCGTTGCTCGCTTCAATCGCTGATAGGTTTTGTGCCGAGGAAAAGTCTCCGGTTCCATCCGAGTTCGCGGGTTGATTCGTTTCCATGACAACACACTTTTAAAATTATTGCGAAAACTGGGAGTTTATCAATAAATTGCTAAAAAATAAAGCACACAAAACTGACGGACTTTTGACACTTTCTGATGTTTGGTTTATGGCTGAGGGCTGCCAGGTTCATTCGTTTTTTCTGTTTGTGTGTTCATTTGAAGTCTACTTTGGATACATGTTGCTGGGCGAGATCACCTTGCCAAAATGGCCGTGAAACCCGCAATTTTGCGTAAAAATTTGTTTGTTTATTGTTTTTCATTAGTTTATAACGTATTGGTTTCATAGTTTAATTAAAATTAATCCAAAAAACTACCGAAAGTACCAGAGCAACAAACTGCAACATATCCATGGGAAATTTCAATCAACATCTGTGTGCTCAGATTAGCAATTTCAACAACCAATTTCTATCCGACGCACAAAGAACAAGGAAACTATAAAAGAAACAGTCAAAAATACAACATAAACACAAAACGTCAACGTCAAAAAGCGAATGCGCTCGCGTCCCGAAATGTCAGCCGAGAAAAACTGGAAAAACACGAAAACTGAATTTCGCCCGACCGAACAAAAACAAAAAATTTAAAGAAAGAAGTCGTACTTCACGAAAATTCGAATTCGACCGGACGAAATACAACCGCCTGGAATAGCAACAAATGAGGTAAAAGACCCGACTGAAATTCCATTCGATGACTCAAATTTTCCCCGGAAACCGATTACTCAATTTGTTCTACTTTTCTGTCGTTCACAGTCAAAACTACGAGGAGAGTCCCGTTTCGGACAGTAAAATGGACATCTCAGAAGCCACAACGTCGCAGGAGTCGGCCGGCATTTCACCCGTCAACGAAAACGAGCTGCTCAAGTTGGAACCGTCGCCGTACTCCGCCAATACCGCGAGCCTCACGATCGACAATTTGCAAATATCGAACGATTCGACCGCAACAAAACTGTCGACGAATCAAATCGCAAAACTATCGAACCGTAAACAAACGGCCGAAACAAAAATGAAATTGGACAATCGGCGACTAGACGATGACGACCCCGCTGGCCTGCTGAACTCAAACGGAGCGGTCGCACGTCCCGAATTAACCGTGGTCAACAGTCATCCGTTACAGTCACCGCCCGGTACTGACTCGGACTCGGAAAACGGTCATCGGCGCGTCTTCAGCTTCCCGGATGTCGTGCCCGAAAACGAACCACTTCGTCTCGCCAATCCGCCTGCAATTCGACTCAACAACAAAAGCACCGTTGCCACCGGTGTAAAACTCTCAAACCAGAACCTGGACGTGACTGCCAGCGCGAAATGTCCGCGCCGAAAAATATCGGTACTGCGCGATCGTAGCCCCGATCTGATTAGTAGCGAATCCGAACAGGATATTTCACAGTATCAGGCCAATGTCGAACCGAACTATCAATCGGTTGCGCTAATTTCGAACAACCTTGGCCGAAATGTTAAAATGCCGTCGCCGAAACCGTTAACTCGACGAAAAATTCCCGTTGCCGGGGATCTTCTCTCCGATGACATGTCATCGCTCGACTCGATCTCGAATCATAGTTTCGACGACGACATGGAACCGAATCTGGCCTCGCTCAGTCCGTCCAGCTCGATAATGGACGGTTTCAACGACAAGGACGACGATTTTGCCGATCTCGATACTCCAACAAATCTCGCACCCGATCCGATTGCAACGTACACGGCCGAAGATGAACGCAGCGAATCGCGAAATTGGCAAAAAATCACTCTGCCCGATGGTAAGATGCGCGAAATCGATATGAAGGTAATCGAGCCGTACAAGCGGGTTCTGTCGCATGGCGGCTACCTTAAAGCGGGCGGACATAACGCTATTGTGATGTTTTGTGCTTGCCATTTGCCGGATCGGTCGCGGACCGACTATCACTACGTTATGGAGAATTTGTTCTTGTATGTTGTGAAGACGCTGGAGCAGCTCGTCACTGAAGACTACGTGCTCGTGTACTTGCACGGCGGATCGAATAGGCGGAATGTACCGCCGTTTCCATGGCTTAAAAAGTAACAAGTGCCTTAGATTGATTGCTTAACGGGTTTGCTAATGATTGTGTTTCTTTTTTTCCAGATGCTACCAACTTCTCGATCGGAGATTACGCAAAAGTCTGAAAAACATGTACTTGGTGCATCCGACGTTTTGGCTGAAATCCGTTGTATGGATGACGAGGCCTTTTGTCAGGTAATTTATAGTTGCAAGTATTATTAGGGCACGTTCAGATCTAGTTCGAAAGCAAGAACAGCTTCACCGATCGCTACAAAACCGTCATGGCTTTCGTTTCGTCATTTCCTCGACGATTTAATGGTGGTGGCGCGCCTTTTTTGCAGCAACTGTCAATGAATTCTCAGCGTACTGGATTCGCTTAGCATCGAACTTGACACAAAAAGTGTAGCATTAGACGCCAATATCCACATCCAGAACCTTCGTAATCCGTGGTATGTTAGTCAGTCCATCATTAAAATTGCATACAGCGATATCCGTTGCTATATATAGGATTTTTACCTTTTTGTACATGAACTGACGCTGTACTAACGAAATTCTGTGTGAAAATACATCCAATGGAACAAAAAACCTTTTTAACGATATCTATTAGTATTATCCAGAAGTCAGAAACCAACAGGTAAATCATTAGGCAGTATCTTCTCAGATGGATACCTGATGCGACACAGGTAGTCGTTTCGAAGCAGCTTGATGCGCTCTCTAAAGAGCTCCAAATTCCAGGATAAAATTCATTTTCATGATTTAAAATTTGTTCCCCATATTCTCCGAGGTTGAAAGAATTTTTTAAGCAAACAAAAAAAAAATTGATTTTTCCAAATATTTACAGTGGTGTTGGGCCTTAATCATCCTGGATGAAGTTAATCGATAAATATGAAAGAAAACCGAGAAAGTAAAAACCAATTTAATTTCTAATCACTTCTAAAAGATATGATGCAATTCGTGAAGACCCTCTTAGGGGCTGAAAAATGAAGAAACTTTAAAACAAGTTTTAAGCGATTATTACGCAAGTCCGTGAAAGTGAAAAGATATTCGATATCTGATCAGACCTGAGAGACAGGGCAGAATTCGTAAAAAACTATACAACTCCCTTTAACCCCCTTAGGCATTGAATTTAAAAAAATCCTGAAAATACTTTCTTTATAATTATTCGAAGAAAAACGTGAAATAAAAATGAATTCAATATTTTGGAAGACTTAATAGATTACGAGCGTGTTGCTGACCACTTCGCCTCCTAGTGTTCCGTTGGTCTAGTAATGAAGTAAGTCTAGCATTACTTCAAGGTCGAGGCCCGATTTGGGCTGTTGCGCCATTGATTGTCGTGAAAATGTATGCATTCCATTTTCACTGAGCATTTTCTGTTGAGCCTCCCTTCTAAACCCCAATATTTTAATTATTTTTATCTAAAATACATTTCCAGTTGATTTACATATATACATACCGAGTTTCAACTTTGTGGCTAAAGCCTTTCTGTAGTTAGGAAAAACACCCCCACCCTCGTACCGTACTTTACCCTTATGAAAAAGTATATTTTTCCAAAATGCTACTGCTATAATAGCTCTTTCTAAATACCAAGTTTCAGCTTTATATCATTATAGGTTCTTGAGATATAAAAATCGGAACCTTATGTTTTTCACCCTCACCCACTCTTACTCTCTACACCCTCACCACTAAAAATTTTTTCTGCTTTAATGTTTTTTTTTGGCTAGAAGCTCAAAACGCGCTTCACTATGGAATGCGATGCAGGTTACGTTAACGACTGACACGCTAAACAAACCCCCTTTTCATATAGCTTTCCCGGCAATAATTTATGTACTTAATATTTCTTTTCTTTTTCATTTTGCAGCTCAAAATTTTGGCGCAAATTAGTTTATGTACGTTCGTTGGATGAACTGTACGGACTAGTGTCCGTCGAAAAGGCTGCTATACCAGATAAAGTGAAAAACTACGATTCGAAATATTCGTAATTGTGGCTAATAATTATCAATAGAAAAACAAAAAATTCTTTTACAATTTAATTAAATTTTTATTTCTCATTTTTATTGTTCTATACAAAACAAAAACAATAATTGAACTCAATTTTATTTATATATTTTTTTACATTCCATCCTTGAGTTGTGATAACAAACGTATTTTTTTTTCTCTCAATGTATTCTCTCTTTTTATGATATTTGAAATTTAGTTGATAAGATTGATTATTGAGTGTGTCCGCAAAAGTCTGAAACAAGGAAGTCTGTAAAAAGCAAGCTTTTTTTAATTTGTTTTATTTAAATTTAAATTGAATCCTTTTCGATTAGTAAACATTCTGCTAATATTTGCCTTTTAATTGCCTGTCTTAGTTCCAGACTTTTCTCAATATCATATTAGATAAATTAAGAAGCACTGGTATGTAGTTAATTTGTAGACTGGCTTGTAACGAAGCATTTTATACTCTAGTCCAGCTGAAACCAGTAGAGTATAAATATTACGCTTAATTCAACCGATAAAGTTTGTATCGCATAGAACGAAGGTTCGGACGACAAAAATTTAATAGTTTGTAAATTATTAGTTGATACGGACATTTATGAACTTAATTCTTCTGGTTATGTTCCGCGTTACTTTGCATTCGAACTGAAATGAAGTTAAGCTGACCGAACAAAATTTTTTTTTTTCGTTAAAAAATTGTAATCTAAACATTAATTCACTGCTACTACAGGCGTATTTTTTCTCGTCTAGTTACAACCTGATGGCATTATTTTATTATTTAAACACTTATACACCCAACAAATATTTTATTGCACTTTATTTCGTAGATTAATAATGTTCGAAGAGAACTAACTAAAATAACGTAGTGACAATACAAAAATACTATATTAATAGAAACATTTAAACTTAGGATACGTAACGTATTAATGTTTTTCTTTTTGTACTTACTAAAACAAACAAACATACTTATTATGATTTTTGTGCTAAACAAGTTTATTTTAAATGAGAAACTATTATAAAAGATATTTAAAGCAAATAATGAAATGCAATACATGAAGTAAAAGTGATTGCTATAAGGGGTCCAGTTAGGTTTTACAAGTATTACAAATTTTTCAGATCTCCTGATTTATTGGTCTCGCTTTAAATGTTTTTATATATTTAAAAAAAAAGGGAGGCAACAAATCCGAATCGGGAGACTTTAATTTAAAAACAAAACTATTCATAGATCTATAAAAAAAACTTTCTGTACTCTTTCTTGGCTGATCATTCTTATTATTTTCGAATGGATAATTTTTGTTTTGAAAATTGTCTCGAGCAATCTTGATATGTACTCTTGTTCTGCAGTAAAATTCAATTGTTTAATAGTACATAGTTTATAGTTATATCTTATATGTAAAATTCGATGACTAAACGAAAAAAAAAACCTTTTTTATTAATTGTATGAAAAAATACTGCAATACTTAAAAAAAGACTGAACGATTGAATTATTATTTAAAAAAAAAAAGAATATTTTGTTAATTAACTCGTTTACATTTTTCACATTTCGATTATGTATTTATTTTGTGATAAAATTATTATTTAATTTGTATTGAAATTTATTTAATTTTTTGGGCCGAACATGAATATTGAACTAAATAGTTCCTTTACGCTTAAAATTAATATTTACGGTATATAGACGAATTTAAATCTGATTTATGTGCGATTGCACCAATTCAATAGTTTGTAGCGCTTTGTCATGCAGCGACAAAAAAATAAACTTCTGTCTAAAATCACAAAAATCTGTCTAGTAAAAATTTCTTGTTTAATTTCTATTCGTGATCATGATATATCTTATATCGGCGCTACGTTTAAACCGTCTTATGTATTTCTTTATCAATTAATTTTGTTAAGCCTTTTAAGGATTGCAATCAATCAAGAAACAACCATTTCATCAACAATAAATACAACAAATTGAAACATCGAAATATTTTAGTAGATTTTTTAATATATAATATAAAAACATATTTAATAAAATAACATAATAAATAACGCATATAAAATTAAATGAAACGTAGAGTTTAAAAAAAAAGAAACTAGGATAGATGCAGGTTTTATAGTTAAATTGCAAGAAATGGAAACAACACAAACAAAGTTATACACCGCACCTAATCAAATCAATGAAGTAAATATGTAACAAAGTAGAAAATTCTATTAAAGTAAAAAAAAAAAAAAATATTTTTGTGAGAAACTTTTCTGCAACAATTATGAAAATGAATGCAGACAGGTATAATGTAAATACGAAAATATACAATCAAATCAAATCACGCTTATCGAATAGAACAAAATCATTATAAAACAACGTTCGAAACAGAACTAGATGTCTAATATGAACAACTTAAGTAGACATTTAATTAACCTAGCAAATACTTTGGTTTAATAAAAACAAAACATGTATTCAGTTGAATATGCCTCACATATTTTGGCGCACTGCTGTAAATCTACATAACAAAAAAAAAATTAAATTCAAAACTTATTTTCATTTTTTAGATTAAATTTTAAAAGAAAAGAAAGGCAAACCGATAGAAAAATTATCCCCCTGATTATATGACGAGAACTATAAATATTGTACTCTTAGTTGATCGAATACTTGTATTCTTGTATATTTATTAAAGCAGAAAATGTTCGATCGTGTTCGTATTTATATGCCTATATTTATTTCCTGTTTATCAGATATGTCTAATGAATGTTTGTTCGAGAAAAATTAAATAAAAAAAAAATGTATGTATTATATGAAAATTGGAATGGAAGTATGCTCTTGTATTTTTATAAGTTTGTTACCTTGTTCATTTTTTTGTTTTTGTTAATTTGCAATAACGAAGAGCTCCGGATTGTTATAGGTTATCGACTACGAAAAAGAGTCGAATATCACAAAACTTGGAAGAAATATTGGATGTTGTAAGTATACACATTTAGTTTGTAGCTATTTTTTCTATTATTTATTTTGTTTTTTCCATCTACAGCAATTTGGTTTGAAAGTGGTTTTGTGTTGTGAATATGGCGAAATGTTAGAATGAAGTTAAATATGAGCAATTAGAAGAAACGAGCAGAAAACTATGTAAGTTAAACAAATGACAAATTTTTAGAGATATTTCTACTTACCATAATTTTTTTTTTTTCAAACGTGGAACAGAGAAATATTTCAATTATTATTGAATAGAAAGGTATGAAATTGAATTTTATAAAATAGAAGCTGTCTATCAGGCCTATTCCGGAACAGAGTCACAAAGTAGGTGGAGAGTCATAATTTTGAATTAATTATGACTTTTCGTATTCTGTGATTAGTCTCAATTTTAATGCTTTCTGCATTTTCCGCGAACTGAGCAAGAAAAAGCGATAAAAAAATCAGGGTACATATCTCTCCAACTATGTGGAGAAATTAGTGTGACCTTTCTTGTGACTGCAGCGCCAGAATGCGAAAAAACTATTCGATTACAGGCGCAGTCACAAAATTTTAGTCTCATCAAGTTGTGACCTATGATAGGTCACAATTTCAGAATAAGGCCGTATATTTTATTTGGTGTCAGTTTTTTTCAGGCAATTCTTACTTGTTAGTTTTTTTTAAGGATTATAGCCCAGTCTTGTCCAGTTTATTTATTTATTTCTGACAAACTGTACAAATTTAAAAAACCCAATTAAACAATATGTTTAATAAAGAAAAAAAAACTGGAACGTAAAAAGAATATTTTTATAAAAAAGAAAGTAATAAAAAACACAATTAGAAAATTATTGTAAGAATGCTAAGAGAAATTGAGTTAATTTTAACATTAGCCTGTAAAAATTAAAGACTTGACTAAGGTTTTGAATGCGAAAAGAGAAGTGGACAGAGAACCAATCTGAAGCCTATCATGATTCCTTTGTAGTGGCGTATAAAAGTAATCATTAGTTGAAGCCGAAGCTGGCGCGAATATAGAGACTGACCCACTCGGTCGCGAGGTAGATTGAAACTCAAGGTAGAATTCATAATACCGTTAACGACTTTAAATTGAATACACTCGTCCAGATACAATCTGCGCTAATTTAGTGAGGGAATATAGAGTAAGGATAAACGTTCACTGTAGAAGCAATAGGGTAGGATATATTTGAAGAGAAATAAACGGGTGAATCAACGCTGAACAGGTTCAAGAGATTCAATGTGACAACTACGATATAATGAAGGACCAAATAGAAGAACAGTATTCCAATCTACTCCGAACAAGTGTAAGGTAGAGCTGGACGCACGTTTGAATATTGGAAAACATAAGCGGATCGATCAAAATGAAGCCAGACAATCTAGATGCAGTGCAAATAATGTTTTGGAATTGAATGTCGAATTTAAGTCTGTGGTCAAAAGGTACACCTAGATCGCTCTAGGGCTGTGTTTCTCCTTTTCCAAGGCTTGCCATGCCAGTAATTAGTAGCTGTGATGTTGCCCGTTAAGATTTTAGTCCTTTGGTCCAAGATCGTCATGTAGGGAAGCACGTTTCTCTGGTTTTCTTAATTTTCCTGGGTCAAATACCCGAGGTATTGACCTCAAATCGGGCCAGAACCTGCAAGATACATTGTCTGAAGTCATCTCGGTTCAGCGCTCGCATCCTCTAGTGAAGCAATATGCGTCAACTGAGTCCTGGTATATTTTCCGCGATTTTCCCACCGGTCGTTTGTCATGAGCTCTACCTTTCATCGTGAGTTTGGGAATTCTTCAGACGTCCATCATACACTCCCTTGATAGATTAGGAGAGTTCCTTTCCCCTTGCGGACCTAAAAGTTATTCACGAATTCGTGAAAACATATTGAATCCTTTTGTTCACTCTTCTGGTGGTTGAATGTTGAAAAAACTCGAAATCACTTGTTAGGAGTTTAAATAAATATAAGAGAAACCAATTTGATCTCACCCGGCCTTAGAGATAGAGATGTAGTCGTGAAAAAATATTGATCCTCTTCCAAAAAATTACTTTTAATTCGTACACATAAGAAGCTGATCAAAGCGAAAAACATTTTAAATTGCAATTTTTTTGTTGAGAAGTAGTAAGCAAACTCACAAAGAAATGTCTGACATCACATTCTATGTGTTAATCAATGTAATTTTTCGAGAATAAAGTAGTCACACCATTTTGCTTCCTTTGTTGTTATTTTCCCATGTAACTAACCTGCTCTGCACTGGATAAAAGAATAGAAGAACAATTCTATTATTGAAGAGTGATAGAGCTCGACTATTTTTGAATGAATAATACAGTTTGGTTGTGAACGCCACCGAGATCAACAAATCAACGAATTCCAGAAAGCTGAAGATTAGACGAACTTGACCTTTTATTGTGCCGAAAACTAAACGGGAGAACAGCGTAGAAAAATGTATTAAAGAAACTTAAAGGTCTAAGAAGGCTGATGCCTCCAGATACTAGTGTACTGGGTACCGGGTACTGGGTAGTGACTGCATATCAGATTCCTTCGATCTGATTGTTCTCTTGGAAGCATCTGAACTGTTTTTTTTTCGGAGATAGGTTCTTAGCGTTGGGGGGTGGTGCTATAAAATGATAATTGAAAATGATATTTTCGGGAATGGATAAAATTGTTGAAAAGCAAGGAAAATTTAGGTAAACCGAGAAGAGTAGAATCATAACACGAATAAGACACACGAACCAAGCCTTACATTTTTAATATATCGTAGACGGCATACCCTTCCTAGAATGATTACTAATCGTACCGTGCGTTTGTAAAAAAAAATCTACGATCTCACGACTTCATAAACTCCACGTGATGTCAACAATAAAACGCTATAAGTCACAAATAAAAATTATTATTTAATATTTTTTTTTTTTTTTATATCTATAATTTAATCTCATGGAATAAATTAATAAAAAAAATTAGCAAAAACTTTACATCGAAAACAAAGAACTGCTTATTATAGTTGATATTTTTTTCATCAGTTTTACAAAAGAGTATGAATAACAAAAACTTTAAAAAAAAAATACTGTACAATCATTGAAATGAATTATATTTGGTTTTATTGCAGTCTTAAGAAGTTAGATCAAAAAATTCAAAAGAACAAAGATTAGGAAAGCTTTAATGCTATTATTGTAAGAAATTTTCTTCTTTTTAACATACAGGTGATAACTGATTAGAATGAAATTATTACAAGACTGTGTGTGTGTAATTACAATTCGGTTGAAACAAAACAATGATGGTGTTTAGTTTATAAATTCATTCTTACGAGTATTTGGTGCATGGTTATGAACTTGTGATCCAGGAGATTTTTCACCAACACGCATAATAATATTAATCAGTATCGTTATAACAATTTTATTTATACAATAATTTATATAGTTTTTTTTTTTAAATTTAATTATTAATAATCTATTATTCGTGGAGCACCGAATTTCCTTTTCTATTATCCTTATAAGTTTAGTTTATTCATTCTGTATATATTCTAAATATGTTCCTCTATATTTTATAACAAAATTGTATTTATAAAGTTTTTGTTCTGAAAATACCCTCTTATCTCCATGAGCCTAAAAACTAAATCCAGCGTTTCTTAGTAAGTTAATTACGAATAATTATGGGTTTGATGTGATTGTGTTTTTGAGTATTTGAATTTTAATCATAAGATACGGCATTTACGGGGATTGGTCATGGGTCAATTCATTCGAGCAGTTATAAAGACCAATAAAAACATTTCGAAACAGCGCAATCGGTCGTATTGTTCGGTTCTTGATTTTGATACGCTCTACTACCGAACGAAGCCGAGTATTCTAACTCAACTCTATGCGAAACCATGCGCATATTGACGAGATCTGGTATGCCGGAATGTCGTAAAGTACTAAAGGAAACTTTGCTTTTCATTGCATACTTAAGGCTGGTTTACATGATGAATACAAACAATTTTTACTGAGATTGTGAGGGAGAAAGAAAATCTCCAACGAGAAATTGATCAGGAATGAAACGAACAGATATTATATCCAGCAAAAAATATTGACGATATTTGTGTGAATGTCATTTTTTGCAGTGGTTGCTTTCTATTCCATTGAAAACTCGATTAGCTAGCTCCCTCACAATCTCAGTAAAAAATGTTTGAATTCGTCATGTAAACCAGCCCTTAATGGTCGACAAATGGCACGTTCCCAACAAATTTTCGTACGGTAAATGGCAAATCATGCAAGAAATTTAGCCTGCTTGAAAGAGTGATCAGACCAAAATTACACTCCGTAGCGAAAAATACGGATTTATCATGCCATTCAATTCTCGGGCGTTTTCGACAAAAGTAAGTGGTAGTTTATTTGACAAAAAATCAGTCACTTTTTATTATCACAAGAGCGGTACGTGAAAAGCCTGTTTTCTTCGTTCTGTATGATACTGTGATTACACTATTGCCACTCTTAAGAACGAATATTTTTCCTATAGATATCTTCGAAGCAATATCGGGACAGTACACTAGTCTTGAGTGCTAAGCTATTAATCAATCTTTGGTGCACATAAAAGGCGTACTCAATTCAAAACTGATACCGCATATGGTCGTGAAAACTTCTTCCTAATAGTCATGAATGAGCAATATTGCGAAAAGGAATGAGATTACATTTATTTCAGGTTCCGGTCTGTTGTAGGCGTTTCTAGTATCAGAGGTTACTATATTTCCAACAACAGAACCTCCTCGTGCTATAGACTATTAATATCCGTTCCCATCATCATCCGATCATCATATAAGCTCAATGTTTTCGAAGCTCGGACTTTTCGAACGGAAGCAGGAACATCGCCTGGCGTTTTAACCCTTTGGCTAGGATCTCGCAATCGTTCTGTACTACCTTTGCTTCCAAATACTTCGCGGAATACTTCCAGGCTCCGTTGTCGCTTGATTTGCTTATCTTCCATCGAATTATTCAGATTTTTCACGGCATTTGCTGATTTTGAGACAACAATTCGTGGTGGATTTCGGACAGTGATAAAGGCTCGACTGTATTCGTCTTCGGTTGCTGGACGTGTTTTGTATATACAGTTTAAATCGTCGGATATATTTCGAATTAAATTCGATTTATTATTATCAGATGATAGACCGTTAACTCGAACAGTTATCGGGGCTAGATCTAAGTTGCTGGGCCGAATATTCGTTGATTCCAGTTTCGTTTGTACGCTACCATTTTGATACTTGGTATTTCCGGTATCTATTAAATTAACGCGGGTATTTTTGGTCGGCGACGTCGATTCGATTCTGATAGTTAATTTATTGTCGACTAAATTGGATTTCTCTTCCATGTCGGTATTTAGTTTCGTAGAGTCCTTGCGGAACAGTTTTTTCTGTATTAGGGCTCGCACGCCATGCCATCCACGAAGCTTCTTATCCGTGTTGTTCTGCTTCGGGAATCCTTCGCCCATGATAGTTTGATCGATTGCGGTCCGATTCGATGAAATCAGATCTTCAACGCTCACGTCATCTTCCAGACAGGACATACTGTTCTCCTGTCCGCGTTCCACAAAACTATGTTTCTTACTTTTCTCAATGAAAATTTGATTGTGAGTGTTAATCGGCGCCAAGTTCCTTTCTTGGCAAGGATTTCGGCCCTGAAATGCTTGAATTTGCTGCGAGTACATTATGTGATTTTTTTCGGTTACTGGTGACGCTAAATTTACAAATGTTGTGCTCGTATCACTGCCGCAATTATTCACAATCGGAATAATCTGATTGGGCGGCGTTATAATAGTAGCATCGGCTGAATTATAGGCGATATGATTTACTGTAGTATAGCTAGCCGGCGAAGATACCGATACTAAATTGTTCGCATTTAGAGGTGGACTAGGACCACGACTGATATGAGAACGCGGCCTCAAATTCGATAGTTCATGAACTCGTTCCTCGGCACAAAGCGCTGTAAGTCGAGCTTCAGCATCGTGATCCCAGCAATCTTCACAAGTATCACGTGCAATTTTTCCAGCCGGTCCTCCACCCCAACCGGGCGGGAATAGAGGCCTGGCTTTATGTTTCGAAACAAGAACCTGCATCTGTTCAAAGGTTGGATGTTTGCCGATCTCGGCTTCGTAGGGTGCTTTGTAAACCGGAGCTACTTGCCCTTGTGGATATAAGTCATGGCATCGTACGCAGAGTTCCCACAGAACCAATCCCAACGAATAGACGTCGATTTGTTTCAATGCTGTTTCACAATCGCGTAAGTTAACGGCGCCTTCTAGAATCTCAGGAGCCATATATCGTAATGTTCCCACCTCGTTGATACTTTTCGTTTCAGCTACAGCTATTTCTCCTTTGTATTCATACTTCGATCCAAAAGTCTTTAAGGCAAAGCCAAAATCGGCAATACAGCACGAAAAATCGGCCTTGACCAGAATATTTCGAGTATTCAAATCGCGATGGCATACACAGGGCTTAAGTTGATCCGGTTTCTTTATTTCAGTGTGCAAATGCGATAGACCACGCGTTATTGATTTTGCCATTTTGCAAAATACACTATAGGATGGGGCATTTTCAATAAGCCAGTCTTGAAGGCATCCGAATGGTGCTAATGAAAGAACCAAAAAATACTCAATGTTGTCGTCTAACGTGCGTCGTTCGTCACAGCCTGCAATTAATTTGATTAAAAATTAATCATGCTCAGAACACTTATAGAACAATCTCACCAAAATACGATAAAATCGACGGACTATCCATCAGTGGTAATGCGTAAATATTCCTTTCGTTAATGAAGTATTGCTTATGTTGAGCTGGGAAAATTTTCACAGCAACAGGCTGCTCATTTATCATCCCCTTCCAAACCGTTCCGTATTTTCCCTGGCCAATCATTGAGCATACCTTAAGATTATCAACGTTTTGTAGATTGGAACTATATCCTGGTCCCGAAGGAGCTAGTGGTGCTGTTTCTGGCCCGGGCTTCTGCGGTCGTCGCAAACCAAAAAGTAATAGTAATGCAGCTATAAGCATCGCGCTGAAGACCAGTACGAACCAGAACAGTGGCGACTGCCAGACCGGTTCGAATTCTACTAATTCAGGCACTTCGGTTTCACTGGATGAGATTTCCATTGGCTAGAAAAAAGAAAGTCCGTTTTGTTATTAAATCCCGATAAATAAGAATTTCTTCTTTTATACCGCCAGTTGAATGAAACTAGTTCCGTTCATGTTGCACAAGTCACTGGAACAGCAGCAGAATCGTAGATCTTGAGAAGTATCACTCGGTCGTGTATTTATGCATTGCTCCTTCTGGCATGGACCCACTTTCTCGGAATATTGCCAACAACCTGCAGGAAATAGTACAATGAAATTTTTTTTTTGTTTTGTTCAACCTGTACAGAATACAATTGCAAATTAAAGGAGTCATCGATTATCCTGTCGGATTTGTAGAAAAAATTGTTTTTCTCGTTTTTGTTTCGTATTGTTCGTTGCATTTACACGCTTCAATTTGTTGTTCTGTTGAGTTTATAGAAAGTTCTATTTGGGCATTGGGTCTTGGAATTTTGCGATTTTGGATAAAAGAAGAAATAAAGAATTCATTATAGGTCCGGGAACGGGATAAAATGAGGTAAGTGATTCAGTCTGCAATACATTGATATCGAAATAATTGGGGCAGTTTCTAATTTGGACTTTATAAATATTAGAAAAAACTTAATTGTTCAAATCCTTATTAAAAATCGAGAAAGTTTTGTACTACGCTTTATCAATTTATTAAATATAGTATTCACTACGGAACATACGAGTTTTCAATTGCACAATGTTCACGGTACGCGGCTAGTTAAATATAAAAATGAAAATAAGCAACGAAATGCCCAAATCTCCAAAAGTTTGAAATCTACTGTTTTTCTATTCAGTAAAGTAAATTAAACTTAAGAAATTCTATCCGAAATTAAACAGATATTTATTAAAAGTATGTATTAAAAGATGTCTGGAGTAGTTTTGGAGTTTCTTTTGAGTCTGGAAGATTTTAGATTAAAATTTTTAGTTTCTTTGACACGGTTTACACCAAGCAGAATTCAAGGCCTCTACCGGTGTAAACGGTTGACGATTGAACCTTCTTTAGGTCACGATATAAGACAGGCTACGATCAGGTTCCTTACTGTAAACTAGCCCAATAACTTGAAAACTAGGGAAGGCTAGAATGCTGGAAATTATTAAAGAAAGTAGGAAATTAGTTGTGAAAAAATTCAGTATTATTTGATATACTTCTTCAGATTATAGTCTAGGCGAAACAATATTATTTTTCGGATCAAAGTTCGGGAAACGGTCAACCTTCTTATTTTTAGAGTTGAATATCTCAAAATTCTGAAATTAAATTTTTGTTGACTATCAGGTCTATCCAGGATCAGAGTCACAGGCCACAAAGTAGATGGAAAGTCACAATTAATTCAAAATTCATACAAATTGTGACTCTCGACCTACTTTGTGACTTGTGACTCGGTCCTAAATATTCCTGTATATACGAAGCTATAGGAAGTCAAAATCAATTCGATATCTCACCAGATCTATGTCTATGTAACCCCTTCACACCATCTTGGTAGACAACAGAAAGTCCTAAAATTGGTTTGTAGAAATTAGAGCAAATTCTATACCATCAAATATATGAAGAAAATTGTAAAAATGTAAGCCACCCCCTTACACTCACTTAGGGGCTCAATATCCAAAAATCCTGAAAGCAAAGCCCGAGGAAGTAAGAACTAATTCGATGTCTTATCACTACTCCCGGTATTTCAATGTATAGAGTTAACTTGTACATAAGTTGTCAGTTAATCAAAACCACTCGAGTAAACTTTATGGAAATGCCAGACCTACAAGTTAACTCTACATTGAAATAACGGGCCTAAGAGATATGACGGAATTAGTGAAAACGTGTTCAACCCTTTTATAGGGAAAAATCTTGCACAAACGGTTTTTAAACGATTATAAAACAAGCCCGTCGAGGTACCTATGTTATTCGATTTTTAATCTGCCTTGAGGGATATGGCTGAATTCATAAAAATTTATACAACCCCTTTCCACCCCTGTAGGGATCGAACTACGTAGAATAAACTGAAAACGCTATCTAGGCATTTATGTGAAAAATTCGTAAAGTAAAAAATTCAATATTTTAGAAGACCTAAGAGATATGATGAAATTCGTTAAAATAAATTAGTTCTATTTTCACTGATCATTCGCTGTTGCCTTCCTTCCGCAAGCCAATAGATATTTGAATTTTTCTTATCTTAATTACTTTTTGAGTAGATTTACATATGTATGTACTCACCAAGTTTGAACTTTTTAGCGTGAGCTGTTGTTCTATAGATGGAAAAATCAGAGTCAAAGGAAGATTTTTTTTAGAAAAGTGTCACAAATCAAAAATACATAGATTTTGAGTTATTGGTAGAAAAAAACGCCCAAAGTGAGTATGAGCTTATTAGGATTGCCGCTGGAGGGCAGTTGTTCCAAAGTCTAGTAAATTGGCATTACAGTAAAAAAAAATTTTAAAAATGTTTTATCTCAAAGCATTAATTTATTAAAATTTCACAGTATTCCATGAAGGCGACGATAGATTTCAGCATTATTAAAAAATAAAAATAAAAAGAATATCGCCCGAGCAGGGACTTGAACCCTGGACCGTTGGATTAAAAGTCCAACGCTCTACCGACTGAGCTACCCGGGCATGTCCCGAAGTTGACAAAGTCGACTCTTGTACTGTGCGGTAGTTTTATCGATAGACGATAGTCCGTTTCGTTATCTCTGCCGTTATTAAAATCGTTATCATTACGTACAACAATTTAAAATTAATGTTAAATTAGCCAGCCAAGAATATGAACGTAATTTAATATTTGGACAGAGTTTGAGATGTTATTAAGTCGAGGTACAGCAGCATTTTGTAAGCTATTTTCCTCATTTTGCGCTATTGATAGTTGATAGTCCTTATTTTATTTCTTAGTAGCTGAATTAATGCCGTATCATGCACTCTTTATCGGCACAAAAAACTGTAGAAACAGCACATACAGTTGTGTCATACGTGGTCCTCAGTTATTACAAACAACTTGGCTTGTAAATATGGTTTCAACTTTCTAGTAACAGTTGTACCGACCGATGTACCAATTGTTGGCCCGTTTTTTTGTTGTATGCGACGATTGTATCGTATATACACGTATGGACCAATATCACACGGTTGTACGATCTTAACCGAAAACCTGCGGTCGCATGCTATTGCAAGAAAATTGTAAACAAGCATTTGATATAGAATTGCGCATTCTAGTTCACCTTAGTGATCGCGGGCGAACTAGTTCCTGATCCCTTGCGAACTAGTTCGTTGTTGTCGTTCGCAGTTCACTCACGAAGGAACTAGTTCCTTCGGAGTGAATGTGAGGACCTAAAAAAAAAAGGTCTCCACTCAGGAAGGAACTATGTAGTTCCTTTCATGTTCCGAGTGAATCTGAGAACCTAAAAAAAACGAATGATACGTGGTATGCAAATGTGATAACGAACTACTCCCTACAAACGAATTAAGACCGGAATTCTTTGCAAACTAGTTCATTCGTTTCACTTATGGGAACGATCTTCCGAACTAGTTCGTTCACGAACTATACAAGCCTAATTTGATACAAAGACTACAAGAAAGCATAATTGCGAAGGTAATAATAAGATGAAAACAATATGATCCCGCCTTCTGGTAACCCTTTTTTTCGCTAAGTGATGTAGCTAAATTTCCACAGAACTTGATCAAACAAAATAGCCAAATCAAATCAGTTTCCGCCCTTAACAGCATTCGTAAGAACGTATTCAACCTCTTATCGAGATAGAACAAACGCTCCATTTTGTACGTTATAACCGCCATACAATATTTATCATAAGACCCTCCGCACACGGAGCGACTAGAGTTGCAGTTGCATACTCAACTGGTTGACTTCCTTAACTGTATGATATATAATACTTCACAGGATCATTTCTGTAGTATGTTCTGTTTTTAGTTGCATGGTGTAGACATGGTACGCCGCAAATTATAGGAAATAATTGTTTAAAGATAAAAACTTTTGGAGGTTCAATTTTCGTTGTAAACTAGTATGAAACCAAACCTCAAATACTCCTTACCATAAACCGCACCATAAACCTAAATTGTTCTTTTGCTAATCTGGGTCTGTACGAAAAATGTTCTGTAAAAATTTCAAAATGCTTTCTCAAAAAGTTTTTATGAGACATGACTTTCGAAAAACCTTGGCTTTTTTTTAATTTCGAATTTTGGCTTATTTCCCGTATCGAATATTTTAGTAGATACTTAAATACTAAATTGTCAAATTGTTTCAATTTTTTAGCTGAAAAATTTGACTGATTTTTTGTCAAATTTATTTGATCAAATATTTGACAGTATCGTATATTGAATTTTTGAAGTTGGAGTTCAGAATTTGTTTAGGGCCTTTGATCCGATTGTATTTTACCATATTTTATTAAATAAGATTTTAGGTTTTTGCTTCCTTTTTCCTTATAAACTGTTCTAATTATTCGAATCATTATTAATAACAGCTTGTAGCTACATATGTATGTTACTATGGATGTAAAGTTTGCTAACTGACCACCTAATCAACGAATTTACCAGCAATATCTAGTTTTAAGTGAAAATAAATAAATAAATTTAATTGAATTGAATTAAATAAGATTTTTTTTAATACATTTTAGCATCTCACCAACATTTAATTTACTTCTATCGTCATCACCCTCTGCATCCACAGAGACAATGGGGGGAAATACAAGTAGTCAAATGCTTAAACACAACCGTCGTAAGGTTTCCGGTACAAAACTCAGTATTATACGTCGAAAGCGATCAAAACGAACGTTAAAACATGCCAGTTTTCACAAGTATATTCGAACAATATTGAAACGGGTCCATCCCGGGCAGCAGTTATCGAAATCTGGTATGGAAGTTATGAACGGATTTATCAACGATATGTTCCATCGGATTTCGTTTGAAGCTTCGAATCTTACGCGGAACGCAAAACGTCGAACGCTACAACATATTGATATTCAGGCTGCATGTAGGCTAATCCTTCCGCCAGTCCTTCTAAACCATGCGCACAGCGAAGGAGTTAAGGCTGTCGTTAGACACGATAATTCCAGGACGTCGAATTGAGATCGTAGAATTTATTTACTATGTAATTTATTTTTGTATCGATAGGTGTATTTCTTATGTATGTATTTATTTATTGTGTATGATGATATGTCCTGTTTGTAAGATAAATCAACTTACCTTGCCTGATAATGATTGTACCATTTGAACGTCTTTTCCACAAAGCGTAACAAAACTCAAATGAGTCCGAACATGTCACTTGTTTCGGCTGAAAAAAATTTATGTGTTTAAGATTTATTAGTAAAATATTTTCTAAACAAAAAAAAAATCTGTTTTCAATTCACCTCTCGACTATACGACGACACAATCGGCTGTGTATCGGAAGTGTTTCGTTCGTTGTAGTCCTCTTCGGATTCATCCCCCGGCGAGTTGTAGTACTCTGCAATGTACTCCATACAAACACGACCCTTGGGTACTAGAAAAAGAAACCGTTTTATTATAATATCATCGGGATTAGATTTTCCAGAAAAGACCTACATGCATTGATGCGATGAACCGTCCACGAGAGAACCACCGCCGCCACAAGGACATATTCTGGCAATATCCTCAACTTCATATTGCGGATTTTATCTCAATCCGGAAGAGTTTTCTTACTTCCGGAAAAGCTGCTCCTGACTCGATTCTCCAAATGTTTCTATCAAATTAAACTGTTCTTTTATCAGCAATACAACGTTTTCGACCAATTGTTGTTAATCTTTCGAAACATTTCCGACGTTGTGTGTCCAGTTGCTACTCGTACTGCTATCGAATGGTCTTTTATGTTACGATTCCTGCCATGATACTGTCCATATTGCATTTTATCTGATGGCTAATGGTGTCCACCGTCCAGGCAACTATACTGCAAAGAATGGTATCTATTATTATTTATCTTTATGTAGATATCGTCTTGTTTTTTTTCCTTTTCTCTAGTATTTAAAAAAAGTTCATAGACTTTTAGTAGACTTAAATTGTGAAAGCGTATGTATATAAAACAAGAAAGAAATGTGTGTTTTTATTGAACACATTGCAGGAGGAATGTCATGAGAGGAATGAAAAATGCATGCATGCCAGGTAAAATTTGTATTCAGAACAGGTGACTGTTTTCCTATGTGCTGACTGCTGTATAACCATTGCAGCGGCTTCTAGAGTTTAAATATTGAGAACTACATTCGAAAAGAAATAGCTACTTAATATGCTATGTCAAAAAGTTGATGTAATTGCATTTGAATAAATCTGTTCAAATTATTGCATAATAATCATCGCTAATGTTGAGAGTTGGTATATCATGGACGAGAGCAGAATGTTCACTTCTTTCCAGTAAAAGTACGTGTTCTTAATTGTAGTTTGCCATTTGGCATAACGTAACCAAACCCAGAAAGCAGTTTGAATCTGAAATACAAGTCTGTTTTTTTAACGGTTCAATTACTTGATTATGACCTAGACCCATTCCTACGATCGTCAGTTCAATTTTAACCAAAACTTTAACTGCAAGTTTTGTATGAAAATCTGTCAGTTAAAGTTCCAGTCAGAACGTTACTGACGATCGTAGGAATGGGCCTTAATGTATAAAAGTTATTTGAACAGTAGACTATGGCGATCTGAGTTAATCTGTTTCTTATTAAAAATTCGACACCTAGATGGCACTATTAAATCAAATTTAACATGAACTACAATTTCACAGTCATAAAAATCTGTTTAAATCTGCAAAATCCCAGTTCTGAAATTCAGGTCAAGTTCATCGAAATGTGAGTTGATAAAAAACAATCCGAACTTACTGTTTATCAAATTTCAGAGAAGTATAAATTAATCTACCGAGCCGTTGACAATATTCTGGAATTATCTCAATGGTTTTTTTTTAAACCTGAGATAATCAAAAGCAAATAGATGAAAAAACACTTATGACGATACTATAATAGGGAAATTATTTCTGTAATTTTCGAATTTTCACAAAATATTTTTATTGAACCGGTTTTGAAGAAATGTAGGTATATCCGAGACTGTAGTACTCCCCACGTTGGGCGCTGTTAGTAGCTGTTAGTCCATCGTTTGACCTCCAAACTGGAGGGTCAGGTCTATAATACAAGACAATTAACACTGCCTTCTGAGACGGGTGCACACCTGCATACTCATATGACATGCAAGCGAAGTATGAATGGCGACTCTCAAAATCTTGCATCTACGGACTATTTTTTTTCTTACTAAGAGAATATCGCGGAAAACAACTTAAACACGTTAATAATCAAGTTAGAAAGAGTTAGAGTGTACAACTTATGTTAATTCGTAGCAATAACTAAAACTTAAATAAATTTGACAGTTGGAGAAATTAGTCCAAATTTTAACATAATAATAATAATAATAATAATAATTTTAACATAATAATAATAATAATAATTTTAATATATTAATAGTATTTATTTATTTCCCCATGGAAACCGGTTCAGAAATCCGGCCCCATCATCGGCCATAAGTTTTTATTAGCACAGTTAAAATTTTCCTTCAGTCATAGGTCAAATCTTTAGATTAGGTTTTATTAAAAGTAGCCAAATAGCGTTCTGTAACTTTCGGGAATTCAGTGCTGTGGTCACAGTAACATATATTCACAAACAAAAACAATTAATTCATGGATAGATAAGCGACTTATAAAGTATTGCTCAGATATCCGCTTAAAAAAATATAAACATTCATTTACGAATCCTTAACATAATTTATAAACGATTCGCTTCATGTTCACCAAAGTGTGCATATAGCGACTTTTGTATCGAGGCATTAGCTCACAGATGTGCTAAGTGTAAAAAATAAAATTTTACAGGATTCAAAATTGAAACTTTGAAGTCACAAAACTAGTATTAAAATTTGAGTTTATTAAGTGAAAACGAGTTATTCGCATATTATTAATTATTAATCTTTCACTTACGACATGTGTGCACTGTAACAATCTATCTGATTGCTTTAAAGATGAATTTAACCCATTTATGCAAAAATTTGCAATTAACACATCTGCGAGCTAAGACATTGGTACTTTCACGTTTGAGAAGATTATATCATTCTTCGCCGTAAAAAGAATTCATAAGTAGATGTGTGTTACGCAGCTAGGAGAGATTACCATTAAATGCATTTTCGAGGATTTTTATACATAAAATTACTACATAGTCCTAAACTTCAAGTGTTATCGCACGTACATATGTATACAGAATATTTTATTGATCGCAATCCATTCTTCAGACTGCAATAAATCATCATCAATCGAATTGTCTTGTCTACGAGAAATATCACAGCTACTAATTATTGCACCAAGCTCACTGCTCTGAAATGCGACATAACCTTTTCACCCGCTGAAAATTAAATTAAACCAATTTATTATTGTTTAATTTTTCAATTTTTCGTATAGCTGATTATTGTTTTTTCAGTGGCTGACGTCGTGCAGAATGAAAACAATTAAATTATGAGAGCAGCAATTAAGTTGCGACTTGCTCATAAATCACGGTGAAAGCTTTTCGTCCTTGCCATCCTGCAGCCATAACAGCATAGGTACATATACGAGTACATGAGTCATTTCACCTGGCTGGTAGGGTAGTTGGTGTTTGTACTATTAAAGTACAATCAACCAACCCCTGCCATCATCATTCAAACTAACAACCCTAATACCGGGGGATGAAGGCGTCTAACTATGTTTCGGTTTTTTTTCCTTCTTTCTCCGGGATAGTTCTTTTGAGGTGGCTTAAGCTCGTCTCGTTTTCTTTGCTTCCCATTCCTTGATTGAGACATGCAATTCAGAAAATCGATAGAGCCGGAAAGTGGAAGGTGCACGAAGGTAGAACCGCGTATCTATCGGCTACGTGTATACCTTCATACTTTTCATATTATGGATTGCCACTATGAAGTATGTTATGCCAACACGTAGCCTCTTTTATTTTCGGGAAATTTCTTCATAAATTGCTCGTTTATTGTTTTGAAAGTTTTTTTTTTTTGTATTTCGGGGAGGTTTTTTGGTCTTTTCAGGGATATATGGTAAACGAAAAACATACAAAATGATGGATGGCGTCTGGCTTCTATGAATGGTAAACATATATTACACAATAAGTGTATGTTGGGATATAAGAGATATGGTTGGTTGAAATTTTGCTAAAATAATCTTCATGGTGCCTTTGGGTGACTTCCGATAAAGAGGGCAGGCAACATCCTCTGGACGATTGACCTTACCTACCACCAGGATTTACTCCCTTCCCAATTATTCGACTCCATGAACTAGCACAAATTTGCCTTGCGGTTCGTGTTGCTCTGACTTCTTCAATGTATCATGCCCCTTTCGTCGCTAAATCTCAATGCTATCCTTAAGATGTCGAGTTGTTCCGCAAAGATTATCCTTGAAGTAAACATATCTGACCCAAGGGATCACTAAAAACACCGGGAAAGTAAAAAAATCTGGAGTGGACGAAATTCAGAGAAGTTGGAAAATCCAGAAAAACAAATTCCTGAGGTATTGCAAACATTTTGAAACTTACGACCACATTTTAGCAGTATACTACCAAATTTTTCAGTTCCCAAATAGTCTTCTTCCTCTTCAGATTAACTACAGTTTATTTAAACACGGTTACTACTGTTGCTAAGTCTTCACATTAACCCAAGAAAACGGATGCAAAATATTTGGTAGTTTATTTATGGCAGAGTCACTTGATTTCAGTTTTCTGGTTTCAATGCTTCCAAATTGGGCTTAATAAGTGTAACTACGAAAAAACAAGCGCCTCTTTTTTTTAAGACTTTCGTATGGTAGCTCCTCGAAGAAGTAACTTAATTTTATCTGTTTCTGTACTAGGTAGTTAGTGGCGATAATATGCAATCGTATCGTATCGTAAAGGATGACCCACCATGCTGATTCTATGGCAGCCTAATAGTTTTTCGAATCTCGCAATCTCGAATCTCGTATCCTTCTAGACTTCCTACAACCTTCAACATTATCCATCTAACTTCTACAGACAGGCATTGTTTCAAAAGCTTTTTGCATTGTCATAAAATCTGTCGAGCCTGATTTATGGATAAACAAAAGCAAAGAAGACTGACTGCAAGATTGCGACAAACGTGGAGAGCATTGTTGAAGGCTTATCATTATCATTCCGAAATACGAAGGATAGGCTTAACTTAATACCATCGTGTATAGTACACTACTATCTCTGCTACTCCGTTATGCAATCTTATAGTACGAGATAAGTATATTTATGTACGTAATGTGACCTCCGTGAAGTCCTACTCGTTTCCAGACACCTCACAATGCCACTCGTTGATGTCGGAGCACTGAAAACTTCCCTGCTCAGACAGGGTTCAGTTGAATAAGGGCAAAGCTCAAAGTGTTAGTGTAGTTGTGCCGGTTCCTCGAGGGTTAGAATACTTTTTTGTAGTATTATATTATATGCCGGCTAATACCACATATCAATGGAAATTTACCAACTATGCATAGTAGGTAGATACATATATGTACATGTATTCATTATATTGCAGACACTCTGATGAATCCTTTTTTTTTTTTTTTGCTTGGAGTATCCTTTAAACATCCCGCTCAAGCTTTGAAATGCATACTTGCTTTGTTCTAACGTTTTTTTTTCACTTTAAAATGAAAATTGCTTTTAAATTAGCGAGTAGTTTTGGTACTATGGGGTTTTAAGGTCATGAGAAATTATAATTGTTATCTTTGGTCTCTTGACCGTGAGCTACGCAAACTGCAATGCTGTATAGTAAAACTATAAAATTAACATAGCCGAGAAATTTTCAATTTTGCACAGAACCTAATGAGAATAGATAGCTCCTTACCCTATAATTTTGGTGTCTTGCTCGCTTCATTAATAATTTTATATATTCCAAAGAGTAAGCACTTGCTACGTACAAACCACAATCCATTGACGCTGAAAAAATAATGTTTTTGCATATTTGTAATAAAGCGAGCACTATGACTTCTCTTAAGTGTGAAGTGATTTTGATCAAAATTTTACGCTAAACAAATAAAATGGGAATAATAAAAACGGGCTAGAATTAGTAGTACGATATTAAGATTGCATGATTGTATTTTAAATGATTAATTTTATGGTATTCACGAGCTGGAACAACACAACATAAAATATCGAACCTATCGATCAACATTCTGGAATACTTAATATTGTAAGACAATGTTTAGCAACGGTATAGGTATGTACTGCAAAAGAATTTTGCTGCATAAATACCCACATCAGTATGCACGTACTACCAATTTTTTTATAGACCATCAATTTTCTGTCTTACGATTTTACAGCACCATTTGGGTTAGATAAAGTTGAGAAGGTGGCCTGACCACTGTGCCTCACTCTATCACGAGAGATCACTGCGGATCCATTGTGGTCCCGTCGTATAAACCGGGCTCTAAACTATTGATTCCAAATATTGCTCTTCCTTACGAAGAGAGTAGTTTTCCATAAAGGAATCATCGCAAGTTCTGATAGATCGGTCAAGGAGAATTTTCCCAAGTACCAATATCTGGTGCCAGACTTTCACATTCGCACACTAGATTCTCATTACCACAGCGACATAGATCAGCCATTGGTATTCTCTATTCCCCCCAAAAAGGCAGTGTTCCATTAGGACCACTATAAGTTGTCTGCAAATGTCCCTGATCAAACACAAAATGAAGTTAGAGTTGCTCCTATCAAGTTTCGGTCAGCAGATTCTTGCTTGCCGGCATCCCGAGAGATTCACCCAGGCCCCCTCCGTCTGACTGAGCGCTTCACTAGCAATCATTTCCTTTACTCGTTCAATGGGACATAGAACCGACTCATCGGTCAGCTCTATATACTCATTTCCGACCCCCTTCGGGCGAACTCATCAGCTTTTTCATTTCCAGGGAATTCACCGTGATCAGGAGTCCAACTAATCTTCATACCTACCTACCATCTGCAATATTCTTTTACATTCCACCATAAGTACAACACCATTTCCTTTATTTTGATTTTGGACAGTTTTTTTTAGATGACATTAAGGTCTGTTCCTACAATCGTCAGTTACATTCTAACTGGAACTTTAACCGACAGATTTTCATACAAAACTTCCAGTTAAAGTTTCGGTTAGAATTTATCTGTCGATTGTAGGAACGAGCCTAAATCTGCATAGCCAGACAAGGTTGGTTGGTTTGGGTGGCAGCTCTGTCCCTAGACAGAGCTCTATTAGCTTAAAGGCCGTTTTGAAACCACAAACTCGTATTAACCCGAATGTTGGCTAGACTTTGCAGTCAGACAAAGTAGTACACAGTTTTAGGGCCGTTATTACGACCTTCAGTTAAAATTTAACCAGAACTTTGACTGTAATTTTCATATGAACATCTGTCAGTTAAAGTTCCAGTCAGAACGTTACTGACGATCGTAGGAACGAGCCGAAAGGCTGGTTTACATGACGAATGCAAACATTTTTAACTGAGATTGTGAGGGAGAAGGAAAATTTCTAACGACAAACTGATCAAGAGTGAAACAACCAGATATTATGTTCAGCGAAAAATATTGACGATATTTCTGTCAATTTTGTTTTTTGCAGTTGTTGCTTTCTGCTCCATTGAAAATTCGATAAGCTAGCTCCCTCACAATCTCAGTAAAAAATGTTTGCATTCGTCATGTAAACCAGCCTTAAATAGTAAAAATGTTTAAAGGCCAAACTACATAGCCATAAGCCATATATGTAAGTAAGATGCGAGCGGTCAATACGTTTCTCGATGAAAACCAGTGAATACTTTTAACTCTGTTCAAATAAGAGATGGGCAAAACAGTTCCTTTCAGTAAAGAAATTCTATCTGAGTCATTCACTTTACGAAACGAGTTCAGTGAAGTATTTTTGGAACTTTTCGTTCCATCGTTCTTTTGTTTTCGTTCGCTCGTGAACTAGTTCGTTCTTTTAGCTCATTCATATCAACATTAGAAGAGAAGGTGATGAGGAAAAAACAAGGTCAGTAGATGTAGAACATGATAAGCAAAAAAAGGGTCAGTCCATCTAGAACATGATGACCAACAGAAAAAAAGGTGAGTAAAATTTTTGTCACGGTTCCAACTGAACTACAGTTCACCAAAAGGAGTGAGTTACTTTACTCACTCACTTCAATGAAAATATTCTTTTGGAACAGTTTTTATTATGTATTCATAAGAAGAAAATGAGGAAGTGGTACAATTCTGAACCGGGATCTATTTTTTGTATTTTAAAGAAATAGTTAAAAAAAAGTGTTTTTTTGTTTTAAAATATGTATGAGCGAAACTCAAATAGTATGCAATCTGGAAAACCGATATTTATTTTCCTATCCAGTAGATTTGTCTTCGAGATTCGGGGCGTCTCGAAGTGAAGTGCTGATAGAGATATAGAAATTAGCTAATTTAGATAGGTGCAGTGGCAACTATAATAGTTTTTCACAAAGTTTACAACTAGCCAGCCGCCACTGCACCTATCTAAATTAGCTAATTTCTATATACAGACATACATATGTGGGTAAATACATATTGTGTTCTAAATCATGAAACACTTGTTCTAATATTTCGTAATATGTATTTAAAAATAAGCTGACAAAGTGCAAATTTTTTGAAATGGTTATGCGTATGCATAGAAATTTTATAATTAAGAGAATTCTAACGTTATTAAGCGTCTTTAAGGCCTCGTTCTAATTTCGCAATTCAGGTAAAAACATTTCCGTACTTTAAGCGCACAAATAAAAGCAATTACGTCAAAAAGCATGTTTGAAAGTCGTTGCGTACATGCGAATTGTACACTCTCCTCAGCAATGCTACGCTTTCCACCCTAACAAAATTAATATCCATCTGCCAAAAGCACTTTCACCCTTAGCTTGGCGCAGAAAACTGCTCCTCCTCCTCCTCCCCCTATAGAGCAAAACTACCAGACTCGATGGGTTTGAGTTTCAGCTGAACTGAATTTTAAAGTGTATTTTTTTTAAGTACGGAGAAAGTTGGTAGTCGTGGGGTGATTGTTCCGATGTGGGTAGGGGGAGCCTGGGATTGGGGATGGGGTTTAAAAGGCCGAAAATGCAATTGTATGAACTCGTAAGTTTGTTGCACCAGTTATAAGATCCGTTTGCATGACGACGATATTGGAAAGATTACCCAGTCCGACCACGTAAGATACCAGCATTAGAGTAGACTCTGCTTGGCATAGTGGAAGTCGCAGTAGTCGCGGAAGACGAGGGGTTGTTTTCGGGAATCGATTATTCCAGAGTACGGACATATTTTCAACTCTGATGCAATTAAAACCCTAGTTGGTGTTTCTTTTTTCCTGAGCAGTCGGGAAATATTAAGCGCAACGAAGATAGCGGCTTTTAAACTAAGACGACGGACTTTAGAAATAAAAAAAGAAGTAATTTAATATAAACAATGTGCAAGCGTATAATGTACTTACAAGAAAAGACTCGGATAACGTGGGCATAAACATTTACTGATTATTTCACCCGATTGCAAACGCGGGGAGCACTGGTGTTTCGACTTCAATATTACCGATTAAGTACGGCTTACGGAGTACTGCAAATGCGAATACTGTTGCGCCCGTCTATACTTCACACATTTCGATAAGGTCACTTATTGGCTCCTTGCAAACATTTTCTTATTTACACTAAGAACATTTTGTTTGACGACACTACATAACACAGTATTTGACGATAATGTGATGGAAGTACGTCACTCCCGAACTCCACTCAACCTCCACCTACTACTTTTAAGCACCGAATTCGACCGATTCTTGGAAATTAGTTATTATTAAGTCCACCTTGGATAGGTGGGCCGGTAAGAACAAGAAACCATAAGGTGTAGTCTTACTAATCGGATTAAACACGGATTAAGATGATGTTCTTGTTCGGATAGAGTGTGGCTGTATAAACACTAGGCAAGTGAAATTATGAAGATAATCGACCGGCGGCACTTTACTCCTACTGAACACTTTTATTGTTGCTTGTTCGCCGCTTGATACTTGATTCTTGATACTGTGCAAAAAGCAAGACAAGACCCCAGACGAAGACGAGTTACGTTCCGAGTTGCGACTTGCGATTCTATCCGCGGTTAAGACGTTTCTCTCGCAAAAGCTCCACACATGCTGGGGGACCGATACGAGTTATATTGTTGCTTTCTTTATGCGATTGCGCCGTTCAAATGCAAGGGTTGGATACATATGAGTGTAAAATCGGAACTGAGGATATTTTACGAATAAAAGTGTTTTAGGTAATGCTAGCTCTTCTTCGGGCGAATCCCATACAAAAGTCATTGAATAACGTGAGCATATGCATACTGTATGATTAACAGAGTTCGTACAGATTGGATTTTAAACTCTAGAACTTTTGTATTCGTAGTACTACTGGCACAAGAAGAATACAAAAATCTTCCATCAGCTTGAAACATTTTTTTGTCGCGTTTCCACTATCGCCTTCGTGTGCATTGGATGATGCGAACTAGCGCATATGCGTAAGTGGAAACGGCACATTCACGTTAGTTTGCAACTATTAAAATCGAGAATCGCTTACATTTGCATCGATGGCGGCGTGTTTGGACGCACATCAAAGGGACGTGCGTAGAGCACGAACGTAGCGTTTCCAGTATCGCCTATGCGAAGACACTACCCTAGTGGGAAAAAAGAATTCTGAAGAATGCATTTCGTAAAAATTCCGATTCAATGGATGGAAGAATTACCATACAAATCATATTAATTTTTACCTGGAATGTTGAAGTAATGATTATACATTTACGAAAAAGACATTTTCTACAAACGTCTGTAAGACCTGTGCTACGTACTATATGCAAGTGAAACGTGGACTCTCACCCAAGCGTCTGAAAAATCAATAGACGCTTTTGAACGACGAATTCTTCGAAGAATTTTGGGACCAGTAAGGGTAGGCACTGAATGGCGTATTCGGTACAACAACGAGTTTTGTAACATCTATGACGACCCAGCCGCATCGACTCTTAAAAAATTCCGTAAGCTGCAATGGGCAGGTCATGTGGAGCGAATGGATGACGGTAGAATTCCCAAGCGCACATTGAAAGGTAGAGCTCATGGAAAGCAACCGGTGGGAAAACCGCGAAAAAGATACGAGGACTCAGTTGGCGCAGATTGTAAATCGCTTCTTAGATGAACAAATTAGAAGACGCGGGCGCTGAACCGATGACTTCAGACAATGTATCCTGCAGGCCCTGGACTTATTTGGGCTGTCGCGCCATTGATGATGGTGACAAACGTCTGTGCCAAAAACATTCGCGTTGGACATTCGTTTCGATGGCGGTTTTTTACGCACATCAAACAGATGTGTACTTATTTGCTGTTTCCACTATCGCCTAGACATTCGTGCTCATCGCACATGTCCAAGGCATATGAAGGCGATAGTGGAAACTCCGCATTATGTATGTATATCATATTTTGCGACAAAAGTCTGAGATGCGATTAAAGTCAATGCGCGGAGGAACTGCCAACTTTACTAACATCCTTAGGCTATAGGTTTAGGACCGAAGAGATTAAAGACCACTTGCAAATGCCAACGACAAACGCTTTAGATGGATCACAAAACCCTTCAGCTAATAACTTAAATTTCTTACAGTTGGTACATTCTTCGACTCGATTAAATGTGGTGTGATTTTATGTCAAAAACTCGGTGATCCATATCACAGTAATCGTTTACACTATAAAGTTAAAACTTGGATTTTAGCAGGTCTTCATAGAAAGCAGAATAATGCTGGGGAGAAAACATTATGCTTGAGTCAAGAGAATTTAAATCACCTGAACGATTCATGCCACAAGTTTGTTAATTATTGTTAATTGTTTGTACGAATAGTAGAGGAGTTTACAATAAATGCAGTTTTCATGGAAGATTGGTATCTTAAGGTCGTGGGTCGTCCAGTGCTTCTAACTTTTGCAAACATTGCCCCTGCGATTGCCACCCAGCGCTTAATTTATTTATATTTACTTTTCAGCTGCTATTCGCTCCGAATTATTAATACATACATACATATAAAATAAACAGTGGACAGTGCGGAATACCCCACTAGGAAATTTGAGGAGAACTCCGTGAGGGAGCAAATAACGAGGTATCTACTATCCCTCACAATGGAGGAAAAAAGGAGATTAATAACAAAATTATGCAGAAAACCGTCACTTTTCTTTTTTTGTTTCGAATGGATAAAAATGTGACTATATGAAGACCATTTTTGAGTTTTACTGCAGAACTAGTCCCATTAGAGATCTCGTTTTAAGCTCTCTTACAAGTATTTTTGATTGCTTTCTCTGGAGGTATATTGGTGATCTGATTTTAGCGGACATGCTCTTGCAAAAAGGAGGTCAAATGGAGGAGAAAACGTGGTCTCCAAACCTCCTTAAGGAGTAGTTCGGGATTAATCATGGGATGCTCCCATTTCCTACTGGGACTTAATAGAGTCACTTCTAAAAGAATTTAACATCAAGGAGATGCGGTAACATTTTTCTGTAGGGACAAATTCCCATTGGATCTACAAGACAGTAGTTAATTTGTTTTAGCAACTTTGCTGTTCTGTAAGAATGTGTTAAAAATTTTAATCACCTGGTAGTACACTGCCACACCCGACCCGATTAATTAACTTTATCATCCCTAAGCTGACTGGACTGTATGCTACTGTATTAAAAACTAACTACTTAGGTCCTGTTCGGTACCATTGAAAAAAGATGGCATACTGCTTTTGCCACTACGTTAAATTTATTCAAGGCCTCATTTCAACAAAGAACTTAGTTTCCCACTCTTTTTTAATCACAGCCGAGTACATCTTAAATCGAAGTTCAATATCATTTTCAAGCCAAACATGATTGCGCTATGTTTACTAAAACTTATGATATTATTACACAGATTCACTTTTCACTTATTCATGTAATTCACGGATCAAACAACTGCCAATTGATCGATTGTGATGCAATAGTGTGAGGAAAAACATGCAATTGATTGACTGTCTTCGCGATGCATTCATTAATTAGCAAATTTCTATCGAGACTAATGGGATTTTATAATCAAACTCTAAACGAAGACGCGCTAGCTCTTATCATTTAGCGATTAGAAGAACAGAAAAAACTCGTTATCTGCCCAGACTACTCAACTTTTGCGATATGCACAAAGAACTTTTATATGAAAATAAAAAAAAAAATTAGTGCATATCGAGAGTAAAAAAAAAAGATTAAAATCATAGGTCAAGTCACATATATATATCGGTCAAAATTGAGATATTGTCCGTCGCAGAAAATTGATGTCTTAAAGTAAATGCTGTTGAGGCTTACGTTCATTAAGTGCAATAAGAATTAAAAAGGAAAAGACAAAACAATATTATTTTGTTTAAATAAGATCAGTAAAGCCTAGTACGGACCTCGATGAAAATTTTCATTCGCAAATTTACTATATAGTTATCTCTCCCATCTCCACAAACATTGAAAAAGACCTTTTTTTAGTGTAAGTCGGGCTGTAAAATGGAAAGTTAGTGACGAAAAGAAACAATTCTGGTTCCTGCGATAGCTATTTTTGGAATAACATATGAGCCGTTGTATTTGAAAGTGGAATAAGTTCATTTTTTCATACATTGGAATATTTAAGGTTTTATGTTTGAAATAATTTAAAAATATTGGTACACTTTAATATATTTCGAGTGATGTATTAACACTATAAACCTGTTAAATTTTATTATGCAATAATAGTTGTAAAAATTGTTAAAAAAAGTAAACGATTTTTTTAGGTCCAAATGGACTTATTCCACTTTCAAAAATAATAATTTATAAGAAATACAAGCAAAAATGAACATAAGTCCATATTTTTATTGGTATTAACTTTATTAAAATAGGAATTTTAATGTAAAAAACAATAATTAAAAATTAAATGTTTTTTTGCCCGATGGACTTATTCCAAAGACGGCTCATATACAAATCGCAACCCGATCGGTTGGAAACCCAATTTTTTATGTGGAGGGCTAGCCGAAAAAACGTTGTTTCGAGTAAATCGATTTTAAAGTTTTAACAACAGAAATAGAAAAATCATACTTACCATTTTCACGCTTTTACAAGATGTTTATGCACGAAATAACGAACGTACACTAGCTGTTAGTATACACAAAGGTATAACATGCTCGAAGTACGGTCACGAGCAAACAATAGAGTGAGCCTGGCAGTTCATAGCTACCGTGCGAATCAGCGCGCGCAACTAAGAGGCGCTATCGTATATGTGCTATAACTTGTAAATATTTCGAATTTCGGTCTGCAGTTTGTACAGTACATTCTTAATATGCAGTACTTTCGAATTATTCAAGAAAAAAAAATTGATTTTTTCAAACCAAGTTACAAGAGTTACCTTAAGGCGGTATTCTAGTCTAGAAGTCCGAAATGCGAGCGTTTTTTGAGAGTTCATAAAAAAAACCAATTGATATTTTTACTATCCTTTTTTTTATGGCTTATTTACTCATATTTCTAGAGTACATAAAAAAAAAAAAAAATAATATATTAAAATTTCAGCAAGTTATGCGTCGTTGAAGTAGAGGGGGAAAAAAAATCGTGTCCCGGTCGTCATGATATCTACTCTCCTGATTACCGGAAAAATAAAATTTTGAATAATTTTTGATCAGTATTAATGCCAGTATCGTATGAAGCAAAAAAATTGAAAAAAAAACTTTTTTTTACGCGAAATGGTGGCTTATTAAAAAATTGAGGTCGATTTTCGCACTAATTTTTTAACTTTCCCGAATTTTTTAAAAATATTGAAAATGAAATTTCTAGTTTTTATTGGTTCATACGATAGAGGAATATATAAAGAATATTCATTCCAAATTTCAACTAAATCGGTCGATTAGAACTTGAGATATTATGTCAACCGCATCGAAAAATGTAGTTTTGAGAAAAACGCGTTTAAAGTGTTACGTTAAGTTTCAGGCAGTGTAACTGATAGATGCGTACATATTATTTACATTTTCTTAATCAGCCATCCCAGCTCTATACATCGGGCCTTCTTCTACTTCATATTGCTGATTTTCAGCGTTTCTTTCCGCAAGACGAGCAGTTCTTCCTTCTTTTGAAGCATTTGAAGAACTGAAAACTCAAACTAAACGCACATAGAATAGAATGGGTGCTACGTCACTAAAATGACTATAACTTTAAAAATAATTCGAGTTTTGAAAAATTCTTTTAGGGAGATATTCTTGAATATCTAAACTATCGAAATAAGGAAAAAAAAATTTTCGATTTTTTCAAATTTCTAGACTAGAATACTGCCTTAAGCCCTTAAGCTATTAAAATTAATGCAGAAGTTAATTCACAATATTTAAGGACTCTTTCGTGTCCGGCTACAATGGTTTTACCTAATTACTTAACCAATTGTAACTACATTTTTAATTTAAAATGGTAATTTAACATCCGGTTTTGTGCGCCATCTACCTGTCACATGGTGCAAGTAAATTATTCCCAGGGAAATTCTGCAGTATCGTGATAAATGTCAAATTTGAAATTCTTGAAAATGGATTTCAATTTTTGGCCGATTTTTTGCACAATTTGAATTTTGCTCATTAGGAGGCTATTGCTAGGTTTAGTTTTTAGAAAAACCAAAAGAAAACTTCAATCTACCCTTTTGATTATTTCATCGATGGCTGTACTCACCACACCGGGCCATCATCGTCGTCGCTCTGCTGTCCGCTCATCGGCGAAATCGCTGTGAATAGTATGAAGTGTGAATCCACCACGGTCTCAGTTGGGTGCGTCAGCTTGTTCGGAAATGTGGACGTCGTGTGTTGTGATCCGCGCGGACCGAGACAAATCTCATTGAAATTTCCATCGAGGAAGAAATTTATCTGTGATTTTCCGGACTTTCCTCAATCGAAAACGTCCGAGAGTATGTGAATCGAGTGGCCGGCAGTGATAAGAACGGTTTTTCGATTAAAATAGCTGCGAAAAGCGATTCGATTTGCGGAGTGATCCAGGCGAGAAAAAAAAAACCCGTCGTCGAAATTGAGTCGTCGTGTGTGAGTGCGAAACGAGTGGATTGAAAGTCGGGCGTGGAATTTATCCCGAGACGGACGAAAACGCTTAGAAAAAGGAATTGAAAAACGCATTCGCCCAACCCCATCGTCCGCGCGATTCATCCGTCGCTCTACTGTGCTTCCTGTCGTTATCAGTTTCTGTTATTTTTCTCGGTTTTCGGTCTCGCAAAATGTCCGGTCGGGACACGGCGGCAACAAGAAGATTTTGTTGACGACCGACCCAACGAGTTCGAAGTCCGGCTTTTCAGAGCGGAAAGAAGAAGACGACGGGAGAAAAAAAAAAAAAAAAGTTGTTCCCGTCCGCGGGTCATTGTCGCGTCCGACGGGACCAGGTTTGCGGTTCGGTGCTGCTGCAGCCCGAGTTCGTTACTTTTTTTTTTACTGTTCGGTTTTCGGTGTGGATGTGTGGCGCTCGTGCGGAGTGGCGATCTCGTTGCCATCGAGGCTCCAGTTTGGTAGCCGTGCCGCCACGGTCACTTCTTGGCTCGCGTTGACCGGATTTTGGATTTAACGGCGCAAGAAAGCGAACCGAACGAACAAACATATATATAACAAAAAAAAAAAAGAATACGAACAGACGAAAAAAACAGAACGGAAAGGAAAAAGCTCGGGGGGAAAAGCATCAAAATGGCGCACCAAATGGCCCCGTCGGTGAACTGCTCGCTAGACGATATCGATTTGAACGCCTTGAAGGTGAGTTGCGAGTTGCCCGAGAGTTTTGTGTACTTCCCCGTCCTGTCCTGTCTCCTGTCCACCCTTTGTTCGCGTTGTCGGCACCGTTTTCAAGTTCAGCCACCCTTTCAGTGCCCGCCGCCGCCATCCACCTCGCCGTCATCGTCGCCTTGTTTCCCTTTTCGCTGTGCAATTGGAAATTGCAAATGAAAATTATCGGCGCTGCGGGGTGCGGTCTTGTTCTGTCGGCAGGAAAGTACAGTACAGTAGTTTTTTTTTCGCCCTGTCGTCTTGGAGCTGGAAAACATGGGTTTCTTCTGTCGATGGCCGGTTCTTTAGTACGAAGACAGTGTGGACACGGTGCTCCACTCGTCGACACCCGCAACCGTTCTCTTTTCTTCGGTTCTGACGGCTGAAATGTCTGCGAAACGCGACAACGTTGCTCCGGCTGAAATGTCAACGAACAATAACTCACCACACTGTGGGGGGATTTACTTTTTTTTTTATTGTTTTCCTGTTTTTTTTTATTGTTGTTTTTTGCTTGCACTTCATCTCCATATTCTCGATTGGGGTGACCAGAGTTGAAGAATTTAAAGTTCATATTATTTAACAAAAGTAAAGTTAACTGCCAATCTGAAACTGAGCAATTTTTTGCTATTTTCTTGTTATTCAGCTGAGACAAGTGTCACTCCAATCTGATGTTCTTAAGATCAGCAGAACGACGAACAAATCAAAATATTTTGTTTGCTAGCGAAAATTAACGGTCCTGTTATCAGCTCGCTCTTAAGCCGACTGCAGACGTCTCTTGCTTTTCTTGTTTTTCCATTTCACGAGATTTTCGTCTTGTTCCAAGAAACACATGAAACTCGCGAGAACACGAGAAAACATTGTATGTTGTACCTATACACAATTCGCTAGGACAAAACTATTATCAGTAAGCGAAAAATAAACCCTTAAAAGCTATTTTCTGAATGCGCTGAATTGTTAATAAATCCAAGAATAACCCCGTTTTAAAAATGGACATCACAAAATTAAGTTCCAGCTCCAACAGAGGAAAAAGAAGGACAGGCAGTGAAGGACATATTCTACAAGATCCTAGAACAAATATTTGATTCTTTACCATCCAACGACATAAAGATACTTCTAGGGGCAAAAGTTGGACAAGCGGAGACATAGAGGAACCACAGGAAGGCACAGTCTCCACAATACCAGTCTCCACCAGTCTCCACCAGTCTACCAATACCAATACCAGTCTCCACAATACCACCAATGACAATGGACAACGTCTAATCGACTTCGCTACCAACAAAAACTTAGTTGTATGCTCAACATGCTTCCCCTATCGCAACATTCATTAAAGAATGTGGTCCTCTCCGGATGGCCGCATTTTCAATCAAATTGACCACGTTCTGATCGAGAGAAGGGCTGCGACCAGTATTCTAGACGTACGATCTTTTCGCGGAGCAAACTCCGACCACTACCTCGTAAAAGTGTAATATCGATGTCGAGCGGCATTATGCGGGTATTCAAAAAAGGCGCGAGACACCCACATTTGATATCGATAAACTAAAAGACGAGACTGTCGCGTTAGCTTATAAGTTAGCGCTACAAACACGCTTTGAAGCATTACTAACCTACAAAGTGACAACCATCAATCAAGAGTGAACACAGTTGAGAGATTGTATCAGAACGACAGCAGAAGGGATCGATCATAGGACTAAAATCCCAACAGAAACATAATGACTGATTCGATAATGATTGTAGTGACGCAATAACGAAAAAGAATAAAGCTTACAAGGAATACATTGAAAGACCGATGAGAGCCAAAAAGGAAAGACACGACAAGCTTAGGCGATTACCAAACAAAATCTGCAGACGAAAGAAACGAAAACACAAAAATAACATAAGTATACGCCTAAATATCTACCGACATGGTGGGAAAAGCGCGGAAAAAGATACGAGAACTCAGTTGACGCAGATTGCTTCTTAGATGCACAAGAGGAGGACGCGAGCGCTGAAATGACTTCAGACCATGTATCCTGCAGGCCCTGGTTCGATTTGGGCTAAGCAGAGTAAACGGAATAATGATCAACTATCAATTTTTAAAATATAAATTTAAATTAAGAATTTGGAGGCACATTTATCTTTTCCACATCTCTCTCAGTGTACAGGATGGCTTGGTCCTGTATCATTACCTTGGAGCTATAAAAACACTGGAACAATCACCAGAGTGTGAGAAAAGGGACTCAGTGAAATCAGGACTTATTTAAGGCCGGGTGTAGTCCAGTGGTAGTGTACTAGGCTTGTATACGCCATGTCGTGGGTTCAATTCCCACTCTACGCATAAATTATTACCAAGAATTTTTCAGTTTCTATTGGCTTTGAAATTATTAATGTAAATAGTGAACAGTGCGGAATGTTTAATAGGGATCACTACTAAAGGATTTAACACTGAGCAGATGTGTTCTGTTTACATTCTTATCAGATTCACTAACACCATCAGAGATACCAGACAGTAGTTGATTTGTGTTATATGCATCATAGGGTTATGCTATGTTTCCACTGCCCCGTAATCTCGCGATTAAGAGTACTGGATTAAAAACTGTTTCCATTGCATTTCTAGATTAAAATTGACAGTTGAAACGAAACATCTGTTGTGTACTGTCAATATTTTTATTAGTCGACGACAGTTCGAAATGTGGTGCAAAAATGTTTCCGTTCAACAATTAAATACTGTAAATGACAAAAGTTAAGTAAAAAACATCTTACGCTTAACAATTTTCTGTTTTTATAACTGACATTTCACATTTGGCATCTCCAAGTATGACATTTGTCAACATATGGTTTGCTGAATTTCTCTGCCTTTGGCTGAATTGCAATTTACTAGGTTGACACTAAAAAATTACGAGATTAGAAACTAGATTATTTCTTAATCTCGCGGTTTGATAATCTCAATCTCGTATGGGTAATCTACTAGATTAGCGTGTAGATTTGCTTAATCGCGTGATTACCGGGCAGTGGAAACATGGCATAACAGTACTCGAAATTATCAACACCAAACTAGTACACTGCCATACCCGACCCGATTTCTGACCTCCCAGCCTTAAGCTGACTGGATTGTACACTACAGTGTATTAAAGGCTAACCACCTAATACCACGTTTCCACTACACCTTAATCTCGCGATTAAGAGAACTAGATTAAGCACGTAGGGACGTTATTAGTCGGGTGAGGGGGGCGACAGGCAGGGCATTTGCCACATTTGTTATATGTATATAATATATGAAAATACCAAATTCCCCCCTCCCCCACAAATGACGTCCCTGAGTGCTTAATCTCATTTTCTTAATCGTGAGATTACGAGGCAGTGGAAACATGGCATAAGTCCAGTTCAGTATCCTTAAAAAAAGGACTTTATCGAATTCATACGAAATCATCATTTTAGTTTGAACAAAACAGTTTTTTCTTATCTTAAATACATCTGGATAATTTTTATTGCAATCCCGATTTTATAATCATTGCACTGATACCGGATATTACTGGTCAGAATTCTAATCTCCCTGACCTTTTTCTCACTAACCAGCTTTAGAAATGCACTAGCTCTGTTATTAGTATCTTCGCCAGTTGGTAATTCGGATCTCTTTCTGATTCGTGCACAATTTCTATTTTTGCCACTATTATACCATCGGCATCCAAAGCTCCAAAACGAATCGTTTAGCATTATAATGGAGACAATTGGGAAGGTCTAAACGAATTTTACAGAGCATTTTTTGGCTGGTGCCCTTGCCCTTCATATTCAATAATAATAATAAATAGTCAATGGCGGAACAGCCCAAATCGGGCCTAGGCCTTGGAGTAATGCTAGAGTTACTTCATTGCGAGACCAACGGAACACTAGGAGGTGAAGTGGTCAGCTACACGCTCGTCCGTGATTATTACCCCGATTTTAACTCAGGTACTCATTTACAGCTGAGTGAACTGGTAGTCCGGCATCTATCCCATTTTCGAAAATTACTTGTCGCCAAGCAGATTCGAACCTGGTACCAGGTGCACCGAAGGTAAGTGCTCTAGCCACTAAGCCACCCAGACTACCAAGCAATTAATTGCCCGGCAACTATTGCCAGAACTAGTGGAGCAATTAGTGGTGCAATACCGGGCAATATCATGCTGGTTGCGGCAATATTTCGGCAATTTGACAATGCTTTCACAGGTTGCTGGTATTTCTCGCCCTATAGTTGCTGTATTTCCACTAGCTTGGAAAATTCCGAGCAATTGTCCTCGTTCGGTGATTCAGTTGCCAAGTTTTGTTTTGAGTTTTGCATTTATTTGTCAAGTTTCGTGTGATAACGGCTTGGAATTCAAATATTTTAAGTTTTAGATTTGTTTTTCAAATTTGCTTACGTGTTTTTCATAGACAAAATTGTCCGATGTTATTGCCAAATTGCTGAGTATTGCTCCATATCGCTAGTCACTGTTGATTAACGAGTTGTCAACCAATTGTTCCATATCGCCAATTTCTGAATGTTGCTGTATGTTTTCGTGACGTCAAAATTGTCTGAAATTGCTGCAAATTGAGCAATTTTAATCGCTCGTGTAAAAACATCTTTAGTTGGTGTTTCCTCATGGATAGAATTTAGAATTTGCAGCTTGTCAATGCCATTAAAAAAAAAAAAAAATACCTAAAATTGGAACTAACATTTTGAGCTCTGATTTTTTCATGGATGTTCAAGACGAACCATGAATTTTGACGGGATTTCGGCCAGGCAAAACCATAATTCGAATAAAGTTGAGAAAAACACAAGTCTCTTCATTCAATGGCATTCAATACTCACCCTACTGGTTACTCCAGTCGACTTCATTTACTCCACGATCGCTGTAGTCAATAAAACCCATTTTATAAATACACTTAGAAATAAAACTGACCATAGTGTCGCTCTCGCAGTGGAAAACTGATCTGGTATAAGTAAAAGCTCGGCAGCGCTTATATACTGCATGTGTTGAGTGCAGAGATTTCCAGCATATTCGTTTGTTTATGTGGAGTATGCCAGAAGTGTCTATATCATACGAGAAGTGTGTACAGTTTTCTATGGAGATTTTAATGGCATTGATAAGTGAGTGGTTCGGGTAGACAGGGTTTTAATTAATTTCATATTTTTTTTTCTTCTAATATTGATTCATTTCATAGACTAATTCAGTATTCTGAAAAGAAATAGCATCGATTTCGATGACTAAAAATATAACCAAGTGGTAGATTAGATTGAATTGGACTTGGTTTTTCATTCTGGAACTAACGTTGGCATTAAATCAATCTATTTGCTCCTAGTTTGGTTGATATTTGCGCCTTAAAGCACCACAGTCCTACGTTTAAATATGACGACATCGTGCTACCTACCGATAGTAGGCAAACAGAGCCCAGATAGCAGTTGTTATCACATTTTAAGGCAAATCAAATGCGTTGGTGTCACATTTCATCGCTGTAACCGCAAACACTAATTTGCCTAAAAGCCCACTTTAAATGCTTATCCGAAAATACTTGGAATTACCGCGAATATATGGCCGTGCTGTGAGTGCGAGGCGAGTTCTATTGTCTAATATTTCGAGCTTTGTATTTAATGTAATCACGTCTTAGTCATTTGTACAATATTATGATGAACTCACACGCGTTAAGAAAGGCCCCAAGAATAAATTTCCAAAATGGATCGAACAAAACAAAAAAAAAACACAACAAATTATCTCACCACATACTCATGTAATCTTACGGACCATTTGAACTGCCAGTCTCGTAACCAGTAAAGTTTCGTATAGATGCAGTCCATCTCTAAGATCTTTGTGTGATGCCTTAAAGAAGGGGTCACCAAACACATGTCACGGAGAAGATAAATAAACCGAAATGTCTGTTCCAAGATAGATTGGTTCGTGAGCCGATGGCATCTCATAAATTATTTAAGCCAGGCGGCCCAAGGATCGTATTCTACAACTACAATGGGCTTTGTTGCAGCAAATGACCACATAGGCCGGTACCTTCCTTCTCTTGCCTCGAACTCGACACATCCATTTGTGTATTGTAATATCGGAATTTTATAAATAAACAAAGCAGGCATGCGCACATTTCTTCGATGAATTCGAGAAGCATATTATTGAGGAAAATGTCATCTTGTGCCTACTACTTCTTGGCTACATCATCATAGAATATGACCTTATTGCTTCCAATTGATCTTTTATGAATTATTTTCTCGTCTCGTCCACAATATGTTGTCGTATTGCTCCTCCTTATCACCAACATGGTCTTGAGGTTCTCTATCGATCCGGTCATGGAATCCAGCGGAAAAATTAGGAAAGCCGTTGAAATTCAACAACTGAATCTGAACGTTTCGTGGTAAGATACGTTTTCACGTTTGGCAGAGTTTAAGAAGCACGCGCTTCTATAGTACATACACGATGCTAAAAATACACTTTTTTTACGGCACATGTTTCCTCACTTTTTCTAATTGTTTTTAAACACTTTGGAAAATCGAATCGGAATGAGATCTAATGATGATCGGGAGGAGGAATTTAATGGATACAAATGGTCAATCAGGCGGACTTTTTTTTGGGGGATTTGTCTTTCGGCATGGCCATTAAGTCGAACAGAAGGGAAGTCATTTTAAATTAGGGTAAAATTATAAATCTAAATGATATCGGAACTATGAAGGGGAGCAATGAAGATACTATTTGAGTCGTTTCTGCAGTGAGTAGAAACAAAAAGGTTTTTGATTGAAATTGAAATGGAGAGATTCCAACATAGTTCAACATGTATGCATAAAAATGTACTAAATTGTATGCCACTATGTCAAATATTTGCCCATCTGGCGAATGCAACCAAATATTTACATAGTGTAAAAATCTGCCAATGGTCGGGGCGGCGCAACTTTATTATTTTTCCGGTAGAAGTTTGAAACGCGTTCAATTCTGAGATGCGGTGTGTGGTATGTGACTGAAAACCTAACAAAAAGTTAGGGAAGCGGTTAGAATAACATATGAATTACATATTGTGGTCTAGGGGTTGAAAAGAGAAAAAACCTAAAAATTGTTGATTATTACAAGTCCGTGGAAGAGATATTTGATATTTGATCAGATCTGAGAGATATGGAAGAATTCATGAAAAAGTATACACCTTACACCCCCTTAGGAGTCGAATTTTCAAATATCTTGAAAACACTTTCTAGGAATTCATATGAAGAATCCGTGGAATAAAAACGAATTCAATATTTGGGAAGACCTAGTAGATATGACGAATATTGTGAAAATATATGCATTAAAAATTTTTCTTGCCCCTCTTCCGAACGCCAATGGATATTAAAAATTTTTCTAGTTGTTATACTTATACACACCGAGTTTCAACTTTCTAGCATAAGCCGTTCTATAGTTAGGAAAAACACCCACCACCCCCGTACCGTACTACCCCTAAAAAAATTATATTTTTTCAATATGCCACTACTATAGCTCTATCTAAATACCAAGTTTCAGCTTTCTATCATTATAGGTTCTAAAGGCATATACACATTAAACCTTTTTCCTTTTCACCCTCCCCCTCTGCCCACACACGACCAATTTTTTTTCCCTGATAGGGTTCTATTGGCACTACTTGTAGTAAAAAATTTTAGCGTCTATCTTACACTGTTCTTGAGATATGAAACGTGATTATTTTGAAAAATTCTTATCCCCTCGACTTTAACGCTCCACTGCACTCTTAAAAATTTTTACATTCAGCAGACTCCATTTATCAACCTTTACTCACAAACCAAATTTTATTTTTCTAGTGCAATTGGTTTGTGAGATATCGTAATCTAAAGTTTTTAAACCCCCCTCCCCCCACATCGTAGGTCACTGCTCCCACCCAAAAATTCAATTTCAGTTTACTCTCCTAATATAACTACAGATATTTGTTAAGTTTTAATTGCGTACCATTAACAGTTTCGGAGATATGGATTTTAGAATGTGTCGATATCGGGTTTCTTGCATTTCGGACGCATTATTTTTCCCCCCACTCCCACACCTGTTCTCCCATATCAGCAATTTTTTTTTGCAAATGGGTCCACTATCAAAGCTCTATGGAAATTCCAAGTTTCAGTCTCCTAACGCAAGCGGTTGCTGAGATCTAGAAAGCAAAATTTTTCGTCTAAAACGCTCCCCTCTCCTTCCCCTCAAACCTCACCCTTCTAAAAGATACCAGTCGTAGAGGTTCACCCAATCTACCCACCATAAAAATTTCATGATAACACCTCAACGGGCTTGGGAGCTACGTGCCTTCAAACTATTTTGCGTACGGCGGACAGCGTACAGACGGACATTATTTTTTGTTTTTGCTTTTTTCGGGTCTATTAGTCCTAAAACGTGAAAATACAAAATTTCAGGGTAGTAAATTTTTTTGAAATTTCAAGTCGATCAAAATACTTTATTATTAAAAGGTAATAAAGTAATAACTAAATTTTTGTTTGTCAAATTATTTTATTTGTCGTACACCATTTTGTCAAAAAAAAAAATTACATATTCGTGGTTGCTATGCTTTAGAATCTTGCAATTAAAAAAGAAGTAACAAACGCAACATACAGCTTCAAATTAGGCTTGCGCATTTAAGTTCAGTATAGTGACCGATCATTTGCAGTTCGCAATAACTAGTTCGTTCCTTTAGTTCACTAGTTCACGGGGGTTCAGTGAAAGATCGTCTAGGAAAATGTGAAGACCAGTTGTGGTTGTTGACCCACAGCGGGTGCACAGAGAGTGCAGTGAAAGAGGGTGTGGGGAAATGTGATGGCTTAAAAGGAAAAAAAAAGGTCCTCTGTATAATACCGTCGGCTGGTACTATGTAATGACCTCCACGGCAATGCATGAAGAAGCGCGACTCGCTACCTACAACTTTCTTCATTTCAGTTTAAATTCAGTGTGCAACTGTACGGCAATCCATGAATACCAACGAACTAGGAGCTGAACTCACTCCGAACTAGTTCGTTCATTTTACTTATGGGAACTAGTTCGTTCACACACTATAAAATACAACTAGATTTGTGAAACTCCCTTTTTTTGTGATGCCTTCAAATCTCTTGATAAGAACAAAACGGACAATAATAAAATGCGAACATTCAAGGGACTTCTGAAAGGTAACAAACAAAAAGAAACATAGATTCATACAGCAATCAACCACGAAAAAATTATCTTGTATGTACCTATCATAAAAGAATTCCTCACTTGTGACAACATTTTCGATAAAACTCCAACAACCGTAGTGCCGTATTTTTCTATTAAATTTACAGCAGAAGCAATTAGCCATAATTAAAATCTGAAACGACCAAGAAGAATGTTTTCTTAAAACGCTTGTTCCACCGAGATTGTAAGTAGTATGCGATTCCTTTTAAGGGCATGATTCCAATGCCAATTTCGTACTTCCTCCCCATACTGAAAGCCACATCAAACCTGGTGGTTAATAAACTTGTCTAGTATGTACTGCACAAAGTAGTGTGTATTTTGCACTTACGACAATTCATGTAAACTATGTATTTTCTGTTTGAAGAAAAATCAAGAAAATCAGAAACCATGAAAAAAAAATACGCAATCAAATTGCCTTCAGTCAAACAAAGTCGCCATTGATTTGCTTTTAACTTCGTTTATGAAGAAATTTCCGGTTGATGCGTTATCATGTTTCCAGAACGATGAAATTTTTCGGCAAAATTATGTGAAAAAAAAAAAATGAATAAAAATAAATTTTTATTGAAGATAATGAATGTGTCTCATCAACAAAAATGATAACGAATTTATTGTTGACTTTGATTACGAAACCTAAGAGCTATGAGTCAATGGACGCATTCATAATTTGTTTTATTGTATGATGGACTTTTCAAGGTGGCGGCGAATTCAACTTGGTTTTTTAAATGGAGTGTTTTGAATAATGATTCGAAATCAAAGTAATTTGATCATCACAGTTAATAGTGGGTCGATTTGTCGTTACGGGCGAAAATATAGGAATTAAACATAAGAATAATAATGGAGTTAATGTGTCACTAAAGTGAAAGCGATGCGTAAGTTTGAGGCGACGCGACGCTGTAATAGCTGACTAGGACACGTTAGGGAGTGTGAGCAGGTTTAGTGTTACTGCGTCGTTTTTCGTGCGTTGCTTCGATTCTAAGTTCGTCGATAAAAGTTTAAAATGGTCTTCGTTTCAGTTCCGAGCTCCCCGGATCCCTTTTTTAAGCCACCGAACGCCAGTTAAGTTACGAGGTGAAATCTGCGAGTATTATAAGTTTAATTTAGCCCAAGAGCCTCAGACAAAGAAAAAGTAATATTTAATTTTTTTTTGTTTCAACTTTCCAAGAGCAACATCTCCTCGAATATGCGTTAATTGAATTCTTCCCTTTCTTTACTGATTGGGCTATGTGACGCACTGTGAAGACCATAAAGTTTTTTCTTCTAAAAAAAAAAAGGTATAAAAACAATGGTATGGCTTATACGCTTATAAAAATGAGACGAAGAATCTTACACATTCTTTCGGCTGATCCATGTGATCACATTAAACCTATCTGGTAACTTGCAGTATTTTATGGATTAGCAATTCAACTCAGGGTAAAATCCTCGACTAGGAATTCATGGCGACACCAACGCAATTTATTCAAATGGTTTGGTAATTTTCAGTGTTTGTTTTTTTACATAATGCAAATTCTATTTTCCGAAACTCCATAAACTCAGACAACTTATTGCCACGACATAATTAAAACTGTCCTAAAAAAAAAAATCAGATGAATGATGCCAATCGATTTTTTAGTGGAGGAGGCTACAGACAACCGATAAACTGAAATTGTCGACGTCAATAAGATTCTATACTTTCCCGATTCGAGATTCTAAAAAAAATAAAATGGAGCTCTGGACAATGGGTCCGATGACCTTAAAGTTGTCCAAGCTTACAACAGCTCAACCTGATCGTAAAGAAATCGTGGCCTAAGAAAAACAAACGTTATAAGAAAAAGTTGGGCCGGGATAGGCTGTCGACGTCTACCACAAAAGAGTCCACGATTCGAAAGAGCCGTCCGTCGTGACTCACCTGTGCTTTGTGTTGCTGTGATCTTATTGTACCAATTGGCGAAATTGATAAATCAGGTGTACACCCACTGCGAACCTGTAAAGCATAACGGAAATTCTTTAAAACCAACAGACATACATACGCGCTTTTTGAACTTGTCCACAACTTGACTGTTTTTGTTGCAATCGGTGAGTTTGTAATGTAGGCTGGTGATTTAGAGCTGGACCAGTAAAAGTTGTCCTATTTTCATAAATTTTTTTTCGTAGAAATGGGTCGAATATAATGTCTAGTATTTTCCTACGACCATAATCAAGGCGCTTTAATTGCCTTACATGCCTACCTGTACCTAAGCCACGACATTCCGCAAAAAACGTGCTCCCAAATAGGTAAGGAGAGCAATCAGGAGTTTCCAGGATCGCATGCCTCCATTGGGACTCAAACAGGAACTGCAGTTCATCATGATGAAGGTAACTTCATCCAAGCTTGGTGTACGAAGTAGAGATGGGCAAAGCAGTTCTTTTAAGTGAAGTACTTCACTCCGAGTCACTGGCCTCGTATATACCGCAATCGTTAGTACGTATTAAACTGTTCTCGGTATTAAGTTAATACGATTTCCGTTTATACCAACTGAGCGTACTAAGTTAATCCACTTTGCTTTAAACGTCATATGTGAAGTTGACATGCAGGTAAAATGCCACATGTTAACAATCCTATTGGTAAATACCTTGGATAAACTTTAAGTAGTTTCCGAACTATTCGTTCCATTGTAGATCTACAAGATGACGAGCAAAAAAAAAAAAAAAAAGGTTAGCACATTCTAAAAGATGATAAAAACAAAAAGCTCGGTCAAGTTTTTTGTCATGTTCAATGGAACTGCAGTTCACCGAAAGGAGTGAGTTACTTCACTCACTCACTTCAATGAAGAGTTCTTTTAGGACCGTTGTCTCCTGAACGACCCATCTCTGGTACGAAGGTTTAGATAACGATTAGCCAAGGAATGGTATTGGAAAAACCAAGGTTGAACTAATCTTGGCACTACAAGGTTTTCGCAAGATCACACACAAATGGTGAGACAAAGGTTTATATATTCATGTCACGAAATTGGCGATGCATCTCTTTAGAAAAGAAGGCAGTTTTACTTAATGTGTTATACTCCATGTGGTTCAAAAACAACACAAAAAATCGCAGCATGAATTGTGTTTATTTGCAATTTCACATGGACGATATTGATTATTTTCTGTGGATTTCGAAAATATGTATGCCAAATAAACCGAACTCGAATCTGAGGATGGCTACATCCTGCAACGTGAAGAAGATGCCGCCAACCTGCGGGTCAGCAGTGAAACGTGTTAAAGAGTCGATATACTCGAAATCTAGCGAAAACTGCAATAAACAACCAGCAAATTGGAAAATGACACATTTATTTTTCTGCATTATGTCGAATCGTGTGCACTAATATATGACTTATAGCACACCCAATTCGATTCAACGCTAACACCAAATCGATGGTCAAATAAGTCTACAGAGTGTTGCATTATTACGCGATAATAACCCCGAAAATAGAGCTCTAATTTGAATTAAACACAAAGCTGTGTTTCAATCCGACTACATTCACCTTGACTACTTTGGCCATTTCGGATTACCCTTGACCTCATCGTTTACGGTCATAATTACGCACCATCAATGTCGGATTAAACTAACTGCCAACAAATCATTGACTCTCGTTATATAATTTCGCTATTATTACAAGTATACAATTAAGACACTTTCATTTCGAGTCGGATCAGGAAAAAAATTAAATTGAAAATTACACGGACAAAATTAGTGTGTGCAATTCATTAAAAATTCCAAAAACAAATTACATTAATTTTTGCGTCATCATCAAAAATTAGGAATAGTCCGTGATACAAAACTTGTAGAGCATTAAGGTGATAAGTGACTGTGTGTGTTGCAAAAAACGTTAAACCGAATTCTTCAGATAATGAAATGCACTGACATGCAATCAAAAGGCTGTGAACAAATGTACGAATGATTGCGGTTTCAAAATGATTAACCAAATTAACTAAAAACGTATTCATCAGTTTTCTTGCAATTTTCGGATAAATTTTTTTTTTAACAGGAAAAGGTGTGGTTCAAAATGTTTATTCGCATAGTCGACTAAATGAAACCTGTTGTTGTACTTATAATATAGGTAGTTTGTTATGTTGTCCAAAATAAATTAACCGCCCCTTTCTGAAAATGTTGGCTTTGGAGGTCAGTACCACTGTTTTTTCATGCGACCGGTAATTTTGTAACTAGAGGACATAGTGTCGCTGGATCGGGATGACTGACTGATAATGTATTCTGGAATCCCGACCTCAACTTTTGTTCCAATTTCTAACAACGAAGGATTCTGCAACTCCGATCAGATATATGTACAATTTTGTCCAGATAAATATTTCTTCCTGTGTGTTTTTCGTCGAAATACTAAAAGAAAATCAACTTGAATTAACAGCTCGTTCTTCAAGAAAAAATTATTGGCTTGGAAACTATTGCGGGATTTCTAAATGGCACCGCGTTAGTCGAGTCGTCGCTGATAACTTTTTTTTTTACATAAAATATCTGTTAATCACGTAACTTCAGTTACTTGCGATCTAACGATTCTTCTTTACGGTATGAATGGCAAAATTTGGCAAGTTTCACTTTTCACATTTAGATGGCGTGACTAGGCCTTTTTTTTGAAATTTAGACTGTCGGAACTCCGTTCTTCGTACACTTTGCATTGACGTCACGTATTCGTACAAAGTCAATTCTTGTTTTATTCAATTTTTGAAATGTTCAATCGAATAAAATAGACACCATGAAAAAAGTTTAAAAGCGCTACTGTTTCATTGCGGATTTAAACTGTCAAATTTTCGAGAAAGTGAATCGTTCCCGTGCTTTCAATGATTTTAATATTGGGTGAATCGTTCACGCGTTTTTAATAATTTAAAATTGGGTGAATCGTTCACTGACCCGCCGGTGGATTCCAAAATAAGGATGATAGCTTTATTTTAACGACTGTTAAAATCATGTTTCAGCTTTTAGAGTTCCAAAGGCATACTTTTCAAAGAATCTGTGCACTGTTTCGAGTTATAGCTATCTCCGAATTTCAAGTAAAAACACACAATTCGATTTAAATTAATAATATAGGTACATATATCGCTTTATTTATTAAATGGTCACACTAATAGCAATTATTCCCGATTTCATTTACAACATGATTGCTGTTATCCAGGAAAATCACTTAATTCATTCACTTTCCAGTAAAACTAAATCAAATAATCGTATTGCTTCTGCAGTAAAAAAAACTGATCCCTTGTACAATTTCGGCAGGGCTTATATCCATCATCTGCTAAGCCGAAATATTTTGGTCGAGTGTGTGCAAGATGCAGCTAGTGTTTAGAACATGCGAGAAGTGTATGGAGCTTTCTACGCTATTCGAATTGAATGTTGCAAGCTTGTAGTTTTTTCTGTAAGCTTCGATGTCATTGGTAAGTAGTTCAGGCTGCCAGGGTATGGATGGAACAATACTTTTTCATAATGTTTTAATTGAAACATCGCAGAATCTGCTGATTACAAAATAGCGCTAAAGTCACGAGCAAATGTAAAACCTTTATATTTTTTTTATGTAATTTTTATAATATTACTTAATTGTAGATTATTTTGCCACACTAGATATAAAAATATCAAAATTTTGGAACGCTATTCCGTGCAATTAATCGTCATGGAATTCTCCGAGAATTTTCTGTAAGTGCAAAATTTAAACCAACAGAATTTTTTTTGAAGACCTAACCATTGTGGTACCTGGTGTGTGTTTCTTTGCGCTTTTATCGGGTGTAGTGCAGCTACAACCAAGATTGCTTTATTGTTCTTTCACGATGGCGTTAACGTGCTTTGGATACGGGCGCAAAAGAAACCATGGACCTGGTACTGGAGATGGGTCGTTCAGGAGTGAGCTGTTCCAAAAGAACTCTTCATTCGAGTGAATGAGTGAAACCACTCGTTTTGGTGAACTAAAGTTCTATTGAACACGTGACAAAAAACTTACTGGCGAAACAAAGTCACGATCAGTTCCGGAACTACTTCACTGAACTGTGCAGACAATTTTTTTAGATCTTTAGAACATGTACTGACGGAATGAGGGAATGAACAGTTCCGGAACTAGTTCAGTGAACTCATTCCTTCAAGTTAGTGACTCGGAGTGATGTACTTTTAATTAACATTCAATTCAGTAACAAAGCGGCTAAAATCATTGTATTAAAAACTATAAAGTTTAATGTATTATGCATGGCTTACTGGAATGACATTGTCCTAATGCTCATTTACAGTGATCACCACCGTAAAGCACGGTCCCTTCATTATCATTTTTTATAGCACATCGTGCACTCAAGCCATTTTATCCAGTTTTTTTTTCTTCGGATTTTATTTTTAAATGACAATTTCCATATCGCTAAAGCCTACGCACTTGATAATAAACGAAACATAAATGCAATAAACCGGCACATAACATAGACGCATATAGCAGAAGTCCAGTGAAATTAATTACCCCCGGCTATACTACGGTCAAATGAAGTCTTATATAGGGGCTCATATGAGGACGTCTCTCGTATGTGATGTGTAATTTTCTATGTAAAATTTTCTCGTATATCTTCACGTAATATACGCGAACAATAAGCACACGCGTGGCTCTGGATATCACTCCATTAGGCAATTTATATAATGCTTCGCTTTGGCGACCACAACCACTGCAACGCACGTTTCAAAGCAATTTGCCTGTATGATTTTCTCACGCTTGAAATTCAAATTTCACGATTAATTGGGTCTCAAGATCGGTTTACATTAGTAGAAAAAGTTGTGTACAGAAATTTTACATAATATACAGACAGATACGTGGAAAACAAGATGTTTTTCGCGTTGGCAGATAACGAAATGCACTTTCTATTAATCACTCGATCTTCTTTATACGCACAGGTATCAAATTTATTGTCGAAGTTTTCGGAATGGTGTGACGGTTACTGCACTGAAATTCAGTTCATTGAAGTGAGTGAGTGAACTAAATCACTCCCTTTGGTGAACTGTAGTTCGTTTCGCCACACCTTGAAACGAAGTAGTTCCTTTGTGAGTGAGGACCCTTTTTTTAGGTCCTCACATTCACTCTGAACTTGAAAAGCACTAGCTCCTTCGCCGGGTAAATGATCTTCAAAAGGAACTAGTTCATTTCAGTGAGTGAGTCGGAATTCACTCACTCACTCACAGGAACTCCTTTGTCCATCTCTAATTGGAACTGATCCTTGAACTTCGGGCACTGCAATAATCTATCATTTGATCCGAGACTTTGGGAATCCTATACTTACGAAACTCATATCTAGGCGCGTACAGTGTCATAGGCCATATAGGATTGCTGGATTTACATCGTAAACATTGCGGCGCGACTTTACCCAACGAGCCCATCCCAAGCCGGTTTTTCGTCCAAAAAGTCGGGAACTGTTGGACTTTTTCGTCGCCTGATTGGTTCCAAGATTGCTGCACAACTGCATACCATGTCCCGAAAATAACACATGAAACCAAGCAACAGAATAGAACAGTGATTCTCAATCGCTTTTCGATAACGATCATATTTTTAGATGTAACCTATTCGAGTCCTGTTAATGGAGAAAATATGCATCCAAGATATCTGGCGGCTATAAATAAAGGGAATGGAATCGGTTGCTATTAAATCCCAGCTAGTAAAGCGCTGTCGAGGTACTTTGTAGTCAAAATAGAATATTTGTTGCGTGCCGGCAAATAGTGATATACTAGGACACGAAATGGCGGATGAGCTGGTAAGAGCGGGATCCGATCCTGTCTCTCTCATCAGAAGGAGCGGTTCAGGAGGATATCAGTATACTGTATCAAAACCAGCGACCAACTGTAGATGGGCAGAGTTGACAAGCTACAGGATTATTAGAGATCAGCATGAATAGACACAAGATTATATTAACAAGGGATGGGGGAAAACTACCCAACTAGCAAACAAACTTCGCATTTTGATTTTCCGGAAGCTATAACGTCGATAAGGCTTCGATAAGACTGTTGAGCGCAAATTGTGGATTTCTTACTTCGATTAGAACAGCTTCGATAAGGCCTTATACCGACTGATGACGGTTGGCTGTTGCTGTTGAAACATAGGGGAATCTTTGGCAGATTAGTTCCGTAAGACCTTATCGAGGTACGAGTATAGCTTCGATAAGGCCTTATGGAAGTTAGTTTGCTGGTTGGGTACGATTGTTCGTCGGAGCACTGACGGGATACTGTATGCCACGTTCTGTACGCGAATGACATCAGCCACATTTTGTGTGAATGCCAAGGTTTGCAAGCCGGCGCATGAAATGGTTGGGTAGTAATTTCTTGGATATCATCGAGGATCTGAGGTCACAAGGGTATGACAAACTGGTCAGAATCTGAATTGTTTTTGACTGGAGTTCCTCGTGTATTGTTATGGTGTATAAAACAGTAATAATTATCGATTTCACTAAACTGCTACTCATTTCGCTTACGATATTCTCTTCAATACATATGAGAGATTTGAATACTGTACGCTAAATTACAGCTTTCTATCTTCCATCTAATCCAATCTGATAATTTATTATTCGATATGCGGTGACCAGAAAGCATTTTTTTCTTCTAAAGTTCCATAAAACGTGGCCTAATTTAGCCGTCGTCACTGAGTGATTTTGCAGACATTAAAAGTGTCAGTTGTGCAGAAATTTGCACACTCGAACGTAATAATCTTCGCATCAATATCATAATAAATAATAAAAGTGGTAGCAAATAGAGCAAATATCATGACGGATGGAAAGCCACAAATCATCGCGACTGTGTGTAACCAACAGCGTCGAACAAATATGTTGGCCTTATTTTTGCACATATACAATTTGCAGGGATCGCAAGAATAGTCAATTATGCTGCTCTCGAGGTATAGTCACTTACGAATTATGAATATCATATTTCTGATATCTAGAGAGCTTTAGCGATTATCGTGGCACGAAATAACTCGGCTGGTTTTTGCTACGGCTCATTACGTTTGTTCTGCCAATGGATAAAATTATAATTATAACGAAAAATAAAAAAAAAATCGAGACTTATTAAAGCGTCATCATTTGATTGATTCATTAATTTTATGATTTCGTTCCGCAAGGGTCGTAATAAAAAATGGCGCACATTTCGGTGTGATTTATATCCCTTACGTCCGGTTGCAAGTACCTACTTACCGTGCATACTATAAACCCATGCACATATTTTCCCATTCTATAGAAGCGATAATTTGAAAAATTTTAAGGAGTGGACGGTATTTCGTATTAACCCCGATTTTCCAGGAGCTGGCCTAATTGAAGCCTTCTATTCTTTATATGGAACCTTTAGTTGTTTTTTTGAAGTTGATCGATAGCCTGACTGCCTCGTTATTTTTTCACTGCCGCAGACGATTAGGTAGCATTTGCCCTGCCGACATACTTGAAGTGATTTCAAGGGGAAAACCAGTAACAAGTATTCGGTCACGATTAGTCATGCTCCAGCAAAATACTTAAATCTTGTCGGTATTTTATGCTGAAATATGCAAAAAAAAAAAATGAACACCTAGGCGGTGGCAGTCGCAGTAACTAACTACCACTGGATTGCACTACCAGTGGGTATCGACTTTCGTAACTTATTCGATCTCCTCGAAACTCTTTTCAGAGACGCACCGATGTTAAAATTTAATTCAAACTACAAAACAAGTTAAAATATTTCAGGCTTAAATTGTGGATAGCAGCAAAGCAAGGTACTTTTTCGTCTGTGCGAAGTGTGCTTGTGCGCATTTTTAACATTGTTCACAGTGAGCAGGAAAAATATTGAAACGGTTGAGCTATTATTGGTTTTTCGATGGGACAAATTTTCTTTAGAAAAAGTATGAAAGTAAAAGAACTTATTCGAAGTCGAGCCCTCAGTGTTGAGCTTCAAATATCCTAGCGAACAACCAAAAGATTCACCAAATTGGTTGAAATATTGGGTGATTTTCAGTGCCACCTACCTTTAGTATAATTCGTGATAACGAAATTTGTTTCAACATCGCCTGTAGAATTGAATCTGGACTGTCTGATCTCCATTATTTTAAGTATAGCATAAGCTTGTTTCATTATACTAAGGGTAGCACAATAAAGAATTATTATTATTAAGAATTACCTTTAGTATAAGGCGATGGTAAGAATTTCGCTCCAATATAATTCGCGATAATGAAATTTGTTTCAAAAATCGCCTATATAGAATATTCCTAAGCAATACCATCAGCTGTGTAAGGTTGTTTCGGATAGTAGGCATGATACACCCTCAGACGAGCCATCCGATGACGAAATAGCTCATTCGGACCTACAGTCTTATAAACTGGCCTATCCAGTGAATGTTTTCCAATTGTTTTCTACTCACGGAGAGCGATTAACCATCAGTCGGGGCTTCCGTGTTGGGATTTCACTCCACTGACCTATTTTTTGGTCATTATCTTCAAAATCTTCTGACTTTTTTTCCTATGTCATCATCTTTTAGATGTACTGGCCTTTTTTAGCTCATCATGTTATTCCCTCAAGTACAACTATGAATGTACTAGGTCGCGAGCGAACTAAGGAACGAAAAGTAAAGAACCAAAACGGAGAAACGATGGAATGAAGATTTCCGGAACTACTTCACTGAACTCGTTTCTTACAATGAGTGAGTCGGAGTGAAGTACTTCACTGAAAAGGAACTGCTATGCCCATCTCTAATCTCGACCGCCTAAATCAATTTTTTTAGGGACTACTTCACTGAATGCTATTTTTCCTCATCCTGTTCTTGCTGGAGACCATTCAATTTTCAATCGAACTGAGTTTTCTATCAAAGCTCCAAACCGTTGTTGATCCTTCCGCGGATTGACTTCCAGTCTATCGCCCAACCGTTTTTTATTCTTCACCAGTCTGCGTCGAATCGGTGTATCAAAACTTTTTCCACTGATTGTATGTTGATTATGCATGTATGTACATACAGTTGTTGTTTATCATTACAACATACTTATGCGGCACAATTGGTTAAATCTGTGAAGGCTTTTATTTTCATAAATATTCATAAGCTTGAGATTGAAATGTTGGGAAATATTATGCAAATAATGCATAAATTCTACAAGTGAATTGAAATCTAATTGAACGTTTTACCTAATTTGGGTATCCAACAGCAAGGTGTTGGTATGATGATAGCACGAGATTGGCTCGTGTCAGAAATTGTGCAAATAAATAGTTAAACTGTAGGGTTATTTTGCCCTCTTTATTGTTAAAATGCGTCCTTTATCATCATTCAATTTTTTTTTTAGGAATTAGCAAAATGTGTTATGCGTTATTTGTATTCCGTATCCTCGTTAACATCCATCTAGAAATGTTTGAATATTAGGCGTGGTGTTTTTGCGACCTCATCGAGAGCAGAGTAGAAGTTTTTAACTTTTTATGCGCCGAATAGCTGCACCACTGTTTGAGGTGGTGTAGTTGCTCTTCTCGCTTTGCTCTCGTTTTGTTATTTTCGTATTTCGCTAACCTGCTCTGCACTGGATAAATAAAACGCGCCTATTATTCCAGAGATAATCTTCATTTTTCAGTACTCTCAAAAACTTGTGCTGGCACCGACCATCTGGAATTTTTGTCATCATAACAAAATTACATCGTTAGTTTTGTATTTTATTATTATAAGAAAACTTGTAACACCTGTAGACACACAAATCAAACGAATTCCAACGAATTATGATCTCAGAACATGACATCTGATAATCGAGTATCTCTAAGCAACTTGAAAACCAAACAAACCACCATAAAAGAAAAATAACGAACTAAAATATTTTTCAAATTCACCTCACGTTAATTTTTGCGTTTTATAGCCTACCTCTGTCCTCCTATACTATCGAAAAAGAAGTTGCGTAACTTTCAAATATTGAAAGAAACTAAGAACTTAAAGTTGTATGATTCGGAATCCGGTTTTAGTTTTTTATTATTCCTTCTGTTTTTTTTTTTTCTTCTAATATGCTTCTGGTTTCGTTAGCCAGATTCGATCGGTTCAACACGATTAATGCGCCAAGGCGTTGATCTCAAGTGATCGCTACACCGGAAAAATTTTCAAGAAAAGCTTAAAGATCAGTTGTACCGAGATCAACTCGTAAGATGTTCATTGAGTAGATTTTTGTTCCTTATTCAACGTACAAGAATCAGCTTCCTACCGTTAATGCCTGAAGCGATTGATCGATGTTTCGTCTTTATCGTTCACTTTATAGTTCGTGTAACCACTGTTTTTTTTTTTAATTAATGATAGTCGGATTAGATTTAAGACAATGATCTTGTTCTTGATCGAGGAGGGGAAGAAGTGATCTATTGTGCACTCTGTTTTGAATAAATTCAACAATTTTTTTTCTTTTCTTTTATTTCAGGATCCAGCTGGTATATTCGAATTAATTGAAGTTGTCGGCAATGGAACTTACGGACAAGTCTATAAGGTTAGTATAATTTTTCCAAAAAAATCAAATTTAACTTCATATTCCAAAAACTCTGTGTTTCAAGCACGACATTCCACATGTCTTCCTATCAGATTGCATTAAGTTATTTGCTCTGGTTTCCCAAAGTATGACCAATACATTTCCACTTTCATCGCTAAATCCCATTGCTTACCTAGGACTGAAGACGTTCAGTTGTACTCCAATTATCATCAATGTTCAGAAGAAACCAATAGTTAAGACGTGTGAAAACGATCTGTAGAACTTTCGGACTGAAGCCTAGCACGGCCTTGGCTTCCAAGCAAGCCTTTCCAGTTAAAATTGTTCACCTGGCATGCCTGCAAGTGTGATAAGTACTAGAGATGGACAAAGCAGTTCCTTTTAGTGAAGAATTCCACTTCGAGTCACTCACTTTAAGGAACGAGTTCAGTGAAGTAGTTCAATGGACCTCGTTTCATCGTTCCTTCGTTCCATAGATATATATATATACAGTAGACGACAAGCAGCGATTGAGTTGAAGGCGGACGTCGTACCGTTCACTTGCACGCAAAACAACAAATTGACGACACTGTTTTGTCTCACTGACTCACACGCTAAACAACAACAACGACCCTGTTTTGTATCACTTTTCTGGCTTAAAAGAGCCTTATACAAAACCGGTGGCTTGACGTCTCCAGTAGCTCTTTGCTTCGTTCCATCATTCAGTTCACTCGCTCAATGAATAGAACTCTTCGTTCAGAGTGTTTAGTGATGAGTGCCAGAAGATAAGCAAATCTAGTAGAAGAAAATGAGCAAATAAAAAAGGTCAGTACATCTGCTACTAGATGATGAGCAAAAAAAAAAAGGTAAAAGGTCAGTACATCACATGTCCAATAGAACTGCAGTTCACCAAATAGAGTAAGTTACTTCACTCACTCACTTCAATGAAGTGTTCTTTTGGGACAGTTCACTCGTGAACGACCCATCTCTAATAAGTACTAGCCAAGTCAGCGGCCGTCTCCATTCGGTAGTATACGTATAGTCTTTATAGAATGTTCTGACGCCGAAATCCTTAAGGTTGCAAGTAAATAACCAACTGTAGGCATTATTTTCTCAATGTCTAATTAGATCCATGTTTTGACAAATGTGTAGACTATATGAAATTAAAAAAAAAAAAAAACCATACGTGGAAAACATCATAACATGAAGATAAGTGCCCACAACCTCATATAATTAGATGACATAAAAACCATTGAGGACAAACTTCAATTTTAAAGTGGCTACAATCGAGCGATACTTTCTTGAATTAGGTACAGCAAAGTCAGCATAGTAAATTATGCATGACATTTTTAAAATACCAAATCTTTTAAAACAACAGTAGTTGCATTCAATTAAAACAAAACAACTTACTCCAGAAAAATGAACCTTGTAGCATACAAAATATATTCGGCTCTGTTATATCGAAATATAGTTGATGTCACGTCACAAACGAACAACAATTTATTATACAAACATGTTACAATCAAAACTAATAAAAATTTATTTTTGATGAACAATCGTGATTCTGTCTTCGCCTTTAGGGAAGATTAATTGAAGCGTTGAAATTTTGTTCCGTCCAAAGCAAACGAAGACGCCATCTAATATAAATTATGTGTGCTTCAAATAAAGCACGATTTCACCTATGAACCTTCGACACTTTCAGATTTTTAAATTGTGAGACTTTAATATGGGGAGTTAGCTGTTCGATATCTAAATTAAATATAAATATGAATGTGTGAAAAGATTTCGAATGACGAATGCATTTTTATTCCCTAATTTGGGTCATGTAAGTCTACATTTTGAGGCTTTGAATTGATGGTATAATTTTTTCGAAATCTCATTTCTAGATAATATAAAAAAATCGACTGGTAAACCCATTTAATAAAATATCGAAAGTTTTTATTCTGGTGTTGAGAATTGAACTTGTTAAGTCTTTTGGACTGGAATATAAAAAACCAATAATAATTTTCTCCAAAAAAATTTAAATACCGGCTTCGAGAAATGGTGGTAATAAATGCAACGGATGTTTTTCTTACTGCTGTTTTTAGTGTCAGTTTTATCTAATCTAAGAAATTCGGATTTCTTTCGGAGTATATTCGCTCCTCGGATTCTAAATGCAAGACTAAGATTTACACTTAGATTGAGAGACGAAAGTTCCTCAAGGAAGCCAGAGTGAGTATACTCTGGATTGAAACCGTTAAGGAACACATATTGAATCGGTGGTCCAAGAAACACGTGGAAACGATCAATCAGAATCGCGACTTATAGAGAAGAGTGCATTTTTCACAGATGGCACGCTGCGTTTATTTCAATTTATATAGCAGGTATTTGCACCCAAAGTCTAGAATAGTGTGGGAAATCATACAGTTTATCCAAGGTATTTACCAATATGATTGTTAACATGTGTTATTTCACCTGCATGTCAACTTCACATATGACGTTTAAAGCAAAGTGGATTAACTTAGTACGCTCAGGCGATATAAACGGCAATCGTATTAACTTAATACCGAGAACAGTTTAATACGTATTAACGATTGCGGTAAATACGATGCCAATGATAACAAGTGCTGCAAGAAGATGAACAATTGAAGATATTTAACTATGTCCAAAGTTCATGTCTAATTATCAGAAACAGTAAGAACTATTGATTGTGTTAGATGTAATATGTAGGTAACAATAAAGAACTATTGTTTGTTCAGTGAAACGTGCCCACAATAATCGAGATATCGAATCAATTTATATTATCGATTATTACTATCTATGCGCCGTAAGGATACCTACCTTTATTTTCGTTTTACCTTCATATGTTAATTTTTAGAGGTTTGTTTGTTCTAAAAAAAAAAACTTTCTCACAAAAGCCAAGAAGCATTGGTTTCATCTAAACAAAATGTATTCTCTGCTTAGCATAATTTTCGAGTTATATTGAAATAACAAGTTGTTTGTGCTATTTTAACGCACAGAAAATTATAAAACAATTTTAAAATGTTTTCGAACAAAAGCTATCGGTGAACGAGTTTTGGTTTTTATTGGAATGAAGAGGCACGAATCCCAAACAGAGTTAAGCGTTTACTTTAATTCGGTTCTGACAATGACTTTTTTTTAACCGTATATAATGATAGAAATTGATTAAATCGATACCTAACGGGATCAATGCGGCAATTAAAGTTTAACCTTTTAATTCGATAATTAAAATTGAACTCTACGAGGAAGCTGAAAATCATATTAAGTTAAAACATTAAAAATTCGTCAGGCTTTTAACATAATTTAAACATATTGAGTAGTAGATTAAATTTACGATAAAAGTTGGTTTCTATCTACCTACATTAATAGATAGGCCCTACTCACTCGACATCTTCTATAAAGATATCTTGAAACTGTATCTAAATCACTGTCACTTGATTTCTTCCCATCGACTAGCTACTTTCTACTCTTATAAAGTCATCTTTTCTTCCGTTTTTCAGTGTATTTCATATCATACTATACGGACAAATTTTTTTCAATATCCTGCCACTCGACATTGATCTACAGAAAAGGAAAGAAAGAACTTGAGTCTTCTGAATACAATTGGTGTAGAAAATCTATTATCTCTGGTGCGATTACTATTCGATGTCACATTTCATTTGTACTGTGTCGATAGTTACAATCTGTAGAAATTGAAACGGATATTTCAATGTAGAGATGCTCCATTCTGTTCATATCTTTTCTTTTTGGTTCGCTGAACAATTTCAAGATAAGAGAAAATACTTGTTAGGTTTTTTTCAACTGCGTCATATTTGAAAATTATCAGATCTAAGATATTTAAATCAGTGACGAAGTGTGGGTAGTCAGCACCCTTTGTTGCCTAAAATACGCCGTCTGCATTCGTCCCCGTGGTCTCACTAAGGACCTAGTATTGATGAAGATACAGGTCCTTTAAGACTTTCACTTCTGCAAACAACGAGTTAAATAGAAAAAAATCACAGAAAAGTATATCTTGATCTATGGGTCGGTCATTGTAAAGATAACAAAGAGTTCATGCTACAGTTAAAAAATAAAGGATTATTTAAACAAAAACGGGAAAGTATGTCATAAGTGTTCTTTATCTTTGAATATAAACAAAAAGGATTAATTTCGGTGCTACAAATTTATCAATTTTTGAACAATTTTTCGTGGAACGTCCCAAAAGAAAAGCGGTTTCTCCAAATTTCCATAGATAAAAGATTGTATACTCCATGATATGTAGGTACCTATATTTATTAAATTTTGGGAGAATTCCCAATATTACATCTATTTTTCCTTCACTCTCAACAATTGTTTCAATTCATAGGAATTAACTGTTTCGTGCACCTATATCTGCAATCAATAGTCCATAACGCTACTAACAAAAACTGAACTTACAAAACGAGTGAACTGTTCCAAAAGAGGGAGTGAATGAAGTAACTCACTCCTTTTGGTGAACTGCAGTTCCATTGGACATGTGACAAAAAACTCTACCGATCTTTTTTTTGTTTGGTCATCATCTTCGAGATTTCCTGACCTCTCTGAAATTCAGCAACTATAGCAATACCAGCAATCTGAGAAAACAGCCACATTGCCGCAACTAGCACGATATTACCCTGTATTGCTCCATTAATCGCTCCTCTAGTTTTGGCAAAGTCGTCGGGCAATCAATTGCGCCTCCAAGGTGAAGCGACTTGAGTAGTTTTGCGATAAGAAAGAATAAAGGAATGAAGAAAAAAAATTTAAATGAAAACGAAGTACTACACACCGAAGGAGTGAACCTCCAAATTCCTATGGCTGCGCTACTAACCAGCCTACATTTTCCATTTTGAAAATTTGTCGCGATTTGTACAAAGTTGTGTAAATTAACAAAATCTTTATATTGAACTCTGTGTTCCAAAACCAGATACTCTTCCTTGCAACACCATTGCTTTGCCCATCCATATGAAATTTTGTATGGGCGCCCATGTACTTGAACTACCTGTGTTTTCGTACTCTACCTATGTAGATGTAGCATCTTAAAGATGGATTTCCATTGTTATCGCGATTCTGCGTCGGACGCAACAATCAGTCAATCAGATGGTAGTCGAAGTTGCAGGTTGCGTCTGCGTCGTATGTCGCACATTCTTCAACTTTTTGCGTGACGCTAAACTAAAAGTCCGTCACCTTAGTGTTTGCAGGTTAGATTTTGCAATTAGTTTCGTTTTTCGACTTATTTTTTTCCCGGACTCGAACGAAAAGAGGCCAATGGCAATATATTGCTTTCAGCCCCACCCATTTCCGAAATTCCTCTTATATTGTTCAAAAATATTATCAAAAATGTTTATATTAAGTTAGAAGTGGAACTTGTATACATACTATACTATTGATCTCTTTCCTTCCACGACTAATTTCCATATTAATTCCTTTTATGATTCGGATTATCATAAAGCATAGAAAAAAAATTAATAATAAAATTTATTGCCGTGCAATCAAAACAGTCTTTATGATTATTTTTATATCAGCCTTTGTTCGTACTCTGACATTTTTTGAAAGTGAATTTAGATGAGCTTAGAGTCGACGCAGCCGCAACAGATAAGCCGGGCGCGTTTTTATTCGCTTATTTGGTTATCATACAGACCTTAATGCCAGTTGTGAAATGGAAACATAACGTCTATGACGACGCCGGAGGACCGAGTCGTAAAGAAGACTATAGAAGCAAAAGAAAATAAACAAAAAAGATAAGTTTAAAAAAAAAAGTAAGAATAACGCGCAAAGAAATAATGTGACAACGACGACCGCAAGAAAAACCCAAGTTCAACGACTGACATTGCCGCAACGACCAGACTGTGAATCGAAACAACTATCTGAATAAAATTTTGTAGTTTTTTCCAATTTGAATTCCGAACACACTGAACTCTGTGATGCGTGGCTTAAAGGTTTTATTATAAGGCCGTATAATGCATTCAAAAATATTAATAAAAATGATGGGAAATAAGATTGGCGTTTATCCGATTTTATTTGTTTTTAAGAAAGATGTCGACTGGAATATCGAAATAAGATATTTTAGTAAAAAAGATGACTTTTGACGGCTCCATACTGGTCAATTTATGCCGTGAATTGCATATCTACGATAGTTGACGTCTATAGGCATCGCCACCGCTATTTGCTCATACTTTGCATGTCCGATTGTCCGAACGTTATGTTTTATTGTGAAATTCTTTTGCTATGTACGTGACCTGTGGGCATTGCATTTTCCTCTCGTCTTATGTGGCCATGGAAATCGGTGGGTCGAAGATTATCTCGAAATCGACGGTTGTATTTTGAAAGCAGTTCATATCAATAGTCAAAACCTTGTCTGACCTCAGTGTATTACTCACACGGTCATTTCATGATCGTACGTGCATCTTAAAGAGTCCTGATCTCCTGTCATACGAAATTTGGCATTTGAAGAATCTTCTGTGCCTTTAATACTATGACACACTGTCAAATATTTGACTGACATGTCAAATGTTCATTTGACACACTGCCCAATTGCGATATTGCGCAATCTGACAGCAATCGTCAAATATTCGCTTCATGACGAACGATCAGGTATATATATTTTAAATAAGTACTCTGAACGCCACAGAAAAAACTTAGACAATTACTTTGATTCGTTCAGATCGGGATCTGCATTCCATTATTCTCGACTTTATCAGATGATATTGGATTCAAAATAGAATACTGGTCACCCAAGCACACAACAAACAACCAACCAATCCTTAAACCAATCAGTCGCACACAAAACACAAAATTAATCGACTACCGTTCTCTATATGTATGAATGGTATTTGACACATGATGGAATCATTTTGACCAAAAATGGCATACAGCCAAAAGTCAGATCGTATCAATCACGCTAATTGCTCGATTACACTTCATAAAATATTCGTAATTTTTGTTTTATAAACCATAAGAGATTGGAGGTTCCATTGAAATAATTTGACACAAAAAATATGTTGATTATATTAACGAGAACAGTCAAATATTTCACAGCTAAAGATATTAGCTTTAGACGGTATGTCACACTATGTCAAATGTTTGATTACTTTCGCTTCCAAATGCAATCATGTAATGTAATCGTCAAATTTTTTTTTTTATAAAATTTTTGACAGAAATACTACAAAGTTCAAAAAATGTTGAGTATTGAAGCAATCGAGGATATGATTATCAATCAGAATGACTTAAACCAGAGCACGTAACTTAGAGTTGTGATAACCATTTTACCAAAGGCTGAGATCCACCAAATCGCGCCAAAAATTTACTATTTTGCTCAAATTCTAGGTTAAGAAAAAGTGCCAAGAGAAGGGAAAACTGGTACTCAGTCGCTGTAACACAACATCATTTTGGACTCTTTGATTGTAAAATAATAGATCTCGCATGCCGTCACTTTTTTCCTAAGTTAAACTTAAACTTTACATGAGACAAAAACTTGGAAAAAAATGGACGTTACATTACGCGTCTAAGGTCTTGTTCTTGTAAGTTTTGAAAATTGATTTTGTATGTTTTTCATGTCGAAAATACGTAGATAAATCTTAATTTAAAAAAAAAATAGGATTTTGAGGTTTCAAAAGAAAGCCGACGAATCATGAACTGCAAACATAGCATATTCTCTATAATGGAAACATGCATAATGTTATATGCATACCCTGGCAACATAGATATATAGATTGGAAAAAGGGGTTTGCATGGTTAACCTCTGTCACTGCAGCCACAGTTGGGCCAGACGTCCACCGGATTGACTATGATTCCTCTTCAATCCCTGCACTTTTAATGAACCCTAGTATTTTGCGAAGGGGTCCATGAAACCCTGACCGAAGTGATGAAGTCTTTTGTGAGCTAAGTCCTCACATTCACAGAGAATGCTCTGGTGTTTCGTCTTCGGCATTGCGTATTCTGCAAATTTTAGTCTCAGAGAGACCAATCCTATTCAGATGCTTCCTCATGTGACAATGTCCAGTCAGAGCTCCTATTAGGGTTCGGGTATGATATCTGCTTAACTTTAGATAGTCAGATGTTCTATTTTCGGAATGTTTTGGCATAAAAAGCTTTGAGTGCCTGTTGCCCGGTGCCAAGTCTCAGTGAATGGCACTTTGCGATTTTTGCCACATTCGGATGTTCATTCTGGTTGTGCTTATTGGTATCCCACAGAATGGATATAGTCCCATGAAGTCAACTTCTGAACCTTTCCTAGCCATTAAGTTAGCCATTTCATTATTTTCATAGCCGCTGTGTCACAGAATCCAAATGACGTTAACTCTTTTCTTATTTCCGAGTTCATTCAGGTATTGGAGGCAATTCCAAACAAGTTTGGAGTAGTTTTGAACGGACTGTAGTGCCATTATTGAAGCCTTGTTGTCCGAGAGAATATACATTATATTTGTGGGTTTTTTTTTAGCTCCGTCTTATATTTTCTCTAATGCTCTAATGCCTTTTCTCTATCCTTGGCAACATTAAGTCAGTTATCAATAAAGACGAAGTTCTTAGTTACCGCACCACAACTTTCCAATATCCAAATAAAAGTTATTTACATAAACTAGAGTAAAATTACACGGAGCATGTAAATTTACATAATATGTATTTATCAATAATTTAATTTCAGTTTTATTTTGGTGCCAAAAATTTGGGAACTTTTACATCGTTGAAAGTAATTTTTAGAATTTTAAATTGATGTTTATGTTATGATCAACATAAACATTTTGAATTAAAGAGGATCATTGAAAAAGCAATAAGTAGCGTAGGAATATGCTATGATTGCGACTCGAAGGCCTGACATCGAAGGTGATTGACTGAACAGCTTACACTATAGGCTATCAAGGGGACTTTGGTATTTCCACAACAAACTCTACTTCAGGCTACAACAAATTTCAGCGAAAGTACACGAGCAATGGAATTCTAGTTCATTATCTGCACATCGACCCAACCTCAATAAAAGATTAACCACACGAAAGCCTCGGAGATAATGAGGACAACAATGCATAAATCGACATCATTAGGTAGTTACAAACATGTAAATACTGTGACACAGTCGTTTGATAGCCACTCCAAAAATGGCAATGAGTTCTAATTTCGTTCGCATTGAAAGAAATGTAAGTATACAATCCTACGTGGTATTACTTTCTCTGGTCCTCCAACGCAAGAGGCTGTCTATCAGACGTTTCCGCACCGTCCTATCGGCATTGTATTTTATCCGGCTTGTCAACTTCTTGCAAGACCCTATCGAAAAGAAGGTGCATAAAAGGAAGTCACCTTGTCACATTTCACTCTCTTGATCGACTTCAAAATCAATGTATAAGCTTGTTTTCTTCTGTGAAATTTCACTTGAAATTTTTTAAGCCCGAAATAAACTTGACGATTGGAAGGAACCTACATACCAGATCGCCTGAACAGAGAAACAGGTCAAGTTACCACCATCAAGAACATTTTCTATTCAAAGATTATTTGATATTGCCTATAAGGACATGTCTGTCCTTTTATTTATGTGTCCCTTTCATTATGTGAAGGTTTTCTTTTTTACGGACCTAACGTTGTCTGGCAACGATTTTGGCTTAACCCGAGCGATTTATACGACCCTGTTGAAATTTAATCCAAAAACGAATGTGCTGAAGGGATTATACACGGAGTGGCTGACCTAAAACCTTACCGTGTAAAACGGGTCGATCCATTCGTGGTTTTGCGAGTGAGGGGGTGGGTTGTTGGAGCATTCCACCATGTAATCCTACGTACGGGGTATATTACATGCACTCGTTCAAACAGGCATACATATAAAGAAGGGAAATTTGCATTTGCCAAGGTTTTAAGGAATCGTGTGTCCATGAAAAGGGGATTGTGTAGCATTGTCGACATTTTTGTTATTTCTTCAACCCCCATCGCGGGGTTCATACCAGCAGCGGCCCATTTTCACTCTATAAAATTGTGACTAGTACGGAAGAATGCGCGCTGTACAAGCCAAGCCAAGCTATTGTTCGTTTTCCTATATGACGTGAAGAGATATGAGGGTCTGTATAATATTGAGTTTGATGCTCATACGCTTGTGATACATGGTAGAGCCGCCTTAATTGAGTTTTGCATTAATTATTAGAGCGGTTGTCCCGTCACAGTATATCTGGTGCTCTTTTCGCTATCGTTCTGCCTCATGCCTCCCAGCCATAAAACACCACAGTTCACTATACTCGTGCAAAATCAATAAATTGCATGCATGACGCCGCAATTATCGATTTTCATATGTTATTAGAATATGCACCGGAAAATTGCGATTTTATCCAACAGCACACAATGTTCAATGCATTTTGCAATGGAGAAATTAAATTAAAAAAATAAACGTAAAGAAGGCATTGCATCTTATGATTTGACTAATGCATCCGAAAGAATACGTGAAATTTGGTTGTCTTGAATTTCGTATTTAAATTCTGCTTACGTAAATTTTTCCCCGGAAATCTACAGACCATGATAAGTTGCAGTTTATTTTGTGGTGCTAAAAATGAAAATTTGAGAACACATTTCACATACCCTGCAGGTCAAGCACGTTGTAGTGTTCAGATCCGATCCTGTTGTCCCAATTCTTCATAGTTGGCGACATATTCGCCCATAGCTTTTTGTACTCTACTCGTAGATTAAATCTGTATTGCAGCAAAAAAGTTTGTAAAGCAAGAACGCAGCCTCAGACCGTAAAAGGTGTATACAACCAAGCTGCTTAACTCCACTTATCAGCCCATGCGGTCGAACGAACGATAACTCCTGAATGCCTTGACCTGGGACGCTAAAATCTTGAAACCAGACGTTCTTTTAAATTTATACGCACATGCTAAGTTCGTTAACTCACAAAATCAAAGTACTCCGTTTGGCAGCTACCATTTGGAAGTCCTTAAAACACGTGCTCGCCAAAATTAGACGACAACTGCAGCTAGAAATTTGATGTTTTTTCTTATGTAATATTTGAATGGCTGCAGATAGAGGAATAAGTTACTTAGTACATATTTAGTTATAAATAGCCGGAGAATAAGCTATTTTCAGAAAATTTACTCCGAAACTCGAGTAGGTATTTGATGGTAATTTGTTCAGTGAACGCATTACTTTGCAAGGTCACAAAGTTAGGATTTTCTTTAGAGCCTGAAAAACGAATTTGTAAAATAAAATTCTATCCGTGTTCTGTTGAAAGCTAAAACTATATTTTGACTGAGTTATACAGGCCTATTCAGCGCTAGAGTGACAAGTCACAAAGTATGTGGAGAGTCATAATTTTGGAATAATTGTGACTTTCGACCTACTTTGTGACTTGTGACTGTGGTGCTGAATAGGCCTGATAGTAAATATAATCGTCAAAACTCATTGTTATATTCTAGAATAGAATCGAATCTGCATAGTATTATAAGTTTAATTAATTCACCAATTGACCAAACAAAGTTAAAAGTTCAGTGGTCAAAAGAACCAAATCCGCTTGCTTGTCCGTCTATTCGAAATATCGATAATTTTGCCAAATTTAAAATATGAATTGTGCCATATAAAGTAATTGGTATGAAGAACATAGAGTGAGTCTTTCGTATAGCTACCATACAAATTTTTCAAAAAACTTTGAACATTTATTTTCTGGAACCCCCCACTACATTTAACGTGAAATCATTGAGAGAAATCGAAATTATACTGGAATTTTTTATTGAGTTATTAGTTTGGTGAATTTTGCTGGTGAGGAAAATCCTTTCACTCCTTGTGGTGATAGATCATATATTGGGTTGGCAACTAAGTAATTGCTGATTTTTTCATATAAAGAAAACACTTTTTTTTTAAATACAAAGAATGAGCTTTAATCAGTGATATATTTTCCATTTTGTTCGATGACATTTCTCCATCTTTCTGGCAACTTAGAACAACGTAGAACTTCTGATCTTTATCGGTAAAAAAGTGCTACTTCGCAGCATCATCATCATTGAAAGTTTTAGCATCCATGGAGTTGCAAAGATCGAAATAAATGGTAATCTGATGGAGCAAGGTCAGTGCTATATAACTCCCAACAAAGCTCCAATAATTTTTGACGAGTGAGCAAAGATGTGTGTGGTCTAGGGTTGTCCTGGTGAAAAATGATACCTTTTCGATAGACCAATTCTTCTTCTTCTTCGTTAATCGCTGTATTTAATTTATTTTTTATATATTTTTTATTTTTTTTTATTTATTATTATTATTTTTTTTATTTATTTTTTTTTTTTTTTATTTATTGATTATTATTTTTTTTGTATTTATTTATAAATAAAAAAAATTATTTATTAATAATAATTATTTATTATTTTTTTATTTATTATTTTTTTATTTATTAATATTTTATTTATATATTATTTTTTTTATTTATTGTTATCTATTATTTTTTATTTATTATTATTTTTTTTATTTATTACTATTTTTTTTATATATTATTATTTTTTTATTTATTATGCATTTATGATTATAATTTTTTTTTTTATTTACTTTTTCTTTATTTTTATTTATTCTTATTTTATTTCTTTATTTGCTTTAAACTGCGGCCAAGCTAATACCTCTTAAGAAAAATACGCGCAATTTGCATCTAAAGCATAGTACGACTGACAGCTAACAAATGTCAAAAGGAAAAAATATATCATTAGGTTTGTTCTTTTTGCCTGCACTTCTTACACTTTTTTGCACTAACTTTTCTAAACAACATTTGACGTCACAGCAATGACACAAACTCATACTCAAACAGTAGGCTTTTCCTCCCCATTCACCCTTTACACTTGTCTGCACTCGCTCGAGAGCTAGTGTAAAAAAGTGTAAAAAGTGCAGGCAAAAAGAACAGACCTATTGACAGAAGCCATTAAAAAATATGGCCAAAGTTATGTAGTATGCATGTTTGAAATCTTACTTATTTGCCAACCTAATATTAAAAGTTCTTAAAACTGTGGCCACGAGTATTAGCCTGTAACTTCAGTACGCTTCAAGATAGAAATTTGTAATTTTGTTCGTATTGATTTTTCAATAATTCCAACTAGTTCTAGCGGGCCCTTTCTCGTAGGTCCCATACAAAAGTCACTGAAAAAGAATCATTTTTCATGCGTTGATCTCCTTTATGTTAGAGGCTGGTCAAAATATCGAAATTAAAATTGAATTGCTTGTATGTGAATATGTTTTTGCAGTTTTTAACCGATAATAGGCAACTAGGTATCGTCACGCTAGTTAGAAACCCTCGTAACTCAATCTTTTGACGAAACGAACATTTTAGCACCATCTGATGAGCAAAAACGAAACTCATCGATATGGAAAATTGCGTAGCTCTATTAAAATCCCAACTGTTTTTTCGCAACCACCTAATGAATGACATTCAATACGTTTTTCTACGTCTCCTGTACAATTTCAAGGTGGTGGTTCTAATTGGGCGAACGATATAATAGCTAAGTGGAAAAAATTAAGAAAAATGAAAATTAACAGAGCAATAAAATCAGCAAAGTGCCAGCATTTTTTTGGTGAAAGTGAAGTGAATAGAAACCGGAAGAGTCCATTCAGAAAACTATCAAAAATTAAAGAACTGCCAAAAATCGCAATCACTTTCGTGTTCATAAAAGTTTGCGGCTTCATTGTTTTGGGTGCGATAAAAAGACGAAGAAAAAAAAGAGTGCGAAATGATTAAAGAAACCGCAGAAACCTTGAAACCGTTGCCCAGCCACGAAAAAAAATTAGCGAAAAATCAAAAGTACAGAGGTGAAGTAGTAACGTATAGTAGAGTAATCCCTAAGACGAAATACAAAAAAATCATCCCGTCTGTCCAGTCAAAATCCACTTCCGACTAGAAATTTTAAATGTCTGAATTACATACCTGAAACTGATTCCAGGTACCAGTCGCGGTGGCAAAGGCAAAGGGGGTCGAAGTTTTGCGATATCTCGTAATTTTCAGCCGTACTAATAAACCAGACCAGACCCGCAATTACGTAAACATTAAACTTCCGAAGGTTCAGACTGCAGTCCATGTGTGCTGTGTGTGCTGTGTGTACGTCTTATTGTCCATTTGCACAGCTGAAAATTTTCAAGAAACTTTCAATGAAGGCCGTACACTACTTAAGAATTTTATCGCAATATCATCTTATAGATATTTGAGTATATGTCCGTTGAATTTTACCACACTTTAAAAAATTTTGAAACGGCGATTTTCATGCCTGTCGTCGGCGTCGTCGTGATTGCCCAATTCGATAAGGCACTCGAATTGCGTGTCCTGGAAGTATTTAAGGAGTCATAACCGACCGCACCGGAGCCGTCGTTTATAAGAACTCGTTAATTTGCACGTTGAACAACGACCGCGATTACCTCTACCTGCAATGCAAAACTTTGCAAAAAGAAATGAAGTTTTAATGACATTTTGCTCGGCAAACGACAGCCTAATGAAAATGTCGTGAAAAACCCAAAAGAAAAACTTTTCAATTTATTCGATAGCGTTGTCAATAATTAAAAAGACTGTCTTTGCTCCGAAAATGTTTTAAGTCTGTGGGTGACAGGCGCTAGAAGCTAGCCCCTAGCTCTAAAAAATTTCATAGCCTCATCATCGCATAATTGCTCATAAAATGATTGGGGCTTAGTGTGGGGTTGGGTTGGGTAATAATATCATTGTGTTAACATTTAACTTCTCGCCACGCTATGAGGATTTTTTTTTTTTTTTTTTTGATTAATTGGATTTACTTTTATTGGGAACAATTTCGACAGCGGAATGTCTGGTAGATTCTTGAAATGTTTTTATATCGTTCGAAATAAATCAAACGGATATATTGTTCAGCGACAGCCTAGTGGTGTGTAGACCTTCGAATTGTGACGATTATATCGATAATAAAATTAAGTTTGTAGGTACTTAGATTAGTAATGGAAAGAAATATGTAGGTACTTTGTATTTTTGAAAGCCAACAATGTTGCCTATAACAAATCAACTACTGTCTGGTGGTTCTGATGGTGCTTGTGAATCTGTTTAGAATGTAAACAGAACTCATCTGCTCAGTGTTAAATCCTGTAGTAGTGACCCTATTAAACATTCCGCACTGTTCACTATTTATATTAATATCTCGAAGCCAATCTACCAACTGAAATACTTTTTTATTAAAAAGGAAAATTCTAATAAAAAATGTATGAGTTGATTGGGAATTGAACCCACGACATCGCAGAAGCAATGTTTTCCAGACCTAGTACACTATCACTGAACTACAACTCTAGAGTAAATATGTACCTTTTTTGGAATGCGCACTATGCTACTAATTATTTTTTTTTTTGTTTCTTAATTTTTTTTTTTTCCAAAAAAATTTCTGTTTTAAAATTTTTTTTTAAAAAATTTCTTCTTTAAATTTTTTTTAAATTTCAAAATTTGTTATCTTGATTTTTTTTTTAATACTGTTTTATATAAATGGAATTTATCGTTATCAATGTCAATGAGTTGTTTTGAAGATGTTTCTCCCAGATCAATCATTTATCAAATCGACATGCATATTTTTCCTTAAATTTAGTATCTTAACGTGGTTCAAAAAAAAAAAAAATAGAGGACTTTAACATGTATTAAGTTCATCAGCTGGCTTTGATCGTTAAATCACTGCAGTACCTTGCTTCATCAGATATTGCAGCAATATTGTTGGAACACCTTTAGTGTGAAAATGGAATTATTAGGCTTTTTCCGGGCAGTTTTTACAATTTTTCTCTTCATAGTCCTTCCTCGAACTTCAGGGAATGATTGCGAAAAAAAATTAACACAATAATTCAGAGCATGTTCCGTAATTTGTTTAACCACTTCGAACGGATAGTTTGCTCACAATACCGTTTTGAACTTTTTGACGGTGTAGAATCGACCCAGCGTGACGATCGAGATTGAATACAGAGGTGTGACCACAAATGTTTAAAACATTCAATATCCCTAATATTACCATTAATTGCTGGTTATTGTTGGCAGGGATTAGCTTCATTTCAAGAGTCCTTTTGTATAGGACTCAGAGAACCCTTATTAATCACTATGCTGAAACTCAGTCAAAAAATATGAGAAACATTTTCATATTTCGAATTGGTAGGTATCATCATACTAGTATTATGACTAAACACCTGTTTTCCACCTTGGCCAAAAATGTTACTGATTTGCAACAAGGACCTGTTCCAATAGTTAGCTTCATCCGACTATTCGGAACGGTTTGCTAGTTTTTTTTTAAACCATTGTAGCACAAACATATACGGTACGTCAACATAGATGAAGCTTTTTACTGCATGAACAAAATAATTTTTCACGTCAACAACAGATAAATTCAATTTAGTCTTTTTTTACCCAAAAAGATTGAGGTCTTCTCTTTGCCTTCAGCTGTCACTACTTAAGCTAAGAAATTTACTATGCTAAGGCCCTTTCCTACGATCGTCAGTAACGTTCTAACTGGAACTTTAACTGACAGATGTTCATACGAAACTAACAGTTAAAGTTCCGGTTAAATTTTAACTGAAGATCGTAATAACGGCCCTAAGGGCCAGTTTCACAGTAGAAACTTAAACTTAAGTTTAGTTAAACTTAAACTTAAGAATAATCTGCACTTTAAACTTGACTCGATTTCACGGTAAATAAATATCCTATGATTAACTAATCTGAAATTCGCAATCATTGTGAACTAATTCAAATGAATCAAACTTTTTTACATTGGTATACCCTGCTTTTACTGTTATTTTATTTTGTTGTAATATTCAAAATTAGAATTATTGACAATCACGGTTACTTTAAATAGGGTAGAATCGACTGACTGTCAAAAATATTAATCCGAGCTATAAACGGAAGAAATTCTACCGTTTAGCTTAATCCTATCATTAGAAAAAACTTGTGGTTTACAACATCTGTGAAACGTATTATTTGTTTGATCCTAAGTTTAAAGAAACATTTTGGTTTAAACTTCGACTTTGAAACCGGCCCTAAGTGTCATAAATTGTTATAAAAAAGACATAGACCAATCTGACTATTGAAGCAGATCTTCGTATCAAAGGCCTACAGTTGCTTTAATGGACAAAAATTTGCGACGAATATTGTAGTAGATAACGTTTATCTGGAAAATTTAAATTTATCTTTTTTAATAATAAACTAACCAATGGCTTCTTACTTCCACGTACATACCTTTTATATAAACACCTAAAAATCAATTTCAGGATTTTGCGATATTTAACTTTAGTATCAAATTCACGAATTTCGCCATATCTCTTAGGTCAGATCAGTTGTTGAGTTGGTTATTACTGCAGTGGTACGTTTATGTTCGTTTTTACATCAATTGTTGTGGGAAAAAACAGCAATAATGTTGAAAGTTGTTTCTTATAGGATCTATTGTACTGACAACATTAACATTCCAAATGCCTTCTTGAATAACTTCTTAAGGATGTCTGATTCGCAACAATGAGTGTTGTATACCGACTTTAACTGCGTCCCGGACTTTAACCCAAAATCATTATTTTGGTTTTGCGACAGTTATGTCCGCACTTGTGTCGCCCCGACCTTAACCCTTTTTCGCAATTTTGTCCCCAAACATTAAAACTACACCCAAACTGTTGATGGATTTGTTTTCATATATGTTTATAGAGATCAGTGTCTTTATTTTAAAAATTTCCTAGAGCAATTTTCACTTGGCCAACTCCATTCACTCATAAAACGTGATGACTCCTACAATCGAAAATAAATTTGATAAAGTTAATTCAAACTAAATATGTTGCAGTCATCAAACATACATTTTATTTATTTAACTAAAAAAGGGGGGGGGGGGGTTTCGCTAAAAACATTTTAGTTCTCACCCCGATTCATAACCGAATGCCTAGTCATAGGATTATGACCGCATATAACTGTTAATAACAATCTTGAATTAAAGATACGATCGAACTGTGATACATTATTCAGCGTTCATATTAAAAGTTGACAAAGTCAATTTACAGGAAATCTCTAATTGAACACAAAGAAAGTTTAGCTAGTACTTAGTCATCATATTGGACTGTGTGTGCTGCGTCTTTAGTACGATCTAATAATTGCCTGTTAAATATATGAATTTGTTGCTACGTCGTGACGTGAGTAACCCCGGAGACGTTTACGAGTATATCTTTGTTGCAAACTTGATAAAACTCTTGACAACTTTTGCCTGCTGATGTTAAAATGAAAACAAAACTAGAAATAGCACTTTAGGTTTTCCAGTATTTTATCGGGAAATCTACTCGCTAGTTTCGAATTGCCAGTACAGACTTCAGATAGGCCAGCCCATGTACTCGTATTTTAAATACAGATTGCAGATACGGCTATCTCATGGCTTAGTGTTATTAAATTGATCTTATCGCGATAATTAAAAGGTATTTAATGACTTATTGAAATCGGCGTTTAAATAATATACTAGGAGTTTATGCTAAGCTAAATATGGCAATAACACTACCTGTATGGCTAAAAGTTGTATGGAAAAATTCTAGACCTTTGAATTTCATACCATAAATTATCATTCTTAAGGCTTTCAAGGTCGTATGCTTTAAACTAGTCAGTAACTCAGTGTATCGCAGACAAACTTTATAAAAAAGCGAAACTAAATAATTGCACGAGGCAAATGCCACTTTTACTTGCCTAACAAGTTCCACGATTGCTCGCATATCACGTCGAATACCATTTAATATTACACATAACTTTGTTATCCAGCAAAAGAATAGCAAAACTTTTCAAGCGAATTTTTTATTGTTGTACATACTCGTATTATGCGACGTCTGATGTAATTTCATTAAATTCAGTAAAATGTCGAGCAAGAACTTAAGCATTTAAAACTTTTTGATACGAGCGTGGCGATGCCAAAAAAAAATTGTTGACGTAATGAACATTATTTTCAATTACATCAAAAATTTTGACGATGTTTCACTATATCATCGACGGTAGACGCTAAGAGAGACAAACAGTGCCAAAAAATTGTTATGAAATTTCATCCACTTTGCCTAAATGGAACGAAGTTTTGTATTGTGTACACGGATCATCTGCCAACTGATATTTAAGAAGGAAGTGTACGTATTGATCTGTTCTTTATGGATCAATGCTGAAATTAGGCGTAATTGATCGCGCTGGAATACAAATAATGTATTAAGGTCATATTCAAATACTTTGCTTCGTCTACGTCTAGTTATAACAGTTAAGGATGTCAAGTATTGGAAAGCTGTGTCTCAATTCCTTTCCGGTTCGTGTATTGACTACTTTTACGACAGTTGAGCTATCAGTCAATCTTAGCAAACGTAAAAAAGTCCAATCAAATGCTTCTTCTGTGTCTTCCAATAGTTAGTTTGGTCTATGGGTAGTTTTAGTTTTAGTTTTAGGAAGGGGCGAAGCGCTGAGCCACCGCGCACACTAGGCACCAAAAGGGCCCATAGCGATCACTTCATAGCCTGATCCTGCCCTATTGACCTCAGGACTTCCAAATCGTTCAAGAAAAGACTGTCCAGTCGGTCGCTACACATCCCCTAAACAACTAAGATCCCTAATGAACTCGACTTGTTTATAATGCCCTATCGAACTTAGGTCCTCTAAATTGTCAAAGAAAAGACTGCCCACCTCAGTCGCCTGGTTTAAACGGCTAGCTATTCGTCAGCATATATTAAAATAAAACTAAAAAAAGAATTACCTATTCTCTTGTTGACTTTATCAGCTGTCGTAAACCTAGATAAGACACCAACCAAAATTTAATTGGAACATGAAACATGCATGACGTCACATTGTAATGCCGAAACGTAAGCGAAGCTGGTCTATTAGGACAGTTCCCAAGATCCATATGCTAAAAGAGTTTCTATTTTCTCAATTTATAATAATTGATCCGAAGTTTCATCGACCTTTATAGGCTAATAAATGAAATTACATCTTCTAAATTATTCCGATCCTCTTAGATAAAGTCTCATAAATAATTCTTTAAAATTCTTTCGTGTCGAACGATCAATAAACAAACTTGCCCGATGTTTCGAAATTTCTTTCAAGAGTTATAAAAAAAAAATTTTAGACAAAAAATTACTGCACTCCCACTTAAAGTAGGCACGACGTACATGTTGCTAATAAAACGGAAAAACAACAATAATTTCATTTAATTTTGTTGTTGTGTAAACTGGGGCGTTTTGTAAATATTTACGTTTCGAATATAAAGTCTATCAGCGTCAGGATTGATATTTCATACGAAGAACTACGAAGAAACCGTTGCCATCTTCCAGCATTTCTATGATACCTATTACTTATTCTTGTTTTTTTTGTTGTGTTTTAATATTAGAATTTCTCTGCGTTTTGTTAAGCGCCTTTTTTTGTGAGCTTACCGATATTCGTATAATTTATTTGATAGGATCTGAAATAAAAAATATGTAAATGTATCGATTATTTACGCACAACGTGTTTTTTTACTTAAAACCGATTTCTGGTTTATAGCATTTTTTTCCAGAAAAAGGTAAAAAAAAATTTTAATGTCATCGGTATTTATTTTATTTAAATATCTTTGTAGTTTTTGTGTTTCAAAAACATAGAAATATAAATCAAATGAAATGAAGCGATGTTCAAGCCACTAGGCACATTAGTTACAACTTACTAACCGTCTGAGAGTCAATAATTGTAAATCCATTTTTTTTTAATCTTACTTGAGTTCTAAGTAGATCTAACGATTTCAACTGTACGTCAATCGGTTGTTTTTTTCTATGCGACTTTTCACTCAAGAACACTAAGGCTTCAACAACTTGAGACAGTGCAATTTCCGCAGAGATTTTCGATTTAAGTGTCACTTGATGAGTGCAATAATGCACTAAGAGTATTGCACTAGTCTCCAGTATGTGGCTTCCAAGTCAAAATAGTCCATTGTTGTTTGACTTAGTTCGGGATTAGCATTCTTCGTTTAACCATGCTTAAATTGAAAGAAAAAAATCATGTTCGACCATAAAAGTGAATTTCGAATGAGAGCAGCTTCAGCATATTTTGCTTATTGTTTATTCGCTAGAAGTTGTTTCGTTGCTTAGATATAATTCATAAGGTTAAATATTTAATCTAAACCACTTCGGTCAGGGCTTCATGTAACGACCGGAATTCCTGACCATTTCTCTTCGAAAAATACCGAGGTTTATTGAAAGCGTGAATCTGTTTCATGATAAATTCTTTTCAAAAAAGTGAATTATTAGATTTTGACATCGCTTCCCAGTTCTGAAATCGATTAATTGCGGTTTTGCAGTATCAACTAGTGTAGTGCTGTTGACTACTGACACTTAAAATGTATATTTAAGGTAAATAAAATCAGGCAATGCGTAGAGCACAATAAAACAATATGACAAACAAAAATTTGACTACTGAACTATATGACTTCATATTTGATAGCGAAAATAATCAAATATTTGGCATAGTGTCAAAAAGTTGAAACCGAAGATGGGCATTTGCAGAATAACCACACAGTACAAGGTATGCATTGAGATTCAAAGACGATTTTCAAGTTGATCAAATTTATAATATACCTACATACTTGTATCATCTAATGATTTTATTGTCAAATGATAAAAATTAGTGTTACAACAGAGACTAATAAAATTACGATAATTTATCAATCAAGAGATTGTAAAAGAAATTATGCACAGCTAACATGCAGCTGACACACTTTAGTTGTAAACAAACTGGTGAAAAATCATGTTTTTTGTAGCATTTACCCCGTTTTCTCGCCAACCGCTTATCAGAATTCATTCTATTTTTTGGAATTAGTTGGTCGGAGATTATCAAATTTAAATAACGCAGTATCAACCTATAGGTCATAATGGAAAAAGGAGTACTCTTTGACCAGCTGTTATGAAAAAAATTAGGTGATTTTTTACTTTATTATTTTAATAATAAAGTATTTGAAAATGCTTCGATTAATTAGTAGCACTAACAGAGCTATATAAATGAAAAAAAAGAGCGATACGATTGGCGGTTTAAGAGAAAATAGGTTTCAAAAATGGTAAATTCTGCAGTCCCGACAAGCTCCCTCTAAGGCAGTCAGACAACTGTGGTGGGTTGTTCAAGAAACACAAGAAGGCGAACAATCGAGAAGAAAGTTTAAGGCCCCATGAGTCTGGTACGACAATTTTTTATCCCTGTTTGATTTTTCTTTCTTGAGAGGATTTTAATCGATTGTAATCGTTTTTCGTTCATGTGCACAATACGTCTGCATCGTTCGCTGTCTATCAGCGAACTAATTTTGATTTCACAGAAAAAAATAGTGTCATAGGTTTTCAAATTATTTGAAACTCATAACTATTAAAAATCAATAATCTTGTTGTTGATTTATCTTCTAGAAATACCAATTAATAATACTATCTATGATACTTTTCAATGAAATGCGGTCTTCTTATGTAATTCTTGCCATCGAAATCGTGAAAAATTGCTTCAGTTTGACTTCATATATTATTAACAAAAATGAAAATTTTATCTATGGAAGGCCTTCGTTAAGATTTTTTCTAGCATTATATTAATGAAAATGACATGTCAATTAATCAAGAAATAGGTAATGTGCGTTTGAAAAACTCGAATTTACGCATTTTAAAAAATGTTCAAGGGTTGTTGTTCTAATAGCATTTCTTCCAAATACAGTTTTAAATTTTTTCTCTATGGACGACCTAGTTTACATACCAGCTAATAAAGTGGTGTAATTTTATTTTGTTTTTTTGTTGCCATTAACGTGAAATATTGGTAAGAAAACAGTCATAAATTTTCAAAAGTGCATTTAACGTGCACATGGGGCCTTAAAGAAGTCAAACAACCGTTGTGGGTTGTTCAAGAAACACAAGAAGGCGAACAATCGAGAAAAAAGTTTAAGTAGTACCTACATAGGTTCTGGCGTCGTGCTAAAGGGTAAAGCCCAGGATCGTGACTAGTAGAGGAGCACTACTTCTGATACCCATCGCATGGTCATACAGGAACTGAAGTAGAAGAAGTGAAGACATGTGGCTAAGTTAAATTCTATTCGCAGTTACCATCATCCATATCTGGATTCGCCTGGTAAACGACTGCCTAATATCTTCCTTGCGGATTCCATTCCAGAACCTTCAAAGTTCTTTTGATCTGACTTCCTCATGATATGACCGATCTATTGCAGTTTCTTAAACTCAATCTCAATGGTTATTTTAGATTGTCTATAGTCGTCCTTAGAAAGCTGTTACTCTAGATAGTGCCTGATCAGAATATAAAAAAGAAGCTTAAAAAAATTTGGCTTATTTTTGACAGAGCACCACACGGATTCGATGCAGGCTTCCGAAAGAAGCAAATAATATCGACGACGGCCTAGTGAAATTGATGGAAGTCTCTCCGATTTTTTTTCAGCTTCCTCTGATTAAATTGTACTATTTGCATGACTATGATTGCGTCGAAGATATCTCTGCTACGCAAAGCACTTCAGTCAATTAGTTAGTGTCCTGTTCAATTCGGATTAAGTAACTAATCTAGTCACTAAATTAATTGACGTTGTATTCAATCATACACCGAGATATTATTAAATTCGATGTACATTTAACATGGTAACATTTGCTCAACATACGAAATGTACGTAATCACTTACAACAAAACATAGCAATAATAATAATCCGAGATAATAAAATGTTACTTTCTCTGATTTCAAAGTACAAAAGAATTATAAATCTGATAGCTCGTATGTGTAAAGTACACTTGAAGACAGACTGAAGCGAAAATCTTGTGCGCTTACAGGAAGGCCATTACAAAGGTTATCTCTCGTATGTAGTTGGAAATCATTACAACAATATACGATCGACCTTCCTGTAATGTAAAAATAGTTAAGATTGGCAGTGAACCGTAAACATTCGAAGAGAAGAAAAATGAAACGAAAATCGTAACTACACTTTAAGTAAAAGCAATTGTTACTTTTCTCATTTTTCACATGCTTTAAAATTGCCGTCTCACAATTATTTTCGTACTTTCTTCATTCATTCGTTTCATTCATGAAAATCAACAACAAGATTGAAATTATTTCTCGTCGCACCAACTTGCAATTTTGATTTTTTTTTTTCTTTATTATAAACTTAAACAAAAGATTGTAGTTTTTGTGTGATTATATTTCTTGAAAATAATTGCAATAATTATTGTTTGCGTGTGATGATTTTGATTAAGTTAGCGAAACGCTCATTAAATGAATTTTTGTAAAATTGTTGCAACCAAAAAAAAAAAAATTAAATTAAATTATTGTCATTACTCACTGATTTTATTTATGTAACTCGTCAGCTTAGAAAGTTTGTTTTTCCAGTAAAGTTTGAAAACTTTTTTCGCTACTTTCATCCGTCTTTGGCCTTAATCTAAAAAGATTAGTCCTTACTTAAAACTTTGGTATCCTCACTGCAGCGAAGTGTTGCAGTGAAATTGAATTTCTTTTTGATTTATGTTTTCCTAGTTAAAACTTGTTTCCCGTTTTGCTTAAATATCATTAAAATATATATATATATATTTTTAATTGCAGGGTCGTCATACAAAGACTGGACAATTAGCTGCCATCAAAGTAATGGATGTAACCGAAGACGAAGAAGAAGAAATCAAATTAGAAATAAACGTTCTAAAGAAATACTCAAATCATCGTAATATTGCAACGTACTATGGTGCATTTATCAAGAAATCACCCCCTGGAAAGGATGACCAACTTTGGCTTGTTATGGAATATTGTGGTGCTGGTTCTGTGACGGATTTAGTTAAGTCGACGAAAGGGCAGAGTCTAAAAGAGGAATGGATCGCATATATTAGTCGAGAAATATTACGTGGACTTAGTTATTTGCATTCAAATAAGGTCATACACAGAGATATAAAAGGGCAAAATGTTCTATTAACGGACAATGCTGAAGTTAAACTAGTAGATTTTGGTGTATCGGCACAGTTGGATCGAACAATAGGACGAAGAAATACTTTCATTGGTAAGCTATTGATTATTTCTAGACACTTTTATGAAATTATTTTTAATTATCTTTTATACTTTATACTAGTTACACCTTAACTTATGATGTAAGTTTTACGAACCTACCTATTTTTGCTAATCTGTAGCACACGCTAAAGAAATCACCACTCGTATAAAAATTCATTACGCAGTTTATTTGCCACAGTCTATTAAATCTGTTCAATTGTCCCTTACAACGGACAACGTATAGGGAATATGTTCAACAAGAGCGAATATAATTTCAAGCACGTGTCATTTATATCCTTGTTTAACTGACCGAAGAGATTAACATCTTTCCTTGAAATTTATGTATTTTGATTACCGTCAGCATTGACCTGCCTGTCCTACAAACTTCCGAAGGACGAGGACTTCTAAAAACTGTTTATGACATAATTGTGCGACCACTTATATGGTTTTGGATAGCAATAACAGCTTCTGTCGCAGCACTGCTATTTTCCCAATAAATGTTCTAGATCACGGTCCTTGTTAGTCCATGACGTGGGTTTGACTCGTTCCTATGACCTCTTGACAAAGTATTTCATTTGATTACGGTCTTTGGGTAGAACATACAAGTATGTATTTTATTATTTTTTTTTGCTTCGGGCTTTCTTGAACGACAAGCTATTCCAAAATGTGAGCTTGGGTGAAATACAGAAGTTTTTTACGAAATTTATCCACTTCAACTACTTCAAAAAACTATTTTTGGAATGTTTAACATTTTCAAGGTTTCTCTACGTTGGAGTGTGTCAATCAATAGTTTTTACGGCTTTTTTTTGTCCAAAAACACTTTTTTTAAGTTCTATTGTAATGAACAAGCCAACAGAACATATTGGAGCTAGGAGTAGTATATGCAGACCAGCAACATTAACGCGAAAACATTCTCAACCGCTTGTTGCTAAACTTTGTCCTATCAGTTCTGTACCGTCATGTATAAAATACATCATTGCTGAGTAATACAAAACAGAAAACTATTCGTTATTAATTAAATACATTCCGTAGCAACAATAATAAATTTAAAACAAATTACCAGTCTGATAAACAAGTAGATATTTCTCATAATATTCATCTGAAATAATTTCGCATGAATTAAACATTTCTCTTATTAAAATTAAAATACTATCTGCTAATTATTCTGGGAATTTTTTTGCCGTAATGAGAAATAAACAAAGACAAATAAATACCATGTCGACTAATAAATTTGCCAATTTAAAATCCAAGATAGATCACTTTCTTACCTGGGTTAACCGATCATTCAAGAGTAACAATTCTGTCGTTTTCAACTACACCTGTATCTTTTGTTATTTATTATTGACATATTTCTTTTACCTTTCGGCAATGCCATACTCAAACTCACTAAATAGGTTACGAATGTTTTAATTTTGGCTAAGTATAATATTTAATTAAGGTTTTTGCTTTGTTTTAAAGATGATCACGTCTTGAAGTAAAAGTATTATTGGTTTTTGGACAAATATGGTAAAGAAAATGAATTGAGAGTAGATGACGTGAATTTTATAGCGTTAATATGACTCATTTTTTCAGTTCTCACGCCTCAGTAGCACTGTGATCAATTGATTCCTCGATCAGTTCCGAGGTCTCTCGATTTATTTGGTCATATATAATATGAAAACAGGTTCTCATCCAGAGCATGCACAATAGTTTTCAGGAAACCCCATAATACTTTATGAGCGCGGTATTTGTCTCATGGAGTTGTTGAAACTTCCGTAACAAGATCGGATATGGTGATCGCTTTATAGTAAAGAGGGTAAGATCAACCAGGCGGACCTTTGCGTTGGGACAAATAAGTACTATTTTTTTTTTTTTAACGACTCATTAGTTTATTATCTAGCATTGATGGAGCCAGGGAAAACTACTTCGGCATCCCATCAAAAGGGATCTAGAAATTTTGGCTCGTTTGTCTGTAGCTGCAGGATATAGAAATGTTATTTATTTTATAAATAACTAGCCACGTACCGCGGCTACGTTCGCTACGTTCACGGTGTTCCATCGCCCCTGTTACTCCCGTTTATCGGTCCTGTTTTTCCGGTTGATACATTACTCCCGTTTCGGGTACACTTTCTCAGCTCAAGGAACTGGAGACATTAATGCAATTTTTCAGTTTTCACTTTTCATTTTTCATTTTTCACTTTTCATTTTTCTCCATCCCCCATCCTCCATTCACCATCCTCCATTCATCCTCCATTCACCATCCTCCATTCATCCTCCATTCACCATTCTCCATTCACCATCCTCCATTCATCCTCCATTCACCATCCTCCATTCACCATCCTCCATTCATCCTTAATCCACCATCCTCATCTTCCATTCTCTATCCACCATCCTCCATACTTCATCCACTCAAATGTTTAAAGAACTCGCAAACCACCAATTTCGGGAATATGTAATTATGTTTCATCGCCCCTGTTACTCTTGTCACGTGTTCGTTTCGTGTTGTTTAAAAAAAAAATCACACATGTTCGCGGTCGGCAGGATTCGACCCTACGCTCCCAGAGGGAATCATCTGATTTCTAGTCAGACGCCTTATTCGCTCGGCTACGACTACCTGTTGTAAATTTTTAATTCTAAGTCAGGTTCAACTGATTATTAAAGTTAAATTTATTTTATTTATAACAAATACACGAACCATATTTCGGAAATATAATTATGTTATCGACCTGTCCGGTAGTCTCGAGAATGTCCATGCAAAATTTGTGAGGGAACGGTTCACAGATGTAGATTTTAATCGAGCTCGACCAAAAAATTGACTTATTTTTATATATTAGATATATTTGATATGAAAAAGCTGTTTTTAATCTAATGGCGGCATGCCCAAAATAGTAGCCCGTTCAAAAAAGTATGTATCATTATTGTAATAAATTCCTTAAAAATTCTTCCAAGGTTTGAAGACGTGTATTCATCGATCAGTTTCAACCGAATATCGTAACATTATTCACGCTTGGTAATAGTACTTTTCTATTTAGTAATAAAATATCAAAAGGCACTAGTAAATCATTCAAGAATTATCAGATGAGATCAAAGTATAGTTGCTCAAATCGCATTACTTATTTTGAAACTGGTCTGATTGAACATCTTGCTCTTGTAATATCCACTAACCTATACCCGATAATGTTTCTCCTTAATAAATATGTATTTCTTTTATTTTTTCAGGTACACCATATTGGATGGCACCCGAGGTCATTGCATGCGATGAAAATCCCGACGCGACCTACGACAATCGATCAGATCTATGGTCTTTGGGTATTACAGCTCTTGAAATGGCCGAATCTCAACCGCCGTTATGTGATCTACATCCGATGCGTGCACTCTTCCTAATTCCCCGAAATTTACCGCCACGATTAAAATCGAAAAAATGGTCAAAAAAATTTCATGGGTTCATTGACACGGTTCTTGGTAAGTTATGGAAAAAAAAAAAAAAAAACAAAGCACTTTTATCCGATAAACTTTTTTCCATACTAATGATTTTTTCGAAATCTTCCCAGTTTTCTTAATATTCATGTAGGGTATCAGTTTGTGTCGACAAAGATGGCCCCTTTTACCTTCTGTGATTTTTTGAACTGTATTCTTCATTTCGGTTCAGTCAATTTCAAATGGGTTTTTAATTTTGGGTGATTACCGCATTTTTATTTCAATATGAATAACAATGGCCTTATCTCTGATTCCATAGTGCTGACTATCGTGAAGTCATAAGCTTGCTGATTGAACGGTTTTTTTTTTTTCATGGAAGTAAACGCGAATACTTTCCGCGGTTTTTGCTATATTTGAAATTTTCGTCAAATTTTAGCGAAGCAAAAAGATTTTTGAAGTGATTGTTCGATAAGAAAATTATCAATTCAAGCAATTATTATTAAAACTTTTTTTTAAAGGTGCAATGAACTTTTATGGTTTAAACGTGATGAAAAAATACTTTTGAAATAATCAGCTGATATTTCAGATGGCACAAAATACTTATATGTATGCTTAAATAGGGCCGTGAGCTTCAGGATATCGCGACTTGCAATTCAGTAGCTGCGTCCTCCAATATTGCGATTTGGTTGAGTACTCGTAGCTTACGTAGTCTTATCGCTAGTCGGTTACCATGTTCTTGGCCTTCAAAACGCAGGGTCTAATAATCTTATCGATTCGCTCAACATGGCCAGTTCATTGAAATTTTAAAAGATTCGTAGAAGAGATTGTAAAATAGGATCAGCGTCGATTGACATTAATTAAGCCTTCGAGACTTTAAGCTATCGAATTTGTCAGTCTGATCAATTCTTTATTAATCCAAAGATTCACATTCAGGTCGTACGATACACGTTTTATTGTGGTATAACAAAACATATTAGTCTTGCCTTGTTTTTAACAGTTGTGTGAGCTGCTCTTGTGTAATTTTTGTCAAGATTTAAAGTATGTCCTATACTTTTGTTCACACCAGTCTATAACAATAGAGATCGTGGGTACGAATCCCATCTAGTATCTATGGATTTGATCACTCGTGGTCTGAGAACAAATGCAGTGGTCCTATAGTGACTGAAACAAAACCTTCCAGGTTTTATTAGATTTGTCATCGAATTTTCACGATACTTCTCGGCTACAGATTGAGATTACCTACAAAATTACACATTAACTATTACTAATACTAATTTAAATACATCTGTACATAAGCCACAAATTAAACCGAAATTATAAACATTCAAATATTGATTTAAACTCCGCAAATATCAAATCCAAAATTCGATGACACTCCCTAGAAAAAAAGAATACAGTCAACAAATTGAAAAAGCAAATAACACTCCTCCAGCGCTAAATCTGCAACAAAATAACCGAATCAAATTCGTAATGCTAACCAGGTCGGTTCTCATTGATTAGCAAGCAGAATAATAGCACGAAGACAAACAATAAACGAGACCTTGCTTACAATTTCACAATTTACACTCTCACCATTTGCACAAAATTCTTCGGTTGAGTATAAATGCCACCGTGCGAGTTCCTTTCAGAAATGCAATTAGTAACTAATTATGTTGCTCCAACAAGATTTTCTTGAAATGTTCGTAACAATGCGATAACCAGTGCTTATGAAAAATAAATTAAATTTAAATCTCTTTTTTTCTCTAAGTTACTAGGTATTTTAAATTCAAAGGGTTTTTAAACATTTGTTTTTAACCATTTGTTATAAAAAGGTTTCTTTTCGATTCACATTGAGAACTGGTATGATAGTTGAGCGGGGTGTAGGAGTTGTCATAAAATTTTCGGTTGTTATCGCCGGCCTTTATACGTACACATTCCTTTGTATGAAAAGATCTAGTTCTTCAAATTTCTGTTCAAAATTTCTGTTGCTCCTTCAATTTTGTCTTTATATGAATTAAGTTAAAAGGAGGCAAAAGCAACCATGAGTGATAACCATGAGTCGTTTGTGTTCCAAATTACAACATTCTGACGTGATAGATTAACGCACATCATACTAGGGTTTTGGCTACTGTACACAAATTTTTTGCCGCTATTCCAGTTCATCTCTAGACGTAACTTCGATATTAATTTTATCTTTAAGATCTTTTTAAAATTCAACCTGCCTATCATAAACTAAACAAAATTCATTTAACACCTACAGTGAAAGACTATCATCAGAGGCCTTACACAGAACAATTGTTGAAACATCCGTTCATAAAGGAGCAGCCAACCGAACGGCAAGTTCGAATTCAACTAAAAGATCACATCGATCGATGTAAAAAACGAAAACAAGAAAAAGAACGCGAAGATTATCCTTATTCGGGTTCGGATAATGATGACGAGGAGCCACAAATAGCTGGCGAACCATCGTCAATAATTCAAGCGCCAGGCGGTGATACGCTACGACGCAATTTCCAACAGATTCAAGAAGGACGTACGATGGCAAATAATGAACTGCAGCAGCCCCAAGTAAATAGAAATCAAAAACCCCAATCGGTAAGCTGACGTGAATTTATGTTTTACTATTTTGTATAATTTATAATTGTAGCGTGATCAACGGCAACAGATCGAAGAACCGGGACCGCCATCACGTCCAGCATTGCCGCAACGTCTTATTATCGTTCCTGATCCGCAGCCGCAACTGCAACCGCAACCGCAACATGTTAATCGACCGTTGCCACCGACACCGAAAAGTTCGTCTAGTTCATCGTCGGCACAACAACAGACTCCTCAGCAACAGCAAAGGAATTCACAGAATATGTTCAAGCCAATGGTACGATATGAACGCATTGTTGTGTATACCTCTAAACATTATCATCATTACATTGATTTGATTTTAATTTCATTCGACATTGTACATTACTTCGTCATATTTTATTATTTTCATCTTATTTATTTATTTTCATGTAATTTGTTTGCTGTGGTTTCCCCCTACTACTTGTATATTGTTAATTTTCTATCTTATCGATGTGTGCTGTAAATCGATGTCTTATTATTTTCCAATACGAATCAATATCGATGCAATCTCGGTATCATCGCATTACACAAATATCCTTACTAATAAATTCGAATACAACGAATTATTCTAACGAATACGAAATGAATCGAACGGATTATTGGCTGCAACACAAAATACACACGAATATACAAAATTATGCAAACAAAAAAACAAATTTCGATGATGCGGAACGATATAATTCTTTGAAAAAATAAATATTGTTTAGCTACCACCACGAAAGCCTGAGGTAGGTGTATTCTTTGTTTCATTGTCGCTTGTTTTTTCTATCTCTTTCTAACATTAAAAATACTTTTAATAGGAGATCATACTTGTTCGCTTCAATGTTAAACATATTTCATAATTGAAGCGCGCAATTATTTTAATTTTTTATTGCACATACACTTAATATTTTTTTTTTCAATGATAACTTATCGCTTACATGTCTACATATGAGTCATTAATGATAATCACGATTTTTCCTGCATAAAAAATAAACACTGTTATCTTTAGTATGCCTGCAAGTTTAACAAGCTTTAGTATTATGAAAAATGAACTTTCAATAAATGTAGGATTCTTTTCTACTTTCAAATGGTCACGAGTAGCTGATAGTTTGTCGTGGCTGGGGTAGGGTAGGCAGACAGGGTGCTACAACGCCAGAGCGCCCTGACAAGTCGCGCCATCCATCGCTTGTCGATCTCTCATAATCTATTTCGAAAGATATCCCAAATTTTAGTACCCTGGATTAGTCGGCGCGACTAAATTTTGTTGTACAGGCCTAGGGTTTATGGTCTGATTTTTAGAGCAACGTACCCCACATCCGCAGCTAGCTCGGACGCCAGCAAGCGCGTCGCTTCAGCTGGAACTTCAGCCACCAATTCGGACATAGGTGGAATTGGCCCACAGTTTCCCTTACTTTTCAACTTTTTCAAGTCAAAATATTCACTCCAAGGCCTCCGTTCACAACATACTTAACAGATACGAAACTATTTTGTCACCTGTTTCAATCAAAGCGTTATTCGTGAAGATTGACATAGATGAAAAATCAAATTATAGTAATACAATTTTAAAGGACTATAGCGGAACTAGTTTCGAAAAAAATGCTACTCGTGATAGACATGTGTGTCCATCGCCAATGCCCGTAACTTCAGCTATTTGCATTAATATCTGAAACAGGGAAAAATGGGCATAGCACGTCAAAACTGGTCGTTGATTGAGCCTTTAGAAATTGTATTCGAAATATGGATTTTATTCAGACGGGACGTCCAATAAACGTTGGCCGTCACTATGAATAAGTTCATCAAACTCTTAATTTGCAATTCGATTATTTTCCCTTGCTAGCACAAATTTGCGGTTTACATTCGACTCCAACTCAACTATAAATTCATTGTTCACATTGTTGGAAAAAATTTTAAGATTTTCATATCTGATTGGATTTTAGACCTTTTGGGTAGAACCCGACAATTTTCTGGTTTTTTTTCAAGCCACCAAACATGAATAAATTCGTAAAATGGTTGTACTGCATGATATACAAATTTAGAGTTGGATATTGCTAACGTGTTTAGGCTTTAAAGTATTGAACAGCAACAATTGGTTTTATATGAGAGCGCTGTAGAAAAAGGAGAGACAATATTGACCTGATGTCATGAATTTCCCCATCTTTTAAAGGCCTGCCGCATACTTGAGACTAAACAGTCAGGCAACTGTTTAATCACATCGAGCCGCGCACACTCTTACCTGCCCGACTAAACTGTTTAGTCGTTCTTCATCCACACATTACTCAACCACCGACCGAATGTTGCAGCCAATTAGTACTACAGAAAACCGGTCGTGAGAGATTTTAAATTTGGTCAGTGTGCGCATCTAGATAAGCCGCCGTGCATATCTATAGCGAAAGTTTAGTCGCACATCGATCGAAAGGGATTTGGCCTGCCTATTAAACGGTTTAGTTTGGACTATTGTTTAGCCTCAGTGTGCGCCTTTCCAGCTTCATAGCCAGCCATTAGCCATTCAACTAAATCGTCGGGTACACTAAATAATACGTAAATCCGCTTGCAAATTCAGCATGTCATCCCTGATATAAAATCAGACAATATATTTATGCTATGCTTATAAACGAAAAAAAAAAACTTTTGCTTGCCTTAAACTTTCATCACAATTTTAGACATTATGAGAACTGTGTTTATTTTTTTTTACACACAATAAATTTTGTTTGTATTCCCCCTTCATAAATCACCAACCACCAAACCAAAACCGTCCAATATCATCATAGGATTTGGACATGTTAGCAGCACAATTAAATGAATTGGGCGTCTCTCAACAGTCACGACAGAAACCGATGGAACAAACCGGAAAAGAATCACATCAACAACGTACCGAAGTACCGCCTGCAATAAACGTACGTCTTTCAACTCCTGCACCATTGAAACCGGCTCCTGCACCTCCAACTTCGAATAATCATCATGCGGAACCGGTAAATCCGTTGGATCCGATCGAGAGTAGCGATTCGGATAGCGAACCGGACGAACCAAACGATCGAGGACGTAACGATGGCACTCTGTTAGCAAGTGATCCGCCAAAACCGCTGTAAGTTTCATTTCTAGTTCAAAAAAACATTTCATTGAATATTATTTCAGTTTTGAATATTTTAAGAAAAAGAAAAGCTTTTTGTGCATTTGTAAACTATACTCACCCACGTTCTTCCTTCGTTCTTTCTTTCTCGTTCTTCTCTTCTTCTATTTAAAACATTTTTTCTTTGACTTTTGTTTTTCTTGTTATATTCGATATTTTGGTTTGGATTTTGTTTGTTAGTCCTGAATTTTCATATAGGCCTGGACTTGGTCCGCTATCGGAGGATTCACCGAATACACAGCCAACACATGGATCGGGCGGACCGCCGAATCGGCCATTGCCTCCTACACCGGATGACGATGATCAGGCTGGCGATCGCACGTTAATCATGAAACGAGTAAGTGTTAGTTGTAGCCTGTTAATTTTGTACTATTAGCGCGCAAATATTCAAAAATTATTGAAATTTTTTTTTAGAAAATTGGTGATTTTTTTTTTATAAATTATGAAAAAGTTTTTTGGAAAGGAATTTCATTATAAATTTGTTGTTTATTTTGAAGATATCTAAATTTAAAATTTGGTTGTAAATATTCGTTTCAATATTCTCTTCTCGTTTCCATCCATTGCTGTGATTCGTATATCAATTATTATTTTTTACGTAAAGTGAAAATACGCAATGTTTCGAGAAAGTTATTGCAATTTATTTTTATTCAGTATTTCCTGTTGCTTTTAAACAGGACTTTAGAAACATTTCTATTGAGTCCGTGTTGATGTTCCGATTTATATCGTCTTGGATACAATTTCCGACAGAGGATAGTTTTTCAAAGCAAGTGTAATTTTTTTTATACAAAATTAAGGAACTTAAATATTTAATAATGGTTAAAGCAACTGAAAGTTATTAAATTATTCAGATAATGGTACTAACCGCACATAAAAGTTTTGATCTAAACAAATTGAATCGGAAAGTACTGGTCACTTTTTCTACTCTATTCCTCGTAGCTGATCAATAAGGAACTGATCAGTTTGAACAAAGCGGTGTCCGAACTTGCCAACATAATGTTCTTTCTAAAGCAAGTAAGTTTTAGTGATCAAGCTTTGGTCTTCAGGATACATCGTCTCCCATAGTCTGCATCCAACACTCGCGTCCTATTGAAATATTCTCGTCACAGACTTTGCAAATGAATCTGCGTTCCTAATTTTGATACGTTGGCCTTAGGAACGGTTTATTAGTGCTGACATGTTGGGAGTTTTCGTACGCATGTCGTGAGCATAGTCAGTGTTCCTTAGAGTACACTACATTCGAATAATCTCCCCTGTCTCTAGCCCCTCACTCGAAAAGTATCGAGGTGCACATTTTGTAAATATAAAATCATATTGGGAACGAGAAAGCTAAAGCTGAAACGAATATTTACATCACACCCGAAATCAAAATATAAAAATAATTATCAGTCAAAATTTATTTGGATTATATAAAAAATTTACAAGTGGTTGTGGCTCTGTAGTCGAATTCAAAATTATTTTACTTTTAATTAATTCATTTCTTTATTTAGTTTGTTTTTAATTTATTTTCTTATTACTTTATTCCGACTCCAACAATAAAACAATACCCGAAAGTCATTATTTTCAATATACTCCGAAAGTTCTTACCGTTCCAACAATTTCCTGTCCTTATCCCACTATCTCAGTCCCCGCTATTTTTAAATAAGAAAACAAAAACATAGACAAACATCAAAACACGTATAAATATTTTTCATATATATATTATGCATCACATTAAACAATAAAAAAAAATATAATACATGCAACGTATGATGTAAAAAAAACAAATCAAAAACAAAACTAAAATTTTGTGCAGAAATTCGAGACTCAAGCTTCAATAGCTACAACATCTTCGACTGCATCTGAAAACGAAGAAGCCGTGCTTCTTCGAGATTGGGATTTCGAAAAATTCTTTCCAAATCGTTCATCTTTAGATCGTTCGAAAAGTAGTACACTTATGTCGAATAGTTTCTTGGAACGAAACAATAGAATAAGTAGTTCGATTCCGGCCAGTAGTAGTAATGCCGTCCAACAACAAACAAAGAAGACATCGCCATCATCGAATGCAGCGATTAACGATAAGAAAAAGTCTGACGAATATAACAATAAAGTTAAACTAGAGGAGAGAGTCAAGAGTGAAATACTAGCAGCAAGTGCTAAAGCCAAGAATGTTTTACCGAACGTTCAAAAAACTGCAACACCGTCCTCCAATAGTACTAGTAATAATTTAAATAGTAATAAAAATCATAAAAGACAGGATAGCGATTCAAAGCTACCAATGAATTTCGTTCGGGGATTTCGAAGAGAGAATTCCGATTTTTTTCCACTATCGAAACGACATTCAGCGATTCTTGGCGAACGCTTGAGCAATATTAACTTATCGGTTCAGCAACGTTCGAGCGCGATATTTCAACGAAATCGTAATAAAGGCGAACCAGTATTAACTGATTTTGTAACGAAACAAAGTGATCCACAACAGTCGCAACAAGAACAACAACAACAGCTGCCAACAAAACAACAAAATTCATCGTCAATAGCGTCGAAACCGCAACAAATCACAGTCACCCCGAATAAGAACGAAACGAGCTGGAGTAGTACATTGACACCAAGAAATTTAGATTTTCTAAGACCACGACGTGAAAAAACCGAGTCGGTTATATTCGTTCGGAATACAGCAACTAGGCAACAATTGTTGTTAGCGCAGCAACAGGTAAAGATATTAATGCAGAGTTATGGCACTCTATCTGAGCATAGTTTAATCATGCAAGCCAGTAAGAGTTTAATTTAAATTTATAAATTTAACTGAATTACTCGTATTTTTATATAGTCACGGATCATTATAATCAAATCCAATTCGATAGAATAGACTAGAATTTAACCGTTTTATTTATTGACTATTTAAACTCCCTTCATTATGCACTAGCTTCTAGTAGCGTATTAGTTTCCAAATTGCGAGTATATTGCTATTTCAATATAAAAAATTATCATTGTAGTAGATGCAGAAGTATAGATTAAACCTAGAATTCTTTGTGATACGAGAGAAAAAATGCTAGTAAGTTTGAGGTAAACTTGCATACCTTAAATAATATTTTTACCTTTCGAAATTGATGGTCCTGATGGAAGTTGAGGTTTAGATACAAATCATTGAACAATGGTCTGGTCTTCCCTTCTCGTCACTTTAAGCCTTGTCGCATCAAACCGAAGTAGTGGTCCTATTGGATCATAGTAATTGAAATTCAGCTGTTTCATTATCTTGGTAGCGGTTTCTGCAATCATTGAGCTTTCTTTATCCTCTCGAATAAACGACTTTACGACACTTAAGCCTTGTTTCCATCTACCCTTAATGACGTACTTTTGAGAACAGCCCACGATTTCTCATACAAATTTGTAATTACAAAATGACAAGTTTTAGTTTCAATTACGATACTAAACAGGAAAACTAGTCAGAGTATGCCCTGAAAATTTCAGTGAAATGAATATCAGCAAACGCACCAGCTGATCAAACTGTCACCCAGCGGGAAATGAAGCGCTTGAAAATGCATTACCGAGCGCTCTTTTTATTAACGAGCGCTCCAAAGACGCTCCTCGTTCATATCTTACATTTTCTGAACCAATTTTAAAGTATTTTATCTTTATATGTGATAAGGGCTCCTAAACTGCTTCGATATGTAGTCCTTCATTTTAAGTCCTCCTTAAGTGCTTGTAATCGAAGCGCTTGGAATTTTTCCGCTGGGACATTCAAAACACGAAATGAAACTCAAATGTAGATGGAAACAGATCGTGCTTTTGAAAACAAAACACGTAGATGGAAACAAAGCTTAAGGCCCGTTCTTACGATCGTCAGTAACGTTCTAACTGTAACTTTAACTGACAGATGCTCATACGAAAGTTACAGTCAAAGTTATGGTTAAATTTTAACTGAAGGTCGTAATAACGGCCCTTAGAAGTCAGAAAAACATTGTTAAATATATTTTGACTCTTACCGTAGATGACTGATATTTGGACTAAAACCTAGGGATGGTCAAAAAGTTTTCGACATAACAAAAAAAAATACAGAGTTTCTGAAAAAAAAATATGTTTTCTTAACTTCCGAGTAGAAAGCAGTAAAAATAAGTGATTCAACTTTATTTTCGGGTCTTACCCTCAATTATCAACCTTTCTGCCTTGATAAAAAAAAAGTAAATAAGTAAAAAAAAAACCTACGTAGCAAAGTAGAAAACCTATCTAAAAATATTGTGTGAAATTTTGAAAGCAATCAGTCAAGCCGTTCTCTGAAGATTTTGGGGACCGTCTTTGAAAGGTATATTTCGAGATAATCGCGTTTGAATGACGCTCTATATAGGGAATTCACGAAAGGTCCATTCCGGTTAATTGCCCTTAACTTTCACATTTATTGCAATTTCAAAAAAATTGTCATAAAAAAAATTTTCTACTCATATGTTCACCCTTATTATATACCTTAAGTAAAATATAATTTCTCCGCTTGTTGTTAAGGAGCCAACTGGGACATAGTTTTTTTTTACTTCCTGGGATAACTTTTGTATCTTTTCAGTAATCCATTTTTCCAAACTCGGGAACAAGAAAAGGTCATAATGGGACTGAATCTGATGAGTGCTGTGGTTATTGGCAGCAGTTCAAAGCGCAATTTCTGTAATCTTATTACTGAAATTGAATACGAGTGAAAGTAAGGATTCTTGTGATGGAACAGGCCGTCTAAGCATACTTGTATTATTCGGCTAGTCCAGAAAAATGCTATTCATTCATAGTGTTGCCCACTTTCAGCTATGAGCACCTTAGCAACCCCAAAAAACTTTCCGGCTAATTGACATTTCTTTTCGCCTTCTGTTCTGCTTAGACAGTTTCCATATTTTATCAACTGTGATGAATCAGTCGATTCATAAATATAGATGAATTGCGCTGAAACATGTCCTGAGAAATGTTCATTCGATCGACTATCATGTTCAATTTTCGCATACGCATTTTGCGCGACTTTTCCCACATAATAAAAATTATCCAATCAGACGTCCAAAAAGCATCTAAAGTCCTCGGCTTTTACGGACGAAACCCCGGTGAGGTTGTGGGGGCAATGTCACGCCAAAATGCGTTCAGTGTGAATTCAGTATCAGCGGCACTTATCGCAAAATTCGGTGTATGACGTCGTGAACACGATATATTGACTTTAGTTCTGCAGGTGGTTGAATGTCTGCTTTGAAGAACTTGTCATGGTTGTTGTCGAGGGTATGGTGAGTTAAGTGATGATGTTGTCATCCTCCGTCGCATAGACGTTAGTAAAAATGTACCAATAGTATATACGAGGAGACATAGCAAAAACACTGTTTCTAAACATTATACACTGTACATCTGAGATTAGATTTCAAATTTTTATTGGAGGAGGTCAACTGTAAATCTCACGATTTAAGCACTGAAAGATCTATCAAATTTGTTGGTATTAAGAAAGAATTTATTGAAATAGAATAAAAAAGAAGTTTAAACCATCTAGTACTGATTGCGAGAACGTTTTTACTACGTATCTTAACTTTTGCTCCGACTAACCAGTGATTCAAAATGCTCAAATATAGATCAGTAGGTCTTCCAATGTATATGAAGTAGGAAGATTGTGTAAAATTAATAACTTTTGGTATGATATTCGACGAGAAAATGCCGAAAATATGATCGCTTTATACTTGTATACTTTATACAAATATCTTTACCAATCAGAGCTCGTTCATGATATTAAATTCTTGCACATGCAAGCGTTTAGACTACCAGCAGAACGCGTAGTTGGCTTTGACCATCACTTTTCTTAAATACAAGTTTTTCGAATCTATACAAATGACGTATACGTGATTAGTGACCCTAGCCTCATTGTACCTATAAAAAGAACCTATACCGTGGCCTTCGTGGTAATGCAATTGATATATGTACTCATTTCATTTCAACTTAGATTGCCGAGCAACCGCGAGATATTCGACCTCAATGGATGATTCCGATTATGTATTTCACTAGCTTACCGCTTACCAACAACATCATCTTCCTTTGATAACAATTTTTTCACAGTTTCTATGTTTTGCCCTTTTCTGTACATTTTAAATAACGTCCCAATAACTAATAAAAAAAAAAGTTTTTACAAGTCTTAACGAGCATTAAAAGAATATATTTTTACATCTCAAAAATTTGATTATGAATCAGAATTTCGTCTACAATTAAATTTGGTATACTATTTATGGACGCTTATTTTCATAAAAGTATTGCGCTGGAATATCAACCGTTAAAATCTAATTTCCATCATCAGGTACGATTCAATCTAACATTCACTATTTGATATATTATTGCAGCGAATGTCTTCATACTCCAGTCTAAGCTTGAGCTATTGTAGGTACCTCGAATTTTTGCGCAAAATTTTGGTCTCGGCCTCTTTTCATAAATAATTATTATTTTGTTGCATATTATATTAATTATCTGCGCTACAGAATAATTTAAACTTATGTAAAAAAAAAACTATGAACTTTTGTTCACACCAATTTTTTTTTTTTACTTTTAATTACTTTTGCTCGGAGCTTTTGCTGCTATAAAATTTTTAAAGCTGCTACGCTATTTTTCTAAATTTCATAATCAAAAAGATTATGTTAATAATTTGGTGGAAAACAAAAATTTAGTAAACATTACTAACGGAAACTTAATGTTGTATTAATTGCATTATTCTTTCTTAGTTACTCGTAAAGCCCGAATGTAATAAAAAGCAAGTACAAGACGTCTGTCTGTAAAGAAAACCCTATATCAAGATTCGTATCTTAAATTTGTACTTAATTCGTATTGGATTTGTGTTATAATGATCCTAAAATAGGAGATTTTATGTATGAATTAAAAAAAAAAATAAAAATAAATTATACACATCTTCATAAACTATGATCATTTGTATACGCATGACTTATCAGCATTTTGTCTTGGATCACCATTAATACATTATTATATGTATATGTAATTTGTAACTACTATTTTATCATAATAATACAAAAACCACACATCTAAAAAATCACCAATTGGGGTTATGTTGCTTTCGTTTATTTTTTATGATTTTTTTTTTTAGTTATTTTTCCTTTTCATTTCGTGTTTTACATTATTGTTTAAATATTGTTTGTGATTTAGTCAATTTATTTGTATGTATTTCATTCTATTAGTGTTTTATTTTTACCCTGTATGTTTGTGTTTCATTTTATATTTTCTTCTATAAGGTTATTTATTTTTTTTTATTTTAATTTCCAGTTTTAGATTTTATTTGTTTATTAACATTAACATTTTTTTGTTGCTAGAAAATAATTCCCAAAATCAATCAATTTTTATTATGTTTCATTTGTTTCTTATTATTATTGATAGTTCAAGAAAGTTGCGTAACAATTATTGTCGCTTGGTTATTCCTTTGAATCTTTCTGATGAGAAGGGGCTGGCCTGATGGTAACTTATGTGATGGCATGACAAAACGTTGATAGCATTTATGCAGCCCGATGATGAAATCGACTTTAGCCTTGCGCATTCTTACGATAAAAAATAATACTACACTGTGTACCTATCTCTTTTTATTGAACCTAGCGTCAACCAATCATTGCTGTACCTGAGATGAAGTATTTGTTAAATTTATCGCTCTAACGTTTTTTCTTGCTATGATGCTACAACCAATATCGGGTCCTTGGTCTCCTCGGTGATTTTCCTTCTATTGATTTTTTTAGAGTCATCAACCAGCATTCGAACTGAGTTTTCTGCCAATTTACAACTCTGTAAATTTTTGGAAATACATATGTTGTTTTTCTTTGGTGTGGAGAAGACACTCAGAAAAGCAACGCATCTTGAGCATTCAGACCAACCTGGCCCATTATACTCGAATCCCCCAGTCTCTACCCGAAGTTTTTCGTCCTCCTCACGAATTGCAAAAGCTCCGGTAGGGAGCGAGAACGGAGTACTTCCTCATAACATCAACGCCGTATACGTGCATTCTCGCAAAAGAGGAAGTTGAATCCTCGAGAAGGAATGTTTCGTTGTATCGTCGTCCTCGTCGCAAGCAGTGCACATGATGGGGTCGTGAATGATTTTCAATCTGAGAATTTCACTGACATTTCATTGCCTCATTGGGATAAACGCTAAAGCTCAAGCCACCTACACAAACATCCTTGGTCGGATCTACCTCAATCTTTAATCATCAACGCTAACTGCGTCCCCTCATCGTTCTCGCTATTTTCCTTGTAGATTCGAAGCCGCAAAGACCTTTGATTTGATATTGCTCATTGCTCGTGAACTGATGTGGTTAGTGTACACAACTAATTAGGACTTTGGATTTAAATCTATAGTAAAATTAAAATGGTATATCGACCAGCGAATTGTTTTCCGATCCACAAGTATCACACCCATCCAACCATAAGCCCTGGGGAACGGCGATTCACTAAATCATCGGAAACTGTTTTTTTAAACTTCTAATTTTGGATGTTTTCTATCATTGTTGTGATACCAACTTGTTTCTTTTGTGCTTAGTAACCCAAACTATGCCAATAGAAATTAGCGTTTATTCATGTCAACTTCAACAACATATTATTTTGTTATTTTCTCATTTTCCTCCGAGACAGCATTACACTGAAATACAAACATAGCGTAGCAGCATAGACAAATAATTTTATATTCTATAGTCAAATAAAACGAAATACTTTATGTAAAATATGAAAATAAAAATAATATAATATCATAAAAATCATTACATCCAGCATTTTGGCATCTACATCATCAAATTAATACATAAAAAAACAAACTAATCAATTGAGAATAGATTTTATTCTCATTTGTTAAAGCATGTACATATTTTTTCTATAAAAAAATATCATATTTAATTAAAAAAAAACCAGACATACATTATAAAAATTTTATTCAATAAGCAGCTTCTTCAAAACCCAATAAACAGAAAAAAAGAAAGAAAACAAAACGCATGTTGTGTGTGAAGCCGATTACAAAAGAAAACTTCACAAGAAAGCAATTTACTTTTCTCTTTTATTTCCATGAAATCCTAGCAAGAAATCAATATACATAAAAGAAATCCTGCCAGCATGATAACAGCATAAAGTACTTTCCGTTTCCTCCACAAAAAAAAAATCCTTCCTTTTCCATTTTTAAAAAAAAAAATCCATCTTGATCTGCAACCATTTGTAATACTCAACTAAAAATTACTGATTGGAAAATAAAAAAAAAAAACGAAAGAAAAAGCATAATAATTTTATTTTCAATGAAAATTTTAAAACTAAATTAATGAAAACAAATGTAAACATTTTAGGTAATATTTCTCTTTGTTATACTCGAAATAACGTTTCTATTTTGTATTTATTATTTCAAGTATGTATCGTTTTGTTGTCAACATTGTTTTTTTTATTTTTGTCCTCTCATTTTACATTATTATATCTTGTTTGTACGTCGCAAATGTTTACATTTCTCCGTCCTAATCTCGAAAGTATATTTCCGATAATTTTCTATGGAAAACATAATAATTCTATTATTTTTTTTGGCTTTAGTAACTCTCTTTTTTAATTTAATCTTTGGCGTTTTTAGTTTGAAATTAATATTTCTAACTAGATTTAGTGCTTTTAATTTAATAATTCGTATTATTTCGGTACTTGAGGAACATCATTGGCTACTTTTGGATGGTAAGAGAAACGCAAAAAACATTTAATTCATTGTTAAACTACTAATTTCGTGATATTCCTCAATTGCTAAGATCTATCGTAAAATTGTTTTTACATACAAAATAAATAAATCGATTTCGATAATTGAGTCTATAAAGTAAATTGTCTTTTCAAAATATTCCTATAGAATCGAGGTGGAGAAAGTAGTGGCCTTGGTACACCCGGTACACGTACGAGTAGTGTTTTACCAGATCTTTTAAGTCAAGCGTCACCAGCGACACCACCACGCCATGATAAATCATCTAGTGAAGAGGTACGCAAACTTTTGAAAATTTTACGACTATACAATTCCCTTTTTTTATTTTTAAATATAAAAGAAATTTATTTTTTAATTTAATGAAAAAATATTTTACGCCTTCATGAAATATTTATAATTTTATTTTTCTACATAATTTAATTGCATCAGTTAAAAGAAAAATATTTACGATAAAAATATGTGATCATTGTTTAATGGTTACGACTTGTTTCTTTCCTTATTTTTCGATAGTTTAGTTTTTGTGACTAATTTTTTGCTAAACCAAACTTTTTTTTTTTTTTAATTAATAATATATTCAGGGATTATTACAAATAACAATTTTTATTATTTTCGAAATAATTTTGTGTTGTGCAAAGGTAATTGAAAATTTATGAAAACGTATAAGATTTGTGCACATAAACAAAATTGTTGGGAGGCGAGGAGTAGAATACACCGAACTGTAAGTTGTCTCTAAAATTGAATCATCCATCATTTGGAATGGTTTGAAATTTTTGTTTTTCACCTGTTTTCCTTTTTGGTTAAAGCAAAAAAAAAATAAGTTAGTTCTGATAGCTGCTCTTTTGGAAAATCGCTTAGGCCCGTTTCTAGGATCGTCAGTAACGTTCTAACTGAAACTTTAACTGACGGATGCTCATACGAAACTTACAGTCAAAGTTGTGGTTAAATTTTAACTGAAGATTTCCTCCAAACGGCATGATTTTGTACATCGCCTTAAACTGCTGTTCCCATTTTAATATTAATATCTCATTGATAAGCATTCCACGAGGTAGCGATCGCGAACCGTTTAGACTCTGCTACATTCATCTTTTCATTGAAGTTCTATTTAGAATATGTAGTTCGATTAAGCTCCTATTGATAAAATTTCAATTCTTCAGTTTATTTTCCATACATACAAGGTGTCCTCCACAGCATACAGATCATGGGAGAACCTACGCATGTCTGACTCCGCTATCCCTAGGCCTATTGCGTGTTTCCTTAGCATACAGTGCCCCGTTAGTGTTCCGACGAGCAGTCGCAGTTTTCCTCTATGACCATCCAACTATGGCCAAGGGATCTAGAAATCCTGCAGCTTGCTAGCCCTGCCCACCTGGAGTCGGCTGTCTTTTTAGAGCGCTCACCGCTTTGATACCGCATATCGGTGGACAAACATCCTCCTCAACCCTACCATTCGATGATGCCTATCTCGATCGCACAAGCTCGTCCACTTTTTCGGTCTCTCGTATATTATTATGCAAATCTGTACTTTCTCCTGTCTACAAAGTACCTTTAGCACTTCTCGACAGCGCTTTACTAGCTGGGATTTAATGGTGACCGATTCCAGCACCTTTATCGCCGCCAGGCTGTCAATGTTAAGTGAAATATTCTGATCGCATATTTCACCCTTTAACAGGATGCTTGCTGCCTGCAACACAGACAGAATTTCCGCTTGAAAGGCACTGCATAGATCTGGCAATAAGAACTAAACGCAGGTATTTAGCTTGTTCCCATGGTCTAAGCTCCACACCTTCGAGCTTCAGCAGTCTAAATGCCGGAATTATATGCTTCCTTGTGAATAGCATCAATTCAGTTTTAGAAGCATTCACCTGCACGCCGCATCTTCCAGCCCACTGGCTGACTGTGCGGCGTACAGATTCCAATATGCTCGACAGCGAATCCAAGAACTTTCCCTTGGCGATTACCACAATGTCGTCTGCATATGCCACGACCTCTATTCCCTGCTTTTCAATTTTCAGGAAAACCTCGTTCACAACGAGAACCGAGTGAATGGTTCCTCTCGAGGCCTGTTTTATAACCTTGCCTTGCCCCATATTAACACTTACGACTATGGTATTCAGAAGAGTCTATTTGCTTAATTGTCACGATGTTGAAAGCCCCTCCATGTCCAGGAAAAAAGGTGATAAAACAAATTCCTTATACTCCAGACTAGATTATAACCACTACCTCATACAGAGCTGTGTCTACAGATTTTCCTCTCCTGTAAGCATGCTGTGCTTCTGATAGCATCCTGTTTCTACATAAATTCCGAATGTACGTTTCCAAAGGATCTCAAGTACATACAACCGTCTCAATAAATACAAGGTTTCAATAACCAATTTTTACAGTTTGTCGAGGCATAGAGTCTAAAACCAATTTAACCAGAAATCAACCCTGAAAACATGCTCATAGTAATTTATTTAATTCGAGCGTACGCTGGTCGGACATGTAAGGCGTGGAATCGCAGAAAAGATGTGTCGGTTCAGCAGAGACTCTGCTCTACATTTGAGACTACTTTCATGCAACCGAAAAGATTTGAGGTGCATGAAAATCATCGTAAAGGTTTCTTATATAAAAATATAATAACATCTGATCTAGACAGTTAATGATATCAAATATCTTTTAGATATCGATATTCAGAAAATTCTACTTTTTGACACGATCGTCGAAACGTATACAATATGAATGCAGTTTCCAATATTCTTCATCTATTCCTGTTGGACCTCTCAATGCAGACTAAGGACAGTCAAAAATTACGATTCTCAACATACAACCCTAGTAGAGATGGGTTGTTCATGAGTGAACTGCTCCGAAAGAGCAGTTCATTCAAGTGAGTGAGTGAACTAACTCACTCCTTTTGGTGAAGTGTAGTTCGTTTCGCCACGTGATACAGCTTGAACTAGTTAACTAGTTCTTTCGTGAATTGGAACTTTAAAAGAAGTAGTTCCTTCTTGAGTGAGGACCTACATTTTTTTTTTAGGTTCTCACATTGAATCGGAACTTGAAAAGAACTAGAAGGACCTTTTTTTTAGGTCCTCACATTCAATCCGAACTTGAAAAGAACTACTTCCTTCTTCAGTCAGAACTTTTTTTTTAGGTCCTCACATTCAATCCGAACTAGGTTCCTTCGCCGGGTAAGTGATCTTCAAAACGAACTGGAATTAGTTCGTTTCAGTGAGTGAGTCGGTCGGGGTTCACTCACTCAATAAAAGGAACTGCTTTGCCCATCTCTAAATCATAGGCTTCAGTCTTTCTCTGCGAAGCTATGGTATCTCTCACTTTTTCGTTTTCGTGCGTTGCGTTGTCGAAGTTGCTTTTGAATATTCAGTCCTTTCTAAAGAAGATGCTTTGGGTCTTGGTCTTGTACAGCCAGTTTTGGTTTTGATCTTTAATTTTGCATCCAAATGCTTTATGCCGTTTTACAATATTATTAGATTACCAAATTCAGAGTGTGTGAAATAAGAAATGAATTTCTCGTAACCTTAAATTTTTCTGTTAGTTTTTTTTTGCCTTGCACACTATATTTTTCGGGTTTTTGTTCAAAACCAAGATCGAATTTGCCTATTACCTCTAGAATAGTTTTCGCTCATGGTCTAACCCAATTAATGTATCACATATATTTTCTGTAGAATAGGTCAGGTACAGGTCAGCAACTCTCTGCTTTACTCCTGCACAAGATGCCGTCCTAAACCTCAATTCCTTATCATCCGAAAATAAATTTTGTCTCAATACCAACAAAGTGTTGATATCAGAAGTCTGCACATCTCATCGTAACAGGTACAAGTTGAATTTTCTTCAACCGAAATACTTCTTCTTCTCAACTCTAATGCGCATATCTTTTATACATTTTCATAAATTTACCTTATTGTGTTTTTTCTTTTCTTTAAATCAAAATAAAACTCCAGCATAATAATTAGTTATGTAATTGTGTTAAAAATAAGATACGATTTTATGATGAAAGAAAAATTTATGAAACCCTAACCACATATTATATCTCTTTATTTGTGTTTTGTCTTTCCGCGACGTTTGAGCTGATGGCCACACACCGGATATCAATTATCAGAAAAATAATATAAATAAGAAAATTATCTGCATAGTAAGTATTTGATTTTTCGACTTAAATCGAAAAAAAACGTTATTTAAATGTCTGGCAAATAAGATCTTCCTTTTTTTACAAAACAAAAAAATAAAAATATGTATTTTATGACACTGCTACTTTTGTTGTTTTTTATAATAATGTTTATTCTTCTTATTATTTTTTGGAATGATATTGTAGAAAATATTTAGTTGCTATATTTAAATTCAATGTTTCTCAATAATAATTTTAATGTTTTTTTTCTTCCGAAAAATCGGATAAAAACTTTATAAATATTGTTATAAAAAAAAATCGAAAAATGTATAGCGACATTTTTTTATCGATTATAAATAAGAAAAGAAATGATTAATCATAACTGTTATTGTTTTGTTAGTTTAGTAAATAACAAAGAAATGATTCTTTAGACGCATGTCTTATTTTGATACGTTGACATATTTTATTTGTTATTCTTATTATTCGATTATTCATTGTACGATGGAAAAAATCATGATTTTTCCTTGGATCAATTTTCACATAATACAATTTCATAGAAGGCAAATTTTTTTACCATCTAATTAAAATATATTTTTACTTGATTAGCAGCTCTCTTTCGATTGCTGTGATGAAACTGTTTCTGTGATTTATATTTTCAGTTTCATCTTATCGCAATAATCATTTCTTGATCGTTGGCATAATTTTTATTTCTTCAATTTTCTTATTTTTATGTACCTTTATCATCCGTTGATTTCAACACACTGTGGTCGAATTTGAACAGAAGTTCATTCCTGTATGTATTCAGCTTCTTTTTTTTTTTTGGTTGAAAATGTCCTTACAAAAACATTTTCTGTTTTAACTGTTTTGACCGCATCAGAAATATTCTCATAAATCCGCAAATAACCATTCCGCCTTAATATTATGTGAAAATTGCAACGATATTGCGCTTAACTCATAAAGCATACATAAATAATACATTCTCTTAATTTACGAATTGATTTGCCATCAATTTAGTCATTTCAACATTAAAAACAATTTTCTTTTTAGAACAATATCAAAATTTTATTTTATCATTTCATTCCAATGCTTAATATTATTTACATTATCTCTCACATTGGTTGGTTGAGTGAGTTTTTTTTTCTAGTCTACTTTTCTATTTTCACAGGGCGTCTGGGAAAGACTAATCACGTTATTTTATTATTATCGTATTAACAAGATGTACTAACTGAAATTAAAGTGTTTTTAATTTTATTAACAAAATTAGGGAAATAATCAAAATGAAATAGGGTTATTCAGATTTATGTGTTCGGTTTGTTAATTTGGGCTTTTTCACCTCACACCGTATATAGGTTCGCATTCCTCTTGCGAGGACATTACTTCGAAATTTCTAACCCTGCGTCTACACTGGCAATTTATGTGGCAATGGCAATGGCAATATTGCCATTGAGTTAAATGACAAATAGTAGTGCGAGGGCATTTCATTGCCAGGCAATTTTCATTTGAGCGAGTGAATTCGAAGTGTCATAGCTTCGAAAACAATTGATTAATTCAATATTTTTTTCTTAAGTCCAATTATTTTCACATTTAAAATTGCCATGGCAATGATTGCCACAACAATGCTGAGAGCATTATTGCCACACGCGTTTGAGGCGTCTACACTGTCAATTTGTGTATGGCAATAATGCCGTTGCCATTGCCAGAGAAATTGTCAGTGTAGATGCAGGGTAAGTTCCTCCTAACAGCGTTAGTTAGAGTGTTATGGAATGAAAATATACTGGGGCCTACATCCTGGACCCAGTCTTGGATAGAAACTCATATCAAAACCACTTCACCAAGACAAGCAACTGGTGATACTAGAAATTGCAATAAGTATTCAGACATGGATCCTGACACTGTTCACCCTAAACTACTAAGATGTTGAAGAGGTGCAAACATTTTGCTATGTTAGAAGCTTCATGAAGTGGCGATAGGACGCTGTTTCGCCATTGATTATTATTATTAGGACGCTGAAAAGAGTGCTGTCATCAGACTGACCTTTTATCATGTTAATTATATCAACATTGGCATATAAATTCAAAAGCTTGTCTCTTGCCCGTTAAACTTACAAAAAATTTTTGGGGGATATTCTCGTCTGATAATTCTATTCAGATCAAGCCAGACTTATAACATTTGGGAATCCAAACAAATGATTCGAGAAGTTGTTAACTTTAGACGGACGAAAACGAAAAACATATTCGTTGCTAATATCGGATTTTCGTTCCTGTTCATAACTTTGAGGCGGCTCTCTAAAGTCATTATGTAGCGTGATTCTGAGGTGTACTTTTTTTTTTTTTGTCAGAGCCTATAGAAGCCTCACAGCTTCCCAAACCACGTGGTCTTTTGTTCCTCTTCTGTGGTGTTTGTGGTAGCCACAAGAATGCTGCTAACTGGAACTATTCTTACCACTAGACTACATAGTCCTAAAATTTACAAAATCTCGCCAGAATCATTTATTTCATTCAAGAACACAAGAATCTGAATAAACCAAAAAATAAGTATGCATGTTGCACGAATTTAAATTTTAACATAAAACAAAAAAAAAATAAAAATTTAACACTCACTAATAATCAACAATTTTACTAAACTACTTTTGTATATTTTCAGTATCGGGCGGCCGTCAGTTCATCGGTTTATTCCACGCCATCAAAATCCTTTATTGCGAATCCCTCACCCCAATCCACGGTATCCTCGTCCTCGTCAACACAAAATAGTCCTAATCAATCGTTGAATAAGAATAAAACACCAAATAGCCAAAATAATAATAATAATAAGTCTTCCACTCCACCATCTCTTCCGCCACACGCGTATGCCTTACAACAGAAGCAACGAAGTTTTCTCACGTTCGGATTCGGTGCTGGTTCGGGTGGTTCGGGCCCGTCACGACGTGAAAGCCATGTTAACGTTAATGTAACGCCAACGTCACATGATACCTCAAGCGATACGCCGGAAATTCGAAAATATAAGAAACGTTTCAATTCGGAAATTCTATGTGCCGCACTCTGGGGTGTTAATTTACTGATAGGAACTGAAAATGGACTTATGTTGCTCGATCGTTCCGGTCAAGGAAAAGTACGATAGAGTTTCCGTGTTAAATTTCTAAATATTAATTGTATTGTGTGTCCGTTCAGGTATATCAACTAATATCACGACGAAGATTCCAACAAATGGAAGTTCTAGAAGGTCAAAATATCCTAGTAACGATATCTGGTAAGAAAAATCGTGTCCGTGTTTACTACCTGTCCTGGTTGAAGTCAAAGATTCTCCGAACTGACGGATTGTCAGATGTAAGTATATTTTTCAGTTTGAAAATATACGAATAACAAAATGAAAATGGAAATTTCATTCGTTGTCATTTCTAGCAAGTTGAACGACGTAACGGCTGGATTAATGTTGGCGATCTTCAGGGAGCTGTACACTTTAAAATAGTAAAATATGAAAGGATTAAATTCCTTGTGATTGCATTAAAAGACTCAATTGAAATCTATGCATGGGCACCGAAGCCTTATCATAAATTCATGGCATTTAAGGTTAGTTGTGTTCTATTTAATTTCGCAGTCGATGATTTAAATACCGTTTAATTAATTTTTAGAATTTTGGTGAATTGAGCCATCGTCCATTGCTTGTCGATCTCACAATTGAAGACCAATCAAGACTTAAAGTAATTTACGGTTCGGCTGAAGGTTTTCATGCTGTTGATTTGGATTCGGCTGTAGTCTATAACATATATCTTCCTAAACATGTAAGATCCTTTTTGTAGATATTTAACTTTGAATTGTATCGAATTGGGAAACTTTTATCCTTTACAGACTCAGGGTGCAATTATACCACATTGTATAGTGGCTCTTCCCAACTCTAATGGTATGCAATTACTTCTTTGTTACGACAACGAAGGTGTTTATGTTACTACTGGTGGTCGGGTTTCGAAAAATATTGTTTTACAGGTGAGCAAACTATTTTTTTAACTTTTATTTCACGTTAGTTTTGGAGATCATTTGCTACATTTGCTGAGTCTATCGAACTCAAAAGCATTTCTTCAATTTCGGAGCAGTACATTAGTCTACTGGGCTCATTACAAATATTTCTTTCTATATTCGCAATTTTTCTATTATATGGTAGGGTTATTAATCAATTAAAATTAATTAATTTCGGGTAAAACTGAGACGTTAATAAATTGAAAAGGAAGGTTTCCGTGTAAAGTACAATGAATTTGTTTATTGTATTGTGTGAGGTTTTAAATTGACGAAATTAGAAACGGGATCCAGTGTCACGAGGTCATGATCTCATAAATAGAACAGGCGATGGAGTGTACTCTCGCGACTTCGAAATGAAGGAAATCTCGAGTGTGTTCCACGTTGAAATACTTAAACTTTGCGAACGAACTAGTTCCCGAGTCCTTGGGTACTAGTTCGTAGTTGTAGTTCGCAGTTGTAGTTCGCAGTTCACTGACGGAGGAAGTAGTTCCCATCAAGTTCGGATTGAATGTGAGGATCTAAAAAAAAGGCCCCCAATCAGGAAGGAACTAGTTCGTTTCAAGTTAGGATTGAATGTGAGGACCTAAAAAAAAGGTCCCCAATAAAGGGTCGCCACGAAGGAACTAGTTCCTTCTTTCAGTTCCAACTTCGCGGAATGATACGTGGTATGGAAATGTCATGACGAAGTACTTCCAACAAATGAACTAAGACCGGAATTCACTGCGAACTAGTTCGTTCAACGATCTTTCGAACTAGTTCGTTCACGAACTACACAAGCCTACTATCCAGGTGCCATTGCAGCATAAGTTTCATCCTGATACAAGCTCATACGAAGCCGAAGTGTACGCGATACAACAGGCCGTAATAAGTGAAAAATGATAAGGTGCCAACAGGCTATCTTCAATGACCAAAAACAGAGGCAATTAACAATCCAAGCACCAAGGAACCAATCTATAAGGAAATAAGGGATTTAATAGTGGGAAACCCGGCCGGTACACGAATTTTCTGAATAACAGGACACTCTTGCATAAGAGGTAATGTGCTAGCAGATGAAGCGGCAAAGAAAATAGTAAGCGCACACGAAACAGAAATTATACCACAATTCGCCGCGATCATTAAAAGAGCGGCCAAAATGGAGCTGAGCCGAAAACAAAAAACGCGTTGGGAGCAAAATAGGACATTCTTGGTAAAACACTGGAATACTATACGTCCGCCAACCTACGGCCTAGATATCAGCAGACAAGCTTCGGTATCAATAGCAAGGGTTACGCTTGGCCACACCAGGCTTACCCATAAATACATAATTACAAAAACTCCACAGCCAGGATATCTTATGTCCCAGGAAGATGGATCAATATCAAAATCATTTTTTTTTTCATTGAAAGCAACACCAAAGAAATAATCCAAAATCATAATGGGATCAAAGTTGGATCAGTTTTTCGCTTTTAAAGCTGCTTCTCCGTTCATCTACGAGTATAATAAATGTTACTATTTTAACATTTTAACAGATGGCGCCCTGCGATTCAGCTCAGTTTGTAGCAGGAATTTGTATATCATAGTCCAGAATAGTCGTGGGAAATCAATACATTTTGTACGAAAATTTAAGTCTATGTGTAATATAGAGACAGCATATTCAAAAGACCGCGTCCTCCAGCTGCTAATTTTTAGGATAGCTTTGCTGTCTTCATCAACCGATTCTTCCCATCGCTTGCGTGGTTTTTTCTACTGGCCTGTTATCACTCGCTTTACCTTTAAGAGCACGCTTGGGGATTCTTCTGTCTTGCATTCGCTCTACATGGCCAGCCCACTGCAGTTTACGTTTACGCTTTTAGTACACGTAGCCCTGCCCATACAGTTTATCCAAGGCATTTACTAACAGGATTTTAACCCTGCTAAGCCAGCTTTTGTGTTGATTGATCCCATTGTTTATTTCAATTGTGATCTGATCCTGTTGAAAAAAACGTCTATTAACAATAGAATATTGTACAATAGAACAGTGTATTGCATCAGAACAGCGGATTCCTTTCGAAATAATCCTCCGCCAATCGAAGAACTGCTCTCCACTTCTGAACCTAGTGTTCTCTTTCCCTGAATATCAGAGACAAGCTCATACTACCACCCCATAATAAAGAAGAAAAAAGAATAGTAATAAATGCTATAAGTTGGATAGATTTAGGCTGAAATAAAACAATAGAAATATGTTAAAGTAAGATAGCTGTAAACGAAGCGCCAATTGCCTTCTAGTGCATATCGGAACGAAGAATGTCCTCTATTATTTATAACTAGCCGCGTACTGCGGCTACGCTCTTATTGTTCCTTCGCCCCTGTTACTCCCGTTTAACCATTGGTCCTGTTTCTCCCGTTGATACATTACTCCCCTTTCGGATACACTTTCTCAGCTCATGGAACTGGGTACATTAATGCCATTTTTCATTTTTCACTTTTCATTTTTTATTTTTCATTTTTCTCCATCCCCCATCCACCATCCTCCATTCTCTATCCACCATCCTCCATACTTCATCCACTCAAATGTTGAAATAACTCGCGAACCACCAGTTTTTGGTATATATAATTCTGTTTCATCGCCCCCGTTACTCCCGTCACGTGTTCGCATCCGGTAGTAAAATCGAAACAAATAAATTAAAAAAAAAATCACGCTCTCAGAGGGAATCATCTGATTTCTAGTCAGACGCCTTACCCGCTTGGCTACGACTGCCTGTTGTAAATTTTTAATTCTAAGTCACGTTCATCTGATTGAAGTTATTAAAAAACTCAAATGTTGAAATAACTCGCGAACCACCAATTTCTGGAATATATAATTATGTTCTCAAGATGTCCGGTAGTCTCGAGAATATCCATGCAAAATTTGGGAGGGAACGGTTCACAAGTGTAGATTTCCATCCAGCCCGAGCATTTATGCGACTTTATTTTATATATTAAATAAAGGAACATTAATTAAATAAATAAATGTATGTAAACAAGCTGTTATAAAGATTGTTGCAACTTATAAAAGATATTGGCTTTTGGGGAAAATATTTTTGACCGTTCTACCGGAACTTTATCTATAACTCAAACTCCGGTCTCACAAGATGCTAACGCAGAGAATCGATAGTGATCCTTCGTTATGTGGCACAATGCCACAGTTCGCCTCCCTCACCTTGTGATTTTTTTTTATTTTAAAAGAAATCTTAAAGTAATCAAATTGTTTTCATATTACAGTGGGGCGAAATGCCAACATCAGTAGCATATATAGGAACTGGCCAGATAATGGGCTGGGGCAATAAGGCAATTGAGGTAAACGACAAAACAAATGCTCCGTTCAATTCAATTTCAATTAAAATAATTTCCCTTTACTTTAGATTCGTTCCGTCGAAACAGGACATTTAGATGGCGTCTTTATGCACAAAAAAGCCCAACGTCTAAAGTTTCTATGCGAAAGGAACGACAAGGTGTTCTTCAGCAGTGCCAAAGGTGCTTCATCGTGTCAGATATACTTCATGACGCTCAATAAGCCGGGAATGGCTAATTGGTAGATGGCATTAAATTTTTACATTAAAAACAAATAATTAAAACGAAAAAAAAAATTGATTAATTTATTGCAAAATAAATTAACAATAATAAAAAAGTCAAACAAACGTAATAAAAAAAAATTTATTAATTTCAAATTTGAGCGCTAGATAGTTGAAAAAAAACGTTAAAATTTAAATTTTCTCACTGCTTATGACTTTAAATAAAATATTTCACAGAAATCATTTACCGGAAAAAAACGCCCCCCAACAAAATAAATCTCTTTTATTTTTATTCCTATAAATTTTTATTATTTCTATTTTTGCTTTTCTTCTTCTTTTCTTTTATTTCTAGCCTAAGCAGTTTAACAAAATACAAAAGTGGATATACATAAAAGTAATGAGAAGAAGAATGGATTTAGTAGAAGCAAGTAAAAAATTATTTAAAAGAAAAAGAAAAAAAAAACTTCTCCTACACCTTACTTAAATACAATACACACACACACCCACACACACAAAACAAACCATGTTTAAATATTATAAGAACAAAAAGTATTTCTTTTCCCTTTATTTCGATGTATAAGAATATTTCCCTTGTCTGTTTTTTCGTTTTTTTTTTTATAGACTTTACATTATTATTATTATTAAATTAATATTGCAAAGAAACGCCATTTATACACACAAGAAAATTTTTACAAGAATATGTGAGAAATAATTAAAATATTTAGACAAATATAAAACAAAAAAAAAACATGATAAAATAATAAAATTTGCAACACTAAAAAAAAAAGTCTTAGTCTAAGGTACAAAATAAGTTTTCTAAGAGAAATTTGTCATTTCAAAAAAATGCGCATTATTTTATTATTTACAAGCAGAAAACAAAACAAAAAAAATTAATTATTATCAAATTCTTTATCTCTTTATTTTTTATTTTTTTTTTAGTTTATTTCAAATAAATATAAATAAAGTAAAAACAATTTTTTAGTTGATTTCTTTTCGGTGTTGTTTACAGTATTAGGTTAGTTGAAATGTGTAAACATAAAATATTAGAACAAGCGAAACAAACAACTTTAAAATAACAAAATACGATTAATTAAAATTATATTAACTTTTTGTATAATGTAAAATATGATAAAAAAAAAAGAAAATTCTTTGCTCGCATCTATGCATTTTTTTCTATTGTTTCTTCTGTGCTGTTATATTTCTTATTATTTTATTTTTTTAAATTTTTTTTTTTTTTGTAATTTAAATTGGCGTTTCGTCTGTTGTTTTGTGTTTAATTATTCCATTTTTTTTTTATTTTAAACGAAATATATATAGTCTGTCACAAAATACTGTCAAATAAGCGTGTTTCTTTTTTTGAGTGTTTAGTGCATGTACAACCGACTGTTAAGTCTAAAACAAGAAAAAAACAGTAAAAATTGAACTGAAGTTTCATGCAGAATATTGTAGCAATAAATTTGGGCAGCACATTGTTTATTTGTGCTAAGGAGAAATGTATTTCTTCAAGAAGATGAAAAGAGATAATTTTATAAAAAAAAAATAGAAGCATTTCTAAATAGCAAGATATAACTGAAGTTGGTAAGCAATAGTTTTTGAAGATGGAATAAGAACTGTACTTGGATTCAGGTGTTTTTTTTTTACTTTATTATTTTAATAATATAGTGTTTGATATTTGAGTGGTTGAAGCTTTTATTTGAGGAGATCTATAGGTGCATATCGTTAATAAAATAATGGAACGGTCAGGTATAAATCATAGCTGTGATGGCATTGCAAAACAATACCTGATTCATATCTAAATCATGCCTATTTTTCCTGCAGGGTACAGGTATTTTCTTTATTGTAAATTTTCGATACTTACAGTTTTTTTATACGCTTGATCAGGAGCCTGTACTCATGTTTCTACGGATTGTTGAGTTTGTTTGAGCGTTTCCTCATCGATACAAAGTCATAAAAAACAATTAAGTCAAAAATTGATTCAAGCCCATTAATACACATTCTTTGTATTTCAAGTTCTACTTCGCAAAGCTGGAAGCTTGCACATATCTTTCATTCTTACTTCACAATCTTTGCCTCAACTCTAAAAGCAGGTAGTTGGCAGTTAGTACAGCGCCCTATAGTGTCGCCATTAATGCAAATTGCTTTATGTTATATAAATTGTAACACTTCTAACCAAGAAAAGCTAAACTTTGTGGACTCACTATAAAATTTCAAAACCCGAATAATTTAGCCCAACAGCCCATACAATGTTCATCAGATGGTTCATGATTAACTTTATTAAGATCGCATACATGAGTATGTCAAGTCTTTTAAATTTTTGATCACACATTTTGCGACAGCCCAAATTGGACCAGGGCCTGTAGGATACATTGTCTGAAATCATCTCGGATCGGTGCCAACGTCCTCCAATTTGTGCATCTAAGAAGCGATCTGCAATCTGTGTCAACTGAGTCCTCGTAATTTTTTCGCGGTTTTCCTACCGAGAGCTCCTCTGCCTTTCAATGTGCGTTTGAGAATTCTTCTGTCAATGCGGCTGGATCGTCATAGATGTTATACAACTCAATTGTTGTACCGGATACGCCATTCATTGCTTTCTCTGGTTCCAAAATTCTTCGAAGAATTCGTCGTTGAAAAAAGTCAAAAGTCCACGTTTCGCTTGCATATGTTGTAGTAGCACAGGTCTTATTATGGTCCTGTATATGCGAAGTTTGCTCACCCTGTGCACTTTTTTCGATTTTAAAATCGGGAGAACCGTGAAAAACGTCTTATTTGCTAGTGCGATCCGTTGTTTTACTTCGTCCCGTTCGTTGCCGTCTATTACAAGGTGTGAACACAAGTATGAGAAATGATCCACATTCTCCAGGTTGTAGTCGCCTATAGCCAACACTATCTGATGGATCAAAACGTACATTTCTCGACTACTGATTTCTTTTTACAGATTACCTTTTGCTTTTCATAGCAGAATCAAGAAAAAATCATTAAACATTGCAAAAGCGTTTAATAGTGTTTATGAAATCATTAGGCCGGTTCTTTTGCGACCCTGAGCACATTGGCGACGTGGGAAGTAACATAAAGTTAACTTAAACTTTCGTTGTTGTTTTCCCTTGCTACTAATCTTCTTGATAAGGACGCAAAGGACCATGTCTACTATCTATTTTAAGTTTGGGCTTTTGACTTTATTTCCTTCTTGAATGGATCAAAAGATTTTTTTCCATAGGTTCGCCAACACTTGTCTTATCTCCCACTTTATTTTTAGTCTTTACCATCTTTTCTCGTCAACTTTCTATCCAATTTGTAGTTTATAGATGGTAGTTACACGTACACAGTTTCATCAAAGGATGCCATCATACTTCGCACTTTGATTCCGTAACTCTCTTTTCGTCTCATATCTATTGCAGAACTTATACCTGTGTATCAGTGGCGGCACGTGCCTTTCTTAGCAGGTGAGACTGAATTGGAATATTAAAATATGACTTTGTCGTGACAAACTATATGAGTAAGGACGTTGGTTTTGGTTTACTGCAAAAAGTCACTAGTAACTTGATTATGTTTACCTCTGTAAAATGGCGAGGCTCAGAATCATGTGGCGAGTAGCCACTGATGTTCATAATGTATTTATTAAGGGCGTGAGGAATTATTTCGACAGACGTGTAAAAATAAGCTGCCACAATGAGGAATATCGGACTACGCTACTGCTTCTGGGTGAAGATTTTCGTAGGGTACAAGAAAGTACTACTGATCGATTTTTCGAGCACAATAGTTCCGGTATACTCATTATCGATGATAGAAAAGCAAAGGTTTTTGTTGTTGGAATAGCTGGTTACTTGGCACCTCCGGACATCTGTTTGTTTTGTCATTGTGCGTCCTAAGCTACTTGCGATATTTCTTTACCCCACGACTTTTTAGATACACACACCCTTCTAATTGGGCAGGAGAAAGATGCAGTTAGGTGTAATTTAAATTTATTATTTACATGAGTTTTGTTAATGTTTTCAGTTTTTTTTGCTAGAAAATGATTATGTACTACATTGAGAACTTTATATTTCCAGTAATATACTTTCGATGGACCTGTGGCATACTTGCACTTACTTTATTATAAATTCAAATAAATTCTACTAACTTATTCAACGGAAATTTATTTATATTATATTTGTATTAAGTTTTAACAATGCACCAATACGGTTCTCTACCACGCACGATTAAATTCGTATTGCATCACATAGCGTAGATATTTTATTTAAAAAAAATGCTTAGACTGACCCAAATCCAAACCGAACTGAAAAGAAAAATGCAATAAAATTACTAGCCATTATTATAACAAATTTATGCTCTTGATTAGAAAATTCAAATGTACGAATTAGTACATTGAACTAAAATAACCCACTGTAAAAATATATATATAAACCGCGCTCAAAAAAAAAAAATCAAGCTAAACGCATAGTTGAAGAAACGTAGCCAACGTTAAGATCGAATTGAAAATTTAAACCTTTAATTCCGAGAAAAAACGGGCAAATAAAAATAATTAAAAAAAAAAAAATCGTATTTTTCTACATAATAACATAAAAGAAATTCCGAAGAAATATAATTCGAAAGAATGGAAATTTTTTATATATGCATACGAAAAAATGAAAATTAACAAATACCATGAAGGAAAATAAATTAAATTGCAAAGGAAATATCATGTTAAATAAATAATAAATTCAAAATAAACTAAACATGAATGCAAACGTTAATAAGTAAATACTTTATTACTAAAAAATAATAAAGTAAAATTGAACAAAAGCGAAGCACTTTTCTTCTCTTTTCTAGCAAATAGATCCTAAGTGAGAACATATTAAATAAATTTATATACCGGAAAAAAAATGAGAAATTAAATTATTCACTTTGTGTTCAATGAGTTAAATTTGTTGATTTGATTTTATGGACAACTTCTGTTATTTTGTTGATATTACGGATTTAATTTTCAGACGAACGTTGAAGCAATTGAAAATTGTTTATATTTTCATAATTTAGTGAAGCAGAAAGGATTAGAAATTAGAGATGGGTCGTTCATGAGTGAACTGTTCCAAAAGAGCAGTTCATTGAAGTGATTGAGTGAAGTAACTCCTTTTGGCGAACTGTAGTTCGTTCGCCACAAGAACTGTGAGTGAGAACCTTTTGTTTTTAGGTCCTCACATTCACCATGAACTTGTGAAAATAACTAGTTCCTTCGCCGGGTAAGGGATCTTCAAAAGGAACTAGTTCATTTCAGTGAGTGAGTCGAAATTCACTCACTCACTAAAAGGAACTGATGTGCCCATTTCTATTAGAAATTAAGTCAGAGTAGAGACTATGAGTAATATTGTAATTTGAGATGGTGAGATAGAATCAAGTTTTTTGATGAATTGTTTGAAGAATTTAATTGAGTTGAAGCTGTAGGTCAAGTGTGCTATCATCTGCGAAGCTATAGATAGGAATGAGTGTGGACCACAGAAGGTCGTTAATAAAAATTAAGAATAAGGTAAGTGATATAACTGAGCCTTGAGGGACGCCGAAGTTAATAGGGAAAGGGGATGATGAAACGCCATCGAATACAACCTGTATAGTACGTTTCGAAAGAAAGCTCTCAATTCATCGAATACAAAGTAGCATTACCACCAAATGCATTGAGTTTATATAGAAGAGTCTTGTTCCAAACTCTGTCATATGCCTTCCCTCACCGAAGTCATGGATACAAGCGTTCCAGCCTTCGAGCCTAGCCCCTTAAAGGGTTATGCCACTCTCTAGAGGCTGAAAAATCGGCCTTTTTCGGGATTTTTTTTAAGAAATTCTACAAATCAAATCGTTATTGCAAAAATGGATATTTATAATACATGTTATTGACTATGTACAGTAATTTTTTTTAAGTGATTAAATTCAAAATGGTGGCTGTTCATCGTTTTTACGATGACGTTTCCAGGGTCCATGGCCGGACACCTAATGCCTGTACTTTTTGACTTATGATAAGCTAATAAATTTATTTCGATTACATATAACAGCAGCCACAAGAGTACGTAGGAATTTTTTTTCGATATTTTGATTTTTAGCTTAATGGCGCACTTCTAAAGTGAAAAGTATGAAATTTTCCTAAAAAATCGTCAAAAAATTGTTAATAACAAATGAACTATGCAATATAAACAAAAAATCCTACATACTCTGATGGAAAATGTGGTTTTAAAGATATGTTCAAAATTTCAAGTGGAGCGGTCGAAAATTGTCTGAGCTATGTTTCCGGTCAGCTTGAAAAATGTAGTTTTTAGATAAACGCGTTTGAAGTTTTGAGCTTTAGAAAATCATGAGTAATTTTGCAATATGCCTTGAACTAAAATTCAAAAACCGAGTCCTTAGAGACTTTTTTCTGCCATAATCTTTTGGGACAGCATTTTTGAAGTCCTAGGGGACCATTTAAAATAAGAAAAAAAAAACGATTTTTTGAGAACTTTAGTGTGGTATAACGCCTTAAAAAATGTATTATTTTCGACAGATAAAATTGGCAGCTCAACACTAAACTGTTTTGATACGTACTACAAGTAAGTTTTCATTTGTTCACGCGTAATTAGAAAGTGTATTACTACTTCTCTATATTATATTTCCGCTTCCCGCGAGACAAATTCAAATATTCGAAATAAGCACAGGGCGCCATCTTCTGTTGCGCACCATGAAACTGAAACATGTTCGAAACAAATTTTTAAGGGCAACCCTGCTGCTCCTGTCATGTCTCTTTTCGAACTTTCATAGAAATCGGTATGTTGTTGTTCGGTCAAAAATCTACGCAAATTTCAATTTTAAATGAACATCGGCCATTAATTTCTCGATTAAAAGCCAACGCAAACGATCGATGATCGGTGCCGATTGTTATTTTCAGTTAAAATGGATTTTGTGTCGTGATTTTCACCGTCTTTTGTTTTGTTTGCCCTGTGATGGTGGACTGAAGTCAGTTTTGTCTTTCTCGTTTGCAGGTGAATCAAAAAACCGAAAATGGGTCGAGTTATTCGTGCACAACGTAAAGGTGCGGGCTCCGTGTTCAAGGCCCACGTCAAGAAACGTAAGGGAGCCGCAAAATTGCGTCCCCTCGATTATGCCGAACGTCACGGATACATCAAGGGTGTTGTTAAGGTTAGAATCGACTGGACCACGGTGTTTTGTGTAGCTGTCAATTGAAATTTCGTTTTTTTTTTTTTTTCACCATTTCAGGAGATTCTCCACGATCCAGGCCGTGGTGCTCCACTCGCCATCGTACATTTCCGCGACCCTTATCGCTACAAGACGCGAAAGGAACTATTCATCGCTCCCGAAGGCATGCACACCGGACAATTCTTGTACTGCGGCCGTCGCGCCAACTTACAAATTGGCAACGTTATGCCGCTCTCCACCATGCCCGAAGGTACCATCATTTGCAATCTGGAAGAAAAGACGGGCGATCGGGGCCGATTGGCGCGTACATCAGGAAACTATGCTACCGTCATCGCACACAATCCCGACACGAAGAAGACTCGTGTCAAGCTGCCGTCCGGCGCCAAGAAGGTCGTACCATCCGCCAATCGTGCTATGGTCGGGATCGTAGCAGGCGGTGGACGTATCGACAAGCCCATCCTGAAGGCTGGTCGTGCCTACCACAAGTACAAGGTGAAGCGTAACAGCTGGCCAAAGGTTCGTGGTGTTGCCATGAATCCCGTTGAACATCCTCACGGAGGTGGTAACCATCAACACATTGGCAAGGCCTCAACCGTCAAGCGAGGAACTTCGGCTGGTCGTAAGGTCGGTCTTATCGCCGCCCGTCGTACCGGTAGGATTCGTGGTGGAAAGGGAGAAACCAAGAAGGAGTCCAAGTAGACTAAGAATTGACGAGTGTGGACAAGGTCAGCTCGTGGTCGTTCTCTGGCGAATTTTTTACTTTACATTCTTGTTAGGGTGCGAATGCGAGTGACGAATAAAAAGAAAAGTTAAAAATTTCAAAACATCGTGTTTTTGTGAAGATGTGAGGTACTTTTATTGATTCCAGATGCAGCAACTGCACTGTCCACTTGTTGGAAAGAAGTGCACCGTTTTCAACTTTCCCAGAGATCTTGAAACGGTATCATATCGGCGTTCAGGTTATTGCTCAAATATTTTCTATGGGTTTTAATCAATCCAGTTCGTAATCTTTCCTGCAAATGGCTTTTCCTAAATCCACTACCCTTCTACCTGCACTGCGCCATTCAAGATTCAAAATAAGTTAAGCCGGTCTTCCGCGTCATAAGAATTTCGTAAAGGTATGTAGCGTGGTTAATTCAGTAGCTATAACCGGTAGTAGTTAAGGTAGTTTAGTAGTCAACTATAGGGTATCGTTAACGTGGGGCAATATTGAAAGAAAGGCGTTGGGACTCACACGCATGTACACCAATGCGAAGTAGAGATGGGCGAAGCACTTCCTTTCAGGGAAGTACTTCACTCCAAGTCACTTAGGAAACGAGTTCAGTGAAGTAGTTCCACAACTCTCCGTTCCATTATTCCTTAGCAACTAGTTCGTTCTTTCAGTTCATTCCTAGGTCAACTTGCGGAGAGAAGATGGTGTGCAAAAACAAGGTCAGTAGATCTAGAAGATGATGACTGAAAAAGAAGGTCGGTAAAGTTGTTTGTCACGTGTCCAATGGAACTGTAGTTCACCAAAAGGAGTGAGTTACTTCACTCACTCACTTCAATGAAGTGTTCTTTTGGAACAGTTCACTCGCCACACCACAGCAAAGAACACTGCCAACGAGAACAGTTTTTTTTTATAATTTTGATAACTATTTTCTCTATGGGGTGACGAGAGCTTTTTTTTAATTTTTTGGTTGGACAATTTTTTTTAGAAATTATTAAACGCAATTTAAAAAAAAAAAAACAACTGATTTCAAAAGTTTAAAATAATGTAATTTCTTTATTTTTGAAAAAAAAAAAAAAATGAAAAATCCCTCCGTCACCCCATAACTACTATATTCTTATACGAGATTCTTTTTCATTTTTGTAAATTGAACTATTTTTGGTTACGTTATGATGCCGACAAGGAGGCATCATGGTTTTCATCAGTAGTCTATTTTCTTCTGAAAAATATTTTTAATTTCAACGTGCAAATTTTATAACAACATCTGATAATTATTTACGAACTTTTAACGCCATTGGTATCACTGACAAATCGAAAAGCTCATCGATATGGAAATGGTTCTTGTATAGAGTTTTGGAAAGCTCGAAGGAAAATTTTCAAAAAATAGGAAATATAAAACTGTTTCCCCCCTAAACGGAATTTAATTTAAGCCAGTATTTTATTGTATAGTCTGGGTGGCTTAGTGGCTAGAGCACTTGCCTTCGGTGCACCTGGTACCAGGTTCGAATCTGCTTGGCGACAAGTAATTTTCGAAAATGGGACTGGGTGCCGGACTATTATTATTATAGTATTTTATAGTTTAGTTTTCTTTGCGTTTATTTAAACTTATAGTAAACTGAAATGTACGTTACAGCACAAGTTTAGTTATTTGCATCAACGGTATCTGAAAAGATGAAACTGCCTATTAACGCATTTTTTAATTCTGGAGATAACAACTTTTTTTATCAATTTAAATATATATACTTTTTAATATGTAGTTCAATACAAACAAATATGAAATAAATTTTTTACATTATCTTGTTATTTTTGCATTTTCTTTTCATTAGTTCTATTCACGGTTCAAGTTCAGATTGATCGACACATCCGGGATTTTATTTTGATCAAAACGTTAACATATGTTTTTTGTTCTTAATTTGCAACACTCGATTCTTTTATCATATTTTTGAAAACAGCATCAGGTCTGTTTACTAGATTATAAAAAGACTAAATCCATTGAAGAATATATAAATTTGTATATTCAAATTTATATTCAAAACCGGTGGCGTGCTAAAAATCTTTTGTTTTAACCTTTTACACTGTGACCAAATAACTCAACGAAATATTGCATTACTTACTTCCACCCACCAATCAATTTCGATGAGCCTAATAAGTTAAGTTTTATAATACAGTGTAACCCGGTTATAATGGACCTTTAGGGGAGCCGAAAAGTAGAACGTTATAGCCGATAGTACGAGTCACAAGTCACAAAGTGTAGGTCGAGAGTCACAATTTTGTATGAATTTTGAAATAATTCTGACTTTCCACTTACTTTTTGACTTGTGACTCTGATCCTGAATAGGCCTGATAAAAAACATAAGTACCTTTCACATTTGCGAATGGGGATTTAAAAGGTATGTTATAACCGAAAGTACGTTATAAAAGTGCACGTTATAAGTGTGTTGCACTGTATTTGAAAATGGTGATTTATGTGATCCAATTGTTTAGTTTCTGTGAGCAGCGAGCGCTACTTCTCAATCTGAGGAAACTCCTTGGGCACGTACCTACATACGAAGATGGGTTGATAAGTCCGAGGCCTGAGGTATACTTATCGATGACTGATCATTGTTTCACTTACGTTAGTACTAATTGTGACACCACTTGGTAGTATAATACCACGTTTCCACTACACCTTAATCTCGCGATTAAGAGAACTAGATTAAGCGCGCAGGGACGTTATTTGTGGGGTGAGGGGGGCGACAGGCAGGGAATTTGCCACAATTGGTATGTATAATATATGAAAATACCTAATTTCCCCTCCCCCCAAATGAAGTCCCTGAGTGCTTAATCTCGTTCTCTTAATCGCGAGTGGAAACATGGCATAACCCAATTTCGATAATAAGGTCAGTACCAAGGAAGGACAAACATGATTATGTCAGCCGATCCGTGGCATTCCACCAATTTTGAACACCTTTCAAACGTCAATTTTTTTTATTCAAAATTACTTTTCTAGTTGATTTACATATGTATACACACCGAGTTTTAACTTTCTAGCATAAACCGTTCCATAGTTAGGAAAAATACCCCCCACCCCGGTACCATACTACCCCTATAAAAAATTATATTTTTCCAATATGCCAATACTATAGCTCTAACTAAATACTGCAGTTTCAGCTTTATATCTCTATAGGTTCTAAAGATATACACATTAAAACTTTTTTTTTCACCCTTCCCCACCCTCACCCTCTACACCCACACCCCCAAAGGGTTCAATTGGGCCTTCTTGTGGTGAAAAGTTTGAGCTTCTATCTTACACTGTTCTTGAGATATGAAACGTGATTTTTTTGAAAAATTCTTATCCACTACACTTCTATACCCCACTGCCCCCTTAAAAAATTTTACTTTTGCCAATCTTTATTTGTCAAGCTTTACATTCCTCCCTTCTCATACCCACACCCCTCTCCCAGTCGTAGAGATTCACCCAATCTACTAATAAAAAAAATTTCATGGTAATACCTTAACGGGTTTGGGAGCTACGCGTCTTCAAACTACTTGGCATACGGCGCAGACAGACGGACATTATTTTTTTTTTTGCTTTTTTGGGGTTTACTAGTCGTGAAAATACAAAATTTCAGGGCAGGAAATTTTTTTGAAATTTCAGGTCGATACTTTAATATTAAAAAATAATAAAGTAAAATACCCAGGCATTGGGATTATTAAAACAAGGTTTGGAATATGATATTATATTAGTTTCACATGTTAACTACTCTTCAATAAAGTTGCACAGATACAGTTTTCTTTTATTATTTTCTACTCACTGCAATATGAATTTATTTTTTAATTTATCGTATCAAACCTCCAAAAGTTCTACATATAAAGGACGAAAAAATATTAGTGGGTAGATGTAAAAAAAAATTGGTAAATATTAAATAAATAAATACAAGTATGGGAAGGAATTCAGAACAGCACAGAATTCATGAGAGGAATGCTTCAATTTAAATTTTTTAGAATATTTTTGGCTTAATATAATGTATCACTCCTAAGGAAGGAATTTTCAGACATTGCTAAAGTATTTGAATTTAAGATTTTGAGTTGGAAGATTGTAATGGCCAAAACGCCCAATTTCCAAAATAAAAATTCAAAAAATCAACCAAAAAACCATGAAATTCCAGTCGGAAGAAATGAGGCCGTTCGTTTAATTTAGACTCAATGGAAAATCTAAATTTAAAATTTTTTTTTCGAACTAAACAAAAGAAAAGTGGGAGAGAGAAAATTGAGAGAAAAACGTGAAAATGTGTTTTCGGATCAAGTTTTTTCCCAATTTTTTTTTTTTTAGATTTTCGTAATTTTTTTTCAGTTTTTCTTACAGGTTGAAAATGATAAGAATTGGAACAGTTCACACCGACTCTTCTAGTTGGTTGGAAATTTTCGCATTTGACACCGCGCTGAGTGTTCCGACAGACCAGAAGTGGAATGTATCTCGGTCAAAAATAGATCGCCTTCGAACGAACCTGCAGTAGGTAGTTCCCCTACATCTTGGATTTGCAAAATTATTAAAAGATTTTTGTTTATAGCCGATCTGGGCTTGCGAAATTGTCTAATGGTTGTTTCTTTCGTATAGTGCAGAAGGTAATGGCTAATTTGCTCGACGAAGAATCGTTTGCATTCTAGTGTTTACTTGCGTTGCCTTTTGAATGTCTTAATGATTTTCTGCAATTGATGATAGATCGATGGTTGGTGTTTTTTTTATCTAGGCAATAAAAATGTATTTATTGCTGTAAACTCACTGAATCTGCCCAACTTTCAGATATAGAAATAATTGAATACATCTCTATCCATCTTCATAACGCAATTCTGTAGAAAACCCGTAGCAATCATGAGATGACCACATTCGCGATCACACATGGATTTGTAAACCTAAATTTTTTAAAGCTTGTATTAACATTAGGTCTGTTCTTTTTGCCTGCACTTTTTACAACAACATTTAACGTCACAGCAATGACACAAACTCATACTGAACAGTATTCTTGTCTACCCTCCGCCCTCCATTCACTCTTTACACTTTTCTGCACTCGATCGAGAGCTAGTCTAAAAAAGTGTAAAAAGTGCGGGCAATTTTTTTTGCCAGACCTACTGTATGCCATACTCTCAAATGTTTCATTACACAAATTTGGCGAAAATTCTGTCAAAATAGACCTTGAGTAAATCAAATATGTACAATAATGTGGCAAATAAAAATTTGACGATTACACGTTTAACGCCATTAACAACTCAGTTTTGAATTTACCGCGCTATGGTGTAGCTATACCTGCGTTTAACGTCATATCGTTAGGCGCAGGTACGAGCCCCGCATTTAGTTTAAGCCGAGAGCCGATGGAAGGGATCTAGAGGTGGTCAAGAAGTATATTTTTCAAACCGAATGGCAGCATCACTATTTTGCAATCAGATTTTGTATTCACATTCATTATAAAATTTTTTTTTAAAAGAGGTCCGACGGATCAAAAAAGTTCAATTCTTCCAAAAAACCTTTGCTTTTTGCGCGAGAAATTTTTTTTTGTTCGTAAGAACGGCTTTAGCTAAATGACATTTTTATACAATCATACCAAAAGGTATAAACTCGAGTAAGAGTTTATTATTATGAAGAGTGAAATTATGTAGTTGAAAACAGCAGTTGCATGGTGTCAAAAAAATCAACTCTCATTAAAATACGGATACAAACATTTTCATTATTAAATGAATACCTATACTATAATAGCCAGAAAGAAAAGAAAAGGCATTTATATACAGAATAGTAGATAAGAAGAGGTAGAAGGTACTGTCCAAATATTATGCTATGAACACGTAAGACACCAGAATGCACCAAGATTTGTGTGTAAGCAGCACAAGCTTTTGCTCTGTTCTTGTGATAGATAATTTAATTCTGAAATAACAATGAATGGGTGTTTTTTTTTTAATAATCAAACATTTGTGGTCCGTCGAGCCGGATTTACACCATTTAAATAGTAAATCTGTATTAAATAAAAACCTTGGCGCTCAGTCACGTTAAATGGACCTTTTAAGACTCGAATTCCAGCTCCATTAGCTTCAATACAAGCTTGATGTAGCTACCACCCATATTAGAAATGATCCACATTGTACCACAAATCGACGAAGAAATTGTCAATGAGGCCGCTGTCCTATTTCAACCCGTCCATGAAAATATGTACCAAAATTTAAAGTTCAATTCTGGTAGTGAAGAAATGAAGAGTTTTAATATTCTGTTTGTTTTCGAGAAGATTTTGTTGTTTTATCATTTTAATAAAGAGAAGAACCAGGTCAAGATCTCAAAGAAATTTTGGCAAAATGTTTTCGAAAACGCAAGTATCTACTACCTATATATTAAATTGGAATAATCTTAATCATTATTCCGTTCCATGATTTACGCGTTCTAACGTAATCGTGCTGCCGTATATTTTCTTATCGTTCTATGTTTTAAACACTTTTTGGCAACGGTTGAAATTTAAAGATATAAAAGTTAATTCTACGTAGGTATGTGTACTACGTAAGAATGGTCGCATTTTGGTTTAGGGATACATTGAAACTTTCAACTTTTGGACATTATCATGGAAAATTTACCTAGATGTGAAGAGCTCCCATGAAATCTTTTGAATTTCAGGCCAGTTGGTTTCTCCAGCGACAATCTTTGGCAGTCAAAGAAAGACATTGTCATTTCTCAACAGATAATTTCCATTGGCTCAAGCTAGTATCACACACACACTATGAAACGCTACCAAAAATTTGACTAAAAAAATTTTATGAAAATTTCTGTCAAATTTTTTTTGCCAAAATAAAATTTTTGTACAGATATAGGTATTGCTGCGTTTCTCCCTATGCATAGAATCTCGATTTCATATGCATACCGACGCGATTGTGCCGTTTCCACTTATGCATACACGCTAATATGCTTCGTCCAATGCATATGAAGGCATAGGTGGAAACGCGGCATATGATGTGGCAAACAAAAATTTGAGGCATACTTTACTTGACTGCATTTGACAGCGAAATTACCCACATTATTTGTCAACGCGGCACACAATTAAATGCAAACTTAAGGCACAAAAAAAAAATATTTCCAAAGAGGCTCTCCAGTCGCGGTTGTCTAAATAGTTCATGGATATGAACAGACGGATCAGAAGCCCGAGAGTAACAAAACTTTATCGCCAGTGGAACCCTTATGTAACTAGATGCGGATGAATATCACTAAACTCTTTTTTAAATGCTTTTTCGATTTTACCTGAAAATAAAATTTTATTTTGATTAGTTTTTAAATAGTCAAAACAACTTATCAAAGGTTTCCTTATGACTTTTGCTTTAGACTCAAACAAGACACCCTTCGCGGGGGAAGGTCAACTCCATTCAAAAGCCATTAGCATTATTTCTGAACTGCTTTAGTGCCGCATAGCCTTATTCTACCATATTTCAGATGATACAATTTTTAAATTAAAAAAGTTTTTATTATTTTGAATTAATACCTCAAAAGTAACCATAACCCAAAAGAACACCCAGCTAGCTCAATGTCACTAGAACTTTAGAACACGGCAAAAAAAAACAACTAACTCTAAATCACTAGCATTTTCACTCGTTGCAACCTGGCTTTTAACTACAATTGTAACAACAGTTGCTTTTTGTTTTGTGTTTCGAAGATTAGGTAAACGTATTTTTTTTTTTTTTTTTTTTTGGCTACAAATTCGCTTTGATAGTAAAAAGGTTAAAATTGAAGAGTTCCCATGAAATCCAAGTTTTAAGTTTCAAACCAGCTCTTTTCTCTAGCAATCAAAAAAAAACATCGCCATTTCTCAACAAAACTTTAAATGGCTAAAACAAGATCGGTTCGAGTCCTCACTAATCAAAGCAGAATTAACTTACTCGAACACCTTTTCATAAAATCCATATAAACTATTTTACTATTTTATAATTCGCGAAAACAAATTTTTAACTCGAAGTATTTAAATAGAAGTTTAGTTCATTGTAATTCCGGTGGTCCAGGTAGTTTCAGAAGGGGGGTTGTTCCATCCCTAAATTGATCTCTGCTTAACAGTACTCTAATAAATAATGTTTATTTGACTATTTAACAGCGGTAGCGTCAAAGCGTATGTGATGTAGAAATAATAAAGCTTAGCTAACGATTAATCAGTAGTAAAAAATGTAGTTGATTTAGAATCAAAAGATAGCTAGGATTAAGAATTTCGAAAGTCCATAGGTTAATTCGCGTGATTCAAACGAATCCGTCCATTCTGAAAATGCTTTTACCGATCACCACTTTTTACCATTGGAAACGTATATATTTTTTTTTTTTTAAATTAATTTAAATATGTAAGTACATCAGGAAACAGACATATTTAGATTGAGAAGAAGGAGCTTGATTAACTACTACTATCTGTAAGACAAGAACATACATAATTTCGTTTAGGCTCTTGTGCTGTCTAACACTCATATGCAAAACGTGTAATTTATAATAGTAGTCCAGTAACTCGAATTACTCCCCAGTCGTCACAGGTAAAACAACCTATCGCCGGAAAATAACAATTGTGTTCAGGACCAGGCGCGAACGCAGAAAATTATTTCGGAGGGTGTTTTCAGAAAAATTAAATCGTTAGTAGGTACTTTTTATAAATATGAATTTTTTTCGACCTCCTTTTTGCAAGAGTATGTCCCCTCAAATCAAATCTCCGTTGTACCTCTTAAGAAATAATTTAAAAGTACTTCTAGGTGAGCTTGTAACGAGATCTTCCATGAGACTAGTTCTGGAGTACTCGCCCACTAGTAATTGTCCCGTGGTTAATCCTGGAGTAACTACTCTTCAGAGAGGTTCCAAGACCTCGTTTTTTCCTTCATTTGACCTCCTTTTTGCAAGAGCAAGAGTTTTCGAATGGCAGCTACTCAAAGGACTCGTAGAAACTTTTATATTCATTCATTTAACTACAACTTTTGAAAAACTAACTTATTAAAATCTTTTAGTCATAGCTAAAGGTGTTGCGAACTTATTGGCCAATATTCTTGAACACGTATCTTAAGGACTTTTTGAATGGAAGCTACCCGAAGAATTAGGACGATTTTGCCCTTTAACGAACTTGGTCTTACAAATTCGACCAAACCAAACAAAAAATCTCGCAAACCACTTTCAGAATATTTTCGGAACTATCTACCCATGTATAGTGAAATATTCATTAAAATCCATTTTATTTTAACTTCCGAGAAGCACCCAATAAAGAGCCATAGTATGCTTTAAGCAAAGAATCTAAAATTTAGTATATATAATCTGGTATCTAAAACTAAACTAAAATTAACATAGCCGAAAAGGAATATGAAAAAAGATCGAGCATTTTCTTCGTGTTGCTACCACGAAAGTTCTTGCACAGTGTTCATTCATTTGATTGATCTTAGAGTAAATCGAAAATAAAAACCAGTAAAAGCTAAAAATTTAATATGGGATAAAGTGATCCTCGTTAAACGAAACCATTTTAAAATGCCATTGAACGTGTTTGCGTATGGTGTATACTGAGGAATATTAGGTTTTTGATATGTTTACCTATGTTCGTTAAAATTCCTTAGTATCATGTACACTTATCGTATTTTAACTGCTATTGCCTCAACACCCCACTTTTTCAACTCCTCTCCCATCTTAATATTTTAAATCAAATTTAATCGACTTATTTTTCCAATATTAAGAAATTAAGAAATAATGTATTATAAAAAAAAAATCTTTTGTGTAAATCAGCGCCGCATGTACATAGGTACTTAGCTTACAAGGCGCCTATCTAGCTCTGTCTAATTTTTTAGGCTGTAACTCAGAAAATAAATAAATATAAATAAAATTCTGCTATTGGTTGAAGTTAAAGCAGAAGTGAGAGCACAGACAACGATAGAGAGCCTTAATGATGTAATGCCGAACCTTTTTGTTCATTGGGAAATAACGCGTCAAACCATATCCGAAATAAACACACCTGAATGAAATTCGATTGTTAAAGATTTAAATATCATGTCACGCCAGTTGTAAGTGGCGCAATTTACACCAAAAATGTTATTGTAAAAATTTTCATAATCATCCTGGACGGCGGGCGGACTGCGACGATGCCTATTCTATCTGAATAATTTTGTTTACTATGTTACGAAATTTGCTACATTTAATTTTATGTTACACGAAATTGTTCGCATCCCTACATGATATTTCTCTATGCCAAAATTCACGGCAATTAATTTCATGTCGATGTGCAAAGTGTTCGAATAGAAGACGAATCGTTGTCGTTGATAGGATCGGGAAAACTAAAAGCAATAGAATCAAGAGTTGCGTCAATTACACGCAAAATTGATCTACAAAGATAAAAATAAAATATCATAATTGGATACCTGTTCAAAAATATACTTAATCAAAATGTGTGCGTGTAAGGTGGCCTGACTTATTTTGGTACAAATAACCCCAGCTGAAAATGTAACGAAAACATTAAGCGAAAGGCAGGCAAATAGTATTACCACTCCATTGTTCATAATTTTCTTGATTATTTTTTTATAATTAAGTATTGTGATAGATCTGAAATTTTTTTTAAAAAATTTTCTATTCTGAATTTTTTTGATATTTACGTTTTAGGACTATTAGTCCGCCGTATACGCCGTACGCAAAAGCGATCGATAATTCGTAGCGCACTTGAAAATATGTACATATAATAGATAGAATGAAATGTCATCAATTTTTGCAGGATTGGTTGTAAGTGTAGATGTGGAAGACGCATTTAAGGCCTAAAAAGTATAGAAAGCAAACAGTTTTGATTTTTAGTTTTGTTTAACGAGGATCACTTTAACGCATACTAAACTTTGAACATTTACGAGTTTTTGCTTATTACCTGCTAAATAGTAAAACCTAACTAATGGAAACGTATGCAGCTTTTCTAGATAATAATATGGGACATACAAATTTGAAATTAAAATAACATTTGTATAATGGGGTTTTCTGAAAAAAATCACATTGATTTTGGTCTCTGGTGATATTGAAAATTGACTCACCACGTTGAACATATATTTTCTCAAAATATATCAAGGAATCACCTTTGAAAAAGTTGCCAAACAATTTTTGGACAACCTGTATTATCCCCTAAAAATTACTTTCAGGTTTTTGTGATACAAGACCTCTAACGGGAAGTAAAATCAGCGAATACGTCTTTACGAATTCCGTTGCGTTGGGAATGATGTCAATTTCTTCATTACATTCAAAATACTGTGGTTTTCTTGGAACGTTACCGGAATAGGTATTGTTGTTGGCAAAAAGCAGTTTAGTTTTTTCAAAGTCACGACTGATTTTGACAAAGTGCTGCATCGAAAAAAAATTGGATAAAATTAAAAAAAAAAACTATCACAAGAAACATAATAAACAAAAGAGTAATTTACTCTAAAATCAAAAAATTATAAAATATTGTGTATAACTCTAAATTACTTTTTAGTAATAATGATTTTTTTTTATTGGTTCTATTGTCATTGGTATTTTTAAACGAAAAATAAAAGAATAAAAGAATAAAATTAAAAATTTTTTAAATTTTGTTTGTATTAGAAATTCTGGGATTTGTGAAAAAAATTATTTTTTATTTTTATATATAAAAGATTTTATACATCATGCTGGATTTTAAAGATATGTAATTACGTGATATTATATTCACGTGATTTTGAGCTCACGGCATTTCGGAATTTGAAATGTAAAAAAATTATTTAATCGTTTACTTACAAGATAGTCTTGATTTAAGCCACACTATTTTTTTCCTTTCCTTTCTTTTGATATTTTTTTATAGCTATTGAGGTATAGTCAGGTTTAGTTTTAAGTTAACTGGAAGGGTTTTGTATATTTTTCTCTCTACACTTGCAAATATTGTTTATTGTCTACATAAGCGATACTTTGCTAAAGCAATAAAAATTGTACTTCTCATTATTGAGCTAGAAAGATCATTTGTCTAATCAGTGTATTACCTCAATTCAATTTATATTACCTCCTGAACCATCTAAAAAAGTACATTTATATAAGCCTTAATCAATAACAATTTGTCGCACTAATATTATTTATGTGTCTTATTTTATATTGGTCAAGTGAAAATTGGAAATTGACATTTGCTTAATAAATTTAGCTCATGCTTTGGGACCGTACATATCTATCACATCACTAATAAGACAATTCTATGGCAATAGCACGTGGAAAAATGCCAAGGTTTATTTAACATTATTATTTAAAAATTTGAACAAATTTTACAGTCAAGTATTTTTGAACAATATTTTTGAAAATTTATGCTCCTTATGCCTAGAGAGATTTGTGAAATTGAATGTATTGGTGTACGAGTGACTAGATTTTAGTAATTTATTATAAATTTTATTGATTTGTTCGGAAGCGTTATGGTTCATATCCAAAGTTCTAACGCTACAGCAAAACGGTGGTTGTGGGATACCAAACTATAATATTTTTAGAAGAAGGAACTCAATTTTTTACACCCAGCGAAACTGGTGAAAGGATCACCTTTTAATATATGTAGAAGATAAAGTCGTGGACTAGTAGAAATCACTTGGTGAATCTTTTCTGAATCATTTGTTCGCTGGTCAGATTCTGATTATAAATAAAATAGCTACTGGATTCTGTAATATTATAAATAAATAAAAAAAATTGCATAGAATAAACTGTTTCTTAAATAACAGCATGAGCTGAATATTTAATCAAGCAAGAAAACGTACAGTTCTTTTAAAATAACCAGCGCAAAAAAAATCAATGCATTTATTCTCCCGTGAAACATCATCTAAGATGTTAGTGATGAGATGATTGGACTATTTATAACCACTTCATTCCATCACAAACACAATCTAAAATGTTATTTTCCATCACAGTATTGAGGCGAGTGTTTCCTCGATCTCAGAAAATCTTTGATTAAATAAAGTTGGAATTTTCGCAACGATTTCCACACCTTCGAGATGATCTTCGTCATCGTCAGACATGAGACATTTCTTTTTACTTTAATCACCCCCACATTAGCGATGACGGTTTCAACTGAAAAATCCAAAATTTTTCGAGAATGATTCAGTGACATCCCAATCGGTCCGAATAAATAAAATGATTGTTTTTTTAGATTTTCTGCTTCCTAATAGGAAAAGTTGTGGGAGTTGGTTAAAAGTTCAAATTTTAATATGAATTTTCATTAGTCCAGAAAATTCGATCGGATTAACTTCAATAAACAATGAGAAGTCGAAATTTTATTTTAAATTCGAGCATTTTTAGAACATGATTTCGTGCAAAAATATGCTGCATGTAAATAAAATTACGAAAGTTTTAATTTTTGGAATTTTTCTTGTGCATTTGGAAAAAATTGAATTTATTTAGTTATAAAATCCAGCAATTTAAATTCCACAATGCCATGCTCCAGCATTTTGAAATTGTTAAAGTCGGTTTTCTGGAATACATTTTAATTTTTATATTATAATATTGATTTCAAAAACGCACTATGGATCCTCAGCTTATTGGAAGGCATTGGATTTGTTTAAAAGAAATGTATAACAAATTAGGACTCAACTCTATCACCACGATTTAATATTTTCGAATTATTACTTTAATATTTCAATTAAACAGAATTGGCAATTTTTCTTAAAAAAAATTTTGATACTTTGAATAATTTTTTATAACTAATCAATGGCGCAACATCCCAAATTGGGCCTTAGCCTTCAATTGTCTTGATTTAAAAACCGCGTCCTCTAGCTACTAATTTTACTTTATTATTTCAAGAATACAGTATTGCGACTTTAAAAAAAAAATTGACATCCCCAAAAAAGAAATTCAGTCCGTCTGTCCACCGTACGTTTACCGGTGTACGCAAAATTGTTTAAAGGCTCGTAGCACCCAAGCCCAGTGAGCTATTTGATTGAATTGTCTTTCGTGGGTAGACTGGGTATACCCCTTTAAGTGGACATCTTTTGAGCGGTGTGGTGTAAAGGGGGAGGTGGAGAAGCGTTTTAGACGGACAATTTTGGTTTCTAGATCTCAACAACCGCTTATGCTAGAAAGTTAAAACATGGAATTTATATAGAGCTTCAATAGTAGACCCATTTGCAAAAAAATTCCAATATGGGTGAAGGAGTAGAGGGAAAAATATTGCGTCCGAAACGAAAAAAGGCGTGACATTCTAAAACCATATCTCCTAAACGATTAATGTCACGAAATAAAAACTTAAGAGAAATCTTTAGATATAATAGGAGAATAGATCGGAAACAATTTTTAGTAGGGACAGTGGCGTACGGACGTGGGGTGAAAAGCTTTAGATTAATATATCTTACGATCGAATCGCACTGGAAAAACAAAATTCGGTTTAAGAATATAAGAATCTTTCTAAAAATTCACGTCTCATATCTCAAGAACAATGTAAGATGGATGCTTAAAATGTTTACCAGAAGTAATAATAGCCTCCTAGCATAAAATTAAATTAAATGAGGGTGAGGGTGTAGAGGGTGAGGGTTGTAGAGGTGGAAAAGGAAAAGGTTATGATTCCTACATATATCTGGAGAACCTATAATGATAAAAAGGTGAAATATTGCTATTTAGATAGAACTACAGTAGGGGCATTTTGGAAAGATATCATTTTTTATATGGGAAGTATGGTACGAGCGTGGGGATGTTTGCCTAACTATGGAATGGCTTATGCTACAAAGTCAACTAGAAAAGTAATTTAGTTAAAAAAAATGTCTAATATCCATTAGTGGAAGGAGGTCGAAAAAATGATCAGTGAAAATCAAATGTGTATATATTCACGATTTTCGTCATACATCTATTAGGTCTTCCCAAATAATGAATTGATTTTTATTTACGGCTTTTTCATATAAATACCTAGAAAGTGTTTTCAGGATTTTTGAAAATTCTACCCCTAAGGGGATGCAAGGCAGTTGTATACTTTTCACGAATTCTGCCATATCCCAGACCTTATAAGATATCGAATATCTCTTCACAGATTTTAAGTTGATTTTAAGTTTTTTCCTTTTTCAACCGTTAAGAGGGTTTTTTATTCAACTTCCAAGGGCTTGCATAGGTTTCCAAATTTTTTGCCATCCCTTAGTTCTGATGAGATACTAATCTGGTTATTTCTATTTTAAAGATTTTTAATATTTAGAACAAGTCATAGGCTCTAATCAACTGATGACTTTAGCTGCTCCGAACTTTTACCCGAAAAAGAATAAAGTTTCACCCAGACCATTGGCAGATTTTATAAGATGGCTTTGCAATCTTCTTCGAAATGTCCCAATTTTAAATTTCATGACTAGAAGACTCAAAAAAGCAAAAAGTCAGTCAGTCATTTCGTCTGTCCGCCTTATACAAAATCGTTTAAAGGCTCGTAACCCCCAAAACCTTTCAGCTATTAAATTGAAATTTATATGTAAGTTTAGATTTTTTATAACTAGACTAGGTATGCCTCTAAGGGCCGTTATTACGACCTTCAGTTAAAATTTAACCAGAACTTTGACTGTAAGTTTCGTATGAGTATCTGTCAGTTAAAGTTTCAGTTAGAACGTTACTGACGATCGTAGGAACGGGCCTAAATGTGACCACTTTCTCGACGGTAATGATTAATGTCACGAAATTAAAACTTAATGATTCTCCGTAAGTATACTACGAGAATATATCTGCAACAAAAAATTTTGAGGAAATCAGTGCCGTGCGGTAGTTGGGGTAACAAACAATGAATTACGATATCTCATGAATCAATTACAGTAGAAAAAAAAAATATGTTTTTGTTCTTGAGATTTGAATGTAATTTCCTATCACCAATTCGTGCTCCAATTTCGTGCTACTTTGCCTCCTTCAAAAATATTATATCACATACATTCATTCGGTTTAGGTTTAAAAAGTGCTTTATTATTTGCCGTAAGTTCTTAATGCTAACAGGTTTTCTATCTTAATCCTAAAGCTAAAATTAGTCTATATCTAAGCTGCGACCGTTCTTAATGACCTCAATGGGCACTCTAAGATATAAATCTTATCGGGGGATGTTTTTTTTGGGGGATCAGAGTCTCTTTATTTGATTACATTCTTAATGTATTCTTAACATTAAAATAAACAATTGGGAAAATGGCAAAAAAAAACCCATACATTCATTCACACACCTCTATATGTACATAAGTCTTCTTCCGACGATTTTGAGATATCTTAATACAAAGTTTTGTACCCTTCATTTACGCGTCTCACCGTAAAATTTTATTAGTGTACTATACTCTAATATATTTTCAAACAATAGCCAAGTTTCAAATTTGTAACTCTAACAATTCAGGAGAAATGAATTTTAGAAGGTCTCAATTTTCAGCTCCCAAACATTTTGGACGTAATATTTTCCACCTAATTCCCGTATTTCTAAACACAGGGCAACCATTTTTTTACTATCACATATAAGCTAAAAATTTCAACTTTTTGGCATAAACGTTACATGAAATGATTTTTCATATAAGAGCCTCTCACTGCCCCAAAATACAATCACACAACTAAACACACTAAAAAAATTAATTGTATCTCAAAAATTTGTATGGTTGACTAAGGGCATTATACATTAAGAACACAAAAATGATATCCTGATTTAAATACAAATTTATTATACTGGCTAGAGCAGACCAACAATACAGAAATGAGGAAATATATCCCCATTTCAACAAATCAATCTGCCTATTTAAGAAATGGAGGTACAACATACGATCCAACTAATTACAAAACTATTTCTTAAAGTAGCCGTAAAATTCGAAAATAAATCCATATAAAAATAAATAAAATCTAAAATTGTATCCACATAGCACTTAAAACATAAAATATAGCTCTTAACATAGTGAGCGCTAAGATTACTCCATTTGCCAAAACTGCATACCACAGGTAAGATATGTTATGAATATTCAAAATTTATATATCTTTAGCTAAAAATAAATTTTTCTCATTTACTTATAAGCGATACATGCGAACGGAGAAGTTAATTTACAATGTAGGTATCGCGAATATTTGTGAGCACAATATCGCACACATCTAACATTTGCTTTTGAAGTCTTCAAAATTACTAAAAATCTATTTTTGGAAATGGAAAAATAAAGTACAAGATAAGTTTCAAATAACCATTCAAAATAATGATTAAATCGGTGAAAATTCGTGTTTTACTTGCAGGGAGAGGAAAATTCTGTTTAGAACTTTCTATAATTTCGATATAATTCGCAGCAATTAGAATTAAAGTGTGTTATATCAAGCGACATTAAAAAAAAATTAAAATAATTTAATTTCGCAATTTGAAAAATAGAAATAAAAAAAAAATAACAGCAAATCTTAAATACACACAAAATATTTTCCAAAACATTCGGTTCGACGAATTACTGGGCGGCGAAAAATCCATGCGCAGATCTAAAAATATTTCTTTGGGGAAAAGCGTGCTGATCGCGGAGAAAAACTCTCTTTGGGCGCCCAAAAAACCAATACAAATTTGAATAAGTTGCGCGCGCACTTAGCGATCGTAGTGAAAAACACTTTGCAAGATCACATCGATAGCATTTTATTTTTACAATCTGTGAAAATGTTGAATCGAGTGAGTTTTATTGATGTAATCCGCAAGTATTATAATTTGAGATTTTCCGCCCAGCTCCTATTCACTTACACTTAATTCGAACGACACTAAGGTCTCGCGATCAGTAGATCACCAGCCTTGCTCCGACGTTTATTACGAAAAGTATCGGTGACTCGGTGACAACTACACTGTGTATTTGTTTTATTTTGTTTATTTTAAGTAAAAAAAATATATATATATTAAAAAAACTAGGATTTTAATCCTTCATACGGGCGCGAAAATTCAAAAATCGACAACGTGCTCCCAGTGTGTGAACTCAAAATATCAAAAAATTTTGTGGATTTTTTTTTATATATATTCATCGAACATAAATTAATTAAAAGGGAAAAATGTCTTCAGCAGTAGCTAGATCGTCGAAATATTCTTATCGAGCGAGCTCGACAGGAGGTGGCGCTGATGTAGTCAACATCGAATACAGTGCCGATTTATCAGCCCTCTCGCGTTTGGAGGTAAGAATTGCAATAGTTGTCGAAAAAAAGGACGTTTAAAAAAAAAAAAAATCCATACAGTGATAGTGTTATATAATAGTTAAGTGAAAATAACATCAAAAAAATTTAAACTAAGGACACAAATGGATATATAATGTGTTGAAAATTAAAACCAAAAAAAAAATCAGTTCATCCCAGTTGAAATTTTAACGTAAACTAATATTTTTGCAGGATAAAATCCGTCTCCTCCAAGATGATCTTGAAATTGAACGCGAGTTGCGTCAAAGGGTAAGTTGTTATTTCTTAAAAAAAATACGAAAATATTCGATACAATAAAAGAACAAACACGAAGAAAGAATTCAGTCTCTTATAATAGCCCTTCAATTCACACATCGATACAAAATCGAACAACTATACTCACAAAATTCACTAACTATACATTGAACTTCAATTTGCAAAGTGCTGAACTCGAATCGCATGCAGTCTTGAAAATCAAGAAAAAAATTCGAATCGAAATCGAACTTTTATTTCAGTTCCGGCTTCCTCAACCTTCGATTCGATTAATGCAATCAGTCCGAGGCGATAATATCAACAAGATCACGGCGGTTATGCAACCATGATAAAAAATTTCAGCCTTGTAAATAATTTCGCAACTGATCTATATTCGAAATTTTGAAAAAAAATAAAATTATTAAGTTTATAATAATAATAATGGAAATAACCTGTTATATAAAAAACCACATACTACCCTCTCTTGCTCGTAGTCCATCAATGCAAAATTTTGTAATAGGTCGAAAAAAATATTTCTTTTTGAAATTTAAAAAATTGTTTTTCACAAAATCCTATTCTCAACAATTTCGTTCGATCTAAAATTAGGATAGGCCTTTTCATGAGCAAAAGGCAAAGGAATGCCAATGTGTGTGTGGAGGCTTTCGAAATATTTCGTTGGCCAGAAAAACCAAAAAAAAAAGATTTTTCTTTTTTTTTTAAATGTATAAACGCCGTCGGAATGGCTTCTCTCTTTTGAAATTATAAATAAAGCTTGAAATGTGTGTATCAAGGTATAAATAATATCAAGTAGATCCTCCAAATTTTTAACAGGCGTTCGCACGAACTTGTTGGTATTAGAGCTTTGCGATCGAATAATATGATTCAGATATTCCCGAAATGTGTATCAGATAAATATTTTTGGATATTCATCAGGTCGAGAGACTCGGTTTTTTTTTTTTGAAAGTAACCAGAGAATTTGATTTTTTTTTATATATAATACTCAAATCACACACACTTCAAAAAAAGATAGGTGTGGAGTATTATTTTTCGCACATACTTGTAGTTTAAAATATTATTGAAATGAGTCAGGTTTTGTTGGACTCGTTTTTTATTGGAAAATTTTAAAGTTTCTAGATATTTCTGAATCGAATGAGTAATGCTGCATTGTAGCGAGTCAGAGTCATAATCATCACTAAATTAATATGAAGATGGAAAATTTTAATAGACTTATGAGTTTTATAAGGGTCGCATAAGAACTAGAAATTTATCACAAAATGCTTAAAAGGGGTTAGCCTTATAAGGTCTGTTAAACTTCAAAAGCTGTATAGTTAATAGAAAAGACTGATCTCTTAAATATAATACTCGTAGCGATAAGTCACAACTGAATCAAGGCAAATAAAGATAATAATAATAATAATATTAATTATAATAACTTTTCGCAACTATAATTTTCTATAGAAGACAATAGAAACCCGTTTACCTAGTAGCGACTAGTGAAAGCATTTTTTGTATAGTCTATGTATAGTATGATAAATTGAAGCAGCCATAAAAAATTAATCAAAATCATTCATTATAAATTTTATTGAAATAGAAAATTTGAAAATTACTTTCAATCCTCTCTATTCATTCGAAAGCTAATTCCTTCCGTAGAGCTCTCATACAAAAATTCTGTTAAAATGTCTGAATTTACCCAACTTACTACAATTCAAGAAATCGTTTAGCAACAAAGTCGAAATTTTGTGGAAATTACGACTGTTTCAAGATTCTTAGAAAATTTTAAATAACAATCTGAAAACCCATTTTCCCTCAGCCCTCAAAAATAGATATTAAAAAATTCGATATATATATAGGGTATTCCCCGATAACCTGCGAGAACGTTTAACATATCGGGATAGCAATATTTATGATGGATAACTAATAGCGCCGAATGTAGTCCAGTGGTAGTGTACTAGGTATTGAAAACATTACTTCTGCGATGTCGTGGGTTCAATTTCCACTCAACGCATAAATTATTTATAAGAATTTCTTAGTTGCTATTGGCTTCGAAATATTAACATAAAAATAGCGAATAGTGCAAAATGTTTAATAGGGTCACTTCTAAAGGATTTAACACTGAGCAGATGAATTTTGTTTACATACTTATCAGATTCACAAACACCATCAGAGCTACCAGATAGAGGAAGCTTTTGGGCACCCGTTTAAAGTTTTCCAAAAACCACTAACCACATTTTGAAATGGGGCAGCCAATTAGTTCTGAATGAAAATTTTGAAATTTATTAATTTTCAAAACTTCTCTAGTCCTTCGGGTAGCTCTCATAAATTTAGAATATTGACGGATGGCTTAGAATGCTTCAAGATAGAAATTTACCCAATTTGATATTACAATGTTTCCATGAAAAGCATTAAGTGTGAAGAAATTCAAGTGAGACTTTCATGTACTAGTTGCCATACAAAGTTCATTGGGAAATATGTGCATTTATCTCTTCCATTATAATGTTTAGCTGGGAAGACGAAATTTCATAGGAATTAGTTTTGAATTAACAGCAGGACTGCATTTGCACCTATACAAAAGTCCTTTAAACATGTGTCTATAAGTTGTGGCCGACTATATCAGAACGCTTCAAGCTTAAAATTTTAAATTTTCAACATATTAATCTTTAAATGCTTCCACGTAAAGGATAGAAATGCTGACAATGGAGGGATTCCTTTATGGATTAAGGGGGTATTCTAGTCTAGAAGCCCGAATTTCGAGCGTTTTTTGAGGAGTCATAAAAAAAGCGATTGATATTTTCTCTATTTTTTTTTTTGTTATGGCTTATTTATTCATATTTCAAGAGTACATAAAAAATTAGGAAAAAAAGCAAGTTATGCGTCGTTGAAGTAGAGGGGAAAAAAAAGGCCGTGTCCTGGCCGCCATGATATCTACCCTCCTGGTCACTGAAAAAAAAATTATGGATAACTTTTGATCAGTATAAATGCCACTATCGTATGAACCAGTAAAAAAGAAAAAAAATTTTTTTTTCGCAAAATGGTGGCTTGTTAAAAAATTGATGTCGATTTTCCCACTAATTTTTTAACTTTCCCAAATTTTTTAAAAATATCGAAGGTGAAATTTCTAGTTTTTATTGGTTCATACGATAGAGGCATATATTAAGAATATTCATGCCAAATTTCAAGTAAATCGGTCGATTAGAACTTGAGATATTATGGCGGCCGCATCGAAAAAAGTAGTTTCGAGAAAAACGCGTTTAAAGTTTTACGTTAGTTTCAGGCAGTGTAACTGATAGATGCGTACATATATTTTCTTAATCAGCCATCCCAGCTCCATACATCAGACCTTCTTCTACTTCATATTGCTGATTCTCAGCGTTTCTTTCCGCGAGACGAGCAGTTCTTCCTTCTTTTGAAGCATTTGAAGAACTGAAAACTCAAACTAAACGCACATAGAATAGAATGGGTGCTACGTCATTAAAATGACTATAACTTTAAAAATAATTCGACTTTTGAAAAATCCTTTTAGGAAGATATTCTTGAATATCTAAACTATCGAAATATGAAAAAAAAAAAAATTTCGATTTTTTCAAATTTCTAGACTGAATACTGCCTTAATGGAGCAATACAGTGTAATATCATGCTGGTTGCGGTAATATTTCGGCAATGTAGCAATGTTTTCACCGATCGCTGGTATTGTTCGCTCTATAGTTGCTGTATTTACACTGACTTGGAAAATTCCGGGCAATTGTCCTTGTTTTCTAGTATAAGCATATAGTATACCATGGTTAATCTTCTACTTTCCATCGTCTGAAAACAGGATTTTTATACTATGAATAATGGAACTATTTAATTTTAATCTTATAAGGTTTTTCACTCCGTTTTCCTTGTGTCGCAAGATTATAAAATAAGAATAAAAGAACTAAGGCTATACGCGAAATATCAATATCGAAGTTGTAAAGACCATAAAGTAGTCTGATCACTGTTGAATTTAGCTAAACACATGCTCATAATTTGGAAATAAAAATCAAGTCAAGTCATATAACAAAAATATTAAGAAATTTGAGCTCCTTTCAGGGCTATGATTTTAAGAAACTTGATGATCGAAATATCTTGGTAATTTCCGCACCGTATTTCTTAAAAAGCCATTTCAAAATATTTGCCTGTGTTTGAGCTTTCAATTCAATTGAATTTCATAATTTTGAGGGTTGTTAGCTCCTACAAAAATAGTTCCTTATAATACAATTTTCATTTCGTTAACGATAATTAGACTAACAATGTGCCCCTGCAAAAAAATGTTGTTAACTTCAAGAAAAAATCGAATTGATGGGAAGACGCTGATGCGATTATGCGATTAGATATCGATTATCAAATAGGCCAGGTCCTAAGGTTTACAAAGGAATTAGATTTAGTACTATGTACTTATATTTGTGTTCTGGACTGCACTCCTACAACAATTTGAAAATGAAAAATAAAGATGGCTGATTTAAGTAAAAATTGAACTTGAAGGAAAATTAATAAGAAAACTCGTTGTTATGAAGCTAAGCAGCTAATAAGCAATATAATATCCTTCATGATATTTTTAGTCCTAAGTTTTAGGATATTATGTAGTAAGATATTGTGTTGTTTCATTTATGTTTTAACAACAATCTCATAAATAAATAAATAAGCAATAAAAGAAAGTAACACGCATAAACTAAAATTAAAGGTTTGCGAAGGAAAAATAATTCAAGTTAAATAGAGATAACAAAGATCTATCAATAAATTGAAGTTTGTAAAAGAATTTACTTTTCAGTATATTTAATCTATTTTCCAGACTAAGTTCCGTTGTTGGCATAAGAAAGAAATATAAAGTGAAAATACTGGGAAAGCTATTTATTTGTGGTTAGAGTTGCCTAAAAGTAATTCGTTCTGGGATCAACTCACTTTTTTCATTGTAGGTAGCCAAATCAAAGTTCTCTCCATATGAGACACTATTAGCAAGTACCACTGAGCAAAATTTAAAATTCATTTAATCCGCGCATAGCAATATCTCCCTAAGGAGTTTGAATTAAAATGATTACTTAATTATATAAAAAATAGCAAAGTATTAACATACATTCTGTAGCATTGAACTCAACACATTAATAAATTAGAACCACTTGTTGAATAGGGCTTCACAAAAAAAAGCTTCTCGCAATCCTTTCTGGAAAAAACACTACGCATTTCATTCAAATTTGTAGATATTTTGTGGTATGTGCGCCATCCAAATATGGATTTAGCGATACCCCCAACGTATTTATGAGGACATAGGCTGAGGTTTTTACAAGTGACCACTTAAATTCGAATCCTACTTACTCCTTTAAGACCCAAAAATTGGCTTCTTAAAAAAATCATATACATACTGGAAACTTGCACCGCCACCTCAGTCGGAGACACTGTTGTTTTTTACTTATACTTTCAAAGTAGTAAGCAGTCTTTAACATCAACCTATTAACAAAATAGACTTTTAAATAAATAAATAATAATAATTCAACAATTTAAAAGTTGTCTTGATTCTACCTCTCATTACCACCTCTGCCCCCCTACTCCGCAACCGTAAAATTTTTAAGACATTTTTTTTCCAAAAATAGTTAAAAATAAAACTTTTTCGAGATTAAATACTTTATTGAAAAATGAGAACAAAATTGATTACTTATATTTTTAAGATCTTTATGTTCAGAAATTAAATTTTTAAGGTCACTGTTTGTTTTTCAGGAAACGTGTGAAATATGATTTGTTAAGGACATTTGTATGGATAGTAATACGAACTATTGTCTGAGAATATATATATTTTTTTTTTTTTTTCAAAACTTATTATACGTATAACTTCTTATACAAACTATGCAGTTAAATGTTCTGGTTTGAAGCCTCCTAAAGTTTTCATCAGTCAATCAGGTTCAATCAGTCGAACGAAAGACATGAAGGCATTTCTATGGAAACTAGCTGAGGTCAATGGATGTTGCATATTAAAAAATTAAATCTTAATTCTGTAAGAAAAAAAAAACATTTTTGTCTCATGGCTGATATGAACTCTCTATAGATAATCAATTTTTCAAAAACATTTATGTGGAATTAGAACAGTTTAAAATGCATATCTCTTGCGTACGTATCATACATCAATCTTTAAACTTCGTGACGATTAAAGAGAACTCCACCTATATTCACGTAATAATGAAGAACTATAATTTCCGATGGAAAGAAAACGTAAAACCCTTTAATTCTTAAAACATCTAGAGGTCAATATTTAGGTGATATGGAGGACCCGACTGCTCCTTGTTTTCCGTGAATCTTTTGAAAATTCCAGTTTCAATGTCGTGATGCTAAAAATATAAAAAGTTGAATTTGACCTAAAAATGATTTTTCTGGAACTATATTTATTGGCCATATGACACTATCTCCAATTCAATCCGCTAAATATTGAAACAATTTCAACAAAAAATCGCGCAATAATAAATTTCCTTTCCTTTAAATGGTCGTCGGAAACAGATTCAAAATTTACGAAAATGCAATTTGATATTCAAAACGCTTTTCCTCTGTATGAGTAAACATTCTTCAGTTAAAAAGAAAATCATTTAAAATTTAATATTACCTCTCAATGTCCAATCTCTCATTTTATACAATTTTTCTCATAGTTCTGTATGCGTGATGACTACACCCACAATTTCATAATATATTCTTGCTCTACCGCAAGGAACATAACGTAAGCCACATACGTAAGAGAGCATCGCATCGTGAAAATGATCAAGACCGTTTTTTTTTCTTAATTTTTTTTTTAAATATCACACATGTGTGAAAAGGTGAGAAATTTCGAAAAATTTAATTTTAGCACACATCACGATCCTCCACCAGTGTATAGGAAATATTATACTTGAAGAAAAGCGAATGAAAAATTTACGACAAACCAACGAAGTAGTAAGGGGTTGGGGTAATTTCAGGTGCCATAAGTAGAGGTATTTTCGATGCTGGCAACTGCGATACTTTTCAATTTGGAGTTTCTTCTAAAACAACATCAAGGAAGAAAATTCCTTTCTTAAAATAGATTTCTGTTAATACATGAATTTTCAGTTTCGGTACAATTGCTTAGATGGCTGAACGTTTTTCTTTAAATTATGCTACTATTTGATCTAAAAAAAAATTTTGTAAATTTTAAATAGTTCAATGGGTAAATTTGTTACGTTTCGAAAAACATGTCACAACCCTGTCAGAACTTGACACAAATTCGTCTTAAAATTTACGTTGTTGAATTTTAGAAAGTCAACACTTTTACTATACTTCACTATCCATTTCAGTTTTTTTTACATTATCTTCAGCCTGAGGTTTAATGTTTTCATTTTGAGTGTTACGTACCGCAATTTTTCAAAATTTCCAAAATCATTTTCGTTCTTATTCTAGAATTATTATTTTTATCAATTTAATTTAATTTTTTATTACCAAATGAATGTAGCTTTGGATGAGTTGGCACGACAAATTATTATTCTTATTTGGCATGGTTCCAACCAACCGGTAAAATAGTGTTATATAATGGCGTGTCATTCCAAATGAATAATGGCCATCTTCCGTCGTTTATAATAAACAACTAATGAATTGTGCATTTTGTTGATGTAGACGGGCTTTATTATAAATAACCTTTAAATTCTAGAGATTTTTCACATCGATATGCTAGCATATTCATGTAATATTACACATAATTAATGTAATATTAGAATTAGAATTTTTTAAACCCAGATACATACCGGCATAATATTAACCAGCTCTGAAATACATCACTGAAAAACGGAACTAATTCCGAATTGGAAGCTCCGATAGCTATTCAATAAATCAGTACTGATAATAACAGTTCAATTGGGAATTCAAATTCTGTTTTTTTTTTCCAATCGAGTTCAGATTTTTAGAATTTATCAAGAATATTATTAAGTGCATTTTATCTTCAGTTCATCATAACTATTGAATGAATTATGCCTCTAAAAGCACTTAATCAATTTTCATGAGGGAACTGTTGTGTTGTTTTTCAATACCGAATTGTTCTTTCAGTTCAGCACTGCTACTGAAAGACTGCTGTTTTTATTGTCCCAAACTCGACTAACCCGAAGCATTTCGGGTTTCACAATATATGTAGACAATCACTGAAAAGACGGTATTCTTTGCCGAATTTTAAGGACCATAAGAATATTTTTGAAGTCTCAGGGTTCAATGCCGTATCAATAGGGAGACACTGACTAGTTCTCGTTTTATGAATGGAGACTTCGAGGCTCGAATTAGAGATGTCGTTCACGAGTGATGTGTTCCAAAAGAATACTTCATTGAAGTAAGTGAGTGAAGTAAATGATTCTTTTTGGTGAACTGCAGTTCCATTGGACACGTGACAAAAAAAACTTTACCGACCTTGTTTTTTGCTTATCATCTTCTTCATCTATCTACTGACCTTTCTTTGCTCCTCATCTTCTTTCCTCAAGTTGAACTGTGAAGAACTAAACGAACGAACTAGTTCGCGAGCGAAGGAACGATGGAACGAAAACGAAGGAGAGATGGAACGAAGAGTTCGGAAACTACTTCACTGAACTCGTTCCTTAAAGTGAGTGACTCCGAGTGAAGTACTTAACTTTGCCCATCTCTAGTTCGATTACGTTTGGATCAATAATACATAATTGATTTGATTTTATAAGTTATACGAGAATCTTACTTTTCTAGATATAACTTAACTAGAGAGTTTAGAACTTATAATAAATGGTTCAAATGGCATGACGACTATACATATGTATTTTCTGTGTTGAGGTCATATTTAAGAATATGAACAAAAGAGCATAAATATTTAGATAGAGACAATGGCACTACGAATGAATATATATGGAAAGCAATATGCGAACAAAAATAAATCCACACGGTAAATTCGTTTCAGTACTGCTAGAGTACCGATTACCGGAATTGACATGTATCGTATATGCAACTAAATTAAGTATCTAGTAAATTGGAACTGAAATCCAGAAGACAATATAAATAGTGGAAGATTAGAGTGCTACGATAGGATTCTGCATATCTTCGAAACTCAGTACCAGTAGAGTTCCTTAAGAAATCCGATATGTAATGCTATTATATATTAATATATATATTAAAAAAAAGTACTATCCCTGAGATTTCAGGATTTTTGGATATTATTTTCGCATCCCAAAAATCGCGGGAATTTCACAACTATTCCAGGGATTTTTCTAAATTATGATTGAAATTAAAAATAAATTACAAATCATCATAGTCAATGGCGCGACAGCCCAAGCTGGGTCCTGGCCTCCTGCAAATACAATTACAAATAGAAAGCATTATTATTACAAAACGATGAATAAACAATAAAATTTATTAATTAATTGACCTACGTTAGATACGTTTACATTACATACGAGAATGACTTTATTTATGATTTATTTATTTATTTATGATTCAGATTATTCGTGATCGCTGTATTTAACCACAATCACAACGGTTCATTTGATACCCAGCCAATCAGTTGATTCGAAAATGAATCAATAGCAATACCATAAGGTGAATGTTTTTTTCGTAAGCAAATTTTCTACATGTTCACATGGAATCTGTTTGGCTGTTTAAATGCAGATACACAGAAATATTAAATTGGTGATGTGTAAATGATTAGTCTAGTAGTCTGTGTGGCTTAGGTAGTCTGGGTGGCTTAGTGGCTAGAGCACTTGCCTTCGGTGCACCTGGTACCAGGTTCGAATCTGCTTGGCGACAAGTAATTTTCGAGAAAGGGATTGGGTGCCGGACTACCAGTTCACTCAGCTGTAAATGAGTACATGAGCTAAAATCGGGGTAATAATCACGGACGAGCGTGTAGCTGACCACTTCACCTCCAAGTGTTCCGTTGGTCTCGTAATGAAGTAACTCTAGCATTATTTCAAGGCCTAGGCCTAATTTGGACTGTTGCGCCATTGATTATTATTTAATGATTCATCTAGGCAATATGATGGCAAATTCCTCATATAATGGCTATTTCTTCGATTAGTTGAATTGTTTATACATCGCTGATATTGCTTCCCAGTCAATGTACATTTGGCAAACACATTTTAACTTACCGGCTAAATCAGTAAACTTTAAATTGAGCCAGATTTCTAAAAAAATCAAACTGAACAAATTTTGCTAAAATTGAACAAAAGTTGCAATTATTTTTAAATCAGCTTACAAAAATAACAAATGTTCTTTTATAAATAAATGTTTTGTTTCGGGTGTTTACAATTAAAGACTCTCGCCTACAAAATCTACATCAAAGAATGCGTGGTGTGTTCCAAATTAATTTGCATCAGAGAACAAACGCTAAGATACTCGGCCATGTTCATTAGAACAAAGTCTATTTTAGCGGAGTCCTACGAATCGCGAAACAAAGGTAAATGGGACCATCTAGGCTGCCATACATACATAAAACGCCGGTAGCATTGCAGGAAAATAGAACTCAGGGTTTAGTAAACACAAAATTTTATAGGTTTCTATAATAAATTTATTGTAGTATATTCTAATTTGAAAAAAAAAAAAAAAATCATTTAGTTTTTCTAAATATTTAAGCTACTCTCTAAACGTATTTTAGGGAGTGAAATGAATTTGTTTTTAAATTTATACCATAAAACATAAACTGCATAGACATGACAAATGTTTGATAGGAACCTATGCGAATAAATTGCTTCGTTTACTTTCCATTTTAGCCCTTTAGAACGTCACGAGTAGAGAAATTCTGTCCCAAATAAATTTTGGTTGGTGTCTTGGCTTGGCATGCCCTTTTTGTTATGGCTGACGAAGTCAAATAGACAGTAGTTTCATCTTTTTTTGTTCTATAAAAAGGGACACCACATCCATTTTTTTCTGTAATATGAAACATTTTTTATTTATCAAAATTTAATGAAATTTACACAAGCCCAGTTAAATATGCACCAACCTAACGTAAACACAGACGCTACTTCTATGGCTACAATAGACGATGCAATCAATTCAAATACGTCCCAAATAAAAATGTAGGTACAGGCAAAACTAACTAAACTACACTGTTTTACATAAATATGTTGATCTCGATACTTTAATTCTTGTATTAAAGTACAAGTAGCTTATATCAATTCGGGAATTCATCTGATACATTTAAGCTGCGTCACAGTTTTGAGTATCAGGTGCAATGTATCAGATTGATGCATCCTAAGGCCGCTATCCATTTGTTGCATTTCTGCATATCGTATCACCATTGCGTATCATTCGCTGACTAGATACAGTGTGAATACTACACGATTCTTCTTGTATCAAGAGTGCGCTGGATTTCAAAATGATCTATACGTGATTACAAGTTTTTTTGTAGCATATTTGGATACAGAACAAAGATCCTTTTGTTGTGTCTACTGATACTCAACGAGAATACGATACGAAAAAATGAAACAAATAGATACCGGCCCTTATCCACCTCTAGAATAGTAGCTACACTGCCCTTGTTGCTGAACATTATTTATCATAAATTATGTCCTGGGCGTTAAAAAAAGAATGGCATATTATAAGAACACATTATCGACAGTAGATGTAGATATGTAGATGATGGACCATTGGACTCAAGATACAGAGAACTGCAGTTGCATTTCACCAAAAAACGGCGGATTATAGTGTTTGTCGGATTATCAAGCTTATATTTTCTATAACTTTACTTTTTAAAGATATCAGAGCTCTTATCAAGGAACTACTTTTTTCGGGTATTTCATTTTACACGAGCGAAGATAAATTCATGGCCTAAACAAATCCAACTTTTGACCTGTAGATTGATAAACAAGTACGATGTAGTGGAAGCGCTCAATGTTAATGACTATTAAGATCCCAATTCTTTCTTCGATAAAATCAGAAACAACGAAAATTTGCTTAAATAAAATTCTTCTTTCTCTTCTAGATTGAACGCGAGAAGTCCGATCTCAGCGTGCAAGTTATTCAAATGTCCGAACGCCTTGAGGAGGCTGAAGGTGGTGCTGAATCACAAGTGAGTCTATTGAAATTCATATACTCGTACTCAAATCACTAAAATCGAAAAAAAAATTGTATTTCAGTTCGAATCAAATCGCAAACGTGATGTCGAATTGTCCAAATTGCGTAAACTTCTCGAAGATGTCCATTTGGAATCAGAGGAAACTGCACATATGCTTAAAAAGAAGCACCAGGAAATCATGTCTGATTTCCAGGAACAAATTGATATCCTCACTAAATCCAAATCTAGGTAAATTAATCGATTCGCTTTGATCACTGATCCCGAATTCTTCACTTCAATGTCGCCATGTAACAACAGAACATCGTCCATGGTCCATCCGAGTTCTGGTCAATCTTATGGGCAATCTTTCGGGCAATCTTGGAGCGATTTGTGCGAAGATCCCGCAGCAATATGTTAAGTGTCTGACTGTCGGGGGAAAAAAATTCGCAGAACGTTCAGCGTTCATCAAGCGGACTGTGTACAGACTGTTCGTTGAGCCACGCGGTACATCTTATGATGAAGTCTCTTATATTTGTCGATGATGGCGAATTATTTTTAGACTTTCTTAGCTTGGCGGTGAGCACCGCTCCGGTCCAAATATGTCGTTCGCTACAACCGCGCGCGTTTTCCTATCTTTCTCTAGCTAGTACTACTGTGGCACACCATGATGGAAATCTGATACATTTGCCTGCCGAAATCCACACGGAAAATTGGAAATCAAGTTTTTCGGTGAACGGTGAGCGTTTTTTTCACCTCATAACAATGTGGACAGGTACAAACGCAAAGTAGGTCGATGTTTTCTGCCCGTATTCTCGCTTCGATTTGGATCATGTTTTACCTTTATTCGATATTTCGCTGTTAAAATTAAAATTGGAAGCACTGGTGCATACAAGCAGTTAGTCGAATACAGAGTTTGCTGAACGGGAAGCACACGAATACTGAACTTTGGCAAACAAAATTAAGTGTTTTTGGCCAAAAGCAATGCTAATGTTTTCAGTATTATGCGCTATGTCCATACTATCAATCCACATAAAATATGATATTTAAAAATTAAATTTGAGGGAGAAGATATTTTACTCATTTTCATATTTCAAATTATTTTAATTTTAAATAATGGAACTTTGTTATCTTTACCGGGTATTATTTATGCAAAATTCCCAATCTAGCGGGTCATTCCATCAAGAATTGCAAAAAAGGCCAATTTTGTGACCTTACCATCGCCGATTCTTTTGAAAATTTGTGTACTTGAAGAATTAGGAAAAAGAAAAATATGATTTCAATTTTTTGTTTCTATCTCCTTTTTTCTAGTAGTTATAGTATGTTAAAGATTTCGCATAAAAGGTGGCCAAGTATTTTTCGAAAACTCATATTTCTGGTAATTTTTATCCTAAAATAATAAAGTACGACTTATTTTAAAGATTTTTATTTAAAAATTGCTGTAATATAAAAAAATATGAATAAAAATTATCCTTGAAAGTTTTTTTTTTTTCAAGAATAAGGATTTTGTCCTTTATCCTTGAATATCTCAAAATGCGTTTTATTTTATTTTTTATTTTTTTATATTTTGTAGGTTGTACTGTTTTTCAAAAATTAGCTTGTGATCTGAATGGGATCGGGGTCAAAAAAATCGAAGAACATCAGTACTTCTCAATTATGTTATAATTGTAATTTTTCTATAACATAATTGAGAAGCACTGATGTTCTTCGATTTATTATATTTTTTTTTTTTTCACTAATTCTTCGAGTATATAAATTTTCAAAAGAATCGGCATTACACTTTTGGAGATTCTTGATGGAATGACACTTTTTCTATAATGTAAATTGAGAAGCAATGATGTTCTTAGATTTTCTTACCCCGATCCCATTGAGATCCCAAGTTGATTTCTTGATATGTTTTGAAAAACAATATAATACACAAAATATAAGAAAATAAAGAAAATAAAAAATGAACTTTTTAAGATATTCAATGATAAAGAACAAAATCGTTATCCTTGGAAAAAAAATTTAAGGATAAATTTTATTGGTATTTTTCTTATTTTGCGACAACCTTCCGCTTTAAAATTAGTCCTATTTTATTATTCTATGATAAAAACTAACAGAGATATGAATTTTCAAAGAGAACTTGGACACCATTTTTGCGGAAACTTTAACATATGAGTTGGTACTATAACTAAGAAAAAAAATCAAATAGGAAAAAATATTTAAACTATATTTTTTTTTCCACTAATTCTTCAAGTACACAAGTTTTCAAAAGAATCGGCGATGGTATGGTCACAACTTTTGCGATTCTTGATGGAATGACTCCCTTTACCTTTGCAGACTACTCTGGATAAAGACACAAATAAACACACCTATTATAGTTGGATTGGAAGGTATTCTATGTTGTCAAATGTGTTTGTCAAATTTTTGACAAAATTTTGTCAAATTTTCACAAAATTTTATCAAATTTTTGACAAAAAATAGGATTTGGAAAGAGCAAATAAAATAATTTGACAAACAAATGTTGACGATATCGCGTTCTGCTCACATTTGCGAGCGAAAACATTCAAAAAAAACTACAAAGATGCAAGCAATTGGTTTGGTAATGGCCCGAGATTCTCTTTGAAAAATCAGTACCTTCTATTTTCCCAGTGCTAAAGATTAAGATAATATTAAAATCTCTTTAGTATCTCTATAGCCAAGAAAGTTGTTTGTCGAAATTTGAAGAGAAGAATGGGATCAACAAAATTTAAAAAATAAACTACATTGTAAATTATTCCGATTTCAGGACAGAAAAAGAGAAGTCCAAATTCCAATCCGAAGTATACGAATTACTTTCACAAGTCGAATCCGCCTCCAAGGAACGAATCATCAGCAGCAAACATATTGAAAAATTGGAAATCACCATTACCGAATTGCACGTCAAGATCGAAGAATTGAACCGTACTATTGTTGATATCACCTCACACAAGTCGCGCTTATCGCAAGAAAATGTTGAATTGATCAAGGACGTCCAGGACTTGAAAATCAACATCGAAAGCATAAGCTATTCCAGGAGTCAAGTTGTTTCACAACTTGAAGACGCTCGTCGTCGTCTCGAAGACGATGAACGTCGCCGTTCAATGTTGGAGTCGTCTCTCCATCAAGTCGAAACTGAATTGGAATCGGTTCGTATTCAACTTGAAGAAGAGTCCGAAGCACGTCTCGACTTGGAACGGCAATTGGTTAAGGCTCAAGGCGAAGCACAACAATGGCAAACGAAATATCACACTGAATCAGCTGCCCATGCCGAAGAAATTGAAGAGCTCCGTCGCAAATACACAGTCCGCATTACCGAGCTCGAGGAATATATCGAAACCCTCGTCGTTAAGGTTAACAATCTTGAGAAGCAGAAGAGTCGTCTGCAAAGCGAAGTTGAGGTTCTCATCATCGATTTGGAGAAGGCCAACGGTACGTGCAGGGAATTGCAGAAACGCGCTGACTCCTTGGAAAAGAATAACATTGAGCTTAAGTCACGTTTGGATGAGGCCATCCAATTGTACGAGGTTTCCCAACGCGACTTGAGAAACAAACAAGCCGAACTCACCCGTGTCACCCACGAATTGGACAAAACTCGTGATGCAAACAATCAATTGGCCCGTGAAAACAAGAAACTCGGAGGTTCGTAGTCTTGCCGTGAAAACTTTGGACTTCGAAAATAATCTTTAAACCTCTTACTCGATTTTTTCAGACGATCTTCAAGACGCCCGTAGCACCATTTCAGAATTGACCCGTCGCCTCCACGAACTCGAAATTGAACTTCGTCGTCTTGAAAATGAACGTGATGAACTTACTGCCGCCTACAAGGAAGCTGAAGCTGTAAGAACTTCATTTCAATAAAACTACAACTGAATACAATATCCGTTCTTGTAATTTTTTCAGGGTCGTAAAGCCGAAGAACAACGCGCTCAACGTGTTGCTTCCGAATTCGGAGAATACCGTCATCATGCTGAACGTCGTATCGCCGAGAAGGAAGAAGAAATTGAAGTTATTCGGTAAGTGTTTTATGGAATTTTTTCTTACTGGATTAATTTTGAACAAACTGCATGGTTTTACCATTTCGTCTTTTACCATAAAAATAAAAATATTTGATAGAACAATACCGCGGCCAGTTTGTTCTTGAAGATTAGCCAAAAAACACAAAGGACCCACTGCTGGTCTATGTCTATCTCTGCCAATAGCTACCCACCTAACCTATCCTGCTATTTCGTCTTATACAATAACTTACAGTGTAAGTTTGGCGCCCAACGTAGGGCATTATAAGATCATCTTTTAATTCTAATATAATATTGTATTATTATTATGTTTATAGCTAATTATTCGATACAAACGAGTATTCATTAGGTAAATCTTATCCATATTGTACCTAATCCTTGATATTTCTGTTGCTAATTTGGCGCCCAGCGTAGGGTAAAAAAATGCGATCTTAAAAAAATTTCACAGATTATCAACTACTTAACAACTGCTGTATTTGGAAACTCTTTCTATGCCAAAATAATATTATTTATGCACTGAACACAGTTTTCATAGCTAAATCGAGTGTCTTTCAAATCTAGAACTTATTTTGAGTACCTACTCTCTTTTTGGATAAAGTCGACGAAAGACAGCTGATATCGTCAATAATCTGCAAAAGAATCAAAATGTAATATGCCACCTCTATGAAATTCAGACAAGATATGCATAATATTAAGAAGTCCATTCCTTGGCAGAAACAGATCACATTTCATAGTGATCCCCAAATCAGAGACATCTATCCGCGACATTGGAAATTAAGTGAGAGTCATCTAGCGAGCACTTATATAAGGACGTCAACATCCCCAAAAAGACAGTACGAAGGCATTTGGCACAAATACATGAATGACTACAGAAATAAACTCAAACAACCAGAAATATAATCATGAAGGGCAAACTTCCAGTAAATATGAATAAGAAATTTGAAAACAAGTATTTCGAAATAAAGATTTTTCCAATTTACATTCAATATTAAAACGCTTTGCTGGTCTGCTTGTTAAACGTGTCAACATTGAAAATTTTGGCGAACCATTCTAAGACCTCAGGCGCCATTATCATCAACTAAAAGGAACAAAAAAAAAATTAAATCAAAGTATGACCTTGCTGAATCATTTCTGAATTCACCATCCTTGTGTCGGTATTGAATATGTAAAATTTAGGCAGACATTTCGACCCTTCAAGACCACCTTACGAAAAATATACACGTATCGAAACAAATGCGCCCGAATCTCGAAGCCGAATATAGTCCAGTGACAGTGTACTAGGTCTTGAAAACATTGCTCCTGAGATGTTGTGGGTTCAATTCCCACTCAACTAATAAATTATTTTAAGAATTTTTCAGTTGCTATTGGCTTCGAAATATTAAAAGTGAACCATGCGGATTGTTTAATAGGGTCACTACAATGGATTTAATACTGATCAGATGAGTTCTGTTTACATTCTTGTCAGATTCACAGAACTACTAGACAGTAGTTAATTTGTTTTAGGCAACATTGCTGTTTTGATAGATTATATCACAGTGAATGGTACCGAAAAATTATAACTAAGAGTTCTAGTTCGATTGCGACATTCGTGACGGACTATGGTCAAATGTGATAGTGACACGTCTGACAAAATCGAACAGCGGATTAATGTGACAAACGGGGCGTAACGGAAGAAACTGGACAAACGGGAGCAACAAAGCAACGGGAACAAACGCAGCAACGGGAAGAACAGAAGAAACGGGTGCAACGGGTGTAACGGAAACAACGGGAGCGTCGGGGAGTAAAACTGGAAGCAAAACTAAAAACCGTATAGCACCATACAAACGTGAGCGTATTCAACCATTGTCAATTTGACAAAATAAACAACAAAACACTTTCGTCTTGAATAAAGTAATTGGTGTATTTGACAATATTCTTTTGTTACAAATACAAAAAATTTTTGATTTGATAATTTATTTTTGTCATAAATACAAAAACTACAACATTTTTAATGAATAATTTCTCTTCAATTCAAAATTGTTTTTTTTATTTAGACTGTGGGTTTTTCAAAGAATAATGAAATTTTTCAATACGATAAACTATTTTGTTGGACGTAGGTGTATTGACCGTAGTTTTGTCGAATTTAACTGAATTTTTGTCAATGCTATCCGGGTTTTTTTCTGAGTGTAGTTTAAGTGGTAGATATTATTTTGAGTGTATAATTTAATAAGGTCGTTTTTTGCATTCCAAAAGGATCGTGATGTTTAATAATAGGAGCATTAGATCACATTGTTATCTTTTTCTGATGAAGCAGGATAAGCAATATGACATCTAAGGCTCTGATCATAAAAACCAGTACCGTGAAAGAGACTCTGGAATTTTGTGCATCAGTGACAGTGCCAAATATTTGATTATTGCAAACAAATGTTGTTAGATATTGTAATTGACATATTTTTGGTGTTATATTACTTAATTTGAACGTCGGACATCATTTGACATGGTCGGTTTGACAGAAAAAATTTGACGAGTCTGTCTGTACAGTGTTGCGAGCAACTAGCAACTAGAATATCATCTTCTGATTCCTTTTGCCAGTATGCTATTTGTGGAAAAATGGTTCTCTCCAATTATTTTTGTCAATTTCTAAAATGTCATTTAGGTACCGAACGTTCGTCAATTAATCAAATTTTTTGTGTGAGATTGTTTGATTTCGTGAACTATGCTTCGATAGCCTTTTTAGGTGCTTGCTACAACACGATTAACAGAAAACATGTACTGTAACCCTTGCGAAAATCGAAGTAAACTTTGGAAGAAATTGTTTAATGGTGCAGAAAATCATTCAACTTGTCAAAACTGAACGAGTTGCCTAGTCTGAACACTACTTTTTTAGCATGTTCATTTCATTTACTTAAACGCTTTTAACACACATAGTCTATAAAGGGTATAAAACTCACAATTCAGAGAACTCTACTTTCATCGCATGAATAGATTTAGTTTGTCATTTGATGATTTATCAACCGACTGTTGTTTCAAAATGTTCAACTTGTTTTGTAAGATTTTACCATTTTAATAACAGTTTTGGAAATTTGTCCGGCTTGAATAGAAATCAAAAAATTAAATTATTTAATTCCTAACCTGGAAACATAGCATCAAAAAGGTTTGAAAAACTTCCAAATACATGTAAAACTAAGTAGATTTTGATATGTAGAGATGCTCGATTTTTAAACGTATAAATGTATGTATAATACCCAGTACAGACTATGCGATTTAAACACATTTAAGGCAAGGTATCACTTCTGGACGGGAAAAAAATGCATTTTTTTTTTTATTTTATTTTTCATCCTTAACATGTTGAGAATACGGGGGCGAAAGGATATTTCGATATCGAATGTATTTCACGAGCTACAGACCGATTTGTGGAACGGTTGCCCCGATATTCAATACGATTTTTTTATAACGTCAAACTTTAAACGCGTTTTTCTCGAAACCACCTTTTCCGGAGCGCGGTACGTTCTACAGCTCGAACGAATGAATCGATTTTAATAAAATAAAGCTTAAAAGAAAGTAAACTAAATTTGGGGGCCGCAACGTTGAGTTTTTTTTTTTTATTCCACTTTTTTTTTTATTTGAGTTTTTAAGCCAAAAAAAGCGTGGAAAAAGTGATTTTTTTTCAAATAGCTGCCATTTTAGTCTCAGGGCGTTTTTCGAAAATCAAAAAACGTTGGGGCCCCACAGATTTAATTTAGTTTCATAAACTCTTTGAATTTTTGGTTTCGGATCACTTCGCGAGGCTGTAGAAGGTACTGCGTGAATCAACTCACGCCGATCGCGGTCTTACGTCAAAAAAATTCACAATTATTTTTCACTTATATTTCTATATAACCCATTAATTGTTTTTTTCCACATATATTTATTTTATATCCAACAAAAAAATCGTGAAATTGAGGCATTTTTCGGGTGTTTTAAGTGATACCTTGCCTTAAGTACGTCAAATTAACGTGTTACAAATGTAGTGTTCAGACTAGGCAACTCGATTAATTTTGACAGCTTGACGTGCTTTCTTTTGGCAAAGAGATTATCAGTTGTGTTTGTAAACTTTAAAAATTATTTCAAAGAAAAGTGTTGAGATTGTAATTTGCTAATACTTTCGTTGCATCAGTTTATAGATGAAATGGACGAAACAGAAAATAAACTGAAAGATTTAAAACGAAAATCAGATGAAAACATAAAGCGTTGTAGGAAACAGGTACAATACACTTCGCATCCACGATTTGTGCCAGTGTATCTTGTCTGGAAATGTATTGTCTCAAATTCGACAATTTTGAATCACACATCAAAAGTAGGTCTCATTTCTAAAAACCACATAATTCGCGGAACGTTTCTCGACCGGAGCACTGATTTTGAAAATAAAATTTGATGCACACATTGTTCAACACTATACCGAAGCTATTCCCCTGCCTCGTAGCCTCAGTAAGGCCATATGGAAGGTTGTTTGATAGTTTACATGGTAATTTGCCATATACTACTGAACAATGCCCAACAAATTTGACAGATGCTGCTTTAACAACATGGCCGCTGTAACAACAACAAATTTCGAGCGTCCCTATTGAAGCATTGTATGAAATGGACATTTGATATCGTGTGCCATACATTGTGCATAATGCTAGCTTAAACAAAATTGTCAAATCCAAAAATTGCCAGTTGCGGAATATAAACGTCAGTAAAATAATTGGCAACTCGAAATGAAATGACAAGCCGTACGTACAAAGCTAAACAGACAACCCAAATTGCACAAAAAAGGTTTTTTTTTCATGAAATTCTCCCACGAAAAAACAAAGCTCTACGCAAATTAGACAATTTTGCGACAGAGACAAATATTTGTAGCGAACTTCAATAATTGACATTTCAATGCCAAAATGTATTTACTCGTGGACCTATCGGATTTGCGGATTCTTCTTTTCTTTTTTTTTTAACCGAAAACAATACCACGACTTTCTCGACGAATGTATTGTGCGATCGATCGATGACGATCAATCAATAAATCCGAATGCAATTTTATTGATTCGAATCCAATGCCAAAGTAAGAGTATAACGCAACGAAACTTTTCACTTGACCCATTTCAGTTGGTCCTACTAATCTGATTCGAATCGTTTGAATTGATTTGGAGACCGCAGGGCTTGACGAATTTCGGTTTAAAGATTTTGTGATATTTTTTCGAAAAGAAATGAAATTAATATTAGAAATTGTTCCGAATCATTAAAAGTTCTGGTGCCTAATAGTTTCGAAATTAAACGTTTTTCGATCGAACTGGACTACGTAACGTACTGGGGCTGATCAAAGTGTAGCAAAAAGTGACCACATAATAGCGAAAACAAGCAGTTTCTAGCGAAGGGAATAGATTTTCTAGATGCGCTAGAATAGCTAGAAAATCGAGTGTAAAGTATGCGTTTGCGCATTGATCGGCTCAAGAAAATACTGTGTTCGGCCGCCGGACCCAAAAATACTTGAATTTTCTTTCAACTACAGCTGAATAGAAGCGTTTTCTTTTACTTTTACTTCGACGATTTGTACTAGCTGCTAGTTCTTTTTTTTATATATACATATATATATTTATATATATATATAGGAATACTAGATATATATTTAGCGTTTCTTCTAGAATAAAAATAAATTTTCAATGGCACTAATGCAAATGAATAGACCACGGCGACGCGGTAGGCTCCCCACTACCGTGTACGAGGATAATTATGGTTATGCCATAAACTTTTATCAGCCAATGATCGATTATTTAGAAGCTAAGAGACGTGGTGATCGGGCCCAGTATCCTCATTTACCGTGGTCCAACGAGCGTAGCCTATCGAAATATCGACCCAGTAAGACAGTGCATGCCTATACGGACGAAGAAGTCAGTAGGCTTTCGCGTACGGCATCCGATCGAGCTAATCAGGACTTAATAAATGCTCGTGTTGTGATACGATCACCATTTAGTGTTGCTAAAAGTGCGGACGCAGCGCGTTTAACGAAACATATTCGGACGGATAGTGTGGTGGATCGAACGAGACGTCGTAAAATCGAACGCGAAGAGAATCTACGGGAAGAGGATCGTCTGGAATATCAACGATATTTACGTTTAAGGAGCAGAATGGACGATATTCGGGATGTGGAAATTTCGGCCGATTTAAAGCGTGCGATTCGCGGTAAATCGGCATCGGCAATAACGGCCGCACTCCTTGCCGACTCCGAAAAGAATATCAAATCGGCTAGGCGGGAAGAGGAGGAGTATCTGGCGCAGACAACATGCCGATCGAGTCGCGCGATCAGCGAAAATCGCCTTATGCACGCCACTCACATTGAGCTAATGGATGAACGACTGATCGACAATCTGGACTTTAAAGTATCGTCGTCTCTGTGCAATGTCAAGCGACAACTGTGCAATCTTAATCAAAAGACTGTTGAGTTCTATGCAGATTCCAGGTGTGTGCCGTTTGTGTCCTTTATGTTATCCCCTTTAGCTCGTATCGATCGATCTCAATTCGATCGATTTCAAATCCTATAAATATGTCACAGAATTCCGATCTTGCGTGCGAAGATCAATCAGCTAAAAAAGTTTGTACAATTTATCGTACGATTCGAAACAAAAAGAATCGTGAAATCTATTTCGAACGTGGTATTGGGTGCAGATCATCGATCTATCCATCTGGCGCATTTATCACATCGATCGGTCTGCATCTATTTTAAGAAGTCGCTTTCAAATAAATCTTTTATTCATTCTTCGTTTCTGCGTTAGCGCAACGTTGGATTACGCAAGTACAAGTGCCTCGAATGTTATGTCACGCGAATAAGGTACCCCGCGCAAAACCATTACACGACTATTTCCTATTTTGATTTTTGTTTTTTTTTTCGCTTTTCCGAATTTTCTATTTTGCTTTTATCTTTTGCTAATTTGTGCACTTAAGAAAATATCTTTAAGAATAATAGCGAAAATATGCTCATTAGTGTGGGGGGGGCCTTGCTACATCGATTTAATTAATTAAAAAAAAAAAAAATAATTAAAAAGCGAGAATGGGTCGTGAAACTATTTGGCACGACTTTTTTTTAAGTATTATTCGAATAACAAAGTCGTTGGTTTTTGCTATACGTTAGCACCAAGCTTGCATTTGTATTGCATTTTTTGAACTGCACTCTCCGACTTCTTTTATCTGTTTGACATTTTGGTGACGATTCTTTTGTCTTTTTTTTATTTGATGCACATTTTAAGGATTTGATTTCATTTTCTATTTTTAGAAACTTTGGCCCATATTGTAAATGTTTTCATTATTTAGTCACTCAGGTATTTAGGATATAAAATCTATGGCGCGAGAAAACGATTAAGTGACTATCGAAATAAAGGCGGAGATAGTGACCTGAAATTGAAACTTTGCCTTGTTGAATTTAGTTGTAATGGCTTTGATTGACAGCCGCCTACATAATAATTAATTTAAGGCTTACCTTGTTTGCTGTGGATTACCTGATTTCATTTTGAAAAAAACTGATACATATGTATGTAGGTATATACGTGGCTGGCGATCCTCTTTGGAAATGGTCCAGAAATGCTGGAGTTCTCGTCAGGCGCAGATCCAGGTACAGTCTCAAAGACTCTTTAAGAAGCACTTGCATATCGCTTAATATCGGCTTCGGCAGTAATTTCAAGCTCACAGTGGCACTAAATTGGTGCAGAGGTGAGCAGAGTTACTTGCGTTGTTACACTCAGGTGTGTAGCTATCCCAAGGAACATAAACAGTCGCTATTACCACATATATCGGTTGGCGTGACTTCGAGGAATGACCTTCGCTTTCTTCGAGTGCAAGACAGTGGTCCAGAGAAAGCGAGGATTAGAGCCGAAAGCCAAGTAGTACTGGATATAGTTGGGCCAACCCTTTCACATGATCCGCACTAATACAGTTACCAGCACTCGACAAAGTATCTTTTATACAAAAGTTGGAAAAGTTTGGAAACTGGATATCAATGGACAACCATCATCATCATCATCATCAATGGCGCGACCGCCCAAATCGGGCCAGAGTCTGTGGGATCAGTGGGTAACAGTTGCCCTTAAAACCTTAACCTTAAGACTCGATCGACATTCTTCTTTCTTTGCAATAGAATGAGTAATACAGTTCTTACTATTATGAGTCAGTTGAAGTCTCTTGAGTCACCAATCTTATCAGATCATAAATAATTTTTGGGGCATGCAAAGTTTGCTGAACTTTGCTGCAACTGCATGGACTTTTGAATTTAATACAGAACTCGAGACGCGAGCCCAACTCTCGAGAGCACATTAAGTTTCTCAAAAGTAGTGACCACTAGGGACCCTTGTGGGTGTGTGGCGCTTCTGATACCAACCCTAAACAAACCTACAGTGTAAATAAACTTGTTCATAGTTTTAACGAGTACTTAACCCTCGTTTTCTTTCTGGCTCAATGGACATCGACTAGGAGTAGATTCTCCATCTCCATGACCTAAACACTGGAGACTTCGTTGTTTCCAAATTAAAATTCTACGCATGTCTAAGAGATACGGCGAATTTCGGGAAAAAATATTCAACTCTTTTTACACAGCGAGGGGTTGAACGTCGAAAATTTGCGAAAATTAGTCGTTTATATATAAGAGCCGGTGGAAGAATCCCTTTTAACTCACTTCGCGATTGAGTATCTCGATTGTTAGTCTTTTGCTGGCTTTTTGATAGTAGCGTAGCTTGGCTTTATTTAAAACCTCCAATATCATCGAGAAACAGGGCGCCGAGGCTCCAACTTCTCGTTTGATATATAAGAGCCGGTGGAAGAACCCCTTTCAATTCGCTTCGCGGTTGAGTATCTCGATTGTTAGTCTTTTGCTGGCTTTTTGATAGTAGCGTAGCTTGGCTTTATTTAAAACCTCCAATATCATCGAGAAACAGGGCGCCGAGGCTCCAACTTCTCGATTTTGATGAGCCGAAGCTTTCGTGTAGGTGGACTATATGTGGAATCGTTTACTTCTGGCAATCTTCCTGGTTCCCTACGCACTACAGACTTCTTCGTTTCTAAACTAAAATTCTGCGCATGCCTAAGATATACGGCGAATATCGGGAAAACATATTCAACCCTTTTTACGCAGTTAGGGGTTGAATGTCAAAAATTTATGAAGCTTGGGTTCATTTGAAACCTGCAATATCATTGAGAAATAGGGCGCCAAGGCTCCAACTTCCCGATTTTGATGAGCCGAAGCTTTCGTGTAGGTGAACTATACGTGGAACCCTGACTCTTCCACTACTGAGTCGCCACTGCTACGAGAAGTGACCAATGTTAAATTCATCTTGAAACCGGTCTTGTGCAGGCGAGTATTGATCTTAATTTGGAATTCGTGCAATCAAGATCGTTTACAAGTGTTTGTTTCATGGTAATTTCCAATTGCGATCGTTTCGGGTTTTGTGTACTCGATTCTTGGTCTTAGCTTGCTATTGTAGTCACGATTAGAGATGGGTCATTCCGGAGTGAACTGTTCCAAAAGAGCAGTTCATTGAAGTGAGTGAGTGAACTAACTCACTCCTTTTGGTGAACTGCAGCTCCATTCGCCACAACGTTCCACATCGCCGCCGAACGCTGTTTTTTTAGTCACTACAATCACGGAGCAATGAAATGAACTGGAACTAGTTCCTTTTAATGAGTGAGTTAGCTCCGACTCACTCACTAAAAGAAACTGCTTTGCCCATCTCTAGTCTCGATGTTGTTCTCGACATCAGCATCATAATCTGTGCTTTATTCCTTTTTTAAACACCAGAGATGAATATTTAACTAAAAAGTCTTCGTTAGCAACTCTTTCAGTCATCTCTTTTTCTATGGCCATAGGCTCCAACTTCCCAGGTTATACCTCGATATAATTTTCCCTTCTTTTGACCAAACGCGTCCATGTAATGCTATTGTATTCTTTTGACCTGCCCATAGCCAATAATGGGCTTAGTGTAACTAAGAGCACTGCTTGTCCTACGGTTAAGATCTGAGTTCGCAAAAATTTAGAACCACTGATATTTTATTAATCGTTACCATTCATTTCCAGCAAACAAACTGCCATTGAAATCGAACAACTTAGTGCCCGTGTAGTTGAAGCAGAGACCCGATTGAAGACCGAAGTTGCCCGCATCAAGAAGAAGCTTCAAATCCAAATCACCGAATTGGAAATGTCCTTGGATGTTGCCAACAAGACAAATATCGACTTGCAAAAGATTATCAAGAAACAATCTTTGCAATTGACTGAACTTCAGGTTCACTACGAAGAAGTTCAACGTCAATTGCAACAAACCCTTGACCAATACGGTGTTGCTCAACGCCGTTTACAAGCACTCACTGGTGAACTCGAAGAGGTTCGTCTCAACTACGACAACTCAATTCGTGCCAAGCGTGCCGTTGAATTGCAATACGAGGAATCCTTGACCCGTATCACCGAACTTACCACCATCAATGTTAACCTTGCTACATCCAAGGCTAAGATCGAACAGGAATTGGCCATCGTTGCCAACGATTACGATGAAATTACCAGGGAGCTACGTATGAGTGACGAACGCTACCAGAAAGTTCAGGTTAGATTATTCGGATCACGATTCGACAGTTGAGTCGTACTGAACTCGATCTTCAAATTACAGGTAGACCTTAAACATACTATTGAATCACTCCATGAGGAACAAGAACGTATCATCAAGATCGAAACCATTAAGAAGTCGTTGGAAGTCGAAGTCAAGGTAAGTGGTTAACATCAGCTTCCGATGGAAATTCTACAGCTAGCATTTCTGATTCCCGTAGAACTTGTCGATCCGCCTTGAAGAAGTTGAACTCAACGCTGTTGCTGGAAGCAAACGCATCATCAGCAAATTGGAATCACGCATTCGCGATTTGGAAATTGAGCTCGAAGAAGAGAAGAGACGGCACGCCGAAACAATCAAGATCTTGAGGAAGAAGGAACGCACAGTCAAGGAAGTCATGATCCAATGCGAAGAAGATCAAAAGAATATCATCTTGTTGCAGGAATCATTGGACAAGGCCACCTCTAAGATCAACATCTACAAACGTCAAGTATGCGAACAGGTAAGCAGAAGCCATTCAGTCAAAATTCAGTTAAATTAAAAAATCGATTAACTTTTTTCAGGAGGGTATGTCGCAACAATCTGTAACTCGTGTCCGTCGCTTCCAACGCGAACTTGAAGCAGCCGAAGATCGCGCCGATGTTGCCGAAAGTAATTTGAATTTAATCCGTGCCAAGCACCGTACATTCGTAACCACATCGTCGGTTCCTGGCTCCCAAGTATATCTTGTTCAAGAGAGCACAAGAACGATCACCGAATAAACAACAATCATATTACCTAAAAAAAAAAAAGAAATGATCTAAACAAAAGAAAAAATCGTTAAAAACACTTAAAGTTAAATAAAATAATTTTCTTTACAGCAAATTAAAGTAAAAAAACCATTGAGAATTCCCTCAATATATCGATCCTTTTTTATTCAAACCACAATGGCAAAATATAATTTATTAATATTATTTTATTTTTACAACAAAACAAAAACCAACAATAGAGTGTAATCCCGAAATAAAAAAAAAAAATTAATATCACAATATAACAGATTGAGAGGGAACACCAACAACACCAGCAACAACAAACAAAAACGAACAATTCTTTTAGGTATTTTAAGTTCATCGAACGCCATCGATCGGGATTATCATTTATTATTACTAATTAATACATATAACTTACACAATACTATTTAAACAAAAGCCAATGAACATCTAATATAATCACTGCAGTGTGTCAGTTATGCCACCTCAGATAAACGAACCTAAGACAATCTGCAATTGTGTTTTACTTCTTTGCCAGCAAGAACCTAATGCAACTTTATGTCCGTTTACAGCCTTCAATCACTGCCGTAATTGCAGATTTTTTTTGGATATTTTGATAGTTTTGTAAATTTTAAAGATTGCCCTTGTGTCCTGCTAAACAGTTAAATTGTTGTTCGAATAAACCGAAACTTATTTTATTTATTTTATTTCGAGTTTGTTTCATTGGCCGTTCGAGAGTAACATCATCAAAATAATATCGAAATCAAGTGTCAGTTTTAAAAAGAACTTTTTTTATTTTTAGAATTTTACTTAATTTTTTATTCATAATTGCGTATGCATATATTTTCCAAAAAGAAAAGATTATATTATATAAAAGACTGTTCAATCGGCCTGTCTATCTGCAGATCATACGGGAGAACGATATATATATGCTGGCCCTTAGACAAGTTTAATATAAATTTAATACAAGTGAAGTTGTGGTGACTTCCGTAAATGTGAAGACATTTTGACAGGGTATTTGTATGGCAGCTACACTAAGGGCTAATGTTATATTCTTCATAATTACATCTTTGGCTTCACTTACTCGAAAATCATCACATATAAAATTTCAAAGTCATAGCTTGAACCGTTCTGAAGTTATCGACCAATGTTCTTGGACACATGTTTAAGGACTTTTCGTATGGAAACCACCCGAAGGAGTACGACGATATTTCCCGTTAAAGAACTTTACCTTTTGGATATTTTATTTGAATATTTCTATATACATATATACATTGAAAATCAAGTACAAACAATGCTCTACCGGAAAACTATCTTCTCATTTAATTTGGTAAATTTTAGGTGCTAAATTCACTGAGGTCAAATTTCGTAATTTTTTGTGATTATTGATGGAATGGCCCTCAGTTTGTCAATATTTTAGTGATTAGGCGGAATTCGTTCGTTGGGTCTATGCGCGCTGTATACACATTGCACACGACCAAACGAATGTTCCGATACGATCTTTCGTTTCTCGAACTACTGTGAAATCTTTAGTTATTTAAAAAATCTGCCAACAGTCTGAGCGCAACTTTATTATTTTTCCGGCAGAAGTTCGGAACGTTTTTAATTCGGGGATGCGGTGTATGTTACTATATGTGACTGAGAACCTAACAAAAAGTTCGGGAAACGGTTAGAATAGAGTGTAATATATGAATTATATAATTGGGTCATATTCCAGGATGCGGTCTAGAGGTTGGAAAAGAAAAAAACTTGAAAATAGGTGATTATTAAACAAGCCCGTGGAAGTGAAAAAATATTCGATATCTGATCAGACCTGAGAGATATGGTGGAATTTATGAAAAAGTATACAACCACTTTACACCCCCTAGAATTTCAAAAAATCTTGAAAAATTTTTCTAGGTATTCTTATGAAGAGTCTGTAGAATAAAAATGAATTCAATATTTGGAAAGACCTAGTAAATATGACGAAAATCGTGAAAATATATGCATTTTCTTTTCACTGATCATAATGTTTGCCTCGCTTCTGAACGCCAATGGATATTCGAATTTTTTTTCATAAAATTGCTTCTAGTTGATTTACATATACACACCATGTTTCAACTTTCTAGCATAAGCCGTTCTATGGTCAGGAAAAACACCCCGTACCATATTACCCCTAAAAAAAATTATATTTTTCCAACATGCCGCTACTAAAACTCTACCTAAATACCAAGTTTAAGGTTTATATCATTTCAGGTTCTTAAGATATAAGCATCGGAACTTTTTCCTTCTCACCCTTCTCCACCCTCACCCTCTACACCCTCATCCCAAATTTTTTTCCCTAATAGGGTTTAATTAGCGCTACTTCTGGTAAAAATTTTAAGCATCTCTCTTAGCAGTTCCGCTGTTCTATTCTGAAATTTTTTTTTACCTGCTAGAAAAAGGGGTTTGAGTCCGTGGCTAAAATTGACCTGAAAAATCGCATTTCTTGCCCCGAAAATTTCGGCGGTGCAACTCCTTTAACCTCAAATGTGCGTAAGAAACGATGAAAATAAGAAAAAAATATCCTACGACAACAGCGGCAAACGATTTAAAAGCATAAATTAAACTGTCCAACGGGTCATACGGTAATTAGAAATCATACGGCGTGTAGTGAAAATTTATTTAAATTTTAATAATAGCTTTTTGACCTGAAAGCGTTCTATTGTAAATTGACCTGTCGGACGGAACTGTCAAAAAAGAGGGCAGAACTGCAATAATTTTGCATCTTTACATTACCATTAGTAGTCCATGAACTGTAATAACGCTGTTTATTTGTATGAGCAGCGCACAACATATCTTTTTACAAATTAATAAAATAATAGTAAAATTCTTACGATTAAAATTATCGGTTTTATTTTGTCTACCGCTCTTAAAAGAAATTAAGCCTTTTCTTTTAAGACAAATTGCCACACAGCGAGCATTTATTTTTTCGACGACTATTCAACGGATAAGCTTTTAGTGACTTTGAACTTTACTGCAGTATCTATCAGTGCTGTCGTTTTGTTATTTTAAACAGTCGTGCATTTAAGTGAAAAACAGTAGTAATTCAGTAGTACCTACATACATGACTTTAAGGTCAAAGAATTATGAAAAAAAATTATATAATATAATTTTTTTCCTGTGTAAATGATGATGCCTGAATGCTGTTAGGAAATGCATACATATCTCCGGTATAGTTTCTATTTCTATCATAGAATAATAATTTGGAACTAATTTTTAATTAGAAGGTTACGAGAATAAAAAAAAACAAAGTTATTTTCAGTCGGTGAATATGATGAAACCAAGGCAATTCACGTTTATAGGGTTGTCGTTATTTACGGGACGATTCATATATTCTCGAATGTGTAATATATGTACCTATGTACCTACATATTCACACTAATTATAATTATTGTCAAACATCAAATAACTTTAAGTTATTAAGCTGTTAAGTTCAAGTTGAAGACAATTGCACGTTGTAATGTATGTAAAGTGTTGATTAGTTTGTGAGTTTTTATTATTTGCAGTTTAATTTTATTTATTGAATAAACAGTTGTGTTAGAAAGTGAGTTATCGGGGTAAAACATTCTAAGGTCGTTTCCTTGCTTCAGGGCCGTCATTTCAGCTTTTTCTAGGGGGGGGGGGGGGGGGGGCAAGATGTTATGAATGTACATATTCTTATATGTACCTATATAAATATAAATTTATTATCTAATATAAAATAAAATCAGTTTTTATGGAAATTACGATGGGAATCTACACCTGTGAACCGTTCCTTCCCAAATTTTGCATGGACATTCTCGAGACTACCGGACAGGTAGTGGACATATTCATATATTCCTGAAATTGGTGGTTCGCGAGTTATTTCAACATTTGAGCTTTTTAGTAAGTTAAATCAGATTAAGTTGACATAAAAATAAAAGTTTACAACTACAGTCGTAGCCGAGCGGGTAAGGCGTCTGACTAGAAATGTGGGAGCGTAGGTTCGAATCCAGCCGACCCCGAACATGTCTGATTTTTTTTTTTTTTTTTTTTAATTATATGTTTCGATTTTACTACCGGCTGCGAACACGTGACGTGAGTAACAGGGGCGATGAAACATAATTATATATTACAGAAATTGGTGGTTCGCGAGCTATTTCAACATTTGAGTGGATGAAGTATGAAGGATGGTGGATAGAGATTGGAGGATGAATGGAGGATGGTGGATGGAGAAAAATGAAAAATGAAAAATAAAAAATTAAAAACTAAAACTTAATAATTAAAAATGAATAGTAAAAAGTGAAAAATGAAAAATGGCTTTAATGTCTCCAGTTTCTTGAGCTGAAAAAGTGTATTCGAAACGGGAGTAATGTATCAACGGGAGAAACAGGACCAATGGATAAACGGGAGTAACAGGGGCGATGGAACAACGTGAGCGTAGCCGCGGTACGCGGCATATTACAGGGGGCGATAGAACAACGTGAGCATAGTAAGCGTAGCCGCGGTACGCGGCTAGTATACAATATATGAGAATACCAAATTCAGAAGAGGGAGAAAGGGCCCTCCCTGCCCCCCTCCAAAAATGTCGTCCCTGCCTTCGTCTACGCCTATGTTGACGTCACAGCATAACATTGTTATTATAACAGTTTAGTAAAAGCTTGGCTAAACCGTCAAAATTGCTCAGCTGATGCTTATTTGACACTTCAAAAATCAAAAATAAAATTAAATTCCATAGAAAAATTTAAATTTTTTTACGTTTGAAGTAAAGCTTGCTATGATTATACAGCAAACTATTCGAATGCGAAGTACATATAGTTAATGCACAAATCAACAAGGAATCAAGACACTACTTTGCTAGGTCTGACGTCATGAACTGTTCTTACTAGACGTAGACGTCAAAGCAAGGTATTGGGAAACGACCTAGGTAGGTATCATGAATTTGGGTTGTTTAATGAAAAATGACGTTTAACATTCGCAATCGTAGTCGCTTTTTATTTAAATTATTAGCCAAGTATGTCTCTTATGACGTACGAAGAGCTTACAGTTTCAGGGCCACTGTGTTAACAAGCAAATCATTTCATTTTCTCTGCAGCATGCTGCTGAAGTATTACGAAACTCCGTTGACTTGCGTCGAATATCGTCATTCGAAACGTCAAAATTAAATTTCGCGCAGAGTACACTGCTGCTTTTGGTTGATTTTGCGGTACATAAACCGGGAATTTCCCTAAAAAGTTGACAAGTGGTCGCTCTTTTAGTTTTCAATCGTGCTGTGAGAGCAGGGTTGCCAGGTCAGGCTATTTATCGCCAATTGGGCTACACAGATCATGTTGTCGCTACAAAAAAATCAAGGTTTTGATTTATCTAACTTGGGCTATTTCTTATTTGAATCGGCGAATTTTGGGCTATCTTGAATTCGATAAATTTTGGGCTGTCTTGTATGTTATATTGCGAATTATTGATGCGTAAACAACCAAAATTGTCGGATTCGGGACGATACCAATCCACACGAGATATACCAGCACCAAATACGTCTCGGGAAAGTCACTGTTTGGTGCGGATTTTGGTCTGGAGAAATCATCGATCAATGCTTCTCCCAAAACGAAACTGGCTTTGCCATGACTGTCAAACGATCGATGATAAGCAACTTCTTGTGTCCTAAAATGGATGATATATGTAGATACCGACGTTATGTGGTTCCAACAGGACGGCGCTACGTGCCTCACAGCGCATGTCACAATAGATATTATGCCAATGATTTGGGGGCATCATTAATCCCACAAATTATTTTTTCAAATAAAAAAGAACTGGATAGATATCTCACACACAACTTATTTTATTTGCATTTAAAAATTGAGCGTCCTTTATCTCATGCTGCAGGCTAATCCCGAAGGGGGCTTAGACGACATATCTGATGAGTCACGCCCGTGGTGCTGAAACGTTATTCTCGTTATTCTCGGCCCACAGGGAAAACATGGAAGGTGGATAGGTGATGCCTCGGCAGATAACGTAGTATCTGTCTAATATGTATGAGAGAGGGCGTTGTCGGGAAGACCCACTCCAAGGGCAAACAGAGGATAGACCTAAAAAGCCTCGTTCCACTACATGAAGTCAATTAGCGCGAACCACGGTTCACTCATTCACTAAAAATGTAAGTGGATCTTACTCACGGACAAGCTGCATTTGGACGTCCTTATTGAATTTTTACCATAATTTTATCGATGTTCATGAAAATTAGATATTGTTTATTTTATTTAAAATTGGCGATTTTGGGCTACTCGGCGTTTGAGAATTGGCTACTCCCTCTCTTGAAAACCTGGCAACCCTGTGTGAGAGTAGTGTGCTTTGCCCGGCTGTCTCTTAATCAAACAACACCTCGTTTAAAAGGTTCGGCCGACGTCAAAGCGCCATTAGATCGCAATTCGCAGTAATTTGAAGAAGTCGTTTGATTTTCCTGTTCCTGAGAGTTCAAAGGCTGAATTTAAAAGAGACAAAATGTCTAACGAACAGACCGCACGTGACTTGCAACAGTTTTTAGGGAGTTTACACGGCTCGAAGGACCTCATTCCATGGGATTTGTAAGTCGAAAATTCTACTAATCGGATTGAACTTTAATTTCAAAAATTTCTTTTTAGATACTCAGCTGATGATCGAGAATTCCTGCAAGATAAAATCAAACTGCTTATCCCAGACGTCGAACAGGAAAACATCAACAAGAAACTGGTAAGATCTGTGGACAAAATCCTTTCAGAAAAATACGGTGCATCAGTTTTCGGGTGCCGTGACTCATGGTAAGCAAGCCCCTATTTGAAAATTATTCACGATGTCGTTTGTCCGAATGGAAGCTTCGCGATTCTTCTAAACCTGTTTGGAATATTCTGTTCCGTTTCTCTTTAAATCAGGTCAAAGCGGCAGTGTGTTGTGTGAGTGTGTTACGCAACGAATTATTTTTAATTAAAGCTGCGCAAAAGTTGGGTACTTAAACTCCGCTGTTATCAAAACACTTGTTGGTATCGAGCTGATTACAGTTTCATCGCGAGGTAATTGAAATTGCGACGGAATTGAAATCATTCAACCCGCGTGAGACATGACCGATCTACCTTCCGGTTTTGATCTGAAAACCGAACTAAGCTTTATCAGAAGAAACAATCGCAAACTTAAATTGTAGACAGAAAATTCAATGGACCGCGCCGATCGTTGTAGAACGGATGACTGTCGGCGATAGACCACAGTTCGATGAAATTTTTCAAAGGACAAATAACGTTTTGCATACGATGCTATTTCGACAATTGTTTGAACTGTAACGAAACTTTCAGATCAATCAACCTCGGTGGACGCACAATCTCCCAGCCAAAACTGAAGGATTTATTACAATAGACATGCAAGCATATTGGCGCAGAGACTAGGCGGTACATATCAAATGCGCCGGGGATTACACTAGCAAATCAAAGAAATGGAAAGAGAAAACGAAAATTATAGGCGAAACGGTGGCATCTCAGAAGACTGGAACATTCGAACAGGAGACGTGAAACAGAAATATTCTAGCTTTCTATAGAACTTGTAATCCACATAAACCAAATACAGTAGAACCTGAATAAGTGACTACCTATCTTCACCATTTGCCAAAAGTTGCAATTTTTTATTGATTTTTCAGACGCTTGGGTGAGAGTCCACGTTTCGCTTGCATATAGTAGCGCACAGGGTTTCCGATCTGTGGGGAATTCACCAAAATTGGGGAATTTCAACGTTGTTTGGGGTGTTTGTGGGGAATTGAGGCTAATTTGGGTAAATTGTGTGGAATTGCGAGGAATTTTGGGGAATTATAGAACGACATCTGTAGATCAAAGCAGTCAGTTAATGTTCACGTACTAAAAACAGATTTTTAGTAAGAAAAACATCTGATTTACAACATTCCAATGTTCATTTTTACCCAGCGTCCAAAATTTCGTGGACATACATAGCAATATCGCAATTCTTCTACAGAATTTTTACCCAGCCTGCCAAATTTCGTGGACATACGAACCAATATCTCTATTCTTCTGCAAATCATTCGTAACGACCATTTTTGTCTAAGTAGGCTAGGTTTTAATCCATGTCACTTTTTTGTGGTTTCTGTACTGCATTTTAGCTGTCAAAATGGTGAAATATATAAATTTTTATAAAAGATGAAATGATACATGGGAAATGTATTGAATGTTAACTGTTAAGCCCATGATTCAATCATTGCAGCACTGCATTCTTACTGCATTGAAGGGCTCAATTTTTTTATTAAAATTTTTTACTCGCCTCGCTCGATTCACAACATTTTTGACACAGAACCAACAGGTGATTCTGAATTTTTCCAATTCAACTCGTACTTATTGATTTTGTATGAAAAAATGTGACAGCTAGTAATATTGTTCTAATGCCGCGTTTCCACCTATGCCTTCATATGCGTAGGGCATATGCGCTGAGCATACGTTGGAACGGCAAGCATATGCTACACGCATATCCCTTTGATCTGCGTCGAAAACCGCCATCGAAGCAAAGTTATAGTTTATATATGTTAAATATAACTTTATTATTTTTCGGGTCAAAGTTCGGGAGCGATCAAAATTGGAGTATATCGTCAGTTCTTTCGAGATTATGACTGTTCTTGAAAAATTAACTTTGTTCTAAAAATAAAAATATTTAAAATATAAATTACCAATTTTATATCTCATCAGAATTAAAATGCGGTGGAAGTGAAAAGCGATCTAATATCTCATCAATCCTAAGAAATATGTCGATGCTTTAAAAAGTATACAGACCTCTTACATCCCTTCGGATTGAATTTTTAAAAATACTGAAGTTGACTTTTTGGCGCTAATATAAGAATCTGTGAAAACATATGCAACCTACTTACACCCATTAGAGGGTGGAATATCCAAAAATCCTGAAAAGAGTTAATAGACAGCACTAAGGTTCCTGTATACGCACTCACACTACTCACCCTACCTTAGGTTTGGCCGATGCATGCTCAGGTCGAAAACCAGTAAATTTAAATTTTTTTGATTTTATTGGGGGAATATCACATATCAATTCGAAATAATCTATTTTCGGTACAAAATAGGAAATTTCCATAAAAGAAATAGATAATGTACGTAAATTTACAAAAGAAAACCTTAATTCGCGCACACATACTATGCACACATACTATGCACCTATACATCGAAATTTCGTGCAGCCAAACCTTTTTTCAGGTTATGTAGTGGTCTTCTAGTCCAATTTTGGGCTATCGGCCGAACTCCTACTAGAAGGGTGTGTGAGTATACAGTGACTCTAGACAGCACGAGAAAGTAAAAACCAATTAAATTTTTTGCCACTTCTAAAAGAAATTACGGAATTCGTAAAAACGTGTTCAACCCTTTTCTACCCTCTTAAGGTTGAAGAAAGTAAAAACTTAACAACTATTTTTAGGCGATTATTACGCAAGCCCATGAAAGTGGAGAGATATTCGATATTTTAACAGGGCTGGGGGGAAATGCAGAATTCATGAAAAAGTATACCTCCTTGGTAGAGGTAGAATTTAAAAAATCCTGAAAACATTTTCTACATATGAAAAAGCCGTAGAATTAAACTGAATTCAATATTTGGGAAGACCTAATAGATATGACGAAAATCGGGAAAATATACGTATTCCATTTTCCCTGATAATATTTTTCGACCTCCTTCCAAAATACTAATGGATATTTAAGAATTTTTTTTATCTAAGTTATCACCTTTTCTAGTTGATTTACATATACATACTAACTTTGTAGCATAAGCCGTTCTATATACTAGTTAGGAAAAACCAAAAACACCCCAAGAGGTGGGGCTGAAAAACTTTTAATAGCAATATCTCACGATATTTAATTGCAATTAAAAAATAAAATTCGGATTCTGTATAAAAAGTTTGATAAATAAAGTAAATTTTTTTAAGGAGGTTATGAAGCATGGAAGTGGAAGGTATACAAATTTTTCGGAAATACAGAAACTAAGAGTATAGGGCGAGAAATATCAGCAATCTATGAAAACATAGTCGAAATATTACCGCAACTAGCATGATATTGCCCTGTATTGCTGCATTAATCGCTCCACTAGTTTTGTCAATAGCCGTCGGACAATTAATCGTTTGAAAAATTGCTCGTGTACAAGCACCTTTAATAGACTGGGATTTGAGCGATTTAAGCGTACCGAAGTTATCGGCTAGTATTCTTGAACGCATGTTTTAAGGCCTTTGTATGGACCCGAAGGAGTAGCACGATTGTACCAGTTAACGAACTTACGTTAAAATTTCAACTATAAGTTCAGATAATAAATGGAATGGGGGGGGGGGGGGGTATTTTATAAACTTTTTGCCTTGCTCCTCCCCCTCCCCCTGGAAGAAGTTCTATGGGTGCCCTTGATCATTATATATTAAATTTATTAGTTTTCATTATGTCTACATTTTGGGTATTATGCGGGGAATTTCAATACTTTTTGGGGAATTGCGGGGAATTTGAACATTTTGTTTGGGTAATTTAATCGAGAGCAAACTGCATCCCTGAGCACAGGTCTTATTTTCGTCTTGTAAATGCGAAGTTTGCTCAGACTGCATTTTTTTCGAATTTAAGATCGGGAGAACCGTGAAATACGCCTTATTTGCTAGTGTGACTCGTTGCATTACTTCGTCCCGTTCTTTGCCGTCTATTACAAGGTGTGATCCCAAAGAATGATAATTGATTCCACATTCTTCTAGCACTTGTTTTACTGAAAATATATCAGAAAATCAAGAAAATTAGCTATGTGGTATTTCTCATAGATTCCGACATAGAGCTATAACCAACGGAGATCGCAAAGCGCCGTTTCTGTATAAAGCACTTTGAAGCAGTTTGATGCAAAATTGAACATTTTTGTATGGAGCATTTCATGCCCGGGGGCGGCAGTGAAATGCAAATAGTAGCGAAGTATTTAAAGGTTGGGCTGTTTTTCTTTTCAATACCGGAGTATAACATACATGTGAGTAAGATGCTGATAGTAGCATAGTGAATATCGCCGATCCTTTGCGAGAAAACCTCCGGCTTCAAAAAAGTCGCTGCAGACTATCTTCATTATACATATAGCTCTATGGATTCCGACAACATTGTCCGGCCAAAATGATTAAAAAAATCCGTATGCAACCTAAAGAAGCTGCATACAGATTTTTTGAAACATCGAAAGAAAATTAATGCCATATTCAACTCTTGATTACAGGAGAAAACACGTGAATCTCTCGTAAACCAGATATGGGCTCAACGTAAGAAACAAATCGAGAGGTGTTAATTTCTTTTTCAATTAATAAATTCGTATTTTCTTAGGTAAATATCACGGCGGTGAATTATTAATGTCTATTCTGTACGCTCTTTGCGTGAAAAATGATGAAATAGTGGAAACTTTAACAAATCAAGTCGAATATTCGATTCATCATGTGTTTAGAATTAGAAAATGTTACCGTATGTTACCGCTTGCGGCAGTAGCTTAAGCGAAAAATATTGAATAATTTTATTACTTTTAGTGGACAGGGACAGTAGCGATTGCTGTATGGTTTTTGTTGACGATAGTTCAAGAGTCTATGAGAATTGGGATGACTACAAAAATAATAACATATTGCCGGAAAGCATTATAGTGGCACCGAAAAATGGTGTCTATAATTTTGACGATAATGATAACGTGATATTGGAGTGCTTCCTGTCGCCATCGAGCAAATTGTTGCACAAAGCAGGCAATTTTATGGGAGCAACTGCCGGATTTTTAGGATTTGGTGCGGCCGCAATTTCACTAGGTGCATTAATTTTGCCTATAGCTGCACCTGTATTGGCTGGTGCCGCAATTGTTGGTATTGGTTCTAGTGCTGTAGTAACGGGAACATCAATATTACGAATTAGAGATCGTGGTAACCACGACGAGTCGCTAGATCCAATTATAGACTCACAAGCCAGATCCGATTGGATTGGAGTGGCGGGCGGAGTTGTTGGCTTAGGAGCTAGCGGAGCAACTGCAGCTATGGCGAACTACGCTTCAACTGGTCGCAATGTTACAGCTGTAATATCTTTTATAGATTAATTAAAAAATTAAACTGATTTGTTGGTATCTGTAGGTCGTAGAAGGAACAGTTAATGGTTTGAATGCTACGTCCATTTCTATCAGTGGAGTAGGCGTAGTAAACGGAATATTTGAGATTGGTTCGGTAAATTCTTAACTATATAATTACTGTTTTTTACGTTTTTAAACTTATTGTTTTTTTCGTAGAGAGCATGGGATGGTGATGACATATCAGTTTTGGACGTGGCGCAACTGGGTGTTTCCTTGTTTTTGGTAACGCATTCAGTTTATAATTTCCAAACAGCATCAAAGGTCGTGGCCTCTAGTCGTGATAAATCAATTGAAAATTTCCGAAGAAACCTCAGCAACCGTCAGAGGTACGTAGAAATTAAATTCATGCAGCATCTGTCTTAAAAGTAATTTCAATTGATAAATATAGAAAAGCTTTCCAAAAGGCCTTCCGAGAAACTATCCGCGCTCGAGGTGTAGATCAGGGTAAAATGGATGTGATTCGTGCACTGAACAATATGCCGGAATCGAAACAGCCGCTAAATGATTTATTTAAAGTGAATTCAAAACTAAACAAGCATGATATTAGAGCATCACTACATCCTGACGGCGATATATTGTTAAATAACGATGTAAAAGTCGATTCTGCTACATTACGAAACAATTTCCAACAACAAAATGGTAAAAGTTTCGTTGGACAAGTCGGGGCAATACCATCGTCTCATAATACAATCGGTGGCGAAGTTCCTCTTAACTTGAAATACAATCCCTTGACGAGTTCAAACTATCAAATTCAGGCTCATGTCCTTCAAATCACTGGCTTGGTCACTTCGGCTATTTCCAGTTCGACAAGATTAGCAGATTGTATTCGGCATATTGCAGAGTATGTAGTAGAGGAAGCTTTAGATAAACTCATCTGTATCGCTAACGATTTCGTTTTGAAATATGGTCAAGAAATATCTGAAAAGTTGTTTCGTTTGATATCGTTGTTGTTGAAATGTGTGGCTGTAAGGAAGAAGTTTCTGAATTTATTCGTGCAATAAATGGACGATGTATTCTGATAAAATTGAAACAATTTTATGAAAAGATGCAACCAAAATTAGGCGAAAAGCTTAAGTGCAAAATATGTCGTGGTTATTATACAATTGTAGCTGTTTGATTTATATTATAAAAATAAAAAAAACACATTGCAAAATTATGTGCTAATAATAGTTAAGATTTTACACAAAAAAAAAAAATACTTACAAATTTGTATCACAACTGCGTGCTCTCAAAAATCTTGCACAATTTTGTGTATTGATATATTTTTTAGTTGGAAAAATTAATATCGTATTTAAAGTAGTAACTAAGTGCCTTATAATAGAAACTTAAGAGTCCATGAACTGTTATAACGCTGTTTATTTGTATGAGCAGCGCACAACATATCTTTTTACAAATTAATAAAATAATAATAAAATTCTTACGATTAAAATTATCGGTTTATTTTGTCTACCGCTCTTAAAAGAAATTAAGCCTTTTCTTTTAAGACAAATTGCCACACAGCGAGCATTTATTTTTTCGACGACTATTCAACGGATAAGCTTTTAGTTAATTTGAACTTTACTGCAGTGTCTATCAGTCTATTGTTTTGTTATTTTAAACAGTCGTGCATTTAAGTGAAAAAAGGTAGTATATTTCAGTAGTACATACATGACTTTTAGGTCAGAGAATTATGAAAAAAAATTATATAATATAATTTTTTTTCCTGAGTAAATGATGATGCCCGAATGCTATTTGAAAATGTATACATATCTCCGGTATAGTTTCTATTTCTATCATAGAATAATAATTTGGGACTTATCTTAAATTAGAAGGTTACGAGAATTAAAAAAAAATATCTGCCAACAGTCTGGGCGCACCTTTATTATTTTTCCGGCAGAAGTTCGGAACGTGTTTAATTCAGGGATGCGGTGTATGTTACTATGTGACTGAGAACCTAACAAAAAGTTCGGGAAACGGTTAGAATAGAGTGTAATATATGAATTATATAATTGGGTCATATTCCGGGATGCGGTCTAGATGTTGAAAAAGAAAAAAACCCAAAAATAGGTAATTATTAAACAAGCCCGTGGAAGTGAAAAGATATTCGATATCTGATCAGACCTGAGAGATATGGTGGAATTTATGAAAAAGTATACAACCACTTTACACCCCCTTAGGGGTTGAATTTCAAAAAATTCTTGAACATTTTTTCTAGCTATTCTTATGAAGAGTCTGTAGAATAAAAATGAATTCAATATTTGGAAAGACCTAGTAAATATGACGAAAATCGTGAAAATATATGCATTTTATTTTTACTGATAATTTTTTTTTTTGGCCCCCCCCCTTCCGAACGCCAATGAATATTCAAATTTTTTTTTATCATAATTACTCTTGTAGTTGATTTATATATATACGTACCGAGTTTCAACTTTTTAGCATAAGCCGTTCAAAAGATAGGAAAAACTCCCCCCACCCCCGTACCATACTACCCCTAAAAAAAATTTATTTATTTTTCCACCATGCCACTACTATAGCTCTATCTAAATTCCAAGTTTCAGCCTTCTACCATAAGCGGTTGCTGAGATCAAGAAACCAAAATTTTTCGTCTAAAACGGTTCCCCACCTTCCCCCTCACACCCTCACCCCTCAAAAAATTCTAACTTGAAGGGATCTACCATGTCTATTCATAAAAAAAAAATCAATTTAATAGCTCATAGGATTTGGGAACTATGTAATTCTTCAAATGAGTTTGCGTACGGCGTACGGCTCACAGACGGACTGAAATTTTTTTTTGCTTTTTTGGTGTTTATTAGTAATAAAACTTGTGAAAAAAAATTCAGGGTAGCAAACTTTTTTTTTAAAAAATCGATAACAATATTTTATTATTAAAATAATTAAGTAAAAGACAAAGTTATTTGCTCCGATATAGGGTGAATAAGATGAAACCAAGGCAATTCACGTTTATAGGGTTGTCGTTATTTACGGGACGATTAATATATTCTCTAATGTGTAATATATGTACTTATGTACCTACATATTCACACTAATTATAATTATTGTCAAACATCAAATAACTTTAAGTTATTAAGCTGTTAAGTTCAAGTTGAAGACAATTGCACGCTGTAATGTATGTAAAGTGTTGATTAGTTTGTGAGTTTTTATTATTTGCAGTTTAATTTTATTTATTGAATAAGAAGTTATGTAAGACAGTGAGTTATCCGGGTAAGACATTCAAGTATCATGAATTTGAGTTGTTCAATGACAAATGACGTTTAACATTCTATTAGACGGTGACATTGGTCTTCTCACTCTTTCGCAATCGTAGTCGTTTTGTTGCACGATTGGCTATTATTGCACTTTCTCTAGCGAGAAAAATAGCCAGTGTCATAACAAGCATTAGGTTTATTCTTTTTGCCTGCACTTTCTACACTTTTTACACTTTTTTCCGTTCTTTTTGCCGGTGTGGCGTCAGAGGTGGTTCTTCTTTTTGTCGAGTGTAGTGTACCTAGTGTACACTGGGTCGGGAGCAGGTGTAAGTTCTTCCAAAATTGAAAGCTGTATGCAAATAAAAAGACTTTGAATTTAATGGTGATTTATTTTCTGAAAAAAATGTGACCCATTTAGATGCAAAATTATTGCAGTTCTGCCCTCTTTTTTGACAGTTCCGTCCGACAGGTCAATTTACAATAGAACGCTTTCAGGTCAAAAAGCTATTATGAAAATTTAAATATATTTACACTACACTCCGCATGATTTCTAATTACTGTATGACCCGTTGGACAGTTTAATTTATGCTTTTGAATCGTTTGCCGCTGTTGTCGTAGGATATTTTTTTCTTATTTTCATCGTTTCTTACGCACATTTGAGGTTAAAGGAGTTGCACCGCCGAAATTTTCGGGGCAAGAAATGCGATTTTTCAGGTCAATTTTAGTTACGGACTCAAACCCCTTTTTCTAGCAGGTCAAAAAAAATTTGAGAATAGAACAGCGGAACTGCTAGAACAAAAATTGAGGGCAGAAACGGGTCACATTTTTTTGCAGAAAAGAAATCACCATATAAGAAACTAATTTTTTGAATGAATACATGCAAGAATATTGAATGGCAATAAATTTGTATTGATAGAAATGAAATAATGAAGCAAATAAAAAAGTTCGGAATTTCAGTTGACTAATCCGTTCTTTTTGCGCGATCTGCACCCTACACTTTCAGCGTAAAGTGTATTACACTTAAAGTGTAAGTTACAATAAAGTGTGAAGTTCCCCTGACAAAATGAACAAAACTATTTTCGCTTTTTATTTAAATTAGCCAAGTTTGTCTCTTATGACCATAGAGATATATATACTGGAGATGACAAGTAGCGGTTGTGTTGAAGGCGGACGTTGTCGCATTCACTTGCACGCAAAACAACAAATTGACATAAGGCTCCTGTTTTCTCTCACTCACTCACACGCTAAGACAACAACAATACACAATTGATACAACGACCATGTTTTGTCTCTATTCTCATCATATTTTTGGCTTCAAAGCGCTTTATACAGAACCGGTGGCTTGTTTTCTCCAGTATCTCTATGCTTATGACGTACGAAGTGCTTACAGTTTCAGGACCACTGAATTAACAAGCAAATCATTTCATTTTCTCTGCAACATGCGGCTGCTGAAGCATTACGAAACTCCGTTGACTTGCGTCGAATACCGTCATTCGAAACGTCAAAATTAAATTTCGCGCAGAGTACACTGCTGCTTTTGGTTGATTTTGCGGTACATAAACCGGGAATTTCCCTAAAAAGTTGACAAGTGGTCGCTCTTTTAGTTTTCAATCGTGCTGTGAGAGTAGTGTGCTTTGCCCGGCTGTCTTTAAATCAAAAAACACCTCGTTTAAAAGGTTGGTCCGTCGTCAAAGCGCCATTAGATCGCAATTCGCAATAATTTGAAGAAGTCGATTGAGTTTCCTGTTCCTGAGAGTTCAAAGGCTGAAGTTTAAACAGACAAAATGTGTAACCAACGAACCGCACGTGACTTGCAACAGTTTTTAGGGAGTTTGCACGGCTCGAAGGACCTCATTCCATGGGATTTGTAAGTCGAAAATTCCGCTAATTGGATTGAACTTTAATCTCAAAATATTTTTTTAGGTACTCTGCTACTGATCGAGTATTCCTGCAAGATAAAATCCAACTGCTTGTTCCCGACGTCGAAATTTATTTGGAAAATGCGGAAAACATCAACAAGAAACTGGTAAGATCTGTATACAAAATCCTTTCAGAAAATACGGTGCATCAGTTCCGAGGTGTCGTGACTCATGGTAAGCAAGCCTCTATTTGAAAATTATTCACGACGTCGTTTGTCCGAATAGAGGCTTCGCGATTCTTCGAAACCTGTTTGGAATTCTGTTCCGATGATCTTTTAATCATGTCAAAGCGGCAGTGTGTTGTGTGAGTGTATTACGCAACGAATTATTTTTAATTAAGTTGCGCAAAAGTGGGGTACTTAAACTCCACTGTTATCAAAACACTTCTTGGTATCGCGCCGATTACGGTTTCATTACGGGATTATTGGAATTGGCGCGGAGCCGAAATCATTCAACCCGCGTGAGACATGACCGATTTAGCTCAAGGTTTTGGTCTGGTTACAATTGCGGCTATGTAGATTCGTGTATGGAAAACCGAACAGAGAAACGATCGCAAACTTTATCACTAAAAAGAAATAAATTAAAATTTAATTTTTAACGGTGGATGTGCCGTACGAGAGAAGTAGATCGAAAAGTGTGAACAAACATATTTGTGTTAGGCTTGTGTAGTTCGCGAACGAACTAGCTCAGAAGAGCGTTCCCTGAACTGTACGCAGTCAGTTCAGCCCCTAGTTCGTTTCGTATTTTTCGATTGCTCATCACATTCTACCACATGACGACTACGAGTCATTCCAAAGTTCACTACCTTTCTCATCACTGAACTAACGTGAAGTACTGAACTAAAATACCGAAATAATTCGCGAGTGATCGGGAATCAGAAATGATCGCTCTGTCTGGTGAACTAAAATGCGCAAGCCTAATTTGTATCATATTTTAATAAAATTAATAGGTCATTTTTGGAGGGATACCTCTCCTGCTATTATACAATTACCCGATGACGAGGAAAGTATTTTCCACATGCATTGCGCTTCGGACTTGGGTGAATTCGGAAACATTAAGCTAGACATGCTGCTGCAGTTTGTGAGACTGGTGGAGTGGTTCACCTAAGATGTGGTCTTGGGCACACGGGTACTTCTTCCCGTACATGTGTGATCCCAACGAACTCATTCACGGTCTATAATGTACTGAGTTATTCGGCTCATTGAACTCAGACCTCAATCTCATCTTGGACTGCGGCAAGAAAAATAGAGTAGAGTTCAATGCCTTCAAAACACAGTCCTGTCATCTATCCCTTAAACGAGATGTTCCGACGTCGATCTCAAGTATATTCTTTGGTGGCGTACAAATTTCTTTTTCTGATGACTTCAAATTACTAAGTGTAAAAATCAACAACCACCTAAACTGGAGCCAGCACATCTTTGATGTCGCAATTGATGCTTCTAAACGCCTTGGAATTCTACGGAAGTGTGAGAAATGCTTTTCAGCGTCTGATTTAGCTACAATCTACAAGATATAGTCCACGTCTTGAACACAATTCGCATATCTAGGCTGGGGCCCCTAAATCCCATTTAGCCTTGCTCAATCGTGTTCCGAAACATGCATTCCGACTAATTGGAGACGAAGCCGTTTCAGCTTCTATAGACTCGCTTGAGTATCGCCGTAATGTCGGAGTACTCAGTATTTACTACCGATATCTTCATGGTAAATGTAGTAAGGAACTAAAAGAACTTATTCCCCCACTCTTAGTCGCCGCCCGTAACACTCACCAAGTTTCACGCGCCCACGAGTATACCGTTCAGCTCCATTCGTGGAGACTAGTAAAATTTAGGCAGTCCTTTACCCCCCCGAACGTCAGTAATGTGGAATGCATTGCCAGCCGATCTATTCCCTGATAAGTATAACCTTCATCAGGTCAAAAACAACGTCCACCGACACTTTAGACGCTTCCCTCCTGTTCCACCGCCCTAAACCTCCTACCACACCATTTTATCCCCACCCTATGTCGTTATAGCTGTGCAATCGCATTAAAGTGTGACCCCTAAGTTATAACGACGGCCCTAAAAAAATGGTCGCTCTAAGCGGCCACCCACCCCTACCATTACAATCATTTCAATTGTGAGAATCGTGGATTGGCCAAGTGTCTACATCTTCACAGTTTTCTTAAGCGTCGATGTAATATAATTTATGTTGGTACTATTTCATCCTCCTTGAAGTACCATCCCATTTTACCATTTTATCCCCACCCTATGTCGTTATAGCTGTGCAATCGCATTAAAGTGTGACCCCTAAGTTATAACGACGGCCCTAAAAAAATGGTCGCTCTAAGCGGCCACCTCATATTATTATTATTATTATGATTATTAAATTAATTGAAAAAATCCGTATGTAGCTTCTTTAGCTCAAACCATCAAAATAAAATTAATGTAATATTTGAATTCTTGATTGCAGGAGAAAACACGTCAATCTCTCGTCAAGCAGATATGGGTTCAACGTAAGAAACAAATCGAGAGTTGCTAATTTCTTGTTCAATTAATAAATTCTTATTTCCTTAGGTAAATATCACGGCGGTGAATTATTAATGTCTATTCTGTACGTTCTTTGCGTGAAAAAGGATATAATGATGAGGACCGCAAAAGATCAAATTCAGTATTCGATTTATCCTGTGTTTAGAATTAGGAAATGTTACCGTATGTTACCGCTTGCGGCAGTAGTTTAAGCGAAAAATATTGAATAATATTATGTACTTCTTTTAGTGGGCGACGACAGTAGCAATTGCTGTATGGTTTTTGTTGACGATAGTTCAAGAGTCTATAAGAATTGGGATGACTACAAAAATAATAACATATTGCCGGAAAGCATTATAGTGGCACCGAAAAATGGTGTCTATAATTTTGACGATAATGATAACGTGATATTGGAGTGCTTCCTGTCGCCATCGAGCAAATTGTTGCACAAAGCAGGCAATTTTATGGGAGCAACTGCCGGATTTTTAGGATTTGGTGCGGCCGCAATTTCACTAGGTGCATTAATTTTGCCTATAGCTGCACCTGTATTGGCTGGTGCCGCAATAGTTGGTATTGGTTCTAGTGCTGTAGTAACGGGATCATCAATATCGCGAATGGTAGATCGTGGTAACCATGACGAGTCGCTAGATCCAACGAAAGACTCACAAGCCAGATCCGATTGGATTGGAGTGGCGGGCGGAGTTGTTGGCTTAGGAGCTAGCGGAGCAACTGCAGCTATGGCGAAGTACGCTTCAACTGGTCGCAATGTTACAGCTGTAATATTTTTTTTATAGATTCATTTAAAAATTAAACTGAGTTTTTGGTATCTGTAGATCGTAAAAGGAACAGTTAATGGTTTGAATGCTGCGACCATTGCGATCAATGGAGTAGGCGTAGGAAACGGAATATTAGAGATTGTTTTGGTAAATTCTTGTTAATTACATAATTACTGTTTTTTACGTTTTCAAACTTATGGTTTTTTCGCAGAAAAAACTGGATGGTGATGACATATCAGTATTGGATGTGGCGCAACTGGGTGTTTCCTTGTTTTTGGTAACGCATTCAGTTTATAATTTCCAAACAGCATCAAAGGTCGTGGCCTCTAGTCGTGATAAATCAATTGAAAATTTCCGAAGAAACCTCAGCAACCGTCAGAGGTACGTAGAAATTTAATTCATTCAACATCTGTCTAAAATAAATTTCAATTGATAAATATAGAAAAGCTTTCGAGAAGGCCTTCCGAGAAACTATTCGTGTTCGAGGTGTAGATCAGGGTAAAATGGATGTGATTCGTGCACTGAACAATATGCCGGAATCAAAGCAACCGCTAAATGATTTATTTAAAGTTAACCCAAAACTAAATAAGCATGATATTAGAGCATCACTACATCCTGACGGCGATATATTGTTAAATAACGATGTAAAAGTCGATTCTGCTACACTACGAAACAATTTCCAACAACAAAATGGTAAAAGTTTCGTTGGACAAGTCGGGGCAATACCATCGTCTCATAATACAATCGGTGGCGAAGTTCCTCTTAACTTGAAATACAATCCCTTGACGAGTTCAAACTATCAAATTCAGGCTCATGTCCTTCAAATCACTGGCTTGGTCACTTCGGCTATTTCCAGTTCAACAAAATTAGCAGATTGTATTCGGCATATCGCACACTATGTAGCAGAGGAAGCTTTAAATAAACTCATCTGTATCGCTAAAGATTTCGTTTTGAAATATGGTCGAGAAATAACTAAAAAGTTGTTACGTGTTATACCGTACGAGCAGGTCCTTTATAAAGCATTTGAAGTTGCAGTTGATATGTGTGGCGGCAAGGAACAAGTTTCTGAATTTATTCGTGCAATAGACGGACGATTTATTCTGATAAAATTGAAACAATTTTACGAAAATATGCAACCAAAATTAGGCGAAAAGGTTAAATGCAAAAGATGTCGTGGTTATTATACAATTGTAGCAATTTGATTTATATTATAAAAATAAAAAAAAAACTGATATTGCAAAATTATGTGCTAATAAGATTTAAGATTTTACACAAAAAAAAAACTCATAAATTTGTATCACAACTGCGTGCTCTCAAAAATCTTGCACAATTTTGTGTATTGATTTATTTTTTAATCTGAAAAATCAATGTATTTAAAGTAGTAACTAAGTGCCTTATTATAGAAACTTAGTAGTCCATGAACTGTAATAACGGTATTTATTTGAAAAGCAGCGCACAACATATCTTTTTACAAATTTACAGTTTAATAAAATTCTTACGATTAAAGTTATCCAGTTTTATTTTGAATTTAGATCTACCGCTCTTAAAAGGAATTAAGCCTGTTTTTTTACAGATTGCCATTCAGCGAGCAGTTATTTTGACGAGAACTATTCAACGCAACCGCAGTCGCTCTTAACCGTCTATTAAATAATTCGGTGGCATTAAAACTGCGATGAACAAACATCTAAGTAATACCCATACAAATATTTCGTATGCAATCACTAGACGCTCTAACGTCCATTCACTGATACCCACTGAAATAACATAGTCTTAGGAGTTTATTGCTCTGAAAGATCAAAATCTGTGCTTGCTGTACAAGCTCGTTACGTAGTTACTACTAATTTGAAAAAGCTTCTGTTTTTCATGACTAAGTGCTATCAGATGTTTAATTATCAGTAAAATAAACAATTTTAAGTAATACTCGAATAAAATACAACAAACGAAAAATCTATCACGTAAATTTTACTAGATGGCTGCGTTCACTCTCCAGTTCCGTAAAGTACTACGACGATCAACGTGCTTGCGACAATTGCTATTGACATAATCACCGCTAGCTAATTCTTCAATGATTCATTATTCATTTGTGTTAATAATCTCGCACTTCGAAAGTTTTAATTATTGCTTTGTGTAGTTTCTATCGGCAGAGAAATATGGGAGAAATGAACAAAGATGCTGAGCAATTCCTGCAAGAATTCGGCAGTTTATATGGATCGAGAGATATTATCCCATGGGATTTGTAAGTTTCGGGAAAATACTTTTCAATGTGTTGATTTTTTACAAATTTATGCGTTTTAGGTACGGGAAAAACGATAAGCAATTTTTGATTGATAAAATTAAGCTGCTGTTGCCAGACATACCAACAGACGATAACAATGCACGACGAGAGAATAAAAAATTGGTAAGTGATTCGGATTGGAATCAAGTTTTTCGATTGATCCTTTGTTTAAGAATATTTTCTATGTAGTACTTATTGTTGTTGTGAGGAGGACAAGCAGAAAAGCAGCGCATCTTGAGCATTCAGGTCAACAATGCCCATTATACTCGAATTCGCCAGTCTCTACCCGAACTTTTTCGTCCTACTAACGAATTTCAAAAGCCCAGGTAGTGATCGAGAATGGAGCTCCTCCATCCTCATAACATCAACGCCGTATACGTGCACTATCGCAACAGAGTAAACTTGACACTCGACAAGAAAATGTTCCGTTGTGTCGTCGCTCTCGTCGCAAAGAGTGCACATGGGGTTGTGTGATTCTCAATCTGACCATGTGTTGGTCACATGAGTTATGCCTGTGAGGACACCAACCACATTCCTTTCTGCTAAATTTGAGAAGAAAAGCAGCGGTTCGTCCACTTGGTCCCTCAACAAGGTTTCTGGTCTGCCGCATTCCCGGAAGTGTTACTCATCCACTCAGCAATGGCAGCCTAACGGAGGAATCAGGCACCCCCACGAAACTGGTTCTGGTCCAACCATGGCTCACTCGCCGTCCCAGCCTTTGCTAATGCATCCGCTATTTGATTGTCATTTACACCCTGGTGACCTGGAACCCATATGAGCTTTAAGTCATTGAATCTTCCAACAGAATTCAGCCGTTCTGTAGACTTCGAAAAGACGATTGGATTATCTAGGGATTGTAGAGCGTCCTGGCTGTCGCTTCAAATGCATATAATCCTGCCTTTCTATCTTCTCTCTATAATCCATTCTACTGCCTTAAAGATCGCAAATACTTCAGCCTGAAATACCGAAAAATGTTTTCCTAGGGCGAAAGAGTACCTGAGATCTTTAGTCTGCAGTTACATTCCAGCTCCCGACCCGTCTTCAGTCCGTATAGAATATATCAGTGAATCCGCTAAGCAGAGCAGACTGGTTTACCCACTCCGTCCTACTCGGTATCTCCACCTGATATTTCCTTTTGAGCATACAGATCGAAGTCATAGCATCCCAAGGCATATCGAACATTGAGTTCCCAAACAACCCTTGCATTGCTCTTTTCTTCCTAATCTCATTAGGCGGTGTGTAGCCCTTATTGCTTCTGGTTGAACAACAATGTCAGGCGGTGGCAGATTGAGCAGGCAACTGTTAGACCGATACAGACTGTCCTCTGTAGTTTAGTGAGACTAGCTCTATTGTATTCGCATTTGAATTTAGTCCACCAAACCACTGATGCATACATAAGGATGGGTTTACGTACTACTTACTATAGTCACTGGATGAAGAAGATCACTGGATGAAGAAGATCACTGGATGAAGAAGATCCAGTGACTATACAGTGGATGAAGAAGATCCAGTGACTATACTACTTACCGTTTTCTGCTATTGATTGGTGGATACGACACTGCTGCTTAGGGTATCAGTTGATCTTAATTCGGGCCGGCGCTGAGTGTGGAGACTGGAGACGGTCCATTCAGCATGGAACTAGAATCCATCTTCATTGATGCTAGATAAACTCTGATAAAAATATAAATTTTCTTTCCAGGAAAATATTCGCAACTCTTTAGCGGCTTCACTGTGGAATCAAAGTAAGTGTTTCAATTCTTGTAGTATTTATTTTTTGCTTACGGAGATTTTTCAGCAAAATATTACGGTGGTGGACTGTTGATGTCTTTTGTATACGTTCTATACATGGAGAGTGTGGAACCCGTATGTAGCGGGAAAAATAAAACTAAATATGCTGCGTATCCGCTTTTCCGAGTGCGAAAATGTAGCGGTAAGTTTGTGTATTCATCGAGAAAATTCAGTAGTTTCAGCATTTCGATTTGCAGTTGAAGATGACAGTACCGATTGTTGCATGATATTCATCGACGATACTTCGCGAGTCTACCAAAACTGGAAGGACTACAAGGAGAACAATACTTTACCCGAAGGTGTTATAGTTGCACCGAAAAATGGCATCTATAATTTCGATAGTGACGATAATATTCTGTTGGAATGTTTCGAGAGTCCTGCATCCGGATTCTTGCATAAAGCGGGACATGTAGGTAACCGAGCTGCCGGAATTCTTGGAATGGGTGCATCTGCAGTAACACTTACGGCAATAGCATTAGCAGTTGCTGCACCACTTTTAGCAGTCGCTTCTGTAGTTAGTATAGGTTCGAGTATTTGGGGTGCAGGATCGTCAATCGCTCGGCTAGTGGATCGAAGAAAGCACGAAGAAGCAATCAATCCGACGGATGCACATGCAAGAGCAGATTGGATTGGAGTGGCCAGTGGTGTCGTTGGTCTGGGAGCGGCCGGATCATCTTCTGTTCTGGTTGAGGCTGCAGCAACGGGAAAAAGTGTTTCAAACGTGAGCAACTCAAATTGTAAGATAAATAGGTACGATAAATTTTCTTCCTTTTTGAGTCTAGGTGGTTCAAGATACAGTCAATGGATTGCATATAGCAAATATTGCAATCAATGGTGTAGGAGTCGGAAACGGAGTCTTCGATTTGATTTTGGTTTGAAAATAACGACACTTTTTATTGTAAGATTTTCATACAATATGCATTTATACAGAAAAATTTGAATGACGAAGAGATATCCGCCATGGACGTAGCTCAACTTGGAATATCTTTGTTTTTGGTCACACATTCTGTTTTCAATTTCCAAACTGCATCGAAAATTGTAAAAGCAAGCCAAGATAAATCGATTAATAATGCGCGAAGTACGTTGAGCAATCGACAAAGGTAATATATTGTTCTTTTTTTTTTTTTGTTTTTGAAGAAGGAATTTTTCATAAGAGCTATTGGTAAAAAATGTGTCTTAAAATCGTCTAACGTCCTACGAAAAACCGAATACGTGAAAAACCCCTTTATCAGAAATTTATGAATTTCAAGCATGTTGATATGTACTATGAAGATGGTGGGGATTTATTAAATCGTTTCGTTTTAGGAAAGCCTTTGATAAAGCTTATGACGAGACGCTACGGCTTCAGGACACTACAGATGGAAAAATCGATGTAATCAGAGCTTTAAGTAGCATGCCCGACTCGAAACAACCACGGAACGATCTCTACAAAGTCCAAGATAAGCTGATTGAAAATAGTTGGGAAGCATCTCCGGAATCCAAAATCAAGATTGAATCCGAAGCATTGGGCGAGAGTGTACCACAAAGTACTGACGATACAGATGCCGAGCATGTAAAACAAAGTGCTGCCGAGACAGATGCCGAGCATGTACAACAAAGTGCTGACGAGACAGATGCCGAGCATGTAAAACAAAGTGCTGCCGAGCATGTACAACAAAGTGCTGACGAGACAGATGCCGAGCATGTAAAACAAAGTGCTGCCGAGACAGATGCCGAGCATGTACAACATAGTGCTGACGAGACAGATGCCGAACATTTTGATCAAGCACCACAACCAATTTATCGAGTGGACAATATTGAAGAAAGTATTGACCGTGTTACTTCTATCATTGCAAATGCTCCAAATGCCTCTGTAAGCAGTGCGACAACACTTGTCGAATGTATTCGCAATCTCGTACAGTACATTACCGACGAAGTATTAGAAATACTTTGCCGTACCGCAAGAGATTTTCTAGAACAGTTCGGCCGAGAGATTGTTACCAAGCTGAAACGTTACATCCCGTACGAGGAGGTCTTATGGGACATTTTCGAGCAAGCTATTGAAGTTTGTGGCGATAAGCTAAAAGTTAATGAATTTATTACGAATACAGATCATGAATTCTTAGTGGAAATGATTAAGAAATTTTATTTAAGTCTACAACCGAAATTGGGAAAATCGGTCAAATGTGATTTGTGTAGAGGATTCTACACGTTACAAAGTGCATAGATGTTTATGGCGCGAGAGAAATAAATTTGAATTGAACTATTTGTAACTATCGACCAACCTCTTATAATTTTGACAAATGAGTACTTATTGTAAGTATATTTATTATTAAACGTTTTATGCAAGGACATATACAAAATGTTTTTTTTTTCATAATCAATGGCGCAACATTCCAAATCCTGTCTTGGCCTCCAGAACTGAAAAGATCGTAATTGCAAATAGCGTCTGATCAAACTATTCCCATGATGCGTCAAATACATTGGTTAAATTCAATTCAGCTAATCCTTGTCGCCTTTCAAGCGTCAATAAGGGCTCTACACAATAAAGAAATTTATAAATATCCTAGAAAAATGTAAGACTTTGCAAAACGAAAAATCTGGAATTAACAGGGAATTTTCAAATTAATTTTCTGTCGCCAATGTGCAAGTGAAATCGTGTACATTCTCCAATTTGTAATCTCCACTCGTCATGCTTTGTCGGATTGGGGTCTTTCTTTCTCGTTTCGATATTGTTCATTGATTCGACTTCCTTAGCCGATGGCTTAAAGTTCCTGAACGTCTCCTAAGCGTTTATTTATTTCCAGTTTCACCCAGAGCTGATTACTTACAGTTCTTATCACAAATAAAAGCGATCATTAAATAGAACAAATTACATAATAGAATATTTAAACAAATTATTTAATTATTTTATTTAAAACTAACTTCAGTTGGTTGGTTTGGGTGGCAGCTTTGTCCCTAGACAGCACAATTAGGTCAAAGACCGTTTTGATACCACAAACTCGTTAACCTGGATGTTAGGGGTTGTTGTGACTGGGAAATTAAGAGTATAAGTGAGTGCGGGGAAAAATTGATCCGATTATAACCATCCTGTACTGTCCAGGAAGACTAATAACTCTCCGATCTTCTTGGCCGAAATCTCCCTCAGGTCCCCGTAGAAGGGCTTGCCTCGTGCTCTAGCTAAAGCCGGGCAGTCGCAAGGGAAATGAACGAGTGACTCTCGCTCGTTTGTGTCCTTCAGTTGTGTATCGCTCAAGTCAAAATCAATAGCATGATTAAAACGGTTAACAAGACGTGAAATGGATGTGACCGGTTCATGTTGCTCATAGTTAGTCCAATGATATGAAATCTTTAGTAGTGTATACAGGCACGTAGCCAACATCTTGTCTCGGGAGGGGCTTCGCCAATGAGTAGTCTGGGTACACCTGGTACCAGGTTCGAATCTACTTGGCTTGGACTACCAGTTCACTCAGCTGCAAATGAGCAATAAGGATGAAAAATGAAGCGGCGTTCCGACGATACGATGGGGACATGATATTAATGTAAGCAGATAAATAAATAGAATCGGAATTGAAATTACTATTTAATATTTTTATTGACCTTATCTAAGCCCTTGAGAGTATTAGGCCTGTTTCTATGATGTTCAGTTACGTTCTAACTGGATCTTTAACTGATAGATTTTCATACAAAACTTTGAGTTAAGTTCCAGTTAAGAGTTTAACTGAACATCGTAATAATGGCCCTAAATAGTTAAATCATAATAATATAATAGTAAAATAAATTCGTACCTTCCTTTGGTTAATTTTATTTTTTTTTAAATAAATTTTCTTTTCTTTTCCGATATTTTTTTTTTTTTGTTATAAAAGCAATTTTCTTGTATTTTTCAATGCCATTACGTTGATCACTTTATCAGAGTTTATATCTCCCAGTGAATGGATACAATGACAAGAGCGCTTAGTCGGTCATCTTTCATTAAACTGCGAGGTAACGTCTTTACTCATTTCATTGTAGAAAAAGATCGCTAAACACTAGCAGTTGTTACAGCCAGCGTAGCAAAGAGACTGTCAAGAGGAAGTTAAATGCGCAATAATATGAGGCACTCCAGTTTTCCAATATTCCCAAAACCTCGGTGTCTGTATCAATAATGTCAGTGCGTTCACACCACAACTGATATTTAGCTTTCACTACAGAAAGTGAAAATTTATCGTCAAAATATGAAGAGAGACTCTCCAACTGCTTCGCTTTATCACGAGAAGCATAACATGGAAGATGTACTTGAAAATTTCCCAGAATATCCTCGTTTGAAATAAATCTGTCCAATAAATTTTGAATGCTTTAATCAACGCACGGAATAAAGACAACCAATCTGTGATATTCTTCAACGTTGGCATTTTTGAGGATCTGCTCAGTCCGCTTTAATGCTAGTCTTGAAACCGTGAGTTCAGTTTTAAAAATATCGTCTGTACCACGAATTACAAAGAAAAATCCATCAAATATTTGTTGTGCACTGATTAATTGACACGAGTTACACAAAACAACTGAACACCAATGAAACTTTGTAGAAAAATCACATCAGAAGCAAGACGTTTTTTATTATAAGTACATAATGTACCTACTGCCATGGCAGGAAAAAAGTTCGAAATCGTATTATTGGTTTTTGGACGATTTTTGAACAAACGATAAGAAAAGCAAATAAAGATTTGAATTGTAATGTATAATTTCGGGGAGGGTTTCAGGCCCCCAAGCCCCCTCTTTGGCTACGTGCCTGAGTGTATATTCTGGGCATCAATTCCTCCAGTGATTATGTTAAATGCGAAAACAGTTCCGAGAACTTTCCTTCTGTTATCAAGCGAATCAAAACGTGACGAGATTAAGGCGTTCAGAATAGTGAGGAAGATTTTGAGGGTATCGAAAAGTTAAATACATAAAAATACATTGAGAAGGATTTATTCCATAAAAATTTATACAACGCAATTACAACGAATTAAAAGTACAAAATATCCGTTTCATTACTCCTTCTAACTTTATATTCGAAAATAAATTGTCTGCGTTTTCATTAAACTTAAGGAAATCTTTAGAAAGTAGAAACAAAAGCAACATTTTATTTCACCATTTTCTATTACATTTACTGGAATTGTACTTTTATTTTCTTACAAAATACTTTCTAATTATATTTTTAAATTAAATTCTGTTGTAAACAAAAAAAGAAAAACAAACAACAAAAATGTGAACAAATTTAATAAATTAAAAAAAAAAAATTAAGACAATAAAATTGGGTTGTTGGGAAAAAAACCCCCATTCCATAAAATATAAGTTTTTCCTTTAATTGAAGCTTTTTTTAAGATTCTTTTCTTTTTAATACAAAAAAAAAACAAATTACAGAGAGAAAAATAAATACATCACTCTTAATTTATGTTATTTAAATAAGATTATCAGTACAAGACATTATCCTAAAAATATTCATGGAAAAAGTTATGTAATTATTGAAAAGACGGCCAGACAGTTAGACAGTAAGAGATACGTTTTGTGTGTTTTAACTTATACTTGTTTCAGTTTTCTTGAGTTTTTTCTGAGCAGGTCTTTTGATGTTGTTGTGGCGATACAAGGATTTACAATACAATGTGCACGTTCTGGTTCCCTGGAAATAGTTCCGTCGTGTAGTCAATGGGTCGTGGCAGTTGCAGAATCCATCCCAACTATGCTGTCTACTCGCTCATAGATTTTACAGTAGTTAAGCTGGAGCTGGTAGCTGAATGAATTTTACATTTTTTTTGCCTACATGACTTCCCGAAGAACTACACTACACCTAACGTTCACAATTTTGTCAAGCAATCAAATCCTTTTGGTATGATTAAAGCTGATATTCTTCTTAAACAGAACCGAAGGGAGAAGTGTAGTTCACTTCATCACCCTTTAAAGATTTTATGCGAATTGTGGCAACAAAAGGACGCTATCTGCTCCGATTGGGCCACTACGTAAGCCAACCCAAAACGTACTATCAATCAAATTACTTCCACATCTAATTAAGGCGGTTCGCATCAAAATTCGCTTCTTCCATTTTCTAAAAAGCATGAGTTATGATTTTCTCTCGATAGTATGTATTTTGCCTGCTCTATTCACAAATGATCTCAGTTTTTATCAAAATGCGTTGGAAACAGGGTACGGAACGCATTTTGATAGAATTTTAGATCATTTCTGAATAGAGCAGGCACCGCCTCAATTATTCCTGTTCATTGTGTAAAGATTAATTAGTTTTGATGCAGACTGAGCCAATGCCAAAAACCAAGAACATAATCAACACAATCGGATCCACTGAAACTGAAACAAGGCGCCAAACACTTTGCCGGAAACGTATTAAGTCCGAGTCAATATAAAATAAATGGAATAGTACCACAAAAACTTAAAATTAAGAGAGAGAAAAAAAATATAAGGTAATATCAAAATCACATCAATTTATGCAAATGAATTTCAAATTCGTGACAACTGCTGTAGTAAATTGCACGGCCAGATTGCCTCAATTCGTTCCTTGACTAACTGAAACGGAAACGAGATCCAATTAAGTACGGTTTGTGCAATGATGCCCATCGGTTCGGGATACTGATGCGTCAGCAAAGCCAAAAGGGCCGTAAAGGAGCAAAGACCCGCAGTAAATAGAATGAAAAACGGTAATTCCTTCTTCGGATAGACGGAAACTTCGTGAAACGTCGGTAACAATTCGCGATCAGCACATTCCGTACAGGTCGGATACGGATAGAAGAGATGACCTCGTTCCAACGGATACGGTAACATACGAAACGTTCCCTCCCACGTACAATGCAAAAGATTCAGTGCACCCTCGACATTCTTCCACATACGCAGATGAAAGAACGAGTAGGCAAGCGCTTCGGAATCGCCACGTTTCAGTATATGTTCGGGCGGTAAGATAAGCGGTTTCGTTTCGAGTAGATATTTCGGAACGTGCGGATTGAATTCGACGGCCCGATGTATTGCCTCGACTGCGCTCATTTCGGCCGGCGATAGGCCCCGTTTCGATGCAATGTCCGGCGAAAATTTATCGGCAACGGCCCGAGCCTTTAGTAGAGCGGCCGTATAGCAAATTGTCGCAGATTTCGGTAGCGATATATCGTCGTATTTGGCAAGCACGGCTTGACAGTCGGCGTACGCTTGCATCTCGAGCAACGACTCGATTAGATTCTCGTGAATGTTCAGCACGTTCATGATCGAAGGAATTTCTTTGGTTAGATCGCGAAACATTTTCGCTGCTTCTCTGAGCTTACCTAGTTTCCGGGCGGACATGGCCAGACGACGTTTTATGTAGATCAGGACGTTGGTGTCGCGCCGATGAATACCCTCGGCTACCGAGCCCTGATGTTGCGTACTCTGCGACTTCCTGTAGTTCGTTTCGGCCACTTTGAGGGCGGTTTTCAGAATTTTCTCCGCCTCCAGAATGGTGGTGGCCTCCTCTTCGGCCAGAAGAATATAAGCTGGTGCACAGTCTACACTGATTTCGAGGGCATTTTGCGCGGCCTTGATACGCACCACGGGATTTCGTTCGCGCCATGCCGTTTGCATAATCTCGTACTCGGCCTTGCCCGCATCACCTTTACAAATCGAGAGAACGGAATCATTTTAGTTCGTTTCGTCACGGTACGGATTTCGGCGGGCTACAAACCTTCACACGTAAAGAACGTCTGATGATCCTGCGCGCTCAAATTCATATCGTAGTAGGTGAGCGGTTCCTTGTTCGTTGCCCAGTAAAAACGCTGATATTCGGCACCGCGAAACAAATTCAAAGGATTCCGCCAGACTTTACATTCGGGAATTTGCTGGCCGCCGTTGCTTCCGTTCGCTTCGGTTTGATTGTCGCTGCCATTTATCCACGGACTGATATGATTGATTGAAACTTGTTCTAGAAGAGAAATGCACGATTAGCGGCGCCTACGACACCTGGAGAACCTATTCGAGTTACCTATGAAGGACGTTCCGTACTTGCGGAAGTACCACCACTCGAAGATTAGAATCAGCCCCGATATAAGGCTCGATGTGCCGGTCAGAGCAACATAAAACTTCGGCGTCAGGGTGCTTAGAAACATTGAGGAGTCCCACATGATTGTCTAGCGTTGCACATTTGCCTCCGATATTTTCGATTTAATACAGAAAAAGGACGACTTTGACTTTTGTTTGCGGGTTTCGTGTGTGGGACGTTGCAAAAATTTTCGCACTCTTACTAACCTCCGGTTGAATCGTCCGCTCTTCTTGTACAGCGAAACTGACGTTTCTTGTGTCGTCAAGTAAATCGCGGCTTCGGTTGGCCAACATGACGCGAAAAGATGCCAATGGTTTGCGTTTACGGTTAAGCAATAGCAAAAGCAAGGTTCAGAAAATACAACTGTCAATGGGTTGGGCGCTAGGAAGTCCAGGAAGCGGTTGAAATTACAACTCTAACGACACAAAAATTACTTACTAGCAAATGAAGGAAAGAGAGAACGGTGCCTTACGGGATGAAACAAAAATTAAAAACAAAGTAAACGAAGTAATCAGGGTACCAAGGTGTTCATTTAAAAAGCTTAATAGTGCCAGAATGATTCACAGTAATATGATCGCAACCTTCTTAGCTCGACTCATTTTGGCACTCATAAACTGACCTATGCATCGATTGCATATGTTCTAAAATACACCATAACAAAAACTAACAATAACTTTAAGGTACGATGACGAATTTAGTGGGTTAATTGAATGAGCATTTATTGTATGATCCAAATAGAAATCGACCCCAAACAATTATTAGAACGTAAGCATTATTTTAGAATATAAGCATGTAAATAATTAGGAATAAATGCAGTAGTTATCCAGAAGTCTTCTAGTTTTCATTTAATCCGACCAGAAGTGGTCGCGAGACAAGGATTATAGAGAAGATATAGAGTGGAAGCGGACCGTATTCAAAAAGCAGCGTAATCTGTTTTCTCAGTCGACTACAATACTCTAAAAGCATTAAACTGTAAATGCAAGAAACCTATGCAATAAACTTCAAATTGTTTATTCCCCACCCATTATTATTTTATGGGTAGGAGTCCCAAACATGTTTAATGCTGAGATGCGGTGTAGGTTACTATGCGACCTATAAAAAACCTATAAAATAACGTTTCAAATAGTCTCCTAATTACTTGTTAGGTTGTCAATCGCATAGTATCCTACACCGCATCTCAGCATTAAACACGTTTGAAACTCTTACCCATAAAATAATAAAGTTACGCCAAAACTGTTTGCCGATTTTGAGGTACCTACTAAGTTTAAACTTTCTAATAATAATAATAATGAATAATAATAGTCAATGTCCCAATCGGGCCTAGGCCTCTACGTAATACTAGAGTTACTTCTTTACAAGACCAACGGAGCACTAGGAGGTGAAGTGGTCAGCCACACGTTCGTCCGTGATTATTACCCCGATTTTAACTCAGGTACTCATTTTACAACTGAGTAAGTCCGGCACACAATCCCATTCTCGAAAATGACTTGTTGCCAAGCAGATTCGAACCTGGTACCATGCAAGTGCTACCCATATCAAAAATTTATTTTTCTGCGATGTCTCTATAGTAGCTCTATGCAGTTCTTAAGATATGAAAATTTAATTTTTTGAAAATTGGTCCCCCCGCTTCCGCGCTTCACCACTCCTTCCTAAAATTTTACATGACACTCCACTGGTAATTCTATAGGTAAAAAGAAACCAAATTTTATCTTCCTGGGATAATTTAGTCGAAAGATAATTTCACAGTGAAAGCTTAAGCTAAGGTTTAGTTAAGCTAGAATAGGTAGCTTTCGTTTCGACTGATATCACACTTTTTTGTATCGTGCGGCTTAGCTAAACTAAGCATAGTGCATAGTAGCGTTTCACTTTGCAACCTACTGTAAGCTTTTGTAACGGATTTGCGTACATTCGATATTACATATGTAGTGGAGTAGCTACGCGGCTATATTTTCTTGAATACAGAAAAAATCATATGTTTGACAGTTCGTAGGCTTATTCTATAAACGGAGCTTAAGCTCGCAAAATTGATGGCTTAAGCTAAGCTAGCTCTTGACTTAGCCATTACTGTGATATCAAAGATGTTCCTAAACCCAAGCTTAAGCTTTATTTAGAGCTTAAGCTACTACAGTGAAATCGGGCAAATTAAAATTTAAAGTTTTTCACCCCCACTCTCATACTTCATCACCCTCCTTAACATTTTTAAATCTTTTTAATCTATTAAGACAACTACAAAATTTCAGCAGTCTGACATCAATCTGAAAACCCGTTTACAGTTGATTTAAATTGTTTGCAGCCACATTTAAACCAAATTTGTTTAGATATACGTAAAAGGGTTACGATCTGTAAAAAATTATATCTTTCATAGCAAGAAGGAGCACTTGCGCCCATCTGTATTCCATCACTCCATTACTAATCAATTTTGTAATTCAGGTTCCTGGTAAATTTATTGCTCACTACTTTTGACTTCCATGATAGCTCGGTCGTTCAAATCCGGCTCGACGGATCAAAAATATTAGGTTCTTTTTTTATACAATTATTCCAAGAAAGCACAGACCGCTTAGTATTGTGAAAAGGGAAATTTATTCGATGTGCCGCATTTTTTTTTTCTTTACTTTTTTAATTTACAAAATCGAAGCTTAGTATTTCATCTAGAGTATAGCACGGTTGGGCGCTGCTTATTGTGACCCCACACCAAACAACAACAAATGTATGATTATATGAGGAGTTTGGTGAGAAGTGGTGAAAAGGATCTTCTCTATGGACCAATAAGGTCCTTAACCAAAATATGAAATTGGATATATTATTTTTTGGATGTAACTTGATTAAAATTAAAAAAGACCATATTTCATGAACCAAATTTACGTTGAATAACCTGTTACCGTTCCGTCTTCAACACCAGGACTATATCATTTTTAAGATACATAATTAGCACCGCATACGACCTGATTCCTAACAAAAGAGCTGAACACAATCCAAATTCAAATTTCTCTTTAACGATTTCAGTTCCAGTGGCCATTGTGGTACCACCAGAGACCAGAGCTTTCCATTCATGGTAAAAAAAATCTGGAAAACATTAAAGTAAAGGAAGTACATAGCTCGCACGGTATGTAAGGACGACTTTCTAGTGTGTCTAAACACATCGTTATTCAAACCGAAGGGATTAACCGCGAAAATTCTGGAGAAACAGTTGTCGCCTTTGAACACAACTTTATTTCTGACTTCGAGATCCAGGGAAGCTAACGAACTGTTGGCCAAATTAATAAAAAAACCTGACCCTATACTTCCGCGACGACATCAAAGGGAATCGAGAACCGGAGGAGAAAATGAAAGACTACCGAAGTTATGCTGTGAATTAGTCGAAAACCTGCTCCAGAGTGCAGCTGTAATCCATCGTTTTTTTTTTATTTCGTAACATACGGCATCGACCTAGAATTCGCGTTCCACATACGACCATCGATGTCTTTCATCAAAAATCCTGTTTTTTTTTTGATGCATTTACTGAAGTTTCTCAAGTTAGCATGACCAAGGTTGATGTAGTCTTCCGACAGAAAATCGATACGTCTAGACAGGGGAACCACCGTGCCACGGACCATCGTTGGGTAGATGTCTTCTTCATGGGAATGGCCATGCGCTGCTGAGCATCCGAACAATGCGATACTGTGGCCTAGGTTATGGGACATAGAACTCATCCGTGTTTATGAACCCGCGTTGGTATTCACCAAGCATAACGTGTGAAATGGAATAGTTTAAAGATGCAACTTCATCCGGAAAAAAATTGCATATTGCAGCTGTTCTAGCGAAAGTTTAAGAAAAAAAAGGATCAAGCGTTACTTGCTTACACAAGCCCAAAAAACTGAATACCACATAAAAAACAAGTCGGTGGATGTTGAACTGAAGACTGTACAGGTTTCATATTTTGGCGATACGTTGGCAAATTTATTGATGGATAATTAGAGGGGCAGACAACGGCCTAAACTCTGTGATATTTAATGAGAGTTTCGAAAATCTTAGTAAGACATGCGTGGAACCATATACATACATATGTACCCGTTTTCGTACCATTTCCGGATAGTATACAAATCCTCCTTTAGGAGTTCAATATCAAAAAAATTTGGTAGGAATTTTTAGGCAATTATATAGAAAGCCCGTTAAAGTGAAAAACAATTCGATATCCCATCAGACCTAAGAAATATGTCGGAATTCGTAAAAAAGTACACAATCATTTTACACTCTCTTAGGGGTTGAATATCGCAAAATTCCGAAAATAATTTTTAAATCATTATATGGTATAGAAAGCCCATAGAATTAAAGGCGCATCCGATCCCATTAAAACAAAAAGATTTGTCGAAATTCGTTAGTTTTAATACCGAAAAGTGTTTAAATTAATTTTTTCTCGATTATTTTTAAAGTCTTTAGATGTGAAAGTGAGTACGATATCTTATTGCACCTAAGAAATGTATCGGAATTCGTAAAAATGTACACAACCACTTTAAACATCTTTGAGTAGGCCCGTGCTCAGAATTGTATGAGGAGTTCATAGACTGAATGAGCTTTGATGAGCTAAAAAAAAGGTCCTCACTTCACTCGCGAACTACACAACTCTATGGAGCAATGGGGGAGGGTGGGTTGAACCCCCCCCCCCCCCCCTTCTGTGCGCGTGGGCCTGTCCTTGAGGGTTGGATATCGGAAAAATTTGAAAAAAAAAAAACATTTCTAGGAGCTTAGATAAACAGTCTGCAGAGGTAAAATTAATTTGATAGCTCGACATGCCTACAAGATATGTATAACGAAATTCGTGAAAATGTGGAAGAAACTCTTTTCAAGTAAAACTTTTTTTTACTCCATTTCTATACGCCAATGAAAATCCAAAAAAAAAAAAAATTTCTACGAGTGGTAGGTACTTTCGAATAAGGACCTTTTCGAAAAATCGGTTTTTTTAACTACCCAGTTGAATATAACCCCTTCAAGAATTTTGTATGGAAGCTGATGTTCGAGTATAAAAAAATACTGGAGTACAGTAAAACCCGGTGGCTAGCGTAAATGCCAGCGGTAGAAAGGATTTTACAACTATATGCACCGCTACCTAATCCTGAAACACATACCCATATACGTATTAAATTTCCATTTTCTAGCATAAACCGTGTGTGAGATACAAAAAACCACCCTCAACCCCTATTATAATGGCATATAACAATCAATTTCTTGCTTTCTATCCTTTGCGGTTTTCGAGAAATAAAAATCTGAGTTTTTTCCCTTCCACTCCGTCACCTCCTACACCCGGAACCCCCAAAATATTCTCCGCTAGAGGTCTACTGGACCTAACAGCTGTAAAAATTGGAAGGTCATATCTGGCACCAGGCACTTTTTCATGTGGAAGTGAGGATCTTTTTTTTTTTTTATAGCATCACATTGAGTATGGTGGGAACTTGATAATTTATTATGAAACCTCCCCCTTCATACAATCCTGCGCACGGGCCTGTCTGGGACAGTTCTTGAGTTATAATAACTTTTTTGGAAAAATTGGCATCCACCGAATTCGTGCTTTCCCTCCCCTCTCAAAAATTGGTTCGAATGATATTGTAGTTTCTACCCTTATTTTTTTAGGCTTAAGTAAAGTGTTTTTTTCACAATTCATTCTTTCACCTTTAATGGGTTATTGATGTTACTTCCTTGTTTGAAGAGTTCTGAAGCTATTGACCAATACTCGTGAAAACGTATTTTGAGGACTTTTATATGGGAGCTACTGTAAGTGTTGGCGACTTAACTCACTATCGAACTTAACATATAAGTTAAAACTAATTTGCGTTAAACTTTTATTGAGTTACAGATGAGTTCTGAGATAAGAATGTCGAAAATTTTAAGGTTTTTGGCAGTGAGGCCATACAAAAGTTATCACTAAAATTTTTTTTCCGTTCTGAAGTTAATAGTGAATCTTAACACTTTGCGTGCCACACTTTTTGTCAAAAATTTTAGCAATGCTATTTAAAAGGTCAAAGTTTCTGTGCCGCCCCCATGGCATTCAACGTGTTAATGAACTTATTTTTTAAGGACTTTTGTATGGGAACTACCCGAAAGAGTAGGTTGATTTCGTCGGCTAATGAACTTAGGTTTACAAATTCCATTTAATGAATGGAGAAAAAGCTTCAGCTACTATATTTAGGCGTTCTCGAGTAACTGCAACCGGATATCGATTTTGACCGAGTTTAGACGACATCTAGATTCTCTTCTGGCGCGACAGCCCAACTCGGGCTTTGGTTTCTTCGGTAATATTTCTCTGATTTTTCTCAAACCTTATTAACGAACTTTTTTTCCGGAAATAGTCGTTAGCCAATCGTCCCACCCTAACTTAACAGGGCAGTATACACGGTCGTCAATACTAAAAGGTTTACAATTTCCGCAAAGTAAATTTTCACTTTTTTAAATACAAAATTAGATGAATTAAAAAAATAAACACGTTTGTATCCAAATTGTAATTTTAATGAATCCTTAAAATTAACGTAGAAAATGATAAATTTTTCAAGTCGAGATCAATCGCTGAACTTCACAAGATAATGCAATCCAAAACGGAGAGGGTGGGTGAATTTGGGGTAAAAAAGTGCATTCGTCTAGGTGCTGATTTTGTTTTCTGTTGCCTCCTTTCCATTGCTAATAGCTGCAGCCTCCTCATCTGGATTATTCTTAACCGAATCGATAGCCGGTCCGGTCTGCAACACTTGAACTATCCTTTCTTTGATCGTTGACTTCTTTTCCGGTGGATGCGGTGCCTTTACGGTAAGAACTCCATCCGAAGACAGAGAGGAGACAACTTCCTCCGGTTCAAATCCTGTAGGCAGGCTGTATTTTCGGACAAAGTGTCGTGAGACACTTCCGTGATCGTCGTCACGATCCTCGTGCTTTCCTTCGATCACTACGGTATTGTCTACCGTCTTGACTACTATTTCGTTCGGTTTGAAGTGCTGCACGTCCAAGGACACTTGAAAGCCGTCCTTTCCGATATGATTCTCTTGCTTCGATTTGACTTTGGCGTCTCGTGATTTCGCAACGGTGTAAGGATGTCGCCGGTATCGCGAACTAATTCCCGGCATTCGGTCAATTCGATGAAATTCTAAGGGATAGACACCAAGGCCGAAATCGTTGTCGTAGGGATGTTGTGCTCCAACGTTGGACAATTCTTCGGCCAAGTCGAATATTAGCGGAATTAACGACATCTTCGTAAATGTTTTTTTTTAATACTTTTAAGGACTCTTATTAAAGAAGCACTACACTTTAGGTAGACCGAACCTTAAATGAAAGAACAACCTTCACGTTCCGAATGAAACTGATACAAAATTCCTCATCTTCATTTATATTACTCCCCCAAAGTCTTGCAATTGCTCGGCAGTCGGCACTCTCTTCATGCCTTGCTGATTTCTGCTCTGCTCTGCTCCTGCTCTTTAATAAGTGCTACCAGACGAAAATTATGAATGTTACAGTGTAGCGCGAATATAACAAACCTTTCGAAATCAAGACAACTGTAACGCTATAGCCATAATACGTCCTCAGATTTAGTAGTTCCACGATTTAGATATTTAGAGTTTAAGCAAAGCTTATATTGTATACCAAATTCAGTACTGACTGTATACTGGAAAAGAAACACTGTAACATGAAAAAAGAGTATTGTTAACACTCTACTCATCACATCACTCTCACTTCTCTCCATTTAAAGAAAGAGAGTGTTCTCTGTTGATAATTTTCTTCTACTTCTTTGAGGAAAGCTTAGCTTATGTTCGGGAAATTCTGGAAATTTCTAGTAGCTTCTAGCTTTCATTCTGATTCCAATGCAGTTTTCACCATAAAAATATCGTGCTAAGCTTTTTTTTAACGTCTATCAAATCACCACCTTTTCGATTTGGTTGCTCATGATTTCTTAAATTTTCGTAAAGCTCAAAAACTCATGAAAAGATGAAACCTTTAAGAAGTGGAGCACAGGTTAAGAGAGCCGGGTTCGGATCTAAGGTTTCGCCCATCGCTTCCACTTTCCAGTACTCTCTTTACTATTCAAAGTTTAATTAGTAGACGCTTCTGTAAGAGAAAATTGGAAAACCCAGAAAATTTGAGATGATTCTAGATAACATTGCGATTGGTATATATAGGAACGACGGATCTGAAACCGGCATCAGTAAACAGAAACAGTTCGTCAGTTGAAGTGTTGCTTGAAATTATATCAAAGTAAAGTACAAGTGTGAAGTTGATACTATTTTGTTTGAATTAAAGTAAAAACTGAAAAATGGCTTCATTACCACTTCTGATACGTTTGGCCGGTGAATTGGACCAACTAACGAACAGCGACAGCTACGATTGCGACTTCTATCCGAATCGCATCTATCACCGAAATCCCATGACTATGGCTATACCACTTAGCCTTGGCGGCATTCAGCAAAGGATTCCGAATCGTCGTAGACCGACCGGAGCCGTCGAAGGAGTCAAGCCTACAGTGGGTAAAAATGGCTATCAGGTATCGATGGACGTGCAGATGTTCCAGCCCAGCGAGCTGACTGTGAAAACAGTGGACAACTTCATTGTAGTGGAAGGGAAGCACGAGGAGCGCGAGGACGACCATGGAATCATCTCCAGGCAGTTCGTTCGAAAATATGCTTTACCCAAGGGCTACGATCCGAACCACGTCGTTTCAACTTTGTCCTCAGATGGAGTCCTGACAGTTAACGTTCCTTTGCCTCCGAAGGCCGGCGAATCCAACGAGCGAATTGTTCAGATCCAACAAACCGGACCGGCACATCTTACAGTCAAGAATAACAATGCCGAGAAACCGGAGAAACAGGATGCTAATACGAAGTGAATTCTGGCTCTGATTGCTGAAAAACCCTGTCCGCTTCGAGTTCTTTAGACCACGACTAGTTTAGTTTGTAATAAATATCATTTTGTATCTTGAGTATTCTCGAAAAAGGAGCCAAGACCCATTCCTCTCGACTTGATTTTTTTAGTTTGTAATTTCATTTTGTATCCTTTACCATGAATAAATATTATTTAAGTACAACTAGATATTGTTTGAGTTTTTTTCACATCAATACTCCAAATTACTTTTTTTACGAAATATGATCAGAGAAATTTAATAGAAGGGGCGAGGTCTGATTTGAGCTGTCGATATGAAGAATAAGGATGAAGCTGGTAATTTAATGAAGTAATGAAAAATTCATAATTCTTGAAATATGATAAAAACAAGTTATCATGCGTCTAAAGAAGATCAAGCCTCCTCCCGATTGGCGTCTTACATTGTTGCATATGTATAAACAAAAGCACAGTTCGATTTCATTAACTACTTGATCGCTGATATCGATTAAAGTAACTTTTACATGCGAGAAATGTCTAGAACATGCGAGAAGTGTGTAGAGCTCTCTGCGATTTTGCTAGGTTGCTGATTTTCTCTGGAAACTTTAACAAATGAAACAAAAAAACCAGCGTTACTTGTATCGTCTAAAAAAATTCTTAAAATATGCCTTAATTTCACCGAATTAACCTTACCCTCCCCTTAAGGGCCTCATTGCAAAAAAATATGAAAAAAACCTTACGACCCACCTTAAAAATTATTAGCCCTTTTCTAATGTCCTAGTATCCCTTAAGAAAACTCAACTACAAAGTTTTAGCCATCTGACATCAATCGTTCAGGAGATATGGATTTTAGAATGTTTCAATCCCAGCTTTCATGCGGTTCCTAAAATCTAGAAATCATAATTTTTCATCTAAGACGCTCTCATCTCACCCCTCCAAAATATACCACTCGCTTGGGTTCACCCATTCTAACTATCATAAAAATTTCAACGTAATATTTGGATTTGGATTTGTGAGCTACACAACATCAAACGGTTTTGCGTACGGCGTCTTCGGCGGACAGACGGACATTTTTTTTTTTGCTTTTTTGTGGTCCATTAATCCTATTAGTCCTGCAGCGTAAAAATACAAAATTTCAGGGTGGCAATTTTTTTGAGATTTCAGGTCGATAACAATACTTTATTAGTAAAATAGTTTGTATGTAGAACCTCTGGAATCCCATGATAAATTTATTCGCCAGTTTTTGAAGTGTTGAGATCGGTGTATGGTCGCGATCATAGAGATATATATATATATACACTGGAGATGACAAGCAGCGGTTGAGTTGAAGGCGGACGTCGTCGCATTCACTTCCACGCAAACCAACAACAAATTGACATAACGCATCTGTCGTGTCTCACTTATTCACACGCTAAGCAAAAACAATTTGATATAACGACCATGTTTTGACTTAATTCTCATCGTGCTTTTGGCTTCGAAGCTCTTTATACAAAACCGGTGGCTTGTCGTCTCCACTAGATCTATGGTCGCGATAAAGTTCGTAAAACGTAAAAATGGAGAAGAAAACTAGCAAAGCACTAACGATAGACATTATTCGAGAAACATTAGACATTATTCGAGAAATTTAAAGCGGGAAAAAAGAAACAATAATTTGTGATTCGAGGTGCTTGACGAAAACAACAGTTTCAACAATTTGACACCGACAACCGAGAAATTATGTAAGGCTGCGAGCAGTAATTCTTTTTCGGAAAAACCAAAGAAAATTCATAACCCAATACAGCGAGATGTTGACAAAAATCAATTAAAGTGGTTTGTACATCGAAGGACCCTTTTTATGTAAAGAAAATTGAGAAGCACTGATATTCTTCGATTTTTTTGACCTCGATTCTATTCAGATCCTAGGTTAATTTTGTCGTATGTTTTGTAAAACAGTATAGCCTGTAAGATATTAAAAAACAAAAAAACCGTATTTTCAGATATTCAAGGACAAAATCGTTATCCTTGAAGAAAAATTCAAGGATAATTTTTATTCATATTTTTTTTATATTGCGACAGCATCTTCCTTCGAAATGAGCCTTATTTCATTATTCTAGGATAAAAATTACAAGAGATTTGAATTTTCAAAGAGGAGTCTGACATCTTTTTTGAGAAAACTTTAATATATGTACTATAGTCATAGAGCTATGTATATGTAGTGGAGATAGCATGCAGCAACTGTTTTGAAGCCGCACGATTTCTCGCAAAGGACCGGGGATATTCACTATTCACTATCAGCATCAGTGCTACCAGCCGTACGATTTTCATCGCACATGTACGAATTTACAGCCTTATGTACGATGTACGATGAGAACCCTCCATCGTACGCAAATTGTACGATTTTTCAACCATATGTGGAAATAAAAAATTATAATGAAACATTTTTGCCAAGGAACACGAGGTAGGCTCGAGAATGTTCTATGAAAGGATATCTAGTATCAAGGGAATGAATTCATAGTAATAGGCAAGGGGAATACAAGTGACGGTCTAAGTGAGTTAGAAGTTGAAAGTTTCTTATATGCGCCTGGAATCGATGATTCGGTTAGTCACTAAAACTAATAATCTTCTCGTATTGAAACTTTTAACGCGATTATCTCAAAACTGGATCTTCAAAAACTGCTCCTATTGTAGCTCAAAAAGTTATGGATCTATTTGGTTAATGTGAGCTTTCTGTCTATATAAATATGTGAAGGATATGCCTAAAATTTTGAGGATGTCACGTAAATAAACCACTCTTTTGGGGTTTTTTGTAAAAAAAACAACACTTGAAAGTTGTAATAATAGGTCTGTTTTTCTTGCATAAAATTTCTGCACTTTCTTGCACTAGATTTTCTAAACAACATTCGACGTCAAATCAATGACACAAACTCAAACTCAAATAGTGTGCTTGTTCCTTCCCCGCCACTCCCTTTTGCATTTTTCTGCACTGGCTCGAGACCTAGTGGAAAAAGTGTACTCGGTCTACACTGAACCCGACAAAAAAAACAGACCAAATATCATGTAAAAATTTTCAAATGATGCGATAATTTTTTCACCGGAAAAGAAAATCATGAAAAATTAACCATTTTTTGGGCGTCTAAAGGGTTTGCTCCCCTTAAATATGTAGTGTGTATAGAACACTTCTATATTTGACTGGGTTAAAGTGAATTGTACGATGAAATCTCCCTCAGTACGATTTTTTTTATGGTATGGTCCGAATTTTTGGGTTTGCAAATATGGCAGCACTGATCAGCATCTTACTCACATTTATGTTATATTCCGGTCTTGAAAAGAAAAAAAGGCCAACCTTTAAATTTTTTGTATTTCACTGCCACCGGGCATGATGACTATAACCATAGAGCTATAACTAACGGAGATCGCGCAGCGCCGTTTCTGTATAAAGCACTTTGAAGCATTTTGATGCAAAATTGAACATTTTTGTATGGTAAGGTACAAAATTTCGTCATTTTTGGCGATTTTCGATGGAATGACCCAATATGTAGTTGGTATATAAACTGGAGAATCCTTTTCAATTTTTCTGAATGTCTTCATCCTATCTGAGTAAGAAGTTTAGACTTTTGTATTATGAATTTATGGACTCCATTCTTTAATTAAAATATTATATGTTCATTTGTAGCTTATAACGTACTATCGGTTATAACGTTCTACTTGTTGTGGTCCTTACGAGGTACGTTATAACCGGGTTGCACTGTATTGTATAACAAATTCAGTACTGACTGTATACTAGAAAAGAAACGCTGTAACATGAAAAAAGAGTATTGTTAACATTCTACTCATCACATCACTCTCACTCTCATTCTCACTTCTCTCCATTTAACACTTTCTTTCTCTGTTGATAATTTTCTTCTCTTTCTTTGAGTAAGCCTTGCGTATGTTCGAGAAATTCTGGAAATTTCTAGTAGCTTCTAGGCTCTACCTTTAGCACTAGCTTCCATTTAATACTCTCTCACTTCTCTCCATTTAACACTTTCTTTCTCTAATTTTCTTCTCTTTCTTTAAGGAAAGCTTTGCTTATGTTCCGGGAATTCTGGAAGTTTCTAGTAGCTTCTAGCTTCCATTCTGATTCCAATGCGGTTTTCACCATGAAAATATCGTGCAAGACTTTTTTTTTATTGTCTATCAAATCACCACCCTATCGATTTGTTTGCTCATGATTTCTTAAATTTACGTAAAGCTCATAAACTCATGAAAAGACGAAACCCTTAAGGTGTGGAGCACGGGTTAAGAGAGCCGGGTTCGGATCTAAGGTTTCGCTGATTGCTTCCACTTTCCAGTCCTCTCTTTACTATTCAAAGTTTAATTAGTAGACGCTTCTGTAAGAGAAAATGTTAAAACCCAGAAAATTTGAGATGATTCTAGATAACATTGCGATTGGTATATATAGGAACGGCGGATCTGAAACCGGCATCAGTAAACAGAAACAGTTCGTCAGTTCAAGTGTTGCTTGAAATTATATCAAAGTAAAGTACAAGTGTGAAGTTGATACTATTTTGTCTGAATTAAAGTAAAAACTGAAAAATGGCTTCATTACCACTTCTGATACGTTTGGCCGGTGAATTGGACCAACTAACGAACAGCGACAGCTACGATTGCGACTTCTATCCGAATCGCATCTATCACCGAAATCCCATGACTATGGCTATACCACTTAGCCTTGGCGGCATTCAGCAAAGGATTCCGAATCGTCGTAGACCGACCGGAGCCGTCGAAGGAGTCAAGCCTACAGTGGGTAAAAATGGCTATCAGGTATCGATGGACGTGCAGATGTTCCAGCCCAGCGAGCTGACTGTGAAAACAGTGGACAACTTCATTGTAGTGGAAGGGAAGCACGAGGAGCGCGAGGACGACCATGGAATCATCTCCAGGCAGTTCGTTCGAAAATATGCTTTACCCAAGGGCTACGATCCGAACCACGTCGTTTCAACTTTGTCCTCAGATGGAGTCCTGACAGTTAACGTTCCTTTGCCTCCGAAGGCCGGCGAATCCAACGAGCGAATTGTTCAGATCCAACAAACCGGACCGGCACATCTTACAGTCAAGAATAACAATGCCGAGAAACCGGAGAAACAGGATGCTAATACGAAGTGAATTCTGGCTCTGATTGCTGAAAAACCCTGTCCGCTTCGAGTTCTTTAGGGAACGACTAGTTTAGTTTGTAATAAATATCATTTTGTATCTTGAGTTTTCTCAAAAAAGGAGCCAAGACCCATTCCTCTCGACTTGATTTTTTTAGTTTGTAATTTCATTTTGTATCCTTTACCATGAATAAATATTATTTAAGTACAACTAGACATTCTTTGAGTTTTTTTCACATCAATACTTTAAATTCCTTTTTTACGAAATATGATCAGAGAAATTTAATAGAAGGGGCGAGGTCTGATTTGAGCTGTCGATTTGAAGAATAAGGATGAAGCTGGCAATTTAATGAAGTAATGAAAAATTCATAATTCTTCAAATATGATAAAAACCAGTTATCCTGCGTCTAAAGAAGATCAAGCCTCCTCCCGATTAGCGTCTTACAGTGTTGCATATGTATAAACAAACTCACAGTTCGATTTCATTAACTACTTGATCGCTGATATCGATTAAAGTAACTTTTACATGCGAGAAATGTCTAGAACATGCAAGAAGTGTCTAGAAGAACATGCGAGAAATGTCTAGAGCATGCGAGAAGTGTCTAGAACATGCGAGAAGTGTGTAGAGCTCTCTACGATATTGCTTGATTGCTGATTTTCTCTGGAAACTTTAATAGCAACAAATGAGAAAATTGAACTCTACGACATTCAGTCATTAAATCTATTATCTCTTGTATGTTATACTTCTATAGGTGTCTATAACTTTGAAAGAAAGTGCTTTATGTGTAATTAATTCTTAAATTTCTATTTTTGTCTAGTAAATCGACTGTTTTAAACTTTGTTTTTGGAAAATGGGAAATTCAAAATTCATCTGCGGTCCAGCGGATTATGATCGCTACAAAGCCGTACGTTTTCCATGAGCTGAAACCAGAACCTTAAAACCAATTCTCTCTTGTCCTGTGTTAAAATGATAATCAACTAATACAATTTCAATTTTGTTCCGAGAATGTGATTCAATTTGTGTCCAAACAGGCGATTCAATTTTATTCCGAGAAGACGATTAGATTTCGAATCGCTATAACGAATCAATATTGATTCACCTTTTCGATTTAATATCCGGTTTCGATATAAGACAATGCGCTCGGCTCTAAAAATAGAAGATACATTTTGAGAAATCCGAAGATAGTCAAATTACTTTTTTCGTCAATTTACGTCTTCTGTAATTCAGTACACGAACGTGTATTTTTTAGAGTTAATTCACTACTCCAAAATTGTTCTTTCTTCTTTACGATAGCGCTACAGTCCAAATCGGATCTTGGCCTCCTTTTTTTTGGTACTTTATCAATATTTTGTTTTGATTTTATTTAAATACTTAAGGAATTATTGAGTTTATTTCGAATAATTATTTACTACTAAAACTTTCAATATTGTCTCATAGCTAAATGAATTTTTGGACTCTTTCTTGAAAGCACTGCTGCTAGTTTTATGTCTGTTAAATAGAAATACCAAGAAGAAGAAGAAGTATATAGCATTGTGCTGAGTACATAATAAATATTACTGTGATATTCGTTTAGTTTTCGTTCGTGCCAAAACTGCTACTACCCGCTCGCTTCTGTCTTCAAAATTTCAATATTTTATATTTGGACTTGCACGGTAATATTTAAATTCAAAAATTTGGGTGGACCATTATTTACGTTTCTTTTAGTTTTTCGTTATTGATTCGCAAAAATGCCAAGAACGGTACAACCCCCATCAGATGAAGAAGATGAAACAGCGCAGCATGAATCTAATGGATCTGCTCCACAAACCTCGCAAAAGCCTACTCATCCAAAATTTGAAATAATGGTAAATGCAGCAATAAAGGAGCTAGGAAATCGCAACGGCTCATCACTTCAAGCTATAAATAAATATTTAGCTGCTAACTATACACTAGATACTGAAAAATCGGCCGCATTTATAAAGCGGTACATAAAAGGAGCGCTAGTTTCGGGAAAACTTATCAAATCTAAGGGTTCTGGAATGGTTGGATCGTTTAAATTGCCGAAAGAAAAGAGTAAGGTTGAACCTAAGCTAAAGCCGAAAAAGAAGAAGGTCGATTCTAAGCCGCCGATCAAGCCAAAGCAAAGTGCAGCTATAGTAGTGAAAGTACCACCGAAAATTGCGACTAAAGGTGTAAAGAAAGTAACTGAAAAAATGCCAATAAAAAAAACGGAAACGGCTAAAAACAAGGTTTCCAAAGAAACAGAACCTAAAGCAAAAGAAAAATCAAAGAAGGAAGAAAAAACTAAAGAACCAAAATTGAAACCAGTCGTTTTAAAAATTAATAGGACAAGTTTTAAGAAACCCATCAGAACATCCATAGGAGCTGCGAAAAAACCCCGACGAGAAGCATCAAAGCGGGAAGTAAAAAAATAATTTAATATTGATTTGTATTAGTTTTAAGTTATTAAAAAATAATTCAATGTTTTCCAAAATTACTCCCAATAAATGTTAAATGAATAAAATCAGCTTTTGATGATATTTTTTCTCTGTGTATCAGTTTTAATAATTTTATTTTAACTTTAAGATTAACATAGAAACATTTTTTCAGACAAGATCACTTAAATTTATTAAATTTTCAATATATTATGTAGTTGGAATCCTGTCAACATTGTGCCGAGATTGCCTACTTTTACTTTATTATTATTTAATAATAAAGTATTGTGATCGACCTGAAGCTACAAAAAAATTTGCTACCCTGAAATTTTGTATTTTCACATTTTAGGACTAGTAGACCCCAAAAAAGCAATAAAAAAAAAATGTCCGTCTGTACGCCGTACGCAAAAATAGTTTGAAGGCGCGTAGCTCCCAAACCCGTTGAGGTATTATCATGCAATTTTTATGGTGAGTAGGTAGGGTGAACCTCTACGACTGGTATCTTTTAGAGGGGTGTGGGTAAGAGGGGGAGGAGTGGGGAGGGTTTTAGACGAAAAATTTTGGTTTCTAGATCTCAGCAACCGCTTACGCTAGGAGGCTGAAACTTGGAATTTCCATAGAACTTCGATAGTGGACCCATTTGCAAAAAAAATTATTGAAATGGGTGAAGGGGTGTGGGAGTGGGGGGAAAGTAATTCGTCCAAAAAGCAAAAATGCCGAGTCCGACACATTCTAAATTCCATATCTCCTAAGCCGTTGATGGCACAAAATTCAAACTTAATAAATATCTGTACCTATACTAGGACAAAGAATTGAAAAAAAATGTTGAGTGGGGGTAGAGGCGTACGGTGGTGGGGGGGGGGGGGTGAAAAACTTTAGATTACGATATCTCACGAACCGATTGCTCTAGAAAAATGAAATTCGGTTGGAGTAAAAAGGTCAACACATAACGATTGCTCAAAGTAAAATTTTTTAAGGGGGTGGTGGAACATGGAAGTGGGGGGGATAAGAAATAAAAAAAAAATCACGTTTCATATCTCAAGAACAGTATAAGATAGATGCACAAATTTTTTACCAGACGTTGGCCCAATAGAACCCTAGGAGAGAAAAAAATTTTCGGGGTGTGGGTGTAGAGGGTGACGGTGGGGGAGGGTGGAAAGGAAAGGGTTCTGATGGTTATATCTTAAGAACCTATAATGATAAAAAGCTGAAACTTGGTATTTAGATAGAGCTATAGTAGCAGCATATTGGAAAAATATAATTTTTTTTAGGGGTAGTATGGTACGGGGGTGGGGGTGTTTTTACTAACTATGTAACGGCTTATGCTAAGAAGTTGAAACTCGGTGTGTATATGTAAGTCAACAAGAAAAGTAATTTGGGTTAAAAAAAAATACGAATGTCCATTGGAGTTCGGAAGTGGGGGCAAAAAAATTTTCAGTCAAAATGGAATGCATATATTTTCACGATTTTCGTCATATCTACTAGGTCTTCCAAAATATTGAATTCACTTTTATTCTACGGATTCTTCATATGAATACCTAGAAAGTGTTTTCAAGATTTTTTGAAAATTGACCCCTAAGAGCGTGTAAAGTGATTGTGTACTTTTTCATAAATTATTCCATATCTCTCAGATCCGATCAGATTTTCACTTCCACGGGCTTGTTCTTGTTGATATGTTTTCAGTCACATAGTAACCTACACCGCATCTCAGAATTGAACGCGTTCCTAGCTTCTGCCGGAAAAATAATAAAGTTACGCCCAGATTGTTGGCAGATTTTTTAATTTTGATTAGCGCTTCATCATTATTGTTGATTTTATTATACAAAAAATTTAAGAACATAATCAGTTTTGCGCGGGAAATTTAATTTCGTTCCGAGAATATGATTCAGTTTGGGTCCGGTCCGAAGAAACATTTTAATTTTATTCCGAGAAGGGTATTAGTTTTCGAATCGCTACTACGAATCAATATTGATTCACCTTCTCGATTTAATGTGGCATTTTGATATAGCACAATGTGTTCGCCTGTAAAAACAATAGTTAGATTTTGAGAAATCGAAAGTTAGAAACATTTTTTTCAGGCGACTGTTTTTATTGTTTTTTACGGTCAACACTTAATATTGAAATTTTTGGAGCTTCGGCAATATTATATCTTTTTTTTTGTTTAAATATTTAAGGAATTTTTGTGGGTATTCGAATAATTATTTACAACTAAAGCTTTTAATATTAGGTTTGTTCTTCTTGCGTACACTTTCGACACTCTTTCTCGCTCTCGAGCGAGTGCAGAAAAGTGAATGCAAAAAGAATAAACCTATTGTCTCTGTATAGCTAGATGTATTTTTTGACTCTTTCCTGAAAGCAGTGCAGCTAGTTTTATGTTTGTTAAATAGAAATATGAAGAAGAAGAAATATATAGCATTGTGCTGAGTACATAATAAATATTACTGTGATATTCGTTTAGTTTTCGTTTGTGCCAAAACTGCTACAACCCGCTGATTTCTGTCTTCAAAATTGTATATTTTATATTTGGACACATTAAAAAATACCACGGTAATATGAAGTTCAAAAATTAGGGAAGATCATTATTTACGTTTACGTTTCTTTTAGTTTTTCATTATTGTTTTGCAAAAATGGCAAAAACGGTAAAAGCCAAAGATGAGATTGAGCAACACGATACAGAAAGATCTGATCCACAGACCTCGCAAGTGTCTACTTATCCAAAATTTGAAATTGTGGTAAAGTCAGCAATCAAGGAACTAGAAGATGAAACTGAGCAACATGAAACAAAAAGATCTGCTTCACAAACCTCGCAAAAGCCTACTCATCCAAAGTTTGAAATTATGATAAATACAGCAATCAAGGAACTAGGAAATCGCAATGGCTCATCACTTCAAGCTATATATAAATATTTAGCTGCTAACTATACACTGGATATTGAAAAATCGGCCACATTTATAAAGCGTTACATAAAAAGGGCGCTAACTTCGAGAAAACTTATAAATTCTAAAGGTTCTGGACTAACCGGATCGTTTAAATTGCCGAAAGAAAATAGCAAGGGTAAACCCAAGAGAAAATCGACAAAGACCTCTACTAATCCAAAATATCAAATTAGGATAAATACAGCAATCAAGGAACTAGAAGATAAAACTGAGCAACATGAAACAAAAAGATCTAATCCACAGACTTCGCAAAAGCCTACTCATCCAAAATATGAAATTATGGTAAATACAGCAATCAAGGAACTAGGAAATCGCAACGGCTCATCACTTCAAGCTATAAATAAATATTTATCTGCTAATTATTCACTGGATATTGAAAAATCGGCCACATTTGTAGAGCGTTACATAAAAAGGGCGCTAATTTCGGGAAAACTTATCAATTCTAAAAGTTCTGGAATAACTGGATCGTTTAAATTGTCGAAAGAAAATAGCAAGGTTGAACCTAAGCGAAAATCGACAAAGAAAAAGGTCGACTCAAAGTAGCTGGTCAAGTCAAATCCAAGTGTAGCGCTTTCACAGTAAAACTGCGAGTAAAGCTGCAAAGAAAGTAATTGCAAAAATGCCAATGAGAAAGACGTTAACAGCTAAAAACAAGAGAATCGATGAAGGAAAAAAAAACTATAGAAACAAAGTTCATATTTAATTGGTAGGGTTTAAGCAAACCCATTAGAAGAGGATACTCTGACGAGGAGCATCATATATATTACTGTAAATTTATTAAAGAATAATTCAATGTTTAAAAAAAAAGAGTATAATTAGATTTTGACGATTTTTTTTCTTCTAGGCGTCGCGGATCAGAAACAAGTACAAATAACACAATTTTGCAGAAACAATGCATTTTTCTTTGTATGGAAGAAGTATTTTTTTCCTATTTTTCTTATGATGCAAAATTTTAAATCAATTTTGAGAATACATGCGAAATGAGCCCGAAAAAGTATGTTATTAAAAAGAAATTAAAAAGATATTTATTTTGAAAACCATGGAAGTAAATTTCTTAAATGGATTGTGAGCTTTTTCTGCAAACGTTCTATTAGTTGAAATTGCAATTTCCACGTTTCCAATCGATTTAGGTGTAACACAGGATTCAGTACTACTTCCAACCCTATTTTTCATCTTCATTAACCTTCTGCCGTCAACTCTCTATCCAATCGAGATGATTGATAATGGCGCAAATCGGGCCTAGGCCTTAAAGTAATGCTAGAGTTACTTTATTACTAGACCAAAGGAACACTAGGATGTGAAGTGGTCAGCCTCATGCTCGTTCGTGATTATTATCCCGATTTTTACTCAGGTAGTCATTTACAGCTGAGTGAACTGGTAGTTCGGCACTCAATCCCATTCTTGTCGCCAAGCAGATTCGATCCTGGTACCACGTGCACCGAAGGCAAGTGCTGTAGCCACTAAGCTACCCAGACTACAATCCAGATGATAGTACACTGATTACTGTCTTTAATTCCACTCTACTACAGAGACACGCTCGACTTCGGTGGTCTACGCACTGAGTTATTTGATTCATTAAACTCTTATTCAATCCTATTTTGGAATGGGTCAAGCAAATAGACAGAGTACAGGTTAATATCTCCTTTTCAGTCCTGTCATTCATCCCTTAAACGAAATATTCCGGAGTCAGTTGCAAATAATCCTTTGGTAGCGTATAAAAATCTCCTTCTACTGACTTCAAGTTCACCTAAATCGATCCCAGCACATTTTTGATGTCGCAATTGATGCTTCCACACGCCTTGATATTCCATGAAAGTGTAAGAAATTCTATTCAAATCTAAAATCCATAAGGCATATATCAGACCGAGACTTGAGTACAATTAGAATATCTGGACTGGGGCTCCAAAATCTCATAGAGCTTTGTTCAAACATATTCAAAAACATGCATTCCGACTAATGAGAAATGAAGCCGATTCATCTTCTATACCGCGTTTTGAGTACAATTAGCATATCTGGACTGGGGCTCCAAAATCTCATTTAGCTTTGCTGCATTCCGACTAAAGATAGATGAAGCCGATTCAGCTTCTATAGAACCCATCGCGCATCGCCGAGTATACTCTTCCGGCGCGACCGCGGAGAATAGTGAACTTTAGGCAGTCTTTTCTCCCCTGGACATGAGAAGTGACCGGCAATCTATTCAACATTGCCAGCAATTGTTTCCTAATAAGTATAATCTTCGGCAATTCAAAAACCACGTTTACCGCTCTTTCTCTCCCAATTTTCATACCCTACCACATCTTTTTGCCACAACCTTTGTCGTGTAAAGGCTGGTTTACATGACGAATGCAAACATCTGTTACTGAAATTGTGAGGGAGAATGAAAATCTCTTATGAGAAACTGATCAGGAGTGAAACGAACAGATATTATGTTCAGCAACAAATATTGACGATATTTCTGTGATCTTCATTTTTTGCAGTGGTTGCTTTCTACTCCATTGAAAATTCAGTAAGCTAACTCCCTCACAATCTCAGTAAAAAATCTTTGCATTCGTCATGTAAACCAGCATTTAGCTGCGCAATCGCATTATAGAACGACTCCTTCAGTTATTTAGACGGCCGTAAAACAACATACAATCACTGACAAACTGATTTAAATATAATTTACACTTGTCGGAAAATTGGTTAACCATTTATTTATTTTAATTTTATCTCATTATAATTTTTGTTTTAAATTTACCAAATATAATAATTTATATATATTATTTTGTTAATTAATATTATTATGTATATAAACAAATTTTTATAAGCTTTTAATTTTCATTAGGGTCATATAAAACATGACAATATATAAACAGTTCTTTCTCTTCTTTCGTCTTAATATTTCTCTTAGCTAAAATAAAAACAGTGAAAAAATATATTCCATTTTAATGTTTATACAAAAAAAATCGTGTATTAACTTAGTTTCGCTATCACGAATTATAAACAGAAAATTAATAGAAAAAAAAAATTTAAATACCGAGTAGAAACTGAAGACAATCGAAAACTGATCGGAACTACATATTTTCTGGTAATGATGTCTATTTTCTTTTCGACGAGTTTAATAAGTTTGCTTTAAGATATTATAAGAATACGGATTGTTGTTGGTTTTTCAGTTGATTAGCTAATGTATTTTGACGCACGGATTCTACTAAAAATGTAAATGGAGAGTGCACCGAAATCTGTAGTAAAAATTAAAAATAACAAGCTGAAATCCGACACACTAAAGTTATCCCTATTATTAAATATGTATAATTTTGTTTCGAACCATTTGATTAAAAAAAAAGTATGCAACATCAAATTGTATCATCATGTCAAGAAGAAACAGTGCGTAAAGCAACAGAAAGAAAATTTGAACTAACAATTTTATAGTACAGTATAAAAAAACGCGGAATGATCAATCAAACCAGAACGTTTGTTCTAATTTATTGAAAACTAAATTTTGCCAAAATTAGCTAAATTAAAAAATAAATATGACTAATTTTTTCTCTCGTTACATCGGAAATAATTTAATTATTACCGCGTGTTAATTTCACGATATAGGTATTTAGTTTTTAAATAATAATTTAGTTGTCGGAGTGATTTACACTCTCATCCGTTAAATGGTACGTAAACAAAAAATACAACCTGCAAATTAAGACGAGAAGACAACAAAAATAATTACAAAATGTAAAATATATTATAACATAATAAAAAAAAATTTGAACCAAAAATTACGACGATTGAAACTTAATGCTAAAAACGAAACATGAATAAACCATATAAAAAAACGCACAAACTTTAAATCAAGTGTTGATTTAAAATGATAAAAATGAAAATGAAAAACTATGGCTAAAAACTAACTCTATGTAAAAAACAAAAAACTGAAATAAATCTAACGAAAAAAGAAAATTAGCGTTGAATAATAATCAGTCATTTTTAGCAACAGCGCCCACCCTTTACTCTAAAACCTCCCTAAACAACAATAAAAAACAATTTTTTTTTTCTTTCGGTTTTTCATATAAATCCACTTAAATTTAAATATTTAAAAATAATTTTTGGAAGTTTTTCTTGTTGTTTTCAGTTGCTTTCTTCTTGTTACACGAAATTGTTCTCTCCTTTTTCGACTATTGTTTAACTGTTTGAGTTATCGTCGAGTGGTGGTAGCGTAAGAGATGACATTAACGTATCGAAATCGACCAGATTTGTTTCGAATTGTTCCCATTGTTTGGTGGCATCATCGTTGATTTCATCATCGTCCGGCGTTGCTTCTTCGTATTGTTGCAACTTTGGTGGATTAAAACAGCTACGAATGAATTTCGCTAGATCGGAGGATTGACTGTTACGATTTGTTGCGAAAGGAAAATGCTAAAACAAAGTTGAATAGAAGTTGAGTTTTTTTGTTTTCTTGTACACGATTTGTGTTCGTGGATAAGATGATGAAGACGGTTGATGTGATGACTTTTTTAAGATTAATGTGGAAATGAAATGAAAACAGTAGAAAATGGAATGGAGGCGTTCGGTAAAAAGGCTTTAAGGATATAGAAAATTGCTAAAGATGTGAATCGGCTATGTTGTTATAAATAAGAAAAATAAGGAAGATAATAGGAAAGCTAAAATAAAAGAATTAGATATATGAAAACTTAGCGTTAATAAATTAATTTGAACTTAGGAGGATTGGCTTATAGAACGTTCGCTCAATGCAGCTCAATGTCGTTGACGACAACTGGCTGGAATCAACCTTATTTCTTAAAACTTCATATTTGAAGCAGGTACCTATTACTGACCAAAAAACCAGGAAGGCCTGATTATAGGCAACAAAACAATATTCACAAAGATAGTTTATTTATTCACTTGTTGGTTTAAGCCTGTTGAACGTTTTTATATAAACCGATTCATACCAGGTAGCAGTCAAATGCAAATAGTAGCCAAGTATTCAAATGTTTGGCGTTTTTTGTTTCAAGATTGGAGTATAACATAAATGTGAGTAAGATGCTAATAGTACCATAGTGTTTGGTCCTCGCCATCGCCAGTACACATATCTATATGGGAAATAATGTCCTGGCGACGATAGTTACGTCCATTAAAGTGTTGCCATAAAATTCTACAATTTTCCATTTGTACGAGTTCAAATAAAATACTTTCTTTCACCGCCATTGGCTCAGATTTCATTAATACACGGTTAAGATCAATGCCGGACCAGTTTATGTACGATCCTTAAGCATAGAGCAGTAACAGTGCTCATATTTGACATTATTGCTTCCAATATATATTTTTTTCTTAGCACAGGATTAAGCTCTAGGCCAATTTACAGCCTATTTATTATTTAAAATTAATAGCATGTATGTGTCTTAATATTTGTACCAAATTTTGCGTTTTAATATTTAAAAACAATGTAATTTTCTGCCTTCGCTTTATTCGGGCAGCATTCACGGCTTGTCTGACTATGACAAAGCGTAGGCTTACTTACGATGGCGCTACAGTCCAAATCGGACCCTGGCCGGCACATTCAGGAGGCAAGGCTCTGATTTGGACTGTAGCTCACTCCAGCCTTCTCGGTTCAGTGACCGCGTCCTCCAGTTTCTGAATCTTAGCAGTGTTTTTCTGTCTGCGTTAATAGAATCCTCCCAGCACTTCGTGGTTTTCCGACTGGTCTTTGTCCATAAATTTTTCCCTTTGGTGTGCGTTTGGGGATTCTTCCGTCAACCATTTGCTTCACATGACAAGCCAGCCCATTGTAGCTTCTTGAATTTTATGAGGATCGATACTTCTGGATTATCGAAAATGGTATAAAATTCTCTATTGTATGGCATTCTCCAGATTGAGTCTTCCCTCACAGGTGCGAAAATTCTTCTGAGGACTTTTCTTTCAAAGGCGTTAACTGATTTTTCGGACGCCTGAGTCAATGGACACGTTTCGCTCCGTAGCATAGTACAGGTCTTATAATTGTTTTGTATAGTTTAAGCTTTGTTTTCCTTGCACATTTTTGTTTTTAATTTTCGGGAGTACCGAATAATACGTCTTATTTGCCATCATTATTCTTCTTTTCATTTTGATGGTTTCGCTTCCATCCTTCGATATATTTGCCATGATATATACAAAGTTGTCTACAGTTTCTAGGTTAAAGTCTCCTTCTGTAACGTTTGTCTGATTGGCTTATTTTTCTTCGTTTGTGTCATGATTTTGGTTTTGTTTTCGTTAATACGTAGTTGTCCAACTTCCCTTGCTACCGAATCAAAATCAAGTATCTTGCAAGCATATTTACGTCGTCGGCATATGCTACTAGTTGTGTGAATTTGAAGCATAGTGTTCCGTTGGTGTCAACGGGCATCTTCCGAACAACATATTCGAGTGTCAAATTGAAAAGCATTGGTGCCAGGCCATCACCTTTTTAAAGCCCGTTATCAGTTTTAAAGCTGAAGTCAGATCATTTTCCACTCGAACTTGTGACAGAGAATCGGTCATTGTCATTTTTGCAAGCCGAATCAGTTTTGGTGCAACTCCAAATCCACCATTTTTGTTATACAGTACGCACCTGTCGATACTATCGGTTGCCAGTTTGTAGTCCACAAATATCTGGTGCACATCAATGTTGAATTCCCAGCTCTTTTCAAGTACCTGTCTAACTAAGAATATTTGGTGCGTGGTCGATCGCCCAGCTCTAAATCCGCCCTGGTATTCACCAATTATTTTGTCAGCTAAGGGCTTAATTCTCTTTTTTAAAATTTTCGAGGAATATAAGATCCTTATAAAATCTTGATCATAAGACGTGCATAACAGGGATATTTCTCTGACCTTTAGACCATAGCAGAGTTTGTCACCTTTTTTATAAATTGGATGTATGATGCCTCTGCGTCAATCTCTAGGAAGTGCTTCTTGCATCCATATATCCAAGATCAATCTGTGTTAGAGATGTGTTATGCAGATGTCGCCAGCTTTCAGAAGTTCAGCTGGAATTTTATCAGAGCCAGTCGCTTTTTTGTTTGGGTGGTTTCTCAGGGCTGTCTTTACTTCTTCGAGTGTGAGAGGACTCGAAGAAGATCCTTCGTCAACTGTTATCTCAGTTGTTGTTATGTCTGCTGAAGTTCGAGCGGATGATGAGCTCGGTTTGAGAAGCTGTTCAAAATGTTGTGCCCATCTTAGTTTTATCTCTTCCGCATTATTTATATTGTTGCGTTCTGGCATCCTTACAGAAGTTCGTCTTCGTTTGGTATCCCTCTTTCATACTTTTAACTAGGGACGCCCTTGTGTTGTGTAATTTAAATTGTACGTCCATGTTTTTTATTTTGTCATTCTTGTACTTCCGTTTTTTCTGTCTGCAGATTTTGTTTGCAAATCGTCTAAGATTATTATATTTGTCCTGTTTAGATCGTGTTGGCCGTTCTGTTAATATTTTCTAACCTTCATCGTTTCTCTTTAATGCATCTTGGCATTCGCTGTCGAACCACTCATTTCATCAGAGTAGATCTTCCATCACTCGAAAGATATCACGGTTCATAGATCGTTACCTTCTCAAACCAAAATCCTGTTTTCTATAAGGTTTGCTTTCGGGCCTAAGATGTTGTAAAATTTCGTACTGTTTCTGTTTTATAGGTAAAACAGAAAATCGGTAGTTCTTTCAAGAATTTCTAAAATTATTTCACACGTTTTAGTGTAGAGCTTTCTCACATACGCATTCGCTAGTTAGAAATTATGTAAATAAATTGTTTGCTGATACTAGCAACTGACTTTGCCCAAAACCTTAAAACATATTTTTTCCACTTTTGGCAATGTAGTCTTTGTTCCTGGTTTAGCTTTAAAATAAAGTCGTGATCACATTAATATTTTAGTTGTTACCACTTCCTTTTTGGTAAGTTGGGAAGGCCTAGTTTTTTTTTGAAAAGTGCAATTTATGAATGCAATCGATTGCAGTTTCATGTCTTATAGCCCGACACATAAATTAATTATGCAATGTAATTTTAAAACTTTTTTTCTTCAAATATTCAATTTCTGGAGGCCAAATTAATTTAGACAGAACTACGCAGACTGGACGTATCAGTTACGAAAGCAAACTCGTCTACAATTTGAAAGTAGATCGATTTACGTAAAATTTTCTACTCATTTTAATAATATTTTTCGTTTCAAATTTACTTTTTTCTCAGCAAATGAGTCTGTGCAGCACTACTAGTTAATATAAGCCATAAAAGAGTATGTTTTAAAAAGTAAAATGTAGTGTGAAGAAATTAATGATTGATGCCGTTCACATATATTAATTGAGTCTTTAAATGGTGAAAAAACTTACCATCTCTTTTAACAGCTTATCATCGCCAGGTAGCGGTTCGTACCACCTTGATTTTTCTGTTTTTTCATTTGCGCTATCACTCGACACCAATGACGAATGAGCCGTCGATATTCCGCTCATGTCTTTCGGGCTAGCCTGTGACATCATTTTCACATCATTCGACTGATTACTTTTGGCATTATTGTTGTTATTTTTGATTTCTTGAGGTTCGCTTGTTGTGCACGATTCATCCTCTTCAGGTGTGGTCGGTTCTTTCGGTTTGCACGCACAAAACTCCTAAAAAAAAACGGGCAGAGAAAAAATTTAATATTGCATATTCCAAAGATTGATTAAACTGAAAGTTACATTGTTTTTTCGTAGGAGCCAAGCAAATGGTGGTGTCTCTGGTAGTATGTAATCTTCTTCTGTGTATACTTTAAGTTTTGAAACATCTGCAAATGCTCCAGGTCTGAGCGGCTTGTCCAAATCAATAACACGTTTCTCACTAAAATGAAAAAAATTTAAAAAAATTAGAATAATGCCGTTTAAGATATAAAATTTACATTAAGAAAAATAGCGCCAGAATGCAATTACAGTGAATTGCAGCTCAGTGGCAACAGGCCCGGCGTTTAGTATTGTCTAGACTATAATATTGGATTGACACGGGTCTAATAGGATTAAAAAGAGACCGGAAAACTTCAAATCACTGAAAAGCTAGTTACGCGCCAAACAAGACAAAAAAAAGAATGAAAAGAAAACCATCTTAATCTAATAAGGAAGTTACAGTTGAATACAAATTATACCAATTTTCTATTGATTGAAATCAATTAATCATAGACCGAAAATGTCTACAAGCTTCGCTTTCAAAGTCTATTCAAATCGTCCCATTTAAACTGTGCAGTCTCCTTCAATCCGATCTTGCTCGTAAATTCTATTGAACTGCTAGACACTACATTCAATTCAATCAACATTTCCGAGAACGTAATGAAATTCCAGCATCACGGGGTTATCGTCTCATTATTAATAATAGGCAAGTTACAGCGAACTTAGTGTCGGATCTTGAGAATGACTTCTTGCGTAAAATCATGGAGTAGTTCAGTTGTTCAAAGAATACTGAATGGAGTCAAGAGTACTGAATGAATTGTGAATTTATTTTTTAGCTACTGAGGCTGCATGCGACATAAAACAGGGCGCCAATTCGCAGTAAATGGGTTTTCTCCAACGGATACACGGCATCGGGGTCACCAATTTTGGAGTTTTTATGAGGAGTATTCCGAGGAACGACAACCAGATCAAAAGATGCTTGAAGTATTTCGGCCATTGTCGGTAATTTTGAAAAGAATCATGGGGACAAAGTTTTTTGGGTGCTTAAAGGGGTCAGTAGCATCAGTTATCAGATTGGCAATCAATATTTAACCAGATAAGATAGAGTGGATGGATGTATCCCAGCCACGACATTCAAGTCGAATATAATCAATGTCAAGGGTGGGAAAAAAAACTATATTCAGTTGATGGTTGCACGAATCGCGTAAAGTCGATCGTTTCAAATATTTCGTGTCGACTACCGAAAATTGTAACAATCAGAAGTAATGTAGAAATCGAGTCCAAGATCAGTGATTGCCGGCAACAATTGTTCAATTGGTTGTCAACACAAGACACCGAACAAGCAACGATTGCCCCATGAGGCTATAAAAAACAATTTAAATTTTACAGAGTTACTAATTTAACTGATCGAACCGACCTTGGAAAATGATTTAAGACATTTTCATGACGACGAATTGCAAATTTTTCTCAAGTTATTTGCATTTTCGAAAATAAAAATAAATTTTTTTATCCTCCTATCGCATAAATAATATCATTTCCTTTTTGATCGTGACGCACCATAACTTCACGCAAGTCTTTTTCACAAACGCAAATCTCCGAAGGTGTTAGGCTGTAACGTAAACGTAACGATTATTTATGATCGTTCCGTTTATTAAGATCAGTGATCAAGTTGCACATATGGTTATCGTACGATCGTGATCAAAGTAATAAACATAGTGGATGCGTGTTGCTTTTCAGACTAAATACGAGGGACTTATGTCGCGGTGCAGTTGGTTTTTATTTCAATCATGTCGGACTGAGAATGTAACGATGCTTCCAGATGCCTTTTTTCTTCCAGCGGAATCTAGATAAATAATTATGTGCAGTGCATTAATGCATGCGTCACGCAGTGTAAATAGAAGTTTTGATCATGCGATGAAAATAAATTTGTTAATATAGAGAGTGAGGATGTAGATGATTTCGAAACAAAAGAAAACAACAACAGATTTCGATTAGTTTTTGAAGTCCATAAGTTCGAGATTTACAGCATCCTGGCCATTTGCACCAATAACAAGACCTAACGATCAGAATCAAAATTTTGTTTGGGAGGAGGGTACTTAGAGTACTATAGTTTGTAAACAAATTTTTTTTTGTGCAGAGGAAGCCTGGATGGATGACTGCATTTATCACCAGATTCCTGATCAATAGAACTGGCGCCTCCATCTACTCTGAAAAGGCAGAAACGTCACACTAAAGGATCTTCCGATTTATACTTATGATCTTACCATTCTGGAATTTACCAGACCAAAGAAGTTGGAAGCGACCTTTCATCTAGGGGGTTGTCAATAGTCCCGGAAAAAGCAATGCCATGAATGAGATGGGAAGAATCAGTCAAAATTAACAGCAAAGTACAACTTTGAAGGACGGTTCTTCAAAATGAGGTGCTTCATTGAAAAAACCAATTTGCCGTTCAATTTTGTAAAAACAAATTGGAAATTTTTTAGCAAAAGAAATTTATTACTCAATAAACGATATCAAAATCTATTAATAGTATAATTTGTCGAAATGAATTCCAGATAAGATAATAAAACCGCCAAGGAGGTGATACTACGACTTTGTTTTAAAAAGTTTCGATAACTTGTTATCGCATTTAATTAGTGATTAATCAAAAAAAAAGGTCACTTTCAAACATTTTGGATGTATGTTGAAAACGTGACTATTCAGTTATTTGTGTATTACACTGAATACCACTATCTCAAAATTTGACTATTTTCTTTGGCAAATCTATAGTGTAGTAGTCGTCAAATTTTTGTTTGTCACGTTATTTTATTTGTCCTATACAAGATCTATTTTACCGTAAAAAGTTTGACTGAACATTTTGTTAAATTCTTTTAGACAAACATTTGAAAGCACAACATACAAGTCTACAGTTCTTCTGTTCTAGCTTTTGATCCGAAATATCACGTGATATATTCTGTCTGAGATCATGGAACCACAAAGAATAAAATGAGAAACAAGAAAAGAATTTCCATTCGGAAGACAAGATAAAACGAAGAAATTAAATATTGAAAAGAAAAATTTAATTTAAGGCAGTTTTTTCTTCATTTAAAAGAAAATAAGATAATGCAATACCCTGTACAGACTATGCGTTTTAAACACGTTTAAGTAGGGAAAATGAACGGGTTAAAAAAGTAGACTGGGCTAGACATCTCGTTTTATTTTGATGCATGATAGCTTGATGTGAATCGTTTTGGCAAGTGATATTCAGCAATTTGATGCTTTCTAAGTTGTTTGAAATGAAAAAAGGGAATTTATTAGCTAATGCTGCGTTAAAAAAGCACAAAATTGAGTTCCTAGAGCATTAAACAGTTTCTTGTAAACTTTACTTCGATTTCAGACAGGTTTGCAGCACATGTTTTCGGTTAAATGCGTTGCAGCTACGAGTTTTCGTAAACACGTTCGGGAAGTATTTTCAACGCATTTAACTCGATTTAAACGCGTTAATCTCGAAGTACAAGCATGAAAAAAAAAAACACAAAAGAAACACAAGGTACAAAATTCACTTTTGTCCTTTTTTTCAACATATTTTTGATCAAAAAGTGAAAAGAAACGCTTATTTAAAAAAATTAAAGAATCATTGAGAAATAACTGAAAATTTATGCCAATCGAAATTTCCCTGACGGTTGTTTTCATGAACTCACTAGCTTAGTGCCACCACGGTTCTAATTCATGCGTTAGAAGTTTACCTTCAGCAAGGGAACACGAAGTACTCAATACTAATTTTTCTTATTATCTCTTGTTTCCGAAGCACTGCCTTCTTTAATTGTCATTAATAACTTGTCATTAATAACTAGCAGAAATTTAGCTACATAGTACCAAAAATAGGGATTTTTCATTAGTATAATTGAATTTTTCAATAGGAAAAAACCCACTAACGACTCTTATCTGAATGAAAATAGAAAACTTACAGTTTTTTAATTTTATAGGGTACCCACATCGCTTGACTTTAATTCGAACCTAATGATAACACAATTAAACTATACTAAAACCGTTCACTCTCACCAACCCGAACTTAACCCCCAATCGCCCGTATACAAAAATAAATAAATAAATAAATACAATCAATGCATTCACACTGATGTCCCAAATAGCACATAACAGCATAAAACTGATGAGGGTACGAGGTATATTACACTATAATTTAGTTAATTATTATCGAATGCAACGATAGCATTTCGCATAAAATTACAACGGTGAAAAAAAGATCGACCTTTGTAAAGAGGGTCAAAACCGCCATTTTGTGAATTTATTTCAATATTCCAACAGTTCTTAAAAGTATATCAAAAGTGGTGAAACTTTCCATTGTCGGGCGACGTGATCGATGTCAAAAAAACCTTAACATTATCGCGGAATTTAATTACCCAGTAGAAATTAAAAACAAGTACAGCGCGTCATTTTCGTTTTAATTGTAATTAAAAGTGGCTCAAATGAAAATGGAAAGCAAAGCAATTTTAACTAACGAAATAATTATGTATATGACTGCCTTCTTTAGATTAATAGAAACTTGCAACTCATCGTGAAACTGGACCAAAATTTTAAGTTTTTTGTAGGAGAAATTCGGAATGAATCGTAAAAATAGGGAAAAAGAAGTATTTCTCATTAGGGGGGTATGAATTTATTAATTTCGATATTAAACCCCTAAGGAGATGAAAAGGGGTTGAATAGGTTTTAAAAAAATTCATTTTTTTTATTTCTACGAGTTTTTCGTACAACTGCTCAAAAATGTAGTTCAAATGTATTTAAGCCAAAAAAGGGGTTGAAAACGGGTTGAATAAGTTTCCACGAATTACAACATATCGCCTACGTCTGACTTATTGATTTTTATTTCTATGAGTTTTTCATACAAACATCTTTCAATTTAAGAATGTTTCGATTTTGAACCCTTAGGGGATGAAATAGGGTTGAATATATTTCAACGAAATTTTGAACCTTTTCATTTGATAACTGAATAGTTTAATCATTGACAATTTATGGAGAATATCAGTTCAACCTACCATGATTTAATCTTCGATTTTCGCAATGAGGAAGACCAACTCATGATTGAGGAAACTAGTGAGGTAGTAAGTGCAAAAATCAAACAATTTCTTTTTAATATCGAATCTAAATATTTGTTCTACTGATAAAACTACTCAATGGATAACGATTTAAGTTTGTACGTTTGCAGACGTCTCATGCTAAAAGACAAAATTAGCTATTTAGGTATTTGCAGCAATTTCGAAAAATTTCCACAATTCCAAGGAAATCATTCCGTTAAAAGTTTAAAGTCTCGATAAGAAAAGAATTTTTTTCCAATAAATAGTTATTCCAAATACCAACAATAACTACGACAAATTCATTTAACACCGGAATAATGTTGGATTTCGTTATACAGTTAGCAACCTCTTCACATCGGCACGATATGATAATTCCAAATTTGATCGAATTCCATTTGAAAAACCAGTTCCGGGGCAAGTGTGTATAATTTCCATTTGAATTTTAGACCTTAGAATGGAAACATAAATAAAAGTATCTGTAAAACGATCGGCCAAATGAAAATTAGTGCGTCAGAATTTCATAACAGTCTAACGATTGGGATTCAACTAAAGAATTTTTATAGCTTTAGAAAATAGTTTAGATAGTAATATAGCTCTCGACTTCACGGTAAAACATTCCTACATACCAACGAATTCGTGTAGGGAATAAGAAGCATGTTACTACTTCTTTGTTGACATTAAAAGTTCGTCTGGGTAGCTTTAGATTCAAGCGGATTCGTCAGTAATTAAAAAGTTAACTACATGAACGCTTCGATACCACACTTTTGGGATACCTTCAGCAACCTAAACGCTATTCCTGATGCTCTCAGTGCTGAATTTAATTATAAACAAAGGACAATATTTTTTCTTCCACCTGCACTTATAGGTTATTTGTTAAGCCTGACAAAGACGGTGGGGTAAGAGACGGGAACCATAGTTATAATAAAGATTCATTTAATTACCACGCCCTTCTCCATTTTGTTATAGAGGAGGGAAGATTGATTGTGACGAGTCAACCAAAATAAATTTTGACCGTTTTAAATACTCGTACCATTGTCAAACTGTTTGCCAAAAAAACTGGCAGTCAAAATGTTAACTCCTTAATTGAAGCGTCAACCTAAATGGTGTTTGACCTATATATGTAAATAGCAAGGTCAAAATTTTGGCAAGATGTCAAAAATATTAAAAACTGTAATTTAGGGGAAACTACTGCAACTGTGCCAATATATATGAATATTTAACACCCTCACTGGTTAAGGGTTTTGGTTTGATTGAGTATGTTGAGTAGGTGAAATAAGGAAAATTCATTTGATTTACATTAACTTACAATAAGGAAAATTTATCCACATTATGAATTTTCCTTATTGGTCCATCTAAACAAAAGATAAGGAAAAAACGAATCAGAAACTATTTTCCCGAAAATACTCTTTATACTTTTTCTCCGATCAACTTTTATCTATAATTTGTTGGCAATGTTTTTAAAGGAATTATTTCTTAGAACTATAGACCTATACAAATCTGGGAGTTGTTTTTCTATTTCTATTTTTAATTTAATTCCTTGTTTGTCTTTCAAGTTTTGTATTTGAAAAAGAAATTTTTATTGTATTTATTTTTATTTTATTTATATATTTTTATATGAAGGAAATTAGAATTACTTGTATTGTTTTTATTATGATAGGCTGTTTTGACGGCGTTTTTAAAATAAATTTGAAAACTAAATCTGTTTTTCTGTTTGCTTCATACCACGACTAAAACTCCTGAATGGAAACAATTATTCAATTATTAATAACAATTATTCAATTGTTTATTTACCCAAAAGCGAGACGTGTGCTATATGATGTCAAATATTTGACGAAAAGTTCAGTCAAATTTTTTCCGCCAAAACTAGCCTTATGTAGGCAAACAAAAATTTAACGATTACATTTGACATCGATAATAGGCAAACATTTGACGATGACATACAACATAATACAGGCATTAGGATCGGAAGTTATTCTTCGTTAGCGAATTTTGCACAGCTATGTCAGAAGAGGGAGATGAATAAAATAGAGGATCTTGTATTAGATGAACTTCAGGGATCTGCTTGATGTTTCTATATCCCAGTGGTAGAATCTTGCTGAGAGTTGGTTCAATCACTTCTTGGGATTTGAACTGGTCTTCTCACTGATTAGTTCGGGTACTCTACAAAATTACTCTTACAGAAAATTTAATAGGATTCACCAGTGATAATAGAAGTAAAGATCACTGATCGCCAGCGTTTGGCAGATCCTTAAACCGTATGTCCCATTTACATCCGAACAAATATGATCACTAATAGAAACAAACAATTCAAATTATGAACAAACTTCTCGAACAACACCATCACGAATTCGCTTAACATTAGCAGTTCTGACTAAGTCAGTCAGATTTAATGGTCAACGATAAGAACAGTCCATTTGAGGTGCAATTACAAGGCGTAAACGCTTATTAAAAATTTAATGCACGAACAAGTAAAAAGGGGGATAAACACTGCCACACACGATCATCAGAGATCAACCTTGGCTCAAAAACGATCATACTATATGTACACCACAAATTGTCACCGCAATTTAAAACTATTTTTAACAGAAATTTTTTCCAAAACAATTTGCACAAATTTTCCGACCGATCGTATCACCCATCCGTAAAACCTTAAATTTAAAATTTGACTTTAATTTTGTTCAAATATCAATTTTTTTTTAAATCCAAATAACACCGGCAGATCCGATCGATTTGATGATATTGTATAACACACTTTTCGCCGCCGACATCAAAGTCCATCGAAACCGGGTTGGGCGAAACTTTCACAAACTTAATTTAAAACAATTTCTTGAATAAAATTTTGTTATACGTAAGTTAAAGAAGACGATACCAACCTTTTCTTATTGTTATAATATCGAGGATTTTTCGGACTCAAATTCAAGAAATGATCGCTTTTTAACATGATCGTTGTATCACGTCCGGTTTGTGTCGGTGATATGGTCATTTTTGTGCGATACGCGACAGACATGCTAAGCGTTCCAACGCTCGTACTCAATTGTCCAACTCGAACTTGTTTGAAGCCTTCGCCTGTTTTTTTTCGTAGTAAAACAACGCGTTTCCCGAAAAAACAACAACACAAAACACACCCCCGATTTGATTACGAATTCACCATAAAACCGAGTTAGTTTCAAGAAGGAAAAATTAATTTTTGATATTTTATCCGATTCACAAGTACGCGTCCATACGGTTGGTAAGCAAGCGACGAAGTGAATACATGTAGTAAAGTTAGTATAGCGCCAGCCGGAATCCACATAGCGACGAGAATAGTACGATTAAAAAGTCCACACCATCGCACACCACACATATCGTATAAGTACATGAAAAGAAACACATAAGAAAAACGAGAGAAAAATGAGAATAATTTAATAATAAAATGTTGCTTTAATATTGGATCTTAAATGGCTAAAATTCATATTGTGTGAAATAAGAAATGCTTAGTCAGTGAAATTGCTTGATTAAAATCCAATTGATCGCGAGAAGTGATCATTACTGCGAACCAAACTTAATATTTTGCTGCCCCGAAGGAATACACTTGAGAGTCGATTTAATACGCACGACTCGCACGTGTAGGGTGAAAGGTTGCAACTACTTCGGGATACACAGCGATCGTGTCCATATCGGGAATGGAATTTTCATACCACGATCGGAAGTCTTTTCAGTGCTTCTTCAGTGCATTACCCGAACCATTGATAATTACATTCTCTGGGCTCTTCAATGCCGCATACCTTCTTCACCGAGGTACACCTTTAGATGCATCGCGATCGAGAGAAGATCTTCAGTATCTTCATCTTGTACTTGCAAATAGTTGCATCTTTTGCTCGAAGATCGGCTGCAAGATCATTTAGCCGCCAGATCAATAGAAACTGGTCCACAACACGCACTTGATATCTCACATAGTACGGATATGTGGATGTTTCTGATTGGCTAATTGCCAGCGACTGTTGCCAGCTTTTACAGTCGGAGAATGTGTTTTGATGTGTAAAAGAACAGACAGAAAATACTATTAGAGCCGCGCCGATAGCAACACCTTCCTCTCCTCCCTCGCACCATGTTGCGGTTTTGTTGCATTTTTTATTGTAGAAAAAACTGATAATAGCAACTTAAAAAAATGCAAAATAAAAAAAAAAATTGGTAATGAGACTGCAGTAATAATCTTAATAAAATCATAAAAAAAAATTTTGTTGTAAATTTTTAAATGTGTTTATTTAATTTGGGCTAGTGCCGTTGACGTGCGAAATGACGCACGTGCATGAAATTGATGAGGACGTTTATAACCGAGGAGAGTTTCATTTCCCATTTTTAATTTAATAGAAAAAAAATGAGTTTTGATCCAATAAATATATTTAAAAAAAAAATGACAAGCTGTCTCGATAGTGGAAGTTTTCTAGACTAAGATCTCAGAGGTTATTCAAATTTGTCTAGTGACTTTGTTGCACCACCCACACGCCCCAACTGTAGGCTATGGTATGTGGTTTTTAGCGAATGTACAAAAAACAAAGACAAGGTGGAAGATATTAGAGCCAATATTTGGCAGCAAGAATCATAAAAATATTCAAAATAAATGGAAAAAAATTAAAAAAAAACAAGAAAAAGAAATAAATTTGATAATAAAAATATTTAATAAGTAAAAAAAATTAAATTAAATTATTAGAATATGGAAAATGTTAGAATGAACTTTTGGGCGGGCCACACACTGAAAGAGTAAAAACAGTTCTAGTCAAAAACATTTTTGACTAAACATGCTGTTTCAATAGCAATTCAATAATCAGAGCACACTGATTAGTCACGTGCCTCCAAGGCACGAGACTAATCAGTTTTGACTAAAAAACTGTTTCCGGCCAGCTTAAAAAATGTAGTTTTGAGATAAACGCGTTTAAAGTTTTCAGTATGTAGAAAATCATGAGTAATTTTGCAATATGCCTTGTACTAAAATTCGAAAACCGAGTTCTTATGCCGGTTTTTTACCAAACGGACGAAACAAAAACTAGTGTCGAAAAAAATATCTCTTCAATGAAAACGCAAAGAAATGTTTTTTTCGAAACGAGTTTTTGTTTTGTCCGTTTGGTGGAAACCCGGCATTAGAGACTTTTACCGGTCATAATCTTTTGGTACAGCATTTTTGAGGTCCTAGGTGACTATTTAAAATAATAAAAAAAAAAAAATCGATTCCTCCAAAACTCTAGAGTGGCATAACCCCTTAAGTACGTTGTCACGAATTCCTTAAAATCTCTTGGAGCCGATGTACCATTTCGTTATCATAATGCAATCATAATTGAAATTTGATTTTGGAATATAGGCTTCAGTGCTGGCAGAAACCGTATGAAGCATGATGTTATAACATGAAGAAGTGACTCTCGTGTGACTCTCAGTAGTTATTAACTCGAGAGGACGAATGAGGACAATACAAAAGTCAGAGACAAACGAGGCAATGGGTCATTAGTTTTCAATGAGTCCAAAATTCCTGAAGTGATAAAATCTAAAGCTGAAACCGACAAATAGAGAGGACTATACTCGAATTCATTATCATTACACTACAATTGTGACTATTGACCGATCTTAGGCCCTATTCCACCACTAAAATAACCTAACCTAAGTTCAGAACACGATAACGAAAACAAAAAGAGTAAAAACAACTGGACGCATCCATTCACCCATGATTCTTCGAAGCACTTAATCAAACCAATTCTGATCTCATATGACATAAATTTATAGCTCAACTATCAGTTTAATAGTCTAATTGAATTTTGAAGAAATGATATCGCATATTTGCGACATTAGCAATTTTTTTCCTATAGCTTATTGTTGTGTTATACGAGTGTGTGATAACAGTAATAAAATAATAAATTTATTATACGCTTACGTCCGAGCAGTCATTGCTCCCAACTTTCAGTTTAACTAACAAAGTTTTGTTGAACAGGAAACTGCTTTATCAAATCAGCAACAAACTAAGTCAGCTGAGTCTTTGAGGCTGCTCTGCCAAGCTTATTTGTTAATTCGGCTTGATTCCAGAGTATACAATAAAAAAAACAGTTTAGCAACTTTTCTTAACGATCAGTACACACGTTTTGAATTAAAAAAAAGCATTAAATCGATACGTGACCCATTGCAAAATTGCAAAAAGGGAGAGGCTATTCCAATCAAATTTGCTTCATTACTTTGTGTAATGTTTTCTAATAGTATGCTGTGAAAATTGCACGACGTTAGTCACACGGCAATGTATGCAGTCCGTCCACCTATCCAACAACGGACAGTTCAACCTCGACAAGGTCAGCTTCACTTTCAAGCTAAAAATAAGTGAGCGAAAAATTCCAGGTAGAGTAGAGTGTAAATTCCAAAGTTGTTTTTTTCTTTCAGATCACTCGATTTTGTACGGCGACGACAGGTAAAACGAGGTATTTCTTAGACTAAATCGGTTTCCAGATTTTGTACGGAATTCTAAACTACGATTCCCTCCAGATTGCATATAAATTCAGTTTCTAATCAAGACGATCGATCTCATACGATCGATCGAAATTGAGAGTTTGCGATTAAAGTAAATTTTTTTTTCTTACTTTTACAAGTCGCTGGATCAGATGGAATGATGCCAGATTTAATCGCAGTTAAAAGTTATGATGAGAAGATTTAACATGAATGTTTAAGTTGGATTACCTTGTAGAGGAAACAACGTAAAAGTCTTTTTTGAATGTCAAAAGTTCAGTTACGAGAGTTGAAATCTTAGAATATTGCTTCCAACTCAAGAATCTGTTGGATACTTTCGATTTCCTTCACTTCCATACGATAACTGCGCTCCTCACTGCCACTATCATAACTTGTATATATAGGATCAAAATTTCAACTTTTTAGCACAATCGGTTCATGATATACAGAAATAGAAACGTTCGCTAAAAGGGCTCCTCGCAACCTACCTGAACCTTAGCTGAAATGCTAAAAAATAGTGAAAATTATCAAATTAAAAGATTGACAATTATTATTTTACTTTTTTAATTTTAGGTCTATCACAAGACTCCATTACGAAAAGGTAATAAAGTAAAACGGGTCTTATAGTTAAACGAACTAATTGCACTTCAAAAGCTGCCAAAGGCTAGGTTTTATTGGGGATTAGAACAGCAAAAAAATACTTTACTTTTCTGAGTAATGAATTGTTATTGTCGAAATTTACTTGCAATGCCAAGTTCATAAACAAATAAAGATTCATAAGAATACTTGAGTCACTACTGTTGTAAAAAAATTTTACCGAATAAAATTGATGGCTGCCCACCTTAGCCATGTAGGCAGTGTAATTTCTCTATAATTGGCAGGTACAATTTTCTAATGTTCGAATTTAATACGATCGCAATAAGCCCACAAATCCGGCATGTTGCTGAACGAATTAAAGGAGCGACTGCACTGTATATAGCCACTTTTTGTTCTAATAACCTGCAATTAATTCCTGACATCATCGAAACATGTATGTACGTCTTTAATTGTAAGTATTTTTCGCCGAAATGTTTGGCGCTTTTAGGGTTTTCATGTGTTTTTTTTTCAATTATCCATCAATCATAATTTGCACAAAATGATCGTCATTCAATTGCTTCCTTTTAAATTTAATCGAGAATGTTGGTGCCAAGTATCGACTTTATATTTAAGGTACAAACACCTCGAGTTTTTGACTTAAGCTATAGTATTACACTGTATGTCATAATAGTCAATGGTGCAACAGCCCAAATTGGGCCTAGGCCTTGAAGTAGAGTTACTTCATTACGAGACCAACGGAACACTAGAAGGTGAAGTGGTCAGCCACACACTCATCTGTGATTATTACCCCGATTTCAACTCAGGTACCCATTTACAGCTGAGTGAACTGGTAGTCCGGGACACAATCCCATTCACAAAAATTACTTGTCGCCAAGCAGATGAACCTGGTATCAGGTGAACCAAAGGCAAGTGCTCTAGCCACAAAGCCAATCAGACTACACTGTATGCCATGCTGTCAAATATTTGGCAAATTTGACCAAAAGTTCAGTCAAATTTTTTCACGTCAAAATAGACTATCAGGCCTATTCAGCACCAGAGTCACAAGTCACAATGTAAGTAGGTGGAGAGTCACAACTTTGAATTAATTGTGACTTGCCACCTACTTTGTGACTTGTGACTCTGATGCTGAATAGGCCTGTATGTGAAGAGTAATGGGACAAACAAAAAATTTGACAATTACAATATATGATAGTATTTGGTACGGAAATTATTCAAATGTTTGACAGCAGTTTATTACTAGCTTTAGACGGCAATTTGTACCAAAGTTCGCCTGGACTGCTAGGTAGATTTGAGTTGGTTGTATTTCAGCTCATTGGCCAATGAATAGTTGGAACTGTTTGCACTACTGTACAGGAATTTCGTGATATAGTCTGCCGTCGAATTCGCAATTTTGTTCATACCTTCAGACGCAGCTTACTATGCGCATAGCAGCGACACTCGAAAGTCTTGTACTAAAAATAAGAAAATGCGTTCTTGGAAACCGGTATTCTAAGAAAAATCATCAACATTACAAACTGAAGTCTCAAGTACGCAAATGCGTGAGAGGATAGCGTGACTTGAATTTTAAGAAACGTCCGTTTAAATGCAGAAAACGGCAAGGGTATACTTTAAATAAAGAGCAATGTTTGCAATTATTTTCAACGGATTTTATTTATTCATCCTGTAATTCGCTTTGTTTAACTTCATTGTTTATAGTAGTGATAAATGCATAGATGAAAATCTAAATACAAAGCAGATTTCACTTGTACATTTGAGTGATAAGTTGTAAACGTGATACAGAGCTGCTCACTATGACATGCCTGCCTAGAGATTATTTATAAAAATATGATTAATTTTAATAAGTTAATAGTTTATTATTCTCTTGAAACAAACGAATCCAATTGTGATTAATGTTGTGTTAAGTACGTTACCCAAATTTTTGTCCTTCAGGAGACAATTCAACGTTAAGTGATCAATGGTCTTCTGATTCGAAATCTTAACGAATTGTTATCAATGGCAGATTGGAAATTTGTCTCATACAAAATGAGCTTCTTTTTACGTTTAAAGGGGTACATTTCGTTAGCGTATTTATTTCTATAAATAATTTTTTTTAAATAATCCAAAAACAGTATTATTTTAAATCTAAATCAAGCTCGTCTCTGTTTCAACTTCAAATTTATTACATAGAACAAAAATATTCGTTCCGAGCAATTAGTCGCGTACATCTCCAAAAACTACATCAAACTATTCACTGAAATATATCGATTTTTTTTTTCATCCATAAGAGTAAAGAGCGTAAACAAATTATGTCAGCTATTGTTACAATTTATCTCGTTTAAATTAAAAACAAAGAAATTACACAATGTGAGTTACAAATCTGCAATATTTCCCAGGCTAGTACTTCCCCGTATTACCAAGCTTTGAATATATTTTTTTAAGAGATAAACAACATTTCAATCTTAAAGATGCGGAGAGGTTGCAGTCATTTTTTTCAAGCGAAAGTGAATAATAAGATAGTTGTGCAACATTTTCTGTAGATAGGGTTCATCTGACTCTTAGCTATACAAACCAATAAAATATCAGTTATCTAATGCTGCAGTGAAGATAGTGTAGAATGCACTTTTCTCTTAATGCACCTATATCATTGATTTTCTGTTGCTTGGCTTTTTCAATCGATAAGACGAATTTTTCTGTGTAATTTTGTCGGAAGTAAACGATGAGTTGTAAGTTTAGTAGAAACGACGCAATTTTCTCGCTTTTATTTTTAATTTTAGATTTATTATGATGTGAGCAATGCCATCGGAAATTTATAGCAAATTCATAATATTTATTGATTTACAGAGATGAGTTTAGAAAAAGTCGTTGCACTTTAATTGTAAGTACGAATGCACTCACTCTCATATGGAATTGTAATTACAAATTTTATGTACTGATATATCTGTGACCAAAGGGAATAACTAGTTAAGTCTAAAAACGAAAATATTCAGGGCAGTAATTTCTTTCTATTTTTGCTATTGAACTATTCCCGTAAATCCCAGTTTTTGTGAAAACATTAAATTTTTTGACATCTCTGTGATCAAATAACATCAATAACTTCTTTACAGTGCGTGTAAGTCTTGGGAGATGAGCACAGTACAACACTTATACAAATTTACTATTTTTAAAATTTTTGGGGCTCATTGAAATCAGTTTACAGACAAGTGTCCAAAATTAGACATTATTTAAATATTATGTGGAAAAATCATGATAATTTTTTATAAACAAAGATATTTAGTTACTATAGTAAAAAACAATTCTGTATTTGTAAATTATTTAAACCTTTGTGTCGTGCACAGAGCAATGATTATTTTAAAAGAAGTAACTAAAAACTTAGATCAAAATAGAATAAATAAAAAGTGAAATGGATACACACATACAATAAAAAAGAGATAATTAAATAAAACAAAAAATTAAAGAAGAATAAAAAGAAATGCACAAGTACCATCACTTATTAAAAATAAAATTAAATGAATAAAATAATAATAAAATTAAAAAATTAATAAACAAAATTATAATAAGTTCCTAATATTAAAACAAGCGAATACAATAAAAAAAAGAGAAAACAATAGACAATAAAATTACACGAAAGAAAAAAAGAAGAAGAAACATACGAAAAAGAGAGAAAAGCTAATTCTAAATGTTGTAGTAAAAAATTAAAAACGGTTTGATTAAAAATAAAACAGAATAAAATAAAATGAATATAATAAAAAAAAAATATATATGAAAACAAATAAAAGAAAAAACAATAAAATATATAAATACATATAATGAAAAAAAAGAAAATCCATAATATTAAAAAAAAACCAGCGAAATTGATTTCGAATTATTTAAATTGAAAATCTCTTTAATAAGAAAATGATTGATTTGTCCAGAGTACAGAGTTAATTTCCAAATAAAAGAGTAAGTAGATTATACGTAATACGCATTGACTAATGAGTATCTATTACGATCAAGAAATCGTTCACCTAATCTTTCCAAAAGCTAATGTTTTGTTAAATGTACATATTTTACAAAAATAATAGCGATCACAGCAAAAATTTTAAAATGGTTCGAAAGTTTATCAAGAAAGCGAATAAATACTTTTAATACTCTCGAAAAATACTCGAAATTGACCCCCAATGCGCATTCACTTATGAATCTTTATTACGATTAGTAAATGATGCAAATAATTTTCACAAAAGTGAATGTAAAAAAGGCGTTGGTATAGTACTCTCTGTGGTGAAAGTTAAACGAATTGTTTTAAAATCATATTGAAAGATTCGTGAAGTAATGTGCATTATTATTATTCTGTTTAATTTTCGAATCACAGGTGAACTAATTTTTTTTAGAATTAGATGAATTATTAGTGAAAAATTGATGAATTATTATTTCGTTGGGAAAAAAACATCAATCGCTTCTGTAAAGTTTTCTTGTTTTCCATTATTCGATTACCTTTGGTTCACTAAAATTAAAATATTTCGTTGGAAAACAAATCAATATAATTATCAAGATATGTGATGGGTTTTTGATTATCTCCTTTTTTTTTTTTTTTGTATCATTATTTTTTGCAATGCAGGCCGGTGAGTTAAGTGTGAGTTAAGTGCAATTTTAGTAACAAATGTGCTCACGTTGTTGTGCATTGCGCCTGTGACTCACATTGGAATCATTTATGTATGTCTATGTTTTATTTGTGTTGTTTTAAAAATGTCATTATATGAAAAATTTCAATAATTTGAAACAGCTGTCTTCTCAATTTTACGAATTAAAGAGTTGTTACCGTATGTTTCAAGGATTTGTTCAAAGCTTTCTTAATTCAATTACGTATTTATTATAAATTTATCTAAATTAGTAATAACCTCAAAAATTGTGAGGTTCTTTTTGTACAAATATCTTCTGGTAGTTATCTCTTAAGATGCTTTTACACCAGAAATTTTTCAAGCAATTGATTGCCCGACAACTATTACCAAAACTGTAGTCTGTAGTCTGGGTGGCTTAGTAGCTGGTACCAGGTTTGAATCTTATTGGCGACAAGTAATTTTCAAGAACGAAATTGGGTGCCGGACTACCAGTTCACTTGGCTGTAAATGAGTACCTGAGTAAAAATCGGGATAATAATCACGGACGAGTGTGTGGCTGACCACTTCACCTGCTAGTGTTCCGTTGGTCTCGTAATGAAGTAACTCTAGCATTACTTCAAGGCCTAGGCCCGACTTGGGCTGTGGCGCCATTGATTATTATTATTGCCAAAACTAGTGATTAATGGAGCAATACAGGGCAATATTATGCTAGTTGCGGTAAATTGGCAATGTTTTCACAGATTGCTGGTATTGCTCGCCCTATAGTTGCTATATTTCCCCTATCTTGGAAAATACCCAGTAATTGTTCTCGTTCGATGATTCCATTCATTCATTGCAGTTTAGAAAATAGGATTCTCGTACATAGATTGCAATCAATATCTTAGATTGTATTTACGTCAGTGACAATGCTCGGGCTTATCAGTAGTGATAGTCCTGTTCGCATGCAAGTAAAATGCAAAAAAGAACTAATGCACAAACAACACGAAACTAAGGAATTTTTTAATTTTCTATCTTCGGATTCTTCAATTGATTAATCTCAATTAAATTGCTTCTAGCCAGAACTCAGTTGAGACGTCACCACTTAATACTTTGTCACTTGGACTGCTCTGGAAATGGCAGAACAGAACCAATTGCTGAACTGATAACTATAGCTTTCACAGAATGAATAATGCTTTTGATAAAAAATAGAGAATTAAATTAAGTTTCAACTTATAGTTCAAGGTACAGGCCATATACAATGCTATTATCTTGCAACCATCATGACTATCCAGAATTGCTAAAAAGCTATTACCCCTAGGTTAAGTTGCTATAACTAGAACCAAGCCATTGACGTCATTCTATTTTTTATTAAAAAAAAATTACTTTTAACGACATAACGTCATTCTTGCAACCTTCCTTAACCCCCAAAAACATTTAACATTGAATTTGTTGTTCACAATTTTTTTCGGATTAAAATTTCAATTAGATAACTGCCTAGTAATGGCATAACATTGTAACGAATGACTAATTAAACTAAGGAACTCGTATTTTATTATTATTTATCTGAGGTATTATGCAAGGCATAACAACTACCATGTGATCAGTGAACATGGCACTGGATCCAAGCACTGCAATTTTCTAACAATTTCAATTAATTTGCTTAAATAGATATATTTGACGAAGTTTTGAAGCCGGTAAACAACTCGCATACTACAATAGCCGAGATGACCTTCACAAGAAAGTACTATAAAAATACGCATAACAAATAAAACCAACACATATGTTACTTCTACCAGTGAATGAAATGTATAGAGAAGCTAAAAGATGTAAACAGAACTTTAATCGTATATTGTAAGATCAGCTACAATGTGTCGAAAAAAATCTTATAAACAAGTTTCGACGACGGAGAAGTTTCGACCTTCTGAAAAGAATGACCTCCAAGGCTTACCAACATAATTTAGTAGTTATAACAAATTGCGTGGTGCGCAGATAGATATACTAATCGTCTCCATAACGAATATAATCTAATATTGTATAACGATCACATCGATCGTTTTGCCCCAAAAAAAAATTGATCAAAAACGTTTCATGCAATAAGCTTTGGTTATTATTTTATTACATACTATTATTGACCAAAAGAAAAACCTCGATGTCAAGAGACTATGCAACTTTGGACTGGAATCGGGTGGTTTCGCTAGAAGAAATTGGGAACGCGATATGAAAAATTGAACCAAAAAATTATCAGTCAAATGTGTGTGGTCAAAAATGTTACTAAGTGACAAAATATAATTTTATAATTGTGATTACCAACCATTTTTTACTTTGCACTTTATCACTGAGGACAATTTTATAATTTTTGAAAAGCTAGCTTTTGTTTCATTATCTTTTCAGCATTTTGAAGCAGCGGTTGAGGTTATCAGAGATCGCGATTGAGGACGATTTACAATGCAATTTATTGCAAGAAAAAGTTAACAATTAGGTGAAGATAAGATAGAAACAGTTTTGAGATAATTCGAGTCACGTGATGAGGATTTTTGAACAAGGAGTTAATTTGCCAAAATGTTGCCAGGTATGTTTTCTAGCTATTTTTTCTTATTTTTTTTCCTTTATAATTGTTATACAGTTGTTTTGTTCAAACTAGCCAAAATATCCTTGTATGCTTTTTAAATAATTGTCACTCCTAGCGACGTATTGATTTTGAAAATAAACTAGAGCCGACAAGATGTAGATCATATAGCTACGTAACCACATTGTTTTCGATCAAACTCAATATTTTGATTTTATTATATTTTTATTCCAAAACATTTTGATTTTTTGACGTTTGAATTTTTTGACAATTCAATTTTTTATCTCTTTAATTTCGTCATTTTGATTTTTGTTCTTTTCGTTTGCGTTTTATCCTTTTCGTACACAGATTTCAGTTTAAGTTGTCAAAACTGACGAAATTTGTTAAAACAAGACAAAAGGTGTCAAAGCTATGTGGGCTAAACGTAAGACATTTCAAAACATGTAATCTCTATATATAAAAATGAATGTTTGTCTCTCTGTTTGTCTCTCCTGTATAGGCTCCTAAACCACTCATCCGATTGCGATAAAACTTTGATGATTTGTTGAGGGTACGCCCGCGATGGGGGATAGTGGATAGAGGATGGAAGATGGAGAATGGTGGATGGAGGATGGTGGATAGAGCATGGAGCAACGGGAGAAATGAGAGCAACGGGAGCAACGGAAGAAATGGGAGCAACGGTAGAAACAGAAGCAATAGATCAACGGGAGAAATGGGAGCAACAGGAGTAATGGATCAACGGGAGAAACATGAGTAATAGATCAACGATAGCAACGAAATCAACGGGTGAAACCAGTGTAACAGGAGTGATAGATTAACGTGAGCGTAGCCACGGTACGCTGCTAGTTAATAATATAACTGTTTGCCCACTAGTGGACTTTCGAAATTTAGTGTTTTTCACCATTTTGAATATTTGACTTTTTTTATATTTCAAATCCAACTATAAAACTTCGGTTCAATTAATTTTAAACGTTCGTCAAAACCATGTCTCGAACGTATCTTGGGGAGGACGTAATCTCAGTGGAAGACTGATCAATGATGAAATTGGGATGGAAACGGAACTGGATCGGAGTTACGTTAAGAGCCATCTCTAAAAGAGATTGTGAAATCGAATCCTATGCAAAAAAGATGTGTAGTAGGTTGTCCAAGAAATATGTGGAGTAAAAGGACTTACGAAGGAGAAGTATTGGTCCTCAGTATTGAAAAAATTACAATATCAAATCCAATCAAAATTTTTGAATGAAAAAGCGGAAATAAGTGGAATGAACTCCGCAGTTTAATATCTAACCGTTACAAAAATAACTAGATCCGGGGTCAACGCGTTTTCAACAAAATACTTCCGTCAACATGGAGTGGAAGCAGTATCCTTCAAAGCTTAGTAGTAAACATTACTAAGAGGTAATTCAACTTTTAAGAACTACCTTGCCTAGTCTCATTTGAAGCAAACAAATGTTTCAAGTGGTATTTTCCGCGAACCGGAAACAAACGCCTAGAACTGCTAACTTCTTATTAATGTCGTAGCGATCTATGCACCACAAAAAACGATCAACAACAGAGCGAAAAGTTGTTTCACCTTGATAGATATCTTATAAGTTTGCTCTGTACACAACGTGATGTTAATTTCGAACTACCCGAATCAAGACAACAGTGTCCGTGGTCAATACTGTGTGTCGGTCTCTTAGTAAGAAAAACTAGCAAAAGCTTTTTCAAACCCCCTCCCCTTCCCTCCCTCCCCGAATTGTTTTCATTTTGTTGTCGCCGTCGCGCACTAAATATCACCTGGTATGATTCCGCAGAATATTATAAATAAGCCAGGTATCTATAAATCACCTACACATGATTATGTGTCGAATAGCTCATAACTAGAGACACTTCCAACCCCCATAGTTGGTGTCGTTGCATAATCCTGTTTTGCTCCAATAGTAAACAATTTTTTTTAAGCGGTTATTGGACGGGTGACTAAATATCGCCGTCGCCGTCTTTTATAATTAGAAATCAGAAATGTTTCCGTTTCTGGCAAAGAGTTTTCTAATGACAATTGTATGGTAGGGGCGACGAGTTTTAATCGGTGAAATGTTCGTAACGTAAACGGTTTGTTTACCAATCGATCGATCGATTCATAACGCTTGTGAGTTTGTGGTCTTTAGTTGTCTAAGGTCAAATAGTTCGAATTTCCATACAACATAGTCGCTGCACTTATTTCTAAGTATTTTCACAACAATTGAGTGCTGTACTTTGTTGGTTTTTTACTTGAGCGCCAGCATAGGTGGTATTAATAATTAATTCGAAATTCTATTTTTTAATCGATGAATAATGACAACTTGTTCGTGTAAACAAAATAAATTGTCCATTACGGGAATTGAGTTTATTTTTTTAAATCTCATTGACTTTGTATGGTTTTTAGTTGTCATACAAAAGTACTTCGAATTTTACTAGAGAAATTGTCAATATAAAAAATTTGAATTTTCGACACTATAATTTATTTTCCCATTTGAAAGAGCGGGCACTGGGACTTCTTCGAGTAGATACCATACAAAAGTCGTTAGAAAAAATTTAAACTTATATTGTATGCAAGTCGTAGAACTGTGAAGCTCAAATTTGATGGTTTAAAAACAGAAATTCTGCGTAATTATTGCCAATATGTTCTACTCCTTGAAGTCCTTGAAGTACTGAAAACACTTTTACTGCAGGATTAGGTACCATGCGAAAATCTCGATTTCAATGCACCGAGGCAATTATTTATAAAGATTTACTCTTTCATTTAATTCCCATTTAAAAAATGCCCCATTTTATTATTTCTGACCAACTTTAAACATGTATGTTCCTCATACCATGGATACACTGCTTGTATACAAATCATAATATCTTTCGTATCAATAATGTGCATATAGTACGTCAACGAGCTGATATCAACGTAATAAAATAAATAAAACTTGTTTCCTTGTATACAAATTCGATAATTTTAGCTGATATAGCCTTCTTTTAACTGCCATCAGCGCCATCTGTTACTAAAATCAATTGAAATTTGAAAGAATGACAGTTGCGGATTTATATATTCTTCCGTCAGTTTTTGAGTGTGTTTTACTATTTGTGTGTGATGTGATGGTCCACTTTGTACATTTCTTTATTAGCAATGAAAGTGCTTTTCGCCGAAACATCATAGGCACGAAGAGCTAGCAGTCGAAGCTACGATTGATAGACACTTGAAATTTTGTCAAAGCATAACATGTATGGTCGGTGTATCATTCTATCTTGAATAGAGATGGGTCGTTCATGAGTGAACTGTTCGAAAAGAACAGTTCATTGAAGTGAGTGAGTGAACTGACTCACTCGTTTTGTTGGTGAACTGTAGTTCCTTTCGCCACGTGACACAGCTTGAAAAGGAACTAGTTGCATTCCTGGGGAAGTGAGTTACTTTTTTTAGGTCCTCACATTGACTCCGAACTTGAAAAGGAACTAGAGCTTGGCCGGAGAAGTGAGGACCTTTTTGTTTAGGTCATCAAGTCCACACTTTGAGTAAGTGAACTAACTCCTTTTGATGAACTGTACTTCCTCTCGCCATGTGACACAGCTTCAAAGGAACTAGTGCTTTTGCGATGTGAAGCTCTTGAAAAGTAGTTCCTTCGAAAGTGACGATCTTTTTTTTAGGTCATCACATTCACACACACCTTGAAATGGAATTACTTCCTCTTCGCCGGGGAAGTGGGGACTTTTTTTTAGCTTAAAAACTTAACAAATAATAAAAATTCAATCGATTTCCTAAAACTTACCCAAATTATGTATTTGCGGATCGTCAACGTAAATTCTATAGTAGATATGATAAGAGTCGGAACTTTGACGCGACAATTTATATCCTGGTGTTCCGCGTGTTACTGAAATCAACGATTTCAAAAGTATTCCCATACGATTGTAAATAGTGTGTGTAGCACGTAAGGTTGGATCAGCTTGTTCAGGATGAATGGCTAGAGACCAGACCTCTAAGACCATCTTATCACCTTCAATAGTTTGCAATGATATTTCGATGCATAGTGGCAATCGTTGTATAATCGAATCGCCAGCATTTAAAGCCAATGCTTTTCTCGTTTCGAAAACAACGTCCGGATGATCTTGGATTACAATATTGAACTGAAATAGAAGAATAATTGGTTATTAAAATCAAATTGGATTAGTTGAAAACAAATTTGACGGGGAGTGGAGAACCTCTTCGTCCACACAAATTTTATGAAAGACTTCTTAAAATAAAGAACAGAAAAAACTAATTGTAAATATTTTAACAGCATTTCTAAAGGTTGTATTAGACACTATGACACTTTGTCAAATATTTGACAGTTTACACAGGCAAATACAGTACAATTTATGTTTGTCAAATTCTTTTATTTGCCCTTGGCCAAGGCCAATTTTTCCGGACATTTTTAACAAATTTTTTTTTTATAAAAATTTTATTTGACAGCATAGCAAACAGTTTTATACAAACTTTGGATTAATCTTAACAGATTTATAAATATTTGCATCATATTTCATCAAATTAATAAAATGAAAGAAATGGTTTCATTGTATTAGACACTAATCTCTAAAAAATATAGATTTCTAGATGGTGACAAAATTTTGTAGGCGACCTTTACTTTTACAATGCAAAATTCAAAGCATTTTAAAAATGATGTGATGTTAATTTCTAAATGTTGTTGATATTTTATGGAGAAGAGAAGAGAAGAGTTTTCTTGCAGGACTCTCTTTTAGTTCATAATTTTGTAGAGGAAAATCGAGACGTCGTTGTCCAGACCATTCTCAACTTTTCAATCGAAACTAAAGTGTATACACCTGCGGCTATATATGTGCAACTAAACAAAAACTGTAAAGCAATTCATAGAAAACAAGGCAATGATCAATGTTCGAGAATGTTAAGCGAAGAGCAAAATCGTGACTATTTATAGCCATATATTTTCGATTCTTACTTTAGCGGAGTCTTACAAATTCTTAGACAACAAAACGAATAAAATGCCAATTCACATGTGATGATTACAGTCATAAAATTAAACCTATAAAAAGTGAAGAGTCTCCTGCTATGCATCCCACTAAGTTGTTTTGGCATAATAAATACAAAAGGTACTAAATTTAGCATTGACCTCAAGCTAAGTACTTTGCATTAAGCATTTCCTAAACGAATCGGTTTTTATAGGTGGCATGATCTAAGCAATTCGATGACTTTATCTGTCTTTTAGACGCCATAAATTTTCGATAGAAGTGAGTTTTATGGAGAACTATAATTGTACTACTATCTGCGAATACTTTTGAATTTAATTCATTTTTCAAAATTGTTTCCATTAGTATTTCGTCGTAGATAAAAGTTGTTGACGTTGTTTGGTAATAGCACCAAATTGTTCTAGTATGTTACAATCTTGTAGACTTGTTTCAACTGTTTGTCCTAATTAAGATGCCAAGAAATTCATTTCAATGTTTAGATGCGGTTGTGGTTTCTGCCAGAAGATTTGCCGATTTGTGAAAAGTTTTCGAAGAAAGTTCAACTGGAGCAATTTGTCTTGTTGTTTGGCTAGGGCATTGTTTTTTTTTTTTTTTAATAATTACAAGGAATATAAAATGCATTGCCAAATTAGTATTAGTTTGATTGCGAAAGTGAAGTTACCTTATAAAATTCTCAAAAAATATACATCGGTCAAAACAATCAGGGTCACTTTTTTTTTATAAAACAAGGGCAAAAACGGTCCATTCAAATTCATTTCTTTTTTGCTAATGATTAAACGCGCATTACCAAATTAGTATTCGATTGGTTATTGCGGAAACAAAGCTACCACGCAGTGATAAAATAAAAAAAAAAATACATCGCTCAAAACAGTCGGGATCACCATTTTTTTTAATCATTCAATTCAATTTTTTTCGTAAATATCGCATTAAATCAAACTAGAAATTTACCAACCAAATTTGACACATTTTTTCATTCATTTTCACCATCAAGCAGAGTAAACTTGTTCTTTTTTCTAATTTTTTTTTTTATTAAAAAAATTTATAAATATGTAAGAATGTTCCGACAATTAACAAATATATGATTATTTTTTTTTTGTAAAATTGGTGAGGTTTTTGAAGAAAGTGTGGTTTTAACGTCAGTTTAAGTCTAAGTTTCAATGGGATTAAAAGAGGGTTTCAAGCTATTGATAAAGAGGACACAAGTACAGAAATGTGAAAGTAAATTTTTTTTTTATTTTATTTTAAAAAATCCAGAAATATGTATTTTGATAATTTTTTTTTTAATTAATGTTTTTTTCGATAACAATTGTGAGCATTGAAATTTTTGAGATATAAAGCTGTATCATTAAATTTATTTATTTACTTAAATCAAAACTTAAAAAAAAACTGACCATCCGGAAAAATTTTGGAATTTTTAAAATTTTGACACTAGAATATAATTTTCAACAAATGAAAGACTTCATACAACGAAAGACTTCTATCGTTTCAAGATTGTCAAATATACTCTACAGATCTTATCTAAAGTATAAAAATCTCGTTATCCAACTTTCGGGTGTGTCTCAGGATCTAATCGTTCATTTCGTTCGTTATTTCATATAATTCGCTATTATGTACATTTCAAATCAACTTTTAAAATAAAAACAATGTCTTATCTTATTTTGCTAGTAAATAAACAATAAACAATCCCTTGGCTGAAGGTCAGATCTTATTTAACGACTAGAAAACAAAGCGTAAATTCTTTAAAATTTCCACTAATAATACCCAATCACAGCATAGTAAAAAATTAAAAAAAAAATCCCACAGACATAATCTAAAGATTATAATTTCTAAATTTACTACACTTTACAATTGAGTCTTAACAGTTTTTCTATTCGCTACCAAAATTTTTTAATATATTAATTCACCTTGCAAATACGCAGTAGCATGCCTATTTTCATCACTTTTATCAGGAAAAAATTAACTTAGTTAAGATCATTATGTTTTTGACATTGTTCAAAACGAAAAAAACACGTTCAAGTTCAAACTATTTTAATCGAAAAAAAAAATGCTTAGTCAGTTAATAAATCGACAACGCACGAAAAAATTCTAAATCGAGATCAAGAAGAAAAGTTCATTCTATACACGAGGATTAATCAAAAATAGCAACAAAAGATAAGCGCCAAGCCTCTTTATCGAACTCTTACATCTGCCAATAAAAACACGATCACTTTCTTAATGCGTACTCAGCGGTTAAAGATCACGGAAATTTTCTTCGATATTTAAATCGTTCGATTTATTATTATGTATTATTTATTATTTTTAATGCGGTTTGTATTTGTTGAAATTATTGTGTAATCGTTAAGACTTAATAGGAGACGATTGTAATTTGTGATTCACTCCACTTAAAAGATTATTACTTAACGTTTGGGTTGACCGAGATTTTGATAAGTAATAAGAACTTATTTGCGTAATGGAATGTTGTTGATTTTATTCTTGGAAATAAATAAGAGTAGGTAATGGCACTGTTAATGCAGGGTTCATTACTTAATGCAATCGGGGAACGTTTTGTTATCAGCGAACGTGACGCAGAAGATGTTTTTTCTTCAAAATAATGCATTTATTTACAAAACATCTTCTAGAGTTATTTTTAGGAATTGTTAGAAAACAATTTGAATAGTGCAGTAACTTCAAATGGAATAAATCAATATTATGGAGGTATTTGTTTACAAACACATATTTTTTTTAATTAAACCTTTGAGCAAATTATTATTATATGACTATTTTGAATATTAGGTTTTTCTATTTTATTTTTTAAAGAAGTGGTTTGATAAAAAAAATTGTCGCAAATAGCAGCTGGGGACCGCATCTTTTAATGTTATTTATTAATAATATTGCTAGCAGTACAAGGGCTTAGATTTAGCTTCAAATAATGTAATCGCAACGTTTCGGATTTGCTGCATTTTGGACTTTGAATTTAAATTATCAGAAATCACACCCACATCAAAGACTCAAGCCAAAGTGGAGCATGGCACTGAAAAACCTACATATTCACGACGTCACCGAAATTTGATATTCATCCAGGCAAACAAATGATGTTTTTTGGAGTTTCAAGTAATTGTTTGCGGTTTTACCGAATTTTGGAACGTGTCGAACTAAACTACGATATGATGCAACAACCAAAAATAGATGAGTGTTTAATTAAAAAAGAACAAATTATCCAGGAAAATTTAAGATAGGGACTTTTCAGTCGATCAGAGTCTATTATATACGATGGCGAGTATTGTATCATTGCAAAAGATGATCAAAATGCTTCAAATTGTTAATGGGTTTTGGAATTGAAAATTAGACAGTACAAATAGATATATTTAAGATCGATTTTGAAACATTTAATAGGTTCTTGAAACCTTCCCTTCGATTCTATAGTATCTTGGGTGATAGATAACATTGTCACTTTGTTTCACTAGAGTTACTTTTTTTTTTAATTCATTTCACTTTGCAAGTGGAAGCTGAACTTTAAAAATGTTCCTATGGATCATACGTCATAACTTTCAATTTTCTATGTTTAGTCGCGGGTACTACTGACATAGAAATTAGCAAGTTCTACTCCATCTGGATGCAACTTAATTATTTTTATATTTTGAACTATGCCCACTTCCGTCTGTTTTGAAATTATCGTCAAAAAGAACATGGTCAGATCCTTATTTCTGAACACTACTATAGCAAAAAAACGCATAAATTCAGAGCGTTCTTGGCATATTTACAGAAATATCGCTATAAAAATATCCGGCGTAAAAAACGAGCTGACATACAAATTACTTTCGTGTTTTTTATCCCGCTTCCTTATTTATAGATGCACAAAATAAAATGTAAATATTTTTTTTTTAACTGTGAGTATCTCTTCCTCCTAGAAATTTTTCGTTCCCGCATAAATTTTCGTTCGTTATCGCTTTGTAGTCAAATGTTTGTTCTTTTAATAATACTATGTTCATAAGAATGTTATACAAAAAAACAATGTTATACGTAGTACACATACCCAGTTCTGGAAAGAGTTTTGCTGTCGAAGTACTTGTTATTATTTCTTAAGACCATAGACGAACGGATCACCCTTAATTAGAGATGGGTCGTTCGTACTCTAAAAGAACATATCAATGGAGTGAGTGAGTGAAGTAACTTACTCATTTTGGTGAACTGCAGTTCAATTCGAAATGTGAATAAAAATGAATCATGGAATAATTAAGGACTAAGAAAAAGGTGAACACGACGAGATAAGGCACAGACGACCAACCAATTTTCTCGTTTCGTCCGTCTCAGTGTCCATTTCAGAAAGACACACAGCTAAGACACAATTCATAAAGTAGAAAGTGAAAATATTTGGTATGTTAAATTCCACTATAAGAGAGAATAGCTGCACATCGCTCTTCTTCCTATTTTCCAACCAAACCCGCAAGCACAACTGAACGACTGATAGCCTAGTGAGTGAACGGCTGGTTAGAGAAGATAATGGAGTAATAGAGTACAGTTCAATTAAAGTACTTCACTGAACTCACTCCATAAAGTAAATGACTAGTTCAAAAGTAGTTCACTTAAATGAACTGTTTGGCCCATTTCTACTCTTAAGCCGAACAGACTTATCGCGTTTCGCCTATTTCGCGTCATTCGCGTCTTTCTCGTGAATAGCGTGTAGAGATTTTTCGTGAGTTTCTCGCGTTTCGTTGTTCGCGATTCGTGCGATTTCTCTGCTGGAGGCGGCTTTAAAAGGGTTTTGCTTGACGAGTAAGTAACGAAAAATACGCGAGACGATTTTTCGTGACTTTCTCGTAAGTTTTTGATTCTTCGTGGTTAATGTCAAAAGTTTGGACTTGCATGAGTTCAGAAAATGAAAATAAGTGAATTTCACGAAATGTAGAGAAACCACGAAAACGCGAAACTTGCGAATTGTGTGTACAATTCTTTCTCGTGTTCTTGCAAGGTTTATGTGTTTTTTGAAATAAGATGAGAAACTCACGAAAGGCTAAAATCAAGAAAAGCAGCAGAAGTTGGCAGTAGTCGGCTTTAGTGTCTATTTAGCTCAATATGATCTAAGGATAACAATCAATTCAGTTTATGGTATTAGGAAATAAATGTAGAAAATGTACCAGAGATGATCAAATTGAGTTAACTATTTTACGTTGAATCGGATAAGAAGAAATTTACATCAAAATAAGTAAATAAATAAAACGTCAGTTGCACAAAAACATTCGTGATAAATTTTTATTCTTGAATTACCGATCCATTTTGTTCGAATTTCACTTAAAAAATGGGTTTTCAAATAAAACGGTCAAAACATATATTTTCTCCTTCATCGTTAGTTGGTATTCGAAGAAGAACAACTTTCAAATTATCGATAACATCTAGTAGAAAATTAGTGTATTGTTCATTTAGGTTGCCGAGTGTCTGTGATATACGTTTCTTTCGTTTGACCTTTTACTAATAAAGTTTATTAGATAAAAGGATTCTATTTTCCGGTATATAAATTAATTATTAATATTTCAATGCAAATTGCATCGAGACAGAATTATTGTTATATTATTTTATGATCAGTCTCCACAGTCACGTTTTATGCCCCCCCATTATTAACAACCCATTTCCAAGCGATCACGTTGGTTAAATTCGAAACGGTTTAAGGAAATATACATTGTTGCGATTGGAAGGTCTCTTCTTTCATTCAGTTTACATTGTATTTTCATTTTTTCTCTATAGTTTAGTTGATTATAAAACCGATAAAAAAGAAAGTAAAACGATATGAAATTCATAATTTAGTGTACTAGCGATGTGCATTTTTATTGTCATAAAAATAGTAACAATTGCATGTCCAAACCGCAATTTTCCATTTTTTTTAAAGAAGAGATAATGAAACCTTGTAAAGCTGGAGTTTCCATTTTACTTCATTATTAAAACAAACTTACATTTGTTATTGCGATAGACAGAACCAAATCATGTGATACTCTGAATGAATTGTGGGAAATGTTATTTTTTATCTCAAAAATGGTTTATGCTGGAAATTTGAAACTTGGTAGATATGCAAGAAAACTAATCTTAGTAAAAAAAAAAAAGAAATCTAATCCCGGAAAAGAGTTCATACATTTTCCGGAATTTAATCCATATCTCTTATACGTGATTAAAATTTTTTTTTTCAATAGGGTCTTTATAACTATATAAAAGGATAGAAATATTTTCCGAATTTTTCAGCATTAATCCCTGGTGCTCGTACACGAGCAATTTTTCAAGCATTTAATTGCCGGACTACTTTTGCCAAGACTAGAGGAGCGATTTATGGAGCAATATAGGGCAATATATCATGCTAGTTGCGGCAATATTTCAACATGTTTTCACAGATTGCTAGTATTGTTCGCACTATAGTTGCTGTATTTCCACTGACTTGGAACATTCCGAGCAATTGTCCTCGTTCGGTGATTCAATTGCGAAGTTTTGTTTTGAATTTTGCTTCTATTTGTCAAGTTGTAAGGGCTTGGAATTCAAATATTTCCATGTTTTATTTTAAGTTTTATATTTGTTTGTCAAGTTTAATTTCTTGTTGATCATAGATTGAATTGCTCGTGTAAGCCCTTTTTGCTGAATTGTCAATATCGCTCATCAAAATTCAGGAACGAGTTGATGAAAAGTATATCCACCTCGCCTGTTGATATTGTTGCTGTGTATTGCTTTAAATTTCTTCCTTTTAGATAAAACACTTTGTCTGAAATTTTCTTTTCTTAAGCAAAAATGAGGAGACATAATTGAACGCTGTCAAATATTTGACAAAAAAAATTTGACGAAAAGTTCTGTCAAATTTTTTCCGTCAAACTTAAAAAAAAACCCAAGACAATCAAAAATTTGACGATTAAACTATTTTAACTAATTTCCCAGGGAAAATAGTCAAATGTTTGACAGTGTGTGACGACATACAGAGTGATACTAGCGTTACTTTAAAAAAAATTGCATGATGTTTTGTTCAGAGTTCAATTAGTAAAACTGTTACCGGTGAGCCAGGGCTGCAGCTAGATAGTGTATGGTCGTGATAGTGCTACGAAGAAAGATCTGAAGAAATGCAATTGATGGAGAAGTGAAGCTGAAAAAATTGAGCAAACCACAAGATACTGTTTAATGTGCCAGCAAATAGACAGTTGGGTTAGAGAGAAGAGTAGCAAATTTTGTTGAATTGTCAACACTGTTAGGTGAAAAATTAAGAAGGTTATAATTTTCTAACGTCGATTAAGGAACACCCTACCTGCATGACCATTAATCGTGAGGAACTCATACTTTTTTTGACCTAGTTAAGACAACGCACGCAATGCTAACATTCTGTCCAGCGCTTTCCCAGCACAACCCATAATATCTAATTTCTATTTCCGAAACACAATTTTTTTTATTAAGCTGCTAACAACTTTTGTAGTTTTCCTACGGCGAGAACGCAATTCGTTTCCACCTGCAACATATTTTTAATGGTCATAATTAAGGTCGAGTCCTTGATCCTTTTGGGCTTCATTGAATCCTGAAAAACAAAATCAATCCAATTAGATAGACCGACGCAATAACTGGGCCAGACATTGCGTAAGAAAATCGATTTTCCACCCCGGAAAATTGTCGTAGGTTGGAAAGATTATTGCGATGCGTAGTAGAGAAAAGGACGATTAATAAAATGGAAAGTTTTCCTTACAGGATATGGTTGAAGAATGGAGTGACAGGTATTCAAGGAGAGATTGTGCGTATCCGCAAAATGACACAAGGTATAGACACGTGATATTTGAAGGTGGGTGGTATTTGAAAGCATATATTTACGTAGCTTAGAAGAAAATCATTTTGGGATTTATGTCAGAAACATGATGTAGGAAGAAATATTGCCAAGGACATGTGAGAAGGTATATCAGATATGTAAATATTGGAAGGTATGAGCAGTACTATATAAATTTATCTACTCCTTTTCCGTACGAATAAACAATAATTTTTCAAGTTGAATAAAATCCACTGAAGCCTTTAGAAAGGCTGTTACAATTACAGCCACGTATACAATCCGATCAAATATTGAAGAAGAATAAAATAAGGAACAGAACAAACAGGAAAGAAGTTTCCAAAAATTTGATACATGATAATAGTCAAAAATTTATGATTAATTAGGTAACACAAATATGCAAAGGTTCCTGATAACCGACAATATGTAAGAGTACAAATCACAATTAGGACTGACGGAAAATTGTGTTGTATGTACCATAAGTCATAGAAACTTCAAGAAACGTCTGCGACATATTAAAATCGCTTTTCTCTAAATCGAGGGTATTTTCCAGTAAGGAATCAACTGAAATATTCATTTTCGTTCCTTTTCATGATAGGCCTCGATTAGTATTGGACTGAGTAAGGATCAGTTAAAAGGCTTTCCTCATACTACTTTTACGGAAGCGTATAGTAGCTGACAAGATTCAATAGAATGGGAGTAGGGCGATAGACTCATAAGCTATCTCCGGAAGTTTCCGGAGAAAGGACTATCGTAATGTCCGATAGCAACAAATTTTATCGATGAGGCCAAGGCCCGAACTAGACAGTCGCGTTGGAGAACAACAGACCTGAGCTTAACACATTCTCGCAATGTTTCCATGGCTGATTTGATTCAACGATTGTCTGGATTCGATCCGATCAATGAATATAAAATGAACACAAAGCGATTGTCTCATTCTTCCCAATTCATGTTGTGCAGGATGGGAACGGAAACGATCCGGGGATAAACTTCTACAATAAAAACACAATTCAATTTATATTTCAAAGGACTTTATTGTCCTAGATTTTTCCCTACTTCCCATCCTGTACAAATTTATCCGGCTCGACGGACCAATTTGTACAGGATCGTTGCTGCATGCCTTCTTGCCCCTCGCAAGCTCGATTGTTCACCGGACGGGTAGCGTACGGTACAATCTTATATATTATTTCGTTCAGAAGAAAATTAGAGGCTAATATTACATGAAATTGTTTCGAAAATACCTTTTCAAAATAACTTCATTAAAGATTCGTAAAAATTAATCACAAATGAATTGTCTTTGCCGTAATTATTAAATAGTTCGTAAAACTGAATCATTTATGAATCGTTTTTAGATAATGCTATTTCAACCACGTTATGTTCATATGCTTTTAAATTAAGAATACGGCTGTGAACGCAAGATAAAAAAAAAATTATTAGTCGCAATATCTAATCCACATTACACTTGACAAATTGAGTATAATTGCTTAATTTCCTTGCTCAACTGCACTCGAAAGTCTTAATCAACACAACTTCCGACCCAACTAGATACTAAGCAGGCGTGATTAAATGTGTTCAAGCTATCTATCGATCAACATCCGTCCTACGTGTCGTTATGTAAGATCAAACCAAGGTATCTAGGTTAAGTAAGTAGGTGTTCGCTGTGGAAACATTTGCAATAAAACCGAAATATTAAAAAAAAAGAAGTATTTTCCACTTAAGTGCAAGTTTCAAATGACAACTTCACGAATTGGTCATATTGCCTATTTCTGTTAATATACATTGTTTCGGGGAAAACCATAATATATAAACAAAACCAACCTAGCCCCACTCCCTGTTTAAACATGGACAAATAATAGCAACAAATTTCAGGGCCAGCGACAATACTGTCAATAATTAAAGAAAAAAACTGAACAGTAGTCTTATCGTGGAAAGAGTATTATACAATTGTAATCACTCTTCGTAAGTATGTTTGCGTGTGAATACTTTGTAAACAAATTGTTAATCTAATAATGCAACAGAGTGGCACTACTAAGAAAATAGTTTCGTGAAGATTCACCACAGATGAATCGTCGGTAATATGAAAATTTATCGTTCTCGCAGCTCCAGCTGAAGAATATAAAAATGGATTTTTTGAACAAGCAACCTAGATGATTTACCAATGGTCTGCCTACAGGTTTCAGAACATTACACAATTTATCTATGAATCACAAGTAGGTTCACTAAATCGTTTACCTAAGAATCACAAGTGAACATGTGAACATATGCTTCACATCGGTGAATCGTTAATGATTCACTTGTGATACTTTTTGCTGAATGAATACTGTAAATTGTTCCCGAACCAGTATATTGAACGATTTACGACGTAAAAGTATATTTTGTAAACAAAACTGTATAACAAAACAATCGCTCAACGAAGGCGAGCGAATAAACCATTTAAATATTTTAACTCACGTATAAATACCGGGTGTGTGAAAAACAATTTTCCAATCAAAACAAGCTGCACTCACAACGAAATTTTCAAAATACTTCACTTTCTATACAAAAAGGAAACGTCTGAATTCACGGCAAATGGATCTGAAACTGAGGCTGGGAATTGTCACAGACTATACATACATTCAGTTCACAGGGCCCACGTCAGACTTTTACACGTATCCCGCCAGGTGGGTCGATTTTTTCAGCTGCTTCCCATGCTCCTCGGCACGTAGGCAGACACGTTGTTGATGTTCTTTACGATTTCATAGTAGCGTCGTGGTTTTTCATTGATACGCAATGGGCGCCCAAAAATCATGCGCTGCCAGTACCATTCCACTGGGTTTGGTTTTTAGTATGTGTGTGCGGTGTTTTGGTTTTTTTTTCTATAAAGGTTTTACCTGATTGCCGGCGGCATGACTATCGTATATGTTTACCTTTTTAATTTGGGTAGTGTGTGTTCGAAAATTTTAGAACTTGGGGACGCCCTTCATCGACCTAATGATCCGATGAGTCAGCTTTTGCTGGCATTGGATTATTTTTATCGTCTGGGCTGTTTATTCCCTAAAGATTTATTGCGCACCTGTTGTTGCTTACAGCTTAAATCTATAAAGTTTCGGCCAGATATTTCAGCCGGATCTCCAATCTCTGAATATCTGTACATCAGGACCTCCAGGAGGCGATTTCGGTACGACGTGGTCAAACTTTTTGAATGGTGACTTATGAAAAAATTTCGCAGTCGACTGTGTTGTGATGTTCTACATGAAATACTGAATTTGTGGTTAAATTGTAGTTTAAGATTGCAAAAAAGTAGGGAGTCCTCCATACTGGGGAAAACGCTTTTTTTTGTAGGGATTTCATCTCATTAAGATAAAATGTGAACATACACAATGCAACAAAGAAGTTCCGAGACTCGAAACAACATTAAAAAAACGGAAAAGAAATAACAAAAATAAGAAAAAGGAAAAAAACAGGATTAGGAAAAAAAAAAGAAAAGATAAAAAAAGAAAAGGAAAAAGAAGAAAAAGAAAAAAAGGAAAAAGAAAAAAAAGGAAAAAGAAAAAAAAGGAAAAAGAACAATAAAAGCAAAATAAAGGAACAAAAAAAATATAAGGCAAAAATAAGAAAAGAAAAAAAAAGAAAAGGAAAAAAAAAGAAAAGAAAAGGAAAAAAAAAGAAAAGGAAAGAAAAGAAAAGGAAAAAAAGAAAAGGAAAAAAAAGAAAAGGAAAAAATAAGAAAAGGAAAAAAAAGAAAAAAAAAAGAAAAGAAAAAAATAAGAAAAGGAAAAAAAAGAAAAGGAAAAAAAAAGAAAAGGAAAAAAAAGAAAAGGAAAAAAAAGAAAAGGAAAAAAAAAGAAAAGAAGAAAAGGAAAAAAATGAAAAGAGGAAAAAAAGAAAAATATATATAATAATTTTTCTTCCGTGGATAAACCTTTCACTATAAAACTGAAACGTTCGCTACCCAAGTATATTATCTACTCTTTCCGGTTAAATGTATGCTTAGTAAAACTTAAGATAAAAAAAAAAATTGTTTCAGCATTATTAAAAAAAAAAAGATAAAAAGTTTCCTTCTGATTAAAAAGCGCTCAGGCGTTATCACGGCGCCAAATGCAATTTATCAAAACAGAAAATTTGTCATGAAGTGTTGAAACTTTGTTTCAGATAAAGTTGAATTTTAGTTAATTTTTTCTCTCTGTTTTTTAATATTACGTGCTATTTTCAAATAATTTATTATAGCAGTAATGTGCGATAATACGCGAATTATCTCACATTTTTATTCTTATTGTCACTTAAAGCTTTCGAGGCTTTTCAGTTTCCTTGAAGCGGATAGTATGTTCACTGTTTGATTGTCAAGAATTACGGATATTGGATTTTATCGTTTTTTTCTTGAATTTAAAGCCCTCTTGCTTGATTGTGCAAGCAAGGTCGACAGTTCGATTGCTGATAACAGTAAAAAAAAAAAAAATTTGGAAATGGATGACATTTTTTTTTTTGGTAAACAAAACTTTTGACCTCGGGTGTTTCCAAATTTGATTTTTGATAAATTTCTGCAATTGAAATTTTTTAATATTTATAAAAAAACCTACATGTAGATATCGTCTATATTATCCTTGTTCTTGCACTAATAGCAATAAGGGATATTCTTTATCTATCTAATTCATATAGTGTGACATTATTGACTGAACCCCTTAATCAGTCATAAGGCAATGAATAGATTCAGCTTTAAGAACCCCGAGTTGATATGAATCTAAACCAAGAAAGCTGGGACATGGTTAACATCGTGACGTCGTCGTACAACAAAGCAAAATAACTGTTTGGTCGTTTAATTGTAGTATAATATTAAATGAATTCTAGTTCTTAAAATTGTTCATATCTTCCATAAGGCCTTACCGAAGTTATTTCCTGCCTCGTAGCCTTTGTAAGGCCTTATGAAATGTAGTGTTTTCAAGTATATCACCAACCGCGTTTTTTTAACGACATTGCTAAATTTGTTCGCTTTCAACCTTATGAACGATATTCTAGATATTAACATGACACGGAAGTTATTTAAGCAAAATTTTGTTTATAAATATGACCAAAAAGTTAGTTGAGCCTGTTTTTATTTTATATTTTTTAGTTGTTAATTAGTCTAAAAACGTATTGGTCTTAAAAATGACTGAAGAATACTATGTACGACTGTAAATATGACTGAAATGTTATTTCAGTTACTTTGTGATAATAAATATGATTTATTGGGCCTGCTTTATATACTAAAAAGTTATTTGGCCGATTTTCTTACATCTTCTTTTAAGAAATATATAATCTATGGATTTTTCTAAATACTTTTAAATTAATTGGCCAACACGATATTTACATCCTCAACATAATAACTACACTTTTCTGACTACCTAGTGATAAGTTCATATTCAGAACGAATTTTACCACAGTATTGCAGTCATATCTATCTCCTCTATGACCTTAATGTGTGCAATAAAGAAAAATACATATTTCTTCATAGATGACTTGAAATATTAAGCAATAAATTGATAAGAATAGCCATAAAATCGTTTAAGACCAGTTGATATTGATCTATCGATTATTAAACCTGTCGTCAATTAAACGATACCGCTGACCATATGCATAATAAATTGTCGACAATTATCCGAAATCAATTTGTCCATAACAGGTATACGGCGAAAGGAAGATTTCCGAGAAAATTTCTTCAATTCCGTTCCGCAATTTAATACATCATTTCTTTCTTTTGAATGGAATCTGGTCGGATACAGTTTCATACAGAGGTGCTATCGTATCTAACGTCTTGAAAATAATGAAAGTTAAGCTCCTTTAGTACTCGGTAAGTAACGAAAGCCTTACGTGATAGTAGCAAAGAAACCGGCCGGAGAAAATCAACTGTACCGAAACGAGTTTCATCACCATCATCGCTAATAGTATAACTTATTATACCTTTAAGTGGTCTGTCTTTTATCTATCGAGTCTCTCGTATGACGTTACATATTCAATTAAACTCGGTGAGTTGAACTTTACTAACCGGCGTACAATGTCTTTCATTCATGAGTATTTTATTGGGAATTTGATCTTAGACAGTTCCATTCATAGGTTTATCAGCCTTTCTTTCCCTTCTATAGGTACCATAAGCGGTAACGCAATAATAATAACAACGACGACTAGACGATCGCAAAGTGAAAGGCTTCGAAGATAATGTGGCTTTTCTTATAGTTTTGCCCACACATTTTCCGGCATAAAATCCGAAACGCCTGGCAGAGTTGCGATATTGTGAAAAGTTGCACAAACTAGCGATCGGATGCAGTTTTATTGCAGTTTAATCAGGTGGGCAGACGTCATAATTTATTGTCAATTTTAAATTGAATGCAAAAGATATATTGATGCTGTATAGTAATTAAAATATGACAGAACAGTTTCAAAAAGGAATCATGGGAAGAGAACTCCGCCATAGCCGGTTAATAATTTTTTTTTACAAAAACCCTTTACTAATTAATAAAAGTCAAACTATAATTTCTTATGTAAGAATTTATCTTATTAACTTTTAATTAAATTAGATTTTAAAATAAATAAATATAAAAAAATTGTTTATAAAATTGTTAATAGGTCTTTACTTATGGAACCTCAAACGTTAAGCTAGGCAAAGTCAGTGGACTGCAACTTAATAAAAATGAGATTAACGAATGCGAAGTCCACGAACAGGCTTTAGTTGCTGCGTCAATAACAAAGAAGACGACTTAATTACATATTCCAAATTTTTAAGTAAACAACATTTTGCAAAGTCCGGAAATCTTAATAAATAATTCTGTTATTACAAAAACAAAAAACAATTTTTTAAGTGCACAAAACTTGCATAAATTTTCCATTTTTAAAAGAATTATCAATAAAAATATAAAATTCCAAGATTCTCCAACTGACGGCAGTAAATTGAAAAAGGTGTACAAACGACCACCATGTCGTTTCGTAATGCAAAAGTATTAAACTTTTATCAAGAAGTACTTGTGCATCATCGCTACACCAACATCTAAAGAATGTTTACTTTTGCACTTTAACATTCGAGTTTGCATCGCTATTTGCACAAAAATCGTGTAGCATAGCGTCCTTGTAGATTAACCTTGCTAAGAGGAACAAGCTGATCTTAAAAGCCCGTTTAAAATGATCACTTATCATTCGAAAGGAGCACGAAGAATTCACAAGACGAGGAAAACTCTTTTTAAGATTATCCAGTCACGATTAATGTTGTGCTAATTGCTACGAAGATGCGCATCTATCACATCATTTCAAGATTCTTGATGCTCTTTTCGGATTAGAAACTGTAAAATTAAAAGTTTATGTTGATTTTGTGACTCCGATTGGTCAATATTTGGACGAATATTTGCTTAACTAAATAAGCAATTAATGTAGAACACAGTAGAAATTGTTAATACAGCTTTTAAGAAATTAAAAAAAAAAAACCAAAATTAAGGAAAAATATGAAAAGAGAACAAAAATGATTTGGAAAATTTTAAATTTCAAATAAAAAACAATACGAGACAAAATAAGAACTCAAAAGGCAACAAAAAAAAAATACAAGAAAAAAAAACTCAAAAGGAAAAAAAAAAAAAAAAAAATACAAGACAAAAAAACAACAGAAAAGACCACAATCGACCATTTACCCCTTAATTAATTCGAGTTAACACTGGCTAAGTTTAAATCCGACATCAATCGGATACTAACCATACCAACCTAAACAGGTACTGAACTGCAGTACTGCAAACCGGAACATAGCCATAATTGCAAGCTTATAAACAGATTCCAAATTTTGAAATTGTTCTTAAAGACATTAAATTTCCCGAATTCATCGATAAGAGGGTTAGCAATGAGGAATTATAAATTGCAGTTCTGTATTAGTACTGGAATAATGAATAATAAAAAGATAAGACCTTATCTACATATTAGCCATGTAGGTATGTAAATACACCCTTGTTTTATATTACTAATGAAATGCCTTGATTTTTTTAATAAATAAAAGACGTTGTTTTCAATAAAATGTGTCTCGAATGAATTACTTGAAAGCGATGTTATGAGTAACCAAAATGTTGATAGAATTTTGTATGTTTGAAGAAGTTCTGATAATGTATTCCGTGGGAGGAAAATATCTTCCAATTGACGTGGTTAAATTCGAAGCTTCGTCGTTAGGTAGGTAGGTAGGTACGCGTGACTACCCGTGAGAACAATGATACACTTAGACCAGACAAAAAGATCCGTTGTTCTACTACAGGATCATCGAATCCGGTTCTACTCGTCAAATCGTTTAGAGCTTCCAATGAAGCGTTCAAGAATTAAGCTTCAAGATGAGCTCTTCTTCCAGCTGATAGAGCTGGACAGGTACAGAGAAGATGAAGTTCTGTATCCTTCTCCTGCTCATTCAGGCAGCTTCTACAGAAGTCGTTAAAGAAGAGGCCGAGTATTTTAGCATGTCGACCTCTAAGACAATGTCCAGTCAGGACACCTGATAGACACTGCAGTGGTCCGGAAGGCGCTGCTAAGCATGTCAGAGAAAACACCTCCACTCATCACGCCATCACCCCATCATCCGCATATATGTGGACAGACTCTTCCATCCTTACCGAATTCCTTTTCCATTCTAGACGGGTTGAGATGGTTGTTAGGAAGTTTCTGTCAAAATCATAACTTGGCGGGTGTAGTCGATGTTTTCAGGAACGTTATTAAGCTTCGTCGTTAAGGGCTTATAAAAACATTACCAAATTTAAGTTACTGAGGTCGAAAGGACAGGATAAGCTAGTCAAGTTCTTTAGGAATCCTGGTTGTTAAGGGGATGTTTGGTGACCTACGAGGCTTTGAAGGCATCGCTATGGCTCCTTTTGATTCCTAATGTGCGCGGTGGCTTAGCGCTTCGCCTCTTCCTAAAACTTAAACTAAAACTAGCTTACCTGTAAGCCGAAGACTAAAAAGATTCATTTCGAGAAAATTTTGAGTCTAAAGATGTAAGTATACCCCATTTGCATTTCTGGTTCTGACTTCTAAGTCCTAAATCCTACCTATTGAGTTACCTAAACTCTTTGAATCGTATTTTTCCAGATTTGTAATTCATGTTCTTATTGCTGTACTGATTTCCTGGACTCAATCTGACAACTATCGGACCATGTACTTTTGGTTAAGTTCTGATTTGCAGTACTGTATTACAGTACTTGTTTAGGTTATACGGCGATTAGGAACATTGGTTACTGTCGGTTCAGTTAGTAGATTGTTGGCACTTACGACTGCAATATCCAAATACTTAATGTAGGGGACGACTTTAAAAAGAGCAAAAAAACGAATAAAATGTTTTATTTATTGAGTAAAATCGACCATGATTTGGCGACGATCATTATAACTCCATTATTCAAGCTTATTGCCCATAAAAAAATTATACAAAAATTATTCGTCGTTTTCACATACAAATAAAATTATGCAACGTAAATATTTGTATCGCAAACATGAACTAAACTCGTAATTTCAGGCATGGCCTCTCTAAAAACCAATAAAAACACCTCAACTCAGCAATTTTTTGATGAATTAACAATCAATGTGATGTGATGCATTGCGAACAACAACACCAACTATATCACACCAAATATATTTTTGAACCCTATTTGACTTTGAAGCGCAGCGGAAGAAAAACGTTGTTAAATCACGAGACTACTATAAATTAACAACTAAATAAAAAATTATTGTTTGGCGCCATTTAGCAGTCCACGACACACTGCATATTATTATTTATATTAATTGGAATTTTTCCATTGGTTCTTTGCACGTCTTGTTATTCATGAATAACATTTAAGAAAAAAAACTCGATAACAACAATATTGTAATGGTTTTTTTTTCTAGTTTTTCAAGAAAGAAGTGAAGAAATGCTCAGAACCTTTCGAATTGGGTGCAAAGGTCGCACCCGTCGAAACCTTCTAAAATTAACATTTCACCAAGGAAAATCAATTTTCTATGCACAGCAACAAAATCGTAATTTTTTTTTCACCTTTCTATTCTTTGCTACTATCGCGGAAAACAGGAAAGGTGCATAATATTTCAGGATTAGCAGGTAAACTAACTCGTTACAAATTGCTTTAATGAATCAAAGCGCGATTCTATGAGCCCGAGATTAAGTCGGATCGTGAGCAATTTGTTCGATGCAGCAGATAATAAACCCGTTGGTTCATTAGCGATGAGATTATAGGCTCCACCGGTAGAGCCAAGAAGTTCAATAGAATGCCAGGAACGGCCTCGTCCGGCAGGCGGCAGGGGCATAGTATATCCTACGAGTTACTCCAAACCACGTTCCGCAAGTGATATGCCATAATTAAAAAAAAAGAACCCCCAAGGGTCCAAGCCCACTTGCCCACTACTTCAACTCTTGAGATTCCGTAATTGTCCGGTGATTAAAAATTGCATTCCATTGTATCCACGGAATAAGTGAGAGGCGGTGTAGGTAGCGGCAACAGTGCACCACAATAGTCTGACTACGGTACCAGATGGTTCCAATTCCAATCAATTAAAAAAAAAAATATTTCTTTAGGAGTGCATGACGTTCGCTAAGTACTCTTTTACTACGAGTACCTCGACTACTCCGCCTCATCATCAATGAATCTTTCTTTCGATAGACTCGAAAGACGTCTTTAAGATTTCCGTGATGTTGTTGCTAAGTGTTATTTGCACCTTTCACTGGTTTGGCTAGATACGATCGGTGAGTCCAAAGTCGGCATGTCAGAAACTGATTTCGATCGCTTCATTCTGGTTATTTTCTGCGAAGGTTATAACTAGCCATGGAATTCGATCTATGATGTTTGGATGTGAATTTTTATGTGGTATAAATATTTAGAAAAAATATGGCATGATTTCACTAAAAGAGTAAATTTTTTCTCGGTATGATAAAATGCAATATTGTCAATGTTAATTTTAAGGTAAAAGTATTACGCTAGCTTCACTACTTCAGAAGTTATCCGCATTTTAATAATAATAGTATTAATCTCATTTCCACATTTTAATAAACCTATTTCTTCATATCTATCAACTCTTTTTTTTATAAAGTGTAATTTGGGTCCGACCAAATGTTCTATTACTTGGTTCATCTACCATCAAAATTAAAACTAAATCAAAAGCACAGTTTGATTTAAATTCATTAAAAATGATTAAATTTTAAAAATGGGGAGGGGGCATATAGCATACTTTCGAAAAAAAACCAACCCGGATAAGATCCAGCAAATAGTTTTTGAGATAATAATTTCTAAAAGTCACCTATTGTTTCCGTTTTCTACTCGGATGTTCCCCCTTAAGGACGCGGAGGAGCATGAGGGCATAACATTTTTTCTAAAAATTCACGTCTCATATCTCAAAAACAGTGCTTAGGCTGCAGATGCTTAATTTTTTTTTACCAGAAATAAGCCTAATAGGCACCTAGGATAAATTGTCATTTTGGGGGTGAAGATGTAGAGGGTGACAGTGGAGGAGGTGGAAAAATAAAAAATTCTGATTTTTATATCTCGAGAACCTATAATGATAAAAGGCTGAAACATTGATATTTAGATAGAGCTATAGTAGTGGCATGTTGGAAAAATTAAATTTTTTATCGGGGTAGTATGGTACTAGGGTGGGAGTGTGTTTCCTAACTATAGAACAGCTAATGCTACAAAGTTGAAACTCGGTATGTATATGTAAATCATCTAGAAAAATGATTTACATAAACAACATTTTCAAATATCTATTAGTGTTTGGAAGGGGGTCGAAAAAAATTATCAGTGAAAAATAAATGCATATATTTTCACGATTTTCGTCATGTCTATTAGGTCTTCCGAAGTATTGAGTTCATTTTTATTTTACGGCTTTTTCATATAAATACCTAGAAAGTATTTTCAGAATTTTTTGAAATATCAGCCATTAGGAAGGTGTAAATGGGTTGGATACATTTTCAAGAATTCTGCCATATCTCCCAGGTCTGATAAGATATCGAATATCTCATCACTATTACGGACTTCTGTAATAATAGTCTAAAACATGTTTTTAAATTTATTTCCCTTTTCAGAACCTAAGAGGTTATTAAAGAGGGTTGAACCCCTTTTCACGAATTCCGAAATTTCTTTTAGAAATGATAACAAATTAAATTGGTTTTTACTTTCTCGTGCTGTCTTCATATTTATCTATTAACTCCTTTTAGGATTTTTGGATATTCAACCCCCAAGAGAGTTTAAGAAGGTTGCATTTTCATAGATTCCTACATATTGCTGCGGTTTCATAATAAATTATCAACTGAATGTGATGACCTAAAAATGAAAATGGACCAATGGGGGTTTGAACCCCCAAAACCGCACCCGTGCGCACGGGCCTGGTCTGATGATATATCAAATTCGTTATTACTTCCCATAAAGTTTCCTATATAAGTCAATTTCAGTATTTCTAGATATTCAATCCTAAGGATGTACCATATACATTAAAGTTGGGTCGTTCAGGAGTGAACTGTTCCTAATGAACACTTCATTGAAGTGAGTGAGTGAAGTAACTGACACCATTTGGTGGACTGAAGTTCCATTGGACACGTGACAAAAAACTTGACCAACCTTTTTGTTTTTGTCATCTTTTAGATGTACTGACCTTTTTCTTTTTGGTCGTCATCTTATAGAGTTCCGGGACCACTTCACTGAACTTGTTCCTTAAAGTAAGTGACTCGGAGTGAAGTACTCCACTGAAGGGAACTGCTTTGCCCATCACTAGTATACATTTCAAAGCTTCGACATATTTCTGATGAGATATTTCATCGCTTCTTACTTCCACAGAATTTTCATATAATCCTAAAAACCCATCTCCCAATTTTTCGACATTCAACTTCCAAAGGTTTGCATATGTTTTCACAAAACATATTGCCATCCTTTAGTTCTTTCTGAGGAGATATGAAATTGGTTATTTCTATTTTAAATATTTATATTTTAAGAACTGATGATATACTCCGACTTTGACCGCTCCCGCATTTTGAATAAAGTTTCACGCAGACCATTGGCAATTTTTTTTTCTGTACTGTCATTTAATTTAAATTTTGTTCTTTTAACCTTTTTCATTTTTACGTCATTTTATATTTTTTCTGATAGTTCTTTTTTTTTCTTCCAGTATTTTTTTTTTAATCCATTTTTTTATATTTTTTCCTTTAATTTTTTTTTATTAAAACTTTTTACTCTTTTTTTTATTTTTATCTTACATTTTTTATTCTTTTTTAAGTTCTTTTCTTCAGATTATAACCAAATCTCAAACGTCTGGAAAAAATTTTCTTATTTGTTTTTCCTTGTCCTTTTGCTTGTTCGGTTCCTGTTATAATTTCTTGCGTATTTGATTTTCTCTTCTTATATCAACTTTCTTTAATCTTTCCACCCTTTTGCCATTTTTAGAACTTTCCCTTGTTTAACTTGAAACTTTGTAAATTTCTTTAATTTTTTGTCTATTTTTATGAGATTTTTTTTCTTTTATTTTTAATTTTTACTATTTTTTCTATTCCCTTTTTTATTTTACTTTATTTACTTTGCTTTATTTTATTTATCATTTTTTATTCTTTTTTATTATTTTTATCTCTTTTGTGTTCTTTTCTTCCTATCATTTCATTGTTCACTTCGTTACCTCTCTTTCAATTCTATATTTTCATTTTTTATCTCTCATCTTATTCTTGTCTTTCTATCAACCTTTTTTTTTTAACCTTTTTTCTTTTATGTTTTTCATAAATTGAAAGTCCTAAACAAGTCTAAATCTTTTCTATGCCTCTCCTAAAACAAATTATAAGGTCACTAAAGGCAATTTATTACTAAGAAAAAAAAAGTTTATATCGATGCCCTTCGAAATTAAAATGAATAAATAATTACTCCTAATTTTTTATCGGTGTGACCTTGAACTTCGAAATCATCAAACAGTGTAGGTTCTTGTTTTAAAAAAAAAACACAATCTTAAATGGTTTTCCGGGAAGAAAACTTGTTTAGTTCCATCTAAAGTATTTTCCTCCATTGGACAAAACCATAAGTTAGTTAGTTGTCTACATTAAAAAAGTTGAGCTCATCGCAAGACCATTAACTCCTATGTCAAAAACATTACGACGGTGACTAATTTTGCCTTTTGTTGTTAAAATTTTATTGTTAAACCAGCAAACCAATACAGCGAAACTCCAGCTTATTTCTGAATGAACTTCCTTCACTTTTTCGAACATTTTCACTAAGTGTGTGTGGTAGGTGTTTGTCTACCTTCACATTTTTAATACTCTCCACCTGGTTACATTTCCTAGTTAATTCGTCGAAATGCAACCTGAAAACAACAGCGTGATTCCATCCATTGGTGAATCGAAGTTTGAACTTTCCAAGTTTGTTACCTTGAAACAATTATTTAAAAGCAGTCTACCAGTGTCCGTCCGGTCGCGACTAAAATAATCGGGACTGTCGTATTCGAGCGCGGCGGTTTATTATTAGCGCTAAAACTACTGAGAGCCGACTTAGCAACAATACTACAAAATTACAGGTGAATTTAAATTTTAGCTTCCAGCAACAATGACAAAAACGAAAAGTAAAAGTAGTACCACAAAGGTCATACTGGACATAAAAACTGGTCGGGAGCTCAGAAAATTAGTTTTAATATTTAAGCGCATCCCAACTCCTTCCAGCCTTAGAATTGTACGGCTAGCTTTTCTACTAGACTACCTTGACCGGATCACTTACGGAATTTTTATCGCCACTCATCATGACCCTTCGTCTTTGCTTGTATACAATTTTGAATAGATCTACCCGATTTCAACAGATCTTCCAGTAGCTTCTTCATAACCACTTTAAAGCCGAAGACGCTTAATGAGCTTAGTGCGAGAGCAGTAATAATTTCATACGTCGTGAATGACGAAACCTTGGTCGGCATCATGTGGAATTTTTATCTCATCCGTTCATACATATGTGAAATAATCGTATGAAAATTGAAGACAAAAGTTCTGACCCAACTGATACAATGCGAGATGTTGCAAGAGATTCGTGCCTTGTTTGTATTCATAAATGCCCTTGATAAGACTTGCGGGACATATGATAGTAACATCTTGTTGAAACACTGTAGAATTTTCTAGTTTTACTCTAGTGAAGTATGAATATGGGCTTTACAACCGGCTACAGACTCAGTTTCGCCTATTTCGCGTCTTTCTCGTGAATAGTGTGTAGAGGTTTCTCGTGAGTTTCTCCCGTTTCGTTGTTCGCGATTCGTGCGTTTTCTCAGCTAGAAGCGGTTTTTTCACGACATCAAAGCGTTTAGCTTGACGATAAAGTAACGAAAAATACGCGTGACGTTTTTTCGTGACTTTCTCGTGAGATGTCGCCATAGTTCTAGTCGTACAATGACGAGTATAAAAATAGTAGGTGGTCCATAGATGTGATTCAAGTCGCAAAACTCTCGGTTAAACTAAAAATGTCCATATAACAATAAATGAAGCCGTTTATTGTGAATTGAAATTGCAGATTGCTTTTTAAATGGATCAAATCCCAACATGGTTACAATCACGTCCATTCAACCGCCTTATGACGAGATTTCTTTCTCCAGTTCCCGAACATCCCACACATTCGAAATCTTTGTACCAAACAAAGATGCAATTTCGGCCGTATGCCATGTTTGAATCTGAAAGGCTGGTTGGTTAGTTGCTACGACTCCAATCAGTTGAGACCAGAATCAACCTACCGATCGGCGTCGAGTCAGTAATCCACGATATGTGGGATGCAATCGGTTGTTCTTTTAAAAATAGTAAAGAAAAACAAAGACACGCCGTAAATAGAGACACTCTGCTCGTATATCTCGTCGGTGAGACCTTAAGATAATAATAAATTATTAAGACCGTAACGAGCCAAAGAAAGGCGGAGAGAAAGGCTCTGGAAAATAGTCTAAGTGGGTTTTTGTTGGGCGCAATAACTCATTTATGCCGTGATTAATAAAATAAAAAACGATTTTTGCACTTTTAGATAGGCAAATACGATAGGGACCGCTTAACATCAGCAAAGTGAATATAATTGAAGTTTATGCCACGTCAGGTTGACGCTGAACGGTACGAGCAGGTTAAGTCAAATTTATTATCATGTTGCGGAGTGAAAATGGGTTTGAATTGCCGATTCTGTCGAGATTTCGCAAATAGTTAAAGTAATCACTTCAGTTCCTCGTGTGGATCTATCACCACGACATAAAATAGGCTACTTCTAAGGCATTTCTGCTCTTTTTTGTTTCATCATATTACAGAATTTTCGTCAAAATTTGACAGAAATTTCGTCAAAATTTGACAGAAATTTCGTCAAAATTTGACAGGTTTTTCGTCAAAATTTGACAACATTTTTTGTCAAAATTTGACAGAATTTTTTCACAAAATTTGACATTGAAATGTGAAAAACCATAAGTGAAAACAAAAAATGAACAGTTCTTTTGGCAAGGAATTCATGATTTGCCAGAAAGATAGGAGAAAGTCGTAGCAAACGATGGCAATTACTTTGATTATTAATATAGTTCATATAAATATGGAAATAAACGCCAAAATGTTGTAAACAAAATCGACTTTATTCACCCAAACTCTTATTATCAGCAACGGGAACTCAACTGTGTTTTGACCGACATTTCCTATCCGAACATAACTTCCAGCACTTCCCTGAATACTGAATACTGAATACTGATGCTTACAAAATATAAAACCAAGTTTCAACATTCTAGCATAAGGTATTCTGAGATGTTGAGAAAAGGTTCCATGTGACTAGTGAATATTTCCATTACAAACAGAACCATGATCATAGTTGACTAAATCATTTAAATTCTATCTAGCTATTGATACAGAATCTGTGAGCTAAACAAAGCTTCAATCATACAGTGCACTTCTACGCATTGATTAAAAAAAACCATGTGTTACATTTATTTTTATATTTTGTCACAATTTCCTCGCATAGCTGATCGTAAAAAATCGCAATCGTGCTCGATATTTCTTAACTGAAATACCGCTGACAAGCGCATCGAAATCGAAATTCCGAACATACTAGAGCGAAAATCGAAATTGCTTTCTGTTCAGGCTCACATGATCCGAATTACATACATGATAAATTTTCATCAAAGTCACAAAGTCCAGACATGGGGTTTTTTTTCAATTATAAATGCAACAAGTGTATCAACGTTTGAATCAAAGTCCAATCATGTAAGTGATTCATTCCTAGAGACAAACGAATGCTTGTGAGTAGCTCGTAGCTCTTAAATGTCAACAGAAAACAATTCATAACAATTTGTCATTTTGTAAGCCACACATTCTTCAACGAGAGAAACTACATATAAAGAAGTAATAAGATCTTGCCCTAACCCATTCATTGTGCCATTTTCTGTGGCGAACTCGGAAATATTAAGTGCATTTTCCGTCGAGAAATCCAAGACTCGCTCGACGTAATAAAATGCAGACTTAAGATAAGGCCAATCCTGCTAAGCTTGGCTTAGCTGCATTAGACTCTAGAATGCCCAAGTCTTAGATCTGTCGAACATGATCTTGGGTCATTAGCCGAAGCTCTTGAGATCCATACCATATAGCTTCTAGTTTGTTCAAGAAGTCTACTGAAAAACCGGGCGTGGTATTCTTTAGGAAGATTCAAGCCATTGTACTGTCAATTTGTCACTGTCAAGAGTTGAGGTCGTTTGATTTGTGCATGGCTTAAGATTTTTCTATTTTTATAGCTTACAACTGCATTCGTGACAAGAACTTTAACATAAGTACGATCAGTACAATTTTATACGTTTACATTAGGAAATTTTTAAGTACTTGAATCATCGCGAGTTGAAGATCATGGAAATAATTACGAAAAAAAATGTTTATCACAACAAGGTCGTTTTGAAGCTCATCACTTTATTCGTATATTCCTCAAGTTTATTTTTTGTTTGTAGTCTGAAGAGAACTCGAATTACGTCAGTCGAATCTCGGCGAAGATTTCCTAGTTCTAACGTGGGATTGGTCATCAGTCATCACTGACCCAAATATACCAGCACTGATGTCACAAATTAATATACGTTCTTTGGAAACTCCAAATGCATTTGCCCGGACAATAGCATACCGATATGTCCATATTGGTCGTGGTTATCAATATAAGTTGATCATGGTTTTGGCGTAGTGAACAGCACAACTTGAACAAAATGACAATGAAAACGATTAAAGGGTTTTTCATTCCTCAATATCTTTTAGGCCAAACGAGATATCAAATTGATTCCCACTTTACATTTTCGGAATTTTTCAATATTCAATCCCCAGGAGGACCAAAAGAGTTGATTAGTTTTCATGAAGATTGGAATATGGCTCATAGAAACATTGTATTAGGTTCCTGCAGATGAAATTTCGTTTATGCTAGTGCAATTTCAAACAATTGTAACTTCTATCAAACTTAATTTTATTGATCAAAATAGGAACCAGCACATGCAATACACTTCTCCCAACGAGATACTGGTATTTATGCCAGTGGATGAGGAAGAGTCTGATACTGCAACTCGTTTAATTGTATGATCTTTGTTCTTGAAACATGAGGGCGTGCGTTGCCATGAAGCAGCTTTGCTTAGTAAGCTCATACGAAACCCACTTATCCTGCTTTTTGATTTTTCCAAGCTGTTGCAAGTGTTAGCAAACTGTCGAATGTTGTTCGTCCAATTTATTGCAATGTCCCTTACAGTTTGGCGTAAGGTAGATTCCACTAATAAATTCAGCTCGTCCGTGCCGATCGAAGGCTCACTTTAAAGTAGAGCTCATTTTGAAGTAGAGATGGGCAAAGCAAATCCTTTTAGTGAGTGAGTGAGTGAACTCCGACTCACTCAATGAAAGGAAATAGTTCGAGTTCCTTTTGAAGATCACTTCCCCGGCGAAGGAACTAGTTCTTTTCAAGTTCGGAGTGAATGTGACGACTTAAAAAAAAAACAAAGGTCCTCACTCACCACGGAAGGTACTCATTCCTTTTCAAAGTTCACATCGCAAAGGAACTACTTCCTTTCCAATGTGTGTCACGTGGCGAAACGAACTACAGTTCACCAAAAGGAGTGAGCTAGTTCACTCACCCACTTCAATGAAATGCTCTTTTAAAACAGTTCACTCATGAAACCATCTCTATTTTGAAGGCTCATATCTCCTGATTGGAATTTTGTGAACCATCGGTGTGGTTCGTTTCTTTATCGTATCAGTTCCAAAGGCCCTGTTGATGTTTTCGGTTGTCTGCGCTGCGCTGTGGCAAAGTTTAAATTCATAAAGGCCCCAATCCGTTTTTATCTGTCTGATCTTTGAATAAAGTATGTACAAAACTGAAATGACTCCATGAGTAAATGTAGAGGTATTTATACTTCAATACCCAATATCACTTGTACCACCTGGCGGTAGTTTGAGACATGAAAATCGCAACTGACTTCACTTCGTAGAGAAAAACGACATTTTATCTGCAGCAACCTAATAGTACACTTTTAAACATGCAAACCTAACTAAAAGTTCCTGCATCGCCATACCCTCCCTTTCAAGAGACTCGAGAGGCAATTTTCTACTTCATTTCCAAACATTACACATTATTCCAACTGTTCTATTTGGTCGAGTAAACATTAAATTTTCCGATTTTACCCAATAGACGAGGTGGACCGCATACAAATAAAAAAAAAAACGAAACACCGCTTGGCTAAGATTGGTTTTTTGTTTTTGAAAATTTAGTAAACAAACAAAGAAAATACTATTGCGCTAGTAAAAATGCATTGACCCACTTTCATAATAAGTAAAAATGCGTGCAAGTTATACGATATGTGGAAAATAAAATTCCTAAAGCCAACAACAACAGCAAATACGCGTTAAGCGTAAACGGTATGACCGTAAAGGTTGAAGCCGCGAGCGTCTTTGGAAAAATCGCGTTTTTATTTTGTGTGTGTTAATTATAAAACGCGGTAAATGAAGCATAGCAAAGTGGCGCAAAATATATGATTCGATTTAACTTCTATGCAACTTTTGATGCAAAAGGAAAAAATATCAATTAAATTATTTTATATACTTATTGAATTTTGCTTTAAATTTTTAACAGCAATGCAAAGTTGAATCCGTTTGGCAGTATTTTTACAAGTTTTCGATCGTGTTTCAATTAAGCATAACTTAGATTCGACTGTCGAACAAACCTTTAACATTCCACGGACATTGCTTTCTTTTAATCATGTACTTTAATCTTTTTTATTTGCCGCGTACAAAATTATCGAGTTATAGAGGAGAAGCGAAATATCGAAATTCACTGATCATTTTGATGTTCAAGAGTTTTAATACTGATAAATTCTTGCTGATCTTGATCACAAGTCAGATCCCACGAGACCCATAGAATTTAAAATCAAGTCTAGATACCTGATCCGACGGAGGTAGTCGTTTTGAAGCAGCCTGACGCGCTCGGTAAAAAGCTCAAAATTCCAGGATAAAATTGATTTTCATATTTTCAACTTTTTTATCTATATTCTGCAAGGTTCAAAAATTAAAAAAAAAAATAAAAATCATTTTTGAAAATTTTACAGTGGTGCCCTTAGCCCTTAATATCTATCGTTGGAAAAATAATTGAAAAGGTCGCAAAGTAGAAATTACGATAGATTTTCGTTGAAATACATGAAATATTATGCGAAAATCATTTCGATTTTCGTGCAGGACGTAGCACACATGACTAAATAGCTCTGTTCAATAAATTAATTAGCTCCTCGTTTGATAAGGGGAACAAATACCGCGCCGTTTTCTTAATCTTGGCAAAAGAAGTCGACTCAATTCCACATGTAAAAATAATGTTTATTGTATCTGGTATTAGCACTGGGTTGCGATTCATAAAGTGATTTGCGATACTACTTATCATCCATCTTCAATTCTTTCATCCATCTTCAATTTTCAATCTTCAACCTTTAATCCTTAAGGGGGTCGTCTAGTGCGAAGGCAGTTTTTTAATGTTTTTTTGGGAAATATTTTTTTGACAAAACATTAAAATAAAATCTAATATATGAAATAAAATCTAATATATGAAATAAAGTCGCATAAATGGTCGAGCGTGATGGAAATCTACAGCTGTAAATCTCCCAAAATTTGCATGGACATTCTCGAGACTACATACATACATACATAATTATATATTCCCGAAATAAGTGGTTCGCGAGTTATTTCTACATTTGAGTTTTTTAATAAGTTGAACCAGATGAACCTGACATAGAATGAAAAATTTACAACAGGCAGTCGTAGCCGAGCGGGTAAGGCGTCTGACTAGATCACAGATGATTCCCTCTGGGAGCGGATGTTCGAATCCTGCCGACCGCGAACATGTGTGATTTTTTTTAAATTTATTTGCTTAGATTTTACTACCGGCTGCGAACACGTGACGGGAGTAACAGGTGCGATAAAACATAATTATATATTCCCGAAATTGGTGGTTCGCGAGTTATTTCAACATTTCAGTGGATGGAGTATGGAGGACGGTGGATAGAGAATGGAGGATGGCGAATGGGGGATGGAGAAAAATGAGAAATAAAAAGTGAAAAATTAAAAATGAAAAGTGAATAATTAAAAATGAAAAATGGCATTAATGACTCCAGTTCCTTGAGCTGAGAAAGCGTACCCGAAACGGGAGTAATGTATCAACACGAGAAACAGGACCAATGGATAAACGGGAGTAACAGCGGCGTAGCGAGCGTAGCCGCGATAGATGCTCCATTGCTGCCATGATTCCGGCCGTTCTGCTTATATGTAATTTAAAAACCAAACGCAATTTTAATCGTGGGACTTGAGCCTCTTCATGGAACAACTAAAATAAAGTCAGAGTTTCAAAAAATGAATTTTTTTTACGCTTTAGAAAAAAAATCAATTTTTCGTTATTTGGGATTTATATACATAGTCGATAAAAAGAAAACTAACAAAGCAATCTTAATTTTTTTAGTTCAACTTATGTTCTATTCTCCATCATCCATCCTGAATCCCTCATCATCCAAGGTCTATCGCTCCTCCCCCATCGCCCATCCTCTGTCCTGAATCCTCCATCCTCGCATCTTCCATCACCATTACCTCAAAGACCCGCGAACTTTGAAGATCCATGAGCCGTGATGATCCGCGAACCGTAAAACCCGTGAAGAAGATCTGGCTCAGTTGGATCTTTGATCTTCTGCTTGAGCCGGCTCAGATCTGAGTTACCCATCTCTAAATCACTCTTGCCAAGGCTGGACAGTCTAAAGTCAAAGGAAATACAGATATGGAATAGGGAAAGACTGCGGTTACTCATCGGAATACTGACGGGGCACTGATTGCTTGGAAGCATTCTATGTGTATGAGGATAGACGACTCTGACGTCTGTAGGTACTGTCTTGACCTGTATGCTGAGGAGGACATTACCCACATATTGATTTAATATCAGGCGGCTGCAAGGAGGCACCTAAAGTGTTTGGGCAGTCTTTTCTTCGACATTTTGGAAGATCTGAGATTGCATCACAAGATGGTCAAATTTATTAGGGACTTAGGACGTTTTGGAAGTGATTCAAGTAGTTCTAGTTTTTTCCGAAGGGATCGCTATGTGCCATCTATTAGTACCTAGTGTGCGATGCGGCTCAAGAGTGGCCAATAAACTGGTCCAATAGTTTAATTGATCAGCGTTTAAAGTACAGCCCTGTTAAAAAAAAATTTTCGTCGATATCGGTGAGGACTGACCCCTCATGAGTCAATACTTTGTTGTTTAAGCGCACACAAGCCCCTTTGACTTGTACTCAAAAAAACGACACAGACAAATGAACTCTCTAAACGTTGGGAGTGTTTCTACACTCACCTGCATTGGTCCACCGTGTATTTCGTCATTACTTTTGACTGTAACAGACACGCAATCTTAGAAAAAATATTTTACAAACAGTAGCAGGTCCACCTGAGAACCGACAAAAGCAATCAGGACCACAAGTCCACTATTGAAATGAGAAAATACCAATAGCCACCGAAGAGGACAACATAAACTACGATGATGCCAAAAACGTAGAATGGGTGGCGCAAATCTCAAGGGGTGGAAATTGTTTATGTAGGTGTTAACCTTTCGTCGCATCAGGCATTTAACAGAGACCATCTCCAATGGTCGGGGTTCAAAGTCGAATCGGCGAGCATAAAATCCGCATAGTACTAACTCCCGAGGGTCAAGGATAGACACACAAAATGTCCGGATAGTTGCCGTAGGTTTCTAGTGACAACATTCGGCTTTTTTCGAGCACCTCCATGCCGCCCATTTTTTAATTGGATCGCCGCCTGCCGAACTGAAAACGAAGACGAAGCAATCAGACAGCAACGTGACCTGGTCAGCCAATTGCATAATTTCGACTACCGACAGACGGCACAGCTTGTCGTCGTATCGATTTTTTAGTTTCGCCACGGTACAGCAGTTGCGACCTACGCCGCAGTTTTCCGCAATGCCACCGTCTGTGCGGCCTTCAACCCACTCGTCCCTGCGATAAGTACGCCATTCACTGCAGCCTTGAATTTACTATCTTCCGTTTGAATTGAGACAGGAAGCTTCCCGATCTCGGGACCCATCCGACAATCCCACCACCACCTTCCTTCAAGGCTGACCCAACAAGACGAAAAGCTACATCTTTCGTTCCGCGTAATCGATGAATCGGCAATTAAACAAAAGGCGGAATGCGAAGATGGGAAAACGACAACGACGACACAAAGCTCTGAGTGAAAACTTTAATTAGACAAAGAAATTTTTAGAAGACGGTCGGAAAATGTCCCGACTTCACTCTGCTGAATTGAAAGAACGCTAAAAACTAGCTACACTCCCGAAAAACGAAAATTCCGCTTGTTGTCCGCCCCTAAACAAACGTGGAAAAGTGCATTCGACCCGCCATATGGCCACCTGTCAAAAGACCACGTCCGTGAAATGTCACTCGGGGCGAAATCGATTTGTGCCCGGCAGAATCGCCTGGGTGTCCTGTCGGCGGCGGTCACGATGCAACGCCCACGCTTCCGATCGAATTTTCGCAAAATTTTCCGCATATCGAGAGCGTTGTTTACGGCGCATTTTTCCGTACACTTACCCAATCGTTTCCGGATGCCTGCGGATTGCATTGCGTCTGGACTTTCTCGCCGAGACGGCTCTGCACCACCACCTGGGCCGACTTCATTGCCAAAAACTTGATGAACTTTTCGAGGTCCTTTTCGGCCGCACTGAAACGCGTCGCGGACATTTTTTTGCACTTTGCTGCTTTACTCGCGGAAATTCCGAACGACGAACGGCCTAAACTCAACGACGGCACACTTTTCCGATACGAAACTTTTCACTACGCGATTAACACGCGGAAAAACTCTCGAAATTTTCGCGAAAAATTGAAAACACGAAATCACAACCTTGCAACGATTTGACGTTTGTCGATTAAAATGGCTGACAGCAGAAGAGATTGGTGTTTGGGCTGGTGTGCGTGTTTGTGTTGTGCAGAGATTTTGGAGTAGATTTTGAGGCGGTAAAGTAGTAGAGGATTTCGTTTTGTATTGTTGCAGCCGTGGATTTTGGAGGGTTTTTTTTTTTTTGAAATGTAACGGATTTTTAATTTTTGAAAATAATGAAAAATAAACTTGTTTTAATCCCTTGAAAAGGCTTGAAGGATGGAGAATTGATTTATTTCCGCTTTTCAAGGACATAGGCATTAAAATAAAACGTACATAGTTCATTTCTATAAAATTTATTATTAATAATTCTTACAATTTGGAAAGCTTAACTTTAACCTTAAAACTCTTTGGACTCATTCTGCCGCCGAACATTCGCCAACTTTCTCGCCTTTCTTCTCGACGTGTTTTATTTGAACAACCCTTTCGCTAACAAAAGGTCCTGGAGCCACTATAGTCAGGATTCCGTCACTCGTCAAAGTAGACTCAACCTTTTCCGGGTCGTAATCCTTAGGGAGCACGTACTTTCGGGATAAATTCCCGGGAAATCACTCCGCCAACGTCACCATCATCCCGAACCTCGCTCTTTCCTTCCACAACCACCGCGTTGTTCATCGTCTTAACTGAAATCTCGTTGGGCTTAAAGTCCTTCATGTCCAGCGACACTTTGAAGCCGTCCTTGTCGAGCGTGGACGAACCAAGCTCTCCCGTCGAAATACGAGGCGTGTACTTAAATTGCGGAAAATTGAAAAATTCCTGAAGTTCTACTGGCGAAAAACCGAATCCGAAGCGTTCGAAATGACGCTGCAGCGGTGTTCTAACCATCAATGGTCTTAAATCGTATAAAATCCGAATCAACGACATTCTTGCGTCTTAAATTGGAACTATACAAACGGGGGAAAAAAATTGTTCAATCTTTCAAACGAACACCTTCACTTCCGCTTCGAAATTGACTGACCGGCGACGAAAGCTCTCGCTTTTATACTCCAAGAAAGTCGTTGCTATCCGCAATAAGACGATGGATGGTGAAATTGGTTTAGATCTCGAATATATGCGAGGCGACTTGAAAGTTCGAGAAGAATCGACGGCGAGAATGAACAACCTCGAAGTAAGCTTTCTGTGACGTAACAATTTTGTGATTTGTTTATAAACTAAGCATAAGGTGAGTCAGAGTTTGTTAATTTGTTATTTTCGGTGATTGGAGTGCAAAAGAGCACGGGGTAAGTCAAACTTCGTCAAATATTAGCTGAAATTGTTTCTACATCTAATTGGGTGGTGTATTCAATTCGATACTATTCCAGATCTTTCTGCTCTTGTATAAGCTGTGTTTTTTATTTCCGGTTAACCATAAAGCTCGACAAAATTGCACGGTAAAACAACAACAGTGCGGTTACCGTAGACTTAGCAAGGAATTGAGAAACGACCTATGTATTCATTCGTGCTCTGCCAACATTCTGGGCGCAACTATATTATTTTTAGGGGCAAGGTTCGGAAAGTCTTCGTCTGCAGAGCCTGCCTTGTTCTCTTTGCCAGGTGTAGTTTACACTACATTTGCACCTAGGATTATCTGGAAAACCGCTTCCCGACCATCCCCTCACACCCCTTCAAAAGGTAGCTATTTGAAGCGGTCAACTGACTCTACTCATAGAATAGAAATCAGTCTAATAGCTCAAAGAGTTTGGGAGCTAAGAGCCTTCGACCATTTTTGCGTCCGGCGTACAGACAGACTGAAAATATTTTTTGGAATCTTGAAACGTGAAAAAAGATGTTCAGAGAAGCAATTTTGTTTTTAAACCGTTAGCAATAATTTATTTTTTAAATAACAAAGTAAAATTGAAAAAATAAAGTGGAAAGGTTAAAAGTAAAGAGAGGTTTCAACCATCTAGGTACATTCAAGCCAACACAACTTTGATGTCGCAATTGATGATTCCAAATGCCTTGGTAACTCATTTAGCGTCTGACTTAGCTACAATCTTCAAGGCAAATACATATCAGATCATGTCTTGATTACAATTGGGCTGGGGCCGAAAAATCCCATTAAGCCTTGCTTAATTGTGTTCAAACACATGCGCTTCAGCTTCTATATAGACTCCCTTGAGCATTGCCGAAACGTAGGAGCTAGGAGCACTCTTTTTTTTTCTATCGACACCTTCATGGTAAATACAGTAAGCAACTAAAATATCTTATATCTCCAATCTTAGTCACACGTCAAGCTTCACGCCCACACCACACGTCTCATGAGACTACTGTTCAATTGTTCACCCTCTTTCATGGAGAATAATGATTAGATTAGATTAGATTGGAAAAAGGGGTTGTTATGATTATCCTATGTCACTGCAGCCAAAGTTGGGTCTATTGTGACGTTCCCCGGACTGACTATGATTCCACTTCAATCCCTGCAGTTTCAATGAAGTCTAGTATTTTGCGAAGAGGACTGGTCAGGAATTCCGATGGGTCCATGAAACCCTGACTGAAGTGACCAAGTCTTTTGTGAGCTAAACATTCACAGATGCTCTGGTGTTGCGTCTTCGTCATTTCATATTCTGCAAATTTTAGTCCTCATGTGACAATGTCCAGTCAGAGCTCTCACTACGGTTCATCTCTGATATTTGCTTAATTTTAGATAAGAATAAAGAGAACAGTGAAATTTAGGCAGTCTTTTATCCCCCGAACATCAGAAATGTGGAACGCACTGTCGGCCGATCTGTCTGTGATAAGCATAACCTTCACCAGTTCAAAAATCTCTTTACACTTCATTAAGGGTTGATCATAAAAAATCCAGTATTTTTTTGCGAGCACAAATCAAAATATTTTTAATATTTACCAGGTGCACCGAAGGCAAGTGCTCTTGCCACTAAACCACCCAGACTACTCTAAGCCACCCAGCCCAGACTACTAAGGGGTTGAACATCCAAAAATCCTGAAAACAGTTTTTCTCCCGTATCTGTCGAATTCGTAGAAATTAAATTCTCAGTACACCTAAGATACCATATATGACGAAATTCGTGAAATTAAATGCAATGATAATTTTTTGCTCATAGTTCCTTTCAGTGAAGTTCTTTACTCCGAGTCACTCACCTGGAGCAACTGTTCATTCCCTCGTTCCAATGTTAAACAAGACGACCTAAAATGCAAAAGCAAAAAAAGGGCTGCACATTTCCGTGAAGTAGTTCCGGAACTAATCGTTCCTTCGTTTCGCCAGTAGGTTTTTAGTCACGTGTTCAACGGAACTGCAGTTCACCTAAAGTAGTGAGTTACATCACTCACTCACTGCAATGGAGTGCTCTTTTGGAATAGTTCACTCATGAACGACCCATATCTAATTGCAGCGAACGCACACAATGTTTTTTTACAAATGGCTCCAGTATAAATTCCAAGTTTAAACTTTCTAGCAGAAACGATTACCGATCGCCCTAACTCGCCATTACACCCCACTCACCACGAAGTGGATACCTAAAGAGTTCCACTCAATCTTCTCACTAAAAATATTTGAACGTATGAAAAGGGTTTAGGAGGTACGGGCCTTCAAATGAGTCTATGTATGGTGAACGGCGCGGCGGTCAGACGGATAAAATTTTTTTTTTCCGTTTTTAGACTCCATCAGTCCATTACTTCGATAAATTCCGAATAGCTCTTGGTATGATGACACTCCTGAAATTCTCTTCTCAGTCAAAAATTCAAAATATTTACAAAAACAAGATTTATTTTAGCAACTCTATCAGGTAGAAAAAATATCACAAATCCACATTAAAAAAATACAAAAAAAAAATTGGCAATAGTCCAAGAAAATTAAACTTGTTAATCAAGAAAATCGCCTAAAGTAATTTTCACTTTTCCACTGCACTTGAATTTGCTGTTTGTGGAATTTTTTGGATTTCAACGACACGCTCCTTGTTCTCAATTATTTTCTGTGGGTTCGGTGCTTTGATCGTAAGGATACCGTCGGACGATAGCGTCGAGATGACTTCCTTGGGATCGTAGCCAGCCGGCAGGACATACTTCCGATAGAAACTTCTCGAAATGTAGCCATGATCGTCCTGACGATCCTCGTGTTTTGCTTCGACAATGATCGTATCGTTGACTGTTTTCACGGATACCTCGTCGGGTTGGAAGTGCTGAACATCGACGCACGCCTGGAAGCCATCTTTGTCAACTGTAGTTAGTGGCGGTGCCGCAACGCTGCTACTCAAGCCCGAGCTTAGCGCCATCTTTGGAAAATTGAACAGAGATTTCAACTCGCCAGGAGAGTTCGGTGCGAACGGATCTGTTTCCCAGAAACGATTTCTACGCCGGATCCAGGAGTCCATGTCGAACATGCTCGGAATTAAAGACATTTTTCACTAGTTTTCACCACTTTTTTCCACAATAACAAGTCGAGCTATTTTTTTGTTTACACCAATTCTAGTCGCACTCTCTACTGTTTCGTTTGTTTCCTGTTGCTTTTCGGCACTTGACTGTTTGATCTTTTTGGCAAACATTCGACTTTTATACTTAAGATCTTTTCGAAGCTCCTAAGTCTAAGGCAATGTGCAAATCGGAAAAACACAAATTAAATAAAATCTCGAGGATAAGTGAGAATCTACCAGAAAAGATCGATGCCGAAAATAGATTTTGACGCAAAGATCAGAACGTTCTTTTGAATGAAATAACAAAATTTCTTTCTTTTTTAGTAACATAAGATTTAGGAAAGGAATTTCGAAGAGAGTGAAAATGAATTATGAGTCAGTTTGATTCAGTCCGTTTGCAGACTGCATACCTCTACCTTTTATAGGAGCTATTTCTGTAGGGTTAAGAATAGGTAAGACACATAGAATTTAGTCGAAATGGTGGGTAGAAATTTGTTTGGATTTCAAATTGATTGATGTCATTAAAGTTATGTGTGTTTGTATATTTTTACATTTTATTTTTTACACAGGATTTAAGGAGAAGAGATGTTTATATTGAATCACTTTTGGTGTGAAATTCATTAATATAATGCAGTTACTTGTTAGAATCTGAACCTTTATGTTTTTGAGGTACACGGAGGGTACGATCGTACCCCCACGTACCCCACGAACCGTACGTACCCCCCCCCCCCCCACGTACCCCCACGTACCCCCACGTACACCCCACGTACACCCCCACGTAGGAAGGGAAAAAGAATTCGATATTGCATAAGATCTAAGAAATATGTAAGAATTCGTGAAAATATATGTAATCCCTTTACACCCACTCTGGGGTTAAATATACAAAAATCCTGAAAGGGGGTTTTAGATAAATATAGAGAAAAGAAAATGAAGTGAAAACCAGTTCGATATGACGGAAGCCGTGAAAACGTTTTCAACCCTTACATATATATACCGAGTTTCAACTCTGTAGCATAAGCCGTTCCATGTTTAGGAAAAACCATACCCATCCTCGTACCATACCACCCACATAAGAACTTATATTTTTCCAACATGCCAATACTGTAGCTCTATATAAATAAAATAATATAATAATTCATCTTTTTATCATTACAGGTTTTCGAGATATAAAAACCAGAACCTTTTCCTTTTCCATCTTCCCCACTCTCGCCATTCACACTCTCACCATCAAAATTAATTTTTCTACTAAGAATCTACCAAGCATCAACCTAACACTGTTCTTGAGATAGGGTAAAGAACCAGTTTCGAGCCCTGCGCCAGTTCCAAGCCACCGTCTTTAATTCCACAAATAGCTAAGAATTCATGACAGTTTTTCCTTCACTACCAATTTTAGCCATTGTTAGTGTGAGAAAAAAATTATGAAATAAATTCTATTCCCCTTCACTTTCACGCTTCACGCCCCTTTAAGCAATTTTAGATTCAGCAGACTTTATTTTTCAACGTTTATACGCAAACCGAATTTGAATCATCTCGTGCAATTGGTTCGTGAAATATCGTGAACTAAAGTTTTTCACCCCCACTCACGTACGCCACTGCCTCACCCAAAAATTTGTTTCCGATCCATTCTTCTATATATGTATATATGTATATGCTTCTTAAGTTTTAACTTCGTGTCAATAACCACTTAGGAGACATGAATTTTAGAATTTCGCAGTCTCTGTTTTCTTGAGTTCCGGACGCATTATTTTCCGTCCCACTTTTTCACGCCTTCACTTATATCGTCAGTTTTTTCTACTATTGGAGCTCTATATAAATTCCAAGTTTCAGCTTCTTAGCATACGCGATTACTGAGATCTAGACACCAACATTTTCCATCTAAAATGCTTCTCTCACCTACCCTTTCACCTCCCTCCCCCCCTCGAAAAGCTCCACCCAGTCTGCCCATGAAAAAAAAATTTAACTAAATAGCTCGAAGAGTTTGGGTGCTACGAAGCTTCAAACAATATTGCATATACGGCGGACAGACGGACTGAAATTTTTTTTTAAATATTTTGTTTGTCTGTCAAAGCCAAAACCTCAATCAAGGCTTACATTTTTATCATGATGGAGTTCATGAACGAGCAACGTTTGGAAATTAACCCTATTTACATAGAGACAGAGATCAATAGAGACAGAGAATTTTGTATTTAAATAAAACACAGAATATTTAAGATACTCTCCAAGCGATCCTCGTTCGTCAACTTCAACATAATAAAAATGTAAACCTTGACTGACATTTTGACATAAAGAGACTAGCGAAAAAGTTAAAGGGTGCGTTTGTTATAAAATACCAAATTGTTATGTACCTATGTCATTAAAAAACTTGTTAAATCTCTACTTTGTTTGATCAAATTTTCAAATGTGGAGCTTCAGTAAGTGTAATCCCTATTTTATTAGGAAATGGAATGATTTCGTGCAATTGAAACCCGAGTCTATTGTTTATCACTAAACAATTGGGAATTCATGGCTTCAAGATATCATTAAGCGATAGTCTTACCGGATTTATAATTCCTGATAGTTCTTGATGCCCTAAGCATGTTCGTATAATCCTTAGAGGTTAGGCTAGAATTTTGATTTCAGTAACAGGAAGTTAATTAAAGTTTGTTTTGAATTAGTCCTGCTATTTTTGTAAGAACCGGAAACTATGCATTACTTTTAGTTTCCCATAAAAAATACCACAACGCTGAAGTGGAAATACTTAAAGTCCTTGAAGATAAGAAAGTGAAATATCGATCAAACTTACTGGGAGTGCAGCGAATCTAAAATAAGAACCAGGTTGACTATAATGAAAACAGCTTTAACCATTTTGAATACCTATTTAATTTTCACAAGGACTTTGAACAATACAAGACACACCAAAATTTTACCAGTTCATTAACACAACGGAAACCGTTCACTTAATCCTTTTTTGTCCGTTGTCAATTTCAGCGGTTTGCTCTATGGGAACAATCCGTTCAGAAATTTCGGGAACTGTGTCCGGCGGCGGTGCCTTCACCGTGAGAATTCCGTCCTTGGACAAAGTTGACATGACTTGTTCGGGATCATATCCTCGCGGCAGCGTGTACCGCCTTACAAAGCGTCTTGCTAGGCATCCATATTTGTCGGTACGTTCCTTATGCTGTCCTTCAATCAGAACGGTATTGTCCAGAGTTTTGACCGTTATCTCTTCCGGCTGGAATTGCTGGACGTTCATCGACATTACGAATCCGTCCTTGTCGATTGAGACACGTGGACAGCAACTGCGCTCCTTGTTCCGCTTGATTGTAATGTCCGAACAGCATCTGTGCGACCACAGCGGATGACGCCACCACTGATGAGTCGGAAAATCAAAAGGAAAATCGTCGAAGAAATGCGAATGAAAATGATCGAGGTCATCGCAAAAATCACGAAAAATCGGCGATAGAGCCATTGAAAATTCGACGAAAAATGATTTAAAATGCGCGACGGCGACACAGGAGGAACAAAACACTCACGACCGGAACTGGACGAAATGCGTTGTTAGCGACTGTACAAGATTCCGTTTTATTTGAAAGCTGTGAAAAGTTTGCGTGGTTAAATTCGAATGAAAGCGCGGCGAAGAAAACGCCAAAATTTATACTTTCCGGTTGCTAGGGCACCGAACGTTTTGTTTATTTTCGGAAAATGTTGTGTGGAATTTTCGAGTTTATGAAACTACGCTGCTTCCGGTTTGGCACTCTACCTTCAACGCAACCACCTGGCGGAGTGGAGAAATTGGTATCGCTTTAATATGGAAGCCACTACAGAGATTCGTTTTTTCTTTTGCCTATATTTCGCCGTCGCGATATGGTGAGAAGCTTTTAATTTTAGGGTAACGATACCATTTATCGGACAAGAAGATTCTTAAGGACAATAGCAATTTGAGCCGCCTATACAAACCTGTGTAAATCTGTCCATATGGCACTACCAAGACTTCTATGCCAAATTCCGAATAAAGCTGGAGAAAGTTTGGCAGCTTTACTATCGATATTTTCATGGTAAATGTAAGGAACTAAAAGAACATATTCATACACTCTTAGTAGCCACCCGTAGCACTCGCCAATCTTCAAGCGCCCACCACGTGTATATCGTTCAGCCCCCTTTGTGGAGAACAGTGAAATTTAGGCAGTCCTTTATCTCCGAACATCAGTATTGTGGAACGCATTGCCGGCCGATCTGTTCTCTAATAAGTACAACCTTCAGTTGTTCAAAAACAACGTTCACTGACACTTCAGGCGCTTCCCTCCCATTCCGCCGCCCTAAATCCCCTACCACACAATTTATCCCCAATCTATGTCGTTCTAGGTGTGCAATCGCATTTAAGGGTGACTCCCGAAGTTATAACGATGGCTGTAAAAAGAAAAGCTGCGTAAAGTTTGGAAGCCGGATGATGGAAGATCAAAGAAAGTTGGGTAGGGCGCGAAAAAAGGACAACAAAAGTAGTACTGTGAAGCAAATAGAAATTGTGGTGGAAAGTCAAACTGAAGGAGAGGGGATTTGTCTTCAATCCTCTTGTGTTTCAGAAAAAGGCGTAAATCAGCCGGATTACCGATATTTTCTTTGTAAATTTCTATCAAACATCTTTAAGTCTCCTGGTGCAGTTGCTGGTAACTGACGGTTATGTCAGTACTGTATCAGGACTATGAGAATTGAAACTACATGCACATAAAATTTAAATATTTTTTCAGTAAAATAATCGGTGCTGAGTCTGGCGACTCAGGACTTAAGGTGTTTTATGCACTACATATAAAGTTTCGTGTTTGAACTACACAGTAAAAAAAAATCCATTGACTTTTACATCTTTTGGATAGTAGGCAAATATGCCTATCTTTCTTAAGTAAGTAAGGTTAAGGAAAGTAATAGTGAGGTTTTGTTCAGTAAATTTAAATTTGCAATCAAAAAATTTAAATTTGCAATCAGCAAATTACAATTTCGAAATCAGCAAATTCACTATATGTTCTAAACTACTAAATTTCAGTACAGGTGGAGTACCTACAGTCAAGATTAAACTACTATCTGCGATAACAGAAATCGGTTTGTTCCCAAAATGTTCCATTGAGGCTTCACTACAATCCTTTAATAGCTCGCATAATAAAAACTAATTAGTTTGGATTGGAAAACTTCATTTTTTCTGTTTTTTGTACGCAGTATTTCGCTACACATGTTTCTAATGACATAAATAATTAATTTCAGTTTCACTTTGTCTTCAACAAGATTTTTTGATAATATACTGATATCAAAAAAAACATGTTGCTAACTATACCTTAATATCAAGCACTTTCATTAATTAGCAACAAAAATTGCAATAGTTTGAAGAGAGTTGGAAAGAAATGTAGGTATTTTTCTTTTTATCTGTGATAGATGACAGAGTTCAATTTAGAGATGGTTCGTTCATGAGTGAACTGTACCAAATGAGCAGTTCATTGAAGTGAGTGAGTGAACTAACTCACTCCTTTTGGTGAACTGTAGTTCGTTTCGCCACGTGACACAGCTTGAAAAGAACTAGTTCTTTCGTGAGTGAGGACCCTTTTTTTCATTATGAACTTCAAAAGAACTAGTTCCTTCCATTTTTTTTTGTTAGGTCCTCACATTCACCATGAACTTGAAAAGAACTAGTTCCGTCGGGAGTGAGGATCTTTTTTTGCTTAGGTCCTCGCATTCACTCTGAACTTCAAAAAAAAAACTACTTCCTTCGTCGAGTAAGTGATCTTCAAAAGGAATTAGAATTAGTTCACTGAAGTGAGTGAGTCGGAATTCACTCACTCACTAAAAGGAACTGCTTTGCTCATCTCTAATTCAATTTGATCAAAAATGTTCGCCCGAAGCTTAGCATACTTAAGTATTAGAAAAGTGTTCTGCTCGAGTTCCGTTGGAGTACCGATACACGTTGTCGGTATACCCATAGAATTTTCATCTAAATCAATAGTGTTGCGATAGAAGACGCAAAATGGACAATAATGTCCCAAAAAAAATGTTGAAGGAAAATCATCGAGGATGCAAGGTCCTGACTTGGTCTGAAAAAGAAACCAGCATTTTAATAAAAAATACCTAATTAAATATCGTTTTTCAACTGATCAGTATTAACATAAAATTACTATCGCTACGAATCTTTAAACGAATCAATCATTCGATTTATTTAAATATGATCTTGTCAATTACATTCCCATGGCATACCGAAAAGAATTGCTCGAAATGATCATTCATCACCTTGATATTTATGTTGTAAGAGAACAGATGGCAAGATCGAAATTTATCGGCTTTAATAACAACAATAAAAAAAAATAAAATAATAAAGGAACAATTTGGGTACCCAGTTTCTTAATAAATTGACCTAAATAGTGTAATAAAGTTATTACGATCGTTTTATTATTAAATTAATGTGTTAGGTGAATAATGTGGCCAAGATCACAAGTTATTGTTATTATTAATTGGTCATTTATAAAATAATTTAAATAAATAGTGGATTCATTTTTATTAAAAATTTGTTTAATGCTATGGGAAGAATATTCTGTTGGCCATAAATTCAATTGTTCATCGATCAGAAGCAATGATTGTGAATGACGTATCGATTTCATTTGAATGCTCTGCGCGAAAGGTCGATTTTCCGATGCACTTCCAGTAGTGATCGTAACAATAAAGCCTCTTAAATATTACACTGGCGCAGAATAATTTATTAATAATGTTATTGAAACATGATCGCGATCGTGATCACTTCGGTTCGTTTAAATATCTCGGATCATAAGAACAAGATGTTTCTGCGTTGGCTTGCACTTTTCTTACGATCCGAAGACGCACACAACTTCTTAGACGCATTTCCCCAACCTTTGGATACGCACTTTTCATCGGCTGGAGCATAGTGCTCTTGAATACGATCGCGCGAAGAAAGTCTTGGCCCGATCAGCTTTTTATGCGTCCGATCTTCACCATTATAGTTGCGTCTAAATTTATCGAAACGTGCAAAACGCGGAGGTGGATCGTGTCCGCGTTAAAGAACACATCAGAACCAAACGTTATAGTGGCACTTTTGTGACATCTTCGTCACGTAAAGTAGCCGCATGGTCGACCGCCCAGAGATCTTCGCTTTGCATATAGATAGTGCGCGCGCGCGCCCCCGTATGACTATTGTATCGTGCGGCGCGGCGCGGCCTATCATCTGGATATGGACCAATTCGATCTTGAAGATCGCGCTGAGATTTTAGTTTTGGTCGGACCGTGAATTTGTGTGGTGTTTCGCATCATCGCGTGGTTAAATCATTAATCGTATGGATTAGTCTGTTAGCTACGTGAAAAGGTGATCCTTATATTTTGCGATCTTATATTTTTTTAGTGCTAATTTTTTTTTTAACGATTTATCCTGGAAGGTACGAGGGTGGACGAAAATAGTAATAGTGTGATCGTGTACTGTTGCGGCAATATTGTGGTCTTTAATCCAAAATTAATCTTAATCCCTGAGTGTCGTGTGTCGTGTGTCGTGCATTCCTTGATAGTACGATCGGATCATTTCCCTGAAAATTTTATTTTTAGATTTAGGCGACGGACGGTTAAACGGATTTCATATGCGTGGACACATCTATTTTTCGTGATGATCTTCAAACGCATCGTTTGATAACTTTTATCGTAAAATTAGTTTTCGATTCTTCTTTTTCAGAGAGATAATGCCGTAAATTTTCCGATTTGTTCTTGTGCTCGAAGAAATTAGTGAAAATTCTGGAGAGAAAAAAAAAAGGAAAATTTTAATAACATTCGTTCGGACTGAGTTTACGCGGGGGTCTCTCTCGTTATGATGACGACTTTTCATTGGATAATAATTGCCGTGTCGCTTTTAAGTGGTAAGTAATAAAACACTTTAAATTTTTCTTTGAACGACGGAAAAATTTAATAGTCATAAAAATAAAAAAAAAAATTAAAATTGTTTTTATCTTGTTCGTTTTCTATTTTATTCTATTTGATGTGAAAATTTCTATGATTAAACATTTCGTGGAGTTTTTATATTTCCTACGGCCGTTAAATGAGCACCACCTGTCCGCACTACATTGCTTAATTCTGAAGACGGTGATTATTCGGACGGTTTTCTGCGAATTTTATTTCAGTTGACGAGATGATTTTCAGGAGCAATATTGCTTCCACGCAAATTTAAGTGATTTATTTGATGGACCCACGCTTTTTTTTATGAAATAGAGGCCTACTAGCCGGTGTTTAAAATTAGTTCAGTTGGTCAGATTATGTTGCACAAGAAAAGGATTTTTTCTTTTAAATCTAAGAGATTAAGCACTACTATAAATATACATTTTTTTCCAATCTCCTAAGGCTTTTAAAAATCCGATTACTACAAAATCCATAAGTCCTGAATGTTTTATATTACAAGGATATTGGGGATGGGGTTGGGAGTGCGAATAAAAAAAATTTTATGACTTCAAAACCCATGGTGATGGAAACCTGAAACTTGGAATTTAAGTAAAGCTATAGTGACTTTAGGTATGTAGTAGTAAATTTTAAGCTCTCTATCGTTTGTGTTTTTCGAGAACTAAGATCCAAAATTTATTCTTTATGCTTCATTATTTTATGATTGCTCACTCGCGTTTTAAATATTCTCTATGTCGCCTTGTCTCTGTGGCATAAAAGTAAGCATTACTGACTGCTAAGTCGCAAACTAGGGCCCAGAGTTCGTACTCAGCATCCGTTCGCAAGAGTCCGTACCTCAAAGTTCATACGCTAGAGTCTGTACTCCAGGGTCCGTACTCCAGAGTCCGTACTCCAGAGTCCGTACTCCAGAGTCCGTACTCCAGAGTCCGTACTCCAGAGTCCATACTCAAGAGTCCGAACGTACACCAGGGTCCGTACTCCAGAGTCCGTACTTCAGAGTCCGTACTCCGGAGTCCGTACTCCAGAGTCCGTTCTTCAGAGTCCGTACTCCGGAGTCCGTACTCCAGAGTCCGAACGAATTCCAGAGCTTGTACTCCAGAGTCCGTACTCCAGAGTCCGTACTCCAGAGAGCAATACACAGTCAATGATAATTAAATTCATCTCAATGAAGACTCTGCTGCTTACTAGTAACCTTTGGGACCTGATGTATTCTAGAAAAGTGTTCAAGATTGTCTTTAACTCCATAGTTCCTCTTCGACACCATGGATGACTATTTTCAATTAACTTGATTCAGACTTATTGCGGATTTTCAGTTAAGTAACTCATCTTTAAAATTTTTAAATCTTCTGTTCCACTTTCCAGTAATAAGCAATACTTGGAATTGTGGAAATAGACGCTCCTGCCGTCGATTTGAGCCGTACTAGCTAAGAAGTAAGTAGCTGCTCCGAAGTCTGTAGTTGCGTCCGGACTAAAGGTCCGATTGAAGAGCCATTTGATCGCTTTATAAGTCAAAAGATGCTACTTGAGCTCCAATAGATGAATCAGTTATAAGCTGCAAGTATTCGATCTCTCATATGTTCAATCGTACGTACTTATGTTAGATACTACCATACTCACGACTATGGACTTATCCAAGCGTAGTAAAATTTTACGAGTGTTTTCCTGTTTCGCATCATTTTTCATTTGAATGGAATTGAAAAATATGACATGTGAATGGTCCTTTTAAATCGTTCAACGGTAAATTTGTTTTCGCACACATAAGATGCATTCACGGAATCCGTGAAGCAGATCTTTAACTCGATAATCGTAGATTGTGAATAAATTGAATTGGTCTTGAATCAGGTGGAATAGAAATCGCACATCATATCGATATTTGCATATTATACGCTCCCTTTGGAACTACACAGATTCGATAAATTGTTGACAATTTTTAGTTATTGAATATCTTTTCTTCATTCAATGTAAATCTTCTCGTATTATCATATGCCGGATAAGTTTTGCGATAGCGTTATGAAGGATACGGAAAAGCTGGCCGGCTGAGTATGGAAAAATCTATAAAGAAATTGTTATTAGGATGAAAGGCTTTGTGGACCTCAATTTGCTGATATTTGGGCACAGTTGGTTCAATCGTAATATTTATTTCGAAATGGGCTACGTGCTCGTCGACCTTTCTATCGACTCAATGGAATCGTCAATGGTAGAAAATAAAACCATAACCGAATGACCCAATATGTAAGAAGGCCGTGTGGTCAAGAAGATGATTAAATAAGAATATCACGTAACAATGGGCGACATATGTTCGATGTAAAGGGATTTGTAAGAAGGAGGACTTTAAGGAAGAGAGTCGGTTTTTTCTTGAAAGGATACTCCAAAGTTTGAAGTTGTTTGTGTGATAGGCTATCAAGTTATTTACAGAATAGCAAATTCAGATCGGATCGATGAAACAGCCTTTCCTTAAATAGTTAACAATTCTTTCCTGTCTAAAGGACTTGTTGTATGTGAACTACCCAAATGAGACGAAGGTTTTCGCTTACAAGTAAGTTCAAGCTGGTTTTTTCACTTACTCCAATATGTACAAAATACTGAAATACTGGCTGAAAGACTACTTGAGTTAAGGTGCTCTTACACGAGCAATGAAAAACTTTAGACTACGATATCTCAAGAACCAATAGCTATCCATTGGCGTTCGGAAGGGGGGCAAAAAAATTTTTTAAAGTGAAAATAGAATGCACATATTTTTACGAATTTCGTCATATCGACTAGGTCTTTCCAAATATCGAACTCATTTTTATTCTACGGATTCTTCATATAAATATCTAGAATATGTTTTCAAAATTTTTTGAAATTCACCCCTAAGGGGGTGTAAAGTGGTTGTATTCTTTTTCATGAATTTTTCCATATCTCTCAGATTTTCACTTCCACGGGCTTGTTTAATAATCATCTATTTGTAAGTGTTTTTCTTCTGCAACCCCTAGACCGTAAATGACTCAATTATGTAATGCATATGTTATTCTAAGCGCTTCCTGAACTTTTTGTTAGGTTTTCAGTCACATAGTAACTTACACCGCATCACAGAATTGAACGCGTTTCGAACTTCTGCCTGAAAAATAATAAAGTTACGCCCAGATTATTGGGTGATTTTTTATTGTAGGGTTAATGTAATTTTAAAATTAGAATTTAAGGAACTACTGTTTTTTTTTCAATGGAGGTTTGTACACAGTAAACAATTTATGTAAAAGTACTTATTTTTGTATGGCAAATTTTAGTGTAGGACTATTCTTGATGAAATAAGCATGTTACAAAAATGTTCAGGTGGCCAAGTGGTAGCTTATCGGACTTATGAATAGAAAATTTATCATATTCCGACAAAAAAGACATTGTGTGATAAATCGTTTCATCCAGCATTTACCGATTTAAAGTTTTTTCGAAATTACAGACAATTGTCTAATTTAGGGAAATTACTTGTATACGAAATCAACAATTTTATCTTATGCTTTTCTGCGAGATGCTAGACACAAGAAAAAGAACCTAAACACAAAATACGATATTCAGCATCAAAAACATTAAAGAGATTTACATTTTTTGGCATTAGCATAAATTTGTCCTTAAGTTTCGCTCAATCGGATATTTCGTTATCAGGACGAGAGTGAGACTAGGATGATAAAAGTAACAACAACTTGTTTACGTGAAATGAGCCCACTGGGTGATATCCTATTATGTTTAGATCCCCTTTGGGAAGCGACAGGAGTGGAAAACGGTACGACCTTATTCAGCACAGCTTGATATATTCGTTTGCCTTTGGAATATTTAAGACCTTTCGCATACGCTTGAAGAAAAAAGGCGAAAGGTCCTTGGTCCTGCCGAGGAACTCCTTTGATCAAGTTACAAGTTACGGGCAGTTTTGTTTTCCTACGTCGAATTCTCAAGGGGCTCATAGGTTTTTTTTTCCCCCGGAATTGTATGACGGATTACGAAAACATTTTCCGTCTTAAGAAATTCCTGGTTGTTGCTCTTTTCGGCCAGAAAAAACAGTTTCTGATCCGAATTTTATTCGAATGTAATTTTCGAAAAAAAAAAACGTGTTCAATTTGTGGCAATTTTCTGGTGGTATTGAACGTATTCCGGTAATCCGAAGCCGGTAATTAATTGCTAACAAATTAACGTCCCCGATGAATTTGGGGTGGTTAATTTGTGTTATCAATCCCTTGGATCACTCGAATCCCGAACATGTTATCGTCTATGTAATTAGATCTGGGTACAATGAAGAGATTTGAATAATCGTGGGAGGTACTCGACAAAAGGCCGAATCGATTTAAGATTTATGATCACTAATCCGTTTTCTGTAAGTACTGACGGGATCCGAAAATACGGCCAATGTTAACCTGGCAAAAGAAAATAATGAGGGATTCTTTGCGGTGAGCGGGGGGGGGGGGGTTCAGGAGGGGATGATCGAAATTTGATTGGTGCGGCGTATGCGGTACTCATGTGTCGGCCTAATTGAAGATAAGTGGCGATCAGATTTGATGTAAAACAAACAACTCGAGAACAAACCAATAATCGAGATAAGAGGCAATGCAATTAAGGAAATGGTTCGACGGAACAGGTTGGCCATACCCTAACCTTACACACGTGAAAATGCTTTGATTTATTATTGAATCGATTTTAAATGATTCTATGCTTGTTGGAAATTATCATGGGAAATTAATTCATCACCTTCTTTGGGATTCGTTGTTGGTGGTATGAGCTTCGCAGTAGGTATAGGCGTTTGGATCGTTACAAGTTTTCTGGCTAGACAAAATTAGATCAATATAAGGTTTGAATTGATGGCTGCAGATTAATTTCAGTGTGAAATATGGGGTAGTGTTATTGGTGTGGGAATTTTATTCTATAGCCCTCATATGAGATAAATTCAGAAAAATGCTGTAATGAATACCGATAAACTGAATACGAACTTTGGCAAATGGAAATCTACTTACAGTAGATCCTGAATACGGTCTGAAAGTAGTCGAAATTTCCGAATTTATTATCTTATCTGTTTCTGTTTAATCCCTTTTCAGTACTTCATCGGCATTGCATCAGTACCTACTCGTAGAAGCTTGTTCTAATCTAATACTATGTTTCAGTACCCGAGAAGTACTGAACCTGAGAAATCAAAACTACACAATACAGGACAGTATGCATTTTGGATGAAATACTATAATTATATGTTCGAGATTATTGAGACAAATTTCTTTAAAAGAATTCAGTTTACGAAATAATGACTCCAACATGAAGGGATTCACTATTATAAAATAATGAAATAATTGTTTCTTGACTTTCACATATTTCTTTCAGTGGCTTCGTATATACCGCAATCGTTGATACGTATTAAACTGTTCTCGGTATTTAGTAAACAACAATCCTAATGGTAAATGCCTTGGATAAACTGTATGATTTTCCACACTATTCTAGACTTTCGGTGCAAATACCTGCTATATAAATTTAAATTAACGCGCCATCTATGAAAAATGAAAATAGGAAAAGCTTAGTGATGCCACTGACCATTTCTGCTCTGAGTGTTCCGTTGGTCTGGTAATGAAGTAACTCTTGTATTACTTCAAGGCCTGGGCTCGATTTGGACTGTTGCGCCACTGATTATTATTATTATTGGTGGTGCCATAATGCCATTTCAACTGCGCTCGGTTTAATTTAGTCTAGTTCTAGTCCACATGCGAAACTGGACTAACTTAATTCCACACGTTTACACCGCTTCTTAATGCGGCTTTACTCTTAATACGGACTAAGTTAACACCGGTGTATACGAGGCCAGTGATACAAGCCGAATTTAATTGTTTTTTTTTTATGGTCGACAATGGTTGAATCTATTTCCACTCTTTGTGAAAAACAGATCAGTGGCTATTTTATCCGGCTTAAGGTGTTTTTTTTGCTATTATAATATGGAAACGGCCACCATAAAAACACGAAGTATCATACTGCTTCCATCCACAATATTATTTTTAAAGCGTTGTTTTCTTTTTAAACGTAGGTATATTTTCCCATTCTTAACAGAGCCACATATCATTACCAAAATGTTACTTTCCAGAATAAAAGTCTCTGTCGAAATAAAAATCATTCTACCACGCCACACAATCTTTTCTGATTCGTCCAATCGTGAAAATTGCTTTCAGATAGATGTCTGTCGTGACAACGTGTAACGTGTGTTTTGTCTGACAAGAATCTATCTTCAGAAATGTTTCTTAATCTAGAGAGTGCTACCGATACTAATGGGATTACTGAACTGTTTGCTCAATATTTTTCTGATGCGTACGATAGTGAAGTAATTGTTAATATTAATTTCGATTCCGTTTCGTTCGTCATCGTGTCTTCTATTAAGTTCAATAGCTGTGATATCCTGGCGGGAATCTGGAAAACGGATTTTCTTGTTTTGATACACAAGTTCCGCGACAAAAGTCAGATTAAGATTAAGAAGTATCGGTTAATCTGGTCAGTCATTCTACAATTGTTTAAGAAACCAATTACGGAAGGCTTACCATCCTTATTATAGAATTTCATATTAACAAACTAGCATGGTTTTTTTTTTAAAAATTAAATCAACTTTGACTAACTTATTATTATATGCTGAGATTATAAATTGTTCGTTGAAGACAATAGCTCAGTTTCATTTATGAAAACTTTTGATAAAAAGCTCTTTACTTTGAACTCCTCAATTGCATTAATGATTCCCTACTCGACTGTAGACTAATCCGTTAGTATAAAATCTAATAAATCCTAACCGACTATAGTAATTCTGCAAGTGTTCTACAAAGTTCACTTTTGGGTCCTCATTTATTTAAACGATTGTGAATCTATCATTACTAAAGTTAAATTCCTATAAGTAGAGAGGTGGGACAAAAACTGTTAAGTGAAAATGGGGGTCATCAATTTTCACTAATTTCACTATATTGCTTAGGTCTTCTAAAATATTGAATTAAAGTTACTTCGAATGCCTAGATACTGTCTTCAATTTGGATTTTACCTTAAACCCCTAAGAGTAGGTACTTGTATACATTTGCACGAATTCCGCCATATCACGTAGGTGAAAAAGCGTTGTATACATTTTAACGAATTCCATAATATCTCTTAGGTCTGATAAGTTATTACTTTCAAAGAATTTTAATATAATCGCTTTTGAACTAATTTCAGGATTTTTATTCAACCCACAAGGGGTGGCATACGTTCAACCCACAAGGAGTGGCATATGTTTTCAAGAATTCTAACATAGGTCTTAGATAAGAGATTAATTAGATGGTTTTTTTAGTTTCTCGTAAATGTTTCAAAATAAATTTCAAACTTTGTGAACGTTATGCGTCCCAGGGGGTGTAACATGGTTGTATACGTTTTCACAAATTTCATCATTCTCTTAGGTTTGATTAGGTACGAAGTTAATTAGAATTGAGTTTTGTCATGGTGAAGCTACCATAGAAGCTAAGCTAATTTTTAAGAATTTTTTGCATATAGGTATTCGGCAACAGAGGAGTTTTTGGAGCGAAACAGCAACATGCCATGGTCAGATTGAGAATCATTGACGACCCCATGTGCACTGCTTGCGACAAGAGCGACGACACGACGGAACATTTCCTTCTCGAGTGTTCACCTTACTCTTTTGCAAGAATGCATGTATACGGCGTCGATGTTATGAGGATGGAGGAACTGTGTTTTCGCTCTCCACCTGAGCTTTTTTGTGTGGAAGACGAAAAGTTCGGATAGAGACAGGTATAATGGGCCATGGTGGCCTCAATGCTCAAGATTCGCTAGCTTTCAGCGTGTCTTCCTCAAATCAAACACAGTACAACACATAACACAGGTCCGAAGGCGGTCTTTGTGTTTGAACCCTTCAACTTTGGAGCATAAGCTGAGCTATTATATAAATCCAAAATTTTTCGCCTAAAACCATATTTGTAGTAAAATGTAAGTGGTATATTGGGTTATTCGACTTTAACAGTCTTTGGACCATCTTGTTGTGTTCTTGCCTTCTGTTTGATGTAAGATACGCCTACTATCTTCTTTGAAACTATAAGTAGTTCAAAAACAAACAGTAAGTCCGTTGAAGGAACCCTTCTAAAATTACTTAATAAAACCAAGAGGTCGTTCTGAACTTTATAATGGAGTGCAGACAGTTTGCTAATTGTTTTTTGTGTAAAGAGTAAACCATTCCCAGAGACTGAATTGAAGAAATACTCTAAAATAATATTTTCATATCTAGATGATTGAAAAACCCATTCTATTGCCATAGAAAACTCAACTAACTTTCTAATTGATTCACTTCTTCGACCTGGACGAACGTCGCTACGTATCATTTCTCAACCGCCTGAACTACTTAACTTCTGGAGAGAAAAAAAAAGAAAATTAACCGAATCGATTTCATTCGAATATTGTCGTCTTTTCGTCCTTTGTATAGTTTCACTTAAAAACAAACTCGAATTGAACTTCATATCGTTTTCAGACAGAGCAACTTTTCCGATCGTATAAGCTCAATTAATTTGCCTTTCTCGTCGATATCGTCATCAATTTATTTCTCTTCCAACAAGTGCCATTTTCTCGATGGCTACCATATAATTCTCGATAAATCGTTCTAAAAGAAAACTTTCCTCTAGTTCGTTACGTAGCCGTTCGAGAAGGACGTAGAAGCGGCTACGGAAATCGTAAAAGTATAAGGAAAAAATCTTGTCAAGCTGATCACATCGGGGGTGGTAAAAAATAAACTTTTCCGATCAAAAGTGTGCGGCCCGAATCTTCGAAGAAAATCACTTCTTGAAAATTTAACAGAAAATTTTGTCGAAGGAAACTTTCCAGTTCCAAGAATTTTTTTCCCTTCAGATTCTACAGTACTTGAAACTTTCTGACAAATTCATTTCAATATTTTTTTTGGATTTGTGACTGATTGATTTCTAGGACAATTTATTTGCAATGAAGATGTGCATTAAAATGCAAATAGAGTGCAGGGAAAATGGAAAAGGGTACGTTTTTTTAAGAAGTTCGGATTTTGGGTTCTTTGCATTTGTATCTCCTGCCTTCAATGCGAAGAACGAGGATTTTTTTTAAGATGTTGCTATTATCCTTACCGTCGTGGTTGCAGGTTACAAAGGACGTTTGGGATACAAATCAAACAGCAAATTTATTCTCGTCTAAATATTCTTAGAGAATACTGCGAAATGACTTTATTCCGTTCCATTTGATGATTAAGGTTTTCAATTTCATTCAAATCATTCAATTGTTCAGCAGGAACTTCAAAATATTCCACGAATTCGTTCCGAGGAAAATTAAGATTAGGGTTTTTACGAAATTCCTCATTTCATTAGGTACAATATCGCCCATATTATTTAGTAGGAAAGGAAACGCTATGGTTGAGGTTGGTATTAGTGGGACCTGAAGATAAAGAAAATGTGAAACATTCGGTAAAAATTTACTTAACATATTTGACTACACAGTAAAAAAAATTCATTGAATTTTAAATCTTTTGGTTAGTATAGTCGAATATGCCACACCTTTTTAAGTAAATTTACATTAGGATGTATTACTCAATTTCAATGTAATTCCCAATTTTTGGTCAGTGAATTTCAATTTGCAATCAGTAAATTTCAACTTCAAAAGCAGTAAACCCACTGGATATTCTCTTGAATTCACACTCTAAGTAAAGTGTATAATTAGAACTCTTTAAGACTCACTTATTTCTACTGCTAATATTGCTTGTTCTTACTTACTTACTTAACCCTAGGCTGTATGTAGGAATCGAACCAGCGATCAATTTTTTTCAGTGGAAAACAAAATCGAACAAACCTTCCAACTTCGTGTTTGGATTTATTCCATGTTTTTCGTCACAAATTTCAAATAGATAAGTAAAATTACGCGAAAAGAACGTAATTTTCAATTCAAATATAAAATAAATATATGTAGTTTATTTTACACGAAATGTTGCGTAATTTTGTGCTCCTTTTCATGGAAATTATACGGTTCAATGGAAAAGTACAAGCATAATTTACTAATATCAGTAATTTCGTGTAAAACGGATTGAAATGTGTACTTTTACTTGAAAAATTAAATATACCGGAAATTTCAATTAAAAATTGGATTGAAAATTCAATATTTTTAAAACAGTATAACTAGATCTTAAATGAAATATATAAAAAGTTTAGTTAACACCGAGAACAAGAAACGCTTCAAAACAGGGAGCTATCAGAAAAGGACAGAAAATTGGTTCATCCACATTGTACTTATTAATATAATAATATACTTAAATATCTCTTTTATCAGCACCAATAATTTAATTTCATGAATGCTTGACTAAGCTAAGATCCTAAGCTATTTATTTTGCGTGAGAAGGATTTTATAACTATTACCCATTTTACAGAACATCAGTAACAATCGTAGAGGCTTACTATTCCCGAATTTCCCCTACACTGTATGAATATGTTTAGTGCTTAAGAAAATCAGATTTATAGAATTAATGAACTACTAAAATCTTTGATGAATTTGTTCATCGTACTAATGATTTCATTTAGAATGTTCTCGCATCTTTTCAAATGGGGACTATTCTTATTGGTATCAATTGTATCCTTACAATTGAATTAGCTTGAAACTGGACGTTACCTGTAAGTAAGCAGCTGATTTAGAATGATCTTCAAGTTTTCACAAGTGTTCACTCAGCTCTAAATAAGTACCTGAGTTGAAATCGGTGTAAAAGTCACGGACGAGCGTGTAGCTGACGACTTCACCTCCTAGTGTTCCGATGGCCTCGTAATGAACTCTAGCATTACTTCAAGGCCAAGGAACAATTTGGGCTGTTGCGCCATTGATTATTATTATTATTCAAGTTTTCGGTTTACGTACTTTGTTCCAAATAATGATGCAGTCACTGTCCTGGCATTCATCCCCAGCGACTTATTGCTGTAAATACCCTAGGTATCTTCTCCCAGCTCACGACCAAAGGATTCTTCCTTCTCGTAATCTGTAGGATGGTTTACGAGATCCTCTAGTTTCTATGATTATCAACAGATGCTGTTGTGCTTCAGTAGGTGACCTTCTTTCCATTATCCTCCTTAACAAAAGCATGGTATTTATAACCGAATATTATTTGAGTTAACTGCCTCTATTTAGGACTGCAGCGTCCGGGTTAACTATTCACTTCTTGAGCTAAATATTTGAAGTATAGAAGTAACCAGTACCGGTGAAGTTGACTTTTCCACATCTGACTTCTTTGGTCTCTTAAGCTGTGGAAGAAGTTCATGTGAAGTTTGCTTTATCTGTCTAATTAAACTTTTCCCAAAGCAACCAGGTGCAATCTCTTTATGATTGCGCTATAATAACAAACAAAAACGTTATCACACCTTATGAACACAAGTGAGACAAGCAAACATCCTGACGAAACTCTTCGAAACGCATCTATCTAAAATTTGAGTCGTAAATTTTCCAAGAAAGACTCTACTCTAGAAGAACGACTATCTTAATTTAAAATCTGGATGTAACTCTTGTTCCCGAAGAAGTGTTACAAGACAATACTATCTTGCTGTAGTCCCTTATCAAACTCACACTCGAACTCGAACTCGAACTCACACCAAGTCCGCGATAACAAGTTCATTGTCACCTATCAAAAATGGTGAGCACACACTATACGTAAAGCAGGAACAGATTTGGTCCCGACTTAGTCGCATATGTGCACAATGGCTCTTCATAACATCACATTAGTCCGGGCTAACCCACAATGGAATAATGTTCGACGCTATTAACACGAGACATTCAAATAGTGTCGGTGGCAAAGTAACACAATACAAATCCTTGAAGAGTGTTGGCTCTTATCAGTTAAGTATGAAAACGAAACCTACCCATTCTCAGGTGAATGCTCATCCCTTCCGATTCCCCGGCATACAAATTTTAAATTTTCGTCCTGCCAACCAACTTATAGCAAACCCACGTTCGCAAAGTGTATATAGTATCTGCATCTGGACAGAGATAGGGAGAAGACGTTATCTCCAGCATTCGGTGGCTCCTGAAAACTTGTAATACCTGTTTATCTTGGGCGCCTTTCTTTCGCCACAATTGTTGTTTTCAAATGGGTTATAATTCGAGTACCCAAGGATAATCTTTTTATATGAAGCAAACATCTCTTAGAATCCGTACATGAGGCTCTATTATATCTTCGCCCTCGTGAAAGGAACTTCTTAAAATCAGGTCTATACATACATTGGCTATCATCACAGGCGATGGCAAGTGAAGTCTACTTCTTCCAAGGAGCGTTCCCGGCTTAAAGGACTCGCGACAGAAAGCCTGTGAACGATTCTAATTAAGAAATTCTTGTGAATTTATTACGACCATTGCCATCAGTGTCATCATTTCGGTGACAGTTTTGTTGCCATGTCCTTAGCGTCTTATCGCCTTGAATGCATTACATCTCGTCGTCGTCGGTCGGGAACAACACCGGATGGCAGGAGGAAGCTTTATATCCTTTGATACGGCCATTTCTTCGCCTTCATCCTGGAAGCAAGTGCGCTATGTGTAGCTTGGAAGTAAAAAGGATTTCTCTGGTAATTGGTTTTAAGAGGTTTTGCGGCGCCTTTGAAATCGTTTCTCGCATCTCCGTTAAGATGAAATATGGTCGGTCGTAAACGAAGCTTATGCCTACAATTATGATTTTAAGTACTTCCGAGATAATAACGAGAAAATGATAACGAATTTGATTGATGGAATGGATTTTCTGTATCTTTTTTTTTTTGGATTATTTTGCCTTCTGGTCCTTGAGTTTTCGCTTGAAACTTGACGCTATGTTGGAAGAAAAAAATCCTGTTGTAGTATTTTCCTTCAAGGAAAAGGAAATAATTTATCTGTTTGTTATCTAAAATTAATCCAGGTAATTTGGAGAACAGTTTACGGAAGATACAAGGGAAAATTTCGCGCATTTATTTAAAAAAAAACCCAGGGGAGGAGGACAATTTCTTATTCTAAAATTTTTAAAAATGACAAAAAAGTTTTTTGTGTGATAATTGCTTTTTTTTTGCTCCATTGCGAGAAAGATCTATTTCTTATACATTTTAGAAGATAGATAGCAGATTTCTGAAAGGAGTAAAAAATCTGCCAACAGTCTGGTCACAACTTTATTGTTTTTCGTTAGAAGTTCGGAACCTATTAGGGTTCAATTAGCGCTACTTCTGGTAAAAATTTTAAGCATCTATCTACCACTGTTCTTGAGATATGAAATGTGTTTTTTTTTTTTTTTCAAAATTCTTATCTTCTCCACTACCGCCCACTTAAAAAATTTTACTTTGATCAATCTTTATTTGTCGACCTTTATACCCAAACCGATTTTTTTGCGTTTTGGACGCATTATATTTCCCCCCCACTCCCACACCCCTTGATCAATATTGCCAATTTTTATACAATGGGTTTACTATCACAGCTCTATAGAAATTCTAAGTTTCAGCTTTGTATCATAAGCGGTTGCTGAGATCTAGAAACCAAAATTTTCCGTCTAAAACGCTTCCGTCTTCTACTCCCCCCTTCTTCCCCCTCACACCCCCACCACTAAAAATTTGGTCACTTCATGGAACCTACTTTGTCTATTCTTAAAAAAAAATTTAATTTAATATCTCAAAGCGCTTGGGAACTACAAGCCTTCAAACGATTTTGCGTACGGCGGACAGACGGACTGAAATTTTCTATTGCTTTTTTCGTGTGTATGAAACGTGAAAAAAAAATTCAGGGTATAAATTTTTTTTTTAAAAAAATCGATCACAATACTGAATTATTAAAATTGCTCAATTGATAAAATGGTTATCATTAAAGGAAGATAACTTCGGAAGGGCTTAAGGTAGAATAGTAAAATGTTATTAGAGTGTAAGGAGGAAGCGACTAGCGCAACAAATTATCCTCCACCTTGCTTGCTTGACCTCATGCTGCCAGAGTACAAAATCGCATGCTTAGAGGTTACTTATTGATATCTTGGATCTCTTCAAATGAACTGGTCGATCATGTTCCTGTACGCAGTTTGCCCTTGATAAAGGTACTAATGTCCTACAGTTTATCAGATTTAATTTTCTTAATATAAATATCTGAGTCCTCTTCGTCATACTTTAGTGGTTTGTCTAACTGAACACAATTCGCTAAATGATACACAGTAAGTAAGTTGTTTTCACTTCATTGAATCAACAATCCCATCCCATGTAGCCGTGCTTGTTCTAAGTATTATTTGTCAAAAAGATCCTTTGATCCTTTATAGAACGAAAGATGCTCCAGCTGTTGTTAGTGCCTCATCTGCAATAAGAGCTGCAAAAAACATCTGTTCGAATAGATTCAGATCAACATCGAAATTTTCTATGGTGTCGCATCATCTAGGAAAAATTGCATAAAACATTTCAATGAGTATAAATAAATCTCTTTAAGATCATCTGACGTAAAAAACCAATAAGAAGGGTCTAACAATATCGTATGCACACGAGAAAATAAATTTTCAAGAAAAACTCAGAAACATACACTCATCTTAGATACATCATTTCCCGGCTTTGGGAAGACCTTTTCATTTTTATTGGCGGAATCCTTTTAATGTCAAAACATCCCTGTCAGCAGTTTTCAAAGCAATTCACCGAAGATCTAATGTATGCCGTCGATTTCATTTTCACCTCTAACATAATTTCCATCGAAAAAAAGTTGTTTCATGTTTCGCGTTAGTGTTCATGTGTTACTCTTTCGGGTTGGTATTTAACTTTAAAATACCACTCAGTATGTCCCTTTGATAGCAGGATTTGATTATGTTTTAATCTTGGTTTCATGATATGACGGTGATTACATTGAAATTTCATTGCGAAGGAAGAGGATTCAAATAGAAGCGTATATGATGATATCATGGTGACTACGTTGATGTGTGCTTCCTTTTTTCCATATAAATAATTTGAAATTAAATATAAGAATCCCTTTTGTGACAGACTATTTTATTCCAGAACGTGTCAAACTTATTAAGTTGTTGTTCATGTTGTGTTCGTACTATCTGTCTGCCGTATACACCGTGCTTGTTTTAAGATGAAAAGTATTTATGAAGAAGGTGCGACTCAGATGACTCCTATTAACGTTATCATACATTGCACAAATATTTACACTGCAATATTAAAGCAAAATATAGATATAGTTAAATTATCCGTCAACAAAAAATCTTTCTCCTAATTGCTATTCAAGTCCAAAATTTTGCTCACAACCTACTTTAAATTAAAACAAGAAACCCTTTTCCATTGGGTTTCATTGAAATTACATAATTAATAATTTACAATTTATCATCAAAAATATTTCGACCATTATCCGAGAAAGTTAAACTCAAACCCCTTCATTATCCTTAATCAGCTATCATCATTTTGTAGTCCTTCTTTGACAAGAGTATTTGTTTTTGACATTATAACAAATGGCTTCCATTTAAATACCCCATAGTATCTGACTTTTAAAATTCTCTGACATTTTCAAATCAATGAATCAGCCTCCATTTAAGATGTAAAACGACATTCGCAAAGATAAGCAACGGAAATCGACGTGATTCTAAAATTCTGAAAAGTCTCAAATAAAGCAAACGATTATTTGAATAAGCTCACTTATGTCCGGAAAATATCGGGAAATACATATTTAAATATTACTATGTACCTACCTGATACACATATCTATTATACCATGCATGTGAGGCAAATTTAAATTATATCCAATTAGTTCGTTATGACGGTAAGGAATAATATTGCAATTTTCCTGTACTTTATCGGGAAAACGCTTATACATATTTGTGTAATTTTACACATAACTGTAAACATGTTTTGTAATATTACATAAATCAATGTTTTTGCTATATACAATATGAAAATTTTCAATGAATTCAGTTCTAAATTAAAATTTTCCGTATTTAATGGCCGATAACTTAAAATGTAAGCCGTCTTCTAGCTCTTGTAACATGCAAATAATGAGATGTGACTGTCGCATTCCTACCTAAACCCTTCGTTATACAACTTTCTTTTGAATTATTATTTTTCTTTTAATACCAACCGACTTATTTTCAATATAGTTTCGTCGCATATTTCAACTATACACGCAAGTACCAATCGAATGACTTATATAAAACATCATTTCGTTTGTCCTAAATCATTTCGATATATTCGCAACGTACAGAGCTCTTTAAAATCATTGTTCACCGTGAACAATCACGTGAAACCTTAAGCACAATTGAATTGTGGAAAACCGCACAAGCAAATAGCAAAAGAGAAGAAAAATATTAAGGAATTTAATATATCTATCTGTTCATATATCGATGTCTACCTGTGATACAGGTACACACAAACGAATTCATTTTATTCCCTGGAGCTAGTAAAAGAGGGGTTCTTGGAATTTTTTTTTTTAAAAAAAAGGACACCAAATTCAAATATCGGAATTTCATATAGATAATAATGTTGTGTATAATATGCAGTATGATGGCAACTATGTAGCTACAGGGCGAGTAATGCTCATAACCTCCACCTCTTGTATGTTTTATGTGCTCTCATTTATGACAACGTCGACGTACCGTACACCGTAGATTCTTTTCTGTTGTGCAACATTAAAAGTAGTGCAATCGATGCAATTTATCATGCAAAAGCCTTCCCATTCCCATTCACCTCAGCTCCATACTATTCAAAGGAATCAGGCTTCTAGTGTACGGCGGCTGGGTTTCGAAAGAAAAAAAAACCGATTTTTGTAAGTAGAAGAATCCGTCCTGTCTTCTTATGTTTCTTCGCTTTATTGTCCTTTCAAAACGAACGATGAATCTTTTCTTCGGATTTTTCGAATCTTACAAAGATATCGACCAACCTACCCGATAGCATGATGCATTACTTCACTATATGTTCGACTGGAAGTATTATTTATGGGGTGGTGCAATGGGCAGAAGGATACATATCCTGAGCAAGGAGCGGAGAAAAATGATTTCTATTCAAGTGAACACCGGCTTTGATATTATTTTTCATTTCCCCATCGATATCAATCGGAAAAGTATGTTTACTTTTTATCACAGAAACGAAATACGAGTACTTATGTGATTGGTGCATTACTTTTGATCCTGTTTACAGGTGACTCTCTTCATTTACGTGATGTATAATCTCGAGATTATACTTTGTGTAAGATGTGAACGGTAGGTTTTTCATGTTTTTCTGTGATGATTGCAAAGAAGATGATTCTTTTGAAGGAGTAAAAGTAGCGTTCAGGACTATGAACGTACTCATTTCACTTTGTAAGTGGGTTTGAAGCTTTCATTAAGAATGATTTCAAGGAAAGGATTTTGACTCTCTTAATAAAAAAAAACACTTTAATCAAAGCGTTTAATTCGACTATTAGTCTGTAAGCAGTCTTGGTGGCTAGAGCACTTGCCTTCGGTGCACCTGGTACCAGGTTCGAATCTCCTTGGCGACAAGTAATTTTCGAGAATGGGATTGGGTGCCGGACTACCAATTCACTCAATTGTAAATGAGTTCCTGAGTTAAAATTGGGGTAATAATCACGGACAAGCGTGTGGCTGACCACTTCACCACTTCACCACCTAGTGTTCCGTTGGTCTCGTAATTAAGAAACTGTAGCATTACTTCAACGTCTACGCCCAATTTGGGCTGTTGTGCCATTGATTATTAATTTGACTATTACAACATTAGAAAAATGTTGTAAATCTGAACTTTTTTTGGTGTTATTACTCCTGTAGTGCATCTACATATACTTACTAAGTTTCAACTTTGTACCACAAGCCGCGTCTGGTAAATAAATGATATATAAAGCCACCCTTCCACACCTTTTGGTTTTTTTTTTGCCATTTTCCCAATAGTTTATTTTATTTTAATGATAAGTATACATTAAGAATGTAATTAAATAAAGATACTCTGATCCCCCCAAAAACATCCCCCCGATGAAATTTATATTTAATTGAGGCCATTAAGAACGGTAGCAGCTTAGATATAGACTAATTTTAGCTTTAGGATTAAGATAGAAAACCTGTTAGCATTAAAAACTTACGGCAAATAAAGCACTTTTTAAAACCTAAAAAAAAAAACACTCTTCCACACCGTTCCATCAATCAATTCCTTAACGGTTGAATCATAGTTCTAAATTTATAACCTTGGTGTATGATTCACGCAACCTTCTTTAATAATATAATGGTTGGGTTAATCATAAAATTTATGTGACATGGTTGCTTGAATCATTGTTCTGATTTCAGAACCTTGGTGTATGATTTGCGCAACCTTCTTTAATAACATAATGGTTGGGTCAATCATAAAATTTATGTGACATGGTTGCTTGAATCATAGTTCTGATTTCAGAACCTTGGTGTATGATTCACGCAACCTTCTTTAATAATATAATGGTTGGGTCAATCATAAAATTTATGTGACATGGTTGCTTGAATCATAGTTCTGAATTCAGAACCTTGGTGTATGATTCACGCAACCTTCTTTAATAATATAATGGTTGGGTCAATCATAAAATTTATGTGACATGGTTGCTTGAATCATAGTTCTGAATTCAGAACCTTGGTGTATGATTCACGCAACCTTCTTTAATAATATAATGGTTGGGTTAATCATAAAATTTATGTGACAGGGTTGCTTGAATCATTGTTCTGATTTCAGAACCTTGGTGTATGATTCACGCAATCTTCTTTAATAATATAATGGTTGGGTCAATTATAAAATTTATGTGACATGGTTGCTTGAATCATAGTTCTAAATTCGGAACCTTGGTGTATGATTCACGCAACCTTCTTTTATAATATGATGGTTAGGTCAATCATAACATACATGTGACGCTGAAATAATTCACAAAGAAAACAGTTTCGATCATAAATAAATGACTTGAACAACAATTAAACACTCTCGAACAAAGCACACATGAAATTGGAAAAAGCGAACTTACACCGCGAACGATCCTTTTCGTACTGTGAGAGCTATGGCTGTGGGCATTATTTTATCAAATTATTGTATATGGTTCCACTGATCATAAAATATTGTTGTCGTGATTATAATACACAATTACATCATGTAACGAGAATGATTGGTACAACCATATTAAATTTCAGTAGGGATATATGTTCAATGCAACCATATTATGTTTTTACGAATTATATGCTATGGCTCGTACCATCAGAGCCATGATCACTGGAGACATGTCAGTTTTACAATAGTTAAAAGAACCTTAATATGGTCAATGCAACCTTGGAATAAACATAGTTTTTCTTTCAGTGTATGATCATCAGTTAAATTCTAACCGGAACTTTAACTGGAAGTCTGTCTGTCTGTCAGTTAAAGTTCCAGTTAGAACCTAACTGACGATACATAGTAGGAACGGGACTTTGTGACTAAAAAAATAAAATCTAGAAGATGATGACCAACGAAAAAAAGGTCGGTAAAGTTTTTTTTCAATGGAACTGCAGTTCACCGAAAGGAGTGAATTACTTCACTTCAATAAAGTGTTCTTTTGGAACAGTTCACTCGTGAACGACCCATCTATACTCGAAGGCGTTGTGTATCTTACATATAAATTCAGTATTGTGCGTCACTGGTTTCCTCCATCGTTGGTCTTCTCTGAAAAAAAAGATACATCAATCCTCTTATTTTTTGTACTTATCTCAAAATGACCGTGCCTTGACTAAAGCACTAATACGCTAATTTATAGATCTGCCTCACCTTGTTTTCGTTTCAATTCCGTGAAACTGTCGAAAATTTTTATGATTTCTACGAAAATTTTACACTAATCGGCTTAGTATACATTTAAAAAAAAATCGAAACATACGATACTTAGCAAATGGCTTACTTTTGCACTCGAATTTTCCTAGAGACCAGCTCATAAGTTTATAAGTTTTGAAGCCAATTGATTTGAGTAAAATTTTGCCAGGTATTTTCCTCTAAACTAAACATAAAAGTTTTGACTAAAATCAGCTAAAAGCAAGGCAATAATTGAGTTGAAAATCGGACCCGTACTGTGCTAATGGAGCCAATTTGGGGCACCCTTTGAGCCCAACAGAATCGCTTTACATGCCCACAATCGAAAGGTGTCAGTTACTAAACGAATAAATTAGAAGATTGCAGTCTGTCGTAGGTGGTGCAAGTATCGGTCTTCTATAAAAGGAAGGCCACTACGAGCTATAAGGTACGCGTATTTTAGGTGTCTTGGATCTGTACCTACTGTAGCCAAAGGGACCGCAAAACTTTCGTATCTATTTTTGAGATATCGAGCAAAGAAACATGTCTAAATGGAAAATTTATCTATCGGCCCCCTCTAAGACGTTTGTAGTCTTATTTGGGACGGGTTTAACGCTTGATGACAGTGGAAGGTAATTCTCGCCTGTTTGTCCATTTTTGGTTCGCGATGCACTGTTGTTGTAATTGATTTATTGTACGTAAAATCCGATCTATTCGGTGAGAGTTTTGATGTTAAGGTAAATTCTATTAATGATTTCGTTTTTTTTTCTCTGGTTTATTTGCAGTAACTTATGCCAGACACACGGACTGTGAACGCCCACCATCCGTCGATCATGCCACCATTACGATGGAAGATCATGAAGATGTCGTGACCGCACATTATAAGTGCGAGCATGGATTTGAATTGAGTGGCGCACCTGAAATCACCTGCGATTTAGATTCGGACGAGTGGCTTCAGAATCCGCCAAGCTGTGAAAGATGTAAGTATGACTGGGAAATGTTTTGTTTTTTGGGCTTTTCATTTCAATAGAAAAATAGAATAACAAATTCGAAATTCGGAAAAAATCTTCACGTAAATTTACAATTTGATCGGTTAATTTAAACGCGATTGATATCTTCATAAGTATCTGAATATCTCACCTGAAATTTTGCGAAAAGTTATGGAAAATGTGTTGGAAATAGCACTAAAATACGAAGCTGAAAAACAAACTATAATAATTACCCATTAATTAAAAAAGTTATAAGGAATTCAAATGGGTGGGGTCATTTTCGCGCCACCCACTAGTTCAAAAATGTGAAAATTCAAAGAGTGACATTTTTTTTCCATTTCAGATCAATTACAATGGTCTATTATTAAAAAATAATAAAGGAAATTAGGTACCCTCTCCTAAGCTACTATTGATAAAAAAAAATGTTGTCTTAATTTCATTAGTCGCTCTATGATTTCTGAAGAATATTTCACTTCGGTATAATGATACAATGTCTTAAGTACTTTAGTGATCTTAAAAAAAGACAAACAATACCAAGCTATCAGGAAGATTATTTTGATTTTAATCATATACCCACTTATTAGTGCAGAAAGTTCAACTCTCCGTTGACAAAATAGCTCACATTTTAACTAACTATTAAAGGTTTCTCAGCCCTATTATTCAGTACTATCAATGACTTGATTTGGCGTTGATGCTTATCAAATAGTGTCTTATTCAGTCGAAGAAACTGAATATATGCCGAAAAGGTAAGAAAAAAATAATTTCACAAGAACTGTACCCCACGTTGGGCGCCAAATGTTACCCATACAAATAGCACGTATTCGAAGCAACTTCTCGATTATAAAAATTGTACTAGCAGTACGCACGCGTTGCTGATCTTGATAAATTTTGCCTTAGAAATTGGTGTTCTCTAGGCTTAAAGTAATCGCGAAACAATGCCACGCGAGACTCGGTGTAGCGAGAGACGCGGGAGATATCGATACTGGAACTCTAGTTCTCGCGCTACTTTGTAATATTTCGCGATATCGAGCCTAAGAGCATTTAGTCGGAATTTCACTAGCGATATTTCCCCATTACAAACGGTTCCGTTCATATATTTTCGTTGTTCTTCGTTACTCCATTTTGAATGCAAGAAGATGAGAATGGAGGAATCAGTGCAAAAAATATTGCTTCTTCAGTTGGGTGGGGTCCTATTACCTCTATTACGTTTTGGTTTCCTGGACGTCCATAACGGATAAGCCTAAGATCAAATTAACTCAGACAAATTTCACGTGCATCATAATGTTGGCATGGTTCTCTCATATTTTTGGCTTCAAGTAGTTTTAAACTAAATCTTTGGAACCTTGCTTATATGGATCTTATTATTTCTTGTCTTATTTATGCTTTAAAAAATACATCGGAACTTTATTATTACAATTATTAAAATAATAAAATAAAATAAGGCGAGGCAAATTGTTTTAATATTAATTTTTTTTTAAATTTTTTTCAATACAGTTTTTATATATCTCCACTTAGATTTTCATGTTTACTAATCGGCTAATGTAAAACTTCAGCTGGTTGTTTGTTATTGCAACTGAAAGTTCAGTTGAAAAAAGCCATATGTAAAAACAAACAAAATCACATTAAGCGTGCACACGTTCGATTTTAACACCATTATGTCAAAAGCTATAAAAGGCAAATTATGTTAAATGTCTTGAAGAGAAGAAGAATAAATCAAAATTTAAAGTATTTACATCCATTTATGTTGAAACAAATCGGCAAAGACATTATGAACATATGATGCCAACGTTGGTGATAAGTCCCAAGTGTTTATAATCCATAAATAAGGAAAGTGTCAAAAACTAAGCTACCTATTAGCTTTTTTTTATGATTATTCCTGGCCAAATCTTCACGCAATGTTGCCAGTCGAGCGGTTTGCATAAACTTCATGGCGCCAGTCGCTTGCTAACGAATTAGGCAATCCGATTCGGATTTGATTTACGACAAATTTCACCTTCGGACAAAATTTACAAGATTAAATTTTTCCGTTTTATTGATATATATCGAAATCAAAATGAACCATCAAATTCCTACATAATTCCATTTTCAAATATTTTCTTTATTTCGAAAGACGGAAATGCATAAGCGTTGGAATTTAGCTAGAGAGTGCTACGGCATGGAGCATGAAGAACAACGCATCAAAAACACCTAAAACTCAGTTCCATAAAATCGGAATTCTTTGTTTTTTATTTTTGAAAATTTCAAGTCTGTAAAGGGTTTAAGAATATCCCGCAGTCGATTTTATAGACTGTCGTTTTGATGGCATTTATAGATTATTATCGACGCGAAAGGGTTTACGAGCTCGCCATCAATTCGTATCGATTTTAAACTATATCAGATCTGCGGATTTATATCAGATTTATTATGGTAATCGATAGCAGATTGCGATTCAATTTGCCCTTTATTGAGCCTCGCAATAACGTCCCATTGTCTGCATTTATTATGATTTTAATAATAAAATTAAGAAGCTGCCAGATGGTGTAGTTTATTTTATTGCCCGAAGAAAACTGAAAGGAATCGATACGTGATAGATGTAGACAGCGATATCATCAGTTAATTTGTTCAATTATTCTACATACCATGGCAAGGGGATAGTTACATTCAATTGCAAAATTCCTGCAATTTAATAACTTAACAGCATATGTTTATTACGATATTTACCAATTACTCTACTCAAATATTTCCTTGGGTGTGTAATCAAAGGTCAGTGGTAATATTCAATTAATCGACACATCGCATGAAATCTTGTTGGATCTAAAATTGGAATTAGCCTTAAGATATTGAATCTTGAATACTCCATATGGATTAAGCATCGTGTGTACTTGCGTCTATTGAAGCATGATATTATGTTAAATAATATGTGCCTGCAATAATAGTCAGAAATTCAAGGTGCACTTCAAAAATGAAGAGATGGAAGAATTAAGAATCAGCATATTATTGTGCATAATTAACATTTTTGCTGTTCATAGGGATATGGAAAGAGAGTGAAGATTGTCCCAAGAGGGCGGCAAACAGGAATGAGACCATTAAGGAAAGCACGGATGGGTTGGGCGTTAGGCGAAAAACTTATTCCCGGAAAAAAAAGAACATCTATGGTGAAGAGCTTTGAGGCTCAATTCCGGTGAACAGACAAGCGTAATGTCCCAAATTTCAGTCCTTCTAACCACGGCATAGGGCTCAAAACCGTTTAAAGGCTCTCAGATCCTTTGAGATCTTACAAAAAATATGTATGATTTCACTGGGTAAACTCCTTTAAGTGACCAAATTTTGAGGAGTGCCGTAAGGGGGTGGGCGGGTGATAGCGTTATGAAGATGAAATAATTTTTTTTTTAAAGTTTGTGAAATGTAGTGCATATATTTTGACGAATATCAGGTCTTTTAAAGTAAAGAAATAATCTTTTTCCAACGTGTTCTTCAAATAAATGCCTAGAAAGTTTTTTCCGAATTTTTTGAAATTCGACCACTTATGCTATGTTCAGACTACGAGATTAACGCGTTAAATGCGTTGAAAATTCTTTCCGAATATGTTTACGAAAACATGTTCTTCGACCCTCGCAGAAATCGAAATAAACTTTGAATGAAACTATTTTATGCTGCAGAAACTCCATTTTGTGCTTTTGCAACGACTGCATTAGCCAACAAATTCACTTATCAGGTACTGTTATACACTTATGTTTGAAATAATTCAAAAAGAATTAATTTGCTAATGAGGCACAGCTGAATATCTAAGAATATCAAAACAAATCACGTCAAACCGTCATCTATCAAAATAAAACGAGTTTCCTAGTCTGAACACTACTTTTTTAATACGTTTATTTTGCCTACTTAAATGCGTTTAACGCATAGTCTGTACAGGATATAAGGTCCGTTCCTACGATTGTCAGTTATGTTCTAACTGGAACTTTAACTGACATATTTTCATACAAAACTTGCAGTTAAAGTTCTGGTTTGAATTTAACCGACGATCGTAGCAGCGGGCCTTAGTGGGTGTAGATATTTTCATAAATTAAGCCATATCTCTCGGGATTGACGTTGAATAAAACTTATAGAAAGCTGGCCTTTCCAGTGAAGGTTTACCAATTGTCATGTCCTCTAGGACAGCGAATTATCAACAGTCGGGGATTCCTTGTTAGGGTTTCATTCCACTGACACCGGAAAGCTACAAACATTTAATCATAATGGCTTCTATGGTAGCTTACCATGAAACATCAATTAATAAATCTATATTATAAATAAAATATGACAGGACTGCAACGAGACAGAAACTGACATGGACTGACCTATCAATAAAGTAAAAGTATTAAAAAAATTTAAATAAAATACAATATATATAAAGAAACAATGAAGTAAGCAGAGAAAAAAAAGGTAATTGTTTTGTTATTAATATTTTCTGTTTTTTTTTTATAAATTTTTTTTTTGGATATTTAGGTTTGATTTTTGGTTTTAAAGTAAACATGGTAAAATAAGGTACCATTAGGATGGATCTTCTCGTTTAAAGACCTTCCGCCCCTCCCCCCTCCCCTCATACCTCTCTCTAGAGGTCATCAGTAATATTTACTTTAGAACAGAAATGCTTATGGTAGGGTGGGATAGACGGCGCACAACAACCGCGCCTGTCGAGTTGAAAGGAGTTTTCTTTCATGACCGTTTGGGAATCTTATTCCAATTTTATCACACGGGTAAGTCGGCGTGAAATTTTTGTTGTACAGGCCTAGGGTTTTATGGTGTGGAATGCGAATAACGTACTCCCCCACAGACGCAGTTTTCCTGGAACCCAGCAAGCACGTCGCTCCAGTTTGCATTTCAGCCACCAATTTGGACGTAGGCGGAATTGGACTCCTCTTTCCCGATCCCCAACCTTCCCTTCGGTAATTTTGACTTTCTTAAGTCGAAATAACCACTCCAAGGCTTCTTGCGTTCACAACAAAGTACAGGCTACTAGGCAACTGATAACCTTCAAAAATAACGTTTCAAAAGGCTCTTTGGTCATACATTTTAAGGATATTATAAATTCTGTGGCAATAAACAACTTCAGCTGAAGTCTGCGATTCATAAGCCTTACTATAACATATAGTGTAGTACCTTCTAGCATTTACACAGTGATACAATTCACACTTGTATGAATGCTCCTTCATCCGAAATGATGAAAATTTCATTGAAGTTGAATTAATGCTGCGTATAGTATGGCCACAAATCAAATCGCTCCGGTAACATTCTCAGTGAATTTCATATTCATTGAAGATAAAAACGAAAATTGTATGCTCTTACGATTATTTTAATTGAAGCACCTTCTCATTTAAACATACTTGGAACGGATTCTAGACACTTTCTGCCCGCTAAATTGCAATTTTTTTTTCACTACTTTCAGGATGAGGTAGACACGGTAAGAGGAGAACGAAGTTCGTATGCATGCGAGAGCAATTAAAATGGAAATGCGAATACTTCGCAACACTTTGTCGCAGTGGCCTCATTTTTCGTCTTAGTGACACTCCAGAAGACTCCAGTCTAGTTGCTTCTGAAGTTGCCGGTATCGTCACAATTTCTCAGGTGCACAAAGCTCGGATGATAGTCACTTCAGCGTGAAACGCTTCTTTCATAGTTATGCTTGCGGTAATGAAAAAGCAAAATGAAACTTTGAATGGAGTGTTTGGCGCTCAACTTACATAAAACAACAAACAGCCCCATCCCTGGAATACTACGGGCAAGGGTAGTTGCAGCTCCCAGCCTGCTCATTCCGGTACTTTTCGTATTTTCTGCTGGAATTATCTGCTGCGTTTAATGTTAATTTCACATTATAATAATAAAATTAATTTACGAGATAATTAATGTATTATGTATACCTATGTATATTTTCAAAGTAGACCATGAAATGCCGATATTCTTGGTGCAGGATTCTATGAGGTGTGAACGTTCTGCTTGAATTACATGTTTATGTTACCTAGCAACAAGAGTACATCCAACAGAGTCTGTCTACAGTTCTGAAAGGATCTGGGTGGCCTTACAACGCTGGTGTCGAACTATTTTCAGCATAATATAACCGAAGTTATTTAATATCTCACTTAATGGGGGGGTGTACTTCATTGTGTGCCTCAAGGAAACATTGCTATTCTGTGTGACATGTAAATATCATATAGAATTGATCCAACTCGAGAGATGGTATAATGTAGTTCATGCCTTCCAGGATTTTCGAACATTACAGAATTCAACAGACTACATCTACAACCCTGTGTTCTTTTCAACAATACTATCCTCACTCTCTTCCTTGCTAATGTCTCTGCGTTTTAATTGAAAATCAGTGGAGCAATCCCCAGGGTATAAGTATCCGAAGTATGAGGACTTCACCAGGACATTCCTTGAATTTTATTCCTTCTATTCCTTGGCATCTAGTACATGTTTCCGGGAAGCTGGTCAACTAGTGTCAGTGCACATCATTACACGTCAAACAAAGCCTTTTACAAATTAAAAATACCCGAAATTCTTACGTTTCCGTAGTTGGAATAATATTTTCGGTACAATGTGACCTGTTTTAAGTTCCTGAAATCGGAGGTACCATGAAAGCTTTAATGTACACAGTAGTTCAATAGAAGGAAGTTAGTTATCTTAATAGTATCAGTAACATCGCCTAAAGGGTCAAAGGATAAAATATTTACCCAGAAAAAAGGCTGTCGCAAAGGATATCGGATTTCAGTCAGGAATCGATTTCAGTAAGGAAAATTTATGTGAAAATATCAATACATTTTAGTTTGTTATTTTAATCTCCTAAGAGCGAATACAAATTTTGTCCGTTTGACCGCCGTTCGCAGATGCTTTTGAAGATTCGCCGCACTACTTAGTTACACAAGTTTTTAGAAGGTGACTCTTTTCCGTGGTGAGTATTAATAGGGTATGAGGGCGTACACTATGAAGTTGAAATTCGGAATTAATATTAATAGTGAAGCCATTTGTAAATGGTGAAATTTTGTGGAGTAGACCATGTACTTGGAGAGCTTAATAGCTGAAATCGATACATTATGAAATTCATGTCAAACAAAAATGGCACAAATGAGTATAAGTGGAGGAGTTAAGATAATAATTCATGGTAAGAGCCAACACAGTGAAATAATGGTCAACATTAGATCAAATTTGCATGTTGACTCTGCTCAATTTAAAGACACATTACCACGACCCTATCAATTGTTTCCATAGTTGCTCCCAGAATGATCAGCCCTTTCATCCCTTTTCAATAACTTGATTGCTGTTGAATGTGAGGTCATTCTAAAACAATCAGCCGTACTAACCTCTCGACCGAATTTTTTTTTTGGAAATATTTCGTTGACCGTAAAAGGGTTGAAATGTCTATCGGCAAACCTCTACCCTCTACAATTTTTAGTAGGAAGCACTGCACGTATCTGTAGTTTAATTTGATAGCAAATCCCCGAATAATATTTCGATTGAAATGTAGTAAAGGGCTCTTCCGAACAAAATCGTAATTCTGAAATCAATTTTCAATCGAACCACTACTGCTACGGACATTTAAATTGTCCTTACCGACCCAATCATGTGTGTATAAGGCACAAGTAAATATCTGGAGGAGTCTTATTGACTTTTTTACCTTGCGATTTTTATTTCCCCACACCAATATTTTTTTCAATTTTACTTTGAAGTGAGCTAAAAATTCATGTAATTTTTTTCCCAACCAGATCTCAATTTAATCGAATTAAATGCTTCGTAAACGTTCGTGTAATCAGAAAAATATTTCTCTGAGTTTAAATTCCATTGATTTTTTAATCAGGTATCCGTTCAGTTCGAGAGTTTTGTATAATGTTGGATTCGATTTGCAGAGGATGATTAGAATTTACATTAAAATAGTAGAACAAAATAATATAGTTTAATACTTTAATTGGCTTTATGAAACGATAATATTAACTACATATGTAATACATACCTACAAAGAAGTAATCTACTTTAATACTTAACAGGATATATGTATGTATTTTAATTTCAGGTGAATAATTCACTGTAAAATATCTCGCATAGACTAATTACATGTTAATTAACCACAGAAAAAATCAATATACCCCACCCCAACTTTCAGCGTCAATTTCCAATTGAATAGTAGACGTGTAATACCACTGACATGAAACAGGGTACTTTTTCACAAATTCGGATTTATTAGGTTAAGTCCGGCGCTTGAAAGGAAATCCTTTCACCTTTCACATACGATTATAAATTTGTTGTGCTAGCTCAACTAATCTAGAAGTTATTCACTTTTAACTAAAACCCGATTTCATATCTTTAGAAACTCTTTTTTTTTAATGAAGTGTAACTGAGGGAATGGATACTGTAACTAAAAAATTACTTGTGACCATAAATCAAAATACTTTATTGTTAAAAAATAATAAAGTAAAATGGAACATTACAAGGTAGCAATTTTGTTTTTTAGATCTTAGGTCGATCACAATTATTTATTATATATTTTATATCTACTGTAGTTTATTACAAAAATAGTAGAATTAAATCAAAAGATAATTTGCGCCGCAACTACAAGAAAACCAAATCAGAAATGGATAAAATTCTCAAAATTTCCAAAATCTAGAAAGACAATACTCAGATATTTAAAAATGTTGAAAGAAGGCATAAAATCAAAAAAGGAATGAAGAAAAGGCCAGAAATTCAAAAATTCTTGAAAAACAAAATTCACAAAATTTTAAAAATAAAAAATTCAGAAATTTTAAAATTTAAAAATTCAGAAATATGAAATCAAGAAATTCAAAATTGAAGTGAAGACAAGAGTTAAGATCTGGGATTGTTTTTATTATGCTGCAGTAATTTACTAATAGAAATATTTTGAACTTTTTAACCTTATTTAAATTTTTGACGTACAGAATTAAATAAAACTGTAAAATCAACATAATTTCAAAACATTACGAAGGCAAGTCGCACTAGAATCAAGTCCGGGATTCTTTGTTTAAACTTTTTTTTGCTAGATTATTAAATATCTTGTTGTTATATGTTAATTTTAGGATTTTTTCATTATGAAATTTTGTTTGTCTGATTTTTTTCCATCCTCATTTTGTAACGACCTCAAAATCTAGACAGGAAAATATAAAAAAAAACTCAATTCGCAAACAACCAAATCTCCCGGATTTCGGAGTGGATAAAATCCGAAAAATTAGAAAAATCCGTTAGGTTAAAAGGCAAAATTCATCAATTTAAGAGTCGAGAAAGAAGTTTAATAATTCAGAAATTTAATACAGCAAGTTAAAATATAGAAAAAATTCAAAAATGATTTAAATGCGTAATTCATGTGACAATGGCGTAAGCACTTTATCGCAACCCCATTTTTTTAACCTAGTCCAAAAAACAAACAATTTATTAAAACACTTGTAACTTACAACAAATTTTAACTTTAAAAGAAACTTAAGAACATACAATTTTACTTGCAACTAAGCCAAGGGTCCTAGTCAATAGCGCTGTTAATAATAACAATTTTTGTATTTTTAATTATTTGAAAAAAATAAAAAATAAATAAAAAAATAAACAATAAAGTTTTGACCAAACTTTTGACAGATTTTTTTTTATTGTACAATATTTTACAAGGTCTTAAATAAAACAAATATTCGTATCTGAAACCTTTCTTTTCAGTTTTTGATATACCACCTTGATCAAAAAGTTCCCGGAATAACCACAGTGTGGCGCTTTTATTGTTTCGATTTGAGTCCTTTTTTTTTGTTAGGTTGGTACATCTGTTGTTGACATTCCCTCTAAATCTTAGCGTCATAGCCTGACATTTGCAAAACTTACGTAACCATCTATCTCTGTGTGTGTTGGCGATTTTTCCATTACTTCCTCTCGGCTGCTTTTTGATCAAGGTAGTATTGTATTTAAGATAACAGACCAAAACTAAAAAAATGAAAGATTCAATAAGTCCTCTTGGCTCACCTTCAAGGAGAAAGGACACTATTGATATACTTTTCGTCCTTTTTTGAAATATATTTTCCTAAATATTTTTAACTGTTTTAATGTAAGTCATACATCAAGATCCTACGATGGTTAGTTATAACTGACGCAACAATCAATCTATCAAGGGTTTGTTTATTATTGCTGCTAATAGTTGCTATAAGCTGCTTTTGTAAAGAAGACGATAATCTTAAAATCGCGTTTTTGTCATATTTGGAATTCAATCGATATCGTCAAAATGTGACTCAAGTCGTTTGTGTAGAATGTCCATCGTGGCATGTGCTTTGTAGCAGTAGTCTTGGTGGCTTAGTAGCTATAGCACTTGCCTTCGGTGCACCTGGTACCAGGTTCAAATCTGCTTGGCGACAAGTAATTTTCGAGAATGGGATTGGGTACCGGGCTACCAGTTCATTTCACTCTGTAAAGGAGTACCTGAGTTAAAATGGCGTGTGGCTGACTACTTCACCTCTTAGTTTTCCGTTGGTCTATAGCATAGAGGTATATGTATAATGGAGATAACGTGCAGCGACTTTTTTGAAGCCGGAGGTTTTCTCGCAAAGGACCAGTGATATTCACTATGCTACTATCAGCATCTTACTGACATATATGTTAAATCCCGGTATTGAAAAAAAGCCCAACCTTTAAATGCTTTGCTAATATTTGCATTTCACTGCCACCGGGCATGAAGCGCTCCATACAAAAACAGTCGCTTAAACTGCAAAATGCTTCACAGTGCTTTATACAGAAACGGCGCTTTGCGATCTCCATTAGTTATATACCCCTTTGGTCTATAGTAATGAATTAACTCTAGCATTATTTGCAGGCCTAGACCCGATTTGGGCTGTTACGCTATTGATTATGACTATGTGCTTTTCGGCACGTAGCGTCCTATTGGAGCCACCATATCTTCCAGTTTACGTCACAAGAAATTGCTTATCATCTTTTGGAAGCTACCCTACCTTCCATAAACCATTACTGAAGCTGCTTCGTATACACGGCAAGGCCTTATGGAAGGCAGTTTATGGCAGTAGCAGTTTCGTTTGGAAGAAGTAAGATTCCTCCAAAATCCACACCAAACCGTGCCTTTCTTGGGATGCATGTTGCTAGTGTGTCTAATGCGTATTGGTATCATCCCTAATCTGACCATTTAGGTTGTTCAAAAAATGGGCTATATTCGTCCATGGTGATTTGCTATTCACTACTCAACAATTCCCAACAAATTTGAAGTATGGTCCTTAATTAGAACATTGCCACTATAACCTAGCAAATTTCGAGCGTTCCTATTGACGACCCTATGTTTGTTAATGCATTGAAGCACCTTCCGGTAAATTAGTTAATTCTTAGGACGACCACTTAAGTTTTTAGCCTAATTCGTGGGAGCATTCACGTACGTAATATTCCGTTTGAGGACCTGGAAAATTGTTAATGCAATTCCCTAGTTACAAACTTGACCCACGACAATTTCAAAATCATGAGCGACATGGTTGTATTGTAGCGCCGTATCATCTATCATCATCTAGTCATAAATCAAGGCAACCTGAAAACGATCCAATGGACTAATTACGACGTTGGTCACATCAAATAAATCATCGTAGTGCCTAATGATTTTTCATTTAGTCGACTTGGCACAATGTTCGCCAGTCGTTATGAATTATTCAATAGGATTCGGTAGCCATAAAAGAAAGATATACCCTCAACATTTGAAAAGAATTCGGTCGCAGAATCTGTATTGCTTCCTAGAATCGGGTATAAAACATGTGACACCATATTCCATATGTCACACACTCGGGGCGCTATGACTGAAATGACACTAAAACTTAGCTTTTATGGCACCTACTCGTCTTCGGTCGTTCGATAGATGAATTGCCGCCTACTCTGGTCAAACATGAGACTCCAGTCCAGACGTTGGGATATTGGACTTGGATCCGGCTAAGTGAGTGTTAACATCTTAGAACGAAAATAGCACATGAAGGTGTCAGATAAGAGCCGCCAGAATCCCGGAATGCGAAATGGAGAGTGTGTGGCGACGTTAAGATTTCTAAGCCAGAAGCTAAGAATGAATACGTGGTCTGGAGATTGACGGATCACGAATGGAACCTTTCAAGACTACTCGGATTGTTACTATGAAAGCACGTCGGCTAATTGGCGTTGTTATGAAGTCACAGCAACTCCAAGATTTTAAACTCAAGAACACTATAAAACGGGCCAGTTCGGAAGATCCTACATTAGCTAATTGTTCAACAAGAACGGGGTGAACCGAGTCTTGTAATTCATGGCCTTAGCGGCTTTTCGCCCACATTAACCGAAATAACAGGCTCTTTGTTCGGTATGTGTCACATCGTCCTGGTTCTCGAAAGCCTGGCGTCGCAATTAGCCTTCTGCATTAACACGCCATTCATCTTACATCGGGCCACACTACCGAAAGATTTTATCCAGAGCCGTTGTACGCCACTGGCTCTGACCCGAGATTATAATAGTCAAGATTAAGAACGATAATCCGGGTCGACAAAGGGTTAAGTCCTGTGAGGGTGGACAATGTGTTAAATTATTGTACAAAAGGCGAGATCCGGTCAAGTGTGAATTTAGGATGGTAATTTGATTGGAACTGGACAAATCCGGAACGGAATCATAAACGACGGAAGTGAGTTAATTAACATCAGGACAAATCACTGTTCCTAGATTTTCGGCTAAACTGGACACATATCAGATCGAAATGGCCTAGACCAACAAGACGTCCAATAAAGTCGTTGGCCGACTATTCGATTAGTCAGATTACTGGGGATGAAGTAGAAAAGTTGATTTGTTTGCTTATGAGTTTTTAATTAAATTTTAATTTCAAATGCACTTGCACGACTCTTGTGCCCACCAATTTGGTCGATGAATTGGTGCGGTGGCGTTTTGATCACGGAATCATCTCATATTCCATTACCGATGTTGTCTTAATCGACTGAACTGGTGGGCTGGAAGCTAACTTCTCTGACTACTCGAATAGTTGCTGAAAGGTTTTGATTAGAGGTTCGGATAACCACTTAGCGTGATGGCTTTATCGTACCACTGTGGAAACACACATTACAAATAAAAAATCGAATGGCTTGGGGCTCTGTTTCCAATTACAGTGCAAGTTTGTCGTAAAATTTGATTGGAGGTAAAAATTGAGATTAATGGATGGCCACCGTACAGTTGTAGAGCTCAGCAAATAGATTCGTGACTTTCAGTACAGCGCTGCATAGGTATTAATTCTCCGATGGTTTGGTATAGTTTGATGTAATCCCAAGGATTCAATCCAGGATATAAAAATTGAATGCTGAAAACACAAACGGTACCTCGACTCTATACTTGAAAGTGAAAAATCACAAATCAAGTGAATATTTGATTTGAAATACTAATCCAAAAAGGTACATCCAATTAACGAATATGTACATCACTATAATGAAAAAACCTAGTTTTTTTTAATGATACCGAATTGGACTTGGACTGTTTAGCCTTTAATACACCCACCCACTTAGGAGGCGAATTTAAAAAAATTCTGAAAACATTTTCTAAGTATTTATATGAAGAAACCATAGAACAAAAATTAATTCAATATCCGGGAAGACCTAATAGATATGACGAAATCCGTGAAAGTATGTATATATATCCATTCCATTATCAACGACAATTTTTTTCACCCCCTTCCGAACTCCAATGGATAATTATTTTTTTTTATCTAAATTACTTTTCCACTTGATTTACATATGCATACCGAGTTTCAATTTTCTAGCATAAACCGTTCTATAGTTAATAAAAATACCATCGACCCAGTACCATACTATGTATAACTATAATCTGTATATAGTTTCAGCTTTATATCAATATAATTTTTCGCCCTCACCACCCTCCCCCTCTACACCCAAAATTTTTTCTGATGGAGTATACATTTTTTTAGACGGTGTGCCTTGCTGTCAAATATATGACAAAACATATTTTGACAAAAAATACAGTCAACACTTTTAAATTAAATAGATAGGTGAAAAAACCAAATTTAACAAATATTATTTTGCCGATTTAATAAATTTCTGACTGCTATTGCAAGCGGAAATAGTTAATCATTTTACAATGAAGGCCTAAAGTCTGTATCGCTTTGTCCTAAACGGCCAAATAAAGCAATTTAGACAAATATCTCTAATTATGACAGCTAAAACAATTTTTTGATTATGTATTATTAGTAGAACGTTCGTTTAGACTGTATACCATTTTTTGAAATTTTTTTGTTTTGGCAAATGTTGTCGAATAGACTATTCGTTAAGTTTTTGTTTATTAAATTGTTTTGTTTATGATGCACAAGGATATTTTATTCCTAAAAGCTAAGTCGCGATACAATATTTTTAATTGTTAATATTTCTATTAAAAATAATTTTAAGAATCAAAAATATATTACAGACTTATTCCTAAGAGATTGTTTTATTTATCTAAATTTCTCTGTGAAACCCGCAGGTTAATATACGGAAATTCTTAAATAAAACTTTCAAACATAAATATTTATTTTTTTTTATTTTTGTAATTAAAAGCATTGACAAGAAACATTATTTTCGATTTCTAGTACACGCGTATCGAAAGTTTTTTTTTAAATTAGTAAAAAATTTGATTGCTCCTGCAACTGATTTTTGTAGGAAAGAGTCTAGTTATATGAAAAATGTGTCAGAAAAAATATAAATCTTTACTGAAAAATCGATTTTTAAATGAAAAATGCTATACGCATGCATAGGCTCAATTTTCTTAAACAAATTGTAAAAGTTTAGAATTGAACTGTTTCATATATGAACCATCTAGATGATTCATTTGCGGTTTGCAAACATGATTCGCTTGCGAGTAGTAAAACAGAGCCCTTATGAATCATCTGTTGACATTTATCTTCTCTTCAATGCTTTCGGCTGTGAAGTGTAATTTGCCTACCTTGATATCGGTATGCTTTGCTTTTTTGCAAGGATAAAGGAGGAGCTCTCAAGGAAATGCAAAAGGAACGACTGGTTTTTAGCATAAAAGCGGAGAGAGACAGCAATTTCCTTTTTACTTGCTGCAATTCAATTACCGCTCTATATCCGTTTCGTCAAACTTTGCATAATGAAGCCAAAGCTTGATCCTTTCGAAAATTAAGCCCCTTAATTCCGATGGTTTTTCGTCTTCACTATTTTCCACATAAAATTTAAATCTTTGATACTATAAACTGCTTAAAGTCAAACGAAATCCGTTTTGAAGAGATTAAAGCTACTTAAAATTTACCAGGAAATTTGATGAAATTATTATGTGATTTTTTTTTTTCATTTTTCATAACACCGATTCTGAAGACTTAATTTTCGGAGAAATGCAAAGAAAAAAAACCTTTTGATTTCATTTGAGCTGCATAAATTGCAATTCCTTACGAAGGTGAAAGAATTACCTTATTTCCGTTCCGGTATAGAAAATTGTCATTGCTCGTAGTGGGCACACAACGACAACCGCTCATCCTTCACTTGACAGAAACACAAGCGATTAAGCACAAAGGATTAAATCAGGCGAACAGGACTGATAAGACTACCCTTAGAATGCGACCAGGGAAAGCAAGGCGGCGGGGTTTTGATTCAATTTTCTGAAAATTTAATTTATCATCTTAGACTGGCGTCTGACCGAAGAAGGACTACTGTTCGATGGAAAAACGACAGGAGGAGAAATAGCTTCAAGAATTAAGTAAAGTACACTGAAGTGAGCCTCGACGTTGGCTATGACGAGGCTCCTTTCAGGTGAATCTAATCCATTTTGTGGGCTACTATTGAAGCAAATTTTAGACATTTGCGGGTCTGGCGATGGCACCTTGATGGCTGGTTATCGGCTGGTTTATTTTTTTTTGCTATTGGTTTTGGCTTTTTCTCGGTCATTAAGTTTTATTACGATGATTTCTGGTGAATAAAAGTCTTTATTAATAATTAGCAGGATTGATTACACGATACTCTCTCTTAATGGTCGATCTGAAGGACTCTAGATTGTTGTAGAAAAAGAAATTGACGAACAGAGAGAACAGACAGAACAAAATGAAATTTTTTAGAATTTAAACCTTGCGAGGATTTTCCGGAAAATTTTCTAGTAAAAAAGAACCAATATAATATATAAAATATATAAATAATTACTCTAGTAGCATATGTACATATATGAACTAAGTTTCAATTTTCTAGTATAAGTCGTTTCTGAGATCCACCACCCTTGTACCTTGCTAACCGTTTCAAAATTATTTAAAAAAAAAATTTCTTTCTTGGATGTCTTTATAGTTGCTATATACAGTTCTGAATATTTAGCTTTCTATCCTTGCGGGTTTGGAGAAAATGAAACCAGAATTTTTTCATTTCCACCCCCTACCGCCATCCCTCCCTACACTCACAAACTCCGATTTTTTTCTCCGCCAATGTTTAGTTTACCAGTCCTAGCTCCTGTAAAATTTTTAAGATCATATATGATACGGTTCTTGAGATATAAAAATTTAATTTTCTGAAAAATGATTGTTAACTAGGCTTGTGTAGTTCGTGAACGAACTAGTTCGGAAGATCGCTCCCAGAAGTGAAATGAAGGAACTAGTTTGCAGTGACTTCCGGTCCTAAGGTGATCCGAACTTGAAAGGAAGTAGTTCCTTCCGGCCTGGCGACCTTTTTTTTTTTTTTAAGTCCTCACTCATTCAATCCCAACTTCAAACGAACTACTTCCTTTTCTTTTAGTGAACGATGAACTACAACAACGAACCAGTTCGCCAAGACTAAGGAACTAGTTCATTCGCGGTCACTAAGGTGAACTACAATGCGCAAGCCTATTGTTAACCACTTCCACGCTTCACGACTGTCCTGAAAAATTTTACATTCAGTAGACTCCACTAATAATACGATATACAAATTTTATTTTCCTGGGATAATTGAGTCGGAAGATATTCTAATTCAAAGTTTTTCACCCACCCCCCTCCCTCCCCCTCGCCATACTTCATCACCACCCTTAAAGTTTTTAACTGGTTTCTATCTCCTAGTATCTACTACAACTACAACTATAAAGTTTCACCTGTCTGACATCAATCGTTCAGTAGATATGGATTTTACAAAATAATAAAGTTGTGCCCAGACTGTAGGCCAATTTCTTTTATGTTCTCTTCACATCGCTTAATATGACATACATTTATGTCAAATATTTTGGGTCATATGGCATACGAATGGTAATGCGTAATTACTACATAAGAATGTAAGCAAATATAAATACCCGCCTTTTACGAGTCATTTGAAAACTTGAAACTGATTGGATCCGCAAACACGTCAAAGTCTGCTGTCTCGTTGAAAACCAAATATGAACTCAATCCAAACACTCAAACCCTTCAAGAACTAATAAAATTTTGATACAAGTCTAATGTTAAGCACACTGAAATTTTAAACAGTTTTTGAAGTAATTTTTTTTGGAAAAGTATGATATAAAAACAAAAAAAATGTCTACAATTATCTTCACTTTCAATTCCTGAGAAGACTTAACTCTTCTTCCACAAAAATATCGCCTTATACTTGAGCTAATTAATTCATTTAACATTTGCTCTGCCGAACGAAAAGTCTGTTCCTCACCATATATAAATTCGTAATTTCATGCTTCGTGTTCAAAACGAAACTTTTTGGGTACACGAAACTCCGTAGCTTCGTTACAGTCTTCATCCATTTCGGCCTAACATCTCACATATAACATAATAAAACTTTTCGTCGACAGAATTTATTCATAGCTTTGAATTCATCATTATTCGAATGGAAATCCTGTAAAATTTCCATTTCATATTTTCACACATTTCCGTACCGGCATACTTTCCAATCAAATCGGTATAAACTTGGTCCCTACTGAAAGTGTCGACTTTACAGCTTCGTACTTCATTCAAAGACTACCATCCGATTAAGAGTGTAGGGGATGGCGGTATGGACCAAACAACGGCAAATCCCTTGATGATTTATTAACAAAAGGTAGAACTTAGTCGGAAACAAGGTGTATAAATGTTGTAACTGCTGTTACAAAATACGAACCACATGATTGCCTAGAATTTTCAATGTCTCCCCAATAGCCAAAAACGACTGTAACATATCTCGTCAGTTAAGTTATCTTTGCTCCTGTAGGAGTTCCGGAATAAGGTTACCTTAGTTGCTTGTTGTTCGCCAGTACCGAGCTACGGGCAATTTCTAGAATAGTTGGTACAAAAATGAAAACTAACCGAAACCCTTCTCCCCGGAGAGGAACAAGAACTAAAACAAATTTATGTAGGAGCTGCCATGACTATGGTATAGTCAAGGAAGGCACTTTAATTTATGGACTTCTGTTTATGTCTTTGTCTTGTATTTTGTATCTTTCTTGGGCAAATCACCTTGTTCGTTGTGGCATTTTGGCTGCTGGAATTGGATACGATAAAGTAGCGGAACAGACATCATCATCCGAAGGTGGTACATCGGATTCGGCAAATGGTGACGGTGGGTCACGGCAGAAGAAGAAAAAAGGTCAAGAAATACTCGAAGACGCCGGAATAACAAGTGACTTTGCCAAGGACTTGGATCTTTCGTGTATGGGACGAGTACTGGTACGAGCGTCTAACATTGAAAATGGATACGTTGTCAAGTACAATCGGTAAGTGTTACATACTTTTTCTGTATTTTTGCATGTATTTTTAACGAACTAAATTCTTAAAGTTGGTCCCAACTGAATGTAGGCATCTAACCCGGAAATTTGTGAAGGTGGGAGGGGGGATTTTGGTGGTGAATGCTTTATAATACATTAGGATAATTCACCTACCAAGTTATGAGTACAATGTGTTGCCTTGTTACTCGTAGCTTATGTCAAGGATAGAAAAACCTTTTTTATAGAAAATAATTGGGTTGACAAGCTTTAGGATCTCTAGGTCAATTTCGCCAGGCTGGACAAGTCTAAGAAAATATTCCTATAGAATACTGACCTTACAGTGTATACCAGGGAAGCATGGGACAGTTGACTCAATAGTGCGTTGATACTTCTACGATCTATGTTTAGGTAATCAGACTACCTATAGTTTGTGGGAACCTCAGGAGTTGTGAAAGGGTGCATGGTATTTTATAAAAATTCGTTACTCTAAAATTTTGGTATTTTCATGTAGTACACCCCAAAGATTCAAAAAATAAAAAATGGCGTGCCGTATACACCGTACGCAAACGCCTTTAAAGGCTTGTAGATTCCATACCCATCAAATTACAAACTTGAAAAAAGGTGGTTAGATTGGGTGGAACCCTTTAAGTGACCACATCTTAGGGAGCAAGAACAGTTAGGAGCTAGAAGAGGAGTTATATTCAAAAAACCCTTAGTAGATTTATTTGATTGGAGAGTAGGAGCTGAGGGTGGGAAAGTGGTGAAATCTCAAATTTGTATCATTCATTCGTATTACTTTGAAAACAACAACAAAGAGATGATACAAAATCAAATTGGGATCAGACTTGGATCAGATTTCCGCTCTAAAGCTTATTTAATTGTCACAATTTCAGTATTTTCAGAGATGGCGCCCTGCAACTCAGCCCCATTTATATCAGATATTTGCATCCAGCAGGTAGATTAGGTTCGTTCGATAGAGTAGCAAGGTACAGGGGTGGGGTAGTTTTTCATATCTCGTAGCCAAATCTATACATGGGTGTTATAGGACCATTATACAGTTCCATTTCGGCGTATATATACGAAACTTTTCCTGCTGACAATTTATCTGAGGCATTTTTCAACAAGATTGTTAACCCTGCTAAATTAGCTTTTGGGATGATCCACATCGTTTTTTTCAATTGTGATCTGATCGAGTTGAACAAAACATACCTAATATTGACGATGAGGAGTAGTTACAGGGAAATGGGGATATTAAAAAGCGTTGCACCTCTATATTTAACTTACTGAAGTTGTATCGAAGGCATGAACCTATCAAGATGTAAACTGCAGTGCAACCATGAGTACTTCAGTATAATACATAATATCCTTATAATTTACGTATACAAAATTAAATGAAGTTAGAAAATCTCAATGTTGTGATTTTTTAAACAATGTTGTTTCTATATTTCATCGAAAGCATGAAAGCTTTACTGTAGTTTCGAACCATCGCTTATCCAAGACTCGCTGGCTATAGTTCATCGGCTAATTTGTCACATCTGAGTATTGCATTCGAATGTTATTGCAAAAATAATTTCTGGCGCTATCGTATGACTTTTTTTTTATCCCAGATATAGAAAAATTTTCAGCTATTTTTGAAATTTTTACAGACGCAAGAAGGACGGCAATGTCTTCTTAGTGGCCTACTATGAATGCGATGAAGATTTTGACCTGGAAAATCCAGACCACGATCACCTGTACTGCAGCAAACAGACCTGGATAGGTAATCAGCCTCGCTGTGTTGCTACCAACGGGGACTATAATGAAGAAGATGAAGGAGAACCCGGCGAAGGAGAAGAAGGTAATTTCCTCAATAAATCGTTTTTTTTATTCGGTAGAACTCAAATCTACTCCTGAACTCGTATATTTCAAAAAGCAAAAATACAACCACACTAGTCCTCTGCTCGGAAAATACTTGAGATTTAATATAGCAATCCACTTCATCCCCATCTACCGTACAGCCCAGCCCTTAGCCTTGCTCTAGCAAATTATACTGTCTGATATCGACCTATGTACATACTTGCGATAAGATGTAAGCCTCTTATCTCTTAATGGAGATATACAGGAATAATTGATTGATCCATCGAAACAGAAATTATTCAAATTCAACGGACGCTTGCTGTTCTGGACGAGTACAGCGATTATGAATAATCGAATGAAGACCCTGTATCGTAGGTACGTTACCTTTCTTAATCGAATACGAAAGTTACTGCGAAGGTGTGAACACGTGTGCCGTTTATACGATTATTTTTATTCGGATTTGATAGACTGGTCGATCAGATGTACGTGGGCATCGAATGACATCCATTGGTTCCTATCCGTACGTGCATCTTCAGAAATTATGTCTTCTAAAACGCATTGGGTAGGTACTTCAATAAATCCCAAGATTATAGTGCGCCCTAAATTATTATCACCTTTAGCTGATGACCACCTATGGGAGGTTTCAAATGATTTGCGAGTTATTAGTATTGTTATGGGATGTAACGTTAGTTCAGATTTAAGATAAGTGAAAATTTGTTTAGGGATCGATCTCTTGGAGCGGATGGTGGTCTAGAATTCTTAAATTTATATCGCTCAAATTGAAATCAATAATTTATGATTAGTCGAAAAGGTAACAGTTGTAAGTTGCAATGTCGGTGTATAATTTTAAAACAGCTTGAGATTTGAGAGATTTTTGATTTACCTCAACCAGCAAACAGCAAACGCTGAAATTTGCTTCATATATTTGCGTTTTTGAGCTTATTTTAATTCCAAAAAAAAGTTTATTATGTAATTTTTGAAGGTGGTTCTAGTATTTTAATTATTTTTGCAACATTCAATATCAAAAAATAAGTCAGAGCGAGAAAGTTATTGACTCACACCACGCCTTAAAATATATCAAAATTATCTCATACTTTCTTAAACTTATACATATTCAATTGTATTCGGTGCTGTCATATATTAACAGAAAAAAATTTGTAAGGGAAAATTTGCAAGCTTTTTCAGCGAAGTGGGTTTTTGAACAAGTTAATCAAAAATTTGACGAGTATAATGTATGAGTACATTTGTCAACATAAATAGAATTAAGTAGAATTCAACCGAATTCAAGTTGAAGGATTTTGAAGGTTTTATAAAGCATTTTAGCTCTGTTCACCATCTTAAGAATGAAATTCTAAAGAAAATCTTATATCAAAAAAATATGCTAATACACTGCCAAATTTTATTTCTTTTGTCACAGAGGTTTTGATTTGGCATTGAAATTAGACCAAATACTATTATAGAGAACTATGTACCTATATTACAAATTTAGAGCAGAAGTGAAGGGGATAAGAATTTAAAAAAAAAAAAATCACGGTTCATATCTCAAGGACAGTGCATGAAAGATGCTTAGAATATTTACCAGAAGTAGGCCTAATGGAGCCATAGTAGGGAAAAAATATTTAGAGGTGTGTGTGTAGATGGTCAGGGTGAGGGAGGGTGAAAATAAAAAGTTCCGATATTTACATCTCGAATAGCTATAACGATATCCAGTTCAAACTTTGTATTTAGTTAGAAATAAAGTAGTATCATGTTGGAAAAAATATATTTTTTTGGGGGAAGTATGGTAAGGAGGTGGGTGTTTTTCCTAACTATAGAACGGCTTATGCTAGAAATTTGAAACTCTATGTATATATATAATTCAACTAGAGAAGTTAATCTGACTAAAAAATTCAAATATCCATTAGTGTTTGGAAGGGGGGCAAAAAAAACTATCATTGAAAATAGAATGCATATATTTTCACGGTTTTCGCCATATCTACTAAGTCTTTTCAAATACTGAATTCATTTTTATTCTACAGATTCTTCATATAAATACCTAGAAAGCATTTTCAAGATTTTTTCAAATTCGACTTTTTCATGATTTCTGCCATATCTACAAGGTCACATCAGATATCGAATATCTTTTCACTCCCACGGGCTTGTTAAGCAACCACCTATGTTTCAGATCTTTTCTTTTTTCAACCCTTAGGTTTTATTAGGTTTTCAGTCACTTAGTTACCTACACTGAATCTCAAAATTAAACGTGTTCCGAACTTCTACCAAAAAATCATAAAGTTACGCACAGACTGTTGTCTGAATTTTTTTTAGGTCGTCACATTTTCCTACACCACCTTTCACTGTACTATCACGAACTAAGATAACGAGCCACAACTGATATTCTCATTTTCCTACACGATCTTTCACTGAATTCCTGCGAACAACTAGTGAACTAATAGAACGAACTAGTTCGCTACGGATCGCGAACTGCAAATGATCGATCACTGAAATGCGCAAGCCTTGGTTACACCCCGAAATATTTCGTTTGCTCCCAACTTCCGTGATACACTGTAAGTTTCAACTTACTAAAACAAACGATTCAACAACACCAAGCTTAAACAGTTACTATCCAAGTTTATTTGCAAGGCACTCTTGCGTATAGAAAATATACTTCGTATGAAACAATGACAAGCTAAGCTACAAAATTTTTTTTATGGTTATGGCAATCATACCTTGATAGCTTGTACATAGAACCTTCAGGTAAAAGTGAAATATTTTCATTCAAAATTCTGTGCAATCTGTCGACGTGTAAATTTCCAGGTGAGTAAGTAGGACATGTAAATGGGGAATTGACCATTGTCGTCAGTCACACAATAATTGTCACCAGTCAATTTCATTTGCAATTCACTCTATGCTTAGCTTGATTCAGGTCGCTGAATTTACAATATCATTCAATGGATAAAAGATAAATACAAATGTTTTGTTGTCAACCTTAATAATAGCTTGTTAATATCCATGATTTGAAGTTCATTGGGTAGAATGTATGTTATTACGATTTTTGCCTTTCAAATTCTCAATAAAGGGCACATTCTTCCAAATCACATAACATCTGAGATTCAAAAAACACTGCATCTTGCTTTCACTATCATCACAAGTTGGCACTGTACGGAGATAGCATATGCAGGATAGATCAAATCTCTCCATCAAAACCTATTTTTTAAATTTTTATATTTTTTTCGAAGTTTCTAACCTGATTTTAAGTTTTCGTGTCAAAGGTATCCCTTATCAAATTTTAGATCAATGTTTTCAATAATCTCCGATTTTGACAAGTGACCTCTTAAATTAAAGGTGCTGGCACCTCCTTTTTAGCCAATTCCAAAGTCCCAAGTTCTTGAAGTCTCTAATAGTATGTGTGATTAGAATGTTCAGTTTAAAATTTTCATGCAATTAAATATTTTCAAATCTTATTTCCAGCTGGAATTTCTCACATTTTCATGAAAATCAGCCCCTAACTGGCTAAGAGTACCACTGGGCGACAATGTGAATATTTTTGACTCAAGGTGCCAACATACATATTAAATGTGTATGTTATGGACCAAGTTCTGTTTGCCTGTTTGTACAACACTTTGCGGTGCATAAATAAATATATTGTTGTCCTAAGGGTTGTATTAGCAATTCAATTAGTGGATAACAAATTCAGCCTTTTCTATAGGCTAAACAAATACTCATAGTATAATGGACGCTATAGTCGAAACATAGCTACAAGATAGAGCGATAGAATGTGAAACCTTAAGAGTTTTGGGATGGTTCGTTCTTTTTGATATATTGAAGAAAAAATGAACAATTTTCACTACAGATGGAATTCTATCTGTTGTTTGCCAAATTGGCCATAGCATTCAAAGATAACGTATCCCAAAATCTGGTCATTCTATTCTAAAGTGTCCACTACTTTCGTGATCCCGTGTGATATTGCAAAATTAATTATCATATCATGTTAATTTAAACCCTTCTCACGTTATCTGGTCACCACACCTTTGACAAACACGTTCTAATTATGGTTCAAATTCATGTGGATTAATTTTCAGTGGTTGATATACATTTCAATCTATGGCATTTGGTTATTACATTGATTGCGAACAGCTTTAATTAAATTCTCTGTACATGTCCGAAATGATTACGTTAATAGTGAAGAGATAAACAACGAATTAATTCGAAGTTAATTTGATTTATTTTTATTTTTTCAGAGTATGCTGAAGGTGAAGATAGAGTTGAAGCTGAAAAAGTCAATGCTGCCGAAAATCAAGGTGCCGAAGACCACAGAGAATCCGAACATCACGAAGAAGAAAATCCATCAGAAGTAGAGGCAGAAGTAGAACGTGCCGAAGAGGCAGAAGACCATGAAACTGAAACTAGACATCGAATTGAAGAATCGCAACGAGTAGCAGAAGCACAACGTATCGAAGAACAGCAGGGAGCAGAAGAAACGCGTCGCGCTGAAGAGGCCAAACTATCCGAAGAAGCACGTCGTGCTGAAGAAACAAGGCTGGCCGAAGATACGCGTCGTACTGAAGAAACAAGGCTGGCCGAAGATACGCGTCATGCTGAAGAAGCAAGACTTTCTGAAGAGACACGTCGTGCTGAAGAGGCCAGAATATCTGAAGAAAGACGTCGAGCTGAAGAAGAACAACGTCGTGATGAAGAAGAACGGCGTCTGGAAGAACAACGTCGCGTCGAAGAAGAAAGTCGATTGGGCGAAGAGCGACAAAACGAAATACAACAGAAGAATGTTGACGAACGTCGAACAGATGATGAGACCGATGATGGTGGCGACGAAGATGCTGAAACAGACCGCGACACAGAAACTGAAGATGAACGTAACGAAGAAGAAACATTCGATGAAAATAGAAATGGGGAGGATAGCGATGCTGAGAAAGTTGGTGGAGGCGTTGATGAAACGCGAACACATATGGAAATAAATAATGGCGTTAATACTGCGTGTGGACCTGATAGAGGTGGATGTGATCACGATTGTCGAATGGTAACCTTGCCCAATGAGCTGGAACCGCGAGTAGAATGTTCATGTTTTGCTGGATTCAATTTGGATGAAAGTGACGGAAGAACGTGTCACGGTAAGTTGTTTAACTTTTCTTATTTTATTGATTAAACTACTTTTGAATGTTTCCGTCCCTTTCACTGCACTTGCACAACAACCTTACTCCAAACTTACTTAATTGAAATAAACTGTGAGCCCACGAAAGTGTTTAAGACGGGCAAAGAGAGAATTGTTTTTAAAACTCCTTAATTTTTAATATAAATTCTTCAACTTTCAAATGTGTCTACTAACTCTAACTATGAAGATAGATTGTTTAAATTTTCTAACATAATCGGTACCTCAAACAGAAAAATAGATCAATTTTGTTCTCTTCTGTACGTTAATCTAAAATATAAAATAAAGTCAGTTTTTATGAAAATTACGATTAAAGCCTACACCTGTGAACTGTTCCTTCCCAAATTTTGCATGGACATTCTCGAGACTACCGGGCAGGTACCGGACATAATTTTATGTTCCCGAAATTAGTGGTTCGCGAGTTATTTCAACATTTGAGCTTTTTAGTAAGTTAAATCAGATCAAGTAGACACAAAAATGATAATTTACAACTGCAGTCGTAGCCGAGCGGGTAAGGCGTCTGACTAGGAATCAGATGATGATTGGTTCGAATCCTGCCGACCGCGAACATGTGTAATTTTTTTTTTTAATTTATGTGTTTCGATTTTACTACTTTAATAAGTTGAACCAGGCAGTCATAGTAGCTTAATAAATCAGTTTTATTGTGACTTTTGAGCTGAGAAAGTGTTCCCGAAACGGGAGTAATGTATCAACGGGAAAAAGAGGACCCAACGGAAGTAAAAGGGGCGTGAGCATAGCCGCGGTACGCAGCTAGTTCTCTTATGAAATACTTGATTATTAAAAATAATAAGAAAAATAACGGTACTGGTACTGTAACTGCTTAGAAAAAATTCCAAAGTGCGAACTAGTATGATAAATTGATTAAAGCGGTTCTTAAGAGTTTTTTTCCGCAAATTTCTGTTCTTGAACTCTCTCTCTCTCTCCCTCGTAACTTCCGTAGTTATTTAAATAGTATTTCGTAAATATTTTTAGCATGATTTTTTAGGTTTGTGACCCAAGTTAGGTAATAATAATACTAATCAATGGCGCAACAGCCCAAATCGGGCCTAGGCCTTGAAGTAATGCTAGAGTTACTTCGTTACTAGACCAAAAAATCACGTCTCATATCTCAAGAACAGTGAAAGACAGATGCTTACAATTTTTACCAGAAGTAGGCCTAATAGACCCCTAGCAGACGGTTTTGACGGTTAGGGTGTGAGGGTGAGGGTGTGGGAGGGTGAAAAGGAAAAGGTTTCGATTTTTATATATCACGAACCTATAATGATTTATACATAGATCTCAAACTTGGTATTTGGATAGAGCTATATATAAATATGTAAAGGGGTAGTATGGTCTGGGTGGGGAGTGTTCTTCCTAACTATGGAACGGATTATGCTAAAAAGTTAAAAATCGGTATGTATGTAATATGTAAATCAACCAGAAAATTAATTTCGATAAATAAAAATTTCAAATATCCTTTGGGCCGACGGTCGGATGGAGAGCAAAAAATAATTATCAGTGAAAATAAAATGCATATATGAGCCGATGATTTTGAAAGTGGAATATGTCCATTTCGTTTTTAAATCGACATGCTTAACGGTTTACGTTTTAACATGTTTAAAAATGTTTATGCCATTTTTCAGAAAAATTTACTTGTATTTGTTAAAAGTGTGATGAAACAATTGCATCAATAGATTCTCAGAAAGTTGCTTCGTGTTGTATAGAATAATGTTACAATGTCACCAAAAATATTTTTTTCAATATGGACTTATTCCACTTTCAAATACAACGGCTCATATTTTCACGATTATCGTCATATCTACTAGGTCTTCTCAAATATTTAATTCATTTTTATTTTACGGATTCTTCATATGAATACCTAGAAAGTATGGCAAGTATGGTATATTTTTTCATGAATTCTGCCATATCTCTCAGGTCTGATCAGATATCGAATATCTTCTCATTTCCATGGGTTTGTTTAATAATCACCTATTTTCTAGTTTTTCCCTTTTTTAACCCCTAGACCGCATCCCAATTATGTAATTCATATGTTATGCCCTATTCTAACCGCTTCCCGAACTTTTTATTAGGTTTTCAGTCGCATATGTAGTAACCTACACCGCATCTCACAATTGAACGCATTTCGAACTTCTGCCGGAAAAATAATTAAGTTGTGCTCAGGCTGTTCACAGATATTTTTTATTGACCTTAACATTGTCAAGGTAGTAAATAAAAAAATCGCCTGGGGACCAACTCAACGGGCCAAAAAACAAAACTTTTGAATAAATAATCCTTAACATACTTAATTTTTCGAACATTTACCTTAAAATACTCGTATAGCGACATTTCACCTGAAATCCCAGGACTACCGTTTGAGTGAGGATTAGGTAAGAAATCCGAGTGCCGGTACAAAAACCATCAGTCATAACCGTCACCGAAATTCCCGAAACCACAATCAGCTGAACGATATGTCCCATATATCATCAGAAATCTCTGGACATAAATTTTATTGGGGGGCGGAATATAACGACAAAATTCTGTTCACATTTGCATATAACATTTTCCCTCGTACTGGGGTTGAAAACAGAGTTTTCATCTATAGGTTTCTATGTGGACAGAGGGTGTTTTGACTCCCACATCATCAGTGGTATAAATACGCCCAAAGGCTATGATGTGGGCCACCATATCTGAGGCGATTCTTGTTTATGTTCAACGAACGGTCGGACAAAAGTGTGATAGGAAAACTTATGGTGAGTCCTTTTAGTCCTGCCACTTCGTTACCGAAAATACATAGGATTTAAAAGCTGTTCATTGTGATTTCGAAAATTCGATCAAAGTTTCGAATAGAACACCTGCCAAACTGACCTAACAACTATTTTCCGGGCTTCATACCTGCCCTCCTGTCGACAAGTTGATCCACATGATGTTTCTTTGATGGTGACAGCCTTGCGTTGAGAGTTGTTAGTTGTTAACGTCGCTTACAATTAGCCCGGGGAAAATGATAAAATCTGGAAAATTAGCGAGCTGAAAATATGTTAGCGTATAGTCCGGCAAGGTGTCTAGTGCTGACGACGGATGTCAGCCCCATTTTAGATTGTTGACGTACAGGTGGAAAATCGGAACATAATCGTAAAATTTTGAACGGGCGGCCTTAAATTCAAACGGCGCCGTTGTGTGTCGAAATTGAAATTTTAGTGGGTGATGAATTCCGGAGCAAGTTGTTGTTGATTTTATTTTAATATTTTATGGTGAGATAAAACCACAAGCACTTAAATTAGAAGCGCTGTAACATCTGGTATATAGTTAAACTTTTCGGTCTTGTTCTTAGCACAGTTGCTTTCAACGTGTTGAAGAAATGATTTCTTAGACGTGGTGTGTTTTTGCGGTATTCAAGATAAAAGATAATTTTTTTTCTTAGAACCGACAGAATTTGAGAGGATCAACCTTTATATTCAGAAGAAAAAGTTAGGAAGTTCTGCGGCTAGAAAAATTCGCGGCTTTAAATAAAGTTAATACCAACAAGGTGTAGTCCCTTGAGTCCTTATTTAGTGCCAAGCAACAATGTTTATTATTTGAGCAGAGTGGTCATACTACAGCCCTAAGAAAAAACTGTGTTTTTTTTTTTTTTAAAACAATAGATTATGCTATGTTGTGAGATGGAACATACCTTTTTCTCTGTATACCATACCTGCATATCGTATACATGCCATACAGAATATATCGAAAAAAAATAGATCATGCCAAAAGTTTTTTCGTGTCAGAACAAATCAGGAATGAAATAGATGACTGGTATTAAGCTAATAAAACTATTTATACAATTTTAAATTTTATTTTTTATATCAAGAAAGTCGCGATATTTTGCGGTTGAGGGGATTTAATTACATCGGCAAATTGTGGGGTTTAAAATAAAAAAGTCGTCTCGTCTTTTATAACTTAAATTGTCAACCACACTATTTTAAAAAAATTGACTTTTCAGTCCAATTTTTACTTGAAATTTCCAGTATATTTCATTTTTTCAAGTAAAAGTGCTCATTTCAAGCACTTTTACACGAAATTACAAGTAAGAGCACTCATTTCAAGCACTTTTACTTGAAATTACTTGTATTAGTAAATTATTCATGTACTTTTCAACTGAGCCATACAATTTACTTGAAAAGTCAAGCAAAATTACATTCTTTTTCAAGTAAACCACGATTTGGTCGCTTTGATCAATTTGGTTGTCTACTGAGATGAAAACTCATTCGGTGGCGCAGTGGCTACGCGCGCCAAACATTCGCACTAATATCAGAATTGATCGCGGGTCCCGGTTCGATTCCAATCTACATCCAAGTGATTTATTTCAGAGAAGGAAGTAAGTAAGTAAAAAATAATATTAGAATAATATTAAAGAATATCTTAATTTAAAGAGTTGCTAATAAATTTATTTTTTTTTTTTTTAGAGAATACTGAGTGCTAATTATACTGTTTTTCAGAGAATATATATATATATATATATATATATATAGTGAATTTGCTGCTTTCAAAATTGTAATTTGCTGATTACAAATTAAAATTTTTTGATTGTAAATTGAAATTTACTAAATTACTTAATTTTACTAATTTTACTTAAAAAAGTTAGTCATATTTGCCGACTATTCAAAAGGTGTAAAAGTCAATAGATTTTTTTTACTGTGCACGTCAGAAGAATGGTGTCATACAAAGTTGGATCTTAGAATAATATGTTTGAAGTGGGCTACATTACTTTTGCATCCACCTCCTCTGTAGAATATCATTTTAGCCGCTTAGTTTAAAAAAAAAAAATAAAAAATAATTTAGAATTAAGTGTATAAGTGTTAAGTGTACAAATAATTTTTTTAGCCTAATAATCGTCACGTATTTCATTCTTCATATTTTCAAGACCAAATTACTTGGTATGATTTTCGACTGATGAGCGAGGAATTATATTTCAATGTATGGTTGAAAGAAATATTTCCAACATTTAGGTGATGGGACAGATATTCTATATATTTGTCTTAAACTTTTCTTTATTGATTTTTCTGTCGTATTCTTGAAATATTCTTAAAATAACAGCTTTACAGTAATAAATTACATTTGGGGTGAGTTAATTATATATAAAATTCGTATGGTTTTGATCTGGTTTTCAAATTTTTTCCAGAAGTTAAGCCCTGTAAACCTCTGATTGAGATAAAAGTTTTGGGAGTGGTTGTAAGGTAGTAAAGGTAGGATGAAGTAGAATATAAAAAATTCTTATTGTTGTTTCATGAATACACAAAAAGACTGAAAGTTAAAAGTTGTTGGCTATAAAGATCTTCCATTGACAAATCTTAGAAAAAACTTGTGGTAGAGGAAGGCAGCTATGGATGTTTTTTGTATCTCAGGTTTTATGTCAAAAACTTGAAAGTTAATGCGTATATGTAGCAGTAATTTAGGCAAAAAAATATGTTCAGAGCATTGGCGTACAGAGATGGAATCAAACGTTTTTTAAGTGATTTTCACGAATTTCGAGCTATCTGTTGGGTTTGTTGAGTTAAAGAATTGATTTTACTACCTGGATATTGTTTTCCATATTCTATGATATTGAACCATGAATCCCGGCATATTTTTTAGGTCTAATAAATTAGCTTTCGCTTCTAGAAGGCTTAAATATTAATAATATTTTAGGTCTAACGAAATTTGAAATTCGTTTTTACTCCTTTTGGCTCTGTATATAAAATTTAAAAAATTTGTTTTTCTGATTTTGCGATTTTCAACCGCTAGGTCTCGTGAGATATCGAATTCTCTTACTTTATTATTTTCTAATGATGTAGTAAAATCTTTATTTTTAATATTTTTTAAGAACAAATCTAGTTTTTTAAGAAACCTCATTTTTTCAAAACAACTTCGACTTTGACCGCTCCTGCACTTTCACCCGAAAATAATAAAGTTTCGGCCAGACTATTGGCAAACTTTTTAGCTATAACTTTGCTATTTCATCCTCTATGTTTTATTGAAATTGGAAATGATAAAAGAGAAATGAAAAATCTGCCACCGGTCTGGGTGCTACATTATTATTTTTTAAGAAGAAGTCCGGCCCGCATTAAATGCTGAGATGCCGTGTAGGTTACTGTGCGACTGACAACTTAAAGAAAAACAAGGAGGCTATTGGGAACGATATTCTTTTACCTGGAGTAAATTAGTGCATTATTTAGGTTCCATAAAGATGGAAAAAATTTAACAATGTTTGTCAGACTGTTCATGAAATGACCCTTAAGCAGTTCTGCAGTACATCTGCATTGTACTCTCGTTAGCATTATGCAAAAAACAAAAGTAGCCAACTATATAATCCATAAAGTGGTTTTACTCAAATTTGTTTCAACAGAACCGCCGATTATTAAATAAATTCACTCATTTGGATAATGTCACGATTCGCAAATATATGAAATTGTAAGGTCGAGTGCGACACGCCCGATAAGAACAGATTTTCCGCAAAAATGATATTCACGATCGTGTCTGATTTTCACTGCAAATCACACACATTGGTATTGAATTCGGGAAAATTCGCTCGAGAATATTTTATTGCCCGCTAACCCCCCCCCCCCCCCCCCATCATCCCTCTAGTTATTGCTGTTCCAGGGTTTCTTTTTTTAAATTCTAACGACATTTTGGAATATAAAAATTTTCAATTTTTTTCGCCAGATATCGACGAGTGCCAGGTGAAAAACGGAGGATGCGAACAAATCTGCAGTAATGTTCCCGGCTCCTTTGAGTGTACCTGCGAAAGTGGACTTCAGATCGATACAGTAACTGGCAACACGTGTGTCGGTAAGTTCCTTTTTTATTTATACTTTCTGTTTTTTTTTGTTGTGGATGTGTGGACCCGTCGGTTCCATTTCCGAATCGACTACATGTGAGTAAAACGGAAGCAATAAGAATGTAGGTGATGACTTTTCCTTTCTTCGGGCTAGGACAGGTGTACATGATGTGCCTATTTCGAATATTTTTCGTGTTTTTATTCAGAGCTTTTTACTGTCTTCCTTTTTTTCCATAACATTTTTTTTCTGTACCTTTTCGTCCTTTTAGTGTTTGTGTTGCTGTTGTTGCTGTTGGCACATGTTCAACTAACTTTATTAATGTATTTCGTATAGAGACTGTAGAACTACGCATGATGATTGGGGTATCTGAGATAAGAATTCGGAAGGTGTTTTATGTGCGGCGGCAGGTGCAAGGTGCTCCTATTCATGTTCTTTTTATTTAAATGTGAAATAAAATTATAAATAAATGATTTGCTTCTGGAGTAGCCGAAGAAAATTGCTTTGTGTATCTATCATTGAGGGTGAATATGATTGAACGTCCACCGGCTATGATCATTGTATCAATCAATTGAATATTGTGATTTGAAATTCTGAATCAATCTCAAGAAATCCCATTTATAGGGCATATATTGTAATATTGTGTCATGGTTGGAAGGCATTCATTGTCAGATCAAAACACAGTGAAAACAATTTAAATTTTTGATTTTCTAGTGAGTTTTAGTCAGAAATTAAACTGTATAGAGCTACTGTAGAGACATCCCAGAAAAATACATTTTTGATGCGGGTAGCGAGGTACAGGTGGTTGGGGTGGGTTTTTCTTACGGCTTATGCTAGAAAGTTGAAACTTGGTACCTATATATAGATATGCTTATATAGTAATTAAAAATAAATAAACCAAATAGTCTTAGCGCAACTTTACTATTTTATGGGTAGAAGTTCGAAACGTAATAATGCTGAGATGCGGTGTAGGGTACTATGTGACTGACAAACTAAGGAGTAATTAGGAAGCTATTTGGAATGTTATTTTCTAGGTTATCGGTAACTCAGTAACCTACACCTGATCTCCGCATTAAATATTTTTCGGACTTCTACCTATAATAAAGTTGCACCTAGACTATTGGTCGATTTTTTTACTCAGCCCTAAAAAATAGTATTAATAATCCGATATATGAAGGTCCTTCCAGATAAGAAGGGGAAACTCCCGACATATCGATATATCAAGAATTATTTATGAACGCTGACTAATAGGAAGTTTTTGGGTACCCTTTTAAAATTTAAGAGGACTTACTATGTTTTGAAATGGAACAGCCGTACTATTACACACCAACTATATTCTATGTCAGATACCCGTCGATACTCCAAACTAAAATCATTAACAAATTAAAATTGTTTTAAAAACATAATAAAAAAAACTAGAAAAATTGTGTACTTACAAAACTGCTTACTACTTACCCGCCAACATTTAGACATAAATGAGTGCCTATTGCGCAATGGACACGGTCCTTGTCAGGATACCTGCGTAAATACCTGGGGTAATTATACCTGTAGCTGTGACGGTTTGCCGCGAACCCGATTAAAAGACGACGGTCATACGTGCGAAGATGCGGGTGAATGTGGCAACAACAATGGCGGATGTTCGCATAAATGTTTAACGACACTCGGTCGAATATTTTGCCTATGTCCCGATGGATTTGTTTTAACGGATGATTGGAGAACATGTAAAGGTTGGTAAATATATACTTATTTAATAATGTTAATTTTTATTTCAATTCATTTTTAACATAAATAACTTTTGTTTTTTCCGAAGCTTTATATTCGGCATTAATCATTGCTACAATATACTTCAAATAAAAAAAATTGGGTTGGTGTTGTTCTGCTCTGTGTACATTTAATTATTTTACGTACTAAGCTCTTATTGTATATTTTTTGCCTTTTTTATGACATTAAAATTAATACTGACTTAACTACAAAAAATTCTGGCTTTGAGGACGGAACACGTTAAAAAGGATTTTTTTTACATAAATTGAATAATTGAATTAAATATTAAATTGAACAATTTGTATATATGATGAGTCGTGCTAATTTTTGTTTGTTTAAATAAAGCCTCATTTTTTTCTATAAATTTAACGCAACAATATAGTGAATTAATGGTGCGAAAAGGAGTGCACCGCATTTATAAAATAAGATGAAATTTATCCGCTTTAATTTATTACTCTTTAAAATGAATTTTAATAAGTTCTTTCATTACAGCAAAAAAAGAGTTAGGTTGTCAACTTTAGGCTAATAGTAATGACTAGATGCCAAGCCTCTTCGCTAGATGTTTTAATTTTAAATGTAAGATTTGAAGTCAGCAAGCCCTGTTCCCATAGAAAATTAATTTGATAGGTTGTGACGCTTAGGAGAATACGTAAAAATAATTGGCGATTGAACATCGAAAAAAATTTCTAATTTCTTTTAGAGATTTGCGGAAACAGTCAATTAAAGTAGCGGACCAAAAAAACATGGTAGTTCGTACGCCAATATTGAACTAAGCTTTTTTATACCAAAACTTGCAATATGTCTCAATTTTGTATTTTTAAACGTATCAGGATAATAGCTCTACATTTTTGCCGTGTTTCAGATTTGTTTTTTAAAGGTGCTCGTACACGAGCAATTTTTCAAGCAATTATGATTATTGCCAAAACTAATGGAGCGATTAATGGAGTAATACAGGGCAACTTCATGCTAGTTCCGGCAATATTTCGGAATTGTGGCAATGTTGTCACAGATTGCTAGTCTAATTTGCCCTATATTTGCTGTATTCATTAGGTGATTTAATGGTCAAATTTTGTTTTGAATTTTGGTATTTATTTTTCAATTTTTGTATTTTAATGGCTTGAAAATTCAGATATTTTCAATACAACAACTGTAGGTCGAGGAATACTAGCAATCTGTGAAAACATTACCACATTGCCGACACACATTGCCATTAATCGCTCTACTAGTTACGATAATAATTATCGCACAAACATTTGCTTCAAAAATTGCTCGTTTCAGAGCACCTTAAGCGGCTCTGGAGAAAATCGGAATATTTTTATTTATTTATTTTATTTATTTATTTTATTTATTTATTTTATTTATTTATTTTATTTATTTATTTTATTTATTTATTTTATTTATTTATTTTATTTATTTATTTTATTTATTAAAAAATTTCATCAATAACATGATTACTATTTATCAATTACAAAATAATAATGAAATTTAAAAAATTGTGCAAATATTGAAATAAAAACGTTAATTCATTTCCCATATCAGCACTAAACGCGTTCCGAACTTCTACCCGAAAAATAATAAAGTTGCACATTTATTATATTCCGGATAACCGTGAAGGATACAACTCTTGTATCCCACGATAAACTTTCTACACACTATCTTCTCTTTTTAAAGTTTAAATTTAAGCTGCTTCTAATCTATTATAGCAAAAGTTCCGTATAACGCAAACAGTAAAGCATATTTAATTTACTTAAACTCAATCAGTCGACATCTCAATTACATTGAGTGGTATGAATTTTGCACCATAAAGTTTCAACGAGTTTCTGAAAACAATTTCTACTTCGGACAATCTGATTCAGAGTAACTTATCCCATATTCGGTTAGCTTCATGACTATCAGCTACTCAACGTTATCCTGTAATTTGTTCTGTGATCCAACGACGTCTATATTCAAGTCTTGACGAAGTTGTTTAAATCAGTGAAGGACTTGATGAAATTCTTCAAGTCGTTGTTCGAAAAGTTGTTCGTATTTTCGAGAATTTTCACATTGTTCGGAATGTTGTAGCCATTTTGTCCGGTCCTGGGCTACATTCGGTTCAGTTAATTCAATTCATATCAGACGATAAATGATGATCCTTTTACGAAGAAGATTAACTACATAGAAGTTAGACGGAATATTGCTGACCGGATTGCATTCCAAACTGGACATTAACTAAATTAGTTCATAAAACTTTCGTTTCATACGTCGATGAAACAAACATCTAAGAAGAGGACTTCTGCCTTCTTGTGTGAACGAGGTCTATTAGGTTATAGTTTATACAAAAGCTGTAATTAAAAATACTCGTGTCACACAAAAACAATATTGGTTCATTTAAATTTAATTTAAGTCTGTCTGTGCCATATTTGATCGAGGAATAATTAAAAAACATATCACTTTAATCTGCCACAAATTATGAAATTTAAAAATTATTTGCTTTGCGATAAGTGGGACACATGCAGACTAAACTCCGGCGGACATTGCCGAATCGATCTATTCAATGGTTTTACATAGTCATTAATTGCTCAATTAAAATCGCATTAAAATTCAACGAAAGGCTATAATTGCAGCATTAAGTATGCAAATACATACATCGATTAATGAATTTTTTTTTTACAAAACATTCCCGGACAGTTTAAACTTTTTGCAGTATCGTTTCGGTGGTTTTTGGTTTCCTTGTTATGCGTCCCGTATGCACAATTTGCTTCCTATGACCTTTTTTTCGGTGCAAGACAAATTGTCGAAATTAATGTCTGGACTATGGAATAGTCGATAAATCGCCAGAGCTCATGTATAAAATAATTTCCAATATGCAAAAGAGGAACAGGTTGTTTACGTGAAAATACGAAACGATCGTGGCGCTAATGCGGATTTATCGGTTCGATATTTAGATGAAGTGAAATAGCGTTAGAGAGGCATTAATTTAGTAAGTCGATAGTGTTCAGGGAGACTGTATGGAAAATCAATGGTAAAATACTCCAGCGATTTAGGAGTACGGTGAATTTTAAGTAAATAAAATATGACAATATAGAATCGTCGGGGTCACCAAACGGCTGAATGGATAAAATGAATAAGAACTTATGGGCTAAAAAATCAGTTGAAGAGGATCGATTTTATGGGAAATAAAACTGTTTTTGTTGATCGTTGCAATTTTTCTGATATTGAATGGTTGCTGATACCCTAGGGCTGCTGATCTTTAGTATCGCTCTGAAGGACGTCTGAGCCAGACGACGGTCTTTTTAGGAAAATACCAAAATCTGGGTTTAGAGACATAACAATAACGTGGCTCAGAAAAACAACTACATTGATAAATTTGAAAAAAAAAAATCAGAAAAAACAGTCTGGGTGCAATTTTATAATTTTTTCGGTAGAAGTTCGGAACGCGTTCAATTCTGAGATGCGCTGTAGGTTACTATGTGACTGAAACTCTAACGAAAAGTTAGGAAAGCGCTTAGAATAGGGTCGCACTAGAATACTTACGCCGCTGCCACAAATTACATATCAATTGCGTAATTGGGTCATAAAAAAAAATTAAAAATAGATGATTGTTAAACAAACCCGTGGAAGTGAAAACATATTCGATATCTGCTCAGACCTGAGAGATATGACAGAATTCATGAAAAAGTATACAATCACTTTACACTTCCTTAGGAGTCGAATTTCAAAAAATTTTGAAAGCTTTTTCTAGGTATTCATATGAAAAATCCTTAGAATAAGAACTAATTCCATATTTGGAAAGAGCTTGTAGATATGATGAAAATCGTGAAAATATATGCATTTTATTTTCACTGATCATTTGTTTTGCCCCCTTCCAAACGCCAATGGTTATCAAATTTTTTTTAATCAAAATTACTGTTCAGTTCATTTATATATACATACCGAGTTTCAACTTTTTAGCATAAGCCGTTTTATAGTTAGGAAAACACCATCCACCCCCATATCATACTACCCCTAAATCCAGTTATATTTTTAAAACATGTTACTACAGTAGTTCTATCTAAATACCAAGTTTGAGCTTTGAATCTTTTTAGGTTCTTGAGATATAAACATCGGAACTTTTCTTTTCGCCCTCCCTACCCGCATTCTCTACACCCTCTTCTGTAAAATTTTTTTCCTTTTAGGGGTAAAAATTTTAAGCCTCTATATTCACTATTCTTGAGATATGAGAAGTAATTTTTTTTAGAAAAATCCACCCTCCACGTCCATGCTGCACCGCCTCCTTACAAAATTTTACTTTTCTAGTGCAAATGGTTTGTGAGATACCGCAATCTAATAAATTTTCCCCTCCACACCCCGTACTTAAGGCGCATCAATTTCCAACTGATTTTTTTTTATTTTTAAAAATAATTAAATATTTATAAATACATACACAAAAATTATCATGATTAACTTTAAAAGAAACTTAAGAACATCAAATTTTACTTTCCAACTGATTTATCAAACTTTTAACAGAAAATACACTCTAATCGGAGTCCTTATTTTTAAAATTCACAAATTCGACTTTTTCACAAAAACTTCTTCGAAATCACAACAAAATCCCTCCCCGAAATAAACTCTGTCCTTAATTACCTGCAAATCCCTCAATTAATATAGCACAACGCAAATGCCAACCTTCTCACTTAACCATTAAAGTTGAAAATCACATGTTTGCCACCCCCATGGGATATTATAAAGCTGTATAAACATTGATAATAATAATTATTGCACTTTCACCAGTCCACAAAATGGGGTGAGGCGTCAACAGTCTTGCATCCCTGTGAAAATATTTGTTTCAAGTAGTTCCCTCTCATAACGCAGTGTGCCATAAGTACGGCAAAAGCCAAACCAACCCCCAGTTCGGGACAAATTTAATTACAAAACTTTCGACTTATTTATCATCAGGAAGGCGTTACACGACCGTAACGCTCAAAACACACAAATTTCGGTAATTCGTGAAACGAATGAGAGGGTGCATGGGATGGGATAATAGGGAGGACTGAAGTGCACCGTTGAGACGGTTATAAGCTGCATTTAGTTGTCTTCGAACGGCGCAACAAACCACAATTTCTCGCACTACTGTGTGTGCTGTAAGTTTTCCGGAAAACATGGAAAATGGCAAACAAACAGCTTGCGCAATTATCGAAAGTACGATATAATTGGTTTGAAGACTGAAGGATGTGGCTTTTTCGTAATTGAGAAAACACTGTTGTCTCGACGATGCAGAATTGTGCGTTTCGCACAGCTTTTGAGAGTACTAGAATCTTCATGTGGTTGCGACGAATTATGTCGCACCACAGGAAACAAGCATCGCAGTGAAAGACAATGTTTTCGTTGTTTCACATGCGAACAATGTTTATGAAGTGAAAAGTTGTTAAGTTTGCGGAAAATGAGGAAAATTAAGTTTTTGTTCGCAAATGCAAATTTGGTGGCTTCCTTATTCTGCATGTTACTTGTTGTTACGAGGAAGAAAATTTGCGAAATGTGCACTGGTGCTTAAGAAGGATGAGTTTAATTTTATTACTTTACGAGTATGTACTTCATTTATGTGACTAAAAATTTCCTAAAGTTTTGAATTCAAGAAATCAAAAAAAAAAACATTCTTCGTATACCCCATAGAAGTGCCAATACTAAATCAACAAATGAAGGAAAAGAAACAGTCTGGGCGAGACTTTATTATTTTTTGAGTAGATGTCTGGAACGCGTTTAATGCTAAGATGGGGTGTACGGTGTAGGTTATTATGTGACTGATAACCTAAAAAATTACGTTTCAAAAAGTCTTTCTTTATATTTTCAGTGGCTAAACCTACACTGCATCTCAGTATTAAACGTGTTCCGAACTTGTAACAAAAAAATAATAAAGTTGCGCCTTGGTATGGTATGTGAGGTGGTGATGTTGTCATCCTCTTTCACATCCCAACTAGCAAACAACCCAGCGGGAAATGCAATTGTATCAAGGAGAAGTCAATACTTCTTACATTTTTTGAAGCAGCTTTATGCCATGTTTCCACTGCCTCGTAATCTCGCGATTAAGAGAACGAGATTAAGAGAACTGTCAGAAGCAAATACTTTGGTAATAACCTCTATAAGGCCATATTGAAGTAAATACCAACAGTCTTATGGAGGGTTGTGGACTTTAAACTTTGATAAACATCGGAAACATCAAGTGATTCGGCTTCAACCCTATTGCAAAAATATTACCTAAATATCCTAGTGGGTAGCATAGCGGACAAATGTGTCGGGGCCATGGTTAGAATCCAAGAGTGTGCATATTACAAAGCTTTCCCTTTTCGAGATCACCGAGGTCATTCAGGAAATATTTAGCGAGGTTCCGTCTTCGACACTCTCATAGGACGTGGAAGATTGACTCTTCCACTTCTTGGTCACCGCAGTCACGATAGAGGTCGTTTGCCTCGCCATCCAGTCTTCTAGCGTGTCTACCAATCAGGTACTGCCCTGGGAGCACTCCGATTATTGTGTTAGTATCTTTTCTCAAGATATACTTGCTTTACCCGTGATCATATTCCGGCTAAAGATAGTTCTTGATATTGAGCGTGTAGTTAGTAAGGTTAGACCATTACCACAGCATAGTGAGTCGATAGACTGTTTTATGGATCCGATGGGAATAGCAATGTGCTGGTCTGCCACTAGTGAACTTGGGTGGAGCCTGCTTGAACGAGTTTATTAGCTAGTTATACCGACTAAAGTTGCGCATTGCGCCCTTTGCAGTGCTAACAAAATTTAGTTTTTTACTCATTGTGAGTGTTCCACATTTGTTTCGTGGTTCTGGAGGTTGATGAAGCCTGCCACCTGGCTTCGGACAGGCTTACCATCTTTTTTCTAGGGAGTTGTGAATGACGTTAAGAGGCGATGGTACCGAAACAGCGGTTTCTTGGCCAAGGTTTGGACTTTTTTATTTTTTCAGTTCCTAAAACCACTGTGCCCTTGAACCCAGCAGAGCTCCATTTGAGAAAATGCACACAGCCAATTCACACTCCTTAAGGGTTGGTTATCGAAAAAATGGTTTTAGGCGGTTATGTAAAGAGGCCGAAAAATTAAAATCAATTTGATAAGCCTACATTTCTAAAAGATGTATTGAAATTTGGGGTCTTAGAATCTTTTAAGACAATCAGAAATGTTCAACCCCTTGGAGCATAGATTTTAGAATGGAGTTTCCTATTCGCAGTCACGATAACTGGCAAGCAAATCGTGTGATACTCTCGACGAAATACTGAACTCCTATTTGGAGTGTAGTGAAGGATAAAGCAGAATAAGGTTAACAAAGGTATAATTTTCCCTTTCCATGGAATTTGGGGGCAGAAAGCATTCACACGATTACCTGTATATTTTTCTCTTTACCTGTAACCACTGAACAACTAATGTGTTGAAAATTTCAAACTCCTACCTGACCAGAATTACGTTTCACATCACTGTTCATTTCTTCTTTTCTTACCTTGATATCCTAGACTTATTTAATGTTAAGCTTTTTTTTATCTTATCGCTTACCCATGCATTACCAGTTGTGGGTACACATTACTGCATGGGTAACTATTCCAAGTAGGCTAAAAGAAATATAAGAGAAAATATTAAGAGTATGGTAATTCGCTCTATTTTAAAAGTGTATTGAATTCATTTACATTTTCCTGGTTGAAGTAAAATGACTCTGCCTAACGTAGTTAATCATATTTTCTCGTTCTAGATATCAATGAATGTGAGCAACCTGAAATCCAGTCAAAATGTCCTTATGGCTGTGAAAACCTTGCTGGAAGCTATCGTTGTATGGATCAGCCGCCGCAACCTGTTGCTCCAGAACATAGGGAAGAAGAAGCTGAAGAAGAGGAGCAAGAAGTGGAAGAGGAGGAACGCATTGAAGAGGAACCACGGTCAGAACTTGAAGCAGAGCCACCTCAAACTAGCGAGCCCTGCAAGGATGGTTTCCGACGCGATCAACTTGGCGAGTGCCTGGATATTGACGAGTGTACTGAAGGAACTTCTGGCTGCCAGTATTGCCAAAATGCGCATGGTGGTTTCGAGTGTACATGCCCCGAAGGTTATGAGCTCAGCGATGATGAAAAAACCTGCCAGGATACCAATGAGTGTGAAGCCTATACCGATTATGATGAGGGTGAAAACGGTGGAACGGCTGCCAAGGCTGTCTGTTCGCACGAATGTATCAACTTGATAGGATCATTTGAATGTAGATGTCCTGGAAACTTCCATCTGCATACGGATCGAAGGACTTGTGTCCGAGATTTCTGTGATGACCTTTTGAATCCAGCGTTAAATAAGACCCGCTGCACGCACGGATGTGTCGATGAAGCTGAAGGATTCGTTTGTAAATGTCCGGATGGTTTAACGTTGGACACTGATTTCAGGACATGTTTAGGCGCTGAAGACTCTTGTATTTCTGGTAATGGACATAACAATTGTCATCCGGGAGGTTGTATTAGTAATCCAGGGCAATACCAGTGTAGTTGTCCGCTCGGCTACGAAGAGAAAGAAGGACGTTGCCACGATATCGATGAATGCCAGACCGGTGGACATGGCTGTTCTCATTCGTGTTCAAACACTGCCGGTGCTTATGAATGTGGTTGCCCGACAGGGTATCTACTATCCGAATCCGATTACAGGACCTGTGTAGATCGGGACGAATGTCAGGATAGTACTCATGATTGTGGCAGCCTGTTGTGTGAAAATTTCGTTGCAGGCTATCGATGTGTTTGTCCGGAAGGACAAGAACTCCAGCCGGATAAAACATGTGGACGTTCGGATCCATGTGCCGTAAATAATGGCGGATGTTCGGACAAATGTAATTCGCATAATGGATATGTAGAGTGTGAATGCCCGTCCGGAATGATTCTTAAGGACGACGATAGGACTTGCGTTTCCTTCAATCCTTGCCTTGAGAACAATGGTGGCTGTTCACAGATTTGTGATCCACAGCAACCGCAACGTTGCTCGTGCAATAGCGGCTATGAACTCAGTTTGGATGGGCGAACTTGTGTTGATTGCGACGAATGTGTGGAGAATAATGGCGGATGTAGTCAGATTTGCATCAATAAAGAAGGTTCGTATGAGTGTCAATGCAAGAGTGGCTTTCAATTGCTTAATAGTTCGCTATGCGTGGATATCGATGAATGCTTGTTGGCGCTGCATAGCTGCGAATCGAATAAGTCATGTGTGAATACCGATGGTTCGTACAAATGTACTTGTTCGCAGGGCTTTGCTTTACACGCTGCAACAAACAAATGTTCGGATATCGATGAGTGTCTTATTGCTAATGGAAATTGCTCGCATATGTGCATTAATTTGCCGGGAAGCTATCAGTGTTCGTGCCCGTCTGGACAAATGCTAATCAACGACGAGCGTACATGCGATTTTGTTGACGAATGTTCGCTTAATAATGGCGGATGCTCGCATCAGTGTGACTATTCGACGGGCATTTTGAAATGTCGTTGTCCGGACGGTTACAATTTGGACGATAGTCGACGAAACTGCATCGACATTGACGAATGTTCCCGTAAAAATGGCGGGTGTTCGCATAGCTGTGAGAATCACTTAGGACGCTTTCAGTGCTTGTGTCCCGATGGCTATGAGCTGGATTCTAATAAGCTTACGTGTAACGATGTGGATGAATGCATTGAAAATAATGGCAATTGTTCGAACATTTGCATTAATCTTCTAGGATCGTATTCGTGCGCGTGCGAAGCTGGCTTTGATCTGCTCGAGGATAAGCACACGTGCTCGGATCTTGACGAATGCCGAGACGATTCGCACGACTGTTCGCATATTTGTGTCAATGTATTGGGCACGTACGAGTGTTCTTGTCCAGCTGGCTTTAAGCTGGGTCGAGATCATTTCACGTGCGAGGATATCAATGAATGCTCAATCACGGTGAATGGAGGTTGTTCCGACAAGTGCGTCAACACGCTTGGATCGTTCTATTGTGAATGTCCCGAAGGACATTTTTTGGCGAGTGACAATGCCACGTGTGTTGATGTTGACGAATGTATTCCCGAAATAAAGAAGTGCTCGCATGATTGCATCAACACAGTTGGAGGATTTCGATGCGTATGTCCGTCCGGCCTAGAATTGGCAGATGATCGAGTGTCGTGCTTGGACATCGACGAATGCAAGGACAGCGTGAATGGTGGATGTTCGCATATTTGCGAAAATTTTGAAGGAAGCTACCGATGCCGATGTCCACCTGGATTTGAGCTGGACGAAAATAAGAGGACATGTGCAGATATTGACGAGTGTGCAGATTTAAATGGCGGATGTTCGCACCGTTGTAGAAACCTTCCGGGAGGATATCATTGCGAGTGTGAAGCAAAGTCCCGATTGAAGCTTGACGGACGAACTTGCGAAACGGAGAATCCTTGTTCGTCGAACAATGGTGGATGTGAACAAATCTGTGAAGCTGCAGTTTCAGGACCTTTGTGCTCATGTAAGCGTGGCTTTGCGTTGGAGCCAAGCACCAACGTGACTTGTCGCGATATCGACGAATGTCGCTCCGAGCACAAATGCGAACATCGCTGTTACAATACTATCGGATCGTACGAATGTCGGTGTCACGAAGGATTCGTTTTGGATCCATTTAAGCGATGTACCGACATCAATGAGTGCGAATTTTTGAACGGGGGTTGCTCTTCTCATGCTCAGTGTGTAAACTTACCCGGCCGTTTTAAATGTGTTTGCCCGAATGGGTTTAAGCTGGCAAATGACAAAAGAACATGCTTAGGTATTGGCTGCTTTATTTTCATTGCTTTCAACAGGTTTCTCTCTAATGCCTAATCGAAATTGTATTGTAGAAATCAAAGACAACTGTATGCCATTGAAGCCGCCACGTAATGGAGAGATTCACTGCTCGCGGTCACGCCATAAGACACAGCTTTTCTATAAGACGAAGTGTTCGGTGTGGTGCCATAAGGGATACAAACTGCTGGGACCAACTACTCGACATTGTAATGGACTTGGCCAGTGGGATGATGGCGAGAACAGTTGCACACGTAAGAATTCTTGTTAAGCCATCTATCGAATGTAGAATTTAAAGATAACTACACCCCGCAGCTGTATCCTGTCCTAGACTTCCTCGTCCTGAACATGGAACAATTCTTCCGCCAAATTGTTTGCATGGAGAAATATACGCCGGTGAACGTTGCGTCCTACATTGCGGGCCGGGCTTCAAGCCAGTTGGAAAGCGTGCAACAGTATGCAACCTTGACCAAACATGGTCGGCTAATTCCAGCCTCTACTGTATCCCAGCTGGTGGTGTTCCAGACGTACTTCGTCCTGTTATTAAATGCCCTCAGGACACACTTGTTATCCTGCCTAAAGGACAGAAGACAGTTCACATTAAGCTGGAACAGCCGAAAACTAATGTCGACTACAACAAGTAAGTGGTCTCAAGCTTTCAATTGCTTCTTTTCTGATCGGCGTTTTTTCCCCAAAGGTACGTCGATACTCATCCAGACTGGGCGAAGTTCTTGGAAGCTCACTTTGGTGCCGGTGTACACGTTCTTACGTTCCGAGCGAGAAGTCCAAACTCGAATCTGCAGGAAGTTTGCCGAACTGTGATTACAGTTAAGGAAGCCCGGCCCCCAACGATAACGTACTGTCCATCGTCCTTTGACGTTCAGCTCGATCAGAATGAGCAGGCTCGTTCAGTTACGTGGAAGGAACCGGCATTCCAGTCACATGGACACCTGAAGCAGATTTATAAGTCACAGGTAAGATTAACCTAACAAGACTACAGTTTAAGAGTCTATGGTCCGGACTGAGAGGTCCGAAATTTTCTAATCTGGACAGAAAAGGACTTGCCTTCCAGTTCGATTAAAAACCATGTCGCATTAATACGACACTACTGCTTGATTCTCGATTTTATAGTTCTTTCTGCGATCTGCAATCGATTTTCACTAATGCCTTTACGTAATACTCGTTGACAATCGCAGTCAACCTAATAAAAATTACTGTGTCCGGCTGAAGACTCTTGTCGAGAGCGTTCTCAAGCATTCGGTGGTCTGTAATCACTGTTCTGGGTTGGAGAATATGCGAGTATTAGTATATGTATATGTGTGAGTATATGCGAGAGTATTCGCAAAGTATCTACGTTGTTCTGGCATATGTGATATGATCTATATCATATCGCCAAGTAGCCAATCGGATGCTTTGTAGCGCTGTATTTTGTGGTTGCTGTTTTTCTCACGATAAACCGATCGAGCAGAGCGGACTCCCAGAGTCCCAGGGTCGGATGTAACAATATTATGCAAATACAAATACAAAATCAATTTTTTTTTGTTCTCATTATGTTTTAAGATATTAAAGGGTTATTCAATAGGTCCTACATAACAATTTTGAACTTCAACTATTATGCTGTTCTGATCAATGTCAAAACGTCAAGGTTTACATTTTTTGAAGTTTACGAACGAGTAATGTTTGAAAAATATCTCAATTATTCTGTGCTTTACTTAAATAAAAAAATGTTATGTCCCTAGTATTTATTAACTCTATATGACGTAGTTTACTTAATATGATTTGTGTGTAAGGTTTCTTATTTCCTCAATTTTTCCCTTAATTAAACAATATTTCCTCAACTATAAGTTTCACTTTATAGTCTTGTTAAGCACTAAACACAATATTATAGTTGCGAAGGCTACTGCCTATTTTCTAAAATGATCAAAAACTGTGTCTATATATTTTATTATACGAGCATTTTTTCCAGCAATTGATTGCCCGAGTACTATTGGTAGAACTAGTGGAGCGATTAATGGAACAATATAAAGCAATATCATATTGGTTCCGGCAATATTTCGGCAGTATGGCAATGTTTTTGCATATGGTATATGCAAATTTCATGTACATATGTCAACTTTCGCGTGTTTCAATGCAAATATTTCAAAGTTTCTTTCTTTTGAAATTTGTCTGTCAAGTTTGCTCTTATTGTCGCATTGCTAGATATATTGAACAATATATTGCCCATTACAATTCAGCAACGATTTGATGAAAAGTTGACCACTTCGCTTGTTCCTATTATTGCTGTGTGTTGCCTTATATTTTCATGACGTCAAAATGGACGAATATTGCTTGAAATTAAGCAATTTTAATCGTTCCTCTGAGAGAACCTTAAGTATTATTGAAATAAATGAACTGTGAGCAAGGTCTTATGCCATTTACTCTACTAACCCAAGGATGTATAGATAGTTTTATCTGATCTCCTGCAACTTAGTTGCAGCTAATTGAAACAGTTGCAGCAACTGCATCAATTGTTGTATCTAATTATTGCAAATTTTGAAACCTGCGAATTATACACCTACATACTTACTTTACTAATTTTTTTTTAATAGATTCCGGGTGACCGTTTCACAGCTGGCGTTCATCACATACTTTACATTGCAACGGATCGCGATAGTCAGTCATCACGTTGTGAATTTAAAATAATCGTTCGGGGTAAGAGTAGTTTTTTCTACACTATGTTTTCTTAATTTTTAGTTAATTCTTTAAACACATCGATCTTGTATTGCAAAAATAATGTTGTTAGTGCAAAACTCGCGCTAAACTATAGTTCAAAAGTATTCACTGCGATATTTTTAATTTTCTCAAGATTTGTGTCAATATCCTAATGATTGTACATCTATTCTCAATTTCATCAAAAAGTGTACTTAGAACTATTCTGCGCTACACCTTCGAAATATCCCTTATCCATTTTAATATTTCCGATCGATTTGAATTTTATTTTCAGCATATCAAGGACCTGAAATTCGTGCCGCATACGAAACATACGAGGCAAATCGTCTTGAAAATCACGTTTCATATCTTTTATGTCCCGGCAAGGAAGCAATGAAAATCGAGACCAGTTATCCTGTAAGTAATATTCGAGTGTTTCATAAAAAACTACGACATCGTACATCTAAACGTAACTCACCACCGAAACATTTTATTGACATTTATCATTGGCTTATGTGATTAACCAACCGAGTGATTTGTTCTCTAATAATAAATAATTATCTGGATAATAGATTTAATGATAATTGTTTTTATTTATGTTTTTTTTTATAAATTATGGAGTTTAATACGTGGCATTATTTATTATTGTATGTGGTCGATTATACGAATATCACTTTTTTATTCGGTGGTTTCAATATTTAAAATGTTAAATTGTATTTTGTGTGTAGCTTAGTAAGTGTTTTTCGTGAATGCGTGTTTGTGCTGATAATAAAACTCGTTTTGTTTGTACCTTTTTAATAATTTAACAATAACAAATTGACGGCTTAAGCGGTGATTCGCATAATCCCATGCAAGGTGTGCTAATTGACTTATCTGTGCCTACCACTTAAACTGTATGCTCTAGTTCTGGTAGCACTCTCGGTTACGCTAAGTACAATTTGAATATGTTCAAAGTGGCATCCTTGCAGTGGGTTGAAATTCATTGAAACACAAATCTGCTTAATTTTTAAACTACTTATTAAAATCGCAAAGTCCTGCCATCAACTTGAAACCGCTAGTCTACCATATGAACTAATTAAGACTTCCAACTAAGCGCTCTCTCTCTACTTTAATATGAGATTGAGTCAAAGCCTTCATGGACTATGAGCGTAATTTTTAATTAAAATAAAAATGGAAAAGAAAAATACAATGGAACAGTTTTTGATTCGTTAACGGTCTTAATGGGTTAACTAACAGGTAAGTACCGGTTAAATCATATTGTAATATTCCGTTATGCATGTTAGACGGTAATGGTGTTATATAAACAATTAAAGCAACGCATGCATACTGTATTTTAGCGTAGATTCTTTCATCCGAAATTTTCACAGAAAAAAATATGTAAAACAGATTTTAAGCTTGGAAGTTTTTCGAGTTCTCATCGGATTATTTATGAGAGTAAAATAAAGGCAGGACTCGTAAGTCCTCTTAAAGTTTTTCGAATGTATAGTTCTGATTTATAGTCATAATTTCAACTCGTAAATTTCACATATGCAACTGACAAGTAACAGTTTTTAAGTGAAGTTCTGTCTGCAGTTTTCTCTGCATAACTGAAATGGGCTTGCAAAAAAAACCTCTCTACGAAGAACATTTTTACACAAAATTTTTTTTATTTATAAGTACAGATGGAAGTTTTTCAGGAGTATATCATGTCAGGATATGGAGTTGTTTCATATTGAAATAAAATAAAGTAGAGTAGTTACTGATTTAAAGTTCAATAAGTGTATGCATTTGTTACGTTTAATGAAAGTAGTTTTAATCATTGGCGTAACTATGATTTTTGTCTGGGGGCCAGGTCAAAAGTTCAATTGTGGCTTATAATGCCAATAAAAACTCTGTATAGTACCCAGTATTAGTGAAAATCGCTCAACAAAGGTATTATAATTTGTATCAGTGGATCCTGATGTACATACATACATATGAGCCGTTTATTTTGAAAGTGGGGCAAGTCCATTTTTAAAAAAAATTGAGATAATGATAATAATAGATAAAACTTACTATGATCTTTCTACCTGTAAGCAATTTGAAGTCAAGAAAAAAAATGGACTTGCCCCACTTTCAAAATAAACGGCTCATATATCAATTTCCACTTAAAAAATCTGCCAACAATCTGGGCGTAACTTTATTATTTTTCCGGCAGAAGTAAGGAACGCGTTCAATTCTGAAATGCGGTGTAGGCTACTATGTGACTGAAAACTTATCAAAAAGAACAAGATCATGGAAGTGAAAATCTGATTGGATCTGAGAGATATGGAATAGTTTATGAAAAAGTACACAATCACTTTACACCCCCTTAGGGGTCAATTTTCAGAAAATCTTGAAAACACTGCCTTGGTATTCATATGGAGAATACATAGAATAAAATTAAATTCATTATTTGGGACGAGGTAGTAGATATGTCGAAAATCGTGGTAAAATATGCATTCTATTTTCACAGATAATTTTTTTTGCCCCCCTTCTGAACGCCAATAGATATTCGTTTTTTTTATTCAAAATTATTTTGTTAGTTGATTTAGATATACACACCGAGTTTCAACATTGTAGCTTAAGCCGTTCTATATATAGGAAAAACACCTCCCACTTGTACCACACTACCCTTAGCGGTCGAATTTCAAAAAACCTTGAAAACACATTCTAGGTATTCATACGAAGAGTCCGTAGAATAAAAATGAATTCAATATTTGGAAAGACCTAGTAGATATGACGAAAATCGTGAAAATATATGAATTTTATATCTATTATATTTACAAATAATTTTTTTTTGCCCCCCTTTCTAAATGCCAATGAATATTCAATTTTTTTTGATCACAATTACTTTTCTAGTTGATTTACATATACACACCGAGTTTCAACTTTCTAGCATGAACCGTTTAATAGTTAGGAAAAACACCCCCTACCCCCGTAGTATACTACCCCTAAAAAAAATTATATTTTTCCAATATTCCGCAACTATAGCTCTATCTAAATACCAAGTTTAAGGCTTATATCATTACAGGTTCTCAAGATATAAGCATCGGAACTTTTTCCTTTTCACCCTCCCCCACCCTCCCCCTCTTCACCCTCAGCCCCAAAACTTTTTTCCCTACTAGGGTTTAATTAGCGCTACTTCTGGTAAAAATTCTAAGCATCTATCTTAAACTGTTCTTGAGATATGAAATGTATTTGATTTGAAAAATTCTCATCCCCTCCATTTCTATGCTCCACCTCCCACTTAAAAAATTTTACTTTGATCAATCTTTTTTTGTCAACCTTTACACCCAAACCAAATTTTATTTTTCTAGAGCAATTGGTTCATGAGATATCGTAATCTTAAGTTGTTCACCCCCCACCCCCATACACAACTTCCCCCACCCAAAATTTTTCTTCATTCTGTTCTCCTAGTATAACTACAAATATGTTTTAAGTTTGAATGGTGTGCCATTAACGGTTTAGGAGATATGGATTTTAGAATGTGTCTATCTCACCTTTTTTGGGTTTCGAACGCATTACATTTCCCCCCACTCCCACACCCCTTGATCAATATTGACAATTTTTCTGCAAATGGGTCTACTATCAGAGCTCTATAGAAACTCCAGCTTTCAGCTTCCTAACATTAGGGGTTACTGAGATCTGGAAAGCAAAATTTTCGGTCTAAAACACTTCCCCCTCACACCCCCACCCCTAAAAATTTGGTCACTTCAAGGCGCCTACCCCGTCTATTCGTTAAAAAAATTTCAATTTAATATCTCAAAGCGTTTGGCAGCTACGAGCCTCCAAACGATCTTGCGTACGGCGTACGGCGTACGGCGGACAGACGGACTGAAAATTTTTATTGCTTTTTTCGCGTCTACTAGTTATGAAACGTGAAAATAAAAATTTTGAGGGTAGCAAATTTTTTTTTTTAAAAAATCAATCACAATACTTAATTATTAAAATAATAAAGTAAAATCACGAGGAACTTGAAACGTTCGACAAGACGCTAATACCATGGATACACTGCTTGTATAAAAATCATAACATCGTCAATATCACCAGTGTATCACGCAATAATGTGCATAAAGTACGTCAACGAGCAGATATCAACGTAATATCTAACTTGTTTCCCTGTATATAAATTCGATAATTTTATCTGATACAGCCTTCTTTTAACTGCTATCAGCGCCATCTGTTACTAAAATCAACTGAAATTTTTATATTCTTCCGTCAGTTAAAATTTTTTAACAAACAATCTTAAAATAATTTTTTTTGTTAAAAAATATTAGTTCTTTGTAACTTTTGTTGTTTAATACTTAAAATAGAGGCATTTGAAATGGCCGTGTAGAAGTTTTTATATAAATGTAATGACAGCGCTACGCAGTGAAAACCAATTCAATTTCTTATCACTCCTTAGAGATATAACGGAATTCGTGAAAACGTGTTCAACACTTCTTGGGAGCTGAAAATGTTAATTATTACGCAAGCCTGTGGAAGTCAAAAGATATTCGATAACTAATCAAACCTGAGGTAAATGGCAGAATTCGTGAAAATGTATAGAGCGTCCTTACACCCCCTGAATTTTTAAAAATCTTCAAAACATTTTCTAGGTATCGACGTGAAAGAAAATCAATTCATAAGTCTAGAAAACCTAGAATTAGTTAGATAGATAAAGATGCGACGAAGTTCGAGAAAATATATGCATTTTATTTCACTGATCTATTTTGTTGACCCCCTTCCGTACGCCAAGGGATATTTGAATCTTTTTTAATATAAATTACTTTACTAGGAGATTTACATACACTTACTAAATGATAAAATACCCCTTTATGTAGCTACCATACAAATGCAATTCGCGAATTGTAAAAATTGTAAAAATACGTGAAGGAGATGATATTCTTTATGTAAATGAAATAGTTGCAATGGTTCAAAAACCGAACTGGGTCTTTAAAACGACAGATTGTGAATTTTAGAATATGTAGCACACACTACCAATTAAAATGAATATGGGTAGTTCAAGTAGATGCCCTATAACTTCAGAGTTCATCTCTATCCCAAATCTTTCTACTGCTTTGGTAGGGTAGCTACCCATAGCAGATCAAAACCCTAAAAACTTCTGATAGCTTTTAATGGGAGGAGGGTTTTAAAGACGTCATACATATTTAGAGATTTTTAAAAAAATGAACGCTAGATGTCACCTGCATGGGAACCTGTTAACCTTTAAGGAATCAGTTTTTTTTTCTACTGAGACTTTAAAAATTTTACGATTCGATTTTTCGATTTTGACTTGTGTCACTTAATATTATAACTTATTATAATTGTTGTTGCCTACCACTTAATTTCCAAGCGTTGCCACATGTTGTTTCAGTTTTGGCTTTCAAACTTCGTCCTTATCACTTAAGAGTTTATGTAAAGTTGAAAGTAGAAGTGTGTTCCTCTCCTCAAAGTGGGTTCTCGTGTACAAAGAACAAGCAACTCCTTGTCGTCATCGAAACTGCAACTTCATATAAGAAACTACCCTGAGTGGAATATCCTGACAGTTTTAATGAATTCCTTGCATGACTCTCGGGAAAATTTTCTTACCGAGTTTGGTTTAAGTTAAGCTTATGAATAAGAAACGAATACCTACGCTAGGTATACGATTTCTACCTACACTTTACGTAGTCAAGCTCAGGGCATTATAACTCTGTTTGTGATTGATAGTTCGAGATTGATGCGATACGAGAATATACCCGTGAATGATATTGATGATCTGTTCGGATTTGAAGATGTTTTCCTTTGGGCTAAGGTTTTCGGACGACTAGACCGAAGTATTTATTGTGTGAATCCCCCAGACTGAAACGGATTTCGGCAAGACAGAAGCGAAAAGTTTCGATTGCGGAGAGAACAATTTAAGTCGCCTGGGAGTTATTAGTCATGGAAGTGGATCCATAAGTAACGAGGATATCGACTACTTGGTCGTATTCTGGAAGAATGTTCTTATGCACAATTGGGAATATGTGAGATTACGTTATGAGTCTCGGTTTCAGTCATTAACTTTATGGTTGATATGTAAAATCGATTTTAGGATGGAACATTTTTAAATTTTTTTTTATTAAGCAGATATTGGAGTTGAAATTTAAGTTCGATTAAATTTTTTTCAATTACTCTACGAAACTGGGATCAACCGGTGTTGAGGATATGACAGTTGAAAAATCTTCACTGGAGAAGCTAAATTATTAGGTCCCAAGGAGCTGTTTTGTCATCAGATGGCTTTGACTCAGTAGAGGGTCTATCCTGCCTACTATATGAAACTTCCTTCTAGTATTGCTGAAGATTTCTCCACACTAGCGAAATTTTTCATAGCTAGGAGAGTGCTTGATTTGAAGATGGGACGTTCGGAAGTGAGCTGTTCCAAAAGCACACTTCATTGAACTTTTGGTGAACTGCAGTTCCACGTGACAAAGAACGTACTGAAGAAAGGAGGAACGATCAGTTCTGGAATCACTTACGAGTTCCGGAACTACTTCACGGGAGCATAAGTTTTGATTTTAGGTTTACGTGTTCTAAATCGGAACGAGGGAATGCAGAGTTCCGGAACTACTTCACTGAGCTCTTCAGCCAACAACTCGCATTACCAATTATTATGTCATAACTACTCCCATAACTCGACCCCGGGGGTATTGAGCAATAGACTAACAACTATAATACCCAAAAAAGAACCAATTGCGTCAAAAAATGCTACAGAAAGGCCAAAGTCCGATTTAGAATTCGCGAAATTGGGTATATACTATGTACTTTTACCCTAAACTGAATGAATATTCGCACTGCGAAATTTTTAGTATACCAACTTGCGAATTACAACTGTAATTTGCAGAAACTTCAAAGATATTTGAATGGGAGCGGTGGGTTTCAACGATGTTTCTATGGGAGCGGTGGGTTTCAACGATGTTTCTATGGGAGCTACGCGTACTATTCTTCAACGAAACCACATAGTTTTAATGTAATCATTAAGAAAGCCACGTAAAACTTTTTGAATACTTATTTATCTCCAGAATAAAGAAAGACGGTTGGCTATGCCACCATCGGATTTCGTTGCAGATTGCATTCATGAACTAATTCCGAAAATTCCAGCATCACGAAGACGAACGTTTTTTTTAGGTAAAATCTCTATGAACCTCATTTTAAATGCAAACAGTTTCTGTTTAATATGCATTTTGTGCTTATTGGAAAAGTTGGCCAATATTTCAGATAAATACAAACTAAAATTTTCGCAAATTCTATGTTCGTCACACTACTCGTATTCATATATTGGGACAAACTAAAGGAATGTCCATATTTATAAATTGCACTCACTGATATAAAAAGCAATCTACTATTGGAAAGTTGAATATGACACATATTCATTGAACCAAATCAAATTGCTTCAGAAGGATTTCAAAATAATTTTCTGTTTCAATTGAATTAGCAAATTTTAATGAAACTATCCTTTGCAGTCTTATTAATAATTTTCTTTTTTAATTTATGTACTAGGTAGCATGAATTGTGGGCTCGAATTAAACTCATGAAAGGATTTTAATCTTTACGATATATCGTTATATTTTTAATATTAATTTCGAAAATATAATTTTAAATTATCATGTAATTGTCCTTCCCGGTATATAATCTTCGGTGGTGGAAACATTTCAACTATTTATTCTCGGACGTAACGTTATTATTTTTTGGGTAGAAGTCCGGGATGCATTTATTGCTGGGATGTGGTGTATGTTACTGTACGACTGATAAGAAAAAAAGGACGATTCAAATAGACTTATTCTTTACGTTGTCAATCCCATAGTAGTTTTCTGTACTTTACACCCTTTCAGGTGTCGAATTTCAAAAAATCTTGAAAACACTTTCTAGGTATTTATATGAAGAATACGTAGAATAAAAACGAATTCAATATTTGGGAAGACCTAGTAGATATGACGAAAATCGTGAAAATATATCAATTCCATTTTCACTGAGAATTTTTTTTATCAAAATTGTTGCTCGAGTTGGTTTACATATACACACCGACTTTCAACTTTCTAGCATAAGCCGTTCTATAGTTAGGAAAAATACCCCCTACCCCGTACCATACTACCCCTAAAAAGCATAATATTTTTCCCATATGCCGCTACTGTAGCTATATCTAAATACCAAGTTTAAGGTGTATATCTTAATGGGTTAGGTTAACATCGAAACTTTTTCCTTTTCACCCCCACCCTCTACATATAGCCACATTCCCAAATTTTATTTTCCTACTTGGGTTCAATTAGCGCTACGTCTGGTAAAAATTCTAAGCATCTATCTTACGCTGTTTTTGAGATATGAAACGTGTTATTCTTTGGAGAAATTCTTATCGTTCCTATTTCACAATTTTACATTAAGAAATCTTTATTTGTCGACCTTTATATTCAGAATTTTATTCTTCTACAGGAATTAGTTCATGAGATATCGTAATCTAAAGTTTTTCACAACCTACCCGCGTACGTCACTGCGCCACTCAAAAATTTATTTTCAAACTTTTCTCCTAGTATAACTACAGGTATTTGTTAAGTTTGAATTATGTGCCATTAAGAGTTTAGGAGATATGGATTTTAGAATGTGCCAATTTCGGCTTTTTCGCGTTTCAGACGCATTATTTCCGGCCCACTCCAACACCCCTTGATCGATATTGACAATTTTTATGCAAATGGGTCTACTGTCTACTATCTATATAAATTCCAAGTTTCAGCTTAGTAGCATAAGCGGTTGCTGAGATCTAGAAACCAAAATTTTCCGTCTAAAATGCTTCCCCCTCCTACTCCTCCTAGCCCTCATACACCCACTAATAAGAATTTGGTCACTTCAAGGAGAATTTAAAATCTCAAAGCATTTGGGAGCTACGAGCTACGAGAGCTACGAGATTTTACGTACGGCGGACAGACGGATTGAACATTTTTATTGAAATGAATGAAACGTAAAAAAAAAATGGTTAGGGTAGCAAATTTTTTTTTTAAAAAAATCGATCACAATACTGTATTATTACAATAACAAAAAATATCAGTGATTTTGTATTCAATTGCCGCCAATGAAATTGCCCAACTATGTTGTAAACCACCTTGGTACCACCTGGATAAATAATTTTAGTATTCCACTGGAGTATCTTAAAATCCAGATTAATCTCCAATATCCGACCATAAAATTGATTATTTATTTTTAATACGTTAATTCTCTTCGAAAAAGCGTTATGTTGCTCCTCAAAGATTGATTCGATTGCGCTAAAATAATTTCCACGGAACTGCTTACCCGGCCATCAATCACCCAGCCCAATCTTAAAGTCCACCCGTTTTCTCCTCAAAGTCCGGCGAAAACCACTTCTTGCCCCAATGCATTACATCTTTTGGGGTAATAATTTATCGGATTGTCAAGTTTCGAATGCGGAAATCCAATAAATTTAATGGCTCCGAAGCATCGAGTCGAATTTGATATTAGGTCGGAACGGTGGCGAATAAATTTCACCGTAAAAAAGGCCCGTGGTCCCGAATGAAATATGTGCTCCTGCGGCCTGGAAATATTTTCCAAATTGAAAGCCTCCCTGAATCGAACTATGGCACCTGCATGAATATCGTGGAATCTTTGATTTCATAACCAGGTCCTGCCGCTCCCCCCAATTCTACGGGTACAAGAGTTCAAATAGTCATTCAGTAAAGCCGGTAAGGGTTGTTAGAAGGTACCATCGTATAGATCTACCATAAGTGCAGATACTTACCTGTATTAATGCACGCCAGTGTTACATTAACTTCGAAGACTTTGACAATGGATTGAATCGACGTTCGTGTTTCTCGTAAGCCTTAGTGCACACTACAGGTGAATGGGTGTTCTGCCCGGCAAGAATGATGAACTGCAGGTACACTTGGTCGTTTACATGGTACATTTGCAATATACGGGCAGGACATGCAAAGTTGAACTCGTTGCCACTTTGGGATCCTAGCTCCTGTATCGCCTGTCTGCCAGCCACCTGCATTCGAATGATGTTGACTCTACTCCACTTAAGACCGGGCTGTGCATAATGCATTTACCCCAAAGGAGGAACAGCATTACTGTGAAGTTAGAGTTTTTTTGGCCTAGGGTGATACCGTCGTCTAAGGGATTGCAGGCTCTTTGCAATTTTCCTCGACGATGAATTCTTACCGAAGCCACCCCGGTTCCAGCTCCAAAACCACCGAACTTAATACAAACTCCAGTACAGCAACTTTTCCGTTCCTAAAGTTTAACGAAGACTCTCCAGAACGCATTTGAATTTTACGAAAGTACAGAGAAATGTTTGCAGTAGCGGACCAACTATATTTGCTCCTGTTGTTGTGGTTGTTGTTGTTGTATTTGAAGGTGTCTTTTGGCGAGATGATGAAGGACGAAAGAAGTGCAGGAGCGTAGCGTGAAGATATTTTCGAAATTTATTCTTTCCTTAAACACTTTAATGGAGGCGCTGGTTTATGTGAATGTTTTCTGGAAAGTAGTTGTTACGATAGCACTTGGTAATACCACTTTGTAATGGAGGGTACGTATGAAGCATACGAAGTTTAGACTTATGGAAAGTGGTGTTTAGTTTTTGTTCGGGACTTAAGAAGCTGCAGTAAATTATGAAGTGTGTATATTTTGCCACTACTTTTTACGATTAGAGTTTTCGTTAACACTTTCTTAAGTCAATAATTTCTCTCTTTATGTAGAAACTATCTAATTTTACTTCACTATTTTAACAATAATGTATTTCGATGGAGTTTTTAAGATAGTATATTACCGCGATATTTGATGCATATTTTTCAGTCGATCACAAAGGGCAATTTCTTTTTTCGGACAAGTTGAAAAAAGAAATTGCCCGTCTACTATATACACAAACGCGTTAGAAGGCTCGTATCTAACAACCCTTATTAAGCTATTAAGTTGAATTTTATTTGGCGAGTAGAAAGTGAGATAGAGAAATTTCGGTTTGTATACCTCATTAATGGCTTATCCTAAGAAGTTGAAACTCAGAAGTTATATAGGTAGAGTTACGATAGTAGATTAAGTTCTTGACATAGATGTAGGGGTATGGATTGCAGGGTAATTGGAACTTTTACTACGAATTGATAGATGAGTGAAATGTACTAGCTCCTTTCGGTAGCTACTATAAAAAATGGAAACACATGACATCACTTATTTTATTACACAAATGACAGAGAACCCGTTCTAAGGAATTATAAGATTTTGCACAATATAATCAAACTGCAACTGGTGGGAGTCACGGATACGTAGTCGTAAACACTTGGTTGTGATACAGGCTAAAGCCTGTCACCGGAAAAAGAACAATGTTACAGAACTACGCTCGAAGATTAAAGCGGGAAGTAAAATGTGTGCCGAAATGTTTTCTCACGATATGGAACAAACGAAAATAAAAATTTTGTTATTGAGCATTTGTGTGGAACTCTTCAATACACTCATGGTTTATGTACAACTCAATGACTTGTTAATGGTTGCACTCTGATTGTTTGCTTTAAAATATCCATGAGGAGCAAAATCCTTTTACTGGGTATATTAAAACAATTCTAAACCAGATATTCATCCAAACAGAGAAGGCCACTTCATAGCTATTACATATCGTAGCATTGGCTTTAGGTTGTTCTAAACACTTGAAATCCAATCCAGTTTTCTGCTTTTCTAGTTAAGTAAACTCTTCCGGTTTTATCTAGCTTACAGCCACTCTCGATTCAACTTAGAAGATATCCCTATTTGTTCGAATAATTCACACCGTGTGTTTGTTGAGATGCTATCTTCTGAAGTTATTGCATTACGGACTTAATCGAATCGTACCTTCTTCTCTAAAATTTATCTTAAATTAGTGGTAGAAACTTGAGATATGTATGTCGGAAAGTTTGTAAGTCCGAGCTGGGAAGGAGTGTCACGACAATAAGTAATTTGGTAATTAATAATGATTGGACTTGTTGGAATCTTTGGGCATTTATTGCTATGATACATCTGATCCAGACTTTTGATTCTGTAGGAATGTTAGTATGTACAGCAATCAGTAGAAATGTAACAACTGGCTACAGAAACACCCACAACTGGCACTACTGGAATTATAATCGGGGTAATATCGGCATTATCATCAGGAGAATCTTGGAAGTGTTTAGTTCTTTGGTAAACATCTTGGTTCCGTGAAAAAAGAAGGCGAGGCTTGAAACCAAAAATAGCTACAAAAGTGTCCAAGATACCAATATCCAATAAACTACTGTAGTATACGCAATTTATTATCAAAATAAAAGAATGGCTAAAAAACAGTATATTTTCCTCTGATTCCCATTGATTAGACGTGACTTACAAAAAAATACCTTAAAAACTAATAGTATCGCAAAACCGTATGCATTACGTGTATTGGGTCAGTTAAATTTAGTCCGTCGAGCCGGAAATATTTTGTCCGTCGATTCGAACTTCACTTTTTAAGTGCAATCTCACTCATAATTGTGGACTACTGTTTAGCAACAATATATTAACATTAGAAAAAATAAAATAAAATAGTAGGTAATATATTTTCAAATCAAAAAGGAAAGAGAGATAAATTCCTAATGTTTCACATTTAATCTGAAACATTGTTGCATGCGATTTTCATTTAACGTGAGTAGTCCACTTCACGCCCTACATTCATTTAATGAATCTCCACCCAATAAGTCAATTGACTGGTTCTATTGAAATTGATATTGCACTAAATATAATATTTCCCTTTACTACTTCCATAAATTTCTCATAACTTGGGGTACTTTCCAACATAAACTTTCATTAACGAGTGTATTGCTAATAAACGACCAATGCATGCCGAAATTATCCCATTTCGATAGATGCCAGCTCTTCTTCCATCGACCATAATAGTGTCATAACAGTATCCCAATTAAGACCGCGATGAACTGTTTAATACACCGCATATGTGACCAGAACCATCACTACGCCGCATATACATAAAATTAATTAAGTTCTCTGTTCAGAAATCATAACAAATTGTCCATTGCAATCAAGTTCTGACCTATTGCCATCAGGAAGAAGTTTACACTACTAAGCGTGCACCGTAAATACAAGGTTCTGGATATGGTGAGGATTGTGCTAACATCAGTGACACTATATTGAGACCATTTCTCATAGTTGCAGTGACCGCAATGTCGTCATCGTCATACCGGCACTGGAATGTTGCAGCTGTTTGCAATTTCGTCCAGAAAATACTTTGGATAGTATGCAGAAATGTTAATTGCACATTCCTTCATTTTGTGGAACCATACGCATATAGTCCAGTTCGAAAACGCATAAGTTACCCTACTTTAACCATCTATTCAACTTTTTGTTTACACCTTTAAAAAAGAATTTAGATTGAGAGTGAAAACTTTTCTGTCCTTGATATGGAAGTTTAGTTTATAAACCAACGTTGTCCCGGCTTTAGAAAAATTACAAATTGGTCATCCTTGCAACGGTGTTGTGTCGACTTGACGACGTCGTGCCGATCGTGTGTTGTGTGTAACAAGCAAATAGATACGCCTGGTGTCATGGAGATTGCAGCATTCAAACTCTGCCAGCGGTGGTGAAATGAGTACCAATTGACTGTAACTATCGACCGAGTGGTTTGAGCAATGTGCGCATGGCCATCGGTTAAATGGCTTAGTCGGTCAGATAAGAATGTGCGCAGTTCGATGCAATCAAAAAATTGTACAGCTGTTTAGTCTCCAGTGTGCGCTAGCCCTAAAAATCGGATGCCACTTTCTTACTGAGACGTCGTAATAACGTCATCCCGACTGAAAAGATTCATTTAATATTCTCAGTTTAGACTAGAGTCAACAACACGGATTGAATTGAGTTATATCCATACCGAAGTGCAAGACAGTTGATGAATCAAATTTGTGTTCCTGTGCGCAACGCTTTATGGCAGCGAAATCTATCAAAAGATTAAAAGCACTGAATTTCTTTTCTTTCCCCTTAGTTGAAAATCTTAATTTTTTTATCGCTTCTGATTAGCCCAGCTTTGTTCACCAAAAATTATGAAAGGTTTTACGGACTTCGTTATAAATTCGTTGTATATTTTTAATAGGGTATAAAATTCATTTTAATTTGAGAACACCTGGAGCATTAAAGTTGAATTTTTAAAGCTAAGTGCATTAATTACGTCTAACACATTAGATAGACTATACTGCATGCATCAGATTAAATTGAGGAATGTGTTATTATTATTTTTTTTTAGCTTATTATGTATCTATATTTACTGCATAGTTATAATTTTAAAGATTTTTTTTTTATAACTATTTATTATTTTTTTAGATGAACCTACCTGTCGGATGTTACATTAAGAACGTTCGAATCAATCCAAGTATGCGCAATCAGCTTAGAAGACATCGCCGAATTCACGGAAGTAAGTAGTTTTTGCTTTACAGACTGTATTTATTACAAAGCAAGGACAAAACACGAATCGGGTTGGGTTCCAGATTTAGATTTTTAATTGAAAGGTGGTATGTATTACTAAGCTCGCACTGGCTAATTGATTGTGGCAACTATCATATCACTGTTCTCACTACTATTTGCGAAAGTAAAGCCCCGTTTTCACGGCGATAGTTTTGTACGATAGTACTTTCGCGAAAGTATAGCACGATAGTATGATAGTGTTATGTATAATGTGACAGTCTGCTGTTTACACGGCGCGATGTGCGATAGTGAAATTAGACATGTCACTTGTCTATCACGTAAACACAAAATCACGTACTCACAAAACCTCGTACACACAAAATCAAAATTATATTTTCTTGCAACTAGCAGCAAGTCACAATATCGAAATTATCAAATATTTTTATGTTTTGAAATTAAATATTATTTTTTTAACCTCAAATGTCAATTTCAAGATAAAATTATCGCGATAGTTCTATCAACTATCTCGTCAAGCATGAAAGTACGATAGTGCTATCATGACAGCGCGGAAGTAACTATCGAGAAGTTTTCATGGTGATAGTTATGACGATAGTAATTATCATGCCAGCAACTATCGCAAAAACTATCGCCGTGAAAACGAGGCTTAAGTATTACTATTGTAGTGATATGATATAGTTCGCAGAACGATCGTACAACTTCTACACGTAAGTTACAGTTTTTTGGGTATATGTGATCTTGATTATCTCGTTTGGATGGATAAATACAGATTCAGGATTTTTGATACTCATGGAGCAAAAAATAAAAAAAAAACACTGTGTCAAACATTTGACAACATTTGATGACAAATCCAATCGAAAATGTAGTCATCAAACAGTAGAAAAATTAATTAAAATTTGTTTTCTTTGTTAAATGTTTGCTTGTTTGCTTGTTGCTCTCTGCAGCTCAATACAAGCTTTAGAATCCTTAGGGCAAAATTGAAACTATACAGAAACTGTTTGGAACAGAACTTATTAGTTTCCATCATAAATTTCACGTTAATGTCACATCATAATAATTTGAATATTACCCCAACATTTCATTAAAACTTCCATTTATTTTCGGACCATAATTAATCTTAAAATTATAATAAAAGCCATCAATTTTTCGGTAATTTTTTTTTTTTGACAAATTGAAGAATACCATGGTTAATTGCATTGCAACCGTTTCGTGAAATATTCCAACGAAGAACGATTAAAATTTCCTTTGTCACCCAGTTGGGTGCGTTCATTTTCCACTTTTCCGACCGGAAAAGTAATTAACTTCACTAAGTGGTTTTGTCTGCATGAAATCCTGTCCACTTTTAGAACTGTTACGAACTAGTTTCATCCCATTTACCTTTTGTTCTTAAACTTACCTGCCGGCCAAACTGCATCGTATTCATTTCATGTGGCCACTGCAACTATCTACAGTCGACGGAAAATACTTGCCAAAAGGACTTTTCAGGAATGGTTGGTATAGTTAAGGAGTTTCAGGGTGAAAATTGAACAGATATTTAAAGATTTCGGATTATTTTTACCTTAAATTTTAATTGACACTTATAAATAGTTGTTTTGTGTTTGTTTGTGTTTTCTTGTTATTATATTATTCATCTTTTTTTTTTTAAATTTATTTTTAAACATTTAACATAATAGTAAATTTGCAGAGTTGCCTATTGTGGGCGGTTCCAACTCGTGCTTACGTTTAAGAAATGATTTAAAGTGGGATATGCTTATTTAGTCAGTTTGAAAATTATATTTATCAGTTAGTAAAATACCTTAAAGCTTATTATCTATTAGACATCTTATTGCAAATGCTCTTCTCTTCTTCTTAAATATTGTCATTAATTTCTTCAAAGTTTTCTTGTGTGTTTTATTTTTTTGGGGTTTACACTATCTTTTATCATACGATTAGTAGCCGTGTTAAGATGAAGCGTCGGTTTTACATAAATACATGATAAATTCCGATCCTATTGTGTTATTCTCATAAATCTTTAGAGTTTTTATTATTTACAGTAAAAAATTCTACAATTAAAATTTTTTTCTTTCGCAAAAAATACAGTAAAATAAATTAAAAAAAAAAGAAATTCTAGACGTTCCTTTTCTTTTCAACGAAATATTAATGGAAAATCTTGCTTGTTTTACAGATAATATCCTTCGACATTACTCAACATGGGATAATCCAAACTTCCAAGCTGCTCAGCATTTCATGGATAGACGTTGGGGCTAAACATTAGCCTTAGCCACTTTCTAAAAGAATTTATCTTTCGGGAAGAAGTAAGCAGAATTATTGCAATATTATTTTCGTTTTTTATTTCAATTAAATCTTATGAGAATCGAACAAAAGAGATGTTCAGCAAATGATTTTTGTATATTTGAACTAACCATTTCATTGTTTTTAATAATACACGTCATTTATTTTTACTTAATTTTTGTATCATAATTTTGTATCATAATTTTTAATGAGAAAATGTTCGGTATAAAATAAATAAATAAAAAAAAATGCATTTACTAAAATATAATTCAATTTAAAATCAAGTTTTTCTTTTATTGTTCGCTATTTTGCGAAAATGTTGTTTTGACATAGAGATGGCGTATGAACGTTGTAAAAACTAATTTCTTACGTAGAGAAGTGTTTAAGTTGGAGCGTCTAAATAGGAAACGCTTTAAGCGATTTTCACAAAGCTTTCGGGAGCATGGTTAACGTTAGAGACCTTATACTCTTGCATGGTACACAACCAAATCCAGAATATATGTAACATAACTTGTTGCATTCGATGTACCCGTAGAAGTTAGATAGATTTTACTTACTAACGGATTAATTGGAGTAAAATTTCTAATTCTCTGTATGTTTCGCCTCCCAGTACGTTGATATTGCATTGATGGGTTAGAAAAGGCTCAATGATTCTTAACTGAATAAAAACCACATTCATTCTATTCGTCTCAAGATTTAGTTCCCGAAATTTCAAACTTTTTTTTACAACCCTTAGCTTTGCTCCTCCATATCAAATGTTGTATGGGGTGGTATTTGTTACAACTAAATTATTTATTTTAAAGTTAACGTTTGGGCGGTTAGGACAGATTTTCCTGAAATAGGGCTTAACTCGTTTCATTTCTGAGATGGTAGGGGTCTCATCCCCAAGACTTCCATTACTACGCCACTAATTTCACAAAAAAAAAAAATACCGAAAATAATATTACAATTCTTCCGATTGATTCTTATCTTAATCGATCTAATCGTTGTCTATAAACGCTACAGCTTAACTTAGGGAGTATTCCAAATTTTATAATTACTTCTTTCTTACTTACAATCGACTACCATATTTACACTAGACTTGTTCCAGACTTGCGTTCGTTTCGATCCAGCTTCACTTATTTGTAGAACATATGATATATGGGCAGTGGATGATTCAATGTTTGGCGATATGGTACATTAACGAGCAGCTTGAACACACATCGGGTCGTATATCCTGCCTGATCCCGTGCAACATAAACGATTTGATGGCTACCAACCCCGAAGCTATTGCCAGGACTCTGTAAAGAAACGAGCAAATATGTTATAGGATTGAAGGACATAATCTTTTTCACACGAACAATAATTCCGTTGGCTTTTGAAACTTACGTTTGTCCGCGATATTTCCGTCACGTTAACGTTATCGGTGAAAATCGGCTCGTTCCAGGCAATTTTTATGCTGTCGTGTTGTTCGTCCAGTGAATATTTCTGCGTTCGGGGACAAAATGTGAGTCCTGGTGGCTTGCCCTCTAAACATTAGTTTTTTAGGAAAAAACAGGAAGAATGATGTCAGAAAAAAATTGCCATCCCTCTTACGTACTAGACAACAGACTCAATTTTGGATATTTGAATATCTTGCACCTACCCAGAACGGTTATGGTAAACGAACAGGACACTGTCAGCTTGGAAACAGGATGCCGAGCTGTGAAGGTAATGTTCCGGATACCGATCTCCAAGGCAACTTCCGAGTTCCGAAGCCATTCCGGTGAAATTGTCACATCTCTGTCATAATTAACATCAGTTTTGGGCCGGGGAATTCTTAGTTTGGCCATACTTTCGTTGGGTGGCGTCTCCAGGACAATGTCCGTCGGACAGATGAGCTTCGGTTTCGGGTAACCTACGAAAATTAGCAATTTCAAATGAAATTAGTAATGGAAATGCATTTCCCAGCGACCATAGATTTTGTTGCAGTCCAGCCAAAAAAGGATTTTGGCCGAAACTACACATTCATGCCTATATAGCTGCATTAAGGATAATATTGAAAATTGGTTACGTACGAATGCATGTCCCATCGCCATCGCCTGTCCATGCTCCGTTCGTGCTGCACTGCTTCGAAAATTTCCCATTTATACGAAAGCCGGTTGGACAGCGTAGAACACATTGGCTACCAGGACGATTTGTTATCCTTCGACGTCCTCCAAAGCCATTCGCATCGCCACCGACTATATCACTAGCGATTGGCCTGCTGCACTCAAGGTAGCCGTGTTTCGGTGGAAAGAGTGGCGGACAGGAGCTATCTGTTGAACTATTCGCCACTGTAAAAAGTTTAAAATCGTTGAAAAAATGGCAGTGATTGAATATATGTTTGCGGCATTATAAAGGTCGGTAAAAAGAAAATTAAGTGGAACTTTTGAGTTATGAGTCCGCTGGGAGTAGATTATATTCTCCGACTTTTCGATAGTTTTAAGGTAATGTGGTGGTTTAACAGAGACATCTGGGTGTAGTACACTCAGGTGTGTAGGGTTGATTGAAGACTCCCCCGGGCCATCGATTGAGGATATCGATATACCATAATAGCGGCAAGGGGCTGAATTGTTATAGGTTAAAGGACTCGTCAAGACAATAATTGTCTTATGGAAACTTTAGGCTTTAACTTTAATAATGAGCACTAGAAGAGAAACATAATACACTAGCCAGCAAATCGAATTCAATATGTAATCTAATTTTAACATATCAGAGATATGTTGGTGGTCGAATATCTAGGATATCTCACAACAGTGAAATTTAACGAAATTCTTAGAAATCATTATCACTTTTCCCTCATCCTTTTTTAGTCACAAATAAGAAGGTCAATGATAATCTGTCACCAATTTTTTTTAATGAAATAACTCTCTAGTACATGCTCGATAATCCGCCATAATCCTGCACTGAAAGAAATACTAAATGTGATTCTTCCATAGTTGCAGTGACTATAATTTATTTATTATAGCTATATTAAAATAGAAATGGTTGTCCTTGCCATAGCTTATAGTTCACAAAAACAAACAATGGTTGCAATAAACATATTTGTTGATTTTAAATTAATAAGGTCGCGCTAACTGTAATTTGCCGTTTTATCTATTGTATAAGTAGCGTACTTAAGATTTGCCATCAATTTTTTAATCTGAAGGTTATACTATAATCCACCGATTCGGATAATCCTCCGGCTATTCTATCTTAACAGAAAGAGTGATATAAAAAACACAATATGTTAACTAACATGTTTGTACTGACCATCTCTAATCAAATGCTATAGTTGCACTGATCATTTAAAGTTATGTCAATATAGTATGGTTGACAATCATATCTATAATATCTTACCTTACTTGATTGACACACCATCCAGCATGGATGTGGGAATTATTTTATTAAATTTCATGGTTTCACTAATCATAGAATATTGTTATCGTGATTATAGTATACTTTTACATCATGTAACTAGAACTAATGGTATAAAAATGTTAAATTTCAGTACGGATATACATTAGAGTCTCGCTAATCCGGATCAATTAAAACCACCCCCAATCCGGATTATGCGGGAATTCGGATTACCAAAGGTATATGAAAATTATTGAAGATATACATGTTGTATGTTTAATGCAACCAAAGGTACTATATTTTTACAAATTATATGCTAATGGCTAGGAGCATCATATTCACGATCATTGGAAACATATCTGCTTTACAATAGCTAGAAGAACTTTAATATAGTCAATGCAACTTTGGAATAAACATAGTTTTTCTTTGAGTGTAAAATTTTGAAAATTCAAAAATAAGCTATAAATAAATTCAATATGAAAATGGCTTTTCCTTATAAAAACCATAGCGGGTGGCGTTTGAAGTACGATAAATAAATTTTTTGGTTTTTTGAGATTTTATTATAAACTAAATATTATATAATCTAGCAAACATAAACATAGGAAAAAATCTGTCTTGTCAATAGTTATTCCATATTAAAAACTACCCATTCAATTAACGATTAATTAGGTTTTGAAGCTTAAATTTGCTCTCCTGTAAAATTACCAAACTATGACTTATCGTGTTTTTCCCCTGTGGTCTTCGTGTTCGAACTTAAGTCATGTACGTTTTTTAAAATAAATTTGGATCCAACAGGGGCGAAAAAGCTTTTGATGATAAGAGATTCCGTTTGATTTGGAAAGCTGTTCATAGATCTGGTTCAGGTCTAGGATACTTGACAATAGATTTTATATATTTATATTCTTTTTCATCCGATAAGTTGAGCATATTGCGAGACGTACTTATATATTTTAAATTCAAATGACTGTAAAATCGTAAAATATATTTTTTGTGGAAATGGAATAGGCGATTTAATGTTCTACTAGCATGTGTTGTCAGCAAGGAACAATATTCTGCATGCCTTAAAATATGAGCCAATGGCATTTAACTCGCTCCTGTTTATGAATTAGTAACTATTTAATAGTTGAATTAGAATCTGATTGATTGTTTCGAGAATAAAATTTGTTTTTGAGTAGATACCTCACTAGGGAATTTTTTCAAATACCCTTAAACTAAGTGTGTATTAAAGAACCACTTTAAGATTTCTCACAGTAATTTAGGACCTAGCTATTGCCACTATCAACCTTAATTTTCAAACTAATGGATAAGAACCAAACATAGCTTAACGTACAAGGACACTAAAATCTACCTATGCAAAATTTTTATTAACATTTACCATGTAATACTGAAAACAGAATGTCGAATCTGAACACGTAATCACTTACTTTATCGACATCAAAGCATATAAATCGTCCAAAACGAACATAAAAGTGTTACAAACCGACGATACCGTCGCAATTAACCTCAATTTCCAATCCGTTGGCTCCGACTAATTGATTTTAACTCCATCTATCGTCAGTGGCTAACCGAGATCTTTCTATAATAAAGTACCAATTTCATCGATTTATTCATGATAAATCCTATTTTGGGTAGCCAGCCAGCAGTGAGTGTCGTTATATCAGGAGTAAAATCTTTTAGCAAAAGTATTCGGACTAGCATGTTTAATTTTTGCGAAAATTTTCAAATGGATCTGCATAGTAAATGATTCAGTGGAGATTCACCGGAAGTGAAGTGAAATTTGATTTTCGTAAAGCTATTTGATATATGAAAAAATATATCGGGCCGGCAGCATAGCAAGAAACTCCTTAAATATTCTCTGTAGGTGAAAAAAATATCGAATTTTAATTGAAGTAAATTTGTCACATACGTTTCACCTTGATGATACTCTTGCGATTCATATACCTGGCTCATTTATCAATCACTGACTGTTCTATGCACCATGAATCAATGGACATGTCAGCGTTTATTTCATCTAGATGAATCGTTAAAGATTCACTTTGCTGGATGGATATGTTTGAATGTAAACCAGATTTTCTGTGGAGTTGGAAAATTGTGCAGTTGTAGACAGATTTTCCAGCAAATTAAAATCATTTGAAAGCAAAGCTTGTATTTTCTCAAATTGTCCAGTTTCATGAATGAGGCACAATTTTGTTTACTCTCGGTCGAAGGGTTAAGCCATTTTTAAAAATGTATTTTGTCTCTTCAACCCTACGAGTAAGTAACTTCAACCTTTAGTCGATTGATATTTGGTTTAGCATCACTCACAGAAATGCGTAACCGATAAATTTCACAGGATACGTAAACTACTGACTAGATATACAAATTGCTTGAATGCTACTTCTTCCAATATCCTCGGGATCAAAATCTATAATTCTTTGCATACATAGTGGAAAATCGTATCCCGTGAAAGATAAATTGCCCTTCGGACCTGGTTACAGGACCCTCAACGTGATAATAACTCAGAACGAGTACCGCACACTCCATATATTACCGGGTGGAAAAACGTATGATAAGTGCGAGGAAATTTATCAAACGCCTTTTCTAAGTTCCGTACGATTTTTGCCGGGGCTTTCCCGCCTACTACATCGGCTATATAGGGTCTGAAATGTGTTCGTTCATCCCTTGTTCGAAATTTCTCAATATCGTGCGAGTGTAATATTCTTGGTGGCATCATCTTGCCGTCTACTAAAGGAAACTTTCGTAAAATGTTTGACCCGATTTGTTACGAACGACAATGACATATGTGCACTGATTTGTCCACTTCTGACAGACCATCTGACAAATTAATTTAATTTGTATAAATGTCGGTCGAATGAATGGGCTATCTGTTCGACGGCATTCGCAATATTACGCGGTATTTTCATTGAACTTTTCGAAGAGCAACGACATTTCCAGTCAATGGCATATACATTAAAATAGTAACAATATTATTGATGATCAAGTTTTGACCACTGTCATCTTGACCGATGGACAGATGACAAAAAATCAATATGTCGGTCAAACGATTGGCACTTTTTCAACGTCTATACATGAACCGAATTTGTCAATCAGAGAATTATGGGAATGGAATGTTGCTCTATGATCAAATATGCGTTTATTATGGTCCCATCGATTTAATTGAAGTCGTAAAATTTATTGGATGATGACCCAGTAGAATAATTGGGGGATAATTTTAACAAGTAATTTGGTCTTATTAGCTTCAGGTCAGACGGCATTTATCTATAGTCTGTCCATGACAGTGTAGCCATATTTGAGATTCGAAATTTTTTAAACTATCCCCAAATTACAAAGACAAAATTGTTCTTTTATCATGATAAATTGTGGCGAAGAAAACCAATTCCTGCCTGGTATACCGTAGGCGACTGCCTTGGTACCTTGACTCTTTCTATTTGCGTAAATTACCTTAACTAAATTGAAAATTTCGCGTAGGTTCAGGGAGTTTCTTCCAACCGCACTTAACTATTTCACTAATTACCTCGATTCTAATAAATAGCCATTTAAAAGTGGGATCAAAAAAAGCTTAAAACAAATTGAACAATATTTTCTAATGTCTTCTCCAACACTTCGGTACGACAGTCACGATTTTTTTTTTAAATTTTACTTTTATTTACCTTTATGCAATATTCGAAACCCCACAACCGAGAAAGGTTGGAATCTCTCACGTTTCGTCACTTAAATCCCATTGAAAGTATCTCGTGAAATGCTGACTGTGAACGACTTTCCTATCTACTTGAGATGTGTGTCTGTAAAATGTTCAGGAGCGCTTCTCGAAAAGGACGACCCTATACCTGAGGCCAAGGTGCTGTAATATACCTATACCGAGGTAAATTTAAAGGTAAACATTTGTAATGTAAGGCAACGAATAGGAAAATCTATAATGGAGGTATCTTCAGCTTGAAGGTGACATCTTACTCCGAAAAAGGGAAAATTTCAGGAGCAAATAGCTATACACATGTGACAGACAGGATACACGAGTAGTGTGATATGTTTTATCTAGAAGTAGCTATAGTTTGGTGTTGGGTTAACTTTAAGTTCTTTTAGACATTTTTGCATAGCTGTACGATTTCTTGATTATTTGCAAGTTCGATTTATTGCTTCCAACTGATCAGCATGGGGACCAAGGCTTGTATTTAAATCCAGAGGTCTATCACCAGTGGTTTCAAAAAAAGAACGGCCACAGAACTTCTATGGGGAAAAAAATCAAGAACAGTTCTACCATGAGGACATAAAAAATGTCTATCCCGTCATTGCTTGTATATAAACTGATGGGATATGAAGGATAACGAATTTATTATTAATAGGATAAGAAAGCTTTATGGAACCTTAAAGATTTTCCGCTGTTTATTGACGAAAAATAGTAGAAGAAACGTGAACCGGGTAGTAGATTAACCTCTTCACTCACTCCTTACGGGTCGAAAAATTCTGCTATTGATTTTTAGATGATTATACAAAAAGCTCGCGTAACTTAAAAATGTATTCAGTAACTTATCACACTTATAGTCTATCACATTTTAATCTGAACATTAAAAAAAATCTTGGAATTAAAAATCTATTCGATATCCAATTGCACCTAAGATATGTGGCGGAATTCGTAAAAACGAGGCGTTTATCTGAAAAGGTAGTAGAAATGAAATTAATTCGAAACCTGTGCACATAAGAAAATGACGAAATTCGTTAAAAATGTATCCACACAATTTCTAGCCAACCAATTTTTTGCTTCCCCTCCGTGTGATAAAGATCGCGAAGCTCGAAATATATGAAAAAGAGTAATGACTTATTAACCTACCCTATCCTCATTTTCACCCTTTAAGACTTTTTCGGTAAAAGTTTACTATGCCAACATTCTACATGATCTTTCAGATTAAATTTTGGATAGTTTTTAGCCCCATGAAAAATTTTATTTTTAGCAAAGTCCGTCATGTAAACAGCGTCTTTGCACTATAATTTATTCACGAGATATCGTAGACCTAGTGGACCTATCCCAAATCTACACCAGTACAACACCACTCCACTTAAGGACTTCTTTTCTAAATATATATAGTTTCAATCATGTAGCAACACAAATTTTCAAAATGATAAAATTTCTTGTTTCCTGATGGAATAACCCTATACAACTTTCAAGTTTCAACTTCGTACTATAAGTGGTTCCATTATAACACGAAACTGGACAATTAAATGCGAAACTCAAAACAAAACTTGAGAATTAAATTACCGCACGAGGACAATTGCTTGGAATTTTCCGAACAATAAGAGCAATCTATGAAAACATAGCCACGTTGCCGAAATATTGCCGCAACTTGAATGATATTGCTCCATTAATCGTTCCACTAGTTTCGGCAATAATCGTCGGGCAATTAATTGCTTGAAAAATTGTTCGTGTTTCTTATTTATTTATCAAGTTTGCTTTCGTGTTGTTCATAGACTGAATTGCTAGTGTAAGCCATTATTGCTGCATTGCTAGATATTGATCAATGTTGCTAGTCACTACTGAGCGACGAGTAAGCCATCAATATTGATCCATATCGCCAGCTATTTGTGATGCTGTATGTTTTCGTGACGTCAAAATTGTCAGGAATTGCAGCAAATTGAGCAATTTTAATCGCTCGTGTAAAAGCACCATAAAGTCAATTCTTTATTATAGAATAAAATAAAACACAACTTGGAGTAGACCAATTTTACATGGCTAAAATGTTAAACAATTATTAAAATGTTTAAAAAATGTTATTTGATTTCAGTAAGAAAAATTTGGCAAATTTGATTGCCTAATAAAGTAACGTTCCAAATATTCTCCTGGTTATTCTTTAGGCTATAAGTCGCACTATAACCTAAAGCTAAGACTAAATTAATTCGCGTACTTTGCTACCACCACCAACAGTTTTATTTTAATAAGGGGCTTTATATAGTCGTTAATTTTTAGCTCAATATTCTTTGCGGTTTTCGGCAAATTAAAATCAGGCAATTTTCTTTTTGAGTTCATCCCACTATCACCAGATCCAACACTCTGTCCAATTTGAGGTTGGTTTTTCATAATTTTTTTTTTTTTTTCAATTTTGGATTTTACTAGAGATACGAAATTGTGTAGGAATAATTGGCTAGTTGATAAAGTACATATGCCTTGCAGCAAAAAATTCAATGTAGACATTTTGTTCACACCTTCTCGAAATTGCTATAAAATTTTCAAATTGGTAAATGTGTGGCGCAGAAAGAACTGAAAGGGCTTATTTTCTGCGACGGGTTAAAGTTTAAAAGCTTTAACTTATTCAATATAAATATTTTAAAATCAAATCATTCCGAATAATGTACAAGTATTAGACTCCCTGAAATGAAGCAAAACACACTATAAAATCATGTCTACTTACCAACACAAGTATACTTGTCTTCGGCAAAAATAAACCCTTCTCGACATACACAATAGTAGCTGCCAATGGTATTAACACAGAAGTGATAGCATCCGCCATTATCATCGAAACACTCGTTGGTATCTAAATTGCAAAATTTAGTAAAACCGTGGAACGTAAGCCACACCGGTTAAATTTACCTTGACAGTCTTCTGTCGTAGAATTGCGATAGTAGCCATCCGGACATTCTGGTTGATCGTCTATCGGCTGGTCAGCTCCGAAATCCACTAAACAGCTATACGACCCGGGCGTGTTAATGCAACCAAACTCACACCTCATGTCCGATGTTTCGGACCTTTGCTCGGCACATTCATCGATATCGATGCAGGTCTTCCAATCTCCATCCAGGATCCATCCTTCCGGACATAGGCAAAATACTCGTCCTGAAATATGTATTCAGGAATTTCGAAAAATATTTTCCATCCGAATCAATAATAGCCGATCCTTCGGTATACAGAAGGACCAGTTTCAAGATTTTCTTACCCATTGTATTAAGGCAAGTGTGGGAGCATCCGCCATTATTGACTGAACACTCGTCCGTATCGATACAGCTATGCCCGTCCGAGTTGAGCTGAGTTCCAGGAAGATTATCGCAGGAACACTTGTAGCTGCCCCAAGTATTGATACACGTGTCCTGACAAAGACCATGTCCGTTACGAAGCTGACATTCGTTAATATCTATAGAAAGCAGGTTGAGACATAAAAAAGATCTTAGTAAATTTACTTTGAAGCAAGATAGAAAATTAAAATTTGTTGTTCGGTAGCAGGGGTGTACCTACTCCCGCTACCAAGCTAACCAGGTATCTCAAATGAAACTGATTACCATGACGGAAGGATGCTTGCCTCGCTTGCCATTCGAACCATGAATAAAATCGATTCCAATTTAAGCGAGGCAGGCAACTACTGAACCAGAGAGAAGCCTTTAATTTGTACATACCCCGTATGCAAAACCACTCGGGCTGGTCTTAGGCTACATGCATGAATCTAAGATGATATGAGGGCCGTAGCAAAATGTGTGGCGGATACATTACCAATACAACTACTCGCATATCCGGCTCGTAATCCTTTAGGGCATTTGCAACGGTACGATCCCACCGTATTCATACAGCCGTACTCGCAAACTGATGTGTTTTCCATGCACTCGTCTATATCTGGAAAATGCAAGGGAAAAACTTTGTTAATGTCATTAAAGAAAATAAAGTGTGAAAAGCGAATTTCGAGAAGCAAGCAACGAGGCAACGCCATCGGCATCAGTAGCTTTTCATTTCATTAGAATGTCAAGACAAATTTCTGTAGCCCTATTATGGCGTCTAGTTGTGCCTTAACTTTGTCGGAAATGGAGTTTTCTGCATGCGATTAGGCTTTAGCTTTGTTGTTAATCGCAATCAGAAACTATGAAAAGTTTAATGACGATGCACCAGAACAGTTTAATGAACATTCTGTGTTCACCGCGGGTAATAATTAAATTAATATTCATTTTCGTAAAGGGCTAAATGTAAAACTTTCGGAACGACTCCATGTTACATTTCAAATCGAGAGGTCAAGAAAAACTCTTACGCAACGAAGCGGTAAAAAAAATTAAAATAAATTAAATTAAATTAAAACTAAACTCAATCTTCAAATTTAGGAGTTATACGTATGCTTAACAAACCCCAAAAAAAAACTTTGATGTAGGATCATAAATTAAACCGGCAGCAGTGGTTGGAGAGCTTCGTTAAGACATGAGCATGGTCCATCAATTGTGAATTTTATTTTGATAGTTGTTGTTATTCAGTAACGACTTGGCAAGGTAAGTTGAAACTTGGTGGACAAATATATTTGTAATATCTCCAGAGCGGTCCAAAAATGGGCTTCTGGTTCTATGGGACTTTACTCATTTTTCAAGCTCAACTGTTTCTATTCCACTCTCCAGTCGAAATATAGACTATTGACAATACTAAAAAGAATCAGGACTACAATTTAATCCTATAACTGACAGACAGAATTCGCTGTACTGACTTGTTGCCTTAAATTCTCGTAAAATAAAACAGACAGGATGTCACGGTCACAAAAAATTCTTTTTAAAATTTAACACATAATTGACATGGAGTATGGACCACACATGTTTGTATGCAGAACTTGAAAGTGTAAAATATAATCCTTGTTAGTTATCCTAACGGTCGATGGAAGCTAGTTGCCTCCTGATAGTAACTGCAAATTACAGCACCATAATTAATGGCCATGGCGATGTCAATTAAATCGCATAATTTATGCTGCAGTTAGGTTTTAGTGGTAATAAACATGTGTGATTCTAATATGCAATTACAGTTCGTGACTAACATTAAGGCTTATTGCAAATAAAGTAAAAACCTAGGGTTAAAACTTATATCGAGAAAGTTCTGTATGAACTAAATTATCTGTTTCGAACATCATCTCTGTAGAAGGCATTGCGTTCACTAATCACTCAAGCACAATCCCAAGTTGTATATTAAATTCTTTTGTGCCTTCCGATTCCATTAAGATCTGTCCATAACTTCATCAAGGCAAATGAATTGAAAGTAATAATAAATGCTTCACCGCCCCATTCTAGCATAGCCATCGAATCGAAAGCATTTAAATAAAGTTTAATGAGTCGTTAAGGTTTTGCAATTATGAAAATTAAATTAAAGTTGTCCTGGCCAAACAAAGCGGAAATTCAGGGCAAGATTGAAGCCCACCGCGACAGCAGCAATTTTCCCAAATACTTGTCGTAGTATAAAAATTTCGTCCTTTCGTAAAACCGTGTACATCTGTTCCGAATAATTTTCCCAGCTTTTCCGGGATGTTAAGATTTCCACCGTTAATGGCATTCTTCAGTGTGAAAAAGGCGTCACTCTGGAAAATGATTTGTTCAAAAATCCGCACAAGAAAACAAAACAAATTACTTGCCTGAGACCGAAAAGGATTAAAATGTCCTTCGAAGAGAATTTTATTGTGGCATTGGAATTAATGAGATAAAGTCGTAAAAATGACTGAATTTTCTTTCCGTCTAAATTTAAGTTGAGTTTTCGTTGACAATACGTCACGGATATTATCCTTTTGGCAACTCAGAGGCATAAAATGTAGAATTCGTACCATAGAACGTGGCAAATGGCTAGACTATCAGCGGTCACAATCATTTTATTTTGAAATAAAGCAAAGTTTAAGAACCTTTTCGCATTTGAAATTCTAATCAGGTCTGCAAAGGTTTGCATTTTATTTGAACTTGAAGAGTATTGGGAGGTGTAAAATGCTATTGGCTATAAAGTTTTTATGGTGCTGTTTTCATTAAGCATCCTGTTTTTTTTATAAAATGAAGGAAAAAAGCAGGTGGTCACAAGAAAATTACACAACGAACAAAGTCATATTTAAACACCTGATGTCATTAAAAAGGTAACAAAAATGTATTCAAGATAAGTAAATACATACATACTAACATTAGTCCAAAGTACATCAGTCAAATTTATCATTAAGGTAGTTAGTTCCACTCACAATTGTGAAAAAACACAATTTCGGAACTGATTTTCTTTTGATTATTGGAAATGAAAGGACCGTATCTTCCAAAAAAAAATTTGAAAATAGACATATAAAAAAAATCCATTTAATCTTACATCTTTTGGATAGTAGGCAAATATGCCATACCATTTCAAGTAAATTTACATTGAGATGTAATAGTCAATTTGAATGTAATTTTAAATTTTCGGTCAGTAAATTTCAATTTCCAATTAGTAAATTTCAACTTTGACAGCAGCAAATCCACCGGATACTCTCTTGAATTTACACTTTAAAAAAGGGTATAATTAGCACTCTTTAAGATGCACTTATTTCAACTTCTTGTGTATCTTCTTCCTATCTTACTTTTTCTTACGCTGTAGTTAATCTAATTTTGGTTTCACTGCGTAGGCTTGGACCGTGAAGCCATTGCGCCACCGAAGGTGTTTAATTTTCATTTCAGTAGAAAAAAATATATCCAACGAAGCGTTAAACTTCGTGGTTTCATATATTACATGTTTTTCGTTGTAAAATTCTAATAGATAAGTCGAATCGCACGAAAAAGAATGTAATTTTCAATTCATATTTCACATAAATATAGTTAATTTTACACGAAATGTGTAATTTTGTGAGCCTTTTGATGTAAATTGCACGGTTCGGTTGAAAAGTGTACCTGAGATTTTAAGTAAGATTGAAAATTAAATTTTTTTTTAAGCGTGGGTTTAAACACTTGGTCTTCTCTTGCAGTCTTAAGACTTAGCCTTGTTATTTGTTGCATGTCTATAGATATGTTGAATTATTGTTCAACATTTTAATCAAAATGTGTATAGTTTTGACAGAATATTGTTGGCTTTATGTCACATCGAAATTTATCCGCAAATAGAGTTGTTGGCTTCAATGTCTCGATTTATCTGAAACGTGAGGAGCCCCTTAGGTCACGATCACGTTTATTGCTGAAAGGCAAAGGGTTTTCGTTAAATGCATCTTCTAAGACTCAGGACATGAGTGGGATCCGTACAAATAATCCTTGGATTAGTCGACAAGAGCAGTACTACAAGGCAATCGGGTCACAGTACGTCTTTTATTCTCAACTGTGAAGACATAGGTATATTTACATGTAGGTTGTTATATTGAACGCAAGAACTTCTAAGCTCTCTTTAACTCGAGATACTTTCTTCAGATGATTACGAACAAATAGTCCATATTTCCGTTTCATTGATTTTGTCTTTCGAAAACGACACAGAAAATGGAATAAACGTGATTCAGGAACATGAAGTTCAGAACATGACGATAATATCAAGAAGCTATTTATTTTGGGGGGGTTGAAAAGAAATTTATATAGATTTTATTGAAACCAGCAGTGCACATTTATGAGTACGAAACTTTCATTGAAGTGAACGACTGGAGCACTCGAAATACAGAACAAAATAAGAGGACCATCGAAAAAATATTAACAAACAATGCCACAGTACCTTCACAGCGATTATTTTTCATTCGGAATCCCTTATGACAAGTGCACTTTTCCAGGCCATCCTTCACATTGCAGATCTGCTCGCATCGTCCAGGATAATTGCATGTCTCGTTGAAATTTGTCAAATCCTTAACGGGTACACATGTTGGCAGGACACCGAACCATTGTCCATTTTTGCAGCGAACGCCAGTTCGATTTTTCCTGTCACTACTGATGCTCTTGTTCCAATTTAATATGTAGCCGTTGTGGCAGATGTACTCGACCTCGAGAAAACCGTTCTCCATTCCTCGTAAATCATTCCTGAAACGAAAAGGAATAACAAAAGGTGCGGTTAGTAAAAGCAGCCATTATGATGATGGTGACCGCTGATGACCGAAGCTGACCGCATGGTGAGACACGCCATTGTGTCCATACGGATGGTATGGATAGTGGTCAAAGTGTATGCGCGGAAATTTGTACGTTATTGCGGAACTTTTCAATTTACGATAAGCAGATTTTAATGGAGTTCTTCTCAAACTACCTACATAGTACGAAGAATCACTAAATTTCGAATGAAAACGTGCGGCGGAGAGAGTCGAAATGAAGCTACTAATAATCCATCAAAGCGATGAAGAAAAAATTAATTAGAGAAATGAAATATTTAGTGCAATGTCGGAGTCAAAAGCAAGACGAATACCAGTGAGCACTATACCTAAGGCATTGACGTCTCTCCCCATAAGTCGATTTAATTAAAAATTGTTGAAGGAAGCAAGACCTCAACGATGTCTTTTAATAGCGATTATGTTTATGTTGGCAATGCCAGTGATGAGGATGAAAGGCAAACATTATTTCCTTGATGTTTCGGAACTAAAAGACGAAAAAAAAACGAGGAGGAAGAAGAAAAATACAAAGTATTCTATCGAGTCACGATTATAAAAGGATCTTTAATCTTTTTAAAGTCACGTTTTTATTTATGACCAATAGCTGGTTTGCTGCTTGAGCAGTTTCCAAATAATGCGAAGGATGCAAGAGACTTCTATGATTGAAAAGAATTTATTGTAAAATTACCAAGTTTTTCCTACTTTAATTAGATTTTCATTGACAAATTGATTGGAATATCATCAGATATGATAATGATATGATGATAAAAAAATTTGGTAAAGAGTTGATATTTGAAATTATGGGTAGAATTTAGCATAGAGTTCAGTTTCGTATTTAGTGTGGTGGACAGCGTTAGTATTAAAAGCAGGGTTCTTTTGCAATGGATTCCAGGTCATTAGGGCAATAAAATCGTAGACTAATTTGCAAGAGAAAGATGGGCTGTGGCATAACAACGAATCGATCTGACACTTTGTCATTCTGTTCATACTCTGACAGCACAAGAAATGCACTAAAAGACGCGGTATAGTATGTTAAAAAAAACATTTTTAAAAATGTAAAAAGAGGTGTCGGGTCCAACAAAAAGTGATGATATTCACAGAGTCGGCTTTCTTTCTATTAAATATTTCCACTTACATTTGTATACAAATTTGTGATATTCATTTTCTCAAGAAATATTTAATAGAAAGAAAGCCGACTCTGTGAATATCATCACTTTTTGTTGGACCCGACACCTTTTTTTACATTTATTAAAATGTTTTTTTTTTTATATCATGTCTTTTTGTTACCTATGTTTTTTTTTTGTTACCTTTTTGTTAACTACTGCGATTAAAAAGTTCAAATATTCATATTTACTTGGCAGAAGCACATCCTACGAACTGCGCAGCGGGATATGTTAATATAGTCATATTTGCCGGTCCAAATATACAAATTTTAATGAAAACTTGCATATATGAAATTTAGAAAATTTCAAAATTAAACAAAATTACTTTAACTTTTTGAATTTCCCAAATGTGCTGATTTCGTTAATTAAAAACGTTAAAAACCATGATCTTATAATCGATATAACTAACCGATTCAATGGAATCTTTGGAGTAAAGGAATAAGTCATTGCGACTGTAATTGTTTCATTGTCTGCATCGAAAAGAAACCGCTTTGAAATGAATTAACTAAAACCAAATTTAAATTAATTTACATATAAAATTACATTTTTCTTTGGCAATCGAACAATGTCTTAGATACCCTAGTGCCATATGCTCTAAGTCCCTATCGCAGTGCTGAATTTGTGGAAAAACCAAAAGCAGGAATTATTTTCAAAACACTATTCCACAAACAGCAAGCGTAACATATTTGCAATCTTGTAACGAACAACTAACTTGTTTCGAATTCCGTTATGACCATTGATCAGCATCGATTTTCTTCGACTATTCATTCTCATGAGACAATTTTTTGTTCCTGGATTTAGCTATCGAGGAAATAGTTTTTCAAAACCAAATTACATCAAACAAAAACATTTCAACTTACATAGTAACAAATCAAATGTAGACCACCATCCTTGCACGTTTTATTTAAGCAAAGTTCGCTTAATTCTTTCCGAATTAAAACAAATTGATATCCTTCGAGATTTCGAATAACACTTAACAATAATATTGCTACTTTAAAAATTGTGGACATTTTTAATTTATTATTTTATTATTTATTTTTATATTTATTATTTATTTATTATTTATTTATTATTTGTTAATTTATGACTGTTTTCGTGCCAATTTTTTACGTTAATCGCAACAAAAAACAAAATAAAATTACACCACTTTATTGGCTGGTGTGTAAACTAGGCCGTCCATAGAGAAAAAATTCAAAACTGTATTTGGGAGAATTTTTTAAGATGCGTAAATTCGTGTTTTTTAAACGTATCCTACCTATTTCTTGAATAACTAACATGCCATTTTCATTAATATAATGCTAGAAAAAATCTTAAAGAATGTCCTCCATAGATCAAATTTCAAAAATTTATCATTTTATTTAATAATATATAAAGTCAAACTGTAGCAATTTTTCACGATTTCCATGGTAGGAATTACATTAGAAGACCGCATTTCATTGAAAAGTATCATAGATAGTATAATTAATTGGTATATTAAGAAGATAAATTAATGAACAAATTATTGATTTTTAATAGTTATGCGTTTCAAATAATTTGAAAACCTATCACACTATTTTTTTCTGTAAATTCAAAATTAGTTCGCTGATAGACAGCGAACGATGCAGACGTGTTGTCCACGCCAAATTACACGAACGAAAAACGATTTCAATCGATTAAAATCCTCTCAAAAAAAAAAAAAATCAAAATGGTATAAAAAATGTCGCACCGGACTCATGGAGCCTTAACCTGAAATCATATTGACAAACAAAATATTCAATATAAAGTTTCATAACCAAGAAATTTTTTCAATTTTTTTTTTCCTAATTCATTAAGTGTAAAATCAGCGATGGTAAGATAAATTCGCACCTATCTTCAGCAATCTTAAGTTCGCGTGTCATGATATGGTTATTGTGTGCTAATGTACTATTTGTCATTCACATTCAGTGCCTGGACCGAGACTGCGATTGAATTATTTATAACACAACATATAATACCGTACAACAGTCACGACTCCGCGCAACCAACTTACCTGAACTAATGTACGGTATAATTGTAAAAATCTTAAATTGTTTTGAAAATTGGTCGACGAACAAAGTGGAAATGATCTCGTGTAAAAGTAATATTGAGAGTTTCTTCGTAGAAGAGAAACGCTCAAATTAATTTCGTTCGTACAGCAGCAACCGTTTTTTTTCCAGCTAAGTCTTGATACAATTCCGCTTTCCTGTTGTTTCGAAATTAAATTTCCAGTTTATATTTTTCTGTTATGCAATGACTTATACTTTAAAAAAATTTATGAATAGGAATAAATGTATCCACACAGTACCGAAGTTTAAGATTTAATTTTCTCCCAAAAAATTCACAAAATGAAACAATTCAAGTAAAAAAGTCGAGCATATCATAAAATAAATTGCTTTTGACGGACAAAGGACTGCGTTAAGAACTCAAAGGTCTGTCAACAGCTAGTTCATATTTCATTTATAGCCTAAAGCCTGGGTTATAATATTCTGTTCGTGATTCCTAGAAACAGTCAAAACTCCAGGCGTAAATCAAGAAAAATTCGCAATTTTTGTCTTGAACAACAGCAAAAAGAAAATTCCACCTATTGTAGAATTTTAGTAGGTGGAAGTTTTATTTATTTTCATTTTGTCCGCCGTAGTGAAAGGAGAGCCGTCCTGGGTTCCGTTTAAACATTTCAAATTTGTATTCCACAACGAAATGAATTTCTTTGGTCCCTTTTGAAGGCTATGTAAAGCAATTTATTAACATTTTGTGGGTTTCCTTTTGTATCCGGCCACCGTAATGTCAGACCTGATGTTATACATATGCTAACAAGAAATTCTTTACCTTTTTCGACGTGGGCGACGTATGCGTGCCCGGCTCACTCGCGTGTATTTCGCATACGATTCTTTGCAGATAAAAGAAAAAGGTAAAACGAAATAGGGGCGCTGTTCGGTAAGGGTAAGGTGATATGGTGGAGCAATGCAGGACGAATCGAGTATTCATCTCTCGAGTGCACGGAGGTTTCAAGTTTCTCCAAAGGACTAAATTGATTATGAAACTTCACTTTGAACATCAAAAGCCGTTGGGAATTTTGAATATCGATGAGCGAAATAAATTGACTAGAAGAGAGCACCAATCACCTGAAACTTTATAAGGTCAGGTGAAAAATTGAAGGAGCGAAAGAAAGGCAAACGAAACTTCGATGAAATTCTTCGGAATATTTCGGTAAAAAAAAAAATGACGGTATCTATCTGTGCGCACATGTACACCTTACCACAAGGATAGCGTTTTCTTTCAATTGTGAAAATATTTACGTCAGTCTTCGCGTTGACGAATCAATGGAGCGCTCTGAATTTCAATGAATACGAATAAGCTTCGATTGTTGGGTCGGATGTCATGTGTATCGAGGTTATCCTTCGTGACAGGGTAATTTTCTAAGGATACACAAAAGTATTTCTCGAATTTATTCGGTTTGGTATGACAAGATATTCGAGGAGAAAACCGGGTGAAATTTGAATTTATTCTGTTCTATCTAACGCCCTCTGCATTTCTGCTATTTGGAATTCTTTTTTGATTAGAATAGGATTTGAATTCGGAACCTACAGTGGGACTGCCGCATGTTGACAGATTATGGGTTGCAAGTAACTTGCTCTTTAGTGTAGCCACACGTTGGCGCTATATTTTATTTTACGTTTTCTTCTAGTCTGTTTAAATGTTAGCATAAATGTTATCAATTGTTTCCGGATTATACGAATCGTCCTGCGATTTAAGATAGCCCCAAAGGAATAAGTCTAAAGACGTTTTTTCGTGTTGGGAGAATTATGGACCGGTTATTTCACGAAAAACAACAGAAAACCTCTGACATCAGACTAAAATTTGACCTTCATTTTCACAATCAAATAAGCAATGCATCGAAATTGTCAGGGCTAATTCTAAGATCATCATATTACGTATATCTTAAACTAGGCTTCTGTACACGACCCTTGATTAGTACTAAGCTACTTAACAGCACACCATTTAGTGCTCGAATTCTGTCTACAGCTACTGTACATAAAAGTGGGTTCCGAGATGGGTGCACACCTGCGCGCACATAAGCTTTGCAACCAAGAATTAAATAGTGATTCTCAAAGGTTTTATCTATGGGCCAATTTTTATTTAATCAGAAAATATCGGTGTAAAATGCATAATCAACTTTATAAATAAGCTATGTACAGAGTTAGAAAAGCGCTTTCATGACATTTGTTCCACTGTGTGGCAGCACAAAAGGACAATGGTGAGGTAAACTTAATTCAATTCAAAAGAAATCAATAAAACTTTACTTTCGTGATGAATAGTGAGATTAGGTAAAAGTTTTAAGCCCCGAACAATGTAAAGAGTTGCATAATTCTATTTAATTCGAATGATTGAAAGCAGTTCTTCCAGAATTCGATTTTCCATTACCATCTTTACGACCTCCGTCTTATTTTTTATGCGTTTATTAGTTGCTGTGTACGTATCTATTTCTCAAAGTACCAACTGAGCAGTTTATAACAATAAATGTTCCCATAACCGTAAAAGGAAAGCATTGTTAAAATCAAAATGTTGCCACACCAAAAAGCTCTAAGAATAAGATCTTTATTTTAATGAGCCCTAAATCTGTCCTAAATTGTGTTAAAAGCCCTATAGGAAAGTCATTCGAAGGTATTAGACAGCACGTCTCGATTTCACGGCGTAGAGTATCTTCATGGTGACAATAAAATCGGGGCATTAGGGAACAAAGTCTGGTCTTATGCAAATTAGGGACCCACCACACCGAATCTGTCCCATCAAAAGCATAATTCACACTTTCAGCAAAATTTCGTGAAATTGTATCTTGTATCTATGTTACACGTAGGAATATCTACGAGATGCATTTAAGCGATAGAGCAGCCGTGCTACATGTCGAGTAGAGAAGATGTTCCTGCAACAAAATTCTGACCCACTCTATATGATATTGCGGCTTATGAACGATTCTCACCTGAGATATTTCACGTCGGCATATCGGACCTCCGGAGCAGGTTGAAAGTTGTCTTTGAGACAAGATAAATCACCGCCTTCGAAACTGTCTTCGTCGATTCGATTGCTGGTAAAGTCTTCGGTGCTTACAGCGCCATTTGTTGTTCGGTCGACGGCGCCGTTTGTCACGATTTCGTTGAGATTATCCGGTTCCGGTTCGGCTGCTACCATCGAATTACCGGGTGTGTCCACCGAGACGTCAATTGACCCGTCCGGCACGGTTTCGTTAATCGTATCGAAGTCGTTAGATGGTAACTTTTCGACAATGTAATCAATCGATGGCGGAATCATCACGTTCATTTTATTGATGAAATTCTCTGGACTTTTCTTCGCTAATGTCGTTGAATCTTCGGATGTTGCTGGAAATGTACGTGAAAAGAAACAGGAAAATTGTAAAAGTTAATTTTTGTGGTAGTCGTAGCGGACTTAATACTCTAATGGGATTCAGTTTGCAGGGATATTTTTTTTTTAAAGGGATTAGGCTTTTGCGTTTGAGTCGACAATAAAAGAATTTTTCTCACGTGTGTAGTCGATTTTATTTAGAGCATTGTGAGAGAAAAGAAACGTCCTAAGGGGGTGCACCTTAATCCGAATAAATCACAGCTTAGCACGAAATGTAAATAAAATTCAGAGTTGGGGGTGGCGTGGCGTACGAACTGAAATCAAAATGAAAGCCGATTTTTCTTTTGTGCATTTTATTTAGCTACTTAAGAACAAACTTCCATGCGAACTTTTCTAACGATTTGTTTTGTATTTTATTTTCCTCCAACTCGGTCTCCACGAAGTACTCAAGGATCTTTTTTTTTCCCAGGAAGAAATATTAATTATGTAATGTAAATTTTCCTGTTTGCGCAATAACAAGTTATTTCATTTTCGTATGTTCTTTATGAAATTATGCTTGCTAATAATTTCAAAGTGGTCTTTTGAGGAATTTTTCATTAAAATTATTCCAAGTTAGAGTAGACGAAAGAGTTTCATGGAGTTTCTGAATTCGAATTCTCAAGTTTTGATTAGATGTAGTAATTGAGGCACGATAGCTAAATTAAAACAATTTTTTCTTTAAATATATCTGCTGAACGAACTGAGCACAAATAACAATGCCTTAGCTTTCGTTGAGGTATTTGATTGGGGCTCAAAGGGTTATGAGGTCTAATAACATTCATGGAGCAGAAAAATGTTTTATCTATACTAGCCATTTTGTTTCTTAATGTTTTTCAGCACTTTAGATTTTTTCTGTTTTAAAAAAATTTAATTTTCAATTTTATTTTGCTTGAAATTTCCAGTAATTTCCATTTTTTCAAGTAAAAGTACACATGTCAATCACTTTTACACTCTTACTGGTATAAGTAAACTATTCATGTACTTTTCAATTATTTTTAGTATTAATTATTAGTATAATTAACAAAAAAAGTGTCGCAAAATTACGTAATATTTCGTGTAAAATTAACTATGTTTATATTTTGAAAACTACGACGAGAAACATGTAATATATGGAACGCCTTCGGTGACGCAGCTAAACCAGAATTGATCGCGAGTTCGATTCCTACCTACAGCTAAGGGTTTTATTAAGAGCAAATAAGTAAGAAATATTATTAGAATACAAAATAAGTGTTTCTTAAAGAGTGCTAATTAGACACTTTCTTTAGAGTGTAAATTCAAGAGAAAATTTAGTGATTTGCTGCTTTCGAAGTTGAAATTCAATGATTACAAATTTTAATTTAATAATAAATAATAATAATCAATGGCGCAACAGCCCAAATCGGGCCTAGGCCTTGAAGTAATGCTAGAGTTACTTCATTGCGAGACCAACGGAACACTAGGAGGTGAAGTGGTCAGCTACACGCTCATCCGTGATTATTACCCCGATTTTAACTCTGGTACTCATTTACAGCTGAGTGAACTGGTAGTCCGGCACCCAATCCCATTTTCGAAAATTACTTGTCGCCAAGCAGATTCGAACCTGTTACCAGGTGCACCGAAGGCAAGTGCTTTACCCACTAAGCCACCCAGATTTTAATTTACTAACCGAAAATTTAAAATTGTATTCAAATTGACTATTAATTACATCGCAATGGAAATTTACTTGCAAATGGGCACATTTGCTCACTATCCAAAAGATGAAAAATTCAATTGATTTTTTTAGTGTGTAATATCCACTAGAGATGGGTCTTCCAGCAGTGAACTGTTTCAAAAGACCACTTCATTGAAGTGGGTGAGTGAAGTAGCCCACTCCTTTTGATAAACTGCAGTTCCGTTGGATACGTGACAAAAAAAATTACTAACCTTTTGTTTTCATCATCTTTTAGATACCTATACTGACCTTTTTTGTTGGTCGTCATCTTGAAGATCTACTGACGAAACGATGGAACGAAGAGTTCCGGAACTACTTCACTGAACTGAACTGCCATTTTACTTTATTATTTTAACAGATAATAAAGTATTTTTTTGGTTATCATTTTATACATCTGCTGACGGCTCACGGGGAACTCCATGATAGGTAGACACGCTAAACAACTGGGAGCCGACGAAAATGATCTCTGTCGTATCTGCGGTGACCCAGAAGTGGAGGAACCAATTTTACACGGTCTATGCTATTTTCCGGCCCTATCGAGAACAAGAAAACGGAACCTCGGCGATTATTTCCTCGGTAAGGAAAAGCTATGCAACATAGCAAACTTTATAAAATCTAGCAAATACTTTTTGGTTCCAGGAGTTTATCATTCTTCAACGGAGAGCAGATTAACGTCTCTTAGGAATTTTGAGTTGACTGGAAGTCGTACTACTTTCGGTCTAGAATTGCTAATATTGTCTTCCTTCCACGCTGCAGAATATTCTGTCAGCCAGCATAGCTGATTGATACTGGCAGCACTAAAAAGTGCAGCTTAACTTCCTTCTAACTATTTGTCCCGGATTGAAATCTTTTCTTTAGCTTAATCCGCCTGACCTGGACCCGTCCCGAGACAATGGGCCATCCTGTCGGTTGTATGCATTGGTTCTATGACAATGCACTTGACGTCTTTATGCCTCGGCATTCGAAAACAATCCCTGAGCTAAAAAATTAACACGAAAGCTGGGGAAGGGGGGAAGAGAACTTTGTCCTTACAAACATAACAATACTGACCTGGATTCGAATCACCTTGGTTTTTCCGCTTCCGCTGCTCCATCCTTTCCTGTCGTAAACGTTTTCGTTTTTCCCGTTTGGCTTTTAGATTTTTTCGCTTTTCCTCGCGCGTTGCCTTCGTTCGATTTTTCTTTTCCGCATGGTCTCGCAGTCGGGCTTTTCCGCCTCGTCGTTTACCACGTTGAGGTCCTTTAGTCTTACGGCTCATTTGCATTTCGGAATGAGTCCGTTTCGGTGAGTTCTGGTCGTTGTTTTCCGTGTTCGCTTTGTACGGTAGGATTTTTAATGATTTTGCGGTTTCCGAAGTCGATAATTCGTCAAGTCGATGTTCGTTCGAATCGGAACTGTTTCGCCCTTGTAGTTCCATTTTTGTTGTAATTTCATTAGGATCGGCACCGTTTCTATGGTCTATTACCGTTGCAGTTGCTGTAAGATTTGTAACGGGCGTTGCATTCTGTAAGCGTTTTCGTGACTTCTTACGTCGATTGCGACGTCGTTTCAATCGACTAGCCGAACTCTTTGTTGCTCTCGGCGAAATCCGGTCTTTTGATGTTTCAGAAGTGCTGGATTCACTTAGCTGTGAACGGAAATCTTGCCACCTAATTGGAACGAAAAAAAGCAACTTAAATCAAAGAGTTAAAAAATTTAATGTCTACGTCGTTATTGTGATTAAAGGCAGAAACTTTATTTCGAAATCCAGTCACACCATAGAAAAGATTGAGCGCACACAATGAAGGAATGAGCTCCGTCCGAAGACCCACCATTTAACCCGTTAAGAAAAGATAATTAGCCTCAGTATTCCCAAAGGATTTCTTCCTTCTTATTTTATTTAGTCGGTTTTATCACATGACTTTAGTTCCACTCAAGTTTTCAATCAACCACTCGATAATAAGACAAGTTTCGAGTCAGTAATAAATAAATGGAATAATACTATATCGAGGTAATTAATTCTACTTTATTATTTTTTAATAATAAAGAGTTTATTACTAAAAAATAAAAAAAGAATTGTGATCGACCTGAAATTTCAAAAAATTGATCGACCTGAAATTTCAAAAATGCTGAGATCGACAGATTCTAAAATCCATATCTCCTAAACCGTTGATGGCACGAAATTCAAACTTAACAAATATCTGTGCCTATAGTTACTAGGAGAAAAGATTGAAAAGAAATTTTTGAGTGCGGGTAGTGGAGTACGGGGGTGGAAGGTGGAAAACTTTAGATTACGATATCTCAGGAACCAATTGCTCTAGAAAAATGAAATTCGGTTTGAATAGAAAAATCGACAAATAAAGATTGCTCAAAGTAAATTTTTTTTAAAGGGGTGGCGAAACATGGAAGTGAAGCCTTAAGTTTTAAGTTTTAGTTTCAAGTTTCTAAACTTTATTGCAGAGGCACAAGCCTGATCACAAACTATTACTACTAAATGTACATGTAATCATATGGTTCACTTCACGACATAATAAATTTAAATTGGAATTTGAATATTTCCACTTTGGACCATTGGACGAGACTGTGGTACTTCCTCATGAGTTATTTAGTGAATAGTTAAATTTTTTTTTTGAACCTATATACGTGCAAACACATCACTCATCGTTGGCCAATGGTGTTGTTTTATAAAACGCTGGATGTAGCATGTATCGCTACATATAAAATCCTTGAGATGGTGCGTCCTGGTGAGTACATCTAGATAAAAATCCAATATGCGCAAATTATTTCTCGAATCATTGGCAAAGGAACAGGTCAATCCTCGAACTAGGAATCGCATATCAAAACCATCGGTTCTAAATAAGAGCGTAAAAATTTCAATGAAAATACTAAGTTATGATGTGAATGCGCTAAGACCACCAGTTAATTTCTCGAACAAGTAGCTGCAAATCTAAAGCAAGACGATGCACTTTTTGTGATCGAAGCTATGATGTAAAGCTGCGACATTTGCGATGCACCAGCATGCAAAAGACACCATAAGATTCTCTGCAATAAATGCTGAACTTTAGAAACTGAAGGAATGGATGATAGAGAAATTTCAAGACAGGAGGATGATTCGTCGTAAAATAATTTATAATTATAATTTATAATGAATAAAACACAGGTTTATAAAAAAAATTTCATTTATATGATTTTTAATATATTTTACACCGACCTAAAGTGGGGTTCTTTTCTACCCCTACGGACAGACCGTGTTGCTCAAAACGGTGCACAGACGGAAGGTTAAAATTTTTTTGGAATTTAGCGCGAGCAAATCTGTTCCACAAAACCACAGAAAAATTAATAGAAATGCATAGCTAATCTTTTTATTTTGAGATTTATGGCTGAAAACTATAACAATTATTTAAAAATAATTTTCGACTAGGTCCACAGAAGCTGTTTCCTCATGTGGTTATACCAAATCATCAAATACAATGCTGTTTATCGCGAATTGCTAATAATTCGAAATGTAATTTGATTTCTATAAAGTTCTAGTAGTAGAACAATTTGCAAGAAAGTGGTTGACACAATGTGGACGAAAAAAAAAACTTGAAAAGAAGTTAGAAAATATGCTGAAATTTCAGTGGACTGCCAATGCTACAAAACAGCTAACTTTCGGGCTATGTCAAACTTTTTGAAACAGCTTCTTAAAATTGTTTACCATCTACTACTGACAGATCAGTGCAACTGTATCCGGTCAAACTAATGGTCAAGTACACTAAAATGCAGTATTTCCAAATTTTATGGAATTTAAATAATTACTAAGAAGGATGATGTTCGTCAATTGGATTTTAATCAAATATTTTCAACAAACTCTGAAAAAAACAACTCTTTAAACAATCTTCGATTAAATTTACCTTTTATCCAGCAATGCGTGATCTTCTGTTGAATTCCTCTCCGGGAAATTGTTTGTCTTCTTCGAAGACCCTTCAATAAAGTCAGCGTTCTGTTCATTTCCCGAGCTCAGTGATGCGAAATCTGCAAAAGTTAATGGAGAACATTTTAATTACTCGGAAGTCAGGTTATATCCTCAATCTGGTCGTGTCTATGGCTTAGGTGATGGATTTGGAAGAAGTGGTAATGATTGGAAAGGCACCAGCCAAGGGTACTTTCCTATCGTACGAGCATATAGAAAGGTCGAGATGGAAAGATAGCGTTGTAGATTATAGGGTTAAACGCAATTACTTTTAGCCCCAAACTAATTTTTCGTTGAATTTCACGTTGGTTACGGGACGATCCAAACGAACTCGGTAGCTAATTCAAAATCAGTCGAAGTGAAATTTTTTATGATTTATCAAAGAAAATCGGGCTTTCATTTGAAAGGAATGGGGGGGGGGGGGGGGAAATTTCGAAATTTAATTGAGTTGCAGCCTTGATGATGATGTCGAATAAATTTTTCAGCGATGGTATACTGTAGAGTGTAGAATCATCAAAATGCAATTTCGTTTTCTTTTGAATCTCATTTTTAGCGTATTTAATTTTTACGTTAATTTAGTGGGTAACTCGACATGCTTAGTTCAACATAAAAAATGTCCTCGCATGAGCGAAAAAAAGGGAAAAAGCTTACAGGCCTATTCAGGATCAGAGTCACAAGTCATAAAGGTGGAAAGTCACAATTAATTAAAAATTCATACAAAATTGTGACTCTCGACCTACTTTGTGACCTGTGACTAGGTTCTGAATAGCCCTGTTAGCCTAATTTCTGAAAATTAAAAAATTATGTTGAGCTGATGGTTAAACGATAAATGTCAACCACGCATTTAAGGTAGAGAACAAACAGACATTTCGGATCAGCAGATTTCAATTGAGAATGCTTCAATAATGAAAGTGCTTATATCGTCCAGAACACATTTTTTTTTAACTTTAAAAATTATTTTAATCAATTTTCATTTTCATTTTGAAGGAGTGGAAAATTAACTGATATGTAAATAAAATAATAAAATTGTTGGAATCAAAGGCTTGAATTAGAAATTTGAATTTTTTATTGACAATCAGCATATGATTAATTAAATTCGATTGGAGTTTACTTTTTTTTTAATTTTTTTAAATTTCATTTCCAATTCAGCGGAAATTCAAAGTAAATAACTATCTGATTTTCTAACGAATTAATTATTTTTCGTCCTTCGAATACAAAACCATCCGGCAATTGATTCTCCATAGACCCATATCAAAGCAATCAAGAAATTAAAGGCGTATTGAAATTGAGGTAATGGAAGCATTTAACAACGATCCCTTATTTAAGTTAGGCAATGATGACGAGGGTTAGCTAAATTCATCTAGCCGAAATCTGTCCAACTAAATAATTTTTAATATTGACGAGTTTTCGCTGTATTTTGGTGCCCTGTTGAATTTTGCAAGTGTCAATTGCATGCTTTCACTGACGTAATGATTTTATCAAGCAAACTCATTACGTAAAATTGGATACACACTAGTGAGCACGTGATCGTAAAGTAGTAAGTTAATTAACTCATTAGGAATCTGTCTATATTGGCAGATATCGGTTACATATTCATGGAATGCTAATTTTAAGCCAATTATGCCAACACTTGTTTAATTTGATAACGATTTTGATTGATCCTAATGATTATAAATTGAATCTGGGACAACACTCGCAGTATTCCATTGCTCCTAACTAGTGTCGATTTCCCAAGTCCTTTGTAAGTGGCACTGATTTAAAGGTATTGTCAGGACGTCGCTTAAGTCAATTTAATTAAAACCATTAGCCTAATATAAGGATCCTTTTCACTATCTACCTTCGACGGACAACGTTCCGAACTCTTAAAAAACGGACAAAGTGTTAGACATTATGTCGTTCGCTTTAGTCCTGACGAGCACAAAATTTACATAGAGTAATGCATTAAAAAAAAAACGGGACCAGCCAAAAATTATTGTAATAAGCTCGGCTGGCTTAAATAGTGGCTTCCAAGTACTCGGCGAACCCAACTCCTGCTCGCATACTAATGCCTCAAGTCCTTAACAATTCTTTTATCCTGTGATTCAGCTTTCTTCGCTCCTTTTATTATTATTCGGGACGTTCTCTCATAATTATTCATAAGTTTGTCAAGTGATTCTGACAAGTAGATTAATTCAATTCTGGAAGCTCGGTACGGACTCAATTATATCAGCGGAAGGAAAAGTCGGAAAAAAAGTCGGGCTTTTGTTGGGAAAAGAATAGCAAAGTGGAACGTTTCTTTAGGAATTTTTCGTATACTTTTTCTTGTGTATCCGGAAGAAGCGTTCCACGGACTTTACAAGTTTCGCATTGTACAAGATGAAATCACATCTGCTCCTTGGAATATGATTTGAATATTGAAGAGGATTTCAGGTGGGGTAAACATAAGTTTTCCCTTCGAATTTGGAAGAAAGAAACCCGAACAAGATAGATTATTAACTTTATAATGGAAATTGCACAAAAATTTTGAATATATTGGAGTTGTTATTGAGACCGATAATCATGGTATAAATTTTAAGGATATCGTCTATTAAAGTTGAAATATTATCGCAGTATCGGAGTTTACTAGAATAGTATCTCTGAATACGTTGTGAAGACTGCTAGTCCTTTGCTTATACTACTGGCCTGCAGTCCAAGAGAAACTGGGCAAAACTTTATAATTTTTAGGATAGAAGTCGGGAACGAGTTTTACTGAGCTGCGGAGTAGGTTACTATGCGACTGACAACTTAAAGAAAGTTCTCAATAGCATCCTGGTTATTTTTTAGCCGTTTCGGACCAAAAAATAATAAAATTGCACCAAGACTAGATTTTTTTTTATTTACTGACACATTTTTTTTTAATAGAATAGTCAATAGAAGTAAAAGCGAATTCGATTTCACTAAACCTAAAAGAATTTCGGATTTCGTGGAAACTTGAACAATTCCTTACAACCCCCAAGAGATTTAATTTCGAAAAATTCTTAAATCGGTTTTTCGCATTTTTATTTAAATCCCTTACAAGTGAAAGTAAATTTAATATCTCATTGGACCTAAGAATATATATTGAGATTTGTATATCAAACTGTAAGTTCTAATTTATTTTCGTTATATGTATTTGATTTAAGTCATTTTTTGTGTCAGACTTTTTGACGTATTTTCAAAGGAAATATATTATTGTTGTTAAATTCGACAATCGAATTATTATTAAAATTTTATTGAGTTATAATTTTAGATTTATTGGTCATTGGTCAACTAGAATAAGAATGCGTTCATGCTACAGAATTTTTTTTCTGAAATTTGAACTAAAGCCCCGTTTTCACGGTGATAGTTCTTAACGAAAGTACTTTCGCGACAGGATTGCACGATAGTATGAGAGTAGTGCGACAGTCTACTGTATACACGGCACGATATCATTATGGAAAATGTTTCAAGTAGAGCTGACATGGAAACAAGATATTAAAAAATTGTAGAATTTTAGGCATTAAGTGAATATAACGAGGTCACAAGCTTAATATTTCGTGAAGATCTCGCAATAAACAAATTTGAAAGATAAAATCTGTCCTCGACGTTCTTCATGTAAAAGTTTTTTGATACTTTTACGGACGGGGATATGTGAAGAATGGTAGTTTTCGGAAATATATTTTGCTAGGTCAGTAGGAATTTTTTTTTTAATAATTCCAACCACAGTAACCTTTAGTGACATTTAATAAAAAGAATTTAATATTATCAAAATTTTCAATTTCAGTTTTATTTAAACAAAAATAAATTGTGAGTTATAAATTTTTTTACTTTTTAAAATCGAAATTAGTTGTGATTTTAAATATTTATTTTAAAAATTGTTAAGGTTACGTTTTAGTAAATTGTTTTTTTACTAAAAGACTTTTCTATTTAGTTTTGAGTTCAAGATGTTAAATTAATGTAGAGTCAAGGTCTTGATTACAACGTTAGTAAATAGTTATTGGTAATTACTGAACTATGCGACATATTTTCCATTAAAAATATAAACAAAGAGTTAGCGAAATAATTCGATATGGGTCAAAACTTTCATTATAAATTGGGAATTCGGGAATGCAGAGGAGCCGGTGGAAGACTATTGAAAGGAATTATTGCTGAATTTTGTGGTAAGATATTATTTACATTTTTTTTTTTCATTTGAACACGAAAATAAAAGATAAAGTTTATGGCAGTATTTTTTAAAATGATACACGTTTTCTTTTGATATGAAACTAAAACTATTTACCAGTAGAATGAAATGATAGCAAAATTGTATTGAAAACTGTATCCAGTTCTTCGGAGTAATAATGAATGCACGTAAAGACATTAACTTAATAAAGTCATTAAAAATAAGACTAATAAGTCCCAAATAATCGAACCTTAACTGTTTCTATAAAATATCATACATACGAGTATATCAATCTCGACGAAATTTCTCGCCATTTTAGACTTCCTACAATCGAGAATTAGACCGCAACCGTAAGATACCATTCAAAGTCAATTTCTTAAATTTTTTTATTTTAATACTTCATAGATTTAGCATACAAAAATCAGTAATTTTTGAATTTCATTATCTTTTTGGGACGTAACTGGGACTGCATATTAAACTCTGAAACTCTGCTAATAAAATAATACAATTTCAGGGACGCTTTTTAATTTTTTGATCGATCACAATTTGTTGGTTTCAGAATAAAAAATCTAAACAGTCTTGGCGCAACTTTATTATTTTAATTATTCGTTAGATTTCTTCTAAATTTTATAAAAAATAGTGTCGGCGTTTTTTTTTAGTCTTAGAGATTGTTTCACTTATGGCCATTTAGCATTTTGAAATTTTATAAATTTAGTGTTTTTATACCATGTGCATTTTGATATAATATCTATCAGAAACAAAATAAGACAGCAAACAAAGTTTACAACTGAATCAAATCATTTTAGGCGCATTTCTTTTGAATTACTTCGGATGTGGAGCGTGCACCCAAGAACCGACTAATTTACATGTTTCATTTTCATTTGGATTAATAATTTTCGTAATTTTAGTGGTATGAACTGCAATTTTTAATTAGTTGTGAAAAAAAATCAATCTAATAATTAATAAATAGATTATCGGTGATACAAGCGCCGGTCACATTAACCCTGCAATAACAATTGCAATGTTTGTTGTTGGACGAATAAGTGCAGTGCGAGCATTACTCTATGTCATAGCGCAATGTCTAGGGGCAATTTGTGGCACGGCTTTTTTAAAAGTATGTATTTTTCTTAATTTTATTTAACTTTAACCTGTTTAAAACTGTTGTTGTTTTAGTTGTCACTGCACAGGGACTACTACAACGGAATGGGACACACGCTTTTGGCCAAATCAACTCAACCTGTACAAGGATTAATCATAGAATTCTTTTTAGGATGTATTTTAGTTCTGACTGTCTTTTCTGTTATCGATGAGAATAGGCCAAGTAAGTGATTAGTAATTTAGTTAAATTTTTAAAATCATTTTTATTTAATATTTTCTCAGAATCAAAATATTATGCACCATTTGCTGTAGCAATGGCTGTGGTAGCAGGACATTTGGGTGTCTTAAAATATACTGGAGCAAGTATGAATCCCGCTCGCACATTGGGCACCGCCATTATAACGCATAATTATGAAAATATTTGGGTTTGTTTAGATGGTTTACTAGTCGAATTGGAATCAATTAGTAGTTTGTCAAAAAAAAAATCGGTAGCAAATGAAGCATTCATTTTAAACAAAATTTGTAATTGATACTACTGCAGTCTGGTTACAATATTATGAAATACTAAAAAAATATCGTGGTTTCAACTCATCAATTATGTTCAAAGATATTCACTGTTGTTTGTGTAGAAACTAAAATGTGATTGAAACTAAAATTCCCCGTAGATTGAATTTATTTGGATTAACTTATAAGATACGCTTACTAGTAACAAAATATAAGCCGCGATGATTTACCAAAGAGCCGTAATTGAATAATTCACCTTTGAAAAAATGTTTCGGGTGTGTGAATCTTTGGTGCGATTCAATTGTGACACTTTCATACACATGTTTATTTTTATTTGACGTTAAAAAATTTTGCAAAATCTACTGACTTGTAGCTTGAGGTAATCGGAAATTACCGTAGGTACTTTTGTTTTTTTGTATATAGTTCAAAGGGTGAACTTTCAACAAAAATTCATTTCAATTCAATGAGTCATTTTTGATCGCGACCTTAAAAACGAAATCATTGTTCGTCATTTTTAAATATTAAATAAATTCAGATATCAGATACGAATTCAGTAAAGATCAATGCTTTATTGATACTTGCATTTTGGTTCCAAAATGACTTATACTTTTACTAATAAGTAAAAAAATTATTAAAGCTAAAAAAATCTTTCAGGTATATTGGGTGGGCCCAATTTTAGGTGGAATTTTCGCTGCACTGCTATATATTTTCGTTTTTGAGGCACGCGATCCCAACTCGAGTATAGTGGAGTATAGACGATAGAAGAAATAATAATAAAAAATAAGGTAAGAGTTATAAAGAAACCTATTATAATAATCAACTTTTTCCACGTATATGTTGACGTCACATAGTATAGCATTGTTATTCAAATTAATTGTTATATTTATTTCGAATATATTCATATTTTGTATCTATTTTATACAAACAAGATCTCTATAAGTCACTTCTCTCTTAGAATTCATTAGCTGTCGTAAAAACTATTAAAGCTAAGCGAGAACATTACTTAAAATTTAATTATACCTTGAATTTCCTATTGCGCGAATAAATCCTTTTATTTAAACAGATCAAAACATGATTATAATATTAAAACAGTGACGGTGAATTTAATACATTTCACTTCTAAGCTATTAAGATTTAATTATTATTAAGAAAAATGCGACAAATTTATCACTGGTACGTAATTTCGGAGGTGGTGTGAAATCAAAATTATCAATTTTTTAAACAAACTATTACTTTGGATTGGCGAGCCGCAGACAATTATAAAGTTGTGGAAAGAAAATCCAAAATATTTAAGAAAAAGACTTTAGAAGATTCATTGTGTCTTATGGAGAAATATTGGAATATTACTTTTCAATTTTTTGTTACGAACTTTGTTTTTCATTCAAGCAGAATATTCAACTTTTATAATGATCGAAGATATTTTTGAATTTCAGATATTCTGCCTAAAAGAAATGAGTGAAAAGTATCTTTTATGATCGAAGAGCTCTGTCATTGTAGAGGATTATTCAGGACGATGAAAAAAACTCATAACAGACAAAGAAGTAAAATCATTTGCTGTAAACGCAGGCTAAGCTGACGAGCTCTATATCAATTTATATACGTAATTTATTATTACAATAGTATTCTTCTGTAGTATAAATCGGAATATTTGCTGGAGTACTACAAATCTGGTTGCAATATTTTAAATTAATAACTCTTAATATTCGTTACTGCTCCATCATATGTATTTTTATACTAGAATAAATACAAATTTTAGCATGACTGCAATTGTTATTTTCAAATGATAATGTTTTGTTCGAATAGGAAAATCAGCGACTTTCTTTTAATTAAGGTGAAATTGTTTGACCCATTGCTGCTTAAAGAAGAAGTATTTATGAAATGGTGGAACAAAAAGTGCACTGCCTGTCCAAAAATATTCTTAGGCCACTCCGCCCCAAATGAAAAGCTACTTTTTTTAGTCTTTGACAAACAATTCGAACTTATCTATAGGTGTGTTTTTTTCAACTGGATCAAGATCAAAATTATTCATTTTTCATTGAAAACAACTAACTAATTTTACTAATTTAGCATTTTCACAGATGGCGTCCTGCAATTTAGCTTAATTTGTGGCAGGGGCCTTATTATTAAATACGATACGATCAAAATCAATCGTAAATTCCTAAATTCAGCATACTAAAATATAGAATTGATTTTGATCGTATCGTATTCAGGAATAAGGCTTCAGGAATTTGCACCCAATAGATAGAGTAGTCTAGAATAGTTGTGGGAAATCAATACATTTTGTAGGGAAATTTAAGTCTATGTGCAATTTAGAGAAAAATTATTGAAAAAGTCTGTGAATGTCTGTGCAGTTTACTTTATTATTTTAATAATTCTACAGGGTTTCATTGGTACGTGTAATAAAGGGAAACTATACGTAGCCCTGCCCATACAGTTTATCCAAGGCATATACCGACATGTTAACGCTGTTGTTAACGCTGCTAAACTAGCATTTCGATTAATCCACATAGTTTTTTTCAATTGTGATTTTATCCAGGTGAAAAAACACACTTATTATAATAAGGTTTTTCTGTAGCAGTATATAAATAGTACTCAATCCTTAATACTGAAGCAGTACCAATTTTCAGTACTGGATAACTGGATAGCTTAATGTAGACTGTACTGGAAATGTTCCGTTAAAGGTCTGATTTAATACAAGGAATGGAAAATAGTGTACGATATATTACGTGAGTGCTTCCATATTATTCATTATTCGAATAGCATTTCCTGCCAAAAGATTACATACCAAACTTTTTGAATCCCCAATTATGCAGTACCAGATGTTAAATGAAAATTATGCTGTACCTATGTGTACGAGTGCACTTTTACATCAAAGAAAGTCATTCGAATTCTCCCTCTCTAGCAGTCAAATTTGTGCACTTGTACTGCATATTTACAAAATAAATTAAAGTTGTCCGAGTTTGAAAACTTTCAAAAAACATTAACATTAGGTACCTGTACGCATTGTTATGCAATTTCTACGTGAAACTTATACGTTAAAGTTCATTTCTAAATTTCACAATAAGCTAATGTTCGCAGAATTTACATCTCATTCATAGGATTAAAATAAAATTGTGTATTTGTTTGTTCATGAAGCACTTTATTAAGAATTTATTGATTTTTGTGATTTGTTTCCTTCTTGCGCCCACATTTCGCATGTTTAAGTACCACCTCGACGTTTTCTTGGCTGTTTCCGTAGAATTTTTTGTTCTTAGCTTATAACTTTTCAATATTTTCTTGCTTAAATAAAACGTCAACTTTCCACCGTAACGAATTTATCCAGCTCCCGATATTTCGAAGTGCACTTGATGTACCTATCGAGTAAGTTTTTATTTTTTTTACTTTTATTTATATTTTATGTAGTGCAAAGTTTCGAATGCATTATACGAAGCACATTAAGTCCTTCGAGTCTATGAAATTTAATAAATCAGGAGTACAGCACGTTTTTCTATTAAAACTTTTCAAATTGACTTCCATCGGTAAATCTATTTGCCGATGAGTTCCTTTTAAAGTTATTAAATTGTCGCTTCTTTAAGCCAGTGTTCGGTCCAGATGTTACTTATGCGCAACTCCTTATATTTCATCGTTTAGCAGGGGGAATAAAAATAAAAAGCGCTTAGCATTTACTAGACCGCGAGAATATTGTCGATGTAAAATGTGTTGGAGTTCCCATGGTATTAAGGAAGTCATCCCTCTAACTGAAATCCATAATTAAGTTTCCTTCCTCGTAGCGATGTATTTGGGTGGGATTTTTAACGAAAGTTTGATGAGAATGGGAATCCTTAGCGGGGCACAGCTGGTCCGGATGGAAGTGGAATGAGGGTCCATCCGGTATTCAAGGAATACGAGTTATGTACATCCTACGGTCGGGACTAAGTTTTAAATTATTTCTTAATTATGATACATTTACACAAAATTTTGCCTATGATGGTATACGATAAACATTTTGCCAGGAACTTCGTTTTGGATTGGAATAAGCTGTTCGGCATCCGCCGAATTTTCCTTTATTCACCGAGTCCTTGAGCGTTCAAGAGAGCCTTCCTATTCATTCCAGGGCTAACTAGAAATGAAAATGGTAACTTGTAAAGCGATTCGGGTACCATTTCCTATCCATTAAGTTACCTATTCATGCAAATCGAAATATCACTGAACAATGTGAAAGCTTGTCTTGCAAATCGTCCTAAGCCCGATCTGAAGAACTTATAATGTCAAGACACAAATGCTCCGAACATAATCACATACCGACAAAACCCATCATCATCTCCAAAGAACGTCGTTCGGTTAAGCCTTAATGCGTCTCATATAGACCAATCCCAAACCGTTGGGAAACTTCGTCCTAGCTTCTATCGTTTATCTCATAAAGGACACAACACAATGCTATCATTTTCTTCGGGTTGTCTTAGTGTTGCCCATTCAATCGGTAGGAACGACACAAATCTCTCAAGCATAATCTATGTGGAGAAGGGGGGAGGAAGGGAAATCATAGCAAAATAACTCTCCTTCTACTAGGAAAATTATGAAAACGCCCTCATAAATATTTAAGACTTCAGGCTCAAGAAGAAGGCAGGCGTTGCTGTAGTCTTGTCATCATCGTCGTTCTTACACAGTACACGTTTCACGACATGAAATCCTCTTGAGCCCCACAAAATTTCTCCTTGATAACTTCAAGAATATTCTTCGAAAAGAAGCAGGCATTTGGTCATAGTCGTCTTACTTTTCACTGCTTTCTTCTTAAACAAACAACAAAAAAGCCGAAATAGTGTACACCACTAACATCGAAGTCCTGCTGCAAACAAAAGTGATACGAAGCGGCGCAAATAAGTCCACTAAATAAGACCGAAGGATGACTCCTTTTGAAAGCTCTATTCAAATCGTCCTCCACATCATTATCCCTCTTCATATTTCTTGTCTCTGAAATATTCTGTATATATTGTCCGCAAGGAGCTACGATAGCTCTCATTGTTCTAGTCCAACCGGACTAAAGGATAATGCTAGTCCAAGTCGAAGAAAATTGTCCCTTTTGAAAGTTGGATAAGAATCCAAAACAAGAAATTTATGAAGACAGGGCAGGCAAGTCCAAGAGACATTCCAGCTAAGGGATCGAACAACCCCAGATGATATGATCCCTTCTGCATGTCAAAGGACAAAAATCGGTTGCATAACACTGAAAATGGACACCATCGGAAAGAGGAAAAAAAAGGCCGCGGTAGACTATCCTTTAAAAATTTGAAATACCAGATGAAATTTTTTTTGTTGGGTGCTTCGAGTTGGGTCAGAGAAATGACTTTCTAGATGTTGTTTTGAAAGGGTCGCCGCGAATTTGATATGATTGTGAGATGTAAGGAGATATGTCAATATAAATATCTTTAGGGAACTGGTGTCACTAGGATCTTAGTGGCGTATCAGTTGACCTTTTATATGTATGCAATGATTAATGGATGTCCGAAAAGTGCTTAAAACGACTCCGAAGCAAAGTGAGATACACTTTAAGTATGACAATGTGCAGTATTTTGTTTTGACATGGTATCTAATATTCTGTTATATTACCACAGAGCTCCTTATAGATTGGCCAATAATATGCTTTCGGAAAAAAAATCCAAAGACTTAAACCCAAACTGTCGATTTCATGTAGAACAATTTTACGAAAATGAAAGGCAGTTTAGTGCATAATCAAAGCGTATATTGTATAGGAACTGCCTTAAACTTGCAGTCGATAGTATGAAGTATCTGATTAAAAACGGTGGACAAATGTTTGAATATAAGGCCCGAAAAAACGACAAAACACTCCTTGCTATCGTCAAATATCATAGTTTGTCAAATGCCTCAGGTCAAATTTGAAGTCATACATACAAAAAAATACCGACGTGACAAACGGCGAAAACGTTCATCTCTCTGTATTGAACTTGATGAACTAAGTACTAACAAATAAATTGAATTCAATGCTCGAACACATCAATTTTTGAACAACTGTATAGCCATCAGTATTTTTTTTTTTTCAATTTATTTCCTTCCTGTAATTTCGTTTTGGATCCAATGATATCGACCACCTTTTGTTAAATCTGTAACTTTAGTATTCATCACTTTTGACTACCCGACCGAAGTTCGACATCACTATATGATACATTGTGAAATATATAACAATTTTCGTTGTCAAATGCTGTCAAATGATTCAATCCGACAATTTTTTGTTTACCAATTTCGTTTAGTTATCCTACGATTGGCAAATTTTGCATGACGTAATTGCTTCAATTTTTTGAAAAAAATTATTCGACACAACTGCACAGTCAAAAATTACAATCAAGTCAAATAAAATTTTTTGGATAATACTTTCTGACTGTAATCGAAAAAGTCAATTTAACTGACTTGCAGTTTAAGACTAGCTCGAGTAAAATAAAAACAAATATTTGACTGAATTGTCGAGAGATAAAATACTAAAATATTTTACAAGTTTGCATATAGTCTAAAACATTAAAAAAAAAAATTATAAACCTTTGTCCGGGAGAAAAAGGCCTTGAATTAAATTTCAAATTCAGTAAGTTGGCAAACAAAAATTTGACGAATACTCTATTCTCTATCCAACTACATTTGCTACCCAAAATAGTGTAATGGTTGGCACAATAATATAGAGTCTAATACAAACTTTTCTCCATGATATGCAGCCAAATATTAAACTAAGCAAATTTAACAAATTCAGACATATGGATAACGTTAATTTCACAATAACACCATTTGTCTGGTTTGGCAGCAAAAATAGTCAAACATTGAACGAATTTGGCACACAGTCCAATAGTGGCTTGATACAATTGTCTGCTGTAAATTCAGAGCTAGACTTTAGTTTAACATTAACAATAACATCATCCCAAGAGCACATATTGACACGGGTAATATTTATCAATGAACCCAATTCGAAAATTAATTCCGATAACAGAAAGATTTTCCCGTAAAAATCTCCATTACCTGTTTACCGCAAGCAAATATTCTCATTTTGTCGGCATAATAAATAAATTGATAACCGTTTTTATTCGGTTGAATAGAAGTTGGACTTTCCCTCCGATAGTCTATTCTACACCTGAAGAACCACCCTTATATTTATATTTGTTGCCTTCGAACAAATACGAATCGGTTGCTTCTACGTTGTAATTAACCTATCAAGTAGATATATTTAATATGTCCGACTTCACCTAAGGGAAAATTCCGATTCGCTAGAAATTGGGCGCAATTAAACCATGAAAACCAATTATTGTTCAGATTAATTGTTATAGCCGGTAATGGCACCGATTAAATACAAATTGGATAACTTTAGATATTATTCCTCTTGTGATTAGTTCTTTGTTTTTTTGATTGAATAAAATTGGCAAATTCTTATAATTTTGGATTATATTTGCACTACCTTCTCATCGAATTCAATACGAAATAATAATTGGATGAACTATTGTTTACGATGAGGATTAGTTTTCATAATGTCCTTGGGTATTTGAGCTATGCAGTTTCCGACTGGTACGAAGGTGCCTAGATTTAATTATAAGTTCCCGGTTCATAAATTGATTATAAACGGAATAACGAGGACTGAAAATAATTACGTTTAAAATCCGAAACTACGCACCAGTATTTACAATATTTACAAGAACAAGGTGTTCAAAAGTTAGTCAAGAAGTTAGTTGATGAAGTTCGAAATTTGCTGAATTTTCTAAAAACATGTTTTTTACTTGCAGTAAAAGTTTTTGTGAAAATAAACCTCCTTGAAGCAATAAAATATCCCGAATTTAGAAATTTTCATTAATCTATCAAAATTGTGAGTAATTTTAATAGTTTGTAGTTTTACACATTTTCGTCAAGAACGTACTAGCTAGAAAGTAAAATTATAAAACCTTAATGTTTAAATTTTGTAATTGTTTCATAAATTACGCATGTTGCATATAATGTTGATACTTTATGCAAAGTAGTTTGTGTAAATATTTAGACTTAATTTAACCTTCGAAAGGTACAGTGGTTCAATCCGAAGTAGAAGGTATGGTTGGGTCGGATCCGACCCATTATAGTTTTATCATTTTAACAGGTTTTTTTTTTTGTAAGAATAAAACATTAAGCATGTTTAATTATATGTTTTTGGTCTTTTAACAGTAATTGAAAAATTCTGTTTATTAACATTATTATTATTAATTTTTGATGAATGTTTTCACAGTACATTTTGAATTGAAAATACAAGGTTTTCCGGTATATACTGTTAAATTTATTTTGTGTGACGTTTCGGACTCGACTGAGTCCTTTATCAAACTGAGTCTGTTCGGTTTGATAAAGGACTCAGTCGAGTCCGAAACGTCACACAAAATAAATTTAACAGTATATACCGGAAAACCTTGTATTTTCAATTATTATTATTATTATTATATTGCAATAATAAGCATACAAAATAAACAATATTATTTTATAAACACTAGTGACTAAGACCATGCTTATTAACATTTAACAGTCTTTCCCCTTTAAACATTGAGCAAATAAAATATCTCTCGACTAAACTAAAATACATACTTGGGTTTGATCCGACCCACCATTCCCCTCGATTAAAAAGAAAATAACGTTTATAGTGTGTGAAGAAAACGTGAATAGTGTCTTATACTTTCTACACTATTCGATCTATATCCTGTTTTTTCCAATTAGATATCATGTATTGATTATTCCAATTGTCGATTACTGCGCGCTTGCCCTTCAAAATACGTCTGAGAATTTTTCTGCTGATCATTCGATTGAAGTTTATTTATTTATATTATCAATAAATTAATAATAGATACTACTAAGCAAACATAAACATATCACATTTTTATAGTACATATCATACTTGTTTTTCCCCATTTTACTCATTGTAAAATTTTGCTTTTCCACACCCGCAGTAAATTTACACATTATTAGAAATTGACTGCCATACTTATGTGTGAATTTCTGCATTAATAGTGATGTGTTTTAGCGTAATATCCTGTACAGACTATGCAATTTAAACGCGTTTAAGTAGGTGAAATGAACGTGTTAAAAACGTAGTGTTCAGTCTAGGAAACTCGTTTAATTTCGATATATGATAGCTCCCCGAGATTTGTTTTGACAAAAAAATATCCATCTATATTTCATTACCTAATTTATTCTTTCTAAATCATTTGAAACTAAAATGTTTCTTTAGCAGTAATGGATAGTGAATTTATTAGCTGACGTTGCATAAGCTAAGAACTCAGTTTCTACACCATTAAATAGTTTTTCCTAAGGTTTACTTCGATTTCCGCGCCGGTCCCAGTACATCTTTTTGGTTAAACGCGTTGTAGCTACGTGATTTCTTAAACGTGTTCGGGAAGTGCTTTCAACGCGTTTAACTCAACTTAAATGCGTTGATCTCGTAGTCTGAACTAAGGTCGTTTCCGAATAGCTTGCTTCGTCTACAATACATTTACATCATACATGTTTCTCAATTCCTTTTCGGTTCGTGTCTTGACTATTTTTACGACAGCTGAACTATCAGTCAATCTTAGCAAACGTACAAAAACTCAAATTTTTCTATAGAATTTAATTTAATTTTTGATTAATGAAGTGTTAAATAAGCATCAGCTGAGCCATTTTGACAGTTTATTCAAGCTTTTTCTAAACTGGTATAATAGTTATGATACGTTGTGACATCGACATGGACGTAGACTTAGACGCAGACGAAGCAATGTATTCGGAAACGATCATAATGTAAGTAGTACAAATCACAACTCCGCCATAGCCGGTCGCGAGCCCAGGTTGAAATAAGTTGGAGCGAGTGAACACATCCTGGATGGCCAGGAACACCAGTGCGTCTCAGGGAGTAGGTCTAAAAACTGGTGTAGTTGGACTCGCGACATAGCTGTGAGAACTCCAGCACACCACAACTGAAAGTTGTTCACACGTCTATGTACTAGACACCTGGTCCTCCAGGTTGGGGTTGGGAGATGGGTTAACAACCCATCCCCGGAAAAAAAAACATATTGTGCCGAAAGCAGGCCTGCAGGCTCTGGCCCGATTTGGACTGTCGCGCCATTGATGATGACAAATCACAAAAGTGAGTAAAGAAAGTTGAAAATAGTAATTTGTAATATCTACTTGTAAAAACATCACATCAACCTATCATATATCAAAATAAAACAAGTTGCCTAGTCTGAACACTACTTGTTTAACGCGTAAAATTTACCTATTTAAACGCGTTGTACAGGGTATAACTCTGAACTCGTATGTTTTGAGAATATAGTTATAACAGGTGATGGAGCGGTCTTCAATCATATATCAGATGTCACGCATATTTGGCAAATGATTTAACATTAGTTGTCCTGTACCAACAAAGGGTTACTTCAATAGCGTAAGCAGAAAAGCATAAGTTCAGTTTTGCATGAACCAAAAGTTCATCGATTTGCTAGTTTAGAACTAATACGGAAATTTAAAGTTGTAATGAAACAAATTTCGCTTAACTCTGATTATACATTAATTTTGTCCACAATATTAATTTGAAATTCTTTATGCTCCACCAACAATTGATTATCAATTTAATACGACACAAAAACGATGGCCTAAATAAATTTATGCCCATTAGGTCGGATGTCAACTGTACCATGGACGGTCAACAAAATCAAAATTGTTTTTTATTGTAGGTCAGGAATCAGTCATGGCTACTTGTATTAATTTCAACGTTTCAAAATGGATTTTAATGAAAAAAAAATATATATGTATAAATAAAAATTATATATCATGAAAAATATCCATAATTTTAAATCGAATCGAGAACTTTGTGAATTTCGGATTTCGACCTAATTACAGATAAACCAACTCGACAATATTAATGAGAATAAAATTTCAATATATTTATTTCGAATTTATGGATAAATCGCGGAAATCCGGAAGGAGCATCAGTTCGTGATACTGTGCATAAAAAAAATTGACTTGTCAGCCCGTCGAAAACGACCAAGGAAAATCGGAAATGTACGGGAAAAAATTCATCATGACAATGTGAAATTTTATCCTGAACTGCTCTCGAATGAACGCCGTATCGCACATATCACGTTTTACAAGAAGTGTGTAAAGCAATGTGACTTAGTGTTTTATTCGCAAAATTAAAACATGACATGGCGTCAACTCGCAATCAATGAAAAAAGCCCGTAACGCTGACGCCAACACTTCAATTTCTGCGTATCTTATCCATAGATACGAGTATCTTATACAGACCTCTACAATTAGAAAAAACCTTTTTAGCATATACACAGCTGGGACCTCAATTCGTATTGCTCTAAACAAGATGATTAATTCGATTTTAATCGACTAGTCGACGACTTTTTGATAAGCTCTCAGCGCGAATACTCGGCACTCTTTCTTGTTAGCGAAATTATTGATTATCGAAAATCTCAGCTGCCATATTACTTTGAAATGTGTAAAGTGGTGTATTTAATGGATATTACGATTGGGCCTACTAGAACTTTTATCACTTTCGGGAATATCAGCAATTGATTGATACTTTTGATGTAAATTCGCTTAATAATTGACAGGGAATTTGATTGGTTGTGAATTGAAAGGCTCTCTCGATGGAAGTATTTTTATCGGAATAGTTCAGAATAGGTAAAAAGACATATTCTTAAACGTGCGCAGTAAGTCACATTGCGGGTGTCTTCAGTATATAACTCTAAAAAATATAAATTAAAAATTAAAAATATAAAATATGCAATCCTCGAGGTGCTGTTACACGTGTAATTTTTGAAGCATTTGATTGTCCGGCGACTAATGCTAAAACTAGTTAATAGCAATTAATGGAGCAATACTTGGCAACATCATGCTAGTTGCGGCAATATTTCGGAAATATGACAATGTTTACACAGATTGCCGGTATTGCTCGCCCTATAGTTACTTTACACTAGCTTAGGAAATTCTAAACAACTGTCCTCGTTTATTTATATTTTTGTTTTCAGTTTTGCATTTATTTGTAAAGTTTCGTGTTATAATTGCTTGGAATTCAAATATTTCCAATTTTCGTTTTAAGTTTTAGATTTGTTTGTCAAATTTGCTTTGATTTTTTTGTCAAATTTTATGGCAAAATTGACGAATATTGCTGCAAATTGAGCAATTTTAATCGATCATGTAAGTGCCTCTTAACAATGCCAATCAAACTCCTAAACGGTTAATGTCACAAAGTTGAAACGCATTGGCTATCTGTAGGTGTACTAGCAGAATAGAATGAAAACAAAAATTTTATTGGGGGCAGTAGGGCGTTGGAGAGGGGCGTGACAAACTTTATATTACGATATCTCATGAACCAATTGCACTAAAAAATAAAATATTGTTTGTGTATAAAAGTTGACAAATGAAGATAGCTGAAAATTAAATTTTTTAATGGGGTGGTATAGCATGGAAGTGCGAAAGATAAGAGTTTTTCTAAAAAATTACATCTTATATCTCGAGAACAGATTAAAATTTTAGTCGAAGTGGTCCTAAATACACCCTAGTAGAAATTTTTCTTGGAGGTGTTGGTGATCGGTGTGACGATGGAGAAGGTCGAACAAGAAAAAGTTCCGACTTTTATATCTCGAGAGCCCATAACGATGGATTGGTAGTTGGACTATAGTAGTGGCACTATTGAAAAATATAAATTTTTATATGGGTTAAGTTACGGGTTTGGAGATTGTTTTTACTGTCTAGGGAACAGCTTCTTCTAGAGAGTTGAAACTCAGTACGAATATGTAAAGTAAGTAATTACGACACAAAACAAATTTTTAAATATCCATTGGCGTTCCGAAGGGGCTAAAAATTATCAGTGAGAATGGGATGACACAGGACATACTTTCACAATTTGAGTAATATCTCTTAGGTTTTAAAATATTGAATTAATTTTTATTCTTCGGATTCCTCACATAATTGCCTACAATGTGTTTTTTTTAAATTTAACCCCTAAGGGGTTAAATCTATTTTCACGAATTCAAACATATCCCTCAGGTCTGATTATATATCAAAAACATGTTTACTATCACGGGCTTGTTTAATAGTCGCCTAAAACTCGTTTTCAACCTTTTTTGAGCTTTTCAGAGACTATAAGAGGGTTGAACACGTTTTCACGAATTCTGTCATAACTCTTAGGAGTGTTCCCAACTAGCAAACAAATTCCGCATTTTGATTTTCAGGAGGCTATAACTTCGATAAAACTTCGGTAAGACTGTTGAGCTTAGGTTGTGAACATTTAGCTTTGTTAAGTCTTGCGAGCGGAGGTTGAACTTTCAGTGGTAGGAATAGAAAAAACCTCCGTGCTTGTATAAAGTTCGAAAATATTAAAAAAAAATCATTTATAATTTTTGTCAGAATTAGTAAAAACTGAACAAATCGACAAATTCCCAAACATTACTCAGCTTCCATCTTAAAGAAAGTTAAATTTACGCCATTAATCTATTAAAACGTGATTCTATCAACAATAAATCATTCAGTAAATTATCCAATCTCCCATAATAAAAAGATTACCATTACTCGTTAAAAAAGGGCGGTTCCATTAAAATTAGGAACCCTCTTTTCTGCATTTCATCCGAAAGAGGCTTATCCGGACCTGCTAAAGACATTAATCCGTCCTTGACATTTTTTAAATTACATTAACGCTAGTCTGTGTTAAAAACGGGCCCACGCAACGGACATTTGCCGTGATATAGTCGAATATGGACTCAATCCTGCCCACGCTTGGCACTGATATACCAGGATTTAGAAGAAAAGCCACAAAACCTTTTACGTATACAACAAGCAGATATAAGCGTACATACAACTCTAATCTGGAAAGCATTAGCATATGGAAAGTTTTGAGTTGGGTCGAGTCCCGCAAGTACATCACACCACACCGTACAGAATTTGATTTTTCTCGGGAATATGTTCCTCAGTGTCACAGTGGGAAGTTCCGCCAGACCTGTAATCCTTGGAGAGTGTAGTTCAGTGGACTGAAATAGGAGTTAAGGTTGATTTGGAATTACCTTTCTTTACGCAAAGCAAGTGGGAGGAGGAATTCATTATAGGAGGCCCATATTGGAACTGTTTATGAAGTCACCTAGAAATTGACACCTGTCATGAGACTTTCTTTATTAAAATTTACTGATGCCATGCGAACACGTATTAAGTGACACTTATGGACATTCCTTATACGTACATACGTTTTATGGTATACGGGAATGATATGTTGTGAACTTAATAACATATTGATATTGCGCCAAGAGGAAGAGGATGGACTAAAGAATTTATGATTCCTAGAATTATAGCAAAAAGGCTTTTAAAAAACGCGAAATGTTTTCGAACGGCTAGGATCAGGATGAAAATGGACAAACGAACGGACAGAAATCGGAACTGAGGATTTTGCTATGATTAACAAGAAAATATTCAAGGAGAGTAGTCTGGGTGGCTTAGTGGCTAGAGGACTTGCGTTCGGTGCACCTGGTACCAGGTTCGAATCTGTTTGGCGACAAGTAATTTTCGAGAATGGGATTGGGTGCCGGACTACCAGTTCACTCAGCTGTTATTGAGTACCTGAGTTAAAATCGGGGTAACAATCATGGATGAGCGTGTAGCCGACCACTTCACCTCCTGGGTTCCGTTGGTGTAGTAATGAAGTAACCCTAGCATTACCTTAAGGCCTAGGCCCGATTTGTTTTGTTGCGCCATTGATTATTATTATTATTATTATTCAAGGAGAGTGGATATTTTAATGAGAGAGGAGTCTATGAAGACCACTAGTCGGACTTCACTCCCTGCTGCGATCAATCACTGCCATGGATACTCCAATTGAGGATATGACAGTTAAAAGTTCTTAAAGGAAAATTTAGTTTGAAAACTAGATTGCACTAGGCCCGGCGAATCAACTTCATCATCATAGCATGCATTAAGCCATCAGTAGGTATAAAATACAAGGTATTTTTGCTTTTCAACTCAATTTCAATTCGTTCTTTCACCATAATGTTCATCTTATGTTACTTTCTTTTGCAAGCTTAAAATTGAACAACTCATCGAATTCCAAGAAATAAATTAAATGAAATTTTATTTTCTTTTCAAGAAATCCGTATCACACATACATGAAATGGATCTGACTACTCTTTCCGGAATTTTCGCATTATCCTTTACTTTTTACTCATGAGACAGAAAAAAATCCTTTTCCTTTACGATAATTAGCAAGCAAAGAACCTACCACTTTGCGTGCCAAAATTAATGACAAGCTCTCCTTGTAAACGAACATCTTTCATCTAATTCGATAAATAAACAAACCTACATACCTTTACAAGTCTAGGTATTAATTAATTGAATCTTGTCGCAAAAAGTGCAAACACTCATTAAATTACCGAACACAACTTTGTCGATGGTTTGCGAAAAACAAGAGATCCTTTTTCAGCTGTGTCGAAAATAGATACAAAATAAGTGCATCTTTTTTTACATACTCGTAGCTCGAGCAAAACTGAAGAAACTTTGTGGCTTGCTCGCCGAATGGAAAGTAAGAAGACAACTACGGTATTCTTAGTACGGAACAGACATCTCTAAATAATTCATTAATTACCTACAAAAAAGTTGATAAGGACGAAACAACAGGTTGCCGTCGGCAAGGAATTCTATACAACGAGGACTAACCATGCATCGTATACTGAATCTTCTAATTAGGATCGCACTGAAATTCTTCGTACCGTCGAAGATAATGAGAACTTTTTCAAACTAATTGGCACTCGTTTATTATAGTCGTAAAACCCATCCGGGACTCTGATCATTACCATCAAGTCTTTACTGTAAAATTCACCAAAATGTTTAACCACACGATAAGGATCTGAAATTAAAGTTAATAAGGAAATACATACTTAGGCAATTGAAACTGTTCCTATAGTCGGCTAATTAAAAGTGGTCATTAGCAAGTGAATTCCTGAGTAGTAGCGAAGTTATTTTCAAAGTTTCGAAATTTCCGAAATGGCTAAAGCCTTTCCGAAATTGTTTAATAATTAGCCGCAAAATTTACAAAATTCATTAATCTGATAAATGTCTTAATTTTTTTTTACAATACTATGCTTTTTGTGTCGATTAAAAATTCATTTTAATTTCAAAAATGTTTTTATTGAAGCCGGAGAATCGGCGAGTGAATTATAAAGCGCAATTAAATTGGTTTTGGAAAAGTTGAAATTTGGAATATAGTATTTACTTTTTAGTCACGTGAAGTCACGCTCTAGAATCGTCGAATCAACTACGACCGACAAGCATATTTTGTCAATGTTACCAGGTTACCTCCCTGTAGGAAAAGTCGTAAGGCCTGATTTAAATAATACCAAATATCAGACCTGATTTCAGCCTATCGATAGGCCCAAAACGCAAGGTATGATATGACGGTATGATATGACGGTATGATATGACGGTATGATATGACGGTATGATATGACAGTATGACGGTATGAGATAAATCATACCACTTTGAATGCAAAATTATCCAGTAAACATCCGCCTCCCCCTCCCACCTCCCGTATTCGCAAATAGCTACATATATCTCAAATAAAATTTATGGAAGTTTTCATTTAATGAATTTAATTAATTTTCAAATTTTTTTCAAATTATTTTACCTGTTCGCACGGCTGCTATGTCCGATCCAGCTCGAAATTCGGTCGCTGTAAAAGAGAAAAAAATATCATATTAAAAGTTGACTAGCCACATCCGATAATACATCAACGTGGCAGAATGTATAAAACATCTTTGGCTTGCACTAAAATTTCGAACAGATCTGCAAGAAATTCCATTAACTTTTCGAAAGTTAGTGGTAAACTTTAATTTCCTGTTGCTTCAAGATAGCAACGAACATAAAACAATGCATTTCTTGTGTGAAAAATAAAGAGTTTGAATTAAAAAAAAATAATTTCGCTATTGTTGCTAGCTATAACGCGCAGAAGGATTTTTTTCTATTTAGCTGTTGCATAAAGAATGTGTGTTATGGAAGTCCATAATGAAAAATAAAATTTTCCACGGAAAAACCTTTCTCTGGGATTTTTACCCCGGGGCTGAAACAAACAAAAAGCCGTAAAGTCTCGAAATAGGAAACCATTACTTTCTATTCTGCGCTCTGAAATTGCTCTGCCTAAAAAAAAAACTAAAAGGACATTTTCGCCTAGCTGGAACGGCTGCTCTGTTCGAAATACTAGAAAGGCAGGCTACCGGCTTCCTTTTTCAATTCACCATAAATGAAAATCTTCCGATTTATGCATAACTCCCCCGAATGAGAATTAAAAAATAAAATCCATTCACCCACCCAAATAACGTGTGTACGGCAGGTAACGAACATACACGTTCGTTGTGCCGTTCACATGTTCCAAAATATTTGAGATATCCGACTTAAACCTAAACCCAACTGTTCGGATATCACCCACCCTTACCAATACACTTTTGTGGCTTGGGCCAGAGGAAAACTGCGAAAATACCGAAATTTATTTCCATAAACAGGACATACTTTTCACTTTTATGCAAAACGGAAGTGGTTGGTTGGAAAATGGATGGTACGTGGATGAGGGTGCAGATTCCGGGCAAACGGGTTCGGATTTAGGTGCGGGGTAGTTGACATGTCTTATTATGTGCGAAGTTTCCCATGTAGGAATGGAAATATCTTGTGAGAAAATTTCTGAGGGAAACTGCAATATTTTGGCGACACTGCCATCTTTGGTTTGGAGGTGAATTTGTAAGTAACCTAGTTTTGAAATTTATATCTTGATTTATGTCTGTCGGGAAGGAGTAGGCTTTGTACGCCAGTTTTCTTGCAGGAGAAAGTTTATGAACTGAAATTAGGTGCTGATGGCTTAAGTGTTGTAAAAAGGATTTGTTAAAATTTATTATTTAAGTTGGAAATGCGCGGAGTTTTAGAATGAAGAAGGAGTAGTCACGAGTTGCCTTATTCAATCGTACGATATAAAATAGATACTAATCAGCAATCATCATCATCATCATCATCAACCAACATAATCAACGCATCACCGGAAAAATAACACTGACCAGAAACAAGACAAGAGGCCACGGTGCGTTTAGGGCTTTCTTGACATTAACTATTTATGTCAGACCGAGTATTTTCATATGGAGTAGGTGAATATTCAGAATAATGATTCGCGCAGAGCACAACGCCGCAATCGCGAGTTTCTAATAAATCGGGCGAACGAATGCAACCTACTTTTGTTATGTAGATTTGTATGGTAGTTGCTCGAGAGACATCTTGAATCTTACTTCTGAGCAAATCTAGTTTGAATATTTTAAAAGCTCTAGAATAGCTTATGTTCTCTGTTAATGGGGAATAAGTACTAACTATACGAGTTGGTGTGTACCATCGATTTAACATTCTACTGGCAAACTATTCGCGGAAAATTTTAATTACTTTCTTGAACAGTTTCATCAGTTTTAGTGTACTAATGAAAAAATCGAGGGGGGGGGGGAACATAAAAAATCATTTGATTTTCTTTATAGTTATTTCTATATCCACACAGTGAAAAAACTATTGTATTTTCCATCTTTTGGATAGTAGGCAAATATGCAACACCTTTTCAAGTAAATTTACATTGGGATGTAATATTCAATTTGAATGTAATTTTCAATTTTCAGTCAGTAAATTTCAATTTGTAATCAGTAAATTTCAACTTCGAAAGCAGAAATTCACCAGATATTCTCTTGAACTTAAACCCTAAAAAAGTGAAAAATAAGATACTAATATTTTTACACTCTAAAAATGGGTCCGAGACGTAAATATACTTTCTTAATAATCATAGTCTTACGACTTTTATGGTCTAAATATACCCCACACAATTTTGAATTTTCTACCAACAAGTTGTAAATTTACACGAAATTGTGTAAATATTCCGAACAACGATGGAAAAGTTTTCTTAATGTTGAATTTATTACACAAAAAGTTGAAAGAACGTGACCATTTGTGTGTTGTTTTATTTACGCAACATTTTAGCGGAATTCAGTATGCAAAAGTCTATCGTTGCGTCGTTAGTGAACAGTGCTATAAAATTGTTGCTGCAAACACTAAAAGTAATAAATTGCTGAAAACTTATAATATCAATGGTTTTGGTATCGACACAATAAATAATAAAACTTGCAAGCCTACAATACTATCTGTATCAATTGCGAAGAAAAGCTCTTGAACTGAATTGAAATATATGTAAAAATAATGTTTATTCGTTTTTTCTTTTAAATAAATATGTATACCTAAAAAAATTGTTAAAATTTTGTTTGGATTTCACAATGGCAAACGTTACGTTGTTGTGTTAAATACTGTCGAATAGTAAATTAATACCCTGCCTGGTCTGTTTTCTACTAGTTATTATATATTTTACTATTATAAAAAGTTTTATTTTGAAATTCCAGGGATAGTGAACATTACTCAAATAATTTGTTTAATCATGCGATATCGAACTGGCTTTATCTACTAAAACTCCAGTCGAAGATTTCGTTTAACCCGAAAAATTACATAAATGTAAATGTAACTAGCTTTTGTAAATTTTAAGGTTTCGTTTAAGATTACACAATTTTTAGAGTAAAATTGAGTGTAAGGTTAAATTTAAATAAAGTAAGTAGGATCAGTTACACCATTTTATGTGCAATTTTGTATGTAAGAAATTAATACCTAATTTTTACTACCAGGTGCTTATTTAGTATGTTGTTATGTCCCCGTGTAAATTTACTCTATAATAGTTGGTATCCAGTTGCCATTAATAAGAGTAAATTTACACTAAATTTTGTTAGAGTGTACTTATAACACTAATTCGTACTTACTTACTCTTAATAAACAGTTGGCTGTGAGTAGGACAACTTAAGGTGTTACTGCGTAGATTTGGCATACGTTCCCACTGCACCACCGAATGGGCTACATTTTCATTTCAGTAGAAAACAAAATCGAACGAAGTGTCTAACTTAGGTGGTTTATATATTAAAAGTTTTTCGTCGTAAAATTCAAATATATAAGTAAAATTACACAAAAAAGAATGTAATTTTCAATTTATATACCATAAATACAATAATTTTACACGAAATGTTGCGTAATTTTGACAGCGTTTTCATGTAAATTGTAAAAGTACATGAATATTTTACTGATATCAGTAATTGTATAGAACTGTACAGATTAATCGGCCAACAGTCTAGGCACAACTTCAGTATTTTATGGGTTGAAGTTCGAAACGTGTTTTTGTGATGAGATGCGGTGTAGGTGACTATGGGACTGACAACCTAAATAACATCATTCTAAATAAGCTCCTGGCTATTCATTAGGTTGTCATACTCACCCACACCGCATCTTAGAATTTAATGCGTTTCGGACTTCAACCCATAAAATAATGAAGTTGCGCCCAGACTGTTGGCCGATTTTATTTAGATGTAATTACTCTAATAGCACATCTACATGATGTTGGCCGATTTTTTTTAAACAGTGTAGCTTTAAGAGTGCAGAAGTTATCAGCTTATATTTATGAAGCTACCCGGAGAAGTTAATGATCATAATGTCTTGCAAATTAATCATGACAAGCTTAGCTTAAGATCTGTTAAAATTTCTGTTATTTTTTATTATTTTATTTTATGGTTATTCCATTATTCTTAAAAATATTTTGGACTTGAATGTTTTTCTTTTATAGTGCAACGTATTTTAGCACATCTTCATGTAAGCTATATTCCATCAGTTTTCATTATGACCGCTCATTATGTTAGGTAAAACAAAATTTATTTATGAAACTGTCACCTGAAAAATGATCAAATTATATCAAAACCTAAAACTCACTACTGATTTTGCAAGTATTTTAATTATTATAACTTTTATGAGTGTAGGTACAATTCTTCTTCGGTACTGGAATATGAAATTGTTCTAGAACCAGATTGTAAGTACTGATGCAGTTCCGATAGACTTTTGATCAACGAAATAATTTCGTAATGAAAATTATAATCGTTCTCAAAGTTCAAATTCAGGTTGACAGTATTTTTACCATTTTTCAAAATTTAGTTCATTTTTAATTAAAATGTTTGGTAGTGCAAAATCAGTTCTACAGATAGGTGGTGAGTTTTCCCGAATCTATTGTAAGAATTAAAATTTTAAGATCATTTATATGGTCGATCATAACATGGGTATCTTCATATCACTGATATAGTTCCGGCCATTCCATGTGGTATGATGTGCATATGTTGGTTTTAGTTCAAAACCATCGAAATGTGATACCAGCTAACCTACAATAACAACGTATTCAGTCCATTTGGACATTGTCCGGAATTCCAAAAATGTCCTTATAAAAAATAAACTGGCAAATGCTTCAGATAGTTCTCCTTTTATGATAACGAAATTTTTGATTTCTTCGTGTGCCAACCCCTAGAGAATAATATAAAAAGTGAACCACTTGATTTACTCGATTCCATAAAAAACTTCTCCAATTCTTTTTTCAATGTTTGTATACGGCGTATGTATGCATTTGACTCGTTGTTTGCAAATCATATGTTACATTTGGACGGGGCAATGTTGGAAGTTGTCCGGGAATGAAATTTATATCGAAGTTCGTTTCGAAAAGTCGACATTATATAGGGAGACGGAGTCGTATAGTGACTTATTGCCGCACTTTCGAAAATTTCACGCTTTGCGAGAGTAATGGTTACCCTTTTTTTTTGGTCCTTCGTCCACCATTTCCATGCCATAATTTCGAAAAGAACATGCTCATATGCGATTTTAGTGCTTTTTTTCCGAAACCCGAAGCCTTAAATTCATGTGGAATCCATATGGGAGCCATTCGCCATTCGCCATTCGAAAGAATGGCCGCCGGTATCGAAGCGTATGTTATGGGTAGGTTTCGGTTTGTAGGAACACGAAGCCTTTTTCGTCTTACCCGATTGCTTCTTTCGCACCCCCCAAGTCAAAGGATAGCCCGAAATGTTGGGCGGACTTGACAGATTTATAGAGTCCGTAATGGCTATGAATAAACGAGCTTCGTTCGTTTCACGGCAGCCACCCAAAATAGCAGTTCCATACTTATTCGTCCTGCAAGCCTCAATCGACTTTGAGGGATTCTTTTTTTTTGCCCAACTTTAACCGAATACAACTTGTGCGGGTTGCTGGATGTTCAAGGATCTTTTCCGGATGCCATTATTCGATGTTCGAATAGCCGAGTCGAACGTTAACAATTGCCTGAGGACGACGAAGGAGGCCCGTGCCATGTCGGGAAAAAACGTCCTTGTTGAAGGCAAACCTGTGCTCCGGTAGTGCCGTAACCATGTTTCTTATATATGAAAATGTACTTAACCAATGCCGACAATAACGTAATCTGTTTGTCGGATATGGGAAAAAACCTCTATCGAAATTGGTGACGTTCTTGGAAGGTGCTGCTCGGCTGGATGAGCTCAATATTGCCTTTTGCCCTTGTAACGGAGGCTTAAGGTGCGGTTTCGGTTATTTCTTCCTTCGACGGGACCGGGTTCTTTTTTTTTTTTTTAATTGAATTTTCCTTTTACCAGAAATTGATTTTGTTGTTCACGATGATATTGAAATCGTTTGCGAATACGGAGGCTGCGGGGCCTATTTGTGGATACAAAAGGGCACTGAAGGCGAACGAACCGAATGAAATCGGAAACGGATAGGGGAGCATCGGACAGGTAAAATGCTGTCAATGAAAAACGAAATCGAAGGAAACTTTAATGGATGAAGAAATTTGATTGAATTTTGTGGAAAGGATTAGGACCGGAGGTAAAGACATTTAAATGCTTTTGATGTGGAATTGTTTGGGTGAAGTGATTGTCAATGGGAGATCGGTAAGAAAAGGATCGACCCTTTTCGAGAAAAGTGTCAAAAGTAGGAATTTCCGGATTCAGTTTTAAATAGAATCTAGTTGAAAAGAATGATGATTCTTGTTCTGTTTGTTCAATACAAGTACTTAAATAGCTTGAAAATGTTATTTCGTCATAAACGTTATAAAATGGATATAAGTAATCTTATTTTGAGGTAGAAGCGCAAGGCAACGACCTTGCTGAACGGAAAGCAGTAAAGGATTCCCTACACAATTGCTTTTTTTCTGTAATCGTATTAGAACTGAATTCAGGATTTTTGGTATTTAATAACTAAATGTTCTTTCACGGTCGTTATACCGGGTTGTCCGGTTATTGGTTGGCAACCCTATCAGTTGTAATTCCTTGTTATATTCTAAGGAAATAAATAAATATTTTAAATATCAGCGGAGATTCAGGGTGGTAAAGAAAAGCCTCTCCGACAAGTATCTTCCCCCAAGTAAACATTTAAATCGTCAAAACTAATAATAGGAGCTCCACATGTTTTAGCTTGTTTATTAAGGAATCGAATTACCTTATTTAGATAGATAGATAGATATATATTTTCCATATTATTAACATTTAGGGCTTAAGCTAACTTATGATTAAACAGTGCTCTGACTTTCGTCTCTACATCAAATGTTATTAGATTATAGCACGTAGGATGGTGTCTCTAATAATAATGATTATGAGTTTCTGAAGGAAAATGGAGCAAAACCTTCCTGCGTATAACCAAACTGACTTAAACTAACTTAAATCTACTTAACTAGTACATAAAAACTTAACGTAGAGGTTCTTGCTATGATCGAAGCGAAGAGAGGACCTGTATTTAATGTAAGTATTGTAACGCTACTGGCCGATCGCTGCCCACTGCCTGCCTTCTGTTCGTTTGCTGGAGACTATATATTGACGCGAACATTTTCCATCTGGGAATTATTTCGTTCTTCGTTATGTAATTCTCATGTTCTATGTATTTTTAATCCATTTGTAATTCAGTGTGCTCTGGTACTTTTTCCTTTGGCAGTTGGTGTAGGCGGAAATTAATCACAAAAATTTCCGTCCTTACAGCGTTGGTCTTGTAACAGTGCGCGATCTTGAGAAATTTACTTCAAAATAAAAATTTTTGCTACAGTGATCCTAAAAGTTTTTTGATCAATGAATTTTTTTTAGATAAGTCCCAAAGAGGCCGTACACATTCAATGTCACTTCAATTTTGATTATTTTTGAACCCCCTCTCCTCCGTTGTCACACTTTGTGTCATACCCCCTCCCCCTTCTGTTATAACGTAACATACTAAACATATTAAACCTTGATAGTTTGTTTCAAAAATAAACGCACGAAATAGAGTTTTATTAAAAATAGTCGAAAAATATGTGATTTTTTTTTTGCGCACTTCTCCCGACCAGAGGAGGTTAAAAAATTTATAGATAAAATAACAACAACATTGCTGTTTTTATGTTTTTTTTGGTTGCCAGTAAATTATGATGATAGTAATTTGTAAGAAAAGTTCCGTTCCGATTTTATTACGTCACATCTTTCAGATGACCCCCGGACCCTATCTGGCACTTTATCTCACTTTCACCACCACCCTCTACTTTTTTTCGTGTAACGTGGTATGTGTATGCTTCCAAACGTCAGTTTAATTTCAATAATTTATTTATTTTAATATGCCATATTACTTGCTACAAAAGCTTTATACAGACAGACTTTGGTTTTCCATTTTGCTGGCAAATTGATATGTGACAGTAATAAATTTAGTATGAGATAAAGTGACCCTCGTTAAACAAAACTGTAAAACAGTATTTTAATTCAGAAAAGTTGGCAAAGTGCGCTTAGTGAACCAGGTCACAGCATTTACATATCACACAATTTGCCGACTTTTCCACAAACAACATTTTTATCTAAAAATTTCAAATTATCCAGACTGTCCATCAACTCGTATAATATAAAATTTAATAATTTCTCTTATCTGCATCCCATTCACTTATATCAATAGCCTTTCAGGACTTTCAAATTGAATTTAATATTCTCGAAATAGCTACACCACTCTTCATATTTTACCGGCAAATTTTCCGGAAAAAAACCTCCTACGGCGAAATATCACAACGCTGACATCAAGCATAGTACACGTTCATTCACCTGACTTTTAGTTGACGTCCTCCAAGCATCCCAAGTGAGTTTATTAATAATAAAATTTGAAATTTGTTTGATAAATAAGACGACAGATAGCAGTATGTAATAGTCGATTTTTTTTATATTATTATTTTGACCGGTAAAATTGTGCTCTTTAAGCCCTTCTACACTTTCAATTTTCTTTTCTTTAAAAAACTTCTTTTCCTCCATTTTCTTTCATACAGAAATTAGTTTTTTAATTTATTTTCCTTGATTAAATATATTTTCCGAACAAAGTCGCTGACTTTATTAAATTGTTTCCGCAAAATACAAGTACGTGGTGGAAAATTATTGGCCATCGAATAAGTGAGGGCGTTTAATCAAAGCTCAATAAAGTGGAAAAAAAAATTCGAAACATTCGGAAACTTTTTAAAGTGAAATATTGAAAGTTTGTTGCTTTCTTTTGCTCTCGGAAAGTTGATCTTTCAGTGAATTTTTCATAATTCTTAGATGCTAGAACGAAAGAAAAACTGAAGCCCCGGAAAGTTTACGAAGGTCTGCGAATGGAAGAACGGTCCGGAGAAATAAAAGTGAAGACAAACTACACACGAAGATTGAAAGTTCAAGCAGAGTAGATATTTCGTCCTTTTAATGTTCAGGACCAAGACCTTCTATCCTGAGTCCCATTCGACTACTGAAAATTTCTGAGATATTAATAAGTCTTCTGTTTTCATATTATTTTTTGTAATTTTAATTTAGCAACTCGACCGACCATCCGATGAGCATTTTCCTTTTAAATGAAAATTACGTTCTTTTTCTGTAATTTTTTCATAAAGCGTTTGATAAGTACAAAGAAAACAAATTGGAGTGGTTTTTGCAGTAGGAAGATAAATCAGTCTGGAAAGACACTAATGACTCTGTGTGGGATTAACCAGTAAAAAGCGACGATTTAATAAAATGAGGTTCTTAAAAGCTCTTTGACATTATTTTTTCGTTTCTTTTTATAAATGTTTTATAAATGTTGCCATGGATTTTATGTATAAAAACATCGTCTAATGAGTAGGTACATCAAGGGATTAAACCTCTAATTCGAACCAATGTTGCAATTTCAGCGTTATTTTCACTACTTCTTCTCTGTCTAGCTGAAACTGTTTTATTCAACAAATTTTCCAAGATTATGTTCTCTGAAGAGCTAAAATTTTGAATGAATTATTACGCAGAACTTTTCAACGATTTAGTAAATAGTAGTAAGTCTCTGACCGCGAAATTGTACTACTCGCTTGACGAAAATGTTTACCTATGTTAAAATGTTTTGAAAACTGTAAAAAATTCCAAAAATTTTCTAATTCTTTCTTTCAGTTTACTAATTGTAAAATAAAATAAGAAAAAATGTATAATATTTCTTTTGTTATTTCTATAACTGGAAGTTTTTTTTCAACATACTATATAACATTTTCGAGGTATCGAGATTTGAATATGTTTGGAAGATAAAGAAGCAACTCTAGTCGTGCATTTTTTTTATTCAAGTAGGAAGCAAGTTGGAGTGACAATAGCAATATTAGATCTCTACTTGAGATAAATTGTTTTAGGGATGATAGTTTGAAGGAAGACGATAACGCAAACATTAGTCAAATTGTATACTTCTCTGAGTATTTCGCATAAATTCACCTTCAATTTCGCCAACAAAAATATTGATGCCCAGTCAATTATTTAACTAATGTTTAGTAAATGTAACTACTCGATTTGATAACACTGAGAGCTTATTTACATCGGACGAATTTGAGCTGAATTTCTCGAAATCTTGAGACTTCGCAAAACTCTATCAAATCTAATAGATTTTCTGAAGTTTTTAACGAATTTAAAATCTCTTCGAGTGACTAGATTTTGTTCGTGAAAATTCAGCTCGAAATCTACTGAAACCGGGCTGGACAGCAGTCAAATATATCATTTATCACGTTCACATTTCACCACCAAAGGAGATTTTGATATTGATTTCCACAAAATCTAACATCTTTCAAATATATGGCAAATATAAAGTAGAGTTTGAAATTTGCCGAGAGCTCAAAATATCACGAAATCCAGTTTAAAATTTGGCGAAGTAAATTAATTATTACACCCTCAATGACGTATTGCAACTTAACTTATAATCACTCCACCGACGCTCGAAAACAACAACCATTTAATCAAATTTACCATGAAAAAAATTCATTAACAACAAATTGGGAAAAAATAGAATTGCTGTTGGCGTGATTCGATGTCACGCCCTTAGAGTCGAGCTTCATATATCCTAGCGAACAACCAAAAATTCTACCAAATTGGTTGACATATTGGATGATATTCAGTGCCACCTACCTTTGGTATAATTCGTGATAACGAAATTTGTTTCAACATCACCTGTAGAATTGGATGTTTGATCGAATTTATAAGACTTATTTCCTGTGGTCACCTTACACGTACTGTGAAGAACTTATTGTTATATGTTATTTAATCACTAAGGGCCATTATTACGACCTTCAGTTAAAATTTAACCAGAACTTTGACTGTAAGTTTCGTAAGAACATCTGTCAGTTAAAGTTCCAGTAAGAACGTTACTGACGATCGTAGGAACGGGCCTAAGACGTTAGTATAGTATTAACCCTTTTGCAAAAAAATTTTCAATCTAGATCAAGGGATGTAGGAAGTGGGGGGGATGCGTCCGAAACGCAAAAAAGCCGAGATCCATACATTCTAAGACCCTTATCTCCTAAACGATTACTGACACTAAATTGAAACTTAATGAATATCTGTGCGTATACTATACTAGGGGAGTAGATTAGAAACAAATTTACGAGTGGTGGTAGTGGCGTACGGAGGTGGGGCTTAGAAACTTTAGATTACTATACCTCACGAACCAATTACACTAGACAAATAAAATTCGGTTGTGTATAAAAGTTGATCAATAAAGTTTTCTGAGAGTAAAATTTTTTAAGTGGACGGTGGATCATGAAAGTGGAGGGGATAAGATTTTTTCTAAAAAATCACGTTTCATGTATCAAGAACAGTTAAAGGTAGGGGTGGGTGATGTTTTTCTTATCGGACGGCTTATGCTATAAAGTTGAAACTCGGTATGTTTATGTAAATCAACTACAAAAGTAATTTGGACTAAAAAAATTTCATATATCCAATCCAATCCAATAATCGACAACGAAGACGTTTCTCACCCTGACGTTCGAGAGTATTCCGTGGTGACTACAAGGGTGAGAGTGGTGCGGAAAATATCATTGAAAAGGTAACCAACAAATTTCCATATTCAACACAACCTTCAGCATGCCTTACATTTTCATTCGGTTCATTGAAAACGAAATGCACAAACTTTCACGATTTCCACTATACCTGTTAGATCTTTCCGAATATTATTCTTATTATCCTTATTTGCCTTGAATTCAGTTTTGACTTAAGGGAGGAGGCCACAGTAGCGGCTTCGGAATATCGAAAAAAAAAAATTTTTCTCAAAAGGCTCTTTAGGGTCCCAAAAATGTTGTCCTATAGTTACAGGTACGTACGTTACCTGTAAGTATCTGAAATTCGAATGTAGCGGGACCTACCCTACTGGTGAAAGAGAGCGTACTTAAAACTTTAAACGCGTTTTTCTCGAAACAATGTTTTTTGAGCTGGCCGATCGTTTTACTTACACAATTTTCAATTTTTGGACTTGCGGTTTTAATAGGCTATTGATAACTATTTTTCCCAGAGAAGCACGTAGGGTTTTTGCGATATATTGCATATAATATTTCGTTTTTTTTTTTTTCAAAACTTGTATAATAAAGTGCCTTTTGCCAAATTTCGATATGCCTTATAGTTTCTTCAATAATCCTATCACAAAATGACCCGTAAAAAAGGCCCGCTACTGTGGCCTCCCCCCTTAACGATAATATATGATATTTAAGAGATCAGTATTTTCAATTGACTATACAGCTTTTGACAATAATTTCAGTATGAAAAGCTTAAGTAATAATTTGAAAATTATGTAAAGGAAAAATGGTGAAAAAACCTCTTTGAATTTAATTTTTTTTTCTTATATCTAAAACTTAACTTAGTGGTTATTAACAATGAATAAGATTGTTTTCAGCAAGTTCAATTTTAATGATAATTTTTTAATAATATAGATTCTACTTTGACTTTAATTTGTTAAATCAATTTTAGTCCACGGCTTCTTCATATAAAGTAAATACCTAGAAAGTGTTTTCAGGAGTTTTTGAAATTCGACCTCTAAGAGGGTGTAAATGTATGATATACTTTTTCACGAATTCTTCCCAATTTCCGGCGAACTTTTTCAATGTTTAATCTGCTAGAAATTTCTATTTTGAATATTTTTATTTTAAGAAAAAAATTAACTTTGCAAGAAACGTATAATCTCAAAACAACTGGTGATATACTCCGACTTTGACCACTCCCGAACTTTGTTCCGAAAAATTAAAAAGTTTCGCCAGACAATTGGCAGATTTTTTCAATTTGTTAATGGGTTTGAACAGAGGAGCAGCAAAGCAAGTAAATTTGAAGGATTTTTTCATTACTAAGACAACCTTTCGTAGAGTATTGAAAACGGAAAACTTCTTCGAATGAAACTTTTTTAGAAAATGCTCTTAAGATTCGTACCCATTGGTATTTTTGCAATCTTTTCCCTGGAACAATCATTTGAAATGACTTTTTATATAATAAGCTCTTTGGTATCGCACTTCACTTATTTTAATACCTTGTTAATATATTTTTCGATTGTTTTGTTACCTATAGCAATATTCAATTACTGAATATTCATACCTAGCGATTTTACGGTTTTCCTCGAATAGAAACAATAAAAATGTTCAGACCAACAAACTTTTAGAAGAAGAATTATTTTTTTTTTTCAACTTTCACAATTTCTTATGTGCTCCGAGAACCGAATAATTTAAAATTAGTTTTTTGTTGTCAAAGATATTTATGTTGTAAGACGATGACGTCTTGTTTTGACATCCAAGATTTTCCAATTTAAATAAAAACCATGGAAAATTGAAAGAAGCTACCACCCGTCGTTGGTGTGTTCAGTAAGGCAGGTGCCCTGCGTATATATCAAAGGAATTCGTCAATGCTAATGAGTGAAAACACGTTGAAAACACTTCTTGCGAGTTCCTTCATATTTAATTCAATTGTTCGGGAAAGTTTGTCGAGAAACTCATTCAAATCGACAACGAAGCCGTTTCTCACCCTGACGTTCGAGAGTATTCCGTGGTGACTACAAGGGTGAGGGTGGTGCGGAAAATATCCTTGAAAAGGCAACCAACAAATTTCCATATTCAACACAACCTTCAGCATGCCTTACATTTTCATTCGGCTTTTCAGAGAGCTTCGATAAGGAAAAAAAACGAGTTTTATATAAGAGTGAACTCTGTCACGCGATTAATTGCTGATGGAAGGTTGGGTGCAGCAAATTTTGTGCCCTTTCTTCCCATATTTTCGACGTAATCAGTTTTAATGGGGTATTCCTGCTAGGACCTCCTACCCTTAACGGCGAAGAAGCGAAAACTTGTTTTCTAAGATTTTGGACATTGAAAGGATCCGATAGATTCGAATTGCAGGTATGAGTGTGAAGGGTGCAAAAGGGCAAAGAAGGGAGGACAGTTTTCCCGTGATAATTGAAAGCCTAATTCTTGTCGCCGACCATAGTTCCTGAATAGAAACTTTAAAGCGACTTCCGCTTATTAAACGAAATTTCGGTTAGAAATGGGTTAGATGTGTCGTCGTCGTTTCAGGTACCGGGCACCACATACTCGAACATAATTGTCTCTTGGTGTGTGACTCCTGAAAGGAGTTTCATCCAATTTGTGACTTAGCTCTTAGTTTTCCCTGAGCACTGCCAAGGCAGTTCGGGTTCGATAAGATTTTGCGTTAAAAGTTTTCTGGGAAGTTTCACCATCATTGCGTTTCAACCCTGGATGCTATAGCTGGTTCACACTATCGCTAGTACTTTTGGAGTTTCTTTTATTTGCCGAAGACGCCGATCGTCCCTTAGCGATCCACTTATATAAGTTGGAATCGTCTTGTAAGGCGAGTTTGTGGAATCGTAGGATATTTTGTAAGAACGACTACGATGTACCCAAGATTTCGTATAAATTCTCCACTGATAACAATTTTGCGAGCTTTGTTAGAATCTTAAGGAGGAATTATGTCCGACAAAATGAATGTGCTCTTCAAACTTCGTACATAAAGAATTGAACAAAGAAAAGAGCTCTAATGGCCTGATTAAGCGTTATCATAGAAAGTAGTGAGCGCAGTGTTCATTTTAAAACAAAAATTGGTTAATAAGTTACAGCTACTTAAAAAGCTTTTCCTTATACTTTTGAACTGTGAGCACTACAAATCATAGCCATCGCCAGTGAGTCCCTTTTAAGATTAATTATATGTTCACAGATGATTTCGTAAACGATTGTTAGGCGAATCATTCACCGTTATATTTTTTTGTAATTGAATCGTGTAGATGGACCATAAATGAATCATCCAGGTAACTCGGTTATGAAGTATAAAAAGAATAACTGCAGCTTTTTCTTGCTACGTCAATGAAAACAAATTGTCTTCAGCTATACTGAATATTTCAAACTTTGATTGAAGTATTAGTTTTTCAGAAAACCTACAAGCTGCGTACCGCGGCTACGCTCACGTTGTTTCATCGCCCCAGTTACTCCTGTTGATACTATTTCTCTGGATGTTTCATTGGTCCTGTTTCTCCGGCGATCCGTTGCTCCTGTTTCTCCCGTTATTTGTTTTTCTCCTGTTGATCCACCCTCTTTCCACAAACCTCCATCCTCCATCCTTCCTCCTCCATCTTCCATCCGCAATCCTCTATCCACCATTCACCATGCTCCATCCACCATGCTCCTTCCAACATCCTTCATGCTCCACACCCCATCCACTATCCTCCATCTTCCATCCTTCATCCTCTATCCACCATCTTCTATCCACCATCCTCCACCCACAATCCTCCATCAATTCATTTTTATATATAGAGACTATTTTCGTAACAAATTCAGATTCAACTGTACTGAAAATTCCCAAAATAGTTTGCTTGTTAGGATGGGGATAGTATTTCTATTGTTCTGTTTTTGTAGGTTACAATCAAACCATAAACTTTGTAAGTGAATCACTAACGATTCACCTGTATAGAAGTATTTTGATGTATTAAATCATTTTCGATTTATGCTCGTAGGTGAACTACTGAATTATGTGAATCATTCTTGTTTTGAAGTTTTTCAGTGAACCATTCTTCTGCTCTATTGCAGTGTTTCTCGAAATGTGTACAGCGAAGGATGTCAATCAAATTAACGGTAAAAGCCCGGAAAACTCAGTCTTTTAACAAAGTTTTTAAAATTCAGTCTTGTAACAAAGTTTGATATTTTTCTGTAGCGGCTAAGAATTCACTCACTTGGTTAAATTAGTTGTTTTTCGCAAGATTTTATGACCTTGTTTCGTGCTTCCAAGTTATCTTGGAAAGAGAAATAACACAAAAATTTACTCGTACTGGCACGTTCAGATTTTTGAAATATTGTAGCTTAAAATCAATCACAATTGGATAAATCACTGTTCTATTCTTTTCCTTGCTTGCATGTTTAGGCGCATGCTGGTGTGCATTCGGAACCAAATGTCGTTAGATTAGGCATTGCATGTACTTTCCCTGTTTTTTTTATGCATTTTTAATCATATTCTAGGTATTATCCATTTGAAAAATGTAGTAACTGCAAAAAAATTAAAGTTTCAGAATAAAAGTAAATTTGGAGGAGGATGGTTAATTTCGAACTACACTGATTACGAAATAGCCCATTCAATGACTATGTGTACTTCTGTAAAATATTTTTTTTATTCTCCTCTTGGTCTATTAAAAAATTCCAAGACAAATTAACCCAAGAACTTCTAATATCAATTATTCAGGAAAAAAAAAAATTAAACGAGTCATTTGTCAACTCCACATATCCGTCGAATTTGCGCTTAAGCTTACATGCTAAAATTTCAGTGTGTAAATTCAAGCCATGAAATGATTTTATTTATTAAAATATCGAATGTACAACATTCACCTCCTATCACCCGTTCTCAAAGCCATCCTTCGCCCTTATATTCGAAATTCAATATAAAATTCAAACCAACTCTTTACGTACGAGTATACCGATTCGGAAAATTCCCTATCATTTTCGCCTCCTACGACCCTAAATTTTCCTCCTAAATGTTATTTACATACGTTTTCCGAAGACGTAGGATCCGCACATAAAACGTTCTCAACCGCACTCACGTTCGAAATTTGGGCGCATGGAAAGTAATGGCAAACTGGAAAACTGATAGTCGGGGCCGGGCCGGGCAACTAGGGACCGCCAGCCATCTAAAAATTCGCATTTTCCTTGAATGTTTCATAAACATTTAAAGCTTTTGTGGGCTCCCAAGTTGCCGAATCCATAATTCATGTTGAGCTCCAGCTCCAGACTCAGCAACGTAATTGTTTCCTACAGGATTGCACAGGAAGGGTAGCAAGACTGCCCTTATTTTCGACTAGAACGGCAACAACAGAAACTGTTTGTGCCGAATATATTTTTCGTATGGGGATCCCTAGTTCTTTGTTAGTTCTATACCGAAAAAAAAATATAGTTGTAAAGTTGCATTACATAAAATCTTATGGCCGTTTTGCTCGTTCGAGTGTTTCAGTTCCTCGAGCGGGTTCTTTTTTCCACCCGGAAAGACATGAATTGTATTTTTATAGGACTAGATAGGAAGCGACTACTGGTCGAAACTATGTAGCCGATAATTGCTGACGTAGTTCTGTCCAACATGACTGCAAGGATGAACAAATATTTAGATTGGATCCCCGAAATATTTCAGTACACAGAAGACAGGACGTGGAGTCCTGTGTGGTAACAAGGAGTTATTGCAGCCATCCCGCAGAACAACTAATTATAGATAATGAGGACGATCCATTTTCGCTGTAGGAAACGTGATGTGTGTACATTACTGTGTCCGGTTTGTAAGATCAATTGCAGAATATCTTGCTGAAATTGAGATATTACTCAAATGATACCCGAATGGACTGGGTACACTAATAACAATTTATTTTTATGGTAAACACTTCCTATGCTAATAAGAGTTCAGCTATATGCAAGTAAGTGTTCTGTGACCGTAAATATTTTTCCTTAGATGTACTGATATTATTTTGTAATTTTAGTGTTTATATTTGGAATTAGTTTTGGTATGTATACACTCTAAAAACAGTTTGTAAAAATATTCTGTCTTTAAAGCAAACAGAAGTGGATAAATACACAATCTATGTAATTGTACGTATTATTGACGTATAATCAGTTTTTACCACACACACAGGTAATATTACACAATAAGGTGGACAATGGCATCTAGTTATTTCTTTAAAAAGAGTATGTTTAGGTGTCATGATTATATTACACCATTAAGAAACAAAATTCAGACTTGGTGTAATTTTACGTTAAATACTGTGTAATATTACGCTAGTATAAGCAAGTTTGAGAAAACTCATTTCATCATTTCATTCTACTCCACATAGATTGGTTTGTGAAATCAACCAAATGCTTTCGTGCAATATTTTTAATTAGAATCAGTAACCATAATATCATTGTCAACTCAATTCATTTTAATACGGAACATGTATTGTAAAATTGCAGTTTTAATTTATGATTTTACCGTATAATTATTAATCTGAATTAAATGGAGGATTTTCTCTTAAAACAAAATGAAAATTTTACACAAAAAGTGTGTAATAATTGCATTACATGCGACAGAATAACGTTTGCCTATTGTTTACTTAGTTATTGAATTGGAAATTGGTTTCCACTTCCACGCATTTTTTATATAATCGCCCAAAAAGTAAATTCAGACATACTCGTAATTTTAACCGCTATGATTTTTAAGAACTCAAGCATATTTCTTCCGTCTGATAATATATAAAATTGGTTTTTATTTCCACGCGTTTTTACTATATTTCCCTGTGAAACGATTTCAGGATTTTTTGATATGCCTTGATTAAGGAGTGTCTGGTGTTCTTTTTCACAAATTTCATATTTTTTAAGGTCTAATAGCACTAATAATAAGTCGAATAAGTTTTTATTTGAATTATGAATGTAGTTTTTTACAAGGTGCTAATATTTTGAAACCATTAATTCCCCCAATAGCTTCCTCGTCTTGAAGCAACTAGTGCCATCTTTGAAATTTAACCGCGTTCCTGACTATGATCCAAAATCGTTATTGTTATTTTCTAGTATGTAACGGACTTTTTTATTTTATTATATTCTAATAATACAGTATTTTATATTTATATTATTTATTTCTTCTAATTCAATTGCGCAGATATCTGTGTACCTACCACTTTAAATTATCGCATTCAGTCCATAGGTTGCAATAATTCTTTGATTGCTATCATTACTTACCTGCAATTAGAGAAGAGTAAGAATTAATAGAAACTAGTCGGAAATTTGATTTGTTAAATATTAGGTTTCTTATGTGGTAGGGGTTTATGTTAATTTTGAGGGTTTGATTAGATAAATGTATTTAGTTCCGTTCTCAACCTCAATCCCATCAAAGATCCTTATTTGCAGTTGTACAATTCAAAGCAGGTTTGTGAGATAGTCTTCGGAAATGATAGGGGCTCTAGATAAGTAGATTTTGAAGAGGCAGAGCCGTAACTTGACTTACTCGTGTCATGGTGCCAGAAATGGCAAAACTTAAGCCAAAGGACTAGACCAAATCAAATACTTTACTAGGATGTCTTGATCGGATCTGAACTCTAATCGATTGCCGCATAAAACAACTATTTTTTTAAAGCTGCAACGCAACAAAACGTTAAAGTCCAATCGAAATTATTGTGGTTACCTTCAGATATGTATATGTACCCTGATTCAAAACATATAGGTACTTCGAAATGGGCCTATGGCTTGATGACTTGGACCATAAACATTTTTCGGAATACTTTGCCATATGTAGAAAATGAAACAGTCCGCTCACACCGAATAGCATAAATTTCTTTTCACGCTCATTGTAGCAGAAAGTAGTTTGACCCATAAGCCACTCACTAGAACGGAGTGCACAACTATGAAATATCCTTTCCGATGCCCATCAGCGGACTACCTGAACGTTGCAAATTCAGGCTAATGCTAAAAAACTAAATAGATTCCGGAAAATTTTGATATTTCGAACTTAATTTGATTTGAAATACTGGACAATTTTGCAAGAGGTGGTTCACTGTAGTAGCTCACGGTAATTAAAGGTAAGGTTGCATACAAGAGTGAATGCAAAAAAATGCAAATTTATTGCATTTTTTACGAATTCAACTTCAGGCTACGAGACTGCATTTTTGCCATTTTTTAAACCACTCAAACTTGGAAACTATAAGGTCAGAGTATGTAAGCAAATGTTTCTTGCATCACACATTATACTTAACAACATCAACTACCCATCCGTAAAAAGGTATTAAGTCACCCATCCGTCATACATTAACCATACCACGGAATCCCCAAACAACCATACACACACACTTCTCAAAAGGTGCGTTTTTTTCAACTGGATCAAGATCAAATTGAAAAAAAACGCTGTGGGATGATCCAAAAAAATCAATTTAAACAGTTGCCATTCCTGCTAGAAATGTCATGTATTATGTGTCAGCTGTTGTCTGTCAAATATTTATTGATATATTCTTGGCAGATACAATAGTGAACATAAGGGATATAAACGAAATAGAAGCAGTAAGTACTTAAAATTACTATGGGTTGAACCGATACTGTGCAGATATTTGCGAATATTCTTTAATAAATACGGAAAATATTTATTGACGTTTGACAAATGTCAATTATCAGTTGTCATTGCAGTTGAGTTGCAGGGCGAGAGCTGTGCGAATGCGAAAATTTTGTTGAATTAAGAAGCAGCTTTAATGATCCAACTATGATCCCATTTTGATTTTGGATCATCTCAATTGTTGTTGTTTTCAATGTAAAACGAATAATCTTGATCGTGATCCAGTTGAAAAAAACACACCTAAAGTACGACGCTATAAAAGCATACCAGTAACAAAGAGCAGTTGCATTCAATTCTTGGCATCGAAGAATTCAACTGAAAAGTTGTATTTTCTTTACGTTTGACCAATTATCTCGAAAACCACTCATCTAATTGGTTTGACTTTTTCTTTGTTTGTTTAAAAGATGCCATTGCTGCTGTCAGACGTCAGATAGAGTAGAACGGGATTAAAAATTTTATTATGTGAACTTATTGCAACGTTTGAGTGATGAAATCAAGGAAAAATTGCCAAAAAGAAAGTGTTGCTTCATCAAGACAATGAACCACTTCACACTTCGCGGTGATATAAATCAATGAGTTAAATTTCGAATCGCTTCCCCACATACCCTATGGGCCAGATTTAGTCATTTTGGATTATTTTCTTTTTTGAAACTTAAAAAAAAATGGCTCAGTGTCTAAAAGATTTGATAAACTGAGAAGAGGTGAACTCTGCATTTGATAGTTATTTTGAGGAGATAGACAGTTCTCATTATAAAGAGGGTATCGAAGCTATCCAACATCGCTGAGAAAAGTGTATCATTCTAAAAGGATACTATGTTGAGAAATAATTTTTGTTTTTCTAAAAATTTTGTGTTTTCAAAGATAGTATAAGTGCTTCTCGGCCTACCTTCGTAATTCTACTCCAATTGTTTTGCATTAAGGAATAATCATACACTCAAAGAAAAAATATGATTGTGGCAACCATATTTTGGGAGAACCTTACTATGATTGAGGTTATAGTTGCCACAACTATGTTACAACATGTAACATGTTTAGCTCAATCATGGCTGTGGAATCCTAGGTGTGTGATTCACGCAACCTTATTTAATAATAAAATGGTTGGGTCAATCATAAAATTTATGTGACATGATTGCCTGAATCATAGTTCTGCTTTCAGAACCTTAGTGTATGATTCACGCAACCTTATCTAACAATAACATGGTTGGGTCAATCATAAAATTTTTGTGACATGATTGCCTGAATCATAGTTCTGATTTCAGAACCTTGGTGTATGATTCACGCAACCTTCTTAAATAATATAAAGGTTGGGTCAATCATAAGATACATGTGACACTTAAAAATAATTCACAAAGAAAACACTTTCGATCATAAATAAATGACTTGAACAACAATTAAACACTCTCGAACAAAGCACACATGAAATTGGAAGAAGCGAACTTACACCGCGAACGACCCTTTTCGTACTGTAAGAGGTATGGTTGTGGGAACTATCTTATCAAATTATATGGTTCCACTGATCATAGAATAAGGTTATCGTGATTATAATACACAATTACATCATGTAACGAGCATGAGAAAAAGTGTCCTGAAATTACACTGGAAATCAGCGTACCTTCTTTTATTCCGGAACGTCTGGATTTTTAATAAACTTCAAATCGAATTCAAGAAAAGAACTGAGTTTATGTGTAGCGACTGTAATAATAATATTGAACTGGTACGATCAACTTTTTTCGTTCGCAATGAGCTTACAATTTTTGAAATCAAACAAATTTTTTAAAGTACACTTCCTTGAGCATCTTTCTTCGTAGAGTTTCCACTAGCGTTAGACCTCCATCCATTTAAACTTGCCCTAATAAATAAGTTGCATCCATCCGACGTCTCCATTGCACACAATTTTCTAAAAGCCTTTCAACAATGTTCAGTTTAATTTCCGAGTGCTATTCTAATAAAGTTAAACTCCTCAGGGCATAAGATCTTTCACCATCGTCATCATCCCCTTTTTCATAATACGTTCTGGTTAAATTTCCGGTTCAAAATGAACTTTGTTTTTTACAGGAAACTATTTCGCCACAGCAGCTTCTACAGCCGAACAAACTGACCCTGTTTAAAAAACGAGGCCATCATCTGAATATCAATGTCTACACCACAAGTTCACAAGTAGCAACTTACAATGATGTTTTCAAGCTCTATGTCCGCCGAGGATGCTATTTACCCCTTTAAAAACTTTCCGTCATCACCAACCACTCCCAATACTCCCCCCACATTTGGATGGATGAGTGAAAACTCGCCTGAATCCATGCAAAATGTTGGAACGTTTTCTTATGAATTTCTACCGGACTGCGGTTTGATACTGCAGTGCAGCATGAGCGACGGTTTTATAATAGAAGGCCAGACATCAGAAACAAACACAAGAAATGAACTAAACTTAAGAGTGTGATGCAGTAGAAAGGATCTTGTATTATTCACAAGTAGCTAAGAAATTCTAAGAAGTCAAGTTTAGATAAATACCTGCATAGCGTTAGAGTGCGGTGTTTGAATCTGCTAAAGACTGATATGCTTGCTTACCATGAACATCTTTATTGTTATATCAAGTTGAAAGTGAAAAAAGCGGACAGATAAATTGGTTTTGTTCGAAAGTCATGTTGATTGCCTACTCTTTAAACAGGCTAAAGAAAACTTCCATCAGGGCACAAGGTTAGCTGATGGCGATACTATGGACAAGGTACCATATACATATGTACATATGTCGAGAACGTCCAGCTCTGATCTCAAGAAGCTATCAATATTGTCTGTTGGTTTAATGTGAACACCTGACGTTAAGGCTTAATTCCACGGTCCTTTTCGGACACGGATTGATTTTGTGACGACAATCAGCACAATCCAATATTGGTGGTATCGGTCTATATAAAGGGTTATATTCATACCAATGTATGCGAGACCTATCTAAATCTCTGCCGTTCTCAAGAAGCTATCAACGCTTAGTCCTTCTGATGAGTAGTGGACTCGATCCCGTTCTATTCACAAGGGTGCACTAATGGTATAGTGATCACCAAAATCCGCCAACAACTTGGTCCAATTTCGTAACTTAAACTTTATAGGAGCTATTGTCTCTTTAAAATAGAAAGGTTTTTCTTCAATCAAATTTACATATTTCACCAGTAACAATAAAAAATCTCGAAAAAGCGTTGGTTTCGAACATCACACCCTCACTCCTTTAGAACGTGTTCTTTATGAATTGGAATGAACTCCCCAAAACTTCTAGCTTCCACTAGTAGTCCACTTAAATCGCAACAGAACAAACTAACAAGAAATCCACTAAAACGTACAATGGCGACTCCGAAGATTAAATTTTCGATTCGAATCTACCAATACCTTTTTCGAACCTCCACACTATTCTGAAACAGTGTCGAACAATTTCAACAACGCATGTATTACCAATTCTACCACGAATCAATTGAATTAACACCTGAATCGAATATTTTACTGTAGAATTTTATTTTCAATATCCCCTTTTCCTGTTAGCTACAATACCCTATAATTGCATTACAGCTTTCTCTGCGGAATTCCAATTTCATTCGAACAAACAACCATAAAACCCTCAAGCGCAATAAATATCAAGTAACCAAGGACCACCTTCGACTTTCAAGTGGCATAAAATATCCTTGTCCTTGTGACTAGAGTAGCTTAGCAGGATTCTGTTCGCGTGAGTTTTACAAAAATAGCAGAAAAAAAAAATACTGAAATCAAGGCAGACATGCAACAGAACTTCTTGAAAATTTGCACTTTACAATTTCCTTTTTATTCCCTTCAACTTAAAAGTATTTTAATCTCGGACTGATAAAAAGTTCAACGCCGGAATCCTGAATATTCTAAAAATCAACGAATAAGAACAGAGTGCAGTAATCGCAAGGATACAACAGGGGGTTAGTTATTTTATGCATACTATGGCTCGGATATCCTTGATTGCATTACCACTTGATTCACTAGAATGCCCTCGTCTTTGGGTTTCATTTTGCTTATGGCTCAAGTCAAGTCCCGGGGTTGAGCAATCCTTTTATTATTTTCTTCGTCTTTTATTCAGGGTTTTCCTCGAAAATCTTCATGGAAAATACACAATTTGCTATCCTTGGGACTAATGAATCCGGACAGTTCAAAAAGAATTTCGGACTTTCGTACTTTCTGTTAACAATATTTTGCTATTTGGTAAATATGAAAAAAAAACCTTTAGCATAGAAAAAACCTTTTGAAAATTTTTGTATTTACAAAACCTGCCCAGTAGGCCATTGAAAAACCTTTTCAGAGTATATTGTTTGTTCAGAAAACGCACAAAGTATAATATTCTTATTTTAGTTCTACGATGAATAACAGATTATAACTGAATTTCCCTACAAAATTTACGAATCAACTCCTGAAATTTAAAATTAAAACAGATATTTATGGAATTTTCTCCACCTACTTTCCATTTTGAAAATCTTCTGAATTTAAGGTTGATCAGAAGGTATAAGTAGGTACTTACCAAGTAGTCTGGGTGGCTTTGTGAATAGAGCGCTAGTCTTCGATGCACCTGGTACCAGGTTCGAATCTGCTTGGTGACAAGTAATTTTCGAGAATGGGATTGAATGGCGACAAGTAATTTTCGAGAATGGGATTGAATGCCGGACTACCAGGTCACTCAGCTGTAAATGAGTACCTGAGTTAAAATGGGGTAATAATCACGGACGAGTGTGTGACCACTTCACCTCCTAGTATTCCGTTGGACTGGTAATGAAGTAACTCTAGCCACCAACTTATGGTTTGGCGATGGAATAAAAACCTATCCCAGAACGAAAGATCTATGCTGTCGAGTTTTAAAGGAAAATATTGAATCTGACTCCAATGTGCCAAGTTCTTAATAATTGTGGATGTAGAAGGCCGTAGTAACAAATTTTGAACTTTGACATAAGCCGAATCGCTTCTTCTTCTGTCAGAGTTGAGGTGCAATCTGATATATTAAAAAGCAGGTTATCTTTGATGGACGATTTTATTTCAGTAAATAAGACAAAGGCGCCCAGTTTAACATATTTCCGGCTTTAGTACGACCATCAGTTTCTGAAAGTACTGCAAACAATAAACTTTTAAAGCAATTTTGACTGTTTTCCGTACCAAGGATAATGTCATTTTTCGTCTAATTTCTGTTGCCTTTGGCTATTTAAAATAAAACCAAACGGCCATCATATGCAATATCTACTAGCACACAATCCCTTCTCATCCCGTATTATCCGAAATTACTTCCATTCTGATTAGATTGAAAGAAATTTAATTTTATGGGTCACTCTATAACACTCCTGGCACATAGAGCTTAAATAAAGTAGACGACGGGCATAGGGACATCTTTGCCAGTCGAGCTCGAAAAGGCTATCCGTACTGTTGGGACATCGTCCTGACGTACTTGTTCTACGTACCAACGGACGACGTATGGAATATATTTCCTCGACTTCCTATTCAAGGAGATTGCTTTGGGCCATTGAGACTGTGCCATTGTCTGAACCGTAATCTAAGCTAGAAAGGTCCAAATTTGAGTAGGTGACACCTATCATTGTCAGGATATTAATTGAAATTAATTGAATGGCTTCGAGCCGTAATAGAACTAATTACAGGCAAAATGTTGATTCGCTAAATTCTCTTCGATGTCTTTGCATTGTATTTAATGGGACAGTGCATGATCCTTTTAGTTTTAATACAATAAATTTCCAGCTGACTGAACAGCGATGTGATTATCCTTGGAAGCTCTCTAAAAAATATACTTACTAGTTTAGTTTTTTGATTTAAAAGATCACCTTCAGTTGCTACGTGCAAATCCCCTTCTGGAGTAGAGAGGGTAGTAGCTGTGCCCCTACGGAACTGTTGTTATTCTAGCACAATTTTTTGTAATGTAGGGTATGAGAAACAAGTTCATTTACTTCATCAGCACTAATTTCAAAAATACGATTGAGACTGATTTTGACTATTGAAAAGGTGCAATTCAGTTTGAAGCTTTCTTATAAGATGTGATACCATGTTTTTATGCTACTCCTATGCACACAGCCATTTTATGCAAATCTGTGTAGTGAGAATACTTCTCTATAAATGAATGTTGTAATATAAACAAAGTGCGTACCGTGGCTACGCTTGCTATGCTCACGTTTGCTTGGTGCTATACTATCGTTACTGCCGTTCCATTTCTTCCATTTCTCGCTTTGCTTCCGTTGCACAGTTGCTCCTATTTCTCTCGTTGCTTCAGTTGCTCCCGTTACTCCCGTTCCTTTCATTTCTCCCGTTACTTTCGTTGCTCCGTTGCTTCAATTTGCTCCCGTTGATGCCGTTGCTCCCATTTCTCCCGTTGCTTCTAATTCTTTCGTTACTTCCATTTCTCCCGTTGCTTCCGTTGTTCCGTTACTCTCGTTGATCCCGTTGTTCCCATTTCTTCCGTTGCTTCCATTTCTCCCGTTACTTCCGTTGCTCCGTTACTCCGTTGATCCCGTCCCTCTATTCTCTATCCTCTATCCACCATCCTTCATCCTCCATGTTCTATCCATCATCCCATCCACCATCCTCCACCCTCCATCCTCCATCCACTATCCAGCATTCATCGTCCAGCTTTACCATTTAGTAATTGGAACTACTGCTAAATTAAATGAAATACACTCAAATGTTGAAATAAATCTAGTACCAACAATTGTAAAATGATTTTGTTAACGCAGAAACCTTCGCTGGCGTATCGTAATCGTAATCGTATAGGATAGCGCAAACAAACAATTAGATGTAAGAAAAAACAATTGTTTTTCATTCGATCGGGACCAAACTTCAAAGGAACCATCCCGAGACTATTCTACACGTTCCCTGACAATTTTATCAAAATCAGTTCAGCGGTTTAGCAGTTCATAGGGACATACATACATCCTCTTTTATAAATATAAATGATAACATGCTAATCGTATTACATGAATGACTTGATAATACCGATCAATGAATCAGTGATGAAATGGAATAGAATTATAAAATGAAAATAATATTCTGGGATTATAAATATTCTACGCACAGCATTGAATGTACTATAGATTTCGCGACGCACCACATGTAGTATAAGGCCACATAAGCTTAAAAAATTTGATCGATTTTCCAAAAGCGATATTCTATATCTACATGTGTATGTTTCTGATTGTGGCAATTCTTCAGATCCAAATTTGTAGAGGAGCTGCATCGTTGCATTACGACATAAAAAAAAACGGTAGTATTTAGCCCAAATTTCAAATGAAAAATATAACAAAAATGGAAATTCCAAATGATTTTTATTTTCAACGAGTTCTTTTCCAGAATACATGCATAATGTTGCTATGCGTAGTTTAATAAAATTGCTACCCATTGTATGTAGATTTTATACAAAGGGCGGTAGCAAATACCGAAAAATGTCGAACAATTGCAAAACGTGCTTTATACAGGTAAAACATACAACATACCTGTAGCTGTTACCTGTTTGTTCAACTACAAGAGAAATGATCCATTATAGAAAATGTGCTACAGTGGCAAAAGCTTTCAGTCGTTATCCTGTGCCATTGTAAAGAATTAATTGCACAGTTCACTGTTTGTTACCAGCCGTATAAAACTTTACTATATTTTTGTGTAGTATGTAGTTGAAAACACAAAACCGTGCCCAGGATATTCAGGTAGCACTATACGCCTGATGGGGCAAAATGTAGATTTCATTCGATCCGGTAGATTTAATGTTACCGAAAATTCTGCAACATGTTTTTTTTTCGTTATGTCCCCGCAGGCTACAGAGCAAAACGTAACGAACTGCCCTACACAGCCTTATACATACATATAACATATATAATACTTTGTTATGCGTTATCACATTAAATTAATATTTATTCATATTTTCCAAAAATACATCCCTTAGTTTGCGATCGCCCATTGTGGGTGGCTGGGTCTATTCGTTGTGAAAAACCATTTTTGTATGTTGAGTGCAAGGTTTGCAATTTAAATTTAGTTGGATTGTGTGATGGAAGGTAACCGATTTTGTCAGGTCCTGCGGAAAATCCTGTTGTTTCTCTATTCTAGTATTGATTTAAACAGGCAAGTGCGTTAGAATAAATTTAGTTTTTACTAAGTTTGATCCGTAGAAGAAACTCAAGACTGTGCATTGTATCGGTGCAAAACGGAACCATTCCATTATGTTTTCGAAAAAAGCGTTTAGATTTGTTTTGTTTCTATAGGTTACATATTGAGGTTGTTTGTTTTGTATTAAATTTAATAGCACGGATCACGGTCCTTCTAAGCAGTTTAATTTTACATCTTCGAATATTACAGAAACTCGAAATCATATCGGCTTTTCTGCGAGACTTTTCAGCCGGCTACAAAGTTATCACGTTTCGCCTATTTCGCGCTTTTCTTGTAGAGGTTTCTCGTGAGTTTCTCGCGTTTTGTTGTTCGCGATTCGCACGTTTTCTCTGCCAAAGACGGTTTTTCACAACATCAAAGGCTTTTGCTTGCCGAGAAAGTAACGAAAAATACGCGAGACGATATTTCGTGACTTTCTCGTGAGTTTTTGATTTTTCGTGGTAAATGTCAAAAGCTTGAACTTGCATGAGTTCAGAAATTGGAAATAAGTGCACTTACCGAAAGGTAGAGAAACCACAAAAAAGCGAAACTTGCGAATTGTGTGTACAATTCTTTCTCGTGTTCTCGCAAGGTTCATGTGTTTTTTGAAATAAGTTGAGAAACTCACGATATGCGAAAAACAAGAAGAGCAGGAGAAGTCTGTAGCTGGCTTTCCAGATACCTTTTGGATAAAAATACACGAATCGAGACCCGAATCTCGAAGATAAATCTGCGAAAGTTGCGATAGATAATATTTTTTAATTCAACGCCATCTGGAGTGCCTAAATAAAACTAGTCAAAATAAGTTTTTTGTTGTTTACATACAAAATAAATACCTTGAATAATAACTGCTACTGAATCTACACAATGCCTGAATTTAGGAAAACGCTGTTGTTATATTTGCGTTCCGTCCTGGGATTCGTTTCATTCTTTTTATCTACATATGGTAAAGCAAAATACGGACCATATCCGAGCAATTGGCATATAGCTTCTTGTATGTGAAAAGGTAATAACTCAAATAAAAACTGCACAACAACTAACCAGAATTCATTTCACTTCTACGACGAAAAGTGACGAAAACAAAATGTAAGCTTCTCAAAGCGTCGGATTATAGTTAAACTTTTAGTTTTCATTCGGTTGTTTTTTGTACCACATATACTAGGTGGACAGACCACTATATGTTAATGAGAAAAGTTTTTTTTAAAAAAAAAACGGTTTTTTTTATTTATTTTAATCGTACATACACTCTAAAAACAGTTTGTAAAAATACTCTGTATTAAAATTAAAAATAAGTGGAAAAATACAAAATTTGTGTAATTTCCGAGTAGAGTAAATTTAGGAGATATATATGATAATATTACACATATTACAGTAATTTAGGGTCAGTGTAATTTTACTTTAAATACTGTGTAATATTACGCCAGAATAAGTAAGTTTCATTCTTTTCACGTGGTCAGGTTTAGTTAATAAGTCAAATGTTTTTAGTTTGTCAAATATCTAGATTAGATTTCAAAGAGTATAAACCATAGCCTACTCAATTAAATTTAATACAGTAGATGCATTGTGAAAATGCGTTCTTAAATTTAGTAATTTTACTGTATAATTAGGTTTGTTCTTTTTGCTTACACTTTTTACACTTTTAATGTTTTTTTTTTCGGTGTTAGGGCCTTAAGGCTGATTTACATGACATCTGCAAACAATTTTCATTGAGATTGTGAGGGAACTAGCTTATCGAATATTCAAAATAGAGTAGAAAACAACCACCGCAAAAAATAACATTCACACATATATCGTTAATTTTTTGCAGGATGTAATATCGGTTCGTTTCAGTCCTGATCGGGAGCAAAAACAGCTTCGTTAATGCAAATACCAACTGCTGGCTCTTGGCTGTTGCTATTGAAATATTGGGAAATGTGCGCGAGATTAGTTCGGTGAGACATTAACGAAGCTTTACCAAGGTACGAAAATAGCTTCAATAAGGCCTTATGGAAGATAGTTCGATAGTTGGGCTATCATAGATCTACATAGGTTCTTAGTTCCTTCCTGGCATAAGCGGCTCCTGAGATATAAAATCCTTTTTTTTTCATTTGAAACGCTCCTCCCCTCACACCTCGACCCTCTACCCAATCAGGCCAACAGAATAATTTAAATTCAATAAAACAATTTTTTTTCGAAAGTAACTTCCCTTATTTTTGAAATTTCTTTACAAGTGAGATCAATTTCACAAGTTACAGTATCGTAAAAATTTCATTTTGAACGGCACAATATCATCAATATCTTCAACGATCTTCAAAGTGACGACTGTTTATTTAAATCATTCGATATAAGTTTTTTTTTACTTCAATACCGATTTCCTCAAACATCTCCAAATAATTTTGAAATTTTTATCCTTTAGCCACGTTCCATTCTTTAGTAGTCATAAAAATGAAATAAGATTATAGTCACTGTTATTAATGAAAATTACTTTATAAGCAATTTCGCATAGTATCTACCGTCGTGTCTCTCTCACAGTAGGAAAACTAATCGCGTATAAAACCTTGCGGCGCACACTGCGTGTGTTGAATCGAGGCAATTGCAGCATATCCGGTTGTGTGTGTGGAATAATCGAAGAAGTGTCTAAGGATATGCAGAGTTATGTACGATTTTATTATTGGATAATGCAAGGTTGGTGTTCACTTGCTGGATACTGACGTCTTTCATATATAAGTTCTGCGGTTGCAAGGGTAGGAATGAAACACTGTAGAATTTAATCAAAAATAATTTCTTTGTCAACTGTCGAAATTTGTTTTTATACTGTTTTTAAGTCAGGCTTCTCTCTGAAATTGAATCGCATGTATGCTTGTTATGAAAAACCATTGAAGAAAATATGCCAGTGATGTTTACGATGCCCATCTTTCGAGCTTCCCGAATAGGCGAGAGCGCTGCCAATGCTTAAGATGAGAAACTGTGTCCTTTGTTTAATCTAGTTCGTATGGTTCTTTTTTATCAATGGATTACTTATAGAGCTGAAGCGTACATCTTTTGTTCACAAAATCTTTCAAAAAGAATTTCTTTATTCAGTATTTTTTTCAACAATTGCGATTATTTTTGTGCTGAAGCTTTCCTTGGAAACTGTTATCGCTCGTATTGTGTTTCAATAAGTCGAATGTGTATTAATCGATCGGGTACCGAGATGGCCATACAGCTGTCTTATTCCCATGTAACGGACAGTTGTTGATATAACAAGTCCATCGCAATGCCACACGAACTATATTTTTTTGATTAACTGAACCTACCACGAGTAGGTATTGTATAACTTAATCTGGTATCTAATTTCCTGTACCCAAAATCTACCCTCAGGCAGCCCCAAATAGAGCATCAATCTGAAAATTATATTACCAATAAGCTTCTATCCAATATCCATCCAGGGTCTATTAACAAACTCCGAACAACTGAAATTAACTACAATTTCCAACAAAACTCTGTGTTTATTGTAAACACTTATAGTGCTATAAACCCACAAACTGTGTTAAATCCTTTCAAAACTTTCTCGCCTCCTTTCCGAAAAATCAAAGACGTATCTCGACAAAACCCAAACAAGGGAAATCGGGTCGGAAGTTTCCCGGCGAGTATTCCCTTAATGAATTCAGTTTTTGCCCGAAGGTCTCATACATACACACAAAATGGGTATTATCCATTACCGCAACATATTTCCAGCCACCAAGACATTAATCGTCCCAAACCTGCTCCGGCCGATTAATCAAAAAATCCTTTCCCCTAAAACTCCCTAGCGAATTCAAGGATCCGTTTCTTCATTGCCCTCGGTAGTATTTTCGATGGGGCTTGTGTAAACGGGGGGGTTGATATGATATTCCGTGTGATCCAACCGCTAGGTCCTAAATGGCAATTAATTTTCATTCGTGGTACCGCCAATGTCATGATAGGCAATTCGTGAAATGTGTGATATTTCCCGGGGAAAAACACGAATTTCCGCCCAGACTGAAAAGAAATGCAACAAAAAACAAAAAACAGAGTACAAGTACGTGAAAGTTTCAGCGAAACTTTTCTCCGAGTCACATAAATTTTCACCGGAAATGCTGTCAGGACAAAAAGCGACAGAAACAAAAGTCACAAGTGTGCCGGGCTTTACTAGAAGGAGATCTGTAAATTTTTCAAATATTTACGTTAAAGAAAGTTTCTGTGAAAAGCGAGTTTGTTTGCCACTTCATTGCAGAACGTATAGCTAGTCCTTTCGGTAGGACGGCAAAAAGACACACACGAACGGAAAACTCGGACAGCTGAACCATGCATTTAAGAATTTCCCAAGGTATCCTTATCACTTCTTTTTATAGTGTTTAATGAACTCGACAAGTACATAATGTGTCCTTTCGGGTCCAATTACTTAGCGAGCAATTGCCATATATTTCCGAGGCAAGGCGGCTTCAGTATAAAGGCTGAAAAGTCGCATAAGAAAGGAAGTTCGCTTTGCATTCACTGTACACCGTAATAACGTCATAAGGCCGCCGGGAACTTGAAACATTCTCATTAAATTGTAAGATATCAAACATGACTAAGGCTTCGCTTCGCTTATATTTGCACTCCGGACATAATCCTTTATTAAGCTGTATGAGAAATCTTAGATTTTAATGGAAGTAGTCACTGGTTCCGAGAAACGTCAGCTTTGTTCTGAGGTTACATCAATTCTAAAGTAAGGACTGGTTCGTCCAGGATTATTATGTCAAGATATGTAGGTGCGATATGAAGACTGATTGGCGTTAAGTTCAATAATTATGGAACCCTACTCACTTTAGCAACAAGAAAACATCTCTCAATTATGAACAGTAATATCCATTTAGTAAATACCGGGTTGTCTGGGTGGCTTAGTGGCTAGAGCACTTGCCTTCGATGAACCCGGAACCAGGTTCGAATCTGCTTTTTCGAGAATGTGATTGGGTGCTGGACTACCAGTTCACTCAGCTCTGAATGAGTAAAACCGGGGTAAGAATCACGGACGAGCGTGTGACACACCAATTCAATTTCTCGTCTTCCGTTGATCTCATAATGAAGTAACTCTAGCATTACTTCAAGGCCTGTGCCCGATTTGGGCTGTTGCGCCATTGATTATTAATATTATTACTATTAAATATATTAAGTTGGGTGAATACCGAGAAATATTAACTGTTGAATAGTGGAGTAGGTAATATATGTTGATGTATAGATATTTAGTTGCCAATTCCATCTACCATTCAATTTAATTTCTTGTTCTGCATAGAAAATAGAATAAATCGATTGAATTGATGATTACAGCAATTAATTCTTCTTATTTCCCGAGAAAATTACGTCTTTGCTTAAGAAATCATTAACAATTATAGGATTAAAAGTCCTGATTGAATTGAAGGCAAGGGGTGCTGCTATAAGACTGGTTTTTATTTTAATCCAAACGCCAAGTCCATAAAAACCAGATAAAAGTAGTACACAATATTTTGCCATGGGGCTACAGTCACAGCTTTGGCTTAGACAAAGCAATTATCGCAATTTTACTTTATTATTTTTATACTCTAGATGAACATACATATAGAGTATTATAAGTTTAATCCAGCCCGAAAAGTTTGTAAAGCATAGAACCGAGCCTCGGAGGAAAAAAAGTTATATATTATTTTGTGTTTATTTTTGGCCAAAACCCCCAAATCCGTTTGCTGTCCGTCCGTCCGTTTGCACGATAACTCAAGAACCCTAGGAAGTTGATATTTGGAAGTTGGTATTTTGACCAACTTGTAAAATGGAAAAAATAAGGCTAAGTTTGTTAATGGGCGATATCCTTCCACTCCTTCGGGTACCTCCCATACAAGAGTCCTGAAAACACGTTTTCACAATTATTGCTCGAATGCATAGTTTTGCATACTTAAGGTTTACAATGTTTGAATCGAAAGTACCGAATATGATGCAAATCGAATGAGTCCTTCGTGTAGCAGGCCTAGAAAAGTCCTTCAAAAATGTATGCATGTTACTGAATTCACTATAACTCCAGAACGAAATAAAGCAGGAATTTAAAATTTTACAGGAATTAGTTTTATACCAAAACCAAGACGGAGTTCATAAATTGGAGCCATCCGTTGCCTCTTTCGGGTAGCTGTCATACAAAAGTCCTTAATAAACATGTTCACCAATATTGAACGATAACTTTAGAACGCTTTAAGTTACGACTTTGGAATTTTATACACATTAATTTTATAATAGTCGCAGCTGAAACTATTAATATGAAAAATATCCCGTGAGTCCTTCATGTAGTTGCCATACAAAAATTCTGTAAAATGTCCTTTTACTTACTTTATTGAACTCACTATAAATCAAAAAATCGAGTAGCCACTATACAATAGTTTCTACCTGTAAGTAAAAAGTTATGTAATAGTTGCTTGTGCACTCCTCATTCTTTTGTTATATTTTCAACTAAAATATAAATCGGAGGTCAGTATTTCATCTAGAGTATCATACGATTGGCTTGCAGCCGATCGTGACTGCGTTATGTTTTATGTATAGTCAACGCCAAGAAAGTAATCTTTGCATAACAATCCGAACTTTGTATAAGGAAGATAAAATTTGGTTTGTGTACCTACATTCATGTACATTTATGATTATAAGTGTAGTCTACTATAAGTTTAATTTTTGAAGTTCCCTTTTTAAGTTAAGTTTTTGAAGTTCCCTAATCTAGCCTGAGAAAAGGTTATCAAAACGTCATAAAAACAGCAATATTGTTGTTGTTCTGTTTATAAACTTTCTAACCTGCTCTGATCAGGATAAATACGCAAAAAACTCACCTTATATCGAATACAATCTTCGTGTACTATTTATTTTTTAGCCGAATTTCCGAAGACTATCGGAAGAAGCACTACTTTATCAGTGGTGAGCCGAACAACTCGATCACATGACTGTTATATATTCTTGCCATTCAGACGGGTATTGATGTAACTTCAAAATCAATTATATTTCGATCAAGACAATTAAATCCTTACTCTCCGTATATATGTTTTCTAATGCTTACGAAGAATTATACCACCATGAATTCTTAGAATGTGCTTAAACTAATTCAGTGTGCTAATTAAAATAAATAATTCCGACAGAAGTTTGGTGATAACGTAGAGTATGGAAGTTAGTCTTTGGTATAGAGTTCGCAAAAAAAAACCCTGCTAAATACATTTTTACTCCTATGGCAAGCTGACCCAAAGCCATTTGTATAAATTAAGGAAAATGAAATAGCACTAATGAAATATGAAAGTCGTACAGACGACACTCAACTTAATTTCCTTTCTTTTTTCGTAATCAAAATAAGAAATTGCACCATAACATTAAGAAGATCAACTTGGTTGATTCCATTTCGAGTTCTCGAAGTCGCCTACTTCTCGTTTAATTACATTTTAATTGGTCGTGTCCTATCATAATCCCTTAACAGCAACGAAACAACCCTTTTTGCCCAATCTGAATTTGCACTCGATTACCAACCTAAGTACCCCAACCCTTACGAAATATGCGAGAGCTTCAGCCATGTACCTCATTATCTTTATAGTGCGACCCTGCCTAGCTCGCAAGTATTCTGTATGTTCCGGAGGCGCCATCAAATTCTGGAAACAATTTCAGTTTCACGAAAGTACGTAACAACCAAAGGAACACGACCTTGCCATAAACACTGTCCAATTATACCAACTATAGACCCGCTGATCATTACATTCAATAAAGTTCTGTTCGTTGCCTAATAGGGTTCCTATGCTCGAAAGACTCGCCTAGTTCCTGTGCAGTCAGCTTCATATTCTTAGTCTTGTTGTATTTTTTTTTATTCTGTCCGGTTACTGATATTTCGTTTTCTTTATCATTTGCCTTGCCACCAGGGGATTTCCAGCTCATTATCGCAATTTCGTCCTTATTCCTTCGAAATAGGTTCTGGCCAAGCAAAATTTCATTAACGAGATTTTATTTTTTTCTTCTCGACAACGAAGAAATCATCAACAGCGCCAACATCTCAATCTTTCAGCCCTTAGTTTCAAGTGCACGAAAGGACTTACCATAGCATTTAATCGCATTCGAAGGATTTCGTTTCTCCCGGCTCCTTTCGTTTCAGGACTTCATTCAGTACGCAGTAGTTGGCGAGAAGTTTTGTCTTTTCATCTGACAACCCCCCCCCCCCCCCCTCACCCTTGTTTTCCTGACCAATTCTGGGAAGCTTTAGTTGTGAGTAGCCTTTTTCATGCGAATCTTTCGCTTAACTCCCTTTTCGAAAACGTGAGTAAATTCTAAGAATTTTGACCTGAAGCTTAAGCATAATCTGCCTAGAGCATTATAAAAGAAAACTTAGTAGGTACATGCTTAAAAATTTTGATGAAATGTTCCATTGTTTGCTCTCATTTTTCAAAGGAAAGTCGTCATTATTAAATTTGAACAGTTCCTTGCATAGTCGCTATTAAAATTCAAATAAAGAAAACAGAAAATAAAACTATTGTCGAAAATAATTGTTTACTTAAGTTCAGTTGTCTCAAAAAAAGCAATGTTCATGAATCAAAATCTTTGAGGACTTTAAGATACCATTTCGAATTAGGACTATTGTACGAAACTGTAACTTATTTCTTTTAGGAATTGGATCAGAATATCAAATCGAATTGCTTTATCCTGGAAACGCACAAAAAAAGGATGTCCATCCGCCGTATACGCCTTCAAGGCCCGTATTCCATAAGCGTATTGAGATATTCTTATTTTTTAAGTGATGACTTGGAATTGATGGCGGGTCGAGTCAGGGAAGAGCGTCTCAATAGAATAAAATTTTAATTATATATGTAAGTGTATCTTAACAACTGATTAAGGGGAGCTTGTAGAGAGTATAAAAATGACCATTTTTGAAACCCATTTTCTCTACCCTTATGCGATTATCGCTCGTTCATTGCAATGTGATAAACGCAAGAGGAGTGCCCAATGCATTCAACGAAGATACTCTTTCGAGTATTCTCAAATTGTCGTATTGTTGATATTGTCTCCAAAATTGTGTTCTCCGTATATCAGAATATTACTTCGCCCATATATAACACCATCTAAATTTGGATGCAATTTATGAAAAAAAAGATAATTGATTTTTTGACTTATTCACATGGGATGACCCCCTTAAATAGAAGAATGTGGCCTTCCATCTCAATAGAGTTTATAAAAAACCTCCAGCTTATCCCCCAGTACGGTTTTTTACGGTCAAACGGTGGACACATCAATGCTCAATAAACGCGAGGCTTATTCATTAAAAAAGCTTAAAAAATACCACCTGCCAAAATAATCCCGACCTTTTACATTAGGCTAACGGAAAAACAAGCCAATTTATCAAACTAATGCACTCGCCATACCGAAAAAAAAAACACAAAAAATACCTTGCTATCAAATAAAGGATCCGAACGGCCTGGACAAACAAACGTCCGATAAGAATTAATTACTACCCGGTATTCCGTCTGGACAAATTTAGTAGCTAAGCAAACAGATTATCGCCTTTAGATTTCAGATATACCTGTCTCAAAATGACGACACCGAATTTCGGCAAACAGGAGCGATGGCGCAAAAAAAATTCCTACACCAGCAATTTCCAGAAGAAAATATGCCTTTTGGCCTACAGAATAACAAAAAAACTGTAGGAAAACAAACGGAAAAGCACACGTGAAGGAAAAACACGGAAAACGGGGAAAAACAAATAAAACTCCTTTCGGGGATATATTTCGCCAGGCTTTCGTGAAAAATGCTCACACGCAACCGAAAACAAATGCGATTCTCCAGAAAGTCGAATGTAAGTCGTATTAAATATTTCACGAATCTTGAGACAACCAGTCGAGATCTTTAACAAAACATGAGGTAGTGAAATTTGCTATATGTCGTCACATCCTCCTCATATTAGCCAACCTGTCTCGAAACGGAAAATGCCTAATGTTTTCTCCCACATGTACGCAATACACACATGTGGAACATTTCTGAAATTTAACTTTGGTGAGGGAGTTGTGTTTCACAAATGCAAATAGACAAGAATTTCGGGGTTAACCGATGTTGAGCATTTGTTTCAAATGATAAGATTCCTTTCGGGAATGAAATTGTTCAAGAATGCAAAACAGGGAGAGTTTTTCAGTGACACATGAGGTTTGCTCCCTTTACTAACAAAAATATTCAAAAAATTAAGGAAAAAAACGAAAAGTTACAATCTGAGCGAAATTTTTTGGATAAAAGTTCAGGATGCGGTTTTTTTTTAGGACAAAGTACAGGCTATGCGTTTTAAACGCATTTAAGTAGGAAAAATAGACGTGTTAAACAAGTAGTGCTCACACTATGCAACTCGTTTTATTTTGATACATGGCAACTTGATGTGATTTGTGTTAAAAAGTAGATATTCAGCTGTCTTAATTTAGAAATTTACGGTTTCTAAATTATTTGCGACTAATATATTTCTGTAGCAGTAATGAAAAGTGAATTTATTTGCTAATGCAGTCGTTGTACAAGCACAAAATTGAGTTTCTGCAGCATTAAATAGTTTCCTCCGGTTAAACACGTTGTGGCTACGTGTTTCCGTAAACGACTTAGGGATGTGTTTTCAACGTGTTTAACTTGATTTAAGCGCATTCATCTCGTAGTCTGAACATAGCATTATGGTCTGCCAGTTTCAAAACGTAAAAGTAAAGAATTTCAAAATAGCGATTTTTTCCGAAGCGATCACAATATTTTTTTATTGAAATAATAAAGTGTAATTCAGTTGTATGCCGCTTATCAAATATTTGACTATTTTCACTGGCAAATACTATCCTATAGAGTAATTTTACAAATTTTGTTTTGTCAAATTTTTTTTTTTCATTCAAATTTTTTGGTCAAATTATTTTTTTCAAATTTTTGGAAAAATGCGGCATTAGACTTAAGTAAAATTTGTGTATATTTTGAGCTTGCTTACGAACATGCTTTAAATTTAATTTCGACAATCTTAAAGGTGGCTGTTATAAAATTCTTTGGCTTGGTCTCAATCGCCAAGAAGTTATGTGATCCCCAATATGATAGCTCTCCATTCAATATGTTACGCAAACTACAAATATATGAGCATCCCAACGAATTAAACCGATTCGTACTTATGTGCCAACAGTGAAATGCCCACTACTTTGGCCAACATATCCAATTAGTAGCCATTTTCTAACAAATATGTTTGCGCTGGTTGTTTGCTTGTTCGGTTTTACGTCGATGGTGCAAAAACTGATTGTGAAAATTATATCGATTATGTCCGGTCATAATGCCAGGCCATATTTCAATTGGACGGTGGTGTCGCTGTAAATGCATCATCGATCGGGAAACCGAAGCGTATCCTTGCAAAATGGTCATGTGTATCGAATCTGCGGTAGATTGGTGGTGAGATAGTATTTCATGTGTGGACCAACCTAGTGGATTCACTTTGTTCGCACCACCCATCCCAAAAAAGGATTCGATCCGTTTGTCCTCGGGACGGATTAATTCCATTGTTGGGTTTGACAAGTGCAAATCTATGGTCGATTTATGCATCGCCATCTGTAGATTTATATCGGCGGTTGTCGTAACATTCAAACAGACCGACTGTTTCGTATGACAGTACCGGATTTACTATAGTGTGACAGATTGCAAACATTTCATTTCGTTTTGAAAATGTATGTTCAGTGGATCCCCCGGATAAAATGTGGTACGGAGGAAAACGCTTCAATCGCAAGGATTGAATAGAGATGTAAGTAAGCTTTTGACCGAATATTGGGACCGATTTCATGCCTCGAAAAGTTCAATTAGGATCGGAATGATTGGTCTGCCGTATAAATTCGGTGGAAGTTATTTGCTTGCAGGACTCTAGTATGGAAAGCGGTACGACTGACCGCGTTGACTAACAACAGGGATATATGCCAAAGAAGTGGTCAAATTTGGTAGCAAGAGACCCAACTCGTTCCGACTTTGTTCAACAAAGTGATGCGACGTACGAACAAATTGTCGTTTCCAATTTACCTGTAGTTGAGGAAATCCTTCGGCAAAATGCCACTCCTTTTGTTACCTTGGCACCATTCTTGTGTTGTTTTACACCTGATGTCATTGTTGATTCCAACTTCCATGGTACATCCCATATTCGTCGATATGTGCAAGTATTTGCTCGATATTCAGATGATGGAATCAATTCAATTGTATCACGGATGGCACTGAAGAGATGGAAACGTGTCCCGAAAGCAAATAGTAATATTCTTAAAGCAAAACGATTCGTTTTATAGACCCTCCACAAGATGTAACACTTACACCATGTCGCCGGCTCGGTTAACGTTTCGAACTTGGCTTTTTCAATATGCTATTTCGATTATTATTGGCACAAGTTGATTGGTGAACGGGTCAATGATTTCGTTGATACCGAGTCAAGTTAAGCCAGTTTGAAGTGGAAACCTTTTAGTTGGTTGGCTCTTTTTCAACACGGAAAAACAACATCCGACGAGAACGGAAAATTTCAAATTATTTGCGACAGGATGCCATATATATGCATAAAAGATTCGTAGTTTTTTCTATGAAAGGGTTCACTGTTTGTTTGACGAACCCCCAAACTGAACGAAACTCGCGTCGACGTCAACGTTGAAATTCAATATTTGAAATTATTCGTGATTTATGGATCGAACCATTTCGGAATAAACGGATCCTTGGAGTTTTCAGCGAGCAATTTCAAACCGTGCCAGGAAATTGAGCTTTCAGAAAATGTATGAGTTTGCTAATGGCCTTATGAGATATTTGTCAACGTTCTGATAAAGTAATGTGTGGTTATTTGATATTTGTGAAGCTGTTTTCAGTTCATATAATTTGAAATGAAGCCTTGTCAAAGGACATAGAAGCGATTTAATCGACTGCTTGAATAAAAGAATACTACGTGAATTGGAGTTTGGAATGTTTATATAAAATGAAGTTCGAAACGAGCTTTCGATAATTACATACATTTTCCCCAAAAAATATTAATATATTTATACTATAGATGAAATCATATCTATATGACATGCAACATGCACATACGTAATTCTACTTTATCCCCAACTTCAACATACATAAATCGGAGATCACAAATTCATCTAGAGTATCATACAATCGTGACTGCGTTATGTTTTCTTTAAGAACCAAACATTTTTTAGTCCGTCGAGCCGGACGTATAGAAGGAAAATTTTCGAGGCGACATTCAGTATTTGCTGTCAAGATACGGGCTTATCAGTATAAAAAATTGTGCTCCAAAAGACTTCAAATAAGAACTAGAGAAATTTGAATGGAAAATTCAATTTTCGCAGTTCATATGAAGGAAACATTTTTCGTCCGTCGAGCCCGATGGAAAGAAGCAAAATTTTGAGGCCACATTCAATATTTACAATGGTTTAAGTGCCATATGTAAAAGAGGTCATATTATCACCGGAGTTATTAATTGGAAAATTAAATGTTCTCTCAGTTTTTAATGTGTACCATTTTTGGTGTTTGTGGAGTTTAGGTATCTCATCTTACTCTTGATTGGCATGTGAGGTATATAATCCAGTTTTTAGCTAATTAATTTTCGAACTTTCTCAATTAAAGTTCTTCAATCGACGCTACTATCAGCGCTGAAATATCGGAATCTAAAATTTTCCCTCGAAATTAAAAAGACTATTCATCATCTTACCACCATCTTATGAGTACCTGGGCTAATTGAACTTACGACCTGCAATTTTTCTTAGAAAATTTCAAAATTAAAAAATAATGCGCCACTCGTTACGGAACACCTTACCAAATAGAAGACAGGAAAATTCTCTACCGGTAGCTGGAATTTGTGTCATGTCTGTCCGCAAGCCGAAGCTAAAAAAGTCCTTTACTTTTGATCAATCTGTAGACGGAATAAGGATCTTCTTGAACATCTACAGGCTTTCCTTTTAAATTAGAAAAAAAAACTTAAATTGGTCGTTACCTGTGTTCACCGATTAGATATGATTTCGTTTTATGATCACATAATTTATCCGCCTATCTGGAGAATAACGAGGTCTTACTTTCGAGTACCTGCGGCAGAGGTATTCGCGAATGTTGGAAAGATTGCACGGATAATTAAGCATAGGAATTTCAAGCCCCCGGGGGTGAAAAGATATCGGTGTCAGGTGGCAGAGTTTAGATGACACCTGAAGGGTAGGAAATGAAAGCTTCATTTTACGCGGGTAGTGTCATGACTTCATTCCGAGCTGTCGGGAGGGTGTTAAAGGTTTTATGGATTTATGCATGAGAGGACACCAGGTGCTTGAATGCATTAGTCCTTAGATACTCCCCCCCCCCCCTACCCCAAGTGGTATTTTCATTTAGGGCAAAAGTACTTTAATTTAATACGAAGATTTGCGGTTCAGTGCGCCCTGTTTTATAGCCTGTAAGCCAGATGGGGAGTGATTACCCCGTTGGCATGTGTATCCTTTGCACACGATATTACTGTAACATGATTTTCCACATCAGGAACTCGTTTTGTGTGAACTTTGCGTTATTACAGAAAATCATTTTGTAATTTTCAATTCGCTTCCGACCACCGCTCCTTAAACATCTCTCCTGTCGAGAAGCCCACGGGAAAGGATATTAAGATACACTTTCCCCGGGATTGGATGGAAATATTGAAACACAATGTGGTTCCTTTGATGCGGGCCTCAACGCGATATTTACGCAATGATAGGGCCTAATCCTAGGGACATCATACGGCGAAAACTGAAAGACAGCCAGCTGAAATGGAAGGGAACTCCACGTTCACATGGCATTAGAGCAGCATAAGATTCTATTTCGAGTATAAGCTCGTCGTCCTTAGAAAATTCCTTATCGTTGTTTTCATTGATCTCGCACAAGTTATTTTCGGGAAATCCTTCCGTATGATGTCTTGTCACTTTGTGTATTGCGGGGTTGAAAGTTTGAATACACATCCATCGCTTATCTGGCAAAACTAAAGGAATGAATTTACGTAGATGAGTTTGTCTTAAGTCCGTGACATGGTGTAGTTAAGACGATTTTCCTTGGAGTAAGTATGAGAAAATATTTTTTTTATGGAAATTTACGTGGAATTTGCAAGATTGAACGAAGCATGTTGTTAGCATATACCTACACTTCCCAAATTTATTCCACTGCGTAGAGAGGGTATTGTGCAAATGAGTTCCTTTGAGATGAGCTGTTCATTAATTTTAATGGAAGATCTCATCGAATCGAGCGAGTTGATGAAGAAATATGAATATCATATTGTCCTTGGTGTTGTTGTTTCGACTTGCTTGGAACATAGAAGTAGATTCCGAGGTGTTCTCAAATTAATCTTAGCACAAAGACAAATAGATAATGTGGATAGAAGTGATGTGTCAGCATATCAAATAAACCTTAGTAATTATTAATAAGGTCACGTTCTTTGAACTTCTTTAGTATTTTTGTTCTTTTTATATAGAGTAGAGTTTTCAAAAATTGGCAAGTATGAACAATTTTCGCATTTTACCCTTTCAAATAGTAAAGGAATCACCAGGTACATTTCGCACTACATTTTACGGTCCTTCAGAATGAATAATTTCCAAACGTTTCAATATTCGAACTCTTCAATTATTTGTACTTTTTTCGAGAAAAGGGAAAGATACAATTTATATTTTAATTTTTAATTACGAATCGGTTAGGTGACATGAGTTACTTTGGCGTCAACAAATGTCGAAAAGAAACAAACGTTTCCGAGAATTAAAATCTCAGAAAATATTAATATTTTTAAATTTAAAGGCTGCAGTGCTGCATGCAGTAATCGATTTTTTTTGTATAGAAGAGTAGAAAATTTGAATTTTCACAGTTTTCCTCCAAAATCATTTGACAGCATGATTGACGCGATTGTATGCTAGCGTCAAATCTCTCATAACTGACAAATAGTTTAGGTTAAATTTGAATTTGAGCATTGATTTATTAATTGCTCGTAGTTCGCTTTTGCTTCCCGAAGAAGCGATTTCTTTTCCGTCAAATTAAATTGAATTCAATTGACAAAAAACTTCAAATTTGCATCTAAAATAACTGATACTCAAAATAGAGACACACTAAATAATCTTAATTTGAAACATAAAAAGGCTTTGTCAGAATAGTATAAGATCTCAATATCAATACAAAAAGCCTCAAACAAATTAATTATACAAAAATACCAAATACAAAATACTGAATATAAATAATATTGCGAATTTCAAATTGCGAATTCGAGTATTGATATTATTTTCGATATTGTTGGGAATTTTCATATATTTTTAATTTTTTTCTAGAATTTATCTTTTTTTTTGCAAATCGCATGTTACAAAGTCCTTAGCAAAGAGCTCAAACAAAATTTCAAATACATTTGGGTTAAATTAAAATGTTTCAATAAAATATATTATTATGATACCGAAAAGTTTCGACACGTGAGAACTAGAAATACTGACATCTTAATTCCCGATATATAATGCAGCTTGTACAAGCAAATAATTGCCCGGCGACTATTGCCGCAACTATTGGAGCAATGCCTGGCGATATCATGCTAGTTCTTGCTTCTGCAATTTGGTAATGTTTTTTCACTAGCTTGGACAATTTTGAGCAACTGTCTCAATTGTCTAATTCTCGATTTATAATGGAGCTGGTACACGAGCAATTTTCCAAGCAATTAATTGCCCGGCGACTATTGGCAAAGCTAGTAGAGCAATACCGGGCAATATCATGCTAGTTGCGGCAATATTTTGGCAATTTGGCAATACAAAGTTCCAAGCAAATTTTTCAAATTTTCTTTTGTGTTGTTCATAGACTGAAATGTCCAAATTGCTGAGTATTGCTCCATATTGCTAGTTACCGATCAACGCGTTAACAACGAATTGATCCATATCGTCAAATGCTGATGTTGCTGTATGTTTTCATGACGTCAAAATTGTCTGAAATTGCTGCAAGTTGAGCAATTTTGATCGCTCGTGTAAAAGCATTTTAAAGGTTATGTGTCTATTAATGGTTTTATTCGTCAAAATCAGAAACGATTGTAAGGATCAGTTTACTCTGGATGCAACGATAGAGATTATTGCTCTACAGTTCCAAAACTAGTTTTGAATATCACACTCACAGGTATTAGAATTTGTGGTTTTTCCAGGTGCTAGCACGTTCATTTCTTACAATTAGCTACGAAACTGCTGAAAGTATAATGAAGGCGATGCGAAGAACGCACGCGTTGGCACAATCGCGAGACGCCCGCGTTGGCAGACTACTACTTCACAGGATCATTTCTGTAGTATGACTTCATTAACTTTCAAATTAAATTGAAAGTTTTTCGGTTCGATGATATTTCTTATCCGGTTGCCGTCTATTGTTGTAAAAAATCAATACAAGACCAAAGAAATTTGGAAATTCAAAAGCATTAAAGCGACGCGTGTGAAGCGATGCAACTTTTCATTATAATTGATTATGATCGATGACATACAGTCTAGTCAACTATCATGGAGCCGCATCGCTTCACTAGCGTGCGTTTCGCTTACTAAAACTGCACCTTAAGCAATATGCCTGGTGGCCCAACATATTACTGATCCAATAATAGATTTGAATTTTTGCAATGCTCAATAGAGTGCGAAAATAATGGACACTAGGACAGAGTCCGTCATTCCAGCTATATATGACATACACGTTGGAACAGTGTGATTCCGGCATAATTCGTTTTTCTACAGCGGCAAATAGCAGGGGTTTGACTGCGTGGTCATCATATGGGCAATTATTTGACCAAGAACTTATCGTACGATCCGCAATAATTACAATAATCCTTATTAGCCGAATTTCTGCTTCGTTATGTCACTAATTAGCGCTGATTGTAATTATACCCAATTACATAGGGTGACAAAATAGGTAGCACGGAACCACTACCACAAAAAGGATAAAATCGCGTAATGCTTGCAAGTAGCTGGCAGCGAAACAGTGTAAGAGCGACATAGGAGCGTGTGAAACCATTTGCAGTGACTTTAACGATTCCCGTGCGGTAAACATGTCCTCTAAGTAGTAGGATGATTCTTTATAGCGTCAACATCTGTCTCCGGCTATCCTTCCTACAGCTCGCTGTCTTTTATCGATAATCCGAGGATATATAAAAATTTCCCAGATGCATTTCCGTTTACGTCATACTTCGAAAGGAAGTGAATTTTTTTACGTTTCGTTTTACGCGAAGAAAGCATCAAGACTCGAAACGATCCTAGCCTGGTTGTACGGTGGTCCTGTCAGGATTGCTGGGAGTACCATAAACTGCAGTTCCAAGCACGAATGAACGTTTGACACGTTCCTTTCATGGTGTGTGGGTATATTAGGTACGTCTGGATTTTCTCCAAATAGTTGGCAGTAAGGAGCCACGACGAAGCCAAGGAAACAGTAAGGCAAGCAGCCGGGTATAGCGCGATGGATAAGTGGAAAAGTTTTCGCAATTTTTTTGTTGGTTCTAAAACGGTTTCATATCCTGGAAAGCTTTCGGATTTCTATTGAAGTTCTTCCCCCGGAAACGCAATAGACGTGACACTTGGTGTCTATTGTGCAAATGTCGAAAGATTCAATTTGCAAAGTTTTGTTACGGCACGGATGCTCCCAGGAGTCAAACACCTTCTTCGCTACGGGTATTGAAATTTAGCGAGTTTAATGATCCGGAGTTTTCCTGTTTAAAAGTTATAAGAACAGTGTTTTCGTGCAGATAAGATTTTGGTAGAATAAATTGATTAAATAGGTCATTTCTTCTGGTCATAAGCCAACTAAAAATGCGAGGCTTGTACACCTAGTTTACGAGCAAACTTAATATAAAAATTCAATGGTAAATATCACTTTATTTTTTTAGGACACCGAACTGGATTTAGGAGTTTAGCCTTTAATACACTGTAGTGTACAGTACAGTCAGCTTAGGGATGGGATTCTGAAATCGAGCCGGGTATTACAGTGTACTTGCAGGTGTTAACAATTATAATTTTTCAGTAGATACTATTGACTGTGACGTGATCTATCAGAACAGCAAAGTTTCCTATAGCAAATCAACTACTGCCTGGTAGCTCTGATGGTGTAAGTAAATCTGATAAGAATGTAAAAAGAACTCATCTGCTCAGTGTTAAATCCTTTAGTAGTGATCATATTAAACATTCCGCACTGTTTACAATTTATATGCATGTTTCGAAGCCAACCGCAACTGAAAAATTCTGATAAATAATTTATGCGTTGAGTGAGAATTGAACCCACGACATCGCAGAAGCAATGTTTTCCAGGCCTAGTGCACTACCACTGAACTACACCCGGCCTTGTTACGGCTTGACTCAGTGCCACCAATCATTATACAGAGCTAGTAAGAACCGCTGGATTCCTACTAAACTAAAAAAAATTGCCTTCTGGTAACTCCTTCTCAATCTGGAATTCTAGAATATCAATAATACGACCGATCAAAATGACTATAAATTAATTCGCATCATTACACTCAACTTGAAAACTGAGACCACTATAAGTTCCATGCAGCCCAAAATTTTGTAACGTCTAGAAACGAGTCTGTGTGCCTTAGTTCGTTAAGAGGCAAAATTATCCTACTCCTTCGGGTAGCTGCCATACAAAAAGGCCTTAAAACACGTGTTCAAGAATATTGGCCGATAACTTTATAAGGGCTTAAGCTACGACTCTTGAAATTTTGTATCTGTTGATTTGACAATAGTTGGAGTTAAATTTATGATTAGGAAAGAAATTCTATATTTGTCTTTCGTGTAGCTGCCATTAAAATATGTAGTTGGATTTTAAGTTGGTAAATTTAACGTGTTAAAAAAATATTTTTCAGACTAGGAAACTCGTTTTATTTTGATACATGATGGCTTGACTTGATTTATTTTGACAAGTAGGTATTCAGCAGTGTTTCATTAGCAAATTTATGCTTTCTAAATTGTTTGAAACAAATGTGTTTGTATAGAAGTAATAAAAAGTGAATTTATTAGCTAATGTAGTTGTGCACAATCAAAAAATTGAGTTTCTGCAGCATTAAATAGTTTCTTCCAATGTTTAATTCGATTTCCGCTACATGTTTTCGGTTAAACGAGTTCTTTCGTAAACGCGTTCGGGAAGCGTTTTCAACGTGTTTAACTGTAAACGCGTTAATCTTGTAGTCTGAACAAATTATGGTATAAGGAAGAAAATAAATTACATATTTAAATCGAGTAAGAAAAAGCAAAAACAAAGTTCTCGATGATTGACGATATATTATTAAACACTGATGATATTGTTTTTTAGTTCTTAAAAACTTGTTATTCGTAACAATCAAATCGAAGATAATAATAATGTCTTGTCTTGTCATATCAAGTCCCAGAATATCACAAAAAATTTAGTTATCTACGGATGAACAAGAGTTCTATAGTTCCTGATACTTTTTAACAACGTTTAAAGCCGGGAAAAGGACTATTCGAAAAATGATATGCTAACTACCCGTATTATATCATTTTCCATCAATTCAAAAATTAAAAGCAGTTCCCAGCGCAGGAAAAATACTTGCAGAGTTCCTGATACTTTTTAGCGACAGTTCTATTGATCTAAGCCCAAAACAGGACGATTTAAAAAATTATAAGCTAACTCACCAGAGCTGAACAATATACAATATAACAAAAGTACTAGCAACAAAGAATATTTCTGGTTAGATAGTTCTAATGTACTTGATCATCTTTAATAATAGTTCTATTAGTTATAGCTTATAAAGGAAAATTCTTAAAATTATCCTTAAACTCACCACAAAAGCAAAGAACATACTAAATAATCATAGATATGTGGAATAAAAGATAGTCTTGCCAACATGCTCTCGGTTTCTATAAATTCTGATACTTTTTAGCAATAGTGCTTCAGTCCGAAAAAGGACATTCGAAAAAATAATATTTATCTTTCTCTGCCCAGCATAGAACTATTTTCGGAAAGTACCAGGAACGCTAGAACTATGTATGCTATGTAGATAGAAAAAAAAACACCTACCCTCTTACCATATCACCCCCATTCTAGAACGTACTGCTCCCAACATTAGAGTTTCTCAAAACAATAATCCGTTTTCATTCCAACCCCCAATTTTTTTTTTCGTCTTATGGGTGGGTCTACCTCCTGTAAAAATTCGATGTAGATTTTAAGATATGAAACTTATTTTTTTTCGAACAACTCTTATCTCCCACACGTCCATGCTCAACCCTCCCTCGCCCTCTGTAACATGTACAAATCGGCCAAATCCCCTTTTCCAGCTTTATTCACAAAGCATATTTCATATTACTTGCGACACAGGGAGGTTTTTCATAACCACCCCCGCACACTATTGCCACTCATTAAAATTTTATTTTTATTCTACTTTCATACAAAAAATCAAATAGTCTAAACCTTGTAGATTCAGCATTTTGGGCGTTTTGTTTTGATACCCCACACTCGACTCGACCCCACATGTCGATTTTCAGATCTATAAATTACTTTAAAGAAGCATGAAACGTCTTTATCTAAAAAGTATACAGCTTTTTCATATTGGAATCAGAACAATAGATTGAAATAGATTTCAAATATATAAAATTAAACTACTCACATATTTGATTCATCCAGGATCCCATCCTTATTGTAGTGTTATCTACTCACATTGCAATCTGCAATTCGATCTGAAGTTTTTTTTTACTTCCGAAATAAATTAAATACCCGCATACTGGGCTCATATTATCCTGATAGGTACTCGTAGGAGTAAGCTTTCTACATGCGTTCGTCCTGGCGAGATTTGAACCCACGTCAAATCGCCAATTATTCCAATAGCTAAGTAGATACTTCGCTACTGGCTGATTCTCTTATGCAATGAATGATAATTCTGATATTAAGGCTCCCTGACTCTTCTTTAGTTTACTTTCAACTTACTTAAGAACGATGTTAATTGTAAACCAAAGGCCCATTTCTGGAGCCCTGTAGAACGCCACTTATAGAGAATCTGATAATCCCCAGCTATTATTGAATCGAAAACAAGTAAAACAATCAACCAAAGTGAATAAGGTTAGAGAAAAATTTATGGAAAGTGCTAAGTTACTATTTTCGTTATCCTCTGACTCGACTATGTAACACTGACTTTTAGCACCATTGCATTAGTACTCATCAGAATTTGAGCCAGTTTTGCCTTACGTTGTGCTGAACAATTCAATTTCAACAATTTGTTTTTATTCTATCTACGCTTCACTGCAGCTTATTATAACTCTTCACTTACCTGAACTTCCAACACCCCCTATATGAGTCATAATCATAAATCCTCGAAACATGAAACACGAAAGGCATAAACTACCCCATACTTCCCGCAGGAATTCATAATATCTGTCTCACCTTTCGAAAATTATTTCATCAAGGATTAGAGACTTGGTCGGTAGCTCGTGAAGGAATTTGACAGCAAATCAATTTAAAACGAAGGCCTTGCTATGGCTGTTTACTCTGGCTACAGGATCAGCTCATAGAACCTTCCACACGCTATTCCGTACCCTTGACACATGAGTAGAGCCTTGCAAGTTATTGCTAATAGAACGCTGTTGATCCTATATGAAGACATAAGGCGGTACTTCTCCTGAAATTCGGTAACCGCAAGGTAATTACATCTCATGACGTGCGGTAATTCGGGAAGCACGCTTCAGTCGCGTACGATTACGTAGTAGACCTACTAAAGGGCATATCTGTTCGTAGTTTCGCTGAGATGCTAAGCTTTGAAATGACTATAAAGACGCACCTATCAGACTCAATCTTCACCCGCATATTACATGCGAATCGAGTTTGAAGTACTATGTGCTAACGTTTTAATTAACAATTCCGCGAAGCAGTTTAATAATTAAATGGAGCAGGTATTTACGTATTTCGGATTAGTGAGAACGTTTCGAGCAGACTATAATAAATGGAAAACAACAGCGAAAGATATTTATTATTCCTTGAAGGACGTTAAGCTCTTCAGCACTGGAAAGTGGGTAATTCGCCATTGTTTTGACTCAATGTTGCATGTTTGTTTTTAAAGGTGGTGAGCAGAGTAGCGAAGCCTGTCAAGGCTAAAAATAATATACTGCAGTCACGTTATGTAGCAGCTAATTGTACTTCATCTGGCAGACATTTGATGTGTCTGTCGTCCAAAAAACACATCGAAAGGAACAATCGAGAAGGGAATTCCGCCCAGAATCGTGACTTCTGATGGGACTCTGTTGTACAAACAGAGTTATTCTAATTATTTTAGAAGTAAGTGAAGTTAATTTTTATAGTGATTTCTTTCATAGTGTAATCTATTTTCACAATATTTATTTAACCTAAATTTTTTAGGACATCCGTAAGGGTGTATCTTGAATCACACTTTTGCCTGTGCGCGTCACTGCGTTCGTCTGGTAGCTTGCAACTGCCTGATCAGAAATTTGTATCGGGGCTACATGAATAACTCGTATGTACATTAACGAGTACCTACATATGTTTATACTTTGCGGTTGGCCTATGGAAAGTAGAGTGTCTTTGGACTACGTACTTTAAAAACTAACATTGCAGTTAATGAAGCCGATTGAGTTTACCTGTTGGTGTAATTAGTCTTAAAAACATCATTAGCAGCTACTTCCTAGAATTCATAGAATACCCAATCATTCGAGAGAACTTCTTGTCGATCCAATCATTATTAGTTTGTAATATCGTGTGCAGTTATACATACTATCTTTTTAGGTTACTACGATAGTGGTACTAGAAGAATTATTCTTATCGAATGACACATGTCGTTTGAAGAAGTTCCTACAACAACCTTGTACAACATTTACTTATCAGTAGTACCAGAATTACTTTGGTGAAAAATATATAGCACAACATTTTCGTTCTTACCTCACATTATCTTGTCTTTTAAATAAAATGATTTTTCGTTAATTGTTTCTATATTGCATGGCACCATTAATAATAAATACATCGGAAATGCTTTGGTGTAATTAAAATTGAATGAAATGAGATAAACAATATTAATTAAAAACAAAGTAGTGTAAAGTACAGAGCTTTGTGGGACACCAACTTGAATGCAGTGTAGCGGCACCATCTAGCATTCATGGACATTTTCTGATTACGGAAAAACTCCGAGTTACAGTAAAAAATTAGGGAAATCAGAAATATTCGTCGAAAAACCAATTAACTTAAAAATTACAACTTTCACAACATATGTTTGCAGAATGGCGGTTGGATGAAAATTATCGAATTGTTCTGTGCGAACCGAATACATTTTTCAGAAATAGGTCTCTTCAACAATAAGCCAATTTTCTTTTCGAAATTTTTACAAACTTAAAAAAGGTCTTACATCTGATTAAATGTTTTTAGTTTTTCAGCGTCAGTGGAGTGTAACCCCAACATGAAATCCCCCACTGTTGATAAATCGCTGTCCTTGAGGACATGACAAATGGAAAACCTTCACTGGATAGGTCAGTTTACGAGACTGTGTTGGACTAGGTCCGAAGGCGCTGTTTCGTCATCGGATGGCATAAACGCTTCAGAGGGTGTATCATGCTTACAAAACATCCTTACAGTTGGTGGTACTGCTTAGGTGGTACTGAAGATCACCCAATATTTCAATCAATTTAAGTGAAATTTTTGGTTGCTCGCTAGGAAAGCTCAACGCTAAGGGCGCGACATAAAATCACGCCAACAGCAAATTAATTTTTTTTCCAATTTCTTATTAGATAATTAAGGCAAATTAGATCAAATGTTTGTCTTTTTCCGGCGTCAGTGCATTGAAACCTCAAACGTTTTACATCTCTTCGAGAAATAAAAATAAACATTTCTTTTGTAACTAAGCCTTCGTTTCTTTCAGTTTAATATAGAGTAGATAGTCTAATTGGTTTTCAAATCACTTTCAATTCAGGCGTTTTCAGGATTCATTCATAAATACCTACCAATAGAAAAGTTTAAGTTGCTTCTACAATAATGTATCTTAGATCGAACAAATCCATATGAAGATTGTGTAATTCTTGTTATTGATGAACGTAACCTTACAATGTACACTTAATTAGTATCCTCAACGCGTTCTTCAAATAGCATTAATTATTCAAGGGTATTTGTAAGGAAGTGCGTATGCACTGTAAGTGAAAGTCATAAACAATTAGTGGATGAATTCGTACCGTGTTATATCGAAAACGCGTTAAGCGAAACCTACAATAAATAGGATGTTTGACGCAATTTCAGTACCATGTTATATCGAAATCGTGTTATACGAGGGTTGACTGTACAAAAAAGTGGCCGAATGCTTCATTTAAAAGGTATCATTGTCATTTGAAAGGTATGATGTGACCAAGTTTTTGAGAATTTTTGAACGAGAGATAATATCATGGATGCACTGCTGGTATTGATATCATAATATCGGCAATACCAGCTGTTTACCACCCAATACTAAGAATATATGTGATACACGAACTGGTATTTATCTAGTATTGAACCAGTTTCATAGTATACCAAATTTTGCTACTCTTCTATTGCTTTTTCTCAACGCATATTTAGATTTTTTTTTTTAATCTATTTGTGGATTTGAAAAGGTGAAGTAAGCACCTTTCATTGAGTCATTTGTCAAAATCGGAGAATTTTGAAAAATTCGACCTAAAATTTTTAAAAAAAAATTCCATGGCATTTTTGGAAAAGTCAAATTTTTCTATTTCGCAATTGACGCACCAAACGAGCTCAATAGCTGCTCGAAGATCTAAACAAAATTAAAATCGCATTACAAATAAGTGAATTATGGTAAAAATTTAAAAAAAAATTGAACAAAATTTCTCAAAAAATTTTTTTAATAAATGCAAATGGTAGATACTTAACATAACATTTTTTGAAAAAGTGAAGTTTTTGACAGATTATATATTTGTAACAATATAGCCAACATCATGATACTATGCTAACAAAGCTATACTAACAAAAGCTTTATTTTTGAAATGATTTTTATAAAAAAAATTATTCAGTAGCAATTTAATATTTTTATGTAGCAACGAGAATATGTTTTTCATTTATTGAGGTAAAGTTTTCATCTTTCATACCCTAAGCGGGCTAATTTCGCTTTAATACAAATAAGCCAAGGTAGTGTGCTGACTAAGTCAGTAAGTTTGTTCGAGTTATTTAGTGATATCGGAAAAATATTAATCAATTATTCAACTCGTTACAATATTTTTAACAAACATGTTGCCGTGTTATTATTCATCCTGGTGTGAAAATAGCCGTAGGAACGACACCAAATTAATTTTATTTATTCGCCCGAGGCTTCGTTCTTTGACTGAATTAAACATATAAATTTCTCTACGAATTTCATAGTTTACAAAAAAAAAGGTAACTCTAATTTGTTGGAGTAACTTCTCGCTTTTTCACATTCAATTGTTGCTGTGACTTTAAAAATATATAAAAGGTTGTCCCTTCAAACTTTTCCGCTTCAAAAATAATAAAAAATTACAGCCAATATTTTGTAATTCACTGAAAGGATTAAGTTCGAAGTTAATAAAAGAATTTCTTTTAAGAACGAGAAAGAATAACTACAACAAAAGATTTATAAATCATAAAAAAAATCTTTTCTTGTATTCTTTTGTGAAAACACAATTGATGGAATAAGATGAATCAGGAAATTCGGTGTAAAATTAGGGGAGGAAAAGTAACAATTCTTCGTATTGTAAAAATTTTTTTGCTGTAATTATAATAAGTATCTTAAATATAAATTTGTTGCAGAGCATATAAGAACCCAACTTAGAGAAATTAATTTTAAGAGTTCTTGTTAATAATAGATAAATTTATATGTTAAAATATCGTACAGTATCTAGACCACACGCCAACTACCACATACGATAATTCTACGCTTAATTAAATAGAAAATTTCCATATTTAATCGGGTCATTGGAATAACAAAAGTTTTCCCAGGAAATTTTTCTCTTATTTATTATCTAATTTACGAAACATTCAAAACTTTTTATTTCACTTTGGTAAATTCAAGCTATGGCTGTAAGATTTTCGCCGGCAACAAGAACCTTAAACTCTAAACAACCTAATTAAAAAAGGGTTACGTACCCAAGGAATTAAATCCGCCAACGACCGCATAAATCCACAGAATTGTTAGTGCCCGGTTCATTTTTGGCGCCAAATGAAATAGTCTTTTTTTTGGCTTTTTGGTAGCCAGCCGGGTGAAGGATTAAACAAAACGTAACACTAGACCGTGCACAAAACACAAAAGGGATAGTCCACGCTAATCCCTTTAATTAGATAATAAACGTGGTCATTTGCGCACCATCTACTCGACTATCGACACTATACTCGGACGGATCACACCGACACATTTACCACCCTTCCGGTAGATTATCCCCGGTCGCAATCATTGGAAGCAATGGAACTGGATCCGGTCGATTACCCGCGATTATTTGAACCCACAAAGCACTAAGCCAATAATCCCACGAAATAGTGTAAACAGGACATTTACGAAAAATAAAAAAATAACCAAAAAAAAAACAGATCCTTTTTTTTTAACGTTACACAAAAGAACTCGTGAACACGCACTACAACCGCCCGATAAAAATCTTTAATTCGCACTCGACATACTTGTGTGCTCGCATCAGGAGCCAAAAGAAGCAGGACAGGTTCAGACTACTTTTCGCCCCAACGCTATCGACAAGGGGGTGGCTAATGAACCACCTGAAGACGTCTTTCTACTGAAAAACCGACTCAACGAATTTAACGACTTTTCGGTCACAACGTGCCGACACATGGAGCCAAAGACAACAACTGATCTGCATAAGGCCAGGGCTAAAGTGCTACACCGTTCGGATTCCTCGGTTAAACAGCGTGTCCAAGTCGACGCAGCATCACACAAATGTCGAACTTTGGCCCACCAGACGTGACTGAAGCGGAGCCCCAATTGCCCCCATTTCACGTCACACGTTGCCATGCAGTTGGAACTCGGAAGGTGCATTTGACTGCCAACACATGATTACCGTCGAACCTGAAGTGCGCATGACTATCATACATGTTCGAACGAACCTGGATCTTAAGCTCCAGAAACTTGTTTTGCATCGGATTTTAATATGGTAGGTGTGGGTGGGCTCAGTTCTGCCAAGCGCATCAGAGACACACGATTGTTAAAGTTTATCTGCGACGCGAACCATTATTTCTAAAGCTCAAAGATAAAGTAAGTGACCGAAATGTTCTAGCACGGAAAAATAACTCAGGATTGGCAAAGATCTTGAGAACTACGCCAGTAAATATGACAACCTTGGATTTGATGGGTTGTTCTAGTGTCTAGTCGAAAAAAAGCAATTGCGCAATATTCCACTCCGACTTAATTCACAGACCCAAATAATAAACATGATTATTCACTGAAAGTTAAAACATACGCGTACATACAACGAATGAAAAAACCAGGTGCAAAAGAGTACGTACTAGTATGAAAAGAAATAGTTCTTAGATTAGTGCTTTGATTTATCGCTACTTTTAAAATAAATTCTTGAAAATGATTAAACACTGATTAAGGATGAAGAACTAACTAAGTAGAGCTGAAAAAAATGGCCAGTATCTTATCCAGAAAAGTTATCGATTCTTAAGTTTTTATTTGGTTTTTATAAAAAAAAAATAATCAGAACTTAATAAAAAAAAATCGGCCAATAGTCTGGGCGCAACTTTATTTTTTTTCCGTAGAAGTACGGAACGCTTTCAATTCTAAGATGAGGTGTAGGTTGCTATGTGACCAAAAACCTAACAAAAAGTACGGAAATCGGTTAGAATAACATAGGAATTACATAATTGGATCACATTTTGGGATGCGGTCTAGGGGTTAAAAAAGGAAAAAAAAAAAATGAAAATAGGTGATCATTAAACAAGCCCGTGGAAGTGAAAAGATATTCGATATCTGAACAAACCTGAGATACATGGCAGAATTCATGAAAAAGTATACAACCACTTTACGAACCTTAGGGGTCGAATTTCTTGAAAACGCCTTCTAGGTATTCATATGAAAAATCCGTAGAATAAAAACGAATTCAGTATTTGGGAAGACCTAGAAGATATGACGAAAATCGTGAAAATATACGCATTCTATTTTTACTAATCATTTTTTTGACCCTCTTTAAAAAAAGGACAAAACTTCAAAATTTCATTTCTGAGACATATTAAATTTTAGAATAGAATATAATTTTAGATAGAATGCAATTACAAAAATAAATGTTGTATGGTTCTTTAGCATATAGAAGTGGGAGGTCAAAATGGGGAAAAAGTTCTTGGTAGGACTATCGATTTTTATCTCATAAATGCATTGGACATATGTCGGTAGACTTCATGACTAGCTAGTCTAGTCTAGGGACAATGAGTTCATAGGTTTCAAACCGCACCGAATCTGAGCCTTATCACCTGTATTATAAGTAAAAAAATTAAGAAGGTTGGAATAGTTCTTCACAAGGCTTCAGAAGGTTGATTATAAGACTACAGATTCTGTTGGTTCATATGAAAAGAGAAAAGAATATCATTCACTAGTAAATTAATATAAAACAAGAGGACTTGATTTATGGTGTAGAAAGGTAGGGTAATTCGAACCGGTAACAACCGTTGTTGCATTTCGACTTAAAGAACCAACAACTATCTTTTTAAATAAACGAAGAGTACCTACCTCTGTAACTTTAATAGGTTTTTAATATAGTGTGTCTCCCAATATTTTTTTAAATTTATTAATATAACAAGCAGCCTCAAATTGCTCTTGTTCTAATATTAGAATAATTGCAGTATAAACTTTCTTAACATTTACGCGAAACGGGTTATCATATTCGCATACATGAGAAGTAATTTTCTTTTTTTATTCTTTTCAATAACGTTTTTTATTCGTTTCAATAACAACGCAAGCGATTTCGATCTGACCTTAAATTTGTTACCAGAATGGTCTTTTAATCTGTACACGAGCTCGTAATATTTTTCACAAGTTCCCAACGTGACAATCAAATATTATTCTGCAAATATAAAAAAAAAGATTTTTTCTTATGTTTTTATATTTTTCTTAATCTTTGACCTCATATAAAACGGAGTCTACACATGCTATAAGTGTAATGTCATCAATGTATTTTTTATAGAGCTCAAGATCGGCTTATCTGTAATTTTGTTTGGGCAATTCAATCAATGTTCTTTTTTGGCATACTTTTCTTGATACTCGAAAATCACATCGACTTAGGACTAGCTTTCATCTTCGACGATTTTCAAACTTGAATAATTGTAGCACGCTTTATTTAATTAAAACCAATTACAAAATTGAATTGATAATCAAAATATATTCACAAAAAGAGCTTAGAATTAGGAAAATATACAAAAAAAAACATCGAAAAAAAATAATTTATCCTTAAAAATTATTGGACTTTTAAAATTTTGAAGGCATTTTGTAATATTTGAAACTCGGCGCCAATGGTTGTCATCAGATTGCCAATTTGATGCTTCGAGTCGAGAACTTCAATGCTTTCGGTGTATGCGTTGTAGCGAACTCCAAATGGTCGGGGAATTGAGTTTGCGAATTTTCTGAAAACAAAAATCATCAAAAATTTATTAACAATAATAATAAATTTTTTTAATAAACGCCAAACTTACATTGTTTTCTCTTTGGCACTTTCGAAACTCTCGGCTACGAAATAAACATCTTGGAATTGCGTAATTGGATATTTTTGAATACTAGTTTTCTCCGGGTCGAATTCTTGAAATTGAGGTTCATCGGTCAGACAATATTGCAATTCGCCGTAGGATGAGAGGAGACCAGCTCCGTATGCTTTCAATTTACCATCTTGACGGCACAGACCATATTCAACCGTAAACCAAAAGATCTGTAGGAAAAACAATAAATTTTTTTTAAAAAAAATTAAAACTTTTGTTTTTATTCTAGAACAAAAAAAAATGTAAAAGATGAAATCAATCAAATTCTTCAGGTGAAAAAGCTTAAATTTTAACATTTTGACATCTATTCGTCAAAATATCAGAATTTAAGATTTTTCACCTAAAAAATTTGATTGATTTCTTTGCTAATTTTTTTTTTTTTGTTCAGCTATTAGATAGCTTAACAGTATTGCAGTAATGGCAGCTCCATATATTAATTAACACGTTGAATGCCAATGGGGGTAACCGGTGACCGGCACAGAAATTTTGACCCTTTAAATAGCATTGTCAAAATTTTTGACAAAATGTGTGGCACGCAAAGTGTTAAGGTCACTAATTTTTTTCACATATTCTTAGGACTGGCCTTTGAGAAGTGTTAGCTTTTTTTTGAGAAACGAGAATTTAGCTGGTTTGAAAATTATTTAAGAAAATTCTAACTGCTATTCTTGTTCTAATTTTTGTTGGACATCAGTAGGTCTTTTCATTTTGCATGCACTTTTTACACTGTCTTACTCTTTTTTGCACTAGCTCTCGAGCGAGTGCAGGTAAGTGTAGAAGGTGATAGGGGGTGGACAAGGCTACTGTTAGAGTATTAGTTTGTGTCATTGCTGTGACATCAAATGTTGTTGATAGATAGTGTAAAAGAGTATAGAAAGTGTATGCAAAAAGAAGAAACCTGGAGCCGCAAGTAAAGAATGGTGTAGTTCTTAAAAATACATTTTCTTTTAAATGTTTAAGACAAAAAACTTTAAATTTTCATTTTGACCATCTATATTTTGACTGTTTGAATTTCTTGATTTAGCCTTTTTGTTCGGTTGAATTTTATCCTTCTAGGCTCTGTACCATTTAATCTTTTTGAGTTTTGTCTTTCTGAATTTTATTGACTTCTAGATTTCATTTTTCAAAATTTATGGTTAGCCTATTATTTTCTAAAGTTTCCAAGTATACTCGATATTGTCCACTTTCTTTTTAAACCATGGAAATTTTACGATTCAGCTTATAAAATTATGAATCATAACTCTTATAAGTAGACTTACCGTAGCCAATTTCTCGATATAATCGTCAGGAGCTCCCAACGATGCCAATCCAATTTCCTGACTGAATTGTGCGAAAGCCGGATCAGCAAAAAGTGGAGCATGTCCTAGAAGTTCGTGACATACATCGGGCTCAGGTGTGTACATCGGTTTGCTCGGATGACGAATATACTGCGTCGAATGGAAAACACGGAAAGCCAGTCCAGCTAGGAAGTCCCGCGATGACAATAGGCCAGCTACAGGTCGCAGTGTAAAGCCAGTACAATCTAAATTCAAAATAAATCACCCAACTGACTTTAAATGTACATCGCGACAGATTAACTACACTCACCTTTTAAGAACTTTGAAACGTCCTCGAGCTGGGGAATGTTGTCTTCTTTATATCCGCAATTATCAACCAAAAGTGGAAAAACATGATTATGTTCGCGGCATGCATGTGTCTTATAAAGCTTAGTAAGATTGCGGAAAACAGTTCCCCAAGTGCCGATCTCTTCCTTAGTATAGTCGACGCGCGGCAACGGCTCACCGTGCTTGTAGTTGTACGCAATATCGGCAAAGTACTTGCTGTTAATGTTTATAAAATACGAACATTAAATTATTATAAACAAATCGGAAATCTCTGAAATAAGCCTACCGTCGTGCCCGGTACGTTGCGTCCGTAAAGCCCGGATGATCCGAATCCAATTCCGAACCGTACGACAGAATCTGATTGGCAAAGCGATCTAAATCGCGTATCCTTCGCGGAAACCACGGTACCGCCGCCGTATTATCCTTGTAATCACGCGTGATAATATTAAAGTAGCTGCACTTGTCACGAATCTCGTCAATCGCTTTGCCCAACGATCCCGATCGTGCATCACATTCGACGAAAAATTCGTAGCCCGGCTTACGAGTCGAAGATCGCGATTCGATGTGAAACAGATTCACGTTATGATCGTTAAAAACGCGTAACACTTTCGCCAATTCACCAGTTCCTTCCGTTTTCAATGAGAACATCAGACAGGTATTTCGTGCCTCCTGTGAATCCATTCCTTCCATGATGTACGAGCCGCCTTCGATACGAGTGGGCTGTTTAAAAAACAAAATTGCCAAAATTTAACTAATTTCCTTGTTGTAGAACACTAGATCACTAGATCACTTAAGGAGCTATCTATCCAGCTAGTCAACTCTGTTCTAAATCTTCCTACGAACTGATCTTTAATCGAAACTTAAAGTAAGTTAACGACTCGGAATCGAAATGACGCAGCATTGATCTTGGCTAAACCTTCTACTGACTTAGTAATCCCCTAAGATCGGGAAATTCGACATTTTTTAGTAGTCACTGAGTATCGGCGGGGATTTGAAATTCTACCCAGGAACTTGCATCAGTTTGATTGAACTTACAGATTCACAACTCCCATCCTACTATCATTAAACATCGTTAAAATTGCTTTACCATATTTTTGAATTTGCAATTACTGCAAACCGGTATTCCACCTTGAAATTGAATTGTAAAGTTTATTTCTAGTCTGTAACTTCTTATGATAATTCACTGTTATTAACAAAACAAGAGGAGAATTTGCTTGTCGCAATAAGCAATTTATTTCAGTCTTGCATTTTTCGCTTTTTTTTACCGAATATCTTCTAATTTCTGAGAAAGATTAAAATTAATGAAAAATGAGCCAAGGACATGCTGTGGTCAATTTCAGCGATAAGATTATTTATAAAGTTGAGTCGGCATGATTCTAAGAAGACCGACTTCTTGAGATTTACGCAATTAATATTATTAATTAACAACTGTCGGTCGTTTTTTCACCATGTCTGCCTGAATTCGATGTCAAAGAAATTTCAAGTTTTAAGCATTAAACTCCAAATAAAATTGGATTTGAATTATTTAGCAGTTCAACTAGAACAAATTAAATTTTCAATCCAATTTTTACTTGGAATTTGCAATATATTTCATTTCTTCAAGTAAAAGTACTCATTTAAATCACTTTTACACGAACCTTCTGGTATTAGTAAATTATTCATGTACTTTTCAACTGAACCGTACAATTTACATGAAATGTCTCACAAAATTACGCAACATTTCGTGTAAAATTTAGAATATTTCTATAGAAATTGAAAATTACGTTCTTTTTCATGTAAACCACGAAATAAGACGTTTCGGTCGATTTTTTTAATGAAATGCAAATGAAACGCCCTGAATGGCGCAGTGGCTATACACGCTAAACCTATACAGAGCAAAACCAGAATTAATCGCGAGTACGATTCCTACCTATAGCCAAGGGTTTTATTGAGACTATGGTAAGTAGGTAAGAAATAATATTAGAAGTAGCATTAAGTGTGCACAGTAAAAAAATTTTACAATCAAAACAGGATAAAATTAAAACCGAATTTAATTTTACATTTCAATTGCTTATCCACACACGCACTCAAGCCCCTCGATACATTTCGAGTTGTTTTTCCTTAGAAGTTTGCTTATATCGCAATTAAAAACTTGTAAAAGTACAAAGTGCAATATATTTTTCTTATAGTCACGTAGTAACATTAAAATTCAGAGGTATATTTCATACAGTCAAAGTAAATTTATAATAGCTTAAATGTAATAGTCCATTTTACATAGATTAATGTCTAAGTTAATTAATACAATCTGATTTAAATTTACATGCTTTATGTAACAGATTTTAATGTGATAATTATTGTTAAGATTGCTACATTTTTACTGTGTATCTAAAACATTGCTAAAATCAGTTAGTAGAGTGTAAACTCAAGAGAATATCCAGTGAATATGCTGCTTTCGAAGTTGATATTTACTAATTGCAAATTGAAATTTACTGACCAAAAATTGAGAATAACATACAAATTGATTATTACATCCCAATGTAAATTTACTTGAGAAGGTGTGAAATATTGGCCTACTAGCTAAAATTCAGTGAATTTTTATTGTGTATGATTCCATCCAATACCAGATAATAAGTTTAATCTAAAAAAAATCACGCACTACATACCTACTTAAATATCAAGTTTTTTTTTTATTTTTCAAACGGAAATATTTTCATTGGGCTCTAGGTTATCATTACAGAAATAAAAAATGAAGTGTATAATCAAAGAAATTATTCACAGTAATTTAATAACTTTCAATTTCAGAATCTATATAACACTTTTTATAAACAAAACAAATTTGTGAAAAAAGAGAATCGGTATACGACGTAACGTATTTAAGTCAAAATGATCTTTCATCCGTCTTATCAACTAATGTGTAAAAAAAAAGAAAGTCAAATTTCTTATCATTAAATAAAAGCTTAGTTACTTGTTTAGAAATCAGTGAAATTATTTTTAAATTGGCATTTTCGTAAGTTTTAAAAAATTATTATATGTTCGGTGTAAAAGTCCGTATTTTTTTTCAATAATAAATTGAAATGATATTTTGAAAAATATTCCATGTACTTTTATAGTATCGTGTTTACTACTTCAATGACTCTATTCCAATGACTCTATCGTATAGAGTATTTAGGTCTTTGGAAAAAAAGTTGACCCTGGCCATGAATGACAGAAATCGAGGTTTTCATCTCAATTAAAATTTTCAGATTTTTATATCTCCTGAATGGTTCAGGCTAGAAAATTGAAACTTCGTTATTACATACTGGATCATAGTACAAATTGAATTTTTGATTGGCCGCCGTTGCGTAGAGAGATGTGAGTTGTGGTAGAAAGTTGGAAGAGGAGAACAAACGGGTGAAGAAGTGGGAGATGAAAAAATATTTTGAAAACCTCGTCATATATATCTTTAGTGGCGCGACTTTACCCACAACACAAACCGGTTTTCATCGGCTGTAATCTACGTTGTGATGTTAGCGATTCACAGCGTACGTGTCTCTGCGTCTCGAAATTCCAATAAGTGCGACACTGTAAACACTTTGAGCTCCGAAATGCGTCTATGCTTGCGTAGTATAGTTATTTAATTATATTTAAAATAACATTTCTTAAAATTTAGTGTCTTAGGGCCAGTTTTACAGTCTAAGTTTAAACCAAAAATTTTCGTTAAACTTAGGATTAAACGAATAATGTGTTTCACAGATGTTGTAATACACAAGTTTGTTCTAATGATAGGATTAAGCTAAAGGGTAGAATTTCTTCCGTTTATAGCTCGGACTAATATTTTTGACATTCAAGTGATTTTATCTTAATTAAAGTAGCCCCGTGATTGTCAATAATTAAAATGTTTAATATTAAAACGAAATAAAATGACAGAAAAGGCAGAGTTTATCAATCTAAAAAAGTTTAATTCATTTGAATTAGTTCACAATGATTACGAATTTCAGATTAGTTAATCATAGGATATTTATTTACCGTGAAATCGAGTCAAGTTTAAAGTGCAGTTTATTCTTAAGTTTAAGTTTAACTAAACTTCAGATCAAATTTCAACTGTGAAACCGGCCCTAAGCTATCTGAAATGAAATAATTTCATCTAGGTATCTCTCATGTGCTTAAACATAATGAAAAAATAAAATTGCTTTTACTAGTTTTGAACCTTGGCTCTTATTATATTTTGCTAATTACCGATTAGAATTAACATCCCAGTGAACAACCGAATTGGTTTAAATATCAGGTAAACTTCAGCGAATTGAGCTTAACAATAATTCACTGTGGCAGACTTTGACTTGTTACAATTCGTGGATAAGATTTTTAGTTCTGCAACGAACATATGGAGCAACCCATTCTAATAGTATCAGTGGTCAAGCTATTTTGGATAATTGCATTATACTCGCTCTTACAAAATAGATCATTCGAACACAGTTTTTAATTTTATATTATCAGTGATGAATTTTTCAACTGTCGTTCGTTTAATCGACGGTAGCAATCAATCATATCTAGAATAGTTCGTATGATGGTCTACACCGTAGATGACGGAGATGACGAGCAGCGACTGTTTTGAAGCCGGACGTTTTCTCGTACAGGACCGGCAATAAACACTATGCTACTATCAGCATCTTAATCACGTGTATATTATACTCCGGTCTTGAACACAAAAACGCGAAACCTTTGGTTACTATACTACTATTTGTATTTCACTGCCACCTGGCATGAAACGCTTCATACAAAAACGTTCAATTCTGCTTCAAAATGCTTCAAAGTTCTTCATACAAACACGGCGTCTTGTCGTCTCCATGGTCTACACTAACGACAAAAAATAAACAGAAAATTCTAAGGATGGAGCTTTTTAGCATTGAAACTTAAGAAACTATTTTTAAATTTTCCAAGTGTATAAATTTTGGGAATGGTATAAAACACGTTTAAGAACTATTATTATAACTATTATGGCGGATAGAGCTTATAACCGGAACTATGACTCGTTAAATAACATTTCATTAAAATTTAATTTTCAAAACATCCTGGAGATGCAGCTATTATGTAATAGCCAAGAAACTAAACGAATCACACAATGAAGGCTAGCAACTCATACCACAAAAATAAAAACTTGAAGGCTGTCCTCAAAATATTCTAATAAGTTCTTTTTTGCCAACTCTTGATTTACCACAAATTTGTTCCGTTCTTTTTTTTAACTTTATCCATATTACTTAAAACTTTACAAAATCTCCATACAATCTTTAATATCGGAAAAGACATGAACTTGTCGAATAAATTTATTACACTTTAATTACCTTGTCCACAGATGTCTGTCGAAGCATTTTCTTCAATTTCTTGGAAGACTTTCAAGACTAAAATATAAACTTCACACCAAAAAACTATTTGAACTTGACTTTCACTAAACAAAAGAAAACACAGTCTTAAAACAATAATTTTGTGCCAATAGTTGAACAATTACTATATATCAGGTTTCGACCGATTCCAAGATGTAACTAAATCTGAATCTGACGATCAACTGAATAAAAATTATGAATCGCACAAGTTTAAATAATTATATCTCAAGTTAATGCGAACATTAAAAAAATCGTCAAGATAACGTTGTCTCTTATATTCCGGCAGCTTACTTTAAATTTCGATGTATAAATTAAAATTATTTTTCTTTTAATTCATGTAAAATGAATGATCTGACCTAAACTAGCCGGAAAAACAACTTTATCGTACTCTTGGCAAAAACAAGTTTAACAGTGCGACGACTTAATTATTATAAATCAATAAAATTACATATTTTTTGTTTATACCTTTTTCCAACTATCATAGTTTAGATCGAAATGTGATTGTTTATTCTGATTAAAAGAGGAACCCTGCTAGAAATGTACTTTAAGGTGGAAAAGTTTATTGCACTTAACAGGTTTTTCCGGGCGTTTAATAGGTCTAGATACCACAAGATCGATACTTCTAAAGTTGCAACAAGTTATTTATCTGGCTTCTTGATAGGTTTATACTGCGTATGTGGTAGCGTATTTCTTGATCAAGCAATTGTGGATTTACGTTCTCTTTAATAATTCCTGTTGTACTTGCGAGAAAAATATTTACAAGAATATTCGCGATAGAAAAATATGCAATTCTTTACGCAACAATGTTATATCTATTGCTTACGAATTAATTTTATCGCGATTTGATTTTAGAACGGTTATATTCTTTTACTTCTACACTGTTCTGAAAAACTTGAATTTTCAATCGAATTTCCTGTATATTTCATTTTTTTTTTAAAGTAAGAGTACTCATTTTAATCACTTTTAGATGAAATTACTGGTATTAGTAAATTATTCATGTACTTTTAAACTGGATACTGCAATTTATGTACATGAAAAGGCTAACTAAATTACCATTTCATGTAAAATTGACTATATTGGAAATTACGTACTTTTTCGTGTAATTCTAGCTATTTATTTGAGTTTTACAACAAAAACATGTAATCTTTACAACGAAGTTGGACGCTTTGTTCGATTTTGTTTTCTACTCAAATGAAAATGAAACACCTTCGGTTGCGCATTGGGTACGCAAGCTAAATCTACGCAGCAAAACCAGAATTGATCCCGGGTTCGAGAAGTAAGAAATAATATTTGAAGTATATATAAACAAATGTATCTTAAAAAATTCTAATTAATCTAGTGAATTTGCTGGTTTCAAAGTTGAAATTTAGTGATTGCAAATTGAAACTTACTGATATAAATATGAAAATTACATTCAAATTGACTATTACATCCCAATGTAAATTTACTTGAAAAGTGGCATATTTGCCTACTACCTAAAAGATGGAATTTTTTTCCTGTGTAATTTAAAATTTGAAATTTGCCCAATTAAATATGTGGTTGAAAGAAAATTCTCCCCAGAACGATATTTCACATTTATCACGAATTGCTCTAATTTATGGTTATTCCAATTAGTAGGTGGTACCTACTTTTATTATTTAATAAAAAATAATTAACTCCAAGTTTTCGAATTCTAATGATAGATTTACTGCAATTATGACAAGCACCTATCACTCGATAGCTGGAGAACGCATTTAACTACAAAGGTGATTTTTTTTCTACATTAATTGTTCATTAGCGTGTAGTAGTTCAATGGAAATACTGTGAATTCAGCAGAACTTACATCACATACACATGCCTTGATAAACTGCTACATCCATTCATCTGAACTCTCGATAGCTTGCGAATAGAATGATGCAAATCAGCTGTAATTTGGATCACTGCATTGCATATATGTAGTTTATGACAGAATTATATTTAATTAGAGTGTTCGCTAAAAACCAATTTGCTTTGTGATTGCTTGCGATAAGCAGACACATAAATACACAATGAGATAGAGGTAACGAAGCAAGTGCAGTCTTTCCGGATTTGACCCAAGTGTTCGCAGCGCTGATATACATAGGAAAAGGATGAAAAATAAATTCCATATATCATCAGACCTAAGAAATATGTAGGAATCTATGAAAACATATGCAACGTTCTTAAAATTACTTTGGGGTTGAATATTCAAAAATCCTAAAAGGAGCTAATAGATAAATATTAAGACAGGACGGGAAAGTAAAACCAATTTCAATTTCTTATCACTTCTAAAAGAAATTACGGAATTCGTGAAAAAGTGTTCATCCCTTTTATACCCTCCTAGGGGCTGAAAAAGGAAAAATCTTAAAAACAATTTTTAGGCTATTATTACTCAAGCCCGTGAAAGGAAGAAATGTTCGATATCTTATCAGGCCTGGGGATATGGCAGAATTTCAGAAAAAGTATCCAACTCACTTACACTTTCTAGCAATTTATATGAGAAAGCCGTAAAATGATAATGAATAAAATATTTGACAAGACCCAATAGATATGACGAAAGTCGTGAAAATAAATTCATTCAATTTTTACTGATCATTTTTTTTCGACCCCCTTTCAAACACAAATAGATACTAGAATTTTTTTATACATTAATTACTTTGCCAGTTGATTTTCATATACATACCGAGTTTCAAGTTTGTAGCATAAACCGTTCTATAGTTAGGCAAAACACCTCGACCTTTCGTACCATACTGCGACAATGAAAAATTATATTTTTCAATATGCCACATGTGCAGCCCTATCTAAATATCACGACTTTATCTTTTTATCATTATAGGTTCCTGATATATAAAAACAGAACCTTTTCCTTTTCCACCTTCCCCACTTTTAATCTGAACACCATCCCCTTAAAAATTTCATTTTGTTCTAGGTGGGTCTATTAGGCTTATTCGTAGTAAAACTTGTAAGCATTCATATAACACTGTTCATGAGATAATATAATTTTTAGATAAATGCTTATCCCTCCAATTTCAAGCTCTAGTGCCCCATTAAAAAAAATTAAGTTTCAGCAGACTTTGTTTGTCGGCCTTTATATATAAACCGAATTTTATTTGTCTGGTGCAATTGGTTCGTGAGATATCGTAATCTAAAGTTACCGCCACCCACGTACGCCACTGCCTCTACTAAAAAAAATTCTGTACTATTCTTCTGGTATATCTAAAGGTACATACACCGCTCAGGAGATATGGATTTTAGAATGTCTCACTCAATTTTGCGTTTACCAGTATTTTTTCACTTTATCATTCTGAAAAAATTAAGTATTTTGATCAAAATGAAATTAAAAAAAAATCTTGCTGCATAGAAAATACAATGGCGAAAAATTTTGTTTTCTAAATAAATCCTAATCTAAATCCTGAACAGGAACTGATGATACAAGTGTTAGTTGCAAAAAGTAGCTATGTAGCTTTTCACGAATTCCTATATATTTCTTAGGCCTAAGGAGATATCGAATTCGCTCTATATTATATTTAACAGCTCAGACATAAAGCCAAAGCCCGATGAGAAATAATAGAGATATTAGAAAAGTAATTTAGTTAAACAAAAGTGTACATATTGGCGTACGGAAGTTGGTGAAAAACATTTCAGTGAAAACTAGGTGCATATATTTACATAAATTTTATAGAATCATACCTATTAGTTTTACTGATATTGAATTAGTACTACCTCTACACGTTCTTCAGATAAATGTCTTGCAACTGTTTTCATAATTTTTAATCCAACTCTTAAGTGGGTGTAAAAGTCTTGTTCACGTTTTCACGAATTCTGTCATTTATCTTAGTTAAGAAAGATACCGAATTGGTTTTTACTTAATTAATTAATTAGTTTGTGGACTTCTGGATTATCAGCCCCGAAGAGGGTATGGAACCCGAACTCGGGTTTATGGTTTAAAAGAGTTGCATACGTTAATTTGTACCTCATCTAATGTTATAAATGTAAATATTGAGACTAATTTCATTTGCTATTGACTTGGAAATTATTAACATAGATAGTGAACAGTGCGGAATGTTTAATAGTGCATTGAAGGGCAGTGCAATTTTTTCCATGATCAAATCAATCAATCGCTTCCTGTCACATCAAATTTAAATATTAGTCAATGTTATAAAATTCATAAAGGTTTTCGTAAAAAAAATCCACTTTTGCTGACAATTAATCTACAGTAATAATTTGAGCTTTTAAAAACAATGAAATTGAGTATAATGGTAAAATTTAAACCTTTTTTTTAAGAATTAATGCACAATTTTTTACTTAGAAAGTAAAAACACTAACTACATTTTTATTTAATATTTTATACATATATAGGTGGAATAATACGGACTACATAGTTATTTAATTATAATACATTTACCAAAAAAAAAAATTTATCAAGTCTTACTTTTGTTAAATTAATTTTTTTTTTCTTTAAATTTTAGTTTGTATTTACAAAGTAGAATGACTACTTTCGACACTTTTACAGAATGCTCTTGTATTATTCGCAAGTAGCACACATACCAACTAATATTCGATTATTGATTTTCTATTTTACCAGGAAAGTTATCGAGGAAATTCGAGAATTAATTCTGCCTTGGCGAACTCGAGGCATTGAAAAGGATTTGCGACTGTTCCTGGGACATTTGATATGGTAGAACTTCCAGTTCGTTTCGTATGGACATTTGTTGCATTTGAGCTGTCTGCTGTTGCTGCTGCTGTTGTCGATGTTGTTGCTGTTGCTGTTGCTGTTGCTGTTGCTGTTGCTGTTGCTGTTGATGTTGCTGTTGCGTTGCTATCCTCATATGCTGCAGATGTGTTATAGGAACTGGTGTTAATTGCATATACGAAATCATTTCATCGCCCTGTGCCGATGTTGACGGACCCATATTGTTAACATCGACACGTTGTGCTTCGACGTGATCCAGGGGCTGATGTTGTTCGAGTGTTGATATCGACGAATGGGGTTGATGATGGAACTTCATTTGAGACTGATGAACCAATTGTTCCTGATTTGGTTGAATAGTTTCGGAAATGTTACCGGCTGCTATACAGCGGCCATTGTTCGCTGTAGCATCATAGGTTAAAGGAACATTTACTATTGATGTTAGTAGGCCACATCTCGCCATTAGAAGTTGTTCGCGAACTATTTTCAGCTCTGCCTTCTGCTGGTAAATTAATTCTTCAAGTTTTTCGTGCTTACGTTGTAAGTGTACCTGGATTTGTGTTTGGGACGTTGTCATCACAACTCCGGGCGGTAAAATGTCGCAGTTGGACTGAAAGAAAGTGATTTTCATTTAATATTTTTATTTAATTCTTAATTAGCACTAGCACTAGCACTAAGGAAAGCCACTAAGAATAAGCAGCCTTCTGAACCAATGTTGAACCGTATCAACTCTTTTATGTGGACTTTGTAGTACGAACCCTGGCTATGCTCGCATACTCCTGAATCGTTCTGACAAAAGCTAAATTAGAAACCATTCTAAACATTTTTTTTATGAATATTCATATATATAATTCGAGATAAAGGAATTATATAAAATATCATTAATAAGGGGGCCGATATGGTCGCCTCGTGGAACACCAAGCGTTTACAATTGGCTTAGAGGGTAAACAACTACGCTTTGTCCAGTCTACAAAAGTAGTAGGAAGGTCAAATACACCCCCTACCCAGATACTTTGCGCACGGATTCATGAGCTTAGACCTAGTCTAGGTGTACACTTTGCCAAGAAGTCCAGCCAACTAGGAAAAGAGTTGGCTTAATTTGATGAAAGAGAAAATCAAGATCCATTAAAGGTGTGAACTTCGGAAGAAATTAAACCGACTATGCTTAAGGAAATCAGGGTAGTATAAGCAACCTCTTTATTGACCTAAGTGCCGATACCCTTGCCGATGATGTCAAACCCCATCATTCGACACTACCGTTAACGCCGGACAAACCAAAGCCAGGAGCCGGAACATTGATCATCGATCGATTCGCTTCCTACGCTGGTAGAGCGGATAGTAAGGACCCCTGCATGTTTAGCTACGGTAGGTGAGTTTCAGGAGCTCATGGATGCCTCAATGATACACGAAGGAGGACCGGTGATGGAACTAGTTCCCGAGCTCTCGGGAACTAGACTATGTAGTTCTTAGTTCGCAGTTCGCGAGAAAGAAATGATAAATGGTGTAGAGAAATGTGATGAAAAAAAAAGAAAGGTCCTCACTTCCCTCGCGAACGAAAGTAGTTTGTTTCCTTTTTGAAGTTCGGAATTTACAAGACTACTAAAAAAAAAGTTCCATTCTTCCCTGGCGAACTGAACTAGTTCCTTCTTTTAGTTCCCAGTTCGCGAGAGTAGAACGATACATGGTGTACGCAAATATGGTGACAAACTACTTCCTACAAACGAACTAGGACCTGAACTCACTGCCAACTAATTCATTCACTTCACTTATGGTAGCGCTCTTTTAAACTAGTTACATAGTTCACGAACTACACAAGCCTAATTACCCTGGGTATGTAAGCAACGAACACGATTGCGAGGGGCTTTTTATTGGCTTATGAAGTTCGAACTGGAGAGAGGAACGGTTGACGGTTAGAGTTCATTGGAGATTTATGGAAAAAGAAAAAAAAGGGAAAGGACCCTTGAAAGGACGGAGTAACTCCGGTGACGAGAAGTCTGGTGGATCCTCGGGAAGGAAGAAGCCGGTGGATGAGGAGAACAGATGTTTGGAATTTGGTGACGACTGGAAGGAAGAGTTCTGCGGACGAGGCAGGAACGGCGGAGTTGGGGTGCACGTTATAATTCGAATTACATAAGAAATCACAGGTACTTTTTCCCTCCCCTATTAGGTTCTTAGCAACGGTGTAAAATATCATTATCCGGGCGTAGTCCAGTGGTAGTGTACTAGGTCTTGTAAACATTGCGTCTGCGATGTCATGGGTCCCATTTCAGTATCCTAAAATAATATATGATTCTTAGTATATGTACTCACATTTGAGACTGGAATATGTGAAACAACTGCCGCAGCGGCTGTAAAGGGTGGCGAAATAAAAGGTTGTACCGGGATAGCAGCTAAATATTGTGGTGGCTCGAGAAACGATGGTGCCATAACAGCAGTGTTAGGTGTGGCCAAATTTTGAAGATCTGTCATTTGCGGATCGTTCACTTGACTCGGCATATGACTAGGCATCGACTGTGTCTGCAATTGTCGCTGTATCGCCATCTTATGCGGTTGTTGCGAATGATTTCGCATTCTTGAATGCTGTATTACACGAAAAGTATGAATTAAAACAAAAACATCAAACAGGTGCAGTATAGTGATATACGTACCGTACTATGTTGAGTTCCCATCGAATCCGCTGATAATGATGTTGAATCGGAACCGTTTCCTCGATAGTTCGAATGTCGTGTTCGACTTCGAACCGATGACGAACCGCCGAATCGCGAAGCTCTAGAACTCTTCGAACTCCATGGAGAATTCGCCACCATTGACGATGTCGTACGTAATGTCTTGTCCAAACTGTCCGACTCTTCCGGTTCCTTGGTACCATCTTTCGTAACGTTTGTGGCTTGTACGTCTGACGGTCCACCCCTTAGCTGGATCATGACATCTGGATAGTTGACGACACGATGAGTGCATACCACAAACTCTGGCTTTGCGTTCCACTGGTGGTAGGTTATGAAGAACCTTGTTTGAAGCCAAATCCATTGCTGGCCCTTTGTTAAAAATCTATAGTAACATGATTTTCCTTCGCCTTTTTGCATTACTGAAAGTGTTTAAATAATTCCCAAATTGAATCATGAGAATTGTCAATCAAGTCGATTTTATAACACAAATCTGATAACATTACATCGTCCTGGAACTTCATCCAAGACCTGAACTAAATTTGTTGAAAAAAAAACTTACGTGATTCGTGACACGCAACGACCTTTTCCAAATCATCAAAATGATAATAGTCGTAGCCCGAAGTTCCGAGCACTTCGAACGGTAGATACCCAATTATTGGTGACGCCCGGTGATCCAAGAACAAAAACTTCCATTCCAGACTATGTCGCGACGTAAACTCATTTGTCGTCGAATCAACGATGGACATTTCGCGAATCAACTGTGGAGTTTTTATGCGTCCTGTTCCAACAAAAACCATTCGGGTATCGGTACCCGAACAACTGCTACGCGTACTTGGCAACAAACTCTCTAAATCTACATCACTTCCTGTAAGAAAAAGAAATAATAGAAAACTGTATAATACTTAAGACGGGAGAAATAAAAGGACTTACTAAAGTATCCAACAAACTGAACCAACTCATATGAGTCTTCGTGACAGTTCAGTCCGCCACGTTTCAAATAGCAAGAAAACGTAACTTGATCCTCCTGTGTCACGCCATTCTTAAGGGGTTCTATTACCGAAACAGGATTCAAAAGGACATTGTACAATTTGGAGTGATCCTCCTCGTATGCAAGATCATAGATCGTCATGTTTAGAAGGTCGCTCTGTGAACGATTAAGACCGGTTTAAGCTAATTTTTATTGCCAAAAAAATATCGAACTACTAACCGGTAGATGTCCCAGCAATGAGGTTATACTTTCCGATGCGTAAAAAATTTGACCAGACGATGAAAAAACCATTATGAATCCGTCCAGAGCTTCCAGAATTAAGTGGGTAAACTCTTCGTTTGATAGGAAGGACGGTTTCCAGTCCTCTTGGATTTCATGTACTCGTGATCGAACTTCAACTTCTATTGCGAAAAATTTAATGACCGAGTGAAAATAGATAGAAAATTTTCAATTAATGTAAAATTACCATTGTGATGTTTCAAGAAAGCAATTGTTGACTTCAAGACTGTTGATTTGTCCATTTTAAGATTCGTTGAAGAAACCATTGCGCTAAGTTCATTGACAAGCAAATTGAATTGATCTCGACGTTTCTTCTCGCTTAGATTTCTGGATTTTCTGTAAGGAAAGTAAAGAAAGATTTTATTTATTTTACTATCTAAACAATTTGATAATTTACTTTTGGATTGGCAGTTGGGTAATTGCCTATACACGATCCTTTTACGAATGATGAAGAAACTATATTAATTATAATTATAATCATTTATTTCATCCGTAAAATTCACTTTTGTTTAGACACAATATGTAACTTAAGTGATTAGACATGTTTCTATATCTTTACATTATTTGAAAATTATCTTCTGTAAAGGGTGCCTAACACCTTCAGGAATTTCACACTAATTCATTTGCTCGAGCTACCGATGCTCAATTGGAAGTAGCAAGAAATTAAGAAGTTGTAGTGTCATCTGTGGGAATTGGTGTGGATGCCTAATGCAGTTGGCATTACTGTGCCTCCACACTGATTCCCCCAAAAATTAGTTCGATACGGTGAGGATTTTTCAGACAGCTGGGGAGCTAACAACTGGGAGAGAGAAATAATGGAGATTGAGTTTTGGTGGCGGTCAAAAAAAAATTAAAAAATGGGAAGTTTGATGGGCGAAATGATGTTATTGTGCCATCAAACCCAAAAGAGATTTTTTGATTTTGAAAATTCCTACGTTCTGGTAGGTAAGTTTTTTCTTCAGTTCAAGTTTTTTTCTGCATCTAATTTAGACTAATGAAATTTTTCTTCAAACTTATATATATATTTTTTTTAATGGCAACAGGAAAATTAAAATATAATACATACAGAAGATTTTCTTAACTTAAGAAGCTTGAAGAATTTTCGATCAAATTTGAAACATTTTTGTTTTCATTGAATTTTAATCAAAACAATGAATAAAACTATGTTACGAACCTTTTGGTATCATCCTTGCCATTACTGCCGTCATCAATTGAATTATAAAAACCCGATAGCTCCATTGCAACAGGTAAGAACGCTGCCAATATAAATCCAATGTCAACAAAATGCCGGTTCGTTATCCACCTGATTACGCAATTTTCACAGTTTAACACTTTTTTTAAGACACAGTAACCGAATACTTTCACCGAATTTTCTTTCCCGCAGTATCCGCAAAATTTATTCTTTCTTTCTTATATTTCAAAAATATTAGTTGTTTAAGCTTTTGATAGGAAAAGGACAAAATTTATTCAATTTAATCTTATTCATCTATGTCCGGTAATACCTTTGTGAGAAAATTTCATTGCAATAGCTTGCGATATTTGGAAAAGCGCAAACGCGAATTTTGCATAGATTCATTCACAGGAATGAAATGCTATCCCTCATGCGCGAATTTATACCCCACACTTTTCATGTGTACGCACAACCTTAAAATACAGCACGTATGTGATAGGGGTGGAAATTTGAACAACAGATGTTTTTTTTTACACTTTGCCAAGTCTTTTGTCTGCCAACATACATATTCTGTAAAAATTAATCATTTTTCGATCGAAGATTGAAAAGAGATTAAAGTGCAACAGAATATAATATGTCCAACTAAGATTTTAGACCAACACTTAACCCTCTAAAACGTTAGGTTTTAATTACGAGTTCGGATAAATACAAGCATTAACTTTCTTAAAATATATTTGTATGGTAGCTGGCTGGCCGAAGGAATATCACTATTTTACGTTGTTATTTTAATAATAAAGTATTGCTATCGATTTTTTAAAAAAAATGTGCTACAGTGAAAATACTTTTTACTCGTTTCATGACTAATAAAACTAACTAAAAAAGCAACAAAAAAATCAGTTCATGTGTGCGCCGTTCGCCGTATACCATCCGTCATATGCAAAACGTTTACCAATAGTGTATATTTCAACACCGCATGAAATTTTCGATATTTAATGTGTAAAATTCAGCATTGTGTAAAAAATGATGCATTTTATATGTAGTTTTGATACTAAGCGTAGTATTTTTTTGTGACATGACCGCTTCGTTGTTTAATTTACGTATTTCTGGGTTTTGTGTAAGACGAGATTTAAATAATTTTTTTATTAAAATAATAAAGCAAATTTCAAAAAGGTAATAATGTTTATAGTGTGTGAACTTTATGACTTTAAATCAAATATAAATTAGATTCATATAATAAACAAGTATAGTGTGTTATACTTCCTACCCTTTTTGTCCTATATCCTGGTTTTTTTTCCTCAAATATCATGTATTGAATGATCTGATTAAATTTATCCAATTATCGAATGCTGTGTCCTTTACCCTTCAAACAAAGTCTGAGATTTTATCTGCCAACCATTCGTTTAAAGTTTATTAATTTACATTTTATCAATAAATTAATAATTTCTAATAATAAGCAAACACAAACATATCACATTTTTGTGGTACATATGTAATACATTATATTTCAAGCCGTGTGTAATTTTACGCATTGTAATATTTTCCATACCAGCAGTAAATTTACACATTTTTAGCCATTTATTTCCACATTTATATGTGTGATTTATGATAGTGATGTGTTTCAACGTAGTAAAAATCTCAGGAAGTGTGTAGTTTAATTTGACAAGATTAATTTTACTGCTTCCAGAGTAGGCAATTTAGTGCTTTTACACGAGCGATTCAAATTGCTCAATTTGCAGCAAGTTCAGACATTTTTGACGTTACGAAAACATACAGCAATTGAGGACATGGATCAATTGGCTGTCAACTCGTTGAGCAACAGTGACTAACGATATAAAGCAATACTCAACAATTTGGCAATGGCATCATATACGGACAATTCAGTCTAGGAACAACACGAAGGCAAACTTTAAAAAATAAATCTAAAACTTAAAAAAAACTTGAAATATTTCAATTCTAAGAAGTTATCACACGACACTTGACAAATAAATCCAAAACTCAAAACAAAACACAACTGAATCGAACGAGGACAACTGCTCGGAATTTTCCAAGCTAGTGCAAATACAGCCACTATAGGGCGAGCAATACCAGCAATTTGTGAAAACATTGCTAAATTGCCGAATATTGCCGCAACTAGCATGATATTGCCCGGTATTGCTCAACTAGTTTGGCAATGGTCGCCGGGCAATTAATTGCTTAACAAATTGCTCGTGTACAACCACGGACGTCATTCCAGTTCTTTTTAGAGGGGGGGGGGGGCAAGATTTTATGAATGCTTATATTTATAGGTATATATACAATTAAAATACAATTAAAATTAAAAAATCAGGCAGGGGGGGGAGGCAAATGCCTTCCCTGTCCCCCACAAATGACGTCGCTGTGTACAAGCTCTTTAAGAGAATTAAAATTTTTTACTCTAGATGTTAAAATTTTACTAGAAAAAATTCAACAACGAAATCATCAGCTAGTAATGGGTTAGTCTTCTTCCATTTCCTTTCACAGCTGACTAAAGCGCAAACGTGAGTTTTCTACATATCTACAATCAGGTGAAAGCAATAAAGTCCTTCATGTACTTAACTCAACCTTGTAACTTTCAATTGTACACATCATAACCTAGTAACACAGCGTATAACAAAAGCATGGCAAAATGAAACCTTGTCATAGTGGAGTTGGAATCGGTACAACGGAATAGTTTCTTTTGCAAATTAATTGTGTAGGTACCTACATATATGACTTCAGAAAAGAGTCCACATACGGTTGGTGCCAAAAGTTTTGAAAGTAGTACAGTTCTCTTGGGATTTATAATTGCAGACGTTTTTTCAATGTCTTGAAACAACGATAATCCCGAATTTTCGGCTATCAATGCAAAGTCGGTTCCATTCCAACGAAAGGTTTACCGCAAGGCTCTTACTAAGGTCCACTGTTATTTTTTCATACTAACGGCACCCGTTTCCCAGGAACACAATGCAATAATTTGGAGTATCTGCAGCTTTTATAATGTTTCAAATATCAAATTCTGTGCCACAAATTAAGATCAACTAACTAGTTTGATTGGGTTAATAAAACGGGTAATTTAGCAAATGTAAACTATTATTGGCAATTAGAAAACTTATAACACATAGTCCTTTTGCTAACATTTAAAAAAAATTTTGTTTAAACGTTTTACTTCAAGTTTGCTTCTTTATGATTGGCAACTTTGGGCTTAAAGTAGAGATGGGCAAGACAGTTCCTTTTAGTGAGTGAGTCGGAGTTTACTCACTCACTAAAAGGAACTAGTTCAGTGCACTAGTGCCAGTTCACTTCGTTGCTCCGGGATTGTGGTGACCAAAAAAAAGGTCGTCCGGCAGCGGTTTCAAGTAGCAAATGAAACTGCAGTTCACCAAAAGGTGTTCACTCACTCACTTCAATGAACTCTCTTTTGGAACAGTTCACTCCGAAACGACCCATTTCAAGTTTAAAGCCAACAATTTTGCAGGCTGCGAACAAAATATTTCAGTACTTGAGAACATATTATTTGGCAGTTCTTTGATGCGATTCAGCGCGGTCACTGTAAGTCAGATCGCGACAAGGTGCTGCATCCCGCGCCGGGTCGAGCGCCTCACTTTCACTTTGATTCACTGAATTGTAATATAATTAATGTAATGAAAATCGAATGAGTCTTTCGTTACACCTCCATATAAAAGTCGTCCAAAAAATAGTGCATTAATCTTCTGGTATAACATTAACTAATTCAAAAATTCAGAAGTCGTTAATTTTCTATGATTTAGTTTTGAGCAAAACAGTCGAGTTATAATAATCTGAACACAATTAACAAACAACCTTAAGGGCCAGTACAGAACTTTACGACATTAATGAACTAAATTATGAATAATAGTGAATTTCTCTTTCGATTGGTCACCAACCTTACCTTTAAAATAAAAAATTATAAAGATATACAATTACACGAACCTCTTGGAGTCATCCTTGTCGTCAATGTCGATATCCATTTTATAGTAGCCGGTGATATTTTTAACAACAACACGTTTAAACTGGGTAGTTCAGCAACAGTCTGTTGAAATCGTTTCTGCTTTTCACTGTAACAGTTTCTGCCTATTTAATAAAAATTCACTAGTATTCCTCTTCTGGTACTAACACTGACAAGAAGTGTTTTAAAAAAAATCCGCACAAAATTTTCCTTTAACGAATTTCCTCCATTTAATTTCGTACACCATTTAAGTGTAACACAAAACTTTCCACAGTGAATGAATAAATGTTCACTTTTGAGAATTTTCCTCATATTGTTTGACGTATCCTCTAAACTTTTAATGAAAAATTAACAAACATACGTACTTAATAAGTCTTTTTTTTTAACTTTGTTAAAGGAAAATAATAATAAAACTGTTTAATAGTTTTTCCTCCGCATGTTACTTGTCAACGTTCTAAAGTTCTTTAGGGAAGGAAATTCGATTAAAATTGCGTAGTTTTTAAAATGCGCAAACGCGATTTTTTTTTACAGATGAACAGATTTAAAGGTGCTCTTACACGAGTAATTGATAATTGGAAGACTATTGCCAAAACGAGTGGAGTAATTACTGGAGCAATATGGAGCGATATCTTACTAGTTGGGGCAATAGTTTCGGCAATGTGGCAATGTATTGACAGATTGGTGGTATTGTTCACCATTTCACCAAAAATTTCGAACAATTGTCTTTGTTCGATGAATACAATTAGTCTGTCGCGGGCTTTTACCTGTGTGATTCTTTTCCCAAGTCTACTGTTGAATTTTGAATTTAATTGTCAAGTTTGATTTCGTTTTGTTCATAGTCTGAATTTGTCGAGCAAAGGCTTATTGCCGAATCGATTGATAATTCAGCAACGAGCTGACGAATAGTTGATCTACATCGCCTGTTGCTATTGCTGCTTCATATTTTTTTGACGCCAAAATTGACGTATGTAGCTGCAAATGTGGCTGTTGTGTACGAGCACCTTAATGCATTATACCGCTCTTCATACGCACTTATATGTTAGTCCCATCGTTTCATATGTAAACAAAGCCTGAAGGAGACAGCTTTGGCAAGGAGGTTTTCCGCATAATACACGTATTAAAAGTATCAGCTAGACTTCAATGTAGATAGGTGAATCATTACGGCACCATTAGAAAAACATCTGCCAATAGTGTAGGCGAAACTTAGTTATTTTTCAGGTCAGAATATTGTTTAGCCCATATAAATATGAACCAATTTGCTGCCCCATCACAACATCCACTTAGGGGTTGAATTTCGAAAAAATCGTGAAACTGGTCTTTAGGCGATTACTTAAAATAAATTTTGATATCTCATCAGACACTATTTGGAATTTTTGTAAAAACGTAAAAAACCGCTTCACACCCCATGTGGGTTGAATTTCAAAAAATCATAAAATTGTTTCTTTAGACCATTACATGAAATATTGGTACAAGTATTAACCAATTGTTGTACATCTCGTCAGAATTAAAGGATGGCAAAAATTGTGAAAACATATGCAACTCCCTACCATCCTTAACATTCCTTGGGGTGAATCGTGAAGTAAAAACCAATCTGATTTCGCATTAAACCTAAGAAATGTGAAAAAATACCTCATGACACCCACTTAAGGCTCCATAAGTCCGGTAAGACAATTTTTTATCTCAGTTTGATTTTTCTTTTTTGAGAGGATTTTAATCGATTGAAATCGTTTTTCGTTCGTGGAATTTGGTGTGGACAATACGTCTGCATCGTTCGCTGTCTATCAGCGAACTATTTTTATTTCACAGAAAAAAATAGGTGTTATAGGTTTTCAAATTATTTGAAACGCATAACTATTAAAAATCAATAATTTTTTACTGATTTATCTTCTAGAAACACCAATTAATTATACTATCTATGATACTTTTCAACAAAATGCATGTATTCCTGAAAATCGTGAAAAATTGCTTCAGTTTGACTTCATACATTATTAGCAAAAGTGTGAGTTTCTTAAAATTTGATCTATACAGGACCTTCTTTAAGATTTTTTCTAGCATTATATTAATGAAAATAACGTGTTTATTATTCAAGAAATAGGCAATATGCGTTTAAAAAACTCGAATTTACGCGTTTTAAAAAATGTTCAAGGGTTGTTGTTCTAATAGCATTTTTTCCAAATACAGTGTTGAATTTTTTCCTTATACACGACTTAGTTTACATACCAGCTAATAAAGTGGTGTAATTTTATTTGGTTTTTTTGTTGCCATTAACGTGAAATATTAGCAAGAAAACAGTCATAAATCATCAAAATCCCATCCATTTTTTGTGGAGCGCGGTACGTTCTACAACTCCAAGGAATGAACTGATTTTAATGAATAATAACTTAAAAGAAAGTAAACTAAGTTTGTCGAAATAAAGAACTCCACTTTTTTTTTATTTGAGTTTTCAAGCCTAAAAAAGAGTGAAAAAGTGATATTTTTGCCCTGTATTGCTCCATATGGAAAAGATTACGAATCGTTCATTGACTCAGAACATAGAAGGCATGAACTGGAGGGAAAATCTTGAAGCCATTGATAAACTACGTAATTTTTCGTGCACAGTTACTCTCCGCTGTCATAAACAATTACTGATCTTAAAAAAAATCAATCCGACGGCCAGAATAACTAATAATCGCAGTATAGACCCAATTTAGTATATTCATATTAAGAAATTGCATAATTTGCGTTGACGAGAACCACTGAAATGTGATATGATAACGATATGATGTAAACTGAGTGCGTTATGTTATGGCACAAGGCAGTTAAGTTAATTTTCCTTGTTTCATTTGCATTTTCTTCACAGAGACTTTACAGCTTAGCTGGTATCTTTACATCTCGCCATATGTAAATATAATGACATATGTATGTATACAGTAAAAAATCGCGTATATCACAAATTAGTCCGTATATTGCATTGTTAGTTTGCTTTTGATATTTTTCTAACTTTTCAAAAACATTTTCGAGCATCAGAATAAAACGGGATCTTGCTCCCACCTAGTCAGTCAGAATTCAAATTCGATCTATGTACCTTTCCGAGAGCATGCATTACGCACCGATACATTTACCTACATATGTCAGATATTAAGATCGAAACAATTCAACAATTTCCGCACATTACAAAATGTTATTGTCACGAATTCGCTTTTAAATACTGTCGTAATATTCGAAACTTTTGGAATTTAAAGGGAAAACCTTCGTAATATTTAACAAGGTAAGAAAGTTTTCCGGAATAAATTTTCTACGACGCCATATCTTCAAGTGACCATGACTAATAACTATTTCCATTTTCCTTGCCACTATTTTTTCCTGCACAGAAACTTTAATGAAATTTACACGTAATGGTTCGCAATTTCCGCACTTTATTTTTAAAATATATTGAAACTGAACCCGATAATATTTTCCGCCATTTTTTCAACTATTTTCCCGGTATTTTTTTGCGAAATAAAAATTTCTAGCGCCAAGCAAAAAACATTTTTAATTCGATCGAAAGACGGAACTACTTACAACAATTTTTATTACCCGACGATATTGAAATTGAATTACGCGTTGTACACATGTAAAGAGTTGATGCATGAAAAGCTAACTAAAAAGTTAACTAGGGAAAAATTACATTCAGCTAAGATGGCAGTAGAGAATGCATTAGAGAAAAGCTTAGAAAGGAATAAGTCGGATACGACAGACAATTCAATTCAATTTATAGTCGGAATATGAAGTTACGTGTAACCTATATAGGTACAGTGACGAACACTAAAAGTTGAACAGAAGGCTTTTTTGTACACTTTAAGAAGCGCCACTTGCAGCAATTCTCTTCCTTCACGAAACATAAGTTATTCATATTGAATATCTTCAGATAGTAGCAACACAGTTAAAAAAAATTTCAACATTGAATGTTGTAAATATAGATGTCTCAAAACTACATACTTACATTTCCACTGTATAATTAAGTTTCGGAAATGTAATAACAAAAATACATAGATGTCTATGTAAAATTACATGCCTATTAGTTAACATAAATCACATGTCATATGTAATTTTACAATTTGGTGGGAGAAATTACCTTCTTTGAAATTATTTTAAATACCAATCGTATATGTAACTTTAATATTTAGAGGGTAAATTGTACAAGTACCCAAATCTAAAACTAGAATTTAGCGGAACAAACAATTCCACAAACTAAGCACAAATTGACACGATTTTTAATATTTGTTGTTTAAAAAAAAACATTTCAGCGAGAAGAAGAATACGCTATCTATTAAACTGTTATAAATATTATGTTCTATAACAGTGCAATTTGGTTAAACACTTATTTGTAATAAATAAAAGAGCTAATTTATTGTAAATAAATAATAACGAAGTTTTATTCCAAAAAGTTATTTTATTTATTAAAAATGTAAAAAAAAAAAAATTATAAAAATTAAGGTTTTGATTTATAAATAAGATGAGCGATAAATCGACGAATCTTCTCAAATATTTTTAAGTGTGTATGTGAAATCAAATCAAATCCACGTAGTCTTTCTTTACATCTTTTGCCAATATTTGAACACGGTAGCTATTATAACTCCAGTGTAATAGTTGTAATCAAAAGTTTTATTTTAGGCCAACTTTATTAGGTAGAGGAGAATATATAAAAAATTGAGGTACTCAGTTTCAACTTTTCTTCATAAACTGTTCCTGCCATATAAAAAGTCCTTATTGGCCGTTAAAAATTAAAATACAATATTCTAAACAAAATTATTAATTTAGGTTATTAAATTTTTAACGAAAAAATTTGTGAGTTATAAAAAACTATATATTAGAGATATAAACGTAATTTCTCCCAGATAATATTCTCGCTTGCACCAAATAACACAGAATTTCCTGATTTAGGTAAACGTAGCTCTAAAAAGCGAAGTTTTGCAATCATTTTTTATAGCCAGAGTAGTTCCAATCGAGTACGGTTCCACTGTTATAAAAAGCTTTACTTGTTATTCCATCATATCATAATTAAACCCGACAAATAAAATAACACAAAATATCAACTTACACAAATACAAGAGGAAAACTCACACGAAATTGTACTTGTACCTTGCATTTGCACATGCAAGTTTTGTATTCGTGTTCAATTGCTGGTAAGTAAGTACACACTGAAAATGCATCTACTCTAGCCATTGTAGCTTTTGCACTAAATGCACAATGATTGCATTTTATTCTCCATGCAATGACATCAGAATTTCCATACGGTTTCCTCATATCTGACAGTATTTGCTTGAAGTAGTTTGATAGCTGGAGTCTGTCCAATGTTCAACTATAGCTGCTATTTAGCTGCTTTTGTGTCTCGGCTAACTGTCATTCCGGTACTTGAAGTTGAAAAATCAGCAAGGAAACGTCTTATGTTTACAAAAATCTACGCTGACATATGTAATTACTTCAAATTTCATGCAAATAAATAAACTGCCGGACAAAAATATATATTTTTTATGCTCAAACACTCCAGATTTATTTTACGTTTAAATATAAACAAATACCTAAAAAATATTTGGCGTAATTCACATAATATGAGGGGGTGAGGGAGACCAGATTCTTCCCTTTTAGCCTACACTTTCAAATTAAAATGATCAACGCCTTTTTCAATTTTAGTTAAGATTTGTAAAATGAAGCAAATCAATAGAAAATTAAAAAAAAAACATTTAAGACCCAAGAAATGATTTGTCTGTCTGACCGTCCCGTACGCGAACTTATTTGAAGATTCTTCTTAAATTATTCTGGGAAGTTGAAACTTGGAATTTATATTGATTCATGATATTATGCAAATTAATTTGTTTGTTGACTTACAAATTGAGACATTCTAAAAGCCTTATTCTGGAACCGTTCATGGCACAAAATTTTAATTTTTAAATTTATTCCAGGCGTGGAGTAGATAGATACAGTAAAAATAAAAAATTTAGTTGGGGTAGCTACAAGGGAGCAGGTGAATATCTGTGGATTACCATAAACTGAGAATGAACTGTGCAAAGACGATACATTTTGCTTAAATTTCAAAGCTATGAATATGATGAATTGAAGGGTAACAGTTCTCCTCGAAAATATCTCAAGAACTCTTTGAGATAGAGGTTTAGAATTTATACACGAGGTATGTCCAATGGAACTGTATCGACTAATAAATTATGAAAGGTGAAAGGTGAGGGTAGACAGTACAACATTACGATATCTACATTTGGAATCCGCTGAAGAATCTGGTATCTTCAGCTGGTAGAGTTGGTATTTACATTGTAGGGGATAGCTAACTGGTATTATTGTTCCAGCCTCCTTCTCAGTGATAGCTAATGCTGAAAAGTTGAAAGTTGTTACCTGTAAATAGATAGATGTACCAGAAAATTTATTGCACCTAAAAAACTTTGGTCTGCACGAAAGTATAGCACAATAGTGTGATAGTGTGACAGTCTGCTGTTTACACGGAGCGATAGTGCGACAGTGAAATTAGACATGTAACTTGTCTAATTTATCTTGTCAAACGTGATAATATAAAATGTATCAAGTGGAGTTGGTTGCTATTATGTATATTGTAACAAGTAAGCAACACGTACACACAAAATCAAAATTATATTTTCTTGCAACTACCAGCACGTCACAATATCGAAATTATTAAAATTTTTTATGTTTTGAAATTAAATATTATTTTTTTAACGTCAAATTTCAATGTCAAAATTATCGCGATAGTTCTATCAACTATCTCGTCAAGCATGAAAGCGCGATAGTGGTATCATGACAGCGCGAAAGTAACTATCGAAAAGTTTTCATGGTGGTAGTTATGTAGTCATGACAGCAACTATCGCAAAAACTATCACCGTGAAAACGAGGCTTTATACAGCTCAATCTACATTTAATTTTACCTAATTAATTTTTTCGCGAAATACCGTAATCTAAAAGTTTATCGAAGCTTATATTTTAGTGACATTTGTATGGTAGTTACCCGGAAGTTATATGGTGGGGGTCATTTTTATTGTATAAATGTAGTCGGTCTGTAATTATAGGAGTCGCTCCTATGTTTTTCGAAATGCGCTGACTTTTATCAAATTTGCAGTGATTTGCATTAAATTTCAACTAAGAAATAGACAAAAGAAATTCTAATATGCTGTTAGTGTTTTATTGTAATCAAAGCTTTGCAGAGGATTTAGTACTGCTCTTCTTTGTGGAGGAGTTGTGGTTAAGTAGATGAGATATGAAATTCGTTTTATTGAGAAGAAGATTGATCAAAGTCCCACGAGGACCTGAAGGGATTGCAATGGGCCCATAAGGCGCCTAGTGAGTGCGGCGGTTCTAGCGCTGCGCCCTTTCTTAAACCTAACCTTAAACCTTGATCAAAAACTTCTACTTTTTATTTAACCATCAGCTATTGTTAAATTTGGGATATGTATATTCAGGAACTTTGGGACCGAAGCCAAATTCATTTTGCGCCATAGACAAACCAATAAATCAACAATTTTGTATCGTTGAGGATTCCTTGAAGGTTCTAGCTTTATATCCTTGAGGGGTCTTGCAATGTCGAAATGCTTCGTATCTACAGACTTTATTTAAGCCTTACACACGATTAATTTCAAATTTAATTTCACGAATCTACACAACATAAATTTCCGTATTCGCCGTCAGGACTCAGGAGTATATAAATTGCGGAACTACCCTCGACTATCTCTCCGTTTATCAGAATCGCTTCGGAATACTTAAATTGAAATTGAACGAGCTTTTTATTGCAATCTGACCGAGTTTGTCATCAAATTAACATAATATCGCTCGCTATCTCTTAATAACTTCCGACCTGAATTCCCTAAGAAATGATCAGCGCTGGCCGATTGCCAAAACTTTATTTCATACACCTCCTTAGCGTCGCTAGTTCGAAAATCCTTTGCGGGTTAATAGCGGAGAAAAATTTGCTCGCATTAAAAAGGATGGAAATCTCCTTAAATCGAATAGCGAGCAATGGAGCACTACTTCAACAGGTAGTTGAAATGATTTCGCAATAAATAGGGTGGTTCGCATTTCAATCTCCGCCGAATAAAATAGCGGAATAAAAATTTAGAAGCCTAGAAAAAAATTTCAAAGTAACTTCCGAAAGTTTAAGTATAAACGTTATTTAATAACGAAAAAATTTAAGTTAGAAGGTTAAGGCTGCTGGGAGATTCACAAAACCGCCAATCGATAGAATACATAAAATAAAATATTTTAATACTAATTCAAATAATTATCGTGATCTCTATACTTGAGTGCATATTTCGTAGTTTGATCGCCCGGCAAAAAATTGTCGTCACACTTAAAGATTTTCGTTTTGGTCTTGAGATAATTAAGACGTCGCATTAAGTCGGATTTTGTAAAATAGAAATCGTCGCTATCCGTAGAGCAAATGCAGCTCAAATTCTTCTTATTGTTATTTCCGTGCGGATCGCAGTATCTTTCCTGGTATTCGTCCTTGTCGAGCAAGCCTTGATTTAGCGAACAGGCTGAATTTGAAGGAGCCGCTTGATAAGTTTGTGACTTAATAATCGATTCGTTTTCGAAAGGAATAGTCGATTCTGACATATTGGCACGCGGCATAAGGTCGTAGTTTTCATCGCCTGTTTAGTAATCTTAAAATCATTAGGGTCACGAAATTATTAAATTATGCCATTACATTCGATTATAGGGCTTGATTGTGAATGTTTCGGGGCATCATGTACCGACCGTTCAAAGCGGCTACCACTAAAACTTAAGAACATCTTTCCTTGTGAACTGCCCATCAATATATGATCTGAATTCAGAAGACTCTTCGTATGGTCCTTCTCGTTGTTTTCCAGACAAATTTTCCGGCATATAATTTTATATCCGCCGTTTTTCTGAACATGAACGTAGTCGGTATAAGTACAAATACTGCGAAGAAATTTTTCGAAAATGGGTTTCCAAATATCATCGAAACTGTAGAACTGATGTGAATAATAATTTTGGTTAAGGACTAATTTCAAAAAAATCCCATAAATTTCACCTTATTCATGTATTTGCACGTTGACGATAAATTCAATAATTCACCCAATGAAAGATACTGGGCTAGATCTTTAAGAAATTGATCAGGCATTTCTAGCAACGATGAACTATTGCCGGTAATTAATGCCAGTATTTGATTAAGCCATGCCGACCCTTGGAGGAAATTCCATTAAATTTCATTCCATTATTAAGTAATTTTTTTATGAATTACCCAGTTGTCCTTGTATCAACTCTAACAATGATTTGTTCGAACAGAATTCGCTAAAGGAATATTCGTACTTCGTTGGCGTTAACTTTCTGCCTCCTTGCCAAACGTGCAGGATTATCTGGAAGGAGCAATTATCGGTTTTATTTTTTTTAACAAAATTGTATAGAATATTGTAAAAATTCGAGTAATGTGCTACATCTGTTGGTGAAAACCTTGGGTGATCTTCTAGTAATCTCGATACTTTGATCTTCTTTATGATTCCCATTTAAAATAGCCTAGAGCACATTTGTCGCAGCCTCAAAATAATAATTAATAAACTATTTTGAAAATGGGATGGATTTCATTGTCTGAGTGTGAAAATAATATCAAGGTGATAATTGGATTGATCTCTACCTCTTAGTACCTACCTTATCATACTACACTTTCCGGAGCACCCCAACTAACCCCAAGTAAAATAAAAAAAAAAACAGAGAAAACAATATGAGTTTAGGATATTATTACACGCAGATAGATACTATAGAAACACTAAATCAATTATTTTTTTAATGATCGATCTGAAATTTCAAAAAAATCATCTACATATCTTGAAATCTGGTATTTTCACGTTTTGCGACTAGTAAGCCCCAGAAAAGCAAAACAAAAGTGTACGTCTGTCCGTTGTAATTTACCGATAAGAAATAATAGGAAAAACAATGAAGCACTTTTCGAGTAAGTGATTTACAGTCGTACTGCAGATAAACTACAAAGAAACCTAATCGCTTACCTGGTTGAACTCGACTCGAAGACCGCAATATAATTTCCTTGGCTTATAGGTTGAAAAGAGTTTTTCGAGAAAGAGCTTCCGAGGTCTGTGCCGCCAACCCATTTCCTATGCACCTGATCTTTGGGCGAAACGGATCTGAAACTTTGGATAATCCACGTAAGATACACCGCGTAAGTGACTTTTTTCAAAAACGAATTTCAATTAAGATTAATCGGTTTTGTTTTCAATAATTTGACAGAAAACACGATGTATCTTTTATTAAGTTTTAATTAGCAATATTTTACAGTGAATTCTTTGAGCCACATGTTCTTTCATTATATTGAAACGAAGGCTCTTTTGAGTTTTTGAATTAAAATAAAGAAAGAAATTCACAAGGAGGTTTTGAAAAATTTATTTAAATTTAAAAATATTCAACGAACGTTCTTTCGAATTTTTGATATAAAACTCTGGAAGAAACTCTCGAGCTGGTGTTGAATATTTTTTTATTTTAACAAAATCTAAACAAAACTAGTGTGGGAGGGGGGGATTATTCAAAAATATCAAAAAATCAAAAAAAGGGGTTTATTGAATTTCTAATTAAAATTAAAAAGAAAACAACAAACTGGTCTCGGACCTATCGGTCCTCCTTGTTGTCCGTCCATCTATCCGCCTGTCCATCTGTACGCAAGTTAACTCAATAACTCAAGAGAGCCTTAATCAAGGATCTTAAAATTTTGAATCTGGATGTTTGATCGAATTTGTATGGCTGAATTCGTTAAGCTTGTATTACACTGTATGAGCACGCTGTCAAGTTGCAGTAGTAAGCAATGTAAAATAGTGAATTTGACCGAATGAATACTGTGAGATTAATTTGTATTCGCCTACTTCGCATTTCCTGTCACTGCAATTTGACCACTTGGTCAAACTGTGTAATACTAGCTTTAGCAAGAAAATTCGCCTACTGCTACGAGTAGCTGCCATACAAAAAGTTCGTAAAACACGTGTTCAAGAATATTGACCAATAATATTATAGCTTTGGAACACCTAAAGATGCGCCTTTAAAATTTGTTGGTTTGTCAAACGTATGGTTGAAGTTATAGATATGAATATGAAATAAAAATCGCATGTGCCTCTCGGTTAGTTGCCATATAAAAATGCTGTAAGAATATATTCACTCAATTTACGTAACTCATTACAACAAACCGTTTAGCCATGAAGCTGAAATTTTGTACAAATTACTTTTGAAAATGATCTTCGATTCCATTAGTCAGTAAAATTCCATTATTCTTTCTGGTAGCTCCCATTCAAACAATTTTTAAAAGACAGGACCTTCAAAACAGTTTAAGCTACGACTTTGAAATTGTTGTTGTATGTATTGATTTGCCAATAGTTCAAGTAAAGGTATGATTATGAAGAAAATCCTATTACTCCCTCGTGTAACTGCAATACAAATATCCTGTAAAAATTACTTCTCTTAATTTACGGAACTCACAACAACTCAAGTAATCGTTCAGTCATGTATTCGGAATTTTGAGCCAAATGTGTGAGCTTACTGCGTATAGTAAGCGAAATCCTTTTACTTCTTCCGATATCTTTCATACAAAGAATCCTTAAGGTATTTTCCGATAACTTTTGAACGCGGCAGTGAAATGGTTTCGCGATATGATAATAAAATTGGTATGGTAGGTAGACCATACTAATTAATGTAATATTTGAAAAACCAGTAATATTTGTAGTGGTACGGTATGAGGGGTTAGGGTATGATTATAAAAAAACCTTCACGGTAACTATATTATGCCGATATAGAAACACTTACATCAAATAATTTTTTATGAATGTTTTTGAATACGATAGTATGGTGTGGTAATTTTTTCATCCCAGCAACGGCTTGTGCAATAAATTTGAAACTTAAAAAAAATAGGCAAACAAATTATTTTCTACTAAACAAAAAACTAGTAATAATTTGTGCAGTGTCGTACGACGTAAGAAAATGTTAAAACGAAAATATAACCATCTTTTCTTATTAATCAAATCAAAATGCTTTAGTTTTTAAGTTTTAAAATTTCATTTATTTTTCATATATGTATATATATATATTTTTGTTTCTTTACTTCATAAAAATGTTTTATTTTGGTTTTTATGTTGTTGGTTTGTTTGTTTTTTTTTTAAAGATGACATACACATTTTGTTTCATATAGAGTTACACGAGATAAATTAATAAATACTAAAGGCTAAGAAAGTAAGAAGGTTAAATATTTCACAAAATTTTCCTTTTCTTTGTGTTTCTCTCGCCTAGATTTTTGTATACAATTCTATATAGGTATAAAAGAGTTTTGTTTAAAGAAATTTTGAATTTTTATGTTTTTTTTTTTTAATATTTTAGAGCCTAAGGTAGAATATCAAAAATTAATGCAATTTTCTTCTGTATTTTCTGTTTCTTTTTTTTTATCGGGTTGATTTGTTTTAAAGGGGGTAAATATTTTTCTTTGTTTTTTTAAATGTATATTATTTATATAGAGGATAGATGATCCATTCAATTATATTACACCAATTATATATATATATTATATATTTAAGGAAATAAGGGGAAAAAAAGAGAAAGATTGTAAGAAATTTATCGGGAAATATTTTGTTTTTGCTTTATTTTCTTGCTTTGTTTGAATAAAATTAAGAAAACTAATTTTTCATATCTAAATGTGTTTACACAATATCACAAAAACATTTAAAAATTTATTACATTACATATATTGACGTATAAAAAATACTTATCTATTTGTTTGTTTGTTTATTTTTCTTTACAGGATATCATTTATGTTTATCTTTTTCTTTAAAATTTCGTTTAAATTTAACATTTATTTCATTATCTAATTCATTGATAAATTAATCCTTTTTTTTTCAATACTTTTTTTGTTAAATCTAAGATACTCAAATATCAAATTGATTTTGTGTTTTTGTTAAACTGTTCTGTAGAAAAAAGTATAAAAGCTAAATTTCTTTTACTTAACTGGAAAATTATATATTTGGAGATATACAAGATTATTTCATAGATATAATGAAAAAAGAAAAACTAAGAAAACTGACTTAATATTTCATAAAACTTAAAAACTAAGTTGAATAAGTATAAAAAATAGTGAAAAAAAATTATATATTTCGTTTCTTTATCAAATCGTATAAAAACTATTTCTTTTCTGTTTTTTTTTACATTTAATAGAATTGAAAAATATCTTAAAACGTAATAAAATAATAGAAATGTAAATAAATTAAAAAAAAACGTATAAAATAAAGAAAATATAGTAAAATAAACTAGTACTTAAAAATTATTCACAGCATCACAAAATTTTTATTTTTATATTTTTATTTAATATGTTTTCAAATATTGTGTAATGAGTATAAAAAATGTTTCGTTTAATGTTTAATTTGGTGTTGATAAAATTAATTAGACAACTAACAAATAATGATATAATTACATGAATGAAGACACAATAGTTTTGGATGAGAAATATGAAGTTGAGGTGTTTGAGCGCAACATATTTTTTTTTTGTTTTTTGATTTCGTTATTTTGACATTATAAGGGCGTCTCAATTGTTTTTTCTTTAAAGTTTTGGTTTTGTTTTTAACATTTACAAACACAACGATAAATTTATCTAACAATTTTATCGATTTGATTTTTTCTTTTGTTGAATAATACAAAATTGTCAATTTTAACAGGAGACAATAAAAAGTAGTTAGTAAGGGTTTGGAAGAGATCTTTGTAGTTTGTTTAAAGAAAAAAGAAGACTATAATTTTTTAAGAAGATTTAGTTATTGTACCTAGGGTAGTAATGTGATAAATATTTCCGTTTTCTTGTATCAAATATAGTATGGTTTTTTAGCTGTTGATTAGGAGGCTAATTATTTCAGTTATTTCTTAGGATTGTCGAATTTTCTATTTTAGTTCTTTTAAGCGTTTTTAGTCACGCAATGGTTTTTATTTGTTTTAACATATTTTTAACACTTTCAGTGATTTTTTGTAAGGTATTGGGTTCATTTTAGCACTGTGTGAAATTCAAATAAGGCTTGGACAAAAAGGGCACGACTTTCATGGTCAGAAAATATTTTACTAAATTAAAATCAAATACAATAAGGACTATGATTGCGTAAAACAGTTTAGTGAAATTTTATATTACTTTTCATAAATATTAAACTCAGCCTGGAAGAAATATAGTTCTTCGGAATGATCTAGAATTAAATAAAGCGAGAAGATTAGTTGTAACAATCTGAGAATCTGAAATCTTGTGCCAAAAGTACACCTAAAAAGTACACCTAGGTTCGATTAAAATACAATCTTACTTGAGATAGTGTAATACAACAGAAGGTGGAAGCCGTGAAAGGTAAGGGTTCCGACTGTGAACCAGGTGGGAGCATTAAGGCGGATATAAAATACTATAGCAAGGGATGGTAATTTCCACAAAATTCAACATCAGAAATAGGGACAATACGATTGAAAGTGAGCAAGAATGGAACGGTGTTTTTGCCACCCTTACCACCCCAAAGTAGAGATTTGTACTGCATTGATGCCATTTTTTTTTTTAAATTGAATAGGCTCTAGTCATAGTCTCTATTACTTTGAAGGGTTAATAATTAATAATTAATACATCGACGAAGCACACAATACCATTAAAAAAAATCACCGAATTACGAGTTGCAAACGAACTTTCTTCAAGTTGCCGTATTCAAATCTACAAAATAATCTCATTTTCAAGGTTTAACAGAACTGGATTGTTCGGCTTATTTTTTTGTTAATACATTTTAACAATACACAGAACATTATTAAACATCTATAACATAAAAAACAACAACAACGCATTTATCTACATTCTCTAAATAAATAAAAAGTCTGTTTGGAATGTAGTTTTCATCATGTTTCAGTTTGTTAAAATTTAACAAAAATAAAATTTGATTGCATCTTCTCATTTAATTTCTTCTGTTAATTCTACATTACTAAGCTGTTGTTGTTTATTATTATTATTAATATTATTCATAATATTTCATTTAAACATCGTTACTATTTTGAAATATTTTTTCGTACGAAATCTACACGTTGGATGAAAGTTTCCTTAACTACATTTAGTTCCCTCTGTTCTGATTGTGTTGTTTACATTTTACTATTATCGTTATTATAAATATTTTTAACTTTACTTAATCTTTTTAATTTTTAATTATTTTTTTGATTTCTACTTTTTAAATTGAAAAAAAAACTGTAAATAAATTTGGAAATGTCTAGGAAAGTTGGCCCCCCAAGAAAAAAACCTTTTGAACGACGACGTAAGAAGCAGTGTTTCTTATGCTTTCCGTTTTGAAATTTATTTTTTCCAATTTTCATAGATATACTTTGTTATTATTCTTAATTTTTTTAATATAAAGTATTTGTGTTTATCTTAAAGCTTTTGAATTTAGTTTTGTATAGTTCTTTTTTTGTAATCTTGTCTCAAGAAATGAATGAATTTAATCAATTGTGGTTAGTAGGATTGTGAGCTACAACATGAATTCTGTTGGATCGGTTGTTGCTGTTTGTTCGTCGGACGACGAGGACGATGAGGCGGTCCTTTGACAACAATCTATAGCTTGGCATGCGGGTAGTCCTTCACATTGTACGACTACACAACTTTGTTGAGATTGACGCAATTTACCTGTGATATAGTCAAGAGTTTTGCCAATTGCTTTCAGACGTTTTTCAAGATTTGTCGTTGCAAGGATATCAACCTGAAATTGGAAACAAAATTATGGATATGAGTTCCGAGTAAAAATCTTAAGCTAGGTGAAGAGTAACTGAATTCACACAATACTGCAGCCATTCATGGAACTTAATGATAATACTGCGTGCTCTTTGATGGAACCCCAGGCAAATCATTTCTAGTGACAACTTCATCAACTTTTACAATACACAAATGCTCATGACATGAACTTAAGGCTTTTATTCCTACAATTAACTATCATTTTCTTTCAAAAATATGCACTCCCCATTATTCTATCTATCTCCGTTAATAGGTGCGTTTTTCAACTGGATCAGATCAAATTAAAAAAAAGGATGTGGATCATCCCAAAAGCTAATTTAGCAGAGTTAACAACCTCGGATAAATTGTCAGCTGCCCTTGCGGCAAAGTTTCGCTATAACTATAAGACGGCACCGTACAAAGGACATAGAAACAAAGACTTTTTCAATAATTTTGTGCATTCTGTCTCTATCTTACACATGGATTTGTATTTCCGTACAAAATTAGTTGAGTTACCGCGACTTTTCGATGAGCATATTCTGTCTGTTGGATGCAAATACCTGTTACAAATTAGCGTAAAATCGCGTGGCGCCATCTGTGAAAGTGCTAAAATATTTGACATTTAAATAAGCATTTAAAGCACAAAATTGATCCATCGATGATCCCATTTTAATTTTAGATCATCCCTTTTTTGTTATTTTCAATGTAAAATGAATGATCTTAATCTTGATCCAGTTGAAAAAAACAGACCTAATATAAATTCCGAATTGGTTGTGCAATAGGCTAAAAACTTATCCCGGAAAAAAATCTAGGCTGAGCTTTTAGGAAGAAGTTCATACGGATGTAATGTTCCAAACTAGATGGGATAACTGTTTGAGGCAAACGATTTGAACTGTAGAAGAAGAATATTGCTCTTCGAAAGTATTTCGTGGAAACGGAATTTGTTTCAACATTGTCTATATAGAATATTCCTAAGCAATACCACCAGCTGTCAGGGTGTTTCGAATAGTAGGCAGAATAGAAGAGTCTATGCCTTCCGATAACGAAAAAGCTCCTTCGGACCTAGTCACACACAATCATATAAAAACTGGCCTTACCAGTGAAGGTTTTTCATATGTCATGTCTTCAAGGCTAGCGATTAATCAACAGTCGGGGATATCGTGTTGGGGTTTAACTCCACTGAAACCGAAAATCAAGTAACATTTAATCATAATTGCGTCTATGGTAGCTTACCATGAAAAAAATCAATAAATAACATACTGCATACATAATTATAATATAATGCGAACAAAATGAACGCGTCAGAAAAAAAGCAGCTGAAATAATTCGCCTCAAATCCAACAAAAACGCAAAATATTAAGAATTCAATTGTCCACACAAATTTACCTTAAGTGGTTGATTCAATGGCAGTATGGCAATAATCCACCAAGCCCATGCCGGACCATCGGCAACAGCTTCCCAGTTATCTTCCAAAGTGGGCATTGGTCCAAAACTTCTCAGAATTTCTTCCTTTATGTCCTTCGTGAGACTTTCATACCATTTCGTAGCTTTCCGTAACACGGACGTGTGCATCTCACTAACAACATGAACATAATCCTCCGGAATCGGTTCATCGTAGATGTACTCGACTTTGGCCGTTTCATAGCCATCCTTCTCGTCCCTGTTCATTATCCGGAATCGTCGGCATCCGATTGTACTCAGGATAGTGCAACCGTCGCCCAGAAGGACACAATCGCGGATTTCCAGCATTGTCCCGACGTCTGAATAGCGTGATTTTCCAGTGTGCGGCTGGACAATACCGAACTGACGTTCGCCAGATTCAATGGCGCGACGCACCATCAGACGGTAGCGTGGCTCGTAAACAAACAGCGGGCATGGCACATATGGAAATGCAGTGGTACATATGAAGACGGGAACGGATGGTTCAAGATCGACTTCCTGTCGACGGCGCTTCTCATACCATTCTGGAATGAATCTTTGCATCGCTGCCTCGAGGAATTTCGTCACGGATCGTTTGGTTAACGTGAATGGAACGGGCGTTGACGATCCGCGATAGCACGAACGATACTGTTCGACAAGCGGCGACATACAAAGCGGACACGACGACGAATAGTCCATGCACCGGTCCAAGCATATCCAACAGTATGTATGACCGCACGGCGTAACCACCGGACGCCATAGCGTTCGACAGCACAGCACACATTCGAAGTCGGCAACGTCTAATTGGGCGGGATTCATTTGAACGACGACAGTTGATTTGTGCTCGATTCCTGCAAGCAATAAGAGAATATTAGTAACATCGCCTGTACAATAAGCCGCATCCTTGACCAACTTACTCCTCATCTTTTGAACTTCTTGCTGTATCCTATCTAGAAGCGACCTGAGTCGTGTGTTCGTCCTTGGAATAGTTCCGTCCGCCATCAGTCCTATCATTCGCCGAAACTGATGTCGCGTATTGTGCACGAAGTGATGATCGTCTTCGCCACAACTCGAATTCGCCTCGTCGCAATCGCTTGCGCCTATATTTTGTGTGACATGCATCATACGACGTCGACGTCGTCGTCGTGCCGTTTCAACGCTGTATGGCGTCGACGTTAACGTCGTCGTATTATGCGATCGATTCGATGGCACAAAGAAACGCTGCAGCAACTGAAATGGAAAGAAAATCGCATTAAAAACAGGACGAACTCGGAGCGTTGGCCATAAAATTGAATCCAAAGTTGATTATGGCTCTAAGTGCACACAGTAGGAGTAGCCGGCATGTGTGGACATCAAAGCAGCGGGAGTGATGGCGTATTGGGGTCGTGATTCCGCCCGTAATGAATTGAAATGTTATTTTATGTGAAGAAATTTCAAAGTTGCTAATTTGATTTGTGCAAGTACATAGTAGAGCTCTTCCTTACAAATGGAAACAAATCCGAACACATTAAATCTGCACAACTTTCATACACTCAACAAAAAGTCATAGGTAATTCCTTTTGTAATTGGGTGACAAAACTGAAGTCCTCGCGAGACCATTTGCATTAGAGTGTAAATTCACTAAGAACACTTTCAATGGAGAAGTTCTAAGCCCCCTGGCTAATTGAGTGAAATTAGCATTTTGTAGAACTCATTTCCTTCGAATAGAAAGCAGTTTCGCGATAGGTGTTAAGCTGTTCTAAATGAGATTCTTTACAGAGTACTTACGACCAATTACTGTTGGGTTTACTCTCTAATCTTTTAACAGCTTTCACTAAATAGGCATAAAAGTCTTGAGGTCAAAGTAGAGCAACCTTCGAGCTCTTTAAATTATAATATCAGACTACCGCTTTGGTGGCTAAGAAAAAAAGTAATTTTAAATATTTTAAATTCACTTCCGTTTCTTCTCTTATTGCTTTATGATTTTTTAATAGTAATTTGTTAATAATAAAGAATTGTGATTGACTAGAAATTTTCAAAAACTTTCCTACTTTGAAATTTTCACTTTTTGGGACTAGTCAAAACCAATAAAGGAAAAAGCCTAGAAACGTTTTTCTAATTTTTTTGGTTGTCAATCGGATAGTGACCAGTCCCGCATATCAAAAATAATATTGTTGCACCCAGACTGTTGGTTCTTGTGATATAAAACCATTTTTTTCCGTTTAAAACGGACCTCCCCTTCACATCTCCACCGTTCAAAAAGTAACCGCTTGAAGAGGTCCATCCAATTTACCCAACAACTTAAATTGAATACAGCAATTTAACTTTTTTATTTTTAATAGCAAAGAATTGTTATAGACCTGAAATTTCAAAAAATGTGCTACCCTGAAATTTTGTATTTTCACGTCTTAGAATATCCGTCTGTCCACCGTAGAAGCCGTACGCAAAACAGTTAGAGGGTGCGTAGTTCACAAAACCCTTGAAATATTAAGCTGAAATATGGTATTCTAGAATGGGTGAACCCCTACGAGTGGGAGCGTTTTAGGTGAGCAATTTTGGTTTCTAGAAGCAACCGAAGGCTGAAATTTGGACCTTATGTAGTTCTATGGTAGAGGACCCAATTGCAAAAAAATTGTCGATAGGGGTTGAGTGGTGTGCGAGTAGGGGGGGGGGACAATGCGGCCAAAACGCTTGAAAGCTGCAACATTCTAAAATCTATATCTCCTGAACTATTGATGTCAGATGAGTAAAGCTTTGAAGTTGTCTTAAGGGATACTAGAAGATTAGAAAAGAATTATAAAATTTTTAAGGGGGGTGGTGATGTGTGGAGGGTGAATAACTTAAAATTACAATAGGTGTGTTTTAATTGTATCAGATCCCAATTGAAAAAAAACGATGTGGATCACCCTGAAAGCTAATTTAGCAGGGTTAACAATCCTGTTGGTAAATGCCTCAGATAAATTGTTAGTAGGAAAAGATTCGTAAACTATAAGACGAAAGGGAACTGTATAAGGGTCCTAGTTTTTGACTACGAGATATGAAAAACTACCCCATCCCTGTACCTTGCTACCCCATAGAACAAAGTGCAAATACCTGCTACAAATGGTGCTGAGTTGCAAGGCGCCATCTCTAAAAATGCTGAAATAGTGACAATTTAAATAAGCTTTAGAGGGGAAATTTAATCCAAACTTTGATTTAGGATCATTTCTTTGTTGTTGTTTTCAATATAAGACGAATGATGTTGATCTTGATCCCGTTAAAAAAAAAACACCTAATATCTTCCGACTAATTAGAATTAGTGGAGTTTACTGAAGATGTAAAATTTTTGAGAGGGGAGGTGAAGGGTGGAAGATGGAGTGTAGTCATTTTCCAAAAAATTAAATTTATATATTTCATCACTTTTATATATATATAAATACATATATATATTTCATGAACCGTATCAGATATGATCTTGAAGTTTTTACAGGAGTTAGGACCAGTAGACCTCTAGCGGAGAAAAATGAGGGAGTAATGGTAGGAAGGGGTTAAAAAAATTGATTTTAATTTCTCGCAAGACGCAACGGATAGAACACTAAAAATTGAAAACTGTATAGTGGTACTATAGAGACATCCCAGAAAAATAAAATTGTTGATAGGGGTAGCAAGAAACGGGGGTGGGGGAGGTTTTTCATATCTCAGAAACGGCTTCTGTTAAAAAGATGAAACTTAGTATCTTTGTGTAGATGTGCTACTAGAGTAATTAAATCTAAAAAAAGGCTAACAGTCTGGGCTCAACTCTATTATTTTATGGGTTGAAGTCCGAGATTTTTGAGATGCGATGTGGGTAACTATGGGACAGAGGCGAATAACTAGGAGGATATTTGGAATGTTATTTTTTCGGTTGTCAGTCGTGTAGTTACCTACACCTACATCTCAGCATTTAACACGTTTCGGACTTCAGCCCATAACATAATAAAGTTGCGCCCAGACTGTTGGCATGATATTTAAAATGTTATTACAATTTACCGAAATACACTGTGTTTGCAAAGGTTTGTGGAAGCCAGAAAAAACTGGAAGGTAACTATCAGAGTATCGAACTAAGAATCGTTTCTTGAAAGAAAAAGCTCCACAGCTCGCACTAAACTATTCTGTTTTATTCCTTATTTACAATAAAGATAGTAGTATCAGAACTAGGACTATAAACGGTGTTAGACTTATTTTTCATCCTACTTGGACGGAAGATCTTCTCGGAATACGAGACAGCATCCTGATCTTGGTAAAAAACTATATTTTTCAAGTTCGAATTGTAGAATTGGTGATTTAATGTGCCCAGGCTATGAAATTTTGATAGGTGTACCCCAAGGACCAGTGTTGGGTCTTTTCACTTTATAATTTGGCGGCTATGTTGCTGCACAATCCAGTGCTGGTGCAAGTATCCAAGATATTTTTTTGACGGTTGGGTTGATCTGAAAATCCGAACCCTTGCTTAGGTTTTCGATTAAGAAGAGGCGGAGTGCTAGAATCACCACGCTCACTAGGTCCCATACGGGCCCATTGCGAAAACCCTTAAGTTTCGGTTTAACTCCGAAATTACTATTTAAAAAAAAAACATATACACGTGACAGATACAATAGAGTATGAGAGGGAAACCACTTGCTAAGCCAGCATCCCACAATTCTCCAAAATTGCATTACAAAATGACACAAGAATACAGAATAGTTGTCCATGTATTTTCGCCAGATACATAGTCTTTACCGTATTTGAGTAATTAATTTTGGCAAATACTATGGTTTTAGAACGTTCCCGGGATCCTAGACAGTCTCCAGCAAATCCCAAGCGAAAGTACCCTCCCTGCCTGATTCAATTAAGAAACTTATTGGTAACTTCTAGTTTTAATTGAAGAAGACTTCGAAATTAACTGCGAATTTACTTCATCAATACCACACAATAATTGCAACTCCAATTTTAAACCCTCTCACAACTTTGCATCCCATCCCGACATAAATCAAATTTTCCTTTTATTTAGCCGTGCTCCTGCAACGTTCTACAATTACCCAAATCGAATTATTAAATTGAAATTTAAGTGAAAACTTACCCGACTAATTTCATTTCGAAACGACGATGACGTTATGCACGACATCTTCGTGTCAAGACTGGCGGCTAGACATTGCGATATCAGTGAGTCTTCACTTCGACCTAGTTCGGCTAGTGCAAGGGCTCGTCTATGATAGGCCTGTAAATAAATAAATGAAAGAAAAAAAATCAAACAACATTTCGAGAAGTTTTTTCCGATAAATTATGAATTAATTTTAAAATAAGTTGAATATTAAAACAGGGTTATTGTGTAGTCATCGGTCAAAACAACCTTTTCCAGACACCCTTTCACAGATATCGAAAAAAAAATCTTTAAATTTCACGCACAGATGGCGGTGAAGTTATAATTAAAAGTTTAACTAGAAAAATCGTCTGATGGAAATACTTCGGGCAGTTTTCAGTCGGGATTTACGCAAAAGGAGAAAGTAAAATCGATATGCAAATTTTATTTACCGAAATCAAGAACTGAAATTTATTATGCAAGGACAAAATAGCTCGTGTTTCATGGTTGTCCTTTTTTTTGGCTGGTTACGCTGTTGCTTCAGATTTTCTACCAACTATAAATCGCATAATTCGAAAGCAATTTGACCGAGAATTGTCGGAAAAGGACAGGATTCCTGGAAGAAATCGATTGCTATCTGCTCACAGGAGCGATTAATATGATGATAACCGGGGGCGGTAGCTCGAAAACGGTAGGGAAAAAGTGTAGGAAAAAGGATCAAATTCAATTGACCGTTGAAGATGTTTTTTTGAATGGTTCAATTTTGATGAAAAATTCGAGATTGCAACCAAACGACTAGTAGAAATAAAGTAATTTTAAGAGTGAGTTTCATAAGGATGAAACGATTGATTTCACAAGGACACATATAAAAAGATGTTGAACATTCCGGGAAAAACTCATTAAAATGAAAAGCCCTCGTACCTATCAAATATCAAATATACATTTTTTTATATGAATGTCCGTAATAACAAAATTCATCATTCCACACCCACATTGTTCTCCACCCAAGTTAGAGTTGAAGAAGTATAGCCTAGTTCCTAGATACAGTGATTAACAAAATTTTTTTTTTTTAGTTTCGAAATAACAGAAAGTTTGCTCATACCGGAGTCTTACTTCAAGGGAAACAAATTCGGTAGTGGTTACGGACGTATTAGTTGAACCTCCTCTATTATTCAATTTATATTCAAGTCTAGTAGCACTTCTGTCTTATTGGATCTCTGCTTGCTGAAAGCTTTTACGCTGCAGCCAGGAATGTGTTCTATGCAGAACCCGTGGAAGCAAATATCGTATTTCATTTTTCTGAATTTACTACGTAATCAAATAAACGCTCATAGATGCAACTTTCAAATTGCTTCCATGTATCTTCTTCTTGGTTTCTTTCGCTTGCCTTTTTCATAGTGTTTGTCAATTGGAGATATTAGATATTCGCGAGTAGTTTATAGCGAACTTTTATTTAGACTATGCCAAAGAAAATGTTTAATTTCGCGATTTTCATTATGTAAGGAAAGTAATGCTTTCCTTGCTTCCATGAACGCCACGCCACTACTCCCAAGGAATATCAAGAACTAAATCTGTCCACTGTAGAATATATAACATAGCAACATCAGTACACTTCATGAATACGTGAACTCATTTCATTATGTTTAAGTTAATTCGACATTGCATATTCCGCACGAGTCGGAATAATAAATTTCTGATCCTTACGCCCCCAAAAAAATAAAAAATCAGTTCAACCCCACACGGCTACAATGTCCTCCTGACCTCCTTAAGAATTGCAATAAAGTTGCTCTTTTCTAAAAAAGTTTATTTTGAATTTTTCCGACCGTTGGCAACATTTTTCGATTTTCCCCTGAAAACTTTATGTTGTATTATACGCTCGACTTCAATTATAAACCCTTTTCGAGTAAAGAGGGAAGAGCCTTCCATTTTTTCAGGGTTAGTCGACAACAAGAAACTAGAGGCTTAAGTAAATATTTAGCCATCAAATTAAATTCATTTTCCATACGAATTATGAGGAAAGGGCTTGAAAAATTCATCAGATCCATGATGAAAAAGTTCATGACTTTTGTAAAAGTTAAGAGGAAAATAGAACGATATGTTTGAATAGGGTTTTCCAGGAAAAGTCCGTATCGTATTTTATTGGAAATTATCCGAGCAAGTAAATAACGTTTTAAAAGGAGTATATCAGATTTATGAAGTTTGAAATTTTCCTTTCATCCTTTTTCTTTGTACAATTGGCGTCATTATTCGGAACCCTCGAAAGTAAAGTGTATGTAAATTGCAATGAAAAGTTGAGTTTTGGAATTAATGTTCTTTGGTATCTACAAGAAGCTCTGGACACTCCCGAATTCCATTCAAATATAAGACGGATGTAATGGGGGACTGGCTATATCCAAGAAATGTAAAAAATCTAAAACAAAGTTCGGGAAAAATCGAAAAGCGATAAAGGTGCCAACGATACTGATATTCTTAAAACACCAATTATGATTTTGGATCACCGACCAGCTAAAGGTGCAATCTGGCTGGTACTGCCGACTTTGCTTTGCACTGACAACCGTCAACTGCCGAGCAGTCGCAAACAGACATGACAGCTTATTTTTGCCTGAAGCAGTAGTCTACTGCAGGCAGTTACTGCTGACCGCGACGGTCGAAACTGCTATCCAGATTGTACCTTTATCGAAGTTAAAAGTTCACAAGCTGCCGGCAGTTACTGCTGACCGCGACGGTCGAAACTGTCATCCAGATTGTACCTTTATCGAAGTTAAAAGTTCACAAACTGCGCTCAACAGTTTTACCGAAGTCGTATCGAAGTTATAGCCTCCGGAAAATCAAAATTTTAAGTTAGCTTGCTGGTAGGAGGAGGTGATTTGTTTTGCGCTCTGACTCGTCCTCCGAGCTCAAAAGTTTGTTTTTACTGAATCTCGGTTCTTTCTATATTTTTAAGTGTAGGTTAAGAAGCACTTTTACGGCAGCCGTGGAATTGATGCCAGTGATACCCAGGCGCCCAGTGAGTTAATGAGTCTATCAACGATGGTATATATCCAGTAGGTTAGTTTTGGACTCAGTACTCAATTGTTTCCGCGAAGGCTCCTGCAGGTCGAGTGAGAGATGCTGGCCCTTTCAAGAACTTTGTCTAAATAAGCATCCCAAGTAAACGTTTTCATCCAGGATGACTCTTATGACTTTCACCACTCCAAAAAAACTACGCCTAGATAATTTTTCCTTACACTTTACTTTGGTGAATGCCACAATTGTCCTTTTCTTTGTGTTGATACCCAAACCTACTTTAGAATACCAGGTTGCTATCTAGGGTATTTTTAACAAGCTGTGTCAACCTTGCTTCAAATTTACCTCTAACAAGGATGGCAAGTTCGTCAGTGTAATCCTGTACCGTACACTGTACTAAATGTTTGCTACTTTAAAATTAGGCAATGGGATACCAACTTAAATTATAGAAAAATTACACTGCATTATGTACACAACACAATAATCTGTAAATCGTTACAGACAAATATGTAATGCGACTACATGCTTTTCCATAGTTTTTACACTTTACAGATGTACATAAGTCATGTAAAAAATACATTGCATTCTGTACTTTACACACTAGTGTTTAAATTGTTACAGATAAACATGCATTATTATAATCAGACACATATTGAAACTCGATAAAGCACATTTCGTAAAAAATCATTATGAACTCTTACCGATCAAAGCACTAGCACAAACTATCACCTATCACGTAAACTGACTGCTATCGTCGTCAACAGCACAGTGATGAATTTGCTAATAAGAGCAAATACAGCAACTTCACTCAAAACTAGAATTAATACATAATAATATGTACGAAACTATACAACTCTATTGAATTTTACACAACTTCATTTAAACTTGCATATTCTTATGTAATTTTTACAGAAATTACACCATTTACACATGTTATAGCAAATAAGCACATAATTTCCTTAAATTTACGTTCTAATTGTAAAAATACATTAACCCTACAGTAACAATTACTCCTTTTGCGAAAAAAATTTTCTATGTATTTAACTGGCAACTAATGCCGACATAAAACAGACAAGTTTTCCCGACATCCCGAAATAACTACATCAATTTTATTTATAAAAAGACTTCTTTCTTTCCAAGGCAAACTATTTTTCGTATGAAAAGCTTATCCTTGAAGTACAATTTGAAATTATAAGAACCTCATTGTAACAACCTGTAAGAACCTCATTGTGACATTGTTTTGTCCATAGATTTCTGTTTCATATTTGTTGCTGCTTCACCTACAATCCTCTAATTTATTTTCAGTGAAACCTGTTGTCTGTTGATGACAGCAACTAATTACCCGCTCCCTGTTTTACTGAACCTGTCCCAAATCACCCTCGATGTACGAATCCGGTTAATGTCCCTGTAGTTTCGAAAGTATTGTAATTATAGGCTTGAAAAGTTTTCCAGTTTTCAGCTTAATTGAAATCGATTTACTGCAGCTATTGTTCACACCGCGAACAAACACGAAATTCCACGGCAGAGGTGTTTATACAAAATATTTACCTATGTTGTAAATAATTGGACAGGTGTACACACTACAGTTCGCCGAAGCTACACAGAACTTATACACTCTTGCTAAGTCATCATCAAATTTGACGACAATATTGATTTTGCTGTTCACGGGTCAAGGGTCGGAGCAGAACTTTTAAAGTGCTATTAAAGTCCACCACTCCATGAACCCGCACTCTGTGAGGGGTTTCGTTCTCCCTGCCACCCAGTCAATGTTGCCAAATACCACCGCCATCTATATCGGACCCCTGTGGAAAATCACAAGCGCTAAATAGGGCGGCGGGCGTATAAATTCGGACCTAATTACAACATTTTCCGTAATTCAATGGCAAAATGCCAAAGAAGGAATTTAATTGCGACTTTTTTCATTTGCTCGCCACTTTTAATTGTGATGTGATGTTGTAAAATGAATTTTTGCTCTCCTAAGTTTATCAATTTGTACTTAACCTTCGTCAAAAAAAAGCAATAAAATAAAAACAAGAAAAACGAGTACTTTTTATCGGGGAATGAATTGCTGGATGTTATGCAACTTCGTTATCAGAGTCAAGGCATTTCGGTTTTGCTTGATTGTTACTATTATTGTTTTCGAGCAGAAAAGAATAATAAATCAAATAAACGCCATACCACTCCTCATGTCTTATTACATATATTTTTTGCATTCGACCTTCAGTCGTTAACCACATTAGGCCCGCGCAATGTAACACATCGCACAGGTTGTCATTGCAACAGCCGTATTCTATTTTATTTATAAATATTTGCACTATCCAGTAACACGCGGATTTCGTGTTCCACATTTTTCCAGATCGAGAAGCAAGCAGGAAATAGTAGAGCAAAGATAACAAGGCCAGATACTTGGAGTTTATCAAGGCAATAATTCCGAATGGGCTTCATATCGGGAAGTATACATATGTGGAATTTTCGGATGGTAACAGTTTAGGGAAACTTGAAATAGCGCAGATTGAAAAGTAAAGGTCGTATAACTGGTAACACGTGACCATCATAGGCTCTTCAGAAGATTGACCGTGAAAACACAACTTCATAGTTCATACCCACGTGCCCATCATACAGCAGAAATAGCACTGATCCACATACGTGACATCAAATAAGTTTACATTCAGTGCAAGTCTAAAGCTTAAGGTGCTCTTACACGAACGATTAAAATTGCTTAATTCGCAGCAATATTCGTCAATTTTGACGTCACGAAAATATAAAGCAACACACAGTTAAGCTGGCTACAGACTTATCGCGTTTCGCCTATTTCGCGTCATTCGCGTCTTTTTCGTGAATAGTGTGTAGAGGTTTCTCGTGAGTTTCTCGCGTTTCGTTGTTCTCGATTCGCGATTTGTACGTGTTCTCTGCTGGAGGCGGTTTTTTTTACGACATCTTGTTTTGACGAGAAAGTAACGAAAAATACGCGAGACGATTTTTCGTGAGTTTTTGGTTTTTCGTGGTTAATGTCAAAAGTTTGGACTTGCATGAGTTCAGAAATTGTAAATAAGTGAACTTCACGAAATGTAAAGAAACCACGAAAACGCGAAACTTGCAAATTGTGTGTACAATTCTTTCTCATGTTCTTGCAAGATTCATGTGAAATAAGACGAGAAACTCACGAAATGCGAAAAAAAAAGAAAAGCAGGAGTCTGTAACCGGCTTAACAATAGCAACGGGCGATGTGGATAAACTTTTCATCAACTCATTCCAGAATTGTGATGAGCGATATTGACCAATATCTAGCAATTCGGCAATAAGGGCTTACACGAGCACGAGAATATTTGTACACTATCTGCCAGCATTTGGCAGCGAGAATAGTCAAATATCTGACAGCGTGGCAGGCAGTGCAAAACTAGCTAAAGGTTAGCCAAGTAGATGTGGCTTTTGTGTGATTATCTTCGCAGAAGATCTGAATCACCTTACCATACAAAGTCCTTTCTATCATTCAATGGCGGTCTGTTAACAGGGCAATATTTTAAATTTTAGTTGGTGCACAAAAGCGGGCGTAAAATAAATTCCTTCTTTGAAATTTTCTTTTAAATTTGATCGGGTTCTTATTTCCTTCGAAAAGATATGATCGATGGTATGAGAATCCTGCCAATACTGATATACGGTGCAGGTAAGGATTATGCTGCTGTCGTCGCTGTACCTGGCTGGTGGTTACCAATTTTTTTAATCTCAAGTCCCAACCAAACTCTTTCTTGCAACTTGATTTGTCGCACAAATTGATTTTCCACGACAAATTTTCAACCAATGTCCTTGCAGCTTTATACTCCACTACTACATTGCTACGCTGACAAAAAGTAGATTGCTATTGCACGCACAGTCAACTTATAGGCTATATACAATAAGCATCAACTTTTTTGCATACGCCATACGTGGTAAACTCTATAAACGCTTTTCTGTCTAATCAAAGTTGGTGACCCCGAGATTTTTTTTTTATATAATTTAAACATTTCGGTCACTTCCAGATATGATCAATTTCAAATTTTGAAGCTAATAGCATGGGTATAGTGCCTTCTTATACATAGATAGCTTCAAACCTCCTCCGCAGCCAATATCTCTTTCGGAAATTCCAATAACATTTAAATGTTTCACATATCACACACTGTGAACTTATGACACCAATCTTAATCGCAAACAACGTCAAGCTATCGCACTATGTGCTAATATGACTAAGTTGACAATTAGCGACAAACAAGACAAGAAAATATAAATAAATGCCAAAATGTGTAGATATATAAGTATATATAAATAAAAGCGATTGCAATTATACACCTACCACCAGCAAATGCTTCTAATCAGACAAACACGATAAGCTTTTGCAAAAAAAGAAAGAAGAAGAAGAAGAAAAAAAATTTGCAAATCATAGAGAAGAGGTCGTTGTACGCGCAACGTCGCAATTTTTATAAAGCAAAACAACGATGACCTCAGCGAGCTTTTTTTTGCCTCGCAGTTGTTATTGTCGGCTTTGTGTGGCTATTATCTGGGCATACACACACGCCATAACAAAGAAATTTCGATATATTGCGCTATTTATATATCAGTCATTTCTTCTTTTTGATATAGAGAAAATGAGGGGGTGGAAAACATTGACAACATGTCCGTCTATCCGTTGTTTTTTCTATTAGATAATATCCTGAGAAATTAGCACAGATAATAAACTAAACGCGAGCAAATTTGGCTGAGTTTTCAGTTCCATGACACATTTTTTTTGACAATAGTGCTCTTGGAGATTTTTTTGGATTTGAGCTACGAGTATTATAAAAGGCATAACTATTCATTCAATTCTTATTGGTCTTTCACTTTTACTGATTTCTAGTTTAACTACCCCACTATCAAACTACCTTCGATAAGGCCTTATCGAGGCTACGAAGCAGGGAAATAGCTTCGGTAAGACCTTATGGTTCGGTATTTCAATGTAGAATTGACTTTGTAAGTTTCGTAACTATGTAATTCCAAAAAGTTAACTGGCAGTTAACTTGTTAAGCGTATTTCCAAAAACGTTTGGTTTCAAGTTGGTAAATTTTATGTAAGTAAGTATACCTAACAGTTTAAGTTAGTAAGTATGCTTATGATAAGTATGCTTATGATAAGTATGCTGCTATTGATAATAAGTAAATTCAACAAACAAAAACAATTATAGTCAATTTAGAAATTATTTCAAATTTTTAAGGTTATCAACTGGCAAATGTCAGTAAAATATAAGCAAAAGTTAACTGATACCTGAAGTATGAGTTAAATTGCAAGTTATTTTTACTAACACTTTGTAGGTTATCTGATACAGAAATATGGAAAATTATTTTAACTATCAGTTAATCCAAACTACTCGAGTTAACTTTATATTGAAATAGCGGACCTATGAAGGGAAGTTTGCTTGCTAATACATTAGTATTGCTGAAAATCAGGTCGTTTCACAAGTTTTCAAAAATGTTTTTTATCAAATTCGAAATTTATTCTTATTGAAACAATTGGCAAGGAATATGTATAGTTAGTTTTAGTACCTAGTCAAAACCAATAACAAACAAACTATATTACCTCTCTGTACACTTTATTGCAATATATTATTTAAAAAAAAATTATTTTGATCCGCGAGCTTTTGGAAAGTTTCGTTCAAAAGATGTGCTCTATTGGTCTGCTGTTGCTAAATCCCTTTCAACGAAATTGGCTGGTAATTATGTCCCCGTCGACCTGTTCTGATCTTTAATTCTCGAAAGTCGCAAAAGATAGAAAGCTAAAAATTGGTATCTATTATATATACAGCTACCAGGCCCGCTAGAAAGATGAAACTTAATACCTGTATGTAGATGTACTACTGTATAACGTAATGATAACATGTACACGACCTTCTTTAAAACCTCCTTTAAAACTAGTGCTATCGCAATATCGATAAAAAGTGTACTGATGACCCTTTATCATGGACCCATTCATAATTATGTCAAATCGCAACCAAAAAACTTGAAAAGGAATTAAGGAAAAAGATTGACTTTCATTATTGAAAAATGTAAGCTGAGATCAAATCGATGTTAAGATTTTGCAAACCTACTTGCTAGCTACATGATTTACAGAAAATTTATTCGATTTTTAAAAAATCTGAGAACCTTCATGAATTGCTTACAAAGAAAGCACAACAGCATCCAAAGAAATTAGTAATTCTGTTGAGAACAATTTTGTGTGTATAGATTCCGTCGTGCAACAAGACAAACCAAATTAAGTTTAATCTTTTGGGTTTTTTTTCTCAATTAAGCAAAACAAGAACATTATTAAGAAGATTTTCTGAAGACTGTGACTTATCAAACTTTTTTCTACTTCTAATCTTCAACTCAAATTTCCGAAGAAATATTACTTTGAAATTCTTGTTTTAGTAATAGGGAGTTATGTTGAAATGATGTTTAGTCAATTTACTAGTAAAATGTTTGTTTGTCAATTTTTTTTCTATTTTGTCTGAAATATTTGAAGAGCAAAATGTGACGTATTTGATGTATTTCTACAATGTTATTGTAAAGTCAAAATTTGGTCTAGTCTACAAAATAGTGATATAAAACAAAACGATTTGGTAAATATTCACTGAATTTTAACGCTGAACGCGATGCGCGTCCGTGAAGCGATGCGGCAGGACAGCTGACTGCTTTTCTTCGCATCGATTGCCAATTTTCTAATTTCATGCGTAGGAGGGTTCAGAATTTTTACAATTGACGGTTCCAGTTAATAAAAATCGTTAATGAATGCCTACAATAAAAAAAAGCGTTACGTTCGTAGGATACAAACAAAATACGTTAGTATTTGTGAATACCATATTATTTAACATTTCACAGTTTTTGTAAGGGATTCAAATCGCTCATTGTAATTGGTATCGCGCTATGACTGCGCGATGCGATTGTATAAGTATCGCATCACCTTAACTATAATTCCTCCTTCACTCAATTATTTTCCGAAAAACTGGGTTACATGAGAAATAAATTTAGGTCGAATATAAATGAAACAAATTATAGCAGCGTTCTGTAGGTGAAGAAAAATTTAATTTTAAATGAAGAAATACAACGTGCATGTTAACGCTTTTTAAGACGAACTTTAAAGGCGTCAACCCATCGAGATAAATCACTTACACCCTACTTACAGGACTCACTTACGTGTAACAAATAGAGCACTTCATGATTCACCTAAGAATCGTAAGTGAATTCAACTGTGAAGATACACTTCATTTATCGTTAGTGATTCACTTGCAACGCTTTAAGTTGAATCTGTCAGTGCAATGTCACTTGGTGAAAAAGTAATTCAATTGTTTTATAACTTTAATATTACTTTATAAAAACTTGTAGTAAGTAGCGTAAAAATAACACTTCGAATTTTTCCACTTTGTGGTCAATTAAAAAGTGGAAACAATTTTTTTTCTTTTCCTTAAAATGAGAGGAAAATGCAACAATGTTAAGCTATTTATATTAAGAAATAATATATAAGAAATAATATAAATAGACAAGTTGAAACATTATTTATCGCATTTAAATTTTTTCATAACTCTACTCAACATAGCTGCTCACTAAAATAAATTACAGATTAAAATCGCTTAGTTAACAAGGAAATAAAAAGCCCATATTAAGAACAATTAGGACAAAAGCCAGCCAAAACAATTTAGATACGAATCTCGTAAAAATATTCCCCACACTCAACGCGTGAATCTTTTCAAGAGTTTCCGCCCCTAAAAGGGTTGTAAACATATTTACTTTTTTGGTGTCCTCACTTAATCCTCGGTTCTAAATGTTGAGTTGTTAATACCGATGTTAACGTAATTTATGAAAAACTGCTGCGAATAATATGAGGGTCATACATTGTAGTTAAAAAAAAAGATTAAAATCTAAAAGGAGATGGAAATGGCTTCGTCGAATATTTAAAGTGCTATAAACTTTCAAGATTAATCGCAATTGGAAGGTAAAAATTGTTTGAAGAGAAACAAAGCGCTCTAGAAAAAGTACAATGGAGCTTAGTGGGCGTTCTTCAAAAATGTCCATTTTCAAGACCGCATTTCTTTCCCATAATGTCACGCCCTTAGCGTTGAGCTTCATATATCCTAGCAAACAACCAAAAATTTCATCGAACTGGTTGAAATATTGGGTGATTTTCAGTGCCACTCACTTACCTATAGTGTAAGGTAGCGATAGCAAGAAATTCAACGATTAATCAACAGTCAGCGATTAATCAACAGTTGGGATTACGTGTTGGGGGTTTACTCCACTGACACCGGGAAACAACTAACATTTAATCATAATTGCTTCTATGGTAGCTTACCATAAAAAAGTCAATTAACATAAAAAACCCGTTAAACATGCTACAAACCTGGCTGCAGGCCCAGGCCCGATTTCGGCTGTCGCGCCATTGATGATAAAACATGTTAATAATATAAGCACAAAACGGCAAATTTGCCGGCACCGTCCAAAATTCTTAGAAGTGAAATTGTGAAGGTTTAATTCAATATACCAAATAAGAAAGTTGTGCCATCCTCATTGTGTCAGTAGTACGAAATCTTCAGGTTTCAAGCAACAAGTTCAATTTCAAAACGGCATCAAAGGAGATTAGGAAACAGAATACAACGCTAAGATTGCAGGACAGTTTATTCTCTTTATTTAAAATTTCTTGACTATTAAATCAAAATTTTAAAATTAACCTGCTTGAACTATAAATTGATCAGATGACATTGGCAATAAGCAGTTGATTTTCTTCTACTGAATTCCAAATTTCGAAGTTAAATTAAATTATTTATAAACAGTTTTTTTTCACCCTCACTATGCCAAAGCTACGATCGAAAGAAAATTGCAGACTACAGTAATGAGTATGTAAAACAAGAGATTTTAAGAAACAAAGTTTGATTTGCTTTGCCATACCGATAAGGGGTAGAAAAAAATTCCTTTGAAATGGGTTTAGGTCATATGAAAAAACTTTAGATTGCGATATCTCACAAACCAATAACGATAGAAAAATTAAATTCGGTTCTTGTAATACAAGTCGATAACTGGAGTTGGCTGAAGGAAGTCGGGGAGTGTTTAGAAATTTTTCTGAAATTCACGTCCCATTTTACAAGAACAGTTTAAAAAGTAAGCCTAATAGATCCGTAGCAGGAAATAGTTTTAGAGGATTTTGGTGTAGGGCGCGAAAAATAAATAAAGGTAGTCTGGTACGAAGGAGGGTGGTGGTTTTACTTTCTATAGAATCGATTTGATCACACCGGTCCTACTCTTGGTGACACTCTGGCCTGGCCGATACTGGGGCGTCAGTAATTTTTTTTCAACTCCCGTCCCGTCCCGTCCAGTCACACATAAGTCTGCTACGCTACCCACTAGGTTAATCTCTAACATTCTCGCGATAGGGTCAAAGCCGAATCAAAATTGATTTTGAGAAACAAAAAATATTTTTGCTAAGATGTACCCAATACAGAGCCAAATAACCAAATTCTTGGCCCGAGACTGGTCTTGTTGTTTTGTTATTACGAAGACAATACCGATGGGCGGGCAATACCATGCCAATTCTGGGCAGTGTACGCAACTCTGGTTTCGCACATGGGTAATAGTAGAAAGTTGAAACTTGGTAAGTATTTATATGTAGATCTTCTAAAGAGAATATTTCAAATTTCCCATCAATATTTTCAATTTTTTAACGTTGGTACGAAAAAGGGTAATGGAGGAAAAATGATTAGTGAATATGTGATGCATATTTTTCACGAATTTCGTTATATCTCTTAGGTCTTCTAAAATATTGCATTAATTTTTATTCTACGGAAATTCGAAAGGTTGGAGTCTTGGACCACACTCGTGGCAAACGTAGATAGCTCCAACGTTAGTTATAAAGGGTTTTCCAATAAGGACTTGACAACTTTTTTTCAAAATAATATAATTTAATTTGCAGACGTTGTTCCTTCGTGTACTTTACCATGATAAAAATGTTAAGTTTACTGAATAAATTGACAGTGACAGTTTGATGATTAGTGAAAGGGTGCGTTCACAAATTGAATTCAAAGTTGTCAAGTCCTTATTGGAAAACCCTTTACATACATTTCACGAATAGCATCGGTACATCAGAATCTTGGATTGGGAACGAAAGTCCGGTTTATACCATGACTGCATTAAACACCTACGGAGGATACTTAAGTCAATCTCTAGTAAGTATCTACTGCTCCCTGTCTTGCTGGGCCATCAAAACTGTCCTCTGTTAATTACGCGTTAAATAAAAAAGATACGACATGCATTCTTTGTGTTTTCATCATTAATTTCTCAAACTGCCCACAACCGTGCTAAGTACTTTCAATAGTTATGCGAATGTGAAAATTACCGTCCCGAAACGATAATTAAAGTACTGACAAATTTCATATGTCACGATACAATTAAAATCCGTCCCATCCACATAATTGCTCATCGTCTTACGATCGCCACAAAGTTTTGTTGCGTCTAGAAAGTAACAAGTACGAGAAGATTCATTGCCCTTCGTTAATTCAATAATTGTACTGAAATAGCGCTGCATAGTCTGCTCCTGTGGGTGGGCGGGGACAAGAGGAAACTGGACGTTTTTTATGCCACAAACTATACTTAACGTCATCTCAAGAATACCAGTGATACGTACGGACTGCGTAAGTGCGTACGTGTCACTGGTATTTAAAAAACAGAAACTTGTTCGTAAAACTCGTTCGCTGCAGCACGCAGTCCATTGAAATGCATTCAGTGCTCCAGTGCAGAGTGGCGTTTCGAGGTCAAGCTGAAGATTGTTCAACTTGAAAATGTCGTATTTAAACGTTAGCGTTTTTGGCAGGCAAAGCAGCGAAAAAGCTCGCGAGAAAAAAAATACGATACCAAACACAACAACGTCGAAAATCAAAATATAAACAAAAACAAAATAAGTAAAAGTAAAATCTTATTTATATAAATAGATTAGAGAACTGACCTTGGCTGACGTGGGACGACTTTTCAGTGCATTATCTGCATCCGCCAGCGAGCTTTGGAAATGATTCAAATTGTAAAGAACTTTGGATCGCAACAGCAAACTGCTGTGGTTACTGGGAGCTGAAATTATTTAAAAGTAGAAAAAAAATCAAAATTAGTTAAAAGTCACTTTTTCTTTGTTCATAAATTGGAGAATGTGAAATTATTTTTAAATACGTGTTATGATAAGATACAGAAAAACAAATTTTTAATTGCGCACTGCAATTATTGTTTATTAAGTTGTGTTATGTAAACAAAGGTAGGAATTGATTTGTTTGTTCCGTGACGATTATGATTACGATTCTATACTTCATTTTACCTTTCAGTATGGAGCGAGACAGATAAAAATGGAAGTGATTCAGATGTCACGAACACATGTTTTGATGGACGCAATCATGAAAATTCAATATGTCTAGATTCGTTATACATATCCTGTTTACCGGTGAATCATTTCCGCACTATAATAATAATAATAATCAATGGCGTAACAGCCCAAATTGGTCCTCGGCCTTGAAGTAATGCTAGAGTTACTTAATTACGAGACCAACTGAATTCTAGGAGGTGAAGTGGTCAGCCACACGGTCGTCCGTGATTATTACCCCGATTTTAACACAGGTACTCATGTACAGTTGAGTGAACTGGTAGTCCAGCACCCAATTCTATTCTCGACAATTACTTGACGCCAAACAGATTCGAACCTGGTACCAGGTGCACCGGAGGCAAGTGATCTAGCCACTAAGCCACCCCAGACTACCATTTCCGCACTATACTATTTTTTTATTTCCAAACCGATGTCAGATTTTGTATTTTTTCATTCAAATTCAATAGGAACATAGGGTGTTCTTAAAAAGACACGAATTTATACAATTACTCAATAACTGAAGGAAGTGGAAGTGGAATCGATGTCACAGCAGATCTATGCGATATAATCATAAATGCCTCCTTGGAATAACCAGGGGGTTGAATATCTAAGAACCCTGAAAGTATCGGAGAGCCGCATTTAACTAATATGATAGAGTTCTAAAAAACCGTGTACGGGTTGGTACAACCCATTTACAGCGTCATGACCGTATATCCAAAAATCCTTTTTTTTTATGTAAACGCCTTAAAACTAACTTAAGCTTGTAAAAATGAACATGAATTCGATTTTTCATTGAACTTAGAAGATATATCGGAATTCGTGAAAACATACAAAGTGCTACAAACAAACTCCGAGACTCGAACCAAATCTGAGTAACTGGTAGGACCATATATGTGTACAGACCGGCGTTTAAAAGCTGTGAACCTCCTCTTCTCGGTAGTACCAATTTGAATTAAATCGGTCGATATTTAGCAAATTTATGACAGTTCTCCCAAAACAACTTGTTTGTTGATGTTGAAAATTCCATCAACAATCAAAACAATGCTCATTACATTCTTCGATAGCAAAGGAATTATCCACAGGAAATTCATTCAAACTGACTAAACAATTAAGTCGTGATCCAGTAAACACGAAAATGCATCGAGTAACACCTTACACATTGTTCGTAAATTTTTGGCTCGGAATCAAGTCTCTGTTTTCAATCATGTGACGTATTCACCTGATTTGGCTCCATGCAATTTCTGTCTTTTCCCAAAATTGAAATTGAAAGGATGATTTTTCTATGATAATTCGGCCATCAAAACAGCTTCAACGCGAGCACTAGAGGCAATTTCACAAAATGAGCAAGAGCATGTATTTGAATCATTGTCAAATTACTGTAACAAGTGTATTGAAACTGGAGAAGAATATTTTGAATAAAAACAATTAAAAAAATCAAGATTTTTACTTTTAATAATGTTTTCCGTGGCCAGTCTCGAAACCTATTTGTCGGACTGTGTACATCGAATTATGGAAAATCATGAAGACCGTTTCTAGACACCTAAATGCATAAAGGGTGAACAAAATAAATATTTATTCGATATCTCGGCAGACCTAAGAGATCTAAGAGAAGCCCCCCTTCTCACAATGTGCAAGCCCCTCTTCTCGTATAACAGATCTCCTATAGTACATATAAATGAATGCACCATGTAGTATGTATCGAAAGTTTACCACCCACCTCTGTACCGTGCTAACATTATTAACACTTATATTTTGAGAGCGTGCCCCTACAACGGCCCTATACAGACGTCAACTTTGAATTTTATTCTTTTTACCCTCAGCCCTTGGCAAAGCCTGCATTTCATCTTTCTGACGTATGTGAATGATTGGAAATAAGTCAAGTAAGTCAACATTATTGGACTCCCATCTACAAATGACCTCTCATCAAAAGCTTCAACCTTGTGACCTGTAAAGTTCATAAGCTATAAATCTCATAATGGCTTCACTCTATCTTTCGACAGTTTCGCACACATCACTTAATGCTTTACTTCCGACCTCTTTCACCCAAGTACAAATGGAGGTCAATAAAAATTTCAAATTTCAAATTTGTAGCATAAGCGGTTTCTGAACCACCATTTTTCGTCCTCACATCCAGGGTCGCCGACTTACCCCCTCAATGTTGGAGTCACTTAAAAAAGTCCATCCAGAAAATCTACTACAAAAAACTTAACTTAAGATTTGACGAGACCTGGGAGCTACGAATCTTCAAACGTGTTTGCGTACGGCGATTACGGTGTAAGAACAGACTTTTTTAAATCAAAATACGATATTATTCAAAAAAAATTCTAGTTCTACAATTTAAAAAAAAATTATCTATAGGTAAACTGTTTCACCGGTTATTATGCGATAACTTTTGTTGGAAAATTAACTTTCAGGATACCCTCCAATTTACTAAAATTGAATTCCGATTTACTAAAATCAAATGTTTAACTTAAGAACTCACTCGATGATCGAAGAATGTTCATTGTTCAATGTGCTAAAATTACTATTCCATAGTAGCTGGCAACGCTGTAATAACTAAAGTGCAATATTTACGACAATTTTCAATAATTTATTTATTTCTAATTTTACGACTTTCGCGAATTTCATTATCAAACTGTTCTAGTTTAAAACTGAATTTCATTTCAAAATAATGAAGGAAAACGATGCCAAAAAATACAAGACATGTCGAAAATTCACTGAATAATTCGTGACTGTAACGAACAACAAACTTATTAATTTATGTGACATTTATTGGAAGTAATATTGAATTTTATTGCCGAAATTTCACAGGAAATAATAAGTGATACATCCCACACTCATTCAACTGGATACAAATGTTTACATCATAATTAGGTTTTCTCACAAGTTTGAAGTGCAATATCAGCGCATGAATATTGATTTTTGAACTATTCTGTTTCTTAAGAGATAAAAATAACCTTAAATTAAGATTTTGAGCGGTTTAGTGATCCGTCAAATTCTTTCAAGATTAAGCCAAGGGGTCGGAGAGAGAGGTGAGTGGGAAAATGTGAAATAACAAAAATGTAATATCAAAATGCTAAAAATAGTCAGATTCATATCAAATTCAATGGGTCTTTAGACAGAGTAATTTGTATTCCGATGTTGAAATGTCTGCATTTATTTTAAAATAAGTCTTAGAAATAAGATCATCTCGGTATTTTAATATTGGTTATGAATCGCATTTTGTAGTGATTAAGCAACCAGAAGGACAAACTATTTGACATTTATTTGACCCGATGGAAGAACTGTTTAAGGTTCTACTGGACTGCAAGCAGCTTTGTCAAATATTTTACTATTTTTCTATTAATTCTTTTAAGCTTAAGTTGCAAAAATCAAATAAATTTTTTTTAGACAGAACCGTATATAGAAAAATAGCAATTTGATAAACAAAAATTTGAAGATGGATCAATTAAGCTAAAATTACTCTGGATGGTACGATGTAAAATATTTGATATATTTTTTTGACATTTCACGAATTTCGTTATATTTTTTAGACATGTCGAGCTATGAAAGTAATTTTACTTCTGCCGACTTTTTATATAAGCGCCTAGAAACCATTTTATCAATTTTTTTTATAAAAACCAAAAACCTTTTTCGAAATGGAATTCTTTCAGCGACTTAATTCTAATGGACTCTGGTGGCAAAAGTAAAGATTTTATTTCCTCCTTCGCAATCCGAAACACATAAGTCAGCACAAAAAGCTGCACTACACAGTTTGCAACAAACAGTCACCCAGAAACAATAGAGTCGGTGATTTGTCATTGACAACTTTATATGATGCAATTGTGCAACAAAAACGTAACGTGAAATGCATTTAGAACCGATGACAATCGTTATGCATTCTTATGCCACAATCACAATGGCCCTGAGAGTTTCTATACTGCCATCGCTTCCTAGTTTTCTCTCGTTTATGTCGCGAGCGGGTCGGATTTTGATCATAAAATGCGGGGGAGTGGGGGATATGCTTTTCTAGACTTTTCTCTGTATCTCATTGCCAACGTCTGGCTGCCAGACGCCTTTAATTGCGGCACAAATAGTACGACTATTAATCGCGGCAGATAGCTTTTCTTTCTTTTACATTCATTTCGGTCGATTTTCCACGGAAAATGCACAATTTTCTTCGCGAATGCACACACTGCGAGACGGGAAAAAGTACTTCGGGTTCGTTATGAATCTGAACATTAACGCGAATCTACTACTGCCTTATCGTCTCTTTTCATGTATAAAATTTACTTCGAAACTTCAAGTTGGAATCGAATGTCTTAAAAGTTTTGGAACCGTCAAAGTTAAATGGAAAATTCGAGGAAATTTTAAAAGAATTATAAAGTTTTTGTCTATCAAAGACGGATTTATGTTCCATTTGATACTGCATTATTTTGAAGTGAATATTTTCGGATTTTTTTAAATTTTAACTAAACCACTCCTCGTTCATACTGTGAAGATTTATGTTTCGTAAATTCTGCGAACTATATGCACTACACATGATCTTCTTTGATTCTTGCCTAGTTTGTTATTGACTCGTGACTGAAAGGAGTACATCAAATCCTGTCAAATATGTAAGTACCAAAACACAAATTCGTGATTCGGTGAAATCTCAAATGCAGTTGTTCATGACTTTGATTGCAGTCACCATTTTTAAAAATAATTCACACTTCTTGTCAATGTTCGCGACGAAATGTCAACTAAAGGCTGGTTTACATGACGAATACAAACATTTTTTACTGACATTGTGAGGGAGAATGAAAATTTCTAACGACAAACTGGTCAAGAGTGAAACGATCAGATATTATGTTCAGCAAAAAATATTGACGATATTTCTGTCAATTTTGTTTATTGCAGTTGTTGCTTTCTGCTCCATTGAAAATTTGATAAACTAGCTCCCTCACAATTTCAGTAAAAAATGTTTGCATTCGTCATGTAAACCAGCCTTTAGATGCAATTACAAGTATACACATTGTATCATTCGGAAGATTATGTTAACCACTTTTACCAACCTGTAAAAATAGCGAACAGAAACGGCTCATGCTACAAAGGACAAGGATTACATGAGTGACTAAACAAAAAAAAAAGTTCATATTTGATTTGCTGTGCAAAAGTGGAGTTAAAAATATGGAAGTGAAAATGATTTTTTCGCATTTTCACGAATTTCATCATATCTCATGTCGAGCGATTAAATTAATTATGCTTTTCTGGGTTCTTTATATAAGCACCTTGAAACGTTTTAGATATCCAACCACTAAGAAAGTGTAAAGTAGTTGCGAACATTGTTACGAATTTCGACATATTTCGAGTTTGTTTTCACTGCTAAATACTTTAAACATAATCGAGAAAAAAACAATTTAATGATACGGTATTCAACCCATCAGGCGGTTTAAAGTATTGTTGAAGTTTTCACGAATTCTGACAAATCGTTTAGGTTTAAAAAGGTCAAATTCGCTCGTACTTCTATGAGCTTTATAATAATTATAATTATTTAAAAATTAATATTAGCATTTCGGAATTTTAAGAGGGTGTAAGGAGGGATTAAAATTAAAATTCCTACATATTTCTTAGGTTTACTTTTTATTTTAACGGGCTTTCTATACAGGCTGTTTGGCACTCCGTGTGCCACCTTGTAATGGGTTATTCCTTGATATTTTTCAATATCAGTGAAGATACAGGATGGCTAGGAAAAGTTTTTTTCACCGGTACTCTCACTCACTTCAAACGTTATATCTTGAAAACCATTAATCACAAGGCCTAAACAAGGGAATCGTATTATCTTTCATTTGTTAATAATAATCAATGGCGCAACAGCCCAAATCGGGCCTAGGCCTTGAAGTAATGCTAGAGTTACTTCATTGCGAGACCAACGGAACACTAGGAGGTGAAGTGGTCAGCTACACGCTCGTCCGTGATTATTACCCCGATTTTAACTCAGGTACTCATTTACAGCTGAGTGAACTGGTAGTCCGGCACCCAATACCATTTTCGAAAATTACTTGTCGCCAAGCAGATTCGAACCTGGTACCCGGTGCACCGAAGGCAAGTGCTCTAGCCACTAAGCCACCCAGACTACCTATCTTTCATTTGTTGTAACAGCCTAAATTGTAACTCCACGCAATCTGGAGATATTAGTGATCATTGTAGTCATTTCTCCAAATTTATTCAGGAATAACCCATTACAAGGTGTCACATGGAGTGCCAAACACCTTATATAATTACGCTAAGGAGCCATGTCCATCCTTTATTCTCCTTATGTTTTTATTCAAATTGAAAAAATAAGTATAAGTAGGTTAGGTTAGGTTTAAGGAAGGACGTTGCGCTAGAACCGCTCATTCGGTACCATATGGGCTCATTGCAATCCCTTTAGGTCGTCGTGGGCTATTCCATCCCTCAGAAACACTCCAATTCCCTGCAGAGCCTGACTAGTTGTCGTACCTTAATTTTACTACTCAAATTCTCGATGCTCCCGAAGGAAAGACTACTCAGCCATTTCAAACGCCTGCTGGCGATCCCCGGGCACTCACACATAATTTGAGTGGTGTCCTCCACAGCATTATGGTTATGGCAGAACCTACACATGTCCAACTCCCCTATCACTAGCCGCATAGCGTGTTTCCTCAACATACAGTGCCTCGTTAGTGCTCCGACGAGCTGTCGCAGTTTTCCTCTATCCCAAGTCAATATATCCTTAGTGTTTTAACTATCCAGCTCGGACCACAGGGATCTAGAAATCCTGCAGCTTGCCAGCTCTGCCCACCTTGAGCCGGCTGTCTTTAAGTATAAGTAAATAAATAATAATACTTTATTATCAAAAAAAAAAAAAAAATCTGAGTCGAATTTTCTCGAGTCCCTCTAATTCGAAACCGCTTTTTGGGACCTTTGAATTGGAGGTGTCTTTTAGGCTGGCAATAGTCTAGTATGTCTTTATTAGTTGACTATCTTCTTCATATTTTCCAGCGCCCTTACGGCACAAGAAAAAAACACAAAACCATATTCTTTTTGAAATTTCCGCTCGATCAGAAGAATTTTTAATAATAAAGCAAAAGCTGTCAAGTACCTATGTAGAAGTTATCTAGAATTTTTTTCGAAAATACTCCAACGAACAAGAGCCTTGGGTCGAATAAAAGAGCGAATCAGTCAAGGCGCTGGCCGCTATTGATAGCGATATCTCTAGACAAGAACAAGCTACGCTCTTGTCTTGTCGTAGAAACAATTAAGCACGCTATTATCCGCACTTTTTTCGTGCTAATTTCCTACGAACATAATTATGCGGTTAATTACTTCATTTTCATTCGCAATTCCCATACATGGCATTAACCTTGTCGCCACGAAAACCACAATTTTCCTCTTCGCTCCAATTGAACAATTCGAAGCAACGACCAGAATCTACTAACCATATCCGACCGATACTATGTCCTACTCCACATTCTCCACGTAATTCCCATCGGACTGCGATAAAGCGAAGTACATACAACCCAATTTTCACGGACTAATTATCATATTTTATACCGCAGCGGATTTTCCTAAAACAACGAGTGTGTGTGATATGTGTCGCAACCAGGTCGATTTATTACATAACCTGAAAATGATATCATATATAAGTCGGGCGTTCAAGAAGAGCAACGCAACGCTTGGAAGTTCATGGTGTAAAAACTGTTCGCTTAATATGCACGCTAAGACTGCTCCTTCACGTTAAAGTGGAATGAGAGGGAGGACTGTACAATAAGTGTGTGAAGTTTACTATGAAAAGCGCAGAGGTGACATATCAATTGCATCAAAGTTCCCACGAAGCAAATGCGCTAGAAACTGCAACTGCTTTTTCCGAGCATGAGCCATGAAAATTAGGAGAACTCTGATAGAATCTTGAAGCGACAATACCTGCCAACTACTCTACTCCACTCATGCTGCATATGGAACGCTTGTCGGGTTGTTCACCCATGGAACATGTAATTAACCTCGAATTTAATTTCCAGACGTTTTTATTTCTTCTCGCATACACACGCTAGCTACTAGCTATTCCGGCTTTAAGAAAGGCGAGGAGACGGAGCTGTTGAAAGCTTCGGCTGAGTGTCAGCCCATAGTAAAGTAAAGAGTATCCAGTAGAAAATTGTGGTGATGGCAATGGTTGGTATGGGACCACCAAACACCAAAACCCCTCCATCCTCCCACTCTAAAACAGTGCCTTAAAGATTCTCACTTCACCATAGTTTTACATACATACAGCGAGCGGAATCCAGTAACAAAAATGACGGAACAGTTGCAGAAGGAGTTGCATAACTTCAATTCAAGGTAGCGTCAAAGAGATTGGAAGCGTTTTCAGGGTTAGCTAGTGGCTTTTTGCTTGCTCATAGTAGCGAAGAATAGTTGCTTCTTGTATTTCGCTTTGAATGTCAGCTATCAGAAGGACGCGATAAACACAATGGACATCCCTTCCTTCAAATTGATTTCGCCTCCTTTTCAAAGTTCACATGACGCCCATATTTCGCAATGTATTCCGTATTATTTTGCGACTTAATTTCCGCCATAAACGTTTGTAAATTATACTTATTACGACATCCTATCGCATTCGTTGAACAACTCAAGACGTAATTAGATCTAGACAACTTAGGCTCCTAAAAAAAAAATCAACATTAAATTCGACAATCAACAAAAACCAAAACAACCAACCACTTTTAAATAAGATATAAATTTCGATTATGATTCGTATAATTAGAAAGGAAGGCCTTCCTCGAGAAGAGTAATTCAAGGTGATCGAATGAATCATAAGCAACCATTTCGATATAAATGCGGCTATGATAAACACTAAACTCATTCATTCCGTACGGATTACATAATTCCATTCCACTGTACTCGAAAAAAAAATTTGTATTTTCCAATTCCTTAGCAAACGTTTGCTTCGAGATTTGGCAAGACTTATGAGCTAAGACAAACCTAAAGCTTCCGAAGAGAAACGGGTTCACAACTCTTAAGAAATTAACTCTTACGTCGTAAAAATCCTATATGTAGTTAAGATAAGGCATGAATCTAGCCGCTAGCGTTTTGATGTGACGCATAGTGTCGGCGTTGCGTTTTGTGCGGGTGGTCGTACTACACAGCGTTGCTGCGCAATGCAATTGAAACTCTTTAAGAAAATTTCAAAGTCACCGCCGGCCATGCAACCGTACACACCGCTCAAGCCACACTCTAGCGTCGAACATAGCCAGCTAGCGTCATTATGTTCCAGGTAAGCAAAGTGTTCGGCAATCGCTCGAAATGCTTACTGACTCTACAGGTAGGTAGATAGGTGGGCTGCCTCTGACTCTGCCTGTTTCGACATGTAATCTCTTCTTCCGTTTTCTGTTTTATTAGATTACATAACTTGGCCAGGTTGATTTAATTGTATTTAAAAATTTCGTATATACATATATCTTTCGGTATATTTTGTTATGGTTAATAATAAGATTATAGCGATGTGTTTTTCGCATGTTTTTTGGACGCAACCTTGACTGGGTTTTAGGTCATCGTGATCGGAATTGTAGTAGGAGAAAAGTAATTGCAATTAAAAAATAATAATTACTGGGTATTTAATATTACAGTCTACTGTCTAGCTTTATATTTAATAGATTCAATTAAATCAATTTTACTTGTTGTTTTTGCCTAACCGCCTTTTATAACCAGGTGCACTAAAGCTTAATCGAAGGGGTCATGAGTTTGATTACCTTAAGCTTAACCAGCTATTCAATAGCAGCACGGAGTAACATTAGAAAAAGAAACTCTGATGGAATCTTAGTAGAGCATGTCCGAATTTTGAACAGTTTGAATCCTACTGAAGATTATCACAGGCTGATCAAAAATATTCCACAGGAAAAAATTCAGTTCATGTCTATTTAACTGCATAGTAAAACAAATTTCACTTTTAGGTACTGTTGTAATTTTTATTAGTTACATACACTGAAACACATAATTATTAATGCAGAAATTCACACAAACATAGGTGTGGAAATTCATCGTCAAAAATGTGTAAATTAACTATTGGTTTGAAAAGGCAATACAATATGTAAGATTATAAATTGTTTTGTTAGTAACTTGTTTTGCTTTAAATTGTCTTAAGTATGCTTGTACTCCCCAATCTTAATCTTGAACATTGCCCAAAATATATTTTTTTACAGATTTCTTATTATGATAATATTAAGTAAAACAAACAGTTTTGAAATAGTAATCGAAAGTCGCTGAGTCTCGTATCTAATTCAAATGTATCCACACATTATGAGTTGAACTAGTACACAGTAAAAAAATTTCAACTAGATTCTAGTGTTTAACACCACTGGAACTGAGCTCCTAGATATTCTAGTGAAGATCTAGTGAATAAGTACCCACTATAAAATCAGAGAATTCTTTTACTGACTGTTCGATTCTATCAGAATTCTCTCAATAATCTACTTCAATTTACTAGTTTTACAGGCAATTTTTTTACGGAATTTCTATCAATAATCTTGTTCTATTTACTAGCCAGTTTTTTTGATAAAGAGCCAAAACATTGGTAAGCAAACAAAACTGAGTAGATAGTAGAACTTCAGGTATAATAGCAGCTCCAATGCAGAAAGGGCGCAACTAACATTTTGTTCGAGTACCTGACCACTTGTCTTTATAACTATTTTACATCTAGTTCTATTTTCACTATATTCACAGTAAATTTATCCAGTTTTCTAGTTGCAATACATTTCAAGTGAACACAAAAATAAATATATGCTTCTTGCGCTGGGAGTTAAAGTTTTTTCTTGTAAAGCTAGTATAATATTGATTAATCATCATCGTATTCAGAATCCGTCATTACTTCTGTGCCCCGTTGTTTCAATAAAGTGTTATAAAAGTCAATATCTGATGATGGAACGTATTTCCTTGCTAATGTCATAATGTCTTTGTACTTTTTTGAGTTTATTGGCAAGTAACTCTGGTACAATAGCTTAGCTGAAAGCGGGTCCCCTTGCAAGTTTACTTCTTTTTTAATTTCGAAGTCTGTCTGTTCCTATTAGAGGATAAAGACCTGATAATTTTATTATGGAGTTGTATGGTTATTGTACTGGTACCTTCAATTGTAGAACTCGTCTTCTACGGACACTTGTTGATGAAAACCTGCATCAGCGAATTATTAACAATTTTGTTCATTGTGTGGCGCAGCTGAAAACGCTTTGTAAGATTGGCGCCCAATGTTTACTAGCAGCTCCATAGCACCGCCTCATCCATTAGAACTTAAGAACAAGGCTCAGCTTATGACCAACTCATGGCGAAATCCATTTCATGTTTATGTAACTAATGTCGCTGTAATAATTGAATGATTGGGTAAGAAAGCAGAAGCAAATTAGGCAGAACTTATTTCACTCTATCAACAATTCAAATACCTGATACGTTCGAAATTGACGATATTATTTTTTATTCTTATTATTCCGTCGTAGAAAGAATAGTGTGACATCGGCGATGGTGTGTTCATTTTAATGGACTCGATTATTATGTAATCTCACCAAAAAAAAAACAACTGCGAACACACTTTGCCCCCCGACGAAATAATCAAGAATGTTGTTTATACCGCGTGCGCTGGAGAAAAAAGAGAGTAAGGCCCAGACAACAAAGAAGCTTTTCAAAGATGTGTTAGTTTTTGTGGGACATGTGTGCGCGAGAAAACCGTTAGCAGAGAGCTTTACTCATGGCAAAGAAGATATCGTGCGATTTTATGAGAGAGGCTCAGTTGAAAAGAGCTACGTTGTAAGTTGTACGCTCTGACTATGCTGGCAATTCACTTCTAGGTCAGTCTCTTAGTTGCTGAAAGCTTACAATTGGAACTTTAGAAGTTTATATACATATACAAGTGGGGGTGGTTGACCTCTCTCTCTCTTTCTCTCTCTCTCGCTCCCTCTGTCACTCGCTCTCTGGAACGATATAAAAGTCTACCCATGGCAAACGCACAATAATACAAAGCTCGTTTCTTTGTTGTCGCGTCGTCGGTTTTGCACTGTGTACCTTAGACAATTCAGCAACAGACACCCCACCTCACCCACCCACTTTATACGGCGGTAATTACCGACAAATCAAAGCCAAACAACCGACGAGTCCAGGTCTTAAATCGGAATCTTGGAAACCTTATTGGCATTAACCGCACCATTGGTTCGCTTTGTGAGCAAAGCGTTAACTTAGCGACCCATATGGTACCGAAATTAATTCGATGACGTAACATTGACTCCCCAATCCGGAATATTGTGTAACCACTTGGATAAAGGTTGCTCCACATAAGATACACTTCGGTGGTACTTAGTTTCGCCCTGAATTTTACCTTAAGAAAACAGAAATCTTGTTTTCAGCCAAACTGTCCCTGTGCAACCGGTAGTTGGCCGGTTGACCAACTTTTTCAAGATTCGCGATGCAAACAAAGTTGAAGTTGACTGGTTGCGACAACTTAAAGAAACTTGCTATGCAACATACCACCTACCTAGCTGCAAGTCAAGGGCGGTCATTGATCGCATTAGCTCCAATCGCTCGCCGTCTTGGACGATACTTCTTAGTATTGACCGTCCACAGCTTCGTCCTTTACAAAAACAAAAAGGTCTGATTGTTTTCGATTATCTTTGAGGTCTGCAACGAAGGCAAAAGATACTTTCCTTCTGGGTAATGGAATAATTGGATTAGATTCCTCTTGGATGAGGCTAAGACCAATAAGCGAATACATGAAAATCGGATTATTTGCAAAGCAAAGGAGTGTGCCCTTCGATCTCAGTGTTCATTACTAAGCTGGAAATAGAACAATAATTGCTTTCAAAGTGGCTGGAGTGGCAGCACCACTTAATTAACACAAAACAATATTAACGATCATTCAGGCCTCATTCACCACCTTCAATTCCACATGATTAAGTGGATTGGGTGTTATTGGCGTTATTCCTCAATCGGAAGGCTCGGGTCAGATCAACTACGCACCTCTGTTTAAGCGGCAGAAACTAGGTAACTGGAAGATTCGTACAACAGTTTTGGTCATGTGTGTTTCCCAGAAAACCAGAAACAAACAATTTCGAAATTATTTCTTAAAATTGTGGAGAAATGATGGCTCAAGTATCGTTAAAGTATTTTGTTATAAACAAATCTGAAATTGTAATAATTTACTATTTTCATGTACTTAGACAGAAAAATTGAATTTAGGGTGCTGTATCAAGGAGCAACCATACGAATGCTCTTAAAAATATGTGCTTTAATTTTCTTTTCTTCTCCTAAGAACTCTACTTACTCTACTAGCGTAACAACCCAAGTTTGTCTACTTAATAACTACGACTTGTAAACAAACTCTCGATTTTCAAACCAAGTTCAAACATTTTCAATCATACACATAAGGTTATCGAAGAAAAAAATTACTAGTTCGATAGTAATTTAGAAAAAAAATTCACCAAACAAAACTCATTTAAAATACAAGAGAATTGTTTGGCACGATTATCAAAGTCATTAAAATTCTCAAGAAGATTAACCGTAGTACTTAAACGCTATGAATCTGATTCCCTTAAGCATCATCTAAAATCGGCGAGTACATCATATTCACATATACAACTGATTTCATTAGCTACGAAGAATAATGCACACTATTTTAACATTAATGGAGGCCGTCATAAAAATTATGAACATTTTTTTTATGATGCTTCATAATATCGATGAAAGCGTACTTCAAAATCGTGGAAGATGTAATAAATCGAGATTATTGGTCGTGAAGTTTGTAAAAATTCACAGTACCTACTGCTATTTTAAGTGCATACTATCAAGAGAACAATGAAAACATTCATACGCTAATGGTTTCGTTCATTACACTCGTGAATTTGTACATTAAAGGCATTAACAAAAATCGCTACAATAAATAATCATATTATTATTTACTGTAGTAATTTTTGATATTTATTGTGATGAATAGATTCTTTCAATGAACATCACGTTCGTCATTTCAATGAATATGCCCACTAAAGTCATAAACAAAAAATATTGCGTTTATAGCTAAAATTAATCCGATCATTACTTTAATGATTAAATACATACACCACTAAGAATTACTATGTTCATCAATACTACGAATAAGCGAATTAATTTAATGAATATGATCAAAGCTTCTATGATTTTTTTCATTACTACTTTCTCACTCAGCATTGATATTAATGAACGGATATTCATCATAGTAATGAATGATTGCATTGGGACAAATATTATGATTTTTGTAGCATTCACTATCAAAACTTATATTTTAATATTTAATGCTATACTTAAATCAATTATCTTCTAGTTTACCTTGAAGACATGTTTCTAAAGCTAGTACCTATTAAGCTAGTACATGTTACACTTTTTGACAATGTGGTCAAATTGCAGAAATAGCCAATGCCAAATAGCGAATTTCAATTATTGTCGCAATATCCGCTCGGTAAAATTCGGTAATTCGCATTGCTTATTACTTCAATTGGACCACTTGGTCAAACAGTGTAATACTGTCTTTACACTTTCTACCATATTGTCAAATATTTGATCATTTTCACTGTAAAATGCTGTCAGTGTAGTTTGTCATATTATTTTAAATAGGTACTCTATTTATTTTGACATGAAAAAATTTGATGGTTTTTTCTTCAATTTTGTTGGGTCAAATATTTGATACTACTAGCTTAAAACTCGTGTAACTTCACTAACAAAATTTACTTGATATCTAAAATTACAGGGTAATGCCAAGTAACATGGTGTAAACTACTTTATGGAAGCGACACTTTAAATGTTTAAATTCGGAGTTTCCAAAAGTGATTAATGCATCCCTACAAAATGACAGTCCCACGTTGACCACTCCAGAAATTAAGGACATCCCACGATTCCCGATGGCATTCATGACATTTATCTGGTACCTACTTCTTATTATCTAGCTCTTCTGCATGCAAATGATCTAGGCTTCACTATAGGACACCATTATTATCCTAAAACTTCTCGCGTCAAGCTGAAGGACTAGAAAATGTGTAAATGAAAACCCATCATAGACAGAACACCATTCTAAGGACCCACTCAGAAATGAAGATTAAAAGTTACAAGGGTGAAATTAATCCAATTCATTTGACAAAAGGAAATTTCCAAAATAAATTTTATGCCACTGATTAAATTTTTTCGAAAAAAAAACCAATCACTCCTGCAATTGTTCAGTTTATTTTCTCGCAATGATACAAGAGGGAGTATCACATCAAACAGGACTGAGTGCTGTCGAGTGTCAATTTAAATAAAACGAAAATAAATTGGGTTAAATCCGTGGGTGAAATAAATTGAATTCACACCAGCAGCACGATGAAATAAATTAGTTCGAAATGATTATTCGTTTGTGTGCGTTCTTTTCATCCGATGAACTTTTAGTACTTTTAATTAAGTGAATTGTAGATTTAAATTCCTGAAATAAATGGACAAGAAATTAAAAGGATTTTATACGATTAACCACTTCAAGCTAAATCAAGAGTGCTACTAGTTAATCAAAGAAAACTACAATATTTGAAGTTATTAAAGAATTTCAACTATCTGAACTTTTTAGACGTTTTTTTTTGTGCCATTTACGAACTTTAAAATTGTTTTGCCTTTCAAAACTTTGGAGTAATAACATAGTGATAAATAGGAATTGAAAGCGGGTAGATAACCGAGTGATATACTCGGTAGTTACCCAGAAAAAAGGAATTTTAAATTAAATGAATTTTAAAGCGGTTTCGGGCATTTAATCTATTCAGGATAAGAGATTATCCCTCAATCGGTACCGTGGATAGAGCCCATAATTCAATGTTCACTATACGAACATCCTGCAGTTAACGGCTGTAAAGATGAAAACTACTCCTTAAGGATAAGCAGGGCAGCAAAAAAGCTGTGGTCGAGCTTCATACTCTGCACGAGATTTACGGAAAAGTCCAAGGATCAAATAAATTGGACTCAAGAGTCCACACTTTTGGATGGGCTTTGTTTTTACTAACCGAAGAATAGAGATTTTTACAATCACGGGTACGAAAATACGGAAATTTCGACATAAAATCCCTTTCATTATCGCCTTATCGTCTTTTCAGTTTGAATAACACCCAGATCGAAGTATACAACTCCCTAAAGAAGACTCAATAAAAACCCCTTTTCACACTTGAAATATCAAAGACAATCGATAGTCCACAGATAGACAAACGTCTGCTTTCTATATATGTAGTACATGCAAATAGCAGTCTGAAAGCCATTTGTAATAACACGAAAAGCACTTCAGACCCAAGGGAAATATCTTCCGAAAATTATATAATGAAAATAGTTGCTCTGATAAAGGGTTGTTAAAGGGTTGTGCGCGTTCGAACATATTATCCCGTCGGGGTGGCGATGCAACCACCAAAACAAAAAAAATGAACAGTGCCATTTTCAGGTTGAAAATATTTCGCAAATGTAGCGATAGGTTCCATTCGAAATCGAGTATGGCTCGATTTAATGTTGTTTGGTTCGCAGAGAAAAAAAAATCCAGCAACAAGAAAACGGAAAATTTGGTGAAAAGAGGGAAACATATAGTACCCTCGGGACAAAATAAATTGGGGAAACTAGAAAAGGAACTAACAAAGAGTTCGGGTGGAAACAGACAACGGCCAACAGCGAATAAAATACATTTTCCCTCTTTGGACCATTTCTTATTCAGCAAAGTCTTGAAGTTGCCATATCGGGAATCACCATGTATTCCAGGCATAAATCTATAGATTGTTAAATTTTCCAGCAGACATAGACGACAGGTGAGTTTTCTATTCGTCTTTCGTCCAAGAAGTGGAAAACTTACGGAATATTAATCGTGTATTTAAAGGGGTTGGTAAGGACAAAGGGTAGCTGCGAAAGAAAATGATAATAACATGACTTTGATGTTCTGTCTCGAAAGGATTAGAGAAAGTGAAGAGTCACTTGTTTGTCGACTTATGAGACAAATGTTTGGAATATTAAAGTTCTGTGCTTCCGAATGATTGAAATGCGGGCAATGCTACTTTTATGGTACCTATACCCGTCAGTTTGAATGGACTTGGGAAAAGGATGTGATGAAGCAATGGGAAAATAAGAATAAGGAGAAAGTGGGTACAAGAAGAAAAGATGAAAGAGAGTACAAAGAAAATGATCAAAAACAATTAATGACACTTTTTATCATAAAGTTTTAGATGAACAGATTTCTAGAAGATTTTTTTTTTCGAAAATGTCAATATTTAATATGTTTTAAAAAATAATAATAAAATATTCAGTTCAAATGAACAATTTATAAATTATTGAATCCCGGCAGTGCTAACAACTGAAAATATACTTTGATTCTTATTAAATCTGAGATAAGCGTACTAACGAACTTTTTTCCATTCCGCCTTACACTTTCTTTGGTGTTGAATATCTACAGGATTTTACAGGTATATATGAAGACAGCACGAGAAAGTAAAAACCAATTCCATTACTTATGAAAACAAAAGAATATTACGGAATTCGACGCTCCCCGTCCGAACTTCAATGGATATTTTAAATTTTTTTTAAGTCTAAATTTCTTTTCTAGTTGATGTGCATATACACACCGAGTTTCAACTTTGTAGCATAAGCCGTTCTATAGATAGGAACAACATCCCGCACCCTTGTACTAGACTACCCCTATTAAACTGGTACTACTATAGCTCTACCTGCATACCAAGTTTCATATTAATTTCACTATAGGTTCTCGAGATATAAAAATCGGAACCTTTTCATTTTCACCCTCCCCCACCCTCATCCTCTTCACTCACACCCCTAAAATTGTCTTCTTTGCCATTCTGGTAAAAAATTTTACCATCTATCTTTAACTATTCTTGAGATATGAGACGTGATTTTTATTAAAAAAATCTTATATCCCTCCACTTTCATGATCCATCGTCCACTTAAAAAATTGTACTCTCAGCAAACTTTATTTGTCAACTTTTATACACAAAACGAATTTTATTTATCTAGTGCAATTGATTCGTGAGGTATCGTAATCTAAAACGTAAACATCCACCTCCGTACGACACTTCCCCTACTCAAAAATTTGTTTCCGATCTATTCTCCACGTAAGTACAGATATTCATTATGTTTCAATTTAATGGCATTAACTGTTTAGAAGATACAAATTTTAGAATGTATCGATCTCGACTTTTTTGCGTTTCGGGCGCATTATTTCCTCTCCCACTCCTACACCCCTTTATTCATATTGACAATTTTTATGCAAATGGGTCTACTGTCAGAGCTCTACATAAATTCCAAGATTCAGCTTCCTAGCATAAGCGGTTGCTGAGATCTATGTATGTATATATAATCTACCGGCTGCGCCAGTTCATGTCATGTAATCCTCATGTTACTTACAAGTGTATGTATGTATAATGCAAGACTAATCGAATTACAAGTAGTGATTAATGTTGAATGTTTATATAATTCTAATTCCAATTTAGGAGTTGTGTATGCGTATAACTTCTAGGCCTTATGCAAAATTGAAAAATGTGTAAGACTCGCCCCAAATCTCAATTGTAACTAAACCGTGTAGATTTTTATTATCAAACGTTATGATAATCAAAAATGTCTGTCATAACTTCCTCCCGAGAACGAACCCATAAACACGCCAATAAAAAAGAGAATTACGAGGTTTACAACTTGGGCTCATCAAAGTGCCGGAGGTTAAAAACGATTGATACTTATTTTATGTGTGCTACCTTACACATGAATTTTTCATGTAAGTCGTGGTTTTACACCAGAGGCGAGTAACGTACGGTCACATATTGCATTAAATGCTCGCAACATAAGTAAGACTCGTCTGTGCTTTCGGGGTACTTCACTTTTCAGCAGTAAAAGGCCCCCGGTTCTCATAACTTATTTACGTAAACGCATACACGTACTCGATATAGGCAAAGTACAGAGGGAACTTTGATTAGATTTGATTTGGAAGTACACTGATTAAAGCCACTGTACTGTATTAAGGCGGCACAGTATTAAGGCGGATTATCAATCCGAAGACTTGAGGTGAGGTTGAGAGAGAGGCCCCTTTTCGGCCCATTGCTAGTATCGGCTACCGCAACTATACCGTGTCTCGATTTCGAAGGTCTGACTCAATGCTGAAAACGCTTTGCTCCTTATGTAATAGCGTTTCGAGCGCATAATTCGTGTATAAAAAGCGAAATGGTTGTGAAATCGGATTTGAGTCCATTTCGGACAGAAAAACCTTCAAGCCTGGCTTAGGCCATCCCGAGAGCAGTCGTTTTTTTCGTCATTTTTACACAACCGCCACATTGCCGCTATTACTGAACTCCGCCGATACTTAAAAGTGTTGGCCGAGCAGCATAAAAATTAGGTCGCGATTTTATGAAATATTCACAACTCGAACTCGAGATGTTGTTGGTACAAAGTCGAGTATATTGGACGCGAATTTGAGAGGCACCCATACACGGCGATGATGTACGAAAGGTGTGCTGTAAGTGCAACAGAAATCCAGGTGATGTACCTTTGTGCTTATGTTGTGTCGTTATGCACTCTGACGACATACTCGTATCGTATGTGGACTTGGAGGCTTCGTGACGAACCCCAGCGGCCCGGGAACGTTATAAACTCGATGCGGTGATCTTGCGAAAATGTTCACGTAATCGATGAATGTGATCGCAAGTGTTACACGTGTTTTGTATGTTGTTGTAGTCATTTTTCGTAAGACATACTTAAGAGTTTGAACATAATAATAATTGAGAGATGGATATTTCGAAATAACTCGATATAATGCTGGAAAACGGTGCGTTAGACCCGATACAATGTTATGTGGGCTTTTGTTGCAAAATCTTTGAATTACAAATTCTGCAAATAAATTACCATAGTATAATTGTTGCTTATGAAATTGTGCAAATTTCATTTAATTTAGTTTCAAGTTTGCGAAACGTATCGATTGCGCTTTGAAGCTGGCTAACTTGGTTTTGTCATAAGCGAAAAACGCAAATGATGTTGGTCTTTGGTTGTTCAATGGGCTAAAAATCTATAGGTACCCGGAAAAATCAATACCGTTTCTTCGATAAAAAACTCAGATCGAATATAGAGACGATGATGGTCCTATAAAATACAATGGGAGAAAAATCATTTATAGGGACAACTGCTGACTGAGTACTATCAGGAGAAAACACGTACTTAAGCCTTTATTCTTATAACATTTATAGTTCACTTATGAAATATACTTAGACGTACACGAATCAAACTGAGAAGGTACTACTGTAGTTTATACACGAAATTACTTATAGTATATTATCAGTGTGCTTTTACAATTTACATGAAAATTACGCAATATTTCGTGTAAAATGTACTACATATATATGAATTGAAAATTACATTCTTTTTATGCAGTACCTTTTGGAGATTTATTTATTGTATTTGAAGAATAGCACCTACTATTGTCAGAAGGAAGAAAGTAATAAAAACGGTAACTGATAGTTTTAATGAAAGCATCGAATAAATTTACATAAAGATATTTTTACAGCCACACTTCATTTACTCGAACGTTTTTAACACTTGAATAAGTCGAACAAAATTGTGGACAAACGAAATTTCTGATAGCTGGACACATTTTTGTGCTAAATTTTGTTGTCCAAAATTCCACAAAAAAAAAAAAAATATTTTCGACCGAGAATCTCTTGCAGCCGCTACAGAATGTTGACTTGGATTAATTTTATAACACGTCACTAGAGTATCGACAAATTGATTATAGAAGTAACCACAATAACGCGGAAAAAAAGGGATGTTACAGCCCTAAACTCATTCCCGCAATAACGTCATCGACACAGTTTTAAAAAATTTCAATTTTCAAACCAAGTTTTCTTGAAAATTCCGGTATCTATGTATATTTTATTTTTTTCAAAGAAAATTACACATTTCAATCACTTTTACACGAAATTATCTACTGGTATTAGTAAATTAATAATGTAATTTTACAATTTACATGAAAATGCTTACAAAATTACGAAACATTTCGTGTAAAATTAACTATATATAAGTTGAAAATTACACTCGTTTTTGTGTAATTTTACTTATCTTTTTGAATTTTACGACGGAAAAAATTTAATCTATGCAAAGAAGTTGGGCGATTCGTTCGATTTTGTTTTCTATTGAAATGAAAATGAAACGTCTTCGATGGCGTTGTGTGTATGAGAGCCAAATCCACGCAGTAAGGAATCGAACCCGAGATCAATTCTGGGATCTCGGGTTCGATTCCTACCTACAGCTAAAGGTTCCATTAATAGTAAGTAAGTAAGGAATAATATTAGAACTCACTTTTCAAGAGAATATTATATTTAAGATAATATCCAGTGAATTTGATGCTTTCACAGTTGTAGTTTACTGATTGCAAATTGAAATTTACTGACCGAAAATTTTAAATTATATTCAAATTGACTATTACATTTCCATGTAAATTTACTTGAAAAGGTGTGGCATAAGCTGCTCTTTCTTTCTTCGCTGTTGAAGTTTCCACCGACCGATCTTGATATTGATCCGAATCTATATTTTCTAGTATAGATCGTACCATACCCCATCACCGCTGCAAACTTTTGAAAAAAAAAAAAATCCTTTTATTGACGAAGTAGTAATTGCTGGCATAAAACGCTTTATGGATATAAAAATTAAATTCCCAGGCTCAGGAAAGTGATCAAAGAATTAAATAAAAAAAAACATATCTTAAAGGACTTGTAGAATATGAGTTTAACTAAGAAAGTAACCATCTTCTACGCCACTATCCCAACTATTTTATTTGAAATACTCTTTTCTTTAATGTGAATTTTCTGTCGCATAACGTTCTTTGATATCGCGTAGTTAAAGTTATAAATCGATCCCCTTCACCCTCGACGTCTATTATACTCTATAAAAATCTCTAAGTACAACCACAAACAATAAAAACCCCATATGACAAATGCCCCCAGGGCAATGTGTGATATAAAAAAGGCTTCGTCCTTCTATATTGAACTTTATGAAATAAGGATTCACAATTAAATTGTATCTAATGAACAAACTATACAAATTGCGAACAATAGCATAGTTATTAGAATCAATGTCATTTTACACATTTTTGTACACAATCGTACAATCTACGAATTTTTTATTTAAATTTCAATCCAATATTTCATTGAATGCATATTAGCTTTATTGTTTTTTTTTTTCAAACCATAGTTTATCCAAGACTCGATAGCTGACAAATGTTTGCTAGCTGATTTTCAAAAATGCCATTTCTCTAAGGAGAATAATTCGTCTATCAATAAAGCCATTTCGAAAACGCTCAGCAAACATTCACCGACACACTTTTGAGTTCATTTTCTTTTACAAAGAAAAAGTATGAACTAAAAGCTTAAGTTTTTAGTAATCCCCCAATAAAACATCAGGACTTCATCTGACATCGAGTAGGGCGTAATTAGAACTACCAGAGAAGCCTTTTTGACTAATGGTTTATTACAAGGCGTGTAGCTTCGAAGACTCATTTTCAACATATGCGTTGTTCAGATCCCTTTTAACTAAATTGTCCTGGGCAGGACTTTAAGTCCATATGGTGGTACGTAACAGTCACACACATGCAAGTATTAATTACGTACTTAACTGTGCCGTATCCACAGTAGCGGCTCCAACTAAACCCAGTCGACTCGACACGTTACCTTTGCTCCAACGAATGGTTCCAATTATGGCGGAATTACATAATCCCTGGGTGGATTTATCTACGACCATATCCAACAAAACCCAAGTTTAGTCGTTATAATTTTTAAGTTTACAAAGAAGTCGAGTAAGATTGACGGTAATGGCGATAGGGGCCAGCTACCCGGCTAACTTACTCGGTATTTCACTACCCACTTTATACCGCTTTATTCTCTATTTCGATATAAGCTCGAGATAATTATTGCGAATTTCTGTACATGGAAAGTGCCGAGAGCTGTTGCAGCGTGGTTCGGCTGCCTATGTCTGTTATGCTAATAATTAACCGAGTCTGGTTTGAGTTCGAGTGTCGAGTCTGTTTATGGGGTTTTATCAAAGTGTGTCAAAGTCACACTCGATTCGGATTCGTCGAATTATGCAATAAGTCGCAGTGTCGCGCGAATGTGTTACCGCTTTTAACGAACGCTTTGATCAATGAATTTTATTCGAATTTTTTGTTGTGTGGATTGGTGAAGTGGCCCCCCGGCAACGTATTGCTTCGAAATAAATTCAACTTTTGGTGGAATAATAGCGAACCTGGGGCTAGGTGTTGTTCTTCATTAAAGCCATTGTCTTTGGTTTTTTTGCACTCCGACATAATGTTGATAATTATGTTAATTTAGGTGTCCAGATAGGAAGCCCGGTATGACATTAACATTGTTATGTGATCGGCCTAAAATGGCTGTAGCTCCAACAACACCCAACCCCACTATAAGAGCAGTGCCGGCTATACTGAAATATGGTCTGACAACATTGGAGCTTGGTGCTTCATTGTTCGACCTTTTTTACTTTATTGAAATTTATGTTCGTCTATTACCTACATAAATTAACTCGTGTAAACAATTTTTACGAACAGTTTTGGCCGGACAATATTTGGCACCGAAAGTGCTTCCCAGTGTTGTTTGTTCGCAAGGTCTGAGTTGTTTACAAATTGCTATTGTTGTGTTCTAGTTGAGGAGGTTGTTTTAATTATGAAAAATCAGCAATAAAAAATAATGGGATTTGTTTTGTGCAGAATAGGGCGATTGGTAATCCAAAATTACTTTTGCTTCTATTGATTTTCTGTTTTTGGGACTGTTTGTCAATCGAATGGTCCTAAATAAATTTATTTTTGGGCGATGGCTTCTACTAAGTATTTTCGATTCTCCAATATCATCTCCAAAATCAATACTGCTTCGAATTATTTTACACTAGATCCTATTTATGTCGCATTGCTTTTTCAAATCAAAGTTATTTGTATCCATGTTTATTGTTCAGATCTTATTTAATTTGTTTGTCCTTTAATATTATTATAAATTATTTTTTCAATAATAAATTTGATTTATACCTGTATAATATTTTTAATTATGGATACTTTTTTTTAATAATAATTATATATCCAAGGAATAAATAATATTATTAAAAATTATGTAGGTACTATGACGTTTAGAACAATTTTCTTTTTGTTCAAATCACAACGATATTTTTTGAAATTTAAGAAAATTGAATTGATAATAACAATAATAATCAACGGCGTAATAGCCCAATTCAAGTCTAAGCCTTGAAGTTAAGCTAGAGTTTCTTCATTACGAGACCAACAAAACACTAGGAGGTGAAGTGGTCAGCCACACGCTCTTCCGTGATTATTACCCCGATTTAAATTCTTACGCTTTAGTTTAAATCAAAATTAATTCGTTATTAGGTTTAATTGCATGAATGAATTCTGAATGAACTATTAATTTCAACCGTTATTACTAAGTATTGTGTGATGTGTCCCACCCTACGAAATTTGAAGAACACACTTTATTTCTGCCAATGCTTTTATTTTTGGTTCTATCGTAGAAATACCTTCCAAAACAATTAATGATTTTTTCTTTATCTTAGCTTACTACCATAACATTTTCATTGGATTTAATTACCTAAACAAAACTAACATAGCGTTCTTTGTATCGGGTATAGAGTTATACCAATTTTATTTCGATTCTATTTCATGTAATTTATTCTAGTGCACTCTTTATGGTTTTATACATTTATTTATTTATTTTAATTTTTTGATTTATTTCACTTGTTAAAAGTATAACTTCGGTTATTTTCTTCAACAAGGGACCTGAAGGTATTTCAAACAGATATGAAGACGAAGGTGATTTTGACAATTTTGATTTTATTTGATAGTTCTAAATGGTATCCAGTTCATTTATTATTATTGTTATTTTTTGTTTGTTTTTAAGTAATTGTTAAAAATATTGCTCTTTCAAATCAGTAAGATATGTACGAGAACGACCCTTTGACAAAACATCAATTTGAAGGAAAAAATCACACAAAACATGTCTCTAAAGCGCGTAATTAATAACTCGTGGCATTGCACGTGATATTTCGTACAGTGCCAGATAAAATTTCTCAACTTACAAACAGTTAAACTGATATACCATAAGTCTGATATTTTAACTGCGAGAATATATTAAGATTCTTGTACGAAAGGATTTTTCCATAAAAGACGTCATTGGAAAAAGATATGTTGGACTAAATAAATTAATTCAGATGTTGATGCGAACATTTTCGTCAAATTTGAATAATTTACCTATTTTCTGTATAAAATATATAAAAACCAAACAATTTATAAATAAACACATTATCTACTAAATTATAATCCGTAAATATTGTTTTGAATGAATTATTTGAATTACTTTTGATGTGTTGACATTTTATGATAACAAATTTTGACAAAAATAACGAAATAACAATACTGTTTATACTTTAGATGAAATATTACCGTGTTTATTATTACCGTGTTTATTTCAACCGATAGAACAGAACATTGGTGCGAAAAAATTTATAATTTTGTACTTAGTTGAGGCCGAAAAGTACAAGATCTAGTGAACCCTTCGTGCAGGGACAATAAAAAATTTATTCATTCGCCATTCAGAACCCACTATAACTCACAAAACCGTTGGGCCAGAAGGTGGAAATCTTTGAAATATTAGTTACGAATTAACAGCAAGATCAATATTTTCTACATGTTAATTTTTTAAAGTTTCAACATGATGAAAATCTAGTGAGTTGATCCTTCAACTTCCATACGAAAGGCGTAGAAAAAGAAATTTTTTTCAAAAAGTTTGTTTAATTTAGTTGTTCCTAACACGCGTAGTACCACCAAAAAATTGGATTCTCTGCAGGAACCTGTGCCTTGGAGGTCACAAGATTGAATTAAAATTGATCTTAAACCTGGAGATTTATAGAAAATTGTATATTTTTCAATTGTACAGTCTTTTTTTTATTTTGTAAAGTAATGTCTTGTTTTCACTTATTTTCTTTTAAGATGTAGGTACAAGTACATAATAATAATAATACAGGGTACAGGTACATACCGATTTTTTTTTATAATGTAAAAAAAGTATCTAAAAACCAAGAGTCGTTTTGATAGTAGAACTTACCTGGAAAGATAAAAAAAGACGAAGTTAGTTTTAACTGAATTTAATACAATAAATTCGAATAAATGGAAATTTTATTATAAATGACACGTGAATCATCAAAATTTGGTAAAAACAATATTTGAAAAATTTTATAACATTCTTTCTTTAATCCAGTCGAGAACAATGAATTTTTTTTAAATGTTTATTTACATTATTTTTAAAGGTTTATATTATATTTAAAAAATACTGCGTATATTACATCAGTAGTCTCTTTTGATATACTCAAAATTAAGAAATAAAAAATTTATTCATCTGAATTTGAGTGTTTTAAAACACTAAACAATTATAAGCAAGCAATAGGAACTCTTTTTTTAGGTTGGAACTTGTAGAACCTTCGATCTTTGTAGTTGTTTGGCCTGAAAAGGTTTGATTTTACGCAGGGATGCGCTCAGAGAGATCATACATCATACGTAACGAAGATTCTATTCACCAAGAATCAATTTGTACTGATTTTGGTACAGTTTTTTTCAGGGCATTACGCGGAACTAAGGATTTCTGAGTCAATTTTGTTGTACTTAACACCGTTCTCCTTAAACAACTGGTGATTGAAGTTTGGATAGCCTGATCTGTTAGCCACTAGTCCAACAAGGCCCCAATGCTATCTAAAAAGTGAATTAATACTTCACCATAACATTCGAACAATGTCTGACTAATAAATTAGCTCGATGCTACTCTTTCGGTCACTATTCACAGAACATTGCTCTTATTATTCCTTTCAACTTGATCCAATAAAAGGCAATTTTTCACAATTTTTTCCATCGAAACTTCTTATCGCAAATTCCATTTCCGTTTCGATTCTACGTTCCAATGACGACAGAATCATACGTCCTCTATAATCCTTAACGCTCCAGTCAATCTTAATCCTATTTCCGATATCCTACAGAAAAAATGTCCCATTAAATAAATTTTAACGAGTATCCTGTTGAATATTGGAAGCTATTTCTCCTTGTTCTTCGAGCCGCTTAGGCTAATGGCTTAGTTCATTTTTTCGAACAATTTTACGCATTTCTTTTGTTTTTCTCTACGTAATTTCATGAAGCGGAAGCTCTAGCCCCATTAGCCCGAGAACATTATACCGTCCTTTTAGCTGGCACTCCCCATTCACCGTCCGGAGTTAGTTTGTTGAGTAGCTTTTACGTTCGGGCACCATCTTAAACGCAATTTCTTTTCTTTAAAGTGACATAGAAATTTTCCTGATAAAATGACACATTTCTATGCTACCAGCAGGATGTAGTTGAAAATGATATGAATTTCCGTCTTGTAAAATGGTTTTGTGTAGGAGCTTGTTATCGCTTAGCGAATACATGCCGTCAAGGAAAGGCTTTGTAATTTCTGAAATAAAGTTACAGCAAAACCTCTTGAAGACAAATATTCTCTATTTCGAATTGATATTTTAAAAGTTTTTTCCCAAAAAGGATCGAGAACATTATACCGTAATTCCTTAACTCGAACTTTCTGTACATCAAACACTAACAAATGATGCATCAGTTGTTGCAGATTTCTTTCCGCAAACATTTCTAGGTTAGTGTTTTTCTTTTCGATTCATTCATGACAATGAATACTTTTTATTCATTCAGACGAAAACCATTTCATTCAATTTCTACGGGAAAATGTTAAACACACTGTTTTTTATTACATCTACCGTCATTCCTCATGAATAAATCATATCTTGATAACTTGCTTAATTTTATTTATGCACGCTACGATAAAACTGAATGATTACAAAAAAAGCAGGTCCTGTAGAGACTCTTTACGTTAAAAGCTAAATGATTAAAAATGCTGCACAGAGACCTAAATTCAGGTCGATATTAAAGTTTGTAAGCATAGTGTGATCCCATTGTAAAGGGGCCTGACTGACGGTATCCTGACCCGGAATGAAAACAATGTCGACATATGATTACAGGATAAAGTATTTAAATGACGTTGTCATGCTATGATACCCCTTCATTACATCACTGCAGTATTGGAAGGCTTTTAATCAAACCGAAAATGCGACTACTTTTAAATTCAACCACAATTGAGCTAAAGCCCTTTATTAAAACTTCGGTTATTTATTTATTTCAAAATTTCATCAAAACAATGTATGAGAAGAAACTACGTACGCTTTCGCTTGGTTTTTCTTAATATAAGGGTTTCAGAGTTATGAACCTTTAAACGCGTTTGCGTACGGTGGACAGACAGACAATTTCGTGTATTTTTAAGAAAGACTAGTCCTAAAACGTATAAGTTCAAATTTCATGGTAACAATTTTTTTGGTTATTATACTTATAGTATTTTTAAATACTACACAGTCAATTTTTGTATGGTAATATTGCCCTTGTAATTCCACTGCCAGTGTAGATGCCAGGTTAAGGATGTGAAGGTGGGTAGCAACATAAAGAATTTTATTTAGTCAAATTTTTGGGATTACGAGCGTTACATTAAACATTAAGATTTAAAGGGCGGTAGTTTACGGCTCCTTAAGCTGCCATACTAAGCTAGTATAGAAAACATTAACGACATTTAATAGTCGACAATGACAGGTCACTGAATTCACTACATAGCACTCTCAAAAACAAAATATTGCGCAAACTTTACTTGATGACTCCAGAAGTCACCAAAAGTGAGTTACCTGTTTAATTTCGAGTTAAGCTGTAGCAAACTCTGTAATACAAAGTCCCTTTGTTCATTATGAAACATTTTGCACCTAACATTAACCTAGTTGCTTAGAAACAAAATTATAAAAAATATATTGAAACAGCGAAATATCATCGTAAAAAAAATTTAATTGCAGACTCTTGTTAAGAATTTATAAGTAGCACTGCCCTGTGATGTTTGTACGCGTGCTCAACGATATAAAATGTGTGTGCAGCACGCCACGTGTATTACTGACATGTGTAGAGAATACTAAGTAATTAGTTTATTGTTTTTACTTTTCGAACAAATGGAAGTATAAATTACAGGTAGGAAATTTATTGAAATGACTTGGAAAAGGCAATAACTTTAGAAATCTATTAGCAAGTAGGCTACCGATTAAATCCAGTAATCCAACTGTTTGCGATACAACCTGAAGACAATGATTAGGTTCACAAATCAATGCCTCAAAAACACATAAAAAAAATTTGTATACAAAATTTGCACGGTTTTCAGTACGTATAGTTTGTGTGATCACTTATGTAAGATATACTGTTGTTAATTATCAGACCGCATTAGTAGGACATTTTTTCGGCAGCAGTGCAATGAAATTCGAAATGGATTTCTTAAAAAATATGAACGAAACGTTCTTTATATGATTCTATGCGAAACCATACGCTTAAGAAGAAACAGGTTAAATTTTAGATGATAAAAGTATTTTGTTGCCTGCATCTACGCATGCATGTTCAAAACAACATAATAACCATTGATTAACAGCCCAAATTGGGACTTGATTGAAGTAATACTAGAGTTACTTCATTACTAGGCCGATGGAACGCTAGGAGGTGCAGTGGTCAGAAATACGCTCGTCCTGATTATTATCACGATTTTAACTGAGGTACTCATTTACAGCTGAGTGAACTGGTATAGTCCGGCACCCAATCCCATTCTCGAAAATTACTTGTCGCCAAGCAGATTCGAACTTGGTACCAGGTGTACCGAAGGCAAGTGCTCTAGCCGCTAAAGCTACCGTAAAACATGATATTGGTACAATATGCCACCAACTTAACAAAGTTATTAGTTGTACGACTACGAACTACTTAGAGCAATTAACTAAAAACCCCATTTGCTACATTTCGGCATGAACCACGAGCGATTTCAACTTCAGACCTCAAATCACTGAAACTCTCAGGATCAGCTTATGACCTACTGCAAGGCATACATGTAAGGTTCAATAAAATTGGACGTTGTCCATTAAAACGGAACTCCCTCATCGTTTGTAATCATTTTCCATGCAATTTTCCTCTCGAAATTATTGTGAAAATCGACATATCAACCGGCTTTATCGGAATACCCTAGAAGAACCCATCAAGATTGGCCCCAAACCAAATCGAAATTAGAGCAAACGATGAGTTTTCATAGCAAATTGAATGACTTTAATGCAGTGCTGAATGGGTACTTGATGTATGACTTTGAGTCTGTCCTGTTCGTTAGCTTCAATCACTTGAGCGAAGGGGAAGATTGCTTAAGCTTGAGATGTTTGTATGCAATATACATAATTAATTGCGTTACATGTGGGATAATTGAATGCCGAACAAGAAAAATATAACTACATGCTCGTAATTAATTAGGAGTACAACTAGAGTTAATTGCAAATTGATTAATTCGATAATAATTAATGCATAAGTACGAGTTCGGCGCCATGTTTAATTCGAATTTGATACGAACGTAACGAGCAACAGTATAAAATCGGGAAGAACTCAATTAAATGCCGCAAAATCCGAAACGTTTACCTTTTCCGGAAAACCTTCGTACCCGACTCGAATTGAATTTTTACTTGATATCAATTTGATCATGTAATCCGAACTTGAATTGAATTACCAAACTTCTTACATGTTCAAGTAGATAAGAGAAAAGACCCGGGTTCCATGCCTCATGTCCCATCCTAGCGTACGTAATTTTATCAAACAATCGAGGAATTTGCCCACTCCCACAAAGCTCCATTGTCGGGCCGATAGTAGTTTTCATTGAATTCCGAGTCTCACAGGATTTAGGTGTTGCGGGCGTGTTGTTACGTTGAATCGTCGTGTTACTCTCTCTCCGTTGTAATGCTTTATGTCACGAATTATGTGTGTTGTTTGCCTCTTGTTGCCACGCTCCATTGCATAAGTCACACAATAATAAATCGAACATAAAAATACAGAAAAAGTAAAATATCAAAAGCGAGTATATTCTGCACTCTCCGGCCTCCCCCGATCCACGGCTCTAATCCATCCACCAGCAGCAACCAGAAGGTATCTTTGGCTTATAGTTTGTCTGGTCTATCGATTCGAATTGCTTCAACAATTTATCAAACAATGTGACGTAACGTGGTGAACAAGCAACGACTTAACTTATACATTATATTGCGAAAATGTTGGTCTTTTATATGGCATAAATCGAGCGTAAGTTTTTGCTTGCTGCGCTCACTGGTTGCGCTAGAATTGAGTGGTGAAGGTTTTTTATTAATTTTCTTTTTTCTTTTTTTGTTATATGTGAAAGGATGTCTTTCGCATCAATATGGATAATGAGCTCTTAATACGAACGAGTAGGATGAATAGTGCCATCATATCTGTCGATATGTGCACCAGGTGGAAAAAAGACGGGTTCGGTATATTGCTGAGTGCTTAGTCAGTTTACAAACCTAATGCGAATTTGGTAACAATATTTTTATTATTTTGCAATACTTACATCGATTGTGCCTAGGAAACTACATTTTGAGCTGATCGGATATCCAATGAATGTGTTTAAATCGAATTTCAGTACTCTACCGGTACTGAAACTTACTTAGTCTTCATAGAATTGTTTTTTATTTTTATTTATTTTTCTTAGCAACAGCCTAAAGATTAGACAGAGCTAGATAGAATTGTTATATATTTATATTAATGAGCTTTTCATGGTAAGCTACCATAGAAGCAAATTTGTTTACATGTTTGTTGTTTTCCGGAGTCAGTGCAGTGAAACCCCAACACGGAATCCCTGGTAATGTCGGATATTTCGTATTAAATTCAAAAAGTATGAAATCATGTTCAATATTTTTTTTAGGAATACATACTTTAATCGGCGGGATGATTTCAAATTAAATTTTCCTTCTCTTTTCACAAATGCCTAAAATTGGAATTAGCTATAGTTCTGTGATTAATTCTACGATCGGGAGAGAGAGAAGGTAAAAATGTTTTCACAAAGTCCAGAAATATCTCGTACTCTACGTTTACACTGACATTTTATCTGGCAATAACAATGGCAATATTGCCATTGAGTTAAATGTCAAATCGCAGTAAGTGGGCATTTCATTGCCAGGCAATTTTTATTTGAGCGAGTGAATTCGAACAGCTTCAAAAACTTTTGATTAATTCAAAAGTTTCTTCTATAGTCCAATTATTTTCACTCATTTGCTGATCAAACCAAAAAAAAAACTAAGTTCATTGTTGACGCGTTAGACTTCTGTCAAATCATTCGTTTTCTGGCAATAAATTGCCATGGCAATGCTGAGAGCATTATTGCCATATGCGTTTGATTTGTCTTCACTATCAATTTGTGTTTGGAAATAATGTTATTGCCATTGCCAGAGAAATTGTCAGTGTAGACGCAGGGTCAGGGCCGACGAGGAGACAAAGCGATATTTGCTACTAATGGCAGCCCTCATCTCAAATTGCGTTCAAAAGTACTGTTCGAAATAACATCATTTTTTAAATTTTCCAAAACCAAATCAGCCCATAAACAGAAAATTAAAATTATGATGTTGAGAACATGGCCGAAATTTTCACTAAAATCGTTTGTTTGAAAATTGTGCCGTTTGTTTTTGTCCTTAAACTGAGCTGTTTTGTCTAGCTATACTATCGATTGTCCATACAACTTGGAGGTTTTCGACGGAATTTTTACTTTGTACTCACTAATCGCAGTATTGATACCTACCGGATTTAATTACATGGCAGAGGTGACCGATCACTGACCCTATGTTTCCAAATATACCATCAATATCCAGTAGATTATTGACTTTTTACGTCCATTACAGAAATATTAACACGTCTACTCACCACCAAGCAACAAAGTAAACTCAAATAAAAAACCGTTTATGTTACGACGACGTTTCTCTTTCATAAGTACAATAACATTGTTTGCTCCGGATAATGAAAACTGTTTTCGAATATAATATTAATTGGATCATCGATGGAAGTTCTATTTTATTCGGTCTGTAGGAAATTACGAAAGTCAATTGCGTAACAAAAATTTCACTACGACAGAACGATTGAATTGATTGGCAGCCATTTTCTTAAGACTTTGTCAACTTTTGTACAAAATTTCTTAAATGAAACTTTGTAAAATGAATTATTGATGTGATGCAACCGCGGAATGATATTAGCATGTTAATGACATAAATTACTGAAAAAGGAAGATTCTATATAAGAAGGTTTTTCGGATGGGAAAAAGTACTGTCTTTATTTTATATGTCTATTGGGCTTTTTTTTCAAAAAGATCTAGTTTCAACTCTGTAGCATAACCCGTTCTAGACATTAAAAAAAATACCGTCACATTCTCAATTAGCTTAATCAAAATAATTTTTTTTAAATCAGTTAAATCATCAGATAAATCAGAATGTTTGCCTGTATGCTATCTAGTCCCCTGTAATATCTTCATCCTCGAAAATGTCATTGTAGGTGAGAATGAGACCGACCGAATATTTCCTTGTCTAAAAGTTTAGTTACATAACGAACGGTTTGTTGAACATATGGTTTCCCTTTATTTCGCTTAAGTCTTACTATAAGTCCACCATCAAACTATAGATCCACCATCAAATGTCTATACTACATTAAATCCAAATTTCAACTTTCTAGTTTGAGCCGTTGGCCTTTAAGCGTTCTTAAGGTATACAGTGCAAGCGACCTTGATGGGACCATATAAATAGAACGTTATGAAAGCCGGGTGTAGTCCAGTGGTAGCGTACTAGGCTTGTAAACGCGATGTCGTGGGTTCAATTCCCACTCTATGCGTAAATTATTTATAAGAATTTTTTCAGTTGCTATTGGCTTTGAAATTATTAATATAAATAGTGAACAGTGCGGAATGTTTAATAGGATCACTACTAAAGGATTTAACACTGAGCAGATGAGTTTTGTTTACATTCTTATCAGATTCACTAACACCATCAGAGATACCAGACAGTAGTTGATTTGTTATAGGCAACATTGCTGTTCTGGTAGATCACATCTCAAAGCCAAACAGCATTCAAAATTATTAACACCAACTAGTACACTGCCATACCCGGCCCAATTTCTGACCTCCCATCCCTAAGCTGACTGGATTGTACACTACAGTGTATTAAAGGCTAACCACCTAAGTCCAGATCAGTATCCTTAAAAAAAAAAAAAAAAAAAAAAAAAAAGTGCACTTTATAAGCGGGTTACACTGTATACATATCAAAGATATTTGTTTACTTCGGGAACGCTGTTACTTTGACATGCCCAAAACGGCGTAATTATAAGAACTGGCATAAGATGGTAGAGTAAGGTATGTATGTGATTAAAAGAACATCTTATATGAAGGTATTCAGTGAATTGGGAACTCACTCTAATCAGTGTTTATGGTAAAATATTCTGGTGATATTGTCATAAAAGCTAGTCGTTTTTTAATTAAGGTAACAATTTTAAACTTACAATGCTTCTGTATAGTTCTCTCGAATATGCGATGTTGATTTTTCATTCTAACCGCGTGATATTAGCCGCTTATTATTTTGCTAAGGACAAAGTCTTATCTGTGTGCGACGAATAATTTATTCGCAATATAATCTTCATAGCTAAAAACAAAATATTGAAAAATATCTAATTGCACTGACAAACTGAACAATGTTTCTGGTGCCACTGGCTCGTACCCAATAAATCCTGAAATTTTATTCCAAGCGCAAATGTCGGCTTTTTGGCATTTTCTCTGCAGTCATTCATTTTCGCATTTATCTGACATGCCTACGAGACGGTGCTGTATACAACGGTTGCAAGAGTACATAGTAAAAAAAACTCATCCATTATATTTTAAGTCTTTTGGATAGTAGGCAAAAATGCTACACCTTTTCAAGTAAATTCACATTCGAATGTATTTAATATTCAGTTTGAATGTAATTTTCAATTTTCGTTCAGTAAAATTTCAATTTACAATCAGTAAGTTCGAAAGCCGCAAATTCAGTGGATATTCTCTTGAATTTACACTCTAAAAAAGTGTATGTATAATTAGCACTAGTAAAGATATCTAGACTTATTTCTACTTCTAATATTATTTCTCACTTTCTTACTCTTAATAAAACCCTTGGATGCAGGTAGGAGTTAAACCCTCGAACAATTATTCCATATAGTTAATTTCACCACAAAATATAAATTACGCAACATTTCGTGTAAAATTAATTATATGAAGCCTTTTCATATAATTTGTACGGTTCAGTTGAAAAGTACATCAATAATTTAATAGTACCAGTAATTTCGTGTTAAAGTGATTGAAATGTGTACTTTTACTTGAAAAACTGAAATATACTTGAAATTTCAAGTAAAAATTGGATTGGAAATTCAATTCTTATTAAAACAGTGTAGTTATGTCATCGGTCATTACTAATTACAAATGAGTTGATTACCGGGGGTAAAGAACATGTTTTTCGTGCTTTAAGTTTTCTGAAAATTTGAACTATTTTCTCATGACAAAACCGTTACTTACTCTAACAAATGTTTAAACAATTACATCATGCTGAAAGTTTTCACCTCTTTTTTTCCAATTGGTATCTTCTCAACTTGATGATTACATACACTAATCTTCCACGACTGCTCTGAATCAAAAACACAAAAACGTTTATTTCTGTTCGAGACTCAGATTAAAGTAGAATTGCCATAACAATTTCATATCGATTTGCATTTTCAATCAATTTATTTACCGGCTTAAACAATAGCAGCAATTTGTTTTAAAATGACTGGAAAATCTTTTTATCGTGAATCAGGATAGGCTTATTTTAGCAGCTTCTATCACGTCATTTAGAGATTAGCGTTGATTAATGAATGTAACCGATTCAAGCAAAAACTTTAGTCGGTAGTTTTTATAAATTTTTTCGTTATCCAAATTTCCTCCGAAAATATTCTCGACCTTATCGTTAGGCCTCCAAAAACATCTTAAGACTGTGATTGATTTTTAAGTGCGGTCATATGATGTTCGTATGATTTCATGCGGATAATTCAATTGGGTTTATTATACATTTTCCTTTTGGTGAAGAAGGCGAACAAAAGACGTTTGAAAAGTTAATGGCAAAACAATCCGTTGGACTGAATTTTCCTCGGAGTTACGCAATGCTAAAGATGGAAGCTTCAGGAAAAATAAAAACCTGCCAACATCGACAGCCTCTTCAAATTTCGAGGGAAAATATCCGACAGTTGAGATGAATTTAACAAAAAGGACTTTTTCAACCCTCCTCTGTCATGTTGGCGTTCTAATCCGTGGCAAGGCATTCAGGAGCGTTGGCTTGAAAGCTATGGATGTGGATTGACATATCCGCTCATCTTTAATGTCTACTTGCCGGAAAAGCAGGACGATTTGAATCCAGAAATTCAACATTTCCGTCGTATTTCGCTCCATAGAATCGTGCTTATGCCGCTGAGAAGCAGGTTCTTCTGCTCTCGGAATGAATCGTTCCCAATGGGGTAGTTGCGGCTCACCTGTGCTCCGATAAACTTGAATGCGACTGACAAGACGTTAAGACCCGTAGTGGTTTCCAGCGAAAAAGAAATTCTATAGGTAGGTAGCAACGGAAAAATAATTTATAAAAGTCCCATTTCGATTTTATAGCAATCATTTCCGATCGAAAATGCTACAAAATTTAAACCAGAATATGGGAGGGTGTTAAGGGAAGGGGGTTGTAGTATTGAAACAAATTTGTGACTCGCTGAGTTCATGACAACGTCCCTGCAGTTGGTTTTTCCCCCTGGGTGATTCACTTTTGATTATGGTGTAGTCTGTTTACAGTAGAACGCATAAGATTTATTGATGCACGGGGGAGTTTATGTCGTCATTTATTTTCACTTTAGAGTTTAGCAAATCGTTGGTCGAGTCGAGAAGACTCAACATGGCAGGATAAACGACGATATTATTTGAAAGTAAAAGTTTTTTCCCGGCGAAAAATGTGTTTTGCAAGTTTGCTTTGGTGGTAAACGCGAACGTGGTATGACAAAGGGGTGGATAAACCAAGGTTGGGCGATCTGTTGACAATAGGCACGGCATTTCGGAAATATGTGAAGAATATACGAAGAGTAATTGCGATTAGCAAATTGTTCCACGGTTGGTATTCTATCATTGTTGTCATCTAGACGGTATATAAGTTGTACGTTCTTATCCCAGGCAAGGTCGAATATCAACGAGTTAGAAATGTCGATAGACGCTATACGATGTGGAAGACCCTTACAACAACAAAGAATGTCACCACCAGTCCAACCATTTCAGGCAAAGTGCACCCCCCCCCCTCCCCATGCCTTTCCACTTCCAGGTCATAACCAAAGATCAAGATGAGGACATACTCTCAACATATTCTTCCTGATAAGACATTGGGCGAAAATAATGTGATACGACTCCCTTGAATCCTACATTTTAGATTGAAGCTAGAGTGGAATTGAATAGATGACATATGAATAAAAGAGTTTGATCGCGTCTAGGTCAGTGTCACCTGCACAACACACGAGCACTCGAACATAATTCGAGCGGAATGCCAATACTAAACCATGTAGATCTTCAGCCGAACATTTTCAGTACTGGGCGGATACAGTCATCCGGAACTGATTTGAAACCATGTTGCACGAACAAACATTCGGTTTAAATTTCGTAGATTTAAAACGACATCTTCGTAGCTATCTAACAGGTATCCATAAATGTAACAGAATACTTATCTACCTTCGAGAAAACCTTTCAAAATTCGCATCTGGTTAAGGTATCGTTCTGTTATGCTCAGCAAGTTTATGGTGTAATAGTTATTCACAACTAGTTTTCCACCGAAAAACTCTCCAAAACCCTTAAAGTTATATTAGTTTCAATTGTAGCCCTTACAAATGCATATTTTAAAGCATGCTAATCAAGAAACTCTTCTCCATATTTCATTGTACGTATCAAGATGGGCTTCAACTCGGGCAAAAATATCGGCGCACTATCTCCAAACTTACTGTATTACATCCTGCATGACAAATGTTCCAAGTCTTCTGAATTTTACTTGAAAAAAAAACACCCTTATACAAAACGCCTATATCATATGCGATATCTACCCCCGAATTTTTCAACTTTATACTTTCTGCATAAATAGACCAGAAAGCAATATGTCGGTGTCTTTCCGATAAGATCGGGTGAATGTTTAACTTATAAGTTTAACATTTGGGGCAGCAACGTAGCCCTACGGTTAAAGTTGTTGTCATAAATATAAGAGAGGTCACACATGTATGAATGGGCGACATATGAGATTTTCAGGCAAGTCGGTATAGAACTTTTGAAACACTACGAACTATAGAGATGCCGAAAGCCGTCTATTTTCTCACTTGTATTATATTCCTTTGTAGTTTTATTCTTCCCTGTGCAGTAAGGACTTCTTTGGACGGCAAATTTTTTAGATAATCATGTAGAATTTCAAAATATTAGCAACCATTTTGTTCATAGCCTAAGTCCGAATTTACGTTTGGTGTTGAAATAATAACAAGAATCACACTGTATGCCACTTTGTCAAAAATTTGACGATTTTCGTTGACAACTACTAATATAAAATTTTCTTATTTGTCCTGCACCGGATGTTTTTGTTGAAATTTGGTGGTAAGACATTTTAAAACAAGAGTCCTTTTATTACAACCTTTTATTACAACCTTTTATTACAACCTACTAAAAAAATTAAGTTAAATTTATCAAGTAAAATGGGATTAGTGTGGGACTAATATAAAATGTTGCCAAAAAAAGCTTACGAATAGAAAATAGTCAATTATAGCTACCATAGTGGCGTTTAACACAAACCTAAGACAAATAAGTCTCAAATAACGTTTGTTGGGTATTTTTCAGGAGAATTTTTCGTTGAATATTTAAACAGCATTGTTTGACATCGATTACTTGCATCTGGTAAAATTTCCCGACATTACGTACACTAATGATTAGCAGGTAGGTTCCGGACTTTCCGATATGTCGTGTTACGGCTATAACGCAATTCAACTCTATTCCAAATTCAAGTCACACAGGTACACCCATTGGTCACGCACCTATTCAATCTGCCTCTTAGAGTAAATTACCAGAAACTACTAAAATTCAATAGCAGGTGTATGACCGGGAAAATCTGAAATATATGCTGACCTTTAAACCTTGGACTTCGTTGAACCAATAATACTTTTTTTCAGCTAAATTAATGTTACACATACTCGATAAGGTGTTGTTTCTATGTATTCTAAAAATGTATTTAACCAGGTATTAAATTTGAGCCATCAGAACATAAACATATTTTTGCAAAGCTTAGATTTGAAAAGAAATTCAACTATCAAAATAACTTTTTAAGTAATTTTTTAAACATTAAAATTAATTAAACCATTACAAAATACCCAGTATTCATCACTTGTCTACTGATAAATCGTAGGTACCTAACTCCGAATCAAGTTCAACATTTTCAAATGTCTTTCCTGGGTCAAGCTAAGCTATTCACCTTGTAATACTTCATTGCTCATTTTTACTCTGAAATTCACGGAGTAGTGTATTCTTAAATTGCATGAATTTGATGGGGATTATTTTGATATTTTCATGTGAGAAGTGCAGTTTGTATGTCTATTCCGAAAATGATCAATAACAACTAGTCGAAGCATAGGTTGAAGATGCTAATGTTAAAAACATGCGGATGTTCCAAATTTGCAGCACAGAACTATTATAAAATGTTGTCATAAGGATTTGATCCTGACCATTAAAGTAAACGATTTAAAGTAAACGAATAACTAAGAATTTAAAATTTTGACATTTTGATATTTTGAAATTTTGAATTTTTTAACACGTTGAATGACATGGGGGTCACCGGTGACCGGCACAGAAATTTTGACCCTTTAAATAGCATTGTTAAAATTTTTGACAAAAAGTGTGGCACGCAAAGTGTTAACCACATTTTTCACTTTTTATTTCTTTCATTTTAAACTCCTCCCCACCCCCTCCTCCATCATCCCATTAAGCATATCGTCGCTTTGTTTAGATTGAGAACTGAAAAGACACATTCAATTAACCCGCAATGAGAGAGTACATCGCATGATTCACTTATCTTCGGCTTTGTTTTAATAAATTTTTATAAGGCCATGAACCACACCGAGACAAGAGATGCGACAAGATGGTCTCTCATCTCAAGTCTCATTAACCTCGGCAGCTAATTGATTAGTCGACATTAAAGTGTGTTTGGTGTGATTCATTAGTGTTTTGGCGAAATCTATTATCCATCCATGGATGTGTAGTTAATTTAATTGTGTGCTAGTGTGTGTGGTAAAGATGAGCAACAAAAAGTGCCAATTATAATTATTGTATGGAAGATGGTGAAAAAATTCGACTGTAGTGACTAGTAAATTGACTGGCTAATGAGCAATTAATATTGCCTTCATTTGTTTGATTTAAATTGTATTTATTTTTGTGGTATGGCTGTTTGCATTGCAGTAAATTTGGTTTTAATCGCTTGTTTTGAAATTCGAGTTTTATTTCCAACAAATTCAAAATCGAAATGATAACTTAAGGATTGCAGCATCCACGACTTTTAAATTGTGATATACGACATAATTCCGAAAATTTAATTCAGTCGAGAAGTGAGCGATGTAGTGAGCTGAAAATAGTTGTCAACATTTTATACAGATGTCAAAACCTATTTTCTGATGCCCGAGAAATATGGACACATACTATAAATATGTTTTTATGCAAAACTTGCACAGTCAGTTCAGTTGAAGAAAAAAATTTAGACGCGAGAAAGGAAAAAGGTAGAGGTTAAGCGTTAAACGATTATATTTTGTGCATACAAAGGCATTTAAGCCAATCGTAAGATGCTAGATTATCTATTCTCGCGTTCTTGCCTTGACCTACAAAGTTTTCTCGCTCAAATTCTCATCATCTTTCTACCTCGGTTATAGCTTTGTGACGTAAGTATTGCATAAACTTTTCCATATTTTCTATAAAACCGCAACGTACTACACGAGCATAACATTTTATTTATATTTTCGTTGTCACCAACGGGCGCCGCAATACTGCTCAATATGATTGACAATATCTAGAATGGTTACAATATCATCGCGAATTGATTACATATTAATGTCAATAAGCCGAAAATAAAAATGTGGCAGAATGTTTGTACTTAAATGTCTTTCGATAGCGAAGAGGTGGTTCTGCACAACATTGAATATCATTAATCTAATTGCTCCAAAATCCGGGCTACATTTCTGCAACTTTAATCAGTTTCATACAGAAATATTAAGGTTTGTTATCAGGTCATTTGATCCGTTAATTAACTAACAAGCTATTTTGTAGAACTTGTGATTTGCCCAAAATTTGGTGAATAGCAAAAATTATTATGCCTAATAGTAGTGAAATTTGACTAATTTGGACCCAAGAGCCAATAGTTAGGAAAAAGCATAAGTCTAGTCGAGTTTGGTCAAAATTACGTAAATTTGAGTTGCCCTATTGATTAATGGTATCATGAGACTTATCGCATTTCGCCTATTTCACGTCATTCGCGTCTTTCTCGTGAATAGTGTGTAGAGGCTTTTCGTGGGTTTCTCGCGTTTCGTTATTCGCGTTTCGCGATTCGTGAGTTTTCTCAACTGGAGGCGGGGTTTTGACGACGAGGGTTTTACATGATGAGACACCAACGGGTTTTGATTGACGAGACAGTGACGAAAAATGTTTGAGACTCTTTTTTCGTGCCTTTCTCGCAAGTTTCATGTGTTTCGTGGGATAAGACGAAAAACTCGCGAAATATGAAAAACATGAAAAACAAAGGTAATAAATGCACATATAGGACGCAAAAAATGTTTAAGGGCTGTTCCTCTAACAGCTATTTTTTCAAACACTATTTTGATTTTTTTCTTAAAGGGTAACCTAGTTTACATACCAGTCAAAAACGTAATGTTATTTTATTTTGTTTTTTTATTGCTATTAAAGTGGAAAATTCACATGAAAACAGCCATAAATCAACAAAATCGCATTTACAATGCACATGGGACCTTAAGTACTTTCTTGCTATTTCTTGAAAACAAAAATTGTAAGAAAAAAAAAACAAATTTAAATTTTAAGAAATTAACTAAAATTAAGATTCGTAAGTAGTGTGGCTCTGCATCAAATCGAAAAGAAAGGAACTTTCGTACCGACATTTTTGGGTGGATATGGGTCTATTCAAAATATTGTACATCAACGTACTGACTTTTATTTTCTTATTGTATAATTACAAATGTAATTAGCTAAAACCGGACAGTTTGTTATTGGACTATGTAAATCGACAATATTGCCTTGAGCTTTTCAGAAAATGATCAACGTAATTAAGACTACGTAATGCCATAGCTGAATACTTTATTCGCGTTTGATGTTCGTATAACTCGGTTTAAGTACTATAGACCCTAAATAAACTTCCATCTTTACCTTGTCCAATTAATTGCGATTCCTAAAACCATTCAACCATAAACCTATTCGAATTTTCCGCAAAAATCAAAGGGAACATAGTTGATAAAATTGAGGCCTTCATTTCGCACAAAAGATCCGAAATCAAAAGAAATTCAAATTGCTTCGACGAACTTCAAAGAAGGACGGTTCAGTCGAACTTTCCCCGGAAATTTCCTGAAACGTACCAGGAAAATGCCTAGCATCGCATAAAGTTCCTAATGAAGATGAAAATTCAGTCGATATCCCTCTGGGCCGGGTAAATATCATCGAAATATTACGTAATTTTCGGCAAATTCTAGCGAAAGATGGATTTGAAACACGCGCGCCAACCACACACATACACGATTTCATTCAAAATCTTTAAGAAAGTTCATCGAACCAAAAGCTTTAGATTTTTACGATTCACTACATTTGACAATCTCAACGGATCACATACATCAGTCCTTTGTACGACCGAAATCCGTTGAGAGTCCTTGAGATTTTCGCCAAGGAAGCACCCTATTCCGCAATCACCCACCCCCTCTACAAACCTGCAGCACTCGTCAATTAAATTGTTTTCGAATTGTTCGCTTCTACAATCTAGCTGTTTTCAATGTCATGTGTATAGTAAAAACCGACCCCCCCCCCACATTTCACCCCAATCACCCTCTAATCAAACCATTCATTTTCTTGTTTTGCTGTAAATTTTCATATTGAGAAGTGAGAACAAAGAAATTTTCGATGGGAATACCGCGCAGTTATTACAAATTTCCATTTCGACAAGTTCGTCAGAGCCGGCTTTTGGTTAGATAACGACGACCACCCCCACACTCAAAAGGTGTTTTCGTATTAAACGCGCGTCGCGAGAGCGTTCTGTTTATCACGTTCGCGAAGCGAAAAACTTGATGAGCTTTTTTTCGGCGAGTCGCAATTTAAAATCGGCACAGCATCACTAAAGGTAGACAATGAGGATCATAGGTGCTCCGGGGTGAATTAATGTAATTCTGAAAGCCTGTAAACTCGAGGAATCGTACAAAGAACGACCCTGCGCCCCCATTTCACAAGCAACGTTCTATACTTGCCACGACTCGACATGTAATTAAAGTCGGGAGTTTTTTTCGTCTGTATTCCGAGGACTAATTTTTGGTGACATGTTTTATTCATCGATAAGATCGTACGTATTAACCGAGTGCACACACTCGGGAGTGGGTGTGTAAACATTTTTCTAATGAGATCTTTATTACGCCATAAAACAACCCGTACGGAACAATATCGGACGTTTTATCGCTCGAATTAAATCAACGAATTGCGATATTGGCCCGGTTTAATTTATGTGAAATTGATGCGTTGCGTAACTCGCGTCAATGTGTGCCGGTGTGCGCTGCTAAATTGACGGGGTTTTCGCGTAAATAGCACTCATATTTCACCAATCGCCGGGGATTAATCATATGAATAATCCTCCGATAGAACAGCTGATATCAGTGTAATTTGATTAGACGCATACGGTGAAATTTTCGATCTTTCAACAATGAAAAAGTTCTGATAGATTAATGGGATTCAAGATTTTGAAGTGAAAAGATGGCAACTTAATTTTTGGACAAATTGTCGGATAATCGCATAGCCTCTCTCGTCGGAGTCTTCAAATACTTTCCTAATACCGAAAACACAACTCTGAATCAATGTTGCTTACTGTCCAAACAAATTTACGATCGCTCGCGAAAAACGATAGAGTTGCGAGAGAGGATGTTGTTGCATCAATGCCTACGCTCCTAGTGCTTATTAAACTTTTACAGCAACTGCCAGGAAAAGGTTAATAACGGCTCGAAAAAATGGGGAAATGAAAACAATGCATACTTCTGCTCATTGCAATAGTTTTAATCATTAATAACAAAAATCAAACGAATCATTAACAATTCATTAATGGTTTATAAATAACAATTCATTAACGATTCTTTAAAAACGAATCATAAACGATTAACCGTTTTGGTACGATCAGTATAATTTTCAAAATCCTTAACGATTGAGATGATTGCAGATAATGATACATTAATCAGTTAAGTGTGTATTTATAAAGCCTTTGGTTTGCTGGGGAGCTACTTCGGCACTGACAATGCAGCAAAAATTCAACCATTTCATTATAACAGGATGTTATAAGACGATGACGATCGTAATAACACATATCGTAACGTCCTTCACTTGGGATAATTGTCAAGCGCCCACGTTGGGCGCCAAAATATCTGTTGCATCATTCATTCTAAATGTTCGACCGGTTCATTATAAGGCGATGTTATAAGACAATGACGATCGTAACAGCTCGTAGCGTAACGTCCTTCACTTGGGATAATTGTCAAGCGAAGGAGAATATTGAGCCCCACGTTGGGCGCCAAAATATTTGTTTCACAATTCATTCGAAACGTTCGACCAGTTCATTATAAGACGAAGGCGATCGTAACAGCACGTAGCGTAACGTCCTTCACTTGAGATAATTTTCAAGCGAGGAAGAATATTAAGCCCCACGTTGGGCGTCAAAATATATGTAGCGCAATTCATTCGAAATGTACATACCTATTCACGGAGGACGTCCTCTATAAAGATGCCAATATGAGTTGTACGATATTTTTCGGAGTGTGTATTATGATTTTTTTTATCTAAATAAATGGTGAGAGGTAAATGACCGAGTAGAACAAAGTCTGGAAAACACCTAAATCGATTCAATGAAATTGTTTACACAGGTCTGACGATGGCGATTTTATTTAACAATAAGTTAGGTTTCATACACAACAACGTCTTCTCGGGTTAAATATCATTTGAAAGTGGTACCTATAAGTCCATTTTTCATAAATTTAGATATTTAAGGTTTTACGTTTCAAATAATTTAAAAATGTTTGTATACGTTAGCGGGTGATGAATACTTAAACCTGTTAAATTTAATTATGCAATAATTTAATATTTAAAAATACAACAGTTTTTTGCTTGGGTCAAATGGAAATCTACACCTGTGAACCTTTCCCTCCCAAATTTTGCATGTACATTCTCGAGACTATGGGACAGGTTAATTACATAATTATATTTTCGTAATTTGGTTCGTGTATTTGTTATAAGTAAAATAAATTTAGATTTAATAAGTTGAACCAGTTGAACCTGACCTAAGCTTTGGTTTACACCAGGCAGTCGTGGCCGAGCAGTCGTCTGACTACAAGTCAGATGATTCCATCTGGGAGCGTAGGTTCGAATCCAACCGACTGCGAATATGCCCGATTTTTTTTTTTATTAATGTGTTATAAACAGTTTTATTAATAATTAGCATTGGCGAGTTGGGGTAACAGGGGCGATGGAACAGTACCGCAGTGATAATAATTATTAAAATTGTTAAAGAAAATAAACGATTTTTTTTAGCTCCAAATTGACTTATAGCACTTTCAAAATCAACATATTATACGAATTAAAAATTAGAGGAAATTTAAGTTCATATTTTTTTTATTTATTAAAATGAACTTTTTAATGTAAAAAAACATTAATTAAAGAGTACTTACCCTTTTTTCGTCCGGTGGACTTACATTTACCGCTTTAAAAAAAACGGCTCATATATTAATCGATAAGGTTTTTTAATTATTATCAGAGTTGAGAGGAGGAGAGACCATCTATCTACGTATAGTGCACATCAGTTTCTGAATCTTTATTACGAACTTCACCTACAGTTCACAAAACGGAATGTAAATAAATTGGTATTTGCTTACTTTGGTGAACGTTAAGTGAATCATTTTTAAATCATGTCAAAGATTTGTAAATGTATGCGCATAACAGAATCTATTTTGAGTCTCTCTCTCGGTTTCAAATAATTTGACTTTTTATTTTGAAACTGCGTTCGCACATGGCACCAACACATGCATTTGCTTTCAAAAAAGTCACAGGTCAACTAACCAGCCAATATTTTCATTCGGAAATGGTTCGAAAGTAAATCATCAAAAGTAAACTAACTTTTTAGATTATCTCTCTAGCAATGATCTGATTTGCTACTAATTTTTATTACGAATAAAATATGATTCACTTTGGTGAACCGTTTTTAAATCATATAATAATTAAAATAACGTACGTACGTACGCATTACGCATAGCTTGAGAATTCGTTTTGAACCTAAGGTCAATTCGATTCCGATGAATTGAATGAGGAAATTCTTTCTCGAATAGAAAAAAACACACTAGCATGTAGCATTTTAGTATTTTTTTCGCACCATTAGATTTTTCTTCATTTCTCGTACATCAAACTGTTTGCTGGGAGGGAGAGTGCTACCAGGCGCGAAAATAGAAGCTATCGCTCAAATTCACAAAGGGTTAAATGTCCTCATGTTTTTCTTTATCAGGGGATGTATGACCTCCGCCTAAAACGCATGTGTCGATATGTACAGGGAGTTCTAGATAGCTTTTTGTTCAAATTTCACACAATCGAGGTACAGGTTGTTAGTTCAAGGGATCAATAAATTACAATTAACGCAAATTTTGTGGCTTGGACTGCAATTTAAAAACGAAAGTAAAGTCGTGTTCTACTTACATTTCTCCAGGCTCTGATTGCAACGTTTGAGCGCCTCGTCCAGCGAATTGATATCCAAAAATTGAACAGCCTCGTCGTTTAAATCGCGTACGATCAGCTCTTGCGGACAAAGCTTGTCAATTATTCGCCGTACAAGAACGTCCGGTTTATAACAATTGACCGGCAATAAACCACTACAACCGGCACCGATACTACCGCTATGGCTATGGATATGACTATGACCGGTCGCCGGTAATCCTACGCTAGGACACTTGATCAAATCGCACAAATTGCACGCGGGCGATCGAATCAAACACGCCCGGCAAAATGTGTGACCGCACACTAGCGTGACCGGACAGCGCGGTACATCTTCGCACTTCGGACAGAGCAAAGGATCCAACCTGGTGTTGGCGACGGCCACGAATCGGGACGTCACCGTTGACGCATCTATCGATTCTTGCGCACTAGACGACACTGCACTTGCATTATAATTGCTTCGACTGCAATTAACATTACTATTATTACTACTATTACCTGCACCGTTGCTGACACTTTTGATCAGAGCCGTGCTCAGATTCTTGAGCCGATCGAGCGGAATCACATTGCCCGAACAGTCGACGATCAGTGCGTAGATATCGAACGCTTCGCCCAATCGGCCGCTTTGAGCCAACGAATCGCCGCACGAAAAGTACAAATCGATCGGTGACATTTGATCAGGCCGATCGTGATAGGGCCCCATGTTGTTGGTTGACGTTGTACTCCGTACAGTATATCTTTTACACTTTACGATATTCGACATTTTTTACCGATTCTTCTGACACCACACTACGCCGGATAGTAAATTTTTGCATAGGTGGAATGAATTATGGGTTTTTATTAAACTTGCGAATACATCAAAGAAAATTAAAGAATAAACGCTAGTCGTTTTAATTTGGCACTAAGCACACACTATACACACGCGAACGAAACACTCACTCGGCCCAGTACACAGTTCATATTTTTCATCATTTTCATTGAAAATTATCTAACGCCGGTTATGTAATTTCTTTAAGATTGGAACACATCACATCAATTTGATTGGTGTCACATTTAAGTTTTATACAAAAAAAAAACGATTTTTTTCTTTATTTTGGTTATCTAATAGCAGCGTGGGCTACTTAATGTCGCGCGTATCATTAACACAATCGCACGATTATTTCTAATTCGATTTTCTTAATGATTTTTTGCACAATTTGCCTACTAAAACACCCCGAACAATTTCAATTTTATGTAATAATTTGATCAACAAATTTTTCTGTTGTAATTTCTTTCTTTCACGTAATCACCGAAGAAAAAACACACATCACACATTCGGGGCTAAAGAAGACGATAAGTAGCGGCTGCTGGTACTGCTGGCCGCTGCTGCTGTTGTTATTGTTGCTGAACTTTTAAAGTGGTTACACCCCCCCGAAAAAAAAGTTTTCCGATGACTTTACTCTAAAAGTTTTTGATTGGCCCGATATGAAAAATGAAATTAGTCACAAATAATTAGCCCGCGAAAAATAAATTGTTGGGTCACCAAAACTGTTGGATAATCACACGGCTCATCATAACGCGCTTATGTAACACGCGCGCACTTTATCGGTTGCGATGCGTTCTAAAAAGCCGAAACAAGCGAGTTTCCGAACTAGAACAGGATCGAAAAAGAGCTCGTGTCCTTAACACGAAACTATATCCGGACACTTTGTTTCAACGTTTGTTTAGTTCGCGTTTTTCACCCTCGCGATTGAACGAAATTTTCAATCGTTCGAACGTGTTTTAGTGTCGTAACAAGCTCGACACAGAACTGTTATAAAAGCGAATCACGTAACTAAGAACGACACTTGCGGCGCGTTATATCCTTGCTTCGTATGGTGGATTCCGGGCGAAAAGGGACTATTTCACCGCACCCGGAACAGAAATATTGCGTTTTTTTCCGATTAGCACTACTAACTAAAAGTGTGACGGGGACTCCACCAATAATCCGCTACCGCCAAAATAATCACAGAACGACACTTATTTCGCCTACGAAAAAAAGTGAACCGTACACGTTCGCTGATTGCAAACGAATAAATCGTGGGCAAGCAGTTTGTTGCGCGGTGTATTTGCCCCACAGAAAGCTTAAAACGCTTCTCGTTCGAGCGTTTTGAACAGCCTTGCCTTGCCAGCACACAGTGAAACACACGCTCGCTAGTGTACACGTTCCCCATAAAAGATTGGAGCGCGCTCTTAGTGCTTCGCAATCAAGCAAGCGCCCCAATATTCGTACGAATTTTCTCTTCAATCGCTCGAATTGCTCGAATCAAGCCCCAATTCCCCAACTTGTTATGAAACATTTTGGTGTTGCCACTTTTTTCGATTTCGTCAAGCTTTGCCTGAACGCGGCCTGTACTTAGGTAACGGCTTTGTTGTTACGACTTTAACGAATGCTCCCCTATGTGGGGAATGGGGTGGAGTGGTTTCTTTAAGACATACATCTTGTCTACGGGCGATGACGACTAAGTTGGGGACATTTTGGAACCATTTGGGGGTGCGCGTTGTTCTATTGATGGACTTGTTGCTCCGATTTGGTACTATTTATAAATTCCATAACATTTCAGGAATAATTTTTCAATCCTATATAACAAGTAAGTTGATTGTGTAATGCTATCTATAAAACATCTGCGAAATACGAGCAACTTACTTGTGTTACACAGTAAACGACGATAATTTGAAATGTATTCTGTGATATTCGAAAATAGCAAAGTTTTACCGGAATAGAATATTTCTTTTATTATTGGAATGCAGATCAATATAATCTGATTATGAAAATTGCAGCACTTAGCACATACCTGGAAAAAGAAGTTCGTGAGATGTGGCAATTAAGGCACAACCCTAAAGCCGGCTACACACTTATCGCCTATTTCGTGTCATTCGCGTCTTTCTCGTAAATAGTGTGTAGACGTAGAGAGAGTGTGTTTCGTGGGTTTCTCGTGTTTCGCGATTCGTGAGTTGTCTCTACTGGATTCGGTTTTTTATGACGACATCAAAGGGTTTTGCTTGACAAGTCACGAGACGAAAACTGAGAGGGGATTTTTTCGCGACTTTCTCGCGAGTTTCATGTGTTTCGTGAAACAAGACGAAAAACTCCAAAATGTGTAAAACAAGTAAAGAAGGAGAAGGTTGTAACCGGCTTTAAGGTGCTCTCACACGAGCAATTATTCAAGTAATTGATTGGCCGACGACTATTGCTAAAACTAGTGGAGCGATTAATGGAGCAATACAGGGCAATGTTATGCTAGTCGCAGCAATTTTCGGCAATGTGGCAATGTTTTCGCAGATTTCTCGTATTGCTGGCCCTAAAGTTCCTGTAATTTCCACTGACCTGGAAAATTCTGAGCGCTGATTCGATTGTTAAGTTTTGTTTTGAATTTTAGATATATTTGTCAAATTTCGTGTTGGCTTGAAATTAAAATATGTATTTCCAAGTATTATTTTAAGTTTTAATTTTTTTTGCCAAATTTGCTTTCGTGCTGTTCATAGACAGGATTGATCATGTAAACACCTATTGCCAAATTGCTAGATATTGGTCAATATGTCTCATCACAATTCCGCAACGAATTGATGAAGAGTTGATCCACATCGTCTGTTGCTTTTGTTGCTGTGTGTTGTTCCATGTTTTCATGACGATTATTGTTGCTAATTGAGCAATTTTAATCGCTCGTGTAAGAGCACTTTAATAGACCTACAAAGTTAACAGTGGTTTTAACACAGGTATCCGTTTGGCTTTCTTCAGCCGGTTCGTTCCTCTTATTGGAAAGAACCAATCTAAGAAAATGACTTACTTATTTTATTTATTCTACTTTATCCCCAACTACACTCCGAAAAATACAACACATATTGTCAATACTTTCTTTCATATTAATTGTATAATACATATATCAACATGATTTCCTTTTAAATTAATAGGTAACATAGTTTTATATTGAAATTTTATAGATCTTTGAACAAACTAGAAATTTATAAATAATACCAGGGTCGGTTTAGCAATAATTTGAGCACTTTATTTTGGGCAATTTGCAATTTTTTGATATGGCAATTTGAGATAGCATGCCAAACTGGGGCAACATACAGAAATATACCCAAATGATCTTGCGAGCCACCTTGAAAATGCATCATAGCTCCGCGGGCCACATACGTGTCGTACATTAATCGGAACAGGGTTGTAAACTCGAAATTTCGTGGCCGAAGTAACATTACCACCAATCCACTAATATTTACAATAGAGGTTGCGTTTAATTTTTTACATGAAGGGAAAATTCGACGGATACTGTCAAAATGTTTCAGAAGCCAGATAGCGTAATATCGCAATCGTGTAACTCGTCAAATGGATGTTTGACATCAAATTTGGTCTAATTTTTATGGTCAAATATACATGCTCCACGAACATTGAAATGCATTTGCGTACAGGACGGAGTACAAACGGACTTTTTTTTAAGTAAACACATCTTTAAATTTACTACATACCATAGCGTGGGCAATCCAGAAAACGCATTGATAACAAAATCGCAGAATACTGTCTGACATTGTAGCTCCGTATCTATTATCTTCATTCAAAATTAAATTATTAAATTACACCACTCGATAGCCATGCGACCTTTTATTTTAATGCTATTTAATTAATAGTAACTTCTAAGGAAAGTTCTAAACTGTCCAATGTAGCCCCATAAATTGGCTCTACTATAAACTGTACAGCTTGAGATGTAAAGATAACTAACTAGGTACTTATGTTATATCACTAAAACTTACTAAAATTAATTATAGAATATTTCACCGAGCCATACCTACTTTTGCTTCATATTTCCCTTTTCGGACACCTCATTAGAACAATTACTCCTTATTTGATTTAAGCTAATTGCTGAATAAGTTTGTCATATCGATTCACACTGATTCACTCTGTTTATCATACAATACTACACACATGTTGTTATATAAATTCTCGTATTACGCTTGGGCTTCAATTAGCTAATCTGAAAAATTATCTCGACTGGTTACGTAATCAGAATGAATATTGTAATTATTCTAGTCTGTGTAATATCTGAATTTCCTACCTTTAATAAAATGCAAATATGCAATATTATTCCGTAATGAAAGAATTTTATTAAATCGAACGAAGTGCGAGTATACGTCCTGCATAATACAATAATTTCCCTTAATATCGTAAAATGTAACTCAAATTCACAGAACACTAAACATTTAATTACACACATTGTGTATAAGTACGTTATAGATATTGAATTTTATTTGAAGGGCATGTTATCGCACTTCGCAAATAATGCATTTCTCTTGCGCGTATAATACGCGGGAATAAAATAACAATCACCCGACTGACATAATTTCGTTTGGTATTTACTTACTGGTTGCAAACTTTCGAGGTGGCTCATTGATTAAATTTAAAATCTCACTAATCGCACTAAAGTGCATTGCATACAAAAACCCATTACATGACTAGGTATACTACGGCCGTTGCAGTCAGAATACAGACAAATGTCGAGGATTATGCACAAATTTGCATTAAATAGCGATGCAAACTGGCATGTAACCGCCAGTTTACAACGCAAATATTGCAAATATTTGCGCTAGCACCGGTGTGGAAAAGCGAGTAGGGAAAAGTGCAACAAAGACGCAGAAACCACCCCGTTGTAGAATGTGTTTAAAATGCACATTACTGCGATTTTAGAAAGGTGAACCCGAGTCGCAGTATTCAAGGCAAACCTTCATTCCGCATTATGGCCGATGTTTTTATCCCTTGAATTCTGTCCGGCACAAGATGGCATTTATTTATGTTCCACAATTCACACCAATCAACCCTATGAACAGCCACTGCATTGAAGCTGCATCCCAGGGTGAGGCTCGTTTACTTACACCGCAACCCTTGTGATAAATTTCGCTGCAGTCGAACAATAGGAAGCGAACAAGCCATCCTGATTTTCTCTATCTTGTCGAGATCCCTTTTTTGCCAAGTTTTCCAGCCGCAAGTAATACACCCGATCTCTATATCCGCCTTTTCTCAAGGGCTCTACCTACTACTTTAAGTGTGTCGGAGCGGAGAAAAAAAGTTTAATTTTACATATCCCGAAGCGATTTCTACAGGAGCGTTACGTAAGGAGCAATAAAGTTCGAGCCAGGGACATATGTTTCCTGGATTCCTTTGAAATGTAAACTTCACTCGTTCGGTATAGAGCCTGGTCGCTTTTGATTGCAATCTCGAGGGCTCTGTTTTATGATTTATATTTAAAATATGTAAGTAGTTGGGCAATGTTTGAATAAGCAATCAAGGAGCCAGCCTTACGGACAGCCTGTTATGGAAATATTGTCGTGGAATTTTTCTTTTTTTATGGAACTTCCAGAGAAGGATTGACTGTGATTTTAGTAGTTGTCGCTATTTCAACGTAGGCCAAAACACCCTTAAAGAACGACGATAGAATCATGCTGGATTTACTCCGAAAACTTTGTGGCGAGATTTTGCTCCCACCAGAAAAATTAAACAATCAGGCGCCGAAAAAGTCAAATAGTGCTCGTTCTTTTGGTCGAAAAGCCAGTTAGTGATGAGCTCGTGGGACTAAGATCGAGCCAGCCGAAAGTGTTTGGTGTAAAAACAATATCATAGTAACATATGGGTGAGAACGTAGACATGAGAATAAATTCCGTATGATTCTCGTTATGCCATTTAAAAATATGGACACTTGTAAATTAAACATTTACCCTACAAAAATAACATAAACTTCAATTTCGGTAAAAACCCAAATTTATGGCACTTAATTGGATTTTAGAGAATTGAAACTTTACGTTACATAGCACACAGCAAGAAATAGACACCGTGCAAATGGTGATTACAAAACTCCAATATTTTCCTTAAAAATTAGCAAATTTTATAATTACGAAAACAAAGTGTTTTAAAAAATTGAATTTCCAATACAATTTTTACTTGAAATTTCGAGTATATTTAATTTTTTCAGCTTTTACCTGTAATTAATAGTATTAGTAAATATTCATGTACTTTTCAACTGAATCGTACAATTTACATGAAAAGGTCCACAAATTTCGCAACCCTTCATGTAAAATGAACTGTATTTATGTATGAATTGGAAATTACGTTCTTTTTCGTGTAATTTTACTTATCTATTTGAATTTTACAACGAAAAACATGTAATATATAAAACCACGAAGTTAGACGCTTCGTTCGTTTTTTCTTTCTTTCAAGAAAATGAAACGCCTTCGGTTGCACAGTGGCTACGCACACCAAACCTACGCAGAAATGCCGGAATTAGTCGTGGTTCGACTCCTACCTACAGACATGGTTTTATTAAGAGTAAGCAAGTAAGAAATAATGTATTGAAATTGAAAATTACATCCCAATGTAAATTTACTTGAAAAGTGGTGGCATACAAAAAGATGTAAAATTCAATGGATTTTTTTTACCTTTGACGCTTCCATTGCACATAATATTTAAAATTCCTATGGATAAGAACGAGATGAAAATCAATTCACTGCAGTGAAGAAAGAGTATTAATTAAGTTTTAAATGCATCGACAAGAGTTATGCTAGAGCATAGAGCTAGTGGAGGCGACAAGCCACCTGTTTTGTATAAAGCGCTTTGAAGCCAAAAACACGATGAGAATTGAGACAAAACTGGAACGTTATATCAAATTGTTGTTGTCTTAGCGTGTGAGTGAGTGAGATAATTTGTCAATTTGTTTTTGTTTTGCATGCAAGTGAATGGGACGCTGCTTGTCATCTCCAGTATATATATATATCTCTATGTGCTAGAGATATACCTATATGAAGTGTACAGTTCGAGGGAATCGGCTTACACATGAATCGTGGCATACCCATAGAGCTAGTGGAGACGACAATCCACCGCTTTTCTATAAAGCGCTTTGAAGCCAAAAACACGGTGCGAAGTGAGACAAAACACGATCGATGTTGTTGTTTTAGCGTGTGAGTGAGTGAGACAAAACAGGAGCCTTATGTCAATTTGTTGTTGTTTTGAGTGCAAGTAAATGCGACGACGTCCGCCTTCAACTCAATCGCTGCTTTTTATCTCCATTATATATATCTCTATGGGCATACCCATCACAGAAATTTTGCCATACTGTCGTTGAAAATTGTACCACTCTGCACATTGGATTAAGCAACTTACTCACTATAGGTAGATGGGCTGGACATTCTTGTAGAAAAAGGTGTGAAAACAACTCCTTTCATTTCAACTCACAATAAGCGGTATTGGTTTGCAGGATAAAGATCATGAATTTTTGGGTTTTCGGCTAACAAAGGAGGTTCTTATAATGTGTTATAATGTCATGGTTTTACTTGTTCAGTAAAAGTACTGATATCATCTTGTCCAATAAATAGCCATATAATTACAAAAAAAATTATGTATCGACACAAAAGATAACAGAAAATTCATAGCCAAGTACATTAAGGGTATGATCATAATTCATCGCGTAATAATTATCGCATTTGTCCATGGATAGAGACTCGTCCTAACAAAATTGTAATAATAGAATGTAATTACGCAAGCATTCGCCACCGTCGCGTCGCTTAATGAGTAAAGTTGGCCGCCAACAAAAACGTGATACAAATTCAAATGGTCGTGTTTTTTTTTTGTGTAATAATTTCGTTACCGAATTGAGTCGTTACTGTGGAAATTTTCATCTAATACACCTTTTGTGATTTTCTTGTTTGGCTTTTCACGCTGATATAACCGAATGGCGTAAATGCGACTAAGAAGAACCTATACTGCCAGGCATACATATATGGTACCGCTGTACTCGAATGTCTTGCATAATGCATAATTTTCCGCGATATTTACTACGAAGCTGGATGCTGTGCCCTGTTATGCACAGGTAGGTACTAGTAGTTCTAATTGGAGGCTGAGGTTTGGCTAACATTTAAGACACCGCGTGAACACGGCGCCCATATTCAATTTCGGAAGTTTTCTCAATCTATTGGAAAACGTATAATCAATCCACGTGATCATTAATCATGTTTTCGGTGCTGACAGTGAATTTCCGCGATATGTCGTCCTGAAAAGTGTTATTTCTATTACGACGGAGTCCGACAAGAATAGAAAGTGGAAAAGTGGCAACTTTAATCGATTACAATAATCGCGACTAACTTAATCTTATTTTGTTTACTATTTACTGTGATAAATTCACATTCAGCAATAATTCCGCTTCCGTAACAGCGTTATCAACAACAGGCCGATTAAGTTGTTGACAAAATTTGATTTAATTTGCAATGCAACTAGCCGTGTAATCGTCAAGGCGTTAACTATAATGGAATTAATTAAACGTATTAAGATTGTTCTCGTAAGTGGCTTGTTCAATGAATTGGATAGAATGCAATTTCTTCAGCTCTGAGTATGTTTGTGTAATGCCCCTTTGTCAAACAAAACGGACTGAGCTCTTTATGGAAAGTGCGCAACTTCTCTCCAACTAAATTACATTATTATTTAAAAAATAATAATAATATTAATAAAGTAAGATGTAGTTAGTATTTTATGGTATGAACATGTTATTGGAATATTTTGTTAATTATTTTACTTGTTAAAATACTTTGGCATGTGATGAAAGGCGACCTCGAGAACTTCAAAAATATATCATCATTCTCAAAGATCATCTACATACGTAAATGGATTCAACAATGAAGCGTGTAACTATTCATGGAAAAGAGCACAGAAAAACAACAATTTTCAAAAAATTTAAGTCTGTATTAAGACTACTATAAAACAGCAAGTCGACAACGAAAATTTGACTAAAATTCAGGGAAATCATTGAAAAAAAGCAAAAGTAAAAATATTTGACAAATAATTTGATAATTAAAGTACAACGTAAGTATATTTGAATTCATATAATAAATGTCTATAGTGTTTTATACTTTCTACCCTTTTTAACCTTTATCCTGGTTTCTTTCCGAATGATCGATTTCTGTGTCTTTTGAACTACCAAATACGTCTGGGAATTCATCTGCCAGGCATTCACTTACCAAAATAATAATAATAATCAATCATAAGCATGTCCCATTTTTGTAGTTCATATGTAGTATAAATTAGTTTTTCCACACCACGTGTAATTTTACGCACATATTGAGCGATTGATTTCCACACCTGTATCTGAATTGGTGCATTGCGCGAAAATCACAACAGTGCGAAATTAAATCTGACGATAGCAATTTTACTGCTCTCAGAGTAAACACTAAATTGCCTACTCTAAGAGTAGTACAAATTTTTTGCTGTGTATAAGAAAAAACAAATTACCACGCATAAAATATCGAAATTACACACAAAATGCGTATTTGTATACAAAATGAACAATTTTACACATAAGATGTGTAAAATTTCATGCAGAAAATATCACTAGCGACTCAGTAAATTTATGAATTAAATGTGTAAAAGTATGGAGTTTAAGGAATCACTTTTCAGTTTTTTATTCGTAAATTTACTGCTTCAATGCGGAATATTTGACAGCTTAAAAGATAGTAGTTTTCACAAAAAATGCAATCGTGTAGTATTATAACAAAAACAAAGAAAATTAAAGAAGTTGTTTCTTCGAGTAGGTGGTGCAATATAAGTATGTAAAAATAATATAAGTTACATAAATGCATTAAATAAAAAAAAAAACGTTATTAAAGAATTGTTGCTTTCATGTACCAACCATGCAATTATTCTAGAATGCAGTTCCGATTGATGTTCACTTTTTTATATTTTACCAAAAATAAATTTTTTACGCGAGATTCAAAAAATCGCGTCTAAAAATTTTTGTGAAATAAAATTTGTTCTGTACTTTATAATCAACAAACTTCTTATAATTTTTTTTTAAACGAAGGTATTCTAAAATTACTGTTAATTATACATTTGATAATTTACACGTCTTTAAAATGCCGTATGTAGATAAAAAATCTGCCAACAGTCTGGGCGCAACTTTATTATTTTTCCGGCAGAAGTTCAGAACGCGTTCAATTCGGGGATGCGGTGTATGTTACTATGTGACTGAAAATAATTGGGTCATATTCCGGGATGCGGTCTAGAGGTTGAAAAAAAACAAAACTTAAAAATAGGTGATTATTAAACAAACCTGGGGAAGTGAAAAGATATTCGATATCTGATCAGACCTGAGGAACATGGTGGAATTCATGAAAAAGTATACAACCAGTATACACCCTCTTAGGGGTCGAATTTCAAAAAATTTTGAAAACACATTCTAGGTATTCACATGAAGAATCCGTAAAATAAAAACGAATTCAATATTTCGAAAGACCTAGTAGATATGACGAAAATCGTGAAAATATATGCATTTTATTTTAACCGATATTTTTTTTTTGCCCTCCCTTCTGAACGCCAATGAATATTTGAATTTTTTTTTATCAGAATTACTTTTCTAGTTAATTTACATATACGTACCGAGTTTCAACTTCCTAGCATAAGCCGTTCTGAAGTTAGGGAAAACACCCCCCACCACCGTACCATACTACCCCTAAAAAAAAATGTATTTTTCCACCATGGCACTACTATAGCTTTAGCTAAATACCTAGTTTCAGCTTCCTATCATTATAGATTCTTAAGATATAAGCATCGGAACTTTTTCTTTCTCACCCTTCCCCACCCTCACCCTCTACAGGGTTTTAGGGTTCTATTAGGCCTACTTCTGGTAAAAATTTGAAACATCCATCTTACACTGTTATTGAGATATGAATCGTGTTATATTTGAAAAATTCTAATCCCTCCCACTTCCGTGCTCCTTCACCTCCTTCAAATATTTTACTTTGAGCAATTTTTATTTATCAATCTTTATAATAAAACCGAATTTTGGTTTTTCTGGTCCGATTAGCTTGTGAGATATCGTCATCTAAAGTTTTTCACCCCCACCCCCGTACGCCACTACCACCACCCAAAAATTTTGTTTCAATCTACTCTCCTAGTATAACTACAGATATTTGTTAAGTTTTAATTGCTTGCTATTAATGGTTTAGGAGATATGGATTTTAGAATTGGTCGATCTCGGCATTTTTGCGTTTCGGACGCATTATTACCCCCTCCACTCCCACACCCCTTCACCCATATCTCTTTTTTTTTGCAAATGGGTCCATTATCAAAGCTCTATAGAAATTCTAAGTTTCAGCCTCCTAACACAAGCGGTTCCTGAGATCTAGAAAACTAAATTTTCGTCTAAAACGCTTACCCCACCTTCCCCCTTACACCTCCTCCCCTGAAAATAATGTCAATTCCAGGGGTCCACCAAGTCTATTCTTAGAAAAAATTTTAATTTAATAGCTCCACTGGTTTGAGAGCTACGAGCCTTCAAAGATTTTGGGGCGGTCGACGTACGGCGTACGGCGTATGGGGTACGGCGTACAGACGGAGTGAAAATTTTTATTGCTTTTTTCGCGTCTACTAGTCATGAAACGTGGAAAAAAAATTTTTAGGGCAGCAAATTTTTTTTTTTTATAAATCGATAACAATACTGTATTATAAATAATACAGTAAAAAATTTGGGAAATCCACAAATTTTTCTCGACTTTGGCAATTTTTGTAAATTTTATTTTTTAAATCAATACAATTACGCTTTTATGGCCCACGGTACGTGGGAGATTGATAGGGTTAATAAACTTGAATAACTTTAAATTTTAGACTACTTAAAAAAACCAAAGAAATTAGTCAATTATTATTATAAACTCTATTTCATAAAATGGGGATATCCGACCTTGTACTCATTATGCTCAGATTTATTTAAACAATTTTAAATAATTTAGAAGATTTTTGAATATAAAATCACAGTAAGTTGTTTTCTATACACTGCCCTTGTTAGTTATTCCCTATAACCCGAGCGTGGCCAAAAAACCATATATTATAAATTTTGAAAAGTACTGGAATAAGATGCGTTTTTTGCGGTACACTATTTCCGAAATAACGACAAAAGGGAATAATCTCAAATATTGTTTACTTTGTTATTTGAATGTAGGATATCCTCGCGGATAGATTAACACACTTATACTAGAGTTTGAAGAATGTGCAGTTCTATTTCTGGGTCAGCTCGGAGTAATACCGTGATTAGATTGTACTACGTCTGCGATTTTGTGCGTAAGAAAGAAACCTTTGTAACGTTATTTGTTACGCATGCAAGAAATTTCATTGCAAATATCAAGGATGTTTTGGTTTTTTTTGCATCCATGATTATAAGACGCTACTTGAACTATTGTTTGCCGCAGTAGGCGTCTCTGCTCCATAAGTAGTGAAGAATTTACAGTACCATGACGACAAACAAAACAAAAAACAAAACAAAAGATAAACAAAAGAAAGAACTAGTAGAAAAGTTAATTTCAGAATTTAATAATTGCTACCAGCAGAAATTGCTGACTCAAGATGAAAGACGTAAAGTGTTACATACACGAGTTCTAAGAAAATCGAAATAAGAATCTACTGACGAAATAAAACTAAGATAAATGACAGATTGCCCTTATTGTATTCTGAGATGGTTCAGAATTTCAATGAAAATATTTCCTAATTGTGTCGACTGAAGGATTATCTTCAACCATGAAATATTTGCTATACTGACAAGAAAGTCCGAAATGATTAATTTTTTCCCACGCAAGCAGCAATACTATGATCATTAATTTTGCTCTTTATTTTCTGATCCCGATGAAAGGGAAAATAAAAGTAAATTATCAAGATTTAATATCAGATTCCATGAGAATCGATAACTCTGACTAAGAATTCAACAAAATTGATTAGTCTGAACAAGACTCTCCTGAAGGACTACCGACTCTTCCGAACCTTAAAATTTAATTCACTAGTTCTAGCTATTAAAAAAGCCAACAACTAATACCCACCATATATCTGTTTTTCTCGACATACCGAATACATTCCCTACGTTAAAGTATTTGATCTGTCGTTTTTGGGTCCCACATATGCACTATATGTACGTAGCGCGTGTAAGGCCAACAAGTAGTTTGCCGGCGATACCTAAGATTCCTGGCAAAACAGAAATCCCAACAATTCAAGTGTGAAGGATGTGTCAGCACTTCGATAGATGTTTCTTTCGAAAGTGTCGATACCGAAGAAGCTATACCGCTCCCGCAAGTATACTTCCCTCTAATACACCGGTATTTTATGAACACTTTAATTTCCGCATCTTATAGTTCTGCTTGTTTACTGGCCCGCTTTCAAATTGAAACAAGTCGATCGAAAGCGAAAATTTTGTCTTGTCGAGTGAAAACATCGGTCATTTATTTTCTCGCGATAATTGAAAAATTGCCAAGAAATCGTAAAACCGATATTTTATTATTTTTATATGTAAATTTTGTTTTATATTAAATTTACCAAACATAAAATTTGAATTAGTAATTGAAAAATCCCGGAAATTAGATGAAGAGCGATGCGATTTAACACAGGAAACTATAAATAGTGATGAGTCTTTAAATTATATTATAAGGTTACTAGAAGACAAACTGATTAATATAGAGAAAATTTTCTCGTGCGGGAAATATTCTGGGGAAAATTTTATGTCTGGATTACGTATAAAAATCGTTATTCGAGATAAGTTTGCTGGATGAAATTGGTTTGGTTAGGAAGGATTAAAAAAAGCGTGTACATACAAAATTATGAATTTTGAAAACGTAATATATTTAGGTATAGTTAACATTTTTTTGGGTAAACGCTTGTTTTATCTCACCATACCATCGAGCTCTTGCGAGGCGTTTTTGTTAAAAACAAAATATGACAAAATATTATCGCTGGCATTGAAGATTCAATGAATAATATCTTTAACCCCCTCTTAGCCTCTTAGGGTTTGAATTTAAAAAAAAAAATCTTAGAGTGAGCCTACATCAAATCACGTATAAACTGCATGTATTTCATGTTTTGGTTGGACATAGCAAAATTTCAAACAACGTTGAAATTACGTCAAAAATTTTGTTTCCGTACATTTCCAAAATTTTGAAAATCCGGCGAGTAACAAGATTTTGTGAAAATGTAGCTCGAAATCTTTTAAATTCTAATGTCTAAGATTGAAAACACAATATTTTCTTTTTTTACTTCGAGGAATCCCATTTGAAAACACTGGAACATTTTAATTTCAAAGAAACAGATCGATTTTAGTAGTATGCCATTGGTCACACGAACCGAATATTTGTTGTGAACTTCTCTAGGAAGTGGACTGTATTTCAGATTTTCGACCAGCTTTTACCTTATTTTAACATTATTTACGTCCCATTGCCATGCAATTTACGCTAAACTTTATTATACGTTCCGAATAAATTCGCCATGATCTATAGTAATTTTCAGAAATAGCCCGCTTTTATCTGAAAGAATTGCTGATAGACATGTGTTTGTTTAAATGGTGCTTCAATAAATTCGTGGAGAATGTTAACATCCATCAGCCGGATACCGCAATCATTCGTCATTCAACATCGATACTATTTGAAGAAATGCTGTTTTGTGGATAGATGTCGATTAACACCTTCAAATTGTTGCTATCAATCTGAACTGACTACTGAATGTTGGTATCATAGAAACTGCTTCTGCCTCTTTCCCCGAATTGTGATCATGATTCGTAAAAAATCTTACTTTCGCCTCGATTTTCCAGTTTTTTTGAAAATATGTTAGGACTTTACGACAAGCACTTATAGAAACAACTAGAACTAATTTTATAATTCTATGTTTCGAAGATGCTAGATAAATAAAGTATCTATACGGAAATCTGAACCACACCTTGGAGTGGCCAACCACCTTTTTGTTACAATAACAAAGTATTGAAAGTTAAATTTTAATAACAGGGTCGTTCAATCAAGAATGGCAAAAGTTCATCGCCGATTCTTTTGAACATTTATATATTTAAAGAATTAGTGAAATGAAAGTATTATAAATCGAAGAACATCAGTGCTAAAATTATGTTATAGAAAAATTACAGTTATAACATAATTGAGAAGTAATGATGTTGTCAGATTTTTTTGACCCCAATCCCATTGAAATCCCAAGTAGATTTTTTGATGTTTTGAAAAACAGTATAGCACACAAAATATAAAAAAAGAAAGAAAATAAAAAATGTACTTGTTGAGATATTCAAGGATAAAAGACATAATCGTTATCATTGGAAAAAAATGAAGGATAAATTTCATTGGTTCTTATATTACGACAACCTTCCCCTTTAAAATAAGTCCTTTTTTATTTTTCTATGATAAAAACTAACAGAGATATAAATTTTCAAAGAGGACTTTGACACCATTTTTGCGAAAACTTTAACATACTATAGCTAACAAAAAAAATGAGATAGAAAAAAAATTTAAGTTAAATTTTTTCCACTAATTCTTCAAGTACACACATTTTCAAAAGAATCGGCGATGCTAAGGTCACAAAATTGGCCTTTTTTGCGATTCTTGATGAAATGACGCCCAACATCAAAATTTAGATTTGGTTGGATAGAGAAGCATTTAATAATGCAATGATTATTAAGTGACGGACAGAAGCGATTCAACCTGAAAAATTAAGGCTCGAGTTGTAATTTGCCTTTTTAATATACCATATGGCGAGTATTTCAAACTCCGAGAAATTTTTATTTTACATACTTTACTCTATTTTAAGATTAAAGTATTATGACCGACATAGGTTTAAGTTTAGACGCAGGCGGCTTCTCTGATCAGATGAGTAGGTCGATTCTACCAACTCAAAATGTTTTAAACGGTACTGTGACCTAACTATCCATCCAAAGTGGTTAAACAAAATTACAGAACAAGCTCTGAAAGTTCTAGATGATATATGTATGTACGTTAAATTTAGTAGATTCGATTTCTATAGCAATTTTGCTGCCATTTGCTAATGCAAACATTGAAGAAAGAAATGTTGAAAGTGCTTTCTAGTGTACACGAGACTTTAGTAGCTTGTACGGTTTACAATTATTAAGACACAAATTCAGAAACTGTAACGCTCAGATTTATACCCATAAATTTTTTTTCGCTGGAGACATATTTGATCAAAGCATTCCTGAGGTATCCATCAAATTTAGGGGGGGGGGGGGTAATTGCCCCCCTGGCAGCAAACATAATGTTAATGGGAGATATGCGTTCAGGCCTTTTCAAAAAATTACATTTTTATAGCTCAAGAACCGTTACAGATATGATCTTGAAAATCGAATAGTTACCAGAACCGCATATCGACATTAAACATGTCTCAAACTTCTACGCGATAAATAATAGAGTTCTGCCCAGACTGTTCGCGGATTTTTTCAGAAATAGTTTGGAAAAATTCAATGAGATCTAAGAACACAAGATAAGTGAAAAAATCAGTATATAGGTCAAAAAGGGTAGAAAAAATAGAACACTACACATTGTTATTATATAAATTAAATTTATTAGTTTTATATCCACAAATTTCACACACTATAAACATTATTTTCCTTTTCGTTATTTAAAAGACTTACACAAAACTACGAATAAAGGGAATTAAACCATGAAGCGATCCAGTTAATATTTATTACAAGAATAAATTATTACGCATGAAACTTAGATTATATACCTAACGCATGAAGTATAAGAATTATATGCAAAACACGTAATTTTATACACAAGTTTTACATAATAAAAGTCATTCGGTGTTGTAATTTTACCTTCCAAACCAGTTAATTCTTCACGAAAATGTGTAAAAATACAAACTTTAAAGAATTACAGGTAATTTTTTTATATTAAATGAAAATTTGTATATTTATTACAAAAATTCGAAATACTTTATTGCAAAGAACATCTACTGCTAACTCCGATTTGACAGTGCTAAAAATTACACAAGTATTATCCAATCCAAAAGTTGTCAATTTCTTCAGATCAAAAATCCAATCGCTTTAAATTGAGCATTAAACAATTGCGATAATATCAATGTCTCCTCATACCTTCGTTCCTAAACCTAGCAAAAACCGCAATGCTCTATTTTTATCGGGATTGCTATTAAAAAAAAATTCCAATTATAAGTACGAATGCTTTATGAGATCCGATTATTTCAAAACGCAATTGCCATGCTTTTACATAACCAGTAAAATACACCGAACATTTACAGGCTATTACATGTAGCTTTTTATCGATTTGCCAACTGAATCGAGTATTAGGTACCATAAACTTACACAATTCCAAATAATTTATTCAATAATATGCCGATAAAATAAGTTCGATAAAATAAAATCGAACTACTTTTATGCTGCTGCCGATTAGCTAAGAACTTGTCGCAACGGATATAGAAAGCAATAAGCTGGGATAAGACAACACGTAAGAACGTCGAATGCTTAAGAAAATTCGTTGCGGTCTATTACAGACTTCTTATCGCATCCAGGGCCAGACATAACGAAAAGACTAACTATGCAGCCATGCAGCCTATTATGCATATATTGGAAATTAGCTGCACTTTGCATACAGTTTGCACCACAATGAGAACTTCTTAGCGCACGCCATACCCCACCCAATTGCTTCGTGTACGCGCACTGGGCACTGCAGCGCTTATTGCAATTCATTTATTATGCAATTATAAAAATGCGATATTATGTAAATTTAGCTTTATTACCGCAAACGTAAACGTAGGTTACAGCAGGTGAGAGGGTCTTGTGTAAGGCAATCTGTCGCTGCAGCGCATAAGCCGATTTCAATTACAACAGCGACAGGTTGACCCTGGTCATGTGCGATGCAACTACTGAACGTACTGCAACCGCAAGTAGCTGGGTTATGTCTACGTGGTAGCTAAGTTGATGCTAAGATGCAACTAAGGAGCTGGTGTAAGATGCATTCACCCGACTTATGATCTGATGTTTCTCATCTGTCCGCTTACAAGTCACGATCCAATTAGAACCGACTTATTCGGACGGAGCTATCGAAGCGTGCGGCTATTTTATAACGCCGTGGACAAATTTTACGCCAGCAAATTTAATGTAATAATGTTTCTTCAATTAAGATTTTATCTCCCTATTGGATAATCGGTTAAAAGGATTTCTTTTGGAACACCACAGAGAAATTGAAATTGATGCGTTAACTTTTTCGATTACTGACCAAAATCCATTTAATTTGGGACTAACTACCAACGATTTAGAACGCTTGTTCTTTCCTTCTTAAAAGATTCCCAAAATTCACTTCTAAACCTTGACTGACGTTTTGGCATTAGCAGACTAGCAAAGAAGTATAAGCGTGCGTTTGTAATAAAATACAAAAATCTTGAATAACCCATTCTTTACGCACTAAATATTTTAAGGTTAAGGTGCTACTACAGTATTCACCACTATCAAATGGGGAAAAAAATTTATTAAAGCCAGACTTGTTCTAATAATAGTCTCCTTTGTAAACCAATAACAAATTACTAGATTAAATCAAATTGCAAATTTTTGCATTGATATGCAAATTCCATAAAGCCGAGACACGCGGCAGTCGTTGTCTATAGAAAAAAAATGATGTGTGTAGTTACGAAACGCTTTTATTTAGCAAACTCTACTAATCTCCAACATATTCCACTGTCAACAAATTATTCTGTTTGTTTACAATTTACCGCAACTTATTCTCTTATATAAAAATGTCGACACAACGACAACATTGTGCCCGATGGGTTCTAATTAATCCGAGAAACTCGGTCGGAATCGCAAACCATCTACGTAAACATTGCATACGGCTCTTATGCAATTATTCGAATCGAATATGTGAGAATCGCCAAAGCTTTGTTTGAACTTAACAATATAGCGAACTGAGCCTCTTACCTTATACGACTATTTGCAATTTGCCCATCGATAGTCTAACGGTCGACACTTAAATTATTTGCATAAATTTAACACGCTTTAACTATGAGATGACCTCTGGTCCCGATATGCTAAAATTTATCAACAAATCCAATTTTATTCCATTCAGCTGTAGGTACGACGTAAGCTCGAGATTATTTAACTAAATCGAATCGAAAACCGATTTATTTTTCGGAATCTGGTGAAAATGGTTTAAGGATGTGCTTCAAAATCCATGGTAATTTCTTTTTTGATCGATCCGGGAGGGATACGTAATGTGTGTGAGGCTTTTAGCGAAAATTATTCATTAATGCAATGCAGATTGCATTGATTTGTGATCGATTTTAGCGAAAGAATGCAATGAATTTAATTAGTTACGAAATAAACCGTCTTATGTCTCACAACACTACTTTAATTAGTCGTAATAATCGTTCAGGTGATCGCACCCACGAGCATTCGGTTGAACCATGCAAATTTTCTACAGTGGAATTTAGACAATTGTTTGTTTAGTATGTAATTTTACACGAGTCCATGTGCTAATACCGAGTGGCAGATAATCTATCAATACCTGTAATCGTATTCGTATTCGGCTAATCACAATAAATATGTTTTGCAAATCTAAAAAATTGTGCACTCCTTGGTACAAATCAATTGTACGTTAGCTGGACACTGCATTGAAACAGGAAGTTCAAAACCTTCCAATAAAGTGCAGCAGTATAGCGTATAAGTTTAATTTCTTAAATGTAATTTTAATTAAAAGTACCTACCTATATATAGATTTTTTTTAACAAACTGCAATCGAAAATTTTGACTAAGATCTCCAGTACGAAATTCGAACATGCATATTAAATTCATGCAAACAACCAGATTGTTTTTTATTTCTGCATTAAATCACTCAAGGTGCAAAATAACCAAATTTTCCAGTGGGTGCATTTATGGCCCTCATGGCCAGAATGCGATCAAGATTCTGAAATCCAACACAATCGTACATTGTTTCCAATTTCCATATTTAATAAATAAAAATTAAATCCGATCTGAATGTCAACAGCTTTCGAAGTTGAGAGATGCATGGCAAACAACTCGAGGGTATAGAAACTGCGTTGTTTGTGGTCGTTAATGCAATGACAACAACTTTTGGAAATTGTTATATAAACAATTCTTTCTGGCCAGGTAAGTAGCTAGGTAGTTACTAGTTACATTACTTCCTGACTTTTCCAACTAGTCAAGGTTCTTGTTGCACAAGTGAATTGATCACGTTGTTCCACATTCAACTGGCTTTTTGTCCATGAAAAACTTATATGTATGTAGGTAAGCGTTATCTTCTTAAAACCATATGCTATCTTCTACTCCATTTTATTGCTAATGGTATTTATGAGCTCTGGAAGATTGTCAATTGTACTTATCACCTTTGTTCGGTCTTATCAAAAAGAAATGTAACAGCCTTTTACTTTACATGAAAGACTTTCTTCTTCGTTATTGTAGGAAGTCCCTCTAAATAAAATCATGCTTGTTTTACTAACCATATTTACTTGAAAATCTCTTCAGACACCTGATAGCTAGTATTTTTTAAGCTGCATAATACTTCATGTCTTTCTGAGTACGGCGAGCGCCTTTAGGGTGCACCGCGGCAAGTAGTAGGATATGAAGGTAACAAGAATCCAAGCTGAATACGGGCACTAGAAGAAAAGATTCCTTTGTAAAGTCAAAAGGGTAGAACTAACTTTAAAAAAGAAAATTGTTTGTAAAAATTTCCATTTTATGTTTCTTTGCTCGTTACAACCTGAACATGGCCAATTCAAACCTTTGAGAGCACTACCTACCTCTTCAACTTTAATGAACATTCACTCAAGCAGTCAAGCATAAAGTGTAATGCCATTTGCTTGAAAATACACCACTTGTGCTTCAACCCCGTAGGGAATCTCGGAAAATTTCGGGGGTTGAGGGTTTAATATGAATATTCAAAATAACCCTCCTTACGCCCAGATTTCTTATAACTTTCATCGCTTTCGAAAATACATAGTTCGATTGACTGAGGATGAGATATTACTTAAGAAAATTGAGTTAAGTTCCGGGACAATTTGTAGGGATTTCGTTGTGAAACTCAAGTTTGATGAAAACTTAAATCAAATTTCATGACTTAAGTGCAGTATAGCAATATTACATTAGTATGCAGATGGAATTACCACAGTATTTTAATTTTAAAACATACGCTAAAGTTTGTAATCTTAAAAAAAATCAATGAACTAGAATTTGGTTAACAAAAAAAAACTTCAAGTTCAGTAAATATAAATTGTCGCTACTGTGGAATTCAAAGTTGAAATAGACATTAAAAAAAATCCATTGAATTTTACATCTTTTCAATAGTAGGCAAGTATTCAACACCTTTTCGAGTAATAGTCCATTTCCAATTTTCGGTCAGGAAATTTATGTATAATAAGCACTATTTCTACTTTTAGTATTATTTATTTACTCTTATTTTAATAAAACCCTTGACTGTACATAGAAACAGAAACAGCGATGAAATCTCCAATTTTACTGTGTAGTATTGAAAGCGTTCCATTTTAATTTCAGTAGAAAAAAAAACGATAAAAACATCTAAATTCGTGGCTTCATATAATACATGTTTTCCATCGTAAAATTCAATTAGATGAGTAGTTTTACACGAAATAGAACGTAATTTTTAATTCAAATATAAATCTAGTTAATTTTACACGAAATATTGTGTAATTTTGCGAGCCTTTTCATGTAAACTGTACGGTTCAATTGACAGTACCTACATAAATAATTTAGAATTATCAATAATTTCCTTTTAGTTGAACAAATAAAATATTCTGACAAAGTCCTAGTTATGCAAAATTTTATCTAAGTTTGTCTAGTTTGTTAACTCTACTCACTCCGTGATTTTGTTTGCTGTTCTAAAACAAGTGAAACCTAAGCTAAGACATTAACCAAAATTGAACTGGGATATACCATATGACTGACATTGTAAACTGTTGTAACGAGGCGTGAACATATAGACGAAGAAAATTGTTCGTATATGCTCTAAATTATAATTCTCAATATGAAATGCATGTGATGAATACTCTAGTCTAGACTCTTTAACATATTGCAATCTTGAGATGTAAAGGTAGGAAAGAAAAAAATTGGCCGCTTCAAATGTTGAAATAGTTTTATTTTTGCAGGTAACTGCAACGTGCAATATCAAAATGTTCAGAAAGTCCAGAATCAAATAACGAAAATCATTGAAGCTTCTGGCAATCATCTCTTCACACGAATCTACTGAAAACTGTAAAAACTCAATGTCGGTAGTGAAAAGCAATCTGGATGTGAAAAACTAATTCTATATTATAGTGTCGGAAGACCTGAAATGCTTCAGTTATTTATCGTGACAATATTGATGGCAATCTGCCAGGACTTTTGCCAGCAGGAAGTCTTTGCATTCCGATGAGTTTAGGTAAAATATTGAAGTTATTGGTTTTGTAGCGACTGAAGTTTGTAAATTGAATTTTCGATAAGATATTACCCTTACACCTTTGGTATTCGAAATATGAAAATCAAGTCGGTAACGGATGTGGTGTGCTGTGTACCTACTTACCTAAGTGCGGCTAACTATTCTACAAGTTTTAAACTAATTCATAATCGCATTGAACCATATCCTTTAGTCGGATTAGATATAGAATAACTTTTCACTTCAACGAGCTTATTTTATAATCATCAAAAACGATTTTTTCGGTTTCACGTTTTTACGAATTCCGTCATATTTCTTGGGAGGGATAAGAAATCAAGCTGGTTTTCACTTGATCAGCCTTACTTGATATTTATCTAAAAAGGAATCAATCCCCAAGTGTGTGTGAAAGGGCTGAATAGGTTTTTTCAATTTTCCGCATATCTGTTAGGTTTGATGAGATATGAAATTGGTTTTTTTTTCTGGAGGGTTTTTATATAAAAGCATACCAATCAATTTTAAAGCTCCGATCACAATGCATCCGTTCCGTTCCGTCACGTTCAGCTGTCGAAGTAGACCTTATGGGCTGGCCATGTAAATGCACACAATGGTCGTAACGGAAGGGAGCGGAGGTGTTCACCCAAATTCAACTTTTACGGATCACATAACCTCACTTTTCGTGACGGAACGGAACGGAACGTGTGCATTGTGTTTCGGGCTTGATTTTATGATAAAAAATTTCGAAGATAAATAATGTGAGAAAAAATGGTTCGATGGTGCACTATAGTAAATATTTGACATACTGGCACTACCGTGAAACAATATTATTAATTGTTTATTTTAATCATGTGAAATTGTTATTTCTAGGAATAAATAATGCGGAACATACCTACAACATACACAGTATTTACCACCTCCTTTTCACATAATTAAAATAAACAATAATAATATCGTTTCTAAAGCTTGTGTTAAATGGTACGGCCAGTGTGTCAAATATTTGACTATAGTGCAGATTTGACATATTTCTGAGAAAATTAATTTCTTAGTAAATATATTACATAACTTCAACAACCATAATTCGCTTTTACGTCAATGTAAAATTTGAATTCTAGTGTCTAATTAAAATTATATGACATTCTCATTATCAAATTTTGTATAATATTTCACTCGCTATAAAATATAATATGCAACAGAATTAGCTAACATGAAACATAAGTGATATTAGAATCTAACCAGTTATTACACTTATAGAATGATATCATAACGCGCCCTATAACCAACCGACAGTTATATCGAATATTACGAGTACGCGCGATGTTGTAGAGTTTACACATAAGTATGTGTAACACATTTGGGAATAACTTCATGCATAATATTCGGTCTTATGTCATTTTCTTCAATGATTTCATGGTTATATCTTTTCCGGTATTACAGTAATAAATTCGACTATAATAGCAATGTTAGAAAAAAATCTGTTCTTATCTTCGTTTGTCGCTAATGTTCTGCTTTGTGATTACTTTAGAAAGTACACAATGATGTACGTTTTTATTATATATTGATTAATTGCTTTTTGTAAATTGTTCTTATCTTCGAGTTATATAAATATTTTCCGAATTGCATTGTTCTTCATTTAAACGTTTTTATTACTGCCTAGAGAGACATTTTTAATTATGTCACTAATGCAGTTCTGGTTTCAAAAATTCGCATGTATCAGAGTAAGTGAATCGAAAGTGAATCGCTTAATCGAAGAGGTAATAAAAATTCATGGCTTTCTTTGACAGGGGTGATCGTTCTCACCACTCAGGAAACAAAGTTCAATAATTGCTCAAGAATATACAATAATTTAATAATTTCTTACCTTAATTTATTTTATATTCAACAAGTTCAACAATTATTTTGTAAGTACATAATTGTTTTACTCGAATAAATTGAAATTCAATGCAGTTCATTATTTTCAGTTGTCAATTTAAGTCAACAAGCCTCCATGATCCGTCGAGCCGGATATAAAAAACAACAACAAAATGCCACTAAGAAAACATTAAAGTAAAGAATAAGGTCAATATGATGTCTTGTACGTATCTAATGGAATGATTTGTCTAAGGACAGCAGCTTGGATGGAAATGAAAAATGGTACTAATATTTCGCCTTAGTTATAATTAATTGTTTGTCTACCTCGTCAAACACCACGTTATTTTTCGCCTGTGTTGTATAAAGATTCGTCACATGACATTTTCCAAAAATTTCCTTGCTATTCCTAGCTTTAACCCTGTCAACAAAATGTTGCATGGTTTGTTTGAACTGACATACTCGCCATAAATATATTTCTCTCTCTGTATTCACTTTTCTCTTAAATCTGATATTACATTGATTACATCTTTTTTTTTACCTAATGTGTAATTTGCATTTGTTTAATTGAACATATTTAATAATAAATCTTATCAACCAAGAAAAATGGTTTAAGTTACAAATCTTGAATCGCAATCTTTTTTTTTTTGGTTTTTGGATTTTGATCCAAATAAGGGTAATATCGTCCACAGTAACTCGCAGGTACTAACATACTGTTTTTTAAACTGACTGTGTTCATGCTATCACTATCTACTATCAGTTGGTTTAATGTTGTGAATTTGAAACAAATTTCCTGCTATGCCAATGAAATCATAAAGTTCAATGCAATTTGACTTGAATTTGCCAATTTGCGTCTTTCAGAAACTATCCTTGGTGACAAGATAAGAAGCAATAAAATTAATGTCTATTGCAAAATTAAGATTTTACCAGGTGTCCGGTGGAACACCTAAGAATGGAGAATTACTCTGTCATAATGCAGTCTCTATATTCGACGGTAATAAATGCACAATCAATCAACCGAGTCTTTTCAAATGCATCGTAAAATCTTAGGCCCAATTAATTCCCGATACCAGAAGCATTTTCAATTCATTAGACCGGTGTGTGCCTTATATCAATTCCAAATCGATTTCGCTGCATAGATAGTTCGAACTGGCACACATAGTTAGCATTGATCCTTGGCCTAAAGTCCAATGCCACTGGGTGGAATACAATCAAATCGGGAAAACATTTAAATCGAGAAGACTATTTTGTGTTTCACGTACGACCACCATATCCTTTTGATGGGTGGATAGAATGCCTGCCCCAGCAAATAAATCATGGCCAAGGAGATCTTTGCGGCATATCGACTGGCATGCGAAATCAATTAGAGTTGCATGTCATTTCGATTGTCATTAGAAAGCCATTAAGAGTCTGCACTTGAATTTACGTGGAATGCGACGCGGCTAAGAAGATTGCAATTCGCGTAATCAGAATTTTAAAATTGCAAACCTAAGACGTGGTTGAAAATTGCCGTAGGAACGTGCATTTTTCACGTGCGACAATTGCAATAACAGTATTTCATTTGTTGCAAAGAAGCAATTAGAATAATGTACCTATGAATTTATGCATTAATCAGCGAGTGATGTACGACTTCGGCTTGTACAGGCTCGTATTGTGTGTGTTGGTTGTATGAGTTGCATGCGAACATTGTCTACCAAGGAAAATATTCCTTATGTAAATTTATAAAGGACGGGTCTTTTTGAGTTTCTACCACGATAAGTGCATGTTTACTTCTACCCTGACCCATTTCCAGTTCGTTTGCTCTCGTTTTTCTCCTTGCTTGTTAGAGTTATAGGCAAAAGTTTCTCGTTTAATATTCTAGATTAAAAAAAATGTCACTCATCAGATAATTATTTGCATAGATAAAACATTAATTTTTCAAATATTTGCCATAAGGTTCTTCTCAAATGTTTTTCGTCATACTTGAATTGTTGGGAAATATTGTTGGATATTGACTGCTCTTTATGAATATTGGTCGACAAGCCAATAGGCTACAGGACCATTAAATACGTTTCTATGAATCTCAAAAACTGTTCAAGGTTGGAGTAGTAAATTTAACATATGTTCTTCGTACACATACTAGAATAATAAAAAAATCAAGTAGCTCCCTACATACTTAGCTCGTTTCGCCTATTTCGCGTCATTCGCATCTCTCTTGTACATAGAGGTTTTTTATTCAAGATGAAAGAGAATGAATGACGCGAAATACGCGAAACGATTTTTCGTAACTTTCTCATGAGTTTTTGGTTCTTCGTGGTTAATGTCAAAAGAAATGAATGAATGCTCTGCTCAACTGGTTTTCTACGAAAATACTTCACGAACTGTAGAGAAACCACGAATACGCGAAACTTGCAAATTTTCTGTACCTACAATTCTTTCTCGTGTTCTCGCAAGTATCGTGTGTTTCGTGAAATAAGACGAGAAACTCACGAAATGCGAAAAACAGGTAAAGCTTGTGAAGACTGTAGTTGGCTTAAAGGTGTCAAAATGGTTTTAATATGATAATTTTAGACTAAAAGTTTAGAAAAATATAGGGAAAACAAAATATTTTGATCCGCTCAAATAAGAGACTATCAGGCCTATTCAGGACCGAGTCACAAATCACAAAGTAGGTCGAGAGTCCCAAATTTGAATGAATTTTGAATAATTATGACTTTCCACCTACTTGTGACTCTGATCCTGAATAGGCCTGTATAATAAAATACTTGTTACTATTGACAGTAATCATGGACACATATTTCTCTGCTTTTGCCTTTTTTTAAATTTATTAAGCAGAACAGAAAGCAGCACTGACGATGCTGCTGTCGCTGCCGCTGCTTTTATTGTGTCACGGCCTTAAGAATTGATGAGAACCGCGACCTTTACGTGTAAGTATGTTCATGAAAAAATGTTTATACCAAATTACTCTTTAAACTGTATATGCGCACTTGCACACACATTTTAAACACCTACCGACATTCTTTCATATACAGGTGGAAAAAATTATATGGCGTTCATATATTTATAATACTTTTATATATTGTTAATACTTTTAATGTCCCGAGCTTGGGTTAATGTAAGCACACATTTTTAAGGACCTTTGCTTGGTAACCACTCGAAATCTTTATTTTATCTGCTTTTATTCCGATTTTTTTAACCAATAAGATTCTCTTTGAAGTTTTCACTGACTTTCTCCGCAAGTCGGAACCTTTTGCCGCCAAACGAAAATATTTACTTATTATTCTGTATTCCAAGACTTACAGCGTGGTTATATCGAGTATGTTCACTAGTATAATTAAACGTTGCTTAGTGGTTATCTATCGGGTAGCAATAACGAGGAGTGATGAATGTATGGTAATATTGAAAAGCGGAGATAGGGAATATCATGCAAATACTGATATTAAATGTGTATCCTGAAAGTACATGTTGTAACTGATTTGTAGTGAATGATACGACGGAGCTACTACAAAACTAACTGGTAAGATTATTGGTAAGTAGTAAGAAAGTCCTCTAAAATGAGTTCATGTGCACGAATCGCACATAGTCATCCCAATGTTTAAGAAAACAAATATTATATTACAACAAAAGGCACTTATTTTTCCCACAAGCGGTTATAAAGAATCTGAAGAGGGAAATAAAATATCCGCAGAACCTTCTTATCTAAACTGAAATAGAAATGTTGCAAACTACATATGTACGTCAAGAACAAGTCTCATGACTGCCCAGAACAAACACTTGTTTATGGTTAAGTCATACATTTCCGTCGAGTAGAAAGCAACAAAGTAAGTAATAATCACGTTAACGAGTTGATTTCACTTTACAAGCTACTACTGGCCTAAGTACAAACTAGACAACTTTGCAAGCCAAGAAATATTAGAGTATTTCTTCATAACTTTAAATCCAATTAGCCTGAGTCCGTAATATCCAATGTTGCACAAATTTCTACATTCGAAGTACGGTAGAATAGTCGCATTGATATGTTAGCTAGAAAAGTGTCTGAAAATTTTAGTTCTAATATCAACGTCAAAAGATTCAATAGATTGCTTTTATGTATATAATTATTGAATTAAAAATTTGTCGACAGACTGGGCGAAACTTTGTAATTTTTGGGATCGAAGTTCGTCAACCAGTTGTTGTCGGGGTGCGATAGAATACTTCAGCCACTGGAAATTTAGGGCATGAATTACGCAATGAAGTCGTCGGACGTCGTCAATGCCTGAAGATAACATCGGATGCTCGAAACAAGAAGATTTTTTGAAAAGTTGATTTTGTCACAAGGACAAAAGTAAAAATATCGAAAGTTATGAATTTTTGCCGATTATATTGTACATAAAAAAGTAGGAGTAGAAGTCTTGAATCCAGATATGGATGACTTCGTGAAAAACTATATAACCCTTGGAGTGCATTGATTATCAAAAAATTTTGAAACTACTTATTAGGCAATTATACTAAGCCCATAGAAGTATTAACCAATTTGCTGCCTCAGCAGACCTAAGAGATATGACGGAAATCGTGAAACAAATATAAACCCATTATATCAACCTGGGGGGTGGGGGTTTAATTTCGAAAAATCGTGAATTGGCTTCTTGGTCGAAAATAAAAAAACAATTCATTATTTTATCAGATCCAAGAAATTTATTGGAATTCGTAAAAAAATGTGCAACTTCTTCACACCCTCTTGTTGGTTGAATATCAAAAAATTCTGAAATGAATCTATAGGTGGTTTTAAACAAATTTTGTTGAAGTAAACATTAAATCTAAAACATGTGATGAAAACTATGAAAACGATTTATACCCTTTTAGTGGAGATATGACAATATTCGTGAAAATATGTGGACCCTATTTTTTTTAGAACGAGCCACGTCATTCGCTGTTCTCGAAATATAGGAATCGTATTTTCCTTTCGTTTTTAACGCATTGAATTTTACAGTATTTATTCCAGCTTTAGCGAGTCTCTTCGAAATCCAAGGCTTCTACTATTCTCAAATCTTCTCCGACGAAGCTAATTAAAAGAAAACTTTGTCAATTTATTTAAATATTTCAGTTGTCATATTTTTAAGCCTGAAGGAATTTCTGATTAATTTATAAAAGTCTTGTACAAGAAATTTACATAAGGACGTGCAGCAAGTTAAATTGTCCAATCGGCTGCTGTCTACAGAGAATCATCAGACGAGGAAAAAATGTTTAATTTCGCTATTACAAAGTCTCGACAAAGAAACCTTCAAGGTACTAGCTCTTATATTAAACTGACAAAAGGATAAGAGCCGTACTAACTACGTGATGACATAATTTTGGCACGTAGCGAAAAGAACGAAACAGTCGTCATAATCTTTCGAGAAATGTTGCTGGCAAACGGTCGTCTCGTACGAATCAGCTCATTAAATGTTTATCTATACAATTTACTTTCGCTAATTAATGATGATTTATAAAATTTAATTGAGTAGGAATAAAATGGACAATCGAAAGAGCAAAATACCGAGTTAAGTTGGGAAGTTCTATATTCGTTTTTAATTTTTTTTAAACGGAACTAGGTACGTACTTAGTGTTATTGTTATTCGAAAGAATATTCTCGGATATGACTAGCGATTTAAGCATAAGGATGACTAATTCCCTATCTTGTTCTGATGGCGTGTATTTTGTTGATTCTGGTTTTAATTGTTTCCGCATTTCTTTGTATTTTTATGACTAATCAGTGGAGAGTATGTGCAGTTGGCACAATTATACAGGTGGTGCTAGATATGAACATGTCATAATGACTGGACTACCTGTAATAAATTATTCATATTACAACGTTTCTACATTAATTTATACTGTGACGATGTCGGTCCTCTATTAGATGATAAAAACGACAATAAAATTAAGCTGTGTCTTATGCAGAAATTTTTTTATTATATCTATCGCAATAATAGCAAAATACTACCCACTTCCGTAAATTGAAACTAAACAAATTCACTTATATTCGTATCATGCACAATTGTAACGTTTCAGTAAAAAATATTTGATCAATCTTAAAGTCTGAGATACGGTTAAAGTCGAAGACACATCCACATAGGAGGATACTTTAAAAAAAAAATTTGTATGATGCAGCTAGTAGGAAAATTGAAGAATAATATTTATTTTCTTTAAATTCCCCGAACTCCTTAATTAATGAAGACGAAATTGATCTACTATCTCGATAATTTTTACTTTTAGTATAAATTTATAATTTCGATGTCTTAAAGCAATTTTAATAAAAATATTAATTAGTTATTTCAATTATCCATTCAGAATTTTTTCAACAGTTTTAGCGCTTTAGCAAAACATTCGCTTTTATATTTTGAGAAGAAAAAAAAAGTTTGAGAATGGAAACCAATTGAAATATTTTTGTAATTTAACGTTTTTATGTTAAATTAATTTTACTTTATTACTTTAATAATATAGTTTTGTTATCAATTCGAAAAAAAATATCTTAAAAACTTTTTTCACTTTTCAAGACTAGTAAGTTTAGACACCAAAAAAGCTAAAAAAAATTCAGTCCGCCTGAACACCGAACTTTAACTATTAACTTGAGATTTTTTGTGAATGCACATCTGTAAGTGACCACTTTTATAGGAGTTCGGCTGTGAAAGAAGAGGTAGGGAAGTATTTTATATAGATCATTTTGGTTTCTATATATGTATCTAGATCTCAGAAACCGCTTATACTAGGAGGTTGAAACTTGGAATTTATATAGAGCTTCAGAGTACAATAAAATCGCGGAGAAGTGTGGTGGGTGAAAAGTAATTCGTCCGAAACGCTTGAAAGACGAGTTATTTTAGAAGGTATAGATTTTCTAAACGCTTGATTTCACGAAATTGAGACTTGACACGATTGTCTGTGGGTGTAGGTACTAAGAGAATTGATCCGAATCAAATTTTTGAGAGTGGTTAGTAACGGTGGGTGTTGAACAAAAAAATTAGACAAATTAAATTAGGACCTTGAATGTATTTTCAGGATTTTTTTAAAATCTAACCCCTAAGGAGATTTAAAGGCATGAAAGCATACATACATTTTTACGAGTTAACGTTCTGATTAGATATTGGAAAAATTTTCACTTCCACGGGCTTGTTCTATATAATGGACTAAAACCCGTTTTCAGGATTATTATCTTTTCAACCACTAAGGCGAGTCTGATCATTGAGTTGCTATTGAAACAGTGACATATTCATGTTTAGTCAAACAATTTGTTGACTAAAACTGTTTTGGCTCTTTCAGTCTGCAGCCAGCCTTAGAGGGTATAAAAGAGTTGATCACATTTTCACGAATTCCGTCATATCTCTTGGGAGTGATACGATATCGAATTCTTTTTACTTCCTCGGGCTTCCTTTATATTTATCAAACAAAACCATTTCAAGAATTGTGTTTCAATTTCAGGGAGTGTAAGGGGTTGCAAACGACTTCACAATTTTCACCATATTCCTTAGGTTTGATGAGCTATCAAATTCGCTTCAACTTAAGGGGTCTCATATGAGTAGAAAATTTTTGTATTTAAAAAAAAAAAAATTTCTCTCATTTTAAAGTTTATAGTCTTAAAAATGTTGTCTGTAAATTTCATATTGAAATTCCAATAATTGTGGAAGTTATGAGCAATTAACCGGGATGGGCCCTTCGTGAATTTTCTATATAGCACGTCATTCAAACGCGATTATCTCGAAACATGCTTTTCAAAGGCGGTTCCCAAAATCCTCGGAAAACGGCTGAACCGATTACTTCCAAAATTTCACATATTATTCTTGAATAGGTACTCCCCTTTGCTACGTAGGATTTTCTTTTATCTAATTTACTTTTTTTTATCAAGCAAGATAGGTCGATAATTGAGGTTAAAAACTGAAAATAAAGTTCAATCGGCCGCCAGTTTGTGAAAAAAAATGTTTTCGAAAAACCCCTTCGTAGCGAAGGGCATCATACTTTTCATTTTCAGAATCATTTTGAAATTTTTATTTTGGATCAACCGTCTGCATATAATCGTAGGAACCGCAGAGCGTGCGAGCGACGGACATTGTTTGTGCCGACCCTGACAGCAGTGGTTGATGTATATTTATAAAAAAAAATTATTAGCGTACCTAAACATAAACCCTTTCAAATAAAACCAATCTGCATAAAATCGAGCAAATAGTTTTTGAGATAATAATTTCTAAAATTCACCTAATTTTTCAGCTTTCTACTCATATGAGCCCCCTTAAACAAAGTTCTTGTACTATAGTCGACTGCAAACTAATATAAGGATTTTCTGATATCCGATCACCAAGATGATGAGAGGAATTTGCATACATTTTCACAAATTCCAACATATTTCTTAGACCTTATGAAATATCGAAGTTATCTTTACTTCCTACGACTTCTTATATTATAATCGCCAAAAAATTAATTTCAGGACTTTTAGATAGCCAAGTATACATGAGATATCAGAATTGTTTCACAGAGTTTCATATTTTGATTTTGAAATTCAAGTGGGTCTAAAGCAGTTGCATATATCTTCACGAATTTCAACATATCTGTTACTTCTGAAGAAATATAGAATTGATTTCCATTTCCTCGCGCTTTCCCTAAAAAACAATTTGTTTTTTTTCTTGTATATTCAGAGAATTTGACAATTTTCTTTTAGATATAAAATTGGTTATTACTTATACGGACATTTCCTGTAATGACCGAAATTATGCGTTTTTCGAAATTCAATCCCCAAATTTTGCTAAATCTTTAGTGTCTGACCAAATTTCAATTTGGCGTAAGCATTTTGCCGCGAGTCAATTTCCGGTTTTTTGATCCGAAAAATATTAAAGTTTCGCCAAGACTGTTGCCACATTTTTTTAATTCATTATTACGATTTAATTCCTAAAATTAAAAATTTCTGTGAATGTCTTTCCTACGATTGTGTGGTTTTCCTTTTTCTATTGGCCATGTAATTCCTCCATCTAAAACTGGAAATACTATACTTTCTTAACTTGTAATCAAACTCAGGCAGATTTTACTAGATTTCTCGATTTTTTTCTTCGTTGCAGGAAATTTAATACCATGGTAGTAATTCCTGACTTTTTAAGGCTGACTTTTATTCGAGAGTTTTTCTTCGAAAAAGAAAACTTCATAAAGAATTTTCACTGAAATAAAAATTTTCTTTTAAATTAATAAAGTAAAGTGAAATGGTATACACTTCTTTGAATTGAACACAAGGCTTGCCTTCTGTCTACTCGGAACTGAAATATAAATAAAATTGCACTCATCTTGTATCTTATGTAAGTCAATGGTCCAAAAATAGTTTCACGTTGGATAGTATCAAGCTGATCTTGAAAATATTCAATGGCTTGACAATCTCCAACCGTCGAAACACATTGCGGCCCACTCGATGTCTTCGTCTTAATCAGCCGGCCAACCTAATGCCCACTTACCTACTGTTCGCATTTCTTATCACCTCCTTGTACAGGTTCTTCCACGTGGTCCGTACAACTATTTCACTAAGTATGTAGGTGATTGCGAATCGTACGATCGCATCGATGAAAGCAAAAGTGCGAAGTGGTTGTTGTGTCATGTACCCAAAATAGCGCCATGCAGTCACCAGACTAGGCTATCAAGTGCACAAGACTTTCGACTGACTTCTAAATTAAGATCAGTGCACACTAACTTGTGGCACGTCCCTTTCTTATGTCATTGCACTGATCGTCAGTAACTAGCAATAATTAGTGAAGCTTCTCTAATCTACGAGTACTCGGTGATTTCTATCGAAAAATCTTAAGAAATTGCTCGTCTTTCTAATGATAACCGTGTGCCACGATCGATACGCTATAAATAGGCAGCAAGAACACGTCGCGTTTTCAGATTATCGTGGGACTTATACTGTACGTGACGTTAATCTGTCTAGTTTTCGCACAGCCGTAATGTGGTGGTCAAAGATTCGCTAATGAGATGTGAAGCAAGCATACATGCCTTTATTTGCGGTCACGCATTCTTTTCGCAAATACAAACAATGGGTCAGTGAACTTGGTCAAATTAATGGCAAGATTTCTGTAGGTAGTTGGTAATTAGTAGAACATTGTTGCATCTGATGACTGATAGTTTCCGTGTACAAATATGTAGGTGTAATACCTAAGCTAAGACACACACCATACTCGTTCTATGCCCATTAATCAATAATTCGATCTTATTTTCTAAATGTAGTGTGACCACTAGGCATATTGATAACCATTCAAATCTTGGTTACACCATATAAGCAATTATAATTGGGTTTTAGGAAATAAATGCCCAAAAACAATTGTCAATCAATTTGTGTCAACTGACGATGAATCTGATATGAAGAAAAAAGGAACCTTACAATTTGCGCTCGACTTTATTATCTTTTGGATAGACGTCTAAATACACGTCTAATACTGGAATTCTGTCCAAGTTTTAATGCACACAAAGAAAAACCAGAAGGCCATTTGAACGATATTTGTTTAGATTATCAGTCGCATAGTAAGTAACCTGCGCCACAGTTCAGCATCCAACGCGTTCTGGACCCCAAAAAAAATCTGACAACAGTCTTGGCGCAGCTTTGTTATTTTTCCGGCAGAAGTTCGGAACGCGTTCAATTTCACTTATCTTTTTTTTGCCCCCTTCCGAACGCCAATGGGTATTAATTTTTTTTTTTTTTCAAAATTACTTTTCTGGTTGATCTACACATCGCGTTTCAACTTTCCAGCATAAGCCGTTCTATAGTTAGGAAAACACCCCCCACCTCGTACCGTAATACCCTCAAAAAAATTATATATTTCCAACATGCCACAACTATATAGCTCTATCTAAATACCAAGATTCAGCTTTATATCATTATAGGTTCTTAAGATATAAAGATCGGAACTTTTCACCCTCACTCTTTACACCAAAATTTGTTTCCCTGCTAGAGTTCTATTGGGTCTACTTCTGGTAAAAAATTTGAGCATAAATTTTACACTGTTCTTGAGGTAGGAAACTTGATTTTTTCGAAAAATTCTTGTCCCTTTCACTTCTATTCTCCATAGCCCTCCTAAAAGATTTTACTTTGAGCAATCTTTATTTTTCAAGCTTTATTCTCAAATCGAATTTTATTTTTCTAGTGCAATTGGCTTGTCAGATATCGTAATCTAAAGTTTTTCACCCACCCCCCCACTCCCGTACGTCAGTGTCCTACTCAAATCAACCCAATTCAATCTACTCTCCTAGTATAACTACAGATTTTTGTTAAGTTTTAATTGCTTGCCATTAACGGCTCAGGAGATATAGATTTTAGAATGTGTAGATCTCGGCTTTTTGCGTTTCGGACGCACTATTCTCCCTCCCCCTCCTACACCCCCTCACCCATAACAGAAAGTTTTTGCAAATGGGTCTACTATCGAAGCTGAATAGAAATTCCAAGTTTCAGCCCCCTAACATAAGCGATTGCTGAGATCAAAGAACAAAAATTTTTCGTCTAAAACGCTCCCTTCTCCTCCTAAAAGATTTGTTAGAATTCGTGAAAATTTTAACAATACCTAACATCCCCTTTGGGGTTTAATATCGAAAAATATTAAAATTGCTTTTTTTATGGTTTTGTTCAAGTGAAAGTTAACTCATTAAACATAAGAAATATATCGGAATTCGTGAAAATATATTCAACCACTTTATACCCACTTAGTCATTGTTGGATATCGAAACAATTTCGAAAAAACCGTTCCAGTCTCCTATATAAGAAGCACCGTGAAGTGAAATCAATTTAATAACTCGAATGCCTAAAAAATATGACGGAATTCATGAAAATGTGGATAAGAAAACCGATTTCACAGAAATTTTGTTTCCTCCACCTCTGTACGACAATAAAGAATCTAAACTGTTTTTGCATTTATTACTCCAGTGGCACATCTACATATACACACTAAGTTTCAACTTTCTAGCACAAGTCGTTTCTGGGATATGAATATACAGTAGAGTCTCGCTAATCCGGATCATTTAAAACCACCCCCAATCCGGATTATGCGGGAATTCGGATTACCAAAGGTATATGCAAATTATTAAAGATAAACATTTACAAAAGCTTATTCATTTATTACAACAAATAAAACATATAGTATCTCCAAAAAACAAAAACAATACTTTCAAGATAAACGTTAGAAATAAGTAAAAGTAATGAAATATACATAAACTCATAAATTTAGTGAACGGAAAACGCTCAAAAGCCAAAGTTGGCTTGGTTGCACAGAGTACCAATACTTACTGCCATATGAAATATGTACATACATACATACAAAACGATGCATGTGAAGTGTCTATGAGAATATTCGGGAATTTCCCGTTCTACACTTGTTTGATTTCACTGTATTGTTGATCATGCAATCCGGATTAGCGAAACTGTGGTCGATCCGGATTACAAGCAACATAATGGAAATTTTTTAAATTTTTCATCCCATCCGGACTACCGAAGGATCTGGATTAGGCCGTATCCGGATTAGTGAGACTCTACTGTAATGTTTTTTGGATACCTAGTGACAGTAAGTGGCCTTATATAGTTTAAGCTTTCTATGGTTTTCGGTTTTTGATAAAAAGAAAAGAGAATTCTTTCCGTTCCACCCCTTTCCCACAGTAACCCCTATCACCAATGCAACCAACACTTTTTTCCTTGGTAGGGGACTACTGGGCTTAAATCATGACAGATTTATAAAACGATTCATGAGATTTAAAACTACATTTTGTTGGTAAATGGCTATCCCCCCCGAGCGGAAGCTATTCCAATAGCTTGTGAGATTCAAACACTTTTGCGTACGTCGTCTACGGCGGACAGACTGATTTTTTTTTTTTGGGTTTACTGGTCATATAATGCGAAAATATAATATTTGAGGGTATCAAAAAATTTTTAAGTTTAATGTCTAATAGTAAAGTAAGACAATGAAGTAAAATTAGTCAAAATAAGTTGAGCAATTTTAAAACAAACATCCCTGCAAAGTTGAAAACGTCTTTAACTTTTTTTTTACGATTTATCGTACATTTAACAAGCTGATGTGAGTTTACTATTATTACATAATACAACTATGTAAGTACATTCAAAAATAATGAACATTTTAGTTCACACTCTTATGCAATTCAATAAAACTATAAAATATTAAGTTTCGAGCGTAACGTATCAACTACAACGTTGTTATCATTGTTATCAAAACATTTCGCACGACAATACAACCACAACGTAATTTTTGTGGACAGAATACCGACCTCTATAAAATACACAACGTTCGATGGATTATCACCTGGTTGCTATTACGTAAATTACTTAGTACTGTATAGTTGACATTATTGACTTGACCCTGTATCATTACGTGAAACTTATATTTAAAGTCATATCATGAAAACTTGAGTAATTTGATAATGGACTTAATGGTACTGAAGAACTCTGAGACCTTTTAAGTGCCGAGCTTCGGGCAATAAGAAATTTTCTCGAGAACGGAAATCAGACATTAGACGGCGATTGAATTAAAAACTGAAACAGTTCGGACAATAGCAACTATTGTCCGATTGACCGTACTCAAGATGGTTATATCATCGTCTACATCAGGCTGGTTCGTATTTCTCGAAGACGTAATCAAATGTGCGTAGCAGCCTCTTACATACTTCGTATCTATAGAAATTAGTACGCTCACTAAATACACTCATTGTGTAATGAAATAATGAGACTACGAAAAAGGCTGTTTTTTTTGTAGGCTTGGTTTCAGTTTTACTATCGGTTAGCTAATGGGCTAATTAACTGACCAGACCCAACAACGTGATCATCTTGATTTTTATTGACCCTTTAATTGAGGTCAAATAGTATGAAAACAAGTTGGAGATTTTCATAAATAATAATGATTTATTTGTGATGCGTTCTCTCGAACAAGCCAACCGTTTCCTTCACACATGACTCAATATGTTCTGGACTTTATAATTGATTTTTCGCTATTATTTGACCCATACTGATCTCGTTTCGATTTCTTTTTTTCGACCAAGGACGTATTTTATACCGTTGAGTTTTGAATGAGAAGTCGCTTTTGTGCAATCGGTTGTTTTTCGGTGTTTAAAAATGACAAAATCGAAATTCTAAAATTGTCGAGGCCCCATTTGGCACATCATTCCTCTATCGCATGGCTTCCCAACCGGTGGGGCGCGCCCCCCTAGGGGGGCGTAGACTGTTGGCAGGGGGGCGCGGAATGCTTTGTATTTTCGAAAAAAAAAAATTAATTTATAAGTGAAAATCGTTGTAACACAAAACTGAGGGTATTGAAATATTTGTTCGTGTTAAGAGAATTTCGTGTTAAAAGAAAAAAGAGCCGGGGGGGGCGCGACGCAAAAAAGGTTGGGAATCATTGCTCTATCGCATGAGCAACAGGTCATCAACTTGTCATAATGCCCACACGACATTATGATTGACCAAATACGATTTCCGTTGATTGCATACTGCCGATCAAAGGTGAAACGCACCATCGGCACTATGCAATTAACTAAATTGTCATCAATTCGACAAAACCTCGGGTCAATATTCGCGCGTGTGATTGAACGATATCTGCAGGCTGGCAGATATCAAATCATCCAAATTTTAGTCTGACACATAAAACTGGAAAACCGAGAATTTATTGTCGGTCTTGCACGCAACTGATATGCACTTCAAAATCAATAAAAATAGCTGGCTCCAGCCAGTATCGTCCAATATTTGACTGAAATTCTAACACAATCACTCTTAAGCTATATTACACTGTTTAATAGCCTGCAATCGTCAAATGTCATATTTTTTTCATATGTAACGTATCAAATTTAAGGTCAAATATTTCTTTATATTACATATGCTAGTATTAAACTGCATGCCATGCCGATAAATTAATATACCCAAAACTTAAAATAACTTAAAATACTGAGATACACAATCTGTAATTTCTCAATATCGAACAATGAAGTTCTCAACTATGAAATCGGAAACAAAATTACAATTTTGTGGGTCAAAACACGAACAAAGAGTTCAAATACCCAAAGAACAATAAAAAATTAAATATGAAGCATTAAAATCGGAAAACATAAAATCTTGAAATCATCCCGCAGTTAATCTACACAGTGAATTTTACATGATTTGAATTTTAGGCAAAATGCCACACCTTTTCAAGTAAATTTACATTGAGATGTAATAGTCAATTTGAATGTAATTTTCAATTTTCAGTCAGTAAATTTCAACTTTGAAAGCAGAAATTCACTGGATTCTCTTGAATTTGCACTCTAAAATAGGGTATCTCTTTAAGATATACTTATTTCTACTTCCAATATTATTTTTTAATTGCTTACTCATAACCTCACCCTGGCGTTTCATTTTCATTTCAGTAGAAAACAAAATCAAAGCATCGAAATTCGTGGTTTATGCATACTACATTTCGATGTAAAATTCAAATAATTTGTAGAATTACACGAAAAGAAGGTAATTTCCAATTCATATAAAACAATACTTAGTTTTACACAATATGCTGCGTAACTTTGTAAAGCTTGTCATGTAAATTGTACGGTCCAGTTGAAAATTAGATGAATCATTTATTAGTACGAATGATTTCGTTTAAAAGTGATTGGAATGTGTTCCTTTACATGGGAAAAAAAATATATTGGAAATTTCAAGTAAAATGGATGGAAAATTAAATTTTCTTAAAACAGTGTAGGTATTACATTAATACATATTTTTAAGCAGATTTTGTTGTTCATGTTGGTGACTATTGTCAATTTTTTTTTGCTTTTGATTTATTCGAAATATTTTCCAATATACCTAGTACTATTAATTGGTATCTTAGCATTCCTAATAGATTTTTGCACAGGACTATTTTGTTATTTTTCGCACTAAAATTTTGTTTTGATTGTACACCCAACTCTCTTCTTACACGGTCTGTTGTTACACGATTTTGAAATCACAGACCCACGAAGAAGAACAAATACCACTTTTTTACACGTTTTTTGTAAATTCTAGAACACATCTACGATCTTACAATAAGTAGCATATTTTTACGCTTTTATATACCGTGTAAAAACAGAGTTGGGTGTATTACTTAGTCAGGACAAAATGTGTTAATTCTATACTGCAATTTTATTTTTACATTCCCAAATCTGATTCACAACTTTATTATAGACATTTTGTATTCCATTCGACCAATTCTAAAATATTCTGAATCGTTGTACCGTATATTTTTACATGAAAATACACTAGAAGAGTGACAAATCTCAGTGCGTATTGAGTGCGAGCATCTATCACTTTAATGGTTTTTTTCTTTGGCATGATATAAATTATCATCTTTCAAGCTCCATTGGTATGACATTTTCCTTTTAAAATTCGCCACTTTGGAGTTGAATTGGACACATTTTGTGTGCCATCCGAATTGTTGGCTTTCGGTATTTTTTTGATAAATGTATAAAAACATAAATTTTCACATGCACATATGGCACATTTTGACTGTACTGAAAGTTGACACAAATTTCAACTTCTTGTGACTTTCGCAGGAAGCAAACATTAATCATGAAAAGATATGCAGAACGTAAAAACGAAAACTGAGCTCGTTTCGTACGAGTAGTAGGTAGGTATGTTCACTATATTCTGTATCTTATTTTAGAATGATATTACATTTATCAAAATTTAACGTTAGTTTAACTGACAGTTCTTTGGAACATTGGACAGTTACTTTCTGCTAAACTTGTTGATATCAAATGGGTCTGACAGTCGGAATTCTATGGTAAAATAGGCCGAATGGAGTCCTCGACGAGTTTTCCGGTAAAATAAATACAGACGTTACGTCTATTGATGACGATGTGCGATTCGAGTGGAATGTAGATAAGGGTGTCTTTCCGACAGCAATCAGTTGTCTAACAGATAATTGCACGAGTTTTATAAAATTATTCTGACAAGACGACATAAAGTTAGTATCCGGATATAAATATTCAAGCGAATATATGAAAATCAATTCAAAATGTATTTAATGCGGAAGCCTACTTTATTCAAACCCTTTATACCCCATATTAGAAGTTGCATACAAAAGATTTTAAAAATAGTTTAAGTTAAGTTTAGATAAAAATGTATAGCATAGAACATAAAGCTAACTCGACAGAAGAAATATCAATAAAAGGACATACAAATCACGATATTCGTGATATTCGTTTTCATCGATATTTTTTTAGGTATACAAAAAAAAAATTCTTGATATCTCATCAAACTTAAAAAGAATTTAAAATTAAACTTGGAAATATTCGAAGGCCAAGCCATTATACATAACACGAAACTTGAGAAATAAATTGCAAAATTGGAAATAAAATTTGACAATTAAATCAACGAACGTGGACAATTTTCCAAGTAAGTTAAAATACCGCAACTATAATGCGAGCAATACCATAAATCTGTGAAAACATTGCCGCAATATTGCCGCAACTAGTATGATATTGCCCTGTATTGCTTCCATTAATCGCTCCACTAGATTTGGCAATAGACGTCAGGCAATCAATTACCTAAACAATTTCTTGTATAAGAGCAACTTAACTACGTTACTTCCAAATAATTTTTCTTTAATATATATATAATTTCTTTAATATATAATATATAGCTACATAACATAATTACATGACATAATTAATTTATTATTAAAAAAATGTAAAGTTAAATTTATAGCTAGTTAGCTCTTCAACAAATTCTCTTTTTTAGCAGTACGAATACGAAATCTAAATCCATGTCCATATTTACACAGCTTTTCTCTGTAAAAGGAAACGAAATTGGTCTGGTCTTTCACCAATCTCGTTTGACTTCTTTTTACTTTCCCGAAATGTTCTCTTCTGGCAAAGGAAAAATACGCAAGGCCAATTGACTAAAAGAAATCACTGCCAATTCTAACCAGTCAAGATTGACATCTTTGTCGGTATACTTGCACTAACTCGATTGAATTGAAAAGGACACAGAAGTTGTGACATTGCGTTGCAAACATTCTCCTTGCCATTGGTCGTTTCCTTTACGAAATTTCCAGTAAAGAAGTTAAGTAAGAATCAAGAGTCATTCGGCAAATAGAATCTTGAAGTTTAGATATATAAGAGAAGTGAACTTTTACGGGATTATCCCTTTGCAGTTTTTATATAACTTTTCTTACTGCAGTTGTCATTTACTTGTGCATTACGTATTTTGATGTTATGGCATTTGGAGTGAAAACATGACCATTTTTGAACAGCTTAATAATGAAAGACATGAGTAGATAAAGTACAGCTCCATCAAGATCGATATCTTATCATCAGATACTCATTGTATATTAAAAATAACCTTTAAATAAAATAAATGAGCCGTTGATTTTGAAAGTGGAATAAGTCCATTTCGGTTAACGGTTTACGTTTAAACATGTTTAAAAATATTTATGCCATCTTTCAGAAAAATGTACTGGTATTTGTTAAAAGTGTGATGAAACAATTGCATCAATAGATTCTCAGAAAGTTGCTTCGTGTTGTATAGAATAATGTTACAATGTCACAAAAAATATTTTTTTCAAAATGGACTTATTCCACTTTCAAATACAACGGCTCAAATATATAATTAATTTAGGACTTGTTCCAGCTTTTTTCTCGTAGCCGCAATGAAACTTTTGGAACTTAGGCTCTTACACCATTTTTAATTTTAACGAATAAAAGGTCGATAAAAGATATGAATTTTCAAAAAGAATTCGGACACGATTTTCAGAAAATCTTTATCATACTACAACTAACAAAGAAATTTAATAGAAACAAACAATTGAAATTAAATTTTGTTATATTTAAAATAATAAAAATATTTAATTATACCAAAACAATTAAATTAATTTAACAGAATGTAATAACTGCATATACCTACTTAAGTCGATGGTCTAAGTCACTAGTAGCAATATTGTATATTTATATACATACTTGAAATATAATAATAATAATATTTTGTTTCCACTTATTCTTTGAGTACACAAATTTTCAAAAGAATCGGTCATGGCAATGTCACAAATTTCGTCATTTTTGGCTATTCTTGATGCAGTGAAGGAGTCGTGTTTGATGACTTAAGTTTTAGAGGAACTCAATAGAACTCTGTTTTGTCTATGCCATACTAGAATAGAAGACAGGTCGGAGTTCAGCGCTGAGAAAGATTGGCTTCGTTTGAAAGCCAACATTTGTAAGTTTACTCTGCACCTGATTCACTGAAGTTGAATTGCATAATTCTGGTTTTAACTCACAAAAAATTAAGTTTTCCTTTCATGATTCCTTATAAACTATACTGATAATTATATTAAAGTTTGTAAACGACTTAAACTTTCAATATAATTATTTCTTGAAATTTCCAACATTTTTCATTTTGTCGTCAAGTAAAAGTAAACATACCAATCACTTTTACACGAAATTACTGGAATTAGTAAATTATTCATATACTTTTCAATTGAACCGTATAATTTACATGAAAAGCCTCACAAAATTACCCAACATTCTATGTAAAAATAACTTTATTTATATATATAAATTGAGACGGTGTGCAGCAAAATGCGCTTCTTCCATTTTCCAAAAATCATGAGCTATGATTTTCTCTCGATAGTATTTTACCTGCTCTATTCGGAAATGATCTCAGTTTTTATCAAAATGCGTTGGAAACAGGGTAAGGAACGCATTTTGATTTCTACTTCTAATAATATTAGAAGTAGAAATAAGTGTATCTTAAAGAGTGGCTAATTATACACTTTTTTTAGAGTGTAAATTCAAATCCAAAAATTGACTATTGAGAATTACATTTAAAGTGGCTATTACAACCCAATATAAATTTACTTGAGAAGGTGCAGCATATGTACTTACTATAGTACTATCCTAAATATGTAAAATTCAATGAATTTTTTACTTGGTATAAATAACACATTCAATTTATTTTTAATAACAACTTCGTGCTAGTTGATCTATCGAATTTATTAGCAATTTCCAGTTTTAAGTAGCTATAATATATTTTTTAATAAATCGAACTGCATGTGTTTTGTTGATGTTTAATGCGCTTTCTTGCTTTCTTTAAGAACACCCTTGACGCAAAGGTCTTCGAAATTTATTTTGGCAGTCGTCCGATGCGTCCCTGCACTGTAATTTCGAACATTTCTGCCATACAATCGAACAATTTATTGTGTATTTTTTTATTTTTCAACATCGTGCTCAAATGTGTAACTATAACGTTTATTGTCAGAGTTGGCAATGCTAACTGAAAAGATGAATAGGCCTTCAAAAATATGTCAATGTGCTTTTAAGTTTTGCTAACACGGCGTCAACTACTAGTTAAATTCCGTTTAAGACTTGGTCTCAATTTCTTTTATACACTTCGAACGACTTGGTGAACCACTAAGGAAACTTATTTGAACTGAGTTTATTTATGGATTGTACGACTAATACCCCGAACAGCAGTTAGATCTTGTTTGTGTGATGGGATTATAGTGCGCTTTATTAAAGTGTCGTTATCTCAATATTTCCTCCCGACAATTTCATAAACATGACAAGTTCAACAACCCGCTGTTTATGGCGCTAAATTAGCACCCAGAATAGATCGCTTTTAAAACGAGAACGAACCGTTTATGTATACATTGGCCGGAACCATTCGATAGATGCCATGTGCTAAAGTTTATTATCTCGTGCCGTTTTAACGTTCCCATTAAAATTACTTTTAATTACTTGAAGCCAAGCGACGACATCCGCCCAAGGATGAAGCAAACTTTTGCACTTTGCATGTTAATTTTAAGGCGATCCTTTGAGGCAGAAATAATAATTACGCGCGGCCACTATGCTGCATAGTCTGCTCGATTTCATGCGAATTATGTAATCGGTGTGCTCTAGAAAAAAGAAAAATAGATTTCATCTAGAGATGATCGGATTTAATGAAATACCTGAAAATCTCGATTTGAAGCTGTGCCAAAATCAAAAATCGGGGTATTTAAGTAGCGCGGCTATCGCTTTCGAGACTCGCAAGAGATTTTCAAATTCAAATTTTCGCCGTCTCTGTCCGCGTCGAAAAATGAACAACAAATTGCAGCGTGTGTAATTGTTTTGCTAAACGCGTTTTAAAATTAGCTACGTAAACGAGCTACGAAGGAGTTCCCCGTGTCTTCAAATTTTCATCCTCATAAATTTCAAAATAAATTTTCGAATGTTTCACGGCTCATTGTCGCTTTTCCCACGATCTGACAAAAGTTTCTGTTAGATATCAGTCTTTAGACTCAGCGAAGCAATTAGTGCGGGTGGCACCTGCCACATGCCTTAGCCATCATTTTTCACTGACAGGCGTATCTAATGTGGAGAAAAAAAAATGTCATAATAAGATTAGAGAAGCTACTTGAATTATATAAGAAAAAGATATTTATACGGCCAAAGATTCGAATTTGAAAATTGGTTAGATGAAAGGAATGTGATGAATGTGTTTCAGTACGTCCTTTCGACGTAAATAGCTTTCATTAAATGATATGGATGTTTCCGACTTTTTTACCTTTTTTGTGTTTGTTTTTCGTAGAATTGGTCTATTATCGTCGATTGCCATTCACGTAACATATGTATGAATTTTATAACGTTCTTTCAGCATAAGATTCTATAAATAATAACTCAAAACGAATTCCATTATTATGGAAAAATACTTACTCCATAAGTATTTGGATGGTTTTTTTTTACTTTATTTAATAATTCAGTATTTTTATTTGTTCCTGTCAAATGCCCCAGAGTAAAGATTGCAAAATTAAGAAGTATATACACATAGTTTTAAATACAAATTCTGTCACTTTAAGCTATTCGGGGAATCCCGAAGACTTGCTAAAACTAGTGGAGCGATTAATCGAGCAATACAGGAAAATATCATACTTGTTGCGGCAATATTTTAGCAATATGGCAATGTTTTCATAGATTGCTGGTATTGTTCGCCATATAGTTGCTGTATTTCCACTGACTTGGAAAATTCCGAGCAATTGTTCGTATTGAGAGATGGAACCGTGTGACTGAATTGGTCGCGTAAGCCATTATTGCCGAATTGCCGAATCTTTTAGGCCTAATGATATTATACATATAATGAATTCGACTTTTTCTATGGGCTTCATTTATATTGTTTTTCAAAAGCAAAAGTTTGCGATATTAAAAGGGGGCGAAATTAAAAAGGGTGCAAAATCATTGTGTACATTTTCACGAATTTTAACATATTTCACTTCAGTATCGGTTCCAGAATATTTGTATTTAACCCCATAGGGGATATGTCGTTTTGTTTTTACTATATTTTTACTGAAATTAAAAAATAAATAAATAGAACACAATAGTCTAGGCACAACTTTGCTATTTTTTCGAAAGTGTGCACGCGCCAGAAGTGCTTATGCTTCAAAATATATATTTTAATCTTCCTTGGCCCAAAATTGGGATCAAATAGGTCCTACAGGTCGGCATACGGAAAGACTCGACCTTTTTTCAAATAACTTCTGTAAAAGCTGACGGGATGAGGAGAAGGAGGAGACAGTCCTTCATCTTCTCTGTACCTGTTCAGCTTTATCCTCTAGAAAGAAAGCTCATATTGGAGCTTACTTCTTCAACAGTGTTGGTGATCTTGCCACAACGGAGGTCGTGAGAATCCTTCGCTTAATTGCAAGCTCTAAATGGTTTGACGAGTAGGACCAGATTCGATGATCATGTGATTACACAATGGACATTTTTATGGCTAACTGTGTCCGTATTCACAAGGGCAGGTACGCGTACCCACCTACCTACCTACCTTGCTCAAATTTCTTTACTATTGATATAAATTTAACTTTAAATATAAATATGTTGAAAGACCATTTGGTTCGTAGTGTAGTGCATGTGGTTCTTCGAACCATTTACGGACAACATGAGAACCATTATAATTTTGTTTGAAATTAATATACTTAATATTTGTCTGAACGTAGTCTACGGCGCACAATTTGAAATGAAGGGACTTAGTAGCGCGAATTACGCTCTTCATCAGATCGTCACTCAAGCAATTTGTTAATAAACTAAAATCAAAGTTGTGTAAAACTCCCACTCACATTCTTTACAACAAAATGAAGAAATTACCCTACAACTCGAACCTACTCCACTAACACAAATCACAATATCCCAGCTAACAACTAACTCGACAAGACAAGATAATTGTTTGGGAAATCTTTAAACCTTCTTCAATTATGGCAAAACTCATCGTCGTCGTCCACGTTCAAGATGTACCCACATTTCGTCTAGCTCAGCAGAAATTACTTAACAGAGTTGTGAAATTTATCATCTTTTGTGCTTATTACTCGCATTTACATATTATGTGTATGGCGATGATGTTCATACATATGTGACTATAACCTATGTAAGTACGTGCCTCGAACTTTGCTATATTATCGCACCGTAGTTGAAGCTTGAAGGGTAAAATAAAATTTGCTGCCGACTCGAAATAACATTTCACTCGGCATATTACGAATTTATTTCGTCATTATGCACACCACCGTACCCTTTGCCATCTTTTCACTAAAACCTTCTGGCCATCCTTTTTATTTCTGTCCAATGATTGAACAATTTTCTACATGTTTTATAACTTCACATTTGAAGTTATATTATCGGAATCGTATGGTTAAGTGACAGATTACGTAAGGAAATTTTCATTGCTTTGCAAATGTTAGGCTATATGTTACATGCACTCGCATATGATAAAAGCACATCATAATGTGTTATGATAAAAGGAAATTGAAATGACGCTGATGTTCGTTACGCTTCGAAACTGCCTGGATAATGTACATAAAAAAATATTGAACAGGATTTAAATAGATTTCTATACTTACGCGGTCTGTTCCTAAGACGTTGTTATGTTCCTGACGGTTTACATTTTGATCGTAGTAGCAAGTTGTATTTGATATGTATTCTATCGAAATAGCCTTTTAGAATTTGGTTTATCTTTTAAAATAGATTTTTAATAAAAGAAATATTAATTTTGGTTGCATGATGTTACGTTATGATGACGCAGTTCAGTGTCGAAATCCATTGTTAAGAAATAGAATAGAACGGTTATGAATATGAATATAAAAATTTCTTATGACATTGCCATTCACATAATATTGTGTATTCTATTATGATAACCAGAGGAGTGTTCTATTAGTTTTCCCCTAGGTGAATTCTTCGGAATATATGTTATAAGTGCAATACAGTCCCTAAGTTTGTAACGCATGAAATGAGCCTTGCATGAAAGAAAACATTTTTCTTCAGAAACAATTGTTATAAACTGTCTTATCCCCGTACAACCAGGCGTAAAGTAGCTTTATCCATCGATATAAACAAATTCAGAACTTTATAGTTAGTCAACGATTTAGTAATTCGTAATTCGGTAAAAAATTCTTCGATTCGAACCTTATTATATTTTCACGTATGAAGTGTTGGTCAAAAACATAAAACACTGCCGCCCGATTTCACAGTGGTAGCTTAAGACAAGGCTTAGGTTAAGCTAGAATAGGTAGCTAAAGCTATATATTCGTTTCGACTGATTTCACAGTTTTTTGTATCGTGGGGCTTAGCTAAACCAAGCACAATGCGTAGTAGCGTTTCTTTTGGCAGCCTACTGTAATCTTTTGTAATGAATTTGCGTACATACGATATTTCTTATGTTGTGGAGTAGCTACGTGGCTATATTTTTTTAATTGCACAGTCTTGAATACAGAAAAAATTATAAGTTTGATAGTTCGTAGGCTTATTTTATTACGGAGCTTAAGCTCGTAAAATTGATGGCTTAAGCTAAGCTAGCGCTTGTCTTAGCTTAAGCCATTACTGTGAAATCGAAGGTGTTCCTAAGCCCAAGCTTAAGCTCCACACAGAGCTTAAGCTACTACTGTGAAATCGGGCATGTGTTTTTGTATTAACCTGTCTGCCCGAATGGTAGCTAAACCGAAAGGGTTAAAACCTTTTCATATTTTCTTGTAATTTGAGGGAGCATGAATCAAGATTGTTCTTCAAATGTAAGAGTTAAGAATACTTGAAGAGATTTCCCGTCTAAGCTAGAACATTTTTCTGATGCCGATGAAATTTTCAAGGAGAGTGCAATCAGATCATTAATCAAGAAACCGTGAGAGATGAAGATTCAATATATTTGCACTGTCTGAAATATTGTATTCAGGTCACAGTTGACTAAACCAAATAAAGTTTGCATACTCTAACTAATTACGCAAATTCAAGCGTTTTTTTGTTTCATTTCCACAATTCGAAGTCATTGTAATTCGAATTTATTTTATAAGTTCGAGTTATCGAGGTTATCTGTAATTCGCTGCAAGTATTGCTTATACCTTTCAACTACTAAAATTCATGATTAATAAAAAAAAACGTGTGTGCAATTAAGATTAAAAAGTATATATCCGTGGTCTGTTCAAAGTATAGACCTTAATTTTTATTGGCAAAACAAACAAGGCTTGGAGGGTACGGCTGCTTCTAATTTGCTCAAAATTTGTCAGTCGTAGCTGTCAGTGTAGTAACTTACACCGCAACTAATCATGAAACGAGTTTCGGATTTCTACCCCAAAAATAATAAAGTTTCGTCCAGGCTGTTGGTAGATTCAGTTTCAATAAAAACATAGGGAATAAAATATATTCAGAGTTCTTCAGGGTTGAATATCAAAAAAATTTCAAACCGATTTTTAAGCGACTATAGTAAGCCCGTAAAAGTAAAAAACAATTCAAAATCCAATCAGACCTAAGTGATATCTCGGAATTCGTGAAAACGTACACAGTGATTTTACACCCCCTAAGAGGATTAATATCGCAAATTTTTTTTTTTTACGGATACCAAACTGGACTTAGGCGCTTAGCTTTTAGTGTACAGTCCAGTCAGTGGGGATGAGAGGTCAGAAATCGGGCCGGGTATGGCAGTGTACTAGCAGGTGTTAATAGTTATCTTTTTCTGTGCTACTGACTGTCACATTATCTACCAGAACCTATAGCTATAGCCTATAGCAAATCAACTACTGCCTGGTGGTTTTGACGGTGTTTGTGAATCTGATAAGAATGTAAACAGAACTCATCTACTCAGTGTTAAATCCTTTAGTAGTGACCCTGTTAAACATTCCACATTGCTCACTATTTATAGTATATAAGTAATTTCAAAGCCAATAGCAACTGAACAATTCTTATAAATAATTGTATGCGCTGAGTGGGAATTGAACCCACGACATCGTAAAAGCAATGTTTAGAACACCTCGTAAGTGAAATCGAATTTGATCTCATTTGACCTAAGAAATACATCGGAATTCGTGAAAATGTACACAACCACATCACACCACCTTGGGGAATAAAGTATAAAGACAACGGAGAAGAAAATTAACTTGATAACTCGACGTGCTTCAAGGATATATCGAAATTCGTGACAATGTGAAAAAACTTTTTCACGGCTTTTTTATTAACTTCATCTTTGCACTTCAATATAAATCTGAATTTTTTTTTTAAGGATACCGAACTCGTCTTAGGAGTTTAGCCTTTAATACAATTTAGTGTACAGTCCAGCCAGTTTAGAGATGTGAGGTCAGAAATCGGGACAGGTATGGCAGTGTACTAGTAGGTGGTAATAATTTTGTTTAGTGCTGATTGGCCTATAACAAATCTACTACTGTCTGATAGTTCTGATGGTGTTTTTGTGAATGTGAAAAGAATGTAAACCGAATTCATCTGCTCAGTGTTAAATCATTTAGTAGTGATCCTATTAAAACATTCCGCACTGTTCACTATTTATATTAATATTTCGAAGCCAATAGCAAACTGAAAAATTCTTATAAATAATTTATGCGTTGAGTGGGAATTGAACCCACGACATTGCAGACGCAATGTTTTCAAGACTTAGGAAACTTCCACTAGACTAAACCCGGCCCGTTTGATGTAATTACTCATGTAGCACATCTACCTACATATGTATATATTAGTACTGAGTTTGAAAATTCTACCCCAATTTTTTACTTTCTATCCTTAGTTGTTTTTAAGAAATCAAAAGGATGTTTTCCTTTCCACCCCTCCAACCATCAACGTTACACCAGCACCCCTATATTTTTCTTTCACTGCTAGAGGTCTATTGGGTTTTACTCCTGCAAAATTCTTGCGATCAGATTTTGTACGGTTTTTAAGATGTACAATGAATATTTTTTTTTAAAGAGTTGCTATTCCCATTGCACCCCACCTTAGTGCCCCCAACCCCCTCAAAAGTTTTACCTTTAATACACTACACTTGTAATTCTATACACTTACATAAATGAAACGAATTTTACCTCAAGAAGCCATGATTTATATTTACTTGGAGATTGGTTTTTTAAAAAAAAATCCTCAAACAAAATTTACAAATTGCTAAAACTCTATTTGAGATTTTTTTTTAAGATTCATTTCATATAGGCTAGAAAGGTAAAAATTTTATTCACACTCACTACGCAAGGTTTCCCACAACCGATAGTAGGATGAATTATTTTTGGCTTACTATACTTATAAATAAATTACAAATTCCCAAAAACGGATTTCTATTTGCTTGCAATTATTTCTAGCCGCAAGTTTGTAAAATAAATGTGTCTTAAGCCAATTGTACTATGTTGACGTTAATTCCCTTACAAGAACTGGCGACACGCGAGTTGGACTCACGTGCCATGGATCCCCAATGTTCGCTATTTATTCTGTAGAAAACAATAATAAATCGAAATAGATCAATAGAAAATAGATAAGTCACGCTACCGCGTACAAAAAGGAAATAATTTCGCAAGTTCGCTTATCAAATCCTCTCATATATTTTTAAACTGTAGAGTCTAGACGTAATCTGTCGAATAATAAAAATGTTTAAATTCAATCGAAAATAAAAGGAAAAATCCAGTTCCTGTACTTCGTATGAAATTTGGCTTATGCTCGTCAAATAGAATACTTAAGGCAAACACTTCATTTCTCAATAAATCGTTCAGCAAGGAATTTAAGTATATTTAGTGTTAGCTACACGCCTTTGGGTACCACCTACACAAAATCGCATGGTTGGTTACAATATTGAACGATAATCGCTAATCCCTTAAAGACAGTAATTTTAAATAATTTGCAATTTCTGCCGGGTGGATATCCTTAAAAAGTGTATACGTGCACGTCGAACTCAAATAGGAAGTTTATAAAGAGAAGTATGAGCATTTTTTTTATTAGACCGATTCTTTCGCACAAAATGCAGACGTGATGTTTTGAGAATCATTTTCGTGGTCAATATATGATACCTTGGAATCGAATGACTCCTCAACCCTGCAAGGAGCTTTGATGTTTAATATCCCTGTTAGATCCTTGAGGGACTTTGTACCGTTTCGTATTCCACACCGCAAGGTTTCACAAATTGGCAGTTATAAGCCAACTTTACTCCCAAGTGGAGTAGAGTTGAGGTGGAGTTTCTACGATTGAAATGCGTATCCCCAGGTAAGAGCTAGTTAGATTAAAATTAAATTCACTTGAATGTACCGACTGGTCCTGAGAGTATTATACTGCAAGGTTATTTCAGTCTAACAAATTTGGTCATTACTTTCTTCAGGTGGCATCGTTGCACATAAAAAGAACACTTAAGGAAATACTCTTAGTCACGAACTGCAGCTTTTTCTGTCCTAGCGAAAATATTACACCAAAGTCTTATCGTTTTCATCCTGCCAACATTTTCCTCAAGTACCAGTTCCATAACACTAATATCCTGGATGGACCTTTTACTTCGGCAATGGTCTACCCAGAAAACTAACTTGCAGGCAACCGAAGACGAAAATTAAATTCAACAAAAAGTTTCCGTCGAGGAAAAAAGTTGCATGCATCTTGAAGGACTACATAGCGCCATTAAAGATTCAGTAGGATTTTCGAAGCAATGCCGCATGTACACTTTACCATTGCAGGTAGATGTGCATGTTTAATAAAGCGCTCTACAAAAACCCCCTTCTGTGAAAAGTGCAACATGAACCTTGCGAGCCAAAAAAGAAACAAATGAAAACAATTTTCGTTATGAATAACGCTCACACGTAGTGTTGCAGCAGATCGCATATGGCTTCAGATTTCGTTCTATAATATAAAACTTTCATATGGCCAATCACGTACGAAATATTTGAAGCAAAATTTTGAATATTCAAAGAAGCTGTCGCTTTGATAGCTTCGCTACAAGGCTACCGTTGTTGGTGTTAGCTACGCTTTCTAAGAAACAAGAATTTATCTACTATCCGTTCTAGATGTCGTCTTATGTCAGTCGGAACTAATGAGAATCCTTTAGCCTTTTCAGTGGACTTATTGACATATGTGCACAGTATGAAGTCGTAAGTTAGATGGGTTAGTTGCCGTCTTCGTGAAGTTATAATAAGACATGTTGAGGGAAGTTTAAACGTCATTATGGAGACGACAAGGATGTTTCTGGAATAATGAGCTCTTACTTATGTATGTATGAGTTGGAAGATTTCAACTGTACGTAATATGACTTTATTCCGAATCATTATTAGCTGTGCTGAATTACATTTTTGCAAACACCCATTGTCATTTTTCAGACAAATAATTATTTCGGGGGGGGGGGGGGGGGGTGTGTGTATTTCATACAAATTTACTCGTTGAGTGCAAGTTACATTTAGTTTTGCGTATGTAACTACATCATTTCGGGGGGGTTTGAAACCCCAAAACTAGCCCCTGCGTTCGCGCCTGATCACAGACACTGCTTATGCTGGAAAGTTCAAACTTATTAACTATATAAAGTGTAACCCGCTTATAAAGTGCACTTTTATAACGTACTTTCGGTTATAACGTACCTTTTTTCAATCCCCATTCACAAATTTGAAAGGTTCTTATGTTGGTTATAGCGTATTATCTGTTATAACCTTCTACTTTTGTGGTCCCTTCAAGATACTTTACAACCGGCTTGCACTGTATAGACTATAAATTATACCAGATTAATGAAAGCAAAAGAATTAAGGTTTTCGTTGGTGTACAAAGGTTGAATAAAATAAAATTTCGTGAAAAGGTTTTTCTTCCACATTTTCTCGAATTTCGTTAAATCTTTTAGACATGTAGCTATCAAAGCAATTTGAGGACATTTTCTAGATGCGCCTAGAAATGCTTTCAATGTTTAGACTCTGCAATCATATAGAGTACCTATTATAAGTTTAATCCAGCCCAAAAGTTTGTAACTCATAGAACCGACCCTTGGACGAAAAAAAGTTATATATTATTTTTTTGTTTATTTGTGGCCAAAAACTTGATATTCGTCCGTCCGTCCGTCTGTCCGTTAGCACGATAACTCAAGAACGCCTTGACTTAGGATCTTGAAATTTTGAATCTGGATGTTTGGTCGAATTTGTAAGGCTAAGTTCGTTAACGGGCAATATCGTCCTACTCCATCGGGTAGCTACCATTCAAAATCTCCTTAAAACATGTGTTCAAGAATATTGGCCAATAACTTCGGAACGCCTAAAGCTACGATTTTGAAATTTTGTATGTGTTGATTTTCCAATAGTTGAAGCTAAATGTATGATTGGGAAAGAAAACCTTAATTAGTCTTTCGTGTAGCTGCATACAAATATCCTGTTAAAATGTCTTCGCTTAATTTACGGAACTCACTCTTGTAGTCTTTTAGCTACGAATTAGGAATTTTGTACAAGTTAGTTTTGAGGAAAGAAAATGTTCGAAACTACTAGTATGAGAAATCCTTTTACTCCTTTTGGTACCTTCCATACAAAATATCCTTAAGACACGTGTTCAAAAATATTTTCCGATAACTTTTGAATGCGTCAAGCTGCGAATTTGAAATTTTGTACACATTAATGTTTAAATGGTTCCAAGGAAAAAGATATAGGTATATGTAAGAAATCGGTTGAGTCCTTCCTGCACTTCTCAAGTGATACTCCTTCAAAAAGGGAATGACCTACTCAGTTCAAGATATGAAATTAAACACTGAAAATTGTCTTTACTTCTGCGTAGCAATTTAATGTCAGTCCTTAATAGAGGACGTACAACATGCACACACGGAATTCTTCGGAGTTCAGTATTCATCTAGAGTATGCTTTTCTTTTGATGGTAATTGAATAGTAACCAGTACCGTATATCAGCATTAAACACGTCCCGGACTTCTACTAGAAAAATAACAAAGTTGCGCCCAGACTTTTGAAGGAGCCTATGTTGCGTGATCCTATCGATGATTTGGGTTTTTAATGTTGCTGGAAAGTTGGCGGTAAGTCAATATTTTTTTCAATAACTTTTCTAAGAAGTGTTTTTGGGGGATTATTGCAAGTTTGGAATTATTTTGCAACGGTGACGGTTGCAGCTTGCCGTTGTTTGATGGAGTTTAGAATTTTTTTACGTTAAGTCGAAAAGTAATCTTTTGCCCCAGTGGCAAGTAAGTGTTAAGTTTTGGTTGGTATGATAAAATTTTTTTCTCTTCAATAAAAGATCGACCGTAGGAACTTCATCGTTGTTTCCGATATGCTTTTTTTCTACGAAAAATTCGAATTTTGGTCATGCACATTTTACTTTATTATTTTTAATAATGTTGTTTTCGCCCTGAAATTTCCAAAAAATTTGCTATCCTGAAATTTTTTATTTTCACGTTTTAGACCCTAAAAAAAAAAATTTCCGTAGACGCCGTACGAAAACCGTTTGAAGGTGAGTAACTCACAAACCCATTAAGATATTATGTTGAAATTTGTATGATAGGCAGAATGGATTGACCACTACCTGTGTGTGGTCTCATCTAAAAGATGAAAAATTTTTGGTTTCTAGATATGGGGAACCGCTTATGCAGGGAGGCTGAAAGTTGGAATTTATGTAGTACTATAATAGAGGACCCATTTGCAAAAAAATGGTCAATTAGGAGTTAACGGGTGTTCAGTGTTGTCACTGTGGATTTACACGATCTTTCGATTTCGAAATTTTTTTTGTTTATTTTTTTGTAATTCTTATCACGGCTATAATGAGTCGTCGTTTCTTTGGTGTAAATAACATCTGCGGGAGCACCGAAAACTATTTGAAGCACCAAATTCATCAAAAGATTTGAATTTATCTAAAAACTTTGCTAAGAAGAAAGAATCCAGTAGCTAGCTTACACCAAGTTAAGGTCAGAGTTCAATCGATGGCAGGCTTGGCTGCCATCTAACCTGTTGTCTCCATAGAATCTATAGTTACGTTATCACAATTATTGCCGGTGTTGGCAAACCATCTAATGGCGAACTATGCAATCTAATTTACAAATTTGCGTAATTATTATGCAATTAATCTAACTGAGCTTGAGATTTATCAATTCGTGGCCCCATTTCGGTCGCGCTCTGCGTCTCTTACATAAGACGGTCGTGTGGATCGTACAGAGCGGTTTTGTGGAGATATGACGGCCACTATACAAGAAAAATAAAAAAAAAAATAAAGCAGTCTATCTATAATGCTCTTCATTTCTGCCATAAGGTGGGGGATCACTTCATACATGTGCGATTACAAGATCAACGATTACGTGTGTATATTTCGATCGCGCGCTTCGAGGAAGAATAAAATTTGATCGCGCACCTGAAGAGCAATTTTTATAGCGATTCGCGACAGTTTTCTCTTGATCTTGCTGCGAGTAATTTTCAGACTTTATTATTAAATTTTGTTTTGTGTAGTGTAGCTTACTTTTCATGTATGATCCAAATGTGATGAATATGGGAGGCCGGGAGGCAATCTCCGCGGTATAAGATTAAGAGAAAATTGACGGCTGCGTTGCGATCATTGATCAAGTGATCACTTTGAATGAACAATGAAGTGACGAAACCAGTTTCTGGCGTATCTGGTACCTGCTGATTAATACGATCTCGCAATGATCGTTATAACATAAAAAGTTTTATTTTGGAACAACTGCAACCGTCATTCATTCTAACATTGAAAATTATTGTGTTGCATAACTGGCGCTCTTTTCGTGGTTTTTGCGAAGGGTTGTGTACTGTTTGTGTGTTGTCACGGTTGTTGTCGAAATTCATTGTCATTTATGTAAGTTGTGTTTTATCTAGTAAACCGTAAACCCAGCTTTAAATCTCTTATCCTTTCAGTAGTGCGGATGTGAGAGAATTAGGGGAAGAGCTTAAATTTCCAACAACTCATGTCTTAGGAATGGCTCGCGCTAGTGAGTTGAAACCCAAATATATTTGTCGCTATGTTAGAAGAAGATTCTGAAAATAAATTCGTTTAATTAGAGTCGATATCCCAGAATGATCACTTCAATTTTACTTATTTATATAGTATTAGGCATATTAAAAGAGTGTTGATAGGTGTGGCAAGGTGCGTTGGTAGGTGGTGCTTTTCATATCTTAGAAACGGATTATGCTAGAAAGTTGAAACTTACTACGTTTATGTGTACATCTACAGAAGTATCTATTTAAAGCTAATAACTCAGATTTTTATTCGCGTGCAAAGGTGAAAGAAAAAAGTGTCTGTGAAAAGGGGTTTACTATATTTCATGAGTTTTGTTTTATCTTTTAAACATTTCGAATTTGCGAGCAACGTGAACCAAATTTGCGAGCAACGTGAATCGATATTTTTCGATATCCAAACCCTGAAGAGATGTAAAGTGGTTGAGTACATTTTCATGAATTGCGATATATTTCTTAGGGCCAATGATATATCAAATTGTGTTTTACTTTTAAAGGTTTTAAATATTATAATCAAGTGGAAAAAAAACATTCATTCATTTTTCGATTTTAAACTTAAACTCCTTGGGGTGTAAGGTATTGTTCCATTTTTCACGAATTCCGATAAATCTATTAATTTTAATCAAATCGAGTTCGCTTGTGAGTTTTTAATGGCTTAGAAATTAATTTCGGGATTATACAACCCCTGTGTTGTTACAAGGGCTTCTCCTTGTACTAAATGGAAGTTAGTTCTGCTTCAATGTGGACTACAATCTTCATTATAAAAGCTTAAACTTAAATACAATTTGGAGCTGCGTATACATGACATGCTATCCCATATTTCGTGTTTACAATTTACAACATACAAAAATCGCATAGTTAACTTACGGAAATTAAATAATTGCATTTTATGCTTATGAACGTTAAGAATTATGTTAAGCGCAGCAACACGCTGAGAGGGTGCAAAATGGTTCTGTACGCTTTTACGAATTCCGACATATCACTTTGGTTCGACAAAATTTGCCAACGTTACTATTTATTCGGGTAGAAGTCTGTTAAGTGTTTAATACTGGGGTGCGGTGTAGATAGTTATGCGACCTAAAGGATAACCAGGAGGCTATTTCGAAACGCAACAGAAAAACGGTAGAAATTCAAAAAAATAGGCGACCCTATAAATTTATGAGCTTCAGGATATGACGTACAAATCCCATTCCTAACCGATTTTCATGTCACGAAACACTTTTGTGAGTCACTGTAGCCATGTGTACTCGCTGTATCCAACCGAATGAATGGATGCATTAGAGACGTGCGCCGTGACGTAATCGCGAGTTATGTCACAAGTTAGATTTTAGTGGCGTGTACACCGCTCGTAATCCCGCCAAACAATGAAAATCTTAAAAACCGCCGTTGGCCCGATTCCCGATATGGCGATCGACTAATTGACGAGCCGTACCCAATGCAAGTTACCAACCCAGGACTGGTAGTACTTACCTAACCGGTGCGTGGGCACTTGAATTTGGCACCTGGCCATACGATTTCCGTTTCCGGTCCGTTGGCTCAAGCCTCGTTCACTTCGTTCACGCCAATTTGACACTTTGGGTCACTGTGTCAACCAAGCGCGTAATTGAAGCGTTGGGTAATCGACGATTTGCAAAAAACTGTCCCGTTTTCGGCGGTTTTTCACGTTCCGAACGCTCGACAATCGGCAAATTTTCGGTTTTCGTTTTTCGCAGCCTCGCCCAGATCAAATTCTCGCCATTCGGTGGAGTTTTGTTGGCGCTGTGCACGGAATTCGCTGGAAATTATTCACTGTGTCGGTCGTGCACGTTCTCACTTTTATTTACAATTATTTCCCTCAATGACACGATGGGTGTTACGTCATAGAAGTTGTTAGCGCGGTTTATCGTTTACCAAGCGTTAGACCAGTTTAGTTGTTTCGAGATTCGGTGGTGATAAGAAAGCTCTTTCAGTTGAATTTCGAATGGCTTGAATATTTGATTAACGGTTTAGTTTAGCCACAATTTGTCATGGAGCTCTCTGTATGTGTCCGGGGAACAGTTCGACCAATTGCTGTTGTACAGGGTGCTCGAAAAAATATGTACTTGCTGGTTATAGAAGTTTCTTTTTATTTCTAATTTTAGTTTTAGGTAGAGGCAGAGCACGGTGAGCATTAACGAAAACTAGGCGCGATGCGATTCAGCACTAGATTCAATTTGTAGCAGGTATTTGCACCCAACAGGCAGAAAATGCTCATCAAAAAGTCTCTGTAATGATATGTTTCCACTGCCCCGTAATCTCGCGATTAAGAGTACTGGATTAAAAACTGTTTCCATTGCATTCCTAGATTAAATTTGACAGTCGAAACGAAACATCTGTTGTGTACTGTCAATATTTTTATTAGTCGACGACAGTTCGAAATGGAGTCTATGTGCAAAAATGTTTCCGTTCAACAATTAAATACTGTAAATGACAAAAGTTAAGTAAAAAACATACTTACGCTTAACAATTTTCTTTTTTTATAGCTGACATTTCACACATTTTACATTTCCAAGTATGACATTTGTCAACATATGGTTTGCTGAATTTCTCTGCCTTTGGCTGAATTGCAATTTACTTGGTTGACACTAAAAAATTACGAGATTAGAAACTAGATTATTTTTTAATTTCGCGGTTTGGTAATCTCAATCTCGTATGGGTAATCTACTAGATTAGAGTGTAGATTTGCTTAATCGCGTGATTACCGGACAGTGGAAACATGGCATTACTCAATACATTTTGTACGGAAATGCAAGTCCATGTGTAAGATAGAGAAAGAATTTAGAAAATTATTGAAAAAGTCTTTGTTTGTATGACCTTTGTACAGTGCCGTTTCGTCGTATAGTATGCGAAACTTTGCCGCCAGGGCAGCTGACAGTTTATCCGAGGCATTTACAAACAGCATTGTTAACCCTGCTAAAGTAGCTTTTGGGATGATCCATTGTGTTTTTTTTAATTTGATCTGATCCAGTTGAAAAAACGCACCTATCAATACAATTTCTAATATTAGGTGTACAAATAACTTCGTACCGTTTTCCCATAGATGGCGCTAACTCCAAATACTGGTAAAAAATGGCGGACCAGAAACGTGATGCATGTCAACTTCACATATGACGTTTAAAGCAATGTGCATTAACTTAGTACGCTCAAGCGGTATAAACGATAATCGTTTTAACTTAATACCGAGAACAGTTTAATACGTTTTAACGATTGCGGTATATACAAAGCCAATGTGTCACAAATGGTTTCATCGCTACAAAATGAATGATTGAACGTGACTCAACAAGCCATTGCACTTCGTATTAAGGGAGGGGTCTGGTTTATTCGGTCAAAAAAAAGCACATTTTCAAGAATTTTTTTTCAAAACAAACGTAATGCTGGTTTATTTCATTTCATTTTTATATTTTAATATACCATCTGAACTACATATAATCAAAAAAAAAATTCATTTCAAAATATTTATAAATAAGCCTATCAAGGCAGCAAATCCCCGCAGGTAATGTCAAAAACCCGATTTTCGCTAAGAAATTCGGCAAATTTTTTATTGTAAAATTAAAAAATAGAAGAGAAAAGAAAAAAACTCCACGGCGTTACCTGCTGATTTATGTGTAGAAATAGTGTAAAAAATTTCAAATGAATCGGTGCATTAGATTTTGAGTTACAGTGCACACTGACTTCAAAAATCACCAGTTTCAGAAAAACACTTCCACCAAAAAAATAATAAAGTTACGCCCAGACTATTGAAAGATTCTTTTTTTGTTATAGTTCAACCTGTAAGCTTCAATTTTATCATTCGTCCCTTGATGCAGATGCATTGGCTCCATTTTGTAGTGCAGTTTTTGCACCTGTCAAGCCCTTGACGATATCATTCAATTCCAGGTAGTAAGTACGTGCGCTATGGTACTAAAAAACTATCTAACATAGGTTCTATTGTAGCGTTGCCACTAATTGACATCAAACACCAACTTAAACAATTAACTCCAGCTGCTTCTCAAAGTATACCTTTAAATTTTCACAAAAAAACCTGTCGAAACTAAAACCAAGCTTATTTATATTTTGTATAATATTAACGTGTATTGCATATGCTCTTCGAAATAAAAATTCAAATTATGAAAAAAGAAACAAACAGAAAATCTTAAAATGTCACAATGTTAACATAGCCTTAAAACTTTACTGCTTTTTTTAGTCGGTATATAATTATCCACTTGCTCTTAAAACTATTATTATTATATATTTTTTTTGTTGTTTTGTTTCATTACTAGTTTTAGGCTTTCTTTCTATTTAATGCCATAAGGTTTTTGCCTAAGTAGTTTGTTTTTCGTGTGTGAATTCTTATTATCTGTTTAGGCTCTGTGTTTTATTTTTACTTTAAACTTATTTCGCTATTTTATTTTATATTTATGTTGTTTTATTTTTGCAATACATTCTCCATTTGTATTTCACACAGGCTATTCCCGATTCTTGAGCTATTTTTATTTTCCTTGTTTTTCTACTATGTAATAAATTACGTTATTATTATTTGTTGAGTTTTAATAATAAAATATTTTCACTGGTTTTCCTATTCGAAAATAATTCATCACGCATCGATCTAATGTTTAATGTCAACTAAAGTCTATGACTAGTAATATTCTTTTTTTTGTATTTTTATATGTAAAAAGTACATAATACTAAACAGCAACTACTTTTGAGAAACATTGTTTTTGTTAGAATTTGAATCGTTCTTTTTTGTGGAAAAAACTCTAATTTCTTATAATAAACGTCGAAATTGTGTGTAGAAGTTTGTTTTTTTTTTTGTTTATAATTATTTTCATATAAAAAATAACCATTTTCGAGATTATGAACACAGAAAATGAATATCAATAAAATTGTTTGAGGAAGAAAATTTTCGGGTTGTTTTAGTCAATTTTGATCACTTGAATTCCTCAACCTAATGCTAAAATGCAAGTTTGTTTGTTTTACAATCAAATCATAATTTACTAAAAAAATTGGAAAAAATTTGAATGAAATTATTTTCGATTATCAACATCATAATAATGAAATTAATGCATTTCCAGGCAATAGGTTGGGTCTGCCTTACATTCTAATAACAATTAGCCCGTCTTCTACAAACTACTTTGATGTATACTTTAACAAATCTCCCAAATTATTTCGTCATTCCACACGTTTTATTAAATACCCATTCTTATTTAAAATTATCAATTGTATAAATAATCGGATCTACAATATTTTACGTTTCGTAACATTTTCAAATTTTACTATGTTTTTTTTTTAAGTTTTGATTTCTACTTTGAACTCGAAATATTCGAAATTTACGAATATTAACATTAGCGCGACATTAAATTGTTGGAAAAACCACATGACCAGGCACTTCAAATATAAGAAGAGAAGAAAAATATTTCGTTTTGAATTTACGAACATTTAGCACTAATACTTAAACAAGTGTTATTGCATAAGTTAAATTTTATTACTGCAAAATTAGTTTTCGTTTTTGGCTTTTAGTTAACTACATGTCGGCCATATTACAACGTTATTTTTATTTTTTTAATATTTAGATTCTGCGTTGTTAAATATCCGATTTTGGCTTAGGGCCATTTTTAACTACATAGATTAAAAGTATTTTCATTTCGTGAACGAGTTATTAACAAAATATATTTAAATATTCCATAAGACATGAATAATGTCTTGTTCGACCATTTGACTAGTTCCTTTTTAAATAATTTTGGTTGGGTCAATTTTGTTGTGTTTTTTTTTTTAAATTGCTGGCGTTATTTTCAAAATGCGCTTAGTTAAAAAAAAGAAAAAGTTTATAATTAATAATAAATTGAAAAGAATTGCGATAGCTTAGAATCCTGTATTTCTTTAGATTGAAAGAAAAACTATAATAAATATAATCGGATGGTGGAATGGGGATAATAATATATTCTAAAATTCTGAATTTAGTCAAAGTTGAAAAATAGTGTGACTTTTATTTTTAAATTAAATTTTGTACAGTTTCTGTGATCATAGCTTTAATATTATGGATTGCATTATTAATTTTTTTTGTGAATAATTAAACAGAATTGTACTTTCTTTAAAGCACCCATGTCTTAAATTTTGTAGATTCCGTTGTACAACTCTTCGATAAAGGTAACGACGCTACTGATATCGAATATATCCACCATGTATGCAATGAGGTAAAACCTGTCCCCAAATGAATGACGAACCCCTTTGTACCGACACAGTACTCTTCATCAGAATAAAACGTAATATTTGTCATGGGCTGGGTGGTGGGTGGTTTGGTAAATCACGTAATATGGCAATCACAGCAAACCAAAAGATTAATAATTAAATCATTAATGAATCATTATTTACGATCATTTCAATCGGATACAAGTAAGTTCGCAAATAATTATTGATTCGTTATAAATTGCATCTATCTTCTGTGCGAATGTTAATACTGGAGACAGAAAACATTGCACGCAAACCAGTAAATTTTCTTTTTTCCAATTGCAGTAGGTTTAAAATGCAATAGTATCTAATAAATTTTCAAAATTAATTTTTATGAAACGCAATGATTATTCAATTTTTTTTTTTTAAATTAGTAGATTAGGTTTTATTTTCGGTGGATTTTACACAATAAATAAATTGCGTAGACTTGTATTCTTAATAAAGGAATTTGGTGAAACAAATCTATCCATACATATGGTATACCATTTGTTGACCTCTTTATATTGTATATACCCAAATATATCGGCACTCTACAGGTATTCTTGCTGAATGTCTCACCCTCCTAGTACTAGCGAAACATTTCTAGTCCACTCAAAGAAAAAATATGATTAAGGCAACTATATTTTGGAAGAACCGTATCATGATTGCGGTTATAGGTGCCACAACCATGTTACAACATGTAACATAGTTGTACTAACTGAATGTATGCTTGTAATAACTATAAATAACTAATAATAAGTTCTATTGCAAAAACTTTACAAGTTAGTTACTAGAACTATAGTTACGTATGCTCTTAGGAAACATACAATGCTTGTCTCAAACAAAAATATGGTTGCGGAGACCTAGGTGTGTTATTCCCGCAACCTTCTTATTGAATCGAATGGTTACGCCAATCATAAAAATTGTGTGGCATGGTTACTTCAAACATATTTATGTTTTAGGAAAGATGTTGTGCTTGGCTCAATCCTAATTATGGTTAGGAAGACCTAGGAAATAATAAAAATTTTTTCATTGATTTATCTTCTTGAAATACCAATTAATTATACCATCTATGATACTTTTCAATGAAGTATGGTCTTCTTATGTAATTCCTGCCATAAAAATTATGAAAAATTGCTTCAGTTTAACTTCATATATTATTAACAAAAATAATTTTTTTTTTCAATTTCATATATGGAGGACCTTCTTTAAGATTTTTTCTAGCACTATTTTAATGAAAATGACAATTGTAATTATTCAAGAAATAGGTAATATGTGTTTAAAGAACTCGATTTTACGCATTTTAAAAAATGTTCAAGGGTTGTTGTTCTAATAGCATTTTTTTCCAAATACAATTTTGAATTTTTTCTCTATGGATGACCTAGTTTACATACCAGCTGATAAAGTGGAGTAATTTTATTTTGTTTTTTTTTGTTGCCATTAAGGCGTGCACATGGACGTTAAATGCGATTTTAATGATTTATGACTGTTTTCTTACCAATATTTCACGTTAATGGCAACAAAAAAACAAAATAAAATTAGACCATATTATTAGCTGGTATGTAAACTACTGACAAAATTTAATTCATTTAAACATAGTCGATGAATAGTGATCCAATGAACCGATAGAAAAAGATAAAAAAAACTACTTCTGACTGTAGGTACTCATGAACATTCGAAATTAACTTAACAATATTCATTCTGTCATTTTCAAAACTTAATTCATATTTTAATTAAAATTTTTAGTAGTTAAACAGGGGGCCAAGGTCCTCCTCCTACAGGCGGACAAGGTCCGATTTTAACTGTAGCGCCGTCGTAATTAAGTAAGTAAGTAAACGTACAAATCTTAAGTGGGTAGTTATTGTTGAATGAAACTAGAATCATATAAAATCATCAGCTCAGTACTCTTAAAGCACTATTCCAACCACGCAACGAGTAACCTAACTTTGCCGAATGAAAAACAATACGTAACACTTTGCTAAAACTACTTCGATTGAGTTAGGATTGCTGAGAAAAATTTTAATAGGGTTTTTTGATAACAATTCCTTAAATATATATATGAAAAAAAAAACATTAAAACAAACTAAAAAGGAAAAGTGCATATCTGTTTGCGTATTTTTTTTTTATTTTTACAAAAGAAAATTATAACGTAACGATTTTCCATCCATAAAATTTTTTAAAATTTAAAAACTAAACTACAACTAAATAAACAATTAAATAATTACACACATACAACATTTTCGTGGAGAATATTGTGTAATTTTTTACTTAAAAAAAAAGAGGAAAAAACTAGAAAAAAGGTAACGAAAATTATTTACTAAAGTTTATAAAGAAAACGTTATTATCTAAAAAAATTAACGCAATATAGTAATATTTTAACAAAAATAATTAAAGAGGAACCAAAATGCAAATAACTATATTATTTATTGTTTTTAACCTGCTATCCAATCGTAACCACCCTTCAGTGATTATTTCTTTAAATATTAAGTATAAACATCTTGAAAATTTCACCAACAAATTTTTCTATTTTTTGGGGTTTTTTTTCCCCCGATTGGCAATTCAAAATGTAGTTGTGTTTTTTAATGAAATTTCTTTTATTCGTAAGGCATCTTCATTTGACCTTCAAGACTAAATAATAAATTTTAAAAGTTAAGCATGAAATAAAGTGATTTTCTCTGGATTTTTCGTTTATTTTGTTACGATTTGCAACAAGTGCAGTAATTAATAATTTGTGGGTATGTATAATATAATAAAAATTAAACTAACTTGGCGGTAACGTATCTATTCAGTTTTTTTTTTGTTTACATTGTAACTTCTAAATTATTAATATCTAAAGTGTGTATTTGTTTTTGTTGCATTATTAGGCAAAATTTATCGTTCATCGGAGCTTTGTTTGCTTGCTATTAATTTTTGTTACTTTTAGTAAAAACTTTTAAATTCTTCTAAGTTCTAATCAGGCTATTAAAAACTAGTCAACTATTCACTTGTTACAATGGTTACTTGCTTTTTCTATTCACGTAATGCTTTTTTTTTGTATATTCGTTTGTCTAAAATTAATTAACATTTTTCTCGACACCATTTTTAACAGTATTTTGCGGACTTCTATTCTCTTATCTACGTTTTTTTTTATTACTGGTAGTATTTCTTTTCTCTTATTATATACATCATGTTCGTGTGGAAAATGAATTTATATTAGATTAAGATAAAAAAAAATATAAAATTTATTGCTTTTTCAGAAATCAGTTTTTTTTCGTATGTAAAAACACTTACGATTTGTTTTGAATTTTTATTTTATTATTATCCGAAAGAGAAAGCATTCAATTGACATTGACACAATTAGTCATTTTCCACACTAACGAGAGCATTCCAATTTTAATATAGGTATAATTATAAAAATGTTGTTACTTAAAAAAATAAAAATAATAATTTAAATAAACAAAAGATCAACAAATTTATTATGGGTTTTGCGTTTTTTTTCCAATATTCACTATGTTTTGAAACATACTAACAATATTAGTGTTGCAATAATTAGTATTTATAACAATTATTGTGAAAAACTTAATTAATAGAAAATTAATAAATATAATAAATGCACAATTAGCTCTCTAAAAATGATTTTTTCACTCAATTTTAGAAAAATCTATTCCTTACGTATCGGTCGGTATCCCTCTGCGCTCAATGTAACCTATCTAAAAGGTCCCAAGGCCGATTAAGAAAGGAGGAGAGAAGATAGAGTTAACCTGAATGGCCAGTAATACCTGTGCGTCTCAGGAAGTAAGCAATAAGTATGACATAGTTGAACTCGCAGCATTACTGGGAGAACTCCAAAGTTGAAAACTTCCACCCTTTTTTTACCGAGGTGTAATAAATAAGCAGAACTGGTTGCCCAATTCGGGAATTGAATGAGAATCACCGGAAAAACCCCACTGTTCAGAAACCAGGAGAACAGCCTCAGAAAAGATTGACTAAACAGCAACGACCCCGCATATAAAAAATTGACTACTCTTTTGGATCTTTGAATGTTTGATCCTTATTTAGGACTGCAGCTCTGAAAGAGTTCCTCGAAGAAGTGGCAAAAAACATCAACATAACTGCCCTTCTAAGAAACGAAATGAAACAGGAGGCGAGAGCATGATTTAGGCTGTCGCGCCATTGATGAGAAAAGGTTTTAGAAGGAACACTTAGCCGAGCTGAAGACGGAAGAAGCAGGGTAACGATTGAATTAAAAATATGAAGACATTTTATTTGTATGTACTAGAAGACAAGAGTTTTAATGTCTTTTAAGCCTAGAGAATTCCAAAGCATTGTCTACTGGAATCTAGGTGTAATTACTCTATAAACTGTGTTGAGTCGCCGCTGGCTGGTAACACCAATCTCGTTAACATTTCTGTGGATCCACTCGATCCTCGAAAAATGTCATTCGAGTATCGTGTGGATCCACAGAAAGTGGCGACAACCCTGCCACCGGAGAAACGTAGAGGAGGAGACGGTGCAAATGGCGGACATCTAAGTGTAGCGAGATCGCTGTCGAGTTTTTCGGGTTAAGTGTCGTGGTGAAAATAAGTCGAACGGCGAAAAGCTTACCTAATTGAAAGCGGCTGGTTTAGAACCGTACCGGAATAGGCGTCATCTTCTGCCATTTTCCTTTTCGTTTTAATTGCAGCAATCGATGGAAGGAAAAAACTTTAAAACAGGCTTAGAAAAAACCACCGCCAAATTATTGAGGTTAGAAATCGGATTGTGTGTTTCGTTGTGATAACGATGGCAGTGGTATTCTAGTATTGCGTCAGACAAATTTGAATTTATTTCGTATTTAACTACCACAGCATCTTGAAAATTCATCAAATAAAACTAAAAGAAATTATAATAAAATTAATTATAACGAGAACCTGACCTCGGAGCGCTCTATGCATCGGACGGTTCGTTTTGTTTACGGTTTTTCTCTTTGCCGTTTGCCCTTTTAATTTTTTTATTGAGCGACTCGAGAGTTGATCGTTGACTTTGCAGCTGTCAAGTAATACACGATTTAGTTTCGTATAGTTCGCGTTAGAAAACTACCGTAAAACATTTCTCGTGGTTAGATTTTTCAAAATGTTTGCTTAATCAAACGTAGTCGTGCTCGTAACGCTTTTCAGTAAAACACCGCATAAGTTCGTACTCGTTGTGCAAAGTTAAACCAAAAACTAAATTGGTGAATTTTTTTTTTGTTTCAATTTTTTTCTGTGCTGAACGGATTTTGCGTTTAATCCTCGTCTTTTCGGTGCAAATATTAACATAAGAATCGCTTAGTTGCGGGCTAATGAATTGTGGAAAAAGGTTCGAATAGGAAGAACACGGCAAACGGTAGACGTCTGGCGTGAAAGTTATTTTTTTGGAATTGACAACACCTTCCCTGCGACGATTGAGTGGTCATTTTGCCGTAAAATCCGAAGAACGTGGGTGGCCAGAGCCACCGAAGAATTTTGAAGGCATCGGATTGCAAACGCTGTTGGTTCGGGTTCAAAAGCTGCAACACTTCGCGTATCAATTAAAAGTGACACGAGAAGCCATCTTCATACTTGTGACAGCCATGTGAAAGATCTGGAAGATAGGAAAAGGGGTTCCAATGAACCGAATGAAAAACAAGTTTCAAAGTGAATGGAAATGTTTTGTGAATGTTTTCGCGAATCGAGCAATTAACTAAAATTTCGTGTTGAGTTAAATACACGCGTCGTGCCCGTTAATCGTCCCGGGTGTGACAAGAAACGTCGGCCGTACGAAAATTCAATCTTGTCCGAATGTCGCGAAGAAGAATATCTGCCGCCCGACGAATTTCTACAAGAAAAGAAGAGAAATACGAAATTTGAAGAAAGGAAAGATGAAAATTTGAAGAATGAGAAATAGGAAATTAGAAGAATGAGAAATAGGGAATTTGAAGAAAGGAAAGATGAAAATTTGAAGAATGAGAAATAGGGAATTTGAAGAAAGGAAAGATGAAAATTTGAAGAATGAGAAATAGGAAATTAGAAGAATGAGAAATAGGGAATTTGAAGAAAGGAAAGATGAAAATTTGAAGAATGAGAAATAGGAAATTAGAAGAATGAGAAATAGGGAATTTGAAGAAAGGAAAGATGAAAATTTGAAGTAGAGAAGTAGGAAATAGAAGAAAAGAAGTAGGAAATTTGAAGATAGGAATAGGGAATTTGAAGAAAGGAAAGATGAAAATTTGAAGTAGAGAAGTAGGAAATAGAAGAAAAGAAGTAGGAAATTTGAAGATAGGAATAGGGAATTTGAAGAAAGGAAAGATGAAAATTTGAAGTAGAGAGATAGGAAATTTGAAGATAGGAGGAATTAGGACGAGAGAGAACCAAAAGGATGAAATAAACAAATGGGGTGAGTTTTGATTTTGTTTCTTTTTTTTTTTATTATATTATATTATATTTTGCATGATTTCCTTTTTTCTTTTTTTGGGTTTTCTTTTCCAGCAATTTTGTATGGTCGTTTTTTTTTAGTGATAATAATCTCCTTAATGATGATTAACGGCTAGAAAGAGCCATTTATAGTGAACCCGAGCGTTTAGCTCCTTAACCCCGAACCTCAATAAGGGGCCACGACGCGAAATGTTCTAGAGGACAGTCGTGGCTGAGGTAGGGTGGGCAGAGCAGGGCGCTACTTACACCTAAGCGCCCTGACAAATCGCGAAGTCGCGCAACTCCACCGCTTCTTGGTCTTTCACGACCTATTGGGAAGATAGTCCCAATTTTAATCACCCTGGAGTAAGCCGACACGAAATTTTGTTGTCTAGGCCTAGGGTTTATGGTCTGAAGTCAGAACAAGAACCACCCCCACACTGCCGTAGCTAGTCCCGGCCGCCAGCAAGCGTGTCGCTTCCGTTCTACTTCAGCCACCAATTCGGACGTAGGCGGAATTGGCCCATTCTGTCCCGAACCATTCCTATCCTTCAATTATTTTGACTTTTCTAAGTCAAAATAATTCTTCCAAGGCCTCAAACACAACAAATGGCGCCCAACGTGGGGCTAGCCACCGCTACGCTTAGTGCACAAAGCGTAGCTCATCAACACGTGCGAGTCAGAAAAATTCCGTACAAAAAAGTTGGTGAGCAAAAGGACAAAAAACTTAGTCGTTTTGCGACAGAATTTTCGCCTGAACGGCAATCAAAGTCCAAGTGTACAAGCTTTTCAGATTTTCAACAGCAGAACATTTCATCGAACCTGTATGGAGGCAATATGGAACGATCCTATTGACGAACCGTTTTGGCAACCTTTAGGCGCCAATTCGGTTCCATAGGAAAGGGAAATATTGTCTGCATACGAGATTGATGTGATGCAAGTTGGATAAACGTATTCTTTCTGATTCTTTCCACTTTTGTTTTGCAAGTACCCTTTTGAGTGCTGGGCATGCCCTGTCTTGGCGGGCGTGTCGTCAGACAATTGGGAAAAATACTTGTAAAATATTGGTGAGTTAGATGATAGGAAATTTCGTCGAAAATTTGTTAAGTACCTTATTTCCTTATCCATCCTTTTAGAGTTCCTTTGTAACGTAGAATATTTTTTGTGAAATAACGTAGAGTTTTTTTGAATACTTAAATTTTTTTTTATAAATCTTTTGACGATAAATTTTTAACTTGGATTTTTTTTTTTTTTTTTGCGCTTTATTTTGATTTTTTTTCTTGATTGCTATTTTTCCCCATTTTTTTTTGTGTTGAAATTTTATCGCGTTCCGGATTTTCCCGATGGAGCGAGGAAGATCAAGATCGGCTTCGCGATTTGTTCTGCATAGAGGGGAGGGGAAAGGTTGCGACAACGTGAGGGTTCATTTTGTTCTAAATTCAAATACGCTCACATACATTAACATACACACAATCATTTATTCTTGGGTTCAAGTTTCATTCTATCGTTCATTCGTTATATTTTTTTTTTAGACATACAACCATTTTCGCATTCCATCGTTCATTCAATTTTGTGATAGCGTTCATTCATTCGTTTCGGGTTTGGATATATACATTCCTTCTGACGATCACACGGTCTAAATGCGTTCAAACATTCATTCATATTTTTTTTTGAATTCCTTTACCCCGCATATAGTCAGGAATATATTCTTCATTCATTCGTTTTTTTTGTACTCGAACATCCAAAATTCATTCGATTATAGCTAAACTACGCACTCAATCAAACACAGTCGAAAACACAGTAGATTCATAGACACGCAGATATATAAATTTTTTCACTAGTCGTCCACCTCATTGCGCAACATTCATTCATTTCATCCCTCGGTCATTAAACTTAATTCAATTGCTCCATTAGTAATAATATACACAACTTACATTCATTAGCATTCTATCGAACAATTGTACCAATTATTCGATCACAACAACCACATTTACATCTGATCACTCGTTATCTCAACCAATCACTCGTTCATTCACCTGTCTGCTATGCCACTGCCAAGGTCGCCTTTAAGGCGGAATGAGGAAGATATATGTACGATGTGCCAACATGTCGTGGGGGGCGAAGATGAAGCGCGGACGAAATGTGGGCACACTTTCCACCTGCATTGTGTGGAGGAGTGGGTGCTGAGCCACAAAACGTGTCCCAATTGTCGCCAGGCACTGGAGCCGCAGGACTATTGGACCGTTAGGGGCGTGGAGGGCGCCACAGCGAGAACCGGAGCCGTGACACGCAGCAGAGCGAAGTCAGCGGCCGGCGGACTTTCACCAAGGCGGTTAAATCTTGATTTTTCCGCTGGAAACGGTCGGCGGTGGGGTCTTTTACGCCCCTGACGGTTCAATTGGCCAAGAGCAGGGGGTGAACCAGCTCGTAAATCCAATCCCACAATCACCGGAAAGGGTAGTAGGCGAACGACCACGCTGGTCCGATATCCGTGACACAGGTATCCCAGCTACGACGAATCCAGCGCCAGGGCGTACACGTTCGCCAGTGGTACGAACTGAGCTGGGAGTAGATCAGCTGATAGAGTTGATGAGACGGGTTTTTCGGGAAGAGCAGGCGTCTCAGAGACCGGTGGGGGCCCATTATTCGGCAGCAGAGGGAGACTCGCGTGCTGGGAGGGCAGATCAGCGGACCGGAGCGGCCGCGTTGGTCAGCGATCGCGTTAGCCACGGCCCTAATCATCGTGTAAGAAATTCCTACAGCCCATTGAGGCATTGGCGTTTGCGTTTTAACGGGGATAGCCAACTCCTACGTGCAGAGGAGCTGATTTTTCGGGCCGAGACTCTCGCGATGAGCGACTTGCGCGGCAATTTAGATCTGCTGACGCAGGGCTTCCATCTGCTGCTGGATGGTAGGCCCAACAAGTGGTATTGGTTGTGGCGTCGGTCCAATAACAACTCGTCTTGGGATACTCTGAAGGTAGCATTCTTGCAGGTCTGGGGAGAGCGCAGCACGGATTGGGAGCTACGGAAGCAGATGCTTGGTAGACGACAAGCGCCACACGAGCCCTTCATGTCCTTCGAACAAGACATGACGGAGCTTCGTTCACTGCTGAACGCTCCCATGATTGAGTCCGAATTCGTGGCTCTGGTGCGCGGAAATCTGGTGGGCAGCACACAGCAACAGTTGTGCTTCCACTCTGTACACACTATGGACGAGTTACGTCGGCTTGTAGTGCAGGTGGAAGACACGCGAAAAGCCACCAGACCATCCCCGTGGAACCAGGCCAGAGTCCACGAGATACATGAGCCAATCGTGGAAGAACATCAGGATACGACTTCTTCCGTCGATTTGGCCGGACTATCGAACCCCTGGATCTGCTGGAATTGCAGGAAAGAAGGTCACGGCTATCGTGAGTGTGCGGAGCCTGCGAAAGGCATCTTCTGCTATGGATGTGGTCGGGCTGACGTTCTAAAGCCCAACTGCGTCCATTGCAAGGCGGGAAACGGCCGAAGGGACGGAAGGACAGCGGGTCCCTCCCGTCCGAACACTGCATCCCGACAGCAGTAGGAAAATCTGTTCACCACTCCAATTCCACGTCCCAATTTCAATTAGACAGCCCAAATGAAACAACTTTACCCAAATTTTCAACCCCTAACAATACCCTTCCAAATTTTAATACCCTACCTACAACATTCTCTGAACCCAATTCCCATCCTTTTAACGTAAAAGCATCCAAACCCATTTCATCGACGATCAACACTCCGCACGTCAAATTATTAACGAGACCAAGCGATAAGACGGAGCCGGCTGTTTCCCGGCCTGAAGAAGCCCTTATCGCAAAAGAACATCCAAGACGACATTCCCGCCATCCTCTCAAGCCATACCACCTTCGGCTAAAGGAATATATGGAGGCTCGAGAGCGAATTTTTGCGCCTACTTCAATCGCAAGTGGTGATCAGGTATCATCACTAACGAGTGGATCCGGTCGCAGTAAATCAATCTTGCGCCTTCGTACATTCTGGAGGATGGTGCGTGAAAAAAAGAAAGCGATCCTCTCTACCATCATTACCAATCCGTTGGACATACGTCCGTACGCCATGGTATCCTTGTACGGAGTGGACGTTGAAGGACTCCTCGATAGTGGGGCGAGCATCAGTTGCCTGGGGGCAAACGCTTTACAACGTCTCCATGATGCACAGGTGAATTATCGACCGGTCTGTCAAGAGGTGAAGACCGCTGATGGTGCTGCACAGAAAGTTTTGGGCACGGTAAACACCGATATTACTTTTCGTGGTATTACCAAACCCATTACCTTGTATATAGTGCCGAGCCTGTCGCAGAAATTGTACCTAGGGGTAGATTTCTGGCGATCATTCCAACTAGCTCCCAGCATTATCAGCGCGGTCGATACTCCCGATACTGCATCGCAACTGATAGCTCCGGATGCCCACCATTTAACGCCCACAGATGTAAAGAGGTTGGAAATGGTAAAGTCCAAATTTCCATCATACGAAGTATACGGACTCGGTGTGACCAACGTCGAACAACACAGTATAGACGTTGGTGATGCAAGTCCCATCAAACAGCGACATTATCCTGTGTCTCCTGCGATCCAAAAACTCTTATATGACGAGATCGATCGCATGAGGGCACTTGGCGTTATAGAGACCAGCCAGAGTGCATGGAGCTCGCCTGTGGTTCTCGTGAGGAAGCCAGGCAAGGTCAGGTTATGTTTGGACTCGCGCAAGGTCAATAGTGTGACGAAGAAGGATGCTTATCCATTACCACACATTGATGGTATCTTAAGTCGTTTGCCGCGAGCCAATTTTATTACTAGCCTGGACCTCAAAGACGCCTTTTGGCAGATTCCTCTCGAGAACAAATCCAGGGAGTATACAGCGTTTACCATTCCTGGCCGGCCTCTATATCACTACACTCGCATGCCTTTTGGGTTATGCAACGCGCCGCAAAGGATGTGTCGTTTGATGGACAAAGTCATCCTACCCGAGCTGAAGGAGCAGGTATTCGTATATTTGGACGATCTGCTGTTAATTTCTGAGAATTTCGATTCACATCTGGTTTTATTGGCAGAAGTCGCAGAATGTTTGCGAAAGGCTGGCCTGACCATTAACGTCAACAAGAGCAAGTTTTGTCTGAAAGAGGTGAAATACCTCGGTTACATCGTTGGAGAAGGAGGCTTGAAAACTGATCCCAACAAAGTTTCAGCCATCGTCGATTACCCTTCGCCTAAGTCCGCACGTCAAGTTCGACGCTTTCTTGGTATGGCAGGCTGGTATCGACGATTCGTTCCCAACTTTGCTGCGACTGTTTCACCGATTTCAGACACTCTAAAGAAGTCCAACCAGTTTGCTTGGACTACAGAGGCACAAACTTCCTTCCTATTAGTGAAAGACTTGTTGACGAGAGCCCCCTTATTAATCAATCCTGATTTTAAGAGGTCTTTCGTAATCCAGTGCGACGCCAGTAAATCAGGGGTGGGTAGCGTTCTCTTTCAGGAAAACGACGACGGATCGGAATCTCCAGTGGCGTATATGTCACAGAAGCTCACTTCCGCTCAACGCAACTACAGCGTAACCGAACTCGAGTGTTATGCAGCTGTGTTGAGCGTGAAAAAATTTCGAGCCTATGTAGAAGGGACTGCGTTCAAAATCATTACGGACCACGCAAGTCTCAAATGGCTCATGTCGCAGAAAGACCTACAAGGACGGTTGGCAAGATGGAGTTTAAAACTCCAAGGTTACGACTTCACAATCGAGCACCGAAGAGGGAGCCTGAACGTTGTACCCGACGCTCTCTCTCGTGTATACGAAGAGGGATTAAACGCGCTGATCGATGTGGCACCGATGGTGGATATGGACTCTCCAGAATTCTCTGGCAAAGAATATAAAGAGTTAGTGTCCACCGTCGATGCGAACGCCGATCGGCTTCCTGACGTATGCGTGAGGGATGGTTTCGTGTATAAGCGCACAGAGCCTCACAACGGTGACCCGATTGCTGAAGACAGGGCCTGGAAATTATGGATTCCATCGAGCCTTACGTCAGCTGCGATCGCTCAGGCGCACGAGGCAGACACCACGGTCCATGGTGGTTATGCCAAAACGCTAGAGCGAGTCAGGCGATTTTTGTACTGGCCCGGAATGGCTACACAAGTACGCACCTACGTTCTGGCGTGCGACACTTGCAAAGAGACAAAGTCCCCGAACAGACCTCTACGAGCGCCTATGGGAGAACCGTTCCAGACTGATCAGCCATTCCAACATCTGTACATCGACGTACTTGGACCATATCCACGTACCAAACGGGGTAAGATCGCTATCTTGATCGTCTTGGATCATTTTACCAAATTTCCCCTGTTACATCCTTTGGGGCGGATCACTGCTGAAGAGATCACAAACTACTTGGAGGGGCAGGTCTTCCATACGTTTGGAACACCTGAGACAATCCTCTCCGATAACGGCTCTCAATTTAGGTCGAATGTGTTTAACACCATGCTGAACAAATACGGAGTTAAACACCTGTACACCCCGAGCTACTCACCGCAAGCGAATGCTTCGGAGCGTGTCAATCAGTCCATCCTGGCCGGAATTCGAGCATTCATCACTGATGACCAAACACGATGGGATGAGAGTCTAAGCAAAATTGGATGTGCTCTTCGTAGCTCACTCCACCAAGCCACTGGATTTTCTCCTTATCAGGTTTTGTTTGGGAATCACATGATGTTGCACGGGAAGGACTACGAACTGCTGAAGCATTTGCGAGCGTTGGGAGAGTCAAATGTACAGCTTCGACCTCGAGAGGGAATTCCTATCGTGAGACAACTGGCGCAGACGAAAATAAGAGTCGCACATGAGGACGGCAGCAGGCGTTATAATCTGCGTGCTGCTAAAACACAATTTTGTGTAGGACAGGAGGTATTCCGTAGAAACTTTTCCTTGTCCACAGCCGCGCAGAATTATAATGCCAAGCTGGCGAAGAAGTTCCTCAAGTGCAGAATTCGTCGTGTGCTAGGCAACTCACGATATGAATTGGAGGATCTAGGAGGCAAACGTCTGGGGACTTACCACTCCAAGGATCTGAGGCAGTGATCCGAGGGAGCACACCGATTGCCCGGCACTCAGTCGTGCGCATGAGACCGACCAAAAGCGACGACTTTCTTTAGTCGGTTCGGCGCTGGGAAACCAACGGCGAGCCGCCTATGTTGTTGAGTCGCCGCTGGCTGGTAACACCAATCTCGTTAACATTTCTGTGGATCCACTCGATCCTCGAAAAATGTCATTCGAGTATCGTGTGGATCCACAGAAAGTGGCGACAACCCTGCCACCGGAGAAACGTAGAGGAGGAGACGGTGCAAATGGCGGACATCTAAGTGTAGCGAGATCGCTGTCGAGTTTTTCGGGTTAAGTGTCGTGGTGAAAATAAGTCGAACGGCGAAAAGCTTACCTAATTGAAAGCGGCTGGTTTAGAACCGTACCGGAATAGGCGTCATCTTCTGCCATTTTCCTTTTCGTTTTAATTGCAGCAATCGATGGAAGGAAAAAACTTTAAAACAGGCTTAGAAAAAACCACCGCCAAATTATTGAGGTTAGAAATCGGATTGTGTGTTTCGTTGTGATAACGATGGCAGTGGTATTCTAGTATTGCGTCAGACAAATTTGAATTTATTTCGTATTTAACTACCACAGCATCTTGAAAATTCATCAAATAAAACTAAAAGAAATTATAATAAAATTAATTATAACGAGAACCTGACCTCGGAGCGCTCTATGCATCGGACGGTTCGTTTTGTTTACGGTTTTTCTCTTTGCCGTTTGCCCTTTTAATTTTTTTATTGAGCGACTCGAGAGTTGATCGTTGACTTTGCAGCTGTCAAGTAATACACGATTTAGTTTCGTATAGTTCGCGTTAGAAAACTACCGTAAAACATTTCTCGTGGTTAGATTTTTCAAAATGTTTGCTTAATCAAACGTAGTCGTGCTCGTAACGCTTTTCAGTAAAACACCGCATAAGTTCGTACTCGTTGTGCAAAGTTAAACCAAAAACTAAATTGGTGAATTTTTTTTTGTTTCAATTTTTTTCTGTGCTGAACGGATTTTGCGTTTAATCCTCGTCTTTTCGGTGCAAATATTAACATAAGAATCGCTTAGTTGCGGGCTAATGAATTGTGGAAAAAGGTTCGAATAGGAAGAACACGGCAAACGGTAGACGTCTGGCGTGAAAGTTATTTTTTTGGAATTGACAACACCTTCCCTGCGACGATTGAGTGGTCATTTTGCCGTAAAATCCGAAGAACGTGGGTGGCCAGAGCCACCGAAGAATTTTGAAGGCATCGGATTGCAAACGCTGTTGGTTCGGGTTCAAAAGCTGCAACACTTCGCGTATCAATTAAAAGTGACACGAGAAGCCATCTTCATACTTGTGACAGCCATGTGAAAGATCTGGAAGATAGGAAAAGGGGTTCCAATGAACCGAATGAAAAACAAGTTTCAAAGTGAATGGAAATGTTTTGTGAATGTTTTCGCGAATCGAGCAATTAACTAAAATTTCGTGTTGAGTTAAATACACGCGTCGTGCCCGTTAATCGTCCCGGGTGTGACAAGAAACGTCGGCCGTACGAAAATTCAATCTTGTCCGAATGTCGCGAAGAAGAATATCTGCCGCCCGACGAATTTCTACAAGAAAAGAAGAGAAATACGAAATTTGAAGAAAGGAAAGATGAAAATTTGAAGAATGAGAAATAGGAAATTAGAAGAATGAGAAATAGGGAATTTGAAGAAAGGAAAGATGAAAATTTGAAGAATGAGAAATAGGGAATTTGAAGAAAGGAAAGATGAAAATTTGAAGAATGAGAAATAGGAAATTAGAAGAATGAGAAATAGGGAATTTGAAGAAAGGAAAGATGAAAATTTGAAGAATGAGAAATAGGAAATTAGAAGAATGAGAAATAGGGAATTTGAAGAAAGGAAAGATGAAAATTTGAAGTAGAGAAGTAGGAAATAGAAGAAAAGAAGTAGGAAATTTGAAGATAGGAATAGGGAATTTGAAGAAAGGAAAGATGAAAATTTGAAGTAGAGAAGTAGGAAATAGAAGAAAAGAAGTAGGAAATTTGAAGATAGGAATAGGGAATTTGAAGAAAGGAAAGATGAAAATTTGAAGTAGAGAGATAGGAAATTTGAAGATAGGAGGAATTAGGACGAGAGAGAACCAAAAGGATGAAATAAACAAATGGGGTGAGTTTTGATTTTGTTTCTTTTTTTTTTTATTATATTATATTATATTTTGCATGATTTCCTTTTTTCTTTTTTTGGGTTTTCTTTTCCAGCAATTTTGTATGGTCGTTTTTTTTTAGTGATAATAATCTCCTTAATGATGATTAACGGCTAGAAAGAGCCATTTATAGTGAACCCGAGCGTTTAGCTCCTTAACCCCGAACCTCAATAAGGGGCCACGACGCGAAATGTTCTAGAGGACAGTCGTGGCTGAGGTAGGGTGGGCAGAGCAGGGCGCTACTTACACCTAAGCGCCCTGACAAATCGCGAAGTCGCGCAACTCCACCGCTTCTTGGTCTTTCACGACCTATTGGGAAGATAGTCCCAATTTTAATCACCCTGGAGTAAGCCGACACGAAATTTTGTTGTCTAGGCCTAGGGTTTATGGTCTGAAGTCAGAACAAGAACCACCCCCACACTGCCGTAGCTAGTCCCGGCCGCCAGCAAGCGTGTCGCTTCCGTTCTACTTCAGCCACCAATTCGGACGTAGGCGGAATTGGCCCATTCTGTCCCGAACCATTCCTATCCTTCAATTATTTTGACTTTTCTAAGTCAAAATAATTCTTCCAAGGCCTCAAACACAACAACTGGACATAAAGGTCGTGAGTTCGAGTCCCACCTAGTAATAATATTAGAAGTAGAAGTGCCTCAGAGGAGTGTTGCACCCTTGCCGCAGAAGGACGGAATAAGTGCGTGTTATTTCACATCCTATTCGAGTGTAGAGCGGGTTAGAGACATGGTCACAACAACAACGAATTGGATTATCGGAGGCAGTTTTAACGTAATCGTCACTTTCAAAGGTCTGCAAACGTTCCGTTTATGAAATATTGCACTTAAATCGCTTTAATTTTGTCTAGATATAAGATCAAAAAAAGTCTGCTCTGCTCTGCATAGATTTTTATAATTCACTCTCTTATCTTTTGCTGCACAGGAGCGTACAAAACGTAAGTTTTATTGTAATGTTATGGCCATACTTGCGCCTCACATGATGCGATACTATGTTAAGCACAGGTATAGCGACGTTTTTGCGCGGTAAACTCAAAACAATATTAATGGCATTATACGTTAGTCAACAGCTCGACTGTCGGTATTTTTGGCACATCAAAGTGCATAATTTTGTCTCTCGTTAGTGTACACGTTTTCATAGACATTAACGCCAGATGTAACCCGATCATAATGATTTCACGCTTTTTCTGAAGCCTTGGGCTTAGGGTGAGTGGTGAGTCCATTGAGTTCTAAGCTTCAATCAATTAATTTATAGACAATCTTATCAAAAACATTCCATCCAATGCAGAAACTTATCGTTTCCAAATGAAACTAAATTTCGAAAATATTTTCCTAGTCAGTGAAAACTTACTATCTCTCTTGGGAAGCCATTTGTGCACTTAATATCATCATTAACTTTCTTTTTCAATAAAATTTCAAAAATATCCATTTAATATTAATTTCATTCAACATTAAAATAATCTTAATTGAATTCTGAGTAACGAAAATAAATGACAATAATACCGGATCGTTGTTTTTTTCTTAAGGAAAATAATATTATGATCAATACCCAATTATTTAAATCACCTATTCAAACTAATGATTCGTTAAAAATTATTAATAAATTAAGAAAATAATAACAATCACCGAATTAAATAGTTGAAATAAGTGATTTAGTTATTGGGCACATAAATGACTTAGTAGCTGCCACAATGTATGTAAAGTTTATAACAACAATACACTAAATGGTATTGGATTTTATTTTATTCAATACATTTTTGTTTTATTCATTTTAAATATTTAACACTTGCATTTTTTTTTAAAGTTGTTCATATTCGTTTTGCTTTTATTTATTTTGTTTGTTTGTTTTTTTTTTCTTTAAATCTAATTAAGGACGGGAATTTTGTTTTTAATTAAATATTACAATTTATTCATATTTATAACAATTTGTATTTCAACTTTTAATTTGTTTTGTCTTGTGTTTATTATTGTATTGAATACAATAGTAAAATTTGCTTAATATCTTTCCGTTCATTCTCTATTATCTTATTTTAATATTTTATATTTAATATATACATATATGTATACATATATATATTTTTTAATAATGTTATTTGTGTTATATGGAGAAAAAAACCAGATAAATAAGAAACATCAAAATTCAATTAAAATGTATAACTACTACAACCGCTAAATATATTTAATATGTTTCATTTTTATGTTTTCTTTTTAATATTTTCATTATTTTTATACGTTCTGGCTAATGCAGTTTAATATTTTTGTTTTTGGAGGAAAACCTTAACAATTATTCTAGTTGCAATTTTTTTTTAAATAATTGTAGATATAACAAAAAAATATTAACTAAAAAACGGCAGTTTTTTTTAAAAATTTTTAACGACTATGAGACATTAAATCAACAAGAGTTCGACGATTCTTGGTGGAAGATACTATCCTCTTCCTTTGAATAAGTTTTGAAAGTGCTAAGCGCGAAAAAATCGAATACACGTATAAATTAGGATACTAAGCAACAACAATCGAATTTTCTCAACTTTCTACGCATTTTTTATTTATGACTTAAATTTATTTAGGCCCAAGCATCCGACTGACTCTAGTTCTGCATTAAGTGACGATAAAATGGAGTTAAGGTTCTGGTTATCACTCTTGGATCTTGGATTAAGTCACATTACTAAATTAAATGAGTGGCATATCTGAATTTCTACATACGTTACCATCTTAGCCAGTAGTTATCCTTTCGAAGGCTGATGTCTACATGTTTCGCGTTTCTTTAGGAAAAGTCGTATCAGTGGGGATCTCGCTTCAGAGCTATTCGTGTTATTTTGAGGTAGATGCAAGAGACTAGCTGCAACGGTTGACTCGACGGTGGGGAAGTAGTAAGACTGATCGTCTACAAAACGGATCCTTTAAGTCGTCCGAATCCGAAATACTGCTTCCGATAACATTCAAATGTCTAAGTCACGAGTGAGTGCCTATCCCATTTACGCAAGTATATTTCAACCCCCAAAGACTTCTTGTCTATTACTTCAGAACTCTGGAATGAGTTGTGATACGCAGAGCTACCAATAACAAATCATGTGTTAACCTTCATAATTCTTCATTTGATGTATATTCGAATTTGAAAACATTGTCTTTTTTAGGTATTAATCCGGCCCGGCGGATCAATTTGGAAGTTCAACCTTCCCAGTTCCGTGGAAATACAAAACAACAACTAGATTTTCATACTGATGATATCTGTAAACCCAGTGTGAACTTAAACAGAACTCATACTCGAAAACCGAACACTTACTCGTTAAGTATGAATCAAACCAGCTATGACTAATTATTGAAAGATTTATCTTCCTAATATACACATGATCGTTCTTAGGGTTGCTGTACATTTCCTGTTTTTAGTATAACTGAAGATCCTTATGACGTGCATTTTTTCTTATAGATCAATAAAAAAAAGAAAATATGCGACATACATTTGAACAGACTATCCTTGACCACTCCAATGTCCTAGTTGAAGAATTGATTTCTCATCTACTAAGTCCATCAGTACTTCGCTGATAGCTAACGTCTAAGTTTTACCGTCCCCAGATATATAAGGACAATTCTCTAAGATGATTAGGTTTCTTTAAAGGGCGGCAAGTGTGTAAACACTTTAATTTTCTTATTCATCGAGAGATAGGCGATTGCAGATCTAAAAATCACTAAAAAAAAATAGGACTACAGTAGCAACTCGATAAAAACATGTTAATTTCTGAGAAAGCTGTAATAAATGTAAAGTGATGTTTGCCAAATCAAGGGTCATCAGTTGAAAGAGACACAATATACTTACAAATAATTCACTTGATGATATTTGCAACGTTTCATCAGGCAAAATGGCCAGAAAGCTATAGTAAGAGCTTCCTTTCCTTGGACCAGAAACAGAGCTTCACCTTATTGATGTCACTAAGGCTATCGACGAAATATGTGCCAGATTCCGTCTTCTCGTTCTCGATAGGCCGGACACTCGCATAGGACGTGGAAGATTAACTCTTCCACTTGTGGATCACCGTAGCTACGACAAAGATCATTTGCCTCGGCATCCAGTCGACCAGCGTGTCTACATACCTATCAGGCAGTGCTGTGAGCACTTTGACTAGTATGCCAGCATCTTTCCTTCTCAGGTTCAGTTTAAGCTTGCTTGAACCGTGATCATACTTAGGACAAAGAGTTAGATTTGACCATATATTGCATATAGATTTCACTATATATTGTACATATATTTATTGCACTGCAAAACTTACTGAGTCGATAAACTGCTTCATGGATCGGATGGGATTAGCAATATGCGGTGTGAAATGATCTTTTCAGCAGTGGGTTTAACCTAGAGCCTTCTAGAGCGAGTTCATCAGCTTGCTGATTCCTCTGGATACAACAGTGGCCTGGCACCACGTAGTGGTACACTTACTGAGCCTAAATCCTTCGGATTCCCGAACACCCAGACTTTCTAGACTCCTCGATAGCTTAAATAGGGATAAGTGGAGTGGACAGGATTAATTGAGCTGTAATTGGTAAATTTCCTGTTTATAATTGCTTTGATAGTACGGTAGTCTGACTACACCATTGAAAATATAAGAAAACTGAACGAGGATTTGGGGATCTTAAACCAAATCACACTCTTGATGAAATTTAGTCATATTCTTGTTGGAGAAAGAAATTTTAAATAAATCAACCTCTTAAACAAATTTTCACTCGATTTATGAACTGCAAAAATTTAAATTTAATCGTAATATTCATTGAGCATTTTTAGGCATCAGAGGAGTTTCTTGTGCGCTATTGTGCACATGACAATTGAATAACCTTCACTAAAAAAGACAGGTTGAAGCTATGTTGTACTAGGTCATCGGGGGTGTATCCGAAACACCCTTACCACTGTTGGTATTGCTGTGGGTTTCCCTATATATGCGCTATAGAACCAAAATTCATTACCGACTTGCTATTGTAGTTTATGACTAAGTTATATGCACTGAAGATTACCCTTGTGTTTTACACTCGAAACTCCTTAGACGTCGAAAAACAACCCAAAAATTCAGGTCCTATTTTGACTTTAAATAGGTACTATAAAAAAATCCAATTCTCGAAAAGTTTACTGTTGTTTGTTTTTCGTTTTGTACAATTTTCAGTTGTAAGAAAATTTCATTAATTTTGATCTTTGGAAATTGACCGAAGAGACTAACTAAACCTTCAGACAGAACATACAAGGGCAAACGTTATTAATATTAATACCAATATACTACAAATACCAGTTTTTATTTTTCGTTCTCTTTCGATTTTGAATTTTCTTCTGAAAGTTTTTAATATTGTCAATGTTAACTCTGATGAGGACCGAAGCTGTTTTATCGCACGTCCTTATTCAAATAAGTCCAATTTTCGACGGATATTTAATTTCTCTTCAAATCGCACTGAATACAAGACACGTTACATTCAATTTTTCACAAAAAGGTTTCTTGTTTCGTTCTGGATCAAAAGTACAAAAAGCAATTATAGTTTATACTAAATTATACTAGTCAGTCAGGGACGGGGCATTTTATTAATTTATTATCATATATAGTAAATTTGAAATATTTTACATACAATCGAGTAAGAAGTCAACTATTTTTAACTAAACTACGAACAAGTATGTACTCGCATGTTGTTACTTAAATAAATCAACATTTAGATATATAGACGCCAATTGTAAAAATACTCGTTACTATCCACTGTAGTCTGAAAGAACATTCTTTATAATAATCTACAAAAATATCATACTTTTCTGTTGCCATACAAGAAAACCTAATTAAACATCTATAGTAAGAGAGAGAAAAAAAAAAAAACAGTGTAATGTCTATAAACTATCACGAATTCGTCGAACATTTATAATATATAAATATATAAGGTAATAATAAATAAAAACTTTTTATTGGAGCCAATATCAGTAAGTAGAGTTCTAAAATTAATTAAAAAATAATAAAATTTCTATAAATTTAACAAATTTTTTTTTTGTAAAGAACAATATCAATCAACAAAAATATAAGTATCAAAATATTTTTTAACTACCTACGTATTTATACAATTTAAAAAAAAAAGGATTAACGTTTTTTTTTCTTATTAATTTCAAACAAACCAAAAAATATATGAAAAGAAATAACAAAAACGTAAAACTTTGATATTAAAATTATTGGTTTTTTTATCTACATTAAAAATTGATTTAATCTTATTGTCTAGCATAGCATTTCCCCACACCAAATGAATTTTTTTTATTGTTTATATTTTTGCGATAAATTTAAAAAAAAAAATTTTCCTGTTTATTTCATTAAGAATTTTCAAAGTTGATTTATACGCATAAAAACTTAATTGTGTATGAAAAGTTATGTCTTGTAATTTATTAATAATATTTTACTGTAAAATAGTTATTTAAATGAAAATATATCATTTATTTAAATGGGGTTTTTTTTCAGTTTATATTCGATCTTTATTTCTTGTTTGTTTCAGTGAAGAAAAACTATACATTGGCAGTGCATTTATTTTTCATTAAGAAAAAGAATTTTTACAAAAACTAAATTCAGTAAAATATTTTGGCAAAAACAGAAAATTAAATTAATAATTATGCAGTGAAAAGAGTTGTTCTAGTAGTTAGAGATTGTATTCAAAATTATTATTAAGGGATGAAGTTCGCTTTATGTTTGTTCGAAATAATAATTAAAAATTTAATAGATACCTAATAGTAATAACAAAAAAAAAAATATGGGTATATATTTTATAATAAGTTTTTATACGTATAAAGGATTTTAATGACATTGGTAAAAAAAACTTGACATTAGCGAGAATGTATAAAAATGTAAGATCTGTTTTGTTTTTTTGTTGATAATTACTTTAAATATTATAACGTGGTGATTTTATTTCTTTATTTCTTTTATCAGAAGCATTTATCAATTTATTTTGCTTAAAATAACATTTTTTTCTTTTGTATGCTTTTAGTTTTTAAGACTTAACGTATGAAAATATTTTAATTTGTTTTCGTTTATTTTTATTTACATAAATTATTAATGTTATTCGCTCAGTTTTTCTTTTTTGTTGTTTCATTAAATTTTAATAACATCTTTTCATTTATTAAATTTTGAATTCATTCATTTTTTTATATATTTTTTTTTTTATTTTTTGTTCATTTATATTAAATTATAAATATTTATTAATTTTAATTATAAAGTTATTTTGTTTTATTTACTTAACTTCCATCAATCATTCATATTTTTTTCATATTTTTTTTTGCAATATTTTGGATTATGTTTTTTATGTTTTTTTTTTATTTATGTTATGCAAACAAGTTTTGTTGATTTTTAATATTATTTATTTAAATAACAGTAACAGCCGACATTACACTTCTTGGTATTTTGATAAACGCGCACGTAACTCCATGTTTTCTTGTTTTAATTGCTCAACTTCTTGATGTAGCGTTGAATTCTGAAATAAAAGAAAAGAGTACAAATTAAGTGCTTGATATTGGATTTTAAATGACTTTAGATAATTTTAGATACAATTATTTCGACAATTTTGTGTGCAACAGAAACATTATAAAAAGATTTTTTGACGTAGTAAGAGCGGAATTCACAGCCGAATTTTAAATCAAAAATTTCGACTGTGAAACCGGCTCTTAGTAACAGAAAAATAATATGTCGAATTCCACACCAAAAGTATGTACCAATTTTGAAAGAGTCAGTTGGCAAACATTTGCTAGCTATTGAGTCTATGATCGTTTGAAACTATAGTACAATTTTCATGATATAACTTAAGTTCATTTCAACTTCGTCAAGTTTAATAAAGAACGATTATGATTTTTTCATGGGACATACTTTTCTATGGCCGTATTCGGCTGCAAGCCAATCGTATAATACTCTAGATGATACAGAACTCCGATGGATGTTGGAGTTGGGGATGAAGAAGTATTACGTGTGTAGATGTTGTATGTCCTTCATTAAGGAGTCCCATTAGATTGCTACTCAAAACTAAAAGACAATATTCAGTGTTTAATTTCATATCTTTGAAGGACTTTCATATGGGAGGCGGAGCAAGGACTCACTCGATTTCTTACATATTCATCCTTTTCCTTGGAACCATACAAAAATGAATGTGTACAAAATTTCAAATTTTTAGTTTGAAGCGTTCAAAAGTTATCGAAAAATTTTGTTGAACACGTGCCTTAAGGATTTTTTGTATGGAAGGTACCAGAAGGAGTAAAAGGATTTCGCTGACTAGTAAACTCGAACTTTGTTTTAACTCAAAACAAATTTGTACAAAATTCTGAATTCCTCGAAGGACTATTAGGATTTTCTTCATAGACATACAATTAGCTCCAACTCTTGGAAAAATAGCACATGCGAAATTTCAAAGACCTAGGTTAAGCCGTTCTGAAGCTATCGACCAATATTCTTGAACATGTGTTTTGAGGACACTTTGTATGGCAGCTACCCGAAGGAGTAGAACGATTTTGCCCGTTAACGAACTTAGCCTTACAAATTCAACCAAACACCCAGATTCAAAATTCCAAGAGCCTAGGTGAAGGAGTTCTTGAGTTATCGTGCTAACGGACAGACAGACGGACGGACGGACGGCTAGCGGATTTGAGGTTATTGGCCACAAATAAGCAAAAATAATATATAATTTTTTTTCGTCCGAGGCTTAGTTCTATGCGTTACATATTTTTCGGCTGGATCAAACATATAATACTCTATATGATTTCATCTAGAGTATAAACGTACAAAGAAAATTGTATAATTGACGATCGGTTACATTGTAGGATCAAAGTTTCCGCCACTATAAAACGCCCTATTTTATTTTAGAAGAAATGTAGTTCATACAGATACTTAACATATATGATTCACCAAAGATCCAAGTTTTTGGCTAGCTTATTTCTCGCTTCTTAGTATCTAATACATTTTAATTGCCTAGCTACACACCTTCTATATTAAATAATATCCAAAATCAAAATTTACAATCAATCTGCAAAAGTTGCAGTTCGATTTGAATAACCCCCCCCCCTCCCCCCAATGATACAGATAAAAAAATTCGTAGGGAGGTATAAACTATGGCTAAGAGCAAGGTCTTCAGGCAGGCTTCTTATTCAATTCAATCAAATGTTTTCATATAGGTGAAATATATTTAAAAACATTTTATTGGAAAACTAAACTTTAGTCATTTCCTAATGAAATTTTTCGGATTAGTGAAATACAGGAGAGTGTAAATTAGTCACTTAAACTGTTTTAGCGTGAGTAGCAGTGTGTACAGAGTATGAGAGAGAGCAGGCTAGTATGTCCTGAAGCCCTGGTTGGTTGGTTAGGTTAGGTTAGATTACAATGGCGGCCAAAGCCTCATATAGACCGACGAGAGTCCATAGTGAAACTACAAAAATCAGGAGATCCAATGCACCTATGATAGTTGTGCTTGCGTTACGATCTGTGGTGAGAGCTCCTTGTTTAATGGCTTATGTGGGTCTAGAAGGCAAAAAAGAAGCATGTTTCCTTGAATTTTTTTAAAAGATACTACAAGAATTGTACAATTTTAATTTATTGTATATAAAATTACTATAGTTAAACAACATTATGTGAAAATTTCAAACGAAAATATTTACAAATCTGCCATTGACAGTCTCGTGAAGTTGACCATGCCCTCACGGTAGTCACCGTAAATCGAGTAATTTTTATCAGAAATCAAAAAACCAAAATTTTTCTGTTAGTATGTGAATATGGCTTGTGCTTGAACGAAGGATTTTTTTAAAAACTGAAAATTGAATTTTCGGTAGCGTTTTTTTACGAAAAATGTCCTTTTTCCATAAATTTTGGCCACATTTGGCTTATAAAATGAGTTGTAATTGAAGGTAAAAAAATCCTTCGTTCAAGCACAAGCCAATCATGTCTAAAAGCAGTGTGCAAAATTTCAAGCCGATCAGTATATTAGATTCTGAGAAATTTGGACTACCGGCGTCAAAAAAGTGGTTTTGAGAAAAACCCGTTTAAAGTTTTAAAGAGAAATAAAACAGAGTAAATGGAATACATGGAATCATTGATTCCAAGCCCATAAAACGAAGGTTCTGCTGCAGCTGCAAGGACCAATTCATCCTTTCGTTCCGGTCTGAGTCAAATTCTGGAACCTCGGGTCTGAGCTTCGGCTTCCTGAAATGCTCGGTGGCCGGGTTCGGGTTGCCGGTAAAGACAAGGTGCGCTTTAAATCTCTCTCACTCCTACAGTTTTGCTCCGATCGACTTGAAATTTTGAGACAATATGCCTATCATGTTGTACTATTCTACACATTTTTTTTTTTTTCAAAAAAATTATCTTTTTGTAGTGTCAAGACCCGCATAAGCCCTTAAGTCAAAGGTCCCTGTTACCGTGGCAAAGTTTAGCAGGTTCTGCATGCTGCGAAACGAGACTTCTGTAAGATTTGTGAAGGTTGGTGTACCAAGAGCCTTCACCCGACTCCTAGCAAGAGCTGGGCAGTTGCACAGGAGGTGCTCTAGCGTTTTTCGTTCCCCGAGTAGTGTACAGTTCCAGCAGATATCATTAGTAGTTAGCCCCATTCTGTACGCATGCAGCCCAATCAAACAATGGCCGATAATAATACCAACTAAAGTTGAGCATTGCGCCCTTGCTAGAGCTAACAAGAGTTTTTTAGGATTACGATTTGGTCCTTTATCCTTGAATATCCTTGTAGTATTTTACGAGCACAAAGTATACAAAAAAAATCTGCCAACAGTCTGGGCGCAACTTTATTATTTTTCCGGCAGAAGTTTGGAACGTGTTCAATTCGGGGATGCGGTGTATGTTACTATGTGACTGAAAACCTAACAAAAAGTTCGGGAAGCGGTTAGAATATGGTGTAACATATGAATTATATAATTAGATCATATTCCGGGATGCGGTCTAGAGGTTGAAGAAGAGAAAACTTAAAAATAGGTGATTATTAAACAAGATTGTGGAAGCGAAAAGATATTCGATATCTGATCAGACCTGAGCGATAAGGCAGAATTCACGAAATAGTATAAAACCACTTTAAACCCACTTCGGGGTCGAATTTCAAAAAATCTTGAAAACACATTCTAGGTACTTATATGAAGAATCCGTAGAATAAAAATGAATTCAATATTTGGAAAGACCTAGGAAATATGACGAAAATCGTGAAAATATATGCATTTTATTTTCACTGACAATTTTTTTTTACCCCCTCTTCCTAACGGCAATGAATATTAAATTTTTTTTTTATCAGAATTACTTTTCTAGTTGATTTACATATACGTACCGAGTCCTAGCATAAGCCGTTCTAAAGTTAAGAAAAATACCCCCCACCCCCGTACCGTGCTACCCAAAAAAAAAATTAATTTTTCCAACATGCCACTACTATAGCTCTATCTAATTACCAAGTTCCAGCTTTCTATCGTTATAGGTTCTTAAGATATGAACGTCGGAACTTTTTCCTTTTCACCCTTCCCCACCCTCATCCACTGCACTCACACTCCCAAAATTGTTTTCCCTACGAGGGTTCTATTAGGTCTACTTTTGGTAAAAATTTTAAGCATCTACCTTATACTGTTATTGAGATATGAAACGTGTTATATTTGAAAAATTCTTATCCCCTCCACTTCCGTGCTCCCCCGCCCCCTTCAAAGATTTTATTTTGAGCAATCTTTATTTATCAAGTTTTATACCCAAACCGAATTTTGTTTTTCTGGTGCATTTGGTTTGTGAGATATCGTAATCTTAAGTATTTCAACCCCCACCCCCGTACGCCAATACCCCCACCCAAAAATTTTATTTCAATCTACTCTACATAACTACAGATATTTGTTAAGTTTTAATTGCTTGCTATTAATGGTTTAGGAGATATGGGTTTTAGAATTTGTCGATCTCGGCATTTTTGCGTTTCGGACGCATTATTTTCCCCTCCACTCCCCACCCCTTCACCCATATCTGTTTTTTTTTTTTTATGAAACGTGGACAAAAAAATTTTGAGGGCAGCAAATTTTTTTTTTTTTGAAAATCAATAACAATACTGTATTATAAATAATAAAGTAAAATAACTTGGGAACTCAACTTAACTTGGGATCTCAAATTAGTTAACTTGCCTAATGAAAGAACGCTCATTTCACTGGACTTAAATTTGATGATAAAAATTGCCATTTTTAATTCGAATATAAATTGTTCCCGTATCAAGAATTCAGTTCCAGTTATGTGGCATAAATATATTTTTCAATCAGTCTTATTTTTGCATTTGATTTCTTGTATAAGTAAGAAGCGGTGAAAATATTCGAAGCTTCTCAAACGAAAGTACAAAGTTTAAAAAAATCAATTTTCCATTCAAGTCCAAAGTCGTTTTTATGCGATGATTAAAGGTACGAATTATGTTCATCGAATCTTGGTTAGCTCTCAGGGGGGCATTTAAAAAGGAAGACTTTGCGCATTTTTCGCTCGTTAACTTTTCCGTTAACTTCCTTTTAAGAGTATTGAAAATTCGTTATGTTTCTTTCAAAACTTGCATTGATTGAAGCAATAAATACTAACGACGTCCTACAGGAAAGACAGCATTGTCTGGTGCCACCAACCATTAGGCGCGATAGAAGAGAATTTTGAATTCTCATTGTGAGTGTTCCACATTTGTTTCGTTGTTCTGGATGTTGATGTAGCCTACCACATGTCCTCGGACAAGCTTATCATGGTTGTTTCGTTGATTGTTGTTGTTGGTTTAAGTGGTGACCCGTTCGTCTAAAAAAGGCCCAATTATCACATTAGTGCCATTTTGATACCACACCTCGCTTAATCTGGTCATTGAGGACAGATGAAGTAAGTATAGATGCAGAGAGATACAGATACAGAGTTTTACAGAGACTTGAGGCTGGAATGGATTATTATATCCATCCAAGCCGCAGCATAGCCGCGTGGTCAACAATTGGCCAGTGACTTGGGCTGACCACCCTGACTCTGGAGACGTATACACAGCTCCTGATCAAGAGTTCGTCTGTTCTGATCCGGGAGTAGGATTGTCATATCTTCATAGATATGACGCAGTTGATCAGTCCTTTCCATCTGGTGTTCGCGATTGTAAGAAAGTAGGATGATATTTGGCACTTAACCGTTTCTAGTGGGACTTGAACGGGTTCCACGAGAGAGCCCTGAAGAGCAGAACTTTGCTTAGCTAATTCGCTTGCCCGCTAGTTACCCTCTATCTGCCTTTGACCTGCGATTCGAAACTGAGTAACTCTGACCCGGCTTCCAAAGTAGGACAGCTCCTCTTAGTACTGATCGACGAATTTAGAGTAGGTGGTAGCCGAATCTAAGGCTATAATTGATGCAAGTGATAATTGCAACATTTCACTTTGTTGTAGCGTCTTGCTATAAAGTCTGACAGGCCTCATGGATCCGCAGTATCTCCGCCTGGAAAACGTTGACGTAGTACGGTAAGTGGTAAGACTTTGCGACATAATGTGTGTCCATACTTTTGGAAGAAAACCTAATTACAACTTTTCGCACTGTACGTGGATGAATTCAACTTCATTTAGGGCCGGGTGTAGTCCAGTGTTAGCGTACTAGGCTTGTAAGTGCTATGTCGTAGGATCAATTCCTACTCTACGCATAAATTATTTATAAAAAATTTTTCAGTTGCTTTTGGCTTTGAAATTATTAATATAGATAGTGAACAGTCCGGAATGTTTAATAGGATCACTACTAAAGGATTTAGCACTGAGCAGATGAGATCTGTATGTTTTATTTAAAATTTGAACGAGCTAAGCACAAATTCACAAACGAACAACCCTATTTTAAACTAAATAATCGGCCCTATTCTGATATTGGGACCTTTCACAGCTTCTTATGACTAAACTGATGTGACTGTTGTGTTTTGTATAGTATTTTTTTTTATTCTGGCCATGTAACTAACGACAGCATACAAAAAGTCACAATTAGTTCAAAATTGTGACTCTCCACTATGACTCTGACGCAAAATAGGCCTGTGTATCTAATTTTAGAGTTCAATTAACCAAAATTAGCAACCGAGTTATAATTTTCAACAGGGACACCTCATCGAAATAATTGCGTATGTCCAACATTTATTTAACAAACACATACACATTTTTTGTTTTTTGAAAACTCACCTCTTTTTCCAAATATCTTGCTCGCATTGCAATTTGATTTTCTTTTTGTCTGCGCGCATCTCGAGAACGCTTGGCCGCAATGTTGTTCTTTCGTCGTCTTGCCCAATACTTGTCATCTTTTAGTTCATCTGGAACAAATTGTTTTCTAGATTTTTTAATCATCGGCTGTGGTTTAAGCTCCTCATCAGAGAATGCCCGCGTACGTGGATCAAAATCACGTCCGGAAGAAGCAAATGAAAACGCTGAAATATCAAACACTGAACGTTAACGATGTTTCAAGGACTGTGGTCATAGAATTTAAAGAATAAATAAAAAAATTGAAAGAAGACAATCGGAAATGATAAAAAGTAATAAATTAATAGAAACAATATCTGGAGGATAGACGGACGGATTGATGAATTTGAATTTAAAAAAAAAAATCAAAACAAATAAATAAATAAGTAGGATTAAAATTGAACAGCGAATAGAGAGAAAGAACGATTTTAAATGGGGTTTGTATACAGGTACAGTCCGTTCAGCCCAGTGCCTTGCTATATCGCAGCAAAACATTTCAGCAAAATGTTTTGTTCGACAATATAGCGAAAATAAATTCGCACTATTCGTTAACGCAAAGTTCAGAGAGTTTACTGACGGAATCGTTTTTAAATCGTACAAAAATTAACAACAAAAATTCGCGATTTCAGCGCCGTCATTTAGCTTATGCGTTCCGAGACTATTTTATCATTTTTTTCCAAAATATTTTATTCACAATTTTATAGAAATTTTATAACGTATCAGACCCCATTTTCGGAGAGCATAATATTTTTTATATATATATTAAATAAGACTTTACTGAAATATATATTAAATCTATATTTAATGTTTTTTTTTAATTAATTTTGAACAATTTTTTTTTATTAAATCATTAAATTAAAAATTCCAAATACACAACTGAAACTGAATGTTTCGCAAACAAAAAGAAAATTGTTTTTGTTTTCAGAAACCACCGGATTTTTACTCACTTGACTCCGCAGGTGATGGTGGATTAATCGTGTCTGGGCTGACACAGTCGGACGGTGATGGAGAGCGTTCACGTTTTGTTGTAACATGACCCAAGCCTAAGGATAAGCCGGCTGAATGACCTAGTGAATCGGAACGATGCCCAAGTCCTGTTGAATGTCCTAGGTGGGTTCCCGGTAATCCGTCAGGAATATTATTTTCTGATAGGAACTCATCCAAATCGGCGTACTGTGAAAGAGATATGATCGTTTCCGATCGTTAGATATGTGAACTCGAAGCATTCGATAAGAAAATTATAAATTTATATGAAACTAAAAAAAAATTTATTGCGGTTATATATAATTATTATTTTTTATTATATTTTTTTTTTATTTTGAATAAAAAGAAAACTGACAAATTCGTTAAAACAATTTGCGCCCAACGTGGGGCATGGACAGAATCAAGCCCAAGCTTAGACTAAGCATGTGCAGGCGGCATCTGAATCTACGGTCTGGAGTAAAAGTGTAATGAAGTTTTTTGTTAGTTTGGTGCTTGTTGCCCATCATGCCCTACGTTGGGCGCCAACACAACGATGACAGTTTTCTAGCAACAGGTTTAATATAAATATATGGGACAGAAACAGCAATATATCTATGAAGTATAGAGTTCTTTATTCTCAGCAGACTACTTCTGTCTAATTTGTTTCACTTAACAAGCTGGCGCCCAACGTGGGGCATGAACGGCATCTAACACTAGCTTAGACTAAGCATATGGGGCCTCATCTGAATCTACGGTCTAGAGTAAAAGTGAAATGAAGTTTTCTGTTAGTTTGATGCTTGTTGTAGACAAATTCTACCGACTTGACAGCTGCAGTCATCATTTAATACAACACACAGAGTTAGGTCGGTAGAAATGTTTCGTACAGAAATTAGCGAGAAGACACGGAAAAAAATTTGAATGTCTCCACAAAAAAGGCTACGTATTTTTTGTGTATGTACGTGGAGTACAGAAATATTAGGCTTTTTAGTAGTGAAGATATTAGATTCTATTAGACGCATATATCTCAGGTTCCTTCTCTTGCTCAACCTGCTTTAACCTCTTAGTGAAGTGCACACCTTGGCTAGGTTTAGGCCTATGCATTTTTCGCGAAGAAAGAGCAAAATATCTGCGAAGACGGCTTCTTGTTTCCCAAGGTGGTTCTCGGTCTCCTTCAAAATATAAACCATAACTGAGTTTCGGTTTTTAATTCCTGCCTTTCCAGTAAGCAAGCATGATTGCTACGAGGCTTCTTCGATTTTCTCAAGACAGTTCCTTATTTAAGGAGTCCTTTCAAGATCTTCAAGCTGGTTCGATTTATTGATACCAGTTCAACCCCCTGGCTCTTCGAGCTCTTCACTTCTTGCGAAGTTAGCACCCAATAGGGCCAGTTCTGTTCAAGAAAATGATTAGCATTTCGAAGATGCTCGTTCAGAGGTGCATTATATTGAGTGTAAATTGCTTTCAACACAGCAAAGAATACAACGAAAATCGTTTTGCAATAGCCGAATGGGGGTAGAGGCTCGTTGCAAGGGTGAGTATGAATACATCATCCATTAAGCATGATAATTTATTTTATTAATGCCCATGTAGGGTACTCCTGCAGCAGGCAGCGACTCGGTTTGGGCGATTGATTTGCAGTAGCCGAATGGGGGTAGAGGCTCGACGCAAGGGTGAGTATGAATACATCATCCATTAAGCATGACGTCGTAGCCATTCTTATTTCGTTGTTGAACCTCTCTCTATTCCGATCGTGCCGTAATTCTGGCTATTTTTCTTACATTTCTTCTTATTTGCAATTTCATTTACAGAACTTTTTCCTCCGGATAATTAAAGATAGCACCAACGAAAGCAACAATATCGACTACAAAATAATGTTATCAGTGAATGTCTGTCTGTTCAAATTATATTTCCGAAACAATTTTGACAAACTGATACAATCTAAGTTGTGAGATGTGTAACTTGGTTGTATCTTAATGTCAAAACATCATTTACCAAGAATTAATTACCGGAACGCCATCACAACTTTGATATCTTACACGAAGATAAATTTTCCACCAATTGAGTATTGGATTTTTTTTAGCAATTTTCACGGAATACAATTAGTTTATAGAGTTGGCGCCGGAGAAAAATTTAAATTTTCGATTGTTGTACCAAAAATTTATTTTTCTTACCACTATCAAACGTGACTAAATCACAGAAGTCAATCAAAACTGTTTCTTACTACTTAGTTCTAATTTTATTTCAATGAAATGCAGTCCACAAATATTAACTTTGGGCCGATTTCACAGTCGAAGATTAAACCAAAAATTTAGTTAGGAATTTGTTCGTAAGATCAACAGTTTAAGCCAAACTTTTGGTTTAAGCTTTGACTATGAATTCGGTCCTTAGTGATTTATTTCAGTTTCTCTTACTTAAAGTAGGTATAGTACAATTTTTACAATTGCAAGAAATTTAAACAAATATGTTTTTTGCAATTTTCAAACTTTCACAAAATAATTTGCCGAAAAGCAAATGCTTGCATATTTTCGGTGGCAAATGGTCTAATCATGAAAGTTTTGTTTACCAAATTATTTTAGTTGTCCTACCAAGGGCTATTTTTGCTAAAATAAAGTACATATCATATACTTATGTATATGAGTTTTTCTTACGTAAATTTATAATATATTGACCTATAATCACATTTCCCACTGGGTTAATATCACTCCCATATAACCCGCCATTAAGTGTTCTTGTTCTTTCCAGAGCCACTGTACATAAATCAAAATTGTTGACAAAAATATTAGTGAAATAGAAACATAATCGGCGAACCTTGCCTATCTATTTGTGCTAGAGTTACAAGAAGATACATCAGTGCTTGAATTTGCGAAAATCGTTTTGTAAACGTTAAAAACAATTGTACATGGATAATCTGGTAGTACTAACACAAATTTAAACTTTGTTATGGTGTCTTTAGTTGCGATAAATGTTAAATATAAATAATATAAATTTTTTTTTATAGATCATATTTTCTGGGAATGGTGCCTCGACGTGTTGGTTAAACTCCGCGTTTCCATTGTTCAAATACATTTCTTTTGGCTTCGCATTTCTTATTTTCAAATTGGTAAATTTGAGCCAGCCGTTTTCTCTAAAAGAATTAAGTCAGGCATTCCAAAGAGGTGCACGCCTGCATACCATATCACATGTAACATATATGCAAGAAAAACAGAGCAGTGTTTCAAGGCCGAACAAAATTGTCTAGCTACTTTTGTCCAAAAAGCAGCAACGAAAAGCCATACGGTTACAGAAAAGAGGGTCAGACAATCCAGGGAAAATGAGGCAGTTATAGTAAAATTGACATATGACCCAATACATACAAATGTTCTTTTATAACGATTATTTTTAAAAGAAGCCGTATTTTAAAAAATCATCCTTGTGTTTATATTTTGTCAAAGAATATTGTTTGATCATAGAGAAATTTAATTTCACTAGTTATATGGCTGAAAAGTGAACTTGCAACATTTTGGTTTTTTTCTGGTCAAGACGAGGTATTTTCAATACAGTAGCGATAAGAATAATAAAATCCTAAAAAAAAACTTTGTGAATATTGGAATCCAAAAGCAAAAACAATTTTCTTAAGTTTGTGCTACAAACAAAATAAGTAATAAATTGATGCAAAGACTTTAATCTTTCTCGTAAAATTTTTGAAATACAAAGTTCAAAAACCAATAGAATCAACCGAATGTCGGCTACTATAAGACCTCAAGATGAATTGATAAATTCTTCAACCTACGCCAAAATGTTCCATTCAAAAATGCTATTCTTCACGTCTAAAATAAAAACGAGCAGAAATTTTTGAATAGAATGCTCGACTTACGCACGATAGAAAAGAAGTTTTTCGTTAAAAATAAGATCGCTGTAGTGCGTCATATCACGTGCCTCCAAATTCTTCAAGTTATCTTTCGTTAATAATTATCCTCCCGAAAAAGATTTTAAAGTAGTTGCGTAAATAACAAGATGTTAAAAAATCTTAATGTCATTCTGTCAAATTTTGGACTATACTGGGCGGCGGGAGTGGGCCATTTCCTAAACCCGAAATTCGCGTCATATCTTCTACCAGCTGAGCTTTCACTTTTATTTTTAGTGAATAAGATGCTGGCTGGCTGCGCTCTATGTCTTCTAGCAAAAGTGAAATTTATTTTATGCTATCCAAAACACAATTTAATTTTTTTTTTTTTGGTAAATGGATTTTTTGTTTGGGCTTATATACACTAAAATTTTCGTGACGTAGTTGAAAATACGTAGAGCATTGGTCAGCGGAGAAAGTTGGCGATTTAAATTTGGAAGCTTTTATTATTCGCTTTGTTTGACGAAGTAATCTTCTTTTACTTTTCATGGAATGATGGAGTCCGGTCCATGGCGCGCGTCTTTAAATTTGAAGAAGATTTTCACTTTCTTTTGGTGCCGCCAGGAGTTTTAGGCTATTGACTCTGAAAGCGAAATTTATTTATTTATTTTTTTTTTCTTGAAGATTTCATAAAACAGAAGACGCATCTTTGAACGAAGCTTTGAAATGATAATGAAGTGGAGCAATCAATGCAGACTTTTAATTGTTTATGATTAGCATCAGTTATGGCTTACTAATTAGATGATTGAAATGAAAGTGAAATTTCCGGAAATGTTTTTCTCGAGACTAAAGAGTTTCCTTGAGATTAGTAGATTTTATTGGGAGTCGTCGCGGAATAGAAAATAATTCGCCGAAGGTCTTAGTACGGATTGTTGCCAAGAAATTTTTGGAAAGAAAACAGGGAGATTCAACGGATGATTCAGAATTATTCTTCAGCAGGTAAAATCACAAAACCAATTTTTGACATGCTCAGAATTAAACGCCATGGACGAAGCAGTGGCCCGAGACGGCAAAATGAACTTTAGATATATCAAAAATTCTCAAATGAAGCTATTGAAATTGCACAACGAAAACAAGGCTTGCGCATTCTAGTTCACCGTAGTGATCGCGAACGAAATAGTTCCCGAGCACTCGCGAACTAGTTCGTTCTTGTAGTTCGCAGTTCGCGAGAAAAAAATGATAAATGGAGTAGGGAAATGTGATGACCTAAAACAAACCAACGAACTACATAATTTTTTTTTTTTTTCAAATTCGCAATTCGCGAGACTGATGGTGATGACCTAAAACAAGAGGTCCTCACTTCCCTCGCGAACTGAACTAGTTCCTTTTTTTAAATTCGCAGTTCCCATCAAAGGTTGTACGCAAATGTGATTACCTTAAAAAAACAAAAAATAAGGTCCTCACTTCACTCGCGAACTGAACTGGATCCTTCTATTAGTTCCCAGTTTACGAGAGTGCAATGACACATGGTGTACGCAAAAGGGATGATGAACTACTTCCTACAAACGAACTAGGACCGGAATTCACTGTGACCTAGTTCGTTCATTTCACTTAAAGGAACGCTCTTCCGAATACGTACTACATAAGCCTAAATGAAACCCCTCTTTACCGAAAAAAGATTAGTTCTATGTATTTGCAGTAGTCTGGATGGCTTAGCGGCTAAAGTACTTGCCTTCGGTGCACTTGGTACCAGGTTCGAATCTGCTTGGCGATAAGTAATTTTCGAGAATGGGATCGGGTGCCGGATTACCAGTTAACGCAGCTGTAAAATGAGTACCTGCGTTAAAATCGGAGTAATAATCACAGACGAGCGTGTGGCTGACCACTTTACCTCTTAGTGTTCCGTTCGTCTCGTAATGAAGTAACTTTAGTATTACTTTAAGTCCTAGGCCCAATTTGGGCTGTTGCGCCATTGATTATTTGCAGAAAACACTGGATAATACCATTACCGCTACTGTTCTAAAAAATTTCAAAATTATGATTTGGTTCGAAAATTATCATTTGACTGAAATTTGATTGTACCTAATGCTACCCATTTTTGAAATCGGCTTCATAACAGCTTCTAAAAAAATTGACGCCTCTCCCCTTCAACGAATTCCTTGGAGATTCCCCTAGAACATTCAACAAATTTTTAGAGTCAATCTGGAGATATAAAATTATCATATTTTTACTCCCTCCTTTACACCCTCATCTGCAAAAAGGATCCCCAACCCTAACCATTGTTGAAGTGTCAACCTAAAATCTTTGGTTGCTCTTGAGCTATGACTCGTCAACTATATTTACGTACGGCGGTGTATACAGCGGACACTGAACAGTGCTATTTTACGCTATGCGGTTATATAATTTTTTAAAGACATGTGTTTCAAAAATATTAATAACATATTTGTTACTTCAAAACGCTAATAATCTCTGGCTTATTTTGTAAAAACATTTTCTTAACATATTCAGGCGCTATCTAGATGTCAAAAACAAAATCTTACACGGAGCTTTGTTTGTTGAATAGCACGCATAGCAACTGTACCACCGAGGACCATATAATAAATGGACTAACTAAATTTTAATATAAAACTATATAAGAAATGAGCAAACTAATTTCAAGTAATTTTCATACTTTAGCTTCCACCAAAAAGAATCTATAATTAAGACTTTAATATTCATCACTTTAGATTTCATTAAAATATCGCGAATTTTTTATGAGAAATTTTAAGCAAAAATGACGTAGATTATATATCTATGTAGGTAACTATTATAAAATGGTATAGTGATATTTAATAGTTACGCGCGCGTCGCTTCCATTGCTAATTTTCTAATTTCGTAGCGAGATGTTTTCACTTGCATAGGTTTTATTACTGTTTTTTAGAACAATAGACTGCGACTGGTTAATAAATATCGCTGATGATTTCTTATGCATTGAAAGAGAACCGAGGTCATGCGGTCGTAGCAAGTGAGCAAAATATTTATTTGTGAATACTATTTGACAGTACTCGCAAGCCACTTAACGCGCTGACTGTAACTGAGGTCGCGACAAAGCGCAATCGACGAGACTTTATTATTCTACGTTTTTACTATATTTCCATATTTAATATTATTTTAGAATCTGTGATTTTTCTTAATTTCGAAAGTAATTTCAAAGAAGTTTAGCTTTGAAGTTGCACCATTCTATCAAAATTTCAATCAAGTACTAGTTAGAACAAAATTATAGCGTCAGTTTGAATCCAAATACATAAAAATCGAAAGGCATTTAAAACTAATTAACCCATTTTTCCAATCCACACATGAATTTCTAAGAACATACCTCATGTAATCGCAGCACGGAATAACATCAGCATTGCATGTGACACATATAGTACATAGCTCAAGCGACACCTCTTGATTGAGCGATGAGTTAAATAATCTTGACTTTTTATAATTGACTTTGTTAATACAAGACAAGAAGAAGCCGAAAAATTTCATCACTCAAAGAAGATTAATTGGAAACTTAATTGCAAATAAAGCCGGAAATGGAAATCACCATATTCAAAGCGACACGAGTAAAATCTATTCTTGATTTCATCCGAAAGAAGTTTACAAACCGAATAAATCATTTACAATTAATTGAATTTGAATGAAAAATTTACTCTAATTACCGTCATGTACATTTCTTTCATCAAATATTTCCTTGCATCAAGGTAGGCGGCATAAAGTCGTATTTTCATTTCTTGTTTATTTTCATCGTTTTATTTCCGAATTAAATTAAATTGTAATGTGACAGACCGCAAAAATTAGAATATGGCTTGAATGAGACACTTGTTGCGATGTATCAAAAATAATCGAAATTGACACTCTGGGAATGAAAAGATCACTTGTGATGATTTAGATGATGATTTATTTAAAATGTAGATAAGATTCGAGGCATTTGGATGTCAATGTTTTTCATTTTCTCCGGGAAATTTTATTTAAAGTGTTTAAAATGTATAGTTTAAAAAACTATAATAGAACCAAAACCGACCGAACGAGTTTTCCTATACGGCGTTTTTCGGCTTATTGTGAATTCTTTATCTATTGAAAAATTAGTCATGTTCGTTAATTATAATACCATGGATACACAGCTAATATCTATCCAAAGCATGGTATTGAAATCATAGTACTGAAACTAGCTGCATATATACATAGCTCCGCGTACGGTATATGGTACATACGGTATGATTTGACAGTATCTGATATATAGTAAGCAAGCAACGACATTTAGTTCCGATACTCTCCACACAATTGGGGAATGGCACAACTAGCAGTAAAATGCATCGTATACCTGGTAAAATTATCGAATTTGTATACCATGAAACAGGTTCAATGCTAGATAGATAGACCGGTTCATTGATCTTGTATCAACGTATTGGGTGATACACTGCTGGTATTGACGATATTGTGATATCAATACCATGCTATAAGATTTTTAAGTATATCATAAAAGAAAATCTTTAGGAATTTGTAGTTTTAATTGATAATAAGGAAAAATGAATCCGTATGACTAAAAATATTCGTACAACGGACAGACGCACGGTGAGGTTTTTCTAGACATTATTTACACTTTAATTTTAGAAAACATTTTTCTTTTACTCATCTGTCTAATAACCTTCAATAATTTTAAATTTAATCGATACTGTTAAAATGCTATACGAGTTGCTCAAATAAAATGTACAAGTTAAACAATTGTGTTTTATGTACATATGTAAATTAATGCATACAAACATTTTTTCCGTAGATACTAATTTGACACTGAGCTTGTGGCAGAAAACTGTTATTACAAAATTTAAATAATCTTGACCTACGAGTAATTCAAATAATTTGAAATCTCCTTGAAAAGAATTTAGGGACGGACACTATATTTTCGACTCCCCTCCCATCCTTTGACGTCTTAACTAGATTTTATTGAAAAACATTTTAATAGTCTAAAAGTAAGAACCATTTGCGGCCCCATCAAACTTAAGAGATTATTTCGAATTGTTACAACGTATACAAATTCGTTACAATTCGGGGGTAGATTTTCGAAAAATTATGAAATAGGTTTTAAACCGGTTTCATTAGAAGCAACTTAATATCGTGAAAAGTATACAACCTCCTTACATCTCTTAAGGCCCAAACAGAACACCGACTTCGACTTCGACCGCGCCATCTCTGTCTTTTAGAATACACAAGATTGTATGGTGATGCCCATAACACCGACTTCGCCTTTGACTGCGGCCAAGTAGTCAAATGGCCTGCGGACTGCCGCAAGGTAGGCAAATCGAAGTCGAAGTCGAAGTCTGTGTTCTATTTAGTACTTTAGGGTTGAGCATCTGAAAATGCCGAAATTATATTTTGGTGGTAATATAGGAAGCATTAGGAAGTAAAAATCAACTCGGATCTCATCAGATCTATGGAATATGCAAAAATTGTCTATAAAACCCACTAGCGTTATTCAATAAAAATTTTATATTTAAATAAAACACCGAATAATTGAAATAATTTCCAAACTTTGCTCGTTCGTGAATTTCGCCGCAATAAAAATGGAAACCATGGCTGACGATTTGACATTGACAGACCAGCAAAAATTTTAAGGTAATGCTGCATTTGTATTGAAATACAATATTGTTACGTACCTATTGAATAACCCATTAGATCTACATTATATTGATCAAGCTTCAACTTTCTAGCATACACCGTTCTGTTAATAGGACCAACCCCTACACTCGTACCATACTACTACTATTAAAAATTATATTTTTACAATATACCTCACCCGTAACACCTCCCTCCCCCACCCAAACCTACTTCGTCCCAAAACTCTCAGCAACTATCTTAAAGTATTCTTGCACTTTAAGACATGATTGTTTAGAAAAACCCTTATCCCTCCAGTAACCACTGACTCTTCACAAACATTTGATACCGATATACACATTCGCCTAGTATTCCCACAGACAATCATAAGTTACAATTTCGTGAAGGATTTAAGAAGGTTTCAATCCACCTTTCGAGCGTAACGGTCGCATTATTTGTCCCCCTTTGTCCTTCACTCATATCGAATATTTTTTTCAAATCTCAATATAAATTCAAAATTTCAGCCCCGTAGCATTAACCGTCTCTAATATATTGAAACTAATTTTTTTTCTTTTAAAATACTCCCATGTACCACCACTCCTCATACGATGACCACTTAAAGGGGTCCACTTAGTCTACACACTAAACAAATTGAAACTTCATAGCTGAAAGCGTTTGGGGGCTCCCAGCCTTCAAACATTTTTCCGTAAAATAGTCCGTCTGCACGCCGACGGACTATTTTTTGGCAATATTGATGTTGTAGTATGTCTTCATTAACTTTCAAATTAAATTGAAAGATTATGCGTCCCCAATTATAGTCCATGAAAAAGTCATGGAACGTAAAAAAATTGTTCGCCAGGGAATTGAGTCAAATTTTTGTTTTCCAAATTGTTTTAGAAAAATTAAGACAACTATTTCCGAAGAATATTTGTTTAAAAAAATTTTGCTTACACCATGGCGGCTCACACTAAATCAAAATCCTGAAAAAAATCAAAATTACATATAACCGCATTTGATGAGATTTAAAACTAAATGAATTTTTAGTATAAATTTCACACGAAACTCAAAAATCAACAAAAATAAAAATGTAACTAATTTATTAGAAAGGACTAAATTGGAAGATTACTAACTTGGGTTACCTTAAGGTCAGCGTCATACGGTAGCGTTTTATCCCATAAATTTGGTCCAAGAAAGGCAGCCTGTGCTTCAACATTCCACGGATCGCCGTCTTCTTTGAATTTATCATCGCCGCAGATGTCTTTGCTGTTCCCTGATTTACCTGAATAGAGAAAAACTATTTTTAATTATAGACATATGTAACTTGGTCGAATTTATGGCGATGAATAGATTTTCGGACAGTGTGTTTATTTTTGTATTTCAATTTGAGATTCTGCATGCAATTACTCAACCGACAGTAGTATAAAGTTGTGCTACCACCTATGGTGCATTGTATACCTGAACGTTACCTTCAATTTCGAAATCATTGTCGGAATAAGAGGCTGTTGTTCATTTATCACGTTGCCCCTATATTTTGATCAAAGTGCACTTAATATCCTTCTTCTGTATGGCACCCAGGAAGAAAGTCGAAAAATCCATTTGGCAATATTTTGCCATTAGTTCGAATGAAATGATTAATATCAGTGTGAGATATGGACGAGGAGCCCGCATTAACAATACAGCGAAATGCCTTACAATTCGCGAGATAAAAATTGACTACGTGATAGCGAACTAAGTCCTCGGACTGATTACCAAGCAAGAATTGAAGAAAAGGCCGATCGCTACGTTTGTATCGAAGGCTGTGTGTGGTATGCGCAGGTATCACGCTTAAGACATCTCAAGCCTCACATACCTGTTCTGGTCACCTTATTATTAAAGAGGAGGAGTGGAATGACTGGTCGAAAGATACTGCTTCCTACATACGAAGGCAGGGCCGTCATATCAGGCATTACCAGGAAGCAATCGGTCAATTGATTCGAGCTTTTAATATCTTATTTCGCTGTATGACCCACACTGTGATGGCTGGCAGTATACTTTATGCCATATACACAAAATTCATCGAATGAATAAAATTATTGAGAAAGGTGAAATTTCACTTTCGTTTTCCATCATACGAGCGTGTTATTAATGTAGGTAAAGGTAAAGTGGAGCGACAAGTGTGGGTGCTGCGATGCCGATTCGAATCATTCGCAGGGACACGATTTATGTGGAGTTCTCTTTCACATTTGGGCATGGGGAAAACACAATTATCGCATATTGATAAGTATTAATAATAATAATAATAATAATAATAATATAGTATCTAATATTAACTGACTTCAACATACTAGCTATGTTGCATTTTTCTTTTTACAATTTTTATGCTGTAGCTCAGAAAATAAAATAATATATTTTAATATTATTAATCTGATAAAAAAAATGTATTTCGGGGCATCACCGATTAATTATAGATTTAAAAAAAAAATGCAACATAAAAATTGTTTTAATTAAAATACATAAAACTATAATCGCATTGCAACGGATGCGACGGAGTCACATCCTATACGTAATACCAACTAATGAGGTGGGTGACTTATCGAAAAATTGGAAACTTCCGTGTCTTCGACGGATCCAAATTATCCGGCCAGACGTTTTTTTTTCAACTACGATCTTTGGAAATGACGGAAGAAGACGAAAGTGGAAATAGATCGGTCTACCTTGAAGAAGTCAAGCCAAAACTTGTAACAACAGACTCTAGATTATATAGTCCATGACAAAGACGAGAAGCGGGGTCTTCCGAGGAACACATGGAGATGTGCCATTGAGAAGGCAATTCGAGGGGTGAAAAAGTACTATCGAAATATTAAAGGCAATCGCACATAATCATATCTTCTGGCGGTTACTCGTATTGCCTACTTCAATTGGGCCTTTAATATAAATTACAACCAATCTGAATTAATTTATTAATTACAAAAAAAAATAAGTTCATTTTATATAATAAATGCAACAAATTTCAAACCTTAGTCAATATTGGCTTAATAATCTATTTTTTTTATTTTGGTTTTGGTAAATATGCAAACTAGTTTCAAATAATACCATGAATACACAGCTAATATTGTATTGAAATCGTAGTATTGAAACTATCTTCATATGGTAGTACACTGCACATATGGTATGATTTGATCTGATATAAGCAAGCAACGACATTTAGTTACGATACTCGCCACACAATAGGGAAATGGCACTACTAGCAGTAAAATGCATAGTATACTAGATAAAACTATCAGGTTCAAAACTAGATATAATACCAGTTTGTTGATCACTTATTATTGGGTGATACACTGCTGGTATTAACGATATTGTGATATTAATACCAGCAGTGTATCCATGGTATTAGGCATAAGATAATTTTGGAGTGCGTTTTTTATGTGTTAAAATAAACACATACCTGCCATCATAACTGACGGGACTGAAAATACTGTGTGGAAAAATATTTAGATAGGATTTTGTCTGAATTTAGATACATCTATTCCTACGATCGTCAGGACAGAAATGAAATCAAGAAAATGTCAAATTAATGGTTTTGTTTTTGGATAAGTTTTTGTATCTGGTCAAATAAACTTTTAGATTTTCTACATAATGATGTTAGATCTTTTGAAAGCATAACATACATTTTGAGAGCATAATTTGGTAAAATGAACAATATCGTATCCGCAAGTCAGAAAAAAAACTAAAAACTGTAGTTGCTGTCCAGTTACATTAAGTATGTTATGCTTGAGAACACGAGAGGCAAAAGAAGAGTAGCAAATTTCGATTTTTTTCGACGTTTTTCGACAATTTTCCCCCATTTATGATTCGATCTTAATTTCATTTGAATTTTTGTATCGGTATCTGTATCTATATCTGTATCTGTTGAGCTTCCCTTTCGGTTGCGGTGTCAAATTCGAAATTGGAAAATAGTTGCCTTTTTAAATTTTAGGTAAAATTTGGTGCAATTTTTCAAATTCTCTCACAAGCAAGCGACCCCTTAAATAAACCCCCTTTTCAACCTCACAAACAGATTAAATTAAATTTGCGGCCAGAAGGGGCAAAAGAAGAGTAGCAAATTTTTTTTCGACGTTTCATGTCACCGTTCTAGAAACTGATCGAGTTGTGCGTATCGCAGAGCAATTGAAAGTCACTTTGATTTTTGGGAAAAGGATCGAATATTTTTTGATCCGTCGATCCGGATTTGATATGTTTCACTATGAAAAAAGCAGGAAGAAGTGTTAAAAAAAATTTGTTAAAAAATATTTTTTTTTTTTATGAAATGCAGGCACTTCATATCGGTTTGGTAGAATACAGGTGGGAGCACGTATTTCGTCCAAGAACACTCTTCGCTCCACTTTGATTCTAACACCTGTGATTGAATATTCTAATAATTTAAAAGTTTAAATATTACAATATCGGTTTTTGAGCATTTATCCAGGAAAAGGTAGTGTATGGAATTGGCACAGAAAGTGCCAAAAATATGTCCTGTTTTTTTTTCTATTAATTGCTTTCCATGTAGATAGTAGGTGTTAATATAGATTTTATCCAGAGTAGAGCAGCTGAGCCAGTAAGTTACGTCTGGCACCTGTTGTCTAGTCAACCCTACTATTTTTGAAAAACGCTCCAAAGAATTATAAAAACTGAAATATTGTTATTTTCTATATAAGTTTTTACCCATTCTGCTCTGAATAAATGTACAAAAAAAAAAAAAATATCCTAATGCCAATTCATTCAGAATTTATTTACTTCATTCATAAAAAAAATATTTCAACAATATCACATGCTTGCACGAGTATTTCCATGTTTTATCACATGTGTGCAAATAATAAAAAAAATATATTAAAAATGCTAATTTAACGACATACTATACATTTTCTATTTTCATCCTTATTTTAAAATTTATTGCAAATTCAATAAACGTCGCATGTACATATGTGCATTTTTTTATTTATCCGAAGCAGACGGTCAACAAAATGCTGGTGCATATACAACTACAAAAGATACTCAAGTCTCATAGAGGGCATTAGAATACTTAAATGGAAAAAGCTGATAATCAATTGCGATTACAACAATCCGCAAACAAATACTCACCAACACAACCACAACCCGTTCGTCAGCGTCAATTGCATTGCAAATTTGATACGAATCGGTTGTAGAACTGCATAGGAAATAATGACACTTTATATCTATCTGGTCGCGACTATACAACGTTAGACGGTTCGTTGTTATAAAGCGTGGGTTCTAATGTAAAAAGTAGCATGGCTAGGAGTTAGAGAAAAAAATACAGAAAAAAAACCTATGTACAAAGTTAATTGAAGGCCAATGCAAGGTCAAGGTGATTCCGTTGTAAGCCAATAAGCCCAAGTCAAGTTCGAGACTCTAGGCAAATGCACGATATATTTTCAATATCGATAAACTTAACATAAGTGGGAGTGGGAGAAAATATAAACAATTCTAAAGTGATACGTAGGTAATTTGTATAGGTACTTTGCGATTCGGCTGATCGGTTTTATTGGATTTGACGGCTTCGTTTCGCTTTGACTTTGATTTTCCTTCAGAAAATTTTGAGCTTTTGTTGATCGAATTTCCAATAAATTAGAAATAAATGTTCATCTGATTAAATGTTTGTCTATGTCTGTCCATGTTGGAAGAAAAGCAGTTCTATTTTTTGAAATCGTCTGTGACTCTGTATCAAAGCTATGCTATTGTCTATAAAGAGCTGAAAAATCTCCCCTAAAAAGATCAATTTGGCAATTCAAAATTAGTGCTTTTATAAATTTTACTGGTATAATAAACTGTTTAGAAAAAGACGTGACAAAGGGAAGTATTTCAAGCAATTTTAATTTTGTGAATTATTTCAATACCTGCCTACTTTTTTTCAAGTCTGTCCCGCGTACCTTCATGTAACAAGTTTTTTCAAACCACGCCCTATGATGGCTCTATGTCATGAACTCCTCCACTTATCTACATATTTTCTTTATTTCCCAATCGACCTCTTCAAGACCTTACGGCAGTATAACCACTTTCCTAAAGCACTGCTATTTCTTCTAATACCATTTTAATTTCCTTAAAACATACGATTTGAACCTATACGATCTCAGCGATCTTCACATAATATTATATTTGACATCTTTTGAATAGTAGGCAAATATGCCGCACTTTCAACTAAATTTACATTGGGATGTAATAATCAGTTTGAATGTAATTTTCAATTTTCGGTCAGGAAATTTCAATTTGTTATCTGTAAACTTTAAAAGCAGCAAATTAACTGGATATTCTCTTGAAATCACAATCTAAAAAAGTGTATAACTAGCACTCTTTAAAATAAAAGGCACAATCTACTTTCAATATTTTTACCTATGTACTTACTCTTAATAAAACACTTGGCTGTAGGTAGGAATCGAACCAGCGATCAATTGGAGGACTTGGTGGAATAAAGGGTCAACTAGTTTTTCCAACATGAGCAATTTTATTTGTGGTTTAAAATTCTTTTACTGAATTTTTTAATGATATTATTAAAATTAAGGTCAATATTAAATCATAACTAACTGCATCAGCTGAACTTCCTCCAAAAGCAGTTAGAGGTCAGAAAAGTGAAGCCCTTTCATGTTTTTCAAAAACAATTTGACCCCTAATTTCACCAAGGCCTTTAATTTTAGTTTTTACTGCGTAGCTTTGGTGTGGGTTATAGTTAATTTTACACGAAATATTGCTTAATTTTGTGAGCCTTGTCATGTAAATTGTACGGTTCAATTGAACAGTACATGGATAATTTACTAACATTGTACTTTTACTGGAAAAAATTAATACCATCCTACTGGAAATTTCAAGTCAAAATTGGATTGAAAATTAAAATTGTTTTAAAACAGTTTACACTGAAAATTTGATGATAATATCTGCACGGGTTCTCGAATTACTTAATTATTAATAATTTTTTACTTTTTAGAAGAAGAAGGATACCATCCAAGAACCGCGATCCTTTGGCTTCTATCTTCCTTTTGATGCGCTCAAATGGAGTGCATTCGATGTTTGATTTTTTTTGCAAAACTTAGCTCATCGAACATGTATCGTTCCACTTATGAAAACAATAAATTTACAATAATCGCGAACATAGTTCAAATGGTATTTCAATTGAATCGAAAATCTCATTCGTTATTCCATTTACAACCTACAATTCTAATTATAATCGCCCACTTATGTCAATAAGATGCCGTACAAAGCCGTACTACAGATGCATCTAAAATCTTGTTGAAATCTGCCATTCAAAAACCGCCTTTTCCGTCTAAACAAACACCGCGCAACTTTGCGCATTTGCTTGACTGCACTTCGAGGAAAATACGCAAAATGCATTTATTGGCAGCTGTTCCTTCAGGAGTTAATCGGACGGTTTCAAGCGGTAGAATACAAGAAAGAAGCTCAATTAAAATAAGTGCAGTGGTCATGTGTGAACGATGTTTAGAAACATGTTGTCGTGTTGTTCTAGACGTAAATATAACCGAAATGACCGAATTGAAAACGAATAAGACAGTGGGATTTTGTGCAGTGCCGCCGCCATTTATACGCCACGCCGTACATAAACTCCGAATTGCATCAGATGTGACGCCCAAAGCCGAAAGGTTAGTACACGAGCGTACACACTACTGTACCGAGTGCCAACTTCAAAGCATTTCCGCCAATTATTTCAAACTGTGGGCACGCCATTCTTGTTAGTCGGTTTGATTTTGTTCGTTGTTATTTCAGTACGTTATTTTTCTGCTAATCATTTTCTCTAAGTTAATTCTAATGCATCCCGTGCATTGTGTGATCTGTGAGAAATTGGTATCCATTTTGCATAGTATCTCTTCTGTGGATATCTTTTTTTTTATTTCTCAATTTTGTAGCCGCGATGCGTATATATTTACTAAACAATAATTTAGTTCAAGGATACGACAGACCGGAATACGATACAGACGATTGTATTGTCAGATTATTATCGATATGCAATTTTTTTTGTGTCGTATCGCAAGGCAGTAAGTGTACATTGATTAATTCTCTCAAGTAGCGCTAATAGCTTTTAAGATATAATGCACCGCAAATCAACAACGCCAGCTAGTAAGAAAGAATTGAACGGCCATAAGAACAGAATCAGTCAACAGTCTAGATTAGTCCTACTAAAACAGAGGTCGTGATTCCAACTTCTTGGCCCCACCACAGGTGAACGTAGAATCAAATGAGAGTGAGTTACAGACTAAACAAAGCTAAAGTCAATCAAGAAGTTGCGTAACATCTTGAATAAAGAGGTGCAGATCCTCTTTATTAATAAGAAAACTACACTCAAAAGTTCATAACAAGTGATATTACATAGTGCGATCAAAATGACAAGTACACCAATACAAAATTTCATGTACCACAGGTGCATACTGCAAAAATTTGGGAGAACAAGACAATAAACAGGACAATTGATTTTAATCCGATAACATAAGAAGCAACTTGATATCTCTTCAGACACTTCAGTTTTAGAAAAATTTGTGGAAACGAATATAACACCCTTGCATCTACTTGGAGGTTGAAATTTTGTTTTTACTAGACTTAAAACGTGGAACAAACAATTTTGATGGAACCAAATTTTATTTAAAAAAAGCGATCAAAATACTTGTATATACTGTATTATTTAAATAATAAAGTAAAAATGGTTAAGCCTATTTATTTAATATACATACTTAGGAGTTTATAATTTTTTTTCATAAAACTGTTCATAAATAAGATAACTTTTTATGATATTAATATAAAAATAATTCGACTTAATTAGTTTACATAAGAAGCAACTCTTAAAACTGTAACATATCGAAATATTTATTTTATTACTTGACCACTTTTTCTAGTTTCTAACATACCGATGAAAATCAATACGGCCTTTCGCAGGTAACATGATCTCTGTAACCAATTAGTTAAAAACCGTAGTATTTATTTTTGAATATCTTACAGTTTTTAATTGTTTTCACACCAAGGTGTAAGTGAATTCGTGACAAAATTTTATTTAGTTCAATAAATAAGAGAAGTCTTAATTTCGACACAGTCAAATATGTCTACATAAGCTATGGCTTCTCAAAACAAAGACATTTTTTTTTATTTTTTTTTCATAATTAATTTCATTCCAAATTTGGACTAAACTTGACAGAATCATTTCTGTATTAAGTTTTCATTAACTTACAAATTAAATGGAAAGATTTTTAAGCCTGGAGTTGAGTCGAAAATCTATAGAAAAACTCTATTTCTATTTTATTGCACTAAATTAAATTTATTTAAAAATCGACACGAGCTTAAATAAATACATCTTAGATTAATAGAGCTCGTTAGAAAAAGAATAAAATATTCAAAAGTTCTTAACTTCAATTTAATTTGAGTCAATTCTTTTTTTATAAAAGAAATTAACTATTTTTGATTCCATTTTCATTATTATTCTACTCAGCCATAGAAAATGAATTCCAACTGAGCAATGTGAAAAGAGCCGAATTCAATGCACCGAAAACACAAAAATGTTTGTTACCTGTAATAAAAAAACACAAAATAAGAACAATCTTAACATTTGAATTGTTATGATCAAATATTGAGAATAGCTAGAAGAATGCTTAGGATTTCCTCAACAGATGTAAGTTGTTTTTTTTCCATCTCATCTGGTTATTAACAAGACCAACTATCGAGATCAACTCGCTCGACTTGAATATAATAGTTCTCACGATAATAAATCAAAAGTCGCACAACGTTATCATTTTAAGACTTAGAATTATTGAAAATTACAAAGGTTTTGCTTGTTTATTTATTTAATAATGCACAAATGACACACGAGAACTCATTTAGAATTCAACATTTTCTGTATACAATTTAATTCCTGTACTTGTCAACTTTGTCCATGGTTAAAAATAAAGCTGACAGAAATATAAAGTAACGACAGAAAATGCTAATTTATAATATTTCCTACGTCCTACGACTTTTGGGAGAGTGGGACAACGTGTGCTATTAAGGTAAAGTGGCCCCTTAAAATTTCTAATTTGCAATAGCGCCATCTCTTAGAAAAATAAATTATCCGATAAAGTGTCATAAATTGACCACAATAGAACTATAAACGGAAGTAGTATCAGTGTTTAATTATTGCATCAAAAAAAATTGCTAGCGACTGAGAATTGTTTGGAACAGTATTCTTGAGATCGGCGGCGTACGGATTATGAAACTTAAAAAGAAAGCAATAATTTAATTTTACGAATATATGACTAAGCTAACATTCGAGCTATCAATGCGTGAAAAAGATTTTATGACTAAGACCTATTTTACAGAATCTCGGTACTACCTATAGGGGGCTCACTTACCCCACTTTCCCCGAAATTTCAAAGAATTAGATAAATTCTTGGTGATTTTATTTTGAATATGAAAACATGCTGCAGTTCTTAACCTTCGCTGGTATTAGGCTTGAACAAAAATTAGTTCTTTTATTGCATTATTAAATTTTTCTTGACATATTTTACACTAAAATGCTGACAGTCTTAATTTTAAAATATTTGATTTTTCTTCATCTTTGTTGAACGCTTGTCAAAATATTTGCTGTGAAGACAACTCAACACAATTATGTAGGTATGTCTCGATTATCAAGAGATTTCCTCGAAAAATTAGTTAGGGACATCATCGTTAACTCATTCTATTTAAATTTTTTTATTGAAGCAATTTTGATTTGGAATGCGATAAAGCTACATCTTTAAATTGCTAAATCTACTTCTTAGCCATGATCATGATCGAATTGATCAATATGTTGATTAATCTTTCTGCACCACTACAATACATGATTGACTGATTGAAGATCATCTCACCTTTAAGATACGTATCTAAACAATGCGTGCATCTGTTTTTGCTCATAGTTCAAACACAATGCTTAGTAAATAGGTCACTGGTTACATTTTTCTATTTGCCTATTAGGATCACTACAAACAATTCATACAATTCATAATTTTAACGTCATCGATTTGTGTAAATAAAATTTACCTTTCTCTCGTTTGCAAAAAAATCACACAAATACACTTTTGCGTATAGGTCCCGTATAATATGATAAATCTTCTTGATGCCGTCTACCTTTGCCGCACTGATGACATGTCAAAATCGAAAGTAAAAACCAAAAATAAAACCATTTTGGTCGGTATACGAGTTTATGTCTCTGCAGAGCTGCCTCCTCTACCACCTTTGTACCATTAAGAAATATAACGAAGAAATAAAAAAAAAAGTATAATACAGACAGTATAAAGCCGAAAAGTTTTTCGGAGAAAGTGGTCCTTTCCGGATATACCTGATTTTCTTGCAATTTGTTTCGTATGTTTCTTTCTTTTTTTGCTGAAAATCACTTACTGTGTTATTCTGCTTCTTTGCAAATTTTTGTGGTTCGCTAAGTATTTCTGACTTATTATTGTGCTCTTAAATGGGTGGACAGGAAACACGAAATGACAACTTAAAATGAATTGGAAGTTGCTTTTATAATTGCCGTGAAACGCCACTGCTCTTGGCTATAAAAGTAGCAACTAATAGGTTGATGTCAACTGGAAGATATTATAGTTTAGCAGTAAAACAGAATTACTAAAGGGCTTCTGTAGAAATCAGGCCGAATCACAGACGGCCGAGAAGCAACATTTACAAAAATTTGCAATTTTGAACAATAATCCACTTGATTTAAATTTTTCGATTAAACATTTGGAGCCTCCAAAGTTTTTGAGTCATTGCGCGAACGTACAACCGGATTTTGGGTTTTTGGCCATCACAGTTTTTTGCGTTTGGGAAAACATCATCTTTAGATTAAAGTTATAATACTCGAAGAACTTCATCAAAATCTATACTTTTTTTGCTGTAGAATGCGTAGCATCTTGTCCGTTGATTTCTTCAAACTGTTTGAATCATTTATTCAATCAGAATAAATCCCACACCTAAATATAAACTAAAGTACCAATTATTACTGATCTTTAAACAAAAAAATTAGCCGGCACGGGTGGAACTGAAAGTTCTAAAAAAAACTATTCTAAGAAATTTACCAATTGAGTTAAGTGGTAATAAGCAGAAGAAAAAAACTTAACAAATATTCGTTTCCCCCTAAAAAAAAAGTGTCAGTAAAGTTGTGCATTGTCATGATATTTAAAAAAAAAAATTAGCACCCACGTTTAATAAGAGCGCTCGAAGTGTTGTTTTTTCTTATTGCCAGTAGTTTTACTTTTTTATTTGGTATTTATTTTGCTTACAGCTGATCATTACTTCCAAAAATTATTTTGAAACCCACAGGTATTAAATGATTCATCGTAATACTCCATATTTTATACTAAACGATAATTTTTTAAATAAACTAAAATATTTATTTATTTTGTTCAAATTTTAAATAGATTTTTTCATTTTATTTGTTCGCCTGTTTTCCGAATAATTTTATCTTACAGATAATAAGTATTCACCTAAATCCTCTTTTTCGATTAAAGCCTTGTTGAATTTAATTTTTAATACTTAAAAAAATATGAATATGATAAAAAAAATGTTACAAGTTGCAAAACAACGAAAAGAACTTTGATACAATAAATGCAAATTATTCTTATAGTTGGAGAAAGGAATTCTATGCAGTTTCACCAATCTATTGTACGGAAAACATATCATCAAGTGTTAAAAGTGATAGTTGTAAAAAGGATGCATGAACGTAACCATTTAGTACAGTCTAGTACAGTTACGTCAAGTTTAGTACTACATATTATATTACCAAAAATAAAAGGTTGTGTTTACTTAGTTCCTTTTCCTTGTAAGTCGACGAAGGTATCGACGTGGACAAGTAATAGGAAAGAAAATAGAAGCATTTAATTGATAGATATTAATAGCTTCTTTAGTACATTATATTATACTATTATACTGTCTAGAGACAGAGCTGCCACCCAAACCAACTATCCTACCTTAAGTCAAACAGAAAAATCATCGACAAAAATTGCATTTATTTCCAAAATCACATAAATTTTGAATGTCCTGTATACGAATTTGTGCTATTTATAATTTAAAACAATTGAATTCGAATAATGATATTAAACACAACTTTCTCCAAGATTCCGAATTTGAACAACTTCATAAAATTAATCTCGTAGTTTAGTCATTGTCGAGAAACATATGTTTATGGCAATGTCTTCGAAAATATTGTTCCCGTGGGAGGATTGCTGTGTATGTTAAAATATCGATTACTAATTTTTCAGTACTGCGAAATTTGTTTTTGGTAAGCTCACGTTATTTGCTGTAGTCCGACATACTTTCAAATTAAAGTTCTTATTCAATGTTAAGTACATTATTGCAAAAACATAGATAAGAGTTTTTAATTTCATAATAGTGGAATTTCAGTTGGATATTTAAAATATTGAATGCATTTGTCCTTGGATGGAATTTTTATTGATTGGCCGAATATTAAAAGAATTAATTTTGATAGTACATTACGAAAAGTTTTAAAATGACGAATCCATTTTTTTTTGGGTTTGCTATTGATTTTCTTCGCTATAAAAAAAATTAAGAATCAATTTAATATTACCTACATTTTCTTTTATTTAGACAAACCTCATCCTAGAACTATTCATAATTTACGTGGTATCAAATTCGGGTTTTGTGTTTTAATTTGAACGTTGAAAGTCATAATTTTTTAAATGATTCTTGTCAAATATTTTGAAAAATATGTCGATGCAAATGACATAATTGTCTGAACATACTATACATACATTATTTTGTAACTTTATAACTAAATGTAAACAATATTAACAGAGTGTATTACTGTATTATTCTTTAATAATAAAGTATTGTTATTGACCTGTTTCTATATGCACCCAATGTTTATTCTAATCTTTTTTTAATTAATTAAGCACTAAAATTGGTTTTAATTATGTTCAGAGTATGACTTAAGTATAAATTTCCATTTTATATTTTAATTTTAACTATAATTTTTTTTTTTAAGTAGACAAATACTTCTAACCAAATATGTCTTGTATAGGACTGCATTTTCAAATATTTGACAAAGTGGCATATAGTCTGGTACAAGCGTCTGTCCAGAATGTTTTTGGTGGATTGAATTCGATTCGGTTTTCGCTACGCGTCAGACTGCAATTAAGCTATTGCTTCGAAGTTTCAATACGTCCAGCTCAAAAACACTAAAATTGAGTACATAATAATATATCCACCATTGCTCTTTATAGTCTTTTGTTAAAAAATTTTTGTTTTTCGTGTTTTTAACACTAAATTTTGCAGCTTAATAGTTATTACAAAAATCTCTCCCTTTCAACCATTTTCTAGACTTATCTTTTAAATATCTAATTTGTTTAAGAATTTTTAATTCTGCAATATTTTATGATCATTTCACATATTAATACATCAACTACTAATTTATCCTGATTTATTACTGGTCTCTGATTGTAAGCATTTTTTTGCGGAAACATATGACTATATCGATGATACATAAATTATTTTAACAATAATTATTGTCGAGTAAAAATTGTTGCTTTCAGCCGAGACAATTTAAGTACATCAGAATAAAAACCAAATTGAATATAAGTCATTACTAAAAATATCGATCAACGATCAACAATTCGCTAATTAAATTTAATTAGAGTTAACGAAGCAATCGATGCCTTAGACGAGTATTTGATTATAAGTGAGAATAATCTCACACTAATACCAATTTCATAAATTGTTACAAATTCTTTAATGAAACGTTTAACTGAACGTTAGTCTGTGCGAAACAAAAATAAAATGTTTACGCCGCACCGTAAAGAAATTTCATTCAACAATTCAACCACAAGTCATTTAATTCGGCATGAATTTCAGTACCTACGTTTATCACTGTCACCAGAAATTATTCGAATCGAAGCTTAAATCGGTCGCAAATAACGATGCATCTTTTGTTCAAGTCAAAAGTATGTAATTCGTTTGGCATACAAAATTTGTCACAAAAAAAAAATATATAGTCAAAATGATTCTACGGATAATTGACAATTATTCGAATTTTAATAAAATTTTCGCAAATTGTTAGGTTGCGTGAAGTGGAACGTAATTACATGATGAGTTTAGAATGCAGGGTTTTGTAGAAGTCACTTTAAAACTATTGTTACTTTTATCAACAAAACTTTTGTTTCGAAAACAGTAGTGTCGTTTAAGTTTGGAAGTAAAAATGTTAGTAACGGAAAATTTTCATTGTGAGCCAGTAACAATTAAATTAACAATATTAACACTTTTTTTTAAATGTTTCAGCGTATTGTAAAATATCATTTTATTTCGTCTTAGGCTCTCTTCAATCAAGACTTGCTTTTTAAAAGACTTTGTTAAGGTAGCGGATACGTACATACATAGTTCTATAAACTTACTGAGAAGAAATGTAAAAATCTTTTAATCGCAAAATTTAAAGCTAATAAAAACTGTGATAAGTCGGTGGATATTGTATCTACATATTTCAAAATTCATAAATTATGCACGGTGGATAGTCAATACTTTAACCCCTTAGAACAAATGCCCCAAGGGAATACAATGATAAAGCGTGAAATATTAGAAAATGTAGAAATACAATAAAGAAGAAAGTAATAATGAAAAAATTATATTAAACAGGTGTCTTCAAAGTGATACAATTCTAAGCAAAAAATTTAATTTGATATGCACCTATAACCAGTTCAAATCGATCCCGTTTTAAATGTCAATAATAAATGCCATGATTAAAATTCTTTTATTCTTTCGAATTTATTAACCAGGTCAAATCTAATTTTAGCTGTTCGCATATTCAAATTTCCATTTCTGTGACAAATTAAATTTGATTCATTTTTGAGAGACTTTAGACTTAATTAATGTCAGTCCTTGATTAAAGAAGTTTCAAGTTAATTATAGAGGCCTGACGTAGAAAACAGACGTCTACTTCCGACTGCGGCGGCAATTTTGACAACGTCGCTCAAGTTAAACAGAATGGCAACAGCGACTTCACCGTCACGATGAAGCACCACTGAAGTTGGCATTGGTAGAGTCATGAGACTGTTTTGTGAAGTTCGCCATTCAAGTCAGTGTTCTGTTCTAGCCATGGAGATATATGTAGTGGAGATGGCGAGCAGCGACTATTTTGAAGCCGGAGGTTTTCTCGCAAAGGACCGGCGATATTCAATATGCTACTATCAGCATCTTACTCACATGTATGTTAAACTCCGGTATTTCACTGCCACCGGGTATGAAACGCTCCATACAAAAACGTTAGATTAAACTTCAAAATGCTTCAAAGTGCTTTATACAGAAACGGCGTGTTGCCATCTCCGTCATTTATACCTCCATGGTTCTAGCCTACATGGTGGGCTTACGCTCACCCATGAGGCTCGACTCGAGGCGTGAAGCTACCCCCATCAGGCCATTGCAAACCGGTTATCAATGTAAGACTCTTGCGACTGCACGAGCTATTTCATTGATTGATTTTTTGCTGGGGATAGAGGCTCGTCGCAAACGCTGAGTGTAAATGCACCATCATTCTTTAAAAGTCGCTCCTACCTTGCATTATGGCATCATTAATATGAATAATTTCGCCACCCAATGAACTAACGATTAAAGCAGGTAATAAAATTGAAGTAAACAAAAAAAAATTTAACTTATTGATGGAACGTTCATAACTGAAACTGATTTGAAATAGCGACTTTTACTGATAACGTCAATGTAATCGAAGTTATCTTGATCAATAACATTTATTGTAAATTCCTGTAGGTTATCTCTTTTTGTCGAAATTATATTTAAAAAAAAAAAATTAAAAAATACTACAATTTCTGCAATAAATCATTTTGTAACGTCTTAACATTACACACTGTACAGTGTACACCCACGTTGATTCATATTTATTTTATTTTTTGTATTAAAACAAGACCAGTGATATATATTTAAAACAGATTTCAAACATGCCAACAGTCTTTCAAACTATCTGTCACTGATCAAACGAGAAATTATTTTTACTATTCACCACGAATCATCGATTCGAACCTTGGCACAGCCGCACCGGCAAGGATCAATCAACCTATTTGGCTTGGCTTCGATCACCAAAAATTTTCTCTGTTTATCCAAATAACAGCAGATAACTCACCAATTAATTTGATTTATTTCTCATGATAAAATAGCGCGCATGTATGTACAATGTGAACGTGCCGTGTTCTAAAGCTGTCATGTCACAGTCTACAGACAATGAGGAAAACAAAATTAAATTCATTTTAATTGACAACGTTTGGCATTGAAGCTTTTTTTTTTTTTAAAAAAACTAAACAAAAGTGCTACCTTCTTATTTCAAATTTAGTGCAAATATACGAGTCCTTAAAATGTAACATATACAGAAAATCTTCTATAACTATATCACGACACACATAAAACCGATGCGTTTGCAATTTCTTGAACTTTAAATTTAAATGAATTAACCAACGACCCACTAATCACATTCATACGAGGAATTCACTGCATTAAAAACAGAGTACATGGGAATTCTTTGGCACTTATTAAGGTGTTGGGACGTTTATGAAGCCTAGCCAAAGAAAATACAAGTACATTAGTGTTTGATTTAACGAGCTTAAGAAGCGTACATTTTAGGTTTGTTTGTTTTCGTTTTCGTTAAAATTGATGAATTTTGAACTGCATGAAATGGTTTTTAGTCTATATTGAAATTTTTGTTGTACAAACTAAAACCAGACTGAATTAGAGTTGAAAATTTAAGTGTGAATCAGTAAATTTTGTTGGCTCTAGAAAGTGTGTAAATATGTTATTCAAAATTTGTGATGTCGATGGTTTTTTTTATTGCTGAAGTAGTTTCTAACTTAGTCAGATCACACCTATAGTTCTCTGTGACTGAAAAATTTATACGGTGGCAAATAGCGGTCTTGTATAAAACCTTAGGCAGTAGACTGACGTTCCCAATTACCTAGGTTTTCATATTAACGAACATACGCAGCATGACCAATCGATTTTATGCATATGTGATATTTCACTACCATAATATCATATGGCTATATCGCTCACATGCTTGTATATAACATTTAGGTTACCGAGGTAGATACTAAATATTGTTAACAATATCACTTTACTAATTTTTTAAAGTAACGAATTTGTTATGAGTCCCCGAAACAGTTCGGATACCCAATGAATTCATTGCTTTCAAATTTCTTGAATGAAACAAAAAAATATCTGGCCACAAGACTGTAGTCTGAAGTGTAGCCACTCTGCTCGCAAGATTTTTGCTAACCAGATAAATAAAACTAGACAAATATATGTATGTACAAAAATTAAAAGTGAACCATTTTTGACGAAACAACTTTACAGCAAATTAACAACAATATACCTAACAAGGATCTTACGCAATAAGTAGTAAATTTCGAAACTTTGGAAATTCTTTTTATTTAGGTATTCGGAGACGTAACGACCTTGCCTTATTTTTCAGAGAAAGATAAAATTTAGTAGGAACTAAAACGGTCTACAATAAATTCTTTTTAGCTTTATACCTATACTTTAATTAATAACCATAAAAAATATGATGTTCCCAGTTCCTTTTCGTAATTTCGACCGTTTTTGTCAAAATTTTAAAATATCATAATAACTTCTGCTCAGCGATGAATACCAGCTCTTTAAACTATTTATTAACACGTTGAGTGCCATTAGGGTCACCAGTGATCGGCACAGAAATTTTGGCCCTTCAAATAGCATTGTCAAAATTTTTGACAAAAAGTGTGGCACGCAAAGTGTTAATTACAATGTTTCATTTTTCAGATTTTAAGGCGTTAATAATTTAATAAATAAAATAGGAACCACCCCTGTGAAGCTACACGTTCTTTATAGATTAAAATTCATTTAACTAAATTGTTATTTTTTAAATTTTCTTCTTCACTTTTATTAGTTAAATCAGAAAAATTATTAAAGTTACAAATAATTTACAGTGAGACTCCAGTTCTATCTATATGTTCCTGTATTTGAAAAAAATCCCATAGTTCACAACGAAATAATTTACTAAAGAAATGTTTATTGATACAGTGTAAAAAAAAAAATAATAATTATTCTCACTGCTTGACTAGAAATAAATTCAAAATTATGAGTCCAAAAAACTAAGTGCAAGGATTTCCGTGAAAAATATTGAATATTTTAAACGTATTCATCTATTTTCAGTTGTACGAGTATTTTACACAAAGACAAGAAAGTAAGTAAGTATGTATGTAAAAATATTATAGATATCTAATAAAATAGTAATACAAATATACCAACAATATAAACAAATAAAATAATAAAAAATGTATTTCAAATAACACAAAGAATTTCGAAAATACTGAAGTTTACTAAATTGAAATGGAGATTTTTAGCTAATAATGTACAAAGTAAATTTCTAATAATTTGGGCTTTTTGACAATATTTTGATATTATTGACTTTTTCTTAGATATAAATCTAAGTTACTCGTTAAAGCGAAAGGTGCATAAATTTGACACATAAAATTGCTATATTCAAGAATTATAGTAAATTTATTTCATACGAGAAGTGATAGCATATATGGTAAGAAGTAGATAGATTATATTTAGAACGGTACTTTAGTTATTTTATGGAATATGTTCTTCGTAAACTTCATTTCCCATTTTTTTAATTGTTTATGTCAATTTAAAAGTATGTATATCCCATTACGTGTAGAATGTGAATACAGTAAATGTTTAAATTAATTTTGATTCAAAATTGCGCTGAAACACACTCATGAGAGTAAAGTTTTAACAAGCTGAAGTTTTGTTGATAGATTAAGTTCTTAAAATCTTAATTCTTATTAAAATTTATATATATTAGAAATATAAGCTATAAAGTAATAACAAAATTGAATTGTAATCGGAATCATAAATAATGCAATGCGAACTACCACCGTAGTAGTAAACAAAGCTTAAAAACCAGAAACACCAAATTTACACTATAATTTAAAATAAAAAATTGGAATTTAATTTACGGAAAGTTTTACTGACAGATTATAATATATTGTAGTTCTAAGAAAATTGAAAATATAATAAAATATTAGATATTATATTATATAATGTTAAATTTCATATTTTGAAATTTGACGAATATTCAAAATAATAAATTATAGAGAACTGTAAAGTTTGGTCATATCTTAAGCTCTATGAAAATTATCTATAATTTCCGTTTGTTAATAATTTTGGAACAAAAATTATCCAAATATTTATATCTTTGGATCTATTAACCCTAGAATTCTAAGTCTGCAAGTCTGATGTGTGCTCTCACATAACAGTTCGCACGTGCAAATCTGACTGCCCTCCTACTCTAGCAGTGCTTTCCGTAGTATTCTAGGGTTAACAAAAGAATTAATCGAACAACACTAATAAAATACTTAGATGTTAAAGACTGTCAAGATATATGAAAATTTTATTTCCTATAGGAAATCAGATTTTAGCCGGACATGAAAATTTCTTTTCAATTATTGTCAATAAATTAAATTTCCAAACTTTTGAAATTGTTGTGGCAATTTCGTCATCTTAAATATTTTTTTGTGTTTACAATTGTTCTTCATTTTTTGAGACAATTATTTATTTCATATACTGCTTATAGTTTGGTTCTTTATATGTAATCCTTGACCACCGTGAAGCAGTAAATTTTTAGATTAATTTCTAAAATACTTTTATTTTCTTATCAGACGTATGCTAGTTACTTGTACCTATGTACTGTCAATTTTGAATCACGGAGAAATCTCTTATTTTTCTTGTCAAAAAGTTTTAAAAACTGAAGTTTAACCAATAATGTAGCATTTGTCAATTAAATAATCAAAAATATTGATTTTGATGGCGTCAAACTGAAAAGTACTAATTTTTATTTAATTCACAATCACAGTCCATAGAGCTGTATATATATATATATATATATATATATATTCGTTCCAATGTTTTTTAAATAAATTATTATTTAATTAAATATACTTGTGTTCAAGTTTCACATTTCCTGTTTAAACTGTTCCGCCTACAATAGAACTTTTTAATTACTGTTCCAATTTTTTTAATTTGATGAAATCAGTCCCATTTATTTTCAAAGGCTTAGTGAGCATATTTGTAGGCTCTAGATACATCATTTTTTGATCACTAGCTGAACTACTCGGCCTCGTTGTTTGAAGAACTTAGGTTGAAACAAATCATACGAAACGGCCATATCTCTCTTTTCTCGGATTTTCTTGATATCAAAAGACAGGATTAAATTGGCAAGTCCACCGAACAATGCGACAACTAAATAAAAATCAATCGGAAATCACATTAAAAACTTGATTTTAATAATTCTTAAACTGAAGACAGGTTTCTTCCGAGATCCATTCAAGTTCATTGCTAAGTAGACAGCATTATTATAATCAAATGGAATTATTGTTTTCTAAATCAAGAATTCATGTTGTTTTTGTTTCATGAAACTACATTAACTGCAGACCAAAACGATAGATAATTTAATGTTCAATTACTTAATAAAATCTCTATAGTCGCAACAATTCAACTAATTCTTATCTGTAATTATTCTTATCTTCAAAGGTTTTGAGTTATTTATTTAATATAAAAAAATCCTGTTATCGTACGTGTGGACTGAAGAGAAGAGTTTGCTTCTGTCGGCAAATTGATTTATTCAAACGAGAGGTAAAAAATCACGAACTTATTGTGTTGTTCAACAAGCTGATAGTCAATGATGACAGGTTTATTTGATTATTTAATTTTTTTTTTGATAATAATTCAGTTTTTTCTCTAGATTTTTTATTCAGAATTGACTAGCTAATTATTGTACTTGTGCATTTCAATAGAATGAGTCGGTGCAACCTACAGATCTGTGGGCAGCGAAAAATATCGATTGATATGCACATACTGCATACTATAATAATTAATTATTAAGATAAAATTCAAAAGAATTAATTTATAAATGCGGCTTGAAAATAATATAAATATAAATACCGATACAATAAATAAAGATTCAAGATTATTTATTAAAAAAAAGAATTTTCTTTAAATAGATAATTTGCACATCTACTTAATTCGTAAACTAAGACGAAAACGTTAAAAATGAAAAATTTGAGGGTAGGTAATTTTTTTTGAAAATTTAGGTTGATTGAAATATTTGCAATGTAATTGAAAAAAGAATGATGATTTACGGATTTTTTTAAGCATCATGGAGCATATGAAGTCGATAGGAGCGACCGGATTTGGTTCAAAATATCTTGTAATTTCCGATTAAAAACATAAAAACTGCTCCAATAAGTACAGTCATTATCGCGGCATCCTATCGACATGTTTAAAATCTGAAATTTTTTATTTTTATTTTTTTAATTACAATATCAACTATTTCTTCCTTTCATCAACCGGTATGCAATGATAAAGCGAACGTATTGATAATTTTTTTTTTTATTTTATTTTTTATTCCAAATTAATAATATAAATTCCAGATTTTTTTTTGATTAAAAACCGTTAAATTTTCTGATTTTTTTGAGAAAATTCATATTCTGATTAATTTGTGTTTAATACCTATTTAATGAAGAAAATAGAAGTTTGGACTCCAGCGATGAAATTTTGTTTGATTTCGTTTATATAAATGATTATAATTTTTTTAATTGAGCAGGACCTGAATCGAAATTTAGATTAACCTCTTGTTTCATTTTGTCTTGAGAAAGAATTAACAGAAAACATTTTTGAATTCGTTTCCTTTTAATCTTGATTCCATTTTTCCCATATTTTCTTTGTAAATCGAATATAAAGTGATAACTGCTTGTCTACCTCCAAGTTCGAAACATAATATTAACTTGTACGTATCGGTGGTAAACCTTACTAATTTCAAAACATTAAAATTTTGATCGAAGAGCAGTTCTGCAATAAATTCTTCATCTCCTAGATTTGGTATCTTATTAATAATCTTATTAAAATAATTATTGTTTATTGCATACTATTAAACTCAAATAAATAAATAAATAAATAGCTAGTCTACGAGTATATTACAAAAATCAACAAAAATAGAAAACAATTGAATATCTTATTTCTAACAAAGATTTATTATAAATTCGATGGATATAAAGGAGATGATAGTTCAACGAAGAAAGCGTAATTTACATAATTTGCTCAAACAAAATAATTTAAATTAACTGGCAAAATCTGAAAAAATGTCGTTAAATTGAAATTAATATTCCGGCGCCAACAATAAAACTTTTTCAATTCCGGTATTACTCAATTCAAATGCATCATAATCATAAAACTTTATGGGTCCAATGAACTAAAAGCTTTCTTAAATTTATATTGTCATTCAAATTTGTATCAGAAACATGTAGTTACCAATATCTGAAATACTCTAGAAGAAATGCTGATTATTGAGATATAATTCCATAAAAGTTCCTTCTAAAGTTATTTGATTTTGTCTTTTTCCATTATTTAATTGTAATTTGTACTCTTATTTCTCTTGTTCTAATTCTGTATTTTCAATAATGTTAAAAAAAGGTAAAGTGTAAAATTTTCAATTTTCAAATTGCGAGTTCTAGATTTGTAGGAGTTGTTGAACTCTAATATAAGCATATTTTTGAAGGACTTCCGTATGGAGCTGCACTTAGTTTTGAAACTACGAGAAAATTCATGTTTGCAGAATTACACGGTTCTAGCATGTAGTGTTCAGAAATTAAACGACTATGTATACGGCAGCCATTAGAAATAGTTTGATAATTTTGCACACTTAGGAATTCAACCATGATTTTTATTCAATCATAATTTGTGTAAAATTTTACTTTTTGACTTTTTGTTTTTCCGAGTTTCTCGAGAAACTATGTAGATTTTTCGAAAACTTTTATTTGACCTATGTTTTTTTTATAACTAATGAAATACTTTATTATTAAAAAATAATAAGGTAAAATCAATGCATTCCGTACTCAAAGGCTCAAGCGTACAGAAGTTCTATGCTAACAGCAATTAACACGCATTTTCAAAACTTTTCTTTTGAAGCTATTCGAACTAGTGAAAAAATTTCGAACGGAATTTCAATTTTCTACATTAGACCGTTCTTGAGTCACCGTGCGAACGCATTTGGGTCTATTTTCAATGCTTTCGAAACTTTATTATTTCATCTAGAGTTCAAAGAGAAATAAGAACCAACCAATTTAAGTGAAGAAAATTTTTAAATAATTCTCAATTAAAATAATCGTTTGAAACTATCGAAAAAAAATTATTGAAAATCTAAATGTTGTCAATTTGTCCTAATCCAACCAAATTTTGTAAATATTCACTTCCGGTGAATATTTACTGCTGGTAAGTCTAACTAAATCTTATTTGAAGGAGTAGGTTAAATGGAAAATATCTTCTCACATATCAAAAAAAATTCATTATATAATATATTCACTGTAGACGACAAGGATTTTAATTTCAGATAAAGAACATACAAGGCATAAGTAAAAGCTTCACGGTTTTCAGATCAACTCTAAGTTCGGCGATTCACGCACGATTAACAAAAATGAATGATCAATGATTCGTCTAAGAATCGTAAATGAATTAACTTGTATAGTCAAGAGGCGAATTGCTAGTGGTGTACTTGAGATGCTTGAGATTCGATATAAAAGGAAGTAGAAAGCCATTCATCGTTCATTTAGCCTGAATAGATACTGTAATCAGTTCTAATTCAAGTTTAATGGAATGAACAACTTATTTGATTGGTGTAGCTTTTTCTAAAATTATTTTTACTGAAAGCAAAGCTCCACATTCAACTAAAAATCCCAAAAACACATACTTCAAAATGTAGTCTTATTTCATCTCCATTTCTAGTTACCAATAATCCCTCTTCCCTCTTTAAATTCAACTTCATTCAGTAGGTTACAAGTAGAAAAACATAATCACTTCCGATTACATAATCCCACAATGCATAGATCGAGTGAAATAATAATGAAAAAAAAAATCAGATTAATTAGGCGCACACAACAGGAAGAAGCACGTGAAGCAAAAGAAAGGTAAAACACGGAAAAAATGCAACTCAACGGAATAATGTTATATTGGATACCAAAACAAAAAAAAATTGCATAATGCCGGTAAGCGAAAGCGTTTTTAGCGTTTTATACATTTTATACGGCGTCCGCCGTACCGTACACCATTCGATGATTGAAATTGGACCAGTTTTGTGTACTGCTGTGGTGCCGTCATACGCTGCGGCTTCAAATGCTGGCGTCATACGCTGGCCAGCAAGCATACAAACCACAAACATACAAAAAAAAAACAAGCACTTGCTCTAGCGCACTCACCGGGTTCACTGATTCGTCAACTTGATAAAATTGTTGACCATCATGTTTGATGGATTGGTGCAGCAGCTGTTGTGTCAAACTCTCGTTTTCCTTTTAACCGATAAAATAAACCCCGTGTACAATGACGCGTTGCCCAGCAGATTTCTTCCTTGATAACTAGCTGGTGGAAGTCACCATCCGCCGGACAGGGAACATCTTAAATACGATCTTTTCTTAACTTTTTTTCGCTTGTCGATTTTGACCACAATTTATTTCCTTGGGTCCAGATTAAATTTGCGGTTTCTTACAGCAAATATTAATAATCTGCTAATTTTTTCTTTTAATCATTTTGTAGATTGCAGATGTACCTTAAGTACTTAACTTAGAAGTTCCTATAATCTGACACGTTATTTTTCTCTTTAGCAACATAAAGTAACTCCAAGAACCTTATCTTTCCTTTTTCATAAAAAAAAAACATTCCGACAAAATGTACAAGCGTTTAGTTTAGAAACAGATAGAAAACACAAGCCTGTGATAAAAGCCAAAAATAGTGGCCAGATCTAAGAAAAAAAAATGTAGGTATATTTGCGAACGGTTAGTTTTAGAAAATTAGATTGAATCTTGAATTACATATTACTATACCAGGAAAATATTTCAAAACTTGCAGACGTGTTTTACATCTTTGGGGTTTTTTGAGAGTTCCAACGCTGATATCAGAGTTTTGTCAGGAAACTATAAGGACTTATTAGTTGGGAATAAATTCATAAGAAATATATTGTGTCACGGTTCGCAACTTATATTTTTGGAGTTATTATTAAAAGGTTGATATTGCTCTAATAGCTACAATTAATTTTGTCTTTTTCATAAAATTTTATTTTTTTTCAATTCAATCCAATATCATGCTTTGGAACATTTTCTAATTTTGGCATTTTTTTTACTTGTTTTGCTTTACTACTACTGGCAGTATGTACATACATACAATAGTCGTTATTGCATGAAGCATTTTGTATTTCAGTTCCGCTTGTAATAAGTCAACCGAAAAATACTAATAGACCTATACGTTTTTTATGTTTGTTTATTATTTATTTGAATTTTATGGTCTAGATTGAAAAATGAAAGTTTGAAAGCAAGAACTAGTTATGGTTGGTAAGAGAACATTAAGCACCGAAATTTTCCAATAAAAAATATATAATTATTATTTTATAAATTAATAAAGGGCTCTAAATTTTCTGAGGTAAACGAATTCATAATGAAGTTTGTTTTTGATGTTGAATGATTATGATTTAAACGAACCGTTTAAATTTCAGTATTTAAGAGTGCCACGTGTAAATTAAATTTTATGTAATTTTAAGGACATACCTAGACGCTAGATCTTCGCTAGATATGTTGTCTTGGTGTACAGTAAAATGTTTTACCCAAAATAAAGGGTCTCAATAGAACCCACATTCAAGCGATAGTTAATTTAAATTTTAAGTAGCTGCCATCTTGATTATCCAGTTTCTAGCTATCAGATAGACGACTTCTTGAGACTACGAATTTTTTATTAGAATTTGTTTAATAAATTTCCAGCTGCCGTGAAAGGAATTTTATTCAAATGAATAACTATTTATTTTTGCAATAAAATATAATTTTCAACATTGCAAGTTTTCGCTTTATCTAATGTCGAAAAGCGCCCTTTCTCGAATGAAACGTTCTAAGAGGACTTATCGAAAACTACTCCAACATCCTCCAACACCCTATCCAACCACCTCCTCTAGAGGGATTTGACAAATGAAAATGAATCTCTAATGAATCTCAAAGTTATACTGTGAGACAACAGTAGCAAAACAATTCTAAATCGACAGATACCTACCTCGCCCAAAATGATTTATTCTTAAGAAAATCGATCATCTTAAGAAGGGTTCACTAAACATGATTTCAGATATAGGAAATTCACAGAGTAAAATCTAGATGTGAAATGAACCACCTCTGGAAATTAAAAAAAATGGCTGCATGAAAGTGTGAAATGTGTGTTTTTCTCTTGAATTGCACCACGTCATATTCAGTATGGGAACTACCAGCTAACATCAACTAATGAAAAACGATAGTTCCTCGTAAAGCCACAAAGCACTTCTAATCATAGAGTAGCCTAAAAACGAGCTCCAACCTTATCCGAAAATAGAATTAGGACCACAAAAAAAGCAATACCCATCAACATAATTAAATCGAAGGCTCATCATGAAAATTACCCCATCATCGTCATCACAGAAATCACCACAACGGATTCTGCTACCATCCCGGCCAGGTTGCTGATTCTTCCTCGCTTCCAATGTCCAGTTTTTCTGCGAGATTTTATCCGATGACCTATAAATAAAAACAGGCTCCTTACACTAATGTCTATTTAGTCAAAATTCCCATCCGGTTGCATACAAAAGCCGAGTAAGCGAGTTCAGAAAGTGTAAAGGTCGTTGAAAAAAATCTCGCAAAATGGAAAGTATAAGCGCGACATAAAATATACCTGAACCGTAGTCGTTTCTTCGTACAGGTAAATATGCAGAGCTTATAGTATAATAGTTACTTTGGCCACGGAAATTTATGTTAGTCGCAAATGGCGGTTTGTTGGTGATTACGAGCTCGTTTTGTGAGGGAGTTTGAGGAACAGGAAACTGAATTTTATATCCAATGTAATTTATGGCATTTTCTCAGGTTTCGTTTTGATTCGAGTCGAATGAAGAGATGATTACGAAAAGGGTTTGTATATAGCGCGAGATGACTGAACAAATAATCGCGTAGTGCAATGTCATAATTTTAGAGAATTTCATCGCAAATTGTGTCACAATACAACAAATCCGCAATATCATTTACAAACACCCAATAACATAATTACATCAGAGACTCTAAGTGCGCACCTACAATAAATTAAACTTTCCTTCCGGGATTCGGGGAGTCCCCCATAAACAGTGTCTCGATTTCAGTTTACATACTGTCAGCGCAGCAGTTGCTTCGACACGGCAAAACCCTTGGACTACGTTCAATGTTTTACTTGTCTACACTCAATGCTTATATTGATCCTCACCTTTCTTGGCAGGTTGTGATTGCGTTTCTTATTTGATTACTAAGAAATCAAACAGAGAAACAGATTTTAAATAAAAAAAAAGAAATAGTCGGTATATGTACATATGTATACTGGAAACAAGTCTTTTTGTCATCGCGAGTTGGTTATAAATCTTGTATGAGTTTTTTCCCTCTTATTTAAAAACATACGTTGTACTTAGTCCGTCTTCGATTCCATAATTATATTGGAAAAGTGGCCAAAATAAAATGAAAATGAAAATATTAGTCAAATTAGGAATTAAAATTAAACATCTCTTTTGACGACAAGAACTAAATGTTTTGGAGTTATTCAGAAGCCTTACCTACTCTCAAATAAAGCTTTTTTTACATTTAAGGGCTCATACTTTAAAAAAATAGTCCGTCCGATCGCCGTATACGAGATATATGTTTTACGCGTCATAGTTCAATAAGAGATATGTAGTCTAAATTTCTACAATGGTGGTGGACAGGATAGAAAATCATGATGGTGACGAAGTTTTTTTGGGTGGTTATGAAAGAGTTGAAGATATTAATATGAAAATTTGGAAAGCGTGTGAAAATTTGGCTGAAAACTTTTATCTCAGAAATTAAAAATGTCCATCTGTCCGCCGTACACCTTACACAAAACCGTATAGCTCACAAACCTGTTGAGATATTAAATTGAAATTTTTATCGTGGGTAGATTGGATGAACTCGTACGATTCGCATCTTTTTGGGGGTTGGAGTGTAAGGGGGGAGGAGGGGGCGGGTTTTGGACGATTTTTTTTTATTGTGATAGTGGACGTATTTACATGGGTTGATCGGTGTGGGAGAGAGAGGAAAACCAATGTATCCGAAACGTTTGAAAGCTGGGATTAAAGCATTCTAAAATCCATATCTCCTGAACTGTTGATATCAGAATAGTGAAACTTTGCAGTAATAATTTTTCCATGGATTAATTAATTAATAAATACTTTTAAGAATTTCAGCCGATGCTTGCAATTAAGGAATATTGTTGCTAAGATTTCATTATCTGTTCTCTAAAATAAGAAGTTCTGTGTTTATATTTATAAAGAGACCATAAAAAAAGTTGAATTTAAATTTGAATTTGAATTTGCAGTTATATTAAGGGAAACTAGGAGAATAGACAAGGGTTAAAAAATTTAAAAGGGGAAGTGGAATGTAGGGATGGGCGTGAACAAGCTTAGAGACTATATATGTATGTAGAGTCACTGTCAATATACTAGAAGAATAAAATTTGTTATGGGAATAGCAAGGTACGCGGATGGGAGGGTGATTTTTCATATCTCAAAAACAGCGTATGCTAGGAAGTTGAAACTTAGTATGTATATGTAGCAGTACTACAGGAATAATTAAAGCAAAAAAAGTTCAAAATTTTGTTGATGAACAGAGCTGGTGTAATGAGGAGTAGGTCACTATGCGGCTGATAACCTGAACAATAAACAGAAGACTTTTTGTGACGTTATTTTTTAGATTATCAGTCACATAGCGACCGATACCACATCTCATTAAACACGTTTTGGACTTCTACCCAAAAAAATAATAAAGCTGCGCCTAGACTGTTGGTTGATTTTTGTTATTAATCACAATTCTTTATTTTTTTGGTTGCGTCAAAATAAGCTAATATTTCTCCAATAAAATGAAGAATTCTACGACAAAAAAGAACCAGCATTTTTCTATTTGCCAAAAGAGTTGTGCAAATTTCTATTTAACCGCTAACCATAAAAAATACAGAAATGGTTTCATTCTATTAGAAAAAAAACCGATTATCATTATCATTAACAGATTCGGAATTCACTGCAGTTCCGTTGATTTCACTTTTTTTTTTCTGGGATCGAGTGGGTCAATATGTCGTTCATAATCTTCTTTGAACATCGGACAATCTTTTTTGCAACTATAAAACTCACGTTTAAGCCTTAAAACTTTCCTTGAGTTTTCAATCTTATCAGTTTACGAGCAAAATAAAATTTAAATTTAGTGTGTTTTCTTCCTATTGTCGAATGAACTTAAAATGTATAAGATTAATTACATATAATTTGAATTTGAAGTGCAATTAAATCGTGTTATAATCCAGATGAACTAGGGAATTGAATTGAATTGAATTTGAATTGTAATATTATTGAAAGAAAAATGTAATAGTGAAAACCATACAGTCATATTTTCTTTACCTATTGGAATTGAGTACAAAAAAGTTAATTTCAAACAAACCAAAAGAACTTATTTATTTTAAGTTTAAAGTTTACGGGTAATAACTTTACTAAGATATTCAGATAAATGCCTAGAAATCGTTTTCAGAATATTTTCAATGCAACCCCTCTATAGGGACTGTAGACACTTTCACGAATTCCGCCATATCTATTGGATTTTATTGAATATCGAATAAATATTTACTTACTCTTTCGAAATAATCTAGACTTAAAAGCAATTTTCGGATTTTTTGAATTTCAAACCACAAGGAAAAACGGGTGGCATACGTCGATATCAAATTTCCTTCATCTTTAATATTTTTTTTATGTATTTTATACCTCAAGGAATACAGTGGGGCTGTATACGTTTTGATAAATGTCATCATATCACATACGTAAGAGGTAGCACCTTTTTATGTAATTGTCTAAAAACTTTTACCGATTTTTTGATATTCAACTCAAAGGGAGTGTAAAGTAGTTGGATAAGTTTTGACGAAGAAATTATAAAATTCGTCTACATGGGCTTGTTATATGTATAATCGGCTAAAAATCGGGAGGGGAGATCCTATACTCAATGATTCCGAAAACGATATAGTTTTATGGTATTGCAATAAAAATCGATAAGGAGATTGCGATAGACCTGTCTCTAGGCCGGAAGAAGAAGCTGGTCCAAAATGTTCACACCTTCAAATCGATTAAAGTGGTGGGTATCAACGGAGGTATGCGGTATAGCGTAACTTAATTGCGTGGTACACCAAATTAAATATCAACAATTTGAAAATTTAGCTCTTATTTAAATGGCCTAAAAAAAACCATTGAACAATTTAAATTCACAGAGTGAATGTTAATTTTTTTGTTAATGAAATATCGTGCCGGGCTCTTTAAATTTAATTTTAGAAGAAGAAAACACAATCAATTGAATTAAACTCGCAAATCAAGCATAATTCAACAAAATTAAATTATAAGAACTCATAAATTACTCGATGCCATTGGTTCAATGATTCTATCCGGCCGTAAAAAATTCGCGTAGTGCACATAGATTTCAAGTGAAAATACTTCATTGAATCACGAACAATTTTCCGCATTGTTAAGACTTACGAAATCAAAATTGCCACACAACAGTGCACTACGGTACACTCCCCAGGCACAATAATTAAAATCACACCTAAATGTAATTATTAGCTCTCCACGATTCCAAATTTACAGACGAAAGTTACTTCCCCCAAAAAAAAAGGTACCCTCAAGAAAAATTTTGTAATTTTTCATAAAATTACTTGAAGAAATTTTCCCGAATCATTATCGCACATAGTGGAAACTACGTTGAATTTTCGTTTGGATAATTTTCTGCTCATCGATAAAGATGTGCACGCACCTTAACAAATTTAAGACCCCAAAAAAAAAACATCTTCAAAAAATTCTCAAATAATATTTGAAAGAAAGCGAAAATATGAATCTCACGCGTAACTTTGCAAGGAAAGAAAAAATTTGACTGAAGTGAAAATAGTCGAACATAATTTTTTTTTTTGTAATACCTAACACTTTCACTGAAATTTAATTTCGGCTTTTATTGTTAAAATTTGATGAATGCTCGGCTTTGATTCGCATTGGGTTGGAGGAAGACACTTAACGCTGTTTGTATGGTGAGTTTGCGAATTTAAAAAGAAAATTCGAGATTCAGACAATCAGCAAATTCTCAGCAATGGTGGAGCTGCGAAAAAGTGTGGAATATACTTCTTAATTCAAGTACTCTAGTATCTAACAAACTACAACGCAATGTACTCGTAATCAATAATATGGAAATTTCGTTAGATTTATTGAAGTGGATTAAATCTTCGCATTTAAGTAAATTTTATCTGAAGAGAATTTTGTTCTGGTGACGACAGGATACAATATTTTAATTTTCATATTGAAGTCATGCTGAGCTCATGCTCTTAATAATTATGTTACGTCTTGGTTTTAGTTGAAGAAAATACGCACAATATCTTTTTCTTTTCTAAGTTTGGAGTCGTATTCTGGAAATTTTCCATTTTCTTCTGATTTAAAGTCAATAATCTTCGAACGGTTGCGACTTTGACAAATATTTGACATCAAATGTTTGACGGGGTATTTTTTGTCAATCAACTATTTTTAAAATTTATCGAATAATTGACAAAGTGTTACAGAATCCAAAAAATTTTCACCCGGCTACAGAACTCATCACTGATTTGAATCCTGTTTTGCTTATCAAATAAATTAAAATTTCAATTAAATTGTGCTTTGAAATCCCAAAATAATAGTAAGTAACTAGACAGGCAAGGTGTAGGAGCAGGAGCTTATGGAGTGCGTCCGGTGTGTGCTTTTCAGGCAGAGATTAATGCTTTTGAACTATGCATTAGAGAAAATATCAGACGGGCCTACAAAAGCCAACAAATATATATTCTCGCAGACAGCAGGGCTGCAGTAATGGCACTTCAGTCCGTTCAAATCTACTTCAAACTTATTCGGAATTGCCTTCAATTCCTAGTTAACCTCATTTGGATCCCGGGATACAGTAGCTATGAAGGTACTGAAATGACCAACTTAATGGTTAGCAAAGGTTCAGAAGTTGATGAAGTTTCATGGAACCATATTCATTCTATGGGATACTATTAAGCGCAGCCAGAATGAACATCCGTATATGGCAAAAAGCGCAGGGATTAAAGAGGAATCACAGTCAATCCGGGTCGACGTCACAACAGGTACAATTGTGGCTGCAGTGACATAGGTTAGCCATACCAACCCCTTTTTCCAATCAAATCTTATCTGGGCAAAAAGACGCTTACATATCTATGAGAACTGGAGTAGGCCGTAACAGTGGTTGTAGTTCTTGGACTGATACCACTACTAAGCGCAGTTACAAGGCATAATTCTGAAAGCGCTTTGAAATGAAGTTGTGAATTTGTTTACACATTGCTTCTTTCGAGCAACTCTATGATGGCTTCTAGAATAAAATTCAAGGTTCATAAAACAAAAGATTCATTGAAAAGTTTTACGGATGTAACGCGAAAAATTTCCGAAGAAATCTGATAGCAGGATTAATGACGACCTCAATCGGACAGCGACTTAAATCCAAAATATAGCAACTAAAAGGAATTATCACTTTGATTGTGATTAACATGAAAAAAAAAAAACTTTTTTATCGGATAAGAAAAAATCGCACGATTTCACATGTGTCCGGAAATGCCAAATGTTTAACTGAGACTCAACAGGCATTCAATAATAGTTACACTTATCACTCCTTTGACGTACTTTTGGGTATGACGACAAGCGGAAAAATTGCGTTTTTCGTGAGACCACATTATGTTTATGGAACTCGATTTAGATTTAGAGCGAAAAAGTGCATAGAATCAGCAGTACCTAGAAGTTGTTCAGTTCATTTGAGTGAAGTACTTCACAACTAGTCATTCACTCTAAAAAGTGAGTTTACTGAAGTGCTTCAATTCATTTTACCTTTTCTCTTCTTCTCTACACAGCCGTTTAGTAGTCACAATAGTCACTCACCAGTCACTAATCACTAGCACTACTACTTTAATTGAACTTTTCACCGACTTTATTCAAACGAAATGTGCAGTAGTCAGTCAGTCGTTCAATTATGCTGTTGTGTGTGGATTAGCTACTCTAAACAGCCGTTCACTAGTCAGTTAGTTCAGTTATTTTTGTGGATAAATTTCTCACATTTTGTCCCCAATTGGTGTTAAAAATACTGCCCTTAAATAAATTAAGAATAAAGTAGTTTATTTACAGCTGATCCATTGCAACTCTATATGAATTCTAAGTTTTAGCTTTCTAGCATAAACGGTTCCTGAGATAATAACCAATGGCGCAACAGCCCGAATTGGGCCTAGGTCTTAAAGTAATGCTAGAGTTACTTCATTACTAGGCCACTAAGAGGTGAAGTGGTCTGACGCTCGTCCGGTTCCTGAGATACAGAAACTAAACGGAGCTTAAGAACCGCAGGGTGGGTAGTTCAGCCCTATTAAAAAATGAGAACGGACAAACGGACTTTTCAGCGGTCTACTAGCACAGAAACGTTAAAATACCAAATTGAAAGATAGCGAGGAGTGTAACACGGAGCTTAAGAACCGCAGGGTGAGTAGTTCAGCCCGATTGAAAAATGAGAAGGGAGCATGGAGTAACCCTGAGTGACTTGTAGAACCTGTGCGTTTCAGGAACCAAGTAAAACGTATGACATAGATAGACTCGCAGCATAGCTGGGAGAACTCCAACGTGTCATAGTTAGCTGAAAACTCCCCCTATTTTCCTACCGGGGTAGGGAGAGGTGACGACAAAGCATCGCCGAAAAAGAAGCCACGGTCTGATTTGGGCTGTCACACTATTGATGATGATGATGAGGGTATGTGGTGACCTATGAGAGCAGCTCAAATCGGGCCCTGGCCTTCTTCAATATTTGTTCCATTGATTTTGAGACTGTTTAATAGTAATAATAATGAATGGCGCAACAGCCGAAATCGGGCCTTGGCCTTGAACCAATGCTAGAGTTAATTCAATACAAGAGCAACGGAAGGAGGTGAAGTGGTCAGCAACACGCTCGTCTGTTATAATTACCCCAATTTTACAGCTGCGTGTACTAGTAGTCCAGCTCCCAATCCCATTCTCGAAAATTATTTGTCGCCAAGTAGATTCGAACCTGGTACCAGGTGCATCGAAGGCAAGTGCTTTAGCCACTAAGCCACCCAGACTACTAGAGTCTGATTAAGATTCCTATATTCTGACCAGGTCCCCGATATGAGAGCACATATAGAATTTAATAAAAGCAATGCGTGATTTTAGGGCATCTACGTAAACGAGTCGATGAGAATAGCCAACACTACTCAAAAATCTTTGAGTAGATTGAGTCAGCAATTATCAATCTTGAGGATTAATTTACGATATCTTTGAAAATACACGGACAATGGGCTCGATTTTTCTTACCTTTTCGGACTTTTCTTAGCAAAACCAATGTATGCACCTTCCGAAAAAAAACGAAGATTTCTAATTGCAAAGCCCCATAAATTCTGAAAAGTTTTCCATTGTTTTCGTAGAGCCGTACACATCATACTACCGTTCGGTACACCATTAACTTCCTGGTTCATCTTTGCCATTTTCTTAATTAGTATCGTATTGTCTTCACCAAGTCTCGGAACTCAAAAAATTGAAAATTCACCAATTACCATACAAAAGCCAAAACTCATCTCAATATCGCTATCTGCAACGAAGCTGAAAGTACTCCGTAATAAAAGATTCACTTTCTTGCAGATATCTTAACTCTATCATTTCCAAGCTATTAAAGATAAAGAAATTAAAAACCGAGAAAGAAAAAAAAAACGCATGCCGACTTAGTTTTCGTTTCCGCGTATTCTTAAGTATTGTCTTGTATCTTATTTTGTATGCTGCTGTATTTTCTCACCAGCAGAGCTACCAGATACCGGGGCGCGCGAAATTCAAAATTCCCTCGACTTTTAATTATCTTGCGCATGGGTAAATTCGTAGTAACGAGGTGTGTAAGCGCGAATATCTTAGGAAGGTGTATCTATCGCCCAGGTAGACTAAAAGATACTTGTATGGCGGTGGTAGTGGTGTTGTCGAAGAGCTTTTTTTCGGAAAAAACTTTCTCCCTAGACATTTTATGTATATCTTATAGTGGAGTATTTATTTTAGTGTGGTAGTGGACTTAAGTTTTTTTTTTTGCAATAATACAAAACACACATGGGTATATTCAGGGATGGTATAAAAAAATCACAATAATATTGGTTTGACGTGTCATGGTAGTGGTAATGTTGCTAATGTTTGCGTAGATTTATGTGGTACTTAATCGACTTAGCATACTGACTTAGTTGAATTCGAGATGATTATGCACAATTGTTACTGGCTTGTCTGCATGTATGGAAGCATGGTCTAACTCCAAAGGTACGAATTTTATATACCTACCAGGTAGAGTTAGCTAGTTGGTCGGTGTGTTTAATTTTATATCTTCCGCTTTGTGGTCACGGGTCTAGTCAGTTTCGTTTTCATTCATCCATATGTCTTGGATTTTATAAGCGACCAGGTTTCGCAGCCGTAGATGGATTAGGTTTTGTATTGATAATAATAATTATGGTATGGTAGCTGTAGCATGAAGCTACAACCAGCTTTATGTTTCTATGGGTAGATGGTATGGTCCCAAATTGATTCTTGTTGGACTAGGTTGCTGAAATTCGTTTTATATTCTCGACTAAAGTATAGATGCCAAAAACTGTGTGGTACCGCCGTCTAGCAACATTCTTGTTTGTTGATTTTTATCGAAGAAGACGAACACGACAAGAAGAATGTTTTGTTATTAACACGTCATCATTTTTTTCTTTATATTTTTTCGCAATAGCACTACGAAAGCGTTCTGATAAATAAAATCGGATTTTTTTTTAAAACACATCTTAGTGCTCTTTGGTACTTTCACTTTTCCTTAATGTTGATTTTATTCTCTCATTTTTTTGTAAAGCAGAATAAATAAATATCGTAGGATCTTGATTTATGATATGTTCATACAAATTTTAAAGAGAAAATGTTTAATAAATTATTTAGTGGATTTCATATCGAAATAGTCAATAAGAAATTTCTCTTTATTTTTCCGGAAATAAAAAACCGCAATGCTTTTGTTGTTTGTTCGGTTTGTGAAGATTACACAAACGGTCAAGTCACCAGGATCATTATTTATTAAATAACATCTAAAACTAGTTTCCTTCTTTAGATATTAGCAGAATAAATCATGTCCTTAAATGAGGGAAAATTATAGGTACCCTTATTATGTTTTTTTTTTTCATTTTTCGATCTTTTTTACCTCCAGGGGACTGTATTGACAACCTTGATACTGCCATCTTTCTGCTAAAAAAAAGGTCTATCCTCTATTTGGCTAAAGCAAATATCTACATATGGATGAAACTGGTGTTATATACTTATATACCTACCTAAATACATACTAGAAAATTGGTACCACATGTGAACTATTCGATCGAGATCAGCTTGAAGATCTTATAATCGTTCTTCGACCGCATGTTTAGTTTTTCTGCCGACACACATGTCGATCACTAGATATGTAATATTTCAAGGACTTGCATATTTCTGAAGATATAAGGTGGTAGGTTGATTTTTGTATCTCTTAAAGAACATTTTCATTTTTGAACGCGTTATGCAGTTTTTAGTTCAAACTGACATAATGTCAGATTGCCTTACCTACTAAGGAGTAACATGTTTGATTGTAATTTCTATTATATCAGTCTAAATTAAAAGGATGAAACAGAGATGAGGATTTTCCTCAATTGACGACTACTGATATTAATTTTCGAAATCATGTATTTAACGAAAGCACAGTTATACTATGTTCAGACTATGAGATTAACGCGTTTAAATCGAGTTAAACGCGTTGAAAACACGTTTACGAAAACACGTAGCTTCAACGCGTTTAACCGAAAACATGTACTGCGACCCTCACGAAAATCGAAGTAAAATGAATTTTATTATTATTATTAAATTTTGAATTTTATTATTATTTATAAATTTTGAATTTTATTATTATTTATAAATTTAGCCTAATATCCTTTGTACAAATTTATATATAATGCAATATAAAGTAATATAATCCAGTGTAATTTTTGCAAGTTGCCAATTAGAATTAATAAAGAAATTGAAAAAATAAGTTAAGTAAAAGAAACTAGTGAAAGCGCGGAAGGAACACAACAATAAGTAAAACAAATCTCTCTTTTTTAAATAAGCAATAAGTAACATAAGAGCATTAGTCAGGTATATGTGTCCAGTCTATTCTTAAATGCATTTATGGACGTAGCGTTTATGATTTCAATTAAATCACTTTTCATTATTACTATACAAAAACTTTTGTTTCAAATAATTTAAAAGCCACAAATTTGCTAATGAAACACATCTGAACATCTTCAAAACAAATCACATTAAGCTGTCACGTATCAAAACAAAAACGAGTTGCCTAGTCTTAATACTTCCTATTTAATACGTTTATAGCAGGCGCGAACGCAGGGGGTGGTTTTGGGGGTTCAAACCCCCCCACCCGAAATGATGTAGTTACATACGCAAAACTAAATGTAACTTGCACTCAACGAGTAAAATTGTATGAACCCCCCCCCCCCCGAAATAATTATTTGTTTGAAACCCCCCCCCCCACCCCCCGAAATATTTTTCTGCGTTCGCGCCTGGTTTATAGCCTACTTAAACGCGCTTAAAACGGATAGTCTGTACTGGGTATTAGTGTTAATTTGGCGCCCAACGCAGGGCTTTCCAACGTAGGGCATTCTATATTTGCCGCCCAACGTGAAAATTAAAGAATGTACTAATTGTGAATATTAAAGATGTGCCAAGATACACGTTATTACTACTTACAAACCTTGAATCGAATTAGTTGCAATAAAGGAAAGCATTTGGCAAAATTAAGCTCACATTAACATTAATAATTTTCTAAAACTACTAAATGTATGCATATATGTAGGTAAATTCGAAATATCACGCATACTAGTGCTGATACTATCCACAACGTTCTAAAGTAGCAAAAATTCCATAAAATGCTTATTTTATAAATATTAAGGGTCTGCGAATTCTTTCGAAGAATTTTGACTGAAATTTCAAAGCGAACGCATTTAAATTTCGTTTCCAGAAGATAACTCGAAGCAATTTCCGTTTGTTAAAGATCGTATATGGTAGATTGCCAGTATTAAGATTAAAATGTTCACAAAATAATATTAATATTGACCTATATCCTAAAAGCGTACCCTGGGAACATCAACAGTGTTACAGATTATTTACAAAAAACAGTCAACTCCATGAAATTTATAGAGTAATCTAAATTCTGCGCTATAGCGCCCATAGATGAAGAGATTAGAGTAATTCCCTTTTAAACTAACCGCAGTAGGTACAGCAAAGTTTCTAAGGCAGAAGATGATTTTGTGAAAACTGTTATATGATTATATATAACTCATCATCATCAATGGCGCAAAATCCAAAATTGGGCCCTGGCCTCATGAAGTCGCCGCCTCCAATCGTCTCGATTTAAAAGATTGCGTCGTCCAGGTGCTAAAGATGATGCACAAACTGGACGACGCGGGCGCTGAACCGAGATGACTTGAGACAGTGTATCCTGCAGGCCCTGGGCCGATTTGGGCTGTCGCGCTATTGATGATGATGAGAATGGATGAACCCCTACGAGTGGTATTTTTTTGGAGGAGTGTGGGGCTGTACAGAGAGAAAAGGGGGAGCGTTTTAGATGACAAATTTTGGTTTCTAGATCTCAGCAACAGCTTATGCTAGGACGCTGAAAGTTGGAACTTATGTAGAAGTGTAGAGATGGATCGTTTATGAGTGAACTGTTTCAAAAGAACATTTTATTGAAGTGAGTGAGTGAAGTCAGTCACTTTTTTTGGTGAACTGCAGTTCTATTGAATACGGGACAAAAATCTTAAGAACGCATTAGATCTATTGACCTTTTTTTTTGCTAATCATCCTCTAGATGTAGTGCCCATTTTTTTTGCTTGTCTGTCTTGCGACTACGACTACTCATCTACTCAACTATGAGCTAAAAGAACGAACTAATTCTCAAGCGAACGATTGATGATTCACTGAACTCGTTCCAGAAAGTGAGTGACACAAAGTGAAGTACTTCACTGAAAGGAACTGTTTTGCCAATCTCTATGTAGTACTATAATAGTGGACCCATTTTCTTATAAGGCTTTGCTATCTCCATCAGCCGACTCTTTCCATAGCTCGGGTGGTTTTCCTATTGGCCTATTACCACTCGCCTTGCCTTTAAGAGCGCATTTGGGGCTTCTTCAGGAAAATGTAACTAACTATCTGGACCAAAAATGAAAAATTTCAAAGACACATGATTTACGGATAATAAAGATAATAGAGATTTTTGGTTTACAAATTTAGAAAAATTAAACTGTTTTTCGAATGTTTATGCTTCACAGGATCTTTTTTGTAGTATGTCATAATCTTTAAAATTAAATTGAAAGATGTTTGCTAACGTGAAACGTATACATGAGAAGTAGAGTTTTTACAAGATAGTATGTAGATATGGAGTCAAATTTCCATAACTTTCCTCGATTGAAACAACTTTTTTCTAATACAACATCCGATACTTCTCCTGTACAAATATAACTAATATAACTTTAGTTTTAAGAAATAAATTGAATTTTGAATGAATATCGTTTTAATTTTGAACAATTTAGGTACCAAGAAAATTTAATTTGTAGCTATAACAGCGTTTCTTTTAACATCGCCTTCTACAATCACATTAAATTTATAACACTAAGCTTTTCATAAATTTTGCTTTGTTGTTACAAAGTAATATCGAGATTAAATCGATATTCAATAGACAAGTCTACAAAATTGCAAACAAAAATTTCAAAAACTTAAATCGAAACACCTACCACAGACGAGTCTACAGAATTGCAAAAAAAATCTCAATCATATTATTGAATATACACGAATTGAAACAATGTTAAGTTAGGTAAGTTTAATATCTATTAACGATTAATTGGTGAGATTACCGCGATTTACATAAGATATAAACAAATTAGAAAAAAATAAATTTTGACACAATGTAAGTTCTATTGCGGTAGGTTCTGATTGCATGTCACATAAAAATCAAACCTTTTCATTACACAAAAATGAAAAAAAAAATCCCAATGGGGTTGGTTATAAATTTTACTTTAGTCGATGAAATTGTCTATTTAATGAATTTGTCGGGTAGTAAAATAAAATATAGCGTCGGAGAATGCATGACAAGCAGTAAAAACCACACAATAAAATAATGTAAAAGAAATTTTTGTTTGTTGATTTATTTGAAAAATGAAAATTAATTTTCAATATTGCGCAACAAATTAATAATATTTCGACGAAAACGATGACGCACGGTCGATTTAAAATTGCATTAGACATGCACTCTACACATGGTTGAGATAGTTTAGCTATTTCCTTCGAAACTATTTGACTATGCACTCACTCAACTTTATGATGGCAGTCGACAGTAGTTATGACTTAAGAAAATACAAATTAAGTCGTCCGAACAGTGTGCACTTTCTCTACGAGTCTGTCTGTTTGCTTTTTTCGGTCTTTCCAATGAGCAATTTAGAAGTTGTTAGTTTTGTAATATTCAAGTCTGTTTCGTCCGACAGTATAAAAATTATGTGTAATATAGTAGTTACAAAGGGAAATCCAAGCTAGGGAAAGCCCCGGTTGCACTATTTGATTTTTATTCGCAAGTTAGTTGCAGTTTTGATCGCTTTACAAAATTTTTTAAGAACTTTTTTTTAAGTAGGTTATTTTAATTTTTGTTAATCAAAATGTGTTTAGCACAATATTATCACTTCAATGATAGGATCACGTTTTTTCAAAACTTAACCCTGACTCTAGTATGTCCCCTTGATTTATTTCGGATTTTTTTTTAAGGTTCGGGTCTTGATAGCACAGAATTGTGTTAGTCTCTAATATTAAGCTAGAAGTTCCCAAATTCCACCTAGTTATGAACTTATCACTTGAGAATAAAAAATATATGTTAGATTAGAAGCAGCAACAGCAGATAATTTTCCATGTACTATTTTGAAGTTCAGATGTTTATTTGATTTATTACAAGGGGCAATATTAAGGAGATAACGATAAGTTAAGAAAAGCTGTTTACGCTGTAAGCGGCGAAAAATTTGGCACCACAACTATCTGGTGCGAATTTAGACGGTGCATGTAGTAGGTATGGTATAACTTACGCTAACGCTTTTTGATTTCGATTGGTTTGGGTTGAACAAATTTACAAAACAAAGTTCACATTTTGATGGGGGTTTTGAATATGAAGAACGGTATGATGTACAGGTCCTAATATAGCATTACTTTGTCTATTTTTCACATTTCTTGGATACTTGGCGTCTCTCAAATCAGCATTCTTTCCGGTCTATTCTCATTATTAAATCGAATAATATCAGCAGACAATATTGCAATATTTCAAGAATAAACATAAAAAGTCTTCATTCATTCATCCGATTCAATTAAAATAATTAAAGGAATTTTATTGGTGTACGCAAAATAATTACAACAAAAGAATACTCTATTAATTTTAAGCCAAAAAGACGTACGGCTCAACGCGGTCTAACATCAAAGACTCGTTTCTTATTCAATTTTCTCGACTAGCGCAAAAGTGAAGCTTTTTAGCACTTTTTACTCACTTGGCAGTAAATTTGCTACATGGCAAAATCGAGTTTTTTTTCTTTAAGATTATGAAAAAAGCCGGTTACTTTAGAAACCGGTTCCAATCTACAGCTGACAAGAAGAATTAATGCTCATCTATGAGCCTTCCTAACAATCTATCTATAAGTTGTTGTTTGTCTCCCTCTTCGAATAGGAATATCATGTATATTGATGAGAAAAAAAAAACATAACTCGATTTCACTTTTAGAATATCGTACTTTTAATTTGGGCGGACTTTCGTGAAAGGTTGATTCAGGGACTTCCAAAACTTCTATATTACAGATATTAGGAATTATAAGTAACTTTATCCAACAGGATGTCATATTTAACTTAGATTATTTTCTGTTTCTGTATTCCCAATAATGGTAATGTTCGCTTTTAACCTTTTCTTGACTTGTATATGGAGACAAGTCGGGGATAAAGGCAATACTCCAGACCGGATGGTTGAAAAAATACAGTAAAAAATACGTTTTTTTGATTTATGACTTTTAAACCACTTTAACTTGAATTAAAGTCAGATACTGTTAGTTGTCAAATTAATGTTAAAAATTTGAAAATAACTTTTTTTTCAATTTCTGGTAAAATATATGACAGTATATTGCCAAAAATCGTGGGCGCCAAAATTGCAAATAACTTATTATAATTATTATAACAAATATGTACTATAACTTCATATGACTTTGCTTAAGTTATTTTTCAGTAAACAAGTTAGAGCACAACAATATTTTGTAGAAGTCAGTTACATATATAAAATACAAGAATTATATACAATTTCTGTAAAAACAAATTCACATATGTTCGCATAAATGATAAAAAGTTTAAATTTATATAATTAAAAATACGATCATGTAAAATCACGTAAGTGATTCATGTAGATGAACCGTATGGGAATCATCTAGGCTACTCGCATGTGAAATATTTCAGTGCATCGTATTATAATTTGTTATATTATAAGCTTAAAACAATCGTTGACTTATAGATAGCGTTAGTGAGCGAGTTGAGCAACCTGACGCCATTTTTTTTTATTTAAGGGTTTATTAGTTGTTAACATTAATCAGTGCGATCATGTAAAATCACGATTCTCTAATAAATCTTTACGACGAATTGTGGAAACGATTCCCCCCTCCAGATAATTCACAAATAAGATACGTAGGTGATTCACATACGGTTCACCTACATGATTCATTTACGAATTTTAAAAGAGAACAATCAATGATTCACCTAAGAATTATCAGTGATTTCGTGTAAGATATACATCATTGACTTCATCTATCTGAACTGAAAATACTAGTTTGTTTTAGATTCTCGCATCCTTTTTGTCTGATTTGATTACAATTAGATGAATTTTGACCAGAATTGTTATTAAATTTAAATTACTCCGAGAGATCATCATTAATGTGTGTGACAAAAAATCGCGTAGCATATTTAAACTGAACAATCGCAAGTATGGCGTAAATATCGCTGACATAGTTATCATAGAAAAATGTCGCGTATTAAGTGGACTGGGCTTCAGTCGACACAATAATTAAATATTAATTTATTCTCAAACTCATCGAGTGTAACTACCAAAGAAAAACGATGGTTTAATGCAATTTGCACAGTTTTGTCAAGTGACACCCACATGTACCTAATCTTCCTGTAGGCGCAACCCCAGTTAGGAGACAGTGACGTCCAAAGATAGAAATTTTAATTGTGAATAATAGGGAAAGGTCGATTACAAAGTTCAAGTTCAACTCGTATACAGCTTTATCTAGTGCCAAGCCAAGCCTAGTTATTAGCGAGCTTTATCTATTACTTATTCAGTTTTAGATGCATACAACCAAGTGCATGCTAGCAAAACAGCAGACATGTGTATTGTATTTGACTCTAACAATCGAGAACTTGAGAATAATAAATTCATCGAAATAAAGATTAGCAATTCGGCTTGTTCTAGGGGATGAATTCTAAATTGGAGGTAACAAGAAGAGTCGGCAGATCATTGTCATCAGTTCTGATTAGCGTCGAAATAATAGATATTCTCACTAGGTTATATCGGTGCAATCATCTAGCTGTAACGGACTCACCAAACTCATTCCTTCATTTATCTTAAAACTTAACTCTTTTATTCTTTCTAGAGGAGCAGTTCTTAAAGTTAAATTTTTGGTTAAAAACTTTTTCGACAAACTTTTTTCCCTTTATACTTTTTGCCAAAAGCTAGCTTAACACTCTTACTACTCATCGCGATCTGGTGCGTGAGCAACGACTATTTTTTGACTTCTTTAAATAACACTTTAAACATTTTTGGCAGAACATTTTAAAATCCATACACAATATTTTAAGATCCATAGAAAATATATATGTAGTACAAACACTACGAAGCACTCAGAAGACATTTTTATCGAATCGCAAAATCCCCAAAACAAAAGTCAAAATGAGCGTACCACTGCCTTAGTTTTTTGAAGTTTTTTGAACGGAAATTTCGCCAAAAATTCTATATATAAATTGATAAAAGTTTAAAATTTTTCTTAATTCCCATGATAGTTAGGAACAAAAATAATTTCGTTTTTAACACAATTTTAATCTACATTACTGTTCAATAAATCATTTTCTTAGTTGCAGATTTAATGTGAGTTTAGGAACAAAAATAATTTCGTTTTTAACACAATTTTAATCTACATTACTGTTCAATAAATCATTTTCTTAGTTGCAGATTTAATGTGAGTTTAACACCAAGTATTTTTGACAAAATCAATCACTTCTTACTACAATATATTACATGAAGATTTTTGTTTTAAACGTTATTTTATATTTAGTAACAATTGTTTTATTTCGTTTAGGAAAGTTAATGCATATCAGGTTTTTTACATAAATTTGTAAAAGAGCTACTCTCGTTCGCAACCATGTTCTCTAAAAAATTCAAATAATTGGTAAGAATAATCACAGGGAAGATTTAAGATGAATAGAATAATCGTTAGTATAGCAGCAGTAAGATTGTATACATCTATATAGACCAGCACATGAATTGTTGATTATTGACACACCTTATTGCAGTTGAATTCGAAAAAAAAACATAAAATCTTATTAACTCTCATGTTTTAAGTCTGATCAACAATAAAAAACACACAAAATTGTTCAAAAACCAATAAGGAACCATTTGATTTAAGTTCAAACCGAAACTTTCCATTATCGAATAAATCGATCAATAATCCGAAAAATGGTCGACAATTTATTTCAAAATATTACGGAACAAGAAGAAAACTTTTTCGGACATCATCATACAGTTCGTGGCAAACCACCTCTACGTATGTACTCATATATTCCGGTGGTATGCGGAATACCGAACAAAACTACAATAATAAATAATCGAACCGAACAACAATACAATTCAAATTGTTTAATTTGTTGATTTTTATTATTGTTATTGCTGTTATTGTTGTAAGTAGAGTGGTTTGATAGTGAGCCTCGACGGTACCTACTGCCTCCTCCATCGTCAGTCTGAACAACACGCCTAAGCCTCCGATTTACTTTCGTTTGGTCAAAAACTTTCACTTTTTTCGGCTATTGCTTAAATTACACACGTTCGAAAGTGAACATAATTTTAAATTTTTATTTTAAATTTTTTTTTTTTTTTTTTGATTTTGTTAAACCATGGCCTACGGCAGAACATAACGAAAGAGACCATACGTGCAAAATACACGAATTAAAAAAAAAAATTTGATGTACATATTACATTTCTTTCGTTAGTAGCTACAGTAAGAAAATTTCCCTTTTTCTTTCGGACTGATATCGAGCATGTCTGCAATTTGGTTTTGTGTAATTTTGTTGCAAAATCGTAAGCGTTCTGACTGAAACGTGATTAACGTTTTACGACAAAAAAAGATGAACAAATTAAAAAGTGAGAGAGTTTAAGCACGGTTAAGAATAAGCAAAACAGTACAGCGACTAACTATGTCGTTTTTTAGTCTGGGAACTAATTTAAAGTATATTCTAGTTTGTTTTGGTTTCTTATTTCGCGATCGTGCGAATCTTTCAAATCTGTGGTGCGTAAGAAATGCGTGAGACTAAACCAGAACAGACACAGAATTGCGCCTAGTTGCTGATCCACTTTTTGCACGATTTCATTTTTAGCAAGTCCAAATGACGAGTTAGACTATAAAAAACATAGACTAGTTTCATTAGGAATCAATTTTATGAAATGAGTTAATGTAAAAGGTAATGGCTGGTTTAAACGACCTTGCAAAGATCGAACTTAATTTGAATGTATCATACATATTAGAAATGAGTAAGTGGTAGAAAATTTATTGTTGGTTACCACTCAGTCAGCCAAAAACATAGCAACTGAAACATTAATCTAGGCACCAAATATTTTTTTCAGGTGAATCCACTACAATACTTAGGCGAATCATTCACCACTCTGTTTTATTACTCGTAAGTGATTCATGTAGATGAACCGTATGGGAATCATCTAGAATACTTGCATGTGAAGGAAGCATCTCAGTGCATCGTATTATAAATATTTGTTATTTACCAGGTGTATAAGCTTAAAACGACCATTGAAACATAGATGGCGTTATTGTATTAAGCAACCTGGGGACGCCATTTTTTTATTTAAGGGTTCGTTAGTTGTTAACATTAATCAGTGCACATCGTCACAAATTTCATTCAACAACATACGTTTGTTCTGTGCTGATCATGTCTAATGTTTTGCCAAGAAAACTTGCAGTGAATATTTTTTTTACACATGTATATCTTGCCGAGATATGAAAAAGATGCCAAATTAATTTAGATTCACCTGCAGTGTTTGTAAAATGGCAAATAAAAAATTATTAATTATAGCGAAAATTAAAATTATTACCAAAAATTAAAACATATGTCTTACATCTGTTTTTAGATTTTCAGAAAACCAAAATAACGTCAATGAGTCTAAAAGCACAATTGATTTTTCTACATTGATATTCTTAGTTCTAATGTTTGAAATAAACAGACTTTACATTCGTGTACATCTAATTGTTGTATTTTAATGAGGATTAATCCTTTTGGACGCCATTTCAGAGATTAAATGTTTTCGGATTTTCAAAAAATTTCGGTGGAAGATTTTAAGTAGCTGCAGATATTCTTCAAGCTATTAGAATTATTTTGCCTACCACGTCCAATTTGTATTATTGAAGTCGGTTAAGCTAGTATTTCACTGTATCCAATTATGTCAAATATTCGACTATACAAATTTGACAAAAAGTCAAATTGTTTCCGTCGAAATAGACTTTGAGTAAAGCAAATAAAATAATGTGGTAAACAAAAATTTTACGACTACACTATGTAGCAGCATTTGACTAGAAGAACGTGTCAAATATTTGACAGTGTGGCAAACAGCGCCATAGCTAGCTTTATTTATAATAACTTAATTCACATCAATCGAAAATCATGAAAAATTATTATTTATTGAAAAAGTAATAACAACAATTTTATGTCGACGACAGCCAAAACAGTTTGCGCACTACGTAGAAAGCGTACGGTGGACAGACGGACTTTTGCACTTTATTTGTGATCTAAACATTTTTAAAACAATTGTTTTCTTTTTTTTAACGTTGAACTTCTACTTTAATCGCTGAATGGATTTATGCAAAATATTTTATCCATTTTCCTAAAATTTTAATATTTCGAACATGAGAAATATCTCAATTTTGAATAGAGTATTTCAATAAGAAAATTCCCAGTACCAATAAAGTCAATACAATCATATATGTATGTATGTGATGCAAAAACCCCAGCACATACCGCAAATACTGTATACCGCAAACATCGGAATGGTTAAGTTCAAGGAAATAATTTTCCACGTAATCTAAAACAGCAGACTGCGCAACAACTTTTCTTCGAGTAAAATGCACAAATGTTTCTATTACTCACATAATAATGCACTCATGTACTTGTTGAGCTCTGGTGCACAGTGGGTACACATTACGCGCAATTGCATGCACACTGTTCATATGTGTGCAAGTCCACATATCACTTACAGCTGATGTAAGTACGCGAGTATGTAGTTTTTTGCATGCGATTTTCTGCACGAATCATACAGAATCTTACGCGCATTACCTACATTTACTAGTGCGCGCAATACCTCATTATTCGCACATAAAATTTTCACTATGTAATGCATTTTTTGTCTGGTCAATTCGGATTAAAAAAAACAAATTCACTGCAGCCGTATGTACGGCTTTCTTCTTCTTCTGGAATTATGCAACTTCTGCTTCGCGATAATACCCAAGAAATGAAGAAAATTTATACCAACATTGTTTATAGCATTTCAAGATATTATGTGCGCACAAATTCAAATCGAACGTGTACTATGCATTAGAAGGCATTACGCGCGCGTACACTATTTTCTTCGATTACAGTCATCGCATAGGTAACGAGTTTTCTTTCAACAACACCGAAGACCGCCGTAAGACGGGCTGGCATATGTGACCGGTATACACGTTGCCAATTCAAGTATTGTTTCAGCGAAAGTATGTGCACTAGAATTACAAAATCTCATATGGAAATTAGCTTAAAAAAAACCAGGTTTTTAATAATATCGTCTTCACATGTGGATTACTGTGCTTGGTTTGAAATTAGAAATTTAAATGAAAAAATCAATTGCGAATTAAGATTGGTGTGCAATACAGACTTGGAGAGTAGCCTTGCAAGGTCATTGCAAGTATTGCAGATTTTTGAAATTGAATATTAAAGGTGGAAATAAGCTCAACTGAATGGAGCGGAAAGTTCAAATTCAAATATTGTCGGGACCAAACAAAACAATTTAATTTGTCGAAGATCTAATTTCTAAGCAACAAAAATAAGATCACAGCTCATCAGTATAAATAAAACCCGAAGGAAATTTGGTTTCAAAAATTTGTGAATACTAAGTTTAAGAAAAACCAAGTTGACCATCTCTTATCGGTTTATATAAAGAATGAACACTGTGAATTTTCAAAATTTTCATAAAACGTGTGATAAAAGTATCCAGAAAAATTTTTGTTAAAGTTCGAAAATTTCAATTATGTACATCTCTCTCAAAAATGAGTTTAAAAAAGTGTCAAAACTGATTTTATTGCATGGAAATTTTCAATAAACAATGTTTTACTTTTTATTTATAACCATTCACAGTTCTTTCCTAAGAAATTTTGTTAACCAAAAAAAATTTAAATTGGGGATTTTAATTTTGTGTATTTTTTGAGTATTTCACAAAATTTGATTGGTTATTAATTTGAATCATATAAAATCTTTAAGAAAAAAAATTTGAAGCAAAAGTAAATTGAGAAGATTGAAAAGAAAAACTTAGATTGGACCTTGGCTCGAGCGGGGAAGAAATATCATTTGATTTTCACATGCCATAGAAAGATATTAAACATTGCATCAGAATAAGCCCGAAAAGAACTGAAAAATTGTTATAACCTTAAAATTCGACCAACTCCACACCTGAGTAGAATAATTTTAAATTGAAATAACAGAAAGAATTTGCTTAAAGCGAATAAAACAAAGCTAAGAAACTAGGACCCCAATAAAATTTAGCAGAAAATTATAAATATAAAAAGTAAGCGAATTTAGAGTTTAATGGAAAAATAAAACAATCGAAAATATGTACAATACTGGCACTATTCTAAATATTAGTTTTTATGGCTAATAAACTTTAGGAAGTAGTTTCCATTTTACTGCCTTCATTCGGATAAACCGATAATTAAGTTGTTATTCCAATCAAAACAATTATTCTATTTGAAATATTTTTTACAATAATTATTAATAAAAACAAAAATTTACGAAGCTTAATATTACGATAGTTTCGGGTTTAGGTTAGAATTGTCTTATACCATGGATACACAGCTAGTATACAAACTATGGAATTGAAGTCATAGTACTGAAACTATGGAATGTTTTGACAGTATCTGATATAAGCAACTAAAGACATTTCGTCGCGATACTCGCCACACAATAGAGAAATGGCACAACTAGCAGTAAAATACATAGTATACTAGGTACAGATATCGAATTTGTATACCATGAAACAGGTTCAATACTAGATAGATACCAGTTCGTTTATTTCGTACATATATGTTTAGTATTGGGTGATACACTGCTGGTATTGACGATACTTTGATATAAATACCAGCAGTGTATCCATAGTATTAAGATGTAATACTTTTTCTCAAGAATGGAACGCAACATTTGATACATATATCTACTGGTAGGAAAAAATTAAACAGCGCTTAAAGACAATATTATTTACAAGATTTATATTGTTGTTATACTTATCAGTTAGTCATTTATTTGAATTTTTCATTTTAGCATTATTTTGGTAGAAGAAAATGTGTTTGATTGAATAAATTGAATGGTTATTTAAAATGATTAAGTTATATGAAGTTTGAAGATAAACTTAAGTTAAGAAAAGAAAAAAAACCGCTTTTTTAAAATGTAGTATCAAATAGTAGACGTAAGATGGAAAATAAATAGATCCCTTGAAGAAATAGCAGCAAAAGGGTACAACTGAAAAATTAATATGTACATTGGAAGAATTTTTTTTTAAGTAGGGTAGAAGATATTTGCAAATCCTTTAAATTGTGATAGTTTGAATCCTAACCTACTGCGGCCAAAATATTCTAATTAAACTTGATTAACTTCAATTTATATCTTATCCGTAGAAGTTATCAAAAATGATTGACTCCAGTATCTTTTTGGATGAAACATAAAGTTGCTTATGATGGATGTCTGAATTTTCTATGAACTAATTTTCTATGAACTAATTTTCTAACATTCTATAAAACGCGTTTTCTTCTGATAAATCACCCAGGATTAACTTGCAACTTTCAACAGCTTGACTATTTTTCTTATTTAACAAATAAAAAATACTAATATTCATATGCGATATGTACCTAACGTAACATGTGATAAATTGAGAATCATGCATATTTCAGATACCTATATTTTCCCCACATTTTTTCTAAGGATGATAGAGCACTGTGAAACCGTTGAATAAAATCAATACACAGAAATATATTAAATCATGGTGAATTCAGCAGGGCATTTTGTTTATGCTTCCGACTGTTACGACCACTTATTAACAAAACAACATGTTTAACGGTTATGTAAATTATGACTATGTCGTAGTTGTAAAAGATAAAACGTTTCCACCAAAATACATTAAACTAGTTTAAGCTTAAAATTGTTAGATCTACTGCGAAACACGAATTCTGAATTAAATTATTTCATTAAATCTTCTAACCTATTCATACCAACTGAGTCCGTACCAAGATTAATTTAATCAAATAAAATTTAGTACCTATTTCGTTAAATGTTATTCAACTGTCAATCCTTTTCGCAAAATTAGTGGATAAAACCGATAATTTCATATAACAAACTGATCAAATTCAATTATTACAATTTTGCCCGACTTCTGAGAGAGAGAAAAAAAAATTACAATAATTTTGTCAATATTGGAAAACTATACCAGGGAATCTAGAAAGAAAATGTAGACCTACTTGGTGGTATTTCATTCATATTATTTGTTGCGAATCGTGTAAAAATCTTACAGTATCGTTCGTTTCGTAGTTAACCAATGTAACTTTTGATCGTGAAATCGTGATCACCGGTAGGCTAGGCGATAATCTACTAATACTTGGATACAAATCTCAGACTTAAGACGCATAGTGCATGGTCTAAGCAACAAAGACTGATTTCAGTACACTTCAGTGTTCCGGCAGGAAAAAATTATTTTGAAAAATTGAACGAACAACTGTCATATCTCTACTAAAATACATTTAACAGTATGTTCAAAATTCATAAAAATTTATTTAATACAACATTTTTGACATAGAAGACTTAAACCAATTTTTTTCTATTACTTCTAACTATAATAATGAATTTTGTAAGATTTATCAGAACAATAATTCAATGTTTTAAGCTAAAGCTTTCTCAAATTAATGTACGTTCGTTTTTGAGGACGGACGAATTTTGAAGGGACATTTGTTTTTAACGATGTGCTAGTAAGAACAATGGGTGGATGTTTACAATCATAATCAATTGATTCTAAGTTCGAACGCTTTGTGCAATATCTGGATTTGGCAATTTTTGTATATGAACTTGACTTCATAATAAATAATATCAGCTTCAGAACACCACATATTCTTTGTTTATTTTGTTTATTCGAATACAGAAATTGTATTTTAAGCTTTTGTTAACACTAAATAAAATAAATTATAGATATTATTACTTCAAAAAATTTAACCAGTTTTATCACCCACGTTCCGTCAGATTTCATCTTGACCAAAATATTAACATTGATTTTTTTTTTATTTATTAAACACATAATTAATAAAAAGGTGCGAATTCTAGCCTGAGCACTAAAAAATTGTAAATACAAATGAAACACTTAAAACAAGATCATAATATTCAACGAAATATTCAACACTTGTAACTTAAAGTGTTTCCGCAATTCCAGAAAAAATAAATAAACCTGTTTAATGTTGAAAAAGAGATTTTTTAAAAACCCAAATTTTGCTAAAAGTCGGGTTTTTTATGCAAATAAAACTTGTAAGAAAAAAGATAAAATAACAATAATTTACGTTACCATTTAAATAGGCATGATGTCGCCAAAGTTGTTGCACTTGAAATTGTGTCCACCGGGTACTATCGTCACCAACGCCACCACCGCCATTCTGTTGTTGTTGCTGCTGTTGATTATTACTATTGTGATTCGGCGTATGATTATTATTATTGTTATTATTGCTATTACTGTTGCTATTCATGTGATGCAAATGATGATGTAAAATTTGGCTAGTTGGCGGTAAACTTTGATTAACATGATTGTTGTTTGGCTGTGATGGATTATTGTTATTGTTACTATTACTATTGTTGCTATTGCTATTATTACTGTTTGTATTACTACTTAGATTTATCGACTGTGCATTTGCCGTTGCATTATTAACTAAATGTGGTAAATTGTGAACAACTTGTAGCGGTAGCGTGTTCAGTGACGGTAACGTCGATGGTGGTTGCATCGAATTAAGTATTTGTTGTTGCTGTTGGTGTTGTTGTTGATGGACATTTTGAAGGATTTGTAGATGTGGTGATGACGTTGGCGCCGGCGGACCAATCGGTATAGTTTGTTGAGGTGGTAACTGATATTCCATTCTCATTAATACGGATTTCATTCATACAGTTTAACGAGAATATATTTGAAGAAAAAAAAACTTCTACGGAGTTTTTATTTCGCGAAATAATCGCAGGCAGTGTTTTAGTTACGACAATCTTGTAACAAAATAGCGCACAGTCAATCAGAGCACATCATAATTTAATCAATTCTATTTCATTTAATTTTTTATCAAATTTTTCAACTTGACTATCAGCTGATGGAATTATAATCAAAAGTTCACCACTGTAATAAAAAAAAACACAAAATAACACACACTTGTAGAGGCATCAACACAAAATTCACACGTTCTACTAGTAGTTTTTTTTATATTATTCTTCAGACTCTTTTTTTAGTAGATATCAGCACAGAACGTATCCGAACACACTACAAGTAATGCAGTACATAGCAGCGAATTACAGAAAAAAAAAATAAACGACAAAATAAAAAAGTTTGACCTTGTACGTGTTATCCCATGCGTTTCAAATGATCATTTCGTTTAAATACTACGAGTATATAATATTGTTAACTTTAGCGGCAAGTTTCAAACCACATAGATACAAAAATTCACTGGACTCATACTCCAGTACAACCATAACAGAAAAATAAAAACAACAACAACACAACACTATAATAAAAAAAAATGTTCTATCTCGTCTAGATGTAGCTGAAGAAGCTTTTAGCAGCCTAGCAAATTAGAATTTTCAGTTGTCTATCGCGAATTTTATTTCACATCACAAGCAACTACTTCACAACACGAAAATTTATTATAAACAAATTTTTTTTTCCAAACATTTATTTCATTAATCAACTAATCACAGATTCAATCCAATTGGATACACTTTCGAATAAAAGTCACACACGTACACTTAGTTTGGCTTCAATCCACTTTAATGTCCTTGCTCGATTCTTTTGTACCGTTTTTTAAGCGGGAAAATATGTCCTTGTTATTTAAAATTAATCGTACGTACGTAAAACACTTTTCAACAATTTTCATTCGATTTATTTTAGAAATGTTCCCATTGTAGCAACATGATTGCTCCTTTAATTAATTATTATTGCTATTATTTTTTTATTATTATTAACTTAATTTCTTTAATTTTATCATAAACCGTTTGATGAGATTTTTATCGTTAAAACTGATATCGATCGAGAAACCGCGATACAAAAGGCAAGCAGAAATTTTAACCGTCTTATAACTCGATTTGTTATTAACTAATTTAACGGACGATAATGCGATAGTGTCACAGAAAACGATGCATTAACCCAAACAACTAAAGCCCGAATGAAGTGAGAGTTAGAGTTTTTAGTTGCAGTGGAATCGTCGGGTTTTTCGTCTTCTTTGGGGGGCTTGGAAGCGTGTGTTGCGGAAAAAAGCGTCTTTATGTCGGAATAACCACTGGCTGGCGGGTTTGCTTTTTTTTCCTGAATAAAACTTCTTTTTTTTATAGATATGTACATACCGCTGTATATTATATATTTCGCGCCCGAACGTTAGTTCCGTACCTATAAACTCTATGGTGTACGCCAATACAACGATAATTCGATGTGAAAAAAGCGACCTGTTGTTTTCGGCTATAGTATGTATGAAGGCTCCCCCGGCCGCTATACACAGCTTGATAGAAAATTTTACTAGTTAGTTCGGGAGAAACTAGTGTGTGCTTTTTTGGCGCGATGTCTATAGTCGTGTTCACGTCGGAAATCGTTTCAAGCCGCAGGTCGAGCTCATCATCCGGCTCTACGGCCCATATCACATCACCACACAATACCACCCATCGCATCATATGTGAGCGCGCTAAGCTTTTAAGTTTTGTATAGATGAAGTGGGAGTTGGGCGAACTAATGTGGTGGTATTAGGTAGCTTTGCGGAGCGAGTGTTTTTTTTTATTGAATTTTTGTTACTAAAAAGCTTGTTGGTTCGATAGGCTGACATGTGAGAATCTTGAAGGTAGTGTGTGGATGTGCAAACCGATAATATTTGCGTCAGTTCAACATGTCTTTTGGCACATGTACCGCCAAAAAGGTAGAGTAGTAAAGACTGAACTATAAATCTTGAATTCATATTGTTGTTAAATGTACACACAGGTCATGGTATTATCGTAATACTGCGGTTTTCCGCCTTCCCGGAGTCTCAACTCTGACCAATAATGAAACTAGAACCCTGAGACTGAACAAACAATCGATCGAATAAATATAAATCTATGTTATCCGGAATTACTACTTACTGTTCAAGTCGAATTCACTACATTCTATTCAGTCCAATCAGAGGTCGTCCATGATAATGCACAAAGTGTGACTATATTATCTATAGAAACTACTGATTATTCTTCTGTAAGTCATAAAGTAAGTCTTGGGGCTCTTGCAGGGAAAGTCTTATCACTTTTCCAAAAAGGGGGCTCTTTGAATCGTGATATTTTCAGTAGAATAATCCAAATTGGAGTTTATTGTTTAAAAAAGTACTGCAATTTTTTCATTATGAAGCCAAATTTTTCTTAATTTTTTTTTAAGATTTTTTTTAAGTCATGAAAGCCCAACTGTGATCGATCGCTGCACTGGGTACTGCCATTGAGGACATTGCAGTAGAAAAACTTGCAATAGAGAAACTAGTTTGAATTTGGAGCCGTTTCTACCACTCCTATACCATCGGAATGCCCTGTATGCCATGCTGTCCAATATTTGACTAAAAAATTTGACTAAAAATTCTGTCAACATTTTTCCGTTCAAACTTTGCTTTGTCTAGACCAAATAAAATAATACGACAAATAAAAATTTGAAGATTACACTATGTGACAGCATTTTCAAATGAAATATTTGACAGGGTGGCAAACGATGTACTATTGTCAAATATATTACTATTTTCCCTGTGAAATCTCACATAAATAGTGTATCGTCATAACATATATAATTACATTATTCATTAGATGAAGGAAAGCAAGTAATGGTCTCTTAAACCATATTATAGTAAATTAGCAATTACTTCTAATGATATATTAAAACATAGTTTAACTTTATTTTAATAAAAAATTAGTTGAATAATATGATATTAGTATGTCAAACTAAAATTACTAATAAATTAATATTTTTTGATTCCACAATTAGCCCCTATTAGATGATTAATTTTATTTTTTATTTTTACAATCACATTTATTTGATATATTTAATGTTTTAAATTAATTTTTTTTTTTTATTAATATAGGTACCTCAAAATAATTCCCCTATCAAAAATAATTCTATAAATTGAAAATTATAACAATTTTATTTTCTGTGTTTGACCCCACTTCCTTATTATTCGTTACATTTTTGTTTACCACATTATTTCATTTGCTCTACTCTACACAAAGTCTATTTAGACAGAAAAAAATGTAGTAGTATTACTGCCCTATGCTCCAGAAGCAGCTGTAAGAAAACTGAAGTATAAAACCGAACACTTGATTTATATTTTATAAATACGTATTTCGGATAAATTTAATAAGATACTACACAGTACAAAAAATTCGTTGACTGTATTCGGTTTGAATGTAATTTTCAATTTTTGGTCAGTAAATTTTAATTCGCAATCAATTTAAACTTCGAAAGCGAAAATTCCCTGGATACTCTCTTGAATTAATGCTCTGGAAAAGTGTATAATTAGCACTATTTAAGATACATTTTCTAATGTCTCTCTTAATAAAATCCTTGGTAGATAGGTAGGAATCGAACCCTCGATCAATTCTGGTCTTGATGCGTAAGATTGACGCGAGTATCCACTCCGCCACCGAAAGCATTTCATTTCAGTAAAAACCCAAATCGAACAAAGCATCTTACTTCGTGGTAAAATTCAAAAAGAAAAGTAGAATTACACGAAAAAGAACACAATTTTCAATTCATATACATATGGTATATGTAGTTAATTTTACACGAAATTTTGCGTAATTTTGTGAGGCTTTTAATGTAAATTGTACAGTTCAGTTGAAAAGTAGATCAATAATTTATTAATACTGTGATAAAAGTGATTGAAGTACCTACTCTTACTTGAAAAAATTAAATCTATGTATAGCATAGGTTTTAGTAAATTTCATACAATTTGGCGTGTAAATTCTGTTATTGGTCAATACTCGTTTATGCAAGCTACACGAATGTTTCAACTTACTCGACCTTACTTTTAACTCAAAACAAATCGCAGTATGTTTCTAGGTTTTACAATTTTCTGAGTTATTAATTGAATGCACTTATTTTTTTTTTAATTCTAGTGACAGTTACTAGAAGAACTCACAAGAATTTACACTAATTATACTTTATTATTTTAATAATAAAGTATTTCTATATAAAATCATTTATATAGTAAATTGGGTAAAATTTGTTGTGTTCTGAATCGGTCAATAGCTTCAATATTTATATCGGGTGCACAAAATTTAAATTTAACAAAATCTAATTATTTTTTTGAGATGTTAATTTTGAAACCAATGAAAAACAAAATTGTATCAACGTGTTTAATGTCAAATATAAATGGCTTGAAATTTGTATGCTTGCACGCGAACTTTAAAATGTATTTCGCTAGATAGATGAAAACTTTACTGCACTATTTTTACAATACTTAAAAAGAGTTATTAGAATGTGATTGAAATTAAGACATGTTTTTTCATGTCAATTAATGTCATAAAAATTATTATCAAAAAAATACGGGCTTTTTTAAAAAAAAATAAAAATCTCTTAACTCGGATTGACACCTCCAAAATATAAACTAGTTGGTACAATTGCATAATAATTTATAAAATTAATACATTCGTCATGCCTTCGGAATAACTAAACGAAGTCCGTAATTCTTCAACACTTTCTAACTAACTGAGTTCGTTCTTTTCCCATAGCAATTCAAAGAAAATTTATAATATCATATTTATTTATATCTTACACCAACTGCTTAGTATTTCTACGTACAATACGAATTCTTACAATAAACGCAATACAAAGAATAATTAAAAATAAATAAATACCTGCATTCGCACGATAGTGAAAGTATGTTGCGCAATTGAATAATAATTCTAACAAGATTATTAATTCCAATAGTTCACTTTCTTGGAGTCGGTACAGTTTAATTTCAGTTTTCTTGAAGAAATCAGATACTACTTAAAGATTTATTTTATAGTGACTAATTCTTATGTCACTTTACGTTTAAATGCCAAGTAATTGTTACATTGTTCTTTATAGTATAAATATGGTATTTACGTTGTTAAAGGAAAATTCCACTAGGCACTTTGGCTAAGCTGGGATTTGTAATTTTTTGTTTCTTATACGTTGTTTTAGATTTTCAGGTACGTCAGTACTAATCAACTCCATATTACAGATTTAGCTCTTTTCAAAAATCTTCTTTGATCTTAGATACTCCAAATTTAGATTAAAATTAGTGTTGTTTTTTTAAAGTAGTACTATGTTCAGACTACAAGATTAACGCGTTTAAATTGAGTTAAGTGCGTTGAAAACTCTTTCCGAACGTGGCTACGAAAACACGTATGTAGTTGCATCTTTGTTTCAAACAATTTAGAAAGCATAAATTTTCTAATGAAACACAGCTGAGTATTTAGTTGTCAAAACAAATCAAGTCAAGCTATCATATACGAGTATCACTACTTTTTTAACAAAGTAAAATTACCTAATTAAACGCGTTTAAAACGCATAGTCTGTAAAGGGTATAATATGTACTAACTAAAAATTAAAGTGAATATTAAGATTCATTTTTTTCAGTCCTGTACCTTTGTAGGTTTCCAGATAAGAAATTTTGTTATTTTTGTCTCAAGAACTGATTACACTAGGAAGTTGAAACTTGGAAGTAATTTAGATATAGATACTTATAGAGAATTATCAGCATGGCTGTTTGATTTGATTGGTTTGATTAGCTAAAACTTAAGGGTCGAGGTACTTTAAAATATAAACATATGTTCAAACGAAATCATACGAATTCCGTCATATTTCTTACGGTCAATAAGATATCGGCTTGAATTTTACTTCTACATGAATTTAAACATTTGTAATTTGTATATAACTAGGTAGGTAAATTTTATTCAACTCTAAAAAAAATTGAATTATAAAGACATCGACTGTAAATTAAATTAAATTAAGTATTTTTTTCTTTTTGAATTTATTTCGATTTTGTTATAATATTATTTTTAATATTTTTTCGGTGTGCATTACTTTATTTATTTTTTTTTTTCAATTTTTATAGCTTAAAGTTATTTTATGTATCTAGCCCATATTCATTTTATTTTATTTATTAATTTGTATTTTAGTTTAACTGTCCATTAATCGTTTTAATATTTCATATTATATTTGAAATTGGTAGACAATTTCATTTGTTGAATTTCATTGATAAATAAATAAAAATAAAATAAATAAAGTATAAAATTTTCAAAAACATCGCGCTCAGTCTTCAATAGGCTCATATTATCGAGAGTATTAATATAGGTATTGCACCTTTTTTAAATTTAGAGAAAAAAATTAATTTAATTTTTTATTTCCTGATATTATTTTGATATAAATTCGTTGGTGATTTAACCAAGAAGATACAAATCACTCCGACATTAAACAATAATAATTAATGTTATCTTTACAATCAAAAATTTGCAAAACAACTTTGTCTTTCGACTTCAAGTTCAATATAAAACTAATCAGTTGTATGGTGTGTAGTAGGACTTAAAGAATCTTAAGGGAAACTTGCCCAAACCACCAAAGCCCAAACCCCCAAAGCCCAAACCTCTTAAGATTACCTTTCTTAATGTTGAGTGTACTTTCAGTGAATGTGAAAAATTGCTATTGTTAATGTATGAAAGGAAGTAAAGCACATCCGCTAACTATCGCCAAATATTTATTTGTAAACAGTAGTAAAAACTTCCATTCAGAGTGGAAATCGAAGGAAAGGAGTTTCTTCAATGAAATTAAAAATATGCAAATAGAAAACGTGCTTAATTCATTTTTCAAGCTAAACACAATTTCCTGGCTCGAACCGGCATTAGGATATAGTTTTTACTTTTTATTTTAAGGAGAAAGTCATCATATATCTAGGACGAAGAACCGAACCATGGTCTTTTAAAATTACTTTTTGTCATATGAAAATTTTACATTACCTTTGAAAAGTTTTGCCTTTTGCCCATACCGAAAAAACTCACCCACTAATTTTCTATTGTTTATTTTTGTCAATGTTAGGTGTGTGATGAATTTAAAACTTACCTGAAATGAAAGAAAATTCAGAAAAATTAGTATATTTGGTTTGGCATAGACATTTTTTAATTTTAGGGAACTTACTGTTGGGTGGGAGTTGTTATAAAAAAATTAGTTTTTAATAAATTATTCTGCATATCAGGAAATGTTTCGGTAATTTTACCAATAGGATAAAAATTAAAAATTGCTTTAAAAACTGCAAAATAGTACTGCATAGTTTTAACCTGTAATGTAATGTAATGGAAACTTATGCAACTAGATAAGAAAGTTATTTGGTCAGATTAAATTTCGTCCGCCAACGTTCATAATCTTAATTAAGAATTTCCCGATTTCGAAAAGTTGATCTTGTATCGGAACACGATTGATTGAACCGATACGAGAGTTTTACCAGAAAGAATTTAATGATAAATTTTTATAAATTATCACGTAGGTTCCCGGGTACTTGTACCATTACCTAAACACGTTCTCGTCAGACGGCATAATATCATTGATTACATGAAAAAACGTGTAAATACTACAGAAATTTCCTTAATTCTTCGCTTCTTAAAAATTACTGCGATGGACTGTGAATACCGCCCGTCATATCAAGCACTTTCTATTTCATTAAGATTAGTTTGAAAAATGTAAGTGCGAATCCGTTGAGTTTATTAACGACGAAGATTTAGCGGATATTATAAGATGCAAATCATCCACTCTAAATTTAATGTCATGCTGAATTTTACGAAATTAAATTATTTTATTTCCCAAAACCAAGTGTTTGTTGGATCGAGGAAGTAAGTACCTACGATCGATATATTAACCTGGGGTTGATGATGCGAGCAACTAATGGACTTTTTAAATAAAATTGAAAAGTTATTAGTTAATCTTTCTGGTATCATTTTAGTTACATCATGTCGGCCTTTTATACCGATATTACGATGATTTTTTTTAAACAATTCTCGGTTTTACTATATTATGGTAGTCAGTGCGTGAATTGAATTTTAGCAGTTATTTGTTCAAATTTATCGACTGACATGCTTTTTTTTGTGAAAATAAAATGCGGAAAACACAGGTACTATGTTTCAACAACACCTACTGTATAGAATATGTCTAAGCAATGCCACTAGCTATAGGTATGTTTCGGATAGTAGGCATGATACACCCTCTGACGAGTCTATGTCATCCAATGAAGAACAGCTCCTTCTGCATTAGGCTTGGAAAAGGAAAGGATATAACGATAGAATTTTTACAATTACAGTATTTCTCGATAATTGACTAAGAGATTGAGAGTGCTTACTGACGAACTCTTTACATTTCTAGGGAAATTTCAAGCAACGCCTAAAAACCAGTTCTGTCTATATTTCGACCAAAACTTTTTTATTGAAATTCAAAAAAATAAACATAAAAAACCTGTCAAGTAGGTACCTGTCCACACCATTAGATTTTTTTTCAGAACGCGTTTTTAATGAGACGTGGTACAGGTTACAATGAAATTGAAAGCCTAAACAAAAAGTGGAGACGCTTGGAACGCTATTTTTTAAGGTCCTCGTTGATGTTTCGGGCTTCCGCCAAAATATAATAAATTTGAAACAAAACAATTGGTTTTTTTATATTATAATTTGAGACATCATTTTTGGGAAGATCTATCTTTCTTAATGTCCCGTTCTCGTATTCATTGAAGGACGATGGACCAAGTGAAACAACGATTCGAAAATCAGTTGCCACAATTTCGCTCTGAGTAAAAGTAGTGACCCCGACGTTATTTGAACACGTAACTTTCTAAAGTCCTGGACTTACTACTCTACAGATTTAATATACGTAGAATGGGTACAACAAAAAGGCATTGAATCCATCCGGCCTCAAATGCTAAATCGTTTTTGTTTGTAGAGTAGGTAGGTATGCAGTCATTACAGATCTTCAGTTCTGTCATGCAATTCAAATTTTGAAATGGTCAAAAATTTCTTTAAGATGCCTTTACTTTTCAAATCGGCCACCTACCGCAAGAATCTACTTCCCAGCTTCAGTCCGAAATAATGGAAAATTCTTTCAGCACGATGATTGTCCGATAATTGCCATATGTCAGTCAAAATTATAGCCTAAATGTCTCCACTTGCTGACAACAAGTGGTGCTTCAATTCCCACCGTTGTTCCACCCAATCTGCTATAATTACGCTAAAAATGCGAAATAAATGCCGTATATCACAGAGATTCAATGGGTTTATTTTTTTTTTTCCTAGTTCCTCGTTTACTCATTACCTACTTTCATGAAAGTGAAACACAATAATAGGCGAAGTGTAAAGAGTGTAACTATCGTGCGATAGAAGATAGTCGAAACGATCAGTTCGTGTAAGACGGCACGAAAAGACGGAAATACATAAGACCAAGTCGAGAAGTAAAATGCTTTCGATTTCATTTCAGGTCTAAAAGTAACCCTAGATCATAAGACAACAAATCCACCAACTATGTTATACCTACCTTGGCTATCTACTGGCTTTTACAAAATATGTTAAATACGTGAGTATTGGCGTGTAGGTACTGACGCGATCTTAGACCGATCGAGGAGGTCTTAAAGACGCGGATCGTGATCGAGTTAGGTTCGGTGAAAGAAAAAGTGAAATGGCCGAAAGAGATAGAAAGGAGAAGTGTGTAGTATAGTCAGTCAGGCAGCGCGTCTTTTTCTGTATAAGAAAAAAAATAAGTATATAGGTATATAAAAAGATTGCGCGATCTGTACGCGAACTACCTAAGCAAAAGCGCCGAAAAAAAACTGTTTTAAATGAAGGCGCGCTCGAAGATCTGCGCTCAGAAAGAAGTAGAGATGGCGTCGATGAAAAAAAATCGGTCAAAAAAGAAAGGGACGAGGAAAAGATCTTAAATATGTACGGTTATCGGGTTTTTCGTTTTGGTCTTTCAGTTTCGATTTTCTTCTTTCTTTTACTGTTATAGACTTCAGAGAAAAATTAACTCGTTTTTCTCACAGGCGTACCGAACGAACGAACGTCTTGGCCGTTGCTACCAGTTTGGCGCTGCTGTAGTATTCGCTTCGAAATGGTCTGTTTTTCTTCAATCTTCCGCATTTTAACCAGATTGCCTACTTGTGTGTGCCCGCTACCAGATTCAAATTCGAAACGAAGGGAAGCCGTGCAATTAAAACAATTTCGACTTTTTGTCTTGCGTTCTTCGACTTCTTTCGCTATAAAGTACCCGGAGCCCACGCAGAATTTTTAAGTGCTTTTCGAGCAATTTTTTGAAGAAAGTCATGAAGCATGCCTACCAACTTACCTGGCCGATGTCTGTTGTACCTTCTACGGTTCATTGAGTCGTTGAAAGGTTTATGTTGCTCTTTTTTTGACATATTCTTGAAGGAAACATGAAACTGGAGTAAAAGTCTAAGTAGGTACCCGAGTTGTTTATCAAAAATAATAAAGTAAATATTGTTAATTGCAACGAAAATTAATGTGTACATTTCGAAAGTCGAACAGATACAGGATCTTTTATTTTTATTTTTTTTTATCGTGTCGCATCTACTTAATCTAATTTAGTACTTGATTTTGTTACCTGTTTTAATATGCGGAAATATTGACTGCCATATTTGATAAAGGCAAGCGGGCAAATCGGGATGGCTTGTGATGCAATTGGATGAGCCAAAAATGATTGGAAATGTCTAGACCAGCGGCTACTATTATGTGAAATCGAGAATTCGATAATTAAGTCGATAATGGAGTAGGTTAAGCGAGTTTATAAAGAACATATCTTTTCACTTTCTAATCAAAATTATTTTGAATCTTTTGAGAGGCAATGATTTTTGCGTAATAAGGGGATTTAATGAGCAAAATTTCCGTATGTTCATCATTAACTGAAAACTGGAAAACAAATTTAATCGGATTGGGTATCGAGGCGATTACGTCGTTTCTAGTTTCCGGGAATCGGTAGCAAATAGTTTTTTTTTCTCTGAAGAAGTTTTAAGATTCCGCTCCTAAGTTTTAATTTCCCCATAGAAAAATATAAAAAGAAAACAATTTCAAAATTATCGAAATTAAAATCTTTAAGGCGTTATTTCATGTCAAGAAGTGTACGGCAAAATCGTCAAAATTCTTCAAAATTATTTTACAATTTTTTATTTTATTTTATTTAATATTTCCGTTCTTTTTTTGTAAATTCAAAATGTATGTTTCTTTTAGCTTTTATTTTAAAAATCTTTAATTGCAAGAAAAATTACTGCTTGGCTACTTCAAGCAAATTTCAGTTCAGATACTCCGTCAAAAATATTCAAAAACATTTCTAAACGTCGAAATTTTGGTTTCAACCATAGAGATATAACTAAGGGAGATGGCAAGACGCCGTTTCTGTATAAAGCACTTTGTAGCACTTTGTAGCACTTTGTAGCATTTTGATACAAAATTTAACATGTTTGTATGGAGCGTTTCATGCGCGGTGGCAGTGAAATGCAAATAGTAGCGTAGTATTTAAAAGTTGGGATCAATACCGGAGTATAACATACATGTGAGTAAGATGCTTCTGTAGCATAGTGAATATCGCCGGTCCTTTGCGAAAAATCGTGCGGCTTCAAAATAGTCCTATTGTGACTTCGAGGTTAATACCATCAATGGCTTGTTGATCACCGGTACCTACTTGAGAATTTAAGGATTTTGACAATTATGATATTAGAAAAAACAGTCAAAACTTTGTCAAAAAATTATCGAAAAAAAAAATTAGAATCAATATCGTAGTTTCTCTCCCTTATGACGACATTTCAATTTTGAAATCTTCATTGTGACAGTTAAATTTTTAAAATCTTAAAGACATCGGTAGATTATTGGTTAGCGGCTCTAGCAGCAACTTGGGGAAAATTGCTATTACTATATAACAAGTTCAGCTAATCTACTGTAAACCGTCAAAAGTTTTCAAAATAACGAAATTTGAAATTTTGTTGATATTTTTTGAAATTTCGCTTTCGATATTTTGTGATTTTCAACATTCTTCACAGAAATTTTTATTTTACCTTTTAAAGACGTGCCTAAATAAATTTTCAAATTAAAATGCACCCTCTGAATACGAGGCCCCTTTTATATACATATATTAGGATTACAACTTTCTATTATAAAACGATTGCGTGTCAGTTTATTTTTGCCACAAATATTTTACAAGGTATTAATAAAAAGACTAATGAAAGAACGAAAATTAATCAACAAAATTACGCAAGGCTTATTGTTGCAAGCGTTTCTTGAAAAATTATGTTTTTTGAAGCGTTTTCCCAGTTTTCTCGCCAACCACCAGAAATTTCGTGAGATTAATAACAAAAACAAAATACGAAAATTTACATTCACGATTTTACGAGCTACTACGAAAAAAACACATTTGTCGCATCGCGTTGTAACGGCTTTTGGTAAAAAATTACTATCCATTGAAATCTACATACTGAGTGCTTGCATCAGAAAAATAATACGTACAAAGAACACATTAACTAATAGATACGAAATTCCTGTCATTCGAATGTGAGTATTCTAAAGGGACACGAAAAGTACACTATCAATACGACCTGGTTTTTATACTCCATGTTCAAATAAGGGAAGTAGTTTTTTGAATGTCAGAAATATGGCGGTAGCTAAAAGATCCAATACAGTATTTAACTAATTGAAGCTTTGTGATAATATATTTTTTTTTTGTATGATTCCAGAAGCTATTACAAAATTACATTTTGTCCACGTTGAGAAATTGTTTTTTATAAGTAATAAAAACATCTCACGGCATTGGTTTTCGCCACCAAGATGAAAACTACTGAAAAGGGTTAATTTAAAAGGGTCTACATTGTACAAGAAATCTTTTGCAATTGTAAACTATTTGTGTAAAAATTCCTCTTTATTCCTAAATATTTTAATACAACCATTTATACCAATATTTCAATTGAACTAATTTTGAAGTATAGTTCCGCCTGGTGAGCAGTTCTTAATGCAAAACTCTGTTTAACATAAATATCAACTTATTTGCAATAAAATTTATAAATAAAATAAAAATACAAAATTTTCAAATAAATCTTTCAAACTTATTGTGTGTTATAGCCGATAGCTAATATTAATGTTCTTTTTTATATTATGATTTTTTTTTGTTCCGATGAAAGACTTTCGATTTCATTTTCGGAGCCCAAAAATGTAGATACATGCGATTTTCTTTTCCGTATGATATGTGTGCGTTTTTCTATTGCATATACACGTGAATCTAAAAATATTGTCTATTAATCTCGAGGGAAAAAAGTGAAACTTTTGATGGAAACTTAAGAAGCTGAGTAGGTTCGTGTTGTTTTTTTTCTACTTCCTCGTGTACGTTTTGTTCGAAGAGTTATGTTTTTGGTTTATATTTCGGATAAATACACACAAAGATTTTGATTAATATGAGAAAGTTATTCATCAACATTGTAGTATTGTTGATTTGAAGAAGTGCTGAATAGCATGTTTGGATATTTTTTTTTTGTATTCCGAATAAATTTGCTACCAAATTAGTTATTTTGTAAAATGTACGCATTTAAATTTTATTGAGAATGGTAATTGATTTAAAATTGAGGTAGGAGGAATATAATACATAGTTAATAGATTTTTTTTATACTTCGATAAAAATTTTAAGTGAAAAATAATGTTTAATACAAAACTGCCGGTTTATTTTCAATAAAAAAGAAGGTTTTATTGTAATTTGTTGCACTTTGTGTTTAGATGGACGTTATTAAATTAAGAAAACTCACTGTCAGTATTAGACTATATGATACGCAAATTATTCACTATAACGGGTTACAAATTCATTTTCGCTTACAATTATCAAAACTATTTAAAAAAAAATGTATTTTCAAAACATTTTTTTTAAGTTTCCAGTATATTTCATTTACTTTTCCAGTAAAAGTACACGTTTTCATCACTTTTACACGAAGTTACTTAGTATTAGTAAAGTATTTATGTACTTTTCAACTTAACCGTAGAATTTATAGGAAAAGACCCAAATATCGCAAAATTGCATGTAAAATCATGCTTTCGAAGTTAAAATCTACTGATTGCAAATTGAAATTTACTGACCAAAAATTAAAAATTACATTAAAACGTACTATTACATCCCAATGTAAAAATTTACTTGAAAAGGTGTGGTATGTTTGCCTACTATCCAAAAGATATAAAATTCAATTTTTACTGTGCACTTGCAGGTTTCCACATGTGTAACCTCCCAATCTTTCGTATAAATAGGTTCATTCGAGTTCAGAAATTAATTAATTAATTAATTAATTTTGAAAATCTTTTCAAACACTTTCATCGACTCATGCATGCACTATAGAGACTACAAAAAAATAAGTCCAAAAATATTCCTTTTCTTAAGTAGAGTGAAGAGGAGCTCCTTTTGAAACGAAATAAGAAATTATTTAAGGGGGGCCACTATCGAAAAATCGATTTTTAAATTTCGATTTTCTAACGATTTTTTAGACAAATTTTAAACTTGTCACTTAAGAAGGGCGACATTTGGCCAAAAATCGATATATCGGGGAAAAAAAATTATACGTACTCTTCTAGCTGTTTTTATATACTTTACCTAAATATGTAGGTATAATCGGAAAAAATTCACTGGCTCATTATAATTCAAAAAATCCAAAACCACCCCTCACCACTGTATTTTGCTATTCCTATTAACATTTTTATTTTGGTGCAACGAAATTATTTTTATAAAAATTGATTTTAGTAGCCACATTATATGTATGATTGGTAAAATTGATAATGCTTGCCAAATTGTTGTGATCAAAGACTTGACCGCGTATTAAACTGCACGCAGCAATGGTAAATATTAAACTGTTGTCGTTGTCAAATGTAGTCAGATAGTTTAATATTCGAATTTAAGTTTGCAATTTTTCGTAGGGCATATTTTGCCTGCAACATTTAAATGATTTTTTTTTTTGTAAAAAAATTTTACTTGACAGCAAAGTTACAGTCTAACACAAACTTAATTCAAGCTTATAAACATATAATATTATATTTTTCTATAAGATGATACTTATAAAGCACAAATAAGAAAATTGAAAAGAAGTTATTGCGAACTTCTCAAATAGGTATTTAAAAGTTTGTATAAAAAAGACGATAAGAAAAAAAAAATGTCATAATACTTCAATTAAAAAGCTACAACTTTTCCTTTCAATTGCGCCACATAATTACATTTTTTTACCAATCAGAAATCTTGTATTTGAGCACTTTTCCGCCCAACCCGGAACAGAACTAAACTCTTGTGTATCGTCACCAGTCGTACTAATCATACAAGCCACCTACTTATAATCAGTCCGAAAAAAACTGCTACGAATATCAAAAAGTGAACCTTCTATCTTCTCAGTAACGAAGAAAAAACCTGTCAAAGAAACTTTTTATCCGCCTGCAAAACTCGCCTTAAAAACTTCTCTCACTGATTCTATATTAAATCGTCTCGGTTCCCGAAATACGGCGTTCAGGTACCATTCCGACTACTTTTAAAAACGGCATTCCAAAAACACTTTCGCTTTCCTATATCGCCGACACCAACTTCTTCTACAACAACACCCAATCCCATTTTGGCCATTTGAATATGAAAACGAAATCTGATTATTTTTTTTTTCCCAAAGTCTTTCTAAAAACCAAAAATCTTATCACGGATGCAAACTTGTTTCTTCGAATAAAAATTAAGAAAAAAAAAAATGTTTTTCCATTTTTCGGTAAAATGTTTCGATTTGAATTTATTGAAAAAACATAAATCCAAAGGTGGAAAAACAGCGACAAGCGCCGCTTGACCCACAACTTTCACTGAAACTAATGATCACCTCAAATCAAGCGCCGCAAAAAAAATCCGAAATCTATACGTACATTTATTTCTGTCTTGATTTGATCTCGAATATGATCTTAGAGCACCTTAAGAAAACATCGAAACAAAAATGACCCTTGCCGACCAAGTGCTCGGCATGAAATGTTAAATTGCGATCATTTCCGGGGATGATGATAAGTCCGAAATTGAAAAACAACAGCACCGTAGGTGTGAAAAACCGTGTATAGTTATATTTAATTAAACTGAAGTTGTGGGACGACTGCAAATCACTGGGTACCTTTCTATCCGATTTTTATGCGATAGGTAAAAGTAAGCAACTGATAGCAGAATATTTACAGATTGGACAGGCTGTAAACTGCATTAATGGCCTCGAAGACATCAATTGAACGCAATTGAATTTCAAATTCAATGAAATCAATATTTAATCGATTCCAAAACTGTCATTTCTTAAGAATAGTTCGAATGGTGTGGCAGCGAAATTTTCCTCAAAGATGGCTTTGTACCTCAAGACGAATCCGAAGCCATGAGAAATGCGATCGATGCTGTGAACGGACAGCTCACGTGGATTTACACGAATTTTTACATTAAAAAGAGACATAGTCGTCTGATGGAAATGAAGTAGCCTACCGACCTACCTAACTATAACTACCCCAAAGACAAGACGCTACGAAGCAAACCATTGAATAAGTTAAGGCTAAGTGTAAAATTGATTTTATAGTACAGACGAGGTAATGCTATCGAATTTGTTGTTATTCTGGACTTGCAGTTTGGTAAATCGATATGCCTGTTTTGGGCGGATATCCTGTCGTCTTTTTTTGCATCCATATTTTACGACTTCTTAAACTATAGTTTGTGCGATATGCAATTTAGTATATCATTTAAATAATAACGTAATAAATCCAATGATCCTTTCATAGCCGTTCCACCACGAGGCTGCAAGACTAAAATAATATTTCCGAAATAAAAGAAGGCGACTGAAATTCTAACTCAGAAATATCTGTTGTGCCGTCCTATAAATCAATTTTTGCGAACAATACACATTTTTATTTTAGACTATCGAATATTATAATTCCAAATTCTTTTGGAAAATTACTATTTGTTTATATACATATTTTGGTTTAGTCAATAAAAATTTCAATCCTCGAATGGTGCATTTGTCGACAACATCCAATTCATTAATTTCAAAATTTTGTGTCGTACACAAATAAATCAAAATTGCAATTATTTGTGCGAAACGAAACGAATTTAAATTAGGTAAAGTTCTCAATTTTCGAAATTATCGAGAATGTTGTTTCCCATTGCAGAGCTATAATACAATAGTTTAATATTTTTAAACTTTTGATATTCTTCAATAACATTAGTTTTTATAGATATTCTTGTTCCCTATTTATTGTAACATCTAAAATAAAAGAAACGGCTGCAGATAAAGAAAATGATTTAATAATATAAATATTATTATTAATAAAAAAAAACCTAACACAAAAAATATAATTAAATAATAAAGCAAACAAGTTTTAAAATTTAAAAGCAGTATGTACTTTCTCTGAGGGCTTTCTTTCTCTAACAACTGTTCTCAAAAAATGCACTATTTAAAAGGTCTATTTGAAAAGGAACATACTTCTCGGAATATGGTTTATTGGCACCTTCGTTGATATTATAAGGGGTGTAACGTAAGGCATCTCCTAAACCAAAACATAAAATATTAGTCTTTTATAAGACAAGCTCTTAACTAATAAAATTTTAGTATTAAAATATTTAATGTGAGTTTCCGCAAACAGATAAACAAACAAATAAAAACTATATAAATTTTGAAATTAAATACAATGTTCACGCCTCTTAGAGAAACATTTGTCTGATTAATTTAAAAAAAAAATCAGACATTAATCTAATGAACAATTAGAAACAAATCCAATTCATCGGGTAGCTTTGGATATATTTCAGTTTAGAGAACTAAAAAATCTAATGTTATCATGTTTGATGCATTAAAATTTAAAATCAATTAAACACGAATTTTATCACGCGTAATATTAATTTTGTAAATTTATCAGTGCAAACTTTAGCTATATTACATCAGGTTAATAGCTTGAAACTGCTGAGCACCAACTTAACAGAAACATTGTACAATTACTTTTATAAATACTTATTTGGAACGAAATAAACATCTATCTATCTATCTATCTAACTTGAAACTATATAAGATTAAACTTGAGACTTGAGACACCTTGAACCAACGTAATCGCTACGTCTCAAAATTAAATTGGTTTTCTTTTTGTGACTAATTTATTTTGCGATCCTCAGATAAATTTCTACCCTTAAAGTTTTTTAAAAATTTGTCTTTATATTGGAAACAGCTTGTGCTCGAAATAGCGCAGATCATTTTTAAACTAAACTTTGTATGAGTAATAATTAGATATTAGCAATAAAAATTATTATCATTGCTTTATTATTAATAAAGCAATGACTAAAAACGTGACTAGAACCAAACTGCAATTAAGGTCGTACTTATGTGGTTTTATTAAATCGGAACCAGCCCATAGGGATTTTATCAGGGGTTGAGATATTCCTCTAAGAACTGCAACCATGTGTCTATTGTTATATTACCCTTAGGGATTCTCGCTTAATGGCAAACTAATCCATTTTTTTAATTTTTGTTGGAAAGTTAATTGATAAGATACCCAGAGTAGAACGAGTGTTCCCTTGGGAAAGGTCGTCAAATATGCATATATTCTTAAAATCAACAGCAAAATGGGTTTTTATAACGTACGGAGTACTTTTTTTTTAAGTAGTAAATGATATCACGCAAGTCACTCGGGATGACGATAATAGGACATCAATTGCTAATTTTTTCGGTTCTGAGGCTAAGATTTTCCCCGAAACATGAAATAAATACGTTTATAGCTGAAGGAGACCTTATACTCGTAAATTGTGCAGAATTTATTAGCATGTCAAACAAAAATTGCTCCTGCTATCTCTGTACCTTCTGCGGCTCTGTATACTCACATATCATTCGAATCGTAAAGTAAACATTTGTTTTGTAATTGATTGTGATTAAATGAAGGGTAGCGGGAAAGATGCTAACATTATAATATTTGCTGTTCACAATACAAGACCAAAAAAAAAGCTCTCACATGCCATCTAATTATTCCGAAAGCTTTTTGTTTTCTTGAAATGCATGTGTTGGGCGAGTTGATTGGAAAACTATCGTCTAATCGCAATCTTAAACACGTGACATGTATGATGAATAAGTTTGTCGCAATGTCGAAATGAATGGGTGTCGAGCGGGGTTCGAGGTAAAAGGGTTGAAAACAAGACAGCAAGTTCAACCGCTGAATAGATTTGTTGTGTATTTTTTCACGAATTCCGTCATATCCCTTAGGATTAGATATAGAATAAGTCTTAACTTCCACAGACTTTACATGTGTAATCACCTAAAATTATATTTCGTTATTTTTTGCTTTTCAACCCCTTAGAAGATGTAAATGGGGTTGAAATTCTTTCATATCTCTTGGTTTCAATTATATATACATATTTTTCTTTTACAGTCCTTACATGTAACTGCCTGACAACCAATTTCATTTATATTTAAGCACTAACAGGGCGCTAAGAGGTTGTATACGTTTACACGAAGATTTGACGATATTTGAGATGTTAATACTGAAAATCAACTCCAGAAGTTTTCGATATTTATATTATTATTTATTTATTTCAATATTTGTATAAAGTACCACTGACGAAAGTTGACAATTGTAGTTTAGTGACGAAATTAACTTTCCAAAAAACTTCTTTTCCCGAATCAAGCGGACTTTCGCCTCGACTTTGGTCAAATTTATAAACTAAGGATTTTCAATTTTCAAATATAAGATATGTAAAATAGAATTAAAAACGACAGGATTTGTTGTAGCAAAAACTTGTCAATTGTTAAAAATTATATTATTAGTTATCAATCAATCAAGACTTTCTCAAACTATTTTATCAAGAATTTTTCAGTAAAAAGAGACTGATATGTCTCCTATCCCCAGATTCATATCTGGGGATTGTGATAATAAAATTATGAAGGCTTCATGGTTTTAGTCACTGGATTTTATTGACATTCGTAGACTAAACTTCCTGAATATTGTCTGTTGTTTTTTATTTTCTAAGCTTGATTTCATTGTGATATTATTTATTTAGTATTGCACAAAATGTATAGGTATTCTAAGTGCTAAATAATTAGAATTTACACACGTCGTACTATTGACTAGAGTAACTTTTATATCTTACCGCCAATACAAATATTTGAAAAAGTCAGTGTTGCATTTATTTAATATTAAGAAATGAACACGAGAAAAGTATGACTCCGAAACATATTTAGTATAAACTGGTTAGTAACAACTGCAGTTCAATATCGTAGTACTATTTAGTACAATCGAAATAGTTTTTATTTCTCTTATAACCATTGTTAGTTTTTAAATGCATACCATTTTAAAAATATTACTAATTTATAATATCGTTTATTTCCCAATAGATTTTAAGCTTCCACTACTTTGTAAATTTGTGTTATCTGACAGAGTTTGAGTACAACTACGAAATAATTAACATTTAATTTGTGAAACATGTTTTCCAAGCGACTTGAGTGCAGATACGTTGCGAAAAACATTAGGTAAAAAAACCAGAAACAAGAAAAGTGCTTAACACTTGCATGACAAACTTTTTGTCAAAAATTTTGATAATGCTATTTAAAGGGTCAAAATTTCTGTGCCGGTCACCGGTGACCCCCATGGTAACGTGTTAAGGTATTACTATAAAATTAAAATAATAAGAAAAATATAAACATAATAGTGAAAACATAAGAAAATGTGTAAACCTTTTTAATATATAATAATAAATATTAATTTTAATATTTCCATTAATCAAAATAAATATTTTTTCCCCAAATAAAATATATAAATGAGATCCGATTAGGCTATTGGTGAAAATTTTGTATTTTATAGTTTCAGTTCCAGTGGACCTAAAAAAAAATTCTGACGTACCAAGGCTCGTAGCTCCCAAGTCCTTTGGGCTATTAACTTCAACTTTTTCTCAGTAAAAAGATCGATCCTTTGAGTGGTCATATTTTGGCAATCGAGGGTTAATTGGGAAATATATTAACACGTTGAATGTCGTGGCGGTCACCGGTGACCAGCACAGCAATTTTGACCCTATAAATAGCATTGTCAAAGTTTTTGACAAAAAGTGTGGCACGCAAAGTGTTAAATAGTTTTTTTTGGGAAGTTAGACCCAATAGACCTCTAGTAGAAGAAAAATTGGGAGTAGTAAACAAGGGGTGAGGAAAGCAAAACCAAATTTTTCCATCTCAGGAATCGATTGGATAGGCCAAAAGGATGGGATCGATGGGATTTTCAGATTTACATTTTCGTACAAAGGTGGAGAAAGTTGTCTTTGAAAGGGAGATAGTTTACACCATTACGAATTTCGTCATATCTCTCGAATTGGAGTTAAAAAAAAAAAAATTGCATTGAAATTGTTAGCACAATTGTTTCTATTGTCGAATATAATACAAACCTGAATTGTTTCCATATCGTTTATGGTTACTTTGTTGCTGACTCGAAACACTACTGTCGCTATTTACACTACTTTGTGTACTGATTGGATGATGACTGTGATGGTGATGATGATGATGTTGAAAATGCTGATAATGACTGTCACTGTAGATCCTTTGGTAGGACGCCGCCATATTCGGTATATTCCAAAGATTCGTCCGTTCGGGATAAGATCCACTAAATACATGCGGGTTGTGATGGCTAGCGGTTATTTGTAAATTTTGTGGTGAATTTTCTTGTTGCTGTTGCGTCGATGATGACGATGATGATGCCGATGAGGAAGATGTTGTTTGTCGTTGCTGATGATGATGATGCTGCTGCTGATGCTGTTGTTGATGTTGTTGCTGCTGCTGATGCTGCTGTTGATGATGTGCGGCAGACATATTCCATTGATTTGTTTGAGTACCATTTGAACCGGACGAATGTATCGAATTATTACTACCTGTGGAACTACTGGATACTTGCGTGAAGTAGTTTCCGGACGCAGAATTTCTTTCAGGAAAATATCCACTACGTATAACAGATTCAGAAGCCATGGCGCGAAATTTCAAATTCACAAGAAAGTTGTTAATCTATTAAATTGCTTAAGGGTTTTTTTTATTGATTTACGTAATCAGGCCGGCACAGTAGTTAAATTATCTATTATCATGTAACTGACGTATTGTTTCACCATATATGTAACAATTTAAAAAACTACCACCATCTGATATGGTCATCTTTTTCTTTATGTCAACACTCAAAACTTTTATTATGATATTTTTCGAGATGAACTATTTCTATTTAGTCTTTTGATAGAGAGAACATTTTTCCTTCGTTATTTTTTTTTTTTTTTCTTAAAGTCGTTCTTTTTTTAATCGAATTCACAATACCCTGAGTATGAGCGAAAACAACGAAAAAACGGAAGACCGAACGGAGAAAAAGCAAGCTTCATTGTTCGCATGATTTTTTTTTGTGGCCATATTGGCACATTTGTTTTTTTATACACATTTCTAGACCTTCCCATATTGATAGTCTGAATAATTACTTGAGTTACGCGAAAGGACACGCTCAAAACATGAAAAAACCGCATGAAGAACCAAAAATGGACGAAGCTTTATTCGGATTGGCATCAAAACCCATGACCAATTCGCAGATACCCAAATGCAAGGTTTTTTTTTCATTTTGAACGGAATATCATTCACATCAAAAGCTTCTTGGATTCACAATTGTTCAGGAACCATGCAGGATTTGAGTCTAAGGAACGTTCCTACGATCGTCACTCAACGACTTCAACTGACATATTTTCATACAAAAGTTGCAGTTAAAGTTCCGGTTAGAATTTAACTGACGATCGTTGGAACCGGCTTAAGTATCGAATATTAGGGTAAGTAGTCTGTATGGCTTAGCGGTTAGAGCACTTGCCTTCGGTGCACCTGGTACCAGGTTCGAAACTGCTTGGCGACAAGTAATTTTCGAGAATGGGATTGGGTGCCGGACTACCAGTTCACTCAGCTGTAAATGAGTACCTGAGTTAAAATCGGGGTAATAATCACGGACGAGCATGTGGCTGACCACTTCACCTCCAAGTGTTCCGCTGGTTTAGTAATGAAGTAACTCTTGTATTTCTTCGAGAACTATGCCCGATTTGAGCTGTTGCACCATTGATATACACTCGGGTGTTTTTGTTTTTAAGTATTTTCTTATTTCTGGAACTATGCTCCATATCTCAAGAAATCTTTGGCAAAGATTTCGTAGCTGTGGAAAAGTTTGAAACACCACTTGTAGGTTTGAGACTCCACAATCCTTAACAAACTAAGGAATCACCATCAACCGAAAATAATAAATCAAGGAGTAATTTTGATAATGTAAAGATAGTGCGCGATTCAGAGACCGAAGTGCTGTAGTCAATCGGTGCTAGATTAAACCTGAAAGACTTTAAACTAAAATTCGTCATGCATAAGTGAGAGGTTTGGCCATGAAGGTATCCTGGAAACTTGAAGCAAAACAAGAAGCGAAACAAAAAGAAAATTCCTGATAGATTTCCATCTATTAACAGTGATAAAATATTCTAGATCAGTCTTTGGGCTCATATTTTTCCCCTCTAGGTTTAAGATAAAGTGGCGCCCAACGTGGGGCACTCTTGGAATTCTATGACTCGAAAAACAACCGTTCCGCATTTCATATTTCTAGTATTTATCTTTTAGTAGAACAGCAGTTAGATAGTCTTAACGGTCGATTTTAGATAAGCCAGTTTAAGGGACCTTATAGTGTTTTATTTTTAAAACATGGAAGATTAGTGCTGAGAGCTTTAATTTTTGCAGTGCTCAAGAGAGTCTACAGAGGTTGTGGCGGCTACTTGTTGTAATGTTAACACTGAATACGTTCAAGTAGTATTGCATTTAACGCTAAAGTTTAGCACGGCTATAGGAAATAAACCATAATTAGCAATATATTGATCAGTCTTACTTCGATGATCAACAGCGTCATAATAGCGTCATGCATTGGTGTGTATTTCGTTTATATAATTCAAAGATCATGTGCATAGCTTTAGCCAATAAAAATACGGGGCAAAGAATCACCAATAACAAACGTGTTGAAAATATGAGCACAAAAAAATTATGCGATATTCAATAATTCTAGCTGCTGTTGTTAATTAGGTACAAAATAGTAAACCTTTTTTAAAATAGTTATTTTTCCGAACAACGCAGAGTTACTTAATAAAAAAAAGTCAACTAGACGCGCCGATATTAGAAAAACTTCACACTTTATTTATTTGGTTAGTTAACAATAATTAATAACTTTATTATTAACTTTTATTGTTATTTATTAATTGTATTATAGTTTTTAATGATTCACTTGAACTTGGACTCGAAAACGGTCACAATTTGTAAACACCTTTTTTAAATTTTGCTTTTATTTAAATTCAAACAGTTTTACAAACGTTATGTTTCGCTTCAGGAGAAGAATTTAAAACCCGACCGGTCTAACAATTGCATAAACGGAACGAAACCGACATACCAGGCAATATGTGAAGAACATATATGCTCGGAACTTCAGTTCTACTAGCCCGGATCACGCAAAATCTACTACTGGTGAACTAACTAATTCTCGAGAACGGCTAGATAGAAAGCCGAGAGTGTGTACATACATACCGATAATACAGAAAACAACAACCGTAAAAATCAACAACAAACGACACAAAATATTTCACATATAATAACAAATACACAACAGTTTTCCCTATTTAAGGGAGGAGTTTAATAAAATAAAAATATATATATATATAGAAAAATATAGTCAACTCTCGGCTATTATACGACACTGACTAGGTCACGCGGATCTTTGTATGACTCGGATTCTCATGTCTAGTTATAAAAACACGTGTCGAACCACGAACTAAAACTCCAGAAATATACGAGTATACCTCATTACTAAATCGTCGTGGAAAACAATAAAATTTCACAAGTTCTTGCGACACAATCTACAAGTAGAAAGATAAAATTTAAATCACATACAAAATGCCATAATATTTTAATTAAATTCACGTTAAACATGAACCAGGAAAATTCAAATTTTAGCGCCAAAAATCTTGGATCTTGCCAACGAACCTAGTACCATAAACGGCCACTGTGCAATTCAAACCGCAAACAACAAAAACGTATTTTTCTCCATCGCTACAGAGCCATTGAAAACGGAAAAAAAGCAGCAATATCGTCATACACATGACATTTTTATTTTCTCTACAACAAAAACGTTGAAGAAAAGCCAAGATATTCGTACGAACGTTTGTCCCGGTATTTGTTTTCCTCTTTTGAGCGGTGGCAGCACAGCTCACGTTTTAACGCCACGTGCTCGCTCCGAAAACGACGTTTTTCTCTCTACTAGTCGTCAGCGGAACTAGGCATGACGGATTGCTCTGGTGGTGGGTGGTAGAAGCTTATAACTGGTGCATAAACTAATGGGTTGAATTCGACTCGCATTCAGAGCGTATATTGAAATGTTTGAGCGATTAGTATTAGATTTTGTGTGGTTGTGTGCGAGCGTCCTCTTGATGATGATGCCGCAAGGTAAACTCCTTCTCTGATTGGAAGTGGAAGTGGATCTGACGGGTAAGGGTGAACGGATGGGAGGCTTCCGAAAACATTGTCATGGCAATTGCCAGGCAGAACCCTTTTCTATTTCTAGGGTGGTGTGAAGCTGGAACCTACAGACCAGGTTGTGTTATACGAGTACATACTTTAGTCCACGTGACTTTAAGCAGGTAAATTTGCCGCGTGACTCGAGCTTATTGACTGCTCGCTGTTAAAATCGAATAATGTCAATGTGACGTCGTTTTTAGCTTCATATTTTCTGTATACTGAAAATATGCAGCAACAAAGATTCTCATGTTTGAAAATATCCTTGCTTGAACAAATTAAAGTAACATAGTGTTGGTTTTTTATATTTCGGCGTATGGGTCGGTCAATTCAAGTGGAGTACCCATCTCCTTAGTGTATCGGTAGTCCAACGGAATTCATGCGGACCTATTTTCTATTTCCAATACCATACCATGCAAAAATCATGCGGAATACTTTTAGTAACTGATTTTAAATCGAATGTAGAACTCGACCTGTAGGTACTGAGATTTAATCTTGTATTCTTGTTATTTATGTGTTTTGATTGCTGTTTACTTTTCAGTACTGATTTTATTAAAATGAAATCTGCCTACTATGGACAAAAATATAGTATTTTCGGGGATTCAAATCAGGACCATATGCATTTGAAAATGATGACGGAAGATGGTACCACTTAATATATTTCAATCATGAGTTCGGACACAGTACTGAGTTTCCAAATAGCAAAATTTTACAGCGAAAAATGTCGTGAAAAAGATAACCAAATTAATTTGGAAATTGAGGTGTGATTTCGATGTTATTCAGTTTTGAAAATATGGATATCATCAAGATCCGAATAGATTTTGTCGGAATCCAATAAAATGAAAAAGACATAATAATAAAAAAGAGTTTACGACTTAGGAACTTTTCCAATAATCGTCTAACTTTATATTAAAGACACGAAGACGCATTGCTACAATAATAATTTAGAAAAACATCCTCTTTTTTTGAAGTAGTAGAATTACTGACTTAATAATTCAAACGCTAATGACATAGTGGAATTATAATAAAGCAAGCCTTCCCATAAAAATAATAATAATCATCAATAGTGCAACAGCCAAAATCGGGTCTAGCGCTTGAAGCAATTGTAGAGTTACTTCATTATGAAACCTATGGAACACTAGGAGCTCAAGTGGTCAGCCACACGCTCGCCCGTGATTATGATCTTGATCCCATAGACAAAATGGTGTGTAATATTTACAGTACAATTTTTTTTTAAATCTTTCTCTTGTATTCCATCAAAAATTCAAGTTTACTTTCACGTTCGATTCGGCAGTTGTTGTAAAAATAGTCAATCTAAGACAGAAAGACTTATTTCAAAATTTAATTCAAACTTTTAGGATCATAATTAGACGTAGACGTAGACGAAGACAAAGCTCACAAATAGAAAAGGTCCACAACAATTTTAGTATTTTTTAAATTTTTGATAATTTTCCAATTTGGCTTGGTCATGGTCAAATTATGGGCTACTTGAAACAAGGAGCAAGGTCTCGAACATATTGCAATAATTACTTTTGGTAAAAAGTTGAAATGTGGCAAAGACTGTGTAGTGCTTTCATGATGAAGTATTTAAAAAATAGGTGTATACTTTTTTAGATTTTTCGTATACCTCGAAGATAGCTATTTATTACAAGATTGCTTGGTCATCTAATGTTGCCAGTAAGTTAGCGTATGAAAGTTAAAACCAAATTTTGAGATTTTTATTTTCTTAAGAGCAACTTATAATAAGGAGCAGCTTATATCTACAAAAAAAACCTTACTATTCCAATTAAAGTTATCCCTTTTGGTGGAAGCGATTGTGTTATGAAATTTAAATATGGTATGTATCCAACATTAGAGATTGAAATTTTCGTAACCACTTGATTGACATTAATAAAGTCGAAACATACCTATATGTTGTACTAAGCATTTTAGATTATTTCTAAATCGGTGTATTGTACAATTGAAGAATATAAAATTTTTACTTTTGAAAAATGCTGCAAAGGAGCGGATCTCTGCTTCATATTGGAAGAATGGATTACGCGAAAAATTTGAATATTGAAATAAATCCATAAAGCTATAATTAAAAAAGGGTACTCGGCAAAAACTTAGTTCCTCCTTGATCTAATTTTGATATACCCAATTAATAATGAAATTACTCCCAGACTTTTGGCAGTCATTTTCTTTATTTCCTTTCTTTTTCAATTTAAGTAAACAAAATATGGGATAAAACGCCTCCAGGGGACGAATATGAAAAAATTCTGAAACTGATATTTGGCGAGCCCGTTAAATTCCAAAACAATTCGATATGTCTCATCAGACCTAAGTGAAATTTCGGAATTCGTTAAAACTAACGTAATAATTTAACACCCTCAGGGGTTAAGTATCGCAAAATAACGAAATTATTTTTTAGATCATTTCATTTAAAGTGGAATGAAGTAATAACGATCTCACCTACCCTAAAACATATGGTGGAATTCGTGAAAATTTGCACAATATCCTACACTCCCTAAGTGCTTGAATAGTTTTTCTTCCCAATTATTCAAGTTTTACATTCAATTGACTCCACTTCTAATCTTAAATAGATAAACCACAATTTATCTGCCTGGTATAATTGGTTCGGAAGATATTGGAACTCAAATTTCGTAACCTCTCACTCGCACACCCAACGACCTCCTCAAAGTTTTAGTTCTTATCTTGGCTCCAATTGTTTGTAATCTTTTAGTTCCATTAAACTTCTCTCCTCCTCCAACTTATTCCTGGAATAAACAACTAAATTGCGAATTCTCAAATAAAATTAAGATTGGAAATGTCTTATTATTAAAAAAATAAAAAAGTGAAATTGTGAAAAGTGTTAAAATTTTAATATTATGCATTAAAATTATATATTAATAATATTCTTGCGAGCTCATAGTTCATCAAGTAAAACAATTCGATTAATTAAAAAAAATATTCCTACGTGTGTGAAAGCTTCCAAATACATTAAAAAAAATCCATATCGGATGTGAAATTTTCGGAGGATGTGAATGGTTTAAACTTAAGAATTTATTTCTTATAACTCCGGAATCGATTCTGCTAGCAAGTTAAAACTTGAAACATCAACATATGCACGAGTTCAGAGATCGAAACTAATTTTCAGTATGGTTGAAATTAAGACTTTCTCATTTAGCTTCAGTTACATGCTCAATGCGACATGTGAGATATACCCAAGGGAAGAATGCTTGACTAATAACTTTTCGATATTAAAATCTGTTAAAAGTTTAAAGTTAGGTGCCTCAAAGGGCAAAAAATAATTTCAGCCAGCAATGTCTACAGAACCTTAGAATTTCTCTCTATTATAATAGGTGATTTGGTGATTTGAGCGTGTAAGATCTTAAGGCTTCGATAAAAAAAAAATTTAATTATTATCTCATAAGCGCCTCGCTCTAAAAAGTTGAAACTAATCGTGTGGGAATAGGTATACGAGTTTTACAGTTTAGGAAACATAAAGTAGAACCGGTATAAAACTTTTATGTACCATATCTCACCAACGGCATGTGGTAAAAAGTTGAAACGAAGCAGATATATGCATACGGTAGACTTAGTGAGTGAACCCTGCCTTGAGGTCGAAACTTTATCGCTCGAATATCTTCAGGAGGGCAGGCTTGAGGACAGGAGTATCGGGACGAGTGAATAAATTCTCGAAAATAATTAAGTTTAGCTTTATTATTACGAGTTTGCCATTTTTAGGGCAAGCAGAATAAGCGAGTTATCTTCAGCTTCCATTTCAGAGGAAGAAGGATCCATCAATTTTATTAGGTGCTTTGATGAAATTTCGATTACTAAATCGAACAACAAACTCGGTGAGTTAAGTTTTAAATCTCGACCGATTGATTACCGGTAAAGCTTTGAACCGATTCAAATAAAACGACCGTACGAAACCTTTTCGTCTGTGCACACAAAAGCTAACAGCTAATACCAGTTCCAGCGAACAGATGTCACTTTCTCATCGAACTCGGAAGTGGATAAATGTAAAAGCTCCACATACATTTTGAACTCAATTTAATCAATAGGACGTCGAAGTTAGACGGCTAGAGTTAAGTAGACTATCGGGTTTCTTAATGCTTGTTATAATACGCTTCTTTGGACTTGGATGCGATAATACCCGTAGTGAAAATGAGCTCGTGTGCACTAGAGTCACTGGTGTGCACTACGAGTTGTACGTCGTACTACACTTCTCGTTATCGTTGTCATACAAACCTCTCTACTCTCTAATTTTATTTACAATCGTCACTTGCGCGTGTTACTTACACTTGGAGACGGCCACTTCTTATTCAGTTATCAGTTCCCGTAGCCACTTTGACCTTAATGTGAGCTGCGAGCATAACAGCCAATATATCAATCAGGGAATCAGGCTGGGCAGCGGGTACAAGCTGGCCAAGTAATTATTGCAGTCACTTATCAAGTGCGAGCACTTATCACGCGTCTAACGATCTCTGGTCACTTTCGGAAGTGTGGAAGATTTCATTCGTTACAACATCATTGAGAAGTGCTTCTTTCTAGTATGGTCAATGTCGAGCTGAAGGTCCCGCAAGTTCTAAGATGTGAAGGTCTTTACTCCGGCTTCTCCTTGCGAAGAAACTTTCATTATCAATTTGTGCATACCCGAAAAAAATTAATGATAATCTAAACAAGCGTTAATTTAGCCATAGTTAGATGTACTCGCGGCCACAGTTTTCAAAATAATTATCAGGTGACGGTGGTGTGTTAATTTTTTCTCTGATAATGTAAACATGCGACTAACCACTTTTGAGTTTGTTGATTAATCATTAGAGTGGATGTCTCGTTAGCCTAATCTAGTCTCATGCGGCTAAGTAGAGAGCTGTCCACGTGTAGGGCACCTGGACAACACCGACTTATATCGTCGGCGGCTGCACAGACCTGTTAGATGAATCTTTGCACTAGTACATTCCCTTCCCGATTGTTTCCAACGATGGCGTAGTATAGCTTAAGCCCTAAGACGCTTCTACCTTTTCAGAGGTGTCATCCCTAATACCTAAGCATAGCCAATTAGAGACAGAATTTGACAAAGAAAATTTAACAGCTTTAATCAAACCCACTAACAGTTTTCCACTTATAAGATGTTATCAGAGCACGAACTTCGTTTATAAGAACCGTATTCTTATAATTTTACACCTTTACTTACATGGAAATGAAATACCACAATTTATGAGAATTAATTTGATCTTATAGAAATGGTATAACACTTGTTATAAGAGTCAAAAATATACACTTTCCTTGCGAATGCCGTCAGACAATGTATTAAAGAAATACGTTCAAGTTGAACTTAAAAATATTGTTCGACCAAAAAAAAACAATTTTTCTTAATATTGGCAGTAGGAGTTAGACCCTTTTTGAGGGTAGAAACGGCTTATGCTAGAAAGTTCAAACTTATTACCTATATGTAGATATGCTACTAGAGTAATTGAAACTGAAAAAAAATCGGCCAATAGTATGGGCGCAAATCCAATATTTTATGGGTAGAAGTCAAAACGCGTTTAATGCTGAAATGCGGTGTAGGGTATTATTTGTTAGACAACCTGAGAAGTAACGAGGAGACCATTTGGAACGTTTTCGACCCCATTAAAACAAATTTATTATATCTACTTATTGGTATTTCATCACAAAATGAATAAAATTGTTCAATAAACGATTTTTTTTAATTCTAACTTTCATAACTTTTTTAACATTATCCACCTGTATTTTACCAATTAGCGTACCACTAATCTAAAGGTTTGTTTAAGCTAATACTGCTACGTTATCATCTTTTACCTTTTAGAATATTTATTCAACCCATGTTCAACAACTAAATTTGTTTCATCTTAACAACTACCTTGACCTGTTGAAAAAAACAGCCTCATTTTAAAGTAGATTTATTCCATGCGTGCCGACATCAAATTAAATCTTATGTTGTTACATTGCTTTGGAGTATTGTTTTGAATTAACTTAACCGCATTGTAACAATAATCACAACTAACGACAACTAACGATTATAAATTTTTACTTTGTGTCGATTGACTACGGACTATATCTGTTGTTATTATTGTTATCTAACTTTTTCTTAGCATAAGAAATAATTTGAAACGCGATCAATTTGGACGTTGCATCACTCAATGAAAAATAAAATTTCATTATTTAATTAAATTGGATTAACAAACAGTTGCCTATAGTGTAGGTGTCTATTACTACAGATAAAAGGTTTTGTTTTTGTACAGATAAATTGTTTTGATTTCAGTATTTTTGGATTAGGTACTGAAAAAATTTGAGTCGAATTTTGGGATCTAAGGACTAGAATCTTTGGAGAATATAAAAATGACTGCGATATTTTTCGGTTTCTATTTTCACTATTTTCATATTTTTGTTCAAATTTAATTAAATACACACACTTATTTTTTTAATAGATAAAAAAAGACACGAACTCCGTTTTTTAATAGATAAAAAAAATAAAATATTTGCTCTTATTTTAAGTTTTGAAATTAAAGCCCGCCGTTTTATCGCAAGAATAAGATAGTATACAATTTTTTATCACATCTCACAGTTAAAAAAAGAGTTCAAAGAGTCTCATAGATTCATATTTGTTCTTTGTTTTTACTTAGATACATTTACTTACTTACAATTATCGAAATCTAAATTTTGTCCTGAAGGTCCTACTGTCAATTTTTACACACAATTTCGTTTATAAAAATTGACAGTAGGACCTTCTGGACAAATTTAAGATTTCGAAAATCTTATGACTTTCTTTTTTTAAATTAAAATTAAAACTACCCTATACTAAAAATCCAAGACACAATAGTTGGATTTAAGTGGCAAGGTTCTAGCAATATGTAGCCTTTTATCGAAAAACTTTCATCATTCCAAATTTTAAAAATTTTTTGATTTTGAAACCATCCGATTTCAAATTGCGTATATTATTAAAACAATAAAAGATTACTTTGCTGTAAAAAAAAAATTATTCAAGCAAATCTTCGCCTTAGTATAGCTTCCTGATGTATTCACAGATATGATTGCAGTAGTTCTCAAGAAAATTTACGCGGAATTTTTTTTCCATACTCATTGTCTTCGATGTGGGCTTAAAACTCTCTTATCAGAGCAAATGCTTATCAAAGATACGGAGACGGGGAAAACCTGTCGTGTCGTAAATAATTTAAAAGTTTTATTCAAGTCGCTCCATCATATCGTACTTTATCATAATTATAACCAACATTGAATCAGTGTCGTACATATGATGAAATTGTGTGTAATTTTATTTTAATGTACCTACCTGTAAGGTGGAGCGAAGAATGAAGGTTTAAACATTAAAATGGTGTGGGTGCTAATTAAACCCCGTGCTTAAATGTGACAACTTTTTAGTACATGGAAGATCATATTTTAAGGTGTTTTTTTTTTTTGTTGCAACAAATGCAGAGATGGGGATCGACATTTGGGTGTTATCAGGAGTCTAATATTAAATTAGTGGACACTTATTCCAAATTGTTATTACGAGTACCGGAGTACCGAGTTATTAGCCGAGACACAAAATAGGATCTACAGCTTGCACATTGGACAGACTCAGATAAGCCAGATTTCTCACAAAGTTCCCTAATTTCGATTTAATTTTTCGAGAAATTAGAAAGGGTTTAAGGAAAATTTACGTGTTTGTGTCAACTTCCGATTGTACTTTTAGCTTTTAATAATGACGATTTTTCTGGTGTTCATATCATAAATACGCCATCCCCTTTCCTTTCAATTCCCTGTGTATAAATGAACTGAATACTTTGTTGCTAGCTACTGTATAGAATGAAGATAGTTCATCATCTTGAAAAAAGTTACTCAATGTGCCTATAGAGAAAACAAAATCATTCTATTGTTACAATTGATACAAAAGATCCATTAGAGCTGCAACACTAGCTGATTGGCCTAACCTACGTCTTTCTTTTAGTGTCAAATCCAAATACTGCATGAATTTTAATATGACTTCCGAAAGCCTCAGTCGATTCATTGAAATTTAATGCTGTTTGGAAGAAATTAAAGTAAAGATCGTAATAATGGCCCCAAATCATGCTATTGATGTAATTTATAATTTTGGTTGGCTCAAGCTAAAGAAAAATATTGATCACATTTAAAATTAACCTATGCATGCATTGTAATCAATCTTTGTCTTTGACAGCCGATAAAAAAAATTCCTTATTATTTTACTACATATGCACCGATTTCCCTCCTTAAAGAAAAACATACTCATATTGCTTGGTTTCTAATCATGGAGCAGCGATACTAAAATGACGTAAAATTATCGCATTTCCGTCACACCCGCTTGTGATGTTTCTATTAATAAAACACGATATTACATACGAAATAGTAGAAATACGGCTAGCACCTGATACTGCATACAGTAAACGTGTCAAATTTCTAACCCCATTATCAAAAATGTTGCTATCTAACGTAGTGAAAAAAAAAACACAACAAAAATTGACCAAATTTCATTTGTACGCTAGTGCAATGAGCAATTTTGTCACCAGTTATTTTTAACAATCCATTTATTTTAATTATACGATCGGACTTCATTTTCAATTAAACAACGACAGTAATAATGAAAATTATAGAATATGATATTTCCGTGATTATGCGACACATAAACGTAATACAGGTAATGCGGCTTTTTCAAAATTGTCTTATCTATGATGCGACGGAAGATAGTCACTTAACGCTTCTCCGGCTAAATTTGAAAATTGTCTAATATTAATGAGTTGTGACAAGTGATATCGTTACTATGTTCACTAATTCGATTCATTAAATGACGTTGAGAAAATAAGACTAGATTTAAAACGAAATAGTTGGAGACTATCAAAAAATTGGTGCAATCAACTTCGTCCTTTCTATTTCAACACTTTCATTCCTAAATTTAAGAGAACCTACATAATGTTTTTGTTCCCTAGAAGAAATCATTGAATATTGTTATTTTAATCCAGTTTTGTAAGATTAATCTAGTGCAAGCCCTTATTACGCGTAAGTGCCTTACAATTCCAATTAAAAGAAACCCAACACATTCATGATTTAAATCAGGTGATTGTTTATATATGTTGTGCTATTATTCAAGTTTACTCTCGAATGATCATGGTGTCAATCTGTCCCTTGATCCGGAGAAAAATTAACGATATTGTTAAAGTTTGTATGAAAACTCATATCGCGTAAAGGTTTGATGAAGTCCTTTAGGAAGAACGCTTCGTGAAAAGTCGCCCAGAAGGCCAACGTTTAACTGCAGCGTCAGTAGCACCATATCAAAGAAATTTAATTTTGTATTATAGTGAAAATAGGGTCACAAACTTATCTTATCTTCAAATTGAGTAGGAAATTAATAACCGAAAGAATTCATTACTTTTTATAAAATAATTGATAATCGTTTGTATAAAAATCACTGTCCCGCGGATATTTCACTTGATTTCAAGACAATGTTAACTTATTCCAAAAGATTATCTCTCGATATCTCGTCATATTTGTTTTTATCGCTGACAAGTCGAAAATGAAATACCAGCCCTCTTTTGTTAAAGTCACGAGTTTTTAATAAAACAGTTTTCCTCAAATATTATCTTTTTCACTTATATTTACTTATAGAATTATTGTTTCATTTCCTATATAGTCCGCACCAAGATTGTTCAAGTTACTCACGTTTTTTTCGGTTGGAATAATTTTAACAGTTTCTTCATAATATTATCGGCATACTAAATTATCTCATTACTCCTACGTGAAATTTTTGACTAGGTGACATCTATGACATGAGAAATATAAAATGTTTCGTTAATAATATTGCAATTTATACTCTAGAGGGGAAATTATATTTACGGAGTATATTTCCAAGTTGCTGCATTAAATTTGAAAATATAAGCGAATTTTCACGAGATTTTTCAGCACCCAGATGCCGAGTTGAGGAGAAAATATTGTCGTAAAGACAATTTAATGTCAACGTTTCTCAAGTTCTTTACCGTTCGCTGGGGTTAAATTTATGACAAAATTTTGAATTTAAGTTAATTACTCGCTACAGTTTATTAACTTGACTATGTGACATTAATGAGCGGTGAAATGCTACGCGAGGAAGATGATGGCGTAATAAAAATTGGTATGAAAGATTCGAATTTGATTTCATAGTTAGTTTAGTATTAGTTTTTGCCAAATATGACAAATTTAAATTGTAAATTTTGTTTTAATTTTAAGAAATACTAAATATAAATTTAAAAAATAGCGCAGTTACGATTTGACATAGTCATAAACTGTGTCTGAACTGTTAGTCATTTTGCCAAATCTTTGAAAAGTTTTATCGTCAAATATTTGGAATTCTTGGCTATTTGGCAAATTTGACATGTGTGTTATTGGCGATCTTAACATTTTTTGTTCTATTTATTAGCTGAAAATATCTGATCGACCCAAAAATAACTATGATCTCTAAGGGCCGGTTTCACAGTCGAAATTTAAACCAAAAATTTTCTTTAAACTAATAAAGTAACCGTGTTAATTCCAAATAATAAATATTACAACGAAATAAAATTACAGAAAAGGCAGTGTATACCTACCAACGTAAAAAAGTTTAATTCATTTGAATTAGTTCACAATGATTGCGAATTTCAGATAAGATAATCATAGGATATTTATTTACCGTGAAATCGAGTCAAATTTAAAGTGCAGATTATTTTTAAGTTTAAGTTTAACTAAACTTAAGTTCAAATTTGTACTGTAAAACTGGCCCTAAATGATGACATAATAACATTAGGTGAAAAAAACAAAAATGCAACTCACCAAATTTAAAAATGTTCATTTCGCTGCCTTGAAAAGTTGTTTAATTTTACATATCATATTTTAACAAAACAATTTTTACATTTTTGATCAAGTATAGATTACAGTAGACAGAATTCAAAAAAATGCCTGAAGTTCTTCTTTTCAATGCATACTTGAACCTGACTGCATTTTCCATAGGGAAAGAAGTAAATTTTGTCGACAAAATTCTATGCTGCCTTAAGCGATGTGGATCATCTCAAAAGCTAATTTAGCAGGGTTAATAATCCTGTTTGTAAATGCCTCGGATAAACTGTCAGCTGCCCTGGCGGCAAAGTTTCGCATACTATGCGGCACTGTACAAGGGTCATATAAACAAAGACTTTTTCAATAATTTTGTACATTCTGTTACTATCTTACACATGGACTTGCATTTCCATTCAAAATGTATTGAGCTGCCACGACTTTTCGCTGAGCATATTCTGCCTGTTGGGTGCAAATACCTGCTACAAATTGAACTTAGTGCTAAATCGCAGGGCGCCATCTGGGAAAATGCTAAGATAGTTGACATTTAAATAAGCTTTAAAAGGACAAAATTCAACTATCGATTGATTTTGGATCATCTCTTTGTTGTTGTTTTCAATGTAAAGCGAATGATCTTGATCCAGTTGAAAAAACACACCTTTTGAAGTATATCTAAAGACAACCACAAAGTTTCAATCTTCTAACATTATGGTGGAATAGGGGTTCAACTCATTTTTCAAAAACATGAAAGGGCTTCACTTTTCTGACCTCTAACTGCTTTCGGAAGAATATCAGCTGATGCAGTTAGCCCTTCATGATTTAATATTATCCTTAATAATTTTAATAAAATCATAAGAAAATTCAATAAAATAATTTTAATCCAATAAGAAATTAGAAAAAATAAATTTCGCATATTGCTGGGGCATTAATTCATTTAGGAGTGTTTTAGACGAAAAATATTTGTTTCTAGATTTCAGTAACCCCTTATGCTAGGAGGCTGAAAGTTGGAACTTTTTGTGACCTGTTTGAGTACGATCAAATGTGTACTTTTACTTGAAAAAATTAAAAATATTGAAAATACAAAAAATATACTACTAAATATATAGAAATATATACCTAGTACTTTGTCGAATTTTTGACAATTTTCGCCTTTAGTGTTTTCGTCAAATTTTCGTTTGCTTAACGAGTTGAAACGACTCATCTAAATTTAAACAGATGTCTACCAATTATTTACATATGCATCAACTATAAAATGTGACAATGTTGCACAAAGCGCAACCAACCGAAACTGTCTAAATTCAAAACTTAATCAATGTCAGCAGTCAGCACCTCACATCAAAACGTCAGTGCAATTATAAACGATAGAAAACAATAAAAAAAACACCCGTCGCTTCTACCGCATTTTATTTCGGAAAAATTCATCACATATCCGAACCCAAATGGCACACAATCGACTACGGCAGGCGCGCAAATTATCACAATTGAGAGACAATTCTTGAACACCTGCCAGAACAGATAATACTAATTAATCTTGCGGAATACTCATTTAGTTCAACTATTTATAGGTGTACTTTAAGTTATTCTAGCGGTTAGTATCGCGGTGCTAGTCTTAATGTGTATTTCGAGCACATGATAATTTTTCATTGATTAAAAATTTCTAAAATTGTCGCAGATCACTAATGAATGTATGTGGACATGTTTCTCGACATATGTTACTCAGATACGTTCGTCTGAATAACGACAGATAAACAAACATTAAAATTGTGGTGGCATTTACATAATAATAAACCACAAGATGACTTAGGGCCGGTTTCACAGTCGATGTTTAAGCCAAAAATTTGGTTTAAACTTAGGATCTTACGAACAAATTCCTAAGTTTAAGCCAAATTTTTGGTTTAAACTTCAACTGTGAAACCGGCCCTAAGCCCTTAAAATTCCATTTCTAATCTAAATTTCTTCTATTCGGGTAATTCTCTGGTGCGTTGGTAATTTATTTTTTAAATAAGATCAAAAAAGCCTAGAATGAGAATCAGAAATAAAGTTTCAAAATTAGTAGACAGATCCCAGTTGGAACTGGAATTATTACAGAATCGATTCTGTAATGGCTTACACAAAAGTTCTACCTATTCTGTTTACAGAACATCATCGAATAGTATTTCATGGGAATGTCTAAAAGTCTTGGCCCAAGAAGGTGGTTCCTCTACGCAATGCCAGCAAGTACTTGATTCAGCTTAAAAAATATATAAAATTGCAACGCGTTGGGATTGAACCAATCCAAATCGATTTTAAGGCTTAGCGAACTACTGGAAAATCTTAATAATTTTGAAAAAAGCAATGAGTCATTACATTATACATTATCCACAAATCGATTGCTAAAAATTTATCGGAAAATCGTGGACAGTTCATTATTTAGCCGGCAAGAAAATCAAATTCCTGAAATAATCAATGCAAGAGTAAGACCTTCTTTTAGTTTTTAGTGCAATACTTGTTTAACTAAATCCACTAGCCCTTATGTTTATTACAAAGGCCAGACTGCACTGACGTGATCGTGTTTTTAGTGAACTATCTCTAATTGATCGTGAACATGTCTCATATTTTTGTGAAGTAGTTTGCAACGGAAATTAACAAATGTCGGTCCACTGTTTGCGGATAAAAAAACACATAGTAATAGAACACTGGTGCAAATGAAGATGCTTTTAAATAATGTGTGCTATTACTACTACACGAAACATGGCTTAAATAGTACCGTCTTCATCGACATTTTCATAAAAAGTCTATTCCCATTTTCCAATACATCTGTATTCGTCTAGAATTCCATTTGAAAGTCAAGTAAATAAAATTGTTGGATTAAATTTGCGTATTTTAATTGGAGTACAAAGAACATGTAAATATTAATCATTAATATCTTGTCAGATATATGAACTAGTATGAATGGTTTTACATTTGTTAGAATTAAATCTAAGTATCAAACTATGAGCGTACATAAAACATATTATACAAGGAGTAGGAAAGATGTGGCTTAGAAGGTGACGTAAATATTTATGTAGCACAGAAGAAAAAGAGCTACTAAATACAAATTTTCTTTGTATAATGTTAAGCGGACTTGACCAACTTGACCACTGACCAAAGTTTCACGTTCTAAAAACCTTTACAAGCGCTTGTGATAAATACATTCTTTCAACGAATGTATTTATCACAAGCGCTTGTGCAAAAGAAATAAAAATTGCTTGATCCGTCGATCCGGATTCGAATCAGAGCAACCTATGGAAACTAAAAGAAATAAGCAATAAATTTGTAGTTAACTACATTTAATTGGAATGGATTATTAAAATTTTTCCTAGTTTGCCATTTACATTTTTCGGATTTGTGAAGTATATAAACTCTCTCTACATTACACCATTCAACATCAAACCGAGCTCCTTTTCAATTCGAATCATCGTTCTTCGAATAGATTAGCTTATGATCAACCGATCATATGTTGGATCCAATGCGGAAAAAAAAGTTTTTGAAATGAATGACATTCAGAATAAATTCCGTCCAAGCCCCAAAGTTTGCTCTTAGTATGATACAAAGCTATGTACCACTTCTTAAGCTTGGATCTAGGCTACTTGACAATGGACTTGGTAACCAAACCATTCACTAAGTGCATCACTTTATTAATTTAGTTTTAATTAAATGAAAAATTAAATAAAAGACCATCATTTCCAGCTGAAAATAACGCCAAAATATCTTGGACTAGTACTGAGCTAGCCAAAGCCCATATTCAATGTAAAGGTATATGTCGGAAAACCTCTTAGTTAAGTTCTTAAAGTTTTCTTATCAACTCCAGATGATAGTTCATATTACTACATACGTGTGAAGTATTGCAGTTTATTTAAAAAGAAATAGTAGCTACCTACTCACTTAATATAACAAAAAAATTATGTATTTTTTCTGCCATTGTTCCATTTCATTTTAAATCTTTTTTAACTAATTGTCAAAGCATACAGCATACATACCTGAAAGGAAAAGAAAAAAACAATTTAATATTATATTGAAAGAAGTTATTTTCTTGACACATTTTTCTTTTTTAAGCAACAATAACACACCTTATCCATAAATCAACACAAATATTTTACAATAAACCAGAATATCCTCAAATCTTACGAAAAAAACATTCAAGCCTCATAAATTTTCACTGAGAATAGAACACTTTATAATCCCATAATTGCCTCTTGTTTCCAACATCGTTTTTCAAAAACTTGTCACGGACACGAAAACCCTGCCGAGTAGTCATTAGAAGTGAAAAGCGTAGAAACCCCCCTGAAAAACATAAACAATTTGAAATATGTTGTTTTCTTTTCAGCCGAAAGTTTTTCTTTCAAATTATTCCGAAACCACGACAAAAATTCTATTTGTGATTTTTCACTATTTTTAGTGTCACAAGCTGTTAATTGTCCTCTTCAAGGAAAGTCTGGCATTGTATCATTCTAAAACCGATTAGTCGTTTTTCAACGATGGAAAACCAAAAGTTAAATGTACAAAAAATAGAAAATATCTGAAGTATTACTAATATATTATTTTTGAAAATTTACAAATCCCGAAACAAATATCTTATTTGTGAAATTTTCGGAATTTAATAGTAAAACAATTTTTTCCGGAAACGACCAAATTAATGGAATAAAAGTATAGTAATAAATTTGAATACCTGCCCACGTTATCTTGCTTCTAGTGCTCTTTCAAAGTGTATTTTACATTAAACGGAAACGATCATTAAACAAGCCTCAGCAAAGGTTATGATAATATCTGGTACACAAATAGTATAACAATTTCGTTCAATTATCTTCAATAATTATGGGAATTAATGCAGCCAACATTGTGGTCATTTCATGTGTGACGACTTTGACTGTTCGTCAATTTCCGTAAAATTTATGAGACTATCAAAACAAGAGTAGATTTTGTTTATAAACCCAAAAAAAGAACTCCGAAAATTCAAGGTTCTCGAATTGCGCTAAATTCAGACAGTTTTATTTTGCATCAGATTGTATATTGCCTGATTAGTTGAGTTTGTTATTAGATTGGTCTCGTATGTAACTGGGTCATCCGTATTGTTTTTAATAACGTTATCAACGAAGAAAACTAAATGGTATTGAAATAAAGAAATATGCCGGAGACAGTGATTATAGCAGTTATTAATTTTAGTTTTATCTGAGATTACTATTAATTGGTAAAAATATTGAAAGATATGAGAAATTGGTCAAAATTTTTGACGCAAAATTATATCAAGATTATGCCAAAATTAAAAATTACTCACCACTAGCATCAAAGGTTACTACCTCTTACAATTAGTATAACTTTGTCACTTGAGATTATGAAACACTTTATCATTGTTCTTTGTGAGTTGATTGGAAATGAAACTTTGAGCCGCAGTTAGCGTTAGTATTAACTAGATTTTTCTTAACTTTCATAATAGTAATGCACATCAACATGACGCCCACCTTGATACTTAATAAATAAAAATATTGTTGATGTTTACAGTAGATAAAATCAAATTTTGTAATTTTTGAACAAAAAAAAGTTAAGCTTACCCTTTCGACTTCGTCAGCTGTCGTATAAGACAATCTAACCAAAGATACCAATCGACAATTAAATGGGACAGAAATTTCCTATGATTGACGTTATAAACTGTTTTTACCAGTGCACGTATACGGTGTCGATGTTATGAGGATGAAAGAACTAAGTTCTCGTTCCTTACCTAAGCTGACTCGAGTGCGCTTCAAACAAAAATAACAAGGTTGCTCAGGTCCTCAAACAATGATGTCTTCGATATTATGAACTTTGATTTGTCAATATTATCGCGATCACTCTAAAAATAAGTTACGGAAACATTCATCATTCGAATGAATGTGTTCATTAATACAATTACCATATGCATTATTCTTAGCATAGAATTCTAAATTCTTAATATAACGGCCAACAATCTGTTGACCATAGTTTGTTTGACTACCGTATGAAAAAAGTATCTATAAAAAGGTTCTCCAAATATGTAGGTATAAAAAAAATTAAGTAATCAAGCTCGCCCAATCTCGAGGATGATATTTGTTTAGAATTTAACTAAATATTTATATCTTATTTTATATATTTTATACCTAAACCTTCTGAAGTGTTTCAAGTATGCGGTTTTATTTTTTTTTAATTATAATACATATAATTATGTATTATTGTTCCGTTGGTCTCGCAATGAAGTAACTCTAGCATTACTTCATAGCCTAGGCCCGATTTGAGCTGTTGCGCCATTGATTATTATTATTATTATATTATTGTTTATTTCATTTCAATTCTTGTTCTTTTATAGATAATCAATCTATGCACTAAATGTACAAAAATAATTGTTTTCCGACATCATACATTTCACAAAATTATTTTTCTTAAGCAAAAAAAAAAACTTCAAACATGTTTGAATAAGTATTTAAACAAGGTTTATTATTACTATGGTGACTAATATGATTCGAAAATTTCACTATGTCATAACTCAGTGCTCTGGCACGCTTCGATTGTTAAAATGCCAATAAACTAAGAGCTGTGAAAATATTTGGCGCAAACACCATAAGAATTCCCATATGAATTTCTTTCATCGGCTAAGGTATAATGTAATTTTACATGGTTGTGGATTCGTTACAGTCTTGTGTCTGCTCTGTTTAATAAAATAAGAGATGGCCCAACTTTTGCAGTTTGAATCAACCGTTTTCTCGATTTTCTGCTTTCTTAGAATGGTATCAAATTTCCAATAAATCTAAAGTCAGATCAAATTCCTAAAAATATTTTCAGTAATTTGTTTGAAATTCATGCGGGATTATATGAATATGATATGACAAATGATTGTTTTTTCTCTAAGAGGACTGGCATAGAAGAATTGATATGATGGCAAAGTCTAAACAAGAATTTCATCAAGTTAAATTTTCAATTATCTTATCTGCTATACAAATAGCAATTGTCACCTTATGAATAAAAGCAGTTGACGCCACCACTTTTTGCTAGCACAACCTACCTATAATCGAAAGTTTGTCCAATCATTCGGTCTCAAAGTCTAAACTCCTAAGCTGCCTATTTCCTTGAGTTATCGTTCGGAAAGAAGCACACATTTAATCTATAAAAACTATGATTAAAATCAAATCTAATCTACTTTCAAACAGGACATCAAATAACAACTGACGGATACAGGCCAAATAAAATTTCCGGTATTTTCATTCGAACATTGAAAAATTTCAAACCTTGAATACTTAAATCTTGGCATAGAAGCTTCGTGTCATGTACAAAGGTGAAAAGTGGAAAATTCGATTATCCTTTAAAATGTCTACATCGTATTCTTAACTATGAAAGTTTGTTCAATGGACACAATCTAAATCAATTTTTTTTTTAAATGAAAAAATTTCGATACTTGAGCTGGTTTCTATTTCTTGTAAATTTTTCGTATCTCTTGAGACAGCAAGGATTCTTTTAGAATATGAAAGAATCCTTTGAAAAAAAATTCTCGGCACAAAATGTCTTTGAAGATTGATGAGAGATTTATTACGAAGCACATTTTCGATTAAAATAATTGGCTAATGATTTTCTGCACAGTCCTTCTTTTGTTGTCCGTGAAAAGAACATTGGGCCATAGTTAAATTCTTTGTTTAGAAAAAAAAACTTTTAAGGTTATTATAAAATTATTCTTCTCCAGAAAGGGCTAAATTAAATTGAATTTATATTTGGTCTGCTGATTATCGTACCTAAAACAAAAATTATTTGAAGTCATCCTATCTCCTAATGTGCCATAAAAGCAACAACGTTTGAACTGGGAAAATAAGTCAGTTCAGTCCTAGGCTCGGCTTGAATAGTAGCGCTGTATAAGAAGTGAAACGAGATAAAGTTATTGTAGTCGATAAAAGTTTATAACATGTTCAAAAAAATTAATTCATAGCTCTTACCATAGATTAGATGCATAGTACTTACTCGTAAACTGTTGTTTATTATCATGACGAAGATTAGATAATGAACTTATTTATTGTTCATTGACCAAATCTTTTAAGTACTAAGCACCCATAAATTCCCCTTAAAGGGAATCTATAGAAAATATATTAATAGCTGATAAGACGTGGTTATCGAAGGGGCTTGATTTTACTTTTGAGCACGATATACGTAGATAATTGCAATGAAATGAAAAGTATTCCAATATACAGTCGAACTTCTTTATAACGAATTTCTATATGACGAAAATCTTACTATAACAATTTTTTAAGTTCGTCTTCCAAATTGAATTGAATTGAATGGTCCTAATAAGAAATTAAATTTTTGTCCCTTTCAAACTTTTTACGGCCTGAAATTTTTTTGGAATTAGGTAGACAAAATAGAATTAACCCAACAAAACAAACAAAATTAACAAAATAGAATTAAATTTTAATAATCAGAATAATTAAAAAAAATTCATTGCATCAAAAAGACGATCTAGACAATTCCCTGTTTTTTCAAGTAATGTGTATCTACATATTCATATTTCTAATATCTAAAACTGAAAAAAATTCTACTTAAATTCGTCGGACACAACTCTAGTTAAACAAATCCGTAAAAAGTTTGAAAGGGACAAAAATTTAATTTCTTATTAGGACCATTCAATTCAATTCAATTTGGAAGACGAACTTAAAAAATTGTTATAGTAAGATTTTCGTCATATAGAAATTCGTTATAAAGAAGTTCGACTGTATATTGGAATACTTTTCATTTCATTGCAATTATCTACGTATATCGTGCTCAAAAGTAAAATCAAGCCCCTTCGATAACCACGTCTTATCAGCTATTAATATATTTTCTATAGATTCCCTTTAAGGGGAATTTATGGGTGCTTAGTACTTAAAAGATTTGGTCAATGAACAATAAATAAGTTCATTATCTAATCTTCGTCATGATAATAAACAACAGTTTACGAGTAAGTACTATGCATCTAATCTATGGTAAGAGCTATGAATTAATTTTTTTGAACATGTTATAAACTTTTATCGACTACAATAACTTTATCTCGTCTCACTTCTTATACAGCGCTACTATTCAAGCCGAGCCTAGGACTGAACTGACTTATTTTCCCAGTTCAAACACTGTTCTGTAAATAGATTCTTCTTTCATCCGATCAGTCGCATATTGCACAGTTCTGTGTTTTATCCGTTTTAATCCATTAGGTCCTTCAAAATTCATTTAAAAATATTGTTGTGAATCAGTGTAATTGTTACTACATACACATGTAATTCTATTTGACTTTGCTCGAAGCAAACATGCATTAAATTGTCGATTTTTTTCAAAAATCTGATGCACGTCTACAATCAAATTCCCTAAATTTTTCAAGTAGCTGTTAAGGGTTCTGTTGCTGTCATACTACAAAGATATTGTTAGCAATTATCTTGGCATCGCAACTTTTCGACTTGGTTGATAATTAATTTTCCGAATCGTCCTAATCTTTAACTTCAATTACTAAAATAAATTAAAATAATCATCACCTATACTGATTTAATCTCCAGTAACGATAACAGAAATTTTATTGTTCGCATTTCATGCATTTTTGAAACACTACTCTCGAAAATTACCAACTCGATAAATGCCCAAGGTTTCGTATTTCTCGAATTAATAACTTTTGATCTTGCACGCACACTTATTATGTTCCTTGTACATTTGTACTACGATTTTGAATTACGAGTTCATGTAAATGATGTTATCAAATATATCAGACTGACATTAATTAACCTCTAGTCCATTGACAGAAATTTTACTGATATGTCCAATGATCTTGGCGATATTGTTTGTTTTTTTATGTATTCCATGCGATAATAATTTGTTAGTACTTCTGGTATGTTAACAGAAAAACACAGTTCGAAAATATGTAGTCCAGATTTCGATAAGACGGCACCCATACAAATGTCCTCGATGCCAAGCCATAAACAGAACGAATTAAGCGATTATTCGTCAACACAACAAAATAAAATGAGATTGTTGTATTTATTGCAAAGTTTGCTATTCGTCGATTCATTGATAAAATCGAAGAAGATTGAACAGGAATCATAAGAGTCTTATGAAATTGCAATGGTAAAAGGCCAAAGTACTTCTTTGTTCAGTAATCGGATTAATATTTACCCGAAGGTAAAGGTAAAGACAAGGCGAGTCATAAAGCAAATGCTACGCTTGTCTCGGCATATTTTAAAAAAAAATTACTACCGCATACCATTTAGAAAAGCTTAGTGAAAATATCAAAAAATGTGGTTTTAGTCTACAAAATCATTAAACTTGTATGACACTGTGAAATATTTTATACAAAAAAAATTTGAAGTATTCAAAAATTTGGTCAAATATCAAATTAAACAGACCTAAAAAAATTTGACAAACAAATATGACGACTATACCATTTGGTATCCTTTTGTCGAAGTCATAGTATTTGACTTGTTTTATTCTAGTGAACTTTCAAACTTTGATGTTATTGTTGATTTTCAAAAATGTGAAATGTTCATAAAAATTTAATTTATATAGGTATATAACAAATTTATTCCGTCGTTTAAAACAACTTAAAGTAGGTAGAAAAGTAAATTGGTTATTTCGTTTTGATCAAATCTGAGAGAGGGTTAAAGTTGAACTGAAGCAAAAATTTCGAACCTCGGGAAACATTTTTGGAAATTTTGTTTCACGTTTTAAGACATGTAGACCCATAGAATATTGGCATATTTGACTTATCATAAATTTGGGAGCCCCCATGATCATCATTTCACAGTGAACACATTTTTAGATAAATTTTTCGCAGTTGATTTGCTGTCTGGTCTGCAAACTAAAATTTTGTTTCAAACTCAAAACCAACGTTTTCCTCAGAGTTTACGCGATAGGTTGGCAATATGTGACTTAATACAAACCGCTTTTAATTTTGATAATTGAATAGGTATTATTGTAACTATATCACTTGGGTAGGTTTCATTATTTCTTTTGTTTACTTGGTCATACTACATAGAAGAAACAAATAAAAATTTATAAATTTTTCATACTAATCTCATATTTAATAAGTTCCATTTTCGTTCCATTTTATTAAAAAATAAAAAAGTGCATAACAGATTTAACTAAATATCAAATTTTTAAAATTTATATGCAGAATGGAAAGGTTTTTTATCCTAGCTCACTTAGTAATTATTTGAGCTTAAACATGCACTCCAATATTCATTCAGGTGGCAACATTAGTATTTAACGAGTATATCACTAATGTGGCTGTAAGCTATTAAAACACAGGTTACACTGCGATATTTATAACAATTAACAAATTTCATAATAACAACGAAATTGTCTTTAGCCCAATTAAGTATTCGTTATTCGATTCTATCTTATAAATAAATCTGTTAATGTTTTTTCGTTAGTCTGTGTGTTTATAACTTGAACACGAATCGACAGATTTTCACTGAGTTGTTTTGTGTCATTAGCAACTTATTGCGTTGGTGGAATAATACATTGTAAAATAAAGACTTTTTTATTAATGTTAATGTTTTTTAGTAACGTTGTAATTTTTATTAAGAAATACCTAATAAGTTTAAAAAGTGGAAATTGAGTAAGTGGTGTTGAGATTAATTCCGAGTTCTAAAGTCTTGCAGTTGTTAAATTAATAAAAACATTTCTGAGTAAGCTAATTAGGCTGTTAATTTTTCAATAATAAAAAAAAAAACATTTTAAAAATTCAACTTCTTAGCGAATTTTTTGACTATTTTCTTGGAAGTATCATAAATGCATTTATGATTAGTATTAGATAAGATGCTCTTACACGTGCGATTAAAATTGCCCAATTTGCAGCAATATTCGTCAATTTTGACCTCACGAAAATATCAAGCATCACACAGCAACAATAGCAACAGGCGCTGTGGATCAACTTTTCATCTACTTGTTCCTGAATTGTGATGAGCGATATTGTACAATATCTACCAATTCGGCAATAAAGGCTTAAACTAGCAATTCAGTCGTAAACTTGTAAACTTGACAAATAAAACTAAAACTAAAAATATATGGAAATATTTAAATTCTAAACCATTATAACACAAAAATTGACAAATAAATACAAAATTCAAAACAAAACTTGACAATTGAATGATCGAACGAGGAAAATTGCTCGAAATTTTCCAAGTCAGGGAAATACAACAACTCTAAGGCGAGCAATACCAGCAATCTGTGGATACATTGTCATATTGCCGAAATATTGCCGCGACTACCATGATATTGACCTGTTTTACTCCATTAACCGCTCCACTAGTTTTGGCAATAGTCGTTGGCCAATCAATTGCTTGAAAAATTGGTCGTGTAAGAGCAACTTAACGATAGTGAAACTATTCTTTCTATTGTACAATCTAAAGTTAGTATTTACCTGGACAAAAATAAAGTTCCTTTTGTAATCATGCATTTAAAAATAAAGAGAAAGGAAAAACTTTTTTCCAGGAAATTGTTGATATTATAAGGTTTATTTTTTAGTGTGTTTGAAAAACTAATGCTTTTTTAATGCCGACTAGTTTCATATTAAAGAAAAGGAACTACCAAAACACAACACGAGTTTTATTAAAATTTTGTGCATAGTTTGCTTTCATTTCATTCAACTCAAATGTTCTCTTAAATCAGAACGAATCATTTTCTTGTCCCCTTGAAACGAATACATATTAGACTTAATCCGAATAATATCTTCAGTAACTAGCTACTAAATAAAAAAATTCTACTAAATTTCAATTAATTGTACAATCAGAAAAACCTTGCGAAACGAGTTAGACCGGGATTGGAATGGTCAACTCTTATGCTAATTCTTCAACAATCACTTCTAGTTGGCCGATCATATGAGCAGAATTGAAAGTTTATAACAATCACCAGGAGAATAAGTTATAGTATATTGCTCGCAGTGGTTTTTCGCCCTGGTTGTAGGCATATTTATTGACTTATCGATATTTGGAGCAATATACTCGTATGTAGCTTGCATAGTGCCTGACACCGCATCCATTTAATTAGAGCTACTGCGTGAAGTACATTGCGTGCAACATCTTCCCCGCTTGGGATAATTTTCATTATAAGAAACTACATACGAGCCTTGTTAATATTAAATAGTCCACTTGCAAAACTTTTCGTGTTTTCTGTGAGTCGAGCGTCGTGATCGTGACATTCGAATTATATTAGTCGCGATAAAGCAAACAAGAGCAACTTTGTGGTGCTTCCATTTTTTTTTTTTTTTTTTTTTTTTTTCAAATTAACCAGCACAGAAATGTGTGTAACTATAGTATTTTAAATACTCGTATTTGCTGTTTACACTTCCATTGATATGCCGCTCTTTTTCGATATATTCGAGTTTATCGATTAAATTCTTTTACCGAGATATATTTCATCACTAAATACACGTCACAAAATACCGGCTTACGAAGCCATCGATAAATTTATTCTACACATATGAATATAATATTGATACCGTGTAAGTAGAAGAAATATGTTGCGGTTAACAACATCGAATTCTATATTTTCGTTGAATTTTCAGTCACATGGTTGTCAAACTACTTTGCCGGTCACATTGATTGCTTATGTACGCGCTAACTACTAGTTTACAATATCACGTTTATATTTGTTATTCATTTGGCAAATTTGTTTTTAACAAAGTGCTATCATGGCCTTGAATTTTTCTCAAAATTGACGTGAATCTTGTGTCATTTGGCTTTCTTTTTAGGTAATTTTGTTACGAGATCTGCGTAATAATGTTAGCGACCTGAACGACCTTGCACTTTTAGTGGGATGAGTAATTTTGTGTGTCTAACAGGAGGAACAAGTTTTTAAATGAAAAATATAGTCAAATTTTTTAAATCAGACCAAAACTTTTAAGATGTAGAACGAAGCCATGTATGTAGGTATGTATGCTGTCAAAATTTGACTAAAATTTTTTTTTGCGTAAAGTGCTGTCACGTTTTTCCCGCCAAAATAAACATTCTGTACAAAAAATAAAATATGTCATGCTGTCAAATATTTGACGAAACATTATTTTTGCCAAAAAGTGCTGTCAAATTGTTTCGTCCAGCATAAACATTCTGGAGAACAAATGAAATAAATTGTCTAACAATAATTTGACAATCACAACATGCTGTCAGCACCTGCTATTGAAAATAAAAAAATATTTTACAGCGTGGCATACAGAAAAATTTTACAGGAATAGCAATGGTAGATTTCTAGCGGAAAAAGTTTTGAGGGTATAATTTTATTTGTAGTTTTGATAGGGGTAGCAAGATACGAGGATGGTGGTGGTTTTTCATATTTCAGAAACGGCTTATGCTAGAAAGTTGAAACTTAGTGCTTATACATATGTATATGCTACTGTAATTAAAACAAAAAATTAATCGGCCAACAGTCTGGGCACAACTTTATTATTTTATGGGTAGTGTCGGGTACTATGCGACTGACTAAGGAGTAATTAGAAGGCAAAAAAATAAGATAATAAAGTTGCCCCCAGACTGCTGGTCGGTTTTTGTGTTTGAAAGGAGCATAAGCCTTAATTTCTGAGCACATGTGTACACCTTGAAAAAATACTATATGTTTTTTAGCATGAATTATAGCGACACTAGCAGGAATCAAATTTACTATTACTTTATTACGTAGTTAATTTCATACAAAAATTTTAAAAGTGTACTCGAGTAGGTACTACACAAAGTATTTAAAAAAAACACGTAGTTTTTTTGAAAAAATTTTAATGCTATTGTTAAATTTTATTATTAATTTACCTTATATTCAAATATATTAAAATCGATTTTCATTTCTCTATTTTTTAATAATATACATATACTCTCTTCTCTACATAAAAAACAGAAAATTACTTTAAGCTATAGCTTAAAAAAACGTGTAAAAACAAAATTTCAGGGTACCAAATTTTTTCTTAAAGTTCAGGTCAATCACAATTCTTTATTATTAAAAAATAATAAATTAATTAAAAAATTAATTAATTATAAATTAAATAAATTTCAGTTTTGCACTTCTTTCTCATTCCGACTTTAACTGATAACAAGACTTAATAGAGTCAAATTCTGTGCAGTTTTAAATTAACTTTACATTCGTGTGATACTAATAACATTTATGTTTCTAGAATAAAATCAAAATCAAAAAAATTAAAAATAATCTTGTTAACAGTAGCTAGATAATTAAAAGCATTCTCTCTACTGTGACATTTCAAGGTTAATAAGGCGATCTTAGAGGACAATGGTATAAACAAACAAGCAAACAGATTTTTTGTTTTGTTGTTTAAATTTTTTTTTTAAAGTCACACCGACTTTTTACGAGAAAAACGCATCCCGATTAAAAATTTTCCAGTATAAAGCAATAAAGCTGTGTAAATTAATGGGCCACATTAATTTGTGAACTAAACGTGATAATTATTAAAAATGGCAACAAGCTTTTAAACGAAATGGAATAATGAAAGTACTCTTCACTTAATTCTTGGAAGTATCACGGTTCACAACTCTTCTTTTATTCTCTTCATTTAGCTAAAAATGTAAACAATTATTGCACAAAACTTGAACTCAGCTACTACTAGCTTAGCTTTAGAGACGCATTGAGACCCAGGAACAAAAAGTATTGATTAAATTAGCATAAAAAAAACATGAAAACAAAGCGCTTTCGTTGTAGTGCGGTGTTTAAAATTAGCTTGCAAATTGCTATTGCATAAAGGCAATTAATGCAATTTATAGGTACATGAGTGCTTTAGTGTAGTTGTCGCTACCTAGATACGTGTGCATATAAGTAAATAATTTTTTTTGCTGCAGCTACCTGTAAATATCACAATTATACCCATATAAATTTATGAATTAGTTGCATATAATGAAAATTATCTTCTCATTGGTATTTTTACGAACTGGAATGCAAATTTAAAAAGCCAAGCTTCTCAGAAAAAAGTCCATTGAATTCAACATCTTTTGGATGATAGGCAAATATGCCACACCTTTTCAAGTAAATTTACATTGTAATGTAATAGTCAATTTAAATGTAAATTTCAATTTACATTCAGTAAATTTCAAATTCAAAAGCAGCAAGTTCACTACATATTCTCATAAATTTACACTCTAAAAAAGTGATTAAAATTTGTGTTCTTTTACTTAAAAAAAATGAAATATATGAAATAAAGAATTGTGTCGACCTGAAATTTCAAAAATATTTGCTACTCCGAAATTTTGTATTTACACGTTTTATTACTAGTAAACACCAAAAAAGCAAAAACAAAAATGCCCGTCTGCCCGCCGTTGATATATAAAGGTAAAATTTGTATGGTAGGTAGATTGGGAGGATGGGAGGATGAGGGCAAGCGTTTTAGACGAAAAGTTTTGGTTTCTAGATTTATGTCTTTAGGGTTACTTCGAGATAAGACAAGAGCTAAAACCTTTAAGAAAGGTAGTGAAGTCTGGGGGTGGGGTGGGTGAAAAACTTAGGCCGCTATTCACAGACCTTAGTGCCTTATTAATAATACGACACTAAAGTCAGCTTTAACTTAAAGCCAACTTTATGACGACTGTGAATAGCGGCCTTAGATTACAAAATCGATAAGGGGTGGTTTTTTATATCTCAGAAACGGCTTATGCTAGAAAGTTGAAACTTAGAACAGTCTGGGTGCAAATTTATTTTTTTTTTGGTAGGGTCCAGAACGGATTTAATGCTCAGAAGCGATGTATGTTACTATGCAACAGACAATCTAAACAATACCTTTTCAGTGGCCTCCTGGCTTTTCTTTAGTTTGTCAGTTGCATAGTAACCTATTCCGCATCTCAGCATTAAACACGTTTCGTACTTCTACCCAAAAAAAATAATAAAGTTGTGCCCAGACTGTTTGCCGAATTTCTGTATATGGGATGAATTCGGCGACATTGAAAACATATTCCTACCTACGATAAAAATAAACAAATTGAGATTGTTTTTTAATTTAAAAAAAATTCAAAGCTGTAGAGAAATTTCCTTGAAAAAAACAAAACTCCCACAAACTTTGCATTAGTAAAAATAACGATAATCGTTCAAATGCATTAACCCAAATATTTTCTCCCATCAAATCTATTGGTGCAATTAAAATCCATTAACATAAAAAAAAAATTCAGTACCAAATTTCTCTACATTCACCGATAGAATTGTTATAAAAAGAAAACATTACCGAACTCAAGGCCGAATAAAACAAGAAACCTTGTTCTGTGGGGGGTTTTTCGAGCTTTAATAAGTACATTCCATTTGTAATATACATGATGTACGATACATGAACAAAAAGAATGTATAATAAAAAGATTTTATTTTTAAGTCATGTGATGAGTAGTTCAGCTTACGATATGCTCATGTGTCAAGCTTTCAAATGCAAATGATCTTTTTTCAATTTTAAGCAGTTAGTACAATTAGTAAGTGATAAATTCATTGCCGGAAAATATGTTTTGCTTTGAGAGAGATCTCATTTTTGCTGCGAATCATGCGTATATGCATAAATGTAGTTTGGCGATATTACCACTAATTTTATTACATCATACTCAAATAGACAACAATTTTATAATGTACATTCGGTTGATTTATTGTATAACATATTCCACGAGCGAGTACATGGTCATACTGAGTGTACGACTGAAAGTACATCGAACACAAACAAATTACTTAATAGCAAAATTTATAGAAATTGTTTTTTTTTCTGTTTAGTTTTGTTCTATGATTTGCGGTTGGCATTCGCAATGATCGTTGTTTAAAACTTTTATACGACGCACATACAGACAAACAATTTGAACAAACTCGAACTTGTTGCGATGTACGAGTAGTTGAATTGTTATTACTTTTATGAGCTTGTTTTATGTTTGGCTTTATTGCACTTTTCCAATTTGCGATGAGCTTTCGTATGCAATGTAGTTCACGATTACGTACCTTGTACGTAGGAACAACGCGAGCTGCATTTAATGAGAACAATTACGTTTGCAGAGTGAATCAAAGTGTTTAACCACTTAAAAACACCGAGAACACCGCTGGATAAAAAATCTATTATTTTGCTTATATTGGGTATCATTTTTTGACCACTTATTAATCCATGATTCCAGTGTGAATGGCCAACGTGTTTTAAGCTTTTCATTTTAGGGAATATTTAGTTACGTCGGGCCTGGCAACGCTAACCGCTAAAGGAAATCACAAACAAAATTTGTTCAGAAAGTTCCATGGAAACATCTAATAAGAACAATATGTATATTCCACACATACCATCGAAAAAATAAGATAATTCGCGACGCGCCACATGTAGTATTAAAGCTCGTATAACAGAAAAGTTTCTGATAAGTGAACGTGTAGGTATAGCTGTAACTGCGAGTTGAGATCGAACTTGCATGGTAGAGCCGCGATTGAGTAGCATGCCAAGTGTAATAAATGCGTTACGTACATGCTTGCACTGAAGTGATTTGTTTTAATTAAGTGAGTTACAATTGTTACCCTCAAAATCACTTCGAACTCTCTTCCGAACATAATCCATTTGGACTATTAAGGTGCATCATTCAACAGTCACGATTGAACAACACACTTCAGTTACCGACTCTTTCGAAGTAGGAAATTTGATTTGAAAAAACTGTAACTACCTATTCAATCTATTCATTGAGTGAAGAATATGATCCTATTCTCCCGGTGGCAAATATCGATGATGCCTAGAAAAAATTTCGGTATGTGTCTTACAATGGTGCAAATACCCAGAAGATTTTTACAAACAATTTAAATGATTGTATCCTTATTCTTAGAATATATAATGAGGGGTCATTATTCTCGTAGCTGCTATAAACGTAAATTAAAAACTAGAAAATTTTAAAAATTCCAAAAAAGGAAACCTCTTGCAGAAAAAACACACCTGAATTTTTATTGCCAAAAAGTATAAACCAAACAAACAATTAGAGAAAACATTCATTATTTAGTTAACATTTCATAGAAAAGTCAATGGGAATGGACTACGCCAATATGCAATTTTACGCCATTCATTGTACCTATACATATTACACATAATGATGAACCATTAATAATTTGTTATCAGAATAATCGCAATCAAGAGCAATTAACTTCGTTACAATAAATTATGAAACTAAAGTTCTGATCAAAATGATACCAGTATGAAGTAATTTACGAGAATACGCAGTTATAGATTGATGTAACAAGCAATAGTACAACCAATCTGTAAATGCTTATTACTGCGTTAATGTAATCGTATGTTCAATACTAGTATTAATCTTGAAATGCTCTCAACCGTTTCAACAGGTAATTGTTGTAAAATTACATTGACAGGTAATTTCCGCAATTGAGTGTTATATCAATAACTGGAACCTTATGAAGGCTTAGTATATCGGTTTTATCGGAATTCAACTTTAATATCAAATAACTCCAATGTATTTGTGAAATAATTTAAAAGGATTCTAAGGCCCGTTGCTACGATCGTCAGTTACGTTCTAACTGGAACTTTAACTGACAGATTTTCATACAAAACTTTCAGTTAAAGTTCCGGTTAGAATTTAACTGACGATCGTAGGAACGGGTCTACGAAATATAACGACATCTTTCAATAAGCCATTCAAAAGAAAATTTAATTCTGTTTATAGTCCGAAACAAAAATGATGTAGCAGGATAGAGCGGGTAATTTGTTTTTAAACTAACTACCATATATGAACAAAAGTAAATCTGAAATCCGACCCCTAAATGCTTTAATTCAAAATTAGGAATTTCAATATTTAGTTAAACTAAAAAACTTAAATGGGTGAAATTCGGCTACTTCCATAATAATAGAAATTAATGTCGAACGTTCTAAGCTAAGGATCCAGTGCATACAATAATTCTTTAAATAAATGGCTACACTTATTCAGAACCAGGTGTTTTGTATTATTAGTTACTAGGTGTTTTGTATTAGTTATTAGTTACACATTGTCTTATAATAAGTTACATTATGTCTTATACTACACTAGGAATCTAAAATTTTGATAAAAATAATAATAATTACTTTGAGAAGATTCAAACATCACCTATTGCAATATAATGTATTTTTCATATATTAAAATGAATTAAGTACCTACAATAAACAAATTTCAGGGCGTGATCAAAATTCAGCATCGTTCGAAACTTAAAGTGATAAAGTTTAAAAAAGTGATTGTATTTTTTAAGATATTAAGTGGAATATACAAGTGGGAATAGTACGAGATAAAACAGCGAATTCGCTATCAATAATTCATTTTTCAAAGTGCCAAAATAACAAATGTTTCAGTGTGACTGCAACGACAGACAATGAATACATCGCTTACCCAGTTGACAAGATACCCCTAATGCGATAAACATTTTCCGAAACGAACTAGTGCATGTCCGTAAATAATTGACAACAATGTCTGCAATGGTCTGAACTGTTTATTTGATTGATCGATGCAATCAATGGATTAAATTCCTAATGTTCACTCGATTTATACTCATTTGAGTTCGGGCAGTGGTTCGATGACATTGTCCAAAGCAAGAGTTTCATTCTATCGATTTTTGAGTAGGAAAAATGTTTTCGGTTTAAATAAGTCTGAATTTCTTGAACAAGTTTTGTTTTATTTTGATAGCCTTAGGCTAAGCGATCGGAGAGTTATTAAGTCTATCAATCTAAAAGAATGGATTGGGTTTTGCCCAGAAACGTGATAAATACTTGGCACTTCGGAGTCTTGAGCTCAGTGTTTGTTGAAAAATTACCCCGTATACTTTTGCTCAAAAAAAACCAACGAATCGATTTTAATCGGTACAATATTTTTTGCAGTTCTTATATTGTAAAAAATTTGGAAAACCCAATTATTAAAAATTGAAAAATTATTTAAGAAAAAGCATTTGCGGTTGTTTCTTGGCCGAACTGCTAGAATGTTGTAAACGCAGCTTGCAGGCGCCTTATTACCGTTTTTTCCGATAGATAAGTACTCAATTTTTAGCTGTTCGGACTGTATCACTCACACCAATGTCTAAACTGTATGTTAAATTTTCCATTTCCCTTTATTTGGTTATTCTAGCCGCTGTAAAGCGCAAAAAATAACAAGTGTCATAGCAGCATGATGCTGTTACGGCACTGGCTATTTTCAGCTGGAAAAGTGCAAGAAAATATGAAAACGCTAGTGGCATGTAGTGAACGAAATCGAGACCTGAATTTTAATGAAAAATATTGGTTTTTCTAAGATTAAATCGTACTTTCCGTTATTACATATACGGAACTGAAAATAGAGTTCGACAGTAGATTTTTTTTCGGATCGCACTGCAAGAATGTTGCGAAACACTGCAATAATGCGATTTGTTGATAGGTCCATGAGGAGATGGAATAGAAGATGTGGGTTAACCGGGATGCACGAATTGTAGCTTAACTTATTTTTAAGAATTTTCAGGGCAAGTAGATCATTGTTCACTTCGTGCGGTTTGAATGTAAGGAGTGCAAAAGTAGTTTATCCTTTATTAAGGACTCTGGTTTGGTTGGTACTCGAAAATGAAAGACTATACCTTCTGTGTTCAATTTGGTATCTAGAACTAGTAAATTCTCTAAAGTAAAATTTTCATTATTTAAGGACTCTTACATGAGAGGTACAGGAAGGACTCACTTTACTTCTGCCGTATGTACCTATTCTTTTACCTGTAACCATTTTATAATAACAAGTTCCTAGCTTGAAGTCTTATCGGAAAAAATATTTTGGAACACGCGTCTTATGAACGTTTCGTATGCGAGCTATCAGAAGGAGTAGAAGGATTTTCCACTCAAAACTTGTTTGTACAAAATTTCGAATTCATGGCTAAGCAATTTCTTGAGTTAAAGTGAGTTTCATAAATTGAATGAGATTTTTAGAGGATTTTTCTATGACATCTAGTCGAACGACTTCTGGGAAGTTGTTAATATTCTTATCTTTAACCACAACGAATAAGGCGATCCGAATGTCTTGGCCAATGTTCTTGAACACGTGTCTTAAGGACTTTTCCTATGGCATATTCGAAGTAGTAAGATGATTTTCCAGTTAATGAACTTTGCCGTACAAACTCGACCAAAGATCCATATTCAAAATTTGAGCATTCTAAGTTATGCCGTTCTTGAGTTATCGTGCGTACGAATAGACGGACAAACTGGCAGTCGGACAGGCAGACAGGCGCATAGATAATCAGATGGTCATTCGGACAGATGGACAGACAAATGGACAAAGAGACAAACAGATAGACGGACAGATACGGTCAGATGCAGATACAGACAGACGGATAGCTTGCCAGACGGATAGCTTGCCAGACGGACAGATGGTCAGACGGGCAGTCGGAAAGACTGATAGATGAACAGACAGACACTGCAAGATGTGCGTAAGGACAGCAAGTGGAATTGGGATTTTCTTCTCCAATTGATAAAAAAAAATATATTTATAACTTCTTGTCATCCGAAGCTCAGTTCAATGCGTTACAAACTTTTGGACTGGATTAAACTTATAATACTCTCAGATTTGATAATTCACCTTACCAAACCCCAAATAACACAACTAAAACTCGAAAAAATTGTCCTGATATCATGCAACTCACAAAGCTGGAAAAGACGCCCAAGTTACTAATTTTTCTCAACAAAAGTCCGATTTAATGTTCACAATAGAAGTCCGATTCTTGCAATTAAAAAGGGAATTACCGACTTTATCGAAAACCTTTAACAAATCCGTATAAACTGAGTGAAGCTGAATATCCTTTTCCATTACATCATCGCAACGTATGTCAAGAAATAAGTTGTCATCGAAGTTTTCTTGGACACAATCTCACAGAAATCGAAAACAAAACCCATCAGATATAGCCTGAATTTAGTAGCATTTTTTAATGCAAAAAAAAGCAGAGTGTAAAAGTAAGTAAAAGTAAAATTAAATCAAGTACGTACACATCACTACCCGGTGGTATAAGAATTCAAAGCTTTAACAAGTTACTCGGCACTTAACTTCTCGGATACCATACAGCACAGCACAGCGTGGAAAAACATCCGAATGTGACAAAAATCGCAATGTGCCATTCACTGGGACTTAGCACCGGGCAACAGACACTCAAAGCTTTTTATGCCAAAAAAATTCAGAAAAAAGAATATCTGATTATCTAAAATTAAGCAGATATCAGACAAGAACTCTATTGGGAGCTCTGACTGAGCATTGTCACATGAGGAAGCGTCTCAATAGGATTGGTCTCTCTGAGACAAAAATCTGCAGAATATGCGATAACGACTTAGTTCACAGAAGACTTCGTCACTTGGATCAGGGTTTGACGGAACCATCAGAATTACTGACCATTCCTCTTCGCAAAATACTAAGCTTCATTGAAAGCGCAGGGATTGAAGAGGAATCATAGTCAATAAGGGGGACATCACAATAGGACCAACTGTGGCTTCAGTGACAGAGTTAACCACATTAACTTACTTACTTACTTACGCTGGCGCTACAGTCCAAATCGGACCATGGCGTCCTGTTGTAGCCACACCAACGCCTATTTTTAATCTATCTATCTACTCGGTTCTTTATGTTCCACAAGATCAGTTATATTCCAAATTGACTTGAAAAATCTAAAAGAACTCTTTTGTTTTATTTATTCTTCAAAAGTTTTCCCACTACTCGACTAATCTTAATTAATGTCAACTCGTAGCATCCCATACCACGAGTTTGCTCTCAATTTAACAAAGTTTTTAATATTTTGAATACTTGGCCCAAAATTTATTTTCCAATCGCTTAACAATTCAACCGAAACATCCTTCGACTAAAATGTTTCTCTAAATAAATAAATTTAAAGGGTGAGTTTTATTTAAATAAAAAAATGAACGTTATGACAATTATTGACAAGCAAATGGGACATCAATCGCCTTCAACCAAAAATGATGATGATGGAGTATGTTGATCTTAAAAAAAAAAAATTCAAATTTGAAAATCGTGCTTGCATCCTAAGGTCAGGTTCTAATGGGGGAGGAGTGCAAAGTTTTAAATTTGTAACAGAAACATTTCAACTACTGATCCAAAAGACATTGTATCATCTTTCATCTTTCGAATATTTTCAGAAAATCCTCCAAAAGACATTACCAACTGACAAGATGCGATCTTTCAAACATCAAAAAACTGAAAATCGAACGGATTAGTCGATTTAGTGAAGATGTCAATCAGTCACCGTCGCCGTCCATTTACCGTCGTCTTTAGTTTCACGCGACATTTAAAAGGGTCGTTCCACGCAGACTCAAAACGCGTCCAAGATCGTACGATCCGATCGATCGACTATCAATAGATCCTTCAGTTTTCCTTCGATTTTTTTTTTTGTTTTTATTTTTATCTTTTCTGGCGTTTCGGGAACCATAACATTCTGTCGCGGCTCTGATAAGATATTGAAAAACGTAGCGCTGCTATGCTACGGCGGCTATCTAAGTGCTTACGCAAATTCTAGAGAACGCCATACGCAAGCGATCTTGCAGCGCCGCTATCGATCTGGCTAGCGATGAGCTAGCGGAATTGCGTACGATCGGCGGGGGAGGAGGTGGTCTGGTTGGACTTTCGTCATTAAGTCGAAGTCACATGTCTCGGAGTCATCGCGCTCGGAATAAACTAAACTATTCTCGTGAGAGTTTTGCGTTAGCGTACGGCTAGCGCTAACGCTAATGCTAATGTTGACTTGTTGCATTCAGCTCGCGATTTGTTTGGATTTTTATTATTTTCATCCGTTAGAAGTGTGTGTAGTTTTGGTAGTTGTGTGATTCAGTGGCACTATGTGTACATGATAGTCAGTTTTCTTTCTTGGCTCTGTTTTCTTCCTTTTTCTTAGTCGTTGTTGTTTTTTTTGCGCTCCCAGCCCAATCCAAGGACCGCTCGATACGGAACAGGGAGAAAAGTATTCGAGGAAGTTAAGTCCTGGTGCCGCTGGCTCCACTTATCCGCTCGTTTTTCCCTTTTGACAGTTCACTCGAATCGGGAAAAAAAACCTGACCTGCGCGTTTTGCCAACTTCGAATTTCGAACTCTACTCCGGAACGGATAGTGCACATTTGGGGGTGGTGTGGGTGGTTGTTGTTGACTTACACTCGTTCGCTGGGGCATACACTTTGACATTTCGAAAATATATGAACCGAACGGGGATGGTGTAAAAATTCTACTTGGCCCGGCAGGAGAAGGATACGAAGGATTCGCCGGTGAACTACTTCGATTTTCGATTGTGGCAAGCAATAATGTGGGCGGCTTGACGGCGGCACAGTTTCGTTACCTTTGCCATTTCGACGACGGAAAAAAAGGAATGCAGCGGTAGGAGCGCAATCTTTTTCATGATACAGCCCGAATATGGTGGGCACAGTGGCGTCCCGCCATAATGCCAAAGTCTGACAAAATTTACTATAATCCGTCCGTAATCCGAAAGCAAATTCTTCTTCAGGTGTTTCTTAATACGAGACGGTAACGTAAAATTAAACGAAATGATTTTATAGCTCACGAGTTACAGCACTCGTATTACTGACGTTTTGATAGTACAGTTGTACAAATTAGCTCACATTTTATCTTATCTGATTTATTACTGACGTTACAATAAGCGAGTGGCTACGTTATGGTATTTCGGTTGACAATGGAAATGTTTTTTAAATGGAGATTTTCGGATTAGGGTGGATAAACTGATGGGATGCTTAATGCCTGACTACTGCGATGGTGGAATTTTTTAGTTTTTAATCGGTAGAAATACAGAAATTTAATCTGCAGTAAAATAAACAGAACTGGGATTTGAACGACATGAAAACGAAAGATTGGAGAGTTAACCAGGGTTCTAGTTGCTTACTTAGGGTTGTGTCCTAAATCGGGATCATAAATAAATTATTAATTATACACTGTTTTTAACAACAAATCACCGCAGTCAATGTTGATATACCTAGAGTCACTGTATAAGAACTAACACAAACATCCATTATCTTGAGTACGGACAATGTGTGTTTCATTTGAAACCAGTACATTTGAAATTTTTTTGCAGGTGTCTGATTTTTCATTTTTATCTCCACTAAAGTGGATAAACGCTGTATTTAGTTGACATTTCATGAGACATATGTATCTCGATTCCGTGAAACGTTAATCAAAATCCATCTGCTACACGTATACACACTAAAACTATGCCATTTAAGAAACCTGCGAACTTTGGAGTTCGCAGGGTTTAAGAGTACTAAATATGTACCAAAAGTGGTGATTGTCCGTACTCATGATAGTGGATGTTTGTGTTAGTTCTTATACAGTGACTCTAGATATACCTAGGGAATACCAATAACTTAAACATACAGCAGTAATGATCGGCTGCAAGCCAATTGTATGATACTCTAGATGAAATACAGAACTCCGATTTATATTGTAGTTGGGGATAAAGTAGAATCACGTGTGTGCATGTTGTAGTGTCCTTTTTTAAGGACTCCCATTTGATTGTTACTCAAACTTAAAAGAAAATATTCTGCGTTTTATTTCATATTTAAAATGGGTGAGTCACCGAAAAAAAAAGGACATTCATAGGTGCAGGGACTCACTCGATTTCTTACATATTTATCCTTCTCCTTCGGACCATTTTCACAATAAGCAGTAAAAAGTGAAGGAAACTCGAAATGACAGAAAAGTCATAGCAATTTAATTTGGCGGCACAGAAAACAGCTGAAGAATGTTCGAATGTGACGCAAACGCATCCTGTCGCTTGAACTATAATCTGATTGGTTGATTGTTGTATCCGACACTTAGACGCATAAATGCGACGACAATGAAAATTCACCTTGTAGCGTTCAAAAGTTATCGGGAAATATTGTTGAGCACGTGTCTTAAGAATTTTTTGTAAGGCATATACCAGAAGGAGTAAAAGGATTTCTCTGACTAGTAACTTCGAACTTAGTTTTCACTCAGAACAAATTTGTACAAAATTCGTAACTAAAAGATTTCTTGACGAAACTCACTATAGTTTCGTAAATTACATATAAGTGAAGACAATTTGACAGGATAATTTTAAACAAATTTTGTGAAACTTTTTCGTGAAAACAACTATGTATACCTTATTTCATTTCACTTTTTCTTGAACAAATAGGTACATTTTATTAGCTCAGATCGAAAAAACGCCGGAATACATTTATAAAAGAATCTGAGATTTAGAAAATAGTTATAACGTTATGCTAAAGTAGTAAAATGATTGATCTAAATAGTTTTATGGAAGTGTTATTGAAATCACTTAAAGTTTAATAATTATTTTGAAATTTAAAAAAGGCTTTCGTTCTTACTAGATTTATATAGTGGTCTCTGTCGACACCACAATAAAATGCAAGAAATAATCAAATCCCTTACTTCGTAGCGGAAACCCCTACACAAGTTTGTTATATGTATATAAACAGTTAATCACTACTCACAGTTTTATAGACAAGTAATGAAAATGTTTCTATCGCCGTTTTATAAAACGGGAAGTATTGGTAACCTTAAATAACTTTAATAAAATTTCGTAACTAAATTTTTTACTTACACAACTTGATAACAAATCTAATAAAGTCGCATAAATGGTCGGGCGGTATGGAAATCTACACCTGTGAACCGTGTCCTCCCAAATTTTGCATGGACATTCTAGAGACTACCGGACATTTCGAAAACATAATTATATATTCCCGAAATTAGTGGTTCGCGAATTATTTCAACATTTGATTTTTTTAAAAAGTTAATGAAAAATTAAAAATTAAAAAGGAAAAAATAAAAATGGAAAAATGAAAAGTGAAAAGAGAAAAATTAAAAATTAAAAATTAAAAATTAAAAATTAAAAATTAAAAATTAAAAATTAAAATTTAAAAATGAAAAATGAAAAATGAAAAATGAAAAATGAAAAATGAAAAATTTAAAGTGAAAAGTGAAAAATGAAAAATGAAAAATTAAAAATTAAAAGGGAAAAATTAAAAATGGTAAAATAAAAATTATAAATGAAAAATGGTATTAATGTCTCCAGTTCCTTGAGCTGAGAAAGTGTACCCGAAACGGGAGTAATGTATCAACGGGAGAAACAGGACCAATTGATAAATGGGAGTAACAAGGGCGATGGAACAACGTGAGCATAGCTGCGGTACGCGGCTAGTATTTTATATAAGGAATTAATAGAAAACTGTTACTAGTAGTAACCGAGTGTGTTAGTTTGGATAAGCCGTTCTATTGATAGGTAATGCATCCCCCACCCCTGTACCTGACTACCTTTACAAGAAAATTTATTTTTCCAACATGGTACTATAGCTCTACTATATACTAAGTTTCAGCTTGATTTCACTATAGGTTCTCGAGTTTTGGCGTACGGCGGACAGACGGACTGAAAATTTGTATTGATTTGAGTTATGAAACGTGAAAAAAAATTGTTCATGTAGCAAATTTTTTTTTTTTGTTTTTAAATCGATCACAATAGGTACTGGTTTATTAAAATAATAAAGTAAAATGCGCTTACTTCTTAAATTATTTAGAAAGAAAGGAGCTCTTAAGTCTCGAACTCATTGGAGTCGATTTAATTCATATATAATAGAACCGATTTATTATTAATTTTATTATTATCAGTATCTAATACTACGTATTAGATTGAATTCAGATTCCATACTTTAAAATCCCATGTAGACACAGATCGGGTTAGAATGAAATTGTCTTGATCCGATCCGACTTCTCGATCTAGATTCGATCTTCTCACGTTTTGATCATTATATTATGTTACTCGTATCATATACGCAATTCCAGTTTCAATCTTTCAATCTTTGCATTCTCTATGTATAGAAACTATAAGTTTTCCAAAAAAAAATTCTGACATATTTTCATTCAATCGTTTATTTAGCTTGAAAGCAGATTTAAAAAATGGAAAATCGTAAAAAAAATACATTAGCCCTTAAAATATACATTAGTCCTTAAACACTACTAGTTTTCGTTGTCGTTGGGCGAGTCTTAAGATTAATCCAACAAATGTACTTGCTAACTCTGGTATAAACGCCCGGTGAAGATTTAGTAGCGCAAGGCTGTTCACTCCAGGATACAATTCCAACTTGCACCTTATTATCATTCGACATCAAAGGTCCACCTTCGTCTCCATTGCATGGCCCTCTATTGCCTACTCGAGAACGTGCGCAGATATTCGTACTTAAGATCTGCTTAACATGTAGCGCCGAACACTCAGTAGGTGAATAAACATCCAGAGAGGCAACTCTTAGTTTCTTCTGGATATCTCCTCCATGCTGTAAATTTAATGAAATTTTTAGCTTTAAGTCAAGTTTGAAAGTAAGCATCTGAGTTATATTTACTTCTTCAAAACCCCATCCAAGTAATGTAACTTTTTCAGTTGAGGACGGAATCTTGTGATCCGTGTTCAGTGAGACGACCTTCACGTTTCCGCCCAAAGGTATCCCGTCACCAGCGAGTATAACAATTGCAATGTCATTTCTTTTTGTTTGCGGATCGAAGTCTTCGTGCAGAATAACATTTTCAATTGATACCGTTTTATCATCGTCAGTTGTAATTTCTTGTTTTCCATATTGTACGGTCATGTCTGTATATTTTTCTGGGTCACGTCCCGTGAAGCAACTTGCAGCAGTTAAAATAAAGTATGTATCGAGAATTGTCCCACCGCATATATGAATACGTGACGGTGATCGGATTGATACCTAGAAATTAAATAAAATCATTTTTTTTTTTGTCGTAAAATTCAACAAAAAGTAATTTTCAAAAACTTCTATTTCTTACCATGAAGAGGAACTTATTGGCCGCTGCAGCTGCCCCGCCCACTACCCGTTCTTCAAAAGAAACACTGGCACTTAGTCCTCCAAAGACTAACATCAAAAGAACGTATTGGAACATGTTTAAGTTTTAAAATTTGAAATTGTACTGTTTACTTTTGAACAGAAATTTTCGTCTTTATATTGGAAGTAGTTCCGAATGAAACCTTCAAAACTTAGCAAAAATTTTATCAGTTTATGAAAAGTATGTCAGTAGTCTTAAGATTGATTTTCTTATCGATGCGAAAAATCGTTAGTTTCATCGATGATAATGTTGAAATCTTACCAGCAAATGATAAAAACAAAATGGGGGGTGAACTAGTTAAAAGGAATGGAACCTTACTCTAAATTATCGACATATGTATATTCAACGAACAATGAAAATAAGTTTTTTGTTGTTATCAAAATTGTTATTTTCTTTGTTTTTGGCGTTGTGGAAAAATAGGGATATAAATAAGCTCTTTTTCTGTGATATTTGTCGTTTGCCGGCCGAAAGCATGTATGACACCTGACCCTTAAAAAATAAAATTAAAAATTATCTTTCAATTTCGTAGTAGATTGCAGGGAAGAATTAGTAGACTTCTTGGGAATGTGATGAAAGGACGATGCAATGATAAAATTTATAATTTAGACTTTCCAGCCGTAACTGGAACAAAGAGGACAACAGGATGGCACAGACGTGCTGACGACACCACGATCCTAACTATACAGAGATATTGCTATTAATTGAGAAGCGCGGGAATATATTGTTGGGGTAGTCTCCGATAAGTGGGAACGCAAATCTTTGAATACGGTCAAGCAAAGAGAGATACGTTTTGGGTGCACATGCCCAAATATGGTATGTGAATTGTACTCAAGTCGAGGCCTGATATATGCCCTGTAGATTTATGCGAGGTCTAATGGTGTACAAAATTTCTTGCACCTTCGGAGGAAACCTAGGCGCTTGGAGACGTCAAGAGCTACATCATAAATGTGTTGACTCCAATAAAACTTTTTACTGATATTCATTTCTAGAAGATGGAAATGCTCCGGAGTGTTCAATGCTACACCATCAGGCCCGTGCGCAGGCTTGGATGATGGGGGGGGGAGGGTTATCAAGTTCCTACCATACTGAATGTGATGACCTAAAAAAAAGGTCTTCACTTCCCAATGAAAATAGGCTCTCCCTGCGAACGGGCCTGGACACCATCAAAAATAAGATCAGACATCGACGTGTCGTGTTTTAGGGAAAGATGACAGGATTTTGTTTTTGACGCATTAAACCCTACTCGGTTCACCCTGCCCCATTCTAGGATTGAGATTAGATCAGAGTTTAAAGAGCCAATTAACTCATTGTTGAGAGGGCACCGAAAACTGGCACGCCTCTGTACTTGAGTTGAAGCTGAAGGTGTTGTTAAGTGTAGTACATACTATCATCTGCAACTATGGATTGAGAGTGGACGACAAAAGTTCGTTAATAAAAATTAGAAATAAGGTTGGTGATAAAACAGAGCCTTGAGGGACGCCGGAGTTGATACGGAAAGGAGATGATGAAACGCCACCTAATACAAACTGTATAGTACGTTCCGAAAGAAAGCTCTCAATCCATCGAATACAAGTAGGATTGATACCAAATGCATTGTGTTTGGTAAGAAGGGCTTTGTGCCAAACTCTGTCAAATGCCTTCGCTATGTCAAGTGCAAGTACTTGACCCTCACCGAAATTATGGATACAAGCGTTTCAGCATTCTGTCAGGTATACCAATAATTGGCTGATGGATCAGTCATCAAAGAGACGATTGCTTTACAGGTATTGCATGATCTTACAATTGACAGCGGTTTCCATCACTTTAGACCAAATAACAGTAAAGGGAATGGGCGTTAATTTTCAGAGTTCGTTTTGCTACCTTTTCCGAGATTAAATACATGCATAGGTGTGGCAACGAAGGGTTTTAAGGACACAATATAAAGATCATCACACTTCTTAATTCTAACACACTATCATCTAATAGATCGACTCAACGTTAAAAACACTTCCGAGGTCGGAAAAATTTTGAGCTACGATATCATGTAGATTTTTCGTAAGGATTTTTTTTTTTTTTTAATTTAAGAGCTTTTAACGAATTTGTTATTAAGTTTGTTTATACGAAAACATTCCAATTCTGTTAAATCTGAACGAATTGGATAGCTTCACTTACTTTTCTCAATTCGTTCATTCCATATGGTATATCGGAATTTGAAAGAAATATGCAAAGATTCGTAATCCTTATATTTAAGATAGGTGGCACTGAAGATCACCTAATATTTCAACCAATATGGTGAAAATGTTGGTTGTTCGCTAGGATATATAGAGCTTAACGCTAAGGGCGCGACATCGAACCTCGGCAACAGCAATTATTTTCCAATTTTTTATTAATGGAATTTTTCCATGGTAAGCTAAGTACCATAGAAGCAAATTTGGAAGAAATTTTTGTTGTTTTCCGGCGTCAGGGGAGTGAAACCCCAACAAAAAAATCCCTTATCTTTCCTCTTTTCATTGTTGAACCACAATTGTTATTATGTCTGTTGTAGATAATTATTTTATTTTCAATATTATTTTATTTTTTGTCAATTGAAATTGTACAAAGAATTGATTTCATTTTAAAAATAGCTCGAAAACTAGTCACCGTACAGAAAAAATTGTTTGTATGCTGTTTACATGAAAGCAGCGACTTTCATTGAAAGAATGTTTTAAGAACAATAATAGTTCTACAAGGTTAATTTATTTTCCCAACCACCAGTATTTTATAATAATAATAATCAATGGCGCAACAGCCCAAATCGGGCCTAGGCCTTGAAGTAATGCTAGAGTTACTTCATTGCGAGACCAACGGAACACTAGGAGGTGAAGTGGTCAGCTACACGCTCGTCAGTGATTATTACCTCGATTTTAACTCAGGTACTCATTTACAGCTGAGTGAACTGGTAGTCCGGCACCCAATCCCATTCTCGAAAATTACTTGTGGCCAAGCAGATTCGAACCTGGTACCAGCTGCACCGAAGGCAAACGCTCTAGCCACTAAGCCACCCAGGCTACCAGTATTTTACTCACCACTCTCTACAAGCCAATAAAATTTCTGTAATTGACACACACATGAAAGAGAGCAGCAGTAGAATATTTACGCAAAACCAAAATCTCAACATCAAATAAGATTTTTCTGTCCTAAAATCTGTTTTATGGAAGAGAGAACCAACTTTAAATATTATCTCAACATAGATATTAAATATTTTTAACCGAATTTTCGCACATTTGTTGATAAAAAAAACATCTGATGACCATGGATTTTTTCGCTCTTCTTCGCAAACAGAGAATTCAATATTTTCTTAAAAAAAAAATAAACTATACAGAAAACACATATCCAAATAAAATATGTGTAGAAGTTGTTATGATTTGATTGTGCATTTATGATTCAAGAATGCTTAGTTAGACACTTTTCTACGAACACAATCTTGTCGGTTATTTTCGAGGAATCACTATTCCGTGATAATACCGCAAAGTGATTTTCGTAAACGTACGAAAAGTCATCAATTATTTTCTGTAGAGAAACGCACCCGAAAAACTGAGGCAACGATATCAAATTACACACCCCGAAAAGGTGTGATTGTGCTTCTGAACATGCGTTATAAATTTGATATTAAATCGTGCATGGAAATGATAAATTGATTTACCAACTGTAAATTAGTTAAAATTGATTGTTTAGATTCTTAAACATAGAAAGGGGATGGATTTGTTAAGATCATTGCCAAGACTATTTAGTACGAACAAATTTACATGTACAAAATATATTTTAGTTATAAAGGGTTTTCTCAGAACTCGTAAAGTCTTGTTAAAAATCGAAAAATAACGATCTATCTTATATCTTAATCAAAATTTAAGTGTTTTGACTTTTTTTACAAAGTCAGCCGAAACTTATCTCTGACGATAAATTTATCACCCACTAACAATTTAGATAAGTAAGGAAAACGAATGATTTCATTAAAAAGAAGTCAGAGTTGATAGATAAAGTTTATCTACATCGGAATTTCGGGTTAGAATCTGGATCGCGTGTCTAGCACTTCTACATAGAAGGATATCTTCGATAGATTTGAACCAACATCATCAAATGTCGATAGCTCGTTTAATGTTTTATTATAATAGTTTTTTAGTACCTACAAGAACTGATATTCAAACTATTGATTTAGAGTGTTACACGCAGTCAGAATTAAAAAGGAAATTTTTTTATTTTTTTATTTTTCGTAATATACATATATTTAACTATATTCACAGAAAGTTTCATGTCAATCCGACAATTATTCTCGAAGTTACACTCGCGTTAGTAAAGACGTTTGAAAGAGTTTTTGAAACTTTGAACGTGTTTGTCTCAAAACTGTGTTTATAAAGTCGGTGACCAAGATTTTTTGCAGTTCCCGGCAATCAGCTATAGAAGTTTTAAAAATCATTATTTTTACAAATAAAAAATATCAGAAAAAAGTTAAAAGTTATCATAATATATATACATATAACTTTTTACGTTAATAAATTAAAATGTACCTACTTCCAGGAAAAATTTATGATTTTCGGCCTTCTGACTGCGTATATCAGCAAACCAAACTTCATACTACTTTTTTGCCACTGTCAAATATTTGACCAAAGAAATTTTCCAAAATTTGAAGTAAAACTTGACCACAAAAAATTTGTCAAATACACTTTTTGATTAGATATGACAGCAAAAATTGTCATATAAGCATACAGTTTAATAGAAGCTTAATATCAAATTTCAGAAATGTAAAGCAATAGTCAATGCAGCAGTTACATAGTTAAAATATTACGCCTACTATAGATGTAAATAGAATGTTAGTATTGATTGCATAGTTGTTCTTAAAAAAGATATTGTACGAATGTCAGGCCACTTCATTGAAGAAAATATCTTGCACGTTTTTGGGGACATGTACCTACTCGTAGGTATTTGAAAAATATTTTTACCGATTTTAAAATAGAAGTACATGCATAGTACTGCTGTTTATAGCATATAATAATGTATCACGTTGTGCGTATTTTTAAAATCTAAGAATAAAATCTCCAAAAATAGTGCAATCATTTTGCACATGTCACTACACGACAATGATTACTCCAACTTCACAATTATGTGGTACGCACGTTTGATCAATAGCAAATTCTTTATTATTTTGGTTTTAGGTAGATACTGTCGTTGACTGGCTTTTATCCCGATTACGTACATATATTAACGTAGCATGCTTGAGTCTTTAATGCGAGCCATTTTACGAATTTTTAATTTTTAAATATTGACTGAAATTCTGGCGATTCTTGTCCGGATTCATGTGATTTTTCACATATTTGAAGATGGCAGGAGGGGAGGAACAATTATTGTTTAAAACCGACATCAATTTCTCATATATTTTATGAAATAAGGTCTTAAAATTTATACAGAAGGTAAGCACAATTGACTTCTATTAGGGAAAAATATTTATAGCTAGGGGTAGTGCCATCAGGAGTGAGGACGGTGAAATGCAAAACACTGATTTTAATATCCCGAGAGCCAATAACAATAGAAATATAAAACTGCATCTCTGATAAGTTGAAATTTAGTGTATGTAATATAGATTTACTAGAAAAACATTTTAAGCAAATTTTCAAATTTTATATTGGCGTACGACGGTTGAAAAGTGAGTGCATATATTTTCATCATCGGATTTCATCAAATCTCTTAAATCTTTAACAAAATTCAATCTATTCCTTCGTTGTGATTTTATCTACATAATTGTTTAGATATTAATTTCATTACTTATTTATTAAAAAAAATGAATTTTGAGCGTTTCCAGAAATTCTGCCATATCTTTAGGTCAGACTAAATATTGAATCTATATTGATTGCAACGGGCATCTAATGTAATCGACTCAAAATCAGTTTTAGCATTTTTTTAGTAGCAAAAAGTGTTAATATTAAATTCGTTTGTATTCGAAAACTGTTTCATTTTTGGGTCACAGATAACTATCATGACTTTTTCGCAACTTTATTTGTTTTATACTTTCAGAGTGTTGTGCATCAAGTGTACTCGTATTTCTAGTATGTATGTACTACTAGAAAACAACAATATGAACTGATTTTTTGGTTTTATTTAATCGCTTCAGAGAATGTTTTAGCATTTTTGGATGATCACGAAATTTGACAAATTTCGATAATTCCGCACTGGGTTAATCCTTGCTCTTCAATACATGATCTGGTTTCTGATAAATGTTTTTCAAAGGCGGAATAAATAGTTTTCAATGACATTAAGATAAAGGGTTATCTTTGTTTATGAGTTCACTTGGCGTCCACTCCTACATAAAGTCTTCCGAGATATTTTCTATTTTTGTCATATTCATTTTTAAAATTCGTAAAATGGTTAGTTCCAGCCATTTTTCCAAAACAGACTTGCCCATAGGTCTATTCTTCTTGCACTAATTCCTTTTAATCAATCGTTCAAATAGTCATCGGCTCATCGAAATTAGACCTGAAAATGATTCCAAAAGAGTCAATTTTATCGAAACTTAGGACAGAAGTGAATAAATCATCAACTTTATTTCATAAGTATTTAATTTTAATTTATCTAAACGTAAATATTTTTTTAGCTCGACGAATCCTGACATTTTTGTACTTCTTTTTCAATTGCTTCGACTACTGCCCAACATTTTGAAAAACATATTTTCTCGAAGCGTAATTTTTTTCAAATTTGAATTCTCGAAGTGAGGTGCCATTTTTCAGCGCAAATAAATATTAGGGAATAAAATATATACAAGCGAAGGTATCGCGATTGGTTAACGATATACGCAAAATGTTTCGCGGCGAATGCAAATTTGGGCCTTTCGATAATTTACCAATGGTGCGCTAGTCTTGAGCCGGGTTTTATACGAGAGGACCACAATGGATCCACAGTGATCTCTCGTGATGGACTGTGGTACAGTGCTGCAGTCCGCTATTCTCAACCTAACCTAACCTAATGGAGAAGGATACTTCGCTTTAAGCGTTTCACTAACGAAACATGTATAATACTGGGGCGCGCACAAAAAATATGGGTATTCGACAGGTCGCTCGAACAAAGTCAAATAGACCATTGCGCTCAATCGCTTTAATTTACATCACATGGTTCATGGATGTGATCATAGAGGTATATGTAGGTACTGGAAATGACCAGCAGCGACTTTTTTGCAGCCGGATTATTGCTCGTAAAGGACCGGAAATAAACACTATGCTACTATTACTATCTTATTAATTTGTATGTACTCCGGTCTTGAACACAAAAAATGCTAAACATTTGAGTTCCCAACAAGCAAAAAAACTTCGCATTTTTATTTTCCAGAGGCTATAACTTCGATAAGACTTCGGTAAGACTGTTGAGCGCAGGTTGTGAACTTTCAACTTCGATAAAGTTTCCGTAACACTTGCCAGCAGAGGTTTGCAATCCAGCTTCGCTCGACATGTCTAATACCAAGTGATTCGGCTTAAACCCTATGTTTCGGATTGGCCTAGTGTGTAGCGTAGTTGACTAATGTGTGGCGGGACCGTAGATTGAGTCCGAGAGTGTGCAAGGTGAAAGTAAAATCAGTTCACATTTTTCAAACAAAAATTAATAATTTACAGGAAAATAAATTCATAGTTGGAAGAAAACCAAAGTAATAAAATTGTGAATATAATTTTTTGGTTTTCTTGCTTCCGTACCTCCAAACTTCCGTACGGAAACAAGATCAGCTGCAATAAGTCCTTACCCCAACTGTTGGCGCTTGGCTATTGCTGTTGAAACATGGGGAAATGAGCGCCAGATTAGTTCGGTAAGACCTTATCGAAGCTTTATCGAGATACGAAAATAGTTTCGATAAGGCCTTATGGAGGTTAGTTTACTAGTTGAGTACTAGGCTACTACATATTTGCATTTCACTGCCACCTGGCATAGGCCAAACAAGCATACAAACACGTTAAATTATGCTTGAAAATCCTTCAAAATGGTTCATAGAAAAACGGCAGTTTGTCGTCTCCAGTATTTATATCTCTATCGATATGATATCCTATGGTTCATCAGAAAATGTCAGATATCATCCAGAAAATAAAATACATTTGTTATTTTGTAATTTTTGGAATGATTATTCTAAATAAGCAGGAAAGGGCATACTATACTGGAATTATCTACAGTAAGATAGTTGTTTTCTGTCTTATTTTGTAAAGATTTACATAGGTACAAGCTGTATTTTAATTCTGATCAAGATGTGCCCTTTGGAGCTGCACCCTTTTGGAGCTGCGCCCTTTTGGAGCTGCGTCCTTTTAGAGCTGCGCCCTTTTGGAGTTAAGATCCGATTGCAGTGTGCCAACGAAGAAAAAGTCGGTCTGGTTATAAGTCCCGAATCCAGCGAACGACCTCTAAAAAACTAATCCTGAATAACATGCAGTAATAAATCATAAAAACCAGCGATTTTATGACAAACTAGACTCCTTACTGGGTGCTAGCAGAACACACCTCCTTCAAGACATTAAAGTGAACATAAAATTTATTAACTACTACGGATATTATTCCATCCAAGTCTTATTTACATACAAATATGCCATTCATTAAATTGATTGCTCAAAGCCACAATAACACTTTCGTTCATTAGCCACCGTTGTGTATATCTAATCCGCGCAGCCAGTCATCTACTTCGGTCGCTTAGGAAGTAGGAACTTGGAACTGGTTAAAACCCAAGATTGGCTTGAATTCATTATCTAAATTGAAGCAATAAGAGAGCAAGCACAAAACCATACCATTCATCACACATCTAACTCGCTACATACGTGAACGAGAACTGGATAGAACCCGAACGCGACAGTTCCAATAAAAGACCATCATCCACCCATCGAATTTACTGACTCGACAAAATCCCAGTATATACGCCAGCCCCTATCGAAGCTCTACACCTTTGGCCAATATTTCGCTAACCTAACCATACCACGTGCCACCCACACCCTCCGCCCACCTTCACTATGTTATGGCTGAAAGAAGTCCCCATCTGTCTGCACCCCCAACACCCCGAAATATTGCATCCGGACATTCTTGTAATTTCGAAAAAGTCATACACCACATGTACACACACACATGGTCAAAAAAAAATATGTTCGTGCATTTTTGCAATAAATGCGAGAAGAATTTTATTTTTTTTTCGTTTAGCCCAAACCGTAAGGGTGTGTATGGGCGGACGGGTGGGGGTTTGGGGTTGTTTTTTTCCCTTAAGAACTCCACTTACCATTAATGCCGCTGATTAGCGGGTAATTACTGTCGCGTCCACCGATGAGATTTTTTAATCCAGATTCGATCAGTGTTGGGGACGATCGCTCCCTGTCACTCATTTTCTCATAAAAATTTTTTTTTAAAACGTTTTGCACAACAAACTTTAAGGGAAAAGCAAAAAACTTTTCCAAAACAAAAAAGGGTAGAAAAAAAAATCACGCGCGTACTCTTTTTCCTATTAGATTTTTGCACGTTTTCACCGATTTTTCAATGTAGCACCTTTTTGGAAAGTGGTTTTTCCAAAAACGAAAAAAAAGAAAAATTCGTTTTATTTCTCTATAACAACAATAACAATAAGATCTGTAAAAATAGCGATTTTCACTAGGACCGGATTTTCCGATTTGCGGGTAGCTGTAAGTAGGGTGAACTATTTATTTTGCACTCGCCGGAAAAGGGAGTTTTCAACGCGACGAAAACTCCGGACAATTTCGAGTACCGCACTTCGCAAAGGTTTTTTAAACTTTACCGAAATCTCTTCCGGGGGCGATTTTCTTTCGGAATTTTCCGATTTCCGCAAAGTGTTGTGGGTGGATTCGGGGTAGGTGTTTTTTTTTGCGGGTTAAAGGAACTTTTCGAATTGATTTGCACTTCGCGGATTTTTCTTTCGGTTCAATACACGTTTGATTTCGCGTCGAGTTACTTTTCGCGATTCGATTGCAGTTTGTGACTTCGATTAAATTAAATTTTCTGTTCTGTGTTTTTATTTAGTTTTTATTTTTGGAATTATAATTGTCCCAGCTAAGCAAGTTTTCACCCTTTTTGGCAATGTATGCGGGTGTATCTGTGTTCGGTGTTGTCGATAAGGGGGCTGTTTTCGAATTTCGAAAAATCGACCATACAAACTGTTAAGACCGAAACTGGATGAATGTTGAGTATGGCTGGAGAAAAACTTTAGTTAGGGGTTGAAAAGAATCTCTTTTTTTTTCTTGCTTCGCGTTGTATCGAATCACTTTTTATCCTTGCAAATAGATGGCAGTGTTGTGTTGAGTGACGAATAGCGGAAACTTTTTAAATTTAAACAAAATTTTTAATAATAATAAAAACTAATTAGGAAAACCGGACGATAACTTCAAGAGCTCACGAAAACTTTTTCAATGACCTTCTAGGTCAAATATATTTCTTTTAATTTGATATGACAACAAATTCAACTAAAACAAACTTGAAGGAGATTTTGCGCGCCTTGGACCTTTAGTCCGGTCAAATTCGGGATGAATTTACACAATTTGAACTTTAGTTAAACAAAATTTTTTTTTTTTACTACTTTATTACTTTTCTAGCTACTTGTGTAATTTTTTCGTTTGTGAAAACAAAATTAGGAAAAATTAATTTAAGAAATTTATTAGCGTGCGCGCCACTTCTCGCCGAACACAACCCGTTCTTCGCCGCCAACTAAACGTTCCGACCGACGTACAGACCTCGCCGAAAAACTCAGAAGTGTTCTCTCTGCGCGCGTTTATTTTTGTTAAGACGTTTTTCTCCACTTCGTCTTATTACGTCTTCAAAATTTTTTCTTTAGCCTTTAGACTTTTTTTTTATTACTTAATTTTGTTGTATGATTTTTACTCTTTACACACGGTTACTTGTCGTCGACACAACTTTTCTACCGATTTTGATATGTGCGACGTGTTCACGTACGTTTTAGAGGCAGAGTCAGCATACAGCGTGCTGTTTTCAGTTTAGGGAGATTAGAGACCCGAGCGGTAGCCGATAGTCGGGTGTCGGGTCAACCAAAATATGAGTCTAAAAAGAAATAGATGGAAAAAAAGCAAGCAATTTACACACATGTCGGTTATGAAAAAAAGCTCTCTAGTGCACAACACACTTCTATACTTAGGCTACTCCATCCATAAAAACCACAGAGAGCTCCCCAATCAGATACAGTGATGCAGCGAATAATGGAACACACAAATAATATTAAGTAATACTGAAATGCGGTACTACAACCTAGAACTTATACAGAATAGAAAACTCCGATATCTGCCACATGCAGTTCAGGAAATCAGTACTGAAAGTTTGTATTCTGACTTTTGTCCGATCGAGTTTGAATTTTCTGGCACTGGTACCTACATACCTACTTGTGAATGAATTCTGCTTTTCGATCATTCCATGAAGAATCTATCGCTTTTGTAACCTTACCAATGCTAATTCGTTTGAAACGTAATATGTAATAAAATATAACCTATTTTAAGAGGAGCATATCGTTATTTGGTTAAAAAAAAAACTATTTTCTTCTTTTGCATATTCTTTTTGTAGAATCAATTCTGGGTCTAAGACTTAAACTGCATGACACTATGAGGTCAGAAAGTGACAAAGTGTGAAACACTACGACAAAAATCGCAAAAACAAATCATAAAATAACCGGACAAAAAGTTAAACAATGGAAAGGTTTCACAAAACCATTGTCATTTTTAAACCCATTTTTTTACAAAAACTTACTTAGGTTTATGTACTCAAAAAAGCGGCATTATACAATAAAAACATTTTTTTTTAAGTTTTTATGCTCACATGGAACTGTTGTAAATTATATACGTTTGATCCATTCTCTCGAGAACTATACTTATCCGATCGGTGTGATTTTTTATTGTGTCAAAAATGGAACGAATGCTGGACATTTTTAATAATTTAATAATTTAATAATAATAATTTGCCTCTAGCTGACCATAAAATAGGGCAATTTAAATGATTTTGTTTCATAGAAGATGCTAATAGAATGCTGGGAACATTTAAAGCTAAATGCACAAATGCACACTTTTTGAGAACCCACTGATTCTTTCTTTCTCTACTGGATTCTCTATCTGTGTTACGTAACATATTTTATATATTATATATACACATATTTATAAATTAAATTTAGTTTTACGTTAGCATTAAGTTTTAATTTTACTTTAGTCATATGTTTAGTTAATTCGTAAGGTTTTTGCTTTCCTTTATTTACTAGCGCATGCTAAACCAATGTAACCAATAGTTGAAGAGGCGACAGCCTGACCACTAGTAATGTTAACGTTTAAGAGAAATTTAAATTATTGGAAATAAATATGAATTTTATTTGATTTGATATTAATGTAGTTGGAGCTTATACCTATAAAATCAATAAAACCTCAAACAAACAAAAAACGGCGGGCATACGAAGTTTAAGTTTCGATTTTTCAGGGTTTTTTTTATCTTAAAGGTGTTGAAAAAATAGAAACAATTTTTTTTTTTCACTATTTTGTTGGTATAAGCTCCAATGACTTTAGTTTACTTTAAACTAAAAAAAATTAAGTCGATAGCTTATTGGGTTCAAGCATAAGAACTTACGCCAGTTCGCAAAACGTAGTTTCGAGAAAAACACGTTTAAAGTTTTCCTTTAGTCCTTTTTGCCATTAGAAATCCATAAAGTAGGTGCCTAAATGAGACGATAGCTCACGTATACAGTTGATTTCGAAAAATCCGTTTGAGTGCCATATTCTACACATGTTTATCTACGAAAATATTAAAAAAAAAATTTTCAATTGTTGGATTGAGCTAAAGGCAATGTATCAGTTCTTGACATAAAAAAATGATTTTTTTTTTTATTTTTAATATTAATCCTTAACATATTGACAATACGTGAATAAAAGGATATTTCGATATCGAATGTATTTCACGAGTTACAGACCGATTTGTGAAACGGTCGGCCGATATTCAATACGATTTTTTTATAACGTCAAACTTTAAATGCGTTTTTCTGGAAACCGCTTTTTCCGGAGCGCGGTACGTTCTACAGCTTCAACGAATGAACCGACTTTAATCAATAATAGCTTAAAAGAAAGTTAACTAAATTTGGGGGGCCCCAACTTCGAGTTTTTTATTATTATTCCAATTTTTTTTATATGAGTTTTTAAGCCAAAAAAATAGTGAAAAGGGTGTTTTTTTTTTCAAATAGCTGCCATTATAGTCTCAGAACGTTTTTTTTTTCAAAACCGGAAATTTAATTTACTTTCATAAACTTTTAGAATTTCACTTTATTATTATTTAATAATTAAGTATTGTGATTGAACTGAAATTTTAAAAAAAATTTGCTACCCTGAAATTCTGTATTTTCACGTTTTAAGACTAGTAGACCCCAAAAAAGCAAAAACAAAAAAATTTTCGTCTGTACGTCGTACGCAAAATAGTTTGAAGGCGCGTAGCTCCCAAGCCCGTTGAGGTATTAGCCCTAACCAGAATTGACTTAAGGCATTTTAATAACTTTTCGTCAAACGCCTTAAGGTACGTAAAGTTTGTGGCAAAACTTAATGAATCTTATACCCAACGACAATAGCCTTAAGGTTAGAGAAGTTTGACAGCTAAAAAAAACAAATATCGGCTGTCAAATACTCATCAAGAGAGTGATAATTAAAGTAAATTTTTCTTTTTTAAAATGGAGTACTGGACGCAAGTCTGAAATCTAAAAGTACAAAAATTTCGGAAAATCTGTGAATAAATGTCAAACGCATAAGTTTGCATAAGTTTTAACGAAAGTTTGAAAAAGTCAACTAAAGATGCATTAAGTCTATTCTGGCTGTTTACGTGTATTTCTATACAGTCGTAGAAAGACTTAAGGTGCCTTAATGCTCTCTAAGTCAATTCTGGTCAGGGCTATTATTATGAATTTTTTATGGTGGGTAGATTGAGTGAACCTCTACGAGTATCTTTTAGAAGGGTGGGGGTATGAGGGAGGTGGAGAGGGGAGCGTGTTAGACTAAAAATATCTAGATCTCAGCAACCGCTTACGCTAGGAGGTTGCAACTTGGAATTTCTATAGAACTTCGATAGTGAACCCATTTGCAAAAAAAATGTAATAAATGCTGAAACTTGGTATTTAGATAGAGCTATAAGTAGTAGTGGCATGTTGGAAAAATATAATTTTTTTTGGGGATAGTATGGTAAGGAGGTGGGGGTTGTTTTTCCTAACTATAGAACGGCTTATGCTAGAAAGTTGAAACTCGGTGTGTATATGTAAATCAACTAGAAAAGTAATTTTGATAAACAAAAAATTCGAATATCCATTGGCGTTTGGAAGGGGGCAAAAAAAATTTTCAGCCAAAATGCAAATATTTTCACGATTTTCGTCATATCTACTAGGTATTTTCAAATATTGAATTCATTTTTATTCTACGGATTCTTCATATGAATACGTAGAAAGTGTTTTCAAGATTTTTTGAAAATCGACCCTTATGCCTGAAATACATGTGCAGAATATATGCACGCAGCAATGCAGGCATCTCTGCATTTGAAACAGACGTGCAGAGTTTTTGACAGATCTCTTGGTCGTATTTGTTGTTGGTTGTATCAGTTTCAGTCATAGTTTCCGTTGATTTTATTATCACAAATTCACAAATTTAAAATCACAACTTAAAAATGAACTGTCAATATCTTTTTTTTGGAGGCTTGCAATTACTTTTAGTCGATTGCGAGGAAAATGTAATTTAGTCAAATTACTCAAAACAGTCAAAACAATTTTTTATTTTTCTGTTTTGGTAAATTTAAACTTCAAGTTGTGGTACCACTGACGCTGCACAGCAAAAGTAGAAGTAGGGAAATCATGCAGCGCTCCGCTGCATGCAGTGTAAGCGTGTATTTCATCGCACTTAAACTCATGCGTTCTAAATCCGTTTTGTCGCGCTGCATGCAGATATATGCACATGTATTTCTGGCGTTAAGGGGGTGTAAATTGATTGTGTACTTTTTCATAAATTCTTCCATATCTCTCAGGTATCGAATATGTTTTCACTTCTACGGCCTTTTTTAATAATCAACAATTTATAAGTTTTTTCCATTTTCAACCCCTAGACTGCATCCCGGAGTATAACCCAATTATGGTATTCATATATTACGCCCTATTCTAACCGCTTCCTGAAGTTTTTGTATGATTTTCAGTCACATAGTAACCTACACCGCATCTTACAATTGAACGCGTTTCGAACTTCTGCCGGAAAAATTATAAAGTTGCGCCAGGGTCATTGGCAGATTTTTATCATTAAATCCTCCTTTCATCACATTCCCAAGTCTACTAATTCTTCTCTGCAATCTACTACGAAATTGGAAGTAGTGTCGATAATTTAGAGTAAGGTTATTCCATTCGTTCTAATTATTTCACCCCCGTTTCCTTTTTATCATTTACTGGTAAGATTTCAACATTATTATCGACGAAACTAACGATTTTTCGCATCGATAAGAAAATCAATATTAAGACTACTGACATACTTTTCATGAACTGATAAAATTTTGGCTAAGTTTTGAAGGTTTCATTCGGAAATGCTTTCAATATAAAGACGAAAATTTCTGTTCAAAAGTAAACAGTACAATTTGAAATTTTAAAACTTAAACATGTTGCAATACATTCTTTTGATGTTAGTCTTTGGAGGACTAAGTGCAAATGCTTCTTTAGAAGAACGGGTAGTTGGCGGATCAAATGCAGCGGCTAATAAGTACCTCTACATGGTAAGAAATATAAGTTTTTTTAAATGAAATTTTGTTGAATTTAACAAAAAAAAAAAAATTAGGAGTTAGCTTCTTTAGGAGATAGCTTCTTTGGTAGCTTACCACGAAAAATCTAATAACAAAAAAAAAAAAAAAATTAATTTCACTTAATTTCTAGGTATCAATCCGATCATCTAACGGTGTTCATGTATGCGGTGGGACAATTTACTATGAAGACGTGATTTTAACTGCTGCAAGTTGCTTCACGGGACGTGACCCAACAACAATGACCGTTCAATATGGAAAACAAATAATTACAACTGACGAGGATAAAACGGTATCAATTAGAAGTGTTGAGCTGCACCCAGACTTCGATCCGCAAGAAAAAAGAAATAACATTGCAATTGTAATACTCGCTGATCGGATGCTCGGAAATGTAAAGAAAGTCACACTGAACAGGGATCACAATTTTCCGTCCTCAACTGCAAAAGTTAACTTACTTGGATGGGGTTTTGAAGAAGTATAACTCCAACGCTTACTTTCAAAATTTGCTTGAAGTTAACAATTTCTTTAAATTTACAGCATGGAGGAGATATCCAGAAGACACTAAAGGTTGCCTCTCTGGATGTTTATCCACCTACTGAGTGTTCGGCGCTACATGTTAAGCAGATCTTAAGTACGAATATCTGCGCACGTTCTCGAGTAGGCAATAGAGGGCCATGCAATGGAGACGAAGGTGGACCTTTGATGTCGAATGATGGTACTAATCAAGTTGGAATTGTATCGTGGAGTGAACAGCCTTGCGGAACTAAACCTTCACCGGCCGTTTATACCAGAGTTAGCAAGTACATTTGTTGGATTAATAGTATATTTGCTGATTAAGGACTGAAGACAGTCAAACGGAAAACGAAATAACTATTTTCTTTTTAAATGTAAGTTAAGGATATTTTGGTAGTATTTAAGGACTTTATAATGTATTTTTTTACGATTTTCCATTTTTTAAATCTGCTGTCAATCTAAATAAACGATGTAATGAAAATATTTAAGAGATTTTGTTTTAACGAAAAACTTATAGTATACATGGAGAGTCCAAAGATTGAAGGATCGAAATTTAAGTTGCGTATATGATACGAGTAGTACATCGGATTGAATGATCGGAACATGGAAAGATCAAATCTAGATCGAGAAGTCGGACCGGATCTCGTTCCAATCCGATCTGCGTCTACATGAGATCTTAAAGGATTGAAACTGAATTCAATCCGAATTTAATCCTCAATGTCGACGTAGTATTAGATACAGATGCACTTTCCATACCGGTTCCATTATTTATGAATTAAATCGACTCCAATGAGTTCGAGACTTAAGAGCTCATTTCTTTCCTACTACTTTAAGAAGTTAGCGTAAATGCACTATTTTCTAGAAATCTTCATAATGTCTCCACCCAGCAAACATTTCTGGCGATAATCTTTATGACAATATCGTAATGATATCGTCAGTTATCGCCTTCTATCTCTAATAGGAGATAATAACGAAAGTCTTTCACAAGATTATTAAAAGATATCATAGCGACATCTAATTGGAGATAATTATTGGTGCTGAGTCGAGTTATTCTAAAATTGTCATCTGTGCGATATTTTATAGAGAATCCCATGCATTTTAGGTTCTCAAAGATATAAATAAGAAAATATTATCTGAAAACTATTTTGCCGGCGATAGAAAAGCCCGAATCTTGTTGTGGAACAAGAAAGTGCGATCGATCATATCCAAAATTTATCTTCTTTATGATATTCTGCGGAAAAGGCAACGTATCTTTCATTCGCAAAGATTAAAACTTGGATCGTCTAATGGCAATCTGTTTTTGAGTGCCTTAAAAGTTGTGATATATTATTTTTTACCAGTTCCTTTTATTTCCATTTTCAAAGCTCCATCTCGTATGTAGAGTAAAGTATTTCATTGGACATAAAAAAAAATATTTTGGTTTTGTCGGGGAGCGATGGGAACGAAGATTTAAAACATATCATATATTGCATATGTCGATATCGTTAAGAAAACGTAATGAAGATTGAAAGTCAAAATCGCATGCATGATAAAGGCCAATTTTGAGACCTTACCATCGCCGATTCTTTTAAAAATTTGTGAACTGAAAAGTGAAAGAAAAATATGATTTCAGTTTTTTTTTCTATCTAATTTTTTTTGTTAGTTATAGTATGTTAAAGATTTGGCAAAAATGGTGTTCAGCTCCTCTTTGAAAATTCATATCTCTGTTAATTTTTAACATAGAATAATAAAATAGGAGTTAATTTAAAGGGTAAGGTTATCGCAAAATAATAAAAATACCAATCGAATTTATCCTTAAAACTTTTTTTCGAGGATAACGATTATGTCCTTTATTCTTGAATATCTCAAAAAGCCAATTTTTTTTTTCTTTTATTTTTTTATATTGTGTATTATACAGTATAATCTCGATAATGTGAACCTTCGTGTTTTTTCCAGTAAAGTGAACAACAATTTTTTTCTTAAATGTCCCTTGTAATGTGTACGGTGGTAATTTTAGCGGCTCTATAATGTAAACATGGTTATCTATAAAGTAACACTCTGTTTATAAAGTTATGGGCACTGATATATATTACGAACAAATGTACAAATTCAATCTATAGTCGTCGAAAAAGCATTCAATACTATCCGAGAATCCAAAATAACAAATTTTTTTCATACCTGCCTCTCCAGATTAGAATAGTAGGTACCTACCTATTTTTCTTTATTATTTGCAGAATTATTACGAAGAGCTTTGGTTTTTGAAAAATATGAATAGATTTTGGTTTTAGTTTTAATGTACATAATACTGTTTTTTGAAATTTTATTTTATTCAATAAAATACATAGATATAAATCTACAGAATATATTTTTCGTCTCCAATAAATTGAACACCTCCAAAATGTGAAATCAGTCGGTTTCAATTAAGTTCACATTATCGAGATTATACTGTACTGTTTTTTAAAACATATCCAAAAATCAACTTGGGATCTCAATGGGATCGGGGTATAAAAAAATCGAAGAACATCAGTGCTTCTCAATTTACTTTATAGAAAAGGGTCATTCAATCAAGAATCGCCCAAAGTGCACGCTTAACATCGCCGATTCATTTGAAAGTTTATGTACTCAAAGAATTAGTGAAAAAAAAAATATATATTTTAAATTTGTTGTTTCTATCTCATTTTATTTTAGTAGTTATATTATGTTAAAGATTTCGCGTAAAAAGTGGCCAAGTCTACTTTGAAAATTCATATCTCTGGTAATTTTTATCCTAAAATAATAAAGTATGGCTTATATTAAAGATTTTTGTTTAAAAATTGCTGTAATAATAATACGAATGATACGAATAAAAATTATCCTTGAAAGTTTTTTTTTCAAGAATAAAGATTTTGTCCTTTTATCTGAAAAAGCTAAAAAAAAATTATATTATTTCTTTATATTTTGTTTATTATACTGTTTTTCAAAACATAACAAAAAATCAATTCGGGATCTCAATGGGTTCGAGGTCAAAAAATCGAAGTAGAAGGTATCGCGTGCATTAACTCACGCCGATCGCGTCCTTACGTCATAGAAGCTGGAGCCGCCATTTCGCAATATTTTTTTTTAATCAAATTCACAATTATTCTTCACATGTACTTTTATACTATAAAAAAAATCCTGAAATTGAGTCATTTTTCTAGCCTTTTAACTGATACCTTGCCTTAGTGTAAGACCAAATTAGACACGTACAACATACAACCTTTGCAAAAATATCAAAATTCTAATTCACTCTATTTTCTTGTTTTGCAATAATAATTAATACTATGATTAACGTCATTAAATCGAGTTAAATGCATTGAAAAAACTTCCCGAACGCGTTTACGAAAACACGTGGCTAAAACGCATTTAACCCGAAAACATATACTGCGATCCTGACGGAAATCAAAGTAAACTTTACAAGAAAGTATTTAATGGTGTTGAAACTCAATTGTGCAACGTCAGCATTATCTAATAAATTCGCGATCCACTACTGCTATACAAATATTTTAGTTTCAAATGATTTAGAAAGCATAAGCTTGCTAATGAAATACAGCTGAATATCTGTCAAAACAAATCACATCAAGCTATCATCACTAAATGATTTAACACTGAGCAGTTGAGTTCTGTTAGCATTCTTATCAGATTCACTTACACCATCAGAGATACCAGACAGTAGTTGATTTGTTATAGGCAACATTGCTGTTCTGGTAGATCACATCATAGCCTAACAGCACTCAAAAATTATTAACACCAACTAGTACACGGCCATACCCGGCCCGATTTCTGACCTCCCATCTCTAAGCTGACTGGATTGTACACTCTAAAATGTGTATTAAAGGCTAACCACCTAAGTCCAGTTCAGTATCCTTAAAAAAAAATGTATCAAAATTAAACGAGTTGCCTAGTCTGAACACTACCTTCTTAACACGTTTATTTTGCCTACTTAAACCCGTGTAAAGCGCATAGTTTGTACAGAGTATAAGGAGGAAATTTATCGTTGCAATCAACTTTTTTAATGATAATAATTTTGTTCTTTATTCTCGAATATATTTTCCCATAAGAGTTTGTTGTAATGAATTAAAGGTAATGTCCCGGCCCGATTGTAGCTATTAATATAATCTGCTGTCCCGTAATTTCTGCGCAGCACTGTAAGATTAAAATTAAAATACCCTCGTAGTCGTAGTAGAGGGGTCTCCATCATATCGTCAAGCTCCCATACAACGGCTCGCTCTCTATCTTCGTCACCGGGCGCGATCTTTCAATAAAAATCACGTGTGGAAAATTTTGGCCCCACATATCCGCTTTGGATCTGCCAAAATGATCTTTTTGCCAAAAGATTTTGTACAGTTCGGGGATTTACCGAGAGGGAGGCAGCCTGTCGCCAATAGATGTTTGGAATCGGTTTTTTTTTTTTTTTGATTCGATTCAAACTGCAGACCCGCCATCGGACCACGTGGTTCGTTTTCTAATACGAACGCGCTGGCTCCCCACATATTTTTGAACTTTGTACCGTTCGTGGTGGAGCACGTCGAGCTTTCAGCTCTGATATGAGCACAACCAAACCCTCCGCCCTCCCCTTCACCGATCCAATCAACCCAGTCAGAATATAAGTAGTAAAATATGCAAACAATTTTTATGCCTACTTTAGTCAGCGGTGTGTTGAATTTCAGCGTGACTAGCGAGGTTTAATGCTTTTTACGCTAGGAATAATTGGACCCTATTGGAGCCGCGGAAAAACTTCTGTACATGCCGGTCATTCTAAGCACAGCTTAATAGCACGCCGAGTATGTTACAAGGCCTTCGCGCTGGCGAAAGGCATTGATTCAATTATTATATTGTCGGTTTTTTCTATTTCCACATGGGGACAGTGGTGTTATTTTTACAACACTCGTAGGCTACTCCACCCCTCCACCATGTTCGCGGACCAAGCTATTCTGTTCTAAGTTTAGCCAGCGAAAATACTGTGCCCTGTTTGTTTCATGCATTGTATGGGTGCACTATAGAGCGTTATTTTTACATTGCAAAAGAGCTTAATTTTTCAAATCTATTTTGCCCTCTAGTATGATCTAGGTGAAGTAAAAGCATATCAGATTATTGCAGCGCAGACATAAACCGCACTCTGTGAAAGTGGTTCTATTTCAGGTCCGAACCATTGTTTCAGGTATAAAAGCGTAACAACCGGACGTGATTACAATCGTTATCAAAGTGGTGATGATAAAAAGGCAATCAGTACTTGTGCCGGAGAATGTAACAAATTTGTGTTATGTATGTTTTGTGGTTGAGGCAAAGCAAAGAAATTAAGTTTACATACATACATACACACATATATTTATTGATCTGATAATTATTACATAGCTTAGATGCTGTTAAGAAAATTTCAAGTGATTAGACTACTACTGTCTTTACAACTTCAATGTTGAATACAATTAGCTTGTTTACAAATAGTTAAAAATGCCTTAGAGCTAGTTCAATTATTTTTAGGGGAAAACTCTCAAAAACCCAACGATTTCAGCCTTAAACCTAACTTAACTAATGATCTAAATTTAATTGCGTTAGAAGAAAAAAAAAAAAATAAGTAAAATGATAGAATGAAAGAGAAAAGAGTAAAATTAATAATATAGGCAGGCTAACATAGAAAACTCGTAACTAGAGGATTGGTCGATATTTTTTGTAGAATCTTAAATTGAAATTCGCTGCCTTTTCCGCTAATAATGGAGTATTGGCTAACTCGTGTATGATACGCGTAGAACAGAAGAAAGGTTTATTTAAAATAATCTTTAGTAAAATAAAAACAGTTTTTCTTTCGAAAAATTGTTAAAACAAATAACAATTAGACTAGGTACACGCAACGACTATAATAAACTATTTCCAAATTAAAGTCTAATGTGAAATGAGTCAGTCATACAAGTGATGCATCTCATACACATCCGAATCACATTAAATGACTGACCATATAAATTTTTATGAGGATATGGTGATAAGTCCTGACGAAAGAGCCGTTTAAGTTTAAATCAACTATACTTAGAATTTTGATTATTCTTTTCTAGAAGAAACTTGTACCTACTTAATCACAATACTAACTCATTAGTTAAGAAGGCTTATAAGATTTTGCGAAAAACATTTTTTATCTTCTTTGAGCTGGGCCACCATTCAATGTTAGACAAAACGTGATAGTGTTATTTTATGATAGTGATAGTGAATAATGCTTTTACTGCATTTCAGCGTTGTAGACAGTTACATATTAGTATTCCAGAATGCTGTACATTCCATCAACTCCAAATGGACAAAAATTAGAGTTACTGAGTTATCTTAGGACGGCAGTATAGTTGCCCTTTGAAACGAGTAAGGATCTAAAATTCATGGAAAATATAGTTTACGGCCAGCAATTGTTCTTCGAAATAATAGGTTACTTGGAAATGTATGAAAGGGTCTTTATCTCATATTTCTTAGTCATATCTAACAAAGTTATGAGGTTTCCAACACAATAGGAACATCAGAGACGAATCGCTAAGAATTCACCTATGATATATAATCAAAACTTATTTTACATTCACTCAATGTGAAGATGAGTTCATCGCGCAATATATTTACAATCATCGCGCAAGCTAAATTTCTTTAGAACTAATCTACATTAATCTTAAAACAATTTGTCAGTTGACTAATTCTTTATGTTTAATAACGTACCTATAATTAAAGTCTTGAATTATACCATTTTCTATATTTTGTTGAACTATCAATAAATATTCACTAAGGCCCGTTCCTACGATCGTCAGTAACGTTGTAACTTAAACTTTAAGTGACAGATGCTCATACGAAACTTACAGTCAAAGTTCTGGTTAAATTTTAACTGAAGGTCGTAATAACGGCACTAAGGGCCGGTTTCACAGTCTAAGTTTAAACCAAAAATTTTTGTTAAACTTAGGATCAACCCAATAATGCGTTTCACAGATGTTGTAAACACAAGTTTGTGCTAATGATAGGATTAAGCTAAACGGTAAAATTTCTTTCGTTTATAGCTCGGATTAATTTTTTGACATTCAAGTGAGTTAGCCCTAATTAAAGTAACCGTGATTGTCAATAATTCCAATTTTTAATATTACAACGAAATAAAATGACAGAAAAGGCAGGGTATACCAATGTAAAAAAGTTTAATTCATATGTATTAGTTCACAATGATTGCGAATTTCAGATTAGTTAATCATAGGATATTTAGTTACCGTGAAATCGAGTCAAGTTCAAAGTGCAGTTAATTCTTAAGTTTAAGTTTAACTGAACTTCAGATCAAATTTCAACTTTGAAACCGGCCCTTGGTCAGAGCCGTTTATACTTTTCAATTAAAAAAATTAAATGCAAAACAACATTATATTTGCATATGTAGGCATGTATGTATGTATGTATGTGTGTCGAAAGTAATTTAAATTTTTAATAATTAAGTTTTATTTTACTCACTACATTGTAAGTCAAATTTAAATACAAACAAATTGAAATAGCTAAGTTGCGTTAAGGCTGACTGGAAGACGGCTTACGAAAACTTTGTAAAAAAGAACCTTAAAATTACTAGCTATATTCTCAATGGTTTTTTGATATGAAGTTCACATCTACATACATATTTCCATACATACATACATTATATTTATTGATCTGATAAATATTACATAGCTTAGATGCTGTTAAGATAAATTCAAGTGATTAGACTACTATGTATTGTCTTTACAACTTCCATGTTGAATACAGTTTGCTTCTTTACAAATAAATGAGGAATGCCTTAGAGCTAGCTCAATTCTTTTTAGGGGAAAACTCTCAAAAACCTATCGATTTCAAAAGTTCACATCCATATGCACCAATTTTTAGAGATATCCTCGTTATGTTGGGCAAGATGAAAAGAAACGCTGCAAAAAATCGTAAAATCCTTTTTTTCGTCGGTTGCATACACTAAATTCACTATCACTAAATTTCGTTTAATTTTTACCTTATTATTTTTTAATACATGAGCCGTTTTTTTTCTAAAGTGCACCGGAGGAAAAAAAACTTACATATCTATATATTAAATTATTATTTTTTACATTTAAAAGTAAACTTTAATAAAGTCAATATCAATAGAAATATGGACTTAAACTATCTCTTGTTTTTATTTCTAAAGCCTGAAATACATGTGCAGAATATATGCATGCAGCAATGCAGGCATCCCTGCATGTGAAACAGATGTGCAGAATTTTTTGACAGATCTTTTGGTTGGATGTGTCCCAAATCACCGCATATTCCAATAGCTAATAGTGAGTTTGAGTTTGAATTTGTTTTAATTGACAAAAAAATTGTCAATTTCGACTGGTTTTATCGAATAAAAATTTGTTATTTTTTCTTAGTTCCATGAAACGCTCCTTCATTAATACTCCTCTCCACAGGTACAAAATTACTACCAAACATTAACTGTCGAACCACTTTTTTAAGTTTCATGTATGTTATTTTGAAAGTGGTACAATTCCATCTGTCGCTAAAAGTTTATTTTCTTTAACAATTTTAATAATTATCATTGCATAAATAATAAAATTTAACAGGTTTTTTGTAAAGGTGAGTAGCTGTCAAACTCCTTGAGATATTAATTTACAGAAACCAAATTTTATCTTCCTGGCACGATTGAGTTGAAAGATATTCCAATTCAATATTCTCCATCCCCATACCTCACCGCCCACCTTAAAAACCTTAACCCTTTTCTAATCTTCTAGTACCTACCTATCTCTTAAAACTACAAAGTTTCAGCCGTCTGACATCAATCCTTCAGGAGATATGGATTTTAGAATATTTCAATCCGAGCTTTCAAGCGTTTCAAGCGCACCCACTCTACCTTAAAGAAATAAAAGACCATATTAATATGTTAGCAGTTTTCAGGTAATGACCCTGTTAAGCAGATTTGCAACCACAAAATATGGATCTGAAAATCGCAACTAATATGTAAATTAATGAACTGGGTGCGACACATTGATAATTTAGCACTAACAGGACTGATACACATTCCTATAATTAGTTTTTCTACATTCTTTGTAATTTTACGTATTGCGAAATTTTGCCTTTCCACACACCTCTAGTAAATTTACACATTCTTGTCAATTCCAAACGTATGTGTGATTTTCCGCATTAATATATAGATGGTTTCAATGGAAATATTTAGTAAGAATCACAAGAATGCGCAATGAAATTTTACAAGAGTTATATTACTGCTTTCACATTAAGCACTAAATTTCCTAAATTCCTTTTTCTTACTGTGAAGGTTTTACGGATGGTATCGTTATATCTGTTATTGGTTTGTGTACGTGATGTAAAGCACTGTGATACTTAACGGGAACTAGACTACTTTCATTTTATAATTTTAAGAGCTGCCCATATATCTAGCATCATAACATTAAATCCGTTCCATACCTACGAGTAAGTAATTAAAACACATAATTGTAATTCCCCCCCCCCCCCCTCCCCCGTCCCCATCTCTTCGAGATGTAAAGGCCCAAACAGAACACGGACTTCGACTTTGACCGCGCAGTCCCTGTCTCTTAGAATACACATGATTAAATGAAGATACCCTCAACACCGACTTTGCCTGCGACTTCGGTAAAGTAGGCAAATGACCTGCGACCGCCGCAAGGTAGGAAAAATCGAAGTCGAAGTCCGTGTTCTGTTTAGTACTAAAGTTGTTCTTTGGTATTGTTTAAAAAACATACAACATATAAAAAAATAAAAAAAATACGCATTTTGAGGTATTCGGGGATTTATTTAATACTGCGATAACCTTCCCCTTTATAATAAGCCCTACTTTATTATTCTATGATAAAAATTACCAGAGATATGCGTTTTCAAAGAGGACTCGGATACCATTTTTGCGAAATCTTTTACATACTATATAACTAACAAAAGATATGAGATAGAAACAAAAAATAAAATTTCAATTATTTTTTTCACTGGCTCTTCCAGTACAAAAATTTTGAAAAGAATCGGAGGTCACACTTGTGGTCGATTTTTGATGAAATGACCCACCAGCCATCACTTTAAGTTATATTTCGGTCAAACTGTTTCATTATTCATCAAAAAAAATTAATGTGGCTACCGCCCGTAGCATACAATTTCTTTCTTTCAACAGAATACAGAACTGCTAGCTAACGTAGTTACCGTACGACTGTAGAACGACGTGAAAAACGAGTTCAGTCTCCCTTCCGAATTTCTTCCAACTTAAGTGTTTTCGGGAAGAACTTCGTTCGCCTCGACTTCACTTTCATCCAATGAAGAAGAATGTTTTATTCTTGTTTATAATTTATTAGCCCTCTCAGGCTTCAAAAAATTGCCGTAGCGCACGATATTTCACGTACTCATGGCGGGGTATTGGTTAAAGTTTTCAACTAGCAATAATCGCACCTCGGTTGTACCTCATTGGTTACGATATCGCCTCTGCGCAAAGCTAACGAATGTCACAAAAATTTTACACTATATAGTGCGTATAACAGGCTCTAGCTGCGAATTATAAAAAGGTAAATTATTCCAAGCACCAAACCACACACATGATTATATGAAGGAAAGTTACATTCAGAAAGAATGTGAAAAGAAATTTTATTTGAGATAACATTTTAATGATTATGTTTCATACTTTTAGATAATATCTTACTTTTACAGAATACGGTGGTTCTGATATAAAAATAATTACTAATGTAGTTAGAAGTATAATATCATACCAAGTAGTGCACGGGTATTATAAACTGTCGAAGGGAGATCTGTTGCCGAAGGAACAAACAAATCTATTTAGCATATGAAAGGGTTCGTTCGACTTGAAATTAACAATAAACATACTGCAGCTGTGACTGGCTGCAAGCCAATCGTATGATACTGTAAATGAAATACTGAACTCCGATTGTTGGGGATAAAGTAGAATAAGGAGTGTTCGGGGAGCTTGTAGGGTAAAAAACACAAAATCCATTTTTATTTTTGAATGATTATTAAAGTTTACATATATTTGTCCTCAAGACACAAATCGTAACATTACGCCGGAAAAAAAGCCTAAGATTTTGTTTTTTTGTTTTTCCTAAAAAGTCATGTTTTTTGAAATGTTTGTGTCGTTTTCTCACTAACCGCTTACCAGATTTCATTCATTTCTTTTTTGTTTTCTTTGGTTTGGATAAAAGAATTAGTTGATAGACGATTATCAAATTTACCTAACGCAGTACCGACCTGAAAGCCATAAAAGGTAGCGATTTTTGAAATGCTATTATAATAAAAGTGAAATACATACTTACCAGTGAATTAACCCGTTATGACTAGTAAGTTAAACACGCTGCATACCATCAAATAAAACTTTTCCGAAGCCGGATTTTGCGTGCTTTGGCTGAATAGTTGATTTAGGTAGTGCGTTTTTTCGGAGACTATTTGACCAACTCTTTTGACCGTCGCATTAATCTGATTCAAATTGTTTATAAAATGTTGAAGCAGTTGACGATATCCTGCGCATGCGAATGTGTGTATGGAACACGTCACTAACATGTTGTAGATCATTGGTGATTTTATTTTACACTTTGAGCCAGTTTCACAGTAGAAATTTGAACTTAAGTTTAGTTAAACTTCAACTTAAGAATAATCTTAACTTTAAACTTGACTCGATTTCAAGGTAAATAAATATCCTATGATTAAATAAATCTGAAATTCGCAGTCATTGTGAACTCATCCAAATGATTTGTTAAGGGTTAGTTGTTCTTTCCGGTGTCAGTGGAGTGAAACTCCAATACGAAATCCCCGACTGTTGATTATCGCCATCCCTAAGGACATGACAAATTTTGGAAAGAACCTTCACAAATGAATTAAACTTTTTAACATTGATATACCCTGCTTTTTCTGTCAATTTAATTCGTTGTAATATTCTAAATTGGAATTATTGACAATCACGGTTACTTTAATTGGGGTAGAATCGACTGACTGTCAAAAACATTAATCCGAGCTATAAACGGAAGAAATTCTACCGTTTAGCTTAATCCTATCATTAGAACAAACTTGTGTTTTAAAACATACATATGTGAAACGCATTATTTGTTTGACCCTAATTTTAAAAAAAATATTTGGTTTAAACTTCGACTGTGAAACCGGAACTAAGCGTCACATACGACTGCGTACAACTCTAATCTGCTCATAACTCCGTTATTTTGCTCCGATCGACTTGAAATTTTGACACAACATTCTTGAAATGTTATAGATTCATTTAAAAAAAAATATATATCAGAAAAGTTTGAAAACCTTACCCTCCTCTAAGGCAACCATGTTTTTTATTAGAACGATTACGCCAATCATAAAAATTCTGTAACATAGTTACTAGAAACAAAGTTATGTTTTTAGGAAACATGTTATATTTCGCTCAATCAAAATCATGTGTGTGAATCCACATTAATCAAAAACATCATTTGACTTGGTTCCTAGAAATATATGTATAATGAAAGCATAAAAATTAAAATTGAATTTTCAAAGTGGACTCGGACACCATTTTTGCGAAAACTTTAAACAACACAGAAAAAGATAAACACAAAAAATCTAATTACAAAGATTTCACTAGTTCTTCAAGTACTAAAAGGTTCAAAAAAATCGGAGATGGTAAGGTCACAACTTTGGCGATTCTTGATGGAATGACCCCAATATGAACTTACATGATTGTACTCATCATATTTTAAGAAATTCTAATGTCGCACTGATCATATTCATTCTTATCACAATCACAGTATGGTTACGGCAATCATAATAATGTCAAGTAACATGATTGTACTGACCATCTCTAATCAAATGAACTTTATTACAGATAGTATACGTTATAACCTACATATTAAAGAAATAATAAAAAAGTATAAAGTGCTAGTTATAGTATATTAAACTTTTCGCAAAAATGGTGTCCGAGTCCTCTTTGAAAATTCACATCTCTTGTAATTTTTATCCTAGAATAATGAAATAGGAATTATTTTAAAAATATGAATAAACAATTTTTCCTTGAAATTTTTTTCAATGATAACGATTTTGTCCTTTATCCTTGAATATCTGAAAATTCGTTTTTTTTTTATTTTTTAATATTTTACGGGTTATGCTGTTTTACAAAACATACGAAAAAAACTTGATCTCTCTCTGATCTAAATGGGATCGGGGTCAAAAAAAAACATCAGTAGGTACTTCTCAATTTACTTTACAGAAAAAGGGTCTCAATATTGATGCTTTGCTGCTCAGTAGCTAGTTTTATTCTCTATTTTTACGTTTTACGGACTTTATCGCGACCCTGCACCGATCTCAACAGTTCAAAAAGTAGCGAATAAATTTATCATGGGATTCCCCGAAAATTATACATAAATATATAAAGAAAACACTTCACGTGATTGTTGCCAGGTTAAGGCTTTCGTATGTACGAAGATGAGAATACATATGTAGATATTTTGTACGTTATAAAGAACTCAAGTGCTATGAGAAAGGGTATTTTTAGGTTTTAAAAAGTACTTTATTTGCCGTAAGTTCTTAATGCTAAAAGGTTTTCTATATTAATCCTAAAGCTAAAATTAGTCTATATCTAAGCTGCTACTGTTCTTAATGGCCTCAATGGGCACTCTAATGGTGATTTCTTTTCTGCAAAAAAATGTGACCCGTTTCTGCCCTCAATTTTTGTTCTAGCAGTTCCGCTGTTCTATTCTGAAATTTTTTTTGACCTGCTAGAAAAAGGGGTTTGAGTCCTTGGCTGAAAATTGACCTGAAAACTTGCATTTCTTGCCCCGAAAATTTCGGCGGTGCAACTCCTTTAACCTCAAATGTGCGTAAGAAACAATGAAAATAAGAAAAAAATATCCTACGACAACAGCGGCAAACGATTTAAAAGCATAAATTAAACTGTCCAACAGGTCATACGGTAATTAGAAATCATACGGAGTGTAGTGAAAATTTATTTAAATTTTAATAATAGCTTTTTGACCTGAAAGCGTTCTATTGTAAATTGACCTGTCGGACGGAACTGTCAAAAAAGAGGGCAGAACTGCAATAATTTTGCATCTTTACAGGTCAAATTTTTTTTTCAGAAAAGAAATCACCATAAGATATAAATTTAATCGGGGGATGTTTTGGGGGGATCTTTATTTAATTACATTCTTAATGTATACTTATCATTAAAATAGAATAAACTATTGGGAAAATGGCAAAAAAAAAAACCAATATTACATCAATTCCACTCTACTCTACTTAAACTATATACAATTCTTACATCCTAACTTAAAACTAGGGTTTGAACCGAACTCTCCGCCGCCGGGGCCAGCAGCATCATGCTCCACTATTCGAGAATAGTAGAGCAGAAACCACCGTTCCCGGCCGCGGACAGCTCAGTCCAGTGTACAATAATTGCATTTAAGAATGCATCGTGAAGGGAATGATACGAATCACTTTATTTAATTTATTACAATGTTCCTTAAATATAACAATTTATCATACATAATTTTTCCTTATAACTATTCCGGGCCGAGCCATACGTCACCTGGACCGATAGCTGAAGGCCATCAGTTCCTGTAGCGATTGTCTCGGTCCGGCATTTCTTATAACTAGGGAAGCTGCTAACAATGATAAAGGGTATGTTATAACCAATATGTACGTTATAAAAGGCTACGTTATAACCGTACAAATATACTAGAATTGTTCACATTTGTGCATGGGGATTGAAAAAAAGTACTTTATAGGCGAAAGTACGTTATAAAAGTGCACTTTATAAGCGGGTAGCACTGTAATACCTTACCTTACATGATAGCACACGCCATATATGGTATAGTTGTGGGAATTATTTTATCAATCTGCATGGTTCCACTGATCATAGAATATTACTGTCGTGATTATAATATACTATTACATCATGTAACGAGAATGATTGGTACAATAGTATTAAATTCCAGTACGGATATATGTTTAATGCAAACATACTATATTTTTACGAATTATATGCTATGACTAGGAGCATCATATCCATGAACATTGGAAACATATTTAATTTTATTTATTTATTTCATTCTGATGGTACCGGTTATAAACACGTTACCATCCTTTATTTCGTCCAAGCCCGTAGGGCATATGGCACTTCGGTACATTTCCTTTACATGTTTCAATACATTTTTTAATTTATAATCAAGCAAAATATTTTCTTTGGGATTTAGGATCCAAATAGTTCAATATTAGGGCCTCGGAAACATATCTGTTTTACAATAGTTAGAAGAACTTTAATATAGTCAATGCGACCTTGGAATAAACATAGTTTTTCTTTCAGTGTACTGCTTCATTTCTTCGATTTCATTGATGTCGCATGTTCCATCATATCGTTAAATATTTCCAGTTCTTTGAGCTGAGATACTGTAGCCTTGACATGTGATTAATTCAGCCATAAAAAAAACCGAATGAACACCAAATTTCCATCCAACCTTTAAAATTTTGCGAATAATTTTGCTTTTGTAAAAACATAGCAGCCCAACAGAAGAAGATCAAATCACAGCCTACTGTGCGCCTCAAAAATAAAGGCCGACAGAAACTTTACCAATTCAAAAGTTTCCCCTATCCAAAATCTGTCACGAAACCCACTATAGCGGCACCTGCCCTACCTCACCTGTCCGATAAAAACTTAAAGTAGTTGCAGCAGTGGCAATTGCAACCACCCGCACTTCGCATACCACGCTGTACACGCTCTGTAAAATCACTGCCGGCGCACTGTCAGCCATAAAAAGGGAAAGACAGAGCACCACACCGCACAGGGCAAAGCGAGAAAACCCAGTCGTTTAGTTAAAGCCAGCCACCAGACGCGCGGCAGACAAGTCGACTTCGACTCGCTGGAAACTGACAGGCCAGGCCGCATTTAATTCCAGTTCGTCTCTGGTCCGCTGTGCATCGCGTGTATTTCTGCGCCGAGGGTTTCTTCCGTCCGTGGCCCGTGGTAAATTCAAACGTCTCGCGGCTCTTCCGGTCGATTGGAGTTTTTCCCCCGGTTGCTGCAGTGCCCGAACTCGGGAAAATTCTTTTACTCGACCGATGGAACCGTTCGGAAAATAATTGTGCAACGGTTTTGCGTGCAAGTGCTGTCAGTGAGTTTTGTGTGTGTCCGCGGAAAATTGGAGAAAAGTGCAGTCCTTTGCGTGGTGACTGTGTGGGGGTTTTTTTTTGGTGTGACAATGGCCCGAGTGTCAGTCGCGGAAAATTTACGTTAATTTCGGTTTGGTGTTATCACAGAGCGTGGACCGTTCGTTCGTCCCGTCCCGACTCGATAAACTTCGTCCTGGGGGTGAAAACAATGGAGTCGCGTCTCCAGAGCAACGAAGTTCGTATCCCGAAAACGAGTGCATCGCAACTATCCGGCGTGTCCTCGATGATTGCGTCCGTTGCGTACGGAAATTTGAAGTCGCGCGGCAGTGACTCGGTGACAGGATCCTTAAATCCACCGGATTTCGACTTGGGGTCGCCGTGTCAATACTTTAAAAGTTCGTTCGCCCGATCGCTTTCGATGAACACGAACCAGACCAAGTCGCTCGACTTTGGGGTGAATTTCGGCCTGCCGCGGAGTTCTGTGATTCGCGAGGAGCTACACACCGCTCCGGTCGGCGATGGCAAGGATAGGAACGAGTTTGACTTCGAATGTCCACCCCCGCTGCCACGTAGTCAGCCACCGTCGTTGCACAACGCCGGCAATCACAACCCCAACCCGAACCAAGCGATTCCAGGCCGAGCCGGTACCAGAAACGGTTGGTCAAGTGCCGCCGCATGCAAGCAGGTCAGTACAGTGTCCGTCCATTTCAGGTATTTTTTTTTATTGCCCGGCAGGTACACGAGCGGTACCGTGAATTGTGGACCTTGTGTGATTACCGTGATCTGGTGGTCCACTCTGCAGTCCGGTTGTACGAATTTGTTCAAATGGCTAGACAGTGGCTCTTCGAATTAGTGGGCCAATGTTTGCTGGGAAATAGTAAAAAATTTCGATTCCTGTGCAACCCTTTTGTTGCCCGCTTTTGACGAGAAAATGTTTCTGAACTGATTTTTAACCAATTGTGAAATCAGCCATGACCTGGGTAGAATTATAGCAAGGCCGCTGCTTTCGTAGAGTTGTGCGTTCGTTACTAGGCATCCGTGTTCCCTGTGCAGAAGGACATCGAATGTAATTAGAGGGAAATTGTTAATCGATTTTCGTATACTGACCGGATGTAGTCACTATGAAAACACCTAGGGTTGTTTACATTTGTTAAAATTTTCCAGGAAGGGAACTTCAGTCCAGCTTTAATAAGGCTAAGGTCGTGCGATACACAGCACCCTAACAAAATATTTTTGAAACATTTCCCTCCCTTACTTAGGGCTGGTTTCACAGTGCGAGCTTAAGTTTTAATTTCAAGTTAAGCCATTGCTCAAATGGAATCACTGTTTCACAGTAGTATTTTAAGGCTTGAGTAGAGTTCAACTCGAAACTCAACTTAAGCCAGTGGATACTAGAGCTTAAGTTTGAGTCGGATTTCAAGCAGGCGAATTGTCAAATGGCAAGTGTAATTTTCCTGTTGAAATTTTAATTCAATTTTTAATATATATTTCAATACAAGACTGACGAGAATGTTCACCTCAAAAGCAAGAAAATGTTGACTCAATTTTAAACGTAATCGCTTTCTAGTTTTTAACGGTATTTTTTTAAAACTTTAATATCATTTTGACATAACTCTCAAGACAGTGGCCTACACAATTCATTAAGCAGTGTGAAACAGTATTGCCTTGAGCTAAAGCTTAAGCTACTGGCTCAGGTTCAACTGAGCCAAAGCTTAAGTTCGTACTGTGAAACCGGCCCTTAGTCCCATAATTCAAAGCCATACATTTCAAATGAATTTAATCGAGAAACTTGCAATGTGATAAAAAAAAAATGTGCACTAAGAGAAAAGGGGGATGTGAGCCGCTTAAGAACAAATCCAACCATAAAATGTGTTTTGTTTTTATTTTAAAACTTTTCATTAACGGCTGCTTTATTTTAAACCTAAGAAGAAATAAACTTAAATTAATTCTTAAAAAACGAAATACCTACAACATGTTTTCCAAAGCATGAATTGTGCTCTCATTGCCCTGAATTATGGACAGAAAAAGAGGTAATTTCAGCCTACTGCAAGGCAAGGTCGCAAACGTTTCGAAATCAGGTAGGATTTGTATATTATTGAACAAGTTGGAACGAACAGTTTCGGAATTTCTTCACTGAACTCGTTCTTTAAAGTGCATGACTCGGAGTGAAGTACTTCACTGAAACACTTTGTCCGCTATGTAGGTACTTCTAAAACAGCAGAGTTCTGCTGGCGTTTTACTTATCTCAATTAAAAAATCCAAACGGTATTTTAATCTGTGAAGTTTGAACTAGTCTTGGAACTAGGATTATCAAAAAATATTGTACAGTTAACTTTTGGCAGATTATTGAACTTTTTGTCGTACTCGACTTAGGACGTTAGCCTTTCACACACAGTAGCTACAGGAATGGGTATGTTAGTGTAATAGTAGGTGTTACTAAAATGTTATTATATGTTGCCTGTGAAACAATCTGCCAGAACTGCAAAGTTACCTATAGCAAGTCAATTACTACCTCGTTGTTCTAATGGTATTTGTGGATCTGATAAGAACCTAGTAGAAAATGTATAAAGTACTTCTTATAAGAAGGTCTGTTACCAGTGCTTCCAAAAAGAGCCCTTCCATTCCTACTTCCCGAGAATCGAGAGAAGAACGAGCTAATTATTTGCTTTGCCTCACAAGACATACAGGACATTGTACGATAAAGCGAACATATGAGCCCATAAATATGAAATGAAAATATGATATGAAAAAAAATATATAAAATATTTCTATATTATGTAATATTTTAATTGAGTATTTTATTAGTCTTGATTAATAAAAATTTATTATGAATTAAAAAATTTGTATGAATTTCCTTCCAATATGTTGTTTTTAAGGTTGGAATTGACTTAGACTATTATCAAAATTAACTGAACGAACTATAAATGAATTCCGAATTCACAGTCGAAGTTTAAACCAAAAATTTGACTTAAACTTACGAACAAATTCCTTAGTTTAAGCCAAATTTTTGGTTTAAACTTCGACTGAAAAAACGGCCCTTAGGGCCATTATTACGATCTTCAGTAAAACTCTAAACGGAACTTTAACTGGAAGTTTTGTACGAAAATCGGTCAGTTAAAGTCCCAGTTAGAACGTAACTGAACATCGTACTTAGGAACGGCCATTAAAAAAATAAAAAGCTACGAGTTTTATTGATTTTAGATTAGATAATCGCGACTTCTTTGAATACTGAATTTGAAACTGTTCTTAATAATTTAAAACAAAAATTATAACAATCGAACATTTTTTGATTCATCGGTTCACTTCAACCAGCGGCCAATGGATGTCAAAAGGGATAATGCACTATTTATTTTTACTCTATTTAATTAAGCTAGTAGCTACTTAACGAATGTTGAAAGTTTTTTCTTACAAAGAGGTACTACTTATATGGACGTATGTAATAAAATTCTCAAATTAACTCATTATCTCGAAACAACCAACGATAAATTCCGAATTTGACTGCGAACCCAAATCGTTAAAATCGGTATTTCTGCCGCAACGCGACTCTGTCTCGATCAATAATAAGATTGCGTCCAAACTGTTGTCTGATTTTTTTGACATAACCCCCGTTGCTAGATTTTACAAAGTTGTCGGCTTTAAAATTGTGTTAAAATTTATGGCAGGTGATTAAGGAGCCTGCTAAGAATGTGGCATCCTTGGAATCGGCCTCTATATTACTGAAGGGAAACTGTCACTCATTTCGTACTTAGATGATAGAACAGTTTAATATTGACCTGTCCAGCTATACCCCTGGACAGATATTTCCGCCAATCAGATTATGCCAGAGAATCCGATTCTGGATTCCAGAGAATCCGATTCTGGATGTACCTGTTTCTACATACAAACTGCTACTCCAACTGGACTTAACTGAGAAAATGAACCTTAGACAGGCGGAGCGATACTGTGAGACACAGTTCACCCAAAAAGGTCCTGATGCTTTCATAAAGGCTGTTTTGTCCTGACCTTTTAGGCTAATATGCTTAACTTAATTTATAACTTGAGCTACTAGGAAAGAAATTTTACTAATTTCTTTCAAATCGATACTACGAATAAAATTAACTTTTACGTAAGTAGCTGTAAAAACGCAATTACTCAAAAGTCATTCAATGTAAATCAAAACAATCTATCGAGAGATTAGAGACCGGCACTGTAGATCGCCTATACTATGCATCGTTGACCTGGCAGCCTAGTTTCTGTGTCCAGAAACCTGTCGACTTTAGCGCTGAATTACACCTTTGTAATTTTAAACGACAAATTTTCTTTCTCTTTACAGAACTCATCGCCGCGCAGATGCTACGATTCTACAGAGATCGAAGTTTTGCGATTAAGAAAGGTAAGTGAAGCCAACGGCCATGCCGGGTTCAAGACGCGTTAACAGCTGCTGTAGCTTTGTAATAAAATTTATACTCGTATCCACTCAGTAGTACTAACCTATTTCTTGATGGATATCGGGCCTACCTAATATAGAAATTGAACATACGGACCGGAGTAATTGAGGTGGTCCAGATAGTGTTTAAGCGAATGCAAAGTATGGCATAATAAATTGCGATTGTTTCAGGGTTAACTGTAGGTTTTTAAAACTGGTGTTAAAACAATAATTGCTTTCACCGTAAAAATAAAACCAGTTTCAATTAAATTTGGCAATTACGCACATGCGTAGAATTTTTTTTTGTGTGGCAAACTAGAGCAAAACGTAGGCATTCACAAACTTTTATGGAAAATTATTTAAGTATGTACAATGGTATTTACAAGTGTCTTTTTAATGTTTTTCTTTATCTATTCAATATTTGATTCAAATGATACAAGACTCGCAAATCCTACAGCCTAAAATTGCACTTGATGTAGGCAGAAATACTCCTGCAATAAAATGTAACAATTATTTTTTTTTAATTCTAGTTTAAATTCAACATTAGGTTTGGGTATGTAATCTTGACCAATTGGAGTCTTGCAGGTCCAAAACTTTTTTTATTTTTAAGATAATTAGTAAGTAACGTTTATTTTTTTCTTATACGAGTAGGTATGTACCTATGTATGTATATAAAGAAAACCAAAATCAAAATTTGATTGACAAAAAGTGTGGCACGCAAAGTGTTAACATGCGCTTGATTCGACCAGGGTTACATCAATGTTTTGAAGGGCTTAAACTCTGAATATAAGGGAGGTCTTCCCTATTTGAATAAAAATATAATTAAAAGTTGTACTTCTGTAAATTGAACCTGTGACACATCAAAATTAAACTGATTCCAAAAATTTAACTTCTTTACTCTTAAACCAGTTTGTCAATTTTCATTGACGCACTGAGTTGAAGCTGCATTATAAAATAAATGACAGCTGGTTTTGTTTAAGATATGACTTAATAAGGCTGAATAAAATGTAACAAAAGACCAATGAAAAAATGCTCAATTTATGAATTATCTTAATGCAAATTTTGATCAATGAAAAAAAAATTGTATTTACGGGTGAACACCTCCAGTCAAGATAAGCACTGCCACCGGCGAAATATTGTCAAAATTTTTGAGTGCTTATGTGCTTATGAATTTTTTTTTACCGGAACCCCAAGCGTTTGCTCAGTGTACTTCTTGGTTAATTCAGGCCTGGGATTTGGTGTTTAAAAAGCTGCCGATCGAAATATTCTTAGCAGATGTTTATTAATCTTATCAAGTTTACTTCAAGAAGAAAAAAACAAGTTCCGTGTACATTTTAGAGCAACACCACCGGTTTAAATTGTGCCTTGCAAATTACTTTTTTCCTCATATACATATGTAGGTATTCTATTCTATTGCATATAGGTACATACTCGTATATTAAAATATTGTGAAAGATAATTTTTTCACTCTTCATGCCAATTTTCTTATTCGAAAGAAAATTCAAGGACTTTTGTACCTTCGGCGAAAAGGGCATGTGGTTGCGACAGCTGTGAACTAGTTTATCTTTTACAAGTGTAGGTCACCTATTCACTCGGACCAAAGTTGAAAGTGTTGACCTTTTTTTTCCAAAAACGTATTGTGTTCATTTTCTTTCAATGTTTTATGAGCGTTTTATGCAGGTACCGGTGTTTGGACGAAATGTATGCCATATCACTGAGATATGACACTTATTGAAAACCTCCACCGTTATACATATATTAAAAGAAATCATAGTAATTTTCAGTCAAATCGGTTACTAGAGTTTGTATTGAACTGTGATATTGTCAAATAAAATTATAACACAAAATTAAGTGACATTTTTCTGGCAAATAAAAGAATTTGGCAACACAAATTTGACGATTACCCACTATTTGACTCCTCTTGCCAGTGAAATTAGTCAAACATTTCTAACTAGCATACAGTTTAATAAGAGCTTAAGACATCCATTTAAATTGCGTAAGATAGTTTTTACTATGTATTCCTCCATTTTAAAGTATCTACATTTGACAAACAAGATTGATTGTGGGGTTCTTTTGATACCAACTGGTTGGTGACATGTGGCTCGTAGATGGACGACGCTCGGACAAAAATATTTTTTTTTGCTTCAACTGTTTGATGCTGTGTTACTACTTTTTTTTGGATAAATTCTGAAACAATCTGGAAGCAATTTCCCAGCTCAAGGTTGAAATCCAACGCGTAAATATTGAAATTGTTTAACATCTCAGCGGAAACTTTTTGAGAAATTCAGCAAACTGGCTATACATAGTGTGCCAATATGCAGGGTGCACTATGCAAATAATTTGAATAATACTTCTTATTAGAACGCCCTATACTTTAAGTTGCCCAGTATGAAGAACATGATCGTTGAAAAGTCGTCAAAATTCTACACATCTTTAACGGACATTTAAGTAAGGTAGAGTCACATACAAAGGTATTGAAGAACACATATTCATCACTATATCCATGAAAAGGAAACCACATAGAAGCAAGCAAATAAAACAAAAGTTTCAAACCGGTTTGATTGAAAAAAGGGGGGAAAAGGAAGTCCGCTGTCAATTAAATTTTCTTTGTGTATTAACTCCAAAGATTAAGTACCTATATAGTTTTTACGACAACTGATGAATTCGACGAGAGAGTTGACATTTGACATTTAAAACTATGTATAACTAAAAAAATTTTTCAGTAATTGAAAATTATTAATTTAATTAGTACGGAATGAAAAGAACTATATCCGGTTTCCAAAAAATTTAGTTAACCAAAGAGATTTAAAATCTGCCACATGTATTGAAAACTTTCAAACTTTATTCGATTTTATCGATATCCCAAGATTCTGTCAAATCCAATTTGTAATCTTGGGATGTAAATCGGACATTGAGCTTGTATTACACTGCATACCAGTTTGTACAATTTTTTTTACTGTTTTCGCTTCCAAACCCAACTAGCAAATCAACCTCCATGAGATAAGGCCTTTTCGAAGCTATTCTTGTACCTCGATAAAGCTTCGAAACAGTTCTTACTGAACTAATTTTGCGCACATTTCCCCATGTTTCAACAGCAATAGCTAAGCACCAACAGTTGGTATAAGGCCTTATCGAAACTGTTCTTGCTTAGAATTTTTTATTATTACTATTTTTTGTTTGAAAAATGTGAATTGATTTTACTTACACCTTGCGCACTCTCGGATTCGGAGCACGATCCTGTCACACATTAGTCCGCTACGCTACTCAATCTAAAACATTCTCGTAATAGGGTTGAAGCCTAAACACTTGATATTAGACATGTCGATCAAAGCTCGCTTGCAAACCTCCATAAGACTGTTTGTATTTACTTCCATAAGACCTTATATGTTAGAGGTTATTACCAAAGCTATGGCTTCTGAATGTTCAGCCTCCATTCACAACCTGCGCTCAATAGTGAAAGCCTTATCGAAGTTATAGCCTCCTCTAAAATAAAAATGTAAAGTTTGTTTGCTAGTTGGGATACAGTCATATGGTATAATCGTTGAATTACTGTTTGCCAAATTTTTTTTAGTTATCCTTTGCTTGAAATATTTGCCAAAATTTATTGAACTGTACAATTATACTTTAGGCTGTATCCCACATTGTCAAATATTCGACTATTTGCACTGGCGAATATGATCAAATATTATCCAATTTTTATTTTTCAAAATATTTTATTTGATCTGCTAGTTTGACTCAAATAGTTAACTCAATTATTTGTAAATTACTTGCTTGACAGCATGACAGACAGCATTTGACATTATTTGGCGTACGATTGATTACATTGGGATCGGTTGTTGCGCGAAAACCAAATATTAAATCAAACATCATTTCAAAAAAATCACTTTATTTTTATAAATTACAATATCTAAAAACTTTGATGAATTCAAACTGCAAACAATTTTGTCTTCTTCCAACCTTACATTGTTTCAAAATCAATTTTTCATGTTGCAACATAATAAATTGGATTGACCTTTATAAGGTAGCTGCAATTGTTTGCGTTTTTATCATTGTGGCCATCAGAATGTGGGTAGCTTCTAGCATAGCATTGCCATAGACCATAATAAAATCGAAAGTAAATTGCAGTAGTACGGAAGGTCAACGAAATCAAGATAAGTCTTCAGCTCAACTGCTACATTTCTTTTGACCGCCCCCTCCCAACCCTTCACTAATGGGATCAAATTATTATTAAACGTTAACATTCCAGCTTTTCATCGTACTTTCCTTTGCTGTGAGCATGGCCACTAGCCGGACATTTTTTCGCTGGTCACACGCTATTTTTAGTCTTAGAATTGTGTTTTTGGATCAAGGCTAATCTTGGGACCTAAGAAAAAGGTTGCTCAATCCCAAAAAAATGTTTTCGTTAAATGTTCAATTAGCTTGAGAGAAAACTCGTTAGAATTCGTGTCTGATGATTATTTAATCGAAATGCCCGAAAGGAGCTCGAAGGTGACAGAGGGCAATTACAAAGTGCCAACGTGCGCGATAAATTTGAATGTAATCCTCCAAAACTAACGAGACAAGAAGAATCGCTCACATTTTCATCAAAATGTCAGTCTAAATTTAAATTTGATTAGAATGAAATTTAAAGAGACCAACGTCGAAATGATTGGTTTTTTTTTATGTTGCTGAAGTCAAGTTGAGCCCTTGAGGAAATGGGTGAAGTGGCCATCGAAATGCATCTCCATTTACAACTCGTAGCGCTCTAACTCCTCTTGCAGCAGCTAAGAGTTTTTATGGGGCTTGGTGAAAATTTATCTCACAGATAATCAAATTTATCACCGCGACGTTTATTCACTTGGTAAATTTATTTGCCGTCGCGTTGTCAACCGACATTATTTCTTGCACCCTATAAACGAAAAAATCCCGTCTGGATTTTTCGTTTTCAGAACGCTTGAAAAGGTAGACAAGAGTCGCATTGTGAAACCAGCCGGAAGTTCATCGTCATGCCATGCACTCCACTTGTGTACACGTACTCGTATGATACGTACGAGTATGTTTATAGTGAGTATAGGTAGATAACGCTATGTGAAACCAAAGTACCTCTTGTTATTCCGAAGGATGCCTGTGAGAACAAACAGGTAACCGAGGAATACTGAAATTACATGTTATACCAATATTCGTTTTCAACGTTCGTATCCCTTACGCTAAAGTCCCTCTTTTTCTGAGTCCTTTGTGATTACGAAATTTGCATTTTTCCATTTCCGTTTCGAATTCAAGATCAGTTTTGTTATGTAAACGGATCTAAGATTTAGATGGATAACTTGTAATTATACGCGTTACGACGAGTACCTACTTTTAGAGCAAACTTTACACGTGGGTGCGTTAATTTTGAGTGATTTGTGCAACACAATTGTACAATTTTTTTTTTGAATTTACTCGATTGTAACTTTTTATATGGAACACGCGCAATAATTAGTCCAATTGGTAGCTTTATCTTACACGTAATTTGTTCATGTTGGGGTCCTAACGAAAACCTTAAGCTCACTACTTGGAACAAAAAGCTATTCGCTGCGTCGTGTTAAAATAAATTAGAATCATTTTGCTTGAACCTCATTTTTATTGAACCTCGCACCACCTACCTCCTGAGATTTAATTATTATATGCTTCACTTTTGTCTCGGTTTTTCATAGTTCAAATGGTTCATTCGATTTTGTGTACAAGAATTTTAAAAAACAACTTTCGAATGGCTAATTCATACACAAAAAATGTTTTAGAACTAATTCTCTAGATTTTATCGAATATTTGTTCTTGTAGATATATTAGATTATAACCAAACAAAAAATGTAGAGAATTTAATTCTCTATAAATGTGGTTCATACCATTTTTTGCGAGAAATGCAAAATACGGCTACAAATCGACAAAACAGAAAAGCTAAAATTTCGGGCACACGCCATATCAAATTTTGTTGTAAAACTGTGATTTCCTATTCTACTCCATCTACTAACTAACATCTACTAACTACGTCAAAAAATTTCGTGTTCTATTTTTTTCTTTTTAGAATTCCAAGATTTACTGGACTAAATATCTACCCCTTTAAATTAGATTGAAATGGTACAGAACTTATTAGAAAGGGGAAAAATTATTAGAAAGTTAAATCGTACAAGTTTTGTCAAGATTCTGGGTTTTACATGTTATTTAATATTCACTTCAAATTATACATTCCTTTAACCACACTTTTCGGATATCAAAATTTCGTAAATTTTTTATTAATTTTTAAACGCGTTAAACCATAAAAAATATATTAAAAATTTTGACACAATAATAAACTGTAAAAACTTTAAAGTGTCAATCAAATTTTGTCAGGGCGATGCAAACGCTTTTTGAAATTTTGAAATTTTTTTGGGGGAATTTGGCGATGTAAAGAAGCTATAAGCGGTTGAGGTAAATTTTGTTCGCAATTTTATAAACTGTTGCTTAACTTGGGATTGGAAACCTTAAGGGGACATATACCGTTTTTTTTCGTAAGATCCTAAGTTTAAACCAAATTACTAGTTTAAACTTCGACTGTGAATGCGACCCCAAGCCATGTGACCAGATGGCGACCACATTTATAATTATTGTTTTTAATTGCCACCATTGATTGACTTCGGTCGAATTTTAATGTAATTTTTGTTGTTTGACTTTATTAAACTTGTTGTCAGTTATTTTCTATATTTCGTTGTATGTTTCATTAGTTTTTAAAGTCTCAATAAATTCTATTTGTATTTGTATGAAAGTGAATCGTTCATCTGATTTTAATGATTCCGCAGTTCACTTTCCGCCGTCTAAATTCATTTTTGATATACGGCTAGCACATGCACATATAATTTCCAAGTTTTAACTTTTTATCGTGCGCCATTTAAAAGATCAAAAAATTTAAGTTTTTTCTAGACCCTTTAAACGAAATTGCATCCACCAAAATGTCAGATGATTTAAAATATTCGTTAAAAAAACTTTCAAAATGACATGTCTTAAGTATATCTTTTTATTTATGCTGTAACCAATAAGCTTCTTCATATTTGCTTAATGCCCTCTATTAATGTTTTATATAAACAAAATTAAATTGTAATCTGCCGTCATCAATCTTTTCAATATAAATACAAAAAAAAAATTATAATATTGTTCGAAAGAAATGTTTCTTTTCGCCATAGCGTGCATACATTCTCTTTTTTGAAGCCATGCACACACATCACCGTATGTACCTACAACCTGAACAAATGCACGCGTAATCAGTTGCAGTAAATGCTGTTAATATGATACAGGTAAAATACAATTTATTTCGATGTCACTGCTATGATGGTTTCAAGCCCGAAACATAATTAAATAAAATTGGTTAATTAATTTCCAGAAAAAATAGTTAAGTGGTTCTTTGACAGGTAGTTAAACGTATGTTTCTTCGGTTTCGTTGTGCCTTTTCTTTACCGTCCGAACAGGACTCAATTCTTTTGTAAGCGGATCTAGTGAATTGCGAACCGTAATAATGGAGAAAAAATAAATGTTCATGATTATATGCAAAATGCACAACAACGAGAAACATTCGTTTTGCAGAATTTTATTCGTATGCAAATGATAAATTCCTATAAATGGATAATACAATTTCACAGTTTATTTAACAATGGAATTTTTTCAATAGAATTAATTGATTTTATTATGTGGACTATTATTAAATAACTGATGTGCCAAAATCTTTCGGGTGAATGTTTTTTGGACATATATTATTTTGAACGACTACATTTTTGACGGCTTAAAGTTTTTTTTGTTGTGATATGGTTACGGTTGGTTACTTGATAGAAAAACTATACACTAAATTATGCACACTAGTTAACTCATGTACTCCACTGTTACGTATGTCCTGCAAAATATTGTCCAAAATAAAAACGTAAGTATAACTGCAAAATCATCCAAGAACTTGTAATTTTAGAAATATTTTTAGTAAATCTGTTGTTCAAAATGCTGCGAGATTAACATTGACGTGCACCAGATTTCCAGTCTAAATTCAATGCTATTTTGTCGGACTTTTAGCCGAAAAATAATGTAGTAACGCCCAGACTGTTGACAAATTTTTTTTATTGAAACGAAATACATAGTATGAATGTGCATTTTATTGAGCATATGAGCACGCGATGTTTTCAATAATCCAAAGAATTTTGTTTTTTGTTTCCTAGTATTTAAGAATGACTGTTATTGGCTTGGTTTTGATATACATATACCTGCTTTAGTATTTTTCCGCTAGAGTTCTGGAATGTATAAGAAGTAGAGATGGGCAAGCAAAGCAGTTCCTTCTAGTGAGTGAGTGAATTTCGACTCACTTACTGAAAGGAACTAGTTCAGTGAACTAGTTCGAGTTCCTTTTGACGATCACTTCCTCGGCGATGGAACTAGATCTTTTCAAGTTCGGAGTGAATGTGAGGACCTAAAAAAAAGGACCTCACTTACGACGGAACTAGGTCTTTTCAAGTTCGTAGTGAATGAGAGGACCCAAAAAAAAAAGTTCTCACTTCCCACGAAAGGCACTCATTCCTTTTCAGGCTTCACATCGCAAAGGAACTACTTTCTTTCCAAGGTGTGTCACGTGGCGAAACGAACTACAGTTCACCTAAAGAAGTGAGTTAGTTCACTCACTCACTTCAATGAACTGTTCTTTTCGAATAGTTCACTCATGAACGACCCATTTCTAATAGGAAGTATGTTTGGAGCAATTTCATCCGCCATATTTCTGCTGGTACTGTAGTTCAATTCCGCATTACTTCCAGAGTTTTATGTAACTTATGAAAATTGCGAAATATTTGGCCTGGCCTAATGGGCATCTTTAAACTATGTAGATACTGTCAATTTAAGCTAATGGTCGATTACATGTGGTTCGAATGCTTAGAAAAGGCTTCATAGATAATCCAAAGTGTTAACAACCCATCAAATGACTCGTAAATTTCACCTCAGGCCGAAATTGTTGATTCGAGATGCACGTTAACTAGTTTATGAAGCGTATTGCGAAACTGTGTAAGCGGGACCTACACCACTGATTGCAATTTCTCCCATACATTCATTGTCTATATGTTGAAAACTATCATAAAAACGCAAATGTGCAGATGAGATAAGATAATTCTCATGGCAACAAGACAAAGAAGGCATTACAACGCACGGCACATCAATTAAATACTTTCTAGAAAACGTCTTACCTTGCATGGAAAATCTGTGGCAGCTTACCTTATGTCAGCAGAGCTCCTCTAGTTTGGGCACTAATCCCTAATTACCAGTGTCTTCGTATCTCTTTCCCCTGGCCTATCAAATTTTAAATTTGAACCACTATCGCGATGAAAGGGGTCTTACCTCAAAAACACATCAAATACGAAAACTTACCTTCTGTTTTAAGAGTGAAAATACCTGCCACCGTGGACTAATTAGGCCGTTCTATTCGACTATGGATAATGATGGAGGAGGCGGTACTTGGGCAATGGGTAATTACTGCGATTTGAGCGCATCGCTTGCCGATAGATTCGGGCCATTTCAACCCAAATTGGGAAACTGTTCAATCATGCCCACCTTATTACCGATTGCTGCGTCATCGACAGGTATTGGTAAGCTGACCATGCGGATTGCGGGCTAACTATCGAAGCAGTACACACATGTTCAATTAGGCGTTACCTAAGATGTTTTTTTTTGCATCAAGTTCGAAGACGATAAGTCCGGAAGCTTCTAATGTGCATTGTCCTGGTTTGATTTAATTTTTCGATTTTTTTCTTTGAAGTAATTTAATCGAATGACGAGCACATCGCCGATACTCTGGCGGTATTTTGACTAAACTTCCTTCGGATTGAAATGCCGTCGTTCATGCGGCGGTTTTTTACTTCGTCTTTTGAAGATTTTCTTCAAGAAAAGACTTGAAGTTGAAGGCAGCCAAGTGCGGCAGACTTTTTTGTTTTTCTCTAGACTTTTTGCAAATTTTTAGCAGCTCTATTCAATTTCTTTCATAAACGAATGTTGCAATAGAATTTGTTAGATCAGAATAAGTGCTTATACTTTTGTCCATTCACACGTTTACAGAGCCGTCGATTAGAGAGGCATCATAAGTCGAGGTAAGGAACAAGTAATTGAATGATTCGTCACATCTGGGTTTTGATTCGTTTCACCGGTGTGTCTGTTCACTTTTCATATAAGTTTAAAAGTTTATAAACATTTTTAGCAACGATTTGCTGTTATTTTAACTAGAAATTAAAATTTTACGTAATCGCATCTTTTTGAAGTTATTGAGTTTAATAATGTAAAGGTGAATGGAAATGTCGAGACGTTATTTCTATTGTATTAGCAAATATTTTGCATTATATGAATTGCTTGAAATGAATGAAAATTTTTAATGACTAAATTGGCATTTTTAATTTCGACGAGTCCGAATTATTTATGCAGAAAGCAATTTCTGGAGAACGTAAATTATGGGTTCATCAAAAATTATTCCGGTAGTTATAAAAAGAAATCAGGTGGTAAGCTTTTAGTCTAAGATTGAAAATAAGAAAAACATCGTAGTATGATGACTGTCCGATGTAATCCAGTAAATCTAATCAACTCCAGTATTTCCCCAAGCTAGAATTGATCAATTCAAGTTTGGCAGTGGTTGTGGGCAACGTCAAAATTGATTTGTTGGCTTCGCTCTCTCGCGAAGACTACTCCAATAAAAAGGTTTACGATTATCTAGAATTGAATTTAAAACTTCTGTGTTTCAACTGATGAAATCCAATACCAAGTTAAAGTGTCGTAAAAAAGGCACTTGCAGCACATGCAAACCGAGTAGTGGGGTTCGGTTATAGTAGGTGCGTTTTTTTCAACTGGATCAAATCAAATTGAAAAAAACGATGTGGATCATCCGAAAAGCTAATTTAGCAGGGCTAACAATCCTGTTGGTAAATGCCTCGGATAAACTGTCAACTGCCCTGGTGTATAAGTTGCTAGCATCATGGTTGAAAATTGTTAACTGAGCAGTCCCTTCCAAACACTTGACTCCAGATTCCTCAGCCACGCCACCGCCAAAAAATCTTAAAGCGTTTTACTCTATAGTTACTAAACCTTCACTTCCCTTGGGCCGTCCTTATCATGATTACATTTTCGAAGAAAAATTAAATTTATTTTTAAAAATTATTTTAGTTGAGTTTAGAAATGGGCGCTCAATTTTGTTTGAATCGAACATTTTTTGTTCCGTCGATCCGGATTTCAATCAAAATTGTACAGTCAACCTGAATTGTGAAGCAAGCCTCATTCCGCTTGAAAATTAATTCTTACCTATTTTATAATTATGTACTACAAGTGCCTCATCTTGCCTCAGCTTAACTGCGTCTTTCCGTGTTCTAAGAATTCGCCTTAGTCCCGGAATGAAAATAGTCCTGCTTAAATTGAGAAAAAGTAAAAAATACAAGCGAGTAAGATGTGGAAGAAGCCACATGAATTCTTTTGCTGACCGAAATATAATATCAACGTACGGAGCATTACAAAAAACCCTATTCTCTACAATCAGCAATTATTTAATTGCGATATTAAATATCATCAGAAAAAACTGCTAATTTTTTTTGAATTTTTGTCGAGTTCAACAGGTTATCAAATTCAGAAAAAATATGAGCTATTTTTTTAAATAAAGTTCGTTGACGTAAAAATAACTGGAAAAAAGATTACCGCAAAGCATATTTGTTGTTTTTTTTTTTAAATTATTTTACCGGTCGCACATATCCGATGTCCACACCTTGAACTTTTGTTGGGAGTTTTTCAGAAAGAAAATGCTGTACCTCACGGGTGGTGTAGAAATTCATGAAACCGTATCTCTTTGGCACATTTCCACTGATAGGTTTTTCCCTTACCTGGGAGAAGAATTATATCCATAGAAACGAGTGTGTGTAATCTATCCGGAACGAATGCGCTCATATGTGGCAGCACACCGATAAGATAGGAGCGTATAGGTACTAAGCATTCGGTTCAGGTTCAGAGATCATATTTTACTCGTATACGTATAACGTGAAAGAAAATTGCTGCGATGGATGGAAAAGCGTAACCAACCCAACATGTGAGATGACTTAGTTTGGGGGGTTAGTGGTGAAACAATTTCATTGTTCATGGTCACTCGTTAGACCTCGAATGTGACCATAGAATTTGGACAATGGTCTGTTCCACAAATCGTATCCGCATTGCGCAAAGGGAACCACTGCGACGACGAGTAATCAGACGGTGTATTACATCCACACTAAATACCTTTCCATTGCGCGATTTTCTCCTGCGTTATGTAGGAAATTTTTTTTTTTCTGGCCAATAACATAACAATCTTTGCACAGCACGCACTGTGCGCTTTTTATTCCGCTCGCGTTTGATATATTTTTTCCTCTATGGTCAGGAAATAAAGTTGAACATGGGAAAGACACAAGTGAATTTAGAAGGTGGTTGGTCTAGTAATCGCCATAGGATCCGGTTTTGAAATCCGAAAAAGGTGCATAACACTATCGAATGCATTTTTTTTTTTAGGATTTGTCTACTCCTCTACTCGAATGTGACTGGATGGGCAAATCGCTTCAAGCAGAAAGTCTAACAGGATCGACCAGCTTTCGACTGATGTGAGTTTTTGTACACTGTATGATAGTCGTGCTGTCAAAAATTTGCATATAAAAATTGTGCAAAATTTTTTTTGTCAAATTCTTCAAGAAAAACCTATCATAGTGCAGAGTAATACTGGTCTGATTATTTGATGTCGACAACAGGAACTCGAAGTTTCAATAACTCGAAAAGTCGGAAAAGTTGTGATTGACATCGAATTTTGAAGAAGCTAATACTAATATATAATAGTCGAGTCTATTGGATGGTAAATTTTTGAGTGAGGAGGTGAAACGGAAGTGGGGGAGAGCCATTTTTAAAAAAATTTAATTTAAGAATAATAATAATAATATATATTTATTTATTGATGATTTTGATTGTAAACTTTTGTTTTAAATAACCAGAGAGCAGACAATAGTCTTTAAATCTTTGCTTTGCGGGGTATTTTTATTACATACTAGCTGCGTACCGCTGCTACGCTCTTGTTGTTCCCTCGCCCCTGTTACTCCCGTTTATCCATTGGTCCTGTTTTTCCCGTTTCGGGTATACTTTCTCAGCTCAAGGAACTGGAGACATTAATGCCATTTTTCATTTTTCACTTTTAATTTTTTTGCGATTCATTTTTTACTTTTCATTTTTCCTTTTTCATTTTTCATTTATCATTTTTAATTTTTCATTATTCTCCATCCTCCATCCACCATCCTCCATTCTCTATCCACCATCCTCCATTCTCTATCCACCATCCTCCATACTTCATATACTCAAATGTTAAAATAACTCGCGAACCACCAATTTCGGGAATGTATAATTATGTTTCATCGCCCCTGTTACTCACGTCACGTGTTCGCAGCCGGTAGTAAAATCGAAACAAATAAATTAAAAAAAGAAAAATCACACATGTTCGCGGTCGGCAGGATTCTAACCTACCATCATCTGATTTCTGGTCAGACGCCTTACGCGCTTGGCTACGACTGTCAGTTGTAAATTTTTAATTTTAAGTCAAGTTTATCTGATTCAACTTACTAAAAAGCTCAAATGTTAAAATAACTCGCGAACCACCAATTTCGGGAATATATAATTATTTTCACGACCTGTCCGGTAGTTTCGAGAATGTCCATGCGAAATTTGGGAGGAAGTGGTTCTCAGGTGTAGATTTTCATCGCGCTCGTCCAAAAAACTGACTAATTTTTATATATTAGAAGATAAGTATTCCGAATTTTTTTGGAATTGGTGTTACGGTGTAATAGGAAAATTCAGATAAAAACCTACTGCTATTCACTTATATACTAACTTAAATACTAACTTAAATATTAACTTAAATACTAACTAAAAAAATATAAAAAAAAAAAATTGAATTAAAATAAAAAAATTAAATTTGTATATTTCAAGAATCGTATCAGATATAATCTTGAAAATTTTACAGTTAGAATTGGGTACTCTACCGCGAAAAAAAATGTTCAGGGTGTGGTGGTAGGGGGTGATTGTAGATTTATTTCTCGAAAGCAGCAGAGGATAGAAAGCTAAAAATTTACAACTGTAAAGAGCTACTATAGAGACATATCGGAAAACTAAATTTTTATAGGGATAGCAAGGTACGGAGTGGGAGGTTGGTTTTTCTTATCTTAAAAACGGCTTATGCTAACAAGTTGAAAGTTAATAGATGTGCTACTATATAAAGTGACTAGATTTATTAATGATAAGATGTGCCGATCCTCCAAGACTTCAAAACTTTTGAAATCGCAATTTCGATAAAAATGTGACTGATGATCTTCTAGCATGAATCGAGTTAGCCAGAAAAACTTGGTAGGTTTACTTCATTAATAATACTCTACAACCCTTTAATATAAACTTTATTTAATAACAAAAATTAAAAAAAAAAAATCAATTCAATTATTGCATGAAAATAAAAAAAATTTAATTTAAGCCTACAGCCCATTAAAGTAAAAGTCAATATCGTCAATGTTCATTTTTATATCAAAAACTAGGTAAAGCATCGAAAAGAAATTTTTCCCTTTTTCAACACCTTCCCGTGGGAGGTGCGGGAAAAACTCACTTGATTTCTAGCATATTTAAACTTTTACCTGGAACTATTTACAAATTAAAGTGTACAAAATTTCATTAATGATTGTTTTGACGAAAACTCTGTTATGTTTTTCTGTCAAAATTCTGTCAAAATGCTGTTTATTTCTATTATTTTTAAAATAAAAATAAATGTTTTTTTCCGGAAAACTAACATTTTCTGTTCAAAAATGTACTGGGAAAACATTCGCCAAACCAACTGTAATATTATTATTATATTTTAATTAAACGTATATAAATACACACAATTATTCTTAAGCACTAGTTACAAAGACCATCAGCTTAAAACTGTTTTAATATTTTTCTCTTCCAACTAAAAACGTGAAGAAATTTCTAAGATCTCGAGATGTCTATCTGCTTTCCAGGTGTAATTAATAAAAGGAAAAGAAAAAAAAGAACTTTACCAGAAGGTCCGTAGAATGCTGAGTTTTCAAAACGACAGTTTATGAGGCCGAATTTAAAAAAATATATCTAGTATATTTATGCGGAAAATATGCCAAAAATGTCACTAAAAACATCCATAATCTTATTTATTGCTGGCAACTTTTCATCAAACAAAGCTAAATTCGCATGCTGCCAACACATTTTTTTCAAAATTTCTTCTGGCCATAATCTTAGTCTCCGCAATAATTCATTAAACTTTCTTATTTCATCCTCCGCGTTCACATTATTTTTCCATCTTAACAATTTTACAAGTTTCCATTGAAGAAAAGGTTCATCATTGCCTTTATGTGTCCTGGACATAGTAAAATGGGCCAATAGCAAAATCATCTTGGCTTCTTTACATCCATCTGCGTCTGTCAGCGTTCATTACTCAACTATGGTCGATAAAAAATAAATTTAATAAGCAGTCAATCAATTTCTATGCATATTTTGAAATAGTAAATACCTATAAAAAAAATTAAATGATACTGAAGTATGTCGCTCGAACTTTTTTTTTCTGTTTTTATTCGTCATAATATCAAATACGGAAACCTTGAAATTTTATGTTAATTAATTAAAAATATGTGAAAATAAATCATTGCAAAAAGTGGACATCTCTGCTAATCTTCGGTCAGATTGACTAAAATTAAAAAGAAAAAACAAATATTAGTGACATCTATTGTTAATTTTTGTATAAATTTACAATTTATTTTCATATTGCGCAAATTTGTCGGCGACTTGGGCTAGGTTATAAATGAAGCCACCCGCTTGACACGTTTCCATATCATTGGCATCTTATTCAAATCTGAATTTCATTTAAAGATTGTCCACAAAATTAATAAATTTCGAAAAGATCACATCGGTTATTTTCTGGTAGATTTTAATAGCTCGTCGTCACAACACCGACGATGTTGAGCAAGTTGAGGCATCTGTTGATGCTTGGTATTATACAACATCAAAAGTTGCACTTAATAGTGTTAACAATACCCAAGAAAAATCTAATCGATGACAACGTTAGAGTGTATATCATCAGATAAACGCTTACTAATCTTCAGGCGTTGCACAGTTCATCGGCGCTACGAAAACTTTCTCTGACGTTCGGGTCATCAGTTTAAAACTCATTGACATTAATATGAATGTTGGCAAAAACCCGGACGTTATGTACCGCCGCGCCGCAGCGTTATGATAGTTTTACTGAGCTAGTACAATGTGGGAGCAGCAAGATACATTTAATATCTCTAGGTTTTTTTTCCTGCATAATATTTTACGACAATAATTGCTAATTTATTCGACTTGTGATAGTTCTTAGTTGGTTGTGTTTTATTTGTGATGCGAAACGGCCGATACAAATGTCGGATGCTATGATGCAAAAATCACACATTGACTTCACTTTGAATGGGCAATTTTGCGAACATAACGAATATTGCATCATTGGGAATCTTTACGAGGCAAATGGACTCAATAAAATTGCTTATATTGTTATATTTTTAGTTTTTTCATTTGATCATTCGGGTCACATTTTCGCTATCGGTAACATATTTCGATTATGTTAATATGAGTTCCGAAATACCATCAACAATGTTGATCGAGTAGTTGATGTCTTTTACATTTTTGCAGAGGCAGTTACCTTTTTCCCTGTGCTTAGTTTCGAAGAATTGTGTAGGCGGTTTGAGAAGAAAGTAAGTTTGTCATACCACTGAAATCGATATGATCAAATAAATATTTTATTTTGATGAGATATGCTGTAAGTAGTTTGGAAATAAGAAAGATGAATTTAAGTTAAAAGCCATAAGATTAAGAAATATGCCGTGACGTAAATTTAAAATTTAGATACAATAAAAATTCAATGCGTAGAGTAGAAATGAACAATTAAATAAAAAATATATCACAATAACGATAGGCAACAGCAGTTTATTGATACGCTGGATGAAATACTGAACTCTGATTTTTATCGTAGATAAGCCCAATTTTAAGGACTGTCGAATAAAAATAAGAATATCTCCTATTTACGTATTGTAAGACATTCTAGACAAAATACTGAACTCCGATTTATATTGTAGCTGTGGATAAACCCGCAGTTTAAAAAATAAGAAAAAATTTGACGTTTACAAAATTTCAAGTTTCTAGTTTAAGTCGCTCTGAAGTTGTTGATTAGGGGCAGACGAATTTCACTGACTAGGGGCCGGTTTCACAGTCGAAATTTAAACCAAAAACGTTCTTTTAAACTTAGGAACTTATTCGTTTGATTTTAAGTTGAAACAACATTTTTGCTTTAAATTTCGACTGTGAAACAAGCCCTAAGAAGCCGAACGCCAAAATAATACGAATTCTTCATATTGTTTTCGAAAACGTGTTTTAAGGATTTTTATTTGGCAGCTGCCCGACGGTTTTTCCGGTTGACGAAATTAGCCTTACAAATTCGACAGAATACTCGGATTTTTAATTTCAACATCCTACGCCTAAGTGGGGACCTATCCAGTGTTTGCATAACTAGATGTTCAACAAGCTTTAGGACTGGACTATACTTACAATACTCTACAGATTTCATATAGAGTATACAAATTAATTAATATCTTCTTCCATGATGCATAGGCACTCTACCGGTATTCTACCCAAGCAATTTTCTCTTTTCAGTACTGAAATAACTCCAGTGGACCGTTTTCTGTACTTGCTGAATTCTTCTGAACTTGAGTCTTTCAGTACTGAACTAATATCGAATAAATAGTGAATATTTGTAATAATAAAATAAAATATTTTTTTTTTATTTATTGGGTTTTCTCTATATCTACTATACAAATAAAATACAATTTGTTTAATATTTGAATCGTGAGCTGACAAGAGAGAAATGCCAAGAAGAAATAATTCCTGAAATTTTCTTGTGTATATATAATTGTTTGGTTTTTAATAAATATTAAAATATAATTATATCTATAGCATAAAATTCTGATGAGCTCCAAAATATTTTGAACTTCAAAATTCATTCAGTCCTGTCGCAGTATTGATTTTTAAAAAAACTATTATCACTTTTTGCTGTACTGTTTCGGTACTGAAACGCATAATTAGAATTGATGATAAAAAGCATTTTCAATCGTTTTAGAATCTTAGATGCTCTTTTAAATTTTGTAAGGTTATGGTCTTCGCCGCAATGTCAATATGTACTTTTCGATAAAAAGGTCCTTAATTGAACCTATTTATTATAATTTTTATGAATGCAAGGAGTTCACTTTCGAGTAAAGCTTGTAAATTCCGAGTATACCGGAGTTTGTAAACAAATTAAATTATTTTCGGGTTTTGTAGATGATTTTTAATTATTTTCGGTCTTAGAATCTATCAACTATTCTTTGATTGTTTTTCATTTTAAACAAAATCATTTGAAGAAACAGTTTTTTTTAACTGGCGGTCATTACTGAAAGCTCTTTTTCAATTTTGAATTCTTGGTGTACCTTTTGATTCTTTTTAATCTTCTTCTAAACTGAGTACTAATTTTACTTTATTGTTTTTAATAATAAAGTATTTCTACGGAACTTGAACCAATAATATAAACAATTTCGTTTTATTTATTCACCAGTCGGAAATATAAAAGTGAGTACCTAATTTAGCACGTCTTATGAAAAATTTTGCTTTCTAATATAATAAATAAAAAAATACTTTGGCGTCTGATTTTGCCCTCAAGCTAGATACATAAAATGCTATCTAGTTAATCTCAATGATTTCTCTATTATTTGGATTTTATGCCTTTTTAAATGCATTTGTGACACACTAAAATTATCACTATCAATCTTCTATTATAGTCTTATTCGCGCCACATAATTTTCTTGTAAATTACACCACTGATTAAAAACCATCAGATTTTTTTTTCTAAGACTAGGTAAGATTTGGATATGCATAACTTAAATTAATTTATAATTCTGTGAAGAGCAAAACTATAAAAAGAAATGACCAACTAATTTTCTATGCCAGTCAAGTAAGAAAAAACAATATCAAAAACTTCAAACATTTTTTCAAATATTCGATAATCCCATCTAATTGAGCTGTGCAGTCGAGACAGGTAATAAAATCTAAAATAAAGCTGTAAATTAGCTAAATCGAGAAAACTCGAACCTGGAATTGTTTCAGACTTTACCAATGCATCATACTAACCACAAGTATCGAATATCGATAAGACTTTCATCGCATCTAGTGCCCTGTAACCATTCAAGTACAGTAGCAGACGGCTTTTTAATCGGATTATTATCATCATCTTCATCATGGCTAACTCTTTTTTTTTTCTTCGTTATTAAATCGTATTGGTGTATTAACGGCGAATCGGAATCATTCGAATTGATAGGACTTTCTATCGACAAATGCAGTAAAGAAAATCGAAGAAATATTTTTCAATTTCTGCCTGCTTTTAAATAATTTCTGGTTATTATTGGCTGGCCACTTTTATACAGACTCTGCGGCTCTTAATTAATCACAACAATTCCGCACTGTCGATTCGAAATGGCCTTTTCTTCGTAATTCGTTGATGATGGCAATTTAATTTATGTTACTTAAAGTTAAATCATTTTGTCGCATACATTGACGACTTGGTCAGGAAATTGTCCAATTGCTTCGATAACAAGACAAGATGGTTTGCGTGAATAAATTTAAAGTCATTTCCGAGTGTGCATACGGAATTATTAAGTATATGCAAGTGTTTTTGTGCAGTACTGTCACATAATAATAGTCGACGATTTATGTTTTTTTTACAAAAAAATATTTCGTAACAACTTCGGTGCCTTGTCTATATCGAGAGTTTTCCCACTGAAGTTTAGATTCATTAACTCCGGAAAAGACTCGTATCTACTCTATTTAAAAAATCGCTCAGGTGCTAACCGATAATTTTCCAAGTTAATGAGAGAATACCTTTATTTAAATCTGTAGCTCGGTGTGTATTTCTGGATCGCGATTTACTAGCGTGAACTTTATAAATAGTACTTTATGCTTGGCAATTATTATTACTGCTTTATTTTTATGTTTATTTACACGAATCTGTAGGAAATCGCTTTAAACTTTCGGTTTTCTCTAATTCGAGTGAAAACCTTGAATTCTTACCACCTGCCAAGTATCTTTTTAACCTACCTACAAATCTCCGAACACTTTTCGTCAGATTAAACAATTTTTCGAAGACTTTCGCATGAAATCAGTAAAGTAAGTCCAAATTTCTGCAATGATTTGTGTACGATGGAATAAATTAAATTTATTCGTTAAATTGCAAAAATGTTTATCAAATATGAAAACTTTCGTTCGAAGATTGCTATGCACACGATTGATGAATATTTTGGAAGAGATGTAGGTGCTTGTGGGCACTATAAAATCGAATTGGGTATCTCACATTAAGATGTGCACTTATACAAAATTCTGGCTAGTTTGATTTTTTTTTTTTTTTTGATGTGAAAAATTAATTTTGATCAAATTCTTTTTATAACGAACTCATGTTTTCGAAAACGTTTGAAGAACTACAAATAACCAAGCTAAGCTAGTATTACACTGTATGCCAGGCGGTCAAATATTTCAGAAATGCTGTCAGATGGTGTCAGATAGTGTAATGGTCAAATGCTGTTTGACAAAATGTTTCATTAAACCATTTGACAATTAATCTGACCACATTTGACCGTTGCGATTTTTGGAAAAACAATTGTGTCAAATGGACCAAATAGGAAATGTCACTCTTGAACATTTTTTGTGTGGCAATCGGTTAAACAAATAGCAATAATTAGTTAATTAATTATTTTAATTACTGGAGTTCGGTTTTCTTATTTGTACGATGTCTACCACACGTCGAGTTAAATCTGAACAAATAGCAGTTCTGTCAGAATTTCATTCCGACCTGATGACGTTTGACCGTTTTACACGAAAAGAAAATTTTACGATTTTGTCAAATGTGTCAGATAGTGTAATCATCAAATGAATATTTGACATCAAATTCGGTCAAATTTTTATGGTCAAATATTTGAACGCCTGGCCTACAGTATAATACTAGCTTTATACAAAGCAAATTTGTACATGAGTTGGAAAAGGTCGAATGAATTTTCGATGTCAGGAGGTCAGGGCCCGACTTGAGCTGTCGCGCCATTGATGATGTTTTATTTATGTGCCAATTCTGTAGGTCCTGAGCCATACACATAATATGCAGTAATTGATTTATCGAATTCTTAAATATAGTTCTCCAAAAACCTCATCCCCCTTGTAATTTATTGTGCGATCAAAATCAAAAGCGAAATTTGCACAGGTCTAATAGCCGGCCGAAACATTAATTTGCTGCGGAAACGGAAACCACAAAACGCTCGTTTTTTTGACATGGTATTTATATTTCAAAAATTTTTGACTTCATCATTGAAAGAAATAATCAGCGTTGTAGTATTGATTCTCACATAGATTCATAGCGTCAATATACAAATTTACATTTAAGAGAGCGATGTATTTGTTGAACGAATGTATTCTTTGTTTTAATGAACGTATTCATAGATTCGGTAAATCCACCATTTTGTTTAAATTTTTTGATGTAAATATTCACTGATACAATGAACAAGTGATTTTTTGTAAAAAAAATTCATTATACATAGTAAGGAACGTACTCAACGTTTCGATAAACGCAGTAATTTTGTTCTTTACTTCAATGTCGAGATGGGTCGTTCATGAGTGAACTGTAATTCCTTTCGCCACGTGACACAGCTTGAAAAGGAAGTAGTTGCAATGAGTACCTTTGGTATGTGAAGGTTAAAAAGGAATGAGTTCCTTTCGTGGGGAAGTGAAGACCTTTTTTTTTTTGTTTTTTAAGTCTTCACATTCACTCCGAACTTGAAAAGGAACTAGTTCTTGGCTGGGGAAGTGATGACCTTTTTTTAAGGTGACATTCTACAGATGGGTTGTTTCTGAGTTAACTCTGCCAAAAGAAGACTTTACTTCACACTTTGAGTAAGTGAACTGACACCTTTTGGTGAATTGTACTTCTTCTCGCCGTGACACAGCTTGAAAAGGAACTAGTTCCTTTGCGATGTGAAGCTTGGAAAGGAAGTAGTTCCTTCGTGAGTGAGGACCTTTTTTTTAAGTCATCACATTTACTCCCAGCTTAAAATGGAAGTACTTCCTCTTTGCCGGGAAAGTGAAGACTTTCTTTTCTTTCTTTTTTTTGGTCATCACATTCACTCTGAGCTTCAAAGGGAACTGGAACTAGTTCACTGAACTAGTCCCTTTGTGAGTGAGTCGGAGTTAACTCACTCACTAAAAGGAACTGCTTTGCCCATCTCTACTTCAATGTAGACATGAAATATTCAACGTATGATTATTTGATGCCATGAAATCATCATTTAGTTGCTACAAGTCATTCAACTACTAGAAGATCTCGCAAAGTGTTTAATGAATAAGGGTTATTCAAAGCGGATTGTTTAATGAAAATTGATTAGTGATGATTTTGTTCATTTTTCAAATGGTTCTGTTATATGTTAAATATAACGAATTGCGTTTTATGAATCAGAATTCTTTAATTCAATGAACGATATTTTTTCTAGAGTTTTCTAATTAGGATCAAATACTACTATTTTAACTCAAAATAGAAATATCAAAATATTGATGGAAGAGGGTTTGATACATTTTGATATACCATAAATAAAGTTGAAGATTGTTTAAAAAGACAACTTCTGAGATTATAACCAGTTTTGAAACACATTGTATTTTTAGTTCCTATCACTTTTTTAAGTAGTAACTTCTTATTTATATCCATTTTCTGGAAGAAAGTTAAATTTCTCTGAATCAAAAACAATTAAAAACTATCAGCCCACGAAGTGTTCAAATACGTCGATTTGACTCGAACTTTTTTAGACAATAAAAGCCAAGTGGATGTGAAAACTGAAAACACGACCAATTCTCATGTAAATCTTTGAAAGAAAGAAAATAATGCGGTTTGTGGTTTGTATATTTTATTAGATGAATTTTTTAAATTTAAATTCAGTGTTATGAACACCTATGTATGGCAGCTAGCAAATTGAAGTTGTGGGAGTGGGTAGGTAGGATAGGTCAAATGTACAGTGAAAATTAGTTCTACAGAATGTGAAGGGATGCAGCAATTGTAATATTCCTTGGAGGCTTAAATCTCAACGCTGGGATGTGGTACAGATGTTAGCACAAGCTGATTCGGTTTTTTTAATCAGGAAATTTGTCTGTCTACACTTTCATTGCTTTAGTCACAAGCCAAGTGTTTGATAATGACCACTTCCTGTTTCGAACTCTTTACACCAGGCGATAGCCAGAAAGTCATCCGGTTAAACAAAGACCACAATTGAAGTTTCAACTGAAAGTGAATGCATTGAATGCAAACGCCTAAAATTAAAAAAAATGTTAGTTTTGTTTTTTTGGGCGTCGCGACTTGTCAAAAATTCAAATGTGGGCATTGTTTATTGCAAACATGAACAAGAAAAGTATGCGTCTCGAATTTCAATTAAGCCAGAAATTCATAAGCACACTATGCACTATTCTCTCATGCTTGTGAATGAATGGCAAAAATGTTGGAAGCACAAATCCACGAATACGTCTTGCACCTGAAGGCAAGAAGCTACCTAACAAATTTCGCACTTGTCTTGCCAATTTTGGAAGTTGCAGTGTACAACCTACGAAAACCCGATGTCAAAATTACGAATTCATTGCAGGTAATCAGTCGCGCCAGCGTATGCTCAAACCATACATTGGACTTGTTCATTGCAGTCATGTTTGCATGTTGCATCTGTTCAAAAAAGTGTTCAAAAGTACCACGAGCTGTTGCTGTTGCTGTTGTGTATGAATTGGTACTTCAACTTGATTGCACGTTGTTCAATCAGTGTACAGGTTGCAGTGGCAGCAAGTGACCTTTCTAGTTCAAGCGATTCTTTCAGTATACAGACGTTATTTTCACTTTGCTGCCATCGGTAAGGAGGATGACAGACGACTGCGATTATGTAGCAACTTTCCATTTCGTTTCAAATGATATTCAGATGTGTATTAGCTACGCAATAAAATATTTCTGGTTTTTTGTATTTTGTCAGATGATAAATGGCTTTAACACTTCCAGATTGAGCAAATTTCCATTCAGTATTTTTTTTTTTTAAAAAAAAAGGCGGAACAGGTCAGATAAAATTTAATAAAATTCAGTATGTAAGATCGGTGGTCAAATTAGGATAGTGATAAATTCATATTGAATGCCTATGCAGCATAGATTATTCAACATTATGTATTTTCGTATCGGCGAAATATACAAATTTATTCAAAATATACGCGAAAAATATGGGACTTGTTTTTAGATGCATGGCAAATTAAATTACCTTGAGCTCTTTTCGACTGCATTTAAAGCGACACGGCTCACTGACATAGACTTTGCTCTTCGTGGGAAATAGCTACTATCGTTCCAGTGTATAAGCCAAACAGCTTGGCATATTAATCAGATGAGCAAAATATAAAAACAAAATGAATTAAAATCAAATTTTTTTTTGATTGCTTATTATGCAATCTGTCGCCAAATTAAAATTTGGGATCGCATCAATTAAGGAGGTTACCACTCATTTAGATAAATATGGCACCGATTAAATGTTGCAAAAGAGAAAAAAAAATATATCTTTAAGTTTAATTGATTTAAGCTACAATCGGCAGCCCTCAAATTTATGTTTCTCCACGTTCACATTTATTCAACCTTGTTCCGGATGCTTTCTTTGGAATTTAATAATTTTTTTTATTTGATTCTAGCTAATGCTGGTTCATTTTCCATTGCAAAAGCATAAAATCTTACAAGTTTTGACGGAAACGACAGATGTTAAATTTTTAAATGTCAAACAAATCAGTTCAATGTGATGTACACGTTACTTGAGAGTTTGAAATTTATTTGTTGAATTCTGACGATGTAATAATATTCAGCTATTGAAAGTTAAATTAAGTAATTAATCGTTTCGGGACTGAATTTAATTTTAAGCATCAATTTAAAAAGTTTTGAATTTACACATTTACAAAGGTTTTTGAACAATTTGATTATTTGCAATTGTTTATAAAGAATTTCATTTAGAAAAATCACAAATTGGTTAATTTTTCCGAATGCTGTCGAAATGAAGTTTCAAAATGTATTGCCGTCAATTTAGACGTTATTCGAATCACGCCTTAAAATTCAAACAAAATTTAGAGCTAGATAAGTTTTAATTAAAAATTAAATAGAATTTGAATCTAAGAATTGCAAATAGAACCTAAGAAAATCAAAATAAAACTTGAATTAAATTTTGTAAATTATAAATGATTATTAAAATCAAGAAACTCGTTTTGATATCCAATGGTTTACGTCTTATCTGTCAATGTAGAAAAGTCGATTGGTTTACTATTAATCAAGCTTCTAGGATTTTGAATGGTGACATGCAACAATTGTTTGTATTAAAACTTACGTCTTCAATCCGTACATTATTTTGTTCAAAAGAAATGGATATCAGATATTAAAATCTAATAAAACATAAATTTATTTCAATTTTTAAAAATAGTTCGTACAATTTCAGTGATCAAATTTTACATCTTTGCATCTGTAGTTACAATTTAGATTTTACTAAAATGAATTCTTTGTTTATTATTTTAATTCAATCAAAGGAAAAATTGTGTAATAAAAACATTGCTTGTTAACTCCAACCTAACTTACACACTAACTTACAATCTAACTTAAATAAAATCTTATTTATAAAAATACAAGCATACAATGCTGGATGCGAATGGAATTCTACACTTGTGAACCGTTCCGTCCCAAATTTTGCATGTACATTCTCGAGACTACCGGACAGGTCGAGAACATAATTATATTCCCGAAATATGGTTCGTCAATTTGTTATAAATAAAATAAATTTAATTTTAATAAGTTGAACCAGTTGAACCTGACATAAGCTTAGGTTTACAACAGGCAGTCGTGGTCGAGCGGATAAGGCGTCTGACTAGAAATCAGATTCACTCTGGGAGAGTAGAATTCTACCGACTCCGAACATGTGCGATTTTTTTAAATTTATTTGTTATTAAAAGTCTAATTTTCCATAAGATAAGCATTGGCGTGAGTAGCGCCTCTGCTCAACGGGAGAGACGGGAGTAACAGGGACGATGGAAAAGTTATTTAATTACAAAGTTTAATCAAATAAATTATAAATTATCTACATAAATTAAATGTATGTACTTCGCTATTAAATTCAACATCACAAGCTAAAGTTTGCTGAACAAAATTTTTTTTAGACTGGTGATTTGCTTGGAAGTTTGGGAAATACAAATGATTCTAAAAAATCAAGTCCTATGTCTCAAGAAATGTTTAAGTTAGGATACTAGAATTACAATAATATGAAAGGTGTGTCTGCCATACCCCAAGCTGTGGTTGGAGGGGTGAGGGTGGAAAGGAAAACTCTATGATTTTTATACAGTGGATGCCGCTTATTGTATTCCCGCTTAATGTTATAATCCGGATTTTGTTATCAAAACAGTTTTGTCCCATTCTCCACAAACGTTCGTATTTCGTTCGTTTTTCGTTCGTCTATTGTTATAAACCGGTTAATGTTATTGTTTTTGGCTAGTCCCAAAGTGATTACAACAAGCTTTACCTACTGTACATCGAGAACTGGGTGGGACAAGATACAGAAACGGAAATGTATTTCATATTTCGGGAACGGCTTGTGCAACAAATTTGAAATTTGATATATGTATTCCCATGAACTAAAAAAATAATTTAGGCTAAACAAAAAAAATTATACAGGTGTGTCAGAAAAACCGGTCACCGAAAATAAGGTGTGTATTATTTTTACGGATTTTGTCTTATCTCTTAGGTATTCTGAAATCTTGAATTAATGAAATACTTTTACAGGTTTTTATGATAAATGCCTAGGGAATGTTTTCGGTTTTTTTTCCAAATTCAACAAAAGGGATATAAATACGTTGCATACGTTTACATGAATTCCAACATAGCTCGTAGATCTGATGAGATATCAAAGTGGTTCAAGTAGCCCTCGAAGATATATAGAAAACAAAATGTCTGTCTGTCCGCCATAATCGCCGTACGCTAAAATCTTTGGAGACTCGTAGCTCGAAAATCCGATGAGGTATTAGTTCACATTTTTTTGCTGGATAGATTGAGTGAAGTCCTTTAAGGGGAGACTTGTTTTGGATGAAAGGACTGAATGTGTAAGATAGGCGGTGTGAGAGCGTTTTAGATGAATATTTTTCATTTATAAATATCAGGAATCGTTTGTACTAGGAGACGGAGACCTGGTTATTCAGATTTTCGATTATTTTATTTATTTATTTTTTTCAATTAGGAGAATGAAGATAAAATATATTTACGGGGCTTGAATATAAAAAATAATCTGAAATTTTCTTTTAGGGGATTATAATGAAAGCCAGTTAAATTAAATACAATTCGATATCTCATCAGATCTAAGTGATTCCAGAAATACCCAACCCTTTTATTGCGATTGATGGTTGAATTTCAAAATTAATTTATAGACGATTATATATACAGCCTATAGAAGTAAAATCAAATTCGATATCTCATTAGACCTAGAATATTTGTCGGAATTCGTGAACCTACACAACTCCTTTACACAAACTTGGGGATGGATATCGAAAACAAATTTAGCTATTTCCATGGCGGTTATTTAAACACCTTAGAAGTCAAGGTGAATTGCCAGAATACGCTAAAACCTTTACAATCCATTTACACCCTCTTAGGGGTTGAGTATCAAAAAATTTAGAAAGCTGTTTCTAGGCGCTAACATTAAAAGCACCCAGAATTTCAGGTCGATCATAACATCTTCGTTATTACTAAAAGAGAGAGGCATTTTTTTTGCAATATTGTTTTGTTTAGAACAATTTTTCGGTTTCGATCTAAAGTTAGAAATTCATCATCACACTACAAGAATGATGCAAGTATTTTACCTACAAAGGCCTGGTGCCAGGATTTTTTGGAGGGGATTTTTCGGATGTGCGTAGCTCGAAACTTTTGCAACTAATAACCGAGTGAAAGCAATATGTGATTCTTTCGTTACAATACGGCATCAGCACAAATGAAATAAACTATATCTACAAGTGGTATTGAGATATAGGTACTCAGCATTAACATCGAAAAATCCAAAATCATTATATCCTTCAATATAAAATGTATTATAAAACCATGATTATTATCTTAAAATTTACATTGCAAAGTTAATATTTATGTTAAAAATCTACGCAGTTAAATCACTTTTATGCCAAACTCAATTTGGCGACTCTATTGATCCAGCAAATATAGCTTGAAACTCTCATGGATACTCCTGGATGAGGTGGAATAGTACATGGTTTTATACTCCAGGAAATGATTCCAACTACCACGTCTTCAACTAACATTGCTCCACCTCCATCTCCTGTGCATTGTCCTTGTCCACCTTCATCAACACCTGCGCAAATATCGGTCGATAAGATTGGCTTATAATGACGGCGAACGCACTGCTGGTGAGTATATGCTTCAACTACAACTTTCATTAACGTTGGCTGAACCACTCCTCCTGCCTGTAAGTCAGAAAATTTCAAATAGTTCCTTAGAATTATAATTTTCCTTTGCTTAATTAAAAATACCTTTTGATGACCCCAGCCGAGTAATATCGCCATTCCCGGGCCGGTTGGAGCTATCTCGTATCTTGGAGGCAATGGAGCAAGTTGTACGGTAGGTGATAGTTGCAGAATTGTCCGCAGTTCCAAAAGAGCGAGATCATTCTCTTTACCAAGATCCGGTTTGTAATCTTCATGGATAGTTACAAATTTGACATTAACAGATTTAGCGGTAGAAAGTTTGACGCTCCCATACTTCACTTTCATAGCGCTCGTCGATATACCAGCTACACAATGTGCACAAGTTAGAATAAAACCTGTGGTAATGATGATCCCAGCGCATTTATGTGTGCCTGATACTTCGATCTCTACCTACAGTATTATTAAGAACGTATGTATAAGTAATATTCAAATTTGATCAATTGCTCTCACCATAAACGGAAATTCACCTTGTATAGCCGGCTCTCCGTCAACTATGCGCTCTTCCATCGGGTTACTTACACTTAGCCCAACAAGGACTAAAGTTATGGTAATGTAGTATAACATTATAATGTTTTAAACTTTCAAATTCAACTGTTGATATTTTGAGTAAACATTTCGGCTTTATATATGAAAAATTCCCAAATCAAACCAATCAAATTGTTTTATCGGTTTGCAGAAAGTAAGTCAATTACTATTTATTATCAAAAAAAAATTGTGATACATATTTTGATGATAACGCGGATTAACATTACCAACTTTTTATTTAGGTAACCTTAAAAAAAATTGTTAATTCACTAAAAAACTATTAATAATTACTTACAACCTACTTTACTTTTGCCATACTTGACATACATTAAAGAACATTGGTACATTTTCTTCAACCAATTGCGCATTAAAAAAAAACACAATATTAAAAGTGATCTACACTGGGAAGTGTATTAACAGTGAAAACGCTTTTCTCTAAGTTTTCCTTATGCTATAAACACAATTGAGACGAACTTCGTCAGCGGCGACGAAGTTCGCTGAATTGTACCGCAACACACTTAATGGCCACCATACACTATCATTCTTGCATGTCATGCATGCATGAATATTTGAATTTTTCTCGAAAATCTCTCGTGTATGGTGCTGCATGATGGCATGAAAAATTCAAATATTCATGCAAGAATGATCGTGAATTTTGGCCTTAAAGTTCGCCAACCGCTCGCCGTCGTAAATCTGCGTCAGTACGTGTGTTGCGGTACAGTTTTCAAAATTTGACAGCGAACTTCGTCGCCGCCGGTGAATTTCGTCTCAATTGTGTTTATATTATACCATTAACCGAGATGGCGCTATGACTTTTTGACCTGTATTCCGCAGTACTATTAAGATTGGTTAGGTTGAGAAGGGAGCAATGTGCCACAGTCATTCACCAGAGATTACTGCAGATCTAATGTGGTCACCTCGTATAAAACCGGGCTGTAGACTACTGACTCCAAATATTGTTCTTCCTTACGAAGAGTGTAGTTCTGCATCATAGTATAAATATTACATAGGAAGCAAACTCCCTACGTTCACTATAGTCCACAAAATTTTTCGCATAAAAAAATTGTACCTCTCAAATGGACGATTTTGATTGGTTGTACCTCTCAAAATTTTAAACAGCTGATGACTGAGACAAATCTTTCGTCTCTTTCAATTACGTACGTGCAATGTAGCTTTACCGCTTTTTTGTCTGTTTTGGTTGTTTTTATGCTTATTTCGTGTATTGCCATATCCCTTACCCTCACGTCATTTTTCCCTAATTACTATTCCATACATACCAAATTGTGCAAAAGAAACAGAAATGTGTGTCAGAGTAATCGCCCATGACTGAAAGAGAAGCAGCTTCTGAATACGTGTAGATTGTACGCATATTAGTGTGTTTACAACGAGGATTCGAGCTGGAGTTTGGCTGCTATGTAAGTATTTATACTATGTTCTGCATAAAGGAATTATCGCAAGTTCTGATAGATTGGTTATGGAGAATTTCCCAAAGTACCGATACCTGGTACATGCCAAACCTTCCCACTCACACACTAGGTGCTCCGATGTCGGTTCTACATTCTCATCACCACAGCGACCCAGGTCAGCCATTTGTATTCCTACTCTTTCTCCATGTCTCCCAAATGGACAGTGTCCCGTTAGGACCCTTAGCTCGAACACACTCGATCAAAACTAGTTAGACAATGTCGTGGTTTTCTTAACACTATCGGCACAAGCCACAATACTACCCTCTGCTGGGTGCCAGGCCACTGTGGAATCCAGGGAAACGAGCAAGCTGATGAACTCGCTCGAGCAGGCTTCAGCCAAAGCTCACTAATGATGGACCAGCACATTGCTATTCCCATCGGCTCCATAAATCAGTCTATCGACTCACTATAACAACGTGAGCGTAGCCGCGGTACGCGCCTAGTTATATGTATTATATTAACAAATGGAAACGCACATCTTTAAAAGTTAAAGCCAGAGTTAAAAATCTAAATTAGTTCATAGTTCACAGTTCATAGTTAATTTATTTCAATAATACTTATATATGGTATACATATGTATATAGACACAGTTTATAATTAATTTAGAGAGTAAACTGGAGCCTTTGCAACTACAATATTGCGTTTACTTTGCAACTAAAAATTTAATCAACTAAAAAAACCTTACATATAAATTAACATTCTTAACCTAACTTACGGTACCTTAAAACTAAATAAAAACAAATAAAATACATTCGCAGCTGTATGTGCATAATATGAATAGAAGGAACTTATAGGATATATGTAACCAGTGGATGTGTGATATATCGACAGCTGCTCAAAAATAAAAGTTAGGCTTTAAGAGCCATAACATTGATCGATGAAACTTTATCCTCGTGGTGAACACGTTTAGTCGAGTAAAAGCTTATTCAAATCTAAATTAAAAACCCAAACAAAATTACAATTTAAAATAAAACTAATATTATAACTATAAAATCGGATACACAAATGTTCTTAAAATTTACAATCAAAAAATGTAATTAAATTTAAAAGGAAAAAACCCACGAAAATTAACAATTAAAAATTGTATTTCGAATATACTACTACATATCTATAAAAAAACATAAAATTCCAACCTTGTTATATTATGTTCGATTTTTCTTCCTTAAAAGGATTTTAATCGATTGAAATCGTTTTTCGTTCGTATAATTTGGCGTGGACAATACGCCTGCATCGTTCGCTGTCTATCAGCGAACTAATTTTAATTTTACAGAAAAAAATAGTGTTATATGTTTACAAATTATTTGAAAGGCATAACTTTTAAAAATCAATAATTTTTTCATTGATTTGTCTTCTAGAAATACCAATTAATTATACTATCTATGATACTTTTCAATGAAATGCGGTCTTCTTATGTAATTCTTGCCATGAACATCGTGAAAAATTGCTTCAGTTTGACTTCATATATTATTAACAAAAATGAAAATTTTTTAAAATTTGATTTATAGAAGACCTTCTTTAAGATTTTTTCTTACATTATATTAATAAAAATGACATGTCAATTATTCAAGAAATAGGAAACATGCGTTTAAAAAACTCGAATTTACGCATTTTAAAAAATGTTCAAGGGTTGTTGTTCTAATAGCATTTTTTCCAAATACAGTTTTGAATTTTTTCTCTATGGATGACCTAGTTTACATACCAGCTAATAAAGTGGTGTAATTTTATTTTGTTTTTTTTTTTTTTTGTTGCCATTAACTTGAAATATTGGCAAGAAAACAGTTATAAATCATCAAAATCGCATTTAACGTGCACATGGAGCCTTAACCGTTCATTAGCTATGGGTTTTATAACAAACTATTTTGACAATTTTTTGAAATGGACTAACCAGCATACTTCTGTATAAATTACAAGTTCCAACTTTCTACCTTAATGCTATGTACAGACTACGAGATTGACGCGTTTAAATCGAGTTAAATGCGCTGAAATCACTTCCCGAAGGCGTTTACGAAAACACGTAGCTACAACGGTTTTAACCGAAAATATGCACTGCGACTCTCGCGGAAATCGAGGTAAACTTTGGAAGAAACTTTGTAATGCGATAGAAATTCAATTTTGAGCTTGTGCAACGACTGCATTAGCTAATAAATTCTCTTTTTATTACTGCTATTCAAACACATTTGTTTTAAACAATCTACACACCATAAATTTGGTAATGAAACACAGCTGAATATCTACTTGTCAGAAAAACTTACGTCAAGCTGTCAGGTATCAAAATAAAACCAGTTGCCTAGTGTGAACACTACTTTTTTGAGACGTTAATTTTGCCTACTTAAATGTGTTTAAACCGCATAGTCTGAACATAGCATTAGACCCATTTTGTCGCCTAAAACGCTCTCCATACCCAAAACTCACTATTTTAAGGGGTTTCAAGGGGTTGGGATCTACGAGCCTTAAAAGTGTGTGATTGGTGTGTGCAGCATACAGGTGGACTTTCTTTTTTTGTTTTAAAAAAAAATTTCAAAATAATTTTTTCTTCTGTCCTTCTGAACTTATTAAATGGAATAACAAGAACCGAAGGAATTTTTTGCAGTTGCGTCACTTTTCTTCTCTCAAAGCGATATATTAGTGTGAAATGTAATTTAGGGCTTGATTCAAGATGATGTAAAGATCTTTGAATAGTATGCGAAATCTTTTAGATTTTTGTACAAACTACAAGTTTTCACCAAAAATCTAGCTTGAAATCGTCTGATGTATGAGAATCTGGACCAATTACGCAGCTGCCATTTACCACATGTCATCAAAAGCGTCGCATTGTGTCTGAATTTAAATGATATCGGATGATGCCTGATTCATCCCTGAATGACTAATATTTTGGGACATATGGATCCTATATTTATTTCGATCTTGCTCGCATGTTGATATGTAGATACCAACAACACGACCTCATATAATTTCATAGAATTTGTGTGGGGCAACCGTTAAGGTCTGAATATGTACAACGTTCGTTAATGAAAGGAGTATCATGGTAGATAGCATTGCGATAATTATGGACAAATAGACTTATCTACCTATGCTATTCTTCTTAACGGTCATAATGGCATCTATCGTTTTTCGATATTTTCACTCTTCATTGAGATTTCCAGTCGAGAAAACATTCGGACGCACCGCTGCCATTCGAGCGAATTGTAATAGCAAAATGGCAAACGAACGCATCGAACCGAAACTAAATTAATCCAAACTGCGGAATTCCAACACACCATCATCAGGTTGATTCAATGGATTTCGCTATGGCTTATAGTACCGAGTTTTGATGCCGCTAAATACAATTAAAACCTTTTGTAGTTCAGCCTTTTTTACATACGCCGTATTATGACTCACATACGTAAAAAGAGGCATTTCCTGTATCAGTCCGAAGCCACAGCATATAACCTTTCGCTAAGCAACGCTATATCGTTAATCTAACCACCCGAGAAAAGCTTCTGAACCTTTAAAGTAAAGGCATATCTAACGATAATCTTTGTTTCTTATATTGTTGCGCGATCTTTTGTGTGGGTTCGTCTACCTTTTTCTTTAATGCCCGCGGGATGCTTATTTACAACAGGTGGAGATCAAAAATTCAGTGCTCACTCGAAGATCGGCCAAGGTGTAAAGACCTGTACCAAAAGTGTACGTAGCCAAGAATGGATAATGTGTCGTTACCCCTCGGATTTTAAGATGGGCAGAATATGATCACTCGAATGTAATACAAAAAAAAAAAAATTTTATTATCCTGCTCTTATTTTGGATATACCGTGAAATATTAAAAACATATGTTCCGAATACAGTGTTAAATTTTTTTAGCGTCAAAATTTTATATTGATCGGTATCACGTTCTCTGTAGTTGGTGTCGAATAAAAGGTGTATAGATTTTTGGTTTTGTAATATGATTCTGAGAAAAATAAATTAAAGCACCTGATGATATCGGATCGTGTCTATAGAAGTTCTTAATTGAAAGGATAGTCAATGGGTGGACAGATTGAAAGAGATTAATTGACCACACACACGGCTTCACGTTCATTAGCTTCCTTTCGATTTAAATAGACTCAAAAGACTGTTTGTTGTTGTTGTTTTTTTTAAATTCAAATTTGCGCGCTAATGATGTTTGTATTGTTTGTTCGATTGATAATTTATGAGCTGGTATTTAAAAGTTAATTCATGTAATTAATAACGTATCAATGACAGCATTCTAATGATATATTTGTGCGATTTCCTACCAGAACTTATTCGTTGGACTATGAACAGATAATTTGAAATTGGGTCGAACTACATAAAGTTTAATGTTGCTATTATTAAAAGGTGTGGAGGAGTCCGTAGAACCGTACAACTTTATAACAAAGTTTGCCTTATGGGCATTAAACGCAGCCCGTACTGATGCAATTGTTACGGCACGCTAACTCGAAATGGACCAGATAATCGTTCGGTTTGCAATCATTCGACGGTATACACACCGATGGAAAGTCGAACAATGTGTCTATGATTGAAAAATTCATTTTGTTGTTGCTGGCTGTTTTATTTAAATTTTACGATTACTACTTTTTTAGTTCATTTGCGAAGTAATGTTGTGTTTAAAATACACTATGTTTGTATATTGGACTGCGTATTCGATATAGTAATACCTTCTGTTAGAATCTGGTTTGTAATAGCATGAACTTTGAACAATAATCAAGAAGAAAAGAAAATATTACGATAAAATTGCAAATATTTTTTTTAAGAAAAAAGTGAAAACTAAAACCGAAACTATTGTTTGCAATAAGGTTGTAGAAAGTTGCGGATTCAATTTATTCTTAAGGGAATATTATTATCATTATTTTTAAAGCAAGTCAGTTTTAAATTAATATATGTAAGACTTTTGTTTTTTTACTAAAAGATTACTGCTTCATTATGTTAGATATTATTATGCGAATGGACCATTGTTTGGAAATTATTTAATGAAGAGTTTGTATTCCACTAGGCTGATTGGAAATTTATGATATGAACTGCAGAGAGGTTAACGTTTTATGTTGATCTCAATATTTTTTTTTTTCATTGATACAGGAAATCTCAATATTTTTTTTTTTTTTTGCCCAATATGATTTATATTTATTTGGAGCATAAAATTGTTTTATTTTGATCTATTATACAATTTTAAACAAATTTCGGTTTTTATCATACTAAAAACCAAAATTTGTTTAAAATTGTATGCTAAAAACCTAAATTCGCGGACAAAGTGGAACAAATGTGTTCGCCAAAATTCGCCAAAAAAAGGTTTGTTTAAAAAAAAATTCACTAGTATTTAGATCCGGCGTTGGAAAATCCGTGAAAAGCTCTGCGTAGTGTTCGCATATTAGGATTTTACTCAGTTTTTTCCGCGATGTTAGTACATACCACGTTCAAAAGAAAATTCTCAAAATTCTAACCTTAGTGGTAGATACCTAGTAGTCAAAAAATTATATTAGGCCCCTACAGGTGTCTACGAGTTACGTGCAAAATTTGTAAAATAGTTCAGTCTATAAGAATTGCAATTAGAGTGAAATTGTTACGTATCCTGATTTGCCCATTCAATCAAAAAGCAATAAACTAGAATAAAATCTTTTGAAAATGGGGAAAAAAAATTATTTCATTGTTCATTTGAACAGATATATTTGCAGTAGCTTCCGACTATTGCGGATCGATTTTTATTGTTGATTGTTGTGACCCAGAATCATAAATATTTTTAATGTATCACTAGGTAACATTTTTTTCAGTTAACGCGTAAAAACTATAAAGTTTACTAATAATGTGATGTATCATCAGTTTTTTGTTAAATGTTTGTTAACTTTCCATTGAACAGACCCGAACAGTAAAGTTTATGCTATTGAAGGTTGTTTCAAAAGGGGCACATTTGTTAAGATTGTGAATTGTGACCAAACTAAAATTGGTAAATGAAAACTTAGAGTTTGGAAACTAGGAGTTTGAACTACTTTAATACTTAACCTTTTCTCATATTCAGTTCATCAGTTCTGCACCAGTACTGTGTCAGTTTTGTGCTATTTGATGCTCACGATTGGAGAATTCAATCCCGTCATTTGCTTAATGGTTTTAGCAACTCATTTTGAAATTTGTGAGATTCGCAATAAAAAAAATCATTAAGAAGGGCAGCAATATTTTCTCCTTTACGTCGATCTTAAGGCTCACGAAATTCTTGACATCCTGGTAACCGAGGAATTTTAGTCAAACTTAAAGCCTCTAGGACTTACTAGAAGCGAAACAAAATTTTCCATATAAATTATTAGTTCGAGGGAAAATTGTTAGTTTATTTTGTATGTGATATGAAAAAAAAATTTCGTTTTCGCTTCTAGTTAGTACTAGGCTTAAGGCCCCATGAGTCCGGTACGACAATTTTTTTTATCCACTTTTGATTTTTCTTTCTTGAGAGGATTTTAATCGATTGAAATCGTTTTTCGTTTATGTAATTTGGCGTGGATAATACGTCTACATCGTTCGCTGTCTATCAGTGAACTAATTGTGATTTTACAGAAAAAACTAGTGTTATGGGTTTTCAAATTATTTGAAAATGTTCTAGAAATACCAATTAATTATACATAGTTTCTATGACACTTTTCAATGAAATGCGGTCTTCTTATGTAATTCTTGCCATGAAAATCGTGAAAAATTGCTTCAGTTTGACTTCATATATTAATAACAAAAATGAAAATTTTTTAAAATTTGATCTATACAGGACTTTTTTAAGATTTTTTCTAGCATTATAATAATGAAAATGACATGTTAATTATTCAAGAAATATGTAATATGCATTTTAAAAAAATGTTCAAGGGTTGTTGTTCTAATAGCATTTTTTCCAAATACACTTTTGAATTTTTATCTCTATGGATGACCTAGTTTACATACCAGCTAATAAAGTGGTGTAATTTTATTTGGTTTTTTTGTTGCCATTAACGTGAAATCTTGGTAATAAAACAGTCAGAAATCATCAAAATTTCATTTAACGTGCACATGGAGCCTTAAAGCGAAAATTTACTGTTGACAGAACGTGCAGGGGTCGCTAAAAACGGCTTTTACCTTTACAAACATTAAAACTAGACCCACAAATAAATATTGAATTTTATACATCTTGATAAAAGTTGGAGTTAAAATTGTAGCACAGCAGCAGGAATTAGTGTCTCAAATCCTCAAAATTACAAAATATGTATATGTATTTAATATGTATTTAGCGTAGGTATATTTTTTATTTTGATGATGCCATTACAATTTTGATGTGATACACGTCAAAAAAAAGTAGGTTCAAGTGTCAACAATTTTGGATCACTTCTTGACTCCAAATCTGTGCCAAAACTTTTTAAATATCATAAAGCATTTTAAAAATGGATATGAAATTTGTATCAAAGTATTATTTGCATTTTTTTTTAGTGGACACTGAATCACAATTCATAGTTAAAATGTTTTCAATATAATTGAAGAAATTATGAGATTTCCTTAATATTATATTTTCATTGTCTCCCAATCGGAAAATTCTACAAATAGTTCAAGTTCATATTCGTACACATCAATAAACCAAATGCAATTTTGAAAAATAAATCAAACTACCATAAGTAGGTACTATTAAAATATATTTTAAATAATGGCAAATCCAAAAGTATATTGTTCTCGTTCACATTTATGACCTCACAATTTCTAGTTTCTACTTTCCTTAAATATGTTTAGCTTCTCTTTCAAATAAAATTTTTATTTTTGAAGATAATGTTTAAAGTGTTCGATATTAAATTGCATTGACAAACTCTATTTTATGAATAGAAATTATTTTTGAATATTATAACAACGCGATGGAAAAATAAAAATTTAATTAAACGGGAGACAGTGAACAACCAATTAAGATTTCGTATTATTTTTCTGAACCGAATAGAACGTAATTCTATGGAATTGTTTAAACAAATGGGCCAACAAATTTACATTTGTTGTAATATGCAACACATAAATTGCCTTAATTTCTATCTTAATTTTTAAACTAAATCCCGGCAGGTATCCAACTTCAGCCAGTATTTTGATTAATATCCGATCCAATTACATCGGAACTCTTTCTTCATTGAGATAAAATCATGTCAGGGCCACAATATTTAATACAGACTGGCGTAAACCGAAATTACGAAGAGCTAACGAATATGATGGTCAAGTTTGTTTTTGCACCATAAATTTTCAAGCATTTTTTAATGGGCTATTTATATTAGTTGCACAAATTTCAATCATTTTGGATGTGTGGTGTGTTTTGATCTTGGTACTAAAAAAATAAACCAATTATCTACTTATCTAGTATATACTTTAAATGAAAAAATATAATTCAATTATTGTATGAAGAGTTTTGTCAATATAATAACAAAGTTATTTTAAATTATAAACAAAAAAATCACTTTATAATCTGTGCGAAATTCTCGATGTTATTATTTTGATTCAGCGTTAATAAAAGAGAATAAACTTTAATCGTTTAAACCCTATACAATTGATAGCAACATTCTTTGGGATTGAGTTTCCTTATCGGTTTATGAACTTACTCACAAAGTAAAATACAGTCTTAATGATTTATTATTGTTGATATCCACATTTAAAAAATATGTGTAATATGAATACAAATATTTTCTCGACACTTAAACCAATTGGATAAGATTTCATGGGAGAATTTCAAATTGATAAGCGGTGATTTTCTTATTTAGGAATTTGTATAGCTTACGGTTTTGTTTGCTGGGATTATGTCAAAATTCTAATGGTGTAAGTTTCTTGTAATAAACATTTCGAGAATTGTTGACAACTCCTGTGTAATGTCGACATGATGAAGAGTGCCTTACAGAAACGACTCTAATATGAATTGTAGTACAGTAGACGATATTCTTAAAATTTTAAAACGATTATCATTGCTACTGACTCATAAAATTATTCATAATGGTCATATTTAAGTATGTCACGCTATCAAATATTTTATCAGAAAAAAATAAGTACATTTTTATACTCTAGATGAACATATAGAGTATTATAAGTTTAATCCAGCCCGAAAAGTTTGTAACGCATAGAACCGAGCCTCGGACGAAAAAAAGTTATATATTATTTTGTGTTTATTTTTAGCCAAAACCCCCAAATCCGTTTGCTGTCCGTCCGTCCGTCCGTCCGTCCGTCCGTCCGTCCGTCCGTCCGTTAGCACGATAACTCAAGAACGCGTTGACCTAGGAAGTTGAAATTTTGTCACAACTTATAAAATGGAAAAAGTAAGGCTAAGTTCGTTAATGGGCGATATCCTTTCACTCCTTCGGGTACCTCCCATACAAGAGTCCTTAAAACACGTTTTCACAATTATTGCTCGAATGCTTCAAGTTAGGAACTTGAAATTTTGCATACTTAAGGATTACAATGTTTGAATCAAAAGTTCCGAATATGATGCAAATCGAATGAGTCCTTCGTGTGTCAGTCTAGAAAAGTCCTTCAAAAATGTATGCTTGTTACTGAATCCACTATAACTCCAGAACGAGTTAAAGCAGGAATTTAAAATTTTACAGGAATTAGTTTTATACCAAAACCAAGACGGAGTTCATTAATTAGCGCCATCCGTTGATTCCTTTGGGTAGCTGCCATACAAAAGTCCTTAATAAACATGTTCACCAATATTGAACGATAACTTTAGAACGCTTTAAGTTACGACTTTGAAATTTTATACATATTCATTTTATAATAGTCGCAGCTGAAACTATTAATACGAAAAATATCCCATAAGTCCTTCATGTAGTTGCCATACAAAAATTCTGTAAAATGTCCTAACTTACTTTATGGAACTCACTATAAATCAAAAAATCGAGTAGCCACTATACAATAGTTTCTACCTGTAAGTAAAAGGTCATGTAATAATTGCTTGTGCACTCCTCATTCTTTTGATATATTTCCAACTAAAATATAAATCGGAGTTCAGTATTTCATCTAGAGTATCATACGATTGGCTTGCTGCCGATCGTGACTGCGTTATGTTTTTGATGTGAAATTAATTAAAATTTTTTGACAAAACCTTGATATGTATAAGGTTTGTGTTTTGTCAAAGATTTTATTTTTTACTTGTTTTTTTATTTTCAAAAATAATTAAATATACATATATATATATATATATATAGGTATGTATATATATATAAATTATTATTATTGACATCGCTAGTGACTAGGACCTTCAGCTTAGATTTGTTGCAAGTAAAATTTAATGTTTTTAAGTTTCTTTTCAAGTTAAAATTTGTTGTAAGTTACAAGTGTTTTAATAAATTGTTTGTTTTGACTTCATTAATTAGAATATATCTAGTACTTTTATTTAAATTTTTTAAAATCTGATTAGTGTTAATTATGTAAATTTTTTTGACAAAACCTTATATCTAGTGTTTTGTCAAAAAATTAAATCAGCTTTATCAAGTATAATAGCCCTTGGATTTAGAGTACAGGTATCGTCACAAATCACAACTGCGAAAATTTCACAGAAAATAATTAAAATTTTTTGGCAAAAAATAAATCTAATTCAGTTAAAGTTTTTGACAAAAATAGTGCGTCATAAAAAAAAAATTTAAAATTTACGTTAAAATTTTCGGGTGACATAGCGGTTGGATGAGCAAATAGTTTTTCACAATTTTAAAATGCAAATCTAAATAATGAATTATATATATAAACGATTTTTTTTTTCTCTTACAGGTACGTACAGAACTTTGATTATAAAACGGCGGTAAATGTTTATTGGGTGAGTAACTAATTACACTGAAAATATCCTTGTGCAGCTGCTCTCAAGGTATCCAAACTAATTGTGTACTTCGTTCTTATCAGTCACTTCTTAAAACCTTAGAAAAACGTGATTACAATCAACGTGTATATAAAAAATTAAAATGAGTGCGCACTTCCGTACACACATTTTTCGAAGATTTTTGAACCAAACATAATTTTTTTTTCATGTCGTATCATCTTTATTATTATTTTTCCGCTTTGATATCGTCACTAACCATAAACTTACCTTTTCCTCCCAAATTCTTCTCTTTATTTTTTTGATGGAGTGACTATTAAAAAGAAGTATAAAAACAGGTAAAAATCAGCCCTAACCTGTATAATTTGGTTTAATTAACGTGACTTTTTTTTAGATTACCTTCCAGGTGTGTTCTAATCACTGAAAGTAGCCCTTTTCCTTGTATATGCACTTTTTAAGAGCCCCAGCTCCCATCGTAAAATCAAAGAACCATGGCAACACTTTGTACTTTTTTTTAGATATTCACTGAAAACGATTTTTTTATGGTGATGAGGTTCTTCTTTTCACGCAAGAGCTGCGATGTGTAACGATTGGTATCCGCTTGTTGCGCGATCTAATAATTCTCTTCACCCCGTAACAACTCTGCGTGGTTAGTCAGTTTCCTCTACGTTAAATATATACACGTCATTGTTGCAATATCTGTATGGAGAGTGAGTAATATACGTTGGGAAAATGTACACGCACCTTGCAATTGAAGATGACTACAACTACTTAGAGTTGTTTCCTTTAAGAACTACGGGCTCTCACATGCTTTTTGTTCTATAATTTTCTTGGCGCTAAGTTGAGCATTTTGATTTCAACATTTTTAATGAGTTTTCTGTATTCCGTAATTGTCCAGTAAAAAGCAACGAAACGAATAATTGGCTTGTCACACAGACCGAAAAATTTTTATCAATAGACCTTATCTGTTTTTTTTTTAATCTCAAAATATTATCAGATTTTTCGTTGCATTTTTAATTTGGAAAAAACATGCAGATCTTGTCGGTAGTGCAAAGAATAATGTAAAAACTGAAAATGATGACTCCAAGAAGGGCTGTCGATGTATTATGTTATTTTTTTCTCCCCTACTGCCTATGAAACTGATCAGATTTATACAGAAAAAAAGCTTGATATCACCTTTTAACGCAACCCATAGAGATATATATATACTAGAGATGACAAGCAGCGGTTGAGTTGAAGGCGGACGTCGTCGCATTCACTTTCTTGCAAAACAACAACAAATTGACATAACGCACCTGTGTTGTCTCACTCACTCACACTCTAAGGCAACAACAATTTGACATAACGACCATGTTTTGTCGAAATTCTCATTGCGTTTTTGTCTTCAAAACGCTTTATACAAAACCGGTGGCTTGTCGTTTCCACTAGCTCTATGATGCGATCGCATACCTACGCTCTACATTTACCGTGAAAATATCTATTGTAAGTACAGAATAGATACTCCAAAATCTCAGTGATGCTCGTGGTCAATAGACGCTTAAATTGCATCTTCTCCAATTAATCGAAACGCATGGTTTTGGAAACGATTTCGAGACCCCATACTAGATATACGAAAAGATGTTCTTGCACTGCCGTAGTAGATATCAAGGCCTTGAACTTAAGCTCAGATTTATTTTAAGTGAACATTTTCAAGAAGAGTTATTTTCTCAAATTTTTACACATCTAAGACTCAACTCAACTATTGAATTCTTGTCCCATTTTTGAGTGTGATGCTTATATTTTTAGAGTATATTCAAATCTACATAAATGTTTCCAAACTCTCCAAATCATACCCGAGTCAAAAGTGAATCAACTCTTCCTAACCTTGTCAAAATTTTTGGCATACTCGAAGTGGTACGACAGTTCAAAATTTAAATAGGTACGTTAGTATTAGTAAGGTGGAGATATAGTGTAGCACTGGTTCTACAAAAATATGACTTTATGATTTTCAAAATATTGAGATTCCTTTTGCTATTCGATAAATTTCTATTCAATCTCTCCGCTAATCTCGAAACCGGCTTATGTTAAAAGTTGAAAGTTGGTCTGCTGAAATATATCTACATAATATATTTCTATCAAAGATTTTCTACTGGTAATATCTACATTATACAGAGAAGGATATATTATACTGATGCAGTATTGTCAACAATAAAATCTGTCAATGTTCTGGGCACAATTTTTTTTTTCGATTAAGGTTTGATTCGTGATTAAAGTCGATATGCGACATAAAACTGATGCCAATTGTTCGCTTTCATTTAAATAAAACATTCAAGGTCTTTCATAAAATTATGCAAACTTTGCCGATGAAAAAGAAAAATTATTAACCTGGCAGTGCGCAGATATAAGATTTAATCTACAATCTCAATCTAATTGTAGCGTTAATTAAACGACACTTTTATGAATAGCCCTAAAGGCAACTTTACATACAAAAAAAGACTCGCACCCATTTCATTTGAATTTTATCGGTTTGAAGGCTACAGAATAATTGTATCTGTAGTTTCATTCAGGAAATTCCACTTTAAATATCTCGGCGGTTAATGTCGAAAAAAAACCATTTCGTAAATATAGTAGGTATCTATTCATTTTCGTTATTGAGCGGCATATTCTACAAAGATGCAAAGGTAAATTCAAAAAAGTCGATTTCAACGGAATTTGTTAAGTTGCTGAAAAGACGCGATGTTGGGTAAATTTTTTATTTAAAATAAAATTTGAATTGCGCGTATACAAGTCTTAATAACAAAATATCAAATTTGTTGCTCCATTCAATGTGGACATGAATCATAGCTAGAAATTAAGTTGGTTAGGTCGTAGTATAATAGTTTTCTGTTTCTGGGTAATGTATGTTATAGATAGTCTTAAATCTACTTCACGAATGGAAATGAGAAGGTGCAAACTAAGTTTTTACTAATTTTTGAGATTAAGTATCTAGTAAATTAGAAGAACATTTTTAATAACCTACATTCCTCGTATCTTAAAATTTTGTCTTTTATTTTCAATTAAAATTAAGATATTACTATTCACATAAAATATGCAGATTTTTTGGTGATTAATAACTTGTAAAAAGGTTGAATAGAAGCGAAATTAATCGGTGAAATTGTAAGTGCTGACAGATAATTATAAACGAAATAAGAAAAAAACTTACAACTATCAATTTATCATTTTATGCTCGAATACACGGTCATAATTAAATTCACGTATAGTTCAGTCTATGAAAAAAATGCTAGATGGCCATAATAACTTAAAATTAGCGATGGACATATATTGGTAATCAATAAAAATTGTTATGCAAAAAAATAAAAATGAAAACGAATTATACAAGAAGATTAGAGTTATCAAAAATGCGAACATATGTGTATGTGCCGCGGCGAATAATTTCTTTTCTTCTTTGATAGATTAATATTTTTTGGTTGAAATTAAGAAATGGTCAGCAATTAGTAAAATCGAACAATGGAAGCAATTATGTTGCCCAATAATATTCTTATTTTGAACTTACCTGGTAAGTGCATAATAGGCTGACATAACAAATGTACCATTACAACACATTTACCTAATAGGACCGCGAACCCATGCTTGATTTTTTTTTTTTTTTTTAAATTACAAATGCTTTAAAATTCCCAACAAAACTCTAGCCTCTGACCTAATAGTATTGACTTATATTGAATCAACTACTAGGTCCGTTCCGAATTATTAATTCTATAACCACTTCCGGATAATGAAAATTAAAGTCAGTATGGCCAGGACTTCACAATGGTAATATCATCAAAACCGGAATGCAAAAACGATCCACTATCGCCTAGTAATAATAATTACAGAGTTAGTGTTTCAAGCATTACTGGGTAATGATTACAGAGTTGGTGATGTAAGCATTACTGTTACTACTGGATATATAGTGCATTGTTTAAATGAAAAATAAAATAAAAATGGTTTACTACTAATCCAAAATTCGTATACTTCAACTAGAAAAACATATTCCCAGTTGAGAAAAGATGAAGGAAAACTTAGAATCACAATACGAGCTCTGTTCTCTGTTATTACGTTTTTTGCATACCATATTCTGTCTGAAATTTTTGGGTTAAAATATGTATAAAAACTTCAGCTACTGTAAATTAGGGGATGTAATTTTTTTACATTAAGAACAAACCGCGTTTGTAAGACAACAGAAGCATTTCTTTGGAGTGTCGGTTCTTTAGAGGTGAAGGAACGATAACGCGTGGATTACAATTAGTTAAGTTCGATGTGGCAAGGTACCCGGCATGTCAAGCAACTTCTAAGCGCAGCGAAATTTTGTAAATGATTTTTGTGAACACAAATTCCGCATTTTTGCAGAAAATTTGACAGGCATAAAAATACATGAATTCTACAGGCGAATAACTTATTTAGTTTCGGAGATCAGTCTAAATTAATTGACTGTTTTAAAGTAAAAGCATAAAGTTCTGATTTTTATTTCTCCAAAACGTCTATTGATGTCTATATACAGCCACCATAGGGGCATTCTAGTAAAATAACGATGTAGGCACTATTAAAAATTAACCAAGTTAATTGTTCAATATACCCTGTTTCAAGTTAACGTAGGTTACGTTTCGTCTTTGACAACGTTCTTGACTGTAACCTGAAAAAGAAATTCATGTGTTACGTTGGCAGTTATGTCGCATCCCAACTTTGACAGCTTTTTCGACTTCTCAAAACAAAAGTTACGATTTGTTTAAGCATATGTGGCTCAACTATTTTTTAATTCAAGTTCACTACTATTAAATTTTCGCTGACTCTGGTTTGCATAAGCAAGTTTAAATCCGGATCGACGGACTAAAAAAAGTTTAATTCCTTTCGCAGCAGACTCGATGGACTACAAAAAAGGTTGATTCTGTTCACAGCAGAAAAAAAACTATTTGTTGGGTGAATATGGAAACTGCTACTCCAATTACTTTGTCTACGGATCGACTGAACTATTTTTTCGTCTTCGAGCTAAACCCTTAGCTAGCTCTTTTCTATAGCCTTGTACCTCCCTATAAAATGTTAAACGAGCGCACATAATGATTATAGTCATCATCCGCGAAACAAGCGTTTACCGACAATAAGCTCATTCTCGCGAAAGAGCTATCGTTTCAATTTGGAAACTTAAGCTAAAAAATAGTTCAAGCTGGTATCTTAAAAGGCTCTTCATATTTTGTAGAAAATCCTTTTGAAACCAGTTGCACAAGCGGAAATTCTTTTGTATGAATGTTTCTATTATTTCTGTTGATTTTGACACAAACTCGTATATGTACAACTGACCTATTAATTTCTTGACTTTCCTCATCATCAAATGGTTGACATATTTTCCACTTTTTTTTTATTGAATTTTTTAAGGAAAGAACTTTGAGTTATCGGGGGAAAAAAATATACCTTTCATGATTATCGAGCACAGGTAAGTATTTTTTTCTGTTTGGTCTGTTAATTTGAAATTAATTTGAGATTGAAATTAAGTCCGTACAAGTCTGCCGTTTTTAAAAAAAAACCTTGAAATCGGACCATCTAGAAACTAAGGCATCTGATCGTTAAAAGTGGATCGGCTTTTCAGGTAACATTAGATTAGGTAATTTGTAGTAATTTGTTACACATTACCTAAATACACCTCCGTTGATGTGTGGCTCTGAATGGCACACTTCCGTATTTATGTTTAAATACCGATTTATTACGGGTAAATTGCACTTATCACCTGAACACAATTGTGAAATTACATTGGAAAAATTGTATACAAGGCAGACATGAAGAACCGATGTAATTGTGTTCATTACGATTTCGATTTAAATCGAATCGTAGGAAAAAACAAACTTAATTTAATTTAATCAAACGTTCCAATTCAAAGAGATTTTGTTGTTTACCGAGCGCATTGGTCAAATGTTAATTTGCACCAAAAACATATGTATGATTGTATCATACAGGTACGAACGCCACCTCTACAATGCTGGAATTTATTTTCAATGTAAGCAGAGATTAATCGAATTTTGCCCTATTAATTTTACATCACAATCGCATGTATTAACTATTAAATCACATGCCAATAATAAACTGTCGAGCGAAAGTAAATGATGGAAAAAAATGTAACCCCAAATACTGAAAGTGAAATGTAATCCAATAAGAAAATGATGTTAGGGGTATTATATGACAGCCGCAGGGCTTCTCTATTAAATTGTTAGAGTAATATACCGTGGAAAGTGCAATTTCGATTTTGATTTCTTTTCTTTTTTACTGAGAACCGAAAAACGAATTGTTACAACAATATTTCAGTACGATTACAGGAAAGTTGATATTTATCCTTGTAATCGGTGGCTGAATACATAACAGCAGCATCTTCTCCAGTCGTGGATACGTTCTCTTCATTGCCATAGACGTTAGCAAAGTTTGGCTCGCAAAATCTTGCTTCAAAGTTTGTTTTGAAGACGTGCTTATTTCACATGGTGATTTAGGAAAAACTTAGTTTTATACACATGTAGTTTTTGAACATGCGAAAACGATAACCGTGAATGTTGCTTAACACTTTGTGTGCCACACTTTTTGTGACACACTTTTTGTCAACAATTTTGACAATGCTATTTAAGGGTCAAAATTTCTGTGGCGGTCACCGGTGGACCCCCATGGCATTCAACCTGTTTATTAACAAACTTTAGAAGTACCAAAAGTGATAAATTTTGAATTCAAAAATGTTAATAAATTTGAGTATGTGAACGATCTGGGCTCTGATTTCATATTACACTAGTAACTAGTGTATTTTTTGTACACATAGGATTACCTGCCTGGCACACCTCAATTACACAGAATCCCGCTAGTTTCAATTGCACTAAATTGGCGTACCCGTAGGTGTCATAATAAAATCAAGCAAGTATAAATTGTAGGTATGCAGCAATCGAAATCATAAATAAAAGCTAGAAGTTCCGGAAACTATTTCTGCCACTCGCCATGGAGTCCGAAAGACTCAGCCCTCTTACGTGTCGAAATTGGCTTAACTATTATTCATGTTATTGTACAGCAAAAGCAGCGGTCAGCCAAAGGTTGATTAACTGATACTTAACACGAAAAATTCCAATCGCAATTCGTAGATACTCTAAGTCAAAGTTGTGAAGAAAACGCTAACTGTACTGCATATTACACTCGTACCTGTAACATAAAGGTAGAATGTCCTAAGAAATATTGCACCCAGCAGCCCGAACATGGCACGTCGCAAACAGTTGTTTGTACTTGACATTGAACTTGTGACTATCAAGTGGTCATTGAATGTTGTTAGCAAGTAACAAAGAAATTATTGTAATTTTTTTATAAATTCTAGGTGTGTACTCTTCTCGAGTTGTGTCGTGTCTTGATGAAATCTTACACTTATCTAAATTATTATGTTCATCTTGCGCTTTGGGTGGCTCCGAATAGTTTAATGTCCGTATAAGTTACGTAGATTACGTTAGACGTGACTTGTTTTACTAGCGATGCAGAATGTTCACGCATGACTATCCTATGCCTTATGCATTATTTCATCTAGTCCGATAGATATTCACCTGTACGTTAGCCGACATGTTGTAATTGAAACCAAAAAAACGAAATTCAATTGGTATGCAATAGACCACATCAGATTGATCTAGCAATCTTAAATTCGTATCACAATTCCGATTCTTTGGATATAGTCGAATTTAAATCGTATAGGGAGCAGCAGATTGAGGTTGTTCACTTCAATTTGGTTTCGGTGGCGACAATAAGAACAATTTAGATTGTCTAGACTAATTTTTTTTTTGAATGGTATATCTCACACATCAGTATGTAGTATGCACCTGACAGCATTTGCACGTTCTTAAGTTAATTAATTAAGTTATAAAACTTTGGAGCTGTCGTGTCGAAAATTCAGACTATATGACGATAAATTCAGGTTGATTTTATTTGCTATTGCGTGCCTGACAATTTATTGAAGTACATATAGTATAAAAAGGCGTTTGAAACGATATAAGCTGTTAGTAATCTGAGATTACTAAAAGTTTAATCCAACCCAAAAGTTTGTAACTCATAAAACCGAGCCTCGGACGAAAAAAGTTACATATTATTTTTTGTTTATTTGGGGCCAAAAACTCCAAATCCGTTTGACGTCCGTCTGTCTGTTCGCAAGCATGATAACTTAAGAACGCCTTGATCTAAGATCTTAAAACTCTTAAAATTTTGGTCGAATAAGGCTAATACTATATTCAAACTACGAGATTAACGCGTTTTAATCGAGTTAAACTCGTTGAAAACACTTTTCGAACGTGTTTACGCAAACACGTAGCTACAACGCGTTTAATCGAAAACATGTACTGCGACCCTGGCGGAAATAGAAGTAAATATTGCAAGGAACTATTAAATGCCGTAGAAACTCAATTTTGTGTTTGTGGAACGACTGAATTAGCTAATAAATTCACTTTTCATTACTGCTATACATACACATTTGTTTCAAATATCTAAGATGCATGAATTTGCTAATGAAACACAGCTGAATATCTACTTGTCAAAACAAATCACATCAAGCTATCAAGTATCAAAATAACATGAGTTGAACACGTTTATTTTTACTTAAACGCTTTTACAACAGATAGTCTGTATAAGTTGGTTCTCCGTCAAAATCGTTTTAAATTTTTTTTTATGAATTGACTGGGTAGTCACCTTTTCTTGAGGGTTGGAGGTATGAACTGGGAGGTGGAAACAGGGTTTTTGACAGATCTACATATATCTGTTAGATCTCAAAACCCGCCCATGCTAGGAGACTAAAACTTGGAATTTATATAGAGCTTTGATAGTGGACCAATTTGCGAAAAAATTGCCAATATGGGTGAAGGAGCATAGGGGTGGGAGGAAAATAATGGACATTCTATGATCTAAAACTCCTAAACTGTTAATGCCATGAAATTGAAACTTAATGTTTAGCTGCTGTAGGTTCAGTAGGAAAATAGACCGGAAAGAAAAATTTAAAGGAAGTCAGTGACGTGTGGGCTTGGACGGTGAAAAATTTAAATTACTATAATATGAATCAATTGCACTAGAAAAATAAAATTTTGTGTGTATATAAAGGATTAAAGCTGAGGTTTATTAAATGTTAAATTTTTTAGGGGAAGGTGCGACAGGGAAGGGGGATAATAATTTTTCAAAAAAATCAAAATCTCAAGATCCATGATTTTTTACATGATAATTGACCGAATAAGGGAGTGGAATGGAAAAATTTCTTTATATTTCTCGAAAACCGTAAATGTTTAAAATTTTGTCAAAAAACTTTGATTTTTGATAATTCTCGAGACAACATAATATTTGATTATTGATTCTTTGACATACAAAATTTGATAGCGGATTTAGTGCGCTTCATCAGGACACTCACTTCACTTAAAAGTAAAATCAATGTCTTTCATTGTATGTATCTATTATACCTGCAGGCAGCAAAATAAGATAAGATACTAGCTAATAACGAACATTGACTAACTCGTAGCCGTGTAGGTATGTCTTATAGAGGCACTTAGATTGCTCTTATTTTTCCTGGAGAAATTTAAAATTACATGCTTGCTCGTAGATAATAATAGACATATTGTGCATTTAATGCAGAATTCGATGCAATCAACCAACTATTGCAATAATATTTCTTCCCCGAGTTTGGCTCTAAATCGTATATACACTAAATCAACCACTAAATAGATTGATACGAATTCCGAGACACTGAAATATGCAAAAACCACATACAGATAGGGAAACTAGTGCAGAAAAAAAACGGCTGTACTTGCGGTTGCAATAACTCACCGGGAAAAGACGTATATAGTCGCTAAGTGCAAAACGAAATAGAAAGTCTTCTTTTAATACCGGCAAAACTTCTCTACTTCTTCGTTTTTCTTCCTTAAGCAAAGCGAAATATTCACAAGCAATAAAAAGTGATAATAACGTCGTCCATTCGAATCAAAGAAGGCAATCGGGATTTTTAGAGTACCTATGTAAAGTTCCATTCCTGAAGTGTAAATATCCTTAGGGGAGCGGGTATTGAAATGAATTCGGTGGGTTCGGAAAGAGATGAACCAAGTCTTTGAAAGTATATGCTTGCTTTTAGCAAAAAAAAATATATCTAGATGAATACCCATTTTGATCCTGCAAGCTGGAAATTTTCTTTAATATCCGTAGCTTCACTATTCAGCTTTCAGATGGTAACGCCAGAGGGCTATCTCGAACAGCAGATGTATCTTAAGGGGCTACATCTAGTTGGCGGCCGAAAATAAGGCGTGTTTTTGTGAATTTTTTTTGGGAAAATAATGGCAGGTTTCGAACTGTTTTTTTTTCATAGTGACGGGTATATCTTTGACTATGTTTCACAATTTTTTTATTGGAAAAAATTCACAAATGTAGCAGATATCTAATATATAAAATAAAGTCAGGTTCTTGGCCCTTAATGGAGGTGAAATATGTAGCCACCTCCTGTGTGCCTTTCATAGGTACGGTGGCACTTGTCTGTACTCAATGCCAGAAGATTCCTAATTTCTAAAATTTTCTACTCGAGGATTCAGTTCGAGTGGTATGAGGTCGGTTTTTCAATTGTCTTCCTTTAGAGTTTTAGTTGGAATATTAGTTGACTTTAAAATTAATTGCAGTAGGAACCTATGCTTTGCACCGCGTCTGTCTACTTCAACCAAATTCTTCGTGTAGCTGCAATACCAACCACCTTGACAAATTTATGCATTCAATTGATGGCTCTGAATTTAACTCAAGATCTCTTTCAGCTACTAAGCCGAAATTTTACAAGTAGATAATATAGTTAAATGATAATGTCTCCTTTAAGTCCCTATAATATACTTCGTACGAGTGTGAATACGTTCGAGAACGAGTTTCCTGACGGAAATTAAAAATTTTGTTTTTAAAGTATGAGATAAAAAACTTCCAATATCAACACTCTAAAACTAGTTCGTAAAATAGTTTGTATTTTGCAAAAATAAATATACAATCTATGTAATAGAAAGTATTATTTACGTATACTAGTGTATACTAGTTTCTTAGCGCACAATTAGGTAATATTACACAATAAGGTGGACAATTACATCTATTTTGTTCTATAAAAAGAGTAAAATTAGGCGTCATGATTATAGTACTTCATAAATATGGTAAATTCAGGCTCGGTGTAATTTTACTTTAAATACTGTGTAATATTACGCCAGAAGAGGCAAGCTCGTGAAAATTCTTTTTATCATTTCATTCTACTTCACGTCGTCAGGTTTGTTTAATCAACCAAATGTTTTTTTTAACAATATTTTGAAATTAGTTTTCGAACAGCGAACCGAATTCCGAACCGTAATGTTATTGTCAAGTCAGTTTAGGTATATTGTGAAAATGCGTTTTTAATTTATGATTTTACCGTCTAATTATAAATCTAAATCTAATTATAAATCTAAATGGAGGAATTTCGCCCATGATTAGTTGGAATTTTACACAAAAAGTGTGCAAAAATTACGCAGCTATTGTAAAATATTTTTTTTTTTTTTTATTTAATGCATTTTTGTAACTTATATCTATTTTTATTTTATATCTAATTTTACATACATATCATAAAACATAAAATTTATTTTCTTATCTTATATGGTTAAATATGGTCTTACATCACTGTTGTGTTATTATTACAATCATTACAATTATTATCAGTGGTTGTTTCTTGTTAGAATGTTGCGAAACACTGCTCGCAGGCGCTTTGTTTTTTTGACAGTTACTCACTTTTTAGCTATTTGGACTGTTTCTCTCCTACCAATGTCTAAATTGTATGTCAAATTTTCTATTTCTCTCCATTTAGTTATTCTATTCGCTGTAAAGCGCGAAAAATAACCAGTGTCATAACAGCATTAGAACTACAAATTTTGTACTCAGCAACAAGAATTGGTGAAATCGGGTTATGCATCGAGTAGCTACAATTAGTCCCTAAATAAAATGTGGTTTATATGCACTCAAAGTTGTGACGGTATATTTTTCGAGGTCTTGATTTGACCAAAAAATCTATAAAAAGTGAATCGCTGCGGAGTACAACTAATGAGTAAGTTCAATTATTCAAAATAGTTACCTTTTAGTATTTAGTAGAGTAGGTACCTGAGTAATATACCATAAATAGTGTTTAGTGGATCCGGCCCCTGCTTAAGGAATTCTCAAGTATTTTTCGACATGATTGATGATGATATTATTAATTCCGATAAAATAACGTACTTTTCCAGGTTATCGATGTTCTGATCATCAGGATGCGCAATTGCATTTTTATGTAATCAAATGCAAAATATCAAAAACCAAAAACAATTATCGTAATTCTAACTGCCAACTGACTCACTAACTTACTATGCTAAAATGTTTGCCATGCTTGTTTTATTTTTGTTTGTAGCCTGGAGCTATTAAATTATGTTTTCGTATATGGACTGAATAACAAATTAAATTGTTGATATTCAAATTACATTGTTTTCGATGCGGAGAATTTATAATGGTTTTTTGCGAATTATTGCACGGCATGGAATTTAAACAATTGACAATTTCGCCGTGGGAATTAAATTAGTAAATTTTTTCCTGATGTAGTCTGAAGATATTGATGAGAAATGAATAAATATTTGTTGGAATAGTGCAGAGGACGTGACTTAAATGTTTGGCATATAGTCGTTTAAATTTTACGGTAATGTTGAGAATAAAATTATGTGAGGTGAGTTTAAAGTAATTCGATTAGAGATGGTATCGACCTTAAAGTATATGCAATTTAATTAGGAATTAAGAGATTGTAAAGCCGGCTACAGACTTCTCCTGGTTTTCTTGTTTTTCGCATTTCGCGAGGCTCTCATCTTATTTCAAGAAACTCATGAGCCTTGCGAGAACACGAGAAAGAATTGTGCACATAATTCGCAAGTTCTGCGTTCTCGTGGTTTCTCTACATTTCGTAGAGTTCAATTATTTTCAATTTCTGAACTCCTGCAGGTCCAAAATCTTGGCATTAACCACGAAGAGCCAAGAACTCACGAGAAAGTCACGAAAAATCGTCTCGCGCATTTTTCGTTACTTTCTCGTCAAGCAAAACCCTTTGACCCTTTCGTGAAAAAACCGCGTCCAACAGGTAAACGCAGGAATTGCGAACAACGAAACGCGAGAAATTCACGAGAAACCTCTACGCACTATTCGCGAGAAAGACGCGAAATAGGCGAAACGCAATAAGTCTGTAGCCGGCTTAAAGACTTTTGAACTAGACAATGCCGAGCATTTTTATTGAATCCATGACATAATCATGCGCTTATGCTGCGCTTTTACTACTTTATCCGTAAAAAAATATATTGCGGCGTTTGCAAACTTGATCAGAGTAATATTTTCTGACGCTCGTTTGGAATGAATTTGAAGTTAAAAAAAATCATTTTTCAATCAGATGCAGTTAAGAATACTTAAAACTTTACAAATTTCATTAAAATTTGTCCAGTAGAAATGACCTAAAATTATACTAAACATTTTGAGTTTTCACAAGCTATAACAAGTTACAATAGTTGTTTAGTTCTACTTTCACTGAAAGCATCTTAGCAAAAAACCTACAGTTTTCAATAATGTTTCCATGTGCCACCTAAATACAGAAAAAATTACTTAAAAAAGTTGTTTACGTCTCTAGCGATAAACAATTTAAACTTTAATAACCTCTAATAACAATTTTCTGAAATAATATCACATTCACGTTTGAAATTATGCCGCACAATGTTACTATTAAGCAAAGCTTCTTAAAAGATTTGCTAAACATGTAAAACAAAAACCATTTGAAATTCCCTTGATCTTGGCTTGACCTAAATAAGTTTAATGCCAAAAGAAACATGAAAATTCATTAACAGTATACAAATAAGAATAAGTCGCTAACAGCTATGCTCTTAGTAGCGTCTGTTTTATAGGTTATATTAATAAATTTTTGTTGGTTGAGATCGAAGGCAAAAATACTAATTAATAATAACTTTATTTTCAAAAAGATCAAATTATAAACGAAAAATAATTTGTTTTATGCGATTGAATTAATAATTTTTCATTGTCATAATTTTACTGTAAACTTATTCGTTCCATCATTAAATTTCTAGCCACAAAAATAGAACCGAAAAAAAGAAAAGATTTTTTTTTTTCAGCAATTAGAATAGTAAGTAAATTCACCATTCATTCGGTTACATTTATGGTATCTTATACTTTAACAGCACACACAATATTCTATTGTGTATTTCTTTTCGGATACGGTTAGGATTAAAATTGTAGTGTAGTTCCTATTAAGATTTAACCAGAAAAAAAATCACTAGCATTTTAGTACAGTTAGCACATCATCTGTATCATTGTAATGAAGATTGAACGGAATCGATTACTACCAAATTTCGGTGATCAATCATTTTATGAAATTTTCGTTGCAAGTCTACCGACCAACGTTAAATTACTGTTCAGCTAAATTTAATTAGTAGGATAAATGATTGCCTAGGAATGAGAATTGTACTGCGTACAGGTAATAATTTATTAGATAATAGTCAAATACCCAGTAGGTATAGTATCCATTTCTAAAATGTAAACGATTTCAATGTCGGCACATGCTTTTACTGGATACTTCATTATTTACCCCTCAACATATCATATATAATTGAAATTTTTTTTTAAATAGTTTGTGTGATATAACCTTCTTATTTTCATACGGTAGTGCAATATGTTCATATTTGAAAGTAGTAAAATCAATAGGGTGTTTAAAAATAGGAGTGCCGCATAATACAGAATCGATTCTGCTTATTCAAATATTTGAATTCGGGATTGCACCACTATAGTCATTTTTTTCTACAATGAAACTTACAAAATTGTTTACAAATCCTGTTCTCTGATCCTCAAAATCAAATGAATCAAATCAAAAAAAAAAAAAAATCATTTTGATTTTAATTCTTGAATATATAGCCCATGATCAAACAGCATTCTTACTTACATTCTTCTTAATACATATAAAAAATTGGTGCAGATGTCTCGAATTTCGTTACACCTCCGAGGAAACGTATTCTACCTTTTTACACCCGTCGGGGTTGAACATCAAAAAATCCTAATATGGGTTTTTAGGCGATTTTATAAAAGCCTACTGGGATAAAAATCAATTTGCTACTACAAAGAGATATGACAAAATTCGTTAAAAAGTGTACATCGCCATTACATTCACTTGAGAGTTGAATTTCGAAAAATCATGAATTGGGTTTTTAGATTATTGTATAAAAAGCTTGTGAAACATAAAAACAGTTTGATATCTCATCAAAACCTAAGAGATATTGAAAAATTTCTGAAAATTTATGCAACCCCTTGACACCATCTAGTGAGGGAACATAACCCAAAAATTCTGAAATTGTTTTTTAGAGGATTGTATAGAAAACTCGATGAAGTAAAAACTAGCTCGATATTTCATCAGATGAGCAAAGCAGTTCCTTTGAGTGAAGTACATACTTCACTTCGAGTCATTCACTTAAAGGATCGAGCTCACTGAACTAGTTCCGCAACTGTTCATTCCTCGTTCCTTAAGTACCTTCATGTATTCAGGACTTAAAAAAAATGTCAAAAGGAGTACTGTGAAGTAGATCCGGAAATGTCCATTCTCTCGTTCCCAACTAAAAAAAACGGTCTACATAGTTCCGTGAAGTAGTTCCGGAACTGATCGTTCCTTCGTTTCGCCAGTACATTTTTTTCTCACATGTGCAGTTCGCCAAAAGGAGTGCCTTACTTCGCTCAGTGTTCTTTTGGAACAGTTCACTCCTGAACAACCGATCTCTACTAAGAAGTATGTTTGTATTCATGAAAACGTTTGAAACCTCCTATACACATCCTTGCGGGTTGAATTTTGACAAATCATGAAATTGTTTTTTAGACGGTTAGATGAAATGCATTTAGAATTGAATATCTATATAATCAGACCTATTCAGGACCACAGTCACAAGTCAAAAAAGTCACAATTAATTCAAAAAGCATACAAAATTGTGACTCTCGACCTACTTTGTGACTTGTGACTCGGTCCTGAATTGGTATCTCATAAAACCAAAGAGATATGGCGAAAATTGTAAAAAAGGTGTGTAACCTCTTAATGTATAGGCAGAAATTAAAAATATATAGCATACCTTTAAGGGTTCACCCTGAAAACACTTTCTATGCATTTAACTGAAAATTCCGTAAAAGAAAATTAATTCAATATTTCCGAAGATCTCACAGATATGACAAAATTCGTAAAAATACAAAAAATTCACCTCTTTTTCACTGATAATTTTTTTTTTCCATTTCTTCCGGATGCTGATGAGTATTACAAAATCTATTTATTTTAATTGCTTTTCTAGTTCATCCACATATCTACCAAGTTTCAAGTTTCTAGCAGAAGTATCTATCGAAGGTAGAAATACACCCCCACCGAAGCGAATTAACTCTTCGAAAGCGAATTCACCTGCGTCTCGAAATTGACTCACGGAACCGAATGTAAATTGGGCACTAACTACTCACGGTAGTGAACGTTAAGCGAATTGTTTCTAAATCATGTTAAAGATACGTAAATAAATGTGAATTTGATCAGTTTTTTCTGCACTTAAATCCCTTTTATATGAGAGCAATTTCAAAGATGCTAAAGGATTTCTCATGCTCACAAAGTCTTACGATTTATGGTACTTATGATCATGCTCACTATTTTCTGCGAATAGAAAAATTTGTTATCTGAAGAGGTCCTGTACATGACCTTTAAGCTATTAACTTTCATGGGTCTTACAGAAGAATATTATTTTGGAACGACTGGCCAGTCGAACGTAAATTCAGAAATGTCTACTATTGTAGATCTTCCTTAGCCCCATTTTTCCCTGGTACAAATTCAAAACCATGCATTCTTGAAATCCAATTTCACCGCAAAAAATTTATTCAAATTTGGCACATATGAACCTTTCCCTGCAAAGGCTCAAGGAAACCTTATTAAACCAAACCCATAAACTTGTACGTAGTCCTTACGACAATGTCAACCTTTTCCATTCTGTCCTCGTAATATTTCGCCGGAAGAAAAATAGTTCTACTTCGAAAAGCCAAAGTAAATGGAATTATAAGAACACAAAGCTCCATTCCTTTTGCCAAGTCCCCCATAAAATTCACAAAACAAAAAAAAGAAGCGGATTCGAAAAATAACCTTCCGTCAGAGTTTTTTCTTTCAGGCGAGTGTCGACTGAAATTGTGAAAATTTTTTGGCGAAAAGCCAGAAATTTTTGCTGCATTGATTTCGGCGGAAATTTCCCAGTCTTTGTCGAATGGAAACTTCATTAAGCAAGTACAGTGCTGGCATAGAGTTTCTATCGTTTTACTCTACGAATATACGAATATACTGTATGTAGTGTGAAATTAACGCATTTTATATGCAAATTGAAATATCACTGAATGAACCTAGTGAATGCCAAGCAGATTCATGCATCAACCAGTCACAAAAAAATTAGCGGAAATTCTCATCGATATTGCCAACAATTTAGCGTTATATACACTTCGCAATTAATTGCACTAAAACTTGTGCGGTGGCTAAAATTGAAAGTTAACAAAAACGTGAAGAACTTAACCTGAAAACATGATAAATCTACACGATTACGTTAATTAATGTTTTCGATTGGAATGTATACATTCACAATTAAATTGGCAAAGCCAGAGGAACAATAATCTCATTGCTAACAAATAATAAACAGGTAGAAAATGCTGAGTCAATTTTTACCTCAATAAACAAATCAAAAAAAAAAAAAGAGTAGCCTGCTGTTTTTTTCCAAGATGTTCTCTAAGAATTTAGATTTAACCCGTGTACATACCTATTACACCGGAGATCTTTAATAGCAAAGTACATTTTCTAATTACAATTTGTTTGAGTTAATAACATCATTTAGACAGGTGTATTAATTAAATGTGTTGCCTTTAGCTTTTCGCACTATCACTGTATTTACTCTGGACTTAACTCGGATTGGTCTTCATCAAAGAAAACTAATAATAAATTACAGTGATTAAGCACAGGCTAATTTTTTATTACTATTTTTTCTCTCCAGAATTTGATTAAATGTATTAAGAATTAAAAAAAAATATTTTTTTTCTAGGATGAAAAGGTTCATTCACATAACTAGAATTAAATTTTTTATTTGTCAAAATGTTTTTCGCATATTTTATATTAAAACAATTTTTTTTTTCTAAATTTTATTTTACTTAGTTACGGATTTTTTAATTTTAGTGTGATTTTTTTTTTATTTGCTGTAGCGAATTTGCGTACGGTGTTGAAATTTACGGATTGAAAATGGAAATTTATTAACCGAAAACTGACTTTTCCCTACATCTCAAAGTAAATTTACTTGAAAAGGTTAAGTTTCAGTCTGGCTGATACTGCCGACCGTAGCGGTTAATGCCGGCAGTAGACTTCTGCTTCAGACAAAAACTAGCTGTCATGTCTGTTTGTGACTGTTCGTCGGTTGGGAGTACAAAGCAGCCGTGGTGAGCAGTTGAGATGGGCAGTTACTACTGACCGTGACAGTCGGCAGTAACTGCCAGACTGCACCTTAAGGCCCCATGAGTTGTCCCTGTTTGATTTTTCTTTCTTGAGGGGATTTTAATCGATTAAAATCGTTTTTCGTTCACGCCTGCATCGTTCGCTGTCTATCAGCGAAGTAATTTCGATCTTACAAAAAAAATAGTGTTATATGTTTTAAAATTATTTGAAAGGCATAACTATTAAAAATCAATAATTTTTTAATTGATTTGTCTTCTAGAAACACCAATTAATTATACTATCCATGATACTTTTCAATGAAATGTGGTCTTCTTATGTAATTCTTGCCATGAAAATCGTGAAAAACTGCTTCAGTTTGACTTCATTAATTATTAACAAAAATGAAAATTTTTTAAAATTTGATTTATAGAAGACCTTCTTTAAGATTGTTTCTAACATTATATCAATAAAAATGACATGTTAATTATTCAAGAAATTGGTAATATGCGTTTAAAAAAACTCGATTTTACGCATTTTAAAAAATGTTCAAGGGTTGTTGTTCTAATAGCATTTTTTCTAAATACAGTTTTAAATTTTTTCTCTATGGATGACCTAGTTTACATACCAGCTAATAAAGTAGTGTAATTTTATTTTGTTTTTTTGTTGCCATTAACGTGAAATATTGGTAAGAAGACACTCATAAATCATCAAAATCGCATTTAACGTACACATGGAGCCTTAAGTCATATTTGCCCATCCAAAATATGTAAGATTCAATGGATTTTTTTTACTCTGTACATTTTAGATAGTATATCAGTATTTCATCTAGAGTCTGTCCTAAGAGTGTCTTAACTGCTACATATTTATTTATTAAGGGGGTCGTCCGATGTGCCGGGTCAGAAAAAATATTTTTTTTTACTAAATTACTCTCAAATTATTCCTACTATTGTATGTAAAAGGATTTCTCCGAACTCAAGGTCGCTATAAAGTTTTAGCCGTATAATGAAGCAGCTGTTCAAAGCTGTCAACCACCAATCTATATAATTACGTTTTTATTAAAACTGAATTTTTCATTGTTCCAGGGATATCATTTGCGAGGGGAGCATAATTTCCCCCCTAATTTGATTGATACCTCAGGAATGTTTTAATCGAATATGCCTCCAGCGTTTGTCTGTTTGTTGTTATGTTTTGTGACGACTTGCGGATTCTTACTTTTGTTCTGAATCCACATATGTAATTGTCTCATAGCAAAATTTCTCATACTGACCTGACAATGTTCGATATGAAGGGGACATATGACAATCGCTGCCAAATATGTCAAATAGTCTAATATCCCAATCAAGCGTTGTGTCAAATGGATAATTAAAAATTGATTTCGGTCAAATATCTATTGTCAAATATTTGATAGAGTGTGGCATACAATCAAAAACTATCTCCGCTGCCAAAAATAGTAAATACAGTGCAACTCTCTTATAAAGTGCGCTTTTATAACGTACTTTTGGTTATAACGTACCTTTTTTCAATCCCCATTCACAAATTTTAAAGGTCCTTATGTTGGTTATAACGTACAATCGGTTATAACGTTCTGATTTTGTGGTCCCCTCAAGTCACGTTATAACCGGGTTGCACTGTAGTCTAATATCGCAATCAAGCGGTGCGTCAAATAGACATTTAAAAATTGATTTCGGTCAAATATATATTGTCAAATATTTGACAGAGTCTGTCATACAATCTAAACCTATCTTAAGCTTCTTAGATTTTAATGAACTATATTTAGAACTGTCTTTGGGTCTATACACGGCATCTCATGATACGGCAACTTCCTGCAAACTCGTGATTGAAAATAATGTTCGATCTGTTTTTAAAAGTGGCCTTGCCATTGAATTTGCGTAACAGTCATATGAAATAGCAGTGGTAAGTAATGTGTTGCTATCGCAAGCAAATTATTTTCTTCCACGTACTCGAATGTAGCCATGTAGGTCATCAAGATTATCACGTAAATTCAGCATCCAACCTTAGTTGTATGATATGATTTGAAATAACAGAAAACCAACTGAAGTATGTATGTAATTTATGATTTCTTTTCAATCAATTTGATGAAGATCCCGTGACAGTTTACTGCAACAAAAAGATGGTTTCATTTAAAACTATTGCTCTAGAAGTAAGAACAAAAAAAACAAAAACCAAAATAATGAACCATGTCAAAAAAACCAACTCGGCCATAACTTAAGAAAAAAATATCGTAAAGGTCGTCCAACTATGATAATACCGTTTTAATAACTGAAAATCAACAACGGAAATGGCTTACATTCAATTGGTAAAAAATAGTTTCTTTGCAAATAATTTCAGGCGAATTAAAAACATAATTTTCATTCCGTTCTTTTACAATTTGGTCGTAATCATATTAGTCATATGATTATACTATAAAGTAGAAAGACAAGACAAAAAATTGAAGCACCTATTTTTTGTGTTTCGCAAACAAGAAATATGATTTCGTGGTATTCTTTAGGTAAGTGACCGACACCTTAGTCTCTTTAGGCATCTTTGACTCTGTCCAATTCTTTTGGTAACGATGGGAATTAGAGTTATTTTTTAACGAGGTGTCACCATATATTTTAACGTATTTAACCGAAAAAAAAAATAACCCTTAATATACGTAAAACATGTTTCCCATCAACAAGTAGGTATATCTACAGAAGACGTTACGAATTATACAAGAAAAAAAATTGTTTTACGAATATATGTATGTTTTTTTGAGAGTCATAATTTTTTCGTTTTTATTACGCAAATTACTTAATTTTTCACGTTTTTCAAGTTAACCGGGTAATGTAACGAAATCCAAAAACACAAATATAAAATGAAATTTCTAAATTAAAAGTACATTACACAAATGAGGTTTCTGGAGCTTGACGGCCCTCCAAATTGTTTTTCTTTAAGTTGTCCAGTCAGTCCTTTAAGTGTATCGGATCCGAATGGGTAGAGTTTAATTATACTATCGTGTTTGTTTATAATTAAATATTTAATTGTTTAATTCAAGAGACTTTTTGACTTTTCGATAGTTTTGATGTTATTAATGTGATAATGAATTTTAAAGTGAACTAGTGATGTAATCTAATGGGGAGTCGCGCATTAAACTTTTGACTAAGTCGAGATTCAGGGACGAATCAAAGTTAACTATTGTTAAAGACTTCTGTTTTCCTTGTTAAAGTTTTCTTTTCTAGAAGATCTTATACAGTTTTTAACGTAATTGTTTTAAGAATTTGCAGAGCGTGTTTTATTCAAATTAGTACATCTGATTAAATTAAATAAATGGCTTCAATATTCAATTGTCATGGTCGCTGTTCCTATACGACTACTGTACTTTGTGTATAATTTCCCTCGAAATCTGCGGGCACGTTGAATTATAGTCTGAAGTGCAAACAAATTCATATGTTTTATTTTATGTTAGTGAAACACCTGCCTCCGGTACTACGTTTCGCTTCAATATTCATTACTAAAAAGTTAATGGCCATGGCCGTTGTTGTTGAGACAATGTTCCCGTGGGAAGAGTTATATCGCGAGAAGCAATCAATTCATTGTTACACTCGGCAAACATTTTAGGTCTTTCTTCGAATTTTTCAGAAGTCATTTAGCAAGATAAGAGGATTGGATTGTTTGTTTTTTGAAAATAGTTTCGCTCATGTTAAAATTATCTTGAGTTTTTAAATAAATGTTAAATTCTAATCTGAGTTCAATGTCTTTTTCAAGTTATCAAGCGATTCCCTTAAGTTGATATGTTTTCACATTGGAATCCATCGAATGCCTGCCTTTCTTACAATTCGATAAAGAATTATGCAAATCTTCGGAATTTTTGTTACCATGAAACACTTATAACAATCTGAGACTTTTAATTGCGTTTTGAAGTCGAAATTCCGAAATTGTGATATAAGTGGTAGTTTCGTTCCAAGATAGCCACGAACACTTATGGACATTTTTGTGTGAATAAGAAATTTAGAAAATTAATTGAAGACCTGGCTGGAAAAAACCGATTAAACTACAATTTACTTGTTTTGGGATATACATACGTAATTTGTTTTTAAAATTTTGAAAGTTACACGAAACTCTGAAAGCAATATACCGGAATAATTTCTATATCGTTTATTCAATGAACAAAAGGATTGACTTTCCATTAAAAAATATGGATGGCTCAGTTCAATAGTATAATAATTCAAAAACATTTTTTATTTTTATAATTTTGAGCTATCTGTGGTTGTATTAAGTCTTGGAGCTATTTCGATTCTTGATGTGTTCTGTAGAATTCTTCAAAATGTGAACCAAACCAGATAAAATTACATTTGAGATTGTGTTTACTAGCGGTCTAAGCATTTACAAAATTAAAGATTATTCAAATTAAATATCTACTATTTACGAATTTGAAAAGAAGGCGCCAGCACATTTAATTTGATGGGTCACTTGTCAAAATCAAAGAACATTAAAAAAAATTATTTTAAAGTTTGCAAGGAGTGGGTACGTAACTCTAGCAATTTTTTAAGAAAATCAATTTTTTCGAAAGTGACACATCAAACGAAAGAGCAGCAGCTGCCCGAAAATGTACACAAAGAGTGGTGGGGGTGGTAACCAAAAACGTGAAAAAAAAGTATAAATTTGGATTTCTTCTTTTGCTTCTCTTGGCCGCAAATTATAGAATTTTTTTAAATCTGTTTGTGGATTTGAAAAAGAGGCGTCAGCTTAACGTCGCCCTAATGCTAAAACCTCGTAACTCCCAATCAAAAATTTTTAAAACTGAAACTTTGAAACTGTTTTTCTTCTATATTTTTACTTAAATTGCTCAGACTTTTTATATCGGTTCTTAATAATTCGTTTTCATAAATTTTGCATAAACGATTTAAGTAAAAATATAGAAGAAAAACTGTTTCAAAATTTTGGTTTTAAAATTTGTTGATTTGGAGTTACGAGGTTTTCAGCAATAGGCGACGTTAACACTTTGCGTGCCACACTTTTTGTCAAAAATTTTGACAATGCTGTTTAAAGGGTCAAAATTTTTGTGCCGGTCACCGGTGCCCCCCATGGCATTCAACTTGTTAAGCAAATTAAATTAACAAATTCAGATAAGAATTTTATAAACATATCGATTAAATTATAATTTGAAAGTTCGTCTCTGTTGTTGATGTTTGTGGTTCATCCAATGTTTTAGTTTTGTGTCGCCGCAACTTGAAAAAGGATTTTCAAATTTTGATTAAATTTTGTGTATCTACCTAAAGGTAAAATCTGGCTAGTACTGCCAACCGTCGGCAGTAGACTATTGCTTCAGGCAAAAACAACCTATCATTTCTGTTTGTGACTGCTCGTTTTTAAGTAGATTGTACCTTAAGAAGGCCATTAGGAGCATTATTTAATTGATACCAATTTAGTAATTTCGGCGTTAAATTTGGTGCCTAAAAATTTTGAGTGTTTTTGATTTTAGATTAACGATCAAAATTTCCACAAAAAAAAATGTGGGAAAGTGTAAAAAGTGCATGCAAAAAGAACAGACCTTTTGTAGAGAATAGTCCGGGATCTGGGTTATGATTTTCGTTAAATTTAAATTTGACCATAATATCCGAAATTTAAGAAAAAGGTCAGGTCTCGAATTGATTGTGCCCGAGAAAAAGAAGTTGTTTTAGTAAAAACTAAATGGAACAGTTTTTAACCCAAAGTCGTTTTCATAGAAACGCCAGACCTAAAAAAAATCGTTATGCTGTTTGATTGATGCGTTTTTTATTTACGCAATATTAAAGTCTGCATGTTCCAGCCAATTATGTAAAAGAAAGTCATTGAAATGGCCTTCGGACTTTGTTCGCATAATCTAATCTTTTTATGAAATTTTCAATTGCTTTTCTCTCTCATTTTCATTAACAGCATATTCAATTTTGATCTTGAGATTTGAAAAATTTTTGTGTTTTTGTTGTGTTTTCCGCTATTACAAGAATAAGACAAAGGACCGGGTAATGAGAGGTCGAAATTACCAAAATTTGCATAACATAGTCTATGGACAGCCACACACATTCATCTAACTTATCAAATATAATATGTATACTTTTCTTTTTGGTTCAATAGAATTTTTCCTCTCTTCGAAACTGGGTATTAACCTATAATTTTCTCAGGCAAAAAAAGATGTCTGGTGCATTAAAAAAGCATCGGTTTTTGTTTTCTAGAAAAGCCATTAAGATTTTCTTCAAGAAATATAAGTATTCGTTGTATGTGATTTTTTAAACATTTATAACTAGACGTAGCTGAAGGCGATTCTTTCAACAGATTCTAAATATTAGATCCAAATTTGAAACTAATACTTTGACTTTTTTTTCTAGAAAGTGTTCTGCTCTAAATTTGGCGTTTTGAGGCTTCTTCTTTCATTGGCTTTAGGCTTCGTCATAGGATTATTTTTTCACAAATGATATTCTAACCTAATATAGCAGCATGGTCTTAAGATTGACTTTTACTGTTCGAAATAAAAATTATGTAGATGGGCGTATAAATTTAAATTCTATAGATACCTTTTAGTAGGATCAGTTCATCTAGTACAGATAAATTCTACAAAATAAACTAATGGGTATTAAAATATTTCAGGAAGTATGTAACAAAAAAAAAAAAATTTCGAACATTGAAAAACATTCGAAGAAATTTAATTAATTTTTCCTAAGTCAGACAGACCTATTGAGGACCACAGTCACAACTCAAAAAAGTCACAATTAATTCAGAATTCATACAAAATTGTGACTCTCGACCTACTTTGTGACATGTGACTCGGTCCTGAATAGGCCTGTATATCTAGTAAAGTGAATGGGTTCTAATAATGACATAAATGAAATGTAGTAGATATTTGTCAATTACTGAACTTATAAAATCCGGTAGAAAAGCACATATATCCGTCATTTTCTTTACAATACCAACACATTTTATTCGCTCGCATAGCGTAGACAAAAAATACCGCCTTTCTTCAAATTCTTCGCAGTAATTACATTGAATTATATTGCAATTTGAAAATAGTGTAATTATCCGTCGACAACAAATGCAACACTCTGCATCGCATCTGACTTGAGAAGAATGGATGAAATATTGCTTCAACGAATCGAGGTATGTTAAATGAGTTCTTATAATAAAATAACGTTGATTTCTTCTTTTTATACAACGTAATCTATTCATAAATTCTTTACTTTTTTTATGTGAAATCTATAAGCTGGCTGATTTTATTAGTCGGTATTGAGTCAATTTATAATCTTCGCCGACAGGTGCATGGTTTTATCGAATCGCCATCAATAATTAACGAGTTAATTCGATTTTAAATCGATATTTTGTTGTGCATAAATGTTAATACTTTTAAGCAATTTTATTATGTATAATATACGCGCAGAACAATGAGTAGATAATGTGTCTTTGGATGACAGAAAACTGGTATATCTTTGGATTGGTACTAATTGAGTTTAACTTCGTTTGTTCTATGAATTAAATTTCTATTATTATATTTGTTGTATTTAGTAATAACTTCCTATAAATTGTTACAGTTGTGCAGTAAAGTTAAATGTTAATATATGGATAGAATCTGACTATCAAGAAGAATATGCAAACCAATCATTTTCAAAGGGTGTAGTAGCTCATTGGGTTGAAGTAAAACCCGGACAAAAGATATCAGCCTGATGAATTGGCAATTAGGACAGGATGACATGCATACCTATGCTAAGATCTGATATATGTTTACTACTTATAAAATTGAATGCAACCTGCGATCAGAATTAATATATCCTACACAGTAAAAAAATTCATTGAATTTTACATTTTTTTGGATAGCCATTTCAATGTAAAATTAAATTGGGATGTAATAGTCAGTTTGAATGTAATTTTCAATTTTCGGTCAGTAAATTTCAATTTTCAATCAGTAAATTTTAACTTCGGAGCAGCAAATTCACTGGATATTCTATTGAACTTGGACTCTAGAAAAGTATATAATTACACTCTTTAAGATACATTTATTTCTACTTCTAATATTATTTCTTACTTACCTACTTATTCTTAATAAAACCCTTGGTGTAGGCTTGCCCATTTTAGTTCACTATAGTTACCGATCATTTTCAGATCCCGATGCGCCATGAACTAGTTCGTTCTTTTAGTTCAGTAGTTTTCGTGAGTTCAGTGTAAAATCGTGTAGGACAATGCGATAATCTAAAAAAAATAAGGTCCCCAGTGTTCAAGTATACGGCAATCCATGAACAGAAACGAACTAGGAGCGGGTCTCACTGCGAACTAGTTCGTTCATTTCACTTAGAACGGTCTTTGAACTAATAATATAGTTTGGTCAGAAGCTACACAAGCCTACTTGGCTGCAGGTAGGAATCGAATTCTCGATCAATTCTGCGTAGGTTTGGCGTTCTACTGTGCCACCGAAGGCATTTCATTTTCATTTCAGTAGAAAAGAAAACTGAACGAAGCGTGTTTTTACATATTACATGTATTTTGTTTGTTATTTACATAAAATTCAAATAGATAAGTAGAATTACACAAAAAAGAACGTGATTTTCAATTAATATCTATTCATATAAATATACAGGCCTAATCAGGACCGAGTCACAAGTTACAAAGTAGGTCGAAAGTCACAATTTTGTATTAATTTTAAATTAATTGTGACTTTCCACATACTTTGTGACTCTGGTCCTGAATAGGCCTGATAGTTAATTTTACACGCAATGTCGTGTAATTTTGTAAGCCCATACAGCTCAGTTGAAAAGTACATGAATAATTTACTACTACCTGAAATTTCGTGTAAAAGTGATAAAATGTACATTTTTACAACAAAAAATTAAATGTACTGGAAATTTCAATTTACTGGAAATTTCAGTGTAGTGAACAACCAAATTGGTTGAATATAAGGTGAATTTCAGTGGACATATATAACTTTAATCATAAAGTACTGTAACAGTTTTCACTAAATTTTAATTGATAATAAACTTCAGTCTTACATCGCACATAATATAGTGGAATCCTCGCCAATACCAGCAGCTGTACGGGTGTTTCGGATTGTTGGTATATTATGCATAATTTTATAATAATAATTTGTATTTTTTGCTTAAGGTGGAAGTAATTATTTTATTTTTTATGTTTCTTTAAATTAAGACTATTCTTAAAAGTCGTGAAAATCCTCATATCCATTTACGAGTTAATTGGTAGTTTTTTTTTTACAGCGGCCTGATTTCACCAAAAATTTCTCGCAATACGTGTAAAAATAAAGTTCTCCAGTTCATCAAAATTTCCAGTTGTTGGCAAATTTAATTCAAATTTAATAAAGACAGATAGCTTTTGACGCCTTATCACGATACTCGATCTAATAATTTCCATTGTTCTCGAATATCGCTTTGTAGGTCCATGAAAAAACCTTATAATTTTCACTAATTCTATGATTTGACTATTGTTCATTTTCAATACGAAAATAATAAAAATTGCATGTTTGCCTCAAGGTGAAGCGCGTTTTGATGCAATAGTAGCTTTAAGTCGGTTTCCGTTTGAATGCAATCGTTCCGATTATGTTGAGGCCGTAAATTCAATTTTTTTTTTTCTTGAATATGCGAACGATCTGCCTAAGATACACCACATTCGTATAATTGTGTTAACATGTAAAAATGAAATGAAAATTAAAAAAAAAAATGTATTCTTCATTTTTCTTACTCCTCATAAAAACTGAGAATTTTGAAATAGACGCCGCCGCCGGTTGGTGTTATATTTTGATTTCTTTTTGTTTTTTAGTTTTCTTATCGAGCCGATTTAAGAGAGCGAAGAACCTACTTAACATCTGAAGCGTTAACCCAACAACATGAAAGTCGTAAAAATTCTTTTTATAAGTTCCTCGAATATGTGATACCTACCTAGTCGTTTTATTACCATGTCAAAAATGTGAAATTTTATGATTTTATTAATGGTGAAGATATGAATCAAAAGGGCTTTTTATTTAAAGCTTTAGTGTTTGAGTGATTGACCGAGAACTAATTTACTTAACCTGTTTGTTTCTAGTGAGTTCAAAGAGCGGTATAATAAAATTTTATCGCCAGACTCTATCGGTTTGGTGATGCAAAGCACTTATAAAATTAGTTGCAATTAACCCAAAAATAAAGTAGCTCCTTGGCTTTCAAAATTAATCAATCTTATTACAAGAAATATCTTAAATAAATGTAATGCAATTCTTTTAAGTATTATATATATATTATATATCTATGTAGGTGCTGGAATTTTACTTTACAAATGTCAAATTATGTCATACATTCTGTCTACCACCGAACATTCTTAGGTGGTATGGTATTACCAACTTACTCGAAGTCAATTTTTAGGAATTTCCCCACAGATCAAAAACCCTGCCTAGGTAACATATATTTGCTTCGCAACTAATTATGTTCATCAATTCTACTTATTGTTGCATTAAACCGCTTTGAAGTACGTACCGATCGTAACCAAGTTAAGAAAAAACATTTAAACTGTTTGCATTTCGTAGATAAAGTTGAAAATTAAATTATTAGCGGGTGTAAAAATTATCTCCCTTTCATGAAATTCAGGTTTTACCAAGTTTTCAAAAGTAATATTGAATTTAACGAAAAAGTCACGAACAAATAGGTACCTACTCGTATTTTAAATTAATCGTACTCAAACGATTTGTAAAACGCGATTATAATGGCGAGACTTTTGCTTTTTTCAGGTAAAATAATGCACGCAAGCATTGTGTGGTTTTCCAGTGTGAATTAATGCGACAGCACACAGTATACTGTACCAATCGGTACCATTTTACGCGATTTAATACAAACATATATTTTAGTATTATCGATTTAACAATAAATTTTTGTGAAAATTTTCGAAATTTTTTTTAAGTGAAAAGTTCATAAACTAAAGGAACTCCGGTGTAATAATTGGACACTATTTTTTGGAAATCTAATTTCAAGCGTTGTGGCCGTTTTGTCACCCTCGCACTCGCATACCCCTCGGCCATTATCGACAATCTTAGGTCCACCATCATGGTACTACATAAGTTCCAATATTCAGCCTCCTAGCATAAGCGGTTGCTGAGATCTAGAAACCAATTTTTTTATCTAAGACGCTCCACCCTCCTCCTTCCGTACACCACCACCTCTGCAAAAGATCCTACTCGTAGGGGTTCACCTATTCTATCTACCATAAAAAATTCAACTTAAGGCTCCATGTGCACGTTAAATGCGATTTTGATGATTTATGAGTGTCTTCTTACCAATATTTCACGTTAATGGCAACAAAAAAACAAAAAAAAATAACACCACTTTATAAGCTGGTATGTAAACTAGGTCGTCCATAGAGAAAAAATTCAAAACTGTATTTGGAAAAAATGCTATTAGAACAACAACCCTTGAACATTTTATAAAATACGTAAATTCGAGTTTTTTTTACCTATTTCTTGAATAACTAACATGTCATTTTTATTAATATAATGTTAGAAAAAATCTTAAAGAAGGTCTTCTATAAATCAAATTTTAAAAATTTTCATTTTTGTTAATAATATATGAAGTCAAACTGAAGCAATTTTTTACGATGTTCATGGCAAGAATTACATAAGAAGACCACATTTCATTGAAAAGTATCATGGATAGTATAATTAATTGGTATTTCTAGAAAATAAGTCAATGAAAAAATTATTGATTTTTAATAATTTGAAAACCTATAACACTATTGTATTCTGTAAATTAAAAATTAATTCACTGGACAGCAAACGATGCAGACCACTCCGAATTACATGAATGAAAAATGATTTCAATCGATTAAAATCCTCTCAAGAAAGAAAAATCAAACAAACAACAAAAAATTGTCGTACCGGACTCATGGGGCCTTAATATCTTAAGCTATTCCTAAAACGTAAAAATACGAAATTTCAGGGTAACAAATTTTTTTGAAATTTCAGTTCGATCACAATACCTTATTATTAAAACATAATAAAGTAAAATTGCAGCATGTGTTTCTATTCGAAATAGATTCCCTAATAATTCACAATTAAATGAATTGCTTGTGAATTATTAGTGAGGTCATTTCGAATAGAAACACATACTGCAATTTTACTTTATTATTTTTTAATAATAAAGTATTGTATTGTATTTCTGCTAAACCGAATTCGCGTGAGACTCAAAATCTATTCGCTCGTTGTACTAATGCACATTCATTTACGAATCTTAAATATGATTTAAAAACGACTCACTTATGTTTGAGCGTATAGAGCCTCATGTACATACATTTTTTTTCTATCAAACAATTTAAATTCATAGTATAAAGAGTAAAAAAACAATGTTCACAAATTAAATTAATATTTTTAATAAAAAAAATTTATTGTAGCTATTTATTATGTATACATTTATGTTTTTTTTAATACAATTTTCGTCTAATTAACCTCAAGTGAAAAATAGTTGAAGACAATTTACAATTACTGACCAGGTCGGTCTATCGGTAAAATATTTATTGTTTATTAATTAACCCACTCGGGTCTAAGCACCGTTAAAACAAGCAAATTTAATTTAATTTGCATATAGGCACTTAAACATTTGTACACAAACTTGATGTTGTCTATGCTAATACTACGCTATAAAATGCTTACGCTCACACCGTCTCCACATTCGTACAAAATTATTGATCAAATAGCATACAGAGGTTGTGATTAAAGTGATAAACGGTAAACTGTAGAATTGTTGCGAGGGAATTACTTGCATATTACAGGCGAGGACTGTTGTTCGGACACTATCCAATTAGGACAATCGCGAATAAAGTGTTGTTTTGAACAACTTTAGTTGCAATTAAGAATTTCTCGCAAAACTGGCAGTTGTCAGGCGAGAATTTAGCCTATGGAATTCTTGTCGACAAATTAACAATTTACAAGATACGGTCGGTCTAACTTAAGATTTTCTGTGGCGTGGCGAGTGAGAGTACCTACAAGTTTCAAGTGCATTATGCCGGGCAGAACACACTATTGAGGTCGAAAACTACTTGACAAAATCTTATGCTGTGGACAATGGATACGATTGTGATGTGTGTCAACTGTCAACAGAGTTAACAACGACTAATTAAAATCTTGACATATGGCTTATTGCAGATTTTCAAGCCTGCGTTCCATTTATGTTGTTATGACTAGTACTACTCCTTCCAAAATAGTCATCTATTTATCTTAACGATTTTCTCTTTTCTTTTTGATTTCAGGAATGTCAGAACTTAGTCGAAGAAAACCGCCGACTTATGGGATATGCGTCTGCGACCGTGGGTGGAAATCTTATTGTGCCAGGCAATTCAGCAAATGTTGAAGCTGTGATTTTACAAACACAAGTGGACACGTTGCAATGGCAGTTAAAACAGGTAAACATTTTTTTCTATTTAAACTACATTAGTTTTTGTCATAGTTTGAATAAGCCATCAATGTGCCATAATTTGAATCGTTAAGTCTGCAAATATTTGGATAACAAAGCCATCTCCGTCTTACAATTAAAAATAAATTAGTCAAAAGCTTAAAATAAATTGAATTGAGCTATTTTTCGAGTGGTTAGATTTAAGCATTGAATTAAAAATATTTTGAAGCTCAACTTCTTATAAATAATGTGGCATAAGATTTTATAATCATCTTTTGATGGCGATCGTTAAGGGGATTTCTTTCAAAGCTCTCCTTAATTCTTTTAATCGCATATAACCTCAAGCTAGACTGTAAAGAAATCAAGTCCAATTCGTGTGTTTTTTTCTGCTATGAACATCACGTGGATGATTTTCTCGAATCTTTTAAATTGGCGTAAATTTTCCAAATATGTAGATTAAAGGAAAAAATGCAGACTTAGATTTGACCTTGCTTTTATGCGCTAAATTAATCTCTATCTTATTTTTGCGATAATTTTCAATGTTTTTAATGCATTTAAGAAGTATTAGCATTAATTATTTTTATTATAGACTACCTATTCTGATTTAAATCGGAAAGTTGTATCCGACATTGTTATATAAAACAATAAAACGTCTACTATTGTGACCTATAACACAGAAAACTAATAGTTTTTGTAATTTTTGATGAAAATGAGGTATCTATTGATTCGATTTCTTTGTTGTTTCTGGTAAATGAAAGAAGTGCCCAAGTAAGTAAGTAAGCCCATGTTTATTCTAAAACTTTGGTTACCATACTTTTTGCCAAATTTCTTGACGATGTCATTTAAAGAACTAAAAACCCGGTGGTTGGTCACGTGTCTGTGTGTAAAAGATATCTTAAAAATGAACGTTGTTTCAAAAGGGCGGACCAAAGAAAAGTAGAAAAATTAATTTGAACCTTAAAGGGCATATGGAAACCTGAACTAAGAAGGGACATAATTTGATGAGAAAAAGAAATAAATTAAAAACTTTTATTTAAATATTTAGGTGAAAACTGGAAAAATAAATGAACAGAGAAAATATTATAAGATGATATAAACAAGGAAAATGGGTTGATTTAGAATAAACCAGAGACTCATTATTGTTATTTTAACAGAGTTATAAATTTAATTATCTATTTGTTTTTTTTTTTTTTAATTTTCCTTAATTTCTACATATTTAATTTGTAAATTCAAGTTTTCTTTTTGTTTTTCAAAGAAAATTAATATTTTAATAGATAATAATAGTTAATTAATAATATCTTAAAAACAGTTCTTTAAAATATTTTTTATTTTGTAACCGATTATTTCTTTACTGCTAAAGGTGGCCAAAAATAATTTTCCTATATTTTTCGCAAAAAAATAAGAACTTTTCCTTTTTTTTTTAAATCATTATTTCTAATTTTTGCATTTTTCACTGAATGCTAATAGAAAAGTTCGGCTTTGCTTATTTCAATCAAAGTTAAAAGTCTTTCATTATATCAACAACCAAGAATTGTTGTCGTCTAAAATGGAATCTCTCCAAAATAGAGTTTATAAAAGACTCTTAAGGATGGTGAACTCATGAAATTTAACTTAAAAAAAAAGAAGGAAAAAGACCATTTGTTCACAGTACACCATAGTCATACAGACATCGAAATATCATTATAAAATTTTGAACTAATTAAACTCTTATTAGGCGTTTTTAATGGTTGGGTATGCCGGAACGGGTCTTAAGCTAATATGACACTGTTTGACCAAATGGTCAAATTGCAGTAATAAGCAATGCGAAATTGGCGAATACAAATTAATCTCACAGTGTCCGGTTGGTCAAAAACACTTTTTCGCAATGCTTATTACTGCAATTTGACAGCTTGGTCAAACAGTGTCACTAGTAAGTTGAAACATAGAAGTCTAGCCTTTTTCCAAACTTCAGTGTAAAGCTTGTATTACACTGTTTGACCAAGTGGTCAAATTGCAGTAATATGCAATGCGAAGTAGGCGAATACAAACAAATCTCACTGCGAGATTTAGTAGTAGGCGAATACAAACAAATCTCACTGTGAGATTTATTTGTATTCGCCTACTTCACATTGCATATTACTGCAATTTGACAGCGTGGTCATACAGTGTAATACAAGCTTTAGGCACTGAGCTGACAGCAATGTGTCTGGAGAACTATTTGGAATGTAAAACATTCTAAAATGCATAACTCTTAAGCGATGCATGCGAGAAAGTTGAAAATTGGTGAATTTGTCAGCCTACATATAGAGAGAAAAACTAAAAACTTAGGTTGATGATATGACCATCTATCAAAATAACTATGACCAAAAGTTGAAACTTCAACAAGACGAATTCATTATGCTTTCACGGATTTCGACATATCTCTTGGGTTTGATAAAGCTTCTTACTTCCTCGTGCTATTAATCTACTACCTAAAACTTAAGTTTCTGGATTTTTCGACATTCATCCATTAATAACATAAAAAAGTTTGTATGTATATATTTTCACGAATTTTAATATCATATCTTTCAAATTACGAATTCGATTTTATTTCTTCTAAACTTAGCTAAACAAATTTTATTATTTTTCATTAATATTTATTCTGCTATATCTCTTAGTTTTGATTAGATACCGAAGTGATTTTACAATTGTTTCCGCAAGCTTCTCGTACAATCGTTTGAAAGGATTTTATAACATTCATCCCCACACGAAGTTTCTAAATTTGCTCACTAATCTTTCCATATCTATTGGTGATATGAGGTAGGGGTGAGGTCTGAGGTATTACTTTCATGTGAGGTCTTTGGTATCACTTTCATCGGCTTTGGGGAGAATTTAGTTAGTCAATCCTTAATAGTCTTATAAATTCTTCTACAGGCCGACATGTCTACCTTTCTCCGGAAAATTATCAAGTTGTTTGCGAATGGTTTGTTTCCATTGATTTCGATGCTAAAATAAGTTGAACTTATTCTTTTAAATAAGATTTTTTTTTCACTAATCACAAGAAAGTGAAAAACTCACAGCAACGTGGTTGATGACATATTCGCAGCTTTCTTCTACAAACTGCTATAAAGTCTGCAATTGAATACCAACAGCTTGTTGTGATTAAATACCCAAAACGAGGAAATCTTGAAATTAACATCCGCGCAAGGTTCATTCTTACCATAAATCTCAGCGCACAGCATAGTGGCTTGGAACTATAAAAGTATTTTTTTTTTGGAAAAAATTGTACAGCTGCTGCAAGCTTTCATATAATAGCAGCAACGCTAGTTCATTCAATTAGCACAGCATCAATTAAAAATAGCATCATCACATCGAATTAATTACACCTATAGAAAAGTCTGTAAATATGATCAAAAGGAAACGATCATTAACTGAAAATAAATCCGACAAAAACTTTGCTGGATAAACGTCTAGAGCATACGATGTCAGGCTAATGTCTATAGCAACTGTTAGAACATGTTTCTTAGACGAAATCAACTAAGACAGCGATCGCCGAAAACGATTTCCAACTTCCTCTTCGATCCATTCAAAGATTCGATTAAAGGAGGCGAACTAGGTGTGGGAGATTTTTTTTGTTTTTTTTTTTTCGAGAAGACAACGACGATGTAAAAAAAGGAGGTCATAACACAATTAACCGTTTCGGTGGAAAGATAATCTTAGATCGAAGTTATGTACAAGATTTTACTATACGTACTATACGTCCATATGTGATTACACCTTGCCTACAGCAATTCTGACGGCGGCGGCACGTTTTCGGATGCGAAGAGATCGATTGGAATTTACAAGAAATTATTATTACAGAGATTGCATACTTTTTCCGTTGTAGCCGGCGGAATGGAAAGCGAGCCGAGCGTCTTTTTCAGGGATTGACTAGGTGCGAAATCAGAACGATGACAAATTACGAACAACCTACTTGACATTTTTTTAGGAACGTTAAAGCTTGAAGATTACAGATATAATAGCTTGTAAATGAGCTTAAGTTTAAGCAGTGGTGTTTAGTCGTTCAGAAACAATTTAAATTTTGAAGATTTGTATTAAGTAGTTTTTTTCATTGTTATCAAAACAGAGTGGAAACCCTCCCATCTATGTACATACCAACGTTCAATTTCGTACAAGATCGACTAAGGTCTTAATTTCGCTGTATGTCACTATGTCAAATATTTGACTATTTTCGCTAGGAAATACAGTCAAATAGTGTAATCGTCAAATTTTTGATTGCATATATAGCCGGAACTTTGATCGAACTTCGTCAAATTTGATTGGTTCTATTGGATAAGATTTTGTCCAAGTTGAAGGTTTTTCACACTCCACCGCTACCTCTTCCCTAAAAATTTTGTTTCTAATTTATGCTCCTGGCATTCAAAAGAACTTCATTTAATACTGTACCAAAATTGTACCAGTACTGATAACATGGTACGAAAACAATTCAGGTTTTCAGTTCCGTATATCGATACCGAAAATCCAAATTTCAACAATCGTGACACGTTCAATACTACAAATTCGAAACCGTCAGTACCTACTTACAACTTTGTTTTTGCTGTTGAAATTGTAAATAAGGTTCTCGGAAAACACAGACTGTATTGAATTTGTCATTTGTACGCAAATATCCCCAATGATTAAGGCCCCATTAGTCCGCTGCGACACTTTTGTATCCCATTTTGATTTTTCTTTCTTGCGAGGGTAAAAGTCAATTTACATCGTGTTTCGTTCTTGTGATTTGGCGTGGACAATACGACTGCATCGTTTACTGTCTACCAGCGAACTAATTTCAAATTATTTGAAACTCATAACTATTAAAAATCAATAATTTTTTTATTGATTTATCTTCTTGATATACCAATTAATTATACTATCTATAAAACTTTTCAATGAAATGCGGTTTTCTTATGTAATTTCTCCATGAAATTCGTGAAAAATTACTTCAGTTTGACTTCATATATTATTAACAAAAATGAAATTTTTTTGTAATTTGGTTAACGGAAGATATTCTTTAATTTTTTTTACATATTTTAAAAAATGTTTAAGCGTTGTTTCTTTAATAGCTATTTTACCAAATACAGTTTTTAATTTTTTCTTAATGGGTGACCTAGTTTAAATACGAACTAATAAAGTAATGTTATTTTATTTTGTTTTTTTATTGCTGTTAAAGCGGAAAATTCACATGAAAACAGCCAAAAATCAACAAAATCGCATTCAACGTGTACATGGGGCCTTAAGTTATTTTACTTGAGTGATTTTACGTGAATGATGAATTTTTGGTATTTCCTTACTACTTCCTTGAAGTTTGCAGTGGAGCACTAACATATTCTGTGTCTTAATCACCGAGCTGAGAACATTAAGAACTTAATCCCCTCTTCAACGGTCCGAACAATAAATTCATTTTATTTTTCTAACCTGTTGAAAGTAATGACGATAAAGTCTCAAGTCTTAGGACTTCTCAACAATCCTTTCATATTTACCGCGATTATGCCGAAAACAACAATAATAAAAATGCCAAAAATAATAATAATAAAATGTTTTTTCTTTCAATTTCTAGGCTGAGGCCAGTCGTGAAATGTATCGTGCCGTAATGGAAGAAGTCATAAGGTTCTTGGAACGATGTCACCGTAATTTGGATTCCATGCAAAACGAACAAATCGCACGATCAAAAAGCATTCATTACGTGTGTCGTAACGATTCCGGTTGCGAGAATAATCCGTCCAGCCCCCGAGCGCGAAGCAGTACAAATCTGATGGACGGCACGCCAAAGAGTTGTCCGACAAAGAGCATCGACGAATCGGTCGTATCGTCACCCGCCGCCACCTACAACAACTTCAGAGATTTCACATGGTAAGTTGTCTTGGCTGGGACCTTGAGGCTTGTCCACTTTTATAAGGTCATACTGTTCGTAAAGTCAAGCCCGTACACCGAACGGCCTATGTTCACATCCCGCTGCCTAACCGCTGGAACGAATTGATTACCGTCCTCTGAATCTGGCATCGTATCACGCTGATCCATCGATAGTGCCTCTGTCATCCCCTTAACTACAAATTAGTCTTGTCTTGATTAACTCCAGGCTGCGCTTAATTAATAACTCTCTATCTGAGGAAATGCCCGGGCTCTAGCCTAGCGAAAAGGGACCGAGAGCTCCTCCTAGCCGGAGCACCTTCTAGTCACATTCCGTTCGTTACACGTTAATTAGTCGAAACTTTGTTACCATATCCACGATTCCATGTTACGGCTATAAAAAGACGAGCAAGGGCACTTTGACGAATTGCGTGGACATACCACATCTTCACATTGTCGTTCCGCATCTTTCGAATCACGCCGTATATCTTACGCGCCACGCATTACTTAGATGTGCTAAGAAATCGCTGAGGCTGTGCTAGATCGCGATGAAGTACACAACTGAATTCTGCAAGGCATTTCTGGCGGACTTTTAAATTTTGTTGTATTTCTGTGGCATTCCAGCCGTTTCTTTTGTATTTGGGACATTCTGTTTATATTTAGACGGCGCGGCGGTATACCAAGCAATTATTAAATTATGGATATGGAAATTGAGCGAAGCCGGAGTCATCTCATTCCGTTCGCGGTGGATCGCTACGTCTTGCGATGCAAAGTGCATAGATTTATTTTTAATTAAATCGAATAGGTGGTTTACGGGTTCCTGATATGTGTTCCATTAATACCCCATAAATCTTATCGTCGAGTCAGATTGAGTGCCGCAGGAAATAGCAGGCATGTGAACAGGTTTATATGTTTTTTTTTTCGTGCCCAACAAAATTGATTTCAGTTTGAAAAATTAAGATATAAATTATACTCATACTACGAAATTGCTAATTGATCCAGAAAGAAAGTAATAAGATTGGAATCCTTTATTGCTGGAACGTATTTTCCCTTCCCTACTAATGTGGATAGTTGACATTGTGCGAAGAATTTTGGCCTTTATTTAAGCCCTTTCATGGATTGGTACAAAGGATTGAGCCCTAATCATATTCCCTTCTTTTTTTCTTTTTTTTTTTTCAAAATATCACACTTTCAAGTTAACATCAGGTTTTTGAAATATGTACTTTGTTTCAAAATATCGTGTGATTCAAACCCCAAATTTCTATTTAAAATTTTTGAAATAAAAAATGAAAGTTTCACATCACTTTTTTCAATAATAAAAATTTAAAAATTAGTGTTTTTTAAGAAAAAAAAATTGTTTAAGAATTTCGCTTCTTACTATGTCGTAAAAATATCGCGTACGCCAGTACTCAAAATAAATACTCCTAGTTACAACTAAGAGTTCTGACGAACTATTACAACTGTGCAAGAATGCATATGCATATGCTCATATCGCATCGGCACTCCACCAGTAATCCTCTCCCAATACTGAAATATGCAGAACTCTAGCAAAGCATTTCTAGTTGTGACTAATTTCTGTTACTCGAAATTCATTCAGCACTGAAAAGATGAAAAGTATGAAACATTGAAGTTTTGCAATAGCTATACAAAAAAAGATTTCCCTAGGGTTCTTTATCTAACATTTTTCTTATATTGGTTCTTTATCTAACATTTTTCTTATATTGGATATTGTTAATGTATTTAGAAAATATTACATATATGTATACACTGACGTCGGAAAACAACAAACATTTCTTCAAATTGGCTTCTCTGCACATTAAAAAATTTCTGTAAAAGTACCATTTTTTGTTTAGTAATTTTTTCTATAGGGTTAATGTAATTTTACAATTAGAACGTAAATTCAAGGGACTAATGTGCTTATTTGCTATAAAATGAAGTAGTGCAGAATTCAATGGGGTTACTTATTATTATGTATTTTATTCTAATTCTGAGCAAAGTTGCTTGATAGAAGCAAGTTTAACGCCGTATTGTTGACGATAGAAGTCAGTTTACGTGATACGTGACAGTCTGTGCTAGTGCTTTGGTCGGTAAGAGTTCATAACGATTTTATGCGAAATATGCTGTATCGACGTTCAAGATGTGTCTGATTATTTAACAAAAATTAATTTTAACAATTTAAACACTAGTGTGAATCCATTGTAATTTTTACATGATTTACGTACATCTGTAAAGTGTAAAAAAGCATGTAATCACTATGCGTATTTATTTGTAACGATTCACACAATATGTATTGTGTAGCGTAGACAACGCAGTGTAATTTTACTATAATTTAAAATGGCATCCTATTGCCTACTTTTAATGTAGTAAAAATTGAGTACAGTGTGGTAGCTTACCATGGATAATTCCATTAATAAAAAACTGCTGTTTGCATGATTCGATGTCGCGTCCTTAGCGTTTAGCTTCATATATCCTTGCGAACAACCAGAACTCTACCAAATTGGTTGAAATATAAGGTGATCTTCAGTGCCACCTACTTTAAGTATAAGAATGCGAAGGGAAGAATGTTACTTAGTATTTAAATTGCTATATTGAAATTGGTTTCAACATCGCCTAGCTTAATCCTAAGCAACACTACCAGATAGGCATGATGCACCTTCTGACGAGTCTATGCCATCCGATGACGAAACAGCTCCTTCGGACCTAGTCCAACACCGTCTTATAAAGTATCCTATCCCTAAAGGTTTTCCAACTGTCATGTCCTCAAGGACAGCGATTAATCAATAGTCGGGGATATCGTGTTGGGGTTTCAATCCACTAACACCGGAAAACAACAAACATTTCTTCAATGTATATGAGGTGATACAGTACTAATTTTCCTAATTCGGAAATTTTAAGAAAACATGTGAAAACTGGTTTTAAAGACTCATTAACTTATATACATGTATTTATATTTTTAAACTCCGCAACATCGTGAATTTTAAAGTTTATTCAGTCTTGATGCAGTACCTACAACTTTCTCAATAAATTTGTATGACTTCTCACAGTTCTGCTTCGGTACTCAAAAAAGATTTTCTACAGAACTAGCTATAGTAAACCCTAATGAAATTGTAATCTAGGAATTATAAAAACCAACCCAAAAGAAAAAACAGATCGAAAAAAAAATTTGAACTATAAAAACCCTGGTCCTAATTTAGTTGATTGTGATCAAATAAAATCTATTTTTTTTTTTTACAACTTGACCAGTTCTTAAGGTTAGTACCATACCAGTATTGGTTTGGATTAAAACTATGTCCAATAAGATGCTCGGTGTTGTATAGCCTGGAGTCTACGATAAAATTTTGGGAAAAACACGATTCCACACTAAACCCGATTGCATCTTTTTAATAAAATTTTTTCACTTAACCAATGAAAAGTTCCGTCAATTTTGGTCCAATGAACGCGAGCATTTATATGATGAAATCATATTCATCAAATGATGAACATGTTCGTCTACTGATAATTTTTTCTTCATATCAATGATGCTACAAAATTTTGATAGATATGGACGTTATTTGATGTGTTTGTCTTCATACTGACAAATTGCTACATATAACTAAAAATCGATATATACTTCCATCATTTGTTGAATTTATCATCACAATAACGAATGCCTACAACTGAACATTGATGGACACTTCCATCATTTTATGAACGTTTCTTCATAGTGAGCTATTGAATTCATACTTTTATGATGGACTCCTTAGGACCGGATGTAAGCAAGCAGGTGGGAAGATGTTATGGACAAACAATTTTGGTTGCTATGTTGCAGAAACCACTTACAATAAAAAACTTTAAAATTGTTTAGATAAGGCTATTATAGAGGTTCATTAAAAAAAATAAACTTTTGATAGGGATTACAATATTTATTTTCATAACATTATTTAATTTATTTTTGTTCATTAATAATTAACACAGTATATTTGTAACTTGAAATATTTTTAAAAAAAACTGAACTGCAACTGCAACTGAAGCAGCGGAAATTATCCTGAGATGTCAATTGATGAAATTTTTCAGGTGTTCAACGATTATTTACATCAATTGATGAGTATTTTCCTAAATTTTATTATGTTCACACTGGAACGCAATTTAAGCAGAATGAACTCTTCCATGGAATGTTCATCAGATGATCGAATTGTTCATCAATTAGAAAACCATTTACAAATTTCTTCATATAATGTATTTTGCATCAAGTTGATGAAATAAGCTTGAAGAAAGGCATTCATCAATATGAAGTATGATTTTTCTTTCAGTGGGACTGGTACCTACAATTCTTAAAAACATAATATCGAAAAAATTTAAAAACATAAAATAGTTAACATGTTAAACATGTGAGGGGAGGAAAAAAATATTTTTTCTAAATTTATATGGTTACAAAATCTCTTCTAAAAAGTATCTACTCATTTTGTCCGAAAATAGAATCCCATTTGAAAAATTTGGTGTTAGGGGTAGAAAAAAAGAAAAAATTAAACTATATTAATAAAATTTCGGACAAATTTTTGTGTGAAGTGGGACTCTTATATTCGGACGGAGGGAGAACTAACTTTCAGTACAGGTTGTTCTACATTCCATGTGATATTACTTACGATGTGATATCATTTCTTTATAAAAGAATTTGCCCTGCGTCTACACCGACAATTTATTTGATTGCCAGGCAATTTTCAGCTAAGCGAGTGAAGTCGAAGTGTCAAGTTGTGAAGCAAAGCAATAATCAAACCTCAAAAACTATTGATTACTTATTTTCACTCATTTTGCGATCAAACCAAAAAAACGTAAGTCTACCTATTGACAAGCGACGCTAACTTTTGCCAAACGATTCGTTTTCTGGCGATATTATCCTCAAAATTGCCATGGCAATGCTGATAGCAATATTGCCATATGCGTTTGGTGCTTCTACACTATCGATTTGTGTATGGTCAATAATGCCGTTGCCATTGCCAGATAAATTGTCAACGTAGACGCAGGGTTAGGCATTACTCAAAGTACGAGATAGACGAGATAGAAGTTCCGCTCAATTTTTTATTGAAATTTTTTTTAAATTTTCCTTTACTTTACAGAAAAATCTCTTTAACGCACTCTCTTTTACTTTCCAGGCGACGATCTCCAAAACGAACTATTTCATCTCAATTTTCCACATCGGATTGTGATCCCGAGAAACTCTCGCAGGACGCATATCGTCTACTTCGGACCGCTCAAAACCTGCTCAACACCCAAGAGCCGGACTTAACGCAACCTAAGCCATCGATCGAAATTCAATATAACACAAATTCGGCCAGCCCACCGCCATCGCTTTCCCTTCAGCACAAGGTCGCCTTGCCAGCGACGTCCAATCAAAAGTCCTGCCAAATAGATTCCGAGTCGTTCTGCATAACGTTTTCGCGTAAGTTGAATATGCGCGAATCGCGTCTTTCGCTGCGCAGCAGCACGGACGGATCCGTTCATTCGACGTCGTCGTCGAAAACCGAAACGGACGAGGAGAATTGTTCGCCACCGATGAAGGAGACTGCAGTCTGCTCGACCGAGGACGAAAGTGGTTTCAGCTCGATAAGTTCCTTTCAGGAAATCGGACTTCCGCTCCATTCGACTATGATCTCGCCTATTTGTCGCTTCAACAATTCGACGTCGGACGATTCGGGCGAATCGACGACCGATATGATTGGCATGGAGAGTCGAAATTCGACGTTGAAAGCTTCCCAAACGAACCTAACGCATCATCGTAGATGGGACTCTGCTCCGGCTGTTCCGCCCCGATCAAACCTACATCTGTTTTCTGGCCTTCCCGGCGAAGAAGCACCCGCTGTCCTTTGGGTCTAAGGCTCGAAGGGCTGCCTCCCGTTTCGCAACGCAACAACAGCGAAAAAATCGCATTATCTAGGGGATGAAGCAGCGCGCATAAATTGCATTTAAAAGTCCACCAACGGCAAAATGATTTGTTTTTAATATTTTTTAATTGAATTTTCATATTGCTGCATGTGCAGACTTTTTAAGTGATTTCAGGCGGTCGATTTGAAATACCTATCTGTCGCCTGAGACAAAATTCGATTTGCATTTCATCATTTTAAGATTTTTTAGTACATAGTTTTGTATCTTTGAGCGGAAGCTTAAGTTATTGTTAGTTTTAACTTTGTAAACGTGTAAATATTTCGCAGCTTCCGCTTGACAATTTCAGATATGAATGTAATTCAATTACTTTTTTCCGATGTAAACAAAACCAACGCTAAACATTTTCGTTTGAGCTTACTCTTGTGCTTAAAAACATTTTTTTAATCATATAGCAGTAATAAAATTATTTTTATGCCGAGAAAATTATCTATTTGTTTTATTTCTTAACGTATGGCTTTCAAAACCCTTCAAAATATCTGTATCTTTTTTCACCTCCATTTTTGATTTCGAACGTCTGTTGAGTTCGCCTTACGTTTGCGGTGTCACCTGCGAAAATCGAAAAAATTTCCTTTTTTTTAAAAAAAAAAGTCCATTTTACTCCTTGGCAAATTTTAGTCAAGTCTTCCAAATTCTTTCCCAATTCTCCGAGTTTTATAAGCAATCCCTTAAATTGAAGGTAGGTACGAGCGCCCTCTTTTCAAATCCGCCAACAGATTTAAGAAAAAATTAAAAATTTGCGACCAGGAGGAAAAGTCGAAAATTTTGAATTTTTTTTCAATGTTTTTGACAATTTTTAAATATCTGTTGAGCTCCTCTTTCGTTTGCGATGTCACGAAAAATCGAAAAAATTTAGGTACTTTTTAATAAAATTCCATGCTCTTGGCAAATTTTAGGATAATTTTTCCAATTTTTCTCAAATTCTCTGAAGACCCCCTTAAATTAAAGGTGGTGGCGCCTCCTTTACAAATCCGCAAACAGATATAAAAAAAAAATTTAAAACTTTCGGCCAGAAGAGAGAAAAGAAGAGTCGCAAATTTTGAATTTTTACCATTATTCAATTTGCGATCGGGTTTTGATTTCGTTTGGATATTTGAACTCACCTTTCGTTTTCAGTGTTATTTGCGAAAATCGAAAAAATTATTTTTATTTTTAAAAAAATGCCATGTTGCCCTTTACAAATTTTAGTCAATTTTTCGAAATTCTCTCGGTATTTGCGTCCAGGAGAAGCAAAAAAGAGTCACAAATTTTGAATTTTTTTCGGCGTATTAGACCACTATTATTTCTTTGTTGATATGATTATAATTCTGTTGATCCCTTTTCTTTGCGCCTCCATTTGCGGAAATCGAAAAATTTTAATTCTTTTTTTCTTGAAAAAATCATTAATTTTCACGGAGCATAGCTTGAATTGAAGGTGTTAGAACTAGAGATGGGTGGTTCATTAGTGAACTATTCCAAAAGAACAGTTTTCATTAAAGTGAATGAGTGAACTGAGTCACTCGTTTTGGTGAACTTTAGTACCTTTCGCCACGTGACATAGCTTGAAAAGGAATGAGTTCCTTTCCTGTGGAAAAGTGAGGACCTTTTTTTTAGGTCATCACATTCACTCTAAACTTCATAACTACTTGCTCTTCGCCGGCGAAGTGATGACTTTTTTTAGGCCGTCACATTCACTCTGAGCTTCAAAAGGAACTGGAACTAGTTCACGGAACAAGTTCCTTCAAGTGGGTGAGTCGGAGTTAACTCACTCACTATAAGGAACTACTTTGCCCATCTCGAGCTGGAACCCATATTCCAAATGCGTAAACATCAGTTGAAAAACAGGCGGTTTATGATCCTTTTATAGAAAAAGAACCAACAAAAAAGTAAAATTCACTTATTGACTTACACAATTCTAAAGCGTAACTTTATTATTATTATTATTATTTGAAAGCTAACTTACCTGCTTATAAGGCTTACAAAGTTAACTGATTAGCGCTGGCTGCTAAGACCTTCGGCTTTTATTTTGTGTCTATGTTTTTCTCGCGTAACTTTTTGGTAGAGTCTGGAACGTTTTTAAAATTGATATTAAATTGAGTAACTACCATATACTGAAAAATTTATGTTTCATAATGTTTTCCTTCCGGTACTATTGCTCATTTTAATAGAAAACATTTGTCTTGAACCAAAGTTCAAGACCTGCCTGTTTTTTAAATATTCGAACATTTTTGATCCGTCGAGCCAGATTTGAACCAGTGATCTATGGAAGCCAGAATAACTGAGCAATAGATAAGATAGGTTGGCAAAAGGAGTTGATATGGTTAAACTCTGTCACTGAAGCCACAGTTTGTCACAATAGGTGACGTCCCCTGGATTTTCTCTCAATCCCTGCGCTTTCAATGAAGTATTTTGCCAAGAGGAATAGTTGGGAAATCCGATGGTTCCATGAAACTCTGACCGAAGTGACGAAGTCTTTTGTGAGCCAAACTTTCATATTCACAGAGGATATGCTCTGGTGTTTCCGTTTCGTGATGGCAGAGAGACCAATCCTACTGAGATACTTCCTCATGTGGTAATGTCCAGCCAGAGCTGCCATTAGGGCTCGAGTATGATGTCTGCTTTCCTGATAATCAGATGTTCTTTTTTTCCGAATGCTTCGCCATAAAAAGCATTGAGTGCCTATTGCCCGGTGCCAAGCCCCAGTGAATGGCTCTTAGCGATTTTTGCCACATTCGGATGTTAATTCTTGCTGTACTTACTGCTATTCGGTATCACACAGAATGGAAAATGAGCAACGAATTTATAGTAAATCTGAATTTCAAGGAATTGAGTCGCATTTTATTGGTAATTGCGAATTCTTGCCTCCGCTCAAGAAGCACTTCTGCGTTCAGCCTCTGATCGAGTGCCAAATTTTTTAAAGATAAAATGACTGAATAGTAGAATCTCTGACTGAATAGTAGAAACTCAAAAAGTGCTAGACTGTTGAATCGTATTGAAACTTGACTGAATAACAAAGGAAATGAATGAATGGCGCCCAGATGTCAAGAGCATTATCATGGAAAAAAAAGATCAGCTTAGTAAAAAAAAACTAACCCAAATATCAATTAAATCAGTTATGTAATGCAGTAAATTTTAATTTCGGAACAATTAATTGTAAAGAACCGTAGGTACGCCATGGAATAATATTTTAATATTGACTAGAGAAGCTGGCCTTAAGTGAAACAAGAAGGAAGATCATTGGTGCATATTTGCAATCTATGGTATAAATACTTTACTAATGGATGAAGCTTTATGTTGCCATGAGAGTGACACTGTGCAGTAATATAAAAGCATAGTGCTAAAGAAAATCAATAAGTAAAAAAATTCCATAAATCATTTTTCTTCATGTTAGCTACATTTTACCTCCTCCAGATGAAACACGAACAGGCTAATGCAATAAAATTTTGGCTATTCATCAAATTCCATCAAATATTGACTTCGTTCGAATACTTCGATAAGCCACACGACCCAAAAAAAAAAGAAACTGACTCGTCTTAAACGTAACGTTTTCCTGACATTGCGCGGTACACTAAACAATTAAAAAGATGCTGCAAGGTAAAATGATAATAGCAACTATCGTACATGAACATTGAGTTAATACATTCAGCAATAATTCAGTCAACGCTCTGCACACAACAGCCAAACTAGCTTTGTAACGAAGGCCACTTCAAAACCTGACCGTTATTTTCAATTGATCTTTGATTGCTATCCAATGGTTCGGGTCTTGAAGTGCTTTGATTTATAGTTAATCGGACAATATTTGAAGTGGTATCTACGCGGAAAAAAAATTGAATTCGGGGGGAAAAAACCGATCGGTAAACAACCTTTGAAATCGCATTGCTCAATTTTCAGCAAAGAAAACTGAAAAAACGGAGCGTTGTACTTTAAATCGTCGGCAGTAATAAATCAAATGATTGCAACTTTCGAGCATATCATAAATTTAACCACATTCATCGATCAGCGCTCTACGGCGTTCCCAATGGGCTAGAATTGTCCAAAAAGGTCATAGAAACGGCAATTTTCAAGAATTTGTACTTCGGAACTCTTTTGGCATTGAAGAGCAATTTTTCGAAACGATCGCAAACGAACCATTGGCCTATAAAACTCCTTGCTGCAGTATTTACGCAGCCTGCAATTAAGGAGATTGCGTCAACTAAATAAGAGAAGTACGTCAATAGATGCTCAACTGATTGAACAGGTTTATAATTGACTATCCTATTATGGACCTAATCGCGCTTTAACTAAACTGCAGACAATTCATCAGGTCTTGAATTTTGGCTTCATCGATTTTATCGCTTCATTAAGTTTGAATTAAATGTAAGTAGGTACTCGTACCTGGCTGTAAGTATTTCAAGGTAGGTAGCCGGTTTATTTTATTTATAAAATATTTTAAACATTATAAATAATGAAATCAAGAAATATAAATTAAGGTGCCGCAATTTTTCGCCAACGAAATCCGCAATCGCCTTTTGAAGTGAAGTGGTATAAATAAAATTCAGGCTTTAAGGCGTTAGTTGGTCGAAGAGCTATTGAAAGTTCTAGAAAATCAAATACCACATGGACAACAGTTCAAAGAATCAGATAACTTTAGACATTCTCCAAATTTTTTTCTTTTAATTTTGTCGGCATTACAATGGTATGGTATGGTATAAGGGGTGGTGACGTCTCCCCAGTTTCTACCCGAACTTTTTTGTCCTCCTCGCGAGTTTCAAGAGCTCAGTTAGGGAACGAGAACGGAGTTCTTCCATCCTCATAACATCAACGCCGTATGTGTACGTGCCCTCCCGCAAAAGAGTACCGACTTCGCCTGCGACTGCGGCAAGGTAGGGAAATGGCCTGCGACTGCCGCAAGGTAGTCAAATCGAAGTCGTTCCGATTCCACTCGTAACGTGTCAACCCGGCTTTAGCTGGACACTCGCCAAAGAAATGTTCAGTTGTGTCGTCGCTCTCCTGGTAAGCAGTGCACATGGGGTCGTCAATGGCCTCGTATATACCGCAATCGTTAATACGTATTAAACTGTTCTCGGTATTAAGTTTATACCGCCTGAGCGTACTAAGTTAATCCACTTTGCATTAAACGTCATATGTGAAGTTGGCATGCAGGTGAAATGCCATATGTTAACAATCCTATTGGTAAATACCTTGGATAAACTGTATGATTTCCCTCGCACTTTGCTGGACTATTGGGTGCAAATACCTGCTACAAATTGAAATAAACGCAGGGCGCCATCTGTGAAACTACTTAAATAGGCGAACCTTAGTGTTGCCATAATGCCATTTCAACTCGCCTTAATTTAGTCTAGTTCTAGACGACATGCGGAACTGGACTAACTTAATACCACACACTTAATACGGCTTTACTCTAAATACGGACTAAGTTAATACCGGTGTATGCGAGGTCAATGATTCTCAATCCGACTTTAATGTACACATGAGTAATGCCCTGTGAGAACACTAAACACCCTTTGGGAGAAGAAGAAAAGAAGCGGTTCGTCCACTTGGTCCCTCAACAATTTTTCTGGTCTGGCCCCCTTCCCGGAAAAGCCGCCATCTCTCAATGTGTGATTGACTCACCCATTCAGCAATGGCATCCCTATCATAGTCAACCGACATACCGAAAACTGATTCTGGCCCGACCATGGCTAACTCCTAACGTATACCTTTGCTAATGCATCAGCTATTTCATTCCCATTTATACCCTGGTGGCCTGGAACCCATATCAGCTTTAAGTCATTGTATCTGTCAACAGAACTCAGCAGTTCTTTACACTTACGTACCATCTTCGAAGAGATGATTGGATTATCTAGGGATTTTAGAGCGACCTGACTGTTGCTGCAAATGCAGATGATCCTGCCTCTCCATTTCTCTCTATAATTCATTCTACTGTCTTAAGGATCACATATACACTTTGACTTAAAGGACCTTGGTCCGATCTGGAACATGAGGATCTGAAACAAAAACAAAAAATGTCAGCGGAGTTGCGTGAAATAGTTTCAGAACTGTTGATTCCCTCGATCCGATCAACAACATGAGGATCTAAAAAAAAGTTAAAAAAAAAGGTCGTGAACCAGTTCCAGAAGTAATTGTTCGTTTCGCCAGTAAGTTTTCTATCACGTGTCCAATTGAACTGCAGTTCACCAAAAGGAGCGAGTTACTTCACTCACTCACTTCAGTGAAGTGTTCTTTTGAAAAAGTTCACCCCTGAACGACCCATCTCTATACTTTCACTACATATTTTTTTGGACCGACTTCGAATTGGTTTTAGAGAACTTTTCTTACCTATTAGCTGAACAAATTAGCTTCCAGCCGGTTCTTGTGGTCACTTTAACCTTGGTACAAACATTTTTATTCCACCATTTTTTTTGTAACCGCAAGACTAAGATAAAACTTGAGTCAGAACCAAATAACTTACTTCACGTATTTTCAGGGGTCCGTCAAAGACTTATGAACCTACATAAATTATAGAGCTCTAAGCCGTTAAACTAGAAGGTGACTTCTATATCAAGTTTATAGGCTAACTTTTATATGTGTTTTAGTCAAATAGTCAAAATTTTCAAATTAGAAACCGCAAATGCGAAATGTTGAAAATTGTTCCACTAAACTGTCTTTGCTCCCAATTCAACAATTTTTTTTTGTAAATAATAAAGTATTATTTACTTTTCTGTTACACATTCAATTAGTAGTTTAAGCTTGAAGAGTAGCTAACAAGTAAGACGAAACGGAGCCCGGTTAAAGATCAAAAACAACCGTTTCTTAATTGCTAAGCTGACAGATACACATGTGATTAGTACCATCAAATTCGGATAATTCATGCTCAGCAAATTGGTCCACACTTAAGCGTCCATTCCCAACTGAACCGGACCAGAAAATCTTAATCGAATCGATCGCGATCCTCCACTATTTTTTATAGGTATCCAATGCAGTTCTAGATACTTGACCGAATTAAAAACCTGTCAGCCCATTTTCAGTGAATTATTAAAGAGTGAATTATTAAAGACCCTAGCAATTGATGTCATCGGTTTTTCGGTTGGCGCGAGATCTTGTCGATTTTTTAATTGATTTTAAATCATGTCAAGGTAGACAGAAAATTCAAAAAGTGCAGCGGACTTAAGCTACTTTTTATAACCACAATTTTTTTTTATTATTTTTTTTTTTTTCACCTGCAGACAGCTGAGTAATTCGATAATAAGAAAAGGTATTCAGTTATGTCGGCACGTTCCGTCGTGATGATAAAACTGCCACTAAATTTCGTCTACATATTCTGGATGTACTTGATCCCATCCATCCTGTCCGTAATGACCTATTGTTGCTTTGACGAGCCACCGAAAAACATATCGTTGAAGGAAAAGCCTAATGTTTTCCTTCACTTTTTTTTTTAATGTACTTTTACGATTTGCATACAAAAGCCAAAACGAAAATTTGAAAACGTCTTTGTCCCGAACCAAGTGGACAAAGTGCTCTTCTCAATACCTACACGCGGCTTTGCCTAATTATTCCACTCAATTCTTTTCAATATCGCGGATTAATGCAAATTTGGGCAAAACTCGCCTCGAGCACTATTTCGCGCGTAAGGTTATCTTAGACACTTCCTGACATTGGCCCTAATCAGTTTGAAATTTGTCGACCAAAATAAGCAAATTGTTCTGGCAATTAATTCGAATAAATGAAAACGGAAAAAAATCACGCATATGAGTAGCGTAGATTCTTCGCCTAACTATTCTGCTACTAAACCCGGTTTGATTTTGATTCGGTCGTCTACTTATCGCTTAAAGCGTGATTTACTGGCTCTGGGATTTTTAATCCATTTCCGCAATTTGTCCCTGATGGAATTCGCCGAGTCGCGTCGTAGGAACAAGTTATGAAGAAATAGCCTCGAATTAAGCGACCCAAACTTATCAATATGTTAGAATATTTGGGAATGATTTGTGGGCGTCATCGGTTGGAAATGGAATGTAATCTGATGAATTACAACTAAAATTGATTATTTGCAAGCGAGCTAGTCCGAATATGACTCGATGAAAATTGTTTGATTATTGCATGCGTACCCGTCAGCCGGCAAACCTCTTATCAATGCCATCGAATTTTCCAAAGAAAACTACAACCTTTCATTAACCAATATGAGTAGCTCTACACACATCTCTCATGTTCCACACATACCTACAACGTCATTTTTTTTAAAGGTCAAAATTTTCGATTTGTCAAGTGACACATCAAATAAAAGGGGAGCTCAAAAGCTGCTCAAAAATTCAAACCAAATTGAAATCCGATCAAAATTGGGGTAGTGGAGGCGTGTGTAGTTCGCGAACGAACTAGTTCAAAAGAGCGTTCCCATAACTGAAATGAACGAACTAGTTCGCAGTCAGTAGCGCTCCTAGTTCGTTTTTCATTGCCGTTCGGAACTCTGTGAGACAATATTCTATACTATATGTAGTATCTTTTTTTTTGGTCGTCATGTTCTACTGATCTTTTATGTTTTTTTTTCATCTTCTAATCTACTGCCCTTTTCTTTGCTCATCATCTTCTACTAGATCCACTAACCTTTATTTGCTCATCATCTACTATACATCTACTGTCTTCAAACTACGACTGCTCATCACTGAACTCCCCTTAAGTAATGATCTATGAACTAAAAGAACGAACTAGTTCGCGAGGGATCGAGAATAGGAAATGGTCGTTCACTATGGTGAACTAGAATGCACAAGCCTAGTAGTGGTGGCCAAAAAAGTGGAAAAAACTCTCCAAATGCAACTCTTCTTTTGGTTCTCCTGGGCGCAAATATTTATTCTTTGGAAATCTGTTTGCAGATTTGTAAGAGAGAAACCCGCACCTTTCATTTAAGAGGGATATTTCTGGTCCAAATCGAACAACTTTTGTAAAATGACTTAAAAACTTGCCAAGGGTACCACCGAATATACTGGAAATCAACGCATTCCAGTCAGATTTTTTGTAAGAGATGAATTTGTAATGAATGAGTAAGTGATGAGTTTGTAAGGCTTAACCAAAGTGATGCAGAGTGTAATTGCTGTAAAATATTCTCGAATGCTCTCTTTGTGCAATTATGGCTAATGTTCTTAGCTTCAGTTACTATTTATGGAAGTAATGGTTTAGAAACTATTGTAAGTAATAATAGAAAGAAATCCTAGACGTTACAGTTTAGTCCAACTGTAAAGGCTTTAGTATCTACTTACGAAAGTAATGGTTTAGAAGCGCGTATGTTATGAGATGGTATAATGCGAAACCTTAACAGTTTTTCAAATGATCTTGGCTTTAGTAACAATTTAGGAAAGTTAATGTCTTAGGGCCAGTTTCACAGTCGAAGTTTAAACTAAAAAATTGACTTAAACTTTGTTGTTTTTTGGGTTTAAACTACGTCTGTGAATTCGGCCCTTAATAGCGAATAAGTAAAGGGATGAAGCAATCATTACCGTTTCATTTTTATTTTATATCAAAGGCCCCATAATTAAATTCAATTTGTTCCGATTGTTCCAAATTTTACAAAGTGCTGTTCATTTGTAATAAATTCCAACAAGTATTATTTATAAAACGGAAGTGAGCAATTTGTGAAGATAGATTATTTTCTTATTTTTATGAATTTTATTTTTCATAGTTCATAGTTCATAGTTTTTATTCTAATGATGGATAATATTTTATTTTTGTTATTATAATTTTTTTTTTTTGTTATAATTTTTTTTTGTTATTGTATGATTGTGAATATTGTTTACGTGTTTTATTTTATTTTATATTCAACTAGCCGCGTATCGCTAACGTTGTTCCATCGCCCCTGTTACTCCCGTCTTTCCCGTTGATCCATCGGTCCTGTTTCTCCCGTTGCTCCTCTTTCTATCGTTGCTCCCATTTCTCCCGTTGCTCCTGTTTCTATCATTGCTCCCATTTCTTCCGTTGCTCCTGTTTATTCCGATGCTTCAGTTACTCCCGTTGCTTCCATTTCTCCCGTTGTTACTGTTACTCTATCCTCTATCCATAATCCTTCATCCACCATTCTCCATCTTCCATCTTCTATCCACCATCCTTCATTCATCTTCCATCCTCTGTACTTCATCTTCCATCCTCTATTCACCAACACAAAACCTCCATCCACCATCCTCTATCCATCATTCCCCATCCTCTATCCACCATCCTCCATCCACCATCCATTATCCTATATCAACGCTAACTAATACACCGAAAACGCAGTATGTTCAAACTGCCTCTAAATCATATGAAAAACACTCAAATGTTGAAATAACTCGCATTCACTCAATTTTTAAATGATTTTGTTAGCGCAGAAACAATCGCGGACGTGCCGTCAACAAATCACCAAAGTTTCATCGCAATCGGATGAGTAGTTTAGGAGCCTGTACGGCACAAATAAACAAACATACATTTTTTTTTATATTGAGATGAAATTAAGAATTTTTTTCTAGATGTTTGCATTTACTATTTGAATCAAGCAAACACGACGCAGAGAATTAATTTTTATTTAATTCATTTTGAGAAAATGATGATAAGGTTCAGAAGTAGACATAATACACATAACAATACCAATTTGTATGCAATAAAAATGGCTGAGTAGTCTTTTCTTCGAGACATCGAGGATTTGCGGTCATTAGGGGTTGACAAATTGGTCATGTTCTGCGCGAAATTGGAGTATTTTTGATGGGATGGAACAGCCCACAAGATCTAAAGGGATTGCAATGGGCCCGTATGGAGCCTAGTGAGCACAGGGTTTTAGCACTGCGCCCCTTCCTAAACCTAAACCTTAAATCTACCTAAACCCTTAGTAGTCCTCAGACAAAGCAGCGCACTAGTGTAAGAGGTAGTAAAAAAATCAATAAAATTAAAAAGGAAAGTTAGTAACTAAAGTAATAAATTGATTAATAAAGAAAATTCAAATGATCAAAATATTAAGTAATACATGCAAATTTAGAGAAAGTTTTTTTTTATTTAAGAAGAAAATAAAAAATATTTTAAAAAATTAATTAAAAAAAAAATACGTATACATGCCACAACAACACAAAACCACTACCGTTCCTTCAAATATTACAATTCTGAAATCAAGAAAATATGAATAAAACTGTAGGTTTAAACATGCGATTTATTTAATATATAAAATTAAGTCAGTTTTTTGGTCGAGCGCGATGAAAATCTACACCTGTGAATCGTTTCCTCCCAAATTTTGCATAGACATTCTCGAGACTACCGGACAGGTCGTGAACATAATTTTATATTCCCGAAATTGGTGGTTCGCGAGTTATTTCAACATTTGAATGGATGAAGTATGGCGGCTGGTGGATAGAGAATGGAGGATGAATGGAGGATGAATGGAGGATGGTGGATGGTGGATGGAGGATGGTGGATGGGGGATGGAGAAAAATGAAACGTGAAAAATGAAAAATGAAAAACGTCATTAATGTCTCCAGTTCTTTGAGCTGAGAAAGTGTACCCGAAACGGGAGTAATGTATAAAAGGGTGTAACAGTGGCGATGGAACAACGTGAAAGTAGCCGCGGTACGTGGCTAGTTTATTATAAAACATAATTACATTTAATTCCAATAAAAAATATTTTTTTTCAATAAAACAGCATTCAGATTCTGTGATAACAATCATGCGACAGTGATAAAACACTACCTTGCCTAGATGCGAAATAAAACGGTTCCGGGGATACAGATGAAAAATATATGAAAGTACCAAATTCAGGGGGGGCGAATGCCCTCCCTGCCTTCCCACAAATGACGTCTCTGGTTGACTTTGTCAGCTGTCGTAAAAATAGTTGAGCTAAGTCAAGACACCAACCAAAATTAATTGAGACATAAACGTGCTTAGCGTCAGAAACGGTTTTAACTATAATATTGATGAGATACATGTAAAGTTTACGAAGCTGACTTGTGGAATAGCTCCTTCTCCTTGATAATAAATAATAAATTAAAATAATTTTTCACATGAGATTCGAGTACACGTACTAGTAATTACAACGGGGTTGTCGATCGAAATATTTTCTATTGTGATCAGACGGCATCTCATCAATCCAGTGCAGAGGAGATTGATAAGATCTCTAAATTGCATCTAAACTTGTGTGGGTTTTGTCTAACTAGAGAAATTTCTACTGCATACGTACGAGTACCATTAATTTATTAATCTCAGTACCTGAACTGTAAAACTTATGAATTGTTTTCTTATCAGCTTGAACACAAAAGGTATATTCCCAGCCGCAGACCCAGCCTGGAGCCATAATCTTTTCAGTTATCTCCGCGTATATTTCATAAGACCTTACAACGAGTCGAAGCGAATCTTGCAATAAGAAGCCCAAGCCATTTTCGTGGCCTTATCTGAAGTAATTCGTTTCGTAAATCAACCTAACATCAGGCAAATAGTTTTGCCTGTACTCTGCACTGTTTTGTACTTTATGCAACTATTTTGTGCCTTCAACTAAGCCACGAAAGTATACGAGTAACTACAAAACAGCAGCATACCGTCACGGTTCGTTTCATTTCAAATCTTTGCTGGCAAATTCGAATATTTTCCTCGTCGATTCACGGCGATTGATCTTTGACTTCTCCGTCAATAGACGGGCTGATTGAAGATCAAATTGAACTAGCCAATGCCCTTAGCGATGCATTTACCTGTCCAGGTAATGGTTTCGAGCAACCGAATTGTAACGATAGCCGAACCATGGGAGAGCCAACAACTCAAATTCGAATGACACTATAGCAGCATGCAAGATGCCATTATTCCGGCGTGACAAGGAGAAGGCTCCCGCAGAGTTGGGAACTGTGCAAAATGTGGGCGGTAATAAAAGTTTATTAGACGTACTCGTTATTTGCTGTAGCGTGTCTTTAGCTGGCTGGGTTTTCAATGGAACCACAGTGTAATAAAAATGCAGATTGGATTGGGACGATCCTTAACTGGTGTTACAAAACCATCAACTAGTGATAAGAGCAGAGTTTCCCACGTACCAAAAACCGATTGGAACCACACCGCTGCACTTCTAGGCGGTGCACAGCCTTTGAATTTCCGCTAAGAAAATTAACCTCGAATCACTTGAGATACTATTTCATAAATCGCATTCTTAAGAACCTTTCACCTGCTTCTGTAGAACGGGAAGATGCCGCGCACGCAACAATAGGCACTCGAATTCAAACAATGCACCGGTCCCATGCACTCAATCCGTGGGGGTAAAATTACCTGAATTTTGAGCTTCTTTACGATGGAAACTTGAATCCCAGTTTCAGTTCCAGGTACACACATAGGTAGACAATGAGTGGGAAGATGTTCAGTATGTGGAGCTGAATGTTTCATTAGACACCGACTTACATAATTTATGAATGGGATCTTCAATTCGCTCTGTCGGCGGTTTATTGAGTGAGAAACAATTTACAGTTGTTTTACTTTAATGTGGGAACTAATTAATTTACTAAACGATTTATGCAAACTGTTTCTATTTGTTTCGAGCCGGTACTTGTAATGAGACACCTATGCATATGTAACACATTTCAGAAGGGAACTAGCTTCCATTAACATGCTTTAGAGAAGGGAAAATATGACTATAGCTTCGGCTTAACGGTTACTTCACATATTTCATAATTTGTTGACTATTTTGATTAGGATCAAGAAAAAAAGATTGCACCATTGGAGGGGTGGAAAGAGGGAGACCCATCTCTATAATTTTCCAAGAAATGTGGCTCAACTATTTTGCAATTCAGGTTCGTTATAAGATTTGTTAATCACTACCATAGATAGTGCAAATCCGGCTCGACTGACTAAAAATTATTTGATTCTGCGGCTTTTAAATTATAAAAAATCGTGTCAAGGAAGTAGTTCCTTGGCGAGTGGGGACCTTTTTTTTTGTAGGTCACTCCGAACTTGAAAGGAACTAGTTCCTTCGTGAGTGAACTGCGAACTACAATAACGAACTAGTTCGCAAGGGCTGACGAACTAGTTCGTGCGCGATCACTTAGGTGAACTACAGTAGCCTGCAGTGAAACGTAGATTCAGGCGTCCTAAAAATTAGTTAGCGCCTTTGAAAGAAAAGTCCTCAGAAGAATGCTCGGACCTGAGAGGGAAGACTCGATCTGGAGAATAATACAATAGAGAATTGTATGCCATTTTCCTTGGATAAATTAGTACCTCAAAACTCTTAATATTATCAGTCGATGCTTACAATTCAGGATTATAGCTGTTAAGATTTGATTATCTGTTCTCTAAATTAAGTAGTCTGTGTTGATGCAAAAAGAATAAGAAGAAATTTATCATTCATAAGTTACAGAACTGAGCTATACAGACCTAGGAAAAAGGCAGAATTTGTGAAAAAGTATACAACCCCCTTAGGGATCGAATATCAAAAAATTCTGAAAACACTTTCTATGTATTTATATGAAGAATCCGTAGAATAAAAATGAATTAAATATTTGAGAAGACCTAATAGATATGACGAAAATTGTGAAAATATATACATTCCATTTTCACTGATCATTTTTTCGGCCCCCCTTCCGAACGTCAATGAATATTTGAAGTTTTTTTTAATTGAATTAGTTTTCTAGATGATTTACATACACATACTGTGTTTCAAATTTTTAGCATATGCCGTTCTACAGATAGGAAAAAATATTCCCCACTCCCATACCATTATAAAGTACTTTAATTTTAAAAAATAATAAAGTAAAATTATATTTTTCAATATGCTCCTTCTATAGCTACTCCACTACAAAGTTTTATTATAGGTTCTCGACGTAAAAATATCTGTCCTTTTTCCTTTTCACCGTCCTCATCTTCACCCTGTACACCCTCACCCCAAAAGTTCTCCTCTAGGGGTCTATTAGGCCTACTTTTGGTAAAAATGTTAAGCATCTACCTTGAATTGTTCTTGAGATATAAGACATGATTTTTTTTAGAAAAATTCGTATCCCCTCCACTTTCATGATCCACCAAACCCTTAAAAAGTTGTACTTTCAACATACTTTATTTGTTAACCGTTATATAGGTACAAGCCGAATATTATTTGTCTAGTACAATAGGTTCGTGAGATATCGTAATCTAAAGTTTTTCAGCCCCACCCCCGTACGCCACTCAAAAAATTCCTATCTATTCTCCTAGTATACCAATACATATATACAGATATTCGTTTAATTTTAACCGTTTAGAAGAAATGGATCTTAGAATGTGTTGATCTCGGCATTTTTGCGATTCGGACGCATTATTTTTACCTCCACTCCCACACCCCTTCACTTATATTGACAATTTATATGCAAATGGGTCAACTGTTGAAGCTCTATATAAATTCCAAGTTTCAGCTTTCTAGAATAAGTGGCTGCTGAGATCTAGAAACCAAAATTTTTCGTTTAAAACGCACTCCTCCTCCCTTCTCACCTCTTAGAATTTGGCACTTCAAGGGGATTACCCAGTCTATTCGTAGAAAATCCAATATTTAATATCTCAATGCGTTCTCAGCCTTCAAACGATTTTGCGTAAGTCGACGCCAGACGGCGTACGGCGGACAGACGGACCGAAATGTTTTTTTTGCTTTTTTCGTATTTACTAATTGTGAAACTAGAAAGAAATATTTCAGAATAGCAAATTTTTTTTTTAAATCGATCACAACATGTAGGTGGTTTACATGCCTATTCAGGACCGAGTCACAAGTCAAAAAGTAGGTCAAGAGTCTCAATTTTGTATGAATTTTGAATTAATTGAGACTCTTTTGATATGAGACTCTGATCCTGAATAGGCCTGATACTGTATTATTAGAAAATTATAAAGTAAAGTTTATCTCTTTTGAAAAATGGCTACTCAACTTCCGTGATCTAGGGGAAGGTGCTGTACCTCGGTCCGGATTTTACATTAACCCTTAGATCTATTGATCTAATAACAAATGAAAATTAGGGAATAGAACATATGCAAGCTTATTTGTTTTGCCACCAAATTAATTATAGCTGGAACTGCTGTGAGTAAATTTGACGGATCCTGAAACGGCTTTTGGAGTGAATCTCAAACAGTTCAAGGTACAACTGTATGTTGTACCTCGGTCCGCTACTAGAATAATAATATAAATAAGCAACTTTAGAAAAAATTTTGTCTAGCTGAATAAACAGTAGTGTAACAGAAGATTCGCTGCTGTCTTCTTCAAAATCCCCTACTACCTCTGCAGGTGCAATTTCAGCAAGAAAATCTCTTTTTTAAAATAATAAAATCAACGAAGAAAATTGGTTCTTTGGAAACTGTACTGACCTTGGAACGCAAACCAACCGCAAATTGTATGAAGATTAAAAAACCGAAAAAAAACCCGCCCGTTTGAAATCAATGAATGCCAACCGGAATACGTAACACACCGCTGGTGCCATCTATTGGAAAGACAAAGCCGGGCATTACTTATCCAATGTTTGTACAGCACCCGAGATATGTAGCAAATACGCATACCGCTTTACTAGGCTATGCCTTGTCACCCGAAAATCGTTGGTGTCAAAACAACTGTCAAACTTGACATTTTTGACCGAAGTTCCGCACGTCCCGGCAAGAACAAAACACCGTCAACATGGTACGAAAATTGAAATATCACGAACAAAAACTGCTGAAAAAAGTCGATTTCATCACCTGGAAAGTCGACAATAGTGCGCAAGAAAACAAAGTGCTGCGAAAGTATCACATCCGAAAACGCGAGGACTATTCAAAGTAAATTGCAACGACATAACCAAACATTTCGTCTAATTTGTTATTAACTCGGTTCTTTTCTCGCAGATACAACAAACTATCGCGTTCCGTACGAGAACTAGCGCAGAAAATCAGCGAGCTCGATTCGAAGGATCACTTCCGTGCCGAGGCGAGCGCCCAGCTAATGGAGAAGCTGTACGCGCTTGGTCTCATACAGACCAAATGGGACCTGGAGAATGCCGACAAAGTTTCGGCCAGTTCGTTTTGCCGGCGCCGACTTCCCGTCGTCATGGTTCGACGTAAGTTTCACGTTTTAATTTATTTCATTTTTGACCACATCGTGTCGTTTTCCGTAGAGAAACTGTCGCAGAGCGTTAAGAGCGCCACCGAATTAATCGAACACGGTCACGTTCGCGTCGGACCGGAAATGATCAAAGATCCGGCGTTTATTGTTTCGCGAAATTTGGAAGACTTCGTGACGTGGGTGGACGGATCGGCTATTCGGAAGCACGTTTTGGAGTACAATAATATTAGGGACGACTTTGAGTTATAATAAAAGAGTTTGTGGTAAATTTTGAGTGTTTTTTGCTTTTTGTTGGGAATGGTGGCGACCGTGTGTTAGGAGTCATGCCATCGTACACCAGATTACTATATTATTTAATGCATTAAAATTGAAAAGCTGTTCGTTTTTGTAGTGTGAGGAAGGTGCAAGTTTTCTTGAAAATGGAAAGGTGGTGAAGCACTGCACTGCAGCTGTAAAAGTCGTAAGATAGGCGGAGAGCTGCCAACGTTTTTTCTTAGACCATTTCTTGAGTTGACTTTCCTGAAGAAATATTCTAGCCCTAGAATGGATGCGATGCCATCTCCCTGTTCCAACTTAGCGTCCGTATTGAAGCTTCCAGTCAAGCCACCAAGGGCTCCTACAAAAAGAGGCATCAAACAGGTCCAGGGTTCCCGACTTTTACCCAGAAAATAATAAAGTTACGCTCAGACGGTTATAGCTCCGGTTCGTGCTCTTTTCGATCGTTATTTTAACATTTGATTGATAATGTTTTGAAAACATCGTTTTCGAATGACCTGGAAGCAAAAAATTAAACTAATACTATCTTAAACACTATTTTAAACTGGACTTCTAAATCAGGCGCGAAAATATCAATTACAAAATGTAGACATCTCCATACATGTCATAAATCAAGCTGCAACACTTTCATGATTACGGTGGGACACAACACCATCGAAAACGTTAAATACACAGTGCGACAAATAAGTTTCGAGACTACAATATTCTCCCCCAGTTTCACTTACACTTGTTACAGCGGTTCATCAGTGATTCAAATGCTAGTTCTAGTTCATTTTGAATTGAGTTTTAAATAATTACTAGTATCAGTTGCAAATGTTTTGTTCGCAACTGTATATGCTTACTGTGAGGTCAGCAGAGGGAGCCACATGAACGAAATTGTTTTTCATTCTTAAATCGGAGACTAACCATTACAATAAAAAAATAAAACTACAAAAAATATTGATGTAGCCTTATTTTATAGCGCTTTTAAAAAGAAACCTTTAAATGGGCCACCCTATATATCCGAAATCTACAGCACCAAATTACGTATCTATTTCAAGAACTCATAACGAAGCTACAAAACAAAGGTTGGGAATTGCTAACCGACGGATCACAAACAGTCGACGGAGTTGGATACGCAGTTGTCAAGCAAAACCAGCAAATCATTGCTCACGGACTACTCCATCACTTTTGCTCGGTTTTTAAAGCAGAGGTTAAAGGAGTAATAGGTGCAATAGACTACGAAATTAAAAAATCTGCCAACAATCTGGGCGTAACTTTATTATTTTTCCGGCAGAAGTAAGGAACGCGATCAATTCTGAAATGCGGTGTAGGCTACTATGTGACTGAAAACTTATCAAAAAGAACAAGATCATGGAAGTGAAAATCTGATTGGATCTGAGAGATATGGAATAGTTTCTGAAAAAGTACACAATCACTTTACACCCCCTTAGGGGTAAATTTTCAGAAAATCTTGAAAACACTTTCTTGGTACTCATATGGAGAATACATAGAATAAAATTAAATTCATTATTTGGGACGAGGTAGTAGATATGTCGAAAATCGTGGGAAAATATGCATTCTATTTTCACAGATAATTTTTTTTGCCCTCCTTCTGAACGCCAATAGATATTCGTTTTTTTTATTCAAAATTATTTTTTTAGTTGATTTAGATATACACACCGAGTTTCAACATTGTAGCTTAAGCCGTTCTATATATAGAAAAAACACCTACCACTTGTACCACACTACCCTTAGGGGTCGAATTTCAAAAAACCTTGAAAACACTTTCTAGGTATTCATACGAAAAATCCGTAGAATAAAAATGAATTCAATATTTGGAAAGACCTAGTAGATATGACGAAAATCGTGAAAATATATGAATTTTATATCTATTATATTTACAAATAATTTTTTTTGCCCCCCTTTCTAAACGCCAATGAATATTCAAATTTTTTTTTATCACAATTACTTTTCTAGTTGATTTACATATACACACCGAGTTTCAACTTTCTAGCATAAACCGTTTAATAATTAGGAAAAACACCCCCTACCCCCGTAGCATACTACCCTTAAAAAAAAAAATATTTTTCCAACATTCCGCTACTATAGCTCTATCTAAATACCAAGTTTAAGGCTTATATCATTACAGGTTCTCAAGATATAAGCATCGGAACTTTTTCCTTTTCACCCTCCCCCACCCTCCCCCTCTTCACCCTCAACCCCAAAACTTTTTTCCCTACTAGGGTTTAATTAGCGCTACTTCTGGTAAAAATTCTAAGCATCTATCTTAAACTGTTCTTGAGATATGAAATGTGTTTGATTTGAAAAATTCTCATCCCCTCCACTTCTATGCTCCACCTCCCACTTAAAAAATTTTACTTTGATCAATCTTTTTTTGTCAACCTTTACACCCAAACCAAATTTTATTTTTCTAGAGCAATTGGTTCATGAGATATCGTAATCTTAAGTTTTTCACCCCCCACCCCCATACACAACTTCCCCCACCCAAAATTTTTCTTCATTCTGTTCTCCTAGTATAACTACAAATATGTTTTAAGTTTGAATGGTGTGCCATTAACGGTTTAGGAGATATGGATTTTAGAATGTGTCTATCTCACCTTTTTTGGGTTTCGGACGCATTACATTTCCCCCCACTCCCACACCCCTTGATCAATATTGACAATTTTTCTGCAAATGGGTCTACTATCAGAGCTTTATAGAAATTCCAAGTTTCAGTTTCCTAACATAAGGGGTTACTGAGATCTGGAAAGCAAAATTTTCGGTCTAAAACACTTCCCCCTCCTTCCCCCTCACACCCCCACCCCTAAAAATTTGGTCACTTCAAGGCGCCTACCCCGTCTATTCGTTAAAAAAATTTCAATTTAATATCTCAAAGCGTTTGGCAGCTACGAGCCTCCAAACGATCTTGCGTACGGCGTACGGCGTACGGCGGACAGACGGACTGAAAATTTTTATTGCTTTTTTGTGTCTACTAGTTATGAAACGTGAAAATAAAAATTTTGAGGGTAGCAAATTTTTTTTTTTTAAAAATCAATCACAATACTTAATTATTAAAATAATAAAGTAAAACACCGGCAAATTTTTTATATGCACGAAATCATTTTGCAAATGAAATAAGAAACTCAAATTATGCTGGATTTCAGGACATGTAGGGATCTTAGCAAATTAATGCGTCGACCAAGCAGCTACATGTGCCATAAAGGCACCACTATTAACAGCCGACACCACTTCACTAAAATACATAAAGCGCAAGATAAAAGAATGTTTTAACATAAAGGAGCGGGGACTACGGCCACCCAGAGTAAATTTTTATCCAACCTATGTCAACCCGTCCAAAGAATCAATATCAATACTCGGCTCACTTTCACGAGCGGATGCAAAAATTATCAAGCGCCTCAGATTGGGTCATACCAAGCTCAGTCACCTAAATTTAATTTCGAAGGACCCACCACCAATTTGTGATTTTTTTTTTTTACGGCCGTCGTTATAACTTAGGGGGTCACCCTTTAATGCGATTGCTCAGCTATAACGACATAGGGTGGGGATAAAATGATGTGGTAGGGGATTTAGGGTGGTGGAAGAGGAGGGAAGCGTCTAAAGTGTCGGTGGACGGTGTTTTTGAGCTGCTGAAGGTTATACTTATCAGGGCTCGCAATGCGTTCCACATTAATGATTTTCGGGTGATAAATTCACTGCCTAAATTTCACTGTTCTCCACGAATGGGGCTGAACGGTATACTCGAGTGCGCGTAAAGCTTGACGAGTGTTACGGGGGGCGACTAAGAGTGGAGGAATAAGTTCTTTTAGTTCCTTACTACATTTACCATGAAAATATCGGTAGTAGATACTAAGCACTCCGACATTACGGCGATGCTTTTAAGAAAGTCTATAAAAGCTGAAACGGCTTCGTCTCCAATTAGTCGGAACGCATGATTTGAGCACGATTAAGAAAGGCTAAATGGGATTTAGGGGCCCCAGCCCAGATACGCGAATTGTACTCAAGACGTGGTCTGATATATGCCTTGAAGATTGTAGCTAAATCCGCTGAAAAGTATTTCTTACACTTCCGCAGAATTCCAACGCGTTTAGAAGCATCAATTGCGACATGGAAGATGTGTTGGCTCCAGTTTAGGTGGTTGTTGATTTTTACACCTAGTAATTTGAAGTCATCAGAAGAAGAAATTTGTACGCCACCAAAGGATATACTTGGTACCGACGTCGGAACATCACGTTTAAGGGATAGATGGCAGGACTGTGTTTTGGAGGCATTGAACTCTACTCTATTTTTCTTGCCCCAGTCCAAGATGAGATTGAGTTCAATGAGCCGAATAGGTTGAGAAGGGTGGACTGAAGCACATTGCCACAGTCCAACACGAGAGATCACTGCGGATCCATTGTGTTCCAAGTGAGCCGAATAACTCAGTGCGTTGCAAGGTCACCAAAGTCGGACGTGCCACTGCAGCCGAGTCGAAATTAAAGGCATTGTCCAATGTAAGTACTATCATCTGCAAAACTATGGATTGGATTTATAGTTGACAACAGAAGGTCGTTCATAAAATTGAGAAATAGGGCGAGAGATAGAACTGAGCCCTGGGGTATACCGGAATCAATTGGAAAGGAGGATGAAGTTATTCCGTCTAATACAACTCGTATTGAACGTTTACAGAGAAAACTCTCAATCCATTTAAGAAAGGTTGAACTTAAGTCATTGGTGCCAAACTCTGTCAAACGCTTTATCAATGTCAAGGGCAAGCACTTGACCTTCACCAAATTTGTGAATGCACGAGTTCCAGCGTTCCGTTAGCTAAACTAAAAGGTCACCTGTAGAACGACCGGAACGGAACCCATATTGGCGATCGTTGATCAGATCTCTGTGCATCGGGTACTTGATTATTTTGCGATTGACAGCAGTTTCCATTACTTTTGCGAGCACGGATGTAATGGCTATTGGGCGGTAATTAGCGGGATCCGCTTTATTTCCTTTCTTGGGAATTGGTTGGAAATTCGTAACTTCCCACATCTGATGAAAGCACCCAGAAGAGTATGAAAGATAAAATAGATTGCGAAGCGGTTTAGCCAGAGAGGAAAAGCATTTCTTGAGGACTATGGGGGATACCATCCGGTCCAGCAGACTTATGGATCATTGCAGAGAGTACTTAACTTTCATCATGTATCATGTACTCGAATGTCCAAATATTTTCAACAATGAGGTTAAGAGAAAAATTGAATACCTATAATAATAGATAACTGTTTAGCTATTTTAAAAATAATTAAGAATTCGAACCCTTCTAATAAAATTGTAGAAACTATGGCCCTTTTTTTAAAATATAATAATATTTGAAACCATATTAACGGGGTTTGCATCAGACGGGTTAATGGCACGAAATGTTTCTTTAGTCTCTGTTGTCCCTGCAAATGGTGGGTCATCGTTCATGACAAACCATTCCGCCGTTGTAGGTCATAGGTCGGAAGGTACGCAACTTCACTCATTAAAGTGCAGCACTGAAGAGGCAGTAGAATTGGTTAACCGAAGTATGACAAAAACGTTGAAACTGACGACGAATATTCAACCGCTTTCACAGCTCAAAGCAACTGATTTCTTCCCCAAAATTCCCACCTCAACAAAACGCAGTCATGTTTTTTTATATTGTAATTTAGTTTTGTTTTATTAAATGGAATTCCATAAATCATTGACCGATGATGATACATAAAATTTGTATTCTTGATTCTACTACACCTACACACACAAAATTACATTCCAATGCTGCGCGTAGTAATTGATGAAATTGCTTAGTATATAGTCGAATTTTAAAAGTTTCTCCGTAATAATTCTTTTACAATTGTTTTTGTTATTTAATCGTCGTCTTTAAAACTATCGCAGTTAAATTTAAACAAAAAATCAAAACACTTATTTTACTTCAACGCTTTTCTCGTCAGCTTTTACGGCTGCATCGGTCTTTTTCGCTGCAGCTGCTTCACTTTTCTTAATGGCTGCATCACTTTTCTTAACGGCTGCATCACTTTTCTTAACGGCTGCATCACTTTTCTTAGCGGTTGTGTCACTTTTCTTTGCGGTCGTTTCGCTTTTCTTTTCGATCTCTTTTTTCGATTTAACGGGAACGACAACTTCGTTGGCTTTCTCTTCGATTTTTACTTCGACCACAGCATCTTCTTCGGTGCCGTTACCGTTTAATTCTTTCTGTTTTTGTTTTTCGCTATTTTTGAAACGATCGAACCTGAAACAATGCAATTTAGTCGAATCGAAAAATGATTAAAAATCGAAGCGGGGAAATGGTGAGGGGGTGCGATTAAATACTAACCTCTCGATGTTAATGTTCAGGACAGATCCGTCCTCTTCGTCGTCTTCGTGATCACCGTCCGGTCCAACTTCACGCAATAAGTCACCGAGGTCCTTGTCGACATCTTCCCAGATCTTATCTTCGCCGCCTTCTTCGTTCTCTTCGGCATTTTCGCCGGCTTCTTTTTCCGCAACAGTTGCTGCTGCTTTCTCGGCAATCTCCTTCTTCTTTTCTTTAGCTTCTTTCTGTCGTCGCTGAATACGTTCGGCTTCGAGTCGCAAATTTTGATCTTCCTTGAAGCGAACGAATGCTTTCAAGTGACTACGCGTTCCGCAGTGCTTCTTGACCAGTGCTTCCTCGTCATCTTTGAACGGGAAATAGTAGCGACACAGATCGCAATAGAATACTTCGGTTTTTTTAACATGTTCGGCGCCAACGTTGATCTTGTCTTTGCCATCTTCGCCTTCGTGCTTTTCATCGATCTCACCGCCGTCGATTTCGCCAACCGAATCGACTGTCATGAAATTGGTGAGATCGACTTCTTTTTCGCCATCGCTACTCTCGCTATTTGCCGACTCATTGTTGCGGGCTTTACGCTGAAAATCGAATGGATTTTACGGTAAAAAAAAAACTGGTTAGGCGCGTGCAAAATCTTACCTTTATATGTTCCAAGGAGCATCTGTGCGTTTCGTATACCATGGGGCTCTTGTAAGCAATGTGACACGTGCTGCAGTACGGCATGAGGAACTTTTTCATGCTGCGATGCGATTCGGACAATTGATGCTTGGCTTTCGGCTGGCGATAGTTCAATCGGCACAATAAGCAATACTGCGACTTGCAATCTTCCATGTCGTCCTTGGCGTTCTCTTCGATATCGCGCTGGGCATTCCGTTGCGTCAATCGCATGTGAGCTAGCTGAGTCTTCTGTCGCAGTGCCAGACGGCGCATGGCGAGCTTATGATTTCGCGAGTACAGGTGATTGCTGTATTCCTGTTTGTAGCATACATAAAATTTTTACTGCCAAGCATTTTAGGTTTACGATCGAATTACCTTGAAGGTTAGACATTTGGCGCGACAATGCACACAAGTCAATTTGATGAATTGCTTTTTGGGTCGTCGAAGTTTCAAATCTCGCTTCGATTTGCTCTCGATATCGTCGTCTTTCTCTTCGATATCGTCATCATCCTTGTCGTCAAGAAGTTCGTCGTCGGTACCAATCTCTTCTTCATCTTCATCTTCGTCTTCCTCATCGTCGACGTCGTCGTTCGTCTTACCTTCCTTATCTCTCTTCGGTTCCTTCTTCGTAACCTTTTGTTCCTCACCCTTTTCTCCGTCGACGGTCTCATCTTCATCGTCCTCCTCCTTTGTCTTGTCCTTTTCTGCATCGTCGTCATCGTCTTCGTCGTCGTCGTTTTTCGACTCATCATCTTTCTTATCGCCTCGTGGTTTCCGAATTACTTTACGAGGTCCCGGCACATCTCTACGTTTGTTACGCAGTGAACTATTTTGAAAGATTTTTGTGGGGGGGGGGAAGGGAGGATAAAATTTGATTTTATAATTCTATTTGAAAAAAATACACAGAGAATGGCATATTTTAGTTATTTGTAGAGGAGCAACATTGAAATTGCTCGCTCTATCGCCAATATTTGATTTTGCTCGTGTGTGAATTTCACTGAACAGATCGATCGTGTGTTTTCCACACTGCTCCAAGTTCTAGTTGTGAGTCGCTAGTTGCAATATTTTCCAACTGAATATGTTTAGGTAGTTATGAAAGAAAGTCTGGCCGATCGTAAACGAGACGTTTATCGCATCGCGCGGTCATACGAGCAAGAGGATTAATGTCATTTGTAATTTATCATTGCAGTGTTCAATCAAGGAACCGTGGTAGCAGGTCTCTCTATGAATCATTCGAAAGCAGTACCAACCGGTAACAAAGCACAAGGATATCTACGCCAGCTCAAAAAGCTTCATCCTTTTATGCAATTCTCCAATTCACCCCGCGCGCATTGCAAAATCAAATTAATTTGACTCGAATTAAAATGACTGTTGGATCGATCGGTCGGTTTTTAGTTTCTCAGTTTACGGATACACAACACACGGTTACGATTCTTCAGAGAAGTGAAATAGGAAAAAAGATACTCTACCTCGTCAGCTTGGCAATTTTAATTCTTCGTGCTCTGTCTCTCTGATTGGCCAGCAGCAATTTCTTTCGCATTATTCTCATATCGGTTGATTCTCGGGTATTTCGAACGATCCGTAGACTGCTGCCGCCGCGTATACTGGATCCTCTAATATGGCTCGAAGCTCCGCCCCGAGGTCTTATTATGCGACCACTACGTGGTGGCAGACTCTTCGGGGGTCCCATCGAATCGTTGGCGTTGGAATGTCGATGTGACGACGAATCGTCACGACGATACGGTGCGGACGATGATCGAACTGTTGGAGGCGGCGGTGTTTGACGGCTGCTGCGACTCGACTCATTCCGACGATATGTTGTTGAATAGCTTGAGCTTGGTCTTGAGTCCTATATTTGAGGAGAGGAAAAATTGGTTGTTTTTTGTTTGTTTGAACTTTTGAAGGAGACCATAAGAATTTCCAGTGAGATTTGATTTATATGCTTTCACATCACATTTGGATTTTATATTTTTTTTATTTTATTGATTTTATAGAATGTCATCAACCAAGAGAACTAACTACCGTTATGGTTTGTCCGGTCCTCGAGACTTCAGAATCGGAAGTTTACCAAGATATTTCTTTATCTATTACATGGAAATTGATTGAAATTTGTGCGTTTTCAAATACACGATTGTGGGAGTGAGTGTGTTTAGTCCTTTAGCACTTTGTACACGATTAAAATTTCCTTTCAATCTATTTCCCCAATTGCATTTCATAAAATTTCTAGTTTTACTCTGGCTCCGCAGACATTTCTAGAATTTTTGTCTGATGCGGTTTTTTTTTATATAGCTTTTTTTCTTATTTCTATTCGTGTAAATACAAAACAATGCAAATAGTAATTAAAAATCAACGTAAATTAAAGTTATATGAAAGTTAGGACAAGAAGCATCATCGCAAATAAAAGATCGAAATCGAAATTTTGAATGAAAGAAAATGAAAAGCTTACCTCATGACGCGATCGTTTACGATCTGGCGACGAACGATCTCGTGAGGAATTCTGCAAAAGAAACGACGAAAAGGTTACATAATCCGGAAGCAATATTCGCTTGCGTCACAAACTTACCCTATAAGATCTTTTGTGATCTTCGTGACGATCGGAATTATGGCGTGTTGGAGCCCGATCACGATTACGAGAGTCGTAATTGTAGCTTGATGAGCCGCCACTGTATGATCCACGGGAACTGCTGTAGTTGAAGCTGCTACGTCCCGATCCGGAGCGATAATTAGAGCCGCCCGATCCTCGATAGCTAGAACCGCCGCGTCCTCCTCCACCTCCACGACCGTAACCTCTTCCACGAACCATTCTAAATACACAATAATTTTTTGTTATTAGATTGTTGTAGATGACATGTCGTTTTTCACTATGAAGTGAATTTACTTGCGTCCCTTTGTCTTAAACTGCCGTCAGGTGGCACTAGGGTATTGGGTATTGAAATATAAATACCCCTACATTTATTCATGGAATCATTTCAGTTTTGGAATTCATTGTGATCGCACAGAAAAAAAATGGACTAGAGTAAAAACGGGTATTTTCCCTTCACACTTTACATTACTCGGTAATGTGAAAATACCCGTTTTCGCCACATCACAACGGACTCAACCGAAAACATTAACAGACCTTTTGGAACGGTAAACAAACGAACCATACAGGCTTGAAAAATTTCAACCAGAAGATATGACCACTCCTTCTCGGATCATTGCTACCTCCAATTTAATCTGAAAGATTACAAACCTATCCCATCGGCCTTTAGAAACTACAGGAGGACCGACTGGGTCAAATACAGGGAAACTCTTAGCGGCTTACTCCCACACACACCGCCACTCGAACCGAGTAGCTCAACTGATCTCGACGGTCTGGTTACCACCTTAACGCGCGCCCTAAACGAGGCAATGTCGAACTCTTGTCCTGAGAGCAGGCCAAGAGGGAGACATAAGCCGCCATGGTGGAACGCAGAACTCGGGGCTCTTAGGAAGTGCTGTAGGCAATGGTTCAACAAAGCCAAGAGCACCAAAGACGTTTGCGACTGGGACTCCTACAAAGGATCACTTCGCAAATACAAATACGAACTGAGAAAGGCGCAACGTAATTCCTGGAGAGTCTTCTGTAGTGAGATAGAAGGTTCCTCCGAGGCATCGAGGCTCCGTAAAATTCTCTCCAAAAATCCAACCACACCATGAAGAGACCGGACGGATCTTGGACTACCTCAAGCAGGGAAACCACTGATCTTCTTCTAGACACCCACTTCCCTGGTAGCTCGCACGTTGAACCGGAGCGGGTAGGCATTACAAGAAACCATGCACCGTTCAACTCGGATGCTCTTATAACAGAGACCAAGCTCCTCTGGGCGATAGAGGGCTTCAAACCATTTAAGTCTGCGGGACCGGATGGAATTATTCCCGCTGAAATACAGCAGACCTCGGATATAATTCTGCCTTGGCTGAAGGTTATACTGAAAGGCTGTCTGGATCTAACCTACATCCCTACAACATGGATGGAAGTTAGGGTGGTTTTCATAGCGGGAAAAAGCTCTCATGTATGTCCTAAGGATCTCCGACCTATCAGTCTATCATCCTTTCTTCTAAAAACATTGGAAAGACTAATGGATGTATACATCCGCGACAATCTGGACAAGCGATTGCTATCAACATCACAACACGCGTTATGGAAGGGGAGGTCTGTCGAAACGGCCTTACACTCGCTCGTGCGCTCCATTGAGAAATCTCTCAGCATTAAAGAATACACCATGGTTGCTTTTCTTGATATCGAGGGGGCTTTCAACAACGTCAGACCAGAGGCAATCCACCTCAATTTATTAGTGGAATCCGACTCACGCCAAACTGTTAGGGGCATTACCAGCAATTTGGCGAACACCACTCGACAATTTGCCGGCACTTGCAACTTCCAGCTTGGAAAAATCAAAATGTTTGATAAGTGGGTTCCGCATGAACTTACAGAGCCAAACATGACGCTTCGATTGGAAATTTGCAGTTCCCTGCTCGCCGGAAGAGAACCGATCAGTTTTGAAGAATAGGAACATGTGATGATAAGTGGATACTGTACGACAATCATCACCGATCGGCACAATGGTTGGATGCTGCTGAGACCACTAAACACATGGCGAAACCAGGCCTTCATTCGCAGAAGATAATGGTGACTTTTTGGTGGTCTGCAGCTGGGGTTTTTCACTATTCCTTTTGAAAGTGTGTTGAAACCATTAATGCAGAGAATTATTTTACCCAATTTGAAGAAATGCATTAGAAATTGCACGTTACATGGTCTAGATTGGTTCACAGAGATAAAGTTATACTGTTTCGTGGCAATTTATGGCCTCATGTTTCAAGAACAACGGTCCAAAAATTAAACGAGTTACAGTATGAGACTCTTCCTCATTCATGATGATACTCTAATTCTGTGATAGCAAAACATTTGCAACTCCATACAAGATTACATTGAAATTATGGTTCGTTTAGCCTCCCTTTTAATGGGTCGGTATAACTCCAATAAAAAAACTGACCAAATAATAATCGTAAAAAGAAGGAGAAATAGCTTGTAGTGATCCGAGACCTTGTTGTTGTTGTTTGGTGTGGGGAAGACACACTGAAAGGCGAGTCTGGAGCATTCAGGCCACCAGGTCCATTATACTGGAATCCCCAGTCTCTACCCGAACTTTTTTTCGACAAAAAAAAAGTGGCTGGCTAAGGGCAAGCTGAGGAGGAGGAGGAGGAGAGAGGAGCGTTTTAGATGAAAAATTTTGGCTAAAAGATCTCAGCAAATGCTTATATTAGGCAATGTTTGTACTAAAAAAATAAAAGGTAAATAATTTTCACCGGGCACAAGCGAAAAAGGGGCGAAAACATTTTTTTTTATTTTTTAAACACTTTATAAACTAAACTTTGATGTGTTTCCGTTTGTGGTCAAAATAAATATTTGGCATTTTCAACCTATAACTACAAAAAAAAAAAACCATTTCAAATTTCTAGTTTTGCTCAACCAGTACATTTTATTCGAACCGGCATGACGGTTAAGTTTAACGTTTCTCGTCACACATGAACGCGAAAAAGGGAGTTCAAGTCCCTTCAGCCCCGCAGGGCTGCACGAAACGTAGTTGGAGCGTAGCGCGCGCCAGCCAGACATCAACGCGAAAAGGGAGTTTTAACCCCGAGCCCCGCAGAGCTGCGCGAAAGGTAGTTGGAGCGTAGCGCGCGTCAGCCAAACATGGCGGCTCGAATTGTACTGGATAGATGAAATCAAACATTTTAAATCGTTTGATTTCATTGGTTTACGTCCCAAATGTCTAAAAATTTTATTGTCCACATCCTAAAACACACCAAAGTTTCATTTCGAAAGTAAATAAAAAATATGAAAAATCTCTTACATTACTTTTTCGCTTGTTGGTTACAAAATTTTTCCAAAAAAAATTCCGATTTTGTAAAGTATGCTAAATGTAAAATTTTTTAAGGGTGCGGTGCTTGTAAACTGAAGAAGTGTACCCAAGGCAAGGGATTAAGTTTACATTATGACTAATTGGAAATAAAGCTGCCAACGTAACTTTAAATAAGCCCTTTCCGGTCGTCGACGTCAACGTTCTTTATTATAGCAGCCATGCAGCATTCGACCAGCTACACGCACAACAGAACATCTACCGCTTGTTTAACATTGAAATTAACAGAAGCGTGCTAAATGATTTGAATTGTAATTTTCATAGAAGCCAGTGTCAACGAATTGCTGTAATTTGTCAAGTTCAAAGAAATCAAAAACGCATTCCCGCCCATTTATTAGGAAACTTTAGTGAATTGGTGGTACGAAGTTCTAGCTACTTGATGAGTTTTTAGGTTATGACTCAACGGCAACACGAAGTCGTGCAATTTTCCCTGATAAGAAAAGAAAGGAAGGGCAGGGCGGCTTCGACGCACACAACAGCGCGGATACCAAGCAACCTCACACGTAATGGGGGTAAAAGGATCTACTATAATAATTCGACTTAATCCCACTTCATGCATTAATGAAGCTAGCTAAAAACTGGCATCTACTACCGCGCCAGTTAATCTTGTGCATTGGAATCCAAAAGCGAAAGATAAAAGTATTCATGTCCGGCATCGGTCGGAAATTTTCTTTTGGTTGGAGCAGCTTTAGAAAAAATCGATTTCCTGAAAGCCAGACGACAATCGACAACCGACTCCATTAATTTTTAGGTTAGCTGGTTTCGTTCCTCCAATTTCATTAACAAAAATTATTTTCAGTCGCCAACAAGCGAACGACAAAACCTAACGCATTTGTCGACATTTTCCCGCTGATACCCTCGGAAATAAAAAAATCCCCAGACAACCACAACGCGCCGACCTTCGGCCTTCAACCCGGCAAAAACAAAAACCCGTTTAAGCATGCAAACTGCAGAAAATTACGCAAAATTTCATACTCACGTGATAGTACTGCTCACTTTCTGGTCTTACACGAAACACTTGTCTTTATTGTTAACTTTTTCTCGCTTTATTTCCGGACACTTCGAGTTTTTCGAAGACAAAAATGGCCACCGCTCTTCAATTTTTCACTTGTGCTTGGCGCCGATGTGATGCGGGACCGGTCGAAGTTAAATCATATAAAAAAAAAATCGCTTCGATTTTCCGGGCGGTTCTGAAATGCAGTGCTGACAACTGTGTAGCGAAATCGAGAAGTCAGTACAGCGGTGCAAGAGAAGGCGGTGTGCGATGTTTCGTTTCATAAGTTGAATTCAATTTTAAAGTGAAAAAAGACGTTTTTAAGCTAAAGAAACTTATAGCGTTCGTGGTTCACAGTGTTTATTTCACTCAAAGAACTCATTTCTTTTCAATTAATTTAATTAGGCCATTTCTTGCGATGTCACTGAAAAATAACTGTTATACCCAGGAATTATGTCGATTTCCTTCAATTGGTGTATGTGAAAAATCAGAATTTATTCTATCTACCGCCACTTCATTGAACTAATGGAATGGATATTGTTAGCATAGCTTCCATTGGTTCTTCCACGATTTTAGTAGATACAAAGGATTTTTTATCCGAGGAAGAAAAGTGCGGCGAAATGTTTGGATCCGAGCCACAGTTACTGGTGTGTGTAGAGGATAGCTGGATGAATTAGGGTTGGGAAAAATAGTTTTTATAATTTCGAGAGAAAAATGAGAAGGAGGGACAACAAGACCATAATGGTATTTACTGACGGTTCGAAAATGATTTTGGTACAGGTGCGGGGGTATTCTCACAGGAAGTCGATATTAATGAGTCCTTCAGGCTACCGGACCATGCCAGTGTATTTCAAGCGGAAATCTTTGCATTACTTCGAGCATGCAAAATTATTGAAGCAAAGGTGGACGCAACAGAAGACATCACTATTAGCATTGACAGCCCAGAAGCCATTAAGGCCCTTAGCTCGAACACAACACGATCAAAACTAGTTAGACAATGTCGTGGTTTTCTTAACACTATCGGCACAAGGCACAATATTACCCTCTGCTGGGTGCCAGGCCAAGGTGGAATCCAGCGGAATAAACAAGCGGATGAACTCGAGCAGGCTCCAGCCTAAGCTCACTGGTCATGGACCAGCACATTGCTATTCCCATCGGATCTATAAATCAGTCTATCGACTCACTATGCGTGCAGCGGGCAGGCAATAGATGGTGAAACCTAACTACATGCTCAATATCAAGAACTCTTTGGTCTGAATATGATAACAGGAAAACCAAGTATATCCTGAGCCTGAGCAGGAAAGATGCTAGCACACCAATCGAAGTGCTCACAGGGCACTGCCTGATCGGTAGACATGCTAGACGACTGGGAGCCGACGCAAATGATCTCTGTCGAAGCTGCGGTGACCCAGAAGTGGAGAAGTCAATCTTTCACGTCCTATGTGAGTGTCCGGCCCTATCGAGAACGAGAAGACGGAACCTCGGCGCTTCTTTCCTCTATGACCGCGGTGATATCGATAAGGGAAAGCTACTATGTAATATAGCAAACTTTATAAAATCGAGCAAATGGTTTTAGGTTCCAGGAGTTCTTCACACTCAAACGAAGAGCACAATGGACTCACAATATCGTCTAAGTGAAGGAGGACGACAGCATATACCATACCATACCATAGCTTACTAAGTAGTCCTAGTAACTCTAAACGTTACGAAAATGCAGGCAATTTAATTTGATAGTTGGCAGCTCACGTTACTATGCTGGATACCTCTTATCAGTTTGTTGCGAACTTTGTAACATGAACCACAATGTCACCGGTTCATAATTAAATGCTAAAAAAAGCTGAAACAGCTTCTCCCTTTCATCCTTCGATACTCTGTATTTAAAGTGAAACCAGCTCGAAACAGGGAACCGACTCTTGATTCAAAAACAAAAACAATATACTTCACACATTTCCTTTACCATCAAAGTACCGCAAGTTGCAATTTATTCGCTTCAATGTTCGCCTATTCCTGCGTCCTTGTGGAGGACAGAATATCGAGAGAAAAAACACAACTCTAAATCGGGAATAGAGAACCCAGTCCTTACGTGGTAAGGGCGCTAACTTAGCACCAAATATGCACGTTCTCGCCCACAGCCATCAAACTGTGATGTCGTCCTGTTGCGCTTCCTACGACTATCGCCATTGTTCATTCCCGCGTGCTCCGGTGCTCCGAAAGTCCTTGTATTCGTCGTATGGAAGTCCAGGTCGCAGCTCTGTGCTACGGCGAACTCCACGTCTACGTATCCCCTGGTAGCGACATTGTCCTTAGATTAAACGCTATACAATGCGAGCGGAATTGGATACTCGGAGCAAGGACTTTGTACCCACTGCTGCACTTTATAATTACAGGATTGAACGCGAACTCAATGAATGTGCAAGGAGGTGGATCGGACAGACAAATGATTCACGTTGATGGTGACAAGCTGGCGGTGCGGGTGGTTCTTTCGAGCATTTCGTCCACGATGGGCATCGCGACGGCCTCATCTGACACACCTCACACCCACACGTTGTCAGGGCCGTTCTAAATCCTGACTCATGGCCACTGCTGGAATTCCAGCGTGTGTGGGCACCGATGACATCGGCGGTTCGGGTAACAGAATTTTATTAATTAATTTGCGGCTGTCGACGCTGACTATGACGGGTGGTTTTCGGTTACTGCCCATTTTTTTGGATACCACGGGAAGGTGAAGGTGAGGGGGTTGGTGCTAATGAAAAAGTTTGTTGTTTGGTGATTCGGAAAATTTCAAATTTGCTAGAGCTGGGACAAAGTCCTGTCGTAATATCGCCAAATTCTCCATATAGTTCTCAGTGTTTAAATGAACTGTCGGGACAGGACTGCTCCTAGCGGTGACATCTACAAACGACAGGCTTTTATAACCCTTCCGCTTGTATTTTATCTGCTTTACTCAGGACTAGCAAAACCGCCAGAGTCTGTGTGACAGACTGCAGCGTCCACCATAAATTTAAGTGTGAATTTATCGATTCGATGGGGTACGCGCGGTCGTCCGGTAGAAGACCGATTCCACCTTGGGCGTAAAAGTGTCGTTACCGCTTTACAACTTATTTAGTGGAGAAGAGGAGCGAATAGCCGGAACCCGGAGCCCCGGAACCTAATGGAATTCCAATTACATGCTGGCTTGTTCGGAATTACTTGCGTTTAGGATGGCACGAGAGCCACCACTCGCCTGTCGTTTAGCTTTCCTTTGAAAACAATTAACTGCTCAATTAGTTTAACTTGATGATCAATTTCAAAGTTTTAATTGCTCGGAGACGATTCCTCTTGTTTCTTTGGCTGGCGATTCGACAGCCTGGGCAGGGTGCTTCCGCGGCCCTTCAGGCCCATTGATGCATTGAGCTGTAAACTTGCTGGAAAGGAACACTTGATAGAAAGGAGGTAGTTGTAGCCGTTGTTCTTGCTTCAAGTCGATGGCGAAGATAATCAAAGATTTTGATTAAGCCATTTCGCAGGGTAGTAAAGTGTCGACTAATTGCGTTTTTCACAAAATCTCCCTGGGCCGAAGTTTTCAAATTATAAATAATCAAAATGTTAAACGCGTATTGTCGTTAGTGAAGAATTGTCGTTAATTTCGTATTTTTTAATTTGTTCTTGTTTGTTATTTTTTTAAAAAGAATTTGACTCGTAAAATATGAATAAATATAGGGGAATATGGGGCAAAGTGAGCCCCCCAAGGTTTCTACCTCGATTATGTAAAATGGATAATAGTTATAAATTCCTTTTCACGAAAAATCGATGGCTTAGGTTGTTAGCTCAGTCATATATTCGTGAAATTAAATTATTGCCACTGATAAAAAAGTAATCTACTCCTTTCTATACATACTTCAAAGTGCCCACTTTGCACTACTACTGGGGTAAAGTGAGCCCCCCTTCCAAGGGGGTATAGTATAATTTCACCCAAAACTGGAGTAAAAGATCAATTAGAGATAATTCCTTCGTGTAGCAGCCTAGAAGAGTCCTTCAAAAATGTGTCCTTGTTACTGAATCCACTATAAATCCAGAACGAGTTAAAGCAGGAATTTAAAATTTCACAGGAATTAGTTTTGTACCGAAACCAAGACGGAGTTCACTAATTATCGCCATCCGTTGACTCCTTCGGGTAGCTGTCATACAAAAGTCCTTAAAAAACATGTTCACCAATATTGAACGATAACTTAAGAACGCTTTAAGTTACGACTTTGAAATCTTATACACATTAATTTTATAATAGTCGCAGCTGAAACTATTAATAAGAAAAATATCCCGTGAGTCCTTCATGTAGTTGCCATACAAAAATTCTGTAAAATGTCCCAACTTACTTTATGGAACTCACTAGAAATCAAAAAATCGAGTTGCCACTATACAATAGTTTCTACCTGTAAGTTTAAAAGGTCATGTAATAATTGCTTATGCACTCCTCATTCTTTTGATATATTTCCAACTAAAAAATAAATCGGAGTTCAGTATTTCATCTAGAGTATCATACGATTGGCTTGCAGCCGATCGTGGCTGCGTTATGTTTCTTACAGATTTTCAGTTATTATTAATTGATGTTTTAATGGTAACCTACCATAGAAGCCACTATGATTAAATGTTTGTTGCTTTCCCGTGCCAGCACGAAATCCAAAGCTACAAATATTTAATCAGATTTTCATTTGTTTTAGGTACTTTTTAGAACTTTCAAACAAAATTTAGAATTTTTTTAAGTGCACCTCCTCCCAAATGACGTCCCTGTTCAAATGAAAATCGACTGATGTGTTTTTATTAATTCCAAGGCTATTGGCTGAGCCGAGATAACTTCAGACAATGTAACCTGCAGGCCCTGGCTCTGTTTGGGTATTTCGCGCCATTGATAAGGATGAAGACTATTGACTACACCTACTCGTTATTCATCCAGAAAATCTTAACTATTATCAAAAATTAAAAAGTCTAAGTCCCAACTTCAAGGACTAGGCCCGACTTGGGCTGTTGCGCCATTGATTATTATTATTATTAAGTCCCAACTTGATTTTTCATTCTTCGTGTCGACCAACTCTCGCCTGCCATTATTAATTATTTGCATTGAATAATATGCGTTTCGGTTCAAACTTGAATTGTGTTCGGTTTTTGAAAAGCTTTCGGTTCAACAGAACTGATAAAGTTTTTTGTTCGAATGAAATTTTATTCCACATGCAAATTTTGCTTCATATGATACAGTATTGTCTAGGTTCGAGTTTCTGCTACTTACGAATGGGGTTTCGAACGTTGAACAAGCTGCTAGACAGTTTTTAAATTGAAAAAAGGTTATAATAGATAAGATGCTATCATCATCAACTGGTAAGTATTCAGTGTGCTCGTGATTAAAATTTTACTTATTTTGGTTGAATATGTGTAGCTCGTATCAAAAGTGAGATCGAAAGAGTTTCGCAATCTAATTGAAGTATCACAGGGTATGCAACAATATACTGCCCTACTATGAACTAAGGAAGTGCTTCTGTTGGATGGAAAATTATCGTACCTCATGTTATTTTGACTGAATTGAGCGGAAGATTATATTATCGTCATTTCGCGATTACATAAAATTGTCGCAGATTTGTCGATTTGCATTGCATTTAATACTTATAGCGTTCTTTCGGTACGTATAAGTGTATATATTAAATTGATACATTTTACTGCCGTAAATAATATAAACTAGAAATTAATAAGATCTTTAAGAATCTAATTAAGGTGCAGTGCAAATTACCTTTACGTATATTTCATTTTAATTAGAAATTAATTACATAATTGGAACACTAACAGCTCTTCTACCTAATGCAAATGAAACAGCAAAGAGCAGATTAAAAGAAGGCTTACGAAGTTCAACTTCCAATTGCTAAATTCTCTTGGATACCTTCGTTGCAATAAATTTAATTTAAGCTTATCACTGCAAGTCTTCCTTAAATTTTACGAGAAACTTCAGATCAATAGGAAGCAAGTTACCTTCGTAAATTGATTTACCTCACATGGTTAGTCTGCTCGAAAACTGTAAGTTTGTTAAGAGCCATTCATTTTTTCCGTCCAATTAACAGAATTCTAGGTAAAATGATATCTTCCTATTTTTTCTCCATTTCTCGAACATTTACATCAGTCACGTTTCTATTTTTATGGCATCATTCCAGACTGGGTTGAATGAAGAAAAAAAAGAAAAAATCAACCCCCTAAAAAGCTTCAATTCTTCCAAAGAGTATACGCAACATATTCGAGTTCTACCTGTTGCCCAGACAATCCTTACGAGATATTAACCTTGTTCCTTTTCAAAAAACATGACCTTTTTTGTGCCAATTTCTGTGGGTACTGACGCATGGATACCTCGGCAACTGGTTCCCTGGATTCGTAGGGGTTCTAGTACTAAATTCTTCTGCACATGTCCGTCACCTCTCCAAGAAAAAGCTCAGAATCTTGAGACCGGATGGGGTGTTATCCTTTAGGATACGATGCTCCTGATAAGAGGAAGTGGAATACATGCCTAAATGAATCGGCCCCTTGAAATTCAGGTGAAATATGAGTTATTACTTCTACGTAGACACGAACATAAAAATTGAGAATTTGCAGGCGATTTCAGGAGGTAGAATCAAGGACAGCTTCTCATTAATCGGAATCTAGTTCAGGCTTCAAATTGTGATTGACTCGGTCTGGTTGTAGTCAATAGAATGGATAAGAATCAATCGCGAAAATTTATTTGCTTGAAAAATGGAAATTTTTACGGGATCGGAAATTTTCGAGAAAACGCTTCATCGAACACATTGTAATGTCGATGCTCTTTTTTTATACTAAGGACAATAAAAATCGAATCGAAAAGATGTTCGGTGAATTGTTTTATTATCAGCCCCTTAGGCAATGGTGTTTTCCGGTTGTGGGAACGGACGAGAATTCCGATAATAATGACATGGGGGTGGGTGGTGATATGGTTTATGGGCTAGAATCGATTCTAATGTGGGAATGAGTCGAACTTTCACGCGGGGTTTGTTAAGATATGAGTTATTTCTCGGTAATGGTTCTGCGCTTTTTTTTTTAGAATAACAATTTTATTTATACGAAGGCAAAAGGCCAGCTGGGTTTGCTATTCCAAATTTTATGTTTGTGGAAAGAAAATGGGAATGTCTGACTACAAAGAGATTATAAAGAAATTTGAAATAAATTCCAATGATGCTAATGATATTAAACTTTATTGTTCTGAGGTATTGGGCCGCATTGAATAGTCGGCGAATAATTGTGTTTGATATAACAGTGCCGTGCCGTATCAGTTGTGACAAACATTTGACGACTAATAGTTGACAAATATTTGCTCATATCATGCAAAGTTTGAGCACCGCAAACACAAGCAAATACACTGGAGACATGACAAGCTCCGTCAGCACTCACCTCTCCAAAAAAGTCCTTTACGGGTGTTTGCAACCATATTTTTGTGTAGAATGATGTCAAAATTCTAGCACTTTTAAAAATAGGGAAGAAACGTATCAAATATTCCTTTATTTAATGCTAATTAGTTTATAAACATACTTTAACAACGAGACTGTTTCCGTCTTTTAATTGTCAAATTTTTATTATTATATTATTTTTATTATATTTTAATCAAAGATATATTAATACCCCGTGTGCACAATAAATGCGATTTTCTTGATTTATGACTGTTTTCATACCAATTTTCCACGTTAATAGCAACAAAAAAACAACATACAATTACACCACTTTATTACCTGGTATGTAAACTAGGTCGCCCAATGAGAAAAAATTCAAAACTGAATTTGGAAAAATTGCAAATAGAACAACAAACCTTAACCATTTTTTAAAATGCGTAAATCCGAGTTTTTTAAGTTCATTTATTAACGATTTTTTGAATAATTAACATGTAATTTTCATTAATATAATGATAGAAAAAACTTAAAGAATGTCCTCCATAGATCAAATTTTAAAAAGTTTTCATTATTGTTAATAATATATGTATAAGGTCAAAATGAAGCAATTTTTTACTATTTTCATGGCAGGAATTACATAAGAAGACCTCATTTCATTGAAAAGTATCATAGATAGTAGATGGTATATCTAGAAGATAAATCAATGAAATAATTTGAAAGCCTATAACACTATTTCTTCTGTAAATTCAAGATCAGTTTACTGATAAGCAGCGAACGATGTAGACTGTCCACGTCAAATACACGAACGAAAACCGATTTCAATCGATTAAAATCCTCTCAAGAAAGAAAAATCAAACTGAGATAAAAAATTGTCGCACCGGACTCATGGGGCATCAGCTTTCGTCAAACTTTCTAGAATCGTTCAGGAGCTATCAATGATTTCAAATTAGGGAAATCGTAGTATGGCCAAAAAACGATTTGACAAATTATGATTCATATTCATATCGAGTATAACTATTAATCCGAAAATGTATTCCAAGTGGAAAATTGAATTGAATTTGTCCATTAAATATCAAATAAAAGTTGGGATACGCTTAAATATTTGTAATTAAGTGGTAGGAATCCTCCTATCCTATCCGTTTGTAGTTCGAAAGTAGCGTCCTTTCGATCCAATTATTTTCAAGAGTGCAGTTGAAACATAACAATAGGTGCATTAAAATTGAATTACGCGACTTTTAATCGAGGTAACGATGTAAACAAACCGCCGGGCGCTAATAGCTAATACTCCAACGAAATCACAGTGATAAGACCCTTAATATTCCTAAATTGGCACAAGGGTGGTACTTAACAGGTGCCTTTCTTTTCATGCTTTATATTTTCAAGTAGAGCGGAAAACCTTGTTGTAGGTCGTAGATAACCTTTAGTATCATATTCTATTTTAAATAAGGCAATATTGATTTAATGTCCTGTGTGAAAATGAACCTTGTATGTGCGAATATGAAAACGGTAGATGTTGAGGAATGGAAGCTCAAATGATACTAAGATTGTGAGAATTTTTTTTATCATTGCGTAAAACACAAGATAATACTAGGAAATTGAGTTTTTCTTCAAGAAATTGAACATATATGATAGCTTCTAGTGAGGAGACAACTCTGGAAGACAAGGTGGAAGATCATGATTAACGAAGAGGTTAGGAAACGGTCTGAACTTCGAATCTTCGAAATTTGGCTTCATACTGCAAAAAGATTAATAAAACTTTAGCTAAAGTCGGTTGTTTTTTGTTCCGAGGCAAGTCAATCAATCACAATCACTTAAGATGTTATACGTAGTCACAATTTTCCAAAACAAAAATTTTTTTTATTCCAATTTTCGTAATGTACATATATTTAAATACAGGAACTTTAATTTGTAAAGACGTCTTGGAGCGTTTGAAAGAGTTTTTGAAACTTTTAACGCATTTTTCTCAAAACTGTGTTTATAAAGTCGGTCCCCGCGATTTCTCGGAAACGGCAAAACCAATATTTAGAAAAATAATAACATTTAAAAAAAATCAATTTTTTTTTTCGTTTCCATGTCAGTAACCCCCTTAAGCTTAGTTACGATAATCCCAGAAGATGTACATATATACATGTAGCGTGCACTATCATAGGTAATACATCCTGTCGAGTTTTATTTTTAACACTTATCAGCTGTCCTTTAGAGGTTGAGATTTTAAAATATAGTGTTAGGTAGTACTCTTACTGCTAACCAACATGAAGAGATGTATAATAACGGTTGAATATCACGCTCAATGTACCGGTAAAAACTAGAGTATTATACTGCATGCCATTCTGTCAAATATTTGACTATTTTATTTTCCCTGGCTGCCGATAGATAGAGTATTCGTCAAATTTTTGTTTGCCACATTATTTTATTATTGTTCTACACAAGGTCAGGAAGGACAGGAAAATGTTGAGTGAACTTTGATCAAATTATTTTAGTTATTCCAGAAGAATAAAATGTGGCTTATTGTCAAGAGAGAGATTGTCGCAATATAAAAAAAGGAATAAAAATTATCCTTGAATTTTTTTCTTCAAGGATAACCATTTAGTCCTCAATCCATGAATATCTCAAAATAGGATTTTTTTATTTTTTCTATTTTTTTTTTCTATTTTATAGGTTATAGTATTTTACAAAGCATATCAAAAAATTAACTTCAGATCTGAATCCCATTCGGGGGAAAAAAAATTGAAGAACATCAGCGCTTCTCAATTACTTTATTGCAAAATCGCCAAAAGTGTGACTTTTTACCATAATCGATTTTTTTGATAGTTTATATAGGTACTCGAAGAATTAGTGAAAAAAAAAACATTTCAATTTGTGTTTCTATCTCCTGTTTTATGTTAGTTAAGGTATGTTAAAAATTTCCCAAGAAAGGTGTTCAAGTCATCTTTGAAAATTCATATCTCTGGTAATTTTCAACCTACAATAATAAAGTAGGACTTATTTCAAAGATTGTTGTTTAAAAATGTCGCAATATAAAAAAATACAAATAATAATTATCGTTGCAATTTTTTTCAAGGATTACGATTTGGTCCTTTATCCTTGAATATCCTTGTAGTATTTTACGAGCACAAAGTATACAAAAAAATAACTTGGGAACTCAACTTAACTTGGGATCTCAAATTAGTTAACTTGCCTAATGAAAGAACGCTCATTTCACTGGACTTAAATTTGATGATAAAAATTGCCACTTTTAATTCGAATATAAATTGTTCCCGTATCAAGAATTCAGTTCCAATAATGTGGCATAAATATATTTTTCAATCCGTTTTATTTTTGCATTTGATTTCTTGTATAAGTAAGAAGCGGTGAAAATATTCGAAGCTTCTCAAACGAAAGTAAAAAGTTTAAAAAAATCAATTTTCCATTCAAGTCCAAAGTCGTTTTTATGCGATGATTAAAGGTACGAATTATGTTCATCGAATCTTGGTTAGCTCTCAGGGGGGGCATTTAAAAAGGAAGACTTTGCGCATTTTTCGCTCGTTAACTTTTCCGTTAACTTCCTTTTAAGAGTATTGAAAATTCGTTATGTTTCTTTCAAAATTTGCATTGATTGAAGCAATAAATACTAACGACGTCCTACAGGAAAGACAGCATTGTCTGGTGCCAGCAACCATTAAGTGCGATAGAAGAGAATTTTGCGGTTGATGATGAGATTGTTTATGACAAAGCTTACCAGTATGAAATGTTGGGAAGAGTTTGAATCAAGCATAAACTTTAAATTGAACTTATACAAAAGATGAAATTGGAATTAAGAAAAATCTGCCAACAGTCTGGGCGGAACTTTAATATTTTTCGGTGCAAGGTCCAGGAAGCGGTCAAAGTCGGTGGTGCGCTGCTGCCAATCCTAAGGTATCAATTAGGGTTTCCCCTTTTTGGGGTCTACTAGTCATAAAGTCAAGTGACAAGATAATGGAGTTTTTAATAAATATATGAGGGTAGCAAGAGCAATCGAAGAATTTAATTAATTTTAACTATTAAAAATTAAGAAAATTTTCACATTTTCAATTTTCATGGTATGGTCGCTTGTATTAGGAATGAATTAGGCTTGCGCATTGTAGTTCACCTTAGTGACCGCGAACGAACTAGTTCCTTAGTCTTCGCGAACTAGTTCGTTGTTGTAGTTCATCGTTCACCAAAAAAAAGGAACTAGTTCCTTTCAAGTTGGGATTGAATGTGAGGACCTAAAAAAAAAAAAAAAGGTCCACAGCCCGGAAGGAACTACTTCCTTTCAAGTTCGGATTGGATGTAAGGTCCGTCCCCAGCCCTACTAGTTCCTTTCAAGTTCGGATCACCTACAAAAACCAACTACTTTCAAACAAACGAACTACGACCGGAAGTCACTGCGAACTAGTTCGTTCTTTTAACTTCTGGGAGCGATCTTCCGAACTAGTTCGTTCACGAACTACACAAGCCTAGAATGAATACTCCGATATTAACGTCAAAGACATAATATGGTCAACGCAAGTAATTAAAAAAAATTGAATTTTGTCGTTGGAAAATCCAGGAAAATTTCTGGATTGCACAATAATTCCACATACACAAACTCAAGATTAAATTATAATATTGGTACAGGTTCTACAAAGGCGAAAAAAATTAAAGAATTTTAGTGCGAATCCACCAAAGGTTCAGAAAAAGTGATGAAATATCGAATAATGCGCGCGTCTCAAAGAGAATAAAGTTCTCGATAGAAATTTAAAAAAAATTTATTCATTAATAGTTCATCTAAACTTCATCGAATTCACTTCTGAATAAAATCAATCATGAATTAGAAACGATTAGCCTTACGTTCATACATTCGATTTTGTGAAGAATAGATGAATAATTTTTTAATCATAATTGCCATTCATATTTAATTACCTTTTTAAGGAGCCTATTCGCTTTAATGATTAATTTTTTGGTCATTTTCGAATAAAAATAGTTAGCTGTGTATAACTCATTGTGCAATATAATAGCAAAGGATTAGTAAGAGTATAATGCAAAAAACGAAAATAAATAAAATGAAATTTTTTAATTTTGGAAAATGTCACTTCGTAAGAAATAATTATTTATGAATGTAGAATTTATGTAAGAAGTAAGACATCAAACATTGATTTTTTCCTGCTTGCGGTACTATGCCAAATTTAAATATTGCAAACTTGAAACCCTAAATTTAATGACAACAAATTTAAAGTTCACACACTTCCTTTGACTATTCCCATTTACTTCTACCTCTTTCATGTTAAATTTGAATGTTCTATTATTTACGAAATTTAAAATAAAATTAAAATGAGCCAATCAAACATCATACCTATCACATAGTTTTTAATATACATACCTGTGTTGTTATTTAATGGGAAATATCCAATGATTATATATGCATATGTGTACGAAATAACAAAAATCCTGACCATATGAGAAAAGTTTATTGTTTGATTTCTCTGCCAATATGGTTTTAAAAGGTAAACATACTCGTATCCTTTCCACAGTACTACATAAATTGTTGATTCAACTAAAGAATCGATCATATATCCATTCGCATGGCTACAGGGAAAATAAATATAATATTGTGTGCCTATATGCACAGGTATAAGGTATACCTGTTCGGGTAAAAAGTTTATTTTTAAATATATATTTTTTTTTTGAAAATAACATGAGAAATGGGCTGTTGGAGAATATGTTGGAAACAAGACTTTGTAGAAAGTTTTCCTGGTATGTACATACGAGATTTTGCCAGTGATTTGTTGTATAAAGAAGAACACGCGGCGGGATAATATTTCTTTAAAATGAAACAACATTTAGGACTCCTACACGATTTAAAAGTTCTTAAGAAATATGTTAAAACTTTTGGAAATATACCTATATAAGCTCGTAATATGATATATGTAAACGACTTTATGAATTGGAGCACATGTAAGGCCCCTAGTCTAAAAGTTTGTTCTTAATTGAAGTCTTAAAGCAAGAAACAGGACATAAGTTCCAAGATTGATAAAATCTGCAAAAAGTAGACTCAATATCTATCGCTACTAGGTATAAACACTTCATAAGCTGAATGAATTATACCTATGCAATGAACAAAATAAATTTGTTAAGGGTTGATCCCATAATTTATTAACTATAGTTGACTAGATATTCCGTGAAAGTACGACGTGTCATCTAATGAGTGGAATATGTAATTATACATATTGTAAGAACAAACATATGTAAAAGCATAGTATGTATGGCTTTCAAATACCGCTCTGAAGATTGAGGAACACTATACTGTATTTCCATAGATTCCTACTTGACACCAACTTCATAGATTGGGTTTGTCTAAATATTGCAAATCATTCTGAAGCTACATACATAATGATAACATCAACATTAAATTCCGAGTAGATTAAACTATGATATATACACAATCCGATTTCCAGTTATTCTAGAATAATGTTTGCATAAACTATAAAATCTGATAATCCAATAGATTGCGTGGAAATCAGTTAACAAACATCCGGAAAATCGATAAGTGAAAATCATATATTATGAAAAGCATGTAATACACTTCTTATCCGAGATTTCTCTATTTGAAATGTTAGCAGCCGATATAACGTGTAATTTAGTTTTAATAGGAACTTGAGTAAATTGAAATTTATGCAGGAGATTCTTCTGAAACAATAATGCAATTAAGTTATCGAGAAAATATGATTAAAATTGATGGAAATTCATAGAAGTGGAAGTTATTGATTGCGTTCAAACCGAGAAGGTAGGAAGCAATTGGTGAGTGAATTAAATTGTGAAATGGGTAAATTAACAAGGATCATTTGTCGGGTATCTACTAGTCAAAGTTCGGAAAACGTGACAAAAAGCAGTTGTATCGAAAAATCACTTAGTCGTGCGTGGTTCAAGGATAGCTGAAATCATACAACATTGTATGCTCTACATATTTTAACTAACCTATTTTTGCACCAAAGTGCGGTGAAAAGATATATTTAAAAAAAGATTTAGATAGAGATAGATTTTTGTTTAATTTTAACTGTATGATTTTTTAATACGAAAGTAAATAGAGTGATTGACCAAGAACTTCAATAAATTGCCGATCAACCATTTAGATTGCACAAAGCAAAAAATGTCTATCTGCCGTATACACCAACCAAATATTTTAAAGTCCTGGCTTAATAATAATAATCAATGGCGCAACAGCTGGTTTATACCCAGTATTTAGTATATCCGGGTTAGAGCACTTGCCTTCGGTTCGGTGCCTTCGGTTCGAATCTGATTGGCAACAAGTAAATTTCGAGAATGGGATTAGGTGCCGGACTACCAGTTCACTCAGCTGTAAAGGAGTACCTGAGCTAAAATCGGGGTGATAATCACGGACGAGCGTGTGGCTGACCACTTTAGCTCCTAGTGTTCCGTTGGTCTAGTAATGAAGTAGCTCTAGCGTAACTACAAGCCCAATTTGAGCTGTTGTGCCATTATTTAGTACATCTGCGGCAGTATCTTTTGTCGGAACGCATTCCACACAAACGACAAATTGTTGTATCTTTATCATATTACTGATGTATTAAAATATTATACAAAAAAAAAAACATTTAGCGCACTTACAACAACCTACTTTAGGTCACGATATAGGTCAGGTCGCAATCAAATCGCTATAGACGTAAACCATAGAGACATATGTACCTATGTACACGAGATGATGCGGTAACTAAATTTCATGAGTATATTTGTTTGAAATTTTGAAGCTCACCAGCTAAAAATTTTGTGTAAAAATTTTCAATTTATTTTTATTGATTTAACAATTCTCTCCGCAATGGAAAATATACAAGCAACAACAGGATTCATATAAAAAAGTTAAAAAATTGCAAAAATTGGATACTATGCAAGTAATTAAAAGTTTTTACCAGAAATGTATGACAGTGAATATTGTGGTTAATTGTAAAAGTGGCGAAATATAAATTTCAGGGCTGACCTTAAGATTTCACGAAATTGAGATCGTAATCCTGCGTGAACTAGGAAAAACGTATTTCAATATTCAATAATAAATCCTGGAAAATCCTTTCCATTTTGAAATTATGCAGGATTTGTGCACAAACGATGAAATTCTCCGAACATATGTCACCCGAGCTAAGTACACATGCCGGAAGCAATTCACATTTCCTAAGGCAAATATTCTACCAGGTGTGCACGCCATTCACTAGTTTTAGTCTAAAAGGAAAACGAATTGTGATCACGTAAAAGAGCTTTTCTGGATGAAATGCATATCGAGTTTTCTTCCTGAAAACATTTCACCAAGCCATACGTTATTCAATTGCTAGTCGCACATATTCAATTAAACCTAGTTCCCTAATGGCATGTTACCTTTAGTCAGTCTCTTCACAAAGCAAAATTGAGTTTCTACACGAACTACATACCTACGACTTAAAAATTCTTTCACATGTCCTTCCGCAAGCATACTATCACCGTACTAGCTTTGCTCTGTATGTGGCGTCGATGTACAACATACATTGGGTGTACCAGGAATTCAATAAAAATTGCTTGATAAATATTTACCCAGGGGTACAGGGAACACACGTCTCTTTAAACTCAATCACATTCCATTCACTTTGTGATCAATATTTCATGTAGTCCCGAACATGATCCTTTTCGTCGGCAAAGTTCGAAAAGGAAATGCTTTTCGGAAAGTAAGCATATTGAAGGAAGAGGATTTACCTTTTCACCTTCCTTTATGCACAAATTAATCCTTTTATCAGATGAAATGAAGCGACCTTAAAAACCCCAAACTTATTTCGGGGTTGAGGATGTTCTGGACAACAAAAGAAGAATGGTTTAGGTGTTCGTCAGTGTACCGAAAAAAAGGTTTGTGGGTAACGCGTTCAAGACATGAATATGAGAAAGGTCCATCAGGTAACCTTAATCGATACGAAGAAAAGTTAATTGGATTCTTTTCTGATCCGTTACTAATATTTGGCAAAATGTCTGTAATTTATTTTATGAAAAAAAAAAAAAAATCCTGGTTTTAAAGGTGTTAAGCTTTATCAGGTTTTCGATTAAGAGTCTCATATAGGTATGAAGTTAAATTGTATTGTTTAGGTTTCGTCTACATTACTAGAATAGTTCAGTGAGCCACCCTTTCCTTATAGTAGACTGAAGGCAGGTTAACATATGCACAGAGTTGTCAGGATATTTCTCTGTTACTAAAAACTTCTTCGGATGAGGAGTTTGAAGACCAATATGTGTGTAAGTAGCAATGCACATGTACTTCAACTGATGATAGACGTTAATCGATTACTACACAAATTGATTGACTATGACAAGAAATAAAACTTTTACTGGAAAGTTTACGGTCTTTTGCGCAAACATTTATGAAATAACACAGATGTTTGTCAATTATAGCATTAAAAAGCGGGTAGTTCTTAGATCAGAAGAAGAGACGAAGACCCTGTAATTTATTTGATATCTCGGAAGACCTGAGAGGTACTCGTATGATGAAATTCGTGAAAATATATTGTAAGAATTCGCCAGGATTTCAATATATTTTTTCCAAGCCTTTCACAATGGATATTGTAAGACGACCAATTGGATATATTTATCTGGAAACTAATATCATAATGTCAACTGAATAAATGTGCCAGGGTATGAGTATAACAATACGTTTCCTACACCTCCGTAAACCAATTCAAATTTGATTTTTTTAAATGCAATTTTTGATACACCTAAAAAGTTTCAACTTCTTAGCATAATCCGCTCCCGATATTTCACAAACACACTCTACTCATGTTCAAGATTATCCAATTAAGTACCAGCATTCCACCATTAGGAATATTCACCTTATATAAATAATAATAATAAATAATCAATGGTGCAACAGCCCAAATCGGTCCTAGGCCTTGAAGTAATGCCAGAGTTACTTTATTGTGAGACCAACGGAAACACTAGGTGAAGTGCCCGTCCGTGATTATTACCCCGTTTTAACTCAAGTACTCATTTACAGATGAGTGAACTGGTAGTCCGGCACCCAATCCCATTCTCGAAAATTACTTGTCGCCGAGCAGATTCAAACCTGGTACCAGGTGCACCAAAGGCAAGTGCTCTAGCCACTAATCCACCCAGCCTACTTTAATTTATATGCCTAGAAATAATCACTAAGTTTCAGCTTTGTAGAATAAACCGTCCAGGAGATACAAGTATAGAAAGTATCCATTCTATTTATTTTAGCGTTTAGGATACGGTACTACACTTTTTTCGCATTTGTAAGTGGTTCTATCTAAGTTCTGAGATTCAAGCTAAAAAATTAAACAATTTTCGTTTAAAGTGAACCATAAAGTTATGATAATAAATAACAGTTTTCTTCTTAATTGGCAGTAGTAGTAGCAGTATTACTTATTGTTAGTTTTATGTCTATAAGGCTTATTTGTTACGAACTCAAATATTAATAGAGACATTAAAGCAATTACTGACTTAATATGTTGAATGTGATCTGAAATTATGGCAAATGTTATTTAAATACCTTAACACTTAAAATTTTCCGAATTCCAAAGACGTGTTGCTATAAACATGGCACGATTATCATACAAACAGCTTATGCATACTCGAAATTATTAGGATTATGTTTTAACATATTCTTAAGTTCATCATTAAAATCATATTAAATTCAAAATTTCGGGCCACATGAATTATGGGAAATGTATGAGAGGGATCCTTTTTGTCTTTTGGTCTCGAAGAGGATCTTAGATAGGTTGTCCGTACTGGATGTATATTACATCAATAATGTACTCTTCATATCATTCGGGTCGCATATGCACTCTAAAAGTTGGAACAGCCATAAAGTTATAAGTCCCATCAACATTACGAATTGATAGTTCATATGCAGCAGCCAGGTGGGATAGTATTGCATACCAAGTGTAGAGGGAATGTACTCATACCTGGTGCTTGAGTAAGACCAGTACACGGGTATGTACGAACCAGAACGAAATTCCCTGTTAGGATGGAGGAGCTCATCGGAAATACTCTGTTCCCGTGCGATATTAAATTTTACAGCTGAAGTTGAATATTTAAAGTCGAAAAGAAAATAAGACAACTTTTAGGTGTCATTTTAATAAACTGACCACCTGTGTACAGGTGACTAGAGATTCACATTAACATTAATGTTACGGATCTTACAAAGGACTCTAAAAAGGATAATATAATTTTTTTTGAGAATTTATTATTCACAGTTTTTGTGGCTTTCTTCAATTTAACGTAGGTTTAGTAACATGCGAAAGCAACAATAAATATTTTGATACGATTCACTGCACTGGTTAAAGGCGCAAAGGAAAAAGTTTATTAAAGAATAACAAAAATAAACGGATCTAATTGATTTTTTTAATACCAAAAATCAATTCAAATTTTGTTAAATAAAGTTTTTTTTAATTAATAATAGCTGTTATAACAAGTAAGAATAAGTGATTCTTAGTTTAAAAAAAAAGATTCAATGGTAAAGAATTCAGTAGATACATTTACTTCATTATTTTTTAATAAGAAAGTATTGAGATCGACCTGAAATTTAAAAAAAAAAATTGTGAAAAATTTTGGATTACAATATCTTCCTTATCGGGGTAAAAAAAATCAAACAACATCAGTGCTTCTAAATTTATAATAATACGAGTTTCGAGCTATTTTTATCTAAGATGCAACCTAATGTTTGTAGGGAGTTATACGTGATTTTAATTAGTTTCTTTTGAATTATTGTTTCCTTATATCAAATTGATTTGCTTATGTTTCCGATTTTATTTTACTGTTCAAAATCCTGTGTTATTGAATTTATTCCTGCTCATGTGTGCCATGTAATTACAACTACATACTACTATACTTGTACATCTCAGAGTTACTATTTGTTTTTGAATTTTACCCATAACTTGAAGACGGTGAACTTCGTTCGGGAGCTACAAAATCAACCTTTATTTGTATGTTATATTTAATATTCAAAAACAGATCAAAGTCAAACATCAATCATTCCTGAAATCGTGAAGGTCGCTAGAAATTCCAAATGGGGGTGTAGGGAGTGTTTATTATATAAGTAACCTAGGGATCCATTAAGTTATTTAGAGTTGATACTAAGAATAGATCAAGATTTGGTTTTCATTACTTGCTATTGTATGCCATGGGGATGGAACAGTTATGACCTTTACAACCCTCACGATGAATTAAAGAAATTCATACCGAAATTATTTACGGTGAAATCCAGTTTAAGCATGGTGCTTCCTTGTAATATGGATTCCATACAAAGCAAGAGCCATTGGTCTGCTTAAATGTGCCTAGCTTATAGTACCTAACATTTTTAGCTTCTTACCGATAATATTTTTTGCTCATTTCGTATTTCAACGATTTCAAGGATTTTATCGCACTTTCGATTTGTTTCTATTTTGCTCACAAGAAGGTTTGGTAAGGGCAATAAGTTCCTTTAGCATGATTTGATAACAATTGTATCCTCTTTCTGTGAAACTTCAATTGAAAGCAGTATAAACTCTTTTTGCATTGGCAACATCCAGACTCAGCGATTTAAATAATAACATATTTAAGACTCCTTTTGTGGAAAAAATATCTTTTCCAACCAGCATTTTGCCAATGGGCATGTAACTATGGTAACTCGTAGTGCAATTTCCTGAAACCTTGAAACTTCGACCGAATACTGCTGTGGAAGTGTGTTTTAACCTCGAAACAACAATTTCATATCAAAGATAAATTAAATTTCCATGTGGCTTCCTAAGAATCTATCTTACAAGAACTTATTCGCTTAACGGAATACAGTCTTCTGGTTAAGACCATTTATACAGGTTGTATCTATACTCCTCGTAATTACCCATTCAGATGCAAAACTTGTTGCACTTCAATTATCTGCGTCGGTAACGGAGATAGTATAGAGAAGCAATTTCAAGTGCGGCAGGTTGGAAAGGTACACTTAGTATTATGAACTCATACTCAGACGTACTACCTCAGAATTTTCCTGTTCTCTAGCATAACGTGAATAAAATTACGCTAAGAGAAAAAAAATTTACTTGTTGGAGAATAACTCCATCCGAAACTAATTAACCTAGTTTTCAGTATTTCATTTCTGGAGAAATTGTTTACAGGGCTAGTATCGCTTCTATTGGTAAAACGTACATACTCGTATGTGGTACATCCTTTTTCATATAAACATTTTGTCTGCGCACTTCCTGGAGAATTTCTTCAAACTTGAGCCAATGTTAGATGTCGTTTCCGGAACATCATTCACCATTCTTTTTTTTTTGCTTTCAAGGATAAATGTGAGCAAACATCTTCTATCTGTCCTGATATTCCCGACGGAAATTGCTGCAAGCAGGATTACACTTTTCTCTGACGAAATTACTGCTTTACGGAATATAGAGTTTTATACTACGGGGAAAACACAATGGAAGTCTCACCTGAAGTTTCATTTATTCCGAACATTATGTAGAAGATCATATGATTTTCTTCAAAGGAAATTCCGGAAATTGTATATTTAGAGTTTGTTCCGTTGTGTAAAGTTCTTGTCGCGAATTTATTTTGTACGTTTGTTACGTTAACCGTGATATGTAAAATCTCTAGTTTCTGAAAGATATATGAGTTACAAAAGCAGGTTTTCTTTGGATGAAAATAAAATTTAAGTAACTTGATATTTTATTGAGTTTCTAGCATTCAACTTTGAGGATAATTTCATTTGCTAAGATAACTTTCAATGGTTTTGTTAGAGTATAATACATTTTTGAGAGTTCCTGGAAACCGCAGTGAAACAATATTCATAAAAATTCTGATGGTCTTTGTAACTAGTGATTAAGAATAATTGTGTGTATTTATATACCTTTTATTAAAATATAATAATAACAATAATAACAATAATAATAGTTATGAAAGCAGGGACTCTATTGCGAAACTTTTAATTAATTCCAGTCGTACTCAATTTTCCTCTACCCTATTTCTACCCGTAATCCCTCTTAAACCTAGAATACTACAGGTACGTCGATTCGACTACTATCCGCGCTCAAATTGCCCCAATTGCCCGCAAACGATGTTTTTCTTTGCAGAAGTAAATATTTCATTGCTTTCGTACAGTAGGGGAAGGTGGGGCAAAGTGAGCCCCCTAAGGTTTGTACCGAGATTCTGTGAAATGGGTAATAGTTATAAAATCCTTTTCATCCAAATTCGATAGCTTAGGATGTTAGCTTAGTCATGTATTCGTGAAATTAAATTATTGATGCTGACAAGAAAGTTATTTACTTCTTGCTATACAAACTTCAAAGGGCCCACTTTGCCCCACTACTGCGTCAAAGTGAGCCCTTCCAAGGGGTATAGTATAATTTCATCCAAAACTGGATGCATCAATTAAGACAAACAATATGACTTCTTTTATAGTGCATTGTGGTCTATGCTTGAAGCTTTATCAAATAACCTTTTTTGCTAAGAGATTGCGCTATTGCAAACTAGAAATTTTAAGGGGGCCCACTTATCCTTGCTGGCCCACTTTGCCCCACCTTCCCCTACAGTACTTTAGATACCTTTATAACGAAATTGGTTTTGCTCACTTATTTATAATTTATGTGTTTTTACAAACTTTGAAACATATTTCTATTGTAATTATAGAAAATAAATAGAGTTGTTCTTTACATATATTGAAGATGATAGTCGATTCGACATACGTGTAGTAATAAGCGTTAAACCTTGTTGTGTAGTATTCTAGAGTTAATAAATTGAACCAAAAAGGTTCATCAGCATAATGCTACAGATCATTACATTTGATGCAAAGGAATTCATTAATATTTTTCTGGATCGAAAAATATTATTCCGGCTATAGAAACGGGTTCGTAATGTGAACGGATAAATTCGTAAAATTTATTAACAGAGTAATTTTCGTCCATTATATTAATATAGAAATTCATTATTTAGATGAATCTTGTAACCAACCATTCCCACGTAATGATACTAATAAATGATACTATGTAAATAATCTAAAAAATTATGGTGTTATTTCCATGTGTCGAGCGTAGTACATCAATATTAAGTGTACAGATCCATATATTATTTTTATGCAGAAATCTTAATTAATATGATATGTTTATTATGGTAATATGATGATGATTCTATGTATATACAGTATTCTTCAATTGATACTGATTTTTTGATGATGATGTTGATTTTTTGATGATGATGTTTTTTTATTCTATGTATATATTCTTCAGTAGGCTGGGTGGCTAGAGCACTTGCCTTCGGTACACGTGGTACTAGGTTCGAATCTGCTTGGCGATAAATAATTTTCGAGAATGGCATTGAGTGCCAGACCGGACTACCAGTTCACTCAGCTGTAAATGAGTACCTGAGTTTAAATCGGGGTAATAATCACGGACGAGCGTGTGCTGACCACTTCACCTTCTAGTGTTCCGTTGGTCTAGTAATGAAATAACTCCAGCATTACTTCAAGACCTAAGTCCAATTTGGGCTGTTGCGCCATTGATTATAATTATTATTATTATTCGACAATATCAAATTGCTCATTATAAGAAAATACATTAATATTAAAGTACGTCATTTCAAAAATCACTGATATTACAAACTGAACAGGATTCGGTGTAAGACAATTTAAGGTTCTCATTAGCGTTGCCTCGTCCAATTCTATTATTTTATTTTCCATCATCGATCCAAAAGGTACGAAAAGTAAATATTCCCTGTCACAAGGAATGCGAAATAGGTTCGTTGTGGGTAGCTCGAAAAAAACAACTTTTAATTAACTTGGTCCATAATTAACTGAGTTTCACCTAAGCTAGGTGGCTTACGCCAAAGAATGTATTTGACACAGCCTAAAGGATTTACCTTCTCTCCTTCATCTGTAGGAAATACACTGGTCCAGTTCGGTTTTGTCCTTTATCACGAAGTTATTTTATTCTAAGTTATACCTTCTAACGAAAGGATGCTCCAGGGTATAGCCTCCTACTATCACAGGTATCGTTTGTCCTGTATTCTTTCGAATAGAGCAAACCATTCCGAAATAAAAAAAAAAACAAACAGAAAAGTTCTTCGTGAAAGGATAGATAAAAAAATTTCAACGCAACAACTTTCGTTAGCTTCAGTGCCGGAAGTCAACTTCAGGGACAAGTCCTGGATTAGTTCGTAATTCAGCTACGTCTTAATTTTAATTCGAAATTTCAACTGCAAGAGATGTTTGCCCAGTGGGTAACTACGTCGGTGTTGTCTGTTTGTATTGTGAGCTATTCGGGATAACCAGGACCTGAAAATTACACCTAGAGTAAAGTAGTCAGGATCACAACAGAGTTGTTCATACTAGCTAGCCGCAAGCGGGGTTGGCAAGGGATAATATTGCCTTGGTAGCAATGCAACTAAGCTGGATACCGAGTCATCTACAGGCAGTCCAACATTTGTATTACAACAGAAACATGGAGTTGTGGTTTCCATTTGTTGTCAGTGTTTGGTTTGAAATGGGTTTGGCTTGACTTCACAACGAGATTGAATAATTGTTAGCCACAGGTCGGTAATGCGGTTGAACGTGACATGATTTCCACATTGTTCGGTTTTGAAGAATGGATTGGTGAAACATGCAATCTTTTGTGGTGACTTCAGTTGAAAATAATTTTGGGTCTTTCACACTGTTCGGTTTTCATTATCATGAAAACTGTTTGTAGTGAAATGAAAGTTCGATTTGTTTTCTGCTTTGTTCTTCGGCAACAGCTTGTGGCGCTGTTACTATTTCCATTATTTTACTTCAGACCACAGATGATGCACTAATTACTTTTCATGTAATACGGATAATGGTCATCGTGGTTGTTTGATTAGCTCCCAAACCTCTAGGCCAGCGGAAGTACGAAGTACACTGAAGGTTGCGATAACATCGAATTTTGAATTTTTTCAAAAAAATAAATTAAACACGCACACTACCTTCTATCCTACCTTCTTCACTAATCGCAATTAAAAATTTTGAACAAAATAAAATATTTAATTTTAAATTTTCCAATCTATTGAAAGCATATTTCAATCTTTTATAAATAGTATTGCAGTTCAATAATAATCAATAATCAAAGGCGCAACAGCCCAAATCGGGCCTAGGCCTTGAAGTAATGCTAGAGTTACTTCATTGCAAGACCAACGGAACACTAGGAGGTGCAGTGGTCAACTACACGCTCGTCCGTGATTATTACCCCGATTTTAGCTCAGGTACTCATTTACAGCTGAGTGAACTGGTAGTTCGGCACCCAATCCCATTTTCGCAAATTACTTGTCGCCAAGCAGATTCGAACCTGGAACCAGGTGCACCGAAGGCAAGTGCTCTAGCCACTAAGCCACCCAGACTACTATTGCAGTTCAACACTATACCATAAATATTGAAACGTTTACACAAAAAAAAAAATGGAATTTAATAGTATTATATGTATTACAAAAAAAATTGTAAATTAAATTTAATTAATGTTTACAAATACCTCTAATTATTAGAATTACATTATAGTGTACATGTATTATAGTTGAAAGCAAAGCACGATTTCAGTATTAATAATGACTAAACGTATTGTTCAATTATTATTAATACTAGTATACATTACCTTTGTCCATTGATTATTGAGGTAAATCACTTGGATGTAGATAGGAATCGAACCCTGACCCGCGATCAATTCTGGTACTGGAGCGATGGTTTGGCGCGCGTAGCCACTGCGCCACCGAAAGCATTGCATTGTCATCTCAGTAGACAACAAATCGATCAAAGTGACCAAATCGTGGTTTATTTGAAAAATAATGTAAATTTGCTTGACTTTTCAAGTAAATTGTATGGTTCAATTGAAAAGTACATGAATAATTTTGTAATTTCGTGTAAAAGTGAAAAAAAAAAGTTATTTACTGGAAATTTCAAGTAAAAATTGGACTGGAAAGTCAATTTATTTTAAAACAATGCATACTACGTCACACGAAAAGGGGTAGGTGAGGGGTTGCAAAAATGTGACAAAATGTGACATAGGGAAAGGAGGCCATCTGAAAGATGTGACGTAACCAAATCGGAACGGAACTTTTCTTACAAACTAATATCATAATAATTTTCTGGCAACCCTGCAATATACCATATGTATGGCACAAAATCTCAATCTCAATCACGAGTCACGACCAAAAAATATTCCTTCGTTTTATACTTTTACAGTAAACTAAGCCCAGAGGTAGCTATTTGTGTTAAATTCTCTAATCTAGTCTACTGTCTATGGAAACAAGTTATAAAAAGCATAAAAACAGCAGTCAGACGACTGATACTTTGTAGACATATTAACATAACATATACCATATACGTACTACAGGAGATTAAAAACGAGTTAAGCATGAGAAGGAGGGTGAAAAACTTTGTCATATACCAATATCTTTTGACTCAATTATCCCAGGGAGTTTAAATTTGGTTTCTGTATATAGAAATACTAGTGGAGTTCCACTGAATGTAAAATTTTTGTGCGTGGAAGTGAAAACGCGGAAGCTTGGACCAGTAGACCTCTAGCGGAAGAAAAAATTGAGTTAAGCGCGTTGAAAACACTTTTCAAACGCGTTTACAAAAACGCGTAGCTACAACGCGTTTAACCGAAAACATGTACTGCGAACCTCGCGGAAACCAAAGTAAACTATTCAAGAAACTATTTAATGCTGTAGAAACTTAATTCTGTGCATGTGCAATTAATTCACTTTTCATTACTGCTTCACAAACATTTTTGTTTTAAATTATTTGGAAATTATAAATTTGCTAATGAAACACAGCTGAATATCTACTTATCAAAGCAAATCGTATCATGCTTTCATGTATCAAAATAAAACGGGTTGCCTAGTTTGACAGCTACTTTCTTAACACGTTTATTTTGCCTACTTAAACGCGTTTAAAACGCATATTTTATACAGGGTATAATGATTAATTTCAATTAACTCCTGTCCCTAGCTGACATAGTTGTGTGATTTTTTTTTTCATACGGATTTAAGATATTGTATTAATCGACAACTATTTAGTAATACAAATTATTCCAATCCTATATCCCGATAGAAATTTATTCTTACTTACGATGGCGCTACAGTTCAAATTGGACCTCCTGAATGTGCCGCCTGTGTGAATCTTAGCAGTGATTTGCTGTCTGCGTCAATAGAGTCCTCCCAGCGCTTTCGTGGTTTTTTTTTCTTTGTCCATTAACTTATCCCTTAAGTGTGCTTTTTCCGTCATCCATCTGCTCCACATGACCAGCCTATTCATTGAAGCTTTTTGAATTTTATGAGGATCGATACTTCCGAATTCTCAAAGATAGTATACAATTCTCTTTTGTATCCTATTCTCCAGATCGTGTCTTCCTATGGGAAGTAGGCAGGTCCGAAGATTCTTCTGAGGAATTTTCGTTCAAAGCCGTTAACTAATTTTTCGGACACCTGAGTCATTGTCCACGTTTCGCTGCCATAGTCGATCGCTCAGCTCAAAATCCGCCCTTCACCAATTACTTTGTCAGTAAAGGGCTTAAGACCGGTATCAATTTGTTGCATTTCTGCGTATCAGTGACCACGAGAAACGGATCTTCGTTCTGTATCAAAATGTGATACAAAGAAACTTGTAATCAGGAATTTTGAAACGCAACGCACTCTTGATACAATGAATATCGTGTAGTATTCACATTGTATCGGTTCAGTTAATGATACGCAATAGTGATACGATACGCAGAAATGCAACAAATGGATACCGGCCCTTAGAAACGAATTCTCGTCTCCAAATTTTGTCCTTAACTGCAATCTTAACTCAGGTTTGAGTAGTTAAGTGAGCTAATTTTTATTTCTCAACTATAGGTTTGACACTAAAATTATTTGGACAAGCCTTTACCTTAAACATTTTGAGAACTTTTCAGTTTATCCTTGAGTATGATTTGTGGTAGCTGTTTCCATGAAATGAATAAAAGTAGGTTGTTGTCTAAGCTCAGCAGCCCAAGCTTTAAGTTTACTTTGTTCCTTGTCCTTGATAGATTGTAGTCAGAGAGTATATAATGTTAGTTCCTCAAAACAGATGGCCTGGCTTTAGTCCTTCAGGATATGCAGTATTTCTCGAACTGTATGACATCAAAGATTCTTTATAGATTCCTGCGCAGGTCCTCATTCATCTTATCATATAAGTACCAGCTTATATGAACATTTCAATGCCAACATCATAGAACGCAATAATGCAAATATTCAACATCATTCCAGGACATTTCGTCCGCTAAGATTTTATAGTACTATAAATACGAGGATTAAAGTACCTACGCGACCTGCGATATGGAGTTTCCAAGAAATTCTCAAATGCACATGAATATTACATGACCTTAAGACATTTTGACGTGCGAAAACTTGCGCACGTTATGTGATTAATGTTTAGGAATTTTTGATTTCGTCGGAAACGTGTTTGGCATGACAAGGACGAAGTCACGCTGAAAAATTACGCTTCCGGAAACGGATGCTCCATCCCGTAGGAGCTCCAAACAAAATTATTTCAACTATATAGAGGGAAGAAGAGTGGCAGTGGTGGAGTCAGAGATGGCTTCATGCTGTACGCCGGCTAGCTGGTTGGTTGGTTTGGTACACTCGTAGTATCGATGCCGAATTGTAACCCCTGGAAAACAAGCTGTTTGCTTTTATCGTTGTTGTTGTTCACGTTATAGGCTTAGGTGCCTGCTCTTTGTTGGAGTAATAAAAAACAATTTAGAAAGCGTATCCGGAGCTGATTAACTTGCAAATCACATCGTCGGATCGTCCTGTTTCGTACACATAATCGCTTTCGCCTTTTTTGCATAATGGCTTGTTCGTATTTTTAGCTGTTATTGTTGTAGGGAATCGCAGACTCAAAGATGCACGACATGTTCTAGAGAATGCTGGCTTAAGATGATCACAATTAGTGTGACTTAAAAAAATATTACAGAGGATTATTGAGAGAATAAATTGAAAAAATAATGGAAAGGAGCAGCAATCGCGCTTCGTAGATTGAAAATAATGGCGTAAACGTATATTGGCATATATACGAGTGTATAATCAGCTTATGAAATGTATACCATAGATATATTTATTAAGAATTAGATACAATGATCGTGTGTTGGTGGGTATAGATGAAAACTTTATCATTTCACCATGAAACGTTTAACTCCTACTTACGTATTTAGTTTGCAGTTGGCATTGCTGCATTGATGGCACCCTAACGTATCACCGTTCTCTCAGCACTCTTTCACTTTTCTAGATAATTTAGAACATGATCAGCATACATACTTATATATTATCATCTTTGACAAAACTTCCAGCATACGAATCCTCCGTATATAATTTAAAGTTATGTTATAACACATGAGAATATTATGGTTAAACATTATCGCCAACGACGATATTTTGATTCACGGCTGGACAGTGCACAATTGGCATGGAGATTCAGAAGCGAAATTATTTCCAAACAGGGTCTGATTCGAAATTCGCGAGAAAGTTGTATGTCGTCCAAGAAAGACGTGGACACAAATAGACGACAAAGACATTCGCTGAGTCGATACGTCCCTAAGTCACGTAAAGGCAGTAGCCCAGAATCGTTTCTAATAAGAGTCCCCCATTTGGGTTACACAGGTTAAGTAGATTAAGGAGTGCGCATGTAATTGTTCTTTATGAAGGACTCTCGTTTGGTTGCTACTCGAAAGTAAAAGACAATGGTCGCTATTCACAGTCGTCATAAAGTTGGCTTTGAGTTAAAGCTGACTTTAGTGTCATATTATTAATATGACACTTAAGTTAGCTCTAACTTAAAGTCAACTTTATGACGACTGTGAAAATCGGCCATAATCTTCAGTGTTCAATTTCATATATATAACTAGACAAGACTAGAGTCACTTCATACGAACTAACACAAACATCCAATATCTTAAGTACGGACAATGTGTGTTTCATTTGAAACCAGTACATTTGAAATTTTTTTGCAGTTGTCTCGATTTTTCATTTTAAGGATCTCCACTAAAGTGGATAAACGCTGTATTTAGTAGACATTTCATGAGACATATTTCGATTCCGTGAAACGTCCATCAAAATCCATCTGCTACACGTATACACACTAAAACTATGCCATTTAAGAAACCTGCGATTTTATAAATTCGCAGGTTTTTAGTACTAAATATGTACCAAGAGTGGTGATTGTCCGTACTCATAAGATAAGACAACGAAAATAAAATTTCAAGGACTTCCAAATGAGAGGTGTAGTCGATTTCTAGCATATTTACCACTTTCATTGAAACCATTTAAGGGGTTATGCCACTCTAGAGGCTGAAAAAATAATTCTTTTTCGGGATTTTTACAAAGATGGATATGTATTTATAATACATGTTATTGACAATGTACAGTAATTATTTTTAAGCGATTAAATTCAAAATGGCGGCTGTGCAGCATTTTTGCGATATCGTTTTCATTTTTACAGGGACCATGGCCGGACACCTAGTGTCTGTAATTCTTGAATTATGATAAGCTAATGCATTTATTTCGTTTACATAATATAATAGCAGCCACAAGAGTACGTGGGATTTTTTTTTCTCGATATTTTGATTTTCAGCCAAATGGCTCTTTAGATTAATGGACTATAGATTAATGGACTTTAGATTAATGGACTTTAAAAAGTGTGAAATTTGCCTAAAAAATTGTTAGAAAATTGTTAATAGCAAATGGACTATGCAATATAAAAAAAAATCCTACGTACTCTGCTGGATAATATTCATAGTTTTCAAAAAGTTCAAAATTTTTGTGCCGGTCACCGGTGACCCCCATGGCATTCAACGTGTTAAAGATATATTCAAAACTTCAAGTGAGTCGGTTGAAAATTGTCTGAGTTTTGTTACCGGTCAGCTTGAAAAATGTAGTTTTGAGATAAACATGTTTAAAGTCTTGAGTTGTAGAAAATCATGAGTAGTTTTGCAATATGCCTTGTACTAAAATTCGAAAACCGAGTCCTTAGAGACTTTTATCGGCCATAATCTTTTAGGACAGCATTTTTGAGGTCATATGAGACCATTTAAAATAAAAAAAAATCGATTTTCCGAAAAATTACATAAGTTCAAATTCCTAGCTTAGATTACAATATTCAGGTGATGTGGGTCTGAAAGATGAAATTTGGTTTATGTTAATAGGTGAGCAACGGGCGTTTCTTTAATAAAGAATTTTTCAAGAACCCAGTCCGGTGGAACATGAAAGTGTAGGGAAAGAGTTTTTCTACGATTTCACGTTTCATTTCTCATTGATTGGTTAAGATAGCACCTTCGAGTCTATACGATCCGACAGAGAAAAAATTCGGGTTAAGTTAAGGGTGATGGTGAAAAGAAAAAAAAAATACGATTTTGATATCATCGATCACGTAGTAGTAATATCACGTTAAAATTAAATTAGTTTTAATAGAAATATTTTACATTGTTTCTTCTCTCTGGAACGGGTTATGCTAGAAACATGGGTTTCAGTTTTTTTTGAAATTAAGAGATTATACACATTTTCTCCATTTTACTTAGGTCTGGTTAGATATCTCGAAATATGTTGACTTTCACGGAATTTTACATAATCGTCTAAAATGTGCATTCGAAATTTTTTGCTTTTCAACCAGTAAGAGGATTGTCGTACACATTTTCACGAATTCCGACATATTCGTTAAGTCCAGTAAAATATCAACTTTTTATATCATAGTCTTCAATCAACTTTTACTTCCGGTAAACTCCTAGCTTCCAATAATTTTAATAGTGGCAGAATTTTATAGTCTGGAGATAAGTCCCGTCCCGGATCAAGAACTACAATGGACCTAAACAAATTTTTTTTTTTTTGTTCTCCTGCTAGACTTAGCCTATTCTCCTGCACGCCCGAAAAAATAATAATAATCTATGGCTCAACAGCCCAAATCGGGCCTAGGCCTTGAAGTAATGCCAGAGTTACTTCATTGCGAGACCAACAGAACACTAGGAGGTGAAGTGGTCAGCTACACGCTCGTTCGTGATTATTACCCCGATTTTAACTCAGGTACTCATTTACAGCTGAGTGAACTGGTAGTCCGGCACCCAATCCCATTCTCGAAAATTACTTGTCGCCAAGCAGATTCGAACCTGGTACCAGGTGCACCGAAGGCAAGTGCTCTAGTCACTAAGCCACCCAGACTACAATCGAAAAAATACTGAATTCTTCAATATTAAATATATTATAAAAGTATTATCTAGAAATGTACATTGTATAGTAAAAAAAGTTTACATCTACGGAATAAGTACGGCCACTAATCCTTAAATCCATAATTAAATCGCTCATATTGGAAACGGGATGCCAGAAATTTCATTTACCCAGCAGATGTAGTGGGAAACTTTCATATGAACTGCCGGAAATGGTGCTGTAGCACACGGTTTTACGCTCCACGTTATGATTCCAACTTGTATGCCATTAAGCATGACTGGTCCACCTCCATCTCTCCTGCACTGACCCCTGCGACCGCTTATGGGGTTAGTGCAAATGTTCGTGGGATAGATGGGTTTGTAATGTAAAGATTTACAAACAGTAGGGTCAACGATATTGACTTCAAGCTGTCTCATACGGGTCTGGACGTCTCCTCCATTCTGAAATTTTAAGGTTTTCATTAAGTATTTTGGTACCTTTTTTCATTTATTTTTGGCAATTATTTACTTCTCGATATCCCCAACCGGCAATTATTCCAGTGTCGTCTCCAATGTCAACGGGATCGTATTTTCCCGGCAGGGTGACAGGTACAATACCCATTTCAGCTAAATCCTAATTCTTTAATTTTAAAAGTGCGATATCGTTGTCACTTGATAAAACCGGCACGTAGTCGTCATGCACATAAATTGTATCAATCAAAGCAATGTTTGCATTACTTTTACCAAGATCCCTATTTCCAAACTCGAATTTAAGATCAGCTGGTCTATAAGAATTTACGCAATGTCCACAGGTCAAAACCCATAATCCGTGAATGATTGTTCCTCCACATTTATGCTCATTCTTGTACTGAATAGAACCCTGTAAAAATTTAAAAATTTAAACTAACATTTAAAATTAGCTAAATTTTTTTTTACCACAAATCTAAGATCACCAGCAGCTACAGCTGTTCCTCCAATTATGCGCTCCTGAAACGAGCTACTTGCACTTAGCCCGACTAGGACTGAAGCTATAATGGTTATGTAGTATAGCATAATTATGTTTTAAACTTTCAAATTAAACTGTATTGTTTTGAGCAAAAATATTCGCTCTGGCCGCGACAGAACCAACAAAACTTTGCTATCAGTTTGCAAAAAGTAAACCAATTTAAATTATCTGTAGATTGGCGATAATGTTATTGATCGAAATTATTTTGTTGATAATGTACGGACACACATTTGGTTTGTCTGGTATCTTGTTCAAGGATTCATTGAGTTTCGTTAAATTTTTACCTAAATCCATGTATGTCATGGTCCTGGGTAAAGTGTTAATAACGTACCTAGGCTTAGACGATTTAATGAATTAATGAATAAAATAACAATTTATCATGCTTTGCAATCGCATTAAAGGGTGACCCCTTAAGTTATAACGACGGCTGTAAAAAAAAAAAAATGTATCATACGATTGGCTTGTTTTTTTTATTAATTTACGTACATTTTTTTCAATATCAATAAAAGTGTAGGGGATGAAATATCGACATAACCTATTAGGGGTTGAACTTAAAAAAAAATCTGAAACCGATATTTAATTGATTAGAAAGGCCATTAAAGAAAGAAACAATTTGATATCTTATCAGACCTAAGTGATGTAGAGCGTACGCAATGATTTTACGACCTTTTAGGTGTGAAATATCTCAAAATCCAGAAAATAATTTTGAGATCATTATAAATAAGACTTATTGAAGCAAAAGCAAATTCGACCTCATTTATCCGAATTCGTGTAAACTTGAACAATACCTTAAGCCACTGGGGGTTTTTTAAATCAAAAATTATTTTTTCCGATTGTATTTAAAGCCTTTAGAAGTGGAAATGAATTCGATAGAGATATCGATAAGAGAGATAAGAGATTTAGACCTAAGAAATATATCGAGATTCGTCGAATTGTATAGAACCACTTTACACACCTTTAACATTTTTAACACTTGTTTTATTCAACCTATGCCACTATGCTTGTATTACTTCCTTAGTATATCTCCACACACGTATTACGTTTCAACTGTCTAGTATAAGCCGTTTTTGAGATATAAAGGTTAGTACTTTTTATTTCAAATTTCATTTCGGTCACAATTCTTTATTATTAAGAAATAATGACGTGGAATTTGACGCAATAACAGTGAAGAATGAAAGGTCATAGGAACTGCAGGTCTTCTTCAATACTCATAATTTAACTATGTGTGCCATATACGGAATAAGTATTTTTCTTCTATTATGCGACAGTTTAAGCCTTGTTGTGTTTGATAATAATTTTAATAATCTATATCTATATATATATGTATATATAAAAAAGGAATTATGTATCTAAATGTGCCTATGTTCCCTACGAACTCCTAAGTCGTGCATCCGATTTTTATGAAATTTTCAGGGTACCTGTATAATAGTATATCTGGACGGATCCTGTGAAGTTTGGTACCGATTGACCAAAAAACAACTGTTTTTTTTTACATTTTTCAAATTTTTTCGCGATTTTAGTACCCTGGTGCTCTAATTGTTTGTTTGCATACTTTCCTATACCATTCATCCGATTACGTTGAAACTTCGGTAATATATTGAGCACACGCCCTCGAAGGTTTCTGCGTTAACAAAATAATTTTACAATTGGTGGTGCGAAAGTTATTTCATTTCATTTCAGTGTAGTAGTTATGTGTTCCTATTACTAAATGGTAAAGTTGGACGATGGATATTGGATAGTGGATGGAGGATGGAAGATGGACGATGAGGGTACTGGATGGGGGATGGCGGATGATGGATAGAGGATGGAGGATGGTGGATAGAGGATGGAGTAATGGATGAAACGGGAGAAATAAGAGCAACGGGAAAAATGGGAGCAACAGAAGCAACGCAAGGGATAGGAGGGGGAAAATGAAAAAATTATAGTATACTATAGGTGATGGATAGAAGATGGAGAATGGTGGATAGAGTAATGGGAGCAACGGAAGTAACAGAAATGGAAGCAACGGGAGAAACGGGAGTATCAGGAGAAGTAGAGGCAACGGGAAAAATGGGACCAACGGGATCAACAGGAGCAACGGAAGTAACGGGAGAAATGGAAGCAACGGGAGTAACGGGAGCAATGGGATCAACGGGCGGAATGGGAGCAACAGAAGTAATGATAGTAACGATAGCATAGCACCAAGCAAACGTGAGCGTATCGAGTGTAGCCGTGGTACGCGGCTAGTATTAATAATAAACATCGATAAATGTCTGGGGATAGGTTGTAAACCAATCGCCCAGCCATCCATGGTTCGGGATTCTTTAGGTAACAATACCAAATTTCATTTTAAAAACATACGTTGATTGTGTCCATAAAACCTGTGAAACACTTCTGTAATTAATTACCCCGGTGGGCCCTTCCTTGAGTAGCTGTACTTAAGCGTTTCCGCAAAACACTTTGTCAATTTATACTATCAGTTTTTAAGTATGTACATAGTGGCAGATATCGCCACTTAAAATGCAATGCAGACAGTACTTAATCGGTTAAGTAGCACCGTCTTATCTAACTTTAGTACAATTTCATACAAACAATGGAAATGCCCCCTCGAAAATCTATAAAAGTGATACGCGTGTAATTGCAAGATTCCAGTTTCTAAATGGTCATACTTAAGGGATATGTGGCGAGTTGTATTAGTATCAGCGATTCTAGTCGTACGGTTGATGCAAGTTCGTAGTGATCTTCCGGAAACTCGTGTGGTTAATGGAACCGACGCTTCTAATGGGGAGTTCCCCTTTATCGTAAGAAGAAAGCAACTTCTTTTACTCGAATTCAACTTACTAATAATAAGGAGTGGTGTTCATTTAATAGGCATCGTTACGAAGGGTCTTTAATGTCACGGGAGGATCTCATTCTTGTGGCTGTTCAATAATTAGTAGAGAATGGCTTCTTACAGCTGCCCATTGCGTGAAGGGCTGGAGTCCGTCAGATATCAGCATTCAATACGGAGTTACTGACATAACATCGACGGGTCCAACAGTAGCCACTGTTAAGGCTATACTTGTTCATGAAGGCTATAATCCATCGAACAACTACATCAATGACATTGCCCTAGTTAAACTAGCTGTGCCGCTAACTTTCGATGAATTCACAAATGCTGTCCAACTTCCTCAGCCAGGACAATTCACTAAAGGTGGAACGCCAGCTCTTCTAATCGGTTGGGGTCTTAATTCGGTAAGTTTTTCGTTACTATCGAGAATTTATGTATGCTTTTCTGATATAACTGAAATACTTAGTCTAGCGCCGGGATTATACAGAAGCATTTGCAAAAGGTGGAACTGATAACATTTTCGGATGACGATTGTCGAAAACTTCATAATGGTGATACGCATCCGTCGAATATTTGCGCAGGAGTACCGGGAGGTGGTAAGGGGCAGTGCAATGGCGATTCAGGTGGACCGCTTTTGGTCGATGGAAGGCAGGTGGGAATCGTATCGTGGAGCATAAAACCGTGTACGATCGCTCCATATCCGGGCGTTTTAACCAAAGTTTCGTCCTACATTGGCTGGATAACTAACAATACGGGAATTATTATCGATAATTTCGTTAAAAGATAAAAACTTAGAGAGGATAATATTAAAAGGCAAAAAAAATAAATATATTTCTTAAGAAGAAATGCTATCTGTATTATTAAGTAAGTAACTCCGAACATCGATTCTTTATCCACTTTGTAATCTTTTAATTATGTTTGCGATAACATCGGGAAAGAAATGTGATTATTTATAAAGGTGCGAATTGGCGTTATCATCGAATTAAGTATTTCTATTTAGTCTTTCACAACTCATTGAAAAAAGATTACTATCAATTCAGTCTTAATTGTTATAAATTTGATATAAAAATAATCAGTTTGTATTAATTATGAGTATACAAAATGTTGATGAATATGTCTTTTGACTGGAATTTTTTGGAAATTAAACTACATGATATACCAAACTCATTCTGCTGTATATTCCTTTATAATTAAACAAACGTACCTTTTTCAATTCGATTTTGAAAGAAGTACGATGCCGTATCCGCAACTGTTTATCATTTCAGGCAAGGTATCAGTTCATGACGATAAAAAAATTAACTTTTTTTTATTATTAATTTTCATCCTTAACATATTGAGAATACGTGGACAAAACGATATTTCGATATCGATATCGACCGTTTCAAAACTCGAGAAATATATTCACGAGTTACAGTCCGATTTGTGAAACGGTCGGCCGATATTCAATACGTGTTTTTCTCGATACTAATTTTTCCGGAGCGTAGTACGTTCTAAAGCTTCATTCAATAAACCGATTTTAATGAATGAAAGCTTATTTATTTATTTATCAAACAAGATACACATACCTATATACAGATTCCATATTCACTCAAATTAATCTAAACTAATACAATATAATTAGACTAAATTTAATTAGTATAATATAATTAGAGGCACTGGTTGATTGGTTAAACTGGATGAGGAGGAGCTGATAAAATCGAACGAAGAAAGTAAACTAATTTGCGGTGCCGCAACGTCGATTTTTTTTTTTATTTTACTTTTTTTTATTTGAGCTTGTAAGCCAAAAAAATAGTGAAAAAAGGTTTCTTTTTTTCAAATAGGTGCCATTTTAGTCTCAGGACGTTTTTTCAAAATCGGAAAACCATGGGGCCCCGAAATTTTAATCTAGTTTTATAAATTTTTTGGATTCAGATCAATTGGCAAGGATGTAGAAGGTACCGCGTGCATAAACTCATGCCGATCACGGTCTTTCGTCATGAGAACTGGAGCCGCCATTTTGCAATATTTTTTTTATGAAAAAAAGCACAATTAGTCTTCACTTATATATTTATCTTATATCAAAAAAATAATGAAATTGAAGCATTTTTCAATGATACATGGCCTTCAGATACGGTTTAAAATTATACAGAAGTTGTATCTAGTAAACTTCTAGTTCAGTGAATTTTTTTGCTTGGAAATATTTTATAGCTTTGTTGAGACTTACAGTTTTTATACTCTGGATGGAATCTGAGAGTATTATAATTTTAATCAAGCCCAAAAGTTTGGAACGCATAGAACGGCACCGAGCCTCGGACGAAAAAAAGCTAAATAGGTACTATAGTAGTTATTGTTTATTTGTGGGTGAAAACTCCAAATCTGCTTGACTACCGTTCGTCCTTCCGTTAGCACAATAGCTCAAGAACGCCTTTATGAAAGATTTTCAAAAATTGAAACTGGATGTTTGGTCAAATTTTCTAAATTCGTTAACGGCCAAAATCTTTTTATTCCTTCGGGCAGCTGCCATACAAAATTCCCTTAAAACATGTGTTCAAGAATATTGGCCGATAACTTCAGAAGAGTTTAAGCTACGGCTTTGAAATTTTGTACGTATTAATTTTCCAATAGTTCGAGCTGAATATATGATTTTGGAGAAAATCCTACTGATTCTTCACGTAGCTGCCATACAAAAATTCTGTCAAAATGTTTTCAATTAATTTACGGATCTTACTATAACTCAAGTAATTGCTTAGCCGCGAATTCGGAATTTTGAACAAATTAGTTTTTAGTGAAAATACAGTTTACTAATCAAGTAAATCCGTTTACTCCTTCTGGTACCTTCCATACAAAAAATGCTTAAGACACGTGTTTAACAATATTTTTCGATAGCTTTTGAATGCTTCAAGCTAGAAATTTGAAATTTTTCACACACGAATTTTTAAACAGTTTTAGTTAAAAGAATATGCAAGAAATGGACTAAATCCTTTCTTCAAAAGTCCTTGAAAAAGGAAAAATTTACTTTTGGTGATTTTCCTAGTTCCAGATATGAAATTAAACGTCTTTACTTTTTAGTACAATCCAAATAAGAGTGTTTAATAAAGGACAAACTGCAAGAGCACTTCTAATTTTATTTTATCCCCAACTACAATTCATATTAGAGTTATGTATTTCATCTAGAGGAGCATACGATTGTCTTCCAGCCGATCGTCAATACGATATGTTTTAATAAGAATTCTACAGTAGGAAAAAAATTTGCCAACAGTCTGGGCGCAACTTAATTATTTTTCCGGCAGAAAATCGGAACGCGTTCAATTCGGGGATGCGGTGTATGTTACTATGTGACTGAAAACCTAACAAAAAGTTCGGCAAGCGGTTAGAATAGGGTGTAACATATGAATTACATAATTGGGTCATATTCTGGGATGCGGTCTAGAGGTTGAAAAAGAAAAACTTAAAAACAGATGATTATTAAACAAGCCCGTGGAAGTGAAAAGATATTCGATATCTGATCAGACCGGAGAGATATGGCGGAATTCATGAAAAAGTATACAACTACTTTACACCCTCTTAGGGGTCAAATATCAAAAAATCTTGAAAACACGTTCTAGGTATTCATATGAAGAATGCGTGGAATAAAAATGAATTCAATATTTAGAAAGACCTAGTAAATATGACGAAAATCGTGAAAATATAATGCATTCTATTTTCACTGAACATTTTTTTTGCCCCCCTTCCTAGCACCAATAGAATTAATTTTCTAGTTGATTTACATACACGTACCGAGTTTAAACTTTCGAGCAAAAGCCATTCTAAAGTTAGGAAAAACATCCCCCACCCCCGTACCATACTACCCTAAAAAAAATTTTTATTTTTCCACCATGCCACTACTATAGCTCTATCTAAATACCAAGTTTCAGCTTTATATCAATATATGATCCGTTGATTTTGAAAGTGGAATAAGTCCATTTCGTTTTTAAATCGACATGCTTAACGGTTTACGTTTTAACATGTTTAAAAATATTTATGACATCTTTCAGAAAAATTCACTTGTATTTGTTAAAAGTGTGATGAAACAATTGCATCAATAGATTCTCGGAAAGTTGCTTCGTGTTGTATAGAATAATGTTACAATGTCACAAAAAATATTTTTTTCAAAATGGACTTATTCCACTTTTAAATACAACGGCTCATATGTAGGTTCTTAAGATATAAACATCGAAACTTTTTCCGTCTCACCCTTCTACACCCTCACCCTCTACACCCCCACCTAAAATTTTTTCCCTACTAGGGTTCTATTGGGCCCACTTCTGGTAAAAATTTGAAGCATGTATCTTACACTGTTATTGAGATATGAAACGTGAGATTTTTGAAAAATTCTTATCCTCTCCACTTCTATGCTCCCCGCCCCCTTCAAAGATTTTACTCTGAGCAATCTTTATTTATCAAGCTTTATACTGAAACCGAATTTTGTTTTTCTGGTGCAATTTGTTTGTGAGATATCGTAGTCTAAAGTTTTTCACTCCCCACCCTCGTACCTAAAAATTTTGTTTCAATCTACTCTCCTAGTATAACTACAGTTATTTGTCAAGTTTTAATTGCGTGTTATAAACGGTTTAAGAAGACATGGATTTTAGAATGTGTCGATCTCGGAATTTTTGCGTTTCGAACGCATTATTTCCCCCTCCACTCCCACACCCCTCCACCCATTTTTTTGCAAATGGGTCCACTATCAAAGCTTTATAGAAATTCCAAGTTTCAGCCTCCTAACATAAGCGGTTGCTGAGATCTAGAAACCATAATTTTTCGTCTAAAACGCTTCCCCCACCTTCCCCCCCCCCACACCTTCACAGCTCAAAAAAATGTCACTTCAAGGGGTCTACAATGTCTATTAAAAAAAAAAATCAATTTAATAGCTCATAGGGTTTGGGAGCTATAATTCTTCAAACGGACTGAAATTTTTTTTTGCTTCTTTGGTGTTTTTTAGTCATAAAACGTAAAAAAAAAATTTCATGGTAGCAAATTTTTTTTTGTTTTTAAATTGATAACAATAGTTTATTATTAAAATAATAAAGTAAAAGTAGAATGAGACAGAGCGGCCCAACTTGACGCCACCAATAAATCAGCAAGCCAGATAACTTTTTATAGAGGTATGAAATTGTATTTATAACTCATTGCCGGGTGAGATTAAAAACCAAGAGTCTGAATTCAAATTCACTAACTTATTGAAAGACTATATCAAACAAATATTTTAACAAAACTGCTGTACCTATGGAAATATCTAAATAAAGAATTATTATTATTATAAACTATTCACTGTCTGCGTTAGTTTGAGTTTTAAATGAATTTAAAATTTTTCCAAAAAGTGTTCGTACTTGTGCATACGAAGCAGCGAACAACTAAAGCGAATTTTAGTTCAGTCCGGTTTTATCAAGTAACGATTCGATGTTTTAAAGATAAAAAAGTCACTGGTCGAAATTTTGAGGTTAACTACGGGCTACGGAAAGTTCAGAGTTAACGAACATTTCTGGATGGCTGCGTAAGGCTGCGTACGGCTGCTTGCGTTCTGACTACCCCAATAAAAATACACCACGCTCTACCTCGGATTGCGTTGCTGTTGTGACTTGGGGGTTACAAACATGACGAAACATCCATAGTAAAAGATCCTAGGCCGAGGTGTGCTGAAGTTTGCGTGCACGGACAGATGGAGGGATGGGCAGAAAAAGGATTTAGGGTTTTTGGCCATATATAAACAATAAATTATAGGTTTGTTCCTTTTGCCCGGTGTAAGTTGCACTTTCTTGCACCCGATTTTCTAAACAGCCTTTGATTTCAAATCAATGACACAAACTCAACCTCAAATAGTATTCTTGTTCCTTCCCCACCACTCCCTTTTACACTTTCCTGCACTAGCTCGAGAGCCAGTGCAAAAAGTGTAGAAGGTGTACACTATACCCGTCAAATAGAACAGACCTTATATAACTACTATGTATAACTTTTTTTCGTTCGAGGCTCGGTTCTATGTGGTACAAACTTTTGGGCTGGATAAACTTATAATACTCTCAGATTTCATCTAGAGTATCAAATCATTTTTAGAGAAGAGGGCGGTCGCTCCACCGCAGCCCCCTGGATCCGCCACTGGTTACATTTAGATTTTGACCACGTTCTGATGAACCTAAAACTTAAATTGAAGACACACTGACACTCTTAATTCCCATTTATTATAAGTACCCATTTAAGTACTGTTTGTTATGTGAACATTTATTGAAAACGATGCACTTTTTCTGCTGGAAACACTACAAGAAATATTTAATAACGAAACGATAATTTCGAAACTGTCAAATGCCAAATATTCTTCTTTAACATTATACTATAGAAGGACCATTTGTAAGTATAACTTTATAATTGGTAATTTATGTCTAATTGTATATTGTTAAGTTGGCAATTTAGGTTACTGCGTGTCTACGATATTTTGGCTGACAGTGACGTAAAAACTACTGTAGCAACCCGATTTCTCTAAGCTCTTCTCGGACTGTAAATACTTTACTGAAAATATTTTTATTCGCTACCAAGATATGGTTTGGAAAATTGTCCTATAATCCGCCTTCTTCCGATCTAATCCAATGCGATCCAAAACGGTACTTGGTTTCGAGGAAAGCTTCTTTTTTTTTAATTTCACAATAGCTTATTATTTAAAAAAAAAATAAACAGCGATGGGTTCTTCAATATAAAATTTATTACTAAAAAAATCATTGCAATGTAAATATATAATCATATACTAATGTGGAACTCGCTCAACCGTTCAAACAGAATTGCGGACTCCTTGAGCCGGTTACGGATTCGCCTCAATCCAGCAAATATAATGTGAAACTCTTGTATAAACGCCCGGATAGGGTGCAACAGCGCACGGTTTTACACTCCATGACACGATTCCTACTTGTACGTTATTGCCGACCAAAAGTGGTCCACCTCCATCCTTTGAGCATTGTCCTTTTCCACCTCCACCATTTGCAACGCCCGCGCAAATATTGGTTGAATAGATTGGATTAAGATGTGTTGCTGCGCAATCTGGGTTGCTGATTAGATCGAGTGTGGCTCTACGTAGGTTATTACTTTGTCCTCCAGTTGCCTGTAAATTGAAGATTTTCATTAGTTTCATGTTTCCAATCCCCACTATTTTTGACTTTCATACAGTTGTAATAGAACCCCATCCCATTAGGATTCCGCCATTAAGTGCGGCGGGTGTTTGTTGGTATTTCGCAGGCAGTGTTACAGCTCCCACAGTGGCACTAAACGCTAAAGTGTTTTGCAGTTTTAAAAGTGCGATATCGTGTTTGGTTGACAGTTGCGGATAGAAATCTGGATGAATGATAATGTTTGCAACTATAGAAATAACCCCGACTCCGTTCAAAATGTTCTTAACTCCAGTTTGTACAGTAACAGAACTGGGTGTTGCTTCATAAACGCAATGTGCAGCGGTTAAGATCCTGCTCGAATCGATAATTGTACCTCCGCATTGATGTACGTTATTTATTCGAACTGATGCCTAGAATATTTATTTAAATTTAATTAGGATTAAGAAATTCGATCACTACTAGTCTTATACCATGAACTTAGTGTCAACGCCCACAGGCACTACAGTTCCATCAATTACACGTCCTTCGAGCGGAGTACTAGCACTTAGCCCAACAAGGACTAAAATTATGGTAATGTAGTATAACATATTAATGTTTTAAGCTTTCAAATTCAACTGTTGATATTTTCAGCCTAAACTTCCACTTTATATACGCAAAATTCGCGAATGGAACCTTCAAAATTTTGTTATCAGTTTGCTAAAAGTAAGTTAATAAGTGTTATCAAAAATATTGAGGAAAACAGATTGTGGATAATGCGGATAAATATTTTCTTAATTGAACTGTTTCAAGGTTTCACTTACTTAACCTTGTGATCAATAAAACTAATACTTGGATTAATTATGACCTAGGTACGAGTACTAATAACCTACTTTACGGAAATAAATCATTTCCATAATTTTGTTGTTTCGTTAGTTTTTTGGGGTGGTGATTTTTATGAGAAAATGATACCTTAACTTGAACAGATCAGCAATATATGTAAACTGTACCCAAGGAGAAATAATACTGAAATTGAGAATCTGTACATCGAAACGCAAGATGCTCGCTTCATTAGAAGCCGAGGATTGTTGAAGGTAGTGCTGCAAAATATATGCACTTCTTAAGACCTTCCACGGTACAATCAAAATAAGGAGCATTTTAGTAGGATGACTTTTTACTCCAGTTGTGCATTGAGATTCCAGAAACGAAAGCAGCAATTGATCACAACTATAGATCGTTTCCAAACTATTAATTGGTGTAACCTATACAAAAAATTATGTTCTTAATCTTTATACTGAAGATGAAGTCTACATAGTTTTGTCTTACGTTTTATCCAGCCTGTAAGTTTGTATTGCATAGAACGAAATTTCTGACATAAAGAAATTATATTTTATTTAATTTTTTATTCTATTGTGTGTAAAAACCATATGCATTAGAACTATATTGCTAGCAGTCATATTTTCTCATACAAAATCAATAAGTACGAGTTGAATTGGAAATTCAGAATCAGCTGTTAGTTTTGTTCATGTTTTGTCTCAAAAATTTGAAGAATCGAGGGCGGCAAATTTTGAATACAAATATTTAATTACAAAAAATATATTTTATATGGAATTGCAATAGGCTCCACAATTCTCCATTACCCACCGACAATAAACCATTTTAAAAAATATTTTTTTTTAATATTATTATAAATTAAAACCGACTTTTATGTTATACTACCACTATATTGAATGGGCAAATTCAGAATCAGCTGTTAACAACGATACTGACTCTGACAAGTGCCGCTGGCAATATAGTTACTAATAAATATATATGGTAAGAGCCCGAAAACATTTCTCACGACTGTGACACAGGACACGTTGATATAAGATGTGTTTTTTTTAACTGGATCAGATCACAATGGAAGAAAACGATGTGGATCATCCCAAAAGCTAATTTAGCAGAGTTAACAATCATGTTGGTAATGCCTTAGATTAATTGTCAGCAGGAAAAGCTTCGTATACTATACGACGAAACGGAACTGTAGAAAGGTCCTATACACCCATGTATAGTTTTTGGCTACGAGATATGAAAAACTACCCCACCTCTGCATCTTGCTAGCCCATCGAATGAACCTGTTCTACCTGCTGGACGCAAATATCTGCAACAAATGATGCTGAGTTGCACGGCGCCATCTCTGAAAATGCTGAAATAGTGACAATTTATATAAGCTTTAGAGGGAAAATCTGATCCAACTTTGTTTTCATTTTGATTTTGGATCATATCTTTGTTGTTGTTTTCAATGTAAAACGAATGATCTTGATCTTGATCCAGTAGAAAAAAATACACCTATAGAAATTTTGAATTTTGAGTTCGTAAGGTTGGGGTTTCTATTCGGCGATAGCCTTACACTTTAGGGTAGCTCATATGCAAAAGTTTATAAAATACGAATTCACAGTTTTTGACTGAATACTTCTACTTAGTAACTTGAAATTTGGCGAACTCTAAGATTTGTATGTGTAAAACTGCATTTACTGCAAATCGAGGAGTGCTTCGTCCATTCAAGTTACGGAACGAACTGTTACGGAACGAAGCGTTAAAGTACGAAGTCGAAATTCTGTAGGAATTAGCTTTGATTTAAGAGAAAGATTTAGTTCATTAGGTAATTGCAAAAATTGTAATATGAATAAAATCAAGGCACTCCTTCTAGCAGCTGTCAAAAGTACTTTACAAATATACATATGCAGAACTCTTCCAGAACTATAACAAGAACCAAAATTTTTGGGTACTACATCCGTCAACTCCTTTGCTAATTAACTCCTTAAAACACGTGTTTATGAATAATGAATGACCGATAGCTTCCGAATTTATTAAGCTAGGATTTTTTAAATTTGATACGTTAATTTGTCAAGTTAAAAAACTAAATATATTATAGAAACTATAAAGCTAATACACTTTTTTTCTCCAAGAGTATAGGTTACACAAAAATATGTTCCATTTTTTTTTGGTGGTTAGCCTGTAGTGTACAGTCCAGTAGGCTTAGGGATGGGAGGTCAGAAATCGGACAAGGTATGGCAGTAAACTATTAGGTGTTAATAGTTCTTTAGTGCTATTCGTGGTTGTGATACGATCTACCAGAAAAGGGGCGACTACTGTCTGGTATCTCTGATGGAATGTAAACGGAACTCATAGTAGTAATCTAATGAAACTTTCCGCACTGTTCACTATTTATATTTATATTTTGAAGAGAGTTACTTCATTACTAGACCAACGGAACACTAGGAGGTGAAGTGGTCAGCCACATGCTTGTCCGTGATTATTACCCCGATTTTAACTCAGGTACTCATTTACAGCTGAGTGGACTGGTAGTCCGGCACACAATCCCATTCTCGAAAATTACTTGTCGCCAAACAGATTTGAACCTGGTACCAGGTGCACCAGGTGCTCTAGCAACTAAGCCACCCAGACTATGTCCAAGTATACTATTTTCTCAAATTTCACTGTTTTCTAAATTTCAACTTTCTACCGTAATTTGCTTTTGAGATATTAAGTTCCTATACTTTCCTTCTTTCTCTCCTCTCTTGATTTATATTTGTTGCAATCAGCTCCCCCACATCTTTCAGTAACCAATTCACATCACAAACATTAGTTCCCACTATACACCCCTACACTTTCCGCCTTCCGGACTACTGTAGTGTCTATAGGCGGAGCTTATAGCGATTAAGGAGGCCATGTCCTGGCTGACGTGTAATGTCCTACTACTAATGTCTACTAGGGATATTAGCATTTTCACATACAGCCAAGCGGCAATAAAATCCGTGAAATCGGCCACGACAATATCAAAGGTCGCCGCAGAATGTCGATCATCTCTTAAGGAGATGGGGAACAGTTCAATATTTTTCTGTGCTGGGTACCAGGACACAAGGATGTTCCAGGGAACTGCATGTTCCAGGGAACTGATAAACTCGCTCGGTGCGGTACCACCCTTCGGATTATGCCGAAACATCAGAAACTGGGTGTGCCTCTCTCTACATGTAAACTGCTACTGGGATTGGAATTGAGGAAACCAACTCTTGATGGGCAGACGGTATTACATATGTGACACTGCGAGACAGATCTGGCCGAAGCTGGATCTAAAACACTCTAAGAGTCTGACTTTGCTCAAAAGGGCGACTATCTGCACCACAATCGGTGTCCTGACCGGGCACTGTTTTATAGGTCGACATGCTCAAAGACTCGGCCTCTTCACGAACAACTTCTGTAGAAGCTGTCTGATCTGAATGAGGAGCAGGAGGAGGCAGTACTTCTATGTACCTCTCCAGCTCTATACGCTAGAAGGAAGGCTCTTGGAGCTTATACTTCTTCAACTGTCTTGGTGATCTTGCCGCAATGGAGGTCGCAAGAATCAAACGTTTCACTGCGAGCTCTAAATGGTTCGACGAGTTGGGCCAGATTCGATGATCCTGTGGTAACACAACGGACCTTCTAGGTCTAAGTGTATCCGTTTTCTCCTGGGCAGCCACGCATACCCACCTACCTATCCAACCCTATTTTCTAGTATGAGTGGTTCAGACCACTCATACTTTGGCTGGCTTCAAAGGAAAGTTTAAATTTTCGATATTCTAGTGTAAGCAATTTTGTGTAAATAATTTTCCGGATTTGCTACTTTAGGACTTCGACCACCAGTTAAAGTTTTTATACTCCAGATGAAATCTGAGAGTAATATAAGTTTAATCCAGCCCAACGCATGTAACGCATTCAAACGAGCCTTGAATGAAAAAGAATTATTATATATATTATTTTTATTTGTGGCCAAAAACTCCAAATACGCTTCACGTCCGTCCGTCTGTCCGTCCCTTACACCGATAACTCTAGAACACCTTTCTCTAAACTCTTGAGATTTTGATGAATCTGGATGTTTAATTTCGTTAACGTGAAAAAATCGTCCTACTTCTTCGGGAAGCTGCCATACAAAATGTCATTAAAATACGTTTTCAAGAATATTGGTCGATAACATCAGAAGCGTTTAAGCTACGACTTTGAAATTGTGTATCTGTTAATTTTCCAATGGTTGGAGCTTAATGTATGATTTACAAATATCCTGTTAAAACGACTTCACTTAATTTACGGAACTCACTGTAACCCCAGTAATCGTTTAGTTACGAATTCGGAATTTTGTACAAATTAATTTCGAGTGAAAACGAACGGTCAGCGAAATCCTTTTACTCCTTCTGATACCTTCCTTACAACAAATGCTAAGGACTTAAGTTCAACAATATTTTCCCATAACTTAAGAACGCTTCAATCAAGGAATTTGAAATTTTGTATACATTAATTTTTAAATGGTTCCAAGGAAAAGGATAAATGTGTATGAAATCGAGTGGGTCCTTTGTAATTTCATGAAGCAACCGAATGGAGGAAGGTCTTTAACAAAGGACATACAACATGCACACACGTAATTCTTATGTATCCCCAACTACAATATAAATCGGAGTTTAGTATTCATCTAGAGTACCATACGATTGGCTTGCTCCAGATCGTGACTGCAGTATGTTTAATTGTTGCGTTTTCAGCCCATATCAAGAAATTTGTTCTGAGAAAGTTCGATTATGTATGTCACTATGCATGTTTTGTTTTTAATTTTTCGGAACTATCTAGCGGTGAATGGAAGTAAGTAGGTCATATTTCTTCTTATCACATCACAAATGATTGGTGAAAATCCGCAATTAGAAATATATCTCAATCAAAACTACCGGTAGCGATAAGTTAATCGATCATTAGATCTTAAGACTGTTGACATACTTTTCAAAAACTGATAAAAATTTTGCTGAATTTCGAAGGTTCCATCCAGAATATAAAAACGAAAGTTTCACTCGAAACAATAACAGTATAATTTCAAACTTCTAAACTTAAACATTAAACATTATGTTGCAATTAATCATTTGCATGTTAGTCCTCGGGGGTCTAAGTGCAAGTAACCCACTTGAAGATCGCATTCTTAGTGGATCGGACGCTTCTGTTTCGGACGCTCGCTATATTGTAATAGCTCAATACTCGCTATTCAAATTTAGGTAAAATTTTGTTAACAAGTCTTTAAAATTTTCAGGTATCTGTACGAGGAAAGTTCGGCGTACATAGGTGCGCGGGTACGATTGCCGATCACAATGCTGTTTTAACTGCTGCACATTGCATACAGGGTCTGGCAGTAACGGATATTACTGTCCAGTATTTGCGTACGATTAATACTGGTACTGCAAATACAATTGGAGTTAGGGTTGCTGTTTTGCACCCTGACTTCGACCCTGCAGACGGAACCGCTGACGTTGCGCTTTTAATTCTCCTGACTAGTTTCCCGCCAAACTCTGTAGGGATTATTACACTGAATGAGAATCGCAATTTGCCGGCTGTCAGTGCTGGTGCGTCAATATATGGATGGGGTTACGAACAAGTACTATTCAGACTTCATCTTAAAAAAACTTAAATCTTATGATTCTTTTAAATTTTTTAGCCTGCAGGTTCAATTCAGGCAAACTTAAAAAAAGCGGATCTGACTATATTCAGCAATGAAGAATGTTCGAATGCGCTTAACAGACAGATATATAGTACACAAATCTGTGCGGACTCTCGAACAACTGATGCAGCACAATGCACTGGAGATTCCGGCGGTCCTCTAATCAGCGGTAGCGTTCAGGTTGGAATTATTTCCTTTAGTCAAAGACCCTGCGGTACCGGTCCTGGCGTTAGTACTCGAGTTGCCGACTACATGTGTTGGATAAGACACGCGTATGCAACGAACTAAGGACTATACTATCACAAATTTTGGCTAGAACCTAACATTTAGACTGTAGTAATACATTTTTAGAATTTAAGGACTTGATGTATAATTTTTTACGGTATTGTTCAATAATAAATTTGATACGAAAATTCGTATCCAGCATATATAAATTTTGTACATTATTATCTTATCTGGGAGACATTGCTGTTGGAGAGAACCTCGAATAGTGTGAAATTTTTTAATAGTCAACAAAGTCTTCGGTAATTTCAGTATAACTTTCAATATGGCTTACGCCACTAGCAACCGTAAAATAACGATTTCGCTTTTGAACAAAACAATTTACTTTCGAAATATCGTTCTAGTTAATTTTTACCGGCGCTGTGATCGAAATAAACCGTATTAAGGGCGGGGTAAGGTTTTTAAACTTTTTTTTTAGTATTTTTTTTTATTTTTTTAAATGAATGTATAACATTGCAAGAATGTTGTCTCAAAATTTCAAGTTGATCGGAGTAAAATTAACGGGAGTTATGAGCAGTTTAGAGGTGTACGTTATCGTATGTGACGCCTAGTGTGCAAAACTTTAAAGCGTTTTTCTGAAACTTGTCATTTTTGAAGTCGGTGTACGTTGTAACTCAAAATGTATTGCACCGATTCTTTTGAAATTTTTTTTACTATTTCTACACATAAATCAACAGGTAGTGACGTTGATTTTTTTTTTAATTTCACAGTTATTTTTTATTTTATAATAAAAACTTATCGATTTTTTTAGCAAAAATCGCGTTTTTGACTTCCAAGTGCTACCAAAAATGGAAAAATTGGTTAAAAAAAACCTCGACGTCATTACCTCGAGAAACATCTCACCTAATAAACGCAATTAGATTTTTTGTTTCGCATGATCTAGTCACGAGTGGTAGCGTACGCCGTAAAACAACCTTTTTGCGATACGCCTGCGGAGGTTTGCTGCGAACGCCTTTTTGATAAATATTTTGAAATGAAAATTTTGGAAGATATAGTTCAGATGTTGTATTATTATATAAAAAATAAAAAAAAAATCCAGCATTACCGGTATCGTCTAAAAAAATTCTTGAAAATTTGCCTTATTTTCACCGAACTAACCTTACCCCACCCTTAAGGGCTCATATATCCCTGCACGCGCTGTAAACCTAGTAAATTTGAAAAATGATTATGAAGGTCATGTGGTAAAAAAAAAAGTTTAATTGTTGAGTTCACATATCTTATTAACTATTCAACTATAGAAAAAAAACAATTTTTATACTCTAGATGAACATATAGAGTATTATAAGTTTAATCCAGCCCGAAAAGTTTGTAACGCATAAAACCGAGCCTCTGACGAAAAAAAATTATATTATTTTGTGTTTATTTTTGGCCAAAACCCCCAAATCCGTTTGCTATCCGTCCGTCCGTTAACACAATAACTCAAGAACGCGTTGACCTAGGAAGTTGAAATTTTGTCACAACTTCTAAAATAAAAAAAGTAAGGCTAAGTTCGTTAATGGGCGATATCCTTCCACTCCTTCGGGTACCTCTCATACAAGAGTCCTTAAAACACGTTTTCACAATTATTGCTCGAATGCTTCAAGTAAGGAACTTGAAACTTTGCATACTTAAGGTTTACAATGTTTGAATTGAAAGTTCCGAATATGATGCAAATCGAATGAGTCCTTCGTGTAGCAGCCTGAATCCACTATAATCCAGAACGAGTCACGATCGGCTGCAAGCCAATCGTATGATACTCTAGATGAAATACTGAACTCCGATTTATATTTTAGTTGGAAATATATCAAAAGAATGAGAAGTGCACAAGCAATTATTACATGACCGAGTGGCTACTCGATTTTTTCATTTATAGTGAGTTCCATAAAGTAAGCTAGGACATTTTACAGAATTTTTGTATGGCAACTACATGAAGGACTTATGGGATATTTTTCATATTAATAGTAACAGCTGCGACTATTATAAAACGAATGTGTTTAAAATTTCAAAGTCGTAACTTAAAGCGTTCTAAAGTTATCGTTCAATTTTGGTGAACATGTTATTAAGGACTTTTGTATGACAGCTACCCGAAGGAGTCAACGGATGGCTCTAATTAATGAACTCCGTTTTGGTTTAGGTATAAAACTAATTGCTGTAAAATTTAAAATTCCTGCTTTAACTCGTTCTGGAGTTATAGTGGATTCAGTAACAAGCATACATTTTTGAAGGACTTTTCTAGGCTGCTACACGAAGGACTCATTCGATTTGCACCTTAAGTATGCAAAATTTCAAGTTCCTAACTTGAAGCATTCGAGCAATAATTGTGAAAACGTGTTTTAAGGACTCTTGTATGGGAGGGACCCGAAGGAGTGGAAGGATATCGCCCATTAACGAACTTAGCCTTACTTTTTTTATTTTAGAAGTTGTGACAAAATTTCAACTTCCTAGGTCAACGCGTTCTTGAGTTATCGTGCTAACGGACGGACGGACGGATGGACGGACGGACGGATGGACGGACGGACGGACAACAAACGGATTTGGGGGGTTTTGGCCAAAAATAAACACAAAATAACATACAACTTTTTTTCGTCTGAGGCTCGGTTCTGTGCGTTACAAACTTTTTGGGCTGGATTAAACTTATAATACTCTATATGTTCATCTAGAGTATAAAAACGTTAAAGCATTAAAACAAAAATCTGCCAACAGTCTGGGCGCAACTTTATTATTTTTCCGGCAGAAGTTCGGAACGCGTTCAATTCTGAGATGCGGTGTAGGTTACTATGTGACTGACAAGCTATCAAAAAGTTCGGGAAGCGGTTTGAATAGGGTGTAACATGTGAATTACATAATTGGGTCAAAATCCGGGATGCGGTCAAGGGGTTGAAAAAGGAAAAAAAAAAAACATAAAAATAGATGATTATTAAATAAGCCCGTGGAAGTGAAAGTTAATCAGATATGGCAGAATTCACGAAAAAGTATACAGTAGTTTACACCCCCTTAGGGGTCGAATTTTAAAAAAATCTTAAAAAAACTTTCTAGGTATTCATATGAAGAATCCGTAGAATAAAAATGAACTGAATATTTGGTAAGACCTAGTAGATATGACGACAATCATAAAAGTATGTGCATTCAATTTGTACTGATACTTTTCTTGGCCTCACTTCCGAACGCCAATGGATATTAAAATATTTTTTTATCACAACTACATTTTAATTGACTTACATACACACACCGAGTTTCAACTTTCGAGCGCAAGCTGTTCTAAAGTTAGGAAAAACACCCCACACCCCCGTACCATACTACACAAAAAAAATTATATTTTTCCAACATGTCATTACTATAATTTTATCTAAATACCAAGTTTCAGCTTTCTATCATTGTAGGTTCTTAAGATATAAACATCGGAATTTATTCCATTTCACTTCCCCCATCTCTACACCCCCCTTAAAAGATTTAACTTTGAGCAATTTTTATTTGTGAAGCTTTATACTCAAACCGAATTTTATTTTTCTAGTGCCATTGGTTTGTGAGATATCGTAATTAAAAGTTTTACACACCCCCCCCCCCCCTCCCCCATATGACACTTCCCTCACTGAAAAATTTATTATTATTATTATTATATTTTTATAAAAGGCATATAAATATACACAGTTATACTTAAGCACTAGTTACAATGACCATCACCTTAATATTATTAAATTGTAATTTTAAATTTAGACAAAATTGTATTTTAACGTAAATTAACTTAAAATTATATTCTTACTTTGCAAACTTGAAGTTATATTCTTAATTAGGAAAAGTTTTATGTATTCATAAATTCTTAAATTTTGTTAGAGAGGTTGGAATTCTTTATTATTTGAAGAATAACTAAACAGTTATCTTTATTATAAGTTTTAAATTTTTCTCTAAAATCATTATTGAAAATTTTTGGACATTCTAGTACATGATTGAAAGTTAAGCGAACTCTGCAGTGATCACAAATTGGTGGTGGGTCCTTCGTAATCAAATGTAGGTGGGTGAGCTTAGTATGGCCCAATCTGAGGCGCGTGATGATTTTTGCTTCCGTTCGTGAAAGTGAGCTTCTTTCAGTCTACTCTCCTAGTATAACTACAGATATTTGTTAAGTCTTAATTAAGTCTTAATTGCGATCTCGGCTTTTTTGAGTTTCGGTCGCATTATTACCCCCTCCACTCCCACACTCCTTCACTCATTGCAGCAATTTTTTTGCAAATGGGTCCACTATCGAAGTTCTACAGAAATTCCAAGTTTCAGCCTCCTAACATAAGTGGTTGCTGAGATCTAGAAAACAAAATTTTACATCTAAAACGCTTCCCCCACCCTCACCCCTCAAAAAAAGGTCACTTGAAGGGGTCTACCATGTCTATTCAGAGAAAAATTCATTCATTCAAATTGGGAACTATAAGTCCTCAAACGGACTGAATTTTTTTTTTCCTTTATTTTATTATTAAAATAAAAAAAAAAATTCGAAGCACAATATCATCAGACCTCAGAGATGTGTCGGAATTCGTAAATATCTGGAAGGTTGAATAAGAAAAATTGCTTCAATTGAGTTTTGGTGAATATAGCATTTACTTCCTTCAGAAAAGAAAGCGAATATGACTTCTCTTTATATCTGGGAAACATGTCGGAATTAGTGAAAAGGTAAATATAAAATTCACACCCCCTTAGGGGATTGGATATCAAAAAGTCCGGAAAACTATTCATAGCCGCTTATAGAAAATCAATTCGTAAAAACGTAGATAGTGACATTTCTACGTTTTTTCTGGTAAAATTACTTTTCTAATACATCTGCATATGCGTACCAAGTTTCAACCTAAGATGACTTTGTGGTAGTTCTATAGGAACTTTAATTAAAAATATTTAATTCAAAATAATTAACTATTATCGGTTCTCGAGAAATAACAACAATTGTTGCTGTGCACCATCTCTTACCCACCTACACTCTAAAGTATAGTAGGTACTCTGTTCGGCGAAACGAAAACGAACGAAAAAGGAACCTTCAAAGTAGAGTGTAAATAAACTATACAGTTCGCTACTAGATGTCAGTGAAATAAAACGCGCGAAATTTGAAAGAAATTTAAACGTAGACACAAGAAATTACAATTCCGGCACAAAACACATCAATATATAAATCACACAATATTTCTCGAACACAAACGAACTGAACAGACAGCCAACGGTTAAGAATTTTTAATTGTCAAATATATCGCTTGTCATAAAAGGATACCCTTCCCTTGACCCTTGAAAACGAAAGCTTAACGAAACCAAGCGCCATCTTTTAGTGACCATTCCGTACATGAATACAGTATCTACTGAAATTAGAACGGAATATTTCGTCGCGAAGAATGAACGAAATATAGGTATAATACATAAATTTTTTTTTTATTAAATTTGATAGTTCATTTCATTCAGTCGGAACACAGTATGTACCTGTAAAATATTCTTTCTCGGTCTACTATTAATACGCAAAATTCAATAAGCAAACTTCAATTCACGTCACGTCAAATCTTAATTTTTTTTCCAAATATGTAACACAAAGTTTAACCCTTTTTACTTTCAGGCGACATGGATTTTAGAATATTTCGATCTCACTTTTTGAGCGTTTTGGACGCATTGTTTTCTCCCAACTCCAACACCCTCCACCCATATCGAGAGTATATGGGATAACATAACTGAAGTCACATGTTGAAGGAGGTCAGTAGCGTTCGGTGATGGGAGTTGAATACTTAAGATTACGATATATATATTGAAATATGAAAGTGCGGGCAAAGAATTTTTCTACGAAGTCCTAACAGTGAAAAAAAATTGGGGTTAAGTTAAGGGTGATGATCAAAAGACCATCCATGCGCGATTTAAAAAAAGGCCTATTACCGGGTTTTAGCATTTTTTTTTCAATTTAAGAAGGGATTATACACATTATCTCCATTTTACTTAGGTCTGGTTAGATATCTCGAATAAGTTTTGACCTCCACGGAATTTTACATAATCGTCTAAAACGTGCCTTCGAAATTTTTTCCTTTTCAACCACTAAGTGAATATAAAATTGTCTTACACATTTTCACGAACTCCGTCATGTTTCTTAAGTCCAGTAAAATATCAACTTTTTATATAATAGTCTTCAAATCAACTTCTACTTCCGGTAAACTCCTAGCTCCCAATAATTTTTAGCCCAGCTATAGTGACAGACATTTTATCGTCTGAAGATAAGTCCCGGATCAAGAACTACAATGCACCTAAGCAAATATTCTCGGTTTATTTGGTTAAAGTGTTAGGTTTGGAATGATCATTTTTACCTAATCGAAAAAATACTGAATTCTTCAATATAAAATATATTATAAAAGTATCATCTAGAAATTTACATTGCAAAGTAAAAAAAGTTTACATCTACGGAATAAGTACGGCCACTAATCCTTAAATTCATCATTGAATCGCTCATATTGGAAACTGGATGTTAGTAATTTCATTTATCCAGCAGATGTAGTGGGAAACTTTCATATGAACTGCCGGAAATGGTGCTGTAGCACACGGTTTTATGCTCCACGTTATGAGTCCAACTAATACGTCATCAAATATGACTGGTCCACCTCCATCTCTCCTGCACTGACCCCTGCGACCGTTTAAGGGGTTAGTGCAAATGTTCGTGGGATAGATTGGTTTGTAATGTATATCTTTACAAACCGAAGGGTCAACGATTTCGACTTCAAGCTGTCTCATACGGGTCTGGACGTCTCCTCCATTCTGAAATTTTAAGGTTTTCATTAAGTATTTTGTTACCTTTTTTCGTTTATATTTGGCAATTATTTACTTCTCGATATCCCCATCCGGCAATTAGTCCAGTTGCTCCAACGGTAACGTCCTGGTAATTATCCGGCAGGGTGGCAGGTACAATACCCAAACCAGCTAAATCCCATACTCTCGTTAATTGTAAAAGTGCGATATCGTTGTCACTTGAAAAATCCGGCTTGTAGTCGTCATGCACATAAATTCTTCTAATCGAAGCAATATTAGCATTATTTACACCAAGATCCCTATGTCCAAACTCGAATTTAAGATCAGCTGGTCTATAAGAATTTACGCAATGTCCACAGGTTAAAACCCATAATCCGTGAATGAGTACTCCTCCACATTTATGCTCATTCATGTATTGAATGGAACCCTGTAAAAATTTACAAAATTTAAACTAAGATATAAAATTAGCTAAATTTTTTTTTACCACAAATCTAAGATCACCCAATTGTACAGCTGTTCCTCCAATTATGCGCTCCTGCAACGAGCTACTTGCACCAAGCCCGACTAGGACTGAAGCTATAATGGTTATATAGTATAACATATTTATGTTTTAAACTTTCAAATTGAACTGTATTGTTTTGAGGAAAAATTTTGGCTTTATATTCGTAACGCTGGCCGCCAAAACCAACAAAATTTTGCTATCAGTTTGCCAAAAGTAGACCAATGGAAATTATCTGTAGATTGGCGATAATGTTATTGATCGAAAATAGTTTGTTGATAATGTGTCTGGTATCTTGTTCAAGGATTCTTTGAATTTCATTAAATGTTTACCTAAATCTATGTATGTCATGGTCCTGGATAAAGTGTTAATAACTAGGCTTAGGCGATTTAATGAATTAATAAATAAAATAACAATTTCTCATGCTTTGATACTGCAATAAATTTATAATTTATAATATTTCGGACGGCATCTTTATTTCTTGTATGCATGAACAATAATTGAATTCAAATTTTATACTTCATTTTATGTCTTAGAGTCCGCACAAATGCTAGGAAAATTGAATTTAATGTATTGATACAAATTGTAAAGATTTTTTTTCTAAAATAAATACTTCAATCTATTTTATCAAATATATTACGAGCAATCCGTTTCTCGATAATCCGACGATATTTTCTTCGGCTTTCGTTGAAGACGAAGAATGAGTCTCTCTAAAGGCATGAATCAAAGAAAAATAGATTGCGACACACGCACCTTTTGTGACGTCACTAAGAGCGTTCGAAGAGGAAAACTGTCACATAATTGTAATAAATATGTATTTAACGTTTCTGTAAATTAAAACGTTTTATTTCCTTTATTTTTGTTAATCTTTATCATTTTTCGCTAAAAAAAGCTAGCGGCCTTTTAAATAGATTTCCCACTTTGTCAGCTAAACCTCTAATGTGCAATGAAACTGAACGCTCTTGATGTCGTAATGCGCAGAACTTTTATTATTTTTTCGCTAACTGTCGCAATACAGTTTTCTTTGATTCATGCTCTAAAGGTGCGTTTCCATCTTCGCCGCTTTGTATCACCAACTCGGGTGTCCCGTCACAGTTTTGAGATCATCGTTTCCATCTGCGCCGAAACGGTTGACGCGACGCTGAAAAGTTTTCAGTCTGTTTCCTAGGTAATTTGCCGCTCGTCGTCCAGTTTTGACTTTTAATTGAATTTATTATTTTTTAATAATTTTTTTTTTTGGCCGTCCCCATAGGAAAGTAGTTTGGATACAAACCAACCTTTATCGAATGCATATTAGTATCGGCTCTCGCCGAGAAAGTTGAAGTTGAGTCAACTCCCGACGATTGCCTCGGTGCATCACAGAGCTAGTTTTTTTATGTTATGTAGAATCTAGTCGGCGACGCAAAACGGCGGAGATGGAAACGCACCTTTATCCTCCGGTTCACTGTATTTTAATATGTCTGCCGTCTATGACGAAAGTATCTATCTATCCATGTGCTTGCATACACTGTAATCCGCCGCTTGTAATAATGCTTTCTCTTTATGAGATGAACTAGAAAGTCCTACAATAGCAGTGTTTTTTTTCCACACTCATCCAGATCAGAGCAGGTTAGATAATTGATATGCAAAACAACAATAACATTACTGTTCTTATGACTTTTTTAGAACTTTTTTCATAGATAGCTGCCCCTGATGTGAGCTCACTAAGGCAGCTATTCATGTTAAATTCTCCAATCTAGTGTACTATCTATGGATCTATGGGTATACCATATAAATCACAAACAGGAATGCTTTCTAAATTGATGTGATCTAGAAACGTGCGCAAAAAACACAGCTAATATTGATGAAGTACGATATCGAATTACCCTTCATAATTTTTTGTTGCATAACATAAAAGTATCGGATCGGAATTGTTAAAGGATCGTTCTTTTTCGTAGATATTGTTGATAGGTAATTGTATTAGGTTGCTGCAGAAGAAATGTAGTTTTTCTCTATGAAGTGAGGCCAGTTGCGCTTTTCGTGTTTCAAACTGCCGTCAGGTGGCACAAGTGGAATTGGGTATTGAACTTTGAATACCCCTACATTTACTCATGGAGTCATTTCAGTCTTGGACTTCATTGAGATCAGACAGAAAAAGAAGAACAAAAAAATGGTTTTGAGTCAAAAACGGGTAATTTTGAATTTAAACCTGGCCACAGCGCAACGAAGGCGACCGAAAACATTAACACGGCTTTCGAAACTGATATGGTAAACAAAAAAAAACAGCGATGGTTAAAAAAATTACAATCAGAAGATATGACCCTTCAAAGTGTGCGTCGTGGTACCCAGGACCTTCTATCGCAAAGGACGAGCTGAATTTATTAGTGGAATCAGACTCACGCTGTAAGGGACATTGCAAGAAATTGGGCGAGTAACATTTGACAGTTTCGCGGCACTTGCAACAGCTTGGAAAAATCAAATTGTTTGATAAGTGGGTTCCACATAAACTTACTGAGCAAAACATGACACGTCGACTGGAAATTTTGCAGTTCCCTGCTCTCCTAGGAGAGAATCGATCCGTTTTGAAGAATAGGGACATGTGATGTGATAAGTGGATTAATTAGTTGCACAAATTGTAGGACGCGTGCGCTGAGCCGAGATGACGTCAGACAATGTTTAGGATTTGGCCCGATTTGGGTGGTTGCGCCATTGATTATGATAAATAGTAATTTTACAGGTAGTATTATTTTTTAATTATTCGAAAGATCGCAACCTAAACTCCTATTTCTAAAACCCATGATCCAATCAATCTAGTGCTGCATGCAGTAGGATTGCCCACATGCGATTTGCGTGCTCCATGATCCAATCAATGCATTACAGTAAATGTTCCAGCATGCAGAAACTCAAATTTTTCTCATTTTGTGTAACGCTGCGTAAGGCCAGCCAACATTCAAATAAAAAACTACTTAACTAATTGAATTTTCCTGGAGAGAATATTAGAAAATTTGAATTTTGACAGTTTTCGATCAGAGTAGCATTGACTAATATGTACCTATTTGAATTTGATGTGACAATCAGCGATGAATTAATTGGATCATGGATCATGGATCACTGTCCTTCAATGCTGTATGAATGTAGTGCTGCATTGATTGGATCATGGGCTTTAAAATCACACGTTTTCGAAAAAAATTCAGGTTTTTTAGATTTAGAATTTTTGAAAAAAGTCTATTGACACTTATATATGTATGTTAGGGTCGCGGACACCTAGAAGAAAAAAAAATTGGTGTCCGGTGTGTGGGTTTTTGGCATCAGAGAAGTTTCTGTTTATTCGCTGTCCTGGCTACTGCGATTGAAAGCAAGCCGGTAGAAGTAAAAAGTATATCAATTAGATATTGATATACTTTTTACTTCAGACCTAAGGGATAGGGCTTCGTACAAATGTATGTATACAGCCCCTTATACCTGCTTAGATGTCGAATTTGAAGAAATGCTATAAAGACTTTCTGCGTACTTACATACATATGTCAAAAATCTGTTGAACAAAAATTAATTCAATATTTAAGAAGACCTAAGAGATATGACGAAAGTCGTGATAATATGAACATTCCGTTTGTCGTTCTTATCCCTAACCTAATGATTATTTGAAAAGAAATTTTTATCAAAAATAAGATTTACATATACATATATACCGAGTTTCAACTTTCTAGCATATGCCGCCATATTTTTTCAATACTTCACTTCTGTAGCTCTATCTAAATACTAAGTTTCAGATATCCGTCAGCTCTCTATCTTTATATGTATAGGAATAAGGTGGTTTTATATCGGTGTGTTTTTAAATTACCGGTTTTTTTGCACCTGGAAACACTAATGTCATTCTAACTTTGACAGAAATTCAGTATCGTATCTCCGCTGTACGATTTACGCTTGAACAACGCTGGAAAATAAATATGATCCAATTGTCTTTCCAAAACGAAGACAATTGGACCGAAATTGCAAGAAAATGTCGTACGAAATTCGGTCGAAAAAGTGCACCTTTAGTGAGTGGAATTAAAAAAATGGTGAAAAAAATTCGTGAAACGGGCATGATTATTGACGCACTGTTCGTTCGGCCGAAAATATCGCCGCGGTGGCCGAGAATGTACGCCGACAGCCGAGAATGTACGCCGACAGCCGAGAACATCGTATCGCCGTCGTGGATCAGTGTTCCCAACCATTTTGTGTGAAATTCCCCATGATTGAGACCAAGATTCCTCTTTTTCCCCATTACTCATAATTGAATTCCCCACCGTTTCCCCATAAACGCTAATTGTTCAGGAGTTATAGGTTTTATTAACCATAAAACCAAAAAAACTTTTTTAATGTTTGCATTACGTAAACAAATTATTATAAAATAAAAAAGATGAAGAAAAGCAATTAGTTTATTAAATATAGATATAGATATTTCAATACAATAACTTTCTTACGAACTTGTATTCTTAATTACAAAAAAAATCAGTCTATCTTTTAAATTCAAGTGAAACAAATAAAAATACATAACTATTATATATAAATCAATTTTTTCAATTATTGCAAATTATGCTAGATTTGGATTAGATTAGATTGAAATTGACTATGATTCCTCGTCAATCCCTGCGCATTCAATAAAGCCTAATATTTTGCGAAGAGGAATGGTCAGGAATTTCGATGGGTTCATGAAACCCTGACCGAAGTGACGAAGTTTTTTGTGAGCTAAACCCTCTCATTCGCAGAGGATATGCTCTGGTATTTCGTCTTCGTCATTGCATATTCTGCAAATTTTGGTTTCAGAGAGACCAATCCTATTGAGATGCTTCCTCATGTGACAATGTCCAGTCAGAGCTCCCTTTAGGGTTCAGGTCTGATATCTGCTTAATTATAGATAATCAGATGTCCTTTTTCAACACAACAACTAGTAGCATATGCCGACGACATAAATATACTTGCAAGATCCCTGGAGAGTGCCAAAGACTTATTTGTAAACCTTGATTCGGCGGTAGCAAGGGAAGTTGGACTACGTATTAACGAAAACAAAACCAAAGTTATGACACAAACTAGGAAAAACATGCCAATCAGACAAAATATTACAATAGGAGACTTCAACCTAGAAAACGTAGATAATTTTGTATATCTCGGGGCAAACATATCGAAGGATGGAAGCGAACCCATCGAAATTAAAAGAAGAATAATGATGGCAAACAAGACGTATTATTCGGTACTTCCAATAATTAAAAACAAAAATGTGCACAGAAAAACAAAGCTTAAACTGTACAAAACAATAATAAAACCGGTGCTACGCTATGGCAGCGAAACGTGGACTCAGGCGTCCGAAAAATTAGTTAAAGCCTTTGAAAGGAAAGTCCTCAGAAGAATCCTCGGACCTGTGAGGGAAAACTCGATCTGAAGAATACGATACAATAGAGAATTGTATGCCATCTTCGACAATCCAGAAGTATCGATCCTCATAAAATTTAAAAAGTTACAATGGGCTGGTCATGTGGAGCGTATGGATGACGGAAGAATCCCCAAACGCACACTAAAGGGAAAAATCTATGGACAAAGACCAGTTGGGAAACCACGAAAGCGCTGGGAGGACTCTATTGACGCCAGGAGGCCAAGGTCCGATTTGGACTGTAGCGCCATCGTAAGTAAGTAAGTAGATGTCCTTTTTCCGAATGCTTTGGAATAAAAAGCTTTGATTCCCTGTTACCCGGTGCCAAGTCCCAGTGAATGGCACTTTGCGATTTTTGCCACATACGGATGTTCATTCTGACTGCGCTTAATGGTATCCCCCAGCAACATGGATATGGTCCCATGAAGTAAGTTTCTGAACCTTTCCTGGCCGTTAAATCGTCCATTTCATTACCTTCATAGCTGTGTCCCGGAATCCAAATTAGGTTAACTCTGTTCTTATTTCCGAGTTCAATTAGGCATTGGAGAAAATTTCAAAGTAGTAGTCGTAGTAGTAGTAGTTTGGAGTAGATTTGAACGGACTGAAGTGCCATAATTGCAGCCTTGCTGTCCCCGAGAACCGAGAGAATACATATTTTAAACTAAAACTAAAAACTTTAAACTAAAACTTAAACAGATAAAAAATATCGATATTAGACACATCTATTATAGGTATAAAGCGAACAAATGTAATTAAATAGTCTATTTGGTTCATACAATAAAGTTATTTAGTTTCCAGATGGTTAGTTTATTTAAAGGATGAATTGTTTATCTGAGAAGGCATGAAATCATGTATTGATTCGTCATGTTACTGACTTGATAACGTGATGGCCAGATAGGCTTAAATGTGACTCGTAAGCCTAGTCCCTTGAAAATAATGAGACGCAAAAAATATTCGGCGTAACGAAATAAGAACGTCTGTTTTCTTATTCGATCGCTAAAAGTGGACGTTAAAGTCGGTGTTGTGCATTTCAGAGAATTTCTAGTTTTCCTCATAATTGCTCTAGAATATGTAGTGCTGATTCCCCTTTCCCCTTTCAATAAAATTTGGACTGAAATTCCCCACGAAAAGGGGAATTCCCCACGAGTTGGGATCACTGTCGTGGATTGGAAATGGGCATCAGCCGCTCTTCCATGCAACGAATTTTGCGTTAGGATCTTGGTTTGTGGCCCTACAAAGTTCAATTATGTAGTCCAGCAATTGAAGGTCCCATACCATCCGCTTCGATATCGATTCGCTGTGTGGGTTTCCGACCAAATCGACACTTTTGGTTGGGTCACGCCATATATGTATGTAGATATGTAGGTCAAATACGAAAACTTTATTTAAGTTCTAAGTTTCTGACTCCTAGCGTTTTTGCTTTTTTAGAGTAGGGTGGACTAGAGTCACTGTATAAGAACTAACACAAACATCCATTATCTTGAGTACGGACAATGTGTGTTTCATTTGAAACCAGTACATTTGAAATTTTTTTGCAGTTGTCCGATTTTTCATTTTTATTTCCACTAAAGTGGATAAACGCTGTATTTAGTTGACATTTCATGAGACATATGTATCTCGATTCCGTGAAACGTTAATCAAAATCCATCTGCTACACGTATACACACTAAACTATGCCATTTAAGAAACGAACTCCAAAGTTCGCAGGGTTCAAGAGTACTAAAAAGGTACCAAAAGCAGTCATTGTCCGTACTCAAGATAGTGGATGTTTGTGTTAGTTCTTATACAGTGACTCTAGGGTGGACTAGGTAGAAATGCACCGTTTTTCATTAATTACTCCATATCTCCGTAGAAAAAACGGGACTTGACTAATTTTTCTTTCTTTGTTCGATCAACTACCTAGCGCAAATATTGTATGTATTAACACGGCATTTAGAACTGATACGGTACCTTGCGCATAATGTAGAAGAACACTGTCAGTCCAAATGGTGCTTTTCTCCCATCATACGGGAGAAATGGACCACATTTAAAATAAATAGCCAATCCATACCAAATTGGTTGAAACAAAAAATAAAATATATTTACAAAAGTACCAAACAATAACGAACTAAATAGAAAATATATTAAAGAATTTTCGAATTTTGTACTAAAAAAATAGATAATACCAAAAATAAATATAATGGTTAAATGTTAGCTGTTTTCCGGCGTCAGCAGAGTGAAACCCCAATACGATTTCCCTGACTGTTGATTAATCGCGCTTCCTTGAGGACATGACAATTGGAAAACTTTCACTGTATAGGCCAGTTTATAAGACTGTGTTGGGCTAGGTCCAAAAGAGATGTTTCGTCATCGGGTGTTCTAGACTCGTCAGAGGGTGTATCATGCCTACTATCCGAAACACCCTGACAGCTAGTAGTATTGCTTAGGAATATTCTATATAGACGATGTTGTCATAAATTTCATTATCGAGAATTTTTTGAATTTTTGCCATCGCATCCTTATACTAAAGGTAGATGGCACTGAATATCATTCAATCTTTGAACCAATTTGGTGGAGTTTTTGGTTGTTCGCTAGGATAACGCTACGGGCGCGACATCGAATCCAGCCAACAGCAATTTTCTTTTTACAAATTTTTTTAATAATAAATTTTCATGGTAAGCCACTATAGAAGCAAATTTCATTAAATATTAGTTGTTTTCCGGCGTCAGTGGAGTGAAACCCCAACACGTAATCCCCGACTGTTGATTAATCGTTGTCGTTGAGGTCAAGTAACGCACGAAGCATTTTTAATAGCGACAAGTATTTCCTTAAAGTATTATTAACGGCTTGGAAGCCAGAAAAGGCTAAATAATGAGATATTCCGAAAACGGTACGAAAACAGTGTAAAAAAAGGGTGTATGTTACGAGCGTTTCTACCCCATCAATATATTCGCGCGCTTCTCAATTAATAGCCGTGTCTCTCTATAGTTAGGATCGTGATGTCGCATCCTGTTGTCCTCTTTGTCCGAGTTACGACCAGAAAGTCCAAATTATAAATTTTATCATTAAATCCTCCTTCCCTTCATCACATTCACAAGAAGTCTACTAATTCTTTCTGCAATCTACGAAATTGGAAGATATTTTTTTAAGGGTCTAGGGTCAGGTGTCATACATGTTGTCGACAGGCAAACAACAAATAAACCGACAAAGAGCATATATGTACCTATTTTTCTCCATTTTTTCACAAATGTCAAAACGAAAGAACTTAAAAAATTTTGATCACAACAGAAAACTTATTTTCATTGTCCATTGAATTTATGTATGTCGATAATTTAGAGTAAGGTTATTCCATTCGTTCCAATTATTTCACCCCCATTTTGTTTTTATCATTTACTGGTAAGATTTCAACATTATTATCGACGAAACTAACGACTTTTCGCATCGATAAGAAAATCAATCTTAAGACTACTGACATACTTTTCATGAACTGATAAAATTTTGGCTGAGTTTTGAAGGTTTCATTCGGAAATGTTTTCAATATAAAGACGAAAATTTCTGTTCAAAAGTAAACAGTACAATTTGAAATTTTAAAACTTAAACATGTTGCAATACATTCTTTTGATGTTAGTCTTTGGAGGACTAAGTGCAAGTGCTTCTTTTGATGAACGGGTAGTTGGCGGAACAAATGCGCCTTCTAATACCGTCCTCTCCATGGTAAGAAATAGAAGTTTTTTAAAATGAAGTTTTGTTGAATTTTACAAAAAAAAAAAAAACGATTTTTTTTAATTTCTAGGTATCAATCCAAACAGAGTTCTTTGTTCCAGTATGCGCTGGGACAATTCTCAGTGAAACCTATATTTTAACTGCTGCAAGTTGCTTTACGGGACGTACCCCGGATACCATGCACGTTCAATGGGGAAGACGAATAATTTCATTTGACGGTGATAACACGGTAGGCATTATTGGTGTTGAGCTGCACCCAGACTTCGATCCGCAAGAAAAAAAGCATGACATTGCAATTGTAACAGTCGCTGCAGGGATAAATTTAGCAGGAAATGTGAGGGTCGTCACACTGAACAGGGATCCCACTTTTCCGTCCTCAACTGCAAAAGTTAGAGTATTTGGATGGGGTTTTGAAGAAGTATAACTCCGATGCTCACTTTCAGAATTTACTTGAAGCTAACAATTTCCTTAAATTTACAGCAAGGAGGAGATATCCAGAAAACACTAAAATATGCCATTCTGGATGTTTATCCACTTACTGAGTGTTCGGCGCTACATGTTAAGCAGATCTTAAATACGAATATCTGCGCACGTTCTCGAGTAGGCAGTAAAGGGTTCTGCAATGGAGACGAAGGTGGACCTTTGATGTCGAATGATGGTAGTAAGCAAGTTGGAATTGTATCGTGGAGTGAACAGCCTTGCGCTACTAAATCTTCACCGGGCGTTTATACCAGAGTTAGCAAGTACATTTGTTGGATTAATCATGTAACTCAGTTAGATCTGTAGACAGTCAAACGGAAAACGAAATAATTATTTTCTTTTTAAATGTGAGTTAAGGATAATTCATTGGTAGTATTTAAGGACTTTATAATGTATTTTTTTACGATTTTCCATTTTTTAAATCTGCTTTCAATCTAAATAAACGATGGAATGAAAATATATAAGAGGTTTTTTTTTTTCAACGGAGAATCCAAAGATAGCAAGATCGAAATTTGAATTACGTACTACGAGTAAAACCGGATCGAATGATCGAAACATGAGAAGATCAAATCTAGATCGAGATGCCGGACCGGATCAAGTCGATCTTGTTCCAATCCGATATGAGTCTACATGACATCTTAAAGTATTGAAACTGATTTCAATCTGAATTCAATCCTCGATGTCGACGTAGTATTAGATCCTGATCCACTTTCCATACCGGTTCCATATTATTTATGAATTAAATCGACTCCGATGGGTTTCAGACTTAAGAGCTACTTTCTTTCCAACTACTTTAAAAAGTAAGCGTAAATGCACTATTTCCTAGAAATCTTCATAATGTCATCATTTATCTTCTACAAATAACCAAAATATTTTCTCAAAATTTGTTAAGGTGGCTTGTTTTGCTGTAAAAGTTGTACTATCAAAATAAAATAAATCTCTGCATTTTCGGTTAAATTTTAATAATAAAGTACCTATTGTGATCGACCTTATACTCTAAGGATCGACCTCAAATGAAACAAATTTTCAACCCTGAAATTTTGTATTTTCATGTTTTACAACAAGTGAACACCAAAAAAGCTAAAAATAAGGTTCGTCTGTCCGCCGTAGACGCCGCACGCCCTACGCCACCCGTACGCAAAACAGTTTGAAGGTGTGTAGCTCTCAAACCCCTTCAGATATTTAGTTGAAATTTTTGTTGTAGGTAGAATGGGTGAACTCCTTCGAGTGGTATATTTTGTAAAGGTGGCGGTGTGAGGGGGTAAGAGAGGGGGAGCGTTTTAGATGAAAAAATTTGGTTTCTAGATCTCAGGAAACGCTTATGCTAGGATGCTGAAAGTTGGAACTTACATATGTAGTAATATGATAGTGGCACCACATGGAAAAAAATTGTCGATAGGGGTTGTAGGGTGTGCGAGTGAGTTGGAAGATAATGCGTATAAAACGCTTCAAAGCAGAGATTGAAATATTCTAAAAATTCAAATCTCCTGAAGGGCTGATGCGAGACGGCTAATGGTGCATTTACACTCAACGTTTGCGTCTAGCCTCTATCCCCACCAAAAAATCAACCAATCGGATAGCTCGTGCAGTGGCACAAGTCCATCAGCTCTCAACTTTTCTTCGACGCACGCTTCCATATGTGTACACCCATACAATAGAGCTGTGGTACCACACAATTCGCAGCCCATCGTTTTTCTGTCATTTCGCACCTTTCGCACTAATAGGCAAGTTGCGCCGCAGGGGCCTGTTGATTGTAAATTGCTTTTAACACAGCAAAGAACATTGCTAACGAGAACCGGTTTGCAATGGCCTGATGGGGGATGGGGCAGCTTCTCGCCTCTCAAGGGTGAGTGTAAACGCACCATAAGACTTTGTATTTGTCTTAACGAATACTAGGAGATTAAAAATTTGAAGGGCGGTGGTGAAGTATGAGGGATAGTGGTGAAAAACTTTGAATTACAGTATCTTCTGGCTCAATTATCTCAGGAAGATAGAATTTGATTTTTTGTACATAGAACTACTGTCTACTGAATGTAAAATTTTTAAGGAGGGGGGGGGGGGAGGGGGATGTAAAGCGCATATGTCGACGACAATCATTTTTCAGAAAATTAAATTTTTATATCTCAAGAACGGTATTAGATCTTGAAAATTTTAGGGACCGGTAGACTTGTAGCGGAAGTATAGGGAGTAATGGTGAAAGGGGGTGGGAGTGAAAAAATTCTGATTTTAATTAAAAATTTATGACTGTATAGACCAACTATAGAGAGATGCCAGTAAAATGAATTTTTGATTGGGGTAGGTAGTGTGAGATGATTTTTCATATCTCAGAAACGGCTTATGATAGAAAGTTGACACTTAGTACCTATATGTAGATATGCCACTAGAGTAATTAAAAGTTAAAAAAACCCACCAACAGTCTGGGTGCAACTTTATTATTTTATAGGTAGAAGCCTGAGACGTGTTTAATGCCGAGACGATGCGGTGTAGGGTCCTAATCGACTGACAACCTAATGAATAACTAGGAGGCTTTTTGGAATGTCATTTTTTAAGTTGGCAGTCGCATAGTAACCCTACACCACATCTCAGCATTAGACACGTTTCGGACTTCTACCATAGTAAAGTTGCACCCAGATTGGTGGCAGATTTTTAATTTTAATTTCGCCTGGGTGGATTTTTTTTTTTGGGTAGAATTCCGGAACACATTTTATAATGGCATGCGGTGTAGGTCACTACGGAACTGACAAGCTTCAATAAATAAATAACATTTCAAATAGCCTCTTGGTTAATGAAAACTTTCTGCTTTCCAACGTTACGCTATAGGGGAAGGTGCTGTACCTCGGTCCAAATTTTACATTAACCCTTAAGTCTATTAAACCAATAGCAAATGTAAATTAGGAAATAGTACATATTAAAGCTTATTTGTTTAACCACAAAATTAACTATAGCTGGAACTGCTGTGACTAAATTTTGTGGATCCTGAAACGGTTTTTGGAGTGAACCTCAAACGGACCAAGGTACAACTATAGGTTGTACCTCGGTCCGCTGCTATTTGTACCTTGGACCTTATAAAAAATAATTCAATTTTAAAGGCGAAATCCTGAGTAATATTATAACATTCTTTTGTTTAATTTAATTTATGTTTTTCTTAAAAAAAAATCTAATAAAGTTATAAATTAAAAAAAAACAAAAAAAATTCATAATAAGAATAAGCAACTTTAGAAAATGGTTTGTCTAGCTGAAATAAACAGTAGTGTAAAAGAGGATTCACTGCTGTCTGCTTCAAGATCCCCCTACTACCTCTGAGGATGTAATTTCAGCAAGAAAGTCCCTTTTGGCTCCATTTTTTTTTAAATGTATGTAGCTTACATAGTCCAAGGTACAACCAAAAAAACGGTCCAACGTACATCCTATCACCCATTGCTACAAACATATTTTTCTTAATAAGTTCTAATGGTAAGGAAGGATTAAATTTACGGTCAAGACCACGATGAATTAGTTGTCTTACCAGTTAAAACTGCTATATAGTTGAAATAATTATACACGACTTAGAAAAAAAAAAATAACTGAACTAACAAATAAATACTTTTATGTCCAAAAATCACTTCTTTTGTTTTATCTGAATTAATTTATCTTCTAGGCTCACTTAATGAACTGAAACTAAAGCCTACGCATTTGGCAATCTTTCATTGGAGAAACTTTTTTTCCAGCAGCTAAAGTTTAGTTGGAATTGACGTTTGGACCGTTTGGTACAGCACCTTCCCCTACACCCTTACCCTCAAATTTATTTTCTCTACTAGATGTGTACCTGTTATTATTTCTGTAGAAGTTTTAAATCTGAGAGATATGAAAATAAATTTTTGAAGAAATTGCTATCCATTCACTTCAGCGCTCCGTCTATCTCTCAAAATTTTATAATACACTAGTCGCATACCGCGGCTACGCTCGCTATGCGCACGTTGTTCCATCGCCATGTTACTTCCGTTTATCCATTGGTCCTGTTTCTCCCGTTGATACACTACTCCCTTTTCGGGTACACTTTCTCAGCTCAAGGAACTGAAGACATTAATGCCATTTTTCACTTATAATTTTTAATTTTTCTCCATCCACCATCTTCGATTCTCTATCCACTATCCTCTACCCACCATTCATAGTCAAACTTTACCATTTAGCAAGAGGAACGCGAAATTAATACACCGAAAATGAACAAACTGCCGCTAAGTCATATGAAAACTCAAATGTTGAAATAACTCGCGTACCACCAATTTCGGGAATATATAATTATGTTCTCGACCTGTCCGGTAGTCTCGAGAATGTCTATGCAAAATTTGGGAGGGAACAGTTCACAGGTGTAGATTTTAATCGAGCCCGACCAAAAAACTGATTTATTTTTATATATTAGATTTGGTAGATTTCACGTGTATTTTATCTTTTTGGAATAACCACCGCACCTTAGAAATTTTTTCCCACTCACCTCAACCAATAACGATTATTTTTTGAAAATTGGTCCCCTTTAAATAGCTCTAAATAAGTTCCAAGTTTCAAGTTTCTACCGTTACTATGACCATATTAGGCGTTGTGTTCATTGGCCAAATTTTGGAATGCCATAAACAAGCCTCTTGTAAGCATCGTGCGGATGGATACCGGTACGGACATTGATAGAGTACTTAAAACTGTTCGCGGCCTCAAAAAAGAAATCGAAATCAAATTTGTCATCGACAGACATTGGACCATTTGATAAAATGTTTGGCAGATTCACGTATTTATATCATATAAATATTATTACAACATTATTTTAAGATTGTAAGAAATATAAATCAAATTCTGCAAAACTATGTATGTATAATATTAGACGGGGCACAAAAACTAACAAATATACATTTTCTCGGACAGCAAGGCTGCAATAATAGCACTTTAGTCCGTTCAAATCAACTTGTTTGAGATTGCCTACAATGCCTGATTGAACTCGGAAATAAGAACAGAGTTAAACTAATTTGGATTCCGGTGCACAACGGCTACGAGGGTAATGAAATGGTCGATTTAATGGCTATGAAAGATTCAAAGGCTGACTGCATGGGACTATAGACATTCTGTGTGATGTTTGCGCTTAATACTGCAAACAGAATGAACATCCGAATGTGGCAAAAAATGCAAAGTGTCATTCATTAGGTATTAGTACCGGGTAACAGTCACTTCTATTTAAAAAATTTGTCCGGTGAGAATTATCGTAAGGTCTATCAAATAATAATAATGAATCTTGTGTACAAAAGATTTATTAAAAAAATTATAGTAGATAACTCCATCTTATTCGAATTGTAGACCGCTTTTCTGATTTATCCATTTTATATATTTCGAAACTTTCATATAAACTCCTGGATAGGGTGCAATTGCACACGGCTTTTTGCTCCATGATACGATTCCGATTTGGGTATTATCGAAGATCAGTGGCCCACCTGAGTCTCCGTTGCATTGTCCTTTTCCGCCTGGAGGAACACCTGCGCAAATATTCGTCGAATATATCGTTTCACTATGTTTTGACGAACACTCCTTATTACTAAACGTTATCAGGTCAACTTTTTGTAGTTTTTTCTGAACTTTTCCTCCAGTCTGTGGGATTAAAACGAAAATCGATACGTCTAATTAAAATAATTTTTTTTTATTACTTACTTTTTGGAGTCCCCAACCGAGTACAGTGGCTGTACTGCCTTCCGGAACGTCGGTCGAGCTTAGAGGTAGGACGACAGCCGACACATTAGCATTAAATTCTAATGGACTCTTTAATTTTAAGATAGCAATATCGTTGTTTTTTGATTTCTTCTTATTGTAATCTTCATGGACAATAATCTTTTCGACCTTAGCAATATTTGGACCATTTGATTTAATGTCCCTAACGCCATACTGAATAGTAATAGAACTTGGTCTACTGTTATATACACAATGAGCAGCAGTTATGAGATACTCCTCGCTGATAATAGTCGATCCACATACATGTCCAACGGACCCTTTTCGTAGGGAGGCCTAAAAAATATTTAAAGATTTTGTTTTAGGTATGTACAATGCAGATTTGAATTAGAATCTCATTTTTTAAGTTGGAGTTTATGGTGCGGTCAAAAGCGATTAGAAGAAAAGCAACTCTTACCACGAATGGAAACTCGCCAATATCAGCGGTTGTTCCACCAACTATACGTTCTTCAAATGAGTTACATGCACTTAACCCTATTAGGATTACAATTATTGTGATACGTAGCATTTTAAACTATTGAATTATACTGTTAATATTTATATTACATACTATCGCTTTATATTAAGAATCATACGAGAGAAACACCTTCAAAATTGAGGAAAAGTAAGTCAAGACTACTGCCAGATAAATTCTTGATTGATTTATGTATTGATAGAAAGTTGCGATTTATTTATGTGAATTTCGGTGATAACATTGAGAGTTACTCAACCGACTGCAAACATTTGTACTAGTTTAGAAATATTGAATAATGCCAAGGTTTATATCGATTATTTGATTATTTATTATCGCATTATCTTACTATTGCGTGGCGGAGATTTTAGCAAAATTTTAGATAGATAGATATCTGATGTTATACCTACACTTACAGTAGAATTATCTACCAAACAAACCAAAAGATTAATAAATAAGTCATTAATGTATCATTATTTACGAGCAGTTAAGTGATTCTTTAATGAATCACTTATCAAACAAAAAAGGCTGTATTCGTTACTTATAAACCATAAATGGATTGTAATTAATGTACCTATATAATAATAGGTAACAATAGGTAATAGGTCACATTCAAAGCCTCTCAATACGCCTTTAGTATAAGGCAGAGAGGCGGCGCCTTTCTTGGCTATTGCATTATTCGTAATATTGAACTTGGAGTGGGATATTAGGTGCGTTTTTTCAACTGGATCAAAATCAAATTGAAAAAAAAAAACCCTGTGGGATGATCCAAAAAAATCAATTTAAACGGTTGGCATTCCTGCTAGAAATGTCATGTATGATGTGTCACCAGTTGTCTGTCAAATATTTATTGATATATTCTTGGCAGATACAATAGTGAACATAACGGATATAAACGAAATGGAAGCAGTAAGTACTTAAAATTACTATGTATTGAACCGATACTGTGCAGATATTTGCGAATATTCTTTAATAAATACGGAAAATATTTATTGACGTTTGACAAATGTCAATTATCAGCTGTCATTGCAGTTGAGTTGCAGGGGCGACAACTGTGCAAATACGAAAATTTTGTTGAATTCAGAAGCAGCTTTAGTGATCCAACTATGATCCCATTTTGATTTTGGATCATCGCAATTGTTGTTGTTTTCAATGTAAAACGAATGATCTTGATCGTGATCCAGTTGAAAAAACACACCTATTGCTATATAGAATTTGCCTCGGCGTTCCCACCAGCTGTCAGGGTGTTTCGGATAGTTGGCTAGAATACACCCTCTGACGAGTCTATGCCTTCCGATGACGAAACAGCTCCTTCGGACCTAGTCCAACACAATTTTATGAAAAAATTGACTCTCCAGTGAAATTCTTTCCAAATTGTCATGTCCTCAGGGACGGCGATTAATCAACAGTCGGGGATATCGTGTTGGAGTTTCACTCCACTGACACCGTAAAAAACAACTAACTCTTAATCAATAATAGGTAACTACCGTAATGTGAACATAATTGGTATATTTGTTAAAACATATTTTTAAGTTAATCTATGTAGTCTTGAAAAGTTTTTTAATTACAAAGTTTAATCAAAAAAATTATAAATTATCTACATAAATTAAATGTGCTTCGTTATTAAATTCAACATCACAAGCTAACACCAGTTAAAATGGATCTGGAATATGCCATATGTCCAAATACTTTTTGTGTTTTACTTTACTGTTTCAATTTTATATCTTATATTTTATACTATACTGTGTAATTTTAGTGTTTATAGATGAATAAGGGGAGTTTGCTAAACAAATTTTTTTTTAGACTGGTGGTAGAGCTTGGAAGTTTGGGGAATACGAATGATTCTAAAAAATCACGTCTTATGTCTCAAGAAATGCTTAAGTTATAGGATACTAGAATTACAATAATATGAGAGGTGTATCTGCCACACTACGAGCTGAAGGTGTAGGGGTGAGGGTGGAAAGGAAAACTATCTGATTTTTATATGTCGACAACTCCTAATAATGAAATGCTACTCGCAGAGATAAAGTGGTGGGACATGATACGGAAACGGGGATGTATTTCATATTTCGGGAACGGCTTGTGCAACAAATTTGAAATTTGAAATTTGATATCAGTACGTTCGGTCGAATGTGCGTAGGGTTCAACCCCCAGCACCGACTACGTACTTTACTGTACGGATCTCACACAGACACGGGGGCTTTATCTGTATGCTGTGTGCATGAGAGTTTTCTAAAAGCTCGCCAAACATTTTCTCGAAAATACATTTAAGAACTAGGAAAAAGCTCTATGATTTTTATGAAAATTTAGTTCTTCCAACTAAGCTCACCTCAAAATCACAGTAGTCGAGACTTATGCAGAACATACGTCAATTGAAAAGCTATTCATAAAATATTTAAAAATGTCCACAATTTTTAAAGTATCAATATTATTGTTAAGTGCAGAGCATATGGCACGAGGGTATCTAAGACATTGTTCGATGGCCAAGGACAAATGTAATTTTATATGTAAATCAAATTAAAATTGGTTTTAGTTAATTCATTTCAAAGCGGTTTCTCTTCGATGCCGACAATGAAACAACTCAATTCAGCACATTTGAGCAATTCCAAAAGTTAAAGTAATTTTGTTTAATTTTGAAATTTTCTAAATTTCATATATGCAAGTTTTCATTAAAATTTGTATATTTAGACCGGTAAATATGACTGTATTAACATATTCCGCTGCCCAATTCGTAGGATGTGCTTCTGCCAAGTAAATATGTATACATATTTGAACTTTTCAATCGCAGTAGTTAAGAGGGCAACAAAAAGAAATGATATAAAAAAAAAGATTTTAAAAAATGTAAAAAAAAGGTGTTGGGTCCAACAAAAAGTGATGATATTCACAGAGTCGGCTTTCTTTCTATTAAATATTTCCACTTACGTTTGTATACAAATTTGTGATATTAATTTTCTCAAGAAACCCGACAATCGCTCCGAGAAATATCACCCTCTGAATTTTCCAGATTAAAAGCAACCAAAAAGTAAACTTTGAACATCATGATTTTGCCATACGACGAGCGATTGTCGATTTTTTTACATTTTTTAAAATGTTTTTTTTTTGTATGTATTTACATGAACTAAGAAAATAATTTAGGCTAAACAAAAAAAATTATACAGGTGTGTCAGAAAAACCGGTCACCGAAAATAAGGTGTGTATTATTTTTACGGATTTTGTCTTATCTCTTAGGTTTTTTGAAATCTTGAATTAATGAAATACTCTTACAGGTTTTTGTGATAAATGCCTAGGACATGTTTTCAGTTTTTTTTTCCAAATTCAACAAAGGGGATATAAATACGTTGCATACGTTTTCATGAATTCCAACATAGCTCGTAGATCTGATAAGATATCGAAGTGGTTCTAGTAGGCCTCGAAGAAATATAAAAAACAAAATGTCTGTCTGTTCGCCATAATCACCGTACGCTAAAATCTTTAAAGACTCGTAGCTCGAAAATCCGATGAGGTATTAGTTCACATTTTTTTGCTGGATAGATTGAGTGAAGTCCTTAAAGGGGAGACTTGTTTTGGTAGAAAGGACTGATGTGTAAGATAGGCAGTGTGAGAGCATTTTAGATCAATATTTTTCACTTTTAAAGGGGTTTTAAAAGGGTTTTCGAATAAGGACTTGACAACTTTGAATTCAATTTGTGAACGCACCCTTTCACTAATCATCGAACTGTCACTGTCAATTTATTCAGTAAACTTAACATTTTTATCATGGTAAAGTACACGAAGGAACAACGTCTGCAAACTATATAATATTATTTTGAAAAAAAGTTGTCAAGTCCTTATTGGAAAACCCTTTACTAGGAGACTGAGACTTGGAACTTATTTATTTTAATTTTTGATGAATGTTTTCACAGTACATTTTGAATTGAAAATACAAGGTTTTCCGATAAATACTGTTAAATTTATTTTGTGTGACGTTTCGGACTCGACTGAGTCCTTTATCAAACTGATCGACAATATCTCTACAACTGTTATATATACAAATGAAAGTAGGTAAAAAAGGGTTACTAAATTAACTAACAGAAGGGTCAATTAGAAAAACAGGTAAAAAAGGGGGTTACAAAATTAACTAATAGAAGGGTCAATTAGAAGACAAAAGGGGAAATTTACGGTGATAAGGGAGGTCATAAAAATATTAAACAGAGGCGGGGGTTTATAAGAAGGGAAATAGTTATGAAAGTTGAAATTAATTAATTAGTTTTTGGGATCGAAGATTTTTGGTAAACGTTGTTTTTTCCAAAACGTAGACAAGGTAGCCAAAGTGAAGAGAGGTTCTATCCAGCGTCTCGGTTAAAATTTTGTGGATGTTTGGTTATCTCAATTGCTTCTCTTACAATTCTTTGAAAATAGTGTTTCGTCCTGGCCAATATTTTGACGTTGTTGAAATCGATTGAATGGTTTTCTACCGCTGCATGTTGCATGCTGCAGAATTCGTGAAAACCTACACAATCTCTTCACACAAACTTGGGGGATGAATATCGAAAACAAATTTAGATATTTCCATGGCGGTTATATTTAAACACCTTAGAAGTCAAGGCGAATTGCCAGAATACGCTAAAATCTTTACAGTCCATTTACACCCTCTTAGGGGCTGAGTATCAAAAAATTTGGAAAGCTGTTTCTAGGCGCTTACATAAAAAGCACCCAGAATTTCAAGTCGATCACAACATCTACTTTATTACTAAAAGAGAGAGGCAGTTTTTTTTCGCAATTTTGTTTTGTTTAAAACAATTTTTCGATTTCGATCTAAAGTTAGAAATTCATCATCAAACTAAAAGAATGATGCAAGTATTTTACCTACAAAGGCCTGGTGCCAGGATTTTTTTGGGGAGATTTTTCGGATGTGCGTAGCTCGAAACTTTTGCAACTAATAACCGAGTGAAAGCAATATGTGATTCTTTCGATCCAATTAGGCATCAGCACAAATGAAATAAACTAGGTATATCTACAAGTGGGATTGAGATATACTCAGCATTAACACCGAAAAATCAAAAATCATTATATCCTTCAATATAAAATGTATTATAAAAACATGATTATTATCTAAAAATTTAAATTGCAAAGTTAATATTTGTGTTAAACATCTACGCAATTAAATCACTTTTATGGCAAACTCAAACTGGCGACTCTATTGATCCAGCAAATGTAGCTTGAAACTCTCATAGATACTCCTGGATGAGGTTCAGTAGTACATGGTTTTATACTCCAGGTAATGATTCCAACTACCTTTTCATCGACAATCATAGCTCCACCTGCATCTCTTGTGCATTGTCCTTGTCCACCACCATCAACACCTGCGCAAATATCGGTCGATAAGATTGGCTTATAATGACGGGCAGCGCACTCCTCGTTAGTATATACTTTGAGTTCAACTTTCCTTAACGTATTCTGAACCTCTCCTCCTGGCTGTAAATCACAAAAAATTTCAATTAGTTCCTTAGAATTTTAATTTTCCTTTGCTTAATAAAACATACCATTTGATGACCCCAGCCAACTAATGTCGCCAATCCCTCGCCGGTTGGAGCCATCTCGTATCTTTCAGGCAATAGAGCAACTCGTACGGTAGATGATTCTACCAGATCTGTCCGCAGTTCCACAAGAGCGAGATCATTTTCATGACCAAGATCCGGTTTGTAATCGGCATGGATAATTATCGATCTGACATTAACAGATCTAGTGGTAGAAAGTCTGAAGCTTCCATACTTCACTTTCACGGCGCTCGTCGATATACCCAATACACAATGTCCACAAGTTAGAATCCATTTTGTGCTAATGATGACCCCACCGCAAACATGTGTGCCTGATACTTCGATCGATACCTACAGTATTATTAAAAACGTATGTATAAGTAATATTCAAATTTGATCAATTGCTCTCACCATTTGCGGAAATTCGCCTTGCATAGCCATCTCTCCGGCAACTATGCGCTCTTCCATCGGGCTACTTACACTTAGCCCAACAAGGACTAAAATTATGGTAATGTAGTATAACATTATAATGTTTTAAACTTTCAAATTCAACTGTTGATATTTTGAGTAAACATTTCGGCTTTATATATAAAACATTCTCGAATCAAACCTTCAAATTGTTTTATCGGTTTGCAGAAAGTAAGTCAATTACTATTTATTATCAAAAAAAAAAATCGTGATAAATATTTTGACGAACATTTTGAAGATAACGCGGATTAACATTACCAACTTTTTATTTAGGTAACCTTTTAAAAAAAATGTTTAACTCACTAAAAAACTGTATTAATAATTACTTACCAACCTACTTTACTTGTTCCATACTTGACATACATTAAAGCATGGTACATTTTCTTCAACCATTTGCGCATTAAAAAAAAACACAATATTAAAAGTGATCTACACTGGGAAGTGTATTAACAGTGAAAACGCTTTTCTCTAAGTTTTCCTTAAGTGTCAGAAGAATTTGCAACTTACATGGTGGTATGGGCTTATTGCTTAAAGTTATGATGCAAATGACGGACGTGCGTCTGACCACCGTCTAAATATTGTGAACTATGCTTAATATGAGTAACTAAGTAGAGGCGTTGGAAGGAAATTTTTCCGATCTCGTCGGCAGAAGATACTCCAAACACAGAGTCTATTAATAGTACTCAGTCACAGCAACATTTCATTAGAGACGATTTTCCAAATAGAAAAGAAATCAAAACGGTTATTGAGTCGACAACAGGAAGGAAAGCCTCAGCCTCAGCACGTAGAAGTAAAATTAATTTGATAACACGCCTCAAATTTATAACAAAATTGAAGAGCATGTAGAAAAGTCCACTTTAAGGAATCTTTTTACTGTACCTCTCTACGCCAATGAAAATTAAAAGTATGTACTTTCTGCTGTAATTGTTCCTGTGATATGTCTTATACGAGGGTAGAATGAAAAGTTTCCAGTTTGACACCGAGATGGTGCTAGAACTTTTTGACCTGTATTCTGCAGTACTATTAGGATTCGTTAGGTTGAGAAGGGTGGACTGGAGCAATGTGCCACAGTCCATAACGAGAGATCAACGCAGATTCAATGTGGTCCTCTCGTATAAAACCGGGCTCTAGACTACTGACTCCAAATATTGCTCTTCCTTATGAAGAGTGTAGTTCTGCATAAAGGAATTATCGAAAGTTCTGATAGATCGGACAAGCAAAATTTCCCCAAGTACCGATAGCTGGTACGTGCCTGACCTTTCCATTGACACACTAGGTGCTCTAATGTCGGTTCAACATTCTCATCACCACAGCGACACAGGTCAGCCATTGGTATTCCTAGTCTTTCTCCATGTCTCCCAAAAGGGACAATGTCCCGTTAGGACCCTTAGCTCGGACACCCTCGATCAAAACTAGTTAGACAATGTCGTGGTTTTCTTAACACTATCGGCATACGGCATAGTATTACCTTCTGCTAGGTGCCAGGCCACTGTGGAATCCAGGGGAACGAGCAAGCTGATGAACTCGCTCGAGCAGGCTCCAGCCAAAGCTCACTAATGATGAACCAGCTTGCTATTCCCATCGGCTCCATAAATCAGTCTATCGACTCACTATGCTTGCAGCGGGCAGACTATAGATGGTCAAACCTAACTACATGCTCAATATCAAGGACTCTTTGGTTTAAATATGATAACGGGAAAACTAAGTATATCCTGAGCCTGAGCAGGAAAGATGCTAGCACACTAATCGGAGTGCTCACACGGCACTGCCTGATCGGAAGACATGCTAGACGACTGGGAGCCGACGCAAATGATCTTTGTCGTAGCTGCGGTGACCCAGAAGTGGATAAGTCAATCTTTCACGTCCTATGTGAGTGTCCGGCCCTATCGAGAACGAAAAGACGGAACCTCGGTGCTTATTTCCTCTATGACCGCGGTGATATCGCTAAGGGAAAGCTATGTAACATAGCAAACTTTATAAAGTCCACAAAATGGTTTTAGGTTTCATGAGTTTTTCAAACTCAAACGAGGAACACAATGGACGAACAATAATGTATAAGTGAAGGAGGATGATAACATCACCACCCCATACCATACCATAGGACCCGTGCACTCGGGGAGGGGGGGGGGGTTCAAGGACCTGAGGACCTTTTTTTTTAGTTCATCGCATTCAGTATGGAGGGAACTTGATAAACCCCCCCCCCCCCCTTCATAAAATCCTGCGCATGGGCCAGCATAGGACCCTTATAAGTTGTCTGAAAATGTTCCTGCCCAGAGACAAAATGAAGCTGGAGGTCCTTCTATCGAATTTCGGCCAGCAGATTCTTGGTTGACGGCTCCCGGTTCCCGAGAGATACACCCAGGCTCCCTCCATCTGTCTGAGCTCTTCAATAACAATCATTCCCAGCGCATAAATCTCGGCCTGAAATACCAGGCCTAGCACTACACAACGAGCTATACGGTAGCCTAAACGACTCCTTATTATCGAGGTCGCAAGAGTACACTCTCACACTCGTTCCGGTTTCCGTCTTTGAGCCATCAGTGTAGATAGCCATCGTGTCTGGGGCGATGATCCCAGATCTCAGATCGCCAATCCAACCTGGTGGGAGTATTCACAGCATAGGAATGACCAAAACTGCAAGACGGTGTCCTGTAGTCACAGCGAAATTGACAAGATCCTAGAGGCACCTACACTGCCTCCCAACCAATAGCTAATTCCAATGGGATCATGTGGAGCATTGCTTCAAGAGCCTGTGAGGTCGTGGTACGTAAGGTCCCTGTGATCCCAATGAGTGTCATTCCTTCAATTCTAGTTATTGCTACCCTGTTAGTCCCAACCTCCAACGTATACCACCACACCGGTGACCCATAATTAAGTACATTACTATTCCTCGCCAGCTTTTGTAATAGCTTCAGGTCGATTGGTCACTTGGTATATGTTTTACATTTATTAAAGATGACGCCTCAATTCATTACATGAAAATGGAAAAATTAGAGAAGCGAGTCCTGTACTAGGTGGGTGCTGCTTTTGCTAAAAATCGATCGAAAATTGCGCCGGAAGACTGTTTCGACCGATAATTTGGCACTGTACAAGCATCGATTTATAACTGTTGATACGACTTGGGTCCACCATAACACTCCTGAAAGTAAACAACAGTCAAAACAACGGACTGGAACAAGTGAACCAACCACAAAGAAGGCAAAACCAGCAAATAAGGTTGTCGTGACTGTTTTTTTTTTTTGGGATTGGAAAGGTATTATCTTCATTGATTACCTTGAGAAGAGTAGAACCATTAATGGAAAATACTATGCAGAGTTATTGAATCGTTTGAGTGATGAAGTGAAAGAAAAACTACCTCATTTGGCAAAGAAAAAGGTTTTGTTTCACCATGATAATGCACTTGTTCATTCGCAGTTTGTTACCTCATCCATCGTATTCACCCGACTTAACCCCCAGCGACTTCTGTTTCCTAACCTCAAAACATGGCTTCGAAGTAAATTGACAAATCGTACTACAAAAGTTGTATCACCGCATTAGAGCATAAGAAAAATGTATTGGACTTGATGAAGATTATTTTCAAAAATAATTAAAAAAAATTTTTTTTATTTATTTTATTATCAAGCAGGAAGATTTTCATCGTTTATGTATTAAGTTTCATGTCTCTAGCATAAACTGTTTCTGATATACAAAAAACTACAGCTCCCGTCCCGTACGTTTCTTTCTTTCTGATAGTGGTTTATTGGACCTTATTTCTATAACATTTTTAAGATCGCTTAGTACAGTTCCTTAGATAGATTTTTTTTTTTAAATTGGTATCACACAACAACCGTGATTCACCTCCCTTACCAGAAAAACTTTACATTAAATAGATTCCTTTTGCAATCCTATATTCACAAACCAAACTTTATTTTTCTGTTAGATATTGACAGATATTGTAATTAAAAGTTTTTCACACATTTTGTTTGCAGTTTTCATGATTATTATTATAATACTTAGTTTTTCAAATTTCTTTTCCTGTCTTCACTTCAACTACTCCTTTAGACACCCACAAATTCTCAACCCTCGGATCTCAACTGCTTAAGGGAATATTGATTTTGGAATGTTTCAATACCAGCTTTCGAGCTTTCGCTTCGGGCTCATTGTTTCCCCCCCCCCCTACTCCCACATACCTCCACCCATAACGGCCATTTTCAAATGGTCTATCATATTTCAACACAACATTCCAAATTTCACCTTTCTAATTTTTCGCCAAAAATTTTTGTTTTAATGCCTTTGAAAAGCAACTATCTGAAGGACAAATAATTTTTTTTTAATTTATCTAAATATCCGGATTAAAAAAAAGCGCCCACACAATATCCACAATTTTCCAGGTTGCAATTGTTTAATGTCAAAAAATTAAAAGTTATATGACGGAAAATTGTGTCAAGAGTATAAGGAAGACCCTAAAAAAATACTGTGATTAAAATTTTGAATTAAGTAAAAAAAAAATAATATTCACCAACCAATTGTTGAACAACAATATTCAAAAAAATTAATATACGAAATTGAAGGAGGATTACAAAGCTTATCTACAACCTAATTCTGAGGAGGCTCCAACCCAATTGGTTTATAACAATTAAGATAATTTTTTAACATTATCGAAGTATGGAAAATAATGTAACTATCAACCTTTTGCTAATATCAATTGATAAGATTTCGAAACAGTTGACATACTTTTCACGAATTGATAAAATTTTTGTTGAATTTCGAAGGTTCCATTCGGAAATGCTTTCAATATAAAGACGAAAATTTCTATTCAAAACTAAACAGTACAATTTCAAATTTTAAAACTTAAACATGTTGCAAAGCATTCTTTTGGTGTTAGTCTTAGGACTAAGTGCAAGTAGTGTACTTGCAGACCGCATTGTTGGTGGATCGAGTACGGTCAACGGAGAATTTCCGTCCGCAGTAAGACCAAGAACTACAATTAAGTTTGAATTACCTAAATGTTATTAATAAATTCTATTTCAATTTGAAAGGTATCTATAAGAGGAGCGGAGAGAATTCATATCGGTGCGGGGGTAATTATTAGTAACAGATTTGTCTTAACTTCGGCAAGCGTTTTAGCAGAACAGCCGGCATTGACTATTCAGTTTGGAGTTCGAATAACTACACAAACCACTGCAAATCAGATAAATGTAGCGCAGACTTTTATACACCCCGACTACAATCCGACCTCTCATGTTAACGATATTGCATTATTAAGACTTGCAAGAAGTATTCCGCTAGGACCAAACGCTGTGGTTGCTACGCTATCTACAGTAACCACCGATCCTACTACCGGTGCTCTTACAGTAATTGGATGGGGTTTTGAAGAGGTAAAATTAGAATAATTGTAACTTTCAGAATTAAATGGAATCTAACCATTACATTCAATTTACAGCACGGTGGTGATCTTCAGAAAGAGTTGCAGAAGGCTACCTTGAATGTGGTTAGCAATGCTCAATGCACGACGCAACATCGCGATCGGATCTATGGTTCAAATATCTGCGCAGGTTATCCATCGGGAATTAGGGGACCATGTGGCGGAGATTTAGGTGGACCACTAATGAGAGCCAATAGAGCGGTAGTCGGAATTGTATCGTGGTTTGTAGAGCCTTGCGGTCGTATTCCTTTTCCGGCCGTTTTTACCAGAGTTTCACACTATCTCTGCTGGATAAACTCTGTAACTGGTATTACGTTTTGAGATAGTTGAAATATAACTAAATAATAATTTGGATGTGCGCAAAGGATTATTGACAATAGTTAAATCTATGTATCTAGAATTTAAGAAATTTATATAATTTACTTTTTTACAGTGCAATTTTCATAATAAACTTGATTTCATATATAAACAATGTTTCAGATACTTTCAATATCAAACTCAAAATTTGACTAGTTTTGAAAATGTTGTGTACTGTGAATTTTCTTCGTCAGTGCTTTTTCTTAACCCTGTCGAGGATAGAGTTTATTTTCTAAAAGACGATCTGATGATCTCTCGGGGTTGTTCGTCGGTTGACTTCGGCCTTCGATGGATAGGAACCTATCAAAGTCATTGAAAGCGCGATTCTAACATTACATATATTTCTGCTAAACTAGGGATTCTTCGTGAAATTTAAAATTTCCCCCAGTTCAGAATTTTAGTAGTTGCAGAGAGGAATTATAATGAAGAAAATTCAATCTCACTTCAAGGAATCTACCATGTCTATTCAGAAAAAAAATCAATTTAATAGCTCATACGGTTTGGGAACTATAATTCCTCAAACGAGTTTGCGTATGGCGCACAGACGGACTGAAATTTTTTTTTGCTTTTTTGGTGTTTATTAGTAATAAAACGTGTAAAAAAAATTTCAGGGTATCAAATTTTTTTTTTTTTTTTAATATCGATAACAATACTTTATTATTAAAATAATAAAGTAAAAGCAAAGAAGGAAAAAATTTTGCGTGAAACGGCAAGCGTTCCTGTAGGACCGCATCACAATTACTCACCTGCACTGCGTTGAAATCAACCAAATCACTAGATAATAACACTTCTTACTTCAAAAAGGTTTAAATAACGCTAAAAAAAATTTCGAATGAATTTAAACTGCTATAATCCTGTTTTTATTAAATTTAAAAATTGTGCACCGGAAAAAAAAATTTTGCGTGCTCTTACCTCGAAATCTAACACAAAGCTATTCATAAATATCTAACGAAACATCAGATCGCGTTCGTACTTTGACAATGTGCGCACTAAAGTACTACCATAAGACTTGAATTCAGGTTCTTAGGTAAATGTTTCTAGGTAGCAAGAAAATTTGACTTTTGTGATGCGTTCCTACAGGAACGCTTGCCGCTTAGAGGGTTGTTTTCAATTGCTCTCTAAAAAGATGTTCTGAAAATTTCTTGAATTGTACTGTAAATGCATTACGAATGACGGTATTGAAAACCAATCGGTTTAGAGGTAGAGAATTGCAGACAAGAAGTACACTCTAAAAAATGACAATAAATGCATATATAAAATATTAAAATATTCATTTCTTACGTAAAGAATATTTTTTGATACGAATTTACTCATTTGTGGTGCGATTCCAGTTTTGTTCAAAAAATGTTGTAATTTTACACACGAAATGTACATATATGTATAACAATTTTTTATGTTAATTTACACAATCGAGCCGGAAAAATAACACTTTATTGTGCATTAATTTGCAACATTGGCGTAAGAACGTTGTCGTTGTGTTGTGATTTTCATGTTAAGACGGTTGGATGGTTGGTTAGTTGGATATTGGAAATCAAACTTGTAAGATGTAAGGTGCAGTGAAGTGGTTCGTAATAATAATAGTTGTAATTGTTTATTGTAGCTGTGTATCATCAATTTCGGTAAAAATTATTGTCCTAATAACTCTATGATCGAGTGGACTATTTACGGTCTTGAAACAAGCATACTCTGTAAGTAAAACAAATATTTGTATGTCCATCATGGATGAAAATGCCGATGGATTACTTCCGATCTTTTGTTTTTCACGTATTCGACGTATCAAGTCCATTGTTTTAGACGCCCTTTAATATAGGTAAATTTTGATTTCCAACTTTAACTAATAATTTATTAGCAGAATCCGATAGATACCTTGAAAAAGCGTATTCCTTTTTTAAAAGAACAAATATTGAAAAATACAATAGTGTAAATTTCATAGAATGTATAAAAGAATTGATATGCTTTTATCATGTATTTAACGTAACATATCGTAAAGTTTCTCAAACACTAGAATTTTTTGTATGTTGAAAATGTATCCCGAAACTTTAAGAAGGAAAAAAATCGTGTTAATAATATAAGTACCTAAGATAAACAACCTGGTCCAATATATTTTTACAAAAACTCGCCTTTTCACAAAAGTGGTTTTCAATTTGACATACAATCCAGGACAGACGTCATGCCAATGTTAAATTTTTGTCGAAACTTTCATGTGGGGGGCCTCATAGACCCAATTCAGCTTGTAAATTTATACATTTCGGTTGTAAAAATTTATCTTATTCGCTCCATTCCAAGTAATATTTTGATTCTTACTTTACTTGTAAATTTACTAATTTTTGTTGTAAATATATACCTTGTTCGGTCGTCTGGTTGGCTTACTGGATAGAGCACTTGCCTTCGGTGCACCTGGTACCAGGTTCGAATCTGCTTGGCTTGGGATTGAGTGTCGGACTAACAGTTCACTCAGCTGTAATAATCACGGACGAGCGTGTGGCTGATCACTTCATCTCCAAGTGTTCCGTTGGTCTAGTAATTAAGTAACTCTTGTATTCATTCAAGACCTAGGCCTAACTTGGGCTGTTGTGCCATTGATTATTATTATATACACTTATTCGACCCATTGATAGTGCTACTTCGACTCTGCTTTGTCTGTAACCTTATACCATGGACAGCTAGTATACTTATACCATACACAGCTAGTATACAAACCATGGTATTGAAATCATAGTATTGAAATTAGCTGCACATGATACACTGCACATAATGGTATGATTTGACAGTATCTGGTATTAGCAAGCAATGACATTTAGTTGCGATATAATTTGGGAATGGCACTATAGTAGCAGTAAAATGCATAGTGTATTAGGTACAATGATCGTATATGCTAAGTATTGGGGGATACACTGCTGGTATCGACGATATTATGATATCAATACCAGCAGTGTATCTATGGTATTACACACGATTCTTTTATAAGCTTTACTTCTTCGCTCTCTTAAAAATGTTTTTTTACTCTGCCTTATTTCTAAATTATCGCATTCACTCCATTTCAAGAGGAGTTTCAACTTGCACTGTTTGTAAGTTTACACACTATTTATTGCTCAAGTATACCTTACCTTTTATATATTCGTTTCAATAATATAAAAAGAGTTAAATTTAAGTCAAAAATTGTGTAAAATACTACACAATTAAGTTGCATACTGAGGTCTAGCTTGTGCATTTATGCACTGATGTAATTTTACTTCAATTTTATAAGGTATTCAATTGCCATTTAAAACCATAGTAAAATTCAAAAAAATCTTTGTTAGTCGCTTTAGCCATAGTATCTCAGAAGCGACTTATACTTGAAAGTTGAAACTTGGTACGTTTATGAAGTTGTACTACAGAGGCAGTAAGGCGTACAAAGTTGGAGTAGAAAAAAGTCCATGGAAATAGTTTTTGTTTTCACATATTCACGAATTTAATTATATATTTTAGTCATTTCGAGTTATTAAATTAATTTTACTTCTGCGTGCTCTTTATGTGAGCAGCAACTACGGACATTTCTCCAAATTTTTCGATATCCAAACGCTACAAGATATATTGTTGTTGTTTGTGTACATTTTCACGAATTGACCTACTAATGAGATACCGAATACGCTTTCACTTCTAAACATTTTAAATATAAGTTTAGAAACCCGATTTAAAGGGTTATCGATATTCAATGTGTTGATAAAGTTTGTCGAATTTAGAACAATCTTATAGGTTTACTGAGGTCGAATTTGCTTTTATTGGGAGCCCAAAAATTTATTTCGGAAATTTTGCGATATTTTATTGTATGTTTTTATGAATTTGACATGTTACTTAGGTACAATGAGATACTGTTTTCAATCCAATTCCCAAAGAGTTATGTCGCTATTATTATAACATATGATTTATGGAAATTAAAAAAAGACATAAATAAATATAAACAATTTCTTCTGTTCTCTTGTGTGGGCGCAACTTCAATATTTTTTCGTAGAAGTCCGGAACGTGTTTAAATCTGAGATGCGGTTTTGGTTACTATGCAACTGATGCCCTAAAGACTAACCAGGAGGCTATTTGAAACGATATTTTAAGGCTTTCATTCGCAAAGTAATACCATGAATACACTGCTGGTATTTATACCATAATATCCTCAATACCAGCAGTGTATCACCCAATATTAAGCATATGCGAGATAGATGAACTGGTATATATTTAGTATGGAACCTGTTTCATGTTAAACAAAATTCGATCATTTTACCTAGTGTGCATTTTACTGCTACTAATGCTATTCCCCAATTATGTTGTGAGTATCGCAACTAAATGTCGTCGCTTGCTCATATCAGATACTGCCAAATCATACTATATATGCAGTGTATCATATGCAGCTAGTTTCAATAATATGATTTCAATACCATGGTTTGTATATTAGCTGTGTATATTAGCTGTGTATCTAGGTATAATCTACACCGCATCAGAAAATTAAGAGCATTTCGGACTCCTTCCTGAAATACTGTAAAAATTAATCCAGGCTTTTGACCGATTTTTAAAATTATTCGCACGAAATTGGCACACTTAACCTTCTGAAATGTAGCGTAAAATTTTATCAATATCTTTCAAGGCTACAATTTTTAATTAAAAAGAAATTGATTAAGTAAATAATTGGAATTTCCTATCATTGACTTACTCCACTCCTCGAGATAGTGAAATCATTCCTATTTATGAAGTCAATATAAATACAGGGATAAGTATAAAACTAAAAATTTTCATTACGAACATAGACAGTGTCAAATCGAAGTGAGTCGTGAATAGAGATATTATGTTAAATTTCTGTAAATCAGTTTGTATATTAATCCTCTTCGCAGGATTAAGTTCCAGTGATCCTTTAAACGATCGTGTAGTTGGTGGTGAAGATGCTGCTGAAGGAGAGTTTCCGTTCATGGTAAAGTTTCTACTACTTCACATTTTAGTTTAAATAAATCTTTTAAATTAATTCTGAAGGTATCTCTACGATCAAGCCGCGGTACACATGCATGTGGTGCAACAATCGTCAACGAAAATTGGATTTTAACAGCTGCACACTGCGTGGCGAAACGTGATCCAGGTGCAGTTAGCGTTCAATATGGTACCGCAAGGATTAACAAAACAGGTCCAAACGTTGTTCAAGTTTCCGAAATTATTGTCCATGAAGACTTCGATCGTTACAACTATTATCTTAATGATATTGCTGTTTTGAGACTGCAAAGTTCCTTGAAAATCAGTGAAACAGTGCAGCCTGTTAAACTTCCCAAGGATTTCTTGGAAGTGCCTGGGCAAACCCGTGCTACACTCATAGGATGGGGTTTTGAAAAAGTGTGTTTCTCAGCTTCTTATGAACTCACAGAATAATATATTTGTTTGACTATTTTCACAGAGTGGCGGTACAATCCAGAATAGCTTACAGAAAATCTATCTGCTTACGTATACTAATGACGAATGCTCGAACTTCCACTTCAATCCCGTTCTTGCAACAAATATTTGTGCAGGTGTTCCGGAGGGTGGAAAAGGGCAATGTACTGGTGACTCAGGTGGACCCTTAATTGTAGATGGTGTACAGATTGGGGCTGTATCTTGGAGCGTGAAACCTTGCGCAAGACCTCCATTTCCCGGTGTTTATACTAAAATTTCACACTATATTTCATGGATTAGGTCGAAAACTGGAGTACCCTAAGGTATTTATTTATTGAAGTACTAATTGCATTTAGCACCGGACACTCTCTGGGTGGATATGTAATAAGAAAATCTGTCGGAGCTATGATAATTTTAGTGAGATTGGGAATCTTTAAAAGTTCATAATACTCGACGAATTTCAACCTGGTGGATCTCGTAGAATCGTATTTGGCAATGAAAAAATTTTCAGCAATATTTTGAATTATTGAGATATTTATTAGATGTAAGTTCAGCACAGTTTTAGAAAAATCCTTTGATGCATTCTAATAGTAAATTAAGCAATTATGTAAATTGTAATGCTTGCTTATCCAATATGAAGATTAAATAATAATAATTTTTTACATTTCAAAGAAGTATATCTATATTATTTTTTTAACAGTTTGTTTCATAGTAGCTATTCAACCCGTCTCTATCACACTAATGGCAAAATTGTACGTTAAGCTTATTTCACTTCATTCATATTGTCTAGCCACTTTTACTTTATTATTTTAATAGGTATCTATCTAATAAAGTATTTTTATCGATTTTGAAAAAAAAATTGGTACCATGAAACATTTTTTTACATGTTTTATGACTAATAAACACGAAAAAAATAAGAAAAAAAAATTCAGTCCGCATGTGCGCCGCCGTCCGCCATAAGCAAAATCGTGTTTTTTTTACTTAACTATAGAACAGCTTATGCAAGAAAGTTGAAACTCGGTGTGTACAGTGAAACCTGTCAAGTTGGACACCTTCGTAAGTTGGACACTCGCGAAATATGGACAATTCCAAAAAACTTTGTCATATGTAGTACAAGTGTACCCCAGTAACTTGGACACTCGCCTATCTTGAAAATTGGACATATTTATATCATTTTCATTGACACTACAGAACAAAAGGACCTTTGAAAGTTGAACATCATCTTTTATTTGTTCACGCTTTGATTATTCATTTGTGTAAGGAATTCGGTCTTTCACTGCGTGATTAGGTGTACCAAGTCAGCTAATGCTGACCACTCCACTACATTGGAAAACCCGACTGCCAAACATTTTGAAAGACAGGTATTCTGAAAATCAATTTAATGCTGGTGAGTCTGGCTTTATCTACAAGCAACTTCCTACAAAAAGCCTTGTTACCAAAGGCGATCAATGCAAAAGTGTAAAGTTGGCAAAAGAGAGGCTAAGTGTCTTATTCTGTTGTAACGATACTGGCGAAAAATTTAAACCAATGGTCATCGGACACGTAGGAATGCCAAGAGTTTTTCGCCAAATAAAAATGGATGTCAACAATTTCCTTGTAAAGTGGATGACAACTACGATATTTGAAGAATGGTTAGAGGCTTTGAATCGTGACATAAAATCTGAGAGGAGAAACATTATTCCTCTAATTGATAATGCCACGAGTCACAACGTAAACCACAAATATTCTAACGTTCAGGTTAAATTCCTTCCACCAAACTTAACTTCGGAGGTTCAACCTTTAGATCAGGGAATTTTTCAGTCCGTTAAAGTAAAATACAGGATCAAAATGCTGACATCACTGTAAGTAAATTTGATGCATGCATGACAGGAAATTATTTTTGTAAAACATTTACGAGCTAGTATGCTATCAGGTGGCTCGTTTCTTCTTGGAATATCATAAGACCAGAAACCATACGTATGTGCTTTCAGATCGTCGGGTTTCCACTTTCTTTTGAAGTTATTCCAATTGATGAAGAGTCGCCAAATACAAAAAATTCGGTATGAAATTTTGTCAGCGAATGAATTTCCTGTTGTAGGCTCAGACGTCATCGTACAAGCAGTACTTCCCGATACTGCAGACGAGGTGTTGCAGGAAGTGATAAAAGGCTTGGTTTCACCATTTAATTCTGAAAAGGATTTTGACACTAGTACGAAGCCAACCATCGACACGCCCTCAACATTTGAAAATTACTCCACCCTCCTATAAGTTGGCCACCTCTATAACTTGGACAAAATTTTTAGAACGGCAGATGTCCAACTTACGCAGTTTTCACTGTATATGTAATTCAACTATAAAAGTAATTTTGATTAAAAAAAAATTCTAATATCAGTGAAAATAGAATGCATATATTTTCACGATTCTTGTCATATCTATTAGGTCTTCCCAAATATTGAATTAATTTTTATTTTACGGATTCTTCATAAGAATACCTAGAAAGCGTTTTCAAGATTTTTTGAAATTCAACCCCTAAGGGAGTGTAAAGTGGTTGTATAGGTACTTTTTCATTTATTCTGCCATATCTCTCAGGTCTGATCAGATATTGAATATATTTTCACTTCCACGGCCTTGTTTAATAAGCACTTACTTTCGAGTTGGTTTACTTTTTAGACCCCCAAACCGCATGTCGGAATATGACCCAATTATGCAATTCATAGGTTATTTGTGGCAGCGGCATAAGTATTCTTGCGCGACCTTATTCTAACTCCCTCCCGAACTTTTTGTTAGGTTTTCATTCTCATAGTAACCTACACCGCATTTCAGAATTGAACGCGTTCCGAACCTCTACCGAAAGAATGAAAAAGTTGCGCCCAGGCTGTTGCTGTTATAACACTGGCTATTTTTCTAGTGCAATAAAATCCAATCTTGCGACAAAGTGAACAGTATTGAGAGGAAGTGATTACCGATAGAAACTCCCTTTCCGATACTAGCGGCATCTACTAGACGAAATTAACAACTGTTTTCTTATCAAATATACTGGTTTTAGCGCGTATCAAACATAAAATGATAGTTTCCATAATCTATACATAAGGGATTGTAAAATACTGGACTGTAGCGGCTGAAAAATAAAGTCCGCAGTAAATTTTTCTGGGATCAAGCTGGAATGTTGTAAAACACTGCTCGAATGCGCTATTAAATATTAATATATTTATAATTATTAAATATTAAGAAACACTTTTTCTTAGGCTTGTTCCATAAAATTTGGAAAAAGTGCTGAAAAGAAAAGATGAACTTACTGCGAAAAAATCAGAAAGTCCAGAACAAAAAAGCAATATTAAATTCAAATTTTATTAAGAAATATTAACTTTTTCACAAGTTTATATTCCTGATTTGACTTTAATCCAGTCAATGTAGTGGGAAACCTTGGTGTAAACTCCTGGATAAGGAGCAACAGTGCAAGGCTTAATACTCCATGAAACAATACCGCGTTGTTCACCATCAACAAGGAGTGGGCCGCCAGAGTCACCACTGCATTGTCCCTTACCTCCTTCTGGTACACCAGCGCAAATGTTTGATGCGTGAATTTTATTGGTGTGACGGCTTGAGCATTCAGTATTATCGAAGGTGACCAAGTCAACTTGTTGCAAATGCTTTTGGATGGTTCCTCCGGTCTAAGAAACGTCATTTTAAATTCCTTCATTGAAATTCGCCATATTTACACTTACCTTTTCCAAACCCCATCCAACCAAGGTGGAGAAACTCCTTCCAGCGACATCAGTCATTGCTTTCGGTAGTTTGACAGCGCTGACACCATTACCGATTGGCAAAGGATTGGCCAAACGAATCAGGGCGATATCATTGATGTAGGAGTTGGATGGGTTGTATCCCTCGTGGACAATAATTTCGGAAACCTTGGCTACATTCGGTCCGCTGGCAGCAATGTTGGTCACTCCATACTGGATACTGATGGATGACGGCTTGGCCGAGCTGACGCAATGGGCAGCAGTCAAAATCCAGTACTCGTTCAGGATGGACGATCCGCAGGAATGCGATCCGGACGATGACCGAAGAGAAGTCTGAATTTCATTAAAAATTAAAATGTTTTTAGTACTTTCTTGTAATTTACAAAATATTGTTTTAATCTTACAATGAATGGATACTGTGATTGCTCAGCATTGGTACCACCAACAACACGTTCATCGAAGGGTAAGCAAACTGCTGACCCAACGAGCAAGCAAACCAAAGTAATTTTCAACATCTTCGAAAGATTCACAGAGAACCACTAATTTAACATTACAAAATTCACAGCTTTTATAGTCAATAAGTACAAATCGATAAGCCTCGAATGCAATATTTCAAGTTAATCCGACTCGTCTATTATTTCAGATATTCTTAACTTTTAAAGATTTTACTAAGATTGATGACGCTGACAAGTTTAAACATTTTCGACATTATTGGTGTAATAAATCGTTTATGGTATTGTACTTTGAAATTTCAAAATATTATTGAATTTTTAAAAATTTTGGCATGAAGTAAATTCTGAAACTTATTAAAGATCCGCATTATCTTTAACGTAACGAAAAGCGTGTGTTCTTAAAGGCAGTCATATTTTAGCGATTGTAGCACCCAGGTCAAGTTCATTTAATTCGTTCACTCTATCACACTGAAAGGATTTATCAAAAATATTTTCCCAGTAGACAATCGTGGGATACCTATACGGTGCATGAAATGGAGTAATGGAACAGCTTGGGAAATAAAACAGCATCGATGTACATCGAAGCTTAGTAAGTGCACTATAAAAATTATGCAAAAATTTACTTCTTCGCCTTATTACCACTCCAGTGGATATTTGTATTTACAAAGCAAATGCATAGCAATACTTTAGTCTTCATAGTTGACTACTTTTAATAGTGTTCTTGCGTGGGGGAGCATGTGATTTCCAATTATGATTATCATTATCAGTTTCAGCGAGAAATCGTCATGTAAGAAGATTTCAGATAACTACCTTACAATGTTTTTAAGATATCATGCAAAGGGAAGGAGAATACAACTTAAGTACCGACCCTTGTTTAAAAGTTACATTAAAGAGTCGAAAGATTTGCCACCACTACTTCCAACAACAGAATCGCCAATTTCAACTAGATACGTTTTCTGGGTGATTAGTTTGAATTATGCAAAGATTTCTCGTTTGACGGATTTATTTCGACGTACGAAGAATTGTTCTTGACTTTCATTGCACGTCAAGAAAAGATTAATTAAGCCCCTAAAACTGTAGTCTTAAAAATAAAAGCCAAAAATAATTTAATTTAATTTCAATCTATTTGATTATGTTTATTCAATTGATTTCCACTTTAGTAACAGTTAAGTTAAGTGAAAAAAGATCGTTAAAGCTAGTTATTTTTGTGCAATGTTCAATTTTCAACGTTCGCTAGAATCCAATCGATAAAATGCGAGACTTTTGTGAAAATACCTGGATAAGGTGGCATTACACAAGGTTTTGTACTCCACGAAATTATTCCCAATTGCACACCGTCTTTAATTAGTGGTCCTCCCGAATCGCCACTGCACTGACCTTTTCCACCTTCTGGTACACCTGCACACAATTGAGACGGGAAAATTGTCGAGAAATGAATTTCAGAGCACTTGTCGTTGCTGTAGGTTAAGATATCTGCCTTTTGTAAGTGATCCTGAACTCGACCAATAGTCTGAAAAAAAAAAAAATAATAGTTCCAGGTGAGACAACACTTAGTGGATCAAAGTTATCAAAGTTAAGCCTAACCTGCTCAAATCCCCATCCCATAATTGTAGTAGGGGTGTCTTCAGGAACTTCCGAAAAACGTCGGGGTAGTTTAACACGTTGAACTTTATTATTGAAGAGTACTGGATGTTTTAATCGAATAAGTGCAATATCGTTATTAAACGATTTCATTGGATCATAGTTTTCGTGAATAACAATTTTATCGATCTTGCCAATATTTGGTCCTAGAGGGCTGATCTCTGTCACCCCATACTGGACATTCAGAATGGTTGAATTGTTTAGAGATGCACAGTGAGCGGCAGTAAGTATCCACTGGTTAGTGATGAGGGTGGCTCCACATAAATGTAATCCAAGGTCGGATCGAAGAGATACCTGCGAAATGAAGACTCTGTGACGGATAAAATCTTAATCTTAAATATTTTGTCGTTTGCTACCATAAAAGGAAACTCGGCTTCAGCTGACGGTTGTCCGTTTACGATACCCCATCTTTTAGCACTGGAACTAGCAATGAGGAACAGAAAAATTGGAGCCGAAGAGAACAACATATTTGAACGATTCTAAAACAGGACTTTGAAACATTTGGGATGGATCAACTGCTTTATATACACAGTCGAGAAAGTGTTCACAATTTTATACAATAATAAGTAATAGCTTCTAAATCAGAAATAACCACATAAGTTCATGTAATCTTTAAAGGCTATTAAACACAAATTTTATATCGATTTGTTGCATAAAATAAATAAAATCTAGTTCAGCCTATTTAACGAAAAATTGGTTTAGAAAGTAAACAAATTGTATAATTGTTGTTAAGATATTGAAAGCTTTTATATACCCCCATTAGTCTTACTAAAGTTACGAGTATATTCAATAAAAATGTAATTACCATGTTTACTGTTCGTTGTAGGTACTGAATGAATGGTTGCGCATTTTGTGTTCAATAAGCTAATCTTCACGCACCAATGTTTTCACAGTTCTTTTTTATTTTAAGGAAACAACTGAAGAAAGTAGAGGAGTCTCGTCCGTGTTATCAAAAAGAGAAAACGTTTGTCAAGGACTAATAAATAAAATATCTTAACGTCTTGTGCTGAATAGGCTTTTAGGGTATGTTATGTTCTAACTTTACTATTCATAGCGTTACATAATTTGTTAAAACTAATATTTTTAGGTGCCTGCTGATGCATTTCCAAAAATATCATATCTGGTATTTCCCCCGATATATAATAAATCTTACGTCTACTACGTTCCAAATTTGTTTCATATACCGTGTAGGTATAAGATAAAAAGAACAAAGAGTTTTAATCCAAGCTCTTAAGCAGGGAATACACGATACAACGGTCGTACCGACGTGTGTTGTTGCGATATCTGTCCAACGGTTGCATGCACGGCACACACGATGCGATTTGCTTACAATTTTCTTGCAACCTGATTTCATTGTTATTCCCAATACACTATTTGACAACAGAGAAGCTACAGCAGTTGTATTCATGATAATACACTATACAATATACATACAACCTAACGCATGCGACAGCCGGTTTTCGGTTCAGAGTATACAACCGTGCGATATTGGCCCACTCGTTGTTTATAAGCGCATACACTATACAATTGTCGCATACAACGACAAATTGGGCGAACAGTTGGTACAACCGTTGTATAGTGTATTCCCTGCTTTACACGCCACTGCCGCCTTTAAGTATTTTTTAAGTGATAACCTCACGATACAACGGTTGTATCAACTGTTGTCCAGATTTATCGTTATATGCGACGATTGTATCGTGGATGTGCTTATGAACGACTGTTGGACCGATATCGTACAGTTGTTCGGTCTCAACCGAAAACATGCCGTCGCATGGATATTGCCAGAACATTTTAAGCAATTCCTAAATTTTGTGTGTACCGTGCATACAACTGCTGGTTAGATATCGCAACAACACAAGTCGGTACAACTGTTATATCGTGTATTTGCCGATTTAAACAATTTAGTAACATAATATAATATCCGAATGTAAAAGTTCCAACTTTTTTTGATCATCGTTTGCTGACATGTTTGAACCAACATTTAACTTCTCACTCCCAAAAAATGGACCATTTAAAGGGTACAACGGACAATATTAGATTAGATTAGATTTTCATGTAGTGGTTGATTTGGTTACTTGTGTCACTGAATCCTAAAATGGGTCTATGGCTGGCTATTCGATCCCAATTAATTCAATGAAGCTTAGTACTTTTCGAAGAGGACTAGTCGGGAATACTTTTGTAAGCAAGTCTCTCACATTCATAGAGGATATGCTCTGGTGTTTCGTGTTCGTCATCGCAAGTTCTGCATATTTGGCTCTCCGTGAGCTCAAGGAGCTCAAACGAATTATAACCTATGATCCTTCAAAGGCTTTTATGTGCGGCAGAGAGTATTTAGACGGACCAATTTTATTCCCTTTTTTGGAATCAACTAACCTTTAAACGTGAAAAAGAGGATAGTACTTTTAGTTGCAAAACTTTATTACTTTTAAAATCATAAAGTAAAGAAATCTCTCTATTTGTTTGTTTTCGCAATTATTACATTCATAATATGAATTAGATTTTAAGTTATTGTACCTCGGTATCTTACTTCAGTGTTTTATGTTCTTGTGATTACCTGCTATCAGCAAATGTTTTGATTCATAAATCAATTGAATTTTTTTATCGAAAAAGTGTGCTTGCAATATTTGAATACAATCGGTAGTCAGCTGTTGAATATTAGATTAATAATGTTTATTTGTAAAGCCAATATTTAATCACAAATAACTCGTAATCTGCCAATTTGTAATAAATTATTTTGGTGGGTACATTGACTGTATTCGGTTGGAATGACGTTACGACCGTATTGTCAATCAACGCCAGGTATTTTTTGAATAGTAAAGAAAATATGACTAGCGGATAAAAAGTTAATACTTATTTACGATAAGAAATAAATTTCTTGTGATCAAGATATTGATAATAAAAGCTTAAGTTGTTTGAATGCCCGATATTTTATTGACTGAATAGCACTCTCTGCCATCGGTGGTTAATCGATTTTATTTTTATTTTCTCATACAATGAGTTCGCAGTATTGCCGGAAATAAAACAGTGTTAAAATATAAAGAATGAGTTTGATATCAAGGAAAATTGGTTATCATAAAAATATTTATAAATAAAGTCTTAGACAGTAGAGCCTTATAAATTGCTAGTGGAAAAAGTAAATAACTAAATTTTAGAGTTGGAATTATTTGAGTAGGTTGTTCCGACATTTTTACTTCCTATTCTGATCAGGCTGAAACTAAAAAAAATTATTTTTATTAAAAAAAAAACTTAATCAGATCAGTATTTGGATAATTAATCGTTTCAGTCGCAGCGGAACTCCATGGGATTTTTCACAGAAAACCAATTAGTAAAATGTTATTTTAATTTCATTTTGGTATGTGTCAAATTATAATTATACAAAATAAGTAATAAGTGAAAGCACGTAACAGTTAGAAAGTTTACATGCGATAAATTGACCCTCGTTAATCAAAACTGTTGAAATTTCTATAGTTTTAATTTAAAGCCAGGTTACAGATAAAAGGCAGGAAAAATGCCTCAATTTTAGGATTTGTTTTGGTTATAACATAAATATATATGGAAAAAACTATTAGCGGCTTTTATAGAAGTACAAATGAAGAATAATTGTGATTTTTTCTGGTTTACGTGCTTTTGTGAAAGACATCATCCCTCATGTGCCCAGTGTTACACTATCATGGACCATATCTAATAGCAAATTAAACGAAATTAATGGACTAACTAGGTAGATCACTTCTATCTTCATTAAGGAAAAAGAAAAGTTAAATTTCAAGAGTTTCAACTCAAGCACAACCGAAACCGTATTTAATGTAAAACTGAAAATTAATTTTACCGTGAGTACTTAACTAATACGAGCGCACGGCTGACAATTCGCAGATATAACTCTTCATTTACCAGGCTAGTACAATTGACTATTTCACCAAGCGAAGCCTATAGCTACGACCATGGGTTAGTGTTTGAAATGTGTACCAAAAACGGCTTCATCTCAACTACATAAAAGATATGGCATATTCATACATACTCATATCATTGCGAGGATAAAAGTGCTTTTGCATCCCACGAGACTCATCCTATTGTGATTAAATTGCTCTGTCAGATAAAAATTTCTCGTTCCTTACTATATGCATATGAACAATTTTAAGTCTGGGCTATATGCTCGAAGTATGGGTGTATGCAATGGTATTGATGCCAGTTGTACGTGTACAATATGTGTTCTCGTAACTACACGAATCTCTGCTCGCTTGTATCATTAAGGAGCTAAAATATGAAAAGGAAAATTTCAATCGACTTGAAGGTGTCACCGGGAGACTTTAATCTTATAGAATCTACCATAGTGTGATTGCGGTCAATATGTATGGAATCATATCCTCGATTCTGAGAAAGTTCCATGTCATGTGTGACATTTTGATGCCGACTCAGCTATTATTGTGATCAAGTGCACAAATACTTTTATTATCCTTATTATCGTCAATGTGAATTCTTTCTGGGAAAATCATTTATAGAATTGAGTTATTAAATCACATTCGTCTAGTGCTGTTAATCTTAACTTATATTCAACGTACTGCAGTTACAATCGACTCGAAACTAATCGTATGGTACTCTAGATGAAATAGTGAACTGAAATTTGCATTGAACTGTATTTGTATTGTATTCCAGAAGTAGTGGAAGGACATCGGTTATTATTGAACTTTTTAGAATATTTAAATTTTCCAGGTTAAGGCGTTCATGAGATATCGTGCAAATAGATGAACAGACGGATGGACGAATGGACAGACAGACGGACGGACATTCAGCAAACATATATTGATTTTTTGGCCATAACTGAACATAAAATAATGAATTGTTTTGTATGCAGAGCCGCAGGAACTTTAACCGGTATATTTGTAATATTTTATATTTAATAGTTATAAGGTTCTGCCCGTAAGAAAAGATATTTGAATTTTTTTTTTACCGTTCAGCTTTTCATTAAAATGTGGTTACATCGTACAGTGAACTAAAATATGTTTACATTTGAACTGAGAATTTCTCTGTCGGAAATATTTTTCATATTTTATCTTCCAACTTCGTGCAACATATTCTGCAATATTTACAATCTTTACAACAAAAGAACACACTTCACTGCTCTTGTACGCTACAAGAGCATATCTCTTATAAGTGTCAATTATATTTCCATCCCATTGTGATTTCAATTAACTAGTTATCACTATTTCAAAAGAGGTAGCTTTGATATCTCGCTATTCCGCATTACAGTCACCTCTTCTAACGAATGCTGGAGCTGGAGGGTAGTTCTTGCACCTAGTCATCATCTCGAAGCGACAATTGCTAGGGACTCATGAAAATTTATCATGTCCTTATTCTTTTGTTGAAAAAACCACTGATATCAGTACTCATTCAATTATGGTGCATTTCACACTCCAGTGTTTGGAGTAACAAAGTTTGACCACAACTTGCAACTGAATTCAGGAAACTCGAGGGCGTAGAACTAGAAACTACTAGGTCATATATACGTACTTTGTGCCACTGAAAAGTTTTGTTTGCGTTTCGAGCTGTTCAGTGTTTTCAGAAGTTTGTAAAAAAAAGTTTTCCGTTTTTTTTTTCGAAATTTGATTTTAGTGGAAATCATCTCGTTAGTGGCAGCGCTCTTTCCGAAGTTGTTCGGTTGAAGAGTTTCATGAGTAAAAAGCGTTCTCAAGTACAAGTACACTGTAAACTCGAGGAGGAAACATGAGAAAAATAGTAAGTCATTTCAAGTTTGATATTAGCTGTAAGTGAACAGCAAATAAAAATTTATTGCACTTTTTAATTGACGTATCCTAACTAGCTTATGTTTTTTTTAATTATTAGCACTAGAAAAAGTAGCGTTCTCCACTGTCGTCGTATAATGTTTGGAAACCTTCGGATCTACTCGGATGCTGTTAGTTGTTTTCCGGCATCAGTGTAGTGAAACCCCAACGCATAATCCCCGACTGTTGATTAATCGCGCTTCCTTGAGGACATGCCAATTGGAAACCTTCACTGGATAGACTGGATAGAGTTTATAAGACTGTGTTGGACTAGGTCCAAAGGAGCTGTTTTGTCATCGGATCTTTTTTTGTAAGTTCTAGTATGTTAATGTTTTCGCAAAAATGGTGTCCGAGTTATCTTTGAAAATTTATAACTCTGGTAATTATATAGTAAAGCATATAAAAAAAATAACTTACTTTGAAATTATAAAAACCCTTTTTTTAATTCATAAAAACGATCATAATTATGATAATTATAGTTCATAAGAGAGTTATTCTTAACGAGTATATAGTGTGTATGTACTCGCTGCAACCAAATTGTTTTCTAATTCACTAATGAGTCATAAAAAATTACTCTTCTATGTTTTTTGGTATTCCCAATGAGTCGTTTTTAATTCATTTGCGGACTCGTAAACGAGTGAAAGGCTTGTAAATAATGACGCTTTTATGAATTAATTCCAATACTTTTTGTTTGTTGGGAACCTTTCAGCCATATTCACAGCCAAAAATCAAAATATATTTTTCATGTTTATATTGTTGAGTAATACATAAAGTAAAGTCAAGTCAATGCTTAGGGCGAATGGAAATCTACGCCTGTGAACCGTTCCCTCCAAAATTTTGCATGTACATTCTCAAGACTACCCGACAGGTCGAGAACATAATTCTATTCCCGAAATTTGGTTCGTATATCTATATACAGTGAAGCCTGTCTAAGACGGAACCTCAAGGGATGGGGAAATGTTTTCGCCTTAAACAGGTTTCAGTCTTACACAGAGTTACGCTCAACCAATTTTCATAAAATTTTTAGGAAACATCTAGAATAGTCCCAGGATCAACGGCATCAGCGGAAAGAACGGGAGCAACGGAGCAACGCAAACAACGGGAGAAATGGAAGCAACGGGAGAAATGGAAGCAACGGGAGTAATGATTGTAACGATAGTATAGCACCAAACAATCATGAGCGTAGCCGCGATACTTGGTTAGTCAACCATAAAGTTGTGGAGTAAAAAGAAATAAAGTCAAACTTCGATACCTCGATCCAGTATTTGTAACCAAAATAATTCGTGTTATCAAGATTTCGAGTTGTCAAATATTTACCACTTTTATTACATTATAGCACACAGTTTGGTTCGAACTAATCTGGATATCAAATTTTACAAACTGTAAAAATTTAAATTTTTCTAGCCACTAAATGACTAACATTTATTTTTGGTCGATTATCCGTTTTATTGTTATGACGTCGTATCGACAACGTGCTGACTTAAGGGGTTAGGTGGGTTTGAAAATTTCTAAAAATGGATTTTTTGTTTTTTGTCTTATTAAATAATACAACATGTGTAGAATATTCTCTCAAAATTTTAAATCGATCCGAGTAAAATTCTAAGAGATGGAGCCTTCAGAAGTTCCGCCCATCGGGCCACGTCAGCCTCAACTTAAATCTTTAATTGCGTTTTTCTCGAAACTCTATTTTTTAAGTCGGTGGACACGATTTCTCGAAAAGTTATGAGCCGACCTTGTTTAAATTTTGCACACTTCTTCAAAATAACATTATCTAGTGTTTGAACGAAGGATTTTTTTTAATCTTTATCACAACTCTTATTACAAGGCAATACATGGTGAAAATTTGAACAATAAATGGGATTTTTTGTTTTCAGCTCCGCCAAAATTTAAAATTTGAAAAAAAAAAAATTTTCCTTCGTTCAAGCATGAGACCTATGCATGTACTAGCGGACAATTTTTGGTTTTTTAATTTTGCATGAACCAGTCATGAGTTATCCTGTCCACGCCGAGAGCAAAATGTTTAAACAAAAATTTTACGAAATACTTACGAAATATGTATCTTTGATGTACTAAATTTTTTAAATAAAATAATTCATTAGATACCTATGTGAAAAAAAAAAAAATAAGTGAAAATACCATTTTACTTTATTATTTTAATAATTAAGTATTGTGATTGATTTTTTAAAAAAAAAAATTTGCTACCCTCAAAATTTTTATTTTCACGTTTCATAACTAGTAGACGCGAAAAAAGCAATAAAAATTTTCAGTCCGTCTGTCCGCCGTACGCCGTACGCCGTACGGCGTCCGCCGTACGCAAGATCGTTTGGAGGCTCGTAGCTGCCAAACGCTTTGAGATATTAAATTGAAATTTTTTTAACGAATAGATGGGGTAGGCGCCTTGAAGTGACCAAATTTTTAGGGGTGGGGGTGTGAGGGGGAAGGAGGGGGAAGTGTTTTAGACCGAAAATTTTGGTTTCCAGATCTCAGTAACCCCTTATGTTAGGAAGCTGAAACTTGGAATTTCTATAGAGCTCTGATAGTAGACCCATTTGCAGAAAAATTGTCAATATTGATCAAGGGGTGTGGGAGTGGGGGGAAATGTAATGCGTCCGAAACCCAAAAAAGGTGAGATAGACACATTCTAAAATCCATATCTCCTAAACCGTTAATGGCACACTATTCAAACTTAAAACATATTTGTAGTTATACTAGGAGAACAGAATGAAGAAAAATTTTGGGTGGGGGGAAGTTGTGTATGGGGGTGGGGGGTGAAAAACTTAAGATTACGATATCTCATGAACCAATTGCTCTAGAAAAATAAAATTTGGTTTGGGTATAAAGGTTGACAAAAAAGGATTGATCAAAGTAAAATTTTTTAAGTGGGAGGTGGAGCATAGAAGTGGAGGGGATGAGAATTTTGCAAATCAAACACATTTCATATCTCAAGAACAGTTTAAGATAGATGCTTAGAATTTTTACCAGAAGTAGCGCTAATAAAACCCTAGCAGGGAAAAAAGTTTTGGGGTTGAGGGTGTAGAGGGGGAGGGTGGGGGAGGGTGGAAAGGAAAAAGTTCCGATGCTTATATCTTGAGAACCTGTAATGATATAAGCCTTAAACTTGGTATTTAGATAGAGCTATAGTAGCGGAATGTTGGAAAAATAAAATTTTTTTTAGGGGTAGTATGCTACGGGGGTAGGGGGTGTTTTTCCTAACTATTAAACGGTTTATGCTAGAAAGTTGAAACTCGGTGTGTATATGTAAATCAACTAGAAAAGTAACTGTGATAAAAAAAAATTTGAATATTCATTGGCGTTTAGAAAGGGGAGCAAAAAAAATTATTTGTAAATATAATAGATATAAAATTCATATATTTTCACGATTTTCGTCATATCTACTAGGTCTTTCCAAATATTGAATTCATTTTTATTCTACGGATTCTTCGTATGAATACCTAGAAAGTCTTTTCAAGGTTTTTTGAAATTCGACCCCTAAGGGTAGTGTGGTACAAGTGGGGGTGTTTTTCTTATATATGGAACGGTTTAAGCAACAATGTTGAAACTCGGTGTGTATATGTAAATCAACTAGAAAAGTAATTGTGATAAAAAAAAATTTGAATATTCATTGGCGTTCAGAAGAGGGGGGGGGGGGCAAAAAAAAATATTTGTAAAAATAATATATATAAAATGCATATATTTTCACGATTTTCGTCATATTTACTAGGTCTTTCCAAATATTGAATTCATTTTTATTCTACGGATTCTTCGTATGAATACCTAGAAAGTGTTTTCAAGGTTTTTTGAAATTCGACCCTTAATGGTAGTGTGGTACAAGTGGGGGTGTTTTTCCTATGTATGGAACGGCTTAAGCTACAATGTTGAAACTCGGTGTGTATATAATAGAATGCATATTTTCCCACGATTTTCGACATATCTACTACCTCGTCCCAAATAATGTATTTAATTTTATTCTATGTATTCTCCATATGAATACCAAGACAGTGTTTTCAAGATTTTCTGAAAATTGACCCCTAAGGGGGTGTAAAGTGATTGTGTACTTTTTCATAAACTATTCCATATCTCTCAGATCCAATCAGATTTTCACTTCCATGATCTTGTTCTTTTTGATAGGTTTTCAGTCACATAGTAGCCTACACCGCATTTCAGAATTGAACACGTTCCTTACTTCTGCCGGAAAAATAATAAAGTTACGCCCAGATTGTTGGCAGATTTTTTTAGGCCTTTGAAACCCACCTTAAAAAAGAAAATTTGAATCGATTAAAACTTTGTATTTTTAAGACTGCATGATGACCGGGGTAGCTATGTTAATTGTGAAGCTCTCCAGCGTTCCAGGTATGAGGTTGATAGGATAGTAGTTGAGTTATATGTACATGTTTAAGGGTCTATGCATCAACGATATTAGAGTTAGAGGAAGCTAGCTCACTTCACAGTGTGGTTGAGCGACTTACCTCGTAGGAGCTAATTAAAAATTTAGTTGATCCAAGATGTACACTTACAGCGTTATTAATATTCCTGTCAACCGTCTTGTATATTCATTGGGATCTAGCCCTTAACGAGTTAACGAGGAGTGAAGATGACGGAAATATTAGGATATAGAGAATCACAGATATTTGCACTGATATGCGGTTCAATAAAGCTCGGTTTAAGCATACTCGATGTTGCCGTCAGTATACTCTTGCTTGATTGTTTATTTTGTACGAAGTTACTTGTTCTTAAGCTGTTGAGTAGGAACCTTGCAAATAGTTCATTGTAAACGAGTGTCCATTAAAATTGATTCGATTATAAGTGAGTCTCTCTAATGTTTGCATTGCAATCACTAGTACTCATAGTCATACAAGTTTTTATTGAGAGTTTAACCGTAAAAGATACGAGTGAACACCACTACCATTTGCACAAGTGGTATATAATTATTAGTTTAAATCCTTCCATCATATTTTGCTCTAGTCATTTCAGTTAAATAAAGCTACTAAAAGAACGACTTCTTATCCTTGATACAAAGCTTCAGCATGTTTAATGCAACTTTAACTTTCTCGTTAAACCGAATCAAAACAATTTCGCAGTCGGTTTGCAATTGTTCAATTCAACGGTACCTGAACTTACTCCTTCCTTGTTGGGAAACGTACCAAACTACAGGGTAGTCTTTTACTTCGAGATATTTCGTGTTATTGTTGCTATATTACCCAGAATATAGTAAAACTTTATGATCCGTTTGCAAATAGGGTGGGGGCTTAATGGCATAGTCTGTTCGAGACACGCTTCGCTGGGTACCAACATATAAGTGCCGAAAAAGAAGTAGATTTGCCAGGCTGCCATCTGAAAACTATTTCCCTGCTCTCTTCTTGTAATTTAACTTGTTGCCTGGAGCAGTTTTAGTGAGATTAGGCAGACATTGAACCGACAGGACCCCAATATAATACCATTAAGTAGCTGCAGATAAAAATTAATTATGGTCGATTTCTTTTGAAGAGGAAGCAACGACCTTCCGATTGCCAATTTATTCCAATAGATTGCTGACAAATTATAATTTTCGTTTTTATCAGCTGCAGGAACAAAGGCAACGGATTACCTGTGTAAGCTTCAATAAAAGCATATCAAGCTGTGCGGATAAACAAAAAATCATTTGATGTTAATCAGGTTTTATTGAACGCCTACCACCCCATTTTTCGATTATACCGTCGAAATTGCGCATAATTGAATTCATGAATTCGTTTTTACATTGTTGGAATTTTAATGACTTATGCAATATGTAGTGAAATTATTAACTCATATATTGCGAAATACAATGACGTAATGCCTAACGAGCTCTGTAACGTGTACAATATTCTGAAAACGGGCATATTACAAGACCTACTATACGAGTACGAGTACGAGTATTATAAACTGGATGGGTATGAAAGGATCAAATGACTTTTATCAACCTTGTTTCAGGTAAACTCTTAGTAGCTAATTAGCTCACGACTTGATAGCAAACAGCACGAGGTGCACATCGTTACGCTTAGTGAAGTCATTCGATATTTATGACAACATTAATTATTGAGACGAAACTTGGGAAACCTAATTTAAAGTGGTGATGGTCGGTAATTTATAATTAAGCGCTCATGAATGAATTAAATTTCGAATTAAGTGAGACCGAAATGACATACTGTAATTTACCTGTAAGGAATTTATGCAATACTTTGTTTTTTTAGTTTTTGAGAAATGGTTAAAGCTGAATTATAGTCGCAAATTAGATATTTTTCCTTCCTCATTTTACTTTAGAAACCAAGGAAGTAGCAGAAATTTTTTGGAAGAATCTCACTATGGTTCTGGAAAGTGTAGAAACACACGCATATTTTAGCCTCAAACCCTCCTATTTACAATAAAAGAAAAAATCGGCATACAGTCTGGGTGCAACTTTATTATTTTATGGGTAGAAGTCCAAAACATATTTAATGCTGAAATGCAGTGTAGGTCGCATAGTAACTAACAACCTAGAAAATAACGTTACAAATAGGCTCCTAATTACTCCTTAGGTTGTCAATCGTATAGTACATACCTTACACCGAATAAAGTTGCGCCCAGATTATTGCCCTTTTTCTTGGTTTTAATACTCTAGAACCATATTTACATATGAGTAATAAGTTTCAACTTTCTAGCATAAGCCGTTTCTGAGATATGAAAAACCACCATCAGCCTTCGTACCTTGCTACACCTATCAAAAATCTATTTTTCTGGTGTCTCTATAATTGCTCTATACAGTTTCAAATTTTACTTTATTTATCTTTCTATTCTTTGCAGCTTTCGAAAAATTAAAATCAGAATTTTTTCATTTGCATCCCCTGCCACCATCACTCCCTGCACGCATACCATCAAAATTGCTACATGCGCTAGAGATCTACCGATTCTAACTCCTGTAAAGTTTTCAAGATCATATTTTATACAGTTTTTGAGATACTTATATAAATTAAATTTTTTTGAAAATTGACTGTCCCCCACTTTCGCACTTCAGGGTCCCGTTAAAAAAAAATGTATATTCAGTAGACTCCACTAGAAATTCCGTATACAGAAACCAAATTTTATATTCCTGGGATAATTAAGTCAAAAGATATAGTAATCCAAAGTTTTTCACCCCTACTTCCATACTTCACCACCCACCTTAAATTTTTTAACTCTCTCTTCAAAGGTTCAGCCGTCTGATATCAATCGTTCAGGAGATATGAATTTTAGAATGTTTCAATTCCAAATTTCAAGCGTTTTGGGAGCATTTTTTCCCACCCACTCGCACACCCCTCAACCCCATCAAGCATTTTTTTGAAAGTGAGTCCACGATTATAGTACATACTACATAAGTTCCAACTTTCAGCCTCCCAGCATAAGCAGTTCCTGGGATCTATAATAGAAACCAAAAATTTTTTCCACCCCTCCAAAATGTTCCGCTCGTACTGGTTGCCCCATTCTACCCTTCATAAAAATTACAGCTTAATATCACTAAAGGGTTTGCGAGCTACGGGCCTTCAAACAGTTTTTCGTACGGTGGACAGACGGACATTTTATTTTAAGGAGCTTACTAGTCTTAAAACGTGAAAAAAATTTAATTGTAGTAATTTTTTTTTAAATTTCAGGTCGATCACAATACTCTTTTATTAAAAAATATTAAAGTAAATTATTTGTAGAATGTGTCACGAGATATTTGGAGAAATTCTCTTTTTAACAGTCTTGGGGGATGAAAATAGAAAACCACTGGAATAAATTTATAAACAACTATGCAAACGGTTAGGGTAAAACTAAATCTTTATCTCATCGGACTATAAGATATGACGGAATTCGTGAATCTATAAATAATATTAACTAAATGATATTTATAACTTTTTTTATTGACTAAAAAAAGTCACAGGTTGAAAAAAGGACAATTTCCAACTGAAAGTCAATCATGTAACCCTGTACCCTAGATGAAATACTGAACTCCGATTTATATTGTAATTGGAAATAAAACAAAAAATAAAGTGCGCACTTAGTTGGTATTTAAAAGGACTACGAGACGAAATATTTCAACTGGAATTCTGCCTTGGAGGACAAAAAATAACAAAAACTTCTTTAAATTTAACTTCTACAGTGGCTTTATATTAACTAAATCTATCCCCGTTCAACAATTATCCAGGTTCGATCCATAAACTTATATTGGTGTTAAAGCTAATAAACTCCTAGCAGCAGAGAAAGCATTTTTGAAAGTCGAGGTATGAGGAGATTACAGATACGGAGGCGCACGATGTTTTCTAACTTTGAAACGACTTATGCTAGGAAGTTTAAACTTGGACAGGTGATGAGCGATTAAATTTTCAGTGACTTTCATCATATCTTTTAGGTCTGAATGGATATCGAATTGATTTTGATTTTGTGGGATTTTGTATAAGCGCCTAAGAACTTATTTTCTGAACTTTTCGAAATATACGCCGTAAGAAGTTAACGTGGTTGTGTAATCCCCACGACAGTGAGAATGGGTTTTTTCATGAATTAATTTCATTAACAAAGCCTTTATACGTACAAACACATAAAAATCAGTTGTGGCGATATTTCACGCCACATGCTCTTACTGAAATTGAAAAAAATTAAATAGATAAACATAAATCATCTAACATTCTGGAAGCAAATTTATTATCTTTTTGAGTAGATTAGGCACACGTTTAATACCGAGATGCAGTGAAGGTGACTACACGCCAACCTTAAGAATAACCAACAGTTTTTTTTAAGCTTCTTGCTTGCGTAGTGCGCGGACTTCTATCGAACAAATAATAAAGTTTCGCCCAGACTATTGGCAATTTTCTTATTAATCATTTAGTGGAATTACAATTTGATTGAATACTCACCATTAAAATCTCACCCATTTCATCCCTAATAAATTCAATCACTTCATTATTGAAAACAAATTCTGTTCTTTAGCGCGATAAAACGAAAACCCCAAACAATAAAATACAATTTACGAAGTCGATTCGTTGAACGGTTTTCCGCTATTAATCGAAAGCCGGAAAACTTTTAGACCTGTAAAAGTTTCTTTTCAAATTTAAATGAACCGAAACCTAGGACTAGAAGATAAACTTCTTACGAAGTAAAAGTTTTCAAGTAGACTTCGTTTCGAGAAGTCCACAAATGGTGCCGCAATCGCTTTGAAAGGACCTTCCCACAGCCTGGGCTTGACTCGTGAACGTTTCGCAACGTTCAGTTCGCCCAATCGATTGAAACATTCGACGAAAACCGTAAAAACTTCTTGAAGACGAGGAAGTCAACAAGTCCATGGAAGGTCGTTGGACACAAAAAATAAAATAAAATAAAAAAAAAACCATGGTTGAGGGTGTCTATGCGAGAACATTGAAAGGATACGCGACGGTTGCAAGGAGCACGAAATGGGTCGTAAATGTTAGCAGAAATGGCAGCTAATACTCTGCAAATGCGTTTCCGATTCCTTGCGATACTGATGGACATGGCTCTCTTGAGACCAAGTCTGATGGAAGTTGCGTTCTAGGATACTAAGAAGATCTGCGAAGCGTCGACGATTCGCTCGCTTCCTAAGGACAAATTTCATTCCAAACATAAACCGAACGAAATGGTTTCTGGTTCCTTCGCCTTAAAAGTATATTGGATATCGAATGAGATGTCGCTTAAATTTATGGCGTCCTCAAAGAACTATTCATTACGTTCACTACTTTGTGTTTATATTGCGTTCTATACCTTAAAGGATTGTAAAATTTGCTAATAAAGGTATGAACACATCTGTAATTTTGTTGCAAATACTGGGAAGCTCAGTGATTCGGAAAAAGAAATTGATACAACCAACACGTTATTACTTCCCCATGTTTATAGATTGTGAATTAAATTGTTTTATATTAATTGATTTTTTCATAGTAATGGCAGCTTAAGTAATTATGATTAAATCTTAGTTGTTTTCTCCTCTTCCTCCTCCACTTTTCTTGTGGGTACATTGAGTGAACCATTTAAATTTGTGACTTTAGTGAGGTAGTGGAGTTAGAGGAACGTGCGGCATTTTAGGTAAATTACTATAGCTTCCATATCTCATGAACTGCTTATGCTAGGAAATTGAAACTCGGAATCCATAAAGAGCTGTGGAGCTATTTTCAAAAAGGTATATTTTCCATTGAAAGAATTGAAAAAATCGATGTTACACGAAGTACAATTAAACCCCAGTACCAATTACATTTTCACAGTTTTCCTACAAAAAAAATAAATTCTTTTTTAAACTGAATTTACATATTCAACTCCATTGAAATCGAAAAAACCAATTATTGTCCCAAGGAGACTAAAAAACAAAAAAGAAACGTAATGGTAAAAGATCCTCTCGAGACTATTGAAAATGATTCATCTCACTGAAAATCAATAAACAAACAAGTGATGATATTTGGAAACGTGACATGAATTGAATTTCACCGAAAATAACTTCCATAGAGTGAAAATATCTCCCGTTGAGAAATGGATTTGTTTAGGCTTTTCATGTTTTCCTTATTTTTTTCCTGGCTAAAATTTTAAAAGGAATACACTCAAGGGATATTCGAAGCTTATTACCATATCGAATCTACCTGGAATATTTGCGAAATAATTGTATGAGTAAATGAAAACGGATTTGTTTTAAAATGCGTTCCAGGAGTCGTTTTAAAGGATTTCAGTATTATGAAAATCGACTAATGATTTTTATCGATTGTTTCAAGTTGAACTTTTTTAATACAACGAACAAAGAGTACCTTGACGTGAAACGCACCCCCAAACAAAAATTTTCGCACTCCGAATTGATTGATGTTACTTTTTCTTTGTGGCTTGCAACAATTTATCACTTGCTTTGATGTAAAGTTGTAGTCTAACTTTAGGTACAAGTAGACAAAAGCCGTGTTCAAGCCATTTAAACGGATAAGTAGGTACTTGTGGGTGATATTGGAAGTTACTTTATCAAAGGTTGGTTGAAGATTTCGCACTCGACTGTTTTGAAAAATTAATGATGTAATGTGCTTGTAATTTGAAGACAAAGTGCTGTAAAATATTCAAGAGAATGACTCAATAAGTGCAATAACGTGAGGGTAAAGTCTAACATTTTTATAAGAATTAAAGTTTTGTAATATACATATGTTCTTATTTAATGGAAATATAATTGATTAATTATTAAATTATTAACTACAAATTAATATACAGTAGACTCGCGAAAACTTGAACTAATAGAAACCAGGCAAGATCAAGTTATCGAGAGTTCAAGTTATCGGATAGTTTTTTTTCAGTTTATTTAGTGTTTATTTACACATGTTTAAAATGATGTTACCGTTCGATGTTCGGTTTTTAAGATTTTTTGTGTTCCTACTGCCTACTACCCATACCCTTGTATTATCAAAATAAAATATTAAATATAATAATTAAACTTTAACCCGCTCTAGAAAAAAAACTCTTTTTAGGAAGGCTACAAAGATATAAGGATAGTCTTGAGTTGTGCTTGGGACAATTCTTGTTGTAGTCATTTACTACTATTTATTGTTTATTTATTATTTAATTATTTTTACTTATATTTTTATTACTCTTTCTTTTCTTCCCTTTTTATTCTGAAAATCATTATCCAAAACACTGTCGATTTGGAGAGCACAGGCCACGACGTCAACCATTTCACTTTTTTTTTGAAGCGAAAAGAGTTGGAATGAATGAGCGTGTATAGAAAATCAAAATTCATGCATGTTACGCATGAATGACATGCGAAAATGTCCGTCAATAGGGCCCTTAAGATAGCCATATGCCAACAATTTACAAAATATTGAACTAATAAACTTTACGAACTCAGTAACATGAGGAGTATTCCGATTCTTCAACGTAAAAAAAAAAAAAACAGCCCTTATATTCTTCAACCACTAAGTAAATAAATATATAATATGTCGTGAACAGACAGTCGTATATGTACCTATCGCAAAAATGCACTATGTACATGCATTGATCAAGTTTTAAAGCGTTAATTTTCTGTATGTTCAAGTTTTAGAGTTAGTAATGTAAAAAATCTATTGTTCAAGTTACTGGATGATTCAATTTTTCGATGTTCAAGTTTTCGCGAGTCTACTGTATATGTAACATACAAAAACTCAATTTTTTGACCGAACTATAAACTTCGACCTAGTTCTGGCTTAAAAAAATGTTGGTAATAATATTTAAAAAAAATGTCAAACATTTTGAAGGGTAGGGGTGTGTGTGGGAAACGTTTTAAACGGGTAAACATTGGTTTCAAAATAGCAGGCAGCTGATTCGTTTTTACCTCTATTGGATTATAGTTATAGTTTTCCAAAGTGTAATCGGCTAAAAATCTTTTTTATAAATACTTTGTTCAAGAACAAAACTAACTTAAGAAACAACTGATGATATAGGTACACCGACTTTGATCGCTCCCGAATTTTGGCCCAAAAATAGTAAAGTTTCGCCCAGCCCTGGCAGATTTTGTTTCTAGCGTACTCAATTTTGAAGATTATTTTTGGCAGTTTCGACAAAAATGTCACCGATAAATATTATTATAAATTTAACAAAATTTTTTGTTGAATAAAAAAAAACTTATCATATTCTGTAAAAATTTTAATTATATAACTATCGCTTTTCTTAACCCTCCTTTTTCATTAAATATTTTTATATCAAAATGGAGAAGGGAAAACTGGAGAAATAATTAGTATATTAATATTATAAATATATAGAAGTACAAAATCACAACATTGTATGATTTCCGAAGACAAAAGAAAGTCGTGGAATAACTTTCTGGTACAGAAAAAAGATCGAAATATCACCCAATTAACTTCAGAGCTAAATTTCCTTCCTTTAGTCTTTCAACGAACTTCCAAACTGAATTCTTGCCTAAAATTTTTTTTTGGTCATATTAGGATATTGGGCAGATACTACCTAAAAAAATTTCTAACAGTCTGGGCGCCACTTTATTATTTTTTATATGCCTTTTATTAAAATATAATAATAATAATTATTATTTTTCGGTAGAAGTTTGGCGTTCAATTCTGAGATGCCTTGTAGGTTACTACTATGTGACTGAAAACCAAACAAAAAGTTCGGCAAGCGGTTAAAATAGGGTCGCGCTAGAATACTTACGCCGCTGCTACATATAACTTATGAATTACATAGTTGGATCATATTCCGGGATGCGGTCTAAGGGTTGAAAAAGGAAAAAAAAAAAACTAAAAATAGACGATTATTAAAAAAGACCGTGGAGGTGAAAAGATATCCGATATCTGATCAGACCTGAGAGATATGAAAGAATTCATGAAAAAGTATGCAGCCACTTTGCACCCGCTTAGGGGTTGAATTTCAAAAAATCTTGAAAACATTTTCTAGGTATTCATATGAAGAATACGTAAAATAAAAAAGAATTCAAATTTATTTGGAACACCTAATAGATATGACGAAAATCGTGAAAATATATGCATTATATTTTAATTTTTTTGCCTATGAATATTTATTTATTTTTAATCAAAATTACTTTTCTTTGTGCTTTACATATACACACCGAGTTTGAACTTTGTAGCATAAGCCGTTCTATAGTTAGGAAAAAGACTCCCTCTTCGTACCATACTACCCCTATTAAAAATAGATAATAATTTTCAAACATGGATCGATTATAGTTCTACCTAAATACTAAGTTTCAGGTTAGGCTCTCAAGGTATAAACATCGGATTTTTTTTCTTTTTCACCCTGCCCCCACCTCACTCTCTACACACACCCATAATTTGTTTTCCTCTACTGGGGTTGTATAAGGCTTACGGCGTTTTTCTGGTGTTTATTAGTCATTAAACGTGAAAAGAAAATTTCAGGGTAGCAAAATCCTTATTTTTGTTTTAAATCGAGAACAATAATTTATTATTAATAAAAAATAAAGTAAAGTAATAATATAAGTAAAGTAAAATAATAAAGTAATTGATTAAATAATTGATCATCAAATCATTGCCGTTTATGTTCATGTTGATATTTCAATTATTATTTTACCACATTTTCTTTATTGAAACTTGATACATCTGTTAGTGAAAACGTATGTTATTTTGGACTTAGGAATCGGAAAGAAGTAACTATATCATATTTAGAGAAAAAACTATTTAATATTATTTTTATATTTCAATAATAAGTACTTATATAAATATACAATTCATTTTAGCGCTCTTAAGAACTAGTGGCTTAGATCTAAAAATAAAGTGATGTCCGGTACTAAGTGATTTACCTGGCATCATTTAGCTCCAGTTTTGAAGGCTCACCTGCATACCTGAATACCCATCCGATACTTCCGCTAACAAACGAATAAAGCAGTGATTCTAAAATATTTTTTCAACTTTGAAACGGGTCGTTGGCAGATTTTTCGTATTCAAGAGAAACTTTTCCTCATCGAAAATGTTCGGATAATTACAAAAATGGAAAATTTTTCGTGTTTTCATTTTGTTTACCCACTGAAAATATATTGAAAAGTTGTTTGTGTTTTCGAGCGTTACTATCATTTAAATTACAAACAACTTCTGGGTGATTGAAGGTGGGATGCGGAAATTTGCATATGATGTAAATAAATAAATTACAAGTAGGGCCCATGACCTACGGGTTAACAGTAGAGAGGATCCACCTAAGGCATGGTTTCCTCTTCCGCGGTCGAAAAAATTATACAGAAAACAGCAGCAGTGGTTTGCCAACCCATTCCCCTGAGTGGTCCATGTCAGAACTGATGAAATAAATTACATAAATTTCGCATAATACTGCGGTTCTCGCAATACATTACATTACCAACCCCACAGCATCGAGACTATGCTTCAAGCCATTGATAGATTCCTTTCGTACCTACACCGACGTAGAAATGGTGATCAATTTCACAAAATGGAATACTTAACGAAGTCACATTTAGGTCAGCCTGCCCCAACAACATCCAAACACCGGAGCCAAGTTGTGGGGGGGGGGGGGGAAACTGACATGAAACACAGCCCCAAATAATGACGCGTCCAATAATAATAAATTGCCTTCATGTCGATAGCCAAGAGCTTCAGGACTGACCTGTCAACACCATGCAATTTACCAAATTCGTTTTTACAGAAGCACCAGTCAAAATGTTTCTGACACTTCTGGCAAATAAATTCATAGATTTTGAGCATAGGTCATGGCTCGTGGGTGATTCTATTGTGTGTACACATTTACGTATATCACTGTAGTTAGAATTTGACGAGTTTGCGTAGGGTCTTTAGGACAAACATTTCGTCCATCAACTTTCCGAATGTTGGACATCAAAGCCGTGCTTCTTAGATTGCTATGCAAATTGAGATGTAAAACGTGGTTGGAAGGGTTGAAAATTTTTATCAGATTTTCGGAATATATTTTAATTAAATAAGGGTCAGCGTTCGGGTATAATGAATATAAATAGTTGGGAATATTGACCGAATATCCTGATCCGAATAAAAAAACAATTTGAATAGCTACTCTAGGTAAAGTTTAGAGATGAGTTTTTCATTATAATTTTAATATCGGAACCAAAGTTTGTAGAGTATCCGGGAAAAAACCTTCATTTCAGTTTCTCTATTATTTATTCATATATTCTGTTCTGGCAAAGCATCCTTGGAAATGGGGCGTTAAGGACCCAATAGAATTCTTTGTATAATAGCAAATAGGATTATTTCGTTTTTGAAAAATCTATATTATTTATTATTATTTTTAGTAAATTTCAAGAATGGGATTGGTTTTAGGTTTTAAAAAGTGCTTTATTTGCCTTAAATTCTTAATACTAACAGATTTTCGATCTTAATCCTAAAGCTAAAATTTCTGAATGGCCTCAATGGGCACTCTAAGATATAAATTTTATCGGGGGGATGTTTTTGGGGGGGATCAGAGTATCTTTATTCAATTACATTCTTAATGTATACTTATCAATAAACTATTGGGAAAATGCAAGAATGGGAATGGGTGCCGGACTACCAGTTCACTCAGCTGTAAATAAGTACCTTAGTTAAAATCGGGGTAATAATCACGGTCGAGCGTGTGGCTGACCACTTCACCTCCTAGTGTTTCCTTGGTCTAGTAATGAAGTAACTCTAGAATTACTTCGAGGTCTAGGCCCGATTTGGGCTATTGCGCCTTTTTTTATTATTAGCTAACCAAATCACAAGCCTGCGAACCGCAAGCGAACGGATCACGCGAAATATCCGTTTCGCTACGAATTCGCTTCCGATTCACTTTTTGCTCACTTATGCGAATCACCCTACGTACTAAAAAGTTCCGGAAGTACGAATTCGCGATGAAAAATCGCAACGAATTCGCTAAGCGCGTTCAAAGCTAATTCATCAAGCGAACGGGTATCGAAGTATCAGGTTCATGTAATAGTCGCTAAATATTCGCTCTATGTTCACTTTCGAATCGCCCTATGTACTAAAAAGTTCTATCACTTCGAATTCGCGAAGTAAGGTCACAGCGAATTCGCTAAGCGGGATCGAATCGAATTCAACAAGCGAATCAGATATGTATATATTATATTCGCTAGCGCTGAAGTTCTCCACAATGATTTGCTGGAAAGGTTGTTGCTCACGATTTTCGAAACTGATGTTAATCATTTTATGCAGTCTGCCAGGCTACGCTCTTATGTAAACAAACTTTAATTGTTCACTAGTGTACTAGTTCTAATCGTATACGTTGCTTTCAATTATCAGCGAAATTTTTTGTTTTTAATTCTATGGACGTATTTGTCGTTATAGTTTAGTTCACAATGCGGTAATACGTTGTTTTTGCGATACTATGGCTAAGTGGTTTGCGCTTTTGCAATCGCATTACATATCCTTTTTCATCATTAAGGACGTGTGGTCGATAAATTTGATATGCAGAAACGGACCGCATTGAATCGAAGTTATCCAACACTGATCGATCACTCTACATAGTGGCAGAGCTCCTTGAAAGAATAAGAAAGGGTTATCTGATATCCTACTTCTCCTGCGATAGATACATCTGGTCGAAAGTAAGGTAAGCTTTAAAACATATCATTGTGGGTAACATACATATATCGTGCTTTTTCGTAGGTGGCAGTATAGAGGAGTACCACATATCCGTATTTCACTATGTAGAAAATGTCAACAGCATGTTAAACCTTCGAAATACAAACCACAATGTTTCATAACAATTTTTCAGGAATGGATATGACTTGTCCTGTCGAATACATTTTCACTTGCATAATATTATAAATAGATGCTTAAGCCAGATTTTGGGAGAGGAAATTTTTACTTAATTTGTGAAAAATCAATACAAAATTCGATCGCACGTAATACGCAATCGAATAAATTTGAATATCAAAAAAGAGCGAGAAATGGTAAAAAAACATCTCACTGTTGGATGGACAGGACACTGGTCGACAGCCATCACAAACGACCTTCGTGAAAGGATAATATACACGAAAATAAGAAGTGACAGCTATTTTCCCATCCTCATCTAGTTTCAAGGATCCGTTCATACATAAATTTGAATACGAAAATTGCACCAAAGGACCAAGGAGACGACAGTCTCTTGCTTGGATATTCTGGAGGACAAAAAATTTAGCGAAAATCACATCAGCGCGGACAAACTAATGTGATTCTTTTTCACAATAACTGTGTAACAATTTCATATCATACTACAAATTTATTTAAATTTTTATATGTTCTCAGGAAAAAAGAATTCCATTGTAGTGAAAAAAATCCGGGATGCCGTAGTCTGTACGATAATTTGAAATTATTCTCTCAGTCGGCGAATTCGTGCGATAAGTTAATTAATTACTCTGCCAATTGATGAGGAAAACTGATTGCCAGAGACGCAACTACAAACACAGCGTACAAAGTCAATTAATGGAAAAAAATTAACTCGCTTAATGGAAAAATTGCATAATGTAGTGAACTGGGATCGTACATAGCCACCACGTGCTCACTATGCATGCATGCAATAAGCCTTCGTATTAATTGCAAAATAATAAGGGAAAAGTAGAAAAGCCCGAGTCTCTGCCCTTGTGCACACACGGGATGTACTCCAACAATAAAACCTGGACTTTATCCGCATTTCCTTATATCCAAACTGGCGTACTATTCAATTTTCCACTCTACTCGTTACAGATGAAATTCTTTGTTTAAATTTTTATCCGCTTAGACTTGAGAGCGAATAAAATTGAAGGTATGTATAAATTGCTTTCGGTAATCTTATAGGTACTATGTGGGATTTACTGCGGCTTCCTCTTTTTATTTCTGATATTTGAGAACTGCCAAGAAGTGTTATGAAACATTTCGCAAATCTCGATCTTATTAACATTATGTAGTCTCTTTTCGAGATTGAAGAGATTTCTAGGTGAGTACTTTAGTAAAAAAAACGGTAACCTTTCCTGGGTTTTAGTCGGTAATCTCGCCGATATTTACAAATTTGAACATTTCATCTAGGTCAAGGCGTTATAGAGTTATCGTGCTTTCAGGCGGACGGAAGGACAATGAGCGGATTTGTTCGGGGTTCAGTTCTATGCACTACAAACGTTTGAGCGCACTGAATTAAATTCTCTTAGAGTAGATCCAGAGTATTAAAAAGTCATGTAATCAGAAACCGGTGCGAATCATCGTGAAGGAGTACCCAAAATGCCTTACTGCTAAATTAGCTTTTGGGATGATCCACATCGTTTTTGTTCAATTGTGATCTGATCCAGTTGACAAAAAAACACACATAATAATTACAAACATTTTACAGTGATGAAAATGATTCTTTAATGAACCTATCTAAATGGTTTTTCGTCTTTTAAAGAACTATTAATTTTATTTATTCGTTGAGTGGGAATTGAACCCAGAACATCGCAGAAGCAACGTTTTCAAGACCTAGTACACTTCCACGGGACTATCCACCCGGCCATCGGGCTCACTAATGATTTCTTTCTTATGTACTTTTAATAGTTCGTTATTAATGTACTATTAATGAATTATATCTAAAGCAATGATCAGATCAAATAATTTATGTGTAATAAAATAAATAAAATAAAAATAATAATGAAACCAAGTTAAAATTTTGATTAGAAAAATAGTAGTGTTTTCTTGTGAATATTTTTTAGTTTCGGTTTGCTAGGGTATACATATGTACATCATGTAATAAAATCAGAACATTTCTTTTCAAAAATTGCTTGAATCTATTGCACCTTTCTACTATTACTGTAGAATAAGCTCAAGTTAACTAAATCTTGAATTCTCCTAATTAATTCTGAAATATTTCATTCAAGACTACCTTGCAGTATACTCTTTTCAGAAAAGCATGTACATAGTTGTTAATTAGGTAGTTACCATCATTTGATAGCATTCATCCACTTCCATAGAACGAAAGTCCTTCAAAATCCCAAAAGCATACAATTTGCTGTCCAATTATCCCCTTTCATAATTCGAAGTCATGAACGAGGCCCTGTTACGAGCTACTTCCGGAAAATTGTAGGCGCTCTAGAGTCATGCGCCATCCGTACACAATAACGAGCCTCAAGAAAATCTTCATTACGCTTTAAGCACATAAACAAATCTCATCAGACGACCGACACGGTAAAATTTAAAAGAAGTCACCGAAAGGTAACCGAAATGGAATTCGAAAAAATATCGAGAGTGTGGTGAAAAAGGGTGGGTGGGTTGGTTGGCTGGAGTGCGAATTATTGCCAATTTGAGGTAAGGAAATTGGAGCCATCGAATTTCCATGAAGGAGACGCCGCGGCAACTTGAAAACTTCATTTTCGATTTTCAAGCGGCTCTACCTGCCCGCCCGCTTAGGAGGTTGCTGTTGGGGGCGGGATGGGGATGGCGGCTAATGTACGGAAATCAGACGACAGACAGGACAATAATTCGAAGAAATCAAGTCTGCAAGGAAAATAGTCTGGCACTGGAAATTGACTTTCCAAGGCGAAATGATTTGATGGCTCTGATTTGTCCAGAGACAAGGATTTTTCGTTCGATAAAAATTGAATTGATCCGGTTGTCTACGAAATGGACGTAATAAAGCTAAACTGATGGTTTTGATTGCTTTTAGTTTTGATTTTATAATGAAAGTCAGAGAAATTGCATTTTATGTCTTGGAGCGCGGAATCTTTAATATGCTTAGCTAGATCCAGGAAACTGGTTATTAAGTTTGTTTTGGCAAGCTCGTTGTCTTTTATATTATCAAACGGAAAAGGATTCGAAGATATTTGATTAATTCTGCAGCTGATTTGCAGATATTCTTCTTGAGTTTAGAATTTGGTGAAGTATTGATCAGATATTCGTTAATTTATGAACTTATGAGCTTTTGAATAATATTTTAAACTATAAGTTTATATTAAATAAATTCATCTGTAATTATGTTAATTCATTATTTTTAATGATTAAAAGTCGTAATAGACCTGAAATCTTCTTTATATATAAAAGAGGATGTATGTATAGGCACATACATACACGTTCCCTATGAACTCCTAAGCCGCTCAACCGATTTTGATGAAATTTTCAGGGAACCTGTATATTAGTCTAAGGATGGTTTCTGTGTAGTTTAGTACCGATCGAATAAAAAACAATCGTTTCCAAATTTGTTCGCGATTTAGTGTCCTGATGTTCTAATGGTTTGTTTGTTTATTCCGTACGCTATATACGTACTCTATGATTCATTCCATTATGATGAAACTTCGCTGATATATTGAGCGCACGCCAGCGAATGATGGTATGGTGTTCCATCTTTCTTAATGTTTTTCATCGTTCATACTATAAACTATAAATAATCCATGGAAAACCAAAAACACTAGTCCCAGATATTTCACCTTTGTGTGCTGTATGGTCTGCACTGACATACCAATTAGCCATTATGTGTAGGACTTTCACTCCGGAGAAACCACCTCAGTTGTGAATTTAAGATGAAAGTGTTTTAGTTTTTAAATTTGTTTATTAGTAGACTCAACTATAGATGAGTCAGAAACTTTAAAAAATTATAGATCATGAAACGATCTCAAAATACAATGGCTCATATTTCTTTTGCGGGCTCTTAATTTAACAATCTAGAAATCGCTAGACGTATTTTTCAATATTCAAGAACTAATAGTAAAGAATTTAGACATATTTTTTTAGGTCTAATGATTTTTACGACTTTTGAAAGCTAAACTGATCACGTCTATTGATATATCGTTTTATTAATTTATCAACAAGATTGAACAAGATAGAATTCCTCTATAATCTGGAGAGGTTCCAATTTCTCCTGTGGATTTGATTCATAGAAATATACCATATGTTTATACTGGAGATGATTTCGATTGCATCGTAATAAAGCTACGGAATCAAAAAAAGGAATGTAGCTATTAAAATTTTTTTAGTGGAATCATTTTCCACGAAATTGCTATTATCGAAAATAGCAGCTACAAAATCCACAAAAAGTTTTTAATATCGAGATGTTAAAAAAAAAACCGCACCGCTGATTAAACCTAGAAATTAATCACGTCCAAGGGCTTTGAAATTTCCATGCACCCCGTAGTCTGAATAAAAGGACATTTCGAGTCACAATAACGACTCATAAAACCGTGGCAATTTCGTTGTTTATTGTAGGACCAAGTGTCCTGCATTTGACCGGTGGGTAATACAATTTTTATGTGGTGTGTCGTCGAGTCCAAGCATAATGAAAGGAACGTTATATTCGGAAAATGTCCTTACGTTGTGTAATTGGGTTGATGTTCGTTCGTTCCATTGAAATGAAAATATCATGTCACATGATGGGCTACTCGCAAATTACTTTTCCGATAAACATCTTCATAATATCGAGACGAACGACCTCGTTTTCCATCATCGGCGTTAACGAGGCTTTTCGTCTTAACTTAATCCCATGTCCTGTATATTCGTGACCCGAAAATTACACAATTTTCTTTCCCCAGAAGGAAAAGATAATAGAAAACTGATTTTTTTTTCGAAGAAGCGATAATTAGCAAATTAACAAGAAATTGGGATTTGATAGAACGTTGACTCGGTTTTTCAATTAGGTAGGGATATCAGATTTTATTGCACTGAATCCATATTTTATGTATCTGGGGAAATGAAACGTTTATTTTACGAGTAATATATAATATACAATACTTTTCAATTTCATAATATTCGACATTGAAAAAATTCATATTAAGGCACATTCTTACAGTTAAAATTTGGTTAACCGATTATAATTGATGAACCAAACTTGAATATGACTTCAATCAATTTTTGTTCACACAGTTTAACAGAAACTGATTAATTGATTTTGCAGATTTTGCTCTATAATAAAATAGAAATTTTACTCAAAAAGTGTATAATTATGGCATTCTGTGTAATAATTTCGCCACTTATTAATTGTGTATTAATTACGCATGTGTTGTGTAATGATTACAACTTATTTTGTGTAATTTTCCATCTTATTACACATGCGTGTAATTTTGTCATTACTATCGATGGAAAACAGTTTCCAACTATAATAATGGAAATTTACTCCTACATTTATTAGAGTCAGGCGCGAATGCAGGGGGGGGGGGTTTGGGGTTCACCCCACCCCGATGTAATTACAAGCATAACTAAATGTAATTTATACTCGACGCGTAAATTTGTCTGAAGCCCCGCCTCCCCCAAAATATTTTTTTCCTGAAACCAAACCCCCCCCCCCCCCCCCCCCCGAAATAATTTTCTGCGTTCGCGCCTGTAGGTGTATTATTGTAGATTCCAATAATACCTCCAACGCTGGTTTCGCTTAGTCCTATTCTGAAATTAAGGCCAATCACAGGTCACAGCTTGCTGTGATACAATTTAGCGACAGGGCTTGTGATCGAGAAGTTTTTTTATGTAGGAACGCAAAGTTCTGAGCCTCAATAAATATCGACAACGTGGAAATCTGAATGGAGAGAACGGAGACAAAATGGAGAATGTGGAGAGAACGGCGAAAATGAAGAATGTGGAGAGAACAGAGAAAATGGAGAATGTGCAGAGAACGAAGAAAATGGAGAATTTAGAGAGAACGGAGAAAATGGAGGGTGTGTAGAGAATGCAGAGTGTGAAGAGTACTTACATGTAACTTTATTGGTATATTGCCAGTTTATTTTGTTTCAAGAAACCCTAACAATGTAGAGAAAGACAAGCGAAAACAACACAGTTTTTCAGAACAGAAACAGTATAAAATATTCCAGGCAACAAATGTTCTCGTAGCCTTAGGGCATAAGCAGAATTCCATTCTGAGTAAGTATATTCAATCAATACGAAAATATTACCAGGGTTCAATTAATAGCAGAGACAAAACGAACTGCATGAAATCTGCATACAATCAGAGGACATGCACAACGAAAACGTACTATACCTAACAGTAGGATGTTTCATTCTATTCGGAACCACAACCGCGCCTATACATCTTTCATAAAAATTCAAATCCTTTATCCGGGGGTCCCTTTAAAATATTGCTTCCTCCGAGAATACGCTCCTTCCTGAAGGATTTTCTATCCGCCATATTCCATATCCCGAGTGTACGAGTGCCTCATACTCATTCAGTGACTTCGACTTCAGTTGCACTTCAGAGTAATTAAAAGTCACCGAATGGAAATTGCAGCCTGACAGACAGTCGAGACAATAAAAAAAAAGAAATTATGCTCGTCTGAATGTATTCCCCAACTCTTTTCCTGTTTGTATTAATGTCTGGTTTCCGTGTCACTCTTCCTTCCACCACCCCTACTACTACTACTTAATGCGAACTGCTATCCGTATACGTTCATCCCTTATGTTTGCTTCTCTGTATGTGACATCCGATCATTATCATTTGACTCGTGTAGGTAATGAGGATGGAGTTTTATTTCAAACCAGCTCCAACAGCTTTTTATTGATTTCTTCAGAATCGGTTGGGGTTTGATGCGAACGTAACGCCCCCAATTCCAGGACGTTTTGAAAGACCAGCACTGTATTGTTGTGCAAATTGTAGTGAAACCATAGAATTTGACAATAAAAACGATATAAAAAATGTTTCAATGATTTCAATTGGAATAGTAAATGCCATGTAATGTTACAGGCGCTTTGCACGCTCCTTTGCGATTGAATTTGAAAAACTGTAGACTTTTGTAATGCATATTTTCCATTTCGAGCAGTTATAGGATCTAGGGAAACCATAAAACTTTGTTGCAACAAAAACGGCTTAGCGATAAAGCTATATTGCTAGTCCATTGAACTCAACAAAAGTTTCAAATCATCTCACTTTTTAATTTTCTTAGTTTGTTTCTGTCTCCTTAAGATAGAATCTTTTTAACCAACCAAACAACATTCTTGATTAAGTCCATCTTTATTACTTATAGAGAAATCTGTGAACTGGAATTCTTAAAACTATTGGCTATTCACGCAGAGAAGGAGTATCAGTCCTTAAAAAGGACGCTCTTTAAGAAGCCAGAAACTGAAATTGACTTAGGACGGTTGGACATGACATTGTAGCAATTCTGCCTCTAGTTCGGTTTATGATGTGGCTACACCACCAGTTTGAGATATCTTCATACTCAAAAAATATGACAAAATTCGCAAAAAATTTTTTAAAAACATTGACACTTCTTTGGGGGATGAATATTACTTCAAAAAAAATGTATATCTAGTATACTCCTCTTGTGTGCCCATTAACAATCACTAACTTTCAGATTTGTTACATGAACAGTTCATATGGAAGAGGACTTTCAAATTTTTCGATTCAATTGTTCGAGCGTTTCGAATGCATTGCGTGCCACCCTCCCCACTTCCGTCGAAAATCTTTCAACTAATGGTTCCACTATTGTAGCTCTATCTAACTTTTAAGTTTCAACTTTCCAGCATAAGCATAAACTAGAAATATGTTATAGCTACAAACATTTATTTTGTCTATAGTAGTCCCAAGTAGATTTTTCGGTTTTTTTGGAAAACAATAGAACGTACAAAATATAACAAAAAATAAAAAATAAAGATAAACGTATTTTGAGATATTTAAGGATAAAGGACAAAATCGTTATACTTACTTGAAAAAAAAATTCAAGGATAATTTTTATTAGTATATTCTTTATATTTCTTTGTATATGATTTTGGTTTGTTTTAATTATTCTAGTGGCACATCTACACATAGGTTCTTAATTTCAATCTTCTAGCATAAGCCGTTTCTGAGATATGAAAAACCTAACAAAAATTTTATTATGTCTGTAGTACCTACCTCCATACAGTTTTCAATTTTTTACTTTTGATTATCTGCGGCTTGCGAGATGTTAATATCAAAATTTTTTCATTTCCACCCTCTCGCACTATCACCCAGACAGTCAAAAAAATTTTTCGCTTTCGGGGTCTACTGGTCCTACATTACAAGGTCATACCTGACACAGTTCATGAGATCTACAAAGCTAATTTTTTGGAAAATGGATGCGCTTCTGGTATCAACCCTTCAGGAGATATGGATTTTCGAATTTTTCAATCCCAGCTTTCAAGCGTTTTGGTCGCATAGTTTCCCCCCTACTCGCTCACTACACAACGACTATCAACCATTGGCAAATGGATCCTCTATCAAGGTCACAAATTTCCCTAAATCCTAACCCTATGGGCTAATAATGTTTATACCCTGTTGTCATGTTATAGTTCTAGACATACATAGATAGATTGAACTCCAAAAGGGTTGTGGTTTACATAGAATCAGGACACGTAATTTTCTTATTGGTCGAATTAAATATAAACTAAGTAAGGAGTTTACTACTTTACTTTAATATTTTAATAATAAAGTATTGTATTACTACCCTGGAAAATTTATTTTCCAGTACATACACCAAAAAGCAAAAAAAAATTTCAATCCGTCTGTGCGCCGCGCCGTACGCAAAACATTTGAAAGCATATAGCTCTCAAAGTCTTTGAGCTATTAAGTTGAATTTTTTTTCGTTGTTAGACTGAGCAGATCCCTTCAAGTGGCCACCTTTTAAGTGGGGGGGGGGGGGTGGACTGGAGGGGGAGGTGGCGAAGCGTTTTAGACGGAAAGTGGTTATTTCTAGATCGCAGTGGCCGCTTAGGCTAGGAGCTTGAAACTTGGATTCGGATAGTGGACCCACATGCAAGAAAAATCTGATATCAGTAAAGGCGTGTGGAAGTGAGTGGAATAATAATGCGTCCGAAACTCTTAAATGATTAATGTCACGAAATTAAAACTTAATGTACGTCTGTAAGTAATCTAGGAGAATAGATTGAAAACAAATTTTTCAATGTGGGTTAATGAAGTTAGCTAAAAGTAAAAAAATTTAAGTTGGCGGTAGAGCATGGAAGTGGAGGGGATAAAATTTTTTCAAAAAAATCACTTCTCACATCTCAAGAGCACTGTAAGATAGAATTGTTTACCAAAACTAGAACTAATAGACCCCTAGCTGAAAAAAATGTTAGTGATGAGGGTGAGGAAGGGCGAAAAGGAAAAAGTTCCGCTGTGTATATCTCAAGAACCCATAATGATATAAACCAACCAACGACCATAAAGCTTTAACTTGGTATATATGTAGATAGAGCTATATTAGTGGCATGTTGGAAAAATATAGTTTTGTTTAAGAGTAAGGGAAAGGGTAAGGGTAGGGGGTGTTTTTTCCTAACTACAGAACGGCTTATGCTAGAATATTCAAACTCGGTGTGTATATGTATATCAACTTGTACCAAAAAAATAACAAAGTAGTGCCCAGACTTGACAGATTTTTTTCTTTTAGCTCCACTGCTAAGACATCTACGACTTTAATGAACTCCACTTCGCTTAATTAATAGCAGAAAAATATTATCAAAATAGAAAGAATTCCAAAATAAAAGTAAACACCGTCTGCTCCTAATTAAAGGCCCTTAACTGCAAAAATCCCAGGAATTTGATTAAAATCCAGGAAAATCGTTTCCTTTTTTGTTTTATCAGATTAGCAGCTTTTCACACCGACTTTCACGTACTACTTTCGTGTGTTCTACTCGTAGCCAATTCTGTTGACTTTTCGACAAAATTTATTACACAGGTTGTCACCCCAATTACCACTTGGCGGGCTGGTAGCAGTTCTACACAGGTAGCCTAATCCGCTTTCTACAGAGAAAGAGGTTGCTATTTTTGAAATTTACCCAAAGTTTCGGAACTAATTGATGTTGAGAATAAGGTAAGAAAATTAAACGCTCCGGGGGGCAGTAAAGCTTTTAATGGTCCGTTCTACTTGTAAAGCCAATAATAAGTTTATTATGTTTATTTAGGTTTTGGCGGAGAAATTCTTTTTCTTAATTAATTTGGAAATATTTTAGAGAAAGTGAAGTAAGTCTGTAAAATATCAAAGTTTTTTCATTCCAGAAATAATTTACCGGTAGCGATTCTGATTCGTCAGAAGAAAATTGGTGCTAATAAAAGTTTTGAAGCGAACTGAAAAAAAGTTTTTAGTTTGAAAGATTAAGTTGATACGTTCAACAAAGTGTTCACAAGAGGTGGATTCGTTTCACATTTAGTTTTTAGAGCAATAATGTAAAACAACATCTATAGTCTAGATGTTGTTAAATAAAAGAATTATTCCGTAAGGGCACCGTGTTTAAACTTTGTTTATATTAAAAGATAATAGTTGAAGTACACTAACAAAGATCTTGTATTGATTCAAGGGCTATACCAACCAGAATGCATATTTATACTCGAATCATTAAAGGATTAAAGAAGCATGCAAGTAAAAAAGAAATTCATATTTCCATGGCAGGTCTGATGCATGAAATTAAATTAAAAGCAAATGTAAATTAAAAAAATTTATTATAGAATAGAATTTCATAATATCATATTGTCTTTTCACTTCAAGATATTTGTCTGTTTTATCGGTAAATAAAAGATTTCTTGAGCACTTCTTCAAACGAATGAATTTAGTTTTCAGTCCTCTAAAGGTACATATATAATCGTATACGATTGTATTTCTTGCAATTCTTTTGGGCGAAATAAATATCTAGGCAACCTTTGCCTGTAGTCCAAAAGAAAAGAGCTTACTTCCCATATAAACTGTTGTCCGGAAAATATCTTCCTGAAAAGTTTAGTGGGCAAGCAAGTGGATTTACTTGGCTCTAAAACCAATTTTTCGTTTTCAATTTCGAGAAAATTGCTCGGACGTGAACAATTGCATTTAAAGAGATTTACGAGTTCAATAGAGCAATTCGGAACATTTGGTAGTAAGCTTGTTACCGTTTCAATTCTCAGATCAATTTTCATTCCGGAATTCCTCTTTTTTTTCAATGTCTTCTAAATGTTGTTGGTTGTAAATCAGTTGAGACAGCCAAGTAAAATGCTGTGACATTAACGAGATATGCAGAGAAATTGCCTAACTTCTTCGGGTGACTTCCGTGCAAAATTCATTGAAAAAAGTGATTTTACTCATAACATAATGCAAAAGACTAAGGATTAGTAGTAATAATGTTGCAGGTTTGCTTAATGCTAAATGAAATGAATATGTCCATGCTAAACGGTCCTCAGTCCAATTTTTATCGAAATTTCGATTTCACAAGTTTTTAAGTCTTGAAGGACCGGCACATCTTACCATTAATTTATTCAGTAGCAGGTACTGTATTAAGTTTCAACTTTCTAGCATAAGCCGTTTCTGAGATATGAAAAACAACTCCTCAAAGCTATATTTTGCTACCACTATCAACACTTTTATTTCTTTGGGATGTTTCTATAGTAGCTCTGTATAGGTGCTATAGCTATAGCTCTGTATCTGCCGACTGCTCAGGCAGGAGTCGGATGGGGGGGTTCGAAAAAATCTGTCCAAAAGGGCACCATCCTTGTAGATGCTGTCAATAAGAAAAAAGAGCTCTAGCTAACTTCTGTATAGCTTTCTATCTTTTGCGAGAATAAATAAAAATAATTTTTTTTCATTTCCTGCCGGTAGAGGTCTACTAGTATTAACTCCTGTAAAATTTTCAAGATCACATTTAGTAGTTCTCCCACTTCCGCTCTTCAACACTCCTCTAAAAAATTGTATATCCAGTAGACTCGACTTATAATCTATATTTATAATGGAGGATGTATGTATATGTGTATGTATGTATGTGCGTATGTTCCCTTAGAACTCATAAACCACTGAACCGATTTTGATAACATTTTCAGGGAACGTGTAGAATAGTCCCGTTATGGTCGCTATGGAGTTTGGTCGAATAAAAACAATAAAAACCGTGGTGCTCCAATTGTTTGCTTGTCCCATAAGGTTTCCTATACCATTCATCCGATTACGATGAAACTTCACTGATATATTGAGCGCACGCTCGCGAAGGTTTCTGCGTTAACAAAATCCTTTTACAATTGATGGTACGAGAGTTATTTCAACATTTGAGTGTATTTCATTTGATTTAGCGGTAGTTCGTTTGTTTTAGGTGTAGTAGTCATGCGTTCTTATTACTAAATGGTTAATTTGGACGATGGATATTGGATGGATGGAGGATGGAAGATGGAGAACGAAGGATGGCGGATGGAGATTAAAGATGATGGATAGAAGATAGGGGACTGAGGATGGTAGATAGATGATAGAGTATAGAGGATGGAGTAACGGGAGCAACGGAACAACGGAAGTAACAATCCATCTTGAGAAGCTTCTACCATAGACAAAATCTTGCAATCTAGGAGCAACGTGAGAAATTGGAGCAATGAGATCAACGGGTGAAACGGCAGCAACTGACCAACGGAAGCAACGGGAGAAATGGATGTAACGGGAGAAAAAAAAGCAAAGGAAGCAACGAGAAAAATCCAAGCAACGAGAGTAACGATAGAATAGCACCAAACAATTTCTCTTGCAGAAAGCCGGCTATCCTATACACAAGCCAATTTCTCTCCTCCTGCTAAAGCTACTTTTGCTTCGGAAAATATGTAATGGAAAGTAACTTTTCCTTAAAAATGTTAAGTCTTTACTAATCTCCTAGTATTTTGTAAGTTAACTACAAATTGTCAACCGTCTAACATTAATCGTTCAAAAGATATTGATTTGAGAATGATGAGTGAACCTACCACGTAATTTTAGCTTACTCGATACATGCTAAAAGAACCTCAGACCACGGGTTTCAAAAATTCACCGAAGTTCGAGCGGAATAGAAAATGTTTGAATATATTAATATATGAGTTATAAATAACCTCTTTTATTGATTCAGTACAGTATTATTGTTAATTTAACTTAATTGTTGTCTACAGGCGGTTTTATTGATTTTTCCAGCAGTTTAGAAAAATGGACTCATAACCTTTTGGCGTGGACCCATTCAAATTTAATAATATCATTTTTTGAGCCGTCTTTAAATTAATTAATGACCCTGCCTTAGCTATTTACTATTTACTCTTGTACTTAGTTTTTAATAACAATGCAATTTTTCTGCGGTAAGTTAAAAAACCTTTATTTTAACAAGTGTAATTTCTTTAAATACATATGCAAACAACAATATGTTTTGTATTTATTTTTTAACGGTTACGGTTTTTTTTAGTAACTATCTGTTGATAGGTTAACAAATTATGGGTATTAGAACAATTAAAGGGTCTTTATGTAGATAATTTTGAAATTAGTTTAGCTAGAGCAATAAAATTACTTTCAAATTAATAATAGTAATGTATAATTAAGTAACATAAAGAAAAAAATTGCAGTCAACCATCCCATCTTGTAAGTAAACGACTGCGCATCAAATTTTTTCATTGAAAAGTTGTAAAAACAGCTATAAGTCGAAAACCCCTAACATAAAACCATAACAAAAGCCTTTTTTTAAAAAAGAAAAGAAAGTATTATACTTTAAATGTATAGTTAATTCAGTTTTAAGATCCCTACAAATTATATCTCGCTCCTACCTTAGTAATAACCTTAGTATAAAATACCTGCGGTAGAAGCCACAAAAAATGAGCAAAAATCTAACAACAGAAATAAATGAAATAAGCAAACAATCCAGTAACATTATCCTGAAAAATTATTTATATTTTTCTCATTTTATGGTACTGGAAGGTAGAGTACAGACAGGGGCATGTGATTCCTCTTGCGCCTCTAAGTGCGCCCATGCCTGCTGGGAATCTTCACTAAATTGTTTCTTGGGATACTAAAATAAATCAAACTTTCTTTACATTCGGTGGTTTTCACACATACGACGGGAAACATTAAGTTTTAAGCCGCCTCAATAGACATTCTAAGCGTCACAGCCATACATATCCGATATTTCGCCATGTATTATTAAATCTCAATCTTGATATAATTATTCAAAATATTGTTCAACGCTAAGCGAATCTCATGAATATTTAAAACGGAACCCATAATTCTCATTTAATTTCAGCACATTGTTGTTTACTTTACAACTTGCATAAATTACAAAAGGCTATAGTTGTAGCATGGCCTAGCCCTCAGCATATTCAAAAAGGACACGCTTGTGCTTCCGTTGCGATTTTCAAGGATATTTCTCACAACTTTCCGGCACATGCTCCAAACGGGCAAACACCACGGTTTTTCGTTTCGCTAAACAAAGAAGGATCATAAATGTTCTTATGTTTAGCACCTGTAAAGGGATAATGCACATCCTAAATGATTTTCTATACGTGCAAGTACAAGGTATACTACTTGTTGTGTTCCTTAAAGCGGATACGAACAGAATTGGAGTTATATTTAGGTACATGGAGTTTGTGCATAATTAAATGTATGAACGCCTCTCAGGGTGGGTTGATTTTAAATGATTCATTAATGCAGCGCAGCGTAGAAGGAGGTGCTATTAAGTTGCAAGTGAAGATGTTGGGAGTTGCAGTTATCAGCGGGGAGGATCATAAGACGATTTAAGTCAAATTTGGTATTAATAGCTAGTCAGGGAGCAACTTCATTATTTATTTATATTAATTTGCTTAAGCAAAATGTGATAACAAGGATAACACCAGGATGACGAAAAGCTAATTTTGATATCTTTTTCATCAAACTTTAAGTGTTTACATCAGTAGGAATCATAATGGAGTAGAAACAAACAATAACTGAGAATAAGTCTAGGAATCGACAAAACATATGGAACATAAAGGTGCAATCCTGATACGAATACGATTTTGGCAATACCAAGCATAGATTAAACGAGCAATCCATCTTGAAAAGCTTCTACCATAGACAAAATCTTGTACATATTGCCAGTATTGAAGCAACGCTGAACCAAACTTTGAAAAGGACTTCTTGATTCATTCCTTGAAGTCTTTTGAATTCAACAGTTCCGTCGAATTGGATCGTGTTATTGAATGGAGTGAAAAAATTGCTTTTCGATTGCTCTCGAGACGAAAACGCTTTGCACAAATATTTCTAGAGCGTCGACAAGTCTCAAAGGCCTTAGTAACTTGGCGCGGTAGCCTAGCATCCATCAACCTTATTCGACTCAAGTGGCCGAAAGAAACGAGTCCTTTTCTATAACTACTCCTCGAGTCCGATTGCTGGTCAGACATGGGTCGATCTCAAGTCCTTCCTATCGGCAAGCACTTATCCACACTCTCACCAAAGTGCAGCATATAAAACAAATTTTCTTGGTTTTAGTTTTCGTCCTTTTTTCGTCTAAAGTATACCATTAGGTCGTCCATATTCAGGATGTTATTCGATGCCGAACAAATGGAGATGTTTCTCGAATGTGCTAAAGGGACTACTATTCAATATCTGCCGTAAGGACGTGTCATTGTTCGGTTAAGCGAAATTTCAAGAACTCTTACAAAGTAATTTCGGTTGGTGTTGGTTGAATGAAAGTGGTGACGCTTTTCATTTCTAAGGGGATAGTGTCTGTTAGAAAATATTGGATTTCATGAACTACTTTTATTGAAAATTAGTTTCTATTGAGATCAACGCTGATATGGATGGTAACAATCATTACACAACAAAAAGTATTCTTTATTCAGAGCTTATCGAAAGATGTGGGTATAAACTATGATTACTCCACAGTGCAAATAACCTACCCCTTCGAAGATTCCCCCTCTAAGGGTGCTTAAGATGGGGTTCATAGAGACAGATACCTACTAGTTTTCGAGACAGGTACCAACTAGTTTTCTTCAACTCATAAGATACTGGAAATTTCAAGAGAAACATCATATTTCACTCATCACACTAACAAGTTAAAATAGTGTTAAGGTTCTAGATATAACGTTCCTAGTGTAACCTGTTTCCTCAGTAGAAACCGAAATTGTCAGGAGAAAATCATTTCAAATTTCCTTCAAATTTCAAAGGATACCTCGCTCCGTTGGAAACCAGAGGGCGGATAGGCGTACATTGTTGGTATCTAATAAATTTGCACTTCCACCCTAAAGGGGTAAAAATTAAAAGCTCTCCACCAAAAAAAAAACCCCTATATTAAATCTCAATAAAATGTAATATGTGTAAATTTTGTAATATATGTAAATTTTTAGTTAAAGTTTAAATATTGTAAAACTTTAAAAAAAAACAAATTTATGAACGAGTGAGTATCAAGGACCGCACCAAATATAATTTCGAAAATTTCACACAAGTTGGACCCACTAAAATAGGTTTCAAATATTCTCCGGTTATTCCGCATCTTGATATAAAAAGTATTCTGAACTTTTAGTAATAATAACAATGAATGGCGCAACAGCCCAAATCGGGCCTAGGCCTTGAAGTAATGCAAGAGTTACTTCATTGCGAGACCAACGGAACACTAGGAGGTGAAGTGGTCAGCTACACGCTCGTCCGTGATTATTACCCCGATTTTAACTCAGGTACTCATTTACAGCTGAGTGAACTGGTAGTCCGGCACCCAATCCCATTTTCGAAAATTACTTGTCGCCAAGCAGATTCGAACCTAGTACCAGGTGCACCGAAGGCAAGTGCTCTAGTCACTAAGCCACGCAGACTAGTATTCTGAACTTTTACCTAAAAGAAGTTGAACTTTCATTTTGAGTCAAATTCTGTATAGTTTATTATGAAGCCTGTCCAAAAAGTCAACATCTCAAATTTCATAAATTTTTTGAAATGAAACGCATACATACACTCGCTCGGTGGTTCAATATGAAAATATTCTTAAAGTCATGTAAAGGGGATTACATAACAAGTCCATAGAAGTAAAACCAATTTGATATTTTATCAGACGTGAAAATAAAAACTTATTCGATATCTAATCAGATCTTAATGACAGAATTCGTTTAAAATTTATACAACCGTTTTACGCCATTCTAAAATCTAAAGGTTGTGTAAAAAAAACGGAACACAGCTTCTAGGCATTTATCGCAAGAAGAGATTGAAAAAACATTCACATCTCCATACCTGATTACGCTATTAATAATAATTACGTGGTATAAAAGTTGAAATCTTTTATTTGTACTAACATTTTCGTACCCTCACCTTCAAAATATTTGTCTATGCTAGTGGTCTGTCCGGCCTATATTCCGTATAAGTATCAATATGTTTATATCATGTACATATTAAACAGTTTTGCAGCCATAATTTTTTTTTTTACAAAAATTTGTATCCCCATTTTCATACTCCAGCCCTCCTTCAAACTTCTCTTGTCCACTTATATACACATTTCAACCAATATTGATGCATGCGATTGACCCACCTTCAAATTTGGCTAACGATATATACGTACATAGTATACCTACTCACTCTCCAAGTTTCAATCTTGTGCTATGAACCATTCATGAGATATGGAATTTATAGAATATCTCGATTCCAACATTCGACCTCTAGACTGATTGTCACACTTTGTTCCCTAGTGTGAGCGATAGTTATCTTTGCTACTGACATTGCGGTTGTAACATTTGAAAAAGTTTCAGTGGAACAGTTAGAAAATTGGGTCCAAAAGTGATGCTTAGACGCCAAAAGTCAACTCGAAAATTCTCAAAAAAAAAAGTATTAAATGGAAAATTGGACTAATTTTCCTATTAAGCCTTGGCATGATTGTTTTCTTTCTTTTTTTGGATTTGAATCATGGCCAACCGACTTAAGCAATCCTACGAAAAACACAACATTAAATATTCCAAACATGAAATTCTATCTCACAACACGATCTATGATCTCGTGCAATTTTTCCAACTTAAAAGTAATTGAAGGGAAATTGTGTGTCTTGAAACGGAATTTTCGTAAACAGCATTTCCATTGCCGGTGCTATTCATCTTTGGGATGGCTGGCGAAGTTGAATGCAGCTTCTGTTTGCTGTTTCGTGAAAAATTTTAGTCACGTAATTTGTTGACAAACAGGAAAAATCTGCAACAAGTTCCTGAACTGTTTCTCAACTGCGGGCTTAGCGATGCTTTCAGGAAGTTTAATTTTCAAAACATGGAAAATGAAGGGAATTTCTTTTTCCGATTTATGTTGCTAGTTTCCGTACTTTAGTCGAAAAGTTCTTATATGAATAATAAAAAGCAAAATTATTGAAATAAAATGTAGTTTTTACTTAGTCGTGAGGAAATCGGATTACTCTACAGTACGGGTATGTTGGAATTCGGAAGATGAAGTCAGGTACTTAATAAGCGGAATTCATTTTAGTGATCTTATGATATTATTTTTTTTTTTAAAGAGTTTAGTCAAATTTACATTTTTTTTCATGCACACATTGCCCGATCTCATACTGAATGTTTGGTTTAGTTCGTATACAGTCTTTATAATAAGACAGATCCACACGACCGTTTAAACCGGCTCAAATACCTTCTCATTCTCACTCGATTTCAAGAACAGATTGAGCCTTCTCTATACATAGTTCATTTTCTACCTTAACAAACTCTCCACACTCCTTAGAGCAGTCGCGATTGAAGTATGTATCTGTTTCTGTACTCTGTACTCTATATGCCACGATGTCAAATATTTGGCTAATTTCCTTAGCAAATGCTGTCAGATTGTGTTATTGTCAAGCTTTCGCTTGTCACTTTGTTTGATTTGCCAAATCAGCCCGCTCAAATGTGGGAGTGAGGTTCGAATAGAATTTTTTTTAAGAAAAGAAGTACTTTTTGCGACTGTAAAGTATGACTACATGATGGTTGGTAGCACCATAGAGCTATATGTATAATGGAGATGGCGTGCAGCTACTGTTTTGAAGCCGGAGGTTTTCTCGCAAAGGACCGGCGATATTCACTATGCTACTATCAGCATCTTACTCACATATATGTTAAACCCAGGTGTTGAAAAGAAAAAAAGCCCAACCTTTAAATACTACGCTACTATTTACATTTCACTGCCACCGGGCATGAAACGCTCCATACAAAAATAGTCGCTTAAACTTCAAAATGCTTCACAGTGCTTTATACAGAAACGGAGTGTTGCCATCTCCATTATTATATAGCTCCATGAGTAGCACCAACCTATTTAGGAAAGCTGTCAAATTCTCAGACAGATGCGTCGATAGTCCTTATTTACCAAGCACTTTTGTATGAAAGGAAAAAATCGAATTCCGTGCAGTGATTAAATATTTCAGGATGTATTTGTTAGACTTGTGTATGGTAGGCACTCACACTTATTTCAATTTTTCGAGACAAAACTATTATCGTGGATCATAGCGTTTTGAGAGATACGGACGGAGTGCTGAACATCGGTTATTTTCGTCCATTGCTTCGATGCGCTGAAAACTTTTTGTAGTAGGTTAAAATCGTAATAAGCCCACTCTACAAATTTTATGAACACAAAAACATTTTCAATAATTTGTGGATAATTTTCATGTAGTCTAGGGGACAGGTCAATTATCGAGTACCATTAATTTTATAACCCAACATAAACACGATCGAAATGTCAATTTTTACCGTTTTCCATTTTATTTATTAAATTTTGTAATTTACTGAAATGTATTCGACGCGATGCCTCCAGGCTACCGAAATGGGTCAGTGCAATTGTATAAAAGCCCAACACCTTCATTTTAAAAAAGTACACAACAAATTCGATGCCATTAATTCTTCACTTGAGTGCAATTTATCAGAGCCATCTCGTTGTCGAGGACGAGTTCGGTTTCCAGCTAGTTACCACCAACAACTCCACTAAATACTCCTTCCTTCAATTTCTGTCCCGGCAAAATCAGTACGAAAAGAGATGGGTTTCCTTTACACGAAATCGTCTTCCGCAATAAAAACCAGGCAGGCGAACCTAGGAAAAAACTCCCTGGAAAATGTATTACATCGGGAACAAAGTTTTCCTTGTACCTACTACATGTCGAAGACGGCATCGCTTTCGGTTTTACTCCTTGAGAACTTCCATCTCTGGATTTTTCCTTAATTGAATCAATTGAGTCTGAAAGTATTGTCGGAACGGTTGTGTAGATAAGGTGACGCTGTCGTTCCTTGTAACGAATTACACGAAGAAATTCGAACAGAAAAACGAAAAATTCAGAAGGAACCAAATCGATTTTCCGTGCCATTACACATAAGCGTTTTGAAACCACCGACGTCTTTTCGAGCAAAAATCTTACACCACGCTGAACAGATTATACGGCACTAACCGGTAAGAAAATACTTTTTCTTTCGGTAAATTTTGTAGATACAACCGAGGCTCATATACCTGCGAAAAAGGTTACACGAACCAACGAAAACTCCGGATGGCAAATTAATGGAAATATTTCATGGTGGAACAATTGTTAAGTCACTTAATAAATTACATTTGAATGAGATAGCTTTATTTCGAATGTGTCTTGCCATGTACGAGTAGCAACTCATACATAGCCATTAAGGACGATGAAGCTCCAACTCTCCAAGATCCTGCTCAATCCACTTATTCTTGATAAGGAAGTAGAGAAATAAATTATTAGACCCAGTGGGCAAAATTAGTTTTACTCGGTCATAAATTACTTGGATACGTACGGCTCCGAACAGATTTACTAGGACAGACACTACATCAAATTATTATTATGGAAATTTAAGTTTACTAATCCGGCATAAATTGTGCGAGTTTGTTAGTAGATGGAGCTGATCTTATTTGATTCAACAACTGCACAGAATTTAATCTGACTTAGTATAACTTTGTGACTGGACGGGCTGAGTATATCCAGTACGTGTACTTGACAGAGTATTTACGAAATGGTTATTATTGATATACCTGCCTAATTATACGTAACTAAGGTAATACAGTGCAACCCAGTTATAGCGTACCTTGAAATGACCACAAAAGTAGGAGGTCGTTATAACCAACATAAGAGCCTTTCACATTTGTGGATGGAGATTGAAAACATACTGCAGTCACGATCGGCTGCAGGCCAATCGTATTATACTCTAGATGTTACAGAGCTCCGATTTATATTGTTGTATGTCCTTCATTAAGGAGTCCCATTAGCTTGCTACTTAAAACTAAAAGACAATATTCAGTGTTTCATTTCATATCTTAAACGTAAAAAAAATAATCCTGTTTGAAGGACTTCCATATGGGAGGTGAAGCAAGGACTCACTCGATTACTTACATATTCATCTTTTTCCTTGGAATCATTCAAAAATTAATGTGTACAAAATTTCAAATTCGTAGTTTGAAGCATTCAAAAGTTATCGGAAAATATTGTTGAACACGTGTCTTAAGGATTTTGTATATGGAAGGTACCAGAAGGAGTAAAAAGATTTCGCTGACTAGTAAACTCGAACTTTGTTTTCACTCAAAACCAATTTGTACAAAATTCCAAATTCGTAGCTAAAAGATTGCTTGAGATTGAGTTATAATGAGCTTCGTAAATTAAGTGAAGACATTTTGGCAGAATGTTTGTATGGCAGCTACACGAGGGACTAATAGGACTTTCTTCATAATCGTACAATTAGCTCCAATTATTGGAAAATTAACACATACAAAATTTCCAAGTCGGAGCTTAAGCCCTTATGAAGTTAACGGGCAATATTCTTGAACATGTGTTTAAAATATATTTTGCATGGCAGCTATCAGAAGGAGTTTAGGGATTTCGCTGAATAGTAAACTTGAAGTTCGTCTTCGCTTGAAACTAATTTGTACAAAATTCCGAATTTGTAGCTACTTGAATTATAGTGAGTTTCCTAATCGTGGTCGTAGGTTAAACACTTATGAAGCTATTGGCCAATATTCTTGAACTCGTGTTTTAAGGGGGTTATCCCGAGTGCAGGTTCTATTTTATGCCTTTTTTCGGGGATTTGTTTTGGCGAATTTAATAATGATACAACTGTGAAATGTTTACCACATATTTATGCACACACTAAGCACACTTTACAATTTTTTTCTTTGAATATCGAAATATCACTTCGCCACATATTGTACACTATATTTGGTCGTAATGTATGAAAAAAAACTCGATTTCTGGAAACCGTCACATGGGATGCCTGCCTTAAGGACATTTTGTATGGCAGCTACCCGAAGGAGTAGGACGAACTTAGCCTTACAAATTCAACCAAAGACCCAGATTTAAGATCGTAGGTCAAGGCTTTCTTGAATTATCATGCTAACGGACAGACAGACGGACGGACGGACGTCCAGCGGATTTGAGGTTTTCAGCCACAAATAAACAAAAAAATAATATGTAATTTTTTTTTCGTCCGAGGCTCGGTTCAATGCGTTACAAACTTTTGGGCTGGATCAAACTTATAATACTCTATTTGATTTCATCTTAGAGAATAAAAATTTACGTTATAACCGAAGGTACGTTATGAAAGTTCACTTTATAAGCTAGTTGATAGTGGGTATGCCTTAGAACACTTTTGAATGTTATGTCCATGATGATTTTTCAACACACAATCCACATCATTTGTAAATTTGGGCTAGGCTACTGACGTTCCTTCCTTTCTCTCAACATCAGTCCGCTTCGGTATGGCATTGGAAAGTGGCCTGCTCTTCCTCATCATTGAACTTTAGTACGAAATCTGGCCAAAAAATGTTTAAAAGAAATAAATTCCTGCCACCCGCTCATAAAAACCACTGCAGGTCAAGGCTCATTTATTTAAGGAGTGTCAGCTCCTCACAATACTCCCCGGTATCCCTAGCAGAACCAGCTTCAATTTCGGTCATATTTTTCGTTCGCTTCGCAAGGTCTCCGCGGACCAATTTTTATGGCCATAATCAGAGCTGGCGATAAAAAAATATATGAAATATTTTTTGGAAGTGAACCAACAAAACAAATGGGATGGCATCATTTCCTTTTATTAGACAACCACGAAAACGCCGCAACCTACCCTCAGCACGGGGCACTGTTTCTGGCCTCCACGGTGACTAGAACGGCTGAATATTTAGCGGGTGAAATGTTCTGAAGTTTGTTGTTTTATATTTTTCCGCCGCCACATTTTGTTGTTGTTGTTCATTTCCCGGAAATGGGAAATTTTAGCCAAAAAGCTGAGGAAAATCCGTTTAAAGTTCGCTTTCATTAAAAAAAATGAACAGCACATGCAAGCGTTTTATTATTCCTGCGAGAAAAATGCGAAAAGATAAAATGCCGCAAGAAGCGGATGTGAAAATGCTTTCGAAATTTTCCTGTGTTCTTAGTACTTGTTTCCTGTCTGGCGATGCTATTCAAGACACTTAGTTGTCTAGCTGGCGTACTGATGACGAGGCGATATTTCAAGCGTTATATCAGACATTATTGTTCCTTCCCAACTAATTATAAGAGCAATTTCCAGTCATTTTTTTATCCCATGTTAAAGATTCTTCGGGGAGCAATTTGTTTGCAGAAATAGTGCGACTACAATACGCTAGGCGGAAGATATTAAAATTCAATGAGAACTTTATGGAGATACGCAATATGACTCAAGAAGCCAAGCCGAGCCGAGGCTAGAGTAAAAAGCCACAGCAGTAAACACGTCAATAGGTCAATTGAACTTCAATGTATTCATTGCGTAACCAAGTACAAATCAACGGTTCAATGAACTAGGGATGGGAATCGATTGCTCAACAATCGATTGTTGCATGATCGATTATTTTAAAATGTTCGATTAAGATCAATCGATTAATTGATGGGATTTAAGCAATTAATCGATTAATCGCATAATTCTTAAGTCCCAGGGTTATCGTATAAGTATACGTGGACTTAATAGGTAAATTTGAATTGAAATGTCTAGGTTCATTATACGTTTAACATAGTGATTGTCCATACATAAAATTTTAACTATTTAACTATGTATGAATGTTGCTATGTTCCCTATGAACTCCTAAACCGCTCAGGGAACGTGTAGAATAGTTCCGGGATAGTTCCTGTGAAGTTTGGTACCGATCGAATAAAAACAAATTGTTTTTTGTTTTTTTTGACATTTTTCAATTTTTTTTGCGATTTTAGTACCCTGGTGCTCTAATTCTTTGTTTGTTTGTTTCGTATGCTTTCCTAAATCATTCATCCGATTACGATGAAACTTCGTTTCTGAACTAACAAAATCATTTTACAATTGGTGGTTCGAGAGTTATTTCAACATTTGATATGATTTAGCGGCAGTTCGTTCGTTTTTGGTGTTGTAGTTATGCATTCCCATTACTAAATGGTAAAGATGGATGATGAGTGTTGGATAGTGGATGCAGGACGGAGGATTGAAGGTGGAGGATGCTGGATGGAGGGTAAAATATGTATGTAAAGATTTTTTCTATTTTCCTCTCACTTGTGACGCTAAATGTCCGTTAAAAGTGTGTGTGAATATGAGTTTTAAACGTACATACATATATGTATGTTCTTTTTAATGGTTAAATAAATAATATCCCATGCTAAAAATGAGAAGAAAAAAAATAAATTAAAATAATAAACATAAAATAATGGAAATAAAAATCGAAGATATTGTTTCTTCGTAAATATCTTTTTTTTTATAAAGAAAATTTTTTTCATAGAAACTAAAAAAAATTAATTAAATTCTCTTGAAACTGAAAAAAAATAGCCATTTACATAATTTCAAAATTAATTGTTTGTACTGCAACTTCCTTCACAACCAAAACATTACGTCTATTGACGACAGAAAAATTAGCATTGATAAATTTGAACCTGTCAATCTGTTCCTCATATCAGTAGCAATTAATCCAGCCTCTGAGAGCAATCTTTCCGCAGGTACCGAAGTTACAATTACTGATAAGTATTTAATTGCAAGGGGTAGTCTGGGTGGTATGCGTCCGTGGAAATTGAAACTTGAGTGTTTCCCAAATTTCATAAGGACTTTTTGTTCTATTCACTACAGGTTGACATAAAAACTGATTGAGCTGTTCAGAAATTCCATTAAGGTCTTCATCTGCATGAGCTTGAGAAGCGCTCTGACACGCAAGTGAATCATGGATCGCCCAAAGATCAGCTGCATTACCTTGATGATGAAAGTTCGGATTCCATCGAAAAAAGAGGAGACGTGGAACTCCAACTGTTTCGCCATTTAATATAGTGATCGCCTCGCGAATTGCAACCGGATTATACTAGATGGTACGAATACGATACTCGAAGGTATCGTAATATTTAACACATTTGCAGTTAACTTGACATTCAGATCAGTGCTATAAGCTAATTTTTTGTTAACTAATGTAGGAAAATCTATCGTGCATCGAATCTTTTAACTGTTGAAATTCATTCGATTAATTAACGTTAACTAATCGATTATGTCGATTAATCGACAACACTCATATCGATTGCTAAAATCTATTTTTTTTTAAAAAATTAATCGATTAGTCGATTAATCGAATCGAAATCGAACATCCCTACAATGAACATCGATTTTTATAGATTGGATAGATAGCACCGGGCAACAGGCACTCAAAGCTTTTTATGCCAAAGTATTCGGAAAAAAGGACATCTGATTATCAAAAACTAAGCTGACCCAAGTGGGAGCTCTGACTGGGCATTGTCACATGAGGAAACATCCCAATAGGATTGGCCTCTCTGAGACTGTAATTTGCATAATATGCAATGACGACTATGAAGGTGCGGGTTTCGGTCAGGGGGGTTTCATGGAAACATCGGAATTCTTGACCATTCCTCTTCGCAAAATAAGCTTCATTGAAAGCGCAGGGATTGAAGAGGAATCATAGTCAATCCAGGGGGACGTCACAATAGGTCCAACTGTGGCTTCAGTCACAGAGGCTAGCCATACCAACCCCTACTTCCAATCTATCTATCTATAGATAGGAGCAGAAAGCGATATAAAAATTGCTTCGATAAGGCTTAACTTTTTTTAAAGTTTAAAGTTTCAACTTTCTACTATTTGAGGTTCGCGTGGCCCGAAATCCATTCTTACCTTCGCGTTACAATCAAGTTAATTTAAATGAACCCACTATATATATTTGGAACTTTATATCAAAATATGTAATACGATAAATGAAACCTAGAAGATACAAAATAAGTAAGAAAATGGTCTGAGTGAAACTTTTTTATATTTCGGGTCAAAATTTGGTTAGTGGTCACAATCGGAGTAAAAATAAAAAATATACATAGCAAATTTCATATCTCATCAGAACTAAGGGATGGCAAAAATTGTGAAAACATATGCAAACCCTTGGAAGTTGAATATCGAAAAATTTTGAAATGGTATAAAAAGTCTGTAGAAGTGAAAAGCGATCTAATATCTCATCAATCCTATAAAATATGTCGTATACCCCTTAGGATTGCTAATCTAGAAATACTGAAATTGACTTTTTGGCTCTTATATTGGAAACTTTAGGGAATAAAAATGAATAAAATCACAATTTATGCAACCTCCTTACACCCACTTCGGGGTTGAATATCCAAAAGCAAGAGAGAGAAAAAACCAATTCAATTTCGAATCACTTCTAAAAGAAATTAAGGAATTTGCGAAAACATGTTCAACTCATTTATACCCTCTTAGGTTAAAAAGGGAAAAAACTTTAAAACAAGTTTTAGGCAATAATTACGCAAGCCCGCGAAAGTGAAGAGATATTAGATATCTGATCAGCCCTGGGAGATATGGTTGAATTCGTGTGAAAGTACAGAACCCACTTACACTCTTTTGGGGGTAGAATTTCCAAAAAATCCTGTAAACACTTCCTAGGTACTTATATGGAAAAGCCGTAAAATAGAAATGAATTTACTATTTAGGAAGACCTAATAGATATGACAAAAATCGTGAAAACTTATGCATTCCATTTTCAGTGATCATTTTCTTTGATCTCTTCTCAAACACTAATGGATACATTAAACTTTTTTTATCTAAATTACTTTTCTAGTTCATTTACATATACATACCGAGTTTCAACTTTGAAGCATAAGCCCTTCTGTTGCTAGGAAAAACACCCCCAACCCTACTGCCCTTTAAGAAGCTATATTTTTCTAATATGCCACGACTGTAGCTCTTAATAAATATCTATATTACAGCTTTAAATTATTATAAGTTCTCGAGATATAAAAATTACAGCCTTTTTCTTTTACACCTCCTCCATTTTCACCCTCTTCTCTCCCACTCTCAAAATTTCGTTTCGTGCTAGTGGTCTGTTAGGTGTACTTCTGATAAAAGCATCTATCTTACACTGCTCTTTAGATATGAGACGTGAATTTTTAAAAAAATTCTTTTCCCCTCCACTTAAGGCTGGCTTACATGATGAATGCAAACATTTTTTACTGAGATTGTGAGGGAGCTAGCTTATCGAATTTTCAATGGAGCAGAAAGCAACCACTGAAACAACAAAATTGACAGAAATATCGTCAACATTTTTTGCTGGACATAATATCTGTTCGTTTCACTCTTGATCAGTTTGCCGTTAGAAATTTTCTTTCTCCCTCACAATCTCAGTAAAAAATGTTTGCATTTGTCATGTAAACGAGCCTTGACATGCTCCGCCGCCTCCGTAACATTTTTTTTACTTTGAGCAGACTTTGTTTGTCAACCGTTAGACACAAACCAAATTTTATTACTTCAGTGCAATTCGTTCTTGACATATCGTAATCTAAAGTTGTTTACCCTCAACCCCGTATGCCTCTGCCCATACTAAAAAAATTATTATTTTCCACACACTCCTTCACTCATATCGGCAATAGTTTTGCGAATGGTTTTACTATTGAAGCTCTATATAAATTCCAAGTTTCAGCTTCCTAGCATAAGTGGTTACTAAGATCTTGAAACCAAAATGTTCCGTATAAAACACTTCCCCTACCTCCCCCTTTAGACCCTTACCCATAAAAAGGTGTCCAGTTAAAGGGGTCTACTCACAAAAAAAAAACAACCCTATAGCTCAAAGGGTTCGGGTGCTACGAGCCTTCACACAATTTTGCGTACAGCGGTCGGCGTACGGTGCACGGCGGACAGACGGACTGAATTTTTTTTTTTGGTTTTTCGTGTCTACTAGTCATCAAAAACGTTTTTGAGAGTAGAACAGTTTTTTTTTCTAAATCGTTTAATTGGTATTATGGTATTGAAATAATAAAGTATGTAAAAGGAACTTGGAAAAAATAAAAACATTTTGTGGATTTACCCAATCGAAAGACGTCCTAAAACCTTTCTCATTGAATTTATTTATTTATACAGACTGTAAGCCAACAAAATTCTTCGCACGTCCTAGCGGTTTTTGGAGTCTACTTCACATAATCAAAGGAAATCAATGGATCCTTTCCATCGGAGCTAATTTCGCCTTACTGCCATTCATATGCTGTGAATGGATGCAATCAAACTTCCTCGAGTATCCGAACCTGGTCAATAATTCACGTATTCGGAACACATTAGATCACGTGTCCTACGGTGCCGGTCTCCCCCAGCTGGTCTTATGTACGCCATGCATGCGATATGCTATGTTAAGGATGGGCCAGTGGGGAAGCTGTGATCCTTTTCCATAGTTTTTGGTCTAGGACATTCAATTGTGTTGTGAGGTACGCATGTAGGTCAGCATCGATTTTGCATGGAAACGTTGCGGGCGGCTTTTGTGCCAGTGCCTGAAATTTTAATGTCCACTTCTCACTTGGGCGACTGGGAGGACCAGCACTGGTGCAATTAGAATCAGCCGGGGCTGCATTCATTTCACATGGACGTTTTTTATTTTTTTGTTTTTTTTTTTGCTGATGCGCCCTGTATAGTTGCACGGCCATTCACAATTGGGAATTGTTTGGTAATTAATGGCGGCAGGCTTTTGTAACCATGTGCGGAATTTTCCGTGATATATTTTTCGGGAGGAGTGGTCCTTTTTTTGTGTCAGGCATGGGCTAGGTGATGTAAAAATTTCGTGTTACTGTTCAGCGAATGGTTGAGAGTATGGTACGGTATGAATTATAATTTCAATCCCCTTGTACGTTATTGTGGTCACCTAAAAATTCTGAAAAATGTGTGATTTATAGATAGTCATACTATACCATAGATTAAATCTATAGCAGTCAAAGTTATATAGCCTCTCCACTATGGCTGGAGTATTGTTTGCTTCAATCGATGTTCATCTTCAATGAAGGATGTCGAATCAGGAGTTAGCAATGAAAAGGGATAAGTTTTATTAGCAAATACTATGGTAAACATTTGGGAAAAGTTAGCCAAAATCTTTTACCCAGTAGGAAAACGGATTCTGTAAGAAGCAGTGGTAGAAGAGCTTCTTGAAGTAGAAGAACGCCGTTCAGACTTAATTAGTTTTTTCATTTACTTTTTATTCAAAGTGAAGAACAACCACTTTAGCTCTGATGATGTTGCTCTAGTTTTGTCGCGTTTTGTCTCTTGGCTAGTATCACCTGATTCTCACCTTACTCAGATTAAGAGTGAACTAAATTTGCTTCTGTCCTGGCTAAGGCTAACTGGACGTAACTTGAAACCTTATCGGTTAACATTATCCTTGATCAGTGTTATTCTTGTGTGTATTCGGCAATAGTTTATCTCGTCGCACTTTCTTGTCATTAAGCTTTTAAAGGATTAAGATCGTCTTTGCAACAGTAGTTGCTAACCAAATTCTTTACAGTGATCTCCGTAAATTTGTTAAAAGATAAGCACGCCTTTAGATTCTATGTGTGTAGCGTAAATATATCTCTTAGTTTGAGCAATGACAAACTCATTTGTAAATAAGTGAGTCCGTCTCGTAATACCTTGCATACATGGTTGGGTTGAGGGTGGCATCAGATCGTACAGATCATAATATCGTCAATATCACCAATGTAACAATAATATGCATATAGTACGTCAACGAGCTGATTTCACAGTAATATCCAACCTGTTTCGTTGTATATAAATTCGATGATTTTGGCCACTATAGCTTTCTTTTAACTGCCATCACCGCCATCTGTTACTGAAATCAACTGAAATTTTAATGAATGACAGTTCCGGATTTCTATATTCTTCCGTCAGTTAAAATTTTATCAGCGTGTTTCACTTTTTGTATGTAATGTGATAGTATTTTAAGCACAACTCATTATGAGCACAGCTCACAAAATATAAATAATTTGAATATTCTACAGAATTTCCCACCATGATCACGTCATATATTTTAATTTCATCCTAAATTTCTTTTCAAATTTTCTCGAAAGCCTTTTTGTCCACTAGCCAGTGTTGCGGAACATGGAGGAGTATGTGTGGTTCTTTTGTGTGGCCGATATATGCGACGAAAATATCGCTTACAGGACCAAATAATGGCCTTGTCCCTTTTTTGTTTGAAGGTGGTCAACCGTCAGTGAACAAAGATATGAGCTCAAGTGGAAAATAGTGGAAAATCAAATGGTCACCGCCTTATACTCAGTATAGCATTTTGCTAAAGATCCAGTGGTCGAGTAAATTACGTAACCGGACGATATGGTCGAAGAAAGTTGAAAGGACGATATCGAGTTCAGCAACTCGAAGCCTTAATTGCTTATTTCGAAGTTTACGGTTTCTGCGTTTCTATTTAAGTTTTCCATTGGTGCGGGATGGTTGAAAGTAACGTATACTCGCAAGTGTGGGTGGGTTTTGTTAACATGTAAAACGTGATTAAACTTAGGAATGATTAAAATAAACCCTTTGATGACCTCAGCCAATTTACACAGAACGAGTTTACGCTTTATCTAGAAGAATTATTGCACAGAGTAGTTTACGGCTGGATTATGTAGAAGTTTTGAAAGGTTTCTTCTGAATTGTGATTTAGAAAAGCAGCCTATTATAATACACATTTTTTTTTTTTTAAATAAATTTGCATTTTACAAAGTAACACGGATTTAATCGTTTTGAACGAAAAATATCAACTTAAAAATTTTAAAAATAATTTGAAAACAGTCGGGAATTGAAATTCCATACCTTTTCATTTGCATTTTAACCTAAACGGCTTGGTATAAAGAGAAATAATGTCAGGTCTTCCACCAGAAGGAACATGGAAGGAATGACTCTAGCCTGACTGTGTACTTCTTCGGAAGCTTATGTTCAAATCTAGGTTTATTTTGTAGCAAACATGACAAATACATCGCAAGGAAATTTTTTGGTAGCAGTAAAGCCACTTAGGTATTGGATTTGATAGTTCGAAAAAGCGTTCTTCCTGTGCCTCGCCTTCCTATGCATGCCCATGTCGTTAATGTCCGTTAACACTCCTTTCAGTTTTGAATGAATGTTTCAGTTTCAGTTTTGAATGGCCTCAGAAGCAAAGACGACGAAATTGTAATTTTTTCAATGAAATTTCTGTTACGAAAATAATTATAATATAATTTTAAGTGAAGAACTTAATAGGACATTCAAACTTTAATTCGATGTCGCGCCCTTAGTGGTGAGCTTCATATATCCTGGTGTACAAACAAATATTCTACCAAATTGGTTGAAATATTGGGTGATCTTCAATGCCACCTACCCTTAGTATAATATAAAGATACGATGGCAAGAATTTCGCTCCAATATAATTCGCAATAAAGAAATTGGTGTTAACATCGCCTGTATAGAATATTCCTAAGGAATATCACTAGCTGTAAGGGTTTTTCAGCTAATAGGCATGATACACCCTCTGATGAATCTATGCCATCCGATGATGAAACAGCTCCTTCGTACCTAGTCCAACACAGTCTTTTAAAATGGCCTATCCAGTGAAGGTTTTCCAATAGTCATCTCCTCAAGGATAGCGATTAATCAACTGTCGGGAATTTCGTGATGTGGTTTCACTTCACTAACGCCGGAAAACAACAAACTTTTCTACAGTATTAAGCTATTTAATACTTATATTTTCGGTAACAAAAAACTTTCGTCACGAAACTTTATAGTAGTTATAGTCCCCTGATATTTTTGCAGATGCTATTAAGGAGGTCGATTTTGGCTCTCTTCAGTTCGAGAATGGAATGTAGAAAGGGTTCCACCTCGCCAAAAACAGGTACTATAAAAAACAAATCGAATGAAGACATTGTCCAAAAGAAGCAAGTGTTTTTAGTAAATAATGTCTAATAATAATAAGGAAATAAATTTATACAAGTTTTCTAGTTTTATGTATTATACATAACTTATTTTATATTAAACATAGTTGCGTTGAACACTTTGGTAGTATTTTAAATTAATTTAGCTCTCATCAAAGTGTAGCGGACCAAGACAGAAATAATTCAGATCCCTCTGAAACTTGTGTTCTTTAAAAATATTAATAGGTACATAAATCAAAACTGTGCGTCTTTTATACTGTGACACCTTAAAGCCCTAAATTGTTATAAACAAAAACGTACAGTCTGAGTGCAACTGTATTATTTTTTGGTTAGAAGTGCGAAACTCGTTTTATACGGACTGATATTAATTGTGAAAGTATTCCCCAAGCTGATCAACATAAGGCAGACTGTAAGGACGTTTTAAATTTTGGAAAATAAAAGCGGTTGTACCTCAAATTAAATTGTAACTCAAAGTTGGACAGAAAAATAACAAAGCTGTTTACTTCTTGGACAGATAATAACAGACAGATAAGAAATCTCTTATCCGAATCTTCAAGTAGATCCGCAAACGTTATCATCCATTACAAAAAAAAAACAACCCTGTCACCCAACTATGTATATCCTTTTTGCTGGGCAAAAAAAAAACCGAGATATCTTCCCAAATCCCAAAGTATTATAATATCAAAGAACAACCTTAAAGAATAATTCCAATTGTTATTTTATCCCCTTAAACAATAAGGAAATGGAATGAAAGCATTTTGCTGAAGCTGTTTAGCATCTGTAAAGAATTTTAATCAGGGCCTTTATGAAATCGCATCTTGAATAGTTATGTAACGAGTCTGTTGGTATGTTAGAAATGATCTGAAAATGTCCATGACTGGAATAACATTAAGAGCTGCTGCTCGCTATAAAGCAAAAGTTTATCTTTCGACTGGCATATCCTTGCAAAAGTTATGAATTAATTTCGAAAAGTTTTACTACTTGAGCGTGAAATTTGCAATGTATTGCGCTACAATATGACGTCCAGAAAATGGACCATGTGGAATTTCAATTTCGATGTTAAGAACAACCATACGAAGTGGATACGGTTGCGGGCAAAGAGACATCAAACAATCTGCCAATCATTGTTTTTTTTTTAATATTTTCATTATAATTTCGATAAATTATGACCCACAACCATTGAATGTATTTGCGTGCCGTTTTTTGAAATTCGAATATACGTTATAATATCGGTTTCATTTATATTGAATTTATATCAGGTTCTGCTTTTATTTATAAATTCGTTTGTTCTGATGGCAAAATCCAGAGAAAAGGGAATCATCGGATTCGAATTAAAATGCAATTTCATTCGATAATTACGGAAAATTAAAATTAATTGCTTTCATGGCAAATGAATATATTTTCATCAAATCGAATTATTTACCATACGCATTTTACCTTTAGAGTTGGATTTCCTTTTAAATTTATTTAACACATCGATCGGTTATGTGATATGTTTAGGTACAAATTGGACTTTTGATTTAGATGAATATTTCAAATAATTAATAAAATGTTTTCATCCGAACTAAGTAATGTAGATTTGAATAAAGAAGGCCTATAAGTTGGAACTATCTTGGAACTAGAGATGAGTCGTTCATGAGTGAAGTGTTCCCTGAAGTAAGTGACTGAGCGAACTCATTCATTTTGATGAACTGCTGTTCAATTGTTCCATTGAACTGACAAACGAAGTAAAAAGAACGAGAACGCCGACTAAACAATCGTTTCGCTCATTTTCAAAGACAAGACAAATCCAAAAGAAATAGTACAATAATGCCAAGCTTTAGAGTTGAAAGAATTCTTTTGCACACAACCTTAATTGGTAAACGGTACTGAATTGTTCAGATATTTTGAATTAGTATTGAATTGAACTACTCAACACTTGCTCTTTACAGTGTTGACCCATTTGGATCTGAGTTTTTCTAGTAAATAGTTATGAAGGTACTATCAGAAGCTTAGCGTAATGTAAGTAGCAGTTCAATTAAACTAACTCAATGAAATCGTTCTATCTATACTGAACGATCGTAGCTATGACTGAATAGTTCCTTACGTGGAACCCAAAGAAATAAAATCGATGTTGGTCCTACGAAAAGAGCTCAGAAGGTCATTTTAACTGTGGTGAAAAACCCTTATAATTGCATACTATCGCCAATAAATTTAAAGTCCTCAAAACTTTAAAATACTCAAAGTTTTGAACTTCTTATTGTCGAATAGGATCTAAGGAAAGAATGAATGGGCTATAAGTTAACTCAATTAAATCTATTTTCAAATATGTAGACGGTGTGTGATTTTTTCTATATTTTAAGCTTTAGTCTTAATGGCATAAGAATTTGTGGTAAGTTCTTGAAAAAAGGCGAAAATGACGTTTTTAAGAAATAGGAAATTTATTTCTTACGGCTTGTGAACCTAGACTGCTTGTAGACAAAACTATTATTTAATGGTCCTTCCTAATTTTAAAACTATTATTTGATGGTCCTTCCTAATTTTAAAATTGTTATTTGATGGTCCTATTTCGTTTTGTTCTCGAGATTTCTGAAAAAAAGCACCAAAGGTAAGTAGTAAGTCCCTGTTTTCTTGGGATAAATAGTCTGCACTTAAGGCCAATCGGTTAAAACTATGCCCAGTTTCACATTCATATTGTAACATACACATCTAGTTACTTATGATATATTAATATATATCAATTGTCCCAGATTTGAAACACTATCAAACATTGACTAAGCCATATTATTCAATTTGAACCAAAAAAATATCTTATTTAGCATTGGATACATTCGATTAAAAAAATCTTTCAGGCTTCTCGAATCAAGGAAAAAATTTCCATCGATTCTGGAGAAAATTCCGTCGAATCAACGCCGGAATATATCACCACATGAAATTAATTCCGCCCAGAAAATCGTTCGCTTCCGATCCTAATTTGATATTCCAGCGGCGGAAGATAGGTCCTGATTCCAATTTAGTAGTCGTTCCAGACTGAAAGGTAAATATTTACCCTCGTGCCGCTAAACGAGATTTTCTTTGGGTTTTCTTACGAAGTGATTATCTCGGATTCCTTTGGTTTTCTTCGCTAACAATTTTTCGGTTGAGCGACAACTCGTTTACGTTGCGTGTCAAAGGAATTGGGTTATTCGAAGTGATACCGTCACGGAGTAGACAATGGCAGTCTGTGTTTTTTCAAGGGTAATTTTAAAGATATTGACGTTTCTTTAGGTTTACATGGTTTTTTTGCACATACGGAATTTAAGTCGAATTACTGGATATATCTACTCTAAGTTGGTGGAAATAAGAGTAATGATGGGCGTAGATATTCTCGATAATAACTTTACTGCAAAAATTCATAAATTTATTAGAAATGACACCTTCACATTGTATTTATTTCATTAATGAAAGAATTAATAATATAGGTAATCCCAGTAGATACTTCTTGTCTATTACTTTAATAAACATATTCACTGATATAATGAACGCGATCAATGTACATATTTATATTATTAATGAACGTAGTAATTTTGTTCAATAATTTTGTCTACAAATTGGCAAGTATAATGAACGATATATTTATCCTATTAACGTACTCGTTACAAAGATGAATAATCTCATCATATTAATGAAAGCAGTAATTCTTATTTACAACTTTAACGAAAATATTCACGGATATTATCAACACGACATTTATTATTATGAATGTACATATATATAAATGCAATACACGAACTTATTCATGTTACTAATAAACAGCAATTTCACTTTACTATTAAAAATAAAAATATTTGTAAATCTGCACAGTGAAAAAAATTTTAATAGTTCCGACGATTATATCGAATAAAGTTTAAGTCAAAAGCATAACAGAATTATTTTAACATTAAACTCATGAATTAACGATCTTGTTAACTATCTTTTGAAACATATTCAGTGGTTTACTTTGATACTCATGCATAATTCATTTCGCTAACTAGTTTAATTAATTCACAGCACACAGTTAGTGTAGTTCATAATTTTCCAGATTAAGAACTAATCCTTTCCGTTTCTTATCAGAAACTTAAGTCTCTCACTTTTTGGAACTTTGCGTAGCAAGACACAAAGTAGTAGCGCCAACAGTCAAATATCACGGAAAGAACAGCATGAAAAAAAATTTAAAGGAACAGATAAACAAGGAAGAGTCCTGAAAAGTCCTAAGGATAACAGGAAAGTGCTGACAGTTCCTTTGCATCCCCATTTCGAATAATGAGGTCGTTCTTTGTCTATTAGACTACCATTTTCCAAGCGATAAAGAAACAATTTGTAAGCATTTTCTTTGGTCTTATCTCGATTCTTATCACGTCCTGCTATTGACTCTGTGTATTCTTCGTAACTTGATTTAAGTTTTTTTTTATCTTCTTTATGCTCTCGGGATGGCAGCATGTACTCGTGTGTATGATAGAAGGATATCAACTCATAGCCGAGGATTTATATTGTTCATGTGAAGAATTTCAAAAGCTGAGCAGAGCATCTTCGTGTTTGTTCAGATCAGTGTCAGGAGTCTATGAGGACTACATCAAGTTTCCTCAATCGATAGAAGAAAGTGTCATTGTTCTTTCATAAGAAAAACCAACGAAATTTGAAAGAGTTGAGCAGGGATGTGAAGAATGCTTGATGGCGTACCACTATCATATCCATTTATCCAAAGTGTGCCAAAGTGGTTACAATAATGAACACAAAACTCCTATCCTCGAATCTGGCAGTAAATCCAACCGTAATTGAGGCCATAAATAACCTTCACTTATTCAAACGACACAAGAAGAAATCAATTTCCATATAATCTCAGTTAGGAAAAGGAAAGTGAGGAAGGATCTTCCTGTCGCCTGACGTGGTGGCTAATCAAAATTCCTGCAACAGATGTAAAAAGTTTCGGTTAGAGGATGTTAAGGTCGGAACGCCAACAAGGAAACGCTCGTCGTCGCTGTGCGGTAGTAGCGTGATAACAAAACGTGGAAGAACGTTATGTCGAATGTTTTATGACTTCAGAAGTTGGAAGACAATCTGAATAACTTTTTTGAGCGCGGGACGGGGGCGCAGAGAGGCTGGCTGAAGTGAAATGTCCTGGAGGAGGATGTCCGGAACGATATTACGGCGACATTCTAAAGGAGACGACTGTACGATTCCACGGCTCTTAGAACACCCACTAAATGATTCCATTCTTCGAGTTGAAATATTTGGATGACGGGGTGAATCGTTACGGAAATAGCTGGCATAAGTTCAGGTAATAAAGGGAAAGTTATGCAATCTAAGTGTTTCGGAGGGTTGAACGAAAGGAGATGTAGTTAAATTATGATTCAGTCGGAATTTGGTTAAATTAGTAGTTCGTACTTACATTTCGTTGTCCACAGGATTTCCGAATGTGAACTCGTATTAAGTTCCTTACAGTTTAAACAAAAAAACAGATTCATTCAGTGGCGTAGCGTCCATGGGAGAAACAAGGCTTCCCTTACATTTTGCCGAAAAATATCTAAAATACCGGAATTTATATACCTACAACTTGGATCGTGAACGCTCGAAAGCTGAAATCAAACTATTCCAGAAACCAGATCTTCTAAATTAATAACGTTACTAAATTGGAACTTAGGGATGGTTTGTATGTATTCTAGGAAGTAGATGGGAAAAAAAAATTTTTGTGATACAAGCTGAGAAAACCTGGTATTACATTGCCACAATACCCAATATTTCACTACTACGGTGGTAAATGCAGTCATATAGGATATATTTGACATACAGTTTAATACAAGTTTTTATCGAGGTTCCCATACTCGGTCTTAGATATACAGTAGAACTTGCAGAAGTGACCACCTTCATAGGTTGATCACTTGCCTAAAGTTGCCATTTTTTTAGTCCCGATGTATATCACTGATTTGCCATACACTTTTCGTTTTGTTATGACCATTTCCATGTTGTGACGCTTGGCCACTTTTTAGCCAATATTTACGTGTCACAAACACAAATGTTGCAAAATGCAAAATAAGGCTAAAAGAAATGAAGCACGAAGCTCGAGTATCGAGATTAAGTTCTGGATAAATGCGTAAAAAAATACACCTTTTATATAGTAGGTAATGTTGATTTATATTACATACATTATAACTACTGTACTCAATTATTTTTATAATCTGACCAATCGAATAAAGTGACAAAATTTGCACAGTCCCTTGGGTGGTCACTATATAGAGGTTCTACTGTAGTAACTTTTTCCAGCAATGTTTATGACCAAATAAGGGACATAACGACAACAAAAACGACTTATGAGTCCACAAACACTGAGGTCATAAGTTCGAATCATCACTCGTGTTATAAGTTCCATAGGAACTGACGAACAAATATGTTATGCAAAGTTTCAAGCTGGACATACCAATGACCAATGCATTACAAAAAGTTTCGTTTTGATAATGCTCCAGCTCCACTATGACAGTATTATGATAGTTCACTTACAAAATCATTTATGCCAGTGTTGACACCAGCACTTATTCGTCCCATTATCGTCCCTTTTATCATCGGCATCATTTTGAATGGAATGTGCAGACAAAGTTTTTGTGCTCCCAATTCAGTCATATGCACTAGTTTCGCTATTGTCTCAATATCCAAGCACAATTGCGTTTGTATTATCTGGAAAAGTTTCCGGCGAACTACAGTAAATGTAAGTGTCAACTTTGTGTTCGAAAAATGATATTTGATTACACGAAGTTTAAATGGAGTGACACATCCATCACACATACATACATTACTATGCTACAAAAGAGACGAAATTTGACAGAATAATCATATTAAAAGTTGGATAGTAAAGTACACGACTTCATACTCTTCATAGTATAAGTAGAGTGTGTACAATGATTTTACTCAGTTATTTCTATAATAAAGTATTGCGATAGACATGAAATTTAAAAAAAATTACAACCCTTAATTTTAGTATTTTCACATTTTGCGACTAGTAGACCGCCAAAAAAGGTCGTCTCTCGACCTTATACGTCATAAATGCGTTTGAATGCTCATATGTAGCTTACAAACTCATTGAGATATAAATTTCAAAATTTGTTTGTGGTAGATTGAGTGAATACCTTTCAGTCGTCTATTTGCGGGGTGCGAGTTAGAGGAAATTATAGTCTTATAGTTATATTATAGTTTTAATATTTCAGAAATAGCTTATGCTAGGAATTTGAAACTTGATATTTATTCAGAGCTATGAGAGTGAAGTCCATTGAAGTAAACTGATCTAGATAAAGGAGTTTGTGAACGGACTGAAAATCAGTGAGTCCTAAACTCTTGAAAGCTGCAACGTTCTTACTTCAATTATATTTTACATTTATATTAAATTCTTATTCCATTATTGTCTAATCTGTCGGTATTCATACCCTGCAATGGATTACAGCTGTTCACGAATTTCGTCAAATAGTTTAGGTCTAGCTTTATACATATATGTACTTCCATAGGCTTTTATTTATTTCGGTTTTTGAAGGTATAACTACTGATGAAAATTGAAAGTTGCATCTTATAAGGAGGTGGTATATATCGATTTAGACTACAATCAAAAATCGTATTTGATGTTTTCCGTAGTTTTACTGTCAGTAGCGTAAACACTCCTGTCGACCTTAACCGCTTCATGAATTTTATCCGAACCAATAATAAAGACACGGTATAATTTTTCTACAAACCATTCCTGCAGAAAAGTAATAATCTGGTTATGATCGTAATAAGTTTCACCGAAAACCCTCCGAATAAGATTGTATAACAACCGTATCATAAATACAATTTTTGATATAATTTAGAGCAATATTAATATAACCCCTCTGTTATTTGTATTCTACGAAACAGGGGACTGACTATTCAGGAAAAGCATAAACTGCAGGTGCTGTTTAATATACGCGATAATTGCGCTGTGAAAGAAACCAAAATTTTATTGCAGACGAAAACTATACTACAGACCGCAAATAATTTATTGTTGCAACATATTCGTTTTATCTAGAAATTGGTTTTATTTCGGAATTTGCACGGAAATTGCTTTGGACCAAATGCCATATGTTCGTTCGGCGACGGATAAATCACGGAGCTGGTCTTATATTGGGAAAAAATTACATTTTTCAGTTAATGTATGATCTCTAAAAGAGCCAATCATAATTCTTTACGAAGGCATCGAATAGGTACCTACTCTAATCTGTTTATAAGCATAATCCACCCTCCCCCCTCCGAAAGCTGAAAACGCATAGAACCGAGCACTTAATCCGTTTGCTATCTATCTATCCGTAAGAACACAAGAACACCTTGAAATGGAATGATTAAATTTTGACTTTGGATATTTGGTCGAGTTGGCAAAACATGCAGAGGTTGTGTACATTTTCACGAATTCCGATATCTTTCATAAATCTAATGAGATATCGAATTCATGTTCATTTCCCGGCGACTTTTGCCAAAACTAGTTGAGCAATTAATGGAGCAATACTGGGAAATATCAATTTCGGCAATTTGGCAATGTTTTCACAGATTGCTGGTATTGCTTACTCTATAGTTGCTGTATTTCCACTAGCTTGGAAAATTCCGAGCAATTGTCCTCGTTCGATGATTCAGTAGTCAAGTTTTGTTTTGAGTTTGGAATTCAAATATTTTATTCAAATATTTTAAGTTCTAGACTTATTTTTTAAATTTGCCTTCGTGTTGTACATAGACTGAATTGTCCGTGTATGATGTCATTGCCAAACTGCTGAGTATTGCTCCATATCGCTAGTCGCTGTTGATCAACGAGTTGACAACCAATTGATCCATCTCGTTAATTGCTGATGTTGCTGATTGTTTCTGTATGTTTTCGTGACGTCAAAATTGTCTGAAATTGCTGCAAATCGATAAATTTTTATCGCTCGTGCGGCACCCTTAGGTAGGTATGTGCACCCTTAGGTAGGTATGTACATCAGTTTTATGTTAATAAAATAATGTTGTGCCTACCGTGCTACAAATTGTTCTTACATTTAATTTTTTATTGAAGTATAAAGTTGTATGCTTATTTATTTAATTTATGCTTACCTGGGCATTTAACATGAATGTCTGCTTAGTTTTCTTGATTTTTCCGTAGTTTCACCTACTTAGGTTTAATGAGATCGAATTCACGTTTACTTCTATGGGCTTGATCTAAAAACTAATTTTTTGATAATCAACCCCTAAGAGGGAGTTATAGGATTATATCTACGAATTCCGATACAGCTGACAAGAATTCAGACATACCACTTACGAATTCCGACATATTATGTAGGACTGATTGGATATCGAATCGTTCTCTACTGTGACAGACTTTCCATATAGTCGCCTAAAAATCAGTTTCAGCATTTTTTGAAAACCAAACCCTAAAGGGCTATGTGGATATTTTATACCCCATGTTTTTTCACAAGTTGAAAAAATGAGAAATTAAATAAACTAATAAAGTTTATTAGAATACAAGGAAGCTATTTGGAACGTTATTTTGTAAGTTTTGAGCCGCATATCCGCATTAAACGCGTTCCGGACTTAAAAATCAGAAAGTTGCTCCCAGACTGTTAGCAGGTTTTCATTCTGTAATTGGTAGTATTTATTTTTTTGATGCTTTATAACAACATATACGAGGTATGTATGAGTACGAGATACTGTACTGTATTTGACATCCAAAACAATTTCAATTAATTTTTCTAGCACATTTTATGCTTCTGCCTTGAGCACCTTTGGTATTAAAATTGGACCTCTAGGAGTATTTTGTGGATAACGAGTATACATTCACATAGTTTTGAGTTTAATTGGTTTATGCCATGTCCAGGACGTCCAGCTAATAAAATTACGATATTTGCCAGAAGTGTTCTGGTAAAGTATGCGAGGGGGTAGAGAAAGTACGATTAAGTACGTAGGTACTACATATTTTGTTGTACACCACTATGTGCAATTCATCCATACGCCTCCCAGAATAAATTATACTAAAACCATATTCGCAATATATTTATGCGATACCCACTTGTTTTGAGACGTAGTCGTGACAGGAATATATTGTAGATACGAGAATACAATCCTCAGGGATAATAAATTTCAAATAGCACATGTACAGTGAGTACAGTGTGGAATTGTACAACGCGGTAGAGTGGTTATTCTACCATATCATCTATTCAGTTCGCGTTGTTTAGTAATTTCCTTATACGTGACCGATGTTAAGTGCCCTTCGGAGAAAGGAGAGATTCTAGTAAATCAAAATTATTACTGGACAAATCTGTAGTGGCACTCGGAATGTGTGGAATCAATCTCTTGTCTGAATGAACCTCTCCACGTCACAATTAAAGTGAAATTAACACCTACATATATACATTCAATTAAATTTTCTTCAATGAATTTTTCGAACAATGACAGTCGTCTCCTCTACACGCCAAACCATCTCTAGGGAATAAGCGTCATATCTTCAGCACAATTACAGTACTTTCTTCCATTCCATTTTCTTTCAACTTACAGAACTTCTCGATTTTTGTCAGTTATGACACTCCAGTAGAAGCTATCTTTTCGTATAGTTTGGAAATAAAATTTTGTATCGCCATTAGTTGGACTTCACACAATAAAAGTTTAAATTGCTTGAAAAGTTAAGTTTAAATGGCAGATTATCTTGCCATGTCTTTAATTTATTACTTTCTTTATAACTTGAGAAAAAAAGTTCTTATTGGTCAAACTTATAACTTGAAGTGTATATGTTGTAATATAATCACAGGCATAATCGAACTAAGCCAACTTTTTCCAAACTAAAAGTTCTCGACTACCAATGAATCCGGTATCAGACCCAATTAATTTAATCCAATTATCTTTCATTCTTCTAATCCTAAACAATACCTTCTATAGATCTACCATCTATGCTTTGTTGATATTTAAGTTTGTCAAACGATCAAATCGACAAATTCAATTTCGATCAATGTAATACACTAGTGTACTACTGCGGCTTTTTATGCAACCAAATGGGGAATTCTATGGAGAAATTCTCAACGTTCTTACATCGTTTATGCAAATCTCCAATGAAATCGTCAGGTTATAATTTTAAATGTCTCCTCTTTTAGCGGTCGCAACCATTAGACTGTTCCAACCGCCCATGTGTGAAATTCCGGAGTCCAATCAGAGCTACTAGCCCCAAACGATTTTACGGTTTTCGGCGTACTAAAATCTTTCGAATGCACACACGAAGTATTTAAGCATTAGTTACCAAGAGTAACACTAATTCAACAACGATACCAATAAATTGATTTTTATTTTTATTAAATTAATCGAATTGTGTTCTTAAATGAAATCCTGGTGAACTCCTATTTCTTATTCTTGAGTGTTCCAATTTGATAGAGCCAACACAGTGTGCTAAGATTACGGGAGGAGAAAGCACCCATAAATATAATAAATTTCCCGTTTTATCGATTTCTATACTCACACCCGCATGTAATCATCACCCATCATTTGGAACATTCTTTACGACATTCCATACAAAAAATTGTGCGTGAAAAAAAAATGTTCCATACCAACGAAATTCATGATAACTAACAATACAGAACGCAATGATAAGGAAATTTTTCAAATTTCCGCGAAACCATAAAAATGAACCACGCGCCATCAAGTACCAACAACAATTTTCAACTGAATTTTCCGGCTCCTGTTAAAAGAAAATACCGAATCGAAAGGAATCGAAAAGGAAATCCTGCAAAGTCACATGTAGAGCAGAAGCGCGTGCAATGGATATGAAATCGAATTCAGCTCAAATTGAGTGTTTTATCGTAACGTTCAGCGTTTAGCTTCCACAAAATGAAGCCACGCTGAAAAGTAGCTTCCTTCTTATTATGCAGGAGTCCTGACACTTTTCATCCTGCCCGTATAATAAAACAGTACAGGATATCAGAACTGTTTCGTTGACGTCGAAGCGGTATCACAATTTTCTTTTTCTTATCATTTTTTATGAAATTGACGATAAATACCAGTTGTTTATGACTTACATAAGATAAAGCAATATGGAAAAGATTTGAGCATAGCCACAACATAAAAATCATTTGAAAATTTCGAATAAATCTTTATCATCTTGCCGCCAAGGTTTTATACTTTAACCCAGCCTTAGTTTGCTGCAACTTGTTCCACTTAAAGAAGTTCGTTAAGTTATCAGCTGCCGGCAAAACCTCTATACGTCTAGCTATTGCGAATTTTCCAGAAAAACAGAAGACTGACTTATCATTTTCTACGGCTTCCGCAAATGGCTTTCTAACGCTACACCCCTAATTATGAAAAGACGGTTAGCTTTTGTGCAGGGTGAATGGTTAACAGCACAGTTTGACTTGTAGACCTTTTCGCCAGGATAAATATACCCCCGTGAGTTTTGTAATTAAATACCTGAAGCCCAGAAAGTATCCTGAGGCATGTTTAGGTGGATCACTGAATAAGCGCAATATTTTTGTTTCTCATAGTGTTGTAACGAAACACTTCGAATATAGACTTGGTCAATAAGAATTTTCTTTTGGACTATAGCTTTTCAAAAAATTTTCATTTAAATTATTAGGTATGTATACCAAGTCATCTTCTCTATACTAGCCCGGCTCTATCCGCTAGGAGGAAAGCCCATCTTATGGATTACTTCTTCAACCGCCTTAATGACCTTGTCGCAATGGAGGTCGCCAGAATCCAACGCTTCATCGCAAGTTCTTAACGGTTGGACGAGCAGAACCGGATCCGATGATCCTGTGGTAAAACAATGGGCCGTCTTACGTCTAATGAAGGAACATGCCCAGGTGTCCCACGCCAACTTTGAACATATTCATATAGGTACATATGTTATGGGACACTTGGAAATTTTCCCTTGTAAGTGTTCTCATGGGCAGCTACGCGTACCTACCTACCTACCTATCATTATACAAATAAAATTTAAAACACTGAGCCGCTGATCCTGGCCGCAAATTAAATATTTTTTTAAAAATCTGTTTGCAAAAGAGCACCTTTAATTTAAGAGGTCACTTATCAAAATCGAAGAACTTTGAAAAAAGAACTAATGTTAAAGTTGTAATTTTCTCAGAAACTTAATTTTTTCGATTTCCGAGAATTACACATCGAATAGGGGGCGGGGGGGGGGGGGGGTAAGCTTAAGCTTCTGCCTGAAAATGCAAACAAAATTAATATCAGTAGCTCAGTTCTGTAACTTATGAGTGAGAAATTTCTCACAAAAAAGTCAAAATGAGAACGAATTAATGCAGTTTTCTCTCTGTAATCTCACCAAATGAGAAAGCACCGTATTTGACTATGCATTTGGCAATCTTTCATTTCTCATTTGGTGAGAATACAGAGAGAAAACTGCATTAATTTGTCCTCATTTTGACTTTTTGGTGAAAAATTTCACACTCATAAGTTACAGAACTGAGCTACTGATCAGAAAAAGTGGGTGTACTAATGCTTTTCAATAAAAAAATTAAATATTATTAAATTTAACTTGTTGAGTTTATAGTGGTTTCCGAAAGATTCGTATTTTTCAAGAACATTTGTACGGCAGCTACAAAGATCACAGAAATTCCATAAGAAATTATAGAAAAAATTGCATACTCCAAATTTAAGATTTATTGTCTGAAACGTTCTGAACTTAATGGCTTAAGCTACAAAATCAAAGTGGGCCATCAGTAACCAATCTCTTAAAGGGTGAGAAATTCTTCAAATTCTCTTTAAACAAATCAGGATCAAATTTTAGGTTCCTATGCTAGCACGTTCGAGAAAAAAATAAAATAAAAATGTATGTATGAAGATGTAATAGTGACTTATACTACTCGATGACCAAGAAATGCTCAAATAGGAACTGAAGAAGGGGTCTCTCACTCTAATGTTATTAAAATTTGTAAAAATGTATAAGTTCTGCGATTTTCACAAAAGACAAATAAGGTAAATTAAGCAGCCGAAAAACATGGATCAAAATTGCATAAAAATAAAAAGAACACTTAACATTCGGAACTTCTCTAATAAAAGAAAATAATAAAGGTTTATTTTTTCTCGCTTGAACCCATAGAGCCCAAAACAGTCGCACTGAATAGATTATAACTTAATCATACTAAAAACGTTTCGGGCGAATATTTGAAGACAAACAAACAAAATCAACACACAATACTCCGTCCATTATTTGGATGATGATTTGCATCTCCTTATGGCCAGTATCAGGGCAGGACATCACAACGAGACCGTAAAAAATAGAAAGAAATTCTACAAGAGAAATCAAATCCATTATGAGCTGTTCAACGGGATCCATCCACCCGAATACAAAAGGAAGAAAATCCTGGGCAAATTATTCCAATGTGTAGAGAGAATGTTAAGGCAACTTGCCATAAATTATTCGCATATACACTGGCACTAGTTGTACTAAAGGACATTGCTACAGGCCTAGCTAGAAGCGATTCGGAATGACGATGATATTATTGCGAAAGAATTTGATCCTGTTTTATTGTTGGGTTTCGTCTATTCGAAAGGAATATTGGATCATCTGACTCGAATGGCGCTTTCACAATAATTCGGATTCACAGTGCGACGAATAAGAGGAACGGAATGGTTCGATTGTAGTGGAAGCAGACCAAATTAGATTCGAATCAATAACATAAATTAAGGCGTAGATTGTATTGTGATTGGACCGAAATTAAACACTTTCATCAACAGGGTGATATTTTTGACTATTCCATTTAGACAAACCCATTTTCATAGCAGACAATATGTACAATGCTCTTATTTTTAACGTAAATTTAAAAAAATTGGTTGCTTAAAAACATAAGAAATAAAACTTAAATTTGCGTTTAGGAGAGGCAAGAGAAAAGTCGCAAGTTTTGGATTGTTTGTCCCTTTTTTTGATCCGAATTATGATTATATTTGATTTTTTGAGTATGTGTTGAGTTCCGCTTCCGTTTGTTCGCTCCCCTTTCGTTACCGGTATCATTTGCGAAAATCGTAAAAATTTACTTTTTAAAAAAATCCATGTTTGCCAAATTTTTGAAATTCTCTCATAATTCTCTTGACAAGTGACAACTTAAATTTAAAGTACTCTTATCCACTTCTCAAGTCTGCAAGCAGATTTAAACAAAAAATTTAAAAATTGCAGAAGAAGGTATAAGACGTGTCGCAAATTTTAATTTTTTTTTCCAAGTTTTTGGCCACCATTTTCGATCCGATTTAAATTTTGTTTGGTTTTTTCAGGATCTGATGAGCTCCTCTTTCGTTTGCGGTCTCACTTGCAAAAATCGAAAAAATTGACTTTTCAAAAAAAATTCAATGCTTGACTAATTTTAGTTCAAATTTTCGAAATTGTCTCGCAATTATCAGATTTTGACAAGGGATCTCTTAAATTAAATATGCTGGCGCCCTTCTTTCAAATCCCTAAACCGATTTAAGAAATCTTAAGACTTGGGCCCAGATTTTTAATTTTTTTTCGACGTTTTTGGGCCTCTGTTTGTTGTTCGGAATTTTGAGCTTCTGTTGAGCTCTTTAGATTGCCAATATTATGGTAATAATAAAAATGAATAAAGAAAGATTGATCAATCATACCAATCCATATTCAAATTGGAGCTGCAAGAAAAAATTGCAATCAATGTTTTAAGTACTAACTCTGCAAACTAACCAACATTTTATTTTAATTGATATGTTGTAAGAAGTTTTATAAGCTATAACTTTTAACGCCCATACTGGAGATTATTTAATTGTTCAACTTTTTAATCGTACAAGCTGCGCACACCCGACTAAACAAAACTAGTTAATGTGCATGCGCACACTTCTCAAAGCAAACAGGTAATAGTTACGATTAGAAATCGTATCAACCTATTAGCACTGTTTGTAGGGTGTTAATGCTGTAATATGCATCATACCAGTCATGACATATACAAGTTAAGATTAAGACCAAATGTACAAGCAAAACCTCTTTGACAGAGACACACGTTTTCAGAAAAAATCACTAAAGCACGAGCGAAACATTAAAAACAATCTAAAAAGTGGCAACCTCACTTTTTTGTAGCTCTTGTAACAGAAGTTTTAATTGTTTTTAAATGTTTTACTATTGTAATTTGCAATTTGTGATACACAGTTAGTTGGTACCGAATAGGTGTTAGTCGGTACAATACGTATATAGGTAGATACACACATTTGAAAATTACACCATCTTCGTATTCTCGGTTTAGTCCTATTAAAAAGGAACCACTTCTAGTTGAACCAGACCGATTAAAGAGGAGGCAGCCCCATTTCTTTGGTTCGCCACGATCCAATTCAATACGTTGAACTGTCCATTTGTCAATCAAAAATCAGATAACTTGATCTATAGTTTGGGCAGCCCGATCTATTTCTATAGGTAAATCCAGGAGCCTACCATTGTTAGTTTGTTTGACAAATTCTAAATGATTTGGAAGCGTAGGCTGCGAAATATGAAGGTGGATCAGAATCCTAAAAGAATACTGTGTGGTCTAAAGCATATAAAAGTCCAGGTGTGATCTGTTGGCTGATATTCAGGAGGATTTCTTAAAATAAAACAATTAGGGGACACACGCTATTGTAAGGAGCCCATTGCAGTCCTTAATAATTGAGCACCAATATACAAAACTAGTATAAATTCCAATGTTTTGTGATTGGTCCAGTGTGTTATATGATTGGTACATTTTTTTTATCTGGGAATCGAAATTTATGTAACTATTGGATGGTTCTGGAAGATTTTGCTCATTTACAATTTGCAAATTATCAGCATTAATACGCGAAGTAATAATTTGAATTACTTAAATTTAATATGAGAATATTTCAAATTTAAGCCGGGCACCATATGTTCACTAATGAGATTTATCACTTTCCGCAAGAAACTTCCCTGGCCGAGTTCCAATTTAATAACTTTGGTCCAATTGGAGCATGAGAAGGACTCAATTGAAATATTCGAATGTACCATAAGAAGTAGTTTGTTCAGTTGATAAATGATGGTACCATGCGCTGTCTGTCTACATATATTCTTACAGTTCTGCTTTAGTTACATAGTGCCCGCCAAGAATAACGATGTCTTTCTAAAACGATTTCAAAATTAGGGGTTGTCTTCATCATTTTACATAAGGATTGATCTAGGACCGCAACAAAAAAAAAAAAACTTCCTACATTAAAGGGTTTACGGAAAATTGTCTACTTTATTCCATCAGTCGAAAAGGGAAGAAAATCCCACACGGATTACCGGATCTCATTTCATTTTTATTAAGCCGCACGGTACAAGAGAAGTCCATTGCGGTGATGTCTGGACTATGGACGTCTGATGATAGTGTGCAACTACTAAACAGCTGGTAACGTGGTAACCAGAAGTTACGAGAATAGTATACGTGTAGTAAGTTCGTAATTAAAATTCAAGTCTCAACCTCATAGTTAACCGCATATTGAAAAAGTTCATTAATTCGCACTGAAGGAAGGTCTATCCGGTCCGGTCTAATGAAAAGCAACCGACGATGTGCTACGGGTGAGTTGAGGTTGTTTTCGGTTTGAAAAAAATCCCGAGGATAAAGCAAACTTTCCGTCTTGCAGCGTGCTTCCGAAAGAAAAGAAGAACGAATTCAAAGAGAAAAGTTCCCTTCAGAGATCCTCAGGACTTTACTAAACGGAACAGAAAGGATAGTACCAACTCTGCCAGGAGTTAATGCTTCATCACTGAAGGGGGTAAGTCGAATCAAAAGAATTTTTACGAAAAATACGAAAATGTTTGGTAAGCATGACCGAGCTGATGTTCAACTTTTCTTAGATTTTAGTTTGTTTGCCTCGGTTTCTTTTTAGTGAATCTCGTTTGTCGTTTAGAAATGGTGAAGTGGCGGTTTTCAGAAGTGAATTTCAATTATCGTAAGTTACTTTGCAAAAATTGTCAAACTGGAAGTTACGTTGGAATGTGAATAAGACGTATATTCAGTTATTTTTTTTTATGAGGAATACAAACACTTACCATTTGAAGTCAGCAACTACAAATTTTACGACAAACTAAACACTATTTATTCTCTTATTTTACCCGAATGAAAATAGTTCATCAGATTAATTAACATTTGTGCATAAGATCAGTGAATCGTTTTATGATATTGATGATAATGTATGTACATTGAACTTATTGAAATAACATCAATCGCATTCAATTAACACTATTGGAAATATTTCCCAATTTTGATCACTGTAATCAATGTATATTACCTACCATACAAATATAATTTCGCGTAGAACTGATCGTTATTTCTTAAAAACTCTATCTGGTGTACAAACATTACGGCGCTTTATGCATAAGTATGTTGAGTCGAGAGATTTTCAGCATATCTGATTGGTTTGAGTGGAATGCTCGTGAAGTGTGAAGAACAAACGTGGAGTATTCCGGAAGTGTGTAGAGTTTTCTACGCTATTTTATATGTATGGTATGTATATTGAAACTTAGATGTTAATGATAAATGAATGAGCACATGTAACACACAAACTAGTAGAAAAAATATAAAAAAAGTCTGTCTGTCCGCCGTACCCAAACCCATTTTCATGGTCGTAGATCCTGAACCCTTTATGGAACGCGCTTAACGTTACTTGCAGGTTCAGCAAAAATTAACATTGTTGACGAAGCCTTCGGTTCAAAACGTTGAAAATCTCAATCTAGCGTTAAAACTAATTAAATTTTTCAATCGATTTTTGAGAAATAAATTACGCGCGAGATCAATCAAACTGAACATGTAATTATTTGTTTTAATTAATATTAACGATCTAAATATTAAATCGGATAAGTTGATAGGATAGGTATCCGCTAGATAGAAACAATTTTTCTCTTCCCGAAATATTTTGCATTAATGGATGGCACCGCTATCGATCACCGACTTGTCTAAGTTTAGTTTCCTCCAGAACTTTTGCCGGTACATCAATTCTAAAACAATCCAGGATATCGTGTCACTTTCAAGTATCTTTCTAATGTACAACAAACACTATATCTGAAAACAAGTCGTGTTCTCCAAGGTCCAAAAACATACGAACAATACATATAACTATGACGACATAAAAACACACCTTTAGAGGTGTTTGTTGTCACTTTTTGCAGCTATCGTATATACCATAACAACAAGACATTTTCATTTCGACCTTTTCTATCTCCTGAAGAAAATTCCATTTACAAGGAGTTTTCAATTTTCTTGAAAATTTATCGACCAAGGGTTATGTTGCCATCAAATCTAATTTCAGTTCAATTTCAGTTCAGCTCGACTATTGGATATTGATGTGTCGGATTACGTAAGACATACACTTTAGAAAATTTTATTGAACTTTTAATCTTGTTAGGTGGGGCATCCTCTCCCGGGAATTAAATTCTCAGGTAGGATCTCATTTTCCATGACTATAAAGGTACTCGTTGTAGGTAATGTAAGGAAATTGACAAAGTCAATTGTTATACTGTGAATTTTGTGTAAGGTAACGAAATTTGATGATAATTGACCTCTGGGAATTTAGCACTTTCATATATAAAATGAAGATACTATCGACGTGTAGGAAATATTACTGCACATGAACTTGGATTAAAGTACCCATTCAGCTATTAATTATAGAATTTTGTTTCAATTACTCGTACAATATTTCCAAAGCAATCGATGGGCAACACCTTGACTAAGGGAGTTATGAAATGAATTATGCTGAAATTAATTCCGGTTTACATTGGTGTAACTACCTTTTCGCCCATTTCAATGGCAAACAAGACATTCAACAGTGAAAAAGATAACTGTTTTGATAGTCCGAATAGAGTTTGAAAATTAACACCATATCTAAATTATGGATTATTAGCCGATTAAACATAAGGAGAAACCGTAATTAAAAGTTGTACACTCCCCTCCCCCACACCCCTTCATTTGCACTATTATACCTATAGATAATTATGAAGTTTCAATTCCGTGACATTAATCGTTTAGAAGATATAAATTTAAGAGTGTCCTGATTTAGCTTTCGAGCATTTCGGTCACACTTTTCATCCCACTTTACACTCATCCACCAATAACGACATTTATTTCCAAATGTCGCCACCATCAAAACTCTGTATAATTTTCCAATTTCAACTGAGGGCAAGGTATCAGTTAAAAGGCGGAAAAATGCCTCAATTTCAGAATTGTTTTTTGGATACAAAATAAATATACAGTAGGTACCGCTTATTATAATCACTGTGGGAGTGGGACCAGCCAAAAACAATAACATTAACCGGTTTATAATAATTGACGAACGAAAAACGAGCGCACGAACTGTTTTGATAAGAAAATCCGGATTATAACATTATCCGGGGTTACAATAAGCGCTATCCACTGTATATAGAAAAAAACTATTAATGGGTTATATGTATGTAAAGAGGTACAAGTGAAGAATAATTGCGAATTTCTTTAAAAAAAAAATATTGCAAAATTGCGGCTCTAGCTTCCTTCCTTTGCACGCGGTACCTTCTACAGCCAAGTGATCTGAAACCAAAAATTTGTTCCGATTTTGAAAAAGACGCCTTGAAACTAAAATGGCTGCTGTTTGAAAAAAAACAACACTTTCTTTACTGTTTTTTTTTTGCTTAAAAACTCAAATCAAAAAAAAATTCGACGTTGGGGCCCCCAAATTTATTATTAATTAGTATTAATTAAGTTATTATACATTTAAATCGGTTCATTCGTTGGAGCTGTAGAACGTACCGCGCTCCGGAAAAAAGTAGTTTCGAGAAAACGCGTTTAAAGTTTGACGTTACAAAAAAATCGTATTAAATATCGGCCGACCGTTCCACAAACCGGTCTGTAACTCGTGAAATACATTCGATATCGAAATATCCTTTTTTTCCTCATATTCTCAATATGTTAAGGATTAAAATTAAAAAAAATAATCATTTTTTTTCGTCGAGAACTGATACCTTGCCTTAATATCATAAGCGGTTGCTGAGATCTGGTAATAAATTTTTTTCGTTTTTGCATTACACTCATACTTCGCTTTACGGCCTAGATACGTTCCGTAAAGTTGACCGAAAAGCGAAATTCCGTATAACGAAGCAATTAATTTCAGTAATAAATCAACTGAATGTATTGTAGGATTATCCGAAATCAGGCCTTCGTATAACGAAACATTTCGGGCCGTAAAACGAAAAAATAATTAAAAAAGGCCATTGTTGCGAAAGGCCGTATAAAGAGAGACTGTATAGCGAAGTATGAGTATATTACCATATTCCTCCGCTAGTGTTATTAAATTCAGTATATCTTCTCGAGTATTTAACGCCGTACCGAACACCTAATTATTAATAAACGCTAATGCCATAAGAGCCACCCACTAACTAGAATTAGAGCACACCCCAATTTAACATCAAAACTATGTCTGACAAAGTTTAAATCAATGGGTGTTCATTGTTTCGAAAATTCCTTACTCAATTAGGTTCACATATCGAATTGGCAAACATGTGAGATTTTGTCACGAAGACGCAGCACAAATTGCACCCTCCGGGGTATTAATGTCGGTAAACCCTGGGATTATGATAATTGAATGCAATTATTTTCTCCTCAAGGAACAACACATGATAACATGCAGAACGTGAAGTTTTGTCGAGCAACTTTAAGTATGTATGTTGGTATTTTTTATATTACAAAATTTATAAAGAGATTTGAGTACGGCGAGAGCAATTAGGTTAATTTAATTTTTATGTAGCGCTGTTTCCAGCTGGGATATCAGAAAAATGGTTGGTTAGGTGCTTCCTGTGCGTCTATTTCGACAGAATTTGGTTGTAAAGTCCAAAATGCTTAATTGCTTTCCATTTGCTTTCGAGATTTGCGTGTACGTTTGACCAGCTGCCAGAATCAATAACTGACCTACATGCGTAAATCAACATCTGAAATTGCCACAAGCTACCCCTCTCTGTTCGCAATGTTTTGTGATCGAGAAACTGACATATAGGTATATAAAACATGCCATCATCACATATCACACCCACACTCGGTTATATTAAAGCTAGATGGAAAGAGCTGCAAGTACATAATTATAATCATTCGTATTTATATCGTTGGGATGATGTTTTACTAAATCTGGTGTATGGAGATAAGCACGTAAGTACACATTTAATTAATGATAGGTATGTTGTGTTTACCCATTAGCATCATCATGGCTGAATCAACAAAACCGTTTTTAGTTGAAGTGGCTAGAAGTTAGGATCAACTCGTCACAATCTGGGTGTGTGTTTTTCAATGTGATTGGCCAGGAACCCTCTGGAAATGCGAAAAATTTGACTAGTATTTGTAGAGGAAATTTGATGTGCTTCTAAAGTGCTCGCGGATGTAGTGATTGAAGCAGTAAAAACTGCATACGCTCACCAACTTTTCGGATGGGCAATTACTCGTATACGTATACGCCTACATTAAAACGAAATAAATTTCTAAAGTTTTAATTAGTGTTCCCCTCAGAAATTAAGGGTTGAATTTTCTAATTGAAACTGAACTGTCCGTTCGTCACATAATCAAGGACACATATACCAAATATCATTAAATAACTATAACAAAGTTTTCTTACTTCACTTTGGCTTCGGTACATGAGCAAAAACCCATAAAATAATATGTCTTCGGGCGGTAAGTGTATTGTTTAGTTGTTTCCGAGAGAATCTCTCATAAACTTCACCAACGTTGTCATTTCGGACGGCACAAGCACAACCCAAGCTAATGTTTCATATCATTTAACTAAAGTATCAAAACAAAAGTCCTTGTCAAACTTTAGCCCATAACCACTACGTCATACGCACCCCAACTCACACACATGTGTACTAAGTTTATATCGGTTATTTCAGATTCATTTACTATCCGTCACCATTTTGGTTAATCCTGTTTTATGTATTAGACAAATGGACCAGAAAATTGATTTTAACAACTTTCGAAATTTGCGATTCAGGAAAATTCCCTTATCCGGGCATTCCGTTCACTCCCAGTCGAGCCTAATGTGTTGTGTTTGGAAAATTGGAAAATTCAGGGTAGGTTAGCGCCATGGAATGATTTCGTCTCCTCTTGGACTCTATTCATATTTTCTGCAATCGAATGGGATTTAATTGAATCCGAAATCTTCCAATTAATTAGTTTTTGGGCTTAAACATTAATTGGGTTTAAGAGGAATAATCTCTTTATGCTGTAGACGCAGTTGAGATATCGTTGATTTTTGTCTTCACTAAGGAAGTCCCCTTTTACTGATATGATTACTTAAGAATTTTCATTCGATGGGAGTGAATAGTAACTTATGAATAGTTATTTTTCGAGCTTTCGTCATTGTTATCTTAGAACTTAATTAGTTGAGTTTAAACTGTTAACTGATGATAGGTGCCAGTGAGTTGAGGACGATTAAAGATCATTGCGGTAAGAGGTGACAGGGAGTTCTCTTCAACTTCAATTAACGTCTAATACACATTTGAATTAGCCAAGTTTTCCCGAATAATCCAAAAGTAATTCAAGATTTCAATATTTCAATATTTCCAGACGTGTTCGATCAAAAGCCGGGCGCTCACATAAAAAGTGGTGTGCGGACTCCTCCACCTCGCAGCATAGATCACATATGCGAGAACTGGAGATAGTCATCCTCCACAAGTGCTCATTGAACCTGGAGTTCCTTATTTCTGTAGCATCTGGTGTCAGTTAGACCCATTCACTGACGTTCTAAAGAACCGTGGGATCACAAGAATCTGGCTCAGTGAAACACATGTTTGATTGTCTGCACTCTACACTGATTAAGATTGTTCCAACACCTTTTGTTCCACTCGGTTATCTTTCTGAGCATATCTGATATACTGCACCAGCAGGATATCCCTACGGTAAGTCCAGGCCTACATAAGGGTGGTTCTGACCCTGCCCATGCATGCTAGTCGGTCCATTACTAGGATTGCGAACTTTAGTTCACTACAGTGACAGTGAGTGACCGATCACTTTCGTTTCTTGATCCATCGCGAACTAGTTCGTTCTTTTAATTCAGTAGTTCGCATGAGTTTAGTGTAACATCATGTAGGAAAATGTGACATAAAAAAAAAGTTCGCCAGTGTCCGAGAATATGATGAGCTAAACCAAAAAAAAGGTCCTTAATCTTGGGGAAGTATACAGGAACCCATAAGCAGAGACGAGGTAGGGGCGGAGCTCACTACGAATCAGTTCCTTTCCAAAGTAGTTACAATGTGATGATCTAAAAAAAAAGATCCTTGTTGCTCACCTATACGGCTGAATATAAACGAACTTGGAGCGAACTTATTTGTTAATTTCACAGGATATCAGTGAATTCAAAAATGAGTGATATTGTGCGCAACCAGTCTGCCGACTAGTTAGCGAAAAAAGGGCTGACTTAAAATTCGAAGAACCAGTGTCTTTCTGTATAATGCCAACAGCTGCGGCAAAAGAAAGACTATAGGACTGAATAAACATCCAAGCTGATCTCCAATGGACAGGAATGGTGGAGCGCAGACTGTCCAAACTGTTCTTCGAAAGGACTCCAAGAAACGAACCTCCGATTTTCTTAAGCCGGAATCAGGTTTGGCCGGTATCAGGATTGGCGCTTGATCGCACTAAGGACACAGTAAGCTTAAAAAGCATCTAAAAATGATTGGACTGGTTTCAGACGATATCTACAGATTGTGTGAGGAAGAAGAGGAAACTGCAGAGCACGTTCTATGCAATTGCGAAGAACTCGCTCAAATAAGACTTAGACTTCTTAAACCCTTCCTAAAACAATTGCAACTCATGTCTAACTCACTCAAGAGCATATTGTAAGTGCTGGGTGAGTTCTAGTAAGGAAGGATAGTCACAATATGCCCACTAAGACCGCAGTTAATCGGGATTTTCATACCTATGTACCTCCAATATCTACAGTCTACAAGTTAGTCGACCATCTTGTTACCTGGTAAGTCAGTGCGTTCTAGAACCCGGGATACAGTTAGTTTATTGTTTCTTCCCAATTTATTCAGCAGCCCAATACCCTCGCTTCAACAAATCTCGAAGAAACTCTAGTTGAGCCTAGGGATTACATGGGAGGACTACGTCCTTCCACTCTTTTTGGTGAGAGATAGAGTGGTACAATCGCTGGGTAGATTTGAAATTGGACAAAACATTTACAACGTAAATGTGTAAATGCAACAATAGTTTTAGCAAAATTTGGTTCTATACATTATTACATTAAAGGATGCTCGAATTTCTCAAATTAAATAATAGTCGAAAAATAAAATTTGTCAACCTTTTTACAGATAAAATATGTTCCGCTCTAACCTCGTAACAAGTGTAAATATTACTACTGTCGTGTGGAACTGGAACACAACTTCTTCGAGTATTATCCTGTGCTTTTGATCGAATATTCAATTTCCGTTCGAGAGTGTGTCTGGCATCTTCTCAAGATATTCCTTGTTTGATTTTTTTCCTTTGGTAACTTATGGCAGAAGTCTAGTACCGACATAAGGACAAAAGTTCGATTTCGACCGACAGGAAAGTTTACGGACAAAACTTTGTCTGCGAAGGACATTTTAATCAAACTCGAAATTGTAACCTTTGATAAAAAAAAAGATCAGGATTGTGGTATCCATACGGTTCCCGATTTCCATACCGCACCCATATATTGTCATAAACTACTATACAACGGTTCGATATTATTGTGAAATTCACATCTGTGCGGTTGAAAGCGTTTAGATCGATTTGTCTTATGGTTAAACTATGAACCGCTGCTCGTTCTCGAGACCCATTTATCTTCGAGTTACGGAACGAACGCCTATTCCCATTGCAGATTATGTCGAAGGACAATTATGGTAATGGTGTAAGCGTGAAGTGAACACGATTTCAATTTCGATATGGGGATTTTCTCGAAAACTGTGACTACTCCCATAAAATTCAATTGCGTGTCCCATCACATGTTCTGGATGAAGAATTCAGAGAGGATACTTCCAAAGTTTCGCTTAAGGATGGCATATGAATTTCGCATTTCATAAATTTCGAATATATTTCAAAGCTGTTGAACAAACGTTAACCATGTTCTTTTCCTTTTTTAATTAATAGAAACATGGCCCCTTTCCAGGACATTTAACCAAAATAACATTTTGTAGCTACAAGTACGCGTTTTACAGCCGAGCATTACTCTGCCATAACAACTCAATGAACTCGCAATCTAGTGGCATATGACCCGAGTTAAATGTATGTAATTTGAAGGGATGTATGTAGAGTACGTTGTACGGACCTATACGCAACATCCGCCACAATGTATCGTACAGGACCATCATCCATATGCCAAATGAAAACTATGTTAAAAGCTTTTATTGTAGGAGCATCCTTTTATCCGAGGCTATGGCCTAACACTATACATACACTATACACAAAACAATGTTTCAGTGTTATTACAGCACTCTCTGAAATTAAATCATTTTAGCGCAACATTGCGAACGATTCCTGTAGACAAATCAAGGATTCTCATCTCCTTCCATCCGTTCCGAGCGCAATCTTCCATTGAAAAATGTGAAATTGCCTTCAGAAATATCGGAAATTGCATTCCGCTCGTACTTCGTGCCAATCAGCCTTTTAATTGTCTTGTGATTGCCTTTAGCGCATTAAATGCTCCGGCAGGACAATGCCGGAGATTTCTCGTAAGATGACAACAAGGATACGGAATTTACAGAAAATGTGACTGGCACTGTCGACTATGTCCTGTAGCTACGACAGTTTGTTGACTTTGTGCTGTTTCCACGACATGACAGTTTATAATTTAACATAAACAAGGAGACAAACGGTTGAGATCTTTTATATTGTTGTTCGGCTGGAACTGGTGTTGGTAGCTCAGGATATTGGAAAAAAATTCCAGGACTGAATTTTGATTGCAAATATGTTCTACGTATCAAAAAAAGGATAAATATTCCTGATGAAAATCGTGAAAATATATGCATTCCATTTTTTCTGATCACCTTTTTCGACCCCCTCCCAAACACTAATCTATGTATACAATTTTGTTCAAATAGATTACTCCTAGTTGATGTACATATACAGAGTTTCAACTTTGTAGCATACGCTGTTCTCATTTGCGACTCGCCACGAAAAGCTAGGTGTGCAGTGCTTTAAGCTTGTGTTACACTGTTCGCTTTTTCTCAGTTTTTTGCATATATTTTCGTGAAATGTATGGCGAGCTTGTAGAAAGCTCTCATTGATCATACAGTGTAACACAAGCTTAAAGCACTGCACACCTAGCTTTTCGCGGCGAGTCGCCACTGGCTGTTCTATAGTTAAAAAAAACCTTCTTACCCTATAAAAAATTATATTTTTCAATATGCCCTATGTGTATCAATATGCCATATGTGTAGTGTTCTGTAGTTGAATCTAAATATCAATGTTACAGCTTTTTATCATTATAGGTTCTTGCGATATAAAAATCAGAGCTTTTTCCTTTTCCACCTGCCACACCCTTTCCCGCAGAATTTTTATTTTATGCTAGGGGTCCCTTACGCCTACTTCTGGTAAAAATTTTAAACATCTACATGTCTTACACTGTTCTTGAGATATGAGACTTGAATTTTTAAAAAAAAATCTTTTCCCCTTCACTTTCATACTTCTCCGCCTCTTTTAAAGAATTTACTTTTAGCAGACTTTGTTTATCAACCTTTATACACAAATTAAATTTCTTTTGTCTAGTGCAATTGGTTCGTCAGATATCGTAGTATAAAGTTTTTCACCCCCACTCCCTTACTCTATGGCCACCACTAAACAATTTGTTTCTGAACTATTCTCCTAGTGTAACTAAAAATGTTTCTTAAGGCCCCATTACAATTTTTTTGAAATTCGATTCAAAGTAGACCTTCTTTAAGATTTTTTTTAACATTATATTAATGAAAATGACATGTTAATTATTCAAGAAATAGGTAATATGCGTTTAAAAAACTCGAATTTACGCATTTTAACAAATGTTCAAGGGTTGTTGTTTTAATAGCATTTTTTCCAAATACAGTTTTGAATTTTTTCTCTATGTATGACCTAGTTTACATACCAGCTAATAAAGTGGTGTAATTTTATTTTGTTTTTTTTTTGTTGCCATTACCGTGAAATATTGGTAAGAATACAGTCATAAATCATCAAAATCGCATTTAACTAGCCCATGGAGCCTTAAGTTTTAACTTCGTTACATTAACTGTTCACGAGACCATGGATTTTGGAATTTATCAATCTCGGCTTTTTTGCACTTGGGACGCATTATCCCCCTCCCTCTCCACTCCTTCACCCATATCGGCAACTTTTTGCAAATGGGTCTATACTATTGAAGCTCTATACATATATGTAAATTCCACAAGTTTCAGTTTCCATACCATAAACGGTTGCTGAGATCTAGAAGCCAAAACGCTTCCCACATCTCTTCTGATCACGATTCAAAAAAAATTACACGACCTTCCATGGATTTTTCTATAAAAAGGTCGAAAACTGAGCAAACAGGACTAATAAAAATAGAAATACGCCTCTCGGTTTAAACTGTAGCGCCATAAAAGACGAATTTCTCTCATAAAGGGGACTATACATCGGCGTGCATGCTTCTCATTCATGGATGACACGGTACGGTTTGGTGCCGACCGCAAAATTCAAAATTACAGTGTAATGACGAGAAATTACATTGAACGAATTTATTAGCGATAAACAGATTATAGATTTGACCAAACCATATCGTGATTTTGGAAAAGGGCATGTTCCTAAATTTCAGAAGAACTTATTCATCAAATATATTTTAAGTTCTTATTTCTACAGATTTTCAATCAAAACAAAATTTTTCGGGGGAAGGAATTTTCTAATGAACAAATTCAGAAATTTTAATTGGACCATGTTCCTTACTCTAAAATATCCAAGATTTAGCTATACTCGTACAAATGAACAAATTGCAATTCAATGAATAGATCTGAACTGGTTGTGTTAATCTTCTCTAATTGAAAAATGTGTTCAACATGTATAAAAAAGAGGACTGAAAAAAAAACACTTTAAGGACCATTTTCGTATGTGTATAAATTCATGCTGACCGTTCACAAACATTTTCTTTTACAGCCTTCAATTGCCCTACCCAATTTTTTTTCTTCTTTTTTTTACGATTCCAACACATATTTTATTCATGGGTTACAATTCAAAGAACGATAAATTTACTAAAGCGAATGTGAGATGTTTTCTGAATGTCCTAATTTATAACACGTACATAATCCAGGGATAAAAATACGAACGATTTGGTATTCTAAGTTTTTAAAAGATATTTGTATTTAAGGATCTTCTTCAAAGGATTTCTTGGTAAGATGTGAATTAAGACGAGGCAGCTATGGATTAGTTGAATGGATGTCAGGACAGCTTAGTTCTGCTCAAGAAAGCACCGAGGGAAAACTGATGTGGTGAAATGTTTAAATTGGTCAAGATTTCCGTTCTGGAAGCCAGGACATGAAAAATTCATCTAATTTAAATAGGAGAAAAATTCTTTTGTGGATTGTAAGTATCTTCGATAATTAAACCATCTCGGAATAAGAACGGTCAAGGCATTTTTTTTTGGTTTTGGTTTAAACTACAAAATTAAACAATAAATTAAGTAATAAATACATAGTAATAAACATATAGCAGTCACGATCGACTGCAAGCCAATCGTGTGATACCCTAGATGAAATACAAAACTCCGATTTAGATTGTAGTTGGGGATGAAGTAGTATTACATGTGTGCATTTTGTATGTCCTTCCTTAAGGATTCCCATCAAAAGAAAATATTCAGCGTTTAATTTCATGTTTTGAACTCAGTCAGTCACCGAAAATTTTTTCTTTTTTGAAGGACTTTCACACGGAAGGTGCAGGAAGGACTCACTCGATTTCTTATATATTTATAATTTTTCTTGGAACCATCCACAAGAATTAATGTGTACAAAAATATCAAATTCATAGCTTCACGCGTTCAAAAGTTATGGGAAAATATTGTTGAACACGTGTCTTAAGAATTTTTTGTATGAAAGATACCGGAAGGAGTAAAAGGATTTCTCTGACTATTAACCTCGAACTTCGTTTTTACTAATTCGAAATTCGTTACTAAAAGACTATTTGATTTATAGTGAGGTTCGTAAATTAAGTGAAAACATTTTAACAGGATATTTGTATGACAGCTACACGATGGACTAATAGGATTTTCTTCAAAACCATACATTTAGCTCCAACTATTGGACAAAATAACACATATAAAATTTCAAAGACATTTCAAGGACATTTTGTATGGCAGCTACCCGAAGGAGTACGATGATTTCGCCCGTTAACGAACTTAGCCTTACAAGTTCAACCAAACACCCGGATTCAAAATTTCATGACCCTAGGTGAAGGCGTTCTTGAGTTATCGTGCTAACGGACAGACAGACGGATGGACCTCAAGCGGATTTGAGGTTTTTGGCCTCAAAAAAATAATATATAATTTTTTTTGTCCGAGTCTTGGTTCTTCTTTGGTATAATAGTAGAGTATTATACATGATTTCATCTAAAGTATAAAAAGCACTAGTAACTTGATGACTTCTTCTTCTTCTGTAAAATGGTGAGGCTCAGCCTCATTAACCTCATGTGGTAGGCATCCATATCTCCTCTACGGTTAATGTTAGGAAATTGAAACTTAAAGACGGACTCTACAGCCCGATATACTAGGAGACTAAAATTTTAAGTGGGAAGAGTGGCGAAAAATAAAATTTGTTATGTACATACATATATCTACAATTCATTAAATGGAGTTCGATAAACTAAACTTTTAAAGGGGTGATGGGTCATGGAAGTGGGGAGGATTTTTCTCGAATCTTTAGCTCAGTTCTGTAACTTATGAGTGAGAAATTACTCACCAAAAAGTCAAAATGCGGACGAATAAATGCAGTTTTCTCACTATATTCTCACCAAATAAGAAATGAAAGATTGCCAAATGCGTAGTTAAGTACGGTGTTTTCTCATTTGGTGAGAATACAGAGAGAAAACTGCATTAGTTCGTCCTCATTTTGACTTTTTGGTGAGAAATTTCTCACTCATAAGTTACAGAATTGAGCTACTTATCTCAATTACCTCAATCGTTCAATTCTCGCACCCAGAACTGATGAATATTGTACTGTTCTGCCATCTCCTTTAGAGATAATCGATATTCGGCGGCAACCCTTGATGCTATTCGATATTGAACTTCCTGGAGATGTTAAATATTGTTACAGTTTTCACGAATTTTGACAAATCTGTTGAGGATAATGAGATTGAATACACATTTACTTTTATGGGCATTATATTCCTACTCAAATTCATTATTTGAGCCGTTGTATTTGAAAGTGGAATAAGTCCATTTTTTCATACATTGGAATATTTAAGGTTTTCCGTTTGAAATAATTTAAAAATATTGGGATACTTTAATATAATTCTAGTGATGTATTAAAACTATAAACCTGTTAAATTTTATTATGCAATAATAATTGTAAAAATTGTTAAAGACCACCCACTTTCAAAAATAACAATTTATAAGAAATAAAAGCAAAAATGAACAAAAGTCCTTATTTTTATTGGTATTGACTTTATTAAAATTGAAATTTTAATGTAAAAAACAATAATTAAAAATTCCATTTTTTTTTTGTCCGATGGACTTATTCCACTTTCAAAAAAGACGGCTCATTTTTTGAGTTGAAGTCTGGAACGCGTTTAGTGCTGAAATTCCATGTCCACACCATGGATCTGAATGAAACTTAAGAACAAACTCTTTCGAAAGAAATTCGAAAAAACACAATAGCAAAACCCAAATTCAATCGAAATCTATTTTAAACGTTCGGAATTCGTGTTAAACTTGGAGTAGAACCCAGTGAATTGCAAATAATTAGTGGGCATACTAGAAAATTTTCGATGAGAAAATTTCGACGGGGTAATGAAAATTGAAAAACTTTTCTCATTGAATTTTCCTCTTTTCAAGTGAAACACAACGGCCAAGCATCGAAAAGGATCACTTCATCCTCATGGTCTGTTTCTATATAGTACAGCTGAATAATTTTTTTCTTATTCGCCTTGTAATCCAGTCCACTTGTAGTGCTTCACCTAAGCGTTCGTTAACTTTATGAAAAAAGTTTTCGATTTCGAAAAGAATGCCTGAAGTTTCTTCTATTTTTTTCAACCGGACCCAATGTTTAACTTTAGCTGTTTTACAGAAAGTTTTGCCAACGCTTGCCGAGCAACTTATCTGGTTTTCCATTACCTAACAGCGCCACTTAGTAGTATGAGGAAAAACCAAAACGTTCAAAAGTTGAGCTCATTCTCCTTGAAATTTTACTTCGAAGCTATACGAAGGAGCTGCTGAACTGTATATGATAAAAAGAGGTTGAAGTCCTATCAGAGTACGAAAAGATGATGATCTAGGGATCAAAGAAATCATGCAACATAAAGTAGTCGGCGCGCAAAAGAAAAGAGTCAAAGGAAAAAGTAATGGACGTGTTTGCAGCCAGATGTTAAAATCTACATGTCTATGCAGAACATATCCATGAGTATGTTTCTCGAATGTGGGAGCAGCAGGAGAATGCGATATGAACATTTTGAACCCTTTTGTTTTAGTGTCCTGGTTGCAGAAATATAAGCGTAAATGTTTCCATTTGTCACAGCAAGGACTTTTACATTAGTCTAATTCTATAACATACTGTGCTCGAAGCAACATCAAAGCTTAGCAAGCAATCCTTAATGCCTCTGGGGTAACCTCTTACAAGTGCACTGCGGCGAATCGTTTTCACAAACGTTAGTTGTAATCTACGCGTACATGTGACAGAAAAAAATCACAGATATTTTTCTCCTAGGACTTCGTTTAACATCCCTTACACAGATTTTAATCACTCCTGGGATTTAGTATTCTGGTGGACGCAAGAAACGATTGCAATTTAATTTTTCAGCCGACTTTGATTTAAGGTTCGTGAGTGCGATTGTATCATGTAGGATATGTTGAGTGCATATAGAAATCATATAAATCGATTTATTAATGATCAGCCGACAAGACTGCAGGAATAATGTCCAAAACACTATTGCAAAATGCAGATTTTGTTTTGAACTGAATTTTAGGTCTACAAATTCAGAATTGTAAATAATTATTGTAAGTAACAAGCTACTTCCTTTTTAGTTTCAAGTTTTGTATCAAAAATGTTTCCATAAAGAGTATAAAATATGGACTTTGTAGCTCCTAGAGACTTAACATTTGCAAGGTTACACATGGGATAAATGTTAATTTTAAACTAGAAAATATTATTTTAAATAACAAATCTGCACATTCACTCCGTTTTACCCAAAAAAAAAATTCACACAAAAGAGAATGGTGATTCATAAATAAGCCATCAATGAATTATTATTTGTGAACAGAAAGTAATACTTTAATGAATTACTGGTCGTATAAAAATGGTATCTCGTCAGCAAATCAGTTTTGAGCAATCATTAATTTATGGCAATTTATAAAACATTAATGAATTATTCTGATTCGTTTTAATAATATCATAAATGAATTAAAGCCAACGAAGTAAGGAAATAAATCAATTTATATGTATACATTTGTATAAATACATTTGCTTGTTAATTAATTTAGATACTGTTTAAAAGTAATGTATGATTTATGTACGTTTCCGTTGATTTTTTCTTTCATTCTAGCCAACTGAGTAGTACGTTTAGGTCTCGGTACTAAATCTTTCAGAATTCAATCGTTTTTTTGCGAATGTTCGTAAGTTGCTTTTGTTATGGGTACTTGACTTAAAATGTTATGTCTAATAAGGATTTTAGTACCTAATTTTGCCAATAGTCTGGGAGAAACTTTATTATTTTCGGGCTTGAGCTCAGAAGCGGCCAACGTCTAAGTATATCATCAGTTGTTTCGAAATAATGAGGTTGAATAACCAAAAATTGAGAAATGGATTTGTAGGCAATTATCAAAAAAATTCGGTGGAAGTGAAAAGCGATCAAATATCTCATCAAACCTAAGATATATGTCGAAGCTTTGAAACTTGAGTTTGAAAAATAATGAAATTGACTTTTTGTCGCTTATGTAGGAAACCTTAGGTTGTAAAAATAAATTCGATGTATCATCAGATATGCAACATCCTTACACCCACTTGGGTTGAATATAAAAAAATCCTGATCGGAGTTCAAAGATATATATGAAGACAATACGAGAATTCTTATCACATTTAAAAGAAATGATGGAATTCGTGGAAACGTGAATTTGTGAAACGAGAATTTGTGAAAAGGTATACAACTCCTTTTCCACCCACTTAGGGGTCGAATTTAAAAAAGTCCTGAAAACGTTTTCTAGGTATTTATATGAAGAATCCGTAGAATAAAATTTAACTAAATATTTGGAAAGACCTAGTATATATGACGATAGTCGTGAAAATATATGCATTCCAATGTCAATGATCATTTCTTTCACCCTCTTTCCGAACGCCAATGTATGTTTAAAATTTCTTTTTGATTTAATTAACTTTTCCAGTTTATTTACATATACATACCGAGTTTAAATTTTCTAGCAGATGCCGTTCTATAGTTAGGAAAAACAACCCTTACCCCGTAAAATACTACCCTATATGAAATTATATTTTTAGCTTTTTTAGGTTCTCGATTTATAAAAATTCGAACATTTTCCTTTTCACCCTCTCCCACTCTCACTCTCTACATCCGCACACCCAAAAATTTTTTCCTCTATAAGACTTACTTGGTGTAACAATTTTAAGCATTAGAAAAATTCTTATCACTCCACTATCATGTTTCACCGGCTCCTAGAAAAAAATTACTCTCAGCAAACTTCATTTGTCAACCTTTATACAGAAACCGAATTGTATTTGTCTAGTGCAATTGGTTCGTGAGATATCGTAATCTAAAGATTTTCCACCCCACCTCAGTACTCCACAGCCACTCAAAACTTATTTTTCTGATCTACTCTTCTAGTATATCTTGAAATGTTTCTTAAGTTTTAACTTCGTGACTTTAACCGTTTAGGATATATGGATTTAATATTGTCCCCATCTCGGCTTTTTTTCGTTTTGGAAGCATTATTTTTACCCCCACTACCACATCCCTTCACAAATATCGGCCATTTTGTTAATGGGTCTACTATTAAAGCTCTATATATATATAGACTGAATTGCTCGTGTAAGCACTTATTCTTGCATTGATCGATATTGGTCAATATTGCACATTCCAATTTTCAGTCTCCTAGCATAAGTGGTTGCTGAGATCTAGAAATTAAAACAAAAACGCTTCCCATAACTTCCCTTATCACGTTTCCAATGAAATTGAAATGAGCAATATTGACCAATATCAATCAATTCAACAATAAGTGCTTACACGAGCAATTCAGTCTATGAACAACTCAAAAGTAAAATTGAGAAGCCAATCAAAAATTTTAAACATGGAAATATTTGAATTCTAAGCCATTACAAAATGGAAAATAAAAAATAAATACAAAATTCAAAATTCAAAACAAAAGTTGACAATTGAATCATCGAACAAGGACAACTGCTCGGATATTTCCAAGTCAGTGGATACCATATACAGCGACTATAGTTCGAACAACACCAGAAATCTGTGGAAACATTGCTGCATTGCCAAAATGTTGCCGCATTGCCAAAATATTGCCGCAACTAGCATGATATTGCCCTATATAGCTCCATTAATCGCTCCACTAATTTTGACAATATTCGTCGGGCAATTATTTGCTTCAAAAATTGCTCGTGTACGAGTACTTAGTACATATTGTTGCTCAATATTTAACTAAACTTAAAATAAAGTGTTGTACTTTAAATTTAAAAAAAAGGAAATTGTTGAATGTAACGACGAGAAACAGGATCAGTCCAAATAGTCGGCAGTAGTTTTTTATGATCAAACACATAATTCAATCAAGTTTTTTCAAAAAAAAAAAAAAACCAAAAAACTTTTTCTTATGCAACAACATTAAAGAAGAGTTTTGGAGAATTATTCAATGTAATATAAATTTTAATTGAAAGTATTGGGAATATGACAAAAATGAACCATGTCTCATTGGAATAATACAGAAATGGTTATCAAATTAGAATGTATTTATCGAACTTTGCCAAATTTTGAGTTAAAAAATCTCTCAATTGCATAAATTAAACTTGAATTAGGAGTTCGGTTAATGAATCTAAATCCAAATAATTCGTTGAAAATAATCTAAATAATTCTTTTAATTGATTTTTGCAAATTCGCTCAAACTGCTTTTTAATTGATTTCTAATTGACCAAAATTTTCACTAAAAAGACTTCGCATTGATATTTCTTGAACAGAATTTGGATTTGATGGTGTTGTTGTTGTTGTACAAACTGATCTTTAGTTATGCCTTTAACCAAAAAGTTTTCCAAATAAATTTGTGGCTAGACAGTCACCCAAAAAACATTGTTGTGATTGATGAGTGTTTTCGTTCTGGAAATTTTTGGACATAGGACAATAATAGCGATCTGTGTGTTGTTTGGAGTTACTTTGAGCAAAGAAATCTTTGAACTATCTGTTACAATAGTTTGCTTAAATGACATTTAGATTTCATTATCTTGAAGATTTTTTCTGTTTCGGTATGGAAATGCATTTATAAAATCTCATTCAAAGAAATTAACCTATATTTTTACGGCATTATTCTTCAAAAATAACTTTCCATATTGATACCATTTCCAAAATTATACTATTGATGAAGTCGTGCAACTCTCATCAATAGATGAAATCCTAGCACTTCCACACAACTCCCTTTTCCGATAACAAGAAATTAGAATGAAATTTTCCAATAACCAATAACTGATTTCCTTTTAAATAAAATTTAATACAACGTATTTCGATATCCCTTACTAATATCCCTGGGTATGTTATCACGTTTTACGTTCATTAAAACGCCCTAGCAAAAACTCATCAGCAGGAAACATGATTTCATTCGCTATCCATCCATGAGCGTCCTGGATACGGTGCTTCTACATGCAAAATCCGAATCATTGCAGTGGCAATAAGTTACGGACAGGACTCTCATATACCCACTTGCATAATACAATGACCCAAATGTGAATACCGAACGGCTTCAACCACCTGCCCCAATAATGAAATGCTCCCTATTTCGCCTTTGAAGACACACTCGAAACGTAGGTGCTTATGTTCGCATAAACATGTTCCAAGCCCGCTTCCTCTTCGCCACTTCCACGTTATTTTGGGTGCAAATTACGGCCACAATCACATCCCCCAACAAACAATAGCAGTAATACTAAGGACTACCCTTAATTCTATTCACCAGGATATACTCAAGGGCTTCATTTATTGTTCGAATCCGAGCTAATACAAAAGGGGGGTTGAATGTTAAGTGGCGGTCCTTCAACTGCGGCCTTTTGTAACTCCGTTTTCTATTCTTTGCAAATTATCCAGTGTGAAATACAAGAGGAGGTCGGCACGGCCGCCACTCCAATTGTCAAGGATACGTTTACCTTTACCCCTACTTGTATATGGTATCTACATAATGTAGACGCTGTGTACTCCTGAAATCATTCGTGCTTTACCTCGCAAGTACGTCAAGCCATCGCGAACTGATTTAGACGCGAACCTGTTCATGTGAGGTTTGTACGGTGACAAGTTACACAACGAGGATGCGAAGCGTATAGCGTGGCAGAGCGGCATTTTTCACACCAACCGTCAAGAAAATTTTCAATTTATTTGAAGAATGTTTGCCAAAGGGAAGATAAGAATCTCCCAAGCGAAATGATTTCCAAACAAAATGAACAGATTCCGTCTGAGTGGCTCGACAAAATCTCGAACGTTTCCTGAAGCGAGATTGACGCACACGCCATGGTATTTGTGTCAACACGAGCTTATAGACCCAATCTCCATCTCGAAAGCATTTTTGTAATTCTTCTGAAGGCAAGCGTCATCGGAACATGGAAGCCCCGTATGTTATACTGGAGCAGGAGCAGCATCACAAGCAAGTACATCAAGGTGTGTACGATGCACTCATATCCAGCTGGCAGCCATCGCTGCCTGTCCTATAGGAACATAGTTCCACTTCGATTGGCCCAACTCAATTCTGTATTCCATTATCCGGGATGACAACATACTCGTCCTGGATAATGAAAAACATCCGGATCTCATCCACACATCATGTCCTTATTCCCGGGATTGTCACGTTTCGCTGTATGGCGGCGCTAATTAATGCGTGAGTGCACTTTTATCGTTATAATTCGAGGGAACTTCAGTCGCGCATTCAATGCCATATCTTGACATGAATCAGTTTTTCGTCCAACAACGAATTTTCCGGGACCTCAACGCTCCATTGACGTCATACTGTAACCCCTTTGAATCTGTTATTATTACGTTATAGCTGCCGAGTGCTGACCGATGTAGGTCAGCGGCCAGGATATACCCGGTTAGATATGACCAATAAATTACAAACGTGTTCAGAAAAATAAGCGGGATCTCGGTTCGCAACTACGATACTGTGGCTGTGGCAGGCTTGTATCGCCATCATATTGCTCCTGCTGGTCCTGTCCATTCGACATGGAAGTCCTTGCGTTCGACAGTGGGCTCTGAAAGGCTTTTCATGCCGAGTTAAGTCCAGGATGTTCGGGAAAACCTCTCAACTCTTTTGTATGAATGTGCATAGAGCAGAAAGGATTCCATTTGCTATTTCTATGAATTTGTTACTATGCACATCATGGCTTCCATTTGAATGCGCAATATGAGCTCTAACTCGTAATTCCATTTCAAAGGTTGCAGGGGCAAAATGTGCTAGTTGATTGGATATACGAACAATTCCAGGAATTTTTTTCCTGAAAAGGGAAGTACCTGAAGGTTCGCTTTAAATGAGGATTCAAATTCTCCGGGAGTTGTTTCAGCTTAAGTGCATCATAACTAACTAACTAACTAACAATATTGTTACTTTAGGAAGCTGGAAAATGCATCTTTGGAGTTGAAATTAGCTGTTATTGCGAAGTTAGAGTGCTGTCACGTTATTGGTTGAACGAACGCTTAGCTGGCACATGGTATCAATGTATGACGTGATTTCTAATTGCAAGTTTACTGTTCACTTCTTTAAGGGGCTCCCATATAGTAGGTCATATCTGTTCTGGTCCCACTATTAATTATGTATTCTTTTACTATAGGCTGCCATTTTTTGAACACGGTGAAGAAGTACATACTACCAGCCTTCATCAGCTTCGGCCGACGTACGGTCAGAGCGATGCTCCATCAACAGCGGGCGTTTAACTGGGCTCACAACTCTACATACATTTTTGACCAAACTTTGGCTAGGCCCACACCCGCATGCATACAACCAAGACCAGTAACGAAGGGACTCAGTAACTCTGATCAGAGTCTTAATAGGTCATACAAGAATGACATATCTATACCATATCACCAGAACGCCGCTGCATGCCAGAAGCCGATGTCCTACATGCCAGAAGCCGATGTCCTACATGCCAGAAGCCGCTAACAATGCCTCACATTCTAGCAGAATGCAGATTGATGATGCAGTCCTGCAACCACTCCCCTTCTTCAACTCATAAATCATCTTCATCTCATACATTAAATATAACCATCCTACCAACTTTAATCATACCATTACTCTACATAATCTACTATTAATATTTTCATTTGCTTCATTATTATATTATTGAAAAGCCTTATTGTTGGATATTACTACTACGCTTTATTTTCTTCATTTTATCCTTGTACAATTTTATTCTGGATTTTCATTCTTATTTTTATTTTCTATTTTGTATTATATTTGCTGTTTGTTTTATTTTATTTTTGGGTTTTTACTATTGATTAGAGTTTTATAATAATACCTACTATTATTATTTCTATAATCATTTGCTTCTTTTAGTTACTATTAGGAATTAATTCTATTGCCTTTAGTATAAAAACATATCACCTTGATCAAAAAGGTTCCGGAATAACCACCGTGTGGCGATGTTCCGATTTGAGTTCTGTTCTTTTTTGTTAAGTTGGTACATCTGCTATTGACATTCTCTCTAAATCTTAGCGTCATAGCTTGACATTTGCAAAAGTTACGTAGCCAAGAGTACATCTATCTCTGTGTGTGTTGGCGATCAAGGTGGTATTTTACTCAATATCTATCATGATATTGAGTGCTGTCAATTATGTAGTTTGATTACTAATTTGAAGTTAGATTTAGGTTAGGTTAGGTTGAGAAGGGTGAACTGCAGCACTGTACCACAGTCCATTACCGAGAGATCACTGCGAAACCATTGTGGTCCCGTCGTATAAAACCGGGCTCAAGACTACTGACTCCAAGTATTGCTCTTCCTTATGAAGAGGTCAAGGAGAATTTCCCCGAGTACCGATAGTTAAGTCTGATTTAAGTTGAATTATGCTTATATTATCTTATGCTATGGATACACTGCTAGTATACAAATCGTGGTATTCAATCATAGTATTGAAACTAGCTGCACATGATACACTGCACAATTGGTTTTTTTTTTTTTTTTTTAAGGATACTGAACTGGACTTTGGTGGTTAGCCTTTAATACACTGGTAGTGTGCAATTCAGTTAGCTTAGGGATGGGAGGTCAGAAATCGGGCCGGGTATGGCAGTGTACTAGTTGGTGTTAATAATTTTGAGTGCTGTTTGGCTTTTTGATATGATCTACCAGCACCGCAATGGTGCCTATAACAAAAAACTACTGTCTGGTATCTCTGATGGTGTTAGTGAATCTGATAAGAATGTCAACAGAATTCATCTGCTCAGTATTAAATCCTTTAGTAGTGATCCCTATTAAACATTCCGCACTGTTCACTATTTATATCAATAATTTCAAAGCCAACAGCAACTGAATAAATTCTTATAAATAATTTATGCGTAGAGTGGGAATTAAACTCACGACATCGCGTTAACAAGCCTAGTACGCTACCGCTGATTTGACAGTATCTGGTATAAGCAAACAAAGACATTCAGTTGCGATACTCGCCACACAATTGAGGAATGGCACAACTATCAGTAAAATGCATAGTATACAAGGTAAAATTATCGACTTTGTATACCATGAAACAGGTTCAATACCAGTTCGTTTATCTAGTATATGCATAGTATTGGGTGATACACTGCTGGTATTGACAATATTATGATATCAATACAATGGTACTAGCTTTTATCCATTGCCTTATAAATGGATAATAATAGTTAATTTGATTTAAGCAAACCTTAATCATTAATGTGTATAATTTTAACTAATTGCTTTAGACATGCGTTCTACTTTGCCTTAACGCTTTCCTGATTATCTTAATATCGATACTTTATAGTCATATAAGCCATCCGTAGTCATATAAGCCATCCGTACCTACTCAAATTTCGCGAGATTTCAGTAAATCATCCTTCGCAAAATAGATGCTTCGAGTGTTCAAATCTCTTGCATCAAATCTGGGTGTTCCGCATGAAGATAACCCAAAAACTTACCGAACAATTGCAGAATTTTTTCAATAAAATCTACACCGCATCTTGATATTATTTGGACTGACATTGGCCTCGTATACACCGGTATTAACATAGTCTGTACTAACAGTAAAGCCGTATTATGAAGCGGTGTAAACGTGTGGTATTAAGTTAGTCCAGTTCCATTGTAGATTAGAACTAAATTAAACCGAGCACAGTTGAAATGGCATTATGGAAACACTAAACTTCCACTATTTTAGCATTTTCACAGATGGCGCGCTGTGTTAAATTCAATTTGCAGCAGGTATCTGAAACCCAATAGTTTAGAATAGTCGCGAGAAAGCAATACAGTTTTTACGGAAATTTCAGAAAGACAGCATGTTCAAAATTATTGAAAAAGCCTTTATATTCCTGTGAATTTTCTATAGAGTTTCATTACATAACAGTAAAGGGAAACTACGCGTAGCTATGCCTATGCCTATACAGTTTATCCAAGGTATTTACCAATAGGGTTGTTAGCCCTGCTGAACTCAATTGGAATATCTCAATTGGATCTGTTCGACATGTGACATTTCACCTGCATGTCAACATCAAAGTTAATGCACTTCGCTTTAAACATCAAGCAAAGTGCATTAACTTAGTACGCTCAGGCGGTTTAAACGGCAATGGTATTAACTTCATACCGAGAACAGTTTAATACATATTAACGATTGCGGTATATACGAGGCCATTGTCTTCAAACACGCTCTTTCGAGGGCAACTAGAAAGAATTCACTAGACATTGAGATCATTTCTTGAGCAATCCAGAGAAAAACATTTTAGAACTTCCACTGGGTTTGAATCTATAAGGAAGACGTAGAGCCGGTAGTCCTAGATACAGGTTACAGGTAAAGACTATCACCCTGGATCGCTAATGGACCATGATTTCTGCCTTATACTTCATCGTGGCCTGACATGAACTCAGGTGTAACCTAGATTTAGAAATAAATTCTACCCTGACAGTTTGTATTTCACAAAAGCTAGGATAGTCTTTGCTATAAGTCGGAGTAAAACCGAAAAATGAACAACAAAAAAGTTGTACAGCTAAAAAAAAAAGTTCTACAACTAAAAACACATTTAAGGATTCCAACCTACAAGCAAATCGAAATGTTTGAAAGTGGGTTTTAAAAAACCAAAATGTTAAAAATATTTTGAAATTTGCCTTCGTAGCTTCGCTTAGTTTCATAAATTAATCCAATAAATCGATAGTCATCAAGTGGATTTGTATAAAACACCTTAAATTATAAACTGCATCGTGCCAGTGCTCCATTTCCGTAATTTACTTACCGATAATTTCCCAACGAAACTTGCCTCGTCTTCGACATTATTCTCTTCAGCTCGAAGTTCACTGAGCTCCGTAGCTAGACAAGATTTATACGTCTTCTCCCACGACATTCATCAGCATTTTGTTAGTTGAAAGGCCACAATCAGTGGATTCCCCGACGTCAGCTTCATACATGCCCTGAGGAAATCAAACACCGACATTCCTTCCACCGTTACCACCGCTCCCCAAGAACGGCAAGGACTTTCTTTTGGTAATCCTTTCGGAGTGGTGGCAGTAGTGACGTTTTTGTAGCATAGCTGTTGGATGATGTTGGTGAATCTTTTGTCATCTGCAGGCAAGGACAAAAACGTCTACAGATTTTTCTGTGTGTTTTTTCGCTTTAGGATTTTTACCTTATTTGTATTTATTAAACAAGATGAGTTTTGTATGGTGAATTATTTATCAGACGATTAATTTAAAGTATTTAAAAATACATTTTAAAGCCGACTAATTGTGGCATTGTATTGGGGAAGAACGTGCTAGAAGATCTATTGAACGTGGACGCAATCAACGGATTGAAAGTACCAAAAACTTGGCAATGAAAAGTACGAAATTGAGAGGAGATTCAATTGCCCTAAATCATATCTTGACTAACAAATCTAAAATAAAATATGGCAATATTGGAATTCCAAGCCATTACAACGCAAACCTTGACAAATAAATGCGAAATTCAAAAGAAAACTTGGCAATTGAATCACCGAACGAGAACAATGCTCAGAATATTCCAAGTCAGTGGAAATACAACAACAATAACTATACAATACGAGCAATCTATGAAAACATTGCCACATTGCTCAAATATTGCCGCAACTAGCATGATATTGTCCTGTATTGCTCCATTAATCGGTTCACAAGTTTGGGCAATAGTTGCCAGGCAATCAATTGCTTGAAAAATTGGTCGTGTATCTTTAGGAGTTGAAATAAAAAAAAAATAGTTTTAATGAATGCAATTCAAAATTCTCTATGTTCTCATAAATAAATTAATGCAAGCAATATCACACATCCAAATTAAAAACAAGTTTATTATGTTGCACTTTATTGAGTTCATTCAGCCAACTATCTTAAATGATTCATCTAAGTGAAGAAAATGTAAGCCAATAAGTGTTTTGTTCTTTTTCACGAATGCGAATCATGTAGATGAACCGTAAATAAATCCTTTAGGATTCCTCTTACGAGCAATCATTTCGTTTATAGAGTACATTCAGCAAACTATCTTAAATGATTCATCTAGGTGAAGAAAATGTGAGCCAATTAGTATTCTGTTTTGTTCCACGAATGTGAATCATGTACATAGATGAACCGTAAATGAATCTTTTAGATTGCTCGTAAGAGGAACCATCTCGTTGAATCGTGTTTACCATTCGTCTAAACAAACATACATTTTTTATGTGTAATATTTGTAAATTTACAGACCTACCAAGATGCTCAATATGTTAGGAGTTTGGGTTATCTTTCGATGTGATATGAGTCTGTGCAGACAGCTGAAAACTTTGAGTAAATTGACCAGTTAAAAAATTCGACTAAAAATCAGAAGCTACTCAATATGTATTTAATTGGTGTGTTACATTGAATTGCCAGTAGGCATTCCAAGCCTTTTTCTGCGTATAGAAGTCTAATCAATATCCATCTTCTTACTTCACACTCATTGGACATACTCGACTGGAAACTTTTATCCATTCATCAATGGCGCGACAATCCAAATCGGGCCCTCTGAAGTCGTCGCCTGCAATTATCTCAATCCAAAGACAGCGTCCTCCAGTTTTTCATTTTTCAGATGGCTTTGTTGCCTTCATCAACCGAGTCTTCGAATCGGTTGCGTGGATTGCTTAACTAATCATAATATTTCATGGTGAAATTATTAATTTCAATCGATTCAAAATTTATTTTTTTAGACCGATCATGATTTCCACATGCTGTATCCGGATAGTTCCAGCATTCTTGCCAACTGCCTGGGAAATACATTGCAAGAGAATTAGGAGCTTCTTTAATGGAACAAAATAGAATTAACGTCAAGAAAATCCTCCAAATCTTGTCGACCGTAAAGGAGGATGATTTCAAGAAAGATAAAAAAAAGAACCACATATTCAAACGAAAATCGAATTCAATATTATTGAATAGCTTATATTTTAGATTATGCTGCTGTAGTATTACTGTGGTATCTTCATGGATTTTTTATTTTTAGAGAGTGATATTTGTACTATACTCTATACATATATGTTTTCATAAAAAATTGTATGTAAACATATTCTTATTCATATCTCGAAATAAGTTAATACCTACATAAAAGCATAATGTGCGCCTGAAGAAAAATATAAAATAATCGATAATCTTTTATTTTTTTCCATTACATAATAACTTTTTTGATTATACATTAATAGAAGAAATTGAAGAACATTCCATAGCACTAATGTAGACACAAATTCATCATACTGATATCATTATGTGTATTAATTATTGATTACAGCGGCAGGTTTAATCGCAATGAATTTATACTTTAATGTGAGAAACAATATTAATCACATTAATTACTCTTTTCATCAATATTATGATTTCGTTCATCATTTTATACTGAGAGTGACATAGTTAATAGTAAATATAATAATGTATCTGTAATTTAATATGAAATGAATTACTGTTTTCATCGATATTATGAACACGATCATTGCAACAATGAATTTCAACATCACATCTGTTTTTGTGTGAGTATCTAATGCAGACCGAAAAATGGTGATCGCTTTTGCATAATATTAATGAATTTTTGCATCGGAGCAAAAATAATGATTTTTTCACTATGATGATGACCATTTTAATTGGTTGGATGTACCTGAGTTGAGTGTAGTTTTTGGCCACTTCCTGAGACGCACTGGTGTTACTGGCCATTCATATTAGCTCCATGCTTCTTTCTCAACGGGGCTTGCGACCTGCTATGGCTGGAAACTTAACGTTTCCCAATTAGCAATTTGTTGGCTTAAAGTTCTAATATACTCAGGCACATTTTTTAAGAAGTTTTGTATGGACGTGCAAACATCGACTTAAAAAATTTAACTGAATCCCTGGATTTCAAATTTTAACATCAAACATGAAGCGAATTTTGGTATTATTGGCCAGACCTGAAAAGAATATGGACACTTTTTCGTCTATGCATAAAAAACTTTCAAGGCAGAATTTAGGCTAGAAGGTACTCAAGATAATCAACTGCTCCAAATCTCCAGCGTGCGTAACCTTGTTCCCGCTTCAAACCTAACCCGTTCCGTATATTCTCAGAAGTTTTCAATTATCTGCTTTTCCTGCTTTATCTCTAGGCCGTTATTTTTCTAATTACCTTATGCACTTTTTCTAGTAGTTAAGCACTCATTAGGCTCTCACAGAAATTCCACTACTAAGCGGTCGTTGACATTTTTCCTTCTGCAAAACTTCACATTTACGTCCGGATTGCCAACTAAAACCAAACCTTTTTTGCATTATGAGAGTGTATTATATAGAATTTCTGTACGGAGCAATATAGGAAGTTCACCCCCCACCCCAACTCTCACTCATCCACCCCAAACAACCCTCAAAGTACTGCGACCATAAAACAGTGGTAGAAAAAAAGTCAACTGTTCGTCATTAAAATTTCCTCCCTAGACGTTAATTGAAACTGAAAATAATTAAGCAATATCGATCGGGTGGATTTGCCCAGGAAAAACTACCCCGTTTCGCGCAACAGCACGGGGGATGGAAAAAAAGTCGCGCCCATAGTGGAGTACACACAAAGAGTATGAAAGCAATACAACTGCATCATGCGAGCGAGTGCAATACTCGCAGCGTAGCCCACATCGCCATTGACGGCTTTGCCTTTCTGATTTACTGGAAAACGCTCAAAAGCCGGGAGTTTATGAAGGATGCGAAGGATACGAAGGCTGGCGGATGACTGGCGAGGGCAGCAGAAGACGACAGAGGGCCAAGGGCGAAAAAAAAATTTAATTACCTGCCGATATTGCAGCTTCGACTTCCTGGGTCGGACAAGAATTTTTTTTCGCTCGAAAAGGATCACCCTGTGAAAACGCGAACATTTGCCAGGTTTTGGCATTACTCTTATTTGCAAGGCTAGTAATTCTAGGAGGGTGGGCGCGTGAGGAATTAGGATGAGGTTATAGTGAAGGCCTCGTCTGGGTTTTGGGTGTATATGTAAAGTGGATTCGGGTAGGTCAGTCACCGAGTGCCTATGGAATTGCATCTGTACGAATTCTGACAGGATTTTCACCGGTTTTTGTGCTGTTTGTATTGCAAAGTGGAAAACTTTCAAGCTATAAGCCGTTTTATGAAATAAAATTTAAATATAAGCAGGTGCAATGCCATTTGAATAGCGCAGTAAAGCAGTTAGCTATAGTTTAAAGTCTCGAGCACGTTGTAGGTAGTACAATTTGAATGAAACGAAACAGGAAAATCTACCCAAATTACCTTTCAGATGCATCTCAAATCTGAAATCATTGGGTAAAGATATTTTTTTCCATTTAAAAATGGCTTTTCCTCATGGTTACGTTTCGACGCTTTCCAAATTTAGCGAAAATATCGACAATCAAAAATTTCTTCAGCTTTAATAATCGGCAGTTGCGCGCCAAGGGGCGGGAATAATAGGGAATTTAGTTTAGGGTGTCCCAAAATTAACGCAAGATTTGAATTAAATAGAAAACACAGTTTAAGTCCTTATATTTTTATTTTTTTTATTAAATTATAAAGTACTTAGGATAGGGTTAATTATGGAATAACACAGCGGGCAAATGGCCTCCACGAATTTGCTGGCATATGATCACTCTTTTTTCGAAATTTTCCATGACCGTTTTGAATAAAGTTGGCTGAATTTCTTTGATGCAGCGTTTACTTTCCTCCTGTAAAGCACGGTTTAGCGTCTCCAATTGATCTAGTCTCCCTAAATTTTCCAATTAATCTCTTCACAGTGGACGAAGTTAAAACACAATCAATCAATCAATATTTATTTATCCACTTATGTATAACATCTTAAGATTTATGATTTAGAGAACAGAAAAACATTGTTTTGGTATTGACGACATTAGGATACTGCGTCCTTCCTCATATGCAGAATTTCTTATTTTTCAAAGTGCACAATTATCAGAAGGGTATACAATCGAAAAATGTAAATTTTTCCATCCTTTTTTTATTCAAGAAGAATGCAGAATACAAATTTGGGATATAAAAGAGCTTAAATAGAACCAAATTCCTTTGGCACAGTTTAAGTACCTATCGGTTCATTGAATCTCAGACTTTCATCCACTGTCTGAACACCAACGTCCGAAAAGATACAATGGCTACCCTCAGGTCTAGCTGAGTGGGGTACGACAAAGCCTTAAAAGAAACAAACGTGCAAACATTCTTATTTGTCAAACACAAAGAATGGTCTTTGGACCATCGAATTTGGTCTTATTTTTCCCCATTTTTTTTTCTCTCGAGTTGTTACGTACACATTCTTCAGATCCCTTCACCCACTTGGGGGTGAAGTGATTTCCATTTGAAGCGACATAAGATGCCCTTGTTTACCTGACGGGGGGATTTTCAAAAGTCCACTTACGGTTCAAATGGGTCCTTCCCAGAATTGAATTGAAACTTTTTAAATCGAATGCCAGCTATGTAGCTTCTATTTCTGGGAAAGAGGATCTTACAGGTTTCTCTATCGAGTTTATCGCTGGATTAAAATTGAATTTCATTGGACTATTTTGGCAATCTTTCGGATACCATCCTTGATTAAGGTTTTGAATGTTATCAAAGCGTGACTTGAATTCGAGCTTCATCCATTCGAAATGGCGTGATTGTATTCAATTAAATGCATTCAGCACTCTAATTAAGATTAAGCCGAGAGTAGAAAAGTTTTCAGCGCAAAACAGCCGAAAGGCAAATCTTCAATGAAGTAATTAAAATTCCATTAAAGTTCGCTTCGAAAGCCAGGAAAACATCATCGCTGTGGGTACACGGCAAATATACACACCTTCTGCGGAATTAATTTGTAGTTAAAGGCATCTGCGTGGCACAAAATTATATTCGCTGTGAATGCCACGCCTGGCTTTGGCACAACGATATACAGTGCAAACTGGAGGGAAGGAGCATAGTGCCATTGGAGACGACATCGCTAAATATCCTTAATGACGTCGGTTCCATCTGTGTGCATGTAAACAGTATAATTTTTGGCTTAAAGGCGATATTATGATCTATTTTTGTGACATCCTGCACAGAATCAACTCCTCGAGCAGCTAATTATGGTAATTTGTTTCAATTGCACTCAAAGATTATCTAGGAGGCAGCTAATTAGATGGGTAAGAAGAGCACTTTTTTATCGAATCCGAACATTAGTAAATGAAATCTTAAGCTTCGTGGGAAGAATCTTTTCTGGAACTAGACTTCCACTGAACAAGACCTGGCATATACTTGTATATACTGATACTAGCTAGCCAATTTTCAATATCATCTTTCTTCCGTGAAAACGCCACATAATTAAGATTGAAGCGGTAACATGACGTGTAACAATGCAATAGACGGCACAATAAGCCTCAAGCGACTTTGAAAGGCGACATCGTGTAGCAATACTCGAAAAACGTGTATGTAGTCTGGGTGGCTTAAGAGCCACCCAGTGGTAGAGCACTTGTCTTCGGTGCACCTGGTACCAGGTTCAAATCTGTTTGGCGACAAGTAATTTTCGAAAATGGTATTGGTTGCCGGACTACCAGTTCACTCAGCTCTTAATGAGTTCCTGAGTTAAAATCGGAGTAATAATCACGGACGAGCATGTAGCTGACCACATCACCTCCTAGTGTTCCGTTGGACAAGTAATGAAGTAACTTAAGCATTACTTCTAACATTACTTATGAACTATTTTGTATACCTACATTGGCATACCTTTTGAAATTCCGAAGATTAGCAGAAATTATTCCATTATTTTCAAGGTACGACCATATTCGTTTTCAGACTTACGACTCCAGAGAAAGCATGAAACTCTAAAAGACTTCAGCATTTCCTTAACAGAACAATGAATCCCTTTTTGCTGGACATTGATAAACCTAATTTTTTTCACCCTATAGGCATCTCGGATCCTTCTTAAGAAAATTCAAACCTTTATCTTGACAAAAGTACAAAGAAAGGAAAAAAATACTTACTTACTTACTTACGATAGCGCTACAGTCCAAATCAGACATTGATTTCAAGAATGTGCCGCCTCCAGCCTTCTCAGTTCAGAGACCGCGTCCTCCAGTTTCTGAATCTTAGCAGTGATTTGCTGTCTGCGTCGATAGAATCCTTCCAGCGCTTTCGTGGTTTTCCAAATGGTCTTTGTCGATTTAAAAAAAATACTTACAGTGACATTATGTCCTGAATCCTATAAATAAAAAATTATTAATTTCTTCTAAAATTCTTATGTCGCTTTTTGGCAACCTAATGCTATGTACAGACTACGAGATTCACGGGTTTAATTGAGTTAAATGCGCTGAAAACACTTCCCGAAGGCGATTACGAAAACACGTAGCTACGACGCGTTTAATCGAAAATATGCACTGCGACTCTGGCGGAAATCGAAGTAAACTTTGGAAGAAATTTTATAATGCGATAGAAATTCAATTTTGTGCTTGTCCAACGACTGCATTAGCTAATAAATTCACTTTTTTTACTGCCATGCAAACACATTTGTTTTAAACAATTTACACACCATAAATTGGGTAATGAAACACAGCTGAATATCTACTTGTCAGAAAAACTTACGTCAAGCTGTCAGGTATCAAAATAAAACCAGTTGCCTAGTGTGAACACAACTTTTTTGGGACATTAATTTTGCCTACTTAAACACCTATTTTAAACACATTTAAAATGCATAGTCTGAACATAGCATAATACCCTGTACAGACTATGCGTTTTAAACGCGTTTTAATCGGTAAGTTGCACGGGTTAAAAAAGTAGTGTTCAGAGTAGGCAACTCGTTTTATTTTAATACATAATAGGTTGATGTGATTTGTTTTGACAAGTAGATATTCAGCTGGATTTCATTAGCAAATTTATGCCTTCTAAGTTGTCTGCGACAAATTAGTTTGTATAGCTGGAATGAAAAGGAATTTTTCAACTAATACAGTCGTTGCACGAGCACAAAACTGAATTTATGCAGCATTAAATTGTTTTTTTTTTCCAAAGTTTAATTCGATTTCCGCGAGGGTCGCATTACATGTTTTTGGTTAATCGCATTGTAGTTACGTGTTTTCGGAGATTCGAGTATGTTGATACAAAAAAAACACATATTAAGAAATGTAAAAAAAGGTTCGGGTCCAACAAAAAGTGATGATATTCACAGAGTCGGCTTTCTTTCTATTAAATATTTCCACTTACGTTTGTATACAAATTTTTGATATTAATTTTCTCAGGAAACTCAACAATTTACATATAAAATTACATTTCACCTTGACAATCGAACAATGTCTTAAATACCGGAAGAACTAAATTTTCATAAAAATCATAATCATAAAAATGGAACATTTAAATCTTACTCGCTTTTATACCACTGACATATTTAGGCCTATTCAGGACCGAGTCACAAGTGACAAAGTAGGTCGAGAGTCTCAATTTTGTATGAATTTTGATTTAATTGAGACTTTTTTTGATAAGAGACTCTGATCCTGACTGGCATAGTATCGAACAAAAGGATTTATTTCACTCTGCTTCGAAAATACCTTTTAGTTCGATTTTGTTTCGCCGGAAAACAATACTACTTTTAAATGTAATACAGTTGGTAATGGTTTGGTTTTTTACGAAGCCTGAAGCTCAAGATACTTTCAGATTATCTCATCCCATCATTTATGAAAGAAAAATTGTTGAAATCGAAAAATTTAAATTATGTTACAAAACAACAATCAAACTTTATGACCCGATGTCATAATTCTCGTTATCCCTATAATGACAATAACGCGATATAAAAATAATCACAACGTGAAAAATGGACAGATATCTTTCAAGTAATTAACGCTGCCAGTCACGATTCCTCTGGAAATTATCTCTTTGGTTCGGATTATCTCAATTTCAACGGTGGAAATGATTTAAGAAAACTTTACTTATAAACTCGAAATTATCCCAAGCGAAAATAAGGCAACCGACGCAATCAAAACTTTAAACAGAAAAAAAAGTTTACATCGAACAGATATTTACTTGCCATTCTTGGCAGGTGAGTGCTAAATTAAATTAAGATGGTGACGCTGTTGGAAGACGTTTTCACGTGGAAAGTTCAGAAGTAAATCGGTAAAGTTTCCTCAACTTCACGCTTCAAGTGCTGCTATGGCTCGAGTGAAATTTCTTTTCAAATCGAAAAAAAAAGTTTGATGTCAGATGGGTGTCGATGTTTATGTCATTTTTGAAACAAACATTATTTACTCGTTTATTTACAGAAGAAAGTTGTAAGAAATCCGATTCAAGGAAACGATTTGGTCGGGCCAAGACAGTTTTCAATTTTCGAGTTAGGTTTTATGTGTGACTTACTGAACGAGTGAGTGCGGTGGAGATAGTTTCGTACGATTATCTGAAAGAAAAACCATAGTGTATATAACCAACCAAATATAGAAACGTCCTTTTTGGTGGAAGGCCAAGAAGTTGTTAGAATCGGGAAGTAATTAAGGATTAATATTAGTTTATTTAATTAGATATCTCAATTAAGGGTCTCAATAGTAAAAATACTGATTTATCGTCTGATCATGTCGTTGTTCTTCGAGTTATCGTCTTCTAGCTGGTCAAAAAAAAAATTTAAAATATGGAAAAAATTTGCTGTGGTTGGTGCTTGGTTATATCGACTAATACTTCTTCTCAGTCTTGATACCGAACGCAACAAAACTAGGTGAACATGTGAACACCACACTTATAACTTCATCCCTTTGAACTTTATTTAGTCTAAACCAGGGGGTCGAAGCAGTGGTACTAAAAGGAGGGTATCTTGTTTTATAGTATAGTACATACATACCAACTGATTATTTTATTTTATTTTAATTCAGAAACATGAAAAAGGATCTACGGTGATAGAAGTTCTAGAACGATCAACAAGTCCATTCTGTGAATTTAGCCCACACTATACAAATATTTGAATTAAGTTATCGTGCGTTCGGACGGACCGACGGTTTTTGAACACAACTGAACAACAAATATAATAATACACAACTTGTTTTCGTCCGAGACTCCCTTCTAAGCTCGCTTAAACTTAAAGATATAGTCAAGAGTAAGACCAAATATTCTGTATACCTAAATATAAAAGAGCAAGATTCATCCTAATGTAAATTACATAGGTATTCGTCATATTAATTAAACTTAATTCTTCGTATCTACTAATTCAAATACCTTATATCAGGTGAACATCCTGCACTCGAATAAAATTCAAGGGATGCATAGCCCGGACATTTTGTAACGCCATATGAAATACTAATCAATACTTGTGCTATATTTCGCATTAATTAATGGGAACAGTGCCACTAGGCGTTTGAACGTGTCAGTAACATGAGAACCAAAATTGGGGATGAATCGGTCACAGCCGTGTTGTGTATGCGTCTGGCTCCATATGTATTCTTCGAAATTCACCATCCCCATCATATATCTATTATTCATGACTTTCTGGGGATGTGTATGTGAATGAGGATTTCATCGAATATTCACTGACCTAAATAAAGTACACGCACATTATGGCCAACAAGATGAAAACTGAAGGGTGAGCTTGGTATCCAACAGTTATGAAATGCTAATTGTTCTGTTTGAGCAGTTGTACTAAATAATTGATCGGCATTTAATTGCACTCAATTTTGTATTGTCTACATGTTCAACTCATACATTGTGCACATATCACACATGGATGTTTTACTATTGGTCGAAATTATTGTCAATTCAAATGCTTTTGTAATATTAAACTAATATGATGTAAGTACATACGATATGTAACCTAATCCATTGTTCAAATAAGGGTGAGTTTCTGTTAATGATATGGTTAATTATATAATAAATTAAGTTTTTAATAATTTAATTTATAATGATGTAGAACAAGTGAAAAAATTCCGTCTACATCATTCAGCAACAAGTTTTCTTGAAGTCGGCTCTAAACTTGTTCCATTATTGCAAATAAGAAATTTATAATGATTAGATGAAAAAATCTCTGCCAACAGTCTGGGCGCAACTTAATTATTTTTCGGTAGATGTTTGGAACGCGTTCAATTCTGAGATGCGGTGTAGGTTACCATGTGACTGAAAAACTAACAAAAAGTTTGGCAAGTGGTTAGAATAGGAACGCGCTGGAATATTTACGCCGCTGCAACAAATAACTAATGAATTACATAAGTGGGTCATATTCTAGGATGTAGTCTAGAGGTTGAAAAAGGAAAAAAACTAGAAAATTAATGAGATTATTAAACAAGCCCGTGGAAGTGAAAAGAAATTTGATACCTGATCAGATCAGAGAGATATGGCAGAATTCATGTAAAAGCATACAATCGCTTTACACCCACTTAGGGGTCGAATTTCAAAAAATCTTGAAAACACTTTCTAGGCATTCATGTGAAGAATCCGTAGAATAAGAACGAATTCAATATTTCAGAAGAGCTAGTAGAAATGACGAAAATCGTTAAAATATATGCATTCAATTTTCACTGATCAATGTTTTACCACCCTTCCGAACACCAATGGATATTCGAATCTTTTTCTCATCAAAATTCCTTTCTAGTTAATTTGCATATACACACCGAGTTTCAACTTGCTAGCATAAGCTGTTTTATGGTTAGGAAAAACACCCCCCACCCTCATACCATACTCTCCCTATACAAAATTATATTTTTCCAACATGCCACTACTATAGTTCTATTTAAATATCAATCTTAACTTTATGTCATTATAGGTTCTCGAGATATAAAAATCAGAACCCTTTCCTTTCCACCCTCCCCCACTCTCACCCTCTACAACCACACACTCAGAATGTTTGCTTCTCCTAGAGGTCAATTATCCCAACGTTTAGTAAGAATTTTAAGAATTTATCTTACACGGTTCTTAAGATATGAAACGAGAATTTTTCGAAAAATTCTTATCCTCTCCACTTGCATGCTCCACTGCCCCCTTAAAAAATTTTTACTTTCAGCAGACTCCATTTATCAACCTTTACTCACAAACAAAATTTTATATTTCTGTGTAATTGGTTCGTCAGATATCGTAATCTACTACTCATAAATTTGATTCCAAACTATTCTCCCAGAATACCTACAGATACTCATTAAGTTTCAATTTTGTGGCATTAACTGTTTAGGAAATATGGACTTTAGAATGTATCGATCTCGGCTTTTTCGTGTTTCGGACGCAATATTTTTTTTTATTTTTTTCTCTCACTTCCCCCTAAACCCCCCCCCCCCCTTTCAAAATATGGTCACTTTCAGGGGCCTACCCAATCTATTCATAAAAAAAATTTAATTTAATAGCTTAAAGGGTTTGGGAGCTATAGGAGCCTTCAAACGTTTTTGCGTACACCGGTAGATATACGGCGTACGCCTCGGCCGTACGGCATGCGGCATACGGCGGACAGACGGACTGAAATTTTTTATCGCATTTTTCGTATCTATTAGTCATGAAACGTGTAAAAAATATTTTTCAGAGTACCAAATTTTTTTTTAAATCGATAACAATACCGTTATATTAAAATAACAAAGTAAAATAGCAACCACTTTCTTTAGTGAATTGCATTTATTGAAAAACAATTCTTTTCCACAAGAATTGAGCGTGCCTTATTGAAATCATGATTTTCCGAAAAACATCAAGGATCCAACTTTCTTAAGAAATCAATTTCATGGAATTGAAGGCTTTCATCGCTTTCTATTCGAATAATGCAAACAAAAATCGAATTAAAGTTGGAAGCAATTCGGGCGTACTGGCAGTGTGTTCGATTCATCGACTTTGAAATTTATCCGACAATAATTGTGTAATTATATGCGCAGTTATTTCATTTTTGCATGCACCATTTATTCGAACAAGGACTTGTAAAATTTCACATTATCCTGAACAGATGATGCCTGTTTGTGAACATTTTAGTTCATAATTTTAAAAATCTTCACATCACTAAGTGCAACTCAGAAAAAAAACAACAATTATGCGAAAATTGTAAAAACATATTTTTGTGATATACAGAATTTTTTTTTGATCCACTGTAAATTTATGGAACACTCTCGAAATTTTCCGAATAAAGGATAAAAGATTCTAGCAGAGCAAATAATAGTCTATACACACGAGAAAAATAGTGAAGAGCCGTTAAGGTGAATGCTTACCTGCGCAATTGGGCAAATAGCCGGAAACATTGCACAGAATTTCCAGGATATGCTAATGGATGCATGCAGCAGCATTCAGGATATGCCCTAACCTACTCTACACATTCACGACCATACACACGAATATTTCGAGCTGGATTCAATTGAAAAGGGATCCTGGTGAATCTACCTACGCCATGATTTCATTTGATTAATACGAATACACAGGTACATTTGATCATTACGAAAACAAATGATTACTAAATGTATGAAAGGTCGGATGTTTGGATGCTGCGATCCATAGGGATATGAGAATATAGTAAAACACTTACGTTGCAGTTGCCGATAGTTAGATTTGTACAGCCGAATACTAACATGAGTTTCATGAAGTGCTCTTTTAGATTTAGCCTAGTGCATTATATGATAATAAAAACTCTGCTTGCGATAGGCTTAATTTGCGGATAACTTCGAAACGTTTTCAATAGTTTTAATTACTTGCATTCAACAAATGTCAATTATGATTATCAATAAAGTGTAAGCTTTTCCGTTTAGTTGGCTCCAATTTTTAATTTTTTTAAAGTTTTAATCACTAACCGCTTTGGATAGAAACCTGAAAATATCTGCATTAGTGCACACTATGCAGAATAAATGTAAAAACGGGAGTGGGGTTTTTTCCTCCAGTTCAAGAACGTTTTATGTTGACTCAGTTTGTTTATTCAGATTTGTTAGAAAGTTATTTAAAAACAAAAACGGTTTTTTCGAAGGTTGAAGCATTAACGTGCCAAGTTGGTTAAACAAATTTTAAGTGAAAATGGGGTGTACCTATAGGTTTTCACGAATTTCATCATATCATAACAATTTCTTTTCTTCTTTTCGTTCGCCGAATAGTTTTAGGTTATGTTGTTAAAGCAACATCTGTCGAATTTGGCGTGAATTGTTCAGTTGTGTATGTGAAATAACCATGGAAGGTTATAGCGTTAAACAGCGTGTGCAAATCATCAAATCTTATTTACAAAATCAGAGCTCCGTTCAAAAAACGTTCCGCGCATTTTGAGATTTTTAACGACGAGGCACATTCCTCGATAAATGAAAGTTTGAACAAACAAATTTGTCGGATTTGGGACGATACCAATCCACAAGAGACACTCCACAACCGAATCCATCCCTAGAAAGTCTCTACTTGTAAAGCTAGTATTACACTGTATACCAGGCGTTCAAATATTTGACCATTTTCCCTGTCAAATGCTGTCTGGTAGTGTAATGGTCAAATCTGTTTGACAAAATTTTCCATTTGACCGTTTGACAATCAATCTGACCACATTTGACCATTTGCGATTTTTGGAAAAACAATTGTGTCAAATGCGTCAAATAGGAATTGTCACTCGTGAAAATTGTTTGTGGCAATCAGTTAAACAAATAGCAATAATTATATAATTAATTATTTCAAGTATTGCAGTTCGGTTTTTTTGAACATTTGAACATTATAGTCAGAATTTCGTCCCGACCTGATAGCGTTTGACCGTTTGACACGAAGAGAAAATTTTACAATTTTGTCAAATGTGTCAGATAGTGTAATATCGCAATCGGGCAGCGTGCCAAATGGATATTTCGCATGAAATTCAGTCAAATTTTTCTGGTCAAATTTTTCTAATCAAATTTTTCCGGTCAAATATTTAACCTCCTGGCATACAGTGCAATACTAGCTTTAGGGATTTTGATTTGGCGAAATCATCGGTCCTAATTTCATCCAATCTATGCTATTGCCTATCGGGTATGCTATTACCTATCGGATATTAGAAGCACTGTGTCGTGTAGCGTTATCAGACTCAGAGAATCTCGGGCTGGTATGCCGAGCCTTCCAATGACGAAACAGCTCCTTCGGACCTAGTCCAACACAATCTTATAAAAAACTGGCCTCTCCAGTGAAGTTTCCAAAATTGTCATGTTCTCTAGGACAGCGAATTATCAACAGTCGGGGATTTCGTGTTGGAGTTTCACTCCACTGACACCAGAAAAACAACTAACATTTAATCTTAATAGCTTCAATGGTAGCTTATCATGAAAACCAAGTAATCAAAAACATTATATTCCTTACTTAATGCCATAAAATATTATTTCAAATAAAAGAAGAATTTTGTGGATATCTCACAGACAACTTGTTTTATTTACATTTAAAAATTGAACGTCCTTGTTGAAAGGCCCTTTGTAAGCGCCTAGAACTCAGGATTTTTGATGGTCAACCCCTAGGGAAAAAGACTTTTAAGAAACATTTTAAAGCTGATGTACTTGCATGGAAACATCTGATCGTATCAGATTGTAAATAATGCCCAATGCCCATAACCAGGATTGAAACGAACCACGTACCCATTTCCAGTACCTTTCACCTAAAAGTCCTTGAATATTAGATGTTTCTATTCGCTTAACTCTTAGAGCTTAACTTCACGAGAACATGGCCAACTATAAAGCTCAGGAAATAATAGATTCAAAATTAAAAATTAAAAACGGTTTTCTCTTTCGTGTATTTCATACAGATGTCCTTAAATAATAATTGTATAACAACTTCAGAACCTGGTAAGGATAAAAGTTGAAATTTTCGGAAAAAAATTTGTACTACCTATATGACTGAGTTGTGCAGCAGAAGAGTGTGGGGCACACAATTCACATTTAAATGCAAATTTTATTAGGTACTATCGATACCCATAATAGAATTGCATCTTGTCCTACAAACGACTTAATTCGGTTGGGTATGTACCAAATTCGATTGCAACAATAGATTCTGTCGGTGCATATTTTTGCTGCACCGACAGAATTGTCGCCATTCGAAAGTTTTTTAAGAACTTCTTTTATATGTTAAGCTCCATTAGCTGTCAAAGCAATTGGTTGCTACATGCAGTACCTTCCAATGAGTATAGCATACTACCACTGTAAGGACCATACTCAATTTAAGAAGTAAGACGTTGGCAATTCCGAGAACTTGTACTTAACCAGATCGATTCTATGAAATTTTCTTGCGTGCTCAATAATTTAATCATTCCGAAATAATATTGTTAGTAAACAATTTTGGGCTTTCATCATGCTATCTGTTCCCTAAACGATTGTGATTTTGGACACGGTAATCGAAAAGAAGCATACGAAATGTTTCTTACATTCGATAAGCAATCGAGGTTCGTGTTAACAAAACATCCAGAAAAAATTGAGATAGCGATGATTTATTAAGTCCATCAATCTTTAGAAGAAAAAAAAGCATTCTGTGATAAGGTTATTATTATTGAATCTGAGTGAACAAGGTTGTGATTGATTTCCTCGACGAATGAAAACAAACGCCTTATAGTAGAACTCACCATTTCATTAGCTTCATTAATCATTTATATCGCGTCAAATCCAATTTGGACAGAAAAAAGGAGAGCTTCGAAGATAATTTTCCTTTCCGAAATTTTTACTTTCTTGCTGGCCTCCTTCGCTCAAAATATGCGCTAGTTTCACTCAAAGAGAAATTAAAGTGCAGAAAGGTTTCGAAAAGTTTAATATTGCATAGGGAGTAAAACCATATCCTTTAGAGTGCCGCAAGCATATGTCAAAACACTTTAAACTTGCCGGCATGAGTTAAACGGATTAAAATCTGAGATCCTTGTATGTGCCCGTATGAGATTCGCAACTTCCCGAATGTAATTCCGCAAAAAACCTTTTGCAGATCCATTATCTGCACTATGTAAATTGCTGCAGTACTTTTTTGTCGGTTACGAAAAGGTTTTTTTTTTTTTAAATAAAAAAAACTCTTTTGGCCTCTATAATTCCACAACTTGTTCCCATCCCAAGTGCTAAAAATTTCATTTGATTTCGGAGGTAAATTACAAAAGTTTTACTGCTCTCAACATGAAAAAAAGATCTCTGGAAAGACGATGGAAATTCTCGACACACCTGGAATATCGCAATATTATGGTGTCGGATTGAAGCGGTATGTGGACATACACCTGGAACATAAATTATTCGTGTTCTGTACATGTAGCGTATAGTAAGCAAATATGTAATTAGTCCTTAATAAGCTGTGGAAGAGATGACTTCGGGGACTGCGCTGAAGCGAAGCGAAAATAACAAAAACTTGGCCAACAAGAGAAGCCATTAACTCAAGTTATCTTATTAGATGCTCATCTCGAATTCATGGCCAACCGTCAAGACGACCTCTTATTTCGCCACTTCAGACTTCCAACTTCACGTTCGAGGGTGGCGGCGGGCGTACGGCATGAATAATTAGGTCCTAGCTGAGAGTTTTCCGGGACTCCTTCGCTATCACATATCTGGGCGATGACAACAAGTGTATCCTTGTCATGGAGTTCGGAGGTTTTTTCTTGCCTTCTGATAACGTACAAGTTTCGAAATTGGAAACGACATTCGACTAACCCGCTATGCATGACTTCATAGCGAGTTTTCAGAAGTTTCTGCAACATATGCACACACACGAGATTGGTGTCATGTGTGGTTCGCCCGTATAAAGACCTCTAAAAGCAGATATCTTATTATGTGAACGTGAAGTTTCGAGATAGTAATAAAAGCAATTTATTATTAAAACCATGGTCCATTAAGCTACGTCATATGGTACAAGCTTATCCAATTTTAATAAACTTTCGGAATTATGAAACTTTTAAGTTATAGTCTGTCTCGGACAATGGTGGATAGAAAAACTACTGTCCTCGCTGAAAGCTTCGCATGCTTTAATACAGCTTCGCTATAGCCCAGACTGTTCTTGAATCTTCTTTCGGTTTTGTGTGTGGATGGTTCTCGAAAGCTTTAGAGCATTCGATGTGATCTTCTGCGCTGTTCTTGTACATGCGAGAGCATTCGAATAGAGGGGAGGTATTGTGTTGCTCCGTCCCCTTATTTACATACTTTATCTCGGCTTTTGATTGGGTTACTTTGCAACTATGTAGGATTCGGTTGTTGCTGCTTCCATTATGCGTAACCGATCGCGTTGCGCGGTTGCCAGACTTGCAAATAACAATATGATAATGATGAACGATTTTTTATTTTTAATTTTAAGCACAATTAATAAAACTGGAAACTCTCATTGGCCTTAATGGTTGCAGCTAAATTCCAACATATGTATGTCTTCAGTTATTTTTGCGTTTCTGTTTTCCGATACGAAAGTCAAGGAATAATTTTTGGCATTCTTTTGGAGGGTCGATTCATAAACCAATAAGTTGATAAGGTACAAAGTAAAAATTTCAACATAACAGCTCAGTAATAAAATATGATTAAAGAGACCAAGGTTCTATTGGGACCATCGCCCTATAGTAGAAACATCAAACGTTTAACAGAATGGATTTAATTTTTACTACTCCACAGATTTTATCTAAAGAAGAAAGACCTCTCTCCAACCATTCTTCTTTAGCGCCAAAACGATCCAATTTAGCGCGATGCTAAAATGTACCAAAAATTAAATTCTTTTAAGATTTCCTGATTTCAATAAAATCCTGATTTTCTTTTCAACTTAGAAACACTTAGAAGCCTATAAATTATTATAATAATAAAAAGAAAACGAAACTTTCTTTCCCGTATACGAGCACAAACCACTTTTTCATTTCATTCAACATATTCCGCTTCTACCGAATCAAGTCTTTTGAAAATTTGTTCACGTACACGGAAGCTCCAATGAAATCCCTTTTCCGGGACAAATCTTGCGAATTTCAAAGAAATGCAATGAATTTTTATTCCTTCTCGGTATTCTGTCGGAGAATTTCTCCGTTGAATTGAAAAAAAAATCTGAAGGTAAAAAGAAGTTTTCAATGCGCTAAGGAAAGTCACTTAAATGGGATAAAATTGAAAGACAAGACAAGCACAAAGAAATCTGCTTCTTGCGCTCAATTATTCATGGGCCGTTGAACTTCAAAACTTTAAAATGAATCTCTTTTGGTTGAAATTTGGTTGAATTTTTGTGTATTTTAAACTGCACTTCACGCTCATTTCTGTAGTACCGACAAGGGTGGAATAGTGTACCACCAGCACTATCATGATTTCTGCACTTACTGTTAGCCGATTTCAGAAACTTAACCCAATGAACCAACCAAATGTCTTCTCTAATGTTTCCAATTCAGACAGCGAAAGGACTAGCACTTGACACAGTTACCTTAAGAACACAGTACAACAGGCTTGAATTTCTTCTTCAAGTTTAAGATCACTTCAGTCACATAAAGTAGCCACAACATTCTATTCAAAATGCTGCTAGCTTTTCCGGTACAATATGTTTAATAAGAGATGTACTACCAGAATCGGAAAAAAACAACTAAAGCATTTTTCGATATTCGATCCCCAAAAGTTTTTTGTTAAAATATCACGAATTTCGTCATGTATTTTAGGTCTAATTCATTTTTACTTTTATTGGGTTAATATGTAAACGGCCTACAATCACATCCAGGATTTTTTGCGATATTCAACCCCGTAACGGGGATATAAAATAAATGCGAATGTATTCACGAATTCCGACATTTTTCTTAGGTCTGATGAGATATCGAATTGTTTTTTACTTAAACGGCCTTCTGTGTAATCGCCGGTATCAGAAATTGTCCTACTACGTTTTTATTGAAATTAAAAAAAACAGTTTGGCCTCAATTTAATTATTTAAAAAAAAATCGGGTGCACTATTTTCAGCTTAATTTTTATGTCATAGTCTACACTGAAAGAAAAACTGTGTATTCCATGGTTGCATTGACTATATTAAACTTCGTCTAACTTTTGTTAAACAGATATGTTTGCATTGAACATGGAAATAATGCTCCTAGCCATAGCATATAGTTCGTAAAAACATAATATGGTTGCATTAAACATATATCCGTAATTTAATATGGTTGTAAAAATCATTCTCGTTACATGATGTAAAATTATATTATAATCACTACAACAATATTCTATCATCAGTGAAATCATCCAATTAGATAAAATAATTCCCACAACCATACCAGATGTGGTGTGAGCAATCATGTAAGGTAAGATAGTATAATTGTCACAACCATACTATATAATTGACATAAATTTTAATGATCAGTGCAACTCTAGTATTTGATTAGAGATGGTCAGTAAAATCATGTAACTTGTCATTATTAATTTGCCGTAACCATGCTATAAATGTGAAAAGCATGAATATGGTCAGTGCGACATTAGAATTTGCTAAGATATGGTGAGTACAATCATATAAGTTCATGTTTGGGTTATTTCATCAAGAATCGCCAAAGTTGTCACCTTACTATTTTCGTACTTGAAGAACTAGTGAAAAAATTAATTTAAATTGAATTTTTTGTTCTTTTTGTTAGAAAGTGTGTTAAAGTTTGCTCAAAAATGGTACCCGAGTACTCTTAAAAAATTCATATCTCTAGTAATTTTTAATACTTTCATTATACTATATATGTCTAGGAACCATGTCATATGATTGGCGTAACAGTTCTACTAAATAAGAACGTTGCGTGAATCACACACCTAGGTCTCCACAACTATAATTTTGTTTGAGACAAACATTGTATGTTTCCTAAGGACATAACCATAGTTCTAGAAACTAAGTTGTAAAATTTTTGCTGTAGGAACTATAGGTTATTTCAAGCATACATTCAGTTAGTACAACTATGTTATATGTTGTAACAAGGTTGTAACAAGGTTGTCGCAACCATAACCTCAATCATAGTATGGTTCTCCCAAAATATGGTGGCAATAATCATATTTTTTTGTTTGAGTGTAGCACATGGTCAAAATCGAAATATAAACTGGTTGTGGGCATAAGCAAACTTTGGCCAAAAAAATAGTAGAGTTTCGCGCAGGTTGTTGGTAGTTTTCTTTTGTTGGATTAATTTGGAATTATCAACACTTTTTTGGTGATCATATGAACATATCCAAATTTGTTTTTGCTCATCACCTATTTTGAATCTGTATTAAGGTATCCTGATCCTGGCCACCGTATCACACAACTATTTATTTCATTATTATGGATATAAACTGAAACAATTTAGTCAGGACCCTCTCATTGTTAAATTTGGGTCTGTAGTCCACGCTCATATTTTCCGTATAGTTTCATTGTTAAGCCACATTTGAATTTTCACTGTAAATTATATTTTAAAGGCTGCATCTAGGACGTGACAGTGGTCCTTTTAACATCTTTATAGAACCAATCAATCCGAATAAAATCCATTCGAATTTTTAAGTACCTAAAAGGAAAACAAATTGGCCGTATAACTTTTCCATTACAACGTTGGTAACTAAATCATTTGTCTTTTTAAATTGTGGCAAGAAAAAAATCGGGCGAAGAAGAAAGCACTCTCTCGGGCGGAATCATCTAAAATGGCTTCAATTTAAAACAACAATGAAAAACACGTCCCGACATCGAACAACTTGTTGCTATCTAAGAATTACACCGTGGAGGGTTTCATTTTAAGCCCAAGGTGAAAGTCAAGTTTCCCTCTCGACAATGAGGGAAATTAGTGAAAGAAAATACAAATCCTAAATCTTAAAGAGCTCGACAAGAATAAATGGGAGGCTTTTAGTCGGTGGTTTGGTTAGTCATTAAATCGAGGATCGAAGAGTTTTCTGAGCCTCGATACCACATCGGAGGGAGTGGATACTAAGAAGCAATACAATCTGGAAATACCATCTTTCCGTCGGGCCAGGATATTAATTTCATCCCCCCGGAAAGGAATTAATCTTGTCGTTTCACGCTTTATTACCTGAGCAAAATTTAACGAATACCGACCGCACATAAACACCATGTACCTATGGCAGAAAACAGCTTTATCTCGAGAATAACCGCCATTATAAAAGGAATTTATCTTTTTATACAACCTGCCCCTTCTATCGCAAACATCAGGTCGACAATTCCTTGGAAGTTTCTTAATCTTCACTACGTACGAGAAACAACTTCCCGAAATCAGACTGACTTATTTATTTACCCTTTTTATTTGCCGTAGCCAAGCCGCAAATTATTCGTTAGGCCATAAATTTCAATCTCTATGACCATCTTGGGTAGTCTTTTCTGATAATTCTTAAAGGCCGACAACTATTACGACGGCTTCTTGTAATTTATTGCACTGAGACTGGGGAACATGGCAAGTTGGCAGCCCCTAGTTGACTGCTTTCGGTTGCCCGCAATTCCGTGAGATTAAGCGGAACGGCAAAAACTTACAACCAGGACATAATTTTTTCGGCTCAGAACATATCCTTTTTATACATGAACGTCTTAAACTATAGTCTTTTGCGCTCGAACTCCATTTACTGCCACTTAATTTTCTCGATTGGCCTCTATTAGACGTAGAAGTTTACACGCTACATTAAGTCACTTGGTCCCAACAATTATCTGAAATATTTTCACTAACATTTTGTCGGAATGCCAAGACATATTATTTCACTTACATTATCTTGCCGTCATCTTAGAACCATGGGACATTTTAATTAAAGTTACTGATTAAAGTGTTGGTTTTCCTAGTAAACAGGCATCGACATAGGTGTGGCTAACAAAGCAACTTTTTTTTACTCAAATTCCTACATTCTGAACTCGATCTGAAACTGTTTTTCGCAATCTATAGTCGTGAATTATATTAAATTTAGCTATTGAACAATTGGTTCCTTTGTTGTTCTAAGTGCCGATATTCTTGCTAGTATGGCAAGGTAGCTCTAATCACCTAGACACAAGAAGTAGTTGCCATAATAATGAAAATGCTGTCATATTGTCATCCACTTTTACCAAAAAAAAATACCAATCTGATATCTTGTATTATTACGTTTAGAAACTTGTACACCTGACTGCATATATTTTCACGAATTCCGTTATATCTATTAGGTTTTCGGAAATATTTAAGAAATTGTACGAGATTTTCAGATAAGTAGGTTGAAAGCGTTTTCAGGATTTTTGTTTATTTCAACCCTAAGGGAGTGGGTGTGTATACATTTTCAAAAATTCCCTAATATCTCTTAGGTATTGAAGACTGGACCCAGATAACATCAAAGCAATCACAATCCATTGAATATAACTCAGATGAAAAACTTTCCTTAGAAAAATCACATTTATATGCAAATTAATATATGTATAATATTGTATATTGAAAACTAAGAAGTAAAAAATTTGAAAAAAATTAAATACGGAATCAATGCCAATTCTGAATGGATGGCCTGCTCCCGAACATTGTCTGAATATTGAAATCCAACATATTGCTAAAAGATATCGATTCAGTAAAATCCAATTAAACGAAAATTGAATTAAAACCCCAAATCATCCCTAATAAATTATAGTCAATCAACAGGACCTACTAAGATAAAAGCTTCCGGATATGAGCCTACATCTTCCTCACCGTACAATGACGGCAGTACATCTTTCAACGCCAACTAGCAATCATCCCAAGGTAAATACTTAAGCGCCATAACTTATGAAGGCACTTGCCAGACTAATAAAACTCGCTCGTGCAATGTCTTAAATAAATGGAAAATAATAAACGAAATAATAAAAAGTGATGGACCAAAATTTAGGGGCTCGAAATTTCGGTTCATATTTTACGGGGGTGTTGGAAATTCATCCTGAATCCTTGAACGTGCTTTATATGTGTGAGAAATACATCGTCCGTAAGTGCGTTATTTTTTAGCTACGAAAACACCTGAAAAGTGGGTTTTTGCCCCAAAGCACGATGCGACTCCATTACAAGGATCCCTTTCGATTTATAACAGGTTTTCGTTTCTTGGTTTTTTCTGAAGATGTTTTTGTCGTGGTGTTTGTCAAAAATGCGACTTGTTTATTCCTTCAGGTGGAAGGAAAACTCTTTTTTTTTTGTTTGTAAAAGATTGTTTGGTACCGGGCATAGTATTGGTGCGTATGCAAATTTATTAGAGAATTTCTTCCTCATTTCAGCACAAAAGAGGTCCACTTTAATGAAAATTTATACGTTTAGATAGTCGAAAGGTGTTGTTATCCGGGGCCGACTCTCGAATGAAATTTCCGGGATAAAAAGTGAAAAATGAAAGTTTTTACGGGATTAGGATTTTCATTGGATTTAAAAAATTTCGTGGAAATGAACAAAAACGGATTAATGGAAAAGGCCATTTGACTACGGTTAGACCCTGATTCCATTCTACAGTAGAAGTTCAAGTGGTATTTCTATGCATTGGCCTCGATACAGTACTCTGTAAGAAGACTATATTACGAAAAGAATCAATATATCTTTTTGTCACTCTTAGAAAATTTTAATGTACCTGAAGGTAAAGAAAATACGAAACTTTCAATAAAGAAAAATACAGATTTTAATAAAAACGCATAAGAAACAATTTTAGTTTCAACCCCCAAGAGGAAGAAAAGGGGTTGAATGTGTCTTCACAAACTCTACAATATACAAGTTTTTTCAATAGGTGCGCTCCAACTTTTTTTTAATAGGGACGGTGAACGACGCCATATTTTTCATTTTCTTGACAGTTATAAACTTCATTAGAATACATTTCATCATGGACATACCACCTTGATGAAAAACTTCCCGGAATTTATTGAGAAAATTAAGAATACAAGTTTATTCATCTAAATGTAAATCTAAATTGTCCCCCTCAAAGTAATCTCCATCGACTGCAACACACTTATGCCAGCGCCTGATCCAATCCTCGAAAAAAAATTTATATTCCGTTTTCGGTATGACCATCAGTGCTCCCTGCGATTTTTCCATTACTTCCTCTCGGCTGCTGAAACGCGTTCCCCGTAGTGGTTTTCTAACTCGATTGAACAGAAAGAAGTCACACGGAGCCAAATCAGGTGAATTCGGTGGCTGTTGGTATTTGTTGCTTTTTTCGTCAAAAAATTACGAATAATGATGGCACTGTGCGACGGTGCGTTATCATGGTGCAAAATCAACGAGTTTTCTGCCCACAATTCTGCTCTCTTTCAGCGAATTGCTTCACGCAAACACCTCATAACGCCCAAATAATACTCTTTGTTTACTGTCTGGCCTTCTAGCAAAAATCCATGATTCACTACACCGTTGTAATCCATGAAAACCGTGAGCAGTGCCTTCTTTTTTGAACTTTTGAGCTTTCTTGAACTTTTGAACCGCTCGTGCCACTGGTAAACGACCGTTTTCTTTAGATAATCGTTGCCGAAACACTTTTCCAATATTTCCAACGTTCGCGTACCATTAAATCCGTTTTTTACGCAAAATTTAATACAAGTTCGTTGTTGCAAATTTAAATCCATTTCTTAAATTGTAAAAAATCGCCAATACACACAGAGATAGATGTACTCATGGCTACGTAACTTTTGCAAATGTCAAGCTATGACGCTAAGATTTAGAGGGAATGTCAACAACAGATGTACCAGCTTAACAAAAAAAAACAGAACTCAAATCGAAACAATAAAAGCGCCACACAGTGGTTATTTCGGGATCAAGGTGGTATACACACTTGAACAGCGTTTGGAACTTATCCAAATTTTCTAGAAGTTTACTTGTAACTTACAACTAATTTCAGAATTTGTCGACATTCCACCCGCATTAGATGAAAAGGGGTTAAGCTTTTTTTCAGAATTTAATAATATCTTTTAGGCTCGATGAGACATCAAATTGGATTTTTACTTTAAAGAGGCACTCATAGAAGCACCTGAAGAATGTTTTCAGGATTTTTTAATATTCCATTCCTCAATATCTTTCAGGACAAATGAAATATTAAATTCCGTTCTACAGTCTTAGAAAAAAGACAAAAATACTTTTCCAGGATTTTTCGATATTGAACCCCTAAAGTGGTTAAAAGTTGTTAGGTATGCTATCACAAATTCTACAATATCTGGATGAAATATTGAATTGCTTTTAAACGCATAAACCTGATTTAATGATTTTTTGATTTTTTTGATCATTGAGAACATAACATCTCACTGTGAGCAGCTAGCCACCCTCAGTTCCTACATGTGACAGAAATTACAAACGTGTTAACTCAAGCGCACCAACTAGACCAGTGTCATGGCGTAATAATTCGACAAGAGGAAGCAATTGGTAAATATCAAATATTTATTATTATTATGCCTTCTACAAATTTATTGCGTATTAAGCGGTTCAACGCTCCCATTAGCTAACCAAATTTTACTTTCAAGGTATTTTAATTTAAATGTCTTTACCCCACCGCTACCAGGTTACCACCCGATTCAAAAAACTTAGCCTTTGTTAAATCTCCTATTATTTAATAGATTTTTTCAGGAAAATGTAAAGGAAGCAATGCTTCCCTTGCTTCCACTGGTGCAGACGCAACTAGTTTAAAATACAGTTGTTGTAATTTATTAAAGTAGTCTGGGTGGCTTAGTGTCTAGAACACTTGCATTGGGTGCACCTGGTACCAGGTTCGAATCTGCTTGGCTTAGGATTGGGTGCCGGACTACCAGTTCATTCTGCTGTAAATGAGTACCTGAGTTAAAATCAGGGTAATAATCACGGACGAGCATGTAGCTGACCACTTCACCTCCAAGTGTTCTGTTGGTCATTACTTCAAGGCCTAGGCCTAATTTGAGCTGTTGCGCCATTGATTATTATTATTATTAATTTATTAAAAAAATCGATTCAATCTGGTGGTGTAAATGACTTTTCTTCGTCGCAGTATATTCCAAAATACAAACATTCAAAATTTAATCTGACTAAAAATTCCGCTTGATGTTCTACCGCCACGCCCACTCAGGCCATTAACTTTTTATTTATTAAAATCCGCCTATTCAGCAAACAAAATAAAATTGTGATCCATCAACATAAACCGCAAATAATGAGTTTCATGTCATATGCATGGAACTCATCTCCTCACTGCTCAATGATTCATTAAAAGCAACCCCCCGTCCCACTCTTCCACCGAAGAATAATGTGAATATGATTCTTGAAAATATTTGAGGCGTTCGTATGTCCATCATAATGCTGCCAGCAATGTTTGCTTTTTAATAATTTTGTCAAGTGCTCGTGTCCTTCCATGCGTAAATAATGCGACCAGTTGCCAAAGCCTTGCTCCTTGTTGCCGCCGCCAGCTCTTGCTATTAGAATAGACAAAACTCCCCTGCAAAAGAATATCCCAAAGTCGTAGTACATCGCCTTTCACGCTACACTGAGTTTCGCGAGAAACCTTCAAAGGCGCCATTAATAAATTTCGAAAAAAGGGGTTTCCTGAATGGGAAAAAAAGGAACACCGAAACACCGTATGAATCGGAGGGATCATATTACCGCCCTGGGGAAATATTTTAATGAGGACACACCCGTACATCCTTATACAACTTTTAGATTTCTTTTAGGTGAGAATTAAACGAGATACACGAGAAATGCACTGCTGTAGTCGTCCTTCCCAGGCCAGGACATTCATGTCTTCAAATGCTCAGTGAAATCGTACGAACGTCAGCTTTATTCACAATGTCCCAGACCTGAGTGCCAACAATATCTCCCGGGCGAATTGTATTTTCTTCGACAATATCACACAATTTACCCAGGACATTGATATCCTGCGGCATGGGGAATGATAGGATATACTAAAAACAATAGCTCGGAGCGTGGCATCTTGGAGTTTGACATGTGTTTTATTTGTCACTACGTCGAGTTTCTAATTAGCTTTGTATTATGATTCATAATTTCATTTCATAGTGGCCGTAGCACCAATAAACCAATTAAAATTGCCCACACCCAAAACTGAATTGTAGCTTCACCCGTGGCCAATTATTCACAACCTCTTCTTTAGCACAGCATTGCAAGCTGTGTTTGCTATCAGTAAATCTATAATATATTCAAAGATTAAACTAAACTGTACAATGTACAAGATAAAAGATACAAGGTATAAGATATAAGATACAAGATACAAGATACAAGCTACAAGATACAAGATACAAGATACAAGATATAAGATACAAGATACAAGACACAAGATACAAGATACAAGATACAAGATAAAAGATACAAAATACAAGATACAAGATACAAGATACAAGATACAAGATACAAGATACAAGATACAAGATACAAGATACAACATACAAGATACAAGATACAAGATACAAGATACAAGATACAAAATACAAGATACAAGATACAAGATACAAGATTCAAGATACAAGATACAAGATGAAGTTCACAGCTACTACGTTGTACTCGATGAAATAAAACAAGACACCCAGATTTACCAACGAGGAATTTGTGGTTCGGGGGAAGTTTTGTTTTTACCACCTTCTGATAGTATTAAATTTATTGTAGTCGATAAAGGGAGAAACATTAGAAGTCCTGAGTTAGCATCTTTTTCGTTTTCTCACCAAAAAAAAAACGTTAAATAATAAATATTTCCGGATGGTTTCGATCGACATCTCGCAATCTATCCATTCAACTATACGAGACAAATTCAAACGAAACTACATACATATATGCTCCGTAATCAATAAATTCGTACAATGTCACAATATGGTTATGCTGACACTTTACTCATAAATCAAATTCTCCGACACTAACACATCGTTATCAACAGTTTCTTTCAATTTCCGATTTCAAAGGGAGACGTTGTCGTTTATCAGCCTTTGTGACATAGTCGGGCTTTCCACGATACCATACAGAACGCACGGTTCAACAAAAAAAAGAAGAAGTGAACAACAAACCCGAGTTTGATCGATTTCATTGCGTTGGTTAGCCTCCTGACTTTATCTTTATCCTTGGGACATAGTCGTACAGGAGATTCTTGAGGAGAGTAACCGGCAAGTTTACGATAAGGTAGAAAAAGGTCCCTGGGAAGAAGTTAAATACGTGAAAAGGTAAACTCCCAAAGGAGTACAATTTGTGGAGTAATACGTTTATTAGAAGGCTATCTTAAGTGTCTTTTCTTAAACCATATTACCCACACAGGACGTTGTAATTCTTAGAAGGATTCTAAAGTGTGTCGCTTTTTTTAATATCGGTAAGTAAACTCCGACATTTATAGACAGGGACGATTGATATTTATATAAATGTCCGTTTTTGGCACACTTTAAGGCAGGTAGGTATCTAAAAGAACTTAGTTTCACTTTATTTTTTAAATTCTACATATCTTTCAACGTACTGAAAACGCTAACATGAGGAAACCTTTATATACTTAGATGGATGCGTTCTGCAGTTGAACACAAAATTCAACGACTTTTGTATGGAAGATGCATGAAAAACTGAAGCGCTCTTAAGCTCCGAAGGTAGCTGAAATGGATGAATTTTATATTTCTAAGTCGATGCGATCTTCAATTTTCGAGCAATTATAGACAAGAGCTACTATATTAGGATTTTCATCCAAAACTTTTAATCTGGACTAAACATAATTCAATTAAGTCAGCAGCACCAAACAAACATATCGAGAACTTTTAGACCCATCTGTACAATATTTAGTTGAAGTAAATTATTGAAATTCATGACGATTGTTTATTGTATCTTTCAGAAATTTTTTTTTATTACAATAAATGTTACCTTTAAATCTTGAAAACTGTCTTAAATTTATTTTCCTGCAACGTATTTCTACAGAGTTTTGACTTACCCAGTATCTAAGCAACACCAAGAAATAGAGTTTTTTTTGTTTGTTATTGTGTTTTTCATTTCAATATTAAAACAATACAAGCCAGGCTATTAGTTCTGAACAAGACGAATTATAACAGAAAGCTAATCTGCGAAATCATCTAATTAATCACCTCAAATGATTTATAACATTTCTAAGAGAAAATCTTGGTTAGATTTATAGATTCAGAACGATGTCGACTTGGATATTTGAAAGCCCGAACTAATTTATTACTTTATCCAATTAATGAAGCAACAATAGATTGTATTTATTTAGATAATGAAAGTTCATCATAGAATGATTATTGTTATAACATTACAAATGAAATTTATTTTAAATTATAACTCTGTAAAATGATACGAGAAATTTAACGGAAAGTAATACCATGGATACACTGCTGGTATTGATGTCATAATATCGTCAATGCCAGCAGTGTATCACCCAATAGTAAGCATATAAGAGATAAATAATATAACAGCAGAAGCATTGATCCTGATCCATGGTAAACAAATTCGTTAGTTTACCCTAGTATAGATACTATGCATTTTACTGCTAGTGGTGCCATTCCCCACATGACGAGTATCGCAACTAAATGTCGTTGCTTGCCTATATCAGATACTGTCAAATCATACCATATATGCAGTGTATCATATGAAGCTATTTTCAATATGATTTCAATACACAATACACTATTAACTGTGTTCTTGAATGTGTTCTGTGTTATTGAATGCTGCTCTGCTGGATTTAAACAAACATGCAGCATATTCGGAAAAGTCTGAAAAAAGATGCTGCAACAATCACAATACTTAACCCAAAAAAAAAAATATATCCGAACTTGGTACTGGCAAATATCTTATTCGTTACAAGAATGAGAAAGTAGTTGCAAGTACCAATTTTCAACTTTCTAGCGTAAGCCGAGTAGAAGATAAAAAAAATCGAAAGATCCCCATTTGTTGCAAAGAAAATTATTATGTTACATTTTAAGTTTTTTTAAGTAGCCTTTTTCAGCATGAAATTTTTTTGCAGCAACCTTTTTTAGAAAGTCTTTTACTTGTTCTGGTAGTTAATATATCAAAGTCTTTCAAAGAAGTAATCATATAAACTTCATGATTGGTAGGACAACGCACCACTGGGTCGGTGATTTTCAATTAGGATTAGTTTGGTAATCAAAAATTAAAAAATCGGATGATAATCGTAAAAGGTTAAATAAATGTTAGCTAATTTTAATGAAAATTGATGAATAGACGACTGTTGCTATCATTTATTTACTTATCCATTTGACCACTGCCAAATAAAATTACAGTGTTGTGGGTTTTTTTTTATAAATTTAAATAGAAGTTATGGAATTTTCCAAACACCGTTGAAATAAACTTACATAAAATAACATGAAAATATGCCGACTGCAACCATACAGTACCAAGTAATCGTCAAATGCCACTACCACCCATGCCATTTGAATCAAGCTTACGTTTCAAATGCAATTTCATTCACATCAAATGCTTTATCGTTCTTATTGGTTTCAAAATTCGTTCAATTAAAGTAATGTGGAAGTGTTGGAAGAAATCTTCGTGATTGACGAGTATTGATTTTTGTTTTATATTAAATAGATAGAGTGCTACCCATTGTCTTTAGATTAAACATTTAAATCGTATGCAATTTCAAGATATTGTTCAATTGCATGTTCTAGGCTAAGATCAAGATCCTGCACACTGTCCTACAAGAAGTCTCGAATGAATCAAATGCACCACTAACTTGGCCTCTAAGAGGCTTTTTCGTATAGTATCCTGTGGGTGGTAAACACTCCTAAATATCATACATAACATCTACACTGACTTTTATTACGAAATTTTTTGAACAAAAAAAATATGATGTACTTTAACTCCTTCTATTCTAACATTTACACCATAAAGGTCAAAGTATTGGTAGTCATGCTACGCAAATGCTCCGGTTTGCAGACGACAACCTTCGCAATGAATACAAAAAGGCAATGTCCTTTGTCTCGTTAACAGCAAAGGGAAACTTTTGACATTAAAAAGGTGCATATGAGTATGTCCTTTGACGTTCTGATCTCTGTGACCGAGCTTTTCATTGTCTCCAGGATGTTAACCCTGAAATTCATTTTTCCAAGAAGTATTGCAGTTGGACGAGTCCTTTTTCATCACTTGCAGTCAACTACAAACTTCAGCAGAAAGTAACGTTAGCCAGGAAGTCTTAAATAATAAAAAACTTTATTGCGACTGTTTACCTTCCTTTGGTTCGCATATATACTTGGTTTTTATTTCCTTTGGATGTCATCCCATTTTTTGCGATGGATTTGGCCATAAATCTAATCCCAATGCAAACTAGATTCGCTGCTCTAGGTGATGCTCGAGTAAAAACCTGACATTTCTGTCGACATCCTCCAAATCAATAACTTACCCTGTAGCTCGACAGCATCAACTTCCTTAAATTGGTTTGTGTCTTCCTCGGGTTATATACGTTCCTTTTTCTCCTTCATAAAAGCAGACAGATCCGGTAACAAGGCAAATCGAATATCCTCAAGTTATTCGCATAAGTAAAAACAGCAAAATCCCACCGAATCGAATTCTGTATCCTTTTAATGAGATGAAAACAATTTGTGCCGAATTTCATTGTTACAGCCGCAGGAAAAAATTTTACACACACTAGGTAGTGAAGGAAGATGCGTGGGAGGAATTTATTTTACTTAAAATTTGAATTATAATGATGTAAAGAAATATTATCTTTTCTGAAAGATTATTGCTTTGAAAATATCGTTGCTATGTTTAATCGTACGAAAAATTCATCATTTAAGCACAAGTAACCCAAACAAAGTTGTGAAAATTTAAATCTGAGAAAACAGATTTGGATTTGAAACTTTCGAATTCAAATATTATTTCAATTTTCCGTAGAGAAATAGAGAAAATCTTGCTAAACTTTTGGGTTTTTTATTTACCTATTGTATTATTATTATTATATTTTTATAAAAGGCATATAAATATACACAGTTATACTTAAGCACTAGTTACAATGACCATCAGCTTACACCTATTGTAATACTTTGTGGATACAAAAAGAATAAGTAAATTAAATATTAAAAGAAGAGCGAAATTAAGTAAACTTCACATATGATAAAGTAAAAACGGAAAATCCTTGTTAAATTGCACGTACTACTTTGTCAACAACCGCCAATTACGATTCAATACCGATATTCTTTCAGACCTAACATATATGGCGAAATTCGTGAAAAGTACGGAGTTCACTATCAGCATCAATTTAAATGAAAACAGAGGGAATGAAATAAACATAGACACAACTCTTTAGAGGTTGAATGTAAACAACGGATTTTTTAGAGAGTCTGTAAAAAAATAATTGGACATGTTATCAGACCTACATGACATGTCCGAATTTGTAAAACCAGACATGATCATTTCACACCCTCTTATACGGTTTGAATATCGCAGAATTGTTAAATTAATTGTTAGATTTGGCCCCCTATTCAGGACCGAGTCACAAGTCACAAAGTAGGCCGAGAGTCTCAATTTTGTATGAATTTTGAATTAATTGAGACTTTTTTGATATGAGACTCTGATCCTGAATAGGGGGGTATGTATAAATCTATATATCACTATATAAAAGCAAATTCGATTTCATTAAACTTAAAAAATTTGCCGGAATTCGTGAAAAGTTGAGTTATATCTTTCACCCCCTGTTGAGTTGAATACCGAAAAATGAGTACTCCACCTTTGTACGCCAATAAAAAACTGAATTTTGTTTTTGTTTGCTTTAAATTCTCTTGTAACTAGTATAATTATATATACGTACTAAGTTTCAACTCTCTAGCATAATCCTGAAATGGTAGAAATCTTTTCTCATCCATCACAAAGTTTCAATTTATCTTAACACATTTGTGAGCTACGCCCCTTCAAACGCTTTTGTATACAATGTTTACACCGGACAGACGAACAACTCTTTTTAGCTTTTATAAGATTTACTAGTGCTAAAATGTAAAAATACAAAATTTCAGGGTTCTATACCTCGACAGCCAAAAAAGATACGACGGAATTCGTGAAAATGTGAGATAAACTCCACCTCTGTACGTCAGTTGAAAACAAATTTGGTAATTAATTTCCAAATACACACTAAGTTTCAAATCTTGCATAGACGTTTATGAGATACAAACCACACCCCCCCCTCCATTTGTTACCTTATGTAAAATTAAATTTTTCAGAGATAGTCCCCCCTATTCAGGACCGAGTCACAAGTCACAAAGTAGGTCAAGAGTTTCAATTTTGTATGAATTTTGAATTTATTGAGACTTTTTTGATATGAGACTATGTTCCTGAATAGGGGGCAGTGTCTACATTCAAACATCAATTTTTAGCTAACGCACAGAAGTAGGCATCAATGTGGGCAACAATGACATGGTTTACACACAATGTTCGTAGCCTCCGGTTCACCTGGTACCGGGTTCGAATCTGCTTGGCGACAAGTAATTTTCGAGAATGGGATTGGCTGCCGGACTACCAATACACTCAGTTGTAAATGAGTACCTGAGCTAAAATCGGGGTAAAAATCACGGAGGAGCGTGTGGCTGACCACTTCACCTCCTAGTGTTCCGTTGGTCTTGTAATGAAGTAACTCTAGCATTACTTCAAGGCCTAGGCCTAATTCGGGCTGTTGTGCCATGGATTATTATTATTACACACAACATTTAGGTCATGATATATACCTTATTCCAGATTTACATTTTTTTTTTACACTTACTGTAAGCATTTTGTGGGCGATCCAATCAAGAGTCCCCTAATGTATTTTTTTACATTATTTCTAATCAGTAATATGCACAAGAAATGACAAGTTGTCAAGGCATGTGTGGACAGATATTTAGTAATAGTCTCTGAATATGTTGGTGATTCGCCACGATCAGATCGTTAAGTCTAAGCTAGCTGAATAACCTTTTCGGTACTTAACTGAGTTTGCTACAATTCTCAAAACGGCTCCAAGATGTTAACTTCACAGCTTTTGACCTATAGGTCACTTTTAGTGCTATTATTAAAGTAGTATGGAAGAAGCTGTTCAACTAAAAACCTTTTTTTTTTCAAGATGAAGAAACTTTCAACACAAAACGCTCAACAACGCTTCCACCCAACACTCAAAGATGCCCACACAGTCATTTGTAATTTTCCTTGGAGAACATGAAAACCAGGGTCTAATTGCGGTTCATTAAATGCCTCGATTTGTAAAACATAAAAATAATGATGTAACCTAAAAATCGCAATCTATAAGAACTTCCTGAAAGCAAGACGCTCGAAACGTCATAAGTAAACCCCTTCCTCTCCAATTGGCAGGTCATTGTTCTGTTTCAAGCATGAAATCGCTTCTAGCTACTTCTCGTCAAAGCTGGCTAGGAAATCTCGACAGTCAGAAAGCGTCTAAGGCTTTTAAGTAGCGGCAGCAGGAGCGACATTACTACACAAAAGACTAGAAAATCTTCTCGAGATTTCAATTTCAACTTTTGAACCAGATACCAGGATATGCACTCCTTCTCCATCACGACGAAACCACGAGAGTTGCTGGCAACCAGGGGGACCTTTACGCTATGATACAAATACTATGGTTATAGTACTATAATTTGAAGTATCCTACAACATCCCCTAGCTTGTACGGGCGAATATCGTCCTCGATACGGTCTACACATGCCCGTCGGGCGTGTGCTCTCCTAAGGACAGGTGCATCTACCACATAGTCAAAAAGGATACTGTGCATAGCGTGCTATTAAAATTGAAACGGAATGCGAGCATGGGCTCCTTTTGCCTTTTTTGCTCGGATTCAGGATAAGCTCCGTGCAAATTTCATCCGTGCATATGCTTCAGATGAAATTTAAAGATTATTCCACCCACAGAGTCGGTGTTTTGCTATTTTCTTATGAATGTGGAAAAATGCTTTCTGGGCCGCTATAAGCAGTGCCAACATTTGCTCGTGGTAACTGGGACAGGCGTTTAAAGACGGCATTTCGTAATTCAGGCCTGAAGAGCTTCTTCTTCGCCTTTTGACATTCAAATTTAGATGTTTTTTAAGAAATGGCTATAAATACTCAAGTGCTAAACGCTTGTTTCTTTGAAATTTTAAATTCTATCATGTCGGCCTTAATATAACACCGTAAAGTGCTTGGTGTTGAGTTGACGTCACTAAAATAACATATCATACACATATGCTTGTCTTAATTTACAAAATAGTCTGCAAATTTTTTCTAAGCAAATTCTTCGGGAATGAATGGCTTTCCCGAAGAATTTGCTTGGACTAGTTCAACTAAGAATTTAGATTGATGAAGTATTATCAAATTAATTAACCCCAAAAGTTTGTAACGCCTTCGGGCAGACTTAAGGCCAACTGATGCTCTTGGAGTCTTTATAATCTAGTTTTGCAATGCCCCCCTACAACCAATCTCTCTCCATCTTCATAAGTTCCAAGTTTCAGCATGGCAGTACAATCTGTTCCTGAACAAAATTTTTACTCGAAAATGACCTTCACTCCACCCTTTAAAGTTACCACTCTTAAGCCAGTTACAAACTTCTCCTGCTTTCCTTGTTTCTCGTATTTCGTGCGTTTCTCATCTTATTTCAGAAAACACATGAACCTTGCGAGAACACGAGAAAGAATTGTATGTACACACAATTTGCAAGTTTCGCATTTTCGTGGTCTCTCTACATTTCGTGAAGTTCACTTATTTGAAATTTCTGAACTCCTGCAAGTCCAAACTTTTGACATTAACCACGAAAAACCAAAGACTCACGAGAAAGTTACGAAAAATCGTCTCGCGTATTTTTCGCTAGTTTCTCGTCAAGCAAAACCCTTCAATGTCGTGAAAAAACCGCCTCTGGCAGAAGAAACGGACGAATCGCGAATAAAGAAACGTGAGAAATTCACGAAAAACTTCTACACACTATTCACGAGAAAGCCAGCTTTCACGTTTCATCCAATCTACTCACAAAAAAAAAAAAATTGAACTCAATATTTCAACCAATTATGAAATTTTCGGTAGCTATAGTAGGTATATAGCACAAAAATCAAAATCAGTTGACCTGAAAATCCTGCGTATGACTAGAACTGATCCTAGTGGACAACCCAAATTGGTTTAAATATGGGGTAAATTTCGTAAGCAGCATATAGTAAACAGCAATTCCCTACAGCAAACTTTGCTTTGTAAAACTGTAAAACTGACATGTTTCCAGTGATCATGGCTATGATGGTACTAGCCATAGCACATAATTCGTAAAAACATAGTATGGTTGCATTAATCATATATCCCTACTGAAATTTCATATGGTTGTACCAATCATGCTCGTTACATGATGTAATTGAGTATTATAATCACGACAACCTTATTCTATGAGCAGTGGAACCATATAATTTGATAAGATAGTTCCCACAACCATACCTATTATAGTACGAAAAGTGTCGTTCGCGGTGTAAGTTCGCCTCTTCCAATTTCATGTGTGCTTTGTTCGAGAATGTTTAATTGTTGTTCAAGTCTTTTATTTATGATCGAAAGTGTTTTTTTTTGTGAATTATTTTTAAGTGTCACATGTATCTTATGATTGACCCAACCTTTATATTATTAAAGAAGGTTGCGTGAATCATACACCAAGGTTCTGAAATCAGAACTATGATTCAGGCAATCATGTCACATAAATTTTATGATTGACCCAACCATGTTATTATTAGATAAGGTTGCGTGAATCACACACCTAGGTTTCCACAACCATAATTTTGATTGAGCTAAACATGTTACATGTTGTAACATAGTTGTGGCAACTATAACCTCAATCATAGTAAGGTTCTCCCAAAATATGGTTGCCACAATCATATTTTTTCTTTAAGTGTACGAAGTTTTCTAAATGACCTTTCAAGTGAAGAATTATCTAACTATGAACGTGAACATTTTCAATGGTAAAAGCTGCGGAAGCCAAGAATCCCTGACGGTTTATTTCGTTATAGAGACTTTATACTTAAACATTAACACTTAAGACCTTAAAATCAATTATGAATATAACCGAATTTTTCTTCATTGGCTACCATATTTCTTGACATAATTAGTCCGTTTTATAAGGCTTTGGACATCCAATTATATACCACTAGTCGCAGTCTCAATAAAGGGCCTGCTTAATTGGCTTCCTTAAATTACGGACTACGAAGTTCAGGCACTTCTGGACGCCACTTGCGCCAACATCACTACTGCCAATCATTACCCAGAACAGCACTGATCTCATTTAAAATTGTGAAATATTAAAGCTGTCCTAATTAAAACGGCAATTTAGCACCTCGCCACCTAATTGACTGTCTCGTCAATTTATTCAGGCTTTTCTCCAGTATCATAAAAATTTATTATCCTCGAGGCGTGGTTTTATCTTTCGGCCCAAATTTTCTCGGGACATCTTTTGAAGTGATTCGTCCCGGTGAAATAGCAGCTAAAAGAAAACGCAATTTAAAGTTTTCTCGGAAAGAACTTTCGTCGGAAAGGCCTTGTACGAAAGAAAAAAAAATTAAGAACAAGCCTTGGGACCAGGATCTTGGTGAATCAAAGGGCGCAAATTTTGTATGCTGCGAATAGCAAGGGGTTGTCATCGTAATTTTTTTTTTCGTCGGGTCCAACGAACTGCCCTTATCTGAGGCAATTAATTGCGACCAGCGATCAAAGTTTTCAGATAGAAACTTGTAAATTACTTCAGCACCCAATTGCTGCTACGATAGAGGCGAAAATAATGTTCTGGTTCGTCCACACGATAAGGATATTTTTGTTCTGGCGAAAATTTTAATGGTGCTAACGATGTGACAGTGAAGGTTACCGGAAAACTGGGTGAACCGAAGTGGAAAATCGCACCAATGATAGACTTTGTGTTAAAGTTGTTAAAGTATGAAATTTTATCTTGTTCAGCGTTTGTTTCCGTAATTGCGTTAATCTTGGATTAGAGACGGGGGGGGGGGATTATCTGGAAGTATGTATGTCCTGTGCTCCATGACTAAATTGTTCGTGGCCATCGAAGCAAAAATTGGGTCGTGATATCAGCCGTGTTTGTTCCAGATGAGGGAGGGATTAACAAAGGATGTAACCTCTACTGCTTGCATGCTTGATAATGCGACTTTTCACATTTTTTCCTGTCCTGGGAAACTGAAAACGTAACCGTTTGCCCGAGGAATAGCTTTCATGTCACCGAAGAGTATAAAGGTCATTTACCTGTACTGTACTGTACTATTCTGCTCAGTACATACAAGGGGAGGATTTTAACTGTTTTCATTCGCTATCCTGCATAAGTCAATTTTCCTTTCTTTTGTTTTAAGAGGTAGTGTAAATTTCGGAAAATACCATGCATGTTAAGCTCTGCATCTACTGTGAATGGATGCTGATAATTGGGGAACGTGTTTAGATCCTTAGTCTCTTGGGGTGACTTTGAGTGCGGGTGTAGTTTCAGAAAGTAACACACTGCATTGCCATTAGCACATTTTACGTTAACGGTCTACTCGTGAGTGTTGCTAGGATACTTGGGGGGAAAAACGGCGAATAATGTGATGCACATGTGGTTTCTTAAATGTTAAGGTGCTATTTAAAAACAGTACGGAAGAAACTTGAAGAATGTGTTAGATGCAAGATATACAGATAAATATACTTACAAAGGGGGGTATCTTTCACCCCTACATATACAGTGCATGATACTGCTGGAAGTGCATAAAGAAATGCTTTACACCATACAACAGGGACGTTTGAAACGTTGTGGCATCTATTTTAAACTACTCTCCCTAAAGTGGAATTAAAGCCTAAGAAAGCAACCAGAGAAGTAAACAATCCCGGTCCTCAGTACCCTAGGGCCTGCTCGCAGGTTCGAAGCTTGGCTTTTCATCGTCGTCGTATAATGAATGGGCTAAGAAAAAATGTATACCACAATCTGGTCACAATTTAATTATTTTTTTGGTAAATGTTACGCAAATCTCAAATAACTTGAAAGCTATTTAAAAAGTCATGTTTGTATTGGAAAACTCAATTACGTTAAGGCCCCATGAATCCGGTGCGACGATTTTGTATCACATTTTGATTTTTCTTTCTTGAGAGGGGAAAAGTCATTTTAAATCGTTTTTCGTTCGTGTAATTTGGCGTGTTCAATACGTCTGCATCGTTAACTGTTTATCAGCGAACTAATTTTGAATTTACAGGAAAAAAATTGTTATAGTTTTTCAAATTATTTGAAACTCATAACTGTTAAAAATCAATATTTTTAAAGTGAAACTTCTTTAGCGGCGAGTGAAATTTCAAGGACGCGTCACGTTTAAGCACATTTCGTTACACGATAGAGAAGAAAGATATTATGTAGAGACAAAACGATGAAACGAAACTCAATGAAACTATGAGACGAAAAACACTGCGAGAGAGTGGTATTCCCTTCTGACTACACTCATAGAATTTGAAATACTACTCCTATCTCTTCCCCTATCCCTTTTAAAACAACTGATTTCTCTCACCCCTTTCTCACCCCATACTTTTCTTCTTACACCCCTTTCTCCTAACTTCAACCCTTCACCTCCCCACTGCATACCCCCCTCTGTGTACCCTTATCATTCTACCCCTCACCTTACATATAGTTTCCCCTCATCTATTTTCACTATCCCCTCACCCCCATAATAAATGTACCTACACAAAGAACTCGGATTTACACTTTTAAAAAAAAATTAAGGATTGTTCCTCTAATAGCTCTTTTTTCAAATACAATTTTGAATTTGTTCTTAATGGGGGGACCTAGTCTACTAATGTTATTTTATTTTCATTTTTTAATGCTATTAAAAACACTTCTTCATTATTTTTTTGGCTTAAGAGCTCAAATAAAAAAAAAATAGCAATAAAAAAAAACTCGACGTTGGGCCTCAAATTTAGTTTACTCTCTTTTAAGCTTTTGTTCATTAAAATCGGTTCATTCGTTGAAGCTGTATGAACCGAGCTCCGGAAAAAGTGGTTTTGAGAAAAACGCGTTTAAGGTTTGACGTTATAAAAAAAATAGTATTGAATATCCGCCGACCGTTCCACAAATCAGTCTGTAACACGTGAAATACATTCGATATCGAAATACTCTTTTGTCCATGTTAAGGATGAAAATTAATAATAACAAAAAAATCTTTTTTTTATCGTCATGAACTGATACCTAAGGCGCTCAGGGACTGTTTGTATAAGCATCCCAGGTGAGTATACACTAATATCGTACAGGGTTCAGAGGGAAAAAACCGTTTGTAGGAGCCTCTGCTTCCAAAGGTATGATAGCCTCAACACAGTTGTTCATACTATTTACTCCACAACTACTCTTACTTACTGTTATTTTCATACTGATAGCTCCATTAGAACTACCTGGTAAAAATTCATGGGAGATACTCGAAAATGTTCACCAGAATTTCGCTTTTAACTTGCGCACCTACTAAAGTGCAATCATCCTCAAGCTGTTGGGTGTCCAATAAGCATGTTTATTGCAAATGTGCATAGACTCTCAAGTGTTCAAGCCAAATCAATCAATCATTCTCTTCACACATGCGCCACAAATTAAAAACAAAGACATGTTGAATAGCAACAGGAACAAATTTTTTATTATACTCATGTGGAATCACTTGTATCCCAAATTGACCCAACTGTACATAAAGTTTTCGTTACCGAAACCACAGTTATTATTACCTTTCAGAAGTTTTCCCCCAAAAGCAACCCCTAATAAAGTTACACTCAATCAAAGTTGAAAATCATTTTGATAACTTTCAATCCGCACCGCAACACATTAGCCCCGAATTGAAATGGAAATCAGTGCCCGAACCCAATACCGTGCACACGACGGAAAAGGACCTTTTCTAATATTCAAAACTTAATTGACGAGCCAACACAAAGAGCTGAAAACTTTGAGACAAAGTTTTTGCCTGTAATGCCAAGTTAATTTGATGTCTCACATCTCAACAAGGGATTAGAGGAATTACCAGGACTCGCTCTCTCTCTCTCTGAAGTTTATGTAAAGTTCATCGTAGCAGTATTCGGCAAGCAGTTCCAAAATCACGCAAACTGCGAACAGACAGAGCCAATGGCAATCTTGACTCGACGACGAACAATTTCTAAACCAAATTTGCATAACATCGAAAAGTTTTCCGCTATTTAAGATACTACCCCATCACGAGATGGATTCAATATACGGCACAATCATAGAGCTAACAAGGGCATTCTCGGAATCTGTGAACAAGACTATAATGATGCCAGTCTAGTATCTCAAGTACATTCCGATGTGATTACAGACCTTAGATACCACGAGTGAATTCCTAAGGAATACCGGTCTACCTAATAACAGTCGGCATGGATACCTTCGAGCGGCCGGAAGCTTCAGGTGACGGAAACAAAATAGGACGGTACAGGTAGTCTGACTCTCTTTGCGCAATTGAGTGCCTGCGCAAATCAAAACTTCACCACAGTTGAATAATGATGGCAGGTTCCCTGTTGGGTTTTGTACTCCTAAAATCCTAAGTGTTCAGGACACAGAACTGGACTAGGTTGTTTCATATCGCGACTGTCCTAAATTAGTCAACGTCTTCTCAAGGCTTCAGTAGTGTCTTCTTCTAGTCCATCTTGAAAATATCTTTCAGGTGTGCAAATTGAATTTTGACACCATTCGGGTGACCAAAGGTGTAGGAGTCTCCCCACGCTGGTGGAGGAGAAATAATGCGTCCGAAACCCAAAATGGCGAGATCGATATATTCTAAAATTCATAACTTCTAAACAGTTAATGCTACAAAACTAAAACTCCATTAGTATCTGTTGGCATACTAGGAGAATAGATCAGAATAAAATGTTTGAGTAAGGGCAGTGACATACGGGGGTGGAGATGAAAATTTTTAGGTTACGATATCTCACGGACCAATTGCACTAGAAAAATAAAATTTGATTTGTGAGTTGAGAAACGGAGTCTGCAGAAAGTAAAAAATCTTTAAGGGTCGGTGGAGCATGTAAGTGGTGGGGAAGAGAATTTTTCTAAAAATTCTCGTCTCATATCTCAAGAACAGTGTAAGATAAATTCTTAAAATTTTTACCAAACGTAGGGATGATAGACCCCTAGACAGAAATAAGAATTTTGGGGGTGTGGGTGTAGAGCGTGAGACTGGGGGAGGGTTAAAAGGAAAAGGTTCTGATTTTTATATCTCGAAAACCTATAACGACATAAAGCTAAGACTTGGTATTTAGATAGAACTATAGTAGTGGCATGTTGGAAAAATATAATTTTGTATAGGGGTAGTGTGGTAAAGGCTGGGGATGATTTTCCTAAACATAGAACGGCTTATGCTTGAAAGTTGAAACTTGGTGTGTATATATAAATCAACTAGGGAAGTAATTCTAATGAACAAAAATAATATATCCATTGACGTTCGGAAGGGGCCGGTCAAAAAATGAATAGTGAAAATTGAATGCAAATATTTTCTTGATTTTCGTCATATCTACTAGGTCTTCCAAAATATTTCTTTCATTTTTATTCCACGGATTCTTCATATGAATGCATAGAAAGTGTTTTCAAGATTTTTTGAAATTCGACCCCTAAAGTGTAAAGTGATTGTATACTTTTCATGAATTCTGCCATATCTCTCAGATCTGATCTGATATCGAATTTCTTTTCACTTCCACGGGCTTGTTTAATAATCACCAATTTTTTAAGTTTTTTCCTTTTTCAACCCCAAGGTTGCGTCCCAGAATATGACCAAATTATGTAATTCATATGTTATTTGTTGCAGCTGCGTTAGTATTCTAGCGCGATCCTATTCTAACCGCTTGCCGAACTTTTTGTTAGGTTTTCAGTCACATAGTAATCTACACTGCATCTCAGAATTGAACGCGTTATGAACTTCTGCCGGAAAAATAATAAAGGTGCACCCAGACTGTTGGCAGATATTTTTTTGACTATAGTATGAAGCTAATTAGTCTCAAAAAATATCAATTTTTTGTGTCACACTTAAAAAACAATGTAATTATGATTTTCTTTACCAAAATTACTTGGTTCGTATATTTGGCATGTTCCGTTAAACACTTATCCAGGGTAGAGCATACAAAGAGTACCAGGGTTAAGCCTTTCTTGTTTTATTCACACATTGCTAACCTACTCTACACCGTAACAAAACTATACGCTTATCATGTATTGAGTTTCAACTTTTAAGCGCTAGCCGTTTCTGAAACCGGAGGTAATATAAGACTATAACTAAAAATACCATTGCCTAAAAGAATGATGCAACAAATTCAAACAACCTTCACCCCATCATCTCTTATAATTCAAACTACATCCCTGTAAGGATACAAACCCTAAGACCGTCTCTTCTGATCACTACGCTCTCACCCAGTGGTGAGCATGCGTCCTGAAAATCCGACCTCCCCAATTCAATTCAACGTAACGACCGAACTCGAAACAACCCCAACAAAGTTCGAATCAGTTGTTGAGTAAACTTTGGGGTGCGAGCACGGAAATGCTACGACGGTCTTAAATCGGCGGTACATTTTTCTCTTATTTGCACATCAAACAAAAGTCATCATCATCATCACCACCATCACCACCACCACCACCACAACCATCATCACCAACCCCCCCGAAAATAAATCAAAATACTTCTGTTACAAGGTGATCGGGGTGGTAGTTTACTTCGAACCGCCAAAAAGTTCAGTCGTTTTTCAGTGCATTGTTCGGCGGTAAGAAAGTCCTTTTTACTGGTGGATAAAAAAGAAGAAAAAAAAAGTGAACGTACGAAAATGATTTGAGCGGTTCGAAACGTTTTCTTCCGGTATTTTACAATTTTCTGTTTTCGAAACGGTGGTGTGATTGTGCAGACGGAAAGGGGAAAAAAATCCGTTCCAATCGCATTTGGATCGTTCAATTGTTAAGGGATGAAATGTAGATAAACCGGATAAAAGGATGCGATAGAAGAGAAGTTTAAAAAAAAAAATTGATAAAGTGAAATTGAGTGATTTCGGTCCATTTCAATTGGCCACGTGAGTGTTGGAAAGTGAATTGTTGTGTCTAGTGGTTTCTTTTAGAGGATTTATCAGGTTAATATCAAACCCACCCCCTTTTCGATCATCGAACATAAAAACATGTGGATTAGCTGTCATGTGGTAGCTGTAATCGTTTTGTTCAACATCGGTATGATAAAATTTATTATTTATACTTTTAATATTGATGATTTGGGAATCCCCTTTTAATCTCATAGTAAATTAAGTTCTACTCGAATTGTGCGTCCGTCTATATGACGAGAAAACATTGTTCTAAAATTTAAATTTGGGTATTTGTTATAAAAGGAAAATTCCAGTTAGTTAATAACAAAAGCAAAACCCATCACCACCCCCGTTTGCTATTTTAAAGGCGTAAAACACTTTTTTGTATAAATTCAAAGGACTAAAATTCGTTATTTTTATCAACCTGAAGTCTAGAAAATATGTTTTTTTAAACAAAACTCGTAGCTTAGCTTTTAATGGCTTTTGCAATTTTTCAGATAATATTTTAATGTTTTACTCTACGTCCTGATTGCATCAAAATTTGTGAATTGATAGATCTTAAATTCGTCAAGCAATTTGGAGCAGTTCATACTGTCTCCATCACTTCGAAAATATCTAAATATATTCCTGGTAGATCAGTCTTTATAACAAAACTTGAACTGTGTACTGCCTTGCCAAAAATTGTTATATTTTCGCTTTCAAATGCATTTAAATAGATAAATCGTCAAACTGTTCATTGCCAAATATTTTCAGTTGCCTTATACTTAGTTTATTTTAACTATTATCTCAAACTTTTTGACTTAATTTCTCTTTAAAAATTTTATTTGACATGCAGTCATATACAATGTGTTGGGCCTTTTGCCCAAAATTTCGTGTTTTCCAAAATCTCGTCTTCTCAAAATCCCGTTTTCCAAAATCCCGTGTTGCAAAATCGTGTTTGTCAAAACTCCGTTTTTGTGGATAAAATTAAAAAATTCAAAAACAGGATTTTGGGAAAACGGGATTTTGTAACACGGGGTTTTGACCTGGTCCAAAATACAAGTTTTAGATATGAGGCGGTTACAGCCTGATTGGGCCAACCCTCATTTTATTATAAACTAGCCGCGTACCGCGGCTACGCTTACGTTTGTTTGGTGCCATACTATTATTTCTATCGTTACTCCCGTTGCTCCCTTTCCTTCCGTGGATACCGTCGCTCCCGTTACTCACGTTGCTTCCATTTCTCCCGTTACTTCCGTTGCTCCTATTGGTCCCATTTCTCCCATTACTCCCGTTACTCCCGTTGCTACCATTTCTCCCGTTGCTTCCATCTCTCCCGTTGCTCCCATTTTTCCCGTTGCTCCTATTTCTCCCGTTGCTCTCGGTGCTTCCATTTCTCCCATTACTTCCGTTGTTGTTGTTTGGTGTGGGGAAGACACACTAAAAGGCGAGTTTTGAACATTCAGGCCACCTGGCCCATTATACTCGAATCCCCAGTCTCTACTTGAACTTTTTCGTCCTCTTCACGAATTTCAAAAGCTCAGGTAGTGAGCGAGAACGGAGTTTCTCCATCCTCATAACATCGACGCCGTGTACATGCATTCTCGCAAAAGAGTAAGCTGGACACTCGAGAAGAAAATGTTCCGTCGTGTCGTCGCTCTCGTCACAAGCAGTGCACATGGGGTCGTCAATGATTCTCAATCTGACCATGTGTAGGCCACACGAGTTATGCCCTGTGAGGACACCAACCATACTACTACATTCCTTTCTGCTCAATTTGAGAAGAAAAGCAGCTGTTCGTCCACTTGGTCCCTCAACAAGGTTTTTGGTCTGCCGCATTCCCGGAAAAGGCCGCCATCTCTCAATGTGTGATTTACTCACCCACTCAGCAATGGCAGCCCTAACAGAGGCAACAAGCACACCGAAAGCTGGCTCTGGTCCAACCATGGCTTATTACTTCCGTTACTTCCGTTACTTCCGTTACTCCATCCTCTATCCACCATTCTCCATCCTCCATTTTCTATCCATAATCTATCATAGTTACTCCCGTTGCTCCCATTCCTCCCGTTGCTTCCATTTCTCCCGATGATCCCGTTGCTCCCATTTCTCTCGTAGCTCCCAATTGTCCCGTACCTCCCATTTCTCCCGTTGTTTCCCATTGCTTCCATTTCTCCCGTTACTTCCGTTGCTCCCGTTACTACATCCTCTATCCACCATGCCCCATTTTCTATCCATCATCCTTCATCTCCCATCCTCCATCCGCTATTTATCATCCATCGTTCAACTTTACCATTTAGTAATAGGAATGAATAACTACTCCACCAAAAACAAACGAACTACCGCTAAATCATATGAAATACACTCAAATGTTGGAATAACTCAAGTACCACGAATACTAAAATGATTTTGTTAACGCAGAAACCTTGGCGGGTGTGTGCTCAATATATCAGCAAAGTTTTATTGTAATCGGATGAATGGTATAGGAAAGCGCAGACAAACCATTAGAGCACCAGGGTTCTAAAATTGTAAAATGTTAAAAAATAAACTTTGTTTTTCATTTGATCTGAACCAAACTTCACAGCAACCATCCCGGGACTACTCTACACGTTCCCTTAAAATTTCATCAAAATCGGTTCAGCGGCTTAGGAGTCTATAGGGATCATTCATACATACATACATACATACAGACATCCTATCTTATATATCTATCTATAGATTTGAGTTCAGTACAGAAATCGATTCGAAAACAACCTGGTCACCAGAATGGTCACAACAGCATTCAATCAATTCATCAGGTTCAAAAGCTTAATTGATTTGATTAATTTTCAAACAATATAAGGTTTAAACTTTGTCAAGATCACCAAATCTTCATTTGCCATTATATCGGCTGAGTTTCTGGTGTGGGGGGCACACTCCGGCTCTAACCGCCTCATATATCCACCAGTAAAATGTTGATTCATCTCTAAATTTTAAGTAATCCTCCTATGTTTAACAAAAGTTTCACATTTCAACCATAAAACGTTCTTAAGATTGAATGTGCAAAAGGTTTCGATTCCATCTTCCAAGCTACTCTCCCAGTTAAATACGGCACTGTTCCTCTAAAATAATTTCTTTTGAAAATGTTCCTTTCACATACCTTAGATAGATTGGATATAGGGGTTGGTATATGGTTAACCTCTGTCACTTAAGCCACAGTTGGGCCTAATAATTTCTGCTGTGAATAAGAATCCATTGACAATACAGTAATCCAAAATGTGGCAGAGCTTAAAATTCTCACTAGTCAAATTTTTACTTGTTTAAGGAACAAACTAACGTCAACCTCCATTATGGTTGTTTTGTATTGTTGTATGCCATGCTGTCAAATATTTGACTATAAAAATTTGATGAACATTTTTCGTCAAAAAACAAATTTGACAAAAAGTTTTTCCGTCAAATTTATTCAATGGATTTTATTATTTTTTTGTTTGTTTATGAAATACTCTGTATGCTATTTAAACAAAAACGCCACGAGCTCCAAAGCTAGGAAACTAGAAAATCATGAAAATGGCAGCACTTTTTGCTTACAGATCTGCAACTGTACTGAATAAACAGAACCAGCCCAGAACTAGCTGGTAATTGCGCATGTAAATATGATTCAGAATTGATTAAACAATTAATGTCTTCCTAGACAAAAACATTTTAATTTAAAAATTCAGGTCTCTTTCTAATAATAGTTTCCCAATACTGTACTTCGCCTACATCTATGTTGACGTCACAACATAACATTGCTATTATAACAGTTTAGAAAAAAGTTGGCTAAACCGTCAAAATTGCTCAGCTGATGCTTATTTGACACTTCATAAAACAAAAATTAAACTAAATTCTATAGATAAATTTGAATTTTTTTACGTTTGAAGCAAAGTTTTCTATGATTATACAGAAAACTATTCGAATGCGAAGTAGTTAATGCTCAAACCAACAAGGAGTCTAGACACTACTTTGCTAGGTCTGACGCTATAAACTGTTCTAACTAGACGTAGACGAAGAAAAGTATTGGGAAACGACGTAAGTACTACCAAATCCGAGTTCAGTTTGACGGTATTCATTCTGATGTTTTCCAAATCTTAGTTAACATGCAATTAAAATTATTCGTACCCAAGGGGCTTTGTTCTGTGCGGATGTTACATCCTGCAATGACGAAGTCATTTGATGTCTAGAACTCGAGCTTGTTGTGTCATGCTTCAAATCCAATATTGTTCTGTGGTTATAGCATCTGGAAGGTAACTAACAAATTAAAGTGCTTTGTAAGCCATTGACGCAAATTTCGGTCCGAAGATCATAAGAAAACTGTCGAAGGTAAACATGGTGGAAGCCTGAATTACTTCTCAAAACAGGGTCAGAACCGGAATTTACAAGAAAAACAAACCTTCAATTTACTAATTTGCGAAAGCATATTTCTATAGTAGAGCCCTAACTAAACCGAGGGCTACACAAGAACTAAGATAATATTGTAATGAGATTTAATTATCCTGAAACGAACCAATATTGCCAAGCTTTCCATTATAATTTTAATGAATTAAATCGGCTATTGAATATTCCTTGGGGATATTCCCCATGTGCGACTGGCAACTGGCAACCCTGACGTCAACAACAAAAAACCCTGACATCAATAATTTCATATCTCTAAAAATTTACTCAGGATTTTCCAACTTTTCATCGAAATAAAAGTTGTCCATTCGCATTCGAATTGAAATGGAAAAATTCAACTTTTATGCCGGCATCCTGAAATGGCTTCTGGTTTTAATGAGATGGCCAGACAGGAAGAGCTCCTGTTTTCAATTGGTCGCTGCTGTACTTTCAGTCAAATCGAATCCTTAATGTTTGTGGTAGTGCCCGGCCAGGCTGGCTCTTCCCGGTCTAGCCGATTCGCAAATGTTGCTGCAAACAGCCAAACAAACATAGTAGTCCTTAATCATACACACATACATTGTAAATTTTTAATTTGCCATTCAAATAGCGGCAAATTGATTTCCTGATTGAACTTGGTCAATTGAATTAGTAATTTGGTGACAGTTTCGGGTTTGTTAATTTTCAGTTAATTGAATTTTGATAGAAATCTCATCAAGTCCGTCGGATTTAGCCAACAGTTTTTTGTTCCGGACAAATGAAATCGAATATTGTTGTGATCAGAGATAGGTGATTGACCTGAAGGACTAGCGTTTAATTGAGATTGCAATTGGAATGCGGTTTGAGTCTTGGATTGGATTTGCCACAGTCACATACCCAAACATTGGTAACATTTTCTGATTGATTTTCAACTGGTTTTTGGTGTACTGGTAAGTAATCGATTGGAACGACAAGGAAGCCGTCGAACCCATTCACGGCACTGTACGTTCTGACTACCGCCAACCCTTAAGGGACACTGTACGCCTTACTAACTGAGAAACATTGTCAACCTCTTCAAAGAGCTAAAATACCTTTTCCGCTTCTTTATTCCTACAAAGCTTGACATCTCTTCTATACACGGAAAAATGCCCCCAAGGAATCCAGCTTTAGTAGTATCTATAACCGCTATCTGTTGTTTGTCTGTCACTGATAAGACAGGAACAAAGCCGAAGAAGAACAAAATTTCTGGAAGGGAAAAAAGCCGGCAAAGAAGGAAGCACGGAGAAAAGGAAACTCAGACGACAGGTTCTTCAGTTCGTCCTGATGGGCTTGAAGATTCGCCCGTTTGAAAGGCAGTGGGCTGGTGGCACGATGTAATTTAAGATAAATCTTTATGTGCACATCGAATACCCTCAAAAGTGTTATGATGGGTTTTCGGTTATACGAAATTGCTATACTGGTTTAAATTTATATGTGAATAGCACGAAAGGATGCCCTCGAGCGGACTGAACGAAATTCATTAGGAGGTGTAGCGGAATTTCTAAAGGAATGGTGGAAAGGTGTCGAGAAGTTAAGTAGGAATTTTTTAACACTGCTGCTATAACAACGGTTGTATGCTGGTGACTTTAATATAAAGTTTTATCCTTGCAGCGAAAATATTTTTTTTTTTCGAATACAAAATTTCGAAGAAACATCTTTGAGCTAAGCATTTAAAATATTCGTCACTGTCAAGAAAGCGAGAAAAATTCTTACTATCCAAATGAATGGAGAAGAACTAAAAATGATAATACTTTGGCATGTGCCCAATTTTACTTAAGGCAACCTACAGTCCCTGTATGACCTCCGTGGGGATATACAACCATGCCGCCAAGAGTTTACTGTTCGAATTTCATTCTCAATAGTTCGTCTCCGTGTGTTTCTTAGACGTCGGACTGCACGTATTCTTCTCGGATTCCAATTTAGATCCTACTTGATAATTTTCTACCCTGACTTCTTCACGAGTCGACCAATCCATTTTCACTTTCGTGTTATTATGTTCAGTTGTCCTCCAAAGATCGTCAGCGGGACCATAATTTATCTTAGGGTTTTTTTCGAATACCTTGCTTCGTCTACGTCCGCGTCTAGTTATAACAGTTAGTGATATCAGACGTAGCAAAGCTGTGTCTCAATTCCTTTTTGGTTTGGGTCTTGACTATTTTTACCACAGCTAACCTATCAGTCAACCTATAGCAAACGTAAAACAAATCAAATGTTTGTTTAGAATTAAATTTTTGAGTTATGAAGTGTCAAATAAGATTCAGCTTAGCCATTTTGACGGTTTAGTCAAACTTTTTCTAAACTGTTATAATAGCAATGCTATGCTATGGCATCAACATTTACGTAGACGTTGATAAGGCAAGGCACTCGGAAACGCCCTAAGTATTAGGTCTGGTGAAGGTAGAAAATAGTAACTTTAAACACTAGTTAATCGTCTATATATATAGGAAACATACATTCCATCCTAAGGTAGATAGATTGGAAATAGGAGTTATTATGGTTAACCTCTGTCACTTAAGCCACAGAATTGTGACGTCCTCCGAATTGACTATGATTCCTCTTCAATGAAGCGTAGTATTTTGCGAAGAGGAATGGTCCGGAATTCCGATGGTTCCATGAAACCCTGACCGAAGTGACGAAGTCTTTTGTGAGCTAAGCCCTCACATTCACAGAGGATATACTCTGGTGTTTCGTCTTCGTCATTCCATATTCTGCAAATTTTAGTCTCAGAGAGACCCATTCTATTGAGATGCTTCCTCATGTGACAAATGTCCTTAGAAAATGGTAGTTGTATTTGTTTTAACCAGTGATCACTCTAGATCGCATTCACACGTTTTAAAGCTATCACTGGTTACATAATTACAATAATCATTTTCAAAGGACATTTGCATAGTTCCCAATCAAAAAAATCACTTAATTTTATTCGTTACTGCTCTCAGACATTAAAAGAAGAGCATTGTGGTGAGCAAAACGGTTGGCTTCTCGGCTATTGTGCAATAACTTAACAATATGTAAGCGAAACAAGTAGTGTGACCTAAAGTTAATCAAACAAAATTTGAGCTACATCATTCGACGTGTTCTCGATTTACAGCGTTTCTTAACAAAAACTAGTAGGGCCAATTTTTTGAGAAAACTTGCTTGGTAGATACCTATTTGACTTAGTTTCATTAATTTAACGATTTTGTTTACGTTCTTCCAAATTTTAAAAAAATATGATCCGTGATATTTTGAATCCACCATACATTAAAATGTAGTTCAAGGAGTTTTTGGGCATATGGAAACTCGTTCAAAGAATGTATAGGAACATTTTTCGCTAATACAAGCTATTAGAATTAGTAACGAATTACTGGTCATTAAGCAATTTGATCTTACAATTCTTTTATTTTTGATGAATGGTTCATCAGTCTTACGAATATTGGAAAGACATTTGCATGGATATTATTCACAAAAAGTTGATTGACTTTGCTTTTTTCGTACTTTAGCGCACTTACAGCACAGTAACGTTTACAAAATGTTTGATTTGTTCCTGAACGACCGAGATTTCGAGCAATAGGTTCACATGTGGTTATACTATTCTTGTATGTCATCTTTTATACCATATATGTATTAATCGGGTGTCACGTTTTGATTGCGTTTGAAAATATGATTTAAAAAAATTCTAAATAGTACTTCAAAAGAGGCAGTGCCGTAATTTGACTTTAAGCGGAATTTGCGCCGAAAATTTAATGAAGGTAATAATAATAATAAATAATAATAATAATGTAAATTCAAACATATAAATATGACCACTTTCCGGGCCCTCTCCGTACATCATCCCTACCGTCTTAAATTTAGAAACCTTCACCTTGCAATATTGATCGTTTTTTGTGATACAAATTACAAAAACTTTTCATTAAAGCCCTCTGCGGCCCTTTGCATTCACCTTCACAACCCTCTTTCAAAGAAATATTCAACCCAGAAGGAGTACAACTGTGATTTATGCAAGGTTTTTTTCAAATATAAAGCCTTTTTTTTCCACGAAACAATTCCTTAACCTTGACACCCGTGCTTAATATCTCCCCGAATAAAATTCTTCAAAAAAAGTGTACCCCTAGAATACTCTTCATATAAATAAAATTTCTATGTGAATAGCACAGAAGTATCAAATTCTATTCCACTATCATAACTGATTTCTGAGATTTGGCAAAATATCACTTCGATTATATGATGAAATTAGTGAAAACGTCTAAAACCCCAATTAAATTCACTTAGGGGTTGAATTTCAAAACACCGTGAATTTAGTTCTTAGGCTACAGCATGAAAAGCGTTTGATATCTCATCATACTTAAGAAATATTGCCAATATTGGGAAAACATATGCAACCTCTTTAAACTTCTAGGGGTTGAATATTAAAAAGTCCTCTTCGTTGCTTGGCCAAAACCAAAAAGTCCGTAGAAGTAAAAACAATTTCAATATCTTATCGGACCTAACATATCTGACGGAATTCGTGAAACGCGTAAAAACGGTTAATAAAGCAGAAAACCCTGAAAATGCTTCTTTGGTGATTATATAAATAGCCCATCGGCCTAATTTTTTTTCGATATCTCATCAAGCGAAGATAGAAAATGATAAAACTTATGCAAAAATTAAAAATTTAAAAAATAAAATTTGAAAATTATTTCAAAGTATTTATCTGAAGTACTAGTAGGTAGTAAGAAAAATTAACTCAATAGTTCGGAAAATCTAAAAAGTATAAAGAAATTCGTGACAAAATATACTCACAATTTTTTAAAACCCACCTACGTTACATACCGAGATTTTTACCAGCCAGTTTTTGTATTAATTCGCAATGTTTATAAACATGAACTTGGCAATTAAATGTATTAAGGTTTGTATTCAATCAAAATAATATGATATTTGTGAAGTGTTTAAACGATCACGATACTTCCATGTAGTATTTATAATTGATTACACCTACTGAAGAGACTTAACGAAATTCTACAATAATATTAATGTAGTGACAATTCTATTCTGTTCTCTTTAATTTCAAAACAGCGCATCAATGTTCTCTTAAAGAAACATCTATCAAGTGTATTTTAAGGTTGTTTCTCAATTCCTTGCTAAGTCTACGTCTACGTCTATGTTGACGTCACAGCATAGCATTGCTATTATAACAGTTTACAAAAAGCTCGAAATGGATCAGCTGATGCTTATTTGATGCTGCAAAAATCCAAAATTTGAATTTTTTTACGTTGTAGCTTGTATTACACTGTTTGACCAAGTGGTCATACAGTGTACTACTGTTTGAGCAAGTGGTCATACAGTGTACTACAAGCTTTAGATTGACTGATAGCCAAGACACAAACCAACAAGAAACCTAGACACGGTTTTGCTAGGTCTGACGTCAAAACTGTTATAACTAGACGTAGACGTATACTTAAGCAAGGAATTGAGAAACGACCTAAGTTACAGGTTTATTTCTGATGTAGTTCAACTTCTGTACCTTCTTACTTTATCCACTTTACTTCAGAATTATTTAGTAGCTTGTCGAAGGACACACAGCTACTCTGCAAGAGGGAAGTCATTGCAGTAAAATATATTTCAATGTAAATTTCATTAATATTATACAAAACATCTTCTGCCCCGACTTAAGGACAATGCAAATTTTCTTAGCCGGTACAATAACAAGCACTATAAGTAATAAAATTAGCATAATGCCTTTTTACTACGTGATCAATGCTTCACTGTGCAGATAAAACTTGAACGCCTAACCACCCCGAAAAAAAGGGCACCAAGAATATTTTAATTTCGGAACCAAAAAAAAAACTTTTTAACACCTTTTATTATGTAAGGACGCCCATTTCGAGTCCTACGCTTCTATTGAATAAAATGAAAAGTTTTCTCCTTTATATGAAAATTAGGTTCGGCACATAACGCATAAACCGACCGTCTTATAGGTGAACTGCGAATCCCCAGAGAAATTATGAGACAAAATATACAAAGGATTACGTTACCTGTCTCTAGCTCACGTGTAGGTATATTAAGCTGTTAAACTTCCCGACCCGATAGAAGGGTTGTTCAGCCTTGACTTGGAAGACACACAAGTCACAGCTCCTTGTCGCTGTTTCCTTGGCCAGGTATACGTCGAGGACGATAGCATGATGTATTTTTTAGTATCTGCATACTACCCGTAGCTTTTCATATTAACTTTATTATCTCTGTATAAGGGTGAAATTCGCTGTTATGAAAATATGAAATATCGTCCCGAATATCAGTGTGTACTCGGTTGTGGTACCAACGACGACAGGAACGAATGTAAAACCGAATCCTTGGAAAGGTGATACTCTATGACGGTGCTCCTGCCACTTTAATTATGTGCTTCAATGGCAAAAGTGCAGACTGTCGGTTTTAATAATATTCGGAAAGGTGATGCTCTATCAGTATCGCCTATCTACCTACCTGGATAATGTTCACCTCAGTAGATGGAGACCGAGTCGTAGGCCATTCATTACCCTGTGAAAATGGAAGTCGGTTTTCCTAACTTACTCACTTTTATGGAAATGAGTTAATGCGGAAAAATTAAACGGAAAAATGGAATAAGCCAAACGTGCGGAAAGACTTCTGGGACGGAATTGGAAGTCATTTCGACAATATTAAAATTTAGATTAGGTGACCAGTAATATAAAAAGTAGATAGTTGTTTGCAGGAAATTGATTTTCTTCGACCCATCTGCCACATCCTGTTCGCTTTCCTGTGCCGTTTCATTCCAACGTCTTTAATAAAATTGGAAACTGATTTTGTGCTGTGAGTCCCTGATAAGAAAAAATATGTTCTATACTTCAACCTGATTGATACTGCCAACACTCTGGTCGAAACTTTACTATTTTTCAAATCAAAGTCCGAAAGCGGTGAAAATGGGGGTGCGACGGAAGTGATTACTCTACTGCCACATGGGTAGGTCGTGAACACGTATACTCCTAAGCCGGCTACAGCCTTATCGCGTTTCGCTAATTTGGCGTCATTCGCGTCTTTCTCGTGAATAGTGTGTAGAGGTTTCTCGTGAGTTTCTCACGTTTGGTTGTTCACGATTCGTACGTTTTCTCTGCTGGATGCCATTTTTTCACGACATGCTTGACGAGAAAGTAACGAAAAGTACGCGAGCCGATTCTTCGTGACTTTCTCGTGAGTTTTTGGTTTTTCGTGGTTAATCTCAAAAGTTTGGACTTGCAGGAGTTCAGAAATTGAAAATAAATTAACTTCACGAAATGTAGAGAAACCACGAGAACGCGAAACTTGCGAATTGTGCGTACAATTCTTTCTCGTTTTCTCGCAAGGTGCATGTGTTTCTTGAAATAAGACGAGAACCTTGCGAAATACGAAAAACAAGAAGAGCAGATGAAGTCTGTAGCCGGCTTTAACATTCCCTTGGGAGTTGAATAAAATAAATTGAAAATCCATGTTAAAACGATTACATAAAAAGCCCATGGAAACAAAAAAAAACTTAATTTTCTACCTCAACAATTAAACAAGTATCAACCCTTGAAGGTTGGACTTCCAGAAACCAAAGAATTTGTTTTTAAGCAATGATATAAAAGCAGTAAAAAATATAACACAATTTGATATCTCATCAGACCTTAGAAATATTGTAAAAATCTTGCTCTCACCTGCAGGTTGGATTTCGAAAAAACATAAAATAGGTTTTTAAGAGGTTTCATAAAATGTACAACCATTTTGATCACTCATCGAATAAAAAGGTCATAGAAATAAAATCGAATTCGATATCTTATTAGACCCAACAGAACGAAAAGACCCTGTGGAAACGTGTAAAACTATTCAAAGCGAAAATCTTAAAAACGGTTTATGGTATAGACAATTATAAGAAAAAGCCCGCGGAAATAAAAACTTATTCGATATCGAATCAGACCTAAAAGTTATGGCAGAATTCATGAATATGTATACAACCCCTTTTGCAATACCCCGGGTTGAGTTTAAAACAAATCGTAAAACCAGTTTCTAAGCAATTATCCAAAAGAATACGTATAGAAGTATTGATTAAATATTTTAGAAAGCCTAAGAAATATGACGAATTCGTGAAAATATATTAATCCTATTTTTGGCTGACTACTTTCGTTTCCCTTTTCTTGCTTTACGTCAATAGATATGCAAGCCTTTTTTATTACCAAGAGTCATGTTTCTAGCAGGAGACGTTTCACAAATAACAGGAATACCTGCCACCCCAACCGCCTTACAGAATTACCCCATTCGAAATATGTTTTTAGAACTTGTCACTACTATATATAACTGTACTTAAGTTCCAAGTTTCGCTATTCATCATTAGGAGTTTTCGATTATGTATATCATATTCAGCCTCCTTCAGGGATACCCTTAAAATTCTCATCCACAAAAATTCACCTTATTTTAAAAATTTTAGTCCGTCTATCCGCCGTTTAAAGGATCATAGCTCCTAATATATTTAAGCTATTTAAGTTACAAAAAAATTGTGTGGATAGATTGAGTGGACCACTTAAAATGGTTTTTGAGGGGGTGGGTCTGTAAGGGGGTTGGATCTGTGAGGTATTTGACGAAAAGTTTTGGTTTCTAGATTTCAGCAATCTGGACTGAAGTTTGCTGAACATAAAATTGAGTGTCGGGCGGTGGATGATGGAGGCTGAAGGATAAAAATACTCATATCTCAAGCACTGTCTAAAATAAGAATTCACGTGAGAATTAGGCCTGATAAATCCGTAGAAGATAAAAAATGTGTGGTTGGAGGTGTAAGGTCTGATCGGGGGGAAGAGTGAAAAGGTAACAAACATTTCGATTCTTATATCTCAAGAAACGTTATAAATAGAAAGCTAAAACTTGGAACATAAGAAAAGCAGTAGTTATAGTTGAAAAAAAAAACAATTAATAGGGGTGGTACAACACCGGTGGTGGGTGATGTTTTTCCAATCACCAGAACGGCTTATGCAAGAAACATGAAAGTCGGCGCATATATGTGGATACTATTTCTTACCCATATACCAACAGAGGGGGGTCGAATTATCAGTGTAAATGGGGTGCTTACATTTTCACGAATTTGGTCATATCTCTTTATGTCTACTAACTATTGAATGAATTTTACTTCTTCAGGTTTTTCAGAAAAATGCATTCCGGATTTTTATTTCAATAGAACTGACTTCGTTTGATTAAGCAATTACTGTCAATATAAATTAGTGTACATATAAAATAAGTCTCTTATGAGGATGCGATGCAAACTGTGGACACAAGCAACGATAAGAGATTATTTGGGACATAACCTAATCCCTTTTCTCTAAAGAGCTGAAATCAACTTTGTTTTAGAGGTCGAAAAATATCATATCACTTACAATGCCCTTTGATAATATGTACTCAGTTTTCGGGGCGAAATATCAACTAAACTGCTTTCACTATTGTACCGAACAAGCCCACGTGTATTCACTCCTATCGAAATATGGAATATAACACAACTAACTATTATAGTTAGCCACTGGGACGGCGATTAGCATCTCCTCTATTCCGACTCGAGCATTTCATTGTCCTGCATCCAGTTTAATCCTCAGCTCAGCTCACGAAATCCCTCCTTGTTGCTGGAATATTAAACAGAAAAAAAAAGAATTCAACTCTTTGTATTTGCATAGAACTTGGGAATCCTTTGAACAGTCCCAATACTATTTGGATTTGTCTGAAAGCTTTTGATTGTCGGCAGATTTATTAGCGAGCTTCGTAGTATTCGTAGTACAGGTGCATAGGTACCATAATTGTTTGAAGTTCTACACAGGTGAATAATTTGCTTAATTCGTGGGTAAATGAAGTGCCGAGATACGTTACTACCGTTGCGTCAATCTAGATCTTTCTGTAGGTACCTTTAAGTGGCCTTGAGCAACATGAGCTGGAAAAAAAACGACAGTGTTATCGATGTGCTGATTAAGAGGAACTGTAAGCTCCAAGAAACTAATGGTCAACAACGTACAGAGTACAAATTCTTGGCAGAGTATATATACAGAGGAATTAACCTACCCTTTGACTTTAGTGCTACCAATTTAGCCGAAAATTGGCTAAATTAAGCCGATTTCATCGAGATCAGCTGAAGAAAATTAAGTTTAGCCGATAATTTTTTTGATTCGGTTGTCAGTTTTGCGCACGAATTATTATTCTACATTCTATTACGATAAAATATTAGAACAAAAAAGAATATCTAGCCGATTTTTAACTGTCATCAGGCCGATTTTCTAAAAAAATAATAGGCAACGCTGCCTACAGACTTATCGCGATTCGCCTATTTCGCGCCATTTGTGTCTTTTCCGTGAATAGTGTGTAGAGGTTTCTCGTGAGTTTCTTGCGTTTCGTTCGCGATTCGTACGTTTTCTCTGCTGGAAGCAGTTTTTTCACGACATCAAAGGGTTTGGCTTGACGAGAAAATAACGAAAAATACGCGAGACGATTTTTCGTGACTTTCTCGTGAGTTTTTAGATTTTCGTGGTTGATGTCAAAAGTTTGGACGGGCATGAGTTCAGAAATTGAAAATAAGTGAACTTCACGAAATGTAGAGAAAACGCGAAAACACGAAACTTGCAAATTGTTTGTACAATTCTTTCTCGTGTTCTTGCAAGGTTCATGTGTTTCTTGAAATAAGACGAGAAACTCACGAAATGCGAAAAAACAAGACAATCAGGAAAACAAGAAAAGCAGCGTCGGAACGGATAGAAGTTAAAAGTGGATCAATTTTTTCCCCATCATTTTGTGTCTTGACTAATTAACAGAACCATTGTGACTAGTGGTTTCGAAATTTCCTTTACATATGTGTCGAATGGAGAAACTCAACAATGTCCTTTTTCCGGATCGGATCGGAACCATTATAGCTGAGGTTTAAAACGAAGAGAGTGCCTTCCTGGAGCACAATCAGCTGCAAGAGTTTTGCCAAGAAAATTGTCTTGTCTCGCAACGTCTCGCCATATCTGCCCTTGCTTGACCCACAATTGCCGAGCATAAGACGAATCGAACACAAGAAGCAATGCGATATGCGAATGCACTATTCATATTCTATGCCGAAATAATTCGTTAAAAATTCATATTTTGGTTCGTATGAATTCACAATATTTTGAAGAACTTTTGTATGGAACATATAGGAAAGATTCTTTTTTTCTTACACACATACATCTATTGGAAAATTAGTATAAGCAAAATGGAAGATATCTAGGTTTAAGTTCTCTAAAGCTAACAAACCGTAGTCATGTATACGAGCTTTGTCCACTGTCGTATGAGAACTACTCGAAGAGGTAGTCTGATTTTTTCCTACACCAATTTTATTACACGAGTGAATAGCTAATAGTTTGACTCAACATAAAAGATGATCAACTAGCAGAATCGTGCAAAGAAGAATCCAATGAGTTTAAATAGTTTAGTCAACAAGTTGATACTGATACTTTTCAGTACTTGATATGTTATGCGTAATGATACCATCATATTCCCGACATACAGTTGAAAACTGCTCCGTTTACATTTCAAGTTGATATCGATACTTGTATTCTTCGAGCAAAACAAGTTCATCAATCTAGTATCATTTCGAGTAGTTGATACCAAATCTATGTTATACATTTCGTTTGTATCGGTGTCGAGTATCAGTACTGCTAGCAAATCTCTGACACATAGTATCAGATTGATACAACCTTACCCGTTTTTAGTCTAGGTTCGAAACTTAAATACGGACCCTCGGAAAATCAAGGTTTTCACATTCATCATCCCCAAAGCTAGTACGAGGTCTATTCAGAAAATAACGGATTATTTTGAATTACGCGTTAACTTAGATATTTAGTGATATACGGTGGCAAAGTATGGGAACGACACATGAACACTTATAAACAAATAGGAGATTCTTCACCACCACTTTAAGCTAAAGGTTTCATTAAAGTCGGCGTAAGCGAGACTTTGGAAACAACGGGAAGTACCAACAATAATGAGTTTGAATATTTTTAATGATGTACATACTCCCTTATTAAATTACACATATTAAAAAATGTTCACGAACAACGCGTGTACTTTCTTGTTTACTTGTTGTATGGAAATCCCGACAATGAGTAACGAGTTACTTAACCTTCCAAAATTAGTGTAAAAACGGAGCATTACAAAATTATCACCACTCTTAATAGTGTAGAGAACATAATATTTGCTTGTTACATGCCGAATACCTGTGTAGCGACTACACATTTTATTCAGGTGAAGCGCCGTAACCATGAGGTTAATCTTCAAATTATACAATGGTTATTTTTCCTTTAGGTTCCAGTCCTTGGCAGTTTTAGTAGTAGAAGCTGCGTGCAACATCAATACCGACAGTATTATGCTTCATAAAGCCGTAGGATACCAGCCATTCTATTGTATGGTACCTCTGTTCTAGGCTAGAAGCACAGGACACACCTTCGCGGAGAAGACCTCATCAATGCTACAAAACACTTACAACCCCCTATCTACATATGGGAATAGCGACAGTAATCATATCCAGAATAAATCTACATATCTGTTACAAGGTACACGAGATTGGAGGACATTTCCCTTATGCATGCCCATGTCTCTACGATTATGGCAACCTGAGTCCTGGATGCGCATAGAATCTTGAAAAGCTGCAGGTACAACGCTACAGAACGGAATGGAACAGAGATAACCATCGCGTTGAAGACTCCTTAAAATCTCCCTCCTGATACCAATAAGGCCTTATAGCTGCGGCTCTATGGAGTCCCGGTATATCCATTCCTTGATGATTCTAGGAAAGATTCATCACAGTTAACAATTTTTTTTTTTCATACTTCATCATCCGTGCACTAGAATTTTTAAAGTGTTTGCTTTGATGGTACACTCGCAATTATTCCCATTGCAACAAATCGGAGTGTTGGTAGACGAACAGGGAGTCGGTTTTTCATCCTGCGAAATGTGAATATAGTGAAAGAGGTTGATGGGCAACAGTATGGAATCTAAGCCGAGGCCCAGATGGATAAATAAAAGGGAAGAGTTTTTAAGGATGATTTTACTACTGGAAAGATTTTCGCAGAAAATTCTTGGAAAATTGTAAAGTTTTGTAATTAGTAAAGCGAAGAGTGAATAATTGAGAAGCACTAAATGAGTTTTGTAATTAGTGGAGTTGGCTAAAAGCTAAAGATGATAACCAAGGGATTCGGTAAATTATAATTTTTTTCGAATTCTTTTTACTTCTATGGTTAATATGGTTGTAACGGATTTCACTTTGCAGAAAGGTAGTTGCCGTAACTCACTAAACAGTATTAATGTAATCCCAAGTTTGGTATTATTTTCGTTAATAATAGGTATCTAAAAAACGAGCAGCTTTTATATAATCTCGTAAAATAAAATCAGTAAGTCTATGAATTTCAAGAAGCCAAATGCTTCAACACTATTGTTTGATTGGTTCAGAACTAGGCTCCTGAAATTTTTCATATGTAAAGTTCGTAATACCGGTGCAGCAGTGAAAATGAGATAAAAATAATGATTTTCATTGATCTCCCATACGTGAGTGCTTGAAAATTTTGTGCATTCTTCTGACCGTTCATGTTATCTTTACTAACAAAGTTTTTAACCAAATCTGTGCGCCATTAAAGGAGAAGAGAACTTCGTAAAGAATTGCGCTAGCTTTAATGCTTTTCGTGGAAAATATTAATGTTAATTTCAAACATACTAGTGGCAGGGCAATGAAATTTCGGAACAAATTTAGGTTAACGAACACATTTTTAAAATTTTTAATAAAGAATTCAATTTACAGATTTTAAAATAAATAGTAAATTGGTAGATAGTCCGAAAGTACATGCAATTTATCGAAGTTTTGGCATGTATGTTCTTCACGTTTAACTCGCAAAAGAGTGCCTCAGAAGAATCAGAATACTTATAAAAGGGAAATAGTATTATTTTCCAATTAATTTTTAGGATTGTATTGACAATCATACAAAAAGCTTGTTCATATAAAACCAAAGCCGATTATGTATCTAATAATTATGACATGAGGTTTCTTGGCGCTTATCTCGTGAAAATTTACACGATTTCTTGTAAGATGACAACATTAGAATGTTTCAACTTTCTAGCATTATACGCGTTTTCAAGATAATGAAAATATCGTCCACCACCTGTAGGCATACTACCGTCGATAAAAATTATATCTTACCCTCATCCATCCTGGTTGGTTTGTTAGTTTACGAGATGGCCCGTCTGCCGAAAACCGGGCCCAAGTAGCACAGGAAGCGCCGTTTTGAACTGGAACTGTTCAAGAAAGTGATCAGTTCTCCAATCTTGTTCTACGAGATCTCATCAAGGGTAAAGAAAGCTTTGCCTAGTACGCGAAGTCTGGCTCTGGCTAAAGCTTGACATTCGCCAGGAAGGTATAGATAACAGTTTCGCTCTTATTTACCACCCCACAACTGGTCCAATTGACCTTTAAGGGATTACCGAGCCTGGCCGCGTGGTCTTCGGCAGTAGGATGGTCATATCTTCCCAGATATGACGCAAATAGTCAGTCCTCTCCATCTGGAGTTCGCGTTTGTACGAGACCTGAACGGCCTCTACGAGAGGACCCTGAAGAGCAGAGCCTTTCCAAGCTAATTCATCTGCCCGCTCGTTACTCTCTCTCTAGTTGCATCCGTCCTACCATCAACTATAATTTTAGTCACATATTAGGGTATAATAGGTCAATTCAGTCAGCTCACACCCTTATGTCACGAACTAAATTCTTTTAATTTTTAGGGTCTACAGTTAAAATGTGAACTTTTCCATTTCTACTTTATTATTATTATTTTTTAATAATAAAGTATTTTGATCGACCTGGAATTTAAAAAAAAAAAAAAACTAAAGCAGAAAAAATGTCCGTATGTACGCTGTACTCAAAATCATTTGAAGGCGCGTACCTCCCAACCTCGTTGAGGTAATATCATGAAACTTTTATGGTGGTAAATTGGGTGAACCTCTACGACCGGTAACTTTTAGAGGGGTTGGGGTATGATGGAGGAGGAGAGGGAAGTGTTTTTTTTTCCTAAATATAGAACGGCTTATGCTAGAAAGTTGAAACTCCGTGTCTATATCTATATCACCTATAAAAGAAGTTTTGATAAAAAAATTACATTGGTGTTCGGGGGGCCAAAAAAAATATCAGTGAAAATAGAATGCATATATTTTCATGATTTGCGTCATATCTACTAGGTCTTCCCAAATACTGAATTCTTTTTAATTCTACGGATTCTCCATATGAATACCTAGAAAGTATTTTCAAGATTTTTTGAAATTCGACCTCTAAGGAGGTGTAAAGTGGTTGTATACTTTTTCATGAATTCTGCCATATCTCTCAGGTCCGATCAGATATAGACTTTGTATCTTTTCACTTCCACGGGCTTGTTTAATAATCTCCTATTTTGAATTTTTTTTCCTTTTTCAACCCCTAGACCGCATCCCGAAATATGACCCAATTATGTAGTAACCGTAACCGTAACCGTAACCGTTTCCCGAACTTTTTGTTAGGTTTTCAGTCACATAGTAACCTCCATGGCATCTCAGAATTTTCGCCCAGACTGTTGGCAGATTTTTTTAAATCGATCACAATACGTCATTATAAAAAATAAGTATAGTCATGAAATTGCAACCCTAACACCGTAAAATTTTCCATTTATAAACTAATCGCTTAAAACCGCTGTAATTTCAAATCTCAATCTACCCTGAGAAACTATTTCCATCCCATACCGTGGGTGTATGTGTTCTACAGAAGTGCGATTCGAAAGTTTCCAACCAGAAACTTTTGCAATTATTTCACCCTTACGATACGAAAGACCATAATGAAATAGCGTGCAGCACTTTCTCCAGATTAACTTCGAAGATAGTTCCTTACGGAATTGATGACAAAATCCTGATAGCAGGCAAGTCACTGCACTCACATGCCTTGCCACAATGTTTCCAATTATTTCCATCTTCGTCTCCATCACCAAGAAACTCATGTTGCAATCGTTGAGAAAAGGACGAAAAAGGGTGAAAATACGTACCCACGCGCTTGAAATTTATTCCACGGTCGAACACCTGCACACATGTTCCTCGTAACGTACTACACTAAATCGGAACAAAGCCTTGACAAGGAGCCGCTTTCATTTCGGGGGGTGGTATGGGGATATACTTGCAATTATGTTGTCCTCGAAATAACAAACGCACAAAAAGTCCCGCCAGGACTCGGAACAAAGTGAAAATCTCCCAAAGGCAAGGAAACAAGAGCCCTAAAGAAGGCAAAACGATTAAACACAATCGTACGATCGTTAACGTACCTCCGAGGAGGATCATAATGGCGTTCTACAGAGAAGTTAAGGCTGCAGGATATGCCTGCACATAAAAGCTCGAGTACGTTCTTAAAAAAGGACGACGGAAGTAGGATTGCGGGTGGATGAGAACGGAACGTACACTGGAAATAGGGAAATCCCGAGAAACGGGCGAAAAAAAAAAATACGCCCAGCCGACGGAAACCATAGGAAACTCTGTTGTATGAGTAATTGCAAACGAGAAACAGGAAGAAGCAGCATAACTGCATGGGAGCCTTCTAGGAGACCAAGTGGGTAATTGCTAGCCCAAAAGTACTCTTATTGCTCCGTACAATTTTCCACAATCAATGGAAATTTTTATTTGTTTGTCGTGGCGTTTTCCTGTTTTCTTTCTTTCGGCCGAAGCGTTTTCGCTTTTATCGCAACCGTCCCGTTCCCGGACTTGATGCCATATGTGATCCCTTTTACCATACAAGTGCAATAATTATCGAATCTCGAATGACTTAAACCATTTTCTTTTCATATTGTTCTTGTTTTTTTTTTCTTTGCAGATATAATTTACTGCGACGTGTTCGAAAGCCATTTACGTGGACCCGGCTTCGTAATGGAGCCTCCACCCAGACTTGAATTCTCAAATTCTTCCGGCGGTTGGTTGGACTGTTCGGCCTCGGGAAGTCCTCAGCCTACAATCGACTGGCTATCGGTCGACGGAACATCCGTTGGAGATGTGGGAGGCGTTCGGCGTGTTCTTCGCAATGGTACCTTGGTCCTTTTACCATTCCAGGCTGCCGCCTATCGTCAGGACATTCACAACACAATTTACAGATGTGTCGCATCGAATAGTGTCGGACGTGTGATATCGAGAGATGTTCAAGTCAGAGCTGGTAAGTCTATGAAATTGGTTCAATAAGTTCGTTTTAATGTGGTGTCAAGTCGATGAAGTTATTTGGTAACGAAATTTGTAAAGTGGAGGCGTCTCGATGCGGAAAAGTGACGTTGTTAGTTGAACACGAGAAACCATTTCGAATGCTGGAGCAGTACTCTGCGAAGTATCATCGAAATAACTAAAATAAAATTATAAAACTGGAAAACATGCCAAACATCTTTAACACTAAGGAAGTATAGGAATAATTTGGAATCTCTACGTCTAGTTCTCTGACGACAATGTATGACCTTAAGGGTAGGAAATTCCAGTCCCAAATAAATTTGGGATGGTGTCGCTGCTTAGCTTGTTTCAAAACAGCTGATGTAGTCCAGGCTAGAGTCACTGTATAGGAGCTAACACAAACATCCACGAGATCCATGAAACTATTTGGGACGGCGTTTGCGCCAAAACCATCATCGGGCCATTTTTCCCGACATAACAAAACAGTCCATGGAAAACGATATCGGTAGATGTCAGCTCATAATGTCTGCCCGCAAATGCGTGAAAGAGGTCTGGATGGTTACTGGTTTCAACAAGACGGTACGCCATGCCACACTGCAAATGAAAACAATTCGGTCGAGAATTCCCTGGACGTCTGACGTCGAAAGGAGACGACATTGACTGACCACCGAGTTCTCCAGATTAGACTCATCCGGACACCTTTTTCTGGGATTATTTGAAAAGCAAAGTGTATTTTTATAGGGGTAGTATGGTATGGGTGTGTAGTCTGGTGTAGTGGCTAAAGCACTTGCCTTCGGTGCACCTGGTACCAGGTTCGAATCTGCTTGGCGATAAGTAATTTTCGAAAATGGGATTGGGTGCCGGACTACCAGTTCACTCAGCTGTTAATGAGTACCTGAGTTAAGATCGGGGTAATAATCACGAACGAGCGTCTAGCTGACCACTTCACCTCCTAGTGTTCCGTTGGTCTCGCAATTAAGTAACTCTAGCTTTACTTCAAGGCCTAGGCCCAATTTGGGCTGTTGCGCCATTGATCATTGATTATAGTATGGGTGTGGGGTGATTTTCCTGACTATGGAATGGATTATACTAGAAAGTTGAAACACGGTATATGTGAGGTACTATATGTAAATCAACTAAAAAGTTATTATTGAAAATAAAATTCATATATTTTCACGATATTCGTTATATCTACTAGGTCTTCCCAAATATTGAATTTATTTTTATTCTACGGATTCTTCATATGAATACCTAGAAAGTGTTTTCAAGATTTTTTGAAATTCAACCCTTAAGTTGGTGTAAAGTGATTGTATACTTTTTCATTAATTCTGACATATCTCTCAGGTCTGGTCAGGTATCGAATTTATTTTCACTTCCACGGGTTATTTTAATAATCACCAATTTTCAAGTTTTTTCCTTTTTCATGCCCTAGACCTCATCCCAGAATATGACCTAATCATTTAATCCATATTTATTTGTAGCAGCGGCGTTAGTATTCTAGCGCGACCCTATTCTAATTGCCTCCCGAACTTTTTGTTAGGTTTTCGGTCACATAATAACCTACACTGCATCTCAGAATTGAACTCTTTCCGAACTTCTACCGAAAAATTAATAAAGTTGCGCCCAGACTGTTGACAGTTTTTTTTATATTTGCCACTTGGAAAAATAGTTTTCCCAGAATAATAAGAACGAATCGATGTTTCTAAGATGAATTAGTTTCCATGAAAATTCAGATGAAAATACTGCGCCATTCATTCATCATAAAGTTCATTTCGATGCACATTGGTTCGTTCATTCCGGAACGAAGAACGAGAAAATTTAATATGGCAGCACCTCCCATATTTGCCAGAAACTATTCATCAATTATTCATAGCAACTAGATAAATTCGAACTTTTTATACACACATCCTGTCTGTTTCGTCCTTATAAATTTTTGATTATCGCAAATTTCAAACAGTCGTCTGAAAGACCAACCTAAATTTGTCCTGTCATCCCTATCTCAATACTCCGTTTGAAATATTCCGCCATTGTACCAAAATATGGGTCATCGCCATAAGGAAATATTTCCGCATTTGATTTCAATATCTGTCCGGGTGAAAAAAAAAATTCGGTATTATTGCGAATCGCAGAGATTTTCTCTGTCCTCTGATAAATAAAACACTCCACTAACCTTCTATCTTCTGTAAATATGCAGAAAAAAAAACCGAATTGATGCATACAAAAATTGGGGATGCAGTTGTGTTAGCAAATTCCAACGTCCTGTCAGGCTGCTTTTGTTCCATTATCGACGGCAAAAAGCCAGCAGCTACAGCCGATCTACTTTCGGAATACCATTGCACTTTACATCAATGGCGAAAAATCAATGGCAGACCAAATACTCCACTGGACTTTAAAGGAATTTTCCGCATGCACGGAAATCATAGAGGATGGGTGGTGGCAATGGTTCCATATTCCATTCACCCTTGCTGGCATAGATTGAAGGCTCTTCGCAAGGATTTCTGCCGGTTGTTGACAGTCGTTTATAGCAGCGTTCGATGTTGTTAAGTGCGACAGAATGCAGCAGTATCCTTAAGCGCCCATTCATCAACGGGGGGAAAGTCGCAAAAGGAAACAACCCCAGATTCGGAGATAAAGTTGAAGCGACAGAGTTTTGAGCTACCATCAATATTTTACGCCCTGTCCTTGTGTTGAATTTCTGGCATTTTTTCGAATTCAGAAATGCAAACATTCAAGTCTTTCATTATTATCCTAAAACCCATCTTGGAATAAACAGTATGGACACAGCTTTGATATTTTTCAGAGGCTACAAAATATCTATTTCTTACCAATACTTTAATTTTTCTTAAGCCAGTGAAGTATTTTAATTAAATACACTAATCTTTTTTCAACTTTACAGCATAAGCTCTAAAAGAAATTTGAAAAAAATTCGAATCGTTTTCGCTCTTCCCTCAAAGAATTTGATACATAAATCTTAAATTATACCTCATTCAACAAATACAAAACACAACACTAAAAATATTCCAGTTTGATTGACCAAACTACTTATCCGCTGTAATTCAATATATTATTGTGAGCTAGGGGCTCACCGGGATTTCAAGTAAAAACACAATTTGTTTAAAATGAAAATAAGAGATAATTTATTATTTCGCACTTTAATTCTATTCACAAAATTATTCGCACTGTATGACAATACCCCCCTCATTTATATAATATATCGCTTGACTTGATCACACGCTGTCGATCGCATTCCACCAATACGGTCGCATACTAGTTGAGCTACCATCAATATTTTAATAAAAATAAAAATTACTCTATCCCTCGCTGAAAGCTTCGCATGCTTTTAGGTATACTACATACTTGGTTGTAGTCTATATAGACTGTTCTTGAATCTTCATTCGGTGGTGGTGTATGGAATATTCTAGCGAGCTTGGGAGCTTTCGGTTTCGATCTTCTGCGCTGTTCTGGTGCATACAACCCTTCGATTTGTTCCTCCCCTTCTATACTTCAACTAGGCTTTTGATTGGATAACTGTGCGGCTTGGTATTCAGTTGTTTCTCTTTCTGCAACCGATCGAGTTGCGCGGTTGCCAAGTTTACATGTAACAATATGTAACGAGTTTTAAGTATCCAGTATAAGCTATTAACGTACTTATTTCTTTGCTCACAGAAACACTTACCAAATTTCAATATAAAAAGTAGACTGTATCCTTGAGATTCTCTCGAAATCCCGACACAATATACTCGTACATACTAAAATTTATTACTGAAATGTGTCCCTGCATTGAACTTTCAAGTAAAATGGGGAGGTTACATGTTAAAGACGATTTTAGATGTAGAGTATTATTTTTGAGAAATTTTTTTTAACAAATTTTTCGCAGCTTTGGTAAATAAATTCAACATGCAAGCTTAAACCGTTCTTGAGACTATCGGCTATATTCCACTAACACAAGCCCATGCGAAAAATTGTTTTCTTTTCCTCCTCCAAAGGTTAAGTAGGTTAAGTACAAATGCAAATCTACAAGTAAACTACTATATAAATTCCAGTGCCTTATCCCGAAGGGACCATTCGATTGCGAACATACTTCTCGAAATATGTTATTATCAAAAAAATAAAAACCAAAGTTCATTACCTTTCCAGCACACCTACCGTACACATTTAGTAAGATAGATTTATGTAGTAAGATCCTCCGATATAAAACTACCAAGTTTTCACTTTCTAGAGTAAAGCGTTCATGAAAATCATAATGTTCAGTCACATATCAACTAGTTTTTTGGGTATGGATCCATTGTGAAATCTCTACTTTTACGATTGAGATATGGAAATCAAAATTATTCGTCTAAATTTCTAATCCATCATAACTAACTTCCTTAAAATCTACTACATTGTATAACCATTTAACTTGATATCTCAAATGTTTCAACGAGTAATCCTTGAACAAGAAAGTCATAGTTTTTATTATAATCCAGTAGCCCTAAGTAGTAAAATTAAATTATTTAATAATCTGAATTTCGCAAGAACGACTTAAGCTTGAAAGTTGAAATTTAGATCTTAAGTATAGCTGCTAGGAGAGACAGCTTTATACAGCCATAAATTGAAAAATAATTTTTCATTTCCCAAGAGTTGTGGGACGTTAGGAACATCAGGAACATCTAGTGCTATTGTTGTATTATAGGTTCATAGTTTAAGTGCATTGAGTACTATAATATCTTTTGCTCAAAATTTTATATTCGGTTTAAGTCTGTTGTATTGGGCTTATTTTTAACTGAAAACGAAAATAGGGCCTCAAAATCTTTAGTTTCATCTCAAATTGTTCAAATTCTTCATCAGGAATAACTTTTTTGTTATATAAGTATATCACAAGGACCTTACTTTCATTACTCGTACAATTTCTTAAGTTAGCTAATGTTGTCTAATTATCTACATACATTATTTTAGAAAAGGTGGCTCTATACAAAACACCTGAATGGACAATTTCACATACAAAAATTAGTTGTTGTTTTTTAAAAAAAAAATCCACAAATTCAGCTCCTAAATGCAAAGCATTCAAGAAAACATGAAGCCAACGTGGAGAACATGTTTTCCAGGATGTGTCAATGTAATCCTGGGAGATTCAACTTGCGGACGTTGTCAATGTGTTATACGTTTTATGCGAGTTTTTCTCTGGATTCATGTGAAAACAACACCAAGCAAAACTAGGACAACCTTTCAGGTATGCGGACCGTATACAAAAAAAAAAATAATGTTGTGCAGATTTTCTGAAAGGGAATTTTCTTGAATGAAACGCCCGTTTTGTGTCTTTAATTTTTTCAGTAAATTTAAGAGAATAGAAGATGTAAGGGTACGAATTCAGTTCATTTCTGTACACAGTTTATTTTTTAAATGTGTCTGCAGTTTCTAAGGACTAATATATTTTATTTTTATTTTTTTAAGACTAGTTTTGAATGGCCCGCAAAACCGTTTCTAGGATGGTTCGAAGTCGCCCACCCATTTGCTGTCCAAAAAGAATCGAAAGTTAATCACCAAAATGAGTTCACCGATGTCTCGAAATGTTTCTCTCTTTCTGTATGTGATTCACATCCGTTTATAAATCTCTTTTACGATCAAGAAATGATACACCTAATCTTCACAGTAGCGAAAATACATAAGGCTCTTTATACTCACTTTGGTGAACGTTACGCGAATCATTTGTAAGTCGTTAAAGCGTACATATATCCACAGAATCGAGTTTGTGTCTCGGGTGGATTAATTAATGATCTAAAAGTTATGCTGATTGTTCGGGGTAGTCAATGGTCGATAGTCGAACAATATAAACAAATATATCGCAAGAGTTAACAAAAACCAGTGAGAGCAAATGATTTGAACTGTTTTCTTTTACTTGAGGTCTTGCTGAAGCCCTAGGCTCAAGCTCGTGAGAAGTTCAAGATCAGTTCATTTCAGCTTTGACCGGTATGGGTATGATCTGAGATATGGTTTTTATTGTTCTCAATCTTTTGCATGACTGATGCGACTTGAATGTAGACAACAGTTAAATATACAATCTTATAAAACTTTGCATCCATATCAAAGTGGAGTGGAAAAATATTATACGTCCGAGGATGTGTACATAGCAAATTGATTCTCAAGTGTTCTATGGGTCGGGTATTCATAAAAATAATTAGGGCCAAGTGTTGAAACATAAGCTGCATATATGATCAAAATTAATAATTTATTTAGACGCTACTCTTGAGATTTAATAGAGAAGGTTCTTTTTAATTGGAAACGTACGATGAACCGTGTTAAATAATTTTCGTTTTAAAAACGATGTAGGTATAGCTGAAGAGCTATGAATACTATCGTCTAGTTATAAGCATCCGGAGACAACATATTCTACAACATACCACTTGTATTGCTTGATATAAATTGACATAGATTTCACTTGACTACATCATATGACTTTACTCGTGTACTTAATCCAACTATAAACATACTCATACTTATCTCTCCGTTAATTAACTCCACACAAATCTTTGTTTTCTAATCCTTAATATAGTTGTGGCACAAGCATATAAAGTGGACGTCGAGGTATTGGGAGCTTCAAGAGGCTGCACTGCAATCCTGCGATGCGTTGTTCCAACCTTTGTAAAGGAATTAGTTCGAGTGGTCTCTTGGGTACAAGAGCCTGCATTCTACATTTATCCATCGCTTCAGGGAGGTACGTATACGATTTCTAGATGCAATGAAACAATAAGAGAACAGGTAGATGGGCAATAAACTTTCTAGAAATTAAACTTAAACGCAAGTAGGTATATCCCTTTAAAGTTTGAATTGCTCGCTTGCTTCAGTTAAGGACATTTAATTTTAAATTGATTTAATCTTAGAATATGTGTGAGGATAAATCAGCATCAACTCCAACATCAAAATTTTGTCGAAACTATACATTGAAAAACAAAAATATTGTCTGAACTATATTGCTTCCTAAACGGCGTTTGCACAATATTCTGATCAAATTTTGGATCGAATCCGGACGAAAAAAAAAGCTTTTGATGTGAAGGAATTCCAGTCGAACTAAAAGCTTGCCTTTTCGCATAGAGCACAGCGACGTATTATTTCTCGGTGCGGGCCTCGGCTACTTGGCAAGGGAATTGGAAATATTTTGCATAACTTTAATTTGGTGAACAAATGAAATCGGCGAATTAAATATAGGCATACTTTTGCCAATTGAACAGTGCGCTGAAATATGTACATATGTATGTAGGATTGAAGGGAGGCGCATACCCATGAACTATAAAGGTCGATAAAGTAAGGGCGCAGAAATGGAAGGCTAATTAGAACATACAAAACATAGTCTTATGACAGATTTTACATTCTTTTCATATGGGAGAACTTACATCCTTTAGTACACAGTCCTGTTAAAATCAGAACTTCGTTTTCTAAAGTGTTGTCCATTTAGGAACATTTCCTCATTCATGGAGCTTCCTGTATATATTCCAGTCAACCTCCTGATTCCTTGGAATATCAGACTACCATGTAACCAAGGATGGAGTCACCTCTAGCCGCCAACGTCCTGCTCAACAACTCGTGAAAAAAATTTGGTTGACTGCTTGGCTTCCGCGTAAATGTAGATTTATCGGTCTACTCTCACACTGAACAATTCCGGTAACTTGTACAATCACATAGCCTTCTGCTTGAACACCCGTCTTATCTTTCCCTAGGGTGAACCACTTTCCAGTAGGTGAAAAGACTCCTGCCTGCAATTAATTTTCTTTTTGGGAAATATCACTTTTCGGGACACGCATTATCTGGTTTGTTTCCGCCCTGTTGGTTCTTCCTGGTATGCAACACACAAACTTCCGCTCAAAATTAATTTCCGACGTCCTTATGCCTACATGTTTTTTAATATTCAATCAGAACCACTTTGAGCGACTCAGTGCATGGGATGTAGGTCCCATAGTTTAATTAGACATAGGTGTCACTAATAGCGCTGTTCTCACTGACGCCGCAGTAACTACCCGAGCCAAGCGTTTTTTTCCGGAAGTAAGGTGGTATTATATAGTACGCGACGCGCGCGTTATAAGCAATGCGACGCGTAGTAAAAGTAGAATTAGCAATATCATACATATTGTAAAATTTTGTTGTAATACTTAACCTCAAGTTTTTATGTTTTTACAGATGGAAAATTTCACTTACTACCCACCGGAGAGTTACTCATACACAATCTTGAGTACAACGACAGATTTCCATCGTACCGATGTCGTACGATGCACCGCCTAACCAGACAAGTAGTTGTCAGTTCAGCTGCCAAAACCAGGATCACTGGTAAGTCATAACATCAGACAACACACAACCTCTACAAAAATCTCTAACATTTCCCAAGTCTACAAGTCACAGGCTTTTGTATAACCGACTCGACTATTCCAAGTTGCCATTGTTTCAGCGAATTGTAATGTTAATTGACTAGAAAGGAGAAAAAATAGAAAACCATCAAGTCAGTCCTTAAAGACCTGTTTCAATGTCTGAACATGAACCGTATACTAGCCCAAAGTATCCAGACATTCTTCACAGTGATCATGCGGGACGTACTCGTATATGTGCATGTTGCAATTTCAGTACGTCTATACTACTCCTTTCTCGGCAGCAAGGATATAACCGAGAATCCTTTTTTATTGCCCTCGAGCATTGCGAGAATAAAAGAAACTCGGGGGTGGAAAACAACGAGGACGAAAAATTCCGAGAACGGCATAGTTAACAATGTCGGTTACAACAAAAGCCCTTTCATATGGTAAGCTCAGCAGCGCTGAGCGAGAATAAAAAAAAACGCTGAAAGATAAAACAGAGTAAAAGGACTTGCAGCATTAACGGCATTAACGTATTTTGTTTGCATACCATTCCAGATCACCGGGGGATAGTCTCGCCCAGCGTTGTCGAACACACGCCCCACGTATCGGTCGCCCAGGACGAAGGAGCCGTCCTTCTATGTGTTGCTCAGGGATGCCCTTCGCCCGACTACAGGTAAGACAATTTCGTTTCTCCTTAGTTATTAATGGTTAGAGTCGGGAGCATTCTAATTTGGTTTAGCCTAGACTACGTGTATGCACAGCTACATGTCCTTTTATTTCCATTCTCCACTGGGTACTCCCGTGTAAACTTTAATGGTATTACGAAACTTTTATATTGCGAGTATATAGTTGGAGCCGAAGAAGCCATTTCGGTCTTTCCTGTTCCTCGAGGATTTACTGATGCTTACCCTAAAGTAATCCCGGAGAACGGTTGTTGCGAACAAATGGCGTTAAATTTTTCTTCCCTTATTTGAAACATTTTGCCGTAGTCATAACTCAATTTAATTCAATCTTCGTGTGAAGTAGTTGGACCTGTTGTACCATACAAAATAAGTTTGCAATGTTGGGATTTTATGTGCCATTAGATTTATAAAAATGGTGTTCAGGGAAATGAAATATTTACGATTTATTTCTTTAAGTTTTATTTGTTTATTTTACTTTACTTATCATTATTTTTTAATAGTAAAGTATTGTGATCGACCTGAAATTTAAAAAAAAAAATTGCTACCCCGATATTTTGTATTTTCACGTTTTAGGACTAGTTAACTCAAAAAAAGAAAAAACAATGTCCGTCTGTCCGCCGTTCTCCGCACGCAAAACCATTTGAAAGAGCGTAGCTTACAAGTGCCAGATTTATAAAGCTTAAATTTTTATGGTGTGTAGAATTAGTTAACTACATTTAGAATCTTTTGGCGGGATGGGTAAGTGAATGATGGAGTGTTCTAGACGAAAAATTTTGGCTTCAAGATCTCAGGGAGTGGAAATGAAAAAATTCAGATTTTTATGTATCAAAAGCCAGGAACGAAAGACAAAGAAAGCTAAAAGTTGACAAATATGTAAATAGAGCCACTATAGAGACACACACAAAATATTGTTGATGTGGGTAGCAAGGTACGGGAGTGGGGATGGTTTTCAATATCTCAGAAACTGCTTATGCTAGAAACTTGAAACATGGTACCTAGGAGTATATGTAGGTTTGCTACTAAATTATTTAAAACATAAAAAAGTTCAGATTTTCTTTGACGTACAAAAGTGGAGTAAAAGAGTTTCTTCCACATTTTTACAAAATTTGTTAAATCTTTTTTTTTAGATTTTTTGAAAAGCGATTGTGTACATATTCACGAATTCTGATACATTTCTTAGGTTTAATAAGAACCTGAGCATCAAGGGGTTTTCGCTAATGACCTGGTGATCACTGTAAGAGGTAAACATAACTGTGTCATTTCGGACAGCATGCAAGAGATAGTTAATCACTGATGCGTCCAACAGGGATTAAGTATAAATCAAAGTAAAACAATTATAGGGCTATTTGGAAGGTAATCTTAAGGCTCCCGACTGTGATTGTGATTGTGTGAGAGGAACTACAATTGGACTCTCTTCTGATATCAAATACTTGGGAATTATCTTGGAAAAGAGTCTGACTTGGAATTTACATCTTAAAAACATTTCCACGCGAGTAACATTGTCTTTAATGGAGTGTCGTAGGATCCGTGGTACCACTTGGGGTCTCAGACCAAATATGGTATACTGGACATACAAGTCTATTTATTATAATACCAATGATCACATATGCCGCTATGGTGTGGAGGCCAAAGGTGGAACAAATCACAGTACAAAAAATCTTGCTATCCTTAACATTACTGGTCCCACCGCTCCAATGGAAGCCATGATAGACTTGGCCCTATTACACTTAGAGATAAAGAAGGAGGCTCTGAGATAGACCATAAGTCTAAAGCAGTACAATAAAATAAATTCACGGCAGGAGACCTTGTCGGTCACCTTAAAATTCTACAGGAATTTAATCAGATGGACCCAACCGACTCATGCCAAATATGATTGATTTTGAGAAACCATATATAGTGACTCTGGGAGATCGTGTATCATGGCAATCTGGTCTATCAGATTTTGGGAAAGGTGCTTCAGTCTGCTACACGGACGGCTCTAAGACCTATAGTGGAACTGCAGCGAGTAGGAGAGTAGAATACGGATGGCAATGGGACAAACAGCCACTGTGTTTTAAGCTGAGGTAGATGCCATAGAGCTGTCCGCAGGTAAACTTCTACTGAATAAACCCAAAGGCGCTACAGTTATTATCTTATCTGACAGCCAGGCGGCACTGCTAGCGCTGAAATCTTATTGTTTCCGCTCTAGGCTAGTGTGTGACTGTCATACTCTTCTTAAAAAGCTGGCCCATCATAATAGTTCTAACCCTGATATAGGTGGCAGTACATGAGGGTATTCTGGGTAACCAATGTTGGATGATTATGACATCGACGATATGTGGTTTGGCCACCGAGATCGTGCGATTTGACTTCGTTGGACTTCTTCGTTTGGAGTTATTTCAAAAGCAAGGCTTACGCCAAGAAATCCACCACCATTCAACAACTAAACGACAAGACAACAAACCATATTGGCCGCATTGATGAGCAATTACGCTGTTATGTCATCAACATTTTTGACAAACGGCCGTGTGCCGTATGAGCTGTGGCGAGCATTTGAGTGCTATTCTTTTCTTTCCTTCATTGCCATAGACCAAATAACATTTTTTTAATACAAATTTTATTAACTCCATCATCCACTTGATTTCAATATTGATTTAACGTCGGAACCATTTATTGTAACACCCTTTACATGAAGCACTCATCACTTATCGAGACTTTTGTTCTGAAAGTGCAAATAATGGAACAAATAATATTTTTCCATACATCATCCACTTTTTTTTAATTTTGATTTTATTTCGGAATGAGTTATTGGAACACCCTTCACAAGGGACATTCAAATAAAAACTTCTGTTCTGAAAGTGCAGATAATGCAATAGAGGGGATCCTTTCATAAATATCAGAAAAATCGTTGAGTATATCGAAAGGACTTTGATAAATCCTGTAAAAAACAGATGAATTATATAAGGAGCATAGAGGTGCAAGAAGTTCAGAGCGGAATTTACCTAAAACAATGGATGGAACGCTATTTGGAATACAATAATAACTTGCGATTCGTATACATCTTTATATCTGGAAACGTTGAGTACATGACCTAATCTGCACGCATTATCTACAAAAAAATGTGCAACTTCTATGCTATGACAAGAAAATTGCAGTCCTCCCGTACCGAGACCTACTAAATTATCACCCACTTCCGATTCAAACTTTTAGCTCGGCGCGGCAGATCATCATCAGTAAATCAAATGCAATCAGTACTGCCAGCTCTTTGCCTCGGAAAAAAATCCCCGAACCAACTGCAATTCATACCTTTTAGTACAACCAACTTATTTCGAAACAAATTTCATTGAAATCGGTGGGAAAAAACTCCTCACTTGGCAAATATTCCCGAATCCTGGCAATTCATCACAAGTGCCAACCAGAAACCATTGAAAGACAACCGGAGTGTGTTGGTGAGCTATTGATTTTTTGAATTTTCCAGCGCAATACAAATACGTTCTCGAAATTATAAATTGAAAAAGGCGAGAGAAAAAAACTGAAGCGCATAAAAAAGGACGAAACAACTCAAAATTGAGGATGCTATCAGCGTCAGTAGCATCATGACGAAAATGCTGTCATGTGCAGTTCCATATAAACTGAATACGGTGGGAAAAAAAGTGATTTTTCACTACAAAAAAAAAATCACAAAATATGAGCGTACGTGGAACGGGAAAATCGAGCTGAGTGCATCCTGCTGATCCTAGTAAAGGCAAAGACCAGGGAACAAATAAAAGCCCACATATACCTCTACTCGGTTTTACGTGCTAGTGCATAATCCCATCCCGTGGAAACATATCGGAAAGAATAATGAAAAAAAAAGTTTTCCATTTTCCCTCTTTTTTTTATTTTTCATTTTTATGTGACAATTTTTCCATCAAAATATCTTTTCATCTCTGATATACCTCGCTACAGGACGCACCGGAACTCGGAACAAAAGGCAAAAATATATAAACGTTTTTTTTTCATACGCCATACATTGCCAACAACTTCGAATGAAATAACCACAAACATGGCGAGATCCCTTTTATAGCAGAGATTTTAGTCCTACTGGACAATGTGCCATAAAAACAACACAACAAACAATTTTAGTCAAACCTAACGAAATTTTCTTTCTGACGAAAAACGTTCCTCATGCGAGTTAAATTTGAAAAGTTTGGACCACCGGGGGAAAAAACAACCGCCATCCCTTATCCACAACAGTCGACATTATAGACCCAATATTTTGCTCACTTGGTTTTTCGTTAATATACCACACACACTAGGGGACTAAATCCTGAGGAACTTTCGCAAAAAAAAGGAAACATTTCACCAAGATGAAAACATCCCCTGGAATCGGTAGCAAGAAAAAATCCAAGTCGTGAAACGCATCGAAAAATCCGTGTAGAAGTTGTGTTAAACAATTTGGTTATCTTCTAGAATTTCAATATTAAACTTCTCTCTTTTTTTGATATTCCGGACAAAGTTCTAAAGCCTTGGTGAAAAGTTTTTATCCTGCTTTTTCATGTTTATATTCAATAGAAATTTGTTTGGTTGGATGAGAGTTGAAAAATATGAAGGCATTGCGATATTTGAGTAAGTTAGGACAAAAACGAAACCCGAGGGAAATACGAAATCTTGGAGTGTTTGCTTTTGATATGGCAGAGTTTCATATCATATCTATTCAATGAATAGTTTCTATGGGTATTTTAGGAACTGAAAAAGTTTTAATCAACTTACTTTACAATTTGAATGAATATTCTATTCATTGTTTGAAGTTTGGAGTAAAGAAAAACAAAAATTTTTGCTATCGTATTCAATCTAGTCTTATGATTGGGCTCTTCAATCAAAGCGATTGTCTTTTCTTCGTAGGTTTCTCACTTTACTTTAGTATATACCTTCTTTTTATTGGAGGCTTGTTAAGTTTCTAACATCCTCATTGTCTTAAATGCTATACATTATTATGTCTTAAATGCTATACATTATAGAGATGTAAATTTTCCAGTTTCTATTCTTTCCGCGCTTATTGTCAGAAAATGAATTTATTTCCTGTTTACCTAATTATTTTGTCATATAAATTAATCGTTATAGTTTACCTTGGAACCAAGTAAATGAAAAAAAAAAAAAAAAAAAAAAAAAAAAACTGTACGACAAGAACGTATTTTTGGATGACCTGCAATCCATTCTCAAACTCCCTACCTGACGAATATCCGGCTTCAGCTAGAGCCCTCGGCTAGAGCCGAGAGACCTGAGGGAGATTTCGAAGAATTCCTTTCTCGAAATTGGAGAGTTATTACTCTACCTTAACAGTACAGGATGGATATACCGAATCAATTTTCCTCACATTCATCTTTTATGTAAATTTTCCAGTAACATAAAACCCTAACATTCGGGTTTAAAACGAGTTTGTTAATTCAGTTTGAGTTAATTCAGCTCTGTCTAGAGGATTGAGCTGAACTAATTAATCTTATATTAAAATACGGAAAATTATTTTAACTATCAGTTTACCAAAACCACTCGAATTAACTTTATATTGAAATACCGGACCTACATGAAACACACTCATTTGTTGTTGCTCGCCACTTATTGTAGAATAGTTTTACTAAAACAAAAACCTTTACTGGCGCGCGTTCAATATATCAGCGAAGTTTCATTGTAATCGGATGATTGGTATATGAAGGCATACGGGACAAACAAACAAACAATTACAGCACCAAAGTACTAAAATCGCGAAAAAAAAATTGGAAAAATGTCGAAATACAAATTCTTTTTGATTCGATTGGTACAAAACTTCACAGAAACCATCGCAAGACTATTTTACATGTTCCTCGGTAGAACGTTTTAAGAGTCTATAGGAACATGCATACAAATGTACATACATAAATACGTACATACATCCTGTTTTATGTATATGCATATATATTATACTAGCCGCATACCGCGGCTACGCTCAAGTCGTTCTATCGCCCCTGTTACACCCGTCTCTGTCGTTAAGTGGAGGCGGTAATCACGTTAATGTTAATCTTCTGGAAAATTAAACTGGTTATAAAAAATATACGAACAAAATTCCGGAAATATAATTATGTTGTCGACCTGTCCGGTAGTCTCGAGAATGTACATGCAAAATTTGGGATGAAACGGTTCACAGGTGTAGATTTCCATTCGACCCCAGCAAAAAACTGTTGTATTTTTATATATAAGATTAAATACTTGATAGTACGTCTTTTGACTCTCTAGTAAATTTCCGTACTTCAGTGACAAGCCATATATCAAAATAAATTAAAATCTTCCAAGTCATTAACATTGTTCTCTTTGTAATTATTTCAGATGGTATACGCACACCGGTGTCGAACCACTTCCCGTACTCAGTGGGACGCGTGTACGTCTACTAGGACCTGTGCTCGCTATCGAAGCGGTTACAGCCGAAGATTCCGGAACGTATAAATGTTCGGCCGGTAATGCAGGCGGTGAAGCTAGTGCCGAACTTCGTCTGTCCGTAGCAACGCCCGTTCAAGTCGAAATCGCACCGAATATACTGAGCGTTCACATGGGCGGTACCGCAGAATTCCGATGTCTTGTCACCAGTAACGGATCACCAGTATCGCATCAACATATCACCTGGTATAAGGACGGGCGACAGCTTCCCAGTTCGGCACGAATCGGTGATACATTGCTTGTAACCGGAGTAGGACGAGAAAATAAAGGAATGTACCAGTGCGTTGTACGTCGTCCTGAAGGTGACACATTTCAAGCATCAGCTGAACTTCAATTGGGAGGTAATTAATTGAGAGTCCCGATGAAAACCATACCTACTTAATTCTTCTTTCCTTGTCCTTATCAAGTCCTTTTATCGTTTTGTACGCATTTATAGCGAGAAACGCTCCGTTCTGCAGTTCGAAAATAAAATGTGACGTGAAGCAATTTATTCCAAATCCCCAAATAATAAGACCTGTCAGTTCTGATAATTTTTTCATTTATCATAACCGAACTCGATGAGTTGGGGAACGACATTAAGCTGCCTCCGACCATGCGGAGTTATAGTGGAACTGGAGATAAGTGACGGGCTCGTACGTACAAATATACACCCTGAAAGGCTCCACCTTTTCATTTTTATGGTATTTGGTGGATGTGAGCAGCCCTTCGAGTGGGGTAGGTCGCGTATTGCCATGTGTTCCCGGTAGATGGAGCTATTATCCTTCGTCCTGTACATACTCTACAATGTACGATATGCAATATACATATGTGTGTACCAAATCCTCTGTATAAAACGAAAGTTGAACTGATAAAAGTACTGGCTTTTTCCACGAAAACAATTTGTCCGCAACGCATGCAGTAGCGAGTCCGTTTCAGGAAACATAACCTCTAAAAGGAATATACCAATAATGGATTATGTCACCGGAAAGTGAATTTAACAGTTCATTCTATTCTGCTTTCATTGAATAATCGAAACTGCTAAAAGGGAAACATTTTATCAATCATCTGTCCCAGGAAAATTCCAAAAACATCCTTTTTAATTTTAGTGCAGCCAAAGGTTCAGCCAAAGATGCAGCCAGAGATATCAGAATTGCCCAACTTTGTTAAATCGATTTCTTAAAGTACTCAAAAATTCGAAAATTAGCTTTTTAACTAGTATACAGGAAGCCTTAAGATGCTCATTGACAAGCGATTAAGATTGCTCATTTTGCAGCAATATTCGTCAATTTTGACATCACGAAAATATGAAGGAACGCACAGCAACAATAGCAGCAGTCGATGTGTATAAACTTTTCATCAATAATGAATTATGATAGGCGATATTGACCAATATCTAGCAATTCGGCAGTATGGGCTTACATGAGCAATTCAGTCTATGAACAACTTGACAAAGAAATCTAAAACTTAAAATAAAAAAGATTGCATTTATAATGGCTCGGAATTTTCCAAGTCAGTGGATATACAGCAACTATAAGGCGAATAATACTAGCGATCTGTGAAAACATCCCCATGTTGCTGAAATATTGCCACAACTAGCATGATATTGCCATGTATTTTGGCTTTGGCAATAGTCGGCGGGAAAGTTAATTGCTTAAAAAATGGCTCGTGTATTTTTAAGCAACTAAAAATCAATTCAATATATTAACAGATCTAAGAAATATGTAGAAATTCGTAAAAATATATGCAACCCTTTTGCACCACCATCAGAAAAACCTAAAATTAGTTTGTAGGCTAGTATCTAAAGACTCTGCAGAAGCTAATGCCGATTTGATATCTGATCAAATCTAAGAGATATAACGAAAATAGTAAAAACGTATGCAACCACCTAACATCCACATGGGTATTGTGTATGTCCAAAATCCTGAACGCACATTTTAGATAAATATAATGTAAAGAAAGACCGAGGAAATAAAAAACAATTGACTATCTTGTCACGAATGAGAGATATGATAGAATTTGTGAAAACTTGTTCTATACCCTCTTAAGACAAGAGTATACGATAAAGAAAAAACAAGTTAGAGAGAATTTTCACGAAAACCGTGTCTACAAGTCACAGGCTTTTAACACACACATAATACTCTACTGGAGAGCACTAAACTTTCTCTATACGAAATTTCTCTACGAACATTTCTTTGTTATGTAGACGGCACTTTAGGGGTTGAAAAATCGGTCGATATCTAATTAGACCTGAGAGCTATGGCGGAATTCGTGAAAATGTTTGCAACCCCTTTACAACTCTTTAGGGGTTGAATTACAAAAAAATTTTGAAAGAACTTTTTGGCATTTATGCGAAGAAATAAAAATCAGTTCAACATTTCAGAAGACCTAAGAGATATGTCGAAATTCGTGAAAGTATATCCATCCCATTTTCTCTAATATTTTTCACTATAGGAACACGCATACAAATGTACATATAAATTCTTTATCGTAAGTTATGGTTTCAACAATTTCTGATGAATTGATGGATGCTTTTTTTCCGTCCTGAAAAGTAAAAGTTGTTATTTACTGTGTTCGGTTTATCGATGTTTGATAAGTTTATAACAGACTACTGAAACAACTACTCAAACTAGAGGGCCATGTCAATAGACTAATATTAAAGCAATTTTAAGCAATAGTTTAACAATGTTTCACCTGAAGGATAAGGAATAATTAGTTTTTCCAAAGGTTTTAAATGGAAAATTCTAAGAGCTTCGTCGGGGTTGTTCAATCAATTCTTTTTTTGACTAAGGTAAAAGTAAGATGGGATTTGTAATCCTTTAGCGAAAAAATTTATTTAAAAAAATGGTGAATTCGCTAACTTCTTTCCTTTCCCGGACTTCTTTCAAGGGCTGTAAAATGTACTACCAACTTTACTGCAACGGCCACTTTTACTTTGTTGTTCTCCTGAAACGACATTGGCTTTAACATACAACTTTAAATTTTATTGCAAATAAATTACAAACTAGCTCGCTAAGAGTAATGTGGCTGACACAACGAATAGCACTTTAATCCTTAATTTGAAAGGAAACTTCCTGCTTCCATTTCGGTTATTTCACAGGAAACTTTTCTACCAATTAGTAGTTAAGTTTCCTTTGGTAAATTTTTTGCGAAACAAAAAACTTTTCCTAATCCTTTTTTCGAATTATATAAAAAATTTCCCTTTTTTCAGATGCTCCGCCTGTTCTTCTCTACAGTTTCATCGAGCAGACTTTACAGCCTGGACCAGCAGTCAGTTTAAAATGCTCGGCAGCAGGAAATCCTACGCCGCAGGTTTCATGGACTCTGGACGGATTTCCGCTCCCATCAAACGGAAGGTAACACACTCGGTCGACGAGTACGTCTAAATATTTCACACATTTACCTTTAAATTTCTCATACCGTAAACAAAACTCAAAGAACATAGCACACCTGAGAGTAATTTTTAATTAAAATCCTCTGAATAAGAGACTAAACAAGGTAATTAAAAATTGTTTTGACGAAACAAGTGTTGGTTTATTGTGTAGTTTCGTAAAGGTAAGTTCTAGCAGGGCGTTGATGTAGCAACCATTGTAAAGGAAATTTATTTACCTTACGCGGTATGCACCACAAAAGCCTTTGTTATGGTATATAAAGTTTAACGAATTCCAAAACTTTGTTTTACTCGTAGCTTAATTCAAAGTCAGAAAAATTTTGAAGGCGTCAAAATATAAGCTTTCATATATATAACTATAAATTTTGCATTTTTACTTCTCTAACAATTACATTATTAATGGATGGTAGGGTACTATGTAGCATGTACGTCACTCTTTTTAATCCTGTCCTAATTTACTTTCTCTAACATTACCAAATTTTGATGATGTAGTGCATACTTTAAATTACTTTATTATTTTAATAATAAAGTATTTTTCTCATACTTAACACAATGCATTTGAATATACTCTTTTCCTTGATTTCGTCAGTTGCCGTAAAATTAGTCGAGCTAAACGAAGACACCAACCATGAGTTTGGTTGGTGTCTTCGTTATAAACTCACTGAAACAGGTCCTTAGCTTAACTACGTTTTCAATGTTCTGTCTTATGATGTTTGATGGATTTTATTTTCAGCAACCTATATAATTGTACCTAGGTAATAAGTACATCTGACACCAACCCAATTTTCATCCCTTAAGAAGCCTCTGAAAAAAAAACTTAACAGACTTATAGTCTGTAAGATGTAATCATGTTGTAAATTTGTTTGTAATTGAATTTACGTTCATGTCTGCAAGAAATCATTTTACTGAGAAACGTTCGTGTTTTTCTGAAATTCTCATTTACAACCAGATTAAAATGCAAGTCGGCTGCTCCAGGCATTGCCTCTAATACACTTAATCTTATTTTGCCGGGAGTAAATCGTTTTTTCCCAAGCTAATGCGCTTAACAATTTTAATCGGTTGTGCCCTGAACTGACCACAATCTCAGGATTAAGTGCGAAAAATTTATTATAGTGTTTATGAAATAAAAATACTTTCGAGAGTGTTTCGCCTTTTGAGCAATCTGTAAAGACGACCACACCAAATGAGATCACAGCCTTTGCTAATGCCGTTGAGAGTAGAACAGATGAAAAACTTACACTATGAAAACCAATTTGAGAACTGTGTTGCACTACATATACGAGTATGTTCAACACCGGGTTCAATTCACTGAACGGAGGGCGTATTATACAATCTCGGAAAGGATTTCATAGCTTGGAGTCTTGGACGTATTAATCGAGATGTTTTTTTTTTATATCAACAAAGTTCCTAACCAGTCATAAAAATTGTTTCCGCGAATTGTATCGGAGTGAAATATTCTTCCTCAGCAACGTTAGCAAATTATGTGCTCTTCCATCGTAAACACAACAATCAAGATTCAAATTATTTCCTTAAGACGGATGTTTTTAGGTTGAATGTCGATAAAGGATTAAAGCGAAAGAATAGGTTTTTTCATATTTCGATTCATGATACGAAAGCGTTTCGAAATAGATTCTTTTATTAGAACATTCTGAAAGAAACTTCCCAGAAAACGAAAAGTATCGCAAGTGAATCGTTAATGATTCATCTAAGTGAATTTCTTTGGTGGATTTATGAGTATTTTGTTTTGCTACTCGTTACTGAATCTTGTCAACAAGTTGTTTTGCTGGAATTGTTTGCGATCTGTAACGACAATTTGCGTAGTTCTCATAGAATCGGTTTCAATTCAAGCGAATTTCATTTCTGCTAGAAGAACACGGTATGAAAATGATGGTTACTTTTTCGTTCTTAGCAACGGCTTATGCTAGAAAAATGAAATTAAATGTATATGTAGTTTAAGATAGAGTGGGGAACAAACATGGTATGTCAAAAGAGGGTACACATGATGTTTAAACGAATCTTGTCATATCTATGCGGTCTTCTGACATATTGAGTGTAATTCACTTCACACTTACAGTTAACCTTTAAAGAAATTGTTTTCAGAAAAAAATTGCATACACTTTCACGAATTTCGATATAGGTATTTGTTAGGTTTAATGAGATATATAGAACTCTTCCACGAGCCTTTTATTTAATAACTAAGGAAACAATTTCAAGAACAATGTGTCTCATTATTGTCCTAAATAACCTCCTAACCGTTGTCACACTAATGATGACAGTTTTCACCATCATCAAGGAGATTTACATATTTTCACGAATTCCGTCAAATTTGTTATGGCTAATAATGTGTTGAAATTGAATTTACTTCGACAAATTTTTTCTATAAACGCCTAAAAATCGACTTCAGTCTTTTGTTGAATTCGTACTTCTATGGCGGCATAAGAATTTGGTAAACGTTTTACGAATTTCGCCATATCTCTTAGATCTACTGAAATCTCGATTTGGATCTTACTTCCTCTTTTTCAATTAGTTTGTTTTTGAAAAACTTCAAATGAAAACTTATACGTAGTTGTTTCTTATTATGAGCTGTTCAAGTGAAGCATTCTACAAAGGACAATTAGGTCGGTCTTAAGGTTTCGGGATGTTTTTCTTTCTTCATCTTGCAGGAAACCTCTTCTTGCTTTTCTGATTCAATTAAATCGAAATAGCACTAGAAATTCCGCCACATGCCGGCTTTCACCTCAATGCAAACTCATTTCAATAACAAAAAATAATTTTTACTTATATTTTGTTTTTAATAAACTTAGGTGTTGAATATCAAAAAATCCTGAATTCCATTCTTAGGCGATTATATAGAAAGTTCGATAAAGTGAAAAAGAAAACGAAATATCATCAAACCTAAGTGATATGTCGGAATTTGTAAGAACGAAAACAATAATTTTACACCTTCTTATGGGCGGGACATCAAAAAGTCCCGAAAACTATTTTTAGATTATAAGATATAAAGCTACTACTTCCATTTCACTTAGCCTTAACAATTTGTCGGAATTAGTGAAATCTTGAACAATACTTTACACCCCTTTAGCGATGAATATCGAAAAATGCTTAAAACCGTTTTTTCCCCAATTTCGTTTACAGCCGTTAAAAGCGGAAGCGTATTCAATATATTATTAGACCTAATAAATATATCGGAATTCGTGAAAATGTACACAATCACTTTACAATCTATTAGATACCGAAGAATTTGGAAAACAGTTTCTAGACCGTAGCGGTACCCTGTAGAAGTGGTATTAATTTGATAACTCGATATGCCTAAAAGATATGATGAAATTCGTGAAAATGTGCAAACCCTTTTCTGGGACATTTTTTGTACCATACTATTGTACGTATAATCCACTATTGTAAGCCATAACTTATTGTTTCATTAAATTAACGCGTAGTACCTCCTGCCACCTTATTGTTAAGAATAATAAAGAAAAATGGCAAAGTTTTGTATACAGTGCAACCTGGTTATAACGTACCTTGAGGGGAGCACAAAAGTATAACGTTATAACCGTTAGTATGTTATATCCAGCATAAGAACCTTTCACATTTGTGAATGGGGATGGAAAAAAGATACGTTTTAACCGAAAGTGCGTTATAAAAGTTATCTTTATAAGTGGGTTAGACTGTATACTATTAGTATAGCTATTTCCTGCAAGAAAATTGATTCTTGAATCTTTTAATTCATTTATTTCTTTAATGAAGAGAAGGCAATGCAGTAATATTTTAAAAGCGAATAACGTAGCAAAGATAAAAATGTACTACAAAAAAAAATTAACAAGAACTTGACTCAAATTAAAAAACTTCCCTTTAAAAAATAAAAAAATTTAATTAATATTAACAACACCGAAAAATACCACAAACAAATAAAAAATAGCTATTAATAAAAATATCAGTGAAATGAAGTCTTTAAAAATTCGTAGATGGCTTATAACTCGTAGACCACCATTTTTGATATATCCTGGATGCTAAAATAACCGACTTTATCGTTTCGTCTCTAAACTCCATGTCAAAAGTAATAAAGGATACGACTAGCATTCAGCAAGCGCAACATAAGGTTCGGATATTTTGTGCCAACAATTTGAAAAAAAATTGTTTGGAAAGAAAATCGATATTTGTACGAGTATGAACAAAATTTCAATACAGAAACAAGTACCAGTAACCTATACCACCCTCTACTGCAGTACAGTGTGTACCGGCTGCATTTTATTAAACTCGCTTTCCACCGAGCGACTTTAGTGGCTCTGGCATAAAATTGATTATCAATAAAAGAAAATTATAAAATTGTTTTACGTGAATGTTTTCGTGGAGTACTTACCCTACTTATTCATACTGGAAAGGTCCGGACAAGAAAACCCAACCACCTACAGCAATAAAACCCACCCTTGAACACGTTCCAATCATGGGACTTACATTATACAACTTTGTCCTATCGAACTCTGACCGATACAAATAATCTTTTTTTTATTGTTATTATTTCATTTTCAATAGATTTATGATCGGTCAGTACGTCACAGTACATGGGGATGTAATTAGTCACGTCAATATTAGCCACGTTATGGTCGAGGATGGAGGTGAATATGCATGCGGAGCTGAGAACCGGGCCGGAAAGGCATCGCATTCTGCAAGGCTGAATATTTATGGTATGTAATTTAACCCATAGCTCGATTCCAGTTTTTTTTTCCGAGCATGTCCCTTTAATATCCCCCGTATACGGAACCCAGAATACCAACGTCCATAGATGGATAGAAAATACGAGTAAGGTCCGCTGGCTACATACGGGCATGGCGGTAGGGGTATACATCCTCGTTTATGGCCAGGACATACACATATCCCCGAAATCCCATCTGATATGCATTCAGGATATCTCATGGTGCTGGCCATGTCCTGTATGTTGCGCTGGACTTGCTGACCGAATACTATTCCGAATTCAACTGCTACACTGACCCAGAAATTTACGAATCTGGAAACGATACAAGTGCACATGTAGAACACGCCCGAACAAAGAATTGGTTTCGAAATGTTCTTCACTTCCAGGAGGAGAGGTGGCGCAAAAAAAAATCTTTTAAACCCTTAGCCGCGGCGCCAAACAACAAAAAACAAATAAAAATCCCCGAAACAAAGTTAAAATAAATCGTTTTATATGAGGTGCTTTCTGTTTATGTATTTTCCATTGTGCATAATAAAATACTAACTGAAAGGGATTCCTGCAAAAAGGATGCATATATCATGTCCATAGATGTGACCATACATATTCTATATATTTGCAGGTCTACCGTATATACGGCTAATACCGAAAGTTACTGCAGTGGCCGGAGAGACATTAAATTTAAAATGTCCTGTGGCCGGATATCCTATCGAGGAAATCCATTGGGAACGTGGCGGACGAGAATTGCCCGATGATATACGACAGAAAGTCCAGCCGGATGGATCGCTGGTCATAATTCCGGTCCAGAAGAACGCCGATTCGGGCGTTTATACGTGCTGGGCCCGAAACAAACAGGGACACAGCGCCCGGCGGAGCGGTGAAGTTACCGTCATAGGTCGGTATGACTTACAACTAAACAATTAAACTATTATAATTAAAATTTCAGTTTCTAATAATGGACCACGGAATATAAGTCAAGGATAATAATCATCAAAAAAAAAAAAATATTTTGCATGTCCGTTTACGGTTTTCCATTCATTTTTTATATTTTTCTTCAAATTTTACAGCATTCATCTTATGTCGGTTTCGACAAGAAGGACATTAGCATTTAAATTGGACTGCCAACTGGAGTAATCCGTGTGATATAATGGAATTCTGTTACAGGGACATATTCCCTAATTAATCATAAAATATGTCAGGAAATATCAGTTTAGAAATGAATTACAGAATTTTACAGCTTACTGAACTGAAATTTATTCGGTTTTTCAAAAATGAACGTATTTGAGACTTATGGTGAATTATGGCCAAAAATAATTAATGTAGCGAACGGAAAATACTTAATAAGTTTACGGCTTGGTTTAAATACGGCTGCGGGGAAAAAATCAACTGTGACAAAATTAACACTTTGCGTGCCACACTTTTTGTCAAAAATGTTGATAATGCTATTTTAAAGGGTTAACATTTCTGTCCCGGTCAACGGTGACCCCCATGGCATACAACGTGTTAAACAGCGCATTCTAGCAGTTCCTCTAACAATTCTTGTTTACCCACTAATCTTGCCAGGTTATTTGTCTTAAGAACTGTGAACCAAGTTTTCTGCAATATCCTTTTTCCAATTGCTATTTAAGACTCGCAAGCAAATCCGCGACTATCAGAAAAGTTTTACGTTCTTATGTCAGGTTAGGTTAGTTTAAGACAAGTGATCTGTACAGCCAACCACAAGAGGTCACTATGGAATATTGTTGTTTCCAGGGATAGGAGAGAACAGAAGTTCTTCTTAAGGGTATCAGTTCCTAGGACAGGTTAGGTCAGGTTGGAACAGAAGAAGCACTATCCCACAGCCAACAACAAGAAGAGGTCACTATGTTGCCGTCCTAAGCTAAAAAGCTGTAAGTCAATTCTACGATTTTGGGAAAAATACCTTTTATCTTCTTTGGGCTGGGCCACCATTTTTATATTAGACAAAACATGACAGTGTTACTTTATGATAGTGATAGTGAATAATACTTTTACTACATTTTAGTACTGTAGGCAGTTACATATTAGTATCAGAAAGCTGTACCTGCATTCCATCAACTCAAAGTGGCCAAAAATTGGAGTTACTACCGTTTAGCTTAGGACGGCAGTATGAAAATATTATTGTTCCAAGGATAGAAGAGGAGAGAAGTTCTCCGTAAAAGTATCAATTCCGTTGGATCAGTCAAGAAGATTCTCCTCATGTACCAATATCTGATGTTACCCAGACTGTCACATTCTCATCCTTGATGCTTCATTTCCGGTTCTACATTCTCATTACCTGAGCGACACTATCCAACTATGAGTGGTCTCTATGTGTTCAGCGACACAATCTAGCTATGAATGGATCCTAAGTGTTTCTGTCCAGAAACAAGATGAAGCCAGTGTTTCGCCCCAGTTACGGCCAACAATTATGCACATCCAGATATAAGTGCTAGAACAACGGTCCTTTTTTCATGGTGAAAAGAAATAAGGTCGGGTTTTTCCAGATCAATATCAAGACTGCAGTTACTATAGTCTACTTGAGTCTAATTTCCAATATAACGCTCCTAGGTGTCATAGAACTCACCTCTTGTCATCTGTGATGCCATCTTGACGCCGACCAAAGATAGACCCTGTTAAATTCCATTCACCACTATGCCCAAACATTAAGGGAAATTACACACAAACCTGAGGAATTCCTTTGATTGCCTTCAGTTCGCTACTTCCATCACCCAATGAGGAATTAATAATTCTTCCTTCTAGAATCGATACGATTCAATGCTTGATGAATGAGTCAACATTCATTCTATCCAATGTCCTCCCGATCAGCGTTGCGTCCTCTCCACCGTGGAAAGGACCTCATGCAATGCCGCTTCAATAGATTATCTTTTCATATAAGAATGATTGGGAGTTTCGAAGCTCGTCACGTTCAGGACGGAGCTGATTTGGTAGTCAAACAGCCTTTCCATCGTTTTCAGCAAAAATGATGAAAGACTGATGAACTAAAATCCTTGACCGGGTGTGAAATATTTTGTTAGACTTGTTTTTTCCTCTTAGTTTCCATTTTATTAAAGGAAAGCAATTTTTCAGTTATGAAAATGGTTAAGAGTAAAAGTAAATAACCTAAGAAAAATATTCAGAGCCACGTTCTCGGTTAAATGGACTGTAACAAAATTGTTCTTCCCAAGCTGAAGCGTCCCTTTCTTCTAAATCATGGGCCAAATATTTATAATATAGATACTAGTGTTTGAGAGTTTTAACTAAACTTCGTTTTCAACATTGAGGCGTCTTGGGCATACAAAAGTTATTTACTTTCTCAAGCGCGACAGCTCAAATCGGGTCTTAGACTCTTTGATAATGTTTCCCCGATCGGATTTGGGACATTACGGCAATCCTTAAGAAAAGTGTACCCTTAGAAGGGAGGCTATTAAAGAGTGGCGTCCTTGCTCTAAGTCTGATCTAGGTTTCTCGAACGTTAAGAGAATACTTCATGTAATCTCCAACTAAAAGTCGTTGAAAAAAATGCATATTCATCTGTCGAAATATACTATAACTTAAGAAATCTTCAAGACTTTTATGGACAAATCGAAATCCTACAAATCTTTCGGATAGCTCTTACACCATACACCATCCTCCATCTACCATCCACCAACCTCCAGCTTCCATTCCTCTATCCACCATCCTCCATACCTCATCCACTATCCCTCTATCCACCATCCATAGTCCCACTTTACCATTTAGTAGGTAATAGGAACGCGTAACTAATACACCGAAAACGAACAAACTGCCGCTAAATCATATGAAAAAGACTCGAATGTTGAAATAACTCGCGAATCACTTTGTTGTTAAATGATTTTTCTAACGCTTAAACCATCGCGGGCGTACCCTCAACAATCGCAGACCACCAAAATTTCATCGCAATCATATGAGTGGTTTAGGAGTTCTGAGATAATTTCACCTGAGCTAATCAAGAGGCAATAGAAGGTATCTCTGCTCCTCACTTGTTTTGTGTCCAGTACTTCAAAGTAGAGTTCAGTATTGCATCTTGAGTATCACACAATCGGCGGCTACCTCTCGAAATTGCGATAGGTTTAAATATAGACCAGGGTTGCTGTTAATATTTTACAATATATCGCAATATAAATTTTCACCCTTACTTAAAGTGCTAACAACTTTATCACACTCCAGTTGGCAGTTTCAATAAAACTCAACTTTAATAACATTTACAATAATTGCCCGATAAAATAATAGATCAAATAGAATTATTCCAGTTTCATAATGTTAATAAAAAAAAGCAAATAATCACGACCGAATCTAAACGTTTTTTGCTTATCATTTTTGGCTCTATGTCTTTCTTTACTTTGTTGTTAAGTACTTTATTCAGCGTCCAATTGCTCAAAATTAAATCACGACAAAAAACAACGTCGAATTATAAAGAAATTGTGGAACGGACAAAAATTTGCCAGTCTAGAAAATTAAAATCAGAAAAATGCCGAAAGAAATCATAACGATGAAAAATGAAGTCAGAAAAACGCTTGCTAATAAAATACGAAAAGATATACGCCAAGTGCTCTTATGAGTATAGTTGTTTCACCGGATGTCTTAGAACGAAACAGTGATAAATGAAAGGCAGTTGAACTGAAAGTCAGATTTTCCCGGATCTTATAAGTAGAATCCCGGAAAAAAACACGAAAAACTTTTTAAACGAAACACTGGAACAACTCGTTCTACTATTGAAACTTATTAGCGAGCATAAAATTTAATTACACGTTCGAAACTATCCGGCCAAAGGAAGCCTGGTTTTCTTGAGGAGAAGAAGATAGAAACTTTATCGGACTGATGAGAAGCCATAGAAAAGTTTCTTTGTTTGCAAACGTTTAATTAGTAAAATTCATGTATTTTGTATCTATAGATATTTGTTGCCAATACGAAATTTTCATGAAAATAGGCAACTAAGACGAAGATGTCGTTGACTTATCCGCTCCAAGTCTAAAGAACTTTCCAAAAGATCTACTAAATTAAGTCTACGAAAAAAATCCTTTTGATCATACCATCAACAATTTTGGCACTTAAATTCATATAGACTCTGAAAAGTTTACAATCTGTGTCGAATCTAGATATTAATAAAAAAAAAAGAGTTTCGAAAATTTCAGACATTTCAGAAAGTTACTTATCCTTTCAATAATACTAAAAATTTAACATGTTATAATTTCTATATAAATTCAATTAAAAAAAAAATAATTAATTAAAAAAAAAACCGAAAATATTCATCATAAGAAACAAATCTTTTACAGTACCGCCAAAATTAAGTCCTTTTCAATCGTCCGTACTACAATTGAATATGGGTGATCGTGCATCGCTAACATGTTCCGTGGTCAAGGGTGATCTACCCTTAACGATCAGTTGGCGTAAAGATGGCCGTCCAATTGATCCGTCGCAACATATGTCTGTTAAACAAGTGGATCAATACAATAGTATTTTAGTGATCGAGAATTTAGGATCCGATCATACCGGCAACTATTCGTGTGTTGTTCGAAATTTAGCAGCCGAAGTGGAAAATACACAGTCGCTATTGGTCAATGGTAACCCTTGGATTCAAACTTTAAAAAAAAAAACTACATTTTTACTATCGAAAAAATTTCTTTGTATTTCTCTTAGATGATTTCTTTAAAATATTTTATAATGAAAAATTCTTGAACAATATACTGATCATGTTGAATTTCTGTTCTATATATTTAAACGAGTATTTTATATGGATTTGATTTGATATTTTTCTTTTTGTTTATAGACAGAGAATGCCGAATTTTTAGTTTTATTGTTTGAATAATTTCATGTTTTTTACAATTTTTTCTACAACTTTTCTATAATGGGATATGATAAGAACCTATTTATATTATTATTATTATTAAACAAAAAGAACGGTTTGTTTCTATTTTATAGCGATTACTTATTATAAACCACAAAAAAAAAACAGAACACAAATAATGGTGATCGAACAAAAACTTTGTTGTGTTGTAATATTTTGACGATGTAAAAGATAAAAATTATAGTGTTTCGTCAATTTTTATGATTTTTTTTGAAATGTTTTCATTTTTGTATTGTTTATTTTTGCTCTCTACTTTTCTTTGTCTGATTATTCCAGTACCTCCCAATATTGAGCCTTTTTCATTCCAAGATGGACTGGCCGAGGGTATGCGAACCCGCACTGTATGTGGGGTATCGAGAGGTGATCCTCCATTAACTTTACGTTGGCTCAAGGATGGTGAACCATTGCCCGCACTTCTGGGCGCCAATGTTACATTCTTAGATCACTATTCCTCACTCCTTAGTATTCCTTCCCTGTCTGCAACACACTCCGGTGACTATACATGTGTGGCGAGCAATCCTGCATCAGAAACAAAATACACGGCTTCACTACAGGTCAAAGGTATAGTATAAAAAGAAACTAACCAATTAAAAAAAAATATTGGTAATTTTGATTTTCTTTAATTTATTGTATTTTATTTTAAACCCAATGAAATTTTTCTTTTCTTTTTTTTTTAATTTCAGTTATTACATTTTCATTTGCAGTAATTGGTATTATTTGAATAACCTGACTTTATTTTTTCCGTTTTACCAAAATAACTATTACCTATTTATTATAATGATATTTGATACCATCCGCGAGTTGCGTTCACATGTGTCTTCCCCTCCCAGTTGCTTTGGCACGCAGTGGGTTTGCGGCAGATCACCAGGTAACCATATTGCACCGTGACTTTAATTTCTTTCAATTATTTTTTTAGTTCTTTAAATTTTATTTTACTAATTTTAAATAATTTAAGTAATTTTATAAAGTATAAATATAAATTTTATCAGTCGCATACAAGAATTTCAAATAAAGAAAGAAAAGTGATGTTGTTCTTTTATGCAATATAAGAGAGAATGGTTCAATAATTTAGTAGCAGCTTTTCATCAATGCCAGAAAAGTATATAAAAACCACTGCATAGTCCCTGACTAGAGAAAATGCTAAAAGCAATTTTGAGTTGTTTCAATTAAGACGAAAAAAAACCTAAGAACACCCATCATATTTTTGGGTGCTTCGAGAACACCCAAGATTGTCGTAGGAATACCCATGGATATTGAAACACCCATGGGCGTAAACGCCGCAATCACAGGTGTCAATTAACAATTGTTTTCATCAAATTAAGTAAATTTTTTTGCTTATTTAAATAAAACACCCATGGTTGTCGAGAGCACCCAGCAGTTAAGGGTTGACATAGATGTGCAGTGTACTACTTTCATCAGTGTTTAGGATAGTAAAAAAAAAATTGGGTATATTAATGTGCTAAATTACTCTTGTTCTTGTGGACTGCTAAACAAATGTCATTAAAACTCGTTGTCACACCCAAAATGACTTCAGATCACGCTAGGATCACGAGAATCCGATTTTGACGAAACCGATTTCTTGAAAGAGTTGAATGGTAAAAAATTAAGGAAAAATCTATCAAAAACTGTAGAATTTTTTTGTATGATATTCTCCGATCTTCACAAAATGTTAATCGTAATACTTTATAACACTAATTCCAATACTCATGCTAAAAAAGTTTCGACAAGGAGAATTTATTAAGGAAGTTACAGGCGCTTAGTGACTTCTTTCGCTTAGTGATCCAAAAGTGGTTAACACCATTTCAGATCTCTTTAGAAATTCTTGTATGAAATTGTTAAATTTTCCAAAAGCTGTAATCGATCAGAAACGAAAACAACTTCTGCTTCGATTACACTATTTAATTATTATAATTTCCCTAATTTAATTACGTACCTATTTTTCTTGTCATGCACATTTTTACTAACAACGTTCGCATGCATAGTGTCCGTATCGAAATAAATCGCATGTTCTACAACTTTCATTAACACTTAAAAGCATCCACTGCATGTCAAATAGAGCGAATGTTAATGTTGAAAATTTTTTAAAAAACAAACCAGTAATTAAAAGTAAATATGTAATCAGTACCGGAGTAGTATCACACCACACAAAATATAATCCCCGCCTAAAGTTTACGTAATTACACACATAATACTGAAACACACGTACAAACAATCCCACACAAGTATTAAAAAAAATATATTTATATATTTATAAATATTGAGTGAAGCTTATCGCTTTATTGACCCTTTAATGCTTTTCTGTATATCGAATTTGTTGGCATCGTCCTGATTATTTCCATCCGCTATAATAACAACAAAAAAAACATCCCATTTGTTTGTATAATCAAAGATTAATCCCATGCGATAAAATATTACGTTTATAACCATCCTGCTTCGATGAGATCATACCTCTTTTTCTCTATTATATGGATCCACAATAGGTTGCTTAGAATACCCTGGCAATATCAGTATTTAATTATGATTATAAATAATATGAATTTATAAATAAAAAAAAATCTGTCAATTTTTTACCAACGTATGAAAAAGCTTTCGCTATTCCCCGCCAATATATTTAATTTTTATTTTTCTTTAATAATTTTATTTTTAATGATTTTGTTTTTTAATTATTTGATTGTAAATATATTATTAACTGTATATTTACACTGTAATTACTAAGTAGTTAGCATTTTTTGCTTGCTCTCTCTCTATCTCTCTCTCTATCACTATCTCTCTAAATCTTTTCTCTCTCTCAATAAAATGTTCACTAGCAAATTTAATTTACTAATTATATTTTAAAAATAATACAAAATTCACTAGACGTGAATATTTAACTTTTCAAAACGTTAAAGAAAGTAAGAACAAAACCAAAATTTGGCCCAACGTAGTCCTATGACGTGGTGTGCATAATATACAACGTAATAAAAAAAAAAATTATTTTGATTATAAAAATAAAAACGCAACATTTAAAAACTCCTCATCATGCTTTGAAGCTTATTTTTCTATCCATGCATCTAAAATTTTCTTGAATCTATAGTTTGGTATGTAAAGTTTGTAACAGAAAGAAACTAATATTGCTTATAAATAGATTGAAAAAAAAAAACTGCCGGTGATAAAATTATGATAATCCTTCCAACCCCCCAATAAATTGTGATTGTTACCCAAAAGCTTATGAATTTGCGCTTTTGTACCCTATTAACTTTAGTAAGTAATCATATTTTTTTACAGTGGTGATCAAACATGTGCTTTGCTTATCGCTTTTATGCTTATTCTATGACCTTTAGATAAATATGAAATTATTAACAAATATGCAAATTGAATCCTTCTTAGCATAAATAAACCAAAAAAAAAGTTTTATGTTCATAGCTATTTTTTAAATTAAAATAAAAACCCCTACTATTTTTTTTAGTTTTATTTCTTTTGTATAGTTCTATGATTGGTAATCTGAAATCTAAGCTTCTTTTTCTGAAAATATATTTAAAATGTAAAATAAATATTATAATTAAGATTTTATTTGTAAATAGTATTTTAAAAAAAAGTGGTGTAGTAAGTTCCTTCACAAAAGGTTAATTATATTCCTGCTACAACAATATTGTCATAGTAGTTTTGAAAGGAAAGCATTCATTGTATTCGATAATAGAAATTTATGAAACTTAATTAAGGAATATACTCGATAATAAATAAATCAAATATCCACTCCCTCCAATACTTGCCTTCTTCGAACAGGTATAAAAGTTCAAAATTTAAAACATTTGAATTCGCAGGAAAATGGTCATATTCGTTGCCAACAAGGATCCTTTCTTCTAGGCTCCTTGGTCGGCTTTCCTGATCCAGAACGTACTCACTATTCGAAGTGTTTATAATTTTAGTTTATTATTCTTAATAATAAAGTATTGTTATCGACCTGAATTTTCCAAAAAATTTGCTACCCTGAAATTTTGTATTTTCACGTTTTAGGACTAGGAGAAAGAAAAGAAAAAAAATGTCCGTCTATCCGCCATAAAAGCTGTACTCCGTACGCAAAACCGTTCGATGGTGCGTAGATCACAAACCCTTGTTATTACATTGAAATGTTTATGATTGGTAGAATTGGAACCTCTACGAGTGATATCTTTTGGAAGGGTGAGGGTATATGGGTGGGGAGGGAGGGAGGGTTTTAAATGAAAAATTTTTATTTCTAGATCTTAGCTTATTAGAGGATGCTGAAAGTTAAAACTTATGTAGTAGATAGTGCACTCATTAACAAAAAAAATAGTCTTTAGGGGTTGAGGGGTGTACGAGTGGGGAGAAGTAGTGTGTGGGAAAGGGGGGGGAGGGTGTGAAAAGCTTTGAATTGAAATTTCTTTCGACTCAATTGTGCCAGAAAGATAAAATTTAGTTTCTGTATACGGAATTACCAGTGGCGCCTGCTGATTGTAAAATTTTTGAGAGGAAGATGGAGCGCAGCTATTTTCCAGAATTAAATTTGAATATCCCATGAACCGTATCATATATAATATTGAAGTTTTTACAGGAATTAGAACCGGTAGTCCCCTAGCGGAGAAGAGAATGTTGAGGGTGTAGGTGTAGGAAAAGATAGTGGGAGAAAATAGAAAATAAAATAGAAAATAAAATAGAAAATAGTAATAGAAAATCAATTTTACACAGTTCAAGTTGTCTTAATCAGCGATCATATTTCATAAATACGTCGGAAATTCCAAGTACATGTGAAAATCAATCAAATATTGTACAGATATGTCGATTTGGGGGTTGTATTGCAAGAACCGCAAGTTAGGCGACTATTTTGTGTCATTGTGTACTTAACTACTACTAATAGTAACTCTGAGCTCATAAACTAAAACCACATTCAGAACCCATAATCTAGTAGATTTGATTACGTTTTTATAGTTGTCTTGATCGTAAACACTTCTTGCCAAGAAAAATAATAAAATTCCGAGCAAATTATTGACCGATTTTTTTTTTAAATACTGTCCAAATATACTATATGTTGCAGTTTCAACATTATAGTTTAAGCCATTCATCGACACAAACTAAAATGTAAAAAATATTTGTTTGAAAATGGCTGAAAAGAATTCGATGAATTAAGCTATTTTACTAGCTTACATTGAAAAAAAAAAATATTTTAAAAATAATTTTTTTAAATTGCAGCCCTAGGAGGAATAAGGATTCAACGCGTTTTTCCGTCAACATGTGCAATTTGATTTTTCTGAAGCTGGATTAAAATTATTTTATTGAATTTTTTGAATTTATTGAATTGTTATGATTTCATTAAAATTATTAAGGATAATATTAAATCAAAAAGGGCTAACTGCAATAGCTGATTTTCCTCCGAAAGCAGTTAGATGTCAAAAAAGTCAAACCTCCCCTCTCACGTTATTGAAAAATGTGTTGACCAATTATTCAACCAAGGGCTTCAATTAATTTCTGTCGAAAAATTTAACATCATAATAAGTTACAGGAAAAACATTTTCCAACCTTTCATGTATAGTGTTTCGTGCCCTATAAATGCGGTTCAGGGGTTCAAAACGTGCCTGAAATGCATTCAGCCAATGAGCTACAAAATTCGCAGTTTCTCCCTTTTTCTTATAACAGTAGAAAGTGTATATTTTCAAAATTCTGTAACCAAATCGCATATCTATCTGGAAGTATGAAGCGTTTTGTTGAGGCTGTCATTATTTTAAATCTTATCTAAAGAGCTATTCAAGGTTCAGGTTCAAAATAATTTCATTAAAATACAAACGCATTATAATACAAACGCACCCTTAAACTTTTTTGCTAGTCCGTTTATGTCAAAACGTCAGTAAAGGTTTACATATTCATCATGATGAAGTGTACAGAAAAACAAAGTTTGGAAATTATCACAATTATTCTGTGTTTTATTTAATTATAAAAATTTTATGTCCCTATTGATAAACCCTATGTTTTTATTTCAGGCCAATCTTTATTTCTAAAATCCAATCACAATTTAAAATTCTTTCATTTCTAATTGGATGTAATAGTTTTCATCTCCATACAATAAAATTAATTGAATGGAGTTCAAACCAAATATCCTGTCTGCTATTTGAAGATAAAACGGTTAAATGATCGGTTCCTGCTTCTTTCTTGATCAAATTTAATAAAAAATTAAACTTCCATGTTTATGTTTGAGTTGCCAATATTTGAGAAAATTATCAATATCACAACTAAAGCTATATGACATGCGGTCAACCAAAAAATTGAGTAAAATTTTTCGAGTCAGCCAGAACTTGTGTAGGGCAAATTAAAAAAATTGCAAACAATGTCAAAGGAAAATTGCCAAATTGAAAGGAAATTGTCAAATATTTACCGTAGTCGCAAACAGCCCAATACAGTAATTCAAATTAAAAAAGCGTTCAAGGTTTAGCATTTTGATTTAAAACTTGGTGTTTATAGAAATTTTTTCAATACCTATATGTATTTGTTGCAATTGACAAAACCGAATCCCATCTAGTAAAGGGTTCTAAAAATATATTCGCTACCATAATCTTAAAAAAAACCTTCTAAATAGCATCATAATCTTCGACTAGAAAAGGAGCTAGATTTAAAGCCATTCTAAGCAACTTCTAAATTTTTATGTGTACAGGACAGTTGAAAATTTTGTTTTTTCACGCTGATGGTAGAGTAAGAAAATTCATATGAGGTACATATTTAAGGGATTAAATCAAAAAGGGCTTACCTAAGATATTATGTATTTGGTTAAGTAGCATTCAGTTAAGTTAAACAGAACTATTATACAATATCTGATATTAAGGAAAGGCGTTTTTCAAAAACATCATTTTTCACAGCGAACGGAGCTATTTTGTAATAACTTTTGTGCCCTACCTTTTCAAAAAGAAAATTCACTTTTCCATTTAATAATCCAGAAACTCAAATCCTTTATTCAATTGACATATGTACGAATAACAAAAACTAAACAAATAACTTTCCTTTCAAATTCTGCACATGATTGACACCACTGACTTTTAATATAAGAAAATTATTCAAAATTTAATTCCATCCAAACTCAAAACCATTTGTTGTAATTTTGAGCGTTTCATTCCTGACTTTATTTTGAAGAAATCGAAGGCTTTTTGCACACTGCTGAAACTATGCTTGGCCAAATGTAATTTTCTTAGACCAAGTAAACTCAACCATAAAAAATTGAACATTTTATTTAAAAAATATATGAATATTTTTTTTAATTTTTAATCTTATCAACAAGATTTTCAATTAACGTCGAATATTTTACTTCCCCATTAAATGCGGATAGTTCCACCACGCTGGATTGTTGAACCGGCCGATGTTAATGTTGAACGTAATCGTCATGTAACACTACACTGCCAAGCCCAAGGAGTACCGACACCAACTATTCTCTGGAAAAAAGCAACAGGTTACTTTCGTCAGCTTAAGTTTATTGTCTTTCGAACAACTTCATTTTGTACATTTTACAGGTAGTAAATCAGGTGATTATGAAGAGGTGCGGGAACGACCTTATACGAAACTATTATCGAATGGTTCCTTGCTACTGCAGCATGTAAAAGAAGATCGTGAAGGATTTTATTTGTGTCAAGCACATAATGGAATTGGAACTGGAATTGGAAAAGTTATACAGCTGAAAGTTAACTGTAAGTAGTAAAATATAAAAATCGAGAGCAAGATTCGATTGTGCAAGACGAATATTCTTTGAAAGGACGAATTTTCTCTTTGTCTTTTTCCTCAATTTTTTTTTCTAATAATGCATACAAGAAGCACTCTAAGTATGCCAAAAGAAATGTAAGAATCATTAGATTTCAACTTTCATTGAGTGTTGAATGAAACATTGTGTCTCTAAGAAATTTCACTCAATACTCATGCCTTACTTGGCCTATTCCAGGGAAGTGAACTTGTAATGCTTCGTTTTTTATGTTCTCAGGAAGAAAACTAATGCAGAATAAAGGCATTCATTGAAATTTTTTGGAAGCATTATCTTTCCATTCACCAGTTTTTTATTTGCATTTTATGTGGTGGAAGTCTTACAGCATACCTCCACAGCACCGGTAATACTTACGATATTATTCCAAGTACTTTACAAAAGGTTGTAGGTAAATAATTAATTACAAAGAGGTTTTTTAAAAGCGCAATGTTTTTTCCTCCAGCGGTGAAAAGATTATTTATCGAGAATTTTATTCAGTTTTACTCTATATACAGGACGAAGAATTTAATGATCAAGTATCTGGTATCATTAAGACTATCATAAAGAAGACAGTGATATATTGTTGCGAGATAGGAGCTCCCCGAAATTTAAAGTAAAAATAATATTCGATTAAATTAATAATTTATTCAATCACACTATTAGCAACTCTTCCCGGTTTTGTTTTTCAACCAATCCCTGCTATCAATGAAAACAATTTTTCAAATGCACTTTCTAGTAGAATTGATCGCCGTCTCGCTCTCATGATAGAAAAACTGATCCCATGTATAAGCCTCTCTGCACTTATATCCTGCCTGTGCTGAGTCGAGAGATTTCAAGCATATTTTGTGGTGTGTGTAAAAAATGCAAGAAGTGTCCAGAATATGCGAGAAGTGTGTAGAGCTTTCTATACTATTTTAATTGGATATTGGAAGATTTTTGTTTCCTCTGGAAATTGTATGCCATAAGTAAGTGGTTTGGGTTGCTAGGGTATAAATATAACAATATGCAATAGAAAATCACACAAATATTTGACGAAAAATCAAGCTAGTTGTATTTAGAAATTTGCTATTTCATAATTTCCTTTTAGCTTCGCCGTATTTCTCTGCACCATCTCGAGCAGTAACTGTTAAAAAAGGCGATATTGCAATTCTCCAATGTGAAGTTAATGGTGATAAGCCAATCAACGTTGAGTGGTTAAAAGCTGGCAAACATTTACTCAATCCATCTAGAAATTACAGGTAAAACTAATTTTTGATTGTCCAGCATTTAAATTAAATTAAGCACTTGTTCGACTTCTAGAGTATCCGTTAAGCAGGATGCAACTGCCGACGGAGTTTCAGCCGAAGTTCAAATCAGCAATGTCGAAAGCAGTGACAGCGGTCCGTATTTTTGTCAAGCGAGCAATTTGTACGGTCGTGACCAGCAACTTGTTCAATTGCAAGTACAAGAGCCGCCACAATCACCATCTGCCCTGGAAGCCAAGGTCCTATCGAGTCGATCAATCAATTTGAAATGGCAACCTAAAAACACAGATACAACAGAAGTATCGAAGTATATAGTCGAGTTCAAGGAACTAGATGGTAAGTGAGCTGCGTCTAATATCGAAAAGGATGTGTCCGTAAAAGTGTTTTATAATTTCAGCGTTGATGTTGAATCCTTGGCTTCAAATGGAAATCTCGAATCCGGCAGGCTATACAGCAATCCTTGAGAATCTTAAGCCGGCCACTCGATACGCTCTACGCGTTATTGCAGAAGGTACGGCAGGACGAAGTGCTCCGAGTCAAGAGCTCGTAGTCAAAACTGATTCACAAAGACCAGCAGGACCTCCGCTTAATCTTTCGGTTAGACCGCTTTCGTCCACAGAACTCCTGGTAACGTGGATGGCACCATTGGCAGAGCTTCGCCATGGCGATATACAAAGATACAATATTGGCTATAAAATTTCGACGTCGAGTAGTTCGGCGTATAATTTTACGTCAGTATCCGGTGATGGAGAAGGCGGAACGGGCGAATTGATTCTAGGCGGACTCCAGAAATATGCACGCTACACTATTGTAGTGCAAGCCTTTAATGAAGTCGGTCCAGGACCACTATCGGATCCCGTTTCAGCCCAAACTATGGAAGATGGTAAGATGAGTTTGGTATCATGGATGTTTCACAATGCTAAAAAGAACGAAGCAACATGTCTAGGTCACCAAAATTAAACCGCTGTAAACACATAATTTTTCGTTATTAGCATTGTGAAATAGTGTCTATCGTGTTCACATGTTCGGAGTTTAAAGAATCCAACATTTTAGTTCCCAGCAAGCCTCCCGATGATATTCGATGTGCCGCACTAACTTCTCAATCGCTTCAAGTATCGTGGCAACCACCACCCGAACATCATACCAACGGCCTACTACAAGGTTACAAACTAACTTTTGAACCAATCATGGAAGACTTCTTAACAACGAACGACGATGTTGAAAATCGAGAGACCACGGCTCTAACAACAGTTCTGACCGGCCTAAAGAAGTACACAAATTACAGCGTTCAAGTTCTAGCCCACACCCGAATGGGCGATGGAGTCATATCAAATCCGACCTATTGTCATACCGAGGAAGATTCTCCAGCAGCTCCTGCCGATATCAAAGTGGTTGTAAGCTCTCCGCAGTCCTTATATGTCTCGTGGTTGCCCCCTGATGAGCCAAATGGTGTTATCACTAAATACAACTTGTACACCAGAGTCGTGAATGGAAGAGAAGAACTGAATCAGGAGAAGCGCAACTTACCCTCACAACAACTTTATTTCGAAACAAAGAACCTTCAAGCTCATATCGAATATCAGTTCTGGGTGTCAGCATCCACCCGCGTTGGCGAAGGTAAAAGTTCACGTGTCGCATCACAGATTACGACAAATCGAGTTCCAGCTCGAATCGTATCTTTTGGCGGGCCAGTAGTTCGACCCTGGACTTCGAGTGTTTCGTTATCCTGTACGGCTGTGGGCAAACCGAGACGGGAGTGGTTCAAGGGCGACACGACACTACGTCCCGGATCGCTTCACAACGCCCAGCTCCTAGATTCCGGCGATTTGATAATTTCCAGTTTACAAGTCGCGGACAGCGGAAACTATAGTTGCCAGGTGGATAATGGTGTCGGAACAGACCGATTGACCCATACTTTAATTGTCCAAGTACCACCCAGTGCCCCAGTTTTGTACGTAACGAGTGCAACGTCCAGCAGTATATTGATGCATTGGAAGGGTGGCTCGACGGGCAATGCACCCATAACCGGATACACGCTCCACTATAGACGATCCCATGGAAATTTGGACGAAATGTTTCTATCCCGGCATGCATCCAGTCACGAACTGAAAGGCCTACTATGCGGGAGTACCTATCAAATTTATCTAACAGCCCACAATAAAATTGGCACATCGCCAGCCAGTACAACTTTACATGTACGAACTCAGGGACAAGCTCCCGGTCTTCCATCGACTGCCAATCTCCTGGCTCCCAACTCCACATCGGTTCTAATTAGACTTCATGCATGGCCGGACAATGGATGCCCGATTATCTACTTCGTATTACAATATCGTGCCATATCGGAAGATGTCGATAAGGAATGGATTCTGGGTAAGGTGATCACGAAAATTGGATATGCCAGTTTACGTGGGTAGATAGGTGCTCTGATATTCAAACTAATTTTATTTTTTTATTGCAGTATCGAATGCCCTGAAGCCTCAAAGGAGATTCACCATAACAGGATTGGCTCCTTCGACGCTATACCAATTAAAAATGGAAGCCCATAATGTCGCGGGAATGGCCAATTCAGAATTTTCATTTGTCACCCTTACCAAGGACGGCGAACCACCACCACCTGAAGTAGTACAAAGAGGACATCGGGCCAATGTCTTCTACGGCGACGTTAATCTCCTAATACCGGCAATAGCGGTTATCTTCGGGCTTGTTTGTACCATTGCACTATCGATTATGTGCTACAAACATAGTAAGTAGACACACCCGATTCTCATGCTTATTATGCCAAAATGTAGAATTTTTCGCAGGACAAAGCAACCGAATACAAAAGGAAACGATGGAGAATCGACAGAACAATGAGACTCAACGTGAACGCTACTATGCCACCATTCACAAAGTTTCATTGCAAAATAACGAAAAAATTCCCGGTAATAGGGACGAAATCCTTAAGAAGTTGTCATACTAAAGTTTCGTTAAATATTCTAGAAACATCAGAGGACATATCGCCCTATGCAACATTCCAGCTATCCGAGGCTAGTACGTTGGCTCAGCCGCATCATACAGGTCCTGCAAATACACTCCTTCACTCGTTTATGTATCATGAACGGGCGCTTACCGAAGGATGTTCGTCGCCTCCTCCACCCGCGGTACTTAGACAACTGCAAAATCCATCACCATATTATAATATCGTGCGTTTTTATTTCCTTAATTCCATTGGCTATGAAACCTTAGTTCAAAATTTCTGTTTAAATTGTTTTTAAATATTTAAAGGAGCGAACCGAAAAATATCTTCTGATTAATTTTCGATTTAATATTTCGCAAAATTTTATTTAAATTATTTGAAAAGTTTTCTCGAAATCTGAAAAATTTCAGGACACAATTTGAATTTTTTTTAAAAGTACTTTTCGAAAATTTTCATTTCAGCAGACATCAAAAAATCGAAGGCGACACTCCCGAAAAACTGAACCGGAAAGCGAAGAATCAGATTCGGATCAGGACCAATTGACTTCCAGTCGAACTGAGTCGTCGAATCAGCTGGATGCTAAAATCAAGCATAGTATGAATCGTAATATAATTTCCATATTTTCTTTTATTTTATTATCGGAGAGATTTATTTATAAAATGCTAGATGTTTTGATGAGAAAGCAAAAAAAAACAAACGCTATTGTCCAGGACGATCTATAAATTTTTAGCCAAATAATCTATACGAATCAAATATCAACTTTCCAGCATAGGCCGTTTATAAGATATGAAAAACGCCCTTCGTAAAATCTAGAACGTTTTATAACGTAATCCAAAGTAGTTAACCTCGAAATTGCCAAGTTTGAATTTTCTATGATGACCCGTTTAGAAAATTTAAAAAAATGAGTATCTTGAAATTTTGGCTTGACCATAAATTTTTATTATTAAAAAATATTTAGTCTGAACGTAACTTTTTTTTAAAGTCCTTGTTGCTGTTCTTAAAAATGAATAATCTGTTGTTGAAATAGAGCATTACAATTTCAAAATTTATCCATTATATGATTTTATTCAAACTAAACTGAACTAAACCCACATAACATTTTTAGATGCAGGCCAGGAAGTAATGAAACTATAAATGGTAACATGAATTACGTTTTATGAAACGCCAAAATAAATTTTGTAAACCTGAATTCGTATTTTGACGAGTCAACATAGATTTTCAGTACTAAACGCTATCTGAAAATTACCTGATTTCCTATTTTTCTTTTTTTTACTTTATTATATATACCTGAAATTTAAAAAAAAAATTACTACCCAAAAAATCAAAAAAAAAAATAATGTCCGTCTGTCCGCCGTAGAGGCCGTACTCAAAACCGTTTGAAGGTGCGTAGCTCACAAACTCCTTGAGATATTACGTTGAAATTTTTATGATAGGTGGATCTGTACGAAGTGATGTTGGGAGGGGGTGGAAATGAAAAATACTTAATTTTAATTTCTCGCAAGCCGTAAAGTGTAGAAACCTTAATTTAAAACTGTATAGAGCTACTATAAAGACATCTCAGAAAAATGTTTGATGCCCATCTCAGCATTAAACACGTTTTGGACTTCAACCCATAAAATAATAAAGTTGCGCCCAGAATGTTTTATGAGTAATTTAAATCGTTATTCAGTCAGTATTTACTAGCTTGAGCTATGTCTTCACGAAATCAGTTTTCCAGTACCGAAGCAAAACTGTAACAAGTGAGATTTCCATGTGAATGTACATAATATCCTGGGATACGTGACGCTTTGGAGTTTATTATAGTTGTGTAGATATTACAGTTCTTATTACAATACATTATAGTTATTAAGCCCCATTTACGCTTTTAAAAAAATGTTCAAGGGTTGTTGTTCTAATAGCATTTTTTCCAAATACAGTTTTGATTTTTTTCTCTATGGATGACCTAGTTTACATACCAGCTAATAAAGTGGTGTAATTTTATTTTGTATTTTCGTTGCCATCAACGTGGAATATTGGTAAAAAAACAGTCATAAATCATCATGGAGCCTTAATACAAACTAAAAGAAAGAAAAAAAAGAAATATATAGGTACAATAAAATTGAGTGAAACTTTAAAATCGATAACATTTTTCTTGACGGATTTCCTTTATTAAATCTTGTGGAATTCATAAAAGAAGTACTGTATCAAAACGGCAAACATTGAAACCTCATTTCGTAATAACCAGTACATCGTTCAATACCATCGGTTTCATTGGTAGATTATTGTCTTCATAAAGATACGGTCCTCGGTTGAGATATATTCTAGTCTATTTAATAATGGTTTACATTTGTTGACATATATTATTTCAAAAAATAAAAAAGTAGAATAATCAGTATGATAAAGCTATCTCGTTAAGAAAGTTCTTTAAAATTTCACCATTAACACGGTATCTATGCAGTACTGAATTCGTAATACTAAAGCTGTTTCTCTGTTCAGTACTAACTGAATTACGAGTAACTTTAACAAAATTTCTGTCAGTACTAACTGAATCTCGATAAATCTGAATATTTCAGTACTAGGAGAATAGGACCGAAAAAAGTGCCGCTGGAAATGAATTGAATTTATTACTAAACTTCTAGAGTGAAATTAAATTTGGATGTTGAAAATACACTATTATAGTAGCGCATATATGTAGATCTCATATTTAAACAGCTAGCATTTTATAATCAGCTCGTTATTTATATTGTCTTAATAATCAATTCTTATACACCTTTAGGCATAATATATCATGGCACACAATCGAGCACATCATCCGATCTATCACCAATGTCCGAGCAAAAATCGCTTCCACGACGCGGCAGATCAAGGTACCATCAACAACATCACTATTCAACAAACACAACACCAAGACACACAAAGTCCTCAAATTTGAATGCAAATAATATCACCACGCTCTTAGTAACATCCCCACGTAGTAGTAATAATAAAACCAATAATAAAACAAATCAATCACAACAAAAACAACAACAACCATTACCAAGTATCATACAATGTGGAGGTACTACTACGCAATCACCAGCACAACCAATTATTTTAAGTAGTACTCAAACAAATGTATGCAAAACATCAGCCCGCATGCCGTCCCAATTTCGCCCCATTCCACATAAGACAATACCATCAGACACAAATCTATCAATAAGTCCAATTACTCCAATATCATCAATACGCAAAGGCCCATAGCATGTTACCGATTTACCAGAAGTCACAAAAAATAATAATGAAAATATAATTAACATTCGAGAGCATCAATCTATCAGCTCCTATTTCTGTTCGTCTTTCTGATAAGTATCTAATTTATGCAATTGCCTACATCAAATAATCGTTTTCAAAATTTGAATGTACTGCATTTTTGTCACCACCTCTTATTACGTTTTTATCTTCATTTCCAATCCGGTATACATTACGAAAATTGATTTTCAATTAAAATAAAGTCAAATAAAAAATAAAAAAAATGAAAAAACCCAACAAATATGATAGTGATAGTGTGATATGATACCAGAAGATTATCCTGAACAGGGGTACTATGAGAACATTACTGCCACTACAATTACAAGACAATACACCTGGTGGTAACTTTCATCAAGTACCAATCGAAGGTGGCACTCCGGATCGACCTGAACTATCCGAGGCCGAATGCGATATAGACACGCTAAAAAAGCTGAAACTTGGGATGCGTTCATCACTGTGGTCACGGCCAGCGGGCAGCAACAATCAGCAACAATTACAACAGCAACCTCCACCGGCAACGATGCAACAAGCTTCATCACATCCATCGGACTATTCAATCGCCGTATGAGGCCAGCATCATCCTGCAAAACGTAAGAACAAATAAGCAGCATTTACTTTTATAAATAAACGCTTTTTTTAAAAGAAAAACTTTCAAAGATAATTTATTTTTCAATTTATAAAATAAAAACAAAAATGTATTTTTATGAACAAAAAAAAACTAATGTATAAGTAAAAATTAAAAAAAAACCCACAATTTTCGGACAAAAAGAAACCTACAAAATTCAACAAAAAACATTAATATATATTTATATTTAAATAAGTTTTATTTAATTGATGAAGAAAAAAAACATATAACACTGATGATAATATATTTTACAAATTTCGGAAACAAGGTGCCAAAATTAAAATTACAAATAGGTTTATTATTTATACGAAAGCAAACAATTTTCAAAATATGAAATAATAATTGTAAAAAAAGCACAAATTTTTATATAAATATTTAAAACGAAAAAAAATTAATTCAAACCAAAAATAATCTCTTTAAAAATTATTCAAAATGACAAAATTCAAAAACTAGCTATTAGATTTCTTAAACAAAATTTATTTTAGTAAATTAAAGCTGTCACTCTATAATCAAAACTATAAAATTTAAAATTGTATGAAAAAAAGATAAGAAATCCATAAAGTAATTATTACGGAAACGAAAATAAACTAAGAAAAAAATTTAACTGTATAAATAAATAAAATCAAAAATTATGCGAATGTAAAAAAGAGTCAAATTCGAAGTGAGTAGATAAATTTTATACAATCAAAATGAATGGAAATGTTGTTAAAAAGCGAAATTTTATTAAATTATTTACATATTTGAAATATATCGAATTCGAATAATGTTATTTACTTAAGAACATAATTTGTTGAAATTATAATTGATTTTTAAATTTCAATTTCGTTATTGTGGGGTTTGTTTTGATATGATGTTGTTGAAGAATTGAACAGTTATTAGATCTATTTTGTTAAAATTACGCCCATTTCTCAGTTCCGAATTGTTAGATGATTTGGATAATTTTGATTTTGCTTCATTGAAAGCTCAGGCATCATAGTCAATCAGGGGGGACGTCACAATACGCCCAACTGTGGCTTCAGTGACAGAGGTTAGCCATAACAACCCCTATTTCCAATCTATCTATCTAGATGATTTGGAAATATATTCATTAGTTCGTAGTAACCTTATTATATCGATAAAATATAATGGTCTGTACTAGTAAATCTGTACTCGGACTATTTTATAAAATAAAACAATGACTAGTAAGTTCAGAGATCTTATATGAAAGAATCATAGAAGAATATGGCGCTTAATGTGGGGTTCAATATCAAAATTTTTAAGATCTGAGAAATCACAAGTATAGCCAGTAGTGTAGTATACACTGTACACCATGGTAGATTTTGGGATAATCCCAAGGAAGTTCCACAACTACCATGTGTGTCGGCATGGGCTCCTCAACTGCTATGGGTGCACTACACCCATGGAGGTTTCTGTAATCATAGGTCATGCTGAGGTTACAGTATTGCAACTTGTTATTATTAGGTCTGTACTTTTTGCATAAAATTCCTGCACTTTTTTACACTAACTATTCTTAACAACATTTGACGTCAAATCAATGACACAAACTCAAACTCAAACAGTATGCTTGTCCCCCCCCCCCCGCCACTTTCTTCTAAACTTCTCTGCACTGGCTTGAGAGCTAGTGTAAAAAGTGTAATCAGTGTACACTAAACCCGACAATAAGAACAGACCTATTATTACCTAGAGCATGATCTGGACAAGCCCTACGTTGGGTGCAGAAGTACAAAGTACAATTGCACTTACCAAACAAACAGGTTGGTAACCTGTTTCCGTAACAAATAGCAGGATCCTACACTTTTTCCAAGCCATTTGAACTTCGTAGGGAATATAGCGCAGGTGCAGAAGCTAACACAGAAGTAAACGTAAGGTTACTTCGAAGAAGGCTTCATTTTTCCTCCAGCCAGTTGGTTGCATTTCCTTCGAAATTCAAACCTTGGTTTTTGCACATTGTACATAGACCAATAAATTTGATAGGATTCTTAGGAATTTATCCAATTTCAAACATGGAATCCTCGTCCAACTTCAGTTCCTGAGGCATTCCATAATTCTAGCTCTCATATTTCCTGCCTTCAGTATTATGAGTTCCAAACAACTCCTATCGCTGATTGTCATAAACACTAAAAAATTAAATTTTTTAACTTCGTTTCTTTAATAACTGATCACAACATAAACAAATCATATTCTCAAACTACGGACATACTTACACTAAAAGCTACACATACTTCATGCTCTAACAAGTAAACAACTGCCAAAATATGGTGTGCCAAAAACCACTGCAATAAACAAATATTATGGTTTAAGTAACACGAAAATAAACTAAATTAACTAAAAATGCCAAAAATAATAAACCTATAGACTCAAATTTCGTATTTTTTATAAAAGGAACACACACTCACCTTTTCCTGTTAAAAATACCTACTAAAAAGGACAGTAAGAAAACAATTATTATTACAAGTTTGTATTAAATTTTTTAATTATTATTCATTTATATAAAATGAACAAATGAACGACATTTTTTTAAAAAATGTGTATTATTATAAAGACTGACTTTTTTAATTAGTAAAAAAAATATTATATTATATAGAAAAAAAGATAAAAAATATAAAAATATATGTACATTTTATTAAATTTAATATTATTAAAACAATTTATTATACTACTTTAATACAATGAACATAATAAATCCAAACAAAAAAAACTATATAATTAAAGTGAAGAAAATAATTGTACGGAAATAAAATTGAAAAAAATTTTCAAAATCAAACCATATGCAAAAAAAATCATTTATTATAAAAATGTAAATTATAAAATTTCAAAAAATATTTCATAAATAATTTACAGCTTCCCAAAAATCAAATAGCCAGGAATTAAAAGCAAAAAAATAGTAAATAAAATAGTATTTAATAAACCAGAAAATTAACTAACAGGATGTAAACACCTATTTAAACAACAACAAAAAAAATACCACACTAATTATTTACTAAGAACTACTTTTAATATTCATTGAATTAAAAAAAAATAATAAACAATTGTTATATAGAAATGAAAATACAAAACTTAAACAAAATAGTTATTTATTATTAAAAGAAAAAATATTAAAATAGTGAACAGAAATGTAAGAATAATAAAAAATGAAATCTACCTAAAAAAAAACCAAAAAAAACCAAACTACAAACAAGCAAGGAAAATTATATTATAATGTATTTAACACATCGAACAGTACGAATTTATAATAACAACAACTGCAACAACATAAAATATGCTAATGCTAGATTCAATCAAAAAATATTATGAACATGTTGATTTATTGGTATTAATATTCTAAGGATTTTCAAAGAAATAAAACACCATATAATGCAAAAACATGGCTTCAAGATAAGTTTAGAGAAACAAATATTTTGTTTGTGTTTTTTTTGTTTTGTCCACAAGAATTATTATAATATATGCAAAATAAGCTAAAGTATCCTTGTATCCTTGTGATTTCAAATCGGAATAGCAGCTACATTTCATATTTTGTTATTAAATAAAATAAATGATTTTCCACTATTGAAATTTTTCCCAATGTGCAAATATTTTGCATAAAATTTGTATCTATTCGAAAAGTTGTTTTTTTAATTGAAAATTAAGCACTAAACTTCACAGTTAAAAGACATTTATTACAGCGCAACTTTTAAATAAAAAAAAAGTAGTAAATCCATTAAAAACCTGCTAAAATCTTTAAAATTTAAAATATGGTACATAGTCGCGAGTCCATGATTTTGGTTAGCTTGAGAACAAGGAGGGGCCAACTTCTTATCCATGAATGAATCCTTCGAATGATCTTCTTATCGTAGCTAAATAAGGCTAGAGGGTTGCAAGAAGAAAGTAAATGTACTTGTTAAAACTAGTAACGAATTTTTTATCCCTTGAGCTTGAGAGCAAGTTGAGGAGTTTTTGGGATTGGGGACTTTTGCGGTACCTAGATCCAGACCTATGCACTCCTCTTCCAGACTATACACAATATTACCAGTTATAAGAATTTTAGTTATCAAATCTTTTCACTCATACTATTGCTGAAGCCTGTGTAAAACTGTTGTCAAAAATTTGACAAAAAAAAAATTTACTTTTATAAATTTTTGCCAAAAATTTCATTTAATTTTTTCCAGAGCCCTTAGGCTTTCTGTAGGACAATTAAGAACAAAGCTTTGATGATACCCTGACAATTTTTGGATTTTGTCAAAAGTGTAAATTATTTGTGTATGCCGTACAGTATAATTCAAGCTCAAGAGAGTATTACATTGCTTTTGAACTTCGGTAGCTGATTAAGTACCTTAACCTAAAATGACTTTACAAAGCCATTCAAATTTTAGAAATAAATCGTTCTTGAAAAATAGCACCTCAGAAGTAAAGCAGAAATTTAAGATTTTATTCAAATTGTACTAGTGGTTGACATTCCAAACATCATGCGTCCTACTTTACTTATTCAACCCCAGATCTCCCAAAATGACCAAACTAAATGGACCTATTGCCAATAAGGAAACTTTATGGGTCACATAGTTCCCAACTTTATTTATTATTTATTTTTAAACTAAATAATTTTATCTAAGCTTATCTCATTAATTTAACTAGCATTACAAAAAATTAAATCAAAACCATACACTGTATATTGAACCCAGAGTTGTGATACGTGTAAAACAATATAAATAATAAAATTAACTAGGTTAAAACAAACAAAAATTAAAAGAAATGAAAAATTACAAGCAAAAATCAACTATTTTATATTTAATACTAATCTGATATTAAATAACACAAAAAAGACTGGTGCAGAATCTTCTTATTTGCTCAAAACAACAACAAAAAAAAACACACACATTTAATGCGAATAGTTTTGTTTTTACGACCAATCTGAATCGATAAGAAATTTAGCATAATAACTAAAACAATAACAAAAATTTCTAAATCATAATTAAATTATGTAATGAATGAATAAACTAAAATCAATATTGTTAATTGAATAACTATAAAAACGAAAAAGAACATCCAGTTTCTATGAAAAATTTTCAGGTCTAAATTTTTATTACTAAAAACACCAAAAACATTTTTTACAAATTTTCTTTTTGTTATTTCAAAATATCAAAGCAAATTGAATCAAAGAAATTACAACAGCATCAAAATTACTACAATATTATGAAACAAAAAAAACAACCAAAAATATTAAATCACTTTCCAGTCCGTTTCCGATAGAATTGTAAATAAAATCAAACATTATAAGAAATAAACTATCAAGACATTTTTACATTTTAAAAGCTTAAAAATGGAAAATGGAAACTCTTCACGATAAATTCTCTTTCGATAATAGCAACAAACACAACTGAAATAGAAGAAATTGTCGTAAGTTTTGAATGAACGAAGAAAAACAAAATAAACAAAAATAAAATTAATGTAATAAAAGGAAAAAAAATCAATGATACATTAAAAAATAGATCGGTCACATTGTTGTATTTATCGATATAAGAAAATATATAGACAAAAAGTAGTCATTTCAAGTGTTTTTAAATTATTATTTTTTTATATGACTACCGTTTTGACAGAAATTGTCTAAACAAAATAAAGTAAAGGAAGAACACATGGGTTTAAGAAAGGTAAAAGAATTACCAAAAAATTTTAAATACTGAATTTTGACCTAATTTTTTTGGAGGCGATCCGAATATGTTACTCTAAATCAAGTTCTGGTGTGCAAAGTGAATTTTGATTCGTGCTTTCTGTGGTTTGTTGCGGAAACTAGGCTTATCTTGAATTCGGTTTTTGACTCTAGAAATATCAAAAAAAAAAAAGGTTGAGATGTTTTCCAATTTTTGACAATTTTTGATATTCTATATCAGTTCTCGACGAAAAAAACAATGCTTTTTTCTTTCTCTTTTTAATTTTCATCCTTAACATATTGAGATTGTCAATTTGCACTTTGATGCCGCATATCGGTGGACAAAAATCCACCTCAAGCCTAGCCAACGATGCCGATTTTAATCTTGCAAGCTTGTCCGCTCTTTCGTTCCCTTGTATATTACTAAGAACTGGCACCCAGTAAATCTGTACTTTGTTCTGACTACAAAGTAGAGATGGATCGTTCATGAGTGAACTGTTCCAAAAGAGCAGTTCATCGAAGTGAGTGGGTGAACTAACTCACTCTTTTTGGTGAGCTGTAGGTCGTTTCGTCACGTGACACAGCTTGGAAAGGAAGTAGTTCCTTTGCGATGTGAAGCTTGTAAAGGAATCAGTGCCTTCGCGAGTGAGGGCCTTTTTTTTTAGATCCTTACATTGACTCCGAACTTGTAGATTGGAAGTACGGGTTGGTATGGTTAACTTAAGCCACAATTGGGCCTTTTGTGACGTACTCCGAACTTGAAAAGAACTAGTTACTTCGCCGGAGAAGTGATCTTCAAAAGGAACTCAAATTCGTTTATTTATTTATTTATTAATTTATTTACGGAATAAATCCTTACCATAATAATATATATATAAAATAATGTTATTACAAAAAGAAAAACATAAATAAAAAAAAAAAAAATTTTACAACTAATACAGCTATGTGACTTGGAAGAGTAACTTTAATGTCACGAGATTAATATTAAATAAATCAATACAATGACTATATTTATTGCCAGTTCTCATTAGTCTTGACAGAGGACTATTTTAAACATATTGGGTTTGGTGCATTGGCAGGGAAAATGAAAATTGACACCGAGTACGAACATTGGAAACACGAAAATTAACAGACTCAAGAAGACACGGACAATCAACTTTAAAATTTATAATTTTAAATAGAAAAATGAGTTCAGATTGCTCTCGACGATCGCTTAAAGACCGTAGGTGCAATTGACCCATGAGAGAATCGTAATCTATCCACTCAGTTGAAATGTGTAACTTGTAGGCGACAAGTCTCAAAAACTTATGTTGTATTGTCTCGATTCGATTAATAATGTGAATCTGGTAGTAAGGATTCCACACCGGAGAACAATATTCGAGAATAGGTCTAACCAAGCTGCAATATAAACATTTCAGTGTACATATGTTATTAAAGTCCCTTGTATTGCGAGTAATAAAACCGCGCATTCTTCTAGCAGCATTACAAATACTAGTGACATGAGGGACGAATGTAAGTGAAGAGTCTAAGAAAACTCCCAGGTCTTTTATAACACCGACTTCAGCTAACGGAGTGCCATTAATTTTGTAGCTTACTGAAAATAAAGATTGGTTTTTTTTAAAAATTATAAATTTACATTTATTAATGTTTAGATATAAAAGATTTTTGTTACACCAGGACGAGAGTTCATGTAAATTAGCCTGTAGCACGAGAAAATCCTCTAAAGTTTTTACTGCTTTGTATAGTTTTAAATCATCAGCAAATAAAAGAAAGTTCACTCCTTTAAAAATCATACCAATGTCGTTAATAAATAACATGAAAAGAAGAGGACCAAGGTGTGACCCTTTCAGTACACCTGATGCTATTGTGAAAGAATTCGAAGTTGTTGACTTTATTTTAACACAACTAGTCCGTTGAAAAAGGTAACTGGTAGTCCAGTGAAAAAGATTACCAGTGAAACCCATGGCATAGAGTTTATGTAGAAGTAGGACATGGTTTACTTTGTCAAAAGCTTTGGCAAAGTCAGTATAGATGGAATGAACCTGCTCTTTACCTTCGAGTGCAGAGTTTATGTATTCCGTGTAGACAGTCAAATTGCTAAGAGTGGACTTAGACTTTTGAAAACCATGCTGACAAGGAGAAATCAAATGAGCACACAATGGAGTTATTTTCTGTGTAACAAAACTGTCGAGAATTTTGGCAATTGTTGATTGAATGGAGATTGGCCTGTAGTTAGCTACATCGGATTTACTACCAGACTTAAAAATTGAAACAATGAAACTTGCTTTCCATGCCTCAGGGAATAAGCCTGAGCTTAGTGAACGATTAAACAAGGTGCAGAGAGGAGAGGCTAAAACCGCTGAACACTTGTTAAGAAATAATGGTGGAATATTGTCAGGCCCTGGGCCTTTGGATACATCTAAGCTATTTAGTCGATATAATACTTCGGACAGTTCAATGTTACCTATTACTATAGTAGAATTATAATTATTATGACAGAAATTAGAATTAACAGAAATTGTGCTATCAGTATATACACTAGAAAAATGTTTCGCAAAGAGCTCAACAATACCTACAGAATCACTAGCCGAAACATCACCCGGATACATGCAATTAGGTAATATGTTATCTGACTTCAATGAATTGATGTAATTCCAGAAAGAATTCAAATTGTGTGGAATGTGATTTTCAATACCAGCTATATACTGTTCATAACAGAATGTTTTTAGAGTTTTACATTCAGAACATGACTGAACTAGTTCCTTTCAGCAAGTGAGTCAGTGTTCACTCACTCACTAAAAGGAACTGCTTTGCCCATCTCTACTACAAAGTACCTTTAGCACTTCACAACAGCGCTTTACTAACTTGAATTTAATCTCCTTGCACATAAAACTGAACAAAAAACCACTAGCAATCCTGTCAGGATATAATTAATAGAACTAAAGTTCAGCTTATCTTTTGGTAATATACATAGCATTTGTGTATTTGTTTCATTCCAAAATAATGATGCACCGGATGTAAGGTGAGAAATTGTAAAAGAAACTCGTGCATCAATTAGCCAATTAATACAAGTGATGCAATATTTAACAATGATAAGATTTCAATATTTATCAAATTATCAATACTGCACTTATCTGCGCAATTTCCTTTAAACTCGTCATATTTTCTTCGGAAGAAGTAATCTGCCACTTGGAGAAGATAATTCAAAGTAGCAAACGTTATCGACTGCGATTGCTACAACTGCTTTATATAAGGCCTATTAACCTAGAACTTGCTCAGTCTTTTAGTGAATCGAACCGATCGAGAAAATGTTCGCAGTGAAAATTTTATCAGTTTTTCTGGTAGTGAGTTGGACGGTTGGCGCTTCGATCAATCAGCCAGTGCCAAAAGGTCAGGAGGCCGCCTATTGTAATAGATCCAATTGTACGCTGCCATCGTGTCGGTGTTCCTCCGCGGATATCCCTGGCGGTCTCAGCTACTCCAATACACCGCAATTCGTACTGCTCACTTTCGACGATGGCGTTAACGTTGGTAATTTCCATTACTATCAGAGTACGTTCAAAAATCGAACCAATCGAGATGGATGTCCTGTCGCTGGAACCTTCTTTATTTCACACGAATACACCGATTACACTATGGTACACACACTCTATCGGCAAGGACACGAAATTGCCTTGCACTCTATTACCCATAACGTATCGACAGACTATTGGCGAAACGTTAGCGTCGGACAACTAAGCGAAGAGTTCGCTGGCGAACGTTCGCTAATATCGAGTTTTGCATCGATTCCGGAAGATGCAATGCAAGGAATTCGTTTACCATTCCTACAAATGTCCGGCGATAATAGCTTTGCAATGCTGCAAAAGGACAAGTTTCTGTACGATTGTTCGTGGCCAACGCGTCTTACTAGTCCAGGACTATGGCCGTATACTTTGAAATATGCCTCGACTCAGGATTGCGTTATTGGACCGTGCCCGGAAGAGAGCTGGGATAACGTCTGGGTTATACCCATGTTGTCCTGGATCGATGGAAGGCATCAAATTTGTGCTATGGTGGATGCGTGTCTAGAATTGTATGTTGGTGATATTATAACGACGCGATTTCGTCTTCAATGATTCCTTCATTTCAGGCCAAATACAGTCGATGGACTAGTCGATTTTATGGTGGAGAATTTCAATCGAACCTATTTGACGAATAAAGCACCATTTGGATTCTATGTTCATGCTGCCTGGTTCAACGTCAATCCGATACATTATCAGGCTTACGTGAAGTTTGTTGAGTACCTTCAAGGACGACCAGACGTATATTTGGTATAGCTAGATTTTGTGCGATTTACGTCCAAGCTGGAAACTTATAATGTTTTATTGTTTTGCAGGTCGGCGGTACAGAAGTGATAAATTGGGTAAAGAATCCGATCCCGCTTAGTAACATGACCGATAGTTCCTGGTCAAACTGCAGAAAGCCGACTCAACCTACGTGCAATGCAAGAACCTGCAACTTGAAAAAGGGCGACGAGGAACGATACATGACGATTTGTTCCGGAGCTTGTCCGTCAGTTTATCCATGGATTGGAAATCCACTGGGAATACGATAAATACAATCATGTCTTAGAATAATAAATTATTATGTGAAGTAAATAGGAAAATAAAAGTACCGATTCGTTTTGAATATGTTTTCGGTCTTCCATACTATCCATTCCCAACAATACTATCCCAAATTATCCAAGGCATGGACCATAGAAAATACATACCATTTTGCGTCCGTTAAAAGTAAATAATAATCTTCAGTCTTGTGGAAGAATATGGTCATGCAGACTAGCTCGCCAGAAGGGGGTCGCATAGAGCTGGAAGACGAATCGGTTCTATGTCTCATTGACTGTGTAAAGGGAATGATTGATATTGAAACGCTCGGTCAGATGGAGGGGGCCTGGGTGAATCAATCGAGATGCCGGCAAGCAAGAATCTGCTGGCTGAAACTTGATAGGAGGAACTCTAACTTAATTTTATCTCTGGGCACTGATATTTCCAGACAACTTATTGGGGTTCCTAACGGGACACTGTCTCTTTAGGAGATATGGCGAAAGACTTGGAATACCCATGGCTGATCTGTGTCACTGTGGTGATAATACTGTTGAGCCGACACTGAGCATCAGGAGTGTGAATGTAAAAGTCTGCCATGTACGTATATTAGGGAAAATTCTCCTTGACCAATCTATCAGAACTTGCGATGATTCCTTTATGGAGAACTACTCTCTTCATTGGGAATACCAATATTTGGAATCACTAGTCTAGAGCCCGGTTTATACAAGGAGACCACAAAGAATCCACAGTGATCTCATGTGAATGACTGTGGCACAATGCTTCAAACTTTGGTTGGGATTTCCCTCCGAATATTTTTATTTTAATTTTTAGTATGTCTTTTGAATATTTTTCTTACTCACCCATCATATTATGAGTGTCGTGTCGTTGTCGTATCGTCGTCGATCAACAGAAATGGTATTATGGATGTTGATTTCAATCGACGAGTCTCGATTTTATCAACAGATTCTGTCGATCATGTAACAGTTCTCGTTAAAGCGACTGGCTCATTATATTGAAAAAAATCTAAATTTTTATATTTAACTCTTTTTTTTATTCTTTGTACAGATAATAAAAATAACTTTTAGGGTGAAAATTGAAAATGTCCGTCAGTTAAAATCGAAACCTCATTTAATGGTCATAAACCTGTTACCAATAGAAAACGTTGATATTGCATAGCGTCTACCAATAAGAACGATAGGATTTAAAATTGAAATAAAACATAGTAAATTCGATCAAAAAAGTTACGGAATGGTTTTATTAGATGGTACATCTTATGGGTAATTTCATCAAAAATCGCAAAAAAGACCAATTTTGTGACCTTACCATCGCCGATTCTTTTGAAAACTTTTTTTGCTTGAAGAACTAGTGAAAAAAAAATAGAATTTCAATTTTTTTTCCCTATCACATTAATTTTGTTAGTATGATAGTATGTTAAAGTTTTCGCAAAAATGGTGTCCAAGTCCTCTTTGAAAATTTATATCTCTGTTAGCTTTTATCATTGAATAATAAAATAGGACTTATTTTAATAGGTTGTCGCAAAATAAGAAAAATACAAATAAAATTTATCCTTAAATTTTTTTTCTAAGGATAACGATTTGTGTGATTTAACATAGTAGCACAGAAAATAGTCTAGTGGTGTTAAATCACAAGATCTTGGACACTACTGTGAGGAGAATTCCGTGAAATAAACGATTCACCAAATTCACGCAATAGCTTCATCGTAACGCCGCCTGTATGGTAAGTTGCGCTGCGCTGTTTTGTTGTCGTGTCGGTGGCTTACTATCGTGTAGAGTAAATTCAGTCTCCAACTTTTGAATTACGCGACAAATAGAAAGCTCAGAAGGAACAGAATGACGACCCTATTTTGCACGAAATGCTCTTTGAGTAGCAACAAAACTTTGCGAATTTCGATATTTGAACAATTTCCAAACGCTGGAGCAACGTGAAACGATTCATGATGAAAAAGCAAACCTTACTGATGGTAACTGACAGTAGATCATAAATTTTGAAATTTAAATATTGCCGCCATGAGCTATAAAAATCTTATCTTTCCTTGTGGTAGACCCTATATCGATGCCTTAGCTCACAGATATGTTAATTGCAAATTTTTGCATAAATGGGTTAAATTCATCTTTAAAGCATTCACATAGATTGTTAAAGTGCACACATGTCGTAAGTGAAAGATTAATAATTAATATTATGCGAATAACTCGTTTTCACTTAATAAACTCAAATTTTAATACTAGTTTTGTGACTTCAAAGTTTCAATTTTGAATTCTGTAAAGTTTTGTTTTTTACACTTACCACATCTGTGAGCTAAGGCATCGATATATCAAACATAAATGTTACTGCTCATACATCACAATTAAGCTGTGAAATCCTTTTCTATTGTAGTGTAAGTGTTGCGTTTCCATATCCGGTTTCATTAAATCAACATGAGTTCCTCAATGCTACAACACCCGCCAATTGACTTTAGTTGTAAAACTTTAGCTCGGCTTGGTGTATTTCAGCATCAGTATGCTTGAAATTATCACAATAGATTTGAATGTACATCTACGGGCTCTTTATGGAAAGCCTAAAAACTAATTCAGCATTTTTCGATAGGGGCGTAAAAAGGCCCTAAGAATCAAAGAGAAATCATCATTGGTCGAAAAGCGCGTATCAAAAATTTTTTGTTTTGAAAGCTGCAACCGTGTTTTCGCAATCAGTGGTATAATTACGATATTTAAAGTTTTTTACTTACAATGAATCATTCCTCCTTTTTCCATAACAGCTATTTTATGAAGAAATCTCCTTAGTTCTATGAATTGAAATCTAGAGAAAAAAAAAATGTTTCAAATTTAGTAGAATTTGAATAGCATAAATTTAAAATTTTTTTGAAAGATCTTCGCGATTGACCAAATCACGTACGAACACGTTTTCCACGACGCAAAATATTCTCCTCTAATGTAAAGTAATTACAGTAGAACCTGAAGACGTGACCACCTTCCTATCTAGACTTCTTGCCTAAAGTTGCCATTTTTTTAGGGTTCCGATGTAAATCAGAAACGGATTTTATTTGTTAAATTATTTTTCTAATCTGACCAATCGAATAAAGTGACCAGCTTTGCACAGTCCCTTGGGTGGTCACTATATAGAGGTTCTACTGTGTATCTTCTACTGTATATGGACCCACCTCGAGACGAAGAGAAGATATTAAGTTTCCGGCTAGAAACCCAGGACCGTATGATGGAACTCCGTCTGCTGTGCGTAACTGCTAAAAAACTAAATAAACGTAAATTCTCAGAGAACTATGAAATTTTCCTTTTTGTTGTATTCTACCATTCGGCATCCTGTCTCCTTACGTGATTATTCACTTGTATACCGTCACCAACACTTTAGATTAAGTAAAAGAAACAACCCAACATCATCAACACTCGCCGACGCTCAAAGCTCGATGATAACAGCATTACGAAAACGGCGGTAAATTTGGTGCCGTACGAAATATTTCATTATAGTCTCCTGTCCATTTTCTAAAAACTATTCAAAAATAAAACAAAAATACCGATCTTACGAAGTCTCTACTACTATTCCAGTATGCCCCTCGTTTATCCAGGCCATAGAGCTACTGGAGACGACAAGCCACCGGTTTATATAAAGTGCTTTGAAGCCAAAAACACGATGAGAAGTGAGACAAAACAGGGTCGTTGTTTTAAGGTACACGTACACTAGGGCGGACGGGCCGCATCGCAAAAATCCGCATGCCATACATTGTTATGGAAGTGCGTCCACTTAAGGCGGGCCGCAATAGAACGAAGTACATAGAAGAAAAAAAAAATGCTCGCCGTACCGTTGCGATGCGGCACGCTTCAAGTGGACGCATACCTTTAGCGTAAGAGTGAGTGAGACTAAACAGGTGCGTTATGTCAATTGCTGTTGTTTTTGGGTGCAAAGTGAATGAGACGATGTCCGTCTTCAACTCAATCGCAGCTTGTCTCCAGTATATGTATATATCTCTATGCCCGCGCCATCACAAACATTTCAATAAATACTCTCTCAAGAATTTTTCATAGAATTAAAATGTTTTAATCAAATCAATAATGCCATTAGCCTAACAATATCAATAACCAACTAAAGTATAACATCAGCAAAACAGAATCTGTACAAAATGTAATTAAAAATGTTTTTATTTGTTTTAAAACACTATGAAATATATAATTTTCGTTTCATTCATTTTTTTTTTTTAATTATTGCGAGACGAATTTTTAACGTTTATCACAGTTCTTCAAAAACAGTGCAGCAATAGGTTGTTGAAAAAAAAATGAAATTATAATAGTTTTTACGCATAATGATGATGTACAGTCGGAAATGCAAATATACATACATGAAAATCATCTTCTCTCGTTTTATTATTTACAAGTTATATCAATTTTATTTAGTTTTATCTTTTATCATACAGTTCTCTAGAAAATAATAAAAAAATCAAAAACAATTTCTTATTTTTTTTAAAAAAACGTAACAATTTTACGTTAAAACATTTTATGCATACACACACAAGAATTAAATCAAAAAAGTTTTGTATTCAAAGTGTAAAATTTTTTTTTTTAACGAAAATAATTATTTTAAAAATATCTTTTCTATAAATTTTTTTTTTATAAATATTTAATTGTCCTATTAACTTTCAGTTTTTTAAAAAAATTGTATCTTTACATTAAGACTTGGTATCTGATTTTTTGAAAATAAAAAAAAATAAGATTCTTTCCGCATAATTATATTTTTTTTACCGGGATCATTACCTTTTCATTTATTTTATAATGAAAAAAAAATACCTATACCTATCACTTGTTTCCGTTTTGAACTCACTTTCATTGGTGGTGACTTAAATATTACGCCTGATCGTCGACTAATAGCATTATTTGTTGTGCATTTTCGTTAGGATCCCGAGTACATTCGACTTGATGTGCATTCCAATCTTTTCGTTGACAAAATGTCGAACAGTACGGTGTACGTCGACACAGGGAACATTCTGCCAACGCTTCTCGATTACAATTTGCACACTGCAAACAAGAAAGAAAGAAAAAAAGGGGCCGATGAGAAAGGCTTTAATTTGAAACACGAAAAGTGCGAAAATTTATTTGTTAGTGTTTTTCTTTCGTACCTTTTTCGTAGCTACCAATTCACCACCGCTAATTTGGCCAATATTTGGATCGTCAACGTCCGCATGAACTCGTACTGCTAACATTGCAGCGTCACGTTCGCGTTGTAATCGATCTATTTGTCGCGTACAAACATCTTTAATTTCTAGATACAGTCGTTTAAAATCATTTGTGGCATTAACCATTGTGGTGTATACAGCTTCTAGGCGTTTAAATTGTATATTTTCAACGACTGCAAGAATAACAAAAAATGTGGAATTAATAACGTTCAATAACAATGGAAAGGGGCGTGATGATGTCACTAAAAACGAGTGCATTTATCTTATTTGGTTCAATGTAAAATTATAAGTATTATTGTTCATATTCTATTGTCTTTATTTAGGTTTTTTGAAATTTTTGGTCGACTGCAATAAAACTATGATCCTTTTTTTTCTCTTACCGTCTCGTATGTAAGGATGTAATTCGATGCCGAGTCCGGCAAAAAAATAAATAACAACAGCTAGAAACCACCTATCGACTCAGTTTTTGTTTAATTATTTGCTAAGAGGTGTTAAATGGAATGCCACTCGAGCGTATAGAGAAGAAACCCCCAAACGCCCATTTATCCAAAGTACCATCTCGTACGTTCGCAAAGCAACGTATTCAGAAAAAAATTAATAACAGCTGCTAGAAACCAGCTATCGACTCAATTCTTTTTCCAACCTCATCCCAGACCTAAATACCATCGACTGCCGTCCGACAAATAATTATTTTAAAATAGAAACCCCAAATTTCATTTTGCAAATTTGCAAAGGAATGTTATTTGTACAACCCTAAAAAGGACAGATAGATTTGAGATTTGGCAAGGTTGCAGATAACAAGAATTTTGATTTACTAAACCAATTTGATTCAGCAAATTTGAAAAAATGAGAGATCAATTAGTTTGTCAATCAAAACCCACGTCGTAAGTATGATAGGAAGGATTAGAGGATTAGAGCATTGACATGTTGTGGCGGTGTTGAGTGTTCCGGTCGACACTGTCGTTGTTTTTGTCGTTTGTGAAAACAGTTTTTTTGTTAATCCAAGTTAACTGTATTTGTTGGCTTAAAAAATAAAATTGGTTTGTCGTCAGTCAGAAATAGAACATCGAATAAATAAAACATTGATTAAATTAATAAATTTTTAAAACGACTCTTTAATTTATAAAAATATTATCGGTTTTAAAATATTCACATAAAAAATAATTTTTGTAATGTTCTTCTTAATTATTTTTTGTCAATAATTTGTAATAAAAATAATACAAATTTATAATAAACGAAACAAGAATTGCTTACGATTTATTATATGAACGATTTATTATATGTTCAAGATCTTTTAATAGAAGAAGAATTCGCCATTTGAATATCAAACAAGACGTCTTCATAAGAAAACTTCACCGTTTACTAGGAAGAAGATTTCTATACAATTTAGTATATGAACAACAATTTTTAATTAAAGAAGACTTCGTCATTTAACGTCGCTATTTCCTCAATGTCACCATCATCATCAGTGCCGCGTTAGCCCAAATTGGGCCCAGGCATCCTGATACCAGACCTGACTAAACAGACTTAAAAAACAGTTTGGTTGTTCGCATAAACCTAAACCGAAGCAGTCAATTTGGTCTTGATTTTGATACAAACCAAATGAAACTATGAAAAGAGCACATAAACGCTAGACCGAAAAAGACCAAACTGTCTTAAATACACCATGTATGTAAACTCGACCATTGCTCTTGATCGAAGTCCTGCCACCAATTCGGATTCGAACGTATGTAGTTAAATCTGACCAACTAAATCCAACACTTTTTGATTCGATTGGTTATTTGGAACCATCCTCTGCATACGTTCACAACACCTTTCATCTAGATCTGTAAAAGTGAAGCTTCAAATGACATGATCAATTTGCTTTCCAGTTATGCAGCATAATTAAATGGAGAACTGTTCGAACTATGCCTAAAAAAATGGGAGTAGCTTCAGCAAATGATGCTTGATGCATTCATGCTATTTTTCCATTTTTGGTTTTATATTGAAAATGAAAATTGTTTAACAGACTTTCATTGTACCGATCTGAACCCGTCTAGGCATGATTAACGGATTTTTCATTGTATAATAGTAATGGGTGGGCGAATACGCAAACAATTTATTCCCAGAAAAGCACAACAAGTGTTTTATTATTTCTTTAGAAACCCAGACCAGATGAACGGACAATGATGTCACTAAAAACGATTTACACGTATTTTATGGAGACCAAGGCTTAAAGAATATTGTTGCGTCATTTTAGAAAAATTAGATCATTAAAGTTTCAACCTTGCTTACAAGTCAATACGAACGAAAACAGTAATTAAGGAAAAAAAAATTAGTTTCGTGCCGTCCTTGATGACGGTTTCATAAAAACTACACAATGCATTATTTGAATCCGCTCTTTGCAGTGAAATTCATTTTGAAGAAACCGTAGCTTTCTGTAGAAGTCAGTCTTTCAGACGCAAGCTTTTGAAGAATCTTATAAGAACTGCCTTCTACTACATGCGAAACAAATTGATAGTCAGTGTCACACCACCTCAGGAGCAACAATGATTTTAATCGTTATGTGACAGATTTTTGTTAGTAACGAAACGTTTTTTCATCATTACGAAAACGATTTCAAACAGCAATAGCATAAGAATTATCACGATCTTCAGTTAAATTCTAACTGGAAATTTAACTGGAAGTTTTGTATGAAAATCTGTCAGTTAAAGCCCCAATTAGAACGTAACTGAACATCGAAGCAACTAGAGATGGGTCGTTCATGAGTGAACTGTTCCAAAAGAGCAGTTCATTGAAGTGAGTGAGTGAACTAATTCACTCCTTTCGGTGAACTGTAGTTCGTTTCGCCACGTGACACAGCTTGGAAAGGAAGTAGGTTCTTTGCGATGTGAAGCTTGAAAAGAATTGAGTGACTTTCGTGGGAAGGACCTTTTTTTTTGTTTTCTTTTAGGTCCTAACATTAACTAGTTCCTTCGTGAGTAAAGACCTTTTTCTTTTCTCTTTTTTTTAGATCCTCACATTCAATCCGAACTTAAAAAGAACTAGTTCTTTCGCCGGGCAAGTTATCTTCAAAAGGAACTCGAACTAGTTCACTGAACTAGTTCCTTTCAATGAGTCAGTCCGAGTTCACTCACTCACTAAAAGCAACTGCTTTGCCCATCTCTAGTAGCAACGGACTGAAATTCTTTAAGGTGTCCGAATCTCCTGTAAAGTAAATCGCTAGATTCATTCTCTTTTTAATACTAATGAAAACAACATTAGGCGCGTTTTTTACGACTTTATCCAGAGCTGAGTACACGCTTTGAGCCTTGAACTTTCCATGAGCTGGAATTGCTGAGGTGGTATAGTTGCTCTTCTCGCTTTGTATTTTGTCGTTGTATTCGCATTTCGCAACTGAATAAAGGAGCAAAAAAAACAAGCCTATTATTGTGGATTTAGTGTGTGAAATTATTTTTGACGGAAATAAATTCACGGTTAGAACAAAAAAAAATCGACAAACAATTATATTCTGCAATGATACGGTAAGCGAGAAGAAACGCCAAGAATCAATCAACTCCTCATGAAAAGCCAGACTTAATTGTTTGCTTAGTTTCGAAGATTGACGCGATGAGTCTTTGTATGAACTTTATAATGCATTTCCTAGAAAAATTTAGCAGTTAACCGAGACACATCAAATATAAAGGAACAAGTACTCCTCGCATATCGTCTCGTACAGAACAACTAATTTAAGAACAATGAAACTAAGTAACAACTGTTTCGACGATGAGACGGACTTATCAGCGTCTTGTATGAAAAACAACGAATCCAAGGTTCCATTTAAGATTGCGAATGACTACAAACTTCGTAGTCGGACAAACTCTAAAAATTATGAACTTACTTGATTGTGAAGTTTGGTCCAAGTATTCAGCCGTTCCATCCATTGCGTCAAGATTTTGCCATGTATCTTCCTTAGTTACTAAATTTTGGTCTGTAAGAATAATTTCTTCAGTTTTAATAGGCGTCATAGTTCGTTTCTTTTTCGCTGAATCCAATTCCTGATCGACTTGATTTCGTCGTCGCCGTTTATATGGTGTAAAGAGCCGTACTGGTCCCGATGCAGCTGCAAGATCACACGCTAAAATCAATATAACGTTCTCTAACAAATATCTTCATTGAAAATTTTCAGAGAACACTTACTGGTATCGTCGTCACAGCATGCCGTACACGTACAACTAATTGCATGCGGTGTTAAAATTCCTTCGTCGATTAATGCCTGCAAACTTCGTCCACCGAATCGAATCGATCGTTTCCAATCTTTGCTAGAGCCGCGACCGCAAAGATTTTCAAATTCGCTCGGTGTGCACCATTGATCCTTGTATTTTATACATCTTCCACGTCCACCCGAACCCAACTTATTCTTATATAGTTCCGCTGTCGTTGTCTTACATCGAACAGGAAATATATCTAAATTTGATGTGTCCGACCAATTCATATTCGATTGGGTCACCTGACCCGAATGCTCGCTCATACTGCTGTCTTGGCCGTTATTGCCAATGGTTTCTTGTTGTGCCGTCGGCTGCTGTATTACGATGTGTGTAGCTTTGATATCGCCGGCAACGTCACCTACTACTGCACTACCTGATATGAAGCCGTTATTATCAACACATAACATTTGCTTGAAATGTGGTAATTGGTCCGGCGTAATTACATTGAAGGCTGCCCCGGCTATCAGAGAACCGACGGGCAATGAAACTGGTACCGAGACGACTGTATTTCCTGCGTTCGTTTCTGTATTAACCATTCGATTTCTAGATTGAGTCTGAAAAGAAATTAATCGGGATTATTTAAGGACTGTAATTTTGTAATAGCGATGTTAAGCGTTTTTGGAACAAATTTTCAACCCCTTCATTTTCCTAGCACGACATATTACAATTAGAGGATTTCCCAACATCAATATCGAACTAATAAAATCAACCCCTAGACTAAGAACGGTGCGTGACTCCAACAATAAACTAAGCAAGAAAAGTAAGCCTAAAATGGACACAAATCAGAACCAGCATGTACAGTTGCGGAAGCTTAATCGAAATATTTGCCAGATACTGGAAAAATAGAACTTAAAACAGACAGTGACTGATTTCTCATTAAAACTGACTGCGATAATGTAAACACAGCTGGTATCTAGTTTTTTATGGGCAAACACTTCGAATAATCTATAAAATCAAATCAGATTCTATCGCGAGAAATAATCGTTAGACTCATTACGATCCATTAATATTTAGATCAAAATATTTAACACTTCTGCAAGTACATCAGAAAAAAATATACTATAATGCGTGCTTAAACAAAGGTCACGTTGTTATTGGTACACCTGTTTTTCTTAGTGCAGTAAAGTTGGTATCACTCCGTTGGATACGTATTCTACACGTGTCTGACTATAGTCACTACTTACAGTGTTGGATATTGTTCGGTGTTCCACTCGAAATTAAAGACATTTATTGTTAGTTGTGCTGAAAATAATGGGTCAAAGTCAAAACTTATCGTTAGATCTTCGAAATTTGATCATCAAACATAGAAAAGAAGGTAAAGGTTACCGAAAAATTGGCGAAATAGTGAAAAAAGGCGTTTCTACCTGTCGCGATATTTGTAAACGGCATGAAGTCGAAAGAACGGTTGCGCCAAAAAAGCACCCAGACCCAGCAAAAAACTTACTGATCCTGAATGCAGTCTTCTTATGAGGGAGGTTTGTAAGAATCCAAGGTTCAGTTCACCCTTACTTGCAGTAAAGTGGGAAAAGTTCCGTGTAACGGAATATCTTATCAAGTAAGATACACATCTCAAAACAAATAACACTTTAGATATTGATCGCCTGAAGTGAACCAAACCAGATACCTTATCACCTCTGGGAAATCAGGATTTTTCACAAAACCAAAAACGATAATTATCTAAACTAACCTCTTGGCAGCCCAGACGCCTTTCGATGCCAGCCATGGAATCTCATCAGTGAGAACACTCAACACTTTTACAAATCAATCCTAACTAGGAATTTTACCGCTTTAAAATTTTATTGCGTTACTTAAGCCTAGAATTTTTTCTGATACATACATCGGTCAGTTTATTGTCTCCAATTAAAGTAATTAAGATGCTTCCTCATGTGACAATGCCCAATTAGAGATCCCACTCGAGTTCGGGTCTGATATCTGCTTAGTTTTAGATAATCAGATTTTTCTTTTTTCCGAATGCTTTGGCATAAAAAGCTTTGAGTTCCTTTTGCCCAGTGCCAAGTCCCAGTGAAGGGCACTTAGCGATTTTTGCCACGTTCGGATGTTCATTATGGCTGTGCTTAATGGTATTCCAAAAAATGGGTATGGTCCCATGTAATCGGCTTCTGAACCTTTCCTAGCCATTGAGTCGACCATTTCGTTACCTTCATAGCCGCTGTGTCCTGGAATCCAATTGAGATCAGCTCTGTTCTTATTTTCGAATTTAATCAGGCGTTGGAGGCAATTCCAAACAAGATTTGATCGACCCTTTCAAGAACTTTGTCCAAATGAAAATGCCAAGTGAGCTTTTCATCCGGGATGATTCCCAGGAATTTTACCACACTAGCATACTCTATTGATTCTCCAAAAAGAGTAGACTTACATAACTTGTCCTTACACCTCCTTTTGGTGATTGCAACAATTGTGCTTTTCATTGGGTTGATACCCAATCCTGCTTTAGTGCAACAGGTTGCTACCTGATTTAGGGTATTCTGAACTAGATCTGTCACCGTCTCTCGAAATTTACCTCTAACAATGATGGCAACTTCGTCAGCGTAACCCTGTACCGTTACTCCGGAATTGTTTAGATCTTGAAGAAGGTCGTTCACTACTAAGCACCAGAGGATGGGTAATAGTACCCCACTCTGTGGACAGCCTTTCGCAACAGTGACAGTGACTGTTGAGTCAGCTAGTGTCGAAGTAATTTTTCTGCGTTCTAATATTTTGTAGGACCGCCTTTTATGATCTAATACTACCTGAAGCCGCTTTGGCATAGATTCTAATAATATCCTCGTATAGCTTGGGGATATTTTATTCCACTCTTCCAACAGCGCGTTTTTTAAACTGTTTTTATTAGTCATTACCAATAATGGTCCGTCTAATAATGGTGCATTTTAGTTTCTACTTTTAGTTTCGCCCATATACCACCTTGATCAAAAAGTTCCCGAAATAACAACCGTGTGGCGGTTTTATTGTTCCGATTTGAGTTCTGTTTTTTTTTTTTGTTATGTTGGTACATCTGTTGTTGACATTCCCTCTAAATCTTAGCGTCATAGCTTGACATGCAAAAGTTACGTAGCCAAAAGTACATCTATCTCTGTGTGTGTTGGCTTTTTTTACAATTTTAGAAATGGATTTTAATTTGCAACAACGAATTTGTATTAAATTTTGGGTAAAAAACGGATTTAATGGTTCGCGAACGTTGGAAATGTTGGAAAAGTGTTTCGGAAACAACTCTCTACAGAAAACGGTCGTTTACCAGTGGCACGAGAGGTTCAAAAGTGGTCGTGATTCAATTCAATCGAAGATGATGAACGTAGTGGTAGACAATCGACATCAAAAACCGACGAAAACATTCATGAAATAAAAGAAATTTTGGTCAATAGCCGCAAATTAACCATCAGAGAGATAGCGGAGGACTTGAACATTGCCTATGGATCCGTCCAATACATTTTGGTTAATGATTTGGGTTTCCGTCGTGTAGCAGTAAAGTTCGTGCCAAAAGACCTCAATTTCATGCAAAAAAGAGACCGTGTTGCCGTCGCAAGATGATTTGCGAGGCTGAATCCGATTTCACATTCATCAAAAGGATCATTATGGCTCCCTGTGACTTCTTTCAGAGTCGGAGCCGAACATCCGTAACGTCCCTACTTTTACCGAAGTGGTTTAATGGCAACCGAAGCATAAAATATCTGTTTTTTCATGTAATTGTGCGGTACTGTTTGTCTAGGACCTCCAATGCGGTCAAGACAGTTCTGCCCACCTTCCAGAGAAATGGCTTGAGATTTTAACTCGTCGGCTACATGACTCCGGGAAAAATGGGTGATCTGCAATAAGCCAAGGGTATACAAAGGATTTTCCGGACCGGAAATAACCGAACCATCTACTCCACGTTTGTTACGAGGATCGCTTGAGTCTAGTGTTGATAAATATCTAAAGTTGTACAAAACAGATTAAAAACTGTTATCCAATTGGAATCATTCGACATGCAAATGGGGCGAATCGACCACGACCAACGCGTACATTTTGATCATACACGAAGAGAGGTTACAAGTGAAAAAGGACACCGAAACATGCAACAGTTCCACCCCCTCATTTCACCTCCAGACAAAACATTCCATTCAACCATTCAAAGGAGACAGGAAGAACACGAGACACGACGAACGATCCATTTCCGATTCACTTACCCTAGTATTCCGGCTGCACGTGACTGTTGCGCTCGTCCACCATTCCCGAGGGATCACAAGGTACACCGAAATTCCCGGAACCGAATTGGGTTGGCCGAACACAAAGCTGAACGCGAAACAAAAGTAAAATCGCGAAATTTGTTCGATAAATTGCAGAAATGTTTACAAACAGTAAACGCGCCAAATTGATGCGGTCGGTTCGTTCGTCTTGTCGGCCCCGTAAAAAAAAAACACCCGAACACACCAAAAATAGAGCGAATGGCGCGCACTTGATTCCAGGCGGCCGGTCGCGGAGGAGGAGGAGACGAGAATACGAGCGCAAGTAAGCGAAGTCTTCGACGTCGACATACACCGGATGTGGCGAGCTGGCTGGCTGGCGTGCCTTGATGTTCGCTTGTAGCGTGACACTTAATTGCAATTTACAACAAGCGCGCCTGATTACGTTACGACTGCGACCAAGTGACGACGACGTCCATTTTCTAAAAAAGTTGCACTGTCCCGAGACGAGAACTGTCAAAAAATATTTTTTCACTTTCGTGTTCGTGTCGTGGTTCGTGGACTTTCAGCCTTCGGCGAGAGAACACACTCATACCAACACTCGTCACACACACCCACCCACACATATACACCTCGGCCACATCCGTGACGACGGAAATTTTCTTCTTTTTTTTTTTTAAGGTTATGCCTCACGAAGTGATGACAGTCACGAGCCCTTTCGACTGCCATTCGCCGCCGTGGTACCGAATAAAAATTTCGCAACACGTCATGACCGTACCCCGTGCGCAACACGAAAGAAATTCGCAATTCGACGGACCTTTGCACGCGCTTACCTGAACCTGTTCGCCATTTTCGTGCTTTTGTTCGGCACCTTCGCTCCCGTTACCAGACAATTGTTCGGCTTCGGCGATGTCCGTCAAAGCGAGATTTGCATTCGATTGGTTTGCGATTGCGGACTCTTCCATGATCGGGTTCTTCGGGATCGTCCGTCGTCCACCACGACTGCTGGGGTAGAAAAGGTCGGGGCGAACTTTTTTTTTTTTTTTTCTTGTCACTTCGGTTACTTCGTGCCTTTTGCGAGGGGCCCCTCGGCGCGCTCAGCTGCTGCTGTCGTCGTTGCTTCGTTGTGCTGCCTGGTGCCTGGCTGATGTATGCCGATGTCACGCGAAGTTTTGCGAGCTCGGCGATTTTTGTCGTGCGCGAATTTGGAAGACACTCGGATTGTGAGTTTTTCTTGTTGGCACAGAAATTCGATTTTACGTAGAAATTTACACAAATACAAGGAAGACGGGTGACACTTGGATGGAAATGTAAAGTGTTATCTATGGTTGTTGGATACGGTCAATAGATGGCGGTGTTTGGCTCTTGCGCATGCGCCGCATTAATTTGCACTATTTAGTTTTGTTGTTTTTTGGTTATTTGTAACGGTCCAAATTTAAAATCAACAAAAGGGGTACTAGCAGCTGTGCAACCCAAGTTCTTGCGAGTCTTAAGCAAGGTGTTGAGTATAACAAGGACCTATTTTCGCTGGCAGTTTTGCAATACTTGTGTGGTGCAACTAGCATCCAAGAGAATCCGTTTTGAGAATTTAATGTCAACACCTTCTATTCCGAGTTTTATGCGAATGAGAGGAAGACGGTGAACTGTTTTTCTGTTTTCGTAAAGTTGTTTTAGTTTCGTTAATATATCCGGGTGAACAAAATCAAAACACGAACTAGGAAAAACACGTCAATCAAACAAAACATTACAGTAGGAACTCCAACCTATAAAACTTTGAATATCTCGGGGCAAATATATCGAAGGATGGAAACGAACCCATCGAAATTAAAAGACGAATATTGATGGCAAATAAGACGTATTATTCGGTAATTCCAATAATTAAAAACAAAAAATGTGCACAGAAAAACAAAGCTTAAACTATACAAAACAATAATTAGACCTGTGCTATGCCATGGCTGCAAAACGTGGACATTGACTCAGGCGTCCGAAAAATTAGTTAACGCATTTGAAAGAAAAATTCTCAGAAGAATCCTCGGCCCTGGTAGGGAAGACTCGATCTGGAGAATACAATACAAGAGAGAACTGTATGCAATTTTCGATAATCCAGAATCGATCTTCATAAAATTTAAAAAGCTACAATGGACTGGTCATGTGGAGCAGATGGATGGCTTAAGAATCCCCAATAACACTAAAGGGCAGAGTTTATGGACAAAGATCAGTTGGAAAACCATGAAAGTGCTGGGAGGACTCCATTGACGCAGTCAGAAAATCACTGCAGAGATTCAGAAACTGAAGGACGCAACAGCCCAAATCGGGCCTAGGCCTTGAAATAATGATAGAGTTACTTCATTACGAGACCAACGGAACACTTATCAGCTAAAGCCTAGTACTAACTAGAAGTGAAACAAAATTTCCCATACGAATTTTCCGTTCTAGCGAAAATTGCTAGTGCATTTTGTTTGTGATTTGACAGACAATTTTGTTTTCGCTTCCCGATAGTACCAGGCTTTAATGAACATACGAAGAACTCCATAACAAAGTAGTAGAAAAATAACAACAAATTAAAGACTGTGAAAAACGATACAACGCTTGGACGCCGGATTACATCATTTTACAATCAAACCATCACATGAATCAGCACATAATGTCTTATTGAATATCTTAACTCTTTCTTTAATTACCTCCGTAACGAGTGCAAATATTAATATCCTACTACACAAAACTATAAAGAAATACAAGCCATCGAGAATGTCGACACGCTAAAGGAAATCAAAGCCATGAAAAAAAATTAACAGACATCCTGTTTAATATATCGCGTTACTAAACATTTGCACGAGAAAGCGACTAGAACATATCATAAACTAACATGACATTGATAACACCAAAGTCAAGATTGCAAAAAACCTAAGAAAACCTATCAATAGCTCAAGTTCAGTAAAAATCAGAGGAAGTAAAATTCAAATATTTGAATCTTTTATCGATATCATAAAATCCGCAAAATGATCACAGCCTCTATCATGCAAAATAACGACAAACATCTTTTAGTGTTGCTTTACTTCATCAAAGCAAACAATATACATTTTTAATATTATTTAAAATAAACATCTCCACGGCTCCAATATGGCAGCCACTAAGCCTTTAGGAAAAAAAAAAATTATCCTGGGTTTTTTAGAATATAAATATTTAGTGAAGCAAATAGAAAATCAAATGTTAATAAACTCCAATGATCAACAGCTACATGAAGATACAAGGGGATAAAAAATTATGCAACAAAAGTGTTATAATTACTGCATCGACGGATGGAAGCCCAATGAAGCTTTGGACTGTAATAAGGCAATCAATCGATAAACAGTTTTTACAACAAAAAAGGGGTTTAAGTTAAATTCGCCAGCCTGATAAATTGGAGAGAATGATTTAATCGGGAACGTTTTAAATGAACACTTACTTAGCACGATTGCACTCTAGCGGAGGCTCTTAAAATTCATAGCAGCTCTCTATATGGAGTCAAATCACGAAACGGAACTTGGACCAACTTGAGACAGTGGTGGCTCTAGGTAGGAAGGAACCTATACTTTTTGTAAGAATACCAAACTGGACTTAGGAGATTAACCTTTAATACAGTGTAGCTTAGGGATGGGTACTAGTTGGTGCTATTAAATTGTTTTTTAGTGTTCTTTGGTTGTGATATGATCTGCCAGCACCGCTATGGTGCCTATAACAAAAAACTACTGTCTGCTAGTTCTGATGGTGTTTGTAAATCTGATAAAAATGTAAACAGAACTCATCTGCTCAGTGTTAAATCCTTTAGTAGTGACTCTATGAAACATTCCGCACTGTTCTCTATTTATATTAATAATTTCAAAGACAATAGCAACTGAAAAATTCTTTTAAATAATTTATGCGATGAGTGGGAGTTGAATCTATGACATCGCAGAAGAACTCGGCCTCCAACTTTTTGAGTTGAGAAGTTGAGACTTCCGGCCTGGCCTGTTCATAAATTAAAAATCAATTATTCCATCCATAACTCGCATCAAAAACATGGCGAAAAGATTGCTGACGGTCGGTTTGAATAGCGTATACAATGCTCTAAAACTACTTCCCTTCGCGAATTGACGACCCTAAAACAAGAACTCTTCATCAGGGACAGTACACGCTGGCAAAATACTCCACCATTGGATCCGTAATCAAACAGTAACAGTGCTTCAGAAGGGCGCTGTTCCATCTCTACTCACCCACTTCCCTGAAGTGAACTTATAGCAACTTAAAAAGAGAAAAAACAGTGTCTCGGTAATATAACAAAATTAAGAAACTGCCACTGCTCATCAGCAAAGATCAGAAGGAATCGTACAGGAAAATTAACAACTTACTTAACAACCGCGTAAACAGAAACAACCATTATTTTCCATAAAAAGTATTTTATTTCGATTAAAAATTATTCAAGTGCTACGTTTACCCCAAAAACAAGAAATATATTTTCCAAAATTAAAATATATATTATTTATATACGTCAAAATAGTAAAAACCCATTCATGCGTCATCACAGCTCGAACTTACAAGCTCGACGATTTATAGATTTTGAGTTGAGCGGTTAGTTTATTTCCGAAGTCGGTATTAACTTGTGCAAAGTTCTTAACGGCACGCTCCTGAATGAATGGACTAGCATCCTTAAGATGTCCAGCAAGGTTATTAACCAGACGATTTTGTGCATCAGCCGAAAGAGTATGCTTCCAGAAGTGTCCAGCCTGGGTAAAGTTGTCCTCATCAGCGCTACTATATCTGTCCACATCACCGCTAACTGCAAACGATGGATTCAAAGTTTTAGCGCGCGGGCATGTTTCGGGACCTCCAAACGAATTTGGATAGTAGTTTGGAGCACCGCCTTGATTATCAGTGAACGTCATTGGTCCATCGCGTTGATAGTTCTTTGTGGCAACACGATACGGACAGTTAACCGGCAATTGCAAGTAATTAGGACCAAGACGATGACGATGCGTGTCCGAATAAGAGAAGAGACGTCCTTGCAACATCTTATCAGGTGACGGCTGAATACCAGGCACCAAATGCGCCGGACTGAAAGCAATTTGTTCGACTTCGGCAAAGTAGTTGTTCGGATTACGATCAAGAACTAATTTACCGACCGGAATCAATGGGAAGTCCTTATGCGACCAGACCTTTGTCAAATCGAACGGATTGAATTTCGCAGTTTCGGCTTGTTCGAAGGTCATTACTTGAATGTAGAAGGTCCATGACGGGAACTTTCCCTGAGAAATCGCATTATACAAGTCACGAATACTGTAGTCTGGATCGGAACCAGACAATTCTCCGGCCTTATCTGCCGCTAAGTATTTGATACCTTGATCAGTTTTATAGTGGAACTTACAATACACTGGTTCACCCTTATCATTGATCAACTTGAATGTATGCGAGCCATAACCGTTCATGTGACGGTATCCATCAGGAATACCGCGATCAGCGAACAAGAACATCACCTGAAAAAAAACAACGCGTTCAACTCCACAAAAAAAAACTCAAATCAAATCCAAACTTTACCTGATGAGTAGTTTCCGGACGTAGCGAAATGAAATCCCAGAACATGTCCGGATCTTTCAGATGTGTAGCCGGATTACGTTTCTGCGTATGAATGAAGCTCGGAAACAGGATCGGATCGCGAATGAAGAAAATCGGAGTGTTATTGCCAACCAAATCCCAAATACCGTCATCCGTATAGAATTTAACAGCAAAACCACGCGGATCTCGTGCAGTATCGGCCGATCCACTTTCACCGCCGACAGTTGAAAATCGTACAGCGATCGGTGTACGTTTGCCGATCGATTCGAAAACTTTAGCGCCACAATATTTCGAAATGTCGTGCGTTACTTCGAAGTAACCGAACGCACCAGCACCTTTAGCATGTACTACACGCTCCGGTATACGTTCACGATCGAAATGCGCAATTTCATCCAAAAAGTTAACATCCTGAAGTAAAACCGGCCCCTTTTTGCCAATTGTTAGCGTTGCATCTCTTACACAAATTGGAGCACCACTTCCGGTTGTTACATGACTGGTTCCAGACTAGAAAAATGAGAATTTTTAAATCAATACTGAGTTGTTATGCTTTAAAATTGGAGATCAAGAAACTTATGCGAAATAAGATCTTTGCCAGGTTAATAAGACCTTAACAGATTAGCTTCAATTAATCTTATCGATTTTAATAATTTCCTTGTTCCTAAAGCCTATTCGAGACTATCCTTTCAAACCCATTCCCCGCCGGTCTCTTGATATGATTTAACACCGAAAAAACGATACTGTAGTCGAGCTTTGATAGAAAACTCAGATCAGATAACAAACGAGAAATTAAAAAAAAAAAGATACATCCAAAAAATAGGAGCAAGTTTTAATTTGGACTTAATCATCATTTGCTAGGAGTGAAGGACGAAATAGACGTACCTCTTGAGCATATAAACACCAAATAACTTTCTGAAAAAAGTTAGTAGTACCATCTTATACCATTGATGGTGGTATACTTTCCAGTGTGGTATGACTATGAGCATAATATTATTATATATTATTAGGTATGGTGATACATTAACAGTAGGTAGTACGCATTGACATCAGCTGTGATTTGTAATTTGAAGTGGTTTTTCGGCAAAATGGAAAAAAGCGACGTTGTTACTTGAACTCATTGTATTATACAACACAAATGTAAAAAACACGAATTTTGTGAAATACAAATTCAATTTAAATCTGACAGTTAATACCAGAATGACAGATAAACAGCTGATGTCAATGCATACTACCTACTGTTAATGTATCACCATATCTAGTTTCATATATTATGCTCATACCACACTGGAAAGTATATTACCAGTGTATCAATGGTATTACAAAATGATTGTGATAGTGGGACTTTAGACTATATATTTTAGCTCAGATAATAGCTACGGCTACTTTCACAGCGAGCATTGCAATAAAATGTTCAACCTTGTACTGTTTTCTTATCATCTGCTATACAAACAAATTGTCGAAAATATTTTCTGCCGTTACGGGAAGCTTAATTTATCTATAACATAAATTAATTTAATTTCTCTTGTCAACTGTTGTTTTACAGCATTTTGGTTTGAGTAGTTGAACTAAGATGGTAATGTGATATTAGGACGGCGTGTAAAAAATCAAATAAGGCTTGTTCCGGGACAGACCACACTAGTCATCTTCAATGGCGCAACAGGACACTACCACCCTTCTTTCGTCACCTGATCCATTTCTTTATTAGACTTAGCTACGTAGCTGCACTAAAGAGTGACCCTGCTGTTTCGATGACTGCAAAACGGAAGCACAACAATTCCCATTATCTTAGAAATGTTTGTTGCTAGCTATGTTTTTATCTTATTTTCGCATCTTTAGTCTCACTATCAATTCAAATAATTTAATAACGATAACGCACTTTTTCTAAGAATAAGCGATATGATCCTACACTGTAATCTGCTACTTTAAAAAATATTATCAAACCTTTACAGCAGTCATGGACTTATTGTATCCAGACAGAATGCTTTTCGGTAGGTGACTATTTTTTTAATTCACCTGATTACATAAAATATTGTATTTTATAACCTAGTTAGTAGCGTATTTATTACACTGTTGTTTAATTTAATCTGATAGGTAGTTCTAAGAATATTCACAGAGTTCGTTATGCAGTTTGTAATGAAAAATAAGTCAAATAAATTCGTTTTTTACTCCCAAAGTCTGGTAATTATTCTGGAAACTGATACCAATTTTTTCTTCCATCGGTTATATTCCAGATTTCCGAGTTACGTGATCGAGTGCAGAATAAAGGCGCTGGTAAACAAATGGCAACAGGTTTTTAGCCTTATCTAGAGTACTGAAATGATATGGTAGTGTATACTAACTTGAAAAGATTACAGCTGCCTGACAATCTTACTAACAGAAATAGCATTGGTATCTATGCAACATCATCCAACCATAACAACTTTGCGATATATTCCTAAAATAGTCGTCTATTTCACTATGCTAAAAAAGTGTAGAGCAAAAATTAAAAACAATTCGCAACTTCGATGACGAAATTTTTCTAAGGTCACTTCAAGATCAACGCTCAAAGTTGGGAGCAATAAACCGATTAAAAACGATCATCTTAGAAAATAGAAATTCATTCGGTGGGTAATGATTTGATAGCTAGGCTCGGAAGAGGCTCGTTCAAAATTATATAATTAATTTATAACACATAAAAGAAGTCACCTATTGTGTTCACACACTGTGCATTATGTATAATATATACGTAAGAGCAAAGGTATAAACAACAGAATATAAGCATAAAAGGAATCGTGATATGCTCACGTAATATCTCCTCTAGAAAACTTGATTTTTGCCTCATGAAAGCAAAAAAACTGAACCATTAACGAACACAAGCTCTAGCCTTTTGCAAATTTTCTGAATTTTAATTTAAAAACGGACTCCGGCTAGAGTTGCCAGCATGCGTTGATTTGCATTATTCATTTGGATAAGGCTAGGCTTAAAAAGAACAGCGGGCGAAAAGTGAAAAAACCCCGAATATTTATTAGTGTAGCATATTCTTTTCAAATCAAATAATTAGAAGTGAATCCGAACTATTTTCCATGTCATACAGGAGTTTATCTACGTTGGTCGCCTACTGACACACCAGTCTGGAGATTATGAAAAGGATTCTGCTCGCTAACAGTGCCAATAAAATTGAAATTACCAGCTGGAGGACGCGGTATTTGGATCGAGATGATTGGAGGCGACGACTTCAGGAGGCCAGGGCGCAACTTGGGCTGTCGCGCCATTGATGATGATGAACAGAGCCAATACTATTTTCAGTCAATTTAACGCGGTTCAAACATCGACCAAGAAGTAATAAGCTTCATCTGTATAGAACCCTAAACCTACAGCACTGTAACATGGATACTCACTAGCAGGGACGAAGTAATGCGCAGCAATTTCGAAGGAAGGATCCCTTGAAAGTGACTATCAATAGCTAGAACACTACTATACCTCGCCCGATTTCTCAACCTTTCCACTGCAATTTCAATGCGGAATCCATAAAGAACTGGTCCAATTTTTGATAATGGAACTTAAAGAATACTCGTACGTAACAACGTCATACTAAAATATAAAAACACTAGCCGCGTACCGCGGTTACGCTCACGTTTTTCCATAGCCCCTGTTACTCCCGTTTATCCATTGGTCCTGTTTCTCCCGTTGATCCATTACCTTCATCCTCTACCTACCATCCTCCATCCTTCATCCCCCAATCCTCCATCCTCTACCTACCATCCTCCATCCTTCATCCCCCAATCCTCCATCCATCATCCCCCAATCCTCCATCCATCATCCCCCAATCCTCCATCCATCATCCTCTATTCATCATCTACCATCCTCTATCTACCATCCACCATCCACCGAAAACAAACAAATTGGCGCTAAATCATATGAAAAATACTCAAATGTTGAAATAACTCGCGAACCACCAATTTCGGGAATATATAATTATGTTCCCGGGGTGGTAGGTAGTCTCGAGAATGTACATGAAAAATTTGGAAGGGAACGGTTCATAGGTGTAGATTTCCATCGAACCGACCATTTAATGCTACTTTATTTTATATATTAGATTAGTATGCACTGGCTGGAAGAGACAGATATTCGAGCGGGAGGCCGCCACTTCTTCGGAGGAAGGATTATCTGTTCCTTTAGAGACAAGCACAACGTACAATTGCATAAAATAGAAGAAATTCTTTAAATTCACTGCTATATTTCCGATAAGAACTGTAGAAATAAAATTACGTTACAACATTTTGTTAAGATCCTATTTTGGCATCGAAAACGCAGTTTATTTTTAAGGATACATCAATTATTGAAGTGAAGTTTTATGCTTCATAGAAAGTAAATTTGAAGAGATGATACTATCAGTTGTGTTTCTAAAAAGTAAAATATATAAGATAAATTTAAAAATATCCTGTGAAGGTTTTCCAAACGTCATGTCCTCGGGGACAGCGATGAATCAACAGTAGGGGATTCACTGACGCCAGAAAACAACAAAATCTTCTTAAAATTTGCTTCTATGGTAGCTTCTAACAATGAAAAAATTTTATTCCTATAAAAATTTAAAAAAGTCCCAAGAAGTATTTAGAAACCACCGGCTGATGGATCCAAAGTTCTTTTTAAAAAAAGGTGCTCTGATTTAAAAGACAACGACCTAAGGTGAACTTTATTAAAAATGCAAAATACATTGATACAATGACCCAACTGGGGTTGATTTTCTGGTTTCTGAAATAATTTTCTGATGATATAAATTTTCGTCTGGACTTGTAAAATGTAGAGGCGTAGAGATTGCAAAAATGGACATCGTTTCATATCGCGGTGGGTGTGTCTAGAACCAGAGAGTTGTTTATGGGTTTGCGATTTTATGGAAGATGGATTTTTTTTACAATATGAACCAAAATCAAAAATAACAAGACAGAGCTACTCGTATCAAAATTTGATTCCATTTAAGCGAATCTGTTTGCTATTTCGTTTTTGTACTGCCCTTAATCTGAACAGAGCTTCTTTACTTGCTCCAACCGACTTGGTCCTTATCTTCTTACCATTCAATATATTTTTTGTTTTATTTCTTTAATAACAATATCTTCAACAAGTGGTGGCATACATCACTGCAAAGTTGTAGAATCGAAAAGGATTGTGTACTTTCGAATTCATTTGCATGTAGCTAAATATAATTTCTTTAACTTGGAAGTAGAGACGACTGTCTGATCTCCATTATTAAAAAGTAGTCTGGGTGGCTTAGTGGCTAGAGCACTTGCTTTCGGCGCACCTGGTACCAGGTTCGAATCTGCTTGGATTGGGTGCCAGAATAATAATAATAATAATAATAATTTTATTCTTCAAAGATCTGATTACTTGAACATTTGTTTTGCACATGCTACATATGTTAACAAAAATCAAAAAATAAAGAGGTAACACAATTAATATAAATATTATGAAAAATAGGATAATAAATAAATAATAAATAATAACAAATAATGTAAAAAAAAAAAACAAAAAAAAACCAGACTATCGTTCACTCAGCTGTAAATGAGTACCTGAGTTAAAATCGGGGTAATAATCACGGACGAGCGTATAGCTGACCACTTCACCTCCTAATGTTCCGTTGGTCTCGTAATGAAGTAAGTCTAGCATTACTTAAAGGCCTAGGCCCGATTTGGGCTATTGCGCCATTAATTATTATTATTATATCTAAAAGATGCACAACGGTACAGGCGACGGACGAACTGGACACTTTTAAAATGAATTTAACAATAAGTCTGGAAGAGCTGTGATCTTGAACTTAATAAGTCTAGAAGAACTTTGATCTTGAACTTTATTTCGCCCTCAAAAAGAAAAAGGGGTTTTGCATCTTTCGTGGACGGCCTCGATGACCTAGCGACCTCGCACGTAAGTCAACTAGCAAAGATGTTTTGATGTTCAAATACCGTCTAGAAATCTGTAGAAAAAAATAATAAGTAGCAGTGCCTCAAAATAACACTATTCTTATCCTACGTCGCCCTTTAATTGGCCAAATACGAATTGCAGCAAAAGGATGTTTGTAAGATGCCGTCAAATGTGCCCATACAAGATTTTGAAGAAAGAGACCAAACAATAGAGAGGGATGTTTAGGATGTTGGAAAAGAACATGAAAAAGAAGAAGCTATGGTAACTGAGGAGGAAGACGATATGCTTTGTGCTGTAAAAAGAGGAAAAAAATAATTTTGTGCAATCTACAAAATTTCGAGGGGAATATGAATTTTTTAAGGATACCGAATTGGACTTAAAGAAGGACTTAAACTAATTTAAAATTGGAAGCTAAGAGTGGTGATTTATACCACGCTTAAATTAAAATATACTACAAAAAGTATATTCTTGTATCACCTCTTCCACAACTACTTTCTTAGAACCACAACACAAAACCATTACGAACTGACAAAAAGCTACTGAAACGCAAACAAATCAACGAACGCTGGAGAGAAAACTAAAAATAAAAAAACACTAAGAAAAGTGAAAACTCTATTTTCAAATCCATAAAAAAAATACAAATTTATGATGCCAATAAATAAATTATTGCTTTAGATTAGTTTCGAAACATTGCGTTTATACAATTTCAGGGCGGGATGTTGATAAAACGGCCTAAAAAAATTCGAGTACACTATTATCAAACCTTTAAATTATAGAGCATAATAAATATAATGAGCAAGGTACGTTAGTTTTCGAATTTTTATTAAATGCTAATTACATAATGTCCCTGTAATTATTAAGCTCAAGAATATTAAAGTGAAAGCGGCAGATACACCATTGCCAAAACGTTTCACCTCTAGCTAGAAGTCGTGTCCAAGTAAGAACCCCTGCGTTCTGCCCACTTCGGTTCAAGTCAACAAAGAAACCAGTCTACGATTACTCACTTTTTTATTATAATTCTTATAATGTATGTAGTCAAAGCTAAAGCAATTCAATAAACTACCAGACGACTACCATCAAGAATTCTAGCATCATGTCTGAATTTTGCCCATTTGCAACCCGAACCATTCAACTGAGCGAGAACGAGAAGTGCAATTGAACCGGTTATGGTAAAGTGGTTATAGGTAGGTGAGCGAACGGTTATATCTGGTTGATTTGCCCGGTATTTTTCTTATTTCAATTGCGCAATTTTTTTTTTTTTTTTTTTGTTCGGCTGATCGGTTGCGTTGCGTGTGAGATATAAAAAAAAAGTGGCCAAGAAAAAAGGTAAATAGAAATCCATATTAATCGTACTTAAGAATTGTGCAGGGTTCATTGCTCTGACACAGTTTTCTAGAGGTATTTCTGTGTAATCTTATGCTTGTCTTTAAGAACCGCTTTAGCAATGAATATGCCACGACTTAATTATGAACAAGCCATTAATAAATTAAGTAAACATTGCATGCGAACAATAGTTTCCGACACGCTAAGGGGTTACTACTACAAAGAATACATTTTTTTTTTTTTGAACTTGAACTGCACTTCGGACTTGTTACAAAGCGAAATTGAAGTGAAAATTGTTTTTATTGATTTTAATACGATCAAGGTTTTTATTGGAGAAAGGACGTTTTAAACTCGGTAGAGAAAGTAGGGTTGATTTTTATAAAATTGTATCTTTACTGCCTGCTGCACGCTACGTGGCCATAAGCTAGATAACAAAAAACCTCATGTTATACCTTGTCTAAATTTAAATAGCACTATGCATTTTTCATCACGGTGAGGAATTCCAGGTGCTAATGAAATGTGAAAATCGATAATTCTGTCGAGTCTATAAATTTTTTATACTTGTGTATATTTAAATAAAACTGAATAGGTTCATAACCAATGGCACCACAGTAAAGTCGTGCTGATACGCACTCTGAAGGACCCCCCCATACAGACATCGGTCAGTTCGTTCAGCGAAATTGTGCGTTCATAAACGGCAGGCCGACGAGAAAGTTTAGTTTCAGTTTACATAGTCGTCGATAAGTTTTGCATACGATGTTAATCGATGTTTGCCATTTGCTTCGAAAATTCCATCGAACTGTGAGTTCTATCACCAATCAGTTCTGCCTAATGACCAGTCAGATCCATCACAAATTGTTTGTCACGATAAAAGATCTACAGTTCAAGTTTGCGATATTTTCATCCCATCAGTTTCAATATCTCAGTACGGTTTTCCATACACTGAAAACCAAAATCTACAGGTTGATTGTCCTGCATGTAGTCCTTTATCTCAATAGGCCCCATGACAAAACAGTTCACTTGCATTTCCATCTACGTTTTTCTCCAGTCGAATATAGCAGTCTTTCATCTATTACTCTAATCACAAAAAACATCCCTAATATTAAAATACAGTGGGTAATCAGTTAACGAATAGTTCAGACTGCGAACTAATCGAATTCTTCTTGGCGAAAATTGAGTTCATCCCCCATTCAGGGAGACAGAGATGATGTCCCTGAAATTATGGATGAAGTTACAGCTGCTAGAGATCTGGAATTGAAGGGAAATAAAGATGACATTGAAAAGCGCACAACGAAACATGAAAATGATCTATGACCGAAGAACACTTCAATGAACTATTGAATGAAGAGCACCAAGAAACTCAGCGAGTTATTCATTCTGAAACAGAAGAAGAAGAATGAGGACTTAAAGGCTATTAAAGATTGAAGAAGTGGGATGATTTCAGAATAACGGTTTTAGAATTGATTGGGGATAACTACAACGACAATTAGATTAACACCTTTCTATCGTTCACTCTGAAGAACGGAGAACAGCAATAAGAATACCCTTAAAAATGTATGGTAATTTGATAATCGGATAAACAACAATTCGAGTAGCCAACATCATATTTGAACGAATTATATTCGTTAAGGGGATACTGTTACATTTTTATGTGGTTCCTAAATAAATTTCCATATTATAGCCAATGAATTATAGAAGGCACCCATCTATACGTTTATAAAATTATTTTGAAGATTGAACAGATTTTTTTTCGATTCGGACTCTGATCTGAAAATTTTTTAAAGAATACAAAATAGTGTAGAAGCCAGGGGCCTTATTACTAAATACGATACGATCAAAATCAATCATAAATTCCTAAATTCGGCATACTAAAATTTAAAGTTTACGATTGATTTTGATCGTATCTTATTCAGTAATAAAGCCCCAGGCATCGGCCAAGATAAGTAACAACTTGTATAAAAAAAAAAAAACAGATAATCAAGAAGCTGGCACTTTCAAATTGACACAGGTGACGATAAAAAAATAAATATAAATTTCTAGAAAATGACTGCATAGCCGGATCGATTAAAGCAAACTTAATTTTTTGCAATTCTTTTATAGAAGAAAAATTGAAAAAAAAACTGTAATTGCGACTGATTTATTATAGCATATAAACGAAATAGTTTTGGTAGCTTGAACGTCGAGGCAGACACCATAAGAAATGAAGCACGAAGCTATTTGTAAAGTGCCAAAATTTTTTAGGGTGCCCAGATCGGCTTTGACCGCGACCAGGACAAGTAAATGATGTTTTGCCACGCAAGCACGTCTGTCTTCCCACGACTTTAACTGCATACCTTAAATACTTTGTCCCAATAACTACATACATAAGGTAAAGACCTATTAAGGCCCCATGAGTCCGGTACGATAATTTTTTATGCCTTTTTGATTTTTCTTTCTTGAGAGGATTTTAATCGATTGAACTCGTTTTTCGTTCGTGTAATTTGGCGTGGACAATACGTCTGCATCGTTCACTGTCTATCAGCGAACTAATTTTTATTTTAGAGAAAAAAATAGTGTTATAGGTTTTCAAATTATTTGAAACGCATAGCTATTAAAATTCAATAATTTTTTCATTGATTTATCTTCTAGAAATACCAATTAAATATACTATCTATGATATTTTTCAAAGAAATGTGGTCATCTTATGTAATTCTTGCCATGAAAATCGTGAAAAATTGCTTCAGTTTGACTTCATATATTATTACCAAAAATGAAAAATTTTTAAAATTTTATCTATGGAAGACCTTCTTTAAGTTTTTTTCTAGCATTATATTAATGAAAATCACATCTTAGTTATTCAAGAAAAAGGTAATATGCGTTTAAAAAACTCGAATTTACGCATTTTCAAAAATGTTCAAGGTTTGTTGTTCTAATAGCATTTTTCCCAAATACAGTTTTGAATTTTTTCTCTATGGATGACCTAGTTTACATACCAGCTAATAAAGTGGTGTAATTTTATTTTGTTTTTTTGTTGCCATTAACGTGAAATATTGGTAAGAAAACAGTCATAAATCATCAAAATTGCATTTAACGTGCCTTAACATAAACTTAGAAGGTTTTCCACTGTAAAACCAGCCGTTTCCGTGAGATGATAACCCAAATTTCTGCTAAGTACGATCGCAACACCTCTTCCTTTTATCGAGGCTATGCATCGAAATTACAGGACGTTTTGCAGTTCACCATAAAAAAAATTCAAAATTGTTGTTATCAGAAAAATTTTATTTACGTACATACCTACATATTGCAAATTTAATAATTTTTTGGGTAAGTCGTTCCTAAGATACGTGTCTGCTTTTCGGCACCCCCTTTCCACTACACCTATCAAAACTTATTTTATCTCGGTCTCGTATGTTTACTGATAATCTCATGTTTTTAAAATTTTGACTTAGACCAGTGGATGGACTTAGTGGATGAATTAGAAGTAAAAGGTTTCTTATATGCGCCTGGAATCCCTGATTCCGTAAGTCACTAAAGCTAATAGTTTTCTCATATTGAAACTTTAAACGCGATTATCTCGAAACTGCCGCGCTATTGTAGCTCAAAAAGTTATGGGCCGATTTCGCTGATTTTTTGGGAGCTTTCTGTCTATATAAATATCGGAAGGATATACCAAAAATTTTAAGAATATCGCGTAAATTTTTTTGGGGTAAAAACTTTAAAAAAAAAATTGTCGAAATTGAACATTTGATTGAAAAGCCTATCTTTTTTGTTTTATATTTTTTTTTTTATAAATTTTTAGATATATCCTTTCCACTCATCTGTCAGTATTCCAAATTTTTTTATTTTAGTTTTCAGTTTAAAATCAATAGAAAAAATATGACAAATGGAGCAGTTTTCAATGTTCCGGAAAAGACTCCTAAAGGAATACCCTATAACGCATCCTTTTAGTTTGTAGATTTCCAATTCGGGTTTAGAAAAGGTCACTCAACTCAACATCAGCTACTCAGAGTCACAAAATTCGTTAAGGATACATTCTGTGAAAGAAAATCTGTGGGAATGATAACGCTTGACATAGAAAAAGCCTTTGATACAGTCTGGCATGAAGGTCTAATTTTTAAATTAATTAAAATATCACTCCCGATGTACCTAGTGAAAATCGTCCAGTCCTTTCTATCAAATAGTCCAGTCCAGTCCTTTCTATCAAATAGGTCATTTATAGTTAAAATTAACTCTTCCTACTCTGATAGTCACCAAATCTCTGCAGGAGTTCAACAAGGATCAATTCCAGCGCCTGAATTAATAAACATTAATTTTATCCACGAAAACGGGATTTTGACAAACGGGATTATGAAAAACGCGATTTTGGAAAACACGGGCTTTTGGGACAAGAGGAAATGAAATTACAACCGTACCGGCTGGCGCAGACTAAGGACTACATATTCAGTCGAGCAATTTTTTAACTGCATTGACCTGCGCAAAATCTTTTCTAATCTGACTAAGCTATTTTGTTGGTGTTCCGGCGCACACAATTCAAATATCAAATTGAATTTTAATTCTACGGGCTTTACAAAGCCCGTAACAACCCCAAAAAAGCGAAAAGGTCAAAAAGATATTACAAAGTTCGAGATTTTTCACGGCTAAAAATCGATTCAAGATTTTTTTTTAATACTTTTGGCATTGTTTTCTTCATTCTTTTAGTATAAAGAACCATTGATAAATGTTGAAAATTGAATCTTACACAGAGCCATTCTAGCAACAAAATTTTTTCAAATAGCCTTCTGGTTAATTTCTTAATGGTGGTATGCTCAAAGCAAGCAGTGTTACATTTTGCGATTGACCGCACCCCAGAGTATGACGCAAAAAATTATTTATGTACTCAGGATGGCAGTGGCGTTAGCACTTGAACTGCGTCCCGGACTTTGTACCGAAAAAGTATAAGTTTCGCCCATTTACATTCGTAATTTGATAAGTACATCTCACCCAAGAATTGCTTTGGCAAATCGAAAGGGAATCGTCGATCACACAAACTTTTTAGTTTGAACGATTTCGAATCGGTTTACGCGCGTTTTCATCATATATGTATTAGTATCTATATTGCCAGCAGCACTTGTCAGAGTAAGTCTCGTCGTTAACAGCTGATTCTGAATTTTCCAATTCAATATAGTGGTAGTTTAAACGTCACTGGATTTTAATTTAATATTATAATCTTTTTGAAATCATGGACTGTACAATTTCTTATAAAATATATTTTTCGTAATTAAATACTTATATTTACGATGTTCAAATTTCATAAAAACTTGATTTGTGAAAAAAAATTTATACTGCCCTCTCTTGGTTTTTTACATTTTTGAGACAAAAATCAGAATCAGCTGTTGATTTTCCATTTCAACCCGTGCTTATTGATTTTGTATGAAAAAATATGACTGCTAGCAATATAGATACTAATACATATATGGTTTTCATAAACCTGAAAACCACTAGCCACTTAACTAAACTGTTGGCCGATTTAAACCCAATAGTCTGGACCGAGAGTGCCTTTAAACAATGCCATAAAATAAAAATATGAAGTTGGAATACTAATGACTTCTGGAAGGAATTAGGGAATTTGAGTACTTACTACTTCCTTTCTTGATCAAGAGGGAGAACATAAAACATGCAGGGCGCATTCGGTTCAGCCTGAGACTGACTTATACAATTTTATTAAAAGACGCAATAAATGGTGAATGGTACAGTCAAGATCCCCATGGGAATGAAGTCAGGTCACATGCCAACCAGCCGCGAATCGCAATCTATATTTAATCAGTCCGGCAAAAAACCAGTTCAACTGGATGTTCTCTGGTTTTTTTTATTTTTTACAGAAGAGCAGGCAGCAGGGAGGTTCAAATTTAAAGCTATTAGCCAATCCTGTTCCACGAACTTGACGACTTCAAGATGAAACTCTTCCCGAATCTCTAAAGTAATTTCCATAGACAAAAAAAAAAACCTGATTGCCAATAGCATCGAATTATTGTGCAATATGCACTTAAGTTCTGTTTTGTTGCATGCCTAGGTAATAATTATAAATTAATTATCGAATGATCGTCACTACATATCTCAGTCTCGTACGTCTTGCAAATTAGGAACTGACGGTATGCGGAATGGGGCACGGCAGCAAACTCCCACTTTACACTAAGCTGGTGTGAGTTGGAACGTAAGACACTATTTCAAATATCTAAACTTAAAAAAAAAAAAAAAATTCTGCGCATCATGCAAACGTAGAATAAAATAGAAATAAAAAAAAATCCTCAATTAGCCGACTTAAAAGCGAACAGAATTTTGATAAGGACACGAAAGTTAGCCGAGTATTTTGCCAAATGGATCGGCCTCGGTTCTCGGATGATCGAAATTTGGCCTTTGGATCTGGAACCTTACAAAAAACTGGCATAAGAGCAGCGCTTTTTTTTTTTAGCTACCTGCCCCACTCCGGGGGCAACAGTGCGAATTATTCTCAAAATTTAATCAGCCAAGCGACGGCTCAAAGTTCAAGATCGCTTATATAAGAAAAAAAACCGCAAGTAATGCTACACTAACCGGCCGGATAAATTTATTTGTTTATAACAAAACTAAAAACCGGAAATACAATTTTTTTCTCTTTGGTATGCGGCACACACGTACCTTAAGATTTTTCTTATGATCTGCCAGTTGATTGTCCGATGGCGTACGGTTCGACATATTGAAAACAAATTAAAATTGCGACACAAAAAACAACAAATAAAGTACACACAAGACGTCGAACACAAAACACTTAAAATTCTTTCTCTGTTCACGTCTGAAAGCGAACAAATTTCCACTCCGACATCGGCCTTTGTTTTTATAGGCGAATTGTCGTCGTCTTGTCACACGAACTTGCCCGACTCGGTTGTCAATTTGTGCGTCATCGAACTGGCATGCAGTGTGGATTGCGCGGAATTCAAAACAATTTCGGAATTTTAATTTAAATTTCGCATAGTTACACTTTGTTATTTTTAAACGTGCCGGTTAATGTCCGATTGTATTCTTTTGTTTTAATTAATTCCAGTTGGTTTTGTCACCGCATTTCCTCTACAGGAATTCAGGAAAGAAGTACAAGTACGTCCTGTTTTATCCTTGGGACACGTTCCACAATCCACCATGTGAATTTGATAGATGACAGCCGACTGGCCGTCCGTCGCTGTTTTGGTATTTTGCGGAAGAAAAAAATAAATAACTTTAAAGAGTTTGTAGCAATTTTCGTGTGATTTTGCTTTTAAGTAGAAATGGTTATTCTGAAATTCCTGAAAGGCGTACGAAACCATTGGAAGAAATCGACCTTTGCTGTTGGTGCACTGTCCTACGGAGTTTCGTATGCAAACGAAAAATATGAGTGAGTATTGTTGGAAGGAGGGTGCGGAAATGACGGAACAGGGTTTTTTTTTAATGCTTATTTTAAGGATCGTTTTCAACTTATTTGCGGACACACAATAATTTTTTCTCTTCCATGGCTACAGTCGCGATTATGAACGCAACCAAATTATTTGGGGTGAATTTCATCTTGATCGGGGCGGTTTGCATGTATTTTTCGTGAATTGCATCCGCCCCTTGTGTTTACAATGCCACAGCTTTGAAGTGATCCTTTCATGGTTCTTCGCCTTCTTGTCCTTATAGCGAGTAAAAGATAAACAAATTTTAAATTGTGGACAAAGCATTGCGTGCCGTAACAAAGCATGAACAAATATCAAAACACAAACTCTTTTGATGTTGTGAAAAAACCGCCTCCAGCAGACAAAACGCACGAATCGCGAACGAAACGCGAAAAACTCACGAAAAACCTCTACACACTATTCACGAGAAAGACGCGAAATACGCGAAACGCGATAAGTCTGTAGCCGGCTTTAGAGCACAGCCAGTTCTGGCGACATCATATTACTTACAGGTCCTAATACCTCTGCTTATGCTGTTGGCCGCGGAGATACTCAAACCCTTTTAACAGCCCTAACTGGGCTCCTCGGGTATATTTTCCTCTGTCCAAATTGTCCATATAATTTTGTATAGTATTTCCTCGACAATGTTCCCACCGTTTTTCAGAAGTTCAAATAGTATTTCGTCAATTCCCGACGCATTGTTTAGTTTCTGGTCTAGGGCTGCTTTGATTTCGTCTAGTGTGGGTAGTGTCGAGGATGGTTCTTCTTCGTCAGTTGGGAACTTCAGTTGAGATGTTGTCGGTCGCAATCGGTGCTGATGGAGTGGGATTGAGAAGTTAATCGAAGTAGGAAGCCCATCTCCTTTTAATTTCTTGTGTGTCGCTGATGTTGCCAACTAAAGCCTGTTCCTACGATCGTCAGTAACGTTCTAACTGAAACTTTAACTGACAGATGCTCATACGGATCTTACAGTCAAAGTTCTGGTTGAATTTTAACTGAAGGTCGTAATAACGGCCCTTAGTCTTTTTTTTAGGTATTTTACTCGTTTATGGCTACCTACTTTCGAATGAATGTTTCCAATCCTTAGCTTGGATAGTATCCAGTCACCGAGACATTTCTATTTCACACCTAACTTGATGAGATATTAAAGCCATAAAATCGCCCGTGAATAAACTAAACAGAAGGGCTCTAGCTCGGATTTTAGCTACCAATTCGAATGTTGACCGAACTGGACCCATTTTCCTTACCGTCTAAAAATATTTGAATGTTCTAACACCTTATTGTTTGTTTACATTTCAGGATCAAGCGATTGATGCGAAAATATTGCGAAGAGGCTGCTGGACACGGTGATATTGTTCAGAATGTTCGAACGCCACCTAAAAAAATTCTGGTCATATTAAATCCAGCGGCTAATAAAAGATCTGCCGAGAAAACTGTAAACAAATTCGAATTTATCTTATGACTTCCGCTTACAGTTTCCTTACCGTTTCAGTTTGAAAAGTACTGCGAACCAATTCTACACGTAGCCGGACTATTAGTCGATGTGGTCAAAACAGATTCCGAGGGTCACGCCTTGCGCTACATCGAAGAGTTAGATCGACTGCCCGATGCAATTCTGGTCGCAGGTGGCGATGGAACGCTTTCCGAAGCAGTCACAGGTCTGCTACGACGTAGACGTAATGAAAAGTGTCCAATCGGTATCATACCGGTTGGCCGAACAAATTCGGTCGCTACAAAACTGTACAATATCTCGCTCGACTCGGACGGACTGGAAGAAGTTCGTGGTCTTGCAAACGCGGCGATATCGGTAGTTCGCGGAAAAACAATAAAAAAGGACGTAATGGAAATTCAAGTACTTCCCAACGATGTCGACGAAGCACTGCCAAAGCCAATATTTGCTGTCGGCTCATTACAATGGGGTGCATATCGAGACGCACATTCCCTTCAAGACAAATACTGGTACGTTGGACCATTCCGAGACTATGCAGCGTCGCTTTTTAACGCGTTCGGCAACAAATTAACGTGGAGCTGTAAAGCACAAGTCAAGTACACGGCGCCATGTTCTGGCTGCCGAAATTGTTACGTTAAAGAAATCGAACCGTATCAAATTACATCGGGCCGATGGTGGACACGATTCATACCACGTTTCAAGTTAGGCCAGGCCAGTGCACAAGTGACGGCGGACTATTCGAAAATTATCAATGAAAATTGCGCAACAGTTGTCCAGACCGAAGTTAATCCAACCGAAATAATACTAACGACCGACACGGAGGATGCGAAAGACGATCGCGAAACAATGCCCAGCTTAAAAATTAACGTAGGCGATAAAGTTCCCGGCGGATTTGATTTCATTACGAAAAGTTGGAATCGAATTCGAACGCACGAAGTCGATACGAAGGAGACGATTTTAGCAAGAACGGTCGAACTAATCCCGGAAAATATTAGCTCGGAAAGCAAAGAGGTTTTCTATTCGATTGATAATGAACCGTACGAAGTGCGACCCGTCAAGGTTAGTTTAGTTCCGAAAGCAATAGATGTGTACACGTTGTAGTAGTAGAGTAATAAAAATGTTTAACAGTGAAGCCTTCATTTTGCTAGTTGTTGCAGATTGCGCTCGACCCCTCAAATTATTTAGAGCATAAGTTCAATATTTTTGAATCGAGCTTCAAAGTGCTTCATACAAAAAAACGTCGTCTCCAGTATTTACATCTCTATGGTTCTATCCCGTAAATGTCCACGTTCCTTTAGGAGGTAAATCTTATGCCGGTTTTCCACCAAACGAACAAAACAAAAACTCGTGTCGAAAAAAATAAGCCTTTAATGAAAACTCAGTTTTGTTTTTTTCGACACGAGGTTTTGTTTTGTCCGTTTGCTGGAAAACCGGCATTACAACCGAGCCAAGTCAGACGAACTTCTATACAAGACCCGGGGAAACGTCTCCAGTATCATGGCGATCAGTACAGGTGACTGGCCAATTGGGGATCATGCAGCCAAATTGGGCATTCCGTTCAATGTACACTGCCGCAGCTGCCAGGACACTAATGAGCGGGAGTTGCGCGTTCACTTCCTTTGCGTGTGTCCGGCTTTGGCTAGACCCCGCAAGCGAGCACTAGGCAAACCCTTCTACGGGGACCTGATGGATATTTCGGGGAAGAAAATTGGAGAGTTATTACTTTTCCTTAATGGCACCGGGGTGTTATAACGATCAATTTTTCAGGTCGGTCGGTCGTCGGTCTTTACGATTGGACCTGCGAACCTGTAAACAGATGTAGGGATCGTCCCCAGGCTCATATCAAGCACATGGTTACACGCTATAGAAATCACTTTGATTCCACACTATAAACAGCGACGTGGTCGTTGACATAAAAGGGACAGGAACAAAAATATATTGAAACTCCTGCTTGTAAATTGTTCTACTAATATTGCAAACATAAACGTAGAATGGTTTAAAAATCAACAAAAGATAAAATACTTATACAAAACAAACCCTAAGCACTCTCCGGTCCTCCGGGCACGTTATCTTCGGAAATCAAACGCATAGCCCACGCCGATGTCGTCGGTCCAAGCCACAGACACGCTAACACTAAGACCTCGAAGAGTCCCAAAAGAATGCCGGCACAAACATCTAAAATGTGATGCCTGTACATCAGGAGCCTGGACAGTGCAACGCTCAAAGCCCAGGCAAACATCGGCGGCCACAATAGCCACGACAACGGCTCTAAAATCGTGAAGAAGCCCAAAATGAAGAACGCCCGCGAAGCATGACCGGACGGAAAGCTGAACTTGTCCGGCCCAATCGAGAAAATATCGTCGTTAAATGCCGGACGTCGTCTCCTCGTTGCCGCCTTAATCACAGCGACCAGAACAATATCGAGCAGCAGTCCGATCATCATGTTCACCTGCATCTCGTACAGATCCTTGTTGTTTGCGACCCAGCAAAAGGCCAACCATCCCGCCAGCCAGACGACACCGTGACACGAATATTCCAGAAATTGACAGTGCGTCCGAAACGATCGAAACGGCATGAAGTTCAGCAGCGACGAGACCAAGTGCTTCGTAAGTTTCACATCCCATTCGAGGATTTTTTGAATGGCTGGCGGTACATTGCGTTTTTCATCTTCCAAACGGGTTTTCGGATTTACCTACGACCGACAGAGAAACGACGTTATGAAAATCTTTCGAATTAATTCGCTGAGTAATAGTTACCGATGTCATAGCGACGTGGAAAAAATTTTTCTTCGGTGAAAATGGACTCGGATTACAAAGTTTACTTTGTAGATACCCCGGAAGAATGACCGGGTGACGAATCAGCTGCATTTGACAGCGCAAATGCTTCAACAACACGACGTACTTTGATTTTAGTGTGACCAGATGAGAGTTGAATGTGTTCGAGTCTACAAAAAAGATTAGGCTCTTTGTGGGACTTCCCCGTCTGAAATTTATTTCGAAAATTCAAATATGACCCCTTATATGTACCAGTGACTGGGGATCTTTGGGTTACAGTAATTTGCTTGGACTCTGAGCCTAATGTCAGCATACATGCATGAGTATGTTGACTAGGTGAACATTTTTCCAGTTCATTGAGCTGAGTGACAGCATTTTCACCAGTTCTCTAAGCTGGGAAAGTGCCCAAATGGTGCCCAAATGGGGATTTCTTCTACAACTCTCGAGTTGGAAGGAACCGCCCATTTTGCATGAAGGGACTAAATCTATTATTATTAAAAAATCAAAGTATTTAAACGATCGGTAGGTAATTTGCGGTCCAGTCCAAACTAGTGGCTGAAAATTCGGCAGGAGATGGCTGGTGTCCGGTCTAGACCACTAAATTCTAGGTCAAACGATTCTGCAGCGACGTACGCTGGTTGAAAAATTGTAGGAGTTCTTTCCCAGATCGCGAAAATCAAACCGTTCGCTCACCCTTCCTTAAGCCTAAACCTTCTTCAAAACTATCGCGATGTGACCCCAAAACAAACGGTTTTGGCTTTCATAATTGTTTGCCGATTTAGCGGTAGAAATTATAGCATCTAATTTGTCAATATTTTATTTTCAAAAATACCATTTTTTTCCAACAAGAGTAAATAATTGCTTTTTTTCAAAACATTTCAAATCTTAAAACCGCGAAAAAGTGTCGTCTATCCACTCACAAGCACACTTCTATAGTATGACAGTTCGCCTTTCACATACGTTTCGATATTCGAGTATCGTTTATGGGCGCAGTTGTGCTGTTGCAGCAGATTGTGCAGTCGTTCATCATTCGTGCTAGTTACACTTCTCGTGTTGTTTGTCGGTCGATCTTTTCGTTTTATTTTTTATATTCTGTGCTCATATCGTCTACAACCCGATCCGTCGTATTGCTTTTGCACTACGCAAAATTCTTCGCCCATTGTTTTGTGATGTTTTCAATTCTGCGAGCCGCCTAAATGTACGAAAAGTAACTTGGCCGCGTAATCCCGTTGTTTTTTTTTTGTCTCAAGTGCTTTGTGAAAGTGCCCGGATGCCATGAATAAGGAAATTCACCACGAAGGTTGGCTTATCAAGTCGCCTCCGTCGAAACGAATTTTGCGAGCTGTGAGTCATTTTCACTTTGTACTCTTATTTTTCCGCCTTGTTACCCTCCCCGTTTACATTTTCGTGTTTTCTGTTCGATTTTCGTTAGAATCCCGGTACTGAGGTTGTCGCCGCAGGTTTTTTTTCTAGGTGCTCCCAATTACAATCAGGGGAAAAATTTCGATAGAGTACCAACAAGAACAAGTGCAGGATGGCCCGAATGACCGGATGCGGGCAAAACACCCAACACTCGGAAAGTCTGCGTAAACATTTTCGGTTCAGTGTCAAATGGCTGGCTGCTTGAGGTTCTCTTGCGAACTCCCGTGTATCTTCTGGAGACGACGAGTTGTTTACAGTTTCGCTGCCACCAACAATTAGTTAGTCATCTGGTTTTCGACTGGTTCTCAAGGACTTGGCGGTATAATTTATAGCTTCGAGTGGATTTGAGAGCATCCCACATTCCAAAATCGAGATAACACAATTCCGGTAAGGGTAGTGGCTTATCGCCTCGGGGAGTAGACGAATCGGAACGTTCTTGTGATAAGCCTATTGAAGCTTATATCGTCTGGACTTGACTTTTTCCTGTTCATTTCGATTGTTTTCTAGTCGTCGTCGTTGCAAATTGAATGTTTAATCGTTCAATCGATGGAACCTTGATTGTGCGACGACGAGAATTAGAAGCAAGCGATAAGCTCGCAACGCCGTTTCAGTTTTGCTTGGACGATTGCTTGATCGATCACTTGATCAGTCACCACCTAACGGGATCGCGACTGTTATGCCTCTGGCTTGGAACAATCATGACTTGATCTGGGTTTGTTGTTGGAGTTTTTGTTTTATTTACGCTGATAAAGTTTTCTTTAGCCGGGAGCGTTTTATGTATATATTTTTTTATCTGCAGTTGCACTGGAGAATTAATTTGCCAGCGACAAGAAAAGCATACCGTCGCAGAGAAATTGAACAAAACTATTTTAAAACCATCACTGCGTTCATACGAGCACAGTACTTCTATCAATTTCTAAATTTCACTGTGCATTTTGAGTGCGAGCACATCGCTACTTTAAATCGCACAATCGATTCACATAAACGCAGGTCAGGGACCCCAAAATAATTCGGACACGCAGTAATTGGGGCATGGTTTCAGAGGTGTACGCAGAATTATGTTTTGGGGTGGGTCACAAGATAGATGAACTAGCGCGACCGATGAGTCAATTGTTAAAAAATCAAGACAGTGGCAAGGTATTTAATTCGGAAGTAGAACGATGAACATTTATCTTAGGTACCATTGTTAATTTTTTAAATTTTGCATATGCTGCTGAGGCTCGTCAGATGATTAAAGAAACTTATGACAAGTCTTCTATTAGCGAATCAACGTGTTTCGAATGGTTTCATCGGTTCAAAATGAGTGATTTCGGCGTAGAAGACAAGATGATGCCTTCTGGCCGACCAAAAAATTTCGAAGACGCAGAATTGGAAGCATTACTGGCCGAAGATGAACGACAATCGCAACAAAGTCTTGCGGTTTCATTGGACGTGACTCCACAAGTCACTGTACTTCGTCTGAAGGCCTTGGGAACGGTGGAAAACAAGGAAATTGGGTGCCGTAGGAAGCCAAGAGACGTCGAGCGGCGTTTTTTCACGTGCTGAACAGCTGCTCCAACGGCAGAACAAGAAAGGTTTTTGCAACGAATTGTGACCGGGGATGAAAGTGGATAAACAACGACAACCCGAAGCGTCAAAAACCGTGGGTATATCCTGGCCATGCATCAACATGGACGGCAAAGCCAAATATCCATGGTTCCAAGCTCATGCAATGTTTTTTGGAGAGGTCAGCTCAGCGTGGTGTATTTTCAGATAGTGCAACCATCACAGTACCTCTTTATCGAAGACAACTAATGCGTTTGAGGCGAACATAGAAAGAAAAACGGCCGCGCAATATGAGCAGAGACACGACAAAGTAATTTTGCTGCACAAAAACGCTCGGCCACATGTTGCTCAGTTGTGAAAACCTACCTGGAAACACTGAAATGGGAGGTCCTACCCCACCTACTGACATCCCTCCTTCCGACTACCACCTTATCCGATCGATGGCGGATGTATTGGACGAAAAGCGCATCCGTTTTTTTGAATATGTCAAAAAATTGGGCCGACTCAAGGATCGCCTCAAAGAACGAGGAGTTTTTCCGACGCGGAATTTATATGCTGCCAAAAAGATGGAAAAAGGTTGTGGCTAGCGATGGAGAATATTTAAAAATAATAATAATGCAATCAATTTCCCACAATAAAGGCTCAAAGTTTGACAAAAATTCCGGGAACTTATTTGTACACCTAATATTTTTTCAATATCTATTAACGCTAGCCCAGTCAAACGCTCCTCATCCATTTTAGCTCTTAGCCATTTTTTTTAGTCAAAAGCGGAACACTTCTCTCTGCGGTGGCGACACTAACGGGCAGAGGAGCCAGAATTCTGAGAAGCAATTGATTATCTGGGTATATATCCATGCCACATCTATCAAGAACTTCCACAACGGTTTCAGGCTTACTTTCATTCTCATTTAGCTCTCTCATCCATTTCTGCATCCATAAAACGTACTCGTAGTCCACTGATCTTACAGAAAAATCAATCAGTTTTTTTTATATATAAAACTCTGCTTAGATTCTGATTCGCGTAGAAGAAAGAATATGTAGAATGCTAGCAGGTCACATAAGAACCTCATTCTTAAATCTTAAACTACTGCGTCGAACAAGGGATTATAGATGGGTTTGAGAAAGTAGTCTTCAAGTAAGGTTGTGGGTGGATTTTCGTGAGTCTGACGAGAAATTATGCGAGGCATCTAACAAATCTACTTTAAGTTCATCTGCAAAAACTTGAACTTCAGTAAAAAAAAAAATTTAAAAACGACATTTTCAAAACGCTTTCTTTCTAAGGCCTTTTTATACCTGCTCCATTAAAAGGAGCAAAAGGGTATGGGAGGAACACATAAAATGCCCACACTGGGCCACACTGCCCAGACTGAGACAAGCCAAAAAATTCATAGCGAACCACTCAACTAAAACAAGAAAACAGCTTCTACAGTTTTAGTTTTAGTTTTTTAGAAATAACCAGAATACTCACAGTTCATTCGCGCTTGAAAGATCATTTTAAAAGAATAGGAATCATAACTGATAACCTTTGCAGGTTCTGCCTACTGTAGGCGGAAACCTCTGAACACATTTTGTGTTGCTGTGAGGCAGTCGCATCTCAGCGCCACAAGTGTTTCGGAGAACACTTTGTGGACCATAGTACCATTGGAAAAATAGACCTACACCAACTAGATCAATTTTTGAGACAAATAATACTGAGTGAGGACCTCTAGGTTGAAACTGGAGAAAGATCTATGAGGTATAGCACAATAGACCAATGGTCGCAGTGCTTGGAGGAATCCCTTCGCCTCCAATGAAATCTAATCTAAAGCCATCGATTCCGAAGCTTTCTTCAAATCAAGTGATGGCTTTTGGTGGTACCTGCTGAACGAAGATGTGGTTCACGAAATAATAGAATGAAGGACGAACGTTAGATGCGTATTTTATTTCAAACTTTATACATCAAGTACCTCTAGCAAGTCATTAATATAAAGAATAAAAAGTAGTTGACCTAATATTGATCCCTGAGGCACACCACTCACAATTGGAAAGGATGCTGATAGAACATCAGACACCCGAACGTGCTGCCGCCTATCACGAAGGAAACTATGTAGTAGCGAAACTCAGTCTGTCTAGATCAAAGTAGTAGGTCCAGGCCCGTGCGCAGGATTGTATGACGGGGGGGGGGGGGAAGCAAGTTCCCACCATACTGAATGTGATGACCTAAAAAAAAAGGTCTTCACTTCCCAATAAAAAAAGGCCGATGGGGGGGGGGGGGGGGGATTTGTGGCCATGTGGGTTCCTTACATCGTTCCTCCGTTTTTATTGCTTTGTTCGCACGCGAACTAGTTCGTTTTTTTAGTTCATTCATAGTTCAACTTGAGGTGGATAGATGATGAGCAAAAAAAAAATGGTCTGTAAATCTAGAAGATGATGGTCAAAAAAAGGGTTAGTCTATCTAGAAGACGATGACAAAGAGAAGGTCGATAAAAATTTTTGTCACGTGTCGAATGGAACTGCAGTTCACCAAAAGGAGTGAGTTACTCCACTCACTCACTTCAATGAAGTGTTCTTTTGGAACAGTTCACTCGTGAACGACCCATCTTTAATTGAAATACGAGTCCGAGGGAATCCCAAACAGAATACTTGAAAAGTTCAGGAGTTTTGCGCGTTCGGTGTTTTGGATTGGAAGCAAGCTACTCCTGCTCCACTACTACCCACTGGCTAGGATAATCAAATCCCGACCTACTTCTCTATTATTCAACTTGCAGATAATTCTCTCGCGTAGAGACTACGTCCCATTTTAATTCGGATTCTTCCTAGAGCCGTCGGTTCTCATCGATAGACGTCTGCAGCGAACGTGACTGCAACAAAAATTTCAGCAGTTTTTTTTCTTTGCGAGTTTTTAAGGACTTGTGTGTTGTGACGCCAGATCATCAGTTTGGTTTTGAGCACATAAGATCCGCTGAATGAGTGATGATCATTCTTGTATGTTTGTATGTATGGTTCAGAGAATTCTGGTTTAAAGAATGCTTTCTTTGTGGACCTAAGGTTTAGTTCTCGAATTCAACTGTTCTATTTCTCCCTTCAGACGTTTGCTAGATTTCCTGCCCGAAACAACATTTTCCATATCCCTTGCGCGGTAACACAGAATTGATACATCTGCGTAAAGCACGCAATTTTTTTAGCACCTAATTAAGTAACTAACATCGAAACTTATTTCTCAGCAGAGATGGAGAAAACGTTGGTTCACATTAAAACAAGGTGAAATACCAGGACAATTCTGTCTCGAATACTACACCGATCGAAATTGTCGAAAACTAAAAGGCGTCATCGATTTGGATCAGTGCGAACAGGTCGACTCTGGCCTACATCTCGAGCATCGAAAACATAAATTCCAATTTATGTTTGACATTAAAACACCACGACGAATATACTATTTAGCCGCCGACACCGAAAGTGCTATGCGCGATTGGGTCAATTGTATTTGTCAAGTGTGCAATTTACATGACTTTACAAAACAGCCCGGAGAACAGCAATGTAAGTGAACAAGCGCGCTGCCTAGTTGCGAATCTATTCCGAACACAATAGTTAAAATTGTTAGTAATTTCAGATTATAATCTCTGCGATAATAACACTCAGTCATCTCATGACACGGTTAATTCTTCGATATGCAGCGATAGTATAACCGAAATACATCCGGCAAAAAGCGAAAATTCTCAACATGAAATTTTACAAGAGTCAAGCGTTCCCGATCTAATCAGGCAAACTGAAATGATGGGACGAACTACATATCAGAATAACGACTTTCATTACGTAAATACAAACATTTCAAATCGCGAAACAATGACTAGCGACGCCATGGAACAGTATCGTGTTGCACAAGAAAATAAAAATTCAACGATAGAACGAACGCAAAGTTTGCGATCGAAACCGATTCCGAATAGCAGTAGTAACAATGAGATTTCATCACCGAGTCATGTTCGATCACAATCACTGGTCGAACAGGCGACAACGTCGAAAACAGTGACAAGTTCGACCGGTGTGATTAAAAAGATCCCGGAGAATTTAGTGTTGAGCGATACTACGGTTGAAGATTGTTTAGAACCATCGCCGGCGCTGAGTACGTGCTCTGGTCCGTACATTCCAATAAGCGAATGTTTTTCGGGCACTAAATTTATGGTTTGTGGTTCAATACGGTTTCTTTGCAAACGTATTTCTATTGTTTTTTTTCGCAGACCGACGATAATCCAACGACTCCATTAAACAATCTGGATCCGAAATTCTACGACAATCCACGCTCTCATAAGCACATTGGTCTTAATTTGACGATCAATCAATGCTATTCGCCGAAAATTTATAATTGTCCTGTAAGATTTAACATTTTATTAAAAACAATTCTAAGTTTAACAATTTCATATTTCTACAGCAGCAAGTTCGTCCCAGGAGTGGTCGTTCAAGTCCAACAGATTCCGAAAGTGTTTTTACCGATGACGAAGAATGTTCGCATTCGATTTCATTAAGGGAAAGTATTGGTAAGTATTCGCTTTTTTACGTTAGTATAATCGCAAATTAAAAAAAAAAAACAATTTAACAAATTCAGATCGAAATACTCGACCGTCGGATAGTTCTGTAGAAAATGAAGCAATCGTATTTTCGTACAAACAACGATTTTCGAAGATTCCCGGCGAAACTAAAGGTGCTGATGGTGCTACGATTGCAGACGGTCCCGAAAGCGTCGATAAATTGGTACGACGTCGAAATCATTTAGTGCTAAGCTCCACAAGTGAAGAAGACAAGTAAGTAGAATTGTTTTAATTACAAGAAAAAAAAATATATTTTGAAAATATTAAGAGGCAGCGTAAGACATGAACGTGTAAACAAATTCTTCAGCGTGTTTTGTTTATAAAATGACGCTGCAATGCCATACTTTTTTGCTATGTGTTAAACAGATTTATGGAAATTCATTGCCATTGCTATAAACATCTTCCCGTCAACGATTATGGAAACAAAAATTTGCTGATCATAACTAGACTCAAATAACCAGAATTTTTATCTTAAAACCTTTTTTCTATTGTTTTCTATTTTATTATGATATGCGATATCCGGTTTTAGGTTCATAAATAGTCTCTCACCTCTTAACGATGTTCGAGCATTTTTCCAATTTCTTCATTTATTTTTGTTGTCGAAGTAATAAGTTTCTTTGTTTTTAAGAAAAAAAACACGACTCGGTTTGCAAATTACGGAAACGTTTAAATAAACTTGCATATGATATAAGAAATTGGAATTCTTAACGCTGTTAGACTCTTCCACAATATGTGGACGTTAGTTCTACGACGGACTCGGGCTTGTATTCACAAGAAGAATTATCGTTATCGACTCTAATATAAAATGAATTAAGCGATATTTAGATTAGATTAGATCTGACAGTGCTGTAGAGATATTTACCACGTACGCCAGCCATTATACCTCTTAATAAAATAATGAAAACAATTATGCCATCAATGTTCCATATACAAGACTGGAAAGTACTGTGGTGCAAATTGACACCTTCTGTAATGAAAATAAATTACTACCGGTCCTGGTTCTTACCGACTGGGTCCCTACTAACGATAGGTTCCACAAGCGCTACAACGTCGAGTATGTAGCCCTGTATTGACAGAAAATTACAAGTGCATGACGAACCTGGTGGTTAATACGACAAAAGCCAAATTCACAGTACAGTTTAAAACTGACAATGTTGGAATTTAGAAGATGTCTTTTTATATAAATCATTCCAAGTGATGGAGACAAGGACTTTCATGAGATCAAATTTATTCCATGTTCCAGCTGAACTTCTGAAAGCCATGTCCTACACAGATTAATCTCGGACATATTAATGCAAGAAGTACTTCATGAAGATTGACGCAGGAGTATCATATATCCAATTTATAAAAAAAGGCGACAAACTCTGCTGTGAAAACTACCGAGGAATATTCCTGTTGTGTAGGTCTTATAAGATCTTGACGTCTAGAAAAGAGAATTAAGTCCTTTGCTGACAAAGTAATTGGTGAATACCAGGGCGGATTTAGAGCTGGACGATCGATCAAATATTCTCAGTTAGACAGGTGCATGAAAAATGCTGGGAATTTAACATTGATGTGCACCAAATATTTGCGGACTTCAAACAGGCATGCGACAGTATCGACAGGTGACCACCGAAACAGGTTCGGATAACGAAAATGACAATGACCGATTCTCTGTCACAAGTCAGAGTGGAAAATGATGTGACTTCCAGCTTTAGAACTGGCAACGGCCCTGGCACCAATGCTTTTCAATTTGACACTCGAATATGTTGTTCGGAAACTTCCCGTTGACGCCAAGGAGACACTATGCTCTAAGTCCACACAATTAGTGCCGACGACATAACAATACTTGCACGATACCTGGAGAATGCCAAAGAAATATTTGTAAAACTTAACTCAGTAGCAAGGAAACTCGGACTACATATTAACGAAAACAAATCATGACAAAAACTAGGAAAAACATGCCAATCAGAAAAAAAAATTACAGTAGGAGATTTCAACCAAGAAAATGGCATACATCTTTAATAATCCGGAAGTATCTATCCTTATAAAATTCAAAAAGCTACAAGGGGCTATGGGGTGGTCATGTGGAGCGGATGAATGACGGAAGAACCCCCAAACGCACTAAAGGTAAAAATTTATGGATAAAGATCAGTTGGAAAACCATGGAAGCGCTGGAAGGACTCTATTGGCGCAGACAGCAAATCACTGCTAAGATTCAAAAACTGGATGACTCGATCACAGAACCGAGAAGAGTTGAGGCGGCACATTCAGGATGCCAAGCATTATGACGTCTTTGCTTGTTAGATGAAAGTTATTGAAATATCCAGTGTAAATACAACTTAATGGCTACTCTACGTTCTTCGTGGTAGTTCGGTGGCGTGGCGGTCACTTTTCTTACAGAAAACCACAATTGAATGGCCGCTCATACGACGACACTTCCCATCACCAAACCTTGAATAAGTGGGGTGATGGTCTTTTTCCATTTTTCAAATTTTCTCAGCTGCTGAGAGCTGTGTAACTAATATTTCCTGTTTAATTCTTCTCTAAAATAAAGTGGTGTTACTAACACGAGTTGAACGTAAAAAATATATTTTTGGAAGTTTTGTGCGACTGGCAATGTCATTTACCCTCCAGAAAAATTGCAAAATATATTAATATAAATTTGCATATATAGTAAGCCTTGAAGATTTAACCATTCCTCTTGCTCGCCATTTACGATGATGGTATAAAAATACATTTACTTAACGGTTGTATATTTCGTTTCAGCCGAAACCGGGAAATTATTCAACTTTCCGACACGGAGAATACTTCTCCAGCGATTGGACCCAAAGATGCATCATCTGTAAGTATATTTTAATTTATTTTTCTCTTTGCTTTGTAGCGAAATTCTGTTTTATCTGTTTTCAACAACAATAAATAGTGCGTTGAAGAAAGCTATGACATTCCTCGTTCACACAATCTTCCATACTACAACATGAATCCCTTCAATCAGAGTCTGTCACCAACAAGCTGTAAAGATCTAATAAGATCATCAACACCTAATTTAAATTCGGATTTAGATCAAACATTTTCGCCAATCAGTAGTAAAACCTTACCACGGCCACATTTCTACTCGAATGCTGCACCATCGAAAACCGATGGAAATGTTTTTCGTTACGATTTTATCGAACAGGTTTGCGAAGAAATTCTATAAAAAAATTGAACATGAAATTTATCAAAGAGTCTTTTCAATTGTTAGCCGGACGCACCAGTTGTAAATCGAAGCTTAAAGCCAAAACTTAGCGTTGAAGAAAAAGTATCATTCGAGGAGAAGTCATCACCTATACGACCACCTTCTATCGATAGAAAATTGAAACCGTTGGCTTATAAGGTACCAAATTTTTTTTTCTTTTTGAGCGACTTTGTTTGTAATTGAACTTTCAATTAATGTACAGGAGACATCATCGCCTGTGAGTACAACTTCACTGCGTCGTACAGCAATGCCGAAATCGTTAGTGATGACATCCGAAACGGATTTCACTAATTATCATAAGGAGTTTGAGACACGGACTCTTCCGCGCCATACAACAACAACGCGTCACGTTCTATCCAATCCGGTTCTACGTAATAGCACAACAACGCTTCCGATACCGACGAAATCGAATTCTGCTCTTCAATATTTAGAATTAGATGTTAGTAATCCGCCGCCACGCATAAAAAATATCTACAGTAATTCGACGAATGCAGGAGATCATCCTAGTCATAGTTTGGACCTACAAACACGTACTCCTCTTCCCAGCGGAGTTGAATATAAATTCGTTGATTTCCTTAAGACCGAGGCATTTAAACGCGTCAAAGAGGATGCCGAGAAGAATCGAATGAAAGATTGAAAGTAAGACAATAGCATTTATTTTTTTTTTTGAATATTGTAGTGATTATTTTTCCGTGAGATTTAATAACTATTTTTAACAAGATTTATGAACATCAATTTTACAATTCATACGTCTTTGAACAACAGTTTATATCAAATTATTATTTTATTTTTAAATTAAGAGGATGCCTTAAGCACAAAATAATACCGAATACAATCCAGTTACTCAGTATTACAAATTTATAATTGTGTAAATATCATATTTAGTGAGGATTTTTTACTCAAAAGTTTCATTCAAAATTTTGTCGTATTGCCCAAATTCGTATTCGGAATATTTTGATGCTGTTTTATATATTTAAGTGCAATTAACAAAAAAATAATAATTAGATCCAAATAGAAAACAAATAAAATCCTTGTTGCAAGGAGCTAATAGAAAAATAACTTAGGAAATTAAATTTTATATTTTTAACATTACGAATTTAGTACAAAATTTAAATAGCTATGCTTCATGCATAATTAATATTCAATGTTTTATTACAGCAATATTTTTGCCAAGAAACAATTTTACACGGTAATGTTCGTTAGTTGCAATTATGCGTAAATTAATATTCGGCATTTATATCGTAATTTTCTAGCACGACATTTTATATTATATAAAAAAGTAATACCTAGCAACAAAAATGAGCAAATTTAATATCAGAAATATTTGGGACTTGCAAAAAGTTTCAACCGTTGAACGACAGATGGTGTTATCTTAACCTTTTTCCATCGGGCAATACTACAGCCAACTTTATCGCGAAGCTGCTTAATCTCCTTAAATTTACTGTTCGCTTTTTTTCCATCATCCTTTTTGCTCATGCGACGCACAAACAATCTCATTCCTCTTTAATTTTGGGTGTTTTGTGGCAATGAAAATGCGGAGTGTTTGTTCTGTACAACAGTTTTGATGTATTCGAAATATTTGTTCTAAATTCGCTTAAGGGGAGCGAACCCTTTATTGACGAACCATGCGCTCTGGTGGCAAATTTCGGAACAATATAAGAGAGACATAAAGTGGCAGTTGCATGTTATTTTCATACAAAATTGAAATTGAGCTTGAAAAAAAGGGTCCTACTACAAAATATTGCTTGAAGTGAACTTAAATTATTGTGGCCTACGTTCTTTTCAAATAATTTAATAATTGAGAGATAGAACCGTGTGCTCTGGCGGCAAAAATTGAAAGTGGTAGACCGATATTTAATCCGACATGTAAGCAGCGATAAAAAAGCGATGGGCCAAGTTCGGTATCGTTCATTCTTTTCGAACAGTACACCCAATTCAAGCACTATGTATACGCTTCCTAAACTTGTTTCCATAAACTGATTTTTTTTTGTTTCTTTTAAATGGTTTATAGCAAAGTGCAGCTAATTTGTAATTTAATATCATGTTATTATATGAAAAACTTTTACTTTAAAAAAAAATTTAAACGAACATTGCCGATAAACTTGTACTAAAAATTCGTAGGTATATCAAAACAATTAGTATATATTAAATGAAACTATAATTACAACTACATACCTGTATAAGCATTTAATATCAATAATTTATTCCTGGTGAGCATGAGAGTTGGGTTTTTTTTTCCGAGAACTTGTGATTCGTAGTCAGCATTTTAGAGTTCTTAACGCTCACCTTGCCTAAATTATTTAAAACTGTTTGTACACACATAAAACAAATTAGAGCCATATGTCATGTGGCATTGCTTTTAATAAATGTAAATTATATATAACTTTACAATAGGCTAATCTCATCATATCATAAATATACCTACTATCCGATTATTGGTAAGCCGAGATAAAACTCTCTTTTTGTGTACAAATTTTGTTTGTAACACTTCTTCATTTGAGTAATGTGCGCTGGATAAATATGTAGTTTTTCGGTCATACTAAAACCTGGAACATTAACAATATTAACTACTTAATGCCTGATCCAATTTAAGAGTTTAATTAAATCCCTAAGCCCTAGCCCGACGAAGATTCACGCTACGCGCCTCTGCTATCTATCTATCTATCGGAAGCTTGAAACCCTTTAAGCTACGTGAACTTGTTTCCTTTTTACAATAATCGGTTTAATTATAAATGTGAAATTTTCTTATAAAGTGGTTACTGCTTCTCTTTCCGGATTAAAAAAAAATGGAATCAAGTAAACAAATTGAAGTGATCCATTCATCCACTTCGATTTCATTTTCTTTTCTCTATAAAACCAAAATATCGATCGCATGGAAGAAAACTATTTACAACTTGCGTAGCCTTGTTCTAAATTAAATGGATGTTAGCGTTTGAATAATTGAAAAAAAAAAATCCAGGAGTAGCTAGAAAATGCTCCTCAAATCACTTCTTTAGCCAAAATAAATCTGCTTGTTTTTGGGTATTTCTCGCACCAAAGAGATGCAATATTAAAATTAATTCTAATGTGCGAAACAGCTAAATTTTTAGAAAATTTTGCTTTGAAGTTGTTTTTTTTTGACGCGCGCTACGCTCCAACTACCTTCCGCGCAGCCCTGCGGGGCTCAGGAACTAAAACTCCCTTTTCTCGTTCAGTTTGGCTGACGAGCGCTACGCTCCAACCACCTTTCGTGCAGCCCTGCGTGGCTGAAGGGATTTAAACTCCCTTTTTCGCGTTTATGTGTGACGAGAAACATCAAACGGAACATGGCGGTTCAAATAAAATGTACTGGTTGAGCAATACTAGAAATCTAAATCGTTTTTTTTTTTTTGTAGTTATAGGTTAAAAATTCCAAATATTTTTGCTGATCACAAACGGAAACATATCAAAGTTTAGTTTATAAAGTGTTTCAAAAATACGAAAAATGTTTTTCATCCCTTTTTCGCTTGTGCTCGGTTCTAAAAATTTACCAAAACTTCTTACTGACTTATTAGGGGTTAACGGGTTCGTCTACCAATGAATGAAAACAGAATGTTCATGTTCCTCTCTGCATAAATGAAAAAGAGAATTTGTGATGAAAAGGTTTACCAATAAATCGGCGGTATATTTAAAAAAAAAAACACAACTTTCATTTTCTGTAACAAATCATTAAAATTACTTACAGTAATTATTTGAGGCCATTATTGACAATTCGTCAATTTCTGCTATTTTTATATTATATATTTGTATTTAAATCGAAAGTAAAATATATGTAGCAATAAAAACTATTTTCAAAATGTAGAGATCATTTTTTAATTTTAATATGTATAAAATTATGCCTAGTTCTAATTATTTTCAGAATTAAAATGCAGGGCTCTACCAAAGTCTATGGCTATTTAAGTTGGCCAGTTGATCATGACAGTAATAATGAAGAGATAAGAATCTATACTAACCCAACTAAAAATGCATTATTTTATTTATTTTTTATATTTTTATTGCCCTCTTTTCTGTTCTCTTCCGGCCAGCTTAATGTTTTTTTTTTTTTATTTTGTCTACTCGCCGATCTGTCTATCGATGCATTGTTATTATCGACAATGGACCGTTTCGTTGTTCGTTACAAATTCCGTTAATCTGTAGGCACACGATGAGATCATGTGTACAAAGAACTAAACGAAGTTCATATTGATGGTCACGACTTATGAATCAGGTTGCCAGCAGTTACAATTACTGTTGAAAAGAAAAAGCTCGATTTGTCGTTTAGATTAAATGTGGTGAACATTTCAATTCAATTTACGTGAATTTTTTTTTGTAGAATAGAAGAAATAAAAGAGATTGCAACGTGACAGGCATTGAGATTCAAAAACAACTTTCACAACTTTCAGGAAATATATGGAGGCGAAAAATCGAGAAGGAAATTCGGGTAGTAAATATTGCCATTAACCACCAGTGCTACGGTATGACCCATCAGAAGTCATGAAATGAGCAAGAAGGAGTTTAGTCGGGGTAATGAATCAGTTTTCACTGAAATAGTACTGATATAAAGCTCACTACAGAAGAAACGTGTTGGGACACCTCAGGAAAAAAGGTAATCCCAAGTGTTAATGTTTGCTAGATCAAAGAATTCTTTGCAAAACTTGGGGCTAGCAAATTAACGTTTTCAACTGAATCAACGACTGAGTGGTAGAATCAGAGCGTTTTTGCTTTGGCCCGAAAGATTTAGAACGAGTTTTTACTTACGGTCAAATTTGATACGTGTTAGGCCCGTTCCTACGATCGTCAGTTAAATTGGAACTTTAACTGCAGGTTTTGTATGGAAATTTGTCAGTTAAAGTTCCAGTTAGAACGTATCTGACGATCGTATCGTATGGTATAAGGGGTGGTGATGCTATCATCCTCTTTCACTTGATGTTTTTGTTTGCCCATCGTGCTCTTCGTTTGAGTGTAAAACTCCTGGAAACCTAGAACCATTTATTAGATTTTATAAAATTTGCTATGTTGCATAGCTTTCCCTTATCGATATCGCCGTGGTTCCGTCCTTTCGTTCTGGGTAACCGCAGCTACGACAGAGATCATTTGCCTTTGCTTCCAGTCGTCTAGCGTGTCTACCGAACAGGCAGTGCCCTGTCAGCACTCCGGTTAGTCAACTTGCATCCTTCCTGCTCAGGGTATAGGGGGGCCAAAGGCTAAAGAGGCCAAAGAGCTCTTGATATTGATCATGAAGTTAGGTTTGACCATCTATTGCCTGCCCACAGCCAGCATAGTGAGTCGATAGACTGATCTGTGGATGCGATGGGAATAGTAATATTCTGGTCAACCAGTAGTTAGCTTAGGCTGGACCCTGAGAGTGTCTAATTAGTTTTGATCGTGTTGTGTTCGAGCTAAGGGCCTTAATGGCTGTCAATGCAAATAGTGATGTCTTCTGTTCCATTCACCTTTGATTCGATAATTTTGCATGCCCGGAATACACTGGCATGGTCCGGCAGACTGAAATACTCGTAAATATCGATTTCCTATGAGAATACCCCCGCACCTGTACCAGAAATCATTTTCGATTGAATTTTAAATGGGACACACTACTCTTGAGTGAGCCAGGACTCTTGGATGACAGGCCTTGAATTACCTTGAATATTGGTCAAATCTACTATAAAGCCAATTAGAATTATGCAGGCGCGATCGCTTGGTAGTGGGATTTTTAGAAAAACATAATTGAGCCATAAATTTAAGATTATAAATTTCGTTTAACAGGTAACCATGAAAGAAGAGAGTCTCAGATTTTTCACTATCATTGAGCCGTCCATTTTGTTTTTAAATCGACATGCTTAAGGCCCCATGAGTCCGGTATGACACTTCTTTATCCCAGTTAGATTTTTCTTTCTTGAGAGGATTTTAATCGATTGAAATCGTTTTTCGTTCGTCTAATTTGGCGTGGACAATACATCTGCATCGTTCGCAGTCTATCAGCGAACTAATCTTGATTTTACAGAAGAAAAAAAATAGTGTAATAGGTTTTCAAATTATTTGAAACACATAACTATTAAAAATCAATAATTTTTTCATTGATTTATCTTCTAGAAATACCAATTAATTATATTATCTATGATACTTTTCAATGAAATGCGGTCTTATGTAATTCTTGCCATGAAAACCGTGAAAAATTGCTTCAGTTTGACTTCATATATTGTTAACAAAAATTACAATTTTTTAAAATTTGATTTATACAGGACCTTCTTTAAGATTTTCTCTAGCATTATATTAATGAAAATGACATAGGTAATATGCGTTTAAAAAACTCGAATTTACGCATTTTAAAAAATGTTCAAGGGTTGTTGTTCTAATAGCATTTTTGTCAAATACAGTTTTGAATTTTTTCTCTATGGACGATCTAGTTTACATACCAGCTAAAAAAGTAGTGTAATTTTATTTTGTTTTTTTGTTGCCATTAACGTAAAATCTTGGCAAGAAAGCAATCATAAATCATCAAAATCGCATTTAACGTGCACATGGAGCCGGGCTTGCGTTTTAACATGTTTAAAAATATTCATGCCAACTTTCGGGAAAATTTACTTGTATGTATTTATTAAGAGTGTGAAGAAACAATTGCATCAATAGATTCTCAGAAAGTCACAAAAAATATATTTTTTAAAATAGTCCTATTCCACTTTAAAAAAAGGCTCATTTTACCTGTCGTCGAGAAAATCATTGTTGGAAAAAAAGAGATTACACTCCTCGAACCAATCACATGCGTTGGGACTTCGAGTTTGGTTTGGCTTCATGTCTTATGACTCCACACTACATTCTCGCCGAGAGAATGCGAGTACTTCTAAGTACGAGATTGTTGACAAGACGCTCGTCTCGCAACGCCTCGCCCAACCTTCTGGACTTTCGGACGGTACTGTACTTTACAATTCAAATTTTATTATTCCTTTTATTTATTTTCAACATGATGATATTGCTCTGTACGAGTAAATAAATACGCCAGGCGTCAGGCGTTACAGCGAGTGTGTATAAAGGGAATACACTCATCATATGGCGTTTAGGATGAATGTTTCGCCGACTATGTGAAACCAATTTTGTCAACAAAATTCCAAACAATACTGAAAAATTGGAAAAATCATCTATTCAACGAATAAAACAAACAGTAGCAATGTTTATTTAAGTTTATATAATTTCTTTATTGAATTACGCAAATGAATATAATTTCAATTAAATATGCCATTGAAATCATAAAAAAATTGTTCTCTCAAGGTGGAGAGAGTGTGACTGCAACAATCATACAGTAAAACTACAAAATTCAGTATTGATTAAGAATTACATAAATGTACCTTTGAAAACTAATTACAATTAGTTAATTAGGAAAAAACAACAACCATAAAATTAGAGTTAAATGCAAACCAAGTCTGTTTCCTTATAGCATATAATCTTTCAAATGGTTGAAGACTGGTGTGCTGAAAGAACAAATGATTTAGCGTAGTAAGAATTTTTTATTTTGAATTTTTATTTTTTTAAAATTCTTTCTTCTTTTACTATCCCGTACGTTTGAAGATATTTGTGCGGACATTAATAAATTGCGAATTAAAATAAAAAAAACAACAACAATACGAAAAAAATCGGTTTTCTATTTTATACAATAATAATAACTTTTTTTTTTGGTTTAAACTACAAGATACCGAGTATTGTAAAAGCTACTGTGCACCAAGTTATATATTTCGTTAAAAATAAAATTGATATTATTATTGCCAATTTCGTCTACATTTGAATATATATATTTAATTTAATTTTTTATTGCACTATAAATTACTTGTGCTCATGAAAAGCATCTTTTTGCTTTTATTTGTTTTAAGCAGTGAACGCGATATCAATATAATTTCTATGTTCTGTAAATAGTACAGCTTGTATTTATTTTCTGAAAGAAAGAATAATTGAAATTGTTTTGTTTTTATTTTGTAAATGTTTGTATATAAACGGAATATTAGTGATTCTCGAAAAAAAGTGTTTTAATTAAGACCTGTCCTACATAATTAATTTGAATATTTCGAAACTTGATTAGTATTTTTTTTTGTATATCTATATATAGAGTGCTTTTTAAGGATGCTATTTGGAGGGTCTTAGAATATTTAGTAAAAAGCCAATTGTTAAAATCGCTCGCAGCGCAAATAAATTAGCAGAAAACTTCTTACAAAAAGAAAAAAACTAAATAAAAATTAACAAAAGCTTTACAAAAACATACAACAGGTCTTAAAAAAAATTTCGTATATATCATTTCTGTGGTATGTACAAAATATTAAAAATAAATCGTTTCTTTGGCGTTTTGTTGACATTATTATCATCTCTGTTCAATCATCAAATTAATTTTGACTAGTTTTTACTTTAAACTGTTCGAAAAAAAAAAATTAAACCAAAAATCATTGATCTACCAAAGTTTATTATGATAAAATTTTAAATCATAATATCCTTGATCTGTAAAACCGTCACCACCAGATCCAGCGGAAGACGCAACTGAAGCAGTATCGTTATTATCGTGAGACGGTAAACCGGCAGCCTTATCATCAATCGGACGGTTAATTTTCGAAATGGTAAAATTTTCGGCTGGTAGCTTCTGATCGAAATCCATTTTATTTGTTGGTGATACGGCAATTCCGACATTATACGAAATATTTTTAAGTCCTGTATGTTGTTTCGAAAGTGGAAAAAATGTTGGCTTCTTGATATGTTGCGGTTCGATAAGTTCTTCGTGAACGGGTTCGTTTTCGTCGGCATCGTGATAATCGTTTTTAGTTTGTTCGTCGTGATGATTATGACCATTACTTATATCGTTATGATGTTTCGGAACTTCATGTTTGTAATCGTCATGATGTTTCGGTATTTCATGTTTGTAATTGTCTTCCGGTTCATTGATTTGAAGATTTTCAATGTTAATATTTAGTGTGTCGAATTCGTTATGAACGGGATGGTATGGTTCAGAAACGAACGTCGTTCCATCCGGAAAGCCGCTAGAATTGTTCATTGTGATTGACTTTTGTGCTATACTTATTAAGATTTCTTGAGTTTTAAATTTTATGAACATTTACCACCTTTATGAACGAATGAAAATGTAAGACGGTGTTTTTTTTCCAAGAAAACTTGATTTAGTATTGTTTGGTAAATCTGAAAGTCTAGTATTTCTCTCTAGTTATGTAACATATCTTGGCTATACAAAATTTTACGAGTAGTTTAGGAACCTTCATCCAAATAACGATATGACGAAACTACAACAAATCAAAAGCCTTAGAAGTTTTGTTCAAAGTTTGCCGAGTTTTTTACTCTTAAACGGTTCTGGTAAGAAAACTAAACCTAAAACCACTCATATTTTGTCTGACGTGAAAGAGGTCTACTGCAAGCACTGAAATCCTATTGTATGCTATAAGAATTCATTCAAAAAGAACAAGCCAAGAGCGGAAGGCTTGTTCTTTTTGAATGAACTCTCATACCACTTACCGAAAATAGATCAACGATCAGAAGCGTAGGGTAGGTCAAAATATGTACTGAGGCCTTTATCATAAAATTAAAAGAACAATCATATTAACTCAATATCCGACCCAAATTGGACACCCAGACTATTTGCCTAGAAGTAGTGACAACCTAAAATCTGTTGAGAACTGATCTTTTCGCAGGTTCAAGCAGAATGATCAGGATTGAAGCCAAGTCAGGTGCCGAAAAGAATTGCTAATGTGCTAGTTCAAATACAAAGGATTGTTAATTTGAAAACGTTGTAATGCGAAGTCAACTAAAGCAGAAGTTTGTAAGCCATTGCGACTAACGTTGGAAATCTCGTACTAGGGATAAAAAGCAGAACGATATAAGAACGAAACGGAACGTTCATATTTTTCGTTGGTCCTTGAGTGTAAACCATAATCAGAATGCTAATTAAGTAGGTTTCAGAGAAGAAATGTTTGATAGGATAAGATTTGTATCCTTCGAAAGGATGCTCCTTTAGTCTATGGACAAGATGACTGTAATCTCAAGATACCAGTTGATTGAGACATTTGGCAAATTATGGGTAAATGTGCGTAAAATACGACACTCTGCGTAGAATTGTGATGATTGTATATCACATCACATTCATGTATCACTCTATCAGTGGTTTAATAATGTTATGAATCTCAATAAATCAAGTTATAAAATATTTATTAGAATTAGAAATCACATTATTGGCGCAGGACTGTCTTTTGAAGTTTTTGAACTGTACTATTTTTCTTGCCCAGTGTGAGATAAGATTGAGATTGAAATTAATCATTCCGGAAAGAGACCGTCGAAGTGGGACGTGGCACTGTAGCAGAGTTGAAATCTCATTATCCAGACTTCTGCAAAGATATCGTTTGAAATGAGAATTACCCGACAGAAGGTCAGAATGAACTAAATCAAAAGCCATCACAATTCGTATAGAATATTTACAGAGAAAGCTCTGAAAGACATTGCTACTAAACGTAAATTTTTAAATTTCATTCGTAATATTTGGGAAATTTCAATGCCCGAAAATCCGAACCGGGTAAATTTTGGAATATGATTTCAAGAGCAAATCAGAAACGAAAATTGTTTTCTTCATAATCTGTTGATGAGCCATGAAACCCATTTTCACTTAGGCCGCGGTCCGAATTATACTCACGGTGCTTACATTACCAACAGTGCTTACAGTCGGTCCGAATTGTATGCACGCTTACGACGCATATAATTCGGACCGGTCGTGTGCACACAGTGTACTCACAGTGCCTATGCTCGAAACCGTGAGTAGTGTAAGCGCCAGAAAATTACTCCTCCATGCAAATTGTATGCATCGTGAGCGCAATTCGGACCGGTTGTATGCGTGCTAAAAGCGCAGAAAGCGTAATTCGGACCGCGGCTTTAAATGGCTTCCTAAATGCAGAACCCTGAAGGGTTTAAGGTATTGAGAATCCGCGGGTTACTCATTAATGTCATATGCACTCCCTCCAGTGTACGGTATGGTGGTGTAACATCAGTGATGATTATCGGACCTCAATCCTTTAATAATGAAAATGGCACTACGTTAACGGTCAACGGCAAGTGATATCGTGATTTGATACACAATCTCATTTGCTCGGTTATGGAGAAAAGCCAGGGATATGGTTCCAGAAAGGTGGAGCCAAAACGGTCCGAGCCACGCGATATATCTTCTGGGGCACATTATTGGTGAGCTAATAATTTCCTTCAATCCGGCAATAATATTGGTCATCACGATTGCCGGATTGGTTGGCATATGACTACTATGACCTCAAAGAACACCGAGACAACAATCTCCGGACAAACAGCCAGCTCAAGGTCAAGATTAAAAAAATTACTTCCATTTATTTACGTAAAAAACCAATTTTCCGACGGTAAAAATTAAGTAATAATCAAAAACTCCGTACATATATTATTAAGTTGTAAGACCTTAATTTTACTGTATTTCCGGTAAGTTGGTGAAAACGGAATTCCAACGAATATTCACATGGCATTTTCATAGCCATCAATCTCTCCTCTCAAGTACTTCGCCTAATAAAACAACCAGCGAAATGCGACACGCGAAAAGTCTACATATTAAAGGACGTGTAATTGAAATAGTTACCGGAAACAAGTACGCGCCGCCATGCTATTTGCTAGACTTATTTGACTGATGACCAGTTATTTGTTATAATAATCGTTCAAAGTGTTTCACTTTAAGCCACAAAATTTTGCCAATATTTAAGTCGTGGATCGCGATATTATTGTAATTTTCGGTTATTATTTAGCTTACGTTACGAAATTGTCGGGACAAATATTTTATATTTTTATGAAATAATTGACTGTGTTTTTCTCTCATCTAAGGCTGGTCGCACACTGAAAGAGCAAAAACAGTTATACAGGCCTATCCAGGATCAGAGTCACAAATAACAAAGTAGGTGGAAAGTCACGATTAATTCAAAATTCATACAAAGTTGTGACTCTCGACCTACTATGTGACTCGGTTCTGTATAAGCCTGTTAGTCAAAAACGTTTTTGACTAAACATGACTATGCCCCCTATTCAGGACAAAGTCACAAGTCACAAAGTAGGTCGAGAGTCTCAATTTTGTATGAATTTTGAATTAATTGAGACTTTCTTGATATGAGACTCTGATCCTGAATAGGGGGGTATGTCGTTGTTTCAGTGTGCGCCCAGCCTTACCGTTTAGTATTGATTTTTACATACATAGATTCGATGTTTTCTAGTCGAAAACTTTTTTATTAAGAACTAAAGAAAGCCATGCAGGAGCCACCTCTATGAAATATTCTTAAAACTATTTTTGTGAGTGTATGCCAAGATATGTATTTTCACACAAGCCTTCTAGTAATTTTCTTAGCCTCAAATGATATTGCCTCTATAGACTTTACAGTTTTTTTTTGCGAAAGCAAAGCCTAAAGATGATTTTTTCACAAAAAAAATTAAACATTATTACCTGTTGCAAACGAATTTCGAAACAATTTACAAAATGATTACATAACATTATGGGAGGGAATTCTACACAAAATTTCTACTAGAAGCTCATTTCTTTAGCAACATAGGCAATGGGAAGATAATGAATACATTCTCCTGTACTGCATTATCTCCTAATTCCTATTTGTTAAAGAAATTTAAAATACTTATCAAGTTTTCATTGAAATTTTTATATTATGATTGTCGATATGATTTACATACATACTACAAACTAAAATGAAAATAAAATTCGAAAAGTTTCATATGTTTATCATAAATATAATTTCGTCTTTTTTTAATACGTTATTTGTACAAAAATATTGCAAATACACATAATAATAAATAATGTAAATTCAATAATAATAAATTAATATTTAGGTATAAAAAAATGGTGTAAAAAATAATATCAATAAATTAGCATGTAAATTATACTAACAACAATAATAATAGACTAAACATTAGAGTGTAAATTATTAAAGAAATATTTTATTTAAATATAACACAAAAATTAAAATAATATACAAATTTGTTGCAAATCCATTATAATTCTCTGAAACAATAAAGAAATTAACAAGAATAAATCAATTAAATCATTTGCAAAATAGTTGTTTTAAAAAAAAGGAACTAGTAAACATATCGAAATTTTAAGTGAATATTATAAAACTGTAGGTTTTTCAACTGAGCCCCTATAATCAACATTATGAAACAGAGTTGTACAAATTTATGATTGAAATACAGTGAAAGCGCCAAGTTATTTAGTAATGATAAGCCTTTCACCAATTTTACGCAAATTTGCCGTCGGTTACAGCATTTATGAAGGTCAATACAATGTCTGAATAACGAAGGTTAAGACAAAGTCAAAGTCAATCACTGGTTGCGTTTACGTGCGGACCAGACCAGTCCGAATAGACCAAAAAACTAGTTTGGTCGTACACATAAACGTAAACCGAACTAGTCCATTTGGACTGATTTCTGTCTTGATTTGGGGTACAGACCAAATGAAACCAAACCAGTCTCGTGAAAATGCAAGACCGAAAAATACCAAGCCGGTCTATGTGGACTGGTCTGGTCTGCACGTAAACACGACCACTGAGATTGAAAAGGATTATCAAAACGGTGAATTTTAACCAGTGGTCACAAATACCTTAGTTGAAGCCACGATGAACATGTTTGGTACTTGGGTAAATCCGACCGATACGACCGATGCAAATGATTGACAGGCGACATTTTGTCTGCTTAAAGGCTGATTTACATGACGACTGCCAATAATTTTTACTAAGATTGTGAGGGAGCTAGCTTATCGAATTTTCAATGGAGTAAAAAGCGACCACTGCAAAAAACAAAATTCACAGAAATATCGTGAATATTTTTTCCTGAATTTAATATTTGTTCATAAGAAATTTTCCTTCTCCCAAAAAATGTTTGCATTCGTCATGTTAACCAGGTTTAAGGTTGTACAAAATGCATTTATTGCAAAGGCAGCAAATGGCCAACGACTTTGAAACCAAAGTTTCATAGGAAAATATGAACCATAAGTACACAGGTTACTTTATTCCTGGCTACAGGAAATGAAACGAAAAATTGTAGGATGTTAACCACAATGGCTCCTTTTATGACAATGGAAAGAATATTACGAACTATAAAATTATAGTAAATTTAAAAGTTTAAAAAAAGAGGTAAAAATCCAATGAAAAAAAAGACTAATAAATTAAAGATAACAATAAAACGTAAATTAAATGTTGATGAATAGCTGAACATACACATTTTTAATGTTTCACACAATTAATTAGAAAATAATTACCTGTTCGGTTCTCCAGTTGCTGTTGTTGCAGTGCTATGAATTATCTGAAAAAATAAGTTTCAGATAAGATACAACATAATAAAAGCAATAACAGGAATATGGTACGATTTAAATATTCATTTTTGGATATTCTGGGAATTTAAAGAAACGTTTGTCACGAAATAAATTACGAAAATCATTTTTTAAGCGTTTGTTTATGGACTTTTTAGTTTTTAACGATGCCTAACGTTGAAAAAGACTAATTTTGTTCAGAGTACCCAAACACTTCAGTCACAAAGGACTATTTCCTTGTCCTCGGGCGATTGAGATAGAGCAGGATGAGAGTGTGATCACGCCAAGATAGTGAATCCAATGAATAAGTCGAATTTAATCAGGGAAAACTGAATAAATTCGTGACATGATACACAAGACTTGAAAGTTACAATTCACATCTTGACCCATTCAAATCACCACCCGGGTACAATTATGTAAATAGTTTTGAATTGTATTCAACTGCGATTTTTTGATTTTCTGCTAATGTTTCAAATACCCTTATTTTTCTTATACCACGGATTATATGCCTTAAGATAACATCCTCACGATGCTTAGGGCAACAACAAAGTATAGAGTCCCATCAAATTCAGAGAAAGAGTTACCACCACCGTAAATTGAATTCCTGCTATCAAGACCCATCAGTGAATATGTTACATTCTTAAATTTCTTGAAGGAAACAAGGTATAGACTTTAATAGACCTATGGGAATAGATTCAGCTGAAACATAAACCTGTCATTAGAACCAATAGATTCCGGCGTATCCCAGGGCTCAGTTCTATCTTCCACCCTATTTCTCATCTTTATTAACGACCTTCTGTTGTCAACTAGCATTCCAATCCATAGTTTTGCAGATGATAGTACATTGGATAACGTCTTTAATTTCGACTCGGCTGCAGAGCCACGTCCGACTTCGCTGATCTTGCACCGCACTGAGTTATTCGGTTATTTGAACTCAGTAGCTCAGTTCTGTAACTTCTAACTTCTCACCAAAAAGTCAAAATGAGGACGAATTGACGATGGATGTTTTCTCTCTGTAGTCTCACCAAATGAGAAATGAAAGATTGCCAAATGCATAGTCAATTACTGTGCTTTCTCATTTGGTGAGAATACAGAGAGAAAACTGCATTAATTCGTCCTCAATTTGACATTTTGGTGAGAAATTTCTCATTCATGAGTTACAGAACTGAGCTACAGAACTCAATCTTATCTTGGACTGGGGCGAAAGAAATAGAGTAGGGTTCAATGCCTTCAAGACACAATCCTGTCATCTATCCCTTAAACGAGGTTGCGTGTTGTGCACTCAATAATCAATGTCCCGCCGTTGGCGTACAAATTTCTTCTTCTGCTGACTTCAAATTACTAGGGGTAAAAACCAACAACCACCTAAACTGCAGCCAACACATCTTTGATGTCGCAATTGATGCTAGCTAACGCTTTGGAATTCTACGGAACTATAAGAAAGTATTTCCAGTGTCTTACTTAGCTACAATCTACAAGGAATATATCAGACCACGTCTTGAGTACAATTCGCATATCTGTGCTGGGGCCCCTAAATCCAATTTATTCTTGCTCAATCGTGCTCAAAAACATGCGTTCCGACTAATTGAAGACGAAGCTGTTTCAGCTTCTATAGACTCTCTTGAGAATCGCCGAAATGTCGAAGTACTCAATATTTATTATCGATATTTTCATGGTAAATGTAGTAGCAACTAAAAGAACTTATTCCCCCACTCATAGCCACCCCGTTGCGCTCACCAAGCTTCACGCGCTCACAAATATACCGTTCAGACCCCTTCGTAGAACACAGTCAAATTTAGGCAGTCCTTTTGCCCCGAACATCAGTAATGTGGAACGCATTGCTGGCCGATCTGTTCCCTAATGAGAATAACCTTCAGCAGTTCAAACACACCGTTCACCGATACTTCAGCCGCTTCCCTCTCGTTACACCGCTCTAAATCTCCTACCACACGATTTTATTCCCAACCTACCACCTTGATCAAAAAGTTCCCGAATTTATTGAGAAAATTAAAAATACAAGTTTATTCATCTAAATCTATATTGTCCCCTTCAAAGTAATCGACTGCAACACACTTATGCCAGCGCCTGATCCAATCCGCGAAACATTTTGTATATTCGGTTTTCACACACAGAGATAGATAGATGTACTCTTGGCTACGTAACTTTTGTAAATGTCGAGCTATGATGCTAAGATTTAGAGGGAATATCAACAACAGATGTCCCAACTCAACAACAAAAAAAACAGAACTCAAATCGGAACAATAAAAGCGCCACACGGTGGTTATTCCGGGAACTTTTTGATCAAGGTGGTATGTCGTTCTACCTATGCAATCGCATTAAAGGGTAACCCACTATCTCATAGCGAAGGCCGTAAAAAAAGAAGACAGTACCGATATTACCATCCTTGCCCAGACCTGATTAATGCTTCCATCCACATATTAGGACAATACATTGCACCTTAATAACATATTTCCAAAAAAGGATACTCTTTCCCCTAAAAAGTTTTCTTCTCTAACTCTCGTTTAGCTGATAAACGAACTAAAAATATTTTCTGTTGAACTCGACTAATGAAATTCGGTCAAGCGTTATATAGCCTGCCTGTAACTTTCTTTTAAACTGTGTTTTCACATTTTTAATACTTTTTTACATAATCGCGTGCATATCATAAAACAAGGGTGTTAACAAAAAACATCGTTAATTAACATCAGCTATAAAACCTAATAATTTTTAATCATGCGAAAAAGTGACCCAAGTTAGCTTCGAATTGTATCCATTAAAAAATTGTTAAAATGTACGCTTCTTAATCCACTACCCAAAACCGACTACCTTCCCATTTTTAGCCATCCTTAAAAGCTGCAAACCAACCGTTTTCATGTAATTACAGTCTAGCACGAAAGGAATTTTCACTTTCCGTGAATTTCCTGTCTTTTCAAGCGGTGAAAGTTTTGAATAATCTCGTCCTGCATATCAGAATCTATGTTTCAAACATATCCTTCCCTTTCGCTGTTCGAAATGAAGAGCTCAGAAGCCATAATATTGGTCACTTGGTCAATAGTGTCCAATTGTATGCCTCCGACCATTTAACGTTCATATCGATTTTCTGTTTACTTATAAGTTACCCAATATCTAGAACAACAGTTTTTACCGCATCATTTGTTTGATTATTCACTGCAGTTGCATGACTTAGTAGTGATGCTTCTGATTGTCCCAGTTTAACGGCAGAAGAACGACTCGATGGAAATATGGCAGAACATTTAGGACAAACTTCTTGATGCACTTCACCTGAATTCTCGACCTTAATTTTAAAGAAGCAATTTTTATCGATACAATTGATTGGATTTGTTCAATCATACGGGAATAGCATAGGCTTGCGGGAATATATTCTTGATTTCTTGATCAGGCGTAATAGTCTGTAATTTTGGTAACATTTAGTTTTAATTGAAAATAGCGACGTTTTTTCGACTACCTTTCCAACAGGTTCGGCTGGATTAAATTCTACCGGGATATGAACTGTCTGCAAATAAATTTCGAATCCAATTTTACCAATTCAAATTGACTGAAAAACTAAATTACCGATATCGCTTCATATTGATTTACTTGCTTATCAGATTGATTGTAGATTTGAGAGGGAAGCCCAGCTCTTTCCACATTAAGCGAACCATTTGGCGGAACAGCCTTAATAATGTTCGCAGTTGAAGAGGAATACCGATTTAGTGAATGATCTGATGGAGCGGGTCGGCTGTTCATTGAAGCATTCGAATTCGGTTTATTAAAAGCAATATTCGAAGCTACGGTTGAATGAACAGACGTTTGTGAAGGATTGGGTTTATGTACATTTTGATCTATGCTGGCACTTGATAGACACTTTTAGCAACCCAAGCAATTAAAATATTATTTTTAGAAATTTGTTAAATGAAACATAAGAAAATTAATAAACATTAAAATAATAGTTGTTTTTGTTTTTGTTATATACCTCAGCCATACTGCACATCGGTCGTGGAGCAGCATACCGTCCAACCGGTGAATTTTGAATTAGTGGTATACTAGTAGCTGATGGAGATTGTTGTTGAGATTTCGACCTCTTACTCTGTTCATCGTTAATAAATTGTGGCCCGAATAATGCTGTGTTAGGACTAGACATAGAATTAGAAGGATAAGTCAATTTGTTAGTTAAACTGTTTTTTAATTTTTTTTTGAAAGAAAATTAATTTGTTTAATTTTATTTAAAAAGGAACCAAAACATTAATATAAAAAAGCGGGTTATATAGAACGTATCTTGCAGAAGTAGTGGACAGATTATCAAAAGAATGCCAACTAGGAAGATGTCGTTCCCGAACAAAGCCAAGAAGGAGGAACTATTGTATATCAAAAATGTGTATCGAATTATTCCAGTAAAAGGAAGCAAGTTCTGAAACGCTACGCTGGATTCATATCGCATTTAGAGGAAACGTTAAATGGGACGTCGAATGGAAATACGAAACTAGTCTTTTCTTTCAAGAACATTGAAATAGCCACATTCCATATTTCTGTGTAATCACAATACCGAAACAATTTTCATCAATCAAACTTGATAACATGCAGACAATTGCATGGTTTCAGTGTAAACACTGATAAATCAACGAACTTAGCTCAGAGATACGTAACTATAAACGATGTTAATAAAATTAAACAAATGCCATAAATGATTAAAACTTTTAAATAAACATCAATCATAATTCCACTTACCTTGCAGTAATGTGCATGCGATTGTCATGACTGTTGACATTATTTTCATGTTTACTACCTTCAAAGAATCCGTCGTACACAACGAAATTATTCATTTGCGGAATGGTTTTCTGCAGGCCGTAATGTTTACGTAGGAAGCCCAACAGTTTATCGGACGGACGATCAACGGCCATTTTCTCCGGAACATATTGTTCTTCACGTAACATTGTTTGGAAAAGATCCTTTCCCAAGCCTGATCGTTGTCGCGATTCATGAACATAAAAATCTAGTACACACGGAGCATTCACCATTTGTGTTTGACCATTTGGATCAAAGACGTACAAAGATTTCTTTCCGACTTTCAAAAGACCAACTACGGAACCACTGCAAAGATATAAATATGGTAGAGAACAGTTTAATAGAAGTAGTTATAAACAAAAAAACATTTTTTAAATGAAATCATACAATAATAAAAATTAAAGCGATGTAAACAAAAATTCTACGGTTGGAACACACTAGGCCAAAATATTTTAACTCGGAATAACTCGGCCATAAGGACATGTAAAACAGAAAGGAGAAATCAAATGACTTGCATAGTACGAAATATGTATGTGACACGACCAAGAATAATTTACAGGTAGATTAGCATGGCATGAAATCACGCGATAACACCTCCTTGCCGCCCACTTGCCTAAGACTTTCTTTAAGAAAAATACTCAACAAGCAGTTGACTACTAGCGAGAAAAGTTAAAACAATTCCCATAAAGATTGATATCGACCCCAAAGTCATTGTTGGGTAGCTTTCCTGCACAGTATTCAAGTATTATATTTTCTTGGTGCACGAATAATAAAATATATTTTTTTTTTTTTTTAAATAATTAACTGGTATTGTGGTCAACACAGAACCAAAATTATTAGATTGATCTTTTCTTTTCCTTTCTTGAACGGAACGGTCACTTTGCGGCGCAATAGCATAGCATGAGTTCAGCGAACTTGTGTGTTTCATTATTCGATTGAATTTATTATCAGAAAAAAAATGTAATTGTCACACGTTTTCTTAGTATGTACATACAATAGCCACATGTCATGTCCAAAGTAGACTTCGACTAGTTTAGTGATAAACTGATAATCGATAGAATTATGCTGATTCATGTGTGTTTTTGGGAAAGAGTCATGTCCTTAGTTATCATAAGGGTGCGCCTACTAGAAAATTTTGTACACACACGATTCGGTAATTTGCCAAAAAATTCGTTATGACCCCAAAATTATCATTAATCACTGCCCTAAGAGTAATTAGGGTTTACTGTTTGTTCTCGATTGTGGATAGTACCTCAACTTACATACAGGTACTAGCAATTCATTAGCCGCGCCTAGGACCTACTTTTATCTAGAAAATCTTGACTAAGCTACACCTGCTTCATTAAATCCGTCGTCCATTTGTGGTTGCCGGACTGTAAGCAAATAGCAAGTAAATACCTTAACGATGTAAAGATGTCCTGTTACTACAATAAATCAGAATTAGATTAACACGTTGTCGGACACAACTGCTATAGCCGTCATTTTCTCAAAGCGTTAATATGCCAGGACGACGTCCATAGACGCTTCGTCATATAAGAGAAACCTAAATTAAGGTTATGACAAGACGGTTCAGATAGTTTTTTTTAATCACTTAAAAATGTTCGAAAACACTATTTCATTGAATATCTAGACCTAGTACAAAAGTAGAAACATTCCAACGTAACGAACCTGCTGTGTGTCATCTTTCTGCTAAATCTCCTCATTGGTTTATATCGCAAATGGCTTAAAGACTACGTCATTAGTAATATCTAAATGAAACTAATGTCTTCTAAGGATTCGTATTCTATGGCGTTACTGCCCATTAATCTAAGTCCCTTTAAGATGGTTAATTATAATGTTGAATACCGATAAATATATATAAACACACTTTTGTGAGCTATTAAACAAAATATTAGTGAAGAATGCTGGAACATTCTCTTTAAATATTATACTATTAGATTAATATTGAAATAACTCGGGAATTTCGGGAATATATAATTATGTTTCATCGCCCCTGTTACTCACGTCACGTGTTCGCAGCCGGTAGTAAAATCAAAACAAATAAATTAAATAAAAAAAATCACACATGTTCGCGGTCGGCAGGATTCGAACCTACGGTCCTAGAGGGAATCATCTGATTTCTAGTCAGACGCCTTACCCACTCGGCTACGACTGCCTGTTGTAAATTTTTAATTCTAAAGCCGGGTTGACACGTTACGAGTGGAATTGGAACGAGTGAACTCCGATAGTCGAGTTAACTCCGTCTGACATTTACTCGAACAAGTTGAGCACTGTCCGACTTTTTTCGTATGGGATTTTAACACGAGAAAACGATACGAGTAACGTTCGGAGTTCACTCGTTCCGATTCAACTCGTAACGTGTCAACCCGGCTTAAGTTAAGTTCATCTGATTAAACTTACTAAAAAACTCAAATGTTGAAACAACTCGCGAACCACCAATTTCGGGAATATATAATTATGTTCACGACCTGTCTGGTAGTCTCGAGAATGTCCATGCAAAATTTGGGAGGAAACGGTTCACAGGTGTAGATTTTCATCGCGATTTACAAAAAAAACTGACTTTATTTCATATATTAGATGAAGGGTGTTTTTAGATGCATTAGATTCGGGCAGAGCACGTAATCCGAAAAAACGTAAAAACTAAATAAAATTACCAAAATTTTCAAGGAAAAATGACCACGTCTCACGAGCAGACAAATTTAAAAAAATTAACTTAATATGAATGGAAATAATTTTATGAAATTTAAATTGGAACTAAGTAACCCCAATTAGCAAACTAATTTCCATAAGGTCTTATCGAAGCTATTCTCGTACCTCGACAAAGCTTCGATAAGGTCTTACCGAACTAATTTGCCGCACAATTTCCCATGTTTCAACAGCAAAAGCCAAGCGCCAACACAAAAAATATATACGAAAAATAAATATTCACGATATTTTTACTTTTGTTTTCTTCCAACTACGAATTTATTTTCCTGTCAATTATTATTTTTTGCTTGAAAAATGCGACCTTGCGCACTCTCGAATTCGAACCACGTTCCCGTCACACATTAGTCCGCTACGATACACACTAGGCCAATGTGAAACATTGTCGTAATAGGGCTGAAGCCGAATCACTTGATATTAGACATGTTGAGCGAACTTCGCTTGCAAATCTCCGCTTGCAAGTCTTACAGAAGCTTTATCGAAGTTTAAAGTCCAAAAACCTCCATAAGACTGTTGGTATTTATTTCCATAATGCTTTATAAAGATTACTACCGAAACTATTGCTTCTGAAAGTTCAACCTCCGCTCGTAAGTCTTAAGCCGGCTACAGACTAAGCGCGTCTCGCCTATTTCATTCTCATTTCTCTGGTACATTTTTTATTAAAGACGATAGAGAAAGAATGATGCGAAATAGGCGAAACACGCTAAGTCTGTAGCAGGCTTTACGGAAGCTTCATCGAAGTTAAAACCTGCGCTCAACATTCTTACCGAAGTCGAAGTTATAACCTCCGGAAAATTAAAATGAGAACATGATAATATATTTTTAATGTTTTTTAAATAAATAAAATCATTTTTATAAAATAAAGATAAAAATTAATTTAAGTTTTCTTTTGTAATATGATCATTTTTTTTCCCCAGATTCTTTTGTGATGTGCTTTTTGATTTTGGCGATTGAAATTGATCGAAAAAATAGAAAATAGAAAACTATAATTTTTTAAATATAAGAATAAAATTTTCGAAAGTCGAAAGTCGGATTTTATTCAAAAATATTCGATACTATCAAAATATTCAAAAATATACGATACTGAATTACAGACATAACTACTTCTGTATAACTTTACACATGCATTTCTGTGGATCATCCACAGAATGTCTAATTGAGTTTGCCCCGTTTACCATCAATTTGTCTTTGTAGAAATAATTTCAAAACCTACTTACTTTCTGCCCTGGCTAGGATCTCCCAGCAAGTAAATATATTGATCAGACATTCTTAATTTCTGTGCAGTAGTAACCGGTATACTTAATCCTTGAGCTTTTGCTGATGCCTGTCCCATTTCATTTATAATTTCTGCCATTTTAGTTGCTGTATCTCTGAAATTTATAAAAAAAAAACGAATTAAAATCTGATCCGTTTATTCTCAAAAATAATTGAACTTACAAAGCGGCTCGTCTATCGCCTCGAAAACCAGTTGGTAAAAGATTTGAATTAATCCTCACAATGGGCTGATTGAAAATCTGATTAACATCGAATCGAAACTCCATATTTCCTTGTAGGTTTGCGTGTGTTTGTTACTTTCCAAAAATTTGAATTCAATGCAAAAAATATGAATTTTTCGTAGGTCTGCCAATGACACAATAACAAAAAAAAATTATTCAATAAAAATTGTTTTTGAAAATCAATTTAGCAAGTTCATTTAGTTCAATTTTTCAAAGTGATCGACTTAATACCCTTTTTGTTTCAGAATTGAGCACTAGATACGGGGAATAAATTCAAAGTGAGAAGACGGATAATCGGCAAATCAAAGCAATCGTGGGAGTAGGCATCTACAGTGTCGATCGTCTTGTAAGGTATTCTTTTTGTTCACAGTACCGTGAAAAGAAGAAACAGAGAAAATTGTGTACTTCCAGAAAATCAACCGAGTGCAGTCAGACTCCGAGATCGGTTTGTAGTAATCAGAGCTAGAAAGTAGTCACGGCGCGTAATTCTTATGCCCATTCAGGGAATCATATAATTAACTGGCGGACTGCACCCGGACTGCAAAAATTAATTCAGTTCAAATTGACTCGGTTTGTTCATGGTTGGATTGGTTTTTAGCATTGAAATCATACGCAAACTAGCTATGTTTGTGAATTTCATGGTCCAATTCTTTTTTAGTTTTTCACATTTCCAATTTGATATTTACGATCAACTTTTTGTTGTGTATTAAAAACAAGGGTATTAATCTAGTTGTATCTAACACACTGTACACAAACATGTCAAAAGTTTGACCACATAACTTTGATAAAAAACTAAATTTTTTCAGGCATGGTAAGAAAAAAGATTTGACCAACAAATATTTAATGGGTACACTATTTGATAGTGAACAGTTAATAGTATAAGTACTGTTTTTTGGCACTTGGCCACTTTTAGAAAAGGATCTTGCAACGGCATGGACAGTTTTAAACATTTTGACAAAAAAAATTAATCATTTAGGGAGCCACTGATTCAAAACTATTCCTACATTTTATTAAGATCAACAATCATTTAAACATTTGATCGCCTCAAAATAAACATCTGCGTACGCAGCTATAGTGGAGGTTTCTTTTAATTTGAAGAGTAACTATCCATTTAAGTCATTTTCACGTCATTCTTGAAGTAGACTAAAGTTAATGCATACAAAAATTGTGTCAACTACATAAACTGGCCATAAACTAACCATTGCAATACATTGAGCAGTATTACTCAAAAATTATGACCCTCCCACTGCTTAGTCAGCATTCAAAAGCTAATTACCAAATAGTCTAGACTAGAACCCGACGAAGTAGCTTTCGTGTCGAATGAAATTTCATTCAAATCAGAAGCTTTACCGTTCCTATTGGATCCAAAAAGTTGTTCAAGAAACTCTCGTTTAAGTCTGAAAAAACCCTGAGGAATTATAGTTAAGCAAATTTCTGTAACTTCGCTTAGGATGCAGTTTCCATTTCCATCTAGGTGATAAAAAAGGAATGACGTTTATCATCGTCAAGGTGTTATCCTCAAAGCACTTTAATTTCACACTAGAAATTTTTGAAGAGGAGACACAAATATTGTGAGAAAATCTTTCCTCTATTCTTCAGCAACAGTACTTCCACAGAAGATACTCTCAAAGACATTATTCCGGTCAATTATTTATTAGGTCACGAGTCTAAATGGTTTGAAGTAGACGTATGTAAATAAATAATTAGAAGCTTTTGTTATTTTCAACTAGGCAATTTATTACTCAACAGTATTCTGATTGAATGGTATCATTCGAAGCGCTTAAGTACGTAAGTAGGTATCTATATAATTTTTCATGAGCAGACCCAAGAGAGGTGCGCTGTTTAGAGGTTGCAAGCATATCAAAGAATGCATACAGAAAGGGATAGTTATCATGCGGTAAAAGACTCAATATTACTGTTAGGGGAGAATGGAGCAGGCTCTGTTTCTGCCTTTGAATTGGATCATTTATTCATAGGGAAGCAAGCGTGTTCCTTTACAAGGTGCGATCCTGTCTTCAGGACTTACTACCTATTCTTGAAGTGCCTTCACGAATGTTCGCTTATCGATTCCAGAGTACTAACAATACTCTTCCTTGTAGATGTCAATCTAGAGAGTCTACTGAAGATATTTTGCTTTAGCTTCCTAAGGTTGTAACAGATTCATTGCCATTGCCGTCCTTGTCGTCCTTCAACGATCAGATCTAGTATGAGAACTTTGATTTTTGGGTAAGTTTATCGGTTGCCTTCTGATTTGACGCAAGATTCAAACATTCCAGGTCCATATCGATAGTCTGAAATGTATCAGAAAAAAAGCAATCCAAACACTCTCCATACATGTCTTCAGTGGAATGCTGAAACGATTAATTTGTATTGATTGCTTGAACGTGCTGCTGATATAACACCGGTGAATAGCAAGGCCGAAAGCAACAAGTGCGACATTACAAGCAATACGTGAAGCACGTGAACGTTCAAAAAAGGCGTTTGAATCTCATTATGTCCATGCGACCTTAAACAAACAGATCTGCTTGTGTCCGAACCATTTTAAATTGCATGCCCCATTGTTTTACTATAGAAATTACAATGTCTTAATTAAATCGATAAGGTCTCAGTGAAGACACGTACAATCGGTCACTTCCTTCATTTCGTAGTGAACGAAACTGAAAGTGACCTTTGTAATTAAAATGCAATTAAAGGATTGCTTTATTTCAGGTAAAAGAAGGAAAAGTGTGATGACCGACGTAATTCATAATTTATTTGGTTCCGAAGGACTATGAATGAATAGTCTATGTACACATACCGATACATTTAAATAGCTAGTTAGTATACTAAATCGATAAACACTCCATATTTCATAACTTCTGTACTAAGGGAAGTTTCCGTACAATAAATTTTCAATCTTTTGGCTTCCAGGACAAACGAAAGACAAGAAAAGTGGATTTTTTGGCAAAGGTTTTGCTGGGCTACGAACAACACTTGCGAGTAAGTGCAATATGAACTATGTACAGACATACACGTCCAGATAAATAGAGGAAAAAGGGGCCGCTTAGGATTATTTTTTGCTCATTACTGAAAGTATGTCTGGGGAAACGCCTTTACTAAATAAAGTTTTAAAAGATGCAGACATGTTATAGTCGCCACATTTTCTATGTTGTCACGTTATATTTTATTTGTTTCCACTGGGAACGATTGCCCTTTGTGTACTGGAGATGACGATAGCGACTACTTTGAAGCCAGACGATTCCTCGCAAAGGATCGGCAATAAACACTATGATACTATTAGCATCTTACTCGCATTTATGTTAAGGCTGGTTTACATGACAAATGCAAACATTTTTTATTGAAATTGTGAGAGAGCTAGCATATCGAATTTTCAATGGAGTAGAAAGAAATCACTGCAAAAAACAAAATTCACAGAAATATTGTCAATATTTTTTGCTAAACATTTACATCTGTTCGTTTCACTCCTGATCAGTTTCTCATAAGAGATTTTCCTTCTCCCTCACAATATCAGTAAAACATATTTGCTCGTCATGTAAACCAGCCTTTATACTCCGGTTGTAAACACAAAATGCCACACATTTGAATACTAGGCCACTGTTTGCATTTCACTCTCACCTGGCAACAAACGCTCCATACAAAAACGATCAATTTTGCTTCAAAACGCTTCAAAGTGCTTCATACAAAAACGGAGTCTAGTAGTCTCCACTATAGAAATCAAAACATTTTGTTTAAAAGATGCACCGCCCCACTCCACCCCCAAAAGAATTACCCTTAAAGGTACTTAGTCTACCAACTGTAAATCTTTAGAAAAAAAAAACGCCAAACATTTGAATACTATAAGGCTACTATTTGCATTTCACTACCACCTGGCATCAAACGCTCCAAACACCAAAGCAGTTTGCGTTGTGGTCTACTACTCCTAAATCGTGAAAACACAAAATTTTAGGGTACCAAACACTCAGCTTATTTTATGGATTTATGAACGCATCTCTCTTTCCGATCACGCACTGGTCACTCTAAAGCCGGCTACAGACTTATCACGTTTCGCCTATTTCGCGTCATTCGCGTCTTTTTCGTGAATAGTGTGCAGAGGTTTCTCGTGAGTTTCTCGCGTTTCGTTGTTCGCGATTCGTGCATTTTCGCTGCTGGAGGCGGTTTTTTCACGACATCAAAGGGTTTTGCTTGACGAGAAAGTAACGAAAAATACACGAGACAATTTTTCGTGACTTTCTCGTGAGTTTTTCGTGGTTAATGTCAAAAGTTTGGACTTGCAGGAGTTCAGAAATTGAAAATAAGTATGAACTTCACGAAATGTAGAGAAACCACGAGAACGCGAAACTTGCGAATTGTGTGTACAATTCTTTCTGGTGTTCTCGCAAGGTGCATGAGTTTCTTGAAATAAGACGAGAACCTCGCGAAGTGCGAAAAACAAGAAAAGCAGGCGAAGCCTGTAGCCGGCTTAACGTTGAAAGGTTAAATTGTGCTTGAAGAGTTTTAAAATTTCAACTAAACTAAAGTATTTGTTTAATTCAATTTTTTCCATCAGATTTAAAAAAAAGAATTTTAGGTGATTTAAGTTATTTTCATTTTATTTCATATTTTTTATCGCTCTGTGACTTATTGACACAGTATTTAGTGTGCTTAAAATTGTTTGCTTAAATTCTCCTATTGAACTAAATGTTGTCTAGCTCGTTTCATGAAATAACTACAGGATTTGAAACTGTTAGCCACTAGCTGAAATTATTTATGTTAAATCATATTGTGGATATAACTTATTTATTTATTTATTTTATTTACGATGGCGCTACAATCCAAATCGGACCTTGGCCACCTGAATATATAATTTAGTTTTGAGTAATTTGTGACTTAATACGCCTTGCTTTTATGCTTTTAATCGGGCACAGTTTTATAGTCCCCAACGGTCATCGACTACAACTTACACCTCTCGAGTATGTATCAGTGCATGACATTCTTTTATGCCATATCAAAAGATATAAACTCTATTATAGTATGTACTTTGGACTATGAATAATACTCCTCAGTTAAATAACAATCATTGTCGAATTTTCATAGATTTTCGACATTTTCTACAGGTCACAAACCTTTAATTTACGCAAGAGAGAACACAAAAGTCTTCATAATTTATGTTATATAGCTTCTACCTCGAGCCGTTTTAAGATTTCTTTCTTTTACCCGCTTGTCGTAATGTTGAAGATCTACCGGTAACTATCATTATTTTTGTGCTACAGGTCACTACTCCCATTTTTTTTTGTTCACCATTCTCAAATTTGACATAGTGGCCTATTGATTTCTCTTCGTAAAATAATTTAAATGGTCCGAGACCCATATTTATCGAGAATGTTGTCTGAAACTACAAACTAGCTTCGAACTATTGCACTTTTTTGGAAAGCAAATTATTTTTTTTTAGTAAAATCAGGTAATACAAATTTGTTGGTTTCTTAAATTAGCTATTCAAAATAGTAAAATCAACGGAAGATAACGCAAAATTAGATAATGATCTAATTAATAGGCTCATTTGTATTTTTATAGCTACTTAAGATTTGTGTTTGTATAAATTGTGGAGCTAAGATCTGTTGTATGTACTTAAATATACCTTGATTTGATGAAGCTTGTGTAAATTTATTACAGTGCAGAAAATAAGTGCTGAAAGTATAGTTTCTTTGGAGAGAGCTCTGAAGAACTTTTGAAAATTGATGGGAGTGGGGCCACTTCCTGGCGATCCCCAAAGAGAGGCTTGATAGTTGGATACTAGTCGCTCAAATGAAGTACCATTCATTTGATTTAGGTCAGCTGAATGGTAAACACAATATACTAAAAAAAAAAACCTAAGTAGGTAACTCTTTAGCAGCTATCCTTAAGATCATAATTTTGGGGACACCTAAAAACTAAATCAAGATGCAGTTTGATTTCCTAGAATAAACTTTTTTTTTTTTTAATTGACATAATCACCCGGTGGGTACACTTCCGAAGCCTAAAGTACCGGAGACTAAATACTCTCCCAGCTCAATGGGCTGGAAAAAATTCACCATTATCGACATACTAGAGATAGACATTGGGCTCAGATTATCTTGGTGTGTCAAAGTGCTCCCCAGACAGTACTGAGTACTGGTATGAGGGCAACACAAATGAAGCAAACCAAAAAGGCTTGCAAAAATAAGAAATAATAAAAAAAAAAATTTAAGATAATTTAATAATGATAGCAATAATAGTAAATAAATGAATTAGATTAAAAATAGTAATAAAATAATAAAACTAATAAAAGTAAATAAAAAAAGTTATAGAAATGGAAATAAAAATAAATAACAAAAATAATAAAATAATAAAAGTAAAAAAAAAATTAAGAATTTAAGTATATGAGGGGGAAAACAAATAATAATAAATAACTAAATAAAACAAAGTAGTGTGGGTGGCTTAGTGACTAGAGCGCTTGCCTTCGGTGCACCTGGTACCAGGTTCGAATCTGCTTGGCGACAAGTAATTTTCGAAAATGGGATTAGCTGCCGGACTACCGCAGCTGTAAATGAGTACCTGAGTTAAAATCGGGGTAATAATCACGGACGAGCGTGTAGCTGACCACTTCATCGCCTAGTGTTCCGTTGGTCTCGTAATGAAGTAACTTTAGTATTACTTCAAGGCCTAGGCCCGATTTGGGCTGTTGCGCCATTGATTATTATTATTAAAAAAACAAAGTGAACGTAAAGAAAAAGAAGAAGAAGAATACTGCTTCAGAAAGTGAAGCTACTTAAGAAGTAGCTTCTATACAATTAAGACCACATAATTCATTTTTATTTGGCTCACTTCTGGGGGTCTTGATTTTAAAATCAGACAAAAGTTTGATAACATAGGTGTGTCCAATTTTTAATTCAGTTATTTTACACTCTGACCAATATTTCAGTATTCGGGCTGGCAAATGAAGTCAGATAGTTGGTATAATCGTAAAATTTATGTTTGTCACATTATGTTTTTATGCTCTATTTTGCCAGAAAAAATTTAACTGAGCTTTTTTGCCAAATTTGTTTAGTAAAATATTTGACAGCATGGCATATGCATATAAATTTGTATACTTGTGTATGAGACTAATCTGTCGACAAATTGTTTCATTATAGCTATCCATGTAGTACTTAAAAAAAAATTCTTTTTCAATTTACTTCTAATGCAATTTTGATTGCGAATCGACCCTTATCAATCAAACATTCAGAATTGAACAGAACTTAATTGGAAATTGCCGTCAGTGAAGAAGTTAAAGCTGACACGAAACTGTTATCCATGTCGGATTGTCGGAGCTGGAGATAACTAATCGACCGGTTGATTTGCAATGTGATTTATTGATTTCACTGCTTTTACACTGTTAATGCCATTGCAGACTTTAATTCGGCTCCGGTATAATGTGATTATTACGTGCAAACTGTTTGCAAATGAGCGCTCAAAGTTCTGGTTCAGAGCAGGCCACGACGAAGGTTAATTGGATCGGATCGCCTTTTCATAAAAACACTTCTAGGTAATTTATGTATACGTGTAGAAGGTATGAAATTTTGAGAAATGTTCTCTAGAATTGACTTATTTCGCATGAAACTGACATTCGTGTTTAACCGGTATTTTAATGGTTGTTGGTTGTAATGGAATAAGGAAGCATTAATCCATTATTACCTTTTCTTACCAGCGAACAGGTACTGTATTGGTAACGCAGTATCTTATCGTAAACAAATCACTGGCTATTTCTGTCAATCGTAAAGAAATTCAATTTGAATTGAGCCTATGCGACAATTGTTATGACAATCGACTCTTTAAGGGTTTATTAACGTGAAGCAGTCGGTAAACCAAAATATTTTTCTAGGAAGTTTTGATCGATTTTTTTGGAACTCTCTCTTGTCGTAGTTTTGGGCGGGTGGGAAGGGAGCTTTGTGTAGCAAATCTATAGACAGTTACGATTTTACGATGTGACTACTTGAGATGAGCGATGAACCATGAAGGATCTCACTTAACCCAAGGTTTATAAGCATTTGTGTCGAGGGCTGTCGAGTGTATAAATGTGATACCGTGAACGATCTCCTAGGGCACGGATGACCTTTTCTCGGCATACTGCGGATAAAAACTTGACCCAAAAATACCGAAAACAAAATCGACGTAGCACCCTCTGGAATTGGTACCCAAGTTGACGAGGAATTGATAGCGAGATGAAGACGCCCTGCTACTTACTTACACCGCCCGTCCATCATGAAGATTGGAATTTGTTTACCTTACTCTGTAGAAAGGAGCGGTAGAAATATTGAACCCTTAATCTCGGTAAACTGCGATAGGTATGCAAGTTGAATCGAAGAGCCAGTCGGAATACTTCTCTGGAGCCTCTAAAGGCCGGTTTCACAGTCGAAGTTTAAACCAAAAGTTTGGTTTAAACTTAGGAATTTGGTCGTAAGTTCCTAAGATTAAACCAAATTTTTGGTTTAAACTTCGACTGTGAATTCGGCCCTTAAAGATATATTACTACCAGTGGCGTGTATCTGGAAGAAGCGTAAACACAAGCCAGAGAACCGGGGGCTCAGCGCAAATTAGAAGGTGTCAAAACACACTGCGAAAAGAGGCATGTCTGATGGTAGAACACCCAGATGCAGAGAACTGAAGTCTGCTGCAGTCAAAGACATGATTCGAGTTCCCAAACGAAAGCAGTTATCACAAGGACAACTTTCAGGTATCGTCAACAAAGACGAAAGCAACTCCCAAGGACTTCGCAAAAGAGGAGGAAAGCCGGTGAAAGGACAGAGCCTGCTTGTACAGAGAGTGGCTATGATAGTCGTATGCGAATACCTTGCTTCGTCTACGTCTAGTTAAAACAGTTTATGACGTCAGACTTAGCAAAGCTGTGTCTCAATTCCTTTTCGGTTCGTGTCTTGACTACTTTTACGACAGCTGAGCAATCAGTCAATCTTAGCAAACGTAAAAAAATCAAATTTTTCTATAGAATTCAATTTTATTTTTGATTTATGTAGTGTTAAATAAGCATCAGCTGAGCCATTTTATAAACGTAGAGGAAGCAAGGTATTCGAATACGACCTATGCATCCAATGCACCCTGAGGTCACTCTCAACTTTTATTGACTTAAGAGACAAACAGAGGAAGGGAATTGCCCATTTTTTAATCATTTTAAATCAATCAATTCTTAAGCCGGCTACAGACCTCTCCTGCTTTTCTTGTTTTTCGCATTTCGTGAGTTTCTCATCTTATTTCAAGAAACACATAAACCTTACTAGAACACGAGAAAGAATTTTACACACAATTCGCAAGTTTTGCTTTTTCGTGGTTTCTCTAAATTTCGTGAAGTTCACTTATTTTCAATTTCTGAACTCCTGCAAGTCCAAACTTTTGACATTAACCACGAAAAACCAAAAAAAATTTAAAAATCATCTCGCGGATTTTTCGTTACTTTCTCGTCAAGCAAAACCTTTTGATGTCGTGAAAAAACCGCCTCCAGCAGCGAAAACGTACGAACCGCGAACAAAGAAATGCGAGAAACTCACGAGAAACCTCTGCACACTATTCATGAAAAAGACACGAATTAGGCGAAACGCGATAAGTCTGTAGTCGGCTTAACAATTCTGAGCGACAAACTAAAGTTTGTAGAGTACTCGACTTTAGTCCTAGCAAACCTAGATGAAATTGATCATTAGTCTCATCAATAAATGTTAATGAAAAACATAACGCAGTCACGATCGGCTGCAAGCCAATTGTATGATACTCTATATGAAATACTGAACTCCGATCTATATTTTAGTTGGAAATATATCAACAGAATGAGGAGTGCACAAGCAATTATTACATGACCTTTTACTTACACGTAGAAACTATTGTACAGTGGCTACTCGATTTTTTCTTTTATAGAGTTCCATAAAGTAAGTTAGGACCTTTTACAGAATTTTTGTATGGCAGCTACATGAAGGACTTATGGGATATTTTTCATATTAATAGTTTCAGCTGCGACTATTATAAAATTAATGTGTATAAAATTTCAAAGTCGTATCTTAAAGCGTTCTAAAGTTATCGTTCAATATATATATTCATATAATCAATATGAACATGTTTATTAAGGACTTTTGTATGACAGCTACCCGAAGGAGTCAACGGATGGCGCTAATTAATGAACTCCGTCTTGTTTTTGATATAAAACTAATTCCTGTAAAATTTTAAATTCCTGCTTTAACTCGTTCTGGATTTATAGTGGATTCAGTAACAAGCATACATTTTTGAAGGACTTTTCTACTACTTGTACTGCAGTTACAGACATTTTGATCGTGTAATCCGTTAGTTTATTGTCTTCAGATTTTTTCTAAAATACTTTAAGAGTCGTCGGGACAGCAAAAACATAGACGAAAACCGATCACTGAAGAGAAGGGGTTTCCTGCACAGTAGTAGAGGTATTGAACTTTATAAACGCAAACGTAGTTAGAATAATACAGCAAAAAATTAGCCAGTTAATTACACTGTTTTGTAGACTAATAACTACTCCGTAAATAGATGGTTTGTTGTGTATCAAAAAGAAACCATGAATACAACCAGGTGTCTGTTTACTAAAGATTTTATAAAAACCTTGATAGCGGACAAATGAGCAAGCACATTCCATTTTCAGCTTCCAACTCGTAGTACGAGCAAGACTGTATAAACAAAAATAGAGAAGTTTTATAACAAATGCTTGTCGGTTGGTATGCGTGGGCGATCAGCAGGTTATCTAACAATCATAAATTCTCGATTGATAGTCAATTTTAGTGCTGATTGTATTGCTAATCTGTTTGGCTAGCAATTTTATTGGATTCGCCGTGGCACTCGGTATCACGATACGACCGACAAGCTTTCGGAGAATCATTGGCGACAACGTTCCAAAAAAGGTAATCGGAGAAGCTGCCTACGCAACGTTATTAAGACTTGCGACTTGGATTAAATAAAAGACGCCTTTGAAACAATCCGGAGAACAACAAATTCCCACGTAGTAGCGATGTTCACATGAATTATTGATAAAATTCCGAATTGAAAGAAAGGAGGAAGGCATCGCTTAAGAGATCGGGTTGCCGATGATTGTCTTGCGTAAGACTCCGAGACACTTGAGTGTTTTTGGCCTATGGACTGGATGCCGGGACAGTGAGGAGGGCCACCTTCAGAAGATGAGCTCACCAGACTTGGCTCCAGCCCAGCTTCTATTCGTCGTGTATGTCTAGATGCCGAATCGACTCTGCTTGAATCGTCGAGACTATAGAGTACATAGACGACCTGCCCCGAACCGAGATGAATCATCCAAGCCTATGGCTACAAAAACGTTACCCCGTTGTTGGTTCAATAATTTGCTTGCTCCGTTGTGTGCGGAATGTGTGCAATTATTTGCAATATCTAATCGTGGAATTTTTAAAAAAAGAAAAGACCAAAAGGTTCACACAGAAACAGCTCTAAGCAATGCTTTACACTTACCTGGATAGCGTGTGGGGGGTCTCCGAGTTGGGCAGCCTGCTCTGCTGTCGGTAGCTCTTAATCGATGGCCTCCAGCATCCGATATCTCACTTCACTGCACTTGCACCGGAATTGACTCGATTCTCGCCGTTTTATCGATTTGCTCGATAGGCGGTTTACTTTTCTGTTAGCCTGGCACTTTGATATCGAACACTTTTCGATAAATTTTTTGACTAAGCTGACTATGGGGTTGAAGCAAAAGAAAATGTTTCAATTTTCCTCAAGGATGAATATTACAAGGAAAATTCTATGAAGAATAGCACCGATGAAAAACACAGCACACTCAGTACTCGCCGACGTTTCGCGCAGAACTGTTTGAGAATATGTGCGCCAAGAAAGTGACAGAAGAAAAAGCTGTTTTCTGCTGTTGCTGTGTGAAGTTGGCCGTTGATGAGAGGAGGAAAAGTTCCGAATTTTCTTCAGATTTTCATGAAGGCAGTTGAAAGGGGAAATCAAAAATGAAAAAAAAAATAGAAAAAAAATCATCTGCTTTAATTAGGACAAGGCAAAAATACTTTTCCAGTTTTAAAAAAACCAATCCGCACCGGGCGTACGTACTGTGGAATTTTCTTTCAGGATTTAAAAAAGAATTTTCTGTTTGGATAGGGATAGGTGACCATAACAAATACATCCACATCCGCAGGTCCTAAATAACATGCAGCTCCAGTTCATATTTTAACCACCTTTTCGGAAGGAAGACATCCCCCGATAACATTTATATCTTAGAATACCCATTGCGGCCATTAAGAACGATAACAGCTTAGATTTAGATTAATTTTAGCTTCAGGATTAAGATAGAATAACTGTTAGTATTAAAAACCTATAAAAAATCGGAAGTAGAAACAACAGACTGAAGTACTAAACAAAACACGGACTTCGACTGCGATTTCCCTTCGATTTGCGTACCTTACGGCAGTCGCAGGCCATTTCCCTACCTTGCCGCAGTCACAGGCGAAGTCAGTGTTATGGGCATCACCATATAATCCTGTGTATTCTAATTTTATTTGCAATTTTTATCTCTGTATTTTTTTGATTGCATAATCTGAAAATTCCCAAAACCCGTAGTGTTGATAACAGCCATTCGTTTAACAAATACGAACAGAAAAATGCGTCAGATTTATCCACAAACAACTGGAGATAAGTTTCCAATCCAAATCTAATTTTAAACACCAAATTTGTCTCACTATTATTTTCGTTAATCTAGCGCTACATTAGGTCGTTAGAAAAGCGCCGATTAACACCTAATTTCATAAGATAGCTTTTACTAGGAGCGTATTCTACAACTCACGACATGGTTCTGTGCTTTCCCTTGCCTTCAATATCAACTCCCACCATCAGAAACTAAATCGACTTTTTTTTAATTAATAGCTGAATTAGTCCTGTGTCAAGGGCACACTTTATCAGTCCGAACAACTGGAGGCAATACAGAGTTTAACAGTTCAACGAGCTGCAAAAGTTTCATCATAACAGACTCATGCTGACAAACATTCAACCAACGAAAAAATACTCAGTCCCAGCAAAAATGATTGAATAAAATATCAGGCGCGACTCAGAAGAAATAATTGCGCGAGCCAATGGAACAGCCAATACCAAATATAAGTCATTCCCGAATATTAAGTATACGCCTCGGAAGCTGGAACAAAAAATGCAAATATACTTCGTATTGTGAAGTAAGAAACTCATCGACGTTAGAAGCCCAGGTTAATACAAATTGCAATAACTGCTTATTGACCGTCGTCGTCACCCAATAAAAACGAATTTTAGATTAGATAATAATTGGTGGAGGACGGCCTAAAAATCCCGATTCACTGCGGTCTCAGTGAGACTATTGTGATTGTATTTTCTTGATTATAACTCACTTAGAACGATTATATCAATAAATTTTAATATGCTCTTGAAAGGCTGGTTTACATGACGGTTGCAAACAATTTTTACTGAGATTGTGAGGGAGAAGGAAATTCTCCAACGAGAAATTGATCCAGCCTTTAGACATGAGTTTCAATGGTGCTAGGAAGTTATGTCCTAGAAGTTTGAGCGTTCTGTGTGCGAGTTCTTAGCAAGGGCAAAGAACTACTCTGTAGTTTCATCGTCTTCTTCACACAATCTGCAAATATCGTCTAAAACCAGTCCAATCGTAATGTTGATGCCTTTATGTTTGCAGTGTCCGGTAGTTAGCGCGATCAAGCGCCGAATCTGTTTCCGAAAGTTCGTTTCTTGGAGTGACTTTCAAAGAATAGTTTTGACTGTTTGTCTGCATCCCACCCGTCCCTGTCCAGTGGAAATTAGCCTGGATGTTAATGCAGTCTAACAGTCTTTCTTTTGCTGCAGTTGCTGGCGTTCCACAGAAAGGAACTGGCTCTGTGAATTTTAAGTCGACTCCACTTTCTACTAACTGGTCGTTTGCCTACAATATCACTATTTCCAGGAAACCATGCCAGTATGATAAATCAAATTTAAGCGGAACAGAATAAGTTTGATACCGTCATACCCACTCTAAAACCAATGAAAAATCTAAGCACATTTGGACGAAAAGTCAGGGCGAACTCATGGACAAATCGAATAGCGGTAATACATGGAACTGTCCAGCGTCTACAAGGACAAGCAGCATACATTTCTGTCAACTTCAACGTACTGGTTATGTTGAGGGAACACAGAAATGAGACAAACATGATTCGTAGAGAAAACCTTAATTCTGATGACCCTTTCGGGAAAGCAGTTACTGGATCAATATTTTTTCCGTTTGGAGAACAGGGCGCTTAGCCATTGCACAACAGCGACCTTAAAACACATGAAAATCAAGAACTGTAAAAACAAGGTGGAAAAAGAAGGAGAATTCAATGAACGATGCAAGTGGCACTTCACTTCAGTCTCCAAAAATATACCGTCAACCAATTTCAGCAACATTCTCACGAAACTCCACTGAATCCCAAATTGCACAAGAAATCATCCTTCGACACACTTTCAATACGAAACTCGTTGCGTTTTAGGTTTTCTCCATCTTTTCTTTTAATATTTTAAGTCGTTAAAATAATTAGCAAAACAAAACCATTTCTAGTTTCGTCTTGTGTAGTTATTTGTCGATGGCTGGGTGAGCTGAAGACCGCGAATATTATTGAAGTCCAAGAGTTTCAACATCTCCTTGGTGTCTGGATCGACTTCGATGATGTCCTGTTCCAGGGCAGATACAGCTGGAACGTAGTTGTCACGACGTTCGCGCTCCTCTTCCTGCAATTTGATGGAAATACCGCGCACTTGTGAGTGGCGAAGACGTCCCATTAAATGTGTAACATAACTGCGGCGAAAAGAAACGACAACAATTAGATAGGAAGACGACTTTTTAAAGTGGGCGCGCGCGCTTTTGACAACGCTCACCACATTCGTCTACTTACCCGGCGATCTTATTTCTGAGCGACTTAGTCGGAATAATTGCAACTTCCTCGCAGATTCTCTTGTTGGTGTGGAAGTCCAACGTAAGACGAGTGTAGTATTTCTCAATGATGACCTTAGCGGCCTTTTTGATAGTCTTTGTACGTACGCGACCCTAAAATCAACCAAGAGGACCGACATTAAGAACAATTTTTGTTGACATTTCGCAGAAGTATTTCGATTTTCGGGACTATTTTTATCAAACATTGAACACACATCGTTACAGAGTCGATGATTTCTTCACAAATTTAAATAACTCGAAAGATGATCGAAATATTTCACGATTTACAAACGAAGTTTGACAGTAAACACTCACCATCTTCGAAAATTCAAACCGGAAAAGACCAACAGAATGTTGTGTTCAGTGGATGTGACTTTTCGTTTCAGTAGTTCACAATTGAACGTAAACTAGTACGTCAACGGGTTTAGTGAAAGTATCCAATCACAATAATTATTGTTTCCGGTTATAATGGAATTATTAATTTAAAATGGTAATTTAACGTTTTTAAATACAGAAAGGTTTTTTTAAGCCTGTCTGCTTTTAAAAACGTAATGTTTTAAAAATAAATTATCAAGATAGAACGTAGAAACCAACGACGATGATTATGCGGGCAAGCTGTGCACATGAAAAGCAATGAAAATTAAAGTATGAAATTCGTGTTCTACAGTTGTGGAAGATAAAAAAGGTATATATAGCTAATTTTCGGGTTATACTTTAAACAACTTGTGAGATAAAACTGTACAAAATGTGTGTGTTTAAAATATATTTAGTTTATTATTTGTGTTTATTTTATTTTATTTTCTTTAATTAAAACTACGAAATCATTTAAATCAAGTTAATTAATTTTTTATTTTTATTTATTTTTTAATGATTTCGTAGTTTTAATTAAAGAAATGGGTCACTGGCCAATCGACGACTAAGTGGGTCAGACTAAGCATTTCTTTAACCTTAGAACCGTGTTTGGAACACCCAGGAGCCCAAAGAATATTGTCAATTTTCAATACTAGTGGAATTCAAATAAAAAATTCACTACGGTCCTGGGGACTCCAAAACACGACAATGGTCAGAAAAACAACAACACGGTTCTAAGATTAGGATACCAATAAGAGGGGAACTGTTGTTCATCTTCTTTGCGAGTGTCCGGTACTAGCTAGAGCTAGACTACGTAATTTAGGCAAACCATTCTTTGATAGCTTTTTTGGTGAGATCTCAAAAAAATAAGATTGGAGAACTGATTATCTTTTTAAACAGCTCCGGATGGATATGATAATCCATTTCAGCCCCAAGTCACTGTAAAATTCTGTATCTACTTCATTAGCTCTCAATGACCAAATTAAGCGAGTTTTGGTATCAAAGCGGAGCTAATGTGTTAATTGGGCCCTGTTTTAACTGACGGCCCACCACGCAAACCAACCAACCAACCATAGTGCAAGGCGCTAATAATTCCGATATTAAATGCTTACATTGGACTGTTCAAAGCATCTACACTATAACAAGAAGACAGAAATTCTAAATTGTCCAGTATGACAATAGACATTAAAATAATAGCGGAGGCGTTGCTCCAACCTAGTGATAAGTTATTTAACTCTAATTATTGAAGTGTACAGGTAGGTAGTTAGCAGCAATCTGAAACAACGCACTCCCAATCGAAAACACGAAGCTAATTGAAAAAACTAACCACCGCAGTTTATTTCCCCAGAGTACAAACAATGCCATTCTGTGTGCTGATTTCAACGCGAAACTCCGTAGCTGCAAGGAACTAGCATCATGGGAATGAGCCGCACATATTTCTCAAATCCAGGCAAGTACTTATAGCACTATAACCTTTTATGTGCAGCCAGACCAGACCAGCAGCAATATATTTGGACACTAAGCTCATCTTTTGCACGTTTTTGAAGCTTTCTCGAAAGTTATTAAACAAATGGGTTAAGTCTGTGTATGTAATGTTCATTTTTGCTCACCCCCAGAGTGTTCCTAACAATATGGCAGGCAAATTGGATAAGACTGAATACCGAAACTGTTTAGAATGTGAGTCTTGATATCTGAAGCAACTAAAGTACAAACTACATTTTGTACAAGTGGGTATTGTGATTAACTAAGAAAATTGAACAGCTTTCATACTATCGTATTACCTTTTGCAAATTCTATGCCAATCGTCATATCCTGTACCACTCCGATACATTGCACTCGCCACTACCATACTCCCCAAATAATAAAACCTATTGATTCGTGAAAAAGCACTCATCAGAATAATATTATGGCGAATCAATAAACCTTTTCATACACCGCAGTCGAGGAAAACTAAAAGAAAGCAAACCTTTTTTTTTAGGGTCGGTTGCTAAGACACAAAAATTTTGTTTACAAAAAATGAAATACCGAATTTTATAGGCCGCCAACAAAATCACGAAGAAAAGAAAGTCTTGTGCGGATAATTCCGACTTTCTCTCTCCATTCCATTGGTGAGCTAACAACGGCCGTTAATTTTTAAAAGTCTAAATTATACGTGGTCGCTTGTTTAGACTAATATCGTTTTAAGTTCTTTCTTGATTCATAATTAAAATAAAACAGTAAAAAAAGAAAATTGTGTTACAACGAAAAGTTTAGAAAAAATAAAATTCCGGCATGGCGTCGTCCGCTGATCCGAACACATCAAATAACGGCGACATTTCAATGAATAGTTTTCTTGATTTTCTCAAAATCACTTGCCAAGTAAACGATTCGATTGTCAACAAGGAAAAGGTTTCGGTTGCCGAAATTGATTACAATAAGTTGGCAAATAATCAAATCGTCAACGGTTTACTATCGTCTTCGAAGCAAAACGTTGAACCAAAACCGGATACTAACGATATTCTCGAGGACTCGCTGAAACTATGCGATAGTCGCGGTGATAAATTTCGTAAAAATTTCACAGCATTAGCAGCTAGTCGGCCGCGAAAATCGCAAAGTGATACTACTAATGACGCAAAGGTTATTCATCCTGTATTGAGTTCTAAGCTCGACGAAGTTATCAATGAAGGAATACTAGACTCGGTATTACCGTACATATGCCCGTCGAATCTAAGCATTCTGTCTAGTCATGCCAATACGACCGTTAAAGTAAATAGACAGTCAAAGCTACGCGAACAGAGTCCAAGTACGAGCAATAAGAGTGCAATTATGCAACCGGAGCAAGAAAAAAAGGACAACAACGTTTCGAACGAGGGAATAACGGTGTTGCGCAGCCCACGATTAAGTGCGGGCGGCGGCGGAATGAGGACGAGAGAGCCGAAGGCATCGTCATCACGAAGAAAATCAACATGCCATCCACATTCGACGGTTGATGATGCCCGGAGCGAGTAAGTAAAATTGTGTTTATCGTAGTACGATGGAAATAAGAATGGATCCTTTAGCGTTTTGGAAGCTTTCTTGTTTCTCGATAAAAAAGTTTTAATATTTAGCCGCTACTATAATATGCAAATACAAACATCGCTGATATGTTTGCTACTCATGTTTACTATCGAGTTCCGTGCAGAGACTCGGAATAATGTTCTCATCAACCGGCTAACAATAGGATTTCTGTATACAGAAACGTTGCTCCTTCATTGGCCTATTTTTCGGTTTGAAAAACATTCTCGGAATAACTCAGAGCACGGAAAAAGAATCCTTAAAAACAAATTGAAAACTTCATTAATACCTGTTTTTCTTTAATACCAGCACTGAAGTTATCATCCATGTTTGCGACGAGGTGAAAAATACATCGAAAGACTTTTCATGTCCACAACATTTACTCGTCAGTAAAATGGGATATTTTGCTGATGTAACGGCCGGTCAAAAGCTCGAAGACATGGACATATCAGTTCACTGCGACATTCAAATATTCGATTGGCTTATGAAATGGGTAAAAAGGGATCCGAACCAATCGGACTTATGGCCAAAACTAGATGCGTCCAATGTTGTTCCGATTCTAGTTTCTGCAAGCTTTCTGCAAGTAAAATAGAAATGAAAATGCGTTTTTGTATCGGACAATTAAAATATTCGGCGTTTGCTTTCAGATGGAACCATTACTTTTAGACTGTCTCTCCTTTTGCCACTCGAGACTAAACGAAGTTGTTCGTGCGTCATCGAATTTATCGTGCCTGAACGATTCGATTATTACCCGACTGGCCGCAATGTTTACAAATTTAGAATTGGAAATGGTCAAAGATAAGAAAGAACGCGTCACTCCACGCCTCTGGACCAAAATGATTCAAAGCCTGTTTGAGATAGAACCGCAAGCTTTACGTGGTCATTATTTCAGTTTAGCAGGATTATTTCGATGTGGTCGGTGAGTAAAGTTCAGAACAAATTACAACATAAGTTGATTGTTTCACGTTTCAGTTGTGGCAAGTATATAACCCAGTCGGTTAGCAGCTATGTGAGCTGCATACCAACTAATACCCGTCTGAATCGTTGGGGCCAACTAATAAGTCAGCATTCACGCGACACATCCTGGCAAATTACAAACTATGTAGCAATGCTTTTTAAAGAAATGAAATCGTGGCGTAAAGTCTACTGGAAACTGTGGGGCCACTGCCATTTTTTATACTGTTGCATTTGCGAATCGCATTTTCCTACTTATCAAGTACGTTTTAATTGAATTCTCTTAAAAAAAATCGTTACCAAAACGTTTTTGATATCAGATGAACTGGTGCCAATATCATCAAGAACAGCCACAATTTCTCGGACCGATAACAGAAGGTCGAATTGCAGGTCCAGCCGGCAGATATCCTTGCTGTGGTCAGCAAGCGTTTCGCTACGAAACACTACCCGGACCAAATGTGATATCTCGGTATACGTTTCTTAACAATTGGTATTAAAAACTAATCTTTACAGGGATGTCAGTATCGTGAGCATAGCGCTGTAATTGAAACCGATCGAGACCGAGCTATTCTGACTCTAGCACAAATAGCTGCCGAAGGCAACTGCCTATACGAAAATATACCCACGAAGCCTCAAAATCATAGCTACACAGATCCTCGATGGATTGGGATGTCTCTAATGCCGACAAAATGCAGACAAGGATTACTTCCGTCGCTACATGTTGAGGGTATTTGAAAGATCTCCTAATCAGTTGTATTTTTAACGATAAAATCTTTGTTCTAGAATTTCACGGAAAAATTACGCGAAAGTTACGACAACCGGTCCCATGCATTGTAGAATCTAGTAGTGATACAGAATCAAGTGAAAGCAATGATAAACGATGCATCCAACGAAAATTCTCCACTAGCAGTGATGGCTGTGAATCGGAAGCTAGTAGCCCGCGACAATACACTAATAAATCACGTAAACGGTATTCATTTTAAATTTAAAGTTTTATCGGAAATTGAAAAAAAAAAACCGATCGATTGTTGCTTTATTTTAGAAAAACAAAAGCTTCTGGTGGACGATATTGGTCGGGTGAAATGTCGGCACGCAGTAATCAGGACAATCAAAGAGAATTCGAAGAGAAAATTATGAAACAAGTAGTCACAATGGTTGGTAAGAAAACCGGAGGTGATACGAACATTCACTTGAATCCCTATCAGAATGGTGGTTCATATGTTAAATTGGAGGCCGAATGGAGAGAACATGTCCGACAGAAGAATTTAAATAAACAGAAATTGAAGTAAATTAAGCCAACCAAATTGTTATGGGGATGCAATTTTTTGTGTCAAGACCATTTTTTTTTTAGATCTTTATTAGTTTTTAGTGGGTTCATAATAAACTGAAAAAACTAAATTCTTGTATTTGTGATATATGTACTTAAATATATTTTAGAGATATAAATTATTATAATAGAACTGAAAAAATGTTGTTATAAAATAACCTGGCTCGAGCAGTTGAAAATTTGTCGGAAAACAAAATGAACCTTATGCCGGTTTTCCACCAAATAGACAAGTAAAGTTTTTGTTTTGTTCATGTTTTTGAAAGCATGGAAATCCAAAACACGAACTCGAACAAATCCAAAACACTGTTTCAACCAAACTGACAGTATTTTATCGCAGTTTTATTTTAGTTCTGAGTCTGTTTCAACTGAGCGAACAAAGCGCACGGAAAACTTACTCTGTCTCAAACCAAAAAACACAAACTGAACAAAACACTACTTCAGTGTTTCCACAAAGCGGAATCAGTTAGAAAACTCACCGAAACCTTTTGAAGTTACCGCTTCTGATCGGGACACGAAAAACAGAACAGAAACAGTCGAAAAAAGCACGAATTTGTAAAAAAAATGATGAAAACTCGAAGTTTTGTTTTTTTCGACACGAGCTTTTGCTGAGTTTCTGTTTTGTGCCCGTGGCTAAGGTAGGGTGGGCGGACAGGGCGCTATAACACCAGAGCGCCCTGACAAATCGCAAAGTCGCGCCATCCAATCGCTTCTTGGTCTTTCACAATATATTGGGAAGATATTTCCCATTTTTATACACCCTGGATAAGTCGGCGCCAATATATGTTGTACAGGTCAAGGGTTTATGGTCTGACGTCAGAGCAAGTACCCGCAACATTGTCGTAGCTAGTCCCGGCCGCCAGCAAGTGTGTCGCTCGAGCTCGACGTCAGCCACCAATTTGGACGTAGGAGGAATTGGCACACACTGTCCTGAACCTTTCCTTTACCTTCGAATATCTTGACTTTTTCAAGTCGAAATATTCATTCCAAGGCCTCAATTACAACAAAATACAACAGAAATTGAGTGTTCAACGGCCTAGGTTGAGAGATGAAGCTATACTGCTTCATCTCAACGCACGGTCCCATGTTTCAAGAACAACGGTCAAAAAAGTAGACGAGTTGCAGAATGAAATTTTTCCTCATGCACCAAACTTACCAGACCTTTCGACAACCAACGACCACTTTTTTTAAACATTTGGAACATTTTGAAGGGAACAAACAATTCGATAAAGCAGCCATCAAAAGTGCCTTCGAGAACTGTCTTCTCTCTAGAAAGTGGGATTTTTACGAAACTGGCATATCAACTGGTGTATCAAGTCCGCTATCTCTCTGATGGTTAATTTGCGGTTATTGACCAACATTACTTTTACTTCATGAATGTTTTCGATGTCGATGGTCTGCCACTGCATTTATCATCTTCGATTGACTCACGACCACTTTTAAACCGCTCGTGCCACTGATAAACGACCGTTTTCTTTAGAGAATCGTTGCCGAAACACTTTTCCAACATTTCCAACGTTCGCGCACCATTAAATCCGTTTTTTACGCAAAATTTAATACAAGTTCGTTGTTGCAAATTTAAATTAATTTCTAAAATTGTAAAAAATCGCCAACACACACAGAGATAGATGTACTCTTGGCTACGTAACTTTTACAAATGTCAAGTTATGACGCTAAGACTTAGAGAGGGAATGTCAACAACAGATGTACCAACTTAACAAAAAAAAAACAGAACTCAAATCGGAACAATAAAAGCGCCACACGGTGGTTATTCCGGAAATTTTTTGATCAAGGTGGTATATTTTAAATATCACAGGATCTTTTCTGCAGTATGTTTTAATTAACTTTCAAATTATACTGCCAAAACTTCATGCCTCTAGGTGCAGTGCTGGGCGTGGACACGACATCTTACTCGTTGATACGCAATCTTGCTCTTTAATGACGGCAGATAAAATAAAGAAACATATTTTCAATGCGGAAAATTCGCTTGACCAATTTCTTTTTTTGATTTAAAAGATTTTAATGGCTTACCATGTTTCTTTCAAGTTTGCAGTCGAAAAATTTAGATGAACGAGTTGGACCTATTTTTTCTTATAAATTTTGTTGGCTAGAAGAGAACACTGCAAAATCAAACAATCACTGGAAAATAGTTCTGTGGAATAGAAATACAAATCATATACCCGTTATCTACAAAGCCAACTTAAGTCATTCGTATTACATCTGAAGCCTTACCAATAACCCGAAACCTTTGGGGCATAGCAGCAGCAGCAGCATTCCGTCATAGCACCGAATTCTGAACTAATCTATATCTTTGTGCCTGTTTCTAGTGTCACTTTCATTTGTTAGACTTTCAGTTGTTATACGACTGAAAAGCCATTTGCTCGCAGGTCAGGGTGGTGTATCATTCAGTCTCTATTATAGAAAATATGTTTGATCTTTCATCTTCTGTCGGCCTGCTCAAATTCTGCTCTTTTCGTACTGTTGCTTTTATCGGTTTTGATTATAACAAAAATATGGTTTTAATACAAACGGGGATTATAAATTATATAAAACGGAATAAATTTCGGACAATTTATTATTGTAAATTACATACTATACGGAATTAACAAGCATTGTTGTCAATTCACAGATGATGACCCAAATACTTAAGTAAATAGTACAATTAAATTTCTAATCAAAGTAAATTATCCCGATGATGAAATTTTTACAATACATAGGACCGAATTCACAGTCTAAGTTTAAACCAAAAATTTAGTTGCACAGTCGAAGTTTAAGCCAAATTTTTGGTTTAAACTTAGACTGTGAAACTGTCCCTTAAACATTCAAATATAGTTTCGAATTTTCATCTCACTTCCGACCCACCATCACAATAATTACTTTCTCATAATGAAATATATACAAAAAAAAAAAAAAAATAGAACTTGTAAAAAGACCAAAACAAATATAGTTTTTTTTTTTAATAACTTCTTTTTAATATTTTTATCAATTGAAAAAGAACAAACCGATTAAAAATGTCAAAAAAAAAAATGGAAAACAAAAATAATAAAAATTATAAGCAAAAATAAATTCAAAAAACTTTTTCCACATGTTTACGGCTAGTAAATAGAAACATTGATCTTTTTTAGTTATAACCGGTCTTTTTTTATACGATTTTAATAAATAATATTATGCCCTAAACTTCCATTCATTACTTGATTGTTGTTGTTTTTTTTTATTTAAATTCTAATATTAACCATCAACGGGAATGATGAAAACATGTAATCTAAAAAAAATAAAATGCAATGTTTTCAAACCAAACCGAAATTACGAAAAAAAAAAATAATATAAAAGTTTGTATGTTTCGCAATAATAACCAAGTGGGTATTTTAATTGCATTAATTTCGAATCAATTAGAAAACTTTTGACTGTGACTGTCTTCCGCTTGTTTGTAAATAATAATAATATGAATTAAAAAGTATATTACGTGAGGTTATCAGTTCACGGGTCAAAAAAAAATCGAAATAAATCAAAAGACGTTAAGAAGACAAAAAGAGTAATCTAAAAAAAAAGTGTGTTTTTACAGTTATTTTCTCGTTTTATATTTTGTTTTTTTTTTGTTCTTTTTAATAAAAAAGTTGAATTAATAAAGCTAACTAAATAAACTTTCTGTTGCTTTCTCTAAGTCCCAATTTTCCATTGAAAGTACCGCCCGAGCCTTGTGCTCGTCAATTCCCATGTCTTTTAAGCGCTGGATTTTCGAATCACAGTCTGCAAACTTTGTAGGACCTGAAAATTTCGATTGTTTTCTATTGATTTGTAATTTGTATTGTTTTTTACTTACCGCCTGCATATGCATTTGTCCAGTGCCTCGCTGTCATTAAAAACAGTACGTAATTGTGCTTATATTGTGAGGCAACAACAGCATCTTGTGGATCATCTGGCTCTGCAGCTGCCAGTAAAGCTTGCAGGGATAACAGTACTGTTCTTAATGTCATAGCTGCAGCCCTTTTTTTAATGAGATAATTGTAAATGAAATTGAAAAGATTTATTTGTGTGTTTTTTTCGTACCAGTTGTCTTTTAAAATGTCGAGACAAATTGCGCCTGTTACTGATGAGATATTTGGATGCCAGATTTTTGTGATAAACCGAACCTAGGACGAAAGAAAAGAAAGAGTTGCGGTTATTGGAAAAGTAAGGTAATTTTTTGTAGACAATTTAAGAATATTATTAGCATAATCGTGCAATAGACCTGTTGTGCCATCATTTTTACGTGTTTATTTTATTAATAAAGATCAGTTCTCTTATTTCGTCACCGAAAAAAGTCGATAGTTTTGCGGAGCTTTGATAGAAAATTTAGATCGAATGAAGGAACATAGTTCTTAAAAAACGAATGAAGGATAAATAATGAAAAGGACAAAAGTGCTTAGGCCTATAAAGATATATAGTATATTCTGGAGATGACAAGAAGCGACTGTTTTTAAACCGGACGATTCCTGGCAAAGTAACGGCAATAAACACTATGCTACTCATAGTAGGTTTGCGAATTTTAGTTCAATATATTGATCGATCATTTGCATCGCGATCCGTCGGGAACTAGACGACCGAAATTATTTACGTTTATTGGTTTGATAGAGAACTATGACAATTGCTTTATTTTATTCACTTTAAATTTTAATGTTCACGTTTGGTAAAAAGTTTTGCATTACCGAAAATCCAAGATAAAATTCAAAATTTACGAAATTTCCTAAACTGGATGTGGTTCCTTGACTTTTTGAGACTTATCGGGTCGTGGTCTGGTTTCTGATGGTCTTCGATCATCTTGGTCGGTATGGGAGCTATTTCGGCACGAATATTGGTCTTGATCTCGTCAATAGTCTTCGGCTTGCTGGCGTCAACTCTACTCTTCAAATAACCCCATAAAAAGAAGTCCGGAAAGTTAAATCGGGGGATCTTGGCGGCCAGTCAATATCGCCTCTTTTCGATATCACACGTCTAGGTAATTTCTTTTTGCAAAAACAGCATTGTTTGGGTTGCTGTCTGGCATGGCGCCCCGTCTTGTTGAAACCAGAAGTCAGTCAGACCTTTTTCACGCATTTTCGGACACACAAAATGTGCCAACATCCACCGATATCGTTTACCATCGACTGTTTAGCCTTCCTTGAAAAAAAAAATGACCCAATAATGATTTTTGCGCACACGCCGGCCCAAATAGTCACCTTTTGATCATGTAATCGTGTTTCATGAATCTCGTGAGAATTTTCTGTCCCCCAAATGCGGCAATTTTGTTTATTAACACCGCCAGAGAGGATGAAATGCATCCAAAAGTTCGGTATGGTTTCCAACATTCGGCCGACTGTTTTGCCGTATTCTATACGACGCGGCATGTCTATGGCCAATATTCTTTGAGTCAGTTGTACTTTGTAAGGAAACAAATAGAGATCGTCCTTCAAAAAGAGCCGCAAAGCTGTTCCACTGAAGTTCAACTGCTTAGCTGGCACTTGGGTCCTCGGCAACACTCTCTCTCGCGGCTTCAATAATTTCATTGGAATGTCTTTGGCGTGGATGATTGTAGGTTTGTTTACCCACACCGTTCCGTGCTCAAAGAAATTTTTAGCCAGCGCCCGAATTGTTTTGTCGGTAGGCGCTTTTTTCCGTGATATTTTGCACGATATGCGCGTTGAGTAAGCACAATCGAACGACTATTTTCAGTGTACATAGTCACTATTTCGGTGCGTTCTTTCGGTGTGAAGCGTTCCATGATTAAAATAGTACTGGTTTGAAGTTTTCAAAACGTGTTTAAGTCATCCCGTGTGCAGGCTCTTTTTTTACGCCATTTTTGGGAATTTGTTCTGGCGAACTTAATAATGATAGAACTGTAAAATTTTTACCATATATTTATGAACATGTTGAGCACACTTTAGAATTTTGTCAGCCACAAATTGTCGGTCATTACTGAAATATACGCCAACTTAACCAACCATTTTTAAAAAACCTTGTTTTCGGTAGACACGATTGCGGGCGTTCTGCTTATCTCAAATAAAAAAATCAAACGGCATTTTAATCTATGAAGTTTGAACTAGTCTTGGAACTAGGATTATCAAAAAATATTGAACAGTTAATTTTTGGCAGCTTGTTGAACTTTTTATCGTCAATTTTGGTGTGTTTTTACGACTTCTTCAGGCCGCAAAAAAACCGCTTGATGAATCACAATTATCCTAGTTTGGAAACTGTAAACATGTGTACGATATAAGTTTACCAAATTTCAAAGAAATCCGTTTGATAGGTTTCGAGGTATCGTGTCTACCGACTAAACATTTCATTATATTCGAAACAAGACAGGAGTTTAGAGAATAAATAACGGCCTGTAACTACCAAACTGCTTCGAATATCGGAATATCACTCCATCCACATATTCTACACTATATTTGGATGTAATTTATGCAAAAACCAAAAAATCAATTTTTGGAAACCGTCACACGGGATGACTCCCTTAAACCTCGAGGAGTATCACAGCATTCTCCTTATAAGGTGCTAAAGTTAAGTAGTTTCAGCAAGAAATGTTTGGCTACATCCGATAATCTTATTCTGATCAAATGTTGTCCACATGCTATACGCCATGCAAGAACATCAACCAGACTACCGCATTTTTTTTCTGTTTTGTTTATTGCAGTTCGTACATGTGGTCTTTCAACAATCTTTCCGGTCCGCCAACTTCCTAGAAGATGTTGTATAGGTACAGTAAAATCATTTTGATCAAATTTGACTTAAATCCCACCCATGTTAATCAGTGGCATCATTGGAACCCATATTAACTTTGAATCATTGAATTTAACAGTATTTGATCGTTTCTTGGACTTTGTTACTCTGAAACGTTAAAAATTTATCAGCATTGGAGTGGATTGGAGCATTGGCGTGAATTTAAAAAATATCGAATCGAAAGAATTCACTTTTCATTTATGTCCTTATTTGATGCCGAATTTTTTCATTTAGTTGTGGTATTTTAAGTGATTAATTTATGTATTTTGATAGTATAATCGCTTCCTCAGTTTGATGACGGAAGCAAACAGAAAAATGAAAGAGTTGATGCTTTAAAAGTTAGCGCACCGCACAAAAAAATTGAATGCACATATTTGATTTAAGAGACTGGGTAAAGGTGGTGGTCGCTGGAAGCTGCTAAGCACATAGACCGCCAATGGGCCATTGTGATTCTATTTCTACCGGAAAGAGAAATACCTATGTGCCCAAGAACTTCTTAGATAAATCAACATACCATCTTGACAATCTGCAGTAGCTTGTCTAACTTCATGTTTGCAAATTCACCCAATGGTGAAGAGCGTTTTCAACGTTTCCGTGTCAAAATTTATTTTCGGGTTCACTACAGCTGCGGCACAAATCTGTAACGTCCGCAACCCTTTGTATTCTAGCGTCACGGCCGATCAGGCATTGAATATACGTTGAGTATTCCTATCTTTGAGTAGGACACACTTTGCTCTACTCTAACAGCTAGAGCTTGATTCTGTGTCATGAGCTCTACCTTTCAGTGTGCGTTTGTCCGTTCGCTCCACATAAACTACCAATTGTAGCTTACGAAATTTGGTATGAGTCGATGCGGCTGGGTCGCCATAGATGTTATACAACTCGTTGTTGTACCGGATACGCCATTCAGTGCCTTCTCTTACTGGTCCCAAAATTCTTCGAAGGATTCGTCGTTCAAAAGCGTCTATTGATTTTTCAGACGCTTGAGCGAGAGTCTCTGATGACATATTCCAAGGTGAGATTAAAGAGCATGGGAGCGAGTCTATCTCCCTACTTCAGGCCGGATTCTGTTCGGAAGCTTTCGTTCGTAAGATTGTTTTGTATCCTTCAGTGTCAGTCATGGTGATTTTTGTTAATCGGACGAGTTTTAATGGGATTCCAAAGTCGTGAAATTTTTTTTATATAGTACATTACGATCTATACTAGCGTATGCCCAGCATTTTTCTACCATTTGTTTGACTGAGAATATCTGGACAATAGTAGATCGTCCGGTTCTGAAACCACCTTGGTATTCGCCGATAATATCGGCATAAGGCTAAAGCCTCAGTTACAATGGTTCCGATCCGGAAAACGGAGAGTGTTGAGTTTCTCCATCCGACACACATCTAAAGGGAATTTCGGAAAGCCCAGTCACAATCATTCCGGTAATTAGCCGAGACACAAAACGGATGGGTAAAGTTGACCGACTTTCAACTTCTATCCGTTCCGACGCTAAGAGGTGAATTATTGAATTTCACCACCTGCTTCGCCACACTAAAAATCAAAATTACACCTCGATAGTGTCATTCTGATGTAAGTCGGAACGGAATCATTGTGACTAGAAATTTTTCCCTTCCGACGTTGCCGGATCGGATCGGAACCATTGTAACTGAGGCTTAAGGCTTTACTCGATCATGAGTTATTTTCGTCAGTATTTTGTATATTATATGCCTCTGCAATTTTGACATCGCAGTTTATCTCCTTTCTTATAGACTGGACATATTATGCTCTGGCGCCAGTCGTCGGGTATTTTTTCTTCAATCCAAATTTTGTAACGATTTTGAGTAGGAGATTGGCGAGGTATGGACCGCCTCACTTTAGGAGCTCTACTGGATATTGATATCATACTCAGTGCAGTAACGATATTTCGACTTGAAAAAATGACCAGAACCGTAGTTTACTTTACGAAGTTTTAGTTCCAAACGGTTCTGCAAGAAGGAATATATTCGAAGATCCTGTTGTATCACACCGGATGGGTACGCGTGGCTGTACGTGAGAGCACGGACAGCCACTTAGCACTCAGCACTTAGACCTAAAAGGTTCGTTGTGATACCATCCAACGCAAACCTTACGCACAGAAGCAAACTTAAAGCGATCCCCTTTTTGTGATCCTCTATTCCAATAACAGCAACGCGGATAGGGAGTAGAAGTCGGAAATGATTGATCTTTTTGCACTTGGAATGTTAGCGTCCAGTTGGACGCTACTCATAGATTTTAGAATGAAATTGGATGAGACAAAGAGATCCGCACGAGCCGCGCTGCAGACGGATTCCAACAAGACTAATTGCACGTTCAATATGCAACTATGTTTTCAATAATCTGTTGATCCAATTACGAACAGATTTCCATTGTAACCAGAAGGTTTTATCAAATCGATGCAGTAACCTTAACGCGACTTTGCACAATCGGCGCTTCGACAATTTGTCAACAATTGACCATAACCATTTCTACCCCGTTTGCCGCCGGACAACGTCACAAACAGAATAAAATCGATTTTTCCTTCTTGCGCGCTGTCGTTAGCGTTTGTCATTCGACGGCACAAACCCCCGCAAAATACAAAATCATAAAAAATTACCTTGGGTGGATTGAATGGATATGTTTCGGGAACTTTGATCTCAAGCAGGAATTTTCCGCCTTCATACGGTGTATCCGGTGGACCAGCAATTTCGCCCTTTAGCTCTGTCCAGCTATCGTTAATTAATTCTATTTTAATCGAGCATTGTACAATCTGAAAACGAAAAAAAAAGGAGAAGAGAAACATTAGAAAGAGTGCGTTAATGGGATCGAATTGTTGCTCTGGAAACGCAAGCTGCTGTCACGACGGAAAATTGAATTAAAAGCAGAAAACAAGAAAAGGGTCAAGTTCGCGAAATAGTCGCGGTCAGTTCGATAATTCTTCGAGTTATCTCCAGACGCAACGAACGGTCCCGGTGGTGGTGAAAAGGGTTCGAATTGACGCGATATCCGATCCGATTTGTTGCCGTTGAAAATTTCCGAGTTGCTAGGCTGTGCCGTGAATCGAACGATTAGTGAAATGAAAACTGACGGAGAATTGCAGGACTGCGGCGATGAACCGAATACAAATGGTACGTAAAAAGAAAAAAGAACAATAATTCGCAGATTTTTTTCAAGTTAACGGAGAGCATTGTGTGATTGGAAGGCCATCGTATGGATCCGGGAGCCGGTGCTGTTTTTTTTTCTCGTCCAATGCCGGGCTATTTTCGCACTTGAGGGTCGCCCGGTGACGGAAAACATCAGCGCAGTCCGGAAAGTTATGCAATTGCGAGTGCCCGCGCTTTTCACCGATCATGACTGGTGGTTTTTCCGCCGACGTCAGAACAGATTCGTGTTTTCGGCCCACTTTATACTTACTTCTTCGCTTTTAATCACTTCTTTGAATTCCCGCTTTATGCGAGACACTGCCATGTTTGCCATGATAAAGTTCGAGTGATTTTAAGATCGAGCGCGCGCGAGTTCCTTTCGAAAGAAAATTCGGGCCTTTTCCCCCCCCGGGAAAAGAAAGTGGTCGTCCGCGTTTTTACTATAATTCGATGGCACCGAATACGGGCGGCAGGCGGCTGTCGACCGACAGTCAGCTGCTACGAATTCAAAACAATTACGACGCGCAATTATAAGCTGGTAAAGTTTAGCGCGACTCGGATGCAATTTTCACACAAAAGAAAAGATTGCGACGGACTAAAAAGGAAAAAGTTTTTGCCGAGTCGCATTCAAAGTTGGAACATTTTTGGCGTTGACATTCGGGTGAAAATGTCAAACGGGGGGGTCGAGCTCGACGACGACAACGACAGCAACCGAATCGTGGAGTTATATTTTTTTTTCTCTGACTGGCAAAATTTCTCGTTTTTCTCGACGTTCTGTCACACCAGTCTTAACAACTAGTTTACACTTTTCCTCGCGAAATTCGCGACCTTTGTTTGGACTTTGTGTTCGATTTAATTGAATTTTTTGTCCACGCAAATTTCGTTGAACGGGAGCAAAGAAGGAAAACTGTTTTTCACATACGAACACTATCGCACACATTCGTACGTGCGAGGAAAACTATACACATGCAGCAGCGTGTACGATTGCGATACGTGAAACGACGTACGTTCGGTTGCGAAATGACAGGGCGAAAATGAAGTGGATTTTATGGGGATTGTGCATTGAAATGTGAATGCGCGAGTCAATTCACAATTATAGGTGATTTTTCATCGGGCCGCTCTAATCTAGTACTACTGCTTGAATAGACTTTTTTTTTTAAACAAATTCGGGAAAATGTGCTGTGCCTGTAGATTTTCTTTTGTTTTCAGTAATTTTCGTTTGTTTTAATTGCGTAAATTTTTATTGTGTGGTATGAATTTACGGCATACTTATGACCTTCATACGCCTAGCTTAGCTGAGAAATTAAAATGGAAAATGCACAATTAAAGTACAGGTAAATAAAAGTGATTAGATATTGAAAAGTGCTATAAAAGCGAGGCTTCGGAGCCCCAATAATGCAACTAAGTTCCTCATCTGCAACATGCAGCGTTTTTCCCCTTGAAGAATGGAAATGATATGAGCCGCGCAGCTTGACTATGTTTAGAGCATTTAGGCAAGTTTGCAATTGATTTGAATCAGTGTGGCTTCCAGAAAAAAGGCCAATCATAGGGCTCCAACTTCAGTTGAGATTTTGGTTCAAATTACTTTTCACCCATTGATCCCAATTTAGCAGTAGAAAAACACGTTTTCGAATTGCTTGGAATCCTTGCATACTGGTCTTAATCCTGGCTTATTTATATTCAAATTAGGCCAATTGGGTTTTCAGTATAAGTCGTCTGCCAGCCCCATTAAGATATACCACTTTGATCAAAAAGTTCCCGGATTTTATTGAGAAAATTAAAAATACAAGTTTATTCATCTAAATCTATATTGTCCCCTTCAAAGTAATCCCCATCGACTGTAACACACTTATGCCAGCGCCTGATCCAATCCTCGAAACATTTGTTATATTCGGTTTTCGGTATGACCATGAGTGCTCCCTGCAATTTTACCATTACTTCCTCTCGGCTGCTGAAACGCGTTCCCCGTAGTGGTTTTTTTTTTTTAACTCGATTGAATAGAAAGAAGTCACAGGGAGCCAAATCAGGTGAATTCGGTGGTTGTTGGATGGTATTTGTAGCTTTTTTCGTCAAAAAATTACGAATAATGATGGCACTGTGCGACGGTGCGTTATCATGGTGCAAAATCCACGAGTTTTCTGCCCACAATGCTGGTCTTTTTCGGCGAATTGCTTCTTCATGCAAACGTCTCATAACGCCCAAATAATACTCTTTGTTTACTCTCTGGACTTCTGGTAAAAATTTATGTTGCACTACACCGTTGTAATCCATGAAAACCGTGAGTATTGCCTTCTTTTTTGACGACCACTTTTAAACCGCTCGTGCCACTGGTAAACGACCGTTTTCTTTATAGAATCGTTGCCGAAACACTTTTCCAACGTTCGCGCCCCATTAAATCCGTTTTTTACGCAAAATTTAATACAAGTTCGTTGTTGCAAATTTAAATCCATTTCTAAAGTTGTAAAAAATCGCCAACACACACAGAGATAGATGTACTCTTGGCTACGTAACTTTTGCAAATGTCAAGCTATGACGCTAAGATTTAGAGGGAATGTCAACAACAGATGTACCAACTTAACAAAAAAAAACTCAAATCATATTAAGCTTCATTATAACCGGGTTGTATTAAATTATGGTAACTTATAAGGATTCTTATGTTAGCACTCGTTTTAACCATCTAGTCCACGATATTTCTTAAAAAATGCCGCTTTGTTGTAGTAGAAGGGCGTCTGAAGACGAAGTTGATGCTCAATTGCATGACCTGAAATAGATTAATTTTATTGTGCATATAAATATATGCCGTCGATTGTAATTCTATAGTCTCAGTCTTTCTTTCCAGGTTTATTTTTTTGATTGATCTCCGTCGCCCTTAGTGAGAGAAAAAGACCAAATGCCAAATGCTTATGCGTTCGACCATCAAGTGCGACCCGACCTCCAAATGTCATAAAAAATTTAGGTACATATATGATCAACTGTGCAGTGCAGTACAATTTTCTGTACGTTCCTCGCTGAGTAAACCATATCTCTGACGGCTAGTACTTTGCAAATCGTCTTTAGTTTTTCGATTAAATATTGTTCACTAAAGTGAATCTTGAATATTCTTAAGTGAATGTATTCCAAACTCGTCATTGTCCATTGAAATTTTAAATACGCGATTGAAGTGTTCGGATGCGCTTCGTTACGAGCTAGAAAATAATGCGAATATCTCGTACACGTTTGCAAGTACATAGCTGAACTTGTTCCCGAAAGATAATAATTCAAGAGAGAACTTTTGAAAGCGGTCGTTGCCGTTTTATCGCAGAATTATCGACGTTTAGTTTATAGGGAGCTGCGGACTCTGCTATTATTTTTAATTTATAGCATAACTATAAAACGACGTACCATGTGCCCTCTGGGCTTGGCCATCAATGCGATGGGCTCCATCATTTATGATCGAGCCACATCTGGAAAATAAATAAATAAGTATTTTTAATTCAGCGTCAGCGTCCAGTGCGCCTAGTTTTCGACATACGATAGTGGTATATTCATTTTTTCTAGGAAATTAAACTCTATTTACTTTTAGCTCTCATCAGATAATTTGTACGGGTCTGACACTATTTTTAACTCTTGACGACGAAGTTAAGTACATTCACTTCATGGAGTTCTTGATCCACAATGTCCTGGAATATAGTCGTTTCTAGTATTGTATCGCAGCGTATTTCACTTTCATCATAGGATAAAAAGCATCTTTCACACCTATCGATATTTATGGTTTTTTTTTATGTTCACAAGACTAAAAACATACCGGAAATTTCAAAAATTCGGAAAATTTGTTAGTATTCTTCTAATATTCGAAAAGGTAGCAAAACACATAATCAGCTATGTAGTCCCGGCCACCAGCAAGCGCGTTGCTCCAGCTCAAAGTCAGCCACCAATTCGGACGTAGGACGAATTGGCCCTTCTGTCCCGAACCTTACCTTTCCCTTCGATTATCTTGACTTTTTCAAGTCAAAATAATCCTTCCAAGGCCTAAAACACAATTTATGAGCGAACCCTTCGTCCTTATAGTAACTCAAGTACCTGTTTTTTCTCTAAACTTTGTATGTTTAACCTGCAGGGTCTACTTAAAGGATTTTAAATTGTAAAAATATACTTTGCTCTGAGTGCAGGCAAAAATAATTAAACTAATTTTCATTATAATTATTGTTACGTCACACTGTGCTAAAAAATGCGCATTATATTTAAGAAATGTGTCAAACAATTTAATTATTTTGTATATGATATGAAATAGCTGCCTGGCCATGATATTGCCAATGGAACAGGTTGCAAGAAATTTTTTCTCTAACCTTGCCAATGATCATCCATTCATGATTTCAGGATTTACATAAAATGCTACGAATAATAAATGCTACGTTTGTTGTGTGGCATACTTTCTTTTCACATGCCTAAAAATTATCGACCATATTTTTGAAATTTATTATTTTTGACCGTCATAGTTTAAAATTATATTCTAGGGAAACCACACTCAATACTTCAACTATAAGAACGTACAACCCACGTGGCATTAGTCATAGCCAATCCACGTGTTGAATTCTATTTCCGATAAGATGTACGAATAGAAGTGAATCGTCTATTGTTAGAAGTCTTCAAGAAATCGATGTAACTACAAAAAACAGGTCTGCTTAAATTATAAGAAAAATTGATTAAATAATCAGAATATAAGTATATGTACTCTTATTGTAGACTGTGGTGTGGAGGGCTTCAACTAAAAAAAAAGCAACTTGAACGATTGCTTTCAATCGGTTCTAGACCTAAAGCCAACATGTGACTCTCGGGTAACGAAAAACTCGTTTTAAATATCGAAGCGTCTCTGCTCTTTGGACAAAAACTTTATATACAGCCATAGAGTGTCTATATGGCGAAATGGCTGAATTTTTCTGCCGGAATGTTTTTTTTTTTTTTTCGTTGTAGAAAATGAATCAACCAGACAACAGGTCAAAAAACTGTCTTTTTGGGACATATGTACATATATTATATGAGACTTGAGAAGAAGAAATCTATGCGCGCTTTAGATACCTTCTTGTGCACATTTTAACGCACATTTCATACCTCTTCGATTGTGGACAGATCGAGTCGTTTCAAGGTAGCAAGACTCATCGACTCAAGTTACCTGTTTATTAGTACCACTAAAGTTTTAGTGTAGACTATCAGAAAAGGAGCCTATATACGAAGAACTCGCCTGTTCGATGCTGGTAAATTGCCTGTTTCGGCCATCAGTTAGTGAAATGATAGTGCAGTGAAACCACGCTTACTACGCATAGTGTAGTGCCGAAAAGAAAAACAATTTAAATTAATAGCAGTATTATTTTAGTTCAACTGTCGAAATCGAATATAAATACCTCAACGAATAAGTAAGCCCTTTTAGATTATTATTTTTACGGTTTATAATAAGGAAATAAAGTAACCACGTGAATGCATGCGGTTATATTTTTTCTTGCTGAAGTGCACGTGTTGCTTGTTTTGATAATTTTTTTCAAGTACATGTTTCTTTGATAGACATGCTGCCCGTGGTGCGGTTTAGTCGAAATTATTGCTGTTCGTAAAAAAGAAATTTGGATCATCTATCACAATTTTTTTTCTCTATATTTTTTTTAGCATGAGCATTGAGCTCAGGTACAAGTTCAAAACTGAATGAAAAACCATTCGAAACAGACTTAAAACGCCTTTCGTCGCTAAGGTCGTTTCGTTTACAACGTGACTTTCGACGCCATTTAAAGCGAAAGCATTTAATTCTGTCTCGTCTTTTCAATTCTGAGTAGGTATAACAACTCTCGTAAATTTCAAAGTGTTGTTCACTCATTCACTCTTGTACTTGCGTACAAATTTGATGTATGTGCAAAAGATAAGAAAGCGAAATTTTAAAGTCTCTACTGAAATTCAGTGAGTTAACTTCGAGTGAAATGCTTTTTGTTTGGAAAAAAAAAATTCATTTCGATTTAATCATCACTGTGGAATTATATTAGAGATTTTCGATAAACTATTCTAGCAATTTGCTGATTGGATTATAGGTATCAGGCGCGTAGCGTGAAACTTCGTTGGGGTAGCGCAATAGTACGATCATCAAATTCTATGTACAACAGTAAACACGTAATTTTCATTGAGAAATAAAATTCCGATTGCTAAATTCCAAGAAGTTATCAAAGAATTCTGCGAAATTCAGCGATCGTATCGTTGCGCTAGCCCTACGAAGATTCGCACTACGCGCCTGATAGGTATACTATATATACTGGAGATGACAGGCAGCGGTTGAGTTGAAGGCGGACGTCGTCGCATTCACATGCATGCAAAACATCAACAATTTGACATAGCGCACCTGTTTTGTCTCCCTCCCTCACACGCTAAGACAACAACAATTTGATATAACGACCAGGTTTTGTCTCAAATCTCATCGTGTTTTTGGCTTCAAAGCGCTTTATATAAAACCGGTGGCTTGTCGTCTCCACTAGCTGTATGGATTATCTTATGATGTCCGTTCCATCGAGGATTTATACACACCCATTTTTTTTCTGAACTTATTCTGTGATGGACAGCTTGATCTACCACTGAACACCAATTCGCAATCTAGTGTGCACTTCTTATACGAGGCTGTCTTCGATCCTAGGTAAATCATAGCTCATTGTTCGATTTTAAATTTTTAGTTCTAGTCATAGATATATATATATACTGAAGATGACAAGCAGCGATTGAGTTGAAGATGGACGTCGTTGCATTCATTTTGCACGCAAAACCACTATAATTGACATAATGAACCTGTTTTGTCTCACTCACTCACATGCTAAAACAATAACAATTTAATATAACGACCCTGTTTTGTCTCACTTTTCACCGTGTTTTTTGGCTTCAAAGCACTTTGTTACAAAAACGGCGACTTGTCGTCTCCACTAGCTCTATGGTTCTAGTATACCATATATTTTGCCGAAGGGACACCAAGGATGTATGAATCACTCGTGGAAAGTGTGAGAATTTCTATTGCAATTTACTCTTGCAGCTGTCTCAAAAAGCATCGACTCAAGCTTCATTTCCAAAACGTTCTACAATTTCCTAGAAAAGGTTCTGAGTAAAATAAAATTGCACGTAGATCTCCAAGAACATAAGTTTAAACTGGAGAGAGTTCAATGGGGTATCGTCTGGAGATTCACTTCGTCGCAAATAAAATCGTATCTGCAGAATCTCTGATATTAGACTGCAAAAAATTAATGTCTTTATATTTATAGTCTAGTTGCAGTGTTAGGGATTATAAAGGGAAAGATTGCGGCTACTCATCGGAATACTGACGGGCACTGCTTGCTAGGGAACCATGCGGATGGAGATATCCGACTCGTGACGTGTGTAGGTACTGCCTTGCCCTATCTGCTGAGGAAGATATTTTGTGTGAATGTCAGGCGTTTCCAAGGAGGCGTCTAAAGTTGTTGGACAGTCTTTTCTGCGACAATTTGGAAGATCTGATTGGGCATGACAAATTGGTCAAATTTATTAGGGAACTAGGATGTTTGGAGGGTAATTAGTTAGTTCCATGATATTTCCGTAGGGATCGCTATAGACTCTCTTTTGGTGCCTTCCGAACGCCAATGGATTTTCGAAAAAAATTTCAGGGTAGCAATTTTTTTTTTTTAAAACCGGTAACAATACCTTTTTATTAAAATAATAAAGTAAAATATTCATGGAGGCCGACCTACGTTTTCATTCCAATTCCATACTTAAATAAACTTGAACACGTTTTTTTTTCCATTTCATTTTACATCATATCCTAAATTCTGTAGCCGACTGTAATGTGTACATGTTTCTTTTCAAAAACTCCGATATTATTACAACCACATCCACAAAGATGACAAGAATTCTTTTCATTAAATAAAACTTCAATTCGTAGATTGTGTGATGCCAGTTCGATCTGCTAATCCGATACGCGCTAAAAGTTTAATCCGGCACAATTTGGAGAAGGCGAACACTGCAAATCTTCTACAATCCAGAATGCCAAACATCAAAGTGTTTTCGGGTACTTCGCATCCGGATTTGGCCCAGCGGATTGTCGACAGACTCGGAATCGATTTAGGCAAGGTGGTGACAAAAAAATTCAGCAATTTGGAAACATGGTAAGTGATATAATCTATGGAAAAAAATTCTTTATTTAACCTGAAAATATACCGTAGGTAAGCTATCGATTAAACAACAACATTAAGTGCTTAAGTGATTTAATTCGATCGGGAGTGGTTTTTTTTTCTTTCTATAGTCGTGGTTCTTTTAAGGTTAGAACCTTATAGAAATGCTCTTTTTACCAGTTATGTCACGCTTCGTTCCATAAACTGGCGCTCCAGAGAAATATCAGCGATTGTGTTCTTGGAAGACGGCTTAGGCTGCCCTATCACGGGCAGCACCAATGTGATTCCAATCGGTTGCCTAAAATAGTGAACATGGCGGTTAATGCCGACATTTCGCAATATTGAATTTTGCCGGGAGCCCAGCAGAACGAACTACTACTCCCCCTCTTCACCGGTCGCCTAGCCGTGCCAGAACGTAGCTTTAACATCAGCGAATTCTACACAAAAGTGCCAAAATAGCAAATTAATTTGTCTACTTAACGTCCAATTAAAAACGTGTCTTTCACATAGTCAGCTGTTTGTCCGACCCTCCCAACAGATTGTTCGGTGTTCGTGGACTGGCACTAGGCACGTGAATCTGTCTAACGAAACTGGTCGGAATTTTTCTTGGATTTGTTGTACAATTTCGTTTAATTTTCCGCTTGTTATACAGATTATATCAATTTGGATAAGATACTCCATCGCGTCGGCTAGACGAGCTATACAAGTTGGGGTATTTTAAATTCGCAACAATCGTTTTTAATGTACTCATTGCCCTTAACACCATCAGCTTCGTAAATTTTTTTTCTTATCTTTCTCTTGATTGGCAAAATGCCCAAAAGTTCACGATCCGCTACTCTTCTCTCGTGCATACATTTAACACTATCGGCTGCTCTGGTAAATTTGTTTTGTTAGCGATAAGAAATTTAGTTCGGAAGAGTTGCTTTTCAGCTACTTTTTCTTTCGTTCGTTTTACTTCGTAAGAACAATTATACAAAAAAATGAACAATTATATCTACATACGCATTTTTCAAAATAAATTTTTTTCGAGCAAAATATTTCGCTGTGCAAAAATGGATGGAGAGAAATTGATCGAGTTGAACAATTTGTTATTATGTCCATTATTACTCGTTCGTTTATTGAGAGCCTCTTTATCTTTGTTTATAGTTTTTCGTTCCAATTCATTCGTTTAATCAAATTGTTTTCTTTATAATTGCAATCGTTTTTTTTTCACATAATTCCATGTAATACGATGCCAAATTTAATTATCGATCTCGTGGAACTTGATGAGTTCGGTACAATGGCATAACAAACATTCGAAAGACAAACTTGTATATAATCTAACGTCAAATTGAACAAAGGGGGTTGGTATGACGTAGGGGCGTGAAATGGGGATTATTATAATCGTAAATCGTTTAGTTGGTAACAGTGAACCATCTGATTATCGATTACTAACCGAATCGAGAGATTTTCTTGTCTTCGTTTTCGTTTGCATGAAAGGTTACAGTAAAGTTATAATAACAATTTTGTTTGTTCTGATTGATTTTGCGGTGCATTTTGCATCATCAATTGATAACGAGTTCAGTCACTGTCCTAGAAAAGAGAATTCGAGTTCATGTATAATGGTTAACCAGAAGCAAGTCAATTTTTTTTGAACCCAAAGCGGTCAGACAGATATTCGAACTTCTTGGCGTCGCATTAAGATACGTTAGTTTAGGGTGGCGACCTATCTCTAGTTCTGTCGATCAAACTCACTCCGTATATTACTTCGCACCAATAACATTGGTTGTTCCAATATAAATGAGTCTAACACAAGCAATTTCGATGCACCGCTGTCTCGTAGTTGGGAAAAAACAATCCAGGATCAATTGACTTGCCTAAGCCACATTGAATTTGTTGATGCTTAGGCTTTTTCAATTGGACCACAACAACAATGTCTTTGTGTTGCAAACTTATTTATTCACCATTGCTTGACAATATAACAAAATAAAAATTATTTCTTTTTGAGAGTTTTTCTTTTCTTTAAATTTGTTGTATTTTAGGCCTTGGAAGGAATATTTCGACTTGCAAAAGTCAAAATATTCGATGGGAAAGGTAAGGTTCGGGACAGAAAGGCCAATTCTGCCTATGTCCGAATTGGTGGCTGAGTTTTGTGATTGAAGATATCGCCGAAACTTCGGAAAAGTCCCTTATTTCCTTCCTAAACCTAACAAATGACGCCCAATGTGGGGCTAGCCTTAGCTACGCTTCGTGCACAAAGCGTAGCCCATCAACATGCGTGAGTTCAAAAAAAAACGTGCAAAAGTTGGTGGGCAAAAAGACTTAATTTCGTCGTTCTGCGACAGCATTTTCGCCTAAACGGCAACAGTCCAAGTGTTCAAGCTTTTTTCGATTTTTCCACAGCAAAACATTGTATCTGGCTTGCGTGGAGACAATGTGGAACAGCCCTGTCGACGAACCGTTTTGGCAACCCTTTAGGCGCCAATTCGGTTCTTTAGGAAAGGGAAACATTCTCAGCATACGAGACTGATGCCATGTAAGTTGGATAGGCTTTGTTTTCCTGAGCCTTTCAACCTTTGTTTTGTAAGTACGTAATTAAGAGCTGGGCATGCCCTGTCTTGGCGGGCGTGTCGTCAGACAATTGGGAATAATACCTGCAAAGCATTGGTGAGTTTTATGATTGAAGATATCACCGAAATTTCGGAAAAGTCCCTTATTTCCTTATCCTTCCTTGGCCTAAACCACAACAAACTGCATCTAAGTTTAGAGTCCCATGCCTTTCACAGCATTTTTGGTTGTCAACTCTTCCACTGATCTTAGTGATAAAAGTACCTTTTGCTAGGTATATGTAAACTCTTACTAGAATTGAAAATCAACAGAGAAAAACAAATACAGATGGGCCGAATGCGTTTCATACCACACCGCGAGACAGATCTGACTCAATAAGATCTGAAACGCTCTAATGAAATGATTTCGCTTAACATAGAGGATATCAGCACCATAGTCCGAGTCCTCGAATCGACTCGCTAAACTACTCGAGATTCTTTTCGAACGACTTCTTTCTCTAGAAGCTGCTTGTATGAGGAGAATACGTTTCAGCGAGTAGGACCGGATTCACATCAAAGGATTTTTTGTCTGCGTCGATCCACCCGTACCTGAGTAGGTGCCGAAATGACTTGGTTTTATGATAAGTAATAGGCAAACTCTTGGCGTGAAAAATACCAATTTTCATGCAAGAATCTTCGTTTGTGGGACTCTTTAACAAAACTCTAAAAAAATAAATAAATAATGTCAAATCTCATAAATTGAGTCTGTTTTCTTTTTGAGCAGTATTCTATTACACCCAAAAAGATATAGACCAAATAATTTTTATTTAATTGAAATAATGGAAGGGTCCTTTTCGTACGAAAAGAGTATAAGACTTCTAGATTTAGTAGAGTGATTTTTTTCCGTTATACATATGAATTATCAATAATGGCCTAATCAACAGAACTCTTAAAATGCCGTGTCCGAACACAACTTATTTGTCGTCTTGCCAATCAACTAATCGCTTACGATGCACAATTAATTCGCTTGTCTGTCGTTTTATTATAACTAATCGTCTGTTTATCGTAGTCCCTTGTATTGCAAGAGCCGTTCAGAACAGTTTACATCTTCCTAGATCTCTGCGAGAAAGCTCGATATTACTCTAAGATTGATTTGTGATCACACATTGCATATAACAGTATATGTACTTGATTGCACCTATTGAATTAGCTAACATCAATTACTTCATTTTAATTACATTAACTTTTCTGTTTTATTTATAAAACAAAATTTGCTAATAGCCGGAGGAATAAAAAAAAGGATAAACAAACCAGAATGCATACAAAATATTCGTTCAAAATATCCGTTTAAAAAATATCAGAGAGCGGTTTATGTTTTGTATATATTTTTCATTCGGCTTGTAGCTCACACCTCTCATATCGCGCAGACCGACATGGGGAGATTTTTCGTCTATGAGAATATTAAGACTGATATAAATTTTAAAGTAGATACACAATTAATTTCTTTAGTTCGATAACTCGATATTAAAGTGGAAGTAAGTTTTGCGAACGCAATAAAATCTTACTTACAAATTACTATAATTTCACTATAATTATTGCAGGAAGTAGCGTCCTGGTGTTATCATTCTTCTTGTACTTCACGCACAAACAAACAATATCTTGCTCAATCGTTGGATAACTTATTATAACATTATTTTGGATATCGTTTTAAAAAATTCATTCTACTACGATTGAAAACCATCTAATTATAAATCAATATTACCTGTAATTGTAAACGGTACTTCTTAGTACTGAAACATGTGCGTGACGTAAGACTATCTAGTAAAAATAATTTCATATTATTGTTTATTTTCTGTAGTAGCTTTATTTTTAGTTTTCGATTTGCGTTTGGAAACGCATAAGAAATAATATAGTCAGGCTTAGAATGTATTTTCGATAGAGAAATGTAAAATAGAAGTACACTGTATTTGGAGTAGCACAGGTTGTGCTACAGAGTTGGTGTTCAATGTCAGTGTGGGTTAACCCAATGTTTATTAAGGACTTACGTTATGTAATTGTATGAAAAAAGTCTAGTTGCTATATAGGGAAACTGTATATCCAGCGAGCAGTCTTTTATTGCTATTTTTTGCTTCTTTTATAGGTTTAGTGGATTACTTTTAAAGGCATTAAAGTTTTATTAAAACTATTCCGTAGATTGTTGGCAAATCCTTGTCCCAGACCTTTATCTGTCGTCTTTCATTCCATGTTCGTTTCTGTGTCTTCGTTATGGAATTTAACTCAGAGATTGTTGGAAAATGTTTTGCTTTCGAAACATTTAACTAAATCTCAGACGTGGGCTCCTCTCTCCATAACCTGGTCCTGTTTTTTTCGTTACCGCGGTTTTTTTTTTGGTAGTCACAACTTTTTAAACATGAGTTTATCCTTTGAATGTGATCTACTCCTCGGCATTGTCAAACAAACCTGAAAGGTTGGTAGTGAAACAAATACTCGTTAAGACTAGACTAGACTTGTGCTTAACTGTAAAGAAAATTCTCATAAGCAGGAACAGGTTCTCCCTATCTTCCTTGAGGACGCGAATGTCGTAACCATGGAGATATATATGACGGAGATGGCAACACTCCGTTTCTGTATAAAGCACTTTGAAGCATTTTGAAGTTTAAGCGAACGTTTTTGTATGGAGCGTTTCATGCCCGGTGGCAGTGAAATGCAAATATTAGCCTAGTATTTAAAGGTTGGGCTTTTTTCTTTTCAATACCGGAGTTTAACATATACATATGTGAGTAAGATGCTGATAGTAGCATAGTGAATATCGCCGGTCCTTTGCGAGAAAACCTCCGGCTTCAAAACAGTCGCTGCACGCCATCTCCACTACATATAGCTCTATGGTCGTAACCCTTGCCACTATAATCTTTGAATATCAATACTATATCTTTCTCTACCCAGTCAGTCGTCCCCTTCCATGATCGATTATAAAAATTTCTGAGTGTGATTTAAGTAAGAGTTAAGAAAACTCCAATAATTAATGTTTTTACACCCACTCTTAATACTACCGTTTAGTTTCTCTTTTCATTTTTCTTCCCGCTTAATTAGACTATATCTAATTTAATTGTAAACAACTGGGCCCTCCCTGCTTTTATACGTAGACGTATAAATCAATAGCATTTTTTTCGTAAACCCTTCCGATGAAATTTTCTTTATGTGGGTCAATAAGGAAGTCATTAAAAATATTGATTTGCGATATCATCGAAATTGTTAGAAATAATTGGTCCTTGAAAAAGACTTCGTAGAGTTAGTGTAATCGATAAAAATATGTATACAGGCAGTCGAGGACTGAAAACATATTCGCACCAGTGAGTAGGAACACGGTCCTATTTTTCCTTAATTTTAAGTGACTACAGGAAAATATTTCTTATTTTGCTACTAAAGTCATGAAGTCGGCTATTATTTATTTTTATTGTATTTTACTGGCTGTTTTATTGGTCTGTTTTTGATGGTCTCATTCACGCCTCACAAATTCGTAACTCTTGTTCATATTCTTATGACCCAAATGTAATTTTCGCCATAAAACTGTTGATGAAAAAATTTTGATTAGAAGGATAGTCGATTTGCGATTTATTATTAATGTTTCTTTCAGATGAACCTAACTTTCAAAGATCTTCTCTACTCAGGTAAACTCGTGCACAAGGCGCGATACTGAGCTTCAGTCTTTATCTACAAATGGTTCTCTTATTGAATTTTTATTCTAAAGTTATTCGCGTCTAACCTTCTCCATTTTTTTTGTTCGTTTATTCTTTACACATTGTTGTAGATATCTGTTTATATAGGAATTTTAATTTAATAACGTACCATTTGAGTTTTTTTTTATTTTTTCATTAACGTGACAGCCCAAATCGATAGAATTTGGAATATAGCGATCGTATGTTTCTCTCGAAGCTCATAAAATGTGCACGCTCAAATAAGGCTACGAGAACAACAATTTTCGTATTCGTCAAACTGCTATCACTTTCTGGTGTGCTTGAGAACATAACTTTACTCTCGTTTAGAAACGCTCTATTATTTTCACGTCAACTTTCCCTTATGCGAAAGGGATACGGATTAAGTGGAAAGAATGTCTAGGTCATGGTCTTATGTCTCGTAACTGAAGACAAAAATGAAATTAGAAACAGAAACAGTGCCTAAAGACACTATGCCCCAGGATCTTGTCTTGTGTAAGACCACTGTTGTTGCCCAGGAGAAACTTAATCTATCTCTAGCTTTGACCATATTGGCGTGATAGAATCGTAGCTCATAGAATTCGAACGGTTAAAGAAAAGCGTTACCATGAGCAGACTCCTTAGATGTTGATAGTTTCCTCCAAATTTTAAGGTAATGCAACCCGACAGAATAACATGCAAATTCATAGTTTCAACTTCTTCAGTTCCTAAATATACGACACTTTTTTGAGTGAATGGTTGAAGTGTATCTCTTCTGAGACAATATTCTAGCAACTAAATCCATAGAGATATAAATAATGGAGACGACAAGACGCCGTTTCTGTAAAGCACTTTGAAACATTTTGATGCAAAATTGAACGTTTTTGTATGGAGCGTTTCATGCCAGGTGGCAGTGAAATGCAAATAGTAGCCTAGTATTCAAAGGTTTGGCTTTTTTTTTCAAGACCAGAGTATAAATGAGTGTGAGTAAGATGCTGATAGTAGCATAGTGAATATTCCTTTAAGAGAAACCGTTTGGCTTCAAAACAGTCGCTACTCGTCACCTCCAGTACATATTCATATTTTCAGAATTTTATTTATTGTTAATTCAGTGCCATACGCAATGGGCATTGATGAGCTGCGAAAGCTCTACAACTGAAAGAGTGGTATCCCAACCCTGAATTTGCCAAAAGAAAATAATACTGCTAAATTCCATCAGAGAAAGACCAAGGCTCGAGTTTGGATGTCGTGCCATAGAAGATAAAACAATGCTTTCTGAATCCTTGTCGTAATTCAGAAAACGTGTTGATTCGATTCGATTCGATTCTTTCCATTCGATTCGATTCTTTCCAGCAATCATTCTCCTTCTCAGTTACTGTTCGCTTCAAGCTGTGTTCATATTTTAATTTATTACCTACACATTTAATGTTTTCTTATTTTGTTTTATTTGCAATTGGGAAACAAAGTTTTCCGGTAAACATACATAGCTGCTTTATACCAATTCCCATCTACTACGAATTAACACAGTATGGCGCATCTACCGATAAACAAAAGTGAATATGGACACCGTCTACAAAAAAAAAAAATATTCCTCTTTATCATTCCCAACTATTTTCCTGTAATTAGTTTCAATTTTGTAAAAAAACAAAAATTTCAAAAATTATTACAACTGTAAGAAAAAAACAAATTTGCACCATGAAAATTTTTTTTCTCTCTTTATTTTCCAATCTAGTGTCGAAATCGGAGAATCCGTAAGAGGCGAAGATGTCTACATTGTCCAATCAGGATCAGGAGAAATCAATGACAATCTGATGGAACTGCTGATCATGATCAATGCATGCAAGATCGCTTCGGCATCGAGAGTGACTGCTGTAATTCCTTGTTTTCCTTATGCTCGCCAAGACAAGAAAGACAAGGTAAACAAAGTAATTCCCTTCTTTTTCTATCTACTTCATGTTTCTAAAATTAAAAAAAAAAAAAAAAAATCGGAAAAAATGAAAATTATTAATTGATATTTTTTTTTGTTGATTTTCAGTTTATAACTTATTTTGCTAAGTCGCAAACAAAAGAAATTATTAATTAATGATTAATTTTTTCCGAAATCAGAAAATTTCGAAAAGTTAAAAGTGATAATTATTTCAGAAATGGAAGTAAAGAAAGCCTGTTTGCTTTTTATCCCTTTTGATAATGGTTTTTCTTAATATTTTTAATTGTTTTTGGATTGATGTGTTTTCATTGTTTTTCGCTTTGAACAAAAAAAAAAAAAATTTTAAAAAAACAAACCGAAAGATAATTATTAATGACAAAAATTTTTCTTTTTTTTTTAAATTCTATTTACTTAAAATGTTGAGTTTATTTCTATTTTTGAAGTATTTTTGTTTACAGAATTTGGCATTTCTTCAACTATAGAATTTAGTAAACATGAACTTAGTTATTGCGTAGAATTCCGGATGAAATATCAATTTAAATTTATTTTATTTTTTGAAGTTATTACATGATTGCTGCTTATTGAAATTAATTTTATATCAATTGAAAATCGTAACAGTGCAGTTGGCTTTGATATTGCGTTTGATCAATAAATTAGATGTAGGGCAAACAGAACATTTCTTATCATACGCGATCTTGTAATAGTTTTCGAAGCAAATGAAAACAGAAAACAATGTTGTTATTGCATTGAAATATAGTAGCAAGGTTGATTGATTGATTATTATTAATAAATTAGAGTAGATGTAAATAATTTACAATTGTCAAGTGGTAGAGATTTATTCATATGACAATATTTTTTAATTAGTTCTAGTTATAGATTTTTTTTGGTACGTTTATACACCTTGTAGCATGGTGTATAAATGGGATAGTCATCCATCTAAGCAGACACAGTTCCTCTTCGTTCCGTTCGTGAAAAGGTACCTCTTTGTTAAACCTTTACAGGGAATGGATATTTTCTCGTCATAATTTTATCAGTGCAACGAAATATAGTTTCAAACTTAATGTGTTTCGTAAGGTGCAACGAAACACAGTTTCAAACTTAATGAATACGATATTAAAATGCTTGTGAGGATTTTAATGACCTCACCGAACCTTTGGTCGCCGGTTTAGTTTGCAAGATGTTTTAATCAATTGTTTAAACATTTCAAAATGTTTCGATTGTTTTTATTCGGAATCGATTGTAATTTTTCGTTGTCACTTTGATCGAGTCCAGACTCCAGATCTCACGTTTTCTTTGAAAATTTCCACGAATTGACGCAATAAGCATTGGAAAAAGTTATGCTTCCGTACAACGATCAAACATACCTTGTTACAACTTATATCATAACCTAGACCCACCGACATCAATTCGAATAAAACCATTTGAATTCGAGTCGACGCGATCGACCACTCATCAAAATGAAACATTCCGAATGGTCGAATGAATCATCATCATTATCAATGGCACTACAGCCCAAATCGGGCAGGATACATTATAGTTTCGGAGCCCGCGTCCTCCAGTTTGTGCATCGAAGAAGCGATCTGCAATCTGCGTCAACTGAGTCTTCGTATCTTTGTCGTGGTTTTCCCACCGGTCGCTTGCCATGAGCTTCGCCTTTCAGTGTGCGTTTGGGAATTCTTCAGTTGTCCATTCGCTCCACATGACCTGCTCATTGTAGCTTACGAAATTTTATAAGAGTCGATGCGTCTGAGTCGTCATTGATGTTATATAACTCGTTGTTGTACCGAATACGCTATTCAATGCCTTCTCTTATTGGGCCTAAAATTCTTTGAAGAAATGGTCATCCAAAAGCGTCTATTGATTTTTGAGACGCTTGGGTGAGAGTCCACGTTTCGCTTGTATATAGTAGCACAGGTCTTATTAAGGTCTTGTGTAGGCGAAGTTTGCTCAGCCTGTGCACTTTTTGATTTTAAGATCGGGAAAACCGCCTTATTTGCCATTTTTATTTGATCCGTTGTTTTACTACGTACCGTTCGTTGCAGTCTATTACAAGGTGTGATCCTAAGTATGAGAAATGATCGAAATTCTCCAGGTTATAGTTCCCACGGTCATATTTTGTTTAGTTGGCGCGATCATGAACTTGGTCTTATTCCTATTGACCCTTAGCCCGACATCCTTTGCCGCTGAGTCTGGACAGTGGAAAACTTCCTTCGCGTCTGGAACAGATCTAGACATGATGTTTATGTCATCCGCGTACACCACTAGTTGAGTGGACTTGATTAGTAGGGTACTTCTGGTATCAACGAGTACCTTTCTGAAGACATATTCCTGGGCGAGATTGAAGAGCATGGCAGCGAGTTCATTTCCCTGCTTCAGTCCGGATTCTCTTCGAAGATCTGGTGCACGTCAATTTTATACTCCCATCATTTTTCTAGCACTTGTTTGACTGAGAATATTTAGTCAATTGTAGATTGTCCGGGTCTGAAACCAGCGAAACCGATAATACTTTTGTATAAGACTTTAATCGATTCTGAATTACTTTCGTCAGTATTTTGTAGGACATACACAACAATGATATGCCTCTGCAATTTTCACATCGCAGTTTATCTCCTTTCTTATTGACTGGACATATTATGCCCCGCTTCTTCAATCCAAATTTTTGTCATGATTTTGTGTAGGAGATTGGCGAGATATGGACCACCCCCCTTTAGGACCTTAACTGTTATTGCATCAACTTCAGGTGATCTCTGTATTTTTTGGTCGCGCAGGGCTGCTTCCACTTCTCCGACAGTGGGTACCCTAGATGATTCCTACTCATCCGATGGGGCACTTGGTGTAATAGTTGGGTCAGCGGCCTTCATTCAGTTCGGGCTTAGTAGCTTTTTAAAGCACTCAACCCATCTTTGTTTAATTTGTTCTGCGACACTAAGGATACTTCCCACCTTGTCTTTACTGAGGTTTGTTCTCTATTGAGTGAATCATAGTCGAAGGAAAAAACTTTTCGATTGTATGGATGAATATTCGATTGTTGACACTATTATTAAATATGATCTACTGCGATTGTTCCGATTGTCCGAACATCTCGCAATCTCATCGCACTAATAGTTTCTGAGCTTATGATGAAGCGTTCCTCCTTCACTCTATTACTTTGTATCCAATTTTTTTAATATATTTTCGGAACTGCGATTGTTGCATTTCTTTCTTCAACTTGTTTACTTTTAATTATTTTAGTTTTTTCTTTATAAAATACTTAGTAAAAGTACCGAATGTTTTGAATTGATTTTTTTCCCATATTTTGTACTTAGATTTTTACTCCAATCTTATTACCTTAAAATTTTATTCAGGTTGCACAGAATGTGAAATAGTTTATTTAAATTTACGTAGCATAAACACAACCACAGTTAGATCTTCTTCAAACACTGAATTTACTGAAAAATTTATTCAGTGTTTAATAACAATTAAAAAAAATACGATTTTCATTCAACGATACGTCTGTAATTTCAATATATGTATTATATATTATTTTGTATTCATATTTTATTCCAAGGTTATCGTTTACAGCCGTTTGGAAGTAAATAAAAATAAGGTAAATAGAAAAACTATATCAAAACCAATACACATTAATCACAAAACACTGGTCGAAACTCATTTTTATCATGTTAAAAATCATCAAAAGTTTAATTTTAATATGTAAACAAGTACATGACAATATTGTGTAAGAATCAATAAGCAAACATAAGGGCTAGTAAATTAATAGTAAAATTGAAATTAATTGGATAAAATTCTTTAGTTGAATATTGCCAAATTCTTTTATTTGTTTCGTTTGTTTTATTTTTTTTATACATTAAGCATAAAACAAAATAAAAATTCTTCCAAGCAAATAATCCTTTAATTCACCCAGCAGCAGACTGGTGGTGAAGAACTATCAAGACAAAGAAGGATATTATTGAAATGCAACGAATGGAAATTTAGGGTATATACTACTTTCACTCTATTCGGAATACACATGGTTTGATCATATTGCGGGGGGATGATAATATGTTCGGAACATACCTACAACGATGAAAATTTACTTTTCATATCGAAAGGAGAAAATTGGAATTATAAAAGACTTCAGTTCCTGACTTGTACAAAATTTGCATGAAAAAATTATATCGATCTGTTTTCGTCACTCGGGGATCATTCATTGTATAACTCTTTAAACAAAAATTAGAACAACTATCAACTAAATACATTTTTACGGAAATATTCGAAAACAACAGGAAAACAAAATTATAAGATCTAGTCTCACGCATCATTGCCATTGCATCATAAGTGTTTTCTGTTTACTGACCCACTATTGAGATCCCGTTATTTTTTCAGTACTGTAAGCAATAACAAATTGTATATATATATATATGTTTTTTTTAACACGTACGCTCGTAAGTATACTAATCGGAAAAATGAAAATTGATAAAGAATAAAAAAAAAAAATTAAATTACTGTGATGCAATTCGTTCGGTTTGTTATTTTTGACGATGTTACTGGCCTGCACATGAAATTATTGTTAACCCCACAAAGGTTAACCGATTATATTATTTTCCATACACGACGCGTGTTTTCCGAACCAGTTGTATAATACTCGTAATACACACGGCAATGTATAGTTATCTATAATTTTTCTTTAGTCCTATTTTTTTTTTAATTTTGTAATTATTATTGTGTTAGATTTGTTTTCATTTTTTATGTTGCTGTCTTTTTAGGATTATTCATCAGTTAAATATACAGTGAGTAATGTTTAAGGTTTTTTGAGACAAAGACGACCTAAGTTTCTAGGCATTTTATTTATTTTTATTAAATTTTGTTGACGTTTTTGTTGTTTAGCACTTGTTTTTATTTTAGATTAAAAGTTCAGCACTCCTGTTAAGTATCCCAGAATTAATATCATGAAGAAAAATAATACCAACATTATTTCAAATTGTGCCGTTCAAAATCATGTATTTAATTTTTTTTTACTAACACAACCTATTTTAATGACGAATAATTGATTCGAAATGTCGATAGGTTATTAATTTAATATTTAAGTTTTTGTTCGAAGAGTTATGACCTGAGCTGAGTAGGGTACCTGATGAGTTACTGCGAAAATTTTTCGTGACCTTCTCGGGCGGTCATTTCACAAATTTTCAATCGTCGGTTATAATCTTGTGATTTTTTTCATTCCGGGCCAGGACTTATAGTGTGGTCAAACGAATTCCGCGATACCCGCACCAAATAGTATTGACTATACAGTCCCTTGTCATTTGTATTATTAGACGCACCCAGACATTTTTTGAAATTTTACCTTTACGAAGTAAAATTAAGACTTTCTGTTGAAGGACTCTTCTAAAATAAACATTTTTCCATTTCGCAGACTATTAGGTAAATAAAACTCATAACTGCGATACAATTTGGTAGGACATTTATTAAAAAAAAAAATATATATAAGCAAGGAAAAAAACTCGCAGACTTTTTGTATGCTTAATATTTAGTATTTCCTCTTTTAGCAGCAAATAAAGCTTCTATTCTTCTCGGCATACTATTTATGTAGTGACCTAAAGGTTTGGACTATAATTCCAAAGATCTTCATATTATTTTTCTATCAGCCGGGTTTATATTGTAATGACCTCATTTGATTAGTACCGAGACATTCTCAATTGGATTCATGCCTGGCCAATCCAAAAGGGCAACAGTTTCTTCGATTAGAAAAGTTTTGGCAGACCTTGTCGTGTGGCAGGGAGCGCCATCCTGCACGAAGATAAAATTTTCTCCGTTGGGAAACCACTCCCTTAACCGATGAAGCAATTTTGTCGGGAGGACATCTTTGTATTGGTCTTGTTTCATTGTACCCTTTACAATGTACAGACGTCCAGTTCATTTTGCAGAGATGACTGACCAAATCATCATCTTTGTTGGGTGCTTGACTGGCTGTTTGTTTCATGTAGTCTGGATGAACAGACAGTTACGAATTTGAGCTGTGTTCGGTTCAAATGTTTTTGGTTCTTGAACAAAAAAGTCAAATCGGTCTTTCCGGTCTCTAACATGCTCTCGAAGATATCGGTAAGCAGGCGGCGTTTTATCTCAGTCGAGTTGTTGGGTCGATTTCACAGATCGCTCTAACAACGAAAAAAAGACCAAAGCCCTATACACTTTTTTCTCGTAATAATAAATTTTTATTGAAATTTATTTGGAGGATGGAATGGCGTCTGGTATCACATCACGCTATATGCTTCCCTTTCCGATTAATTTTTAAACACGATAGGACAAACAATCTGTGAAAAATGTCGTTCAGTCGATATATTGATTCAAACACCGTTTGTAATTTCACAACTCGATGTTTTCGCATGTGAATATTTTTATTTTTGTTATCAGTCAGTCGGTCATAAATATTTAAATCCTTATAACATATGTAGGTACTTTGAAATCCTCCGTGTGTTGTACTGGCATCATTTCCTGCTCGCATATGCTACATACATACAGTCATACAGATGATGTTTGTGGGACAACTAACTTAGCCAAAAATCCATCCTTATCCGCTCTTATTCTTTCAGTTTGTAAGTATTTTTTAAAGCTTGATTCGAACACTGTCCACAGTATACTTCAAGAAGTATAGTGCCATAAAGAAGTGGTCTTACATTTTTTTGAATAACTTAAGTTTTAAGTTGTTATACAGGACTTACGTGCTTAGCAATTCGCTTTACATGCCGTTTCCCTGGAATACATTCTGCGCTTAAAATTCAAGCCGCCGCCTTTATTGTATATTGTATGACTAAAAAAAAAAACTGGCTGATAATATATTTTTCTGAAATTTTTGTTCTCTTATATAAAAAGCGGCGTTGGCTCCAAAATTTTTTTTTTTACAAAATTAATATAAACTTTGATTTTAGCTTGGCATTGCGCATGTGAATATAAAGCAGAAAACGCAATACAATAATGTACTACTAATCGGACAGACGATGTTTTATTTTACACAATCGCACTAATATACCAGTTGGAAGTATCGGTATATCCATGTTTGTGACGTTCTTTATTATTATTCCTGTTCATATTTGGGGCTCGCACAATTTTTATGCACTTTTACCAAATCATTTTTTTTTATTATTTAAACTAATTCATCGTCAAAGATACCAACAAAGTTTTATTAGAATGTTTTTTAATTTCTTTTCTTTTTGTTTGCTTTATTTTCAGAGTCGGGCTCCGATCTCAGCCAAGTTAGTAGCCAATATGTTATCGGTCGCAGGCGCTGATCATATTATAACTATGGACTTGCATGCATCTCAAATCCAGGTAAGAATTGCGAAATGGTTTTCGAAATGATTTCAATCTGAAGAACGAAACATTTTGATATTTTATTCTAGGGATTTTTCGATATACCTGTTGATAATTTGTATGCCGAGCCAGCGGTCCTGAAATGGATCAAAGAAAACATTCCGGAATGGAGAAATTCTATTATTGTATCACCAGATGCTGGTGGTGCTAAAAGGTACTGCGCAGAATATTCTTGAGGGTGGGAAAATTTATTGAACTTTGTGTGTATTTTATTTTTCCAGAGTAACATCAATAGCTGATCGATTAAATGTGGAGTTTGCTCTTATTCACAAAGAGAGGAAAAAGGCAAATGAAGTTGCATCGATGGTATTAGTTGGTGATGTAAAAGACAGGATTGCTATACTAGTTGATGATATGGCTGATACGTGTGGTACAATATGTCATGCCGCCGATAAGTTAATTGAAGCTGGTGCGACAAAAGTACGTATTTAAACCATATTTTTTGTATAAGTTCTTAAATTGACAAGCAAATTGCTCTGACTTACAGGTTTATGCTATTTTAACTCACGGTATATTCTCGGGACCTGCTATATCTCGTATTAATAATGCTTGTTTTGAAGCTGTCGTTGTGACGAATACTATCCCACAGGACGGTCACATGAGGGATTGCCCTAAAATACAGGTAAGTCAAATAGTTAGAAACACATTGTTTCGAATTAGAAAATTTTATTCGAATAATTGCTTTCAGTGTATCGATGTATCAATGATGTTTGCGGAGGCTGTGCGAAGGACACACAACGGCGAAAGTGTGTCCTATCTATTTTCAAATGTTCCATATTAATATTCTTTATTTTACGTTCTTCATTAATTTTTTTTCTTTCTTTTTTTTTTTGTAAAATTTTGTTTCGAAAAATTTACTTTTTATATTAAATAATACAAATGAGTAATTGACTATATAATTGAAGGTATGAAAATGAAAACCGATTTAAAAAAAAAAAAAACAAAACAAAACTAAAAGCCAATTATGTAATAAATTGTTGAAAATGAAACAGCAAAATAACATACATATATTTTTTATTGTAATAGACATTTAGAAATGAAATAATAATAATAAAAAAAGCAACACCACCGTAATGGATGGAATATAGGGGATAATCAAAAAAATATTTCGAATATTTTGTTTTTTAAGAATTTCCTTTGTATAGTTACTCTCTTTATGTCAACAATATTATCTAAGGCCATGCAACTGCACGTTTGTAACAAATTTTATGTTGGTGTCATTATTTTTATTCACCAATACTTGTATAGTAAAGGACTTAAAAATGTAAAAAAAAAAAATATGCATCAAGTGTTTTACTTGAACTCTTTGATTCCTCAAGCATTTTTTCGTTTTGTATTTGGTTTGCGGTGAGATGAGATCTTGGTCGAATAGGACGCCGATTGTGGGTGATTGAGTAAGTGAAAGAACGAGCTACAGAAAAGCCATGGATCTTTACATACTGCTTGTCTTTTTTTTCTAATTTGCACTGAATCCTGTCATTAAGATGGACCGGAAAAGGAGAAAGAAATATTTTTAATTACTAGAGGAAGGAGTAAAGTGCTGGGAATTTACCGTTGATAGACAAATATATCGAAGGATGGAAGTAAACCCATCGAAATTAAAAGAAGACTAATGATGGCAAATAAGACGTATTATTCGGTACTTCCAATAGTTAAAAAAAAAATTTACACAGAAAAACAAAGCTTAAACTATACAAAACAATAGTAAGACCTGTGCTATGCTATGGCAGCGAAATGTGGACATTGACTCAGGCGTCACAAAAATTAATTAACGCCGTTAAAAGTTCTCAGGAGAGAGGGAACACTCGATCTGGAGAATATGATGCAATAGAGAACTGTATGCCATTTTCGATAATCCAGAAGTATCGATCTTCATAAAGTTCAAAAAGCTACAATGGGCTGGTCATGTGGAGCGGATGGATGACGGAAGAATCCCCAAACGCACATTAAATGGAAAAGTTTATGGACAAAGTCCAGTTGGAAAACCACGAAAGCAGACAGCAAATCACTCCTAAGATGCAGAAATTGGGGGACGCAGACACTGAACCAAGAAGGCTGGTGGAGGCGGCACATTCAGGATGCCAAGGTCCGATTTGGACTGTAGCGCCATCGTAAGGTTAGTACGTAAGAGGAAAGAACAAATAATTGGCAGAGGAATCCAAAAAAATATGAGCAGTTTTGGTTGTCGATCTCGCAAGAAAGTGAACAAAAAATTATTCTTAGGTAGTGAAAGAAAAATTGATTGTGCTGCTTTGAGTACTTCAAAGAATTTCAGTTTTTTATTCTAGAGCTGCTATAGAAGATTACTTTGCCTTTTTTTTGAATTGTTTTTCGTTGACGATCTCTACACGATGAACGATATTGCGAATTGCAGTTTGAAGTTCTTTGATTCGAAATTAAGGCACTGGATTTTGTAGTTGCCTTGACAGGATCATGTGGAACATGTTGTTTCGATAAAAAAGTATATTCTAGGCGAGTTTAACTCCACTACAGGTGGCGGAAGATTTTGAAATTAATTAAGTCGGCCTCAATGTGAAGTGAAGTGCTTTCGACGAGTTTTCCAGCAATATATAGCGGATAGCATTTTCATACTAGTCTTTTGTACATGCATGCTGTCTGTATGCTATTCAGTTCCTAGTGCAGCAGTATTTTTCTGATTGGATAAGGAATTCGATGTTGTGTTCAAGAATCGGGAGATTGTTCATTGGTACGTCGGTGAAGTCATGGATGAAGAGGAATTTACGGAGGTTGAGGATTTCGCAACAATTGCAGATTTCGAATACAGAGAAGACTTTTGTGCTAAGAATTGTTTAAAGGTAGATATTATATTTTACTTTATTACTTTTTAAGCTAAGTAATAAAGAATTGTTTATTATCGACTAACAAATTTACTTCCCTAAAGTTTTAATCCTAAAATAGTTCGTCCGTCCGGCTGACTTAATTCATAGGCCAGTGACGTTAACCTGGCGGTTAATATATCAACTGTAGAAGGAGAGTATCAGGAGCCTGTTCTACGTACTATTACGGTTTCTATTTACTGGTATGTAGGTTTTTTTTCCTGAATATTGTCACAGAGTAATCGTTACATTTATTATCTTTACGGTTTATTGCACAATGGTATACTTTTATCTTACAAGCCACAACCAACTATTATGCGGTTTAAGTAAGTGGTAATTCTGCAATGAGTGAGTGATAATTAGAGTTCTTAGTGGAGGCCCGACAAAATAAAAAAATTGATTCCTCATAATTTACAATCATCTTAGTTCAAATTCTGTTCTTCGAATTACTAGCTAATCGTCATTCGGATTCGAATAACTGGATACTAACTTCCGCTTAAATTACCCCAAGAATAATCAAGAAAATAAAAAGTTATTGTATCAAATTCCGCTAAAACGATAAAACTAAAAAGAATTTATAACATTTTGCCAAAATTTCATGAACAGATGGTCGTCGAAGCAATATATGTATGTATAAAATAGTGACGAGTGTTTTTTTTTCCGTGAAATGATAACAAAAATGTGATTAGCGATTGCGATAAGTAACATGATTTAGTTTATGTCACATATTTATGCTCTGTTAGTTGAGAGAGAAAAGAACAAGTGTAAAAAGTTATTTGTTGTTAGGAAAAGACAAGTGTTCAAAGTTTTATTTAATTTTAATTTTAACTGTTTACTTTGTGAGGTTTATTTTGTAGTCGTACAAAAGTGTATAATTTATGTGTGTGTTTAAACGAACAAGGTTAATTACAGTTTTAACTTTAAGCTTTCTTCATAATTGACTGGTACGTTTGAGGTAACCCTTTTATAATGTAGGTACTAGGCTGAGTTATCAGTAATATGTTCAATGTTCATAGGTTCCAGATTAGATCATAGAAAAAAATTGATGACTAACACAATAATTCGGTGGTCACAGGGAATAACTAGAAAAGTCTAAAAACGAAACTATTCAGGGCAACTTTCTTGCTATTTTTACTGTTGAACTTTGAAATTAAATTTGTTAAAATTTCAGTGATCTAATAACATATAACAATAACATCTTTACAGTGCGTGTAAGTCTTGGGAGGTGGCCACAATACACTTATCCCATTTTACCATTTTTCGACTTACCTAGTTATTCCCTGTGACCACCGAATTACAACACTGTACAGTGGAAATACTTTTCGAACGGCAAGGAATTAGCCTGGAACTAGTCCTTTCAACAGAAAATACGGGTCTCCTATTCTCGGCGGCACTAGTTTCATTTTCACAAAGACTAGACAAGCTTAACTACTTTTTATTTTAAATTGTGAACTAAACTGGAGAAAATTAAAATGAAAATGCTCCTAATTGTGCCAGATTACAGAGGAAACTTTGTTCTTAGAACTTAAATGAAGGAATCGCGCTAACATAATTATTATTATAACAGCCCAAACCGGGTCTTGGCCTTGAAGTACTGCAAGAGTTGCTTCATTACGAGACCAACGGAACACTAGGAGGTGAAGTGGTAAGCCACACGCTCGTCCGTGATTATTATCCCGATTTTAACTCAGACTACTCGGTCCCGTGCGATGCTAACTCCATAAGGAGTGAGAAGCCCATAAATCTTGACCTAGCGAGAGTGTTAAACTTCATTAGGAAGTCGGGTTGCGGAAACTAAAAGTATTCATTTAATAAGAAACCGGTTTAAGGAAGGGGAAGCAACCGCCATGCTGCAGTTATATTTGCTTTCTGGGAAAGTGAGGAATCATGAATCTAGACCCAGCCAAGGTGAATTTCGAAAGCAATCGACCCTCGACTGGGGTGATAAAAAGCCTCGTTCGCAGTTATTTTGTGTTTAACCTTTAGAAGAATTCGCAGACCAGGACCTAACTAAGGTGTACATTTCGCTAAGAGATTAAACCTGTTTTGGAAATTCATGAAATCTGATATTATGCTTAATTCTGATGAAGGAGAAAATCACAATTAGGACTCAGTTAAGGTATGAATTTTGTTGGAAATCAAATCGATTAGGCTGGAACACCATCAAATTTCTTAACGAAACAGGATATTGCAGTGGTACTCTTTGTTGGTCTAAGAGCCGATACTCTTTTCACACTAATGGTGGCACCTTTTATCCTCATTATCAAACTGGACCGAATAAGAGAAGATAAGATAGGTACTAACACGTAAAAAAAAATATCAATGGCAAGATACAGTGGCGATTAATAATTGCAGCGAATACCGGCTTAATGGCGTGTTTGCTCGAACATATTGATGTAACTCAGGTTATTATAGTCTTAACGAAGGATAATTTAAAGTTGTGTTATTTATTTGTTAGATGAAGCCCGATCATAAATGAAGGAGCCCATCGGTATTACGGCCAGCCCCAGAGGGCATATGACACTTCGATTTACAATTCTGTACAAATTATAGTGAATTCAATATTAACTTGAATATAATGTAGTTAAAGAAAAATGAGAAAACAATAAAGAACAATTCAAGCTTACTACTAATAAAAATGCAAACAAGGAGCATAAAAGAGAGTAATGATAAATGAGAGAGAAAGATAAGAGTTATATGCGATGCTGAAGGTGTAGGTGATTTAGAAGTTGGAGGAGTAGATCAGGGTTGGACAAGAAGAGGAGGATATAAAGTGAGGGAACGGAGTTGTTGATTAAGTGGAGGGTTTTGTAGCAAGTGGTGAGGAGGTGCTTGACTGTTAGCGGCTGTTGGCATAGGACACATCCCGATTGCGGTGTTTCGGGAATCCCATATTTCTTGATCAATCTGATGTGCCCCGGTCTGACCCTTGACAGGATAACAGCTTTTTTGATGTCTAGCTAAGGTCAGTAGTTTTTGCTTCTCCAGTGTTTTGTCAGGAATGTTGTGCTGTTCGACCAGGAGTCGGTTCTCTGTTGGACCAAGTTGCTTCTGGCCGTGCGCCGAACAAAGGTGATACACGACGGTAAGATGGCTTCCTCATGGTGGAGATGGTAGATTTGGCCAGCTGGTTCGCCAGTTCATTGCCCGTTATACCTACGTGGCCAGGAATCCAGACAATCTTGGTTCCTGCTGGGTTGGCTCTGATGCGGGCTTGTAGGAGTTGAATGTGGGAGTCTCTGGATCGGGCATCTTGAAGGGCTGCAACAGCACATTTGCAGTCGGTAACAACTACTGCAGGTTCAGCGGCAATGAGGATTGCATCAACTGCTTGTATGATAGCAGATAACTCCGCTTCATACACACTACTGTCCGGGTGTAATTTGTAGCAATGCAAGCAATTGGGACCAGCAGACGTTGGCGGTATGGCTACGACTGCCGCAGCGACCTGGGCTACCGTTTTAGAGCCATCTGTGTAGAACGATGTGCATCTAGGTAATTCCTTCAGATGACTGTAGTGTAGCTGTTGAAACAGGCTGTTCGGCGTATGTGCTTTCTTGGGATACCGCGATAAGTTTGCTAGTGGAAAGGAAGGGTTAGAGAGAATTTGGGGCGGACACGAGTGATATTGAGACAGTAATTCAGGAGGGTGGACTGAGACTTCCATAGGGCTGAAGAGCGGAAGAGCGTTCGGGCTTATGTTGTCAGAGGTGAACGCTTCGGTGTTGTTACTCAACCACCGGCCGAATTGGTACTAGAGAAAACCGCTCATGTGATATTTTTAATTTGGTCAGTATGCGCATCTAGATAGTCCGCGGCGAATTTATAGTATAAGTTATACATCGGTCGAAGGGGATCTGGTCTGCCTATTAAACTGTTCATTTTGGACGATTGTTTAGTCTCATTGTGCGCCCTTTAACTTCATAGCCATTAGTCATCCAACTAAACTATCGGTCGATTTTTAATCTCTAGTCTGCATGTACTCAGACAATTTGTTGTGTCATGCTGAGTGACCGCTAGATCGTGACTAATTTTTAGTGGGGAAGGGGACAATAATACAGTTCCGTTCTTCGATGAAATTAATTTAAAAGTAATATTTACTTAAGTGTTTATTTACACGCCTCCATATTCGATTAAGTATTTTCAGAGGACTACAACAATTATGTCATCATTAGAATTAAGAGCTATATTAAAGTGTCTTATAGGCGAAAATATCGATTTCAGTTAATATCTATGTGTACTTTGAAGCGTACTTCTGTCATGTTCCGGCGTAAACACAAAACTAAAACTTTTATCATAACGTTCGCGTCTACGGTATAATCTATCGGTTTGCGCATTGATTGTAATTATCGTGAAAATTTTACAAATCATAAAAACTTTCATTGCATCTGAGTCATCAAATAAATTAAAATTGTGTCTATTAAACCTGAACTACTTACTACTATTAATTATAAAGAACCATTTAGTCCTTGGTCCGGCCATTGGGCAGCGCAATATCGAATACAATTGGCGGATTATTTGGCATATAATTTATATCGCACGTCGATGCATTTACGAAAATTACTTTACCGTCCGATGTTATGCCGTAGCCCTCGTGGATATGTCCGAATACATGATATTTCGGTTTTACACGTTGCTGTACGGTCGCCAATAGTTCGACACATCCGGCTCGTACGCCCGAACAGCAAAGATCACCGTGACCGACAGGTGGTGTATGAGTTATAAGAAGATCCGTTTCGGCTGGTATTAGATTCCATTTATCGAGACATTGAGTACCGCGCGGAACATTAAATGCCCATTTGCAAAATTCCGGTTGCCACGGCGAACCGTAGATTTTAATACCGTACAAATCGATTAGTTCGTCTTCCACGTAGATGCAGTTTGTTAAGTGTTGGCGAATATTTTCCGTTTGAATTGCTTCGACCATATTCTCTTTGGCGTTGCCGAGTGTTGGGATTTCATCTAATATCGACATTCCGGTATGTTTCGAGCTGAGATACAAAAGAGAAAGAAATTTTTAAGTTTTAATTTAAATTTGATTTAATCATCATCATCATTAATGGCGCGACAGCCCAAATCGGGCCAGGGCCTGCAGGTGAATTCTGATTTAATCCCTTCGTGTAAAATGGGCAATTCCTTTCCAACTCAAAACGTTGGTGATAAATTCTCCATTTCCCATACTGACTCCTTGAGGCCTATTCAGCACTAGATTCACAAGTCACAAAGTAGGTGGATAGTCACAATTTTGACCACCTATGACTTGTGACTCTGGTGCTGAATAGGCATGATAGTTCAATGAGCTGGAAAAATTGAATTTGCGTTCTTTTGCCTTTCCTGGCAGCAAATTTAAGAATTTTTTTTAAATCTTGTTGGGGATTTGAAAAGTGGGCTTCAGCACCTTTAATATAATCAAAAATTCTTAAAAAAGGTGCTTACATATCCGTAGATATGAGTTGAAGTTTTTTTGATCGATAGACTAGGTATATCCCGAAAGATGAGGATGTGAGGGGAAGGTGGATACAGGGAGCGTTTAAGACGGAAAATTTTGGTTTCTAGATCGCAGGAACCACTTATGCCTGGATGCTGACACTTTGAACTTATGTAGGGTTGAGCGATGTAGCAGTGAAGGAAAAAGTGTGCATCCGAAACGACTTCAAGACTTCGAAATTTACCGTAACGGTATTTTGAGCCTCATCAGGATTGACCATGACGTGTCGATAAACTTTGAATTACACTATGAGGATAAACGCTGGAGTTGTCGTGTCGCCAGGCTAGACACGCGACAAGTTTGTTATCCTTGTGCTGTAGTGAATTCGTTCCCGTTTCCCAAAACCCGGTAAAAAGACGGCATTACGAAAAGGCCAGTTGTATCTTTGTAGCATGGGAGTTTGGCGGTTCGTCAAATCCGGAACTGGGGACTCTTTTCTTGTTTATGTCTAGAAACCGCTTCTTTTAAGCCGGTCCGAAGTAAGTGAGCAAAACTCAAACGTTTTGGTAAGTTCGCGGCAGGGTTGGAGCCCCCTCGCATAGGTTTTTTTTTTTTAGATTTTAGATAAGGTGAGTGGTCACGCACATAGACCGCCAATGGGTCCGTTGTGATCGCACATGCACGGGAAAATGTACCTGTGTGCCCAAAGACAACATCTTTGGTAAACCACCCCGTCAGCCTGACAAACTGCAGCAACTTGTCCAGCTTAATGCGTGCGAGTTCGTTCAAGTCTAAGTCTATGGCAAAACGCGTACTTAAAGTACGTTCGCGCCTCCAAGCCAGACCCGGGCATTTGCAAGTGGAAAATACTTTCCTCGGCATTGGGTTCACTACACCTGCGACACAGAACTATAGCGTCCGTAACACTTACTCTTCTGGCGTGCCGGCCGATTAGGCAATGACCCGTCAATACACCAATTAGGATACGAAGAGTATTCCTATCTCCGAGTAGGAAAAAACTTTGTCCTGCTCGTATTTAGGGTCAGTCAGAGCTGACTGGGCACGAGACTCGATGTGAGGCTTGACCATCTTGTGTTAGCCGCTGATAAGGCCGTCACGTCGATAGCATGTTTAGTGTGCTCTATGAGTTTAATCACTGGAAGAGCAAGCGCTTGATTCAGCGCCTAACCTCTCCTTGCGAGTTTATAACCCCAGCCTCGTTGCCTGGAATCCCGCTGTGACCCGGAATCCAACAAATTGCAATGTTCAAAAGAGTGCACAAAGCACTTATTTTTTTTTACTGCATAGCCTCACGAGGTGGGATTTAATACAGTGTGAGTCAAGCGCCTTGAGCACCACCTGACTGCCTGTTAGTATGACGATGGATTTATTTCGCACTGTACAAGCCTCTAGCAGTTTGCAGGCCTCAATGATTCCCATAAGCTCCGCCTACAAAACGCTACAGCAGTCCGGTATTTTGAGTGCCTCGCTGTGGTTCAAGTCGACGGATAATACCCCTACACCTGTACTCGCATCTGCCTGCGAACCGTCAGTGTAGATATGAAAGACCACTTCGTGGGGCTGACCACATTTCACCACTCTCTGCTTGGGATCCTCATTTAGAATCTTCTAAGAATTCGAGCTGCGGAATCAAGTAGTCTGTATCCTCTAACGGGTTTCAATCATTAAATCGTCCGAGTATGCTGCTGTCCCCCTTCAGGTCTAGATAATCAGCTGCCTGACTGTCTTGGACGCATGGAACTTTTTGCTGTCACTCTCTTTCCATAAATATTCAGCGGAAGAAGATGAAGGATCCTGTCTACTGCCGCTGTAGGTGTCGTGCTAAGTATGTTGCTCCTGTGGAAGCAGGACCTTGCTGAGTTTATTGAGGTAGGGGGATTTCTGCAGCGCTACCCACCACACTAAAAATAATAAAAGCTTTAGTCCCTTCATGCAAAATGGGTGATTCCTTCCCAACTCGAGAGTTGTAGAAGAAATCCCCATTTGGGCGCACTTTCTTAAATTCCGTAGTTTGGGATAGGCCTGACTATGGCCATGTACATCCAGTGAGCCGTCCCTGGCATACTCCCCCACATATTCCCGAACATCCCTCGCATAGCAACAAACACTAATCGCGCGATGTTGCCAGCGAATGAATCACGCGATGAATTTAGTCAGAGCTGAATCATACCAACAAACAGCGAGCCTTTAACAGGAAGCAAGCACATGGACCCACACAAAACCTACTTAAAAAACAGAAAAAGTCCTTACCGATCCGTCGAAGTTTTGCTCTGAAACGGATGCGTGAACGTCTCGTCGAAGCTGAGCTCATGATTGCCGGCTATAACGATTTTTTGCTTGTGCGGTAAATTGCCGATCCAATTGTTAAACTCGATCACCTCCTCCAGTTTGCCGCATTTCGTAAAATCGCCGGCATGTATGAAAATATCGCCGTCCGGTATGTTGAACTTTATGTGTGGCGTAAGCGAGTGGGTGTCGCTCATGCAAACGATCCGGACTTTATTAGCCGGGACGGCTGTCGTTGGCGGCTTCATTGTTACCTTTATGACACGTTGGGTTTTCGATATATCGCGCCATGCATCGGTCGGATTATTCGTTAGCGGATGTACCGTCACTTCCATTGAACACTTTCGCGAACTATTCGACGACTTGAGAAAATCAAGAAATTCCGATCAGACGGAAATCGTGAACTTTGTTTATCTGTCAAAAGTGTCAATCAAAAAAAAAAAAATTGTCGGCTGATTAAGGAATGGCATTGCCACCTCGGACGAAATAGTTAAAAGATTTTCTATACTTTGTCACATTTTGCGTGTGTTTTCAATTGAAAACTGTTTGGATTCTCTCCTTTAGTCTTATATAAATGTGGCAAACCATATTTCCACTTCTCAATCTCGAAATTCACACATATTTCCGCATAAAAACTACGAAAATTTGAATTAAAATTTTTTCCCGCCTGCGCCATCAATTTTCCAAAACGTACTAGAATTGTAGCTGACGTTTAAAATTTTTGGAATTGTTCACTCACCCTGTGTGTTTTGTTTACGAATGTGTTTTGTCATAAAAAACCTGCCGATGCAAACAAGCAACTTTAAAACGCGATTTTCGACTACATACCAGCACGAAAATACCCAAAAAATATTGAAATTTGATCAGTCACATACTTCTCTTTCCACTTTCACAATATTTTCGACATTTTATCTTGTGTTTTCCGGAAATTTTGCCGTTTCTTTGCGTAGCATTTTTCCACGATGTTTGTAAACAAAACGGTTGTTGACAGGTGAAGAACCGTTTGCGCCACACCCCCCAACATACGTACGCGACAGCTGATTGCTGTCAAATGTTGGACAACAAAATGTCAATCGTTTTAAAGATGGCTCGTCACCGTCGTCATTTGTTGTAAAATTTCTGAGTTTCAATTTTATGTCGCCAGTGAATAGAAGCGAATTTCGGAAATTTTAATCGAACACTCGACGCCCGCTCCGTAGTGTGATGGAAAACGTGGATGAAAAAGTCGAAGAATCGAACAGCGACGAAGTGAAATTGGGTGAGTGTTTTTTTTTTGTTGGTTTTGCGGTGATTTGTTTCGCTTCGGTGGAGCAGCCCCACTGTACGGTTTTCACAATTTCACAGCATTTTCTCTTGATTTACGCAAAATGGTTTTTTGGATAATGCGTTCTACGTCGGACAAGTTACCAGTCACATAGTAGGTCATTTTTCGAAAACCTCTTCCAAAATTGCCACAGCCCAAGAGTCGGGGGCAATCGATAAGGTTTCGATTTTTCCGACTTCCCGAAAATGCGATTTGAGATTAATATGATTGCATTGCCACCCAACACATCACCAAAACTCCGTCCGTTTTAATTGTACAGCGCCCGAGACCCTACCGGACCGCTATAACGTCATTTTCCACGGAAATGAATTTTTTTTCGCTTCGCTTGTTCTGTGACCGATAAAATGTTTCTGTTTTTGAAATTGAGAATTAGAAACGAAGCAATTGTTCGGAACGACTAGGCAATTAAGTTAATTACGTTTCACTAATCTTTGCTGCACTTTCCGTCTACAACTATTTTGTCAACGCTTTTGCAATCGGTCGTTAATTGTCTACCGTTTCAAGATAAGAGCAAGTCAGCTGCAATTTGTAGCCGCGATGTCTGATTCAAACAGATAAAATTGGTAAATTGCGTGCCAAAAAAACGTAGAGCTATGAAAAGACTTTCGTTCGAAGGCCGTGTCCTTATTGTTAGCTCCTTGATCTCACAACTGCTAAACGCGATCAAGTGGTGGATGCGAATCTGTTAAAACTAAAGTTCACCCGTATTATGAGTGTCGTGTCGTCGTCGATCAACAGAAATGGTATTATGAGTGTCGATATCAATCGACGAGTCTCGATTTTATCGACGGATTCTGTCGATCGTGTAACAGTTCTGCTACACTTAAGCGACAGGCTGTTTATATTGAAAAAAATGTAAGTTTTTATATTTTATTCTTTGTACAGATAATAAGAATACATTTTAGAGTGAAAATTACAAAAGCCCGGCAGTAACAATACTTAATTGGGTTAATGGGGAAAAAATATAGACGTCACCAGAGGAATGAGCGAGTGGGAAAAATATTCAACGGAACTGAAAGCCCTAGAACCTCCAATACGCGATGGAATTGGGTGGCTGCAAATGTGTTTGGACTTTTAATATTACCTATACAAATATTTTAACTGGAAATTTTTGAAAAATTACAAATCACCGGCAGTTTCATATGAGATCAACAACACTTAAAGAGCAGGCACCCAACTATAAAAATCCTAACAAGCATCGAGGAATAAAATCCAAGTTCTTTCCCAAAATGAAAGTGCAATACAGTTTTCTAAGACCCTAAAAAAAACTGAGAAACCATTCAAGAAACTGGATACCATTCGCGCAAAGGAGTTTTTTAAAAAAAACAAACCATTTAAATTAGGAATTTCCCAAATAACCTAGACCACGCACATTATATTGATTGACAGCAGGTAAAAGCAACGGACATTGTTGGTGGAGCTAGAGCTTTGTTGAAATCATTCCTAGTGCCACGTTGATATCATCCTTCTGCGAAGAATCGCAACACTGCGGCAAGTTTAATTATATTCGGCACCGCAGATGACAACACTTGTGGTTTTAATTTGCCATCCTAATTTTCAATAAGCATAACAAATGCTTCCTTCGATAGTCTATTTAAAGACTTTCCGTATACATAATTAAATCTAAACAAGATTGTGAAACAATTCAATATAATCTAAAACTACTTTTTGAATATGTCCGCAACAATTTTATATGATCATAACATCGATAATGTTCTGTCTGAGGTTTCGACCGTGAATGACCTAGATTCTTTGTTAAGGTGGATTGGCTTTATTATACTTTATACCTAGAGAGATATAAATACTGGAGGCGACAAGACGCCAATTTTGTATGATGCACTTTGAACCATTTTGATGCAAAATTGAACGTTTTTGTATGGAGGGTTTGATGCCAGGTGGCAGTCAAATGCAAATAGTAGTCTAGTATTCAAATGTTTCGCGTTTTTGTGTTCAAAACCGGAGTATAACATAAATGTGAGTAAGGTGCTAATAGTAACATAGTGTTTATTGCCCGTCCTCTGCGAGGATACGTTCGGCTTCAGACAGTCACTGCTCTTCGTCTCCAACCCAAACAATTTAAACTTTAATTACAAGGTTTTTGCTCTTTACTTTTCCTTGGCAAATTATAATACACAATTCAATTATTTCTTTTCCTCATTGCCTAGTGCTATAAATTTTACAAATTAGCTGTTAAGATGATAAGTCGAATCTCTAAAACGTTATTGTTCAGAAGGTTGCGTGAAATGTTATAATGTAAATGTTCGATTTCATTTGATTTCTATAACTAGTTTTAATGTATTTATTTTGCTCATTATAACAATTTAATCTTGTTTAACTTTGTATGTATGTATAAATAAATAAGATTCTTTGCCAAAAATAATGCAAGCATTTTTCAAAATCATGGCACATGTTCAGGCTACTAATTTCAATAGGAAATTAATCCGTCGTGAAGCAAGAATGCAATTTATCACGGTATAGCTACCATAGAAGCAAACTTCAAGAATTTTAGAGATGTTTTTCGACACCAGAGAAGTAAGCGAAGACTACCACAAACTTCCCGACTTGAATCGATCTCTGCCCTGGCTTTTGCTAGTTCACCATTTAACTCAGGGACGTCATTTGTGGGGGGCAGGGAGGGCATTGGGCTCTCCCTGAATTTTGTTTTCTCATATGTTATATATATATAATGTATATAAAAATAGTATATACATTCATAACATCTTGCCCCCCCCCCACCTTGGAAAAAACTGAAATGACGTCCCTGGATCGAAATATAGAATAGGATCGAAATTTAGAACAGGATCGAAATTTAGAATAAGATCGAAGTTTAGAATAGGATTGAAACAGGGACGTCATTTGTGGACGCAGGGAGGGCATTGGCCACTCCTGAATTTTGTTTTCTCATATATTATATATAAATATATAAAATGTATATAACAATATATACATTCATAACATCTTGCCCCCCGCCTGGAAAAAACTGAAATGACGTCCCTGATTTAACTGCACGACATTTGAAGAAATTTCACAGGATATACCGAATTGATTGAATTGAAAATTGATTTGGGCTGTGGTCCACAAGAGCTGCTTCCTAAAATTAAATGAATAGTGGCTACGTTAGTTGGAACAATACAAAAGTTTTTTTTACTATTCCTATTATTTTGACCAGTACCTTATAATTATCAGGTTTCAGCTTTCTACCTTTATCGGCTCTGATATGAAAATCAGAATGTAGTGCATTCCACGCTCCACGCAAGTAGTGGTCTTCTTGAGCGTTTCGCGATTACTATCCTGTAGTAGTTGATACGTGTACTACTTAAATCATTAGTTCACTGCAACAAAGTATAGAACTGATAGGAATTACTAGTCAAGTGCAAATGAATAAATAAATAAATAAAAAAATTCCTATTATCTCTAATTCGATCGCACTGACTCTTAAGGGGTAATATCTAGTCGAAATATTTTTTTTTTCCATTTTTTTTTTAGTGGCTTAAATGGTATAAAAACATTTCAAGAGTGATGTCTGACATAATTTTTTATTGAAAACAAATTTTAATTGGTCGTAAAAGACAAATTTTCGAGGCAAGGCCGAGCGCTTGAAAATGACAAATTGAGTTTCGGGGTGAGTTTCGCCCCTTTTACTCGTTACCGGCGGTGCAAAGGTACACTATATAGTTTCTAAATGAAGAACAGATAGCGTTAATATATAGTTTCAGGCGCGAACGCAGGGGGGGGGGGGTTGGGGGGTTAAATCCTCCATTTTAGTCATTCGGATAGAACTATAACGGGAATAAACGGCTATAATTTTCAATGACGGATTATCTGGTGTAATGAAGGTCAAGGATGTACTCGGTATAACTATTAGTCGTCAATGTTTCGATTTTTGCAAAGAAAGCGACTCGCACCGCATTGAACTGGCCGAGCGCGCACTGGCTCATGAGGCAAAAACCAGCCGTCGTGACGCTAAATCGGCGAGAAAAAAAAATCGACAGCAGTCAAATCGACGCAGAAGGCCAGTTATATGGCGCTGGGATAGCAGAGTAAAGGTAAAAAAATGTCTGTATCTTTAAAATTTCATGTAGTAAACACATTGTGAAACTTTAAACGCGTTTTTCTCGAAACCATGTTTTCAGAAACGGCTAGCAGTAGAACTCGAGTAATTTTTATCCGATCGATATGAAGTTTTGGCTGTACCTTCTTAGATAGATTCTCTAGTAAAGTACACACGATTTTTGAGTTTCATAAACAATTACGATTTTTATAAAGAAATTAAGGCCGATTTATTAGCAGAAAAATCGATTTTTTTTTCGAAATGCGCTCAAATTTTCAAAAATTAAAATTTTTGAATATCCATGTGTACTTTAGTAGTAAAACTCGTGCATATCGTGAAAATTTTTTTTTCATTGTTCCAGATACGCTCGTTAAAGACTTCTGCTGCTAGCCGCGCGACGCCTACAAAAAATCGACCTTCGTTCCGTGCACTGCTCAGCCGCCATTTTTTCATGAAAATTAAAATAAAAAATGTTTTTTTTGTAGTTCAAGATAAGTGTAATGATCCCTCAATATTTCGCATTAATCGGTTTTTTAATAAGGACACAAAAAATCCACAAAAAACCGTCTAATTTTTTGCTTCCGACTAGATATTACCCCTTCATTAAATTCGCGTCGTGGTGATTTCATAAATTTGCAATAGAAGCATGTCAATTTAATTAATCTCGTTTCATCTGCTTCGGAATCAGATTGAATTTCGTGCATCTTTTTATTTGTCTTGTTTCCTATTCGATTGGATAAAATGAATTTTCAAGACTACTCAGAAGTCGAGATATTCGAGGCAACTTACCGGCCAGTGAAAATTCTTTATGATGATTTTTCTTTTACTTTTCCTAATCATTTTCTTTTAAGAAATTTATGAAATTCTTGCTGAACTTCTTCGCTAGTCGGCGGAATATATTCGAAAATTGGTCAAGCTTTCTTCGATTTGATTTATATTGTCGCTTTTTCACCCGTTTATTGTTTACTTTACTGTTTATTTTCGTTTCAAACAATTATTCAAGTGCAAGCGGGCGGCTCGTTTGCGCTAGGTGTTTTGTAGTATTTTTAAACTTGAATCCACTTATGAGTGCATAGCGAGAATTTTCACAACGTGAGCTTTTACGTTCATTCATTTTCCGTACAAGAGGACACGGTCGTCGTCGTCTTAAGTCTTGACCACTATCCAACTTATTATGGTTTTTACATTATAAGACCAGTGCCAGTCTTATTACAGATGTCTCTAGTGTCTACAAGTGGTGTTCTCTGTTTTTGGTAAAAATAAAACTTATTAATAAAATAGCCAAACGTTACAAGGCGTCTGAAACGATTTATTATTATTGCTAGAAGGCATTAAGCGCTGTGTGTTTCGTCGACGAGATGAATTGTGCCAAGAAATTTTTTCGGACGTTCAGTCTCGGTATCGATGTACTCACGTTAAATGCTTAAGATCGCGATCGTGTCTTTTAAGATCATTCCATACGTTTCGTTTCGATCGTGCTAATTGTTGGTCGCTGATCTTCTTTCCAATATCGGTTTTGCTGCGATAATTGTTTATTGCTATATTTAAGTACATAAACGAAAATTGTTAACAGTTTTCAAAACTCTTTTGCCGCTTTTTTTTTGTCGCCGATAGCATCAATAATTATTAATTTTATGGTTTGTAATTGCTATAATTTCTGCAACGGGTTAAACATTTGGTGGCGGAATTACGGTCAGTCGAAAGTTCTTTATTGTTTTATAATAAAATAATGAGTTGGTTGGTGTGTTTTTTTTTTGAGTGTGTTAAAAGCAGCGATCTATTGTGCAGTGTGTGCTCGCCAGTATTTAATGGCTTATGAAAAAAGAAATGATGCTATATGATGTTTGGACAAATTGTGTGATTGCTTATTTTTAGTAAGTTTTTTTTTTTTGGGGAGGAAGATGTAAACAAAAGTTCTTTGGATTGGTAATTTTATTGCGAATTGGATTATGTTTACAATTTGCTGCATTGAATTGGTTTTTTTCCGTTTGAATCGTATGTCAGCTTTTAATTCGGCTTAATCCTCGCTCTTGGCATGAGTTGAACAAAATATTGATCAAGTATTGATTTTACGATGACAATGAAGAGTTAAGTCAATTATGCAACGCACAATTCTTATGTCTCTTAACTTCAGACTATTTAGCCGGTTTTTAATGTGAACATTTCATTTCCGTATTTTTTTCTTGATGTTGCGTAATTTTTTTGTATCGTTGGTTGACTTATTCTCTTCACAGAGCTGATATACACTTCGATTTCAATGTGTTATTGGTCCAGCGTTGTATTCTCCATTTCACAGAGTTTGCATTGGGTGAGGGTTTTTCCTGCAATTGTTTTTATTCATTGCTGAGGCTCTATTTTCTCGTTTTAATCACCGCTGTGTTATGAATCATAGCTTCGAATAATCGTATAGACTCAAGACTCGGACAAAAGAAAATGTTGTATAATTGTTTGATCAGTTATGGTCAAAATGGGATAATTTGCTGATAACTCGATAACTAAAAAGTTGAGTTTTCGATTGACAACTGTAGAGCTAATAGGCCAAATTGTTCTACTTCTTCGGGTAGTTCTCATCCCATACAAAAGTCCTTACGCACATATTAACCATAGGCGTAGTTTAGTTACTTTACATTTTTTGTGTTCGATCTACCATTCAAAGACACAAAAAAAATAGCTATAGTTCACTTTAATGATCGCGAACGAACTAGTTCCGGAGCCCTCGGGAACTAGTTCGTTGTTGTAGCTCGCAGTTCGCGAGAAAGAAATGATAAATAAAATAAAATAATAAAATATAAAATAGGGAAAAGTGATGACATAAGAAAAAAGTCATCACTTCCACCGCGATCGAACTAGTTCCTTTTTTCAGTTCGCAGTTCGCGAGACTGAATGTTCACGAGGTTATTGATAATATGATGACCTATAAAAAGGTCCTCACTTCCCTCGCGAACTAAACGAGTTTCTCTTCCAGTTCCCAGTTTTGCAAGAGTGCAATGACAAATGTGGTGACGAACTACTTCCTACAAACGAACTACTATTTGAATTCACTGCGAACTAGTTCGTACATTTCACTCTTCCCAACTATTTTGTTCACGAACTACACAGTTCGTACATTTCACTCTTCCCTCGTTCACGAACTACACAATCATCAAAGTAAGTCTAATGCGAAACCCTTTTAGAGTGATTTGATTTACCTTTATAGAAGTTCACACTTGATAATATTAGATAATATTCTTAAGATGTTACTCACAGACATTGGTCACTTCCAGGATGAAAACTGTAGGACAAAACGAAACGATTCTTACTAATATAACGAATAGCCTTTACTGACTCTATTGTGCGGCGGCACGATATCATTATTTCCGACAGAAAGTAGGTTGGTGATGATATACCTAGAGAATGGCAGACGAGCTCGCCAGAGCGGGGTCGGAGATGAGCATACAATGTCCCATTGAATGTGTAGAAGGAATGATTGATATTGAAGCGCTCAGACAGATGGAGGCCTGCAAGCAAGAATTTACTGGCCGATACTCGATAGGAGGAACTCTAGCTTCATTTTATCTTTCGGCAGGGACATTTGCTGACTACTGATAGGAGTCCTACCGGAACACTGTTCCTTCGAGAGACATGGAGAAAGACTAGGAATACCCACGGCTGATCTGTGTCACTGTGGTGATGAGAATATTGAATCGGAGACTGAAGACACTGGAGCATCAAGTAAGTGAATGCGAAAGTCTGGCACGTACCAGCTGTCGGTACTTGGGGAAATTCTTCTTGACCGATTTATCAGAACTTGCGATGATTCCTTTATGGAGAACTGCTCTCTTCATAAGGAAGATTAATATTTGTTATCAGTAGTCCTGGGCACTAGGTTTACCATAGGGGACAATGTATCCGCAGTTATCTCCCGTGATGGACTGTGGCACAATGTTTCAGTCCACCCTTCTCAACCTAACCAAAACCTACCTAGAGAATCCGAAAGCATTTCATGTTTTTCATACGGCCTGTAAGTCTTTACAATCCTTACGTTAGTCTTTCTTGGAAATCTTAATAATTACGCTCAAGCTCTAGTTTCAGAAAAAATTTGCTCTGGTCTCTTGTACGCTTTGTGATTTTTGAACGGGTTCAACCCCTGTTGAACGGGTTCAACCCCTGAATGTTTTGCATCCGAAACGATTTGCTTTTCCGGACGGTTTTCGACCCCTGAAACATCTGCTCCCTAGAATGCTTTCTGTGCTTTGTTCTTGCAATTGCTGGGAGAAATAGTTCAGTCGTCTATTCTATTGCGATTTTAATGTTTCATTGAGACATTTCAGTTGACAGTGTTATGCCAGATCTATTACCTCACTGAGACAAGGCGAACATACCCAAGTGCATCCCGAAATGCATCGGTATAGCTCACCGTTGCTCGCTGGTTCTCAAATAGGGAATAGAGCGAAGCGATGCGTAAACTTCCGATTGATTTTGTGTTTGACTTTTAATCGCATGTTTTTTTTTAAATTTTAACATGCACTTTTAAATTTAAATTTTTCTTTTTATTTATAACTAGCCGCTACGCTCACGTTCTTCCATAGTCCTTGTTACTCCCGTCTCTCTCGTTGAGCGGAGCGACGACTCACGCCAATACTTATCTTATGGAAAATTAAACTGTTTATAACAAATATACGAACCAAATTTCGGGAATAGAATTATGTTCTCGACCTGTCCGGTAGTCTCGAGAATGTACATGCAAAATTTGGGAGGGAACGGTTCACAGGTGTAGATTTCCATTCGACCCAAGCAAAAAACTGTTGTATTTTTGTATAATATTAGATTTTATTTGCTTTCAATGAGACAACTTCGTTCTGTGTTTGTATGAAGTGCGAGTGCATAAAAATTCTACGAGAGTGTAAACGAAAAAGCTAAGCTCTCCGATGAATGAATCATCACGAAGTCTCGCCGAGAGTGCGGATCGGCATTAGAGTTTCGCAGCGTAGACTTCATAACCGTTTTGTGTTCATCTATGAAATTTATTTACCTTGGATTCGGATCTCGGGACAGCACTTGTACGCCTAAGTTCGGTTTCCTTAATATGTAGTTACGTGTCGTCGTTATTTTCTCGAATTAGAACAATTTGAGTTTTTTTTTTTTGGTTGTTAATCTGTCTTCCTCCAATTTGACTCTAAATTTAAGAATATCTACTTAGCTTCTGAAATGAACCAGATCATAACATTCATTATTTCGACGATGAATGCTGTATTCGGGTTGATTTACTCGTAAAGAGCATTTTTCACTGCAGACGTTTGGGTTTAATTAATAACTCTCCAACAGCTGCTTTTGTAGCTGATACATAGCAGTAGTACGTCCTAGTAGCTCAATCCGCGTTAAATGATTGCATATTTGAAACCGATAATAGCATGATCTTTTTGTTTTTCGCGATGGCTGCATTTTTTGTTTTGTTGCTGGCAAGAAGCTCATCTGTTAAAGACTATTGTGGAATCTTCTAGAATGGACAACACTGAAATTATCTTTGATGAATTTAACTTCAACTTCAACTTATTGATAAAAACGCTTATCATCTATTTGCAGATACAAATCAATGCAATGATAATTCGACATCCAATCTTATAGCATCGCAAATCAGTTTAACATCGGACGGATCGCCACAAAATCTCGGCTCGAGTAGCGAAAATATTCAAAAATCTCCATCTTTTCTACGGAATGCACCAAATCTAGGAGATCATCTTACAGGCACACCAAAGTCGAGCGATCGTAGCTCGAAAAATGTTTCATCTTTTTCGGTATCGCCAAAAAGTGGTCCAGCAGGAGATTGTTCTTATAGCGATATTCAGCCTCCGTCGACAATATCAATTGGTATAAATCCTTTATATTCGCGACTATAACAATTTTTTTCCTAAACTTCGACAATTCTTCCGATTAGATTTAGAATCAGTTCGAACAATAATCACATCAACGCGTCATTCGCTCTTGCCGTGGGGTGCCCCGTCACGATCATCAATAATCGGAACAGCAGCCGTACTAAATTCAAGCGATATGCAGGCCGGCGGAGATAGTACTCTTCGCCCTGGTGAAATTGTCATGCGAAATTTATTCAGTGATTTTACGCTGCAAGCCGAAAAGAAAATCGAAATTGTCATGCTGGAGAGTACCGATAAAAACCTATCGAAATTGTTACAGCGTGGCGAAGATGGACAATTCGATCAATTAATTTCGGCATTGGGATCTGTAGCTGAACTTTGTTTGCCGTCGTTATTGCACACGTTGCTAGCGTGGCATCGGCGTCAACTATCCGATGCTGAAATTAAAAATGATTTAAGACGCGTTGAAAAAATCGCTCCAAAAACAGCAAATATCGATTTGGATTTTCAATTGCAACGTCGCGAAGCAGCCGTAGAGTTTATATTCGGTCTGGCTTTGATTGAAGTCTTAAAGCAGTTGCCGTTTCATCCAGGACACGAGGATATTGTTAAGAATATTGAAAATTTAGCATTTAAGCACTTCAAGTATAGAGAGGGTCTTCAGAATAATCCAAACGCACACAACATTCACATGATCGCTGATCTGTATGCTGAAGTTATTGGAGTGTTGGCTCAAAGTCGATTTAGTTCAGTAAGTTGGAATTATACGACAAAAACTGGGAAACTAATTTTAATTCCTGATTTTTATTCAACAGGTACGAAAACGTTTCATGAGCGAATTAAAAGAGTTACGGGCTAAAGAACCAAGTCCAAATACAACGCAAAGTATTATCAGTCTTTTGATGGGCATGAAATTTTTTCGTGTTAAGGTTTGTATCTGTTTTCTATCACGAAAAAAGAACCTTGAGAATCTGGTCGAACTATTATTTTCAGATGGTTCCAATCGAAGAATTCGAGGCATCATTCCAATTCATGCATGAATGTGCACAATATTTTCTTGAAGTAAAGGATAAGGATATTAAACACGCTCTGGCTGGACTATTTGTGGAGATATTAGTTCCTGTAGCAGCTGTAAGTAAAGTTGTGTTCGGTCGAAATCTCAATATTAATAAATGTGTCCGAAACAGGCCGTAAAAAACGAAGTAAATGTACCGTGTGTTAAAAATTTTGTCGACCTTCTCTACGCTCAGACATTGGACGCTTGTACGAAATCTAAACATCGGCTTGCTCTCTTTCCGCTAGTAACTTGTTTACTTTGTGTATCGCAAAAGACCTTCTTTCTAAGCTCGTGGCATTATTTTTTGGCCATGTGTTTAAACAATTTGAAGAATCGCGACTCGAAAATGAGCCGTGTTGCATTGGAGTCGTTGTATCGCCTTCTTTGGGTCTATATGATTCGAATTAAGTGCGAATCGAATTCGGCGACACATTCTCGTCTCCAGAGTATTGTCAATTCGTTGTTTCCCAGGTAAGAAAATAATGTATTTTTCGTACAGAAGTTAAAGCTCGCACTCGCCTAAATTAATGTGCGATTGATCTCATGCTTTTACTACAAGGTCTCAGGATATAACAATTAATTTTTACAGAGGATCTAAAGCAGTTGTGCCGAGAGATACGCCGTTGAATATCTTTGTCAAGATAATACAATTTATAGCTCAAGAACGCTTGGATTTTGCTATGCGTGAAATCGTATTTGAATTATTGTGGGTTGGACGATCGATTAAAGTAAGTAGTTTTTTTTTTATCAAACTATGAACAAATTGTGTAAGTATTTTGGTCGCGTAGGTAATCATGACACCGGAAAGAATGAGCATCGGACTGCGAGCATTTTTGGTTGTTGCGGATTCCTTACAGCAAAAGGATGGGGAGCCACCAATGCCAAGAACCGTTGGAGTTCTACCTTCAGGTACTCTACATCAACAATCGTATTTGAAAAATTTGAACAGTTAATAATGAATAATTTAACAGGGAATACACTGCGTGTGAAAAAAACCTACCTGAATAAAATGCTGACCGACGATACCGCTCGCAGCATTGGCATGTCCAACTATTTTCCACATGTTCGTCGTGTTTTTGTTGAAATCTTGCGCGCTCTAGACGTTCACTACGGACGTCCTCTCATGATGACCAACACTCAAAATCAAAACAAAGAGCCCGATGAAATGCTGACGGGCGAACGTAAACCGCGAATTGATCTGTTTCGAACATGTGTAGCAGCCGTACCACGTCTTATACCCGATACAATGACCGGCCAAGAACTTGTCGATATGCTTTCGCGTCTTACAGTTCATATGGACGAAGAGTTACGTATGTTAACACATCAATCGTTACAAACGTTGGTCATTGATTTTCCCGATTGGCGCCAAGACGTTGTTCACGGCTATACACAGTTCGTAGTGCGTGATGTTATCGATACATTCCCTCAACTTTTAGAGAATTGTACACGAGTTTTGCTCGTATTCTTGAACATTTGGCGCTGTAATATTGTCAATAGTCCGACAAGTACAAACAGCAACCTAAAAACGCCAACGCCAAGTTCAGCTCAGGTGAGCATAAAAGACAGTGTTAATTCGCAGCAACCGAGCCTTCTAAAAGTGGGCACTTCGAATTCGAATTCAAGTGGAAATTCCAGCTTGAATTCGAGCGGTGTTTCAAGTATAACACAGCCGACTATTGTGAATTTATCGGACCCGACAAAAAAGAACGAAATACCCTTGGCAACAACATTTCATTACATTCAGGGCTTCGCACTTGTTCTGCTGTGTAATAGTCGTCCTTTTGTACGAAAATTGGCCACATTGATTCTACGTGAAGTAAAAACATTGATGAAGTCACTGGGAATTCCAGAAACTGAACCGCCGCTTATGGATGTCATCGATAAATGTTGTCCTCAGGTTAGATTTCATGTTAATATTCATGCGACTTGCTGTTTTTATTGTAAACTGTAAATTATCAATAGGTCCTTGAAAAAATCCTTCCAAATCTTCCGCAAGCCGAAAAAACCGCAATTTTAAATGCCAACGTAATCGACTTGCAATGGATTGCCGATCGGAGTAGTGGAATCTGGGTGACTGGTCATGTTGATGGTAATTTCCATTAATTTCACTATAATGAGAGTTGGTGTTTTTTCAATGGTAATATCGCGTATAGATTCTTCAAAGTCATCAACATCGACGCTAAATTTATCGCAGACCAGCAATCAGCCACAGTTCGATCCATGGTCCGCCTGTCTCTTTGGCTTCCTGGAACGGAATAAAGTTTTACAGCAATGCCCGTCAGTTGTGGCACAAGCTTGGCCAATTTGTTACTTACGCGTGACTACACTTTTTAGTGTTATAGATCCAACGTAAGTTCTTGAAAGAGTTTCAACAAATTTCTAGACTTTTTCTTTTTTACTCCTGGATCTCGATAATATCATGTTGTTCTCTTGCCAATTTTACAGTCCCGTAAGTGACAATCGAGCGTCCCTGTTGCGAAGCTCTGCACCAACAAAGAAGACACCAACCGAAAGTCAAAAGGATCACTACTTGAAACTATGGCGTAATCAAGTTGCAATGGCTATGCGATTAGTGCCACAAATTCCAAGTATAGCAATCCGATGTGCTTCGCCAGATTTAAGCCTAAGGTAAGTGCTCATTGTGTCAGTATCCATTTCGTTACACAGACAGGTCATTTTCAACTGCATTTTATGAACAGAACTTTCTGCGATATAAATTTTTGTCCAAATTACAAGAAACGTTTGTTATCAATTAATTTTTTCACTTTAATCAATGCCAGAATATTGTGTATGTTCATAAAATGTTTTTTCATTGATACATTCATGTTCTACTCTGTCGGAAAAAAATGATTTTGTTGTAAATGTCGGTTATGGTTTGTTCTAACCGCGCATAGCTAAGTAAATAGTCTAAGAGGGAGATAATTTCTCCTTTAAAAATTTAGTTTTTGTAATGTATTTCTTGTCTGTTTTTTTCTAAATGTTTTATGATTTTACTCGCAGTGCTATCACTATTTTAAGGTGTATTTTTTTGGTAAATCTATTACTGTACATTACTATGGAATTTGGTGGATTTATATTACATCCTTAATTTTTGCTATTTTATCGTGCCAAGTAGTGATGAACGGTCCCAGTCTAAGTATCTAACTAGCGAAATATGTGTAACTATCCTCTTCTTGAACTATAGTAACATTTACGTTTCCCTTCGCTACCATTAGGATATTAATTTGGCTTACGGCAACTCTTACACACAGTTCTCCTTACATCTAAACAATAAATAATTTTTTGTGATACATTTTTACGTAGCTTTATGTGTTAAGCCCGATCGATACTCTGTTTGAGCGAAATGAAAAGTTTAAGCAAATTGTAATGAGATTACCGTTAGAATTTCTCTTGCCTTAAGAGTTAATTCAAATAATAAATCGATTCAGTTTGGTCTTATTTCCGGAATTTTTTATTTCGCTTGAACAGATTTCTTTAGTTGCTAAATTATATTGCACTGTTAATGTTTAAAGCAACTTGACGTAATGTCCCAAAATCCGTAGGAAAAAAATTTCCCAAGGGGCCAATACCCTCAATTTAAGCTTAGTTTTTTACATTTACTATTTTAAATTCTTTTATTAGTTTTTGATGTGCAAATCTCTCCCTAAAAAAACTACAAGAAAATCCGTTATAAATTAATATTTTATTAATTAGACTTAAAATGTAATATTTACTTATAAACAAGTGCAGTAGGCAGTACTTGTACAAGTGCCTGTTCTCCGTATTGTTGCTCCAGCAAACATTCTGCTAATCTTACTATTAATTTGAAAAAAATATACATATTGCTGAGTCCACGAAAATAATAATACAAACACTATTTCCAAGTCATATAACATCATCACACTGTCAACGAACACTAAAACTTTGTACCTTACCTTTTTTTTTTTGTTTCTAACAACATATTTCATTTAGATTTTCATTTAAACAATTAATTTACTACCCCCGTTTATATATTTTTTCCACGATCATTTTTTTACCTTCTAATATAATAAAAATAATTTTTTTTTTTCATTTTTCCTACTTCTTTAATAAAAAAAAATTATAATAAATCTGCAAATTTATAATAAAAAAAAACCGACAACAATAAATTATTCTTAATACAATATAACTGAACAAAAAAAAAGTTTGCATGATCAAACGGACTCACGATCGTTATCCGATTCCTTGGATAATATTCCGTCAAATGTATTTGGGCCTGAGGGAATCGTAACGAGATTCACATTGCCGCTATCGTATGGCCGAAAAGAAGCTAGACAAAAACGACTTGGGTAAAAACAATGTTATTAATAATTTAATAATTCTAATTCTAAAATTACTATAAATATTTTTATTGTTTTTCTTTTAAATATAAGTAATTTTTATTGGACGTAAATTTTCTAATATAGTGTTGAATTATGCTGGAATGTTGAGAGTTAAAAACTGTGATGATTAAATTATAGTTAGAAATAGTTCTAGTTTAGAGTTTTTAGTATTAAGCTAAGGTATCTATTTTGTTTCATTTTTATTCGATCGTCGTATGATATAAACATATTTTTTGTTCACAATTTTTTTCTGGGGTTTCTTTGTTGGGTGTTTTCAGACAAGGCAGTAAGAATTTGACGATTTTTTATGAAACATCTATTTAGAGGCAAACTTACTGTTCCACTTTTCTTGTCATTTCAATTTTATCAATTTCGGGAGCAGTGGGTTAGTCACTTATACCGTTTGATCATTAGTCAATTTTTCTTCGACAACAATACCAACGGTTTTCATTTGGTAAGAACTATTATATTACTGCTTGATTTCCTTTTGAATGGGGAATTAATGAGTATTTATCAAGTGTATCCAAAACATATGCCAAAGTGACCCTTACTCGAAACGGGACCTGACTGGAGTTCGCGTTAATAGAATCCCTCATAAGCTTAACAATGGTTTATTCTGTTTTCCAGAATAAATTGTTGTTCTCTGAAACAACAGCGTTTCTTCAGGTTGAATCCTGATAATCGATCTTTTGTTGCCACTAAAACTATCCTGTTCCTTTTGTTCCCTCCTTGATCGAAGTTTGTTTTGAGGATTCTAGTCCAGAGTCGTTTTGATAATACTATAATCTTTGTTCTTTGTCAAGCTCCATCGTTCACACTTTCATCTCGTGATCTAAGAGTCTATTTTTGGCAATTATTCTCCAAACTTATTATTAGTGTTTGGAGAGAACGAAAACTGCAATCAAAAATTCTATTATAATAAATAAATAATAATCAATGGTGCAACAGCCCAAACTGGGACTAGGCCTTGAAGAATTGCTAGAGTTTCTTCATTACGAGACCAACGGCACAATAGAAGGTGAAGTGGTCAGCCACACGTTCGTCCGTGATTATTACCCCGATGTTAACTCATTTACAGCTGAGTTAAGTGGTAGTTCGGCACCAAATCCCATTCTCGAGGATTATTTGTCGCCAAGCAGATTCGTACCTGGTATCAGGTGCACCGAAGACAAGTGCTCTAGCCACTAAGCCACCAAGACTAAATTCTAAATATTATAAAAAACATTATTTTACTTAACATGTTTTTTTAAGAATTTGGATTACATATCTGATGAACTAAAGTAATGTATGTATAAAGGTAGCTTTACCAGTTAGGTTAAAAAAATTGAACAGCATCGCTGTGCCACATACCATCAGCAAAGATTACTCCATTCCGATTTAGCCTACGAGTTGAATTTGTTATATATGTACCTCAATTCGAGGGGATTATTCTAAACAATTTTTGAGCGGCGTAGTTGGGAGCGAAATCCAATTGATCTAAAATAAAAATATCGCCAATATCAGGAACTATTTAAAATAGAAATTGAGTATTATTTAGTATCACAAAACAATGGTTGCTGAAAGCGGTATGCATGCATTTACACGAATTTTGTCATATCTCTTTAAGTTCGAAGAGATATTGACTCAAATTTACTTATCTCTTTGCTTTTTATTTTAAGGTTACAAATTAATATCAAAATCTTTCGATATTTAAACCCCAAGGGTTTGTTGTATACGTTTTCACGAATTCTGTCATATCTGTTAGGTTTGATTGGATTTCGAATTGGTTTTCACGTTCTCCTCCATTTTATTCAGTCAATTTTAGGATTTTTTATAGATAAGAAAACCTCACATACGAACTCAGTCCTATCTATTGGGTTCAACGAAGTATTGATTTCGATTTCTAATTTAAACGACTAAAAATTGTTTTTATAAACTACTTTCTTGAAGATCTATATGAAAACCAGTCTATTTGGAACTTTATTTTTTAGGATATCAGCCGTATAATAATCTGGATTATAAAGCTTAAACGCGTCCTGGATTTTCTTCGAAGAAAATTAAGTTGTACCCTGTTGGCAATTTTTTTAAGGTGCCGTTTACGGGCATTTCAAGGATGGATTTATTCACGTCTGCAATTTCACTAAGTTGGTATGCTCAAATATTTTGAACCAATGCGCAGGAAAATTTTTTAATTGATATTTAGGTTCGCTAATTGCTATTTAAGTTTGTTGTAATCGGAAATTTGTAGGTCTAAGTGTTTCAGTCAAGAATACCTACATACCTATCTAGGTTCGTTATTATATCTTATTAGGTCCTTTAAAAGGCTCGTTGCTAATCTACTGTATTTTAACACATTAAGGCACGCCAACACCCAACTCATACTTGAATCCGTATCCATCTCGCTATCCAAATTTAATTACGAAGGTTGATGTCTATCTCTAATTCATTCTTATTATATTTAGTATACAATTTTCTGTTTCGATATTCCCGAAATTCTGGTCTTACAGCTAATACAGTTTATTATATAATAGGACCGGGGATTTGCACGAAAATACTATGGAAATCAATACGAAAAGAGGTTTGTCGTAGCTTGATGGCAATCTTGAAAGAATTACCTTTCATTTAGAAAGGTATTCGTCAGGATTTTTTTTGTCAATTTCAACTTTCATTATTATCTCGAAAGAGATTTTTTTTTATTCGCATATTATTCGGCAGCTTCTATGTTGAGTAATCTTTGTAGCAAAGTCTTCCCTTTATAATTACATTAATGTCTGAGCCAAAAAATTTTGTTGAACAGTAAATATGTTTTATAAAGAAAATCGTCGTGTTTATAAAATTTTATTTACTTAAAAAAAATGCTTTTAAACTAGACTTTATTTTAGCCAAGGAAGTTTATAAAAAATATTGATTAATGTCGAAATATATTTCAGTTCGTCACCGGATTCTTTAAACGCAGATCGTAGCGATAAGTCAGCGATGGGTTCAGCATCGCCATTAGCCCTATACAAATTGGTTGTACCATTGCTTCGTTGTGAAGTGGCTGATGTTCGAGATGCGGCTGTAAATGCCCTGGGAATGATAAATCATGATGCCCTGAAGTACGACTTTTCATAGAAAAAAAAATATAATCGTCTTAACTATAATTTTTCATTGTGTTTATGTTCTATTTATAGGGATTTAATGGAAGAACTTGTTATTTATATTCGAGAAGCTGTCGACAGAAAGCAGGAAAATATGCGTCGAAGGAAACGCAAGGATGCACTTCGCTTGCAACTAGTTAAGGTTCTCGAGAAAATTGCAGAAAATGGAACTTATGGCGTAAGGTAGGAATTCAGAAATAGCTACAGAACTGTGACTTTTCTTTGTTTTTCGGTGAACCGTTACAGTCAATAAAAGCCGTGTTTTTTTGCGCACTTATCCAGATCAGAGCACGTAGGAAACTTATATACAAAATAACAACAACATTGCTGTTTTTATGACTTTTTTCTATAGATTGCTGCCCCTGTGAGCTCACTGGGGCAGCTATTCGCTTTATATTCTCTAATCTAGCCTAAAATGTCATAAAAATAGTTGTGTATGTTTTGTATATAAGTTTTCTAACCTGCTCTGATCTCGATAAGTGCGCAAAAAACATAGTTATATTGCAAATAAGCTTAGGATTTATATATACACGAAAGAGATTGCATTTTCGTTTGGATGGTTCTCATAATTTACAATACCTCTGCTACGGTCCAAATTGCAAAGGATAAATATGAGAAATACAATCCAATCGAACACATAAGGATAATAATCTGATGTTTAAACGTATATTTCTTAAGATCATTGTGTACTATTAAAACTAATTTTCTGATGAGTATAGTAAGTTCAACTCAAAATACGTTGGTGTATCCAATCCAACTGCTTAGCTAGTAAATTGGGCAGCTATCGTCTTCTCCACCTGGAGAATACGTAAGGTAGACTTCACAGACTATTCTACTATCAAAAAACAAAAAAATACAAAATGTCCGTTTTTATGCAAGCTTCCACGAAAAATTTCGATCACATTAAAATCCTTCTTAATCTTAAATCAATTTCATTGTTTCGACAGCTCTTGTGTTTTGGAAAGGGATACAATGTCTCTGCATCCGACTTTCGTCGAATATATCGAAGGTGCTCGTATTTATTTAGAATCCGAAATTGATAAGGACAACACAAGTATCCGAGAGGTGAAAATCCACTTTTGTGATTTTATTCGAAAAATGATCAAAAACTTTACACGTAAGTCTCAATGACGAATTCAATTTAATTTCTTTCTCTAAACATGAAAATTTAATTTCATTAGTTGAATCGTGCGCAACACTCTTATCGCGTGATTTAAAACGGAATCTCTTTAATTTGTTTGCTACTTGGTGTGGAACATTTTCAAAGCCGTTGGGTATTGCGTCGCAAATTGGCGCTACAGTCGAAGAGGAAAAGCTTCAATTCAGTGCGCTACAGGTAGAAGATTATTAATTTTGGCTAAATGGATTTGTTGCTTACTCAATTTGTATTTTTTTTTTGTTTTACAATGTTTTCAGGCAATGTCAGCAGTATTGTGCTGTGGTCCATGTTTTGATTCTCAGTACTTGTCTGAAGAGGGTCTAATTTATAAGTGGTTGGATTTACTTTTGATCTCGAAGGACGAAAAGGTAAGTTTGATAAAAAAATAATCTAATCAAATAAAATTTGTTATTTAATTCGATTAAGTTAAGTACGGTTTTCTTCAGTCAGGCGAGAATGAATGTAGAATGTATACTGATATTTTTCATCCTTTGTCTTTTTAATCCTTTGTCTTTTTAATCTTTTGTCTGAAACGATGTCTAAAAATGGAATTGAACTTGTGCGTATTTAGAACCGTCTACCGCCTTTGACATACAAAGGTTTTTTTTTTTCATATTCAATTTCCATGGAAATGTCCTTTATAAATATTATCAAAAAAAGAACGCAATGAACACATTTTTAAACGAAAGCCAGGTAAAAATTTCATCACATTATGATCATTTTCTCATCACGGAAAATTTACGCAAATATTTGTTGAGGATAAGGAAAAGCCCGTGGGACTCTTAATAATATTTCCTTCGTTTCAGGCCATTTACTGTCGACCATTGTTTTGTCTGAAATTATATCGGGAATGCCATGAAACGACAGAAAAAAACGAAAATTGTGCTCGGAATGAATCGTTGATGTATATTTTTGATCACACATCAGAGACTGGTCTGATTTATTACTAGAATTCTGAAATTTGTCTACACCTTCTGGAAAAGATAATAAAAGAAGAAAACGAAGAAAATTAAACTTGGACATCGTTTGGTTCAAAATTTTGTTAAAACTATAGAACTAAAGCCGTGATTGTTAACATCTTTCGTCTTCGACCTTAAACTGTGGTCAATTAATTTTATCTAAATCAGGTGACCATTATTTTTTCAATCTCTTAGTTTTTTTATGTATTGTATTATCAGAATTAGAGCTTTTCACATGTTTTCAGACGTTGTTGTGCAAAACCATTTTTGAATTTAACATTTTTCTGAATTCCCTGGACTCTTCTCTTTATTAATTGAAGTAGTTTTGTTCTTATTTATGTTTTAAAATTCTCGTTATCGAACAATACAGGCACCTACGTTGCTGTATTCTAATGCCAATAAAAAATGACTTAAGGAGATTTGTGAAGGAGCTACGTCTTTTTAGTAGAAGCATTTTCTTATTACTGATAAATGTAAGTAGCTTCAATTTTAGAGTTGCAGATGGGTCTCCACCGTTATTGATCAATATATGTAGTGTGGGAGAGACGTGATCTGAAGAATCCGTAACGCTAGTAAGAAAAGTGGCTCATTGTTTGAAAATCACGTTGATGAACGGTTTGCATCGTTACATCGAATAAGCTTACCAATTTTTTCGTTGTAATTATATTGGAACTTCGACTTTATTATCTCATAAAAACAATATCGTTAATATTTATTTATTTAGAAATCTGTAGATACTGTAAATAGAATGGCAAATTAAAAGTTTCCCCAATTTTATTGGTTTCGTTTTTATTTCATCACGAATAGAAACATAATAGATTCCCATTCCCGATTTTACTGTACCGATTTTAACAGGAGGTGTTGGGTGCAGCACATAATTCTCATGCGTTATTCGAAGTTGGTTTTTTGTGTTGAATCGAAAGAAGTCTGCAGAATGAATTTTACGAGTTCTTGTAGATTTTCATGATCGTGCCTCTCAGACACGATGTTTTACGACTGGGCCAACATTTTTACGTGATTTACCCGAATATAACGTCTTTAGAATTTATTTTGCACAATTTTCGTTCCTGTATCGCAGATTTTCGACGATGTGTTTTACGGTAGAGCACGCGATACATATGTTTAGAACATTCGTTTAGGCTTTATCGCGTCTCTGTTGTATTTATTGTACACAATTGAAGATATAGGTCTTGTGTTGAAGCGTTATGAATGAATAATAAAAAAGGACGATATTAAATTAAAGGCACAATAGCACGGCCGAGTAATAAAAAACTTACGACTGTGTGACTATGGAATATATTAATGTGACTATGGAATATATTAATAATTTGTTTATTTATCAATTTTCAGATATATCAGTTGGCCAGCGATACAGTTGTTTTGCTCTTGGAGTCCAATACGGATATCGGACAGCTTCTTGAATGGGTGATAGACAGATGTTATACGGCCGTTCCGAGAGAAGCTGATGCCTGCTTTCTGTCTTTGGCAGCTATATTTAGTGCGAGGTTGGTCAATTTTCTCTCTATGTATTTTGGAAATTCGAGTTTATATCATGAATAATATACGCGATATTAGTTTTATGGAAATTATATAACCATCGATGGATTGCAATTTAACTATTTTTTCGTCATCCTCTGGTAAGAATTCTACTCAACAAATGTCGTCCGAAGTAGTAAATACTATTCCATTTTGAAATGAAATTTAAATGACGTTTTAATAATGGGGTTTTTTTTAACAAGAAATCAGTTGCCAACAAAAAAAAATATTAAAGATATATAGATATATGCATATGAAATTTGGCATAGAACAAAAAATTTAAATATACCTATTTTTCTTCACTGTGTACACAAAGTTTCAAAAGAACCGGCAGTGACAAATTTCATAATTTTTGACGATCATTTTTAACACTTTTCGTGCCACACTTTCTGTCAAAAATTTTGACAATGCTACTTAAAATAACTGCGTATAACCCCTTAAATTATTTACCATATACGAGTATTTCTTATACATACTACAATCGTTAAATCGTTTAGCGAGTACTTAAAATGAGCAATTGATTGAATTGTTTAATGTAACATTTATCTTCTGATTTTAAATTGATTTGAGTAATTATATTTTTATCGTATTCTCTCTCCCCAATCATTTTTCTAACGAGTATTTAAAATAGCAACCTTGCTTGAGTTCTATTTTATCTTAAAACGATGGAGTGTTTGTCACACGTTTTGTTTTGAAGTAATCAAACAACCCACAAACACGCTCTCGGGACTAACCCAAGAAATAATAAAGATAGACCATTTTGATAGTTAATATAAAAGTTATAACAATAAAATTTATGTCGTTAATATTCGTTAACCCATTTAGTGTGTTTGTCAAGCTTCAAATATTCATCATCAAAATGAATCTTTTTCATAATTTCAACGTAATATCCAAAAATTACAAGAAATAAGATTTTGCTAACAACCTATTTTTTGAATCGCAATCCGGAGTTATTAAAAGTAAAAAACTGATAACGTTGACTCAAAAACTATGAAATATATCTTTTTGGTTTGCAGGGTTTCTACCAATCTCAGGTCAGGTTTTATTGTTTTATTTATTTTTTATTTAATTATTTTTTTTTTTTATTATTTTATTTATTTTTTTATTTTATCATTTTATTTATTTTTTTATTTTATCATTTTATTTATTTTTTTGATTTTATTTATTTTTTGATTTATTTATTTATTTATATATATATTTATTTTTTTTTTTATTTTATTTACATATTTTTTCATTTTATTTACATATTTTTTTATTTTATTTACATATTTTTTCATTTTATTTACATATTTTTTTATTTTATTATTTTATATATTTTTTTATTTTATTATTTTATATATTTTTTTATTTTACTATTTTATATATTTTTTTATTTTATTATTTTATATATTTTTTTATTTAATATATTTTTTTATTTTATTATATTATTAATTTTTTTATTTTATTTTTTTTTTTATGTTATTATATTATTTATTTTTTGATTTTATTTATTTTTTGATTTTATTTGTTTTATTATTTTATTTATTTTTATTTTATTTATTTTTTATTTTATTATTTTATTTATTTTATTTATTTTCTTGTTTAATTTTTTTTTTTATTATTTTAATTTTTTTATTGTATTTATTTTATTTTCTGGCTCAACCATAAAAACAATTTTTCAATTTAAGATTAAATTCTTTTACTTGCCAACATTCACGACATAGAACGTCAGGTTTTGAAAAAAGTAATAAGTTATAAAGAAAGTATTAAGGACTACATTTTACGTCACATCTACACGTCGCCACTTCAAAGTAATAAGTTAGTAACACTCAAAGATAGATAATCTGATCTGCCTCATGTAAGATGATAGATCCAGTCTTTTGAACCATGACAATTAGGAAAAATAATGTTTTCATGTAAATTTATGGTTCGAGCAGACATAAAACTTAAAGTTTTCGAAATATACACATTTCGAATGAACTTAAAGATCAACCAAAAACAGGAACAATATAATATTAAGCGGAGTCCATGGATGTTCCCTTTAAAACACTGTAAATTGTACCCAATAGAACACCCTAAAAATCTCGCGTAATAGTCCTTACTATGCAAATATCCATCACGATAATAATGTAACCTGAGGGACAATAAATCAATACCTGAATTCCTTGTTATGCCGTTTAAACAAAGTTATCTTCTGATTCTCGGTTATATCGGTCGTACGAATTATTTATGACAAGAGTCCATCAACATACAAGGACAATTGCCACTGCATTGATCGAGTTTACTTCAATCAATACTCCGCAAAAGTACATCAACAATTCATCACAGTCACAGAATTATCATCCAGAATGTTTTGTGCCGACAGCATGTAATAATAGCCGCGACAAAGCATGGTATGATAATTTTATTAAAATAAAACAAAACAAAAAATCGGTTAAAAAAATGTAAACTAAGCTTTTTTTTAAATATATGTAGTATAGGAAACTAATGTCTAAATACTTTCGAGGCAGAAATGAGCGGGACTTCTGAAATGTGGAAGGGGGTGCACACACACCTCCTTTTCATGTCGTACAAAAGTGTCATCGGGTAAAAACTAGAGTATGATCCAGGTTTTTCAATACCAGAAAAAAATCAAAGGCGGAAAATATAAGGAATGAAATGGGCGACGATAAATTAAACTAATAAAATTATTTGTACACTTGAAAACCACCATTATAGAAAAAAAAGTGTTGATTGAAGGCATCTATGTTTAATACAAGTCGTGACGATAGTGGGAATGAAAGACTGTATAGGTACATGGATTATATTGGTAAAACCTTAGAACACTGGTTACACAAGCGTTTGATAAAATTGATTGTGAATCTTTTGTTTTTTGAACGACGATTAAATAGTCTTCAGTATTTTAAAAGTTACGTCCACCCGCCCATCTTTTCGTGCGTAAGTAGGTTTTAAGGATACCAGGATGGCTGGTTATATAAAAATATACATTTTGGATTTTGTCGTTTTTCGCTTTTTAGTAATACATACTGGTAAAAGGTGATCAAAATCTCATGGTAGCAACATTTTTTTTAAACCCCAATCACAAATAGTAAATTTAAAACACAGTTCGGTAGATATTGACCGATGTGAAATATTATTGACATGCGTTTTATTAAAACAAACAATTTGTAAATTAAAAATTCAAGTAATTTCTGTTAATGTTTCAGAAATTTATTTGTTTTCACAGTTCCTTAAGCCAGTTCTTTAGTTATTTAATTTAAAACCAACATTTCACTTTTATCTAGAGAAGTCTATTTGTATGGATATATCAACTTCTAAGAATTTTCTTTCGGAATACTAATATGAAATTAAAATTCTCAAATTTTTCAAGAGAGCTTTATGCTGGAAATTATGTCTTCTACGTGAAATCTTACAACCCATGTAGCAGGAAGTACTACCGGAAATGGCACAGATAAAACCACAAACTTATCATGACCCAAAAGAAAATCAAACAATGATGGGACTAGATTCTCATGGAAACATGATATCTACATTTTCAACTGTGCGTAAATTGAAATTGAAACTCATTCCTAAATAATTGCCTTCTTCAGGCCTGAAGAAAAATACAAACTCCTTCAACGGTGGAGCAAAAAATTAATTCATCAAAATACGGATAAAATAAGTATCTCATTAGAAGTTTGAAAGTCAAAACGACCTTTTACAATAGAAAAGTGCCATTGTCGATGAATGACGTGAAAATCCTCGACTTATAATCGACAGGACGACAATGTTCAAAAATAATTGTTTTTCTTCACTAGAATTGTCTTAATAAAAAAATCCATTGATTCATTGAGAAGAATTTCTCCCTGTTGTTCTTGTTTTTGTACACGACCCCATCAAATTAATCAAATTCGTTGCAATCATAAACGAAATATGTACACACTGGTTTTAAAAAAAAAAACATATATTTAATATTATGTTACAAAAAAAAAAAAAAAAATTTGTTTGTAAAAGTACTTGCAGCACGATATGTTGATATTAGTAGAAGACAAACAAAATCGTTAAGAAACGAAATGTGTGAACAAACATTTGAACAAATTTTTTTTCTACCTTTGCTTTTGATATACGAGTTAAGCGTACAAGTTGATTTAAACCACCCCCTTGATAGGCTCTTGTTTGTTCATAAAAATTTAATTTGTAGAAAACACGAGCTCATTGTCTGTTCAAGTGAAATCGATTGATCTAGGAGCAAAGCAATTGAAACACATCGATAAATTTTATTTTATTAGGCTTTTGTTTGTAGATTTGTTTAGCAGAATGATTTTTTTTTAAAGATGTGCACACTTTAAGTAGTTTAATGTAATTCTTAAATATGGAAGAACACAAGAAAAGGTTATAAGAAAATATAGAATTAAACTTACTTTGGGAAATTTCACTTTGTTACAAACATTTAATTAAAATGTGTACTATGTTGGCGTTGTATGATGAGTCTTCTGATTAGTATAAATTTCCTGCCGCAAAACAACATACTTTCGGATTAGTCTAATTAATAGAAGAGTGGCTTTTATAGTAAAGATTTTCACTAGTTCTTTTCAATTATTTTACTTTATTATTTTTTAATAATAAAGTATTGTGATCGACCTGAAATTTCAAAACAATTTGCTACTCTGAAATTTTGTATTTTCACGTTTTATGACTAGTAAACCCCAAAAAAGCAATAAAAAAAATGTCCGTCTGTACGCCGTATGCCGTACGCCGTACGCAGCTATAGTAGTGGTATGTTGGAAAAATATAATTTTTTATAGGGGTAGTATGGTACGGGGTTGAGGGGTGTTTTTCCTAACTATGGAACGGCTTTGGCTAGAAAGTTGAAACTCGGTGTGTATATATATGTAAATCAACTAGCAAAGTAATTTGGATTAAAAAAAAATCGAATATTCATTGGCGTTCGAAAGTGGGGGCAAAAAAAATGCTCAGTCAAAATAGAATGCATATATTTTCACGAATTTCGTCATATCTACTAGGTCTTTCAAAATATTGAATTCACTATTATTCTGCGGGTTCTTCATATGAATACCTAGAAAATTTTTTCAAGATTTTTTTAAAATTGACCCCTAAGGTGGTGTAAAGTGATTGTATACACTTTTTCATAAATTCTTCCATATCTCTCAGGTCTGATCGGATATCGAATATCATTTCACTTCCACAGACTAGTGTAATAATGTAATTTTTTTTCTTTTTCAACCCCTAGACCGCATGCCGGAGTATAACCCAATCATGGTATTCATATATTACGCCCTACTCTAACCGCTTCCGAACTTTTTGTTAGTTTTTTAGTCACATAGTAACCTACACCGCATCTTAGAATTGAACGCGTTCCGAACTTCTGCCGGAAAAATAATAAAGTTGCGACCATTGGCAGATTTTTTACTATTCAAGTAGCGTCTTTTCCAGTCGGACAATACGTGGTTCATAAAATGAAAAAAACTATTAATTATCCTGAGTATTTCTTTCTCGGTATCAAATTTTTGGTCTTCGATTGATTATAAAATATTCTTAGCAGAATGGGATACATTTACTATATTATTTTGAACATTTTTAATATAATTTAATTATTTAATTTAATATGAATTTTTTTGTTTTTCCTTAGTCTATGGCAGTGAAAACTCAAATAGGAACTTTCTGAGGAATAAAGTTGCAAATTGTTATAGCGAAAGTATCGATGCCGTTCTTTTTGTAACCATTTTGTTCGGATAATGTAATTCAAATTTTGGTTTTAGCTCCATAAATGTTTGTTTTGTTGATGTGAGCATAAATCCTTTTTGGTTTTTTTGTGACTTTAAATGGTTATTTTTAATTATTTCCAATACCAAGTGACTTTAGCAATAATAGGGTTTTGGGTAATTTAATAAAAGATTACAATAAAAGGGTTGCTCAGAAGCAAAATAGGAATCAAACTACATATTGTTCAATTAAGAAATTAATTTCATTAATGCTTTCAAAATAATTATAGTTTGAAATTAAAAATTCCTAAAACTATTTTTTCTAGGGAATATCCGTGTGATCATTACACCTCCGTTATAAACGTAACACTTTTGATGACTGGCTGTCCTCGCGTAGAAGTTCATTCCACGGCTCTACAACTTTTACAAATTCTCGACAAACGATTTTTCGGTACAGTTGGTCCATTACAGGTGGAGAACGAAAAAGGTATGTTCTTATTTGATTAATTGCTAGCTTTCAAATTGAAGCAAGAAAAAAATTGAAATATATTCAATGTATGTGTCTAATAAAAAAAAAATCAATCAGTGAAATCGAACGGAACTGAATTTAATTGATTTATATTTTTTTTGTTTTAAATATTAGTTCGAATATTGGTTTTACTAGTGCAATTAAGTTGACAGTATTTAACCAATGACAGTGTAATTATATCTTTTATTTTGGTTCTCATTTGAATCACTATTTTAGCTTTATCGGGTGTCGATATGAATAAAACTACTAGTATCAATCCTTAGCCAGAAATTGCGAGAAATGGTGAAGCATTATTAAATTTCCTAATGATTAATCAAAATTAATTAAATCTGAAACATAGTTGGTTGATGCTGCGATTGTCCATTGTATTGGATAATATTCTGCATGGCTGCCATTCATATTAAAACAATAATTTTGATTTCGTATTCCTGCAATTGCCTACATCCTTCATGTGTATGTTGAAGACTAATTACATACTCTTTTGATTGTATCTTGTCTGTTTACAGGTAATTTCTGGAATCGAATATACCTACAAAGAATGATTTGTTTTATTGTAATGTGCCTACAACATACGTTAATTATGTCCACATATCCAATTTACCAATTCAAATATTAGTCGTAATCAAAATAAACAGATATTTAATAGTTCCAGGGTTCAAAAATAGATTTCGAAACGCTTTTGTATCAATTTAATATGTAGCTCGATAGTACGAACCATTTTACTATTCCAATAATATAGAGTTTAGTGCTACTAATTGGAAAACTTGACAACAACATTGTGGTACGGGGTAATTTGTGTATTATTTTGACGTGATTTTCATGATTAATGGGTATGCACCCCCATTTTCATACTCCACTACCATCCCTTGCAAATTTTATTGTGTACAATATTATAACTTTTTGCCACGAAACAAGTTTAGGAAATATGAACTTTAGGATAAATTGATTAACATCTCAGATACCTTCTTTTGCCCCGCGATCGCGGACCATTCTGCTCATGATGATAAATGAATCTACTATTATATCTTTATAAATTCCAAGTTTCAAGTTTCTAGTATAAGCGGGTCCTGAGATATAGAAACAAAACTCTAATAATTCGTAAAAACAACCTATGTTAAATTTCTAATACTTTTTACCATTTGTGTAGCTAGGCGATCCAATTTTTAAATAATTTGCTAGTACTCTTTTAGGACTAGTAAACCCCGGAGCAGGATTATTAAAGAGAGATATGGCAGAATTAATGAAAAACTACATAACCACTTTACACCCCCTTAGGGGTTGAATTTTAAAAAATCTTGAAATCACATTCTAGGTATCTATATGAAGAATAAAAATTAATTCAATATTTGGGAAGACCTAGTAGATATGACGAAAGTCGTGAAAATATATGCATTCTATTTTCATTGATAATTTTTTTGCCCCCTTCCGAACGCCAATAGATATTCGAATTTTTTTTATCGGAATTTTTTTTCTAGCTGATTTACATATATTTACCTACCGAGTTTCGACTTTCTAGCATAAGCCGTTCTATAGCTTAGAGAAAAAAAACCCCACCCCCAGACCCCTATTTATATTTTTCCAATATGCTACTACTATAGCTCTATCCAAATACCAAGTCTGAGCTTTATATCATTATTGGTTCTAGATATATAATAATCAGAACTTTTTCCTTTTCACCTTCACCCACCCTCATCCTCTACACCAACACTACCCAAATTTTGTGTTCTTCTACGGGTCTATTATGCATACTTTTAGTAAAAATTATAAGCATCTGTCGTTCACTGTTCTTGAGATATGAGACGTTATTTTTTTTTTAGAAAAGTTCGTATCCCCTCCACTTTCAAGCTCCACCGCCCCCTTAAAATTGTTTACTTACTTCATTTATCAAACTTTATACAGAAACCGATTTTTTTTTATTTAGTGCAATTGATTCGTTAAATATCGTAATCTAAAGTATTTCACCCCCGCCTAACCCAATATCTAAAGTATTTTATCCCCGCCTAACCCGCTATATAAAGTATTTCACCCACGCCACTGCCCTCACTCAAAAATGTGTTTCCGATATATTCTCCTAGTATGTAGTATACCTACAGACTTTCATTAAGTTTCAATTTTGTGACGTTAACTGTTTAGGATATATGACTTTTAGAATGTGTCGATCTGCTGAGGGAGTGCCCCTTCACCAATATTGAATTTTTTTTTGTAAACTCCACTATCGAAGTTCCCCATCACACCCTCGCCCCGAAAATAATGTTACGTTAAGGGCCTCAAAGGGTTTGGGAGCAACGAACATTCAAACGATTTTGCGTACAGCGGTCGACGTACGGTGGACAGACGGATTGAAAATTTGCATTGCTTTTTTGGTGTCTACTAGTCATGAAACGTGAAAAAAACTTTTGAGGGTAGCTAATTTTTTTTTTAAATAGATAGCAATACTGTATTATAAAAATAAAGTGAAAGGGTTGTTTCTATATTTACGGAAGAACCTACGCTAGGGAGTAGCAACTTTTCAAATACTTATACTACATACACTGGAAGTGTGGATTCGTGTTCTAAAGAGGGTGAGAACCTTTTCTTGCTATTAACCTACATATACTCGTATGTACATATGTGTAGCTATAAAAAATATTTAAGATAATCGAGTTATTTCCTTTTGCATCCATTTGTTCTTTCTACGCCTTCATCTCAAGGTGTGACACATTTTTTTCCGATAAACGTACGAAATATTTTTTCTTCCAAATTCTTTTTGCCCTAATTCTTATCGCGGAAGTCATCTCAAACTGTGACGAAATTAATTGAAACGTGTGTGCTCTCTGCACGCGCTATTTTCTATTTTTGTTAAATAAGACGATGTTCGTATTAAGAGTCCCGTCGAAAACAAGCTGCCGTTTCTTTGATAGCATGTAAATATATCCAATTAAATGCTTGAGACTTTATTAAATTTGGAGCAAATACCGAATACGATACGTTTGATATGGACGTTTTAGGCGCTGTGCACATTGCACAAGATCGACCGAATTTTTCGAAACTACTTTTTAGCTTATCGTAAAATCTTAAGCTATTGAAAAATTAGGTATGATCGTTATTTATAGCATTTCAAGAATATTAAAAAAACATCTATGGATTTTTAGTTTGTCTTGAGTCGCCCCAAGTGAAGATTAAATACAATAGGCACACTGTAGCTAGTATTACACTGTATGCCAGGCGGTTAAACATGACATTGACCATAAAAATTTAACCGATTGCGATATTACACTATCTCACATTTAACAAAATCGTAAAATTTTCTCTTCGTGTCAAAAGGTCAAACGCCATCAGGTCGGAACGAAATTCTGACTGATTGTTCAGTTCTAAATCGACGTGTTGGCAGACATCGCACAAACAAAAAAACCAACTCCAATACTAAAAATAACTATTTACATAATTATTGCTATCTGTTTAACTGATTACCACAAAAAATGTTCACGAGTGACATTTCCTATTTGACCCATTTGACACAATTGTTTTTCCAGAAATTGCAAACGGTCGAATGTGGTCAGATTGATTGTCAAATGGTCAAATGGAACATTTTGTCAAACAGCATTTGACCATTACACTATCTGACTCCATCGGACAGCGTTTGTCAGAAAAAATTGTCAAATATTTGACCGTCTGACGTCCAGTATAAAACTAACTTGAGGCTGCAGTTATTTCGAAATTCAGACTGTTCTCTATATTTTACAAAATTTCAAAAATTTCTACTAACTTTCGTCGCCTTTTAATCACTATGTAATAAGTGGACATAATAAAGACCTCATAGTCAAAAAGTGATTGTTCTTATATTCGCAGGGCAACAACACATATACATATAGCTTCTACTAAAATGTTTGCCTTGAAAATTCCTAAAAATTTGTATTTTCTGATTCTAAGAAAAGTCCGTCTGTCGCCCGTATACGCCGTACGAAAATGCCTTTGAAAGCTCGTAGCTCACAAACCCGTTGAGATTTGGAGTTAAAATTTTTTTGGTGAGTAGATTTGGAGCAGATTAAAATTCAGATTAACATTGACGTGCGGAAATGAGCAAACCATTTGTCCGTGAAAAGCGATTTTCTACAAATTTTGTTATATTTGATAGATTTTTAATATTTTTTTTTTGGTATTATACGTTTTCACGAATTCCGATATATTTCTTAGGTTTAATGGGACATGGAAATCGATTGAATTTCTAAGGACTTTACATGTAACATGTCTTAAAACTAATTTAAGCATTTTCCGATTATCAACCCCTAAGGGGAGGTGTTTGGTGGTTGTGTAAGTTTTCACGAATTTCGTCGATGTCTTTGAAAATATCGAGTTCGCTTTTATTTCTATTGGCTTAATATATTAACGTCTTAAACTTAATTTCTGGATTTTGCGATTTTTAACAGGGTGTAAAATGATTGTGTTCGTTTTTTTAATTCCGACCTATGTACCTATTTCTTGGTTCTGATTAGATATCGTATTGTTTTCTACTTATTAACGGGCTTTCTATATAAACTTCTAAAAACTCTTTAGCATTAAAATAAATTAAATATTAAATAAATTAAAATAAAACTCCAAACTATTTATGACCATTTGTCAACAATTTTATTCATTATATTCTACATCTACTTAAATACATTTTCGAAATTGAAAACTATCAATACCTTGTCTTTTTTGTAGAGCCACACTTGTTACAAAATTTTGATAATAATAACTTTAAATAGGCCAATTTACAAAAATATGCAACACTATATTTACAAAATGAATTTCATGAAATGTTTTTAAATTTTACTTTATTAGTTTAAACAAATCGCTACTACTAAAATCCTAAAGTTGAAACATCAGAAAGTTTTGCACTTTTAAATTTGTATTTTTATGTCTTAACTAATTTATCACATTTACAATTCGAGTCGATCTAATTCCATAGCACTATATCGCCCCTTTTCATAAAAAAATATACGTCCTTCAGTTACTGAATCAATTTTTTTTTCATTCATTCCACCCCTGCTTTGATCAATAAATCTGCACCACTTTAATCGAAGTTGACATCGCTAAAAGATAGAAGAAGCTTCTCGATGTTCTTAGTCGAATGGTCATCTCATTTTACCGATATTATTTGTCGCAATTCATGGACATCATTCCAGGATCCATTCGGGTTGCATGTACGACGTCGGGATGCGGTAGTTCCACTATTTCTGATGTACTCGGAAACTGCAAAAAAATTGATAATTCAATTAAAAAGAGGGAATGAGTAGAAGGACAACGTTAAAAGAGTTTTTCAGGATAACCCTGCCATGCGAGTTAAGGTGGTTACCCAGTCTCCTTAGAACTATAGAATAGAATCTATATGTCCATACGGTTGCTAGGTCTTACTATGAATTGGATGTATTCATCCTCGAAACTATCAGGAAATAAACGATTTAAAGGATCTACGGGATTTTCATTCGTATCTATTTGATTTAGCGACGTATAGTTCTTACTAAAGGGTAAACGATATAACATAGTTCTTATAGTTTTTGGTTGGAATGTTTTCCAGGGGTGATTCCTTTTTATATTTTGAGAACAGAATTCACTTACTTAGTAGCTATTGTAGTTCTGGATTGAACACGTTTTCGAAATTTTATCTAATAAAATTTAGTTTGAAACTCAGTACACGTAAGAAGATTTAAGTTAGTTTAAGTTAGTTTAGTTATACGCAGGAAGGTTTTGCTCCGTTTTCCTTCAGAAATACACAATCATTATTAGAGACACCAGCCTCCGTACTATAATGTAATAACATTTGATGTAGAGACGAAAGTCTGAGCACTGATTAATTATAAGTTAGCTTAAGCACTAAATGGTAATATTATAGAAAATGTATCTATCTATCTATCTATCTATCTATGTATGTAGAGTACTGGAGTAATTAATTAAAGCACAAACAAGTTCCGACTTTCATTGGCATTGACATTGGTTCAAAGCGGATGGAGACAGTACGTATATACATGTAAGCGCCTTTCGATATCCACCTTCACGAATTCCGATATATTTCTTAGGTCTAATGAGATATCGAATCCGCTTTCACTTCTAAAGCCTTTAACTGGGTACAACCGAGTAGACAGCGGAAGAAATGGGTGAATTTTTTGAACTATTATCTCAAAAATTATTTGATTGAGTTTATCCACGTTTTATTCGAAAGTATACATGTCGACATGTACGCTGACACATTTTTTTATAAATACCTATATATCGACTGGGTCGCAGCTCTGTCTTGGCCGGTGTAAAAAGTGTTCCTATCTCGCACGGCCTGCCGTCTCCAAGATTACAATTTTTTTTTTAAAGTGATTATTAAAATAAGTGCCCTGAGTTTTTCGAAAAACAACATTTTTTATTCACGAAACAGCTGCCAGTTGAGCTTTACGTTCCTTTTTGAACCTTAAGGCCCCAAGAGTCCGGTGCGGCGTTTTTTTTTATCCCATTTTGATTTTTATTTCTTGAGAGGATTTTAATCGATTGAAATTGTTTTTCGTTCGTGTAATTTGGCGTGGACAATACGTCTGCATCGTTCGCTGTCTATCAACGAACTAATTTTGATTTTACAGAAAAAAATAGTGTTATAGGTTTTCAAATTATTTGAAACACATAACTATTATAAATCAATCGTTTTTTCATTGATTTATCTTCTAGATATACCAGTTAATTATACAATACTTGGGAAAATTCGCTCTCGGAACCGTGTACACATGCAGCAATAAATGTCATAGAGCAACTCTACCAAGATTTGCTTGCAAGTGTACACGAGCCTTTAATTATCGACACTTCTGGCTTGATAAAAAAATTTCATTTATTTAATTTAACTTTTTTCATAGATATTCACAAATTAGAAATGATTTTTTTTTCAAAGTTTTGAGATAAGAAATTCAATATTATTTTTAATTTTTAAATTAATTGCAGCAAATATTTGTACAATCTCTGCAATTTACATTAATTATTTCTTAAGAAATAGCTGAAGATATTACGTTAATTAGTACGACGTGAATTTTAATCGACGAGAAATTTTTGTCTTACGAATACAAAGGATAATTTTTAAGAAACAATAAAAAATAGATTTTACCTGTAACTTGTGTTGTACCTTCACGTAGATTCGATGCCGAAACTTTCCGAAACATACTAACTACGGCTCGGCTGTAAGAAAATTGATTTTAATTAGGTGACGGGGCTTACGAAAAGTGTGATAGGATCAACAAGTTATTATCGTCTAATTACTTACCGAAAGTTCTGACCGCTTACACAATACAGAACAAAATTAATGCCAAAGTTTGTTATGAAGAAAAACCAGCAGATATACTGTATAGAAACCGCCGATTTATCGCTGTCGGGCTAAAAATGAAAGAGAATCAAGTCAGGTTGTTAAAAGTTTCGGAAATTTGTTTTATATTTAATTATTTGTTTTGAGGAGTTTGCCGCAGGTTACAAATTTTACCTCTAATTTCCTTCTGTTCCAGCAAACGAATCCAATGGTTACCAAGTTTTGTGTATAGGGTTGGTTTGGTTTATAAAATTTGATACTTTTTGTTGGCCAAAAATCGAAACCAAATTTGTTTTGATTTTGTGTGAGAGTACTTAAGAAATACTATAGATGAATTTCAAAAGATAAGTTAAATTAAAATGGGACACGTTTTAGGTTAAGATCAAAAAACAGATTCTTTTGTTATAATTATAATTATAATTAATTGATACACTTGCCAATATGATATTCTGCTGAAAAAAATATTGTTTGAAACTAGTGGCTTGCCGGAATTTCAAATAACAGAATTTCTAATAAAAAATACAAGTCGCTTAATCGTTCTTGTCACACTTGCCAATTCAAATTGAGTTAAGTCAGTAACTATTACACTTGGAAATGCTTCGCGTTACTGTACTGTTCGCTCTAGCACATGGTCGCTCCGCAAACTTGCGTAGCCGGTCTGAGCTTTTTTACAATGTTGCGTGATCTTTCGAGTGCATTTGATGGGTTGTAGGACAGATTCACGACGGAGGTACAACTTTCTTTACTATTTTAATCGAATATTGGAAAATTTTGGTTCTCACTGAAAGCTTCGACTCCATTGATAATGAACTGAATATTGTCATGTATTTGGCAAATATAACACTACCATTTAATAGTGTAGTTCACTTCATTTTTTTATCTTAATCTTCAGCGTTTTTTGTGCTGAAAGCAAATCGTACAATAGATACAAAGGCCATTGTCTGGTAAGATATTAAGATCCTCTTTCTCTCTCTTGATCCCTTTTGCTTGGAAAAATACATACATACTTTCTTGCTCCACAAAATTGAATATTATCAGCAACGACAGATGTTACCTATATTTGGCAAATAATCTGATGCACATGAGTAGGTTGTTCAGATACACCGATATGTTGTATCATACTAGACATTATAAAAATAAACAAGCCCATTTCATGTTTATTTTTGCTATTATGGTTCAGTTAATTCCAACGATTATTGGAACTGAATTTATTATGATATGAAAATGTACTCATGCACAAATTCTGTAAATATAATTGAAGAGTTAAAATTGATAAAAAAGATGTAAGTTTTAAAAATATGATTCGTAGGAAAATGTGTACAAGCCTGTGAATTGTGCCTGGAGACTCTGTTTTTGCATTAAATGCAAGTTGTTTGTGTAATGTAACTAAGCATTGGTTATTTCTCGTGAAATCATGATTGCTAGGAACTTGGAGGCGTCCTTAACTCGTGGTCTGGCAGAAGGGTCTACTTAAGTACCCCAAACAACTCCTATGGAGAGAGCTCTGTAAACTACATCATAAAGGTTTGTTTCACAAACTCTTTTGAATGCGATTGGGGCTTGCTCATAGAACACTTTGAAAGAAAAAACTGGAAAATAAATGTTTGGAACTTGGACCCCATTGGACCTTAAACTCTTCAATTAAAATTTTTTTTTATAAAAATCTGATTCAGTTTGATATCAAATATAGGTACATATGTATTACATATCCTATAATCGTTACATCTGTTTGTACAATTAAAGTATAATTAATCTTTAAATAATACACAGCGAAATTACCATTATACCTTCCAACAATATTTACGTAAATTACCATCATAAAATATTGAATAAATATAATTAGACAAGAGTTCTATACAGTTTCCACATAAAATGAATACTACGTACCCTCTGCCCAATGGTTGAAGGAAGCCAAATGTGTCATTGTATTTATATAATATATATATATATATATATATTTATAAAGTGCACTTTTGTAACGTACTTTCGGTTATAACGTACCTTTTTTCAATCCCCATACACAAATTTGAAAGGTTTTAATGTTGGTTATAACGTACTATCGGTTGTAACGTTCTACTTTTGTGCTCCCCTCAACCCTTAAGGTACGCTATAATCGGGTTGCACTGTATTGTTACATGCATTGCATTGATTCGCCAAATCGAAGTTTCCAAAGAGACCCACAACTAACTATCTAACAAATATTATATTTACATTAGGAATAAGGTGTCTACACCTTTCACGTACATATATATTCTACAAACACCATTGAATGTTTACTAGAACTCCGGAAGCATTACCAAGTGTTATAGTTCAATTCATCGTCTTGAATATAGCGATTTGGTTTTATTAAGTGAATTGAATTGTTTTACTGGAAATCTCGGCGAACCCCAAATTAGTAACAACATTTGTTAAAATATTTATTCGACCCATTACGTGAATCAGATCTTCTCAAATTGTGGCATAGCTTCTTCAACTTTTGCCATCGATTCTCACGGTCTATTCCTTAAAGTCCATTCCAGTCCTTGAAACATATTCAATATGAAAATAAAGACTATCAGGAAAAGCTTGCTATCGCTTTTCCTGCCAGTCATTAGTCATTATTTTACGAAAATAGGTATTAGTATTTCTGATGAATCTCTATTTTCAATGTTCCACCTTCTCAAGCCAAGTTGGGCTACTTTAATGTTATTGCTCTGTAGGATTTGCGGTTGTCTAAAACAGAATCGTACAAAGTTGCGATACGTTGTGATATTTTTCTCGCTAATATCTGGTTAGACTATTGCCCATCTGGGACTCTCACTAGCTGTAGTTGGTCAATTTCGCGATAGTGCCCAGTTCTGTGATTTTTGAAATAGTTTAATAATGGTGTATTTACACTCAATGCTAGAGGCGCGCCTCACTCCTCACCATAAAATAAACCAATTATAAAACAATTCATAACTTATCGTATTTCTGTTGTTTCGCACTTATAGGCTAGTTGCGTCGCAGAGGCATTTTCACTGTAAATCGCTATTAAAACAGCGGCGAAAACTGGTTCGCAATGGGTCATGGGGGTAGAGTCTCGCCTCAAGAGTGAGTGTACTCGTAAATCTACCATGACACTGTACGGCTGGTATTTGAGGTGGGTGAGGTACTGACATTGCGGTTGTGATATGGATCCAAGTAGCGTAGAACCACAGGACTTTTCTTCTATTTGCTATGTTGCTTAATAAGGAGATGAGGGTCACGGGTATTTATTCGAGGATAATTGCAAATGGTATTTTCATAATTATATAAATACCTTTTTTTAAAAAAAATAAATAGAAAAGCTGGATAAATGTCACAACCTCTGCCTCTGTAAAAATAGACACAAGAGAGAAAGAATTGAAATGTGTTGCGGCAAGAAGTTTCGGGAATAAAGTTTTTGTAATTAATTTCAAATTCTAAATACCAGATTAAAAAACAAACCTCAGGATGAAACAAAGTTTTATACTCTGACGGCAGAAGGTTTGTATTTCTAATTAGATCAACCTTTGTAGATAAGTGAATAAGTTCGAAACGTTTATTATTCTTGTATGTCTCTGCTGAATGGGAAACTCTTCTAAGAACTTCTAAAGGTGTCACTCTTAATCTTCTTACCGTTTACCGTTTTTAGCTTCAGCAAAGACACGTTCGTACAACTAAACGAAATATAAATATTGACGACTTCTATCGAGATTATGATTCTTACCGTGTCACATAAGAGTCTGACTGGAATCCGGTAGATAAATGATAAGTGAAGTATCCGGATGACACTACTTCACCTGGCTTATCGGGAAAAGCCAGAGTAATATTTTTGGCCATTAGCCTCGCATGTACCATAGACACCTACTTTTTCAACTTGTCAACTATAGATTTTACTTACGGTTGTGATTTGTTATTTTCGCGGATTTTGGGGTAAGACAACTTATAAGTTGATTCGAATATCGTACATACCCTGAAATTTTGCATACATTGATCTTTCATCAATATGAAAGCCAACAGCGTGAAAGATTAATTGGATTTGTTGTTGATTTATTCTCTGATTGCTTTCTCTATTAGATGGCGCTTGTGGGACAGACTATGTTGCTTGTCTTAAAATCGACTAACAATGAATCTATCTGATACTTGAAACAAATCGATCAGGATCGTGTTTTGTGTAGAAGCATCGTTTCTACCCTACCATCAAATTTTTCAGTAGTTGATTTGACAAGAAATTTTCTGATTAAACTCCCAGACTTTCCCATTCCGACAATTTTGGTTTTTCCCATCGAAGCTACGTCCCCGAAAGGAAAAACATTAAAGGGAAATGTGAAAGAGAAAACTTATTTTCATTGCTGTCCCGACTTGTCAATTTTGTTCTAATTTTAAAGAAGTTATGTTCAATTTTCTGTTGACTTTCTGTCTAGTCCTTTGATTAGAGCGTTCTAAGTTACGTAATGCAAGGCGATTCCAATAACTCATTGAATAACTAAAAGCTTTGCCAACATCTTGTTTGTTTTCCCTTTTCTGAAACCCATTTCAACTTGTCCAATCACGTGGAACATACGTGGAATCATTCAAATAAGCCAATGACGATGAGAATCTTTTCGGGTCTTTGGATATCTGAACGAACGGCATAAAGATATTTTTCTGCAAAACTTTTGTCATCCATAAGATAGCGATAAAATGTGTAGATTCAAGAAGAAAATAACAATGAGTCCCTTTTCTTTCCGTCTTTATTTTCATTGCTCTTAGGGAAAGTCGTTTAAGGAATGTGTTTAAGCTGTACTACTATATGATATTGGAACAATTTTTGTTTCCTAGAGAGGAGAATACAAGAGCATTTTTCGATTTCTTACTTATATTATTTTCAAGATTAGAAACCGAAAGAAATGATTTCGGTTAATGTATTTTAGAAAACGTAAGCGAAAAGACAGAATAATTGCTTCTGTGGTTCCAAGTTGAAAACGTCTTTAGGAAATGCGGTAAAAGTACGAATATTCATCTTACGAAAGATGTACCTATATTCTCGTACGACAAAGAATAAATTAAATTTATGTGGGATCTTACTTATTAATATCACATTGGCATTGTTTACTTCTATTTATTTACATAAGTTTGTACGAATTTATAGAGATCATGAACTTAGGTGTTTTATAGAGTTACTTGTTAGAATTCAGAATTCAGGATTCAAAACAACACGTCATTCCAGTAGAATGATAATCCTTTGATAAATTAACCTCTACTTTTTTTCAATTTCAATTATTTTTTAATAAGAAAATATTGCGATTGGAGGTTTGGTGTGGTTTTTTGTATAACAGAAACGGTTTATGCTATAGGAACTTGAAATTTGATATATTATATATTCCTATAAAGCAAAAAAAAAATCCGATTTTGATTGCTGTACAAAGTGGAGATAAAAAATGTCCGTGAAAAGGAATTTTTTTAACATTTTCACGAATTTCGCTATATCTTTTAGACATGTCGAGTTCTCAAATTTATTTTACTTTTACAGGCTCTTTTGATAGAGAAATTGTTTTCCAAATTTTACGATATTAAACCTCTAGAAGGGAGTAAAGTGGTTATGTGCACTTTTACGAATTCCGATATATTTCTTAGGTGTAATAAGATGACGTATCCACTTTATCTAAATCTTAAGGCTTTAAATGGGTTTTATATGTAGTTTATATATAGTGATCTAAGGATTATTTTCGGTATTTTGAGATTTTCCACCCAATCAGAGTGTAGGTACGCTCTGATTGTGTACGTTTCTACGAACTCCGACATATTACTTGGGTCAGATGAAATATCGAATTCGTTTTTACTTTAACGGGCTTTCGGAAAAAATAACAAATCTCCCAAAAGTCTGCGCGCAACTTTATCAGTTCTTGTGTAGAAGTTCCCCAAGTAGCATGGATAGTTTTTGGTCACAACCAGTTGCGTGGCGTTCATGAAAGCAAGAAAAGCGTTGCTTCCCTTACAGTTTGCTGAAAAATATCTAAAATGCCTTTTAATTAAATCGCGCAGAAAATCGTGGAAAAAAACATGTTTGAAGCATTTTTTTCGGCACAGTCAAAGTAAATGTTCGCAAGAAACTACTCGCCACGAAAAAAGCAAGCGAAAAGAAATTAAGAAGAAGACACATGGAAGCAATTTGAAAGTTGAATCTATTACCACTCATTTCAACTAAATAGTAGTGTATTGCTACTAAATAGCTGTGTACTTTGCTACTACATCGTAGTGTATTTCTACTTAATATGACTCCATATTTTATTGATGTGACATGGCTTCAAATTAAACTGAAATATTTTGAACTAAAATTTATACAAAAGATACACATATTTTGAATCAAAAATTATTATATTTCTACTTTAAAATATTTGTTTGAATATTTTTTATTCCAATTTAGTAAAAAAGTATTTTCGTTTAAAAAATCAATTTTACTTAAAAAGTCATAAAATACGACAATATAGTTTTTTTATGGAGTGGCTTAAGTTTTAAACATAGAAACTAGAGATGGGCAAAGCAGTTCCTTTTAGTGAGTGAGTAAACTCCGACTCACTCACTGAAAAGTTCGAGTTCCTTTTGAAGATCACTTCTCCGGCGAAGGAACTACAGTCAAAACCGGATATAACGACATTGAAGGGACCCTCTAAACTTGTCGCTATATCCAATAGTCGTTATAAGCAATATGCAATTTCGATACATTCCTTTGTATAGATATTCGATCAGGACCATGCCATTGAGTTGTAATAATCGATCCGTCGTTAAAATCGGTGTCGCTATATCCGGTTTTGACTGTAGTTCTTTTCAAGCTCGGGGTGAATGTGAGGACCTAAAGAAAAAGGTCCTCACTCACGAAGGAACTAGATCTTTTCAAGTTCCGAGTGAATGTGAGGACCTAAAAAACGTCACGAAGGTACACATTCCTTTTCAAGCTTCACATCACAAAGAAACTACTTCCTTTCCAAGCTGTGTCACGTGCCTAAACGAACTACAGTTCACGAAAAGGAGTGAGTTAGTTCACTCACTCACTCCAATGAACTGCTCTTTTAGAACAGTTCACTCATGAACGACCCATCTCTAACAGAAACATCACATATGTTTACAGTAAAAATTATGTTTCCCATAAAATTAGTTCTAAATTTAGTTTTCAATTGAAAAATAATTTTCATCAATTCATATTTCAATTGAAGTTCACATCTTATTGGTGTATTCTTATTTGTCTGGAGATAATAAGCCACAACAGAACACCCATTCTCATATTCTCTGCGCGCTCTCGACTCGTATGTGTAAACCCACTAGTAAATTGGTTGTGACAACTATCATATCACCGTTCTCACTACTATTCGCGAAAGTAAGCATTACTATATAGTGATAAGATATAGTTCGCAGAACTACGACTATTGGTGCTACTTGGGTCGGAAACTGTTTTATGCTGAGATGATCTTTTATTTCTTTTGTGTTTTTGAATAATTTATATTGTATTTTTTTTCGCATTACTTATGGGTTTTGTTTTTCATTTTATTGTTCATTGGATAATTCAATTCAATTAATATTTTATTTAATTTTCACGACGAAGCTTGTTCAATATTCCTATTCTTATTAATGGAAATTTATTGTATGTCATCTAAAAATATCAGTTTTATATAATTGAATTGCCTTTATTCCAAAATTCAGTGTTCCATTTTCCATTGTTGATATTAGTTTTGAAGTTGTTAACACCATTCGGAAAGTTTTATTTTAAACGGAAGGCTCGTAATCTTCAAAAATAATTCTATTTAGTTCTAGTTCATTCTTATTTCTATTTCACATTCTGGAATGTCAATTGAATTTGAAATTCTGCTCTTCATCCCAATTATCCAGTCCTGCTAAACTTTTCGAAATATACATATTGATATTGTACCTATCAAGAAATTATTTCAAAACTCAAAACTTTTTGTGGGGATTTCCTTAAAAAAACACTTAAATATCTGATATGTCACGGTTATTAACTCTTACGGTTTTTTTAGTACAATATTCTACGTTGGCTGCTCTTGAATTCAAAGTTTTCGAAGGTATTCCATGAAATAAATACAATCCCAGATTTGTCCGACAGGAATTCACTTAACGGACTTCAGTGAACTTTGATAAAATTTGTTCGAAAAGTTTATGTGAAAATTTAGAATATTCCCAACTGGTGAACAAAATGGCCTCCTAACAATTTAAACATTCTTAAAATAGAACTCCGGTCAATTCAAGGTGTAATATGAACATTAAATTATTTTAAATTATTCTCCCTATTTTTACAGTTTTTCGTGATTCAAAGCTGCTGGTAAATTTTAATGCCATCAACAGGTACTTAATCAAAATGATAAACGATTCAGGACATAAAATTCTAGTTTTTGCTTATCGGAGGGGGGGGGGAAGGGGGTCACACAAACGTTGCCTTTTAATGTGTTATTATGTTGCGTCGTAATTTTTTGATATAACACAAAAAAAGTGCTCTGTCAACACTTTTCTATAGTGAGAATTTTGCTTCACTAAGTCAATGTAGGTATAAAAATAACAAAAATATTTGCTTCAATAATCATTTTAACGTTTGAAGTTATTATCGAATTTCTTCTCAAAGATTGTCCCTAACACACATTCCTGTTGATTTAGTCTAAAGTTTCAGCAGGTTTGTAAGCCTACTCAAATTATTACTTCGCCATTGGTTTCTATTACATCAGGTCCTCTATATTTTTTTTTTCCAATATAATTTTCCTTTCTACGAAAACGTATTTCAAATATGTCACAGACCTTCAATACCGTCGTAGCTATCTTACAAAAAATAAAGAAGGGAGAAAAATCAAACCAATTTTATAGCTACCATACCCTCAAATTTCTAGAAAATCCTGTAAGCTGATGTGAACAACAAGGAAAAACAAGGACGTCTCAAAGCATTTGTTGAATCATCGACAAGATCAATGAGTTCCAGTTCGACAGGAAAAGCTCGCTTCATTAAAATTGTAAAAGTGGGTTAGGTGCTAACTTTGCGCTCACCACCTATAAATTCGCACAAGTAGATGTGATTTTTTATATAAATAACTCATGAAGTGGCATTTTGTAAAACATTTTTACTACCTCTGGAAATTCAATTTGAATCCAACACCACATGGCATACATGAAAAAAAATTCGATTTGTAGAAATATTCGAGGTGTAGAAGTCCGTGTTAGAAACGTTTTACGATAATTAAAGCGTTTTTAATTATCTCTCGGCCCTGATGAAATGATATTCGGATCTAATGATACATTTATAATTCAATTAGTGTTTAATTTATTAGGCAATTACTGGGAGAATCATGCAATGATGCTGTGAAAATAAGTTGTCTCGTAATATCACAAATTATTCGTTTGCTGTAGGTTAATTTTTGCTTAGCGTTGAAACATGAAAGATATAAGTAGATGGTTGGTCGTTGCTGGAAAACGCTCAATACCTCTCCAGCTATCGGTTTCATTTGACAGGATGTTTTTGACTTAAAAATAACATTTTCCACGAAAATATTACCTTTTGTTTCTCAAACAAAAACTACGAGGAAAATGTTATTAACTTTGTCAGTGTGTTTACCTGTTTTGCCATCGGTTGTCGTTTAATTATAAACGTAATGATTTCAGAACAGGTAATACGAATACAAAAGAATTTATTATCAATGGCCCTAGGGGCACTACGAAATTACCTCGAGAAATGCTCGAATTCGCATCAAGTAGCTGGGCAGGTTGAGACAGATGAAAACTGTTGACACTATAAGCAACATTTTTGTGACCTTTATTTGCGAAGAATTTGTAATTTTTCGGCGACCTGAAAACGTGATGAAACGAAAAGAAATTCTTTATGAATATTGCGAAAATAGAAAGTTGAAAATTGAAGAAAATTGAGACGAAAAACTCTTACTTGACTTGGAGATGGTGGTGTTTGTTATGCTGTTGTTTCCGTTGGGATGACTACAACCAGACGACAGTGTCGACTGTTTTCTTAGGTTGTTTCGAGTCGAACCGTTTGGCGAAAATGTTCGTGTTGTTTGTGATTTTCTGAAATATTAATGTGAAATTTTGGGTCAGAATATTGAAAAATAGTTGAAATTTTGTAGAGCATTTTTTTTTTTTAAATAAGCTCCAAGAGATGGACCTTTTCTTAGTTATTTATTTTCGATTTTAGCACCTACATTTGTCTTAAAAATATCTTATTTGACTGAAACTTCAAAATCGACCTGAAATTTAAAAAAAATTTGCTATCCTGAAATTTTTCTATTTTCACGTTTTAGGACTAGTAAATCCCAAAAAAAGCAACAAAAAAAAATGTCCGTCTGTACGCCGTACGCAAAATCGTTGGAAAGCGCGTAGCTCCTAAGCCCGTTGAGGTATTATCATGAAATTTTTACGGTGGGTGAACCTCTACGACTGGTATCTTTAAGAGGGGTAGGGTTAGTATGAGGGGGAGGAGAGGGAAGCGTTTTAGACGAACAATTGTGGTTTCTAGATCTCAGCAACCGCTTATGTTTGGAGACTGAAACTTGGAATTTCTATAGAGCTTCGATAGTGAACCCATGTGTAAAAAATTGCTGATGTGCGAGTGGGGGGGGGGGGGATGCGTCCGAAACGCATAAAAGCCGAGATCGACGACACATTCTAAAATCCATATCTCCTAAACCGTTACGGGCAAGCAATTAAAACTTAACAAATATCTGTAGTTATACTAGGAGAGTAGATTGAAATCGAATTTTTTCAAATTACTTACTTGAAATACAAGGTTTGAATCTAAATAATTTTATGTGTTTGATTTCTCCTAATGCAGGACAATTTTCTGTCACTGAAAATCGTATATCGTTTAAACCTGGAAAATTGTGAATTTTTCTCATCCACTTAGAGTTGATGAGATTAGAAGCGGTCTCATTTGTCTAAGTTGTATATTGTTGTAGGTACATGAACAGAATGGCTCCCTTGTTTATTTGGGCATGTTTTGGGTTAAGGTCCGCTGTGTTACTTAAGTACCGAGTCCCAAAAGAGTTAACAATGCCGGCGTAATTAGGTTACATTAAAAAAGGTTGTCTTTCCTTATTTTGATGACGAAAAGGCCCACGCAAATTAATTCAAAGCATATGTTTCCATAATTTTATTATATTTTAAGTTTAGATGTAACAGAACGATTAAAAAGGTTTTCATTTTTTTCTGTAAAGTTACAAGTGTAGAACTCCCATCATCGTTATTTACAATTCATATAACATATGGAAATGACATAAAATTTTACGTCATACACAATAATTTGAAGCTCTTCAATTTGATTATGAAAATTTTGACTATTTCCATTTCATTGCTCATCTCATTCACGGGATTTTTCGCGTCTACCTTGCTCCAATAAATCCAATTTAAAAGTTGTAAATATCATTTGCATAGGTTACAAAATTTCCATAGAGATTTACTTTTTTTTTTGCTACATGGGAAACTGTGTATCATTTTGAATTTATCATGTGGTTATCATGTAAGTGGTTTTGTTTGGCACACATATGCGTGCATTATACGCGTTTTTCGTCAATTCTCATAAAACCACTGTCAGAAGATGAAATCTTTCGAAAGTCGATTTAATCCTGTTGTCGTCATACGTATTTCGCGGCATATATGTATGTCAACAATATCTTGCTATCCGATTTAGCACGCATACGTGGTTTATAGACTTTTTAGATATTTGAGAAGCTTATCATTTTCTTATAAGGACACCTTATACTTTATAATGGATATCTTGGTTGTAATCAAATCTTACCTCTTGTGTGTTGTCATAGTTCTTCGAACGGTAGCAAATTTCCATACCGTGCAGCCAATAAAAGTGTTGAGGACGACAATTGTTGTGAACGGAACTATAAGAACCAGCGTAAAATCCAAGTAGTTGAAAATTTTCATTTGGTTCTGAAAATAATTGGAGAAAAATGTCTTTTAGGATTTCCTGTGGTGCGAGAGGTTCATGTTTGTTATGTTCTTTAATAAAAATAATTCGTCTTTGTGGGATCAATATATCAAGGCAAAATAAATATCTATTCATCTATAGTAAACGAGGACTAAATAACAAGGCACTTTATATGCCGAGCGTTTTTTTTATAGGCTACACAAGAGGATCGTAACAAATTGAAAGTGCTTCCCAGCTCTAATTTTGGACTTACGATTTTTTTTATGGAATCTGTACTGAAACGCTGCATGGTAATGCGTTTAGGTTATGACCCGTAACTGATACGCAGTACTTCCACAGTTTCATGGCTGATGGCAGTGGGTTAAGGGTTAACACAAAATGTTCCACTTTAAAAGTATAGCAGGGATTGAGGATAACCTAAATTAGATTGCAAGCAACGTGGATGGTACTTATGTATTATAAAGAATATCGACCGTAGCGAAATTAGTAAAAACATCTGAAACTTGTTCAAGATTAAACACAATTATCATAACAAATTCTGTACATGAGAAGCATAAGGTTGGATGTCACATTTAGTAAAATTCATTCATTTCACTTTTTTAGCGATCTCTTATCACAGTAAGGACAAATTACAGAATGTGAATGAATAATAAGCTGCTGTTTGCGTTTAAGGTTTATGTTTTCGTGCCATATCTCTTGAATGGCAAGAAAAACAACGTATGATTGAACGACAAGAATGCGATAAGAGGTATGTAGGTACAAGAAATTGCAATGGAAGATGGCAGATCTTCGTTTTCATTTCAAATATGAAATTTTCAGCAGTTCTTAAGATATAAATATGTCCGACGCCCGTAGCTCGTATATCTACCTGACAGATTTCAAACTGGAGTCAGTAGTTATTTTTGCGATTTAAAAATCAGAAGCCTTTTTTATTCAAGCCTCCTTCATATTTCCATCACTCAATCTGAAAATCCGAACAATTATATGAAACGATTCCTGAGAAATGAAGCCTCTTTTCTGCAACATATGTACTTGATGAACGGCTTGCAACAGCACCCAAAAAATGCCTTTAATGGAGTTTGTTTATACACCTATATTTAATTTCAATTCTCTATGATAAGTGGTACCTCAAAAAGAAAAAAGAGTAATTTTTTTAGCTCCACTCAAATGGGGAGCACAATGGACTAACAATACCGTCTAAGTAAAGGAGGATAATAGCATCATCATCCTGTACCATGGCTCCACTCCCATTCGAAGACTGTTACCAATCAAAATCGCTTTACAAAAACTTTCGCGAAGAACTTACTTCCATCGTAGCAAAAAATCTGCCAAAAATAGTTTGGGCGTAACTTTATTATTTTTTCGGTAGAAGTTCGGAACTCGTTCAATTTTGAGATGCGATGTAGGTTACTATGTGACTGAAAACCTAAAAAAAAGGTTGGGAAGCGGTTAGAATAGGGTCACGCTAGAATACTTACGCCGCTGCCACAAATAACATATGAATTACATAATTAGGTCATATTCCGGGGTGCGGCCTAGGGGTTGAAAAGGAACTTAAATAGGTGATTATTAAACAAGCCCGTCGAAGTGAATGACAAATTTCTCACCAAAAAGTCAAAATAAGAACGAATTAATGCAGTTTTCTCTCTGTATTCTCACCAAATGAGAAAGCACCGTAATCGACTAAGCATTTGGCAATCTTTCATTTCTCATTTGGTGAGAATACAGAGAAAAAACTACATCAATTCGTTCTCATTTTGACTTTTTGGTGAGAAATTTCTCATTCATAAGTTTCAGAACTGAGCTACTGATCAGGCCTGAGAGATATGGCGAAATTCATGAAAAAGTATACAACCACTTTACACCCACTTAGGGGTCGAGTTTCAAAAATAATACTTTCTAGGTATTTATATGAAGAATTCGTAGAATAAAAATGAATTCAATATATGAGAAAACCTAGTAGATATGACGAAAATCGTGAAAATAAAAATATGCATTCTATTTTCACTGATCATTTTTTTTTTGTCCCTGTTCCTAACGCTAATTCGTATCCGTATTTTTTTTAATCAAAATACTTTTCTAGTTGATTTACATATACATACATACCGAGTATCAACGTTCTATCATAAGCCGTTCTATAGTAAAGAAAACACCCCAACCCCGGACCAATACTACCCTTGAAAAAAATTATATTTCTCCAACATGCCAGTGCTATAGTTCTATCTAAATACCAAGCTTCAGCTTAGTCTCAGGATGGGTTCCGCACCTCCACCTCCACCCTCACCCTCGCAATAATACTTTATTATCAAAAAATGCAGAAAGGAAATTTTAATTAAATTAAATCTAATTAAAAACAACTGTAACATTCTCGGCACTATATTGCAAGTAATGCTTCAATCTAGAATAATCTCGCTTATTTTGATTTTAACAAAATGGAAAAACAAACATTTTCCATTAATTCAAACTTTTTGGCCTAAGCCTCTTTAAGCAACTTAGCGCAATAAGCGCTCCGCTTTTAATGAGTCCCAACGTCTATTCATTAGACTAATTCTATTTAATAAACACATTCCATTATCCTATTTTATGCTTCTTGGAATGTAAATTGCTTCTATAAACAACATTTTAACTCTGGAAAACTGTCCACTCCAATTATCGTTAGCGCGAGTTCGTGAATCAAATGCTTCTTAAATTCGTATCCTATTTTCGCTAGTAGAAAGTTTTGACCTATTTTCATTCGAACTACGTGCATACAACCGCTTAATGGTTGATGCGTCCTTAAGTCAGTTCTTGCCTATCTCGGCTATGCCAAGGACTAAGTTCGCTGTACTATACAAATACAAGAATAGCAATAAAAACGTTTCGTGTTAGCTTTTCTGCCGCTTTTCTACAACTCGAACTGAGTGTTTATTTACTATAAGGATTTCGTCCTTTTTGATATTGAAATGCGAGACAATATTTAATGGCTGTGATACACCATAAAACTTCTTATAGGCGCTGTCATTAAAAAAAAAACATTTCGCTTATGGAAGGCATATAAAAACGTTGCACGCTGCATGCAAACGGGTAGGCATAAGGACGAATCGCACGTAAATTCCGACGTGGATAAACTAATTGTCGGAGAGATTTAGATGCGTTATTTAGTATTATGGCATAGGTAGCGAAAATAGTACGTTAAACTGTACGGAGGGTTGTTATCAAGCGTTATGATGAATAAAAACTTTGTCGAATGTTTCGCCATATAAAATTGTTGGGTATTTCGACATTTAATGCCTCTTGAGGGTTGTCACGAATGCCGGAAGCTTTTATTTTAATTTGTCGACACTGTCAAGTACCCGGGTGCCTAGTATCATTAAATATGACTGACTCATTCAATATTTATAATGCTCATTCCTGAAGGATTTGCTTCGATATCTGGTTTCGAGTTCAACAAATTGATATAACAAAACTTTGTGGATTGGCCTAACTGACTGTACTATATAGTCGATCATTCATTCTCATAGAAATCCTTAAGTAAAGTTCACCAATATTTCACGTCACGTCCTTAAACTTTCAATGAGCAAAAGTGCCAAAAGAACTAAGTAGTTCTGGAGAATGATTTTAATGTTACATGAATGCTTGGGTGAAATTAATTATGACAAAAGATACCGAGTGGATTCTAATGTTTAATTTAGTCTGTACCTTATGAAAGCAAATAGCATCTTATAAAGTGTACAGGAAAAGAAGGTTTTGTTGGGTGTGGACGTGATTTGGAATGAAATAGATCCGTAGTTAGTTAGATGGCGAAATATATTAATGCATGATTAGAGTTGTATGAGTCTATTCTCGCTTCTATGTATAAAATGAAATATCCTAACGACAAGTGAAACCTTCAGGATTTTGTTTAATGGAACAATATGAGCACTAGACCCAAATTTAAATAACAAATATTATTTTACGCTTTTTTGGGATTTTTTTTGTCGAACTTAATAAAGAAACAACTTTGAAATTTGTTCCACATAATTATGCATTTTTGAGGACACTTTAAAATTTTTTCAGCCCGAAATTGTCTCTCATTGCTGAGGTATGTGGCCACTTAGCAACTCGTTTTCAAAAAGCCTTGTTTTCTAATAAAAAAAATCAAACAGCATTTTAATCTGCGAAGTTTTGAACTTTTTTCGGAAAAAATATTGAACAGTTAATATTTGGAAACTTGTTGTATATTTTATCGTCAATTTTGGCGTTGTCTTACGACTTCTTCAAGTCAACAAATATAAAACAACTTGATAAATCACAATTATTGTAGTTTGCATACTGTCTACGTGAGTACTGAATAAGTTCACCACAATTCAAAAAAATTCATCCTAACATACCGCTGAAATTGCTCTATATATATCATTAAGTTTCAACTTTTGTATATTAACAATTTTTGAGCAAAATCAATTGGTTCGCTATTCAATTTTTCATTCTTCTCGTGTATTTTAAGAATTTCACTACATTTTGGATATATTGTTTCAGGGTTATATATATCTCAGAAGTATTGTAGCTTTTCTCGATATCCTTCATTTTCCACACTGTTTTCTACATATAGACTAAGTTTTAATTTTATAACAACTGCATGTGATTTGTTTTACTTTTTAAATACAAATAAAATAAAAATCCTTTTTCACTTTCGGGAAGCTCCATACAAATGTCTTTAAGGCACGTGTTCACGAATATTGGCTTATATTTTCAAAACGCTTAAACTTGAAGTTTGAAATTTTCCATACTTTGATTTTCTAATAATAAGAAGTAAAAAACTGATTAGGAAGAAACTCCAGTGAATCTTTCAAATTTATGCCATACAAATGGCGTTGAAAAATTTTCGCATACACCTTTCGGACCGCATTAATTATAACTCAAGAAATCATACAACTAGCTGTTCAATATTTCAGAAAGATTAGAAGGTTAAGGTAAAAAAATTATTGAGCTTGATGTCACCACTCATACGAGAATCCTTAAATTTCGTGGTTGCACGATTCACTAAGAACCTGTAAAGTGAGGAATATAAATTACTTTATTATTTTAATAATAAAGTATTTTTATACGCGCTATATTTATTCACTATCTACGAATTAAGGTATTCCTGGAGGTATCTATTGTATGCCTACCGCACAAATGTCCTTAAAAAATAAGTAAAAATCTTCGAGCGTGTGTTATCTCATTCAAAACAGTGTTTTCTGTGGTACGATGTCTTTTCTATAGTATTATCCTTGAAAGTTGAAACATGATTCCCGAATTGATATGCATCGAAAGAATTTGCAAATTTACATTAACTTTTGAATTAGGATTAAAAAGAGTTGGCGATATGGTAACGACAGTTTTCTAGAAATAGCCTTATCTCGAATGTAAAGATATCGAAAAGGTTCTTACTTCTGAGATCTTGAAATTCAAAATGAAATGAAATATATTTTTAAACAATTCTATGAGCTAAAAATTTTTTTCAAAATTTTATTTTCATCATCGAAGTCAATCTAAGGCCTATAGATATTTTTTAAGGTCCGATTTAACATCCAAGTGTGTTTAACTTTCATCGGATTCTTTTATAATCGCCTATAAATTAATTTAAGTTTTTTTCGATTCACCCCATATGGTTGTTTAAAACTTTTCACGAATTCCATCATATCTTTTAAATTTGATGAGATATCGAATGACTTCTTACATTCAAATGTTTTTTTTTTTAATATCTACATTTACCGAAATAATAATAGTATAATAATAGCTGAAGTTGTGAAAAACTCGTGAACGTTCACGAAAACCGCCATATCTCTTGATAAGATGATTTCTTTATTTTAACATATTCGCACATTCCTGAGTATAGTTTGAGAAATCGTAAAACAACAGCTCTAAACCAGTGGCTGCCTCTTGTACCAGTCTTTGCGAACATCTTGTGGAGGAAATGTCGAATCCAAAAATCAACAAGATGGCAAAAAATATTTTGAAAATGGAAAGGATCAGAAACTTTTACATTTTGTTTAAATACGAGTGCGACAATGTGTATAAATTCCTTCCACAATCCTTCTTACATTGTAAACACACTTGAACAATATGGATTTAATAGTAAATTTTTAACTCGAATTAGTTTTATTTAAAAACACAAACCTTAATTAAAATGTGGCCATATAATTTTATTCTTGAACAACGTTGAGTTCATTACTTCTACATACATAAAATAAACTTTGGTTCTAAAAACCTCAAGCATTTTCTTTCTACCACAGACTCATTAAAATTGAGTTAATTATGGTTCATTAAAATGAAAGATAGTTTCGCTGAGAATTTCAAAATTATTAACTATTAACTTCTTATCAATTCAGATTGTTATGTAAAACTTTTCGAGGCGACCTTCATGGTTTAGAGTATGTACTTCAGCTGTATCGTACTAAGCTGTTTTTCTTTCAATAGCCCTTCAATAGTTAGCCAAGTATGCAGTTTTACACTTTTATGAGCATTTTCCAAACGCCTGTATGAATCGAGCGTCGGCATTCATATGATGGAAGCTTGCAAATATTTCTCGCTATTGTATTCGAATTTCAATTGCTTCTTGCTCTTGAAAGATTTGTCAATATTTAGTTCATACGAGTCTTTTGTTTTGTAATAAAGAAAGCCAGGAATGTTAAAAAAGGGGGTTTTTTATATGTTCCTAAGATACGTGGAGAAATTCGTATTCTGTACTTTTTCGTTCACAGATCAAAAATGAGGTGATGACTTTTGCAGTTGGTATCAATTCTAATTATTATTTTTTTGTGAATTTCAGAGCTCGTTAACATTTTAATTTATTGAATAATGTGCCAATTTTATAAATACATTCTATTCTATCGCCCACTTTTAGAGAAGTTCCCGAGAGAACTTTCTCTGCCGTTCAATTTAATGCGGTCCTTTCTTATTATCCGCATTCTTTTATGCCTAAAGGGGAATTTCTTATTTATTCCCGATGGCTAATTAATCACTTAATAGTATCGTAAAAGAACAGAAAGGACTTCTACCACCATTGGCAGCTGATATCAATCTTCAACTTCCGTAGCAAGGTTTATGCTCGGCGTATTTTTATGAGCCGTTAATTCCTGGCCATTAAGCTGTACCAAGTGCGAAAGGATGACTGATAAACAAAAAATAATAAGATGACTGTTCATATTAATTAACTAATGCTTTATGGATCTTTGTTTAGGCTAGTAGATACTAAGATTGAATACAGCATATTTGAAACACTAGGATAAAAAAAATTCTCTTATTATTCAAATTTATTCTGTTCGTGTTACTAGGTCATTCTATAGTATGCCTTTTATTTTTCGGTAATGCGCAACTTTCGTCGTCCTTTATTTCAAATAAGCATCAGGCTTTTGTACAGTGATTTTAAGTTATTAGGCTCATTAAGACCATGAACGGTGATTTGTTGCTAATTCTAACATTTTAAACAAATCATTAAAATTAACGTATCTTAAATTCCCTTACCTAATTTGTTCGCAACCGTCCATTCATTCAACAAATTGGTTAATTTGGAACGGCAATTTTTAAACATTATCCGAACTCAATAGCAGATTCACGTTGGCGAAATTTCGATCTATACGCCAAACTACGCAACCTAAATATCCTAAATAACTTTTTGTAAATATGCACTATTCTGTCCTCTCTTTTGAGATAATTTACTGTAATCTAACCTACTCAGTACTTCACTAGGCTCCGAACCTATCATGACTTCAACAAGTTTTCCAATTTATGTTATTCCATGCTGCTATGTTGTTCATGACATCAGACAACGTATTCTGCATGCCCTTTCCCGACTTGGGCTGGCGAGCTCTTGATGATGATGATGTTGTTCATTCTTCATTGTAAATATTAACTGTCATTTCCTCTCTTTTTCAATCACCTGCGAAAATGTATGTATGTTTTCGCCATTTTATCTATAGTCTTAAGGTTCATTGTAACTAAGGCATTTTGTCCTACTTTAGTTACTTTACCATATTTCATTCTCAAAACGTTCTACATAAATATGGACGCATCATTTCTTTTCCAATTTCCATATACTATTTTTTCATTATTTCTTCAAAACTACAAAAAGCCTATCATGGTTTCGTAAATATCCCGATTTAGTTACTCCTTACTGCTAAAATCAAATCTTGTAAATATGCACTCCCCTTTTCTCTTTTAGCATTTGCTAGGTATCATGATTACGGCTAGTTGTTCTATATAAGTTACTCCCTCCTGCTATTCGGCCATATGTATTGTTAGCGGATTCCTGGGGTGATTGGTAGTGTGTTATTGTTGTGTATTATAGGACCTAATGTCCACATCAACTTTGACTAAGTTACTCGAATGCTTCGAAAATTAAAATTGGTCTAAGGATGCTCCTAGTTTCGAATCAATAAAATTCCTCTGGTACTCCATCTGGAAATATGTAGATGCCAAAAAACTGTAACGTTGTGTGTCGTCAATTTTCAGTAATCATTATTGCTAAAAAACGACGTCATTGCTCGCTCATATTTCAGGTCATATTCCTGGTCTCTGCTCACATCAGATGTCTGCGAGCATAAGCAAAAAGCACTAACAGTGATCATAAAATTTCTAAATTTAGTTTTGCAGACATATTAAGGACATGCCAATGTGATTATAATCCCACTGGAATATTTCAAATCTTGCCGATGATCTTATCAATCAAACGAAACTTTCTACTTATTACTTTTAATGAAAAGCTAAATTACTAATTTAACCTATACTTACACGGATTTGTAGCTTGAACAACGTCTTCGAATGTACAAAAATAAATCATCTTATCCGAGAAATAAGATAACGTAGAATTCAAAAGAAATTAATTCAACCCTTCGCAAATCTTGTTACATTAATTTCAGACTACGAGTAGCTAGCCACTAATCTTAAAAAAAAAAAATTAATTTAGAAAACTTTTGACGGTAACCAGGAAACAGTATTTCCCAGAAAGAGGAAAAAATTAATCACCAACATCACCTTTTCTGTTTCATTTCGGCTCAATAAGGCCTTAATAAATCTCAGCATCCCTAAGGTAGGAACAATTTAACCATCTTCAAATTTTCTTTGAATTTTTCATTAAGTCGAATTCTTTCGCTAGAAAAGTGTAGGAAATCGTTCGAAGCTATCCTTACGTTTTCACAAATTAATGTTCGTTTTGGGAATCGATAAAAAAAACGAAGGTCCTCGAAAACCGTATAATCCTTTTTGATTGGGTCTTGTATTTTTCTTTTATTTAAGCTTTCCACCGAGAGCTGAATCTTATTAGGGACAAGTATTTCGAAAAATATTTTCTTCCTTAGCCCGAGGAGTTATGTTTTCATGTCACGTCAAGAACTTGAAAGTCTTTTGATTAGTTTACAAGTTGACGGATATTTGGGCATATTACATCGTTTCAACGTCAATAGACGGTGAAGGCGAAAATTTGCGACGCAAAGAAAAACAACTTGTGTCCAAAAATGATTTTTTTTAATGAACTCCATGAAATAAGTTACCAAGCTGCTTGAAATTGAAGCTTTATTCGGAAAATCATCTTCGAAATTGAAGATGCCGGCGCCGGGTTTATTGCCTAGTTGTAGGACGTGACAATGAAGAAATTTTTTTTTATTCTCAAAGTTCTTAAATTGTGAGCAAAAAAAATGTGCATTCTATTAAAAGAATTTTTTTTATTTCACTTTCTTACTTTAGGTTAGGCGTAGAAACTTTTCTCCCATTTTTTTTGTGGGTGGACAGTAGCACAAATGATTAACGACATGTTTAAGATATTATGCAGGAGTGTTTGAACAGAAAGATGGTTCAGGAAATTTTGATAACAAATTTTTCGTTGTTTAAAGTGTCTGTAAAGTGTTTTCTCTTGGTATTTTGATACAGAATGGGTGGTACGGGTTATAATTGACCGCAGTGATCGCAGCCTCGCAGCCGAGGCAAATGACACAGTCTTTTGAGGTTTTTCACAAGTATGTACTACAAGAAGTGAGCAAAATATGTTCCGAAACTGACAACTGATAGACCTGAGAATTATCTGTAAAAATGGTGTAACAACATTTGTCGTCAAAGCAATTGTTCAGTTTCTACGACCCGTAAAATTCTGGAAAACTCTTTTTGAAACAATCACCCTAGATTTCTCTAAGTTGAATTTTTTTTAGATGTCTGGGAACATAACAATTTTGTATTTCAATAAAACACAGAATAATTGAGATAATTTCCAAACGTTGCTCGTTCATGATAAAAATGAAAAACTTGACTGATGTTTTGTCATTAACAGAGCAACTAAAAATGTTAAGGGTGCGTTTGTATTAAAATAAAAAATAATTCCTATTGAATAACCCTTTATATTTTTTACTATCAAGTCGATCACGATTTCATATTAATATCGACAGTAAATTAAGTTAGTTGAAATTTGTAGAGTGAAATCGATTTATTAAATGTATCTTTTACGTTTTACCATTTTTCATAAATATGGATAATAAAATGTCTGACTTTGATGTTCAATCTTTACAACCTTTTTTCTTATTCCATCAAACTACTAATCAGTTCAATCGCTTACAGATGTTTACCTGTTGTTCTTTTCATAGTCTTGTCAAAAAAATGTCAGGTATAGACTACAAAATTTCTGCGTCTTAACATTTCAATATATGTATGTACAAATCAACAGTATAATTATACGAGTAGTTATAGTTTGTTATAAGAGTTTTGGTGTTTTTCCTGTCAGAGCAGTCTTTAAAAACACACGAACTTTCCGACAGCGATACAATGCTGCCACGGTTAATGCTTATTAAAGTGAAAATAGATCATTAAGAGTATAGCAGATGAAAAACTTTTTTGTGTATGTTTTCGGTGTGGGAGCAGGTTGTGAAGTAAAGTTTATTGTACTCGAAAAATTATCATTTACACTTCTGTAGGCATTTGGAAGACAAAATGTTAACAGATATGATATTATTCAACATACAAAATATATCTAAAAAGCTGGATGTCAGAATTAGCAACCATGCGATTCACATTTGTTGTCAGAATAAATTACAAATGCTCGGAGAATATTAATAAGGTCTTATCAGAGTTTGTAATTCTGTATAGAAATAGGTCACATTGAAATATGTCTGGGAGATGCTCGTCAGGAAAAACCATCTGTAATTCTAAATTATGGCAGCTCTTACCTGGGGACAGAATTTAAGGTGCATAAATTTAGAATAATGAATTTTATTAGGTGTTATAAGCTTTAATATCTAGGACGGCTCAGAGTCGATAAGACAAAATTATACAGCAAGTACTGTATTACTACCAAAGTGATCTATCAAAATTCTTCATCTAGTTTCTATGCTATAGGACATTACGTTTCTACGCTTTCGGAACGTGTGTAGAAAATTTGTTTTCTTATTACTGTATTATTAATAATACAGTATTGTTATCGATTTTTAAAAAAAAAAAATTTGCTGCCCTCAAAATTTTTTTTTCCACGTTTCATGACTAGTAGACGCGAAAAAAGCAATAAAAATTTTCACTCCGTCTGTACGCCGTACCCCGTACCCCGTACGCCGTACGCCGTACGTCGACCGCCCCAAAATCTTTGAAGGCTCGTAGCTCTCAAACCAGTGGAGCTATTAAATTAAAATTTTTTCTAAGAATAGACTTGGTGGACTCCTTGAATTGACATTATTTTCAGGGGAGGAGGTGTAAGGGGGAAGGCGGGGTAAGCGTTTTAGACGTAAAATTTAGGTTTCTAGATCTCAGGAACCGCTTGTGTTAGGAGGCTGAAACTTAGAATTTCTATAGAGCTTTGATAATGGACCCATTTGCAAAAAAAAAACAGATATGGGTGAAGGGGTGTGGGAGTGGAGGGGGAAATAATGCGTCCGAAACGCAAAAATGCCGAGATCGACAAATTCTAAAATCCATATCTCCTAAACCATTAATAGCAAGCAATTAAAACTTAACAAATATCTGTAGTTATACAAGGAGAGTAGATTGAAATAAAATTTTTGGGTGGGGGTAGTGGCGTACGAGGGTGGGGGGTGAAAAACTTTAGATTACGATATCGCACAAACTAATTGGACCAGAAAAACAAAATTCGGTTTTATTATAAAGATTGATAAATAAAGATTGCTCAAAGTAAAATATTTGAAGGGGGTGGAGGAGCACGGAAGTGGGAGGGATTAGAATTTTTCAAAAATAACACGATTCATATCTCAATAACAGTGTAAGATGGATGTTTCAAATTTTTACCAGAAGTAGGCCTAATAGAACCCTAGTAGGGAAAAAAAGTTTGGAGGCGTGGGTGTAGAGGGTGAGGGTGGGGAAGGGTGAGAAAGAAAAAGTTCCGATGCTTATATCTTAAGAATCTATAATGATAGGAAGCTGAAACTTGGTATTTAGATAAAGCTATAGTAGTGGCATGGTGGAAAAATATATATTTTTTTAGGGGTAGTATGGTACGGTGGTGGGGGGTGTTTTCCCTAACTTCAGAACGGCTTATGCTAGGAAGTTGAAACTCGGTACGTATATGTAAATTAACTAGAAAAGTAGTTCTGATAAAAAAAATTCAAACATTCACTGGCGTTCAGAAGAGGGGGCAAAAAAAAATATCGGTTAATATAAAATACATATATTTTCACGATTTTCGTCATATCTACTAGGTCTTTCGAAATATTGAATTCATTTTTTTTCTACGGATTCTTCATGTGAATACCTAGAATGTGTTTTCAAAATTTTTTGAAATTCGACCCCTAAGAGGGTGTATACTGGTTGTATACTTTTTCATGAATTCCACCATGTTCCTCAGGTCTGATCTGATATCGAATATCTTTTCACTTCCCCAGGTTTGTTTAATAATCACCTATTTTTAAGTTTTGGTTTTTTTAACCTCTAGACCGCATCCCGGAATATGACCCAATTATTTAATTCATATGTTACACCCTTTTCTAACCGCTTCCCGATTTTTTTGTTAGGTTTTCAGTCACATAGTAACATACACCGCATCCCCGAATTGAACGCGTTCTGAACTTCTGCCGGAAAAATAATACAGTTGCGCCCAGACTGTTGGCAGATTTTTTATGTAGATGTCAATCGTGTACGGTCAAATGGTCAATCTTGAAAGGACAAAAGAAACAAATTAAGAAAGTGAGTGTTACGTGTCTGAAAATATCGCATTTCAAGTAACAACTAAGTGATATTATTTTAAGGACACCCCATTTAGTGGTCCCGTCGAGAACATAAAATATTGACTTAATTATCAAGTGGTTCAGATATTAAGGAACCTTTTCAATAGGATTGGTTCAATTATAAAGTATGTTGCGGACCGGTCTGACTAAATGGTTACTGCACGCAGTCACGCCAGCCTTTCGGTTTGTTTTTCCAGATTAAAACTAATAATTTGATAAATTTGTCTAGTATGTACAATAATTAAAATTTTTTTTTTTCACTCCAAGATGCTAATGTATTTACGCGCTTTGAGCTTTACCAAATTGGTAAAAATTTATTTAAACCTTTTCGACGTGAAAACTCGCTTAGAGGATTTAAATATAATGAAAGCTATAGTCGATACGATGTAGAGAATTATAATATTCCTTTAAGCCATGTTGCTTTATATCCTTTCTATATCTGGTATCTAATTTCATCAAGTGTTTGCGGTTCAAAGTACGAACTGACCATATCGATTAATAACCATTTATTAATTGAGTAAGAAAACCGTCAGAATAAATTTGTGACTTCTAATTGGAAATCCGAATTTTTTTTTAAAGTCATCAATTATCTTACAATCTGTGTGAAACACATTATAGCGGCAAAAAGTATGTAGGATTTTTCGAATGAATGTGATTTTTGAATTTTTTTAATATCTCTTTTGATTTGATATGTAGTTTTGGAGAATTTGTTCTAAACAATAGTGTGCAATTGTATGCTAACGCAGACGTAGACAAATCTGGAAAGAAAATTCAATTGTCCAAAATTTATCAGTTTGTATCCTAAAGCCCCTGAGTCTTATTCTAAGATAGTCTCATACGGTGTCAACAATTTGTACGTTTCACAAATTGTTTTCTTTAAATCTCCAAAACAAATCTGTACCGAAATGTACTGTTCTGAGTGAATCAATGTCATTAAGATTTTTGGGCAGATCTCCGATCTTAGGAAAACGATTAAAGATCCCAAGAAGGCATTGATATTCCAAGAATGAAATGAGAAAAACTGCGAAAAACTTGTTCTGGATTGGAATCCTCAAGGAAAATGTTTATGAAAACCATGGGAACATATCAGCAATGAAGTTGAGGTAGTACGTAAATAAACAACAACTAAAGGACATAGGTACAGAAAACTTTTGTAAAAATGAATAATATTTCGTCTGTGACCGACGATACACGTCATGGGCTTGTCCAAAAAAATAAAAAAACTAAACTGTTGATATTGTATTTGGGGTCTAATAAATATTTCAGGATGACTTAAACGAACAAAAGATATTTCGACTTAGAAATACAAGTACTTAAAGGTTATTCACCAATACAAAGTATTGATAAAAAATATCTGAAAGATTGACTAAGAGTAGACCCATTCAAATCGAGTCATTTCATTTTATTTATTAGCTGGTGTGAATATAAAGCCTTAAAAAAATATTTAGGTATAGTGGATATCAGGCATGCTTATTTTTAAGATTGGGTGCCGGACTACCAGTTCACTCAGCTGTAAATGAGTACCTAAATCGGGGTAATAATCACGGACGAGCGTGTGGCTGACCACTTCACCTCCTATGAATTAACTCTAGCCTTATTTCAAGGCCTAGGCCCGATTTAAGCTGTTGCGTTGACGATTATTATTATTATGAACGTTCAGTTCATTTTGAAAAGGGTACCGAGTACATGTGTACTGAATATTTTGAACTCCAGAATATTTTGTTCAGTAATGAAAATATGTAAAGTCTCAGTACTGAAATTTTTTTTTACTCTTGTCATAATCTACCCAAATTAATTGCGATCAATTTATTTGACTTTTACTGATCTCAAATGATTTCCAGTACCTATATCATGCAAGTAGATATAGCTGATATTCTTCGAAGTCAAAGAGTGATAGACTTTCTTCTCTACGCAAGGATACAGATAGATAATAATAGACTTATTGAATTCCGATTTTCGATATCAACAAGATTCATCAATGTTACTGGAATACGTGAGTTGAATTTATTACATCGGAACGGCAAAACTGTCTTTCAACTTTGAATTTGAATAAATGCGATGTTACTTTTCCGATTACTTTCCATAGACAAATAGCCACATCAAATTCTTTGCGTGTATTTGTTAGCGCGTACGGATCTGAGATATTCCCGATAAAATTACGTTAAAGAGATTTAGAAGATAAAAATTTCAATTCGCGTTGAAGACATCTTAGAATGAAATTCTACTTCACTACAACGCGGTTCAGATAATTTGCCAGTTTCCTTCAAAGCTTTTTTGTTCAGCTAACCTATCAAGGATAGCTGATGTTGCTAGACATTTTAATCTTAATGAATCGTCAATACAAACTATTAAGCTAGCTGAAGACTACATTACACGTTTCGTTGTATCCGCAGCGTCTGTACTTTCCAAAATTACTATTCGTCCAAGACCTAAACCAATGGAAAAAATGGAAGAACCGCTTGCAGTTGCAGTGTGGGATATGACCACAAAACGGTTACCTTTAGGCACTTAAAATATTTAAATGGGTCAGTGTTCAACTAATGAAACCAGTCATCAATTCCTTGACAGCAATTGTTGTGACAAGGATGCTGCAGCAGCTAATGAATATTCATCAAAGTTTGCGAAAATAATCTATAAAGGGTTATTTGGCACAACAAAAATTTTACCCTAAAAGGTATTGAAAGAGGCTTAGATATAGCGAAGTAGTTGAGAATCCTTTTACGGAGAGAGTCAACATTTTTAAAAGAAATCTTCAACAACACTTGTTTTTATTAAAAAATTTAATAAACAAAAACAGGAAAATTCATCTTTTAAAACCGAACTCATCTCGAACTTATCTCCTACAACGCGATTTCCTGCAACGCGGCATTTTCTTGGAACGTATCTACCGCGTTGTAGGAGGCCTACCTGTGTACCTTTGCAAGAATGTTCTGTCAAAACTTCATGTCGACCGTAGCCAAATTAACGGAGTTATGAGCAGTTTAGAGGTGTACGTTATCGTATGTGACGCCTAGTGTGCAAAACTTTAAAGCGTTTTTCTGAAACTTGTCATTTTTGAAGTCGGTGTGCACTGTAACTCAAAATCTAATCCACCGATTCTTTTGAAATTTTTTACACTATTTCTATACATAAATCAGCAGGTAACGCCGTCGAGTTTTGTTCTTTTTTCTCATTATTTTTTATTTTACAATAAAAAATTTGGCGAATTTTTTAACGAAAATCGGGTTTTTGACTTCAAAATGCTACCAAAAATGAAAAAAAATCGATAAAAAAAAAACTTGACCGCGTTACCTCGAGAAACATCTTATCTTATAAACGCATTTTGATTTTTTTGATTCGAATGATCCAGTCTCGAGTTGTAGTGCACACCGCAAAACAACTTTTTTATGAGGCGCCTGCGGGGATTTCCTGCCAACGGCTTTTTTATAAATATTTTGAAATGAATTTTTTTTCGATTATAGTTCAGATGTTGTATTAAAATATAAAAATAAAATAAAATAAACCAGCATTACGTTTGTATTGAAAAAAAATCTTGAAAATATAACTTTTTTGACCGAATTAACCATACCCCTCCCTTAACATGAATCAAAAGCAATAAAAAAGTAGCCTATACTTTAAGTTTGATTTATTTTTATATATCCTTAGCTCCTTTATAACCCCTTTCGAGGCACGCGATACAGGCACTTTTTTGAAGTTGTGTTGAAGTGTTGGTGCTATAAATATAACTTTTTAATTAGACTAGTAGTGGCTAGGTGGAACATGAGCTCAAAACTTCAGCGTTTGTAGACTAGCTTCTTTATCACATTATTGAATCAAAACTGTTTGAGCGTTTTTCATACCAATTTGAAGCAAACATTCAGACAAGCAAAAAAACCTTCTTTAATTTTATTTATACCGTAAACAATATTTTGTTGAAATCATTTTACGATAAATTCAACAAGCTTTATCGAATCTTTTATAGATGTAATTCTTTATTTTGTAAATTTATGTTCTTCTCAATAGCCACGTGAATTCTTTGATGTGAAAAGATTTTTTTTTTTTTGTATTCTGAGTTCGTTTGCCTTGTAATTTTTTGGAACTTGCTATAAAAATACTTCTTACTATCGATCGAGATAGTCGTACTTTGAAATTATAATTTCGGATGCTGCGAGAACATTCTTTTTCTGCAATACACCCGGTATTTTCTGGGAAAATACCACACTCATTTTATTTGCATAAATCCTTCGGGACTATTGCCATCAGGTAACGAGTTCAGGAATAATGCATAAGTTGTACATGTAGAATTTTTGTGAAAGCACCGTATTGAAAAAATTGAAGTAATAACGTCGAAATGGAAGGAAAAGAGTAAAGTGCTATTAACGTATAAGTGAAGCTTATTTGAATTCCGTATCAAGAGGGTGACAGTATCTGGCTTTTGGTTATATCACAAAGTTTTTACCATTCAAAGGACTCTTGTCGCTCTTTATATTTCCGCGGAGATAAGATTTTATAGGGAATCGAGAAAGTCATATTAACAATAATAAAGTAATAAAATAATTATTTTTTACCCTGCGTTTACACTGACAATTTATCTGGCATTGGCAACGGCATTATTGCCATACACAGATTGACAGGGTAGACGCACCAAACGCATATGGCAATATTGCTGTCAGCATTGCCATGGAAATATTGCTGTCAGCCATGGCAATTTTGAAGATAATATTGCCAGAAAACGTATCGTTTGACAGAGTGAGTTAGCGTCGTTTGTCAACAGGTAGACTTACGTTTTTGAAAATGAAAAAAAAAAAAAAAAATATCTTCCATATTTTGCTTTTGCTTTTTTTCGTTCTTGGTACACGAGTTAATAAGTGTAAATATAATCGACCCATGAGATATTTTAACTTTTTGTTTAAAGTGAGTGCAAATAAGTGGACTGAAGAAAACGCTATTGAATTAATCAATAGTTTTCGAAGTTTTGATTGCTTTGCTTCATAACTTGACACTCACTCAAATGAAAATTGCCTGTCAATCAAATGCCCACGCATTGCAATTTACATTTAACTCAATGGAAATATTGTCATTTCCAGATAAATTTTCAGTATAGACGCAGGGTTAGTAATAAATTAAGGTTGTCCTACTATTGCATATACCTATCTGATTGAAATATATGGCAAAGGATGTTATAAGTTCTAATGTTGTTTCAAAGTTAATAGTCAAGCTATACTTGAGGGTATTCACTGAAGAAAAGTTTTGAAAATTATTAGTTTAAAAGCACTTCAGGGAAAAATCATGGCTCGTTTATGATTTTTTTTTTCATCTTCTCATAATGGAGATAATGGACTTTCGATTGGATAAATAAATTTCGTTTTTAAAATATTGGTTTTTCGTGTATTACAGCAAACTATTCTGTAACAATATTTTCTAATATCCTTGTGTAGGAGTGTAGAAAATCTACGCCCCCGGTGGAATCGTCGTACAGGAAACGAACACAATTCGTTGTGTATAATGGAAATATTTATTTTATAGCTTCATTGATTTAGTTGGGGAGCTCACTAGTTTCGTTTTTAACAATTCACTTTTTAGTAAAAATATGTCAAAGGGACATGTTGAGTTTTACGCAACAATTTCCAATCCAATTAATGTAGCCTCCATATCAGTTTTTATTCCGAGAATATTCTGTAACAATTTTGAGATAAAAGTTATGAGTTTAGTATTGCATAAACCTACATAACGTGTAGGTATGGTATATGTTTTTTTTATGAAGGATGGGATTTTTTCATGGTATGGTAGGTTAACCTATTAATTTTTTTTCAAGAATTTTTGATTGTTTATCGCCGTCAAAGGAATTTGTTATGTGAGCGCTGTCCTGGTTTCTGCCATTGAGAACTTAGCAGTTGAAAAATCATAACACTTTAATCTTCAAAAATTAATAAAGTAAATCTACTGAATCCCGTTTGTCAGTACAAGACATATTACTTCGTAGCCAGAGTCAGATTGGGTCGAAAAACCCATCTGAGACCATCAGCTTGTACAATAATTCAAAAATAGGTTGATGTTATCTAGATGTCTGATTAAATTAACGTGTTCACGATTAATAACCAGGTAGCGTATATCCCAACTACATTATATATCAAATTTTAATGTTTCACCAAGAGTATAATAAGCTGCTTGTTTTCCTATAACATTTTTAGATACTGCTGCAATACTGAAAATTTAATATGAATCCTATTTTGATAAATTGAAGAATAAATAACGTTGGCATATATTTTCGGTACTGAACACTGCCGGAAGGAAACCCGGATTTTCGAAACATTTATTTTTATCGTTTTCTGTAGAACAAAAACATCAACGGAACTCATATTCAGTACTCATAAGCTGGTATTGAAGCTATTCTGTGTTTCAGTATAGAAGTATAAAGTATTATGTCGATTTAAAAAAAAAAAAATTTACTACCCTTAAATTTTTCTTACGTTTCATAACAAGTAAACACGAAAAAAGTAAACAAAAATTTCAGTCCGTCTGTCCGCCGTACGTCTACTGGTGTACGCAAGTTGTTTGAAGGCTCGTAGCACCCAAACCCTTTGAGCAATTAGTTTAATTTTTTTTTTCGTGGATAGAGTGAGGATACTCCTTTAAGTGGACACCTTTTGAGGGGTGGGGATGTGAAGGGGAGGCGGGGGAGGCGTTTTAGACTGAAAATGTTGGTTTTTAGATCTCAGTAACCGCTTATACTATCAAGCTGAAACTTGGAATTTAAATAGAGCTTCAATAGTAGACCTATTTGCATCCGAATTGTCGATATGTGTGAAGGAGTGGGGGGGGGGGGAAATAATGCGTTCGGAACGCAAAAAAGCCGAGATCGACATATTCTATCTCTTAAACCGTTAATGGCACAAAATTGAAACTTTACAAATATCTGTAGTTATACTAGGAAAAAATAAATAAAAATAAAAACAAATTTTTGAGGGAGGGGACAGTGACGTACGGTGGTGGGGGTAATAAACTTTAGATTACGATATCTCACGAAAATAAAATTCTGTTTGAGTATAAAGGTTGACAAATAAAGATTGATAAAAATGTAAAAATGTTTAAGGGGGCGATGGAGCATTGAAGTGGAGGGGACTAGAATTTTTCTAAAAAATCACGTTTTATATCTCAAGAACAGTGTAAGACAGATGCTTAGGATTTTTACCAGACGTAGGCTCAATAGAACCCTAGTAGGGAAAAAAATTACTACTACTACTACTACTACTGTATAAATTTTCTAACCTACTCTGTTCTGGATAAGTGCGCAAAAAACACCTATTATTAAGTAATCGGATGTTGTTCGCATTTGATTAAATATACAGTAGGTACCGCTTATTGTAATCACTTTGGGACCAGTCAAAAACAATAACATTAACCGGTTTATAGCAATAGACGAACGAAAAATGAACGAAATACGAACGTTTGTGGAGAATGGGACCCAACTGTTTTGATAACAAAATCTGAATTATAACATTATCCGGGATTACAATAAGCGGTATCCACTGTACCTACATAAATCTTACATTTTTTCAGAAAGTTAAAATATCTTGTCCGATTTTTCAAATTGTTTAAACTATCAAAAAATGAAGCAAATATAAAATTTTTGGCTTAACAATTTTGTTTCATCACTTATTTCGATAAGTGAAATTTTTTCCATTAAAATTCCCGGTAATGTAAAGTCTATAGGGCTTTTGTTCTTGCCTTCGAGTTGGAGTTCCCGAAACCATAAAGATCTCATCCATAGAAGACATATTCAATAAATTATTAAGTTATATACTAAAGTGGTGTAACAGCAATTAATAATTGAGAAAAAAAATTATTTTTGTAAAAAGTAGAAAATGTTGTACTCTATAGAAATTGCAATATTTTTTCTATACAATACTTAATTACAGTACAGGCATAGTACTGATATTCGCTGCTAAATCACTTTCTGATAACAGAATTCGGTCAGTACACAAAATGTACTGAAGGGGCAAAATTGTTGTGTGCATCGATATGTAATCCGGGTATCGTGTCAGCGATATTTTTTCGTTATAGAGTGAATCTCGCTTCATATAAAGAACACGTTCGTTGTACACTATAGGATCAGGATGGAGTGTGTTACAGAAAAGTTTCACTGGATTTGAACTAGGACCTAAATAATAAAGTATTTAGTCAAATTCTACCTAGCTATAGTCCGTCACGTACTAATGTTGCACTAGATTCAGATCTGATAGATTGATTACTTTGCACTCGAGTGTCCCAATGAAAAATCCATATCAAAAACAAATAGTTCGGGTTTGCAAAGTAAATCAAATTCAACTTAATCCTTTGAAATTCATCCATAAAATGGAGTAAAATTTTCGTCCTTCCCGGAATAAATGGTTTTTAATTTCTACGCTTAATTGCCGCGTTACATAAGCTTACAACTAACCCATGAACAATTTTATTTACCTTGTACGGTGGATGAATATCGCATATGGTCTGATCCATCTTGACTATGAAGACAGGACTCGCAAAGTAGAATATCGGTGCAGAATGGATACAACCGGCTATAGTTAATCCGCACAGAACAAATTTCGCACGACGCACTGTACACATTGATTGTCGCTTAAGCGGATACATGACCGCTATGAAGCGCTCTACAGTGAAGGCCACAACAAACCACGCGGACAAAAAACTGCACAAGAATCCCAAAAATGTGAAAAACTGACAATAAATATTCCAATTATAGATATCGTAGCCGCTAAAACTCAGCCACGATATTAGCAAATTGAACAGAAAGCAAGTGTCGCTGACAGCAAGTGCAGCTAGATAATAGCTGGATGATAGCTTCTTCAGTTTAGTCTTGAAGAATACGAAAACGGACAGAATATTGCCGATAGTGCCGGTAAGAACCAAGATCGGCGTATAAATTAAGCCGACATAGTGATTAATTAATTCCGCGGTCGTTGTAACCGTCGTGCTCAAACTTAAGTTTCCCGCTGCTACTGTACTCGCTGTTACATTAAACGCTCCACTGATCCCATTAAAATCGTACGCTTCAATTAACGTCTCGTTTATGCTCCTGGCCATTGTAGGTAAGTCCGCCAGATCCCGCATTTGAACAACAGAAAACACAAATTTTACTTCACTCGATTTTCATACGTTCGGATCGTATTATCTTTGTCACCGATTTCTATCAAGGATTTGATGCACTTGGAGTGGTTGCCGGCAAGACGAGTAACTCAAAGACGACCATAACATCAACTGAAACGACCGACAATCCGAGCTTTGGTTTTAAATTGTTCGAAGGATGCCGCTAAGGGTTCAAATCGAAGGATTTCGCGATGGCGCTTTAGAAGCTTTTTTGCTCTGGGAATTACGAGTAATTCGAATCCTGTTCGGCGAACAAAGAGCAAACGAACGAATGGAAGAGTCAAAGATTTTATGAATGAAAAGGTTTCGAAAGGACGAAATTTTTTTTATTACTGCAGAAAAGAAATTGCTTAATGGCCCAATTGGTCCTTTGAGTTCGGATCAATAATTCAAAAATTATTGGAATAGGTACTATTTTGAACATAGGACCTGTACGCTCTGAGTTTGGTCACGTTTTTTACGAGAGGAGTTCGGCTCAAACTCCAATAAATTGTTCGTTTTAATAACCCCCTTTTATTAGATTAATGTGCAAATTAAAACCCTTTGAAATCCCTTTGGTAGATTTTTATGTATTCCAACATTTGCTTCCAGTTTCCCGGGTTTAATCTAATAAAGTTTTATAGTGGGTTAAACGAATTATGTTCTTTACGTGTTCGTTCGATTTTAATTATAGATACCATACAGTAATATCCTTATCGAAGTGCATCTGCAAAAATATAGCTCCAAAACTCCTAAGTTCGGAAAAAGTTTTTAAAAAATGTTTTATCTGTGATGTAAAATGCTGCCCTTAAATCTATCGGCTTATATTATATTATAACATTAACCGAAAAATGTGAGCACGGACCCAGCAGACGACAAGCTCATATGTTTCAATAATCCCCGAATCAACTACTCCGTCCTGCAAGTATATGCAACAATTGGGCGATTAATGCCCGATATAAAACAGCAGCAAGGAATAACATTAAAAAACATCAGTCGACAATCTAAGCGCAACTTTATTATTTTGTGGGACAAAGTTCGGGAAGTGGTTAAAGTCAGGGTGGGACAAAAGTGTTTTTGACACTGCTAATTGTGAAACGCCAACTTTGTTTTGGGTTAAAGCAGAAAAATAATTTTTTAAAGCTTTTATCCTAATTTTTTTTTTTGTTTTTATCAAAAAAAGTTTTAATCAAGTTTCTTTAATATTAAATTTAAGGAATTACTTAATGAAAACTTAAAATTTAATTTTAACACTTGTAAATATAACTCGAACTACCTAATGTTAAATTATAATGCTTTTAATGTGAAAAATATCTTAAAATGCGTCCAATTTAAAATTAAAGGTAACGCGTTTTGTTTAAAAAAAAATTGGTTTTCTTCAGTGTAATCTTACACTACTTTTATTGTATAGTACATACATGTCATAATCGAATCTTACATAATGGGAATGTAAAGTTCAACTCTTGTGTAATTTTTTTCACTTGAAGCGCAACCATATTGCTATTACTAACCCTTTCGGTCACGAATTAAATTTTTTTCTGTTGAGTAACTTTACTATTTTGTTGTATCACCACGTCTGCCCTGTTCATCGAACCACAACGAAATTAACATTTTCGGAAACAAAAGAGTGTAACTAAAGAAATTTTAAGGATGCGATACACAAAACGGCTTAGCTCGTGCGATATCTTCCTTATAATTTGATATCTACAATTGTAGACACGGTGACCGAAAGGGCTAAGGAATTAAATAAAGAATTTGAAATTGAATTTGAATTACTTTTCGATTGAGAACTAAAAATTTAATTTAAACAAATACCTACATGTACCTCCACTTGTACCTATAACTCAAACTACTTAATGTTGAATTATAATGCTTTTAATGGAAAAAATATCTTAAAATGCTTCCAATTAAGCATTAAAGGCAACGTGTTTTGATTTAAAAAAACTACTTTTTTTTCAGTGTAATTTTACACTACTTTTATTGTATGGTGCCTATAATAAACGAATTTTACATGATGGAAATGTAGTTTTCAACTCTTGTGTAATTTTTTTTTTTGCCTTAAGTGATTTTTTTTTTCGAACCTGTTCATGTAAATTGATAGACGTTGTTGAAGTGAGCTGAAATTTAGCAAGGACGTAAATTCAAAAGATAAAAAAAATTATATATGTCCATATTATATCCATTGACGATTTTAGTGTTGCGAAAATCGAGTGGATCGTTATTTTCGCGACAATAAATTGTGAAACACAAGTTCAATATTTTATTTTAATGCTCAACCGTTTAGTCAATAAGAGTATCCTTTTGTAATTGATATATATAACTTAAAGCAGCATATTGTTGCAATTTCAATTAGTAAGATCTAAAAATTTTTGAATTGACTGAAGAGAAATTTTTAGTAAATTCACCTGTTGCATTATTCTCTCTTAAACTTGGCATATGGGGTACATAGCCCTTAATATGATAGACAAAAGGGTGTAGCGTAAAAATTTCTCTTGAACGACTAGCGTCTATTCTTTTAGGAGCCATTGTATTCGAGAAAGCTTTTCCAGTACGATTCGTCGGTAGCTTCGAATCGGTAAAGCAGGTGAAAATCATTTTATTCAGTTTTAATTTGTTCATATGACTTTCAAAGACGATGGTACTATTACAAATTTATCGGATAATTCTCTTTTCAGCTTATACTTATACCTTGATTTTAATTTCTTTTCTTTCATTTTTCATTTCAGAAGAAGAAAAAATCGGCACTTTGGATACGCTGCTCAGCAATGCCTACTGCCGTTCGCAACGATTCCTATCGAAGCAAATGGCTCAACTTCGACCCGAACTGACGATGTCCATGTTTTCCGGTAAGTTTTCCAATTTTCCTTCAAATTGTAGAAATCCAATTTAAGTTAGTATAGCGTGTGTCTGACAGGTTACCAAAATTCGGCTAAATTTTCAATGAAATCGGATCAGATGTTAGACGTTGATATGCACATACAACTTTAAGTCATCGATATTTAAATTGAACTTTAAATTTACTAAGGGCCGGTTTCACAGTCTAAGTTTAAACCAAAAATTTTCGCTAAACTTAGGATCAAACGAATAATGCGTTTCACAGATGTTGTAAAACACAAGTTTGTTCTAATGATAGGATTAAGCTAAACGGTAGAATTTCTTCCGTTTATAGCTCGGATTATTTTTTTGACATTCAAGGGATTTTATCCTAATTAAAGTAGCCGTGATTGTCAATAATTCAAATTTTTAATATTATAACGAAATAAAATGACAGAAAAGGCAGAAAATACCAATGTAAAAAAGTTTAATTCATTTGAATTAGTTCACAATGATTACGAATTTCAGATTAGTTAATCATAGGATATTTATTTACCGTGAAATCGAGTCAAGTTTGAAGTGCAGTTTATTCTTAAGCTTAAGTTTAAGTTTAACTAAACTTCAGATCAAATTTCAACTGTGAAACCGGCCCTAAGAAATTTAAGAATTGTTCTAATCAGGTTTTTATTTACATCGTTTTGGGTCATATAATCATAAGAGTGTAGAATTTGAATTATCAACCACTAGATTAGTAGACTAGCAGATTTGCCACTTGGTTACAAAGAATTTAAAGTTTTTTTTTTTACAAACGCTTCAAAGCAAATCTTTGATTCACCGGGATTTTTAAAAAGATTTTGGTTTACCAGTTTTTGGTTTTGGCGACAAGTAAATTTCGAGAATGGGTTTGGGTGCCAGACTACCACCAGTTCACTCAGCTGTAAATGAATACCTGAGCTAAAATCGGGGTAATAATCACGGACGAGCTTGTGGCTGACCACTTCACCTTCTAGTATGCCGTTGGTCTTGGAATGAAATAACTTTAGCATTACTTCAAGCCCTTGACCCTATTTGGGCTGTCGCGCCTTTGATTATTATTTTTATTAGGATAGTACAATCGAAAAAAATCAAAATTAAAAAAGTGAACCCAAAATTTCGTTTTCTTATGAAGTAGAAATCCACCCCTTTCCTGGTAATAATGACGTATGTGAAGGTTTAAGGCGAATATATATTTCATGTACGGATGACGCTAGAAAGTTGAAATTGAGATTATACATAATGAAAATAAAAACTAGATTTAAAAAAACCGGAAAAAGGTTGAAACTTTGCTGTTGTTTGCCCATGCCACTGACCTGTAATACAATTGATAAGGGCGGACAAATAAATACCCCGCTGAAAGTTTAAGTTTAATCTAAGCAGGAGATAAAGTGAAGAAATCAAAAAAAGTTTGCTGTTACAGTATGACCTTACGATTCGTATGAACAAAATATTCTACGTTGTGACAGACCCTACATTGGGCGCCATCTTTCCTAGATTTTATAATACCTTTTATCACGGAGAACAATACAAATATTTTTAATGAAACAAGACTTGAGAGTTGGCTGTTTCGAATATCGTATTTAAAATGGTGTAATAGTTGAGAGAGCATTTCAGTTGATTTTCGTTTAGACACGAAATCCATCTTAATTTGTGATAGAAATTAGGGTTTTTCATTTATTTTTCACTACTGACTACGTTTCCCAATTAATTAAAAATTTCTTAATTTTTCGGAAGTTAGTTGAAAAAAATTTCTAACCGCTAGTTCCTTGTTTTTGCATCGATTTTCATGTTGATCATATAACCAAGATCTTAATGGTTGATATTTTGGCCATTAAACCATATTAAACATTAATAACGTACCGTATGTATAAGTCTACCAATGTGTATGGCCTATTGAAAAAAAAAAATCTATAAAATACTACGCCACATGTGGCATTAAGTTCCATTTTGTGGCGCTTATCAAACAGTTAAGCTTACAATATTTAAATAAACTCTTTCACACACGAAAAAATGTCTGCTTCTGTTAAAGGCAAGGAATGTCAACCTTTTTGAAAGAGGCTTTTTTTGGTTAAATGGTGTTAGCAATGAAAAGGATCTGATTTAATCCTATGATGTTTGTATCCCACAATTTTATTATACAATAGACCAGCATAGCTCGTTTTCTCTACTACCATATTCGCAAGTAGAAATGGTAGCGACCCTTTTCGGATAGCAAATCCTCTTGTATTTCAAAATGAAGGCGAAAAAATCAAAAAAACAAACTGTTAAGCCGAATCACGTAAATGGGATAAAAATTTTAACCTAAATCGGATTTGGGTATCAGGAAATTAAGCTGTGGTGAATTACGCCATACAATAATTACAGTTGTACTTTTACAATTAAGGCTCCATGATCTCGGTGTGAAAATTCTGTATTCTTTTTTGATTTTTCGTTCTTGAGAGGGGAAAAGTCAATTTAAATCGTTTTTCGTTCGTTTATTTTCGTTGTTCGCTGTTTCAGTCATGAATCGAATGGCTCCTGTGTTCATCGTCTTTACATGCGGGAATATGACGAAGGCAGAATCGGCGTGGAAACTACAACAGCATGAGTGGGGGAAGTATTATCGGTTTGGCCTTATGTTTTGTTGCTTCGTCTTTACCGTCGTGCAACACTCAATAGCGCAAATCCTGCTCTGGTTTCCTAGTCAGGGGAAGTACGAATAAGCCAAAAGAAAAATAAGGAAGAAAAATTTGGCGTGGACAACACGTCTGCATCGTTCGCTGTCTAGCAGCGAACTAACTTTGAATTTACAGAAAAAATAGTGTCATAGGTTTTCAAATTATTTCAAAGGCATAACTATTAAAAATCAATAATATATTCATTGATTTATCTTCTAGAAATACCATTTAATTATACTATCTATAATACTTTTCAATGAAATGCGGCCTTCTTATGTAATTCTTGCCATGAAAATCGTGAAAAATTGCTTCAGTTTGACTTCATATATTATTAACAAAAATTAAAATATCTTAAAATTTTTTTATACAAGTCCTTCTTTAAGGTTTTTTCTAGCATTATATTAAAGAAAATGACATGTTATTAATTCAAGAAATAGGAAATATCAGTTCAAAAAATTCGAATTTACGCATTTTAAAAAATGTTCAAGGGTTTTTGTTCTAATAGCACTTTTTCCAACTACAGTTTTGAATTTTTTCCTTATACAAGTCCTAGTTTACATACCAGCTAATAAAGTGGTGTAATTTTATTCCGTTTTTTTTGTTGCCATTAACGTGAAATATTGACAAGAAAACAGTCATAAATCATCAAAATCGCATTTAACGTGCACATGGAGCCTTAAGGATCCGTCGCAACCAAATGTTAAGATGTAAATTTTTCTTAATATATTTTTAAGAATCGTTTCGTTTTATGTTTGAATTAAGTGTGAAGAAGGGCGACAAAATTGAACAAAATTGATGTGTAGATTGGGTAATGTTTAACAGACAAGATGAACAAGTTGAAACTTATCATATCGTTTTGTTTATTGGTCTAATTGTTGCTATCTGAAAAAATATGAAGCTCTCTTGGAACATGTCTTGATTTAGTAAATATCACGTTTATGTCTAAAGTATGTCCTTAACATGCGTGACGGTAAAAACGTAGATGAGTGGCTTATGGGCTTGTCAATTCCTTCGAGGATGCTCTCACAATAAAAGACCTGATAAACCATGAAGTCATGGAACTGTTGACTGTTAAATCCACATGTGATGTGGAAGTTTAGTAATAGCTCTCTGGACCAAATTATTGCCCGGTTCTAGTTGAGTCGCAACATTTTATAACAAAAGCAATTAGTGAATCGTAAAGTACCCAATATATCGATATTCTGTGTCCTTTTGTCTACTGGTCTCTTTAAGTACTATCAAGCGGTTGAAAAGTGCATGTAAGCTAATACCGATCTGAAGGCTCTTCGAAGTAGAAAGAAGGAAATGTGAACAAATGTTGCTGAAACGAACCAATTTCGTTTCTTCTATATTTCAAACTAACTTATAAACAGATTGGAGAGTGACATTGGTCAAGTATTTAGTGCGTGGTTGACTAAATTTCGTCATATCTGTTAGGTACGATTGAATTTCATATATCTAATCAAAAACGAATTTCAAGATTTTTCGGTATTCAACACAACGGGTGTCAAAAGGATTTGAATCTTTTTCAAGGTTTCAAAAGGATTTGAATATTTTTCAAGAACTCCACCATATCTCAAGCCCGATAAGATATTAAATTAGTTTTTAATTTTAGCAACTGTTTTCTCTTACTATTGATTGTACTTCAATTGTTTTTATTTGAAAAGGAAAATTGGTTTATCTAGTGTATCATGTATCATCAAAAACCATTTTGGGGGAGCATTAGAAAACAAATAAGAAAAGTTATTAATTTCTTGTAATTTATAAAGGTGAGAAACGGTAATTACAAGGTAATGCTTTACATTTTTGAATAATGGCGGTTTTGGAGGTTGTGGCCTGCCCAGTATTTGATGGAAATTTAAGACTGACTAGATGTCTTAAGTTTTTTTTCAAATTTAATTCTTATTTTATTTTATGCACCTGCAGAGGTTCGCAGCGGTTTCAAGTAAAACACAATTATATTGTATTAAAAGTAATACAAATAACAATAAATTGTTTTATTCCATTCATTAATTACACTATTGGCAATGCGTCCCGATTTCATTTAATGCTTAACCGCTGCTATCAATGAAGGTAACAAAGACCGTCATCTCACTCTTATAGTAAAAAACTGGTCCTGTGTTTAACCTTCGCGACGATTGTATACCGCATGGGTTAAGTTGAGTAATTGCCGGATTTCATAGAAGGACCTGTACAAAATTCTTAAGTTGAGGGTTGGTGATGCTTTTAGGTTTAATAAAATATCCTGTTTAAGTGTATGGCTTTCCTGATGTGCAAAGCGTCTGGAAAGTTTGGTTTGTAGTGGTTTTTGACGCTGGAATATTGTCTGTGGCAGAAACCCAAAATCCTGTTCCGTAGACTCGGTGCATAGTAATGTCAAAGAAGTAACAACAATTCAGAGTCGTCGTTTGCTTAAGCTATTACGTTTTTGAGTGATCTTCGGCCCTTGATCATTTCCTGCAGTAGACATATGCAACTGTCTCCTCGGAATTAGAGAAATATATCACTGCTACTTATCATCTACTCAAAGAACACATGATGTCTAGGGTACGATGGTGATGCTGTACAAGTCCGCTGGATCTAGAAGTCTTTCTATTACTAGTTCTGAGTAGTGCTGCGATCATCCTATCGAAAACCGATCGTCACCTAATGTTATTGTTCCTCATTCTGGTTGAAGGCAATATTTGGCTTTAACTTCAAATCCTCGCTCAATCAATATGGATCGATGTCACAACCTGTTTCATCAATGTTTCGGAATCACCCAGTCCGCAGTTACTATTACATTATTAGCTGATGTTATTGTATCCAAAAGGACAATCCTTAAGTGTGAAGGTTTATTTGATTGTCCACCAACTTCCCTGAATGACGAAACTATTCAGATGCAAAGAATTTGCGTATTATGCAAAAATTGAAAATAATTTTAACCTAAACCGTTCAAGACTGTCCACTCATATCCTTTTTTCTCACCTGCTATTTACAGAAATAACACATCGATTTCAAACAGCGCGGGAAGAAGTTCGTGCACTCCTTTTACAGTGTTTGCTGCCATGGTTGGAAAACATGGAGCTCGTTGCGACAAGTGTACCTCCTGTAACTCCACTCTCATATATTATGGTAAATTTTTAAATTTCGTAGTTACCTTTGATTTTATACCTTTTCGTCCTTTAAGTATTTTCCGGATTCTGGTACGCGCGGACGTCGCGAAGGATCCGGTTCAACGGAAGCAACGGAAATGATTCTAAATAATCTATTCTACATCACTGCTAAGGTTTGTATAGGTTTGTGCTGAGAACCTTGTGAGGTTGTCGTACTTGGGATTCCACTAACTAAAAGTAGGAAAGACCGACTGTGACCGACTACTAACCCAAATTTTGTATATCTCATTCCATGAACTAATTTAACATCTCTCGATTACAGTTTGCCGACTCCCATCCGCGAGACATAGAAGAATTATGGGGAACGCTTTGTCAATTTTGGCCAAACAATTTGAAAGTAATTCTCCGATATTTGGTTATAATGTCCGGAATGGCGCCGAATGAACTGCTACCATACGTAAGTAAAACCTTATTTAAAATTAATTCACCACAAACTGATTGAATTCTATTCGCAATATGTCGAATGTTCTCATTTCAGTCAAAACGAGTAGCACTTTATTTGGCTCGAACATGTCCTAATCGCCTGCTGGACGAACTGATGACCGAATTGCAAACAGTTGAAACTTTGAATTGTTTAATTGAACGAACTGAAACGCCACCATTCTATCGGTTGACCAGCATGCGTAAAGCTTCAAGCCATTCCGACGGTAATTTATTGACCAGGAGTGTTAATAATTTTATTTTATAATTATGTTTGTGCTCTACTTAATTATTCAGGTCAAACGGCTGGCATTAATGACTCCCGAATTCAGGACTTAACAGTGGAAAAGGGAACTATTCATACCAAGAGACACAGTGGTGAGGATCCAATTAAGACCGGGTAAGGAATATTAAAGTTATTAAAGGTATTGATTTTAAGGACGTGCTCATGTCCGTGATCAGACTGCGTTTTCCCAATGCTTAAAAGTATTGCTTTTAAATTTGGTTACGCTTCTTTTTCATTGTGAAACCCTCTGTTTTAAATCACATTAATCAATTAACAGGACATGCAAATCGGACAGTGGTATAAGAGCATTTACATCAACCACTCGTCCTCCAAGAGGTAGTGATAAAATTCGGGCAGCATCTGGTCCTTCCGTGTTGCCACGACCGGAGGACATAATGGCAAATGATCCGGAGGTAAATATTCAGCTTTCGTCAGCCCAAGCAAATTGTATGTTCTCTTTCCACCCATTAGTTCTGCCAGGATGAAAACGTTGAATTACGTTCCGACCCACCAATGGCTCCACACCCACTTCCTATGCCCGAATATGGAGGCTACTTTGCACCACTAACTGAATTTTTGCCGGACGTTAGTCTACCAATTAGTGGATTCCATAGGTAAAAACTTTTCTCTGAAATTTTATTATCTTAGAAATTCTCTGAAACTTTTATTTTTCGTTCAGATGTAATGTTGCTGTCATGCTACTGGCCGACATCATTGTTGATGGGATTCCCGGTCTGGACTGGACGCTACATGTCCCGCTTATGCTGCATATTTTATTCCTCGGACTTGACCATACCAGACCAACTGTTCGCGAACATTGTAAACAACTTTGTCTGAATTTACTGGTATGGTTTCGTAGTAGCGTATGGCGATATGGGATTAAAATTTTTTCTGATTTTAGATTGTACTAGCAGAGCACAATGATCATTTGACGGTCGCTAGGATTCTACTCAACAGTGAAACAACTAAACTTGCATTGGGTTTAACGGTTCCGTCGTTGCCTGTGGTCATGAATAATTTTACAGGTTTGTAGAATTTTAATAATTTTTTAAAGGTTTTACTTTAATGGAAGCTATTTAATTAGAACCAAACACGGAGTTTGATAGTTATTTATTCGGACCGTCTTCCACTGTGATTGCTCCCTTGCAATCGTTAACTGGAATCGTACCACTGAATCCTAATACTTCGGAAAATAGCGAAGTTCCGCTGATAGTAACAGAAGAGAATTCGCCGCCACAGCCTGGTCCTACGATGCAAATTGCGCACGTTATCAAGAGTCTTATTCAATTTTTATCGCAAGAGGTTTCACAGCCACTCTGGAATTATGAAGACATCACAGCGAAAGGTAAAACACAATAGAAAAAAAATCCACCTAATTTATTTTAACACAAAAATTGTGATTTAGTTTGGTCCATTAAGTCTGCCGATCAATTATCCTGCTTCCTGAAGCATATGGTCAAAGTATTTTCGGACAGCTATCAACATGCACGAATCTCAGAACGCTGGGCTCAAACAGCTCTTCAACTAGGCTTGAGTTGTTCATCGCGACATTATGCAGGCCGTTGCTTGCAAATATTCCGAGCCCTGAATGTTCCAATCAATTCTCGAATGCTTTCCGATATTCTCTCTAGACTCGTAGAAACTGTTGCTGAGCAAGGTGAAGATATGCAAGGCTACGTAACCGAATTGCTTTTGACTCTTGAAGCTGCTGTCGATAGCTTAGATTCAGATTTTCGACCGTTAGACGTTATGAAGGACATTTTCAAGAGTACACCGAATTTAAATAATAAGGACGGAACCGGTTCGGTTGCACAGGGAAAGAAATCACCATCGGGTGCAACGCCACAATCGCCAAGCTTTACAGCACCTGGAAGTGGACATGCACGCAGCACTAGCTATTCGGTGTCGTATTGTACGCGAAAAGCTACAAACTCGCCGAGCGATAAACAAGGTGACAAGAATCAATTTATTTTCCTTTTTGTTTTATTTGAATGAATTTATTGCAGTTGAGCTACGCAATAGGAGTTCTGTCCTGGATATGGAACGAAAGTTTGGTTCCGCTCTTTCGAGATCACGAAGTGCACAAAGCTTGAAATTGTTGGGAGACACTGCGTCACAGGTAAGCCACCGGTTTGATGTATTTTGGATTGTAAATTTTATTAGTTGTTTATAAAGTTCAACGTTAAGTTGGAGGATTCCAGAGACTGCGAGCTCCAATTAGTAGCAATTTGTTTTCTGCTTCTTATCGTCGACTAATCGACTGTACAAAAAGTTTCCAAAATGCGGCTGTAAATTTTACTTCTTCTTCACAAAGAAATGTAAAACTTGATCTAATTTTCAACTGAATTCCTTTACAGGATGATAAAATGACAATATTAGCTCAACTGTTTTGGCTTGCCGTATCTTTACTCGAAAGTGACTACGAACATGAATTCCTGCTTGCATTACGGCTTCTAACGCGCGTCCTACATCGCTTACCATTGGATCGTCCCGACGCACGTGATAAAGTCGAAAAGCTTCAGCAACAATTGAAATGGGCGAGTTATCCGGGTGTACATTCTCTACTGCTAAAAGTTCAGTCCGATATAAATAATTGCTCGTATTAAATTGCTTATTAATTATACGTGTGATTTTCAGGGCTGCACCTATCTAACGACGTACGAACCAACTATTACATTACTGGCGCAATTTTCGCCGTTGTTGAGTCTTCCAGTTTGCGATCCGACACAGAGCTGTGCGTTCCCAATGAATGTAATTGCCCTGCTGCCATACATGTTGCTGCATTACGAAGACGCAAATGAAGTTTGCATTCGAAGTGCCGAGAATATTGCACAAGTTTCGTCGGAATTGGGTGCAAAACTTGAGAACTTGGGCACAGTGATGACACTATACAGCCGTAAGACTTTCTGCAAGGAATCATTTCAGTGGACTAAATGCGTCGTTAAATATCTGTACGACACATACGCTCATATGGGGCTTCATATGCTGGCTTTCTTGGTCGAAGTTTTGGAAAAGGGTCCACAACAGGTTCAAGTGCCCGTTCTTAACGTGATACATTGCATGCTGCACTATGTTGACTTATCATCGCCTCAAGCACAAACTATAAACAGTGACCTATTACGAGTTATCGGAAAATACTTGGACGTATGTTTGATCGCCACAATTTAACATACATGGAATGTTTTATGATGGCTAATTTTATTTTATTTCCAGACTCTAAACTGGCGCGAGGCATTGAAAATTCTGAAATTGATTGTAACACGAAGCTCAAGTTTACAAGTTGTTCCGCCAACTGATGTGCCAATCACGTTCAATTTTCACGGAAACTTTTCGGATTCGGAAGTTTTTAAGAAGGAGTTGGCCGGACGAACCATGGAATTTACATTTGATGTTTCTCAAACGCCACTTATCGGTCGACGTATCCTTCTGAAATCCGACACGGATATTGTTCCAATTAGTTTACAAACTAGGAACGGACAATCGTCATCACACAATCCACACACCGGAACACCAAATTCACCACGACGTAGTGCTAGCTTGTCGCCAGCTGATACGGTTCCATTGAGCGGTTGGAAACGTCCGTGGATGTCACAAGGACGGGTTCGTGAATGCTTAGTGAATCTTTTGACAACGTGCGGCCAACGTGTCGGTCTGCCTAAGAGTCCATCGGTAAGTGTTTATAATTTACGAAAATTGAATATACTAATTTGGGCATGAGCTGGAAGTTTAACCCCTTGCTATGCTCCTTTTTCGGCAATGTTAACCCCTTTATAAAATTCTTCTTCATAACAAAACTACAGCAAATATTAAATGCATGCATGCCCTTAATTCGTTTCTATAATTATTATTATAATTCCTCAAAAAATTTTAGCATTTTCTAATTTGTTTTTATTGTCTGCTTTAATCTCGATTCTAATTCAAAAGGATGATTACATAAATAACTCAATTTGCTCCAAGGTAACGAATATAAAATTTAACAACTGTTGGCTTTTACTTTGTGTTTTTACCAATGAAATTGCACCTTTTGTCGAGTGTGTCGTTTTAATAAAAAGAATTCCGTTTGATGGTGAAGTTTGCTAACAAAATCTCAGACTAATTTGTTTTGTGTTCGTACAACTGAAGAACTACTATTAATTGGGACGTATAATTGAATGGGTTTAAAAAATTCGTGTATTGTTGATTTTTAACGAAAGTTGAAAACTTTCTCTTCTTGAAATTGTATAGTTTTCTCGGGAAAAGTTTTGAAGGTACAAAGTAAATGAATTTTAATTTTACTTTGAGTAGTTGGAAAAGCTATGGACTTCTGTTAAAATAAAACAATTTTTTTTGTCGCACAATAATAATTTTGTAGTAAAGTCGGCACGGTATATATATTATTATTATTTTAAGTTTATAGATTAGTTTCACAGTTAGTAAGCACGTAAGGTTACCTTTCTTATATCAGTATCTTGACCTGGTGTGACATGGTTTATTTTCATCTTGATTTAGTCATTGGTGTTACATGGTTTATTTTCATCTTTATTTAGTCATTGGTAACCTAGTGGCAAAGTCTACTTATTTCAGACCAGTAGAAAAGCAGCAACATTACCAGAATACAGCTCTATTACTATCCTTCAATTTGCGGGTATATCTTTCTGTCTTTGTCAATTGCATTTCTTAAATGCACATAATGCTAATGCTATAATTGCTGAGTAGAGCTCCAGGAGTGATCTTAGTGTATCCCCTTTGATTTCCACCTTTCATAATAATTATCGAAACCACTTTTCCAAAATTTAGTTGCTGTTTTAGGCAGGCCGACTTGCAATTAAGTACTGATCGCGGTTCCTAATTTCTGCAAAGCTGTGGTGGCTCTTCAAGCCAGCTCTAAAACTAATCTGTGCTTTGGGTAGTAACAAAATTATTTCAGTGTTTCTATAAGTATCTTGGTTTAATACGAAAGGCAACAATTAAATTTTTTTGTCGTACTTTATTTTTCGATATAGTCCTCGCACAAATCTTTTCCTGACGTGGTTTCCTTCAAGGTGCTTGAGCTGTTCTTGGACGTCCGGATGTCCTACAGTTTGTCCAGCAAGAGGGTATTTAGTTTCGGAACTCCAAAGAAGCTAAATCGGGAGAATAGGCTGGTGGTGCGTCTTCGATGCTTGCCAGGGCACACATTTGGGATACCACTCTTCATTTGATCTTTTTTTGGCTCTTAAAGTTAATATTTTTTTCGCCAAAGTAAGTTCTCCCTATTATTCGTTGTCTGATTCTGTATCGTCTAACGACTAGGCTTGCCTATTTTAGTTCACCGTAGTGAGCGTAAGCTTGAGTAATTTCTGATCATTTCCCGATCCCTCGCGAACTAGTTCGTTCTTTTAGTTCATAGTTCATTACTTCAGGGGAGTTCAGCGATAAGTAGTTGTAGTTTGAAGACAGTAGATCTGGTAGAAGATGATGCTCAAAAAAGGTCAGTAGATCAAGTAGAAGATGGGCAAGAAAAAGGTCAGTACTAGATCAACATGATGAGTAAAAAAAAACTGGAACCAGGAGCGGGTCTGACTGCGAACTAGTTTGTTAATTTCAGTTATGGGAACGCTCTTCTGAACTAGTTCGTTCGCGAACTTATATAAGCCTACTTACAACCGAAAAGGAGTTGCATTTTCTTTCGCGTCTCTACAAATCAGAACTGCTGCAATTTAAGTCGCCTTGAACTTGAAAGTTCCGCCATAGTCGGTCCCAAGTCTGATTGAGAAAGGTGAAGATAACATGGAGTTAACCTGAATGGCCAGTAACACCTGTGCGTCTCAGGAAGTAGGCAAAGAGTATTACATTGTTGGACTCGCAGCATAGCTGCACCTTGATCAAAAAGTTCCCGGAATTTATTGAGAAAATTAAAAATACAAGTTTATTCATCTAAATCTATATTGTCCCCTTCAAAGTAATCCCCATCGACTGCAACACACTTATGCCAGCGCCTGATCCAATCCTCGAAACATTTTTTATATTCGGTTTTCGGTATGACCATCAGTGCTCCCTGCGATTTTTCCATTACTTCCTCTCGGCTGCTGAAACGCGTTCCCCGTAGTGTTTTTTTTAACTCGATTGAACAGAAAGAAGTCACTGGGAGCCAAATCAGGTTAATTCGGTGGCTGTTGGATGGTATTTGTTGCTTTTTTCGTCAAAAAATTACGAATAATGATGGCACTGTGCGACGGTGCGTTATCTTGGTGCAAGTTTTCTGCCCACAATTCTGGTCTCTTTCGGCGAATTGCTTCACGCAAACGTCTCATAAAATAAAAATAAAAATAATACTCTTTGCTTACTGTCTAGCCTTCTGGCAAAAATTCCATTGTAATCCATGAAAACCGTGAGCATTGCCTTCTTTTTTGACTGAAAACGACGGTTTTTTTTTTTGGTCTCGGCTCATTTGGTGAATCGTTGCCGAAACACTTTTCCAACACTTCCAACGTTCGCGCACCATTAAATCCGTTTTTTACGCAAAATTTAATACAAGTTCGTTGCAAATTTAAATCCATTTCTAAAATTGTAAAAAATCGCCAACACACACAGAGATAGATGTACTCTTGGCTACGTAACTTTTGCAAATGTCAAGCCATGACGCTAAGATTTAGAGGGAATGTCAACAACAGATGTACCAACTTAACAAAAAAAAAAACAGAACTCAAATCAGAACAATAAAAGCGCCACACGGTGGTTATTCCGGGAATTTGATCAAGGTGGTATGTCATAGTTAGCTGAAAACGCCTACTCTTTTTCTACCGGCGTGTAATAATGAAGTAGGACTGGCCCGCCCAGTCGGGGGTTGGGCGACCCCACCGGAAAAAAAAGACAACTGTCCCGAAACCGTTTGGGCTGTCGCGCCTTTAATAATGATGTTGAACTTGAAGAATAATCCTTCTGTAGTATAAACTTATCCTTTCAGATACTACCTACTTACCAGGTGGTTAATGTTAAGTTAGTTTTTGTTGTGCGAGAATATATTTTTTATATTCTCCCCGTCATGTAGATTTTATGGAAAATAAACCGGAGCTCTCCTGTTTTACGTTGATGAATTGTATCTGTAGTATGTCGTGTCTGTGCGTGTCCTTGAAATTTATCGCTATTATTATGTTTTAACATTTCTTTTAATTTGCAGATAAAACACAAAATTTCACATAAAACTCCTAATAAAAAACCTAAATAATATTTTTGCATGGTCACAATTATTGCATGAACTAATTTGTTTCTAGTCGTTTTGCATGTCTCCTTTCTCAGGATCGGTGCACACTAGTCACACTGTAAGCTTTCCGAATAATTCATGGACAAATTAGCACAATTTCGAATCGCATGCACTAATCCGAAAAATTTTACAATAGGTTATCTTCAGTCAATCGTCGGATCTAATGGAGCGCCAATCATCGGCAGCATCGAGTACCGAGGAAACATCAGGACCGCAAGGCGATCTAAGCGGTGGATCACGTCGTGACGATGGACAACCGGATTTCGGTGTTTTCAAAGACTTCGATTTTCTGGAATACGAAAGCGAAAGTATTGAAGGTGAATCGACCGATAATTTCAATTGGGGCGTAAGACGACGACCTCTCTCAGAGGGTGGTGATAGCGAACCGCTTACCGGTTCGAAAGGACACTCAACACTGGACGAAAGTTTGAGCGAAAAAACGCCAATTTTAAGTAAACGAAAACGGCATACAGCCGATGATTCCTCGGACGAGGAAATCGAATCCGAATCTCCAATCGATGAAGATCATCGTCAATCATTCTCGAAATCGCCATTCTTGGTCGGGCCACCTACATCTCTAAGCTTACGCGAGCGTCGTCATCGTCGAGATTCGGTATCGCGAAGTGACACGAGCGGATCAAGTGCCGGTGATTTAGGCGATATTACGCCGTGTAATGCGTCTCCACATCTACCCGGTCTCAGTTCGTTTCGCGCACCGATTCGCGACGAGGGTGAAGAAAATTGGCGTAAACAGCTGCAATTACTTTTGGCTAATCAGCCATCGGCGCACGCTCCGGACTTACTATATCAGTTGCATCGTCTCATCAAGGAGTTGAGCTTGAAATCGATCGCGATTTCGAAAGAATCTCGTAAATACTTTTCGGGAATCGGCTCACAACTAGGCAATCGAATTTCCATTTTGGCTGAGTTACTATCGTCGCGATCTGATCCTCCAAGAGTTTGGTATAATCAGGCGCAGCCGACAACTCCGCGTCTTTTTGAAACGCTAAGATTCAACGTTCTGGAAGTTCAGGAACACTTGGAAACATTTTTCGATCGCAAGGATAATGTCCTTGAGGTAACTTGGTTTTGATTCTTATTCTTATGTCCATTTATCGAATGCTTCCATTATGTAGTGCTTGGACTCGGTGAAGACATCTTGCAAATTGTCTTTGTTCAGTGATGTCGATTCCACGCACGATGGTACCAGTTCCGGCGGTTTTATAGTATTCGATCCAGCCACAGCAGAGATTCTTTTAGACTTGGGCAGAGCACTTTACAAACTGATGTTTCAACTTTTGCTTCTCATCGAATCGAATCATAAAATTGCAATGAGCGTTGTGAACAATTTAAAGCAAAATGAAAAGGTTTTTGCCATATGAAATCAGCGCGAACCTCTAGTTTCCTAATATTTTATATTTTTCTAGCTACTAGATATGTCCGACTCGTATATCGCCGTACGTGGCGCTTTACTACGCTGCATTGACGATGCCGAAATGGAATCCCTGGATACATCGACTTCGACAGAAGGTGAACATACTCCGACCCCATCACCCGGACTACCATTGAGCAATGCCGAGTTTGAGAACATGTTGTTCGATTTGGTCGACAGTCAAAAGTGGTCGGCTGCTATTACTCATGTCCGACAGTTCAAACGAATGTCACAACTTTCTGGATCCAGTTTCAATTTGACCATCCTGGGTAGTGGAATGATGTCGTTAACTGGAAGCTACGACAGCCGTTCAAACGACGAACTAAACACTATTTTGAACATTTATTCGCAAAGACTGATCAAAGATAAAAATGGTGAGTTGTAATCAATCGCAATAATATTGTATAAGAAATAATGATTTTTGTTTTTTCTTAGACGGATTTGTCATGTCTAAATCCGAACAAGAACTGGGCGACGTTTACAATGTCCTAAGCGAGAACTTGTATCACGTGTCGAATGCTTTACATGCAATGGAAATTAATATGAAAAGCTATTCGGGTCTTCAATTGACTGCCGCCAATAAGGAAGGGAGCGATATCGTAACAAATTTGTAGACATTAGTTAAGTATAAGGAAACTAGTAGAGAATTTGCACAACTCTGTCATGTTGTACTGTTAGGCAGGAATAGTTTTTAACGTATTTTTAAATGAAATGCAATATGCATAAAATTTTGTCATTGATGTCATTAATCATTTAGTAAAAATATTTGAATAAAGAAAACCGAGTTTTAGACAACTTTCAATTACGTATTTGATTTTTCCTTTAAGTTGATCTTCTTGAGAAGCCCCAGATTTACAGTTTCTTGCGTATTGAATACAAATAACATCAGATTGTAGCGGCGCTTTTTTTCAATTTTACAGAGAAGGTTCAAAAGTATTGAATATCGGACAATGAACATAAAAATGTTTACCAACTCAACTCAATTAATAACACATACTATGAACGATAGCAGCACCTATCTACAATCAATGCAAAAGGTATAATATGTAAAAGGGTTCCTGAGATATGGAGTATAATTTCAACGGTATACCTCGTCGTAACACTACGCCATTAAAAAAATTCAAATCATTTAACCTCTTTTACACAGAACTGTGTCTTAACAACATTGAAGGAGGCGCTAGGCTCAACTTTTCCTCCGAGGCTCGTAGTTACAAGACATGGAAGATATTTAACATTTTGTTCCTAGGCACTGGAGCTTCCTGTGACTACCCAGTAACCCATACATTAAGCCAAACCACTTCTATGCATTCATAATACTAAATTTCAACTTAAGAATTTTGTAGTTTTAGAATTTTCTAGACTTTTTTTTGAAGAATTTTCTAAACCTTTTAGACGGAAAATTTTAGTTTCTAGATCTCAACAACCGTTTTTGCTAGAAAGTTGAAACTTGGAGTATATATAAAACTTTGATAGTGGATTTGCAAATTGTTTATATGTGCAAGGAAGAGGAAGAAAAAGATATTAAATTGTGCATATGAACAATTTCTCTGTCATCTCCTTACTGTCTTACAAGTGGATTTAAATGTCCGTTAAATTTCCAAGTGAGTGCATGTTTTTGGTTATTAAGGCCCCATGAGTCCGGTACGAACACTTTTTGTCCATGTTTGATTTTTCTTTCTTGAGAGGATTTTAATCGATTGAAATCGTTCGTGTAATTAATACGCCTGCATCGTTCGCTGACTATCAGCGAGCTAATTTTGATTTTACAGAAAAAAATAGTATTCTATGTTTTCAAATTATTTGAAAGGCATAACTATTAAAAATCAATAATTTCTTCATTGATTTATCTTCTAGAAATAGCAATTAATTTTACTACCTATGATACTTTTCAATGAAATGCGGTTTTCTTATGTAATTCTTGCCATGAAAATCGTGAAAAATTGCTTCAGTTTGACTTCATATATTATTAACAAAAATGAAAATTTTTTAAAATATGATTTATAGAAGACCTTCTTTAAGATTTTTTCTAACATTATATTAATAAAAATTAAAATGTAGATCTACTAGGCAATTAATTTCGGTAAAAAAATGGTTGTCAAAAATTAATCAGCGAAAATGGAATGCATTTATTTTCACGAATTTCGTCATATCTCTTAGGTCTTCTCAGTTTATCCACGTATGTCTAACATCTTATAATTTATAGTTTAGAGAACAGATAATTCAAAATCTTAACAGCTAAATTAAACCTAGTTAGCACAGCAAAGCAAAACATTTATGACAATTTTAGTTACATAAATTCAAGGAAAAATGTTTTCAAAAAACCTTGTGTAGTGGCCTTAAACCTAACTTACTAACTAACTTAAATTAAAGAGAAATCAAAAAAAAAAAAAATAGTAAAAAGGAAAATTAAAACTTAATAACGATATTTGACTCCAGAACATGCCCAGTAGAGGGATAATATAGGAGTGCTAACAATAGTGGGTTATCAACTAGTTCTCAAATATTGAAGTAAATTTTTACTTTATTTTTATTTTTATTTTATTTTATTTTATTTTTATTTTCATTTTATTTTTATTTTTTATTTTCGTCACATCTACTAGATCTTCCCAAATATTGAATTTATTTTTATTCTACGGATTCTTCATATGAATACCTAAAAAGTGTTTTCAAGATTTTTTGAAATTCGACCCCTAAGGGGATGTAAAGTAATTGTATACTTTTTCATGAATTCTGCCATATCTCTCAGGTCATAATCTTATCATAATTATATCGAATATCTTTTTTTTCCACGGGCTTGTTTAATAATCACCCATTGCTTACTTGTAAGTAACGAGGATTTAATTTTATAATGGTATATATTTGGGCAGCTCTTGAAATCATAAATTTAAGCTAGTATAGTTCTCTACTTAATTGTGATAAGATTTCAGAAGAATATTTTATATATTGAACAGTAATGTTGGGATATATTATAATAAAATTGTTAATACATATTTTTATAAGCAAAAGCAGGTAGGTACAAGTTTTAAATATTTTTATGCAATATCAATTTTATAAAACTGGAAGTAAACTTATAATATTTCAAGAAACGGTTATTACATTTTTGAAAAATGCAATTATGGCTGGTATATTAATTAGGTAAGTTTTGTTTATGAACCGATTGCGGTTTTTCCTTGAATTTACGCTGTCCTTATAAAATGGGGTGGTTAAAAATGCATTTAAAAATGTAAGATCTTATAGTATTTATTTTTTATTTCCTAGGTTTGACGATGCAATTCACTCTTATCGCGGGTTTCTCTTTTACCTCATTGTGATGTTAAGCTACAAATTAATTATGTTCTGTTCGATAATTGTGCACTCTCATTTCAAGTCCATTGGATGTTGGATCATATTGGGCTAGAAGTGCGTTAGCTTGGCGGCTATTTCTCTGGCTTATGTTTAGCATGACTAACTTTCCTGTGTTAGCTGCTAGCTTTGGCTCTATCAGAGCGATTTTGCTGCAGCTGCTATATCGAAACGTTATTTCAGCTTCAGTTTCTCGTTGCTATCGTTTTGCTTATCGTACTGTTCCCAAAGCTCCAATCGCTCACACTATTACTGCGAAAATAAAGTAGCAGTCTAGCCGCGTGTGAACCGTGTAGGTGTAGGCATCAAAAGTCCGGTTAATCAGCTAATAGGTGCGTCTTTCTTCATTAGCTTGGTGTATACGCTGTATTTATTAATTATAAATTTTGTTAAACAGAAATTTCCGAGTGCTTTTCTTGATTCCGAAATAAGGTGAAACATGTCCGAGTCAATTGAATTCTCTCGATTGCCAAAGAACGTGGTGCCGGCTCACTATAGCATCGAAATAAAACCGAATCTTGAGGAGTTCGTTTTCGTCGGGAAAGTTGCCATAAAAGTTCAGGTGAGAGCAATCAACTTGTTTTCGAACTTTTTGATCAGTCTTGTTTCTTTTGCCTTTCTTACTACATATGTTGTGACTATGGTGACTGACTTAGTGACGAACACTTGATAGCTATTAATTTTTCGCTTATCAAGACATATTAAATAACTTTGAAACTAAGCGTTTCAAGTTTCAAGTATTTCGTTAATGTAATTTTATTTAACAATTTTATAGTCTGAGACATGAGTTTTTCTTCCCACGATATCGCGATGAGATACGTTGAAATTGAAAAAAAAAATGTGTATTGCATTCTAGAAGATGATCATCTCACAGGAAATCACATCAGCTCGTATTGTACAAGGTGTCTAAGGAATTTTTTTAGTTGACGGCCAAAACAGTTACAGTAGAATCCAATTTTAAAAACCAAAACCCAGTTCAATTGAACTAATTTCTTCCTCGTTCCTATAACTTTTCCATAACCCGTAAGAAATGTGAAGTTTTTGTTCGTTTATAACGAACCGTTTTCGTCGTTCCCTTCGTTATAACCTGACTTTAGAATAATTGAACAGGGCTCCGAGTTTAATCAAATCTAAACCAATTCAATTTCACATACGGTACCTACATTAGTTATGCGTTCCTATTACTAAATGGTAAAGTTGGATGATGGATGGTAGACACGAGGATAGTGGATGAAAGATGGAGGATGGGGGATGGTGGATAGAGGATGGAGGATCGAAAATAGAGGATGGTGGATGGTAGATAGGGGATGGTAGATATAGAATGTTAGGAGATGGATAGAGGATGATGGATAAATGAAGGATGGTCGATAGAGGATGAAGGATGGTGGATAGAGGATGAGTGACAGAGGATGGATGCTGGAAGTTGATGGATGGAGGATAGAGGATTGCAGATGAAGAATGGTAGATGGTGGATGCGTAATGGATGGAGGATAATGGATAGAGGATGGAGGATGAAAGCTGATGGATAAAGGATGGAGCACGGAACATTGATGATGGAGTGTAGAGGATGTGGGATGGTGGATGGAGGATGGAAGATAGATGATGGTGGATAGGGGATGGTGGATGGAAGATGGTGGACGAAGGATGGTGAATGGTAGTTAGAAGATGGGAGATGGATGATGAAGGATGGAGGGGGTGGATGGAGGATTGTGAATAGAGGATGGAGTAACAGAAGCAATCGGAGAAAATTGAGCAATGGGAGTAACAGAAGTATCGGAAGAAACAGGAGCAACGGGAGAATCAGGAACAATGGATATACGGGAGCAATTGGAGAAATAGGACCAATAGATCAACCAGGAAAAACGGGAAAGACGGGAGTAACAGGAGTGATGAAATAACGTAAGCGTAGTCTCGGTACGTGGCTAGTAGTTCATAAATATGTACTGAAATACTTTCGCAACTCGATTAAAATTTTAGAAAGTACAATTTTAAATAAATACACAATGATTCGGAGTCAAAGGACTTATTCAGCGTCTATGCGGTACAAAATCGCAAGGCTATTGATTGATTCTAGCTTCCAACTTCTTATATCATTTTTTCTCAACAATCGCTTTGTTTTAGAACATTGAAACGCATATTCCAACTTCCTAGTATAAAGCATTGTTTAGATATGTATATAAATTCCCAATTTCGCTACATATTCTATAGATACCTCCTTTCCCTGTAAGCATCATCCGCTAAAATTGCTAATATTAATCCATTTATTCGACTTACAAGGGAAACATCCGAATCATCTCATCTTATAGTCTTAAGAACATTATGTGCAAATTTTATATTGAAATTCCAATAAATGTGAATGTTGAAAGTTATGGTCAATTAACCGGAATGGACCCTTTTGTGAATTCTCTATAGAGCGCCATTCAAACGCAATTATCTCGAAACATAGGTGGGTGCTATTCAAAGGTTCCCAAAATCTTCGGAAAACTGCTGAACCGATTGCTTCCCAAATTTCACACATTATTTTTGGATAGCTAAATTAAATAGACCTTCTTGAGATGAAAAAATGTAGGTGAAATGAAATTCGAATTTAAATACTATATTAATAAAAAATAATAATGTAAGATTACAAATAAATCAGGATTTAATACAAATTTATCGAAGAAGGGAATGTTACATTAACCATTCAGAAGGTTTGAAGTTAAGATCCCGGCTTACAAACGTTTCAAATGGGTTGTTTCCATATAAAGTGCAAGTTTCAACTTCCTAGTGCAAGCAGTTCCTTAGATCTAGAAGCCAAATTTTCGGGTCGCTCACAAATCTTCTTAATAAAATATAAAATAAATCAAAAACATATATACTAAATTAAAATCTAAAATTATATAAAAAAAGCTAAACTAATTTTAGGCGTTGTTTGAGATGTGGTTAAAATCGGCGAGTAACTGATTTTTTTTTTAAATGTAATTTAAGCAGTAGCATGCAGTGTTTTCGATCGAGAGGTTAACTATGTGCAATGTTTACCTGTGATTTTAAAAATTGACACATTTTAATGCTACACGTATATACTCAAATTAGATTCACTCTTAATAATGATTCGATTTTAACTAATCAGGATGGCAGCTTTTGAAGCAAATCAGGCTTACATGAGCACGAACCTTGGAATTACTGAAACTTAAAAATATTAATAAAATAAACTTTTCCCCACTCATCTTCACCACTAGTATTTTTCTGTAATTCCTTTAATCCTAAATACTTTCGAAATAATTACATTTAAATACCAGGTTTGAAGTTGCTAGTATAAACCGTTACTGAGATTCAAAAAATTAAACTTATTAATCTCCACAACTAAAGGTTTTATAAATTTAAATTAAAAAACTTAAAATTTCTTTTATCATTATTTCAATTTTTTTTCAAAGTTTCAGTTATAACACATTTTTTATGTTTTGAAAAACTTTGTCTTAAAATTAAATGTATCTCGATACTTTCAGATAAAAGATGCAGTTGAGAAAATTCATCTACACGCTTTGGATCTTAAAATTAAGAGTGCAACTCTCGACGAAGGTGACGGAATATTAATGATTCCGAAGGATATTAAACTTGACACGGATGAAGAAACGCTAACACTGAGTTTTGAAAAGAGTCTGAAGGTCGGCGAAGGAAAACTAGTGATTGAATTCAGTGGCGAAATCAATGACAATATGAAGGGTTTTTACAGGAGTAAGTACACGACCGCATCGGGTGAAGATCGATATGCTGCCGTAACACAATTCTGTCCAACGGACACTCGAAGATGTTTTCCTTGCTGGGATGAGCCAGCGATTAAGGCAACCTTCGATGTAACCTTGATTGTTCCGGAGGATCGAAAAGCGTTGTCCAATATGCCCGAGAAGAGTAGATCTAAAAGTAGCGATGGACTTCAAGAAGTTCAGTTCGAGACCTCACCAATTATGTCCACCTATTTGGTAGCATTTGTTGTCGGCGAGTATGACTATGTGGAAGGAATATCGGCCGATGAAGTTCTTGTTCGAGTCTACACCCCGATAGGGAAGAAAGCGCAGGGTGAGTTCGCTTTGGACGTAGCCAAGAAAGCCTTGCCGTTCTATAAAAACTACTTTGGTATTGCCTATCCCTTGCCGAAAATCGATCTGATTGCAATTGCTGATTTTCCTGCGGGAGCAATGGAAAATTGGGGCTTGGTAACGTATCGCGAAAAGTGTCTTCTCGTTGACTTGGAAAATACTGCACTCCTTCAGAAGCAGGCAATTGCTTTGACTGTAACGCACGAGATTGCCCACCAATGGTTTGGAAATTTGGTCACAATGGAATGGTGGACTCACATCTGGCTGAACGAAGGCTACGCTTCTTTCGTAGAGTTTCTTTGCGTCGATCACATATTCCCGGACTACGATATTTGGACGCAATTCGCAACGGACGTTTACACATGTGCCTTAGATCTCGATGCACTTCAAAATTCGCATCCCATCGAGATTGATATCAATCATCCGTCCGAAGTTAATGAAATATTCGATGCGATCAGTTACAAGAAGGGTGCAAGTATCATCAGAATGCTTCACAACTATATTGGGGATGATTGTTTCCGCAAAGGAATGAACACTTATTTGACTAGACATCAGTATAAAAACGCTAGTACCGAGGATCTTTGGGCAGCACTCGAAGAAGCTAGTAAGAAACCAATTGGTGAAATAATGTCGACGTGGACAAAACAAATGGGCTTCCCCGTTTTGAACGTTCGGTCGAAGCAAAACGGATCACAAAGGGTTCTCACGTTAAGTCAATCGAAGTTTTCGGTCGGTTCCGTAATAGTGAAGGAAAATTATTTTTGGATGATCACAGTAGCGGTGTCCACTGCTCAAGCGCCTAACGAAATTGCCCAAACTTATCTAATGGACAAAGAGACCATGGACATTGTTTTAGATAATATTTCGGAAACCGATTGGATAAAAGTGAATCCGGGAAATGTCGGCTATTTTCGAACTAAGTACAGTCCAGATATCTTGCAAGGATTTATTCCGGCCATAAAGGATCAGTCTCTTCCGGCTCTCGATCGCCTAAGTCTTTTAGATGATCTGTTTGCGATGGTACAAGCTGGGAAATCGTCGTCAGATGAAGTACGATAAGATATTAATAGAAAATTGATTTTCATTTTTCATTTTTAAAGGTCCTATCATTTATCGATGCCTACCGCAATGAGACTAACTATACGGTGTGGTCATCGATATCGTATTGTATGGCCAAATTACAAATGCTGTTCGCAACAACCGATATTGCCGATCGGTTTGATGAATTCGCGATTCGTCTATTCACCCCGATTTCGGAACAATTGGGCTGGACTACTAAAGCGAAAGAAAGTCATATGGATGCGTTACTTCGAGGACTTATACTGAATCGTTTAGTTTCATTCAATTGCACGAAAACAATTGCAGAAGCGAAGAAGCGGTGAGTCGAACTTTTCTAACCAATATACTGAACCTTGTTACCTTATCCTGGAGCTGTACGAGAAAAACTGTGACCAGAAACGCTCAGATTGCCATGGTGCAATGTAATCACAACCAACCATATATAGGTCTATGTGCTAGCTATCTCTGCCAATAGTTACCCACCTAGCCTAACCTACCTTATCGAAAGATATAGGAACCCATTTTTAAATTAACTTAAAGACCAAAAAAATCACCACTTAACTTAGTTTAAGGACATTTTCGCCAAATGATTCCACCCTTTAACGAACTTTGTTCAACAAGTTCTTTGAACGTTTGGGAATGAAATTACAACTTCATAGCTCAACTCACTATCGAATTATAGTTCGCTTGGAAAAACAATAAGGCAGACCAGTTACCATTTTATGTTGGCAGCTAGTTAAGGAAGCGTATCACCTTCACCTTTCTAGGACGTCTGGTACAGATTGGTGATGCACCAATCTGAGGTCACTTGTAACGGCAACGACTGGTAACGTATACTGTAGAAGTGCAGATAGTGAAAGAATATCTCGAAGTGCTGTTGGAATAACCCAAGAAACAATCGCTTGCAGCGTTCTGACTGATTGAACTACTACGAATCCTGCCCAATGCCTAACAGCTAAATATTGAATCATTTCAAAGCAACTTATTTACTTTGTTCTTCGTCTTGAATTAAACGGTTCTATTTTAATTTCCAGTCATCCGTTCCGAGATCAAATTCCAAATACACACGTAATTTCCAGCTGGATGAACTACTTGATTTGAAATGGTTTTCATTATCCTTTTTAGATTCGACCAACATATCCAAGGAACAACGTTGCTCCCGGCTGATCTTCGAACATCATGCTACAAGGCGGCACTAAAAGAAGGAAACGCCACAACATTTGAGAATATGAAAACCCTTTATCGAGCCACTGACTTGAACGAGGAAAGGGATCGCCTTTCTCAAGCCCTAGGATCGAGTAAGGATATCAATATCCTGCGAAAAGTTATTGACTTTGCATTGTCTGTACGTAATAAAAATGAAATTTAACTACAAAATTCAATTGGCATTTCTTTATTCCAGGATGAAGTTCGCAATCAGGACTCTGTATATGTCCTCATTGCCGTGGCATTGAATCCAATCGGACGAAATCTAGTATGGGAGTACTTCAAGGATAATTTTCAAGTTTTCTCCGAACAGTACAAGGTAAGGTCCTTTGAAATTATGTTTTATGATTGGATTTTAATTGAATTCCTTCTTGCAGAGTCTTTTCTTGATAACTCGCCTGATTAAGTATATTACTGAAAATTTCACGTCGGAAGAGCGAGCTTTAGAAGTCGAATCCTTTTTCAAGGAACACGATTTTCCGGGAACCGAAAGAACCGTGTCGCAATCAATTGAAACAATTCGTTTAAATGCAGCGTGGTTGCAACGTGACCTGGATCCCATTAGGAATTATTTTTTGAAAATGTAAGAGAAAGGATACGTTTAATTAAAGATTTTGGAAAAGTCAAATTGAGTCTGTTTGTTCGGGAAATGCTCTTAAACTTGGCAAGGGTATTCTCTTCGTTTCTACCCCGTCGAAGCTTTTCCGCAACAACAGTGCGAAGAAAAGCAGTTTTCATCGTATGTACCATCCTCAGTGCCTAGTCGCTCCTTAAAGAAAGTGATAAGCTTCGTTCAAGACAATTTCCTAATCGTATCGTGGCTTTTCTTTAATGATGAGACATGACGACGTTATCGTCAGATCGAATATTCTATTTACCCCCATTTGGTACTTCGTCACGGACGTACCAAATGAATTATGCGTCTTTTATCTTAATAAGAAAATAATTGAGATTACGTAAAGATTTATTTGTATAGAGTAGAGCATAAGTTTTTTTTATTCATAAGCGTTTAGTTCTTGTTTGGTCAACTCCTTCCATACTCGACTCCATATCAAGGCCTTTCTTGACCGTCTCTCTGATTGATACGCACGTATGCAACCCATGAAATAAGGATGCCCCTTTTCATTGCTAATCAATCAATTGATGATTGATAGGTTCTGTGGTTGAAGGCGGGTACCGGTATCGAAGAAAATAGCCAATTGCCAAAAGGAAGGCAAAGTGAAATTACGAAAATCAAAGCATTTCGTACTATAGTTTTCCTTACTCGTGCGGTGGCTCCATTAAGTGTGTTTTCTTTGGCTTTGCTCCAATGCCACCTTCGGTTTGATGAAGTACATAAGGAAAAAGGATCTTATCCAAATTATCGGTAATTTTATTAATAAATTCAAAAACCGGATAATCTACTTAAATTCAAATAATTAGATAAAATTGTCTGGAACAAGAAGATTTTGTGAAGCTTTGTCTGAATTCGAGTCCGGGCAAATAGATGCAAACCTTTAACTACAATAGAACCAATTACTCTATTGCATTAGTACCTACATAAAATATGTCGCATTATTTCGAAATTCGGAAAGGAGTGATACCTCGGTAGAAATTTCTTTCTCCACTACAAAGTATCACATATATCATAAAAATGTGTAGGATTTTCATGAGAGCACCTTCTGCTTTTTCAGGTGTTTCTTCTTATCGCGCGATATCCTAAATCTAATTTTAAAATATGTTCGGGTTCATACCACCTGGTATATATGTAGGTGAAATATTCGGTGAAATTTCATCCTCGATGTAAAACGTCAGTAACGAGATACTCCGCCATGAATTATAGAATGGAAACTGAAGGATATTTTTGATTAACTCTTGTACCTTTTGAATATGTGCGAAAGGTTCGAAAAATGTGCACGTTCCGGAACTTAAAAGGAACATTCTTTAAGGGCATATGAATACGAAATATGTTTCAGAACGTAAGGATTTATTTTACGATCAGATACTGAAGTAACTTTAAGGAGTGTATTACATTTACTTTCATTCCGACCTGTACTTGAATTACTCTTTAATTATTAATGCTTATATATTATCTTTCTTATCGTGTGAAAGGTTTTCTTTGGAAATTCGAAAATTGTCTTCAAAACTGTTGAGGAATTTGTTATACCATAGAAACTGTTACAATATGGTCAGTTACGTCTAAGTCTACGTCTATGCAAACGTCAGTCGTCCTTGTTATATGTATATGCCAAAATATTAATGGATGGCTTTGTCTTATCAAACTTCTTGCAAATTTGCATGTCAATCTCCTTACTTCTCATATAGTTTTTTTTTCCTTCTTGGTAAATTTGTTATGTTTGCTCTCTCGTTGATTTGATCAGCTGTCGTAAACCTAGTCAGACTTAGTGAAGATATCAATCAAAATTTAATTGGAGTAGTTTTTTTATGGACGCCATATACTCTTATAACTGGACGTAGACAGAGCGACAACTAAATTTCGAGACTGGTCAAGGGAAACATCATTAAAAGAAAAATCTGGATATTTTTCATTTTTTTTATTCAAAATATTCTCCTCCAGTTTCAATACACTTGTTGCACCGATTCAATAGTGATTCATTCATTCATTCATTAAGAAAACATCCATTCAACTGTAATTTCAATATTAGGAATCGGGAGAAATCGCATGGTCTTATGTCACATAAGTAGGTACCCCATAAGTACTAACCCTGTGCTGTGCCGTTCTGGCCTTCGTATATGTGAATTTGATATCACATCAAGACTTCATATGTCCAAATCCAGAAGAGAAAAACATTAACATAATGAACATTGTCTGAATGCTGCCCGATAGGATGTTCAACAAAATTAACTTCATACTGCAAGAACAAAACCGAGATTTCTTAAAAAAAAAAAATTCTCAATTATTTGCGAAAAAGGTCTGGTGAGTTTTGATTTAAGTCAAAAAGTCATATTATTTGTGCAACCCATCATAAACCTTGGTTCTTACTGCATGTAGAGGTCCAGGAAAATATTAAGATCATAGCTGAAAAGAATCTGATATGTACAAATTTGTGTACATCCTCCTTTCGAGAGATGCTGCTTTTATAAAAAAAAATTACTTTTAATACTTTTTTATACCATCAACACCTTTAGGTGAGAATCGAATCCACGACATCAGTGTCGTAGAAAATTTCTTAAAATGCCTCCTTAACTCTTACGTGTCTCAAATATTAACAAATTAATATACCTAAGTGATATCGATTTTCTACCCCAGACTACCGTCTTCAATCTTCATACTCTTCCGACTCAGGTGTAATTTATATTTTCAATAGTAGACCGATCGAAACCGATTTACTACGATAATTCAAAGGAGCATTAAAATTTACCGAAATGAGTGCTGATATTATTTCCCTTGATTTATATTCAGGGAATAAAACATGGAACTTTCATCCAGTTTCATTAATCCCTCATTTTAACCAAGCGTTTTACCACCACTGTAAACTTGAAAATGTCTTTGATATTGAAAATGTTCAGCATCAGCTTATAGTTAATTATCTGTTGGATCTATTAAAATGCTTTCAAATTTAATATCAAGGTACTCGTAACTGAGTACCCAAACCTTAATTAGCAGCTCGACAAGACTCGTGGAATTGAAAGAAAATTTCAAGGCATGCAAAAAATATTGTTGCTCTTTTATACACCCCTAGCGATACGATGGCCTTTAACTTGATAGTTTTATTGATTTACATTATTAATTGGTTTTCTCTCAACTTTGTTTCTTTTTTCGCTCAAGTTTCGGTTCTTGTGAAAGATCCAAGTCCATTCAAGACCAGTCGCAGACTAACGAACTTTAGTCGGCCGATAAATTAATTGGGCAGATAAAAGATTTCAAGGCATATGGAAATGCGTACAGAAATTGATTTAAAATCGACGTGACTAAATATAGTGTAAGTACTTTAATAGTTGTCCGACTAATCAGCAGTTTTTACAGTGGGCATCACCAACTAAAAAATAGCATTTGCCTTTGAATTTGATTGTATCTTATGTAAATAAATTTGTCTAATGTAGTGTAGATTGCATAGATAGTTTCGACGGAAATCAATGTGGTGAAATATGTATCTATTTTATAGTTGAAGTCGACTGTAGGGTCTATTATCCCGAGTAAATAGTAAATTTCAGAAAAACGCTTTTTGTTTTAGATTTTAGATCGATCTCAACTCTTTATTATACTAAAGTGAACAGAAAATATTTTCATAAATTGGCGTTTTATAAAGTGGATATCAGCGAGTCAAATTGGCTTTTGATCGCCAAATTTCGGCTGAAAAGTGCTGGGAGTTTGAGATGGACGTGCACTCTTACATTTTAGTCATCTGCTCAATAGTAGTTAATGACAAAATTAACTATGTATATTCAAATACAATTGAAGCATTTGCCGGAATAAGGGGTCAACTCGTTTTTGTAAAACATGAAAGGGCTTAAGTTTTCTGACCTCTAACTGCTTTCAGATAAAATTCAGCTAATGCAGTTGGCTTCTTATGATTTATCATTATCCTTAATAATTTTAATAAAGTCATAAAAAAATTTAGTAAAATAATCTTAATCCAATACGGCTGCAGAAAAATCAAATTTTGCATGTTGTTGGAAAAACTAATTGACCCCTCATTCCACCAAGGACTTCAATTGTGATAGACTTTTGAATCCAATTTGTATAGCCATAAGATCTGAAAAGCATAGGGGCATAATGCGGACTTTGGCAAGGTAATACAAATTTTCGGTACTAAATGCCATCAGAAAGAAACCTTGATTTTGCGAATAAATATATTTTTTTCATTTTGTGCGGTTTGGGTTTTCACATGTTCATCAGCATTTATCAGTTGAATCAGTTCTGTTTTTCAGTACCGAGCAGATTTATAAAAAGTTGTACAAATTTTTGGAGGAATTCTTCGAATTCGTAAAGATTTAGAGTTCATCACGATTTCATGATGTAAATACGTTCTATTTACTAAAATTAAGTAAAGAAAGACAATAAAAGATTGTAATCATTGAAATTTTTTTTGTATTCTTCAAGTTTCCAAATTTCTTAAGATAGTACTCCATTAGTGGGTACTGCATTTATACTACGTTGAAAAGTATAGCACTGGTAGAGCATTGTCTTCTGAACAATGTGATCCTCGTTCAAATTCGTGGTAGATGTAGGTTTATTTATTAACACGGTATCCAGGCAGTTCTGCATTCGAAATACTGAGCCGATATCTCCGTTCGGAATTGGATGAATTAAGTTTAGTTGAATTTATAATTCAGTAGGTACTAAAGAAAAGTTTTTCTCATAACTAGCATCAGCATGCTACAGAACTGGGAGATGAAAATACATAGTTTCACGGAAATACCGGTAGAGTGTCGATGCACTATCAGTCAATATGTTGCGTACGGTGTATTGTGCTAGGTGTGATGATCAGAAAGTCCAGTTTGAGCTGATTTTAGACCCATTTAAAAAAGCCAACTATAAACTTTGAGTAGAGTCAGATATGAAGTGGTTGGTGGAGAAAAAACAGGAGCATCCCCAAACATATTAATGGATTTTTGTAAACATGTTCTGAAATTTTATTTTGCTTTTTAAATTCAAAGAAATTACATTTCATTTAAATTTAATTCTATTATATTTAAACACTGCCACTTACCCATTTAAGTTTGGATTTAAATATAAAAAAATAAAAGGCGCTATATCAGCGGCTATAAAGCATAAAGAAAAAGATAAATCAAAGGACGATGACCATGAGGCAACCCTTCACAGAGTCCAATTTTAATAATACAAAGGCGATAAAAAAAATCTTTTATAGCTCATTCCAATTCCTATAAAATGCAGTATGGCTTGCTGTTGATTTTACCATAATAAAGCCTAAAAAATTACATTAAGCGTTTTTTATGTTTTTTTTTTTTTTTTTTGATTGGAAGAAGACTTATCTATAAAATTTCTTCTATATTATAAAAGTGTAAAGCTTCTTTTTCTGAAAAAAAATTTAATTGTCTTTGCAAATATACCTACCACCAAAGATGATGAAGTCGAAAGGAGTGGCCAATTTTGCGGAGAGATTTCGAATTCTGAAAATAACGTATTTATTCCGTTAGGGCGAAATCCTTGAATACCTTTTGCGTGGTAATGATGCAAATAAAAGCTTGTTGCTACCGGTAACGTTGTCTTTTGCATTAATAAATAACGAAGGGAACGAACCTGACGAAACTTCGCAAATACTTACCTCATACCTCAAATTCGAAAAATTTACTTCGTGAAACGAAGAGCCTTGAGGCAATGAAAAGACATTTTCACCTGATACCGAAATGACCTAACAAGTGGGAAAATTCTCAAAGGATTTCCCATACCCCAGTACGTACAGTAGTAGCAAGAAACTCTGACCACCGATGGACACTTCCAACTTTATTTGTACGGGTTTATATGTGTGTCTCGTTTATAAAATCAAACAGAGTTGGTACATATGTATTTACAAAACGGAAAGTTGTTAATTCATTTCGGTGATCAAAAGATTTTATTGGTTTAGGTTCCCGAAAATTGTGTTAGGTAGTATGTATCAAAATTGATAGGCTATTTCGTCCAGGAAAAGACTTAAGAAAGTTTTAAAGTTTGTCACCGGAGACAGTTTAGCATAAAATTTACTCTGTTCTTTTGATGCGTATTACTGACTTCGAATCGGGTCATATTTTGAACGAATAAGGATATAAAAATTACTAATGTTCCTAGAAAATCTATAAATATTGGCACCAAAATTTAAAAGCTCTGAATATCTGTGGGTATAACGTAAAATGACCAATTTCCGACCACCTAAGACCCTGCATATATTTTTAATTCATATACGGCGAACCATTATTTATTTCTTCTTAAAAAAAATGTTTACGGATTCATAACATGCTACCGATACTGAAAAAAATCAATTTTGATATGATATATTTATATATTGATTTAAAATATGATTTAAATAAATTAATTTCATTATGATGGTAATCTTTCTATTTCCGACCACATAAACAACTCTTTCCTTATACCGACCGCACATTAGCCTATTTCCGACCTAGGTGTTCTATCATATAAAACAACATTGTTATTGCATATTATTAACGATATTATTATTTTTTTTTTAAATTTGGTGAAGAAAACAGGATAATAAAATAATAAACGCAGATTCCATTAATTTTTTTATTGAGTATATACGATTATATTAACACAAAATGTAAATGAACTTTACAGATAGGAATATATAATATATTTGAAATGATTTCAATTAATGATTCCAAGTAATGTAAAAAATATGTTTTAAGTTTTATCTTTATCAGATAAAAAGAAAACATGGCTCTGGGCCTTTTAAAAAAAAAAAATTGTACAAGATTCTGAAAAGGCCACTAGGGGAGGCGGAATAAATATTGGATACGTTCAATATTGGATACCGGTCTTGAGGGCATGGCGACCATGACCAATGAAATAGTAGACAAGGGAAGGATCCGCTGTTCGCCCAACTGAACCTTTGTGTGGAATCTCAATCTGCTCCATCAAGATGGGGCATAACGTTCAGGGAGAAACAAAAGAAGTGTCAATACTAGACAACACTGACCAGCCTCCGAGAGGCCTAGACCACTTGAGATTTCGCGATCCCAATTTTATGATCGCATATCTTCTTAACAAAGTACATAACCTCAAAAAATATTTTGAAGAATAGTATGACTAGTATCCTAAAAATATTTGTGAATTATATCTTGTCGTTTCAATCGTCTATTTTTTGGGTTCAGTGGTCAAGAGTCCCACTTTGTCGACAAAAGACACAATAACTGGTCCACCAATATAATTAATTTGACACAGGTTCGAATTGTAACATATTCAGCTGTTTCGTTGAATTATCAAAAATGGAAAATTTGATAATGATATCAATTATGCGAATTTGCAATCCCATGTTAGCAATGGTAACTAATAGTCTGCGCAGGTTCTGCCAAACTAACCAGAACAAATTATGTGGTACTGTGAGGCAACTGGAATTCCAAATATACTGCCTAACTATCGTGTATATGGTGCTACACCTCTAAAACTGTAAGAACATTCTACCACTATCTGCGTTATTGTACTGCTTTCCCCACGCATCATAATTTTTTTGTTTGTTTGCGGTCGCAACGAAATAATATTCCGAAACGCGTTGCAAATCGGGCAGTTTTCAGTTCTTTTCCAGTTGCTTCCGTTGCTCCATTACTTCCATTACTCCCTTTGTTCCGGTGCCCGTATTATTGGCGTTGGTCCGTTGATTGAGGGACAAACAAACAATCAAAACATTGATTGAAAACAAATTAATAATTTTCTGAGGTCCTGATCATAAAACTACACACAAACCGCAATGCAACAGTCATCTTCCAAAAATGTGTCTATCTTGGAGGATTGTTTTAATTTCAAATAGGTTGAAATTGTTCATTTGTCACCGAAAACGCTTGAACTACCTCGAAACTACAATATATAAGAAAACTTAATTATTGAAGCAACTCGCGTTCCACCAATAATTGTAAAGTGATGTTACTAATTCAAAACCCTTTGCGGACGTGCGCACAACAAATCACCAAAATTTCATCACAATCAGATGAATGGTGCAGGAACTTATACGGGACAAATAAACAAACCTCAAGTTTTATGTATGTTTAATTTTATTAGATAAATCGCAAAATTAATATGTAATTTCCACTGACTAAACTTGTTATCATGCTGTACAGCTACTAGGTCGGAAATAGGTAAACCGATCAAATTTGATGTCCTAATTACCGACCAGTGATGTTAGTAGATTTAATCTAAGGTAAAACTAATATAGAGACATAAATTTGGCAGCAAACCACAAACTGCGTCCATTAGTATTTAAATAAAAAATAATTTATTACTTAAACTGTCAAATAAAGCCAAAAATATTAAACGTAAAAGGTGTGGATTCTGCAATATATATCAGTTACAAGAAGGTGATAGATCCGTTTCATGTCAACTTTCCAGATCTAAAATATATATATTGAGTAGGTCGGAATTAGGATCAAATACAGTAAAGACAATAATATAATCAATAAATTTCGATTTTTACTATTTACAGTATATAAACATATTATTATAATTTTTTAAAAAACTCCCTTTATATCTCCCAATACCGACCACTGGTCGGAATAAGGACATCACATGAAATCAGAAATGCCTATTTCCGACCACTTCATTTTATTGTTTTGTTTCATAAATTCTATGAATTTAAATTGTTTTTGCATGTTTTAATACAAGTTAAATGTTTATAAAGCGAAAAAGACGTTAATTTTTTCACTTTGATGAAAATTAGTCTTTTAAATTTACGAAAAAGATTTAACCAAAAATTTCGATCTTAGACTTAAAATTCAAGTTTTTTGGTCCACCGCTGATTAATTTAAACCACAATGGCAAGAAAGGACATGCAGCTCCCTTTGTTCACAGCAAACGGATAGAGAACACATATGCAAATATATTAATTACAGAATTCACCTTTTTAATCGCGATAATATAAATATATTAATAAAAAACCAAAATGGTCGGATTTAGGAAGGTGGTCGGAAATAGGCCACTTTACGTTACTAGGAGATTAGATCAGAAACAAATTTTTTAGTGGGGAATTGGTGTAAGGAGGTGGGTGGTAACTTTAACTATAGATTACTATATCTCAAGAACCAATTGCACTAGACAAAGAAAATTCGGTTTGCGTATAAAAATTGACCAATAAAGTTTTCGGAGAGTTACATTTTTTAAGTGGGTGGTGGATCATAAAAGTGAAGGAATAAGATCTTTTCTAGAAAATCACGTCTCATATATCAAGAACAGTTAAAGGTGCTGAAATTTTGTACCAGAAGTAGAAGTAATAGACCCCCAGCAAAGAAAAAAATGTTGGTGGTGAGTGTGGGGGAGGGTGAAAAGAAAACGGTTTTGATTTTTAAATCTTGAGAACCTATAGTAAAATCAAGCTGAATCTTGGTATAAAGATAGAGTTATAGTAGTACCTACCATCTGGGAAAAAATTAACTTTTTATAGGGGTAGTCGGGTACAGGGATGGAGGATGTTTTTCCTACCTATAGAACGGCTTATGCTAGAAAGTAGAAACTCGGAATATATATGTAAATCAACTAAAAGAGTAATTTAGACTAAAAAAAAATTTCAAATGACAATTGGAGTTCGAAAGGGTGCCGAAAAACATGTTCAATGACAATGGAATGCATATATGGTACTTTCACGATTTTTGTCATATCTATTAGTTCATTCCAAATATTTAATTCAATTTTATTCTACGTCTTCTTCATATAAATACCTAGAAAGCGTTTTCAGCAGTTTTTGAAATTCGAACTCTGTGGGGGTGTAAAGTGTACTTTATATACTTTTTCACGAATTCTGCTTTATTCCCGGCGGACTTTTTCAATGTTTAATTTATTAAAAATCTCTATTTATTTAGATTATTTTTGTTTTTTAAAAAAAAAATTGACTTTGCAAGAAACCTAATAAACTCGAAACAACTGATGATATACTCCGACTTTCATCGCTAACAAACTTGGATCCGAAAAATAATAAAGTTTGGCCAGACAATTGGCAGATTTTTTTTAATATGTTTTTGAAGGAGTCAGTAAAATTTTTAATAATTGTTGAATTTAAAATAAATGAAATTTCGGCATTTTCTGTCTACCTACCAGGCTTTGGTCGCTCTCTCCAAATTTGATTTTTAACTTCATAGGTTAACACATTTCGTATTCAACATTCGTTTCGGATTTTTAATCATCACCGAAAATCACAAAGTGTTATAGTGTTTCTGACCTTCAGTAATTATAAATTGGTGAGCTTAAAAGTTAAAATATCTTATTCAAAGATTTCAATAGTGGTTTTTAGAAAAATTAATGGGAAAACAGTAATTATAATACAGTAGAACCTCTGTATAGTGACCACCCAAGAGACTGTGAAAACTGTGTGAAAATTGAACACTTTAAACGGGCGGTCATAGTATAAAAATAATTTGGTACAGTAATTTAATTTAAATCAACATTACCAATATAAAAGGTGTATTTTTTTACGAATTTATCCAGAACATAATCACGATACTAAGCTACGTGCTTTATTTATTTCAGCCTTATTTTGCATTTTGCAACATTTGTGTCTGAATTAGTATATGTATGACATAGAATTTTATGATCACATTATAGGATGTACTCCACACGTATGTGATACGTCTATTTTGGCTAAAAAGTGGTCAATGATCACAATATGGAAATGGTCACAATACAAAACGAAAAGTGTATGGAAAATCGGTGATTTACGTCGGGACTGTAAAAAGATGGCCACTTTAAGCAAGTGGTCAACATATGAAGGTGGTCACTTCTGCAAGGTCTACTGTATATAGTAATAAATATAACGTAAGGTAATCAAATCATTGCATTTATTGCAAAAACAGAGTCGCGCATACTTCAGTCTTTAAAGATCAAACAACTGGAAGAATAGTCAGTTTAAAAAAAAAAATAATAACTATACTACATATATTTGCTCTTAATATTCTTAAATTTGTATAAAGATGTATACCTATGTATATAATAACTACGATCCGCACGAGCTTCGCTCATGGATTAAATTTAATAAATTATTATTATAAATAATTTATCTGAAAACTATTGATTTAACGTTAACACTTTGATTAAGTAGGTATATTAAGTTCTTTGATCTAATTCGCAGACACTTCAAACACATTTCGAAATAAAAGGAAGGGAATAAATGAGCTCGAGAAGAACTTTTGGTAATGTTCTTCACGAGCTCATCAAGCAGCAATTTAATTCACCCAAATTCAGAAACGTACTCAAATCTACATACATTCCGCATACATACACACATCATATAAAATATATGATATATGGGATGATAGGACGTAATCTTAATGGTTTGCAGCATATGAATAAACTCATGAGAAAATAAGGATGCTTTTGTGGCTGCCTAGAGACGAAAATTTCAAACAAAAAAGTTCACTCAAAACCACTTACTTGAAATTAGTTTTGTAATCAATTTTAATTAGGCGTTCCAGTAAAGACTTTCCGGGATTTGGGAATGGCTTTATTGTCTTCAAGCACCAAGAGAAATAAGGCATCCTCATTATGAGCTAAAGGGAGCACTTAAGATTAGATATCTTTTTGGAAAAAATCGTGTACGTTCGAACTTCGTAAGAAAAAACTTTCCATCAAATCCTGACAATAGTCTTTTCTTCCTTCGAACTGAAAAGGACAAAAATTTATCCTCTCTTTACATCAAATTCAAAACCCCAAAAAGACCAACTCCAACTTAAAAATACTAGAACAGATGACCTGAAAGATTTTCGATTTTTCGATAGTATAAAAACCTATTTCATCATCTCATCAACGAGGGTGAATTCTGAATTTATTGCTCCCATTATTTCATAATTGAATGGTTCTTTTCTTTCAATAAAGAGTAACTTGTGGGCTTGACTTTTTCGTAGCTTAAGCAGGCTCCGTCCAGAGTTACTTGGGTCCACCTGTATTCCAACAATACAAAAATGTCAGGTAATGAAGAAATTAAATTTTTTTTTTATTCAATTGTGGTTCAACTGTTTTTTTTAAATCAAACTCTTGCTCACTTTTTTTCTGTCTTCCACATGTCGATGGTTTAAATCCGGCTCGACGGACCAGCAAATATACAATTATTGCAAAAAAATCGATATTACTTTTACAATTTTTTAGAAAACATACAACGATCGTATTCGAATATCTTGCTTCGTCTACTTTTACGTCTAGTTATAACAGTTAATTTCGTCAGGCATAACAAAACTGTGTCTCAATCTTTTCGGTTCGTGCCTTGACTACTTTTACGACAGCTGAGCTATCAATCAATTTCAACAAAAAAAATCAAATTTCCTATAGAATTTAATTTAGTTTTTGATATTTTTGAATAAGCATCAACTGAGCCATTTTGACCGTTTTGCTAAGTTGTTTCTAAGCTGTTATAATAGCAATGCTATGATGTGACGTCAACATAGACGTAGACGAATACGACCAACAAATCGGTTATAAATCTATAGATTTTCATCGTCTACTTTATCTTCCAGAATTTTGCAATCTAAACTTCAACAACACTTAATCAATTTCTTGTTGCACAATAGATCAGATATCATAACTGAATATTATTTACGTCATAAATTTCACTCGTTTCATATAATTTTAATCTACCACAAAAGTCCATTAAATCACAATATGATCGTTATACAATTCGCTTCGGGCAGGTTATGACTGTTTGGTAAGAGAGAAAACAATTAAATCGTATAATTGCCTTTATTTTAAACTCGTAATAAATGTTGTTAAGATGTACAGAAGCTAACCGTTCTGTATATCAACTTGAAGCGTTTTATTTGCTTAATAAGCCATCGAGTGCTTGAATTTTAGATAAGTTCTTCTAAAGCATGACAATGGTTTTAGGGACGATGAATAGATGTTTTTAAGCTATGACCTCCGGCAGGTTTTATACAATGAAATATCGCGTTCAAAGATAAGTTATTCGAATTTTTAGAGCAGGTTAATAGAGATATTTTCCTCGATGTTTTCGTTACTCCAACGCAGTTACCGGTCTCGTTAAGATATCAATAGCATCAGGTAGAATTTGTGATTGAAAGGGAATACCTTCGGTTTTTATATAGCGTTTTTTCAAAGCACGAGACTGAAAGTCATCTCCATGAATAGTTTTAGGGTATGTAGCCCACTGAATGACTGTCCAAGTGGGTCATGTAAGTCTTACGACTACGTTCGAGGAGGTAAAGGTAAAAGATACTTTTATAATACCAACAACCCGATGAATGACTATCGACCACCCTGTTTCTGATAGAAATTAATGGCACACTACGTGCCTCCCATGAAAACAGCATGTAAGAGGACTTCGTCGGAGCTCTTCAATGTCCTGATTCATGTCCATTACTTAAATTTACCTTAATTTATTAAGTCTTCGAAAGAATGGAACCAATTATGTCATAATTTAATATTTTCTTTTATTATTATAAAAACCATTCTGTGAAAATGTTCGCTTTCGATGAATCAAATAATCGATGAACTTTCATACGGTACATACCATAGAAAGTATGGCAGTTTCCAGTTAATAAAGCATTAAGTATTATGAATTATAATAATAGTAAAGTATTAAATAATTTAACGCCGAAAAAACATACACCGAATTCGACTGGTGCAATAATAAAATAAATTTTACGGTTGATTATCACAAAATAGTTGGCAAAACCTCCTTCGAAATAAATAAATATTTCATTGATCGTGCGTGTCACTTCGATCTCGGTAACGCTGTACGCTTGAAAGTTGAAACTTAGAACATAATATATACATATCCACCACACGACATACGCCCAAATTCACCGTACTGTCCGCCGTACGCAAAATCATTTGAAGACGCATAGATTACAAACCCATTGATATATTAAGTTGAAATTTTTATGGTGAGCCCCTACTCGAGTATCTTTTCGTGCGGTAGTGGTGTGAAAGGGGATGAGGGCGGGAGCGTTTTAGATGAAAAATTTTGGTTTCGAGATCTCAGGAACCGCATACGCTGGGAAGTTGAAACTTGGAATTTATGTAGAACTATGACAGTAAACTCATTTCCAAAATTGTCGCTACCGGTGGAGGGGTGTGGGAATGGGGGAGGGGGGAAATAGTAAGTCCGACACGCTTGAGAGCCGAAATTGAAACATTGTAAAATCCATATCTCTTGAACGATTTATGTCAGAAGGTTGAAACTCTGTGGTTGTCTTTAGAGATACTTCGAGATTAGACAAGAGCTAAAATCTTTAAGGAGGATGGTGAAATTTTGGGTGGGAGGTGAAAAACTTTAAATTACAATATCTTCCGAGCCAGTTACACCAAGAAAATAAAATTTGGTTTCTGTATATGCGATCACAAGTGAAAAGTAAACTTTATAAGGGAGGAAGGAGATGTGGCACAAAAGTAGGGTATTTCTGAAAAAATTTAATTCTTATATCTCAAAAACAGTACCAGATATGACCTTGAAAATTTTACAGGAGTCGGAGTAAGTATGAGCTCTAGCAGAGAAATTTTTTTATTTTAATTATGCTGAGGGTGATGGTGAAAGAGGGTAGAAACGGAAACATTATGATTTGTATTTCTCGAAAACCGTAATGAATAGCAAGCTAAAAATTTACATCTACATATATAGAACAACTATAGAGGCACCATAGAAAAATGAATTTTTTAATGGGGGCAGCAAGATTCAGGGTGGTTTTTATATCTCAGAAACGGGTTATGCTACAAAGTTGAAACTAAGATGCACTACTAGAGCAATGAATTAAAAAAAAAAAATCTGCTAACAGTCCGGGAGCAACTTTATTATTTTTTGGGTAGACGTCCCGAACGCATTTAATGCTAAGAAAATATTTCTTACAATCTAAACAATACCTTTTCAATTGCGCATAGTAACCTACACCACATCTCATCATTATAACGTTTCGGACTTGTACCCATAAAATAATAAAGTTGCGCCCAGACTGTTGGCCGATTTGTATGAATGATTTCTGTAAGTAGTATTTTTCCAGTGGAGATATTTTATTTTTTTATTTCAATACCGAAGAGTTTTAGTATACCTATAATTTTGAATATTATTTTTAATGAAAGTGTAGGGAGTGTGCTATTTCATTAGAATAGATTTTTATTTCTTCGGGTGCTGTACGTATGTATTTAACAAATTTTTAAATTTTTCGTTTATGGTTGTAACAGCTCACGAATTCCGCTATATCGTTAATCAAGTAAAATACTTGACTGGGTCACACATCTACGGATTGTAGTTACATACATATATATGGAGGTCTAAAAATGTTTTTCAGTATTTATTCAACCCTGACAGACTCTGATTTCGTCTTAAAAATTTTTCCGCAGTTTTTCCAAATTCCCAAGGTTCTGTGATTCATTCAACGTTCACAAATTCCGTCATATCTCGTTGGAGCTATAATTTTTTTATTTTTGGTTTATTTTCAGAAATAATTCATTATTTATAAATATACAAAATTTATTATTATTAACAGCGCTAGTGACTAGGACCTTCGGCTTAGATTTGTTGCAAGTAAGATTTGATGTTCTTAAGTTTCTTTTAAAGTTTAAATTGGTTGTAAGTTACAAGTGTTTTAATAAATTATTTGTTTTGATTTCATTAAATAGAATATTGCTAGTACTTTTATTTAAATTTTTTAATATCTAGATACTGTTAATTTTACCAAGAAGTTTGTTACAGTTTAGGATGTGTTCATTTCTATGTGCTCTTTGGACAAAAGCTTGAAAATTATTGATGGATCAATAATATTCAACAATGGCGTGAATATGCTTTGATGTTTTACAAGCTACTCATCACATAATAACTTCAGCAACGTTCTTGGATTTAATCCGGAATATAGCGAAATACACCCACTAATTAGTTCGGAATGAATGAAACTAATTCGGATTTCATCATTTCATTACAAATTAATGACTGAATAGTACAGTTGGCTATCGATGACTGACCATTAATTAAATCTATCTAAATACGAGACACATATCCTGCTTCAAATATAATTTAACATCGTAGAGGATGAGTGATCAGGATCAGTTAGAGTTAATTTACCGTATGCTATTTTAATCTGCATACCATCAATACTGTCCAATTTCGATGAAAGATTTATGAGTTTAACTACATGACGACGTGATGACAAGTACGACTAAATTAATATGTACGTATGAAGCGGACGTTCTTAAAGGTTCAAGCATCGAATGCTCATTTCCTGATAGGAAATCGGATCAAAATCAATTGCAATCCAGGATAGAAATTCATGAACGTGACTATTTTCTAATATTCTTGTTTACCTATTCAATGGATTGTTTCACAAGTGAATCTTTCAGACTTGATAAAGCGAACAGAATTGCTTGGAAGTTTGTTTTGAAGTTTTGTAGCATATAAGCTGATGTCTTCGAAGAATTTCTTCACTGTTCCTCGAATTGGCACCATATATGGTTTTAATAAAGCTGAGTTTAAGTCTCAATGTTCAACAACGCAACCACAAGTTTTTCCATAAACTCACTCAACCCGTTCTCACCCTGGTTGCTTTTCTAGTTTGGTTTTTTCCGAGCCCATCTATTCCAGCGCATCTAATCCAGAGGATTGATCCGTGCTCCAAGTTGGTTTGTGTCTTAGAACTTAGACTAATAGACTTGTAAGGCTAACAATTCTGCTTAGTTTTTTTTAGTTAGCTTAGTTTTCAGTCGTATACAATACAGTACATGCTAAAAATATGGAAAATTTATAAATAAATGCGAAGTGCATTTGAAAATAATAAATATTCATTTATGGCAATTTATTTCTATTATCCATTTGATTATTGTGTTTCCATTGCATCATGGAATATCGCGACAATTCTCTCTTTGCAATTAACGCATTTCGGAAGGGTTTCAGTTCCGTAATAATTATGAAGTACATCTTCACTTGAATAGGTAGTAAGTACATTGATTTGAGCAATTATTAAGAACGTCAAATTGCGTTTCAGATTTCTGCATAACAACCAAACATATAAGTAAATTTATTAATGAGAAAGAAATTCGTACTCCAAAGCTATACTTAATTCTGGAATGTTCAGAAGTTCACAAATGTTCGCTCTTATGCCACGACTTAACTCAAACTGCACACAATACGAGTAATTAATTTTCATAATTAAAATCCAAACTTGTCAAATTAAAAAAATCATGTAGCACCTGTTAATTGCATTTGTCGGAAACGGAATTAATTTGTTCTGATTTAATTTAATTTTGTTCCGAATTACATCGATATTGCGAACAACTTTTAATATAGTCGGGAAATTCAATTTAATTATGTTTAGCAAATGGGATACTTTGTATTAGCAGTTTAACTAGAAAATAGTTCGACTGATTTATGGACAAATAGCATTTTAACAATTTATTTGCACGAGTTTCTAGCGTTCATAAATAACTTGCACTGAAGTTCGTTGTAAAGTAGATTAAATGAAATTTTATGATCGCAAATAAAGAGGTCCTCCGTGTAAACAGGTAATAATAGCTCGTGTGCACAGGTAACATAAATTACCACAGTTTTTCGCCTTCTAGAAACTGATACATTTTATTTGGAATGTATTTACACAAAGTAATAATGTTAAATAACCGGGATTTAAAACACTAAATAAAGCGTTATACTATGACTACGATCATTGTTGGATACAGGGGGGGGGGCGGAGGGGGCGACCGCCCCCCCCCCCCCAGAACGATGCCGAATTTTCTAAACATACATACATACTCGCTTAATTCTCCGATTTTTTTTACTTCACTGCAATGTTGACTGTAATTAGCATTTACTGTAGTAAACAGAACGTGATGAAAATACTACAAGACAACATATTGCGTCGGTCATTTTATCAAGAATCTCCAAAAATGACGAACTTTTTAACCTTTTCATTTCCGACCCTGACAGCAGCGCCCCTAGTTGATATATATTTATAAAAAAAACTAATCTGGAAAAAATCGAGCAAATAGTTTTTGAGGTAATAATTTCTGAAATTCGGACGAAAAAAAATTATATATTATTTTTTGTTTATTTGCAACCAAAAACTCCAAATCCGCCTGACGTACGCCACGATAACTCAAGAACGCCTTTACTTAGAATTTTCAAATTTTGAATTTGGTTTAATTTGTAAGGCTTAGTTCTTTCTGGTAGCTGCCATACAAAATGTCCATAAAGGCTTATGCCCTCGATTTACGATGACTACCGTGAGGGCACTTTTTTGGCATGGCCAACTTCACGAGACTCTCAATGGCTGATTTGATGGTATTTTCCTTTTAGACCCCCATAAGCCCTTAAATCACGTGTTCAAGAATATTAATCAATAACTTCGGAACGCCTAAAGCTACGACTTTGAAATTTTGTATACATTCGTTCTTCAATAGTGGAAGCTAAATTTATGGTTATGAAAAAAATCCTATCAGTCCTTCGTGTAACTGAAATACAAATATCATGTGAATATGTACACATGATTTACGGAACTCACTAACAACTCAAGTAATCCTTTACTTACGAATTTGAAATTTTGTACACAATTTTTGAATAGTTGAATTCACACAAAACTTGATAAAACAAAATAGCAAAGTCTGGATCCATCCCTGACTACGATATTAACGCGTTTAAATCGAGTTAAACTCGTTGAAAACTCTTCCCGAATGTGTTTACGAAAACTAGCTACAACACGCTTAACCGAAAACATGTAGGTACTGCAAATAAATGTTGGTTTTCGGATATATTGAGTTGCACCCAGGGACAGAGTAACACTAGGTTATTAGACTCCTCTTTAGAGTTTTATAAAAATCAATTAATAGGTTTTGAAATGGAACAGCCGAGTATAACAATAGATATTATAGATTTCATCATCTAAGAAAAATTCTAATACTTACCATAATTATATTGATATCACAATACATCAAATTTTCTTTAGGTAATAACAAAAACAAATTGTTTTGTAATATGTAATTTAGTAATACATACATACATGCTATGTGGTTGCTTTAATTTCGTCACAAATGCGTAGTTTTAAATCTTTGAACATTATAAAATTGTATTCAGTTTTTAGATATTGCCATTATTATTATTATTATTATCCCATATTGATTTTTCTTTCTTGAGATGATTTTAATCGATTGAAATCGTTTTCCGTTCGTGTAATATGGCGTGGACAATACGTCTGCATCGGTCGTTGTCTATCAGCGAACTAATTTTGAATTTACAGAAAAAAATAGTTTTATAGGTTTTCAATTTATTTGAAACACATAACTATTAAAAATCAATAATTTTTTCATTGATTTATCTTCTATATACCAATTAATTATACTATCTATGATACTTTTTAATGAAATGTGTGGTCTTCTTATGTAATTCCTGCCATGAAAATCGTGAAAAAATACTTCGGTTTGGCTTCATATATTATTAACAAAAATGAAATTTTTTAGTTTAATACTACCATTATATTAATGAAAATTTCATGTTAATTATTCAAGAAATAGGTAATGAATGTACTTATAAAACACGGATTTACACATTTTAAAAAATGTTTAAGGGTTGTTGTTCTAATAGCAATTTTTCCGAATACAGTTTTGAATTTTTTCCCAATAGGCGACTTAGTTTACAAAACAACTAATAAAGTGGTGCAATTTTATTTTGTTTTTTTGTTGCTACTAGCGTGAAAAATTGGCATGAAAACAGTAATAAAACAACAAAATCGCATTAAACGTGCACATGGAGCCTTAAGGCCGGCTTACATAGTGGCTGTAAACAATTTGCACTAAGATTGTGAGGGAGAAGAAAAATCTCTTATATGATCAGGAGTTAAACATACAGATACTATATATATTCAGAAAAAATATTGACGATATTTGTGTGAATATTATTTTTGCAGTGGTTGCTTTTTATAAGCTAGCTCCCTCACAATCTTAGTAAAAATTGTTTGCAGTTGTCATGTAAACCATAGCCTTTAGATTGGCGATATGCGTTTGTCCAGTATCATATAAGTATTGCAAGTCTCACAAATCATAACTTCTAATTCGAATCAATTACACGTCATTCAGGCATGTCGCACGTTTAATGCGGTAAATTGTTTGATGCTTTGGGCCAATTGAAATGTAATTTCAATGTTTTTGACACATTCGTCCTTTTTTTCTCTCGAGAAAGACGAGTGAGTGCATATTAAGCAAGGGTCCTTCGAACCAAACACCATTATTCTTGAGTTAGGTCACTCCCTGTCATTGTTAGGGTGTTTGTCTTGAGATTTGGTCAGTGTACGACTTTCGCTTCAGACACAAGAACTGGAAAGTGATAAATTGAAGTGAGATGTGATGTCCTTTTCAGGGTTAGACCGAAAGACTATTTTTGTTTGATGTATTCAGCTCTAGCGAAAACCATTTTAAATTGCCTTATGTTAATTGGTCACAACGAACGGCTACGATGTTGGGAATATCTTCCTTAAATAGGGGTCGAAATGTCTTCAAGTTTCGTTGAAAGTTTGACAAAAGGTATCTAATCCGGTTAACTCAGTCTAGTGACATTACCACAACAAATATGGTTTTTTAGACTAGGTACATAATTAGATGATTACATGCGTTCGGAAAGTTTGGGTTCGGGTGAACTGTAAAGTAGGAAGAAAAATAATAATAATAAAAACTCTATCAATAGTGTAAGTGAAACCATATTATTTTCCGAGTCAAATTGTGCAAAGCTGATTGCGAGAGAAGTGCCACCCTTAACACATGAATTAGGGTTTTGCGTCTTAGTCTGGACATGGTCAAATTCGAAATGTTTTTAATTTGATCACTTACCTGCTGGTAAGATACAACTTTCAACATTCATTAGATTTTTTTTTTCGTAGAGATTAACACGTTGAATGCCATGGGGGTCACCGGTGACCGGCACAAAAATTTTGACCCTTTAAATAGCATTGTCAAAATTATTGACAAAAAGCGTGGCACGTAAAGTGTTAAAGTATTGAAAAATTCAGCAATCGGTTTTAATGCGACTATACATACATATAAAAAGGTCGTGAAGACTTCATATTTAACAAACAAAACAGAGCTTCTCTATTGATATTTTGGATTGCAGTTGTAAAAGCTGTGACCAAACCATCGCCGATTCTTTTGAAAATGTGTGTGCTTGAACAGTTAGTGGAAAAAAAAATATAGTTTCAATTTTTTTTCTACCTAATTTTTTTGTTAGTTGTAGTATGTTAAAGTTTTTGCAAAAATGATGTCCAAGTCCTTTTTGAAAAGTCATATCTCTGTTAGTTCTTGTCGTAGAATAATAAAATATGACTTATTTTAAAGGAGAAGGTTGTCGCAAAATAAGAAAAATGCCAATTAAATTTATCTTTAAAATTGTTTCCCAAGGATAACGATTTTGTTCTTTATCCTTGAATATCTCAAAAAGAACATTTTTTATTTTCTTAATTTTTTTTACATTTTGTATATTATACTGTTTTTCAAAACATATTAAGAAATCAAATTAGGATCTCAATGGGATCGGGGTAAAAAAAATCGAAGAACATCAGTGGTTCTCAATTTACTTTTTAGAAAAAGGGTCATTCCATCAAGAATCGCTAAAAGTGTAACCTTACCATCGCCGATTCTTTTGAAAATTTATGTACTTGAAAAATTAGTGAAAAAAATAATAAATCGAAGAACATCAACATCAATTCTCAATTATGTTATAGAAAAATGACAATTATAACATAATTGAGAAGCACTGAATTTGATGTACTGATGTAATTTGATTTTTTAGCCCCCGATCCCATTGAGATCCCAAGCTAATTTTTTGATATGTTTTGAAAAACAGTACAACCTACAAAATTGGCTTTTTTTGCGATTGTCGTTGAAATGACCGAGTTGAAAATTTTTTATTTGCAATATTTGATTTTCTGTTGTTCAAGAAATTTTGAATAATTGACAATAATAGCAGGTCCGGAACTGCTATCAATTGTGAAAGGGTTTATCATGTTGTCACGAATTCCGTCATATTTCGTAGGTCTGGCCAGACATCGAATTGCGTTTTATTTTGAGAGCGCTTAAAAAGTAATTTCTTTCTTTTTGATTATTTAAAACCTAAATTTAGAAGTATTAAAGCTAACATAACGAACCGAATATAAAAGAAGATTTATGTATAATATCAAGAAAAAAAATGTTGGTTTACGAACCCTTGTTTTAAATACCTAATCGACAGTGAACAGAAAAAATTCTTTTTCAATGCCATGAATAGGTACACTTAACACCCACTTAACGGTAGAATATCGAAAAGTTTGCGCCTACATAAAAAGCCACCAGAATACCATGAATTTAACTCGACATGCTTAAAAGATATATCGAAATTCGTGAAACTGTACAAAAAATCCTTTTTAACGACTATTTTGTCACTCTGTACGCCAATAAAAATCCGAATCAAATTTTTTTAGTCGGTACTAGGCTTTAGAGCGATCTTTTTTTTAAAGCTCCGGTACTTCGTTTTTTCCGTGGATAGCCTATAACCTGATTTGAGAGTATAGGTATTGTTATTATTATTAGAAACAGGTATTGTTTAAATGCAAGGTAAGTAGATTAAAAACGTTTGATCATGTCATGAATAGAATTCAAACCCATGCTATTTAGGAGATGATCGACTAGTACACTACCGAAGACGGTGGCGATATTTGGTTGTTATTGTTTAAGGTGATATGCCATCATGTCACTATGTTTTGCATGGCATTGAAGATAGGAATTTCTTGAATTTGAATGAATTTGCAATTCAGCACTTTCATTCTTCATTATCTCTTCAAAAATTTTGAATGCAATATATCTTATACCATAAATGATTCGTGATATACAGACATCAAAATTGTTCCGAAGTTCCATTAATGTCCTGCAACGACGTAGTCAAGTATGGATAATTTGTACTGTAATACAACCCTCGTATAACACGATGGATACGTACCGTGTTATATCGAAACCGTGTTAAGAAAAACATAGAAGTAATACAAATTACACCAATGCGTTTCGTGTTATATCAAAATTTAAAAGCCATAAAAGTCATATAAAAAACAATTTTATTTCAAGTATTCTTAATGATTCTAAAAAAGAAGTTGTTTACTGAATAGTTTTCACTAAGAACAGCGATGCACTTGCTCAGACGTCGCATTGCGAATCACTGATAAAGATGAAGGGTAGAGAAAAAACCCAATTTGTGTATGTACAAACAGGTGAATTACCTGTTTATATCAACTGAAACAGTGTTATCTAAGAGTACCCTGTTATACAAGGGTGACGCAACTACAGTACCGTGTTATACTGAAATCGTGTTCTAAGAGTACCGTGTTATACGAGGGGTGTCGCGATTTCAGTACCGTCTTATATCGAAATCGTGTTCTAAAAGTATCGTGTTATACGAGGGTTGCCGTACCTTTCACAGAAATTTTGTTTTTAATTAGTTGCACGTCAATGTTCAATTCCGTGAAATGATGCGTTTGTCAAGCGTCCTGTTTACAATTCTGCTTGGTATTGATGAGGAATTGTTTCAGCTATTTATGAACGAAAGATAATGTATAAAAAACCGTCTTACGCTGAAGCCACATCGTTAGAATAGAAATCTCACGACAGAAACCAAAAACGAATTCGCCTGTTTCGCAAAAAAAAGTAGCTTTCAGATTAAGCCAAGCACTTTGATAGAGTTCCGATCTTATTGCAAGGGTATCTTGGAATTTTCCCGAATGAGATAATCGCTGAGAAAAGCATATGCAAATGCTACTGAGCGCTGCTAATTTCCTTATCTTCGTACGAGTTTACGTACTTAATCTGTAGGTTCGTGGTCAGTTTTAAAATGAAATCTGAAATCGTCAGCTCAATCCTAAATTAATGCTCGAGCAAAGCAGACCAAACATTCGTCTTCTAAAATGTGGATTATCACAAAAACTGTGCTCTCTTATCTACTCCTAACAATTTGTTGTGCCAAATTTGATAATATTTCAAGAAATAGTGAATTTTCCCTGAAGAAATCTTTTGATTACTTTGGTGAAGTGATAGAAAGTGAAGTTCCCAGTGATGAAAAGTCAGAAAATGGTACAAGTTCGGGAGTTCTTTTGAACCGTGTAAAACGCGATGTTAGCGGGGAAAAACCGAGGACCGATCAAATAAGTTTAGTAATAATTTTCGATGATACCGGCTCAATGGGTAACGATCTTGCCCAGTTACGACAAGCAGCCAAGGATATAATCAACGTGCTAGCTAAACAAGGAAATATTTACAATTATATTTTGGTGGCATTCAATGATCCAGGTTAGTCTTAGGTTCACGACAACAACTGTTTTGCCTTCCATGGATTTGGACTAAAAAATATACGAACTAGGTCTAGATCTTGGTTAATTGATAACAAATGATGTGTATGATGTGGTCAATGTAGAGAGCAAGAGGGGCTGTTAAGCTCAACAAAGCCAATTACATTTTCCTATATTGAAGAAGTTAGGTAAACTACACTGAATCGAGAACAGTATACCCCATTTCAATTTTCTAGTGTACAGTTTTCGATGTAACTTTTGGGTCACCCTGCAATGTAACTATTATATGTTGCCCTACTCTATTGTTTGATTCACATTTAATTCTTATTTTGCAACAAAAATTTTCAGATTTTCTCGTAAAATTCCTACTACTAGTCAATTTTAAAAATATTCATAGAATTAGATTTAAGCCGAAAATAAATATTAAGAACATTTTTTTTTTTGATTTTGGAGACTTCAAACTGGATAGAAACGGAAAGAACACAAACTCAAAAATTATAATTAAAACAGAAATTTAAAAAAATTTAGATTAAGACCATGTAAACTGTTCCCAATATCGTAATATTCCCTCAATGTTGACAAGATAGGCAAGATAACATAAAAACAAACCAAAAAACGGTACTTTCGAGTCCATTCAAAGAAATTTCTTTAAATAAAAAAATTTGCCAACAGTCTGGGCGCAACTTTATTGTTTTTCCGGCAGAAGTTCGGAACGTGTTTAATTCGGGGATGCGATGAATGTTGCTATGTGACTGAAAACCTAACAAAAAGTTCGGGAAGCGGTTAGAATATGGTGTAACATATGAATTATATAATTTGATCATATTCCAGGATGTGGTCTTGAGGTTGAAAAACTTAAAAATAGGTGATTATTAAGCAAACCTGGGGAAGCGAAAAGATATTCGATATCTGATCAAACCTGAGAGATAAAGTGAAATTTATGAAAAAGTATAGAACCACTTTACACCCCCTTAGGGGTCGAATTTCAAAAAATCTTGAAAACACTTTCTAGGTATTCATATGAAGAATCCGTAGAATTCAATTCAATATTTGGAAAGACCTAGTAAATATGACGAAAGTCGTGAAAATATATGCATTTTATTTTTACTGATAGTTTTTTTTGCCCCCCCCCCCTCCGAACGCCAATGAATATTCTAATTTTTTTTTATCACAATTACTTTTCTAGTTGATTTATATATACGTTCCGAGTTTCAACTTTCTAGCATAAGCCTTTCAAAAGTTAGGAAAAACACCCCCCACCCTTGTACCATACTACCCCTAAAAAAAAATTTTATTTTTCCATTATGCCACTTTTACAGCTCTATCTAAATACCAAGTTTCAGCTTTCTATCATTATAGGTTCTTAAGATATAAACATCGGAACTTTTTCCTTCTCCTCCTTCTCTACCCTCACCCTCTACACCTCCACCACCAAATTGTTTTTCCTTACAAGGATTCTATTAGGCCTACTTCTGGTAAAAACTTGAAGCATCCATCTTACACTGTTATTGAGATATGAAACGTGTTATTTTTGAAAAAAAATTTTTACTTTGGACAATCTTTTTTACTCTATTATTTATAATACAATATTGTTATCGATTTTAAAAAAAAAAATTTGTTGCTTTCAAAATTTTTTTTTCCACGTTTCACTTCGTCTGTCCGCCGTACGCCGTACGTCGACCGCCCCACGCAAAATCGTTTGAAGGCTCGTAGCTCTCAAAACAGTCGAGCTATTAAAATAATTTTTTTCATATGAATAGACTGGATCATAGTATAAAGATTTATATAGTAGGCAAACTCAGCTCGAGTTCTCGACGTAAACAAACCAATATGCGTACAATCTACACGAATTATTTTCAGGGGTGGGGTGTGAGGGGGAAGGTGGGGGAAGCGTTTTAGACGAAAAATTTTGATTTCTAGATCTCAGCAACCGCCTATGTTAGGAGACTGAAACTTGGAATTTCTATACAGCTTTAATAGTGGACCCATTTGCAAAAAATTTTATGATATGGGTTGAAGGGGTGTGGGAGTGGAGGGGGAAACAATGCGTCCGAAACGCAAACAAGTCGATATCGACACATTCTAAAATCCATATCTCCTAAACCGTTAACGGCAAGCAATACAAACTTAACAAATATCTGTAGTTATACTAGGAGAGTAGATTGAAATAAAATTTTGGTGGGGGTAGTGGCCTACGGGGGTGGGTGGTGAAAAACTTTAGATTTAGATATCTTCCAAACCAATTGCACCAGAAAAACAAAATTCGGTTTGCGCACAGACTCTTTGCTTTTTTGGTGTTTATTAGTAATAAAACGTGTAAAAAAAAATTTCAGGGTAGCAAATTTTTTTTAAAAAAAAATCGATAACAATACTTTATTATTAAAATAATAAAGTAAAATGTAATCATTCCGGGAATTCCCGCTTACTAATATGATCATTTATATTGCTGATAACCCAGTAATCGAGATTCCATTATTTAACCTCAGCTAATATCGGTTCATTTAAATGGTTAATGGGGTTATATGATAAGTATACATAGAATGTGTTTCAATGAGATGGCCTAACTGCAATTTGAACTAGAAGTATATACGGAATCAATTTCGTATGAATTATTCCGTAAGTAGGACCACTTACTCTTTCTGATTATGGAACATATAGATTTTATCAAGGAATTACACTATGGATGTAAGATGATAGGTACTTATGAAACACGTAGAAAGTAAGGGATTATTTCATAACCGAAAAGTAAGCGTAGAAGTAAGTACATCATCATCTCATTGCATGTAATGGCTTACTCACCAAAGAGAGTAGTACAGACTTCGAATATAGTTCTTACATACATTCTAGTCTTACCAGTAAATTTTTAGGGAACGTATGAAATCGTTCGTTAACGTAATTTTCTTGCAGTTTATTTTAGACTCATTTCGGTGAAAAAAATGGAATCATTTTAGACCAAAAGATCTGCACTACAAAAAAAATAAATTAAATTATTTACTTTACTTTATCATTTCAATAATATATGTAGTATTGTAATCGACTTAAAAAAAACTGCTCCTCTTAAATTTTTTTTAATGTTTCAGAACCGTCTGCCAAATCGTTTGAAAGCCAACCCCTTTGAGGTATTAAGTTCAATTGTTTCCAACTCTTTGAAGTAGTGACTTCTAGGGCAGTAAGAGCGTAGGGGGAATGTGAGGGAACCTTTCACACGGAAAAAAAATTTGTGGGTGAGATTGGAAAGGATACATGGCGGGTATAAACAAATAGTATAAATGTGGTGCATATGTTTTCACGAATTTCGTCATATCTTTTAGGTTTTCTAAAATATTGAATTAATTTTTCTTCGTACTGGTGCTTTTCAATTAAATGCCTAGACAGCGTTTTAGATTATTTTTTTAGATTGAACGCATCAGTTTCTTTAAAGTTTTCACGAATTCCGCCATACACCGTAAAACTGATAAGATATTGAGTTTAATTTGTTAAATATATAGGTCGTATTCGAATACTTTGATTCGTCTGCGTCTACGTCTATGCAGCACAGCATTGTTATTATAACAGTTAAGAAAAAGCTTAACTAAACCGTCAAAATGGCTTAGCTGATGCTTATTGAGAATTTCATAAATCAAAAATTAAATTAAATTCTATAAAAAATTTTTTTTTTTTTACTTTTGCTTGACTGATAGCTCAGCTCTTGTAAAAGTAGTTAAGAACCGAATGAACCGAAACAGAATTGAAACACGAATTTGATACGTCTCACGTCATAAACTATCATACCTAGTCGTAGACGTAGACGAAGCAATTTATCCGAATACGACCATAATCACTTAAAAATCAATTTCAGGATTTTCGGATATTCAACACCCAATACATTCTTACAACTTTTGCCATATTTCTTAGGTTTGATTAGATATAACATAGGTTCATACTTATACGGATATTCATGCAATCGCTTAAAACCGATTTTATGATTTTTCACCCCAAAGGTGGTGTGAAGGAGTTGCACACGTTTTCATTTTGTATGCTAACAAAAATCGTATATTTTTTTTATCTTCAATTACTTCAGTAGTACACCTACGTGAAACGTGCGTACGTTTCAAGTTTCTATCATAAGCCGTTTCTGAGATATAAAAAAGCCATCTCCCCTCATTCCCGTACCTAAATTTTAATTATATTTGTGGTAAATACCACGGCGGAGCTACCACGGAGCTAAGTGGAAAACTTCTTCCTGGCACTTTTAATCGTACCTATTCATTAAAATGTAGTGACAAATATTTTATAATATGTATATTCGTTTATTCACTTATTTGGTGTAAGTTAAATGCTCTTTGCTCGACTTTAAAGAAAATGCTGCTTCAACTGGAAAGAAGTTACTCCATCCTGGATATAACGTTATTGCAAGTGAATTTTTTTATTTTTGGCTAAATAAATACCTACATACATACCTACAAAACTTAAAATATTTTTGGAATGATAATAAAATGTACAACCTAGAGAATTAGCGCCGCAACAAAAATTATTTTTCTATCCCGACAATTGTCGATTTTTCTTCGAGATTCGGGGCACATTTGTTTTTTCATAAGGCTACTAGAAGAGTCTCGCAGGCAAGCGGTAATGTCTCCAAGTTATTTGCGAGAGTCTCGCTGATTTGACTAAACTGGGCTGGAAAACTCACTAGTATAAAACTTTCAGATTTAGAGAACTACGGAACTTAGCGGAAATCCAGTGAATACATGAACATTTTTACCATATTTTTTACAAAATTAAAAAAAAATTTAACTGGTTTCCTAAAAATATATTGCAGCTATCAAATCGACATTTGAGACCAGTAATCAAAACACATTCTTGGAAGCATTGGATAAAATTGTAGTTTTTGGAGGTGGTGACTGTCCAGAATTAGCAATTGGTGGACTCGTACAAGGACTTCAAGTTGCTTTGCCAAATTCACAGGCGTATGTATTCACGGACGCATCAGCCAAGGATTATCATCTATATGAGAATGCGGGAACACTAGTTCAATCGAAACAAATAACGGTACGGTAAACGTTCATTGAACATCTTTTCTGGTCCTAAATTCCACCATCCACCATCCTCCATCTTCCATCCTCCATCTTCCATCTTTCATCCTCCATCTTCAATCCTCCATCACGCATCATCCATCACGCATCCTCCATCCATCCATCCTCCATCCATCCATCCTCCATCCTCCATCCTCCATTTTCCATCCTCCATTCTATATTCTCTATCCACCATCCATCGTCCAACTTTGACCAGTAGTAGTAATAAGAAAGCATAACTAATACACCGATAACGAACAAACTGCCGCTAAATCGTATGAAAAATACTCAAATATTGAAATAACTCGCATACCACCAATTATTAAATGATTTTTTTAACGCAGAAACCATCGCGGACGTGCCGTAAAGAAATCACAAAAGTTTCATCGCAATCGGATGAGTGGTTTAGTAGCCTAGGGACAAACAAACAAACAAACAAATAAACAAACATTTATTTTTATAAATAGAGATATTTTGGAACTAAAATAATTTCAATTAATTTATTAATAAAAATTTCAGGTGTCATTTTTATTGACTTCAATTTGCGGATCACCCTCACATCCTGGAAATACTGTTTTCCATAAACTCGCAGAACAAAGTAATGGACAAGTCTATAATCTTCTGAAGCAAGACATTAGAGCGGTAAAAAAATGAACATCCTTTTTAATTGCTATTTATTTATTAATTAATAAAATTTGATAATACGTTTCAGCTTGTAGCAGCTATATCGTCGGAGTTAGATCCAACTGCACACCCACTTGTGGTGATGTATGAACCTGCGGGTACTAATAAAATCAAAGTTGATGTCGACAAGACAATGAAGAACCTAACGGTTGGATTGTCCGGATCTGATGCCAAAATTGATTTTACAGATCCAGACAACAAACCATTTAAAGATGTTAAGAACGTGCTTACTTTGCCCAAGCTAAAAGTGAAGCTCCTTAGTAGAGTTGGTTTGAGGAAGCAATTCTAATTTTTTATTTATTTATTTCAGATAGTTAGAGTCGATGGTCCTAATCCCGGCAAATGGCTAATACAGACTCAGTCCACATCGAATCATTCGATCAAAATTACAGGATTCACTAATCTTCGGATAAAATATGGATTTTCTTTTGATCCGCCTTATGAGTTTTCCGACACCGTTACCGACCCGATTAAAAGTAAGTCGAATTCAAATCTTGAAACTTACTAGAGCTACAATTAACCTTCATGTTTTTCTATAGATGTGGACAACATCTTGTCCATATTTGTGCAGAAAACCGACAACCTGTACAACATGACTGAGGCCGAAATCGTTCTAGCTAACCCGGGAAAGGAGGAGTCCTTTTCAAATTTCTCTATAAAAAAGTCGGGTTTCTCTGATTGCCAGACGGGTTCTTGCATGTACGTTACGGAAGGATTTAAGCCACCACTTGGCCCGTTCAAAATCCATGTAAAGGGTTTCGATTCCGACGGAAACCCGTTAAAATATTTGGCATCGAATGCTATTCAAGCTGTTGATGGAGGTACGAGATAGTAAGATTTCTTAAAGGGGTTTTGCCAAATAGAGTGAAATTACTGATTCAAACATCATTTTAAACCATGGGTGATACGGGCATGGTGGGATTAAACTCCCGACCTGAGTGTTTGTAGACAGCACAGCATCAACCCTGACCCTTCTTTTTAATTACGCGAATTAATTATCTTTTTATTATAGACTTGTCTAAGCCAAAGGTTACGATTGATAGAGCTACAATTGAAGCTGTGGAAGGCCAGAAAGTTGAAATTATGTGCAAAGTAGTGTCACCCATTCCACCAACAGTGAACTGGATTATTAGGGATGATTATGTCCAACCGGACAAAACAAAGAAAATTTTTTCAAAGTAACTATAACTATATTACATACTAACTACGATTACAACCAAATTTTTAAATTATTTTCAAGTGAAAACAGCACCTTTTATTATCGTATCGACAATGTTAATGGAGACGATGCCGGAAGATATGTTTGTTCTGCGAAAAACCCTTACGGAGAAGAAAGTGCTGAAGTTATTTTAAAAGGTAAGCTAATTCGGATCGAGTCAAAGTAATTTGTGAAATATGCTTTTAGGAATCTCATGGTTTTTGTTTTTTAGTTAAGCTCATTCACTTAAGAGTTCAATTAAAAGAAACTGATATGGTTGCAACAGAAAATGGCGAAAACTACGAGATAAATTGTATGATTTCTCCCCCTGAAAGAAAAGTCACTGTAACTTGGTTTCTTGATGATAAGTTGCTGGAAGATTCTATTGATGTGCAGGTAAAATAAATTAGTAAATTTCATGTATAAATTAATCTTTTTTCCACTAATTCGGAAAATAACTATTCAAATACAATTTAAAAGTCTCTCAATTATTTTTCTATTTAGTTTCACTATAAACTTAATTGATGAATTCTTTTGGGTTGCGTAAGTCGCTGGTTCAGATCCGACTCGGGTATTTAAAAACTAATCGATTCTATATCCAATGCTATCACTTTAAAAATCGTGTTCTTTAAACAGAAACTAATCTCAAAATTGATACTTGGATGTATAATCACGTTTTTTATCTCATCGCATTTGAGTGATATCCCAAAATATTCCGTATACGCCTTAGAAGTTATATATGTATATGAAAATCAGAAAATAGTTCTTGTAATTTTATGTGAATTCATGTGAGATTTCGTTCGATCTAAGAGATATGACGAAATTCGTGAATTATTCTAAACTAAGCTTCTTTTGTAGTGAAAATTATTGATATTATGTTTTTTCAACGATTTTCGTTTCTCCCAACTAGCGATTATTGTAGTCTCCATAAGACTAAGAAAATTCATAACTGGTCATTTTTAGCCTAGAATAATATACAAATACTAATTTTAAGGATATTTGTTTAAAAATTGTCTCACTATTAAAAAAAAATACGAATAAAAATTGAACTTGAATTTTTTTTAACCCTTATCGGGCCAAAGAGGTACCCGGGTACCTATTAGTTTTCTGTTACTATTTCTGTTAAACAAAAAAAAAGCTACTTAAAACTTAAATTATTATTAAAAGTATTCCGTAGACATACTTGTAAACAATATATCTATACCAAATTTATGCATAATAATAAGAAATGAAGTGATTTTAATATGAGGGAACTTTTCGGTGTGATTAAGATTTTAATTCTTTGTCTTAGCTACTAATGCTTTATAATAATCATGTATATTTATATACTTCTTATTAATAAATAATAATAATAATAATAATAATTCTTTGGTCCAATAAAGGTTAAGGATAACGATCTTATGCTTTCTACTTATTATCTCAAAATGAGGTTTGTTATTTTTTTTTTATTTTGTTATATTTTATTGGTTATACTGTTTTACAAAGTATACCCAAAAAATTAACTTGGGATCTCAATGGAATCAAGGGCATAAAAATCAAAGAACATCAGTGCTTCTCAATTACATATTTTATAAGTAATTGTAATTTTTCTATAAGATAATTTTGAAGCACTATTTTCTTCGCTTTTTTAATCCCGATCTCATTGAGATCCCAAGTTAGTTTTTTGGTACATATTGTGGAGACGTTCATACGTTTACAATTTTTCAAGGTAATCACGCGTAAAAAGCAATTTGAAAAATGTAATTTTAAAAAAACCGAAATTATGTTTAATTAAAAATCAGTTTAAATTTATAATTGAATTCCATCAATTTTAATGAGATCATTTTGAATCTTTTAAGTAATTGTTATTCTGGAATAAGTTTAATGTATAATAAATTGTTGCCAGAATTTCTATGTTGAACTTAAATAACAAGAAATTCGTTCAAGAATATCGATGTTGCAATTTCGTTTTATTAAGAACATCGTAAATTATTCAAGCGAGGACTTGTCCCTTTATATTACGCTAAATACCTCTATACTATGTTTTTTAAAACAGTATACTATACTTATAACCTACAAAATATAAAAAAAAATGAATTTGAGACGGACACCATTTTTGCGAAAACTTTAACATACTATAACTAACAAAAAAAAATTAGATTGAAACAACAAATTTAATGAATTTGTTTTTCACTACTTCTTCAAGTACAAAATTTTTCAAAAGAATCGGCGATGGTAATAGCTTTTGCGATTCTTGTTGGGTTATTCTTTAACAGATTTCTGGTAATTTTGTTTAATTATAGTACATTAACACTCTAAAAACTTTACTCTTATGGAGTTTTTTTGAGCTTAAACTGGCCTTTCCAGTTAATATTTAAATCGGTCATACGGCTCAGTTTAGGTTTTACTAGCACTAGGCAAGGTAGAGTTCTATTCCTGTTGAGAGTTTTGTAAAAGTCATTAAAGACTACTATAAAATACAAAAAATATCAACTTCTATGATTTTTCTACAAAAAATATTATATAATTTTCAGAATGTGTTTTGAATTGGAAAATTTTACTTGAAATAGTCAAGCAATTCAAAAATAACAAAACAATATATCTTTTTAACATCCTTATGAGTATCACAACTTATACTCTTAAAACAAGAGTTGTGTGTTATGAGACTTTCCACAAAGATTTTGTAATTTGTTAGAGTATGTTCTGGAGTATTTGTGGGATGGACTATGCGATATGTTTCAGAATCGCTTAATATTATATAATATTAGATGCTACTACAGCACTAAAATAATTGTCTGTTTTTTGTGAAAAGCTATTTAATTTTTTATTTTTCTAAATTTGTTGAATATTGTACTTATGTACATCATTTCAAGGTAATCACGTGATCTCGTGCTTACTAGATTTTGAGCTCACAGGATTTAGAATTTCGGATTTTTACAAATTTGCCGCATTTTGTTGAGTGGTTCATATTGTCTTACGAGCTAATGGGCGACTTTCCTATAACATCTAAGTAGAAACCAGTAGTTCACTCTAATAGTTTTCGATAGTACGAAACTTCACTAATAATAATATAACTGAACATTTTTCCTTAAAATTTTTTCGTTAAAGATTTCAACAAATAGTTTACTTCTTAATCCGGTCAATCGAAAACATGCTGGAAAAATTACATGCATAGGTGATGATGGCCGAGAAAAATTGGAGTCCAGCGGAACTCTTAATATCCGTTACCAGGCAGAAATAATAGGACCACCTAAAGAATGTAAGTGTTTAAAGGACACTTTTATGTAGACTTTCTACTAAAAATAAATTTCCAGACCACAATATTACATTCGATGAGAGAGTTGTGCTGAATTGCTCGGCTATTGGAAATCCGATTCCGACGATAATCTGGCGTAATGAAAACTCAACAGAAGTTCGCAATATAATCGAAAAGTTCACACCTGACGATTATGGAATGTACGTTTGTGAGGCATCGAATGGAATAGGGACGCCAAGCAGAAAATACGTACAATTGAACAGTACGGCTAAAGGTAAGGATGCTCAAAATAACATCTTCTTCAACATCTTTCTTATATTTGGATTTGAACTTCAGGTCCGCCGACTCTCATTCATTCCGCCTACCTGCATCGGTTAAAACTTGACGATAATTTAAAATTAAAGTGTGGCTGCGATCAATGCGGTCCTATTATTCACTCGTCTTGGAAATATTTACCAGAGTCCGTTTCGCGTAAAAATTCAAAATCTTTGGAAGGCACTAAGCGAATTTTAGAGGATCGTTCGAAAAATTTTCAATATGATTTCGAACTGAAAAATGTGAAAGAATCCGATGATGGATACTACATTTGTGCGATAGGAAACAAGTTCGGCGTTAAGACGGCAATAATGCATGTGAAGGTCTTAGGTATGATAATTGCGATTCTTGCAAGAAACCAACAGGTAATATGTTTCTTTTAGAAAAACCGCAAGTAATCGATATAGTCGTGGCTGAGGCCAAGAATGCCAATGATGGATTTGTAAAGGTGAATCGAGGAACCGATGCGAGACTATTGTGTAAGGTTAAGGGCAGCCCGAGTCCCGATATCGAATGGAGCAAGGATGGCGTAAGACTGCTAACTTCGAACAGTTTGTAAATGATTTTTATCAGCAATCATGAGTGGGGTTTGAGTATTCGGAGAATCATTAAAACATTCCTTGGAATAATAAATTCTAAGGCTAAACTTATTTAGTTTTATAGACTTTTGTCTGTAGGAAATTAATATCAATAGCTAGTTTGAATTTGGTTCAACTACATTTTTTGTTCTAGGCTATTTCATTAATGTTTCAGTACTTATGATCTAATCTATACAACAATTTTTTTTATTTATTTATTACTTACAACAGTCACGACTTCACGAAACCAACCATGTTTTATGTTTTTCAGTATAAAAAATGGTCTAATTCTTCGGAATATCAAAGAAAGTGAAATTGGTAAATACAAGTGTTTGGCAAGGAATTCACTGGGACAAGATTCAAAAGAGCTACAACTTTTTGTCGTATGTATATATATTAAATTCATATACATATATATATAAATTGATGTTGCTATTTTTGTTTAAATAAATTCGAACTCTTACTAGACGCACCCATTTCTTAATCTTAACACTATAATTGCGACTGAGGAAGGACAATTGGTAATTTTGCCGTGTAAAACACAAAAGTGGACCTTTAATGACAAGCCCTTGGATATTAAAACCTCTCGTTTTCAACTAATTGACAACGATTTGCTGTAAGTTTAACAAGTTGCATTTTATTTCAGTAAAATATCAATTTAATTTTTACAGATTTCAAGCTAATTATAACGATAGTGGAGTCTATAAGTGCATTGTTGATGATGAGGTACCTGCAGCAGAAACTATTGTGATAGTGAATGGTAAGTACCTAACTTAATTCTTGTTATAATTATTTCCGCATATAAATACAATAAACAATCATTCTTCAACCACATTCATCTTTCATATCTGTAATCAGTTGATGGTGTGAAACATTAAGAAGCTCGTCGTTTTGAACTTTCTGAAAATACACCTTAGATACATTCTTTAAGTTTTGTTTCTATTTTACAGTTGCACCTTCTGTATATCCAAAGGTAGACGATTCTGTCTATGTTCGTCGCCTTAGTAATCACAGTTTAAAGTGTCGGGCTGAAGGATATCCTATAGTAAGTATCTTTAACTAATCAAGACCTCAGTTAGCTCAGTTTAACTCATTCTGAAAAGTTTAAACTTGGTACGTACCAAGCTCCAATGTAGGCTGGAGCTTCAAAGAGAAGTAATTTTGCTAAAAAAAAATTGAATAGACTCGCATTGCAAAAAAGAGTTCATAAAAAAGACCTATTTTCACGAATTCCGTCATATCTCTTAGGTTTAATTTGATATTGCAAGTTAAAAATTAATGGCTATATAAAACTCAGAAAATTCTTGATGGTTGTATTTTTTTGTATCTCAGGAATAGCTTATGCTGGAAAGTTGAAACTTAGTACAGTAGAATCCCGATTAACTGATGTAATCGGGAGGGAGTAGACTCACATCGGATAACCTAAAAACTCGGATATTTAAATATTCTCCAAAAGCCTTAGTAGAACGCAATTTTTTGTGAAAATCAAAGTGTCCGTTATGCTGAAATTTTATACAGGGCAATAAAATTCTGCAAAACACATGAAAATCTACGAAAATTCTGTGAAACATTAGAAAATCGGATAAAGAAAGATTATTCGAGGTAGTTAAGCTCAGTTAACCGAAAACATCGGAAGCCTAGACTACCTCGGTTAATAGAAACATCGGATAAACGGACATCGGTTAATTGGGATTCTACTGTAGTACGTATGTAAAAGTATTTGAGTGAAAAAAAAATTCAGATTTGCATTAGCGTACAGAGATGGGGAAAAGTGTCGTTTTCCTCTACATTTTCACAAGTTTTATCATAGCTAGGTCTGTCGAGGTATCAAATTACTTTTACTACTGCGTGCTAGTTATTCAAGCTTTATGTGGTTGTGTAAGTTTTCACGAATTCCGTGATATTTTTTGAGTCTAATAAAATATCCAATTCGCATTGATTTCCAATGGCTTAAATATTGTCACCCAAAATGCCATTTATAAGCATCCACATTGAACCTCAAGGGGGTGTTAGGTAGTTGCTGTAGTTTTAACGAAATCTGACAAATATTTGAAGTCTAATGAGATATCAAATTTACTTTTACTACTATGGCTTAATATAATATAATTAATTATATAATTAATTATAATTAATTATTTCGTTTTTCGACTATTGACCCCTAATGGGGGGTGTAAAATCATGTTGTAAATTCTTACGCTTTCTCCACGTATTTCATAGGCCTTATGGTAAAACATATATCGGTTTCTATCATGAACTTGGTTGGATATCACATCAATTTTACTTCTGCACGCTCTTCTTGTCAACGCCCAAAATTTGTTTGCCATGTTATCGATATTTAACCACTTAAGTAGTTGTCTACATTTCACGAATTTCGAGATATCTCTTTAGGTTCTAATGAGTTATCTAATTGGTCTTTATATGACCGTGATATTGTTGTTTACTTGTTTAAAAAATAAATTCAGGAAGTTGCGATATTCAATCCTTAAGAGGGTATAAAGTGTTTGTATACGTTTTTACGAATTCCGATATATTTCTTAGGTCTAATGAAGATCATCCTAAAGAATAACCAGACCGCTACTAGGAACGTTATTTTTTTTGGATGTCAGTTGCATGGGAGCCTACACCGCCTCTTAAATAATAAACGTGATCTCAGACTATCAATTATATTTTTTTTTTTGTTTTACTAATGATAGAAACTTTAAAGTTCGTTCAAATGATGAATTTTCTATGCGTGTGTTAAAGACGGGTTGGGTGTTATTTTTTTTATACACTTACTAGACACGTTTTAGTATGACTAAGTTTCTTCGAGAGAGTATATGACTCTCCTAATTCAGCTACATTCCATATACAGAACGTAGACTGGGTAAGAAAATAGTGTTACAAATTTTGATGCACCATGATCTTAACCACGTATCTAAGTTTATTCCAAAAATATTTTTATTACGATTTTATTTTTATAATAATTTTATTATAATTAAAAAAATTTTAACACAGCCGAAAATTTCTTGGACTTTGAATGGAAAAGAAATTGATCCGACCACTGCAAGCAACGCATATGGCGGTGATTTACTTCTAAAAAAAATAAATGAAAAGATGATCGGCTCTTACGCTTGTCATGCAACAAACAAAGTTGGCCACGCACAGCGTACAACTAATGTTAATATCAAAAGTATGTTGTACAAAGTACACTAATTAATTTAAAACTAAAACAGACCTTAATGAAAATTTTCCTAATCCTAAAAGGTCGACCAACTATCACTTCGCTTTTTGAATCGGAAATTAACGCAGTTGATGCAGATACCAATGCCCAGCTTATTTGCACCGCTACAGGAATACCGAAACCAATTTTATTTTGGATTAAGGATGGACAAAAATACACAACAGGTAATTGAAGAAGTGAGAAATTTCATTAATTTTTTATATACAGCAAAAAGTCTCGAAAGCTTGTTACTAATGTTACAATGCCGCATCAAAGTGTTTTAGTTTCATAGACAGTTCAATGTGAAGAAAAATGTTCATCAAAATCCTATAGAAGTTTAATATAAAATACAAAAGTTTGAATATTCGGCTTATAGAAGGTTGAGGTATAGAGATTTCTTGTTGTTATTGCTTGAAGCTGGGGAAGATACGCCGCAAGGCAGCGCATCTTGAGACAATTATTGCCCATTACACTCGAGTCCCCCAGTCTCTTCCGGAACCTTTTCGTCTTCCGCATGAATTTGAAGAGCTCATGTAGGGAACGAGAACGGAGTTCATAGCATCGACGCCGTATACGTTCACTTTGTCAAAAGAGTAAGTTGGACACTCGAAAAGGAAGACTACAGAGGCTTAACATGATTTAGTTTCCAAATCATAATTTTTAAAAACTAACTTAAAAAACGATCTGTTCGTATTGTTATTTATTGATTACCCTGCAAAAACCAAATTTGAATTATGTTCATAGCTTTGGCGATTTTGTTGCTATTTGCAGGACCGTCGCAAAATATGTTAGACGTTACATTCAGAACGATTTCTGGTAGCTACACGTGTATCGCGAAAAATTCCGAAGGAGAGGATAGACGGACCGTCGAAATTTCCTCATTAGGTTTGAATTTTCTCTTCGAATGGCTTTTATCTATATTGAAAATAAATTTATTTTTCAGGACCACCCAAACTCAGTGACACATATCTCAGGAGTAAAGTTCATCTCGTCGAAGGAACCGAACTTCGAATTTACTGTCCGTTTTCCAAGGTAAAAAGTATCGTTTGGTTCAAGAACGGTATCAAATTTGAATCCGAACGAATGGGTCCGGTAGAACTTTTCTATTCGCCTAGTGTTCAATTAGCTGATGCGGGAAATTACACATGTTTGGTGGAAAATGAGGCCGGCAATGGAACCTATACGCAAGAAGTGAAAGTATTTCCATCCTATGGTCCGGAAAAGTACGGACGTGACGGATTGCAATACCGCAAAATCAAAGCGATGGCCAGCGAAAGGACTGTTTTGAGTTGCCTAGATGTTCGAGGAGACATTGAATTTCCGGTAATTTTCTGAATATTAATTTTGTGAATTTTAAACTGATAATCGATTTCTTTTTAGATCAAATGGATCCGAAATAATCGAATAATTTCGTATGAACGAAATCTTATTTTTAATAATGTTCAACTCATTGATGCAGGAAAATACGAATGTATGAGTATGGATGAAGGGAGTATGACGCCACGATCATTTCTTCTAACAGTTTCATGTGAGTAAAAAATTAGTATTAAATCCTGTTCAACTCTTTGAAGTTGAATTTTTCATCATACTCAGTATATGTATCTCAGTTGGTGTTCCCAATTTCACTTCTAGTATCCAAGACCCAAACCAAGTAAGTGGTATCTGTCTACGAAGCCAAAAGCTTTCTCTTATAGCATTGGACAAAATTGAAAGTTTTCTTTACATCAAAAACTTTTTTATCATCGTTGGATGTTGCAAGACGCTGTTTTTGTATAAAGCACTTTTAAGCATTTTGATGTAAAATATAACGCTTTTATATGGGGCGTTTCATGCCAGGTGGCAGTAAAATGCAACTAGTAGACTAGTATTTATTTGATTTTATTTTATTTCCAAATTATGAACATGTGGTTAACTTATAATCTAGTTTAAATTCAATAGTGATCAGACTACTTTATGGTCTTTACAACTGCTATTAAAGAGGTCGGCGAAAAATTATCATAAAGGCAATGACCGGATTTTACCTAAAGCAAACATTAATTAGCCAGCGGATGTAATTCATGTCAGAATAAAACAATAAAATTACCTTTATGCTAGCACTGCAAAAAACAAAAAACAAAAAACACGCTAATGTTGATTTGCAATACGTATTAAATTTCATATAGTAGTTCGTTCATAATATAAGTTCAGCTACAATAAAATTATTAAGAAGAAGATACTTTCAATTCTTAACATTGGTCCGTCGAGGCGGATGTTCGAAATCGTCACAAACATTAAACTTAGCTTATAATAGACGGACAAAAAGGAAATGGTCTTACTTAGAAGTTCCGAATCGAAATGTGATATTAATTTGAATTCAAGCTAGTTATGTAGAATATGTGGAATTAGATTTAGAATTCTGTTACATCAGGATGTTACTATTTAATATTTTGTTATAACTTATGCTAAAAACAATACTTCTTTTAGATTCTCCACAAGCTAATATGTCGACTGATAATTGGCACGCTTTTAAAGAAGGTGAAAAAGTCGAACTGGAATGCATAATTCACGGCTATCCTAATCCCGAATTAGTTTGGCAAAAAAATGAGTAAGTCCTGAAAAGTTGATAATTTATTTATCGATTAATATGAAAACAATTGATTTGTTTTATGCAGCTCACCACGAAACGAGACCGGGACAGTTTTACTTATCCCAAACTTTAAAAAGGAAGATCAAGGAATTTACAAGTGCACTGGATCAAACGAACATGGTGCTGTTGAAATCATTCATCACGTCAATAGTTTAGGTATCTAATTCGGAAAAATATCTTTTTTAATTCAATTTATTTAATTTGATTCGAATTAACTCGAATATTTAGAAAGTCCAAGGATGGTTGAAACTCGTTCAGAGAAGAATACCGAAGACAAAGATCTTAGGATGTATTGTCATGCTACTGGTAGTCCCCGGCCAGTTCTAGTTTGGTCCTTCAAGGGTAAAATTCTTCTGGGATCTGGTGAGATTCCAGCTTATAGCAATACGACCAAACTCCTAGACAAATTGTATTTGGACGAGATGGGAGCACCGAGTAGAACAGCGTTCCGCGACACCACAAGAAAATTTTACGGCGAGGTCGTTTTGATGGAAAATGCAATTTCCTTAACACTCTTCATTGTTAGTAAGGATCATAAATTGCCTGGATTTTATACATGTCATGCTGTTAATGTTGCTGGAGAGAATCAAAAAGAAGTTCAAGTACGACCGATTAATAATGGTAAGTTATTATGGATAGAATAAGATAGTACTGTAGAACTTCCTTAAGTCGAGCAACAAGGAAAAATTGTCGAATTCGAGTTAAGAAATAGATTTTTTTATTTGTTATTGAAAAAACTTTCAAGGATAATTTTTATTCGTACTATTTTTATATTGCGACAACCTTGTCCTTTAAAATAAGCAAAATCAAGCTTCAAGAATTTTAAAAAAGAATTGACATGAAGAAGTTTCAAACTATGAAAAATGTGACTTAGGTTCGACTCAAATCATTTTTAGACAGCATACATTTAAACCTAAGAGTTTGGATTAGTTTGGAACTGTGATTAAAAAAATTTTGAACATTTTAGCCGTTGTAACCACACTTCTGATATCTCTTCGTCTTACGAAGATTCGATAGGCCTTTATCAAAATTTTTATTCCTCGGCACTGATAATGATAGAGAGTTGAAACTTAGAAATTATATAGAGCTGCTATATGTAGTAGTAAGTTTCTGATGTTACTTACGTAGTTTGAAGATTTTGCTATTGAACATCTAGTCGCAGTTAATTCTTTTTTACGATTGGTTTCTAAGGTTGAAATCTTTTGTATTTAGACGTGCGAGTATTCTTCATACCGAAGTAATGGCCTATGTGATCAGAAAACTAATACAAGTATTTTAACAATTTTTTCATATATAGTGCCACCATATTTAAAAGAAACCAATTTTAACGAAACAAAGCAGATTTTAGCAGGACTTCCAATAATCTTAACATGTCCCTGGTATGGCGAGCCAACTCCACTTATTAAATGGTTCAAGGTAATTTTTAATGTTATCATTCTTACTTCTGCAAATTATGATAATTAATCATTTTTTTTTTAGAGCAATTCTCCAATAAATCACAGTTATTATTCCCAGGACGGTCAGACATTGACATTAGAAACCAGTAAGGCAACTGATAGCGGTTTATACAATTGTAGTGCCCAAAATGTTGCTGGGTATAGTGAGAAATTATTTAATATCAATGTATTAGGTACTTGTATCTTTTAATGTACGTGCGAAAAAATCCTAATTGTAATATTTCAGCTCCTTCGTATTACAGTATTGCAGATGAACGTTTGGATTCAAACGATTTTTCTTTAAATTGTCCCGTCTCGAACAGGTCAGCTATGGTTTATTGGGCCGAAACAACTTTGGGAACACTAAATAGGACTAACGTCTTGCCTAAGAGATCAACAAAATTGGTAAAACGTCGTTTTGGAGAATCTAATATAAAGTTTCAATTTTAGAAATTTTACCTATGTATGCACATATGTCGATACAGTAGTTAATTGAATGAGATCAGATACAGTCCCTTGACTGTTTGAAATGAAAATTCAGTCCATTCATATTAACAGAAATATAACCAATTGGTTTTAAGGTATAATTCCAGTGGGAATCATGACCAAAGCGATCATGACCAATCGAGTTATGCGCGTGGCGGCAAATAGACTACCAAAGCTACGTGACTGGAGCAATATTATTGTTACTGGTTCCACTTCTAATCAGCTGGTATCGCACCACATAGCAAAAAGCGCGCGTCGCGTTGCATTTACTATAATTCCACTTTTAGTCGTTGTGATATTGTGATATTATTATGTATAACACTAACCGCGTACCGCGGCTTCGCTCACGTTTTTTCATCGCCCCTGTTACCCCCGTTTTTCCCGTTGATCCCGTTTTTCCGGTTGATCCATTGCTCCTGTTTCTCCCGATGCTCCTGTTACTCACGTTGCTCCCATTTCTCCCGTTGCTTTCGTTACACCATCTTCTATCAACAGTCCTACATCCACCACCCTTCATTTTTCATTCTCCATCTCCCATCCTCTATCCACCATCCCCCATCATCCTTCTTCCATCCTCTATCACACATCCATCATCCTCCATCCTTTATCCACCATCCACCATCCTCTATCCACCATCCTCTATCCACCATCCTCTATTAACCATCTCCCATTCACCATCCTCTAACCAGCATTCACCATCCTCTATCATCCATCCCCATCCACCATCCTCCATCCTCTGTCCACCGTCCTCCATCTAAAATACTCCATCCTCTATCCACCATCCGCCATCCATCATCCTCTATCCACCATCCTCCATCTATCATCCTCTATCTATCTTCTAGCCTCCTATATCTACCATCTTCCATCCCCTATCCCCTATCCACTATCCTCTATCAACCATCCTCCATTCTCCATTTTCCATCCTTTATCCTCTATCCACCATCCTATCCTCGACTATGACAGAACGCTACAAATAGATTTTGGTAATCGCTGCTAAACTTGGCCGTTGAGAGTATCTACGACAAGTGACGAGTTTATCTGGAAAGGCCAGTAGAAACTGTTTCGTTTTGGCTGAACCTATCTCATTAATACCGGAAGGAGGTGTTTTTTTGGAACTTCTCGTTTCACTAATCGGTGCAATAAAATTGAAAAAAATTCATCTACACAGCATTCTATGTCAGCTTTTTGCTCAAGCTCCTTTAAATATTTTCTTCTTTTTTTATTCAAAAATCAGACACCTAGCAAAAACCAGGAATATGCAGTGTACACTTGCTACTCTGAAAGCTCTTCAGATAAGATAGCTGAAATACAAGTACTTAAAACACCAGCTGTAAACCACTATGATATTGAAAAAACAGCCACAGAAGATCACACGATCATCTTAAATTGTCCTATGATCTTAGAAACGCCAAGACCCCATATTGTTTGGTTTAAGGTAAGTGCTTAGTATTTACAAAATAGAAAAAAAAATCTTTAATCCACCATTACATATAGAATGGAAATCCCCTTAGAGAAGTTCCGGGAAAGCATTTTTTTTCGAAAGATCGCATGACTTTAACTATAGGCGTGGCGAAAAAGGACGACGCTGGAATTTACAACTGTCGAACACATACAATGGACGGACGACTAGAAGGCGATATAAATGTTAAAATTCGGCGTAAATTTGCGAATAGCTGTTTCGATTCCATTCTAAAATATGGTTTTTTTTCAGGTCCTACAAGCTGGTCCGAATGGAATCCGTGGGGTCCTTGTAGTCAAAGTTGCGGTGGTGGAATGCGACAAAGAGCACGTGAATGCATCCTTCGAAATGGAGAAGCATCCACTAAAGATGACGAACCTTGCAATGGTAAAGGAAGCAAGAATCAAAGTTGTAATCTATTTCCTTGTCCGGTATGTTTGGGCTGAATGTGAAAAGCCAAAGCAAATCTTTTTTTTCCGTTCGAACTATAACAAATAATTAGCAAGGACAATGAAGTTGTTCACTAAAGTTTCATAATTAACACCTGCTTTGCAGATTAATGGTAGCTGGGGAGAGTGGTCCGGCTGGAGTGAATGCTCTGGTTCCTGCTGGGATAAGAGCAAGGCAGGACCGCCTACTATAAAAAGGTACCGTGAATGCAATTCACCGCCACCTTATATGGGTGGTAAGCTATGTGATGGAAGGAATATCGAAGAAGCTGAATGCAACACTAAACCGTGCTCTGTTGACGGAGAATGGTATAAATTTTATAGTTTTCAACGAAATTAAACCGAACCAATTCTTTACAAAACTCTAGGTCTTCGTGGAGTCCTTGGTCTGCTTGCTCAGTAACTTGTGGCAAAGGAACGAAAATACGTCGGAGAAAATGCGATAATCCTGCACCTGCCTTTGAGGGACGCTATTGTAGTGGAGAACCAACTGAAACTGAGATGTGCCTACAACGTCAATGTCCAAGTAAGACAATAGTTTTCAATCTACACAGCATCAAAACCACTAATCGATAATTGTCTGTCTTTCCAAACAACCTTAGTTCATGGAGGGTGGACTGATTGGTCTGAGTTTTCGGAATGCTCTAAGACTTGTGGTAAGGGATTCCAAATACGAACAAGATCATGTACGAATCCGAAACCACGGTTTGGTGGCAAACTTTGTATAGGAACGAGCAGAGACATAGAATTCTGTACGCGTCAAAAATGTCACCACTGAACATAATACGTACACAACTTTCGATAAAATTATTTGAACATTATACAATTTTTTTTAAATAAAGTTTATAATAATTTTTTTATAATAAAGTATTTATATACATATATATATAATAGTTATTATTATAATAATTGTTGTTATAATTATTATTCTGTACTTTTATCAGTTTCTTTTCAATCGATGACCGTTGGAGTTTTCAAAATCGGTTCAGGCTCCTGAGGACAATGTGCGCTCGGCTGGATTTTTTTTCAATGCTCTTTTTTAATTACTAAATCTTAGTTGCATGTTACAATTTTACAAATTGGCTTTCCCACCTTCCTCTTAAATGCCCTCGTGAACAAAATCTGGAATGTTTTGATAACAACATTTACTAGTGCCTCTTTTGTTCAAGATTACTGAATGCTCTTACATAAAATAGAGCGCTTAAGAGCAATTATCTAACAATAACGAAAAATGCTACACCTACTTTGAAAAAGAACCCATAAATTTGAATTGTTGCACAAACTTTGTGCCCATTCAACTTTTGCGTGGACGTAAACTAATTCACCATTCCTGAGCATTTTTAGACCATAACGTCTTATGTGGGTTAAACAATTATTGCCCTCAGCCATAGGGTTGATGGTTGTTGTTATCTTAGATATATGTAAGTAGCGGAAAAATCCGATTGATAACATATAAAAAAAAAACCCACTTAGTGAAAAGCAATTGAGAAACACTGCTCTATTCGTTTCTCGTCAGCACACATTGTGGGACATGGTGTGCAGGCTTAAACGATTTTATTATGGTATTTTCGGACAATGTATGCTATTGCTATAAGAGATATTACTTGGCTTTTTGCTCATTTTGTTCGTGGTTCAAGGTGCTATTGATTTAAAGATGCAACAACAAGGAAAAGTCTGTTAAACAAATGAATACAAAGAATGGATGGGCAAAGCAGTTCCTTTTAGTGAGTAAGTTAAGTCAGACTCGCTTTAGTAAGCCCCAAGAAAGCAAAAAAAAAAAAAATAATGTCCGTCTGTACGCCGGCCGTCCGCCGTACGCAAAATAGTTTGAAGGCGCGTAGCTCCCAAGCCCGCTGAGGTATTATCATTAAACTTTTTTGGTAGGTAGATTGGGTCAACCTCTACGACTGGTATTTTTTAGAGGAGTGTGGGTACGAGAAGGAAATTAAAAATGTTTAATTATTTAATAATGTAATATGAGACTGACTTGACGTTTCCTTCTTCTCAAAATTAGATGAGCCATGTACATATATGAGCCGTTGATTTTGAAAGTGGCATAAGACACTTTTTAAAAAAAAAATTTATTGTGTCATTCTAACAATATTTTATGTCTATAACAACAAAGTAACTTTCTGAGAACCTATTGATGCAATCGTTCCACATCAGTTTTAACAAATACAAGTAAATTTTCTCGAAAGTTGTCATCAATGTTTTTACTGAATAAACCAATACAACATTGTCCAAAATTTCATTGGAGTGGTTTCTGAGAAGATGGGTCATGAAATTTACACTGAAAAGCGTTCACGATATGCTCCCCTTAAAGTTAAATTTGATGATATTATATATTTGATAAGAATTTATTTTTCATTAGAAAAAATATTTAATATTACGATATTTTTCTTCGATATATCATCAGCCAATATTGATACTATTTTCAATATCGATATTTTTCTCGATATTAACATCCCTACCTTGGGGGTTAAATATCGCCGAATCCTGAATGATGTTTTATATAAATATTAAGAAAGCGAGAGGAATTAAAAACCAAGTCGATATTTTATCACTACTAAGAGATATGACGAAATGTGTGATAAATTATTCGACCCTGTTATACCTACATAAGGGTTGAAAAGGGTAAGAACTTAAAAACGGCTTTTATGAGATTATAAAACGAGTCGGTAAAAGTGAAAAGTTATTGGGTATCCAATCAAACCAGAGAGACCGATTGTACGTGATCCGCAGCAAAAAACAAATTTAATTAATTAATTTATTTACTACTGCTCATATACATAATAAGGCGTTGCTCTGAAATGTGTTCCAAATGTATGAATTATCTTTCTTTCGCAGAATAACGCACATTGTAATCTCACTGAGAGCTTTGGTTCTGAAATAAAATCTGTAATCGACCATTCAAACCCAAATTAATTCTCGAGTAATAAACATCAGATTCCTGCCTCTAAAATGTGGGTCTTGATCAAAACTGTGCTCTTTTGTCTACTCCTAATAATTTGTTGTACCGAATTTCGCAATTTTGAAAAAATTTCAAAAAATAGTGAATTATCGGCGCTATCGAGTGAAGTGATGAAAAGTGAAGTTTCCAGTGATGTGGAAAAGCCGGAAAATGGTACAAGTGCGGGAACTTTTTTGAACCGTCGAATACGCGATGTTAGCGGAGAAAAACTGAGTTACGATCAAATAAGTCTAGTAATAATTTTCGATACTACCGGCTCAATGGAAAATGATCTTGCAGAGTTAGGAAAAGCATCCAAGGATATAATCTACGAAAGGACTAAAAAAGGAAATATTCACAATTATATTTTGGTGGGATTCAACGATCCAGGTTAGTTTCAGTTGCATAGCTAACAGCCAAGAACTTGAAATTTTGGTTTTAGCCTATACATATTGAGATTAACTTGCATGCAAACTATCTAGATCTGGGTTACTGTATAAGAAAAATTACTTACGACCATAACACATGGGCAATGTTGAGAGCAAGTGGAGCTGCTAAACTCTACACGGCCTCCTCAAAGGAACAGCTTGCACCCTCCTAGAGACAGGAAGCTCTTTCGACTTGGAGTGCCAGTCCTACTTATTTATTATACCCTAGTTTGAAATGGGTGGGAGTTTTCAGTTAAATATGACAATGTCAGAGTTGTCATAGCTACTCTGCGTGCCCACCTATCTCATTATAGGTGCGTTTTTTTCAACTGGATCAAGATCATAATTGAAAAAAACGCTGTTAGATGATCCGAAAAAAAACAATTTAAACGGTTGGCATTCCTGCTAGAAATTATGTGTCAGCTGTTGTCTGTCAAATATTTATTGATATATTATTGGCAGATGCTAGTGAAAATAATGGATATAAACGAAATAGAAGCAGTAAGTACTTAAAATTACTATGTATTGAACCGATACTGTGCAGATATTTGCGAATATTCTTTAATAAATACGGAAAATATTTACTGACGTTTGACAAATGTAAATTATCAGCTGCCATTGCAGTTGAGTTGCAGGACGACAACTGTGAAAATGCGAAACTTTTTTTTGAATTCAGAAGCAGCTTTACGATCCAACTATGATCCCATTTTGTTTTTGGATCACCTCAATTTTTGTTGTTTTCAATGTAAAATAAATGATCTTGATCGTGATTCAGTTGAAAAAAACACACCTACTGTTTGCCTACTATCTGAGACGTATTTTCTGGTCATTCGAGTTAACTCCATGCCACCACCAACTCTTTCAACCGGGCTGGAGACTGCGGTTGTACGATGATTAGCGCGTACTAAAGAAGACTAAACAGTTTGAACACTTTTTAATCAAGTCGATCTACGCACACTCTTATCTACACGACCAAACTGTTTAGTCGACGTCCATGCGCACATTATTCCTTATCTCTTGTACAAGCGCTTTGCATATTTCGTACAATTCGTAGAAAATTTGGACTTGGTGACTAAAAATTTTCTTCAGTTAAAGTTCCGTAAATTAAGGGATTAGGCCACTCTAAAGACCGGATAAATAGATTTTATTTGTGGATCTTTTTTTCAGAAAAACTACAAAATAAATCGAGATTACAAGAACGTGTGTTTATCATACATATCAGTGACTGTATACAATAATTTCGCGTTTAAAATTTTGAGTAGTAGAAAATCATGAATAATTTTGCAATATCTGTTATCTGTGATGCCTGCTACCGAAGTATGTACTCAGAGATTTTTTCCGGCAATAATCTTTTGGGACATCATTTTTAAACTCCTAAGAGACCATTGAAAATAAAATAAACAAAATGGTTTTTTTCGAAAATTCTAGAGTGGCCTAACCCCTTACGATTGGGCACTTTTGCAGGATTTTTGTATGACAGCTGCACGAAGGACTATTGGATTTTTTTTTCCATATTCATACATTTAGCTGCGGCTATAATAAAATCAACGTATACAAAATTACGAAATCGCAGCTTCAAGCGTTCTGTAGTTATAGTTGGAAATTGGTTAAATTTGGGTTTAAGGACTCTTGTATAACCCAATCCACTCCCCCTGCCTTTGACTTAAGAATTTCCGTAAAATTTTTAATTCCCTTTTTAACGCGTTCTTGAGTTGCATAAATGCATTCATATTTGAAGGACTTTTGTAGGCTGCTACACGGCTACACCAAGCACTCCTTCGATTTGCATTAAATTCGGGCTCTTCGCTTCAAAAATTGGAAAATTGGAACTTGAAGCATTTGGACAAAAAAATTTCAAGAACTGTAGCATGAGAGGTACCCGAACTTTCACTATCCTCGGTCAACGAGTTCTTGGGTTATCGTGCAAGTGAACGGATAGATGAACGGACAGACAGACGGACATCAAGCTGATTTGGAGTTTCTAACCCAAATAAACAAAACATAATGTTCAACTTTTTTCCGTCCAAGGTTCGGTTCTACATATATATATGTTTTCAGACAGCCTTAAACTTACTAAAAATGATCTATGATTTCATCTAGAGTATAAAAATTGTAAAAAGGATTTTTCAAAAATTTGTGTAAGAAAAAATAATTTTGAAGCTCTTTCGTCCGATTTAAGGATTACCTCGTAGCATTTGAAAAAATTATATTGAGATAACAAAATAAGTAATCTTTCAGAAGTTACCGCTTACTAATTTGAATGTTCTTTTTTATTGCCATGATAACCTACGGAGAAATTTTATTATATTTTATTATCTCTTAAATTTTATTATATTTAAATGGTTAGTACGTATAAATAATGTATGTATATCAATGGCCTCGTAAATACCGCAATCGTTAATACGTATTAGGTTTTAACGACTTTATGAATATTATTTTAACGAAGATAATTTATTAAAAACATTAAGTATTAATATTAGTCTCAATTGCATAGATTAAAATTGGCTTTTATTTCACAGTATTTTATAAGTTTTAAAATAATTTTTTAAATTACGTATTTTAATTTAGATCAATTCTGAATATGTATATGTGATTAGAGGAAAAGATTTAAATCGACTGCACAAAATACAAATTTATTTAAAACCAACTTCGATAATTAAAAGTTCACATCGAAGTTGACCAAAAAATAATCGAAACTACAGTGGTGAAAATGTAACTCAGTTAAAGAGAAATAACTAGTTAAAATCAGCGCCACCATTGAAAATATTGCTACCGAGGTTCAATTCCAAAACAAGGCATAATGTATTTACATGAACTTCTTAATTGCTATTGGTGCGAAATGTTTAATAGGTTAACTTGTAAAGGATTTAGACCTGAGCAAATGAGTTCTGTATACATTCTTATCAGATTCACAAACACAATCAGAGCCGCCAGGCAGTAGTTGATTTGCTATAGGTAACTTTGCTGTTCTGGTAGATCGAAACACAGTTAATAGTACTGAAAAATTATTATCATTAACACCTTCTAGTATATTCGGTCCGATTCCTGATCTTCCTTCTCATTCCTAAAACTTATTAAGTTCGGTATCCTCTTTCTTCTCCACAATTCCTTCCACCAAGAAACGCGTTCTTTGGTAAGGTGTTCTCGACGAAAAAAAAATGATTTTTCATCCTTAACATATTGAGAATACGTGGACAAAAGGATATTTCGATATCGAATTGATTTCACGACTTACAGACCGATTTGCGGAACAGTCGGCCGATATGCAATACGATTTTTTGTAACGTCAAACTTTAAACGCGTTTTTCTCGAAACCCATTTTTCCGGAGCGCGGTACGCTCTACAGCTCCAACGAATGAACCGATTTTAATGAAAAATAGCTTAAAAGAAAGTAAACTAAATTTGTGGGGCCCCAATGTTGAGTTTTTTCTTTTATTTCACTTTTTTTTATTTGAGTTTTTAAACGAAAAAAAGAGTGATAAGTGTTTTTTTTTTTCCTTCAAATAGCTGCCATTTTAGTCTAGGGTCGTTTTTTCAAAATCGGAAAAAAACGTTGGAACCCCGCAAATTTTATATAGTTTCATAAACTTTTTGAATTTTTGGTTTCAAATCAATTGGCGAGGCTGTTGAAGGTACCGCGTGCATCAACTCTCGCTGATCGCGGCTTACGTCATAGGAGCTGGAGCCGCCATTATGGAATATTTTTTTTAAAAAAAAAATCACAATTATTCTTCACGTGTACCTCTATATAGTAGAGGCTAATAGTTTTTTATATATATATATATTTTATAACCAAAATAATTCTACAATTGAGGCATTTTTCGGGCCTTTTTACTGATACCATGGCATAAAGTTACAAAACAGCCGTAGCCGCCGTGCTATGGTTCAGTGGAATCACAACAGACCCATCTAGCGGTCTATTTGCTAGCTATCTCTGCCAATAGCTACCCACCTAACCTAACCTTACCTAGATTTTCTTAAACTAATCTGGAGCTGAAAAAACGGGTAGGTATATCCAGAATGCGCTAAATCTTCAGTTACAATGGCTCTGATCCGATCCGGTAATGCCGGACTCATTCTCTTTAACACCTTTAACATTTTTTCAAACAGAATATTTGCAGGTTTTTAAAAGTAAAATTTAACTAATTTTCTCAAAATATATTGTAGATATCGATCCACCATTTGTGAACAGAAATTACAACGAATTCTTGGAAAAATTGGGTAATATTACAGTTGATGGAGGTATTGACTGTCCAGAATTAGCCATTGGCCGACTCGTACGAGGACTTGAAGCTGCTTTATCACATTCACAGGTGTACGTATTCACTGACGCAGCAGCCAAGGATTATAATCTATCTGACGAGGCGGGAACACTAATTCAATCGAAACAAATAACGGTATGGTAGGCGTTCATTGAACATTCATTTCATGTCCCGAATTAGAGCTTCAGTGACGTAAGACTACATTGACTGATTTGACTTTCTTATAATTTTCAATACAAAGACTGTTTAATTATGGTATACAGTAAATTCAGTTCTTCGTCTCCAGACCTCTATATCCTTTTTGATTATAAATCCAGTCGTTTCTCCAAAAGATCGTTGTTGGGGAAAATAAAGTATTCAGAAGTTACATGGATGAAACTGCTTCACGGCAGCTGAAACTGTCTGCAATAAATCGGTTACAGTGACTACTGGAGTCAGAGATGAAGCTGTTCTGCTCGTTTTGTTGTTATTTTTCATGCAGCTAACCTGCTCTACACTGGATAATGCCGCAAAAGAACTCATCGATTATTTCATGGTTTTTGAAAATTAGTTGCGGTAAATTGAATTTTTAAAGAAGGATTGTTATTTGTTATTATTTAAGTGCTTCGAAGTTAATCAAGGACATATATTTTTTTTAATGAAACGCTTAGTTCAAGAAAATGATGAATTTTATAAAAAAAAGTTTGAGAAGAAAGTCTTAATTAAATATGTATGTAGATCATGTAGATATCGTCTTTTGTTCTCAAGACTGCCGCATGTTTTTGGTTAAATCAGAGGTGAACGCATTTCTTCACCCTATTTTCAATGATATACCTACATTTGATTCCAATTTCGTTGGATTCGTTTTGGTTCATCATATTTCAGAACTACAAGAATTACAATAAATTAATTAATACAATTTCCAGGTGTCGTTCTTGTTGACTTCAATTTGCGATAATTCCTCATATGCTCAAAATGCTGTTTTCCACGAACTCGCAGAACAAAGTAATGGACAAGTTTACAATATTACGAGTAATGACATTAAAAAGGTAAAACCCTGAGAAGCCTGTTTTATTTCTATTTTTTTATTAATTATAAAATGTGGTGATATGTTTTTAGGTGATGGAAGCTATATCGTCGAATCTAGATCCAAGTACAACAGTAATTGATGTAGAAAGAAAGCCTCCGGGTATTAATATAATCAAAATTGATGTCGAAAAAACAATGAAGAACCTAACGGTAGAAGTGTCTGGATCTGATCCCAAAATTAATATTAAAGATCCAAAAGGCAAACCATTTAAAGCTACGGATGTCATTACTCTGTCCCACCTAAAAGTGAAGCACCTAAGTAGAGTTGGTTTGAAGAAGCAATTCTAATTTTCTTTTATTTATTTCAGATAATTATGGTAGATGAACCTAATCCCGGCAAATACCAAATACAGACTGAGTCCACATCCAATCATTCGATCAAAATTACTGGATCTACTGATGTCAGGATAAAATATGGAATGTCTTTTGATCCGCCTTATAACTTTTCGGACACCGTTACCAACCCGATTAAAAGTAAGCCGAATTCAAATATTAAATCTATAGCTACAATTAACCTTCATGTTTTTCTGTAGATGTGGACAACATCTTGTCCATATTTGTGCAGAAAACCGACAACCTGTACAACATGACTGAGGCCGAAATCGTTCTAGCTAACCCGGCAGCGGAGGAGTCCTTTTCAAATGTTTCTACAAAAAGGTTGGCTTTCCCTGATTGTCGTACGGGTTCTTGCATGTACGTTGCGGAAGGATTTAAACCACCACTTGGTCGGTTCAAAATATATGTAAAGGGTTTTGATTCCGACGGAAACCCGTTTAGATATTTGGCGTCGAATACGATTCAAGCTGTTGATGGAGGTACGAGTATAGTAAGAAATCTTAAAGGGGTTTTGCCAAATAGTGGGCAATTACTGATTCAAACATCATTTTAAACCACGGGTAATAGGGGCATGCTGGGACTCAACCCCTGATCTGATTGTTGACAGCTCAGCATCAACCCTGGCCCTTTTTTTAATTACGCGAATTAATTATCTTATTATTATAGACTTGTCTAAGCCAAAGGTTACGATTGATAGAGCTACAATTGAAGTTGTGGAAGGCGAGAACGTTAAAATTATGTGCAAAGTAGTGTCACCCATTCCGCCAACAGTGAACTGGATTATTAGGGATAAATATGTCCAACCGAACAAAACGGAGAAAACTTTTTCAAAGTAACTACAATATTACGTACTATAATAACTACCACTACAACAAAATTCTGAAATTATTTTCAAGTGAAAACAGCACATTTTATTACTCGTATATCATCAACAATGTTAATGAAGGTAATGCTGGAAGATATGTTTGTTCTGCGAAAAACCCTTACGGAAAAGAAAGTGCTGAAGTTAGTTTAAAAGGTAAGCTAATTCGAATCGAGTCAAAGTAATTTGTGAAATATTCTTTTAGGAATCTCATGGTTTTTGTTTTTCAGTTAAGCTCATTCCACTAAGGGTTCAATTAAAAGAAACTAATATGAATGCAACAGAAAATGTCGAAAACTACGAGATAAATTGTATAATTTCTCCCCCTGAAAGAAAAGTGACTATAACTTGGTTACTTGATGATGAGTTGCTGAAAGATTCTATTGATGTGCAGGTAAAATAAATTAGTAAATATCATTTCTTATTAAATCTCTTTTCCACAAATTCGAAAAACTTTCAAATACAATTTAAATGTAGCTAAACTATTTTTCAATTTAATAATAATAAATGGCGCAACAGCCCAAATCGGGGCTAGGGCTTGAGGTAATGCTAGAGTTACTTCATTTCGAGATCAACGGAGCACTAGGAGGTAAAGTGGTTAGCCACACGCTCGTCCGTGATTATTACCCCGATTTTAACTCAGATACTCAACTTCAGAGTGAACTGGTAGTCCGGTACCCAATCCCATCCTCGAAAGTTACTTGTCGCCAAGTAGATTCGAGCCTGGTATCAGATGCACCGAAAGCAAGTGCTCTAGCTTCTAAGCCACCCAGACCACAATTTTTTAATTTAGGTTCACTATAAATTGTAATTGAAATGCTTCGGACATTTCTCAAAGATTTCTGTAAGAAAAATCCCACGGAACAACGTCAACCTCGCCATATGGAAATCTGTCGGAAATCGCGTTAATAGCTAGCCCGGAATTCCGATTGTTTAAAGAACTTCCCATCAGAATTCTGACGGATTTCTGTGTTTCTGCTGGTACCTAAAAATGGAATACGATGCATTAGTATTAGGTCGGATTGTACTACTCTTAAAAATCGGGTTCTTTAAATAGGAAAAAATCCCGAAATTAATATTTGGGCTACTATGCAAACTCCCTATGTTCACCATAGTCCACAAAATTTTTCGCATAAAAAAATTGTACCTCTCAAATGGACGATTTTGATTGGTTGTACCTCTCAAAATTTTAAACAGCTGATGACTGAAACAAATCTTTCGTCTCTTTCAAATACGTACGTGCAATGTAGCTTTACCGCTTTTTCGTCTGTTTTGGTTGTTTTTATGCTTATTTCGTGTATTGCCATATCCCTCACCCTCACGTCATTTTCCCTAATTATATTCTATACATACCAAATTGTGCAAAAGAAACAAAAATATGTGTCAGAGTAGTCGCCCATGACTGAAAGAGAAGCAGCTTCCGAATACGTGTAGATTGTACGCATGGTAGTCTGTTTACATCGAGAATTCAAGCTATGTAAGTATTTATACTATGCTACAGACAGCCCAAGGAAGCAAAATTTATTTTTTTGTCACATCGCACTTGAGAGATATCCTGACAAATCTTGAAAACGTATACAACCCCTTACACCCCTTAGAAGTTCAGTATGTACATATATACGAAAATTCAGCAAATACTTTTTATAATTTCATGCGAATTTATGTTATATTTCGTTCGTTCTAGGAGAACTAACGAAATTCGTGAGTTATTCTTAGCTAGTCTTCTTTTGCAGTGAAAATGATTGATGCAAAGTTATTTCAGCGATTTTAAAAGTAAAAAGAGAAAGCTCCCAACTAGCGATTATTGTAGTCTCCATAAGACTAAGACTTTAACAGATTTCAGATAATTTTGTTTAATACATTAACACTCTAAAAACTTTACTCTTATGGAGTTTTTTTGAGTTTAAACTGGCCTTTCTAGTTAAGTTTTGAATCGGCCATACGGCTCAGTTTCGGTTTGACTAGCACTAGCCAAGATAGCGTTCTATTCCAGTTGAGGATTTTGTGCAAAAGTCTTTAAAGGCTACACCTATAAAATACAAAAAATATAAACTTCTATGATTTTTCTCTCTATTCTCAGAATGCGTTTTAAACTTTAAAATAAGTAATTCAAAAATAACAAAACAGTATTTCTTTCATCCTCATAAGTATTACAACTTTTACTCTTAAAACAAGAGTTGTGTTGTAACAGTATCAAGTGTGTTATGAGACTTTTCACAGAGGTTTTGTACTCTTAATTTGTTAGAGTAATATTCTGGAATATTTGAGGGTGGGGCTATGCATATTCGCTTAATAGTAAATAGTAAATATTATTAAACACAAAATTTGTCAGTTTTTTTTTTGTCTATGCATTCGGGAAAAGGTATCTAATTTTGTATTTTTCTATGTTTACCGAATATTGTGCCTACATTATTTAAACGTTATACAATTACGAGATTTTGTGCTTACTAGATTTTGGACTCATGTGATTTAGAATTTCGGGCTGGCTTTTGCCGCATATTGTAGGGTGGTCCATTTTGTCTTACGAGGTATTAGGCCACTGTTCAATAACATGTAGAAACCTTTAATTCACTAGTGTCTCTAATAGTTTTCGAGAGTGTTAAAGTCTACTAATAATATAACTGAAAATTTTTTCGTTCAAGATTTCATCAAATAATTTACTTCTTAAACTGGTCAATCGAAAACATGCTGGAAAAATTACATGTAGAGGTTATGATGGCCGAAAAAAATTAGAATCCAGCGGAACTCTTAATGTCCATTATGAGGCAGAAATAATAGGACCACATGAAGAAAGTAAGTATTTAAAGAAAATTTGTATGTAGACTTTCTACTAAAAATAAATTTCCAGACCACAATATTACATTCGATGAGAGAGTTGTGCTGAATTGCTCGGCTATTGGAAATCCGATTCCGACGATAATCTGGCGCAAGGAAAACTCAACAAAAGTTGATAATATAATCGAAAAATTCGCACCGAACGATTACGGAAAGTACGTTTGTGAGGCATCGAATGGAATAGGGTCGCCCAGCAGGAAATACGTACATTTAAACAGTACAGCTAAAGGTAGAGAAAAAATAACATCTTGTTCCACATCCTTCTTATATTGTGATTTGAACTTAAGGTCCGCCGACTCTCATTCATTCCGCCTACCTGCATCGGTTAAAACTTGACGATAATTTAAAATTAAAGTGTGGCTGCGATCAATGCGGTCCTATTATCCACTCGTCTTGGAAATATTTCCCAGGATCCGATTTGCATAACAACTCAAAAACTTTAAATGGAGCTAAGCCAATTTTAGAGGATCGTTCGAAAAATTTTCAATATGATTTCGAACTGAAAAATGTGAAAGAATCCGATGATGGATACTACATTTGTGCGATAGGAAACAAGTTCGGCGTTAAGACGGCAGTTATGCATGTGCAGGTCTTATCAGGTACTATAGGAAGTCCTTTCAGTGTTACAGATACACATTACATGAACAACAATAAATATATTTCTTATAGAAAAACCTACAATAACATACATGGGCCTAATGGAGAACAAGAATGTAAGTGAAGGGTACGTAAAATTAAATCGCGGAGGAAAAGCTACTTTCATCTGTATGGTAAGAGGAAACCCGAATCCCAAGATCGAATGGAGCAAGGATGGCGTAAGACTTCTGCCTATGAACGAAATGTAAGAATTTTGGTACGAACCGAGTATTTCAAGCTTTAGAAACTTGATAAGAATAGGCGTGTTTTTTTGCACCCTAATGCTGTTATGAAACTAGCTTTTTCTTAAGTGCAATAAAAGTGCAATAATATCCCCAACGTGCGACAATGCGAACAACAATAAAAGAAAGAGATATCGCTCTTTTCGACGCTAGCGGCATCTAGTAAACAAAATTAACAACTGCATTGTTAAGAAAAATAAAAGAAAAATATAAAATATATTTATAACATAACATGCCATTTTCCACATTTTATACGTATCGAACTGTTAAAAACAAGTATGTAGCAGCTCAAAAATACACCGGAAGCAGGATTTTTTTTTACTATTTCTCAGACTATTGCGACTATTTTTTTGGCAGATTGCTCTATGTTGCGGCTATTTTTTTGGCAGTACTCACTTTATAGCTATTCGGAATGTCTCTCTTACTCCAAAGTATAAATTGTATGTAACATTTTCTATCCCTCTCCATTTGGATTTACTAGCCGCTTTAAAGCTGCAAAAATAGCCAGTGTCATAACAGCATAACTCAGAATAGAGTAGGTTAGTGACGTGTGATAAAAACAACAAAGTGCAAAGCCAGGAGTGCAGCCACCGCCACTTATTGCAGTGGTGCAGCTATTCTGGCCCATGAACAAGTGAAAGCTCATCGCTCAAAGCTCACATCTCGCTCTGCATAAAATCGCAAAAAAATCACGCCTAATATCAAATTAGATAGCTACCTATGTAATTGTAAACAATTGTTCATTTACAAGTTAAATTGGAGTGACGAATCGCTGTTTTATCGTGAAAATTGGTACTTTATTTTTAAAAAAATAGTAACATAATATAGTTTTGACAGCATTATCCATCGCTAGCGACTACTTTCTCCCATCTTTCGGAAATCAAATACCTTGTCGAAAGAACATCTTATGTTTTGAAGTTATCCACAAATCGAGCCATTTTTGACTCTTATAGCTTCCTGCTATCAGACACAACACCTAAAATTTAAAAATAGGTAATACTTTAATTAAAATTTAATTTTTTAATTAAGAAGTCTGGGTGGCTTAGTGGCTAGAGCACTTGCCTTCGGTGAACTTGGTACCAGATTCGAATCTGCATGGCGAAAACTAATTTTCGAGAATGGGATTGGGTGCCGGGCTACCAGTTCACTCTGAGTAAAAATCGAGGTAATAATCGTGGACGAGCGTGTGGCTGACCACTTCACCTCCTACCGTTCCGTTGGTCTCGTAATGAAGTAACTCTAGCATTACTTCAAGGTCCGATATGGGCCATTGATTCTTATAATAATTAATTCATTAATATAAACTATTACTGGATTTTTTTGTTATTTTCTTTATTTAGATATGAACTGCATAATAAATGTTAACTTTATATTTTAATAATAAAGTATTTTTTAGGACGCTAAACGGTCTGACTCTTCATAATATTCGAGAAAATGAAAGTGGAAAATACAAGTGCTTGGCAAGAAATTCCAAAGGGGAAGATTTCAAAGAACTGCAACTTTACGTCGTACGTATTTGGTTTTCTGTTTCTAATTTTTTACGTAAAATAATACGAACTTCTCCTAGACGCGGCCTTTTCTCAAAATAAAAACTATCATTGAAACCTACGAAGGACAATTGGTGATTTTACCATGCATAGCTGAAAGGTGGACGTTTAATTACAATCGATTCGAAATTAAGAAGCCTTTCGAAATAATTAAGCCGAACGATTTGCTGCATGTTTAGTCAGTTGAAATTTGATTTCAATTAATAATATTTTGCTTTTCACAGATTTAAAGCAAGCTACAATAATAGTGGAGTTTATCAGTGCTTAAATGAAGATGAAACGCAAGTTGCTGCCGAAACAGTTTTAATAGTTTACAGTGAGTGGAGTATTTTAAAAAAATGTTTTATTCGATTTATATTTAATTAGGTCCTGCAAATAACTATGAAAATTTCGAATGTAGTAATTACCATTTTTCCGTAACTTCAATGTTCTCTTGGGCTAACTAGATCTGCATAGTTACATATACCGTGAATATGTTTGAGCTCCCTAGATAATGGTAGGTTGATTTGGGTGTCAGCTCTGTCCATAGACTGAGCTTAATTAGCTCAGAGGCTGTTTTGAAACCACACACTCGTATTTAGGGATGTTCGATTTCGATTCGATTAATCGATTCATTTTTTTCAAAAAAATCTATTTTATCAATCGATGTGTGATGTTGATTAATCGACATAATCGATTAGTAAACGTTAATTAATCGAACAGATTTCAACAGTAAAAAGATAATGTTCTACCGTTTTGTCAACATTTTACTGTAACGAATACACATACGATCACAATACTTTATTATTAAAAAACTGTAAAGTGAAATTAACAAGAAAAGCATTTTAGGGAGAACTATACAAAAGGATATTAAAAGGACATTATTATTGAAGATATAAATTATAAAAATTCAATGATGAGTTTCGACTGGTATTTAATAAATAATTATTTGCAAACAATAATTGTAATGTAGAAAAAGACATTGAAGTGGCAAGATCTTTTCTATGCCCAGATAATTTGCTAAAAGGTAAAAAAGAAATTTCACGGAAGCACTTTTTTTAATTCAGTAGAAGAAGATGGGGCAAAGTGAGCCTAAGGTTTGTACCGAGATCCTGTGAAATGGGTAATAGTAATAAAATCCTTTTCACGCAAAATCGATAGCTTAGGATGTTAGCTTCATCATATATTCGTGCAATTAAATTATTGATGCTGATAAAAAAGTTATCTACTTCTTTATATACTATACATACACTGTTAAAAAAATTTACAACATTTAATGTTGGCAACTAATTGCCAACAAGGGATATTGTAAATTTACGTGTCTCAAAACAACTTACATTTCTCCTGTAAAATTAAAATTTGGAAATGTAATAAATACATACATGGCTTTGTAAAATTACATGCGTGGTAGTAAACATAAATTACATGGCATATGTAATTTGGAGGTTTAAATTATCTTTATTGAAGTAATTCATAAAAGTAACTTTCCACTGAAAGGGAATATTGTACAAGTAGACCCATTTAAAACTACATTACGATTTGTAAATTAAATTTCATATGACTTAATTTAAATATTGTACAAGTAGACCCATTTAAAACTACATTACGATTTGTAAATTAAATTTCATATGACTTAATTTAAATTTACGAACTATACACTAATACTAAGATTTTTGGGAACGAAAACTTCCACGATCACTATGTTTTTTAATATGGTTTTTACAAACACTTAAACAGCAAAATGAGAACACACTTATCTGTAATAAATAAATGAGGCAATTTTTTGTTATTAGATTTTTCGTGGTAAGCTACCAAAGAAGCTATTATGATTAGGAGTTAGTTATTCTTTCCGGTGTCAGTGGAGTGAAACTCCAACACGGAGTCCCCGACTGTGGACTAACCGCTATCCCTGAGGATATGACAAATTTGGAAAGAAACTTCACTGGAGAAGCCAGTTCATCATAAGATTGTGTTGGACTAGGTCCGAAGGAGCTGTTTCGTCATCGGAGGGCATAGACTCTTCAGAAGGTGTATTCTTGCCTACTAACCGAAACACCTTGACAGCTGCGAGGCAATTTTTTTCCAAATAAAAAAGAACGAAATTTTATATCCAAACAATTTTTTTTATTTATCAAAAATATAAAACAATAAAATTATAAAAATGAACATTTCGTTGTAAATAAGATGATGTATAATAGCATTTAACCAAATCAGGCAGTTATCACTTACTTATTATAAGAAAAACTAATCGCGATGATTACTTCGCAAAATCCGTACAAGAACTGATAAATCGACGTACGATTGCATCATCTTTTTTTGCTTACAGCATCTCTAGATGTAAAATTCCATTGTAGTATGTACTGACTGCAACTTCGGACATTGGTTTCATGTTTTACAAGGAATAATGTTATTTATACATGTTTGGAAATGTAGTTTTCCGTACAAGTAATTGTAATTTGTATTTTTATGTAATTTTACATCGTATTTCATGTAAAGAACTTAATTACATAATGGTAATAGTGTTTATACATGAACAAGGTAATTTTACCTATGATATGGATATAATTTTATTATATTAAATTTTGTAAGATTACAAATAATTTTTACTGTGTACTTCAAAGTGCCCACTTTGCCCAACTAAAGTGAGCCCTTTCAAGGGTATAGTATAATTTCATTCAAAACTGGAGCAAAAGAATATGGCAATAGATCAATTAAGATAAACAATATGATTTTAACACTTTGCGTGCCACACTTTTTGTCAAAATTTTTGAAAATGCTATTTAAAGCGTCCAAATTTCTGTACCGGTCAACGTGTTAATAAATTGAAATGAAATTAAGTGTGTTGAGAGCATGCTCTGCTTTGAGGAGTAAGAACACCAAAATATTTACTGGCCTTCTTTAGGTCAATTTTTTTCAGCAACAGAAGCTATTACATTTTTTTTTATTGCAACTTCAGTCAACTGTGGTTGCATTTGCATTTGTTGTATGTTCTAGCCATGTTAAAATCGTTATTATACTCTAGATGAAATCATATAGTGTATTATAAGTTTGATCCAGCCGAAAATTATGTAACGCATAGAACCAAGCCTCGGATGAAAAAAAGTTACATATTTTTTAATTATCAAATAAAATTATATTGGTATGCGGTAAAATTCGCCCGGGGCTCACTTTACTCCGAATGAACACTAAACAATAAGCATCTGCTAAAATTTATATACTTCATCAAATCATCAAATCTTACTTAACTTTGCCAGTTGCACAATCCGTACCCCGATCTCAAGGATACTGTTCTAAACAATTCTCAGTCGCTAACAAGTTTTTTTTAATGCAATTATTAAACACTGATATTTACATCAAATAGAGCCAAAATCGTAATATGAGAAAATTCGAGGAACTGTTATTAAAGTGGATTTCTTTTGAAGTGCATAGTGGTCAATGCTTGATGCCTAATTTATTTTGCTAAGAGATGGCGCTATTGCAAACTAGAAATTTTAAAGGGGCCCACTCTACCTTGCTAGCCTACGTTGCCCCATCTTCCCCTACGGTATTAAGTTTGTATATGCTTCAAGCCACAGGTAGACATAATTGGTGCGTTTTTTTCAATTGGATCAAGATCATAATAGAAAAAAACGCTGAGGGATGATCCAAAAAAATCAATTTAAGCGGTTGGCATTCCTGCTAGAAATTATGTATCAGCTGTTGTTTGTCAAATATTTATTAATATACATATTATTGACAGATACTAGTGAAAATAATGGATATAAACGAAATAGAAGCAGTAAATACTTAAAATTACTACGTATTGAACCAATACTGTGCAGATATTTGCGAATATAGTTTAATAAATACGGAAAATATTTATTGACGTTTGACAAATGTCAATTATCAGGTGCCATTGCAGTTGAATTGCAGGGCGACAACTGTGAAAATGCGAAAATTTTGTTAAATTCAGAAGCAGCTTTATGATCGAACTATAATCCCATTTTGTTTTTGGATCACCTCAATTGTTGTTGTTTTCAATGTAAAATAAATAATCTTGATCGTTATCCAGTTGAAAAAAAAACACACCTAATAGCCCCGTCACTTTAGGGGATCCACACCCAATCAACAAATATGCAGTCAGGTTGATGGTCTTACGTTAAAAGTTTTTGTTGTAATCTTTCAGCCGTTCCGACTCTGGTTCGATTTCATGACAAGTTTGGCCATTTTGAACCGTCAGCCAGTCCTACTCTAATATACCAAATTGAAGGATATCCCATAGTGAGTATAGCAAACAGCACTATATTTCCCCAATTTAAAAGCTTAAATATGTTTTGATCATAAGCCGAAAATAGAATGGACTTTTCATGGAACCAAAGACCTGAATTCAAGCACAACAATCGATTCAAAAGGCGGTAAATTAATGCTATCTAACATAAATGAAGGTATGACAGGCGCTTATGTTTGTCATGCAATTAACAAAGCTGGTCATTCGCAACAATCAACATATATCAATATCAGAAGTATGTTGCATGTGTATGGTGTTTACATTTTTGGAAAAACTAATTTACAAATATTTTATTAATTAAATTTTTTTTTCAAGAGAATTCCAAATCCAAACTTAAAAATAAAAAGCATAAGCCATATTTTTGGGATACAAATGGAAAGAAGAGTAAATCAGGTAATTAAGTTTTCAAGCATTCAAACAGGTAATTAAGTTTTTAAAAATCGGTAACCAAGTGTGTGAGTGCTAGTTGTGATATACTCAAAGATCCATAAGTCGTGGGTACAAATCCCACACATGGTCCTTTAGCTGCACCAGTTAGCTTAACGCAATACATAACAAAAACAGCAATGTTCATGATATTTTCAATGTAAATTTTAATCATCACTCTGATCTGATATTCGATTTCATTAATTTTGAAAGTGGTGCAAGTCCATTTAGGTATGATAAAACATTTATTTTTTTTAGCCAGCACGATATACACTATTAGATAATAAACTAACATTATCTAACACCACAAGAAACAAAAAATATCTTGAAACGCAAACATTTAAATATCTCGAAATAACAAAAACAGCGTGTGCAGCACCGTGCACATGATAGACGTGAAACTTCTTGAAAAATAAAGAAAAAGAATTTCAAAATAAATACAATAACACAAAATTTGCATTTACTGAGTTTTTCAATGTGTTTTAGGAGGGGGTACGGGTAGAAAGGAGAGTGAAGGTGGAAGGGATAGAGAAAATAGATGAGGGGGAACAAAATGTAGGGTGAGAGGTAGGGGACAGTGGATGGGGTGAAGGGTTGAAGTTAGGAGAAAGGGGTGTAAGAAGAAAAGTAAGGGGTGAGAGAGGGGTGAGGGAATTCAGTTGTTTAAAAAGGGATAGGTGAAGAGGGGGAAGAGATAGGAGTAGTATTTCAAATTCTATGGGTGTGCTCAGAAGGGAATACCACTCTCTCGCAGTGTCGCTTTTTTGTTTCATCGTTTCATCGAGTTTCGTTTCATCGTTTTTGTTTTTTTTTTAAATGCCAACAACACGTGGTGTTCCCAAGCGGCCCTCATCTAAGTACTAACCGCGCCCAATGCTGTTTGACTTCGGTGATCGGACGAGAACCGTTAGGTCCCCAGCAAGCATGGTATGGTAGTTTTGTCTCTACATAATATCTTTCTTCTCTATCGTGTAACGAAATGTGCTAAAACGTGACGCGTCCTTGAAATTTCACCGCCGCTAAAGAAGTTTCACTTCAAAAATGGACTTCCCCCACATTCAAAATAAAAAGCTCATATGAAGAAAATTCTATTGGTCCTTCGTGTAGCTGCCATACAAATAACCTGTCAAAATGTCCTCACTTAATTTACGTAACTCACTATAACTCAAGTAATCTTTTAGCTACGAATTCGAAATGAAGTTCGAGTTTACTAGTCAGCTAAATCCTTTTACTCCTTCCGGTACCTTCCATATAAAAGATACGTGTTCAACAATATTTTCCGATAACTTTTGAACGCATCAAGATACGATTTTGAAATTTTGTACACATTAATTTTTGAATGGTTGAAAACGAGTGAGTCCTCCCATGTAGAGTATCGTATGATTGGCTTGCAGCCGATCGTGATTGCAGTATGTTTTCTTTATTAATTCTATTATTTAGTACGTCCAAAAAAACCTAAGATCAAAAGAGACAAAAGTCAATTGAGTTGCAAAGCTGAAACAGGAACTCCAAAACCATATTTAGTGTGGACATTCAATAATACCGTACTTCTGGATTCTGGGAATATCATATACCACGATAAAACGACCGATGAAATGTATTTGAATGAGTTTGGAAATTCGATTACGGAAATTCCAAATGATAATTTCAGTTTTAATGGAATGGTCACGCTAAACAAAAAAAAAACTACTCTGAAATTGACATTTGCTAAGGAAACAGCAAAGATGTTCGGGACTTACACATGTCATGCTGTTAATATTGCTGGAATGGCGCAAAAAGACTTTGTATACACGCCTACTTACGGTAAGTGTGTAGAACTAACGAAACTAAATCAAAATATGGTTCTAACGATTTTACCGTTTCGTAGATCCACCTTTTTTGGTAGGAAACGCTTTGGATAAAAAGCACCACGTAAAGTTGCAGATATTAGCGGGACTCCCTTTATTCTTAACATGTCATTGGTATAGCGAGAGCCACCTAGAAACGGTCTGGACGAAGGTTAATCTCTTTGTAGGTGCCACACTTAATTTCAAAAAATAAAACTAAATATTATTTTCAGAACGAAATTTCTTTAGACCGAACGTTTACAATAGAAAATAGTAACGAGTTCATTACCACTCACCGACACAATAGCACGTTAATAAAAGAAAATACTCAAGGAACTGACAGCGCTCTATACATTTGCAATGCTACAAACGGAGGGGGAAGTAATATTAAAACATTTAATGTCACTGTTCACGGTACGTGTTTATATCGATGTTGTCTCACACAAATCTTTTAAACATTAGGTCTGTTCTTATTTCCTGCACTTTTTACACTTTTTTGCACTAACATTTCTAAACAACATTTGACGTCACAGCAATGACACAAACTCATACTAAAACAGTATTCTTGTCCTCCACCCATTCACCCTTTAGTGTAAAAAAGTGCAGGCAAAAAGAACATACCTATTATGAGAGAAGTAAAGAAATTTTTTTTTCTAAGCTAAACGTTTTAATAAACGGTTACCAGAAAAAATATTTTTTCTATGCCCACTCCAAAGTATACTAACAGCAGTTAATGTACGCTACAACATCGATATGTTTGTAAATTAAAAAAAAAAAAAATCAACTATCGCAATTATTAAATTTTTCAGAACTACCTTACTACAGCACGAACACAGCTTCAGAGATTTCGTTAAATTGTCCGATTTCTGATCGGTCTTCTTACGTTTATTGGGAGGAAAGAATTTTGGGAACAAATAGAAACTATCCTCTAGCTCGAAACTCAACAATATTGGTATGTTAATCAAAGGGGAAATTTTAAATTTTTTAAATACATACTTCCAAATTGTAATGGAAGGCTTAATATCCCATCACAATAATGAAAATTAAAAAAAAAAATATATACTTACTTACTTACGATGGCGCTACAGTCCAAATCGGACGTTGGCCTCCTGAATGTGGCGCCTCCAGCTTTCTCGGTTTAGTGACCGCATCCTCCAGTTTCTGCATCTTAGAAGTGATTTGCTATAATATATAGATATTCTAAAAATTTTCATTTTAATCTGAAAATAAAGAAAGGAACAGTCTGCGCGTAACTTTACTTTTCTATATTAGGTAACCGGCTGGCAATCTATTTAAAATAAAGTTCCAAATGAAATTATAAATAATCTGCAGTCACAGCTCCAGTTGATTTCGCAATATTATAATAAGTGGAAAATCAAAATAAATGCTAGCAAGACACAAGCTCTCTTTTTCACTAGGAAAAGGTCCTCGCGTTTTCTTCCAAACCCGATAATAAATGTTCTAGGTAGTCCCATTTTATGGTCGAAAAATGTTAAATACCTAGGCCTTATTTTAGATGCCAAACTAACATTTAATGAACATGCTACAGAGTCTGTTTCGAAGCTATCAAAATATATTCGGATGTTATATCCCTTAATAAACAGAAAATCAAAACTTTCACAGGAAAATAAGTTGTTAATATTTAAATCCGTGATGCAGCCTGCACTTTGCTATGGGGCGCCTATTTGGAACAATTGTGCTTCCATCCACAAAAGAAAAATGCAAATCATTCAAAATAAATGTTTAAAAATAATACTCAATAAACCTTGGCATTTTTCTACACAAGAATTGCACCAAATAGGAAAATGCAAAACATTAAATGTTATGGCAAACCAACTAACGGGCTCATTCACAAATAATTGCCTTCGCTCGGATAACCCACTAATTATGTCGCTATGTCATTAAAATAATATTTAAAATTGGGTACTTAGCTTTAGAATTAGTCAGCTCTAGGATAAGTTAGCTTTAGGATTAGGTTAGGAATTTATAAAGAGGTTTTTAGTCACAAATTTCAATAATTAATTACCACACTACTACTGCAATTAGCTGAATAATTTAAGTATATAGTTGTAAAAGTTTATCTTGGTCTCTAAAATAAATCATGAATTGTAACACAATTGTAAACGAAACTAGTGAATAAATTTATCTATCTATCTATCTATCAAATATATACCTGTTTTACTTTATTATTATTTTAATAATACAGTATTGTGATTGATTTTTAAAAAAAAAAATTTGCTACCCTCAAAATTTTTATTTTCACGTTTCATAACTAGTAGACTCGAAAAAAGCAATACAAATTTTCAGTCCGTCTGTCCGCCGTACGCAGTATGGGGGTGGGGGGTGAAAAACTTTAGATTACGATATCTCATGAACCAATTGCTCTAGACAAATACAATTCAGTTTGGATATAAAGGTCGACAAATAAGGATTGATCAAAGTAAAATTTTGTGGAAGGTGGAGCATAAAAGTGGAGGGGATAAGAATTTTTCAAATAAAACACATTTCATGTCTCAAGAACAGTGTAAGATAGATGCTTAGAATTTTTACCAGAAGTGGGTCTAATTGAACCCTAGTAGGGAAAGTTTTGAGGTTGAAAGTGTAGAGGGTGTAGGTGGGGGAGGGTAGAAAGGAAAAAGTTCCGATGCTTATATCTTAAGAACCTGTAATGACATAAACCTTAAACTTGGTATTTAGACAGAGCTATAGTAGCGCCATGTTGGAAAAATATAATTTTTTTTAGGGGTAGTATGGTACGGAGGTGTTTTTATTAACTATTAAACGGTTCATGCTAGAAAGTTGAAACTCGGTGTGTATATGTAAATCAACTAGAAAAGCAATTTTGATTGAAAAAAAATTCAAATATGTATTGGCGTTCAGAAGGGGGTAAAAAAAAATTATCTGTGAAAATAGAATGCATATTTTTCCACGATTTTCGACATATCTACTAGCTCGTCCCAAAATATTGAATTTAATTTTATTCTACGGATTCTTCGTATGAATACCTAGAACTTGTGCCGGAAAAATAATAAAGTTACGCCCAGATTGTTGGCAGATTTTTTTTTCCTGAGATCGATTTTTAGACGTTTGAACAAAGAGCGCGTACAAGTGAAAATCAATTCAATCATCGCAATAACGATAAAAAAAACCCAATTCGTAAAACAATTTAAAAATTCTTATCAAATATTTTAGTGATGAAATATTACTAAAACTTATTTATAGGTATTTGTAAAAGAGCAAGTGAAATCATGTAAAATAGGATGTACACAGTGTGACAAATAAGTTCTGAGACTCGAACTATATATGTATACTGACCGGCCTTTAAAAACTGTGATGCTCCTCTTCCCGAAAATAATTTTATTTAAACCGATTAATAGATAGCAAGTTACGACAAAACAACCTTTTTGTCGATGTTAAAAATTCCATCATCAAAATCAAAACAATGCTCATTACATTCTTCGATAGTAAAGGAATTGTCCACAGGAAATTCATTCCAACTGGGTAAATTACTAACTGGATAATTACTGGCTCATTTTATTCCGTAAATTCAACACAGAAAAATAGTTTAGTTCCGATTTTGATTTTCTTTTGGCGCATTTTTAAACTTTTGGTGCTATACGGCTATCAAGTATTTCGAAGTTTTGAAGCGTGATATGACCAGTATTCGTAGTATTCACACCTCAGTCAATGTTCGTCAATTTTTGGCTCGAAATCAAGTTTCTGTGTTGAATCATCCGCCGTATTTACCAGTTTTGGCCCCATGCTATTTTTCGGTATTCCCAAAATTGAAATTAAAGTTAAAAGGATGTTTCTTTAATGACATTTTGATCATCAAAACAACTTCAAAACGAGCTCTAGCGCCAATTCCACAAAATAAGCCTGAATACGCATTTGAGTCAGTGTAACAAGTGTATTGAATCTGGATGAGAATATTTTAAATATAAAAAATATCCAAATTTTTCTTTTAATTATGTTTTCCATGACCAGTCTCGAAACTTATCTGTTGCACCCTGTATGTAGAGAATTCATGAGTTAACTTCATGTCACCTAGTTAGGGATTCAATACAATAAATACCGAAATAGATTTTTAGACGATTACAAAAAAGATCGTGGCAGTAATAACCGAAGATATGGCAAAATTCATGAAAACTTAAAAAAAAAAACCCTTACAACATGGTCGTGACTAACGAAAAATATTTAAATTGATGCTTAGGCGACTAAATAAAAAGTTTGTGAAGGCAATCGATATCGCGTCGTGTATAGAATTCCTTTACAACACCCCAATGATGTTGAATATGAAAAAATTCTGAAAACATGTTTTTGTCGGAATTCGGGAAAACCCTTACACTATCTTAAGACAGTCGTCTCAACAGACCTAAGAGATATGTTTCAATTCGTAAAAATATGTCCAATCGCTTTACATTAACGTTTTTTTGTGCCAAATCTCAAATTTAACTACAAGCATAGGCACAAGTATGTTTTAGAGCCTCTGGCTACAATTACCCTCCCTATAAATCTCAAAATATTGCATTCAAAATATTATGTTCACACATATAATGTAAGAAGTGAAGTGTACTAAATGTTGAGGGAGGTGATAGAACACGGAAGTTAGGCCCAGTAGACGTCAAGCAGAGGAAACAATTTTGAAGTGGGATCTAAGGGGATGGTTAGAACGAGTGGAAACATCAGATTTCTTATTCTCAAAAAATACAAAAGGGAGAAATTGAGAAATTAATGGCTCTGTAAAACGACTAGAGAGGCTTCCAAGAAAAATAAAAATTTTAATAGGTATAACAGTTAATGGGGATGGTTATTTTCGGCCACTTAGGCCCGTAACTTATATTCTTTTTTAAATTGATAAAATAAAAAAATAAAAGAGGTGCCAACAGCTTGATCGCAATTTTATTATTTTTGGTCAGATGTCCGGAATGGCATCTTTCATTTCAAACCGATTTTCCCATTTTTACTGCAAATAGCAGGCACTAAAAACTTATAGCAATTAAATTTCTAAAATTTGCACAGGTATTACCCCAATTTGCATTAAATCATGACTGTTGTGTGGTGCATCAACACACTAGTTCATATTCGACAATTAAGAAACTTTTCTTCTATTCAAATCATAGAGCAATGAATATATTCAGGATAATTCAATTTACACTTGCTACACTATAAATGAGTCAAGAGTAACGAAGAAGATAATTGAAATACTGATGATTAGAACCCCAACAGTGCAATCTTATGATATTGAAAAAGTAGCTCCAGAAGATCACACTCTCATCTTGAATTGCCCCATCATGATCTTAGATAGTCGGGGACTACACGTCGATTGGTTTAAGGTAAGTGATAAGTTTTTGATTTGAATTTTCCAAATAAAAACCTGTCATACATTTATAGAATGGAGAGCCTTTGGTAGTGAACAGCGCCGAGAAAACCCGGTTTTTCTTCACAGATCGAATGACTTTGACTATTTACGGTCCGAAAAAATCCGATTCAGGCATTTACAAATGTCAAATACAACATGAAGAAGCAAACATTACTGTTAAAATTCAGCGTAAGTTGCACATTTCAACTGGCGTCTGTTCATTTCTGGAATACAAATTTTTCGGGACTTTTTAGGCCCTACAGAGTGGTCTGCGTGGGAATGGAAACCTTGCAATAAGGAATGCGATGTTGGCACCAGAGAAGCAAACCGCACTTGTGTTCTATTCAATGAGGAATCAGCCTCTGAAGACGACGAACCATGCGAAGGACCAAACTCCAAATCCGAGAATTGTAATCCTATGTCGTGTCCGGTAAGATGAAATCCTATTTCAGATTAACCCTTCTTTGTGGGGTTGCAAATTTCGTTTTATAATATATTAAATTTTGTAGGTTAATGGCGGTTGGGGTGAATGGAAAAATCAAACAGGAACTAAAATTGGACATCGTGTATGTAACAAGCCGCCTCCTTTTAATAGGGGTTATTATTGTGACTAAAAGAAAGAACCTACGAAACACTAGCTGCCATAGACGCAAAATGAAGATCATTTTCAATGGAATTAAATAGCCCCCAGTATTTGGTTAACGTAACAACGTAATGTATCAGGATTTATTCACTTTTAATATTTGATTAATAAAATAATATTTACCCGAGACGATAGTGTTGTGTTTTGTTGGAACACCATTAGCAGTATTTGAGCACATCTTCTTTTTATGAGGTTAAGACCTCGTGTTAGTGGTAATAAACTTAATTAGGCATAATTATTATTACATTAAATAAAACTAAAAATAATTAGAAATTTTTATTGCAAATAAGAAAAGAACAAATTAAACGTGGACACATCATCTACAGTATTGTTACTGATTTAAAAAAAAAAAAACTGCTACTCTGAACAATTTTTTTTACACGTTTCAAGACTAGTACAAAGCAATAAGAAATTTCAGTCCGTCTGTCCGCCGTGCTCTGTACGTCTACCGGTGTACGCAAAATCGTTCGAAGGCTCCTAGCTCCCAAACCCTTTAAGCTTTTAAACTAAAATTTTTTTCATGAATAGATTGGGTTGGCCCCTTGAAGTGACCATATTTTGAAAGGTGGGGGGTGTTAGGGGGTGGTGGAAGAAGCGTTTTAGACCGAAAGTTTTGGTTTCTAGATCTCAGCAACCGCTAATGCTAGAAGGCTGAAATTTTGAATTTTTATAGAATTTTGATAGTGGATTCATTCACAAAAAAATTACCGATATGGGTGAAGGGGTATGAGAGTAGGGGGGGGGGGAGAAATTATGCGTCCGAAACGCAAAAAAGCCGAGATCGACACATTCTAAAATCCATAACTCCCAAACCGTGAATGTCACAAAATTGATACTTAACGGTGATCTGAAGACACTAGGAGACGAGATCGGAATCAAATTTTTGAGCGGGGGCAGTGACGATGAGAATTGAGAAAAAACATGGTCGTTATATCAAATTGTTGTTGTCTTAGCGTGTAAGTGGGTGAGACAAGACAGGAGCGTTATGTCAATTTGTTGGTGTTTTGTGTGTAAGTGAATGCGACGACGTCCCCGCCTTCAACTCAACCGCTGCTTGTCATCTCCAGTACATATCTCTATGGCTGAAAGTAAAATTTTTTAAGGGGGCGTTGGAGCATGAAAGTAGAGGGGATAAGAATTTTTCTAAAAATTCACATCTCATTTCTGAAGAACAGTGTAAGATAAATTCTTTTTCACCAAACGTAGCGCTAATAGACCACTAGCCAGAAACAAAAATTTTGAAGATGTGGGTGTAGAGGGTGATGGTGGAGGATGGTGAAAAGGAAAACATTCTGATTTTTCTATCTCGAGAACCCATAACGGCATAAAGCTAGTATAGTGGAAAAATATAAGTTTGTAAAGCGGTAGTATGGTACGAAGGTGGGGGTGTTTTTTCTAACTAGAGAACGGCTTATGCTAGAAAGTTGAAACTTGGTGTACCATATATATGCAAATCAACTAGAGAAGAAAAATTCTAATATTCAGTGGCGTTCGGAAAGGGGGGCAAAAAAATTATATGTGAAAATTAATTGCATATATTTTCACGATTTTCGTCATATCTTTCCAAAATTTTGAATTAATTTTTATTTACCAGTTTCTTCATATGAATACCTAGAAAGTGTTTTCAAGATTTTTTGAAATTCGACCCCTAAGGGGGTGTAAAGTGATTACATACTTTTTCATGAATTCTTCCATATCTCTCAGGTCTGATCAGATATCGAATATCTTTTCACTTCCACGATCTCGTTTAATAATCACCAATTTTCAAGATTTTTTCTTTTTCAACCCCTAGATCGCATCCCGGAATATGACCCAATTATGTAATTCATATGTTATTTTAACCGCTTCCCAAACTTTTTGTTAGGTTTTCCGTCACATAGTGACCTACCCCGCATCTCAGAATTGAACGCGTTCCGAATTTCTGCCGAAAAAATAATGAAGTTTCGCCCTGTTTAATATGCAAGCAGTCTTGGCGCAACTAGTCCGAAACGCATTTCATGGTGAGATGCGATTCAGTTTACTATGCGACTAGCAACTTAAAGAAATAACATTAGTGAGAATAGGGTGTATAATTTTTTCACGAATTTCGTCATATTTCTTAGGTCTTCTGACATATTGAAGTAGTGTTTTGTCTACAAGTTTTTCATATAATTGCCTGGAAAGGGTTTTAAGTTCTTTTTAAGGTTTGACTCCCAAATACGTGTCAGAGGCTTGTGCACATTTTCAGTCACGAGTTCAGCCATATCCCGCAGGATGTACTACTAGAAATTGAACATCCGAGTATGAGAAAATGTTCTAAAATTACTCGTTCATTATATAATATAAGCTTTAGATATATCTAATTCATATTTTACTTAGTTTCTTGAAAAAAAAATTCCATTAAATACTGTATTTTTAATTTTTGAATAAAAATAAATTTTGAATTGAAAATACAAGGTTTTCCGGTAAATACTGTTAAATTTATTTTGTGTGACGTTTCGGACTCGACTGAGTCCTTTATCAAACTGTATTTTTATTTATTTTTATTATAGCTTATAATCTAATTTCTTTTCGCTTAAATTAAGACCACATAGCTTCTAAATCTATATCCGATATAAAATTTAGCGCGGGTTCGAACCAAATCCAAATTTAGTAATCGACTGAGACTGTGGAGGAGCTGAAACTCGATATGGTTTTTTCTATGGAGCGTATATGGGCGCTTCCTCTCTATCTCATACTCTTTGGCTACAGCTTCATTCATGTTTAGGTAAGCACTTTTGGCTGTATTGTTTCAATGTTTTAACTTAAAATACTGTAAAAGGGTATTTGTCCGAAAAGTATAAAGTAACGTCTTCGAAATTCGATTGAGACACCCTGTACTTAAAATTCACATACCAACAATCAACTAATTTTTGATATCAACGCATTGCGATAATGAACTCCTCCGCGTATCAAAGTTTCCGAAGTCGGCCCTTTTTACTACTGGTCATCAATCCCAAAATATAAAATACTTATTCTTAAAATAGCAGCACTAATTTCTTCTCGTCTTCGGCTGGTCTGTGCACATCACACTCCTCGTCATTTCGTTCTGCAGTTATCTCAATTAAAAATAATAGAAAATGAAACGAAAGCAATTGCTCATTCATTACTTAAAACTCAGTACTACAAGCATCTATTAAATTAAGCCGAAAGCGTTGTCTCTTTGAAGCTTCTGAAACGCCTATGTATGTATTTCATCAAAGACGTTATCTTGCGGTCAAGAAAATTTTCTGGAACTTACATCCACTCCTTAGTTAACGCTCAGTTTTAAATCCGATCGCACTTAATTCGAAGCAAATGTGGAGCAATGAGACTCAAGGCGGTTACGGTTGTGATACTTAGCATCGCATTGGCGAAGACTGTTAGTGCGGAATTAGATGACGACTTGGTTTGGCAAACGCTTATCAGTGGCAAAAAGGACAACGAAACGGCCAATTTAGACGATTTCGACACCGAGAATTTGGATCTCCTCGAAACGGAATTGGACAGTTTAAACGCGAATGTTAGTCAAGCAGAAGAAACTGCTTTCAACTTCGAATCAGTGGGTGATAGTGAAATTTTAAATTTAGACCTTAAGCATGAACGCGAGTCCGAATCAACGGACCAGTCATCCTCGGAATGGTTTAATCACGAATCGCCTTTCACCGAAGATATCATCAAATCGAGGGATAAGAAGGATAAGATACGAGTCGATAAGAAACCTGCTCTAACGAAACCGAAACCCGGTCAAACAAGCCTGGTTATAATCTTCGATGGAACCGGGTCCATGTTCGATGACCTTCAGCAATTGCAAAAGGGAGCTAGAGAAATCATCAGCGAAATTACACAACGCGAGAACAATCCGATCTATAATTATGTCTTTGTTCCATTTCGGGATCCATGTAAGTGTTGAAAAGTGCGTAACAGCCTCTATTCCGGGCGTTTGTACAATTCCAGCTATTGAGTTGTCCGGGAACCTTGGCAAGATTAGAAATAAAGAACGCTTCGATAACCCCAGCGTTGACCTTTTCACTCGCTTTATCAATTAAAGCGCGTCTTAGTGACTTTACTGTTCCATTCAGCTATTGAAAACTAAAGCCGATACTCTCGGGTTCTAGTCAATGATTCGCGAAAGATTAAGACAAAAAGCCTCAATGCTGTTGTGTTTGATGTGCATATTGGCGTGTTGGGTGTTTTTTTTTCGAAGAAAACAGGAAATATAATGCTTATCTACTGGTCGTAGTCTTCTTGAGTTCGATTTCGTATAAAATGTGCATAGATCAAGCGATTGTTCAACACGACATAATTCGAGTGATATCAACAGTTTGTATATAAGTCTCACTGGGACAACGCAATCCCGACTATACTGTGGACGCCAATTGGTGACCTTTGACTCAAGGATTTGTGGTTGTACCTTGTACGGTAATCTTTCTCTCCACGGTGACCTGGCCAGAGGTTGGGTTGGGCTCCTACAACACCTACATACATATATCGATATCCAGCTTTGACTGATTTTCAAAAAACTTCATTCCCAAAATCTCATTTCCAGCAATACTTCCATGTCATATCCATTCCACATCAGGGATTCGGTTATCGGCTAAGGAAATATCCCTGGAAACATCAATATTGATACAGAGTTTCGATAGCAAAACTCCAGATTGGAGAAAGAAATTCAAATGCTCCTATACAGTGGGAGTATGGAGAAAATAGTGCACTCACTTATATTAAAAAAAGGCATACTATATTTAAATTCATAAATGGTCTTCCTTAATCATAGAAAACATTTTTCTAAATTAATTGGAGCAAAAATGTAAAATTTTGCCCATTTTGGAAACTCCAAGTACTATGTGGGAATATTTAATTGGTTATACAATCTCGTAAAGTGAAAAGCCATTGTATGTAACCCTATCACAACACTCCCTTAGGCAGGGGTTGAATGACTAAAAATCGTGAAAAAAGTTTTTAGGCGATTAATTAAAAAGCCCATAGAAGTAAACTTCAATTAACTACCTCAACAGACCTAAATAATAACTTTGACGAAAGTTGTGAAAACCTATAACCTAATTACCTCACCTTGGAGGTTAAATTTGGAAAAAAGACCTGAAATAAGTCTTTTTAAGCGTTCATAAAATAAAAAAAAATTAAAAATAATAAAACCTAATTTATGAAAAGAAAACCCTGCACACTCCTTGGGGATTGAATTTGGAAAAGTCGTGAAATCGTTTTTTAGACGTTTATATAAAAAGCCAATTGAAGTGAAAGCCAATATCTTATCAGACCTAAGAGTCATGATGAAATTCGTGAAAACATGTCCCAACTAGCAAACTAACTTCTATAAGGTCTTATCGAAGCTGTTCTCGTACCTCGATAAGGCTTCGATAAGGTCTTAACGAACTAATCTGGCGCACATTTCCCCCTGTTTCAACAGCAACAGTCAAGCGCCAACAGTTAGTATAAGGCCTTATAGAAGCTGTTTTAATTTCCGTACGGAAGTTCACATTGCTTTCACAAAAAATTAATATTCACTATTTTTTTTATTTATTTTTTTATTCCAACTACGAATTTATTTTTTTACACACTAGGTCAAACGGAAAATCAAAATGGGAAGTTTGTTTGCTAGTTGGGGTACAATCTTATAAACTCTTCTTCGGGGACGACTCTTAAGCCGACAGACTTGTCCTGCTTTTCTTGTTTTTCGCATTTCGTGAGTTTCTCATCTTCTCATCTTCAAGAAACACATGAACCTTGCGAAAACACGAGAAAGAATTGTACACACAAGTTTCGCGTTTTCGTGATTTCTCTACATTTCGTGAAGTTCATTTATTTTTAATTTCTGAACTCATACCAGCCTAAACTTTTGACATTAACCACGAAAAACCAAAAACTCACGAGAAAGTCACGAAAAATCGTCTCGCGTATTTTTCATTACTTTTTCGTCAAACAAAACCCTTTGAAGGTTAAGTAAATTTTTTTCACTCCGTTTTCCTTGTGTTGTAAGATTATAAAATGAGAATAAAAGAACTAAAGCTATACGCGAAATATTAATATTGAAGTTGTAGAGACCATAAAGTAGTCTGATCACTGTGGAATTTAAACTAGATTATAAGCTAAACACATGTTCATAATTTGGAAATAAGATCAAATCAAATCAAAACTCTTTGACGTCGTAAAAAAACCGCCTCTGGCAGAGAAAACGCACGAACCGCGAATCGCGAATAATGAAACGCGAGAAATTCACGATAAAGACACGAAATAGGCGAAACGCGATAAGTATGTAGCCGGCTTTAGGCGATAATATAAAAATCATTTGGAAATAAGGTGTTTTTTGATTTCTCGTCAAACCAAAGAAACATGGTGGAATTCGTGAAAATGTATACTGTGTACGTTCTTCGGGGTTCATGTAAAAAACCCGTAGAAGTAAAATTAATTCAGTATTTTAAATGATCTAAGAGATATGATGAAATTAATAGAAATACATGTATGCACCTTATTTTCACGAATCATGATTTTTCGCACCTTAGTAGCCCCATTGTTGTGTAAATTTTGATATCTAAATTAATTACTTAGTATACACCTATTGTTCAGAGAAAGGAAAAAACACAATTTTGGAACCAGTTTTAGGGGTGAAAATATTAATATTAATTTAGCATTTCTTGCACCCTTATTTTAAATTTGAACTATGTTTACTACTTCACGTTATATGTTTATTTATTAGCCCCATCTTGAAAGAGTTGCAAAAAAATTATTACGAATGTGTTCGTTACCTTTTCATCATGTTAAAGCTTTTCTTCACGATAAGATTAACTCTAATTGCTATCTATTTTCCGATTCAATATCAACTCCAATATTTGTGGGATTACTCGAGGTAATCTGATCCTTGAATTTCGATCCATTTTCTTTAGATTGTCGCAAATCGCTAATGTTACTTTCTTCGTCTTGGCGTAAATTTTCCGAATATTTTCTTAGATTCTTTTCAATGTAGCATGTAAGAAGTCATACTGGAGTAACGAATCCTTCTCCAATTTCGCATTTTGAAAGATAAGATTCTAATGTTCTCAATTCTACACTTTAGCTTACGGTCCAATCTTAAACACTATCGATCAGGACGAATTGCTGCAAGCATTAGAGGAATTAGAGCTCATTGGTGGAGGAGACTGTCCGGAATCATCAGTTGCCGGAATAAACGCTGCACTGGAAATCGCACTACCGAAATCGTTCGTTTACGTGTTTACAGACGCAACGGCTCGAGATTTTAAACTAGCCGACGACACTATTAAGCTTATTCAAAAGAAACAAATTACGGTAACAAAAAACTGGAAAAACTATCCCAAAAATGTCGGTTTAATCCAGAATCTGGTTCAAAATTTCAGTTAACGTTCTTATTGACGGGTTTTTGCAACGGGAAAAACTCCGAAGGATATTATGTTTATGAAAGATTGGCAGCAATTAGTAACGGACAAGTGTATAATCTTCAAAAGACCGATATCAAGGATGTAAGAATCAGATAATCTGGAAAAAAAGATACATAAATTCCGTCTTTCAGGTCTTAGAAAGCATTAAGCAGTTCTTAGATGCAAATTTAGTGCCAGTCTCGTACGTCTATTCAAAGGATGCCGGAAGTCAAAATATCGTCCTGGATGTAGGCAAAAGCTTGAAGGAGTTCACCGTAAGTTTAGCTGGTGATAAGCCAAATATTACAGTATTGGATCCAAACAAAGAAGAGTATAAAGATCAAAAGGATGTACTCGATTTGGAAAACTTAAAGGTAAGTTTTAATTTAAATTACCGCTTCATATACGTTTCGGATTAATGGAAATTTTTGAATCGACAGATAGTCAACGTCCAAGATCCACAACCAGGAAAATGGAATGTAAAAACGAGATCGGATTCAGAACATTCACTGAAATTAACGGCCTTAAGTGATATCACTTTTAAGTTCGGATTTTCGACGTCGCTACCAAATTCAATTGGAGATACCGAAATTATCCCGATTAAAAGTAAGTTTGTACAGTAGCTTTTATACTCTCTCATATTCCATGCATTCCATTCTGTAGCTCCCATACTAAATTACTCAAAAAAACCCCTCTTTTAAGTGATTTAAATTAAATTTAAATTTAAGAAGAGGGGATCACGTTAATTGTTATATAGCTCAAGCATCTAATTTCTAATTTTGCATACATTAATTTATCAGCGGATTCTTGAAAAAAATTAATAAGAAAAATTGTGCGAACCGTTGCTGTAGTTGCAATATAAAAGTCTTTAAAAAATTTATGTATCCCTTTTTGTTTCCCTGAGTATTTTACAAAAATTAGTCGCATGGTTAAAATATGAGCTAAAAGGACAGAAACATAAAATCTGAAATGTATTAAACCTAATATCCGTTAACAGGACCAGCAACTATTCAAAATTCGGGGTTATACAAGAAATGGGTCGTTCATGAGTGAACTATTTCAAAAGAACAGTTCATTGAAGTGAGTGAGTGAACTAACTCACTGCTTTTGGTGAACTGTAGTTCCTTTCGCCACGTGACACAGCTTGAAAAGGAATGAGTTCCTTTCCTGGGGAAGTGAGGACCTTTTTTTAGGTCCTCACAGTCACTCCGAACTTGTAAAGGTACTAGTTCTTGAAGTGATGTCCTTTTTTTTAGGTCATACTTTTGCTAGCTAGCTTCAGTTCTTTTGAAACTCTTGAAAAGTAGTTCCTTCGTGAGTGAGGACCTTTTTTTAGGTCATCACATTCACTCCCACCTTGATATAGAAACTACTTCCTCTTCGCCGGGGAAGTAAGGACCTTTGTTTTAGGTCATCACATTTACTCTGAGCTTCAAAAGGAGTGAGTGAGTCGGAGTTAACTCACTCACTAAAAGGAACTGCTTTGCCCATCTCTAGGTTATACCTAGAAGTTGATATGGCAATCCTAATTTTGATATATTTTTGTAATTTTTAATTGAACTTTTTTTGGTGAGCAGACGGCAGAATACTTTGAAGGTTGAAGCTTCTGATTGTTGTATCTCAGTAATAGTTTAAATATGGTTTTTGTTCATAAACAAAAGGAACTTAAGAACCGCTTAAAGAGTTCATAAAGTAAAGAAGCCAGAGCGCAGGCTACTTCTGCGCCTTATAAAGTAACTTGAACTAAATTTAATTGAAATGTTTTTTATTAAATCAATCCGTCTCATATTAAACATTTTATAGTAGTTAAAAATAATAATTTGGTTCCAATGTCGCTTTTAAAAATTCAAAAGCATTGCTCCATTGCTCAGAATTTGAATTGTCCTCCACCTTAAAGTTCACCGCACATGCTGACTGCATATTTTCAATACCTGTGACCATATTGTAGAAGTTAGGGATTTGTGGTACAGCATTATTTCCACTGGACTTATACAGTTTGTTTATGATTTCTAAACCTTCGTAGAAGCTGTAAGTATCACTCGATATTACGATAGGAGGATATAATGGTACATTGGATGATGGCGGGCGCAATGGCACTTGTAATTCGGTAATATTCTGCTGCGTTTCTCCAATATCCAGGTGTACAGTGTGCGAATCCTGGAGTGATGATGCCCGAAGCGATTCTGCAATACGCATTTCAACCCCTTTCCGATGCTTGGCGCGCACTATTAACGACGGGATATTGATGTCCTTAGTCTTAACTCTTCCTATGGGTTGGTGCCAGTTATTTACCTCATGACGATTCTCGGTAAACTCCTTTTGACCCGAATAGACGGTATTCTGCACAAATGAAGTATGTTCCTCAGTACAATGCGAATACGGTTCCTTCCGTGCCTTCTGTTGTTGAATTCTGGTTTTCATTCGAATATTATGAAACCACATCTTGAGCCTAGTTTCTGATATATTTAAATTCTGGCAAATTTCGGCGCATCTAGTTGCGTTCAAATACGGACAACTACGGTATTCGCGTTTTAAAACAGCCTTCACTTCCTTGGTAAAGTGAATCCGTCGTCTTCCAAGACCTCCAGCTTGCCTTGCTCTTGTCAAAAATTCGCGATTTTGCACTTTCATTTTTAATTTTTTCGTTGTTGACTGATTCGAATTGAATTTAAGAATGATTCTCGATGGTGGGATTTGTTCTATTTATAAGAAGTTTTAACCAAGGAACAACTTAATTGGTGAAGTCGTTTAGAATTTGTGTTCTACCTGGTCTCAAGTTAAGACTTCAGCAATTTTATGACCTTAAAAGCATAGAGTGAATAAGAATCTTTTTTTATTTTTTGGAGTATGTTTTCACAGTACATTTTAGATTGAAAATACTGGTTTTCCGGAAAATACTGTTAAAATTTATTTTGCGTTACGTTTCGGGATCAACTGGGTCCTTTATCAAACTAGTAACGCAAACTCAACTCACGCAAAATAAATTTGTACAGTATTACCCGAAAACCAGTATTTTCAATCTTATTTTATTTAGTTTTTATATAGGTTTGATGATAAAAATAAAGTTCTTAATTGTTCGGTAGCCAACCTCTAAGGGGGTGTAAAGTTGTTTTGTACATTTTCTCGAATTTCGACATATTTCTTATAGCTGAGATACCGAGTCCGTTTTCACGTCTAAAGACATTAATTTCAATCACAAACGATTCGATTTAAGGCAAGGTATCAGTTAAAAGGCCCGAATTTGAAAACGCCCCTTGAGACTAAAATGGAAGCTATTTGAAAAGAAAAATTCACTTTTTGTTTTTGGCTTAAAAACTCAAATAAAAAAAAACTCAACGTTGGGGCCCACCAAATTTAGTTTACTTTCTTTTAAGCTATTATTCATTAAAATCAGTTCATTCGTTGGAGCAATAAAACGTACCGGGTTCCGGTTTCGAGTAAAACGCGTTTAAAGTTTCAAGTTAAAAAAAATCGTACTGAATACCGGCCGACCGTTCCACAAATCGGTCTGTAAGTCGTGAAACATATTCGATATCGAATTATCCTTTTGTCCACGTATTATCAATATGTTAATGATGTTAATTATTACAAAAAAAAAAAATTTTCAGCATATTTTGATATTCAACCTTTTAAGGGTTATAAACTATTGTACTCATTTTCACGAATTCCGGTAAATCTTTTGGGTTTAATAAGATCGAATTCGCTTTTACGATCTATGATCATTTGGCGATATTACACACCTACGAGGGTGTAAAATGATTTGTACGTTTTTAAGAATTCCGATATATGTGTATATGTATGATGAGATATTGAATTCTAACAATCGGTTACAATTTATTTGATTTTCAACCCCTAAAAATAAAATAAAAAATCTGGCTGCAACTTTATTATTTTTTGAGTAGAAGCTCAGAATGTGTTTAATGCTGAGGCCTGGTGACGCTAGTGAACCAGGAGACTATATAAAAAATTAATAATGTTGCGCTCCAACTGTTGACACATATTTTTTTACTTTAGCGATTTCAAAGAGTTGAAATGTCGCAAAAAAGTGATGAAGAAAGTACTTTGTTCGGCTTTAGTAATAAAGTAATTACGTGGATTAATAATATTTAAATAAAATTAAGTTTATTGCGTCAAAAATATCTACTAAATATTTCAAAAATACTCAAATTATAAATTATAATCAAAATAAGAATCTAGCTCCAAAGTGGCACGTAAAAATGAGAATGGATTCACTGTCTGTTTATTTTCCACCCAAGTGTTCATGCTATCGAAATTAGGTGTTTGTGGTATGGAGTTGTACAGCATTGGTTGATCCATAGACTGATAATTTGGGCTTTCTAAACCTTCGTAGAAAGAATTATCTCGCGGCGCAAGATATAATGGTACATTGCATGAAACTCGTTGTAATGATTCCACGTTGGACGAATTTTGATGAGATGACTGGTGTGAAATCATTTGAGGTTCCTTAATGTTCTGCATAGCTGGAGCGGGACCTCGTGTATAATGGAGGTATGATTCGTGTAGAAATTCCACCTTTGCTTCGTAACCATCCTTGGATATCTCAGAGTGTGCCACCAAGGAAATCCCTTTCTCGGGACTAGAAGAGATTGTCTTCCGTGCCTTCTGTTGTTGAGTCTTGGCTTTTACTCGACGATTCTGAAACCAACTCCTGAGTCTAGTATCGGATATATTTAATGCCCGACAAATTTCGGCACGTCTAGTTGCATCTATGTACTGACTTCTACGATATTCGCGTTCCAAATTAGCCTTCACTTCCTTGGTGAAGTGAATCCGTTGTCCTCGAGAGCCTCCAGCTTGTATTGCTCCTGCTGAATTATTTCCATTTTGTGAATTAATATTTGAAAATATTAAGGAGCTGTTTACTGATTCCATCTGAATTTGATCCATAGATTGATAATTTGGGCTTCCTGTACCTTGGTAGAAGGTGTAATTATCACGCGGCTCAGGATACAAAAGTGCATTGCATGAAACCAGTTTTAATGATTCCTCCCTGGATGAATTTTGATAAGATGACGGCTGGTGTGAAAACGTTTGTGGTTGAACAATACTCTGCATAGCTGGAACGGAACCGCGTGTATCCTGGAGTGATGATGCCTGCACAAATTCTGCCTTTGCTTCGTAAAAATCCTTGGTTATCTCCGAATGTGCTGCCAACGAAATCCCTTTCTCGGCAAAACTAGAATGAATGAATAAATTTTGATTAGATGTTGCCTGGTTTGAAAACATTTGTGGTTGAACAATATTCTGCATAGCTGAAGCAGAACCGTTTGTATCCTGGAGTGATGATGCCTGTAGAAATTCTGACTTTGCTTCGTAGCCATCCTTGGAATGTGCCGCCAAAGAAATCCCTTTCTCGAGATTAGAGGAGATTGTCTTCCGTTGTTGAGTTTTGGCTTTCACTCGACGATTCTGGAACCACATCTTGAGTCTAGTATCAGATATATTTAAAGCCCGACAAATTTCGACACATCTAGTTGCGTCCATGTACTGATTTCTTCGATATTCGCGTTCCAAAATAGCCTTCACTTCCTTGGTAAAGTGAATCCGTTGTCCTCGTGAGCCTCCAGCTTGTCTTGCTTCTGCTGAATTATTTCCATTTTGTGTATCCATTTTTGAAAATATTAAGAATGTGTTTACTGATTCGAATTGAATTTGAATATGATACTCGATACTTGGATGTGTTCTACTTATATAATATTTTACCAAAAGAAAAATTTAATTGGTCAATTGAATTTTTTTTAATTACTTTATGACCTTCTAAGGATCTTACCAGGAAAAAATAATTGAAATTTAATGAGTTTTTAATTGAATAAATATTGGAAAAGAGGTAGAAAAAGAGAAGTTATTAAATATTTCTAAAAAGGTGGTACTTCAACAGGGTTGTATTTTTTATTATTTTTCCCAAACGTGGCATCACTTAATATTTATCTAGTTTAGAAAATTTTAACTCTATTCGATTAGCCACTTTTGAAATTCAATACTTCGTACATTTTTTTGAATTGATTGTTAGTTCAAAATTATTTTTTATTTATCAAATACGAAATAAGATAAAACTCTGCCGAATAATTGAGAATAATATTAACAATAATATCTATCTTCCAGATATCGACAATTTTCTGGCCATTTCAACATCAAATAATTCACTCCTTCACAATTTAACTACTGCACAAATCGTCTTATTCAATACGAATGATGATCCAGATAAAGGAAATCTTCAAGTGAACTTACCGCTAAAGAAACCAAATCCTACAGATTGTGACAACGATTCATGTCTTTACGTAACAAAAGGATTTCCACCGCCGCTAAGTTTATTCAAAATTTACGCGAACGGATTTGATTCAGATGGAAATCCTCTCAAATACTTACTATCGACTGCAATACAAGCTATCGATGGAGGTAAGATTTTTTTTAATTAATAGGAATTTTTTTTCTTCATTTTACAATGATTTCCAAAAAATAATTATGATTTTCAGAATTACCTCGAGTTTTTATCAACGAATCGTTTGTAGAAGTTACTGAAGGGGATAGTGTGGAACTTTCTTGCAAGGTTGTATCAAGAACACCGTCTTCTGTTCAATGGACTTTTCAGGATAAAATATCAGATGATACAAGAACAAGGTAAAATAGAATACGTTTTTCACTTAAAAAAAATCGAGTTTCATTGCAATGACAGTCTATATTCCCAAGAAGACAAACATTTATAGGGAAATGTGTGAAAAGCTCTGCTCCTCCATGTTGAACTTGACGAAATAATGTTTTCAATTACATAGGTGTGTTTTTTTCAACTCTATCAGATCACAATTAAAAAAAAGGATGTGGATCATCCCAAAAGCTAATTTAGCAGGGTTAACAATCCTGTTGTTAAATGCTTCAGATAAATTGTCAGCAGGAATACTATACGACGAAACGAATCTGTATAAAGGTCCTATAACACCCATGTATAGTTTTTGGCTACAAGATATGAAAAACTATCCCATCCCTGTACCTTAAGGGCACCATACACTATCATTTATGCATGTCATGCATGCATGTCATGATTGAATTTTGATTTGCCATACACGTTCATGCCAACCAGTCTCGCTTCAAAACTCGAAGTGAAATGGTCGACGTATAGTGGCTTGTGCTCTCCTACTCGATAAAATTTTGGTACGCAAAATCGTTTGAAAGTGCGTAGCTTCCAAACCCGTTGAGATATTGACATGAAATTTTTATGGTTGGAAGATTGGATGATTCCCAACGACTGGTTTCTTTTGGAGTTGTGTATGAAAGGGGGGAGAGGGGACGGTTTTTGGCGAAAAATTTTGGTTTCTAGATCTTAAGAAAGTACTATAATAGTGGACTCATTTGCAAAAATAAAATGGTTAATAAGGGTTGAGGGGTGTATAAGTGGGGAGAAAACAATGAGTTTGAAACGCATGAAAGCCGGGATTCAAACATTTTAAAATCCATATCTATTGAACAATTTATGTCAAAAGTTTGAAACTCTATTCTTGTCCTCACGTATACTTCAAGATTAGACTAGGGATAACATTTTTAAGGGGGGTGGTGGGGTGTGAGGTTGTGGGTGGTGCGTTGGGGATGGTGAAATACTTTGGATTACAATATCTTTCGAACCAATTACACCAGGAAGAGAAAATTTAGTTTCTCTATATGGGATCACAAGAGGAGTCTACTGAAAGTACAATTTTAGAGGCGACGAGAGGGTGAGCGCTATAGTGTTTGAGACAGCAATTTTTCAAAAAATGTAATTTTTATATCACTGAAACCGTATTAGATATGATCTTGAAAACTTTACAGGAGTTGCGGTGAGGAGGCATTTTTGGGGGTGGTGTTGAAAGGGGGTAGAAAGGAAAATATTCTGATTTTTATTTCCCGAAAACCGTAATGAATAGAAGGCTAATAATTTAGTATTATTATAGAGTTCAATAGGGGTAGCACGATACAGCGGTGAGGGGTGGTTTATATCTCAGAAGCGGTTTATGCCAGTAAGTTGAACACATATGTATGTAGATGCAATACTAGAGTAATTAAACCTAAAAAAGCTTAGATTTTGTTTATGTTCATAGATTGAGTAAGAAAAATGTATGTATTTTCACGAACATCTTTAAAACTTTTAGATATATCGAGCTATTTTACTTTTGCGGGTTCTACATATGTACATATATGCTCCTAAAAATATTCTTCTAAATTTTTCGATATATAGCCCCTAACGGGATATAATGCGATTCTGTACATATTTACGAATTCCTATATATTTCTAAACCAGGAAGCTTTAATGAACGGTATTTTTTAGGTTGTCAGTTGCAAAGTAACCTACATCGATTCAAAACACGCAACGCGTCCCGAACTTCTACCGAAAAAATAATAAAGTTGCGCCCAAACGGTTGGCAGATTTTTTGTCTGCGTCGATCCACCCGTACCTGACTAGGTGCCGACATGGCGGGGTTTTATGGCAAGTGAAAACCAAGGTGCGAAACTTCGAAGTTCTAGTGCAATAACACGATCTTGAAATTCAAAGAATTCTATAAAATCGCAAATTTTATTCAGAAACAAGACTCGATTACTAAATTCCTAGAAGAAAACCAGAAATTGTGAGTAATTTAGCCCTATGAAGATTCACGCAACGCACATGGCAACGAGATATTTGTTTTCCGTTAGGGTACGGAACAAAAATCAAGGAAAATACTTTTCTATCCTCAATGAGCCGAATTTTACGACTGTCCTTATATCTTTGTAGCCTGCTGATAAAGAGATTTGTTCTAAATCGGGTTAAAGTTTAAATATTATATTTAATATTTATTTTGAATAATACAAGGATATGGGTAATAAAACGAATTTGAGGAATAAAAAGTAAGGACACAACAAATACTATAAGCCGGACATCAAAGGATTTTTTGTCTCATACAATCTACCCGTACCTGACTAGGTACTGACATGGCGAGGTTTTATGACAAGTAAACCTTCGTAGCGCTAGTGCAAAAATACGATCATAAAAATCAAAGCATTCTGTAACCATAAAAACGTACCTATGTACATATGTTTCATTCAAAATTAAAATTTCGATTGCTTAATTGCCAGGAACAATTCTTAAAATTGTGCGTAACTTAGCGATCATATCAGTGCGCTAGCCCTATGAAAATTCACGCAACGCACCTGGTAAAAAGATATTTCTTTACCGTCAGGATACGACACCAGAATCAAATCGCCTTCAATGAACCGTCATCCGCATTCGAAAAATGTAAAGATGGAATGACGATGACCATAGACCATCATGCATTTCGTCATGCGCGTTGGCTCCGCCCACAAAAATCAAAATTTTTTGATTTTCATCATGCCGCAGACGGTCGGCATGAAATGCCATCATGCAGCCCCATACACGAGAGATTTTCGAGAAAAATTCAAAGCTTCGTGCATGCATGACATGCAAAAATGATAGTGTATGGTGCCCTTAAAGGGCACACTATCATTTATGCATGTCATGCATGCACGAAGCTTTGAATTTTTCTCGAAAATCTCTCGTGTATGGGGCTGCATGATGGCATAATGGCATGAAAAATTCAAATATTCATGCATGCATGACATGCATAAATGATAGTGTATGGTGCCCTTTAGGTATAATGCATCTAGGATGGGACTAAATTGAGAAAACCAACTCAAGACGGTCAGACGATATTACATGCCATACTGAGAGACAGATCTGGCCGAAGTTAGGTCTAAAAGGGTGACTTTTCTCCTAGGGCGAGTATCAGTACCACAGTCGGTGTACTGACCGGACACTGTCTTATAGCTCGACATGCTAAAAGACTCGGCCTCTTTTCAAACAACTTCTGTAGATGCCTGTATGAGCAGACTGTCCTTCATCTTCTCTGTACTTGTCCAGCTCTTTCCGCTAGAATGTTAGCTCATCTCGGAGTTTACATCTTGAACAGCATTTGTAAGCTGAGGTTGCGAGAATCCAACGCTTGGAAGCTCTAAATGGTTTGACAAGTAGGACTGAATTCAATGATCCTGTGTTAACACAACGGACCTTTTGTCAGGCCTTAGTGTGTCCGTCTTCCCACGGGCAGCTACGCGTACCCACCTACCTACCCATCGTGTAACCAAGACACGTTTGCCAGCTAATTTCAATATCCAATCCTCTTTTCTGTTTTATATTGTTACTGTTAGTGATAATGTTCACAATCACTTTAAATTTTTTCTCTCCAAAAACTTATCTATGAAACAGCAAAGTTTGATTCTACTAACAATTTGAATAAGTAATACACCACTCATATATTTATAAAATATAAAATAATATTTTCTAAACCTAAGCCATTAAAATTTTTAAGCATGGACAGTACTGATATGAACTTCAGATATGAACTGAACGATATTAAATTAGAAGATGCCGGTAAATATGTTTGCCATGCACGTAATTTGCACGGCGTGGAAAAGGAAGAAATATTTGTTATTGGTAAGAAATGTTAAAATAATTCATAGGTTCCAGTATATTTAATGCATTAATATTATATTCGTAGTGAAAGAGAAAATTATTCCATTGCAAATTAAAATGGTCGATCCAAATATGTTGTCTACTGAATTTGATTTTGACTATCAAATTAGTTGCTACATTTCGCCAAGGCAAAGAGCTGATATCGTATGGTATTTTAATGGAGAGAAAATACACGCAGATGATTTAAAGGTTTGTAAGATAATTATTTATTCTGTAAAGTAAAAAAATTCACTGCAACAGATACTAAAGCTAAAGTTTTGCATCAGTCGTACTATCGCTATCGCTTTTTTTCAGTCATGTACTTTTGCGGTGGTTCTGACTTCCATCAAAGACAGATTTTTAACTTAAATACAAAACTCTAGCTTTATATTTAATAATATTTATGCATCGAAAATTTCGATTATAAAATTATGGTATATAGCCAGAGATCAGACAATCGTCTCTAGCTTCATAAATATAAAATAAATTATACTAAGTTCTGTAAACACACTTAAAATTTTTTTTCCAGACAATGAACGATAATTTGGTAATAAACCGGGTCAATCGAAATCACTCAGGTTACTATATGTGCGTTGCAAACAATGGCAGAGAAACTAAAAACGCAACAGGACATTTGAACGTATTCTACGAGCCCGAAATTTCTGCACCATCCAAAGAAGGTATGAAAATTTCAAAATAATATAAAAATTTAAAAAATAAATTCACATCTTTTTTCCATTAGATCTAATCATTCCTTTCGATGAGAAAGTAGTATTAAATTGCAATGCTAGTGGTAACCCTCAACCAACAATTGTTTGGCATCGAGAAAATCTTTCGGAAATTGTTTATGATACAATCGAAAAGTTTTCACCAGACGACCAAGGACTGTATCTTTGTGAGGCTTCAAATGGAATTGGTAAAGCCGCGTGGAAGGAAATGCATTTAGATGGCACAGCTAAAGGTAAGAAGGAGCTTATTCTTTTATGTTATGCGAATTATACGATAGTAGTATTTTCCATTGTTTCATCCCTATAAGTGTCACTGTTACTAGCTCATTTTACACCAGAACTGTGATCCTTCTCCAATCGAATAGGAAGTATTACAATAGCTCCTTCGTTTGATCTAAGTTTTTTTTTTTTGTTGAAACATTTGTTTTTTTGGGATGTGATGGTAACCTATCATCCCAACTTGCGGAAGGGAAGTTTGAAACAGTTGGGTATTGAAAACCATGAAGATTTGGTATCGAGACAGAGGATTGGTTTCTCTGCGACAAAGATTTGTAGAATATGCAATAACGAAGACGAAATACCGGAGCATATCCTTTGTAAATGGTAGGGTTTAGCTCACAAAAGACTTCTTCAGTTCGGTCAGGGTTTCATTGACCCATCGGAATTCCTAACCATTCCTCTTCGTAAAATACTAAGCTTCATTGAAAGCTCTCGAATTGAAGAGGAATCATAGTCAATCCGGGGGAGGTCACAATAGACCCAACTGTGGCTGCAGGGACAGAGGTTAACCATACCAACCTCTATATCATTGAAAAGTGTAGCACAGGTTTCCCACACCCAGGTGGATTTTGCGACTGTTTTAACTAATAAATCTATAAATATAAAATAGGATGTATGTGCCTATGTTCCCTATGAACTCCTAAGCCGCTCAACCGATTTTGATAAAATTTTCAGAATAGTCCCGGGATGGGAAACAGATGTGCCGATCGAATAAAAAACAATTATTTTTTTACACTATTCAAACTTTTTCGCGATTTTAGTACTTTGATGCTCTAATTCTTTGTTTGTTTGTCCCGTATGTGTTCGTATACCATTCATCCAATTACAGTGCAACTTCGCTGATATATTGAACGTACGCCCGCGAAGGTTTCTGCGTTAACAAACTTATTTTACAATTGGTGGTAAGCAGTTAGAGAGAGTTATTTCCACATTTGCGTGTATTTTATGATTTAGGGGACGGAAGCAACGGGAATAACGATAGTAAAGATAGTATAGCTTGAAACAAACGTGAGTGTAGCTGCGGTACGCGGCTTGTCTAATCTATCATCAATAATTTTATGCATGATTCAGAATTCGTTCCGGTATAACTTAGTACCTTTAAATCGTTTTTACACTTTGTTTTCTCTTCCTTCTAGAGCCTCCGAAAATTGTACCACCTCTATCACCAGTTGTTGAACTAAAACCCGGTGATAATCTATTTCTGACGTGTAAGTGTGATCAATGTGAACCTGTTCATCATTACCGCTGGGCCAGACTGGAAGATCCTAGCGCAGATTCAACATATCAGCAAGAATTTATCGGAATTGGTCCAGATCGCCAATATCATACTAAAAGCTTCCAATACGATCTTGAAGTGAAGAACCTTACTGCTTCCGATGGTGGCTATTACATGTGTGAAATCACAAATGATCATGGAATGGAGAAGATCATTACACATGTGAAAATATTAGGTAGAATTAGTAAATGTATGGGAACGAAAAACCATCTAATTTTGAATTTTGAAAACTTCCAGAGAAGCCATCAATTGAGGAACTAATTCCAAACGGTGTGCACGAATTTAGTGACGGTATGTTGAAAATTCACAAAGGTCGGGAAATTCAAGTCGAATGCAAGGCAACTGGTAGTCCGGTGCCTGAAATTCATTGGAACAAGGACGGAGTGGGAATATTACCTACGCCAACTGTGTAAGTTTCCTTACGCTTTCCAATTAAAGTCAAATATATTAATTAATTTTCTTCCGTCTTAAGTTATACTTCGGGAAATAGCTTAATTTTACGAAACGTGAGCGAAAATGATATGGGCGAGTACAAATGTGTGGCAAGTAATCCTTTAGGAACTGCCGCCAAGGAGGTATTACTTTACGTGGTAGGTATGCTTTCTTATGTACAATTTATGACAAGAATATCAATGTAACTCGATTTTTAGTTGCACCTGTTTTTTCGTCGGAAAAGGACACTATTATTACGGCCGAAGAAGGTCAGACCGTTCAAATTCTCTGTGATGTTTTCGCATTGCCATTTCCGGAATTAACGTGGAGCTTTAACGATAATGAATTGAATCTAACTGATCCACATTATCAACTTATAGGCAGTGAATTATCGTTAGTTTCCTTGAAAAAAAAAATGAAAAATATTTTCAAAACAAATTTAATTTTATTTTAATTATTTATTTGATCGTTGACATTAAATATTTTTTTTTAGATTTGAAGCGGATTATAAGGACAATGGTGTATATAAGTGTCTAGCAAAAAACGAAGCTGGTGAGGCATTTATGGCAAGTGTGCTTGTAGTCTACGGTATGGTTAAAATAAATGAAAATTAATAACAATTCAACAAATATTTGAATTTGCACAGTTCCCCCCACAATTTTCCCAGAAGAAGATGACTCGGTGACGGTTCGAGTTCAACATAATATCACATTAAAGTGCAGTGCTGAAGGATATCCGATTGTAAATTTTAAAAATTCATATTTACATAATTAATGCAATTTAATATTTAATCACTCTTTTATTAATTAAAGCCCGAAATATTATGGATATTTAATGACGATGAAATTTCAAACACAACGAATTCTTTTATATTAGAAAAAGGTGATTTAATTTTACTGAATGTGAACAGTTCAATGGCTGGACCTTATGTTTGTGAAGCATCAAATAAAATCGGAGTTGTTCAAAGAACAACGCTTGTAACGATTACAGGTTAGTTACGTTTTAAAATGTTAAATTCTTTTGGCCGAATAAAATGAATTTTTTTAATTTATTTTCTAGAACCACCGAAAGTAATATCAAATTTTGAATCAAAAATAAATGTAACAATCGATACGTCATTTTCACTGATGTGTGCAGCTAGAGGAATACCACGGCCCGATGTATTTTGGGCAAAGGATGGGGAAAAGTATACCGATGGTATGTAATTTTAATTCAAAGTACAATTATTTGAAATTGGATCGTTAAAGATATTTGTTAAAAAAAACTTATTCGTATACTAGTAAACCTGAACAAAAACTTACGCACCTAATTGAAAGTCGAATTAAATAAAACTCATAGTTCAATTAATTAAGAATTATTATAAGTAAATATTGATCCAAGAATGAAGTAGTAAATCTTGATTCAAAACTGAAACTTTAACCCAAATCGAACCTTGGTCTCTAGAATTGACAGTATCTAGTCATCTAGATCCAGCAACCGCGTCCTCCAATTTGAGAAGCTTAGTATCGATTGAGTCCTCCAATTCCACTAAAAATTAAATAAAACGTAACATGCTTATAACATATTCAGATCATTGAATCCTTGAACAAACTAAACGTAGAAAAATGCTCGTCAGTGACTCTAACATCAAAGAAAACAGATTAACAGATTGCCTGCAAGCATAGTGAGTCGATAGACTGTTTTATGGATCAAATGGGAACGGCAACGTACTGCTCTTCCGCTAGAGAGCTTAAGGCCCAAACAGAACACGGACTTCGACTTCAACCGCGCAGTCTCTGTCTTTTAGGATACACAGGATTATATGGTGATGCCGACAACACCGACTTTGAATGCGACTGCCGCAAGGTAGCCAAATGTAGGCGAATCGAAGTCGAAGTCCGTGTTCTGTTAAGTACTTTAGGCTGGAGCCCGCTCGAGCGAGTTCATCAGCTAGCTCGTTCCCCTGGATTCCACAGTGGCTACTCTAACGATAAGAATGTAACAAAAACTCATCTATTCAGTGTTAAATTCTTCAGTACTGACCCAATTCACCATTTCGCATCCAAGATATTAGCAGATTTCTATCAAAACAAATATAAATATTTTACATTTTCCGCCCATTATTTATAGGACCTCAGCAACAAATCCTGGACGTAACATTCGGTAAAATATTTTCCGGAAACTATACATGTATTGCGCAAAGTCCCCAAGGTGCCGATACAAAAAATATTCTAATTTTGGCAATCGGTAAGCACATTAAAAGAAAATAATTATATAATCAAAATTAAAAATTTTATTTTTTACAGAACCCCCAAAACTAATCGATATCCAATCGATTTTAAGGACTAAAATCAACGTTACGGAAGGCGAAACTCTCGAAATTAAATGTCCATTTATTAATGCAGATCGCGTTACATGGTTCAAGGACGATTTCAAATTCTACGGCGAACCAACAAATCAGACGGAACTTCTTCGATTGCCGGTAGCAACTTTAAGTGATCGCGGAAATTACACATGTGTTGCGAAAAATGACGCTGGAAGTACAAATTTCACACAAGAAGTTAAAGTCCTTGCACCACCACGTGTCATTTCGAACGATGTAATGGACAAATATGGAGACGCTTCACAGTATCCTGAAATTACAGTAGAAGCTGGTGAGGATCTTACGGTGAGCTGTCCAACTCAAGGCTTTCCGGAACCCAAGGTAAGGGATGGTGATGAACCGTTTTTAATGAGAACTATGACTTTGTACATTTCGGCCTGTTCTAGATTAAATGGATGAAGGACAGCACGGTAATTTCGAATGAACCAGAACTTGTTTTGAAAAATTTACAACCCTTTGATGAGGGACGATATGATTGCGAAGCGAGAAATGCCTTAGGAACTGCCGATTATTCGTACATCATAGCCGTTTTGGGTAAGTAAAAAATGAATTAATAAAAAAATAGGGGTACCTAATTTAAATCAACCTTTTGCTCAGGCTAAAATTATAAATCCTGTCTGCAACCCTCTGTGGAACTATTACCCGAATTTTATTTTCTACAACTTCGAATCGCCCCTACTATACGCTCACGCACTCCATTATAAATTTTTTTAAAGAGCACTTCCCTGGTTCATATTTTCGAATAGGTTTCAAGAACTTGCCAGTCTAAGAGTTAAAATTATCGACTAAATATTTCGAAAAAACTTATTACCAAAAAAATGTGCTGTTTCACAAATTTCTGTTTCGCGAATTATAAACTAGTGAAATTTTTCCCATCATGCCACTTTTACACTATTATCTATTTTTTAATAATAAAATATTGTGATCGGCATGAAATTTAAAAAAAAAATTGCTATCCTAAAATTTTGTATTTTCACGTCCCAAACAAGCAGAAAAGAAAATTGTCCGTCTGCCCGCCGTACTCAAAACCGTTTGAAGGTGCATAGAGCACAAACCCGTTGAGATATTAAACTTAAATTTTTATGGTAGGTAGATTGGGTGAACCCCTACGATTGGGATCCTATTGAGTGGTGGGGTGTAACAGGGGAAGAGGGGGTGCGTTTTAGACGACATTTTTTGGTTTCTAGATTTCATGAATTTCATGGTAGGAGGCTGAAACTTTAAACTTATGTAGCACTATGATAGTGGATCTATTTGCATAAAAATCGAGATAAGGGTTGAAGGGTGTGGGAGTGAAAAACAATTTGTCCGAAACGTTTGAAAGCTAGGATTGGAACATTCTAAAATCCTCTCTCATAAGGGTGCAACTTTGTAGGTATTTTAAGAGATACTAGGAGAGTAGACACGGGCCAAACATTTTAAGAGGGTAAGTAGAGTGTATGGGTAGGGAGTGATAAACTTTAGATTACAATATCTTTCGAACCAATTGTACCAGGAAGATGAAATTTGGTTTCTGTATATAAGATCACAACTGTAGTCTACTGAATGTAAAAATTTGAGAGAGGAGGTGGAGTACGAAAGAGGGAGGATAACCATTTATCAAAAAATTTAATTCTTATATCTCAAGAACCGTACCAGAAATGATCTTGAAAATTTTACATGAGTTAGGCCTAGAAGTCAACTATTCTAGCAGAAAAAACAATTTTGGTGGTGTTTGCGAAGGGGTGGCGGTGGAAGGGGGTGGCACGAAAAGAACTCTGATTTTTATGTCTCGAAAAGCGCAAAGCAAAGTCACTGTAGAAGTATCCTAGAAAAATAAATTGTTTGATATAACACCACTATCACTATCAGGCACGGGGGTGTGGATGGTTTTTCAAATCTCAGGAACAGCGTATGCTAGAAAGTTGAAACTTAGTATGTAGAAGTACAACAGGAGTAATATTGTGAAGGAGCTAGCTTATCGAATTTTCAATGCAGTAGAAAGCAACCACTGCAAAAAACAACATTTACAGAAATATCGTCAACATTTTTTGCTGAATATAAGATCTGTTCGTTTCAATCCTGATCAGTTTCTCATAAGAGACATGTTTCGGACTTCTACCCAAAAAATAATAAAGTTGCGCCCAGACTGTTGGCAGATTTTTTAATTTAGGTAGGTATATGCACTGAAGATCATCTTATATTCCAACCAATTTGGTTCAATCGGGTGGCCACTAGTGTAAAATTTCTCTAATTTATAATTCGTAAAAATGAATTTCTGTTCTCTGTCGCGCATATGGAGAAATCATCAGCAATGCCAGCAGATGTAAGGGTGTTCCAGATAGGAGGGTGGTACTGATTCAATCCCATCCGATAATGAAACAGTTCCTTCGGGCCTAGTCCAACAGAGTTTTAAACTGGCTTTCCCGTGAATGTTTTTCAACTATCATGTCCTTAATGGCAATAGCCAGAACAGCAATGGATCCCAGTTGGACTTTCGTGTTGGTCTTTCCCACCAGAAGCTTCTCTGAGGCCGAACCCAGTAAATTCTTGATATTATTTTTCATTGGTGATTCTAGAGGGTTTCTTCGTTGTTAGCTTGCTTTTATAATTTGTCTATTAGTAAGTTTAGGCCAATTCCAATAATAGTAAATTTGCTTAAGCGTTCTTACATTTTGAAACGATTTTCTTCAGCACCTCCAAGCACGCACCTTCCGAAACAAAACTGGAAAGAAGTACACGTTGGTGAAGATCTCGAATTAGATTGTGCTTTTATGGGTAATCCTGTTCCGAAAATTTCATGGCAAAAAAACGAGTAAGTAAAGAATTTATGTACTACTCTATGATTAATATAATTTCAATTTTTTTTTTGTAGTACTCCATTAGACAAAGTTGATTCCGTTTTGCAGTTAACAAACATTCAGTCCAAGGATAAAGGCACCTATAGTTGTCTTGGGACAAATGGTGTCGGAAATGATGTGATTTACTACACAGTTAATGTCCTAGGTAAGCCGGGAAAATAAACAATTATTTAAACATACTTAATCATAATTGCTTCACTAGTACCATGAAAACATCAATTAATACACTATTCGATTACTTTGCATCTTCCAGAAAGTCCTAAATTCACTTTCATCAACGAAAATGTAAGAATTCGTGATTCAGACGAACTTATGCTTCGATGTGCTGCTCGAGGAAATCCCTTACCGATTGTTGCCTGGACATACAATGGCCAAATGATTTTAGGCTCATCAAAGATTCCGATAAATACGAAAAAACCATACGGACTTTTAGAACTGGACGAAACCGGAGTTCCTTTCAGTAGTGCACAATCCAACGATATTGCCGTCAGCAATAATATCAAGGACATCCGAAAGGACAATTTCTACGGGAAAGTTTACTTCGACGAAGATTCCGTATCGTTAATGTTGGTTATCAGAAATATAAGTCGAAAGTTACCCGGTGAATACGCATGCCATGCCATCAATGCTATGGGAAACGAACAGAAAAATGTTAATGTTCAAGTTCTTGGTATGTGAAATTTGATAATTCATTGGCTGGATTTGTCGCTAATAGTCAAATTTTTAGTTTCACCATATTTACAAGGACGAGATATAGACAAGCAGCCATCTATTAACTTGACAATTCTTGGAGGGCTGCCGGTTATTTTGTTCTGTCCGTGGTATGGCGTGCCAGTTCCAACAATCGAATGGCTAAAGGTTTAAAATTCTTAACATTTGGCAGAACTAATTAAAATTAATTAATTCCGTGTGGTTTATTTCAGAATGATGAACGAATAGAGAACGACTATCGAGTACAAATATCTCGCGATCAACATATTCTAACAATTGCTACCAGTCAGGAAGGTGATAGTGGAGAATACCATTGTCGAGGAATTAACGATGCTGGCTATGGTGAAAAGAAGTTTAAGGTGGAAATCCTAGGTAAAAAAAAGGTTTTAGTCCTGAAAATCTAGATGTAAGCATTCATAAAATTTTGTTTCCAATAAGAGAATAAGACCATTATTTGACAAAATCTTTTTCTATACCACACTAGTTATATTTAGTGAAATAAAAACAAACAAAAAATTTCAGCACCACCACACTTTAGATTGGGAAATATTATAAAAAATGCCATTGATGATCAATCGGAGCGACTTATAGATAACTCCGCACGTCACGTTAATCCTGGCGAAACAATTACCTTTGATTGTCCTGTAAGTGGAAATCCGCAGCCGGCTGTATTCTGGTTGGAAACCACTTTCAGGGATACAATAACGACCCGAGTCCTCCCCGAAACGAATACGCAATTGGTAAGTTAAAATTTTAAATTTTTGCGCCCAATGTTGTCTTCTTTTGGCACCCAAAATCGGCTGTTTTTGGCGCCCAAAGAAGGTTGTTTTTAGCGCTCAAAGTTCACTGTTTTTGGCGTCCAAAGTTCTCTGTTTTTGGCGCCCAAAGACGCCTGTTTTGGCGCTCAAAGGTGGCTGTTTTTGGCACCCAAAAGTCGACTCCTTTTTTTGGCGCCCAAAGTAGGTTGTTTTTAGTGCCCAAAGTCCACTGTTTTTGGCGCCTAAAGTCGGCTGTTTTTGGCGCCCAATGTGAGTTTATTGAGTCATTGTATTATAGTTTAGAGAATTTTACAATAATTTCATATAGTTTTATCACAGGTTTTAACTTTCTAGCATAAAGCGTCCATAAACTGAATATTTAGACGTTAAATTTATTTAAATATTTTCAGATTTTGAATGACATCATCGAGTCTGCTACCTACACGTGCTACGCGAATAATTCTCTAGGTGAAATCGATAAAAAGTACGAAGTGCTTGTACTTAAAACACCTGAAGTAAAAAGTTTTCAGCCACAACAAACTGTTAACGAACACCGAACTATAAGCGTTAATTGTCCGATAGTCGGCGGTAGTCCAAAGCCAGAAATTTCTTGGTTCAAGGTATGAAAAATCTCACATTTTTATAGCTAAATATTCATGATGGCCCCATCCCCCACAAAACAGAATGGTGAAGACGTGCATGAAATTCCGAAAAATGTGTTCTTCTCACAAGATAAAACCACTCTGAAAATTCTCAATGCTAAAAAGGACGATAGTGGAGTTTATACATGTCGAGGCTCAAATATGGCTGGACAAGTGGAAAAGGATATCAACGTCACAGTCATAAGTAAGGATATTTGTATAAGTTTTTTGGTAAACTACTTCAGCTTTGTAATACGTGTCCTTCTATAAGCACCCGTTTCTTGGTCCGACTGGGAACCTTGGACTCCTTGCAGTCAGAGCTGCGGAATTGGAATGTCGACCAGGAAGCGTCAATGTAGTCGCTTGAACGGTGAGCCCAGTACCGAAGATGATCCCGCCTGCGTTGGACGGAATTTCGAAAGTAAGACTTGCGAACTTTCACCGTGTCCGGTATTAAAATTGTTGAGGAAACCCACTTGTTTGATGCTATGGTCAGAATGTACGAATTTCAGATTGACGGGGGCTGGGGTAAATGGTCTAGTTGGACGTCCTGTTCGAAATCGTGCTGGGATCTAAAAGAGAAATACAAACCGACAAAGAAACGTTACCGGGATTGTAACACCCCGAGTCCTGCTATGGGCGGAAGATCCTGCCTGGGCAGTGACTATGAGGAAGTCGAATGCAATACGACGCCTTGCACAATAAACGGAGGATGGTACATTCTATGCAAACAGTGCTCTTAATTCGCATCAAACCAAATTTCCATATCGATTTTAGGTCATCGTGGACATCATGGTCGCCCTGTTCAGTTTCGTGTGGTAGTGGTTTTGCCACCAGATACCGAGAGTGTAGTAATCCTGTACCCTTACATGGCGGTCAAATTTGCATTGGAAGTGCACTGGAATCACGTGTTTGTTATGCAGGACCATGCCCAAGTATGTTTTATAGATTCTCCACCAACGTATTTAATTAAGTTGACCAAAATTCCAACAATCAACAGTTCATGGAGGATGGTCAGAGTGGTCAGAGTGGACAGAGTGTAGCCAGACTTGTGGGACTGGTTTCAAAAAACGGAAACGCTCTTGTGCTAGTCCTGAGCCTCGGTATGGTGGACTGCACTGTCTAGGCGATAATATCGAAGTGGCTAAGTGTAGAATACAACGATGTCGAAATTCAGATTTACTTCGAAGCTTAAATCAACAGGTATTTAATTTGGTTACGTCTAGTGAATAATTTATTACATACTCTGATCCAGCAGAGACCCTTCAAGGCCGATACGGAACCTGAATCGAAAATTATATACAATTCAAAGGATTCAGGTGAATACCACAGCGAAGAAAAAGGTGAACCATCATATGATTATGCCACAGGTAAAATTTTAATACATTTTTATAGACCTTAAAATTAGTTAGCTCATAACAGAGAATACCCTTTGTATATCGAATCGTAAAAATGATCCCATTGTTCTGCAATTTTTTCCTTTAAAATAAGTTCGGTTCAATAAACCTAAGGAGATAAAAACTTCTCAAGTGACAAAATCGAATTAAACGCGCGACGAAATTAGAATATTGACAAGCGATGAGATATAAATCCTTTCCAAGATATTCCCTAATAAGCTCTATTTGCCTAATTTCAATCGCAATTCTAATTATAACAAAAAAAGAGTTAATGAAGTGATAAAACATTTCCAGTTATGTTGAGATTACTTCTTAACTAGTGATGCTAGTGTGAATATTGAATTTCAATTATTTTGTTCACTAGTTCTTTAAGGCCCCATGGGTCCGGCACGACCATTTTTTGTCCCTGTTTGATTTTGCATTCTTAAGAGGATTTTAGCCGATTGAAATCGTTTTCCGTTCGTGTAATTTGGCGTGGACAATACGCCTGCATCGTTCGCTGTCTATCAGCGAACTAAATTTGATTTTACAGATAAAAAATAGTGTTATATGTTTTCAAATTATTTGAAAGGCATAACTATTAAAAATCAATAATTTTTTTATTTATTTATCTTCTAGAAATGCCAATTAATTATACTATCTGTGATACTTTTTAATGAAATGCGGTCTTCTTATGTAATTCTTGCCATGAAAATCGTGAAAAATTGCTTCAGTTTGACTTCATATATTCAATTCGAATTGAAAAAATGACATCTTAATTATTCAAGGAATAGGAAACATCTGTTTAAAAAATTCGAATTTACGCATTTTAAAAAACGTTCAAGGGATGTTGTTCTAATAGCATTTTTTCCAAATACAGTTTTGAATTTTTTCTTTATGGATGACCTAGTTTACATACCAGCTAATAAAGTGGAGTACATTTATTTTGTTTTTTTGTTGCCATTAACGTGAAATATTGGTAAGAAAACAGTCATACATCATCAAAATCGCATTTAACGTGCACATGGAGCCTTAAGTACAAAAATTTTGAAAAGAATCGGCGATGGTGTAAGGTCACAAAATTTCGTAATTTTTGCCGATTCTTGATAGAATTACACTATATTGTGTATGTAGATACACTCCTCTTCTTTTTTGGCAAGACATCCTAATTTCAAATCGTCCGAGTTTTCTCTTAAAAGCCTTCAACTTTGTTGTTTTATTCCGGGGATAACTTGTTAGCCCATCCCAGAAAGAAGTCAGTATGAAATGAACGCGTAATTTATTTATTTGTTTTTTAATAATAAAGTATTGTGATCATCTTGAAATTTCAAAAAAATGTCCTACCCTGAAATATTGTATTTTCACGTTTTAGGACTAGTAAAACCAAAAAAAAAAATGTCCGCCTGTACGCCGTACGCAAAATAGTGTCAAGGCACGTAGCTCCCAAATCCGTTGAGATATAATCATGAAATTTTTATGGTGGGTAGATTGAATGAACCTTTATGACTGGTATCTTTTGGTGGAGTGGTGGTATGAGGGGGAGAAGAGACGAGTGTTTTAGACGAAAAATTTTGGTTTCTTTATCTCAGCAACCGCTTATCTCTGGAGGCTGAAACTTGGAATTTCTATAGAGCTTTGATAGTGGACCCATGTACAAACAAAAAAATCTGATATAGGTGAAAGGGTGTGGGAGGGGGAATAATGCTTCCGAAACGCAAAAAAACCGAGATCGACACATTCTAAAATCCATATCTCCTAAACCGTTAATGGCAAGAAATTAAAACTAAACAAATATCTGTATAGTTATACTAGGAGAGTAGATTGGAATTTTTGAGTGGGGGCAGTGGCGTACGTGGTTGATGGTGAAAAACTTTAGATTCCGATATCTAACAAACCAATTACACTAGAAAAATATAATTTGGTTTGTCAGTAAAGGGAAATGGAGTCTGCTGAAAATAGAATTTTTTTAAGGGGGCGGTAGAGCATGAAAGTGGAGGGGATACAATTTTTTCAAGAAACTCACGTTCCATATCATAAGAACAGTGTAAGATAGATGCCCAAATTTTTTACCACAAGTAGACCCAAAAGAACCCTAGCAGGGAATAAAATTTTAATATAATATATCTTTAGAACCTATAACGATATAAAGCTCAAACTTGGTATTTAAATAGAGCTATAGTAGTGGCATATTGGAAAATTATAATTTTTTAGGGGTAGTAAGGTACCGGGGTGGGCGTGTTTTTCCTAACTAGAGAACGGCTTATGCTAGAAAATTGAAACTCGGTGTGTATATAAATTTCAACTAAAAAAGTAATTTTGATAAAAAAAAATTTGAATATCCATTGGCGTTCGGAAGTGGAGCAAAAATAAAATTATCAATGAAATCTACTAGGTCTTCCCAACCCAAATACTGAATTCGTTTTTATTCTACGGATTCTTCATATGAATACCTAGAAAGTGTTTTCAAGATTTTTTTAAATTTGACTCCTAAGAGGGTGTAAAGTGTTTGTATACTTTTTCATGAATTCTGCCATATCTCTCAAGTCTGATCAGATATCGAAAATCTTTTCAGTTCCACGGGCTTGTTTAATAATCAGCTGTTTTTAAGTTTCTTCCTTTTTCAAACCCTAGACCGCATTTTGAGATATGACCCAATAATGTAATTCATTTATGTTATTCTAACCGCTTCCCGAACTTTTTGTTAAGTTTTCAGTCATATAGTGACCTATACCGCATCTCAGAATTGAACTCGTTTCAAACTTCTGCCGGATAAATAATAAAGTTGCGCCCAGACCATTGGCAAATTTTTTTTCCAATGTATACAATCGAAGTTTTTCCACAGTAAGTAAATAATAGAAATCTGATTGCTATCAGCTCGCGCATATTCCATCACTCTGCCTGAAAGGACGAAACTCGTTTTAATTATCCCAACGGTCATAGTATAGTGTAGCTCTTCATTACCGGTTATATAACCATTAAACTATAACTTGACTTGGTCGGTGAAACTAATAACTTTGTCTACATCAAATCTCTTTGTTTATTTCTTCAGGATCAAGTGTGCACTCAACTCCAATTATTTTCAGTTATGAAAGTACCAGAAGTACTGAGTACGAAGATACCCATGAAGGCACTCGTGTTACTGTTAAAATGGAAAATTTAACTCCTATCGATAAGGACACTGCTCAGGTATGTAGCTTTTATTTGCTATGTATCAAACAAAACAGTTCGAATTAAAGCCTTGTACCTTTAGATTAGTTTTCATCCTGGAAGAGCACCCATTGTAGTGTAAGTTAGACAGCTAAACTCACCGATATAAAAACCAGTAATGTGTTAACTTTCTATTCGCAGAAATAAATTAATTCCATGCAAATTAGGTTTTGAGATCGGTGAAAACGCTACATGTGTAGGTAAGTATTCGAAGGTGTGTTTGCTGTTAACATTATTAACTAAAAAAATTTATTAATCTTTAGATATCGATGAATGTAAGTTGGTTAATGCTTGCGATAGTAATCAAATTTGTAGTAATACTGTAGGAAGCCATATTTGTTCGTGCCTCAATGGTTATGCATTTGATGATAAATCAGGGAAATGTGAAGGTTAGTATATTTCATATAAAATCTAGAATATAAACTTGGTTGATTGAAATCTGAAAAATCAAGGTATTTTTGGCTTTGCTTGGATTAGGTTATTTTTGTATTTTGGCCGTTTGTCAAAACTTTGGGCAACGCTAGTTAATATGGTCAGAAGCCTTTGGCAAGTGCCACTAAGTGATAGCGTCTTTTCTTTCGTTTTTTTTACTATAGATTAGATTGTACTATCTTTTAAGTTTCTTTTACTTTAATTGTAGATATAAACGAATGCTCGAGCAATGCGCTTAATTTATGTTCGCATGGTTGTAAGAATACACCTGGCAGTTTTATATGTACTTGTCCATCCGGACAAATGCTCACCCTTGACTCGCGAAGCTGCAGTGAACTAGAACCTCTAATTACCGTCCCCCCATCTGATGATTACGAAATGTCTGATCCAGCTGCCGGAAGTTTGGAATTCAGTTCCGATTGTTCGGAAGGCTACTTTAAAATCAATGGATCCTGTCAAGGTTCGACCTAGAATCGAAATTATCAAAGCTCATGTCTAATGAAAGTCCGATTTTCAGATATCGACGAATGCCAAACTTCGGAAGATGATTGCGGTATCGATCAAACGTGCCTCAACACAAAAGGATCTTATCTCTGCATTCCAACATCGTGTCCTGAGGAATATACCAGAGACGAAATTAGTCGGTAAGTCGGCAACATCCAGTCGATTTTAGTTCTTAATAACGTGCTTTAATCCTTTTTCAGACAATGCGTTCACATGTGTGATATGAACAAGCCATGCAACGAAGGCGCTAAAGTATCGCAAACCTTAAGCTACACCCTTTTGACTTTAGATAGTATAATACCATCGGAACCTTTCTTAAAGATCGTCAACTACGACATAAATCGTATAGCACTTCCCGAAACGAAATTTTCCCTAGAGAATAACACGCAACCAAAACTATTTCGGCTAGAGACGCTACCTTTTCGGAAAGGAATCGCCTATTTGTACGGTTCAAATAAGATCAAGAAAGAAACACTTTATAATATTAAAATTAAGGCTTTTTCGTACGATCAAAAAACATTTGATCTACTCTATGTGACAAAATTCGTCATATATTTATATGTAATGTAAATGAAATTAATATGATGTGTAAGCGAATCAAAATTTATGTAAAAATTTTAGTAATAGTTTAAATAATTTGAATAAATAAAAAAAAACTGCCTACGGTTGCAACTTTATTACTTTGACGGACAAGTCCGAGAAGCGGTTTAAGTCCTGATGAACAGAAGCGTTTAAAGTGGTTCAAACACCCTTTAAACTCCAGCTATGATTTTTGGTTAAAGTTGAATTTAATATTGATTTTTTCAAAGCCCGATTCTACTTAAAGCAAGTATCAAGGAGCTTCATATGGAAAATCGGCAAAAAAAATCAATTCGATAAATATGACGGAATTCGTGAATTAATATTCAATAATCCTGAAATTGTTTTTAGGCCAAATTAATTTCATTAGAAGGGTAAGGGTTAATTGTTGGAAAAGCGTGTATAACTCTCTTATAGTCTTCCGTTCTCTCCTTTCGTTTCGAACTGTTAAAAGATTTTCTAGTGATTTCCATTATGTACTAAAACTACATTTGAATAAAACTGAAACAAATGGAACTTTAATAAATGAAATTAAAAATTATTCTAAATGTTGCGCAAACAAAATATAATAAGGATTTTTTATTATTTTCAAGCACTTATGTTCTTACTTTAAAATTGTCATGCCATATAAATAAAGATTCAATTAACTTTTGATTTTTTTAATTATATGATCCTTTAGAAGGTCATAAACTTGTTAACTACAGATCAGGTAGAATTTGCCCAATTAAATTTTTCCTTCGGTAAAACTTTATATAAGTAGAGCACACCCAAACATCGAGTATCATATTCAAATTCAATTCGAATCAGTAAATACGTTCTTAATAATTTCAAAAATGGATACACAAAATGGAAATAATTCAGCAGGAGCAAGACAAGCTGGAGGCTCTCGAGGACAACGAATTCACTTTACCAAGGAAGTGAAGGCTATTTTGGAACGCGAATTTCGTAGAAATCAGTACATGGACCCAACCAGACGAGCCGAAATTTGTCGGGCTTTAAATATATCTGATACTAGACTGAAGTTGTGGTTTCAGAATCGTCGAGTGAAAGGCAGGACTCAACAACAGAATGCAAGGAAGATTTCGAATTGTGCTGAGAAAGGGATTTTCTTGGCGGCACAATCTGAGATTACAAAGGTTTTCTACGAAGCAGAGGCAGAATTTCTACAGGCATCATCACTACAGGACACACATGCTCTCGCTCCAGCTTTGCAGAACATTGTTCAACCACAGATGTTTTCACACCAATCAACATCTCAACAAATTTCATCATTGCTTCGGGTTTCATGCACTACACTATCCTCAAGACAAGCTGGAGGCTCTCGAGGACAACGGATTCACTTCACCAACTACTTTATCGTAGAAGTCAGTACATGGACGCAACTAGACGTGCCGAAATTCGTCGGGCGAAGGCGAAGACTCAACAACAGAAGACACGGAATTGTTCCTTGGCTGCATATTCCGCGATAACCAAGGATAGCTAAGTTCTACACGCATCATCATTCCACGATAGACGCGATCTCGCTCCAGCTATGCAGAAGATTGTTCAACCACAAATGTTTTCACACCAGGCATCATCTCATCAAAACTCATCCAACCAGGAATTATTACAACGGGTTTCTTGCAATGTACCAATGTATCCTTCGGCGCCGCGAGATAGTTTCTTCTACGAAGGTGTAGAAAGCCCAATGGAACATGGAATGTTGTACAACTCAATACCACAAACGTCTAATTGCGATAGCATGAACACTGGTGTGGAAAACAAACAGGAAGTGAATCCATTCTCATTTTTACGTGCCACTTTGGAACCAGATTCTTATTTTGATTATAATTAAATATGAAATATTTTAAAAAAAAATAGAATAATTTAATACAACTTTATTTAATAGTACTCTTACTTACATTTGACGCAATGAATCTTATTTTAATATTAATCCACGTATATTTACTTTATTACTAAAGTCGAACCAAGTGATTTCTTCTTCGCTTTAGAGCCACATTTCTACTACACTCACTCCGAGAAAGTTGGCCGAAAAATCAACAGAATTTTTTGGAGCAATATCCAAAATCAGGCCGTCGAAAATTTTGGTCCGTTATTGCGAAATGCCGTATAAATAGCGGCCGTACAGCGAGATATTGTATTTGAAAATAAAATGTATTTGGCTCTTTTTATACAATTCTTAAAGGAGTCGTACAAGTAAAAAATATCCAATATACTAACATTCTGGGCGCAACTTTATCAATTTGTCCAAATAGCCTTGTGGTAAATCTTTAGGTTGTGCATCGCAACGCAGCACTAAACGCATTCCAGTTCCAGGCTTCTCTGGCTCAGACTGCTGGCAGATCTTTTATTTATTTACTTTTTTTTTTAAAATAACAACGATTTTTAAGCGATTGCATTTATAGAATACGATACTAGGGTAAAATATAGCGACAATGCGGTTTATACCGCGATAGTCTGATAGTTCGCGTGAAGTTTTCTATATTTCGCGATAGTGCTGTCTCGTCTAACGTGAGGGCGCGGAAACTCTCAGGCAGTTTATGAGAACTATCACGCCAGTATCTGATATTAGTATCTATCATGATGTATGCCATCGAAAAAACATCATCTCGCAATAGTGATATTATATAGAATAGTTACACCCTTTTAGCGTTCTAGACGAAAAGTTTGGGTTTCTAGACATCAGTAATCACAAATAACAGAATAGGAATGCTAGGAACCTAGCGCCGTACTAGGAACCGAGCATCCCTAAAATTTAGAAGAGAGAGATAGTTTCTAGATTGAATTACAATATCTTTCGAACAGGTTGATTTATGGGAATGTAAAATTTTTATGGATGTAGAACGGAAGTGGGAATGGAAATGAATGATGGTTATGCCAGATTTGATGTTGAAAATTATACCAGGCAGACATCTGGTGGTACGGGTGATGGTGAGAGGTGGAAGGAAGGAAAAACTTTGATTTTTATTTCAAGCAAAAATTGAAAGTTAAATTAAATTGAAGTTTTGATGAAGCTAACAAGGTATGAGAGTGATTTAATATTTTTATTGACGTAGAAATACAAAAACATACTACAGTTATGCTCGGCGCTGCAAGCCAATCGTATGAATACTGAATTCCGATTTCCGAAAAATCTAATGAATACAGAACTTCGATTTATGTTTATTGTAGTTGGAGATAAAGTAGCATTTTGTATGTCCTTTATTAAGGATTGCCATTAGATTGCTATTCAACCTAAAATTTAATATTCAGCGTTTAATTTCATATCTGGAACTGGGTAAGTCATCGAAAAAAATATACTTTTTACAGACTTTTTCCTTCAAAAAATAATGAGTACAAAATTTCAAATTCATAGCTTCACGCGTTCAAAAGTTATCGGAAATATTGTTTAACGTCCTAAGGATTAATTTTTGATGAATGTTTTCACAGTACATTTTGAATTGAAAATACAAGGTTTTCCGGTAAATACTTTCTACAAACATAGTTTGATAAAGGACTCAGTCGAGTCCGAAACGTCACACAAAATAAATTTAACAGTATTTACCGGAAAACCTTGTATTTTCAGTCCTAAGGATTTTTTGTATGGAAGCTACCCGAAGGAGTAGGACGATTTTGCTCTTTAACGAACTTAGCCTTAGGCGTACGCTGTATGCAAAAGCGTTTGAGGCCGCGTAACTCAAAAACCTGTGATGAAATTATTGTATACCTTGGACGAATTCCCAAATATCACTATTGACCCGTTCTGCAGATATTTTGCGATAGTTGATATTATGATAGATACTGGCTCATTATATAAACTGAATGAAAGTTGTTTCCACACTATCACGTTAGACGAAAGAGCACTATCGCATTCTAAAGCTGTAATAGCCTAAATTCAGTTACAGTATTATTGCTATTTTAACACTATGCTTTTATTGAAAAAAGAAGTAAATAAGCAGTCTGAGCAAGAGAAGCCTGGAATGCGTCTAATGCTTAGTTGTGGTGCACAACTTAAAGAATTACCAAATTGATAAAGTTGCGATCAGACTGATGGTATATTTTTTGTGAGACTCCTTTAGGAATAGGAAAAAATAAAATAAAGTATAGAGTAAAATAGTAATAAAGTAAATACGTGGATTAATATTTAAATAAACTAAAATTTATTGCGTCAAATGTACTCACATTGAGCACTAGTTATAAAAAATATTTCATATTTAATTATAATCAAAATAAGTATCTGGTTCCAAAGTGGCACGTAAAAATGAGAATGGATTCACTTCCTGTTTGTTTTCCACACCAGTGTTCATACTATCGCAATTAGGCGTTTGTGGTATAGAGTTGTACAACATTGCTTGTTCCTTTGGGCTTTCTACACCTTCGTAAAAGGAACTATCTCGCGGCGCCGCAGGATACATTGGTACATTCCATGAAACCCGTTGTAATGATTCCTCGTTGGATGAGTTTTGATGAAATGAAGCCTGGTGTGAAAACATTTGTGGTTGAACAATCTTCTGCATAGCTGGAGCGAGATCGCGTCTATCCTCGAGTGATGATGCGTGTAGAAATTCTGACTTTGCTTCGCAACCATCCTTGGGTATCTCGGAATGTGCAGCCAAGGAACAATTCCGTTTCTTTTGTTGTTGAGTCTTGGCTTTCACTCGACGATTCTGAAACCACATCTTGAGTCTAGTATCAGATATATTTAAAGCCCGACAAATTTCGGCACGTCTAGTTGCGTCCATGTACTGACTTCTACCATATTCGCGTTCCAAATTAGCCTTCACTTCTTTGGTGAAGTGAATTCGTTGTCCTCGAGAGCATCCAGCTTGTCTTGTTACTGCTGAATTTTTTCCAGTTTGTGCCTTCGCTTTGGGAAAATCCTTGATTATCTCAGAATGTGCCGCCATCGAAAACCCATTCTCGGCACAACTCGAATGAATTAATGAATTTTGATGAGATGTTTCCTGGTGTGAAAACAATTGTGGTTGAACAATATTCTGTATAGCTGGAGCGGGACCGAGTGCATCCTGGAGTGATGATGCCTGTAGAAATTCTGCCTCTGCTTCGTAAAAATCCTTGGTAGTCTCAGAATGTGCCTCCAAGCTAATTCCTATCTCAGCACAACTCGAAGTCTTCCTTGCATTCTGTTGTTGAGTCCTGCCTTTCACTCGACGATTCTGAAACCACAACTTCAGTCTAGTATCAGATATATTTAAAGCCCGACAAATTTCGGCTCGTCTGGTTGGGTCCATGTACTGATTTCTACGAAATTCGCGTTCCAAAATAGCCTTCACTTCCTTGGTAAAGTGAATCCGTTGTCCTCGAGAGCCTCCAGCTTGTCTTGCTCCTGCTGAATTATTTCCATTTTGTGTATCCATTTTTGAAAATATTAAGAACGTATTTACTGATTCGAATTGAATTTGAATATGGTACTCGATACTTGGGTGTGCTCTACTTATATTAAGTTTTACCAAAGGAAAAATTTAATTGGGCAAATTCTACCTGATCTGTAGTTAACAAGTTTATGACCTTCTAAAGGATCATATAATTAAGAAAGTCAAAAGTTAATTGAATTTTAATTAGGTATCTGGAATGACAATTTTAAAGTAAGAACATAAGTGCTTGAAAATAATAAAAAATTCTTACTATATTTTGTTTGCTCAACATTTAAAATAATTTTTAATTTCATTTATTTAAGTTTCATTTGTTTCAGTTTTATTCAAATGTAGTTTTAGTAGATAATGGAAATCCCTAGAAAATCTTTTAACAATTCGCAATCAAAGGGATTCAGAAGATCTTTAAAAGCAGTTGAGATTGCGCAACCGATTTAAGGTATATCAATCTCAGAATCAATCAAAGCCATCTTGTAATCGGAAGCGCTGCTTTTATCGATATAAATTAGAGGTTTTTCTTGAAAGTTTAAGGACCTATTCGTTATAGACGTGGATAGAGCTGGATACTATACTCAAAACCTGATAAGTGAAGAGTCTGAAATCCTATTTCGAGGGCTCAAAAGCATGTGTTAATAATCCAATATACAGTGTAACCCGCTGATAAAGTGCACTTTTATAACGTTCAGTCGGTTATAAGGTACCTTTTTTTTCAATCCCCATTCACAAATGTGAAAGGTTGTTATGTTGGTTATAACGTACCATCGGTTACTACTTAAGGTGGATCATCTGAGTAGAAAATTTATGTTTCTTAACATTTTTTTCGCTCATCTTAAAGTTTATAGTCTTAAGAATTTTGTCTGTAAGTTTCATATTGAAATTCCAATAATTATAGAAGTTATGGGCAATTAACCGGAATGGACCCTTCGTGAATTCTCTATATAGCACGTCATTCAGACGCGATTATCTCGAAACATACTTTTCAAAGACCGTTCCCAAAATCTTCGGAAAACGGCAGAGCTGATTTCTTTCAAAATTTCACATTATTTTTGGATAGGTTTTCTCCTTCGCTACGTAGGATTTTTTTTTAACTTATTTACTTTTAATTTTTGATGAATTTTATTTACTTTTTTTATATCAAGCCAGAAAGGTCGATAATTGACCGCCATTTTGTGAATTTTTTTTTTTTTTTCAAAAACCCCTACGTACCGTAGGGCATCATCAGGTGCGAACGCAGGGGGTGGTTTAGGGGGACAGCAGCGCTTCTGGTTGATATATATTTATAAAAAAATTATCATCATACCTCAACATATAAATATCCGCCCAATGGCAAAAACTCATTAGCTAATAAGGTTGTAAAGATTTTTATTTGTGATCCCCTGGCCATGTATTTAGAATTTAAATGACACATGTAACAAATTTTGATCAATAAAGTATGTATGTATGTATGAATATACTTTCGAATAAAACCAATCTGCACAAAATCGAGCAAATTGTTTTTGAGATAATAATTTCTAAGATTCACCTATTTTTTCTGCTTTCTACTCAGATGATCCCTTTTAATAATAATAATATTTATTCATTGATAATTTTTATTATAAACTTGGGTTATAAATAACCAGAGATCGGACAATAGTCCTTACATCTTTGCTTTGCGGGGTATTTTTATTACATATATATAAGTATTCCGAATTCTTTTGAAATTGTTGTAACGGTGCGATAGGAACATTCAGATAAAAACCTATTTCTACTAACTTAAATACTAACTAAAAGAAAAAAATGAATAAAATAACGTTCTACTTATATGGTCCCCTCAAGGTACGTTATAAATGGAGAATGGAAATGGAAAACTCCTAACATATCGGAATAGCAACATTTGCTTATGAGGGCTGAGCGGTAGGACTTCTGTTCTGCACCCCTTCTTTAGAAAACTAACAATTTGGAACTAACTGTTTTGAAATGACAATACGATAAAAGGAATAATGCTATTGAAAAGTTATTAAATATTATTTTCAGTTGAGCGATTTTACCGAAACTATGCTGAGAGTCTGAAACTGTAAGATATCACAGACATCTCATATAGTTTAACGAAAGGGCAATAATAAATTTGTACTCCATATCAGAAGGTCGTAGTTCACATTTCTTGTGATAATAAATTTCTGTGTTTTCGCAGAATTCGTAATCTCTTACATCTGAATAAAATAACTTTAGCCATTCGATGCATTTCTATAATATGTGGAAGATATTTCTTCGGTATTGGAATCACACTAGCTTGCGCATTCTCAGTTTTTTGTGGTGCCTGCTGCTGATCCGGCAGTAGCCTGTAAGTACACCAATGAGGATTATTATTATTTATTTGTTGGTTGAGCCCATAGCTTGACTGCTTCACAAAATACGAGCTGAGCAGTCTTTTGTTGCTGACTCTTAACCACATACTCTATTTCTTAAAAAAAAGATACGTATACTAATATTCGTCTTACTCGCTCTTAATGTAAACGAGAGCTGTATTTGAGCCCCGTCCACCTCGTATAGTTATCGTGATATGACCTTTACATCGATAGTCTCCACAGAAAGATCTAGCGCCTTTTTCAGCGCAGAACCTTTCCTTTCGAGTTCATCCGCTGCTTCATTGTCCAGAATCCCAACATATCGTTGTACATACTAGAACGAGTTCATACTCCATTAATTTCTAATAACTGAATAGAGCTAATACCATTGATACACTGCTTGTATATAAATCATAATATCGTCAATATCATCAGTGTATCACCCAATAATGTGCTTATAGTACATCAACGTACTTGTATCGCCTATCACGATTGCAATAAAGTAATTTGTATGCAAGGTATAAGACCCAAATAGAAATGTGAGATCCGACCTTGTAGTTACAGAACACAGAAATAATGGAGCTGGACCATTTTCCCCTCCCACTAAATCGCTCCATAGCTAAATAGCAACAAATTGTATAAGCATCGGTGGTTCAGTGGTAGAATGCTCGCCTGCCACGCGGGCGGCCCGGGTTCGATTCCCGGCCGATGCAACTAAATTTTTGCGCTCACGAGTAATGTTTTTTTTTCGAATAATAAGCAAAACTGCGGTTTCTTCATACGGAAATCATTTAACAAATAGTTTCCATTGGGTGGGTATGACGATTGTCGACTAACGGAAATTTAGTCATAGGACTCATCGCATTGATATTATAGAAGTCACGCGACAATCTGTAGCCGAAGTCGGTACAAAGTTCAGACAAAATATAAAGCATTTATGAATCTTGTTCGGTATTTTCCTCTTTATTGTTTATTACAGTATATTTCTATTTTCATATTTATATCGAAATTCTCAGGAATAATCTACCACAATTGCTAATAAAAAAAATATGGTTTTTTTTTTAAGCGTATTTCAACAACATGAAACCGAAGTAAACAAAACGGGAATCCTTTAAACGAACTCTGTTGAAAACGACGAAGTATATACATCCTAAATTTATTAATACAGATGTTAACAAACATAAAACAAACGGGACACAAAATTTAAGTATCGGGTTTCTTTCTGAATTATTATCATCATCATTATTACGTTTTTTATTTACATAAATTATTCGCTATTTTAAGTCAATTTCTTCCGGTGGATTATTTTTTGAAGTCGCACAACGCGATATCAGATCATCGTAGCTTTTACCATGTAGAAAACAAACAAGTACAACGGTCATATTATCACCGCCTAGTCCGCCCATTTGGCAATCCGGCGCCAGACATTGTGTCATCAGTTCTTCGCATATTTCTTCAGGATTCAGGCCCATTCCTATTCGTTTTCGGCAAAAATCAGCCACATCCTCGTTGCTCATAACGTCCCAGATACCGTCACACGCTAACACCACAAAATCCCAGTCTTCTGTTATCTCGCGTTCTTGTACGTCCGGAAACGCTGCAACGAATAATAAGTCAAGTACGATTCTAGCCCGGTGAATTTCGTGGGTTTTCAATTACCTGTTACAATTTGCTCCTCGGGCTTCTTCGAGGTGTTACGCTTGAACATAAAGTCACCCAGAGCACGAGATAATGCTAAATTTCCATTTACCCGATTGAACTCGACCCAGCCTCCACCGTCATTTATCCGTTTCGATTCTTCCTCGTTGTTTGGCTTGTGATCCAACGATAATGATTGTACCTGAAAATAGTTACCGAATTAAGTAAAAGACCGAATAAACTGCACGGCCACAATTGAAACATACTTCTCCATTTATACAGGCGATTGCTCGAGAATCTCCAGCATTCGCACAATACAGCTTATTATTTTTTATCAATACAACTATTGCAGTTGATCCCGCCATTTGATCGACACATGTAGCGTCGTATATCATAGCGTCGTCTATATCAAGGAATGCCTAGAATTCCAACTGTTTTATTTTGGTTCATTTCGAAAGTAAAATGATTGTGATGTACCTGTTTCATTGCTGCTTCAATATTAAATTCATATTCCGGTCTCTTCACAAGAAATTTGTGCAGATTTTTACCGGCATATTGAGCAACAGAAGCGCCACCGTGTCCATCGTAAACGGCAAAAAAAGCCGCACCCGGATCGTCGGGAAGCGATAGAATGTGTGTATGTGAGTCTTCCATGTTTACGCGCCATCCTTGCATACAACTGGAGCCAACCTGAAAAATAGGAAAGATTTAGTTTGTTCCGAATAGTTTACGAGAAGGAAGAATTACCCTATAGGATTCATTTTGACAGTAAGCAGACTCTTTGGCAGTTACTGGTTCCGAAAGTGTTTGACCCATTTGGTTTCTGTATTTCTGATGTTCTGAAAATTCAATGAAAATATTTCGTCATTTAAAAATCATTTGCTATTAATAACGCCAAGTCTTAAACGATTCAATCCAGAAAAAAGTTGTCTTGGCGACTCAAATCGGACAGCAAATCACTACGGAGCTATCCTTTTACATGGGGATGGTTGGACAGGTCTAGACCGCAGGGTGATCAAAATAAAATTATACAAGCTAACGAAAAAATAATGTTTCAAAATAGTTGTTTTATAAGATAGTAGATAATAATGAAAGTCGTAGTTCGCTTACACACTGACTTTTTCCTTTTTAAATTTCAAACAATTTAATAATTGTATATTTTTAATAAATGTCTCTTACATTTTCGAATATGTCAAATTAAAAGGTTGCTGTGCTATAGAAAAACAACTAGTAGAAAATCTATATAAACATCCAGATTTTAATATTTGGGGAAACCTGGCTATACGAATCGGAGGCACAGTACTTCAATTTCAAACGATTCAATGCTATTCACAACTGCCGTGACCGTAATCGTGGAAGTGGCACTGCAATTTTCATACAGAAAGACATTGAATTTACTGTCGTTCTTAGCGACAAGTCTTACAATACAATTGTAATTGAAGTCATAATTGACAATGACCCAACGAAAATAGCAACACTATATAGGCCACCGAGTGAACCAGCTGATCTATGACACATTATTCTCGAAATACATGCGACTTGTATCTTTCGCGGACCCAAATGTTGGCACACGGACGGAAAATAGAGAAACTCAAAACTACATCGAAATGTTAACAGTAGATAATTTCATAATTTCGCTATACTAAACAGGAGCTTAACAAATTAAAGATCCAGCTGTAATTGGAAAAGCCTTAAGCGAACGCTTCAGCGCGATCAGCACAATTCTTCCGGATGACCTTAAAACTCATATTAAGGCGGAGAATTTTCAAAGGATCTACTGTTGCATGGCGTCGAATACAGGGTTAATTTTTCCAACATATTCCAATGAATTAGAAAGCTGAGCTGAACTCAACTCAAATCCAACACAGCCGCCGTCATCGATGGTACAACATCAAAATTTGATGAATATCTGATCTGTAAAAACTAAGAACAATCATATCAGCCCACCTCAACATTGCTATAAATAACAATTTGAACAAACGAACATTCCCAACCTGAACGAAAACAGCACAGATTTTACCCATTTAGAAATGTGGTTTCAATCAAAGATCTTAATAACTTTTGACCAATAATAGCTTTAATGAGCGCGGTTAGCAAAATCGTTGAAAAACAGTTTGAAAAGCCTTTTACTGAACAGCGGACCCAAGCGAGAACCAATTTTTCAAGGATCAATTCAAGACTGTCTCATTTGAGGTAAAAGAACAATCGCACAGTTGCACAAGTCATAAAAGTGGACGAAATCCAATAGAAAAGAGGAGAGATTCTTCCAAAAAAAAATATCAAATGATTTCTACAGCAATCCATGATTATTCGGCCATAAAATTTAATTTTCGACGGCCCGAATAAAAATAGTATAAAATGCCTTTTTTATCAATGCTTTTAGTTCATTTAGGATAGTTTTTAATACTCTAGAGAATGAACTTTGTTTTGGGTCCAGAGGTCAAATAGTTTTTTTGCTATCGTTTGCGTCAATTTGGTAAAATCACGAAAAAAAAGATTTCGAAAAAAGCTTTCGGTCCAGCCCGCTTTAACCAAGTGTTCGCATACCTGCCCAACACTTCTGTTCTCGGACCTCTATTTTCGAAAATACTTCGAGTTGGCTTCTAAAATTTTGGGAACATATTCTCGAATAGTTTAACCATCGAATAAAAAAAGAAGATTTTTTTTAACCCTCTAAAACAAATCGATGTATAGAAAATATGCAATGCTCAAATTAACAATGAACACTTGAAATTCGGTTTGATGTGGGAACTTCATGCGTGAATAATGTACTTAGAATTTATTCTGAATGTATTTTTCAAACTGTCGTTGAAAAAGTGGCAAGTTATAAATTAGATTCCGTAATGAGATCGGATTAAATCACTGACAAGCTCGGACAAGGATATGGAAATAGTGACGATGGTAATATTGTAAGACGTTTGTTTCGTGATCCTCAACTATGGGGTGCAGTGCAGAAAATATTGCAGATTACGTGTGTTTCGGGGTCTCATCAGCATCCAATCATTGTGCCGATCGGTGACGATTGTCGTACAATTTCCACTTTTTATCACATATCACTATTCTGTTCTAAAACGGATGTCAGTATTTTGTAGGACGTACACAACAATGTTATTCCTCTGTAATTCTCGTCAATTCCCGGCGCTTTAATTAATTAATTTTTCGTCACATAAAAAGGGCTGCTTTGATTTCGTCTAGTGTGGGTAGTGTCGATGATGGTTCTTCTTCGTCAATTGAAATGTTCTCGGTCGTAATCGGTGCTTATGGAGTGGAATTGAGAAGATATTCGAACTAGGAGGCCCATCTTTCTTTTATTTCTTATGTGTCGCTGATGATGTTGCTCTCTACGTTTTAGCAAAGACTGGTTTTGGGCTAACAGTGCGTTCCACAAGAACGTGTGGTAAAAAAGGATTAAATACTGCGAAATTCAATAAACTCATAATTATTTCTTAAACTATACTGAAATGTGAATTTCGAGACTAAGTTAATTTGACGTCCAGTCACCGTTGTTATCTATAATCGCCTGGCATCTTCTTTGACAACTTTGGCTCAATTTTTAGCGTAATTCACACTTAAACGTCGAATAAGTTGTTGCGTGGAGGATATTTTTTTCACTTTAAGCTTATTCTTAATGAGCGACCACACATTTTCAATGGGATTCGCATCAGGACTCTGCGATGGCCAGTCCAATGTTGTTATCGCATTTTCTTCTTTCCAAGATGTGCAGAGGCGACTTCGATGTTTCGGATCGTTGTATCCTCGGAGAATCCAGTCATCGTTTTGGGGTCCATACAGCAACTCAGCAGACTTCAACAATCTTCTTGTATAAATTCAGCATTTAAATTTCTGGTGAAAGCAATCAACTTCCCGAATCTCTTTTCAGAGAAGCACCCGTCTCTTTTTGATGTACTTCTTGTACGGCCTCTACCTGGCTCGATATTGCCATGCTCTTTATACCTCTTCATCCACTTCCTTACATATGAAGCACTGGTTTTGGTATATTTTGCTACCTGGTTCACACTAATTTTGGGTCCTTGAGGATGGGTAACAAGAAAAACAATTTCAAAACGTTTTTTATAGAGAGCACTCATTTTTTAAACTGTTGTTTTTACGGAAGATGAAACAATACTGACCAAATGATTTAAACTCGAAATTGGCAGTGCTATGTCATTCATAATTTTATTTAAAACATAACTGGTCGAGCATGTAGGAAGAAATTATTTGACACACGTTCTTGTGGAAAGCACTGTATATCCCCTTTATAGGTCTTTTACTATTGCATATCCGTCCGGGTTTTATTTTGTCTCATATTGTCGTCCATTTATTTTATCTTGTCGTTATAGTACTTCCTTTGCTTTCGCCTGCAGGTCTTTTTTGCAAATCGCCTAAGCTCGTCATATACATATACAGTCAAAACCGGATATAACGACACCGCTTTTAACGACGGATAGGTTATGACGACTCAATGGCATGGTCCTGGTCGAATCTCTATACAAAGGAATGTATCGAAATTGCATATTGCTTATAACGACTATTGGATATAGCGACGAGTTTAGAGGGTCCCTTCAATGTCGTTAGATCCGGTTTTGACTGTAGTATATCTTTTTTGCTCGTGTTGGTAGGTCAGTAAAAGTTTTGTAAGCCTCGTTTTTTCTGTCTATTGCATCGCGACATTCTTGATCGAACCAACTCTTCTGCTAAGGATTTGATGCCATTTCGTAGTTTCGATCACATTGTCTCCACTGGCACACTCTGAACGTTTTCCTATATTGGTGTCAAATGTTGATCCAGTTTTGACACAAAAGCCTCTCTGAAAATGTCTAAATATTGTGGAGTTTAGCGGAAAGTGAGGGAGATGGGCTTACCTAGCCTATACTTAAACTTGCTCAATAAAAAGAATATTTGCATCCTCTTCTCTCATTGTACGTACTTCAGTACACCATGATTTTGTTGTAAACCCTCTATAAAGTGACCTATTAAAATTTCGGGTAGCTCATTATATCCAAATATATCCAGTGAATATTTGGAATAGAAAAACAACGAATTATCGTCGTTTGCTTCAAGTTGATCTTGATTTAGCGAACTTATGTTCGCTTTTTATGGATACCCAAGATTTCACTAGATCGACATTCCGCTATACCGAGATTAAAGCTTGTATTACACTGTTTGACCAAGTGGTCAAATTGCAGTAATAAGAAGTAGGCGAAGTAGGCGAATATAAATAAATCTCACAGTATTCGTTCGGTCAAATTCACGCTCAAGTCAATTTGTTTCTATTTTTTGTACTTTATCGGTTGCTTGGGAGATAATGGGTTAATTCTGCGTGTAGCTGTTGTTTTTCTTTTACAAGAAAGGTAAACACATAAAGCGTGTACTTCTAAAGAGGCTGCCTACTCGTAGCTGAGAAGCGTCTAGTAGATCAATAATTTAAATAAAAACATTAAAGCAGAGCAGACGCTCACAACCCGTGTCCAAAGTAAACAATTCAAGTGTTGGAAAAATGAGCTCACGTGTTACGCACAATTCGGAAAAGTATGAATCACGTAGCGTAGTAAATCCGATGACTCGCCAATTACCTCACTCCATTACATCGACCCACATAATCCGAGCATCTCGTACATTGACCAAATTAGTTTTTGATCTCATTCGAATGCAACGTATTTTCGCATCAATCCTTTTTCCCGAATTTCCAAACACTTCCAAAATAAATTTTCCGAATTTAATCTCGTAAGCGTAGCGCTTAGTCATCCAAAACAAACAGCAGCAGAAGCAGCAAAAAAAAAACGAAGACAAATAAGATCAGAGCTTGTGATTGTGGGACGACATCCCATTCCCATATCTCATCTTGTCATGGATTCGCAAATTCGCAAACAAAAGACTAAATTAAGCAGCGAGGGCATTTCCAAAATTACATCAAGGCTTGGAAACAGCCACTGACTGCTTGCAAGGAATTCGCGTTGCCGTGAACTGATGCGATTCGTGGAATCTTATCACCGCCGTCGTGATAAGTGAAAAGAAAGTCGATAACGAGTAAAATAAGCCGGCCAGTGGATTCCTCCAGTGGATCCCTCGCAACAATTACAACTTTACGACGACGCGAAAAACATGACACATACAATTCGCACGCAACGGCAATGTAAACAAGCGAGCGTACGCAACGACCTATGGAAAAGTTGGACAGCAGCCAAAATTGGAACGAAAAGAAAAAACACGAAACGAAAGAAAAAAGAAGGCTAGAGTCCGGTCAGCGGTTTAAGTACTTGGGATGTTTTTTTATCGTACGATTTTCCATTTGCAGATAAGATACTGTGCCTGTGCCTGTGCTTACGATAATGCAAAGATAACGACTCTGACCAAACAGCGGAGGCACCACCTTATCGCGACGAATCTCTTTCTGTGTTTGCTGATAAAACGAAATGTTCCTTGAGCACGAAATCATTAACCACGTACTTGCGAGCAAATTGTACCGCACGTCAAGGTGAAGGTGGCCTCGAACGTTTCTCGCAAGGGGGAGGCGAAACTTTGTAATCATTTGCGAGCGATTGTAAACTTGTCCCGCGCGCATATGGAGCAAACTTTTCTGGAGCCACCAAAACGACCGCTCGCCCCGCCGACCGCGGCTCGTTGACGGGTTACAATTTACAATCCAACAAGCTAATCCGATTAGCTATTCTCATCCGGCCGTGAATAATTAAGCGAAAAGGCACCGAAAATAGCAAACGTTCGGTCTCGGTTGCGACGGGCCGTTTTTACGACATGCCGAGGCTCCAGTTGGTGCGTGGGCCGGCAACGTTAACCTTTCGCTTGATTACAACGGCTCACCTTTCCGATCGTCCCGAGTCAGCTATCGTCGTCATCAAATCCAACCGAAAACGGTGACCGTCGTCACAACGCGAACGAGAACTTATCTCCCTCCCAAACGAAAGAAAAGAACAAAAAAAAAAAAACACCTCCCCAACATTAGAGCGTGTGGCTGACGGGACCACTGATAACATTTCGTGAAATCTTCCGTAGCCACCCCGCAAACAAATCAATCAAAAACCATCAACCACAAATTACCTTCAATGAAAGCGCTAAATCTCCGCAAATAATAAATTCCGACGCACAATTCAAAAATCCAGCGAACGGATGACTTTTTCTATCGCGGCGATGGGTTAACAAAAAAATAAAATTTCTTCAAAACGAAATTCTCCAATTGCACTGCAGTGTTTCTAGTCAAGTAACTTATCTATTTAATCGCGACACTCAACGGTAACAATTACGTCCATTCTTTCAATATTTACGCGCCCGGACCAATTGAAATTCAAAAATACAAAGCGATGAATAATTTCAAATTTTTTATGAATGATAAACTCCACATGACATTTTGTTTCAGTGACAGCGCCGCGGAACAAAACCAAAAAAAAAAAAAAAATGTGATACGTTTCACTTTAGTGTCACGTAGAGACATCTAGGTGCTAGTGTTTTTAGTTCCGGCAAAAGTTGTAGATTTGTTTGATGCAAAGTGCTGTTAAATTGCGCTGCAGCGAAAAGTGGCTTTATGAAAAAATGTTAATAATATTAGGCGCAATGGGAAGCTTTAAAACCGTTTCCGGAATCCAGCATTTGCTTTTCTCGCCACTGATTCAACTAGGCGCTAACTTTTTAAAACAACTTCTTTTTTTATTTATCACTACAACGTATAATTATTTGTTTAAAAATAATTAATTTAATAACACTTGCGGGTTCCGGAACTTCCAGCCATTAATCCGTTTCAATTCCATTGGTCCCAAACATCTTTTTACAACATTTAAAAACTGATCGTATGGCAGCACTTTATCAACAGCACGTGACTGCGTAAGTGCGTAGATCAAGATGAAAAAAAAAACATCGGACCGCGCTGTCATCTGTCAAATCTTGCGAATGGCGAGATTCGCGACCGGAACCGTCGTCGTGCAATCAGCGAGCCGAAACCACAACGAGAGTCTGGAGACGATCGGTTCTTATGATTGTTGATTGAATCGCTTATTCGATTGTGCGTTAACACGTTGACGGTGCGCAACACGGTTGAGTTTCGTTAAATTGCGGGCGGACCAGCAAAAGAAATCGCGCCTCGAGCTACACGGCTAAGTTGTGAATAAAATTTGAGAATTCGTCGAACGAAAAGAAAAAGGTGGGTGAGCGTACACAAGAAAAATCCAAGAACTTTTTATTTCTTAGTCATCTGTTGCGTGTTTCTCCCTGAATTCCTGACCCCGACGACGTTCTTGCGTCATTCAAACCTTGGCCGGTGTATTTCCAAATTGGACTTTGCCTTTTGGAGCGCCCGGTCCGACAAACATCTTATTCTAATTCTTCGCGTCGCTTATCTTATTCGCAAGTCATGGCAGTAGAATCAAACGGAAGGTGCGATTTGATATTGCGGCGTCTAATTATGCTCCAGTCTAGAGTCGAGTGCGACGAACAGCGGCTACTATTTTTCGCCAGCGTGTGCTGTTTTTGTTGATCGGTTGTGCGAGATTTGTTGTTTTCTTTTCGCTGTAGTTACTTTGCCTTTTAGAGTATTGCCGTAACACCGAAGTATCGTCCTATTTCTTATTGTTTATTTAACAACTTGTAGGCGCTTCGACGAACACGCAATTGGAGGCCAGGTGAGTTTGATATCTGGGTCAATGTCTACAGCGGTCGCGCATTTTATCGTATCTTCAATTCCGCATAGGGGGGAAATGGGCACTTAACTAGCGTTTTCAAGCACTTTTATTATATCTCTCCATAGCTCGTAACTTGCGTCACAATTCTTTGAAAGTTTCTATCCCAAAAAGGCATAAACTTTCCACCCCGAAGAAAAAACCTCGTTTGGATGGTGTAATCTTTTTTTACAACTTAGATACTGGCTTCAGATGATAAGTCCCGGTTTAAACTCTTGAACAATTCGCTGAAATTTCGTTGTAGTTATCACAGACGTTCAAAAAGTCGAAACATATTTTAATATTGTTCCAAGCGATACTGCAAGCTGTCTATCTGTGTGCCTCTAAGATCCTAAGGTCTGTTCCTACGATCTTCAATTAAAATATAACCAGAACTTTAACTGGAAATTTTGTATGCAAATCTGTTAGTGAAAGTTCCAGTTAGAACGTAACTCAACATCGTAGAAACGGGCATAAGGGTAGGCGATTTCCTACCGTCGCTTAGGGCCCGTTCCTACGATAGATTTTCATACCAAACCTCCAGGTTAAAGTTCCGGTTAGAGTTTAACTGAAGATCATAATAACGGCCCTTAAGTCAAGAAATTAAAAGAGTAACAACGACAGTCTCTACATTAATTTGAAGCGTTCTTTCGGCAATAAGCTAATAACGCCTAACGACTAGAAGACTCCAAAAAAGTAATAAAAAAAAATTTCCGTCTGTCCGCCGTAGACGCCGTACGCAAAACCGTTTGAAGGTGCGTAACGTTGATGATAGGTAGAATGGGTGAATCTCAACGAGTGGCACCTTTTGGAGGGGTGGGGCTGTACGGTGGAGAAGTGGACGCATTTTAGATGAAAAATTGCAGGTTCTAGATCTCACCAACCGCTAAGAGGCTGAAAGTTGGAACTTACCAGTTGTATAAGCTTGAAACGATCGTTGGCACATAATAGCGTTAGTGAGCGTGGCAACCTAGGGACGTCATTTTTTTTACTTAAGGGTTGGTTAGTTGTTAACATCAATCAGTTCACAATGTCATAAATTTCATTCAACAACATACGTTTGATCTGTGCTGATTATGTCTAGTTTTTAGCCAGAAAACGAGCATATGCGGGAAGCTCTGCTTTTTTGCTTCCATTTGAAAAAAAAAAACGGTTACTGAATCGCATCAAATGCTTGTGGAAGACTATGGTAACAATGTTTTATCGGATTCAATGTGCAGGGCTTGGTTTCGTCGATTCAAAGACGGTGATTAAGACCTGAGCGACAAGAAGCGCGTTTGGTGGGATCAGCATGATATCGTCTACTCTGAAACTTTGTAGTTGTCTTGAGGGATGCTAGGAGATTAGAAAAGGATTAAACTGTGTAAGGGGAGTGTGGGGCGTTTACCCCTTTGAATTCCAATACTCAATTGTGCAAGGAAGATACATTTTTTTTTCTGTATATCGAATTACCATTAGAGTCTTGAATGTAAAATTTTTGCGGAGGTGTAGCGCGGCAGGTGGGGTGCAGCCATTTTCCAAAAAAATAAATTTGTAGGGAATCCTATTAGGTTCCTTGAGTTTTTATTTTTCTTAATCTGCGAGTAAGAATGTAGAGGCTCCAATTTATAATTTCTTAAGGGCTCATATATCCCTGCACGCGCTGAAAACCGAGTAAATTTGAAAAATTATTATGAAGATTACATGGTAAAAATTAGTTTTATTGTTGAGTTCACATATCATAATAATAATTCAACTATAGAAAAAAAATGTTATTTTTTAATGTTTTTTACTGATATAAATGAACTACTTATGAAAACCATGTCGTATAATTTTTAATTTTTGTATGCCTTTTTGGTTTGCTGCATTTGTGTTGCCCCTGATACCAGTACTCGGTACTGTCTGGGGAGCACTTTAGACACCAAAATAATCTGAGCCAATGTCAACATACATCTCGAGTATGTCGATATGGTGAATTTTTTCCAGCCCATTGAGCTGGGAGAATATTTAGTCTCCGGTACTTTGGGCTGTGCAAGTGTAACCACGGAGGGAGGAGTTAAGTCTGCATAATGGTGCTTTTACACGAGCGATTAAAATTGCTCAATTTGCAGCAATTCCAGACAATTTTGACGTCACGAAAATATACAGCAACTTTCAGCAACATCGGCAATTGACAATATGGAGCAATTGTTGGTCAATTCGTTGCTCAGCAATGACTAGCGATACGGAGCAATACTCAGAAATAAATACACGGACAACTTTGTATATGAACAACACGAAAGTAAATTTAAAAAATAAATCTAACACTTAAAATAAAACTTGAAATATTTGAATTCTAATCCGTTATCACACGAAACTTGACAAATAAAACCAAAACTTAAAACAAAACTTGACAACTGAATCATCGAACGAGAACAATTGCTCGGAATCTTCCAAATTAGTGGAAATACAGCAACCTCTATGGCGAGGAATTGCAGCAATATGTGAAAGCAATGCTAAATTGCTGCAATATTGTAGCAACTAGCACGATGTTGCCCGGTATTGCTGCATTAATCGCTGAACTAGTTTTGGCAACTTCACCAAAAATAGTTCAATTTACAAAAATAAAAAATTTGCCAACAGTCTGGGCGCAACTTTATTATTTTTCCGGCAGAAGTTTGGAACGTGTTTAATTTGGGGATGCGGTGTATGTTACTATGTGACTGAAAACCTAACAAAAAGTTCGGGAAGTGGTTAGAATATGGTGTAACATATAAATTATATAATTATTAAACAAGCCTGTGGAACTGAAAAGATATTCGATATCTGATCAGACCTGAGAGATATAGTGGAATTCATGAAAAAGTATACAACCACTTTACACCCTCTTAGCGGTTGAATTTCAAAAATCTTGAAAACACTTTTTAGGTATTCATATAAAGAAACCGTAGAATAAAAATGAATTCAATATTTGGAAAGACCTAGTAGTTATGACGAAAATCGTGAAAATATATGCATTTTATATTTACTGATCATTTTTTTTTTGCCCCCCTTTCTGAACGCCAATAACTATTCGAATTTTTTTTTATCAGAATTACTTTTCTAGTTGATTTACATATACGTACCGAGTTTCAACTTTCTAGCATAAGCCATTCTAAAGTTATGAAAAAGATTCCCCATCCTCGTACCATGCTACCCCTAAAAAAAAATTATTTTTTCACCACACCACTACCTTAGCTCTATCTAAATACCAAGTTTCAGCTTTATATCATTACAGGTTCTTAAGATATAAACATGGAAACTTTTTCCTTCTCACCCTTCCCCACCCTCACCTTCTACACCCCCACCACCAGTTTTTTTTCCTACTAGGGCTATATTGGGCCTACTTCTAGTAAAAATTTTGAAGCATCTATCTTACACTGTTATTGAGACATGACAAAAAGTGACATTTTTGTAAAATTCTTATCCCCCCCCCCACTTTTATGCTCCCCTGCCTCCTTCAAAGCTTTTACTTTGAGCAATCTTTATTTATCGAGCTTTCTACCCAAACCGAATTTTATTTTTCTGGTGCAATTGGTTTGTGAGATATCGTAATCTTAAGTATTTCAACCCTCACCCCCGTACGCCACTACCCCCACAAAAAAATTTTGTTTCAATCTACTCTCCTAGTATAACTACAGATATTTGTTAAGTTTTAATTGCTTGCCATTAACGGTTAAAGAGATATGGATTTTAGAATGTGTCGATCTCGGCATTTTTGCGTTTCGGACGCATTATTTCACCCTCCACTCCCACACCTCTTCACCCATATCAGCAATTTTTTTTAAATGGTTCCACTATCAAAGCTCTATAGAAATTCCAAGTTTCAGCCTCCTACCATAAGTGGTTGCTGAGATCTAGAAACCAAAATTGTTCGTCTAAAACGCTTCCTCACCTTCCCCCTCACCTCTCAAAAAAATCTGACTTTAAGGGGTCTACCATGTCTATTCATAAAAAATCAATTTAATAGCTCATAGGGTTTGGGAACTATAATTCCTCAAACGAGTTTGCGTACGGCGTACGGCGCACAGACGGACTGAAATTTTTTTTTTTTGTTTTTTTGGTGTTTATTAGTCATAAAACGTGTAAAAAAAAAATTTCAGGGAAGGAAATTTTTTTTTTTTTTAAATCAATAACAATACTTTATTATTAAAATAATAAAGTAAAAAGAATCTTGTAAAATAATGTAATAGTTATATAATCTTTCAGAGGGAATAATTTTTTTTTTTTTTAAATAAATAAGTTAGACTAAAAATTTGCGTAAAAAAGTAAAAGTAAAAAACTAAAAAGACTAAAGAGCAAAAAAATTTTAAAAAAAAATTTGAAAAAAATTTAAAATCGACTGAGTTATCGTGCCGACCATGTCTAAGAACAATGGCCGCTATTCACAGTCGTCATAAAGTTGGCTTTAAGTTAAAGCTGACTTTAGTGTCGTATTATTAATAAGACACTTTTTATGACGACTGTGAATAGCGGCCATAGTTTCGAGAAAAATGCTTTTAAAGTTTTTGACAGGTACATCGTAAACTTACGTCCATTCCAGCGTCGTACTTTACAGCTTCTTCCTCTTCTACCATCGCGTTTTTCACACATGGTCCTATTAGAGATGGAACTGTTCCAAAAGAACAGTTCATTGAAGTGAGGGAGTGAACTTACTCACTCGTTTTGGTGAACTGTAGTTCCTTTTGCCACGTGACACAGCTTGAAAAGGAATGAGTTCCATCCCTGAGGAAGTGATGACCTTTTTTTTAGGTAAGTGAGCTAACTCCTTTTGATGAACCTGTACTTCGTCTCGCCACGTGTCACAGCTTCGAAAGGAAGTAGTTCTTTTGCGATGGGAAGCTCTTGAAAAGTAGTTCCTTCGTGAGAGAGGACCTTTTTTTTTTAGAAAATCGCTTTTGAATGACCTCGATTTTTGTTGAAGGATAGTGATGCTGCAAAAAATGTTTGCTGTTACTAGGCCTATTGTGCGAATTCCCTGAATTGGTTTGTTCTAGAGTCACTGTATACTCACACACCCTTCTAGTAGGAGTTCGGCCGATAGCCCAAAATTGGACTAGAAGACCACTACATAACCTGAAAAAAGGTCGTTTTCGTGCAGCCAAACTTTTAAGTTTTGCTGCACGAAATTTCGGTGTATAGGTGCATAGTATGTGTGCGCATAGTATGTGCGCATAGTATGTGTGCGCGAATTAAGGTTTTCTCTTGTAAATTTACGTACATTATCTATTTCTTTTATGGAAATTTCCTATTTTGTCCCGAAAAAAAAAACTATTTCGAATTGATATGTGATATTCCCCCAATAAAATCAAAAAAATTTAAATTTACTGGTTTTCGACCTGAGCATGCATCGGCCAAACCTAAGGTAGGGTGAGTAGTGTGAGTGCGTATACAGGAACCTTAGCTTGTTCTTGCTCACTTACGGTCCTGAAACGAACCTTGAGAATTACAAACACCCTTCGAGCAATCACCTTCAACCACATTAGACCGACTTGCAAAACTGACGCCAAGTCAGTACGACTGTTTTACAGGTCCTAAAATTCACAAAATACGTCCATTCCCTATTTTATGTTGTTTCGTTAAAACAATTTACTGAGACCAATCTAAATTTTATTTTAATCCGTTACCAGGAATGGTTCTCCTTAGTAATCTTACGATACGCCTCAATCGAAAATTAATTCCTCAAATGAAAGCAAACCTTAACAATCGGAACATGCATTTAAAAATGGACTCGAAATGTGCCAAGCAAGAGGTAAATTTTTATTTTCGATTACGAAAAGAACATGATCGATTGTGTGTTTCTTTTCAGTTTGAGGAGATACAGATCAAGGTGCCGTGGGGTCATGTCTCTGGAAAATGGTGGGGACCAAAAGATGTTCGTCCAATACTAGGAATGCACGGCTGGCAAGATAATGCCGGAACCTTTGATACCTTAGCACCATTGCTTCCCAGTCACATAAGTTTATTGTCCATCGATTTACCCGGTCATGGACTCTCGTCTCGTCTGCCCGATGGAATTTTCTACAATTCGCTCGATAATATAACTCTGATTCGGATGATTATGAAAGAATACAATTGGGAGAAGATTTCGTTGATTGGCCATTCGATGTCGTCGATTATTGGATTTCTTTTTGCTGCACTATTTCCCGACAAGGTCGATATGTTTATCGGTTTGGATGCGTTAAAGCCGCACATTCGACCGATCAAATCGATACCGAAAAGACTATCGGGACGTTTCGATAAGTTTATTGTTGCCGATATACGGAATCGGGAAAAAGACGAACCGCCAAGCTACACGTACGACGAGTGTATCGAGAAACTCTATTTGGGCACATTTAAGTCGATTTCACGTGACAATTGTTCGTATCTGCTGAATAGAAATATTCAAAAGTCATCGAAATATCCCGATAAATATTTCTTTACTCGCGATAGTCGTCTAAAGTACTACAACTATGCAACCTTTAGTCAGGAACTTTGTTTAGAATTGGCTCGACGTATCACGGCACCGTATTTGTTCATAAAAGCAACCGATTCGCCGTATTATGAAGATCAAAAATATTTCGATGAAACGATTAAAGTGCTGGAAAAAAATCCGGAATTTGAATATCATCGAGCGCAAGGGACACATCATGTGCATTTGGAGGATCCAACCAAAGTTAGTGGCATTATAAACGATTTTGTAAATAAGTATAGGAAGTCGGATGTTCAAAGATCGAAACTATAAACTGAAGTGAGGAAATTTTGATTTATCGGTGGTGAAGGACGCTTCGAACCAGGGTATTTTTTTAAGTAAATAAAATGATTTACGTATTTCTGTGATATGATTTGTTTCATTGGTACAACTACGTTTTAAATACTGGTAAACTAGACAAATTAGGAACTTTTCAGGACCAGATCTTTTTCGGAACTCGGTGGAAATTAAATAAACATATAACAGGTAAAAGTTTAGGAAGGATCCTCATCAAGCCCTTCCACACTCGAAGTAAAAACAGCCCTGAGAAAGCTTAAACTATACAAAACAATAATAAGACCTGTTAGGTTAGGTTAGGTTAGATGGCAGCCATCCAAACCATGGATCGGCTCACTTAGACCATTCGGTTGGTCCATTGTGATACCACAAGACCTGTGCTATGCTATGGCAGCGAAACGTGGACATTGACTCAGGCGTCCGAAAAATTAGTTAACGAAAGAAAATTCCTCACAAGAATCCTCGGACCTGTGAGGGAAGACTCGATCTGGAGAATACGATACAATAGAGCATTGTATATCTTTGATAATCCGGAAGTATCGATACCCATAAAATTCAAAAAGCTGGTATTAGGGAACGAACGGATAACGGAAGAATCCCCAAACGCACACTAAAGGGAAAAGTGTATGGACAAAGACCAGTTGAAAAACCACGAAAGCGCTGGGAGGACTCTATTCGCGTAGACAGCAAATCACTTCTAAGATGCATAAACTGAAGGACGTGGTCACTGAACCAAGGAGGCTGGAGGCAGCACATTCAGGAGACCATGGTCTGATTTCATTATATGATTGTAGCGCCATCGTAAGTAAGTGAAAAAATATAAAAACTGTGTGTAAAACTAAGAGTGAATGAAAATAGAATGTACTCAAGTCGAGATATAAATTTTTGTAAATGCCATGAAAATGTTAAGTATTAGTAATTCACTCCGCCAGAAAATAAGGAACTAGTGGAATTGAACAGATGCATTGCAGTTTCTGTATAATAGAGACAGGAAACTCTAAGCAGATACCGTTCCTACTGTTATTTATTCTTGGAGATGTAAATCTACTGTTTGCTTTACGGCCGCAATTATAACTACACATAAAATAAATAAAGTTTATCAACAATATTTGTATTCGACTAACTTTGCTGTTCAGGTAGATCATATCACAGACCCTAGCTATAAAAACTACTAACTCCAGCTTTATTACACTGTCAGTCACGGACCGATTCTCATACCTGCCCGACATACAATTCCATCACTCGCGCCGATTGTATCTTACTCCGAAAAGGGAATAGTATTTATTATTAAGCTCAGGCGAATTAATAAAACAAATAGAAAACGAATCCAAAAGCTACAAGGAAAACGTTGTTAATCTACCGCAAATAGCGTAAAACCAAGCTTATGGGGAGTGATCGCTACTTCGAATTTAAATTATCGACATTGCATTAACGCTCCTCTCTTTTTGCCGTAGAATAATGGGAGTCTATTCAACATTTGCAACGCAGCTACAAAGATGTACAAGGAAAACCCAACTTCCGTTAAAACTGATCCGAAACGTACATAATCAACCTGTTGGAAAATTGGAAACAAAAATAGCTGCCAGACAGGTAAATGTTGAAAAAAAAACGGATTGAATGAAAATAGCCAGACACTAACAGCAAACCTTGTGTACTACTTTACAGTGCGAAGAAGTTGAAATCCAAGTACCGTGGGGTCATGTCTCAGCCAAGTGGTGGGGAACACAATCGGTTCGTCCGATAATCGGACTACACGGATGGCAAGATAATGCCGGCACATTCGATACATTAGCGCCCCTACTGCCCGATCATGTCGGCTTCTTGGCAATCGATTTACCCGGTCACGGACGTTCATCGCGACTACCGAACGGTATCTTCTATAATCGAATCGATGGCATCTATATTCTACGTTTACTTATGAAACAATACGACTGGGATAAAGTATCAATTTTGGCCCATTCAATGGGTTCGAGTATTGGCTTCATTTTTTCCGCTCTATTTCCTGAAAAGGTCGACATGATGATCGGTGTCGATATGTTGAAGCCGATCATAAAATCGGGAAAATTCATTGTCGATAATATGCCGCAGATGATGGAAAGCTTTCTAACGGCGGACGAAAGAAATCGCGAAATGAGTGAACCGCCCAGCTATTTGTACGACGATTGTATCGAACGTTTATATGCTGGTTCGCAAAAATCCATCGATAAGGACAAGTGCGCGTATATTCTGAACCGAAATTTAGAGAAGTCATCGAAATATCCCGACAAATACTATTTTAATCGTGACAGTCGGTTGAAATTCTACAATTTCGGAACGTTCTTTCATGAGCTATGTTTGGAAATGGCCGGAAAAATCACAAATCCCTATATGTATATAAAAGTAAAGGAAAGTCCGCTTTTCGAGGACGAAAAATATTACTGGGAAACAATCGATGTGATGAAGAAGACAAATCCGAAATTCGAATATTACGAAGTGAACGGGGCACATCATGTACATTTGAACGAACCGGAAAAAATTTCCGGTCTTGTAAATACTTTTGTAAACAAATACCGAGCACCGAAAGATATCTGAGTTTAGTGTAAAACATTAATTCGAATTGTATTTATTGATTAGATTGTAGTTTAGTTAATTTTGTTCTGTTTGAGGGGAACATCACGCTTAAAGACGAGGTACCAATACGTCTGTTGCCAATACTTTCATGCCTTAAGTGAAGATTATTAATGAAGAGTAGGAGTAATATATTTATCCGTATGACGAGACATAGGAATTTTTCAACTAAACTAAAAATTGATACATTTGCGTGCCATATTTCGTGTCAAAAATTGTATGCAGAGTTTGTTTTCTTTGCAGACAAATTAAAGCTTGGTCAAGCATTCCAACCGGTGCTTAAAGACAAATATTAAACGTACTCTTAGACGGCACTGAGTCTGCATTAGAAGTTGAATTCTAAAAGTGTTTCTAGGCATCCATTAATATGCTAATCAAAAGTTTTCAATTTTTCAGCCAAGATGTTCTTGTTTGTGAGCTTCTCAATTTTTTTCCATATCCCAACGAACTAAGGGTTGTGATTATTTCTTGATCGTATACCCATACATTTTAATGTTAAGTAGCTCTGGAAGCTCAACATCTATTTCGATAACTTCACAACAGTTTGTATTTCTGCATTGTCAAAATTCAACAAAAACCAAGTCGCCAACAAAATACGAGTATTTATAATGTCGTGCCTAAATATTAAACAACTTTCCTCATACAAAAGGGTGTTACCTCACACAAAGGAACAATTGGCGAGGTGTAGCATAGGCAAAACTTTTTTTACCTCTCGTGGTGTTTCTCCTTCATCCCAAATTTATGTATGTACATCCAAAAGATCTTAAAGTTCTGACCATCCCAGTTTATGATTTAAGTTACACGTAAAACTAATTTTACTTTATTATTTCAATATAATTGTATCATATTTACCGTCGATTCAAATTGTATTTAAAAGAATGTATTGTATACATTGTAAAACGCGTTAATGTTTTTAATGAAATATACTCTAAAAGCTTTATTAAGCTTGAAAAAAACTGACCTAATATATTTTTATTAATGAAAACTTCATCAATTTTTTAATGGAAATAATTGCAGTGAAGTGTAAGTAAATAGTTCATTCACCAGGTTAAAATACAATTTTCTTGAACTTTGTTATCTTCTAGCGACTTTGGACTTGGTTATCTATCTACGATATTGAATTTTGTAATGAGCAATTTTCAAAGTTACTTGATTCCAGTTTAGTAACGAATATGCGATTGATAGGTTAAATTTACTAGTGTGTCGTTCATAAGTAAGTTGTTCCGCAGTTTTTTCTTTTATGAAATATTTAATTATATGGGAATGTATTTTTACAACAGAAGTTATTTAACATGTAGTGCTCGTGAATGAATTTTAAGTTTAAGACCAGTTATAAGTTTTATTGACGTTGTAATTGTAGGAACTGTGAGAACTTTATAAGCATCGTTACTCAGGCAGAAAATGTCTATGAACTTTATGATTCAATGAAATTAAGTTCGTTGGATGTAAGCTTTGTTTAAATTGCACTCAACCAATATAGCGATTGCAGGCTAGGTTGCAGTTTAACGGAAGTCAGTTTGCTTTTTGCCAAGTGTCTCAGAAGTTTTATGTAAGATCTGCAAGTTATTTACTTTGTTTCTTTTGATTAAATCCGCAACTACAATATAATCCCGGGGTTGTTAGTTTTGTCATATTTTTATTGCGTTATCTTGAAGACCGGCAAAACAATAAAGTCTGATATGCTATCATCATGATTTTTGCTCACTGAGCCGGTATTATGTAATTTAATCAATCGGTGATTTGAAATACCAGATGAAATTTTCTAATTTTCAGGGTTGGAGCAATAGAACTGTACAAGGACGAGTTTGTACTCGTTTTATACTTTGTCTTATTGTACACAATGTCTATTGATGGTGTTGCCCAAAAAGGGCCAATGTGCTTTGGTTTAATTTATGTCTGAAACATTAAAATATTTCTTCTCTACATCAGCATTCGTGCAGGCCAAAGAGCTAATGCAGATGGCATGCAGCGACTTTTTTGAAGCCGGAGGTTCTCTCGCAAAGGACCGGCGATATTCACTATGCTACTATCAGCATCTTACTCACATATATGTTAAACCCCGGTATTGAAAAGAAAAAAAGCCCAACCTTTAAATACTACGCTAATATTTGCATTTCACTGCCACCGGGCATGAAACGCTCCATACAAAAACAGTCGCTTAAACTTCAAAATGCTTCACAGTGTTTTATACAGAAACGGATTGTTGCCATCTCCGTTACCTCTGTGGTGCAGGCATTCGAATAAAATAGTATTTTAGAAACGTGGCTTAGAGGGTTAGAATCGTGTCACAAAACGCATACTGACTTTTGCGCAAATCCATCGATGTACTCATTATCGAGCTTCACTGCTCTTCTCCAAAATTTTATATTCAGCATACCACCCTCAACGTCAATATGCCACTTATTTTTTATTTAGGTATACACTGCTTTAAGGAGCTCATACACGAGCTATTTTTCAAGCAATTGATTGCCCGACGACTATTGCCAAGACTAGTGGTGCGATTAATGGGGCAATACAGGTTAATATCATGCTATAGTTGCGGCAATATTTCGTTAATGTGGCAATGTTTTCACAGATTGCTGCTATTGCTCGCCCTATAGTATTTCTACTGACTTGAAAAATTCCAAACAATCCTCGTTTGGTGGTTCAATTGTCAAGTTTTGTTTTGAATTTTACATTTATTTATCAAATTTCGTGTTCTAATGGCTTGAAATTCATATATTGGTATTGGAAAAAAAAAGATCGTGGCGTTTTTTTTAGTAAATTGCAACTGGTTTTCTTAGTGTGAAAATGAATTTATTTAAACCAAATATGCTCCATTATTATCGACAATGTTTCGCCATTTTTCGGGTAGAGCCATGATGCCATCGGTGAAGAACTTTTGTCTGTCTGAATCAAGTGGTTTTCACAGGCTTCTTTTGAAAACAGGTTCATTGCATTCAGAGAGTTCTGCGGAGATCGGAACAAGTGATAATCTGAGGGTGCTCTGTCCGGTCTATACGGTGGATGCATCAAAACTTCCTAAACAAGCTCTCGCAATTTTTGACGGGTTATGATGGAATACAACACCTTTCCTATTATTCAATTTGGTTAGTTTTTCTTCAATTCCCTGACGAAATCTTTCTAGTTGATCACAGTAGACTTGTGAATCAATCGTCTGAGGTAGCTCATGATGAACGATTCCCTTCCGGTCCCACCATACAGACAGCATCACCTTTTTTCGCGTCAATCCGAGCTTCGCGAATGCTTGTAACAACTCACAATCCCTTATCCACGATCTTTCGATTGTCGTAGGGGGTCCATTTTTCATCACCGGCTATGACACGGCTATGAAATAGCTCGAAAGCATGGGATTTCAGCAGCGCATCGCAGATTTAATTCGGTCCATCATGTTTTTCGCGCTCAACTTATGAGGAACCCAAACATCGAGCTTCTTTTTGTAGCCAGCTTTGTTTAAATGGTTCAAAACAGTTTTGTGATCAATACCTACCTCCATAGCAATATCGATTTTGCTGGTATGTGAAGTAAACCCGTCGATACTTAAGTTGAGAGTTTACTTTAATAGTTTGTTTAATAAACGGTCCTATTACGAAACTCGAGTCGAGTGAGTAACTCACTCACATTTGAACTCGACTCGAGCAAAAGTTGGTATGATGAAACTCGACAATTGGAAAGTCACTTCATTTCCAGTAGTCGAGTGAATTTGAAATTTTTTACAAGTAAATACTCACTCGATCGGCTCTCATAATACGCAGTTCTCTTTACTCACGCTTTATTCTCGACTAAAAGTCGAGAGAAACTCGACAAGTAGGCCGCCGGCGAGTTTCATAGTCGCAGAATGTGCGTTTTTTGGTCGAGCGAGTTGTGTAATAGGCCCGAAAAGAAGCGAATGAACTTTCACAATACTATACTTTATTTTTGACCATAATCTCTCTTGTCAAAGGCACACGACAAAGTGCCACGACCCACACCCGTGGCCTGCCAATCTCCCATCCATCTTGTGGAGAGTTCTCTAGATTGAAGAGTTCTCCGCAATATGCTTATCTTGCTGGACTTTTTCAAGAATTTCATAAGCATTTTTCAGTGATTGGACGACCAAGGTGTGACTTATCTTTCACATCAAAATGACCAGAACGACGAGTGAACCATTTTCGCGCAACAGATTTCGATAAAGTACCTCCACCGTGCAACAAATTTTTTCACAAGCTTGCGCAGCGTTCTTCTCTGTGTCATAATTACAACTTTAAAACCACTTCACCAATTTCGATGTTTATACACTCTCAGTAACACTCGGACCATTACCTTTCTATACGTAGTGATAAGGTGTCGTGCGATTTGTATTTTCTGAGTTATTTTGCAATTGACGCCATCTATTGGGGAAAAACGCCACGAACTTTTTTTTTCCCAGATCCAATATTTCCATGTTTTATTTTATGTTTTAGATTTCTTTGTCAAGTTTGCTTAAGCCCTTATTGCGGAATTCCTAGATATTGTTCAATATCGCGCTTAACACGATTCAGCAACGAGTTGATCCACATCGCCTGTTGCTATTGTTGCTGTGTGTTGCTTTATATTTTTGTAACGCAAAATTGATGAATTATGCTGCAAATTTAGCAATTTTCGCTCGTGTAAGAGCACCATTAGAGTGGCTACAAGCTGTTTCCAAACTTTGAATATAATTTGAAAAATAACACTATACACAATATTCGAAGCTATTTCAAATTATTGTTAAACACTTACACAACTTTCACATTAGGGAGCTTATTCGAAAATACAGGTTTTCCGGTAAATACTGTTCTAATTTATACGCAAAATAAATTAGAATAGTATTTACCAGAAAACCTGTATTTTCAATACAAAATCTACTGTGGAAACATTCACCAAAAAACAGGGGGTTTATTCGTTTCTAATTCCTGACTATATTTCAAATAGAGTTTCAGTATATTTAAATACATTAATTTCTTACAGTACTACTGCCATGTCTAACCCTAAGCGAACAACCGAGGTAACATTCAGTCTATCAATTTTCGCAAACATTACTTAACTCTCGATTCAAATTTCAGTGCACAGAAGTCGAAATGAAAGTACCGTGGGGTCATATTTCCGGTAAATGGTGGGGACCTCAGAACGTTCGTCCCATTCTAGCCTTGCATGGATGGCAAGACAATGTCGGAACATTCGAGACCTTAATACCATTACTTCCAGATCACATCAGTATACTTGCATTCGATCTGCCCGGACATGGTCTATCATCCCGACTACCAGACGGCGTACTCTATCATACAATCGATTATGTCAATGTCGTTCGTATGATCATGAAAGAATACAATTGGAATACTGTCTCGCTTATGGGTCATTCGATGGGGGGAGTAGTTGCTTTATGGTTTGCATCCATGTTCCCAGCTGAAGTTGATTTTGTAATCGGACTCGATACATTAAAACCCATGCAATCTTCAATTGTAAACGTTATGCCTGCTATGGCGAGAATTATGAACGGGGCGATTCTCGCCGATGAACGAAACAACAGTGATAGTGAACCGCCCAGCTATTCATATGAGGATTGCATAGAGCGCCTTTATGCCGGATCAGGAAAATCAGTCGATAAAGACAAATCGTCGTTTCTGTTAGCGCGAAGCATTCGAAAATCAGGAAAATATCCGGACCAATACTACTTTACTCGTGACAGTCGGTTGAAATACATTAGCCACGGATTGTGGCCGCACGAATTGTATCAGGAACTCAGTTCTAAACTAAAGAACCCGTTCTTGTTCATAAGAGCTACGAAATCACGAAATAATGACACCAATGAAAATCACTACGCAAATATTGCCCTGTTGAAGAAAAATCCGTCATTTGAATACTATGAAGTCGAGGGTAGCCATCATTTACATCTCAACAAGCCTGAAGCTATTAGTGGATTTATTAGTAACTTTTTAACGAAACATAGGCCACCGCGTGATATTCGAGCTAAGCTTTAAATTTAATGTTCGAAACTTTTCGTCTTACGTCTAAAACTCAAGTGATAATTGTAAATATTTTTTTTTCTTTTATAATAAAAACAATAAATAAAAACCAGCCTCTATCTCTCATATGATTGGATCGTAACTAGAAAAACCACACAATTTCTACAAAAATTCCATGTCAATTGGGCGCGTCTTTCTTGTTAGTTGTATAAAAGCCTACACCATTCACAGTAAGGGAGTTCATTCTTGTCTAATTCCCAAACACAATTTAATATTTACATGCAATATGAAACGATCGGATGCAGTCTAAAGTGACTAAAATATATCAATTTCTTACAGTACCGCTGCCATGTCTCAACCGAAGCAAGCAATCGAGGTAATATTCAGTCAAATAATTTTCAAAAATATTATTAAACTTTAGATTTCAATTTCAGTGTACAGAAGTCGAAGTAAGAGTTCCGTGGGGTCACATTTCCGGTAAATGGTGGGGACCTCAAACCAATCGTCCCATATTAGCTCTGCATGGATGGCAAGACAACGCCGGAACATTCGACACCTTAATACCATTACTGCCCGATTACATCAGTATCCTTGCGATCGATTTTCCCGGACATGGTCTATCATCTCGACTTCCACACGGTGTCCTTTATCATACCATCGACTATGTCTATGTCATTCGTATGATTATGAAAGAATACCGTTGGAATAGAGTCTCGATTATGGCTCACTCAATGGGAGCAATTGTTGCTTTCTGGTTTGCGTCCATGTTCCCAAACGAAATTGATATCTTAATCTTACTCGATACATACAGGCCTTTTCAATTTCCTGTTGAAAGCGATATGCAAGTTCTCGCGAAAATTATGAACGCAACCATGTTGGCCGACGAACGAAACTGCAATGATAGTGAACCACCCAGTTATTCGTATGAGAATTGTATAGATCGAGTTTATCACGGCACAGAACATTCGATTGATAAGGACAAAGTTTCGTTTCTGTTAACGCGAAACATTCGAAAATCGATTAAATATCCAGACCAGTATTACTTTACTCGTGACAGTCGTGTAAAATACATGATGCAGGGAATATGGCCGCATGATTTATATCAAGAGCTAATCGTTAAACTGAATAAACCGTTCTTGTTTTTAAAAGCTACGAAATCGCAAAATAACGACACTACTACCGAAAATTATTACGCGAACATTGCCTTGATGAAGACAAATCCATCGTTTGAATATCACGAAGTCCAAGGTAGACATCACGTACATCTCAATCAACCTGAAGTAGTTAGCGGGATTATTAGCAGTTTTCTAACGAAGCACATACCACCGCGGGCAAAACTTTAAATTTTATTTTATTTTTTTTAAATCTTTTCTACTAGCAAATAAGTGATAAGATGGTAAATTGGCTTTTTTATTATAATAAAAACAAAATGCGCAAAAGGTTGAATCAAAAATTATTACTAGTTTTCCTTACTTTCCGAATTTGCAGAAGAAAAATTTCGTCTATATAGCTATGAAGTGGGTATTCCGGAACCGGAGTCGGAAACAGAGGTTGTAAATCTGGTTTATCGGCACCGGAGTTAAAGTAGAAGAAAGATGTGCTAGGTGTTAACTTAAGGCCCTTTTTTTTGTAAAGAAACTAGAAATGATTCACAAAGTGAACTATCAGGTTTATTCAGCACCAGTGTCACAAGTCACAAAGTAGGTCACAATTAATTCAAAATTGTGACTTGTGACTCTGGTGCTAAATAGGCCTGTATATCTTATTAAACAAGATACAACTCTCAAAGTGAATCACACTTTAGTGATTGGTCCTTTCCTATAAGGGGAATAGCCACCTGAAGTGAACCAAACCAGATACCTCTGTTATCACCTCTGTGAAATCAGGATTTTTCACAAAATCAAAAACTGATTCTCTAAACAAATCTTTTGGCAACCCAGACGTCTTTCGATTCCAGCCACGGAACCTCATCAGTGGGCTTAACACTTTTACTAATCAATCCTAGCTCCTTATTTTTTTCAGAAAGATTTTTATTTTGTTTATAGGTTTATGCAACTAGGAATTCTACCGCATTCAAGTATAATTGCGTTAGTTAAGGCTAGATTTTTTCTGATACATCAGTCAGTTTAATGTCTTCATGAAATTAATCTGTAGAAAGAGAAACGGCGCACGTTCGTACCTTTCTTCATATAACTTCTTTTAAATAAAGAAGTAAATAAACGTAGCACAAAAATAAATTATAACAGTATTTAACACGGAAAACCTGAGTTTTAAGTTAAAATCTACTGTGAAAACATTCTCCAAACAATTCGTTTAAATACATACAACAATCGATAAAATCTAACACATTTTGGCCAAGATCGCTCTCTGCATTTCGATCTTTGTTAAACTCTCCGATTCAAAATTATCGCAGCCGAAGTCGGAGGTGAAAAATAAATCGAAAGTTCCTAACTTTATGAGTCGGAGTAGACGCTCCGGAACATCCCTACTATGCAGGAACCTACAGCACAGCCTACAGAATTTTATTCAGAAATTAACTGGTATTAAAACACATTTAAAAAACAAGTTACTTTCTGTATTCAAATGGTTTGAATCAAAAATAATCAAATAATCGTTTTCACAGTTCCCTTCCCTTCATCGTATCTGAACTTTTCTATAAAAACTTTTGTTTTTCTTGGGATACGAAGCATTTTCTCAAATCGATCACTTTATGCGATTAAAGATCTGTAGACCCAAAGTATTTAATAATTTGGTTTATTAATTTTAAACAATAAATTAAGATTCTAAAATGTTTTATACAACCAGTAGTAAAAGTAATTTTGCGCCTAAGTTATTCTTGCATTAAAACCCTACCCTTTGTTATCTTGTTGCGACTTTTATTATACTTATATTTTTTTCTTAGTTGAGTAGCAATATTTCAAGCTTTCTTGATTTTAGTTCATAGCTCGAAACAACTGCAAACATATCGTTAAAATTTCCATTAGTAAATAAGGCTATGTCATTAAGGTTTATAAGTAAGTGCTGCAACTGTGTAAACTTATTTTTTATTATTCAAAATTTCCATAGTCTGGAAACTCACTTTTGTATTACAAGTGGTTGTGGAATGTGGAAGCCACTGGTTTAAATTTACTTAAGTTTAAGTCCAACAATAAGGTAGACAGGCGTTTAAGTTGTTGACACAATTAAATATTGAATTAATTCAGCTAGAAATGTATCACTTATGGTGAAAAATATAAATTTGTATACGCGAACTCTAAGAAAATACTTTTCAAAGGAGGGATTTAAACTGAAGTAATGGCAGGACGGTTGGGCAATAATGCAACTCGAGAATCTACAGAACTTTTCGATATAGTAAACTATTAAATTAATTGTTGAAACGAGTTTATACGCAGCTAGTCAGAAATATAAACTAAAATATACTAACAGAATTTTCAACCAGTGTATCACTCAGTTCTCTGTTCTCAATGGTGTCCTTATTCTTTTCCCTGGTGGTTTGTTTAGGTGGCAGCTCTGTCCTCTAGCCGGAGCTCAATAACAACTCTCCAATTTTCTTAACCGAAATTTCCCTCAGGTCCCCGTAGAAGGGCTTGCCTAGTGCTCGGGCTCTAGCTAAAGCCAGACATTCGCAAAGCTTTATTTATTGATCAAATCGTTTTCAAAGCAGCAGTATATTTTTAAATCGAAAATTTTACATTTTCGGAAACATGATTTATGAATGACATCGATTTCCAGTAATAAAACATCATCTTCCGAAAGAACACTTAAATGAGTAGTGAGTGAAGTAACTCACTCCTTTTGGTGAACTGCAGTTCCATTGTACACGTGGCAAATAACTTGACCAACCTTTTTGTTTTCATTAGTTTTTAGATGTACTGATTTTTTTTGTCCTCATCTTCTGCATCTACTGGCGAAAGGACGGAACGATGGAACGAAGAGTTCCAGAAGTACTTCACTGAATTCGTTCCTTAAAGTGTGTGACTAAGAGTGAAATACTACACTGAAAGGAACTGAACTGCACTGAAAGGAACACATGCAATATTTGAGTATAATCCTCTCGCTAGCTCAGTTCAACAAATCAGAAAAATATGAAAAATATACCAAACAGGGAATTTGACCGCACGAATTGTATCAGGAGCTTACAAAGAGAATAAAGACGCCCTACTAAGCGCAATGCAATGCAGCAATGCATTCTTACTGTAGTGTAGGGCAGTGAAATTTTTTCCATGATCCAATCAATTCATCGCTGCATGAAAACTGTGAAAATTCAAATTTTCTACTCTTCCCTCCAGAAGAACTCGGATTAGTCTAGTATGCCTTAACACAGCGATATACAAAATTTGCACAGAGACCAAAATTTAACTTACTGAACATCTACTGCAATGCATTGATTGGATCATGGAGCATGCAAATCGTATGTGGGCAATGCTACTGCTACTGAATGCAGCACTGCACTAATTGGATTATAGGCTTTACAGTCGAAAATCACTGTTCAAACCATGTCATGTTTAAGACTAAAACAGATATGTAAGTTTCCACTTCTTAGACTAGTAGACAGGTATGGCATTGTAAATGTTTTTTGTTTTTTGCAATAAACAAAATACGGATACGATAAGATTCAATCTTATCTTGCATGTGATTAGGATTATCGTCTGAATTCACATGTCGTACGATTTCAGCTGACCATCGAACACGGTCTTCATGTAACCCGATGATAACTAATCTCCAGGTCTAGACTAGAAATCCGTTCAACAGCAAGTATTATATAAGTTTCTGTTTAGTCGCAAAGATTTGCAGCTCACAGAATAAAAGGTACAAAAAATGGTGGTTATTAAATTTTATTTCGTAACTCTTAAATCCGAATATTTTTTATATTCGGACATCATAGTTTGAAAACGTTTAGGGCTTTATATACTCACGGTCCTTCTATTAGGGGTGCCTTACTATGATATGATTATTGAAAATTTTTTAAGAAGAGGATTGAGAATTATCATAGCTCTTTACAATAGTTGGTGATGCGCTCCCAGGATCACTTACCAATGGTCTTCATTTGAAACTAATCGAATAATGTCTACTCCAGTCTGGAAATAGTAAGTCCAAGTTTTTTTTTTCATTATCATGTTCTCAATGGCAATAGCCAATGGATAAATCCTAGTCAAAATATTTCGTAGGGTGATCTTCAAAAGAGACTCATCAGACGCCGGAAACAATCCAACAAATTCTTTAAAATTGTCAATGTTTCCGAGGCGGCTACGAAAGACCGATAATCCACGCAGCTTTGCAATACGTCGATCACTTAACGTTAAGCGTAATACCACAGTAATGACAACTACAATAATCCAAAGCTGAGTAAAATAATTAATTATAGATGCCGCAAAAAACAATTTGGCGCGAACTACTCATACCCGTAATGCACTTCGAAATCGAATTATTTAGCTTGAAAAAAAAAACTAACGTAATAAACTTTACGATAAGTAATAATACTACGTGTATGAATGGAAACAAACGAATATTAAACTTTGTAATTTGCTTGAACTTTGTTATCTGCTTGTGACTTTGGAATCTTATTATCTTTTTTTATGCGCTAACTCGACGATTATGTACGATATTGAATTTTGCATTAGGCAGCAATATTTTACAAGTTTACTTTATTCGTATTTTTAATTCTAATGTGTAACCAGTATTTGCTTCAAGCTATAACTTATTTAATTACATAATTTTTGTTTATATGTGAGTGTTGCAGTTTGTGTGAAAAGTTGAACGTTTGTTTAAAGATTCAATATTAAACACGTCCCCTGATATTTGAGTGGGGTGGTACATTAAGTTCGTTCAAACCAAATGTGCTTGTGAAGAGTGCTGTAGAAATGAATTTCGATATTTAGTAAGGTTACCACAAGCATAAGGGACATCCACTTCATTAGTACATTAGAAGAAATTATAGTCAGTGCTCCTCCTTTACCACTAGTGACTTTAGACAGACATTTTAGAACCATGGAACCCAACCGTGTATGTGGTCTTTGAATTGTGGTTGATGCGTTTTCCGGTTTTTTTAGGTGTATGTACAAAATTGACAAAAAATCGATGTTTAAAATTACACTTAAAGCAGTCGTATTAAAAATAAATCGTTTTAAATTTAAGCACTAAATTGATTTTAGAAGCCACAATCGTTTCTAGTTTAGTTTTAGGAGGGGCGCCACAAGATCCCTTCAATCGCGGAACTAACTAGTTAATCACCGCCAAATCGCTAATAAATTTAAACAACTTGTCACGCACTAGTAACATCAGATCTTCCAAATTGTCGAAGCAAAGACTGCCCAACAACCACTTCACGCGTCTTCTTGCAATCGCCTGACATTCGCACAAAATGTGGGTAATGTCCTCCTCAGCATATAGGTGAAGGCAGTATCTACATACGGCGCAGTCAGTTATCCCCATCCGCAAAGCATGCCCCGTCAGTAATTCGATGAAACTTTCCCTAGTCTATGTTAATATTTCCCTAGACTTCAGTCTGTTCAGCCTTGGCCAGAATGACCTTAGAGGTCCAACAGCTCGTCAGCTGCTCCTACCTTGAGTTCACTGCGTCTGTGGCCTACTTCCTGATAAGAGCTTTGATGTCGCTTAGCGGAGCACTAACCCCTTCCTCCACCAATTTGGATGACACCGGTTCCAATCTCGCCAGCCCATCGGCCAGTTCGGTCCCATTGTACTCTATTCTGACAGCAAAGTACCTTCAGCCCTTCACGACAGCACTTTACTAGTTGAGATTTAATAGCCTACGATTTCAGTGCTTTCAAAGCCACCAAGCTGTCAATGTAGAGTGAGATATGCTTATCGCATATCCCCACATAAATATGATGTTAGCTGCCTAAACATTCTTATGGCGCATTCTACACTGCAGGCATATGGCGGCTTAAACGACTCACGTGCACTCAGTTATTCAGAGAAGACTGCAGCGCCCGTGCCTTATTCCATTTTTGACCTGTCCGTATACACAAACAGGTCACAACAATCGTTTCTAAATTCTGACAAATCGTATTAGCAAATAAAAATCTTAACTTCCTGTTCCTAAAATCCTATCCTTCCTCATCAGCGCTCTGAGTACAGACTCAGCAAATTCGTATAACACCAGTGAAAAAGAAAAATAGTTAGCAACGGAAATCTCTCCCTATTGTAACCGGGCTAGCGTCAGGCGTGTTCCCCCATTCTATCTCCTTATAACAATCGAATCTGCTCCAATTCTATTTAAATTTAAAATCTGCATCCGTCTGACAGTCTTGGAATTAACATTATGTTTTTTTTCGTTTTACAGTGTAAAACAGCGCCATGTCTCATCCGGAACGAACGAAGGAGGTAACTATTAATCTACGAAAAATTCTCGAAAATATTACAAAGCTCGAAATCCCCATTTTAGTGTACAGAAGTCGAAATAAGAGTTCCGTGGGGTCATATTTGCGCTAAATGGTGGGGACCACAAACCGTTCGTCCCATACTAGCAATACATGGATGGCAAGACAACGCCGGAACATTCGACACCTTAATACCATTACTTCCAGATCACATCAGTATACTTGCAATCGATCTGCCCGGACACGGTCTATCATCGCGATTTCCGAACGGCGTACTTTACCATATCATTGATTATGTCTATGTCATTCGTATGATTATGAAAGAATATAGTTGGGATACGGTCTCGCTTATGGGTCATTCGTTGGGAGGAGTAATTGCTTTCTGGTACGCGTGCATATTCCCGGATGAACTCGATCTTGTAATCGGGCTCGATACATTCAAGCCTGTACAATTTCCAACTGAACATATCATGCCGGTTGAGGCGAGAGTTATGAGCGGTACGTTGCTGGCCGATGAACGAAACAGTAGTGAAAGTGAACCACCCAGTTATTCATACGAGGATTGCATTGAACGCATTTACATCGGAACGGGCGAATCAATCGATAAGGACAAGTCACCGTTTCTGTTGACGCGAAATATTCGCAAATCGACAAAATATCCGGACAAATACTACTTTACGCGTGACAGTCGTGTGAAATATATCCACCACGGAATATGGCCACATGAACTCTACCAAGAACTGACTGCTAATCTAAAAAAGCCGTACTTGCTGATAAAAGCTTTAAAGTCAAGAAATAATGATACAATTGAAAATCATGAAGCAAACATTGCTCAGTTGAAGAAAAATCCATCGTTTGAATATCACGAAGTCGAAGGAAGGCATCACGTACATCTTAATCATCCGGAAGCAGTCAGCGGAATTATTAACAATTTCCTAACGAAGCACATACCACCGCCTGCTATCAAAGCTAAGCTTTGAATTCAAGGTTTAAGAAATAATTTTCGTCCTAGACGATCAAACAAGTGATTCATTGTAAATACGTTTTTTTTTATTGAAATAAAAACCATAAGAACCAACCTTAATCCTGCATTCGATTTGCATCATCACATGAAATCACACATTCCTCGTAGTTCCACTTCGGGAAAATCCGTTTGTACAAATACAAGAAAACTGTGTCGTACGATTTTATCTGACCGTCGAATACGCACTTCATGTGACCATGTGTACCTAACGATTCTTTAATATGTCCAAGTCGTCCGCATTTTGTCCGTAGTTTGATCGGTTTGAAGTAATCAACGTCGGGTTTATTGAAGAACATGTAGCGCACGGTACATGATTTTTTATTGATTTTCATCGGATGACCGCTGAGTACGACACGCTTCAGTACCACACGATCGGGATTGCAGGACAAGAGACAGCCGCGAGCGACAAGTGCTAAAGTTGTGTCGGGATTTTCTTTGAAACAAAGAACCGGTGCCGGTGGGAATTGAATTGGTGCGTAGAATGTTGCTGCGACGGTTGTATGCGGTCGGAAGTATCGTTCGTACTGAGATTTTTTTTTTTTTTAATAAATATTGCTTTTTAATAAAAAATAAGAAAGACTGCGCCTACCTTATGTTTTGCTCCATTCGTGTGTTGACTGAAGATCGGATTAGCAATAAATCTCCGATAGCCGCACTGTATAATCAGCTTCTCCTTTGACTTGATCGGAGCCTCTGAGTCAGGGATTCGTTTTAGAATCACATTCACAACCGACATTTGATGCTCGTGCGGTAGAATGCCGTAGACAACGACATTCGGCGATTGTTGTGCCGATTTATAAGCGTTCCACTTGTCTTGCGGTACGTCTGCAACGTGAATGGTTATGTACCAGCCGGGCTAAAATTTTATATTATGAATTTATCGGGTTTTTGTTTAATTATCAAAAGGTAAAGCGTACCACAGCGCCATCAATTTCCGCAGCTTCTTCAATGATACGACGTTTAGTTCGATCAAAATTTTTGAATTGATAAATACGAGCGTAATCGCTTGGGAGATTTTCTTTTACGTCCCACGGTGACGTTCTATTTGCCGAAATTAAGTTAAATTTAGCTAAAGTCCACAGCTGAATGGTATCTGAATAATTACCTGAAGGATTCGAGTCCTCTGTACTTCTGGAAGCGATCTCGTGCAATAAGATCGTGTGGAGTGTCGATTTCGTCGGGCCAAAGTTCATCGGTACGAGCTTCTTTGATTTTTCGTAGAGTTTCCCGTTCTTCGTAAAGGTCCATGGCTAAATAGAGAGGAAAAAGAGTTTTCGATTCATAAATTGGTTTATTTTTGTGAACACAAGGACAGAAACGGTTGTTGTTTGCTGTGAGGAAGACACGGAGAAGTAATGCAGCGCATCTTGAGCATTCAGGCCAACACGGACCATAATACTCGAGTCCCTACGCGAATTTTTTCGTCCTTCTTACGAATTTCAAGAACTCGGGTAGGGAGCGAGACTGGAGTTCTTCCATTCTCAGAACATCAACGCCGTATACGTGCATTCTCGCAAAAGAGTAAGCTGGACACTCGAGAAAGAAATTTTCCATTATGTCGTCACTCTCGTCGCAAGCAGTGCACATGGGGTCGTCAATGATTCTCAATCTGGCCAGGTGTAGGCCACAAGAATTATGCCCTGTGAGGACACCAACCATACTACCATATTCCTTTCTGTTAAGTTTGAGAAGAAAAGCGATTCGTCTACTTGGTCCCTCAACAAGGTTTCTGGTAAGCCACATTCCCGGAAAAAGCCGTATGATTTACTCAGCTCTAATCTGTTCATCTATGGCAAACTTCAATGGGCTACACACTCCTTCCATCCCTTCAAATCACCGGGAACTGAAGAAATCATTGCCGCCCTGCTTCAAAAGGGAATGGAAGAACTGCTCCCCAACCTACTAGAAATCTTTAGCTATGAAGGTTCTTTTAGATCTGACTCCGCTTCACATCTATATCGGATCTCAGGCAAGATTAGCCGCGATTAGAAACCAATTAAACGGCAACCCATCTAACCCATTGAGGGTAACGAAAGAGAAAGAGACAGAGCAGCAGTCCGCCCTACTGGACCGCAGCCGTTCTGTGGTATCTCAACCTGTTCCATTAAGCGGAGCATAAGGATATGGAAGGAACACAAGAAATGCCAACACTGCGCCTCACTGCCCAGGCTGAGACAAGCCAAAAAACCACTCAACTAAAAGAAGCAAACAGCTTCTACAGTTTGATAGAAACAAAGTACGGGTAATAACCGGAATACTCATGAGTCATTCGAACTTGTAAGATAATCTTAAAAGAATAGGAATCATAACTGATAATCGTTGCTGGTTCTGCCAACTGCAGGCAGAAGCTTCTGAACACATTTTGTGCTGTTGTGAGGCAGTCACAGCTCATCGACACAAGTGTTTCGGAGAACTCTTTGTGGACCATAGTACCATTGCAAAAATAGACCTACACCAACTAGATAAATTTCTTAGAGAAATACAGCTGATTGAGGACCTCTAGGTTGAAACTGGAGAAAGATCTATGAGGTATAGCACAACAGACCACTGGTCGCGGTGCTTGATGAAATCTTATCTAACCTACTAACCCACTCATCAATGGCAGCCCTAACAGAGGAAACAGGTAAACTGGACCTGGTCCAACCACGGCTGACTCCGATCCAGTCTTTGATAATGCATCCGCTATTTCATTGCCATTTAAAACCGCTTCTTAGATGCACAAATTGGAGGACGCGGGTGCTGAACCGAGATGACTTCAGACAATGTATCCTGCAGGCCCTGGCTCGATTTGGGCTGTTTCATTTCATTGCCATTTACCCCCGGTAACCTGGAACTCATATAAGCTTTAAATCGTTTGAATTCAACACTTTACACTCACGAACGATTGGATTATCTAGGGATTTTAGAGCAGCCTGGCTGTCGCTGCAAAAGCAGATCATCCTGCCTCTCCATCTTCTCTCTATAATCCGTTCTACTGCCTTAAGGATCGCATATACTTCAGCTCGAAATACCTTAGGGCGAAAGAGTACCTTAGATCTTCAGACTGCAGGTACATTCCAGCCCCCGACTTGTCTTCAGTCATTGAGCCGTCCGTATAGAATATTTCAGTGAATCTGCTAAGCAGAGCGGACTGGTTTTCCCACTCCTCTCTACTCGGGATCTCTACCTAATATTTCCATTTAGCATATCGAAGATGGAGTTCTCAGAGCCATTTCTCCATGACCCTTGCAATGCTCTTTTCTCCACAGGTCTAACCACGTTAGTCCATGTGTAGCTCTCATTGCTTCTGCCTAACAATGTCTAGCAGGCAATAAGTGTGTAATAAATGGCAGACAGGGTACTTCACAATAACAACGTTGTCTGTTAAACGGTTGAAATGCTACAAATTATTAATTACAAAAACTTACCCAGATCGTATTTCTCATCGTTAACCGGACCCTCAGACACGGTCACTGTATCGCATTGTTCCTCCGTATCGCTTCTGGCCTGTTCCATTTCAACTTCGGAATTCGCTTCGGAATCGCACGACATGTACTCCTGGAATTTTCACATAAAAAAATAAATTTTGCCTCGGACAACTTTCAAGCTAAACGTACCTCTTCGTCACTGTTCGCCTCCTCGTCGTCGTCGTCGTCATCTTCATCGTCACTTCCTTTATCGACCACTTCGGCGTCCGGAATCCAACAGGCTTGATAGTCGCTCATTCCCTTCGGTACTCGCTTCACAAGCTTCGTTTTCTTTGTCTCTACATTCGAATTTGCAATCTCGTCTTCGGTCGGCCAAGTCTGTTCCGCGTCCATAGCATCCGGTATGTTCTCTTGCTGCAGACTGACTTGTTTGCCAGGCTGAGATCTGGCCACGACTCTTGCACTCGACGACATGCCCTCGTCGTTCTTGGCCTTTTCCATTTTTTGTGGATCTTCTGGTGCATCGATTTGACTCATTTGATAGTCGCCCAGTCCGGGGATATGCACTAAACCGTTCACGTCCAAAGGGGTTCCGCGCAAGAATCCCGTCAACTGTAACGTTCCGTTCGCACCGGTTCCGGACGGAACATAATCGACCTTTTCTGCGAACATGTGCGGACGATTGGCCTTGTTGTGTAACGTATTCTTCTTTTGTCCGCCGATTCGCCGGAGCACGTTAAGACCTTCGGGATTCGTGTCCAACTGCATGACTTTCTCGTCGGGCAGAATTTTCGAAAGAAACTTATGCACGGACGTTTTGATTTGTTGTTTTCGCTTCGGTGCAACCGATTCCATGTCCATGAGCGCGACTATTGGTGTAGGGATTCCCTGAGCGCTCATCATGTTGAACATTTTGTGTCCCCATTTATCGAACACCTCATCTTCCCCGGCTACTGCGGACGTGAGGATAAGCGTCGTGTCCGCGACTTTAATGTAGTCGAGAACGGTAAGTTCGTTTCCGCGTCCGGTCGGCGGTACAATGAACGAGAAGCGTTGCTTGAAGCGCGGAATCGTGAGGTGAGTGACGCCGGCCAGCGATCTATCAACGATCGCCTCTTCATCTGCTGCGCATAAAATCGCCAGCGCGGACTCTGCATCGATTTGAGCGTTCAATGGCACGACACAAACTAGAAATGGGGCCGTGGTACTACTACCCAGTTGGCGCTTCTTCGACAGAACCTCATCCCGCTTATTCTTACGAATCTGGAAAATTTTCGAATTTTACGTTTGCTCCAAAACAAAAGTGTGTTGCAGACAAACCTGATTTGCTTGATTCCTGCGTTGCTCCCGTCGCTGCTGTTGCTTATGTTTGTGCGACGTCGCTTTCAACGACACTTTACCTGCAAAACGATTGAAATTTCATTTCTGCTGAAAAGAAATTCACGCTGTCACTAACCTTTAAGAGCGTTGTCGATGGCTCCTTTGGATCGGTGGCGACCGGTTTTATGGGCCTTGTTCGTCTGCTTTAACGTTCCCGGTCTATGCGTCTGCTGATCTACAGCCATTTTTGCGTCGTAAATTCTATCGAACTTTCCGAAACAAAATCAAAACAACGCGAGAAATTAAATTTACAACGACCACATGTCCTGTGACAATTCGAAAAGAAAAATGTCAAATTAGAGAATTGTCAAATGGCGATTCAGTTCAGTGGAAGATAATGATTGTTGCGCTTCAGGTGGCGGGTTTACGAACTAAATTTAGTTTTATTGCAGCCGTTACTTGTTTAAAAATTGTTTTATTAAAATAATGAAATTATTTTGTTTAACCACTTTCCTTTACTTTACTGCCTCTGATTACCAAATAGTAATCTGTGGAGAATTCAAATTCCTTCCTTTATCTTGGAATGACGATTAATCTCAGCCCTTATCTTCCCAAAAGTGTTGAGTTTGTATGTTTCCTCCATTATAATAATAAGTATGTTTCCTCCATTATAATAATTGACTTAATCCCTTCATGCTACGTGGGCAAGTAATCCCCATCTCAAGAGTACGAGACAATACAGCCTCTTAGCTGAAGCCAAACAGGACAGTATCGCCTCACAACCCAGTGAAATGAACAAGATTGCCCCGTTTCGGGTACACTTTCTCAGCTCAAGGAGCTGGAGACATTAATGCCACTCAGCTCAATGAGCTAGAAAAATTTCACCCATATCAACATACACATTATTAGTTTATGATCCTTAAAATAACACAACAATGTTACAAATCATCAAAGCAAACATCTTGATTTGTTCCTGTCCCGTCAGAATCAACCGTCTCTAGAAATAAAATTGCTAGTCGACCCGAAATCTACTCAAAGCAAACGGCATAGAAGAAGCAGTGGGACATGTAAACTCATCATCAATGGCACGACAGAAGTCGTCACCTCCAATCGTCTCGATCCAAAGACCGCGCGTCCTCCAACTGCTAATTTTTAAAATGGCTTTGCTGTCTTCGTCAACCGAGTCTTCCCATTGTTTGTGTGACTTGTTACCATTCTCTTTGCCTTTAAGAGCACGATTGGAGAGGGACATGTGAACTAGGTTGAAGATTATAAGGACCCAAGCTCTGATGAATAATAATAAACAATATTAAACATCGAAAGTCCGCTACCAAATTTTAGCCAGAAAAGAATACTCGGAATGGTTTACCGCCTCAATTGCCAAGGTCCTTCGCATGAAAAAACTACTCCACGAAAGGTACATTCGGTCGAAACATGAAATCGATTACGCTTTAAGTGGCGAAGAACTGGACATTTAAGCTCTTATTAATTCCTTTTAAAACTACGTGAAGGCTTCATCGAATATTTGCAAAATCGTGCTTAATTTTATCACTTTCAATTGCATGCACATCTCCCTCTAAGTCGCAATTGCAAATATTGTCCCTTTACATAGTTAAAAAGGTAGACCCTAAAGTTGTAACGACTGTTATCTATTCTTGATTGTTTAACTATTGCATCGACAATTCTCTTCTATTGCAAGTCTCTCCAGCATCAATGATTAAGGTGTAATTTTCGAGTCCGGCTCAAATACAGCGTTTGCAAACTACATCATTTATCAAATTCTCTTGTACCTCAGTTCTCGGCTCTATCTAGTGAAAAATAATACTTCATACTATATACTTACTATATCTAGTATTTGCAAACTAAAATGCATTAAGAATCTGTTCATTATTCGTAGACTGTCTACATATGTATAAACCACTTTCTTTCAAAGTTGTCCATAGCTTAACGATAGAGATATAACATACAAGAGATAATAGATTTACTGACTGACTGTAGAGAGAGTTACATTTTTTCATAACAATATTAATAATTATTTTTGCTAGATGGGTGGGTCCAGACACTTGTTGTAAAAATTAAAATTATTGTTACAAGTGTACTCTGGCCACCCGAAAAACTATCTTGAACTATCATAGAGAGCTCTACCTACTTCTGGCATGTTCTAGATATTTCTAGCATAGAAAAAGTTCTTAAGCGCAGTTCAAATTAACAAAAGAATATCCGGGAAATCTTTCGACGCAACATATGCAGTATATAAGCGTTGCAGAGCCTTGGGTTACTTTTTCTACTGCGAGAGTGAAACGACAATGAGTTCTACGCGAAAGTGTATTTTTTTAAAGTAATTTTCATCGCTAACAGCGATCAAATAGTAAGTGAAATCGAACTGTGCTTTTGTTTGTAGCAATAATATATGACGCTAATCGGGAGGCGACTTGATCTTACGGAGGATAATTCGTTTTGGGCAAAGGTGCTTACATTCAGTCAGAGCTCCCACTAAGGTTCGGGCTTTCAGATAACCAGATGTTCTCTTTTTCCGAATATCTTGGCATAAAAAGTTTCGAGTACGTGCTGCCCGATGCCAAGTCCCAGTGAATGTCATGTTTGCAATTTTTGCCACATTCGGATGTTCATTCTGGCTGCGCTTAATGGGATACCATTGGATGTCGATATGGTCCTATGAAGTCAGCTTTTGAACCTTTCCTAGCCATAAAGTTACCTTCATAGCCATTGTGTCCCGGAATCCAAATGGTCTGTTGTTATTTCCGAGTTCAGTCAGGCGTTGGAGGCAATTCGAAACAAGTTTGGAGTAGATTTGATCCGGACTGAAGTACCATTATTGCTGCCTTGCTGTCCTGGAGAATATATATTTGTTGGTTTTTTAGCCCCGTCTGATATTTTCTCTAATGCATAGTTCAAATAGTATGATTTTCCGCCTGAAAAACAGTGGATGTGCAACCGTAGAGGAAAGATTAAACATTGTCTGGATTGCAGCTACAAATTTTAACACATCGACACAAATTACAATTCAGAAAACTGATTTTTGATTATTTTCCTGTTTATTTTTCCTCTCAACATTATAAAAATGTTTACAACAATAAATTACAAAAATATTAAAATAAAATCTCAATAAATTCATTAAAAAGAAGATACTTGAAAAACCTTATTATTAAAAAAAAAAATTATTTTTCTTTGTACCGTTTCTATAGATCGATCTTGTTTTCTGCAAAACCAAAATTTTTCATCCTAGTGGTCGCGTGCCCACCCGACAATCTGGGGGGTTTTTCCGAAAAAAATCAATCAATCATTTTCACTTACAACATCTAAAGTAAAAACGCTAAGCTAGTATCACATTTATTTCTTTAAAGTTATTTAGATAATTAAGTCCTGTGTGTCATCGATTAGTTCCAAATCGCACACTAAAGAGAAATGATCGGAGGGATATTGAAAGCTGGGCGTTCGATTCTGTCCGACTTCGTTTTCTTGTGGAAATTGCAGGTAATTGTTGACCTAGAAAAAAGTTTTTGTTTTAAAAGAAATCGAATGGTTTTTCAAGCGACAATCAAATTACCTTGAATGATTTTTTGGTATAGAAAACATAGTCGATAGTGTGACAGACTTCACCCTCTTCTCGTATCTTCCAGGTGGTGTACGGTGGTTCGCGATTTGCCGACATTTCGGCAAGACTTTTTTCCTGTTCGGCATTATTTTCGATTTGGCTACTCTCGATCGTCTTGCCGTTCTCAAGTTCATTGAGATCGGCGTATGCACTGGACAGTCCCAACGACTTATAGGTCAAAACAGTATTATAAATTGGTTCGATCGGTTCCGCATTGAAGTCGCCCGAAAGTATAACCGGTCGTTCTTGTGCTACAGCATTAACAAATCGTAGTAAATCCTTTCCCTGTTCGTTTCGTAGTTTCGACAAAAGTGCTCCGTTTCGAGCCTTCAGATGCGTTGTACAAACGCAAATTTCTTTTCCGGTTTCAACTATTCGAAGATTTGCAACGATTGCAACCTGATTGCTTTGTACACGCCAAACTTCTAGAACACGCGTATCGAAATTCACTAGATCGAATTTATCGCGTTTGTAGAAGATGGCACAGCCGTCGGGACCGTTGTTTTCTTGAATGTACAGACACGGTGAATCCGGTTTCGGGAAGAAGATACCGCTGTAGTTTTGCGATTCAAGAACACGTTCGAGGAATTTGTAGTGGTCCACTTCCTGGAAAATTAAATGATTTCAGACAAAAATTTGGAATAAAAATTGGGAAAGAAATTTACCTGTAAGCAAACTATATCCGGGTTATTGCGTAGAATTTCTTCCACAATCAGGTATTTTCGATTCTCCCAGGTCAGAGCTTCATCTGGGCATTTGATAAAGCCGTCGTTATTTTGTCCAAGAGCTGAAAGTTCCGAAATAAACAAATATTATCCTCTATACTTTGATTTTAGGAGCGTGCTAATCGGAGTAGAATCGAGAATACCTTTAACCGTTGAAAAAGTATCAATTAAAGTGTCGGGGATATTTTTTAAGCTGAAGCCAGTAGTAGCGTATCTTGAAGATACTTTGGCCAAACGTTATCTCTAACGATAATTTTTTGTGGACAATTGGATAGTATAAGGTCCGGTATTTCAATGTAGAGTTAACTTGTAAGTTGTCAGTTAATCAAAACCAATCGAGTAAACTTTATATGGAAATTCTAGACCTACAAGTTAACTCTACATTGAAATACCGGGCCTAAGGGTGACTTTGAGATGTGGATACAGAAGAGCCGATGGATGGAATCTTGAGACCAATAAAGAAAGGGTTCAAGCGGGAAATGCAATGTATAATTGTAAGGGATACATCTACTATAAAGATCCTAATAGAGCTTCGAAAATTGTTTTTATCGTAACGAGTAAATGATGCCAAAATAATCCCTTAATATTCAGAACTCATTACAACGACACAATCCGATTCGTCAAGTGATCCTCACTATGCGGAGGAGCACAATATATCGGTTCTGCGTCTCCAATTCCAGAAGCAGAGTGCTTCTTTCGCCAAGCCAGTCGATCACAGTAAAATTTTTAACAAGAAATTCAAACACTGAAGGGAGAAATTGAATTTACAGAAATCGAGTGAGAAATTTCGCAGCAATTACATGTGAGTACGTAAGATTGATGTAGATCAAAGAGGAAATACGAATGCTATTAGTGACCTGCGATCACAAATGAAGTGAGATTAATTTAGCAATTTGAATTTTTCACCATATAATCCGGCCTAAAGGCAGGCGACGATACATTGGAGTGTGCAAAGCAACATATTGTAGTCGCACCAATTACAAGGGTTCAAGCGAAAATAGAAAAGGTTTTTGCACAATCAAAAACAACAAAAATTCAAAACGAGAATAGGTAGAGATACTTACATTGTGACAGAATATTCCATTGAAGAACTCTCAAGTGTTTTGATGATGTGACTGGAGCACTGCAAGCTGCGAATAACAAAAAAACAACAACAACAAACATTTAGTTAAAATGAAAGCGTTAAACAATTCGAAAAAAATTAGTACCTTTTGAAACAGCATTCAGGTTTAACACGCGAAGACCATCTGTGATTTCGTTCGATATAATCGAATTAATTCCGTTCGGTTTGAGGAAGTAGCGCGTCAAAAGTTGCGGACGATTTTCACCGCGCATAATTTTACAATGTTGCACTAAGTCCGTTACAGATAGTCCTTGCGGTACCTCCAAGCTATCATCTTGGGAATCTGAATTGTTGATCTTTGGTGCCGAATTGAACGATCCCATTCTGAAATTTAAAAGAAAATACACGGAAATTTTAGTCGGACGCTTTTCTACTGGCTAAATATTTTGAACTGTTCAAAAATTATTGACCTGGTTAGCATAACTTTTTGCAGATAGGCCTTACGATCATTTTTGCACGGATCTTTCGAGGATCGTTTGAAAATTTCCTTTTCCATTTTTATTGGATTTCGTTCGTTCGTATAATTACGTGCAGAATTAAAAAAGCTCACGGCGATCGCGCTAAGGAAACACAAGACTGTTCTTGAATGTTGTTAAAAGTAAACTGATCGATTCCGAAAGAGAGGAAACGGAATAGAGATCAGTTTTGCGCTAGCGAGCCGTAAGATAAAAAAAAATACCTCGGCTTTTCTTCCTCCTTTCCAACGAACAATGGACTATTTTGTAAATGTTATTAAGGTTGCAGCAGCTCGCCTCCGAGATTATCTTATTTGGACGCACTGAGACGATTATCTCGGGTTTTTTTTTTTTTTTCATTATTTAAATTTTTTTTATGAAAAGAATATGCTAATTATCGTATTCTGTTTCCATATATGATGGGGTTTTATGCGTTTCGAACGAGTCTATTTCGGGGTAGCCTGACTAGAGATCTTGGAGCCAAACTGGCGGCATCAGAGTCCGAAGACAAAACAAGCTTAACTTTATGGAAGAAAAAGTTGTTAGCTAACGATAATATCGTTTTGTAAACGATCTCCTTCTATGTTCTGGTTGTACTCTCGATTCTTGTATACGATTTACGCTACGATTGTTCTTTTATTGTCGACATTCGTATTATTTAAATTTCAGTAAGCACGAGTAGATCTCGGATCTGGCTGATGTTTGACGCACACACAACAACTCATTACAAATCCAAGGTTGGTGTTATTGTTGTGTTCTTTTCTACCTTTTCCGATATTAACTTTAACGGAAACAGAAATGAATCTTAAATATATTTCTCTTGAGCGAATAAATTGCAATAAAACTATAGCGACGAGACCAGAAAAGAATAATTGCCGTAGTATATTTTGCATTTTTTCTACATAATAGGTATTGTTAATGAATTTCTGATAGTAGACCTGAGCGGCGTAGAAAACAGGTGGCTAATTATGAAAAAAAAGCAGCTGCTTCATTTTTCAAAAGTAATAAATCACTTGATTTTTTCGACAAACTAACCGAAAAAAACGTGAATATTGAATTAAAATGTTTGATTTAATTTAAGATTATATTTTTAAAAGCCCGTTAAAAAAAACTGAACATAAAACCCAATCGAATTCAATTTAAATAATTTGGGTTCGGTTTCGGTTACGTGACGAAGACGTTGCAGTTTTTAATGCGCTGAATACGGTACATCTGAGGAAATTGTTGTTGATCTTTAACATTAATAAATTATAAGTGGGACTAGGTATGTAGCTACAATCGATCTTCTTTGAAGATTTTCGGGTTTCGAGCAATCTTCCATGTTGATATTTTCATAGCTCGAAAAACTGAGTAAAATAATGCAAAATTGTGTACCCAAAAATTCTGAAATAAGTTCTTAGTCTATTGCATAAAAATTGCAAATAAATCAATTTGCTATTTTATCAAACCTAAAAAATATAATGAAATTCGTGAATACGTATGGAACGCCATCTAATCCCCTTGAGGGTAGAATTTTATAAAATTGAAAATTGGTTCTTAGGCGATTACATGCATTACGTGTTAAAGATAAAACCAATTTCATATCTCATCAGACCTTATGAGTTATTGCTAAATTTGCGAAAATACATACAACCTCCTCACACTTCTTTGGGGGTTGAATTTTGAAAAAAAAAACCGTGAAGTCTTTTTTTTAAGGTTCTTAAAAAGCCTGTAGAAGTAAGTTCAATTTGAAGTCCAATGCGAAAATTTTGAAAACGTATTCAACCCCTCAAAAAAGTAAAAAAACTGAAATTAATTTTTAGCCGATTATAAAAAAGTAAATAAGTAAAAACAAATTCTATACCTCATTTGATCTAAGAAAGCGTATGCAAACCCGTTCTAAAAATTCTGAAATTTGTCTGTCTATGACTATATAACTTTCGTGGAAGGAAAAAACAATTTGCTACCTCATCAGACCCAAGAGATATGGAAATGTATGCAACCCCCTCACAATTAATTTTTAGGTTATTAAAAAGTCCGTAGAAGAAAAAACCAATTCGTTTTACTATCAAGCCTAAGGTTTATGACGGAATTCGTGAAAACGTGTACAACTCTTTTGCGCCTTTTGTTGGGTTGAAAGGAAAAAATTCTGAAAATATTTTTGAGGCGTTTGTATTAAGAGTCTGTGAAAGTAAAAATTTTACTCGATATCTAACCAGGCGTACGGTATATGGCGGAATTTGATAAAATGTCTACAACCACTTTCCACCACCTTAGGGCCGGTTTCACAGTCGAAGCTTAAACCAAAAATTTGGTTTAAACTTCATAAGTTTAATCCAAATTATTGTGAAACCGGCCCTTAGAGGTTCAATTTACAAAAATTTATAAAACGGTTTCTAGGCATTTGCCTGCAGAACTCGCAGATGTTAAATTAATTCTTAATTCCAGAAGACCTAAGATATATGACGAAATTCGTAAAAATATATGCACTCTATTTAAATTGTTGTTTTGCTTTATTATTTAAATAAAAAAGTATATTGTTATTGATTTAAAAAAAAATTATTACCCTGAAAAAAAAAAATTGTTTACACGTTTTACGACTAAAGGCTGGTTTACATGTCGAATGCAAACAATTTTTACTGAGATTGTGAAGGAGAAGGAAAATTTCTATCGAGAAATTGATCAGGAGTAAAACGAACAGATATTATATCCAGCAAAAAATATTGACGATATTTGTGATAATGCGTTTGTGCTAATATTTTTTGCAGGGGTTGCTTTCTACTCCATTGAAAATTCGATAAGCTAGCTCCCTCACAATCTAAGTAAAAAATGTAAGGGGGGAGGTGCGGGAAGAGTGTTAGAAGGAAATTGTTGGTTCTAGATCTCAGCAACCGCTTCTGCTAGGAGACTGAAAGTTGGAATTTTATCAGATATCGAATATCTTTTCACTTCCACGGGCTTGTATAATAATCACATATTTTTAAGGTTTTCCCTTTTTTCAACCCCAAAACCGCATCCCGGAATATAATCCAATAATGGGTTTTGTGGCTGCGGCGTAAGTATTCTAGCGCGACCCTATTCTAACCGCTTGTTACGATTTCAGTCACATAATAACCTACACTGAATCTCAGAATTAAACACGTTCCGAACTTATAACGAATAAAAATTTTGCGCCCAGACTGTAGGCTGATTTTTTGTTACAATTTGTTGGTCAAACATTTTAGGTAATTGCCTCAATAAATCGGAACTCTGATCGGTTTGTAGTTCTGACTCAAGACTTCAAAACTGGATTTGGCAACATGATTTCGCACACCCAAGTATTTTGAAAAATCCAGACTGTAAATTTTGTGGAACACTCTATGTATGAAGTTCAAAATCTACTCAAACTCCCTGCATATAAATGTCACATCTTAGCTACAATATAAATATGAATGCAATATAACATCTACAAAACTATTGACTGCTGTATGTTTTATTAATAAGTAAATATCCTGTCAAGACTAGAATTGCACCCTGTTATATATTTAGCTATCGTAAAATTTGCGTTTTCCACATTATTTTATTTGTACTACATAAAGTCTATTTTTGACTGACAAAATTTGACAAAACTTTTCGTCAAATATTTGACAGACCGACATACAGTGTAATACTACAAACAAACGTCGGCAATGTCTTAACGCTAGAACTTATTGCGGAACCACTAAAATGCATAGAACTGCATTAGCAACCGTATTTCTTAATGTTCTGATTTTGTTATCATCACCACCGTGACTAAGTTTAATAATTTAAATCAAAAACCAGTAAACAACTTGGAGCTATGACTGCTAAGTACTGCTCATTTAGTTCCAATATTTTTCTACACAGTACCAAATCAAATTCATAAATCAAAATGTTGACCTAATTAAGGAAAAAAAATAAACAAAAACAATAAAAACCCGGAGAATATTATCTAAGATACTTTTTTACAAACTGAATCACAAAGTTACTAAGTTAATAATCGTTTCAAGCGAAACCTATGGCTTGTTCAGTTGTATTTTTTCGTTTACATAAGAATCTTATCAATTTAATGCACACTGAAATGCCGGGAAAAAATATGAAAAAAAAATCAGAACGAAAGTATTACTTGACAACAATGTCTCTATCTTTCATATTAAATTTCATTTTTGAACGGAAAGTAAATACGGGTTATAAATTGCATTACACTAACTGGGAGATAAGTTAATTAATCGAGATTCAAGGAACAATGTAAGGGACTGGAGTACTTTCTAGCAAAAGCAGTCCTAATCCTAATGTAACTCGGAATCACTTATCTTCAATACCTACTGTAATTAATGTTCTGTCTGACTTTTGTAGCTATTATTAGAATAAAGATATACGGATATATCACTATCTTTTCAGATGATGACAAACAGAAACTGCATCAAACTGTAATCCAGTTTGTATCAAATATTTTACATTTCCGATGGTGTTTGTGGAATTGAGTCGTTTGCTTGAACAATTTTCCTTAAACCTGGTATTGCATTGTATGCCATGGTGTCAAATATTTGATTAAGAAAATTTGATGAAAAAATTAGTCAAATTTTGCCTGTCAAAAAATACCTTGTACAGAGCAAATAAAATAATGCGGTGAACAAAACTTTGATGGTTACACTATCTAACAATATTTGCCAGGGAAAATTGTCAAATATTTGATAGTTTGGCATACAGAGTAAGACTAGCTTAAGACAAGACAAGTAAAACAACGAATTTCGTGTAAAAATAATAGTCTAATAGCCACACCACTGGTGTTGTTTCTATACACGTCCCTTGATATATTCTCTGGAAAAAATGATAGATGTTTTGACAATGAATCCTAAGTACACTAATCAGAATCAGGCTGGTCAATTCTAATACTATGTTTAATTGAAAGGACTCTACGAGGTGGCAGCATCATGTTGAGAGACAATTTTTGCCTACAGTTTATGGCTGGCTTAGTGCATTGGCAAAACATCTGTCAATTAAAAATTGGTTGCTGTCTTAGCTATATTTTTCGACAGCTAACGAAATCAACGAGCGAGTAGACTTAATATTTTGTTTCGATAAAGAAAGACAAAATTTAAATTTTTCCGCTGATTTTTTTTCGAACGCGCGTCATCATCTAATTCCGCATTCCACCCCTATGCAAAAATACTTCCATAGAATTTTCAAAGTTTTAACCTTTTTACATAAATGACCTACTACTCGTCGGACTTTTTCTTATAACCAATAAAATATCACATCACAAGTGCAGTATTTCATGTAAACGATTGGACTGTTCCCAATCGTGATTAATGTTACGGGCTCAGTTATCTTCAACTCGTAAAATTAAAACAGGGTCATCAGATAATTAAGTTCACTTTGATAAGATTACAATGCAGACAACAATAAATTGTGCGTGTTAAAAATAAAAAAAAAAAAAAATCAAATATTAAAGACCTTTAAGAAATTTAATTACCTTGGAACGATATAAACCCGACGTGAATACATTCTCGTCGTAACTATCAAACGTGTCGATTTTAGTATAAAATCCATTGTTAATGCGTTTTATTTTTAATTAATTACGAGATCAACGAAATGATAATAACTACAGAACTTGTTTTTAATCGTACAGGTTCTTAATTTTTTTTTCTTGGTTTTAAATCACAGTTGGTTTACTGATGAGCACAGCAAAATTAATACAAAAACCTCTTAAAGCAAAATTTATCGAAATTGATTTAAGAAATCCCTTGAAAGTTTTTTTTTTCTTTTGTCATCAGATGTTAATCATCGACATCATGATGTCTAACATTCGTATGTTAGGTTCTATGTCCTAGAAAAAAGAAAATTTTATTAAATTAAATAAAAAAATATTTTTTTTGTTTAAGACAAAAACGTATTAAAAAATGCAAGTGGCATTTTTTTATTTTAGCTGATTGATACGAAACAAGTTGCCTTTCTTGATTGTTTCTACATATTTATATACCTATATTTTTAATTGAATGTTAAAATACGTAAAACAACGTTTCTACATTCCGTTCTTTCTAAATTAAAAAAAAAAGCATTGGGCTTTGATTGATCTACGGCATTTTACAAGGATAAATTTAATTGATTGGCTGTAGAAATAAATTAAAAAGACGATAAATTTCGAAACAGGTGGAGCGTGAACGGTATAATTTGTTTAGAATATATACTGTGAATTCAGATGATTTATATTTCCTAATTCGTTGCAAAAGGTATTTAATTAGAATAGGCAATAAAATAGAGTGTCAGTCAGTCAAGCAGCTTCTAAAATTGCAAAGCGAGCAAGATTTAAAAGGAAAAAAAATAAATTAATGCAGTTTTCGTGCGCGTTTCGTAGGGGAGATCGGGGTTCAAACCTTCATATACCTTAATGACGTAAGTTTTGAAATCTACTCTAAATAGCAGTTGCAAAATGATCAATAATTAAGAGAAAAATACAAAAAAAATATTGAATATTAATATTAAAAATATAAAATATAAACTGACCGCTCTTCGTAGTGGAAACCGGAGCACTTTACGGAAACTCTTAGAAAACTTCACATTCAAATGTTTGATTTTCAAATGTAGGTACTCCATGTACTCTCTGTACGCTATGGAATCATAATTCAATCTATGCACTCTCAAAAAATGGTTTCAAACTACCACAAAGTGTCCTTATGGAGTTATCGATCGATGTTAAAAATTGAGGCTCTAATTGAAATACAAAAATATTTCAAAATTCAACTGAACTGAAAATTACAAAGTTTATGGTAATTATTAACTTTACGATCGAAATTTAAATTTTAAATACTTATGTACCAGTTGTCATGGATTAACAAGACATTTTTAATTTGATTGAGGTTTTATCGAGTCATTTAAAATAAATTGCGGACAAAATACTCTTTGAAATGTATTCCGAACTATACGATTTCGGTAAATATTGTAATTATTTCAACCTACCTCCTTTTTCTTTTTGTCCCGATCTCACCTATCGCCTAAGTGATTCAACGTACTTTGTATCCCTCACTGTTCAGTTGCTTCCGAACTATTATCCTTATACTATGGTACTATGGTCGTTTCCAAATACCTTGCTTCGACTACGTCTAGTTATAACAGTTTATGACGTCAGACTGTCTCAATTTTTTTACGGTTCGTGTCTTGACTATTTTCACTACAGCTAACCTATCAGCCAATCTTAGCAAACGTAAAAAAATAATTTTTTTTCACCCTTTCTAGACATAAGTTAGTATTTAAGTAGTTATAATAGTATTTTCAAGAGGTTATTTTTCTCTTTTATTCAAATTTTTCCTCAAATAATAAGAATCTAATCTGATAAAACCAAGTAAAAAACACGTATCGAATTCTAAGGTCGTTTCCCAATACCTTGCGTCGTTTACATCTACGTCTAGTTAGAACAGTTAATGACGTCAGACCTACATAGCAAAGTAGTGTCTTGATTCCTTGTTGGTTTGTGCATTAACTACTTCGCATTCGAATAGTTTGCTGTATAATCATAGCAAGCTTTACTTCAAACGTAAAAAAATTTAAATTTTTCTATAGAATTTAATTTAATTTTTGATTTACGAAGTGTCAAATAAGCATTAGCTGAGCAATTTTGACGTTTTAGCCAAGCTTTTTCTAAACTGTTATAATAGCAATGCTATGCTATGACGTCAACATAGACGTAGACGAAGCAAGGTACACATTCGGAACCGACCTATGTATATGTAATAAAGCAAGTATTACACTGCTGTCAAATATTTGACTAAAAAAATTTGACAGAAAGTTCTGTAAAATTATTTTAGTCAAAATAGAGTTTGTGTCGATCATTTGAAATAATGTGACAACAAAAATTTGACGATAACACTCTTTGACAGCATTTGACAGTGAAAGTAGTCTAATAGTTCACGACGTGGCACAGGTTAAAAGGTTTTGTTATCTTGGAAAAATATGATTTTATTTTTTTATGTTCGCATCAACTTTATCAACAAATAATACACATCCAGGTATTAATTACACGAAATAAGAGGAAAGAAACTCTTTTTTTTTCGACGAAAACAACGCTTTTATAGTATTTTTTATTAAATTTAAAAAAAAGCTCATATCTTAAAAAAAATGGTTTGTAGTGTTGTAGTGTAGATGAAGCACTTATTACAAAATGCCATTAATTCTCTCTGTGCATAAAAACTGCACTATTAACTAACCAATTTTTTTTATTAAGAAAAACTGCTACATTCATAAGAATAAATTTCTACGAATGACGTGAGTTCAAGAGATTGCCTTACTCATAAATTTGATTTTTAAGCTAATTATCTAATTAACAAGGCCATCTTCTTAAAAAAAAAATCTAAAATAAAATATTTCAAAAATTTCAATAATACGAAAGTTAAAATTCTCATCGAAAATCTACCGGATTTATTTAAATACAGGTCAACATTTTTAAAAAAGTGAACAAGTTTTTTTTCAATATCCGGATTCACATGGAAATTCCATTGAAATTGCCGAAAATTTTTTTTTTTGAGAATAAGAATTTTACTTTTAGATTAAAATAATCACTCTCTTTCGCAAACACGTGCCTTTGAAATGAATACAATAAACGGTCAACGTTTTTAATTTATATATATATATTTTTTTAAATTGATAACCTCGTCTATAGAAATTATGATTTAATAATTATGGAACTATATATTTCTTTTTTTCGTACGAATGACATGGTTACAATCAAGTTTGATTGCGAATTTTTAAGAATGAATGGAATGACGGGTTTTTTGAACTTGTCTTATTTTTTTTGCAACATGATAAGGAAAATACATGGCAAACTAGATAAACCGGTGGGTGTATAAGAGAAAAAAATAAAACTAGTTTTTTTTATTTCTTCAAATTCACTCACGTGTTGCTATTAAAAAAAATACTAAATTATGGAAAGTAAATCACGTTCAGGTTGAATCAATTGTTTTCTAAGCTTACCGCATTACGGACTTATGAAGAACTTTTAATATTAGTCATCATAAATTTCATGGTATGCAAGTATTAGAAAATATTAGAAAAATATAATATTTAAAATAGGGAAAGGAAAATTATCTGAAATAAGCCTTCGGTTTAAATGGTCCAGTATTTTGAAAATAAATCGAACAAATCGATTTCAAAATAAGTTTGCACTTCACCCATTAAACAAAATTTAACGGCTACAATTTTCTATAGATGCAAAAAAGAAGAGGGCCAAACAGAGGACAAATTTTTATTAAAAAATAATTTAAATAAATATTAATAAAATTGAAGTCTTCAATGTGATTATTTGGTTGATCCCATCTATCGAACTTGTAGAATCTTTGGTTGATGAGTTCGATTCGAACACGCTTAGCGAATTCTCTGTGATCCTACTTCGCGAAATAGTGGCAATATTTTTTTTTTTAATATTTAGATTGATCCGCAAATTATTAAAAAATTTGGAAATAGTTCATTTTTTACATTTTAATTATTGTCACCTGGAACTCTATTTCCCAAAAAAAAATGTATTGATCCAAGTAAATTTTTTTTAGTTTTATACTATGTTCAGACTACGAGATTAACGCGTTTAAATCGAGTTAAACACATTGAAAACACATTTTTGTGCTTGTGCAACGACTGCATTAGCTCATAAATTCCCTTTTCATTACTGCTATGCAAACTCACATGTTTCAAACAATTTAGAAAGCATAAATTTTCTAATGAAACACAGCTGAATATTTACTTTTCAAAATGAATCACGTCAAGCTATCATGTATCAAAATAAAACGAGTTGCCTAATGTGAACACTTTTTTCTTAACTTGTTAATTTTGCCTACTTAAACGCTTTTAAAACCCATAGTCTGTACAGGGTTTAAATCTGAAATTTGTTTCATTTTATTCCAACAAAAAAGCCCATTGTAACTTATTCACAATAATTTTATTCATTCATAAAAATCCATAGCACACCATGTCCATGAACTTGATAATAAAAAAATTCTACAAGAATATTAATTTCAAATCTCAATATTAAATTATAGAAATGATGTAATCAACCTGATTGATTCTGAAGATATTAAAAAATTTGTAAGATGAAAAAAAAAACTTATTTGCAAGTTATGATGTGATAAATATGAAATAAGGAAAAACCTGAGTAGCTTTGACTCATAAATCCGAAAGCTTGAATTAATTAGGAACCACTTGGATATAAGATTTAAGAAACCAAAAAAAAAGAGTCAATTATTCACGCCTCAACATCTATATTTCTGATCAAACAAGAACTTGTTAAACTATGTGAAATAAGATATCTGATCTCTTAATTAATTTGAACTGATGTATTGGATTTTTTTAAGTATTTTTTTTCTGTAGATTTTGGAAACGCACATTTTTATTGTTATCTGTAGTATAAATTCATTTAACTTGTCCCAAGAAAATTGTTAAATTCCAGATCAAAATTTATGCTATAAATAAATTTGTTCCGAGAGTTGGGCTAAGCTTAGTAGATACAACACTTTTCAGGACTTCTTCATTTAAATCCGTTCTATTTAGTTTTAAATATATTGGAAAAAATATACTAGGCCACACGGGACTGCTTAAGAACAGAATCAACCAAAATATTAGTCGTGATGGACACAAGAAAGACTATGAGGAGGCAGTAATAGCTACCAAAAAAAGAGATACGATATACAGTAAAACCTGTCTAAGACGGACTCTGTATAAACCGGAAACCTGCCATAAGGGAAAAAAAACTGGGAACGAAAATCAAGAATTATACTAAAACAATACTTTGTAAAACGGAAACCTGCTAAAACGAAACGAAAAGCTGGGTACCAGAGCATTCCGTCTTAGACAGGTTTTACTGTATTTGATAGGATATATTTGACCATCATATTTTCTCCTTGCTTGTCAACAATTTTCCTTGCTTGTGAATAATATTTTATCCAAATATTCATATACCGATTGTCTTCTGGGTTACGGGAAAGGCAAACAAACATATTGTCGCCGGAAAAAAATATTATCAAACTTCGAGCTAAAACTCAGATTTCAAATTTGAGGAAAATTATCGAGAATTATGTCTCTTAATTTCGAAAGAAGTTGTTTCAACATTCTAGCAAAAGCTGATTCTAATAAACAAAAATTAATTGCACTCCGATCAAAATTTGATGATATCCAAAAAATTTGAAATGTGGGAATCAAAGGGTTTTTTTTTTAAGAATTGAAGAAATCTGTAGGTTTGAATTGTTGAGTTTAGTTTAAGTTGCAAATATAAATTTTACTGGTAATTTCTAACGAACACAAAAAGCCACACCAAAATTTTGAAGTGAAGCTATGTTAAGCTGTTTAACCCGTTCAAATCATTGACTCAAATTTTGACTGTCAAATGGAGTCAAGTAGGACAATCATCAAACTTTTGTTTTTCAAAATGTGTTATTTAAGTTAAAAAAAAATGTTTTCTTTTTCAAAACTTTTGTGATCACATATTCGACACAGTGTAATTCAAGACCTACCGCGTTTTATCCCCCCCAAGTCACAACGGCAACGCAGTCCGAGGCAGACTAGCTGTCAAAAAGTTGAGCGTCGTGTATGTACTATTTCCATTGTGGTTGTCAGAACGAACGTTGACGAAGGCAGCCTTACGCATCCATCCAGAAATGTTCGTCAACTCTGAGCTTTTCCGTAGCCCGTAGTTAACCTCAAAATCGACAAGTGACTTTTTTATTTTTAAAACATCGAATCGTTACTTGATATGATCGGACTACAATTAGCTCAAAAATCGTTTTAGGTTCTTCGCTGCATGAATACGTATACTAATGCTTTTTGGAAAATTTGAAATTTATTTAAAACTCAATAGTTATCTGACTTGCTGTTTTATTGATGGCGTCAAGCTGCGCCGTGCTGCCTCATTCTACATTCTATTTGACTCAAGCATTATACTGATTTATTAATAAACGTATATTGAAAGCTTTTTCAGACATTTGTCATACCTAATTATAATTGTATAATAATATAGTATAATAATATTTATCTAATAATAAATCTTTGAATCTTGGGGTCGAATGAAAATCAATATCTGTGAACCGTTCCCTTCCAAATTTTGCATGTACATTCTGGTGACTACCGGACAGGTCGAGAACATAATTATATTCCCGAAATTTGGTTCGTATATTTGTTATAAATAAAATAAATTTAACTTTGAAAATAAGTTGAATCAGTTGAAGCTGACCTAAGCTTAGGTTTACGCCAGGCAGTCGTGGCCGAGCAGATAAGGCGTCTAACTATAAATCAGATGATTACCTCTGGGAGCGTTCTAATATATAAAGTAAAGTCAAATCAATGTTTGGGACGAATGGAAATCAATACCTGTAAACCGTTCACTCCCAAATTTTGCATGTACATTCTCGAGACTAACGGACAGGTCGAGAACATAATTATATTCCCGAAATTTGGTTTGTTTACATATTTGTTATAAACAATTTAATTTTTCATAAGATTAGCATTGGCGTGAGAAGCGCCTCCGTTCAACGTGAGAGACGGCAAGTAGCAGGGGCGATGAAACAACGTGAGCGTAGCCGCGGTACGCAGTTAGTATGAAATAAAATGTTACAAATATCACGAATTCTCATTCAGTCCTGTTGCAGTACTGAGCTCTTTAGTAATTAGTATCGCTATTTACAGTTCAACTTCGGTACTGAAACCCAGAATTACTATAACTTTACCTTGAATTCCGTTGTAGAATTGATAAAAATAATTGCAGTACAGAAAAAATAGAAAAACATAATTGCTTGTCATTTTGTCGATTTTAAGTACATACTTAGTTGCTATGCAATAAAAATTTTCAGTACTGCAACTGCAGTACTTAAATGATATTTATCCGGTGATATGTTTATATCATAGAAATCAATAGAAAACATGAGGCAACTACAGCTCTCTTCGGTATTTTAAATTTACAGGATCGTTGGTTTTGAGCATATGACCTTAGTGGATTTAAATCACCGAGCTTATCAATTATCACACAAATTAATATTTGGACAAGTTGCGAACAAAATATCAAATAAGTTAGAGATAAGAAAAAATAACAAAATTCATTTGAGTTTTAGGGATTTTCCAGTAAAATAATATGTACTACATATCAGCTTTGTAAATATCGTATACAGTTTTTTTAAAGTTTTCCCCAAGGTGAATAAGAGTTTAACCTTCAACGTAAGCTTTTGAAAATCTACTGATTTAATTTCAAGTAGAATATGGAATCAATCAAACGGCATATCTTTTTGAAAATCTTAAATAGGTAATAATTTTACAATTCAATTGAGACATATAACATTGACGACAATTTCCCAAAGAATGAATATTTCAAGGTTTTGTAAAGTTGTTTGTTTTCTAACAAAACGTCTGAAAAATTAGATATGTAGATACAAACAACAACACGTAGAAAATTAACGAGTTTTTCTTTTATAACCTGGGCACAAAACACAAATTAGAAAATTATCTACCGCGCTATATTTTTAAATTAAAAAAAAAAAATTTCTCTTAAAAAGATAGAACGAAACAAGGTCAAATTCGCATTAAGTTTAGACAGGAATCAGTGCGTTATTACTACTTAAAAATTTCGTTTTGATAAGACTTGAAAAACTGATTACTGAGTACTTTAATCGTACAACTCGAAGGTCTACCGCGGCAGACTAAACGGAAATCGAGTTCCATATTTTTGAGACATTTGTGCAGAGATATGATAAGATCGTCGAGTAACGTTGAACAAACTAGACTAAGTTGATTTTTTTATCAACTACCTCCGACGCACTAATAATAACCGATTATTCGGACGCGTGATTGATAAAATGATTAGAAATTGGAGTTTACCTTACGAGATAGAGTAAAAGTTGCCGCGGTGGAATGAACTCGTTGTCGTCATCGTATTCCCCGTCCAGTTCCATTTCAATCTTCCTAGCAGCTAATCGTCGCTTTGCAGCCGGTGATGTCATCATAGATGTCTTGGCTAGGGCTTCTGCAATCGCGAATTTCTCGCGAAAATCCTTCACGGTAAATTCTTCGGCATTCAACTCTTTCGACTGATCACTGGCGCCGGCATTTAGAAGATCCTTGAGGAACTCTTTGCGTTTTTGATCGATTTTCGACGGAACCTTGAGATACGATTTCGTCATAGTCGCGGCTGCAATATCTTCAAGATCCTTGTTCGGATTGATCGTGCACTTATCGATTTTACACAACTGATTGCACGATTCGTTTAGGACGACGACGCTACACTGTGTCGGAGGAACTGGGCACGTTGAACTACACTTTTCACTTTCTTTCGCGCTCGGTGGTGCGTCCGTAAGATCACGCGCTGGTTCCGATACAAGAAGTGCAAACTCCTCACGATCGCGATCAATGCAATTATCGTGACTGATGATGATGGACGAATCACCATCATCATCATCTTCAGCGTCGTCATTATCAGCGGATCGTGGCAAACGATCGTTCAATTCGCTCAGCTGAAAGAAGATCGGCGGCTTGTCCAAATCCGGAGAAAGGCCATCTCGCGACAAACTGCTGTAATTCTTCGATTGCGAAGGTGGCGGAAGATTCAAGACAAGCGACGCAACCTGTAACGATTTGCCAATCGATGGACGACGCTTATGGCCAAACTTCTCGGCTTGCGATGCCGAGAAAGAGCCCTGATGCGCTTGCATTTCAGTTCTACACGATTGCGCGATTGTTTTATTGATGCAACCAACCAACACTGGTTTTATAAGCTCACGTGCAAATTTTGCGCAAAAACCGATTCAATTTCAAACGGATTGGTAGCGAAACGTTTTACAGAACTTTTATATAGTATCACTTGAGGCTACATGGAAAAACTCACGCAATTCGGCATTGATTTCAATATGTATTTTATTTTTTTTTCTGTTTTGTTTATAACAATTAGCTGCCTGTATACGATCACCTTTAAATCACCCACACTATTCACACCTCCACTTTTCTTTAACAGTTATGAAAATTGTTCGTTACGACGAATAGTAAACATTAGAAAATGAAATTGCATTCGACATTCAGTGCAGTATACTTAGTTGCGTTATTTTTTTACAAGATCGTCTCCACTATTGACGCGATCAATCGAATTAAATCGGCGCGTCGGATTGATCGTACCGGCGAGTATGTTGATCTCGATTAGAATATAAAACTAGTAATCCGAGTGGCTGTTTAGTGTTCTTTATTTATATGGACCGCGTCGAGGCTAAAGACTATTAAAGACTCAGCGCGATCATTCTACGCTTGCGTCTGGCTCGCTCTGGAGCTGGATATACCTGTGGCGTTTTGTTGTTTTTGGTTTTTTTTCACTTATACATGCGTTCACCTGACTCTATGCCACCTTTACTAAACTGTTGTCATATATAGGTATATTACAAAAAAAATAAATATATATATATAAAAATAATCAACGCGATCATTTCATTTCTTTATTGATTGCGGCAATGGCTTTCGGCAATAGTCTTGATCCGTACAACAAATAGCTCTCAGGTGGGAAAGCTTTGTCAGAGCTGAGATCGAGATTGAGACTCTCATTTCACTGAATTTTTATGATATGACGAAGTTTAAAAGTGGCGTTTTGTTGTTTTCGCTTGTTTTTGTTTATATTTCTAGCACACATATGCATACTGTGGTGTCCTAATTATTTACAAATTCGATTGTTATTATTTTTTTCTTTGAATTCCATTCCATTCCACGATCGTTTAAGCGAGTAGGTATAGTATGTAATTAGACTTTAATGTTTTTGAACTAGTTTCTTCGAAAACAAGTGAAGATATGAGTAACTTGGATTACAAACAAACAATTCTTTTATAATTTGGGTGTAGGTGCATATAAAATTATAATATTTTCTACATAACATGCAATAGGACAGACTAGTATCTTCTAACGAACATTTGGAAAAAAAAATTACCAATCCTTCTGAAAAGTGAAGCTATCAAATACCATATCGTCGTTGCTCCTACAAAAGCAGCTACATATGTGTAATTTTTTAGATTTTTATATGTTTGATTTTTAAAAGTTATGACATCAGCTTTGTCTGTTGTATAGAATTTAGTAAATTTTTTAATTCGTAGAACTGAGTACATATTAAGAAACATTCGATGTTGTTTGTTTCTCGTGTGAAATTTTAGTTTGAACATAGAGCGGCGTTTGTAGACGCAACGACGACGTTTCTACTGTTTAAGCTTGTGCTAGAATCTCTGCGATTTTGCCAAACAATTATTATTATTATCTTTATTTGCCTTGATTCAGTTTTTAATTAACGCTAATATATTATATTTAAGGGATCAGTCTTTTCAATTGACTATACAGCTTTTGACAATAATTTCAGTATGAGAAGTCTTATGTTAAGTAATAAATCGAAAACTATGTAAAGGAAAAGTTTTTCTTAACCCTTTTCCTTCAAATATAAATTGTACGTTCGAATTCATTTGCATGTGGCTAAATATAATTTCTTTAACTTGGCTGTAGAGAAGACTGTCTGATCTCCATTATTTTAAGTATAGTTTGTTTCATTATATTAAGGGTAGCACAATAAAGAATTATTAGAAAAAAAGAAGAATTATGTAAAGGAAAAATGGAATTGTCAAATAATTGAATATTTAATGTCGTCAGATAGTGTAATTGTCCAAATTTGACTTTACTTTTTGATAAAATTTTCCGTGGTTAAATTTTTGACAAAAAGTACACAGCCTAATAAAACCCTTACTAATTTTACTTCATTATTTTTTAAGGGAAACGGTAAAGCATCACAACCATATATGTATTAGAACTAGATTGCTAACTGTCATATTTTTTCCATATGCATAAAATCAATAAGTATCTACAACTTGAATAGGAAAAATCATAATCAAGCTGGGTTTCTATATGCGACAATTTTCTGTGACATTATGTGTGACAGATCAATTATCCAATCAGATTACAAATATCTGACAAATTGTGTCGCATGTCGCTAGTCGGAGATTGATACACAACCAATCTACGCAAAGGTGTGACACAAGTAATGTTACAAATGTTAGCTTCAGACTGAAGAGTGTGACACATTTTTGTCGTGATAAATTTCTGTCACAGAAAATTGTCGCATATGGAAACCCACCTTGAGTTGTTTATTTTGACTAAGAAATTTAATTTCTCCAGGGAAGTCGGAAAGTCATTTAATTTAAAAAAAAAAAGTATATAAATTTTTTGAGTAAAAATAGAATTTGCTTCTTTGGAAACATACTAAATTTGCTCTCAAATCTGCGTCGATAGATATTTAAAAAAAAAACTATTTGTTTTTTAAACCGTTTCCTGAACAGATAAAATTCGAAATCAAAAACTTTTTGTCGATTTGGCCGATAGCTAAGAGCTAAGAACTAAGAAGAGCTCTCAAATGGTACCGAAGAGTGGCATCTAACTCTTAAAATCTATCAAAATATTTTTTTTAAGGGTTTTGACGTCGAAATGATAAAGATTAATCAAGTTTGAAGGACGATTTTAACACTATACTGTTTCTTTTAAATTTAATTTTGGAATATTCTAGTAGGTATATTTCGATATACAGTTGACATGGGTTTAAATGGACTCGATAGACTATCAGTATTAGTCTACTGTAAGCGAGTTACCATTTTAACCGAAGCTCTTCAGTCAGGTCCTCGGAGTATGTAGTTGCAAATTTTAAGTTAGTGACAAATGTCATGCCCGATTTATAAAAATTTATAATTCTTGCAACCATTTCTGACTCAATCACGCAAACTCCGAAAGGGGACAACTTAATACAAACAGTTTTATTTATTGATTTTTCTTAGTACCTTTTTCAAGTTCTATATATCCTCCTTTCGCAACATAGAGAAGTAACAGCAGCATTACGTATTACTTCTTTTTAGTTATACCACGAGTAATAAAGTCTATGGCTGGGCAGAATTCGAAATCACGATCTCTGGTCCTGTAAACGTACCTCACTTTAACTGTGTATCCATTTTTATTTTATTGCGGTGCAGTATATTTAAATTTAAAGTTTATCACAGATTATTAAAAAAATACATGAAATATGTTATGTAAATATTCCATTCATATTATTATTATTATTTAAATGGCGGCAATTCAAATTGCCACATTTTAAGAAATCATTATCAAAATTCTTCAATATATTTATTATCGACTTTACATGGAAATCATGCCAGGCACTGATCTGTTTCCAACAAATACTGACTTTGGCAATTGCCGCTAGCAATAAATTACTCGTATAGCTTACTAAAGATGCTCTTACACGAGCAATTTTTCAAGCAATTGATTGCCCGACAACTATTGCCAAAACTATTGGAGCGATTAATGGAGCAATACAGAGCAATATTGTGCCAGTTGCGGCAATATTTCGGCAATTTGGCAATTTTTTCACAGATTGCTAGTATTGCTCGCCCTATAGTCGCTGTATTTCCACTATAGCTTGGAAAATGCCAAGCAATTGTCCTCGTTCGAGGTTTCAGTTATCAAGTTTTGTTTTGAGTTTTGGATTTATTTGTCAAGTTTCGTGTTATAATGGCTTGGAATTCAAAAATATATTTCCAAGTTTTATTTTAAGTTTTATATTTGTTTGTCAAGTTTGCTGTTCATAGACTCAATTATTCGAATATGATCTAATTGACAAATTGCTAAGTATTGCTCCATATCGCTAGTCACTGCTGAGCAACAAGTTGACCACCAATTAATCCATATCGTCAATTGCTGATGTTGCTGAATATTGCAGTATGTTTTCGTGACGTCAAAATTGTTTGGGATTGCTGCAAAAGTGTTCGTGTAAGAGCACCTTAATACATATATGATCACAATCAACGAGCAATTGCACTTGGAGAAGACAACGTTTCCGTCACTATTACGCAATTATCCAAAACGATGTAGCTCTACATTCCATTCATATTTTTTCTTAATTTGTTATTAGGCGTATTTCTCGTATCTACATTTATTTTAGATAGAAAACACCAATATTGTGGTTTTTGTGTTTTTATTTGTTATTTTTTTCCGTGGATAGTAGGCTAGAAACTATATTTAAAATCTAGCAGCTGCCCTAGATAGTCTACTACGGAAAAGTAATAAAGAGAGATAAAAATCAAAAACAATTTTGTTGTTAAATTCAATGTCAATTTTCTGTCCTACTCTGCTTTGGATAAATGTGCAAAAACAAGTCAATAATTTAAATATAATATGTTATTAATTTTCTATTGTTAAATATTATAATCATAGGTTTTCTGAACAAGTACCTACATAGTTTTGAAATATTTATTTATAGCATGAGGTTTGTGTATTTTTTATGATACAGGAAGACTATTTTTGTATTGTATTTTATTATCTATTTACTTTATTATCTGTAATGGTCTAACGAACGGCATAAACGCAATTATTTATGTGTGAAAAATGGTAAACATCTTGCTATTATATTTTAATACTGATTATTAAATATTATACATCATAAAACACTAATTTTTTAAAAATTTCAAAGAAAATTTTATTTCAGACAGTTGAAAAAGATCGTTGGAAAAGATCGTCAATATTTCTATCTATTGAAAAAGTTCACGGTAGAGTGGTTACAAAGAAGGATTAATAAAAAAATATAAAATTAACTATTATATTCCAATGAGATTTTACGCATTAACATTAACATTTAAATTAACATAATTCCACGTAATGTTTCAAGATTGCAGTCTACGCCTTAATCAAAACGCTGTCAAAAAAAAAGTTTGTCCTCAAACCACTGAAAAAGGGTTTTTTACATTACACATTTTTGGTCTGATCCATTCTCTAGCCATTTTTTGCTCATTTTCTAGAGGATTACTTTTGCAGTTTCCTACTTTAATGCTAACTTTCCTTTCAATTTTGTTTCCACTTTAATCACTTTTCTTTCAGTTTCTGTTTGCGCCCTTTTTTCTGACAAAAAACAATAACAACGCTTTTTTTACTGAATTCGAAACCGCAACCTTGCAGTATTAGTTAGGCCTATGTAGTTCGTGAACGAACTACTTACTTATTTCGGAAGAGCGTTGCCATAAGTGAAATGAACGAACTAGTTCGTAGTGAATTCTGGTCCTAGTTGTTTATCACATTTGCATACACCATGTATCATTCCACTCTCGCGAACTGGGAACTAAAAGAAGGAACTACTTTAGTTCGCGAGGGAAGACTTTTTTGCTTAGGTAATCAGATTCAGTCTTGCGAATTACTAACTTTAAAAAAGGAACTACTTCGTTCGCAAGAACGAAGTGACTTTTTTCTTTTAGGTCATCACATTTCCCTGCACTATTTATCATTTCTTTCTCGCGAACTACAAGATCGAACTAGTTCGCGAGGGCTCGGGAACTAGTTCGTTCGCGATCACTAAGGTGAAGTAGAATACGCATGCCTAGTATAATACACGTCTGCTCTTAATATCTAGGCTATCGAGAAAGCACGTAAGTAAGACAATATATCACCTCCTAAGATTGAAAATCCTACAGAACTGGAGCAAACTAACAATTTTGATGTCTTCACCAAATTTAAATCATCAATGAAAAAAGAAATGATGACCAATCAATAACAGCAGCATCATCACCATAAAAATGTACATATTTGTCAATTAACCGGTTGGCACCTGATTTTATTTTTTTGTGAATATACACAAATTTGGCTTTTTGTCATAACACATTCAAAATATTCATAGAGTGCAAAACAGGTCCATAAAATTGGTTAAATCTTTCGGATAAATTTTGCAAAAAAAAGTAGTGAAATAGTATAAAATGAATTCAACCCAAACTAAAAAAAAAATTAGTTGGAGGTATGGCATTGGTAAAATTTCGATAGCGCTAAGATATATTTTGGGAAATTACTGCAACATATTTCTTTTTTTTCTTCTTAAAACTAGTTTAACTATTATATTGATTTTATTGTATAGTTAAAGTAAGTTTTTGTTATTATTCGGGATGGAGAAATTTATATGATGATTCATTCTCAGTATGGTGAATATTTTAAAAGATTCAAGTGGATTATTGAATACCGGAAATATAAAGGAGTTTCACGTTCGCGACTGAATGAAATCTTAATAAAAATTTGGGTAAAGAATTTGCATAGACTCTGAATAATATATTAGCTTCTAACACGTTCGGCTTTTTATACGAGCATTTAGAATATGATAATTTTATTTATGTCCTGCAGCCACCTTTTTATTAGAATATGCGGATGTACTTCTGGGACTGGGTTTTTTATCGAATATTTAATATGGTTACATATACTATTCGATTATTTAATTTAGTGGTTGTTAAACTTTAGGTTTTTTTTCGAAATGATGTGTCTGGATTTTGTCTAAACTATAGTCTTCGATATATGTATAAGTATATTCCAAAGTACTCAACCGATTTAAGTTCAGATATTCCCGTATAATATATCGGAATTTATAAGAAACTTTAGCAGAACTCATCTGCTACTGAGTTGCAAAAATATGGAGAACAAATTCATAAAATAGTAATAACTCAATGGCTCTGTTATTCATTTTGTTCTGCATTTGGGTTCCAGTAGGTACATTACTGATCTTAGTTGCTGATAAGTAGCAATTCCGATTATCGATATTCCAACAGTACTGAAATAAATATTAAATTAAATTATTTAGCTGGCATGGATATATTTAAATTTGCATATATTGCCGCGTTCCCACTACCTTTATATATTTCTATCATAGAGCTATAACTAACGGAGATCGCAAAGCGCCGTTTCTGTATAAAGCACTTTGAAGCATTTCGATACAAAATTGAACATTTTTGTATGGAGCGTTCCACGCCCGGTGGCAGTGAAATGCAAATAGTAGCGAAGTATTTAAAGGTTGGGCTTTTTTTCTTTTCAATACCGGAGTGAAACATACATGTGAGTAAGATGCTGATAGTAGCATAGTGAATATCGCCGGTCCTTTGCGAGAAAACCTCCGGCTTCAAAAAAGTCGCTACATGCTATCTCCATTATACATATATGTAGCTCTATGATTTCTATCTACAGTAAAATTGGTATGTGATATTCTTTCAGTAATAGTTCTGATCTGAAAGTATGGATTCTGTATTGAATACGAACTAAAATGCTGCTTCTAAAAGCATAATTCATTCAGTACTGGTGATGAAGCGAAAATAATAGTGCTTGGTTGCCGCGTAGTGATAAATTCTGAAAATTGAACCTCGATCGGACAAAATAAAGAATTTGAATTCGCAACTAAGCTGTTACTGTCAGTACTGATTTTTTGGACTTAAAACTATTAACTGTTGGAGCTTCCAATCCCGGCCTAGTTTCGGTTTCCAGTATCGCATTTCAATACCACTTAGTCAAATGGGTAACACTATGATAGTGATTGTAAATCTTACATTTACATTTGCTTCTAAGTGATTCACACAGACCTATTCAGGATCAGAGTCTCAAGTCAAAAAAGTCACAATTAATTCAAAATTCATACAAAATTGTGACTCTCGACCTACTTTATGCCTTGTGACTCGGTTCTGAATAGGCCTGTATATCGTTCATTTTTTTTTCTCAAATACAGGAAAAAACTGGTTTCTCAGTTATGCTCCATATCTTATAAAACGGTTTGAGCTATAGTCTTCCAATTCCACAATGGTATTTTAATATTTCATATTGGTGATAAATACGAAGATAGAAGAAAAGACGTTAGAAAAGGCACCTTCTTTATTTTATATATCTCAAGAACGACTTAGACTGTAAAGTTGAGACTACGTGCTCTACGCTATATGTTCTATAGCAATATTTAAAAAAAAACAAAAAAAACAATTATAGTTACGTATTTTCAGATTCTTATTAAATTTTAAGAAATTCTAATTCTTCCCGAAGTGGATGATGCATAGTTAATGCAAGAAATTTTACCTTATCAACAAAATTGTATTCCTGGCAGTTCTATAAATAAAATAAGTAATTATGCAGAAACCTGTCTAGTCCAATGAACTGCACCTGAATCACCCTGACAATACATTACCGACTGTGTTAAATAAAATTTATAAATAATGTTGCTACGTTAGGTTAGGTAGGAAGTGTCCGAACAGCTTTAGGCAATTATCAACAATATAACATAATCCATCAAATTTATATTTAATTTCGACGACTATATCGACTTAATGGTGATATGTAAAGCTATGATTTTAGTCATATTCAATTTTGTGCGCTTTAATTGACAACCATAAAAATGATCAATTAAATGGCACCAGGGTCTTTATTAGCTTGTCAACAAAAATATACACAATATCACACTGCCTTGCCCTTCATAAATGCGGTAACCTTTAAATCATTCTTTTTATTTACTTAACTTTTGTGTTTATATTGACTTTTCCATTTAATTCTCAAGTTTTCGCAAAAACGTCTCTTATTTCCGATCAAGCATTGATTTTTTAATTAACGTACACCTGAGTCTCATTAATATAATGTTTGTGTTTAATAGATGATCGCATTGCAGCAGTGTTGATTTTTTTTTTCATCATTTAAATGCATTTAGGTTGCCTATTCCATTTCAAAATTAATTTATCGCAATTTTCAAATGGCAATCGAATGCAACGAGCTAGAGACGTTGCTAAGAAGAGTGGGCTTGGGCGGGAGTGGAAGTGCTACTTTCCTGTGTACTTTCTATCAAACTCAACCATTAGTACCCAAATTTGATTAGACATACCTCAAGGGTATTTTTAAAATTTTAATTAGATAAAGATATTTTTAATTGCGATTAAAAAAGTTAAACTTCGATAATATCGATTAAACTGCGCCAGTGATCATCAGGCAATAGTTCATAATATAAAAAAGCTAGCGTCTAAGACTGTCAAATATATCGCACCAAGAGCAGTCATTATTATTCAGTAAAAGCAGCCAAAAAATTTAACATTCAAATTTACGAATCTTTTGAATTGATTTAGAAACGATTTGCCTAACGTTCACCGAAGTGAGTATCTATTCGTATTTTTTTGAATTATAGGTGAATCATTTTTTTATCGTTATACCGTTCTCATTTTCGAATAAAATTGATTGCTGGGCTTAGTTTTAAGTAATATAAAAAACAAATGTATCTTTAAGTTAATACCTTGAAAAAAATCTATGAATTCTGATCTAAAGGATTATTACAGTATCTAAATTTTTTTTTAAAAGGCCACTTTTAAGCGTTGTACTTGATAGAAAAGAAAGGTGTTACAATAATATTCGTACAAAAAAAATATCTCATTTTGAGTGATTTTACGTTGAAGATTTATGACTATAGTTGAGACAGGAAACTATTAACACAAAGAAACCGACAAATTCAATGAAGGCTGGTAAGGTCACAGCGTCAGTTTTATACTACATATTCATAATACATAATAACTAAATCTCCCAATACAATGCAGAATTCCTTATCAAAAGCTCCTTATTAATAGATTTTCTCTTCATTATTCATCGATTTTCAACGTGACTTCATTATTATTTTCTATTTTCGTTGTGAAATGCGAAACAAAAGTGATTTTGTTTACATACCTACCTACCTACAGAATACTTTCTTATTTTCCGCACTTAATAATGTTTACACTTAAATTCTCTACAATATTCGTAATAATAATAAAAATAGTACTAGTGAGTAATAGGAGAGGTGTAAGTCACTTTCAAACAACAAAGGTAAGAAGTATCAGATATTTCATTAAAAAGGAAAATCTTACAATTTATTGCGACTTAATTGCTGTACATACAGGTGGGAAGGGAAAATAACACAACTTCAAAAACAATTTTTCTGACTCAGAAATATACGCACCAATTTCTGAATGAATTAATTTCTACTAAAAGTTGTTATAGGTAATAAAGTAAACTATGTAATTATATGATGGAATGAATGCAAGTAAGAATTTTATAGGTGTTTTGTTATAAAATTAAATTTCCTCTTGTATGTAGGTCTTATGAAGGTCTATACAAAAGCATTGTCCAGGTTCAAAATAATTAGAAAAATAGAGTGAAGATTGGCCAAATAAAAACCAAAATAATTTCAAAATGAAGATAAATGTTCTTAAGTTTAGTTTTTGAACCTTTATTCTCTTCGTTGGAAAATAAGAAAAATGCTTTATAAATAAATCAGGCTATTTGAACAAAAGTGACCTAACCAAGCAACGTGCCTTTTATAGATCAATGCAAATTTCTTTACCATAATATTTTATACATCTGTTTGCCTGCTTTTAAATTGAGCCAGTCAACAGAATGCACTGCAGATATCGATAATTTTTTTTTTTTTCATGTTTTTTTCTAAATTTAAGTTTATCACTGTATTCCACGCTGTCAAATATTTGACTATATTCCCTGGCAAATTTTTTTGACATATTATCTTGTTTGCTTCAAACAAAGTCTATTTTGACGGAAAGAAAGAATTAACACGTTGAATGCCATGGGGATCGCCGGTGACCAGCAAAGAAATTTTGACCCTTTAAATAGCATTGTCAAAATTTTTGATAAAAAGTGTGGCACGGAAAGTGTTAACAGAATTTTTCGTCAAATTTCTTTAGTCAAATATTTGACAGCACGGCATACATTGTAATACTAGCTTTAAACCGTATTAAATTTGTTGTATTTATTTAAAGGTTTTATTGGATTGTTGCCTAATGAAAACTATAAATCAAAAATAAATTAATTATTTTAGACTTATTATGAATTTTAAAATCTATGCGGTTTAGTGAAAAGTAGTCAAACCTAAATTGATTTTAAAAAAAGGATTTAGAAAATTTTCAATATTTGATTTTGCAAAATATTTGATAAATTTTTTTGTTTTGATACGAATAGTTAATTGTCTATTGTCAAATCATTTTATCTGTATCTGAGTTCTTTGCCAAATTTTTATCGTCAAATATTTGTGACAGTGTGACATACGGCCTTATACAAGTTTGATAAGCATTGAATCTAAAAAAAAGATTCAAACTTTTTTTGACGACCTTCGAAATTTCAAATTTCTAGGTTAAAGCAGGTTGGAAAACATTGGTTTAAGACTTAATCATATTTATTCTAGTAATGAGCTAGGTAAAATTGAATAAATTCACTGCTAAATTCGACACTGCAAGTTTTAATTTCACCAATATTAAAATTTGTTTACTAGGAATAAATTTGGGACAACAATGTCAGACTATCGAGTGAAAGCAATTGAATAATGATTAATGGTATTTACTTATGTCTCATATTTCTACCTTCTCCTCTATATGTACTCAGTTTCAACTTTCTAGCCTAGATCTTTGATTGAGATTTAGGTATACTTGAAAGTGCGTTCAAAATTTTTGGTAAAAAACCAGAAAATGATCGGCATTGCTTCACAAATTTACAGATCACAACAGTAGCTATTTTAAATGTAGAGTATCTCTTTTTTTAACTGTTTGTGTACCTACAGATCAGATAAATTAGTTACAGCTTCAATAACACCTTTACTTTCACTGCCATCTAAAGGTTTTGAAAAATACTAGAGGTCAATTCTATAGTAATTACATAACCAGAACTGTTTAATGAAATACAGAAGATGGGCGATCGCATGAGTAGTCAACAGAAATACTTCGTTACAAACAATGTTGAAAACAAATTGAATAATGCCGATCAAGATATTAGCACCACCGTCGTGAGCAATTTAAATAAATAACATGCAATGAAGCATATTATTATCATGTAAATTTCAAAAATTTATTTCGAGTGCAATCATATTAATTTGAAATAAATCAAATAAATTAATGCAGGGGGGACAAGGTCGAAAAAATACTATGCGAAAATGACGACACTTTGGATAAGAACTCGTATGAAAGCTGCAAGTGATACTATCGCGACGTCCATGAATTGATCTTTTCTGTTTGAAATACGGTAGAAGAAATGCAAGCAGAAGACAAATGCGTTTGTTTATAATGCAAATATGAGGAAGTAATAGGAAAACATAGTGCTTTTGCACATGTTGATTAACCAGACAGCCGTGAAATAAAGCGGAATCCACTCCAGCCAATTATTCAAAATCAAAAGATTTATTTAAGATGCGATCTATGATGCATTTCCTTTCGAATAAGCAAACAGAAAATGCGTTTTTCGAACGGAAACGCTTGAAAGAAGTTCGGCAACCTGCAGCATCTCAACCTTCTGTAAATCGATTCCAACTGTTCAGATTTCTTCAAACCAAAGTCAACATCTTAACTTAATTCATAAACTGTTAAAGATTGGCGCCAGATTTTAAAGTTTAGTTCAAGGCTTTTATTGTTGGTACACAAACACGGCTTCATTAACGTATGATGTCGCCGTAGAAAAACTACGTTCCACTTCAAAATAGAACAATGTTCGTCTAACCGGAACCGCGAAGGTGTACTAAGTACAGTACAAATCCATATGTAAATAGTCAGGTGTTTTGTTAATACTTTTCGATTTGCAACTCGAACTAAACAGCCCGCTTAGCAGGCACGACCTTCTCTTTAGCGCGAGCACACAAAACAAAAACAAACAAACATCCAACAATCTAGAAAAACAAAACAAATGTCGACAAACGATTTGTTTCGCAATACCTATACTTTAAAAATCTCGTGCAGATCTTGTAGTGTAAATAAAAGCAATTTTTAAGATTTGATCTTTTCTCCACTTAATAGTTTTTTTTTTGTATTATTCTTGGTTCCGGATTTACCTGTCGGCTCCACCATTCGTAAAACAAACTTCCGATTTTTTTTTTTTTTGGAAACTTATCAAAATATCGTCGACGAAGATCAAGAAGCGATTCAGAGCTCTTTGAACAGCTTTCAACTTGAACTTCCAATTTGATTTCTTCGACCTGACACAATATCGGATTCGACCTTCTCAGTACCTATACCTGTAAATGAATGCCCAGTTGAAGTATAGCACCTGGTTTCTTTGATTATACAGTGCATGTTGCAAATTTTGGTACCTCTTTGTGATACATTCACCGATTGTTCTTTAAATCCGTCCAGGATCTTGATAATGATTTCCAAACTGGTATGAAACAAGTTGGCCCTGGATTGCAAAACTTGATCCAACACTTTTTTCAAACTGGTCTTTCCAGGGAAGGTTTTTCATCTGCCATGCCATGAAAGCAAGCAAAATCCTTCTGAAGGACCAGTATTGTTTTCTTAACCCAGATCACCAATTATAAAGGATGAGTTAATACTTGATTTAATTTTAGTTGAAGGAAATGAGTAACCATGCACACTCTCGGATTCGGTTCACGGTCCCACATCACACATTAGTCCGCTACGCTACACTCTAGCCAAATCACTTGGTATTAGCCATGTCGAGCAAAGCTCGCTTGCAAACTTCCACTCTCAAGTCTTACGGAAGTTTTATAAAAGTTGAACGTCCGCAAACCTCCATAAAACTGTTGGTTTTTACTTCCATAAGCCCTTATATTGCTTCTGAAAGTTCAGCCATCACTCACAAGTCTTCCGGAAGCCTTATCGAAGTTAAAAGTTCACAACTTGCGCTCAACAGTCTTGCCGAAGTCTTATCGAAGTTATAGCCTAATGAAAATCTAAATGCGACGTTTGTTTGCTAGTTGGGCATCATACCGAACGGAATAGTCCTATTGTGACGTCCCCCCGGATTGACCTCTCCTGCGCTTTCAATGAAGCTTAGTATTTTGCTGAGAGGAATATTCAGGAATTCCGATGGTTGCATGAAACCCTGACCGAAGTGATGAAGTCTTTTGTGAGCTAAACCCTCACATTCACAGAGGATATGCTCGAGTGTTTCGTCTTCGTCATTGCATATTCTGCAAATTTTGGTCTCAGAGAGACCTATCCTATTGATATGGTTCCTCATGTGACAGTGCCCAGTCAGAGCTCCTACTAGGGTTAGGGTCTGATATCTGCTTAGTTTTAGATAATCAGATGTTCTTTTTTCCGAATGCTTTGGCATAAAAAGCTTTGAGTGCCTCTTGCTTGGTGCTAAGTCCCAATGAATGGCAATTTGCGATTTTTGCCACATTCGGATGTTCATTCCAGCTGTGCTTAATGGTATCCCACAAAATGGGTATGATCCCATGAAGTCCGCTTCTGAACCTTTTCTAGCCATTAAGTCGGCCATTTCAGAGAAGAAAGAAGAATTATACTAAAATCCAATTTATTCTAAATGTTAATTCGAGTTACAGGATAATCGACTTCTAGAGATTTTACTCCAATTTTATTCTTGATAAACATTAAAATTCTGTATTTTTTATTGGTTCTTCTAGCAACAAACAGGAAGATTTTTTCATCAAAAATTGTTTTCTACATACGTAATACCCTGCTATTTCCAACAGTTCGAGCTTGTGCTGAGCTCACTCCAAGTTTGCTGTCACTTTAAAACAAGTTTGTTTAATTATACATTTGAATAAACATTCTAAAAATAATCAAATACTTTCCTAAATCGCTGTATGTACGTATCTAAAAAAAAAGTAGATCAAATAGCATTGATACTGCGAAGCAGATCGCTTATATGAAGTTCGAGGTCATAGTTGGAAGCTTGAATCATCGATGAACTACAGATTAATTTGAGGCTTATACTTGAGGACATCCTTACCAGACATCTTGGAGATGGTTGAGATAAAATCTTAAGCAGTTTAAGTCCGAAGATGAAGAAAAATGCCGCGCTAGCTACCATTCAAAAGACCCCGTCTCTGATCTATGAAACCCGCGCAATAATAATTAACGAATTAGTGAGACTAGATACTAAAAGCAGTTCAGCAACAATTTATCTTGCGAGTTTTTTTGCTATTGCAAAAACCACTTCCGAGTGTCGTGACTGGTTTTTGTCATTGAGAGCTAAGGAATCGAATGCGCGACTTTCGTGCATAGCAGAGATCTTGTCCATACGATCTACATGTAGGTTCGGATCGGTTTCGGATCGATTTAGTTTTTAAGACGCTTACGTTCGAATTCTCAAATTTTGGCCACTTGTTGCGTTGCGGGAATAGCTAATTGGCCATATATCGAAATTTATATTCTATCCAAATGAGCGGTGCCAACACTGCCAAGAACTTCCTCAATTCTCAGACTCAAAAGAAAAAATTTCGAAAATTTTATGTACATAATTGCGTTGCCGCGGGAACTATCCACCTTGTCTTTGTTCGAGACAAGTATTCGACCTTTAACTAATTGAACAGGTTAAGCGATTTACGTTTGCGCACTTAGTCCGTTAGATCTTTTACAAAAGTATCGCAGTGTAAACAAACAAAATAGCAGTTTATTTATGATAGAAGTATGAGGGTATGACTCCCGCGTCTTACTTGCCAGCTGGCAGCAATTGCTGAGTCTTGAGTTTGCATCGATACTCATTAAATTTTTTTAAGACCTTAAAATCACATGATAGGCTGCTGCCAAAAATTTGACTGCAAGCAAGCTTAACTTTCCAGTGTCACTGTCGCAACACTTGGAAATATGAAGCGCGCCTTGAGACGATATATTTAACACTTACGAAAATACTATTAACTCGATCTGGCCTAGATGTCGTCTACAAGGTCTCTCTAATTTCACCTACAATTTTTGATCGAGATTATTATTTGCAAGTTGTATAAATTTCGGTTCACTTATCATTGGCACCTGCCGCCACTTGTTCGGAAGCATTTCTTCCGCTTCCGATGGATTCCCGACCGAAATACGGTTCCGTTCCGACTCCTCAATGGAATGAACTACTAAAACGCGACCAGATAAGTCTTTTTATTTAAGCCGCTGAGATTAGACCGAACTGTTGAATTAATGATAAATTGAGACAAATGGGTTCGTTCAACAACTTCCCGATTTTTTTGAAGAGCTTAGAAAATTTACAAAATTCATTAACACGTTAAAATGTATTTATTATAGACTAATAGACCTTCTGAATGAGTTCAACGATCGTAGTAGGTTTTTTAAACTGGTTAAATGAACTACAGATTCGATTTTCGGTACATCATTCGAGTTTGCTTCAATGTCAGTGTTAAAGCTTCAATTATTATAAATTTCTATATTTTAATATTTACTTTGGAAAGGTTTCTGAGCATTGCACTCAACTTTTGGTTACACCGCTAAGTTTTGATCGACTTTGAAAATTGATTAGAAGGACATAATTATTATTAATTGTTTTTGTCCATCAAATTATAATTTGGAGTCCCAAAATGGAAAGAATCTCTTCATTTCGGAGATTTTCTCAACTAGATTTCGCATAGTATCCAAAAATTTTGTTATTTTACTTTATAATTTTTTAATAATAATTAATTAATTATTTTTTAGTAATAAAGTATTGTGATCGGTCTGAAATTTAAAAAAAATATGCTACCCTGAAATTTTGAATTTTCACGTTTTAGGACCAGTAAACCCAAAAAAAATGTCCGTCTGTACGCCGTACGCGAAATCTTTTCAAGGCGCATAGCTCCCAAGCCCGTTGAGATATTAACATGAAATTTTTATGGTGGGTTGATTGGGTTAACATCAACGTCTGGTATCTTTTGGAGGGGTGAGGGTTTGACGGGGAGAAGCGGGGAGAGTTGAAAAATTTTAGTTTTTAGATCGCAAGAACCACTTATGCTTCGAAGCTGTAACTTGGAACTTATGAAATACAGTATAATCTCGATAATGTGAACTTAATTGAAACCGACTGATTTCACATTATAGAGGTGTTAAATTTACAGTAAGCATAAAACCAAAATCCATTTATATTTTTCGAAAACCAAAGCTATTTTTAATATTTCTGAAAATGATAAAGAAAAATACCCTTCTATTCTTGAGAGTTAGGTTTGAAATAATTTGTTATTTTTAGTTGTCGGATAGTTTTGAATGCTTTTTCGACGACTATAGACCTAATTTATACATTTGTTCGTAATATATATCAACGCCTATAACTGTATAAACAGAGTGTTACTTTATCGATGTTCATAGTATAGAGGCGCTAAAGCTACCACAGTGCACATTACAAGAGACATTTAAAAAAATATCCTTGTTCACTTTAATGGAAAAACCACATTATCGAGATTATACTGTACAATGATAGTGGACTCATTTGCAAAAAAAATGGTTGATAGGGGTTGAGGGGTGTGGAAGTGAGAGTCAAAACAATGAGTCTGAAACGCATTAAAGCCGGGATTGAAACATTCTGAAATCGAAGATTGACACTTTTTGGTTGTAAAGGCTTTAGATCAGCGTAATCTCTAAATATGTATTTATATGTCAGCAATGTATCCACCATAAGAATAAAAACTATGAACTATGATTGAAACTTTGTTGTTGTCCTTAGGAACACTTCAATATTAGACAAAGGCTAAAATATGTAAGAAGGGGATTGCAGGATGTAGTGCTGGTTTTTTATATCTCAGAAACGGTTTATGCTAGAAAGTTGAAAATTAGTACATATACCTACATAAGTAGAACTTCGTATTTTCAAGAAATGTAGAAAAAATAGATATAATAAATTTCAAATTTGTGTAATCCCGAGATTGTATTTGTTGCAAGAAACTTGTTAATTTGTGTTCCAGTTATTAATGTGGTAAAGCAATGAACTTTAATAATTGCAGTGCAATAAATTCCAAAAAGTCTAGTCAAAAATCATAATGTATGTCAATAATTAATAAATGTCACTATGTCAAATAGCGTAATTGTCAAATTTTGATTTGGGAAATTTGTTTTAAAATTTTTAACCAAAATAGAGAAGTTTCGCATATGTTTTGGAAGATTTTGATTTTCTTGAGTCTGATTTTTTTTTTAATATACCTAGTTTAAAATCTACAAGGTCTGTTTTGTCTGAAAAATGTGATCAAATTGTTTGCCAAATGAATAAAAGCCCTCTCTAACCAGAAGAAATTCACTTAATTTTGTGCCAAATTTTTTTTGGTCAAATTTTTCAGTAAAATTAATTTAAAATTTTAAAGTTTTTGGTTTTTGAATTAATTTTTACCGAGATAGAAAGGTAAAAAATTAAAAAAACAATTTGTTAATATTTGACAGTTTTAAGGTTGTAGTGGTTGAGTACCTACAAGGACAGATACAGCATGATTTTAGGAGTAGAAGCAAAATAAAATGTCTTGATAGCTTAAAGAAGAACAAGTTAATTTTTTTGGATGATGTAGTAGCAAAGACTAAATTCTAAATACGTTGTGGGCTAGTTCTAATACTGAACTTGAGTCATGTAGAGACTGATGCAAAATCCGAAAGAGGACAAACAAGAGGTGCATTTACAAAGTTCAATTCAATTATTATCTACCAATAAGCGTATACGTTTCTGTTTTTCGATATCGAATAAATGATCCACAAGCCATTTAAATTTGTTCAAATCCACCAATTCAATCACACGATGGCACATGTCTTATTTTTTATTTCTGAAAAATTTCTGAACTTTGGACTAAGCAATGTAAAGATAATGCGGCAAAATGGAATCACTTTTTATTTGATAAGAGTGTGTATTGTTACTTTCTTAGCTGGATTCGATATTTAGCTTGTTTCAGTAACCTGCGGTGCGAATGACAGCAAATAAAGCCAGATCTTAAGAAGGCTTGTGGCTTGTCTTGTTTTAAGAGAATTAATTGTTTAATTTTCTTCCACGTACTACAGAATATATCGTATACAATTCCAATAATTTGTAGATAATTGTGGGGACTATGAACGCACCAAGGTCTACGAAATGTGTAGAGATAACATTTTTTTTTGTCATAATAATTTGAAGCAGAATACTGAACTCAAGGTCTACAGTTTGAAGTAAAATTCTGATAAAATATAAATAATGCTTCAATAAATAGAGGACTAGCATATAGTTTCAAGGGTTCGAAGCCGACTCAAGGTATGGCCTTATCGAGCATGATGTAAGAATAAATGATTTTCGAAATGGTATTAGTTCTTCTGGAGGAGCTAGTCCTCGGCAGTCTACAACCTTAGCGCATTAGTTCGAATCACGTCCATTAACTAATTACTAGCTTAATATTAGAGTTTAACACCCGTGGACACTAGCAAGTAAAACTTGTTAAAATCGCTCTCGGAAGCTTATTGTTCTATGTGTACACAGTTCTGAGACATCCTCAACCAGCAAACATACTTCACATTTTGATTTTCCGGAAACTCTAACATCGATAAGACTTTGGTAAGACTGTTGAGCGCAGGTTGTGAACTTTTAACTTCGATAAGGCTTCCGTAAGACTTGCGAGCGGAGGTTAAACTGTCAGAAGCAATAGCTTCGGTAATAACCTGTATAAGGCCTTATGCAAGTAAATATTAGCAGTCTTATGGAGGTTCGGAACAGATTGTAGGCAATTGTCATCATTCAACGAAAAATTAATCACCCAAAATGCCTACGTAAGCTGCTACACACGAAAGGCTATCTGATTTGATTGATCTGCATATTAAAAGGCATTAAGTGTCACAGAATCTATAGATGCAATAAGTTTTCACTCGATAATATACCAATTTTTTTATTATTAAATTAAGAAATAGCTGGGAAATTAAATGCAGGGAAGCATCTTCTATCTTCAGTTTGGGTTGCGAACAAATTGAGGTGCCATTGAAGGTTACTTCAAGGCGAAACATGCGCGTGTGCAGTAAAACAACTTGTTCAAATAAAACATGACGCGGTAACAAACGACTTTAAATAGGTACTTATTTTTTCCATTTTCCGTAGAACTGACCACAAATCAAAAGCGGGAACAACACAGAACCTATTACTCACCCTTTCGGGAATCACTTTGATACTTTCATTTTTAACATGTGCTCACTTTATTGCTAAAAAAAATTACCGCGAAAGATTAAAGGCAACTTTTTTCGTACACTGCTCAAAAAATTATAGAAAAAAAATGTTAGTTTCGTACTCACCATATTACTGAATAAATCCAAAGTAATAATTAATTAATTCCAAACGATAGCAAGCTGGAGAAAACACATTTTCGACCATACACAGTACAGAATCGTATTTTAAATAATATATTTATTTCATTAATTTGTTTATATCACAATTATTGAATTTAAGTAACCACAAAATCACTATGAAAAACCACACTTGAAGGAAAAACTGATGGAAACCGCAAAAAAAAAAGAAATTCAATAATTTTATTGAAAAACATGCACTTCGGGCTAACTAATCAGTTACACTAGATGAAAAGAAGTACTCGAACCGACTATAGAGTCTTGTACACATATGTTTTCACTTCTTATCACTACAGCTCATACGACCGGGAAGAAAAGTCCACCCCAGATAAGAGCGAAGCTATGTGGCATTTGGTTCAATGCTTTTTCTAAAAAAATTTACCAGTGTACGAGTATATTACTCATAAGGATCGACTTTATCATTTGTTCTCAAGAACTCTTTTTCGCACATTTTGACCATTTTTTTTATCATTTATACGAGCTTTCAATTTTCGAAATTAGAAACAAATATACTTCACAAAACAAATTAGGTTCACCTATAAAAAAGCCTCAATCTGATAAGTTGTTATCATTATTATAGGAAAAAGATTATATGTATTCTGCAATTATACCATCTTTACCGGTCTTATCTACTTCGGTTCGCATCTTAGTAAATAAATCCGGTTCACAGTTGATTGAGTTGTTTTTTATTATTCCTGGATTCTGAGAAAACATTTTCTTATCGGATTCTTAGAAAAAACCATTAGTACGGTGTTTGTTTACAATTTAGTGGAACAATGTTTTTCAATGATGACTAATTTCCACAAATGTAAAGCTAGACACAACAGTTTTGATGTCTAAAGTTTGCGAACGACTCTAACCGAGACATAAAGGATATTATCGAAGTTATTGAGCGACATGAATACCGAGCGAATTGGACATATAACCCTTAAGCCCCGATTTCTAAGCTTTCTCCCCATACAAATTAGCTCAATTCTTAATTACCATAGTATTGTGCTAGGATTTAACCAAAAAGAACTTTCTCCCTTCGAGGAATTGGACTCAAGACCTTGCATCAGAGCTTTCGCTTGAATTAGGGATGGGAATTAGAGATGGGCAAAGCAGTTCCATTTAGTGAGTGAGTTAACTCCGACTCACTCACTTGAAGGAACTAATTCATTGAACTAGTTCCAGTTCCTTTTGAAGTTTAGAGTGAATGTGATGACCAAAAAAAAAAAGAAAGGTCCTCACTTCCCCGGCTAAGAGGAAGTAGTTCCATTTCAGTTCCTTTTGAAGTTCAGAGTGAATGTGATGACCAAAAAAAAAAAGGTAACTTCCCCGGCGAAGAGGAAGTAGTTCCATTTCAAGGTGGGAGTGAAAGAGATGATCTAACAAAAAAGACCCTAACTCACGAAGAAACTACTTTTCAAGAGTTCGCAAAAGCACTAGTTCCTTTGGAAACTGTGTCACGTTGCGAGAGGAAGTACAGTTCATGAAAAGGAGTTAGTTCACTTACTCAAAGTGTGAATGTGATGACAAAAAATCCTCACTTTCGCGGCGAAGAGCAAGTACTTCCGAAGTTCAGAGTGAATGTCAGGATCTAAAAAAAAAGGTTATCACTTCAACAAAGGAACTCAAGCTGTGTCACGTGGCGACAGGAACTACAGTTCACCAAAAGGAGTGAGTTAGTTCACTCACTCACTACAATGAACTGTTCTTTTGAAACAATTCACTCATGAACGACACATTTCTAATGGGTCTTTAATAGATTGCTCACAGCCGATTGTTGCAAGATCGATTAAGATCAATCGATTAATTGATGCCCTTAAATCAATTAATCGATTAATCGGGTAATTTTTAAGTTAGAGGGTGTCGTATTGTAGACTTTATAGGTTGATTGAAGAATTTAAGATTGAAGAAATTTTCTATCTTACATGTGGAGCTAAGTGTCCGTTAAATTTCCAATTAAGTTCCTGGCTTTGGTTTTTATAAGGTTATGAAAAACCATTTTCGACATTTGCGGATGAATGTAGAAATGTCAATACAAAATTTCATAAGGTGACAAAAGCCTTCTGATCTTTTATCTGGACATCGAAAAGCTCTTCTATGTCTTCTTCTACATTAGAATTATTGTTTGCAAGTAATTATTAATTAAATAATTGTCTAAAATCATCATCGAATTTTTGTAATTTATGGTCTTCAACAATAATGTCCTTTTGTATAGTTCTCCCTAAAATGCTTTTCTTGTTAATTTTGGTATCTATGTACAGTGGTTTCGCTGATAATTGACACAATTTAGAATTTTTTGTAATTACTTTATTATTTTCTAATAATAAAGTATTGTGATCGACCTGAAATTTCAAAAAAATGTGCCACCATTTGGGATAGTTTTCTCAATCTTACTTTTCTTCACATGGTGAAACCCTGATATGCGGATAGTGGAGATGACGAGCAGCGACTGTTTTGAAGCCGGACGAATTCTCGCAAAGCACCGGCAATAAACACTAAGCTACTATTAGCATCTTACTCAAAGTCTAATCTTTGAATATTAGGCTACTATTTATAGCAACCTGGCATAAAAACGTTCAATTTTGCTTCAAAGTGCTTCCAACAAACATGGCGTCTTGTCGTCTCCAGTATTTATATATCTATGGGTGATACCAACAGCTATCGAGCCGAGCAGCACCGCGTCTTTTAACACCCCTGCTGAAACAGACCGAATATTCGCACTTTTCTTGAACTGAAATTCTACAGAGTAATCTAATCAGATTAAAGAATAGGCGAAAGAATTTACGAAGAAGTTTTGCCAAAGAAGCCGAACCTCTTTTGGGATTGCAACAATAGGACAGCCCTAGGAACTCAAGTTAAGGACAGTTGCTATAATTATTAATAATTGTGAAGCCAAGGCAATACGTTTGCTTAGCTCGTTCAAGAGATTACTAAACGAGGAAACCAGGATCGATAGCTGACGACTGCTCTGGATTCAAACTACCAATGGTATACCAATATTTTCGAACTAATTCAAAAAAGTGATGTAATTATAGAATAATCTTACAAGATTGTCATATTTACATTTCCCGAGGTTATATTTGTAGAAATGTTGTTGACCAAAATTGGGTTCATTGACGACAAGTGATAATATTTGCATGCACGAATTGATATTTTCTTTTAAACTTGATGTAGAGCTCAATAGAAAGAAGTTTTTTTTCCTGTGAATCTTTCACCCTTTCACCAAAAATCTGTGTAACCCGAGAGGAGCAAATACAAGGAGAATCTTCTAGATCCCATTTTTGCTTCGTTGGAGTTGCAGCTGTTTAACTTTGTATTATTCTTAACCTGTTTTGATGTTGACATGGCTTCTTCAAGTAACCGATTCTAACATCATGAAACTGAAGATTGGCTTGAACTACTTTCTGATGATGTATCCTGACCAGTCATTATGTCTAGCAAAGGACGATCTTTGGTGGCAAGGATTCAAGATGACATCGACTTCGCATACTATACAGAAACAGCCCACAGTCAAGTTGATATCCCGAAATACAGGCAATTTCTGTTACACTATCTTACAGACAATCTATAGAAGCTTACAACTTGTTGACTGTTTAGCACTGGTGGAAACGAGGGATCATCATTTTTTTCCGGTATAAATATGAAGTGTACAGTTCTATCGAAAGTCGGTTAACTCATTGTTCAATTATGGGTTTCTAAACAATTTTAGTTCCATTTTACTACTTATAAAAATAATTGCTAAGATTTTCCTTTCAATTTCCAGCTCTTTGTATAAAAAAAACTTTCCTTGAATAGGTCAGATTAAAATACCAAAAATAATAACAAAATGTTGTTTACTGCTTATACAGTTTTTTTTTTAAGTATAGCTACATATTAAGTGATGTGGTGGAATTGTTTTTCTTATAAATAAACAGTGGACTTAGAAACTAATGCGGTTATCATTTCATCACAACCTTCAGAAGGTTGCTTAATTCAAATTATTATTATTACGTGTACAGATCAGGTTATCTTATAGCCGATTAACAGAAAGATATTCTTTCTAAATGACGGGGAGATAAATTTATTTGTTTACAATATCTATCAATCTACGGTATAAGACAATATCTTGTACCAATAAAAACTAACCTTGCCCTTTTTTAAAAACAACCTCCATTATTTTAATTATTTATTTCAGTAATTGGATAAGCCCTTACAGATTTTTTTTTTAAAATATGGCACACAAAGAACTCTGAATTGTATGTGCTTTACAGGGTAGGATGGATAAAACTAGCATGCAGTCTAAGAAGCGGCCGAAGACAGGGTGAACTTCTTGCCCAGTACCTTTTAATCGTCAATCCATCTGAGATTACGCACCCAGATAAAGATTGCTAGACAATAAATATATAGATCAGTCCAGTCGCGAATGGTGGAATCCAGAAACCTCTGGTTTCCATCCTCCATGCCTCCAGTCTCCATTCTTTGGCTGCTCCTGGTATCTAATAAGAAAAAACTGGTTTCGATACTATTATAATTTCCTTAAAAACTTGTCTCTTGTCAAAGGACAAACTGATTGCTTTCTGACGGGAGATAACGGCCAATTTAAAGGACATTAATTTGGATATTATCCATAGTAGAGAGTAACCGAACTCATCAGGAACCTTGCAATTCGACTTAACTCTGAAGAGGACACCAGCCATTATGTTCAGCTTTCAACGAAAGTAAATATGAACAATATCTTTGACGCAGCTTGGGAGGTATTCGGACCAGAAAAGAAACCGATGACCAGTCCAAGATAGACGAAAGTGGCAATTGAACGCTCATACCTTGTTTAAGCCAGAAATAACGTCAAATCGAACAAGGGACTTAAAGGAACGCAAAAGACCTGACAACAACTAGATCCTGTACACAAAAACTAATTGCACCATATGCAGGGTTCCGTCCGATGCTACCCTCTTCTCCATCTGGAGCCATATACATAGAAAAAAATAAATACAAATTTTAATAATACCTAGTCCGATTTTATTTTATAATTTCAATGAAGCAAAGGCCATAAATTAGGAATCGCTTCCTAGCTTACTCTTCGTTGAAAGGAAAACTAAGCGCTTAACCACAATTCGTTTTAATACGGTAACAGCTCATGGATAAAGCGCATTATCATTTAATAGCATCAGTTGTGAATAGAAGTTACACATAGATTACACATTTGTTGCATTTGGTTTTATTTCTGTTATCAGCACGTGTCTAATATAATCCAATAGTCCTTGATACCAACTGTGCTCCTGAACTCATACCAGTACCTAGGAGATAGGTAGGTAATTAGGAGGGTAGAGGGCGATCCACTTAAGTATAATTAGCTAAAGAGTTGATATGCACTGCAATTAGACGTAGCAGTTGCTAGAGAACGTTTTTTTATAAAAAAATCGCGCGATTCGCATTCTTATAGTCCAGGCCGCGACCCACCTTATTGATACGAGTATGATTGTGTTTTTCGGTGACTTGTTTGTAAATAAAACAATAACAAGCGTGAATTGAGTAATTTCAAATTACATACATGAAATAATTCGAATTTGCAATCACTAAAAAAAAGGAATATACCGGGTATTTGCCCGAAAATTGGCTAAATATATACATAGATAGATAGTTTGGAAATAGGGGTTGGTATGGCTAACCTGACACTGAAGCCAAGAAATTTGAAAGTTCTGTAGAAGACGACCGAAGTCTTTCTCTTATGGAGGAGTTCTTGCAGCCCATATGCCCACCAAACCACAACTTGAGTCACTAGCTCACATGAGGTAGAACTTCGCCGAGCAGTTAGGTTTGCTGAGCGAAGTCGCTAAACTAGCCGACACTGACTCTTGTGTAATGTGAATCAAGCAACATTTATCTGTTAAATCAATAATTAAAAAGAAAAGTTCTTTGCCGTACCGAGTCTGAACCGCCACGTGAGCCCCACTGACTTTCCCGTTGCCATCACAGCTATCGATCCGTGTTGAAGGCCCCATCTGCTTATGCAAAATCCCCCGTAATCGACGACCTTCAACGGAATTCGTATCCATTTCCCGTTGTAATGTCCACCGGACTTTAAACTATTCTGAGGCCTTCCGTGACGTGACAGTGTCAACGCACAGCAAGTTCTCGTTCAAGTGCAACATGTTGCAAAAATGCACTTGAGAAAATTCGAACAGTACATTCGACGAAGCCTTCGAAATGTCAAAGAAAATGGAGGGAAAGCACAAGTTTTGCGTTAATTATTGCAAAAATTTCAGTTGCAAAGAAATAACTCCCTCCAAACAATTGTGGGCTCACAATCACAAGGTCAAAGGCCTGATGATTTTTTATAAACAAATTCTGGCGTTTTTGGGGCGAGTCTCCTCCGTCGACATCTGGTCGCCCCGGAAATACTCGTACCCTTTCTTCGCTACTTATCTTTAAAAAATTTACAAGTACTTTGCACTCACAAGTAGTAGAACGTCTTCAGGAACCACATTGAAGTTTTTTTTCGCACGGAACACACACGGGTTTTTAAATATTCGATTTTTTTTTCGTGTCTAACAAACGCACTCGTCCCCGTAATCAGTGCACGTGCACGAACTGTCAAAAACTTACGAGCGAACAGAGTCCGAAGCCGACGGTGGAGGAAAACATAGGCAAAAGAGCGAGAGAGAAAAGGTTCGTTAGTTTTTCTTCATGAATGGACTGTCCGTTAACAGAGCACCGGACCACTGGGGTCTGGTAAGCGGATGTTATATAACAGTTCAGTTCATTTTGACCAAATTCGTGAATCGGTTCAATTTCAAACTGACAAATTGAAGTTTTGGACTGTTTGTTGTGTTCCAAATTTTGCTCCAACGATGAAAATCGACTAGAAGATTGTACATCTTATATGATTGTATAAAAGTACAAAAAAGAATCTAATAAATTGAGAAAAAAGTTATAATAATACTATAAGAACAATCAAAGCAAGAAAAAAGAAAAGATAGTTAAAAAGCAAGAAATAACTGTAATGAATTATGTATGAGGGAAAGAAAAAAATTAATAAAAAGAAATTGATAAACTGGATGAGATAGCAATAGATTCGAAACAACTATAATTAATTATTTAAAAAAGAACTACATATTAGATTCATGAAAGCACTAGAACTGCCCGCGCACTGAACATTGACAGGAAGATTATTCCACAGCCTAATCGACTGAATAAGGAAGGAGCTCTCACCAACTGATATCGAATAATAATAGCCGCAATGAATGGCGCAACAGATTAAATGAAGTCATGCTAGAGTTACTTCATTACTAGACCAACGGAACACTAGTAGGTGAAGTGGTCAGCCACACGCTCGTCCGTGATTATTACCCCGATTTTAACTCAGGTACTCATTTACTGCACACGCCGCCGACCGACTACATTATCCCGAGACTGACCTCCAAGAAGAGTTTCACTGTGAGCTTTGCAACCAGGACAGAATGTAAGGATGGTTCAGTTATACATGAGTTCTGCATAGTCATATCATAGTCGGAGCGGGAGTTTACTCAGACACACTTTTTCTCAAAATCTTACCATTTACCGGACCACACCAGCGTTTTCCAGACGGAGATACTGGGTATCCGGGAAGCCTGTCGGTCTTTGCAACAAGACGATACACCAAAGCGTAATGTTGTAATCCCCACAGACAGCCAAGCCGAATCAAGGCCTTAGATTCGGCTATCACCTCCTCTAAACTCGTCGAACAGTGCCGTGAGGAGCTAACCCACTTAGGAAGTCAGGTTAAAGTTACCCTGCTATGGGTCACAGACCACAGTTAGATAAAGGGTAACGAGTGGGCTCTGCTCTTCAGGATTCGCTCGTAGAATCTGTTCAGGTCACACTAGGGACTGTTAAGCGCCAAATACCCACCCACTTTCTCACGAACGCGAACTCCAGATGAAGAGGACTGTCCTACTGCGTCATATCTAGGAAGATATGTCCATCCTACTATCGGAGAAGAGCAGATGATGCAGGAGCCGTGTGGACGTCTCCAGAGTAGCGGTAGTCAGCATGTCACTGGCACGAGTACCCAGCCCTAGCTAGAGCCAGACTTCGCGTACTTTTCAAATACAAACCGAAAAATTTGTTCAGCTCCATCTCAAACCTTCCTAATAAATAGCCAATACCTGACATCACGATCTAGAAGAAAGAGCACAAAATCACGAATGTATTGCATCTTGTTGGCTCCGATGCAATGAATTTTCATTTCGGGGAATAAAACGGCAATTAAGTGCGATCTCCGACAGGTAGCAACAGTCTTATTTCAATCAAAATGCAGTTCTTAATCTGTAAAATAGATCAAAACGTTAAAACCAGGTTTCGACGATAAAAAATACACTAAACATTTTGATGTTTAATTATATTTTATGTATTTTACAATGAATAAATACCAATCCTGCATTATTTACAACTCAAGCAATAGCTTACTATATATTTCTTTTTATCGTTATCAAATACATAAAAAACTTCTAGATTTATAAAGTAAAGATTTACTGACTGAGATTCAAAGAAAACAAGAAGTGAGTCGATTAGAAAACCGTCACGTTGCTTTTCGTTGACTTAAAATAAACAATTTGTAAGTATAGTAATGGGAAATCACACCAGCCTTTTTTTTAAGGTCGCAACAATTAAGAAATTTAACCAAAAATATCGAACAAGATAATTTCAAAATGATTCCTTTTAAACTTTTTTCATTCAAGTGTTTTGTAAATTTACTTACCGAAATTCTAAACAGTCAGTTTTTTTTGTAGTGAAATAATATTGCAGTTATTTTTGTTGTTTTAATAATTTTCCAATGATTGTACAGATTTTAAAAAGAAATCCAATGGCTGTATAATGTGTGTGTGTGTCTGCTGTGTAGGTGTGTACAATAATCGATATAATATCACTTAAAACAATTATCCAATCGTTCGTTATCATTCGCCTTCGCCTGCATATAAAACAGCTGGACATTTTAGCTACGATAATAATGTGTATAAAATAGACGTAATAATAATACAATTAGACTAAATTGAAAAAAATAAACAAAATTTGACTACAAAATAAATAATAAAAAACTTTTTGCAGTTTTCCTTTCTATTGTAATTGATTTGTTCCGTTCAGTTAAATAGAACCGTATTTGGATCCTCGTTGTCCATTTGTTTTACATGACGTAGAACATCTTTCTTTGTTATTACGCCCAGTAGTCGACTGTAAAAGATGAAAATGTTGTGAAGAAAAAAAATACTGAAGACGAATCGTAATAGTCAATTTACCCATTATGCGTTACTAAGGTTTGACGTAAACCTAATTTTCTAAACATATCGACAACTGTTTCCATTGGAGTTTGATCCGTTACTGTGATGGGTGCCATGTCTAAAATCATTTTTAATTTTAATGGCGGCGGACCCAGATTCTGTACGGGTGATATCGATGTGAATAAAACTATAGATTGGCCGCTGATTCCATCAATCATTCGTTTGGCATTTGCTGTAAATTTTGTTCAAAATTTATTTAAGGTAAATAATTTAATTCGTATGCATAGTAGGTTGGTGCTGCTCTTACCAATTGCTAAGTTCAGATCCCGCCGAACTACGAATCCGACTAGATATTGACTTTCTTTTGATACGACGACAGGATAGCCGTTATGTTCGGTTTCTTTTAGTAACGACTCGATATCGTCGACAGTCATTGAGTCTTGTGTTATCACCGACAACGTTTCATTACGTCTGGAAATTAATATTAAAATGTTCGAATGAATTTGTTTACGAGTTAAACAAGATTATTATTTTATTAGCCAAAGTAACTGCAGTTATTATTTACCGAAACGGTGTTTATTACTTTTAAGTTCAAGCGAATTTCTAAATTGCAATAATTAATCTATTGCTTGTACTAAAAAATTATGTTGTTATATTACTAACAGGGACTGGTGGCAGAGATGAATAAATATAGAATAGGAAAAGGATTGGAATCTTGTAAAAGCGGTAAGGAGTTACTTCGATCGACCGAAACGGCGCTACACCAGTTCTGGAGATCGAGAAGTCTCTGTCTTTTAAAAAGTTCACTCTCGCGGCCTTCCTAGATATCGAGGGTGCCTTTAGCAACGTAAAAGTTGGGGCGATCAACGATGCAGTGAGGGATGTGGATGTAGAAATGGGGCTCTGTAACTGAATAACCGCAATGCGGACACTGAGAAGTAGCAGGGTACGCAGGTACAACGACCCGGGGTACGACACAGGGAGGTGTGATTGTGACTGTGGCTTTTAGTAGTCACGATTTTAACTTCGCTTATACGCCAGGGCGCCAAGATGATCGCATATGCGGACGACTTAGCAATTCTGATGTCAGGTAGAGCAGGTCACTTATCACTATATCGAATAGGACACTAGTGAGTGCGTGGGCGGACAACTGTGGACTGGGGGGTCAATGCCTCAAAGACAAAGCTAGTTCTCTTCACGTGTAGAACCAAAGTCCCAGAGTTTACACTCCCTAAAGTGGGGCTCACCCTAGAGCTTAGAGATAATGCTACTTAGGTTTAATCCTGGACCGGAAACTTACCTGGAATAAGAACATCGACGAGCGACTTTAGGAGCTCTTTACGCTTGTAAAGATTTTTGGGAAAAAAGTGGGGGATTTAGCCAAGGACGGCTAACTTGATGTACACGGTCATAGTCAGGCCTATCCTAACCTACGGAATTTTAGTGTATGGGTAGCGCAGGAGAAATCCACCTACCTCAATAAACTAACCAATTTTCAACGTTACTTCTACAAGAGCAACGGGCGTACTCAGCACCACACCTGCTGCGGCACTAGATATGATGCTTCATCTTCTTCCGCTGGATATTTATGGAAAGAGTGTAGCAGCAAAAAGTGCCGTGCGCCTAAGACAGTCAGCCAGCTGGTATCTAGACCTGGGGAGTACAGCAGCATACTCGGACGGTTTAGTGAATGTATCCCTTTAGAGGATACAGGCTACTTGATTCCGCAGCTCGAATTCTCTAGAAGTTTTCGCAACGAGGATTCCTAGCAGAGAGGGATGGAATGTGGATCAGCCACACGAAGAGGTCTTTAATATCTACATGGACGGTTCGAAGACAGACGCGGGTACAGGTGTAGGGGTATTCTCCGCCGAATTAAACCATAGCGAGGCATTCAGAATACCGAACTGCTGTAGCGTATTTCAGGCGGAGCTGATGGAAATCGTTCAGGCTTGAAATCTGCTAAAGGTTTGTGTAATGCAAAACAAATCCGTCGATAACACTCACCACTGTTTCGGAATGATTAGAAGACAAGGGTTAAAGAAATTGCCGTTCGCGTCGGTATAGTCTAGTCTAGATCAACCTGAGAAGAGCTATTTTAATCCATGCTCTCGAGGTAAGGTTGTTTGGATTTTGATCACTCGGACCAATAATCCGTAAGAGCCATCATAGAGAAGAACTCTTAGGAATATGGCACAAAACCGTGGGATTGCTGAAGAGGATATTGACGTTTGCCTGGGACGAGATTAAATTGGAAAAGTGCGCGAGTATCGTTGGAAATTTTCGAAATCACAGACAAATTAATAAGCTTAAAATGAAGTATGCTATTCACTTACTTTGGTTGCATTACATCGGCAGCTAAGGTTGTATGAGCAAACTCATCTTTGCTGTCCAAAAACGGATAACCATTGAGGGCTATGTGAGCATCATAAATACCCTGCAAACGAAACGAAAAAAATAAACAATAAAAAATTGGAATTCTCTACACTTTGATCCAATCCATTTACCTGTCTTCCCAGGGCATCTCCGACCCACTTGGATGCCATAGCAGCAGCCATTAAAGGTACAATATAGCGTACACCGCCAGTCAATTCGAACACAATAACTACAAGTGAAACAGTCATACGAGTAACGCCACCTAAAACAGCGGCTGCTCCAACAACTGCATACAATCCTGGCGTAATGCAATTATCACCCGTTAAACATTCGCCAGAGAATATCCAAATTTGTGGATAGTTGTATGCCAATTGCTCAACACCTGTAACAAATAAATTTTATTAATTACACGTAACCTTTCCGGGAAAATGCTTCAAACAAACCGATTCCAACTATCCGTCCCATAATTGCTCCCAAACACAACGACGGAATAAACAGGCCACACGGCACTTTCATGCCAAACGTAAAAATCGTTAAAGCCAATTTCAAAATAAAAGCGAGAATTAGTAGCCAGATTGCCTTGTACACTCCAGGACCGGCTGCAGCGATTTCAATTGCCGAGTTAACATTTGTAAAGTTTCGATTGTAGTCGCTAAGAAAAAAGAAATTTTGTTACAAGTTCCGATTGTGGAGAAGTTCGTTTCCTACCATAGCATATTATTATTCGAGATTCCGCACTGGCTGAATAGCAAACGTATTAGTTCGCTCATGTTCATGCGGGTATAGGGATTTGGATACGATATGATTGCAGTTACGACTACAACAACCAGAACTTCAGTAACCGGGTATTGTCCCAATTTGCTGGACTTCCTGAATCTACACCACCAGAAGTTTGCTTTGATAAATGCCGTTCCGATTATACCCTAAGAAAAACATAATTAACAAAATAATAATCCTGTTTTTTTAGCCAATCCGTTCAGAAACTAACCCCCATAATTCCGAGTCCAACAAATGGTACAAGCTCGAAAAATATCCACGGTTTCGTATACTCCACAAAGAACAGAACAGAGTGTTCGTTCCCGAACGGATTAATCGATCGTAAAATGAATGCCGCTATCAGCGCACAAAAGAACGATCGCCACAACGTTTTAAGCGGAAAATAATACGAAACTTCTTCCAAACTGAAAAGAACACCACCGATCGGTGATCCGAAAGCCACTGATACACCGGCTGCTGCCGCTGCTGATAATATTTCACGTTTCTTAGCTTCGTTTCGTCCGTATTTCGGAAACAAATACGACAGAATATTTCCGATACAGCTTGCAATATGAACCATTGGTCCTTCCTTGCCTAAACACAAGCCCGCCGATACGGACAGCATTAAACCGACCGATTTGATAATAAGCGTCCATTTTCCGAGATAGCCGCGTATAATGAAGCCCGAAAGAATTGTTTTTATCTCCGGAATACCGGAACCGCATGCATACGGTGCAAACATTCGAACCAACGATGCACTGAGTGCCGCAAACAGTACGGCCCATAGGATATAGAATAGATACGACAAAATGTATGGACCGGCACCGGTTCGTGCTTGTCCAAATACTTCGGGCCACGTCTGCCACTGCAAAGAAACAATAATTATTAGCAAAAGAACAAACTTGCATAAAGTTCGATATACCTGTGAACAATTTCCAATTTCAAAAGCTGCTTCATTCGACGACCAACAACACTGCTCCCGATTGAACCAGAAAGCCTGCGGGCATATTCCAATTTTAAGATCGGACATCCAACTGGCTCCAATATCGATAATACCAGCAATACATCCCGATGCTAGGCCGACTAGTAGAACACAAACCCATCCCGACCACGCATCATGCGCCCCCTTGAAAATTATAACGAACCGATTAAAATTTTTGTTACGCTGGACAATTTAGATTTTACACCGACCTTAATAAAATCTAGAAATGAATCCTGACGTTTTTTAACTATATATCTATGCCGCATACGATCGCGTGCGATATCTCTTTGCCAGTCTATTGTGTGGAAATCTTCGTATTGTCCAATGCCTGGTATGTCTTCGTTCACATCTGTTAGATGAGATTTTTTTTTCTGTGTTTTAATCCGTTAAAGGAATATTTCAGTTTGCTTACCTTGTGATCCATAAAATGATACTGCACCTATAAAATAAATTCAATGGAATTATAAAATTAGAGTCATCAGAAGAAATTTAAAAATGAAACGATAAAAAAGAAGTGGCTTTTCAAGTGAACTTATTCAATCGTTAAATTAAATTGCTTAGTTTTAACTAGTCGTCGGCTGCTCTTGCTTTGAATCAGCTGATAAAAAAAAACTTAAAATAACAATTGCCGATCCCAAGACCAGTTCAAAACGAGGAGAGATTAGATTATTATCCAACATTCATCTTCATATCAAAAAGAACCCGTAAAACCTGCTAGAAATTAACCCGGATGTAGAACGATAAATTACTCAATCTAAGCAATGTAGAGTGTCAAAATACCGTTTGTTCGGCATCCCTCGACAGATACTGAATTGTTTTACCGCAAAAACTAAGCTAGCTGACGACGGGTCCGCAGGAGTTTTTTGATCAAGTAAGACCTCTTTGGTAGGATGCAAATTATAAAAAAGAATGGCTTTATCGCATACCGTCTCAAACGCAATCTTGGTCGTATCTTTGGAAAACGATAGAATCGCGGAAATTGCTTAGAAGCTAAGATTGCTGGAACATTGCTTTCGCCTACTCTGCTGTGGCAACTAGACTACAGTATCGTCGAGAGTTTTACGTGAACATCTGCCGCAAGGGCTCAATTTCACGATCCTCCGCGGACACGGATTGATTAGCCGAAGCAACGACAATCAATGTCACTCTACCGAAGCGGAGCTACTAGTTTGTACCGGTTGCAGGCCCAGTAATCATATTAGTGAATGCGAGTCCTACCTAAAGGCCAACATACACTATCATGCTTGCATGAATATTTGAATTATTTATGCAAGAATGACATGCAAGAATGCATTTAAACTCTGCTGCTTTCTGGAGCACAGTGTCCGGTTGTATCGCAACTCCACGTCGAATCCCCGCAGGAACTCTGCCCGCTTAGGCATAACCACAGCCCCCGCGTGACTAGCCTCACCAACGTAAGGATATGATAGCGACCTATAATGGGAGAGCCCTCCTTACCCCGCGATACCCGATTAAGCATCAGGTCAGGCTTCGTAGAAGACGGCAAATACCTAACAACTACTTATGCTAAAGCACCATGGGACAAATCACCCAACTCGGATCTGTATAGTCGTTTCGCTCCACAAAGGCACACAGAGTAATTGACCGTTTCCAGTCTTGATGCTCCCTATGATACACCCTTCTGCGGTGTGCCGACACAAGTGCCGACACAATGACTCGGGTGCGTGTGGTCGTCACAAAGGAAGCTAGGAATAGGATGCAGTCTTGCGACTACAACTGTTTTAACTCAAGTCCGCTTGCGCGGCGAACTACAAGAACATTTCAGTGTTGAATCATTCAGTCCTCAATTTTGTTAGCAATCTGGCATTTTCAACTACATATCTTGGTAATCAAATTCAGCGAGCCGTGCAGGTATCCCAAAAAATAGGTAAAGTGTTGGATATCACGACTACCGGATCGATTTCTAGCTCCTTGTATCAATGACTTAAGACATGGTATGAGTTTAAACGGAACTAAGCTATAGAAATATAAAACTGAACAATTTTTGTTTACCTTCAGGATCGTTATAATCGCCTGCAGCAAATGCACTGTGTGTTGGTAGTGGCGGTCGCTCCTCATTTGAGTTGCCCGCCATTGTTGTCGCTGAGTATCCTTCGTTGGTGCCACTTCTTGGTGTTATGTCGATCATTTCATCGTCGTTTACCGTCAGCGATGTGGTTGAAGTAGCTTGCAGAGGAATCTGATGTCCGTTTGGCTAACCGAAAAAAAAAAATATAAAGAAAGAATTAGACTTTATTTAGATGCTAAAGTTGGTAAGTTTATCAACGTGCAAATATGGTTAGTAAATTGAGCCGTGTATCTCGGTTCAATTACAGACCGTGATTTATACATTAGCTGCGCTAATATTGAGATAGAAGCTGAACATTTCGTATTTACATGCAGCATAATATTAGCTGATAAAACTTATCGGTCTTTATCAGTTTCTCGCCATATTTCCTGCATCTCATTTGTGTCTCTGGGTTAATAAACTTGGCAAAAATTGAACCGATTTTTTGGTTTAGTAGCTACTAAGTAGCTTGGCATTTTTAAAACAGCACAGAAATTGTTTTCTGGTTAAGTTGACGCTGCTTCCAATTCCATGTGCTTTACTCACACGAAAGTATGATATCAATGGCAGCTTGTCCGTGACCATTCCAATGAGGACTGATAACCGAAGCAATGAGCGCTCTGAATGTGAAGTAGTAAAAACGCCATACCTTGGCGTAAACAAACACAAACTACTTAGATTTGATTCAAATCACTTTAAAAGTTATCGGCCAATACGAGCACATGATCTCGATCGATCCAATCTTTTGTACCTTTCGTGATGTCACGTTCATTGTGCTAACAATAATTGTCCATTTAGCCCGTAATCAATGAATATTTACTCAAAACCCTCAATTAGCACTGTTTTTGTGGTTTGACTCCGAATCAGCGAAAAACTTTTAATCAGTAGCACAATTAAAGCTTGATTACGTTTAATAAACCCAGAGATTGTAAGCGCTTCGACGCACAGATACCGAAAAACATAGAAAGAGAATAATTACTACGAATGTTATGTACAAATAAATAATACAGACTGTTTTTTTTTATTGTTATCAGTTCAATTTGAATAAGAATTATGAGATTTCTCAGCGATGGCCAGTTTTTAGCATTTACAGAGACAGCGACTGTTCGTTCGGTTTCTGTCGAGACGTGAAGTCACTTGTTTGCATCGCTCGAATATTTATTTAAAATGTTATCGCTGCTGTTTTATTGAATTTAATTAATTCAAATGATAGGACCGACGACCTACGGTGTTTGGTAGCTAAGCCTGGCTACTTCGTTCTTGATTGCAGCGATCGTGCGTGATGTGGTCTCACAGATCGCCAAATAATTCGCCCAGAAAAGAAGCTAATAACAAATTGGAATTGGAGCGAGCATAGTCGAGGTTACACAGCATTTATTTTAAATTCTTCAGGAGCCACACCATCCATTTCAACCAGTAATTGATGATTTTGGAAGAAAAACTCTCCATCAAAAAAATGATGGACGCAAGAACACCAAACTCAATTAAATGCCTTTAAAATATCCAGGACTACAAACTGTATTTGGTCTAGAGAATTCTGTCAGTCAAGACGGTTAACAGATCAACTGTTTGTTATTCTCGTAATATTTTACCAGATGGTTAGCCGTTGCCAATGAGTCGGAAATTACATCTTCGCGGTGTGAAGCGAAAAAGAGTTTCGGGGAAGTTTACCACTGGAAGCGGTAGTCAGAATGGCGTTAGCAATCCCATCAAAATAGGATGCTCTCTCCTTTCCGGGTTTTTTCAGATGTGAAGCAGGCGGCATATAAATTTAGCTGTATGACACTATATTAATTTCAATCTTCATGGTGGTAACAAAGCTCTATAATATAATATTGTTATGGACGACGCGGCAACCAACGATCTTTGCCATTGAAGTAGCTACTCTACATAAAAGGGCCACTTGTAAAGGATTTAAACCTGAGCAATTGAGTTCTGCTGACATTCTAATCAGTTTCACAAATACCAGAGCTGCCAGACAGTAGTTGATTTGCTATAGGCAACTTTGCTGTTCTGGTAGATCGTATCGCAGCCAATAGTACTTAAAAATTATTATCATTAACACCTTCTAGTACACTGTCATTCCCGGCTCGATTCCTGATCTTCCTTTCTATTCCTAAAAACTGATTTAGTTCGGTATCCCCTTTCTTCTCCACAATTTCCTCCAACTTCCAACTCTACTTCGCACCAATAACATGGAAAAATATTCGATAGAACGAAACCACGGCCAAATGGGCTCAGTTTGTTCTTGAAAATTAGCCAAAAACAGCTATCAGCTGTAGTGCTATGGTGCAGTGGGATCACAACGGACCCATCTAGCGGTCTATGTGCTAGCTATCTCTGCCAATAGCTACCCACCTTACCTAACCTAACCTAACCTACTCTACAACGACGCAACATGATCTGACGCATATGTTCTCGCATGAACGAAACCTCCGTTCAGCCCACTTTAGGCGCATCAATGATGCCTCTATATTTACAATATACAAATAAATATTCATGGTGCTAATCAATCAATCCATCATAATTCGATGGCTATCAAATAAAAATGTGTGCAGTTTATTTAGCTACCTAGGCTGTATGGCGCTCCGAAAACGATTTTCGACGCCTGTATGCTAATTTATATAATGAAAATAAATTAAACGCTTGGAATTTTTCTTTGGTGAAATCAAGTCTATAGCTCTATCTGTTGAATTAATAAATTAGCATGTTCTGCTGGAGTGGAACGGGTTATGAGTCGGAAGTTGAAGCCAAATTATTATCGCTAGTTTCTTGCCGGCGCCATAAATATAGTAAGAATTTGATAAGCTTTTGTCAGTTCTTGGCTAAGGTTTGTTAAGTCCAGAAAAATTGGAAAAGTTCTTGTTTTGCGCTCACTCCACAACACCATCGATTCGCAAACCACAAAAGTTATTTTCCAAATACTTGTTTGATTATTTAGATAGAAAATTTGGATAATTTGCAAACTCTGTTCAAGTGTGTATTGGTCCATGATGAAATGTATACTAATGAAGTTTATAAATGTCAAGAGAATGAAAAAGAATATGGCATCGTTCGCCGTCCCTTTTGGGAAAAAAGTTGGAGCGCACCTATTGAAAAACCCTTTATATATACGTGAGGTACTGTTAACAGTAAAAATGATTAGAATGTGGCAAAAATCGCAGTGCTGTTCACTGGTTCTCGGCACAGGGCAACAGTAATTTATGTAAGTTATTTATGCCAAAACAATCGGAGAAAAGAATGTCCGATGATTCGAAATTAAGCAGATATCAGACCCGAATCCTAGACATTGACATTGTTACATGAGGAAGCATCGCCATAGGATTGGTCTCTCTGAGACCAAAATATGTAGAATTTGCGATGCCAAAGACATCCTCTGTGAATGTGAGGGACTTATTCACAAAAGACATCGGAACATTGGGAAAGGGATTCATGGAACGATCGGAATTGCTGAAAATGCCTCTTCGAAAAATTCTAAGCTTCATTAAAAGCGCAGGGATCGAAGAGTAATTATAGATTATCCTGGTAGACGTCACAATAGGACCAGTTGAGCATTCAGTGACAGAGGTAACCAACATTAATGGCACGGAACAGCGTAGAATTGGTTGGAGAACGTGTTCTGGAACAGGTGTTGTGGGAAATTGGTTATAAATTTCCACAAAATCATAACTATTAGTTATGATTTAAAATACTATCCGTCGCTAGCCACAACCTTTTTCCATCTTTCTGGCAGCATATGAACTCCGCGTCGAAAAAACTCCCCGTCATTTAAGGCCTTGAGTCTTCCTTGAGTCGACCCGATTTTTGACATCTTCAAAAGAACGGAAGCGCTGCTTAGCGAAGCCATGCGCCATCGATCGGAATAGGTGGTTGTCGGAAGGGGCGATGTCTGGTGAATACAGCCCAGTGGGGTTTGACGTCCCATTTTAGTGTTTCCAGGTAGGTTTTCACAATTGAGCAACATGCGGCTGAGCGTTGTCGTCTAGCAAATAACTTTGTCGTGTCTCTGATCATATTGCGGCCGTTTTTCTAAAACAAAACATTGCATGAGCTTGGAACCATGGCTTTGCCGTCCATACTGATAAATGACCAGGATATACCCACGACTTTTGACGCTCCGAGTTATAGTTATGTATCCGCTTTCATCGCCAGTCAAAACTCGATGCAGAAGCCTTACTTGTTCTGCCGTTGGAGCAGCTGCTCGTACGTGGAAAAAAGCCGTTCGACGTCTCTTGGCATCAATTCGTATGGCACCCACATTGCTTGCTTTGCACCGTTCCCAGGGCTTTCAGACGAAGTACAATATGGCTTGTTGAATGACATCCAATGAATCCGCAAGACTTTGTTGTGTTTGGCATGATCTTCGCCCAATAATGCCTAAAATACTGTGTCGAAATTTTTAGGCCGGCCGGAACACTCCTTGTCTTCCACGTCAAAATCACCTATTTTGAAGCGACGAAACCATACGCGGTTCACTAATTTACGAATGGTCAAGTTGGAAATCTCCCCCTGGTGGGGAAAAAACTACCAGATATGCTAGACACATGTTCGCGTGTATTTTTACGATTTGGAGCTCGGTGAATTTTCGATTCTCTCTTAATTTCATTATGAAAGACATGATAAAGATTGATGGCGATCGGTTTGGTTGATAATAAGGTGCTCATTTCCGGTTCTTCATTTCGAAAATCATGGGCTCATTCTCGCACAACTAAGTCAGAAAATAAACAATTTTTCCATATGAATGGGAGATTTAAACTTCGAAATAAATTCTCAAATGTTTAATATTCTAGGAAAAAGAAATGTGAAATAATTATTAAATTATTTGAAAAGAGCGTAGACCGTTTTTTCAATACTTTTTTCTTTTATTTTAGTACTTTAAATTGATTTCTTTTTTGTTTTTGATATGTTATGATACATATGTCCTTCTTATTCAATTATAACAATACTTTAAGTTCACTTGAAGTAATATTTTGTAGTAGGACCCTCTTATTTGAGCTCAATCTCAATTTTGTCTGAAAATAACATGCAACTGCCACTTTCTGTGTAGCATATTTAGCTCCGAAATTTGCCACCAGAGCACATGGTATATTTGTCAATAGGAGGCTCACCATACGTTGCTGTAATTATTCGACATGCCACAGCCGCAGATTTCTTTGAATTAAAACAAAAAACGGAAAACTTCCCGCAAATGGCGCTTATTTGGCTCAAACTACATGTTTAAGGACTCATAAGTAACTGACGCCGATAAAATTTTACAAATGTAATGATGGGGATTTGTTGCAATATCTCATCTTGCCATATCTCGAGCTTGATCCGTCATTCTTGCCCAGTATTTGGCATTAGTGCCATCTGTAGGAAAACGATACGAACTTATTTCCACACCTAATCTATGTATAAATGAAAACTTATGAATAACAATTATTAATTATATTACGACGAATCATCCTCCTCTCTTGAAATTTCTATTTCTCTTTCGTCTATTCCGTCAATTTCTAAAGTACAGCATTTGTTGCAGACGATTTTATGGTGTCTTTTGCATTTCGGCGCTTCGCAAATGTCGCAGCTGTTGGTGGTCTTTACATCATAGTTTTGATCACAAAAAGTGCATCGTCTTGCTTTAGATTTGCTGGTACTTGTTTGAGGTCTTAGCGCGTCCACATCATAACTTAGCAATTTCATTGAAATGTTTACGCTTTTCTTTAGCGCCCATTGTTTTGATAAGCAATTCCGAATTTCGAGGATCGACCTGTTCCTTTGCCATTGATTCAAGAAATAATAAATAAAGAAAAAGAGCCCAACCTTTCAATAGGTACTAGGCTAATATTTGCATTTCACTGCCACCGGGCATAAAACGCTTTATACAAAAACAGTCACTTAATTTCGAAGTTTAAGTGACTTCACAGTGCTTTATACAGAAACGGAGTGTTGCCATCTCCGTTATATATAGCTCCATGTTATATACTATAATCTGAGACTGGGGTAGTTTTCTACCCCGGTGCACAGAGAGTGCTAGATTTTACTAAATGAACCAAAAACTATATTTTATTATATCTATTTTAAACTTCTTTTATAAGATTGGTATGCTAAAACTACCTCTCCAGGTATTCCTGGAAAATGAAAACTAAAATCTATTCCGCTTAAGTTTTATTACAGTTTAAATAGGCTTGGGGTAGTTTTGTACACCTCTAAACAGACGGAAGGTTAAGGGAACTTGTAAGAGTGGTAACTAATTAGTTACGATCTACGTAGACCGTCAAGTTCACTTGCACTCCTCCTCGGAAGTATTCCCATATTTTGGAAAGTCTAGCCTTATCATAGCTCCTTAAGACAGATTGGATCGATGTGTAATCATGTGTTCCAGTCACTTACCGGACGTGAAATATTTTCGAGAAGATTGGCTCATGCCCGATAGCGAATCAACAACTCGTCGATGTCCAAAAGAATCCATTGTAGAAACGTCTATCGGAGGACATATCAATGTCATGGCTTAGACTGAACGCGATCAAGATAAGAGGGAGAGCGTCTTTGCAGATCTTGCTGCAAAGTTTGAAGAAAACTCGAGCCTTGGTTTCATAAAGACCAAGACCTGGAATCGCAATGGCTGTGCAAACGAGAATGCCACACTAGATAATGTGAACAGTCTCGCACCAATTTGGGGAAAATCTTTTTACCGAACTTATGATGACGCGTTTATGAAGAACTAAAGAAGAAAACAATCTGGAATGAATAACTCAGACTCCGGTTTCAAACGGCGAGACTACAACGGATCTAAAGTCATGTTTCGTGATGAGCTGTAGCCCAGCACAGGAGCTCACCTCTGTCTACTGTACGACATTCTCAGCCTAGAAACCGTTCCGCTTTGGCTCCGGTGGAAGTGTATTAAAACTTTTCTGGTTTCAATAAGGAGAAGACAAGCCGCAGACGACCGATGATATCAACTTACAAACTCCGCAAAAACAGAGAAGATTGCACGACTTCAATGAGGGTACGGCTTATCGTACGTCTGATTCATTCTACTTTAGCCTACGCCTTCGGACTGTCCGTACAACAGGTAGGAGCCGTATAATGATAACAAGAATCATTTCGATATCACGACCAGAAGCCCGATTATTTTTCTTTTTCTTTTTTTTGCCAACAAAAGCGATTAATCCCGGGTTTGTGTGGGAATTCTCGTAACACTATAGCGACGTTAACAGAAGAGATGACGACGCGATTAAGCACCTGAACGGGAAACTCACGTGACGGCGGGTGAAAGACGGAAGTAACACGTTAACGAACCGTTCCATGACTGGGCCGTGCACCGTCGAGACAATATGAATTTTCGGTACTGCTGTGACGAGTCGAGACCGTCGCGATACTTTTTCTTTTGTCAGCGCCACAAACGAATTAAAATAAATGTCGCCGAGACAATGGCATCAGCTCGACTTGCTGGTATCAACTAGGAACTAATGGAACATTCGAAAGAAAGGCAGTTAATCGCGCTGATAAGGTAATAGCAGGTGACTAACATGTGCGTATTACGAAAAGAGGCACTAGTGTTATCGTAAGCGTTTGTGATATCGCTGAATCGGGGCGTATTATTGCCTTGAACAGTCGTGCAGGAATGCTGCGGTTCAGATCACTCGAAAACTACAAGCGGGATTGTGGCGACGGAAGAGGCACGTTACACGTCATACCCATCGCCAGATGTTGTTGAAGTTCCTGTGGACGCTACGTATCCGGAACTCTTACTAAACCGATTCTCGGAAAAAATGTCCTTACCTTTTTGAGAACCGCCTGATACGACGTGCTGTTACTTCCCGGTGCCGGAACCGGTTTACCACCTTTCAATGGAAATTTTTCCATAGTGAACTTTAGAAAACATCTAAAATGAGGATTTTCAGCGAAAATGAAGCCAAGTAAGTCACACAGAAACGAAGAAAATCGAATCGAACACAAAAGAAGAGCAGAAAATGAAACGAAAAGCAAATCAAACTACTTGACAAAAGTCGCCACGGAAGGCGAAAAAATTAATTAAGCCGCCCGTCACCGACTTAATTAAAAGAAACACAAAAACTACAAAACGAAGGGCCAAGGCGCCCGGCAATGTGAAAAAGAAAAAAAAAAACTTTAAAGTCGAATAGTCGACATTTTCAGTGCGGATGCGGAATAAGAAAACCAGAGAAAAAAATGGGAAAAAATTCTTGTTTTTTTTTCTTAGGCTTTTGACAGATTCGAAACGACACAGCAGCGGGGCGAGCGGTCGCCCGAGTGCAAGTTAAGCGTTTAATTTGCTGACCGTGGCCAAATTTTAGCTTGAAATTTCATTAAATTTACACATACACTGGGTCGGGCTACCGAATTTCGATGCGTTTCCGTTGCACTTTTAAGCGATAAGTCGACAATCTTTTAATTTTATTCGAGAGAAAGAACTTTCACATCACACAGCACTTCGTTTCGTTTGACAGCTCACTGCCTCGTCGGTACGCACGCACACAACCGAATCGTTTCACGTTTCGTTTTCCTATAAAAGCTACGTTTTTATAGCAACGAAGATGGCCGACATGGTTTGAGTTTGTGATGTATGGAATTTGAAATGGTTGGGAATTTTTGGAATTAGAACGGAAGTGTAAATGAACGTTTCATGCATCCTACATGTCGTTTTTCGCTATGAAATTAAGTTACTTGTGATTTTCATGTCTTAATCTGCCGAGAGCGATAACGAAGAGCTTAGTATAGAATTAGATGACTGTGGCCAGATTTAGATCATAAAGTATTAACTCTTACGATTAATAATTCCAGAGTCAAGACTTACAAAAATGATAAAAACAGAGGTTCAATTTCTCGACAGAAAGATCTTAATGAAAGAAGCAAAAGCAAAAATAAGAGATCTAGAAATTCAAACAGTTTAATCTTTAATTTATGTAATAAAATCCGCCAAATCAGTAGCGGCATCATCTAAAATGAAGCGATCAAAAAATAATACTTGGATTTCATATGGAATATTAAAGCAAATTGATAATAATAAAAAAAAATCTGACAACAGTCTGGGCACAACTTTATTATTTTTCCGGTAGAAGTTCGGAACTCGTTCAATTCTGATGCTGTTATGACACTGGCTATTTAGTGGCTATTTCTTAAGTGCAATAAAAGTGCAAGAAAGGCCCGATCGTGCGACAAGGCGAACAACATTAAAAGAAAGAGATAACACTCTTTCCGACGCTAGCGGCATCTAGTAATCAACATTAACAACTGAATTGTTAAGAAAAATACCGATTTTAGCGCGTTTTATAACATAACATGGCACTTTCTACAAGGTTACAGGTCAACTGAGTTGCACCGCCGAAATTTTCGGGGCAAGAAATGCGAGTTTTCAGGGCAATTGTAACCACGGACTCAGACCCCTTTTTCTAGCAGGTCAACTTTTTTTTTTCCACAATAGAACGGTGGAACTGCTAGAAAAAAATTGAGGGCAGAAAAGAAATCACTATATGTGACTGAAAACCTAACGAAAAGTTCGGGAAGCGGTTAGAAGAGAGTCGTGTTAGAATACTTACGCCACTGCCACAAATGAAATTTGAATTACATAATTAGATCATATTCCGGGATGCGGTCTTGCAAGCTCGTGGAAGTGAAAAGATATTCGATATCTGATCAGACCTAAGAGATATGACAGAATTCAGGAAAAAATATACAACCACTTCATCCCCTCTTAGGGATCGAATTTCAAAAAATCTTGAAAACACTTTCTAAGTATTCATATGAAGAATCCGTAGAATAAAAATGAATTCAGTATTTCGGAAGACCTAGTAGATATGACGAAAATCGTGAAAATATATATGCATTCCATTTTGGCTGATCATTTCCCCTCCTTCCGAACGCCAATGGATATTCAAATTTTTTTTCATCAGAATTCCTTCTCTAGTTGATTTGTATATACACACCGAGTTTCAACTTTCTAGCATAGCCATTCACCCCGAAAACATCCTCACCCTCGTACCATACTACCCCTATGCAAATTTATATTTTTTCCAACATTCTACTACTATAGCTCTATCTAAACACTAAGTCTCAGCTTTATGTCGTTTTAGGTTCTTGAGATATAAGAATCAGACCCTTTTCCTTCCCACCCTCACCCACTCTCACCCTCTTCACCCACACCAACAAAATTTTTGTTTCTGCTAGGAGTCTATTAGCCCGACGGTTGTAAATATTTTAAGAATTTATCTTACACTGTTCTATCTCAAGAACATGTGAATGTGACGTGAATTTTTAGAAAAAATCTTATCGCCTCCACTTTCATGACCCCTTATGGTGCATTTACACTCAGCGTTTGCGACGAGCCTCTATCCCCACCAAAAAAATCAATCAATGAAATAGTTCGTGCAGTCGCAAGAGTCTTACATTGAGAACCGGTTTGCAATGGCCTGATGGGGGTAGCTTCTCGCCTCGAGGCGAGCCTCATGGGTGAGTGTAAGCGCACCATTAAAAAACTTTACATTCAGCAGACTCCATTTATCAACCTTTACTCAAAACCAAATTTTATTTTTCTAATGCAATTGGTTCGTGAGATATCGTAACCAAAATATTTTCACCACCACCCCCGTACGTCTCTGCCCCAGCTCAAAAATTTGAGTTCGATCTATTCTCCTAGTATAACTACAGATACTCATTAAGTTTCAATTTTGTGGCATTAACTGTTTAGGAGATATGGATTTTAGAATGTATCCATCTCAGCTTTTTTGCAACAAATGAGTCCACTATCAACGTTCTAAACAAATTCCAAATTTCAGCCTCCTAGCACTAGCGGTTGCTGAGATCTAGAAACCAAAATTTTCGGTCTAAAACGCTTGTCCCACTTCGCCCCTAACACTCGTACTCTTCAAAAAAAGATCACTTCAAAGGAACTACCCAATCTATTCATCAAAAAAAAATATAATATTTAATAATATAGATATTATAATATATTATTAATATACAAATTTTAAATTTAATAGCTTAAAGGGTTTTGGAGCTACGAGCCTTCAAACGATTTTGCATACACCGGTAGACGTACGGTGTACGGCGTAAGGCGCTCGGCGTACGGCGGACAGGCGGACTGAAATTTTTTATTGCTTTTTTCACTAGTCATGAAACGTGTAAAAAAAATTGATCAGGGTAGGAATTTTTTTTTAAAAAAGTCGATAACAATACTTTTAATTACTCTGCACCTCTAAGCACTGTCATAAATAACCATCTCAACTGTGGTACAGTGCTGTTTCCAAACAAGTGGGACCCTTCATAAAGGAAGTTTAATCAAAGATACTAATAACTATCGACCAATATAGCTTTAACTACCGCAGTAAGCTAAATATTCAAAAAATTTTGGTTTTGATAATCAGCAAGATTTCAGGAAGGCAGCAATTAGATACAATGAATTTTATGTCGCTGCGATTTCTGTGGACCATATATTGTTGCTCGAACAATTGAAGGAAATTGGAATTAGGGGAAAGGAAAATGACTTAATAAAAAACTTTTCAGTTGATCGACAGTACATTACTAAAAGCTTCGACGAACTAAGCTCTTCTAAGACAGAGTCCCTCAAGGTTCGATTTTCGGACCCACTTTATAATCTGCTATATATACACAACCTGCATACTGCAGAAATGATCCTGTGAAATGTCGTCTTTTGCTAGAAACTTCAAACTTGGTGTGAATATAGAGATGTACTGGGCAAATAGCTTAGTTAAGAAGAGATTTCATATATTAATTGGCGTGCGGAAGGGACATTAGCAGACAACTTATAGGGGTCCTAAAGAATCACTGTCCTTTTGGGAGATATGGAGATAGACTGGAAATACGCATAGCCGATCTGTTTCGCTGTGGATGATGAGAGTGATGAGAATGTTGATCCGACACTGGAGCATATAGTGGGTTAAAGTGAAAGTCTGCCAGGTAGGTACCAGATATCGGTACTTGGTGAAATTCTCCTTGACCGATCTATCAGAACTAGCGATAATTCCTTTATGGAGAACTACTCTCTCTTCATAAAGAAGGGAAATATTTGTAATCAGTAGTCTAGAGCCCGGTTTATACGAGGGGACCACAATGGATCCGCAGTGATCAGTCAGTCCACCCTTCTCAACCTAATCTAACCTATAGGTTGTCTGAAATATGGAAATAATTTTACTTCGACGAGTTCTACAGATTATGGATGGTGGAGGAAAACCCGATTCACTGTAGCCTCAATTGGCATAATATGATTGCTTGAAATTTCATCAAATTTGACATATACTACCCCTAAAAAGAAAAAAGGATTGTAAACGTTTCTACGAATTCCGTCATATCTCTTAGCTCTGGTAAGCTATCGAATTGGTTCCTACTTCCACCGAATTTTTATATAGTCGCCTACAAATCAACTTTAGGATTTTTTGATATTCGATCCCGACGCGAAAACAAGGTAGTTATAAAGGTTTTCACAATTTCCATCATATGCTCTCTAAAGAGCGTTGTAGGGCCTTATGAACTGAAAATTGTTAAATGGGACACTTGTATGAGTTGGTATCGAAAGTTTTCAACCATATGTGTTGTTTTTGACTATACCTAGGATTATATCCTTTCAGGTGTCTTTGGATTCGGGCATTCTTCAAAAACATCAATTAATGTTAAAGTGGATGTAATGTGATTTAACGGAGTTTACGTAAGTAGGTAAATTTATTAGTCTGCAACCTACAATCGGCGAGACAACATAGAGTGCCTTCTACACCCAAGGAAAAAACCCCGATAGACGTCCTGCCGGTTCCAGATATCAATTACACGCGACATTCAATAAGGATGTGCGTTTCATGACAATCGCGAATTACATACATTTCGCTTATATGCATTATTTGTCTTTGCCAGGTAAACATAATGCTGATGTTCGTCCTCTTTTTCTCTCTCTCTGATTTTTTTTATAGGACACGCTGCAGGGTGTAATTGTAAGGATGGAGGCGGTTTTATTACGTACAAATTGTACATCGGTAAACTATGCAAAGATTCAATCGGATTTATATTAATTTTGTGATGAGATCTGGATGTGACAGAGATGTGGTTAGCGATTTTCTATAAAATGCGAGTCCTGCGACTTGGACCCTCAGTCAATCTTCGAACGCTTAAGAGTTCGTATAAAGTTTGAAAAAATAAAATAAAATACAAAGAAATGAACAAGTTGGCAATCGTTTGTGTTATAGTGTTGTTCTGGATCGGAGCTACTTCTGCAATTCCTAGTCCCGACGAGGAGCGATATCTGGACAAAGAGGTAATTTTTTCTTTTAATCTTAATTATTCTTAAGATCAAGAAACGTGATGTGGTGATATTTCGATTTAGTATACTCGCGAATTGATGGGCTGGCTTGCAACATTAAATCCTGGTATGAATAATCCTTGCCGCTTCTATACCGGATCGAATTTTCTGGGTGCAATGCCGAAACGGAACTCTGAACTGATCAATTCGCTTTTGAGTTTACCGAAAACTATGAATGATGCCGGCAAGTGAACGACTCAACTTTCATCACTATTCGAACCCATGACAGACCACGGAATTATGTAAAACGTTAAGACCCAAATGTAAAATAGTTTATAAAATTCTTTAACAATGTGTTATAATAATAAAAACAAAGTTTAAAACAAATAAAATTTAATGTATATTCAGCTGCAATTATAATTTTTTTCTACTCTAGATGAAATGATTATAAGTTTAATCCAGCCCAAAAGTTTTTGACCCGCAAAGAACCAAGCCTCGGACGAAAAAAAGTTATATAGTTACCTACTATTTTTTGCTGTGGCCAAAAACCTTAAATCCGCTAGACGTCCGTACGTCCGTCCATCCGTCCGTACGTCCGTCTGTCTGTCCGTTAGCACGATAACACAAAAACCTAGGATGTTGAAATTTTGAATCAGGGTGTTTGGTTGAATTTGTAAGGCCAAGTTCGTTAACAGGCACAATCGTCCTACTCCTTCAGGAAGATGTCTTAGTTTTCCTCTGACGGATTAACTTATTTATTCGTAGAAACAATTTACTTGTTACTTGTGTTTACTAGTCCGAAACTTTACATTTTCACATTTCAGGACTAGTTAGACTAAAAAAAAAAATAAAAATTTGAAAGTGATTGTCTGTCTGTTCGCCGTACGCAAATGACTTCGGAGGATCGTAGCCCACAAAATCTTTGAGTTACTATGTTATTTTACTTCATTATTTTTGAAATTTTGTATTTTCACGTTTTAGGACTAATAGACCTAAAAAATAAAAAAAATGTCCGTTTGAAGGTGCGTAGCTCGCAAGCCCCTTGAGATATTAAGTTGACATTTTTATGATAGGTAGAATGGGTGAACCCCTAAGAGTGTTATCTTTTTGAGTAGTGGGGTGTACGAGGGAGGAGAGGGAGGCCTTTTAGATGAACAATGTTAGTTTCTAGATCTCAACAACCAAGGAGGCCGAAAGTTGGAGCTTATGTAGTACCATGATATTGGACCCATTTGAAAAATAATAGTCGATAGGGGTTGAAGAGTGTGCGAGTGGGGGAAAACAATGCGTCCAAAACTCTTGAAACCTGGAATTGAAACATTCTAAAATCCATATCTCCTTAACGATTGATATCAGATGGCTGAAATTTTGTAGTTGTCTCACGGGATACTAGGAGATTAGAAAAGGGTTAACATTTTTAAGGGGAAGAGGTTGTGGTGAGTTGTGGGGCGGGGGTGAATAGCTTTGAATTGCAATATCTTTCAACACAATTGTGCCAGGAAGATAAAATTTGGTTCCAGTATAGGGGAAAGTGCTGTACCTTGGACCAAATGTACCTCGGTCCAAACGTCAATTCCAACTAATCTTAAGCTGCTGGAAAAAAAGTTTCTTCAATGAAAGATTGCCAGGCTTTAGTTTCAGTTCATTAAAGTGAGCCTAGAAGATAAATTAATTCAGATAAAACAAAAGAACTGATTTTTGGACATAAAAGTATTTATTTGTTAGTTCAGTTATTTTTTTTTTTTCTAAGTCGAGTATAATTATTTCTACTATAAAGCAGTTTTAACTGGTAAGACAACTAATTCATCGTGGTCTTGACCGTAAATTTGATCCTTCCTTACCATTAGAAATAATTAAAAAAAAATATGTTTGTAGTAATGGGTGATGGGATGTACCTTGGACCGTTTTTTTGGTTGTACCTTGGACTATGTAAGCTACATACATTAAAAAAAATTGTAGCCAAAAGGGACTTTCTTGCTGAAATTACATCCTCAGAGGTAGTAGGGGGATTTTGAAGCAGACAGCAGCGAATCCTCTTTTACACTACTGTTTATTTCAGCTAGACAAACCATTTTCTAAAGTTCCTTATTCTTATTATGAATTTTTCTTGTTTTTTTTTTAATTTATAACTTTACTAGATTTTTTTTTTTTCAAAGAAAAACATAAATTAAATTAAATAAAAGAATGTTATAATATTACTTAGGATTTCGACTTTAAAATTGAATTATTTTTTATAAGGTCCAAGGTACAAATAGCAGCGGACCGAGGTACAACCTATAGTTGTACCTTGGTCCGTTTGAGGTTCACTCCAAAAACCGTTTCCGGATCCACCAAATTTAGTCACAGCAGTTCCAGCTATTATTAATTTTGTGGTTAAACAAATAAGCTTTCATATGTACTATTTCCTAATTTACATTTGCTATTGGTCTAATAGATTTAATGGTTAATGTAAAATTTGGACCGAAGTACAGCACCTTCCCCTACCTATAGTATTATCATTGGAGTCTACTGAATGTAAAATTTTTGAAGGTGAGCCAAAGCGCGGATGGTGGGGTAGCCATTTTCAAAAATAAAAAATTAAAATTCATTTTTTTATTGGTTGAAGTCGAAAAACTGTTTAATGCTGATATGCGGTGTGGGTGGTTATGGAACTGATAGCCTAAGACAACCTAAGAAATAACCAGGATGCTATTTGGAACGTTATTTTTTAGGTTATCAATCGCATAGTAAACTACACCTGGTATGTTCCAAGAATAACATTTTCTATCAACGAACCAGGGTATGGAGGTTATTTTTCTAACTCAGGGACGGTCTACGCTAGAAAGTTGAACATTTGATGTAAAGAATCGTGCCATTGTTATGATAAATGAATTATTAAATTTCTTTAAGGTCAGTATTTCTGTATTAAATTTAGTTTTATTCAATTTCTGATGAAATTTAAGAATTTGCTGGTTCGGGGGTGTTTGCGAAATACAAACAAAAATCCAGCTAGTGAGTCTTCGATAAGCGTTGGTTTGAAACTTTGCTGAAGCTTTAACGCTTTCAATGAATTATTGGGGTGAAATTTGTAAAAAATGACATTAGTAGAGAAATGGCAATTTAATTTATTTTTTTATACATAAAATATAAAGATATCATGCACTGTCCAAACATAGCATCGTACACAGCTTGCGTGGTTCATAAACTGGATATAATTTCATTGTAAATTCCTACTTCATCAAGTTCAACATAGAGGAACGAATCTTTTTTTCACCCATGGCATACACTTACCTATGGTCGTTCAACAGTATTACTTCAACCATTGTACATATTTATATCTTATAGTAATATCACGAATAACTTCATTTCAGCTCAAAAGATGGCGTTGTATGTTCCGATTTGCGAGCTTTGTGCTGTTACTTTTCACACATCATGCGTTCCTCGTTTCGTTTTTATTTTCAACGTTCATTGCGTGGTATAGAGCGAAGAAAAGAGTAAGCTATGCAATACTTCAACTAAAAACTTATTTAATACATGAACCAGTTACGAAGCACAATAGAATTAAATCGCAAAAAAATTCATAGAACTCTAGAGCTTACTTGACAGACAGAGCAGATGGTTGGAGTTTTCACTTCACTTTTAAACTTGAAAGCTTTTTATGGGTTCAATTTGTATTATTAATGTTCGTTTCAGTTGTATTTTATTTAGTCTGATAGTAAAAAGTATCAATTTGTTAAATTGTCGACCCTTAAAATTTAGGAATACTCTGAGTACATGATTAACCGTAGAAATGGCCACAGCCGTTTAATCTTATAATCCATATGAAAAACGAAATTGTATTTGTATTTGTATTTGAAATTGTTGATTATAAAATAGTGGAGAAAAAATCCCTTTTCTGTTTTTTATTGGAAATATAGTAGATTTGTAGATATTGAGACGACTAATGTAATTTCAACTTCGGAGAATCAATTAATCGCGCTCGTTTAAAAACTCGATTTGAAAGTTTTTTATACCTAAACATTATTAAACCCACAAGTTGTTTAGAAGGGATCGAATATTCCTGAATATCTTTTAAGACAAATGATATATTGAGTTGGTTTTTAATTCTGAAGAATACTTACATACATAAGTTGCGTGCATAGATTTTTTGATACTAAACCTAAAACGCGTAAAGACGTTCTATTATGATTTCACGAATTTCGCAATATCTCTTGACCGCGTACATACCGAGTTTCTTATTTAGTCAAATGTCTAAGTTTCTTTTTATTATTTTTACTTTATTACTTTTTAATAATAAAATGTTTTGATCGACCAGAAATTTAAAAAAAAATTTACTATCCTGAAATTTTATATTTTCACGTTTTAAAACTATACTAAACCCGAAGAAGCAAAAAAATAACTGTGAACTTTGTATTCTCAGCATGTAAGCAAAGATGCTCGTGAGTTCGTGTATTATCTAGATTTGGCTGTCGACTGAACTTTTCACTTACCACAATATATCTAAAAACTGTTTTATTTTATCACATTTTAAAATTTTCCCGAATTTCGGGCTAATCTTTAAATTTTTTACAACTCCCAAACTATTCCTGTTTAATTCCAGGTTCTAAAAAAATTTTCTGAATTTTTCAGGTTTGTGGTCACCGTGCTCCAAGCGAGTCTTCACTCTCAGAAATGATACTCTTTCGACAGTTATTTCAAATTTTCGCTGTACTTTACCACTCTTAACCGCGATATCTAGAGGCTAGAATAAATTTTGGATCCAACGCAGATAAAAAAGCTTTTGATTTGAAGGAAATGAAGCTTAAGTTCGTTCAAATCAAAAGCTTTCATGGATGGAACTTAGATACGAGTCGAGTCTTGACTTCCAATGGAATTGAAAATACTTAGTTCAGCAGCGCACCAAGCGACACGTTTTGCTTCGCAACAATTTTATTTAAATTTTAAATAACGTTGCAGTTACGACAGTTGAATAGAGCGTCAAAACTACTAGGATTTGTGGTACTAAAACGGTAGGTACACTATTTGCCCAGAAATATGATTTTAGATCACTTGCTGAAAAAGGTCGATAGGTAAATCACACTGTGACGTAAAATACCTTGCTCCAGTTGAAAAAGCAAATAAATTTATCGACTTTATGCATTTTTCTTCGTCATTGAACGTCGTTTACCTCGTCTTGTACTTGAGCTCAAGAGCACGATTTTGCAATCGTCTAAAAATATAGAAAGTCGAGCAGTTTCGGAGCAATGAATTTCTAAAGTGCTTCAAACGTAAGCAGTTTTTAGGGTCTCCTTCGGAGCTGGGTCATTTAAATTCAAAAGAAGTAGAACTTCAAGCCTTCTACCCCGTATTCCTTGCAACAGTCCCTCCAGCTTGAGTTGTCCTACAAAATCGTATACCGTATGCTTTTGGCAATGGACTAGAAATGGAACTGCAAATGCAGTAGATATGATCAAATTCAACCCGGTGTGAAGCTTTCTTTTGGGGGATGGCGATACCAGGTGATAAGTCTGAGCACCGAGCACCCTCTTCTACATGCGCATGAAGTTACGCGGGTTGCACTTCCTTGTATGAAGCTTCCTTGTCGAAAGCCGGTAGCTACATGGACTTCGGCTGGATTAGTTTCTCTGAACTGAACGCCGGAATCTTGAAATGGCTGTGGTTGGGTGGGTGGAATCGGAGCAGGTTTTAGCTTTTGACGTTAAAAATACGGCCATGCTCTCTTTTAATGAGCTGTGTGAAGTGGGTAGTCCGCTCGCCACCCCTAAATACTCTCTGCGCCAGGAAACTGTGTCAAAGCTTCGCTAACGATAGCTACGACTATAGAACGTACGTAGAGGCATTGTCTTTGATGGTCGAGTTCTTAGTGGTAGGTCTATAGGTCGTCAAAGGCACGCTACTTTGTTATGTGATTCGGTGTGTCCTTGCGGTATCGTCCTTAACGATTTTGAGAAACCTTAAAAACAGCCGGAAAATCAGTGACAGTGTTTAGTGTCCAGCGAATAGGTTCGCGGCACAAATAGTGACTCCAGCCAATCGAAAAGGCTGTTACAATTAGCGATAATGCAAGCATAGGTGTTGCGAAAGAACCTCATCTAGTCCAGGATCTTACTTGTGTCGCGAATAGTCGCCACCAAGAGTAGACTTTACTAGGTTGTTTTTATCAACAACAAAAAAAATTTAACTGTGAAAAAGTGAAACTCGATAGTGTGGTCCAGTGGAAACTGCGGAAAAAGGACCATGTTTCCCCATGCCACGTGCATGTGCACCGGCAATGCAGGTCGCCGAAGCGTCTCCTCATCCAGTGGGAATGGAAGCGGTGGTCAGGGAACTGGAACCCGAGACCGGAGAATGCAGTCCTTGTGGGTGATTTGTTCTCCGACAGAATCCGTTGACAACAGCGACATGGCAGGACATGGACCAGAAAATAAGGTCAGTTCAGTTCTTGTTCAAATAAACAACAAAACAAAAAAAAAACACTAACAACAACAAAGCTTCCACTCGTTTCCGGCATTTTTGTTATTGTCGTTTTCCAGGTATTGACTTTTTCGCGTCCTTTTTTTCTGGGTATGCGGAGGCTTGCTTGTCTCACCCTCTATTTTCGCACACTATCTCGATTCCTTTTGCTCACTCTCTGTCTCTCTCTTGGTCTGAACTTTTTTGCCGTCTTTAGATGCTTCTATAAAAGTGAGATGTAGACAAATTGGATAATGAGTTTATATCGGGTATCCGAGGTGTAAGGCCTGATGTTGCCATATAAAAAAAAATAAACAGAATGATGCACAACATTTAGAGCTAGAGAAAGAAAGAACAAGAGAGAAAGAGTGGCAGTTAGAGATATTTGAACTAGATGTTTGACGATGCCATTGACTTGATTGCTTTTGGAATTCCTGAAGTAAGTCCTTAACGTGACAAGTAAATTTAGAAAGAAGCTGTCAATGGCAGACATAAGGGAGACATCAGTAAGTGTCAACATCGTTTGACGGGCACGTGACAATATACGCAGGTGCATTATAAGCAAATACGTCGACATGTCGTCGATATCGACACACTGTTGTCATATTTAAAATTTGAAAGTACGTGGGACTAGTGACGTAGCCACAACGATTCAACGCTTCCGCCTATTGGCTAATGGTGAAGTCGGAAATCGCCACCTCGTGGAAATAAAAACAACTCTCCAAGACAGACGTCAGCTGACTGTTGTATGGTGTTTCGTGTGTAATTTTATGATTGGGAGCTTGCTATGTTTTCGGTTCATTCTAAATTTCATTATGCAAAACGTAATAAAAATTGCTGGTGCGGTTGATAATAAAGTATTCATTTCTGGTTCTGTATTCCGAAAATATTATGCAAATGTGTATCTTAAGAGATTTTTTAATGTTTGTCCGTTGAACTCGTTCCATTTCTTGCTTTTTCAATAGCTCGACAGTAAAATGCAAAATCCAGGATGCACTGTTCAATACTTCTTGGACCCTACGACTGGGATAAACGAAACGTTAGTAAAACCAGAGTATTGAATTCGAACCAATTTCATTGCTAATACTTGGAGCTGGCTGTTTCTTTATCTCGCAAATTTGCCAAATATACACAAATATCGAACGTTTTCAGAGGACCAAATGTACATTCACAAACAAAGTCAATTTAATGAATTTAATTTTTTCATTAAAAAACCTCGTTTACACATCACCAAACCAATTTCCCGATGAATGTACATATTTGGTCCACCGGAAGCAGTCCTTTTGAACAAACAGCGGATTCACCTGCGAAGAAAACATTCACTATTGATTCATTTTCGAATCGACTATGCGACGTTTCGGATTATCGAACGAATTTCTTGAGAGTATCGTAGCAGCATTTGATTGGTAACCAGATTTTCTGTGTTATACTCCGATATTTAAATTCTGTAGTGAGTGCGACAAATATACGAGTAAAGACCTAGTTAAGCAAAAAATAGGCAATTTGTTCCACTTGTGCGCCCTCATTAGACCACACTTCTTCCGACTCTATCGAATATAAACCAGTGAACGAAAGGTTCTTATCGAATTTGTAAGCAGGTTAATTTGCCTATTAGAGCTATTAGCCACGACTATACCTTACTTTCGTTAACAATCGATTTTAGAGCTTATAAATGCCGACTACTAATCGACATAGCGCCAATGAACATTTCTTTAAATCGAGCAAATTATGCGATTAAAGTCGCTTTTATGCCTTGTTTAATCCGACAAATGTGCGTGCAAAATTAGATATTGCAGAGGAAATGAACCGAACATGAATTATGACCACACCACCCTGTGGGTACGCTATAATTGTGAGCTAAATGAAGTTAGGTTACGTCAAGGAGGTCGGTCATAGTCGAGCTAATGTCGAGCTATAATTCTGTTTAGATGCCAGCATAAGAAATAGAAGGTGCGAATTGCATGGATTTTTATGAAACTAGAACACCAGCTATACTAGTTATAGTTGCTGGGCTCTAAATTGCCAAAACAGATTTCAATGAACCTTGAATTCGAACAACATTTTCGGCCTTTGTAAGTTCCTTAAGGATGGAGGTCATTTAGCCCAAAGGTTGCTCAAAATTCATTGAAGTTCTTAGTAGCTACAAAGTTAGTTCTTGTTTGTTCTTGGGATTGAAGAGGTCCATCTGAGGGGACGTCACAATAGGCCAACTGTGGCTTCAGTGACAGAGGTTAGCCATACCAATAACCAACCCCTTTTGCCAACCATCTATCTATCTGGTTCTTGTTATATTTATTTCTCCCTTTGAGCGTTGGACGGGGTTCTGCCAGCGCAAAACCCCTCCTCTCAGGCTGCGTAACTATTGTAAAAAAAATTCATCAATATAACTTTTAAAATCATGCGAAACGTACTCGTGGCTTGATAACATTAAAAGATATTGCTAATGGTTTTTAAAGGATTTTGTCTAAGCATCAAAGGCTCCACAGTTACATCAGTTAATTTACTTTGCTAAAAGTCTTTTCAACGTTTTAACAATACAAAAACCAAAAAAATTAGAAAGCGAAACGAACTTTACCAAGATAACATTAGCTGAATCTTTTCAAAGTATTTCACTGACTTTTTACCCACCATTGAAAAGAAAGTCTAAACGAGGAAAAAGGGTTTTCTTTTCACCCATCGAATTGCTATGTAATTTCAATGCAGCAGGAGCTGATTGATAACAAAGTCCCGAGGTAATTAGACGAGTGCTGATGTTCGATTGTCAGCATTTTCAATCAGCTCTTGAAAGCGATTTTCTGCCGTGGCTGTGATAATCTCGATTAGGAAAAAGGTCCTTAATGAAATGCAACTACATTTTCTTAATAGACGAACGGAATCTCAATCTCTTAATTAATTTTCATTCCGCATTCTAGAGTCGTTTTTATTGTAAGTGAGAACTTGAGAAGGTAGACTGAACTTTTGCATCTTAAATGAGTGAATCCTTAGGTGTATTTCGTAATTATCCACTGTTTAAATTGAAACTTTTTGTAAGATTTTCCCTTAAAAAATCATTTAATTAAGAATTGAAAACAAACTTTCTATCCAAAATTAAAGACGTTTTGTACAGTGTGAAAATTCGGAAAATGAAATCTTGATCCAAAAATTCTAGTAGATTTTAGTCATGTACTAAAGTACCATCTGAAAAAAGGCATCGATAGCGTACAACGATTGCAGGAACACGAAAGAAGGTATAATTTTAATCGAAATTTTTTCCCAATAAAACCTCAAATTTTTCCTTCCATAGCTATTTGTTTTATACCACGGATACACTGCATGTATACAAATCATAATATCGTCAATATCACCAGTGTATCACCCAATAATGTGCATATATGTAGTACGCCAACGAGCTGAAATGAACGTAATATATAACTTGTTTTCTTGTATATAGTAAATTCGATGATTTTAGCTGATGTAACCTTCTTTTAACTGCCATCAGCGCCATCTGTTACTAAAATCAACTGAAATTTAAAAGAATGACAGTTGCGAATTTTTATATTCTTCCGACAGTTAAAATTTGTTAAGCGTGTTTTACTATTTGTTTGTGATATGATGGTCTACTTTGTACATTTCTTTATTAGCACTGAAAGTGCTTTTCGCCAGAACATCATAGACACGAAGAGCTAGTAGTCGAAGCTACGATTGATAGACACATGAAATTTCGTATTTGCTAAATGTCATAGTATAAGATGTACGGTCTGTGTATCATGCTATCTTGTATCGCATATCATAATTTGATTAAAGTAATTTGTATACAAGCAGTGTGTCCCTGGTATTATAATAAATTTTACTTTACTAATTGTTAATGAAGAAGTATAATATTATAGATATTTTCTACAATGTGTACATAATATAATTTATATCGATTTAAATTTTGAGAAACAGACGTAAATGATGTTCTTTCACTAACCTCAATCATTAAACTGAATACTAAAGGTACATAAATGCTCACGAATTTTGTCATATTTCTTAGACCTTTTGATATATTGAAATACTTTTTCTTCTACGGATTTTTCAGATAAATGCTTAGAAAGCGTTTTCTCAATTTTATTAAATTCGAACCGTAAGTAGGTGTAAAGAGATTTTTTAATATTCAACCTCAAGTTGGTGTGAAGGGGTTTTCTAGGGTCTACCAATAATAACGGCAGGATTTAAAATTCCAATAAAACACAGTAAATTCGATCAAAAAAATTAGTCTAGGTTCCGGGAGTTTTTCGCACTCCAACGGGGAGCAAAATGGACGAACAATAACGTCTAAGTGAAGGAGGATGATAGTAACACCACTTCTTATACCATGCCATACAGATAGAAGCAAACTTTAAAGAAATTTTCGCTATTTTCCGGCGTCAGTGGAGGAAATTTCCGACTATTTATTAATCGCTGTCCTTGTGGACATGACAGTTGGAAAATCTTCACAAGATAGGCCAATTTAAAAAACTTTTTTGCACTAGGTCCGAAGCAGCATAGACTCGTCAGAGGTGTATCAGATCTACTATCCGAAACACTGGAACTAGCTGGTTGTATTGCTGAGGATTATTCTATATAGCGATATCGAAACCTATTTTATTATCTGCGAATTACATTCGAGCGAAATTCTTGCCATCGCATCCTTATACTGAAAATTACTGGCACATTTTTGGTTGTTCGCTAGGATATATAAAGTTCAACGCTAAAAGCGCTGCATCGAATCCCGCCAACCGCAATTTTATTTTTTCCGAATTTTCTTATATTAACTGAATGTTTTCGTGGTAAGCTACCATTGAAGCAAGCTTTGAAGAATTTTTAATATCGATAGGGGAAAGCTATGTAACCTTTATAAAATCCAGCAAATAGTTTTAGGTTCCAGGAGTTCCTCACACTCATACGAAGAGCACAATGGACGAACAATAACGGCTAAGTGAAGGAGGATGACAGCATCACAGCCCCATATACCATACCAAACCATACTTTTTGTTGTGGCTCCAAAGTAAATTTAGGTTTTGTCTTTTTTACAAAGAATTTTAATTTTTGGAATTTTTTCTCGGGTTTCTCTTAGGAATAACGCACGAGTAAATGCTCTTTTCGTTTGGCCCTCACCAAAGTGGAAAGTTTTTGCGTATGTGAAACTTAAACTGTAAGATAGTTTCAAATGATACACAGTCTAAAAAATATTTACAGTCAAAACTCAGAATTACCAATAAATAAATATCTTTAATTTCGGGACTACAGTACGAAATTTGCACACATACTATACGTTGCTTACTCACGCTTTTATTGGCACATTTGCGCCATATTTGCAATAAAAACGAAATCTGCAATGAACCGCAAATTCAATACACCCCTTCACCCCTCACACGATTAATAATATCTATAAACATATTATCCACCCCTTCATATTTCCCAGCGGCGAATTTATGAACCAGCGCCTAACAAGATAATTTCGCCTATTAATGAAAATCGAGAACATGTTTGGATAATTAGAACGCGAAAATGCTTTTTACTTATCCTCGTTCCCGCTTCGCGAAATACTTGAAGGTACTAGCGAAATAGTGCGCCTATTGAAGTGCGAGCAATGTACCTATGTACATACCATACATGTCGGTACTACACCGAAAATCGAGATATGAGAAAGAATACGAGGCTACAATCATCCCTACATGAGCGTAGATTATTCTTTTATCGGGTAATTTCGAATTTGAGGAAATGTGCAAAACAAACATGTCACACATGAATGACTAATAACATCCCCCCATCCCGTCTTCCATCCAACATATCCTGCACAATTATTATAGGGAAATGAAACTTTTCGTGAATCGTGTCGAGAATATGAAGTTGATGGAGCTGGTGCGAAAAAATGGGCGTTTTTGGTTGCCAGGGTGTCCCTTAGCAATTTCAGGGCGGCCGGGGTTGTTCTCTCAACCGATAAGAATCCTACAGCTGTCGAAATCCACTTAAAAATATTCCTGCATCTTTGTTTTTACCATACACTCATAAAACTGGATATTATTCCTTATATGGGAAATTTAATTGGTTTTGACATACTATCGCTTACAAAAGGATGCTACTTACGAAACTTTGTCACATACTTAATGAATTGGAAAGTCATTAAGCAAAAGTTCGGGTCAACATCATCTTGAAATTTGAGATTAGCCCGCCCACACATATCAAAAATTGAAAAATCTTTCGGCAGGTTTTTCGGCACTTTTGTTCAGGTATCCGGTTCGTAACATATGTTTGAATAGTTGGCGCCCTCAGAGCCTCAGATTAGTGAGCCAATCAATTTGTGTGCTTAATTAAACCCGACCAAGATGTATCCGATTTCTAAGGACTAGAGTTTATAGGACGAGCTACATCAGTCCTTTTTCACCTTCGTCATAGGTGTTGATAGTTCTTTCGGTAAAATGCTATAAGGTTGATGGATCAGTAAGGTGAGAAAACGCCTTTGTGATATGTGAGAAGGATATCAAAACCGAAAGCTTCATTATTATATTGGGTAGGTACATGAAATCTACGCTTGACACATTAGAATTTTTTTGGAGCCACCTTTTCAGTATTCAGTTTCGATATGATGTCTTTTGAAGCATAGAGAATTGAAGCGTGTTGAAAATATTCCGTATTCAAGATATAGGCCGCAGTCACTTGTATGATACTATGTAAGAATTGGCTTTTAAGTAAGATAAATGAAAATTAGGGTGTGAGCATAAACACAACATTTTTTAAACAACTATAGTGATGATGAAATGATGGCAACTCAAAGGAAAATGATAATTGATACAATTTTTTAACTATGCCTGTTGATAAGTAAAATATATAATACATACCCTATCTGAAATGTCTTTTGGATTAAATCCGAAACAGCCTGTAGTCTATAAAACTCCGTTTCTTATACGACATTACTACAATATCTTCAGCAGCACAGCTAAACTGGTTTTTACCCATTTAAGTAAATTTACATGATTCGCAGTCTTGTGATCTTATAACCAAATATAGTTAAATTTCAGAAAAATATTTCAATCAAACGTGCGCTATATCACAAGAACGCGTCGTGTGCGGAATTCTGCAAGCCCCGTCTCGTCGAAATACCTTTATAGCAAACAAACTGAACTGCCTTTTAAGGCGTTATGGCGCCACTTAATAAAAGGCCAATTATTAATTCGCATCGATCATTAGTACTGAAAGAATTCACCTTTGCCACCTACGAGATTATGTTAATATGGGCGAATCAGTTTCGTAATAAAATTCTGATGATAGAAGAAGGTGGCAAACATAAAATGTTTATAATGATGATTTACGTAGTGGAAAAAAAATCTTAAAACTGTTGATGACACCTACAAGCTCCCAATATTGTAAAATAACTTCTTAGCCACATTTTTTTTTACAAGAATTACTGCTGAGACCATGGTGATAGTGACTTGCTTCTTGGTGATTTACTTGATAATAAGGCTTACTTACACGGCAGCTTTGGTGATACATCGACCTGTAAATCTGAAAATACGGAAGGAATCAAGCACACGATTTGTTCAAAATTCACTGTAGACGAATCTAATTGAATTTTCCTTTAAGTCGGTTATAACATTTTTCACAATTCGGAAAAAAATCATATATGTACATATGTATGTTCACTGTAGGTGAAGAAAAATTATATTTATGTAACATAGGTGTAAAAGCTGTATTTGTTACATACGTTACACCTACAAAGTTCACTACCAAGTAACAAAACAAAATGCGCAATGATTTACATAAGAAAGAATCATGAGTGAATTCACCCGTACTTCACTTAGGCAAATCGTTAGTGATTCATTTGCGATGCTTTGGATACAGGACTCGAAATTTTGAAGTTTTATCGCTTTAGTAACACGAACATCTGAATATATAGCCTTACTGAACTTGCTACCGCTTCCACTTCATGCTATTTATTCAAAAACGTTCGAAGCAATGTCCGAAAAAAAAATGAATTGGGTTCCAAAAAGGACACTAAAAGACATGAAGAATCACCTTATTTCTCTCATCAGAAAAGAAAGAAAGAATCAACGATAGCGAAGAACAAAACAAATGCTTAAAGCTAATACTAAATAAACCACTCTACATACTACTCAACAAGTCGCCTCGACAATGTTGCTTAAATCTTATTACCAATATTATCGGAAATAGCATCCCATATATTAAATTTTTAGAAAAATGTCAAAATCATAGCATCTCTTCATGAGTAAAAACACTTTGATGCAATGTATGCCTCTCATTTATATAGTCTCTTTGAAGTATTGTTTAGATATAAGGTAGGTTAAGTTTTAAATTTAACAGTATTTGGTTTTTGAAAATTTTCCCTAAATGGCTTGATAACCATATCTACATTGAAAAATCATTACCAGTTACCATAACTATTTAATCATAGCAGTAAAGACAACTCTTGCCTAAATCTCTAAAATATACCACAAAGCTGTAGCTACCTGAATTAATATTATTGAATAAATGTTAAGTTATGATAGCGAAGAAAATGATGCTTATTTTTGACTTCTACAATAATAATATTAATAATCAATGGCGCAACAGCCTAAATCAGGCCTAGGCCTTAAAGTAATGCTAGAGTAACTTCATTACGAGACCAATGGAACACTAGAAGGTGAAGTGGTCAGCCACACGCCCGTCCGTGATTATTACCCTGATCTTAGCTCAGGTACTCATTTACAAGCTGAGTGAACTGGTAGGAATTTTCGATCTCACAGAAATGGTTTGCACTAGAAAGTTGAAAAGTTGAATGTTTTTATTATATACTTCAAAAGCAATTTTAATAAAATAAAAAATAATATTTTGGAATTTGAGGATTTTTCGATATTGAAAAATAAACGATCTGAAAACTAATGTTTTGAAGAGTTTGACTCGATTACTTGTAAGGGTTATTTGCACAATTAAAATTCAATTTTTTAAAATTTTTTATTACTATAGTTTACAGTTTTCTTTTATTCCAAGCAAATATAATCTAAGTCGTTTAACTATCTAGCTCAAGCCACAGGGATCTAGAAATCCTGCAGCTTGACAACACTGGCCATTTTGAGTCGGCTGTCTAGTTAGATCACTTGCGTTTTAATGCCGCATATTGGTGGACAAACATTATCCTCAGCCCTACCAACCGATGCCGATCACGATCTTGTAAGCTGGTACAGCTCTTTCGTTTCGTAGTACACATATTATCATGAATACACAGCTAGTATACCATGGTATTGAAATCGTGGTATTAAAACAAGCAGCATACACTGCACATATGGTATTATTTGACAGTATCTGTTATAAGCAAACAAAGACTTTTAGTTGCGATACTCGCCACACAATTGGGGAATGGCACAACTAGCAGTAAAATGCATAGTATACTAGGTAAAATTTTCGGATTTTGTATACCATGAAACAGGTTCAATACTAGATATACCACACATAGGTCAGAATAGGTCAGAATAGGTTTCATAACCGCCGTGTACAACCAGTGAACTATATTTGGTTTGAGACACCAAAAGTGCGTGCCTTCTTGTTGCGCTCCTTAATATTCAATTTCCAGCTGAGCTTCCTATCCATAATTAGACCCAGGTATTTAGCTTGTTCCGCAGGATCGCAGGACTAAGCTGCACGCCTTCAAGCTTCGGCAGCCTAAATGCCGGAGTTCTATGCATCCTTGTGAATAGTGAAAAATCACAAACTCAGAATTACTTTTATTTAGAATTTTTGTAAATTCTAATCTTCATACTTTAGTAACGGTTTATGTTGGAAGTTTGAGGCTTGGTAATTTTAGTGGAGTCGAAAAGACAATATATATGTTTTCGAAAGCCTTTCGAAGTCACTATTTCAAAATTTGTATAGTAGGTTGTCCTGGTTCTATATGAGACTTAGTTAGAGCAGCTGCTTTACATTTTTTTAAAATTCTTTACTCGTGAGCACCATATATACGCGCTGGAGGTCCACAAAAAAAAATTTATTAGTCCAAAATATAGGGATCTTTAAAATAATATTGTTATGGTGGTAGTATGACCAGGATGCGAGGGTGGGAATTTTTTTCCAACACGCGAACAGCTTATACTATAAAGTTGAAACTTAATAAGATGGACTTGTACCGAAAAAGAATTGAATATTTTAAAACGAAATTTAATAAAGCAGTAGAGTGCTCAGGTGGGGTCATACTAAATATTTGGCTTGGATCAGTCTCAATAGCCGAAATTATGTGCAGGAATTTCAGGCACCTAGGCTAAGTATTGAAAACACTGCATTACAACAAGGAACACTGTGCTGAGTGTCCTGTAGTATGATTCGTATACATAAAACGAAAAATCGAAATGAGCAACAACAAAAAAATTTGTTGATTCAATATGCCCTAGTTAAATATACTCTTGCTAACAAACAAACAAACAAAAATTTACTAATTAATAAAAACGAGATGGAGGCATTTTAGAGCCAATATCATTTCCTAAAACTAGGCCGTGCCCAGAAAATGCTACGTAGCAACAACATTACAATGTCATCGACTGACTATCGATCAATTAAGTCTAATTTGTCATATGAAATTCCATCAGGTCTAATTTCTATTCACAGCTCAGCCAGCTGAATTTCGTCCTCGAGAATTGCCGGCTTCCACTTGAAGTCAATTTTTTGAAAAATTCATTTCCCTTGCTCGTTTGATACGTCACCAGAAAGCGATTGCCTTTGCAAAGCAAATAGCTGGTTCTCGTTTGCTATTTAGTAATTGAGTTTGGGGCTTAGGGCGTAGGCTCTATACACCTTTCGATCCGATACAAAAGGGAAAATACCACACGCGATTTAGGTCGAATCGAATCCTTTACTGTGTACACGTGACACTGGACACGGAGTTCCTTGATCCATAGCTTGTGGAACGTTTACTATAACCCGGGGGGTGGTGTATAGTTCGGTTTTTCGCTAGCTAGCTCTGTTTTCGTTTCAGTTCCTTGCCAATGTAGACGTGATGGTTTGAGGCAACAGCAACTGGTGGATATTGAGGTGTGGTTGGGTGAAAATCCAGGTGACTGGATAGTCTAGTTGTTTCAGATGGCACGAATGTTAAACATTTGTGGTCTGATTATCGGATTTCAATTAAAATGGTGAATCTCGTTTTTAGGACACGGTATTTTATTTCGATCCTTCAGGCAAATTGCTACGTAAGTACATAGTTGTGATGGTCACATGGTGATCTTGAACTCCGTTCCGGAAGGCAGCTCTCATGTCTGTATAACCTAAATATAATATCGTTGTATAATACTTAAGATTCTCTTCTGGATGATATTAAAAGAGGATCTTGGAAAGGATGTTCGAAATATGTTGGTCTCTATGATAGTACCACAGCCTATACTAGCGCCTAGCAGTTTCTCCTGCAATTATGACCATCAGCTTGCCGCTGCTTTAATAATTTAGCATTAGTGTTAGGCTGGGAAGTAATAGTGTTTCTTGCGATATTAAAAAGCACTTCCACAGTATATTGTCAAGAATTACAAAAAGAATTGCTAAGTCTGAAGTACTTGGAAGCGGGAAAATGATTAATTCAGTTTTCCATTAATTGCTAAGCTGCGGGTTAATGGGTCATCAAGTACGTGAAGAGTCCTTACCTTAGTGCTCCCTTTTGGAGGTCATGGTCATGTAACCTAGACAATATCTAGACAATATCTAGACAATATCTATCTGAATTCTAAATCTGGTGTTGGTCGAGCTAGAACCGATCATTTCGCATCAGGCATGAACGCAAAAATTATATCGTTAGTAAATTATATTGTTAGTAGAATACTTATTATAGAAATTAATTTTCATTTGACTAGGGAAGCTTAGAACTCTAATGGGACTAATTCTGGAGTACTCACCCAATGTCCCGTGATTTATCCAAGAGTACTCTTCAGGAAGGTTAGTAGACCGTGTTTTCTCCTCCATTTGATGCAAAAAGAAGGCATGAGAATGTCCTCTGGAATGAGATCTCTATTATAACTCCCAAGGAATTATTTAAAAACTGTTGTAAGATTGCATTGAACGACGTCGCTCGCACTTCTTTAGAAGTGCAGTGGAATTATTTAAAAAAAAAATCTGCCAACAAATTTTGTTTTGACGAGTATGAAAAAAGCCTTAGGAAGTAAAAATGAATTTGATATCTCATTAGAACTAAGAAATATGTAGGAGTTTGTGAAAACATATGCAACCTCCTTGGACATTATTTACATAGGCGGTGGCTCCCGTACCATTATACAAAACTATATTCTTCGAACATGCTTTTCGCAAAAAATGTGTCTGAGTCCTCTTTGAAAATTCATATCTCTGATAATTTTTATCGTAAAATAATAAAGTAGGACTTATTTTAAAGATTATTGTTTCCAGAGTAAATCTGATTTCTAGTCAGACACCTAAATCACTCGGCCACGACTGCCTGGTGTAAGCTTAAGCTTATTTCAAGTTCAACTGGTTCAACTTATTAAAGTTAAATTTATTTTGCTTATAACAAATATACGAACCAAATTTCGGGAATATAATTATGTTCTCAACCTGTCCGATAGTTTCGAGAATGTACATATAAAATTTGGGAGGAATCGGTTCACAGGTGTAGATTTCCATTCGCATCAAGCATGGAATGCTTTTATTTGTTCATATTAGAAGAAAATTTAAAATGCATATCTTAAACTTTTTAAATTTTATATTATACTGTTTTTCGAAACATATCATAAAATTATCTTGGGATCTTAAGGAGATCGGTGTCAAAAAAACCAATTAAATTATTAGAGAACTAAATTAGCCTACATTGATAAACACTATTGTTCTTCGATTTTTAAGACTTCGATGCCCTTGAGATCCCAAGAGAATTTAGTTTTACAAACAGTAGGTATTTTCATAGGGAAGTGACGACCCTTGTTTTTTTTTTTAGGTCATCACATTTAGTATGATAAACCCCCCCCCCCCCCCCCCATCATACATTCCTGCGCACGGGCCTGGTCACAACTTTGGCGATTTTTGATGGAATAACTTAGTAGTAGAATAATTTCACTACTTTGAACCCCCCAAACCCGTCCTCCCTGCACTCGCGCCTGTTTCGCATAGTTTCCCAGCAAATCAATCACCAACGATTGCTGATTTCAGCTTGAAAAAGGACTGGCCTTGGAATGTTATTTCTAGTCTGATAAAAATTGTTCATTTCAAGGGTCATTCTTTTTGTACAGTAGTTCATTTATATAGTCAGAATTGACATTCGGAAGCAAATGGTACTTTCATAAACAAATTCTATACAGTTTGTGACATAACTGCCAGAACTAACTAACTACATATGGTCCTAGCGTACGTATTGTCACAAAGTTAAACCAGCTGTCACAAAGTAGTCTCACTTAACGATATGTTATCCATTCATACTCAGAATACTTCCGTTCTTTCTGAATTTGCCACAACTTAAGGGAAAGTTAGAGAAAACGAAGGCTTGTCGCACTCACAATGATTTCCTATGAGAAGGTGCCCACACTATTCCTTGGACGTATCCCTTAAATGTTGTGTTAAAAAAGATGGTGTTACCAGAGATTGAGTGATCTAAGTAGCATACCCGGAAGGATACTATAGTAGTGTGAGCATAAAAGCTTTTCCAACTCAGTTGTACTTCATTAAAAAAAAAGGATTGTGAAATTGTAAAAATGGTGCAGATTCAAAACTGCTGTACCTATCGCAATTAATCTACCCTCGTATGGAAGGCGTTAGTAGTCTGTTTGGATTAGTGGCTAGAGCACTTGCCTTCGGTGCACCTGGTACCAGGTACCAGGTTCGAGAATGGGATTGGGTGTCCGACTACCATGAGTACTATGAGTACCCGAGCTAAAATCGGGGTAATTATCATAGACAAGCGTGTTGCTGACCACTTCTCCTCCTAGCGTTCCGTTGGTATCGTAATGAAGTAACTCTTGCATTACTTCAAGGCCTGCTTTGGGCTGTTGCGCTATTGATTATTTTAGAAGGCGATATAATAGGCTTTTATAATATGATAAACACATGCTTGTCAACAATCCTCTTTTTCAGTTAAATTACTGCAAACAATAATGAATTATTCAAAATTGAAATATGGCTGCTTTTCTAATATCTTGTTACCTAAAACAAGAAATTGAAGCAGTTTTGAAAGTGTTAAGGATTGTTCCTCCTTGCATAGCAAGTATTTAAATTATAAATTTCAGCCATAATACAATTGCTCCTTACTCCCAAATCAAAATTATCGTTTCGCTTCTTGGCCACAAATAATTAACTAACTTTCGACATTAATCCTTTTTATCAAGAGCACTCCATCGTAAACTTTTCATGTTTCGTGAGCCTTTCTATGCATTTTGTCGTAAATTTTTCATTTGCCCGCAAAGTTCCCAACTAGGTCAATTTCATTGACAATGTCGACTTGGAATTACACTAGTAAATCTTGCTAGTACACCATTGAAGAATTCCAAATCGAAAAGGACTTCTCTATTTCACGTTGTAAAACAACATCACTTCCGGAAGAGGGGTGCGGTTAACGTCCACTTCACATTTGATTGGACCAAAATACGGATCACTTCTATAGACGAAGCTGGTAGCGCTAACTAAGCTACAATCCTGCATAGCATGATTTAACGCCCGAAGATGTAAAGCGTGGCAAATTACGAAATTAATTAGAAAAAAGTGAAACACTCGTACCAATAGATTCAGACGCAGGCACAGGATCCTTTCGAAATAACACGAGCCGTCGACATTATCGTAGTTAATTAAAAAAGTTTTTTACGTTTATTTAAGTTGGTACGGTTGCTTCCGCCTCGGAAACCGTAAAACCACACATTTCTCCGCAATTCATCACAGCAAGAATTCTCTGGAGGATATAGTCATCCACCACATTGCGATTAAACTTTAAAGGCGCTTCATTCGCTTGCATATGCGACGATTGCAACTTTTTTACCCGAAAAACTTAATTAATTTACCTAGTCGATTCCACCATAGACGAGACACTCGAACTTGTGATTTGTTTGAAGGATATACTCTCACGGCTCAATCGATTTTGTACCCTCATCCTAAGTACGACCTGAAGTGATGAAGGAAACAAGACTAAAAGTTTTAGGATGCCATCACTAATACTAATGCCAATATGGGAATTCATGCTGTGGTATATCCTTGGATCATAGGTCCCTTAGGGAGTATGTCGCGACAGGCAGTCCATGTGTACATTTCAAAACAAAAGCTATACGTAAAGCTGACAAAATGTTCATATAGAATAAGATGGATAACAAGACGATCAGAGTGTCAAGGACGTGGCGAAACAGGCGACAATCTAGAAAAAAGTTTTCATCGTCAAGAAAACAGGTCCTGTCGAGACCAGTAATTTGCACTTACAGAAGATTTCAATTTTAATGATGAAAGTTGTAAAAGAGACTGCCACTTAATCTCATCTAAACAGGTCAGCTCCTTGTATCCTTGGATGTAAAGCGCATATTTCTATTCGAATATTTGATTGCAAGTTTGATCACATCAAGTGTATGCGACATGCAATTGAATTCGTAGGATGTGCATCGCTAAGTCGATTAATCCATTTTCTAAGAAACTAAGGCCACCAGGAATACTTTGAAGTTCGCTTGTTACAAAGTTACTTGCGAATATGATGATTAAGGACGAAACTTTCTCGAAACTATTCCAACTTCCAGCAATTATTAACTGAACAGGAAGCAAACGCATATGTTCCGTAATTAAATTCGAACAACTACTTCTTAGTAGTTCGCTTGCAATATGGGGTCCTTGGATTCAGCACAATGAGTAACATTTGTATGAAGTGGTCGGAAATGTAAGGCAAGGATGCAGAAAGGATTTGTTAGTTTTAGTTTAAAATCAGTGGGACCCTCCGATATTTCAAACAATTGCTACTATAGTAGATCAAAAGGTGAGGCATCTGGGTGGCAATGCCAAGGAGGGGTTTATCTAAAGGACAAAATATCGTGAAAACGAGAAGATCTTAAGTTTCAAGTTTGGTTCAGCTATTTTTTGAACCGTATTCTATTGGATAAACCAAGTAAGTCTTATTTCGATTTCAGAATCCGGGTCTCGACACTATCTAACGAAAAAGTAGTCAACGATGGTACTACACTTATAACTTCAACTGCTCAACTAAGTTTCATAAAATATAGACATGTTGTTTTTCATCATTAATTTCTCTGAAATCAATTTTTATCTAAATGAATAAATGCATGAATTTATACATTGGTTTTGCAAACGTTTTCTATTTAAGTATACTGTGCAAAGTTGAATAATGAAAAATATTAAATAAAATGCTGTTGCTGCTCTTCTCTTGTTCGTATTATTTTTGCCTTCATCTTTGTATTAGAACTGGTAGAATTTAAAATTGAGTATAAATAAATGAATTGGTTTAATTAAAGCGGTCCCTAGGTATGCAGACCATCTGCCAATCCAATTAATTTTTTCGGCTTCACTCCAGTAGGTACTTAACGATTATTTTTTCGCAAAAGATAAAAATACATATGGTGTATTTAAATGTCGCGACGAGGGTAACTTCTATATTCTAAAAATATTTTTTTTTTTTATTTAAACCACTTTATTTCCTCAGGACTGTCCTTACCTTAAAAACCCAGAGGAAAAGAAGTTCGCATTTCATTAAAAAAATGTCCTGGCCAATTGACTAAGAATTTTCACCGAAATTAGTATCCTTGTTCCTTTTCCATTCTTCTTAAATTTGAGAACAATCTAAAGCCACTTTTCAAATTTCCCATAATACAACAGAGCTTAAATATGTATACAATAAAGTTATATCGAGTTCCTTAATTAATTACGACAGGAGCGTCTTATCTTCCGCTCGAAAGGAATTTAAATTTCCCAATTGCCATTAGAAAACAAGAAAAACCACACTCGCACAAAAACTCATTGGTATGGAAATTTTCATGGCAATTTTCGTGAAAATATTTTTCTCTCGAAATTTTTTTCCTGTTTTCGTTTTTCGTTAGTAGGAAATTCATGAGAACAACTTCGCTTAGTCATAAAGAATTCTTTTATGATACTTTGATGACTCATTTCACGGTAAAGGTATTACAAAGTATGTACATATAATATTTAGGATGTAAGCCCGCGTGAATAGTAGTCATAAAATATTGTAATTTTTTTTCCAACCTGCATGAATAAGAATAAGGCGCTAAGAAATACCTTAGAGAATTTTACAACTGCAGGTTCTTTATGATTCTTCATGAACAAAAAAATTTGCTATAAATCTGGTAACAACCTTATTATTTTTCTGTTAAAGTCGGTGTACAAGATAGGTTGGTACATACTGCATTTCTTCACTATTAATAATGAATGGTGTAACAGTCAAAATTGGGCCTAAGCCTTGTAGTCAGGCCCGTGCGCAGGAATGTATGATGGGGGGGTTTTTATCAAGTTCCCCCATACTAAATGTGATGAAAAAAAAGGTCCTCACTTCCCTATAAAAATAGGACAATGGGGGGGGGGGGGGTTTGAATCCCCAACCCCCCCCCCCCTCCCGTGCGCACGGGCCTGCTTGTAGTAATGCTAGAGCTACTTCGTTACGTGACCAACGGAATACTAGGAGGTGAAGTGGTCAGCCACACGCTCGTCCGTGATTATTACCCCGATTTTAACTCAAGTACTCATTTACAGCTGAGTGAACTGGTAGTCCGGCACCCGATTCCATTCTCAAAAAATACTGGTGCCAGGTATTTCGACAGCAAGTGCTCTAGCCACTAAGGTACCCAGACTACTTCTCTATTAATCCTACTCAATTAGTGTTTATTTCTACTAAATTAGCTTGATACCAAGTTTCATGAAATCGTTGAACTCAAGGGTTTCTTTCGAACCCTTTTACCCATCACCCCAAAGTTAAACTACTAAAGGGGGTCTACTCATGAAAACTGGATGTCTATTTCACAAAATGTTCTTGAGATAAGGCGTCGGCATTTAATTAATTGTCCTTATGGTGTTCGTGCGGTAAATTTAAAGTTTAGAGTTACTTGTTTATTCGCAGAAGTACAGCGACCACGATTTAAAGCCAATTATGTACATAAACCGACGAATATCTGGCGCCCAACGTGGGGTATCACCTAAGCCTTTAAAATAATTAATGTTAATAAAATCGCCAACTATGTATTAAAGATGTTTTAGTCAATTTGCCAGTATGTACGATCTGATAAGAAATAAAATTTGTGAAATTTTGTTGTGATCTACTGTTTAGACCTGAATCCTCAATCCATTTTTAGGTACTCTACCGTACGAACAAAAAAAAAATCACAGCAAATTCGTACATAAAATCGAATTTCAATTTTATAGTAATAGCCGTTTGTAATTAAATGAAGGTAGTAGCGCTTATAAGGACTTGGGCATCTCACTGGTATCTCTAAATCATAAATTTGTACTTAATTATTATATTTTTATTTAAAGTGTTATTTATTATTTTAAGTTAATAAGTCGCAATGAATAATGTGAATGTAAGTAACCCCTTTAAGTCACCTTATAGTTTGATATCAGAAAATCCTAAAATTTGTTTGTAGGCGATGAGATAAAAATTCTGCAGGAGCTTAAGCTAATTTGATATTAAATCAAACCTAATAGATATGACGAAAGTCGTGAAAACCCCTTTACATCTACTTGGGTGTCCAATATTTAAAAATCCTAAAAGAAATTTTTAGATATAGGTATGTCAAGTCGATGTCTTGTCACTTCTAAGATATTTCACAGAATTCGTGAAAACGTGTTTAATCCTTTTATTTCCTCTTTGGAGTGGAAAGGGAAAATTCTTGAAAACGTGTTTTAGCCGAACAAGCCTTTGGAAGTGAAATTTGAATCAGGTGCAGACCTGAGGCATTGGTGATGCTTACAACCCTCTATACTCCCAAAAGAGTTGGATTTAAAAAAAAAAATACTGATAAAGCTTTCTAGGCATTTACGTGAAGAATCTGTAGAAGGAAAATTAATTCAATTTTCAGAAGACCTAATAGGTGTGACGAAATTAGTCAAAATACATATGTGGTTCCCATTTGCAATGACAATTTGTTTGGTCTCCCTTCTGTACGCCTTCACACACTCGATACTCACCACAATTCAACTTTCTAGCGTAAGCAGTTCTACAGATTGGGAAATCTCCCCCCCCCCCTCATTATTATTATACATAACTCTATTGAAATACCAAAATACCTTTTATCTACCATAATGGGTTCTCGAGATATAATGAAATGAAATTTTTCTTATTCACCAGTCGCACGCTTCACTCCCTAAATGCACATCCAGAAATTTTTTCTCTACTTAAGACTTATTCCCGTTGAAAATTCTAAGCGTTTATCATAAACTCTTCTTGGTTTATGGGACCTGATTTTCTAGTTAAGTCCCCCCCCCCTTCCATGCTCTACAAGCCCTTTATAAAATTTTACTTTCAGCAAACTGCATCTATCGACTTCTATACACAAAACAAATTTCATTAGTCAAGCACAATTAGTTCGAGAATTAATTTCGAAAGTTTCCGATCTATTCTCCTAGTGCAAACCAAATAGATCATCAAGTTTAAATTTTTTGACATAAACCGTTTAGGATATATAGATTTCAAAATGAAACGTGGATAAAAAATTCCAGGGTAGCACAATCGATATAACTCGAATATGTTTGTAAGAGGTACAAAAAAAACCGAATTAAAATTATATTTCATAAATTTAATAAACTATCGATAGATCGAAAAGGCTTATTGCGATAGAAATGTTTATAATTCTTGTGAAACCCTCTGCGTTTGCTTCTATTTCTATGAAATGCATTATGTTGATTGTAGGTATAAAAGTCAGGTATAAGGTATGATTGTATTTTGCCTCTGAAAATACTATACAGCAAACAAAATCGCATTAAATGTGCCCATAACTCACTCATATAATTATTGAAAGTCAAGCCTTAGCCTGGTGAAGTACGGACAAATGTTGCGTATTAATTTTATTCGTGACTAGTGATCTTAGAAACATTTATTATAGAAGTTTTAAGGAAGTGGTAAAAGTTATTAAATATATATTATTATAAATTATAAATTATCCCATTTTTTGGATATATAATATGATGGAAGTAAGTACGAAAATTATTCAATAGCCGTTGAAAGTTTCTATATATTTTTTTTAAATGTTTTTATTTAAAGTAAAAGAAATATTCTGTAACTTTTTTTCTATTACCACAAAACAAATTTAATTTATAAATTTTCTTTAAATAAATATAAATACAGTATATTTTTAATTTCAGTATAGACAGAGAAATACATTCTCTTAAGCATACAAAATATTACAACAAACAAGCCAAGTTTTTTAATTGCTAAATTCTTGATTAAGACTTTAAAAAAAATAGGAATATTGCAGGAGTGCTTAAAAAAATTTGAAAATATTAAGTTAAAACGTTTTATCTTTGGCTTGTCGCTCGATAATTTTTTTATAGTTCAGTGGCTTTTTTTTTTGAAAATATCACATAGCAACTTTGATAACAACCTGTCTGTGAACTCAACAAATAATAGAGTTGCGCCCACACTGTTTTGTATGGAGATTTTTGTTATTTCTCAAAGATGAGATCATTTGAATTTGAGTTTGTAGGATTTTACTCGAATATTTTTTTTCTTCAATTTTGTCCCTTTACATCCGATCGTTATTAAACCCTGAAAATATTATTTTAAAAATTTGATTCTATATATACCTATAAAGACCGAGTTTAAATTTTCTAGGATTAAACGTTCGGAACCACCCTGTTTTCCTTTCCCAAATCCGTAACAGAAAGCTCACTACTCAAAAGATAAAACATATTTTTTATTTTAAATTTAAAGTTACGTTTTTAAATCGAAATCGGAAACATTGGTTCAGGGCACTAACTTTCCAAATAGTCTAGTGGTTAATTTGTTAAAGGTTTTAGGAATCCCGAACTGTGACGTATGACTATGATTTTTAGGGGACAGAGGCATTAGCACTTCTGTTGCACCCCAACTTCAAAACCCTCTCGAATTTGGTCTCAAAAAATAATAAATGTGTGTATAGACAATAGGCAGATTTTTTTATATAATCGCCTAAAGGCTTTATAGTGTTACATAGTTTTGATTTGATATAAAATCCACGTATTTTGACTATAAATGAATCTGCCCCTCCTCTCCTCAGGGATTATGTATCCAAAGCGCCCCATTTTTTTAAAAGTCGATTTCATTACAGTATTATTAAAATAATAAACTAAAATAAAAAACTTAAATATGCAATGGCATTCGTGGCTAAAACCTTCGCAAATCGTCCCTATATTTTTATTGCTTTCGCAGTGTTCAAATGTGGTTAATATGGAGCTATAATCTTTAAGTTGAAGAATTAAGTATTTAAATGTATCACTTCCTTAAACCGTTATTTATAATTTCAACTGCATGCCTTGGCTGTATAACGATGTATGTTTGAAGTTCTTCCTACAACGAATTTCTTCCATATTTAGCCTTAAGTAAATATACTCAATAACTATGTCGAATTGTCTCTGAATCACCCGATATTTCTGTTTATCGGACGATAGACCTACGTCCTAAGGTGACTCTTTTATTAATTAAAATCACAAGGCCTTATTATACCATTTCAGTAATCTCGATTAGAGCAATTATTTTATTATCTGACTATAATTAAAATTACAGAACGAATATTTTCTGATCTGTATTCATATACGGACTATAACTAATGCATAGTTTATAGACTGTACTAATTCAGTACTTTATACAGACAATATAATAACGTAGATTAGTGTAAAGTCACGAAAAAAGATGGAAAATATATGAAATACCTTCACAATTATTGTTTGTCATTTAGTAATTTGCCGTAAAAAAAAATTCAGAAAATTGTAGATTAAGATGCAACGCATAAAGTCACGAATTACAAAAACAGCTGCAGTTTTAGCAGTATTTTCACTGTATGACTTAAACACGGCAGGTATGTATGTATGTACAAATAAACGCCTAAAATGTACTTGACAAACTTTTCGTTAATGAACTTTTGTGGAGGTAAAAGTGAATTATGTAGATGGGAATTTCTCAATATCACTTAGAACTGTTTTCATTTTATGTAAGTCCATAAAAATATTTTTCAGAATCTTTGGATATTCTACCCACAAGATGCAAAGATTAAAGTCTAAATATATTTTCGCGAACTCGTCAATATCTCTTAGTTACGATGTCGAGGTGATTTTCCATTCGAAAGGAACATGCTGCTTATTGAAACACCTAAAAATAAGATGTTCAATTTTAGTATGAATTTATATAAACGCCTAAAAACTGATTTCAAAATTGGTTCATATCAATATAATGACTAACTGCGGAGGATCGATAGGACACTTTGGCTCGCACGTGAGAGAGTTGCAATTATAATTCAACTTCTTAACATAAAAAATGTTTTTTTAAACGGTAATTTATTACGAGAACAAAGGGAATTGATAAAAAAATTATTTAATTTTTTATTTGTAAATAATTCAAAGTTACGTCTATTGTGAATTTCGTAAATTTTCCAAAGTCTGATTAAATTTAGTAAATGGAAAAAATCGAGATTTTTCGAGATAGTGCATCCGACTTGCGCGACAGCCCAATCGCATCGCACGCACATTGTCGCGACACCACTTATATCGAACGCGACGAATTGCTTTCTGACACTGCTAATTAATATTATGTAGTTATATAATTATAATATACTAAAATATTTTAATTCAAATTCAAATTTATTATGTCGTGAACCATATGATTACATGTACATTAGTAGTAATAGTTTGTGATCAGGCTAGTGCCTCTACAACAATGGTTGGAAACTTAAAGCTAACAATGGCTGTATTGAAATAAAATTAATTAGATTGGCTTGAAGGAAAAATGGTTAAGAAAAACCTTCGCAGAACTGAACAAGGAATTAACAGCACAAAATAAAATAATAAAAATAATTAAACTAATACTAAGATTAAAGATGATATTACATGATAAGTATGAGTAAATATATAGGTTAGATAGAGATAATTAGAGGGTTATCTATAAATTGAAGTTTGTAAATAAAATTTACATATAAGTTTTCGAAAAAATTAGCAGCTAAAGGTACATTAGACAATTCATGCAGTAAACTAGTGGAGAAGTGCCATGGTTTGTCCATAATGTTTTTTAAGCATTTATTTTGAATTATTTGAAGCTTTCGTATATAAGTTTTAGCGCAACTACCTACAAACGTATTAATAATAATAATCAATGGCGCAACAGCTCAAATCAATCCTAGGCCTTGTAGTAATGCTAGAGCTACTTCATTAGGTGGCCAACGGAATACTAGGAGGTGAAGTGGTCAGCCACACGCTCGTCCGCGGTTATTACCCCGATTTTAGCTCAGTTACTCATTTACAGCTCAGTGAACTGGTAGTCCGGCAGCCAAACTCATTCTCGAAAATTACTTGTCGCGAAGCAGATTCAAACCTTGTACCAGGTGCACCGAAGGCAAGTGCTCTAGCCACTGCTATGAATACTGGACAGACATCAAAAATTAATATTCGCAGTAAGTTAAATTCACAGCAGCCGGAATATTTCGATAATAACAATAAATAACTGGGCAAAAAAAATTATATGGGAAACGTTATTTTCAGATATGGAAATGTTAAAAGATTAGTAGTAAAACGAAATTGAAATGAATTTCTGTTTTATTTCGCGAAAAAAAAGCTTTATAAAAGCTTTTCTCTTAATTCTTTCGACAAAGAGAGCAGTTGGCAAGCTTAAAGTTTCGCTGTAGACATTCTCTGACCATTCCGAATGAGCGCACGCATAAATTATTGATCGGCATTTATGTTCTTTAATTCGAAACACACATATGTACATGCACACATACTCCTGGTCCTTACTCTTCCATCTCGCTTGCACAGTGAAAATGTTTCCATGGCAACCAATAAACTGAGTGGGGTGGAGTTTTTTATATCTGTCTCTTTTTTCGTTTTCAGTAACGTTGTTGAATAGTTAGGCTCTGATTACAGCGTACTGTTTAGCAGTGCAGGCTGAATAAAAACGGGACAGAGCTTGTCAAACTGTCTGTGGAGATATATTTTTTGCAGGATGAAGGATGCCTCTGATCTCTCCACTTTCTCTTGATTGCTATGGTCGAAGGGGTTGGGTGAGCACATTTATCAGCTACGGTGGTATTTGCGAGAATGCGAGTTCAAGAACCCCTGACGACAACTGTATGTGTGCATGGCTGTAGAAGTGTTAGTGGGTTTTCCCTTCTTCTTTACTTTTCCATGAATGCTAGTGTCGTGTGTGAACGATGCACGCTCGCTGTCGATAGCTCCCGGTGATGGGTGAAGGATGAATTTATTTCTTGAACGTTCGCAGTCCTGTCGAGCTTTACCAACGTCCCTAGGTTTTTAAATTAATTTCCCGATTTTTGCCTATTTCTTTTGATTTTTTTTTTTGCTCGCTATATTGTAGATTGAAGGAACCTACGAATGCTGTACAGGGATAATGATGCGTAGGTAACAGCAAGGAGGACGGGTGTATTGCGGTATGGGAACTTGATGACTGCCATGTCAAGGGGAAATAAGTTTGCGATTGGAACCTTTGATGTTGGAATTGGTGGACAGGAGCTTGTAAGGAAGGGACATTTTCGAGAGGTTGAGCTACACGATTCCACTTTCCCAGTACAGCTACATAAACTGGCATCCTGTGATCAAAGAAATTTATTTTTGGGCGTTTCATTATATACCGCTCGTCCCACCTTGGCTGTAGTGCGACGACCACTATAACCTGTATCTGAAGAACATGAAACTAGGAACAGGTAGGGAATTTCTTCTTCGACTCCCAATCATTTTTTGAGGTAGTAGGATAACGTAATTGGAAGTATTGAATAGGTGGTAATCCAGTCGTATGGATTCATATGTGATTTATAAATAGATGTGAAATCTTTTTCTTAAAAAGAACATCTTATCTTTTCCACGAGGAAACAAACCCAATGGGCCACAGGATCGAATCCAGTGTCGACAACCTGATATACATAAATATAAAAAAGTTTGAAAAGAAGGAATATTAAAATGGAAAGAAGAAGTTGTAGCTAGATCGAATTTTAAAAGGCCTACTTAATTGGGGTTTTGAGATATGCTAACAATCAATCTATGGAAAAGCAAGCTAAGAAGCTTCGAGAGAAAAGCTCAGATCGAACTAAGGGTCGAACGTGATGTAATGTTCTGAATTATGATGCATCCGAGGCCCTCGAGGATGATCGTAATCACATCGAAAAAGCATCATAGTAGACTCAGAGACTAGGATCTAGGATCTAGCTGACAATATGAGAATTTCGGGAAAAGCCGAAACATTTTCAAACACGTGACTACTATCTTCAATGAGGAACTTCCACCCTACATATTAAAAATTGATAATAAGCTCAAAATTGAGAAATAATAGTCAACCGCACAATCCGGAAAAATTAACATTTACGGGCTCACTGAACTAGTTCCGGAACTGTTCATTCCGTCGTTCCGATGTAGAAAAAGTTTAAACAGTTCCGTGAAGTAGTTCCGGAACTCGTTAGTGGTTCCGAACTAATCGTTCCTTCATTTCGTCAGTACCTACGCAAAAGGAGTGAGTTACTTCACTCACTCATTTCAACTGAACTGCAGTGTCCAATGAAACTACAGTTCACCAAAAGGAGTGAGTTACTTCACTCACTCACTTTAATGAAATGTACTTTGGAAACAGCTCACTCCTGAACGACCCACAGTCTAGTTACATTCTCTTTCTAAGTCTTATTTCTTCCTTAAGACCTTAAGAATTCTTTATATCATGTTATTTTCCAAAACTTTTAAACTCCAGCCTGCTCCATTTAAGCTAAGCCATAGCTTTGCTCCAAAGGAGCTCCCAGGATGGAATAAGTCCTGTCGGCAAATACATAGTACGTAGATGAATACTAGTTTTACATCTATTGATAGTACAGGCCCAAGTCCAGGTGTCGCAAATCACGAAGGAGCTGCTGACTTCTTATAACTCCACCATCAGCTGAAGTCTCTTTTCCAAAGATTATAAAGTATGTGTCCAACAGAGCAACTGCAGATGCCGCATATATAGTCACATGAGTCTATTGTTTTGTCTCAATTTGAGTGTGCAGTTGAGTTTGTCCAATTTCGTGCAAGAAGCGGCAAAAATCATGGACACACTTTACCAGGACTACCTTCCTTCGGAAACTCTCGATCTTTTCCAATCTTTCTAAAATGGTGCAATGGGGCGTAATATTTGACCTCGACACTTCTTTAACTTCCAGACGAAAAATCTCTTCAGCAAAACACTGGACTCAACGTCCGAAATAACGATAACATTTAACTGTGAGCCTGTTCCACGTAATATTCCGGCTCCTTAAGGGCCCTAAAAGGAATGCAGGATATTGTAGCCAACACCACGTCCACTCCGATTCGAAAGGAGATAGGATACTTCTTTCGAATCGGAAGCATCCCCTAACAAGGACAATTTAAATTTCATTTCAATACGTTTTTACAGCAAATTCATTTCCATTCTTTCAATGTTCCGGTACAGCCATCAAATTCACTCTCAAGGATCTTTGTTTTTTGTCCGCTCTCAAGTGCATTCAACATGGTACGCTAACGCTTATCCTTTTTATCATACTACGCGTTATATATACATTTGCCTTCAGTATACGCTTCCGTTTTCTAGTTCGTGACTAGATGCCTTACGTTTCATTTTTATCCTCGTTTTATCGTCAATAAATTGCCATTTTTATATTTGGTTCGTAGTCTATTTCCCGTATCTTATGACGCTGTGAAGATGCTCCACAAGGCTCCGTTTTCCTAAAAAAAAATAGGAAATAATGAAAAAGAAATCTGCGGATAGAAGGAGCTACGACGGATGACGGTTGGGAATAGAAGTGTAAGTTCGCGCTTCAAGGAAACGACAGCAACGTGAAGAAAATTGAAATGGAATCGTCCTTCTGCAGGTGATTTCTTATTTTTAGATGCAAGACAATAGCTACAACAAAGTTGTGCAATTTTCTTATGATATCCCCGGAAATTTCAAGTCGTGCTGGATAATGAGAAATGTCTGAAAATTCGATCTCGGCGCTTTACTTTGCACAAATCGAGCGTTTTAAAGTTTGATATATACCTTGAGGGGACATGTTTTGTTTTTGATTTAAATTAGATTTAAATATGGTGGAAGTCAATTGATATTTGATTGTTGTGCAATCACTCTTCTTAATTGTATCTAAAAATATTGCGCACTCTTGTGATATTTTGATAGAAATGACGGATGAGTTTTGATCTAAAGGGTAAAGAAATAAATCACATTTTGGTCGATGTGTACATGAACACTCTATTTGAATTAACATTGTAACTATGGAGGTCGATTCGATGATATAAGAGTATTATGTCTTAGGTTCGATATTTTGGAGTTGTTAAGCACCACGCCTTGCGGATTGCAAATAAACGGTGGGTACCACTTTTTCGCAAAAGACAATCTCTTCAGCACCACTTTGTTTGATGCACTCAGCCTTAATAAGATCAATCTTAACATATGGCGCGATATTATCGAGTAGAAAGTCCTGGCAAAGTGATAAAAGCATGCATTGGGGCTGTAAGGCTTAAGTTTGAAGACGCTACGTTGTATAATCTTCATTTGGAAGCAATCAATAGCGAACGGTCTCAGTGAATTTAAAAACATGAAGAAATTTGGTCAACGTTATGTGACAATACTTTTATTTGAAAGGTCTCAGTCCAAGCAATATCAAACCCGAACTAGATTCCACTCTGGGGAAGTCTGCTCCTTCACTACAATAAAATATTGGGTGGTGGAGCTTAAACGAGTCCACACGAGCTGTCAAGACAAACAACGCAGTTGTCAACCAAATGACGTGACCTCTACGGAAACAGTGAAGAAAATCCGCAAAATTGTATTGGATGACCGTCACCTGAAAGTACGCGATGTAATTTTTCAGGTAAATCGATTTCATTTAGCATTAAAAAAGCAAGCATAGAGGAAATCATGGTAGCGGTTTATGTTTCGGTAGAGTTTTCATGGCGGTAAACGTACAAATAATAGTTGGCTTTTTTGTGTAGGCTTGGTTCAACCAATCTGCTTCAAAGTAATCGCAATTTTTGAACAGGGTAATGTTTGGTTTTCGTAGCACCTTAGCTCTGTTTTCACGGTGATAGTACTGAGAGCATAGAATGAGGGTGCGATAGTCTGTTGTATAGACGGCGTAATAGTTCTGTGAGAGTAGAGTAGGCCTTCGAACGGCAAAAAAAAGTATCGCGAAAGTGTAAAACTTCGGTTTATAGTTGCCGTGATAGTTTTATAAATTTTACGATAGTGAAATAATTTTATTGTAAAGTGGATGTGAAATTGGGAAGTATTCCCAATTCTTTCATAATAGATACGATTATAATAAAGGGTTGTTATTTTATTTTATTAATTTAATTAAATTATGTTTTTTCTTGAAATCCCGGCGAACCACTAATTCACATTAATATTTGGTTATCTTAATTCCTAGTCTGATTATGCAATAAAGTTTGATATTAATAATTAGATTAGGTTCAACGGAGCCCATAAAATTTTGTAAGGAGAAGCAACGCTATGGCTTAAAGGTGGAAGCCATATAACCAATGTTTCTACAACTGAATAACAAGAAGAGGTCAATGTTTTATACGAAAATTAACAAAAATTCTTCATGATGTAAAGGGACAGACCTTTGCTATAATTGTTTAAAATAAGGGACTTGTTTAATTAAGTTCTCGAAGAATAATTAACAATTTTTTTTTTTGGAAAAAAAAAACCGAACATTTTTAAAACCGTCGAGCCGGAATTGAAACAGCACTAGAAGATAGGCAATAAATTTTTCAAGATACGTAACTACAAAACAGTTGAGCTACAATTAATTGAAAAAATTTTTCGGACTATTTGAGGGTGTTATAGCGTGGTCCGGTTTTTTTTGAGAAAAGAGTCGAGGGGAGAAGTAGGTTTTGTACTAAGTAGCAGTTCGCTTAGATGGAGAGTTGTGGACGTTGTGTGATGTTCTTCAATAGCTGGCTAACGCTGCACTGTCAGAGGCTGACAGTGAGTGCATCCAGTTCTTGTTCAGTTCAGTTAATCTAAAGTTTGATCAGTTTCTGCCTTTGATGCCTTTCCAGTGCTTGGCTGCCAAAGTCGCAATGCAAAGCTCAAATTCCAGCTAGATTGTTGCAGGTCTAGTACTTCCTTTCTGGCTGTTCAGCGGAACAACTCTATGAATTGCGGAATACTTTCAACTTTATGTGCATTTACTAGGGCTCGGGCTAAACTGAAAAAAGTGGTCGATATGGGCTCCGAGGCTTTAGTGTAGTTCACTCAGCAAAAATTGCGGTGTGTATAGCTGCTGTATAACTAATAATTTTGGTTCATAGCGGTATGTTGCTTCTTCGAAACCTATTCAGCTACATAAGATTGCGGTGGAAATACAATGATCGCAGCCGTAATCTGGTTGGTCATTTTGGAACCATCTTTTTAGTATCTAGTATCTGTTAGTTATTTCAGCTGAACTTGAGAAATTTCTCAATTTCTTTGCAGAATATTTTGTGAATGGCGCAGGACGGTCTAAATCCTAACTCAATCTCTTACTTAAAACGCACTCAGGACGATTATGTTAGTCCAAGAAGTCTTCTGTTGGAGTTCTTCACAATAGCATAGAAAATAATCTGCAGTTTCCTCTTCTTCTAGAACATGCTCTGCGGTTTCCTTTTCTTCTCCACAAAATGGTCTAAAGGTTGACTGAAGTAAGTCTATTTATATGCAGATACTTTTAAGGCTTAAGTTGAACTTGGTTCCGGGTCATTTTGAGCAAATCGGACTTAACTTAAGGGATCTCGCTATGATTGAAGCGAAGAGAGGATCAATGAATTTTTCGCGGCTGTGCAACGAAGCAACGTTGTGTTACGGTATCGTAAACCAATGTCCGAATTTTCTTGTATTAATTGCGTAGTTTGTCAAGGATATCTTGAAGCATTTGTTTTGTACAATTTGAAGTGTTTTCTTATGAGTTTTGGCACAAAAGGGGTGCCATAGAGCAGCATGGGTTGCATTACCATTTTGAATGTTAGCACTTTATTTTCCAAGGATAGTTTCTGTTTCCTGTTTTGAAGGGATATACTATTCTAATACTTTTCACTGTCTTAGACGCCACTTGGGCTATATGATAATGAAACGTAAGCTTCTTGTCCGAGTAAACGCCTAGATATTTAATATCACTGTTCCAATTTATTAATTGGCCCTTTACAGTAATACAGAGATACGGCATCTCTCAGCTCTTGCTAATGCTTCCAGTTGTAATTGAAGATTGTAAAGAATTATACTGGGGTCCATTGTGCTCGAGTACAAGGCATTATCATCAGCAAAGAAGGCGAATTCCCAGTCATCTACTTTAGGATGGTCAGATGTGAACAAATGAGAGCATATGACTGGAACATTATCCTTATGGTACTCCTGCAAGTACTCGTATACTGCGTTTATTAAAAAGAGATGACTTTACTTTGGCTTAGTAGAAACTGGATGTTAGAAAGGAAGATATAAGCTTAATTAAATATGTAGGACATTTTAGTTCAATTAGCTTGAATATTAGGCCTCCACTTCAGACGTGAGCTATGGAGCACTGAGCAGCGGTTCTTTCCGGGATTCCCTAGTAATCCATCGTTCATCAAATTTTGTTCGGGACTTTTCTCACTTTATTTTCAATTCGATTTTCGCATGAATATCGTTCAATAATACGAGTATGTTGTACGTACAATAGATGCACTGTTGTTAACAATTTCCGCGATGCACCTTTGATTTTTTTCCTGAAATAAAATTGTGTATTATTAATTCGTGTTCCTCAATGGTTGTACGATTACCATTTTCGATAAGCGATACGATCGGGAGGAAACTAAAATAATGAAATTGACTTTGCGACTAGAAATCCCTACTGTAATAGTAAAATATCATCGTCTGTGAACATGGAGTGGATACTAGTTATATTCTCGGAATTCTTCTGCTTGCATCATTGGAGCTGTGACGTGAGCTGAGAGTATTCACCGAATTGTTTAGGTTTCGTCTAAATTCAACTGCAAATTGGTTTTGATATCAGTGGAGTTAAAAGGAAATCATATAACAATGTGACTATTTGAAGACGTTAATCGAAATTTTATTCCCATCCTTTTTTTTTTATAGGAAACTTACCAAAAATTCTTGACTGCATCATTTAAGCTGTGAGTGACTGTAAATCGAGAGCAATCATCCCCATTTGCAAATTAATATCTTTGGTGGCTCGATATAGCTGGTGATTTGTCGAAGTTCAATTGAAAGAGCTAAAGAACTGGCACATTGAGATGAAATTTCACTTTCTTACTAGCCCAAAGAATCAGCACCAACCAGCTCAGACCGCAGCAACGAAGTGAATAGAAGTTTATTCCAGGGCCAGACAGAGGTCCAAAAGCAGCATCCACTAATGATGATGATGTGTAGTCCGGATGGAGTCCGTCTCAATCCGTCGCCATCCGTTACGTTCCAATTCTCTCTTTCTTATCACAGAAAGTTGAAAGCCCAGCGGTACGCCGTACGCCGCCGTGTGTGTTCTCTAAAGAATCGTACAGAGATCCCCTTCTTCGCATGTTGGGGAGCACGAAACTTAATTCACGTAGAGTCTGTCGGTCGACAAACGCTTTAGCAGGTCATGCGCATAAAAAAGCGGGAGCGTGTACTTTACCTCAGTACTTTGGAGATTGGGGTAAGTCTCTAATACTTGGACGGAACTTGTTGTGTAGAGGAGCGCTAGCGCCTAACAACGTTTCGAATCTGAACAAGCTATAATCGTCATACAAGACCCCAACTACGTCATACCTTTATACTCGAATGGAGTACTGTTGTTGGTTCGTATCGTAAAAGTCTCCAAACGTGTGTGAAAATTGTGAATATTTGGAGCTTCTTATGTGATACTTACGCGGACTGTGTTCTCAGCGAAATGTTGGGGGCCACGCTCAGTTTTGACTCGACCAGGCTAAGAGTTGTGAGCTCTGCAAATACGACAAGAAAGCCGAAAAGATCGAAAGAAAATAATAAAGAAAAAAAAAAAAAAATTGTATAAATTTTCTGTCTGGTATTTTTTTTTTTTTGAAAAAAGTCTGAAAGTAATAGGAATTTAGAGCTAGACTTAAAAGTTATTAGTAAAGTTTTGGAAATTGTTTGTTGTTGTTTTTACTTTTTGGAAATTTTTGGCGGTCTCGATTCGCACGTTTAACTTACGGTTTTGCTTTAATTCGCCGGGTTGTCTCGGATGCGCGTATTATCAATTTCGGATCAAACATGACGGGAGTTGTCGCCTTTTTTTGAGCTTTTCCTTGAAAAATTGCGGAAAGTTGAAAAATCCTGTTCATGTTTTAGCGAAAAAAAGGCGAATTTTCTTCGGGTTTTTTTTTTCTTCGGTGTGAAAGCAATTTTATGTCATTGAGACGTTGAATTATGCACCTGGAGAAGACTGATGAAACGCGCAAATGCTATCTCCACGAATGCACTCGCAACTCTAGACTGCAAACATCTCTCGCTCACCTGCTGCCGGTGGTTCTGGCTTTTCTTTATTAATTCTTTTTTTTTAATGTGTGTGCTATGATCGGTGCCGCGCGACTATAGTTGAGAAAATCCGGTCCAGTGATGCGTTCCGATTGAGAAGTGCAGTGCGTTTGATAGTAACCAATAGTTTTCAGTGTAATCGTTCTCCAGTAGTACACTGAAAGAATTGAAGGTGTTTTTAAAGAGTAAAAAAAAAGAAGAAATTTAATTAAAATTTTCCCAGTGATGAGGAATTTGTGATATTTCGTAATTTGGTTCTTTTTGTGCGGGCGTGTAGCTTTGGCCCTAATATTTCGTGAAAGTGTGGCGAGAAAAGTGCGTGGAGGTGGACCACATTGGATTAGTCCCCATTGCCACCCCTGGATATATCCTAAAAATAAATAAATAAATAAAAGTTGCGATTCGAGGCTGATAAAAATCGAGATGAAAACTCCTAAAAATAAAACTTCTGAACAATATTTCACTCAGTCTGTCATAAATTTTCAGCTGGTCCGAGACCGAAGGAGTAGTTTGTTTCCGCGCGTCTTGGACTGAAATAACGCACCGGCTGTTCCGGGGCCATACCTTAGCTTAAGATCTAGCGACGCTATCGCTGAAATAGCCGCAACGTCAACAATCAAAAAATACCTCTTTTTTTCTTATACCACTTCGTCGATCTCACCAAACACTTTTCTTTTTGTACACATTCGGAAGATTGGGTCTGAGCGCGATCAGCTTAGTTCGTTGTCTACACCACAGAATTCACAATGAGCTCAACACACGAGATATCAAAATCCAAAAATAAAAATGCTAACTAAACTCTCGGTTGTGGTTGTGGTTAGAAGCTTAGATAACAACGGAATGTGTACGCTAGAATACGGAAATGGTTACAGAAGTTACGCTCGAAGACCATATGTGGACCCATGCTTTTAGCCCCCCCCACCCCCTTCACACCCGGTAGACAAATAAAAACATACAGAGAATGTGATAAAATAACAATAAATCGATTATGGAAAAACGGCTGATCGTTAAAAATTCCATAGGATAAACAGAAATTACATTGTGTGAAAAAAAAGAAGAACACAAATAGACTGCTAACTCGAAGATAGGAGAATGCAAAAAAGATCGTGTGTGATCTTCAGTGATAAACCTCCCACCTTCACAAAAGAACAAGGTGACAGAGGGGATTTTTATCTGATTCGGATTTTGGCATTTATATTACGTGTGACGTTTCTACCGTAGCGTTTTTTTTTTTGTTTTGAGATTGCGTAGCAGCGATCTGAGCTATCTTTAGCCGCGTGCGATTTGTACACCACCACAAAGGTCATAAACCTTGGCGTTTGGGCGCTATTTATACAGAGAGGATCACGATCGATAGTAGTGAGAAAAATTGCGCGATCGTGACAAATTGCTGCAATTAAAGATCTGCCTTTTGCGCTCGACAACGCTTCGGCTAGTCTGTCCCTTTTGGCAGAGTAGAGTAGAATTTCTAGTGTGTGGAGGGGGTGGGAAAAGGAGCGCGATCAAAAGATTTGGCTCAAAAATAAACCCCATTGATCGTGTTCTTTGCCAGATCTTCGACTTTAATGTTCGACGAATTGACCAAAAGGAAAAAAGTTTCAATATCGCTCATACATCTTTAACATATTGCTTTCTGTTTAAAACTAGTTGCACCATGTATGTATATTGCTGCATTCGGCCATGGCATTGAACGCGTCTCTCCACGTGGAATAATCATAAAATAAAGATAATATTGTTTCGGCTTAATTATTTTTATATGCCATTATATTATTTTTGGTTTATCTTTCGCGCAACATACCTCCTACCTCGTAGGTATATTGTTCTCGGTAAAAAAAAGACTTCCCGATAAGGTGGTTTGGTTCGGTTGGTTATTAGTACGGTTTTTAGTTCAAGTTTCACATCGAGAGTGAATAATATTATTGATTCGATTACATCCCTTTTTGGAGATAGTATAGTTTTGGCGATTACGATTGATCAATTTTTTCCACACAATTAATTTGTTGTTTGGTCGATATGCGACAGGTTTACTTGATAAACTATCGGCAATAATAGGTTAATAGTGCGAAATGATTGTCGCGTGCGGTGTAAGTTGCTTCAATCTAAAGATTTGGCGATAATTCACCCAAATTGTATGACTGCGATTCATTCATTCATTCAAAAATACAATTCACCTCAATCTACGCTTTGTAAGAAACTGTATAAGATTTGTTCTTTTTGGTTCCATCTTCTGGTGACCTCGAGGTTAAGCTTTTGGTCCCTTCCTGTTTTTCTAACGACTTCATGTTATAGGTTAAATTATTATTCATCACTTTACGCGAATTCGTTATTGGTGGATACAAAGTAACACTGGGCTGGGTTCTAGCACATTGCGGCATCCGAGTAAACGAACTAGTAGACAAACTAGCGCACGAAGGAGCGTCTCCACCTCTCCCACAGAGTCTCTTCCCGAATCCGCTTCAAGAAGACTTCATGACGACTCCAAAACAAAGACTTTTAGATAGGTGGCAAAAACACTGGCTAGAAGACGAAATGGTAATCCCAAAAATTTCATTACATGCATTGTTTCAAAGGTGGCTAGATCTAGATACTAGATCCAAGCCGCTCAATGGTAGTTCATCAAAAGCCCAAATTAGGTCAAGCTTCCTCAGTACATACATATGTCGGAAAAATAATTCCAAGCTAGCTCTGAAGATATTGTGTGTTTCAGTACTGGAAAGGAACCTGAGCAATCAGTACTGTGTCAGGACTATTCTAGCCTTGGTATTCTTTGCTAAAAGGTAACAATATGATCATAAACATAGATTGTTAAAATCTCTTTAAAAAAATTAAATACAAGAAATAGTGACTCAATCATAGAGATACTGGAGACGACAAAACCGCCGTTTTTGTATAAAGCGCTTTTCAGCTAGAGAAGTGAGACAAAATAGGGTCGTTATATAATTTTTTTTGTTTGGCGTGTTCCAAGAGCGAAACATAATATAAATGTGAGCGAGAAAAAACAGGGTCTTTATGTCAATTGTTGGCGTTTTACGATGACGTTCGCCTTCAACTCAATTGCTGCTTATCATCTTCAGTATACTATATATCTATGAACTCAATAAACAATATGAAGATACTCAAATATTCGCTATTATATATTAATCGGATGTTGCTTAAGTTGTACTTGACTTAAAAGAGATCTCACATAATAATAATAATAATCAATGGCGCAACAGCCAAAATCGGGCCTAGCTCTTGAAGTAATGCTAGAGTTACTTCATTACGAGACCAAAAGAACACAAGGAGGTGAAGTCGTCTGCCACACGCTCGTCTGTGATTATTACTCCAATCTTAACTCAGGTTCTAATTTACAGCTGAGTGAACTGGTAGTCCGGCACCCAATCTCATTCTCGAAAATTACTTGTCGCCACGCAAATTCGAACCTGGTACCAGGTGCACCGAAGGCAAGTGCTCTAGCGACTAAGCCACCCAGACTACGAAATCTCAAAAAAATTAAGCAAATTTATGCATTAAATATTTTAAATAAAAGTTATTGCAGAAATTTAAGATTATTTAAAATGCAAACATCAGATACTACTGCAATATAATCGCATATTAATCTACTAGAAAAATTAAACAAATTAAGATGTAAAAAATTTTCTTGTCCTGTTGTTGTATCTTCTTCGTGTAATAATTAGTAGTGCGTGCAAGCTTTTCATTTTTCACTCATATTGAAATGGAAAAAGTAAATTTTTTTTTTTTACCTTGGCGTTCACGAACACAGAAAATAAGTACTGACTCAGTGGTAGTATGAATTAAAGTTATGTACACTATAAGCAGAATGTTTGTCATGAGTCGATAAACTGTTCTGATTGTTGTTTGATTTGCTCAGTTTGCATGCGCGAATTGAGGAATTTTTCCATCTCGCAATTGGACAACTTTTTCTGCGAACTGCTATGATTTTAAAGATATCGACACAGGTCATGTCCAAAAGTTATTGGATTCTGTTGCACCTATCTGGAGTTTGACGTTGTAGGAAAACCCAGCAAAATGTATAGACTGTTTTCGGGAAAGAACCAAGCCCAGCCTATATCCAGTCTCTAAACTGTTGGAAATAAACTGGATTCATATTTCTTGACTACTACTGCTGGGTCATCGTGCACCTATTGTCCTCTATAGTCCGATGACCAACCAGTAGGAAACCAAAGACAAGAAGTATGAGCCCAGTTTTTTTCAACAGTTTGCTTGACATCAGTAACAAAGTCTTAACGTTCAGTCATTCTTCAATTCTACATGGTTCTTGGATCTCCACCATCGTCGTATGAGAAATTAGAGCGACCTTCTCCATATTTGAGTCCCGATGTGAAGTCTCGTCCTTGAAAGATTCGACGTAAATTTCGGGATGAACCTGGTGCTAGGATACACAGAACGGCAGAGAGTTAGATAGGTCTTGCAGAGACCATTCAAAAATATGGAAGGGGGCTTATCGTCGTTACTGAATTTAATCCGTATATTGACAATACCATGGAATCAAGCCTTCGAGACAGGTCCCATCACTCTTCAATTTGGTTTTACAGAGAAATCAATTCATGAAGTTTAGTTTATAACCAACTCCATTGGTAATGTATATTAGAAGTTGCTATGGACGTACCGTTTTGGGTCGAATGGCATAACAGTACAGGAGTAGTAGTCTTCGTACTTGCATGTAACCTTCTGCGGTTTAAGTCTTCACTTCATGGAAAAAGTTGTTTTCTTAGTGAATTAAAATTCTAGTTAGTGACTGTTTATCCGAAATGGGATATCTTTATTTAAGTTTTGGCGAAAAGCAGTATGGTTTTTTATGATTTTGTTAACCTGCACGACCTTCTGTTTGTTTTGTGACGGCATCAATGGTCGTGGAAGCTTGTTAGGTACTATCAGCGTGCTATCGTCTAGATTGGAATACATTGAGTTTAGTTCAGCACGTGCAAAGCTGAACTTAAAACTTAAAGACAGGCAAATAACAACATCTATGAAGTGTACCGAGTTGACTTCAGACAATGTATCCTGCAGGCCTTGTCCCGATTTTGGCTGTCGCGCCATTTCTGATGATGATGATGATTAAGTGTACTTGTGCACTACCTAGAACAATGGTTTATTGATTAAAAGCCCCATGAATACACTAATCCTAACTCTCAAGTTATGTAAGTAGGTAGGTAAGAGCGAAAAGAACAAAATTCTGACATTACCAGTGATAGCAAGGCGGTCACATTTGGCGCCCAGTGTGGGGTAAATTTTTTCTTTGAAGCTTTCCATCCCGAACGGATAGATTTGGGTTCAATAAATGGCACGTTAGTGGAATTACACGTAATAACATGATTGAAATTAATTAGTAAAATATGATCTTTTGGCGCCCAGTGTGGGGTCTGATATTCGAATATTCTGACGCACTCAAATATTTTACTATTTTCGTTGTAAAATTCATCTCGTCTTACTTTTCCTTACCAAGACTCGTTTTACATGAAAAATATGGCGGATTTTCGTCAAATTTTGGTTATCAAATATTTGGAATTTTATAAAAAATGGTTAAACTGAAAATTTATGACAGATTTTCTTGACTTTTATATTCTGCAGTGAAATTGTGTCCAAATTTTTCTGAATTGCGCAAAATACTAATGCTAAATTTTTTTCTTAAAATAGCTCAATGTTGGTGCTAGTTATATTTTAAGAAGTAAAAATGTTAAAGGTACGTTCTTCAGTCGTGCTCAATTTATAGTGTAGAAAAAGTGCAGAAAAAATAATAAAATATAAAAATTCGACCGGAGAGAGTAATCTCACTTAAAAAATTAAAAATAAATAAAAAAAATCTGGTAACTAGAAGAGATTGAGAAATTGAGTAAGAAAATCAAGCAATCGTTAACTTCCTTTCAACTATACAAAAAATATGCACAAATTTTTTCCGATTTATTTCTGAAAAATCTGTTCTTACCATCTAAAACTATTTTACTAAATATTAAAACAAAAATACAAAATCTAACTAAAATGTTTAGTAATGAAAACAATCAAAATTTCTGTTGTAAACAAAAACAAATTCTATAACCGTAAGCTGCTCAATTTTTCCTCCTCAAAGTCGTAAAAACAAATATCAACAACCTTGTACTGTAACTAAATGAAATTTATTAAATTTATGAAAGAAAAAAATAATAATTTAAAACCGTGTCAAATATTTTAAAATAGGAAATTAATAAAATAGCGGGCGTAATAATCGATAAAAAGAAAATAAATTAAGAATTAAAGAGAAAAAAAAAACACCGAGACCGAGTTAGTAGCTAAACCGTCACAGTGGCCGCGTCGAAAGAAAAACGTGAAGCTCAGCATTATGACGACAATGTTGACTGTGTTCGCGGCGTTACTAGTGATCCGGTAGCTGTTACCCGTAGCGGTTTAGTTGGCTCGACTTCCGGTGATGGCGCAGCCGGTAACGAACCGGATGCGTCGAGCGTCACGCGAAAATGTTGTAGCGGTGGCGGCGGTGAAAGTAGTAGTGGAAAAAGTGGCGGACGATATCGTAGCGGTGGCTACAGTCTATGCCATCGTCTAACAACCCATTCGAGTACCACTAGCGACATCCAACGGTCGACAAGTGCTACGGCCGATACGATCGCTACCAGTTCCGGTTTGATTGTTAGTTCGCGTCAAGGATCGGTAGATGGCACGATTCAAAGATGCGGTCTATGCTCGTTACTATCGCGTTTATTACGTCGTGCAATGTGCGTAGGTTCGAGACGAGGAAGCGGCGAATCGTACTATCAGGAGCTAGCTGAAACTGCTGTAAGTTTGATAGTTTTATAATATGAACTATTTTTTGAGTAAGTCAGGTGTTTGTGGAATTTAGGTCACAGAAAAAAAAAACTATAACTATGCAATTGAGGTCAAGCAATTTAGATACAAGTTGGAACGATAAAAATTATTATGACCGATCGTAACATTGAACTAGATCAGATTTGTCAAGTCAATTTTTGAATTAGAGAATCATATCGATATCATTCGCTTAGTCGGCTCGCACATTAACCCAAATTTTTATTCGGTGCAATTACGTACGTATACGCAATATTCGTATATGTTATTTAAACAAAAGTTTATGGCCGCTGTGCGTTGGGATGATGTACACAATTAGCGTTAAAATAATCACACGAATGATTTTTATGGATCGTTTCCCCAGTTTACGGAAAAACTGTTTCACGGCCGTTCGACGTACTCGTAAGTAAGTGTACGATTACATCGTTTAGTACGTCAGCCGGTATCTATTTAGGGGTAGACAGCTGGAGAATTTCCGAGCTTGCTTAATATTCAATTTAACAGTGTACATATTTAGGCGATGTTGAAGAATTCTGAGATTTTACTGAATGGTTCACATCAAAAAGATGGTGAAGAAACGATAACATTGATCGTTAAGCATAGGTAAATCCTGTAATTAGGTTCTGGCCTTGCAGTAATAGTACATATCTACATTTAATTTTATGTGAATTAAATTTTGAAAAATACCAGAATGAATACCGATGAACTGAATTCAGAGTTTGGCGAGTCAACATGAATCGTAATTGGATCAATCAACAACTTATCAGTCAATTTCGTTTTTCAGTACTGAAACAGAATTTCAAATTTTTTCTGAAGATTCAGTACGAGTACTGGACCGCATGAATCTTGGAGTGACGTTGGAGTTGCAGTTATTACTAACATTTACAACGCTGGATAGTCTCGATTCTTTTTTATTATCTTCAAAGTTGCACTGGTAAAGCCCATTAATTATAAAAATATGTCTAATATAAAAAACTGCAAACCACATTAAGTAAAATTTATTGGTTTATTTGTTTCATTATTTCTTCATTTTAATTATTTGAACACACAAGCGAAAAATGCCAAGAATTGCTGAACTGTAGGTGCACAGTATTATAGAAGTTGAGATAATTTGAAAAATCGAAAAAAGTGAGGAACTTGTTAGGGCTTGGTTGGTTGGTTGGTTTGGGTGGCAGATCTGTCCCTAGACAGAGCACAATTAGCTCAAAGGCCGTTTTGATACCACAAACTCGTTAACCTGGATGTTAGGGGTTAGGGGTTGTTGTGACTCGGAAATTAAGGGGTGAGTGCGGGGAAAAATTGATCCAGTTATAGCCATCCTGTACTGTCCAGGAAAAGTAATAACTCACCGATCTTTTTGGTAGAAATCTCCCTCAGGTCCCCGTAGAAGGGCTTGCCAAATGCTCGCTCTCGTGCTCTAGCTAATGCCGGGCAGTCGCAAAGGAAATGAACGAGTGACTCTCGCTCGTTTGTGTCCTGACAGCTGCGGCAGTGTGTGTTAAATGGAATGCCCAATTTGGCCGCATGGTCCCCAATTGGCCAGTGACCCGTGCTAATCGCCGTGATTCTGGAGATGTCTGCACGGGTCTTATTTAAAAGTTCGTCTGACTTGGCTCTATTGTAAGATGGCCATATCTTCCTAGATATGGCACAGGTGGTAAGGCTCTTCCATCTGGAATTAGCCGCTGATTGGAAGTGTGAGAGTACGTCTCTCTTGACAACTCCTAAAGGAACGTGGACTGGTTCCGCAGAAGAGCCGGGAAGAGCGGAGCCCCTCCTGGCCAGTTCATCAGCCTGCTCATTTCCCTCTATGTCTCTGTGCCCCGGGACCCAGAGCAAGGAAACTTTGGTTCGCTCCGCTAAACCTACTAGTTCGCTGCGGCATTGCTGTACCAGTTTAGAAGAGATGTAAGCCGAATCTAGTGCCTTGATTGCGGCTTGGCTATCGGTGAAGATAACGATGTTGCGTTTTGGCGATAAGCTTTGTTTCAAAGTCCGACAAGCCTCACGGATCCCCAGTATCTCTGCCTGGAAGACGCTAGCGTGGTCCGGTAGGCGATTGTTAGGGCTACTCCCAACTAGTAAACTAACCTCCATTAGGCCTTATCGGAGCTAATTTTCGTATCTCGATAAACCTTCGATAAGGTTTTTCCGACCTAATCCGCCGTACATTTCCCCATGTTTCAACAGCAACAGTCAAGCGTCAACAGTTAATATAAGGCCTTATCGAGGCTGGCTTTGCTTACGTACGGAAGTTTACATTGTTTGCACGAAAAAGAAATATTCACGACTTTTATACTCTAGATGAAATCATAAATAGAGTATTACAAGTTTAATACAGGCCGAAAAGTGAAAAGTGTCCGTCCGTCCGTCTGTCCGTCCGTTTGCAAGATAACTCAAGAATACGTAGGCCTAAGAAGTTGAAATCTGGTCACCATCTGTAATATGAAAAAGATAAGGCTAAGTTAGTTAATGGGCGATATCCTTCCACTCCTTCGGATACCTCCCATAAAAGAGTCCTTACAACACGTATTCACAATTATTGCTCGAATGCTCCAAGTTAGGGACTTGAAATGTTGCATACTTATAAAGTTTACAATGTTTGAAGCGAAAGTTCCGAATATGATGCAAATCGAATCAGTCCTTCGTGTAGCAGCCTTGATCAGAAATTTTAGCCTTGCGCTTGGTTGGACTTATTCGATATGATAGCATTAAAAATTTGCTTGCACTATGCCCCGAAGCCTTGGCTTAAGTCGTCAAAATGGCGATAGCTGCACAACTGGAGCCCCAACTTGTAAATAGTGTTTCTGTAAAGGTAACTCTGAAAATGATGCTAAAATTGCCATCATTAAAATTTTCTGCTACTTACCGTTAATATAATCAAGCGAAGGACTGCTTGAGCTGGTAATCTTAAACGATGGGGCTGAGGAATTTTCACTAGCTTGTTCCGTACAAAACAAAAGTGACTTAATCAAAAAGTCAATAGCCTATTTCTGTATATGGAAATAGCGAACTTCCGTACGAAGCAGCCATCAAACACAATCTTTTTAGTGTTGCGTGTCCTGCACTACTTAAGGACGATTAGGACATATAAAAACGTTTTCGATAAAAACTCCCACCCGAAAACTTTAGTCCTTAGAACTTCTTAAGTTCAGCACCATCTCAACCATCGCACACAACAATTGATGCAATAAAAAAAGCAGAAGAGTTGTGTCCAGACATTATGTCAAAGGTCATTAGGTGATCAGTGACATCTCGGCAAACCATACAATGCCCGCTAGCACCACCCACTTGCCATATCTATCGAGTTCATCATGCACACAGTTCATATTTACCGAGAAGATAATACGCTCGAAGGACATCGCTACTCCGACAGCTCAGTGTCATTTTGCCGTCGTCGGTGACGCTTGATTTCCCATGATAGCTGTTTTGGGGGAGACCATTTCATTCAGAATTTCCGACCGCCTCCTTGATGTAGTGTATTTATGGCAAGGACGAATGACGTCACAACAAGCTTGGCTGGCTTGGACATGGTGGTTTTACTCGCTCGAACGCGCTATTTTTAGTGCGCAAGGAAACCAACAAAAAAAAAGAGTTCGGAACGAACAAATATTTTGTCTTAAATTGAACGCAATAAGGAGCTGCCGCCGATGTGGGTGGCTTAAGGGTGGAATACTAATGAAACTTCCAGGGCAATAATTTTGCTGATGGTAGTAAAGTTATTGTTTGGGCACGAATGAAGTTGGGGGGGGGGGGGAGTATTGTTGCGGATCGAATTAGTGCAGTAATGCTATGAAGTAGAATTGCTCCATAATTTGATTGGATAGCTAAAATGTGTCACGCAAAAAGGGACCTCGCAGTAAACAAAACGAATCGCAAGTGAATAACAAACGATTCACGTAGGTGAAGAATATGTTTTTATTTACGATTCGTAGATGAATCATAAAACGATGTCTTTTTCTTTTTCGTAAGCGAAACTATAACCTACCTACCAAGTCCTCCTCCATGTTGAGTTTTATTGGATATTTTTTAAAGTCTACACAAAACTGGTAGCACTACGATGCTATTCTCGTATGTTAGAAGATTTTATGTCTTCGTGCAGAAGCGTTGACCTCGTCTAGCTAGCGTAAGCTCGATTGCTGCTACATGGAGCCACATAAAATGCAGTACTGCATCAACATAAATGTTTATGCTCGAAACGATTGTGTGCTATCGTCGAATAAATGAATCATAAGCGATTGGTTTCGCATAGTGTAACCCGGTTTGATAGTGGGTGGAATTTTTTTTTTATTTTTGTTATCAACATAGCTAAATTTTCTTATTTGCTTGAATTTAAATTGCAGCGCGAATGTTTCATAAAAAGGCGATAATGTTTTTCCAGCTTGGTAATAGCCTTAATACTGTCACACTTGAAGTTATCTACGAGTAGGTACGTATAGTGGTACTCCGTATGGTTATCCCCCGTCTTAGTGAGTTGAGCTATACGATCTAATGCTTGCGCTAAGATAAAGGTTTCGCTGCACTTTAATGCCGTTTTTCAGGCGTTAATGTGAGCAAATATTTATGAAAAGATTCGCTGGGGATCAAGCAAAATACACACACGTAAAGATGTAAAAAAAACGAACGCACTCTATTTCATAGCGAAAAAAAAGTGTAATTGTAAAATGACCTTTAATCGAGCTGTTAACTTGCTGACGTACTTGGCTTCGTGTATTATTCGATACTGAAAGATAACGACTTTAAAAAAAAATTATCTTGATTAAATCATAAACGAGCTTCGTTGAAGCGAAGAGTGCGCTGGGAGTAATCATGATGGACTTTCTGTAGAGTCATTTGTTATCATCAATCTCCAGGAGGATTAAGAGCTCTCGGTTGTGTCATTCCTGCGGGCATTATGATACATAACTTAATTCGAAAATTTTGAACTGACCTCATTTTATGGAGTTGCTAATCGATTAGATTTCTTTCTTTTTTTTTAAATAATTTTTGATAACTTTTTTTTTTTTTGCACGTTAAATAAATGATTGCTGGTTCTGCAAAGTAAAAAGGTTCACCAAAGAACTTTAATCAATTATTTCGACCTGCAAAGTTTTTAATGTGATTTTGGGTTCTTGTAGACGGACACAATTTTTTTTATAATTCTTTAATATTTATCTTATAATTGCAAATAAATTTTAACTTAGCCGTTCCTAAGATAAAAAACACAGTCACTTACCAAACTATTTTTTGTGCCCTATAATACGGAACTCTATACGGGCATGCATACGTATCATTCGTGCGTGTAGCAATAAGTTTTGATCCCGCCCACAAAATTTTTTTTTTTAAATTTCCATCATACTTAATAATGGCAGACCCACACATTCAAGTTTTAGACCCATACACTTATGGAAGTATGACATGCATCATTGCCCTTCTATGGGCCCTTAAAGTTTCCGAACATTTTAAATGGCGCACCAACTTCGGCGAGCGATACAGGTGGCAGCAGTTGATGCAATTCTTTCAGATCTCTGCTGTTTTTGAGATTCTCTACCTTAATTGTTGTTAAATGGCAGAATTTTTTGTGAATCAAATTTTTTGTGTTTGACTATTTGGTGATTTTTGTCAAATGGGGGAAAAAAACAGCAACGCGCTTGTGTCAAATTTTGTTTGTCAAATATTGTGTGAAGCTGTACAACTTTAACATGGACTGTTAAAGAGTTGGATATGAATGTCTAAGACGATCGTGGTCGTAGATCCAAAGCTGGCCCAACAACAAACAATCCATATTAAGGCCCCATGAGTCCGGTGTGACAATTTTTTATCCCATTTTGATTTTTCTTTCTTGAGAGGATTTTAATCGTTTTTCATTCGTGTTATTTGGCGTGGTCAATACGTCTGCAACTTTTGCTGTCTATCAGCGAACTAATTTTGAATTTACAGAATTAATAGTATTATATGTAGGCTTTCAAATGATTTGAAACGCATAACTATTAAAAATCAATAATTTTTTCATTGATTTATCTTCTAGATATACCCATTAATTATTCCATCTATGATACTTTTCAATGAAATGCGGTCTTCTTATGTAATTCTTGACATGAAAATCGTGAAAAATTGCTCCAATTTGACTTCATATATTATCAACAAAAATGTTTTTTTTTTAAAATTTGATCTATGGAGGACATTCTTTAAGATTGTTTAGCATTATGTTAATGAAAATGACATGTTAATTATTGAAGAAATAGGTAATAAATGCCCTTAAAAACTCGGATTTACGCATTTTAATAAATGTTTGAGGGTTGTTGTTCGGATAGCAATTTTTGCAAATACAGTTTTGAATTTTTTCTCTATGGATGACCTAGTTTACATACCAGCTAATAAAGTGGTGTAGTTTTATTTTGTTTTTTTATTGCTATTAACATGAAAAATTGACATGACATGAAAATGGTCATAAATCAACAAAATCGCATTTAACGTGCACATGAGGCATTAACGGTGGCTAAGTTTGTCCCAAGACTTTTGACCGAGGAGCACAACAAGAAGTTTAGGTTTGTTCGGAACTTCTTAAAATACCATATGAAGATGGAAATTTTTTGAAGCGTGTGGCTACTGCATTCATGTTTTACGGGAATGAAATAGAAAAAAATCGGCCACAGGCAGTCTGGGTGCAACTTTATTATTTTTTGGGTTGATGTCCGGGACGAATATGGTTTTTGAGACATAAAAACTAAATATTTTGAATAAGTGCTATTCCTCACACTTTCGTACTCCACCTCACCCCTCAAAAACTTTACTGTTAGTAGACACCTCTTATGATTCCATATACAGAAATCAAATTTTATCTTTCTGGGGTAATAGGTTTACTAGATCTTGAATCTTGTTTCTGTCCATTTTTTTTCAAATATTTGTACAGCATGGCTTACATTATACCTACCATAATACTAGTTCAAGCTACATTGCTCTGGTGTAAACCGTTCTTTTCTACATACAAATTGTGGCGGTTTCGCTGTAAGCCTTCTTCAACCCTTATATTTCCTCTAAGTCGGAGGTCTATGTCTCGCTATGACTGTCCAGTTTTAGTCGTTTCATCCCAAAAACTAACAGACCGGATTCGAAATAGATTTTTTACACATCATCGGCCTAGATTTATTTTAACAGGTGCTGTTTTTTGGCGTATTTGCAAAGTAGAGTTTTTTTTTAACGAGAAGTTAAAGCATCGACAGCCTAAGTCAGTGCAGGACTTTAACCCCCTAAAAATCTCCTTCTGAAAGTACCTACGTAGTTTAAGTATGTTCCTAGTTTTCTCACGGTTTCGAACGATTCCTAAAAGTACGCCAGTTTATCAAAAAATCAAATCAAATCAAATTTATTAAAATCAATAAATATTCCAGTTACGGTACAAGACTCAAGCAGCACGTGTTTAATTGCCAATCGCACATTATCGACCTTTCACTTTTCATATTATCCAAAACACGTATTCAACTATTCAAATTGATTTTTATGCTCCTATAAAAATTGCTTGTAACAGGATAGCCAAGTAAGCCATAGACGTTACAAACAGCTGGACTGCGTGGCTCAATGCTGCTTTCGATTAATCGGTCATTCATAAAACTAAACATTGTTAAGTGTGTAGAGCCCGTTTTAGTCACCACCCAAAACCATTCACAAAACGGCGCCTTTGAACAACAAAAGTTAATTTTAGAGGAATTTATTGATGTATGCGGGTCCAATACACGCCATAATAAAACTCCATCATGGAATCGTTAATTGTATTCCTAGACGAATTCAAATGAATTTGCTGACCAACTGTCTGATTGCCGAGACAGACTGACCCTCAAAGTGACATAGATAATTAGTAAAACGTTATGAGGGAATTAAGAATAGAAAAAAAAATCATGCTTAGAAAACTTTAAATCACACACTCACACACGAGGACTGCTATTACGAAAAATTATTATTTTTCCCATAAAGCAATTTAGTAATTTTCGAGTTTTGTTTCTTGGGTTTCTAGTCTACCAGGTCAGTCAGTTGGAGAGTTGTAAACATAAACAGAAAAGAGTGCGCGGGACGAGTACAATAATGTTTACATTGCTAGCACTAAGTAAAACGTGAAAACGTTGGCGTTAACTTAAACTTTGATCGCAAAAGAAACGCTTATCGCCGCGCCATGTTTTAATAAAACAACCGCAAATAAATAAATAATATTTGTAATTTTTTGTTGTATTTATTATAAAATAAAATCACATGCTACAACTTTATGATGTGATAAGAGAGTCTTCTTTTTGATTATTTCACTTTTGTACCACGTACATTGAATCCTGACTATTACTAACGCATACGTTTTTTTATAATATTTTGTTATCATTAAACTGAAAAGGTGTTGAAAACCAGAAAATCTGCAACATTATTATTTTTTGAGTAGAAGTCCGCAACTCGGTTTATGCTTAAATGCGGTTTAGGTTACTATGAGACTGACAAGCAAATAGGTATTGTTCCAAATAGTCAGTCAGTCAGTAGCATAGTACCGAAAATGTGAAACCGCTTTTTAACGATTACATAGAAAGTATGTTCAAATAAAATCATTTCGATGTCTCATCAGACCTAAGAAATATTTCGGAATTCGTAAAAATGTACTCAATCATTTTAAACCACCTAAAGAGTTAAGTATCGCAAAATCCTTTATCAAGTTTTAGTCGATTATATACAAAGCCCATATAACTGAAAGCAAATCCGACAACTTACTTGACCTAAAAAATATGTCAGAATTCGTGAAAACGTATACAATATTGAATATCGAAAAATACCAAGGAGGACGTTACCCATTGATAAGAATCTTTTCAAGTTTAACAAGAACAGTCCCGAGCGCAGGATTGTATGAAGGGGGGGGGGGGGGGGTTTCATCATAAATTATCAAGTTCACACCATACTGAATGTGATGACCTAAAATAAAAAAAAGGTTCTCACTTCCCAATGAAAATGGGCCAATGGGATGGTTTGAACCCTCTCCCTCCCCCGTGTGCTTGATCTGGGATCCGGGATGTTTTAGGGGTGACCAGTTTTCTACGAGATTCTGGGGTCCTCTTTTGATGGCTCAAACAACATAAAACTAAAATTATTAAGGGTATCTAATTTTTTATGGTGATAAAATAATTGCATCATTTTAAAAAATTTACATGGTATGAGCATTATTAAAACGTTCGACTGTTGAATAATTTTTTTTTTTTGTTTTACCAAACAAAATGGTGGCGTTATAGAGTGTTCCTTTAGGCATCTTTTGCGTGACATCGAAATGTTTTCCGTTCGTCATATTTTTTCTGTTGATTTTAAACAGAAAACAAAAATCTATAAAATTGTAAAAAAAAATATAAAATAAAAAATATAGGAGGTGTTTTAATTAAATATTAAATTTTCAACTAATTTTTAAAAAAAAATTACTTAAAAAAAGTATTTGATTTACGCGATATCCTCAAAACTTTAGGTACACCCTGCCGATATTAATATAGACAGAAAACTTCCATAAAATCATTCAAATCGATCAAAAACTTTTTAAGCTACAGTACGAACAAACAGTTTTTTGAAAATGCAGTTTTGAAATAATCGCGTTTAAAGTTTTAATAAATAAATAAAACTATTAGTTTTAGAGACGTACCGATCAATCAACTTCAACTTCTAACTCACTCACACCGTCACTTGTATTTTCCTCGCATTTGTCTGTGAATTGATTCCCTTAATAATATCCTTTTTAGAACATTTTCGAGCTCGTGATACTTCTATACAGTTTCGATAACTCAACCGCACACGACATACTTCCGAGCTAAACTGACTCTATTGCTTAGTCAACGCTCGGTTCGCTTTATCCTTTCGTAATATGTTAAAAAAATAATAATAAGTAGAATTAAGTACACGAAAAAGAACGTAATTTTTAATTCATTTAAAAATACAGTTAATTTTACACAAAATATTGCGAATTTTGGGAGCCTTTTCATGTAAATTGTATGGATCATGAATAATTTACTAATACTAGTAATTTCGTGTAAGAGTGTAATATTCTTACTAATACTAGTAAATTCGTGGAAGAGTGTAATATTTTTACTAATTCTAGCGATTTCGTGTTAAAGTAATAGAAATGTGTACTTTAACAATAATTAAATAATTTTAAGACAGTGTACTTATACAATATACTATGATATTTATAATCTACTAGTCTGAATATTTTTAAACCATTTTATTCAGTCAAAAAGTACTTTCGTCTAAAAACATGAATTTTATTAAAAAAAAACTATAAATTTTTAAAGCAATAACGTTATGTTATTATTTTTTTTTTTAATCTTAATTTTATTTTTTATTTAATTCTTTTTTTTATTTTTATTTTTGTTTTTAATTATAATTTTTATATTTTTACCTTTTGAGAGTGAGCTCTAAAAGGCTGAATTTCTAAGTTTGGTTTGCGATTACATATACATAGTTCTTTTAACCTTGTAACATTAAATTTATGTAAAATTAAACGGTAATTACGATCGTAATATGCGGTAAAAACTAATCGCAAATGAAGAAAAATTCCCATAAGAAGTTAAACTTAAGTACTAATTTTGAAAAATTAGACTGCTTCAAACACTCCTTGAACAATTTCTTCGGTCTTGATCCCTTAATTAACCTCGTTTCTGTGTGTTGCCATTCCATTTCATTATGATTTTCTGATGACTTTATTGCCTGGGCACATATAATTTCAATAAATTTTCTGATTAGTGTTGTATGCCGTGATACGGACAGATTAAAATCTTAATTTTGTGGTTTAATTGTGACTGACAAACAATAAGCTATTACGAGAATTTTATCAGTTGGTATAACATACGGTGTGCAATGGCGTAATGTTTGTGGCCAGAATATACGATTGAACTCCGTTGATATGTGGCCAGATAGAAATAAGTTTGTCTACGAAACCAAAACATGCATTTCAAGTGTTCGATTGACTTGAAAATAAACATTTTGATTGATTTTTTTTTTTTGTTCGTTTATAAGTCGAGTGGATTGTTTGTGATATATTTTTGGACAGCTAATTTTTTTTTTCTGGATTGTGTTCAGATATATTGAAAAAGTTGTTGACTTTGAAGATTTTTTTATTATTTGCTCAATACAGCAAGAATTTTGAATGATTTTTTTACTTTGTAATTTCTCACTTTGGTGAATTCGATTTAGAAGACGCAGCACGTTAATAACAAATTTGATCCAGTTCTTCAAGATATGTAGAAATTTTGATCAGAACTCCAAGTTTGTAACCCTTTTGTCGTATTTTAAGAGGTGAGATCCACTATTTATAGGCGAGAACAGGGCAGATGGAGTTCTATAACTAACTTTTTAATTGAGCTTAGTAGCTCATGTTGTTGATGGAGTCAAACTCAACCTAGTCGTGAATTGGGATAGGTACAGAATCCAACACATTAGTATGTTGTTTTTTGCCACGCCCAATGGCAATATATACTCTAATTTGGAATGCATCCAGCGCTCCGTTGTGGATGCATCCAAACACTCTGGCTCGTTCAGTCTTCTTGATGGCTTCGTATGATGTAATTTTAACGTGAAAGCTTAGTATGGATGTACTGGAATACGCCCTCGTGCATTTCTAAAGACGAAGAATTTATGCCTGGCAACTGTTGATTAGTTAGTAACGTAAATCTTGACTTTCTGTCATTGATTTGTTCTAAAACATTTTTCGATCCTTGCTCCAATACGTGGCTAAAATGTAATTTTAATTACAAATTAATAATTTTAGCAATCTCCAGGTTCTGCCTCCAAGCATTTGATTTGTTTCTCATTGAGACAAATAATGTCTTCTTTAATATGAGTTTCTAAGGTATTCCGGTGGTACGTACTTTCGATGTTTCAATTTTCCATTGATATAAATTTTCTTGCGGTATTTTTTTGTATATTCCTTCTTTCTTCGATCGCGAAATTTTTTTTGACACTACTCTTTTAATAATAATAACTAATGGCGCAACAGCACAAATTGGGCCTAGGCCTTGAAGTAATGCTAGAGCTCAGGCCCGTGCGCAGGAAAGTATGATAGGGGGGGGGGGGTTTATCAAGTCCCCCCCCCCCAAAAAAAGGTCCTCGCTTCCCTATGAAAATAGGCCAATGGGGGGGGGGTTGAACCCCCAAACCCCCCCCCCCCCCCCCCCGTGCGCACGGGCCTGCCAGAGCTACTTCATTACGAGACCAACGGAACTCTAGGGGGTGAAGAAGTCAGCCACACACTCGTCCGTGATTATTACCCCGACTTGTAATCCCACCTCTGACACCAATTTTTGCGCCCAGCTCTTAACCTATGGATGCACGTTCAACTGCTTCCCTCAATTTCCTAATTGATCGTTTTCGTTCAACATAATCACAATGAACCGCTTTTTATAAAGTAAAACTGCCAAAAACTGCCTAATTAAAAGTTAAAAGCCCCATTAGCATTTTATTAAGCACTTTCTGTTTACTATCCATCATTGATCTAATGTGTCCGCTCTCAACTGTCGATGACTTGGAATTAGCGTCCAAATTAGCCGAACATGGTGGAAGTAGTGCCCTCATCTTTTTTTGTTGTTGTTGTCCAAAACCATTCGCATTAGTGTTCATCTTCGTTTCGTCTCCATCTTGTTTTGTTCATTAAAGCGCTTAACATTCAACGCTCGTCATTTAATCGCCTGCCACTAATAAATGTCCTGTTCCTGTTCACTATTTCGACAGACATTGCCGTCATTGAAGGTTGTGCAAAATGATAGAAAATTGAAAGCTAGCAGAGAACATCATGGAGGAACCTGTGAACAGAAATCGAAAAGAGACACCTTCGATGGTCGTTGGTCTAATGAAAAATCGATACTTCGCGTCGAATAAGGAACAAGGCTCGTCAATAGGAAGCGGCCGGAGAACAAAGCCGGGAACTGAAGAGTAATAAGGATAAAGCGGCCGAGTAGACAAAATTAGATGATGTCGATGAAATAAAACCTGACCCTCAAATGGCCTCACAGTTACCGGCAGAGGAATCGAGCAAGGAACTGAAATGGTTGCCTCCTTCTGACAGAGAAACGTTGGTGGCGACGGCACCCCAAAGCAAGTCAATAGTTCGACAACAATTTGTTTCGACATCGGAAAATTTTGCTATTACCGATCTCCCGACTGTCACGGAAATAGTCTGCTGCCATGCGTTTTTCCTGTTCGTGTATACAGACAGGAGCTATGGGTTCCATCATAGACCTTGCGTCTTCGATATAGGAGTACCTACACATTGTCTTGTCCTCATCGTTCCTTTTTTTATTATTGTGTTGAAGAAATATTCCCATACGAAAGCATCAAATCCTATGTAAAGGACTTTCTCTAAGAGAACCTTTACGTAGTTGTGCCTGTGTACAGTGCGTGTTCTAACTGGGAGATCCATTTTTCCGGAGATAAAACGGGAAGCTTTTCAGTATAAATATCCTGTTCGAAACGTGAAAATCGATTTTTATCTAATCAAGTGCGGCGGGAGAGCTTTTTTTATTTTTAAGATACGAATTTGAATTTACTTATAGCTGTTTCGATTTCGATATTTGTTCGTGTTGCTATTTCGTTGTATATCTGATATCCTTGCCGGTCTGCAATTCGGTCAGACTTTTCCCGAAGATATGTTTGCGCAATTTATGCGGCAGTCAGAATGTTTTATCGGCGAAGGATATGCATGGTACTTATTAGGCGGTACTTCTTCCTTAATTATGATTAATGTTTGTCTGCTGCTTTACAGCGTTCTTGACAAGGATGCTTTCATGGTGGTACAATCCGATTTATTGGTTGAAAGGAGACTTGCGAATTGCCAGATAACTATGCAGTGACAAGCATGATGAGCGATAACTTTTTCTCCGCGAAACATGATATCCTTTTCGAAATCGCTTTACTTAGATACATATTTAAAAGTGTAGATGATGGTTTCGAAAGATATTTCGCAAAGGCTCGTTGCTTGCAAGCGTCAAAATATTTGAAGCGAATTGTTCATCGTTACTTGTTTTGTGTAATTAACTCTCTTCCTTTTCTTCTTACTCAGCTTCGTTTCTAAAATATACGAGTACTTCAACGATCCTACAGTTGTATGGTTCAGTCCTTCCAAACCTCTTTCCCCAATTCGTTTCTTTCGGATGTTCTTTACAGATTTGAGAAATTTTAATAGTTAGTTGAAAAAATCCGGATCGACGGACCATTTTTAATGCGAAACTATACACTACTAATGTTTCAACATTTGAGTGTATTTCATATGATTTCTCGTATCACAAATAGAAATTTTACTAGTTAGTTGAAAAAATCCGGCTCGACGGACCATTTTTAATGCGAAACTATACACTATACACTAGCATTCAGCTATGTTCATAGCTGAAAACTTTTGTGTATATTGTTAGAATCAGGTTTTGATGTAATAGATCAGGAATTATACGTTTTACCACAAACATTATATGTAGATGTAGAAAATATAAGTGATAAATTGTATATTGCATTCATGAGTATTGAATGTAAGTAAGATTCTGGTGGACTAGCGCGTTCTCACCCGGTCAATTTTTTTTTAAAAAATACAACTTTTTCCATTCACCTGTATAAAGTCGTTCGTCACATATTTTTTTGTCTGTTTACATCTGAATCGTAAATATTTGATCAGACAATCATTGCGTCTTTTTTTTTCTTATTATTATATTCTGTGGTAGTATAGGCGACTTGTCTGCCATACGTCATACGCTCCAGGTAATAATAGCCACTCAGAAGATATTTTACTATTCACAATTTAAATTTTGTTCATTTTCGCCCGTTGTAATTTTCAACGTAAGAGTTACGTTGCGTCGCAGCACAAATAACGCCACGACGACACACCAGAAGCTCATTTTCATATTGTTTAAATCATAAATTCAGCCTTGGCTTGATAGCAAGCCTTAAATTGCTGTTGTTTGATCAATTGACAGGAATACCACCCGCTTACTATATAGTCACTTATAGTAAGCTCGGAACGAAAAGAACAACCGAGACGAAAAAAAACAACGAACAAACAAACAAACAAATTGTGCATCTTATCGACCGGATACCTGAATTGCATTAAATTACCTGGCAATCTTACGAAGTTGATCTGGTTCGTGCATAAATTTTTATATACTTAGGTAGTTTCATTGAAATTTTTGTGCATGTTTAAGGGGATCTTCACCTTTTCCGTTTTGATAACGAGGAGTCGAAACGTCTTACGAGAAATGTTTCGACATATTTTAATAATAATTTGATTGCAGTGTATTTTTGTTATCATTTCGCAATTGGGTCGTTATCATCGTTGACGTTGTTCAGTGAGAGGTGGGTTCATTTATTACACAAATGAGAATCACTTTTGTCAATTTAAAATAAATACGATAGACTGACATCATAAGCTAGAATTAAAAGTTTTTCAGAGAATTCAGTCTTTTTATTGTCGTTTTATCGCAAAATAATTGAATCGAATTTTACAAACAATCGTTAAAAAAAATCAGTGTATTTGTTATCCATCCGCCGTATACTCTTAATGGCTTATTCATTTCTTGGAAGAGTGTTCCGAAATGAAAATTTAAATTCGACTTGAAGTTTTTCACACCGTATAACATTAGTACTCCAACCACCTTATTTTTACCTTATTATTTTTTAATAATAAAGTATTGTGATTAACTTGAAATTTAAAAAAAAATTGCCACTCCGAAATTTCGTATTTTGACATCAAAGAGTTCAGATTTTCATTTCGTTAAAAAAATGTATATTTAAAACTTTATCTTCCAGATTTTCACGAATTTTGTTATATCTTTTGGTCATGTTGGTTTATGAAATTGAATTCACTACTGCGCGCACTTTGTATATAAGTGTCTCCAATTTTTTTTTTCAGAATTTCCCGATATTCAACCCCTAAGGGAGTGTAAAGTGAATGCGTACATTTTCACGAATTCCGATGTATTTCTTAGTTTTAATGCAGAGAACGAAATCTATTTCACTTCTGAAGAGAAAACCGATTTCAAGATTTTTCGATATTAAACTCTTTGGGGATGTAAGGTAGAATACTTACGCCGCTGCCACAAATAACATATGAACATAATTAGGTCATTGTCCGCGATGCGGTCTAGGGGTTGAAAAAAGGAAAAAACTTGAAAATAGGTGATTAATAAACAAGCTAGTGGAAGTGAAAAGATATTAGAAATCCGATCAGACCTGAGAGATACGGCAGAATTCATGAAAAAGTATACAATCCATTTACACCCTTAAAAAAACCAAAAAAATACATTTTAGGTATTCATTTGAATAATAATAATAAAGAATCCGTAGAATAAAAATGAATTCGATTTTTAGGAAGAACTAGTAAATATAATGAAAATCGTGAAAAAAATATATGCATTCTATTTTCACTGATAATTTTTTTTGCCCCCCTCCCGAACATCAATGTATATTTGAATTTTGTTTCGCCAAAATTAGTTATCTAGTTGATTTACATATACATACACCGAGTTTCACCTTTTTAGTATAAGCCGTTCTATAGTTTGGAAAACCCCTCCACACCCGTTCCAAAATTATATTATTTAACCATACTACTATAGCTTTACCTAAATACCAAGTTTCAGCTTTATTTCATTATAGCTTCTCGATATATATATATCTCCCAACTTTTTTCTTTTCACCCTTCCCCACCCTCACCCTCTATATCTACACAGCCAAATTTTTTTTTTCTCTACAAGGGTTCCATAAGGCGTACTTCAGGTAAAAATTCTAAGCATCTATCTGTTCTTGAGATATGAAACTTGATTTCTCAGGAGGTCCCCCTTAATACCCCACACCTCGAAAGGTGTCCACTTAAAGGAGTGTACCCACTCAAAAAGCCAAGCCACAAAAAAATTCAATTAAATAGCTCAAAGGGTTTGAGTACTACGAGCCTTCAAGCAATTTTGCGTACACCGATAGACGTACGGCGGCGGACAGACAGACCGACATTTTTTTTTTTTGGCTTTTTTGAAACACAAAAAAAAATTATGGGCAGCAAATTTTTTTTTTTTTTAAAAATCGATCATATTACCGCTTTGTTAAAATAATAAAGTAAAATTCTTTGTGTTAATTTTCGTCTATAGAATCGTACCAAGCAAAATTCACACCATTAGGCTTGGACTTTAAACTTTTAATAGCCAACGCTCTATTCCAAGTAGAAATAGGGATATTCATATAGGTCACAATTACGTGCCATCAAAACTATAATATAATTTTGTTCCTTTGTAGAGGAAAAATGCAATAAAGGTGAATAATTGAGTTGAACCAATTTAATAAAGGTGAATAATTGAGTTGAACCAATTTTATGGCATAGCGTGAAAATTAAAAAAAAAAATATATATTCATAGTACAGAGATTATTTTCTGTACCGTCGCCATATACCATACGCCACATACTCGTACATATAAACTATAGTAGCTCATAATATTTCACTTGGTGTCAGATTAGTCACAAGTTCTAAGTAATAGAATTTTAACTTATGGAGAGGCATAATAAATTTGACTAAATTCACCCAACTAATGATAGTGCTTTTCTGCTAGTGGTATAAGGACACGGATCCGCTTTTGAATTTAATTTCAGACAAACGTACAGAATGCTGCTAAATCTGCCTATGCATTATAATGGCTCTATCCTTCAAAAAGGAGTTAACTGTGTACAGAGTTAGAGAAATATAATTTTTTTTTTTTCAAAATCTATATTAAATTAAGGATTAGGAGAATTACACCAAGTGTGAACTTTCTACATACTGAAGTTTTTACATACGAATGATTTTCAGTGCTTATAATTTGTGAATCGTAATTCCAGGTGTTTTTTACTTTTTGAACATTCTTTAGACTGTATTATACTTGAATTCTTGTATAAGAAAATAATACACTGTTCTTACGAAAAACTAAAATGCAAAACCGCGCAAACTTGAAAACATTTTTAGAAATAAAAAAAGTCCTTATAAAAAGTGTGAGAATCGTTCAAAGCGAAAATGTCAAAGGTTTCTAAGATCTTGTAAAATAGAAACGACTCGTGCGACCTAAGACGTAGTAACCTTGTCCTTGACGTGACGAGACATTTATTTGCTAAGTGTACTGCTTCAGTTGAAAAGGAAATTTTTCAGGAGGTAATTACACTCGTAGCATGTGAATATTATTCTGAAGGATGTCCTCGTTTTGGAGGGTATTTGGAATTATTACAGAATAAAAAGTAGTTTTTTTCTTTATTTTTATCTGTATATTACGTTCCGTTCGAAGAAATAAAATGTCGCGACTTTACGGTATCTAAAAAGAAACATTTTTAATATGATCCTACTTCTACACAAGAAAATCTGTCAACAGTCTGGGCATTGAGTTATGGCGAAAATTGTGAAAACTATCCACTACCCAAAAAAGAGGTTTTTAGATAAATGTAAAGTCAGGCCGAAGAAGTAAAAATCAAATCGATGTTTTATCACTTCTAAGAGATATGACGGAATTCGTGAAAAAGATTTAAACCCCTTCATACACTCTTCAGAGTTGAAAAGGAAAAAAACCTTGAGGACGGGTTTTAGGTGATTATAAATGAAGCCCGCGGTAGTGACAAGTTATTCGTTATCGAATAAGATCTGAGACATATGTCTGAAGTCGTAAAAATGTCTACAACCCTTTACACCTCGGTATGGGGTGGATCTAAGAAATCTTAATATGTTTTCTGGACATTTATGTGTAGAATATGTGGTAAAAAAATTAATTCAATATCTAAGAAGACCTAAGACATATGACGAAATTCGTGAAAGATAGAGCTGTTAAAACCCTACTGAATTGCGTCTTGTTCAGAAAAAAATTCCAATTTTTTTACAACCTTCTCGAAATCCTCTTTAATTTTTTAGTGGCATCTTCACAAATACTCGAGATTTCACATATGTCCGTCCGATAACGGCAGACACAAGAATATATTTTTCAATGGTTTTTTTTTACGGTCAACTACTCTGAAAACGTGAAATTTTAGTATAGATTATTATAAGAATATTACTGTAAAATAAATTCATGAAAGTATATTTTGCAATGTTAGGAGTAAAATTAATTCTTTGAATTGCGTAACAATGCTTCAAAAACAAATTGTGAAATTTCTTATTGTAGGGAAACCGAATAAAAAAAAGTAAATCTCTTTAAATTACATAACCTGATATTACCATACAATGAAATAGAATATAGAAAGTGAATTCGTTATGATGGAAAATTTCGTTGTAATGAAGTTCGTTATACCGAGTGTCAAGTATATTTTTATTATTAACAATTCGGCGTCAAATACTCTCGCTATCTATGTACCTTATAGGGTGTTTGTCACCCTGGTCAGCAAATTCAATGTCATACTATTATTAGCATACTTGTCATCGCATTGAAAGCTGAAACACATTACATCTGCATGTCGGTGATAATATTGTAACTTCTTCAATAAAACTCTGACTTAGATGTTTCTCTGACAACAACATAATAACCAAATTAAAGCCGATAGCTGACTTTAATATTAGCTAAGTAAAAGCTTTGAATGGTATAGCAATATACAAATATGTCAGTGACACCCTAAGGATGTGAACATCATCGTAGTGAATTTCATGTCGATATGATCACTCGTCATTGGGACTTCATAGCCCTGATGCTTAGCCACAACCATTGCCAAACCCTGCCAATCGAGTTCATAGAATTGCATCCACTTCAGTTACGCCAACGATATCCATTCACGGTATAGTCCTGGAAAAGTTGATAGTACAGTGTCCAGAATCGGGCTTATGATCCTTACCATCCGGATTTCGACAAACTTCCCTTACGAGCTGATTCCAACGTTATTAAATTCCGTGGTAGATCTCGATTTTGCTGCATGTTCCTGGGATTGACATGTATAGCTTCCTATGCATAAATGATGGAAGGACTTGTGTCGGACTGCTATCACGAACGTAAATGCATTAGTCATAAGCTCGTTGTTTTTCACTTCAATAAAATTTCAGGGATGCCCATATGTTTGGGGCAGATCTCGTCAGTTTCAGTCAGTTGGATTGTACAGAAATTCTACCTTAGATTGGATTTGACGAATAGATACCTAGCTATGGTTGGAGTGTAATATTCTATTCTGCGGCTGCAAATTGGAGATGACGACTTTAAATTCAATTTGAATGAACAGGGTTCATGTGGGGAAATAAATTTATTTAATTAAAGATTTTTTGTTTACACATACTTCATATCATATATTGATATGATGAAATTTCAGAAATATGAAGCGTTCAATTAAATTTCGAAATTGTTGCCACTCTGCTTGATATTCGCTTTCTTTTGCAATCACCGTAATTCGATTTGAGTTTTTTTGAAGCTCCACAATTTGTTTTTTTAGGGGACAAATTGGAAGCCAATCAATCGTCCAACCCCCTTATAGAAATGGAATCAGACAATAAAGCACTATGGCGTTATGTTTTAAATTAATATTATTGAGAAGCTTGGATAAACTATGTCAGATTTGGACTACGTATACTTACTAGATTGCCTATAGCCTACCCTCGAGTCCGTCGAAACAATTCTGTGAAACCAGTGGGTACTTACCACGTTAATAATCGAAGACATAACATGAAAACGACCCAAAAATAAATATTTGTTTTGGAATATAATATGTATTTTGAAACTATATTGTGAAACGTTCACTTATTAAAATTCCAAGCACTTGAAGAAAATGAGTATCACATAGTATGGTATGTAGGGTGCTGATGGCATCATCTTTCTTAACTTAGACGTTAGAAGGAAATGTGTAAAAAGTGAAAATTTGAATGAATGTGTCCTGGGATAACATGAAAAGAGAATCTTTTGGAATCTAGCGAAGAGGTTTTTTTTTAGGGAAAAATTTCCTTTATTTTGTGTCCCGGTTTTTATTTCAAGTCTTCAATGAGGGGAAGATTATATTTTCTTTATATGTTTTATTTTAAATTACAACTTTTTAACTATGGATTACGATTCCTTCAACAAAAACATTCTTGAAAATCTTAGGCGGAAATAAGGTTATAGAGCGATAGAGCATCAAGGCCCGTCGCTGAGAACTTCTTCACACTAAGTACGCATTATATGCGCTCTAGCTAAAAATTAAACGAAATTTTGACCATTTTAAGTTCGTTATCTTAAATTGTTTTGGCTAATTTGGACCTGTGACTATAAAAAAGCAGATATCAATCAATTCGGGTACACAAAGCTATTCGTTTTGTCTCAAACCTTAATACCTTTCTATGCTATCGAGCTCGTTACTCTACCGGTATTCAAGCGGATCTGTTTTCCCCTTCTTGTACTAAAACAAATAGAATTCTAGTAGAACATTTCCAGTACTGACTAAATAACCCTAATTAACTGGATAAGCCCAATTCATTCAGTACTGAAGGGAGATACTGCTTTAGTTTTACGAATTCGGCACCTACTGGTGAAAAACAGTTTTTGTGGTCTCAAATATATTTTTTCATATTTTTGTATTTATTGATTTTCCTCTATATACAACGGTATATGGTTGATTAACAAATAAATGTACCTATGTATGTGTGACATGTGTTATAAAATAAGAAATAGTAAAATATTTGAACCGACAATCGCATCACTTTGAATACAATATTCTATCACCATGTTATTAGGAAAGAGTGCATTATGAGGTTTCGATCTATTCATAACTAACAGAACTGTTACAGTACTCATTTTTAAAATTCAGAAATGTCAAGAAGACATGTCAAATGGAAAAGGAGAAGGTTTCTTACCTTCTCCCTTTCAATTAAAGGAAATAGCAGCGATTTCAAAGTTTGAATTTCCTTGTTCACATACATATATTTGTCGTTTGTTTACTTTCAATTCGCACAACATCTTATGTACCTACACCATAAAAATGTGATGAACTCCAAAGCGTTACATACTCCAATGTTAATTTTGTTCTGTCGTAATATATTAATTTTGTATTAGTTTTTACAGTTCCGTTTCGGTACTGAAGAACAGAACTGATTCAGAACTGTTTGGTAAATTCTAATTAGAAATGTTGATAAAAATAGAAATGAAGTTATTTGTCTCGAAATGCTCTAATTAAGTTTAGTGTTTAGTGAATGTAATCACTTGCGTCACTTCGGCATCCTATCTTGTTTCGTCGTGCTCGTAACGTTCTGGTAAGCGATTTGACGCGCTTTTACCAACATAGAATATATTTATGGGTATATCATACAAACCAGAAAATTCTGCAAATAAAACATTTAATAAATTAAATAAACCCAAAAATTAAAAAATTGCGTCAAACCATAAGTAAATATTTAAATCTATTATAGAATTTCGTTTGATATGAATTGAAAAATATTCACAATATGTTTCCATATCATTCGGTATGTTGGATAAAATATTCATTGAAAATTCATCTGACAACAGACTGCAAAATTCTTCAATGAAATTATTGTTATGAATTTCATTTCGAATTTTATCCGCGCTAATAAATTTCAATCAAAATTTTATTTTTACGCCATATAAATCTGTTTTCAACCTTTACGATTCGCATATGGTCGGTATCCAATTTAAGTCAAATTAATTTTATTTTTACCTTGAAAAATTCCAATTCTCCCCACTATCGAAAATAGTGTGAACAATAAAATTCTCAAACAACCGAAATTTATTGCTGCATCTCTCGTTAAATTCGTATTGTGTGAATATTTTCACCTGGTGTAGGTACGTACTTCTTTCTACTGATATTCAGTAAAAACTGGAACCTCTTCAACTTTCAATATCACACGTGCTTGAAATACGAACAACATATTCGAGCTCCACCGGACAGAATATTGACCCAAATCAACTATCGTTCGAAGGACTATCTTTTATCATCGCCCTGTGAACACCCCCACAATTCGTGAGGGATGGTTTCGTCGCTTTACTACAAATTGGTGATTTGTTGACCGTTTCTTTAATAAGTTTAAGTTTTATTCGTCTGGAACATGAAGGAAAGTGAACTGTGCAGAACAGATTCACCATACCACCCACTACATAGCTCACATGTACGACGCTCAAGAGGTTGAACCTTTCTCATATGAATAAAGTACCTACCGATGGAATTGACATGTTCAGCATTAAATTCAAGTATCCACTGATGGCTATTTTTAGTGAATATGGTTAGTGAACTTATCAATTGTGCTTCCTAAGAATAGAACATTTTATTGTTATGCATATGAAGACCGCACGAGAAAAAGGAGTTATGAATGTGAACATTAAGGGTAATTATAATTCTGTATGGAAGCGGGGTCTAATTTTAGAAAAACCCATCACTCGTGAAAACGATTCAAGTTCTGCCATTCTCGAAGAGTTGCTGAGCGTATGTACTCTAGGGCTCTTTAAAAATACAAGTTAATTGTATTCACAGTTTTTGCAATATCCTACCGTTCTTAAAATTAAAAATATCTATTTTTCTATATTTGGATTTTACAATTGGTTCTTTTTAGTCAGCCACCGCTTCACAGAAGCAATCCCTTCTTTTATCTACCCACTTTAAGTTAATTTTAACGATTCTGGCCTGGTATATGATCTAACGTTTATATTTTTATTTTTACATCTGGCAACACGAAAAAATGAATCAATTTATCAATGAAATTGTATTTGATCTATCAAAAATACAATTAAAGTTGTAAGTTCTACCAATTTCTCATATTTTCTACACACACCATCGAACGTACTCTAGATATTGCGAATTTTACTGAAGCACTATTAAGCACAGTACGATTGTACACATTCGGTCAGTCTATGAAAAGTGTGATTCGTGTGAATTTTATATGTAAGCTGCGAGTGTGCTAACTTGAACAAATTAAGTGCGAAAAGTTAAGTCAAACAAATTTAGCGACTTGATAAAAAATATTTTTTACTAAGAGTATTAAATTGTTTTTCCTAAAATCGCGGCGAACCCTTACGGGCAAACAATAGTTAAGTTTAATTTAAATAGTAAATAAAATCTAATTTTATGTTTATTAAATATTTTCTTTTCTCTTTTTCAGGTAAGTGACTGCTTGAAGGTTTTCGGAATAACGTTTTGGAAGTAAAATTATAGTAAGCCTAGAATAAGCTTATTTTTGCTTATAAACAATTGTGAAATGAGATCAGTATAAGTTCCTTTCATCAGTTACACATTGCTGGAAAAATTTGTTTTAATGGTACAGAGAAGTTATAACTGACCGATTTGTTGAGATGATCTGATGTCTAAGTTGTTTCCTTGGAAACATTTTTTCTTTCAACAGATAGTAATAATATATTTTTTCTAGAGAGTTAAGATTGGTCTTTTTTAGTTAGCTAGTCTCTTCTTAAGTCCTGTATGACCCCCATCCACAGAATAGGGCAGCAAAAGTGCTGCTCCATAAGTCGCAGTCTTCAACGCTAGCCTTTTATTATTAGTTAGTATTTATTTACTCCTCAAATTTCCATCTAAATTTTTCATCTCCATGTGAGTTTCTTGAACGACCGCTTCCACATCTTCTTTAAAGGTTTCCAATCGAAGCCGCAATTATAAAAAAAAAAAAAAATAATAATATTTACACAATTTCCATCCACATTTTAATAAAAATAAAATCGGATCCTCCCACATATTTTTAATACTAAAAATAAAATCTAAAAAATCCTTTATCTGTACTACTCAGCATCATAACAATAAAGACTGCTGTTAATGAGTTGAATATAATCCTATCGTCTTGAATGGAAATTTTTAGTTTTTTCTTGTTTACATCATGTTTTCTCGCTTTCCATTGAATTTATTTATAAAATTTGAAACAAAAGCTGAAACATTCTGTTAGAATCTACGAAGTGTAAGTATTCTACTATTTATGCTCGTCATGTTTAATAAAACTTTCATCAACTCGAGTCCATCCATTTTGCTCTGAAATACAATATAATAGGCAGATAGTTTTTCGTAATTAAATAGAAAAGTTAGAGTTGATTGTTTTGTTTGTTATGCGAGATAGTCGAATATAATTGTGTGTCTGAAAGTGATACACCGACAACTAGAATGGATATAGAAATAAAACAATTTTGTTCATCATTTTTATAGTGAAATTTGATAAAAGGATGGTATGCACACTTAATTGGGTTCTTCGTAAAAAGCAAATCCATGGTCTTTTGATAATCTTCCTGTAGGTTTATTATTTTTTTCAAGCATTGGTTTTTAGTCTATTATACAACTTGCTTGATAGTAGCTAATAAAAACTATAGTTCTCCTCGCGGGAGGTATGACACGTTGCTTCTAGGCTATTTTTTAACTACCCTTCATGTATAGTTTTTTTTACTATAGATCCACAGTCAAATGCTATTCGAAGTTAAGAACTCGGTGGTAGTAGAGTTGAGGATATTAGTAGAGGTTTCTTGCGAGCGTGCCTGTCACCCTGGTCAAACACATCCTATGGGTGCTTCTACCCATATTTATCGGTGTTTTTGAGAAGCACTTATAGTTGCCGCAAGAGCACTCATAGTAGTTGCCTGGAACATCCATTGTTTTGAACGCCGCACTGAAATTAAAAATAATATATTTTCTTTAAAACTTATTTTCAATATTATTTATTGATTTGTTTTTTCTATCGAAGGAAATACACTTTTTTGCTTATTCAAATCAAACTTCCATTGGTGTTAAGTTGTACGCCAACGGTACTTGAGGAACTCCCAAGAGTGGTTCACACCTGCGTATGGTGTTCAACTGTACAGTGTACACCCATGGTAGTAAGGGAATTATCATGGTGGTACATGGGTTACACCCGACGGTATTTGAGGAACTCCAATGGATGTACGGTGCACTCATGAAATTTTCTAAAGATCGTGGGTTCGAGTCCCACTCATGGTGTAATTATATATTATATGTAACTTTTCCCGCTTTTCAACCACATCCGTTTTCAATTATATTTTTATTCGCATCTCCCTCTCACGTTGGCTTGGAACTTAGCTCCAAAAAAAAAACTCAGGTCCGTAATGACCCAAAGTTAATCGGTCCAGTATCATATTTATAAAAACTGTTTTTGGACTGTCGCGCTATTGAAAAATGAAACATTTTAATGAATTAAATCAGGAACTAATTCGCCTGGTTTTCACTGATAATTTTTCTTTAATCCTTTTTCAGATCATTTTTTCAGTAGCGCACTGCCACTGCTCTTTTTTTTTGAGTTCTCCTAAATTGAATTTAAAAACTTTTCACTAACTTTTATATGGCAGGTACACGAATAATTAATGTATACTATATTTTAGAATCCTTCCTTAAAGAGTTTTAAAGTTGTCAATATTCGTGAACACATATTTTTTTGGTTCACGTACACGAGCAATTTTCCTAGCAATTAATTTCCCAACGACTATTGCCAAAACTAGTGGAGCGATAAATGGAGCAATACCGGGCAATATCATGCTAGCTGCGGCAAATATTTCGGCCATGTGGCAATGTGACAATGTTTTACAGATTGATAGTATTGTTCGCACTATAGTTCCACTGACTTGGAAAATTTCGAGCAATTGTCCTTGTTCGGTTATTCATTTGTCAAGTTTCGTGTTGAAATGGCTTGGAATTAAAATATTTCCATGTTTTATTTTGTTTCTGAAGTTTGCTTTCATGTTGTTCATAGACTGAATTGCTACTGTAAGCCGTTATTGCTGAATTGCTAGGTATTCGTCAATAATGCCCATCACAGTTCAGCAACGAGTTGATGAAAAGTTTATGCACATCGCTTGTTACTATTGTTGCTGTGCTTCATATTTTTGTGACGGCAAAATTGACAAATATTGCTGCAAATTGAGCAATCTCAATCGCTTGTGTAATTGCACCTTAATGGAATTTCATTTGGAAGTGTCATGTAGGATATGGACGATTTTTGTCATTGAAGGATGTACTCTTACAAATTCTGTACAATAATAAAGATTGGAAGCTTTGCTTGGTCCTTGTTAATTCAAAACATTTCTTGTGCTTTACAGGAAAATCATATTGGTCCCTTTGCTATGAGAAATTATTTTAAATGTGAATTCAGCTCATTCTGAGCTAGGGATTTATTCTTCTGTTTTAAGTACCAGGCTTTCAAATGAATCTGAAAGTTAATAGGTTCACATTTAAAAATATTATTTAACATAAAAGCAATTAAAAAAATTGTATACTCCTCTAGTGGCAAATATTGTGCTGGGTGAAGTGTATAATAAATTATTTTTACATATTTATACTTGATCTAATAATAACACGTTTGGAACAGGGATGATTAAAAATAGTTCGAAGTAAAGATTTCCACTCTTTTAATTCATTACACAAAGAAAGTTTGAATTGCGTTTCGGACTTCACATAATCGTTTGTTTTTTAAAATTTATCACAATTTATGAGGAAATACAAACACTTAAAAAAATGTCGATAAAATTATACTTAAAAAAAGTGAACCAACTTGTTTATTTCCGACATGACTCACTTTGAAATAATTTTAAAAATAACTGAATCTTATGTTTACATTTCTAGAACTAGCCAGCCAAACGTCTTAAGCAATATTTTTTTATCAGGTTTTGATAATGAATTTCGAGTTACCCCTTAGTAACACTTGTGATTTTTACTGGAACCTTATAAAGTTTATCTTGTGCTTAGAAAAAAAGTCTAGAAAAATAAAAGTCATATCTGAATTGTATCCAAATGTAGAATAGACCATAACAAAGAAAATTTTACATCTCGGCAAAAAAAAAGGAAGACCTATAAGATTCTTATTTAGATACCCAATTTTCGATTCGGCCTAAACGTATACACGTGGACAGATATTAATAAATTTTTAAGCGAGTCTATGACGTCATCTTTTTCCTTGTCCCATCGGATATAATGTTAAATATAGGTGAGCAGGGGACAGAATGATGTTACATCAGGGAAAACACGGCAATTCCCATCGCGATGATGATTTAAGCATGTCGACGAAACACGTGTTGTATTAAGTTCTAGCGTTTATTCTATTGAACGAGAAAAGTGTCACATTGTAGTAATTCTATTGTCAGGTACATGATATTGGTGTATCCGTCAAATAATTATATTTACAATTGAATTATGTTGAATTTATGGAGGGAAATTTTTGCGGGAGTATAAAATCTTTGGTATTCATGTCAAATATCATCAGAGTAGTTTTGAACGAATTTCTTGAAAATAGTGGTGGTGTTTTTTCCCATCTATAGAACGACTTATGCTAGAAAGTTAACACTTGGTTTCTAGATCTGTTAGCAGAATAATTTAGATGAAAAAAAATTTAATTATCCAATGGCGAACGGACAAAGGGGACAAAAAGAATAATCAGCAACAATGAAATGCATGTATTATCACGAATTTCGTCATATCTATTAGGTCTTCTAAGATATAGAATTAATTTTAATTTTATAGGTTTTTAACATTAATGCAAGAAAATTATTTTCAAGATTTTTTGAAATTACCATAGGGGGTGTAAGTGGGTTGTTTTCATTTTCACGAATTCAGCCATGTCTTTCAGGTGTGATTGGATATCGAATAACCTTTCACTTCTACGAGCTTGATTTAAAATCTCGTAAAATATATTTCCAATGTTTTTCCCTTTTCAGCCCCTGAGAGGGTATAAAAGGGTTGAACGCGTTTTCATGAATTTAGTCATACTTCTAAAGACTGCTAGGACATTAAATTGGTTTTTACTTCCTCGGACTTTCTTTATATTTATCTAAAAACTTCTTTCAAGATTCTTGAATATTTTCACAAGTGGGTGTAAGGTGGTTGCATATATGTAAGTATGTACGTTCTCAAATTTTATATAGGTGTCTCTTTAGGTAGTCTGGGTGGCCTAGTGGCTAAAGCAATTGAAAGTAATTTTTGAGAATAGGATTGGGTGCCGGACGATCAGTTCACTCAGCTGTAAATGAGTACTGACCCGAGTTAAATCGGGGTAATAATCACGGACGATCGTGTGGCTGACCACTTCACCTCCAGCTGTTCCGTTGGTCTCGTAATGAAGTAACTCTATCATGACTTCAAGGCTTAGACCCAGTTTGAGCTGTTGCGCCATTGCCTATACAAACCAATTTTCTGCATTTCGAAACCCGATGTTAGTGCTAACGAGTTGCACATAAATTCCTACATATTTCTTCGATCTGCTGAGATATCGAATTGATTTTGATCTCTTACGGCATCCTGTATAATTGTCAGGAAGTTAATTTCAAGACTTTTAGTGAAGCAAGAAGCAAGAGAGTTTCCTAGTAACCTCCGCAGCATCTCAGTTTTAAACGCATTTCGGACATCTACTAATAACTATAATAAAGTTGCCTCCAGACTATTATTCGTATGATTATGTAAGTTATGGCGCCCAACGTAGGGCATGAACCACGTTGAAGAATTGAATTGCTTATTGGATCGACTGAGCCGGCTGGACATGGTTTGTCTGTCAAAACACAGAGGGGTTGAATCGGTATCGGGGGTTTGGTCGGTGTCGACAATTCGAATACTATCAGCATGCGGCTTAACAACATTGTGATCGAAATATTCACTCACGAACTATGTTAAAATCACTTTAATGATGATATTCTGATCATGATATTTTCAATTTTAAAAAACAAACAAACACAACAATTTGGTGTTTCTATTACATATTCTCATTTCTTTGATTGGCCCCAATATTGGCACATATTTCGCAGTAGATAGTACCGGAATTCGCTTGGTTGCAGCATAATAAAACCGTTAAACTGAGTATCGTGTCATTGCACCCTACATTGGGCGCCAATATCCCTTTGTTTAATGGCACTCAAGCCAAGTTCAGCTAGCTCAGTCGATCTAGATATGCCTTGATATGTCTCATCAGACCTTCCTCATTGCCATTAGGAGGTCTTGGCGATTCATCAACCATTACAGAATGCGAGCCTAAATCACTTTTATTCATTAAAAGAGAAGTGGTTCTTAGTTATTGAGGTAGATCGGTTTGTGACAAAACCATTTCCATCAACAATTCGCTATCATCGAGTTTAGAGACATCACTATTGTATGGTGGAGTGCTTGTCCTCATTTCTCCGCATTGTCAGACGCATGTGGTATGGGAGCTTCCAGATGTGCCTTGTATATCGTTAGTGTAATTTGGCAAGGGCCAAAATTAATTACACCCTCTTCAGGTTTGCGAGTAGAGCCAAAGATTCCTCGTTGATCACAATTATTGCGACCCCGAATGCCTGGCCTTAGGTTCTCAATCTTTGTGGTCCTTTAAGGACCTGCATGATCTCTAGGACCACTGCCGTGTCAATAGGTTTACTTGTATCCAATGCATGCGACATTGACCAATTTTTCGCTTTACAATGGTTTTCTCATGTGCTGGAAAAACTGCCAGTTATTATCATTATTCCTTCTTTTAATCAACACTTGTAATAAAAGTATGGTGCACATGTGGCTAGAAGAAAATACACTCCCACTCTTAATAATACTTAAAATGCCAGTCGATTGATTACAAAATCGTTGTTTTCTCTATTCACATCAAGTTGCAAGACTATCTATTAATTTTTTTTCGCCACTATTGCAACACATATACGATAAACAAATTATCGAAATTTACCTTAATTCCAAAGTTTCAAATTAGTCGGGAAAAATTTTTTTTTCCACTAACCAACCATATCATTCGTATTTAATAAACATACTTTGTATATACTAGAGACTACACTAAGGTCGACCACCTTGTGGGCTACTATGCTCTGATCCATTTACCCGCCCATATCACCTAGCCAGCACATTTTACGACGTGTGAAAATTCAATTAGTACTAATTAAGATACAAGCAATCGGTCAATCTATGCGGATTAAGATCTTTGAAAAAAGAAACCCAAAACGATTATTGTTCCCTCAATTATCGCATATTTCACACATTTTTCTCGAAATTTTTTTTTTATTAGCAGACTTTATGTAAACAGGACCGCACTGCGATAACAAGATCCGAAATCTATTTGGCCAAAATTTTGGAACCACAAACGATTGCAACCGAAAATAAACTCAAAACCAAATCTATGGAAAAAAATTTTTTTTTTGAGATCTTCGTAAGAGGAAAGAAAATAAGCACCTAAATCAAGTCTGGAAGTACTAGCCAGCTAAATCTGACGGACATGTATCTAGAAGACTTAGCATCTTGCTTTGGGATCAGCTCCACATCTTACAACTTGTAGCTTCTTAGTTCTGGTAAAACGCTGGCCTACTAATCACTTCTAGTGTTTCGAACTTAATTTAATAGTCGCCGTCCGTCCGTTCTTGTAGGATGAAATTGAAAATTTAATTTTACGCTTGTTCAATTTGCGCTACTAACGAACTGAAGATCAACTGTGCCGAACGTACTGAACTGAACAGACGGACGTCTATAACAAACATTCGCAGATCATTTGCCGTTTTGATTGGTCTGTCAGATTACGCGCAAGCAATCACTCACCAATCTGCCGTACGCAAACGTAGCATATGCGAGAATTTTCATATCACTCGACTTGAGTGATATGCTAAATTTCACTCGTCCGAACTTTGAGCTTCCGATGAAAATCGTCCATTTCTTTTTCCTCGGACAATAAATCTGAACAAAGTTATAAATAAATAGACGTAAAACAGGTGCACAACCATTCGATTTATAATAGATACGATGTGTTGGATTGGGCGTTAAACGCGCGTACCATATCAAACGTGAAGCGTTTTACGATGGATATGTCAAAATATGCTTTCAATGACAATCGAACGTGACAAACTGTCGTTTTAATTGGTGACAAGATCGGTCCTTGTTTTCACATTATACATCAAAGAATAGACATTTTTTTTTTTTGTTGTTCAACTCCTTGAAAAAATCGCAATTCCTCATTCGAATTCTTCTTCAAGAATGGACACTGCTTGGTGAAAATTTATAAGAAAAAAGCTGCACAGAACCGTCTATTGTAGAGCAAAACACGATCTTAAATAAGGCGCTTAAATGAGCGCAGCGTCAAAAATAAAAGCTCTCAACACGATAGAATCATTGTTTGAAGAATTGATGAGGTTTCACATAGTGGCGAAGTTGTATTAAATAATGCTTTTTTACTCTCATTGCATAGTGAAAGCTTCTGGTTTTTGGATCCAACACGGTCGATAAAGCTTTAGGTGTGAAGGAAATTGGAATCAAAATGAAAAGTTGATCATAGAAAGATGTGTAACAATTCTCAGCTTAGCAAGGAGCGAAATTTTTTTAATAACTTTTAAATGTATGTATTGGAACATGATTTTAACAAAATCTTAAAAAAAAATTGAATTTATAGTACAATATAAATAATTTTAAGATTTAGTTCCATTCAATTTCATATTTTATAATATAATTCCGCATGAACTTTATCTATTCAATTCGAAAAATGTTCTATTGACTCAAAAAGTCTGATATGAAAGGATGATATCCTTGTCAATTTAATATTATTGTATGTGCTAGCAAGGTTGAAAATTAAACAGTAAGCTTGTTGCTAATAATCCTCTTAAACTTTTCTTGAACGAATCATTTTCAATAAGTCATTCGAAGATCCCTTGCTCCAATCAGTTCAATCTAAGCTCCTTGTATTGGACAGTTCCTGATCCTTCGATGACAAAGAGGATTTCCGCTCGAGGGTAGTTTTGTACAACGTGACATTGAGGGTGAGTTTCGACCATTCACTAAAATCCAAAGTAGAGTTGCTTTAGTGGAGTTAGTATAGGTACTAAGAGATCGAATCGGAAAAATCAAACATGAACATTTTAGTTTATGTTGTGTGTTTCGGAAAATGCTAAGAGGATGAAAACGAAAAGTGGTTAATATTCGTAGTTGAGTTAATTTATTTTTGAAATGATGTTAAAATAGTGACCTAAAGCTAGGATTGTTCTGGAAAATCTTTATTGATACGGAGATAAATACGATTCGGAATATTATTTGTACGAATTAGTTCAGAAGGTGGTTCTGTTTTGATGTTACTGTTATTTAGTGAGTGCCTGGGCAGAAGTTATTCAGCATCTACGGTGGACAGACGAACATATGTATTTTATTTTTTGCTTTTTAGGGTTACAGATTTTGTTTTACTTTATTATCAAAAACAAAATTTTTTAACCTGAAAATTTATTTTACACTTCTTAGGCTATGATATCTAATGAACCAATTGCTCTAGAAAAAAAAAAATCGGTTTGTGAGTAAAAGTTGATAAATGGAGTTTACTGAAAGTAAGATTTGTTAAACGGGTGGTGGAACATGAAATTGGAGGGAATAAGAGATTTTCGAAAAAATTCACGTCTCATATCTCAAGAACACTGTAAAATAAATTCCTAAGATTTTCACCAAACGTAGGGCTAGTATACCACTAGCAGAAACAACAATTTTACGGGTGTGGGTGTAGAGGGTGAGAGTGGGGATGGGTTAAAAGGAAAAAGTTCTGATTATTATTACTCGAGAACCTATATATAATGGCATAAAGCTAAGACTTGGTATTTAGATAGGGCTTTAGTTGTCGCATGTTGGAAAAATATCATTTTGAATAGGGTGGAGGTGACTTTCCTAACTATAGAACGGCTTATGCTATAAAGTTGAAACTCGGTGTATATAGGTATGCAATTAAATAAATAAAATAAATCGAATATCCATTCGGCAAAAAAAGGATTAGTGAAAATTGATTGGATTTACATGTTTTCTCTATTTTCGTCATATCACCTAGCTCTTCCCAAATATTGAGTTCGTTTTTCTTTCTACGGATTCTTCATAGAAAATGTTTTCAAAATTTTTTTGAACAATTAAAATTTTGAAAAAAACCTTGTCAAAGATTTAGGCATTGTTAAAATTTAAAGCGGTAATAGTTTAGAAAACTAAAAAATTTCAGTCCCAATCTAAACATCACTACAATGTTTACTTCAATGTAACTATTGCAGCAATAACTGCAACATGCGACACTATTTCCATTATCGTGTATGTAAATAGCAGTCAGGATTAAATTTTAAATTCTATTCGTCCGTGCAGAGAACGTTTTCCCCAAATATTCGTATACAATTAAACCGAGAAATGTTGGCTAACCACCAATAGTCTGCCAACCTACATATCTAATTATCTCGCACACTATCCCTATATGCGCGTCTATCGCGTGAACAATCAGTGATTGTAAATTGCGCTCATGTAGCACTACTTTATGAAATCGCGCGACAATCCACGCAACACAATATTCAAATAAACCGCCCCTCCGAAAGCAATTGAAACGTTTAAAAGTCTACCCGCTATCATTTCGTCTCATGAATTCGTATAATAAATGTGAATTTGGCGCCCAATGACGTCAGTGACTGGTTCAAAAATCTTTACATGTAATTTAGTAGTTAAATCCTGGCTAAACTCTGGTTAAATCGCCGGGTACTTACGTGATTCTATCATTAAGCGATTTCGTTAAAGCGAACACAACTTGTAACTACGAGCTGTTTATCATTTTATATTACAATTGAGTCGGTACTCGTGGTCAGTCCAATCAACGAAATGGGTCACTTTCCAATTGCATTTCCGGGACTGACTTGGCTTGACCGTTGGATACTTTTCTGTCGGAATTGGTTAGAAGTCCGTCTGTTTATTTACCGCTGAACATTCAATTGATTCAAGACAGATTTGCCGCATCATTGTATAGTGACAGAACGAATGATGATGAATGAATTTATAAAGTAGCGTAAAGTAAAGTAAGTAAGTTTCAAGTACAGGGTGATTCGAAGTGGAGCAAATCGAGCAGTTTTGAAAAATTGAAATTTAATTGAACAGTACGTGAACAGAAATAATGGGATTTACATTCATCAAAGGTAGATCAAAAAATACAAGCACTGCGATACGATGTGAATGTAATTTGATAAATGGGAATATATATTTTTTTTAAATTAAAATTAAAGCATTGAAGAACGTGAGTTCTAATTTAATTATGTACGCAGATATTTAATTCAATTTGTCTTTCGTTTGGCCTTAATTTTTAGGATAAGTATCTACTAAAAGAATTTTGGATTACAATATCTTCCGAACTAATTCTAGCACCAGGAAGATACAAATTGGTTCTTGTATATGCGATTACAACTAAATTCTATTGAAATTAAATTTTTTGGTAAAGTTTGTTGAAGTGCGACAGTGGGGCTATATCATTTTTCAAAAAATTATTTTTTTATATCCAAGAATGGTATCAGATAATATGTTAAATTTTTTTAGAGAAGTAACGCCTAGTAGATCTCTAACAGGACAACAAATTTTGACGATGCGGATGTAGGAGAGGATAGAAAAAAACTCTGATTTGTATTTCTAAAAACCGCCGACAGTAGAAAGCTAAAAATTGACTACTGTAAAGAGCCACTACAGAGTATAGACCCATCTTGAACAAAAATTTGTATAGGGGTAGCAAGGTACTGGGCGGGGTTGTTTTTTTATATCAGAAACGGCTTATGAGAGAAAGTTGAAATCTAGTACCTACTTATATGTAGATGCTCTACAGGAGTAGTTAAATAAAAAAAAGTTAAGATTTTCATTTGCGTACAGAAGTAGAGTAACAAAAATGTCCATGAAAAGGGTTTGTTTAAACATTTTCACGAATTTCTTTTTATCTTCCATGGATGTAGAGTTATTAAATTAATTTTACTTCAGCGGCCTCTTTACCCAAGAGCCTAAAAATAATTTTTTGGATATCCAAGCCCTAAGGGCACCTTTTGTGCATTTTTATGAATTCCGATATATTTCTTTGATCTAATGAGATATCGAGTTCATTATCGTTTCTAAAGGCGTTAAATATAATCCGGGGAAAAAACGATTTAAGCATTAGATATACGATAAGAGTAAGTGAAGTGTTCATTCAAAATAAGCAGCTCTTTCCGTCTCTCGGACTACTGTAGTGGCTGAGTGGCGCAGCAATCAAGGAGGCCTTGTCCTGGCTGAGGTATAATGAAATATTGACTTGGAATATTACCATTTTTACAGACAGTCAAGCGGCAATAAAATCCCTGGGATCGGCCTCGACAACATCAAAGGTTGCCGAAGTGAATCATCTCAAGGAGATGTCTGATGGCAGTTAAAAATTCTTCTGTGCTGGGTATTCTGACACTGTATGGCTGACGAACTTTAGATTATGCCAGATTATCGGAATCTGGGTGTGTCTCTCTCTACATGTAAACTATGTACTACTGTAATTGAATTCAGTTAAGAAAGCAAACTCAAGATGAGCAGACGGCGTTATGTCACACTACGAGACAGATCTGGCCGAATCAGAATTCAAAACGGTCTACCATAAAAGACTGACTTTGATCAAAAGAGCGAATATCAGCACCACAATCGGTGTCCTGAGTCCTGACCGGACACAGTTTTATGCTAAAAAACTCGGCCTCTTTTCAAACGACTTCTGTAGAAGTTTTCTTGATGATGAGGAGGAGGAGACAGTCCCTTATCTTCTCAGTACTTGTCTAGTTCTGTCCTCTAGAATGTAAGCTCATCTTGGAGTTTACTTCCTTAATAGGCTTAGTGACCTTGCTGCAACGGAGGTCGTGAGAATCCGAAGCTTCATTGCAAGCTCTTAATGGTTTGACGAGTATGACCGGATTAGATGATCCTGTGGTAGCACCATAAACCTATCAACCTACCTAATATCCACGGTGCATCCATTTCAACTTGTTTCACGATTTACATTCGCAATAAGTTCATAAATTTCACATCTTTTAAGGATCTACTCTCTGAAAATTACAGTAACTGGATATTTTTCAATTCAATTATGTCGTATTTATATTAATAACAAATAAATAAAACTTGAACCATTTTACTTCGAACCCGTTGTTACACATAGTCCTGTATATCAATGCAATTATCCGTTGAAGTATCCTCTTTGCTTTTAAAATACAAAAAAAAAAAATATTGTCATTTTTCCATGGGAATGGACATCGTGTCCTTCCCCGTTTATCGCTATTATATCATTTTCCTGGTTTTTTAGTTATTTTTATTATTATTTTTTATGACAACTCGGGCAAAATACTTTATCATGATGTTATCCAATTAAATCTGTTTATGATGTTTGTTTATTTTATTTGCGGCCTCATTGTCACGCTCTATTTTTGGATGGATATTAAATCATATTTTTTTTCGCTCCTCCAACCGAAGTGCTTTTTTTTGCGGGTTTGGCTCAATAACCGCATTTACACAGAAAAAAATCGGGACGATATTAATCAAAACTGACGGAATAATTTGATAAAATGACACGACGTTTATTTAATTGTGATAATAAAAGAATTTTATTTAGTGGAGTCAACATTTTGAAATGAGCATTTTTTCGTGATTAGATGGTGGGAATTTGTTTTTAGAGAATTCTTTGTAAGTACATTGATTTCAATTTATTTTTTCCGCGTATATGATTTTCCATGAAATATGTTTTTAGCTTAATAAACTTGTATTAGACTAACGATCCACCTACGGAAAAATTAATAGTGTTGCTGAACTTTGACCGGAAAGCTCATATCGAATGAAACAAATGTAATTGAGTGGTAATTGTCGAGGATCCCACACAGTAAAAAAAAAATCCATTGAATTTTACATCTTCTGGATAGTAGGCAAATATGCCTCACTTTTTCAAGTAAATTTACATTGGGATGTAGTAGTCAATTTGAATGTAATTTTCAATTTTCGGTCTGTAAATTTCAATTTACAATCAGTAAATTTCAACTGCGAAAACAGCAATTCACTGGATACGCTCTTGAATTTAAACTCTTAAACAAGTGTATAGTTAACACTCTTTAAGGTACAGTTATTTATACTTCTAATATTATTTCTTACTTACTTACTCTTTATAAAACCCTTTGACTCAAATCCGCGACAAATTTTGGTTTTGTTGCGAAGGTTTGGCACGCATAGAGCATCTGCGTCACCGAAGGCGTCCCACTTTCATTTCGGTAAAAAACAAAATCGAACGAAGCGTCAAACTACGTGGTTTACATTAAAACGAACGTATTTTTCAATCCATACTTCAATATATTTAATTTTACACGAAATGTTATGTAGTTTGGTTACGATTTTCATGTGAATTGTACGGGTCAGTTGAAAAGTACATGAATAATTTACTAATATCAGTAATTTCGTGTGAAAGTGCTTGAAATGTGTACTTTTACTTGAAAAAATTAAAAGTACTGGAAATTTCAAGGGAAAATTGGATTGAAGTCCAAGTCCAAGTCCCTATTTGTAGTCTGGGTTGCTAGAGCACTTGCCTTCGGTGCACCTGGTACCAGGTTCGAATCTGCTTGGTTACAAGTAATTTTCGAGAATGGGATTGGGTGCCGGACTACCAGTTACTCACTCAGCTGTAAATTAGAACCTGAGCTAAAATCGGAGTTATAATCACAGACGAGCGTGTGGCAGACGACTTCACCTCCTTGTGTTCTTTTGGTCTCCTAATGAAGTAACTCTAGCAATACTTGAAGGTTTAGGCCCGATTTGGGCTGCTGCGCCTTTGATTATTATTAAGCCCCTATTTGGGGTGGAAACTCTTTAAGAATTTTTAGGTTGACGACACACCATAGTAGGCAGAATATTACTTCGCCCATTTTCGAGATCGATTTAAAATAAGGCTTTCATCGTTTTGATTAAGGATAAACTAGAAACGTTTACTCTTTCCATCTTCGAATGAAAAACTACAAATCCAGGGCATAGTCATTACTTACGTGTTTACGCTTTCATGCCGCGCTTACCAACCACCACAAACTGTGAAAATGATTTTTCCAATACACAAAATCTCCATCTTTGGTGACATTTGCGTTATTTTCCTCGTTCAGTTTTTCCGTTTCACTTGTGCTACTACACTAAAAAGCACTCAGCATAAAGGCTGCTGAGGAATTTTTCTCGAAAGCCTCCTTAGCTTGAAGTCTATGGTATAAGAGGCGATATTCAAGGTGTCTGACGAACGATGGTCAGGGTGGATGTTTCCAGACTATAGTACAACTCACTGGTATGTTAAAAAAGGACGAGGTCTAAGTGCTTCCCTGTAGTGCCTCGAGAAAAGGATTTATAGTTACGGGCGGTAGAATCTAATCGCTTACTCTACTCTGCGGCGAAGGCAAACTTCAATCGAGACTCGAGGAATATTTTCGGCGGCTCTTCTTCATCTATACGAAATTTTGCACCATTCATGGTTTTAATTTGAAAATATGCAAAGAGAAAAACAACATAAAACCGCACCTACCGCGGAAACCTTATCCAATTACCACGCTTACGTTGTTCGGCGCGCGCCTGGCACTTTTCTTTTATCTTAGGAAAATGATAATTTATCTATGCCGTCATTGGCTCTAATAGTCATCATCATCATCATCATCCTTTTTGCGTTCGCTTCGAGATCGTCTCGCACCGCGCGAATCATCCTGCGAAAATTTCCGACAGAGCTGCTTATTAAATGTATGTATTTGCATGAATAAATGATTCGGCCCAGAACTCTTCTTGTGTCCTCATCCTTGCAAGGATTCAAGGATGAGACTTAAACCTCTGCTAAGTTACATTATCCACGTATAGAAAGCGTTCGGTTCTCGCGTTTGCTATATCGTTCAGGAGTGCTTGTAAAACAATTTCCCTCACTTAGAGTCTTCCTCATGAATAATCAGAAAGGACGATGCTAATATAAAACGCTCCTTCCCATCGTCGTCGCTGGGAACGTCTTACTATATCCATACTCGATGTGGGGAATACGAAGAAAATCAACTCGACGTTGCCATTTCGGGCCTAAGTATCCGCCAGGATGTTTTCAAGTGCGTGGCACTTGAAGACGCGAGCGTGTGATCAATCGTTCCTTTACGATGCAATCTAAAGATGCCGCCTAGCGTTTCAGTCTTCCAGAATATTGTCGTCGCTTCTTATATCCGTCTGGTTCGGATTGGCTGCATAAATTTCGAATTTTACTTGAAGTGGAGCGTGTCCTGTCGCGATGGTTATCAAAAGGATCTTTCATCGCAGGTAATTACCAGGTAACAAACCCACTCGCACGTATCGAAGTTCTGCGCTCCAGCTTAATGACTCAAAAGATTACATCGCATACATCAAGTGCGCAACGCAAGTGAATTTAATGATAGTCAGTTTCGATTCTTGAATTTCTTAGCGATGGAATTACAGGCAAATTTCTCCCCTGCCTTCGATTAGATTAGAGGGATTGTATTACTGATAAATTGTTATTATATCCATGACCTGGTTCGTTCTTGAAACTAATTGCTCCGCTTGAATTTTTTGAAATTAGTCAAACCAAAAGTGCGAAAAGTTTTACCTTAACCATTTTGATGAAAAATTAAGGGATGTGCAGTTCGAGATACGAGTAATGTGAACGTCGAGAATTTAAATTAAATGCTTAAGTGTCTGGATTTGAAATAAATCATTGTCTTAGAAGTTACGGTGATGATTAGTCTTTAAATTCGAGAAGCCAACCAACTCTATTAAAGTTATCAGGAGCTAAGCTCACCCTTTACGAGGGCAAAGAACTAGATAAGAAACGTGAAAATTGCTTGGACGTTTCTGTAGAGATGTAGACTCTTAGCTCTAAGAGCGACCCCTATAGCACTTTGCTGCTTGCTTATTATAACTAAACTGCTATTAGACCGACAGAAAGCTGGATCTTATGGCTGTGAAGGGTGAATACGTGAAAAGGACTAAGAGTGTTTCAATAGTGAATGAGTTTAAAAACAGTGATTTATTGGACCGCGTATTTTGATATATCTTTAAACTAATGTCGATATCTCATCTGATCTAAGAGATAGGTCGGAATTCGTAAAGACATGCACAATTAGTTTACATCCATTGTATACCGCAAAATCTTCAAATAATTTTTTCAGAACATTATAAGTCAACCCTATTGAAGGATCAGTATAAAGTATTCGATGTCTTATAGACCTAAAATATTTGTCGGAATTCGTTAAAATTTGCATAACTATGTACTTGAAACCAACTTGGGGGTTTACTATCGAAAAAATTGTTAAATCAGCTTTTTATCGATTATATTTATAGACCATTTGATTTAAATCAAATTTGATATCTAATTGGACCGAAGAATATGTCGGAATTCGTGAAAAAAAACATCTCCACCTCCTTAAAAATTGAACATCAAAAATTTGGAATCGTTTCTACGCGTTTTTTAAAAACCCCGCAAAAGTAAATTTAATTCCATACCTCGAGAAACCTAAGAGACAAAATTCTTGAAAATTCTAGAAAAAAAAAATTTCTTTCTATGCCAATTAAAATTTGCACTTTTTTCATTTATTACTTCTGTAGCATTCCGGACTTCTAACCAAAAATAATGAAGTTCTATTGCTGATAGATTTTCTATATTTTTTCCTTTAAATTAAATAAATGCTTTTATGTGTTTGTATAAATAGCCCGTAAATGTACAATATTCGTAAGTAAACCCCTTTTCACTTCCATACCCTTAGTGGATCAAAACCCAAAGTCCTGAAATTTTGTTTTTTGAACAATTCTATAAAAAAACTAGTGGAAATAAAAACAAGATCAACCTCCTATCGGACCTATGATATATAACCTTAAACGATCTCTTTACTAAATCTTGGAGGTCGAATATCAATTAAGCTTAAAGGTTTCCACACACTGACGCGATTTATTCGCTGACGCTGCGATTATGTTCGATTATTTTGCAGCGGTACATTCGCCTTCATTTATTTACATGGTAACTAATGAGAATGACCGCACCGCTGCAAAATAATCGCAGCGTCAGCGAATAAATCGCGTCAGTGTGTGGGAACCTTTAAATGAATTTTTGGTAATAATATAGAAGACCCGCAAAAGTAAAAATTAATTCGATGACCGTTACGAGATATCGTGAAATGATCAAATTGAGTTTTTAACAATAATATTTAACATCAAAGAAAAACCATTTCAATATTTCATTTAACCTAAGACAGACCCTTGCAACGGGGGGGGGGGGGGGTTCAAACCCCCCTCATTGGCATATTTTCATTGGGAAGTGAGGACCTCTTTTTTTTTTTGTTAGGTCATTACATTCAGTATGGTGGGAACGTGCTACCCCCCCCCCCCCCCATCACACAATCCTGCGCACGGGCCTGACCTAAGAGATATGTCGGAATTCGTGAAAACGTATACAACTACTTGACACTCTCTTAGGCGTTCAATATCGAAAAATTAATGTAATTTCATTCTTCAGTAAAGTTAAAGTGATATCTCAGCATATCTAACAGATATGATGTAATTCGTGAAACCTTTTCACTGACACGTATTTTATTCCAGTATACCACAACATTAAAGAATTGTAAGCTATCTTATACCATGGATACACGGCTTGTATACAAATTACTTTATTGAAATCATGATATGCGATACAAGATAGCATGATACACAGCCCAAACATGTTATACTTTGACATTGAGCAAAGACAAAATTTCAAGTGTCTATCAATCGTAGCTTCGACTACTAGCTCTTTGTGCCTTTGATTTTCTGGCGAAAACCACTTTCATTACTAAAAAAGGAATGTACAAAATGGACTATCACATCATACACAAATAGTAAAATACGCTCAAACAATTTTAACTGACTAAAGAATAAAAATCCGCAAACTGTCATTCATTCAAATTTTAGTTGATTTTAGTAACGGATGGCGCTAATGGCAGTTAAAAGAAGGCTATATCAACTAAAATCATCGAATTTATATAAAAGGAAACATGCTGGGTAATACGTCGATATCAGCTCATTGACGTACTATATGCACATTATTGATTGGGTGATACAGATATTGACGATATTATGATTTGTATACGAGTTGTGTATCCAAGGTATTACATTGGTCTAATTCATCACCGCTAGCATTTAGCTGAAAGCACCTAACTTCACTTTTCTAGAAAAGTATTAGGCCTATCTATTCTCTAGCAATGAATTTAAAAAAAAATCTTCACACAACAATGAAAAAATTAAAATTTCGCGAAAAGATAAAATCTCGACAGTTGAATAACCCGATTGGAGCAAACATCGGGCACGATTACAACCCCCAACAGATGAAAAACTTTGGAAATTATTTATTTTGAACTTTGTGTGAAAATCCCGAAAAACGTTACAACAAACCCAGCGCCGATAACGATCCATACATTATGCAGCTCGAAGTAGAGTACGAAACAGTCTGGTGAATATCAGGACGCCGAAAGAATTGCGTAAATTGTGGTAATGTTATATATCATTACCCCTAAAAATTCAAAGACCATGAATAGCTTCTCCGGCAATAAAATCTCCATAAGTTAAGAATTTGAGCGGCGGCGTTATGAAGAAATTGGTCGAATGCGGGGGTTTCGCTGAACTTCTACTACGGGAGTTTATCAAGTTGGTGAAAAATTTAGTTTAGCATTATTACACCCTCGGTGCCTTTTTTTTCGTACCTCTTTCACATTCGCCAGCGAAGTGAAAATGGACCAATTTTTTTTTTTTTTTGTTTGATATCAACTAACTACCCTCGTCTAGGAAACTGCTTCTCCTTCGCCGTTTTCCTCGTAAATGTTTTCACTTGAATGGAAATGTTTGTGAATATTTTAGTACTTTTATTTATTCGGTTCATGGAAAAGTGGATTTTTGCGAAAGTTTTCCGATTCGTTGTTTTTTGGGTTTTTTTTTCTAAGTATGTGATGGCTTTCATTTTATTTGATTTGATAGGCACATCTTTTCAGAATTTAAAATGGAAATTTTTAAAATGGTGCTGCTTCAATATGTTTGGTTATTGCATTTTCATTAGTTTGGAATGATGAGATATTTTCCAAGATTCGAGAATTCAGTGTAATATAGCCTATACATTTTAAACGCGTTTAAGTAGGCAAAATTAACGAGTTAAGAAAGTAGTGTTCACACTATGCAACTCGTTTTATTTTGATACATGACAGCTTGTTTGTTTTGGCAAAGTACCTATGTATTCAGCTGAGTTTCATAAGCAAATTTGTGGCTTCTAAATTACTAAAAAAAAACAAAACTAAAACAAACGTGTTTTTGTAGCAGTAAGGAAAAGTGAATTAATTAGCTAATGCAGTCGTTGCTCAAGCACAAGATTCAGTTTCTGCAGCATTTAATAGTTTCTTTTAAAATTTACCTCGATTGCCGCGAGGGTCTCAGTACTTGTTTTCGGTTAAACGCGTTATAGCGTTATAGTCTTTTCAAAACGTTTAACTCGATTTAAATGCGTTAATCTCGTAGTCTGAACATATCTAGTATTAGAGTCACCCAAGATGATTTCATTGAGTTTCAAATCCACTCCCAACACGTCAACCTTCTTTTGTTCATCAATGCCTAATTTATCTGCAGTATTTAATGATATCCATTGTTTTATTGGTTTTTCAATGAAAATATATGAGTACTGAAAATAGTAGTTTAGTACACAACGAGTTTAGTGCTACTCTCCGACAGTTCTCTTAGAAACAAGTCTGCTGTCAAGCCACTGTCGAGAGTTGTTCCCAAGAATAGTAACCTCATGTGTACAAGCAGTTTTGCTAGTAGAAGTGATAAGTTCAGGTATTGGAAAGTGAATAGCACTCATGAATCCAAATCACGTGATTTACTTGAAACATTTCTGCTTGATTATTAATAACATTGTTAATTCGATTTAAATACCAGTCTAGCTTCAAACATAACATCCGGCCACATTTACATGTTTGGACTAAACAATTATAGCCACATAGCATCTAGTTCTAAATTTAGTACCTCGGGGGCTAAACGAACGAGTGAGACAGGCAACTTTGCGTGACATACAAAGGCCAGGACATACTTCAACTTCCGGCGACAGGTAACTGAGGGCTATTTTTGGACTCTGGTTGAAAGGATTTTGTGCATAAGCCGAGAGTACACTGTACTTTGAATTGTAGTTGCGGTTCATGGCCCGGATTGCATGTGAAACTGGTACCTAATTGAATATAGAGGGGGTTGCGTGCAACGCCAAAGTAAACAAGAAAACTGCACCACCCAGTAGCGAAATAGTAGCGCCACTTTTTCGCGCAGGTACCGTTCTGAGAAAGATTTATACGAATTCATACGTACATATTTTGTATGGCAGAGCAAATGTGGCTGGTGTGCAACGAAAATGTCAGACAGCATAGTATATGCAACTTAAGCAGTTGATGTTATTATTGTGCATTGGCATTTCGCTGTAATCAGTGTATGGTTTAAGTGTGTCCTAGACTGGAAATATCAGAAGGAATGAACTTTCATAAGTGAAATATCGATAAAATATGCAGCACTACACTTTACTTTACTGGATTTCTGTCGACTGTAGGAACACTCTACATACGAATGACCTATTCACTACAATTTATTTTAAAAATAAGCGTTGGAAACTTATTTAAAAAAAGCCATAACACCTCAAGCGTGTTACGTTTTGAGAGAATTACCATATAAGATTGATTACACTCCGGACTAAATTTATCATTGCACGCGTTTGTAACGCATTAGATGAAGGACGTAAATGGATTTCTTACTTTAAAGTATAAAAATCTCTCAGGCCATGACTTTTACAGTATATTTTGTAGAAACAATGGTCAAAATTCACTCCTATGTTCATATAGCTTCCTTACGAAGGTTCCTGAAAATTGTGGTAAATTGAAATTGTCTTATGAAAACTAAATTCGCTGAGTTTCAATAGCCCAAGCTCGGAAACGAAACAAAGGAACCATGTTCTTTGCGTAACTCTCAGACAAATGTCCCTTTATATAACAAAATGTACTCTCTATTTCGAACGCTTGATGACCCGATAATGCGTTAAGAATAGACGTTGGATTTTTCTGTAGACTCTTATGCTCTAGCATATTTTTACTGTTTAATCCAACCCGAAAAGTTTGGAAGACGTAACATTGATCCTTGGACCAAAAGAAAGTTGAATATTAATGTTTTTTGTGTATTTGTGGTCCTAAAACTGTTTTGAAAATGGTTGATGTTGGAATTTGGCCACAAACGTCCAGTTGAATTTAAAAGATTAACCCACTATTGCCTTAGAAATAGTTTAAAATATTTTAAATAGTATTAATGGAATTGAGGCGGTGTGCAGCAAAACTCGCTCCTTCCTTCATATATCCTAGCGAACAACCGAAAATTCCACCAAATTGGTTGAAATATTGGGTGATTTTCCGTGCCACCTACCTTTAGTACCTATAAGATTCCGATAGGAAGAAATTTAACTTTCAATATAATTCTTGAAATGAAATTTGTTTAACATTTGTTTAACCAGCTGTCAAGATGGTTCGGATAGTAGACACGATACACCCTCTGAAGAGTCTATGCCATCCGATGATGAAACAGCTCCTTCGGACCTTGACCAACACAATCTCATAAAAGTGGCCTAACCAGTGAAGGTTTTCCAAATGTCATGTCCTCACGGACAGCGATTAATCAACAGTCTGGGATTTCCTGTTGGGGTTTCACTCCACTGACACTAGAAAACAATAATTATATAGTTTTGAGTAAGAATTAGGATCGATTTCGTCAGTAAAGTTTACTTCACGCAACTCCCATAGAAACGTCCTTTAAATATATATGTGCAAAATGAGAAGACTCTAAATGCGCTTTCCTCCTTTTTTCAATTACCCTAACTTCAGAATTTGGTATTTCTAGGAGAGTATCATACGATAGTCTGTGGTATGTTTTAGATATTAATCATAAAACTTATGATTTTCATGAACTAGTAGAAGCCTATACTTCACATACATACTTAAAAGAAACTTTTCCACTTTTGAGTAAAAGAAAGTTTTTTTGAAAGATTTTTACCCCCAGAAGAAAGTTTCTTTTTACAAACAAATTTCTATATTTTCTTTTGATTTTCGTAGAGAATACTCGATTTACAACAATAAAATTTTTCCTTGATGTTAGTTTATTGCTTCTCAAAATAAAACTAAAGTAGCCGTCCAGAAATGATTCTTACCGAATAGCTTGCGATGTAATTAAACAACTCATCTATTGTACAAGAAAACACAAAGTATACTAATAAATTGAATTTTATTTTCTTAAAGAAACCCACCCAAAGTTAAGCTATCGTCGAATGTAAAACACTTGAACCTCTTAAGCTGAAAGTGAGTGAGTTCGAAGTTGATGTTCGGACAAAATTCGTAGTTCTACTTGTTCAACTATTTTTCTCAACTGGGTCAAGAGAAGCTTTCTTGAATCCGACATTTTATTTTCATTTAAAAAATGTTTTTCTATGGCTTGAGTTTATCCTGTTTCCTGGCTTGCCTTCCGTTTTCCCTTCCAGTATAATCGAAGGATAACGAGAACTTTTGCATTTTCGGTAGACTAAGAAAAAAAAAACCTCAAGATTATACTTTACGTGAACTGTACTAGTGATTCCTTAGTAGTACTGCTTGTAGAAAATTTCCAGGAATTTTCTCTTTTTTCAGGAAAACTACAGAAAAGGCTACACTGCGCTGAAAAAAGGAATTAAGGTCGCCGTCGAACAGCACCAAAATTGACCAAAGTTTCCTATGGCATGTCAAAAGAATCATTTTTTATTCACTACAATATTTTCTGATTAAGTTGTCCGAATGTTCGCTTGACTTGTTTTCCAATTTTCTTAAAAGTTTTCACGGCTTCGCAAAAGGAAAAATTGCGTCAAGCAATAATCTCCCTTTTCGATCCGGTTGTCGTGCTGAATATTGATGAAGTCCGCGAAAAGTTGGGTCAATGCCAATAAAGTTAATCCCGGAGCTAATCGAAAAGGGAAATGAAATATTAACGTTGTGTGCAGCAACTATTTAATGCAAGCGGATTAAGAAAAAAAAAATGGCCAATTACTTTTGTGAATTTTTTAGAGTTCAGTTGATGTTTGAATTTTCGGTCGCAATTACTCTTGTGATGTACAAAATGCAATTGCGAACGTTTTTAACAAATTAGTGTTTTTGAAGTATGGGCTAATGGAAGGTACATTTACACATCCATTTACAGTTTCAAAAAGAAAATTGGTAATAGGATGGGCATAACTTTATTTACAACTTCCATAAATCGCTGACATTTCTGAAGGTGGAAAATATGCCGCAATGCAGCGCATCTTGAGCACTTAGACAATGATTACCCATTGCACCCGAGTCCCCCAGTCTCTACCCGAACTTTTTCGTCGTTCTCACGAATTTCAAGAGCTCAGGTAGGGAACGAGAACAGAGTTCTTCCATTCTCATGACATCGACGCCGTTTACGTGCACTCTCGCAAAAGAGTAAGCCGGACACTCGAGAAGGAAATGTTCCGTTGTGTCGTCGCTCCTTCGCATGCAGTGTACATGGGGTCGTCAATTTGACCATGTGTAGGCCACACGAGTTATGCCCTGTGAGGACACCAACCATACTACTACATTCATTCCTGGTCAATTCGCCCAGTAGGAAATGGAAGCATCCCATGGTTAATCCTGGACTACTCCTAAGGGAGGTTTGGAGACCTCGTTTTCTCCTCCATTTGCCCTCCTTTTTGCAAGAGCATGTCCGCTAAAATCAGATCTCCAATATACCTCCAAAGAAAGCATTCAATATTGTAAGGGAGCTTAAAACGAGATCTCAAATGGGACTAGTTCTGCAGTAAAACTCAAAAATGGTCTTCATATAGTCCCATTTTCATCCATTCGGAGCAAAAAAAGAGAAGTGACGGTTTTCTGTATAATTTTGTTATTAATCTCCTTTTATCCTCCATTGTGAGGGATAGTAGATACCTCTTTATTTGCTCCCTCACGGAGTTCTCCTCAAATTTCCTAGTGGGCGGAAAGAAAAGAAGATTCTCATATTACTTTGTGATAATGGGTCCCGGCAAATTTATATAAATTGTATCATAACTGAATCAAAACAATTTAACACAAACTCTGTGGCTACTTATTTACCAAAGATACTTTTGCTCGAAATTAAGCCGTCTTTATTTTCGGTTTAAAAAAAATCCGAAATAATATTTTCATCGGTTTCCAGACAGGCTGACTAATAAAGTCATCAATACGCTTAACTAAATTATTTTGCCATCTCGAAATAGAACACATTTGGATGGCATTAAATTTATACTAAAATTCTATGGTAGATAATTTCTGATTGATTTATTGGTGCCGAAAGACAAAAAAAAATATTTCGGCATTTTGTCTTTTAAGTTCTCGGAGTTGAAGAAATTAAGTGGTAATCGTCGCATCAATAAATAAAAAACCTAAATTAATAATTTTTTTTTTTTTTTTTTTTGATATTTTGCAATTTTTAAGTATTGTTACCCACTACTTGATACGCCTACGACGAATATTTTTGTCTTGTAAATTATTTGTTTATCATTTTATATGCAGGTATTTCGTGCTTGATCTCCATATTTTTCCTCTTAAGAACAAAATGATGAGTTCCAGTCGAAAAAAAACTTCTAGAGCAAATTTTTGAAATTGTCATTTCGAATAATTGCAGTTAAGAAAAAAATTAAAATTATTTTATTACGTTCTAACATGTTTTTAGTGCGCCTTATAAACTCTATGGGAAGATAGAGGATAAATCGAAAAATAATAATTCTTGGTAGTGAGCCGAACTTTTTACATAAAATTAAATTATTTGATTGACCCATGGGCTTAATAATGTAGTAGTCCACTGGTAGTTGACCACTGGGCTTGGCTTCCTTTAATCTCTCTGTCTACTGGTATTTAAGCGACTATAAATTTCCTGAAAATTCTTGAGAGGAAAGGTGGTTCGGTGAATTTATAAAGGACTCAGTCGATTCCAAAATGTCACACAAATAAAAATCAGAAAAATGATAATGAATGAGGTGTATGTGTTATAACGAATTTCGTCATATCTTCTACGTCTTGTAAAATTTTGAATTAATTTTCTTACGAGTTCTTGTAATAGATACATACAAATAAAATAAATTTCAGGTTTTTTGAAGTCCTATATTTTTCATATCTCTCAGTTCTGAACATATATTGGATAACTTTCAGGATTTTTTCCTTTTCAACCCCTAAGAGGATGTTAAAGGGTTGATCACGTTTTTACCAATTCCGTCATATCTCTTAGTAGTGATAAGATCTCGAATTTTTTCTTCAAGCTTTCTTTATAATTATCTAAAAACTAATTTCAGGATTTTTGCATATTCAACCTCGTTCACAAGTTTCTCATCAAATCTAAGACATATAGGTTTATTGAGATATGAAATTGACTTTTACTTATATCAGCATACCTTTTTTTATAATCGTCTACAAACTGAATTTATTATATTTTGATATTCAACACCCGAAGAGGTCTAAAGGGGGTGTATACATTTTCGCGAGCTTCATCATATATCTAAGGTCGGATGAGGTAGAAAATTGGTTCTGACCCACTTACGAATTTCTTCATATCTCTTAGGTACCTCATTAGGGTAGAACATTTATTTTTGCTTCAATGGGCCTTTAGTGTAGTCGACTAAAACTGATTAAGTAATTCATGTGTTGAATGTGTCAGTAGCGTCAGTACGTAACCCCTTCTCGAACTCGAACAAAAAATAATAAAATTTTGCTAGTTTTTTATCGGTTTGAAATTTTCTGACAAAAATCCGTGGTCAACCTTAACGTTTGATTTTATTGGTCAGTTTCTTAGTCTCCAACCGCATTTAGGTAGAGACCTACCTCTCACCTTTTACTAACCACATCCATGTCTATATTCAACGAGAAAAATCACACCAAGAAAAGGACTGCCCAACTCGCTTCGGCCAGTAAAATCTCCAAGGACGAACAAATAACCACTAAAAAGAAATTTCCTAAGTATAATAGTAAAACACCACCGTAAGTGATTTATTGCGATTACATTTACGAAACACATAAGCCACCTATGCAGCATTTGGCAGACAGAACCTTTAAAAGTCCACGAGAAAGGACCACATTTAAGGATTACTCCTTCATATTTAAGTGAAGATGTACACCATTACCATCTTAAGTTCCCTATGGCGATACTTATCCCACTGCAGGTGATCTTGACGCCATTTCTTTACTTTCTCTGCAGGTCCTTTTTTTTCCTCCTTCACCATTCGAATACGTATTATGATAATGGATGTGGGGGCTGTAATCACTGTTTTATCTTTACTTTGATGATGGTCCCACTTTTTGTTGGCCATAGTTACATCGCATATATACTGCGCTCGATATTCACCATCGGGCCTTATATGGCTGTTGGTCATTACCGACATGGACGACGTTTAGGAATGCTGGGTAATTCACCAGTTAGTTCCCCGGTGTTTGTTGTGGAATACGCCATTACGAGGTAGTGGACTCCTTGTGAGAGGCATTAGCAGCCACCGAATGGTAGAAGTTCTTGCCGTTTGGCCATTGATGGCGGAGTTGGGGAGTTTTCATGGTGATGCCGGCCGGCTTGGCCGGAAAGATTATACCTCACGCTTCATGTGAATAAGCCGTTCCGTTTACTACGCTTCCATTTACGGGTGGATTGGCTGGTGGGTAATAGGTGAGTGTGTCGCCATAAGGCTGAATGGTGCCGAGGTGGAATAGGCGACATTGTCGGCTGGATGGAAGTAAAATATGCACTTTGGATCCCAGTGGAAAACTGTGCGAGGATCAAGGCTTCTACTGTACTCTGTCAGCGGTATCTCTAGCAAGTGCCAGTGCTAAGGTAATATATCGCGTAATTTTTTGTTTAATTTTTCATTTTCCTTAATAGGTGCTCGTTGACTGGCTTCCCATTCTTAGCGATGCGAGCGACGTCGTAGCGTTTTGTTAACTGGTTTTTTGGTATTCAAGTCTTTCGCGTGCATTTACTATAGTACCAACTTCATCGGGCGTCTGACTTCACCTCCTGATGATGTTCATGAATCCGCCGTCTCAATTTGGTATGTCGTACCTCCTGATGATGTTCATGAATCCGCCGTCTCAATTTGGTATGTCGCCTTGTATGGCCTTCACAGCTTATGAACAGACACCGATTTACGAAATTCGCTCCCAGCTCCGAAGTTTGGATAGCAAAGATAGCGTGGTGGGTCATGTTCCGCTCTGAATTAATTACATTCGCCTATAGTGAGCGTATAGCCAGTCCGGCCATTAATTGGCCTACATTTTCTGATTCTATTCGAAAGGCATATATCCGTTAATTTATTAGTTTTAATCGGACGTGATACGGAGCGGTTTTTAATACTTCGGTGGGTAAAAATAGACGCCGGCTTAAGGGTGTTGCATGTTGCATATATTAGCGATGCAGCATAGAGGCTAATTCTGGAAATAATTGCAGAGTAATTACTACATTAAACATAGTGTGCACCGGAAAGTAATTATTGTTGAATAATGTTTTAATGCAGGTTGAATTTCAGTATCCGTTTATTACGAGTTAAATAAACGGTTGGATTCATGATGATACACTTCCACGGATTAGATAGCGATATCGAATGGGAGGTAACGTTAACGAACAACGCTTAAGAAAAAGATAGCAGTTTATTTATATAAACGATAAAAAATTTCTAAAATTATAAAAATACTTTTATCAGGAGATGACCTATTTATGAAATTTAAATCTGCATAAAAACACCTTATCCCGCAGTATGCAGAATTCCGAATCAATGGTATCCCGACTAACAGTGTTCATACTATAACACCATACAAGTGTTTTATGGAAGCCCTTCTCCCAAAAATATTACTTCGCATTGACTGGTATTGTCGACTATAACTTACATAGTTATAGTAAAATGACAGGCCTATTCAGGACCGAGTCACAAGTCACAAAGTAGGTCTAGAGTCTCAATTTTGTATGAATTTTGAATTAATTGAGACGTTTTTGATATGAGACTCTGATCCTGAATAGGTCTGATAGTGTGATATTGTTATGCGTTTCCTAAGCGCATGAATATTACACTATTTATCAAAGTTATTTTTACCTTATAAAAAATACAAATAAATTCACAATATATAAGCAATTTTATTTTACTTTATTATTTTTAATAATAAAGTATTGTTGCCGACCTGAAACTTCAAAATTTGCTACCCTGAAATTTTTTATTTCTACGTTTCAGTGCTAAAAAAAAGCCAAAAAAAAATATCTGTCTGTCCACCGTAGACGTCGTACGCCGTACACAAAACTGCTTGAAAGTGCGTAAGCGACAAACCCCTTGAGATATCGGACTGAAATTTGTATGATAGGTAGAATGGTTGAACCCCTAATAGTGCTTAAAAATGTAAAACTATATCTATCTTAAAACTAAAAAAAAATCATCCACCAGTCTGGGTGCAACTTTATTCTTTTATGGGTTAAAGTCTGAAACGTGTTTAATGCTGAGTTCGGTGTGGGTGGCTATGGAACTGACAACCTATGGAACAACCAGGAGGCTATTTGGAGCGTTATTTTTTAGGTTCTCAGTCGTACAGTAACCTACACCACATCTCAGCATTAAACACGTTTTGGAATTCAACCCATAAAATAATACAGTTGCGCCCAGACTGTTGGCCGATTTTTTTTATCAGTAACTACAACCAAAAAAACTCGGTCAGCTTATTTTTGTGGAGCAAAGTTTTTTTTTAATCGGCGGTAATTAATGGCAAATTTTTAAATTTATTGAGAAATAAATAAAATGATAGCTGATGATATTGTAAAAGAATAGACACACGGTTATTCAAATTGACAATTTACTAACTTCCAACTAGATGTAAATAAGCAATTAGAAAGTAGCCAAAGACATGGCCCTTCTTATTTTCATTAAGTAGAAGATATTTTATTTGCTATTTTTACTTGAAAATTTGTTCTCTACGATAAACAAAGAAAATACTTTATTACTAAAATAATAATGTAATTGGTTGTCGACTCAAGCTAGAAGTGTATTCTCGATTATATTTTATGTTTCTAAATGAACTGATATTTCGTTAAAAGGAAATAACTTCTTCTTTTCCGATTAACCGTGTGAATATTAACAGCATACATTGATGAACTCTAATACGCTTTTCGGCATTTATTTCCTAATGCCCAATTGACCATTCACCGTAGATCCTAATGGTTTATATTTAAGCTTATTAGGCTAAATGGGCAGATAACATGTCTCACCTTAATCGCCATCTACAATTAAAGATCAGTGTCCGAAGAATAGTGAACTGGGTACTTTTTTTCTAAAATATGAATAAAAATATTAATGTTATTGATTTTTTTTTTAAATAATAACATCAAATTCTTTATTCCATATACAAAAAAATTACATATACAAAAAATTACATATACAAAAAGTTACTATTTATTTTAAAAAACGGTCTCTTTTTATTTTACTTAAATACTTATCTTAATACCTACAAGTTATATTATCATTTATAAAATAATGCATGTACGAAGTTCGTAACATAAATTAGTTCTTATGCGTAATTATTAAACTCAGTTTGAATTTAACACTTATTATATGAAAAATATGGAGGATGTTGATTAAAAGTGTATAAGAATTCTGATTAAATTTATTAGGTTTGAGAACTGTACCCTCTTATTTATGCCATAATCATAAGAGTGTTAGTATATTTATGACACCAACGCTATTCGTTACTTAATTCGTGTGTGCATTTTTTTTTACGATAAAAGTTAAGCTGTATATGTATCAGAGATATTAGATAAGAACATTTATAGAAGAAATTAATACAGTAGTAAATTAATTTTTTTCGTAGTTTTCGTAGTATGTACTTTTCATTTTGGATTTGTCGTAATTCTCTCGTAGTTTTCCCGGATGTATCACGATATATAATTATACATACTCATTAGGGAATTTTAGTGAGATAGTCATTCTCGGAGAGTTGTCCGCTCATAAGAATAAATGGAAAAATAAGTATTAGATTCTTATTACCCTAGTAGGAAGGGATTTCGCATGGAAGACTTGGTGCGTGGGGGTTCTTGGTTTACATGAAAAAGAACATAATTTTCAATTCATGTATAAATATAGTTAATTTTACACGAAATATTACGTAATTGTGTAAGACTTTTCATGTAAATTGTATGGTTCAGTTGAAAAGTACATAAATAATTTACTAATACCAGTAATTTCGTGTAAAACTGCTTGAAACGAGTACCTTTACTTGAAAAAATTAAATTTATTGGAAATTTAAAGTAAAAATCGGATTTAATATATAAATCAACATTTGTGTATATGTCCAAAGTTTCATCTTTTTTGTTTATCTTGGTGCTTCTAATAAAGTCCATTTCTTAAAAAAAAACTTATTTCCTTAGTTCTGCAAATTTTCGAGCTATATTTAAATTAATCTCTCTATTCAAAGTTAATTTTAGAAAATCCCTGTGACCACAATCATTACTTTTCAATCCGTTGTCCATCTTCTCCATGGAATTTCCAATTCCAATTAGCCTTAACGCAAAGTGCTTCCTTATTTCGACCTTTTCATACTTATCCGGATAATTTTCCTCTTTGGCCAACTTCTTATACGAGCCAATTAATGATTATGGACTTTGCAGGGAAAGAAAAGCCAATGAACGAAAGCAGAAAAAAAAATCCCTTCTTATGAATTTGTACTTATGGTTTTTTTTTCCTCTTCACCGAAAGATGAAAAAACTACGAAAATTGATGTAAAAATGTGTTCGGTTTTTGCTAAATTGAATGCCATCGAGATATCTAATTATCCTGTATGGAAAAGAAGGTAGCTTGAGAGTGCTTATGGGCTTCTATGGTAACGAGCGGACAAAATTGAAAGAAACGACGGCCCGGGAGGGATGTGATATTTTGATGTGTTTGCCTTCGGGGGTGGTTCACTGAAGATCAGAAATTGCTATTTACCGGAACATTGCCGCAAGTAGCCCCGGTCTTGATATGAAAAGAAAATATTAACAGGTAATTCTGACGATTGGGCACCGAGATCCTTTTTTAGTGAAATTCCCGTACAGAAAATGGGAAAAAACAGTTCGCATTATTTAAGCTGCTTAGACGAAACGTACTTTGTGTTATTAATATTAATGTTAATTGAACCGAAATACTTTTAGTTTCCTTTTGTATAAATTCAGTACTTGTTTATTATATTTTCAGACTCAGAGATTTATTCATTAAATTACAATGCATATTGTCTTCTAACAATAATTGTGATGACTTCTGAGTAAAGTGTGCACTTCGACCGTTGGGGGTTTTCCTTAAAAGTTTTCAAATACGTATTAGGGAAAAATTTCTGTAATTAGTAGTAGAAAGTATTTTTGTTGAAAATTAATCACTTGCGATGAATTTTAAAGAATTGTTTTAATATTCTGTCTCTTCAGTTGCTGGAATTAATTAAACAATAGCATTACAATATATACTCGTACACTGTCCTTTTTGAAAAAGTTGTCAAAATTTTTAAAAGTAGTTATGTTGTCGCATATGAAAGCCTGCATTAAATACTACTTTTTTAACTGGCAAATACAGTCACGTAGTGTAATTGCTGAGACTATTTATTTTCACGTTTGACTTTCCACCTGCTTTGTGACTTGTGACTCTGGAGCTGAATAGGCCTGATTATATAATAAATAAAAACAAGAGGAAATTTAAGTCCATATTTTTATTGATATTAACTTTATTAAAGTTAACTTTTTAATGTAAAAAATAGTAACTAAAAATATAACTTTTTTTCGTCCGGTGGACTTATACTTTCAAAAGAGACGGCTCATACATAAAAAATAAAAATAACATTCTAGATATTAGTTATTATAACTTTTCACCAGTAGGTAATGGAAAAGTATAAACTAAGAATTTAAAACGAGCTTCACTTCATTCATACAGTACTGAAGCAGTACCAAAGTTCAGCACTGAATAAATTAAATTTAGCTGAATTTCTTCAAATCCATTGGTATCCTCGATTCGCTTTTTAGTGATATGGTCATGTAGTATGATTTTTTATTACCTAAGCGACAGTGGACTAATACGGGTATGAATTGAACGCTTACTTTAACGATTTTACTCAAATAAATCTAAATGGAATAGAATGATTCCAGTAGTAGTGTAACTGTTGCCAGAATCACAGAAATCATCTATAACTATTTAGGCGTGAGATGCTGAAAAACAAACTTAATTCCTAGTTAAAAAAAAAAAAACATGAATCATATAAAAATTTGAAAAATTAAAATATCGGAATCAAAATTTATTAGGTTGGACTAATGGTGAAATGTTTAAATAAAATAAAGTTGGAACGTATTCAAATTTTCCAACTATTTCCACAGTTGCAAAGCTTTTCAAAGACGAATTCGTACAATTGCTTAAAAGCGGAAATCCGTTTGAAAACACGCCAAATTAAAATTTGTCAATTTCGTTGGCGCTAATTAGCTTTCAAGTCATATAAAGGTGTCGATGTGAATTTAAATTTATTGGTCAAGAATTTCCTGCGATCACCTTCTCGATCACTGTGACATTCTTGACTATTAAAATTAATAGACTAAATTACAACAAAGTCTTCGATATCCTACTTAGTTTTTTGCATGTTCGATGTTATTATTTGCTCGGAATTTTGCATTAAATTTGGATTTCTCTGTTCGTTTTCAGGGATCGCCTCCATCGCCCAAAAGTGCAACATTCAAACATGTAAGTATTTTTTGGTTCGGCTGAGTACAGTGTTGTTGTTTATTTGATTAGGATTACTGATGGACATTTTGCATAATTTTTGTTAGATTTGTTTATTAGAAGATTTCACTAGCTCTGGCTTGGGCGAACTTCGTTTTTGATTAAGGAAAAGTTTTAGCTTTAAATCATACTGACATACTTTTATCAAACTTTAAATACCTATTCATTTATATATCATATATAAAAGCGGATGTATGTTTGTATGTATATGCCTCTGTTTCCTACGAACGCATAAACCGCACAACCGATTTTGATCCAATTTTCAGGGAACTTGTAGAATAGTCCCAGGATGGTTCCTGTGAATTTTGATGCCAATGGAATCAAAAACAAATTGTTTGTTTTGTAGACCATGAAAACGCGAAACTTGCAATTTGTGTGTCAATTCTTTCTCGCGTTCTCGCAAGTATCGTGTGTTTCGTGAAATTAGACGAGAAACTCACGATATGCGAAGCATAAGAAAATCAGGAGTAGTCTGTAGCCGGCTTTACTGTCCGTGGAATCGGCTCCGTCTTTCGGGACAAGTAAACACTATGTCTCATAGAAATATTTTCTTATAGGTACGAGTATTACAATTCAAACATAATGCGTAAAAAGTTATTTATTAAAAAATACTTTCTGACCTTGGAGTGTAATTTCGTTCTCTCGGCAGTTTTGTATTTGCGTCTTCGTTTAGCTGCTATTGAAACACAATCAAATCGAAAATCATTCAACAAATCAAAGTAAATCCGAAACAAATTTCGCAACTAAATTCCTGCCACTAACCTGGCAATCATCCATTCACCTGTAGACAATCTTCCGCAAAATTCCTCTCGATATCTAATTTACAATATTCGCACTCTTTAAACATCTAGCCAAGTTAAATTTAACATAGTATACTTAACTTGTCATTGACCCAATTCTACTATTTACCAAATCAAAATGTAGTTTTAGCTGTAGAATCTTAAGATGTCAGTCTTACAGTAACTGAAAAAGAGTGAAACTTCCTAAATTTTGTACACGGTGCCAACTAAACGGAGTGCTAATTACAAGTGTCAATGAAATAAATTCTCGGAAGATTAAAGAGTTATTCACGTCTAACCAATTGGCGATTAAAGATACGTGGGCTTATACACCCAAGTTTGGCGGCTTAGGAGTGCTCTCAGAATGAAACACGACAGACAGGATTATCCTTGGTATTTTCTTAATTAAACATTCTTTGGCTAAATGTGTTTTTGTTCTTGTTTATATTCGACGATATTATACGAGAATTTCATGCGGGAAAATTGTCATGAAAATTTTCGTATTTCGGGATCTGAAAAAGCAAAAATGTTACAATGGAATAGTTTTTGAAAGGCGCCATCTTCAGAGCTGTATTTATATCTTATTTACGAGTAAATATCTTGCTTCGAATTAAAGTTTAAAAAAAATACTTTTACGGTACACACTCTTTACTAGCCGTACTAGAAATGTGAAAATTAATTGGCAAACATTTGGCAGCTTATAAAACTTTCGTAAACGATGGTTTGGAACAACAACAAAGCTATCATGTTTTGGATTATTTAGTGTATAAACATTCACACTTCACAATTTCCAGGGTTCGTATATTGAATAGAATTCAATTGTAAATTTTTACTTCATCATATTTTATTTATTTATAGTCATTCTTTATCTGTGGAGGGACTACCGAAACGCATTTATTGTCAATTTACTAGCATTTTAGAAATTTGTTTTTTACCGAAAATTTTACTTATCCAGAAAATTACTGTAAAATTTTAAGAAGAAGCTAACACATGGGTGGTTTATGCTGGAAAGTTGAAACTTTGTCTACTAGTGGAGCATTTTGACAGAGTTAACTTAGATTTCCAGTGGAATTCAAAGTTTTTTAACTAGCGTATAAACAATTGACACCCAACGTAGGGCATGCATGGTTCATTGCTTTTCAGTGATCGAATTGGGTAATTTTTTATCATTCATCATGAAGGATAAGACCAACGGTTTGACCTATCAAATTATTCAAAATTATTTGAAATATTTGTACCCATCTATTTTCAACTTAAGTAAATTCCATTTCTACCGAGAGCTCCAATATCAAACAAAGAGCCCAACATTTTCATTGTTTTGCGAAAAATCCTTGCAATACGCTTTTCCACTCTGTGTGCTAAAAATAAAAGAAGGATATTTTCAGTTTTTCTTCGTTCAGGCAGCAGTAGCTAGGTAAGTGCTTGCCTAGACAAAAAGTATGCAATTTAATTTCGAGAAAATTACAACAGCAGTCCGACTCTACCAATGCAATGCAGTACTGACTGTAAACTATTCTGGATTGTTGCATAATATTCGCTTTAAAAAAAAAACTACTTTTTCTGTGTCATACAATGCCGAGTTTTCTTTTATTTTCACTTTTAAAGATGCCTTAAAAAGTAGAAAGTATGCTCCAGAAAACTCCGAATAGACTTTCCACTTAATATTACACGAGAATGAAATTTTCGGGCATTGTCTTGGCACAAGGATTCGCTCGGTTTTAGGTTGGTGATAGTTTTCGCGTTTGCGAATTTTGATAATTGGATTTTTAAAGGGTTGAAATAAATACATGGGACGTTAAGCTGACATTCGTGAGGATCAGGATTTTCATTAATTAAACTTAATTCTGATTAAATTTTTAACAAAATGGGATGGGATGTGTTTTTTTTCTTCTGTATTTTCTAATTTTACTTGTTCTTTGAAGTCGAAATGAATAGTTCAAAGGCAATGGTAATTCACTCGAATTGAAATAATAATCTTCGAGAAATCCTTTTATGCTTTAGAGTCCTTTTGAATTTGCGGTAAAAGACTTTGAAAAATTCCTTTCATATCGTTGTTGACAATTTTATCTTCTGATTTGCTCCATTGGGATGTCCTTTTGCTTGAAATTTTTCTTTATAAAAATAACGATTCCCTTTCCATCTATAATCGAATTCTGAACTTCTTATTAATTTGATTAAATTGTGGAGAGTATTGGTTTAAATAAAATGTTATGGCCGTCACTGCTCAACTCTATGCAAATTTTTTTTTTAACTATATCATAGGATTGAGCTTCTTGTATCACGAGTGTTTGAACAAAAACACGACAAAAGTCGTCACTCGAAGAAAACAACTCCCGTCTCTTAAGTTTCCTTTTGATCTACATTGAATGGTTGAAATGTTCAAGACAAGGAAAAAGAATGATGTAGAAGAGGTTTTTTTGGTGGATTGCAAAATAAAGTGGAACTCTGCAAGGCTCGATCCTAGGACCAACACTCTACTTGTTATACGTTCATTGTTTGCAATTTGCTGGACTGACGAGAGGTACGTGATATTCGCAGATGACACAGTATTACTACATATAAAAACCTCTGTATCGCTGCAAAATATGATAAATATTGATCTTGACAACTACCTGGATTGTGGATATATGGCAACAAACTAACTAAAAAGACAAATTATATGCTATTTAAACAAAAAAAAGTACGTAAAAGTAAATTTAAAAATGGTCAAACTGTATCCAGAGTGACTGAAGCTAAATATCTGGGAATTAGGTACTTTTGATGGAAAATTGAACTAGAGTGCACACATTCGTCAAGTAAGAAAACATGATTGCTCCTCTAATTGAATGGGTCCATGCTAAAAGGGAAATTTTGGTTTCTAGATCTCAGCAATCGCTTATGGTAGGATGCTGAAACTTGGACTTTATATAGAGCTTCAATAGTAGACTCATTTGCAGAAAAATTATCAATATGAAACAAAGGGTCTGGGAGTGGGGGAAAAAATAATGCGTCCGAAAGATAAAAAAACCGAGATCGACACATTCTAAAATCCATATCTCCTAAACCGTTAATGGCAAGCAATTATAACTTAACAAATATTTGTAGTTATACTAGGAGAGTTGACTGAAAATTTTGAATTTTGAGTGTGAACAGTTGCGTACGGAGATAGGGGGGAAAACTTCCGATTACGATATCTCACAAGCCCATTGTACTGGAAAAATAAAATTCAGTTTGAGTATAAAGCTTGACAAATAAAGATGGCTCAAAGTAGAATCTTTTAAGAGGGCGGTGGAATTTAAAAAAAAAAACGTTTTATATCTCAATAACAGTGTAAGACATATGCGTAAAATTTTTACCAGAAGTGGTCCCAATAGAACCCTTGTAGGGATTTTGAGGGTGTGGGTGTAGAGGATGAGGGTGAAAAGGAAAAAGTTCCGATGTTTGTATCTTAAGAACATATAATGATATACAGATGAAACTTGGTAGTTAGATAGAGCTATTGTAGTGGAAAAATATATATTTTTTTAGGGGTAATATGGTACGGGGTTGGGGGGGTTTTTCCTAACTATAGAACGGTTTATGCTAACTTGGTGTGTATAGGTAAATCAACTAGAAAAGACATTTTGATTCGGAAGGGAGATAAAAAAAATGATTAACTAAAATGGAATGCAAATATTTTCACGATTTTTGTCATATCTACTAGGTCTTCTCAAATATTGAATTCGTTTTAACTCCACGGATTTTTCATATGAATACCTAGAAAGTGTTTTCAAGATTTTTTGAAATTCGACCCCTAAGAGTGTGTAAAGGGGTTGTATACTTTTTCATGAATTTTACCATATCTCTCATAGGTCTCATATGAACAACTTATAAAAGTGGGTGGGTGAATACTTTCTCAATGTCCGGAAAGGCTTTTTGTACGAGACATCCGTTTCCTGTTCTGTACTATTTTTAACGTTACGTACAATCGTCTTTGTTTATGAATATTTAATTTCTTTACTCCTAACTAGTTCTTAATCCTCTCAATTTCTTATTAAATTCTCCTGTTGATCGAACAACCATTTGAACCACTTACTTCCTTGAACAACCCCACTGAAAATACCCAAAAAATTCCCATGAAAAAATTCTCATTCTCATTCCGCCAGCAGACATATGCCTTCCGAAATGGACCCATAAAACTACGATATCTCAATAAAATTGGCGAAGACAAAAACCGGGTCCAAAGGACTTTTCCCTATTCCGTATTTTACCCAACAGATAAATTACCACGTCTATTGCGAAAAAAAATGCGAAAAATTTCGCACACTAGCCCAAAAGAATGCCTAGGCTGGAGAAAAAAAAAATTATTTGCATTCTCACCATGGTTCCAACCAGCAATGTCTTCACCTAACAAATAAATTCTCGAAATGTATACGAAACCTAAAAATCCTTAAGGACATTTTTTCCTTCGAATGGCCAAACTTCTCACACTCTCATATCCTGCCAAAATAAAATACCACGAAACGAAATACATACTTCCATTCTTTGGGGCCATCTCATAATACGGACAAAAATCGGAGTTTCATTGAGAACGAGAAAAAGAAAAGGATTTTCACAAGGACATAGTCCGATTGGAGTCGGCTTCAGACCGAGGTCGATGGCATGAATTTCATAGCGGAAAAATAAAAGTAAGGAAAACTATTGTCCGAAAAAGTTATTCGGACTACTTTAGTTTTAGTGTATGGTACGAAAATTCGATAAGAACAAACTGAATTGAATAACAATTCCGAAGACTTTAACCCTCGCTATGAGAGTGGATGGAGGGTGGAAGTTCTGTCGATTTCTCGATTAAATGTAGGCCAGTTGGTAAAAGTTTTCCAGAATAACCGAGAAATCTTTGTAATGGAGAGGCGGTCTTTTTTATTTGTGATGAATAGCTTCGATGAAAAATGGGTACCGACACGAAGGGTGATGAATTGAATAGACGAAGTACGCAGAAATGTGATTAATTGTAAACTTTGTCTGGAAATGACGACTTCAATTGTGGTGCGAGTAGAGCCAGTAGAGAGGCTTGCAGAAACGACAAAAAGATACAATAACTTGACGTTCGAAACGATTTAAGAAATCTTTGAATTTCCCTAGCTCTGTCCAGAAACAGTTGGTGGCAATCCAAACCAGGTGAAATTTTCTTACAAAAAATTATCATGAATAAAACGGTTCAAGGCGGCTAGCTAACCTTAGGACAGCATTTGATGGATAATCTACAAAATCGTCGATATAAATCTGAACAAATGTAATGGGGCCTTTTTCAGATGATGAATGAGATTCTCCAGAGAACTGTTTCTTTTTGAAAATTTTTTCAGATTAAAACATAAATAATGATTTCAAGAATATTAAGATGCGATCAACTACTTAATTCGAATTTCAAGTTTCAGTGTCATTGAAAATCTCAGAATTGATTTAACCAATTTAAATGAATTATGTAATTGTAGAATACGATTTTCCGTTAAAATTTCGGAATGCGCCTGCTTCTTGAATATTTTTGGATCTAATAGGGGCTATAAAGCTTTTGATGTGAAGGAAATTCTGTTGTACATACTAATAGACGTAGCACCTCTTATTAGGTTTGAGTCTCGGCTACTCGGCAATGAGCCTTAGAACGCTAAGCAAGCAGTAAGAAATGCATCATTTTTGTGTTGTGCAGATAAAGTAGCCGAGATTATGATTTAAATAGGTTCGTACTTTTTAAATTCAATAAAAGACCAGTACTACAACAGGTCATGCAGTAGTTAGGTTTGGTGTGCATCAAAATTATAATAATTAAATGAACTCGAGAAATGTAAAGAATAGTTCTGAGGTGCTTATTACAGATGTACCAGATGTGTTCAAGAATTCATTTTCAAATGAATTTTTAATTGTATGTTTTTAAAGGAGCTTTAAACGACAAAAAGGCCCTACTTTATCAGTCGAACAGAGCACTGATTGAGATATGATACGCGAAAAACTATTTTATTAACACTAGTAGAAAAGTAACATAAACAAGTAAGAAAAGATTAAACTAATGTGATTTATAAAAAAACATGGTTAAAGGTTCCCTCTATAACTTTGCGCAAATTTCACACATTGTTGAGGGGAACAAAAAAGATAGTTTAATATCACTATGATGAGCACCATCACAAATCTATGCTGTAAGTTAACAAAAGTACCAGACATAAAATGAATATGTTATTGATTGTTTATGCAAGTTGTTGATAGGACTTTGCTTCTATTATTAAAGTACTAGAATTAGATAGATTGGTAAAAGGGATTGGTATGGTTAACCTCTGTCACTGAAACCACAGTAGGGCCTATTATGACAGATTGAATATGATTGCTCTTCAATCTCTGCGCTTTCAATGAAGCTTAGTATTTTGCGAAGAGGAATGGTCAGTAATTCCGATGGATCCATGAAACCCTGGCCGAAGTGACGAAGTCTTTTGTGACAATCACAGAGAATATGCTCTCGTGTTTCGTCTTTGTCATTGGATATTCTGCAAATTTTAGTCACAGAGAGACCAATCCTATTGAGATGCTTTCTCATGTGACAGTGTCCAGTCAGAGTTTCCACTAGGGTTTGGGTCTGATATCTGCTTAATTCCAAATAATTGATAAAAAGAACATCTGTTTTTCCGAATGCTTTGGCATAAAAAGCTTTGAGTGCCCTTTGCCTGGTGACAAGTCCCAGTGAATATTACTTTGCGATTTTTGCCACACACGGATGTTTATTCTGGCTGCGCTTAATTGTATACCACAGAATGGATATTATCCCATTAAGTCAGCCTCTGAACTTTTCCTAAGTTCCATTAAGTCCCATTTGCTTACCATCATAACCGCCGTGCCCCGGAATCAAAATGAGGTTAACTCTGTTCTTATTTCCAAGTCCAATCAGGCAGAGTGTAGCTCGCGAACGAACTAGTTCAGAAGAGCGTTCTTAAAACTGAAATGAATGAACTAGTTCCTAGTAAGACCCGCTCCTATTCATTCACTTGCTCATTACATTCTGCCTGAATGACGACTAGGACATTTTTTTGCGTTTATCACATTACGGAATTAAAATATCACATTCGTAAAGCTTAATTCAACCAGTAGAGGTACAGAACGTATTAAAAACTCGAAAATTTGAACCCAATCGGGTAGGAGCTACAATTTAAATTCTAAATTTATCTGTTCAGATCAGTATTGATTTTCTGAGCTGAACCGATTAATCTGGCAGCTTTACAAGTGTAAAAAAGTTCTACTTTTCAGTACCGCATTTCAGTACTGAACTAGTTAATATTATGCGCTGATAGCATTTTGCCTAGATGCGACTAGCTAGAAAATTGTATCTAGACTACTATCTGTTGTATTAATCTCCTTCCTCATAGAGCATAAAAGTAAATTCAAATGCCATTTTTAGATTGCCTTACTACTGATTGCTACCATAATTTCCGATCATCTTTTTGTTTTGTACTCTACTGTCTGTTCAAAAATAATTAAAATAAGAGCTAATTGTCGTGCTTTGTGTTTTCTACGCTACTGAAAACCATAAGACAGCAATAAAAAAGAAAAGGAGCTAAAGCAATTTTCTATGAGGGGAATCAGGCAATGGAAAACAGAAGAAAAAAAAAACTAGAAGCTTCCTTTACGTCACTAAATAGAAGGACTTTTATACGTTTAACCTCATTCACACAGAAATGGTACAAGGACCTTCAGATGAGAAAAAAAGCTTCATATCTACGCGAATAACTTGTATAAGTAGATCGAGAGACTTTCACAACGAAAAGCTGGGCCATAATTCAGCACAGAGGACACACATGCATACTACGGATGTGCAAATTTCTAGGATTTTATAGGTTCCTCTTGTGTATGCCACCAAACTTGATGTGAATCTAGATAAAGATACGCTAGATACATCATATGAGATACTAACCTACTTGGTATTGGCTGGATGTGAGGTAATATGGAAAGTAGGCAAAATCGAATTTTTTTTCCTATGTATTTTCTGTCTTTTCTTCATCTCTGCAGAGTCTCTGTTCGCGTATTCATTCAAATCAAGGAATCTAGATTCAGGAATATGAAGCCTTCAGCGAGCACTATACAACAAGTCAGCTTAATTTGCCTGTTGTAGTCTGAAAGGACCTTCACAAATAGATAGGTAGTACGCATCCTTTTTGAATTCTCGCGGTATAAACGTTACCTTGAAGGCAATCAGGCATATAGCAAACAGGAATATTCTTCTGAGTTTTACCTCATGTGGAAACAACGGGCGAAAAGGATCGGTGAGAGCAATCATTAAAATATCGCCGGGTGAGTTACTAATTTACATCCTGAATGCATGAATGACTTTATTTTCGCATCAGACCGAGTCTGTAAACGTAGAGGTGCCTACCTTTATTTTTTTTATGTGTAACATATGAAAGACTTTAACCTTAGTGCCTATATTCCACCCACGACGATCAGTACCAGGACACGATTTATTATAACGCTCAAGGAGAATGAGCTGCTCTTGACACAATTTTATGTTTTTAATTTTGTTTTTTTGCTTTTATTCCAGTTAAATTTGGGTCTTAATAAAACCGAATATTCAACGTTTTCTTATTATTAAATTATCTGCTTGTGGTGTTCTGTGAGCTGGATAAGAGTTTAAAAGGAAACGAGATTCGTGTGGCTTATACGTTTTAACATTAACTGAAGAGCTAGAAGCCTTGCATGTACTTGTTCCACGCTATGGCACAATTTTGCTCGGAATTAATTTGTACGGAAATTTATGAAAATTTTAATTGGCTTACAAGTGGTTCCTTTGGTTTTTAATATGATACAGACGAGCGGAATATTCTATAAAAAAAAACAAGAACCCTCAATGGTTTTTTATTATTCTATAAACAAAAATAATTCACAAAGCTAAAGATACTTATGTAAGACACCCACGGTTTTTTTTTTTGGTTAACTGCGATCTGTATGTGCAATTTCATTCATACAATTTTAGGACTGTATTTGCGCAACAACAAAATGTATAATTAGATAACGATCTTCGTTGATTTATTTTCACTTTACGCATTTCGTTATACCCTGCAAGATGCAAAATTTTATCTAAGTCTACTAAATCTAATCAAAGTGCACCTTTGCGAAAACTGACAATAATTTAATTGTATTTCACATTTTATTCGTTTGATTTTTATATACTTACATAGACACCAAAAGCCACTTTCAACCAGAAATGACATTTGTCAGACATCCCCGACAAATTTTAAAATTAAAAGGAAGTTTTTAATTTTACTTTACTATTTTAAAAAAGTTCCTTTTAATTTTTCTTTATTACATATTTTAAGTAATAAAGTATTATTATCGACCTGAAATTTCCAAAAAAATTTACCACCCTGAAATTTTATATTTACACGTTTTAGGACTAGTGGACCCCAAAAAAGTAAAAAAAAATGTCCGTCTATCCGCCGTAGACGCAGTACGCCGTTTGAAAGTGCGTAGCACAGAAAAGCCTAGAGATATTACGTTGAAATTTGTATGGTGTATAAATACATGAAATCCTAGGAGTGGTATCTGGGATGTTGGTGGAAGGGGGGAGGAGGTGGAGGGAGTGTTTTATAGAAACATTTTGTTTTTTATATCTCAGGAACCGCTTATGCTAGGAGACTGAAAGTTGGAACTTATGTAGTACTATGATAGTGGACCCATTTGCAAAAATGTAAAATTGGTGGAGGGGTATAAAAATAAAAGGGGTATAGGAGTGGGGGAAAACAATTAGTCCGAAACGATTGAAAGCGGGGAATAAAACATTCTAAAATGCATATCTCCTGAATAATTGATGTTAGGAGGTTAAAACTTTGTGTTTGTCTTTAGGGATACTTTAAAGATTAAAGAAGGCTTAACATTTTTAAGAGGGATGGTGGGGTGTTATTGTGGCGAGTGAAGGACTTTGGATTACAATATCTTCCTAGCCAAATACACTAATGAGACAAAATTTAGCTTTCTGTACGTGGGATCATAAGAGGAGTCCACTAATAGCAACTTTTTGAGGGGGGTGGAGCACAAAAGTGGGGGAATAGCAATTTTTAATAAAAAAAAATGGTTCTTATATCACAAGAACCGTACTAGATACGTAGGCTGCCTTTTATGTTTCGGGATTTGGCAACCCTGGTGGTGCAATCTGGTAACTGACAGCTCTATCGTAAAGTTGGACATTTTTGAGGTTATACGTACTCAGAACGTTTTGACATAGTACGAGCGCTATTTGTGTTGTTTGCAGTAAGTTAAAAGATTTATCTCAGCTCAAAAATGGAATTAAATCGTGAACATTTTTGTGCGATTATTTTTTACAACTTTCGACGTGGATTAACTCAGCAACAGTGTATAGATGAACTTAATTCAATTTTGGGCGATGAAGCTCCATCAAGGACCAGTGTTTATCGATGAAATGGTGAATTCAATCGTGGTCGTAGTTCACTTCAAGACGAATTTCGTGAAGGTCGTCCAAAATCAGTTGTTGTTCCGGAAACCATTGATGCTGTGCTCAAACTGATATTGGAAGATCGTAATGTGACCTATCGTGAGTTGAGACAACCTTAGGCATTAGTGGGACCAGCATACATTCAATATTGCATGATCATTTGATTGTCAAAAAAATTTGTTCGCGTTGGATCCCGCATAATTTGACAAAAGCTCAAAAAGATGCTCGTGTCAATTGGTCCAAAGAAATGCTCAAAAACATCGATTTGATGAGTCATCTACCGTATAGTCCTGACTTGGCACCGAATGACTTCTTTTTATTCCCGTACGTAAGAATCAAACTGAGAGGTCAACGTTTTTCGACACCTGAAGAAGCGGTTGCCGCATTCAGAATGCATGTTTTGGAGATACCTCAATCAGAGTGGCAAAAGTGCTTCGACAATTGGTTCAAACGCATGCAAAAGTGTATAGATTTTCATGGGGAATATTTTGAAAAACAATAAAGTGGTTTTCGATGATTAATATTTGTTTTTCTTCTCTAATCCCGAAATATAAAAGGCAACCTAAGTATGGTTATGAAAATTTTACAGGAGTTGGGATCAGTAGATATCTAGTAGGGAAAAACTTTTGGGGATGTAGATGTTGGGGATGATGGTAGAAGGAGTAGAACGGATGAAACTCTGAATTTTATTTCTGCAAAAAGGTAATGAGAAGAAAGCTAAAAATTTAGAACTGTTTAGAATCTCTATAGAGACAACTTAGTAAAATGTTTGATAGCGGTAGTATATATTTCAGAAACGGTTAATGCTACAAAATTGAAAATTAATAAATATATGTAGATGCACTACTAGAGTAATCAAAGCAAAAAACGTTTAGATTTTTATTGGCGTTCAGAGGTTGAGTAAAATAAATGTCCGTGAAACCCATATATTCACGAAACGTTGTTAAAACGTTTGGACATATCGAGCTATTTTACTTCTGCGGGTTCTTTATACAGGGTGTTTGGCACACTGTGTGCCACCTTGTAAGGGGTTATTCCTTGATATATTAGGAGGAAAAAAATCGTTCTACAGAGTGGGTCATTTTTCAATATTAGTGGAAATTCAGGGTGGTTAAGAAAAGTGTTTTTGACCGGTACCCTCATGCACTTAAAACGTGATATCTTCAAAACGAATAATCGTAAGGCAAAGCGTTAAAGCTCGTTTTTTAGGCAATTGAATTACCTTTTATTTGATGTAAAAGTATAAATTGTAACTGCATCCAATCTTGAGATATTTACTCGAAAACACAGATTTTTGCTTCATCAATCCTAAAAATTCAGTGATCAATGTAATTTTTCTCAGAAAAACCCATTATTAAAATGTCATTTTAATTTTTTTTTATTAACCCTATTATTACCTACAAAAGCTGCTTACATATGTATGAGCTACGATTAACATTTTGGAAGTAATAGTTAAAAATACATACATTAAATGTTTAAAAAATCAGTGTCATAAAGTGAACCACGTTTAATAACCTGTTTAAATTGTTGGTAGTACTGAAATATTTTTATGTCCATTTATTTTTATTTAAAGTATGGAAGAAATCAATTAAATGTAATTGAATTTCAACATAATTGATGCTAGATGTGGTAAGTAATAAAGGGTGCGGTATTTTGCCTCTTTTAATGGGTACCATAAAAAATTAAAAGCTGTAAAAGCAAAACTACCTTCATATTTTTATCAGTTTTACTTACGTTTCCAAAAGAAGAAGGTATCAGTAGAATTTAAAAAATAATTTCAGAATGCTTGAGTACCCCAATGAAGAATATGATTGTAAAGCGCTAGCGCGGCTCGTTCATTTTCGTGACACTCTCCATAAATGAACATAATGTCCCCATATTCTACATTGGAGTAGAACGTGCAACAGTTCAGTTGCATAGAAACTTACATCACTTCTCAACATTATAGTACGCATTCCGAACTTCTACCAAAGAATAACAAAGTTGCGCCCCCCAGACTGTTGGCCGATTTTTTGTTCTAGAAAGGCTGTCTTCAAGGGAGTCTTAAAAAAAATAATGGAGTTCACAAATTTTGCGTGCGGGCGCACACTAAGCATCTTAACACAATATCGAAACATGTGATCTGTCCCCTTCCCCGCCACCAAAAAAAGAAATTAAATGGTTTCTATACTTTCTATCTTTCATCTTATTTTCACTTCGTCGATTGCCAAAATTACTATCAAAAACTCAGTAGACGTAATATTTCTTCCTCGAGAGAAGTATTTTTTTCTTCCATTTTACCTTTTTACAAGTACACTACAATGGCCAAGGGTGCCCCTTGTTTATTAGTTGAAGTTCGCTATCTAAAAGAGGGTTGGTAAAATTTAAAAAAAAAAGTGCTAATGATCACTTGAAATATTTTTTAAGGCGAACGAATTTGTTCTTTTCTTGTTAAACTTTTAAAAAGCCAAACAGTTTATTTAGTTTTTTATATCAGTTCGTCGCAGTTGAGGCTCTGTGCGTAGTCGGTAAAAAGAATTCTAAGCTACATGTGCGTTTGTTACTAACAATGTTAAATTACACTTGAAGGTGGACTTATCGCAGTAGATTATTTTCCTTTAAACGCCATGATTTAAGTTGTCCTCTTGTCATTCGATTTTCCCAAATTTTTTTTCCTGATGTAATAATGTAGGTATGTTCTTTGCGTATCGATTGAAGAAGTTATTACACTCGCTACCTAATTAATAGTATTTTATAAAAAAAAAAATTAATGATATTAGTGTCCAGTACAGTATACACGCCCATCAACAAAAACGTTAGGAAACTAAAAATATTTATTTAAAAAGATCTTGCGCCCTTCGTGTCAATAAAATGCTGATGGAAAGGTAAACACTTCAGTAAAAGTCAATAGCTGATATCCGACACTCTGTTTGCTTTAAGTCGTCGTCGTCGTATTTAGGACGTGAACCAAAACTTTCGGAAGGAATAGGGAAGTCACGTGGTGTTCAGTTACAAACATGTGTAAGAATTTTATAGATATTAGGCGCCGGAAAAAAGCCATTGATATAAAAAAAAAATTATTTTAGATTTTAGATATTTTAAGAATGGAATTCTTTTAAATTTTGTGACTGGCTGAAATATTATACTGTATTCTTAATTTAGTACCTTCTCGGAAAGTGGTTGGTTTTCTTTTCGACAAGTCTGAAGTGATCACACAGTTCAAATACGTAATCTTTGATTTTATTGTGAAGGATTCTTGAAATGTAATGCACCATGCACGGTTAACATGATAATTCTGCAATGCACAGCCCTATCAGATATAGTATTGCCCTACTACACCGATATTATACAGACTGTTTCAACTTTGTACCTAGGGTTATTCCATCAAGAATCGCAAAAAAATCCCATTTTGTGACCGTACCATCGCCGATTCTTTTGAAAATTTGTGTACTTGAAGAATTAGTGGAAAGAAAAATGTAATTGAATTTTTTTTCTATCTCATTTTTTTGTTAGCTAAAGTATGTTAAAGATTTGGCAAAATGGTGTCCAAGTCCACTTTGAAAATCCATATCTCTTTTTATCGTAGAATAATAAAGTAGGACTTATTTTAAAAGGGAAGTTTTTCGCAAAGTAATAAAAATACCAATCAAATTTATCCTTAAATTTTTTTTTCTAAAGATAACGATCTTGTCCTTTATCCTTGAATATCTTAAAAGACCAAAAAAAATTTTTTTTTTTTTTTTGTTTTTCAAAACATATCAAATATGGGGATCTAAATGGGATCGGAGTAAAGAATTCAAAGAACATTACTGCTTCTCAACTTCAAAAGAATCGCTGATGATAAGGTCACAAAATTGGCCTTTTTCCGATTTTTTATGCAATGACCCTATATGCTTATGTGTGCTTTGTCAAGGAACTCTGTAGAAATTACTACCTTGATCAAAAAGTTCCCTACCGTGTGGCACTTTTATTGTTCCGATTTGAGTTCTGTTTTTTTTGTTAAGTTGGTACATCTGTTGTTGACATTGCCTCTGAATCTTAGCGTCTTAGCTTGACATTTGTAAAAGTTACGTAGCCAAGAGTACATCTATCTCTGTGTGTGTTGGCGATTTTTTACAATTTTAGAAATGGATTTAAATTTGCAAAATTTCGGCAACGATTCTTTAAAGAAAACGGTCTTTTACCAGTGGCAAGAGTGGTTCAAAAGTTCAAAAGTTCAACAAAGAAGGCAACGCTCACGGTTTTCATGAATTACAACGGTGTAGTGCATCATGAATTTTTGCCAGAAGGCCAGACAGTAAACAGAGAGTATTATTTGGGCGTTATGAGACGTTTGCGTGAAGCAATTCGCCGAAAGAGATCAGAATTGTGGGCAGAAAACTCGCGGATTTTGCACCATGATAACGCACCGTCGCACAGTGCCATCATTATTCGTAATTTTTTGACGAAAAAAGCAATAAATACCATCCAACAGCCACCAAATTCACCTGATTTGGCTCCCTGAATATAAAAAATGTTTCGAGGATTGGATCAGGGGCTGGCATAAGTGTGCTGCAGTCGATGGGGATTACTTTGAAGGGGACAATATAGATTTAGATGAATAAACTTGTATTTTTAGTTTTCTCAATAAATTCCGGGAACTTCTTGGTCAAGGGGTATTTCATGTCACAATGGAAAACTGAAATGTAGCCATTTTTCTGGTAATCCCTAACAAATTCATCAATAATATCATATATGTATATCGTCTATTCGTAAGACAGCGCCAACAGTTAGCTAGCTCAGAAGGTCACGGAATATAATTTTAAAAAAATATTATTAGTTATTGTTTCGGCTGTCATCAGAGTTTTTTTCTTTGAAAACTTCTAACAAGTCCACTCAATACTTGTCTTAATAATTGTTGTAAAATCTTTCAAAATTCCTGTGCTGTAATCAATATGTTTAATATTAATGATATTTTTAACACTTTTTAATATTTTACTCTGAAATTTTTCTGATTTTATGCCAAAATTTTCGGAGCATCTGTTCGAAAATGTCTTGTGTGATATTATACCGAAAACAAAATGGGAAGGTAATGCTAATCCTTGTTTTAGAAGTTTATCTTTAAGTTAAAAGAACATTCGGAGCCCGTCGAACATTATCTTGAAAGCAATAGCTAATGGAACGGCCATGCAAAATGGACGTGACAAGCTATGAGCGAGCAAAGATAAACGCAATAGACTTTAAGTGGCGATAACTAAATTAGATACAATTCTATTATTGGGTACGGATGAGTGTATCCGATGTGACATCTTTCCCGAACAGTATTCGACCTATTTAGTGCAGAATGCCAAAGAACTCCACTAAATTTATGCTGCCTACGTTAACAATCGTACAGAGCAGACTACTTACTGAGCTCGCTTCGTACATCCTAACAAGTCACAATTATCCTAAATCATTAACGACAGCTGAAATAAAGGAAATAAATTCACACTGAAGAATTGCTCCCGGTACTTTGAATCATTTTATTATCCTGGCAAATGGTAAACCAGACCGCAAATAAATTCCACTATCAGTCCATGCTCAGCAAGGATAACGTCGGAATCTGGCAAGTCATCTCCTGGAATATTTACAGGTCACGATGAACTGGTGAATTTTCTCGACAATCGGGAACAAAAGGACTGGTGCAAAATCGGAGTTTGCTAAAGCTGGTCAGGTTCTTGAATTGGATTTGGGGGGTGGCAAGTGATAATACACGCTATACTATTCACATAGTATAGTAGGGGTAGTCGAGTAGTAACTAGTACTATAGAGAAACAAGGCCACAGTAAAGGGCGATTTCGCGAAGGTCTGGTAGCCGGAATAAAAGGCAAAAATTTACCGAATACAAGGACGAATGTATTGTACACTGTAGAGGTTGTTTTCAAGGAATTGTATTTTTGGTGGCCCAGAAGGAATCAAATAGACCACGGGGAGAAGTGCCCTCTAACGAGAAGCGATAAATCAATTACGCTAAACGATAACAAATCACTTTCAAGCTGACTGACAGAACACCGAATTTTCTTTCACAGGTCGGCTTCTTCTAAGACGGGCGGTAATTTCTGTTCCGTCTTAGCTTCTTTTTTTATTGAACGACTTGAGATGGTGTGGGTGTATTGGAATGGCATTTTGATTACTGGCCGACTTTACCAAAAATTGAAAGTGGTGAATTTTTCGGAGAAAAATATCAGTTTTTCAGAATTTTAATTGGGAGTGTCGACGTCAACGTAAATGCTTCATTAGCAATAAGATAAATTTTCTTTACAGAACTAAAGTTTTATAGTATATTTAAGTTAATTTCCTGTCAGCGCGGAGACTGAAATTGAACTTTCTCGGAAGATCCACGAATATCTCAACTATTCTTCCTCAAATATCTATATTGCATCTTTCGTTGCGCACCATATGTGCATTATATAATAAAAACTCGTGACAAATCCACACACATGATCAGTTAAGTGATAGGACATGAGATTTTGAAATGTAGTTGTTCTGTCGACATACGATTGTTAAGATGGACGCTATCGCCGCTGCAAGTGCCTGTAAACATTCAAATCTAGGCTCAAGTAAATCGAAGAAAATTAAGTACATACATATCTAGACATTTCCTTAATTTATTAGAGCTGCAATCGGCATAAAATTCTTTATATATTGCTTTATCATACATATGTCTATAAGTTTTAAATTTCTAGCTTAAGCAGTTCCTGAAAAATTAAGTCATTGATTTAAGCTATGAAAAATGCCTTCCGAACTACCAAAATTTCCTAATTATGTCTTCTCACATGGTCTCGAGAAGTAAGTAGACGGATTTTTGTTAATACGCACCGCGAATCTCATCAGACTAAAGAGAAATGATTCCCGAATGTACCTATGTTACCGTTAAATTTCTAAGAATTATTGGACTAGTTTTTAGGCGAGTATATTAAAAGAAACATAACGGTATTATGAAAATGTATGGAACTTCTTAACAATCCCCCGGATGAAAATTTTCGATATCAATTGATACCTAAGATAGCAGAATATGATAGCAGATATGGCAGAGTTCGTGAAATTATATGCAACTCATTTACAGCCCTTTGGGGATAAATTTTGAAAAGAAAATCCGGAACACAATTTCTATTTGTCTGAAGAGCCTTTAAGAGATATGATGAAAACCGAAAAAATATATACATACTTCCTATTTTCACTAAAATTACCAAAATTTTTTTGTAACTAAATTATTTTTCTAGTATGTTTTAGTTTTAAGTTTTAAAAGCGCTTTATTTATGCCAAAATATTAACAGTAATCCTTAAAACTAATCCAATAAAGATAAAATTATACGTTCACAGTATTAATATTAAACTTAATGGCACTGCTGTACACTCTAAGTTGCTAAGATAGTTTAATTTTATTGGTTTTTATTATGCTTACACACATTTCATTAGTATATATATTTTTTTTTGTGTGGAAAATGGCAAGAAAAACCCGCCTCTAAGAGAATTTTTAATGAAAAATCTAGAACTACTTACAACTAACTTAAAATTAACGTATTACTAACTTACAACTAGTAATGGCCTTGCGTAGGGCTGGGATCCTAGAATCTTTTGTTTCCTAGTACTACATACTCGTATATATTTAAATAAACTAACCTAAATGTAATGTTAAAACTAGTCTTACGATCTATAGGTATATAATTTTTTTTTTTTTAATTTTATTTTTCTAGTAGGCTACATTAGTATATACTCGTACTTTCAAGTTTCTATCATACGACGTTCCTGAGATAGGAAATAAACCACCACCGTACCATACTGTCCATAAACTCTATTTTCAAAAAGTGTTACCGCTGTATCTTTACTTATATTCCAAGTTTAAGATTTCTACCATTAGCCTTTTTCGAAATATAAGATTCTGATTTCTTTCGCCCTTCTTATACCTTTGTTACTATTAAAATAAAACTATTAAACAAATCAATGAACTCCTCAGGCCTACCATAGTGATATTTATTTATGTGGAGAAAAGTGCGTTTGAAATATGTAAAAAGAAAATGTTATGAAGTTAATAGTTATATTTGCATTAAAAACTAACCGAATAATTTTTTTATACACATTTTGTTACATTAACTTATTTCTTATTCAGTATTAATTCCTGAACATTCAATTAATTTAAAATTTTATTGTTAAAGCTCTGATTGCAGTTCCACAAAAGAGGTATCCAATGAATTTGTCCGTGATCTCTTATTTTGTACCTGTGATATCACATTAAGCCGCTACAAGAAATAATTAAACGGAGAAATTCCCAATTGCGTGGGTTGTATTACGATTATCTTTGAAGCTATTCACCGGCTCGATATTAATATTAAATTTTTCAAATCAAAATTAGACTCAATTATGTTATCTAGATTCCACGAGATAATATTTTTCCTACATGGCCCCGAATATCGTGCGTAAATAATGCCTAACACCATAGACACTCGGTACACACTTAATACCCATTAATCGTAACTTAAACTGTTCATTTAGGCACTGAGCGTCATGTGAACATTTAGAACAGCCTTTAAATGCCCAATTATTGATAATAATGGCATCATCTGAAAATTTAATTCGAATTGGATGTTAGACATGGCCCACTTCTATCTAATGCCCATTAATCGTTAATGCCCATTTGAGTTTTGTATGGTAATGCAGCAACTTAGAGCTAAACGTCAACCAAGACAAAATCTTGTGCGTTATTCAAACTTTGTCTTATTTCACTGTCCCAACAGAGAAGCTTGCCGACATACTAATAACCGTCTTCAGAAAAAAAATTCGTAGCAGCCTCCGTGGCGCAATTGGTTAGCGCGTTCGGCTGTTAACCGAAAGGTTGGTGGTTCGAGTCCACCCGGGGGCGATTACTTTTTTTTTATATTTTCTTAAACGCTTTGAATCGTGCATATCTTAATGTTAATAGAGCGATCGAATGTTAATTTATTTTATAACGCGATGGGATTATTTATCTGCGGTTCCTGCTAAGCCGATTACACACATGATTACGGCTAGTTAGGTGCGGTGTTGTTGTTATTGTTATGTTAATTTTTACACCTTTTTATCGGCAACTGGGGAAAACAATTTAACAAAACGTCGCAGGCAACTGGGAGTATTACCGGTCCATTACCTCAATGGCTTTACACTTTCGTTGCCTAGCATATGATGGCACAAAACTAACGGCTTTTGACCGACTTAAATTTCGTTGTCAACATTTTTGGCAATCAAAATTTTAAGAAGTCGCAACATGGTATTATTGAAATTTCCTGTACTAAATACTGTCGTTGTCTTAAAGTTCGTATTAAAAAATTTTTAGCCGTATGTGCCTACCTACATAGGACTGTTGCATAGAAAATGGCTTAATATACCTTATTAGATTTTAGACAGAATGTTGACAGTTGACACTCACAGTTATATCACCAACTTACCGGAATTGCACATGCGCACTTTTATGTGAGAGGACATGTCAATTCTAGGGTTAAATGCGTTTAACTAGGATAAATGAAAGTGTTAAAAAAAATTTTGTTCAGACTAGACAACTCGTTTTATTGTTATACGTGATAGCTTTACATGATTTATTTTGACAAGTATAGATATTCAGCTATGATTCATTAGCAAACAATTTGAATCAAATGAGTTTGCATAGCAGTAATCAAAAAGGAATTTATTAGCTAATGCAGTCGTTGCACAATATATTGCAATATTGAGTTTCTGCAACAATACCTAGTTTCTTCCAAAGTTTACTTCGATTTCCGCGAGGGTCGCAGTACCTGTTTTCGGTTAAACTCGTTGTAGCTACGCGTTTTCATAAACAAGTTCGGAAATTGTTTACAAATCGTTTAACTCGTTTTAGCTTTACGTCCAGAGTCCAAAGGTATGATGGGACAGCCTTAGCTTATTTTTTTATAGAAAAATTTTGAAAGCCTTGACAGAAATTCGAATCAACATAAAGTAAATTATGTACTTTCAATTTACCAACTAAAATTAGTACTGACTTCTTTAAAAATTGTACAGCGCAAAAATTGTGAAATTCAAAACAAAGCACATTTGAAGTAGATTATCAATTTAGTTACCAAACTTTTTATTTTCTTTTTAATATTATTTGAAAAATTACGAAAATATGATTTGAGAAATTAGTTTTATAATTTATTATTTAATAAAAATCAGTTTCATTAGAAGCTCTTAATATGCTCTTATAACTTAAAAATCCCATGAAATGGAAGCTTCCTATTTTACGGTAGATGTAGTGAGTAATTCCCTGGGGATGAACTCTTTGCGGGTAGGGATGTGAAAAGGGATAAAATGTAGGAAAATTATGCTGTCTCGGCAAGCTAAACATTTCTTGATGACAAGAGGGAAACAACTACCTTTCAGTATCCAATAAGTAAAGCTTGTACAATTCTGCATATCTCCAAAATTTGTCAGAATTTTTCGTCCAAATTTTTTTTTACAAATATTTGACAGCATGGCATACAGCGTTGAACAGTCTAATTACAAAAAATTACGCCACACAATGGATTATTAAATTATATGTTCAAGTTGGAGAAATCATGTTTTTTGTCATTATTATTCGGTATGATAAACTAAATCTGTTTGTGTTTGTATATTTAAAAGCTAATAATTGGATTTATTTGACGGGAAATTATCTCAAATCGGATAATGTAATGTAATTGGCTAAAATTACTCGATCATCCATACATTAAACTTCCGTTTATCAGATATATTTTGTTTATTTCTACACACACAATTTTTCCGGTCAATTTGATTGAAACGATTTAAAAGAATATAACGAACATGCAACCCATTGAAAACAGCTGGAAATTATTACTAAATTTCTTTGAATAGTGCATACATATACTGCTAAAAAGTTTATTATACAAATAAATTACGAACAGTTAAATCAAATCTCATAGGTAAACAAAGCATATGACAAGCAAAATTTCACTGATTTTAGTAGCTTTATTTGTATTATCATTTTCCGTATCTTTTGAAATAATTTTGAATTTTTCATACTTAGTACCTGCTTTTGAAGGCTTTTAATCAATTTACAATTAGCGAACACAGTAAAAAGAATCGTTTAAAAAACTGTCCTTAAAGCAATAAAATAAACTGTTTTTCTTCTACATTTTTACTTAAATTGTTTATGCAAAATTTATGAAAACGAGTTATTAAGAACCGATATAAGCTGCTGCTATAAAAAAATCTGAACAATTTAAGTAAAAATATAGAAGAAAAACAGTTTCAAAGTTTTAGTTTTAAAATTTGTTGATTTGGAGTTAAGCGGTTTTAGCATTAGATCAACGATATATAATATTACAGTTTCGAGCTTGAAATTGAAGTAATTTATAATATGTAATCTTATCACTTAAAATGATATATTGTACAAATAGCCACATTTAAAACTATATTACAATTTGGTAATTAAATAATTTATATAATATTTAAAATCGATAGTTTTAGAATTATAATCGAATACTAAGATTTTTCGGAACGAAAAATTCCACAAACTAAGTACACTATGTTTTTTAATATGGTAATTTATAAGCACTTAAACAGCAAAATGGTAACACACTTATTTGTAATAGAGGAAAGAGGTAATTTATTGCCAAAAATTATGAACGAGGTTTTAGATCCAAAAAAGTTATTTTACTTATCAACAATATAAAAAACAATAAAATTATGAAATAGATACTGCCGTTATAAATAACATGGTCTATAATAGCATATAACCAAATCAGGCAGTTATTACCTACTTATTATAAGAAAAACTAATCGAATTGTTTACTTAGCAATATTCGTACAAGAACTTAAAAATCGACGCACGATTGCTTCATTTCCCTTTACTTAGAGCATGTTTAGATGAGATTCCATTGAAGTATACATACATAGGTACTTACTGCAATTTCGGATATTAATTTTATGTTTTACAGAGAATAATGTTTATTTATGGAAATGTAGTTTTCCGTACGAGTTATTGTAATTTTTATCTTTATGCAATTTTACACAGTATTTGATGTAAAAAAACTTAATTACATAATGGTAATAGTGTTTATACATGATTAAGGTAATATTACCTATGATATGAGGATAATTTTGTTACAGTGGATACTGCTTATTGTAATCCTGGATAATGTTATAATCCGGATTTTGTTATCAAAACAGTTGCGTCCCATTCTCCAAAAACGTTCGTTTTTCGTTCGTCTATTGTTATAAATTATGTTATTGTTTTTGGCTGGTCCCAAAGTGATAACAATAAGCGGTATCTACTGTATATTAAATGTTGTAAAATTACAAAGAAGTTTTTCTGTGTGTATCACTTTTTTACAGTTATCATGTGTGGATTGATTTTATTAAATATATTTCCAATTGTTGATTGCTGTGTCCCTTGTCCCTTTAAAATATGTCTGGGAATTCATCTGCCGATCATTCGCTTGAAGTTTTTTCATTTATATTATCAATTAATTAATAATAATAATAATAAGCAAACATAAGCATGTCACATTTTTGTAGTATACTCAAAACTCAAACTATGACGCTTTCTTGATAACTTCTGTAAAATCTCTCTAAATTGGACAACAAATAAATTGATTTAAAAATTTATTTAATTTTTCCGAAAATTGACATTTATATATACAAAATTCGAGTAATAGAAAAGTTCGACGTATAGACTTCATCCTTTTTTTCTTTTCCTTTTTTCCGCAGTATTTATTGTCGAATACTCACCGACAACAAAATTCATTTATTCAAAGAGGTGGCAACATCATAAGTTTAATAAATTTTCTTCTGGATCTTAATCTAGACAGTGTTGAATTTATTTTTATCTGCCTAACTACTTAATTTTTTTTGTATACATATTATTCTTTTTAAGATTAGAAACACAATTTATTAATACTATTTTTCTTTTCTTTTCTAGGTAAGTGCTTTTATGACGAAATAATCTTCTGGTTAGCAAATTCGTAAGATTAGAAAATAAGTTCCACAGAATTATAATGTAATATATTTTTATCGAAATGTTTTTAATGTTTGTTTCTATATTTACGGTAACTCAGTTTGGTTTTGTGTATTTTTTGAACGTCACAAAAATCGCCATAACCAAAAACAAAATTTCTTCTTTGATTTAGTTAATCTCTGGGTCAAGGGCCGGTTTCACAGTCTAAGTTTAAACCAAAAATTTGATTTAAAATATGAAATTTGTTCGTAAGATCCTAAGTTTAAACCAAATTTTTCGACTGTGAATTCCGCCCTTAGTGACTCACATAAAAAATTCCGGATATACTAGATCCATCAATTATAATTTTTTACTACTCTATTTTAGTACTAGGTCATCGGTTATAGAACAGACACTTTATTCCTTTCGCTTTGATTGAATAGTTTGGCTTGTGTGATGCTGGCCGCTCAATCAAAGCCGTGTTTGCACGGGATAAAAAGAAATCGCTTTACTTATGAAGCTGAAGGAAATGGAAAATTAAACGAGGAAAAGTCCTCCGTTGAGGCCATAGCGAAAATATTCGATGGCAGATTATTCAACATCCTTGCAGTATAAATGAACGAGTAACTGTTGTACTGGAGAGGACGTCTCAAGACGCCTTATGGACACACTACTAGTCGGACCAACGTATATTTGAGTGAATCATGACCGTGGAGTTGATACTTGGCAAATTCATGGAAGCAAAATTCAAATCTATCTCATACATAAAGATACAAGCATTCAATGCTTGACGCGAATGGAAATCTACACCTGTCAACCAAACCCTCCCAAATTTTGCATGTAAATTCTCGAGACTATCGGACAGGTCGAAAACATAATTATATTTCCGAAATTTGGTTCGTATATTTGTTATAAGTAAAATAAATTTAACTTTAATAAGTTAAACGGCTAAAATAGAAAACTTGCGCCACTATCCTCTAAATGTCTCGTAAAAATAATCGAAAGTAGATACTATAAAACAAATAGAAAATCAAAAACAAAAATACATTCGGATATCGACTAGAACAAGAAGCGAGATCAATGGCAAGCAATTATATGTCTTATTTTTAATTCGGACATGGAGGAAAATTCTTGGCATTTGGCCCGCGAATCGTGTGTTTGTGCTGTTGAAAATCTGTTTGTGTCGGAGGAACGATTGTTTTCCAACAGATTTGGCTACTTAGTTTCTGTCTGGTCGGATAATAGCACAATTTATTTAAACGAAACGAGGTCCTTGCATAACGTACGAGCTTGCAACAAAAAAAAAGACACCAATTTCGACGTCGGGACCGTAAAATGGCATTTCACGATTTTCTAGTTTCGGTCAAAGTTCAAATCGTCCTGCGTTCCGAAATGCACTGCAGGAAACTAAGTTTAAAAAAAAAAAAAATTTCTGAAAACTTTTAGCATAAATAGGATCCTTGACGCCAAAATATTCAGTTCGAGTTGGCGACACGTCCCCCAAAAGTTTTGTTGAACCAAAGCCAAAAGTTCGTTTGGTAAATAGGGGAATATAACGGTCGCCGCGCTACTTTTTAATTACTTGATTTGCGGGACATTAAAATTGTTATTACTTTACAAGTGTTGTATAGTATTTTACAAATTTTATAATTTTCTTGGCAGCTTTGTCTTCTATTTTTTTCGAGTCGACGACAGCTCTTTTGGGGTTAAAATGTACATGATGCGTGTAATTTATTACTCAATAAAAATCTGGAGGTCATTGAATGTTTAATTTTGAAATCGCGGTGACATGTTTACAGGCTGCTATTCCCGAAGGCTGCTCTTTTCGACTATTTTTATGGATTTTATAATAGACGCCGACGTTTAGATGGTAGATTCTGGTGAAGATTTGTGATATGATTTAAAGCCATTAAAATGAAAGTGGGTGATTTCACTGAATGTCGAAAGTAATTCATTTTACGAAATTGTTTTTATAAGTAAGTATTGTAATTAGAGATGAGGCAAAGAAGTTCCTTTCAGTTAAGGACTTCACTCCGAGTCACTCACTTTAAGGGACGCGTTCAGTGAAGTAGTTCCAGAACTTTTCGTTCCTTTGTTTTCGTTTCATCGGTCCTTCGTTCGCTTGTGAACTAGTTCGTTCTTTTGGATAATTCATAGTTCAACTTCAGCAAAATAAAAATAAGAGGTCAATGAATCTAAAAGATAATAACCAAAACCAAAGTGGGTCAAGTTGTTTGTCACGTTTCCAATGAGCTGCAGTTCACCAAAAGGAGTGAGTTACTTCACTCTCTCATTTCAATGAAGTTTTCTTTTGGAATAGTTCGTCACGAACGAGCAACGTTTGAAAATAATCTTAATTATTCTGTGCTTTATGTAAATATAAAATTGTTATATCCCTACTAAATGACCCTTTGTAATCAATTTTTGAAATAGGGAAAACCAAATATTCCACCAAAAACTCATTTCCCATTTGAACCTGAATTATTACTGTCTCGCTCCGCGAGTGGTGTACCAAATTGCTAGTGCTAGTACCCCCCCCCCCCCCAAATGATTAGCTCACTTAGGAATTTATAATTTTTTTTAATTCATCAGCTCTTAAAAGCTAGATCACTGCTACGAACGAAAGGCATTTGAATACTACATGATACACGTCAAATAATATTTTTTTTATTGATTTATCTTCTAGATATACCAATTAATTATACTACCTATGATACTTTTAAATGAAATGCGGTTTTCTTATGTAATTTCTCACATAAAAATCGTGAAAAATTGCTTCAGTTTGTCTTCATATATTATTAACAAAAATGAAAATTTTTTGTTATTTGCTTTATGGAAGATATTCTTTAAAATTTGTTCTACCATTATATTAATGAAAATGACATGTTAACCATTCAAGAAATAGGTAATAAATGCACACAAAGAACTCGGATTTACACATTTTAAATAAGGTTGAAGGGTTGTTCATCTAATAGCTATTTTTTCAAATTTAATTTTGAATTTTTTCGTAATGGGTGACCTAGTTTACATACCAGCTAATAAAGTAATGTTATTTTTTTTTTATTGCTATTAAAGTGGAAAATTCACATGAAAACAGCGATAACAAAACAACCTCCCCACCCCAAAAATTATGTCAACATCCAGCTACGCCACTGCTTGACGTTAACTTTAAAATTCACTCATGTATTATGGTGATTTCTTTTCTGAAAAAAATGTGACCCGTTTAGATGCAAAATTATTGCAGTTCTGCCCTCTTTTTTGACAGATCCGTCCAACAGGTCAATTGACAATAGAACGCTTTCAGGTCAAAAAGCTATTATTAAAATTTAAATAAATTTTTACTACACTCCGTATGATTTCCAATTACCGTATGACCCGTTTTACAGTTTGACTTATTCTTTTAAATCAGTTGCCGCTGTTGTCATAGGATATTTTTTTCTTATGGTGTCGCACATTACAGGTTAACTTAGTTGCAACGCCGAAATTTTCGGGGCAAGAAATGCGTGTTTTCAGGGCAATTGTAACCACGGACTCAAACCCCTTTTTCTAGCAGGTCAACTTTTTTTCCACAATAGAACGGCGGAACTGCTAGAAAAAAATTTAGGGCAGAAGCAGGTCACATTTTTTTCCAGAAAAGAGATCACTATTAGTGTATATATTAAGACTTTACCTGCTCTCACTCTACCTACTATTCTGTGTCGCTAAGCACACTAAGATCAAACGTATTCAAATAAAACACAAAATAATTGAGACAATTTCCAGTTGCTCTTTCGTGAACTTCACCATGATGAAAATGTAAACCTTGACTGATTTTTTTGACATTGACAGACCAAAATTAATATGTACCTATTGAATAAACCTTTACTAGACAATTCGTTCGAGATTTATCATACCAGATTTTAGATCATTTGAAACCCTCAAAAATAATGTAATTATAGTTAGGCTTGGGTAAAATCGGTATCTTTTTTCGGGTAGCTCCCATGCGAAAGAGCTCAGAACATTATGTTCTTGGATTTTCGGAAATAGAATTTAAAATTTGTTCCCCATTAGTTAAAGGAACAGAATAAATAAAAAGAAAATGGATTGAGTGCAAACGAGAAGGAGAATTCGGATAGACTCATTGAATTGAAAATCCGTTCGAAAGCAAATCAAGGAAATTTTAAATTTTTATAAAAAATCAATTCTAAAAGGAGTCCAGAGCGAAACTACTCGGAAAAAACTCCTTCCGGAAAGGAGGGAAATGGATAAATGAAGAAAGACATTGCGAACATAGTTGAGATTTCAGTTGCAGTCTTTGAAGTTGATTTTTCAAGGAAATGAGAAAAAATTGAATTGCAATTTTTTTCCTTTTTTCAAACGATAACTAAAGGAAATGGTGTTTTCACTTTTCTCCTCTTTTAAATGTTAAAATTCAAGTTGCATGCGACTTTGCCGTAGTAAGTCCAGCCACTATCATTTTTTCCGCTGTGAGAATGTAAACTTTAGTCCCGACATCAATAACTTGCTACTACCGAGATATACCAATAATCTCGAAGACGTTATCATCAGTTGTGCTAAAAGACATAAAAGGAACACGAATCATTTCTTGTTAAAATCACCGGTGCAAATATCAAATCCGTTGATTACACTTTTCAGTTCACTGGCTGAATTTAAAGTTTCCTTCCTTCTTTCCGGAATGGATGCTTCGGGTTCTAGTCATTTCGAGGTGACGCCATTGGTGGTGCATTGTTCCTTTGGGCTTGGTGGTGCCATCTGGCATTCGTAATCGTGGCATTTTCGAAGGATTTCGAATCGACCGATGAGGCGACTCTGACTACTACTCCGAACAGATTCCAATCCGGTAAGTGGATTAGCTATGGCTGTCGTCTCACATAAATTGAGTTTAGTGCAAGATTGATTAATGCCGACGTATACAATTTTTTTGAGTATTGTACGAATTTCGGATATAACAAATGGGTTTGTATTCAGTATGATGCGATTTTCGTTTAAAATCCTGGTATATTTATGGCCTACAATTTTATGGCATCAAAAACCATATTAAGTTAAATTTCTTAAAATTTCAGCACTAATACGGTACCCATGCAGTACTGAATTCGTAATACAGAAGCAGTATCTAAATTCAGTGGAAATTTAGTGGAATTTAGTAAATAAAAGATACCTTAAACGTAGATATTATCACGAAAGAGAAAAACAACACCCCCTAATATTTTATTACTGCTTTAAAAACAGATAATAATAATAATGCAACGCATATTTTGTAATATTGTAACATCGTCACACACGAGTTAAGAACGTAGAGAAAATATTGAAAATTTCCATTGCTTTTACCCTAGCCAATGGTGAAAGTTGTTATTGTTTTTTCGGTTTTTATTTTCAAGGTGTGTTGAGGTGGGTTATAATCTTGATTTTTAGATCAAGACATTATCTCTCATTTTTTTCATTTACATTTCGCATCTTATCATCATGGTCACATTTCGTGGTTATCATAGTCACTTTTTTTATGAGTGGATAAGAGGAATCGTAGAGAATGTAGTACGCATTGCTAGTTTTTTTTTTCAATTACATACACGATATCATTGAAAGATTACGTCTGTAGTATACCTACGCTAGTCCATAAATTATAATTATGAGAGTATATAATTCATAGTGTCTGTCAAGGAACAGTTTGTTTAGAGCGGCTTTCTTTTTTATGTTGGCTATATTAATTTTTGAATTTTATCTAATCACTAGTTTCTATCCGATATTTTCATTTTTCAATCGGTCAGATGATCGCCCAACGAACTAATTAGGAAATTTTGTTATTAATTAATTGCATGCATTGTACAATTATTTGGTGTTGCTTTTGTTGACACCCTAGTACAAATGAATGTTGATTGGATATTCAATGGTTCAAATCCAAACTATATATCCTATTCTCGGTCTGTGTTTGAAAAACTTAAATCTACACTTACTTTATCTGGAACAATTTCGGAACAACTAATGGTAGAAAATTGATATGTCATATAATATATATATAAAGTACTTAAGTGCTCGTTTACGAGCAATTTTTCAAGCAATTAGTTAAGCGATTAATGGAGCAATATTGGGCAATATCATGCTAGTTACTGCAATATTCTGGCAATGTGGCAATGTTTTCACAGATTGCTGGTATTGTTCGCCCTATAGTTGCTGTATTCCCATTGACTTGGAAAATTCCGAGCAATTATTCTCGTGCGAAGATTCAATTGTCAAGTTTTCTTATGAATTTTGCATTTATTTGTCAAGTTTCGTGTTGTATGGCTTGGAATTCAAATATTTCCATGTTTTATTTTAAGTTTTAGATTTGTTTTTCAAGTTTTCTTTTGTGTTGTTCATAGACTGAATTGCTCGTGTAAGCCCTTATTGCTGAATTACTAGATATTGGTCAATATTGCTCATCACAATTCAGTAAGAGCTGATGAAAAGTTTATCCACATTGCCTGTAGCTATTGCTGCTGTATGTTGCTTCATATTTTCGTGACGTCAAAATTGATGAATATTACTGCAAATTGAGCAATTTTAATCGCTCGTGTTCCTACACGCTCGTGTTCCTTCGCAATCGAATTGAAATTATTTTGAAAGAACTGAAAATCTTTCGTTGAAAAATAAAGGGTGTCTAAGAACGTAGTTCAAGTCAAAGTAGAAATGGGTGGTTCAGGAGTGGACTGTTCCAAAAGAACAATTCATTGAAGTGAGTGAGTGAAGTAACTCACTCCTTTTGGTGAACTCCAGTTCCACTGGATACAAAAAAATTGACCGACCTTTTTGTTTTCTTCATCTCTTAGATGTAGGCACTAATTTTTTTTTAGTCGTCAACGAAGAGTTCCGGAACTACTTCACTGAACTGTAGGTACTGACCTCTTTATTTGGCCATCATCGTCTAGATCTACTGAAGGAACGATGGAACGAAGGGTTCCAGAACTACTTCACTGAACTTATTCCTTAAAGTGAGTGACTCGGAGTGAAGTACTTCACTGAAAGGAACTACTTTGTCCATCTCTAAGTAAAAGGACCTTCATCAAAAACTTTGTTCATTTGGTCCATCTGTTTTGTTCCTTTCTCTTGTTAACTGCGACTGTAGCAGCGAAGCGATTTTTACCTGTGAACTTAAACTACAAAAGATTTGAATTTATCTTTCTTCAAATTTGAATAAAATCTTTCTCGTGCTACTTGGCGAATAAAACTAGAACCTACTTCTTACTAAATATTTCGCTTAAAGAGTAGGTATAACAATTTTTAGGTGTATCAAAAACGAAATCAAATGCAGTTGATGACACTGATTCTATACGTTATAGTCTCTATATACCTGCGTAAGGATAGCAGAAAACTGGAACGATGGCAATGTTTATTGCATGGCAATTTTTGAACAATGTTGAACATCATCTTTTTACCAGCTGCACGGAACAGATCTTTTTCAACTTAATTCTGTTGATAATTAAAAATAATTAACCAGACAGCCATCAAAACAGACAATTTCCAACAGATTCGATTTCGTTCGATTGCAATGTATAATATCGTTGTCTTAATTTGCAAAACCTTTACACGTTGTTGATATCTTCACCGATTCGTACCATTTTAAAATTCAACCTCAATAAAACTATCGATTTCCACCATAAGTGGCTGTTAATTGAAAATAGTCACGACATCATTTTAATCGAAATCGACAAAGCAGTATGATGGTAGTGGTTGCATTCGATTTCAATTAGAATCGGCTTAATACGAGATTTTAGCGCCTAATTTGAAATCTTGCCGCTCGATTAGAAAAAGGCATTGATCTAGCTTTTCTCGAGCAGGTTAATTGGAAATCGACACTAGTCTTGTGACAATTTCCAGATGGGCTGGTTTTTTATGGCTTGTTTGACAGGCTGGGGGAGAACGTGTCGGACAGGTGATCAAGGTGTTGAAAAATTGAAAGCATTCGCTTAGTTGCTTCACGTGATCGTGTTAGCCTCAAGGCGAGTTCTTGACTGTAGGCAGGTAATTCAAATTAAAGGTAATTCGAGAAAATTGCACTTACGTTTATAATGACTGCGGTTTTGTAGGGTGCCATTAGATGCACTTAAATCAAGCTGGCATACTTTGTATTCATGTTTTTTGAGTTGGGAATGCAGGATACAAGTTGTTTAGATGAACCAATTTTGTTCTCATATCTTAAAAATGTGTTTTTTTAGAAAGTTGAAACATGACTTTATAGCGATATACCAGTTGAGATATTTACAAAAATAAGTTTGGAATGCTTTGGAATACATGAAGGGTTTAAAACAGAACTCATCACAGATGAAGACATCTTAATTTCTTGAACTCCACATACTGAAAATTTGATACTTAATATTGCTATTCTTTAACGAGTAGCAAAACGGGGAGCTCAATGATTCGTCCAAGATTCGTAAGTAAAGTCATAAGTGAACATACGCTCGCACTTAACCAAGGTGAATCGTTCGTGATTCACTTGTGTTTTGCAGTCTACACTCGACATAAAATGACGAAAAGCGAAGTTCCGATGTTTATAACTCGAGAACGTAGGTATATAAAGCTGAAACTTGCATGTTGTCATGTTGAAAAATATACTGTAATTTTTTTAGTGGTAGTATGGTACGGGGGCTGCTGGGGCGTTTTTCCTAACTATAGAATGGCTTATGCTAGAAAGTTGAAACTCGGTATGTACATATATGTACCTATAGATCAACTAGAAAATTAATTTTGATTTTAAAAGAATCGAATGTCTATCTGGCGTTCGGAAGGAAGGCAACAAAAAAATGATCAGCTAAAATAGAATGCATATAGGTATTTTCACGATTTTCATAATATCGGCTTGGTCTTTTTCTTATGAATACCTAGAATTTACTTTCAAGATTTTTCGAAATTCGACCCCCAAGGAGGTTTAAAGTGGTTGTATACTTTTTTTTCTTTCGAATATCTTTTCACTTCCACGGGCTTGTTTAATAATCACCAATTTTCAAGTTTTATTCCTTTTCAAACTCTAGACCGCATACCGGAATATGACAAAATTCTAGTGCGAGTTTCTAACCGCTTCCCGATCTTTTGTTAGGTTTTTAGTCGCGTAGTAACCTACACCGCAACTCAGAATTGAACGCGTTCCGAACTTCTACCGAAAAAATAATAAAGTTCCGCCCAGGTTGTTGGCATATTTTTTAGGATATCGTATTTTTTTACCTAAGAATATTGTAGTATTTGTACAACTTTACAAATTTTTAGTTATACAGAAACTCTTGTAATTGTTCAGTAAGTCTAGCTAACTGTTATGTAAGTGTTAATCGACAGTGTGATTTTTTCAGTAACAAGATTGAGCTCATTTTGAAAAAAAAACTGCATAGATTTTTCATTGACTTTTGTATGGGTGTTATCCGAACAATTTTGAACATTAGCAAACGCGGTTCTTTTCACTCCAATACGATAACTGAAAGTATGCCAAATAATATATGACAAATTAACTTATTACTTAGGTTTGTTAGCACATGCTCTAATCTTTTGATGACATTTTTAATAAATTTTTGTTTCACCATTGCCTCGCGTTTTGACGTATTTTCGACATAAATCTTGTATTACAGACAGTCAGCAAAATGAAGTATGGCGTAGTATCGCAGGTTCTGACTGACGGACTTTTAAGGGTTGAAAATGGTTTCCTGAACATTGTATACACTGCAGTTATATTAATTTGTCCAAAGTCTGCCCAAGCATTTAGCTTTTATACCAAAACATTGTCAAAAACTTGTATAGGTACTTACCCGAAATTACCCCTTGAAGTTTAATTAAAACACTGCCATTACATTTAACCGCAAATCGACATGAATAAGAAATTAAATAAATTTCAAACACTTGGCTTGAATCTCGAAATTTTTGGAAAGTTTTCGTCATTCACTTGTCTAAGGTCGCCCCACAATGTTTCATTTGTGGCTATGTCACAAGCAATTCAAAAGCAAATATCTACCACGTATTACATACCATAAATGTAGGTACATTTCACCTACTCGTACGTTACAGGTTATATTCGGGTTACTTGCACGTAGTATAATACTCGTTGATAGGCGAATGCATATACAGGAAATGTTACCGAGAACAACCACGTTGCCTGGAAAGAACCCATTATGTTCATAAAATGCTTCCTGGAAGAGTCTCATTTAAACCTGACGGTGAATTTTGTGCGGAAAATTTGTTCTGTAGAATAATTGAAATTTAACTCACCTGCATGTACTGGTCGTATTTGGCCTCTAGATTACTCCTTCCATATGTGCGATAAACGAGTGTAATGGCGAAAGGGTTGTTAAAATGTATTCATTTCGGAAAAGTTTTCACACTACGATGAATCGTTTTGGAACCTTGACTGGCCACAAAATGGGTGACAGAATGGGTCCATATACATAGTAACGATTAAAGTTTAGTACATGAAAGCAGGCGATAGTAAGGTCGTTTGTGCCAGGACTTTTCAATAGTTTTTCACATTTCCCATCTACGTTTTTGCTTAACTGCATATTGCAGAAGTGAAGAGACGATGAAAAAAAAATGGCTGTTCCACTTAAACGTTTATTAAATAAGAACAATAGAATGGGTCAATTGTGTCGGTGCGCTTAAGTCTGCATGTTTGCTATGCACTTGTAATTAGTTAGATAATCTGTCTGGGACAGTAGTTAAGATCAATTGAGGTAACAACAGAACAGAGCAATTCTGAAGATTTGTGCGGTTCACCAATTGACTTCCGCTCTAAAAATGTTTCGCCATATGCGAAGAAATTAAGATAAGAACCTTCGAAATTAGGTTGATTGTATTCTACTCTGTTGAAAAAATTAATCCGAGAAGACATTAAAATAAGTCTATAGAATTGAATTCCAACTATGTAACAAGATTATCGGAAGATACCCATTTTATTGATCTGCTCCTACTCGTCAACATCGTTCTCTAACTTCTTTAATTAAAAACTGAAATGGAATATATTAAGTACTTTCTGTCGTCGTAATTAATTTTTCTATCTCTTGAAGGTATGAAGCATCCAAAACTTCCTTGTATAGTTCGAAATCCTTGCTGATATTTAAATTTTTTCACATAAAGAGTTTCAAGTGCATTTCCGCCACTATAATTCCAGTGACGAATTTGTAAGGACTTTTCGTTAAATAATGCGCCATATAATTATCTGTAAAGTTTTTTATGGTTTTCAGGAAAACTATATTGCTTCAGAAAATGCAAGAAATATAACGCAGATGTAAACAGCATTTGATTAAGCAATAGAACCATTTGCCATTTAAAACCACCAGATTTCATATAATTTTCGTATTTGAATATTTGGTCGGTGCCAAAGTGCAAAGAAAAGTTTTTAAGGGATTATGCCACTGAGTTTTCGAAATATTGTTTTTTTTTTTTTATTATCTTAAATGGTTCCCTAGGACCCCAAAAATACTGTCCCAAAAGATAATGACCGATAAAAGTCTCTAAGAACTCGGTTTTCGAATTTTAGTAGGTACAAGGCATATTGCAAAATTACTCATGATTTTCTACATACTAAAAACTTCAAACGCGTTTATCTCAAAACTACATTTTTTCAAGCTGGCCGAAAACAGACAATTTTCAACCGATTCTCTTGAAATTTTTAATATATCTTTAAAACTATATTGTCCATCAGAGTTTTTATATTGCATAGTTCATTTGTTACAGTATAATCTCGATAAAGTGAACCTAATTGAAACCGACTGATTTCACATTTTGGAGGTGTTCACTTTATTGGAAGCGAAAAATACATGCTGTAGATGACTTTATAGGTATATATGTACATTTTATTGAAAAAAATAAAATTTCAAAAAACATTGTTATGTCCATTAAGCATAAAACAAAAATCCATTTATATTTTTCGAAAACCAAAGCTGTTTGTAATTAGTCTGAAAATGATAAAGAAAAAATGCTATTCTATTCTGGAGAGAAAGGTTTAAAAAATTTTATTATTTTGGATTGTCGGATAGTGTTGAACGCTTTTTCGACGACTTTAGATCTTATTTGTACATTTGTTCGTAATATATATCAATTCCCATAACTTTGTAAACAGAGTGCTACTTTATAGATAACCATGTTCACATTATAGAGGCGATAAAATTACCATCGTGCAGATTACAAGAGACATTTAAGAAAAAAATGCTTGTTCACTTTACTGGAAAAACCACTGTATCGAAGGTTCACATTAGCGAGATTATACTGTATTAACAATTTTCTGACGATTTTTTTCGCAAATTTCACATTTTTCACTTTAAAAGTGCGCCATAAAAATCAAGATATCGAAAAAATCCTACGTACTCTTGTGGCTGCTGTTATATTATGTAATCGAAATAAACCTATTAGCTTATCATAATTTAAAAGGTACAGGCACTAGGTGTCCAGCCATGGACACTGGAGAAACGGAGATGTCATCGCAAAAACGCTGCACAGCCGCCATTTTTAATTTAATCGCGTAAAAAAAATTACTGTACATAGTCAACAACATGTATTATAAATATCAATTTTTGCAATATCGATTAATTTTGTAGTTTTTCTGAAAAAATATTCCGAAAAAAGCCTTTTTTTCAGCCTCGAGAGTGGCATGACCCCTTAACTTAATAGGGGATGATTGTATTGTAGGCTGTCTGTCTCCCTATCATCGTATTGTATTATTTCAATGGATACTGCCCCATAAAACTCGTCAATTACTTTATAATTTCTTAATAATAAAGTATTTGATTCTACCATGATATTTACCCAAGATACTTTATATGGTAGATACACGAAGGACTCATCGTATCAACTTTGTAATCATAACGTAGTAATCAAATATTTTAAGGAATCTTGTATGGAAACTAATACTGCCAATATCTTATGTGTTATGTGTTTATTCTAAACTTGTTTTATCGAATTTGAGCCTTATGCCGGTTTTCCACCAAACGGACAAATCAAAAACTCGTGTCGAAAAAAAAATCTCTTCAATGAAAACGCAAAGAAATGTTTTTTTCGACACGAGTTTTTGTTTTGTCCGTTTGGTGGAAACCGGCATTATAGCTGAACATGTTCTCGATTTCGAATCCAAATCCTGGTAAATTTGTATGGCAAGTACTAAAAGAGTAAATCTCTATATTTTGCGCTTTTTGGCCTCACAAACTATATCGCAAGTAATGGTCGACGTTTCGAACTAATTAATTTTTGTTTTAGCGAAATCACATCATGTTCTAATAACTTTTCGAGTCATTTCAAGCTTGACTAGCTGCCGATTGATCGCTGATGATTGATTGAAAGTGATTCATGTCGATTTCATATTTTAGTCCTACTGATAGAACATAGATGTCATTAGGTAGAGAATATGCTCAAAACATATATGCAATAGTGCAAAAATATGTCGCTATAGTGGTAAATATTTATACTGCTGCCTATAAAAGGGTTTGACGAAGAGTATTGAGGACGCTCAGATCTGTAAACTATTTCTGAAATAGACAATATTAATGATTTATTTACATGAATATTAAAATTATATACTAAAATTCATGTCCATTCCTTTCAACGTCGCAGAAACACATCACTTCCATTCATTTCGACAAAATGAAAATAAATGGCATAGTGAGCTATAGAAAGCCAGGGCATAATAAAATTCCTCCGCATATTCCCAGCGCCATCTTACATTCTTCCTACGTCAGACAAACCATGAGTGGGTTAGTCCAGCATAACCTTTTCTATACGTATACCTACATCAATTTTCCACTTCTTTTATCTCGGAGGACGTGCATTAAATACAATTTATGAGATTCAATACTAAACGGATCGGAACGTTACCTCCACACTTTTGCCGTCTTCTAGTGCCACCTGTGTTCGGCTGTCATCATAATTCCATGCCTGTCGCTCTATCTTTTATCATATCTTTGTAGTACAATGTCTCGAGACATAAAACAGTATATAGGTACCATCAGTATGCAACACGAACTGCATAATGCAGTTAAACTGCAACATTTTGCATTTTAAGTTCGGGCAAAATAGTTTACACTTTAGCTAGACGTCTATTATGACTCGGTGCCATGCACACAACTAATTTCGAAAGTCGGAAAGTTTTTCGTGTAAGGCGGGAATGAAATGCAAAATGCGGGTGGTACTACAAACGGACGAACAATGGGCGCGGAACAGAAGTCATTGCATTTATTGCTCACGAAAAACACAAAGTCCAGCGAAATGTCATGACCTTATAATGCCTTCCTGCAACTACATATTTCCCTTGTTGCAATCCTCGTTCGAAAGTGCATTGTTTGCGAGTGTTGGATGGAGTACAAGGAGGTATTACATCCTGGTTATATTTTTAGTAGCTCAAGTTTTAGTGCGGTTTGGTTGCAAGGAAGGACGACTAACTTGCTAGTATTTATAGGAGTTAGCGGATCCTGCTTTCCATTTGTTATCGGCTTTGTACTCCTTGCAGAATGTTAAGTTTGCGTCGTTTCCAAGTCGAACTATAAAAGAAGATATATACAACGAAGTTAACGATAGGTTGGAGCAGCAAGGATACCTTAGATTACCACATTTTCAGTGCTAGTTTACCTGAAAGGTACACCCGATCACGGAAGGATATCATCCCGAACTTTAAAGTTCAGTTCTATTGAACGGACATGGCAAATAAGTTCCTTCGTTCACGTGTACGTGGAATTTGAACTGAAAATCCTTTGAAAGGTCACTCTACAAGATGGGATTCAACAAGCTACGAGATATACAGGCGAACGAGCAATGCAATTCCCAGGTTCTATGTATCCCCTGAATGTAATGAATAATTTCAGAAATGTTCAAGTTATCGGGAATGTTATTTCGGGACATGATTAAAAAATTATGACGATAAACTTGAAGATTTTATTCAGACCACTCGACATTATTGTTCTTCTGTTCGATACCAGTCTCAAATTAGATCTAGTGCAGTATCTTATAAAACCGATGTTTGGCAATTCAAAAATCAGCTCAGGTGACTTTTTCAAAATCTTCCAGTTTATTTTTTATGCCTAATGAGATATCAGTTTGATTTTCAAATATAATTACCTAATTTTAATTTTTTTTGAATTAACCCCTAAACAGCTAAAATAGATAAAATATGATACATTTTTCAGAAGCATTGAAATGTGATGGTTTTCACTTTTACAGCATTGTACAAGCGTCCAAGTAGTGTTTTGCAGGATTTTTTGGTATTTTACTCTATGAGGCCTGAAATGGGTTCAATATCTAAGGAAGGCAAGGCTAATGATTTTTTAAAACAGCTTCCCTCCACTCTATTTAGAATTTAAATATTGTGTTACACATATTTGCGACGCTAAGTTCGTTAGAGGATACGCAAATTCTACTCCTTCGGATCCATACAAAAGTCTTTGAAACCTGCGTTCAAGAATATTAGTCAGTAAATTCTGAACGCTTACAGCTACGACTAGGATTTTGTAAATGTTCATTTTCTAATAATTTTGCAGTAAATCCTTCGTATAGCTGGCGTACAGAAATCCTGTAAACTCATTTTAACTCAAAAAAACGTTAAGTAAAAATTTTAAACGATTTAATTATTTGTTAAAGTGAAGTTCGGGCTTATTAGTCAGCGCAATTCCTCTCCTCGTGCAGGAAGCTTGGAATTTAAAATTTTGGACAACTTGATATTTCAATTGCTGAAAGGAGTTAGTATAAAATAAATCGAGTTAGTCCTTCGAATAGTTGCTACATAAACTTCCATGAAAAATGTGTGTTTTTCGAAAAGCACTTTAGACGAATTCTCCAGCTAGGAAGTCATAATTTTCTTCATACGAAAGTATTTAAAAAACATCTGAATGCTTTTAGATAGGAATTTTATTACTTTAGATGGAATCTGAGAGTATTATTAGTTTAATTTGTAATGCATAGAACCGACTCTCTGACGGAAAAAAATATATATATTGTTCTTTGTTTATTTGTTGCAAAAAAAAACTCTCCAAAAAGAAGAAAGTTGAAATTTTTTAGAAATTTTGATTAGATTTGTGGAAAAATTAAATTTATAAAAATTTCTTTACTCCTGTGAGTAGCTACCATAGAGCTATAACTAACGGAGATCGCAAGACGCCGTTTCTGTATAAAGCACTTTGAAGCATTTTGATGCAAAATTGAACATTTTTGTATGGAGCGTTTCATGCCCGGTGGCAGTGAAATGCAAATAGTAGCGTAGTATTTAAAGGTTGGGCTTTTTTTCTTTTCAATACCGGAGTATAACATACATGTGAGTAAGATGCTGATAGTAGCATAGTCAATATCGCCGGTCCTTTGCGAGAAAACCTCCGGCTTCAAAGCAGGCGCTGCACGCTGTCTCCACTACATATAGCTCTATGGTTAGAACCGACAAATGTTCAATTTTTTCAGGGAAGAACAATTCGAATTTTGAATCATACACCTGGTCGTATTATATATTATATATAACCAGTCTGCCTCTACACTTATTGCGAGAGGTCCTTTTTGAAGCAGTTAATGTATTCGAATTCTTAATAAAGTTTATGACATTTTTTTTTTTTAAATTAATTCATAAAATAAAAACAATTGCTTTCCATTCAAATGTTATTGTGACACGTGTATAAACTTGTTATTAATATAAAAAACACATTTCTATTGGATGGCATGAATTACACTAGTTTAATTATTTCTTAACTGTATGCTTCTATGCCATATATTTGACATTATGACATACAGTCTCATACAAATTTTAGACTACAAGCTTCAGAGTTGGGAGTCGACCATTAAATTTATATACTTTACAATGTTGTATGCATGAAGTCCAGATTAGATCAAAACTTTAATTAGGTAAGAGTTAATTGACCATGTCGAGCAATTACCGAGCAATAAAAATATTTATTTAATTTTTATATACCCATTAAAAGTGCATTAATTTTAAATGTAATCATTGCCTGCAATAACATAAATAAACTTTCTAAATTTCATCTTTAATTCGAAATGTTCTCTCCGTATACAAAGCAGTCGACTCCGTCAAATTGCGAAAATAATCCAATGGCGGTTTAAGGGGAGCAATCCCTTTAGATTCCCGAAAATAAGCCATTTTTCATAAATTTATTTTAAGGTGATAAAATAATCGTAAAATTTTAAAATTTTGACAAGATATTATTAGAACTTTTAAGTGTTGACAAAACAAATTATTTTTTCGTAACAAAACAAAATGGGGCGTTATAGGATATTCCATTAGGTGTCTTTTGCGTGACATCGAAAACTGCTCCATTTGTCATATTTTTTCGATGAATGGGAAAAAAAAAAAAAATATGAGGCTTTTCAATCAAATGTTCATTTTTTGACTATTAAATGTTTTAACCCCAAAATAGTGGTTTATTTACGCGATATCCCCAAAATTGTAGGTATATCCTTCCGATATATATGTAGACAAAAAGCTCCAACAAAATCAGCCAAATCGATCCATAACTTTTTGAGCTACAATCGGAGCAGTTTTTGAAGATTCAGTTTCGAGATAATCGCGTTTAAAGTTTCAATACAAGAAAACTATAACATTTAGTGACTTACCGAATCAGCGATTCCAGGTGCATATGAGAAACCTTCAATTTCTAACTCACTCACACCGTCACTTGTATTTCTCTTGCATATATCTGTAAATTCATTCCCGTGATATATCCTTTTTTAGAACATTTTCGAGCTATATTAAATCGCGTTCCTTTAGGATAGTTTGGAGTTTTAGTTTCGCAATTCAACCGAACGAGCCATACTTTCGAGCCACACTGACTCGATTTCGTACACAACATTCGTTACGCTTTATTCTTTCGAAATATGTGAAAAAAAAAAGTTATAAAAATTTTAAAGCTGTAAAGGGATTGCTCCCCTTAATTGTTTGCATTGGTTCCGACTGTTTTAACTACAATTGACGGTGATTCTAAAAATGTATATTTCATTTTATCCTAAGGCTAGAGACAGTGAAAATAACTATTTTTTTCACAGAAAAACTTTTTCCTTTCTTTGCGAAATTGCACTGCTAGAGAATTTTGTGAAAATAAATTATAGTATTTGGTAAAAGTGAGTATTTTCTTATGAATATTTTTATTTTGCAAATAGTAAATTGTACTAAAAATGTATAGCAAGATTAATATAAATATAGTTTAATAACTTACTTATACTTAATATTTGCATATTTTGAAATTTCAATATATATATGTATATATATAGTGCATGTTTCTATTGAATCCATTTCGCTTGTAAGCACAGCTATAACTCACAAACTATACCACTGTGGAAGCAATTGTGGTTTTCGTCTTTTTAAAACACATATATGTATTTGTTTAATAATTGCGATAATCGTAATTTGTTTGTAATAACATCGTGCAAAATGGTACAAACCATTGTATAGTTGTGAGAAATATTCAATAAATTTCTATAGCTGTATTGCTCATGGAATATAGTTGCTGTTATCATAAAAAACTTCTACATCATGTAACAATCATGGTTAGGCCGACCTTACTAATTTAAAATCACCAAATATGTTTATTGCAACCCAAGTTTATTTGTGTGAATTAAAAGCTATGGCAAGGACAACCATAACTATTTTAATGTAGTTATAATAACTAAATTATGGTCACTGCAACTATGGCACAATCACATTTTTTTCTTTCAGTGAAGAATGGTACCATCAAAAAACTTTTTAAAGTCAAAATTTTCCAAATTCATTCAATGCAAGTGATTTGGAATTCTATTCAAAAATATTGAAACCTGCTATCAAAGTAATCAGTGGCACAGTTAAAATATTCTCACTGAATTTATTTAAAAAAAATTGTTGTCTGAATCGATTTTAAATGTATAGAAATTCCTTTTTTGTAAATAAAATATTTGAGAATTATGGAAATTCGGTTTTGACATTTTTACGTCTTAAATTTTGACGATGTGAGAAGAAATCTGGCTTCTCATAAACTTAGACCAAATTAATGGGAGCGTTCATGTCATAGACCACTTTTCATAAACAGTAATTTACATGGGTTTCAAAATTTACAGATCTTACACACTTCAAAAATGTATTTCAATTAGTTTAATCGAATCTCTTGTTTTACCTGATCATAGTCCAAAAATTTTGGAGTCCAAAAATCAAATCAAAAATAGTAAAAAAAATATTTTGATTCCTTAATTTTTTCTTTAAAAGTTATAAATTCGTTGTTTACCTTATAATAATTGTTCGAACACAAAAAATTTTTGAGTATCAAATTGTTTAGCACAAAAAAATTTATTGAAAAACCATTAACTTACTGAATTCCATCAAAAAAAATACAATTTGAAAAACCGCATAGGCTGTGTCTAGAGAGAAGTAAACCCTTACAACCCTATGCCACTGCAAGGCAGTACTGTCTACTTTATTTATCAAAAGAGGAAACCTGCCACAAAGAAATCCTTTTTCCTACCGCCCTAAAGAATTTAAGGGATCGTTTTTATGGTTCTCCTGTCTGATGATAGTCTTATCTTATGTAGAAGGACAATTTATGTCCAACGAATTTCTTTTGCGCTCTACTTTACACTGAACTGACTTTCAGTTCATTGCATTTTTTTTTTCAATTTCAAATCAGCCCTCCAAATATTTCGCCTTTATCAAAATTCAGTGCAGAATTTTAAATTACGATCGATTTCTTACTTTCTCTCTATTGTTGGCTTTCTTTTCGCTACTTATTTCTTATCTACTTTGTTGAGAAATTAAAAAAGAAAGGATGGTGTGAGCTGCAACTTCTAATCTCTGGAAACGAAAGGAAAACTGAAGATTTTTGGTTCGATGATTCGAATTTTACGTGACTTAAAAGTTGTAAAGAACAGCAACAACAACAAAAGTTATTAAGCTTATCTGATGTAAGGTCTGTCAGTCTGAACATCCCTTTTCGTCTGCCATTGATGCCTCAAAAAATTGATGCTAAAATTTTGAAGTTCAGTCGATCGAAAAATAGCGTTGCTACTGTGCCTCTCAACAATGATACTCTAATATGTCTTCACATAACAATCAAGTTTCATCCCTTTAAAAATGACTTTAAATGATTTAATTTCGGGTCATTCCCTTTTTTTATCGTCTACTTTCAAACACTACTGAACTTATTTTGTAATACTCCCCTAGTATATTTTTATTTCTCAACATTTCCTACCCAAAATGACAGTAGTTTGCACTATGAACTAGAGTGAGTCGTTCACGAGCGAACTGTTCAAAAATAAAACTTCATTGAAGTGAGTGAGTGAAGTAACTTACTCTTTTTGCTGAGCTGCAGTTCAATTGGACACGTGCTTTACCTTGCTTTTTTGGTCCTCATCTTCGAGATCTTCTGACCTTTCTCTTTTTTGGGTCATTATCTTCTCCTCTCAAGTCGAACTATGAATGAACTAAAAAAACTTTCTCGCGAACGAACGAAAACGAAGGAACGATGGAAGAAGGAATTCCAGAACTGCTTCACTGAACTCGTTTCTTCAAGTGAGTGACTCGGAGTGAAGTACTTCACAATCCCAAGCATGAACTGTGGAAAACACTCGAATTTGTTCATCTTTCCGACAATTTTTTCAATATTCAAATGAATTTTTTAATGAAAGGCTTTCATTAATATTATGAACTGTGGTTCAGTTTAGTGATTCCAAGCAAACAACGCATTGAGTTGAGCGAATTGTTCATTTCATCTCCATGCTTCTAATGGGTAAAACAAAATTATCAAAAAAATTTCCGGAAAGAACTGAAAAACTCTCTTTTCAGCTTGATGAAAAACAATTTTTTTTTTAATAATTATAATAGTTCAGCACATGGTGCACGCCTGAGAAAACTAAAAAATCGTTTCAATCAATGAAAGCAATTCCTGTGAGCTTCAGAACAAAAACAATTTCACTATTTTCCGAACATAGACCTCGTCAATGGCCTGCAGGACTTCCGTCTTACACAATCCTTTCGCGGAATGCCGTCTCGAAATAAGACCGTATCATATTCGAATAGAGTGCTCAGAAAATTACATTTGCATGAAACGTGAGCAGAAAACAGTCACGTCCTCAGTCTCAGGTGAACTACGAGCTCTACCTGTAGTAGGGGCCAGTATAGCGAATCTAGTGGGCGGAAATATCACAGGTCCTACTCATCTTTTTTACCTTTGCCCTCATATTTTATATTAATCAAATTTCTTCCGAATCGTCGTCTGGCGCTCGTTTTCCTTCTAAGTCGTTAGCATTGCGAGCTGATGACTAGAATGCTGGGCTTTTCCTTAACATTGAAGGCGGAAAATCAAATTAGTTTTTCGGATGGATGAAAGTAGCAACTTTTGAATCGAACGGAAAATCCACGCATATTTCTTTTTCCACTCTTTCCACATAGATATAAGGATGTCGGGACGAGAATCGAATTGCTAGACATCCTCGGAGCCTACAACACGTTTAGGGAGTGTGTGCGGGGGGTGTAACCAAAGAAACATCATTTTCCGGGTTGCCAGGTAACACATTTGCCCATTTTCATTGACATCTTACTTGGTTCAATAAGCTCATCCTTTTTTTCCTTATTTGTCCTTACATAAAGGTATATCATTTTTTTTTTTTTAGTGAGTTCATTCTGATTCCTTGTAAAGTAATCTGACCTTGTTGGGCGGCTTGTTTGGCAGTTTATTTGGATCATTGAGCCCCTTCTGGGTTTGATTTTATATTCGCATTTTTCGCATGAGGTGGATCGTTTATCCTTGTCGTCGTCATTGTTTCGGGTATGTTTGTTTATATACATTTTAATATCAAAAAGGAAAAAAAACAAATAAAAAGAAGTCTCGTGTTTCGAGTTGCTTTACAGAATCGATTCTGGTTAAAATGGAAATGCTTTCATCCCTGTTCGTCTTCAGATGTAGCTAATATCGGCACTCTGATGTAAAGCATGAAATAAGAAATCTTTTCATATTAATCATTTCACGTAATCACAGAACGCAAAAAGTTTTCTTAGAAATTTCAGTCTCATTTCTTTGTGTTGTTTTTATTGTAAGAAGTTAGGAAAAGTTTATGATTTTTGTGCTACTTGAAGCATGCAAGCAAGTGTCTTATTTAAGATTCATTTCCTTGGCGACAAACTTTATGGAGCGCTCCTTCCTCGTTTTTCGTTCGTGATAGAGGAGAACTATGCTAAGTAGAAAATGTTGAAAAGTTTATTTCGGAAAATTCCGTTCAGTTTTATTCTGGCACTTTTTTAATGGATTTTGTACCCGCTTTTTATCTAACTTACAGCTATTTATTTTTACTTTCATCATTGTACATAATCAAATTTTCTTCTCAGGATACAGATAAGAAGCATAGCAACTTTGTTGACGTACTTCCTTTTACGGAACGTGTACAAATTTTAGGATGGTATATGGACGTTACTAGAGCAACCATATAGATCAAAGCTATACGAAGGCTAAGGGTGTTGCAAGAGTCTCTAGTAACGTATTAAGTTACAGGTATAGGTTTATTTTGAACCGAATACAAAGGTTTAATAGCGTAATAACCCAATAGAGAGAGGTTCTTTCTATTATTAATTGCAGTACTTGTACATACTACACCAACTCACTAGCTTTCATTTGGAATTAGAACGCCCTTTTTGATCAGAAATACTGAGGTCTAAATTAGGATGATCAGATGATATCAAATATAACATTCAGCTAAAGTAGCCAAACGTATCACTTTTTGACCAAATTTTGCCGCAACAGATGGCTAGCTGGGCGGGCAACAATCGTAGTAGATTAGGTTAGATTGAGAAGAGTGTCCATCCGCAGTCCATCTCGAGAGATCACTGCGGATTGATTGTGGTTCCCTCGAATAAACCGGACTCTAGACTAGACTACTGATTCCAAATTTTGCTCTTCCTTAAGAAGAGAGTAGTTTTCCATAAATGAATCATCGCAAGTTCTGATAGATCGGTCAAATAGAATTTACCCAAGTAACGATTCCTGGTACCTGTCAGATTTTCACATTCACACACTAGATGCTCCAGTGTCGCTTCAACATTCTCATCACCATAGCGACACAAGTCAACCATTGGTACTCCTAGTCTTTCTCCATGTCTCCCAAACAGACAGTGTCCCGTTGGTACCCCTATAAGTTGTCTACAAATGTGCCTGCCCAGAGACAAAATGAAGCTAGAGTTCCTTCTTTCAAGTTTCGGTCAGCAGATTCTTGCTTGACGGCATCCCGAGAGATTCATCCAGGCCTCCTCCATCTGTATGAGCGCTTCAATATCAATTATTGCCTTTACACATTCAATGGTACTTAGAACCGATTTGTTGGCCAGCTCTATTCTCATCTCCGGCCCCCTTCTGTCGAGCTCGCCTGCCTTTTTATTTCCAGGGAAGTCACTATGAGCAGGAATCCAACTAATCTTCAGGTTATAACAATCGTAGTAAAAACAAATATTGAAATGACCACTAAACAGCAAGTCAAGGAATGGTGTTCTGCTGGACAATTAAGCTTGGAAAATTCAGCTAGGGTTTGGGAACACAATCAAATCAATCACAGACTGGAACTCTTGGTATAAATCTCGGACCAATTACAAAAAGGTCCTTAAACACGTAAATAAAAGTTCTGAGAAGAAGTTCTAGAAAGAGAAGCCATAGTCCATGGTAATGCTAGAATCTTTCAAGGACTCACAGCGCCTGCGAGTGCCTTGACTAAATTTTCTAATCAATCGGTGGAGTCAACACACTGCAAACACACTCATTTGAAAAATTTTGGTCCACTGATGGACATCATATTCATATGGAAGTCAGATAACTGGGACGTTAATTAAATTTTGAAACAGATTGATGTCGCTTTAAGTTTGGGATTGTAGTGAAGGAGTTCTGATAGCACTATATAAAAACGGCTAAAAATGAAGTAATGGTGCGACTATCGACAAATTCCGGTGAGAGTTTTGTGAAAAATTTTATAATATCACAAAAATACTAATCGATTTAATAATACCATCGAGTAGTTGGTGTTTCCACGTATGGGGACGTAAAATCTGCGATTCAGCATCATGAACCGGAACACTTTTTGAAGTAATAAGTGAACTTCCTCCTTTAAACTGAAAAATAAATTGTTTTGGTAATGTTTTCATAGGTAACATTATCGTCATACTTTTTTGGCTTAATTTGTGCTTGTTTATCTATGAGTATATTCAAAATTTGACGGTTCTTCTAAGTAGTACGATGCGACTCACTATATTTCCAGGCAATATTAATAAAACTTAAAATTGTTAATAGAAGTTTTTGCTCTTGATCCATCAGTACGAGTATTTCAAGTCCTGAAGGATTTATCTTATGCTTTCTTAGAGTTTAAATTTGAGTAAGTTCCCATCAAATTTCCATTTGCTACGTACTTTAAGTATTAGCAAAGTAAATGGAAGAGTTCGGGTGTGTTATGAGATCCTTACCAAGGACGTTCAAGAGAAATTGTGCAAACTCTACTTGCTATAGTTCGTACTTCTCAGCATTTACATGGTACCTATAAATCGGTGATTAAATAACTGTAGAAAATTCACCAAAACCGAAACTCCATAACCCTACGACTCAGACCGTTCTAAATTTCCTTTTAGTCTGTTTTCAATTGACTTAAATTCTCGTAACGTATTACCAGGATACTCTCGTTATTACGATAGTTCCTCTACCAATGCATCTGATTACCTTGATTACCTGACTATTAGCTCTCATCCCCTGTAAGGATAGTGTAGTCTGTCTATATCAACATATACAAGTGTCTACACATTCGTACTGGAACCATTACAGAACTTGCAGATAGAAGGATATACACAATTAAAGGGATTGGATCCGAACATGGAGCAGTGAAACGAATCTAATCAAGATTATCAGTTTGAATTTATGGCCCACACTCTTAGAGCCTTAAACCCTGAGCTTGTTCTGTTTTCTATTTTGCTTAGATATCCCTTGCCACCTCAAGTGATTTTCTTTGATATAGCCACATATAGTGCAGAAGTCGTTTTTATTTGCGTACTTTCTTTGGACGAGATATATGTACTATATGTATCTTAAAACCATTGGCGGACAAAATATTCGGGCTTTTGGAAGTTGTAAGTTAAATTGAAGCCACATTATGGTAATTGGTGAACCTCGAAAACAGAAGGAAGCGGAGAGGGACCGAGTTATTGATAAGGGTGATCAGAAAATTTAACGACATCTATGTGGAACCGTTAATAAATTCTAGTGCTATAAGTTGTAACAACATGCTCATCAATTTAAGATTGCACAGATAAATGGGTTGTGTCATGTGTTCGGCTTAGAGGTTAAACAGAGGGTATTCGTATGGTTATTTTTCATGTTATTGGTTAATGGGTACGGTTTTGTTTTGTGTGGAGAAGTGAAATTAGACATACGTTTTCAGCCAAACTTATTCCTCAATATCAGCTCTTTTGCGTAGCGCATTCTTCAGTTCTGTTTTCTCAACATATAATCATCATTACCATGGAAAACGGCACTTCCTTTCGACGTATTCAAAAAGTCCTTCCCAGATGTTTGAAACCGTATTTTTGGGTGTTTGAAACCATATTTTTGAGTAGTATGTATTATTGAATAATATCAGTCTATTCAATCAATCTATTTAAGTATATATTATGTAGATACCAAGCTTCAAATATCAAGCATAAGCCTTTCTTTTTCAGATCCCATAACCCCTGATGCTCTTCCTACTGTTATACGTTCTAAAATCATTTTGAATATAGGTAAGATTCCAATCCACGACCTCAAAGCGCACTAGCGCACTTAGGTACTATGTCACTGATGCCATTCTTGAGAAGACATCATTAAGTGCCAGCATATCTTTACTGCAAGCCTTGGGACGTCATGAAATGAAATCAGTTACAAATAAATGAGTCGTAATTTCTGAAATACAATTTCTGACCATATCCATCCATTCATGCTACCTTATCCTCATCATGTGGGCTTCGCTAAGAACTTATCCTCGGAAGAAAGGTGTCGAAGAACTTCGAAGTAAACGTCAGATCGGACGAAAAGGTGATACCATTTTCGGAAATTTGATCTGATAATATTATCATCAGACAGACTAAGGCTCTATTTGGGCTTGCTTTAAGTATTAACTTATAATATCCTAGCTTAAGGCCTTCAGAATAATATCTCCTCACGAAAATCGTGTTAAAAGTTCTCTCCGGAATCTAGATCTTAAGACTGATTTCTTGTTCTTGAGAAGGAAAAACCCTCATGACTCTACTGCCTTAAACCCCATAACCCAAATCCCGCACTACGCCGAATGATTAAAGGCTGTACGAGGGTGGTACGTACTGTGTTCGGAAAACGAACTAACTACACACTGTGGTTCGTTCGTACACTGAGTTTCAACTCACGTCGTTCGTGATTAATCAAATCATGTTTTTAATATCAACCTATCAATTCATTATTCGTTAAGATTTCCCTGTTTCCCTCCCTATTAAGAATTTTCAGACACCGACGAATCGGTTCAGGGATAATCAACTCGTCCATAATTCGTTAAATCCAAAATCAGCGTCACGCTTTCCTCAAACAACTTAATTATGCTGAATCCTTCTTTATACCCTTTGCGAAAGGTCAATCCTTTTGTCCACTCCACCTCCAGTCTGATTTTTATTGCACAGTCCTTAAGCCCTACCTTCGAATATCGTAAAATACCTCTCAACGTCTACCCCAAAAAAATACAGATACAACTCCGCAACAAGCAAAATAATTCGAATTATCCCAAAAAAAAATCCATCAAAAATGGCGCCTATAAACTTTTATCATCGTCCAAACATCGTGGACAAACGGCACCTATTTTCGTCATTCCTCATACTTTTTCGTCCCCTTTCTCGTACAAATATATGACGCGTTGACAGCAATCAAAAGAAACTTTTCAATGGTCAAGCCCCCATACTTTGTACAGTGGAGGCAGGCACGGAAAACGGGACGAATCGAAAATGAATGAGCATAAATAAATAATCGTCCCACGGAATCGTCCTTGCCGTGATCTAGTAATAAATCCAGGAAGTAGCGAATTAAGCGAAAGTTTTTCTTCCTGTTGCTGCCGTCCTCCTTCGAGTCGATATGGCAATTTGTGAAGGGCATGTTCAAGGGATGAATTGTTGGTTTTGTTTATTATACATAGTTGTTGGTTGTGTTTTTTTTTTAAGGAAATGTGGTAAAGTGTTTTATTTCCTGTAGTTTGTTATTTTGATGAATTGCGGACTGCTATGAATCCTATAGATTTCCTTGTTGTACTGGGTCTATCGATGGATCTATCATTGGTCGTTTAGAACATAGTTTAAGCGAATATCAAGAATAACAAGTTTCTTCATCACCTTACCGAGATGTTAAACCCAGAACTAAAAGTACTTACCATTAAGGAAAATGTACATCATGCTAATGTATATGACATCAGATTACAAAGTTCTTTTGTTATTTCAGCACTTGGAATAAATTATGAAAAAAGGCATAAAGGTTTTTGATATTCCAATCAAACCAGTCGTTCGAAAACAAGTCAACAGATTTTAGATAAATGTTTTCTTCTCAGGTGGATTCACCAGAAATAGCTTCCTTGTACATTCACCGGCTTATAGAACTACTGATGCATAAATGATTCCTAGGCAGTTTAATTCCAAATTCACAGAATGGGCTATATTTTTGCTATTCTTTCGCTCGGTTAACTATTTATCAATCAACAATTTCGTTTGCTGGTGAATGTGAATTTGGTTCACTAGAAACTTTTTGCCCATTTCATTAATATATCAGTGAAGACAATATTCACCTACTATCGAAATATTTTCGAATCGAATGGTTGATGTGTTTCAAGCATTCATCACAATCATTGTTTGTTAATTCTTGTTTATTTGTTCGTTAATTCTGATTGTGGCCCATAGTGTTATATTTAGAACCATAACCAATTTACCTCTATGAAAATTCGTACTCGATACTTAATATTATTTTGTGTCTTTTTATTTTATGATTATCATACGCCACAAAAACCAAGAAAATTCGATGAGTAAAAAATGTCTACCCAACATTCAGCTGCTATTTATTAATAAAAGACAAAATAAAACCTTCACCAAAAGCTCGTCCGCAGCGAACATTCTTTCCATGGTATACTGGATATTCATTCAATCAATATAATAATAAATAATAATCAATGGCGCAACAGCCCAAATTGGGCCTAGGCCTTGAAGTAATGCTAGAGTTACTTCATTGCGAGACCAACGGAACACTAAGAGGTGAAGTGGTCAGCTACGAACTGGTAGTCCGGCACCCAGTCCCATTTTCGAGAATTACTTGTCGCCAAGCAGATTCGAACCTGGTACCAGGTACACCGAAGGCAAGTGCTCTAGCCACTAAGCCACCCAGACTACAATCAATATGCGTATTCATAACATTGATGAACCGAATACCTAATTCTGATTTATTACGACAAAAATACATGGCAAAAATGAACAACTATTTTAGTGTTTCAACGTGTCCATTTTATTTATGAAAAAAAACTTTTAATATTAATAAACGCATTAAACAATTTTAATGGACGTGATCTTTTTTATGTGAATGTAGCTATTCAGAATATTAAGTAACGTACTGGTCGTGTTTATAAACGCAGCACTTTTACTTTAATATTTTAATAGGGATAGTATGGTAAGGGGTTGGGGGTGTTTTCCTAACTATAGAACGGCTTATGCAAGAAAGTTGAAACTCGGTATGTATATAGAAGTCAACTAGAAAAGTAATTAAGAATAAAAAAAAAAAAATCAAATATCAATTGGCGTACAGAAGGAGGACAAAAAAAATTATTAGTGAAAATGGAGTGCATATATTTTTATCATAAATCTATTAGGTCTCATTCTTATTTAACGGCTTTTTCATATAAATACCTAGAAAGTGTTTTCAGGATTTTTTAAGATTCGACCCCCCCCCCCCCCCCCCCCCCCCGGTAGTTTTAGGTTTTCAGTCTCATAGTAACCTACACCGCGCCTTGAAATTAAACGCGTTCCGGACTTCTACCCAAAAATGATAAAGTTGTGCCCAGACTGTTGGCAAATTTTTATTTCAAACTTTGGTGTCTAAATTTATTAATACAATTAAAGAACAATGCATTGCTTTATTGTACGCATTTAATTAGTCATAGTTTACATTTACTACTCAATGGCTGTTATCACTGAAAATCGTTTGACAAACACTTTCACGTTAAATGATCGTCGTCTCGCTCTCACAGTAAAAAAAACTGATCTTGTGTACAAGCTCCAGCGCTTATAGACTGCAAAATTGATATCATTCATAAAACTCAAACGAATGGATATTACATAGTATCGATTTCACTACGTATTCGCTTTTTAAAAAGTTCCGCCAGTGCGAAATAGCGAGCAGAGTGATGTAATGAAGTTCCAAATAATGCTCAGGAAGATTTCGCCAATCTTCCATTAGAATTATTGTGGCTAATGAAATTGTCAAAATTGTAGACGATATCGAAAATGTTTGATGAATCAGATTCATTCAATCTTTCCAACTATTGATGAATTTGTTCGTTGTACCTACCAACGATTGCATCAATATTAGGGATGAGCAAAGCAGTTCCTTTTAGTGAGTGAGTAGGAGTTAAATCACTTACTAAAAGGAGCTCACTTCATTAAAGTAGTTCCAGCTCACTTCGTTGCTCCGTGATTGTGGTGACCAAAGAAAATTTCATGTGGTGGCGGTATCACGTGTGTGTTGACCAAAAAAAAATGGTCGTCCGGCGGTAGTTTCACGTGTCGAATAGAACTGCAGTTCACCAAAAAAAAGTGAGTTAGTTCACTCACTCATTTCAATGAACTGCTCTTTTAGAACAGTTCATTTCGGAATAACCCATCTCTAATCAATATATTTGAACATTTGATGAATTGAATTTCATTCAGGAATGAATGAACATTTTGGAGTAAAGTAAAGTGACACAAATTCTCGGTAAAAGCACTACACCAGCGTAAAAAAATTAAATCATCAAAAATTCCGAATAAAGTAACAAATTGTAATTACAAAAGAGATGTCAATGACACACCAGAAAATTTAACTCAGAAAACGCATGTTAATAGCAACTTCACGATGTAATGTACCTACTTGTTCAAAACTACGTACTCTGAATCATTTGATTACGACAAAAAACGAAAATCCCAAAATTCGCGTTTCTCTTAATTTGCTGTCCAATTCACAATTCGGTAAATGACAAATTCACGAGCAAATAAAGTGACGCATCTGATCCCATTCATAAAACTAATTCATGCCGGTCTAATTCAATGTCAAATATTTGCACGTCAAAAAGTCTACACGAACTTCTTCATCTCTACAAATATTTTGCGTAGATACAGTAAACAGAAACTAATTAGACGTGATGTAGTTGTTACACATATGTACGAGTATCACATTAACTGCCGCTTCATATTGAAACAGCAAGAAAAAAATACTTGAACAAAAATTGATGGCTTACACCTCTTGAACCCGAATCCAAAAATGTGTAACCTTCAAATAAATTAAACTGTTTCCTTTAGAATGTAATTTCTTGAGAATCCTTCTTCTTGAGAATGTGTTTAACCAGAGTCAGTTAAAATAACTAGGTATAGTCTGTCTGCTGATATGCTCAGTCTTTCTTTTTTTCTTGTCTTGAAAATTTTAGGTCTACAATATTTTCAGAGAACTGTAACAGGTGTAGGTTTGAAAATTTGACGGCATTCATTTAGTAATGTTTGTCTGCACCATTCTACTAGCTTTTTTAAATCACTGATTTGATGTCAGTACACACTCTCCTCCTCAGTTGTTGTTGTTCCGAATTACACTTTAAATTTAAATTTAGTATTTCTTCTAGGCCTCCAATGTGTTTTCTTCCTAATTCCTAAGGTGAAAGATAAAGGATATTTTTACGATTTTTGATTTCACTGTTTTTTCAGTACAGCACTTATACTCTATAAATTGGAGCGATCGAAGTGAATAAATAGGCCTAGGCTAATAAAATAAAAAATTAAAATCAAAAACAAAAACAAAAACAAAATTTGCGCTTCCTATGACCAATAAATCACGTATCACATCCATAAAATATTGTTAACCAGTAGAAGGTAAACTCGACGTTAAAATAATAATAAGACTGAACTCTACTTAACTGCTGAAGAAATTTGAACTTCGTCACAGTACGATTCGATTGACGTATCAAGTGGCCTTTGTGAACAAAATATTAAAATTTGACGATAATTTCTAAACCCTCTATGGCCATACGGAGTTCATATTGGCGAAACTCTTTATAAATCAATCAACTCATCATCGGAACAAGAAAGTAAACCGAACAATCAAAAAATTTCATGTTCAAATTGAGTGGCTACTTACGATATAAAAATTTGCAGACAGTTTTCTTAGACATCAGTTTCGAACAAGTTTTTGATTGGATTACAAGTGTTGAGAGTGTTTTGAGTGGATTTGCTTAAACTTTGTGTGTTTTTTTAAGTTTTAAGATCTGAAATTGGATTGAATGCTGCTGTGGTATTTCAAGTACACCGTTATGTTGCTTCAAAAGTATTTTAACTTTTCTAAGGTGATATTTGTGGAATTTAAAAACATTTCGTCTATTGCTAACCGTGCGAAAAATATCAATACAGTGTAACCCGCTTATAAAGTGCACTTTTATATCGTACTTTCGGCTATAACGTACCCTTTTTCAATCCCCATTCACAAATGCGAAAAGTGCTTATGTTGGTTTTAACGTACTATCAATTATAACGTTCTACTTTTGTGGTCCGCTTAAGGTACGTTATAATCGGGTTGCACTGTATCTAAATTATATTACAAAATATTTGGAGTTTATCATATTCGCTTGTTTATTGAAGGCCCCGACCGACACCGAAGAACTTTATAGTTTCTGAAAATATTTGAATATAAATTTTCAATTTTTGAAATGCTATGTCGGGACGACGTCGTGACGACGACGGTACGACGTATTGGTAAAATTTTCGTTCCTGCGTGAATTTCACCAGTTCAAGTCGTCGTTATGGTCGTCCTTTAGACTGAAAAGAGTTTTTCTCTTTCAACATAGTTCTTACTGGGATGTAGGTGGCTAATCTTTCGCCCAACCTGGGCGGGAGAGGAAAAAATTGTTATAAAATAAGGAATATTAGGCGTACGGAAAGCATTGGAGCTGGTTACTAGTGTGATTTTAACCCAAAACCCCTGGGTTGATAGACTAAAACCCGTACACTAAGCTACTGAGAATACAATGTATTTTTACAGTTTTCAACTTGTAATACTACTTGCAGTCATAGAGATATATGTAGTGGAGATTACGAGCAACGAATGTTTTGAAGCCGGACGATTTCTCGCAAAGGACAGGCAATAAACACTATGCTACTATCAGCATCTTACTCACATGTATGTATGTATTCCGGTCTTGAAAACCAAACAATTCAAACCTTTGAATACGAGGCTACTATTTACATTTCACTGTCTGCTACCTGGCATGAAGCGCTCCATACAAAAACGTTCAATTTTGCTTCAAAGTGCTTCATACAAACACGACGTCTTGTTGTCTCCAGTATATACTATATATCTCTATGCTTGCTGCCTAACGCCACAACCGAACTAATAATGATGAATACAATCAGTTGTAATATATGTGGGTGCAAGGCAGTCGAATACCTAAACATTATCACCTTGTGAAAATCTCCTAGGTAAGAAGTCAATTGCAAAATTTATTTGATCAATTTTCTGGCTACGAACTTAGTTCAGAAGTAATTTGAAAAATTGTTTGTTGTTATAAATATGACTAAATAGTAATTTGTACAAACCAGTTTTGATCTACTATAAGTGAATTTGGGGTTAGCTCAAAGTCATAGTCATTTTTACGACGCTACAAATTAATCTTTAGTCGGTATGACGTCGTCTAGACGTCGGGGCAACGAAGGGATTATTATTCTTGTAAATTATCAGCATCAAAGCGCTTCCTATCATTTTTTCTGTATAATTTTCTTCTACATTTTTCTTTCGGAGTTAAAGCAAACTTATAATATACTCTACTGATTTTTATTTGAAATTAACTACTACATGACTAGTAGTTGGGGATAACATAAAGTTATGAGTACGTATGCATATTCGAACAAAACGATGCGATGATTCTGTCATGTTTGACTTAAAAGTTTAACGAAAAGTTTAGTCTAGATTTTCTGTCAAAATAGAGCAAAAAAAAAGTTACTTGGAAACAAAACGACTGCATTTGACAACCAGAATAGTCAAATATTTGACATAGTGGCAAACAGTATGAATACCTTATACATTTCTGTTTCTACAATTGGCAGCTGGAATTCATCCTTAAAACTGTGGAAGAATTTCGATTACTAATAAACTCAACATTAATTTTCAGTTATTTTTATCACTCAAATCTTCCAAGAAATTTAAAATTAATTCATGAATGAATTCATGAGTTATTTTGAATTTTAGAGTGTTCTGTATATTCGGCTAGGAAATTACGCAGAATTTTTGTACGATAGCTGCGTAAAAAGCTCTTTGAATTTTCTCCTTTTCTGTATCTGTAACTCTTGGAACATCTAAAAAATTACACATTCGAAAAACGATCTGAACTTATCGGTCAATATTCGTGAACTGGTGTGTCAAACACATTTGTATGGCAGCAACCCAAAGGAGTGGACCAATTTCACCTAAATTCTAAATTCAATAAAATATAAAGATTCCAAATTTCAATGCCAAGCAGTTGTTGAGTTATCATATTTTCTAGCAAACGGACCAATGGAAAAATAATGCATAACATTTTTTGTCCGAGGCTCCGTTCTATTCTTTATAAACTTTTCATATTGGTTAAATTAGTTTCGGTTAAATTTTAAAATTCTTAAATCTGATTTCGCTACAATGCAACCCCTATATTTTACAAAAAACAATAATTAATATGCACTCTAAGTAAAAACGCAGATTTTTTCACTTACTTTTCACGTACTTTTTTCCGAAATTTTGTATATGTTTTGGACTTCTAGTTTAAGTTTTGTTTTTTGTTCTGTTTTTCCTGTAGGGAGAATAACCTTAGCTGTTTAACTGAAAAAAAATCCACAAGTTCCTAATTTAGTAGAATTCATCAAAATATATGTAATAATATCTATTATTTTATTTGAGTGATTACAAAAAATGTTAAATATTTAATTATGTTCTCGTAAAAATTAGTTTTATTTTGTTATCCTAAGCCATTTCTCTTCTAATATTCGGAGTACATTAATTTAGGCTATTTATACCACTTATTTTGAATATTATAACAAAAGTGCTACGCATGAATAGTTCTTATATGCAAAAACCATAGGATAAAATATTCTCCGTTTTTATTCAATGAAAAATATTATCTGTATACCCTCTCCATGACATCGTCACCTGTTTTAAACAGGTGAAGCTAGGCCAAGACACCAACCAAAATTTAATTGCGACAGGAAGTCACTATTCTTGTTAAGCTGTTTTGGCTAGAAGGAATGAAGTAAAGAAATCGTAGACGTCTTAAAGTGTCTATCTAAGTAAAAAAAAGCTACACTGAAACGTAATAGATGCTTACAAAAAATATGTTATTTTTTATATAGTAAATTAAAATAGATCTGATGTTATTAGGGCGATTGGCTCGAATCACCCAATATTGGTGGATAGGGAAAGAATTTTCACCCTTACCTGCATTAATAAATTTATCTAAAAAAAAAGTTTCGCCGACATACCTGCATAAATAATTATATTTTATTTTTTATCTGAACTTGAAACATCACAAGATACTCCGATTTCCCAACGCAATAATAAATTCCAGAGAATCCACGTCTTTCTCTAACGATTCTTCCGAATCCGAATAAGAGCAAGGCACAGCATGAAATAAATCTCAGCGTTTACGTTTGTGTGTTTGATATGAAAGCGACAACTTGCTAAAGGTGGAAATTTATGACATTGTCCGCACGTAATCACTTGACGACGTTATTCGCGTAACTTGACTTGGCGTTTCTAATTCAGGGGCATCAATCAATTATTCAGTGCACAGTGTGTTGTCGTCGTCAGAGGGTAGACCGTCGTATCGAAGATAAATAACATATAACCACATAACTCGATGTTATTATTATCGGCAATATACCTGTGATTCTATAGGAAACCAGTAATAAATTTCAAATTCAACGTTTCGCGCGGTGAATTGCCGCCACAAGACGGGTCATTCTTCCTGGGTAAAACAAAAACAAAAAAAATGGGGAAGCATCAAGACATTGTATGGCATATAGCCAATCACCTGTCTATCACCTAACCGAAAAGATTGCAATCTTGTGATTAAGTGGCAAATGTCGCATTTCAATCGAATATGTGATTTCTGCACTAGCGTGTATTGCGTTAATCGATCGATCGAACAATGAGGTCTTCCGCAATTACAGTGACCATCAGGGTCAGTCTTGATCGCTCAATGTCGACTATAACGTAAGACGTTCGAAAACAGTTCACAGAGCGGAGGTTTAATTAGCGCTTTGTTCTTGAGCTGGCAGACTGGCTAATCGAAACGATCGGAAGTCGATTAAAAATCTGAATTTTTGCAAATTAATTTATTTTTAATACGCCGAACTTAACTCAGTGGTCAGCCCTGTTCACGGTAACGTACTGATAAGATTGGACAAAAGGATGATTTGAGCTGTCGCGCCATTTGAGCGATGTGAGGGTAGAAAGAGAAAAATTCAGTTTTTTTCAAGAGGTTCTAAGGGTGGCAAGCTAAGAGGTACACTCTAGATTTTTTTTTCTATATCTCAGAAACGGTTTATCCTAAAGAGTTTAAACTAAGTCTGTATTGAATTGAATATAAAAGAAATTCAAGCAGAATAAAAACTAAAATTTGCAATAGCATACTGAGGTTCGACAAAAAATTTATCCGTGAAAATGGTTTGTATAGATTTTCACGAATTTCATCATATATTTCAGGTTTGTCGAGGTATCGAATTAATTTTACTTCTTCGGGCTCTTTATATAAAAGTCTAAAAATATCCTTTTCCAGTTTTTCCGAAATTCAATTACTATGGGGGGTAAAATAGTTGTGAACGTTTTTACGAATTCCGACATTTTTGTTAGGTCTAATATGATATCGATTTCTCTTAAATTTTAAATAGATTTAATAGATTCGCCTAAAAATATATGTTTATCAAGGTGGTTGTCTAGTTTTTCACGAACTCCGACAAAGCTTTTAGGTCTAATAAAATATCGGGTTTATTTTTACTTTTTTTGGGCGTTGTTCATAATTGCCTTAAAAGTGAGGTCAGTACTTTTTAATATTTAACTAACACCAAGTGCACTGAAAGGTAGAGCTGAAAGGTAGAGCTCATGACAACCTACCAGTAGGAAAACAGCGAAAAAGATACGCGAACTCAGTTGATGCAGATTGCATATCGCTTCTTAGATGCATAAATTGGAGGACGCGGGCCTGAACCGAGATGACTGCAGACAATGTATCCCGCAGGGCCTAGCTCGATTTAAGCTGTCGCGCAATTGATGATGATGAAGTGGAGTGTACAATAATTATGCATTTTTTACGAATTCCGATGTATCTCTTAGGTCAGACGAGGCATCGAATTATCTTAAATTTTAACGTTTTTTCTAAACCTGTATAATCGACTACAAATCAAGTTTGTTGATATTTAACTTTTTTTATTAAATTTAAATTATCTTCTTAATTAACCTATCAGGACTCAATTACCCTATCAGTATATTTTTATTATCGATTACTCGCCGTTCAAATACGTCCCCATACAAAAAATCCTTTTCTACGCACTAAATAACGTCTTTAAAACGAATTGACGTGAGTCCTCAATCAATTAACGACGGAGATTAAGAAAGCTTACGAGCCTGTCAGCCTTTGCCATGACTTACAACAATAAGGTGCAAAAGAAGAAAAGGTTCACGATGCCAGACATCACTGGCATCCCTAAAGCAATTCAAGACCAAGAATATTTCCTTCAAGAAAAATCTTATACCATGTGGCGGGGGTGTTTCTTTGAGACAGGATCCCTTAATGATCGTATAATCCAAAACAGGATCAGTTTAGCCGGCGGAAAAAAAAAGGTAAAAGAGGAAAATTTCTGGGAAAATTGCGCAACCCTTATTCATCGAATAAACACTTTTACCGAAACCATCATCACCACATACGACCAACGCACATGAAAACACCCGCACAAGAATGCTCACAACGAATACGAGGGGTTGAAATTTGAGCTGACTCTGAAGGACGTTTCGGACGAAAGATAAGCGAAACCGGCAGCCTTCTGCCCGGAAAGATGGAATAAGGTGAATCTCGTACAATAAATCCATCATTTATTGTCACCGATGCTTCGAGTCGATATGTGGAAGTCATTGGCTGTTTAGCGCACCAGGTATGATATCGAGCAGCCATCAACCTTAGTCCTTACAGTACTCCTCAACTTTCGTATAACGAGACGAATAAAATTGATTATGGAAAATTTCGAGGTTCTCTCCTTTATGTCTCATGAAATATCCGACATTATGTCTGGTCGTATCTTAAATTGAACTTTTCGATAGGCTTTCGGATTACTACTTTCAGGGAAATAGATAGAGGGTTTGCTTCGGTTCGATTATTTACGATACTATGCAATAAGTTTGATATGTTTATCACCTTCCCTAATGGAATATATTTGGGAATGTGTGGACTATGCAGGATTCATTATTATCGATTTATATTTAGTAGATTTTTTCGAAATGATTTATTGATTGAAAATTTCGGGACTTTTACTATTCATTGAATTGTTTGATCGATGGCTTTTATAGTTGCTTCAATTGTCACAAACAATGTAATATCGATCTCGTTTTACTAGTCATTAACTGCATTTAATTAAATATATATATTAATTCTACCTAATTCCACAAAATTAATATTTTTGTTTTTTCTATTTTTCAGGCTCCCGATGTAGCTACAATGGAAACCACGGATAGTTCCATTTACATACGCTTAATTCGTAAGTACAAAAATATATAGATAAATCTTTTTTTACTATTTAAGTAGACTAGCATTTCTACACCAGGTATTTATGCCTTGGCCAAGTTCACTCTAACACCTACCCCTGGTTGAAGACATCCAATGGGTTTGCCAAAAATTTATACAGCCATTGTAGTTTTTGAGACAATTTCATGGGTCTATAGTATAGAACACCCAAGTTCCGTAATTATTTTGGCAGTTTTACAACACCCAAGTTCCTCTTTTACCTTGGGCAGTTTTTTAACTACCATCCATGGGCGTGCCTCAAATACCATGGATATTCACTGTACACCCATGGGTGTTTCTCAATTACCACAGGTTTTTGACATGATAAAGAACACTTTAATAAAAAAAATTTTTTAACTATTTTAAATAAAATATATTACATATTATTAATTTCTAACACCGGCTGTATGCGGCGCTAACACCCATGGGTGCGACGTTTACACCCTTGGTAGGTCCACGCAACTCCCATAGGTGGTTCTGCAAAAACAATGGGTGCTCGTCGAAACACCCATAAATATGTGTACCCAAAAGTAGGGGTAATGCCATGGGTGTCTACTAGATTAATTGAACCAGGGATGTGATTCTATAAAATCAAAATGAGGATGTTGTAATAATTCGGTTACATTAAAATTATTTTTCGAAGTGATGACAAGCATTTCAAAAATTCTTCCACAGTATTTACAAAATTATAGAATTGATTTGTCGTCAAAACATGATATGGAAACGTCGTAGCGAGACGAACATTTTTGACAGTATACTACAAAAATTTTATCACGCCTTTCAATATGTAATATTTTACGGAGAGAGATAAGACGTTGTACGTTGTGCGAGATACAATAGCTATCAGCCATAGGGATACAAATACTGGACACGATAAGGCGCCGTTTTTTGTATGAAGCAGTTTGAAGCATTTTGAAGCAAAATTGAACGTTTTTGTATGGAGCGTTTGATGGCCAGGTGGCAGTGTAATGCAAATAGTAGCCTGTCATTCAAATGTTTGGCGGTTTTTGCCTACCTTGCCGCAGTCGCAGGTGAAGTCGGGGTTGTGGGCATCACCACATAATCCTGTGTATTCTAAAAGGCAGGGACTGCGCGGTCGGAGTCGAAGTCCGTGTTCTGCTTGGGCCTTAAGATGCTAATAGCAGCAAAGTGTTTATTGCCGGTCCTTTGCAAGGAATCGTCAGGTATCGAAACAGTCGCTGTGCGTCATCTCTTGTACATACATATATGTATATCTATGCTATCTGCATTCTCATACTCAACGTCACCTTCAAGAATTATTTATTCTGGACTATTAACTATACCTGTTCATGAGATATCGATCAATTTCACTAACTCACTGATCGTATAGTATTTCAATTTATAAGTTCATTTGAACTACGAACTATCGAAAATTTCACCGAACAACACGATCTTTTTGCATCGACTAACTGTCTAGCAAGATTTCTGATTACACAAAAAGAACTCCATCAAGTTCATGTGTTTATTTATATTTGTTTGTGATGATGGTGATTACTTGAATTTATAAACGTTATCACATTTCATTGTTCGCGGACACAAAACTAACAATTTGATTGTGATTGTGAAAGATGGGGCAGTATTTCAAGGCGATATTTCCGAGGAGTGGGTGTCCTTAACCGAAATATTAAAATCAATTATATTTCACTTGATTCTTCTAATAATGAAGTATTTTGTTTGTTTTTTTTATGAACTTACCTTGATAGATTTTGTGGAATATCTAAACCGGGTGTGTACAATTTAATAAATTGTGCAATTTGTATAAGTAAAAATTAGAAGAAGCACTCTCGATTTTATTCATATATGTATTCGTATGAATTATACAATAAAATCTGGTGGCTTTTGAAAGGTCATCTATACGCGTGACTACTAAAATCAATCAACGTTAAATGTTTACAAATAATTTATAAACTCGATGCTAACGATATTAGCGTTGATGCTGCAATTCAATTAAAATTCAGTGAATTTTTAGAAGACTTCAAAGATTATTTGTTTTCACGGATGGAAAATACACATAAATCGCCCTAGGTGGAATAAGGAACAATAGATCGGAACATCAAGGGAATCCGCAAACACAAACGAAAGGAATCGAATTTTTTGCACCTGCTTGGGATGAAATTTTCGATGAAAGAATGACCTAAGTGATCTGTAATGCCATAAAAGAAGAAGGAAAATTGTCCTAGTCCTTGTGCGGCTAAAATACATTGTTCAAAAATTGCTCCTTGTCCTCCAACGTAGAAAATTGCGTTTAGCAAGAAGGTGTAACATTCAAAGTTTCTCTAATTGTTGATAATACATCAAATCATCCGAATTTTAAATAATCAAATGTACCTACTACACTGACCTTTCAGTTAACAAAACGATGGTTCGTTCCTTAAAACCATCCCAAATTTTATAATAGGACTTTAATTTAAAAAAAAGAAAACAAATTAAGAACCTGGTCAAATTTGAATAAAAAACAAGAAATTCATTTGCGAAGAAGAGGTGTACTACTGGTTTGAGTGCTAATAAAATTGTCTCAAAAACTTGATACAACTTTTTCGTTTAATTTTTGTACATTTTATATCATTTTCAAGAATGCGTATATTTCTAATAATTTGTGAAAACAGTGTACAAGCAGTGTACAAGCAGTGATCGTCAGTTACGTTCTAACGGGAAGTTTAACTGACAGATTTTCATACAAAACTTCAACCTTTCAATGCTCATAGGGCACTTCCATAAAGAGGCTATAGAAGTAAAACTTATTCGATATTTTGACAGACCTAAGAGATATGAAGAAATTCGTGAACTCCTCCTCCTCACCACCATACACCCATGGAAACTTGATTTTTATTTTACTTACTAAATTACTTTTGAGTACATTTTTATGTGCCTATATCAAGTTTCAACTTTCTAGAGGTAACATCACAATGCGCGAATGGGGATAGGGGCTTTTACTAGAAGGTTGAAACTTGATATTTGCATTTAGATTTACTGCAAAAGGTAATTTAAGAAAAAATATATTGACTTGCATTTTTCAATTTTATTTCTTAAATTCAATTTTTTTTTAAGTAGTTTTGATGCGAATCACCAACACAAAAGCCTGACTGAAATCGATCAATGCCTTGTCTACTGCGATTGAGAACATGACCATTGAAAAACTTTTACTGGAAAAGCCAGTTAAAACTTTCTTTGACTAGGTCTGAAAGCATTGCCTCATAAGATAGTGTATCAGATCTTATATCCGAAACGTCTGCTATTGTTGAAGAATTTGTCATAAGGGGGGTACCGATAGAATCGAAGTTCATTTCTACGAATTGAAAATTAGTTAAATTCAGCATAGCAAATGATTAACGTTGGTACATACACTGGAGATCATCTTATATTTCAACCAATTTATTTCTTTTTAGTTGTTCACTAGGTTATAATAATTCTTTCAAATCTAGCCACAATTGCCAAAATACAAGACCTTACCATCGCCGATTCTTTTGAAAATTTATGTACTCGAAGTATTAGTAAAAAAAAATATAATTTAAATTTTTTTTTCGTGGGATCTCAATGGGAATGTGATCAAGCAAATCGAAGAACATGAGTGATTCTACATGTTATCTATTTATCGCTTAGCTGTGATATATGATACGAGTATATAAGATTTTACTTCTAATTTGTATAACTTTCTAAATGGTTCCAGAATTTTTGGTTTTTCAGCCCCTGAGAGGGTGTGTTTAAGAATTTCGCTATATCCCTTAGGTCTAATAAGATATCGAATCAATTTCAGTATTTTTCGATATTTCCCTTAGCGATAGAATGAGGTATGCTTTCACGAATTTCGCCATTTCTTTTAAGCCTAAGTAGATATTGACTACTTTTTCGTACTTGTTATTTTTATGAACAACTCCCGATGAATGGCAAAAAAATCTAATTGAAGTTAAAAGAGTTTTTAAAAAAATTTATTTTTGGTTTAGGTTCACAAGGTACCTCTGGAGTAAAAATTGTGACCGTAAATACTTATTCGACCGTATGCAGAATCTTAATTTGTCAAATCGAAATTTGTCAAACCTTAATTTGTCAAGTCTTAATTTGTCAAAAATTTTTGTCAATAAATATGTCTTGATCAATAACAGAAAGCTGTTTTTTATTTAGTAATGTCTCTTAGAATCGATGTAGACATTAAACTAATTTTGGCCGCGTTGATCGTTCGAATACCCGTATGTGCGTTCTCCGCTTCCCGGGCTTTGTACCGAAAAATAATAAAATTGCGACCAGACTGTATGCAGATTTGTTCGCCTATAGTTTGCGAAATTCCATCCAGATATTGCTTATTGCGTGCAAAAACTGGTAATATATCTAATTTAAATATCCATAAATATTTATTCCTTTTTAAAAATAAATCCAAGCCATTTGCAATTCAGTCACAAAAATGCAAAATATACCGAGCTACTTGCAAACTATTTGTAAATATAAGCACCAAATTTGTTGAATTATTGAAACGCTATCTGCATTAATAAACTGATCTATAAAATGTTCTGATTGAAAAGAATGTGTACCGCGTAATTTCCTCTCTGTACCTCGAAAAAACGTTACGAAAGTTTTACTAGTAAACAAACGATCTTATCGGAGGTAACGTTTACCTTGGTGTCGAAAATCAATTTCGTCTTTCAATTGCAAATATAATGTAACGATCGTTGTTGGCGCAGTAAGTTTTGCGTCTTTAATCAGTAGGTGGAAAGTGAACAAGAATAGTGGAAATAAAATTCCGTTGTGGGAGTCTCAAGCTAGTTAAAGTTAACCTGTATAACGAACAAGATCGCATCGCAATTTCATTGCAACAAGGGTTTAATTGAGCCTGAAAGTTGATAGTGCAGTTTTAAAAACGGAAAAACTTCTCTGCTAATACATAGCCTGATCTAAGCTAGTGAAAAGATTAACGATTCGGTGCAAGAAGAACTGGTACTGATCGAGTCTAATCGCAAACATGATAGTCACGATCGATAGTGAAAGTAGTTCGTTAACTAAAATTTTTGTTTAATATCGCGTTAAAAAATTTCTCTTCTCTCCCGGCACCACCACTACCACCTGCTACAACAGGTGAACCCACCTTTAAACTAGCCTTGTAGTATTTTATAATATTGTTTTTTTAGTTTTTCTGGTATTTTCTTAGTGTATTTTCGATGATAGCCGAGATGGGTCTGATGTTAGTTAGGCGCTGTGTGTTTTTTTTTAATAATAACCAAGACGTAACACATTTTGCACATCATTAATTTTTACTGGGAGTTGGTTGGCAAGTATATCGCGTACACGGTGCAGAAGTTACACAAGCTTTACTCTGGGTCTTAATAAAATTGTGTAGATTGTGCGGTGTGTCGTGAAGTGTAACTTGGCTCTGGTTTTGCTGCAATATTCACCTTTTAGTGTACCTCAAGCCAGAGTAGTGTATCTACGTCCATTAAACGCTCCGTATGCATCGGGTTGTTTTCAATTCACGGGCCAATTAATAATCGCGACCTTATGCTAAATTTTTTCAATTTACGTTGTTAATATGTGCTTTAAAATATTCCTTAAGAAAAAATACTTAAAGTAAGAAGTGCTTGAATTTATTGCGGTGCAACTTAGTGTCGGGACGCAAAAAAAAAATTGTGTATAGTCGAAAAATCAAAATATAAATGATTTTTCCATATGTTTTCATTGCGTATCTATAGTAGCGCAAACAGAAGCGATCTACAGTGCTTAAGTGCCGCGATATTGCGCAACGTTTAAGTTCTATCAACAAATATACAAAAATATTAAAAGAAAAGTGTAAACAAATAGTTCTTCTCTTGAATACCTGACGACGTACCGCCACGATCGAGATTTCATTTGATGAACACTCCAGAAAATATGGTTTTCTACGAGTTCCGATCGAAGACAACAATCGTTCGTCTTTTCCTAGGTGAGTGCTTGCTTTGGCCATACACGGGCGTCAGGCTGTTTTAACGGCTAGAACAATGTCGACATAATTTTATTGTTTATCGCTGAAATCTTATCAATCACGGCCAATCTACTCGTTACGATCAACGAGTTACTTGTGAAAGGAACCTATCGTAAACTTTCTCTAAAAACACTTACGAACGAGTGCAACGACCAATTAAGTTCAATGATCGGATTTATGCCTATTGTTCCCTGATTCAGATCAGAGCTAGAAACGCTAGACCCCCGTGTCAATTGGCTTGAACACGGTCTAGCCACACTAGAGTACGGCCACAAAGTTCCGATTTCTTAAGGTAAGAAAAAATACGCTTATATTCAGGCCAAATGTTTCTTAAGAACTCGGTACAAAAGGCAGCAGCAAATCTTTTAAGCGAAATTTCGTTCATAGGTAGAACAGAACGTTAGTAGAATAATCGCTACGGATAATCTATACGCTGCGAGTACGTTTTCTTGTTCTTTAAGATCCCAAATAGCCGATTTGGCTATTCAAGATCTCGGGTCGCGTCTTATTGTACAAAGCTCCAGGCGTTTGGCTGACGGATCTTTTTTTGGAATGGCGTTCGAGCATTTTCGAATAAATCACCTTGTACATAGTCGGGTAAGTACTGAGCCGTCTACGATGAACATTCCATTCCCGATCCAGTTTAATAGTTTTGTACTTATTTTGTTATGTTTATCGGCATGAAGAAAGAAACGATCAAGATAACTTCTGAAGAAGTACAAACCCAATGAAATATGGATCAATGCGAAATTTGTGTTTGATTTGGAATTTTGGGCGAAATTTTTAATTCTGGGTACCTACGCCTTCAAGACTTTGTTATTTGTTTTTGTTTATATTTTCGGAAGGAATAATTCATTTATTTTATATATGTAGAATCCCTGCGTTGAAACGACGGGACACATATCTAATGCCGCGTTTCCACTCATCTGCATTGGACATGTGCGATGAACGCGAATGTGTGGGCGATAGTGGAAACAGCACATTCGTGCTCTACGCATATCCCTTTGAGTGCGTCAAAAACCGCCATCGAATATCCAATGCTAGTGTGTGAAGTGAATGTTAGTATCACAGGTGGGGGTAGCAAGTGTTCAGTTCAGTCCCAGCGGGAATACGAGTAATGTATTATGTACTGTATGTAATATTGTAGGTTTTGCAAGATTATTACAATATGTCTTTGTCGCATTCTGAAAATGTATAGAGAATCATTCCTTCAACATTCCAGAGGGAATTAAATATTAATTGAATGGTAATTGAATCGGAATGTTTATTGTTCAGAACACTTTTTTCTCGCAGGGTTAGTGATAGTGCAATAGTGGAAACACATATTCGTGCTCTATGCACATCCCTTGGATGTGCGTCCAAACACCGCGATCGACGCAAATGTAAGCTATTCTCGACTTGAGTTGGAAACGTAAAAAAAATCTGACATGGATATTAAAACCTAGAAATTATCAAAGTAATTCAATGAAGGCCGGTGATTGCTAAAATTGTTTACTGAGATTGTGAGGGAGCTAGCTTATCGAATTTTCCATGAAGCAGAAGCAACCACTGCAAAAAATAATGACACAGACCCATTCACAGAAATACCGTCAATATTTGTTGCTGGATATAATATCTGTTCGTTTCACTCCTGATCAGTTTCTCATTAGAAATTTTCTTTCTCCTTCGCAATCTCAGTAAAAATTGCTTGCAGTCATCATGCACGGCCTTAACTCATGAGATTTGCAAGATACGATTGAAGAGCTGTGAGAATATTCCTGAACACTCTTTACACCCTCTATGGAATTGAATGTGGAAAAGAAAATTCTGAGCAAGTTCTAGGCTTGATATGAATGCATAGAAATTGCTTAACTAATTCAATGGAATATCTAGATCTAATAGATATGAAAATCTTCGCGGCAATACCAGCAGTTCATCGATATTTTATTTACCTCATCTTCGTAGGATGTATAGAATCTGTAACTACTTTCCTAGTACATCTCTATATATAGGTATATATAAGTTTCAACTTTCTAGCCTAAGCTAAATGGAAAAAAAACACCCTGCAACCATTTTTAGATTTTTTGCACACCTAAGAATTTTTTGTTTTTTTGTTTAGCTGTATGTGCAAATTTAAACGCGGTTCTTTGCAAAATTTCGACTAAAGACTAATTGTTTTAGGTTATCAGAAATTCATTGCAAAAACCACCAAAACTACCCACCAATTCCCGATATTTCCATTGCACGAGTTCTCCAAAATCAACAGCAAAAGTATCTTTTCCGCCCAACGGATAATTGCAAGATAAATACTTCGCCGTTCCCCTGCTATCAGGACCGCGCAAAAATCGAAAAAAGGATGAAAACATGCTTGCAAGGATTTCACTACGTCTCTGGTTCTGATGAAAACCCAAATGGCGTTAAAACAGAGAAAGTTCTTGTTTTTCACCCGGGAATTTCATTGGATGCTTCAATTGGTTTTTATTGCAATCGAGGAACGGGTACTCCGGCACCATGTCGAGTCCTTTGATCGGTTTGAACGAAGTCACTGTCCCGTGATAAAATTTCGGATACATAGTCCCTGTGTACGGTAAAGGGTCGTCCCTGCTATTTTCACCTTGTGTTAAACCGACTAGGGGGTTGGAAGTATTATTGAAATTTTTGTTTAAAGGGTAGAAACTGATTTGTTTACTGTTGCCTTAGCTGCTTTCATGGCTGGTTCTATTGTTAAGTTCTTTTTTCACTGAGTCAGAAGAAGCCTTCTTGACTGGGTTCCTACTCGAATTTCGCGCGGTAGATGTGCTCCACCAACCAACCACCAACTACCCTAGGCAGAATTTCCCACGCACGATATGTTCCTTGCCGTATGCTTGCACCCCCATTTTAGTCTCTAAGAAAGTTCAGCTATAGCCAAGGATATAGAACAGGCTGTCGCTCGAAAAGCGGAATGCAACGCTCATAAATTTTCAATTTTCGCCATTTTCCCACGCCGAACGAATGTGTAATCGAATTTCATCGTCGTCGTTCGAAATTGTTCGAAATTGCGTACTCTTTTACGGTTTGTCTGTCTACTGGCAGGTGAAAGGATATTAATTTGTCTTGTACGAAAGGTGAAAAATGAATTACGGCTGATGCGTGCAACGGCAGAAAAGTGAAAAATCGAAAATTATTTTTGAAAATTGGTTCAGATGTTCGGTGAGAAAGAAACCAAGGAAAAAAGAATAGATTGGAAAATTGAAATCATATTCAGGTTCAATTTAGCAAACTTAAGATTGTTTTCCTTAGACTCCTCGCTTCTGTCTTTTGAGTGAAGTTAATGTTCATAAAAAACTCGTGGTATACGCGCATGGGCTGTTTGAAAGTTTTGATAGGGAGTACTTTAAAACAAGAAACAATAAAGTTCTTTTTATATTGGGTTTGAAGTTGGTAAAAAATCCTCCAATATTTAAAAAAATTAAAAAAGAAATGTTTGAATCACGCGGTCGTACACTGAAATTGAATTCTTCCTTCACAGTATGACATACATATATGACAAATCTGTACTACCAGCGAATTTATGGAGTATAGAATCTTTGCTTAAAGTGTCCGCCAAATAGTAGACGACTTGTATGAAGACTTTTAATGGCAGCTACCTCAAGGACTAAACGAATTTCGGATATGTCCTTACAAAAATGTGTATCTTCAGTCAAATACATTATTGGCAAAAAAAAATCCTAATTGTAACATATCCAGAGGAGTCGACTACAGAAAGCTGAATCATAGAGTAAGTGAATTTAGTTATTAAAATGGTATGTACATACATGGTATGTACATACAATTTTTGATAGGAATTATTGGGTAAAGAGCGGGCAGAAGAATTTGCTAAGCAAGGCTCTGCTCTCTTAAAGAATCCGTTTAAGTCGCAGTAGGGACTGTTAAGCGGTAAATATCCACCCACTTTCTCACAAACGCAAACTCCAGATGGAGAGAACTGACCAACTCCGTCATATCTAGGAAGATATGGCCATCCTACTGCCGGAGAAGAACAGATAAACTCCTGAGCAGGAGCCGTGTGAACGTCTCCAAAGTAACGCAGTCAGTACTGGTTACTGGCCAATCGGGGACCACGCAGCCAGACTTGGTATTCCCTTTAAGGTCAATTGCAGCTCAATAGCTATGTGGTGGCAAATAAAAGGGAGACTGTTATCAACCTTCTTTGCGAGTGTTCAGTCCTAGCTAGAGCCAGACTTCGCGTACTAGGCAAACCTTTCTTTAATAACCTTGACGAGATCTCGAAAAGCAAGATTGTAGAACTGATCACCTTCCTGAACAGCTCTGAATGGATATAACAATCTATTTGAGTCCCAGGTCTCTGTTAAACCATGTATCCACTTCATTAACACTCAACGACCAAGTTAAGCGATTTTTGGTATCAAAACGGCCTGTGTGAATTGGGCCCAGTTTTCGGTAGACGCACCGCCACGTAAACCAACCAACCGGATAGTATTTATTATGCTAGAAATTTAAATTGTTAATTTTCACGAATTTCGCCATATTTCTTGGTCTGGTGGCGATATTTGATGAAATAGATTTTCATTTCCACAGGTACTTATAAAATCGTGTGAACGTTAATTCCAGTTTTTTTTGAATATTGATCGCTTAAAGTGGTGTAAGGGATCCTTAATCTTTTCACGAATTCCGACATATCTATAATGTCTTACGAGATATTGAAATTGCCGGGGAGCTATGATACAAAATGCTAAAAATTAATTTCTAGTTTTTTCACTAACAAATTCTGATACACGCGGACATAAACCAAATCCGAAAAATAATAAGATTTCGCCAAGATCTCGTAAATCAAATGTACAGACATTTGATTTTCGAAATCTAGGACAAATCTTATTAATGTTTAACAGATCGGCCGAAACAAATTGGTTTTAACGTTTCTACTAACATTGCTTACAGATCTAGTTTATGGAGTAATTCCCAGTACAGCCGGTGACTAAGCAATTTCCCTTTTAGCAAGCTGTTATTTACGTCATTCAAAATGCCGATGATTTGTAAGATCTAAATCTAGAAAATTTACTCATTTCATTTTGTTTGTTGAACTTTAAATCGAAATAGTGCATAACGTTGACGATATTCACGTGGTGCTGATGCAAATCATAAATTTCGACATTGTGCGCGTCAACTCATAAACTTAAACTCGAATTCACTTCATGCGAAAACCATTGCCAATTAAATTGTCCATTTTTGAAACAAACTGTTCATCAGAGAGGCCCTTCTTTTAGGACGTTAAAGTAGAAATTAATTGCTGTGTTTTTGATCCTTATTTTAATTAGCTAGTTTGCAGGATTTTTGAAAATCCAAACCGAGTAGTCTATTTATTTATAAAGAGAAATCTTACGAAACAAACAGGCAATTGAAGCGATCAGTTTAAAATGCTAAGCAGCTTCAGTGGTCACAGTTGCATCAACTCAAGCAATTTTACTTAAAATTTATGATTGCGCAAAAGTGCAATAACATCCGCTAATTATAAACGCTGTGGCTGCAGCAACTTTACAACACGTCTTTGTCGTCGGGGCGCCCAATCGAAACCACAATGCGTTGGTCAGTCTCGTACGTACTACATATATTTTCCCATCCGGCATTCAATCAAAACACCGCTAAAATCCGATTGTCACTTCTATTTTGGCGCGATGCAAAAACAACTTTTTCCACCGACCACTTTCGATCGTCTAAAATTATCGGCGTGCTTAAATCGACTTGCCAAAAAATTCCGTATTCGAATTTTATCGAAATTTATTTCGGCCGAATTTTGCGATTCAACTCGACTATTGTTGATGTTGTATGATTGCTCTTAAGGAGTCTGCACTTCTGTACTTAATCGCGCAATTGTTACACGTAACGTAAACAAACCATTTACGACAGCTACGGCTTGTTTGCGGGGGCCCCTTGAGAGAGTACTCGACTTTACACAATGACCGGCGGCCTGTCGAAAAAGAAAAACATCGCAAATTTAACAACTGCTACAAATGAGTTAAAAGTGGGCCTGACGTTCGCCAAGCCCCTTTCTTGGTGCAGAGCAATTTTCTGGCCAGGATTTTCCGTACACATTCATTAGAAACTTTTCATATTGCTCTAACATTGCAGAGTCCAAGCAATTTTCGTTAATTGTTTTCGATTTTTTTAGAAGATGTTTCAGATAAAGCCTAACTTTCCCAACTGAAAAGTTCAGATTAATAACAGCAACAAGATTTTTATGGCTTATATTTCTTTATTGTGCTCTCTTATTATCTTCGGGAAAAATTGTTTTCTAATAATAAAAATATTTTCAATGAATTATAGTCTCACGTCATGCACGGTAAATTTTATTTTATTATTTTAATAAGAAAGTATTTCTATACGCGTTTGATTTGTTTGATAAAGTGAGTTTATTGTAATTATTTTATTTATTCGCTTTAAGGGGGTCAACCCGTGCGGCTGTTTCAAAAAACCGATTTTAAATAAGTAATAAATAAATAAATTACATCAAAATATAGTGTAGAATATGTGGAGAAGTGATATTCACTAAACTCATGTGGTGCTCCGAATATAATGATAAGGTTTGGCGCGTTTTTCTCAAAACGGTAGTTTTGAAATTGGTAGACACGATATCTCTAAATCCATTGAACGGATTTCTTTGAAATTTGGTAAACTTATTCAGTACTCATGTAGATAGTCTATTTTGAACATAAAACTAATACATTAAATACTTTCAACATGATAAAAACTGAAAGAAATCAATGATTTTGAATCACCCACACTTTTAAGGCTATCTTAAAGAAAAGGCTGCGTTCAATTTACAACAGGCACATACCACAAACACAATTATAAAATAAAACAATTTTTTTAGCCATTTGGAAAAAAAATTGCTAAATATAAAATTATTAACTGGGGCAGTGAAGCGCTAATGAAGTGGTGGAGATCTATAAATTTGTTCGATATAATCTTGAAATCTATACAGTTGGTCTAACAGGAGAAATTAAATTTCACGCTCGTTACGCTCACGTTGTTCCATCGCTCCCGTCTCTCCGTTGATCCCGTTTCTCCAGTTGATATATTGGTCCTGTTTCTCCCGTTGCTCCCGTTTCTCCCGTTGCTACTCTATCCACAAACCTTCATCTACTATCCCCCATCCTTCATCCTCCATCTTCAATTCTCTATCCTATACTCACCATCCACCATCCTCTATCCTCCATCCCCCATCTAACATCCCCCATCTAACATCCCCCATTTTCTATCCTCCAACTACCATCCTCTATCCAGCACCCTCCTATCCACCATCCGCCATCTTCCATCCTCGATCCTTTATCCAACATCCTTCATCCTCCATATTCCATCCTCCCTCTATCCACCATCCACCATCCACCATCCTCTATCCACCATCTTCCATCTTCCGTCCTCTTTCCACCATCAACCATCTCCATCCTCCATCCACTATCCTCCATCCACCATCTTCCATCTTCTATCCTCCATCTTCTATCCACCGCTTGAAGTTTCTGGGCATTCTTCGAGAATGTGCTTTGTGGTAAGTATATTTTGACAGTGGGGCCATGATAGCAGATCTCTTTTCAAATTTAGGTGCCCTTTGGTCAGCCAAGTGTTACCTAGTCTTAATCTCACTAGTATTGTGGCTAATCTCCAAGTCATGGTGCAGTAGCAGACTGGATGTAAAGCTTGTGACCAGTGAGACTTTATAAAAGTTGTGCTGGGCCCATGATTGCAGCATTGGCTTCCTGGATAATTGCTCGTATCTTCATTTGGAAGGAGTCTTGATAATATCCTTCTGTTTCGTCTCCAATGGTATTGCCCAGTATACCGACATGTCCTGAAATCCAACAGTTCACTAAATTATTTCCATTATCGCCTACCACTGATCTCGATTAATGCCTTTTTTCAGAACTCTTCTCCCCCTGGCTTCATCGTTGTGACCAAAATTCCAAATTTTAACTTTTCTATCGAATTTTCCATCGAATCTTGTTGCTGTCTCACTATCGCTAATTATTTTAATGTACACCGAGAGTAAAATCATGTTATAATAAAAAAACACCACCGCCGCACGTAATTAAGGTCGCATTAAAAAAAATTTATTGTTCTAAACATGAAAATTTTCGGAAAAAACCAATTACAACAACTTAGAACCAAGCGAACGTATTTGCTTATAAAATTTATTTTTACGATGGTATTTCTGACGTCGATTAAACCACATCATGTGAGAAAAGATTGAATGACATTTACCCCTCGCCCAGCCCTCCTCCTCCCCCCAAATCCTTTTTCCATAACCCTCATCGAAATCATCATCAACGTACGCGTCGATTGTTCTTTGAAACTTTTTGCATAGAATTTTATTGCAATAATTGATGAGACCCGGCACAAAACTATAAAACCACAAGCTTGTGGTTGGATGCTGTAAAATTCGATGGATAAAGAAAAACTGTTTTTCCATAGAAGAAAATTAAACTTTAATGCGGTTTGTTGACTTGTGCGCTGCGGTTTTTCGTTGGGAAATTATTATAAAGTACTTGGCAGTTTTTGTTGATGGAATAGGGGTTTTTAAATTAGTCTGTCGGGACTTTTTTTAGGATTAAATGTTTTATAAAATCGATTAAAGAGTTTTCCACTATGTCACCGAATAAAAACGAATAAGTTTTTCAAGACTTTGGCTTTTTATCATTATCATATCATTTCTGTGGTCATTTGGTCGATGAGAATATTGTTGTTAATTAATACATTAAACCTGTAGACTTTAAAAGGAAGGAATAATAGGAATTGTTAAATCGTCGGCTTATGGGGTATGGAAAAATAGCTTTCTACGTCCATCGAAATAATCCAACATTTCCTATCAAAGAATACTAAATGGCAATAAAATTCATGACTTTCAAATAAGAAAGAAATCTGGGGTGAAGTCTTCTTGATTGCAAAATTTCGTTATTTTCAACACAAAATTTTGTCGAAGAAATAAATATCGAATCTAAGGGTTTAGTGAATCTTTGGAGAGATTTGGCAAATATCGGAGGAACCGTGTATACAGCAATTAAGTTCAAATTTCTATATTTGCTGCTTTAAGTGGATCCTTTAAACTTTTTTAGGGATTGAAATGTGAGAGGTACCTATGTTTCCTACAAACCGATTATGGAGAACTAAGTATGAGTTTGTATGTCGTTTGAGTGAAGTATGTAAAATACAACATCTTTAAGGTAGGGTCTAAGGGTTTAAGGTAGAAAAGGGTTGTTGAGAGCTGCCTGAATATTTTTTCACGAATTTTGAAATATCCTTTAGGACTGATGAGAAATCAAATTGTGTTTTACTTCTTATTTAATTTAAGATATTAGATTCTTAATTCATTTCTCGATTGTTTTCAATTTTTGCGCGTAGCTCTCAACCCCTTGAGATATTAAGTGAAAATTTTTATGGTAGGTAGAATGGGTTAACCAGTACGAGTGGTATATTTTGGAGGGGTGTGAGTGTGAGGGTGGAGGAAAGGAGAGCGTTTTAGAAGAACAATTTTTGTTTCTGATGTGAGGAACCGTCAAAAAGCTGATAGTTAGAACTTTTATAGTACTATAATATTCGTTGACACATTGCAAAATTGTTGATTGGGGTTAAAGGATGTTCGCCGGGAGAGGGCTGGGATTGAAACATTCTAAAATCCATATCTCCTGAATGATTGAAGTCACTCGGCTGAAACTTAGAAGTTATCTTAACAGATACTAGTATAGGGGTAGGGCATGAAAATTCCAATATCTTTCGACCCAATTGTCTCAGGTAGATGAAATTTAGTTTCTGTGGATATAATTACTATCTAGTTGAGTCTACTGATCAAATTGAAAAAAACAATGAATTTTCAAGAAATTAAATTTTTATATCTCATATAATTATGATCTTGGAAATACACCTCTAGCGGAGTAAAAGGTTTTGAGGGTACTGGTGGGAGCGGATGGAAATAAAAAAATTCTGATTTTAATTTCTCGAAAGCCGCAAAGAATAGAAAGCTAAAAGTAAAACTGTATAGAGACATCCCATAAAAATAAATTTTTGATAGCGGTAGCAAGGTGAGTACGGGTTGGGGTGGTTTTTCATATCTCAGAAGTGGATTATGCTAGAAAGTTGAAATGTAGTACCTATGTATATATATGTAGATATGCTAGTAGAGTAATTAAAACTAAATAAAATCGGCCAACCGTCTGGGCGTAACTTTATTATTTTATAGGTAGAAGTCCGAAAAGTTATAATGCTGAGATGCGGTATAGGGCGACTGACAACCTAAGGAGTAATTAGGAGGCTATTTGGAACGTTATTTTCTAGGATGTCAGTCTCATAGTAACATACACCGCATCTCAGCATTAAACACGTTTCGGTGTAGGGGAGACCGGAGACAAAGAACCAACTAGTTCGCAGTCAGTCCCGCTCCTAGTTCGGTTCTATTCATAAAATATACTTGTAGACTGACGACCTTTTCTTTTGCTCATCACATTCTACCATACAATCTTTTTTTATACTCATCACATTTAACCACAGCCATTCCAAACTTCTGCCTTTCTCATCACAGAACTCCCGCGACCTAGTGAACTAAAAGAACGAACTAGTTCGTGTAGATGGGGAATCGGAAATGATCGCTCACTATGATGAACTAAAATGTGAAAGACTAATCCAGAATGGTATTTGGGGCCTTTCGCTGCAATTTTGTAACGACATGAGACCTAATTTTCTACCTTTGAGAAATCGTCTTCGACTTTGGCGTCTTAAATAAATTCCAATAACATTTACTCAAAATGAATGAAAATTCATATTTATGCCATTGAAACAAGTAGCTGGAAAATTCGATCACTGAAATCGATATTGGGCGGTGTTCATAATAACTAACCTGTCCATTTCGAGAACTTTTCATTGTCCCTTGTAATTACTTCTTTCAAATTTAATCTCTCTTTAAGAAATCCATCGTATTTCGAACTAAAAAAAGGTTTTCTTCAAATTGTTAACTGGATCATTCAATGAACTATACTAAGAACATTCGGTCGGTACAATCCTTTCGCAGAATTGCAAAACTTTGTACTTAGAACGAAAAGTTCTCCAATTACGATAATGCGATAAAGTCTGGAAAAGGGCTCTCGTCCACTACACCGGCAAAGTAAACCTATACAAAATTCTAATAGAGTTAATGCAGGACTCGAATCTTTACGATCGGACAGCCACTCAAGTAGCTACTCACGAACGTTGATCAATTTAAAGGATTAGGGCAAATGGACAGGTAAGCTTGGAACAAGTACTAAATCTCCTTCGGAAGTGCATCGCTACAGAATATTTAGAACATGGGAGAGCTTACTTCGATTTACAGCCTGAATATAGCTACAGCTCCATATCTTACAGTAGTATTGACGTCACTGGATTCGAAACGGAATCCTCGAATATTATTGAACTCGAGATTTATTAAACTAAAGTGGAACTTAGCCTCTATATAACCAACCCACTCGAACAATCCCTATATCGTTCTATTGTGAACACACGCCTATAGCCTTCGAGGCCAATTTATCATTTATGGCAATATACATATAAATATTGTGAAACTTAATACGCGGAAAACTCTCGAAAATTACATTTTCTTATAGATTTTTCCTTAATATAGTAACGTAACACCATCAATTTCCTAAGGTACCTACGCGAACATTATGTGAAACATTAAAACTAAATCAACTAAATCTGGGCGAGTGAAGCTTATAAACGTCCCCTAAAGGGTTTGTAGACTTTCGTTATCGGATATTCGGCTGTGATGTATGGCTTAAATCTCATCCTTACATCGCTGAACATCGTTAAGATGCTACCAGCTTCTTAGATCATTTTCGGGGGATACACGTTATACGTTTGTCTGAAGATGAAGTCCTAATTGCCGATTTTTCTCCGTTACCTGAGAGCCTACGATGATGGAAACTGTTTTGTTGTTAATTATACAAATATCCGAGATGTTGGGCGAAGTATCTTAATTAGGATCGTTCAAATAACAATTCACTAGGCTTATGGCAGTCGAGAAGAAAGAACTTACCGGAGAAATAATGTCTTCATATTGCACAGGTGCTAAATATATCATGAATTATTTCACCATTAATTTTAGTTAATTTGAATTTAAAGGATTTCTTGAATTACATCTGTAACGACTCGAGATACGAGGATGTTGCCAGAATATAGTTATATCGATGTTAAGTCTTAGGCATGCTAAACAGGTCAATTCACACACATAATAAGCTGCAGATTTCAAACTAATGTCGGCTACAAGGACATGTTTCGGGATATCGATCAAAGCAAATGATGTATTGGTTTCGTTAGCTATTCGAAAAATTACTATGTCGGGAATGTTGGTTCCTGGATGGAGGAAGGTTTAGTTATTTGCATAATTGAAATTTGTATTTGCGTAAGCCGGGAAAATATTATAGATTAAATATTTGTGGGGTGCGGTGTTGGGTGGTGTAGAGTTCGAGTAAATTAATTAAAATTTTTAATTAAATTAGAAATTAGTTTTCGACATTGTATGTTTTTTGATTGTCCTTGGGCGTTCCATTCGGTATCTATTTACGGGGTTGGGCAATAGACTAAAACAACTACAACAGGTTCGATGATTTCACGAAAATAAGCGTTTTGATGAAAATTTATAGATTTCAAAATAATTATTTAAAAATTATTCCAATTGGAAGAAATTTGCAGTGTTGTTTTAGAAAGTTGTGAGCTTCTTGTGCTTTTGTTGGCCATACTAGAGTAATTAAAGCTAAAAAAAAAATCGACCAACAAACTGGACGCAACTGTATTATTGGAATGTTTTAATGCTGAGATGCGGTGTAGTAGAGCGACTGACAACCTAAGGAGTAGTTCGTAGGCTATTTGGAACGGTATTTTCTAGGTTTGACAGTCGCATAGTAGCCTACACTGCATCTTTGCATTAAACACGTTTCGGACTTCTACCGATAAAATAATGAAGTTGCGCCCAGACTGCAAGCCGATTCAAACTCGAAAACTGTTTCTTGCAACAACCCTTTTATTGCATACTAGCCGCATACCGCGGTATCGATCGCTACGCTTACGATGTTCCATCGCCCTGTCACTTCCGTTTCTCCCGTTGAGCGAAAGAGCTACTCACGCTAATGTTAATCTTATGAAAAGTAAAACTGTTTATAACAAATATACGAACCAAATTTCGGGAATATAACTATGTTCTCGACCTGTCCGGTAGTCTTGAGAATATACATACAAATTTTTGGAGGGAACCGTTCACAGGTGTAGATTTCCATTCGACCCAAGAAGAAGATTGTAATGCAAAAGAGATTGGTGACATAAAAAGAAAACTCTTTTAAGTACATATATCTTATATCAGTATCACTCCTCACCATTCCAATTTTGCAAAAGCCTAATTGTTTATTTTCGGAAATGATAAATGAACATTAAACTAAAAAAAAAATTCGCTATTTTACTTCCATTACATCAGTAGAGAATTGACCCTGCTCGAAGCACAATTTTTTTTTATTTGTTCTACTTTTACAATTACATTGTTGTAATTTGCACGCAAACGAGTAGTCGCTCATGTCACAAGTAACAAATTGTTGGCTTTTCCAATGGCCTCTATCTTTTCCGCCCGCATTGTTCACTATCGCATTTATACTGCAAACTGCACTACAGCTATCTAGGGCTAGTTTTTGTGTCATGTTTGCGAGCACTGCACAACGGATTATTGACAGGTTGATGAATTACCGAAAATTGTTTAAAGTCAGAAGTTCCGTGTTTTTGGAACTATAGGCAATCTGACTGAAAAACGGAACACGGAAATATATGTCCAACGACCGACTCTATGATTAATTGTAGCGTCATGCATGCAGTTGTCGGTTTTTTTGCCGACTTTTTTGTTTGTATTTTTGTTGCATGTTGCATGAATCGAAATATAAATAAATTCGTAAAAAAAATGCAATAGTTGGTTCGATGCCAAATTTTTATTCACGATTTGACCGTCATTTCAACACAATCTCGATTCTAGACTTATTTTTTGTTATGCCAAATGACTATGACATTAAATAATCGCTGTACGAATTGGTAACTTTAGCTACCCTCAAAAATCAAACTAATCGGGCGATACTCTATAATCGGACCACCATCTAATTAATCTGCACGGTATTAAGCTTTCTTCGAGTTTTTCAAACATTTGCCTCATCCACAGTTTCTCGGTTTTATTCAATGTGCAAATTTTTTCAACCTTTGATCAATCTTCATCTTTGTATTGTGCTCGGTCCTATTAAAAGGGAATTACTTTATAATTGGGCCAGCGGTATTTGACTTACTTTCTAATTAAACCAATTTTCCGGTTCCGGCGTGGTCCCATTAAACAGATTTTACTGAGTTTTCAAATTCACTCAATGTGGGTGGCATAACTCAAGTCTTATGAACTATGTCAGCAGCATTCCAAAGATTTAGTCGTTTCCGCTGAATATTCTAACTACAACTGAAATTTGCAACAAAAAAAAGCTCGCTGCTTTTCCATTCATACCTTAAGAAAAATGACCTCTGAAATTGCACCTTTTCATAAAAACAGTCATTGAAAATGTCACGGTTGCGGATTTATAGCTCCCAACGCTGTCATGCATTTCACAAGACGGTTCAAAGACCGTTGCAAATCTTTTGTGGTGCCCACGTTTCTTGTATTGTTCAAGCATTTTATGTTTCGTTGGCCGACATTCTAGTAGCGCACTATTTCATTCCGATTTTCTTTTGATGTTCGCAAACTATAGCTGAGGAAAGCTTTTCTCGCTGGTGAATAGAAGGAAATTCTGTCACATGTACTTAATGGCACACGGGACTGTAGTGCCAGGGCCCAATGGGTACTATACCTCTTATCGTACAGTATGTACATTCATATATCTGTTTTCATTTGCACATATTGTTGCGACATATGAAACCGCTGTGTAAGTACTGAACAACAAAACCGATCATAGTATGAATAATTCACAGTTCGTTTTTCAACTCGGGCTGATTGCAATTGCATTTCTTGATGAAAGGTGTAAAAAGCCACCATAAATAACAGAATTGTATAGTCGCCAAAATAAAAGATATATCGAAATAAAAATGCTATTTACGATACCGATGAGACCAATTCGGTAAGTAATTTTTTGTTATTACGGCGGAATACATGCGATTGTATTTTCTGCGCAGTTCCTTTTCACTATTTACGGGTTGTGATAAAATAATAAATATCATAAATTTTCATCCGGATAAGCGCAGTATGGAAAAATTACCAACTCCTTTTGGTATCATCAACATTTCATATTCCGATACGAGAAGACCCTAAGTAATCGGTAATTGGAATCGTTGTTTTCACCGATATTTTTAAGTTAATAACAGCTAGTTCTGCGGTGAAGGTCCGATGATTGCATCGCAAGTCATATGGAGAAAAATTAACTGAATAATATTTACATACATTTTTAAATTTTCATCGGAGACTCTCTATCAACCACCGTCAAAAAGAAAAGATAGTTATCTTTTCATATCCATATAACTAAAAAATCTTAATAACCGGTGCCGACGTCGGTCAGACCACTAATTCACTAATTCTTCAAGTACCTACCTACATAAATTTTCAAAAGAATCGGCGATGGTAAGGTTACACTTTTGGCGATTCTTGATGGAATGACCCTTTTTCTGCAAAGTAAATTGAGAAGCACTGATGTTCTTCGATTTTCTTTTTATCCCGATTCCATTGAGAACCCAAGTTGATTTGTTGATATGTTTTTAAAAACAGTATAATACTTAAAATATAAAAAATAAAGAAAATAAAAATGTACTTTTTGATTTATTCAAAAATAAAGGACAAAATCGTTATCCTTGGAAAAAATTTTAAGGATAAATTTTAATGATATTTTTCTTATTTTTCGACAATATTCCCCTTTAAAATAAGTCCTATTTTATTATTCTATGCTAAAAACTAACAGAGATATAAATTTTCAAGGAGGACTTGGACACCATTTTTGCGAAAACCTTAACATACTATAACTAACAAAAAAATTAGATAGAAAAAAAATTGAATTTCTTATTTTTTTTTCACTGATTCTTCAAGCACATATATTTTTAAAAGAATCGGCGATATTAAGGTCATCAAATTGGCCTTTTTTCCACATTAGTTTCTTTCCGTCAAAATAGACTCTGTACTATTTTAATGGAAAATATTTTTCAAAAATTTTCTTTAAAATTTCATACTTAATACTTATTTGTAAACATAACATAGAGTAGAGTTGGGTCGTTCATGGGTGAACTGTTCCAAAAGAGCAGTTCATTGAAATGAATGAGTGAACCAACTCACTCCTTTTGGTGAACTGTAGTTCTTTTCGCCACGGGATACAGCTTGAAAAAGAATAGGTTCCTTTTCTGGGGAAGTAAGGCCCTTTTTGTTTTGTTTAGGTCCTCACATTAACGCTGAACTTGAAAGTGAACTAGTTGTGGGCTGGGGTAGTGATGACCTTTTTTTTAGGTCATCACATTCACTCTAAACTTCAGAACTACTTGCTCTTCGCCGGGAAGTGAGGAAATTTTTTTTTGGGCATCACATTCACACTTTGAGTAAGTGAACTAACTCCTTTTGATGAACTGTACTTCCTCTCGCCACGTGACGCCACGAGCTTCAAAATGAAATGAAACTACTTCCTTTTCGCCGGGGAAGTGAGAAATTTTTTTTTTAGGTCATCACATTCACTCTGAGCTTCAAAAGACACTGGAACAAGTGCACTGAACTAGTTCCTTCAAGTGAGTGAGTCGGAGTTAACTCACTCACTAAAAAGAACTGCTTTGCCCATCTCTAGCATACAGTATAAAATACTACCTTAAGTACCACAAAGATGAGGCAATTTAATGGGTAGTGCTATCGGCTTTTCAGTTTTTATTTTGCTAGCCTCTACAACTATATTCATGGCAGTTTAATCCATGAACTTACTACTTTAATGCCACCACGGTTTCAATTAAAACGCAAGTCGCGTATTACATATTATATTCTGTACGTGCACTGCAATTTTCTTAGTTCCAAGCATTAAATTGCATGTTTTTCTAACTGACACCAATTTTCTCACTTAAAACTAAAGTTATTAAATTCTATTTTCTTCTTTTTTTTCAGGTAAGTGCTATTTCTTCTTTTCCAACGACAAACTTCGTAAGTAGTGTGCACAATATATTTTTTTTTATTTTCATTTTGCGTTAGGTAACTTACTAAAAACTTTAGGCACATACTCGTATGACATTATTCATCTTCATTTCATGGTAACTATGTCACAGGTGATATTTTAACGATTTTCACGTTTTATTTTTATTATGTGGTTTTTTTTTTGTTTTGCTATATCAGGCAACAAGTGAGTGTTGGCGCCATAGTTTATCTTTTTAGTATACGTAGAAATAAAAATATAAATAAAACTGATAGGTACATATATTCGTCCCACATGACATTACCTTGCATAATTCAGCGAAAAAAAAATGCATGAGGTGTATTTAAATAAAGTACGTATGAGGGCGGGCGACGAGAACGTTTTGATGTTCGCTATTTCACTGCCATTGTGCTAATTAAAAAAAAAAAAAAATTTATTACACATTTTATCGCGTTAATAATCAAGTTAAGGGGAGTCGTATAGGTGCGTCCAATATTACATCTTAGTTAAGTAAAAAATAATAATAATAAAAAAATGTTTGGCTCATGGAACAGAACATTGAAGTGAATGGAATTATTATGAGTTGCTTTTATGTGCGAAGCTTAAAATTAAAATTATTATTATATATATTATATTTTGCTTACTACGCAAACATGCATTGTGTCGTAGTTATGATTGCATTTTATTGAATAACGACGGAAATAATTGAAATTTATCGCTTCGAAAATAATTTTATGTGGAACGTACTAAAATTTATGTAGTGCTATCAATTTAGAACGTAATTGTCGCTATCGATATTATGCAAAATTTATCTGTCCGGAAATAATTTAATCTTGAAAAGCAATAGCATTTTCGAGTATCTAAATAATGCAATCCTTGCTTTGATTCGTTGCGCTATTGATTGTTTGAGTGTAGTCAATAAGGTCTAATATTCATATTATGTCGATAAGGAACTGATATGTCAACAAGCCATTGGCATAAATCAGGTACCACTAATTGGATCATGGTCTATTGGCCAATAGACAGAAGGAATACCCGAGTTTTATCGTACAAAGGATGTTTGATGTTTGATCCTTTCTTCCGTAGTTAACCGGATCTACTAAGGTCCTTGTAGTGAGAGGATGAATGCAATTTGAATTGTTATTCCTTTGTCGTATGGTTGCCATATCTCCACAGTATTAATTTGTAATCCGTTTTGAACTTTTGAGTACCTATATTCTACTAGTCGTACATGGCATCGCTTTTGTAACTTGTATAATTTGAATAGAAAGGAATAGCTTCCCTTTCTGTACAAATATCAGTAGCATTGAAAAGGGTTTGCATTTTATGTTGAAGTTTCAAGACATATTCGAAAGGCATAAGACGAAAAAGTAGTTCATTTGACGAAACTAGTTCAGAACAACATTATTCAGCTAAATTTAATTTAAGCTCATTTTACTGGCTTAACTCCACAAGAGCTGCAATTATAGACGTCCCTCTGGAAGCTTTAACCAGTGAGATAAACAAGTTTGGAAATGTATTACTGACTTTAGAATATTCTAACTACCACCTCACAGGGATGTTGGAATCCCGCATTTTTTTGGTCACAATGCGAAAGTAATCGATTTCGTAAACAAAAATATTTTAAAATTTAATAACATTTTTAAATCTTAATTTGAACAAAAACGAATTTAATTTCAGTTAAAACTGATAAATTTTCCAAATTTATTAAAAAATTGAAATAATTAATTTAATTTAATTAAAAAATTTAATAAATTTAATAGCAATTTTTTTCGATACTCATATACATATTTACTTCAGATTCCATATTACCTAGACAGATGGGTATTAAACCCAAACAATTTTTTTTAATTAGTTAATCTTCTTATCACAAACGCTCATTGCAACGAAATACAATTCCTTTCTCATCTAACACCGTTTGCTGCAATATAGCTTTAAGAAAGCGATACATTTTCGATTGGAAAGTCTCGCCTCATTCAAAACGAATGCGGCGTAACCCTTAAAGTCATCCAGAAAACGACTGCAACACTACAGCTAAGAAATGATACGAAAACAATTCATTTTCGAATCGTAATAGTGGATTATAACGTGTAACGTATATTCACACCTGAAACTGACTAATTCATTTCAATAAATTATGTGTTGTGTGGAGCAGCCATGATTTTAAGAGCTAGTGTATTATCATTGGACAATTTTGTCATATAGAAAAATTTATAGTTTTTATTATATTAACTTTATTGTCGTCAAATAACGTTAAAAATATAAAAGTGAATAAATTCTGAATTTATTATTACAGCTATCAATTTACTTTATAATGGAAAGTACCGGGTGGGCTAAAATTTACTACGAAAGGATCCACAAAAATCGCAACTTTTTCCATCAAAAGCAGGAAAAGTGTTAGTGAAACTCAATAAATTCCTAGTGATTGACTTCGTTTCATATTTAATGCGCACTAAATGAACTTTTCACGAGTCACCACTGTTTCGAAAAATTGGTGTCGTTAGTGAAAAATGTGTGTAAATGAAATCGGGACAAATTTTTAAGAATTGCGGCTCCATTTGCACGTTAAATGCAATTTTGATGATTTTTTACTGTTTTCTTACCAATATTTCACGTTAATGGCAACAAAAAAACAAAATAAAATTACACCACTTTATTAGCTGATATGTAAACTAGGTCATCCATAGAGAAAAAATTCAAAACTGTATTTGGAAAAAATTCTATTAGAACAACAACTATTGAACATTTTTTAAAATCCGTAAATTCGTTTTTTTTAACGCTTATTACCTATTTCTTGAATAATTAATATAGATATAGATAAAATTTTAAACAAATTTCCATTTTTGTCAATAATATATGAAGTCAAACTAAAGCAATTTTTCACGATTTTCATGGCAAGAATTACATAAGAGGACCACATTTCATTGAAAAGTATCTTAGATAGTTTAATTAATTGGTATTTCTAGAAGATAAATCAATAAAAAAATTATTTTATTATTATTTTAATAGTTAGATATGTGTTTCAAAAATTTGAAAACTATTTTTTTCTCCAAAATCAAAATTAGTTCGCTGATAGACAGCGAGCGATGCAGACTCCAAATTACATGAACGAAAAACAATTTCAATCGATTAAAATCCTCTCAAGAAAGAAAAATCAAGCAGGGATAAAAAAATTGTTGTACCGGACTCATGGGGCCTTAAGGACAAAACCAAGTTTGAGTTTAAGATAAATTAAATTGTAAAAAAAAGAATTTTTAAAGTTTGAAGTATTTTTTATATTTGTTTGACTCACTTCACACATTACCGAGCAGTTGGGGCGACCACTTATTTGAATAACTTTTGTATGGAAGGAGTGAATGAGGATATGTTTCCAATCAACAAACTATACCTAACTTTCACTCAATCTTGTTGTAAAATATCATCTAGAACCTCATCGAATTTCAAAGTACATACGAGCATTAGTTCGTCAACCTCGGAATTGGTACCAGAAAGTATTTTTCAAAAGTTTCACTACTTGCTGCCCTTAATTCCATTGATAAGGAATTTATTCTCTATTTATTTTTATTCAGCACCCGCAAATAGAAATCTCTGATAAAATGTCTCCAATTTGAGACCAATAGAAAGGGGTAAATAATGCGTAGCAGAAGGAAGGATGAAATTGAAACCTGAATATCCTGGCTGAAATCGGGTTTTAACCTCTTTTTGCGCTCCTCGTGTTTTGAAATTTCTTATCCTTAATAAGTTCTTGTTCCTCGTACATGGCTTTCTGGGTAAGTCAATGGGTTTTTTGCCTTTCACTTGATAACCTTCCCGATAATTTCCAGGTTAATGTGTTCGACGTGTCCACTTCAGTGAAGTATTTTTTTTTTTCTAAGTTTGATAAGGGACAAGCTATATTCAATGTCATTCAGCTTATTTATTTTTAGCTCTTTTATTGAGTTTTAATAAAGAACCATCCCCACCCGGACGTTGGGAGTCACACTTTAATGTAGTTATAGACAGTCCTTGTGCATGTTGGGGGTGATCAAGCTGTAGCCATTAAAGGTGTCTTCTAGGAGGATTGTATCGGAGGTGGTGATGAAAGTTGTGCTGTGGTTTAAGAGATTACTTTTATCCATTTCTATTTCCACATCATGCAATTAAATGAGTGTATCACACTGCTTATAGAATCCGTAAGCCATTGTTATAAAATGTCGTGGTTAACTGTCGCAAATATAATTGAAGTTGTGGAGTTTACGAAAAACTTTACCAGAAGTTAAAGCTGTTCTCACTCCACAAAGTTTGACATACTCCACTCCACGAAGTTTGACATACTCGCAGTATCCACAAAAGGCATTAAAAAAATCCAAGTTACTTCCAGATTGTATCGAATCCTTTGATACACTCTTTGTTCTACCCTCGTGTATTTAAGAAATGTGAAAGTCGCAGGAATCACAGGAGTTCTATCAACAAAAGGAAATCACAATGGCAAACAGAACTTAAAGATAAACTTTAAAGAATTTGACAAAGGATAGAAGCGCAGGGAAGATGATATTACGATAGACGAGAAATAGGTAGCTTAGCTACTATATGAGCACATATAGATAAAAGTTGGCATGTGCCATTCTTCATTCTTTGATATGTGCTCGAGTACCTGGAGAAAACTTTGTTTGTTCTCTACTTAACACTTTCCAGACAAACATTTGGATTAGGTCTTTCTGTTTTCTTGATTTATTTTTCGGAAAGCTTATCTATTTTGAAAGAAAGCAAGAAATATAAAAGATGATTGTTACCAATTGTTATGTTAGGAATTTTTGTGCCAAATGTGTAATCCGATCCGTTTTCGTTTAAATTTTTTCCACGTTTCTGTACTAATTGTCCGTTTGACCGCCTTATCCAAACGATTTAGCCGTTTCATAGTATTTACATCCTTTTAAATAGACTTGTAATAGGTAGACCCATTTATGTGGAAACTTAAGAACTACATGTGCTAAAAAGTTGAAACTTAGAACTTATAGAGAACTATAGAAGCTATTTGCAAGTCGATATCTGAAGAGCTTAATGGCTAATAAGATATCCTAAAATTCATATGTCCTAAACGCTTCATGCACATAATTGAATCTCGGTGAATATTTCTGGACACACTACAGCAGTAGAAATTATTAGAAAAAGAATGTTTAAGGGAAGTGCCGTTAGTGAAAGCCTAAGGATACTGTGAAGCAATGTCATAGGCTAGAAAGTTGTGAATTAGTACACAGTAAATTTTTTCAACTAGATGCAAGTTAAACACCACTAAAATTTAGCTTCTAGATATTCTAGAAAAGATCTAGTGAAGAAGTACCCACTAGAAAATTAGGGAATTTTTTTACTGAATTTCTATCAGAATCTACTCAATAATCTAGTTCAATTTAATAGTTTTACAGGAGATATTTTTGCCTTTTATGCTTTTTTCCTGCAGATGTATTCACGAATTTCATCATATCAACATAAAAATATAATCCTGTTCTCTTACAAGAAGAAAAAACACAAAAACAAAATAAAAGCCGAAGGTCTTAGAAGCCAGTGCTACCCAGTTAACTCTGTAAGCCTGCTTGTAGAGTTAGCTTCCAAAAAAAAAATAATAATTCATCATATCGCTCAGGCTAGAATTTTTTCCATGTTTTTTCATAGTCATTTCCAACAGGCGTGCAAAAGAGTTGTATACCTTTTCACGAATTTCGCCATATCTCTTAGGTATGATGAGATATCGACTTCGTTTTTACTTCCGCAAGCAATTTATTTGAACTAATGGATGCTACGAGTGGTATTTTATCGGCACATTCTGCAAAAATATATTTAAATGTCCCAACAAAATTATGTTAAATATGTATTCTAGACAGAGTTTCCGAAAAAGATTTTATTATTTTTCATTAATTCAAAGCGGAAATTGTCATTTGTAAACCACTTTATATCTTGAATAATTTAAGTCCGGACCTTGAGCTCTGTACGTTTCGAAAGTCGTGTACCAATTACCGATAATATCGCCATCATTTCAACATTTACATCAGTTTCAACCGAATTACGCTACAAGTTTAGCCCATTGCAGTTCTGCCTCTGGGTCTATTCAAACGTATCCAGCCTGACCCCATTTAGCTGTGCTACAGTTTATAATCGGCCATATGTGGTGCATACCGAAATCATTGAAAATTCCCATTGAGTCCATTACACATTCATGACTGGTGAACTGACCAGACCTAAACTCTCATTCCATAAATCGTGTTTTATATCCTAAATAGATACGAGCTCGGATAGCGCTGTGCTGTTCTACGTGTATTGAAAATTAACCGCCCGTGAAAATCAGAAATTTTGAAATTTGCATTTACCTGAGGCAAGGATTAACCGAAATGCTGTAATTAGTTCTAGACTACTTGTTCCGTATTTATTTCTACGAATGATAGTTCCAGGATTCACACACGCGTTTTGGGCTTATTTGTCTGTAGTTTTAATCAAGTAAATTTTAGAAACAGGATCAGTTCTTGGGCGAGCAGAGTTCCTAGAGGAAGTCATCTCAATCTAATGACCGAAGGTTTTATCTTTTGATCTAAATTCTTATTTACGATGCTGTCTTATTAAGCCCCTGGAGGATGAAATGGCCAGTTTGATAAAGGACTCAGTCGAGTCCGAAACTTAACACAAAATTGAAATAAATTTTACCCGAAACACTAGTATGTATTTTCAGTTAAAAAATGTACTGTGAAAGCATTCACCGAAAAGATGTTTTTGAACATGGACAGCAACTGCTCAATGTGTTAGGGAATTAAGGTAAGATGTAGAACGTGTGCATTATATGATTGCAATTGTCCTGTACCCTGCGTGAATTTTATAAGCCATATATACACTTTTTTTCAACCTAATTAAAGTTTGAAAAAGTACTTACTTAGTACCTAGGTAATTATATCCACCGGAGAAAATTCTTGAAAGAGAATTTAATTCGAAAATTTCTTCTAGCCAAGCAACCGCATCCCATTTATCAGACTAATTAAAAGAATTCTCCAGTTAATCCACTCAGCTCCACCACACATTAATCACAATTAAACATGGCGATATGGTAGTTTCTTTTTTTACCCCCGCAATCGTGCAAGCTTTAGTTTTAAGTTTCAAGGATATCTAGAGATCTGACTACGTCATGCAGAGCTCCAACATTAGTATGGGGTCTTCGCCTGAAATAAAAAAAAATACATGCTTAAATTGAATCTTTCCAAGGAGTTAAGATTAATGTGTAACAATTTGTTCCTTAACTACGTACTTGAAACGCATGAAGATGCTATCACCACGCTACAGTGTAATACGAGGTGTCTGAAGAAACCTTCCACTATTCCAGGCTCCATCAGATTTCAGAGGACAACGCACGCGAGAATTTGGCCGCAAGTCAGATGATCTAAAGCAAAATAGATCCCACCCCATCTAGTTGAATGAACATTACGTGCCTAAGTTAGAATCAGGACAAAAATCCCCGAAAGAGATTTGATGGACAGGACACGAACACGAATGAATATTTGAACATCATCCAAGGGGATTCCCCCAGAGCTAGCAGATATTAGGATAGAAAATAGTACAAAAGAAGTGGCGCTCGTTTTTAGCTCGTTTGTTTGTCTGGCAAATAGCTTCTGGTCTGCCTTACGTACACTTCATCCTAAGCCACCCACCCCCAACTAAAAAAAACGACGTCTACTCCCTTGTAGTACAATAGACGAGGATGTGGATGAACTAACAACAAACGTAGTACTCGTGCATATTATGGCTACTGGGGAATGAGGTGGAAATGAAATGTTGCGGTTTATGGTCGACGGAATCTAATGAAAATTTATGCCTTGAGTTAACCACTAACTTCTGTTTTAGTGGAAACAGTGTTGAGTTTCGGCAGAAGTTTCCCTAGTGGTAGATTTCTATGTAACTGGGTCAAGGATGTCTTTTCTGTGACAATTTGGCAGATTGCACTTGGGAAATTGGAAACAAGTCACTATTTTTTTAAATTTTGGGAAATGTTTCGTGAATTATATGTAGATCCAGTGGGGTATCCAAAGCGTGGAATAATGGTAAACTAATGAAAATCCCTCTTTCTTGTGGTAGTTCTTGCACAACTCAAAAATAAACTATATTCGAACTAAACTAGAACCGTTTCATCCCTAGAACAAATTGAGTTCAAAAGTTCTTACTGTCCGGCATCATACCCAGATCTCTATTCCAATATAATCATTTCAAATCAAGCAATATAAAACGATTCTACGAGACATCCTTAAATAGAAGGGTTAGTACTCAGTAACTTCAGCATTGACGAGTCCTTTAAGATATTAATATTTCAGATTTTTCCAGTAGGTTAACTACAGAGATACTATATGAATGGTAATTGGATGAAAATGAAAACGTTCTGATAAATGCAGATAGAAAGTATGAATTTGGCAATTTCGTAGGTACTTATACTCTAGTGTTGCCTTCGCAAAAGAAGCTATAGGGTGCCACAGTATCATATTTTCTTCAATTCCAGAAACATCCAAACAATAAATTCCAATCAAATTTCCAACTACGAAAATTCCATAAAGTTGAAATTTGAAATTTATTTGGACGGAGTTATTTGAATTATAAAAAACCATACTGCCAATAGGAGAGCAGTGGCGTAGGGAAAAATGTATCCGGTTTCAAATATTTAAGATGTATATCTTCTTCGGTTCTAGGTCTTAGGCGATGAAAGAGGAAAAAACTTAAAGTTAAGTCTGAGGCTATTATTACGCAAGCCCGTGAAAGTGAAGAGGCTTTCGATATCTTATCAGGCCTGGGAGATATGGCAGAATTCGTGGAAAAACTTACGACCACCTTGCATTGCCTTTGGGTTAGAATTTCAAAGAAACCTGGAAATATTTTCTAGGTATTCATGTATGTGAAAAGCCGCAAAATAAAAATGTATTCAATATTTGGAAAGACCTAATAGATATGACGAAAATCGTGAATTCATTCCATTTTCACTGATCCTTTTTTTCGACCTCCTTCCAAACACAATGAAAACTAGAAAATTATTTTTATCTAAATGACTTTTCTAGTTAATTTACATATATGTATGTACATAATGAGCTTCAACTTTGTGGCATAAGCCGTTCTATGGTTCTAAACACCCCACACCCTCAAACCATAACACCCCTATAAAAAATTATATTTTTCCAATATGCCACTTCTAAATCCTATCCAAATATCAATATTTCATCTTTTTATCATTATCGGTTCTCGAGATATAAAAATCAAAATCTTTTCCTTTTCAGCCTCCCCGCATGGTGTGTGTCAATTTATGTTAGGGGTCTATTAGACCTAGTTCTGATAAAAAATTTAAGCATCTACTTTACAACGTTCTTGAGATATGAGACGTGAATTTTTCGAAAAATTCTTATCCTCTCCACTTTCATGGTCCAACAATTTTTACTTTAAACAGACTTTATTTGTCATCTTTTATAAACAAACGGAATTTTATTTGTCTAGTGCAATTGGTTTGTCTGATATCGTAATCTAAAGTTTTTCACACCTTCCCCCCCCCCCCCGTATGCCACTGCCTTCACTAAAAATTCTTCTTCCGATCTATTCTCCTAGTATATCTAAAGATGTTTCTTAAGTTTTAACTTCGTGGTATTCACCGTTTAGGAGATATGGATTTTAGAATGTCCCGATCTCGTCTCTTTTACGTTTCAGGCGTATTATTTTTTCATCCAGTCTTTCACCCCTTGACCAATATTGGCAATTTTGGGAAATGGATCTACTATTGAAGCCTTATATAAATTACAATTTTCAGCTTCCCAGTATAAGCGGTTGCTAAGATCTAGAAGCCAATATTTTCCGTCTAAAACGCTTTCCCTCACCTCCCCTTCATATCCTCACCCCTCAAAATGTGTCCACTTAAAAAGGTATATCCGGTCTATCCACGAAAAAAAAATCAACTAAGTAGCTCAAAGGATTCGAGTTCTACGACCCTTCATACAATTTTTCGAACACCTGTAGACGTACGGCAAAAAAGTCTGCCACGGCGTACAGACGGACTAACCTTTTTTTTGTTTTTTTTTTCGAGTCTAATAGTTATGAAACCTAAAAAAATTTAAGGGTAGCATTCGATCAATCGATCACAATACTGTATCAAATAAAATGGTAGATAGTTAATAGTAAAAATTTAATTTTTATGCGCCATATTTCAAGAACTCTTTAACAAAACCTTAAATTTTTTTTAGTATGTACCTATGTATGCATACTGATTGAAAATTCTAATTTTTATACATCCAGAACAGCTGATGATGGAAATTAAAAATGTGGATACTATGTTTTGTAGAGAATTTTTTAAAACTGCTGAAAGAAAATAATACAGCTTACGGGATATGAGTGGCTTTGTAGTTCATCCAGTTCCTGCAGATGATGTTATTTATAAATGGTAGCAAAAACTTTGTTATTAAAAAAGAGTTGTTATTGTGGTACTAAACTTTTCATCTCGCAAACAGTCTAGGCTTTAACAATTCGGCAATGAATATACATCAGTAGAATTTTTTTAATACCGTTTTTAAAGATAGTTCGACTTCTTCAATCAAATAATCACTTAAAATTAACCACAATCAGATAGTGTATATTATTAACTTGAATCCGTTTGAATTTTTTCACGTTAATTCGAATACAGTGTGTGGCTTAATGTGATAATTAATAAGCAAATATTTCCACCAATTTAAATGAATTATTGTATGAACTGAATTTACCCGTTTTTATTAAATCTATTTAATTACAATAAATATATCTTCTAAATTTAATCAAAATTTTCCATTATGTTTTTGATATTTCGCTGTATAACATCGTATTCAATATCACAAAACAACAACAATTTTCCACGGAAATGTTTATAACAAGTTTGTGTTTTAGAGCATTTAACAAAAGTTTCACTGTGTTCATATTTTATATCCCAAACACAGCACACAGTTTGTATCTCGTGCTGGACATAAGGGTCCTGTTTAAAACCTACAGCTCGTACTAATTGAATCCAATTAGCGCAATTAATTAAATTTCATGCAGCCATCTAAAAATGGGTGGCGTACGTACAAAGCACAACATTCAACTATGCAGGCTAAACACTGTACGACCGGTACATTTAATGACGAGATGGATATACATATGTAGAGTGCAGACTGTAGTACGTTACGAAAAGTTGACTTTAATAAAATTAGATTTAATAAAAGATACCGCTGCGAGATAGGAAAAGGAACTTTTCCTGGAAAAAAAGGGTTTATCCAAGCGCACGATTTTTACCTTGATAATGCCCGGGGAAACTGCAATGGGCGATATGAAGCCATAAGCTCTTATGGTCCTGGATAAATTCTACCCGGTTCTGGGTATATTTGAACCAACAGGATTTCCAACTTTTGTACTCAGTTTATTTTATTTTTCTACAAACTGCGAGTACTACCTGGAAAAAACGTTTTTCCTCGATTATTTTTCCCTTTTTTTTACATACCACGCGTAAACTAGATAACATATTCATCCAGTACGGATACTTTTCTATCCTTTTAATATCCTGCAAGCTGCACGGCTCGAATATGAACGCAATTTTCGAAAGTAATAAGTTTTTTTTACATGCGGAACTCCTTTGTAAATAAAATCCTGCAGCCTACAAGCACTCAACATATGAATTTTTATTTCCATAGCAAAAGCGTATTAATGGCAACTCGTTAGCTGGTCTGTGAAACGTCTGGCAATTCATTTAGACTGCATTATTCTGGCATTAAATCGTGTTGTTTTTGCACTTTAAACTCCACACGTGTAAGGACATTAAAGCGATCATAGGATCTGCGACATAAATTGAATTGGTCGTTATTTGTAATTGGGTTAATTCTGGGAATCGACTGGCTGACATTTAGCAGAGGCTTCACACCCCCGAAGTATCTATTATTATCTTTTTTATATAATCCGAAAATTGAAATAATTGTCACAGAGTACAGAAATACATTGACAACAGTAGGCGACAATTAGTCAGAAATAGAATTTAGCAACACGATGTGTAGGAAAATCCTTAATTTTTCGGAATTACGTAGGCGAAAAGGAGCCTTCGGAATAATTCGCGAATGGTCCCGGCAAGGAACTACTCTCCACTTCGAAATTAATAAAGGGGGTTTCACCAAATTATATTTTAAATTTTAAACATCTACCTAAAGGTAGTCTGGGTCTTAGGCTTAGTTGTCCTTTTCTTAACTGAACTTTTCGGCTGACTATTGCAATCAATCAAGTTGGTTATTTCTTCAATAATATCTATGATACACAGCGTATTCCATTGATTCACATCAACAATATAACCGATAAGTAAAAAAGGTCATTATCTTTTGCCTACAATAAAAATGACGATGATGAAGACTGTGTAAATGTTTCTATCTTTCAATCTGAATAGGCAATTTACTGCTGACCGATGACAAATCTTTTGAAATGCGTCAATATTAAATGTTGGCGCTAATTAAATGGCATACCTATACTCGCGTTACTTACAGGTATATTTGATTTGAATAGAACAACAAATAGAAATTCGATGATGGACACTTGTCCGAAATCAGTCGAGTTGATCTAATTTGTTCATTGAAATTTATCAGAATCGATCAAATAGTCAATCAGAAATAAGAATTAAATTTAAAGGTATTTGGTTGCTTTAAATGGTTGGGGTTTATTTAATTTTTTTTTTTTTGGGTATTTTGATGGCGATCATGAAGATGAGCATCGATTGATGGAAACATGTTTCGCGTTGATCTCGTCTTTAGTGTGGGAAATTCGAATTTTAAATTAAAAAAAAAAAAATACACCAACTATAAGAAACTTGTTTTTATATTTGACTCCGATATAATTCTAAAAGAAAAATTCTGTGATAAGTAAATAAATAATAAATAATAACAATAATCTATGGCGCAACAGCCGAAACCGGGCCTAGGCCTTGAAGCAATGCTAGAGTTAATTCACTACGAGACCAACGGAACACTAGGAGATGAAGTGGTCAGCTATACGCTCGTCCGTGATTATTATCCCGATTTTTGGTACTCATTTACAGCTGAGTGAACTGGTAGTCTGGCACCCAATCTCATTCTCGAAAATTACTTGTCGCCAAGCAGATTCAAACCTAGTACCAGGTGCACCGAAGGCAAGTGCTCTAGCCACTAAGCCACCCCGAATAAGTGATAAGTAAATACCAGCATAAAATAGTGTTCGAAATCTAATTGTACAACAAAATAAATTAATAAAGCTTAAATATGTAGTGCACAACTATAAGTACACCTATCTCAAAAATAACACAATTCCAAACTGCGTATTAAAAAAATTGTGCTCCTTTTCTACAAAATTTCTCGAATATAAGACATATATCTAATAAAACTCTAATATTCTTTAATGTTCCTCAGAAATGTCATGATTCGAATAGAGTTTTAAAATAGACATACAATAAAGAATTTCTGACCCCACTAAATTATATTTAACAATAATTTGAACTTAAGAGGATCTACAATTGTACCTAATTCAATTCGGCGATTAAGCTTCCTATTGTATTTTATTGAAAAGTTTCAGTTGCTTAGCAAATCACGGTATTACATTTATTTTTTGTCTACAAGAAAAGAAATCGAATACCTTAGCTGAGATTGGTTGCCCCGAAACAAGGACTTAGCTTCTGTGTAGTGACTATACCTTCGTAATTACTGTTTGTATGAAACTCTTTGATAATGCCACATCTTTTCATATTTCAGCAAATAGGTATACACTTAAAGAAGCTTGTGATTTCTTTTATAGCTTTGTGTGAACCTTTTGATATAAAAATATTATTAAATTTTTTTTTTTAAATGATTCGACATTTATGAATGTGATACGTAGGTAGGTATGCCGTAGTTGTTTGTCTTCTACAATTCATGGTATTGGTAAATTCATAGCATTGAAGCCTTGAAGGAAACTTTTTTTATTAAATTCAAGCAAACCCTTTCGGTGACGTATGCACGTATTTTACTATTGTAAAAAAGTACAACGTACTGACGTGAAACAAGTTGCACGTAGATACTGTTGTAAGTACGTGTAGCTTGTTCGATGTCAAAGCCGTTGTAGTAGAGTCCGTAGTTTATGATAATTCTTACTATAATAAGCCAGACTTATTGATGTAGTCCTAAACTTTTGGTTATTTTTCAGCTATAATTGCTAGATTACAAATGTTCATATTTTTAATCCTCCAAATTTCCTAATGGTACTTTTCTAGCATACTTCAATATCTAATAACCAATTAAATGCACATTAAGTACTTGAAGGAACTCAAACATAACTTTGTTAACCATCTCATCTAAGTTGGTTTTCTAGGTAAGAATATAACATGCAACTGCGACTAACATACACGAACACCATATACACCTTCAGATACATTTTATATGGGAAAACTTTAAAATTTAATGAAAGTTGGGAAAGATTTATCAACAGTGATTTTCTTGTGCATGCTAAAGTGAAAACCTTTCTTGCAGGGTTTTTAATAAAGTCACTAAGGGCTTATCTCTTCCTCTATCGTTAGCATTAAATTTTATTTGGTTTTACCCCTTTTATGCGCCCTAATTTCCTCAAACCAAAGACACCTTACCTGTCGTAGCTAGTCTTCTAAACATTTTCAGATTGCACTGCAGGGTAATTGTGTTTCGAAAGTATAACAACTGTTGTTCTGTTTATTACTGTCCTATAGGTAAATATTTTCTTGAAACTACAACAGATATCAAGAAACGTAGTAAATTGCGAACAATTTTCGGGACACACTTTTATGCAAGGTTTTTAGCATAAGTTGATTTAATTTTGAATTAAATTGGCTAAGTTTCGAGTGTTATTTTATCTTTTTATTTCGGAAAGAGTTGAGAGTTGAGTTGAGAGTTGAGTTGAGACTTGAGAGTTGAGAGTTGAGTTGAGAGTTGAGTTGAAAGTTAAGAGTTGAGTTGAGAGTTGAGTTGAGTTAGGAGAGAGAGAGAGAGATATTTCGGTAAAATTCAATGTGAATTATTACGATGAAAGCTAAATTTTTTTTGTAACAATATCACGGGAAAGATACTTTCGAGGACAGACCAGTTCCCTTTAATATTCAAAAATTAATTAATATGTTAAGCTTAAGTAATTAATGCCCGATTTTACAGTGGTAGCTTAAGCTAAGGTTTAGTTAAGTTAGAATAGGTGGATTTAGCTATGGATTCGATTCGACTGATTTCACAGTTTTTTGTATCGTGCGGCTTAGCTTAACTAAGCATAATGCGTAGTAGCGTTTCATTTTGCAACCTACTGTAAGCTTTGACAGTTCGTAGGCTTATTTTATAAACAGAGCTTAAGCTCGCAAAATTGATGGCTTAAGCTAAGCATGCGCTTGACTTGGCTTAAGACTTAAGCCATTACTGTGAAATCGAAGATGTTTCTAAGCCCAAGCTTAAGCTCCACTCAGAGCTTAAGCTACCACTGTGAAATCGGGCACAAGTGTAACATGGTGAAAACATTCGGTGAAAGCCAGTTTAAAATTGGTTCGATTTGCTTCAAAAGAAGTTTGTGAGAGTAATTGTATGTTTCTAACTCGTCAGAGGGAATATTCCATAACGTCTATAAAAGCGTTTAAGAAAATTCAACACTTCTTGGATTACGTCTTCCCTTATCCGTCCAATTTTTGTGACTGCTAATATGAGTCCGGATAGCGTAGTTTCGAACCAAATTCAACTTTTTTTTGGACTTAACTACTAAGCTACTGAGGACCAAAAAATCATATGAATTGCTTATGCTTCTCAGTTAGAACTTAATAACTCTATCGATTTTATACTAAGGTGGCATCTATCATGTATTCATCAATTACTTACACCAATTTTGACAGTACATCTTTTCCGTAATCTATTAACGTTGTAATAAAATAAAAAATTAAGTGCATTTTTTGTAAATTACCATACATTATTTTTATAGACGATAATGTCGAACATTTTTGTTAGTTTAATTACCGTCATTTATTTAAGCAATGAATGAAATATTAGTATCCGATGAAACCCGTTTACCGTCGCCTTAGCTTTGAAACTCTGGCATTAGGAATTCACTATATAAAATGGACAGTATGTTACTGTAAACATGGTTATTCCATTAAAACCCCATTCAACTTCAACTCCTTGAAACCCGAAAATCAATTACTCACATGCCGTCCAACCTGCACGATGCACTTACTATAATAGATCTAACCGCATTTTCTATTGCTGACAGAATTCGCACCACCTTCCACAAGTCACCCGGCTCTTTCGCTTTTCATGCCGACAATGCAAATTATTTCATAAATCTCATTTTGGTACAGAAATATTGCATTAAAGTTGTTTAACGAAGAAAAAAAAAATATTTGCATTATGATGTTTTATGGAGAAACATTATCGCATGAAAAATATACGATACGTACGAGAACGTACGATATGAGAATATTTTATGGTGAAATTAAAAAGTGAAAAGACATCAGATGAAAAGCGATACCACATGCAACGTGTATCCTTTTAAAGTAAAAATAATAGTAACAACAACAAAAATGCTATCTTAAGGTAATGTTATGTTATGAAAGGGAACATGATGTTAGGTTTCAAGAAAAACATTTTCAATTCTTCCGCATGTTCAGCTTTTCCGACTTGCCTGAACTGCAACTCGGAATTTATTCACATGCCACCTTCCACCTATGCGCTGTGATAGAATATGAAATTGTGTAACCAAGCGTAGAGATACCAAATCGTCCTTTTAAGTGTACTATGTCAGGAAATTGAAACTGATCTTTAGTAAGAAAAACATGGTGAAATCTTTGAAATGTAAACAGGATTTCTTGTGAATATTTTTTTCGTTTTTTTTGTAATGTGATTCCTTTTCCTAGCTGGATGAAACTTTACTCTTTTACTGAAGTCTCGATTTCCCTAAGATAGCACTGGCATTTACTTCCAGTAGGAACTTCCGAATCCACAAGGCATCTACATGCCGCACTATATCCATCTCCAAGACTACTTCACTCTATAAAGTTCCTTCTCGATTGTTCACTTCAAGATGTTTTGAGGGCTAAAAGTTTTTCTGTTTGCAGAAGTTTCCTCTGGCTTCCTTAATGTATGACTGCTTAATTGCCATGTTTTGACTCTTAAAGCCTTTTTTGGACTAATTGGACAATGTTCAAGGACCTATAGATGCTTTAATGGAACCGTCTTCAATTAGTCTGAACTAGTGTCTTTCCAGCTCAGGGTTCCACAACACAGTGTTTGGTAAGAGAAGGGACAATCTCTCACAATTTTTTGAGGATCACTGGCATACGCACTTTTTAATAATACGATCATACCTCGCTATACCTACAGCCTAGATACGTTGGCCGTAAAGCGAAATCGCCCTATAACGAATCAATTATTTTAAGTAATAAATCAACCGAATTTCTTAGACCATTATTACTTCATCACATCATTACTTCATTACTAGACCAACGGAACACTAAGAGGTGATGTGGTCAGCCACACGCTCGTCCGTGATTATTATCCCGATTTTAACTCAGGTATACCATACTCATTTACAGTAGTCCGTCACCCAATCCCATTCTCGAAAATTACTTGTCGCCAAGCAGATTCCAACCTGGTACCAGGCTGGAAATTCCCTTTTCCTTGGCTTTCGATTTATCGTGCTACTTAAGAAATGAATATGATTAAGCTATACCAATGTTGGAGGCAAAAGATCGAATTTCTCGGACAAATAGGTGAATATTTCCAAAGTCATGAACCCAATGGGATTTGGAATTGAATAAACACATTTCGAGCTACGCTTGGCTTTAGTTCGAAGCACTTGTGGTTTATAGACATCAATTAAAACCACATTATTGCTTGTAATTACAAGTTTACAATACAGAACAATACTCGTCGTAATTCAAGAAACCCTTCGTATTACCGACCGCAATACTCCCTAAATTTTGAATAAATCCTTTGAGAAATTGCCGTTCGGCTGTTATCTTGAACCTTATGACTTACTAGGAGCTTAAGCAATATTCAAAATGTGTCGGAGTTCAGAAGGGCTCCGTATCAGCCACCCGTTGATCCTGTGTACCACTTCGGCCTCCTACTCGCCCTATTCTTAGCAAAGTTTCCTGCATATATGAAATATGTGAAATTATGACTCGAGAGGATTGAGTTCGAGCGTATGCAAATTAAAGATTTGTCTGTTCGTTGGATGCCAGGAGTTGCCAGCATGGTATAATCTATGCGTAAGCTTCGCATAATATTTCAAGAAGTGAGTTTCAGCAAGATGCTCTTCGGCGATATGTGGGATCTGAAGTCGACCACAGTCATGTACTATACGTGTGCTAATGAGAAAGGTTCAGATCGAGTTCAGTGAAATTATGGCTGATTGTCGGTCGGCAGGACGTTCCCACTTTGGTCCATATCTCTCAATTAGACAAGCCTTATTTGAATAAGGCTTTCAGTCTATGTACTCCTCCGGCACCCAGAACAAACGATTTTAAGACAAGTCGCCTCCTAATGACTTATCCTTCGCATCCGTGCATGTTACTACCCACTTGACTCGCCGCAAACAAACATACAAACAAACGTCCTCTATAATACACAAAACCTATTGGAGTTAAGTAAATACATATGTTTGTCAAAATATTTGAAGGAATCTTGGGAGGTAGGTGACGAGCAAGAAACAGAGATAATACCGCTAGAATCTTCTTGGTCTAACTCGTTTTTCGTGCCTGTAGATATTACGACTTAAAGGAGCAAGGACTCGAAGAATAGTTATGGGGAGATCTTTGCCTTTTACCATCAAAAATGCTTTCGACCATCGAAAAATCCTATTAGGACTTTGTATGTGTAAATCTCGTACTCATACTGTCACGCCGAACTGCGAGTTAGGATATTTTCAGCGTCGCAAGCAGTAAACTGCTTATTCAGCCTTCAGACATTTAGCTTGAAAAAAGTTCCTTTGGGTCGCCGATAGATTGGTGTAGGTAGAAATAAGGTCCCAAATGGTTTACGTGGGTTCTTAGAAACGAATTTATTCTCAGTCCCCCATATTGACCTTTCTGTCCTTTCAAATCTGTGTACCCTGAAAGAGGTTATCGCCAATATTTGTTTAATCGAAAATCTTTTCATCAGTTTCGATTCTTAACGTTACACAATAAGAAACCTACTAAATAAGTGTCAGCGGTGTATTTAAAAAGCAAACGATGAAGGATATGTCGAAAACGAGAGAAAATGTGTTGTTTTTTGAATGAGCTAAGCACTAAATTGAATGTTGTTCAAGTGAATTTTCGAAGAAATGCTAATAAAGATGGTTTCAGGTAAAATTTTCCGGAAAAGTATTTCGGATATATCTGCCTATGTGATACGACATGTGAACCTCGTTTAAAACAATGCGTAAGTTTGGGGGAAAAACCAAAGTAATTAAGATCAAATCTGTAGCATGCAAAAAAAAATTTAAAGTTTTTAATATTTTGATTTCAAATTTCTGAGATAGTTTGATCAAATTTAATTAGCGAAGAAAATCAGCACCAACTGGTTTATCTCGGTTCCACGCTTTCCTCGATGCATTTCGACAAGACATTCGTCCGTATACTTCATTCCTCCCATTCTCTAGATTTAAAAAATAATAAATTTGTCCCAAAAGTAGTTTCCCGACTTAAGGGGGAATATCTGAGTAGCAAGTTTGGGTTTTTTAAAAAAAAAAATTCGCTCATCTTAAAGTCTATAGTCTTAAGAATGTTATCTGTAAATTTCATATTGAGATTCCAATAATTGTGGAAGTTATGGGCAATTAACCGGAATGGGCACTTCGTGAATTCTCTATATTGAACGTCATTCAAACGCGATTATCTCCAAACATATTTTTCAAAGAAGGTTCCCAAAATGTTCGGAAAACGGCCTTACCAATTTCTTACGAAATTTCACACATTATTTTTGGATAGGTTTTCTCCTTCGCTACGTAGAATTTTTTATTTAACTTATTTACTTTTTTTTATACCAAGCGAGAAAATCGGTAATTTAGGCTAAAAATTGAAAATAAAGTTCCATTGGCCGCCAATTCGTGAGAAATTTTTTTATTCAAAAAACCCTACATAGCGAAGGTCATCATACTTTACATTTTCAGAATCATTTTGAAATTTTTGTTTTAGGTCAACCGCCTGCATGTAATCGTGGGAACCGCAGAGCGTGCGAGTGACGGACATTCTTTGTGCCGACCCTGACAGCAGCCCCCCTGGTTGAGATATATTTAAAAAAAAAAAATATTATTAGTGAACCTCAACATATATGCTTTCGAATAAAACCAATCTGGATAAAATTGAGCAAACGGTTTTTGAGATAATAATTTCTAAAATTCACCTATTTTTTGTGCTTTCTACTCAGATGGTCCCCCTTAAACCGTGTCCCAAATTGGGAGTACCTAGGTAATGCAAAAGATTGAAGTTGATCATCAAATATATCATTAATTGTTATATTTCTCTGGACTTTTGATCATTAAAATTATAAATTAACAAATATTCCTAATCGTATATTATATATACGTTCCAAGTTTAAAATTTCTGGGACAAAGCCCTCTTGACATATACAAATCAGAAGACTATACCTTAATCTCTTATAATTAACTGCCAAAATTTCATATTGTGTTATTTGATGTTTACACTGGACTGAAATACTGTTCTTACACTCATATTACACTGTTTGTCATGGTGTCAAACATTTGACTAAACAAATTTGACGAAAAGTTCATTCAAATTTGTATTTATAAACAAATATAAACAAAAATTTGACAAATTACACTATCTGACTTCTTTTGGCTGCCAGAATAAACAATTATTTGACATAGTTGCATATAGTGTAATACAAGGTTTACCCATCAAACCATTTTAAAAACAAAAGAATTGCTAGGTGTGGTGGTGATTCGGTAAATAAGTAACGCGTAAATATTTCGCAGCTATTTCATTTGACTCTGGATTTTAAAGGAAAGAAATTTGTCTTAATTTTCATTCACATTTTATGTAAGTTAAAATTGTTAATAATGATACATTAATTCATTAATAACCATTTATTAACGTGAACCGATTTTAGTACAGTGTTCGTTCAGTGAATCATTAAAGTATCATTTTCAAAGCTTTTAACAGTACTCGCCAATAAGATACATTAATGACTTTTTTATGAATGCTTTCTTTGCGTTTTAGTCGTATTACATACAGATACATTAGTATACTTAAATTTTGATCCTTTAAATGAAACAGTTATCGAACTTAGACTAGATTTCAATTCTCCTCCCATTATCTGATTTGTAAGCAAGTGTAGCAAAATGTTGACCTTTTGTATCGTTAGATTGAACACAAAACCTGCTATTTCTGTTTCATATTTCTAAGGTAATCTCCTGACTCACTATATTAAAAAAAAGCCGGTCGCAAATTTTGGGAAAATACCTAGCATTCGGATTCTCGAAACCGCAACAAATTCCCCAAAGAAATAAGAAAACCCCCGGGTCCCTAAAAAATTCCAAAACATTAATAAATTCTCGTTTTACTTCTATATCTCACCGGGTGTTGTTTTTATTATTAAACCGACAGAAAAAGGTTTCCCCAAAAGCCTGTGCTAACAAGCAAGAAATACTGAGCCCCAAAACTTAATAATTGACAAAGGGACGTCTTCGATAAATCTATTGAAGTTCAACAACGAAAATATTCGGAATCTCATCATCATACAAAACTACAGATAAGATCGCTAGTAGACACCTATAGGAAAATACCTAGAGGCTCCTTACTAACGTGAAAACATTGAAATGATACAGAAAATGGAACCCGAGCAATATTCAAGTATCTGTCATAAAACTCTGACTATTATTATTATTTTTATTATTATTATTATGTTAATAAGCGTTGACGGTGGAGCTGGAGCGTTGTGTGCCATCGGTCGGTCATAAGCCGGACACAGTTTTCTTCTATAGTAAATGAGGCCAGCGTAATGGCAGCAGAAATGGCTCAATGCAGTATTTAAGGTCATGCTGTACTATTATTATTATTGTTTCATGTTCACCTCACGCTCCTCGAAACGTGCAATGAAAGTGTTTGTAAGATGAAAAGAAAAATTATAATAAATAGAGAAATTCGAGTAACATGCTGCTGATAAAAGGCTTTGAAGAAGAAGAAAAAAGTTACCTGTAGAGTGCTGCATATCAAGGACGATAAAAAATTTAAATTAATATAAAATAACGAAAAACAACGTCTCAAGTGAAGCAAATTAAAAATTAAAGTACTAACAGTAGAGACTGTTAAAATTAAATATTAGATTCGAGGTGCAACCAACTTATTTAATAATTCCACTGTTTTGAAAAATGTGTTGGCTGAAATCATGTCAAATTAGTTAAAGACAGATTAGCTAGTCTCATCTTTAAATCCTAAAAGCAATTTATAACTGATTATATTATAGACATTTTTAATATTTTGGCTGCCACACTTTTTGCCAAATTTTTTGACAAAGCTACTTACACGGCTCAAAATTTTTCGTTGGACGCAGTGCGTGTTAATAACCATTTAGAAATCATTTTCACGTCAGTTTGCATTATTTGTTCTATTCTTTTTACTATTAATTTTTTTTTTGTAATTTCATTCGTGTCCGTGTACAATAAAATCAGATCTCATTGCACATTTAAATAAACGTAGTTCCTGCTATCTTAAAATTTCCATAATTTAAAAACAGCTCCAATAATCACCTTTCTTCTTTTTCTCCATATTTCAGCCGCCAATCAACAAGAACAACGTCGTCAGTCACAAAACAATCGGGACAATTGCATCAAGCGTCGCATATCCGATTCGGACCAGGATCGTCCGCTACTGGAGGCATTACTATCCGATGATAAAATAGAGAGCACAAGACGTCGACATGTTTGTAATGGCCGATTTTTAACAATGCACAAAAGACGTCGCAAGAAGTTAACAACCCGAAGCCTCGTCCAGGACCCGGCTATCCTCGATGATGTCCTCCACGGCCAGGTGCAATGCATTTTAAGTCAAGTCGGTAATTGGAGATTTAATGCGTTCACGTTGGAAACAGTCACTGGAGGTAAGTTCGTAAGTTCGTATTTTCGTCCTTTTTCGTCCCATTTTTTTTTTTTGTAAATTATTATTTGTGAAACTTTTTTTGAAGAGGGCGCCAGCTTTTCTCGTTATGAAATTCGCCAGACTCTTGTAAATTACATCGTTCGTAGTATCGCTTTATCTCCGACAACGGACACAGGACGAAAACAACCCAAGCTCTCTGCCTTTTGCCATTTTCTACACAAATTAAACGTTTAATTAAAATTTTGCGAAACTTTTCAGTTTGTATTTGGTGATTGCGTTCAAATATTTTGCGCAATTTCGAACTTATGTACATATTTCAGTTCGGGTATAGAATGAAGTGAGGCCATTTAAATATTAGTTCTCTCTCTAGCTAATGAATAAATTCTGGGGCCCATAAAAAGGTTGACAAATAGACGAGTTTGAAGCTTATCGATTAATTTTATACGAAAGTTCAAAAGATACATATTAATTGATGTCCAGGTTTGGATGGAAAGTGGGGTTGTTTTTGTGAAACGGAATCCTTTATTAATTGGGATGTTAAAGTTTATCGACGGAGTTTTATCGTATCTTAATGAAGTCAATGTAATCGATTCCTGAATCGGGCTAATCAATCGAACGACCGAAGTCTTAGAAATGTTGACTTCCTTGAAAAAAAGGTCAATTAAAAAAAATCACCTAACTTGATAACTGCAAAACAAAATAAGCATATTTTGTGATGACACTTTTCTTGCCGGGGTGCGATGTATTTGAAAGATATTTTTTGGGGTTAATGTTTGGATATGATTTCGGCCATATGGCCGCCGCGGATGGCGTAAACTAAAACTCTAATTTTCACACACTCTTCGCAGTAAATCAGGCTGTATTTCAGAAATACTGCGTCGAATGTTGGATGAGCATTATCGATCCATACTTTCACGAATTATTCGCTCTGATGGACGATTATGAGCACCAGAAAATACACAAAATGCACATAATGCCCGATGAATTCTCGAATTGAACTATGGTTTTCAAACAAACGTTGCTCCGTCGTGAGTCAATTCACGACGAATTGCCAAACTAAACTAACCCAAAACCGCCGGGAACTGTCAAATCGGCTGTCACAGAAAACAGTGCAACCAATTTAAAGTTTTCCGCCTCTAAAAAAAAACACCCTTTATCTCTATAATGGCTTCAGGTGTGTCTGCAAATCTACTACACTACAGTACGTGGTTTTGCAACGTTATAGAAAAACCACTCCGTAGAAAAATTTCGTGTGTTTACGTGAGACTACGAAGTGCTACGTAGCGGTACGTCGTTGACCACGTGAACGAGGTATTTATATAATATCAAAACTCCATGGTATAAGTTCTATAATAAAAAATTATAGCATAAAAAATCTAGATGAACTTTTACAGAAAAAAATCAGAATAATTCGTCTATTATAAGCAATTGTAGGAGTTAAGACCGAAAAATATTTCAATTTTGAATCGCTACATGTGAAACCAATTAAGGTGATCTAGTGCGACATACTATAAAAGCACAAAAAAATATGATAATTATTGTTAAGTGAATTATTTTGATTGCTTGAAGTACCGCCAAACTGAAAATCCGAAAAACCTAAAAAAAAACTCAAATTAATCTTACTTGAAAACGAACTTATTTTAGAGATGAATTCTAATATCGAACTAATTTTAATCGAATCAACGAATCGGCATATCAATGATATTTTTCTCCCAACCTGATGATGATATAATTCTGAAATCCTATCTTCCCGAAAAGGCGGAAGAAATACCAGAATTGATTATTGTTCGCAGAGTATAGATTTGTAGATACTTGAGATTTGGATTATTGAAACACCTGGTACGGTATCAACCGATTCCCACATTAAGACCGAAATGAAATATTTACACGCCTTAATACGTTCTCCGGTGTTTCAAATGAAGGTAAAGGTTTCCTTCGTAATGACCACATAAGACCAATAAGCGTTATAGAGAGTAGGTATTTATCTAATCTCTCAGATAGCAACGGAAGTTCGAAGTGGGAATCTAATAAGACAATATGAGAGTTCAGGTGTTGATTGAACCGTTCTCCAAATCACTTAAATCGGGCCAACTCCTAGTTCAGGTAATTGTATCGATCGTTGTTAAAGTATTAACCAAATCCCATTTGAACCAGCTCCTTGCGATCCACCCGACGACAATTTAAGCCCCGATATTAATTTCCTATCCCGAGTCTTGCAATTTTCGTAAATAAATTAGGTACCTGTATGTATATCCGTGAAACGGTATCGGCGGCAGCCACGTAATTTCACTTCTTTTACGAAGGATGTAATCATAATTCCGCCATAAATGCCTGTATGAAGGTAGTCCTTTTTTCCTAATTTCGGGTATTTTTTTGACTATTTCACAAGGACGAAAAGCCGTTTGGGACTAAATATGATTGGCGCTCGACATCTTGTAATATTTTATGAGAAAATTCATTGTCTTATTCGTTCGACCCGCTGTAAAAGGCCGGGATCTAATCGACCCGAGGGTAGTACCGTGTCCCGGGTCCTGGATTTAATGGCCAACGGGAACAGCTTGCACTGTAGTAAATGGTTCTCAAAAAATTTTCAATTACATGGTATAAGAGGCTAGCCATTAAGCTGATAATTAATTTCCTTTCGTCTTTGGGGAAAAGGGATTGGAGCTTCGAATCCCGTTGGGGGCAACACCTGTACAGGATGTGGAGATGTGTGGGAAATAAAGACAATAAAGTTTTTCTTTTTAACTTCAAGGTCAACTGTTTTTCGATATCATCTTACGATTAGTAGAAGCAAAAAGTTATAGTAAGATTCACCATAAGTACTGTGGGTGGCTTTGTCTGAAATTTTAGCTCAAAGCGCCTTAAAGTAAGGTAATCCCAATGGTAAATAGCATAATTAGGAGTTAGTTGTTCTTTCCGGTATCAGTGGAGTGAAACTCCAACACGGAGTCCCCGACTTTGGACTAACCGCCATCCCTGAGGATATGACAAATTTGGAAAGAAACTTCACTGGAGAAGCCAGTTCATCATAAGATTGTGTTGGACTAGGTCCGAAGGAGCTGTTTTGTCATCGGAGGGCATAGACTCTTCAGAAGGTGTATTCTTGCCTACTAACCGAAACACCTTGAGAGCTTGTGGGATCGCTGAGGTGGACGGGATTTGTTTCTCTTCGTAGATCAGATCCAAGGTTACAACCAATGTAAATTTCACAGCCATAAAACGCTGACCATATCCAAGGTTACAACCAGAGAATAGCCGAAATCAAGAGAAAAAGCTTCTCAAATACACGCCTTTATTCTAAGGTAGAGGACGCTCTTCTTGAGCATTACATTCTTCCAATAGGATGTGGCTATATAGAATTTACCTCAGCAATCCCACCAGCTGTCAGCTGTGTTTCGGTTAGTAGGCAAGAATACACCTTCTGAAGAGTCTATGCCCTCCGATGACGAAACAGCTCCTTCGGACCTAGTCCAACCCAATCCTATGATGAACTGGCTTCTCCAGTGAAGTTTCTTTCCAAATTTGTCATATCCTCAGGGATGGCGGTTAGTCCACAGTCGGGGACTCCGTGTTGGAGCTTCACTCCACTGACACCGGAAAGAACAACTAACTCCTAATCATAATAGCTTCTTTGGTAGCTTACCACGAAAAATCGAATAACAGGTAAATAGCATTTCCAAAAATAAATAAACTAAATAAAATAAATAAGTAAATTAAATAAATTAAATAAATTAAATAAATTAAATAAATAAAATAAATAAATAAATAAATTAAATAAATAAAATAAATAAATGAAATAAATTAAATAAATAAATGAAGTAATGAAATATGGAAGGAAAAATGGCTTGGAGTAACTTGGAGTTAACTAAAAATATCCAAAAATTTGACTTAGACGATTTCACTTGTAACCCAATGATATTTACAACTAAGGGCCGTTCAGTTAAAATTTAACCAGAACTTTGACTGTAAGTTTCGTATGAGCATCTGTCAGTTAAAGTTTTAGTTAGAACGTTACTGACGATTGTAGGAGCGAACCTTAGACTATATTTTAACTGGAGGATCTAAATTTATAATTATTACATATTTCTTGGAGCAAATGTTGTTTTTTTACTGTATTTGGAACATAACTCATTGTCCAACCTGATTTTCTTCCTCGAAGCTTCGTAATAAATCTCTTTATTCCCGGGAATAAATCGTTCAGTCTAGGGGAAGGTGCTGTGCCACGGTCCAAATTTTACATTAACCCTTAAATCTATTAAACCAATAGCAAATGTCAATAAGGAAATAGTACATAATTATGAAAGCTTATTTGTTTAACTAAAAAAGTAATTATAGCTGGAACTGCTGTGACTAAATTTGGTGGATCCTGAAACGGCTTTTGGAGTGAACCTCAAACGGACCAAGGTACAACTATAGGTTGTACATCGGTCCGCTGCTATTTGTACCTTGGACCTTATAAAAAATAATTCAATTTTAAAGTCGAAATCCTGAGTAATATTATAACATTCTTTTATTTATTTTAATTTATATTTTTCTTTGAAAAAAAAAAATCTAGTAAAGTTATAAATTAAAAAAAACAACAAGATAAATTCATAATAAGAATAAGCAACTTTAGAAAATGGTTTGTCTAGCTGAAATAAACAGTAGTGTAAAAGAGGATTCGCTGCTGTCTGCTTCAAAATCCCCCTACTACCTCTGAGGATGTAATTTCAGCAAGAAAGTCCCTTTTGGCTACAATTTTTTTTAATGTATGTAGCTTACATAGTCCAAGGTACAACCAAAAAAACGGTCCAAGGTACATCCCATCACCCATTACTACAAAAATATTTTTTTTAATTATTTCTAATGGTAAGGAAGGATTAAATTTACGGTCAAGACCACGATGAATTAGTTGTCTTACCAGTTAAAACTGCTATATAGTAGAAAAAGTACTTACTTAGTACTTAGAAAAAATTTTATGTCCAAAAATCACTTCTTTTGTTTTATCTGAATTAATTTATCTTCTAGGCTGACTTTAATGAACTGAAACTAAAGCCTACGCATTTGGCAATCTTTCATTGAAGAAACTTTTTTTCCAGTAGCTAAGGTTCAGTTGGAATTGACGTTTGGACCGAGGTACATTTGGTCCAAGGTACAGCACCTTCTCCTATAGGTCAACAACTCTACGAGTAGCAAGAACGATGGAAATGTTGTTTTTTTGGGGAATTGAATATTGTTGCAAATGAATGATTTTTTTTTTGATGTAATGAAAAACGCAGAACAATGTAAATTCGAATTCACGATTTTGTATGCTGTTGCTTGGCACCTGATTATGTTATGCAGACATCTACGTTATCATTGTATCTCATTTTTTCTTAATAATTCCTGATATTTATTTCGAGATGATTTCCATTCTAATAGGTTTAAATCACTAGAAAATAAAAGCATTTGCTTCAGTCTTCGAAAGAAAATGCCTTCATCATTTACTGAATAAGTCAACAGGACAGTATTATAGATAAAAAGAGCTTTGTTTTAATTTTCTTGGAAAAACATTTTTCTATCGACCTATCGAAGGCAACTCAGAAGAATTCTTCTCCGACCCTTTTATAAATTTCAGGAGCTTAAACAGCCTAAGGAGCCTAGTTGCTAGGACTACGGAGATTGTCATCGGGTGAAATCTACTAAGAACTGCGTCCTAATCGAAATGCGTTTTGTCGCTGATTTTAGGGTGATAATTTTAGCAATGTTCTGAAAATATCTCTGTGCAACCTACATACATATGCCTGCTTAAAGATGAATATTTTCTTGGCTACAGAATATCGATCTAAATATATTTAAGAAATTCTGAAGCTAGTTTCAATAGTCTCTCGTTTGAAAATACCCCATTTTAAGATTCTATACGGAGGAATAACCGATAAGTGGGTGCCAAGCCCTTCTTGTGATAATTAAATTCTTCAACAAATTTACAAAAGCATCTTTTGGTCCGTCGAGCCGAATTTCAATCACAAGAACTGAATTACATAGTTGAGTCGTAGTTGGTTGGTAGTTATACCTGTTACCTGTTTATAGTAATTACCTACTATTTGTTGAATTGGTGGAATACAGGTGGGCCACTACATCTTCTTACCTACAGCTAGGTACCTGTGACTGGAAATTGGGAATCACGCAAAATGTATGTTGATCCCTTGAGGGAGCTCGATATTCTCATACTGTGTGATTTATTTTGGATAGATCTTTTCGCGAAAAAATTCCGGAATTTTGGTTCACTTTGTAAAATGAGGCAGTTAATTTCTTCCCAACTCATCCCTGGAAGCACAAGTGATGCTTGGGTCTTTTGCCTTATTGTATCGAATATAAAGTAAAGTGTTTTCATTGATCTAAATTTTAATCCCTCAATTTTCTTTCTATTTTCAGGACGTTCACTACCAGTTCTATGTGTTCACTTGTTCCACTGGTACGGCCTTTTGGACCATTTTAATTTAGATGTAGTTAGATTATGGAAATTATTTACCCTGATCGAGGAGGGATACCATAGCACAAATCCGTATCATAATTCAATACATGCGACTGATGTAACACAAGCAATGCACTGTTATCTCCAAGAACGGAAAATTTTGGAAAATTTAAGTCCAATAGAAATAATGGCATCGCTAATCGGCGCTGTAACTCACGATTTGGATCATCCGGGCGTTAATCAGCCATTTCTAATCGCAACATCAAATCATTTAGCTGCTCTCTATGAGAATACATCAGTATTGGAAAATCATCATTGGCGTTCGGCGGTTGGTTGCCTGCTTGAAAGTGGCGTGGCCGAACAAATTCAGGACATTCGTCCCGATCTTGAGAAACAAATCGCTTCCTTAATTTTAGCGACCGACATAACGCGACAGAGTGAATTTTTGGCGAAATTTCGAAATTTCCTGGACAACGATACGCTCGATTTGACAAAAATCGAAAATCGCCATTTCGTTTTGCAGATTTCATTGAAATGCGCTGATATATCGAATCCATGCCGGCCATGGGACATCAGCAAGAAATGGAGTCAAAAAGTTTGCGAAGAGTTCTTCCGACAGGGTGACTTCGAGCGGCAACTGTGCCTGCCAGTGACGTCGATGTGCGATCGTTACTCAACATCGGTGCCAAAAATCCAGGTTGGTTTCTTTAAGTTTGTCGTAACGCCACTGTTCGACGAATGGCATCGATTCCTAAAGACGGGCCTGTCCAGCAAAATGATGCAGCATTTGAAGGAGAATCAGGTCCAGTGGGAGAATAAAGTGGCCGCCGAATTGGCCGAAGAAACCAAAACCGAAATCTCAGATGCCGAACTTTTAGACGAAGACTTCGATGACGACGAGGATGTTGAGGCCAACATCGATCTGTCGGACAGTTCGGAAGTCCTTCTGCCCGAAATCAAGCTACCGCGTCGAAGTTCTCTGCAGGTACCATCGTTTGGTACGTCACGTTTCGATCGTAGACATTCTGTACCGGTTAACCCACCGAGAATTATTCTACCGCCGCGGGACAATGTCTCACGATCGGCAATCCGTGAAGATATCGAATCGAAATTCGAAGACAGTTTCTCACTGCTATCGTCCGACAGCGATAGCGGACCACGCAAGTCTTCGGCCGGCAGTGTACCGGATCGCGATCGTCCACTAAGCGCTGAAACGCTCGTGGCCGAACTTAATATTGCCACGATGAGCAATAGTGAATGTGCCGATCGGCTCAATATGGTGATGCACGGAACGGCCGGTATGTGCGGATCGGGCATGCTATCCGCTAGTAACGCTTCCAAACAGCTAATCCGACAGCAAACCTTCCCACCGCTTCAACCGTTCATTCGAGCGCGTTACATGTCCGCAACTGCCGAAATGTCGACCTGTTCGGAAACGTTGGAGAAGCGCTCCAGTTCGTCGGACTCGCAAACGGATAACGATCAGCGCGGCGTACTGACTAGCAGTAAGAAGGAGAGTGGCGGTAAACGCGAACAAGACAATCTACAATCGGAAAAATCATGTAAGATGGTTAAACTTTCGATACCTGAACAAAAGGAAAACATGGATCCGACAATGCTCAAGAAAGGATTGAATCGTCGAAGAGGATCAGCGCCGGTTGCTGTTGCTCTTCCGCCGATGACAACTGCAGAAGAATCCGTATCACTACTGATTCGTACCTGTGATAGATTTATGCGTCGCGGTTCGATGCCGACTGATGTTATTCATATGCGTAAGTATGTTTGATTATTATAACAACAATGCGGGGTCTTCATTATTTCACGCTTCACCACAACAATCTGGCAGAACCCCACGTTGGGCGCCATCTGAACGCCATCCTATAGTAATATCTTTCTTCTAAAATAGCTAAAAAACTTTTATGCATTATTTATTATCATCCAAAACACCCAGGAAACTATTACTGAACTATATGTTACACTGTTTAAGTCATTTTACGACCACCTTGACGATAATAACAATTTTCAGAATTAAACAGTTTAAACTTGCATTAATTTCGAATTTTACAAAATACCCCAGCAATAACGGCGCTTCTTTATTACTATTCATGGCTAAAATTAGAAAAGTGTTTTAAATTGGAGTTGTAATTCTTCAAAGTAATATCTCGAGAGCCGCTAAGGACCACTTCTTGTAATTATAGTAGAGCTAGAGTAGTGGTACGTGTTAAAAATGCAATTTTTAATAAGAAAGAGTGACAGCGTGTTTTCCTCTCTCTGGAAAAATTAAGCTAAGAAATTGAAACTTGGTTTTTATGGTACATAAAAGAAAAGTAATTTAGGTGAACAATCATATGTAGGCAAAAAAAGTAGTTAGTAAGAAAAACAGGGTGCATATATTTTAACGAATTTCATAATATCTCTTAGCTATTTTGAAATATTAAATAAATTTTACTTCTACGAGTTCTTCAAAGATATGCCCATGATTTTTTGTTCTAATTCAACCCCTAAAAGAGTAAAACGAGGTTCTGTAGATTTCAACTAATACCGCCATATCTCCTAGGTTTGATATTCATTATACATACATACATATATCGAACAAGTTGTTGTTCGGACTCTGTAATAGTCTTAAAACCGTTAACGCGATTTTTCCTTTTTAATGACTAATACGCAGTATAAGGGATTGTACTTTTCACTTTTCACGATTTTTGTCATATCTCGTAACTCTGATAAGGTATCGAGGTGGTTTTTACTTCCACATATGTCGGTACGCTATGTTCTCGAAAGAGTCAATATGAAACTGAAGATTTAATTTATTGTGAAGCTATTATGCTATTAAAATTATTAACATTAAAGAATTTCTAATCGGCTTTTTTAATTTTTTTTCTCTCATTTTCCATACACAGCATCAAACGAGAAGCAATTAGAAAATTTTTTATTAGCAGCCCCAAATTTAACTCCATTTCAACGTCGTGGATCCGTTCCATGTGATAATATGTCTTCGAGTCGTTCTAATAATAATAACAATATAAATTGTAATGGAAAGACACGTAATCGTAAGAAGATCTTAAGACGTCGTTCATCTGGCGGTGCTGAAATTTTAAGTCCAATACTAGCTGAACCGGAATTAGCTGGTAGCAGTAGTGGTAGCGGTACGAGCGGTACATCTGCTTGGTATCGTTTTAAGCGTACTGATCGATCAAAGTCTGATATTGAATCTTTATTATCGCGACGAAGAGGTTCACTTCCTGTTGAAGTGTTAGCCGTATGTCATACAGGTAAGATGATTGTTTTAATCTTTTCTTTTGTTTATATTTATTTGATAAGGAAGCTAAAAATTCATGTACAAAAAACAAGACTCTGCTTAAGCCCATTTGACACTATGCTAATTGGTTAGCGTACGCACGTTCATCATCATTTTTGTTCATTTTGAAAATTAGTAGTAAGAAAACGCCATTGTAGTAGCATAATGGCACCTGTGCCAACCAATAAAAAAAACAACGTATAAGTGCGTGCAAATATCTGAAAATTCCTCACAATTTTAATTTTTTCTGGAAGCAACAATGACTTTATTCCTACGTCATATTTTTTCGTGCATACCCAAGAAACGCAGTGATTCGAAATGTAGAGGAATCTTCCATATGAATATTGAGGCGAATTCATATTAAATTCGCGATCCCGACAAAGCCCAGATCGTCGAAACACAGAGTGAAAAACTCCAAAAACACAAAACACCAAAAATCTAAAGTCTAGAAAGGCCATAATATAAAATCCATAAAAACATAAAGCAGAAATTTTCCAAAAGGTAAAATCCAGAAATGATTAAAACTGTATCAGGGTTTTCTTCATCAAATTTTGCTCCTTCTAAATTTTCTCTTTCTGAATTTTTAAAATTATGGGATTTGTTTTCGTTGATTTTTTGTCATACTCTTCTTAAGTTCCCATGAGTCCGGTACAACAATTTTTTATCCCTGTTTAATTTTTCTTTCTTGAGAGGATTTTAATCGATTGAAATCGTTTTTCGTTCATGTAATTTGGCGTGGACAATACGTCTGCATCGTTCGCTGTCTATCAGCGAACTAATATTGATTTTAGAGAAAAAAAAATAGTGTTATAGGTTTTCAAATTATTTGAAACGCATAACTATTAAAAATCAATAATTTTTTCATTGATTTATCTTCTAAAAATACCAATTAATTATACTATCTATGATACTTTACAATGGAATGTGGTCTTCTTATGTAATTCTTGCCATAAAAATCGTGAAAAAAATGAAAATTTTTTAAAATTTTTTCTATGGAGGACCTTCCTTAAGATTTTTTCTAGCATTATGTTAATAAAAATTACAGGTTAATTATTCAAGATATATGAAATATACATATAAAAAACTCGAATTTACGCATTTTAAAAAATGTTCAAGAGTTGTTGTTCTAATAGCATTTTTTCCAAATACAATTTTGAATTTTTTCTCTATGGGTGACCTAGTTTACATACCAGCTAATAAAGTGGTGTAATTTTATTTTGTTTTTTTGTTGCCATTAACGTGAAATATTGGTAAGAAAACCAAGAATCAAGTAGCTGCCACATCATAATAGTCTAGCCCTAATGTGGGTGGCAAGACATGAGGGCACTCATGTCCTGGCACGAGATATAATGAGATATTTTTTAGGACGTCATTTCCTTAATTATCATCTTAAGATCATCGGTAAAGTATCACTATATATAAAACATGTCAATTCTGTGATACCACATCAGAAACTACGGCACACATTCTGTGTGATTGTGATGCAGTGGCCAGATCAAAAAGGCAGATTCTCGGTGGACTTACTCTCACCTATGAGGAACTGTCGAAGATGCCCTTGAATAAAATAACTTCCTCTCTTAAGGGAAGAGATATGGCTTATGGAGTGGTTAAAATCCAAACAAATAATAATAATTGAAAGTCCACATTTTATCTTTTTGGATTTTACATTTTTTTCTAAAACACATAAACACAAATCTTTCGGGAAAACTCCAAGGTTTGCAATACTTCCTTGAATCTTGAAACGGCTGATTTTTATACATTCCTTTAATCTACAACTTCAATATATCCCTTCGTATTTCATTCGTCCTGACGAATGTTTTTCTATCGTTTTGCGAACGATTCTCTGCGGAGTGCGGATCTTATTCTTCCAAACGAAAATTTACATCTATACCAACAAGAATAATACGTATAAAAATACAATGCAAATTACACAAACATATTATTTCAATTTAAAACAACAAACGAACATCTTCATTTCTTGATACAGTTTGCTTAATCAAAACTTTTTTTTACACAAAAATTTTTTATTTTTTCGAACAAACAACTCAAACATGCGAGGGTATAAACATCAGTTGCCGAGTGTATAGTCGTAGGTATCTTAAAATCTGTTTGTATTAAGAGGATACTAATTTAAAAACAAAACAAACTTCTAAGAATTTCAAGTCCTTTTAGTCGTCTTAAAAAATGGACACGAAGAAAGTGAATCAAAAAATTCGAAGAAAATAAATTTGCTAATGAGATGATAAACTTTTTTTTTTTTTGATTTTTAGGACGAAAATATTCTAATCGAGGTGAGAGTAGGAGGTTCTATAATGCGATCAGACTCTAATTAGAAAAGTACCTGGGGTTCGATGTTTTTTCAGTTTTACACGGTTTATTGAAATTAAACTGAGTTATTAGAATGTTTACAGGATTGGAAACACTGTACTTATTTCTTTAGAAATGTTTGCTTGAATGATATTCTTGGGTCTTCAATGAAAAAAAGAGAAATATAATACATATTCATATTCATTCGTAGTAGTTATTTTTTTTTCTTAAGGATACCAAACTGGCATTTAATACACTGTTGTGTACAGCCCAGTCAGCTTAGGGATGGGAGGTCAGAAATCGGGTCGGATATGGCAGTGTACTAAGTGATGTTAATAATGTTTAGTGCTCTTTGGCTGTGATATGATCTACCAGAACAGCAATGTTGCCTATAACAAATCAACTAATGTCTGGTAGCTCTGATGGTGTTTGTTAATCTGATAAGAATGTAAGCCGAACTCATCTGCTCTGTGTTAAATCCTTTAGTAATGACCCTATTAAACATTCCGCACGATTAAATATTTCTATTAATATTTCGAAGCCAATAGCAACAGGAAAATTCATATAAATAATTCTATGCGTTGAGTGGGAATTGAACCCACGGCATCGCAGATGCAATGTTTTCAAGACCTAGTACACTACCGCTGGACGCCCGGCCTAAGTTATTCCAATTTAAATTGATGGTATCTATTTATAGTATGATTAGACCACTAGGTTATTATATGCTTGGTTTCATCCCTTTCCATCCCATTCATTTTTGGAATGCTGCGCTTCTCATCCGCTTGTTAAAAATATTTGCTATAACTTCTTTCTTTCCAGTCTCAAACAGACTGTAACTTAAATTAAAATTTTTACTCTACCTCTGGCGTAACAAAATGTTCGTGAAAATGTTTTTTTCACAAGTTTTCACGAATTTCGTTATATATTTTAGACATGGCGAGTTATAAAATTAGTTTCGCTTCTACGGATCCTCTAAAAAACATTTTCCAATATTCAATTTTTCACGAATCCCGAAAATCTTCTAGATTTATTGAGATCAAATTCGCGTTTACTTCTATTGAATCTTTTATTGAAAAAAATACATAAGTAACCAAGCACTGGTATCAGAAGTAAGTACTTCATATATTTTCTGGTGGGTGTTAACTCCTATGTCTACTCGTGTATGTAAATACCAAATTGCAATTACAGTCAAAACCGGATATAACGACATTGAAGGTACCGTCGCTATATCCAATAGTCGCTAAAAGCAATATGCAATTTAGATGCATTCCTTTGTATAGAGATTCGACCGGGACCATGCCATTAGTCGTAATAACCGGATCCGTCGTTAAAAGCGGTGTCATTATATCCGGTTTTGACTGTATAGCCCGAGGGTAAGTGGCTCGACGGACTAAAAAACTAAACTAAACTAAATTTTGCCCCACCAAAATTGATATCATCATTTTTCCAACACACAGCAATCGCAACTACTGACTACCATCTTACCATTAACTTGATAAACTCATTTCAAATTCTAATTCATTTAACTATTGAAAAAATTAATATTTTGCATTTATTTTTTTATTTTCAGGTACATTGCGCCATTAAAATCGATTGCTATTTTATTTTAGTGCGCAATCAATCGACTGCAACTTTAGATAAACAAAAAAAAAACTATGTTACAAAACGTGTGTTTAATTAATAAATAAATGGTAAAAATAAAAATAATGAAATGAAAACAACTAGAATATAATTTAACAAGAAATTGAAGTGAAATATATTTAAAACAAAAATAATATTAATAAGTAAAATATGAAAAAAAGGAAACTGACGTGATTAATTTATTTAAAATTAATATTAACAATAAATGAAAATTAATGATAAATATAATTTAAATACAAATAAATTTTCATACATCACTTTTGGGCTGGTCTCGAAAGAATTTAGCAATCAACTAAAATTAAATGAGAAAACAAAACACACAATTTAAATGATAAATTAATTATAATGTAATAAAATAACATAAGCAAACATGAAAGCGCAGAAACAAAAAATTTAACATTTAAAAAAAAAAATTAATTAAAAATTAAATAAGTTAAATGAATTTAAATAATTTAGTTAGTGACCTGAAATTGAAAATGAAAAGCATCAACCAAAAAAAAAAGCCAGAAGCACACAATGTAAAGCAGCTTTCTCTCCCAAGGAGCAGTAGTGTATCAGAAATGAGCAAAAACATGTCAGCATGATCATCACACACGCCAAACATCATCTCTTCATCTTCATTAAATTAAATTTGTTTGTAAGACTAAAGTAATAAAGAAATCAAACAAAATAATAATAAATTGGAAAAAAAATAAATTAAAAATAATTTATAAAAATCTTAAAGAATTTTTACAGAAGCGAGAAGAACAAAACCAATTAACAAATTTCCACATTTTTTTTTTTTATTTTTAGGTATCGACTTTAATTGAAATGTTCTGTTGGTTCGATCAAATTGTGATTGATCGATCAACGTCTTAGAGGTCACGGAAATAAGCGACAATTATTATCTGTGACCGATGCGAATTGGATCAGTCTGTCTGTTAGCTAGTCTAAGTCTAATCCAAGGCTGAAATAAAATTAAGATCAAAATGATCGTGTGAACTATTTGTCTCGCTATTACTATTTGTTGCGTTATGAAATTCGAATTTAAATGATCTTGCCATAAACGGGTCGTACACGCACGAAAATAATTGGAATAATTGATTTTATAGCTTTGGCCAAGACTTAAAACCATCAATTTTCGTTTCTTTAAGTGATAACCAAAAAGAAAAAATTTATTTTTACGACCCACACAAGCCTTTAGACCAAAACCAAATGATTTTGTATTTTTGATTTGTTGACAAGTCCGATGTTTATTTGGTTTTAGCTAGCGTATTTCGTAAAATATTTCTGTTTCTATTTTGAATCGTTAAAACCCAAAGCCAAAGGGCAAAAGCATTTTATTCTATTTAATGATTTATTAAAATTGCAAAAATAAATTCCGAGCATCAGACAGTCTTTTATCGTTTGTATTTTGGAGCAATTTGTTCATTGCATGCCTTGGATTAGTTATTGGTTAAATTTTTTTTTTTTTTTAAGGAACTTTAATAAACCAGGGCCAAGTATTTAGCCTCCAATTAATAAAAACTGCGCTACAATTTTATCATTAGGTAAAATTTATACCAGAAATTCTGTATCGGTCCGGTTGGACATATTAGAATTGAAAATCTAAGTAAATAAATGAATTGTAAATGGCAAAACCTAAATAAAATTAAAACAAGAAATTTCCAAATGGACCAGCGATTTCGAAGGCTTGATTATAACATTTTGGAGTTTGTTTTTCTTTTGAATTAAATAAATAAACTATAATAGTTTTTCCTAAAAGATTAACGGGAGGAAAAACTATTGCATAAAAGGAAATATCATAAAACTACGTATTTTTGCTATAAATTCGAACTTCTATATATCAATCATTCGGAAAGCTATAAAACAAAAGTTTGAATTTACAACAATTGGACCAATCTTTAATAGCCGTCACCTAAATTCCTTCCGATTTGTTATATTTATGGTATTCTGATATTTAGGATTGTTGGAATCGATTTAATATTTGTTCGTTTTCAATTGCAGCATAAATTTTTGTAATTTTTTTTGCAATTTTTCCAAACTTTAGTTAAACTGCCAAGTACAATAAGTGTCGGAAAGATATGCGCATTTTTCCCTTCTAGTCCACATAATATTCCCCAATTAATAAAATCATCTCCTTAAATATACTAAATGAAGTAATATCATACTACTACTAGAGTCACTGTATAAGAACTAACACAAACATCCACTATCTTGAGTACGGACAATGACCGCTTTTGGTACCTTTTTAGTACTCTTAAACCCTGCGAACTCCAAAGTTCGCAGGTTTCTTAAATGGCATAGTTTTAGTGTGTATAAGTGTAGCAGATGGATTTTGATGGACGTTTCACGGAATCGAAATATGTCTCATGAAATGTCAACTAAATACAGCGTTTATCCACTTTAGTGGAGATAAAAAAGAAAAATCGGACAACTGCAAAAAAATTTCAAATGTTCTGGTTTCAAATGAAACACACATTGTCCGTACTCAAGATAATGGATGTTTGTGTTAGTTCTTATACAGTGACTCTAACTACTACTAGTAATATCATACTACATGGGGCTACTATCTGCAGTATCCAATTGAAATTAAAATTTGTTTTCGACTTGAAATGACCCCGATTAAATAAACCCATTTTCATTGGAAACTGCATATGCACCAAATCAAATCTCTTTTATAGTTTATGTCCCGGGTCACACTGAATTCAGCAAGTTTCATTAAAATTTAAATATATGGTACCTAGGTACATCAAAAAATAAATCCGTGCAATATTTTGTTGATCAAAATGAACGTGGAACCCATGATGGTATTTAATTAAAAATTTTGCATTATTAAAAATCGGATATTTTAAAATGTTTCATGTTAAAAAAAAATTAAAGCATCAGATGGTCCTGTTGTAATTATTCGCGCGAAATTGAATTGTTCACTTTGCTCTATTTTAAATTCAGTGGAAAGTATTTAAATTACCTCTCATATCCTTTCAAGTACAGTGTTACTAAAAGTTCAGTAATTTGTGGAATTTTACGAGTTAATCATAGTTAATGTATTGACGAAAAATTCCATTAATTTACCAAAAATGGATACCTACCCTTTCGTATATTGAAGGAAACTGAGAAAAATTGAGCTTTTACTTATCAAATCGCTATCCACATTTATTGACTGATAGTGACAGACCCGTCATTTCAGCTTTTTCTAGGGTGGGCATGATGTTATGAATGTATATATTTTTTATGTATAAATATACATTTGTTAAATATAATATATGAAAACACCAAATTCAGTGGATAAACGCCCTCCCTGCTATCCACAAATGACGTCCCTGGATAGTGGCATCAGTAATCGTCGTAATCTCGTTACGATTGCAGTCACAAGTTATAGTAATAGGTCTGCTAGCTTTAAAATGAATGGAATACTATCGGGTTGGTCAAAATTTTAAAGAATCTGGCAGTTATCTGAAAGACATGACGGTTTGTCTACGATATTTTTCAAGGCGCCTTTTGGAAAAAAATCCGCTCAAATATGCCACGAATTTTAAAGACCAATCTGCGAATATTGCCATAGCGAAATAAATTTTGGTACATTGCCATCTGTTGTATTCTAGATTGTATATTTTACAGCCTTCCTCATCTATATTTATAAATAAGAAGAACCAAAACCTAATAGGTATTTTAGTTGCTAATATTTTATACTCTCATTTCAAATAAAATATTGTCAAAATTTTGGGACATGTTCTGGGATACGGCCTAGTGGTTGAAAAAGGGAAATAACTTGAAAACAGGTGAATATTGAACAAGTCCGTGGAAGTGAAAAGATATTCGATATCTGATCAGACCAGAGAGATATGGCAGAATTCATGAAAAAATATACAACCACTTTACACCCCTTAGGTGTCGGATTTCAAAAAATCTTGAAAACATTTTCTAGGTATTTATATGAAGAATCCGTAGAATAAAAACGAATTCAATATTTGGGAAGACCTCGTACATATGACGAAAATCGTGAAAATATAGACCTTCTTTTTTCACTTATCATATTGCCACTCTTCCGAACGCCAATAGATATTCGAATTTTTTTTGATTGACATATACATACTCAGTTTCAACTTTCTAGCATAAGCCGTTCTGTAGTTAGGAAAACACCCCCTCCAGGGGGAAAATATATATTTTTCCAACATGGCACTACTATAGCTCTATCTAAATACCAAGTTTAGACTTTATATCATCATAGTTTCTTGACATATAAACATCGGAACTTTTTGTCTTATCGCCCTCCTTCACTCTCAAACTCTACACTCTCATCCCTTGGAGTCTATTAGGCCTACTTTTGGTAAAAAAATTAAGCATCTATCTTACACTGTTCTTGAGGTATGAGAAGTGATTTTTTAGAAAAATTCGTATCCCCTCCACCGCCATATCATGAAATTGGAATTCACTGTTCATCAACCTTTATATAGAAACAAAATTTTGTTTGAGAGATGGTTTGAGAGATATCGTGATCTAAAAATTTTCACTCCCTCCTCCCCGTACATTTTTTCAAAAATTTATTTTCGATATATTCTTCTAGTACACCTACAGATGTTCATTAAGTTTTAATTTCATGGCATTAACCGTTTAGGAGATTGGATTTTACAATGTATCGATCTTGGAGGCATTATTATTCCCCTTACTCCCACACCCCTTCACCCATATCAGCAATTTTTTTCCAAATGGGAAATGGGTCTACTACCGAAGCAAAGCTCAGTAAAAATTCCAAGTTTCAGCTTCCCAGTATGAGCGGTTGCTGAGATCTAAAATACAAAGTTTTTCGTCTAAAATGGTTCCCCACTACCTGCAGCAGGTGATCAATTGAAGGGGTCCCATCAGTCTACCAATGAAAAAAAATCAATTTAATAACTTAAAGGTTTTGAGAGTTATAAGCTGTTCAGGAAAGCAATTTTTTGTTTTTATTAAAAACCGATAACAATACTTTATTATTAAAATAAAGTAAAATTGATTATTAGTTAAACAGGATACTATAAATATAAATGAAATACAAAATACAATTTTCAACAGCAAATATAAGGTAAATATCTGCATAAATTGACCAAACCAAAATTCACTCTAAATATTTTCCACGAACTCTACTTATACAATATTCGATAAAAAAAACGTAAATGTAATACTTAAAACCTACAACACTAATCAAAACCGAAAATAATTATAACAAAATCTCACACATAAATACAAAAAAAAGAAACATGAATTTGTGTACTAGCCATTAAGGTAGTTCTACTTCTAAGAAAGTTTTTGGGGAAAACAATTTTAAAACTTTGAATAATTGACAAACAAAATAGTACCAAAACTCATTGATAATTTTTAACAAAATACACACAAGGGAACATAGTAATTGCTATTCCAAGTAAAAAACAAAATACCAATAAGAATATAAAGAGAAAAATAAATTCTGAAATTTAATAATAATAAGATAAATAAATAGTACATTTTTAAGAAAAGAAAAAATAGAGGCATATAAAAACGTGGCGGGTCCAGCGTTTCAAAAACTATAGCTGACATAAACAATTAAAAATGAAAAATATGTGAAAATAATGACACTTTTAATTTAGCAAGTTTGCTAGTATACAGCCGTCATAACAATAAATTAAAAGTAGGAGTAAATACTTTGGAAATAATTCCGAAAATTACAAGAACAAAGAAAAAGATTTTTCAATTTTAGTAAAGGTTGATTAATGTTTCAAAAATTAACTGCAGAAGAAAATTTGAGCAGAATACAGAATACACTTCAAACATTACACACCACACCCAGTTAGAAAAGAAACAGTTTTCATTTTTAGGATTTATTAAAATATCAAATTGTTTTGTATTTAAATTAGATATAAATTTATTACATACAAAAACATATTAAAATTGTAAATAAATTCGAAAAATTATAAAATACAAAAAAAAATATAAAAAGGGGTGGAGTGAAGGCTGGTTAATTTTCGGTAAGGTGATACTAAACTTGGAAAAAAAAGACTATAGGTTGGGTTGGGACAGCTAAGTTGAGAATACCATTCTGTGAAAATTGTTTCCCGGCCCGTGCGGGGAGATCGGTCAAAAAAAAAGTAGCAGTCCTAAGTGAAAGCTCACACAGGCACATAAGTTACAGTCCTTAAAAATTGGTATATTTATTAAAGCAATAGTGGATAGCTCCTGTTTGCGGAATGGCTGACGCTAGAAATTTGAAACCTATGTGTGACTGTATTCTGAAAATAAATTTTCTTAAAAGAATTGTGGGCATACCGTACAAGACTCGGTTTTTATATCTTCCAGATGTAGTTCGAAATTGGATACGGCTTTACTTTATCGCCCTCCTCTTGACAAAATCCAGGGACCACTACTACTAGTCTGGCTCTTCTTTGACGAGCTGAAGCAGATCAATAAGAAAAAAAATCTTTCTCAGTCCAGTTAAACATGGTATCATAACGGCGCCCAAAGAAGTACAGGATGCTGGAAAAATCAACAAAAGTAGTTATCCACTTTTATTTGTCGACGAACTAAGTCTCTGTGGTTTTCCACAAGTGGACTATTGCAAGGTCGACTAGACAATTTTCTCCAAGAAGCGCTATCCAGTCCGCACATCAAGTGTTCCAACGTAGGTTCCCGTTTTACCTTTCCCCGTGAAGTTTTCTAAGACGTAGTCTTATTTCTTTAAAATACTGATCCGTTTTTGACCGCACATTCTGTTCAGAGGAATCGAATATTAATCCTACTTAAGGCTGGTTTACATGACGAATGCAAACATTTCTTACTGAGATTGTGAGAGAGCTAGCTTATCGAATGGAGCAGAAAGTAACAACTGCAAAAAACAAAATTGACAGAAATATCGTCAATATTTTTTGCTAAACATAATATCTGGTTGTTTCACTCTTGATCAGTTTGTAATTAGAAATTTTCCTTCTCCCTCACAATCTCAGTAAAAAATGTTTGCATTCGTCATGTAAACCAGCCTTTGGGCTTCACATACTTCACACTTTTGGTCCATCTTTTCGTCTCTGAAAAGCATCATTATCTAAACCAAAGTCACAGGTTATATACATATGTAGTTGATCAATTCGCTATTAACTTCACCTTCTATACCCTGGGGATTCCAGCCCGCATCTGCCTCGTTCTTCCTTTAGAAGACATTTTTTTTTATTAAATTAATTTTAGATTCTGTTTATTTACTTATTCTTTTTTTTTTAATATCAAAAGCGTGTGAAAAGCGTAATAACATGGTTTGAATTGTGCAGTGACCATCTTCAGCCAGTGTTTTTGACACCTAGACTGTTTGTCAAGAATTCTTCCTGAATAGGATTTGGGACGAGCGTCTGTATATGAGGTAAGGAAGCCTCTTTGCGATCTTGCTTGTCTACTAGTTCGTTACCTCGTATGCCACAATATTTTGAAACCCAGGACATTGTTACTCTGTATCCATCACTAAGGAGTAAAGGGACCTTCTTGCATTTAAACGCATGTAAAAGGCAAGGACTTGCTTAAATATACTGTTAAGAATGTCGGGCAAAATTGGCTAATATCCACATCCATGTATTTGGCAATCTTCCAGATAGTGTACGAAATTAGGGGTACTGATGCGTACTATCCTTCCTGTTGCTTTATATCAGCCAGAAATTGATGCACCTCCCTCTTTTATCACCAGAACCAGTGTCCTTTCCACTATGCGAAAGCCACAAAAATAGAGCCCCCCAGGGCCCAGACGTAGAGCATCCTGAACCTTGAGCCTTGAGATTAGAGTCAATGTGACTGATTCTTGAAAGACCAACAGTAACACACTCAGTTCCTTTTTAAAAATTTATAGTTTTTGCTTCATTTAAATGTTTATAGAACAATAAACTCGTAAAGGATTAAACAAAATTCAAATTTACTGGTCACGAATCGACCAAAATCCGTGAGTGTGCATTGGTATCTCAGTATATTTTATAGTACGATAATTAAACATTTCATAGAAAAGATACGGATTTAAGTCAGCCTTCGTTTTCTGGTGAATAGTTAAAATGAGACGCTAAAAATGTAGTATACTAACGAAACTTCCATTTGTAATTTTCAGTTTTCTTATCCTTCGTCTTCAATTGATCAACCATTTTGAATACTGGTGTACTTTTTTGGCAAAGGGCAATTCGAGCTTCATATGTTTCCTAAATTCATGAATATCCGGTGCACGTCAATGTTGAACTTACAGGACCATTTTTAATAAAAAGTTTCTGAACCTACATTCCTGGTTATGAGTTCAATCCACGTTTATTTTAGCAAAATTTAAAAACAATAAGAATAGAAGCAACTAATCTCAATTAGCCAAGCGATGAAACTGACAAATAGGCGAGATTACGGGTGATAGGAGAACCTGTGGTAATTGCAAAGAATTTTGTTATTTTTGTTCATTTTATCTTCTAGATTTCCTCCACATTATGGCATGGCGCCTTTTATTTCGCTCCTATCGAAGCGAGTTGTAAATATTTTTTTTATGTTTGTACTATATTTGATTTTAACAAACGTCTTCAAAAATCGATCCATTTTAAGATTTGTGATTGGCAAAAAATTTAATCAAAATATAATTTCGATTTAAAACACATTTATTTAGCAATAATATTTTTAATTTGATATAATTACCGAAATTTACAATAAATAAATTTATGTCTTGTACAAAAGGTCGTGTTATATTTATAAAATTAATACATTAACAAAACGGACACTATCATTATACGAATACTAGGCATATTTAGTAAAACAAAACTATTAAATTCATATTATAAATATACATTACATTAAATTACGCTATAGTTATAATCCATCGAAGACTAAAACATTCATCTAGTGAACTAATTTAAATTAGATACGTACGATCATGACGCAAACAACAATTTTTTGTTGAATGTTTGTTACAAGAAAAATTTGAAACAGACATCCGAAAAACACTTACTAAAGTAAAATGTAACAAAATTAAAAAAAAAAAAGAAAAATAATTATTACTAACAACAGATAGAAAATATTATGAAAAAATATTAAGGACTTAAATCAAATTGGTGTAACCCGGTATCCTTCAACAAAACAAATCACAAAAAATAGAAGATAAAAGAAAAAGAAATAATTTAAATAAAACAGAAAATATTACATATAAAAGAAAACAATGAGTTGAAATAAAAATGTGAAGAAAATAATTTAAAAAAAAAAAATTGTTTCACTTATGGGAAAAAATTGATAAACTACAGACGGAGATAGCACCTTTTTTCTAAGCCGTAACCGTTGTACCGTTGAGCCAGGATGTAAGAAAGAAGGTGAATGGTTAGTACACCTACTAAAGGAATAATAATAATAATAATAATCAATGGCGCAACAGCCCAAATCGGGCCTAGGCCTTGAAGTAATGCTAGAGTTACTTCATTTCGAGACCAACGGAACACTAGGAGGTGAAGTGGTCAGCTACACGCTCGTCCGTGATTATTACCCCGATTTTAACTCAGGTACTCATTTACAGCTGAGTGAACTGGTAGTCCGGCACCCAATACCATTTTCGAAAATTACTTGCCGCCAAACAGATTCGAACCTGGTACCAGGTGCTCCGAAGGCAAGTGCTCTAGCCACTAAGACACCCAGACTACTAAAGGAATAGGTATCACAAAATACACTTTAAATGCCAAAAATTAAGTATGATTTATAAAATGCCCTATGAAAGTTTTTTTTTATTTTTTAAATGTTACCTCTTTTGCTCAGGCGGATACACAACAATGATATTTTCATTTAATTTCTTTTGAACTTATTAAAATCATATCGTTTATCTTAATTCATCCATTATCATATTCTTGACTTCAGTTTTTGGTGAAATTACTATGCTCCTTGGAAAAGCTCACTTTACCTTGTGGTGGGGTCAAAGTGGACACTTTGAAGTGGGTATCTTTTTTATCAGCTGCAATAATTTAACTTCACTTGTATATGAAAAAGCTTACGTCCTAAGCAGGGCCGTCATTTCAGCAAATGGTTTTAGAGATAATAATTTCTAAAATTCACCTAATTTTTGACCTTTCTACTCAGATGTGTCCCCTTAAATTCGAAAAAAGTGGGATAGCGGTACTCTGTAAGAAATCGGAGTAGATTCGAGAAAAGTGGAGTAGTGGAGCAGATGGTAAAAAATGGGAGTAGATCTACTCCAATTGGAGTTAAGTGACATCACTCGTGCATACACGACCGTGCCCCCACCACAAAAAAATGGAATTTCCAGATCTGTATGTACGACCGTGGTCTGGACCTTTAGTCAAATCAAAATTTCAAAAAGTCAATCACAGTCACACATGCCCTCGGTCGGCGACGCATGAACGTTGAACGCATTAAAAAAGTGAAATTAAATTAAATAGTTTAACGTTAAATATGGCGAGAAGAGATGAGTTGTTGTCAGGGTTTGATCTTAAATACTCGTATGTTGAAAAGAATGACAAAAAGTCGGGTGCGGTTTTCAAGCAGAAATCAAAAGCGGTAAGTCCTTTTGAAATCGTACCGCAAAAAACAACGGCACAAAACGATTTTTTTTTTTTTTTTGTTCGTATGATGAAATTTGATTTAATGTCGACGCGCGTGTTTCCAGTAAAGTTTTGATTGCAATTTTGGGTAATATTAGACTTTATGAGCCCGAACCTGAAAATAAAAAAAAATATTTTTCATTTATTATTTCGGTATTAGAAACATATTGCGCTATGTTTCAACTCTGCGCGCGCAACTTTTGATATGGCAGCACTGGTGCGCGCGCAAAAAGAAGTTGGAGCGAAGCGCGCGTTAGCCAAACATGAACGCGAGAAGGGAGTTTTAATCCCTTTAGCCTCGCAGTTATCTCGGAGCATTTGTCCCCTTTAATTTTTGGGTTCGGTAATGTTGATGTGCAAAACATTCCACAAAAACTTTGATATGGCAGCACTGGTCTCAGGGAAATGTCACTTTGAAGGCAAATTTTGTACCGCAATGACAGTTTGGAGGCAATTTTGTACTGCAAAAAGGTAAGGAAAAATGGAAATTTCAAAACGCTATAACTTTTTATTTCAGGGTTTCCCAGAGTTGAAACATAGCGCAATATGTTTCTAAATACCGAAATAATAAATGAAAAATACTTTTTTTTATTTTCAGGTTCGGGCTCATAAAGTCCAATATTACCATCGATTTTAGTAAAATTGAATTAATGTTTCCAAATTAACTGTAGAGGAAAGTTTGAACTGAATACAGAATACACTTCAAAAATTACACCACACACAGTTCAGAAAAGAAGCAGTTTTCGTTTTTAGGATTTGTTAAAATATAAAATTCTTTTGTATTTCAAGTATATATAAATTTGTTGCATACAAACAAATAAATCTTTATAAATAAAAATGAATGTTTGTCTGTCTGTCTGTCCTGTATAGACTCCTATAGGATGATGGATGGTGAATAGAGGATGGAATATGAAGGATGGGTGGTGGTGGATGGAGGATTGTGGATAGAGGATGGAGTATCGGGAGCAACGAAAGTAACAGGTGCATCGGTAGATACAAGAGCAATGTAAGAAACAGGAGCAATGGATCAACGGGAGTAACAGGGGCTAGGATGAAAGCTCACAGAGTCACATAAGCTACCGCCCTTAAATTCATATATTAATTAAAGCAATAATTGGTAGCTCCTGTTTGAGGAATGGCTTACGCTAAAAAATTGAAACCTACATAACATAGGTATATAGTCAAAAACGTTATTGAATAAAGCTGTTTTTGGTCTTTCAGTGTGCGTCCAGCCTAAGTGATCGTAAACAATGCGTCATATTTAATGGAACTCAATCCTATCCATACTTTGATTTGTCTGGTGTTCCCCAAGATTCCACCTTGGGTCTCCTACTTTTAGTTTTTTTTTTTTGTGAATGACCACCGTCGGGTTTTCAATCTGATCATTAAATGTATGCCGATTATTCAGAGCAGGCCCGTTCGCAGGAATGTATGATGGGGGGGGGGGGGGGGGGGGGGGGGGGGTGGTTGTGGTTTATTATGTTCCCCCATACTAAATGTGATGACCTAAAAAAAAAAAACAAGGTCCTCACTTCCCTATGAAAATAGGCCAATGGAAGAGGGGGGGGGGGGGGGGGGGGGGGTGTTGAACCCCCCCCCCCCCCCCCCCCCCCCCCCCCGTGCAAAGATTTAAAAGAGAAAAGATTAACTATTTTGCCATCGATAGAAAAGCCGGAATCTTGTTATGGAACAAGAAAGTGCAATCGTCATTTCCAAAATTTTTCTTTATGATATTCTGATGAAAAGGCATCGTATCTTTCCTTCGCAAAGATATAAATAAGGTAATATTATAACAATATTATCTTAACGACGATAGAAATCACGCCAAGTTCGTTGAAAACCCAGCATTTTTGTGTAAGGTTGAAACAAGTATGAAATATTCTATTGTAGTTAATGACGCGAAGTGACTGAACAAATAGGTGGCTATTAAACAAGCCCGTGGAAGTGAAAATCTGATCAGATCTGAGAGGTATGGTAAAGTTCATGAAAAAGTATACAACCACTTTACACCTCCTTAGGGGTCGAATTTCAAAAAATCTTGAAAACATATTCTAGATATTCAAATGAAGAATCCGTAGAATAAAAATGAGTTCGATATTTGGGAAGACCTAGTGGATATGACGAAAATCGTGAAAATAGATGCATTCTATTTCCACTGATAATTTTTTTTGGCCCTCCTTTCGAACGCCAACAGATATTCGATTTTTTTTTCATTCAAAATTACTTTTCTAGTTTATTTAGATATACACACCGAGTGTCAACTTTCTAGCATAAGCCGTTCTATAGTTAGGAAAGTCACCCCTCACCCCCGTACTGTACTACCCCTAAAAAAGTATATTTTCCCACTACTATAGCTCTATCTAAACACCAAGTTTCATTATAGGTTCTTAAAGGTTTAGGTGGGTTTCAAAGGCCTAAAAAAATCCTCTAGATGCAATATGCGATTTGTTTCACATAACAAAAATTATCTTTCAAAAATAAGCAAAATAACTGCACATTTTTTTAAATGGCGGAATGTCGACATTGCTGAAAATTGCGATTTTTTTTTTTATTCCTAATTTTTTCTATGAAAACTCAATGCCAGATGATAAAAGAAGTATTTTTCTCACTTTTGAATATGTTTGTAAGCTATTTCACTTTGCTGTGCCTAACAAAATCTTGTACTTTAATAGAAAACTTTTTATCATTCAAGTCACGCATCTCCCATACAATTGTTGCAAATCGTATGGAGCTGTCATGTTTGTTAAGACTTTTGTTTTTTTATTTTGAGTTCTGCTGCGCGGCTATAGTTCAGAGGGCTATGATGTTACTGTTTCGATATAGGCTTGTCAACATTTATTCTTTCATGAACTAACACAATCTGAAATACAGAATTTAGGTAAATTTTCGTTCTGTTTTTTTTTAAATTTTTAAATTATTCCCTCTTCAATAGTTTCCACTCACACTTTGTTTTCCACACGTTGTGAGCACACTTTACATTCCACAAAATTCTACATCTCTTTTTCGTTCCGGTCGGAGCTACCAACCTTCGAGCAAGCGAATTTTATAACAAAAAATATTCCGTGATTTCCCCATTCTTCTTTAATTCCAGAGCAATGCTACTTCTTAAAGGGGAGTCCCCATAATTATAAAAATTCATTGGTTGTATGCAAAAAATTTCCTGCCTTCAGCGTGGAAAATGAAATAAATCTAGGGAAAATATTCACTAGGTTGGTATAACTGGATGCTACTCAGCAGTTCTTCCGGCTGGCAATGCTGTTTCGTAGGCACACCGCTCACGCACACAACGTTCGCACAGCCAAATCAAATCTAAAAAGTCAATCACACGTGCTCTCGGTCGGCGACGCATGAACGCATTAAAAAATTGAAGTTAAATTAAAAAAGTAGACATTAAATATGGCAACAAGTGACGCGTTATTGGCAGCGTTGGTCCTTAACTATATGGAGAAGAAGACTAAATCGCTGGCTACGGTATTTCAACAGAAAACAAAAGCGGTAAGTACTTTTGAAATCGTAGCGCAAAACACAACCTCCAAATCTGACAAATTTTTTGCTTCATATGGTGCAATTCGATTTAATTTTGACGCCCGTGAAGTTTTGATTGCAATTTCGAAATTGAAATTGGAGTAAATTTACTAAAAAACCGGCGAGCTATTCACACGCAGTTGCTTGTGAAGGCCACGGTTACGGCAAATGGCGGAAGCACGTGGCCGCTAGACTTCCGTCTTGTTCGAAAGGGTTTTTATAAGAAATTTTATTGCAGGTGACGCTCCCAAAAGGATGTCCCACCATAAGCGACATCGTATCGTTCTACGAGAAGAACAATCCGAAAAAAATTCCAGCTCTTAAGGCCGCCCAAGCTGCCGAAAACAGCTCGAGCGACGACAACTCCGAGGAAGACGAAGCGCCACAAACACCCGTCGCCAAACCCGTGGTAAGTTTCATGCATTGATAATTTTTTGGTATTCCGTAACTGAAACGTGGCTCTTTTCAGTTGAACGGAAAAACTAAAACTCCGGTTGGCAAAAAAGCCCAGGCGACATCGTCCGAGGAGTCCAGCGAAGATGAGGCGCCCGCAAAGGTCGCGCCAGCAAAGGCCACACCGGCTAAAAAGCCAATCGTAGCTGCAGCGAAGAAAGAATCATCCGATGACGACTCTTCAGACGACAGTGACGACGTTCCGTCAACACAAAAACAGCCTGCCAAACCGATTGCAAAAGCAACAGCAAAGAAAGAGTCCTCGTCGGATGACAGCTCCGAAGAGGAAGCACCCAAAGCAAAAGTAGCGCCCGTAAAAACGCCATCAAAACAGGCAGCAAAAGCTACTCCCGCCAAGCAGGCAGATTCATCAGACGACGACAGCAGCGATGATGAAGACGAGCCACCAAAAGCAAAAGCAACACCGGCTAAAAAACCGGCCGCGGTGCCCGTAAAGAAAGCAGCCGATTCGGAAGACTCCTCGGACGATAGTAGCGACGACGAACCGGCTCCTCCACCAAAGGGAAAACCCACCCCGGCTAAGGCGACACCGATCGCAAAGAAGAAGAAAGAATCGTCCAGCGACGAGGACAGTTCGGAGGAGGAAACAAAAGCAGCTAGTGTAAAACCGGCTGCAAAACCGACGCCTAAGAAGGCAGCATCGTCGAGTGACGATGACAGTTCCGACGAAGAAACATCCGTCGTGCCGACAATTAAGAAGCCAACTGCTGCCGCCGCTGCCAAGAAGAAGCAAGCATCCAGTTCGTCGGACGATGATAGCGACGATAATGAACCGCCGGCTAAGAAAGCAACGCCAGCTAAGAAACAAGCAGCTGCTAAGGAATCATCGGATGACGATAGTTCGGACGATGAACCGAAATCCGTTCCGGCTAAGAAGGTGGTCGCCAAGAAAGACGAAAGTTCAAGCGATGACGATAGTGAAGAAGAGGCGAAACCGGCACCAAAAGCCGGACAGAAAAGAAAAGCGGAAGCTGCTGGCGAGGGATCGTCGCCCAAGAAGTACAGCAATTTTGTGAAGGAAGGCGAGGAAAATACGGTAAGTTTATTTTTGTCTTTTTAAAATTTAATTGTGTAAGTAAACCATTTTTTGGTAATTGTTTTCGTTGGTGGGTTTTTCCAGCTTATTTTTGCCTTCGTGTGGATGAATGACCTCCGGTGGTTGTGTTATATTTGAAGCATTGACCAGGCCCATGCGCAGGATTGTATGAAGGGAGGAGGGGGTTTATCTAGTCCCCTACATACTGAATGTGATGACCTTAAAAAAAAAAGGTCCTCACTTCCACATGAAAATAGGCCAATAGGGGGGGGGGGGGGGAATTTGAACCCCCAAAACCCCCCCTGTGCACACGGGCCTGGCATTAACAAATTTTTTGCTCCAATGTCAGAACTTCGGGACAAAAACGAGTTTTTTCCCCTTAATTTCCGTAAAATTGTCAAAACAACTTCGCTGGTTGTTTCGCTGGTCGCCGCTGACACTGGCTAAGCGCGCTAGTCTCCAAACCCTGAAGTCGTGGGTCTGCTCCCCGTAAGGGTAGTTGGAACTAGAAATGGGTCGTTCACGGGTGAACTGTTCCAAAACAACACTTCATTTGAAGTGAGTGAGTGAATTAGCTCCCACGTTTTGATGAATTCCAGTTCCATTGGACTCGTGACAAAAAACTCTACCGACTTTTTTTCCTGGTGGTCATCTTCTAGATCAAATGGCCTTGTTTTTTGGTCATTATCTTCGAGAGCATTATTTTTTTTGGTAATTATCTTCTCCCCTCAAATTGAACTAGAAAATCAAACTAGTTCTCGAGCGAACGAAAACGTTGGAACGAAGTGTTTTGGAACTACTTAACTGAACTCGTTCCTTGAACTGAGTGACTCGGAGTGAAGTACTTCACTGAAAGGAACTGCTTTGCCCGTCTCTAATTGGGTTGACTTTCTCTAAACTTCGTTTTTCTGTTTGTGTGACTGGATGACGGAACCGTTCTTCTATTTCGTCCACTTGTTGCGAAAACCCACAGCAAATCATGAAGTTCAGTCTCGGGCGAAGTGTAGTAGATCGGCGTTTTGACCCATTTCCTTGGCCAACGATTCTAGGATGTAACTGACCAGATGCTTTGGCATGCCAACACCTTTATTCCGTCAGCTTAGAACCGTGATCCATTATCTGATGATCATTTAGTAGGCAGATAATTATGTTAGCAGCTCGATGCGTGACCATAATTAAACTTTTGAGACTAAAAAGATGTACAGGATTCTCCAATATTTTATAAACAGAGGAGCAAGCTCAAGCCAGCAAAGATATCGTGGATCCAAGCACCGAGTTTTCTTCTCTGAAAATAAGTCCTTCTATTCGCTGCCAATGTAAGTCGGTTTCGTCTACGTTGAACACTTGTTGGGGTTTGTCACCTTCCTTCCTCTTCGATTGCGAGTAACTCTGGTGGAAAATCTGCAACCGAATTTTGTCACTCGCAGCTTCACCTCAAATTGCAACATTATGAAAATTGTCTCTAATCTTGCTTACGAGCAAAAATCTTCCTAAATTCGTTTAGCCGTTTCCTAGATAATTCTGGCAGTTAGGGGGTCAATTCTGTTTCCGTGAAAATACTTTTCAGTGATAAACCGCTGTTTCTGATTTTATTACAATGAAAAAACTGTCAAACTGTTTCCATTTGATAAAAAAGTTATCACAGTAAAGTCGAGCGTGCACAAATGGAAAGTGGGAAATCTATACGTTGGAAAAGAGCAAGCGAGGCTCAAAAAAAATTGTTAGAGGAAAATGTGGACTTAGCGCACCATAGGTGAGTTGTATTTATTGAAGTACTTGATACTTAGCAGACTTTTTCATGATGAGAACGAGAATCGGGTTGCAGAGGTAAATGAAATGATAAAATGCAAAAGTTGCGTGCAAACAAGAATTGAATCCCAAGGGGTATTCAATGCAATCATTCCATACGAACTAAGATAGCGTTTCTACTATTCTTCGTTAGCTTCGTATCCATGGAAGTACCTTAAACACAGCATTTTCCAAGACTATCGAGATTCCTCGATTTTCCATGGAAAGGTTACAAATTGGAGTACAGTATCTCTTAAGCTTGTATTAAACTGTATGCGATACTGTCAAATATTTGAAGAAAAATTCAGTAAACAAAAAATCTGACAGATGATCTTCGCATAACTTTATTATTTTTCGGGTCAAAGGTCGGGAGCGATTAAAGTCGGAGTATATCATCAGTTGTTTCGAGATTGTGACTTTTCTTGGAAAGATAATTTTGTTCTTAAAATAAAAAATTTTTAAATTGAAATAATCAATTTCAAATCTCATCACAACTAAGGGATGGCAAAAATTGTGAAAACATATGCAAACCCTTGGAAGTTGAATGTTGAAAAATTGAGAAATAGGTTTATATGCGATTATATAAAATTCTGTGGAAGTGAAAAGCGATCTAATATATTATCAATACTAGGAAATATGTCGAAGCTTTGAAATGCACACCCCTTGAGATTGAACATCTAAAAATACTAAAATTGACTTTTTGTCGCGTATATAGGAAACCCTAGGAAGTAAAAATGAATTCGATTTATCATCAGGCCTAAGCAATATGTAGGAATCTGTGAAAACATATGCAACCATCTTAAACCCTCTTGGGGGTTGAATATCCGAAAATCCTGAAAGGATTTTGTTTGAACTTCAAATACGTTACATTGAAATTACACATTAAATTTGAAATTCAAACATACGCGCGTAAACGCTACTCACCACGGCGTGAACTTGATGCACAATTTCACGTGCCACTGTGGTCCAGTAGAGTTGGCGCCGGTTATCCGTCGAAAGGATAAACGGTTCATAAAGCTAACCGGCTCTATAAAAGGCCCGGCCGCCGTTGATTCGGCCTCTAGTCGATCACTATTAAAATTTGGAGAAGCGTTCCGCTCGGCTGATTTCAGCATTTCATTTTTAAAGGTATAACCGTTTTCCATTGCGGAATCTCATTAGGGATTGTTGTTTTTGCTGTTACAGCAGAAAACAATTTCTCATGAGAAATACGCATTGCATTTATTATTTGTACCAGCCAAGCTGGTTGAACGGTCTGGCATCCCGTAATTGCCTCTTTCAAAAAGAAAAATAATTCTGCGAACCCCGGCGTGTCATCGAAGTACTTTTATTTCGGTGGCAATTCTTTTTTTTGTTATTTTCTCTTTTCTTCAACCATTTCTTCTTTCTGTTTTCTGATTTAGCGTCACCACCACACATTTCACAATTCTTACCTTCGCAACCTCGTTGCATCCACCCCTTCCGCAATTCCTATATTGCATAAAAAATCACATTCGTGTTATATAATAATTTATATAAGATAAATATGAAGGCAGCATAAGAAAGTAAAAACCAATTCAATTTCTTATCACTTCTAAAACAAAATTACGAAATTCGTGAAACCGTGTTCAACCCTTCTAAACCCCGTTTAGGGCCTGAAAAAGGAAAGAAAAACCAGTTTTAGGCGATTATTACACAAGCCCGTGAAAGTGAAAAGATATTCGATATTATATCAGGTCTGGTGGATATGGCAGAATTCGTGAAAAAGTATAAAACCTTCTTGCACCCCTTAGAGATTGGTTGGTTGGTTTGTTTGGGTGGCAGCTCTGTCCTCTAGACGGAGCTCACCACAAACTCGTATTAAGGGGTTAGGCCAGTCTGTTAGCCCCCAAAAAAAGGCCTAACTTTGACAATTTTTGCTATGAGTAAGGAAAAAGGAATCGATTTCTCTCTTTATTAAGGCTTTATTAAACATGTATTTATTTGAGTGTATAAATTGTGATACAGAGCAACCCGCTTATAAAGTGCACTTATATAAAGTACTTTCGGTTATAAAGTATCCTTTTTCAATCTCCATGCGCAAATATGAAAGGTTTTTATGTTGGTTATAACGTACTATCGGCTATAACGTTCTACTTCGGAGGTCCCCTCAAGGAACGCTATAGCCGGGTTGCACTGTATTGACATTTTGATACAAAATGGCGGCTACTGGGCCAATCTTTGGAATCACCTTTTTCGGGCGACGGTGATTCTAGGAACTCGTGCTATCTGAAACAATAAAAAACGGAATCTTAATCTACATAAGACTTGCTAGTAAAGTAACGTACGTTTTTAGCTTTATCATCAATTTTTCGAAAAATGGCGGACTTGTGAAAAAAAAGGTTCAATTTTTGACCGAAAAAATTAACAGTAAATTGTTTATAAAAAGAAAAAGTTGCAGTGATAACAACAAAATCGAACGTAGTTTACTTGATAATGTTACTGTGAAGCTACAGTTAAAATTTCAAGTGGATTTGTCCGATAGTCTCTGAGTACCATCGTCGCCCGATTTGAAAAATGCAGTTTCGAGAAAAACGCGCTCGGCGCTCGCTCCGAACGCTTCGTCACTACATCAGATTGGACAGGGAAAACATTTTTTTTACTATTCTACCAATTGAATAATGTTTTTAGGACCCTTTACTACTACTACTACAATACTTTAAGCCAAAAAAAAAAAAAAAATATCGATTTTTTGAAAATCCTAGACTGTTCTAATCCCTTAACGCGGATGTTAGCGGTTGTTGTGACTGGGCGATTTAGAGCATGAGTGCGAAAAAAATTGATCCATCAATCCATTATATCCTTCCTGTACTGTCCAGGAAGAGTAATAACTCTTCAATTTTCTTAACCGAAATCTTCCTCGGGTCCCCGTAGAAGAAGGGCTTGCCTAGTGCTCGCTATCGGGCTCTAGCTAAAGCCGGGAAATGAACGCAAAGGAAATGAACGACCAACTCTCGCACATTTGTGTCCCAGCAGCTGCGGCAGTATGCATTAAACGGAATGGCAAATTGGGCAACGTGATCTTCAATTGGCCAGTGACCTCCGTACTAATCGCTGTGATTCTAGAGATGTCTTGGTTCTCAAGATATAAAAATCAGAACTCTTTCCACCTCCCCACAATCTCATCCTCACTCTCAAAATTTCTATTTCTGCTAGGGATCTATTAGGCCTACTTCTCGTAAAAATTTAATTTCAGCACACTTTATTTGTTTATACACAAACCAAATTTTATTTGTCTAGTGCAGTTGGTTCGTGTGATATCGAAATTTAAAGTTTTTCACCCCCGACCCCTAATACTCCTTTGTTTTCGATCGATTTCCCTAGTATATGTACATATATGTTTTTTAAGTCTTAACTTCGTGACATTAACCGTTTCGGAGACATGGATTTTAGAATGTCTCAGTCTCGGCTTTTTTGCGTTTCGGACGATTTATTAACCCCCTCCCTCCTTCATCCCTTCTCTCATATCGGATTTTTTTTTGGAAATGGGTCTACTGTTGAAGCTCTAAGTTTCAGCTTCTTAGCATAAGCTGATCTAGAAACCAAAATTTTCTGTCTTAAACGCTTCCAACACCTCTCCCCCCACCAACCCCACCTCTCAGAAGGTGTCCACATATGGGGATATATACCAGTCTATCCACAAAAAAAAAATCAAGCTCAAAGGGTTTGAATGCTACAAGCATTCAAATAATTTTGCGTACAACAGTAGACGTACGGCGGACAGACGGAGTGAACTTTTTTCGTTGTTTTCATGTCTTCTAGTTATGGTACGTAGAAAAAAAATTTGAAATTTTGAATTTTTGAAATAATAAAGTAAAATTTGACGATTACACTATTTGAGTGCATTCGCCAGCGAGTATAGTCAAATATTCGACATTGTGGCATACAGATTAAAACAAGCTTTAGGCTGTTTAGCACACTACACACATCAGTCAATTCGGACGCTCGGTTTAGCAATGGGCCGGTTCCGGAAACGGATAGGATCGATCCAGCTCCCAACCTCTGCTCTGGCCGTTGCTATCGACATCGGAAGCCGAGCATTCGCACTATTCTCGGTTTCGATGTATTGTTTATAATGCTTTTTTCGCCCCCTGTACTTCACCCTAACATGTACAAGCATTAGAAGAAAATGAGTAGTAGAAGCAGAGAACTAAAACTAAAACTGACCGATGCATATGAAAACCAAGTCCAGTCGAATCTGGAGATGGCCCCAATTCCAAGTCATTGCTCGTTTTGTCGGTGTGTGTGAAAACAGCCTTGCTGATGAAATGTCGTTTTTGGTAGTGCAATTTCAAACAACTGTTACTTTTGTAAAACTTAATTTTATTAATCAAAATAGGCACCAGCAAATGCAATACACTTTTCCCAACGAGATACAAGTGCATTTATGCCAGTTTCGTATAAGTCCGACTTTCTAGAGCGAAGAAAGTCCTCGGAGCGACTTTTGAGGGCTGCTTCATTATCAAATTGTTTGTTCATCAAAAAAATAATCAAAAAGTTTAAGAAAGTTGTAGTCGGTTGGCGAAAGGTCTGGTCTGAATCCTAAACCTAATATTTATCAATAATCAAACAAATCCCCAATTTTTGGAGTCCCGGAAGAAGTGAACAAAATTGATTTAGTTTTTATAATACCTCGAAAGCCTACAAATCAATTCGTAATTATTACTTCTTAAAATACAGCACTTTAACAGCACCATGAATACAAGCTGCAACGGTAGTTTCAATAATAGCCAACCGGAAAATGGTTCGTTCAAGAGGAACGCACCGTTTCGACGCGTCCGGGACGACGAAGTGGAAATCGATCATCGCGTCCAGGACAATTCGTTCGATGCTAAGGTCAGTGCCCGACTTCATTGTCCACAAGAACAACACAAATTGGATACCTTGTGTGCTGTGTTAAAGCGAAAAAAAAAATGTCAAATAAAATCGGGCACTGCAACTTTTTCAACGTTTTTTTTTAATCTAAAATAATTTTTGTTGCTTACACTTTTAACAAGTTTTTTATAAGAAAAATTTTAAAATCACATTCACAAGGTTCTAATTTGTGTTTTTCTCTTTTCCTTTTTTATATTATCATCTGGAATCGGATAAATTCGCAACAACATTGAAATTCGTAATCGCGCTCCATCAAAACTCTTTTATACAAAAAATAAACGCAGAAGGGTAATTGGAATAATAAGAACGGTGGCGGAGGAGGCGGTGAAAGAGGTGGATTTAAGAAATTCGGAGGAGGCGGCGGCGGCTACCGTAAATCATTCGGTGACAACGAAAATGGTGGTGGTGATGCCGAAGGAGGCGGTGGATACAGAAAATCATTCGGTGGAGGCGGTGATCGTGGCGGTTTCCGTGGTGGTCGAGGCGGTGATCGTGGCGGATTTAGAGGTGGAAATCGCGGTGGTGGTGATCGTGGCGGTGGGTTCCGTGGCGGACGAGGTGGACGTGGCCGAGGTGGTGGCGATCGTGGACGTGGTGGTGGTGATCGCGGACGCGGCAGCTTCGGTGGCAATAGGAGTTCATTTGGCGGAAATAAAAGCTTCGAATCGGGAGGACAAAATAAAAAAATATCATTTGATTAGGATTGTTGCGAATTTTTAATTTAAGAAATTTTAGAATATAAGTGGTAAGTAGAGCTTTTGTTGTATTCCGCCTTTAAGTCATATTCCGGCTTGAAACTTATATTCGACTTATTCTTTTTCGACTTGCAGAGGAACGCAGTGGGTTCGTGGGGAGAACGGGCCAACCTAGACCTGAAACATACTCGTGGCAAGTCATTCAAACACGAGAAAACAAAGAAAAAACGGGGAAATTATCGAGGCGGCCAAATCGATATGGGTGTGAATTCGATACGTTTCGACGAGTAATTTTAATAACCCCCCCAAATCCACACACACAGATATATTCAGCAAGTGAATATTTTACTTTTATCTAAATATATTTTTATATTTGTCTTAAAAAAAGATTCGTACACATTAAATATTATTTTAGCAGATAAGTTATTTTACAGTACTATAACAGGCCTATTCAGCACCAGAGTCACAAGTCACAAAGTAGGTGGAAAGACAATTAATACAAAATTGTGACTTGTGACTCTGTGCTGAATAGAATAGGCCTGTATAATTCAAAAATTTCACTACTAAACGTTTCTTGACTTTTTTTTTATATCAATAATTCATTATGAGAGAATTAAAAAAAATTTCTATAAAGTTTAAATCTGACCGTTTTGTTGGCCATTAGTTTTCCTTTACTTTGAATTGTTCGAGACAACTTCAGGCGTTTCGTTGAATTACTACTGATTGTTATTTTACGTTTTTATATTTTATTTTCGTACTACAGACGAACAGCAGTGTACAATGATCCAATAAATGTTATATAAAACTATTTTACCTATATTTTCTTAAATTTTAGCTCTGAACCTTGTTATTGTGAGCTAATTTAGAATTATTGATTGAATGTTTCTTGTGAATTTAAGTATGTATTATAATATCGCTAATATGTTATTTTGTAAACTGATTTGCCACAAATGAAATATGGTAACAGCTAAAATGATATGTTTTATGCTAAAAAACTTGTTAGATGATTTTGACAACAATAAAAATCCAATGACTGCATTTAAACTATATGTATCTGAAAACTCGTCTTTTGATTTGGATACTTGTATATACCATTTCCCACTTTTGATTTTCTCCTTAGTGATGTTTGCGTTCGCAGCGATCATATCACAAGTCCGTCCTCGGCTCATTTTTCGTTATTTTCACAGAGCTTTAGCAGAAATTTACAAAATCAGAGATCTTAGAGTGAAAGGCTTTCTCTGTTTGTCCGGATTTGAAAAATTTGCGAATATTTCAGTTTTGGTTGACTTATTTTTGAAAAATTAAAGAGGAACCGCCAAAAAAATGCTTTGTAGGAGTGTTTTGCCGAGACCAACCATCAAGGTATCATCATGAATTGAAATTGTTTGTTATGGTTAACAAGTTTATCAATTTCTTCGTACTGCACAGACGCAATTCAGTTGCTTGAACTCATTCGAATGCAGCTAAATTTTATATGCCATATTGAAATGGAAACAACATAAAAAATCTGCCAACAGTCTGGGCGCAGCTTTATTATTTTTCCGGTAGAAGTTTGGAACGTGTTCAATTCGGGGATGCGGTGTATGGTACCATGTGACTGAAAACCTAACAAAAAGTTCGGGAAGCTGTTAGAATATGGTGTAACATATGAATTATATAATTGGGTTATATTCCGGGATGCGGTTTAGAGGTTGAAAAAGACAAAACTTAAAAATATGTGATTATTAATGGGAGCAATCCCTTTACAGCTTTAAAATTTTTAGAATTTTTTTTCTTCACATATTTCGAAAGAATAAAGCGTAACGAATGTTGTGTACGAAATAGAGTCAATTTGGCTCGAAAGTATAGATTGTGCGGTTGAATTTCGAAACTAAAATACCAAATAGGAACACGATTTAATATAGCTCGAAAATGTTCTAAAAAAGGATATATCACGGGAATGAATTTACAGATATATGCTCGAGGAATACAAGTGACGGTGTGAGTGAGTTAGAAATTGAAGGTTTCTTATAAGCGCCTGGAATCGCTGATTCGGTAAGTCACTACAAGTTATAGTTTTCTTGTATTGAAACTTTAAACGTGATTATCTCGAAACTGAATCTTCAAAAACTGCTCCTATTGTAGCTCAAAAAGTTATGGATCGATTTGGCTGATTTTTTTTGAGCTTTCTGTCTACATATATATCGGAAGGATATACCTAAAGTATCGCGTAAATAAACCACTATTTTGGGGTTAAAACTATCAAAAAAATAGTCCAAAAATGAACATTTGATTGAAAAGCCTCATATCTTTTTTGTCTTTTAATTTTTTAGGTATATCCTTCCCATTCATCGGTTTGTACGTATATTCCAAAAATATTTTAGTTTTCAGTTTAAGATCAATAGAAAAAGTATGACAAATGGAGCAGTTTTCGATGTCACGCAAAAGACGCCTAAACCCTATAACGGCGCCATTTTGTTTTGTAACAAAAAAATAAATTTTTTGCCAACACTTAAAAGTTCTAATAATATCATGTCAAAATTTTAAAATGATGCGATTATTTTATCACCATAAAAAAAATTCATGAAAAATGGCTCATTTTCGGGCGTCTAAAGAGATTGCTCCCCTTAAACAAGCCTGTGGAAGTTAAAAGATATTCGATATCTGATCAGACCTGAGAGATATGGTGGAATTCATGAAAAAGTATACAACCACTTTACTCCCTCTTAGGGGTCGAGTTTCAAAAAATCTTGAAAACACTTTCTAGGTATTCATATGAAGAATCCGTAGAATAAAAATGAATTCAATGTTTGGGTAAGACCTAGTAGATATGACGAAAATCGTGAAAATATATTCATTTTATATTTACTGATAATTCTTTTTGCCCCCCTCTCTGAACGCCAATATATATATTCGGATTTTTCTTATCAGAATTACTTTTTTAATTGATTTACATATACGTACTGAGTTTCAACTTTCTAGCATAAGCCGTTATAAAGTTAGGAAAAACACCCCCCCACCCTCGTACCATCCTACCTACCCCTAAACAAATTTTTTATGCCACTACTATAGCTCTATCTAAATACCAAGTTTCAGCTTTATATCATTACAGGTTCTTAAGATATAAACATCGGAACATTTTCCTTCTCACTCTTCCCCACACTCACCCTCTCACCCACTCCCACCTTCAATTTTTTTCCCTACTAGAGCTATATTGGGTCTACTTCTGTTAAAAATTTCAAGCATCTATCTAACACTGTTCTAGTGTTCCATTGGTCTTGCAATGAATTAACTCTAGCATTACTTCAAGGCCTAGGCCCGATTTGGGCTGTTGCGCCATTGATTATTATCTTACACTGTTATTGAGATATGAAAAGTGATATTTTTGAAAAATTCGCATCACCCCCCCCCCCTTTTACGCTCCCCTGCCCCTTCAAAAACTTTACTTTGAGCAATCTTTATTTATCGAGCTGCATACCCAAACCGAATTTTGTTTTGCTGGTGCAATTGGTTTGTGAGATATCGTAATCCTAAGTATTTCAACCCCCACCCCCTTACGCCACTAGCCCCACTCAAAAATTTTGTTTCAATCTACTCTCCCAGTATAACTACAGATATTTGTTAAGTTTTAATTGCTTGCCATTAAAGGTTAAGGAGATATGGATTTTAGAATGTGTCGACCTCGATTTTTTTGCGTTTCGGACGCATTGTTTCCCCCTCCACTCCCACACCCCTTCACCCATATCATCAATTTTTTTGCAAATGGGTCCACTATCAAAGCTCTATAGAAATTCCAAGTTTCAGCCTCCTAACACAAGCGGTTTCTGAGATCTAGAAACCAAAATTTTTCGTCTAAAACACATCCCCTACCTTCCCCCTCACACCCCACCCCTGAAAATAATGTCAATTCAAGGGGTCTACCAAGTCTATTCATAGAAAAAAATTGAATTTAATAGCTCCACTGGTTTAAGAGCTACGAGCCTTCAAACGATTTTGCGTGGGGCGTTCGACGTACGGCGGACAGACGGACTGAACAATTTTATTGCTTTTATTTATTTCGTGTCTATGTATGATACGTGGGAAAAAAATTTTGAGAGCATCAAATTTTTTTTTTAAAAAATCGATAACAATACTGTGTTATAAATAATAAAGTAAAACGAGTATTTTTTGATCCGTCGAGCCCGATTTAAGGAAAAAATTATAATGTACCTAAATTGCAAATTGTAGAGAGCCATATTCGGTTTGAATATTGGTGGTGTCCCTTCTTGCCCTCCAAGGACATTTCTGAACCCGAGAAGGTAGAAAATTATAGTAGAAGTAGTAGAAAATTTTTTAAAATTTTAGTAAGAACCTATTATGTACCTAATTGTATTGACTTCGAATAAAAACGTGAACACGCCCATACAGAGCTCCTACTGCTTCTTTAACTGAAGGATGTGGTTACTGGATTGGATATTTGAAAGGCGATGAATCTTTGAGCCCAAATACCAATTTCGCACTGAAAGTTGGTATGAAAAAAAGACTTCTTTCGAAGATTCCATGAAGGGAACTGCTTTTAGTTAAATGCGCCCAATTTCCCCACACACTTTCTCCTGGATACCAACTAAAGTAATTAGAAGTAACAAAACTAATTTGCATGTCCAGTTTATCCGAGTATTGCCTACTTCACGCTCCGTCCAAAAATTACCAATAGCCGATTAATCATATATGACTTTACAACAACAAAATCTAAAACATGTGTACCAGTATGTTACCTTTTAGTTACCTTTATAGTTAATTTCGTGTCATGAGTCAGCAAATCGAATGATTGCTCGGTGTTCAATATGATGTTCGAATTTTCGGACATGCGTTCGCATTAGTTCCTCGCTGGTCGCATAATTGGGCCAAGAAAACTACCTTCGCTGAAGACATATTTTAATTTTTTTTTTTTTAGTTAGTAGTAGAATAGACCGTCTATTTCAGATTTGTACTGATCGTTCGAAATTCACAACGGTGAGAACTGGACACGTACAGTAACTACTCGTACACGATGAACATTACCATCTTTTATAACCAGGCAACTGCTACAGCTTTGCTTGCCGTCTTTTATGCGAAGAAGAAGTGGTGAGCCTGGGTGCGAGACCGAAGCATAAAACCGCGATATGAAGAGTTGAGTATCGAAATGAAGAAGACCCAGGTATAGTAAACGTAAAGAGGCACAGGTAAACGTAAACGTAGACCATATACCTGTATATATTTTTATTATATTTATTTTCTTATGATTTTCTTTTATGACTTCTTTCTCTTTTAGGTGAGTCAAAGCCATCTCCGATTCGTTCGGGCTGTTTCGCGGCAGAGAAGTTTTCTGTCCAGAAGAAGAAGAAGTTCGAAATTGGGATTTAGTAGTTGATGGTTGGATTCCGAGTCCAGAGATCTCTCACCTTACCATACCACAACGTAAGCATTTCGACTTCTTGAAGATTGAGGAGGTAGTGGATTTTACTTTTTTTTCTTCATCTTTCTTAAAACCAAGAGATAAGGTCGTTGGTTAGTTGCGGTTGGTACTTCAGTGCTCGTTAAGTGATTGAAGTGATTAGTCGTGGTGTAAAAGAAGATATTGGCTCTAGAGTGCGATCCGTTTCAAAAGACTCTCTATATTTTTATGATTTCGATCAGTTAGGAATTCCCGGGATCTAACGTACTCAAATCGTAAAAGCAATACTAAGAATGAAAATCAAAGCATAATCCGTTGTTCCATAGTGTTTTTTTTTTTTCTCTCATCTAAAGTGCAATATAATAGCCATAGATCTTAAGTGTAATATCTTCAGCACGATCGGTTTTAAAAGTACCTACTTGTCCTATAAGTTGTTGTATGTTAAGTGTTCGGTTTTGAAGATTTTTCGAGCGAAAAAAAAAATTCAATAAAAAAATTAACATTTCAAAGTAACAAACAAATTATTACAAAAATGGAATATCGGTGCTATAGCAGTTCAATAAAAGTAAGTGACCTCATTTTTCAAAATTTTACGAGATATTTTTTTTTTTTTCTTCTGAAATTTTTAACCGAAAAGAAACTGTTAGTCGAGAATCTTATGTTCGTCGGACTATATAACTACCTACACGACATTCTTACCGATCTTCGGTGTTTTATTTTATCCATTTGTTTTAAAAGATACACAAACCGTACAGAAGATGTGATCGTGCTGCCTGATGATGATGATGATGATGATGGCCATTGCGCTCTTCTTCTCCGCAAAAAAATTTACCTTAAAAATTCTGTTCAGCTTCTTCCTATGCAGAATAAAGTTCTTATGTAGAGGAAGAAAAACTTAAAAAAAAAACCCCAGCCAAGATCAGCAAGATCAACAATATCGTTTGAGTATATTCACCTTTGTCCACAGGTGATTCATTAGTTCGCCATATCTTCATTATCTTCTTTTTTGATTCTTCGGATCTTCTTAGTACAAAGTAGTCCCAGTTTTGCTCTTAGGTTACAGGTTAACTAGACTTTTGCTTTTGTTTAGTTCGGGGGGAAAAAACGCCTCGACCAACTATTTGTCACCGATTTTTACAGTTAAACATTTATGGAATGGGTGTAACCTGGGCAGGCAAGTCGCTATCATTCTTTTCAACAACTCTCCGGAAATATTCAGCAATGGCACAAGAACCTACTTCTGAGATTTGAGATATCTTGGTCAGGTTATTACTGTTACTATCACCATATGACTGGGTTATAATATGCACAAAAAGGAGAGAAGATCACTTGGCTCGATCGATATATCGCCTATATGCGACACGATATGCGGTTCGATCAAAATGATCAGGTTTTTTTTTCCAGTGACCGTGTATGGAGAGACTGCGCCCCGTCTGTATTTGTATGTGAAATTATAACTGTTACTGGCATTTCTCGTCACGTTGTCCACAAAACGCGATCATATCAGTATGATCGCGTCGCGATCTTTTTCTTATACTGCACGCACGATAGTGTGAATTCTTTTTCGACTAAAAAGAAGAAGCTTACCGATCTTGTCACCCATATCGGTTCCGGACTTCTATTCGATTCGTAATTCTTTCTCTTGTTCCAATTTGTAAACGATACTGTCGGTATCTTTAATTTCGGATCGCTTATGCCTGAATTTCATATACCTATACAACTTTTCTTTAGGGCGGCGCTACCGTAAAATCTTCACAAAGACGATGACTGGATAAAATTCTTTCAAAATCAAAAATCTAAGTTACACTATCGCGATCGATCGGACAGTCGAGACGATCGGTTCGAAGATAATTCGAGAGGGCGATAATTAATGGTGTTCCGGGTCAAATTGTACAGATCTGTCTTAATTGAATTTAACACTTTTTCTTTGGTCAGCGATCGATAGTCCATAATTACCGATCGATCGATTACATCGAGTAGATCGGATTTCCTAATGGAATCCCGGTGTGTTGTAGGCGGTTTCAGTTTCAAATTTCACTGATGGGAAAGTTCTTCTTTCTCTATTGTGCGGACAGTAAGTGCGACGGTAGATAGGCAAAAAGGCCCAATACTATTTTTTTCGCGATATCGCTGAAAGTGTACGGTGTAAGGTCGTTCCGCATCATTACAACTACTGATCTTCAATTTTCGCTAAACAGAGCGGTCAATTTTGCAATGAAGAGAAATTTCTCCCGGGCCGGACATACGATCATTTCAAATGGAAATAACGCTTCCTCACGTTTCAATGGCTTTCGGCCCGAAACTGTAACTGCTGAACGTCCATGCTTTGTTTTAAAAAATTTCAGGTAAAGAACGAATTTGATTTGTTTAATTAAATAATCGTCATCGTAGCAGCACGAGTCTAATGCAATAACGGAAAATTCGATTTATTGTTGTGCTGTGCCAAATCTTTTGCAACTTTCATTTTTAAATATGTTTTATTGTTGCAATGAAATCGTGCTTATCCGATAATAAAATCAAATCGCGAAGTTTTCATAATTTCACCTGCTTAGCATTAAAGTTTTTTTTTTATTAAATTTTTTTACGATAGTTAAGCTTTTGCCACAACCTCAGATGGAGTTATCGTATAGATTTTCAAGTTTGTCGCTTAAGTCTTTCGTTTTTTTAATTTCTCTTGCTTGGAACTTTACGTTTTTAAACGACGAATAATTTTAAAAAATGGGTGGAATCGCATGAATTTATATACTCATTCTCCCGTCGTATGTTCTCCTCCAAAATAAAGTTTTGCCGTACAAAAGTCCTGAAGATTCGTGTTCACGAACACCTTAACTGCTCAATTTTTTTCATAGTTGCACATAACCGAATAAATTTGAAGAAAATTTAGCACGTTCCAAAAGAGTTTGGAAATCTTTTAGCCCTCAAGTCGAAATCATTAGTGGTCGAAAATCCAAAATCAGCTCTTAGTAGGGTTGTAGTTTGTTTATATATTACAGGTGAACCCTTTAAGTCCAGTAGGATTTTTCTGACAATTTTATTTCTACTCTGTATTCGGAAGTCAAGGTTTTTTATTACTTGCTTGTCTTTTTAATATTTTTTTGATCATATCTTTTTGAAGCGTATAAGAGTTAATTTTTCTTTCACTTGAGAAAAACTTTTTGATTTCACTAAAATTATTATAAAAGTGTTTAGTGTAGCCTTTGTGATTTAATGTACTGAAATCAATTTTTACTACTTGCTGATCTATTCCCAGATGGATTTTACGATATCTTTCGAAGATATTGGAATGAGTTCACATTTCTTTCACTTGCGAAAACGTTTCTGAATTTATTTTCTAATTTTGGTTTACAGGCCTATTCAGGCCTGAGTCACAAGTCACAAAGTGTGACTTTCCACTCACTTTGTGACTTGCGACTCTGGCGCTGAATAGACCTGCTAGTCGATAGTGAATCCAAAGTAATCTCTAGCTGGATTTAAATTCATTCAGTTTCTCATTAAAAAATTTTACTTTATTTCAGTACATAGTATTTATTTTTAAAGCTTATCTTCAAAATTTAGTTTCTTAGAAATGGTTCATCCTAAAAAGTAGAAATGTTCAGGGAGATTCCTTTCAGTGAATAACAACTATTGGTTTTTATATGATGCTTTTATAGGCTCATTCAAAAAATAACATTGTTAAGAGGAGTAGTAACGTACATTAATACGGAGTATTTTTCTATATCAGGAAATTACTTTTTTTTTGGGTTGGCAGTAGTTGTAGGTATTACATTTTGCCTTCTACCAAAAAAATTTGACCCGAGGAATAAAAAATCGGCCAACAGGTCAGGTCAACCTTTTGGCCGTTTTTTTTCATGCAACTATAACTCAAAAACTAAAACTACAAATTCATCTCTATATTTTTTTCCATTCAAATTGAGTTAATAATCTTAAAAATGTGTCGTCTGTTTCCTTAAGGTGCTCTTACACAAGCAATTTGTCAAGCAATTGATTGCTCGACGACTATTGCTAAAACTGGAGCGACTAATGGAGCAATAAAAGGCAATATCATGCTAGTTGCCGCAATATTTTGGCCATGTGGCAATATTTTCACAGATTGATGGTATTGCTCGCCCTAGAGCTGCCACTAGCTTGGAGAGTTCCGAGCATTTGTTCTTGTTCGGTGATTCAAGTGTCAAGTTTTGTTTTAAATTTTTATATTTATTTGTCAAGTTTCGTGTTATGGTTAATGGCTTGAAATTCAAATATTTCCAAGTCTTATTTTAAGTATTAGATTTGTCTGTAAAGATTGCTTTCTTGTTGTTTATAGACTGGATTGGTCGTGTAAGCCCTTATTGTCGAAATGCTAGATATTGGTCATAAGGTAAAACGTACCTCGAGTGATCACAAAAGTAGAACGTTATAACCGATAGTACGTTATAAACAACATAAAAACCTTTCACATTTCTCGTTGGCATTGCTTAATTTGGTTTTATAATAATTTATAGGAAATTAATCAATTTTCCATGTTGGAAATAACCCTGTTAAATTACCGGGAGTCTCATGGGAAGAACATAGTTGAATTTTGTTAGAAATTTAACCATGATAATTTACGAATTTTCATATGATTATAGTAACCTTTTATTACTTAAAAAATGTTGATGCTGAATGGCAAAATATCGGAATATGTTTGGTGTTTTTCTCCAATGGTACATTTTCTTATGTTACGTGGGTCCGCATACTATATTAAATTGCATTTTACACAATATTAAAATTCCAAAATTCCACAATAATCATTTCTAATTCCCAGTGTAAATAGAGTTTTTTTCCAATATCACTTGCAAAAAGATGCAGAATATATTATAAATATTATTCATACGTGAAATAGGAAAAAATGCCTATTAGATTTGGCGTATATTTTTTGTCCTGTTGGGTATCTACTGTATTTCTATTTCTACTGTATCACAATGGTTAAACTAAATCAATTATATGAAAAATGTATACAATATACCCTATATTCATTCAATTCAATTCAGTTACAAATATAATAGTAATAATCAATGGCGCAACAGGCCAAATCGGGCCCATGCCTTGAAGTAATGCTAGAGAGAGTTACTTGATTACGAGACCTACGGAACACTAGGAGGTGTGGTGGTCAGCTACACGCTCGTCCGTGATTATTACCCTGATTTTAACTCAAGTACTTATTTATCACTCAGCTATGTGAACTGGTAGTCCAGCACCCAATCCCATTCTCGAAAATTACTTGTCGCCAAGCAGATTCGACCTGATACCAGGTGCTCCGAAGGCAGCTGCTCTAGCCACTAAGCCACCCGGACTACAATATGAATTTGAGAATTTGACTTAAATGTTTGTAAAGAAAAGGTGTTAATAATATTCATATCTAATTTCACACCATCGTATTGCTTAGTTTTTTTAATTGCGTAAAATTGGAAAATATGCTTTGTTTCTAGGAGTTTTTCCTATGCATATTACATGAAAGACGATTCCGAGAAGAAGTTCTATGACTTTCTTATGTACCTATATAATTGTAAAGAAAACTATTTACATAGGAAACAACCTCCAATGTTGACCAGGAAAGTAAGCAATGAATATTTCTTTTCGTGTAATACGAGTATCTCCACCTAATACCTACTTAAATTTAAACTTGTAAATTTCTCTTTCAAACATTATACTTTATTATTTTTTAACAGTAAAGTATTTTGATCGACCTCAAATTTAAAAAAACCAATTAGTACCGTGAAATTTTGTACTTTCACGTTTTAGGACTAGTTAACCTAAAAAGAGTCTGTACACCCTCCACAGTATGTAAAAGCCTTTGAAGACACGTAGGTCACAATCCCCTAGGTGTAGATTACTATGCCATTGACAACCTAAAGAATAACTATAGAGGACTATTTGGAAGGCTATTTTTAAGTTGTCTGTCGCATACACCGCATCTCAGCGTTAAACGCATTCCGGACTTCAACCCATAAAATAATTAAGTTACTCCCAGTTTTCAGTAAATGGATGTTGTTCTTGTTTTGGCATAACTCAATATGAAGGGGACTTAGTTCTAGTTTTAAGAAGGGCCGAAGCGCTGAGCGACCGCGCACACTAGGCATCAAAAGGGCCCATAGCGATCCTTTCAGAGCATAGTAGGTCACCAAATATCCCCTAAACAACCCAGATCCCTAAAAAAACTTGACCAGCTTATCATGACCTATCGACCTAAGATCTTTCAAAATGTCAAATAAAAGACTGCTCAAAGGACTTAATTAAAGTCTACCTTTCGCACAGGCCCGTGCGCAGGAAAGTATGATGGGGGGGGGGGGGGGGTTATCAAGTTGATCCCATACTAAATGTGATGACCTACAAAAAAAAAAAAGGTCCTCACTTCCCTATGAAAATAGGCCAATGGGGGGGGGGGGGGGGGTTTGAACCCCTAAAACCCCGCCCGTGCGCACGGGCCTGCTTTCGCATGACTATAACAATCCACACCTTATTTTCGCAACAAATAATAGAACATACTTCAAGCACGAAAAGACATACTAGTATATAACTAAAAAAAAAAAAAGTTATCTTCTACACAACATTCCAACGGTATGTAACTACCGAATTTCTCAGAATACTCAGTACCTCTTTTCTCTAAATTTAAGCTCCATTTACCTTTACTAATAAATTGTGAAAAATATACCTTACTTCTTGTACATACGAACGTATGATCCAAAAAATTAACCTACCTTAAGAAGACTTATGAAAATTTTATAACCTTCAACTCTCCACACTCCACACGATAAATTGTTTTACAGAAGCCTAATAAAAAAAACTCATTAACCAAATTTTGAAAAAAAAATATTCCCGTATACTTTCAAATTGATTAAAACCATAATTCTTAAATTAGGTCCATCAAACTTCATGGATTGCTTCCCAAAGATCAAACGCACAACATAATTTGCCCTCAAAACTAAATTGCACCTTTAATAAAACCATTAAACCAATTACTGCCCACAAATTTGACCTTGTTGTTACAGACCCTCACCGAATTGATTGATTCGTATTTCAGCAATTAGCTCAGTGCAGTGACATGTCGATTGTTCGTCTGTAACTAATCTTTAATCCGTAGATAATAAGCCGTGACTAAGCCGGCTCAAAGTTTTCGTCATGCACCATTAGTTTTCGGCATCCACAAAAAAAAAATGAAAGAAAAAATAATAATAAACGTACACAAGATCATGTGGATTTTTCAATTGTGCAAGTGCCCCGGACAAGATGAATTAGCTTATCTTAGGCCGACCTCTTTCAAAATACAGACCATGTAGTGAACTCAGATCTAGAGGGTTTCTCAGCACGCACTTTGCACTAAGCCGTCTTCATTTACCTAATGAAGATCATAAAAGCAAAAGTACAAGTGCGGGTCTTATTCACACTTATGCATGAATAAGAGAGAAAAAAAAATGTAAGACATACCTACCATACATCTAGCGTACATCATAATGAAATTTAAAAGGAAGGTAAGAAAAAAAACGCTGACAATCGCAACACTTTATTTGCAAAAATATGAGAAACAAGTCGAAGTGTTAACAAAAGCCACAATGTCAATGCCCCTCGGCTTTGAAAATTCGCAATTTTTGCTTCAACAAAAGTTATGAAGAATTTTGCAATTTACTTAGCACTGAACGCTTCTGCTTAGCCTTCAGATATTTATTTAGCCATAAAACAGTCAAAAATGTTGGTGTGCAATAGGTTGGAACGACTTGGACGGGTGATTGCTTAAGATGCTGAAAAACTTTTGCTATTCTCGTCAAGAATATGATGTAAAATTCCTGTGTGAATCAGTCGGCCTTATCGATATGGTCAGAAACACGTAAAATTAACAGAGAACAAGAATATTACACTCTTTTGAAGGATTTTTGTACGTAGGCGTTTGCTTCCATTTGTTGGTTCACAGATACATAGATAGATTGGAAAATGGGGTTGGTACGGTTAACCTCTGTCACTGCAGCTACAGTTGGGCCTTACGTTGGACGTTACGTCTTCCCGGATTGACTAGGATTGCTCTTCAATCCCTGCGCTTTCAATGAAACCTAGTATTTTGCGAAGAAAACCCTGACCGAAGTGACGAAGTCTTTTTTGAGCTAAACCCTCACATTCACAGAGGATATGCTCTGGTGTTTCGTCTTCGTCTTGCATATTCTGCAAATTTTAATCTGAGAGAGACCAAACCTTTTGAGATGCTTCCTCATATGACAATGTCCACGAACTAGGATTCGGGTTTGATATCTGCTTAATTTTAGATAATCAGATGTTCTTTTTTCCGAATATTTTGGCATAAAAATCTTTGATTGCCTGTTACCCGGTGCCAAGCCCCAGTGAATGGCACTTTGCGACTTTTGCCACATACAGATGTTCATTCTGGCTGTGCTTAATGGTAAACCACAGAATCCCATGAAGTCAGCTCCTGAACCTTTCCTAGCCATTAAGTCGGCCATTTCATTACCTTCATAGCCGCTGTGTCTCGGAATCCAAATAAGTTTAATTCTATTCTTATTTCCGAGTTCCATCAATCATTGGAGGCAATTCCAAACAAATTTGGAGTAGATTTGAACGGACTGAAGTGCCTTGCTTTCCGAGAGAATATATATTTGTTGGTTTTTGTAGCCACGTCACGTAGTCACGTTTCTCTTTCAGGCTATACGCAGTCTTTGAAAATTTACGGTGATCAAATTTTAAATTCCTACCTTGAACCCTTCTCGTTTGCCCAATATTCACAAAGAAGTTTCTTAAAGACTTTCGTACGGAAGCTAAGAGTGAGGACGTTTTCTTATAACAAACTTATTCTTACTCTTTGAAACCAATTTTTACTCTTAATCGAACTTTTCAACCTTATGGTATAAACACAATTGAGACGAAATTCGCCGGCGGCAACGAAGTTCGCTCAATTGTACCGCAACACACGTAAAGTTCGCCAGCCGCTCGCCGTCGTAATTCTGCGTCAGTACGTGTGTTGCGGTACAGTTTTAAAAATTTGACAGCGAACTTCGTTGCCGCCGGCGAATTTCGTCTCAATTGTGTTTATACCATTATAGAACCCATCATAAGTGAAGACGAGAGCACAGATTTTTAAATGGCTTTTGAATGGCTACACGAAGAACTTGCCTAAAATTAACGGAAAATTAGATAACACAAAATAGGTTAAGTAGTAGATAGCTTCGTCGGCGCATATCTTTTTCCTCAATTTTATATAATTTATTGAATCAATGGCATTAAGTTCACTTGCATACATACATACATATCTCTTCATCACACACATGATACCTATAAGCCATATGATTCATTCAAAATTTATGCATTTTTTTCCACAACTTTTTTGACAATCGAAAAAATCATTTATGTGTTCGTTTTTATTCTAAAATTTTGTTTATTTTGTAGACCTGTTCAAATAAATATATCTTCTGATCGCAATAAGTGAATGAACTCATAATTTCATTTATTTATTTTAAATATTTGTTAATAAATGACGGACGTGCTAAGAACAAATTTCAAAACTTTGTTCTTCAGCAGTTATTAAAAGTTATATAAACAATAGCAGCATTCATAAGAAGATCTTGGTTTTATCACAAAAACTGAGGTGCTAACTGAAGAAGGAAGGCTTCAGGTAAAAGAAAAGGAGTATGCGACTTTGTCTCGGCCCATTGAAAACGTTCTAAAAATAACGTCTTTAACATAAACAAGCACTACGAAAACTAATTTCATACAATTACACGAATAGGTCGATTCAAAATGGAAAACCTGCCCTAGTGATTTTCCACAATAGCCGCCAACACTATCCGATCGTCACAATTACAACCTGTGCAAACCATCTTTATGGTCTTGCTCTTCGATCTTCTGGTTAAGACCATGAACTTGAACGAATCCGATGAAATAAACTGGTTAACGTGTACAAGAGCGAGCGGATCAACCTTCATAACATAGCTAAGTACTCATGTAGGTACAATCCATACCAACTTTTATACCTTAACGAGGTGATACGATCAGAAAGCCAGGTAAACTTGTCTCGTGTATAGGAATACCAATAATGTAAAAATTAATACAAAGAGTATAAGGTGTTGTTTGTTTCGCTTGTTTGTGTTCCATTGCATTTTGATTTCAGACCGTTCGTTTTTCATCTTTGCTATCTTTTGTGCAGAAAACATTACACCTTTGGCCCACATAATGCGTGTTCTACGACAGCATAAACACGAACCACGTACTGTACACCGTGCAATAATCTAAAGTTATAACAGCTAAAGATATAATGTAACGTACCTGTACCTGATGCTGTTACAATCGGTAAAGATTTTAATAACACTCCTCTTGTTTTCTGATGCTTCGAACATTTGTTATTGGGATCGCGGCATCTTTAAAGAAATCTTAGAAATTAGCTTGCATTAATGTTTAAATTTTACAAATTACTGCTGTGAAAACTGCCTATTATTTTACGTTTATATCATGATTTTGTTCAGGAACCGTCAATTTGGTGTTTACGAGGTTAATACTTTTGAAATTTTTCACCTACCCCACAATTTTCCCGGTATATGTTAAGTGAAGTTTCCGTAATCCATGCTTACAGCAGTAAACTCTTCCAAACAACAAGTTAAATTTTAATAATAAACTGTATGCTACAATAATTTAAGCTAAAGATATGATTTTTTTTAAATAATTACATAGGAAACGAAAGACTTAAGGCAGAAACCTGAATTTGTTTTGGAAAAAATGTGAGTACGAGCCGGTTACTATGTCATTTTCAATCAAGCATCACTATAGTCGATTGTTGATTAAATACTTAAAATATTGGGTTTGGTGAAAAGCAGAAGCCTAGTATACACTAGCAAGTAACTTACGACATTTCTTGCTAGAGTAATTTGCTGGCGATGTTTACACTAACTATCATTTTGTAGCAATTTTACTCTAGCAAGTAGCCAGGGCCGTCATTTCAGCTTTTTCTATGGGGGGAGGGGGGGGTCAAGATGTTATGAATGTATATATTTTTATATATAAATATACATTTGTTATATATAATATATTAAAATACCAAACTCAGGGGGATGGGGGCAAATGCCCTCTCTGCCCCCCTCCACAAATGACGTCCCTGCAAGTAGCTCTACGAAAATCTATCTAATGCAAGTAAAACTTGTTCATTCGTGTACACTATTATACCTGAAATTGGACTGAACCTCACTTCCAATGCAACTGTAAGTACTGACTTGCTGAAAAATTTCGGAACCAATCGGAACTTGCTTACGAAATTTCAAGTCTCTCAAGCTAGCGTGTATAACAACTTACTTGAAAAGGCAAGTATTTGCTGAATAGAGCAAAAACTTGGGAAAACGCACTCTCGGAACCGTGTACACAAGCAGCAATGGCTTAGAGCAACTCTAGCAAGTTTTACTTGCTAGTGTAGATACATAAGGAATTAGTCTTGGTCTTGTAGAAAATGCAATAGAATCTGTTCTGTGTGCAACAAATCATCGAAATGGAGCTTAGAACCGGAAAAAAGGTAGACTTTTATAGTCCTTTGGAAAATACTCTGTAAGAACTTTATTTCCTCTAGACGAATAAGATTTTCAGTCAATATAGCGAATATTAGCAATATAATGAACCTTATTAAATTAATACAATGGATAAAACTTGTCAAACAAATTTTTGTCACCAAAAAAAATTGCCTGCTTTTTTCCATTTCTTCTCTCAATTTACAGGCCTATTCAGACCATTGTGACTCTGGCGCTGAATAGGCCTGTTACACTAATATTAAAAGTTATAAACATTTTCTCAGATTTTATCTTAGAGTATAACAAACCTACAGACTTAAATTGAATAAATAAAAAATATCACAATAAAACTTACACCTTATTTGAATTTGTATTTGTATAATTTTTGGTAAATTCAGTTAGGTTAATTAGCTCCTATTAATCTAATAGATAAATTGAACAAATTCCAACGATTTAATAATTATTGGGTTCGAAGAGAAAATTGTATTCAATGTAACCGACCATTAACCACTTGAATAAAATTTTACTTCGAAGGGAAGCTGACCATAAGAAAACCAAAAAAGAAATACTACAGTAAATATTTTCCCAAAAGCCGATTTGCATAAGATGTTGTGTATGATCAAACTTTCTAACGTAATGCGATTGAATAAGTAATTTGTAAAGAGTAATTTTGGAAATCATTTGTTTGTTTATTTCCATTTCCATAAATAAAATAAAACAAATAATGCTTATAATTCCATAATTACCTTGATAATTGCATCCTTGTATTTTTGTCATCTGTTTAGACCATAAGGATCTTATCCTCAATTTACGGTTGCACTTTAATTATTAACTGTACAAAAAATGTCAGTAAAAGTACTATTTTTTGTAGAGTAATTTTTACTGTAGAGTTAATGTAATTTTACAATGAGAACGTGAATTTAAGTAACTAATGTGCTTATTTCCTATAAAATGTGTAAATGTTTTCATTTTTGAAAAATTACATAAAAATACGTAAGTTTTAATGAAGTTGTGCAGAATACAATGGCGTTGTGCATTTTCATATATATTATTATGTATCAATTTTAGTTCTGCGTAAAGTTACTTGATGGTGTTCTAATTTGTAAACGTAAAACAAAATCATTATACAATTTTATCTGTTAAGTGTGCTGTAGTAGTTTTGCAACGATCAGAATGTCATTAGTGAAATTATACTCGCTGTAAGACCGCTGTATCATACCAAACAGATCTATGATATTATCTAAATGATTTTCTATACGACTTAACTAACATATGAGAAATTTATAATTACAAATAAAAAAATGCATATAATATTTATCTGTAGCCATTTACACACTAGTGTCAAGTGTACAGAATGCTGTGTAATTTTCACATTAAAGTGTAAAGTGTAAGACTACGGAAAAGTATGCAATCACAATAAAAAAATACTAAAAACATCTCAGCAAATTTAAAAGACAGAGTTTAGTTGCTATTCTTGCTACAAAATCAGACATTTCAGTTAAAACCAAAATTCATCATAAAAAGTTGAAAACCTTTACCAACAATTCGACTTAGGAAGTTCCATGTCTAATGAATAATACATATATATGTATATAGGTATATAGAGTAATAATAGAAAAAAAATAATTAAATGCCTTATCACATTAATGACTTTGATTATACCAATCCGGTGAAATATTCCAAAAAAAATTTAAATTTATAATTTATTGTATTCACAATAATTCTTAAACGAATTAGAAAACAAGCTAATGTGTTGAGTATTTTTTATCAAAATAAAAAAATTCAATTAGAAGTTTTTCCTTTTTTCCCAAATATAATAATAACCAAAGGCGCAACAGTCCAAATCCGGCCTAGGCCTTGAAGTAATGCTAGAGTTACTTTATTACGAGACCAACGGAACACTAGGTCAGCTACACGCTCGTCCATGATTATTACCCCGATTTTAGCTCAGCTTTAACTTTTCCAAATATATCTAAAACAGAATTGTAACAAAATTAATCTTGTGCCTTTGGAATGGAGATGGAAAACTGCCCTTACATATTCCTATACTTGAATGATAAAATATATCGCAATACAAATGTCGCATTTTATGTTTAAAATCGTAAAATAAATAAAGTTGTTCGAAAATAGTGCTTGATCCATGGATGAAATTAAGATTATTTAGACTCCAGAAATATTTTTAAAAAAGACCTCACTTTCAGCGATAGCTAAGCGATTCGCTGAGAAACTGTTGATACATATCTTCACAAATCTATGTCTATGTCTTCACAAAAAAACATCCATTGAAATTTACATCTTAATAGTATGCCTCATCTCTACAAGTAAATTTACATTGCGACATAATAGTCAATTTAAATGTAATTTTCAATTTTCGGTCGGTAAATTTCAATTTGCAATCGGTAAATTTCAACATCGAAAGCAGCAAATTCACTGGATATTCTCTTGAATTTACACTCTTAAAAGGTGTACAATTAGAACTCTTTAAGAGACAATTATTTTATACTTCTATAATTATTTATTTCTTATTTATATTAATAAAACACTTGGCTATAGTTTGGAATTAAACCCACGATTAGTTTTGGTTTTGCTGCCTAAGTTTGGCGTTCGTAGCCACAGCTACACCGAAGGCGTTTCATTTTCATTTCAGTAGAAAAAAATCTAACGAAGCGTCAAACTTCGTGGTTCACATGAAAAAGAATGTAGTTCTGAATTCATATAGAAATACATAAAGTTAATTTTACACGAAACGTTGCGCAGTTCTGTGAGACTTTTCATGTAAATTCTACGGTTCAGTTGAAAAGTACATAAATAATTTACTAATATTAGTAATTTCGTGTAAGACTGCTTGAAATAAGTTCCTTGAAAAAATGAAAAATATCTAAATTTCAAGTAAAATTTGGCTTGAAAATTCAATTTTGAAATAGTGTTGTTCAGAAAAAAATAATCATGCATTTCATCTATTTTTTTACTGCATAAATACAAAAAAAATTGGTGCAACTTTTTCACCTTGCCCAGCTCCAACCAGATTGACTCCCTCCAATAATAACTCTTCGCTAGAGGTTAGAACCTCACAATAAATCAGATTGGACAAAAATATTTCGAAAAGAAATTTCTGACTTTTCAACTAAGTAGTGGTGAACGAAAGACTTAAGCGAGAAACTCGAATTTTAAAACCGAAAGTTTCATTCGCAAAACATAACATTCCATAAAAACCCAAACAAAAATACAATAAAAAAAACTAAATAAAAATAATTCGAAACCCGGCTGATGATTAAAAACCAAAATACAAAATCTTTTCGGTTAAAACCAGTAGTTACAATGATCTGCATATTTCTTTTCAGAAAATAACTTGGATTGAAAAAGAGAACAATACGCTTACAATCTGTTTTCATCTTTTCAGATTTTAATATTTTTCTTAGTTCTCACATTAAACAATCACATTACAACAAATGCAGCACTCTGGTCGAGTTATACACAGGAAAAATGCAGTAGCGGGACAGGTTTAAAGTATCTGTCTGGTGATGCACTTATAGATGCACCAAATTGCCTAGGTCCGAACAATGCACCGTATCCCAGGTAAACATCATTCAGAGCCAGTTTTTTTTTGTAATTATTAAAAAAAAAAATTGTTTTTGGTTATATTTTTCAATTTTATTGTTTTTTCTTTATTTATTTAGTGCAGCAGTTGCAAGGACTTTTTCAAACTGGAACGGATCGTCCCGAAGAGGTCGACAAAGTCAGCTTCCAACGTTAGATCCACATGTAACAAAAAGTGCTCTCCTTCGAGCTTACAACGAGGCCAATTCCGAAGAAGTTCATAGTTCGCGTATGGGTAAGTATCGCGCCACCTGCCGCACCTGATTTAAAAAATGTTTTTTTTTTTTCACTGAATATCTACCTGCAGGAGATACTTAATAAGAAATTGATAATCTTTTAGTAGGCAACTTGTAAACGCGTCAGAGAATTCGAACAAAATTTCTGACCTAGAGAAATGTAAATCTATACATGGGAAAGTTTTCTTCGCGTGAGCTATGTTGTGTGGATTTAAGAATTATTTACAGTTAATTTAATATTTAAAAAAAAAATTCGGATAGGATGGAACGAAAATAAGTGAAAGTTTTCATTAGATGTGGTTTTTATTTCTTGTCTTTATAGACAAATGGTTGACATGTGTTTTTAGATATTTTTACAAGTTTTTTTTTCTTCTGTCAAAATTGGGTCGCGTATAAATTACGAGGTAAGGTTTAGTTGGAATTTTTGAAACTGAAGATTTTAGCTAATAATTTGTTTCACTAACCCAAAACTTATGAATTCTTACCTTTAGTAATAAAGTGGAGAGAAGTTATGATCGCTGCTGGAAAAATGTGGTTCTTGCAATTTTAGAGTAGTACTTAGGTGTTAAGACAATCAAATAACTTATTGCCGAGGAATAGAAAATATAACTTTAGCCATCGCTCGATAGTAGTTGGTATAGGCAAAATTGTGTTTTGCACCCAATTTCAACAAATTCGATTTAGTACAAATTCTATAACTTTATATATAAAATTACGAGCAGAAGAAAGTCAACAAACTTAAAATAAATATCGGGGAATCCTTAGATACTTGATTTTAATTTTCCTACTTGAAAAATGTTTTAAATTCAATTAGGGGAAAAAGTAACAAACGTTTTGAATGTCTTTATTGAAAGTTCTTTAATTTAGTCCGCTAAATACATGATTCATCCTTAAAATGTGTTGCGAGAATAAGAAATAAATCAGTTTTCTCATTTTGGGCCTGGGTTGCCTTATGGATCGAATCCCACTTAACAAAATATCAAAGGATTATAAAAAGTCAAAGGTATTTTTTCATTATGTTATTATGTTTCATTATGTTTTACAAGTTTTTTTTTTTCTGTCAAAATTGGGTCGCGTATAAATTACGAGGTAAGGTTAAGTTGGAATTTTTGAAACTGAAGATTTTAGCTAATAATTTGTTTCACTAACCCAAAACTTATGAATTCTTATCTTTAAAAAAGGTATTTTTTCATTATGTCCCTCGAATCTTGTTAAGATTCTGAGGTAAAAACAGACGCAAAGAAAATGTTGATCAAAACTAAAAGAAATTTAATAAAGTACACAGTAAATTTTTTTTAGTAAAAGTACTATTTTTTTGTAGAGTAATTTGTACTGTAGGGTTAATGTAATTTTTCAATCAGAACGTAAGTCAAGGAACTTGCTTATTTGCTATAAAATGTGTAGGTAAATGTGGTAGTTTATTTAAAAATTTTAATGAAATTGTGCAGAATACAACGGCGTTGTGTATTTTCATACATATTATTTTGTATTAATTCTAGTTCTGCGTAAAGTTACTTGATGGTGTTCTTATTTGTATACGTAAAACAGAAGCGTAATCAAATACTATCTTTCTAGTGCGTTACAGTAGTCTAACAACGATCAGAATCACAGTGGTGAAATTATGCTCGCTGTAATACCGCTGTATCATACCAGATAGATCTATTATCTATATGGTAAAATTACAACTAAAGCATGCAATAAGAACTATATATTTATCTGTAAAGATTTATATACTATTATGTATCATACAAAATGCAATGTAATTTTACTATAATTTAAGTTAGCATTCGATTGCCTACTTTGAAAGTAGTACAAATTTAATGCAGTGTCCTTTGTCATTGTGTGCTTATGTTTCTGCAAAGTTACCTCGTTCTCGTCAAGAAAAATTATGGAAAATTCTCTCAAGCCAAGTAAAAGAAATATCCATCATTTATTAATTTGCTCGGAAGGCATCTGGAATTCATTAAATGCGTTAAATTATTATTAGAAATGTATTAAGTGCATATCATTTATAGTAATGCGGACGGGAACAATATGGAGGGCTTACAATATTTTCAGGTGAAATCTCCTAGACTTTTTCCATGTAATTATGTAACCGTTTGAAATTTCACATTCTGCTACCTATTCCTAAATTTCTAAATAGTAATTGCTGATACATGTAAAGAAATCGACTAAATTTGTATAACACTTCAATTTGCGCGTAATAATCGGTAAAATTATTTGAACTATTGCGTTATATTTTATAGAAATGAATTAAAAATTTAAATAATAATAGTAACAATAGTAATAGTAGCTTCCAGGGTATAATTTTTGCTCTGATTGCAACTAGTAAAGGTTCTTTATTCTTAGAACGTTTCTTTTATACGATAAATTTGCTTGCCCAATTTGAAAAGCTATTTATTTATTTATTGTGTCTTTTTTACTTTTGGAAATTTTTCTGAAAGATCGAAATCTTAGTATCTACTAATAAAAGAGATTCATTTCCAGCTAGAATATTTGGTGGTCAGTGGCAAGAAACCTGTTAACAATAGTGCTAAAAAAATGAATGATACATAGCAATATATGGGATACTAGCATTGTTATAATGTTGTCCTATTTCAATGTCACGTTCTGTTTACTATACGCTTGGAGCAGTACTGTCGTTTGTACTACTATAGTACTACTCCTTTCAATTTTGTACAACTCTTCTTTCGAATATTAAATTCTAAACGACATTAGTGTTTTGAAAAAGTGAGATCACTAATCTTTTTAAATTTATAAATTCAAATTTTTATAGGGTCCAGCCGATCAAGGATCGGATACAGATGTGACCTTACTTTTGTTTCCTAATTCCGTTAAAACTTCGTACCTGATGAATTATTAAACAACGCAGAAGCAAGTGAGCTCTTTTGGAAGCTTTTTCCAAATAAATAAAACAACAGCTAGTACAAAAAAATAACTAACCGCGGTTAGTTACCATTTCTTATTGGAATCGCCGGCTTAAACCTTTCGCACCAGGTCTTTTAGCGGATGAAAATGTTTTTTTGTAATATAATGGTATTTGGTGCACCAATAAACTATGTTCCAAATATTATCTTTCTGGTACAATTAGTTCGGAGGATATTGTAATCCAAGGTTTTTCACCCCCCAAACCCCACGTCCCGTATGTGTTGTTTAATCCCTTAGTATTTCTTAAAACAATTACAGAATTTCTACTTTTTGACATCAACCGTTCAGGAGATATAGATTTTGCAATGTTCCAATTCCAGCTTTTGACTGTTTCGTACGTATTTTTTTCCTCTCACTCCTATACCCCTCAACGCATATCGACAATTTTTTGGCAAGGGTTAAGAGAATTATAGTTCTATATATGATCCAAGCTTGAGCTTCGTAGCATAATTGTTTCCTGAGATTTAGAAACCAAAATTTTTTATCTAAAGCGCCTCAGCCTCAAATAAAATTTTAGTTCTTCGAGTTTCGAAAGAATCGGCTATGATAGGATCAAAAATTTCGGTATTTTGGCAGTTCTAGATTGAATTCTGAATTGAATACCAAATTTTCGATGTTATTTCGCGAATCCAAGCTACTATTCTTTGTAAAATACTACTATTTTTCACTTAAATACACTACTTAATTTAACAAAACGACTGAACTAGCTCAGAGATTGATACTGTGGTGCTACCAATCAATGCACAGGCTTTTTTGGATGGACTAAATAATTTTCAACAACAATACGTCTGTGCAAAATTAGTGATGCTCTTTACTCTCAAAACTAAAAAAACTGATTAATTTTATGTATGTATTCCCACGTTAATTTAAACTTAACATTTGAGGGTTTTTCCATTTTTTTTTCTGTAGTATGATTTTGTTCAAATATTAACCCCATTTACTATACACTTGAAAATTAATATTAAAAAACTGTTTAGGACGTGGAAATATTAATTCGATCTTTCTTTTATTCATAAATGTTGGATTAGCTCTCTTTTCTGCGCCTGTGAATTATGTCTTACTTTTTGATCAGCATAATAAAAAGTTCGGTTTTTATTTTTATAATAAAGTAGTCTCATTCATTAAAGCCATTCATAAGCTTCGTTGAAAGTTAAGACTGTCATGATCCCAACAATTTTTTTTTCCGTTGGAATTCAATACCCCAACAAAAAAAAGCAATTTCCCTGTATGAATCGCCCAGCTCAAAATAATGAAAAAAGTGAATCTGAGTCGCAAAGTTCAACACAATTGGTGCTTAGAAAATACGATGTGAACCATCAATCATATCCGCCTTGCTTGTAACTCAGAACTATCACTCTCAATCTTCATCACATACGGGTCAATTTTATTACACGCCTGTTAATTTTTAAGATTCTTCTGAATCATTCCCATAACTACAAATGGTTTTTTTAGGTGGTAGCATACGATTGCAATCTAAGATAGTTTGTTTTTTGGACACTCATCCTATTTCTCAGGTATAGGTACATCAGTTTTTTTTTTTAATTTAAGTTCTATTGTAACGAATTAAAAAAAAAAGAATATTTCAATACAATAATGGCGTGATTTTGAGTACAATGGCAATGATTTGCTGGCGGATAAAAGAAAGGAGACTGATCTAGAAATCTTGATCTTAACCTTTTTTGGAAATTCTACTATAAAAGGTCTAGTTTTTGTCAGCAATTGGAAATTTAAGAAAAAAGTTACGAATATTGAAGAAAATCTAACCAGTAGAAAATGCAAATAAATTGCAAGTTTTTCTGTAAAGAAAGTCTGCAAAGGTAAATAGTAGAAATAATAATTTCAAGTCTTTGCTTGGACTCGTCAATTGGCTCAATGACCATCTTCACTGGGAAATGAAAAAGCATTTCAAGTACGTGACTCGTTACCAACTATACAGGCAACAGGTAATGGACTTAGGAAGGTACTGATATACGTGCTCAGGTGCTAAAACGTCTCACTCTCGGTGTGCAAATTCGCGATTTGAATTCCAATCGATTGACACAAATAACTGTTTACCTGATGAGTAATTAAATTTCGAAAAGGTAAATGCATGCACTTTAAAAATAGTCAGTTCTACGCCAAATTGTTTTTGTCTAAGATGATGATGTTTTTTCTTCCGATTTGCAGGCTGAGAAACTCAAAGTGTTTTGAGTTTTTTTTTAGGCGGTATGGATATAAGTTTCACTATATAAAAATGGTCTTATGACCGCGCGGAACTCACCTGACCAATCTCACTCTTCTTGTGGTCTTAAAAAGCTATGACCGGTCCAATTGAGATTTGGATTAATGGAACTTGAGGCAAGTGTAAGCCTAATGTAAGGTCTGTTTCTTTTTCGGGCTTAATTCGCTCTTCTTGGCCATTGTTCGGTGTATTTTATGAAGTCTGCTGGTCATTTTATTAACTTTTTTTTTGATCTGTGGGGCGTATAGAATCAGCGAGAGTGACTGATGAAGAAGTCTGCCAGGTAAAAATTATTTACAATTAATTTAACTCGTTTTGACCATTATCCCGAGGCTAATGACCATGTTATTATACGCATATGTATGCTAATGGTGATGGCTTATTGAGATGGTATTTCCATTGTGGGTAGTTTCTATTCATCAACCTTATAGTCAATCCTTTCGCGCATTAGCAAAAAACCGGCAAGGTAGATAGAAACTGAAGGAACAGAGAGGTTGGGGATTTAGTCTTGAAAATGGGAGTGAACTAACTAAACCTGAAGAAATTAAACAACGAAAAATTCCTGGAGAGTCGCTTCCTAAAATGCAAGGCGAAGAGAATAGGTGATGCATTTCGCGAACCCAATTTAAAATTATTAATAATTCAGAGTGGACACAATAAATGCTCATAAATTCTCAAATTGGCACGGACATTCAGATTGTTAGCTCAGTGCACTGTTGTGTTTGACTGGTACCTTAATTTTAAATCAAAGCAGTACGTAGGTATGTAGGAGCAAACTTTTCAACGGACTTCAAATGCATTCCCTTCACAGCAAAAGCTTTTTTGCCCGTGTTAGATACGACATTATTCAATTTTTTTTAAAGAAACGTAACGTAACGTAATTTGTGTATCTATTGGGAGGTAGTGTTTTATGTGGATGAAGTAGCGGTGTACATTATTTAACTGTTGTACTTCAAAAAAGAAAGGCGAGGCTGCTGGAATCAGAGTAGATACTGCCTGTTTTTTATAATCTGTAAAACTAGGAATTACAGTGTTACTGGTAAGGTGTAAACTTTTTAAACATTCATCAGCGGTTCTTTGTTTAAAAATTTCATATAACATGGCAGAACTTGTAAAAACGAACATTAAACTTTTACATTCCCTCAAAGGTAGAATATCAAAAAATCAGCAAAACAATTTCTTTGTATTTACCTAAAAAGCACGAAGAAATAAAATTCATTCGATACCTCACTAACCCTTAGAGATATGACGTGATTCGTGAAAATATGTAATCTCTTTTCACATACCTTGTTTTGCTTTTGGAAACTATCTACTGTATAAATTTTAAAATCTAATCTTAACAGTTCTTAAGATGTGGGACGTTATTTTCTAGAATGATGTTCGTAGAACTACTTCCGAGCTACAAAGGCACGCTCACAAATTTCATAATTAACATACCTATGTATATTCTCTCTCACGTATACTCAGACCAAGTTCTATCCTTCCGGTAAACATTTTTTAGTTATTAATCTACAAGTTACCATTAAGTTGATTCATGATCCCTTCAGAAGATCATAGTTTTATAGGATATATCGAATTCAGCTTTAATACCCCCCGCTACCGTATCTCACAATCCAATTCAGCCATTTTATTATATTTTGATATTTTTTAATAATACCTACACCTTTTATTTTCATACCCCAAAAAGTTAAAAAAAAATCTTTCTGCTCGCCGTATAAAACGATCCCAAACGCGTTTAAATGCTCGAAGCTCCCAAAGTCGTTGAGATATTAAGTTCACATTTTGTTGTTGGGTAGACTGACCTTCACTCTCACACACTAAACCACACTGCCTAATGTCACTGGTCTATCAAATTTACCAAATTAAAAAAATTTAACTTTGTAGCTCAAAGGGGTTTGAGCTACATATCTTCAAATACATTTGCGTATGGTACGGGTATGAGCGGTATTTTTCCTAGCAATAGAACGGCTTATGCTACAAAGTTGAAACTCGGTATGTATATGTAAATCAACTAGAAAAGTAATTTTGATTCAAAAAAAAAAATTAGAGAATCCATTGGCGTTTGGAAGAAGGACAAAAAAAAAATTAACAGTGAAAATAGAATGCATATATTTTCACGATTTTCGTCATATCTACTAGGTCTTCCCAAATACTGAACTCGTTTTTTTGTCTACGTATTTTTCATATGAATACCTAGAAAGTGTTTTCAAGATTTTTTGAAATTCCACCCCTAAGGGGGTGTAAGGTTGTTGTATACTTTTTCGTGAATTCTGCCATATCTCTCAGATCGGATCAGATATCTTTCACTACAACGGGCTTGTTTAATAATCAATTTCCTTTTTCAACCCCTAGACCGAATCAAGGAATATGATCCAATTATTTAATTCACATGTTATTTATGGCAGCCATCACAGGGTTCTTCCCTTCAATCGTCCGTAAAACATAAGGTCGAATTCTTTAAAATTAACTTCTAAACATGATGGATCAAATCGCATTTAATCTGATACCAAAAGATGTAACGAAGAAGTCTAAGAGTTTTAAGAAAATTCTTTATTAACAAATTTTATTTAACTGGATCTGGAGCTGATTGTCTCATTTCCGGATGGCAATCTTCGGAGGTACATCAAAGGTTGAACCAAAAGTTTCAGTAATAACGTGCCAACCCAAGATCTGTTTTAACATCCACACGACAGAGCGAGAAAGTTTTCTTCCAATTGCGCTAACATCCAACAAATTTCTCCATTTTGTATTTATCTCTCTTTGCCTCTATCACTCCATCAAGAAGCTCTAATCACCAATAATTACTCATGCGAAAAAAAACCTTCTGAATTTACTGTTTCCATCATGTGAACATATCGCATCACACTGGCCATAGTAACCACCAGACGTAGCAACTCATCAACGCCATAATCTTCAGTACATCATTCAGAAAAATGATCAACCGAAAGTCTGTCTCACGATCCGAAACCCATGATAGAAGAACTATTGCCAATGGTCGACCAATGGGCACTGTGCAAACGCAACTGACTGGCATCTCAAACCGCTTCCGAATGACCCAGTTTTACACTGACCCACTATTGACCGTTAAAATATGTTCTCTGAAGTAGTGACCCATTCACGTGTAGGTTGCTAGGTAAGCACCTGAGTTATTTACTTTAACATCTTAAATCAGCCGTAGGATTTTACGGGATCGATATTTCAAGAAAAAAAAAATTCGCGGAATTATTGTCGTGGTCCGGTATCGTGGTCGGATGAGTGCCTACCTCACTAACACAGAAACCAAGTCTTATGCAAATTGTTAGCAATTGATCAGTTTCAGATCTCTTTGATCAGATTCACTTGGGAAGAAGAAACGCTTCATTCTGGGGAGCCACACAATTACACATTAAGAATTGTAAAAAAAAAATTCCATCAAAGAGTCAATTACCAGACTCCAGGCCATAGACGAGAACGATACACCAGGAAATCTTAAGTATGTTGCGAATTTACCGCAAGATCAAAAAACAACAATCACGCGAATTCCGTAAATCTCGAATCATGAAAATTATTATTTAATGGGATGAAGTTCGAAACGTGTCAATTTTATTTATGGAGGTAAAAAAAACGAACTTACTAATGTTTACAATGGTCAAAAAGATTAACAAAAGATGGCTTTTTTTCGATCCTTTGCTGTTAATGATTTTTTTTTATGAATGGACGTTTTTCTCAATGAAACCTTAGGTTAAACTTAAGCCCAGAATGACTGTGCATCGCGATGACTATGCCGGCGTAATTTGGGACAACTTTGCTACCAACACGTAAGACGTAATATCAATCAAACTGATTTTGAAGTTTTCTTTATTTGGTTATATAATTCATTCATAAATGCGCTTCTGTGTATCTGTTTTTAATCCCCTTTTTATTATCAATTTAACAACTCAATCATAATCGGAATTTATTCGAGAGGTGCTCGATGAGGTTAGGTACAAACATGGTAAAAGTCTAGATCCACTAAATTGGGTGAGCCTCAAGATGTTGTCTTGGGTTTTAGTCTATGACTGTTCCTAGGACTTAATAATTTTTCGAATACCCTGGTGATACTATTCTCATAAGTCAGATACTGAGCAACTGATGTTAGTTTTCATTTGTAACTCTCTACCAAATCCCCACCTTGAAGCTCCTTCAAACCCAATCCTTCTACCATCGTATAGTCCCTATATTCCCTCTGAAACGCTGTATTATTTGCATTATTATTAATTTAGTTTGTACGAAGACTTTTGTTATCGTAATTATAGTCGGTCATACCATTCATTATAGCTATTCTTCCAGGAAAAGAAATTCAAAGAAAGTTAATTATTATTTTTTTACCACAAAAGACCACAACTATCTAACCCAAACCGAATAACATTTTGCGTATGGGAATTCAGTACTATTTTAAAAAAAATACAGTGGCAGATTCAGACCTTTCTTTTGGAGGGGCTGAACATTGTTTTTTATTTAAATTAAATTTTTGTAGCAATTCGAAGTTATTAATAGCAGACACATTATTATAGTACGATATCCAGTTTACAGTTTACAGTTTATTTTTTAAAATTTTCGGAACCATTGGCATTGTCATAAATAAAAATTTAAAGTAATTGAGGCTGATGCTATTTACTGTAAATATATTTTTTTGAATGCCAATAATTGAGAGAAGTTCCTTTAACTATTCGCCATACATAAGTTTAAATTGTTTTGAAAATTCGACGCCAATTAGGAAGAAAAGGACTAAGTTCAAATTATATCTTTTGCTTGTTCATTAAACAAATTTTTTTAAGCTCATAAACAGATTTTTTTTATTTGAAGTAATTAAACAAAATTCAGAAAGAATTCCAGAATTTAATTAATTTAGATAATTTTTGGATCAGGTTCGAAAGATTTTACAACTAATATTCATGCGATTTGAAGTAGTTACTACGTATATGACTACATTATATGATACAATCCAAAAATATGTCTTTGTTGATCTACTAACGTAACATCGCTGCAACATTCCGTTGAAATAAAATTGTTGTAGATTGTTACAGAGAACGAAAGTAAGAGAAATTCGTACCTATATTGAAAAAAAAAATTATTCAAAATATTTTCGGTATAAATTTGTCACAATGAAATTGAGTTCTTCAAAACCGCCATCAGCTTTCATTCTTTAATCAAATTATGTGGCCAGATCTATTTTTATCGTTGTGCTTAGCTAAGTTGTTGTTATAATCTTAAAACTTTCATTTTAAGAAGTTGTTCGAACCAAGTTTAGTTATCGTCACAGGTAACGCATGTTTAAATATATTTTCTATTTTGATAAAGTTCTAATATTAGAAGAATTATAAATTTGAGTAAAAATCAATAAATCATATAATAATAGAAATTTTTTATATGTTATCGTTTCTATCAATAATTTATTTTAAATATTAAAAAAAAATTTTGCAGACATGTGGATGCGATGGGAAATTCTTATGTGAATTCTTATCGCCATTCGGAGAATACTTTTCAATATGGGGAACTGCGAACTGGGCTAGCCAGCCAGCCTACGGTAGACATCAAACTGATTAGTATTCAATTTTTTTTTCTTAATAAATTGCATTGGTATATTCGCTAAGAATTCTCGTGGTTATGTTATGAAAATTCATAGTACAGCAAATAAACTGTTGTCTTGTGTTTGATGTTGTTCTTTGCATTTAAATTGAATTAACGGTTCTAGAACCACGAAAATGTCTTCGTGTTCATGTTGCTAAAGTCAGCCGTCTGTAATTTGATTGTTGTTATTAACAATTTCACGATAGAACGGTAGTTGTGTTCTTTTGCAGGCAATTATTTTGTTTATTACTTTTGAATTGGCTTTAATTTGAAGATATTAAAGTTAAAAAGTAAAATTTGTTTCACTTTAATCATTTGATATATGATTTTTTAAATAATTAAGTTAATACGAAAACTTTTCTTATCGTATTCAAAATTAGAAAAATATTTTATTTAACTAAATAAAAAAATTAAAGCCTGTATTTAGTAAAGCCATGTTTTTAAATTATTTATTACAACGTTAAAAACATATAAGGTATTTAATATTATAATTTCTCTCTTAATTAATTTTAATTTAAAACGTAAAATATGTTTAATTTGGCATTTCAGAGAATTGTTTTTTTTTCAGAATAAAGGTCATAATTATGAAGTGGATACTTGTATTAAATTATTTATCAGACAGCTAAATATTTAAATAAACAATTAAAATAAAATCAAAAAATTAATTTGACAAAAATTTGAGAAACAATAATAACAATTACAGTATCTGGCTGCAGTTGCTAATGACAATAGTCGAATTTTGGACAAAGTGACAATAAAAGCGAAATAAATAGACTAATAAAATAAATTTAATTTCCTTTTTTGCATTAAAATGCAGCAGTAGTCTGGGTGACTTAGTGGTTAGAGCACTTGCCTTCGGTGTTCCTGGTGCCAAGTAATAATCACGGACGAGCGTGTGGCTGACCACTTCACCTCCTGGTGTTCCGTTGCGCTCGTAATGAAGTACCTAAATCTAGCATTACTTCAAAGCCCGCTTTGGGCTGTTGCGAAATTGATTAAATATATGTGTACCAACATTTCGGAATAAAATAACGCATGTGTAGATAAGTTCGATTATTTTTACAATAGAAAACAAATTTAGGGCAATTTTTTCAAAATTTTCTCACAATTCTCTGATTTTAAATACAGGTGGCTATTCTTTTCTAATCCACAAACAGATTTAAAAAATGTTGTGTTGTCGTTAACTTGTTTTGACAAAACTTTTATTAATCCTACACAAAGGCTATTTTGACTGAAAATTTAACAAATTAGTTAAGTTTTTTTTTTTTGTCATTTATCCAGTAAGTAAAGTAAACAATTTCAATATAAAACTATAGTGTTTTTTGTGATATTTTATGACGTTCAGCTCGCTCACGACTCACAAACATTTTTGAAAATTGTAATCTATAATAATAATCTAGTAATACTCTACTTTCTTTGAGGAAAAGTCAGAAAATCATAAAAACAGTGTTTCGTTGTTTTATATTGAAATTTTCTTCCCTAGTTAGCTCTGAATGTTTGGTGCAAATAACAAGCCTTTAATCCTTATTGGGCCAAAGAAAAAAAATCTTAATCACGCCGAAAAGCTACTTGGTTACCTCCTATTAAAATCACTTCATTTCTTATTATTATGCACTATATAGATATGTTGTTTACAAGTATGTCTACGAAATACTCTTACAGGCAGTAAATCATAGTTTAAGCTTTAGCTTCTTTTGTTTATCAGAAATAGTACAAGAAAACTAATAGGTACCCGGGTACCTCTTTGTCCCGATAAGGGTTAATAATTTTAAAAATATTATCTAATCATAATCATCAAAATTGGAACTAATTTGTGGTATCTTAGACAGTCTTGTCTTTGATTCTTCAACGACTGTGGAAACAAAAGACTTAAGACAGCAACTTGATTTTAGGTTTTACTTTGGTAGTAGTTATCCGCTTACTCAAGTAATACCAATGTTATAATTTCGAATCGTACCTGTAACATGAACTTAATACCGTTATCTTTGAAAAACAAAACAGCACTAGTATTATAACGAAACACTAACTGACCAAAATCTCGCAAAACATATAAACCGTATCAGATTTCTTTCAATTACTTTAACTTAATTGTAATTTGAATTTACATTTTTGAAATTTTTTTCACATTAAAAATTAAAATTAAAAAATCGATTTATTTTAATTAAAAAATTATATAATTAAATTAACGAGCCGGTTGAAACTTATTAGAAAATAAAGATCAAAGTTGGTGAACAGAATTTGTATCTTCAATTCTTTGGAAACAAAAGACTTAAGCCAGGAACTTGGCTTTTGACTATAAACATCTCTTGTGCTCTTATTCAGATTCTTCTGCCATTTAATATTATACAAAATAATTTCAAAAAATGCTCAAATATTGGTGTAAATGTTTCTTACTTACTTACGATGGCGCTACAGTCCAAATCGGACCTTGGCCTAGGTGTAAAGGTTATGGCGAATGCAAACTTACACTATTTTGCTAGTGCATAATACCATGGATTGGTATCTAGTATTGAACTTTCTTCATGGTATACAAATTCGATAATTTTACCTAGTATACTATGCATTTTACTGCTGGTTGTGCCATTCCCCAATTTCGTGGCGAGTATCGCAACTAAATCTCTTTGTTTGCTTATACCAGATACTTTCAAATCATACTATGCTCGTGCAGTGTATCATGTGCATCTAGTTTCAATACTATGATTTCAATACCATGGCTTGTATACTAGCTGTGTATCCATGATATAAAGCAATGGCTCTCGATATTATTCGAACACTAAGACAGTATGAGAGCTAAGCATTACTTCATTAAACAAATGTAAATATGTAGAAATGCAATTTTATCAAAATTGGTCAAGCTGTTTTTACTGTAACTTAGGACAATGAAGTGCAGGGAAACTTATTCAATTCAATCACAAGAAGAAAATTAAAGTATTGCGTTGAAACAGATGGTATCTAAGAATCATAGACAAAAGTAGATGTGAAATTAATAATAGGTTCCATAGATCCACCTACAGACGTTATTACTTAGATAGATCCCAGCAAAATGAAATCCTCACCATTTCTTTAACACACTTACCCCATTCCACAACAAGTCAAGTTCAAAGCTGCCATCTGAGCAAGAGAAAGCAAAAGGAACTTACGACACGCTTAAAGGTCAACAATAAAAACGACATCAATGAAATTATGAAGCTAAGATCTTTGCGATCACCCAGAACGAATTCGAAGCAATTAGACGGGCTTATTAAAGCCGAAACTCATAAAACTCTATTAGGCTATTAGGGAAAAACCGCGTTTAACATATCCATAAGCACTTTAAATTCCCAACACTATATGCGCAAAATGCGAATTCATGACTTTTATAACTAATCATGTTTTCGTTTTTTTCAACATTTTCAGGTCGTTCTTTGAGCTCATCGGCGGATCAATGCCGCGGTACTCCAGCGCGGCTATGTAAAACACGTTACAATACGACAGCACCGATGTATGGCGTTAGCTTGACCTCAGGTCAGCCCGTCACAATAGTACAAAAGTTTCCAGATTTATTACAACAAGTCGTCTTCGAAGTATGCGAGTAAGTAACTCTACAATGGCAATTATCATCAGTGTCTCGTCTTCGTGAAATTCATATTATTATTTATTCTTTTTTTATATTCTGGACAGGTACGCTACTTGTTGGTAAAGACAAGATAGCCTAAAGAAAGCTATCAGAAAAAAACACATTAAACAGCAATCAACTTTCATTGCGATCATTTTCATTTCCCTGATTTACTGATCTAAATTCAGTTTTTTTTTTTTCTTAAATAAATAAAAGAAATGTGAGCTAAACGTTTCGCATTATCGCGTAGAATATTTCAGAATCGGACAACGTTTTTACGTAAACATCTCACGAATCGTTAAAAAAAAAATCCCATTGACCCGAATACCAGAGGTGCAAAAATGAGCTTCTTCGCCATTCTTAAGGTGCGCGGATTTTGTCTTCACTAAAAAAAAAAAATATCGTAGTAGATAATTTTCACATTTTTCTCAAGTGAAAAATGGATCTTGAATGTCGATCATGTTTTCACTAGCTCAGTGGGAATTGTTATATTAATGTTGTTAATTTAATGACCAATTATCACTTCCTTTCGGATTAAATCGATTACGTGCGCAAACGCAGAGATTTTATTTTCTCTATGCCATTTGAAGATGAATTTCATTTCTGATCTTTATCTCTTGATTCACTTCATTAAATAGCTTTGAACGATCAACGAGACAATGTTAATGTCATTGGATCTATGAGGAAGATATCTTATGATTTCTAATTCAAATCAAAGCGAGGTACAAATCTACAGCTTAGTAAAGCTGTTCAGGGGAGCACAATGGCCGAACAATAACGTCTAAATGAAGGAGGGTGATTGCATCATCACCCTTTATAACATATCATACCGAAGTTGTTTAGAATCATCATTAATCTATTATATTTAAAATCTTTAAATAATTCAGCTTCTTAGCAAGTAGTTTACTTACTCAAAAACTATTAATTGAATCCAATATAACTCATTAGATCACCTTTTCGAATACTTTAACGTGCGGTCTATTGTTTCGCTTTAGTGATTTTCTGATATCACGTATTTGTGCTAACTGATTAAGCGGTAAATAAAATTGTGGACGATATGTACGTGGGTACTCACGCGGATGTTCGTACAGCACGAATTGAGGATGCTAGAAATATTAATTGATGCTACGCAATTTTCCGCATTTTGTATAGCGTTTGTGTTTTGTTGTTTGGCAAACATTTTATTTGTAATACCATTTAATCCCGAAGCACATAGCGTCAGGGTTCCAAAAACTGATGTAAACAACCATCGAAACCAATGCGCTCATTTTATAGTTATCCATTTTCAAGCATTTTTTTCAGTTTTTTAAATATATTTCAATAATTTTCAAACCGTTAATGGCTTTTCAATAATTTTATAGACGTTTTTTTTTAACATTCTAGACGATTTATAATATACTGTCTATAATATCTTATTTTATTATCTTTAGTTTTATGGTAAGCTTCGAGCTTGCTTTGGAGGTTGTGCATGTTTAAAATAAATATCCAAGTCTTCTTTTTGTTCTTTTGTGGAAATTAGAAGAAAAGATCAGTGGGAGTAGAGATGGGTCGTTCACGAGTGAACTGTTCTAAAATAACATTTCATAGAAGTTAGTGAGGGAAGACTCCTTTTGGTGAAGTCCAGTTCTATTGGACATGTGATAAAAAACTTTACTGACCTTTTTTTTCTGTCATCAATTTCGAGATCTCCTCTAACCTTTCTTTTTTATTTTGGTCATCATCTTCTATATCTATTGACCTTTTTTGTTCGTCATCTTCTCCCCTCAAGATGAACTATGAATAAACTGAATGAAGGGACTAGTTCGCGAGCGAACGAACTAACGAACGGAAACGAAGAAACTGATCTCGTTTTATTAAGTGAGTGACTCTGAGTGAAGTACTTCACTGAAAGGTACTAATTTGCCCATCTCTAAGTGGAAGCCTTCAAGTTAATGGACTAAAGCAGTTTACGTGTGGCGTATACGGCGGAAAACCATTTCTTTTTCCTTTCTTGGAAATCTACTACCCCAACATTTTGGCATATGAATCCTTCTAAATAGTTCATTGCACACAATTAGATCAAGGGGTAACATACATAGCATTTTTTTTAAAACAAAATTTTTTCAATTTTCTCAAGTGATATACAGTGATATAACAAAAGGGGAAGCTCAATAGATGTTCAAAAATTCAAACAAAATTAATTGGGATCAAAAATGGGGAATGGTGGCCAAAAATGTCGAAAAAACTAAAATTCAAAATTTGCAACTCTTCTTTTGGTGTCGTGGGCGCAAATTTAAAAACTTTTTAAATGTGTTTGTGGATTTTAGAAAGGGGTGCCTGCACCTTTACTTAAGGGGGGGGGGGGTAAACTCCAAACTTGAACTCCAAACATTTTAATAAAAAACATGTTTTTACCATTTAAATATTTACATACCGTAGTTGTAAAGATAAACTCTGTCAGAACACCCAATTCTTTAATATCTAGCTTAGCTTAAAATTTATTGAAACATTTTGGAAATAAACGAATTATTATAATTAATTAAAAAAATAAAAAAAACTCAACTGGTGATTTATGTGTAGAAATAGTGTACAAAATTTCAAAAGAATCGGTGCAATACATTACACCGTCTTCAAAAATGACAATGTAAAACGCTTTACAGTTTTACACACTAAGGGCCGTTATTACCACCTTCAGTTAAAATTTTACCAGAACTTTGACTGTAAGTTTTGTATGAACATCTGTCAGTTAAAGTTCCAGTTAGAACGTTACTGACGATCGTAGGAACGGGCCTGCGTCACATACGACTGCATACACTTCTAAGATGCTCATAGCACCATTAATTTTGCACCGATCGACTTGAACTTTTGACACAACATTCTAGCAATGTTATACATTCATGGAAAAAAATACCAAAAAAAGTTTAAAAAAGTTAAAAAGTTTAAACTTGGTACATATATGTTATATATACGGTGGCTATTGTTATAAAGTTGGGAATAGCAGATATGTTTTAGAGTCGAGTAAAAAACACATACCTACTAATATATTTGTTTTTATTTCACTATTTAAAACGACACGAAAACAAGCACTACTGGTATAACATATTGCCTACTCTAAAATGCAAAAAATTGAACCACATTGGTTTATTAGAAAAGCTATATTAGTAAAAAAAAAATTTAGGTTGCCGTGCGAAGATTGGTTAAAATGGATCGCATATACTACTTTGAAGGAATTTTCTGAAAATGTCTATGGACACTATCATCGTTCTATACAAAGAGATACTGGAGATCACAAGCAGCGGTTGAGTTGAAGGCGGACGTCGTCGCATTCACTTACACGCAAAGCAATAACAAATTGACATAACGTACCTGTTCCGTCCCACTCACTCACACGCTAAGACAACAACAATTTCATGCAACGTCCATGTTTTGTCTCAATTCTCATCGTGTTTTTGGCTTCAAAGCGCTTTATACAAAACCGGTGGCTTGTCGTCTCCATTAGCTCTTTGGTTCTATATATGTAAATACAAACCCTGGTCTAAGTCCACTGAGTGTGGTAAAAAGGTGTATAGTGTAACCAATTGTATTTTTAGGGACTATCCATGGATGTTTTTCAACTGCCATGGGTGTGGGTGTACAGTGTACACCCATGGAGATTTCTTACCTACTATGACTAGGGTGGTCCTTATTTACGAAATATTATTTTATTTCGCAAATTGGTTGCGATTAAAAAAGTATCAGATAAGAGGAAGTCGTAGGTACTCACGTTAACAAAATTTTCACTTTCCGTTTAAAAGATATACTCAAGAACCGAGCGTAAGAGATATGAAAACCAAAATTTATCATCTAAGACGCTTACACTGACACCACCCACCCCCAAAAACTGACCACTTAAAGGAGTCCAGTCAATTTGCTAAAAAACTGCTAAAAAACCACTAAAAATTTGAACTAGATCAAAGCGTATGTAAGCCTTTTGGTGTGTTTCCGTACAGCGGGACGGTGGTTAGACGGACAAAAATATTGTTTTGCCTTTCTTAGGGTCTATTGGTCCGAAAGCGGAGGCGCATATTCTTCTCCGTTCTTCACAAATAAAACTTGAATTGAATCAAATAAGCCGATACATTCGAAAATCATTTTCCTAAAACGAAATACATTTCATTTCAATTGGCCTTAAACTTGAACAACTTGCGGCTACCGAGAGCACGGACTTGTTTCCAATGTCCGCAAAATTATCACAAATCGTCCAATTAATTTCGACAACAAATTGTTGGAATACGCAAGAAGAGACCCATCTTCGCCCAGGTATTTTTGTACTGGATCTTAAACGGACCGGTTATTTTTTGTTCTCTTCCCTTTTCGAACTGACTTCACCTGACTGTGGTATCTTTTAATCTTATTTAGTCACTAGCTTGTAACTAAATACAAGAAGCAGTTTAACAAAAATTTGATTTTTTTTATTTTTATTGCAGATCATCAGAATGCGATGTAGTGCGAGGTGAATGCACCCAAACGTACGTTCCGTACTTATTCCTGGTTATCCCACTCGGTCCAGTTACGCTGACCGGACAAGATTACGTCCTCGTCGAAAGCGGTTGCGTTTGTAAGCCAAAGTACTCGAGCGGAGCCCTACAAGAGCCAAATATCATTCCTTGAGTTTCAGAACTCACCGAAATCATCAAATAACATCAAATTTCAGTTCTTTATTATTTTTCGTTTTTCGTTTTTATTTTAATTTTTAATTTTGTTTAATTTAATTTAAGATTCGTTTTTATTTTTTTATTTTTCTTCTTTTATTTTTTATTTCACACAACTTAAGTCCAGTGTTTATTTATTAAATTGTTCGTCCGTTCAGTGGATGTACGTTTTTAATCAAGATTTTTGAATCCCAATTATTGGCGATTATTTTCTATTGTTGTGGAATAATTTTCTTTTTACTTCCACCATAATTAAATTATTTAAACAAAAAAAAAAAAAAACTACCGGTTGTAGATTTGAAAAGAAACTTATTCCCCGCGAGTATTTAAAAAAAAATCCATTATAATCGGATTTTATTTTTAAATTTTGCACCTTTTGTCTAGGTAGTGCGAAACTAAATTCAAAGTAATTTATGAAATTGATGAAAATTAAGAAATGTAATTTGTTAAATGAAAAATAAGGAATAAGATATTGTTGATACTTGAAAACAACGACATATAGATGTACAATTAAAAACTTAGTTAATTAATTATTATGCTATTTATTTTTTAGAAACTTATGTACTTTGTAATATAATATTATTTTTTAAAATAAAATAAAAGCAAAATCTTTATTTATTTAAAGGCTGCAATTTGTAAAACTACGAAATATGTTTTTTTTTCTTGTATTTTTTACGAGTGAAATATAGTGTCGCAGTTTGGTATAAAATTCTCCATTTGTGCAAAAAATGTCTTACATAAACTTGTACTAATTTCGATGTGCGGTGCTAGTGCTACACTGTCATATATTTGACTTAAAAAGTTTGAATGAAAGTTCAGCAAAACAAAAAAATTAAAAATATGACAAACAAAAAAATAAAAATATGACAAACAAAAATTTTACGCTTACACTACATGACAGCATTTGTCACCAGAATTGCCATATATCATATTTGCCATAGTGTAGTTGCATTGAGCGATAGTGATAATTACTTAACAAAGTAATGTTTTTGTTACTATAGGGAGGAACAATTTGTTGACGACTTTCTTGATTTCAGGAATCTATCGGAGCTGTCAATAAAATATTTACTTTAAAACAAAATTAAACCGTTTTTTTAGTCTGAATAATTGACACATTCATTAATCACCAACTATTTATTTTAATTGAATTATCTGTTCTCTAAATCATAAATTATAAGATGTTAAACTGAGAAATATAAAAACAGTCACACTGCTCGTAGGTATTATTAAAATATATCAATCTATATTTTCTTAAAATTTATTGATTTTAAAAAAGTTAATTTCTATGTTGTATAATTCATAATTATAGTTTTAAATTATTATTACAAGTTTCATTACGAAAGATTTAAAACGTTTTGGACAAATTAATTTAAATTGCGTTGATTGTGATATTAAATAAATTTATCAAATCAAGTGATGATCAAAAGGTTAATTATTTTAATATCTTCTAAAAACTAATTGAGCAATTAACTGGAGAAGATTCAAAGTTTATTTTTAATTAAAGGAGAATTATTAAACAACGGAAAAGATTGAAAACCCAACTGTTTACATATGAGGAAGATTATCTAAAACATAATATAGCAAATCTCTTCAATAGTGACAAATAGTGCAATACAATCTTTAGCGTTCTTTGCAACAATTTAAGGGAGAATATCCGAGTAGAAAGCAGAAAAAAAGGTGAAATTAAGAAATTTTTATCTCAAAAACTATTTGCTCGATTTTATCCAGGTTGGTTTTATTCGAAAGTATATATGTTGAGGTTCGCTAATATTTTTTTTTTTATAAATATATATCAGCCGGGGGCGCTGCTGTCATGGTCGGCGTAAAGAATGTTCGTCGTTTGCACGGCCTGCGGTACCCACGATTACAAAATTTCAAAAATATTCTGAAAATGTAAAGTACGAGTATGGCTATTGGCTACTACGTAGGGTTTTTTTTTAAGAAGAAAAATTCTTCATGAAATTTTTATTTTATTTTTATTTTTAGTTTTTATCCTTAATTATTGACCTTTATCGCTTGATAAATAAAAAAGGAACAAAAATGCTGCGTAGCAAAGTAGAAAACCTATCCTAAAATAATGAGTGAAATTTTGGAATCAATCACTTCAGCCGTTTTCCGAAGAAGTTGGGAACCGTCTTTGAGTAGTAGATAATCGCGTTTGAATAACGCTCTATATAGAGAATTCACGAAGGGCCCATTCCGGCTAATTGCCCATAACTTTCATAATTATTGGAATTTCAATATGAGATTTACAGACTACAAACTTTACCATGAGCGAAAAAAAAAAAATTTTCTACTCGGAGGTTCCCCCTTAATTTATTTATGGTAAATGTAAAATGAAAGACAGTAGAAGAAAAAACGAATCTTATAGAAATTAAATAAAATACATTAAAAACTATAAACTAACGGTAAAATATAAAAGTAAGAAATTAAAAAAGAATGCATTAGTTTCTGGTAACCACAAAGATCAAAGGGATTGAGAAATTTTCGCATTTATAAAAAAAAATCTGCCAACAGCCTGGGCGAAACTTTATTATTTTTTCCGGCAGAAGTTTGAAACGCGCCGAATTCTGAGATGCGGCGTAGATTATTATGTAACTGAAAACCTAACAAAAAGTTCGGGAAGTGGTCAGAATAGGGCGTAACATATGAATAACATAATTGTGTCATATTCTGGGATGCAGTCTAGGGGTGGAAAAAGGAGAAAAACTTGTAAATAGGTGTTTATTAAACAAGTCCGTGGAAGTTAAACGATATTCGATATCTGATCAGACCTGAGAGATATGAAAGAATTCATGAAAAAGTATATATGTAATAACTTTACACCCCCTTAGGGGTCAATTTTCAAAAAATCTTGAAAACACTTTCTAGGTATTCATATGGAGAATCCATAGAATAAAAATGAATTCAATATGTTGAAAGACCTAGTAGATTTTTTTTCTTCTCTGAAATGCTTAATATTAGTAGCTCTTTCCGCTTTCCGGACCACTGTAGTGTCTATCAGGCGGAGCTTATGGCAATCAATTAGGCCCTGTCCTGGCTGAGGTGTAATGTAACATCTACTAGGAATATTAGCATGTTCACAGACAGCCAAGCGACAATAAAATCCTTGGAATCGACCTCGACAACATCAAAGGTCGCCGTAGAATGTAGATCATCTCTTAAGAAGATGGCCGAACAGTTCAATATTCTTTTGTGCTGGGTGCCAGGACACAGGGATATTCCAGGGAACTACATGGCTAACGAACTCGCTCGGTGCGGTACCACCCTTCAGACTTTGCTGGTACATCAGAATCTGGGTGTGCCTCTCTCTCTCTCTCTCTCTCTCTCTCTCTCTCTCTCTCTCTCTCTCTCTCTCTCTCTCTCTCTCTCTCTCTCTCTCTCTCTCTGAGACTGGACTCAATTGAGAAAACCAACTCAAGATGGGCAGATGGTACTACATGTCACACTGCGAGACAGATCTGGCCAAAGCTGGATCTAAATCGCTCTAAAAGGCTAACTCTGTTCAAAAGGGAGGACATCAGTAAAACAGTCGGTGTCCTAACCGGACACTGTCTTATAGGTCGACATGCTGAAAGGCTCGGACTTTTCTTAAACGACTTCTGTAGAAGCTGCCAGGATGAGGAGGAGGAGGAGACAGTCCTTCCTTTCCAGCTCTGTCAGCCAGAAGGAAAGCTCATCTCGGAGCTTACTTCTTCAACTGGCTTGGTGATCTTGCCACAATGGAGGTCGCGAGAATCCAACGCTTCATTGCAAGCTCTAAATGGTTTGACGAGTAGGACCGGATTTGATGATCCTGTGGTATCACAACGGACCATTTAGCTCTAAGTGTGTCCGTGTTCTCACGGACAGCCACGCGTACCTAACCTTACCTAGTAGATATGACGAAAATCATGGAAAAATATGCATTCTATTTCCACTGATCATAATTTTTGCCCCCTTTTGAACGCCAATAGATATTCGAATTTTTTTTTCATAAAATTTGCTTTTCTAGGTAATTTACATCTACACACCAAGTTTCAACTTTCTATTATAAGCCGTAACACCCCCCACCCGCGTATCATACTACCTCTAAAAAAAATTGTATTTTTCCAAAATGCCGCTACTATACCTACTAGCTCTATCTAAATACCAAGTTTAAGGTTTATGTATATCATTACAGGTTCTTAAGATATAAACATCGGAACTTTTTTCTTTTCACCCTCCCCGACCCTCACCCTCTACACCCACACTCCTTGCTTTTCCCTGCTAGGGTTCTATTGAGCATACTTCTGGTACAAATTTTAAGCATCTATCTTACACTGTTCTCGAGATATGAAATGTGCTTTTTTTGGAAAAAATCTTATCCCCTCCACTTCTATGCCCATCACCCTTCCACTTAAAAAACTTTACTTTGATCAGTTTTTGTTTGTTGATCTTTATACCCAAACCGATTTTTATTTGTCTAGAGCAATTGGTTCATGAAATATCGTAATCTAAAGTTTTTCACCCCCCACTCCCATACCAACTGCCCCTACCCAATAATTTTTTTTCAATCAGTTCCCCTAGTATAACTACAAATATTTCTTAAGTTTGAATAGTGTGCCATTAGCGGTTTAGGAGATGTGGATTTTAGAATTGTCTATCTCGGCTTTTTTGGGTTTCGGACGCATTATATTTCCCCCCACTCCCACACCCCTTGATCAATATTGACAATTTTTATGCAAATGGGTCCACTATCAGAACTCTATAGAAATTCCAAGTTTCAGCTTCCTATCACAAGCGGTTACTGAGATCTAGAAACCAAAATTTTCCGTCCAAAACGCTTCCCCCTTACACCCCCACCCCTAATAATTTGGTCACTTCAAGAAGCCTACCCCGTCTATTCGTAAAAAAAATTACAATTGAATATCTCAAAGCGTTTGGGAGCTACGAGCCTCTAAACGATTTTGCGTACGGCGGACAGACGGACTGAAAATTTTTATTGCTTTTTTCGTGTCTTCTAGTTATGAAACATGAAAATAAAAATTTTCAGGCTAGCAAAGTTTTTTTTTTTAAAACGTTCACAATACTGTATTACTAAAATAATAAAGTAAAAAGGAAAAAGGCAAAGCTCGGAGTCCAAAAATACAATAATAATAAGAAGAAAATTAAATACGTCAACCAAGAACGCTTGTTTATGGATAATTGAATCTATAATAATACAAAATACCATTAACGGTCACAAAAATACTGATGAGCAATTTTGGCGTTATATTTTTACAATTAAAAAAAGTGATGATTAGAGCCTTCCCGAAATTAACTTCATTTGTATTTCAAATATTAAGCTTGCCCCATTCATCGGCTAACGTAGAAAGGATATTCTACTAAGAATAAAATACGAAATCGACTTTTTATTGATTCATTGTCTGGTGTACTTTATATACCAAAGATTTTCTAAAATTAAATGATTACTGCTGTTTTAATGTAAAAGGAAACAATGGTAAGTATTCAATGTTTAGTAAACACATGTATGATTTCAAAAATGTAGCTGAAGAAAAACTGTAGATAACTTATGTATACTTCTGCAAGCTTAAGCTCCGTTCCTACAATCGTCAGTTTAATTCTAACCGGAACTTTAACTGGACGCTTGGTATGAAAGTCTGTCAGAGTTCCAGTTAGAACATAACTGACGACTACTTCTAAATTTCAAAACGCTATAACTTTTCATTTCAGGGCTTGCGAGATTTGAAACATAGCTCAATCTGTTTCAAAATATCGACAGATTTAAAGATAATTTTTTCTTTTTTTTTCAGGTTGTGGTCACGCAACAGTATAGTACCTTCGCGCCCTTTCGCCTCATAGAGTCCTTCCCCTCTTCTAAGTTTTTTGTAAAATCGGCATGCCCCCCCCCCCCCCCCCCAATTTTACCGGACGCCGATGGGAATTTAAAATTTTCCAGCGGCCCCCCCTCGCATTCGATCGGACGCCGATGGAATTGCCACTTTGCTCCTCTGGTTCGATCGACTCTTCAGACACCCTTAAAAATATATCCATCTCCCTCCTTCCCTCCTTTCTCTCGAGATCCTCACAAAAGTCTCCATTCCAACCCTGAAACTTCATCAACCGACACACAGATGTCGCGATACAACGAAACTGTGTAGCGACCATCATAGCGACAACAACACATCTGGTGGTCAACTATGACACTAATACGCCATCCATAGTGACCTCAGTTCGATGAGACTGAGAACGTTCTACGCATTTTCAATGAGCCATTATGTTTTTCCGAGTGTCCTGCTGTGCGGATCAATTTACATAGTTAAAATAAAGTATATATATTAAAACGCGTGTTTCAATAAAGTTATATAGGACAAGACCTATAAGTGGTGACCCCGACGTGATCCGCCGCGTAATTACCGACCGTTTAGTTTTGGCGTTCTAATATTATTATTAGTCAAGTGACAATTTTCGCGCTTGTGAAGTTCTTCGAAAAAAATTAATTACAATGTCGGAAAACGACGAAAGCAATCCGGTTCAAGCAGAAAATTCGGATACGCCGAAATCGACGCCGGTCGAACTAACTCTTCCGCGTCGTTTGCTTGATCTGGGAACACGCGTCGACGCGGTGCAAAATATTAAACTTCCGCCATTTTGGGCACGACGCCCGTCTTTATGGTTCGCGCAGGTAGAGGCGCAGTTTGCCACAAATAGAGTGTTTGTGGATTCGGCGAAATTCAACACTCTCATCGGATCGATTGACGTCAGTGTCCTCGAGCAAGTTGCGGACATCGTGGAACATCCACCGGCAACCAACAAATATGAAGAGCTCAAACGTCAACTTATAGCGCGTTTTTCAGAAACTCCCGGAAGTCAACTCACGAAAGTGCTAACGGAAATGGAGCTCGGCGACAAGAAGCCATCGCAACTATTCAGGGAGATGAAGTCCACGGCCGGAGATCAATTACCTCTCGATGCAGTACGGTCTTTATGGCTACGACGGCTTCCTGCTCGCGTAAGAGCCATCTTATCGGTCACTTCACAAATTGAAATATCGGCCCTAACGGAGGTGGCCGATAAGATATTGGAAGAAAGCCGCGAATTTCCGTCCGTTTCGACTGTTGCAATCGCACCAACTATGGCATCTCAAGACGCGGTGATAGCATCGCTAACAAAAAGACTCGCAGAGCTGGAGGCGAGAGACAAAACAGGATTTACGGCACGGCGATCTCGTTCCCGCTCACGGTCGAAATCATTCGTTAAGAAAACCGGCATTTGTTTCTACCATCAACGCTTCGGTGCAGCTGCACGTAAGTGTACCAAACCGTGCACTTACCAGACGCCGTCGGAAAACTAATCACGCCGTCGTCAGCTTTAGCGGTCAGCGATGGTGTTTGCAAACAGAACCGCTTACTACTGCGAGATCATCTAAACGGTAACACGTTCCTCGTCGATACCGGTGCTGATGTTTCAGTAATTCCCCGGAATAAAAGAGAACAACTGATTTCATCAAACAAACTCTACGCAGCAAACGGTTCCACTATCAACACTTACGGCGAACGTCTTTTAGTCTTGGATTTCGGACTTCGTCGCCGTTTCAAATGGTTGTTCTGTGTGGCAGACGTCGCGTATCCAATTTTGGGTGCAGACTTTTTAAAACATTTCGGGTTACTGGTCGACGTCAAACATAAGAAACTCATCGACGAGACGACAAAATTGTTTACGATTGCAAGTAATTTCAGCAACGAAGAAATGCGGATTTCTACAATCAATCCCAGCAACGAATTCCATCGTATTCTCGTCGATTTCCCGGAATTGACCACATCTTTGCAATCACAAAACATGCAAAATCACACCGTAACGCACCACATTCTCACTAAGGGTCCGCCGGTATCCGAACGTCCGAGAAGACTTGATCCGGTAAAGTTTAAAGCTGCCAAAGCCGAGTTCGAATTTATGATTGAACAAGGCATTTGTCAGCCATCCAGCAGCCCGTGGGCCAGCCCGCTACTTATGAAGCGAAAGAAGAATGCCGAATGGAGACCGTGTGGGGACTATCGCCGGCTGAATGCAGTCACCGTGCCCGATAGCTACCCTATACCCCACATACACGACATCACGCAACATCTAGCCGGAAAAAACATTTTCTCGAAGATAGACTTAACACGGGCTTACCACCAAGTCCCAGTTGCTAACGAGGATATACCGAAAACGGCAGTAATAACGCCGTTCGGTTTGTTCGAATTCCGCGTGATGACATTTGGTCTGAGAAATGCGGCTCAGTCTTTCCAAAGATTACTCGATACAGCGCTACGCGGGATTAATTTCGCCTATGTTTACTTAGACGATATTCTCATTGCATCTTCATCTATTGAGGAGCATGAAAATCATCTAAAAACAGTTTTTTGCCGACTACGAGACTATGGTCTGCGAATCAACCCAGCAAAGTGCACTTTTGGAGTGAAGGAAATCGAGTATCTTTCGCACAAAATCACTTCTGAAGGTATCGAACCCATCTCCAGCAAAGTGGAAGCGATCAACAATTACAAAAAACCAACGACAATTGCTGAACTTCGACGATACTTGGGTATCATTAATTTTTACAGGCGTTTTTTAAAAAATGCTGCGTCAGTCCTTGCACCTTTAAACATGTACTTGCATGATAGCCGCAAAAACGACAAAAGGTTGATTATTTGGACAGATGAAACCTCGCAAGCTTTTGAAGCAAGCAAAGCCATGATTTCCAAAACGACTCTTCTGTCGCATCCAATGGATGGAGCGCCCTTGGCTATTTCAACAGATGCTTCAGACACGGCTGCAGGAGCGGTCTTAGAACAATACCAGGATGGTGACTGGCAACCACTGGCATTTTTTTCAACGAAATTTAGTCCAACGCAGACGCGATATAGTACCTACGACCGCGAATTGCTAGCTGTTTATATGGCTATTAAAGCTTTCCGGTTTATGGTCGAAGGACGCAGTTTTACTATTCGAACGGATCACAAGCCGCTTACATATGCTTTTCAGCAAAAATCGGAAAAAGCATCAGCGCGACAATGCAGACAATTGCAATATATTTCGCAATACACCACCCAGATCGTTCACGTTGCTGGCAATGACAATGTGGTTGCAGATGCTCTGTCGCGGGTAGACGTCATTACGATGCCATCAGCGGTGGAAGATAAAGAAATTGCTGATGGTCAAGAAAACGATCCGGAACTACGAGTACTCTTGACAACAAACTCAGCGTTAAATTTCAAGAAGTTTTTCGTAAAGGATACAAAAAAACCTTTATTTTGCGACACATCCACTCCAGTGATCCGACCATACATTCCTGACAAATTAAGACGCAGAATATTCGACGTGTTCCATCGTTCCTCTCACCCTGGAGGGCGAGCCACCAGCAAATCAATTCGTCGAAAATATATATGGCCGAGTTTGGATAGAGACGTCACGGAGTGGGTGAAAACTTGCCTACAATGTCAACGGGCAAAGATTCATCGGCATGTGAAGAATCAACCGCAACAATTTAGCCAGAGAAGCACCCGTTTTGAGCATATACACATCGATATCGTGGGTCCACTTCCTCCATCGAATGGCCAACGATATTTACTTACTATGATCGATCGCTGTACGAGATGGCCCGAAGCTGTACCAATCGCTGACATCACCGCGGACACAGTCGCTACCGCTCTATATACGTCCTGGATTTCACGTTTTGGATCACCTCATACTGTGACAACGGATCAGGGTTCACAATTTGAATCCGCATTGTTTCAGGCACTAATTCAGTTAACCGGATGTAAAAGAACGCGATCTTCACCATACCATCCGGCTGCAAACGGGATGATCGAGCGATGGCATAGATCGCTCAAAACTGCAATCATGTGCCACGAAACGAATCGCTGGGTAGAAGTTCTTCCGACCGTATTACTCGGATTACGAACAGCTGTTAAGCTGGACCTAAACTGTTCCCCAGCGGAGTTAGTTTATGGTGTAACGCTTCGCCTCCCTGGCGAGTTTTTTATCAACGAAGACATGCCAGCTGATCCGCAAGTTTTCGTCGAAAAGTTTCGAACTGATATGCAACATTTACGAGCCACACCGGTTGCACATCATAGAAGTGACAGCATGTTCATATTCAAAGATTTACAAACATGTTCTCATGTATTTCTACGCGAAGACGGCAAGAAGAAATCGCTTCAACCACCGTATTCAGGACCACATGAAGTCATCGAACGGATAAACGACAGAGTTTTCACCATTCGCGTCAACAATAAGGACAGTAAAATTTCGACAGAACGATTGAAGCCTGCATACACTGTACGCGAAGACGACGTCGATTTCGCAACGACAAACACAACCAGTCAGGCAGAGCCTACGGATGTCCATCGATCATCTTCACGCACTGTGAAAACTTATCCCGGTCCAAAAACTAAAAAAGTACAATTTAAAAATTAACGGCAATCGCAACATATTAATCAGCTGTCTTGGTGACAGTAAATCAATAGGTTGCTTGGAGGGGGATACTGTAGCGACCATCATAGCGACAACAACACATCTGGTGGTCAACTATGACACTAATACGCCATCCATAGTGACCTCAGTTCGATGAGACTGAGAACGTTCTACGCATTTTCAATGAGCCATTATGTTTTTCCGAGTGTCCTGCTGTGCGGATCAATTTACATAGTTAAAATAAAGTATATATATTAAAACGCGTGTTTCAATAAAGTTATATAGGACAAGACCTATAACTGTATAGGTCTTGTCCTATATAACTTTATTGAAACACGCGTTTTAATATATATACTTTATTTTAACTATGTAAATTGATCCGCACAGCAGGACACTCGGAAAAACATAATGGCTCATTGAAAATGCGTAGAACGTTCTCAGTCTCATCGAACTGAGGTCACTATGGATGGCGTATTAGTGTCATAGTTGACCACCAGATGTGTTGTTGTCGCTATGATGGTCGCTACAGTATCCCCCTCCAAGCAACCTATTGATTTACTGTCACCAAGACAGCTGATTAATATGTTGCGATTGCCGTTAATTTTTAAATTGTACTTTTTTAGTTTTTGGACCGGGATAAGTTTTCACAGTGCGTGAAGATGATCGATGGACATCCGTAGGCTCTGCCTGACTGGTTGTGTTTGTCGTTGCGAAATCGACGTCGTCTTCGCGTACAGTGTATGCAGGCTTCAATCGTTCTGTCGAAATTTTACTGTCCTTATTGTTGACGCGAATGGTGAAAACTCTGTCGTTTATCCGTTCGATGACTTCATGTGGTCCTGAATACGGTGGTTGAAGCGATTTCTTCTTGCCGTCTTCGCGTAGAAATACATGAGAACATGTTTGTAAATCTTTGAATATGAACATGCTGTCACTTCTATGATGTGCAACCGGTGTGGCTCGTAAATGTTGCATATCAGTTCGAAACTTTTCGACGAAAACTTGCGGATCAGCTGGCATGTCTTCGTTGATAAAAAACTCGCCAGGGAGGCGAAGCGTTACACCATAAACTAACTCCGCTGGGGAACAGTTTAGGTCCAGCTTAACAGCTGTTCGTAATCCGAGTAATACGGTCGGAAGAACTTCTACCCAGCGATTCGTTTCGTGGCACATGATTGCAGTTTTGAGCGATCTATGCCATCGCTCGATCATCCCGTTTGCAGCCGGATGGTATGGTGAAGATCGCGTTCTTTTACATCCGGTTAACTGAATTAGTGCCTGAAACAATGCGGATTCAAATTGTGAACCCTGATCCGTTGTCACAGTATGAGGTGATCCAAAACGTGAAATCCAGGACGTATATAGAGCGGTAGCGACTGTGTCCGCGGTGATGTCAGCGATTGGTACAGCTTCGGGCCATCTCGTACAGCGATCGATCATAGTAAGTAAATATCGTTGGCCATTCGATGGAGGAAGTGGACCCACGATATCGATGTGTATATGCTCAAAACGGGTGCTTCTCTGGCTAAATTGTTGCGGTTGATTCTTCACATGCCGATGAATCTTTGCCCGTTGACATTGTAGGCAAGTTTTCACCCACTCCGTGACGTCTCTATCCAAACTCGGCCATATATATTTTCGACGAATTGATTTGCTGGTGGCTCGCCCTCCAGGGTGAGAGGAACGATGGAACACGTCGAATATTCTGCGTCTTAATTTGTCAGGAATGTATGGTCGGATCACTGGAGTGGATGTGTCGCAAAATAAAGGTTTTTTTGTATCCTTTACGAAAAACTTCTTGAAATTTAACGCTGAGTTTGTTGTCAAGAGTACTCGTAGTTCCGGATCGTTTTCTTGACCATCAGCAATTTCTTTATCTTCCACCGCTGATGGCATCGTAATGACGTCTACCCGCGACAGAGCATCTGCAACCACATTGTCATTGCCAGCAACGTGAACGATCTGGGTGGTGTATTGCGAAATATATTGCAATTGTCTGCATTGTCGCGCTGATGCTTTTTCCGATTTTTGCTGAAAAGCATATGTAAGCGGCTTGTGATCCGTTCGAATAGTAAAACTGCGTCCTTCGACCATAAACCGGAAAGCTTTAATAGCCATATAAACAGCTAGCAATTCGCGGTCGTAGGTACTATATCGCGTCTGCGTTGGACTAAATTTCGTTGAAAAAAATGCCAGTGGTTGCCAGTCACCATCCTGGTATTGTTCTAAGACCGCTCCTGCAGCCGTGTCTGAAGCATCTGTTGAAATAGCCAAGGGCGCTCCATCCATTGGATGCGACAGAAGAGTCGTTTTGGAAATCATGGCTTTGCTTGCTTCAAAAGCTTGCGAGGTTTCATCTGTCCAAATAATCAACCTTTTGTCGTTTTTGCGGCTATCATGCAAGTACATGTTTAAAGGTGCAAGGACTGACGCAGCATTTTTTAAAAAACGCCTGTAAAAATTAATGATACCCAAGTATCGTCGAAGTTCAGCAATTGTCGTTGGTTTTTTGTAATTGTTGATCGCTTCCACTTTGCTGGAGATGGGTTCGATACCTTCAGAAGTGATTTTGTGCGAAAGATACTCGATTTCCTTCACTCCAAAAGTGCACTTTGCTGGGTTGATTCGCAGACCATAGTCTCGTAGTCGGCAAAAAACTGTTTTTAGATGATTTTCATGCTCCTCAATAGATGAAGATGCAATGAGAATATCGTCTAAGTAAACATAGGCGAAATTAATCCCGCGTAGCGCTGTATCGAGTAATCTTTGGAAAGACTGAGCCGCATTTCTCAGACCAAATGTCATCACGCGGAATTCGAACAAACCGAACGGCGTTATTACTGCCGTTTTCGGTATATCCTCGTTAGCAACTGGGACTTGGTGGTAAGCCCGTGTTAAGTCTATCTTCGAGAAAATGTTTTTTCCGGCTAGATGTTGCGTGATGTCGTGTATGTGGGGTATAGGGTAGCTATCGGGCACGGTGACTGCATTCAGCCGGCGATAGTCCCCACACGGTCTCCATTCGGCATTCTTCTTTCGCTTCATAAGTAGCGGGCTGGCCCACGGGCTGCTGGATGGCTGACAAATGCCTTGTTCAATCATAAATTCGAACTCGGCTTTGGCAGCTTTAAACTTTACCGGATCAAGTCTTCTCGGACGTTCGGATACCGGCGGACCCTTAGTGAGAATGTGGTGCGTTACGGTGTGATTTTGCATGTTTTGTGATTGCAAAGATGTGGTCAATTCCGGGAAATCGACGAGAATACGATGGAATTCGTTGCTGGGATTGATTGTAGAAATCCGCATTTCTTCGTTGCTGAAATTACTTGCAATCGTAAACAATTTTGTCGTCTCGTCGATGAGTTTCTTATGTTTGACGTCGACCAGTAACCCGAAATGTTTTAAAAAGTCTGCACCCAAAATTGGATACGCGACGTCTGCCACACAGAACAACCATTTGAAACGGCGACGAAGTCCGAAATCCAAGACTAAAAGACGTTCGCCGTAAGTGTTGATAGTGGAACCGTTTGCTGCGTAGAGTTTGTTTGATGAAATCAGTTGTTCTCTTTTATTCCGGGGAATTACTGAAACATCAGCACCGGTATCGACGAGGAACGTGTTACCGTTTAGATGATCTCGCAGTAGTAAGCGGTTCTGTTTGCAAACACCATCGCTGACCGCTAAAGCTGACGACGGCGTGATTAGTTTTCCGACGGCGTCTGGTAAGTGCACGGTTTGGTACACTTACGTGCAGCTGCACCGAAGCGTTGATGGTAGAAACAAATGCCGGTTTTCTTAACGAATGATTTCGACCGTGAGCGGGAACGAGATCGCCGTGCCGTAAATCCTGTTTTGTCTCTCGCCTCCAGCTCTGCGAGTCTTTTTGTTAGCGATGCTATCGCCGCGTCTTGAGATGCCGTAGTTGGTGCGATTGCAACAGTCGAAACGGACGGAAATTCGCGGCTTTCTTCCAATATCTTATCGGCCACCTCCGTTAGGGCCGATATTTCAATTTGTGAAGTGACCGATAAGATGGCTCTTACGCGAGCAGGAAGCCGTCGTAGCCATAAAGACCGTACTGCATCGAGAGGTAATTGATCTCCGGCCGTGGACTTCATCTCCCTGAATAGTTGCGATGGCTTCTTGTCGCCGAGCTCCATTTCCGTTAGCACTTTCGTGAGTTGACTTCCGGGAGTTTCTGAAAAACGCGCTATAAGTTGACGTTTGAGCTCTTCATATTTGTTGGTTGCCGGTGGATGTTCCACGATGTCCGCAACTTGCTCGAGGACACTGACGTCAATCGATCCGATGAGAGTGTTGAATTTCGCCGAATCCACAAACACTCTATTTGTGGCAAACTGCGCCTCTACCTGCGCGAACCATAAAGACGGGCGTCGTGCCCAAAATGGCGGAAGTTTAATATTTTGCACCGCGTCGACGCGTGTTCCCAGATCAAGCAAACGACGCGGAAGAGTTAGTTCGACCGGCGTCGATTTCGGCGTATCCGAATTTTCTGCTTGAACCGGATTGCTTTCGTCGTTTTCCGACATTGTAATTAATTTTTTTCGAAGAACTTCACAAGCGCGAAAATTGTCACTTGACTAATAATAATATTAGAACGCCAAAACTAAACGGTCGGTAATTACGCGGCGGATCACGTCGGGGTCACCACTTATAGGTCTTGTCCTATATAACTTTATTGAAACACGCGTTTTAATATATATACTTTATTTTAACTATGTAAATTGATCCGCACAGCAGGACACTCGGAAAAACATAATGGCTCATTGAAAATGCGTAGAACGTTCTCAGTCTCATCGAACTGAGGTCACTATGGATGGCGTATTAGTGTCATAGTTGACCACCAGATGTGTTGTTGTCGCTATGATGGTCGCTACAACTGCGGTCGTCTACTTGTCTTCGTCGAATCGCGTCTCGCACTGTACGACGCTCCGCCATTTTCATTTCACGTTAAGCCGCATGAAAATCGTCGCCGAACGAAGTGAAGTGGCAAGAAAAGTTCCGAATTGTCGTCGTCGTTGCCGTCTTTACCGTTCGAATTTAGTGAATTTAACCGACTAAAATCCGCAAAGAATTCACGTGAACGGCGTCCCGAAGAAATGTGCCGCCATTGAGCGACATATCGAACAGTTTTTTTTCCGTTTTTTCCCTCGATTTGTGACTGTCCCGTGTTTTTGCGATGTTTTGGTCGACGGCAGAGTGAAATTTTCATGGCCGGTGTGCTGGTTGCCGACGAATTAGAAGAGCGAAAAGCATCCGTGAAATTGCCGCTCGTCGCTTTCGGGCACCGCCAAATTGCGAAAATATTGAAAAAGTGAAATTTACATCGTGTGCAGTCCGAGTCGATTTTAGTTTGTGGGGGAGCGGTACGCGCGCGAAAAGTTTCCTGTGAGTCGCGGCGGTGGGCGATCGGGATTTTGTCGAGGCGGTTCCGGTCCGGTGATTGGATTCCCGCAATTATTGTGTGACGGTCCGGAGTTTTTATTCCGGGAAATTTTGGAGACGCATCGACTACAAAATCGTCCACGATGATGTTCACGGTAAGTTTTTTTTTTTCGCGCATCCGCTGCCCGGGTGTCGGATTTTGACAGTTGGCGCGAGCCCGGCAAAGGCGGTGTAGGTTATTTTTCGTTTTTTTTTTTGTGGACGTTTGCTGCGAAATTGAATTTTGTGAAAACGTTTGCAAATTTTTACTAAAGTGAGAAATTTGTTTCAGGGGTTCGGGGTCAATGGCAGGCCGCGTTGTACTGCCAAACAAAAAGGTGGAAGGTGGTCGGCTCCTCGCTGAGCTGCGGTTTAGCTGACTACGACTGAATCGCATTTGCAATCTTGTTACTTGCCGTTGCTAGAGAAAATCTTTGAATTCATTTTGTAATAAGTAGACAGATTTCGGCTCATTTCGTTTACCCGGTGTTTGCTTGTTCTTGCTAGAAACCATTTGTTCTTAGAAGCAAACCAACCACCGATCTGCTTTTTGCTGCTAATCGCTGCCTAACAGTTGTGTTTTCTTCATTTCCCAGAAGATGACCTCTTGAAAGGCACAGGGTAGTAACATCGCTCGTCTAAGGTACCAAGTTACTTGGAGACCACGGAAGATAAGGGGATAAGTGGGATTCAAATCTATGACTCCAGTGGTTGTCGATTCCAGGTTTTGGTTTGAATCCTCTTGTCATGGGAGTACACGTGAATGTTTAAAAAACAATATATTAAATCGCTTCACGCCAAATGGGTAATTCCTTCCCACCTCACAAAGTCGAAGAGTGCCTCCTAGCTGCAGTCAGTACGGGCCAATTCAGCCTCTGAACTCAATACTTGAAGCAGGATGTGTTTTACCATTGACCACGTATAGAAGCCACTTGCTACCAAAGAATTTATGTTTACGCGAATGTAATCCTACCGTGTTACTGACCGGTTGCATTCTGTACCTGTCTGACCAACGCTTTTCGTTGCTTCTGCTCAGTTCACATACCGGGAATCTGCTCTAATGTACCCGAAACTGGAAAAGAAGTAGCTGGTCTGAGCTATCCAGATGTTACGGTCGCGGGTATATCGGAAACGGAGCCTGAGGTTTAAAATCTGATTTATCGGAGCCGCAGTGGAAGAAAGATGTGTTAGGTGTTATCTTAAGGGCAGGTTTTTTTTATTATTAAAGAGACGACATGATTCACAAAGCGAAAATTCAGGTCTATTCAGGACCGAGTCACAAAGTAGGTCGAGAGTCTCAATTTTGTATGCATTTTGAATTAATCGAGACTTTTTTGATATGAGGCTCTGATCCTGAATAGGCCTGTATATCTGATCAAGTAAGATACACATCTCAAAACGAATCAGACTTTGTGGATTGGTCGTTTTCTGTAAGAGGAATTGCCGCCTGAAGTGGACCAAACCAAAAACCTGTATGAGGTGGTCACCTCTGAGAAAGTGAAATCAGGATTTTTCTTAACACAAAAACGAAAAGCCAATTTAATTCTCTAAACTAACCTTTTGGCAGACCAGACACGTTTCGATTCCAGCCACGGAATTTCATCAGTGGGCTTAACACTTTTATTAATCAATCCTAACTGCTTGTTTTTTTCATAAAGTTTATCATTTTCTTTACAGCTAGGAATTGTACTTACTTACGCTGGCGCTACAGTCCAAATCGGACCTTGGCCTCCTGATGAATGTGCCGCCTCCAGCCTTCTCGGTTCAATGACCGCGTTCTCCAGTTTCTGCATCTTAGAAGTGATTTGCTGTCTTCGTCAAGAGAGTCCTTCCAGCGCTTCCGTGGGTTTCCAACTGGTCTTTGTCCATTGACTTTTCCCTTTAGTGTGCGTTTGGGAATTCTTCTTGTAGCTTTTTAAATCTTATGAAGGTCGATACCTGGTCTGGATTATCGAAAATTGCATACAATTCTCTATTGTATCGTATTCTCTAGATCGAGTCTTCCCTCACAGGTCCGAGGATTCTTCTGAGAACTTTTCTTTCAAAGGCGGTAACTAATTTTTCGGACGCCTGATTCAATGTCCAAGTTTCGCGGTCATAGCATAGCACAGGTCTTATTATTGTTTTTTTTTTTTTTTATAGTTTAAGCTTTGTTTTTCTGTGCACATTTTTATTTATTCACCAATTACTTTGTCAGCAAAAGGGTTAATTCTCTTTTTTAGAATTTATCGTCAAATTCTTATGAGACGTACACAACAGGGATATTCCTCGGTAGTTTTCACAGCACAGTTTGCCCCCTTTTTTATTAATTGCTTATATGATACTCCGGCACCAATATTTATCCTGAAGTGCTTCTTGCATCCATTTGTCCGAGATCAATCTGTGCAGGTATTTTGCTATGCAGGTGTCGCCGGCTTCCAGAAGTTCAGCTGGAATTTGAGCAGTGCCCCGGCGCTTTGTTGTTTGGGTGGTTTCTCAGGGCTGTTTTTATTTCTTCGAGTGTGCGAGGACAAGGGTTGAGAAGGTGTTCAAAATATTGTATACTGTAGAAGTCTTCTTTGATATAATAAATTTAGAGAAATGAAATTCTCGTTCCGTTTATTAATGATTCGTTTTCTTTTATTTACAAATTATTAACATACAGGTCTATTCAGGATAAGAGTCACAAAGTAGGTGGAACGTCACAATTAATTCATACAATTCATACAAAATTGTGACTCTCGACCTACTTTGTGACTTGTGACTCGGTCCTGTAGCTCAGTTCTGTAACTTATGAGTGAGAAATTGCTCACCAAAAAGTCAAAATGAGGACGAATTAATGCAGTTTTCTCTCTGTATTCTCACCAAATGAAAAATGAAAGATTGCCAAATGAGTAGTCAAGTACGGTGCTTTCTCATTTGGTGAGAATACAGAGAGAAAACTGCATTAGTTCGTCCTAATTTTGACTTTTTGGTAAGAAATTTCTCACTCAAAAGTTACAGAACTGAGCTACTGAATAGACCTGATAATATAATTAAGAAGTTCTTAACAAAAAATTATTTCTATTACGTAAATGTTTAAGACTGATAATATTTTTATTTTAAAGATGCTTAAAAATTGATTTTTTTATACAACGTTTTATTTTATTCAATATTCTATTTCAACTCACGACAAATTTTTATTTAAAAAAAAACTGTTTTCACAATCGACATAAAAACGACAGTGTCGACCGCAATACACAGCACCGCCACAATATCTTCCACATTATCTATAATGTTGCCTTCTGCATACTCACAGAGGCTCGGCTTCGGCTAGTATCCCTCTTTCATCCTTTTAACTAGGTATGTATGCGGCTCTAGTGTTGTGTAATTTAAATTGTTCGTCCATGTTTTTAAGGAACTCTACTGCTGTCAAATTTTATTGCGTTACTTAAGGCTAGAATTTTTTCTGATACATACATCGGTCAGTTTATTTATTATATATTTATTGAAATGTCACGGCTCAACAGTTGGTACAACCGTTGTATTCCCTGCTTATCACGTTCTAGCCGCGATCGCTCGCTGTATTTCGATCTTCGTTATAACTTCCGATTCAAAATTATCGGAGCCGAAGTAGGAGGCGTAAAATGAATCGGCAGTTCTAATCTTTCTGAGTCGGTGTCGAAGCTCCGTAACATCCCCGGACACTGACAAACTTTGAATGCACAGAAGCCAAATCAAAATTCAGTTTTGACCAGCTTATCAGTTGCCTCGTTTCCTTATAACCCTTTCTTTCTCAGAACCCAGCTTCTTATGCTGAGTCCCGTGGGTCTGTTAGAACAGATGAACTCTTGAGTAAGAGCCGAAGTCTCCAGAGTTACGGTAGTCAGCACGGCTAGCTGGCAGATCGGCAACCACGCGGCCAGACTGGATATTCCCTTTAACGTGAATTGCAGCAGCTGTGGAAATACAAAGAAATGGTTACCCATCTGCTTTGCGAGTGTCTAGCCCTAGCTAGAGCCAGACTTCGCGCACTAGGCAAACGCTTCTTTAATAACCTTGATGAGAAGAACAAGATTGGAGCTAGATTGGAGAACTGAACCTTACCTTAAACAGTTCCAGATGGATATGATAGTCCATTCAACCCCTAGTTAGGACTCGGTAAAACTATATCTACATCATAAGCTATGAGAGTTATTTTTCGGATCGTACTGTACAGGTTGTATTAGATGGATTTTCATCACCCCCTTTCCCTATCAACTCCAGCGTCCCTCAAGGCTCAGTTTTATCACCTACCTAATTTTTAATTTTTATTAACGACCTTCTGCCGTCCACTCTCAATCCTATCAATAGCTTCGCAGATGATAGCACACTTGACAACACCTACAGCTTCAACTCTATTACAGAGGCACACCAGTCTTCGGCATCCTGTCAACGTAATAAGTTATTTGTTTCTTTAAACTTTGATCTGATCTCAATCCTGGAGTGGGGCAGAGCAAACCAAGTAGAATTTAATGCCTCAAAAACACAAGCCTGTCATCTTTCCCTAAAACACGACATGTCCGGTGCCTCATCTTATCTTAGATGGTGTCACATTGAACGCTTCGGAGCACCTTCTAGGAATGAACATCAGTAAAAACTTGATTGGAGTCAACACATTTATGATCTAGCTCTTGGCGCCTTCAAGATCCTAGGTTTCCTTGGAAGGTGCAAGAAATTTTTCACACCATTAGACCTCGCAAAAATCTACAGGCCCCGACTTGAGTAAAATTCACATATCTAGCTGAAAATATTACACTAAGGGCCGGTTTCACAATCGAAGTTTAAACCAAAAATTTGGTTTGGTTTGGTTTGGAAGTTTAAACCAAAAATTTGGTTTAAACTTAGGATCAAACGAATAATGCGTTTCACAGATGTTGTAAAACGCAAGTTTGTTTTAATTATAGGATTAAGCTAAACGGGAGAATTTCTTCCGTTTATAGCTCGGATTAATGTTTTTGACAGTCAGTTGATTCTACCCTAATCAAAGAAACCGTAATTGTCAATAATTCGAAATTTTGAATATTACAACGAAATAAATTGGCAGAAAACGCAGGGTATACCAATGTAAAAAAGTTTAATTCATTTGAATTAGTTCACAATGATTGCGAATTTCAGATTAGTTAATCATAGGATATTTATTTACGAGTCAAGTTTAAAGTGCAGATTATACTTAAGTTGAAATTTCTACTGTGAAACGCCCTAAGAATTTTTGGGGCACACTCCCACTCAAAACATTTGCTCCCTTAGCATAGCAACATCCTGGGACAGTTACAAAAGGAATTGGTTACGTCATCGACTGACTACATAACTCCAAACTGAGCTAGAGCCCGAGAGCGAGCACTAGGCAAGCCCGTCTACGTGAACTTGAAGGAGATTTCGGTTAAGAAAATTGGAGAGTTATTACTCTTCTTTGACAGTACAGTCCATTTTCCTCGCACTCATAATCTAAGTTCCCCAGTCACAACAACCGCTAATATTCGGGTTAATACGAGTTTGTGGTTTAAAACGGCCATTGAGCTAATTGAGCTCCATCCAGAGGATAGAGCTGCCACATAAACGAACCAACCAACCAATGGTCGTTCCTACGGTGTCCAGTTACGTGCTAACTGAAACTTTGGCTGACAGATTTTCATACAAAACTTCCGGTCAAAATGTCAGAGTTTAACTGACGATCATAATAATGACCGTAAGTGATCAAAGTGTGGTGAGCCTGAGGTGGCTCTGTGTCACGTATCTTCCCACTTTCCAGCTGGAAATTTAAAGCTTTCAGTTGCAAAATCCAGTTCATCCCCATCTCTAATATTGTTAAGTCTTGTTTGCATTAAGGTTGAAGGCTCTGGAAATTGTTGCGAAAGTATAGATAATTTTCCATTTCGAAAGTCTCTGTAGTCGTCATACTTTATTTGAAAGGAGAGTTCATTCGCAAGAACTCAGAGAAACAAACTCGATCACAAAAATTAAACGCATAATTCTTCTTTAATTTCAGGGCACAAACCAGCAGCAGGACACGCGGTTCAGCGACAAAGAAAAGAAGCTGATGAAACAGATGCGATTCGGTGACTGTCTGAGCAAACCAGTCGATATGACAAAAGTGAAATTGGATGTCTTACGGCCGTGGATAAGTAAGAAAATCACAGATATTCTACACATAGAAGATGACGTGGTTGTAGAGTTCGTTTACAATCAGCTCGAAGAGAAGTTTCCCTGTCCAAAGAAAATGCAAATCAACATGACCGGATTCTTAAATGGGAAAAACGCTCGTCAATTTATGGAAGAACTCTGGGCGCTTCTGCTCTCAGCACAAGACTCAGAAACAGGAATACCGGCCGAGTTCATAAATCAAAAGAAGGAAGAAATACTTCGACGCGAAGAAGAGGCCGCTTCGCTACTGGAAATGCGAAAAGAACGCGACAAAAGCAACGATCGAGGTCACGATCGAAATGATATTTTGAACAATATCGATCGTTCAAAGTTCGACAAGTCGAAGAAGTCGCGATCGAAGTCTATAGAAAAAAACAATGTAAACAATCAGGCCGAGACGCCTCGTATCGTGTTGGAAAAAGAAGGTCGACCCAAGTCTCCGGCAAAATCCAAAGAACGTGGAAAGTCGCCTCGACCGAAATCACGCGATCGATCACCAGTTAAACAACGATCATCACGTGATCGTTCGCCACGTCGTCGCAGCCCTCGCGATCGATCCAGAGATAAGCGACGCTCTCGATCGCGCCGACGATCGAGTGATAGACGGCGTCGTAGCAAATCGCGTGATCGACGCGGAAATGATCGTAGACGTTCCGTATCTCGTACGAGGCGAAGGGATCGTGAAGATTCGCGTCCGAGAAATCGCCCGCCACCAACAACAAAACGTTCAAGATCACGATCGCCAGCACCACAACCAACGCGAAAAGATAAAGAAAAGTCTGAAACGCCTGCCGTAGCTGCCGCAGCTGCAACAGCAGCGCCTCCATCACAACAGCCGAACGATGTCAACGGTCATAAATTGGCGGAAGGTAATTTGTCGAAAGTACAGGAAAAACTCTTGAATATGGCAGCAATTAGTGCGGCGAAAGCTCCAAAGAAAGGAGGAAGCCACAGCGGCGCCAGCCGAAGCCGATCGAATTCGTCAGCTTCGCGTAAACATAGTTCAAGCCGTTCGGCATCAAGATCGCCCGCAAAAGGAAAGAAAAAGAAGTCAGTTTCGCGATCGTCTAGTTCGTCGTCGTCAAGCTCGTCTAGTTCGTCGGATCGGCCGCCGAAAAAGTCGGGAAAAAGATCTCGTTCTCGTAGTTTATCGAATTCTCCGCCGAATGGCAAGGAGGACTTTGAAATCCATAAGAAACAGAATAGCGTTCAAAAGAAACGACACTATAGAACTAATAAGGACTCGTCGACAAGCACGTCGCCCGAGAAATTCGCTCCGCGACGAGATCAAAGACGATTCGATCAGCCCAATCGACGGCAATCATTTTCACGTAATCGAAGCCCAAGAGGAGGAGGTGGTGGTGGCGGCGGTGGTGGGTGGAATCGTTCACGATCACGAAGTCAACGCATGCGTTCGCGATCACCAATGCGACGTTCTAGATCGCCAAGAAAGTAAGTTTATTTTAATGGTGTAGAAATTTTATTTAAGGGTGTAGTATCCGCTACAAAGAGCCGGGTGGTGTGCAGCGATGGTTGGGTCATTCGACAGGCGTTACGATTTTTGTCGCGGATGTGTACCTTTTGTAGTCACAACATCGTTCTTGTAAGATAAAAAGTCTAATTGAAAATTATTTAGTTTCAGATTCAACAATCGGCGCAGATCTCCGATGGGAATGAACCGCGGACGTGGATTCCAGCGCGGACGACAGAACAACATGCGACGACGTAGTTTAAGTAGAGACCGCATGCGTCGAAATCAATCGCCTCGCGATCGTCGGTCACCGTGGGACAATAGAAGACAGTCTCCTCGTCGATCACCGCCATCGCGCGATCGGAGGACACCAATGCGTCGATCTCCACAGTACCGTGATCGTCGATCACCTCCGTCTCGAGATCGTAAATTTTCACCACGAAGATCACCGCCAAATCGGCGACAGTCACCACCACGCCGACAATCGCCCATTCAGCGAAGATCATCATTATCACGAGATCGTCGAATATCTCCGCAACGTGATCGCAGATCACCACCGCCTCGCGATCGCAGATCTTCAGTTTCACGCGACAGACGATCTTCGCCAATTCGGAGACAATCGCCTCCGCGTAGATCGCCACCACCACGCGAAAGGCGATCACCACCACCGAATCGGGGCCGACGCAGCCCAATGCCGCAGCAGCGCCGCCGATTCAACGACTTTAGGAAAGAACAACGCAAAGACGGTAGTCCTAATGGAAATGAAGGGCCGGGCTCAGATTGGGATAATGAAGCTAATAAAGAGCAGGCACCACCGCCAGCAGTTAGGCACGATAGTCCAATTAGGTTTAGGCGAGAAAGTCCACCACCCGAAAAACTGCGTAGTGTTAGCAATGAAAGGAAGGCAGCTTCGGTTCGAGATCGAAGATCTAGTCCCATTCAAAAGGAAAGCCCCGAAAAGAAACCAACAAAACGAGACAGTCCAGTGCCGGACCGGAAGGAACCTAGGCCGAGGCGATTCGATGTAGAGCCGCCGCGGGAAGAGAAGCGACCCGAAGTTAAACGACCTGAGGAAAAAGTCGAAGAAAACTCCAAGAGCGGTCAAAATAAACCTAGATTTACATTAAGCTTGTCGAGAACGCCATCGCCGTTCCTAAAAGCACACGAACGGCAGAAGCCAATCACAACTGTGGTTTCCGCTCCCGTTCAAATCAACAAAGTGGTAAAGTCAGCAAAGCCCGAAACAAAGCCGTCGGAACCATCCAAGGATAAAATATCGAAACGAAAGAGCCGATCAAGCTCCGAAGATAGTTCGGACAGTGACAGTGACGTCGAAGAGGAAAAGGAGCGACCAAAAGAAAAGTCCAGAAAGCGCGACTCATCCAGCAGCAACGAATCAATCGAGGAAGACTTAAAAGCTAAAGCCCGCAAGGAGGAAGACGATCGACGAAGAGAACGAAGCGTCGAACATAAACGAAAAATTTCGGAACCGATCGAAGTCGAAATAGTCACAAAAAAACCGAAGATAATCGAGAAAAACGATCGAAAGAAATCCGAAAGCGATTCGGACGACGACGAAAAAGATTTACGTAAGCGTTCCTCGAAAAAGATCGTACAGCCGAACAAAGACGACTCATCCGATTCGGATCAGCCGCCAAAAAAGAAACGCAAGAAGGAAAAGAAGTCCCGAAAGGATTCCGACAGCTCATCGGATTCCGATGCCGAATCGAAAAAGAAGAAACACAAGAAGCATAAGAAGCACGGCAAGAAACATAAAAAACACAAGAAACACAAAAAGAAGACGAGCAAGCGTGGCGGTAATAGTTCGGACAGCGAAGACGACGGTCCCGTTCCCGTCGTAAACGACGATCTGGAAAAACAGCTACGCGAACGTGCTCTGAAATCAATGAAGAAACAGGCAAGCGTCTCGGACTAATCGAACCCAAAATCAAATTAAAACCTAAAAAACAAACAACAGCAAATCCTCCAAGCAACGTACGAATTAAATGCGACCCGCAATCATCAACCTTTTCGCTTATTTTCACTTCACACATTATTTCGTGGGCTCCCGTGAAATTTGTGCCCCCCTCTTTTAAGTTTAGGGATGATTGTGCGCGACCGTTTCGTATTTGTGAGGTGCAGTGGAGAGAAGAGAGGCGAGGGAGCATACAGGATATTACGAACCGACTGAATGCAAATCTTATTTTAATTATATTCACCTGATTTTTTTTTTTTTTCGTATATCACTTAGATAAGAAACATTATCGTTTTGTTGTGCTGTGAGTTTGCGTGAAAAAAGAAATTCAATTATTTTAAATCAATTCTCTCCTTAAAACAAATAATTCTTAATTTTAGTTATTCGTTTGCGTAAAAAGCAATTATGACGCGCGTCTCCCTCTTCCGCTATCGAATGAGCCCCCTACGAAATTCACACGTTCGTGTCGGGCGGGTGATCCGCTTCCCAGCACCCCCACACACACACCATATAAACAAACACACAATACAGTCTTTTCTTTTATCTTTTTAGGATTAGTGAAGTTAATACTTGTAATAATAAACAATAGAAAACAAAAAAACAAAAATAAAATGTAATGGAGGATAAAATACAGCAAGAGAAAGAAAATATTAGGGATAAAAACGATATTTAGAAAGGAGAATTCAGGAAAAGAAACTTAAACAAACGAAAAATTGCAAAACCATGTTCAAAGAAATATTAAGCTAATGTTTTGGGTTTTTGTGTGCGCGTGCGCGCAACATAGTTTTCTTCTCCGTTTAAAATCCATTCGGCGTGTGCATGTGCGAACATTTTTTTTTCCGCACCGAACGAAAACCACTTGCGAGTAGTTTTGTTCGTTTTTGTTGCGTTTCTTATTCCTTTTTTCCTTTATTCATTTAATGTAATGTAATTTTATTGAATATAATATTAAACTTATATAAATAATATAAATTATATGTAATGATCTACATAAAACAAAAAAAAAAAAAAAACTATTGTATTTAAAGAAAAAGAAAAAAAAAATGTTTTATTTTGGACTTAATGAGAAACAAAACAGTAAAAATTTAACTGAAATCTTTTCATTGTAGTCCTTGTAGCGCGAAAAGAGAGAGAAAACAAAACATACATACATTTAATTAAACTATTGTTCCGATTTGATTGACGAAAAGTTGATTAAAACAAAAAAATTGATTAGTTTCGAACTAGAGTTTAAAATTCCAAGACTTTTATCATGAGTACGAATTATGTACGCAGTTTTTATTTATTTATTGCAAAACGGGGGTAAAATTGTTTACAAGCTACACACATACAGACAGCAATTGGTCTGGCGTTTTAATTTAAATAAAAATTTAAAATTTAGATTATTAAAAATAAAAAACTCACTTTTTTCTTTAACTTTTATTAAATTGTGGAAAGGTGTCAGACTCAGTTGCGACAATAATTATCACGTTTTTTTATAAATATGTGAACAGACAGGGCTTCGACAGTAGGCGTGTTCTTTGGTCCTTTATCCAGAACAGAGCAGGTTAGTGAAATGCAAAAACAACAAAAAAGTGCAAAGCAAGAAGAGCAACTACACCACCTCAAACAGTCACCCGTATTATGAGTCGACGAGCTTGTCGTGGCGATTGAAATTTGGTATTATGAGTGTCGATCGAAGCACCTTGTTAGTATTGCCGCAGGCGAGTCGTGTAAAATGTCTGAAAATGGTGTTACTGTGAATAAAAGTGTAATTGTGAATAGCCTTAACTGTGAAAATTCCACGTTATATTTAAATTATCATGATTAAAATTCAGCGTTTTTTATCGATTCGGTGAAATGAGTTCGTACGAGTTATTTTTTGACGAAGAATATGATGAGGATAATCGAGCAGCTCTACAATTGTTGAGGTGGAAGAGAAAATGGTTGCAAAACTGCTCAAATCCTTTGAAAATGGACAACTATGGGTGAGAGTTTATTACAATTTGGAGCTTAAGCACTGGAGAACAGTTTTTTACGTTTCAGATTATCGAAGGAAGCATTTGTTATGCTCCTTGAAAATTTGGATGGCAAATTAAAACCACAAGTGCTGTCATCTGCGGTGCCGAATATAATTAAACTTGCCGCAGTGTTGCGATTCTTTGCAGAAGGATGTTATCAACGTGGCACTGGCAATGATTTCAATATAGCTCTAGCTCAACCAACAATGTCCGTTGCTTTTACCTGCTGTCAATCAATATAATGTGCGTGGTGTAGGTTATTTGGGAAATTCCTAATTTAAATGGTTTGTTTTTTTAAAAACTCTTGTGTGCGAATGGTATCCAGTTTCTTGAATGGTTTCTCAGTTTTTTTAGGGTTTTAGAATACTGTATTGCATTTTCATTTTGGGAAAGAACTTGGATTTTATTCCTCGATGCTTGTTAGGATGTTTATAGTTTGGTGCCTGCTCTTTAAGTGGTGTTGATCTCATATGAAACAGCCGGTTAATTGGTTTTTTTTTTTTCAAAAATTTCCAGTTAAAATATTTGTATTGGTAATATTAAAAGTGCAAACACATTTGCAGCCACCCAATTCCATCGCGTATTGGAGGTCCTAGGGCGTTCAGTTCCGTTGAATGTTTTTCCCACTCGCTGATTCCTCTGGCGAAGTTTATATTTTTTTCCCATTAACCCAATTAAGTATTGGTACTGCCGGGCATTTGTAATGTTCACTCTAAAATGTATTCTTATTATCTGTACAAAGAATAAAATATAAAAACTTCCATTTTTTTCAATATAAAAAGCCTGTCGCTTAATTGTCGCAGAACTGTTACACGATCGACAGAATCCGTCGATAAAATCGAGACTCGTCGATTGATATCGACACTCATAATACCATTTCTGTTGATCGACACGACATCGACACGACACTCATAATACGGGTGTGAGTGATGCATCTATCCTGGTTCATGAAAAGTTCGAAGCTCCTACTCTGCTCTAGATAAATTCGCAAAAAAAAACACGTCTAATGAGCAACAAGAAAGCGACGAAAATAAATTTGAAAAACTTTTGTTACGACACTTTTCCAAAGACGTCGTTGGGCGCAACAAGAGGAGAATAACTGGCGTGAAGGAAAAGGCTTAAGGAAAAACGACTAGATCTTTGGCTGAGGCGATGATGTTCTTTTTAGTTTCGGTGGTTATGTATTGTTTTTGCATCGAATAAGATATTTAGGCCTCCTACAACGCAGTAGATACGTTCCAAGAAAATGCCGCGTTGTAGGAGATATGAAAATATAAGAACCGGAGTTCGGTTCTAAAAGATGAATTTCCTTTTTTTGTTTAATAAATTTTTTAATAAAAACAAGCAAGAAACAGCGCTATAGAAGTACCGCGTTGTAGAAAAATTTCCGCATTACCGGAATCGCGTTGTAGCGAAACCGCGCTGGAAAAGTACCGCGTTGTAGGAGGCTTACCTGTGCGTGTTTTTAAGCTAATAAAAACAATGAAAGGCGAATATTGTTGAATTAATTGTAACACTATCCATGAAGCTATATATTGCCTTGATTTGATTGTATCTGATTCGCGATATGGTCGAACAACCCTCCGTGGTTACACGAGGTAGAATTAACCCGACAACAAAGTTTGGACGTATAATAGTCCCCGGCTTCAAATGAACTACCCTCTATACTTGAGGACTGTCAGTATCGGTACATGGGGGAAATTCTCCGTGACTGGTCTATCGGAACTTGCGATGATTTAATTATGGAGAACTACTCTCTTCATAAGGAAGAGCAATATTTGGAATCAGTAGTCTAGAACCCGGTTTTATACGAGGGGACCACAATGGATCCGTAGTGATTTCTCGTAATGGATTATAGTACAGTGCTTCAGTCCACCGGATCCATCTAGCGGTCTATGAGTTAGCTATCTCACCTAAGTATACATGGGGTCTGTCCAATGTGCAAGCTATAGCTGCTATTTAGCTGCTTTTGTGTCTCGGCTAACAGTCATTCCGGTACTTAGCCGAGACACAAAAGCAGCTAATAGCAGCTATAGCTTGTACATTGGACAGACTCATGGTAGACTCGGAAATTTTTTTCCCAGTGTTTATTTCTAAATACCGTGTTTGTATGCTACGAGATTTTTTTGTTTTGGGCGCAGGAAGGTGGGAGGCTAGAAAGACACTAAGATACTCGCGCGAATCATCTCAGTAGTGTGGGATCCACCCCCACTAAAACCGCCTTCCTTTGTGTATTAAACTAATCTGAGGACTATCCATTAATTTTCGTCTGAATTCTTAACACTATTCAAGTTAGTAGGTCATCCATTGATGCCCTACATGTAAATCTGACATGTAATACAATACAATACAACACTATATTACAAATACACCAAATCAAGAGGTTTTGGTTCTATTCAGCCTTCTTATTTGATTATGAGTATCAAGAAGTCTGACTGCCGTCAACATTGATGCTGTAGCCTAGTTTCATGCTTAACAGCATTCTTTTTTTTATTACACTAGCTACATTAAGGACCTCTAGGTCCCGGTGTAGATCGTTGTTTCGTAAATACCACGGAGCATTGACTATATTACGTAGTACTTTGTTCTGGAAAGCTTGAATTTTCTAAATATGAGTATGTTTAGCACACCCCCATATTCGACTACCATGTGACCATACAGGTTTTAATTTTTGATTATAAATTAATATTTTGTTATGAGTTGAAAGTTTGGACTTACGTCCCAAAAACCAGTTTAGTTGTCTATATCTAATTTCTAGTTCAGCCTTTTTCTTTTTGACATGTTCTTTTCATCTTAATTTAGCATCAAGTGTTATGTCGAAGTATTTGCTGCGAGATGGCACATAGTTTTCGAGATTGGAGATTGTACATTCCAATCGCAAATTCTGGACGAAGATGATAATCATTTTGGCGGCGAATCATCTGGCGAAGAAGACAACGTAGGTGTAATGTCAGAAGGCAGCGAAAACGTGTTGCGATGACGACGATATGGAGGTTAATGATGCCTCTCTGGATTCTCGTTTTTTGCACTCAAGCGCTCGAGGTCGTCCTTCGTCGAAAACGAAATTTCCACAAGAATTTTGCACAAGAATTTTGCATATGTATGTAATCAAGGCATGACAGCGAAGCATTTACTAAAGAAGGTGGTACGTTATCTTGTCAAACCAAAGAAATGATTCGAACTACCATTCGTCCGGCTGGACGTCAGAAAGGGTATTGCCGGAATTATTCTGCGAAATAATTCTTAACCTCTGTACAGGACCAATGAATCACACTCTCGCAGTCGATAAGATGCTGTGCTTATCAATACAAGATAGGAAAACGAAACGGTGCAGCAGTTGCCAACGTCCAATGGGCGAGATCTGTGCGTTGATTGCAGTTAAACATTGTTTTTAATTATTGTGAGTACCGAATAATGTGATGCAGCGAACCAAAAATAAAACAGTAAGAGGAGAATGTAAGCCCCTTCTCCTGTCATTGAGTCGTTCGTATAGAATTTATCAGTGAATCCGATAAGCAGTGCGGACTGGTTTTTCTATTCCTTCCTACTTGAGATCACCTTCTTACATTTCATGTTGAGCATGCATGAGCGGGTTTAGTCCAGTGGTAGTATACTAGGTCTTGTAAACATTGCTTCTACGATGTCGTGGCTTCAATTCCCACTCAACGCATAAATTATTTAAAAGAATTTTCCAGTTGTTATTGGCTTCCAAATTTTAATTAAATAGGGAACAGTGTGGAATGATTCACAACCACCATCAAATTTACCATGTGCCTTTCCCGACCCGACTTCAGACTTTCCATCTTTAAGCTCACTGGACTATTCACTGCTGTGTATTAAAGGCTAACCTCCTAAGTCCAGTTCGGTATTCGTAAAATTAAATACAGGTCAAAGTCATAGCATCCGAAGGCATTTCGAAGATTGAGTTTCAAGTGTCGAAGCATTGGCTCTTTATATTCTGTAGGCTCTCCTTAAAAAGAGCGTCAGGCGCGTGATTTGATATTCCCAGGGATGGGACACTGTTGTGGCTTAGGCCTTGGAAAGAATATTTTGACTTGAAAAAGTCAAAATATTCGAAGGGAAAGGTAAGGATCCTACGTCTGAATTGGTGGCTGAGTCGACACGCTTGCTGGCGACCGGGACTAGCTACGGCAGTGTGGGGTGGTTCTTGTTTCTGACTCAGACCATAGACCCTAGGCCTGAACAACAAAAATTTCGTGTCGGCTTACTCCAGGGTAGTTAAAATTGGGACTATCTTCCCAATAGGTCGTGAAAGACCATGAAGCTGTTGGTTGTTTTCAGCGCCCTGTCTGCCCACCCTACCTCTGCCACGACAACACTTCTAAATGGTTGGTTCTGGCTGCAGCTCGGACACTATAATATATTCGACTTTTCAATTGGAAAGGAATTACCCATTTTCCATGAAGAAACTAAATCAATTGTTGTTACAATTTTAATTCGCTGCAGGTAAGTTTTAAAAAAAAAAAACGTTTATCACCTAGATTTCACTTCCCTTCCACAATAAAAATGGCCGGTGCGACTAGTGCGGGTGTCGCACATCAGATGTCGTCCGTATCGAATTCAAACACTGAACTGACTTTCAGAGCTGTCAAAGCCAAGCACTTCCTGACGGGCTCTTTCCTTTCGTTTAAGCTTGCAAGATGGTGAGTATCGGTGAATGTCGCGTTTTTTATTTTAGTGCATCGTAGCGTAATTTGTGCGTGAAATGTTTTCGATTGTCACAAAACGTTCCCGTACGGCCGTGCGATAATTCGCCATTTGTATTTTTCGCCAGCTTCGCGTAATTTCCAAGTGTTTTTCGTTTGACAGATCTGTTGTCGTTGAGAAAGTTTCATTATCCGTTTTCGGCTTTTGCCCGAAAATACTACAACCGCTGGCGCGAATAATTGCGTTTCGGTTCAAAAAGTGTTTGAATATTGACAAAATGTAAAAAATACGATGCACTAAAATAGCGAAAACGACCGATTTTCAACATAAACATAACCTGAAATTGTACGTTGCCCAGGTCCTTGTGTTCATTTCTCGTATTTGTGTCTTTCTCCGCAGGCTCGTGGTCCAAAGAAGCACTTAAAGCGTTTAGCCGCCCCCAAAGCATGGATGTTGGACAAATTGGGAGGAGTGTTTGCTCCTCGTCCATCAACCGGGCCCCATAAATTGCGGGAATCCTTGCCGCTTTTGATTTTCTTGAGAAATCGTTTGAAGTACGCGCTGACCGGTTCGGAAGTCACCAAAATTGTGATGCAGCGTCTCATCAAGGTCGACGGCAAAGTACGTACCGACCCAACATTCCCAGCCGGATTCATGGGTAAGTGGCAGCGATTTGATTTTAAAGTCGTGAACGCTAAAACTCGTTCGTTTTCTTTTAGATGTCATCACCATTGAAAAGACTGGCGAATTCTTCCGTTTGGTTTACGACGTCAAGGGACGTTTCGCCATTCACCGGATTTCTGCTGAAGAAGCCAAGGTAGGTTTGTGTTTGCGTAAATTAGGGCTTAGCCGAAAATTGCAGAAGTGGTTTGATGTTTTGCGGTTGAATGTGAGCCGAAATTCACGAGGTTCGTTTCGAGGCCAACAACCTCAGCCCCGTTTTGTTGTGGTGCTGGGCAGATTTTTGGGCGAACTACCTTCTATGATTGCATTCCTTTGTCATCCTTTCGTTTGGTTGGACTTTAATGTCTTCGAGGGACAGTGGACAGAATTCAACCTCCTTATCTATTCTTGGTTTTTATTCTAATAAATTTTCCATTTTCCTTACAGTACAAGTTGTGCAAGGTTCGCAAAAATCAACTCGGACCCAAGGGAGTTCCATTCATCGTTACTCACGACGGTCGCACCATCCGTTACCCTGATCCTTTGATCAAGACCCACGACACCATTCAGTTGGACTTGGCCAGCGGCAAGATCACGGATCACATCAAATTTGATTCAGGTAAGAGTTTTTTTTTGTATTTTATTTGTTTTCAGTGGGACCTGCACGGCTGGTAGCCTTGTTTATCAGATTCACTTTTTTTTGTTTGTTAAATTTGAGACTCAATATTGTTCAGAGTCCAAAAAAACTGGTGTGTGATTTGAGAGTTGGCGCTCACAATTCAGCTGTGAATGAACTAATAAGATAAGTGATGATATGAGTATCAAGGGTACACATTCTCAGCTCGATGAACTGGGGTAGAGTTCCTCCGAACTTGCAAATTTTTGCGATGCTGATTTTGGAGTCAACTTGCGATTTGACTAAAATTCTGTAATTTCCAGAAAATTTTGCGTTTTCACGGGCGGGACCATTTTTCGCATCCTGTCAAACGAATAATCAGCTTAAATGAATTATTATACCTCGAATACAGGAGCAAATGCAGTCAAGCGGTAACATAAGACGACAGTCCAGCGAGCACGATCAGCTTGCGAACCCTCTGTATTATAAACCAGTTGTTCTCTAGCTTTTGCGATCAGTACTCGAAGTAGTTCCGTTCGTGTTTATTGCTGTAGTTTTGTGGTTGGGAAACCTAGGACTTGATCATTTAATTCGCTTTGAATGAAACGCGTACGAAAAAACCTGCATTGTTGATTGAATTCGGACAGTTCTTTTAAGGCAGGCATCCACTAGAGGCAGGCCACATTAGCGATGCCGCCCGGCCCGTCCGCACTTGTGGACGCCTGCCTTTAAGTTACAACGTCTTAAAATATTCGTTTCCAAACAAGTGATATGACAGGTTTCATTGTAATCTATCGATTTAGATTAACTATGTACATATATTCCGTGCGATTGCGTCCAAAACAAAAATAAATAAATAAAAAATGTGCCAACAGTCTGCGAGCACCAGACGTTGCAGTCCGGAATGCGTTTAATGCTGAAATGCGGTGTAAGTTACTATGCGACTGACAACAAAAAAAAAATGTTCCAAATTGCCTCCCGCTTATTCATTAAGCTGTTAATCGCCTTGTAATCTGTTCTGCATCAATATTTAACGCGGTCTAAATGCCCATACAACATTTTACAAGTAATGGTCAAACTGGCTCAGAATGAGAAAAAAAAGCTATAGGTCTTAGATGAAGAATTCATTGGACCTACAACAGCACTACTGACGGAGCTTTAAATATAATTTTTACTGATTGTGATCTGATCCAATTGAAAAAAACGAACCTAATATTATCTGAGAAGACCTAACAAAATTTTAAGTAGTCGCGCTTTTCTCTCCTCCCTGTAAATGAACTCCAATCAGCCCAAATTTTAGCCACAACCTTTGCTTTTTGTTCTATCGTACTTTGTTTTCTGCGGCCATATCGAAGACCATATTCATGGAACTTAAATTGTTTTATGGTTCAAAAATAGGCCGATATTAAAAATTGTTTTGCACGACGGTCACTGATTGTCTAGAAAAAAATTGATCGACACTTTAGTAACATTACGCGCAAAATACAAAGTTTGTAATAATTTTAGTGAACTATTTTAGCACATTTATGGCCGGTTTCACAGTCGAAGCTTAAACCAAAAATTTGGTTCAAACTTGTTTGTAAGATCCTAAGCTTAAACCAAATTTTTGGCTTAAACTTCGACTGTGAATTCGGCCCTAATTTAAGGAGTTTAGGAGAAGATGTGGAAATTGTCGAAAAACATAATACTTTTTTTAGTTAATCTGTCGAAAAACATAATACTTTTTTTTTAGTTAATCTCACAGTCGCTATTGAAATATTTGGAGATTTTTGGAATCTTTTGCGGTGAGCTCCAAATGAAATTGATCCATCTGCTGAAGCTGCAAAAACTGGCAAATAATGAGCTGTAGCAACGTAAAATAATTTACTGAATGGCATTTCATTGTCATTTCTCATCCACAAGTTATGATTTAAACAACAGACCTATTCAGCGCCCAGAGTCATAAGTCACAAAGTAGGTGGATAGTCACAATTTTGAATTAATTGTGACTTGTGACTCTGGCGCTGAATAGGCCTGATTGAATAGTTTTGCTGCTGAACTGTCGAAAACTTCTACTATCTGTGAGTTGTTTTCACTACGAAACTATTTTTACTGTGAGAATAAGAATTCGCAATGGAAACATAAACGAGTTACTTGTTCAGACTTCAACGTTATTATTCAATTATTATTTTTCTTTAAAAGCATTCTTGGCTATATCGAAGACCATATACACGAAACTACAAGTGTTTTGTGGTTCAAAAATAGGCCTATAATAATTCTTTTACACGACGGTCACTGATTGCTTCGAAAATTTTCATCAGCACTTCAGTAACACAACGCGTAAAATACAAACCAATAAGGTGAGGAAATCTATTTTTCTAAAACGGGGTGGATCGAACTATGGACTTAAAACTCTAGTTTCTACGTCTAGACGACATTGAAACTTAACGAGGATCTTCGAAGGAGTTCCATTTGTTTCGGGGACAATACTGTGGTAAAAAGCGATAATAGCTTAAGTCTAAAAAAAAAATTAGGCTGTTACATGCATCAAAATTGATAAATAAACTTATAAAAAATATGTTAGAAGATCTTCTTTTATTGAATTTAATAATACAACACAACAATAATATATTATATGACATAAAAATCTATCAAAGAATGGTAATTTTTTTGAAAAATGCAATTGAAAACTTGAAAAATGATTTTTTCTTGTCTCAACATAAGCTGTTATTGTATTTTACCACAGAATTAAGCTGTGGTGGAACGCCTGAACGTCTGTTTTTGTGCGAGATCATACTTTACATAATTACATTAGTAGCTTTAACAGTGTCTCAGAAGAGCGCTAACATTAATCAATGCTGTTGGCTATTTCGTAGGCCAGATTCATGTTTATAAGTGTTGATGGTTCAAAAGTAAGCCTAGATAAATTCTTTTACACGACGGTCACTGATTGCTTCGAACATTTTTGTCAGCACTTTAGTAACACAACGCGTAAAATACAAACCAAATACAGCAACGATTTTTTTTTTATTAAAATTGATGGGGGCGAACTGATTATGTCATGGTCTCATGGCTGCACAAGAATAAGAGTCTAGTTCTTCGTAAAGACTGGCTTAAATTAAAAGGATTTCATTAGTAATACGTTTCTTTGACAATGAGCTGTAGTGATACGCCCGAAAGCCAGTTCTACTAATCTGTTTGCTACTAGCACTAAAATCATTGGTTCGAAATCTCTTTGCGATGGACTTATCACTTGTGATATAGGAAAAAGAATTACATTACATCGGAAGAGCGCTAACTGTCATTGAGAAATATGTTTTGGCTATATCGAAGACCAGATTCACGTTTACCAAAGTGTTTACTGGTTCAAAAATAAGCCTAGATGAAATTTTTTGCACGACGGTCACTGAATGCCTAGAAAATTTGTCGGCAAATTTAGTAACACAACGAGTAAAATACAAACACAAATACTAACAATATTTCTACCGATTTATAAAAGTACTACAACTATTTGATGTAACTACAAACCTAACAACTTTTTTCTTTTCTATTCACAGGCAATCTTTGCATGATCACCGGAGGTCGCAATTTAGGGCGTGTCGGTTACATTGTTAACCGTGAAAGACATCCCGGTTCCTTTGATATTGTACACATCAAGGATACCCAAGGACACGTTTTCGCAACCAGATTGTCGAACGTTTTCATTATTGGTAAAGGCGCTCGGCCGTACATCTCATTGCCGAAGGGCAAGGGTGTTAAGTTGAGTATTTCCGAAGAACGTGACAAGAGATTGGCAGCCAAGGCTCATTAATTTTATATGCTTACAGAAAATGTAAAATTGGAAAAAAAATTTTAAAAATCAAACAAATGCAATCTTTTTCTTAATTCACCCTCTCGATTCACGCTAATATTTCATTCTTATATAATTCCATTTGCGATCGGCCGTAATAAGTGATTTTCTATTCGAAGCTCGAATTTGAAATTTATAATTCTTCGTTGTTGGACGACGTTGCGTTGACTTGTCACATGTGTACGCCTCGGCGCTAAACTTCCCGGTTAGCGTTATCGTGAATCTTAGCCTCCCCGGGAAATCGAAATGTTCAATCAATTTTAATTATTTGATACCCGAAAGCCATAAATCCATCCTGAGAGACGCGGTGCAGAGCCGGCGGGGCGGATTGATTGCAATGCGGACTTGTCGTTGGTTTTTTTTTGTATTTTCGATTTCTGTACGCTGGACAGTTTTATGCCTGTAGGTGATGTGCGATCGCTTCAGTTACAGGTGTACACATGTAACAGTCGAGATAGTAGTCTCGTTTTTATTTTTCTACAAACAGTTTCCGTGAGTCGATAGATAATTTTAGCAGAGCTGAATATATAAGCAAGCTTTTAAGGTGCACTTGCAATAAAAGGCGAACTGTAGGTGATTGGAAGATGTTCGATTCAAGAATTTGTGGAAAGATATTTGAGATTTATTCGTTTTTCGTAGCAGAGTCATCGAATGCGGATGCGAATATTTTATGTTATGGTGGAAAATGCCTGAACGAGTTTGACGATATGTTTAAGTGCATCTACTGGAGATGGATTCGCCAACTCTGCATGGTGTTCAAATGAATAGTAATAACTTCAATCATGGAAACACTTCACTGTATGACTAAGGACTTTTGAAAAGGACGAAATTTAAAAATTTTATTTGGTAAGTGTTGATTTTAATAAGCTATGGTTGTAGACATAGAGCTATATGTATAATGGAGACAGCGTGCAGCGACTGCTTTGAAGCCGGAGGTTTTCTCGCAAAGGACCGGCGATATTCACTATGCTACTATCAGCATCTGACTCACTATGCTACTATCAGCATCTGACTCACTCCGGTATTGAAAAGAAAAAAAGCCCAACCTTTAAATACTACGCTACTATTTGCATTTCACTGCCACTGGGCATGAAACGCTCCATACAAAAATGTTCAATTTTGCATCAAAATGCTTCAAAGTGCTTTATACAGAAACGGCGTCTTGCGATCTCCGCTAGTTATAGCTCTATGGTTGTAGACAATACAATAAATAATAAATTGTACTGGCTTCGCGTTGTAATTTACAGTATGGGATTGGGTTAATTTAACAACAACTACCGCATACCATTAACTAGATGTGAAAGAGATTGAGATAGAGGTACCGACACAAAGTGTAAAATTAAATTTTTGGCCCGAGGTCTATAACTGAAAGATTACCGGTTAATGCTACGGCGGAGCTCCGGCGGACTTATCTGGTAATTTTCTTGCAGGGTCCTTCGTTTCGGACTCACTACCACTATCCTACTAGAAAAAACTCATCAGTTCACATATACCTACTATTAAATTATGAGGGATGCAAACATCCGGTTAAACTTGCAACGATAGCTCATACCCCTCCTTTTGTTCGGGAGTATGTTAAATTTCTTTTGTTTGCAACATGAGCCATTTGTTTCCCTAATATTTTTCATTTTAGTGCGTTGCCTATAATAATTGAGTGAGTGTCTTTTTTGAAAATACAAAAATAGGAATTATATTCAGTAGGTTGTTTTCAAATAATAACAGTTATTGGGATTTCTGCTTATTTGTTTGTTGAGCTAATAAAATTTGTTCCCTCGTTAACGTCAATAAGATCCCATTCCTCAAGAAAGCTTTATTTCAAAAGGTTAGGTGGGTTTCAGAGCCCTAAAAAAATGGTATTTTCACTAATTTTTTTTAATATATCTAATGAAATATTTTATTTAAAAAATTTAGTACATCAAAGATACATATTTCGTAAGTAGTTCAGTTTTTAGAAATTCACCCTTTGGGACCTCATTTCCCTTGATCTCTCTAAAAAAAGTGCTCCTGGCGTGGGCAGGATAGCTCATGGCTGGTTCGTCCAAAATTAAAAAACCGAAAATTTTGAAATTTGAATTTTTGGCGGAGCTGTAAACGAAAAATTCAATTTATTGGTAAAATTTTCACTATATATTGCCTCGTTAAATAAGTTGTAATAAAGATTAAAAAAAAATCCTTCGTTCAAGCATTAGATAATGTTATTTTGAAGAAGTATGCAAAATTTGAACAAGGTCGGTTCATTTTCGAGAAATCGTGTCCACCGACTTCTAAAATAGAGTTTCGAGAAAAACGCGATTAAAGTTTTAAGTTGAGACTAACGTGGCCCGATGGACGAAACTTCCGAAGGCTCCATCTCTTATAGTTTTACTCGGATCGATTTAAAATTTTGGGAGAATATTTTGGACATGTTGCATTATTTAATAAGACAGAAAACAAAAAATCGATTTTTAGAAATTTTCAAACCCACCCACCTAACCCCTTAAGGTTCTGAGAATGGTGAAATTCACGCGTTAAATTAATGTTTTATTGTTTTTCAGTGAAATAACTTATTGTTATGGTTAATAATGTTATAAAGATGTAATTTGAATTCGTCATAGTTGCCGGTTGGTGAATTTGGTTCACGCAGAAAACCTTACCGACAAACCCTTGATTAAGTTTATTTTGATTTTGTCTATATCTCTGATTCATATGTCTGATAATTTAAACTCATTATCCTTTGGATAACATAATCCAAAGGATAATGAGAGTTTATAAAAATCCTGTTTTCATTTTTCCATGAATGATTTACACAGGTGCACTTCATGTAAAAGTATATAAAAAAGTGTAAGCCTCACGCTCGAACAATAGGCTCATTAGGTTTGTTGCGATGAGTATCATGATGAGCTCATCAATGATCGATGATGGTCTACCAGGGTATGTCCTTAATTAAGGAATACCATTGGGTTGCTACGCGAAACTAAAAGACAATATCGTCAGTGTTTAATTTCATCCAATCAACTGGGTAAGTCTCGTAAAAAATTATACTTTTTCAAGGACTTTAACATGGGAGGTACGGGAAGGACGGCCCGTTCCTACGATCGTCAGTAACGTTCTAACTGAAACTTTAACTGACAGATGCTCATACGAAACTTACAGTCAAAGTTCTGGTTAAAATTTGACTGAAGGTCGTAATAACGGCCCTTAGTCAATTTCTTACATATTTATCACTTGGAACTATTTTAAAATTAACGTGTACAAAATTTCAAATTCCTAGATTAACGCGATCAAAAGTTATCGGTTATTGTTGAACACGAACATCCAGGATTGCTTGTATGGAAACTACCAGAAGAAGTAAAAGGATTTAGCTGATTAGTAAACTCGAACTTTGTTTTCACTCAAAACTAATTTGTACAAAATTCTGAAATCGTAGCAAAAAGATTCCTTGAGTTATTATGAGTTTCGTAAATTAAACGATGACATTTTAACAGGGTATTTGTATGGCAGCTACAAGGAGGACTAATAAAATTTGCTTCATAATCATATACAGTTGCGAGCAAAACATTTGCAACTGATACTAGTAATTATTTAATATATAATTTTTTTTGAAGTAATAATTCTTGATTTTAATACATTTTTGAAAAGCTCTATTTTTTTGTTATTCCTTTCGATTTTCAAACAATTACCTGCTAATAATATGGAATTGAGCGCACTAGTACTTACTAAAAATCTTCACCCAATTACAATCACGTCTAGCCTAACATGCATTACTTTACTCGTAAAGCAGATCAAGTAATTTACCTTATAGTTCGTACGCACGTTCACCTATAAAATTAAATTTCCAATAAAGACGAACCGGTTCTTTCGATTTTCATCAAACTAGTGCTTCCTTGATTTGCCAATTCGATTCAGTGATTTTAAAATTCCATTCCTCGCGAATTAGGCGTTGACTTGTGCGTACAGCAATCTTAAATGTATTTAGTGTGCATATGTTTTTTTTTTACATAAACCACATTCACGGCGAAATGCGTGCAAATGCCTACGTTCAACATACGCCGATCTCTGTGCATTAATTAGAATCATCGGTCCATAAAAATTGCTAAACTTCGTCTATCCGTTTATGGGCAATAAGATGTATAAATTCCAACAAGTGTACTAAATCAGTTGGAAAATAGTTGTAACATCTCAATTTTTTCATGGAGGTCCTTTTGCGTTCATTTGAAATAAATTTAAAAATTAAAAAATTAAAAAAACCGTTAATAGCAATTTACACAATTGGAAATAAAAAGGAATTTGAATTTGAATTGAAAAAAAAACCATTTGTAAACCAATTGAGGTGATGTCGCAATATTTGAAAATTATAAAAAATATTAATAAATAATTTTTGAAAAAGTAAAATTTAAAAATTTATTCAAAACGATTTCCTGATGCAACGTCATAATTCATTTTGTGTTTTGCAATAACAGCCTTTATTTCAAGTACGACCTAAAGAGAATAAATTGTACCGATCAGAAAGTCGAAATGCAACGATCGTATCCATATTTTTGCTTCGAGAACTACTCGTAAAATTCGAATGCAAAGTGAATAAATATGTATGTAAAAAAATTGCATACGCATAAACCTTACAGGTATAATAAATATCCGAACTAAATTGCATTTAAAGTAACTACAAGCGCCGCAAAATCTCCGATTAGATCAAATTCTTCTATAGGAAATGATCAAATTATGTAAATATACGCGATCAATTTCGTTACGATCTAGAGTTTGGTTTGTGTTTAGACTCGTGCACTCGTCCTCTACGACGACGTAGTCCTGTACCACCTTCTGTAGAATTGACGCACTTTTCAACTATTTTGCAAGATCTTGTCACGATCGTTATGATCGTTTCGTTTTCTCACAGAATTTGCATTTAGTCAGTCGGTGCAGTTTATGGAAGGCGGTTTTTATAAATAGTATAATGTACTTTAACCGATCGTTTGATAGATTAAACGATCTAATGCATGGAAATTAATCCTACGCAAGTAGTTCTTGCATTTATCGTAAACCGTAACGGTAGTTATGATATGTAATAATTATATGAATCATTAAAAATATGACAAAGATTGGAAAAAGTTTTATTTGAGATGTCTGTTTATTTAGTTCGAGATGTCGACTAGAATGGAACCGGTTGGTTGATCGCAAAATTGATTATAACCGAGGTCTAAGATTTAATATGCCGATTGAATGAAATTATTCGAATATTAATTTTGTCAATAGTAATTAAAAATAATATTACTTTTTTCACAGAAATTTACATCCTGGACAAACTTTTGCAAATCTAGTGAACTCGTCTTACTAATATTGTGCACAGCAGATACGGCAACTCAAGTCTCTACAATTTAGTTTAAATTAATTGTTAAAAGCTACCTATATTTTTTTACTAAAACTAAAACTTCGGTAATCCCTTTTTTTCATCAAGTGTAATTTTTATATTGTCCAAAACAGTACTTGGAACAACTGTTTTAAATTAAAGTAAAATTCAAAACATCATCTTATTTCAATCTGTTTTGAACGCATTTTACTTAATAAAAATTTTTAAAAATCTTACTCACGCAGGCAGTGGCGACCACCATTTTACAGAGGAAAAAGTCATCAAGTTACTAGTGATTTTATGTTTTGAAAATGTTATTTAAAGACTTTCCGCAGTAAACCGAAGTCTTTACTCATATCATAGGAAATAGTGAAAATATCGAACACCTCTAATCGATTCCCTTTTGGGTTGAAAATAAAAATCTAGTCGATAACATAAAAACCCGATAGAAGTAAAAAGCATTTTTATGTCTCAACAGACCTAAAAGATATTGTGAAAATGTCTTCCTTTGGAGTTGAATACGTATATACAAAACATTTGACATTCATTGTATAGAAAACTCGAGGAAGTAAAAACCAATTCAATATCTTGTTAAACCTAAGAGATATGACGGAATTCGTGAAAATGTGCAAAATCCTTTTATGCACTCTTAGCGGTTTTAAGCGATTATATGAGAATTCTGTGGAAGTAAAAATGTTTTCAATATCTAAACGGATCTTAGGGATATGACGGAATTCGTAAGATTGTACAGAGCAACCTTACATCCTTTAGTGGTTACTTTCAAAAAAACTGTACGCAGTTGTCCGAAGAACCCATGGAATTAAAATTAATTAAATATTTTAGTTGTAAACTTTTCATTTTCACTGACAATTTTGGACCACCTCCGTACGCTAATGGATTTATTATTTTTTGTTACGTAAAACATTTTTCTAGCCATCTACTTACCAAGTTTCATGTTTCAACTTCCTATCGTCGACTCGTTCGGGTAGCTGTCATACAAAAGTCCTTAAAACACGTTTTCTCCAATATTGAACGATAACTTTAGAACGCTTTAAGTTATGACTTTGAAATTTTATATACGTTGATTTTGTCGCAGCTGAAAGTATTAATATGATTAATATCGCATAAGTCCTTAATGTAGTTGCCATACAAAAATTCTGAAAAAATTTCCTTATTTAATTTATGGAACTCACTATAAATCAAGAGATCATTTAATCTTCCATAATAGTTGCTACCTGTAAATAAAAGGTCATGCAATTATTGTATGTGCACTCCTCATTCTTTTGATAAACATAGTTTTGTCAAACTTAAGGTAGGTACTCTCACGAAATACTGTAAGGTAAGAGCTAATACTCTGAAGAATGGCTTACAAAATGAACGGGAACAGTACTATTGTATTTTGAAAGTCCATTTCTTTTTTCGTAGATAGGTATTCCGACTTTATTCAAACTAAAACGACCTAAAATTAATGAAATTGGCCGTCTCATTACGCAATGCATTACAATATGAACAATTGCGCTGTAACGAACCTGAATTTAATCCGTCTGGTAAGTTGGTGGCCACATTTTAGGACATATCGTTCCGAACCGGTCCAGATACTTCCTCAGGTGTTGTACAGTGCTATAATCGGTAAGAAGTAAGAATGAATTTCGCGAAACCATAAGATTGCCGAAGACGTTATTATTATGCAGTTCAATAAAAACATTAAGAAAAGACCTTGAATTATCTTTTTTTTTTCTCTTTTAAGGTATACTTTACACGAGAGATAAATATCCCGGATCAGAGACTACACTGTGCCATTCCACCTGTTTTGTACCTGTGGTATTTGCTTATGTGTGCTAATTAGTGCATACAAAATCGGTAATGCGAGATTTAAGGTGCCAATTAATGCCAATGCCAGGTACTACAGGCTGTTGTGATATAATTTCAGATTGTTCTCACTTTTGAATTTTGAGCAGAATGTGATGAATGCTGAGGAATAAATATGATTGATGTTGCTGAAGATCTTGTGATAGAATGTCCCAATATCAGTTTTAACAATGCAGGATCCCAATCAAAAATTTTATTTTGAAGCCAAGCAAATTTTGTCATTTTCTTCCACGATTCTCAAAATTTTTTTTACTAACTTTTTAAGAATCTTAGCTATGCCCTTGAGTTGGCTTATAGTTGGTCACTTTTTTAGTGTAATGGAAATAATTTGTTTCTCGCTGTTTTTAATTATTTAGTTTGTATTTCTTCCAATCAGTTTCTTCTATAGCATTGATTTGAACCGTTTTCATTTTCTGTTAAACTTGAAAAATTTAAATTTAAAGTGCATTAAAATGTGGGGGTTTATTTTGCAAAAATTAGTTAAAATACGTTGAGAAGTTTTCGAGCTACGAGTCAAAACATGCACGTAAAGAGATTCTCCCTACCATTTTATTTAAGAAAATATGTTTTTCGTTATTTAACTTGTATTTATCTTTTATTAATTTATTACCTTTCGTATTTTGTTTTTATCAAATAATACTTGTTTCAGGCTTGAAGTAAAATTTCAATTAATTTATTTAATATACAGGGTGTATTCCTATAAAGTTAGGAGCGGTTTAAGCCCAGTGAAAAAATATACCCGATTTCGTACCGTTTTTTAAAGTTTTCTCCACCGATAAGACGATCGGCTGCAAGCCAATCGTATGCTACTTTGGATAAAATAGCATTATTTCATCAGTAGGGAATACATATCATCAGTAGGGAATACATATCCCACCCCGGCAAGAAACTTATCTCAAAAATGGAGTAATTGAGAAATTAATAAAACTTACATAAATTGAAATAGTAAAATCTATTGTTTTTAATTTCAGATAAGTACCTATTTTTGTTAAATAAATTTTTATCATATTCTATAGAATAATACCATGGATCTGAAAATTAGTTCTTCTAGAATATTTGGTGCTACCAGGTAAAAATAAGTGAGGTCTCTCAGTTATGCCACTTTTCTTGCTTCTCTAACTATTATTATATTTTTCGTTGATTAATTTGCGATTTGGAGATGTGACGTTTTTCGTGCAAGTTAAGGCAAGGTATCAGTTCTCAACGAAAGGACAAAAGGATATTTCGATATCGAATGGAACGGTCGGCCGATATACAATACAATTTTTTTTTCACGTCAAACTTTAAACGCGTTTTTATGGAAATCCCTTTTTCCGGAGCGCGGTACGTTCTACAGCTTCAACGAATAAACCGATTTTTATAAATGAAATCTTAAAAGAAAGTAAACTAAATTTAGGGGGTTCCAACGTCGAGTTTTTTTTTATCCAATTTTTTTTTATTTGAGTTTTTAAGCCAAAAAAAGAGTGAAACAGTGTTCTTTTTCAAATAGCTGCCATTTTAGTCTCAGGATGTTTTTTCAAAATCGGAAAACGAATTTGATCTAGTATCATAAAATTTTTGGATTTTTGGTTTAAGATTACTTGGCAAGGCTGTAGAAGGTACCGCGTGCATCAACTCACGCCGATCGCGCCCTTACGTCATGGAAGCTGGAGCTGCCATTTCGCAATACTTTTTATGAAAAAATTCACAACTACTCTTCACTTGTACCCCTATAAAACCTGGTAATAGTTTTTTTTCATATACATATATTTATTTTATATTCAAAAACATCCTGAAGCCCTGAAGAGATTTTTCGGGCCTTTTAATTGTTACCTTGCCTTAAGGAACCCAATACCTATTTGTAATTTTCTTACCGGGGTGCGATATATCTAACACGCTTTATCTTCAAGCATTCGAAAAAACGATAGAATTCCGATAGAGATACTGTGAAAAACGAAAGACTTAAGCCAGAAACTTTTTTTTTATGTGATCAAAAAATCAGGAACACAATGATTTTTTTAACATGAAATATAATAGAGCTGAACATAGGACAGCAAGGAGCTACTCTTAGAGGTGCTAGTAACATATTTGGAGGAACAAGTGGTAGCTGTAAAGAGGAATCCTTCAAAAATACTGGAGTGTCCTAGATTTTAATTTTATTTTATTATATTTTAGCAATGAAGTAGTGTGAAGGATCTGAAACTTCCAGAGAAAATTACAATTTTGAAAGTTAAATTTTTACGTTTTACGACTAGTAGGCTCAGAAGAAGTAAAAAAGTTTTTAACATCCACCGTACGCAAGCGTATTTAACTACCAAAAGTATTAGCTTTAAATTTTAACGGTGGGTTGAGTGGGAGGTTTGTCTTTTTGTTTGTTGGTGTGTAGGGGTGAAAGGTTTAAAGCACAAATATGAGAATTCTTAATATTTGCAACGACTTAAAATATGGGTCTGAGCCTTGTGGATAATTTGGGATTACTAGGGGTGCAACAGAAAATAAATGTCTTTGAAATGGGTAGTAACGTTTTATGGATGGGAGAGTTCTTAACGAACTACTCAAAAACCACGACGTACTATATATTACCATTTTACTGATCTTTAATGTTTCTCCGTTGTTGTTGGTTGTGACCCGCCTATGCCAAAACCGATGACTTTGTCCTAAAATATAAGAATACTTTTACTACATTTTAGCGCAACTTTACAATGTTCTCAATGATTCAGTTATACGTACAGTTCACATATCAGCTCAAGGTGCACCTTATACGAAAGAAAGAAATCAGCATTAACACTGCATCAGGTATGTACCACCCAAAACCGGATTCTCGACAATCTCGTACTAGTGGACAAGATACTGGACCATACGTAGATCGAGAAAAAAAAATCGAGACCAGTGCACTTTATTGCATAATTGGCCAATTGGAATTTGCTCTTGTTTTTAAAGGCCTGCCATATGGCATAAAAGTCCGGAGCAGACTTCGAGTACATACCGAATCTGACGTCAGACCGGTCAGATAAATATATTTTTTTTATGGACTAAACGAATATCTGGGTTAAAAATATATCGCTAAGGCCGTACATGAAAAGCAACGAGAAATGACTAACTATGAGTATATCAACTGCAATTAAAGTACGCAATAAATTTGCATAAGCTGGAACCTGATATGAGTTTTTCGATTAAAAAAGAATCCTTAATTTGTACGTGTCCAAGTGGTGATTTGATGAAGTCTCAATTCAAAGGGAACACGCTATCAGTGCCTAAACTCGGCGATAAATAGTTGCATTAGGCGTCTGAAAAAGTGAATGTAATTGCAATCACTTTTCGGATTGTTTTTTTTTTGTCCCGTACGCAAGTATCAATAGATTATTTTTGCTTTTAATTAAAAAGGTGAAACTAAAAATTCTGGTTTTCGTATAGTAGTTGATCTTGTTTGCCATTCGATAGTGCGAGTTGGACAAGATGAAATGAAAATTGTTGCATGCAGGTTCTTTGAACTGATCGGAAAATTTTTCGAATTTAACGTAATCTGGTGCATTAAGTCTGCTTTGGAAAATGCCCTTAGCTTATTCTTAAGCTGTATGTGAATTGGCCTCTAGGCGCACGTACTCGGATCGATCAAGCTGAAATTTATTATATCAACAACTTTTCAACTGGTTTTTACATTTAAATTTTTGCTATAAAGTAAGAAAATTACTTTCATGGAAAATAGCCAGTTGTAGGTGAAGGGAAATTATTATAAACAAGAAAACTCAATATTTCTTGGTATTTTGTTTTTATTTATTGAGCTTTTTTTGATTTATTTATACAATTATTTATACAAAAATATAATATTCTTATTTTCGTCCGTTCACAAATACATTTTATATGCATAACATTTTTATCACAAGAAGTATGAAATATGTAATACATATACGGGGAAAAATGATTTAATTTATCGATCTTATAAATAATTATTTATTGAGAAATCATTGTAAGACAGACAAAAAATGGGAACTAGATAGGAAAAAAAATTATTAAAAGAATTTTCGAATTGTTAACAATTAACAGCTGATTCGCCTGCAAATAATGAAATTGTAAAAAACGCGAATCTTTGATTTTGAAGAATCGACTCCTACTTCTAAATTGGCGAAAAAAAACACAGCTTCTTAAAACTTTCTCAGAAAAACTAATGTTCTATTTCGTGTAGTTTCTTTTAAAAATAAATATTATTTACATAATGTAATTTATAATAAAAAAAATAAAAGATGAACATAATCAGAAGAGAAATAACGAAGTTATATGATAAAAAGATGGTGGAGTGCAATAATTTCGATGTTCCCTATAACAAAACTTAATAAATTGTTCTTTTTTTTGAGTGATTTTCACTGGAATTATTTTCCTGTATTTTTTCTTTATTAGCTATGATATGATTTAAGAAGAAATGAAAAGAAAATTATGAAGTGATGATATTATGTCTTAACGAAAGTAATTTTCATTAAGAATACAGTGCAGAGAAACTATGAATATGAGATGGATTTTTTTCGTTCTTTTTTCATGGTAAGAAAAAATAAAAATATTATTAAATTAAGAAAAAAAAAGAAAACTTTCTTATCTCATGCCTACAAGTGAATCAATATAATGTGCATATATTCTTTTTTTTTAACAAAAAAAATTCTCCAGTTTTGTTAATGCCTTACGCTTTAACGGTAGCTCGCTTAGCAATCACTTTACCGACTTGGTCTTTGCTATTTGTTACGGTTGCATGGAACCCAGTCTCCCAATCGGCATAGTAGGTTACGGTACGGACATTACCATCAGGTTCTACCAGCGAATATTCACCTTTAACTACGTCACCATCTCGTTCTTCCTTTTGATGTTTAATATCACCTGTATGGGAATCATGGACTCCATATTCGAACGCGTAGCGTGGATGATCGTCCTGTTTGAGATTAGAGATTAGAGAGTATTAGAAAAATTACAGCAGTTAGTTAGTTGCAATTAGTACGTACATAGTATTCTAAATGCTTGGTGGTAACCGGCTTAATGATAGCAGCTGGAGCAGCCTTAATATAAGTAGCAGGAGCTGCCGCGTATGTAGCTACAGCAGGTGCGGCAGATGCATATCGAATTTCTCCACCATGTCCTCCATAGTATCCACCACCATGTCCTCCATAGTATCCACCACCATGTCCACCGTAGTATCCGCCACCATGTCCGCCGTAATATCCGGCTCCAGTTGAGATCAAACTAGCTCCGTGTCCGGAAAGATGGCCAGCTCCATGACTTGAGTAACTAACAACAGCCGGTGCAGCTGCAACCTTGATAGCACCGCCCAGAGAATGCGCTGCGCCACCATGGTAAGATGTCGAATAGCCGCCACCGCCGCCATGATAGGAAATAGCTGGTGCTGCAGCTACTTTTATGGCACCACCGAATGCTGATCCACCGTGGTAAGATGACGAGTAGCCACCTCCGCCTCCATGGTAGGAGACTGCTGGAGCAGCTACGACCTTGGAATATCCAACTCCTCCATGATATCCTGAAGCGCCGTGACCAGTCGAATAAGACACTAGCGGTGCTGGAGCAGCGTAAGCTACTTTAGCTGGAGCCGATACATATGAGGTAGAAATAGCTGGGGCCGCTGAAATGGTCTTGATAGCTGGTGCCGAATAGTATGATGCCACTGCTGGGCTGGAGTATGATGACACGTGACCGCTCGAATAGGAGTGGGCAGCAGGGGCTGAATAAGTGGCTACTTTGGCAATAGCTGGAGCAGCGGAGTATGATACAGCTGGAGCAGCGGAATATGATACAGCTGGAGCAGCGGAATATGATACAGCTGGAGCAGCGGAATATGTTACAGCCGGTGCAGCATATGCAACCTTAGCTATAGCTGGTGCGGCGTATGTGGCAACCTTAGCAATTGCTGGAGCTGCTGAATATGTAACAGCTGGTGCGGAATAGGTTGCATACTTGGTAACAGCTGGAGCTGCATAACTATGCCCCGAAGAATATGAGCTTAAGACTGGACTGGAATAAGATGCTCCATAGCCATGACTGTAACCATGTCCGTAACCATGTCCGTATCCATGTGAAGAAGAATATGAACTTACAGCTGGTGCTGCATAAGATGCAACCTTTGCAAATCCGTGACCAGAGGAATAAGAGCTGATAGCTGGAGCAGCAGAGTATGTAACAGCAGGTGCAGCATACGCGACCTTAGCAATGGCTGGAGCAGCAGCGTATGTAACAGCTGGTGCTGCATAGGCAATCTTAGATACGGCAGGAGTATATGAGGAGTAAGCTGGTCCTGTAGAGTAGTGTGCAACTTTAGACACAACTGGCGCTGCAGCATAAGCAGCTGGGGCAGCATAAGCGAGCTTAGCACCTCCGGTTGTAACGTACGAATGCGAAACATCGGCTGCCTGCGAGTAGGAAACCTTAGCAATGGCTGGAGCAGCATGTGCAACTGAATAAGCCGGGGCCGAGTATGTTGCAACTTTAGCAATAGCTGGAGCAACTGAATATGTTGGAGCTGCGACTTCAAGTTTAGATACAACCGGGGCAGAAATATAAGATGATGATACATCGGCTGCAGAAGAGTATTTCGAATATGCTGGACCGGTACTATAGCTGGCATATGAAGGAGCAGAATAAGCTACTTTAGCAACTGCTGGAGCACTAATGGCTGGCAAATATGCTTTTGAAATAGCTGGCGCCGAAACATAGCCGCCAATATCAGCCGAATGACTGTACGAGGCCAGGCCACTGGATGTTGAATAGCCCGACGAAGCTGGAGCGATGGAAGCGTATTGTGAAGCTGGAGAATGATCGGCATATGTTACACCAACAGTTTTGGCGTATGTTACAGCGGGTGCTGGACGAAACCAAAGGAGTGAATTTATTTTTTAACGAGTCTTACGAAATATTTACCTGCAGCAATAGCAGGAGCGGCATATGATACAGCCGGAGCGGCATATGATACAGCCGGAGCTTCATACGAGTATCCTGCATGCCCATGAATACAATCAGGTATTCCGGCTAGCGTTGAGAGTGACAAGCTTGCCACACATAAAAGTGTGAAGAATATCTAAAAAAACACATTTTTGATTTTTGTAGATATGTGAGTATGTTATTTTCTAATATGTTATAAAATTGGAAGCTTAAAAAACTAAGGAAAATTACACCTTTACAAACATAATGCCGTTTTCAAGATTTTACACTCTTGGCAGTCTAACGTTCCAGGCGAAAATTTGTGATTCACTGTAATTTATCAAGAAACGGGATAATTCAGAAAAAATGTCCTTGGTAATAAAAAATTGAATTATACATATTTCACTAAAACCATTTCTTCACTTGGGTAATTCTTTTTTCTAATAAAGTGTAATTAACAGAGTAACAGTACCAACGAGTTGAGAAAAAGAGGAGCCGTTCAAATATCTTACATTTTATTAAATATTCGCATATTTACAATTTTTCTCAGATGATTTCTCGATTTATAAAAATAGTAAATCGTTTATTGTTATGTACCTCTTCAGTCCTGAATATTACATCTTAGATAATTAATTACCACTGACTCACAAAATGAAAAGTAGGACTCATAAATAAATTTTCATAGTAAAGCCTTCTGCGTATCCTCCCACCATCCAGTTTGCTACCTAGTCTAATTATCACTCCCCTTGATGTCTTACCGGAGAATCGAGCAACTTTTTCAGAAAACCTAAGCAAAATTATTGATAAATATTTAGTTGGAAAATCATACTTATAAGCATTGTGCATTTTACAATTCAATTTGTCGGATCAGTGGAATACAGGTTGGTTTTTGTTGCCACACTCTAAGATCACCCTGATCTTATATCTTAATATTTTTCTTGTGGTGTTACTCCGTCCTGCTATTCGATCTTGAGCATTATATCATCGCGCGATTGACGTAACTTGTGATCGAACTGAAATTTCCAAAAATTTTGCTACTCTGAAAATTTATATTTACACGTTTTAAACTAGTAAAAGCCCCCCCCCCCCCCCCATGTCCGTTTGTCCGCTGTCGACTCCGTTCGCAAAAGCATTTGAAGGCATTTGAATAGCTTAGAAACCCGTTGAGATATTAAGTTGAAATTCATTACTGCACGGAATTCATTATTTTGCGATAAGAAATAATATAGATATGAATTTTCAAAGAAGTCATCGGATATAATGTTAACGAAATATTTAACAACTGCCAAAACGATTTACATACAAATTTTGAATTACAAATTTTTTTGCACTTATTCTTTGTGCTTTATGCTGTTTGCACTAAGTTTTAAAAGATTCGACGAATTTTGTAATTTTTGGCGAATCTTGAAGACCCATTACCAATACAGGCCAGGCCAATACAGGTAAGGGCTAGTGGTCCTTCTTGCTCATTCTAAAAGCCATGGTGTTTCTCACTGATCGATCCTTCGCTGGGTCTACATTTCTCTTTGATGTGAAGTACGAAAACTGGAGTTTGAAAAACCCTTTGAATATTGATCGGTTCCCGGATCTCAAGAAATTGTTAAGGATCATATCTTTATAATTAAGTACGCACTTAACATTTCTGGATTTAATTCTGCTCCGCAGAAATCCGGCTTCGAATGCAAACATTTTGAATAATATTTTTCTAATCAAAAAAATATACTTAAACTTTATGCAGTACCTTTTGGTTTTAGTACAATTTAATAGTAAACTAAGGTGCATTGAAAAGTGCGCACGATATAGAACACTTCTATGATCCATAAAAATCAAAATAGTGAAAATTACATTAGACAAACCCTGGCTCTTTTCCGATCACAGCCTGAACGAAACTTCAGCATAGCGACTGTAAATAAACTTACTAATAAAATAAGATTATCTGCGAATGTTGCAAGTTCCCAATGCTATTTTGCAATAAATGGGTATATTCTCAGCACATCTATGTAAAATATAATTCTCTAACATTTTGAGAAGTCCTTTAGTTGTTAATGTTAATTTAGTTTGAATTTTACTCATGTAAGGTTTTTAAATGTCTTAATTTTTTGCTAGATCTCTAATACTTGCAACTTCGGAATAAGTCGACGAGCTTCACTATATTCTCTTTAATTTGTAAGAAAAATTATAATCAAAAGTTATGTGTGAATAAATCATCATCATTAGATACCATTAAGTTCCAATGAATAGTGAACACTTCCTAGAGTCATGCCATGTATTAACATAGTTAATGCCAAAAAGTTGAAACTTTATAATTTATATTAGGATATAGTGGAGGTTTTTTTAGTTTATTTACTTTCACGTGCCTTTATAAAAACCAGATTCAAAATTGTTTAATATGTTTTCTCTAATTTCGAAATATCTATATAATTTCCATAAACATGTTTAGTCTCATTATAACACTGCTTCAAAAATTTGTTTCATGATTTTTCTTTACTTCTTAATGAGTACGTTTTCACGAATTCTGCTATATTTCTTAGGCCTAATGTGATATTATTTTTTTTTATTTTCGCAGGCCACTATTTTCCTTACATGATTTTCTTTTTTTGATGGCTTTCCGTCTATCAATATGCTTTTTTGGATAAAACACTAATACTGAAAATTTTTGATATTGTTGCGCCGTTTCCATTGATGATTTTTGTCCACTTGGGAGTTCTAGTACAAATCTTAAACAATAATATTTTTATTAAGTTTTCTATTTCCGCTCCTCGTTCTGCGAATTATTCTGTTAATATTTTTTCGATTTTCCTCTGTTTTAATTAGTGAATTTATATTATTCAAATTTTATGTTCATTTGAATTACACAGGATTTTTTTAAATTTTATTTCAACTATGCGCTTTATTGCATAGCATATTAACAGACGGTTTCTCTGTTATATTTTGTAATAGTACTTTAACAAGTATTATTTGCAGTTAATTTTTCAATTTTATAACTCCAAGTTGATACTCCTCAAAGGGTTTTTTTATGTTGGAAAATATTCCAACTACATTACGTTTGATGAAGGTAAAATTCCAATAAATTTTACTACTACAATTTGATGTTATCAATAAATTTTTTCCCCTTTGAAATTGAAAAGAATTTCGTAATGAAAGATATTCAACGAATTAAATTATCCGTAATTGCTTTCAGTGCTGTAAAAATTTGTATGAACTAAACATTTCACTTTTGCGAATAATTCAAAAACAGCACTAAATTCAAATATCCTTTTCAATTTTGAAATTTTTTCTCAATATTCGTATAATCCTTTAGTCCGGTTTTGGCAAGAACAGTATCCATTGAAAATTTCGTCATATTTCGATCTTCAATTGTAAAATGTCCTTGAAGGGAATATGATCGAAAACACTAGCACAGCAACTTATTTGACGAGATAAAAAATAACTCAACACACAAATAACTCCTTAAACCGATTCGTACGTAGAACAAACAAATTTAAGGACTCACCTTCATTTTATTTTTTTTGCACGGAATATAAAATAAAATTCCTTATTTATTTAAAAATTATCACAAAATATTAACTCAATATTATTTAGGCTTTGTTTTTATTTTTCTCGGTTATTATTTAAATTTAAATATTATTATTATTTTTATCAATCGAAATATCACGTAACTAAGAGATATGCCGCTCTACTTTGTAGAGCACCACGAGATACTGATGGTCGGCCTAGCCCTATAGTCACTTATATACGGTCAACCATTCAGATATAGAGTAAATGTAAAATTTTGCCCCATTTGTCCGAATACGATCGGCGCAACAACAGAGTTCAGTATCCACCATCCATCGGTGGCAGCAGCCCCACCTTAATTATTTTCCAAAAGAGACATAAACTCCACCAATGTTCAGTTAAAAAGGCGGCTTACGGACTTTTTCATTTATAAAATTTTGCTAGGCCGTTGCTTTTTTGCCCCTAACTTGCCGTGTGAATTTTTCTTAAGCGTAAGAACAAAATAAGAAAAAAATTGTAATTTTGTAGATCGATATTTCACCTAATACTAGCATAGGCTCAAGATATTTGCGACCTGGTATTATTATTCGTTGAGTACGAAAAAAACAGCTAACCCACTGTACTACATCGAATTATTTGAAATTCCTAAAAAGGTGTTCGAGGACACGAAAAAAATTCCAAATGTCCATTATCCGATGACCACTACCAATACGTGTCGAATTGAACGAATTAAGTTCTAATTATAAACAACTCCCTCCACTTCTCAGAAAGGTAACTTCGAGTACTCTAGCTTGTCGTCTTAATTTAGCGTAGAAGAGAGTCGTCTTGGCTTCGCCATGATCACACCAACAGGAAAGGCTAAAATGCGTTTTTCGATCAAAAACTCCTTCTGTACCAGGTAAATGTATCACGCAATTCACTTACAATACCATTTGAACAGATTACGTCAGATCTGCAACTATAGGCTAACGTGTGTACCTGCAGAGAATATTAACCCGCGTCCATCAACGCAAAAATAAAAAAAAAATGATCGAACGACAGCATTTACCTAACATGATCTCACTTATAGATCGATCATTGGCCGATCATTTTATGTGCGAATGTGATCAGAGCTTGTGCTCCAGATTAACTAGTAGTGGTGCAATGTTAATTTTCATAAATGGAAAATTCAACTTACTCGACGAACGCACCAAAAATAAAATCAAAACGAAAGATTCCAACAGACAAGAAACCTTATTGATCCGTGCGTACGCAAGATGTCCATTGCTATCGATTTTCTTACCTTTCCGATACTTACCTTTGGTCGGATAGATCGAATTTCTCTGAGGCATCCTTGACGAATTCGTCAAGATACTTTCTTGAAATTCTATCCCAATTTCGATTAAAGTTAATCGGTATGTTCTGTCTACAGGTTCCAGACTATAGCCGTGTGATCTTTTAATGGAATACGATCAGTTCTTTTTTCTCTACATATGCAGACACTGTCCAGCATGCGTCCACTTGCATTGGGAACACCTATGCCAGTTTGGCGCTTGGCAACTTTTCGCCATAGTCGTGCAACAAAAGTGAAAGGTGATAGAATAGCCTGAGCTGCTCGTTTTCTTGGACTTCATGATGAAACCGCAGCAGTTTGAAATGAATCTGGTGCAAGTTAAAGAATGGCTCTGACCGGTATCTGGTATCTGTACCGGCTGATGCAGTGATTCAAACGGAATCTGTTCTGAAAACGGTTTTAATAGTTGTAATATGTTTAAAGTCATATGCCTGAAATCGTCTTACTAAGTTCAGTTCATGTGTTTGCTCCGCTCCTATCTTTAAAACAGAGTTCATCTTAAGGCTCTTCGACTAGTTGTATTATTGATTCTAGTCAAGGACTTGTAGCTCGACAAATCCTAACTTTGAGTCGTTTATCTTATTCTGCAGTACGCTACTGACCGCGCTCCCAACTTGAATGTAGTCTTAACCCATGGTACAATCAACTCCAGAAACTTAAAATAAAAGTTTATCCTTTGAACCCTTCTTCTTCACTCTCAAATTATGTTTTAAAATTCATGAGTAAAGTCGAAATAGACTGCCACCCTTAAAAATGATTTTTACATATGTATAGTACCATGGATATACTGCTTGTATACAAATCATAATATCGTCAATATCCCCAGTGGATCACCCAATAATATGCAAATATTAAGTCAACGAGCTGATATCAACGAAATATGCAACCTGTTTCCTTGTATATAAATTCAATTATTTTAGCTGATATAGCCTTCTTTTAACTGCCATTAGCGCCATCTGTTACTAAAATGAACTGAAATTTGAAAGAATGCCAGTTGCGGATTTTTATATTCTTCCGTCAGCTAAGATTTTTTGAGCGTGTTTTACTATGTATTTGCGTGTGATGTGATGGTCCACTTTTTACATTTCTTTATTAGATATGCCCTGGTGTGCTACATCGTATTTTTCGAAATTTGTAAGAAAGTATTCAACCCTTTCACATCCACTTCAAGGTAGAGTAAAATTGTTCAAAAAAAGTGATAGTAGCTAACACCCAAAGTCAATATTTAATCAGACCTAGGACATATGGTATAATTCGTGAAAGCAATTCAAGACCAATTCGAAAAATTAAAACCAATAAAACTCATCGAAGAAATTAGTGAAAACTTTTTCATTTCTTTTTCATCCCTTGGTGGTTCAATTTAAAAAATTCAATTGAATCCCTTGGTGGAATAAGGGGTCAACTCGTTTTTTCAACAACATGCGCAATTTGATTTATCTGAAGCCTTTTTTGGTTTAAATTTATTTTACTGAATTTTTTTTATGATTAAAATTATTAAACATAATATTAAATCATAAGGTGCTGACTGCATAAGCTGAATTTCCTCCGAAAGCAGTTAGAGGTCAGAAAAGTCAAGCCCTTTCAGGTTTTTCAAAAACGAGTTGACCCTTATTCCACCAATGGCTTCAATTTAAAAATGTCTGGTCATTTAAAAAGCCCTAGCAGAAAGAATTCATAAAAAGAAGGAAATTTTCTCACCTTTTAGTAATTACTTTATTATTTTAATAGTAAAGTATTTTCAGTTGTAATACGTTCGCAGGCTCCGAACAAAATATTTCGGTGCTTGCGAAAATTATTTGGCAGTTGTTTCAACCGATGTAACGCGCTTACTATAACATTTGTCGCGACATGAAACGCGCGACGCAAGTCGCTCAAATTGTCTTCATTATAATTCCACCTGAAGCCATTGACGCGACAGATAAGATGTTTGTCAAGCAAGTAACTACGCATACTCGTAGTATAATAGGCGCAAAATATAAATTTATCAAAATAATAACCAGGAAGATTGACAACATATTGAAAGTTGCCGAAGACCGTAATACCCTATATCGCAAGGTGAATCTGAAGTCAAACATAAATATTCCGCAACAATCTTTAAGAAACTTGTTTCTTAACATTACCATATTTAAATCGAATATTTTATATTACATATAAATATTCGCGATGGAATATATTATGAAAGAAGAAAGACTAACAATATTTTTCCTTTTTTTTTTTCTTCGTTAGTACGAGTATGCAAAATTTTGTCACCTTAAACACCTGATAGGCTCGGATATGAACTGCTATACAATGGACATCGAGGAGGTCAACTCTCTCCAGTCTGTAAGCATTCCCTTATCTCGTATCTAAGAGTGAAATTAAAGCAACCAACTCCTGAATAGTTGAGCAAAGAAAGACCAAGGCCATTTTTGCCATTTACTATAGACGGCTATATCCGATTTTAATCCATTGAGCGATTACTATGCTGGTTTTGTTTTCAAATTTAACTACCAGTCAGATGGTATCAAATAAATGTTTTAATGACGGTTAAATTGAAATTAGTTCATGGTACATGAATTGATGCAGAAAAATAAATGTCTTTTGATTTGATGGCCCCAAGCAGTATTCAAATCGGAATAAGATGCGTATTAGGTCATACTTTCCGGTATATGTACATATGGTTATAAAATACTGATTAAGAATTAAAAGAAATGCTATTGTTATGGAAAATATTGAGCAGGCTAGCAAGTATGTAGTGAAAAAATGTTCTTATCACATGGATTATACTTGAAAGTTAAAGTTTTCTAATGAACGGCTAAACCTTATAAATTTGGTACAGTAATTTCGAATATTCGACAGTCAAAATGTTGTTCAAATAAATTTTATCTGCTTGAACAAAACTCTTATGAAAATCGCACGAATCCCGACAGTGAAAAGCTTTTAAATAAAAAAATATATATGTAATAGTACCTCAGAATTTAATTCTTGAACAAATACAATACAATTGCGATAATTTCCCAGAATATTTTCTCCCTGAAACTGAATTAAATTTTTGTAAATTAAAAAAAAAAATAGGTAATATAAACAATAAAACTAACAATAGTCCTGCTCTCAGTGCTTCCTTATTATTTTCTTTACGTAAGTGTGGTATGCGAAAAATGTTTAAGAAGTAGTGGCGAAGTTGATACCATCAAATAAGAACCAGCGACATATTTTCTAAGAATTAATTGAGGGTGACACTGGTATAATATATTCCTTGATACTACAACTTTAATTGCATCTAAAGATCTTATCGCAAAAATCCCTCTATTATGGGTAGGTATGAATATGTAGAACAAAAATTAAGAAAGGTGTTATTGAAAATGTTATAATTTAAAAAATAAAAATACAACTTAATATATAAGAGAAATAACTCAGATAAATATGAGTATACCTGTATTGAACTTCGCCAGTACCTGTTCGCAATAAAAGTAGTTTTTCTATTAAATGATTATTGTATAATTTCTTATGATTCAAGCAAATACGGAACAAATATCCAAACTCTGTTATTAAAGACAGGCATACGCACCTCTTGTCGTTTCGTCCAGTCTTTGCAGACATCTTGCAAACATCAATAGTGCAGCACTACTCGTACTCGTATGAAATAGAAATTTTAATTTTAATGGAACCTCTGTCCAGCCACACCAACATCACACAAATTACAGCAATTATTTCAAACTATGTATTAACGTATGCAATGCATGTTTTTTTAGAGTCCTTACTGAGATACCCTCGAGACTATTAGAGTGGTTTTGTGTGATGAATAGTTTCGTATTATATTTTATTCGATAACACATTGAAGAGAAAAACGAGATTGCTGGATAGTAGTTATGGGTTATAATAAATTATATCTGGTAGTATTTGTAAGTTTTAACAAATTACTATAGCTAGCTAGGTACTCGAAATTATAATTATAGCAGATATTATGATGCTGTCTTCGGACACCACGGCCAAATAAATTGACAATTTACTTTTTTTTTTTGGCATTTATAAAGATACCAAAACATGTCCCTTCTATAAAAGATTATTCAATAGGTATAATACATAATATATAATCTTTGGAGTTAAACCCATGAATAAAAATTGGAGATAAACAAATTTCACTAAATTGGTTGAAATATTGGGTGATCTTCAATGCCACCTACACCTACCTTTAGTACAAAGATGCGATGGCAGGAATTTCGATGCTATATAATTCGCGATAATGAAATTGGTTTCAACATCGCCTATACAGAATATTCCTAAGCAATACCACCAGTTGTAAGGGTGTTTCGGATAGTAGGCATGATACACCTTCTGACAAGTCTATGGCATTCGATTACGAAACTGCTCCTTCGGACCTAGTCTAACACGAAATGATTAGTTACATCTTCTTTGTTCATATACTTCACTACTCTCCTTGAGGAAATTAATTTACAGTTCCCTCCGGTGTACGCTACTATCCACTGGATTATTTTATTTATTTCGGAAAGTACTCTCGAGAGGAGCCACACAATCTACGAGTATCTTTTGGGAAAAATAGAAAAAAAACATATCTCGAGTAATTGCCAAAGAACTTTACGTACGAAGTACAGCGTGTACGGAGTACAGACGGACTTTTTTTGGTTTTTAGGATCTCGGAAACGTAAAGATTAAAACTTTGTTTGTCGGCAAATTTAATTTATTTTTCAGTCCGATTATAATACTTTATTATTAAAAATCTAGACATGGAGAAGTTTTGTATCGCTCTTATTTCGGTTCTGCTTTCGGTTAATCAATTTATAATTTATGTTAGTAATATTTTCTAGGAGTATATATAAGTTCTAAGTTTCAACTTCCTAGTGTAAGCTGTTGCCGAATCGACCTATTGCGAAAATTTCACGATAATATCTTCTTGACGGTAGCAGAAAACTATTACACGTTTGTGTACGGCGGAAACACGGACAAATTTTTTGGAAACTTTTTTTTGGGTCTTTATCAACTGCCACAAAAACGTGAATACACACAATTTTAAACCAGCTAATTTTTAGTAATTTTTAGCCAAGCGGGATGCGCTAAATGCCTTGTCTTTAATCCTACTACTAACAATCAACTTCCGGATTCAACAAACATGAAACAACGAAAACGTCCTGTAGACAATAAAAACCACTCAAGTCGGTCAATGCGTACGCTTTAACGCCCACAAGAAAACGCATAACATCTCACAAGAAATATCTTATGCAATATACGAGTGCACTTTCAGTTTCGGATGCAAACGCGCTCCAGAACGAACAGTTCAAACGCATAAAACGCCCGGTACGAATAGTGGACATACGATCGTACCTGGGGTACAACACTAAAGCAAGGTGCGCGCTTACTTAAAGCCGATCACAAGACCTCGTTAGACTATTGGCTGGCTGACTTCTTGGCCATTTCATGCGAATTGCTAATTTGTTATATAATTGTCAGGGGTCAGTAAATTATGTCCCCCGATAGTAAATTAAACCGTAATCAAATATATCTGAAACGCTCTACTTTCTGGCAGTGACTTACCTGTTCTGAAAACAATTTTTCGATATTCATGTGTCTGTGTCCCAGTTCAAATTCAAATCGCGAACCAGATACTTATATCTAATGCCTACCACGTCTATCGGAACTATAATAAAGTATTTTCTTTATTTTCATTGCTACTCGTGGTATATACGATATGGCCATCTTACAGTAGCGCTAGGCTATCAACTTTCGCAGCATCTTATTGGTACGATAGTGTGGTACCGGTGACATTGAATGTCCTTGAATTAAAGACAATCGAATAACCGTGCGATTATGAATCCGTACTGATATTACCTTCAATTTTGAGTTCTTCAAATTGCTATTTGGCCGGCAGGCAAAAAGTGAAAGAAACGGACAAGACTGATAATTTACAGTAAAAATAACTTCAAGAAGTGTTTCTTTCACTTACGAAGGTCATAAAGATTTTACGCTACAAGTATCATTTTCGTTTTTACTGTCGCCAAAAAAACGAAACGCAGTTCGACGCATTCAGGCATTTACAAGTATTTAAACAATATTGCACTCGATTTATTATCTGTTTGGCCTCTTAAGTCCTGTGCAATTTAACCTTATAAAACTCATTTGCGTTAAATGTTTCCGAAATAACACTCGAGTATATTTTACTTGCTGCCGAATTTTAAATATGATTGTGATTTATCACGCTGCCAATGATTTTAACAGCTTTCAAAATATAACCCAAAATATTTTGCGTTATTATTAAAAGCATTGTTTGTTTGTCAAGTATATGTACCTATTAGCGTCAAGTATCACGAATCAATGCATTATCAACCGTGAGTCGTTCTTGAAATATAAATCTTTACCGCACTCTAAATGGTACCAGAAACGAAAAAAATAGGCATATGTATTTTTAAAATGTTGCATGAAAAGGCTAGATACTCGTACCCTTGAATCCCGAGTTAAGACTTATGATTATTAGCATGAACTGATAAATATAAATTTCAATATTTTCTTCCTATTTTTTCTTGGTTCTCCATCACCGAAAACCATCCAAACCTTGCTGATTGATAACTTAAAGGGTTAGGTGGGTTTCAAAGGGCTACAAAAATTTTATTTTCACACATTTTTTTTTATATATTTAATGAAATATTTTATTTAAAAAAATTAGTACTTCAAAGTTACGTATTTCGTAAAATTTTTGTTTAAAATTTTGGAAATTCACCCGTTGGGACCTTATTTCCCTTAACCTCTCAAAAAAAAAAAATGCTCCCGGCGTGGACAGGAAATTGACAGGACTGGTTCATACAAAATTAAAAAACCAAAAATTTTCCGTTAGTGCATGCATAAGGCTCGTGCTTGAACGAAGAAAAAAAAAATTTTGAAATTTGAATTTTTGGCGGAGCTATGAACAAAAAATAATAAAGATTAAAAAAAAATCCTTCGTTCAAGCACTAGATAATGTCATTTTGAAGAAGTGTGCAAAATTTGAACAAGGTCGGTTCATAACTTTTTGAGAAATCGTGTCCACCAACTTCAAAAATAGAGTTTCAAGAAAAACGCGATTAAAGTTTTAAGTTGAGGCTGACGTGGCCCGATGGGCGGAACTTCCGAAGGCTCCATCTCTTAGAATTTTACTCCGATCGATTTAAAATTTTAGGAGAATATTCTAGACATGTTGTATTATTTAATAAGACAAAAAACAAAAAATCCATTTTTAGAAATTTTCAAACCCAGCTAACTAACCCCTTAAGGTTGACTTGGACAGAAAAACTATAAATTCTTGTATCATCACCCCAACTTTTTCCAAAAGTACCAGTTATAAAAATTTCACCCGATCAATTTCACAAGGATAGATAGATACGTCAAATGTGTTCCTCAGAGGAATGAAAAAAGGTGGAATATATTTTCGGGAATCACGCCATATGTTTGAGGTTTGATCCGATGTGATATCAAAATATCTGTAACATCTACCGTTTCTTCAGAAAATCTAAATAACTTTCGCGTTTTTTTTGAAATTTTTTCCTAAATGGATGATGATTCACGTTTAATGGAAGATGGTACTTTAGGCCTTTAAATTTTCGAGGTGAAAATGTATCCCCATTATTTATAAAAATTTTAAAAGGTACATTTACTACCACTTAAAGAAAAATCTTGGATATAGGTGATTATTAAACAAGCCCGTCGAAGTGAAAAGATATTCGATATCTGATAAGACATGACAGAAATGGCAGAATTCATGAAAAAGTATACAACCACTTTACACACCCTTAGGGGTTCAAGAAATCTTGAAAACACTTTCTAGATATTCATATGAAGAATCCGAAGAATAAAAATGAATTCAATATTTGGAAAGACCTAGTAGATATGACGAAAATCGTTAAAATATAATATATGCATTCTATTTTCACTGATAATTTGTTTTCCGAACGCCAAGGGATATTGGAATTTTTTAAAAATCCAAATTGCTTTTCTAGTTTACTTACATACAAATACCGAGTTTCAACTTTCTAGCGTAATCCGTTCTTTAGTTTGGTAAAACACTCCCGTACCATATTACCCCAAATAAAATTATATTTTTCCAATATGCCACTACTATAGCTCTATCTAAATACAGAGTTTCAGCTTAATATCATGTTAGGTTCTTGAGATAAAAACATCGTAACTTTTTACTTTTCGCCAATTATCCTTGTGCAGCAGGATTTTCAACTCGTCAAATCGTAAATATACTCAATGAATTAATGAGAATCAATACCATACTATTCAACGTTCCCCACATACGGCCATACAAGTACGTTGTCTCATGCTGGTCAGAACTAATTTATGACAAATATATGTTCAGGCATCGTCACATAAAATTATTTTAATTACAAATCTCGAGCAAACAACCTCTAGATGAGTTACAGGTGTGATACATTAAATGATTTATAAATGGCTAAAGCAACATCTGTAAAGTATCAATTTACCAGGTACTTTACGTGTATTCCACACCACATACGAGTTTAACTATGCGTATGCAAAAAAGTGTATAACGATAGCCCTAGTCTAGACCATAAATTCCAGTTTGAATGTGGTAAATTTGATTGTGGTCATGTCGATCTCATTCTTTAATAGCTTGAAATAAATGCCGTTTTAGTTTCTGATGCCTCCAGTTTATATTACGTCAGATTTAATTGCTGCAATATTAACCGTTTGTAAAATGCTTGTATGAATACGGTGCGTACATACGACGAATATGTGCCGGATATAAATTTTATAGTTAATGCCTTGCCGTAAATTAACTTGTCAAAATTTAAATGTAGGCGCTAAAAACTATGATTGCTAATTATCTTTAGACTGTATTTGATGTCGAGGTTTTAATTTGTCAAGTGTGTTTATTGGTACGACTTGACAAATTTTGTAATGATTAAACAGAAAAATGTTGTATCTCTGTGAACAGTAGTGAGCTGTTTGCAAAGGTTGTTAAAACTAAGTGTTTATCGTGAGAATATTGAATTTTTGGGTCCTTAAACCAATTAAACATCAACTTTCTTATTTGTTACTTAAGTATTTTTAAAACACTAAATTTTCAAAATGTTTAAAGGATATTTAATCCTTATTTTTGAATATAATTAACTACATTTGTTCCCTGATCCATAGACTGATATTCATGAAGAATCAACCCTTGCCATCGCTGGTACTTTTAAAAATGTTCTCAATTGAAAAATTAGTGAAAATAAAATTACAATTTTTTTCTGAGTTTTCTGATTTCTTGAAAATTCTGTTCAAAGTCCTTTTTGAAAATTCTTTTTTTTTTCTAAGGACGATTTTCCTTAATTTTTAATTTTTTTCTTCTGTATTTTTTACATTATACTGTTTTTAAAAGAATCATAATGGAGTCTTGAAGGAAACGTGATCACCGAAATGAAGGGTAAAAATGCAATTATTTTATTTAGTGACTACTGATGCTTTTTCTGTCTCCTTTGAAATTCCAGATTGACTTCTTTGATATTCTAACATAATTTTTTGCTAATATTTGAAAAATAATATAATATCTATGTATATCTACAAAACTAAATAATAGGAAAATTAATTACTAAAAATTGTTCTTTTGAAATATCCAAAGTTGCTATCATTGGAAAAGAAATTGATAGAGTATTTTATTTACTTATTTTATATTATGCTGACCTTCGTCTTTAAAATTAGAGCTAATTTATTTTTTATTTAGTGATCAAAATTAATGGAGAAAGGAATTTTCAAAAAGAATTCGAACTTCTAACAAAAAAAATCATATCAAAAAATCGGTTAAGTGGAGCTCTTAGGGCAAAAAGAAAGAAAAAATTAATCCGGGGAATGCCTAAAAATAAGTGTGGAAATTAAAATCCAACGCTGAGTACGAGTCCCTTCCTTACATTACGATTACAACTATCTTTCGATAACCTGTCAGTTAATTTAATTGTCAAATGATGAAAATTAGTGTTGCAATACAGATATCACCTGCTAGTTTTCAACCCTTATCATTATTATTTGAAATAAGAATCAGAAAATTCATATTCCACCCTTTCCCACCCTCATCATCACATTCCATATTTTTTTGGGTTTTCGACTGTACCTTTATATGCCTCCTACTCTTACTCAAATATACGCTTTCCTTTAAAACGCTACCACCACCTACACACCTAAATGTGTACAATTTTGATAGTCAAACCAATCTACCATGAACCAAATTTGAACTTTATAATTAAAATTGTTTGGGAGTACGATTTATGGCGTATGCGACGGGCAGAGAGCCTTTTATCGCTTTTTTGGGGTTCGCTCGCTGAAATATGAAAATTCAAATCTTGGTGTTAGCAAATTGCTTTGAAATTTCAGGTCCATATCAATACATTATTATTAGAAATAACAACGTAAAAAAATACACAGGAAAAAAACATTTTTAATAATGTAACATAATGTAATTTTTTATTATTTTTCGGAAGTACAAATTAAAAAAAAAAAAAAAATAGGTGATATTAGGGTTAAAAATTTCTTTTTTTGGTGCATCTTCATGAAATTACCGTATACCACTAATTGAGAAACAAACAATTTCCAAATTTATGCAACAAATATGTTAAAAAAAAACTAATAATCGCTTAACTAACAATTTTCCACAAATATAAAATTAGGTAATCCGGTCAATTTCATATTATAATTTAATTTTGCTTCATTCATTCAGTCCCAAAATTCTGCAAGTTTCTGCATTTCTTGCCGAATGGACAAAAAATTACTTGCTCAAAAATGCATTTTTATTAAATCCGGTTTATGTCGTTAATGTCATAAGCTGCGTCTGTAGCATACTATACATTTTGTCAGTCAATATCATTTATAAATTTATTTATGTACATTTTTGTAGTTTCACGAAATGCCTGAATTAGGAAAACCGATCAAAATGAATTCCTGACATTCTTGTTGTCGATTATGTTGACAGATTATTGAGATATTTCACAAAAAAATAAATAAATTAAAATCAATTTATTTTATTGCTAAAAAACTCAATTGCAAAATCAGATACTAATTCTCTCCCGGTCGGTTTGCTTGAGATGGTAAATATTCAACCTAAATTTCAACTATCTTTAATATACAGAAAATCTGCAACATTGTCATTGATATCCAATAAATGCATTAACAATGTTAAAAGGTTGAACAGTGAAACACAGAGCATATTTTGCATTTTATATTAACAATCTCGATTTTTCATAAGCTAGGCACGGCAAATTGCAACGCGGATTGCTTTTTCTTAAGAGTATAAATTGGTGTTTTATTTAATTCAAATGAAATGTAGATTGTCACCAAGATACGCAGGTAGAGGCGTTCGATCGGCAAATAACTGAAGCGGGATATCTCATAAAGTCACGAACACCGAATGCTACCAAAATGGAATTAGTCATTATTCTGATTAACGTCTTTAACTTGTTTCAAATTTTAATTTATTACCGTCCAATAAGGAGATTTATTTCATACGAGAACGAAGAATAATTAAAATTTTTGATCTAATTAAAAACCGTCGGTACGGTCGCTTATGATCCGGGTGTACGAAAATGCGTTGGCGAAAGGCAAACGTTTTCCAAGCACAATTAATAGTTGTTACAATTGATCGCAGACCCGTACAAATAAATCAATTAGTTACTGTATAGTACCTAGTCGCTATCCAAGGTAAAGTTTTATTTCAAAAATTTCTTTTTCAAACAAGCAAAAGTTCTTGTTTGTTTCACGGCTAAAGGTTTTAAACTGAATGGGAATAGATGGTAAATAACATGAGGATAGTGAGGCTGAGCCATCAAGCTACTAGTGATTTTGTTTTGAAAATGTGACTTAATGACTTTCCATAGTAGACCGACGTCCTAACTCATAATTTGTTAATGTATAGCGTACGAGGTGAACCAAGAAATGGCATCTAGAAAATTATCAGGTGGATCAGAAACAATTGGAGATATTTTTATCTAATATATAAAGTAAGGTCAAGTCAATGTTTGGGGCGAATGGAAATCTACACCTGTGACCCGTTCACTCCCAAATTTTGCATGTACATTTTCGAGGCTACTGGACAGGTCGAAAACATAATTATATTCCCGAAATTTGGTTCGTATATCTATATACAGTGAAACCTGTCAAAGACGGAACCTCAAGGAACCGGAAAATGTTTCCGTCTTAAACAGGTTTCCGTCTTATACAGAATTAGGCTCACCCGATTTTGATCATATTTCCAGGGAACATGTAGAATAGTCCCGGGATGGTTTGGTGCCGATCGCGTGAACACTCTTCTCGACCCATCTCTAATTGCAATATAGCTTTGTCCTTTTGTTTCTGAATTACACTGTACCAAGAGGCACATTGAGTCGCAACCACCATGGAAGTAATTTTGCGAGTTCAAGAGAACATTAACAACATTTCCGCCTTTTTTTCTTAAATAACCCGATACTCCATGGTGTTAAAACCGAACCGGAACTTCTTCATGAATAGCAAATATTTTAAGTTCCGGTGTCATTTAAAAACTTTTTTTAACGGATTATAACAAAGAAAGTCATTCAGAATAACTTCCAATAAAAACTTCCGATCTTTTTCTTTATGCATATGCTCAGCATCGCGTCAAGTTAAGTACAATCGAACTGTACCTGAATAGACATTGAACTTCTAACTCTTTTAAAAACAACAACAAAATTTCAAGTATTTGTTTAAATCAATTCACATATGTAACACATCTTGTCGCACCGATCATAATCAATTATGCCACTTCATACTCATTGACAAAACCTTGGGTATTGATCAGTTTATTGTCGAATCACTAAGATAACATCTTAATGTGCGATATGATTCAAAATTACAACAATAATTTTTTACATCAGAGCGCCATTAAAATACCTTTTATAGAAAATCGGCTTAGTCCGTCAAGCCTACAATTGAAATCGATAAATACTAAAAATATTTCGTTATTATTTATGTTACACGATTTAGTTTGACCCGTACTAGAATCGGAGAGTTCGTGCACTTTGCACTTTTGTCCCAATTTCACACAAAAGTGTCGCTCTAATGTCGAAAAAATATCGAAATTAATCATTTTAATGAACGTTTGGTATATTGTCAATTAATGTGACCTATTTATTGAACAAAAAAAACATGTTGACTTTTTTTTTAATTCGTGTCTTGTACCTTGGCTTCAGTTTTTCTTTACAGCATATGTTAATCATGTTTATTAATCTTGTTATGCAAATGTCTATCGAAGAATGATATTGGCAATTTCAGCAATCGAGCTTAATCCGCTTTACTGATATTAAAAAAGGAAATAGCTTTCAATTATAATAATATATTAATATGTGAATATTTCGAAGCGAGTAGCAACTATTAATGTTACAATTAAATTGTAATTAAACTAGTTTGGCCTGTGAATCCTTGTATTTCTATTGCATTTTTAGTATTTCATTCCATTTCGTTTTAATATTCTGATATATGAGACTACATAGTAGTTGTCACAACACTATTCTAATAATCTAGAGATCTCCATCAGCTTTATAATTTTTCAGTTAAATTTTAGAAGTGTAAACCATTTCGATTAAGGTCGATTAGTTTCATCAAGTCATATTCAGATTAAGGCACTTATTTTGTTTTAATCAATCTCGATTATTCGACAATTTTTTCATCCTGTTTTCTACACAGGATCATTTCTGTAGTATGTCTTCATTAACTTTCAAAATAAATTGTAAGATTTTTGCGCCTTTTCATCTTTTTTTCTTCCTGACACGCTAATAACTCACGTCATTTTAAATTAATTAATTAATAGTAATCAATAGCGCAGCAGCTCAAATCGGTCCTAGGCCTTGAAGTAATGCTAGAGTTACTTCATTATGAGACCAATGGAACACTATGAGGTGCAGTGGTCAGCTACAGGCTCGTCCGTGATTATTACCCCGATTTTTAACTCAGGTACTCATTTACAGCTGAGTGAACTGGTAGTTCGGCACCCAATCCCAGGAGCCAGTAGTATGCCTCGTCTCAAAGTTTGATCCAAAGAAAATGTAATATATGTACTATAACATTGTTGTATTTTTTTTTTAATAGTATACGGATTATGTTTCGGTCTGAATGATCTGCATCTTAAGTGTCATCAAGAAATTCTTGAAACTTAAAAGATGTTAACACATCACATCTATAAAATAAGAAGTGCAATCAATCAAAAACATCTACACTTTGTAAAGCGTTCTGTGTTAAACAGCAGCCGTAATTAAATGAAATTAATCTCAATTTAGTGGTTCTGTATAGCTGTAGCTGCCTACTGCACTTATCGTTAACTGCAATCATTCTTTACGGTTCGATGAATTTCAGCAAAGTCATGATAACTTTATTCCACCTGAGACAGGTAGTATGAGTATGTGTAATTGAGCTCGAGAAGTGCAATCAGCACTTTGTTAAAGGAGCAAGAGTACATACTTTGAACGAGCCTTAATATACCCATAAGGTGATTTTCAATTGTGTTCTCACCTGTTTCGATTATTGTTTAAATCACTCTTGTAATTCAATTTAGATATGGTTATTAGATATGTAGGTACCTACACCTAACTCGTTTCAAGTGTTTGGCTTGCAGAGGTATACCATAAGACTAACCAAATAGATAGAGCAGATAGCCGTATGAAGCAGATAAAAGGCTTGGATTTTATGAGGCGTTGTGGGTGGCGCACTGTTTGCATTGTATATTTATGGACAGTGCTCTACTTCGCGCCGATAAAATTGAATTACGGCAGAACTTAAATTGGCTGGACGTTGCTTGTTGCAAATGATACGTGAGATACCTGTTAGTGGTACGACGAAGTTTATCCAATAATTTTAAATATTGTCAGATAATTACCGCAGATAGATACAATATGAGGGTGATGACAATTTGTGGGTAGTTGCGATTTGTTCCAGTTTAAAAATTTATTAGTACAAAAAAATAATGAATTTTACACGGAGAAATATTAATAGCAAAGTGGAATTGTATTGCGCTAAATGGTTTATGATTGCTTTGTGCTTTCCCTTTTTTTCAATTTTTCTCTTTCTTATACAGCAAATTTTTTTCCTTGTTTGCTCCATGCTCTGGTTTGAATTTTGGCTTTTCCGAAATAATCTACAAGAATAGCTACACTACTACTAAAACTTTAAACGCAACCCGAACTTTTACCGACCAAATAACAAAGATATGCCCAGTCGGCAGTTGCAGTTGGCAGATTTTTCAGTACTAGACAATACTCCAATAAAAAGTAAGTTTCTATATTTTTTTAAATCGATCGATATATATTTATTGTATATCGATCACAATCAATATATATATAAAATATGCTCCTTATGAACTGCTAAACCGCTAAACCGATTTTTATAAAATTTTCAGGGAACGTGTAGAATAGTCCTGGGATGGTTTTTGTAAAGAAGATTGGTCCTGATGAAATGAAAAACAATTGTTTTTTGACATTTTCGACATTTTTAAATTTTTTCGCGATTTTAGTAACTTTGTGCTCTAATTGTCCCACGCTTTACTATACCACTCATTCGATTATAATGAAATTCCGCTGATATATTAAGCACACGCCCGCGATAACAAGCTCATTTTACATTTTACATTTTTATTTCAACATTTAATTGTATTTCATATGATTTAGCGGCAGGGACGTCATTTGTGGGGGGCAGGGAGGGCATTGCCCCCCCTGAATTTTGTTTTCTCATATATTATATATAAAATATATTTACAAATATATACATTCATAACATCTTGCCCCTGACCTCAGCCATCATTTGAACTATTTAACCTCAGCCATCATTTGAATTATTTAACCTCAGCCATCATTTGTAGTAGTTATGAAATAAAATTAAAGTTTAATTAAATTATAAAATGGTAAAGTTGGGCGAAAAATGTTGGATAGTTGATGGAGGACGGAGGATGGAGGATGAAAGATGGAGTATGGAGGATGGTGGATGATGGGTAGAAAAAGGAACATGGAGGATGGTGGATAGAGGATGAAGGAACGGGAGCAACGGAAGTAATGGGAGAAATGGAAGCACCGGAAGCAACGGAAGAAATGGGAGCAACGGGAAGAATGGGAGCAACAGGAAAAACGGGAGTGACGGAAGCAACGGGAAATATGGAGGCAACGGGGGAGTTGGAAGCAACGTGAGAAATAGGAGCAACGAGATCAACTGAAGCAACAGAACGACGAAAGTAACGGGAGAAATTTAAGCAATGCGGGTAACGGAAGCAACTGAAGTAACGGGAAAAATGGTAGCAACGGAATCAACGGGCATTACTGAGCAACGGAAGCAACGAGAGAAATGGAATCAATGGCAGTAACGATAATATAGCACCAAATAATCGTGAGCGTAGCCACGGTAAGCGGCTAGTACTGTATACTAAAAAAGATCTTTGGTTTTTTCGTAGTGACATAAAATTTCCAATTTATTCGACGAGCACATGTGACCACTCCCAAGAAGCGTTGAAGACCTTATGGTCTCATGGACTAAGAAGGCAGTTTAATTTCTCACGCCCTCCTTTTTTTAAATGGTAAGCCATTGCAACTTCACGAAGAAATTATTACAAACTACATCCGTAAAAAAACATGTTTTTAAGCGATACCTTTTAAATAAAGCCCATATTTTATGTTGTCATAAATTATTTATAGCCATCGATATTTCGTAATATATCCAATGGATACTTTGTAAGAATTCATCAGAGTTATCCTAAACGCTAGATTAGAATCAACAATTTGAGCCGAACTGATGATATCTTGCTGCTAAAACCTGTGTCCGCAGCACGTAGTAACACGAAGAACTGAACTAGATACGCACGCTAAAATCGCGTATCTCATTATTCTGCAATTTATTTTTGTAGCTGTCGGCAATTAGTTGACGTATTGGGGATGTCTTATTACAACGTTTCTTACGCGTTTGGACTTTGTATTTTTTTTTTAATTCCCACATTCACAGCAGGTATGCTACAGTGATTTGTTGTCAATGATCGTCTAAGCCGTCCCGTTAAAACTGGCTAAGTTCAACAAGTTGTAAACCATTTGATTAACTTCAAGTAAAAGTTATTAATTGTAGTGTAATTGTTGTACGTTCGGTTATAATATGTTCGATCGTTAATCAAAGAATAGGTCTCTGTAGCTGATTTGGTTTTAATGAAATTCCGTTTTTTGTTTGTAGCAGGTTTTGATTTAATTCTTCTAGCAATTTTCTGTAATCAATATACATATCAATTTCAAGTGATCATTTCTATTATATTTAATCTGAACTAAATTTGGATATGAGACAGTAAGGTGATAGCAAAGAGATAATTTTTAAAACTAAGACTGGATTTTAAAGAAATCAATTTTAAATCTTTCTAGCCACCACCTACAAGCTTCAATTCGTACTAAAGAAAAAAATCTTTATAATCACTTAACTGATTTACAGTTTTAACCCAAATTTCAAGAAGTTAGTGCAGTATAACAAGCTGAAAATGCACAGCATGCAATCGAAACACTTTAATTGCAAATTGCCGTAGAGCGTAGAGCCTATGGACCACGCTCTGGACAATTCACGTATCAGTAACAATTTTCGTTTAAATTCAACTTTAGTTCACCCATAGACGCATTATAGAGCATGCCGACACATGATCGTATGGTGGCCTTTTCGCTGCCATTCTGGGACAAGTCTGATATAACAAATTATTATCGAATCAGTATATAGGCCCCGACAAACCTAATGGAAAAGTTGACTATTCGGTTTGACTGTAGAATTTTTTTTTCTTTCTTAGGTACTTTACCTTACCGTACTCACTAACCACCTATTGCATAGAAAACAGTAAGACTTGTTGTTAATATGAAAATTTATTCGACAATTTAACGCATGACGCTCATAATATAAAGCATTTTTATCTTCAACATGTTTCGATTGTCGATGATTTGTGATCAGGTATTTGCATAATAATAGGAGCAACGAGGTAATTATCCTACACTTGATTGTGCGGCATATTAAAAGTTTTCTTTCATATTTGTTCGTAAGTAGCAGAACAAAAATTTATCACTGAATTTATGGGTTGTTGTTAATTTGATCAAAGAGATATTTGAGCGATCTTGGCTTGTATGGCAACGAACATAAGCCCATCAACTTACGAAGGAGTCGCCAATTTAAGAAACGTATTTTGTTCGTAGCTCAGCATAAATAAAATTTATTTTAAATCAATGTGTACCAAGTTGATGCTACACGTATGTTTGTGCCATTTAGGTGCTGCACTCACAGTCCACCTGAAGGACTTACGTAAGAGAGAAGATTCAGTTGTCCATATAGAGTCATTTCATCAAGAATCGCCACAGTTGTGACCTTACCATCTCCTATTCTTTTAGAAGATTTTTGTGATTGAAGAACCATAAAATAATTAGGAACCACTGATGGTCTCCGATTTTTTTGACCTCGATCCCATTGAGATCCCAAGTTAATTTTTTGGTATGTTTTGAAAAACAGTATAACCTACAAAATATTAAAGAATAAAAAACCCATTTTATTAGATTCAAAGATAAAGGATAAATTACAATAAATAAATAAATTATAAATAAAATTAATAAATAATCCTTGTTGACATTTTTTTTTTATTTCCCAAGAACCCTCTCTTTTAAAATAAGCCCTATTTTGGTGTTCTAAGAAAAAAATTATAACAGATATGAATTTTCAAAGAGGACTCGGACGTCGGACACCATTTTTGCGAAAACTTTAACATATTGTAACTATCAAAAAAAAAAAAAAAAAATAGATACGTATAGAAACAAAAAATGTAATTTCAATTATTTTTTTCTCTAGTTCTTCAAGTACTTACAATTCACTTTTCAAAAGAATCGGAGATGGTAAAGTCACAAGTTTCGTCCTTTTTGGCGATTCATGATGGAATGACCAAGAAGAATTGTAAGTGAATTCACATGTGAACATAATTTCTTTCCTTGATAAACCGGTAGTGATTCATTTGCGTGATTGGTTTGCTTTTCTCGTGGATTAAAAATTACTTCATCTTCTTAATAACGAATTTATAGTATGAGCAAGTGATTATAGTATGAGCAAGTGATCTAATGTAGGTTACTATCGTTAGAAAAATATAATAAAAAAAAATCACGAAAACAACAGTGTTTTTGTTATATTTTAAGGAAATTTTTTACACTACTTGGTGCAGGATGAATGGCGCAAAAATAGGCCTGATATTAATTTTTGTTTTAAATTTTGCTTAATTTTTTTAGGTTTCTAATTTTCTCTCAATAAACTGTCTTATCTCATTTTGAATTAATTCTACGTTGAATGATTGGAAAATCACTAAGAAATAATTAAGAAAAAAACCTTCGAAAAATACTCTAGTTCTAGAGTCAAGATAACTCTGCACTCTTATAGTAATTTCGAAAAATTAATGAGATTTTTCAGTACTATGTATGTACTGTCCTTATGTAAGGTGGTGTTATGGATATTCCCGTTCTTTGAAACTTCATGTAATAAATGTTTTGTTTAGAAAACCATAGCCAGGAAATATTTTTCAAGATCTGGAAAATGAATTTGATTTATACTGTATACTGCATCAGATGGACACGCACGTTTTTAGCTGTTATAGGTGAAAATAAAAGTCTATCAGTAAAGAAATTGAACTTAATGAGGGTAACTTTTTTTGCAATTTCAAATCTAATACAGCATTTTATTATTCAAAATTAAAAGTATCTATAAAAAATAAATAAAACTAATTTAAATAATAATTACCAGCCATCAGGTTCTGGTTTTCATGTCCATTTAAGCGGTGTACTGAACTCATTATCTGTTGAAAGATATGAAAAACCCGACATGGAAATCACATATAAAATCTGTACGCGTAAAACAGACATCATTTAACAAAATAAATTGGACAGCGCTGTAGACCACCACTGTCCCAGCTGTCGATAAATTGATTACTATGAAAAGTGCTTTCGAAACGCCAACTTAAAATGGTCTAATCAAACTCGACTCCAATTTAGTCCAAGCCAATCAAAAACCTTTGAATTTCAAACATCAGCCGATATGAATGGAGCCTCTTGGATCACATACCCATAAATAGAGTAAAGCAATTATTCGCATTTTACGGACTAGAAGACTTTTCTATGCAAAAATCTACTACAGAATGAGTCCTAATCAAATAAAGCGCTGCCTGATCAACCAGTGATATAACTCAAAACCTCTACTGGTCATTATAGCTGACCACCGCCGAAGCCGTCCGCCTTAAGAAACTCAAATGTTCGGAAGCCAACAATCAAAGATTGAGATTGCGAGCTGACTTCGACGTTTCGGATTATAAATAAATCGCACGATTGATAGTCGATTCTTAGCCTGATTGCCGGTATGTCCAAAGGTCTACTTAACCTTTCGGTTTATCATTGCGAGTAATAAAACGTAATTAACGTGAAATATTTTATACCCTCGAAAAAATCAATTTCAGTGGTTCGGGTATTACGGTCTCGCATGATATAGGTGCGATCTAGTGACAGTGACAGTATAGTGGGCAGTGCAGTGAAAGGGCACCCAATGTACGTACACCTGAATTGTGCAATACCTGGCCGCATGCGATACTTTTGACCGACCGCAATTACGCACTGAAAACGAACGTGCGCGACGCGGGCAAAAAGAAAAAACGGAACCTTATCAGTGTAACCCTTCACGATATGCAAAAATATTGTTGCATTTTCTGCATGCCGAAGCGCATTACACATGTAGTGTTTGGTATTTTCTTGAAGCCGATAGGAATATGTAGTATGTATAGTTGCTGACCACATAAGTGACCATACGAAGCCGCATTCAAAACAGGCCTGAAAATGCCCAACAACAGCAAAAGCAAGCGAGAGTGGCTAGAGTCTTGCGCCTATACGAAACAGAAGAATTTTATTTATCGCACTAAGTGGCGGATTCGATAAAATTGCTCAGTTTTCTTAATTAGTTTTGCTAAGTCCAAACGAAACTTTATACGAGCAGCTTTCCAGCCTATGGCAATTTAATCCTAGAGTATTATCCCAGTGGTACAAGCGAATTACTAATGTAAAATTGTAATTTTTTAAAATTATGGCTTGGCAGAGTTATGGCGTTATAAGTGCGATTATTTTAATGTCGGAAGCCTAAAACCTGATAAATTTACCTCTATGATTATTATTGACCAGTGAGAAACTTGATTGAAATTAAATGAGGTATTAATTTAGATATAGGATCTTTGGTCACAGCATTGAGCTTAGGATCGACAGATGATAAAAAAAGAAGACAACTAAAAGGATAGACACGATTTTATGTAAATATTTTACACTTACTTCTTTTGCACCTCTATATCAACTACTTATAATAATAATAATGAAATTATGCCGAAAAAGAAAAGACGTAATTAATATGTAAATTTCAACCTCCTCATACCAACAGTCTTATGGAGGTTTGTGGACTTTGCACTTTGAATTAACTTAGTTAAAATGATAATAATAAAAAACTTAACGTAAAAATTAATTTCAATTTTTTTACTCAATTATTAACAAAATATTCCAACAGTCTGGGCGCAACTTTATTATTTTTTCGGCAGAAGTTCGGAACGCATTCAATTCTGAGATGCGGTGTAGGCTACTAACTAAATGACTGAAAACCTAAAAAAAGTTTGGGAAGCGGTTAGAATAAATATGAATTACATAATTGGGTGATATTCCGGGATTCTGTTTGGGGGTCGAAAAAGGAAAATAAGTTGAAAATAGGTGATTATTAAACCAGCCCGTGGAAGTGAAAAGATATCCGATATCTGATCAGATCTGAGAGATATGGCAGAATTCATGAAAAAGTATACAACCACTTTAGCCCCCTTAGGGGTTTAATTTTAAAAAATCTTGAAAACACATTCTAGGTATTCATATGAAGAATGCGTAGAATAAAAATTTATTCAGTATTTGGGAAGACCTAGTAGATATGACAATAATCGCGAAAATATATGCATTCTATTTTCACTGATATTTTTGGTTGCTCTATATTTTTATAATTTTTTTTTTTTAATCTATTGTCATCAGGAATTGGAATTGGCTTATCCCAAGATTGGAGAACTGCAGGGAACCGTGATTTTCATTTTATTAGATATGTCCACTTAGACTTGATAAATTATATTTTGTAAAAGTTTTACAAAGCGAAAATTTTGCTCTGCACCATGAAAGTAAGTTCTAATAAAGAATGTTTCTATTCAATACCTGCTCACATTTAATTATAAAGAAGTTTTACTGCATTGCAATGAAACCCTGTTTTAAATTTAGTATGTTTTATACTTTTATAGCTTTGTGCAATCCTCACTTTATACTATTCTAACATTACTTCAGAAATATCTGAATTGCATAAACATAGAGAAACTATCATTCTTGTAAATCTAACAAAAATCGTTTAATCAAAACAATAGACAATAACAGAATGTAATATCCATTAATCAACACTTAACCGCACAGATAATCACGACATCTCAATTGAATCTTATGTCGCTCCTATTGAATATGGACAAAAGTTGATTGAAACGACATAAACAATAATTTCAACATTTGCGTACATCGTCGTATTTAGATGTCGTTACTATTGATCTGAATTATTGTCTTCACTTTCGGCATGTTGTTGTCTCGTGTCACCATGTTTTTTTTGCTTTAGTATAATCGTTAAAAAGATTAAGAAACAAAATACAAACTTGACCACAACGACTTGTTACTGACGGTGGGCGGGGGTGGGAAGGGGTCTTGAATTGCCATGTAAATTGTAATGTACTGTGGCGTAAAAGTTAAAGACATTTCGTGACCATAAAGTAAGGTGATCTGGCGGTAAGGTGAAAGAAGTCTTGGATATCGAGATCATTGTGCACTGATCCTGACATGTTCAGCAACTACAAATGCTTCATACAAAATAACGTTTTTTTTTTAAAAGTTGTCGCACAACTTTGATTTGAAAATAGCAACTTTTCGAATTGAATCGAAACGATAAAAAAATCAGTTTGGTTCAAAAATCTTACGGATCGTTCACTACAGGATTATGTCATACGAAATTCAGGTGATAAGGCCTTTTTCAGTTATTGCGTCTATTTGAATCGAAATATTGGACTGGAAAAACATTTGATTCGGCAGTTGCTGTTGTTTATAGTCATGCACATGGGCGCTATATTCGTTATTTTAAAAATAATATCAACGGCCTAATGTTTATACTTGTTAATTTTCTTGTTTTACATATTACAGTTTGTGAGGAAAAATGTCGCATAAATATTGACTTGTAGACTGGAATTGCTACCTTTCGGTATTTTTCTAAAGCTGCCCTCTTATTAGTAAAACTGCTATAGGCAGTTGTTCGGGTCTGGATAATAAACGAAAAGTAAGAATTTACAAAGTAAATTCAGTCGTTCGATTTCCTTATTGAAAGTTGTAACTACGAGGTGAATTACTTTTCTGGTCTTTGCTGGCAATAGGTAAAAATTGTTTATTACTAAAAACTTATTGGTAAAGTTTTTAAATATAATTTAAATTACTTTAATTTCTCGTCTTTAAATACGCTCTTCTGCAAATCATTTTTCATTAAAAATTTTATGTTTAAAATTTTCCACCAATTTTTCTAATTATTTAAAAAAGAAAATATACCTTTTATATAAAACAAATAAATTCAAGGTAGAAGAACTATTGTTTCTAAATCCGATTATAACTAGTATTTTATTGAAACCGCCTTATTTTTCTGACCATAACAATATGATGGTCAGGCTTAAACAATTTTGTTTACAAGTCGAACTATATAAGAAAGGAAAAAAATTCGGTTAATTATTTGAAATCGACGCCGTCACCTGTTTCGCAACAGTCCATCAATCATAATTTTACCTGAAGGCTTGTCCTGAGCAATCACACAATACGTGTCTGTCGTATTTTTTTCTTTCGAATGGCTACTATTTAAATAAGCCTACGGAATGAGTGCTATACCCTCCGATGTCCAGTTCGAGCGCCATGCCCGCGGTCATTAATTAATTGTTGTACGGCAATCAACAGAAGTCGTGACAAATTGGCATCCGCACCAGTTTCTACTCTGATCCCTAAGCGTACTCCCATAATGCATACAACATGTACTACATCGTATATTTTACGTCAATTTTGTTTACTGACCTTATTCAGGTGCTCCGGATCGCTTAAAGTAGAAGGACACTATCCGCTTATGGCATAGTTCTTTCGGTCCACAGGTAGGTACTTTTTCCAAACAATAAACGAAAGACTTAAGACACGAACTTGAAATTGTTGAAAAATGAATTTCATTAACAATTATAGTAATATAATGAGCTATGACAATTCTTTGATTTCAATAGCATTTAATGCATGAAGAGAAATGTCTCTTGGAAGGTCGGTGCAGATTCAGTTAAAAGATTGGAGGATTATACGAAATGGATATGCCGTCCGAATTTAATCGATTCAAATCGATTGACAATGGGGATTAACTTTTTATGGACAGTTACATTTAGGAGAGTAAATTATATTACAGATAAGTGTGTCGATTGTTTGAAAGATAATTGCTATGAAAATTATATTAATTATCGCGGATTTGGCAGGTAAATTACTAGTTGATTAGTCTCATATCATATTTATGTCCATTTCAGGGTTACAGCTTGAATAAAATTGGCTTCATTTGTAAAGAAGTTATCTTCTGTAATGTTCTTGATACATTATTAAGTCTATATCTATTTTATTTAGAATCATCAATATTTTAATTTATAGTTTAATATTTTTCTTATTCTAATCACAATACTCCATCGTGATTGACCTGGCATTTATAAAACAAAAATTTCCAACAGTTTGGGTGCAAGTTTACTACTTTGTCGGTAGATGTCAGCGATTCTAAAAATATATTTTACATAAAAGTAAGAATATCTATCGAAAATACTAAAATTGATTTTTAGCTGAGTATGTTTGAATCCCGTAGAAATAAAATATAATTTCATATCTTGTCCGGCCTAAGATAATATGGTGGAATTCGTGACAACGAATGCAATGGTGTAATATTAAAAAACACGAAAATAATTTTAAGGCGATTATATAAAAAGCCAGAAGTAGGGAAAGCCAATTCAATATCTCATCAGATCAAAAAAATATATCAGACTAGGTCAAAACGAATTTAAAGGAGCAACCTCTTGTGGGATGAATATTAAAAAAATGCCGAAAATTTATTTATTGGCGATTATATATTATGAAAGTTCTTAGAAGTGAACCTTATTTGATATTTTATTGGACCTAAAAGATATGGCTGAATTCGTGAAAATTTATACTACTTCTGAACACCTTAGGGCTTGAATTAAAAAATATCTTGGAAACAGTTTCTAAGGATCTAACAACTATGGAAATCAATTCAATTATTTTAAATAAAAATATATGATTTGTTTACAAAAATTAGTTTTATAGTAAATCCATCTATACTCACTAAGTTTCAAGTTTCTAGCGTAACTGGTTTGTAAAACTATTCAAAGCAGTTCTTCAGACAGTATTCGTAATTTTTTTAAATTAATTTATTTATAAATATATTTATGATTGGTTTGCAAAACCTAGACATGCCACTTCCACCCTTAAGTTTTTATTGCTTTCCTAAGATGACGAGAAAGTTTCAGCTATACGCCACGAACTGTTTTGGAAATTTATCAGTGTTACTCCCGATTACATCGGTTAATCGGGATTCTACTTTATGTATTTTAGATTTATTTATCCAAGTTTTTGGGGCTTTGGGGAAAATTGTTTGCACCCCCGCTCTTATGCTCCTCCAGATCCTAAGATCCATATAAATTTATTTTTCCAAGACGCCCCTTCCATCATCCACACAACGCACAAATTGCCAATTCAAAGGTTTGAACTCAATGTACTCAATGTAGTTAAAATTTGGATTTACCAGCTCAAAGGATTTGTGAACTATAAGCCTTCAAATTCGCTTAAATATGGAGGACACCGGACGGCTTGGAGATGAATTGTTTTTTAATTCCTGAGATTCATACCCAAGTCTATGTCCATGATGTGCTCATTCCGCCAAGATACCGAATACGCCTTAAAACAACCATTTAAAAATATCTCCTAAATTTACCAAAATTTGAGCATTTTTTGAATTATTTTTAGACATGCGAAAATTATTCGAGTCAGACAGATTTGATCAGATATGTTTTTTAAAATAATTTTGGTATTTTTAGCAACCATTTTTTGTATTTTTAGCAATCATTTTTTCTGCACTTTACTCAACTATTAGTTAATAATTATAAGATAAAAAACGAAATCTCAACTACATTTTAATATAAATGTATTGCATAATTTTATAGAAATAATTTGTGTTAATTTTTAAATAAAAGTGAAATATTATTTTTTTACAGATAATCCATAATAATAAAAATTGAAAAGAAATTTAAAAAAAAATTTATGAAATTCGAACCACATTTTTTAATGTTTAAAATTAAGCTAACTGCCTTGGTTTAGATGCATGCAGTCCTTAAGGATTTAATTGTAGGAGGAGGAACAATATTTTTATAGAAATTATTGGTGAATTTTTTTCCTACCGGGAATAACTAAAAAGTATACTAAAAAGTTAAAATTTGCAGTACATATGTATTATGTTAAAATGTGAAATGGTTATAATGGTAAGCCTAATTTCTTACTTTTTTTAAACAAATGGGTGAAAAAGAGTTATCTAATTACATTCACACGAATTCCGTGTCTGATAAGATTTCGTTTTGAATGTTTACCCAATGAGCTTTTCATTCATACACCTAAAAATCTGTTTGGCTATTTTTAATATTACACCTCCATAGATTTTAATGGAAAATAATTACTATTTGCTTGATTTCTTTTAGTAGTACGATTTTTGTGGAAAGCGTTGTCAATATAATTTTAAATAGTTAAACAATTTCTTAAATGTTAAGAGTTAGTTGTTTTTTCCGGTGTCAGTGGAGCGAAACTCCAATGCGAAATCCCCGACTATAGTATAAGGTGGATGTCAGGCCTTTCCCCGATTATATTCTTCGTGGAAATGAATTTGGATTACGATGTTGCTATATAGAATTTGCCTCAGCAGTTCCACCAGCTGTCAGGGTGTTTCGGAAAGTTGGCTAGAATACACCCTCTGAAGAGTCTTCTACCTTCCGATGACGAAACCGCTCCTTCGGACCTAGTCCAACACAATCTTATGATAAACTGGCCTCTCCAGTGAAAGTTCTTTCCAAATTTGTCATTACTGCGATTAATCAACAGTCGGGGATTTCGCATTGGAGTTTTACTCCCCTGACACCGGAAAAAACAACTAACTCTTAACATTTAATAGCTTCAATGGTAGTTTGACCATGAAAAACTAGTAACAAAAAAATTTCTTAAATGTTGGATGATACTGTTAACTACAATTTATTTTGCCATAAAACCGTGAATGGTGATGAATTACAATAAATTGTTAAGTAGTCGTTCACTCCTTCGATTGGAATATTATTTCAATAAAAGGAATTGAGACACTTGATATGGATTTTTTAGGGATCCTGGAATCATGGGTAAGGAATATTTGTAAGGTGTAGTTCTAACTATTTTTTAAAACTGTCGAAGTTAATAATAAAACCCAAACGCTACATAAATACTTTAATGAAATAAATAAAATACTACACCTAGTCTTATATTGCACAACCCTTAATACTTAAGAACTTAAATGATATCAATAAGAATTATTGATTTTTGTAGATCAGTAGTTTCATTTAAGAAAGGAATTTTTAATTGCTACTAACTCTTGCTTTCAATTTCCTTATGAACTTTAGTAGAAATCAATTGTAGTAGTGTTCGGAATTGTAACGTGCATAGCTAGGTGCTATGTGCTTCTTGTCCTTGTTGAGCATCGACTGGACAATCCGTGCCGAAGCAAACTTTTGTTCATTGAAATCGTCCGAAAAGTGCACTGGTCCATCCTTTTGTCCGCTAAAATGTTTTCCTCCGCGTTGAAAATAGCTCGAATAGTTATTTTGTTTATGGCCTCGGTTGCCATTTTGGCGTTTCGGAAAGGATGCGAAATGTTTTAATCCGGGCGTTTTAAGTGGCTTGCCGTGCGATTTTATCGGATACAAGCCGGCAGGATTTTTTCTTCCTTCCGGAAAGTTAGGTTTCGATGAAATATAGTTGGTCCTTAGGCCGTTATTGATTTGATTTCTAAAGTAGTTGTCCGGTAATTTTTTGACCTTTGATATTGGCTGCAACGACATTTCATTGTCATGATGTCCGGGGTAATATGCTTTAGTCTCGTCATTTATTGTCGCCTTCCACGGCTCCTGATTGCCGGATCCAAAGTCACCGTAGGGCGATATACTTTTGTATTTCGAAAGATCCGGAGCAGGAACACTTTTGATTTCGGGCTTGATTTGTTCGCTTGGGTAGAAGTATTCTGTCTGGACTGGAAGGGACTTAATTTTTTCGGGAGCCGGATGGAAGTGTACTGTTTTCGGTTCGGAATGTTTTATTTCAATTAGCGACGGTATTGCTGGTTTCGAATTTTGTACGTCTTCTATGCTACCCTTGCCAGTTCTTATGTCCGAACTAAAGGCGATATGATCCTGATTTTTGCTGTAATGGTTAATTTTTGACTGGGATAACGTTTCGTCCTTTGTGCGATAGTCAGTATGTGGTGACTCCGTAACTGGATGAACATTTGGACCATGTGTCTTAACTACTGCATTGAAACCGCTTTTCGAGTCGGCGGTATAATCAACTATTCGAATGGATCCATCCGGTTCTAGGACACTGTATTGTCCTTTTATCACACCATTATCACGGGACTCCCACTGCGATTTTACATCGCCGGTATGTAAGTCCTTTACTCCGTAGCTGAACGAATATGCGGGGTGTTCCTGAAAAAAAAACCAAATCATAATCAGCTTGTAGAATTTTTACTCTGGGAACAAAAAATGTTTGTAATTAAAGTAGAACCATGTCGATTCATTCATCTCTTCTAACTTCTTTTCACAGCATAACTGTCAATCGATAAATTGCATAAAAGAAGGTAAGTGTCCAATATATGTTTGTAGCCCGGGAGCATAATGGATTTCGAACACGTAAGACACACCGCAGAACCTCTTAATTAGAGTTTTTCAAACAGTGCGAAAAGTGGACAACTGATTGGCATCCAACCTGTTGGATATATAATAGTTAAACTCTGTTACTCTTGGACCAAACTGGCTGACATTAAATTCAAATTGATAACTAATTTGTTTACGATTCCAGCCGCGGGGTACAATTCTTTTCAAATGCAATAGACCCGATGAACTGGCCGCTTTGCAGCAAGTCGACAGGTGAAATATTCACGCATTTTAAGTGCTGACAGACGACATTTGGATAGGTATAATACCGGTGAATTTTTCAATTTCATGGAAATCATGTCAGTTGTGATATTGTATAATAGAAGCACGTCGTTTCAATGGAATATTTTTAAAGAAAAAAGAATATATGCGGAGGTTTAATGAGAAGTAATTAGGACGGTTAGAAAGCTGGTAGGCTAAACTGGAGCTTGTAAGAGATCGCTTCAAGCTTCTAATCGTTCACGATGTTAAGATTAACTGCAATTATCTGAAATAAATTGCACTATTACCTTGTTTTACCTCTATACAGATAAGCATAGTTTTAGTTATGTTACAGTTCTGTGCAATCCTTGAAAGAAAATAGGACAGCAAGATTGCAAATTTTTTGTTTTATTTTCTTTTGTAAATTTCTAAAGTTTGGTTTTCTTTTGATTCCTTACAGTTCGTTACGCTGCCAAATATTTGACCACAAAAAGATTACAAAAGTTGACTGAAAAATTGTATTTTACGTAATGTTTTTTCGCATCATAAATTGTTTTATTTAACAATTTGTTAAACACTAATTTGGCGTATATTTGAACTGATTATTTAAATAAAAATAATATTTGGTAATTTTAAAAGATCTATTGTTAAAATTTATTTGTATGTACCTACTTGCAAGGCCAGTCTTACATGCAAAATGGAAAAGTGAGGACCTTTGTTTTTAGGTCCTCACTCCGAACGTGAAAATGAATTAGTAGTTGGCTGGGGAAGTATTGACCTTTTTTAGGTCATCACACTTACTCTGAACTTCGGAACTATGTAACTCTTCGCCGGAGAAGTGAGGACCTTCTTTTAGGTCATCAAATTTACACTCTTAGTACACCCGCCACGTGACACACCTTCAAAAGGAACTAGTTCTTTTGCAATGTGAATCTCTTGAAAAGGAGTTCCTTCGTGAGTGAGGACTTTTTTTTAGGTCACTAAAAACACTTTGATCTTCAAAATAAACTGGAACTAGTTCACTCAACTAGTTCCTTCAAGTGAGTGAGTCAGAGTTAACTCACACAGATAAAAAAATGTTAAACACTTTATAGCATTTTTGTCGAAAAACAAGAAATCTGCACTATTGTTAATACCCTAATTTATGAATTTCAAATCCTTAATGTACCTAACAGAAATTGTAGTATGTTCATTGCGGATATTTTCAAGAACATTAATTGCAACCACTAAGGCCTTAGGTGAGATCTTTTTTGGTAGATAGACTACATTTAAAACACACTAGGATTTAGTTTAATGAACGAAACGTCCCCTAGCCATCAGTAGAACCTCGCTGTAATCTTTGTCCTGGAAAATGATAATTTTGAGATTAATGCGACAACGAAATTGTTATTAGATACCTTCTCTAAAATTGAACGCTATCGGCTCCGGCTCCGGCTCTTAATAATATTCTTTACAAAAATTAATTTCAAAAGAATTTTCTTTTATACACGAAAAAATTAAAACGGCGTCTAATAACAAGAACGCAGCCCCAATATTCGCAGTCTTTTAGCTCCTGTTTTTATAGCTTGTATTCTATTGTAAATGTTTGATCTTAACCGATTGTGTGACAAATGGGACTTTGGTCGATATGAACATGTGCAGTGCTGCGATCAATCATGCATCGAGGGATTCTGTTGGCATCAAGCAATGCAGGAAATATCATCAGATGTGTTTAACGTTTGGTATCGATTTCTTAGGTTGATCATTCAATTAGGTCTTCCAATATTTTAAAAAATTTAAATTTATCATACACATTTGACATAATTTTTAATAAGTTCTAGAAAACTCAAGAACATGTCATCAATATTCTCAATATTCTGATGCATGCCATGTATCAAAGTATACACAAAATATCTTCCAAGTTGTGTCAGTAAATTTATTAATATTATAATTACGGTTAATATTTACTGTGTTCATCAATACGATGAATACGTCTGCTTTTCAAATGAATATATTCGTATTAAGAAATCACGTTCATTACAGCAGCTAAGAAAGCTCATTGAAATGGTAAAGGCTCATTAATGCGAATATTAATGTAATAAACTTGTTCATTACCGCAATGAATAAGTTCGATATTTTATGTAATCGATATTATTATTATGAACTGGAAATAATGCTATAAATTCGTACATAAATTTGATGATTGTTTTCCTACTTTTTATCAAAAATTAAATTAATGAAACGGGTGTATGAGGATGTTATACATTTCCATGATGTACACTTTCATTTATTGTTAGTACCTCTTTCGTGCATTGTTGTAGCGACACATTTATATACATATATATATTTACATTATATATAAATTATTTAATAAAGCAAAAAAAAGCAAAAATCGGGGTCACTAACATGTTTCGTCCTCCTTATCTCCTTATATGTTTTTAATTAAATATCTTGACATGACATCGTAGTCCCATTTTTTTTTGTCCACAATCGCATTAATTTTACCAGATGAAAAATGAAAACTTAACACGATTAAGAGCATTCACAATTCTGATGACTGGCTGTGATCTTAACTTGGTCGCATAATGGTAGCAGGCAGATACGTAAAGTTAGCATACGAACAAGCTATGCACATTATTATACGAAAATACAGAACAGGTGGGTGGACATTGGACGTGCCTAAAAGGCGTTAATACAACAAACATGAGTAATCATATAGCCATGAGCATTACCTTTCGGTTGATTTGTAATTGTGAACGACAGACATGTACCTACATTATGTGATTGGTGTCCATCAGGAGGCGAGTTCGTAATTTATACCGCTAAAGACATGTGCAATGATCAAAATCGAATTAAAATATTGTTTTGTCGCACTATTAATCATATTTTACATACGATACACAGGTTTTAGAGTGAAATGGATTAGAAGCGGGCAATTGAATAATTTAATCGATGTTCAATAAATCAGAGAACGGTATCTATTTTCTAAGATTGTCTTAAAAGATTGGCTAACAGAAAGCTAAATCACAAAATAATTATTTGACATAATCTATCCAATCATTCTTTATCATACCAACAAATGGTTATCATATCAACGAATGAGATAAATGCCATTTTAATTTTCTGGTATCTTAACGATTTGTTCCAGCCTCGTCAACATCTACGTCTAAATACACAATAGTTCCAAAAGAGGCTAGCTAACTCCTCAAAATACTAGTGAGGTTTTATGTCATGTTTCGGACTTCGAAGCGCAACTATTATAATGCAAATCAATGCCACACAAAATTACTTGTCGTATTTACAATAAAGGCCTTTTTTTGTTTCATCCAATTAAAAATATGTAGGTCTACTCTCTCGATAACTTCGTCAGCTAACATAAAGCTATTTAAGTTAAATCAAGACACGAACCAAAATTTAAGTGTGAGTGGAGTTTCCTTCAGAACCATTATCAAATCTATAAAAAAATATTGATCTAGATTTATAGCTGTTTAAAAATAATTAAATTTATTCCTAAAATATCTTCAGAACACTGAAATTTCCCAAATTAATTTATTAGATCTCAATAAATTTTTATGCAACACCTCAGTCAAATACTCTATGGTGTCAGGTGAGTCCTACTAACCTCAGCACTAAATAATTTTCATGCATTCCACCCATAGCACTTTACTCTTGGGAACAAGTACGGATCACACAAAACTGCACCTTGCAGAGTTCAATTTGATCAATTGTTCGTTTATTTTTCACAGGTAGGTACGAATACGTTACTCGTATCTGAACTCGACTCTATAATGCAGTTGCCGTAAGTGAGTTATTGCTAGTTTTTTACTGTCCATAAAGAGCTTTCTTTCTTTTCAATTGAACAATGTCCAGTACATTTTCATACACGCTAGCTCACATGAGGCTATGCTTACTCTGTTTCTTATGGTACACTGTTTTTTTTTACTAGCCCGAAGTGAAGACCGAAAAAGGCTCTTTAACTATTGCACCGATTGGCAGGTAAGTGCGGTTCAGGTGTGATTTATTTAATTTTACTTTGTAAGCTTTCGGGTGTTGGAAAATTATTATTAAGCCGGACACTTGATAGCCTTACAATTTACATGCTCTCATGCGGATGATTTATGGGAAATTTATTGAGATTGGTCTGGTAGTGGTGACCTAGTGCGATTTATGATTAATTGGTAGGCAATGTTATTTTAAAATATGCTATTTTGCTTTTAATTTGCCACTGGCCAAAAAGAAAATTGTTGCGAATAGATTTTTAGGAATTTTAATCTTCTATTGAAACATTCAACGTAGAATCACTTTGTCATAATCAAAAATTAATTTAACCTTGCAGTTTAAATTTACATAGCTAAGAAATTTGACTCCCGCCTGCTAGTCATGAGTTTATCAGACGTGGTGTAAGAAATGGTATTAGAAGTGGTGATTGATAGCACAATGGTATTATTATTGATTGATAACACAATGCTTTCTTATTTATAAAGGCATTTTTCCGCTCAAAGGAAATCGCATTTTAACTAAATCATGTAATGAAAATTTAGCAACATATTGAAAACTCTAGTTGCAAGCAATGTGGTTCTTAACAAAATAAAATATCGTTGAATTCCCTTAAATATAATTCCTGTTAAAGTTATTAAATACTATATTAAACTAAAAATATTTTTCGATTCAACTCTGTTTGTATTTTCATTACCTTCGTAGGTATCGTAGAAACATGACCCATGTGTAGAGACACAAGTATCTTTTGATCTCAATAATTATAACTTTGTTATTTATTGCAAATAAATATTTATTAATCGATTAAGGCGTTACGTGATTGCGTGCAGAAATTGCTCGATTCGAATTTAGGGTTATGATGAATCGTTTCATTTATATTAACATGGGTCCGAAAATTTGCCGATGGCATCAATACGACATGTTTTTGGTAATTGAATAAATCAAATGTGCTGACGGATTATTGGCTCATATACAGCAGTGACGAAAATTACGTGAAATTAAATATGAAAAATGTTTTCGTAAATTCACGGGACTTGTTATACGATTTTGTAAAAGTATAAATCACAAGTTAATTGGACTGTATAAGGATAACAAGATGGTAAAGAGAAGGTGCCGCTGGGCTCAGCGAATTTTTTTTAATTATTTTGAGAATATTAGCCAATTGCAGTCATAGTAAAAGTCACACCGAATAATAAATTATATTTGACCACATAGTGTTCATGTGTATATCGAAACTGCATACGAAATCTTTTCATATTTTTCTGCACAAGATATCGATATTATTTGTCTTAATATTTCTGCTTGAGTTATTTATTCGGGTAATGCGTGCCTAGCCGTTATTTCATTATTGACAAATTTAAATAACGTGCAATCAAAACAGTCGCAACTACTTTATTATGCAAATTGCTACGCGTTAATTTACTATCGACATTTGACTATTAGGCCTAAAAACAACAGCTTCGAGCGGCACTAAATGAAAATTGTCTAAGAATAATAATTAGTGGCAATAGTGGCCATTCATCTAACACCAACAAGGTCTATCTTGGATCGATCTACTTTAATTAATTTAATAGTGTTATCAGTTTCCAATAGGTAAATCGGTTTGGTCACTTAATGATCACTTGTATACAGTCAATCGATCAAAATGTTCGGCCCTAGTACGGTAACGTGTGGGATGTATGGAAAATATTCTATCAAATATGCAAAGAAAATTCCATCGAATCTACGACGCGAAAGATTGGAAAATGTTTCTGCGAAAATAAAACGACAAGGTTGTAAAAATAAATTAGAAGAGGTCAATTTCGATTGGGTGTGGATCAGATCAGTCTTGAGAATTGCGCTACTCTAAGTCTGATTCATTGATTCGTAAAGTGTGTCTTGAGATTCGTGATCAGCAATTGAATTGTTAATCTGCTAGATATACCATACTCACGTATTCTGGGGCGTAAGACAGGTGAGTCGGTTTCGACGTTGACTGGGCCACGGTCAGTAGCGATAAGAGTGCGGCGACTCGCATTATCGTTGTTGGTTGAGGCTGCAATATGAAAGTCAATTATTAAAAATTAGTTAAAAGAAAATTTTAATTATTCATTAAATAGGTAAGCAGATAGTTCATTAGTTAGATAAAAAATAAAGTAATAATCGTTCGCAACAAAGAGCTTCTAGCTCGACTGATTAATAAAGCCCAAATATCTGTCTATGAGTTTGTCCACAAATGCGAGAAAGTTTTAATTATTTTAATTATTTTACACCATTAATTTTTAATTTTTTCCCTTTTTTGGGTAGGAGGCTCTAAAAGCAAGATAACACCTCTGTTCGTTGTAACTCCTACACACAACTTTCTTTAAATTTTCCTTCCATGGGTGACATTTCTGGGCATATTGATGTGATGTGACATGTGACGGCAAATTTGAGGTGAACAGTTCGCCAAAGAAAGTTTAAACTTGAGCGGGATAGTAAAGTCAATTGTAAAAAAAATTATTATCACAAGAAGTAAGACTCATAACTTAAGAACACTTTGATTCGAACTAGCAAACAAACTTCGCATTTTGATTTTTCGGAGGCTATAACGTCTGTAAAACTGTTGAGCGCAGGCTTGTGAACTTTTAACTTCAATAAGGCTTCCGTATGACTTGCGAGATGAGGTTAAGCTATTAGAAGCAATAGCTTCGGTAAGGCCTTATGGAAGTAAATACCCACTGTCTTATGAAGGTTTATGAACTTTTAACTTAAAGCTCGACATGTATAATACCTAGTGATTCCCCTTCAACGCTATTACGACAATGTTTAAGATTGGCCTAGCGTGCAGCGTAGCGGACTAATGTGTGACGGGACTACGGTTCGAATCCAAGAGTGTGCAATGTGTACCTAAGTAAAATCAATTCACATATATCAAACACAAAATAACAATTTACAGGAAAATAAATTCGTATAGTTGTAAGATAACAAAAGGAAAAATATTGTGAATGTTATCCTTCTGTTTTCTTGCTTCCGTACTTCCAAACTTCGGTATCTTCAATAAGGCCTTATGTCAACGTCCAATATGCGAAAAAGCTCTCGACTCAACACATGCAGTATGTAAGCATGACAAATTTTGTAGCTACAGACAATTTTTACTACGGGGAAACGACGGTGAGTACTACGCGGCTGTATTAAATTCTCCCCAACCAATCGCTGTCCTTAAAAAATTCACGCCTAATAGATTAGGGGATTGGTCTCCCTATACCGATGATGTTACATCATGATTGTACCTTCATAGGTACTCGAGATATCAGAAAAGAATATATGAGTACCGTGAACGGACGGACGGACAGTAAATTTTGTATTGGCGTTTTTGAGTCTACGGGAAAAACCCATTTTTGTGTACAGTACTGCCCAGACCCCCAATCACGCGCCATTCAGGACATTATATGTTTTGCTAGCTCCTCGGCTTGGGGACTCCGACGGCGTTGCGTAGACGGTCTGCGCACAGAATAAGTTTTCCATTTTCTCGAAAAATCCCTGGGCTTACTCGTTGAAAACTGGGCATGTTTCTACTAATCTGATTTACTACCTATTTCATTTTGACTATAATTAACTTTACCATGTTATTAGATAGTGTGGTAGCAACTCACCTCTGCACTACCAATTAAATTAACATTATTCAAAACATTCAATAATTTAATAAGCAATAGCATAAATTAGTTCAGAATTTTTTTTAGTAACGGCCAACTTAACATACTCTTTGTAAGGTAACCGAATCGCATGTAGGTACTTCAGCACAGTATTACGTTGTGAATCGAGTTATGTAAGAAATTTTCTGATAATTGCAGTGCGTATATATTTTAAAATATGATCACTTAATTTCCCTGCAGCCATTTTGTAGCGTAAGAAAATTAGAGTAATTAATTGAAAAAAGTTTGGAATTTCTTTTTCATTTTTGAATTTCTAGTTTTCAGGTGGAAGTTATTATATATTTATATATTGGTTTCGATTGCTTTTTTATAGATATTAATTGTTGATATTATATCAACAGTAGTCTGGGTGGCTTAGTGGCTAGAGCACTTGCTTTCGGTGCACCTGGTACCAGGTTCGAACCTGCTTGGTGACAAGTAATTTTCGAAAATGGGATTAGCTGACTACTTCACCTCCTAGTATTCCGTTGGTCTAGTAATGAAGTAACTCTAGGATTACTTCAAGGCCTAGGCCCCATTTGGGCTGTTGCGCCATTGATTATTATTATTATTATTATATCAACAATTAATCTAATTTGATATTAGCTTCTCAAGGACTTTTATTTTATATTTAATCAGAGTTAACGAGAACGGATATTAAATACACATATTACTTTTCATTTTGCTGTTAAGTTATCTACAGTAAAAACTATTTTGGTTTAGTTTGCGCAGCATTTTCAATACCCAATTTCACATTACATCAGTTTTGAATAACCAACACTGTTTTTCGTAACTTTCACTTGAACATTTCATAAAAAAACTACACTCTAAAAATGAACTACTTACAAGTAACATTATGGAAAAAAATTAGATAATTTCACGATGCTTTCACCTCTTTTCACTAGCTATTTTCACTGCGGATTACTATCCTCAGTCGAGTCACAGAAAAGAACTATTTTCAGCAATAAATCGAAAACTTTCTTCAGAACTGATAAAATTCCTCTGATGAGTACGAAAAGAAGGTGTTGTATCACCTTTAAGAAAACAACTATAATTAATAGGAGACAATCGATCTGCAAGCGTATTTATAGATGAGATCAGGATTTTCCTTTTCTCGCTATCTCAAACGACCGGTATACTATATGAGTTTTCCAAGACTCACAATCATCTGCTTCGCATTGAACTTGACTTGAAAAATCTTAGAAACGAAAAGGAAAAGTCAATCTTCAGGTTTTCATACTGGTTATAAGACTGAAGCACTGATGATATTCATAACGAAACCATACAACATAGTACTTAGCTAACCGGATAAAGTATCTATGTACATTTCGACACGATCTTCGAAGAAGACACAAACTGAAGCAGCAATTTAAGATACAGTTCTTGAATTATTGTCATCACTAAGATATCAAAATATGATTTTCATATCATGGATCCAAGACCCGTTTCACACTCGTTAAATTGCAATGTTTATTGTAGTTGTCGTACTTGTATAGAAGCTGTTTCGTTTTCGATATATAGTACGTCTAATGATAAAAATCGCTGGACAGGTAGCTCGATATGGTTAAACAGGATTTTCTCTTTCCACTTCTGTTTAAGGGTTGTTTTATATATATAATTATAGGTCAGTTTTGTCATTACCAAAACAGGCAATTTGTTTTATGGTAGCTTTTCTTGATTTGATTTATCTACGATTCGGTCAGTAAGTTTGGAAAATAGTAACTGAAGTTTAGATAAGAAACGTGATGTCTGCTTTTAAATAACTTAAAGTCACTATTAATAAATAATTGAAAGTTATTTTTTATCGAAGGTATTTCTTTAATTTGATTACATCACAAAAGCAAACGTGTGATCTAGTTTTGTTTGAAATTTGTCGTTCATGAGTGAACTACTCTAACAGAACAGTTCATTGAAGTCATTTTGGTAAATTGCTGTTCAATTCGAAAGGTGAATTAAAAGAAATGAAAACGATTAGAGGAAGAATAAAGGCTAACAGAGCGAACTTTACCAACATGGTGAGAGGAGAGACATATACCAACCAATCTTCTCACTATTTCGCAAACAAGCAGCACAATTGAATGACTGACTGACTAGTGAGTTGATTAAGTGAACAGTTAAATTGAATGAGTAATGACTAGTGACTATGGAATTGGTGGTTTGATGAAATTAACAGTTCAATTGAAGAACTTTACTGAACTAATACTTTAAAGTGAATGACTACTTGTTAAGTACTTCACTGAAAAGAACTGTTTTGACCATATTTCAGATGCTTAACAATCCACCAGGAATTTATGTAGTGAATAAAAAAAGACAAATACAAATTATTGTTTGCTGGAGAGGACTTGCAAAAAGACTTAAAATATATGACTGGAGTCACTGAAAACGATAGATAACGTGATGCCATAGAAAAATAAAAATATATCTGGTGTTCGAAAAATAAAAGGAGTGAGTTAACTGAATCTAGCAATCTATTTTATTAATTATAATATAAAATCAGATAAAATACTTTCAGAAGGTGCCTCTTAATGTCGTTCAATATTTTGATAACTACTGGCGTGGTGATCGTGTCCATGCGAGTGATCGTATCCATGATTACCTCCATAGGTTTGTGGATGATGATGTGGATGACCGATTTTCTTAACAATTGCGTTAAAGCCGTGGTGCTTATCTGAGGTGTACTCCACAATCCGTGTGGTGCCATCGGGTTCGTGGAGCATGTAACCACCTAAAAATAATTAATCAAAGTTTTAGTCTTTGATTACTTTAAGGCGGTCATCGCACAAAAGCTTTTCGTGGTGTGGTTGTGATCTTTGCTACGTTAATAACAACTTCTTACCTTTCACAAAGTCACCATCTCGAGTTTCCCATTGCTTCTTATTATCACCGGTATGCGAATCGTCGACGGCGTAATTATAGGTGTACTTCGGATAGGCATAGTAATCAATGTGATGACCTTGATCATGTCCGTGGTGATCTGCAACTGCATCGCCGCCGTGGTACTGGTCACTCGAATAATGCGGTTCTTCGTGTTTTACTAGGAAACTATAGCTACTAGGTGGATCATGGTAACCGGCAATTGCACATGAAGCGATACCAACAAAAGTAACCAACTGTGGAATAAGAGCACATTAAAGGCCAAAACTATTGTAAACTAGTAATCCCGTCGTTTTTGTTACCTGAAGGAACCGCATGATTTAATCCTGGTAATTTTTAATGTACGCTTGATAGAGACTCGATGGTGTTTTAATTTACAACTTGAGTATGATTTGATCGACTGATACCATTTATTGATCAGCTCGCTTTATTTATACCGACAATTGAAGTTTTTTCGCGATTTTGCAGTGTTCTTGAAATATTAAATGGATTTCTTTTGGGCAGTGAACCATTAGAAAAATTTCCATTTAGTTCTTCGAAAATAACAGGGAATTACTATGCTGTAACAATTGTGAATTTCATTTGTTTATTGATCGGTATTGGGATACATTGTTTTTTAGTAATACATTTTTACACAAAGTTGCAACACGTTCATCGATCGCATTTACAAGGTAAAATTTTTCCGTTTCTTGAATTTAGTTTTTAACGTTATGAAATATATCTCAGTAGTATTTTGAGTGTTAACAGGGAGGATATAATGTCGTATGTTTCTAATGTTAATTAATAAATAATAAACGATTTCAACGTCCGATATACTCGTAGTAGCAAATTTCACTGCAGTATTTATAAAAATTATTTTCGAATTTTCAAATGCTGTCTTTAAATCTGCCATAATTTTTTCGTTTCAAGATGCCTACAAAAATTCGTCGATTTTTTTGAATTCTGGCCGGTTGATAATATTTAGTAAATAAAATACCTAACTGATTTTTTGATGTTCTCAAAAATAATTCTTAATCCAAATATAGTCGTAGTCAAATTAGAAAATGATCTCATTTCGGAAAAGTGTATCGGGCGAAAAAGAGACTACGATAAGTTCAGAAATAAAAATATTTTTTCTAAAATTATTTGTGTCTTCATTCGGGTCGGGCACTTTTGGTACTACCATAGCAGATACATGTCCCAAATATTGAATATCCAGTATTGTGCTACATAAATTTATATTATTATTTTTGAGGTCATTTAAAAAAAAAATAATTATTCGAAGCTTATTAGATTATTAATCTTTGTATTGAGTAAAAGATTTTGAATATAATTCCATTGTTTTTTTAAATTTCCAAAAAGTATCCACTATTTGGCGACTCTCCAAAAATCATTAGATAATTTTAATGATGTACTAACTGACAATAAGATAGGGTCATTCCATCAAGAATTACCAAAAATGAAGAAATTTGTGGTCTTACTATCGTCGATTCTTTCGAATATTAATGTAACTATGTAGTTACTCGAAGAATTAGTAAAAAAAATGAAAATTTGTTGTTTCTATTTCATTTTTTGGTGGTAGTTATAATTTCTTAAAGATTTGACAAAAAAATTTTCTGAGTCCTTTTTGAAAATTCATATCTCTGGTAGTTTATGAATCAAAATTATCCTTCAAATTTTTTTTAAAGGATAAAGGATAACGATTGTCCATTATCCTTGAATATCTGAAACTAATTTTTTTTGTTTTGTTTTGTTTATTTGTTTTTTTTTGCCATAGACAAAATTTGTTATAGCTATACACAATGGCCGCTATTCACAGTCGTGATAAAGTTGGTATTAATAATACGACACTAAAGTCAGCTTTAACTTAAAGCCAACTTTATGACGACTGTGAATAGCGGCCAATAATTTTAAAGTTCAGTCTTACTAGCTACATATACAACTTTTGAGAATATAATGTTTCAAGTTATTTTACTAAATAATTTTGTAACTTATGAGAAAAAATATTTACAGGACAATGGCAAGCAAAAAACCTAATTGATGAATTTTAAGTGTAGCTAAAAACTTAACCTAACTATTAAAAGTAAGTACTTATTTAAAAGAAAGGTAGGTACAATTTCATATAGTAAGTTTTTGATCAGACTATTATCAACTACTTCTGGTCTAATTCTGATTTTATTTATTAGTGTAAATGTTTTACCTTTAATATATTTAAAAAGGCTGGAGTGTGTGATCTTTCAGTAGAATAATATTTTGGAAGGTTATGGATTAACTTTAAGATTTTGTTCTGAGCTATCTTCAGTTCGTTTAGATGACTTTTGGCACATGTTATCCACAATGGAGCCCAATACCGTAAAACTGACTGAAAAATTAATTAAATATGAATATTTTATTGTTTAATAGTGATTTTCTGTTTATGAAAGAATAAAGGGTTTTCATAAGGACATTAGTCTTAGTTAACGTTTCTGTGATGTGCTTATTAGACGTTAACTTGTTGCTGAAATGAAATCCTAGGTATTTTAAGTTTTTAGCCCATTGTATTTCTTCCCCGAAAAGGAAAAGATTTTGGGTATTTTTTTTTATTTTGTAGGTTATAGATATCTACTGTTTTATAAAACAAACAAAAAACTCAACTTGGGATCACAATGGGATTGGGGTCAAAAAAATCGAAGAACATCAGTGCTATAATTGTAATTTTTCTATAATATAATTGAGAAGCACTGATGTTCTTCGATTTTTTTGACCCCGATCCCGTTGAGTTCCAAAGTAAATTTTTGGGTATGTTCATATATCCCACTCGCATATTTTTGTTTTTTCAGTACTTTAAGGTACTTGTACCTGTACCTTTAAGGTCAGTACTTATGTGAAAGTGATGAGCCTCCTAACTGTTGGATACTGAACTGATCTTATCGTCCTTACTTAGCTTTTTATTTAAGTCAGTAAAAACCACTCGCACTAATAGAGTGGTTTTTATTGACTGACTGACTGACTTTTCACCACTATACCTTCCTAGAGACGCCACTGCCAAGAATTACTTTTGTTCACTCGAAAAGCTTCATATTGATATTTTGTAATATCAAGTTAAATTCAGTAGCGCATAGTTTGTTCAGCAATGAAAAGTAAAATTTTTTTTATCATTATACAAAAATAGGGGTTTTCTTTCCTGTCTCCTTATTAACTTCAAATAAATCATTAAATTAATTACATATTAATAAACACTATCACGGACCATCAACTTAACGATCTCTATCAATCAATAAATCAATATGTATTAGTTTATCCACTTATGTCCAACATCTTACAATTTATAGTTTAGAGAACAGATAATTCAAAATCTTAACAGCTAAATTACACCTAGTTAGCACAGCAAAGCAAAACATTTATGACAATTTTAGTTACATAAAGTCAAGGAAAAATGTAATGTTAACGATCTCTAGTTTCATAAACAAATTAGTTAAAATGAATCAAGAAATAACTAAGCTTTTGCATAAAACTAAACTGTTATACAGGTGCGATGGCTTAATGGTTCTTTACCTGTTCAAATTTGAAATAGAGTTTCCAGATAAAATTGCATAAACGCAGGCAACGCTTGCCACTGCTATACGCGTAATAAATCACAAAATATTTTGGCCGACGACTTAAATAGTTGAATTAAATGTCAACCTAATAAATTACCTTGCTTGCTATTTGCTAAGTATTTAATTTATTTCGTTTCGGTGAGCTAGAATAAGAAACATGGCATTATGTCGATGACAAAAAAAAAACAGAAAAATTCTAAAGTTGTTTTGAATTTCAATAAATTCTGATATTTCTTTGAAGTTCAAGATCAAAATCCGCACTTGAACTTGAGAATTGAAAAACGTGTAGAAGTGTCTGCTACTCGCGAATGGATCTTCGTAACATATTTGTGATTAATCCGCGCAATTGGATTTTGCGGTTCTGCCGAAGGTTGAGGGTAGATGAGTTTTTGTTTCCAGATCTGAGGTGGTTTTTTATGGACCAAAAGCGAACACATTTTTTGTTACCTGCACTTGACTATATCGGTGCGATATTGCCTTTAATTAATAAGGTTAACATATTAATCTGAAGAAGTAAGTACGCAGGAAGATTTGATTTTTTTTTTAAATTTTTGGTTGGATTCGGGACCTTGGTAGTGATGAGGTGCATTCAAGCCACTTGGGTAGATAATTGCTTGATTGCTTTTAAAAAAAATATGCTTTATGTTGTTTACATAGACGTTTGAAGAAAAAACATCAAATTGTCATCATTTCAATGAAAAACCATGCCACACTAAAGTATTAAGTGGATGTCAAGGAGCAGTTTGGCTTCTAAATTAAATGCGATTATCATGCTGCTCTCATCTTCGTTGACTCGGAGAACATAAAAAAGATGTTTTTTTAGTTTAAAGAAAATTTTATTCTTCGACTATTTCACACGATTACAAGTCATTGTACAAATGCAACAGGGCTTTTGTGCCTGAACGGTTCGACTGGCTGTGACCTTAACACTTGGAACACTTGATGCGTTTTACTTGCTGAAATAATTGTGTGAGAAACAGATTAATTTAATTATAGAGCTATTGAAAAGCCGAACGGCTGCAATTACTTACCTGGAGTTCTTGTACGAACGGCCGTTCGAAAACCTTTGTCACCATCGACCTCATACCGAACACTTCGAACATACCCTCCGGGCTCCAATAGACCGTACTGTCCACTTACGTGCGATCCTCTGCGACCTTCCCAATGATCAAATGATACACCTGAGGGTGGGTGATCGATGTAATAACGGAATGAATAATTTATCTGGAACGAAACAAAGATGAAATTGCTTCGATTAAATGATTATCTTTCAATAATAATTCCTCCTCCTCGTTATGCATGGGGAAAGATCGAACGATCAATGAGACTGATCTTAAATTATTGCTTTTGATATATGGCTTTTATTATTACGGATTCAGGAGCTGCAATAGTTTAAATTGTTAAAATAATTGATAGTTTCGGAGCTTTACCATCAATAGCTCTTATTTTTCAGGGTTTTCTATTCATCTTTTTGCTATCCCCATTATTATTCTGATCTTATTTACATTTGCATATTTTTAATTTCATTAAAGTTGTTTTGAAAGAAGCATTGTAGTATGACGTAATGATGCATAAAACAGCAGAATAATCTGCATAAAACTACAATTAATTTCTGATCATATCTAAAACAAGCAGCGCAATGGCAGGCAGGAATGGTGATCAACAAACTATGTATATAAATATATTTTTTTTTTTAGAAAATAATCCGGATTAAAAGAGCTTTAGATGACGGGTGTACTATAACAAGAGTCCAAAAATATGGGATTGGAACACTCCCAGGTAAAGCCGTGACCAAAAAGTATCCAAAATTGAATAATATATCGATGGAAATTCTATTTTATTTTTTTTTAAACTGTGGATTTTATAATCTCGTATATAAAATTTTATATAAATTAATGGATTAGATTTACTTGTTTGGGTCTGTTCAGCATCTGCCTGCAAGCACTATGAACTAAAAAGATAACGCGAAAATTAGTTTCAGCTCAACTGTTTAATATCTGCACAATTTTACATTTAGAGACAAGTTAGACTGCTGATTTGATGTTGTACAGAATTTATATTCTAGTTGAATAAATATTATATTGACAAAATTTTTTTTGGGCACTACGAGGTACCGTCAAAAAAACAATGGAACATGCCAAAATCGTGAATTCGAATCCCACTCAAGACAAGATCCTGCTTATGGAAAAATTGTAAGACTTTTGAACGTATCCATTGACACCGATGGTTGGGCGATAGGCCAACAAGCTGTATCACGAAATAATAACTCAGTTGAGAAGTTTTTAAAACTGAGACAGGAATGACCCAAATTCATTCGGAAAATCATTTTAGGAAACATGGTCCAATTTGGGTAGTCGCGTTATGAAAGCAACAGCCACACATTCTAAGTCTAAGAAAAAACTTGTGGAGTGCACTTTCAAGTGGCTTCGTTCTGATCTAGTGGTCCGTCGAGCCGGATATCAATGTTATTTCGTAAAATCCGAAACAAAAACTTAAGAAAACTGACAAAGTCATGAAAATCGCATCCAATAGCTCTTAAATTAAGCTTGACAAAATATGCAAAGAATTGATCTTGCAAGTTTGAATTTAGTGGATTGTTTTACATGTAGAACTCATGCAACTGAAAACAATAGATACAAACACTTGACTGAATTGAAAAATCTTTAATTGAACAAAAATTGATGTATTGAAATATATACCATAACAATGAAGCTCATAATTACCCCATCATATTCAACTTGACTAAATACTTTGGTTAATAATAGAATAAGAAATTAATTGAGACATCTTTGCATTATTTTATGCTCACCTTGACTTTAGCTATAAGCTCCGGTGATCAGTGCCCCCGGTCGATAGATCGAGAAAAGTCCAAACAGAACTAAAACTAGTATTGAGACGACAAGCCGACGAGGACAATCAATCTTCGATTTGCAAGTCACTCAATAATTTTAAGAATGAAATAAGATAAGTATAAATTAAAAAAAAAAAACTTGACTCCATGCGACTGCTTATTTAGTTTTTAAACTCTTTGAAGGTCGCACGAAGAGTTTCAGGGGACCGCATGGTGCCTAAAGTTAATTGTATCTTATAGCACTTATGCTGTGATCATACAATGTAATGGCGATAAGTGTGACTTACGAATTGTTATTTTATTAGTGTAAGCTTTAGGTAGCATATAAGTAGGTAATAATTCCCGACTGGAGGAACTTTTTTGAAAAATGACATCATCTGAAGTTAAATTCGGATTTTGTGCAGATTGTTGAAATGGTGAAAACTAAACTCTGTTACTAATTGATCCTTATATGGACCAGTACGTGCAAAGCAACAAGGCAAGGCTATGCGCCGTGTTTGCTCACACCCTCAATTAGTGTCAAACAGTTCGAATTTTCCGTAATCCCATGAGGCTATCAAATCAATACAATCGATTTTTTCCACGTTTGGAATCAGATATATCAACGTACGAAATATAGTGGAAATTCAATAATTTTATCGTGACAATTTTAGTGAAGGTGGTTGATCTTGACGGTTATTTTATTATTTTTATTTTTATGGTAGAACGATGATTGAATATTATTGTCTTGATTTGTCGATATAACACACCTTTCAAGTTTGTCTAAATCAATTGAATACTTTTCATTCGCACATGCTCTAAAATACAGAACCGTATCCGTAGTATCTATCGATTTTTTTATTTGGCTTATCAATTGTTTGTGGCACCATATGAAAGGACCACAAATTCATATATTTAGAAAATATGTGAAGTAAATTAAAAAATAAAATATAAAACTATTTACTAGAACATGCTAAACCATTTTAACCAATCGTTGAAGAGGCGACAGCCACACCACTTAAAGTAATGTTAACGTTTAAGAAAAATTTAAATTAGTGGAAATATGTAAATATGAATTTGAAAAAATTAATTCTTAAAAGCCGAAATCCTCAAAATCTAATCGAAATTTCAATTCACAAATAAACATCCTAAAAAAATTACACGCAAATAATTTAACTTCATATGTTTCATATATTTTTTTAGTTAAAAAAACGAAGTTAAGATAATTCAGAAATATCCATACATTAGGTACGCATACTCGATTTTTATTTCCCAAATGTTATAAACATGACAATATTTTTATGATATTCGGTGTAGCTTTATCCAACTTATAAACTAAATAATAACACCGGTGAGGCATGGAAGATGTTAATCGTTCAATATGTACATAAATCTTAAAAATTTGTGTGGAAAATTTATTCTATTCGATTAAAATCTTTTCAGTGTATTCGAAAAGAATGGACCAAAAAAATTTAATTTATACAACAATTACATTTTCTGGAATTCATTACTTATTAAATCCATGAATTTAATATTTGAATAAAATTTAAATATTTATTTAATTTTTGAGAACAACTTTATTATTTTTTCGGTAGAAGTTCGGAACACGTTCAATTCTGAAATGTGGTGTAGGCTACATGTGACTGAAAACCTAATAGAAAGATCGGGTAGCGGTTAGAATAGGGTCGCGCTAGAATACATACGCCGCTGTCATAAATAACATATGAATTTCATAATTGAGTCATATTCCGAGGTGCGGACTAAGGATTGAAAAAAAAAATACTTGAAAATAGGAAAATAGTTATTACTAAAGGTGGAAGTAAAAAGATATTCGATACATGATCAGACCTGAGAGAAATGGCAGAATTCATGAAAAAGTATACACCCACCCCCTTAGGAGTGAATTTCAAAAAATCTTGAAAACACTTTCTAGGTATTCATTTGAAGAATCCGTAAAATAAAAATGAATTCAAATTTTGAAGAGACCTAGTAAATATGACAAAAATCGTGAAAATATATTCATTTTATTTTTACTCATAATTTTTTTTGTCCTTCCTTCCGAACGCCAATGAATATTCGAATTTTATTTATCAGAACTACTTTTCTAGTTGATTTACATATACGTACCGAGTTTCAACTTTCTAGCGTAAGCCGTTCTAAAGTTAGAAAAGGCACCCCTTTCCACCATACTACCCCTAAAAAAATTATATTGTTTCCACCATGCCACTACTATAAAATAATAACTATAATCTAAATACCAAGTTTCAGCTTTATATCATTATCGGTTCCCTTCTCACCCTCCCCCATCCTCACCCTTCCACATCCTCACCCTCTTCATTCACACATCCAACTCGTAAGTTTCCTGCTAGGGTTCTATAAGATAAGAAATGTTATTGCAAAAGTATTAACAGCAAATATACGAGTACGAAAACGAATTTGTTCTAATGTGAGAAGAGTTAAAATTTGAAAGTAATGTAAATATCAATTTAAGAATGAGCACAATAAAAAGTGTACAGTGTGTAAAGTATCTTAAAAATATATGGCAAAGATAAACATTTCAAATAGCTTGGCTAAAAATCATAAGTGCTAAATTTTATTTTGGAATTCATTAAAAATAATTATTTCCAAAATCTTAACTTCACCAGTTTAATTTTCAAACAAATTATTATATAGAATACAAAGAATCTCAAGCTTAGCTACCATCTACCAATGATCTGCCCATCACGACTGCGATATAGTTACTATTTATTTTAACAAAAACGATACGGAAACTTTAACTATAACTAAGAAAAAGTCAATTGAGACAGTGTGCCATCCATTTTCACAATCAATCACCCATTCGTGTTTATGAATAAAAGTCCATATTTGGTTATTTTATTAGATTATCGACGTTCGCATATGTTGACTATGAAAAAACTGCGGAAAATGTTGTTTAAAATTTGCGCTTAACAAAACTTTCTCGTTTTTCTGTACGATCGAATAATATGGTAAATACTTACCCATTTGATTTATACAATATAGAGAACAAATGCTTGGAATTAAACTTTATCCGTAATGTTACCTTTGCTTAGTCAGAAATTAAAGTGATATTTTTCGACATGATTTTTAAAGAATATAATTAATATATTTTATATTATATATTAATATATATTACAATTATAATAAATAGAAGTTTTTAAAACGATATTAAATCATCATTTTTTGATTTTAAATAACTTTATTTGTTTTGATATTGATTTTCGCATCGGCCGAAATTGTCTAGTTGATAAGGTGCGAACCAATAAATTAGATGAAAATTAAAAGAAACAATATTTTCAATGGCATCGGTTTTTAAGAAATTGAATCTGATATGATTTTTAATGTTTTTGAACTATGGTACCTACTCTATCCAAAAATTAGTAGCCACCAGCCACCGACAGTAGCTGCAATCAAGGCAAAGTATAAATTAATATAACCAGAAAGGGTGTCCGATTTGATCGATGGTAAGACGTCCTGTTCGATCGGAACATAGTGCGTTCTCCAAAGAAATTTTTCGTTCAAGAAATTCTTATGATTTTTTGGATTTTTAACATTCTGTGTTACAATAAATTTTTATTTCAAAATTTCGGTTTTTGACATTGAACCTCCAAGGCTACAGTGGTCTAAAAAATACTAGATACCTAAAAAATTAATGAGAACGTGGGTCCTTATGTTACCAATGCCAATTATGTTTAAAACAAAATAGTTGAACTAATCAAATTGTGGAAAGTTAGAGAAATAACTGTTGGTAACTCAAAAGCCTTGGTACAATTGTAATAACTTTTTATTTTCGAAAATTAACAGCCAGAAATTAAACTATAATGATTTCATTGCAGTATCTTCATATAATTAATTACAATTACTAGACAAAATACCTTTCACTAAATTTCGGTTATTATTTATGAATTTTTAAGTGGAAGTTGGGTTTCCGAAACCTTAGCTACTGGTACATCTTAAATTCTACATATTTCTGTATTAAAAACTAAAGTAGAAATTTTTTTTTATAATATCAAGGACAAAAAATTGCAATATATTACGCCTTTGGCCTCTACAAAATTCACGCTACAGAATCATCTTAACGCCAAACCATGAAAATAATCGTCCATTTTAATGAATGAGCAATTGAGTTGATTTACGTGTGAAATATTTGTTTTTATTTTATTGGCTTGTTAATAAAACTTAATAAATTAATTAGCTGAATTATAATGCAGGTTACGCTCTTCACTTCGATACACTCCACTACACCAAGTGGTTATGGTAAAAAAAAATCAAAAAAAATCGCTCCAAATTGATTGCAGTGTCTGCAATACTTTTTTTTAAATATAAATAGAAATGAATAAAAATAAAAGTCAGACTTTATTTTAATCAAAATGACGACTTAGATCTTAGCTTATATTTTATGAGATGTGTTAACGGAAAGAGTTATTTTTCTTAAAATGGAATTTCCACAAAAATATAAAACTGAGAACAGTATCTTGTTTGCCTTATAGTAAGACGCACTAGTCTAGTATTATCCGAAAATATGCAAGGTCCAGAGGCCGCAGACGGTCAAATTTTTTTGAAACAACAAGTCATTGCGCAAATCGGTCGCAAGATATGTTTATCAAAGAATTTTATAAACATTCAGAGGCTGATTAAATTGATTTTTATTGTTAATTGATGATGACAAAATGCAAATTATCCTGAGCAAGTTGATTTCAGACAGAACTGGATTGTATTGATCACCTGCCTAAGATGTAATCCAAATCAGTTATTAATTCGAATCGAATCGAATGTATAAAGGTATAAAATATCGCGCATATAATCTGTTCTAGAAATAATTAAATATTTGTTTAATTATATGTAAATGCTTGAAGATTGACAGGTTTATCTCATCAATGGTTACTACAAGATATTTTGAATATTATTTTGTACCGATTATCCTTGACAGCAAAAGCAGTCATATTTTCATATTAATTACAAGTAGATAATATATCTAGTTTACATTTCTTGTTTAGATAATCTCGCGACATCTACATATATGGGAAGATTGTAGGGACGCATTGAACGCATTTATTACCGTTCAATGTAGATCAGAATTTTCCGAGATTTCCTAGACTAGGAAGGTATAAAATTGAATCTCCCTCATTTTATTAAAAAACCCTGATTTTGATTGGAATTCACAAACGGCATTTCGAAAAGTCTTCCACTTCATTGACGGAACTGCATATGTAGTTTTGTAGGTTGACGCACCTACAGAATTGAGAACCGGCAAAATATTTCACTAGAGGATGAGAAGTAGCCACCTTCGACTGTTATTTAATATACCTACATATTATACAAGAATTTTATTTCTTACTTTAGTAACTGTTGTAGGAAAGTGATTCGAAATTTTTCTGTCACATTTTCAATGTTTAAATGTTGTACTTTAATTTTTGAAAACTTTCCTTTATATAAAATTTTCACAAGCAACAAGCAATTTTCTCATTAAAATTTGCTCCGTGAGGACAATTTCGTTTCAACAGGCAAATTACTTACGATTATTATCTGCAAACGCAACTGCGTTCAACCCAATTAGTATCTCGATTCATTTCCATTCAATCAGATTTTAATATTGATAAATATGTGAAGATATTATTTTAATTGGTAGATCGAAATAAAAAAAAAACCCGTTACCTTATCTTCACGATGATTATTCTTATAATCGGCGAAAAATTCGACAAACTGTCCTTGGGCCATGTTACGAAACTGCCTCGAGCCACCTTTAAAAGCGACCAAAATTAAAACGAAGAAGAGTAAACGTCTTGAAATTGAAGATCCAAACAGGTACTGCATCATCACCTGCAATCGAAAAGAAAATGAAAATAAAAACAAAAAAAAAAATTGCATTGGAAATTATCGAATTGAAAGTGAAACCACGCCAAAGTTAAGGATTGCCCCATTGCGCGGTACAATCGTCTTCAGAATCGCTAAGAGTTAATTTCAGCGAAAATGCTACAGGTAACCGGACGATAATTTAAGAGCGACTTTAGTGACCGTTTGGGAACACCTTTGGGATATGCTGCGATCTGAAACACAATTTCGCTATCTAAGTCGTCTATTACAGTCCCGTGACTCGAATTCCTTATTTGGAGTGTTCTGGTGACTGATATCGCACTGATCTAATGGGTTGCGCAGTGACATGGGGTGTGTATGTGGCCTGGAGGAAGCGTGATCGAGCAATCAAATAAATTGTTAACTCGTATGACAAATGTCGATCGTTAAATCGACACTTACGATTGCTATTGTTTATGACGTTGTTGTGTAATTTTTATTTTTGGTAGCACGGCTCTATCGCCTTGAAAGTCTTCTTTTGGGCAAAAGGCTTAGAGCTCTGCAATTTTTCTTTAATTTTCAGTAGACTTTATGCATCAACTATCGCGATATGTGGTCGTGACTAGCATAATCACAGTATTTGAGATTGCTTGAAGATTTTGGAATTGCAACGCACAGCATCTTTCGATTGCTTAAGATTTTTTCCAGCTAACGTCGTTGCGTTTTAGAGATGGAACCTATGTTTTTACTGCGTTTACCTTTTTATCCGAGAATCATAAAGTTGTACATACTCGTACTTTCGATTTTTGTCTTTATTATTGTTGATGTATTTTGCTTAATGTTTTAACATGATGTAAGCATTACTTGCGATATTATTGTGAAATTTAAAGATATGATTCGGCTCTAGCATGACACCTTATTATCTCGTGCCTCATTATATTTAACTTCCACAGTACAACATTGTATTGTACATACCATGGAAGTTGAATGTACTATAAACTTTCTTCTAAATGCATAAGTTAATAGTTTTGTTTTACAAAAAAATTGGTATTAATTCAAATTTTCCAGGAAATATATTGCATTGCTGTGATTCCATTTAAAACAAAGTTTTCTAAATGAAGAGAGTTAGTTAGAGAGTAATTTTCTTAGTTTTGAATTAAAATTTGAATATGTCCCTGAAAAAATTAGCTTCTAAACATAGGCACTATACTTTTCAGTTTTTACTATTTTACTATTAAGGGGTGGTATGGTGTGGGTGTTATGGGTAATGTACAATATCTTTCAACTCAATTGTTCCGGGAAGATAAAAGTTTCTGAATAGGTATAGAATTACTAGTGGAGTGTACTGAATGTGTAATTTTTGAGGGGGAAACATGAAGTGCGAAAGCAGTTATTTTTCTAAAAAATTAATTTGTTTATCTCATGAACCGTATCAGTAGCTCAGTTCTGTAACTTATGAGTGAGAAATATCTCACCAAAAAGTCAAAATGAAGACGAATTAATGCAGTTTTCTCTCTGTATTCTCATCAAATGAGAAAGCACCGTACTTGACTACGCATTTGGCAATCTTTCATTTCTCATTTGGTAAGAATACAGAGAGAAAACTGAATTAATTCGTCCTCATTTTGACTTTTTGGTGAGAAATTTCTCACTCATAACTTACAGAACTGAGCTACAGATATGATATTGAAATTTTTAAAGGAGTTAGCTCCGAGACGGAGAAAATTTTTAAAGGTGTGGGTGCATGGAGTGTTGGTGGAAGGAAAGAAAAATTCTGATTTTAATTTCTAGCAAAACTGCAAGGGATAGAAAGCTAAAAACTTAAAACTGATTATAAGGCAATAAAGATATCCAAGAAAAATACAATTTTTGATAGGGTTACCAAGGTACAGGGGGTGGGGGTGGTTTTTCATATCTCAGAAACGGCTTATGCTAGAAAGTTGAAACTTGGTATTTATATATAGATGTGCTACTAGAAAAATTGCTCAAATTGAGTCGGAATCAGGTTCGGCGCTTGATCGCACCAACTACAGGACACTGTAAGCTTAAAAAGTATATGCTTACGATTGGACTGGTTTCAGACGATATTTGAAGATTGTGTGAAGAAGACAGAGCACGTACTATGCCATTGCGAAGAACTCGCACACAGAAGACTCACACTTCTAGGAAATTACTTCCTAACACCATTAAAACTCATGTCACACCTACTCAAGAGTATATTAAAATTCATTCAATTCAACCGTCCTGAGTAGAGTTATAGTTAGGGAGGACAATCACAAGAATATAATTGAATAATTAAAACTTAAAAAAAATCTGCCAACAATCTGGGCGTAACTTTATTATTTTATTTACAATAATAACCAGGAAACTATTTGGGACGTTATTTTTTAGGTTGCCAGTCGCATTGTAACCTGTGTTTAGATTTTTAGCTTGTTACTGTGTTTTCATAAAGTTCAGAATGAATACCGTTAAACTGAATTGGAACATAAGCGAGTTTAAATCAATTTTCGGAAAAGCATAGCATCAGAATCATGAGTTACGAGCTAGAACTGAATCAATAATTTTTTTCAGTACAAAAAAGTCGATACTGCGACAGAACTGAATAAATCAAAAAATCGTATCTACTATTTTAGAGTTTATCACACTTATTAGAATTAAAATAAATTTTAAGAAGAACATTAATTAAAATTTTAAATATTTCTGAATTTATTTATTTATTTTACTATTGAGTATTTGAAATTAGAGCTCTATTAAAATAGTATTTTGGCAGTAAGAATATACTCCAGGAAAAGATTGATGAAAAATGCGGTCCTTCGTTTGTCATTTTATTAACATACACATGATATTTGTCTCTAATAATTGTTACAGAAAACCAATTTTTTTATATTATTAATATAAAATAATTGTTTCAGAAAACCAAATTTTTGTTAATATTAATACATAAAATTTCACCATTAATACGGTACCAGTACAGTACTGAATTCGTAATAATGAAGCGGTATCTCTTTAGAGTACTGAAGTAGTTTCGCTGAATTTAGTTATTGGTAGAGATGTTCCGCTATAGATCTAAACTTTCAATACTGTGGAAAACAGATCCGCTGGAATACCTGTTGAGTGCTGAATCGCAATGAAAATACAAAATTTTAGAGAAGATTTTATTTCTTGTCGATCAGAATAAAAATAATACAGTTAAATTGAAATAACTAAGTACTGACTCATGTTTACGGAAGTTAATTATTACATTTTTTAGAATGATTAAGACGAAGATTACAAAGTTATGGCACATGCCAACAATTTAAAATTGCTAAAATTCACGTAAGAGTATCTACTTATACATCTTGGCAAAAACCATTGAGGCATTTTTTGTTAACAATTTGTTCGGTCATAAGTCTATAAATTGTGGCAAGTATACAATGGATCTTTAAAATTCTATTATTTCCAGATGTATACGAGATAACTACCTTTTATATTTGTTGTGTCCTTAGCAGATATTCCCGTAACAATTAAGTAGACATTTAACAATTTGCAAATCAAATTTATCGCGCCGTCAATTTTAAACAATAAGTTGTTTATTTAAGCCCACAAAAAATACCACCAGCGCTTCTTAAGCACCTAAGAAGACTTGAAGATTGAGATGGCCAAAATTGACGGCTATTGCTCAAGTCTAGGTATCTCAAACAAAAAATATCGTAGGTTTTTAATATTTTTAAAGTCGTTGATAAACACTTAAACTTAAGAATTTCTTCGCCAAATTATTTTGTCGGTGAAAAAAGTCACCGTGTCAATCAACGGACCGCTGAAACGGCCGTGCGATTAGCGTTCAGGTATATTGTTCTACTGGTGGAAAAGATTTCCAATTTATTCAACAATGACTTGTGGTAAATTTTGCCGAGAGTAATTTTTTGCGCGTGGGTATTTTTTTTTCTTTCTTCAAACGAAACAAGATGAGCGTAAAATAATGAGCCCGTGGTGAAAACCTGCTTACAAGTTCAAGGTCTTACCGCGCGTATAAATCTTTAATTAAAGTAACATTCAACCTTTATAACAGTTTAAGAAATTGCATAGTTCCATTTAGTTTTTAAATTTATTTTATGCTGTTGCAGTTGAAACTGATCCTGAAAGCATGCGGTTCGGTTCGCTGGCTTCCTGTACAAGGTGCTAAAGTCGTTACCAAGATGCAATTAAGGAGGCGTGCGAAATTTCCGGTTGAGGTAATGAATTTATGCAGGTAAGTTTGAATCATTCGGTGGCTCGTTTGAAGAAAAACGAAATTTCAAGTTGTAACTAAGTATGGTGAGCTCGGCCTTAGCGAAATTCAATTCGAATTCAAGTACTTTCACTCGATGGTCACGTAACAATCTAGTGCAGTTGATCATCAAAGATCAGCTCAAGACCCGATCGCAATCTGGATCTGGCTCGAAACTAGAGTAAAATGTCTAATGTGCAGTTCCTGCTTCCAGCTTGGAGCGATTCACTGTGACAAATTGTCTATCTGCATATGTTTGTCGGTCCGTCGGAACCGTCGGAACATGTGAGCTCTTTGAAAGAGCTGGCCTAATGACAGTTTGTACCTGACGAACGTTTACGTTTGCTGAGCTTTGATCTGACGATTAAATTCACCGGCTATTTCGACTGCAGCTAGTGCACTTCGAGCGTTACTTACGTACCGAAATCTTCCGCTGTAGCGATACTGACGCGATAACTAAACTATTTTCCCAGCTTTTCGAATACTACGAATTCACCCTAATCATGTTCGCGAAACTACCTGTAAATCGGCTGCTCTACCCGGCATTTCTTACAGTGCGTGCTGACCGGTACTTGAGCCGCCACATCTTATATAACGCTTTCTGGGAAGCTCGGTCTCGAGGCTATACAATCTTACAGAAGTAGCTCGACGTTATTACTACCGGCGATTGTAAACGGAGTCCGCAAAGTGGTAAGGTGAGAAGATCCTAAGGATATAGCGACCACTCATCAAATTTCAAATTGTATCTATTTGATATTTTTTGATTTCCTTATGCCCTTTCTATTCTACTCGAGTCTTTCGAAACACTTTCACTTTATAGTCGTGATAATTTGAATTTTTCTTTCTTGGTATTGGCTTCATCAATTACAACTATTTGTAACAACTATGTAGTATGACATCTTAGCGATAGAAGTGACTTCATTAATTAAATCCTGCAGTTCATAGAGAAAGCGAATTTTACGTCTTATCGCAACGGATCATTCGGAGCAAAATAAAATGAAATGATCTTCAAAATACAAGTTTTATTAAAGTGCATTAACATGTGTTACATAAGTAACACAATTCTGGTTTTATGAGGTGCATGATTTATTACAGTGTTATAACAAATTTAATTCCTGTTCTGTACTACTTCAGAGAGACAGGGCTGTAGACTCCTGCAGGTCAGTCTAACGACTCTATTCTGAAATTATGACCAATCATAGGTCACAACCTGATGTGACTAAAATTTTGTGACTGCGCTTGAGATCGAATAGTTTTTTTCGAATTCTGGTGCTGCAGTCACAAGAAAGGTCACAATAATTTCTCCACATTAGTTGGAGATATGTGCACCTAGATTTTTTTTATTGCTTTTTTTTGCTCAATTCGAGGAAAATGCAAAAAACGTCAAAATTGAGACTAATCACAGAATACGAAAAGTCACAATTAATTCAAAATTGTTGGTCTCCACCTACTTTGTGACTTGTGACTCTGTTGCTGAATAGTCCTGTAAGAGAGAAAAACTCATCTTTTCATATTTTGGAACATTAACGTATGTAAAATATCCAATTCCTAGCTTAAAACCTAACGTAATGTTTTAAATACCAATCTGAATCTGTAAAATATGATAGAGAATGACAAGTCCCGATTTGAGGCGAAGATTCTTGAAGTATCGAAAGGATCATGATTCTCTGTAGATTTTCTGCTTTTCTTTACATTCTAAAAGACTTTGTAACACTAAATTAGCCAGTATTTTTGTAATAAACAAATATTAGCACTTTGGATTGATAGGATTTAATTTTCTAATTATTCCTTTATCTGCCGGAAGTGGGACCAAGCCCCTTCTCCATTGCGCCACTGCATCAGACTTAAGAAATGTGCTGCAATTTGTGAAAACGAATAAAACTCTTTGCACCTTTTATGGGTTGAAAATTGCAAAATTCGGATTTTTTAATTTTGGCGTTTATGTAAAGAGCTCTTGTAAAAGAAAGAAACTAAATCATATTTCATTAGACCTGAGAGATGTGTCGAATATTGGGAACGTACATATTTTCATCTCCTTTTCCCATTTTTTTTGCTCAATCTCTTAAAAGTTATTTTATAACATGTCTGCATATATAGGTACATAGTTTATCTAGTATAACAAATTTAAATTTTGTATCTTCTGATACAGAGAAAACAAGAATTTTATTTCCACCACGAGCTACCACACGAGTCTCATATAATGACCATATCTTCAGGTCTCAGATTTATATCATAATTGGTTTGTGAGATATCAGAATCAATAATTTATCACTACCACCCCACAATGTTATTTTATCGATTTGATTCCAGTCTTTAGTCGCACTTTTTTAGCACCACTCTATTTGATCTATATAATTTAAAGTTTCAATTTTCTAGAATAAGCCGTTCCGGAAATGTGGAAACCATACTATAGCGGTACGTTATATCACAAAGGGTTCATAAGCTACGACTTGCCAAATACGTTTACGTACGGAGTGTCGAAAGGCGGCTAGCTCGGAAACAACTTTGTTTTGTTTTTTCCACACTGAATTCAATATTTTTTTTTTTTCTTGTGTTTCTGTAAAAGACCTATAGGAAAACTTAGTGCAATTATTCATATAAAATTCAATTATCTACATTGTTCAATCGATCGAATCGAATATAACTAAGCTTGGGAATTGGATCCAATATCTATGGATGTAGCTTGATCGGCACCCTTCTCATATAACCTTTTGGATTTTGGAATACGTTACATCATTAGGCTGGAATACTCGTGATATACAGAAATCCTACAAGATGCGAGGAAGTAAAAAAGTCAATTTCACATGCATATAATAACAGAAATTAAAATTCAATTTCCTTATTCAAATCACCTGCAATAACCGCTAACACCACAAATCTAACTACATACATATATATACGAGTGAATAATTCTCAAATGAATTAAGAAAACAGTAATTTACTTAGAATTTCCATTGCAGAAAAGTAAATTCTTTGGTCGATTGTCGTATAATTAGTCGAAATTAGCATTTGGCATTGAACAAATGTCGGTGATCATCTTGTCGGCGGGGAACATTGTTATCCGTCTTCGCACTATACGATCATAAAAAGGAAAAACCCATGCCCATGGACATGGATGGATTTCCGGAAATGAAGAGGCGCTTAACATCACTCAAACCGGCTTGATATCATTTTACTAATGACCATATCTACCTATATCTTTTGTGTGAATCTTAAGTCTATCTACTAAGTTGTCTTTCAGCATTCATGATCATGGAATAGAAAAAGTTATGAACTGACACGAGTTATTTTTTCACAAAGGATAGTTCTTCTTCATGGGAAGATCACACACACGATTAGTCACCACTTGGTTATAGTTAAACATGACTCAATACGGTTGGGATTCCTTCCGTAAATTATATTTTAATTAAAATTTATTCTGAAGATGCTTACCGGGTGTTGTAATCTACAGGAACAATTGGGCACATTAAACACATTAGTCACTATAGGGCGATAATTGCGCGATCACTTAAAAAAGAAACACGTCCCTAGAAGCGATTACAAGCGATCACTTAAATTCTTCGCACTTATTTTTCAGATTGCCAGCAACCTTCTGAGCCTTTCTTGATCCGTTTTCGGCAACTTAAGCGTTTCGATTCGAAAAAGTGATCTTTTTCGCTCGATCGATTATAGAAACAACTCCACCGTCACAATAGAGTGTTGTAAATAATGTTTACCATTTCGAGTTCATCTTCAACATCTTAGCGATGAATTTATTTTTCATTGGTAAAGTGCACATTGTAAAATTTTCAATCCCGCTTTTCCGCAATCGTGAGGAGGTAAGTCGTCGTCGTCGTATTGAAGTTCATATGTTGAACGTTTTACAGCCGCGATTTTATTAGCAATTTTAATATGAGCACATTGCGAGCACGGATGCTTCGAGTTCTTTGTATAGTAACAAAAGTAATGTTGCATCGATGATGCGATTGTTGCACATTTTCTTGTGTGTTTGTACAATGCACGCTTAGATAAATTATAAACGATTAGAAAAAAGCTAAAAAGAATAAGATTGCCTAAGCATTCGGGGGCTGAAGGAACTAGCTAGACAAGAGGAGGTGCTCTATGTGAAATGAACGTCAATAGAATGAAACTAATTAATTCTCTTTGAAAATACGGCTAATAGCTGTTTGCGTAGACATTCGATTTGTTTCTGCGCTCAAAAGTTTAGAGGTAAAGTACAAAACCCATTCACTTCACGAGGTATTTTGTAATGATTCTTTTGTTCATAATTCACATAAGACCTTTAGTGGCCATGCGAACATCTTTTGTGTCCTTTCAAGTTCAAAATCAAACAAATCTTCTCAAGTAAAAAACACAGAAAAACAATTAATACATTTCCTATGTTATAGCAACAGTGATTTTGCAACAGTTCGGCTTCAAGTTCCACGTTTGTATTTCACACATCAAATTAAAAATATCATTAACAAACAGCGAAAAGAATACTAAAATTAAAAGAGAAATAATTGAAATAACATGACAAAGGAGTGTGTAGTTTATTCTTTTAAGAAATAAATATTAATTAAAATGATTTTATAAATAAAAGAAAAGTGATTTATGATTTTTTGTTATTTGGAAACTTATGAAAGGCTAGTCGTTTAATAAGATAATTCTTTTGGTACTTTGTTCTGAAATTTTGAATAGTTAGTGGTTCTCAAGCATTCAAAACAAGAAATTTGATTTCAGAAATATTGTGTACACTTCACAATAAAAATTAATTTAGCTACATGAAGAATCGTTGAAGTGAATTTACTCTGATATTTAAGTTACCGTTTAAATTAATTATATAATTACATACTATAGTATTACACATGAAAATTCGTTTAATGATTGCATATGAAAGACCTACATATGAAATTTATTAATATTAATTACTTAATTATAAAATCTACTTGTGAAGAAATATATTGTTCAATACTTAGTAGAAAACAGTTGAACTTCATTTTCATAATATTACATTATTGTAATTAGGTACAATTAAAAACTGCGATTTTATATAGTAATTGGATTAATAACATTTCACAAAATTTAAATAAATATAAACTATCAACAGCCAAGGCACCGATCAAATTTTAAATTATAGTTAAAACTGAAGAATAATTAGCTCTTACTAACGCTACTAACGCACAAAAAATTTGAACTGACGGAAGAATATAAGAAACCGCAACTGTCATTCTTTCAAATTCCTATAAAAAATTACACTGGGTCATATTGGGTAGATCGATTGAAAATATAAAAACATTTTATTTATTTTTTATTGATTATTTTATTTCCATACTATTCTTAATTTTATTTATATAATTATTTTTAGTTAATATACTTAATTTTTAATTAACAAATTAACTTGATAATAACTTAACTTAACTTAATAAATTAACTTGACTGCTTTAGAAAGAAGACGCGTCGAAACTAATTTATTCAAATCTACCGCAAAGAAGAGCGATTGTTTTAGCTGCTACAGTTTTCGTGGTAAACGTTACATATTATGTGTACAGTGCACATGATTTGATATCATTCACCACAAAAAATGTGTCTGCAACACTTTCTTAGTTTGCATTATTTTTCAATAGTTACATACAAATTAGATATTCCAGAAAACTATTTCTGTGTATTATCTACATTGGTATTTTGGGAAATTAGTACAATTCTTAATGTTCCTAGGTACATTAGAATTTGAAAAAATAGTAATGACAACATCTTTACGTGTAAAGAATACATATTTTATGTTTCCAGCACATATTTGCAGCTACTCGTCCATTGGGGAAATGTACAATGCACATTTCCTTTTTTTCCGTGTGGGAGACCTTTCGGCAAAATGTATTATTATTATTATATTTTAATAAAAGGCATATAAATATACACATATATAAATATACAATGTAGGTTTTGACCGTCAGGTGGTAAGTCATGAAAATCTGGGCATACTACTTAAGTTGATCAAAAAAATATTAAATTCGAAATTTAAGATATTTTTGTTTTTATAATTGAGATGCTGACAAAATATACATTAAAAAATCACTTGGGAAGACAATTTAGATACAAACTTAGATATCATTCATATATTTCCAATGTTTTATAAAAATATAAACTGTTCATTTATTTTAAAAGTTGGTTTTAGCTTTAAGGTGCAATTACACCTTTTTTCGCAGAATTATCTGAGCGTGGAACCTCGGCTGGGGCCAGTAAGTAGACGTTGAGGTTTATTGTCTATTCTCTATCCACCATCCTCAATCCTCCTTCTTCCATCCTCCATCCAGTATTATCTATCTCCTATCCAACACCCAACGTTAAACTTTATCATTTAGTAATAGGAACGCATAACTATAATAATAAAAATAGCTCGTGTGCCATCTATTGTAGAATCGTTTAATTAAAACCAAAAAGCGACTCTCCTTTTTATATTAAACTGTATCAAAATTTTGGCCTTCTGAATGTCTTTTCAATATTTTGCAAAATTATCTGATACTACATTATTTTTTAATAATAAAGTATTTTTATTTACGGACGCTTTTTGGCGAAATTTTTTAGCGAAAATTAATAATTCTTAAAAATTTATGTTTGTTTGCCTTTTTACTAAAGTGTTACAAGATGTTTCAGACAACACAAAGAGTGTATTTAAACATTAGAACTCCAATCCTGTTTTGTTAGAATATTTCACTTCCTTTACGCCTTTTGTGTAACTGGTTTTTACCAATTTTGGCTGACTCTGTATGGAAGCTACATTAATGATTGGGGTAACATTGTCCATTTGCGGCCAGGCCAAAAATAGTTTCCTTACTGTCTATACAGAAATAAAGACAGTTCGATTACATGGTTTAATTTCTTATCATAGTTGTAAAGGTCTGATTTTCCTTTATTGTTTATATTTGAAGTACCTACTACTACATATTCTAATACACACATGGTACGTTGAATGCTGGTTGTTTAATTAAGTTTACAGGCACTTGAGTTGATCATATCAGATTTATAGCCAAAAACGACCTAAGCCGTAAATCATACCCCAAACTCGTGAATAGATCACCAACTTAATACTTAAGCTTATTATCTCACAATCGCTATTATAATTGCCGTAAAATACTATGTACTTTCACAAATTTACCAAACACGATAACATTTCAATATACGATTCTATCCCACAGCTCATAATTATCACATCTCCGAGAGGTTACATTCAAATTTTCCAACACATCTTACGTTACAATTATCTTTGATTGAAGGCACAGTACATACGACTAGGATACAAATATCAGAAAATTTAAGGCTTTGATGGCTCACGATCTAAAATGAATATTCTTGGCAATCACGAAGATCTCATCAATCAGCTTGAAAAAAAACTTCGAGAAAATTATCTCTCGTCTCGGAACTCTATAAAAATGAATTGTCGTGAAATTATTTTACGAGTTTCCTTATCATTATATTTAAAATTGGTCTAAGTCGTATACGAAAGGGAAAGTCGTATTTTAAATGTTATGGGCGATTCGGAAAGAAGTATACTTTGTTGTTCGCGGAATTTAAGGCGAAAACGTGAGTGTAACGTTTGTGTAAATACACAATGTAATTATGAATTATGCACTTGATCTTTGATACTAGTATCACCAACGGGGATATTGAAAAATAATAAGAAATTATTATTATAATTATAATTATTTTTTATAGTCTATCTGATTTTATTAGATTCAAACCGATGGCCGACAATTTACAAGGACATTTGTGTTGCGTTGTATTTATAAACAGGCTTTATTTTTTAAAATTTGTTTTTTTTTTGCTGAATTGTTTACCCTTATATAAGTATTTATTACAGCATCGACTTTAACTTATAAAGTTATTCGAGATGCAATACATTACCTACTACCCACCATCTCATAAACTACAAAAAACCATTTTTCGTTATAACAACTATTTGAAAGCACATCGAATACTTAAGTTATATTCCTAGGGTTAAAAAAATATAAAAGAATAATTATAATAACAAAATATAGGAATATAAAAACAATCTACTAAATTGATATTACAGACTGGGCATAAATTTCACATCGAAAACCAACTTCTTAAAATATTTTATGTTATTATTTTGGCAATAAAGAACTTTGACTTTGTGGTCAGTGTGAAAGTCGTTAAGGTTAACCAGTTGTTTTTCTAGTAGAGACGAAATTAAAAATGCATTGTGATGAATTCTCTGAAGCAATAAATCCAGATAAAATAAATTGAAAATAAATTTTGTTGTAGGTACGAAATCTAGATGAAGAACAAAAATATCAATAATTTTTCAAATGACGCAATTTCTTTTATCTTTGTTCTTGTTTTTGCATCGAGCTCAGGAACCAGATTTATAAAATTTTATTCAGCTACAGCCTGAGTAAAAATGGTGAACTTTTCTTTTATTTTTTTTTGTCTTTTGGTAGAAAAGTTTTAAGAAAAATTCTTTATAATTATTTTTTTAAATTGGATCTTAAACAACATTTTGGATTTCGAATTAAGACTTAATTGTCTTTTGGAGCAGAAACGTCGTATCAAACGTCGTGCACTCATAGTTCAGGGAGTACATATATTTTTTTGAGTCCCGCAAAGATTAACTTCTTAGAAAAAGCCTTAAAAAAACTAAAAGGTTACGAGGCTCTTCAATTCTCAGATTCAGTAAGGGGTAAATATCGATGCCTGCCTGAAAATAAAGTCCCTACTTAGTGCTTCTTTAGAAATTACTGTGAAGGATCTTCTACTCCACGATACACCAAATAGAACCTTGATCTCTTCGAGGATAACCTTTGATCACATTTGGGACAATACGAGAGAGATTCGGGAGAGGTTCGTCGCGGTGCAGAAGAGACGATATCGAAAGGTAGTTACTTAAGTGATAACAATTCTTCTTAGTTTTTTTTTATGGAAGTCATATTGATCCTGCTGGTAGTACTGAAAACAAGTTAAAATACCCTAGAGGCTACCAGTTATCCAAATACTCTGTTCGAAGAATAATCTTTTATCAGAGTTCCCTGCTAGATTGTTTCATGTTACAGCTTAATCCAGTTCATGTAGTCGAAATAATATCACATATCACAAATAATCACAAGAAAAAAAGTTAGTAGAGAGCAGTGGCGTATTATAGTCCGTATCAAGTGATCGCTTGCCTCGTGATCGCCATTTTTATTGATTTGATGTACCTTTTTAGTTCTGGCATCTGTGCAATAAAAAAAATTTCTTTTTGATACTACTTTGTCCATGGTGGAAGATGGTATACATATTAACCACTTAATTCAGTGGCGCACAGTGTAGAGAGGGAGTTCCGATAACGAGGTAAGTCTTGTTCTTTAAATTAATTATTTTGACTCAAATTCTGAACTAGAGTATATAATGACTGGTTGCTAGCTTCTCGTGACAGTTGTGTAAATCCAGTTTATATTGCGTTCCATTAAAATGTCACCCATGCTGCCCTTACAACATTTTAAAATTTTCGATAAGTTATATCAATACCGTAATGGATTTCGTGACTATTGTAAAATAGGCTCATTTACAATAAATATTAACAACAGTAGATTTTGACAATTTTGGTCACACCTTATCTCGTAATATTGTCACAATATGAGTTGTTGTCCGCTCGCAGCAAAAGCACTAGCCCATCGAGTAATCTTGGTTGGTTCGGTACTTATATTTTACGTTATACGTAACTCGTTTACAATCATGCAACAATCGTATTAACAATAAGTACTTTAACGCAAAAAAAAGTGTATCAAGATGAACGGCTTTTTGACGCTCACTGAAAGGTCAAGTTTGCGTACGATTTATATGACTCGATCGTTGCGATCGTGCCCGTAAACATGAAACAGACCAATGACCAACGGCTAAAGACGTGCGTTACATTGCGAAAGATGCTCTAGTTGGACATAGGCTGCTGTTCGAGATCGAGAATGGCACGGTATCTTCTCAAGATGAAAAAAACGGTCGAACGAGAGGAAGTTATCCTTGACGATCGTCTCTTAGGAATACAAAGGTACGGTAACCACTTTAATTCTGAAAGTAGTCCTAGCCGGATCGCTAAGATTCGAGAGCCCACTTCAAGCTGCAACAATGCAGCTTGATCGCCAGGGTCCCGCGATCCTCAGCAAAGACAAGAATCTCGAAGATTAAGTGAAACCAGGAAATATTTTGAATATGGCGGCACCCTTCATACGATCGGATCAACTATATAGTACATAACACTTCTTCATTTCGTTTTTGTTAGTGCCCATGTCGGATATCTGCTTACAGTGTTGCGCCGTGTATTTTGTAATGCAATGCTGTGCCCACCGTTTTTAGATCATTTCCATCAACTAACCTTACAGTAATTTATTGCACTCCTGCGTGGTCAAGTTACATCGATTGCTTCAGAAGAAGTTACTCCCAGCCCCCCAGCAAGATCGGCCACAGTAACAGGTAAACTCTGCGATTTCCGATACCTGCAATGATCGCGCGATCGCATTAAATGTTTATACGTTTGGAAATTCTTCGTGACCACGCACTATCTCGAGAACTCTGCCAGTTTCCCAAGAAAAGTCGTTTGAATGGAGCCAAGACCAATTGGTCATTACACTGAACCGTATTATAAGATCTACTTGAATTGGCATTGTCCATTTAACATTTGTACGGGTACGGTGCGTTCAGTAAAGCCTACAAATTAAGCCGCGCTCATGAGTATGGTTTTACACATTATCCAGAAATCGGATATTTTCGTCGACGCGTTCGGTTACTGAATGAGATGTTTTACGTCTCAATCGTCGAAGGAGGTCACCTCCACCTTTCACGCCCAAAGGAGATTTACTAATAAACTTATTAACAAAGTACGCAGACTACGTAACGAATGGCAATTATGATCTTATTTCATTTTTCATGGAACCCCACAAACTATTCCTCGTAAACGACGTAATTACATACATGGAAGTGAAAGATATTGTTAATATTTAATTAGTCTAATTCCTTCGATATACCTGAATTATTATCATTTTAATTGGAAATTGAAGTAATAGAGACGGAATGTATGATTATGATATAGTGCAGCGTTTGATATTTAAATGGATTTGAAAATTAAATACGTACATATGTTTTGGAATATCGCACGAGAGAAAGTCGTCTTTTAAACTCAACAGCAAGTTTTAAATTAGATAAGATATAATCCACGTTAATTCTTGATGGAGCACATATGCCAACAACAACACTCTGAAAAATGAGTTTGTTTTTTTAAATAATAAAATTCGATTTTCATTATTTTTAAACTTCCGTTTTAGAAGTGTATCTTTTCGCCTTTATGAGCAAATAAGTCTTTTATGTAAAATAAAGAATTTACACCCAATTATCATTTTTATTAATAATAAAAGTAAGGCTTTCTGCCGTAAATTTACGTTAGTTGTAATATGAACGTGGTGGAGAGAATGCCTATTTTGATGAAACTATAAAAACAATACGCTCAATTTATATCCTTTCCGATTTCATACAACTCGCCATTAAATAAGCGGTTTCTTTCCAGAGCCACCCAATACCGTGCGAGACAGAGGCACACCTGCATACCCATATGCCATGCAAGCGATCAACTGCATAAAGCAGTATTTCTCAAACGATTATCATTATGGCTAAGTTTTAAATCGAAGAATTTTGCGTAATAGCACAGAATCATGTTTATCATCAAGAAGAATTAAAGTAAGTTTATATAGTATACGAATTCGTAATCAAACTCATTACTGTCAAGAAATTTCTGAATTTTTGATACTGGCAGATTGATATCCTTTGCGGGACATATTTGGTTATTTGGAAAAATTAGGATAATCAGACGATATTTTATTTTAATTTGTTTTATTTATTTATTTTAAAGATGTGGCCCAATTATACAATACATTATTCATCGCATTTCGGCCACGCCATACATTCCATATTTGAATAAAAAATAGATGATGCAGTTAATTAATGATATATAGTATACGTACACAAAAGAATTAGAAAAATTCATAAGAGTAAAGTTACTAACTACAAACTGAATCTAAGATTATGTCCAAAATGGTTAATGGGTAGAGTAATGAATAAAATCGAGAAAGATTCAAAAATAAAAACATTAAAAGTCAAAAATCAAAAATCATACAATTCAGAACTTTAATTAAATAAGCATTGAAAAATAGATGATGAAGTTTATCAAAAAGATTAGCTTATATCTGTGAAGCAAGGATGTTAGAGACGTACACAAGAGTAAAGCTATTAACTAAACTTAGCTACGACTATGTACAAAATGGTTAATTATAGAGTTAATCAATGAATAAAAACAACAAGAAAATTAAAACTCAACACTCAAAAGTCAAAAATCAAGCAATTCAGAACTTAATTAAATAAAGTGGGTAATAGGGAGGTGGTTCAGGGTTTGCAAGAGTTATACCATGGATACAAATCTAGTATATAAACCATGGTATTGAAATCATAGTGTTGAAATTAGCTGCATAATGGATACACTGCACGTATGGTATGATTTGACAGTATCTGGTTTAAGAAAACAAAGGCATTTAGTTGCGATACTCGTCGCAAAATTGGGGAATGGCACAACTAGCAGTAAAATGCATAGTATACTAGGTAAAATTATCGAATTCTGTTTACCATGAAGCAGGTCCAATACTAGATATGTATCAGTTCGTTTATCTCGTATATGGTTAGTATTGGGTGATACACTGCTGGCATAGATGATATTATGATATCAATACCAGCAGTGTATTATTGGTATAAGGCTGTGTCAGAGGTGGATGAAATGGTTCTATGGGGGGGACTGCGTTTTGGAAGAAGCAAGGGGTTTTGCTGAAGTAGACCAGGAGGTGCTCCATGGTAAGCTGCATCTGGCATAAATTGGCGGATCATTTTATTTTCATATATCGGATGAATAGAAGTAACAATTGTACGACACTTTAGAGGAAATTATGAACTCCGATTTATATTGTAGTTGACGATAAAGTTGGGTTCCGCATACCAACATGTACTGCATCTCGGCATTAAATGTGTTCCAGACTTCCACCCAAAAAACAATATTTTTTTTAAAATAAATATAAAAATAGGGTTTCGACGAATCCATTAATGGACCTCGATATAGCCAGTCAAGAACCCTGTTAAAACTAGCTAGGCTCAGGCATTGTATATCCTACAATGAGTCTACCAACGTGATTTAAGATTTTTGTGGAATCTTCCTAATGTATCTCTATTGATCATAATTTTTTCCCAAAAGAGAATCGTGCAAAAATTATATTTTTTGGCTGCATATTTGTTGGACTTGAATAAAAGTGAATTTTAGAAAATGAGTGCACAAATTTTTAATGTACTTTTGTATGTCATGCCAAATTAACAAGCCCTGAAATTAGTTTTGAAATTAAAAATCCACAACTTAATAAGCTTTATTTAAAAATTTCGAAAAATATGATTACTTTCATGTGTACCTTGAGCTCTAAAGTGCCAAATAAATTCCAGTTTGAAGTGAAAATTGAAGATTAATGAACCTACCTTTTAAATATGCTTCGGGAAGCCCATGTGGCCTTGCCTAAGTAAATGTTCAGATTTATGTTTCCAAACATCTTTAAAAATATGTCTAGCGTTAATGGTTTTTAAAAACAGTTTTTTCCTTTGTTCTTCGCCGTATATTCATCCCATGACCGTTTTTCTTGGGGACAGCTTTCGACTCAACGAGTTAAGATCTAATCTCAATGGCTGTGTTCCAGTCGTTCCTAAAATAAATAATAACTGCATCCAGAATAACCCCAAGATAAAGACATCAGTTTACGAAAGTTTGTAATTCCTTTATTCAATTCATCGGTCACCTTCCCGGTGGTAAAACCGTAAAAATTACTATTAAAAATAATAACTGGTTTTCGGTAAATAACAATATTTAATATTGTAAAACTGATACGCAAATGGTGTCCAGACATAAAAATATATTTAATGTTAAAAAAAAATCAAGTTATTTAATAAATAATAATAATAAAGTGCCAATATATTAACTGAATTAAATTTGTCGAAATTGAAACTCGTCAAATTCACGCCAGCTTTGAAATAAAATACGATCCGCCTTGATCAGTAATCACTTGCAACAAAGTATGTTTGATATGAATTTTACATTCTAATTATCTTGATCACGTTCTGCATAGTTTTTATAGGGCCATAAAATCTTAAGATCGATAAAATACCGAGTTTGAAAATTCCGTCAGCACTTGCATGTAGAGTAGAAATAAGTTCTCCCATATGGCAATAAATTGAATTTGGATTGTAAACACTGCAAAACGATCTAAAGTTGAAAGTCGATCGCATGTTGAAGAGATACTTCTTCCAACTTGGATCATTTGTCTAGATCTTGGAAATTTCGATTGGCGCTTTTCATGAATTACACAATTTTCTAAATAAAGAGGCTATAATATTCGGAGAATGATCAAACGAAAATAAATTTCAATTTAAACGATGGCTACAGAGTTTAGCGTGACCGTACAATGAACGATACCTACGATAAAATTTCAATGGCGCACTGCAAATTAAGTGAAGTGAAATAACAAAGTAAAATTGCTAAAAGATTTTCGATTTCGAGCAGAAAACAATCAAATCTGGATCTGGTCTCTTTCGAAATTTCACTTGAAGAATACAAAGACGATCCGACGGAGATCACGAAACAACATCATCCTACCAGCGCCAACATTGTTGTCTTTACCTGAGCGGAGTTTCCGATCTGTACTCGATTAGGAAATCATCTTGAAGATTGGATAGAGTCACCTGATGCCACATACTCAGGTGTCAGCTGGAAAGCCATTTGTCTTGATCAATATATGGATTACTGACATTGCACGAGTGCATCCTCCAGCTGCAATTTTGTCACATGCGATTCATAAATCGTAGCAGCGGTGAGAGCTTCTTTTGTTAGCATTTGGCTGAAATTAGGTAACTTGGCACGTTTACAACATGGTTCAGTTTGTTGTCTTAAAGTTAATCGTTTTTTTTTTAAATGGTTTAACATTCAGACGCTTCGCAATCACACATTCAAGGCAGTCAATTGGTTCGTCTAAGATTGGTGGTACTTTAGGTAAATCGAAAGGAAAATACATTGCCAGCGATTTTTGATAATGAAACGTTCCCAAAAGTAAATTCTAATTTCTGTTGGCTTTTGCGAAATACACAGATAAATACTCGTACATAGAGGTTTGGGTTAATATCGTTTATCTGACGAAATTTGACAAAAATGTTTCAACATCCAAGGAAGAAGAGAAATACGTTCGAGTTAGGTAAGTTTATAATATATTTTTTAGAATGTTAAGTACAGTATCCAAATTAAAACATTCCGAACTTCCCCAGAAACTTGGTAGGAGGATTTTGTTTGGAAGATTTTTTTACTGCATGTATAATAATGTTTTAGTACTGATTTTTCAGTGCAAAGAAGTAGTAAATTTTGGTCCAATTCTAAAAATAGTGATTATGAATGCTGGAAAACTGAATTCGGACTTTTGCCAAATAATATCAGTTCTAATTACTACTATAGAGAATCATTCCAAGGCTTATTTTCTACACGGAGAGAATTCATAACTAATATACAGTTACATACGCATTATAGGTATCAAACAAATTTTGGATTGTTTTGGCGTGAAACAAATATGTTATTATTATCAACAAACATTTTCTTGATTTTTTACAAATAAAATTTAAATATTGAAGGAATTTAATTTTTTTTTTTCTATGATTAAGGACGATGAGGTAGACAATTACTCTATTATTTCAATAATAAAGTATCTATTGTTATTGTTATTTAAAAAAAAAAAAATTTGCCACCCTGAAATTTTTTTTTATACGTTTTATTTAATTTTTTACCTAATAAACACCAAAAAAGCAAAAAAAAAAAAAATTTCAGTCCATTTGTCCGCCGTCCGCCGTTTGCGGACTTATAGTTTCCAAACTCTATGATCTATTGAACTTAATTTTTTTCTGAATTGACAGGATAGACCCCTTGAAGTGACCTTTTTTTGAGGGGAGATGGTGTGAGGTGAAGGTGGCGGAAGCGAAAAAACTTTAGATTACGATTTCTCACAAACCAATTGCACTAGAAAATAAAGAGTATAAAGATTGATAAGTAAAGACTTGTGAAAGCAAAATCTTTGAAGGGGGCAGGGGAGCATAGAAGAGGAGGGGATAAGCATTTTTCAAATTTATCACGTTTCATATCTCAAGAACAGTGTAAGATAAATTCTTAAGATTTTTACCAAACGTTGGGCTAATAAACCAAATTTTGAGGGTGTTAGTGTAGAGGGTGAGGGTGGGGAAGGGTGAAAAGGAAAAAGTTCCGATATTTATATTTTGAAAACCTATAATGATATAAAGCTTAAACTTGGTATTTAGATAGAGCTATAGTAGTGGCACGGGAATTGGGGGTGTTTTTACTGACTTTAGAATAAATTATCATAGAAAGTTGAAACTCGGTACGTATATGTAAATCAACTAGGAAAGTAATTCTGAAAAAAAAATGGGCTGTCCATTGGCATTGGTTTGGTGTGGGAAAACTTTTTTCAGTGAAAATAGAATGCCTATATTTTCACGATTTTCGTCATATCTACTAAGTCTTTCCAAATATTGAATTAATTTTTATTCTACGATTTCTTTATGAATAACTAGAAAGTGTTTCCAAAATTTTTTGAAATTTGACCCCAAAGGGGGTGTATAGTTGTTGTATATTTTTCCTTGAATTCTGCCATATCTCACAGATCTGATCATATATCGAATATCTTTTCACTTACACGGGCTTGTTTAATAATTACCTATTTCTAAGTTTTTTCCTTTTTCAACCCCTAGACCGCATCCCGGAATATGACCTAATTCTGTAATTCATATGTTTAGAATAACATACGAATTACAGATTCCCGAACCTTTTGTTAGGTTTTCAGTCACATAGTAACCTACAACTCATCTCAGAATTGAACGCGTTTCAAACTTCTGCCGTAAAAATAATAAAGTTTCGCCCAGACTATTGGCAGATTTTCTTATCCACATTTGAGCAGTACTAATAATTTAAAGTTTCACTTCCTACTATAAAACTGTTATTTATGATACTCTTCTTGACAATTTTAATCACTTTTATTGCAAAATAAACTTATTCAGTTTTCGAAGTAGAGAATATCTATAATTTTGAATAATTTTTTATTAGCATATAAGTAGTAGGTACCAATGTTTATAATTTGTCCCTTTATATTTTATATAAGAAGAAAAGGCAATTGAAGTCATTTGGCGGTTTATTAAAAGTCAAAGAATCGAAATATGTTTTTAAACACATTTTAAATTGAATATTTTAAGGTTTTTTAAGAAAATTAAGAAGAAGGTCGTGGTCTTGAATTGTACGTGGTAGGTATTACAGAACGATTTTTTTAGGTAATGGATGAAATTTCTGGCAAAATATTTCAAATTTATTCATTAATTAAAAGTTCTATGTATTTATTATTGAATTGTTTAATGTAAGAAAAACAGCGTTAGAGATCCAAGAATTCCGATGATTTCAAACCAGTTTTTAACGTATGACATCTATCATATAAGTTATAATCTAAACACATTCGTTATACTTTTTAAGCTTATATTGTTATGTCCATGACTGTCATTTGTATGTAGATATGCCTATCTAATAGACTCGATGTGGGTGTATTTCAATTACTCTGGTCATTTCGAATCAAGTTATTCGTGTGCTTCCGAAAGATATAATCATTGCGCTACTACATTAATTCTCAGTGTCACCTCTGTATTCCGTATAATGAATAACGTAACATTACATCAGCGAAAATCTTGTTATAATTCGGTCATAATTTTATCCTCGAGCACAAGTAGGTATCTACCTACAATACGGCATTTATAGGCACTTAAAAACTGCCAAAAGTGTTTATGAAACTTGGTATTATATTCTATATTTGTTTATTTATCTTTTCTAAAAAGAGTGGGTGATTTATTTTGGTTCGATATTAATTTAATGCAAGTACTCGAATTTTTTTTTATATACTGGAATATTACTTATTCATAACAATGCAAATAAATCGATGGCAACTATTTAATATATTAATTTAATCGATATTAGAACTCTTAATGATACTACAGAAAAGAATCTTTCATTTATGTATGTACAAGGTTGAGCGGTTGAGTAGAAGAAGTTACATAAAAGATCAAATCCACTATTCTTGTAGTCAACATCGAAATATTGAAAAAAAAAGTTGGTTTTAATTAGATACAATTTTTAATTTGCGTTGAAGCCCGAGTGCAGATCCAGTAGAGTATTAAATGCATTCCAATCACGCGATACTACCTTAGATATCTATTATTAAGATATTAAAATTCCACTTCCATTTACGTATTATAGAAACCTTTTCCTCAAATGAGTAATGATGCATTCATTAATTATAATACACTTTTGGAAATGACCTTTTGGCGTTATCAAAGCATTACAAAGATAATAATTATTGAAAGATGCAACCAACCTTTTACGTAACATTTAATTAAGATTTTTTTATTCATAAAAATTCGCATACTGTCGATAAATTACAGGCAGACTGAACCAGTCCTAAGGCGAGATTCTTCTACATTACTTTTAATATAAATTGAACCTGATGCTACAGAATTAAATATGCTTGAAAGTACGTTACTAAAAAATAAAGACGAGGAGATTGTATGGAGCTTGTTAATAAGTTTCCCTCGACCTTTAGAGCCGTACAAACCATCTTCGGGTTATAGACTCCAGGGCAATCATAAATTCATCAAAAAGTGTAGCTATCAGGATATTTATGGCATTTAATTTATCATTTGTCGAAAATTCGTGTAATTTATCAATTTTCGTAAGTGTAATCTAAAGCAATTCGTTTGGTAGGTGGATCGAAAGTGCGAGGACGTTCGAAACGATCGCTGTGAAAAGATAAGTATTTTTTGCATAACCACCACCTCTTGAGATGATATTGATAATGAAATTGAGCAATTCTGCATAATAAAGTTTTTATTCGAATCTGTCCGATTGTTTACGGTCCAGGTCCAGGTACGAGTAACTATAGGTACTTGTATCTATACGTATCTTTAATTTCAGCTTTCATCATTCATCAGTGGCTTTTACTTTAGAATTGAATAAAAACCGCGAATATGCGTGGGTCCTTCAGAGAATCACAAGAGCTATACAACACCGACGATCTCAATATGACAGAAAAGAAAGTCCTAATCAGTCCCGGCTTCGGAACTCCGGTCCATAGTAAAGAAATCGTAATAAAATTATGCAGATCAAGTAGAGTACACTTGAACCATATTTCCATCAATAAACCGAAAACCTTAACCCTTTCGCGTTATAATTACTGAAGCTCAAACGTTTGTTGCATTTTATTTAATGTGACATAACTTACAGCCTGTTTACCTTGATGTCTCATTAACAAAGTCTCTTTGTTTTTATTAGTTTGTACATTGTTTAGTGTAAAATGCGTTCGTTTCGAGTGGCTTATATGTGACATATGACTACTTAAACACTTCATGTGAGTATGCTTCTTAAGAAATGAGAAAATTTTTTAAATTTTGGTGAAAACAAAAGTTTGTTTTGATTATCGGTATGTAGATTTGAGATTTGTTTGCGAAATTAACTGAGTTATTTGAACGAGTTGTTTGTTTGGGTTCGACAAATAATATGAGTATTAGGATAATTAACGTTACCGGCTCATAAGATCTTCCGTACTTATACTGCTTATTCAAAAACGATGTTACACCTTTGAGGAAATGCTTGGTAAACAAAGTTTTTGTTATTAAACGGAAATAAATTAGAAATGTTGAAAATTTTATTTTTATTTTATTTTATGACTTTTTTAAAATAATAAGAAGTATTGACCACATTTTTTGTTTGTTTTATCTCGAATGAAAAAGGTTCATTATATAGTTGCAGTACCATCTTCAATTTGACTGGAAATTTGAAAAATATGTTCAATGATTTTGTGATCACAATTCACACAATTTCGATACGATTATTCGATTCTTTCGTTTTTTTGGGCCTTGGATCACCATTCAGAAAATTTTGAAAGGATTTTTTATTTTTTGATTTTAACTGTTGTAGTTTGGAAATCAATCCAATATATTTCTGCAATAAAATGAAAAAATGTATATCAAAAAAATATGTCAATTGTATAACAAGCAACTGACATAGGTATTTGGCGATTTATTTGATATATTTTTATATAAGTATGTACCTATTATATTTATTTTTGTGATTTATTTAACTGATTTTTAGAAAATGAAGGCTTAATTAAAGTTGTCTGAGCCCAAATTCATACTATACTCATACAATAAAACAACTTGTCCAGTAACCTTTATAGTGTTTTCAGTTTGACCAAAATTTACCTCAATTTGTATATCAACTTTTTGGGTTTTCATTGAAACTGTTGCGCTATTTTCACTTTGAAGTAGTCAGTACTAATGAGATATTTTGGATTTCATAACAAATGCATACTCCTATCGGAATATTCTTGTAATTTGGTAAAATAGCAATTTTTCCATAGCTCCGGTAATCATCCTATTCTAGATTTCAGTTTCAGTACATTACTGGTTTTCGTTGCAAGTGTATACATTAGAATGCCGATTATCGGTACTTAAACAGTATCAAAACGAAAAACTGAAATTCAAATAAATTGTTTAGTGCGTATCGACTTATTTCTATATGCATAGTACTCTTTGCGGATATGGATATTTATTCGTATTTCCGTTGTCTTTATCTAAATGTTTATTCACCATTATTTAGATTCAAATAGCCTTCAAAACTCAATTTGAACTTTGAGCTCCTCGGCTGTGGGAGTGGTTTATCTATTTACTACAGCATATGGATGGAAATAAAATCTCCTCGTTACAGTTCTGATACAGTACTGGTACATAGTACTTGAAGTATTGATAAATTTACAAACTAATGTCGTTTGCCTCAATATAAATGATCGAATTTGAAATAAATAAATTTTAACAATATGTGGTGTTGTTGGGAGAACTTTATGGCATCATTAATACGCTCATCAATAACAAATCGGTTTTGTGAGTTAGAAAAGTTTTTGATTATTACATGTAAGATTAAGACAATTTTGAATTATTGGTCCAAACGCGTTTGGACATCGAATTCTGAAACAGTTAAGAAAACCTGAACTCATTTACTGAGAATGAAAGAAAAAAATTAAATGGTTCCTAAAGTTCGCCATTGGAAACAAGGTTATGCCGTCTTTTAAGAAATTGTTTAGGCTATAAGCCGAAGAATCCCAGGACTGGCTGCTGAGATCAGTATAAAATTCCTGAAATTAATTCCCTAATGATAGACCTTAAAATGTAGAATTTCGCTTGCAGTCCGATCAAACATCTCGGTAGTAGCATGATGTACCGTCTATTGAGTGAGAGGTTCCACCACTGACTAACTATTTGAATTGGTTATCGACTAAACTTTATCACTGATAATTTTAGCCAGGCAGTATATTATTCAGCTTTCGATCTAGTGATAACTCTGATTCCGACATAGTAACTTATAACTAAGAGAAAAAAATAGTATTTTGTTTTGAGCGAACCCTTTTCAACTCTTACGAGAAAGGACATCATATTACCCCATAGTATTGTTACTATTATCTATGAAAATCAATTCGGCATTGGATTTGAGGTGACTGACACGAAACACGTTTTTTTACGACGGGCAGACGATTCCGGAATATCGCTGCTATTCGCCATAAATAGGTAAGTAACAATGAAATTGATTTATTATAACCTCTTCTTAATGGTTAGTTAAATTAAAATAAATTATTTGATTAAGTTCAAGATTATTTAACTATCACCCCACGTTGTTGAGATAAAAAATCTGCCAACAATCTGGGCGTAACTTTATTATTTTTCCGGCAGAAGTTAGGAACGCGTTCAATTCTGAAATGCGGTGTAGGCTACTATGTGACTGAAAACCTATCAAAAAGAACAAGATCATGGAAGTTAAAATCTGATTGGATCTGAGAGATATGGAATAGTTTATGAAAAAGTACACAATCACTTTACACCCCCTTAGGGGTCGATTTTCAGAAAATCTTGAAAACACTTTCTTGGTATTCATATGGAGAATACATAGAATAAAATTAAATTCATTATTTGGGACGAGGTAGTAGATATGTCGAAAATCGTGGTAAAATATGCATTCTATTTTCACAGAAAATTTTTTTTGCCCCCTTTCTGAACGCCAATAGATATATATAGGAAAAACACCTCCCACTTGTACCACACTACCCTTAAGGGTCGAATTTCAAAAAACCTTGAAAACTTTTTCTAGGTATTCATACGAAGAATCCGTAGAATAAAAATGAATTCAATATTTGGAAAGACCTAGTAGATATGACGAAAATCGTGAAAATATATGCATTTTATATTTATTATATTTACAAATAATTTTTTTTGCCCCCCTTTCTGAACGCCAATGAATATTCAATTTTTTTTTATCACAATTACTTTTCTAGTTGATTTACATATACACACCGAGTTTCAACTTTCTAGCATAAACCGTTTAATAGTTAGGAAAAACACCCCCTATCCCCGTAGCATACTACCCCTAAAAAATTTTTTATTTTTCCAACATTCCGCTAATATAGCTCTATCTAAATACCAAGTTTAAGGCTTATATCATTACAGATTCTCAAGATATAAGCATCGGAACTTTTTCCTTTTCACCCTCCCCCACCCTCCCCCTCTACACCCTCAACCCCAAAACTTTTTTCCCTACTAGGGTTTAATTAGCGCTACTTCTGGTAAAAATTCTAAGCATATATCTTAAACTGTTCTTGAGATATGAAATGTGTTTGATTTGAAAAATTCTCATCCCCTCCACTTCTATGCTCCACCTCCCACTTAAAAAATTTTACTTTGATCAATCTTTATTTGTCAACCTTTATACCCAAACCAAATTTTATTTTTCTAGAGCAATTTGTTCATGAGATATCGTAATCTTAAGTTTTTCACCCCCCACCCCCATACAGAACTTCCCCCACCCAAAATTTTTCTTCATTTTGTTCTCCTAGTATAACTACAAATATTTTTCAAGTTTAAATAGTGTGCCATTAACGGTTTAGGAGATATGGATTTTAGAATGTGTCTATCTCGCCTTTTTTGGGTTTCGGACGCATTACATTTCCCCCCACTCCCACATCCCTTGATCAATATTGACAATTTTTCTGCAAATGGGTCTACTATCAGAGCTCTATAGAAATTTCAAGTTTCAGCTTCCTAACATTAGGGGTTACTGAGATCTGGAAACCAAAATTTTCGGTCTAAAACACTTCCCCCTCCTTCCCCCTCACACCCCCACCCCTAAAAATTTGGTCACTTCAAGGCGCCTACTCCGTCTATTCGTTAAAAAAATTTCAATCTAATATCTCAAAGCGTTTGGCAGCTACGAGCCTCCAAACGATCTTGCGTACGGCGTACGGCGTACGGCGGACAGACGGACTGAAAATTTTTATTGCTTTTTTCGCGTCTACTAGTTATGAAACGTGAAAATAAAAATTTTGAGGGTAGCAAATTTTTTTTTTGAAAAAATCAATCACAATACTTAATTATTAAAATAATAAAGTAAAACTGGTTTTAAGCTATGAATATGCGATATCTATTTATTCTAAATTAATACTAACATTGTGTAGCTGGATTTTATTAAGGAAACTACTTCTGAAATATGAATAATAATTGTGACAATTTAAATTATTAATACGGTGGCTGGGTGTGAAATCGAACACAGTTATTTGCTTTAAGTTGGTGTTTGATTTAAATAAAATAATAAATTTTATTTTGTCACGGTTACAGGATAAAATTGAGTCTTCATATGCGGGTATATCACATGATCAGATGTATCTGAAATAAATATAAAAGTTCTGAATTATTGGGGTGTCTTAACCAAAAATGTTCGATGCTTTTGTATTTTGCTCAACTTTAAGATTAATCAAACTAGTTTAGAAATACACAATACACCCCCATTTCTCAGTCCCAATAGCTCAGGTCAATTTCCAAACCATTATTACTCGAATCGACGTCAGCATAACGTTACAAAGCATAACTTTTTTTTTCGATTAAAAATTATTAATAAAAAGTTTTAAATAAATCGAATATAAAATTCTCAGTTAATAACAAAATATAACAGAGCAACATTTTCGAAAGATGTATATATTGTTTAACTCTGCGTATAATGTAGGTACAATCAAAGTTAAATTAAAACTAATTAAAACTAATTGGTTTAAAAAGTAAACAAACGACTTTTTGATTAAGTAGTTGCTATAGAGTTGGATAGTGGTCGGTACAGAATCGGTGAAGAATTATGTTGAGATGGCCATATAGTTATAACTCATATTGGTCGCTACGACGTTGGTGCGACGTGGACGTGACAGTGCGAAATCCGACTAAAGGTTATTATCACCGGAAAGACATTGGGGCGACGAATCTTATGGTTTCATTACACTGAAATCGACATAAACAAAAAGATGCAACGATGTTCTAAAAAATTGAATGGTTGAATTACGAACCAATAATACGAAGGAATGTAATTTAGTTAGAGATTAAAGCGACTGGATATAACCATGTATTTCTTAAAAGCAAACTAAGAAATATTTACATTGAATTTTGATATTTCAATTGTTAATAATATTTTTATAAGAGGTTTGTTTTGAATATACTTAATTTGTAAAGTTTTTTTTTATCATAACCTTTATCTTTGCACCATTGTGTACTCTTAGTTGTAAACGATAGCAGAAAGATAGTGTTATCAGTAGATACTTAAGCCAATGCAATTCGAATCAATCAATTTTGTTTTTCAATTGCATCAATAAATATTTATGATATCTATAATCTGATTGGAATTACTTTCATACGGCTACTTTTTACATAGTGGCCTTAATACCGAATACAAATTCAATTTATCATACTTTGTATCACATTGATATCGTAACGTAGCCACTTGGCATCAAGAGTGTCGCACAGAATTTAAGTGCGTAAGTTCCCTTTCAGTGTTATACTCGTAGAATGTTGATCTTAAAAAGATACTTGCTTGATTGAAGTATGCAGATCCAAAAAATAGAAAACCTCATTCAACGAGAAGAAACTGATTTGAAATGGTGAGAATCTAATGAATTTGGATGTGCAAGTGTTATTTTATGGTGGACTTCTTACAGAAGAACCCAATTTCAGGTTTCTGTATTTTGGTATTATATGGTATACTATAAATATTAGACTATAAATAAGTCTCCTTTTGGTCATCTCTTTACATAGACCCTAAAGTTATTGATTATTCGTCAATAACTTCTACATCATTAATCTGATAATGACTTCCAGTGTAATGACGATTCGATCATCAGTAATGACACTGAGATTCGTCTAAATTCAAGATTTTTCTCCTTAATTATGCCAATATTTATTTATGGTATCTACTGGACTTGAAATTACTTTCATAAAGCTGCCTTTCTTACTTATTGGCCTTAATGTGGAATTCGATTTATCATACTTTGTATTAATTTTCTATCGGAATCATTCGACATCGATCATCTTGAGTAAGCTTTTCGAACTTGTGCTGCATTTTAGCTCTTAAAGATAGTTGTTGTTCGAAAGATCCATACACACTACGTACACTTGGTATACGTACATCACATTCGATGACTTAGCATCGATCGTTGTATCTAATTTAATAACATTCGATATCCAGTTGTTTGTAAACAATAAAATATGAAACAGGCAAAATAGTGAACGCTCGATCCAATGAAGGCCTTGAGCCAGCGCTCCTGACTGCCGACGATCGTCTTTACTCGGTAAGATCGTACCTCGATATTTCATTATATCACCACTGTAAGCAACTAATTGCGCTGATGACACTTATCACCTGTAAGGTACCGATCATCGGAATGAAAGGCATTGGATTTATTCGGATCGTTTTGCAGAAATGGTTCGTTACTCAATACATCGAACATTGAACGCAGCGCTATGTTGCACTGCACCTTCGATCTAAAGTTCGAAACGATTTTGGTATGTGGCTTAATTAAAATGTTCGAAAAGCTATCGATCAGCTTCTACAGGTGATTTATGGCCCGACGAATCGAACATTATTAATTTCGACGAAAACATCATCATGGTGACTGTCATGGTATTTTGTGTATAAATTAGAAGATCACACACTGCGATCATAATAAAAGTGCGACATTGGATTTTATTGAATGAATATAAGATCGTTACTGTTGTGTGTAGTGGTTTTGTAAACTTGATTGATTTGCTACCAATCGAGCTATGAATATTGCGGACGGAATACGACTTGACCTTAGTCCAAGCATCCAGTTACGTTGCAATTGAATTGATGGTATTGTTGGTTTTTAATAAAAGGGATATTGATAATTATAGCTGATGATTTGGATAAAATTAGTGCCAATTTTGTATTCCTCCTTGTACTCTTGTAAGTATAAATTACCGTGATATAACACACGGTGTAGGTACGTAACGTTAATGAAGATGTTGACCTTACAAGTTGATGTTAACTTCATAACTGGGAAAACAAATTAATATCCGTAATTTAAATTTAATTCAATGCACGGAATATTTTTTGTATTTACTTGGCCAACCTTTACTACTCTGAAATTATTAAAATACGATGCAGAAAACTTCTCTGTAACGAAGGAAAATTTAAAAAAAAGAGTTTTATGCAATCTCAGTTCTAAAGACGACAGTCCTGAAATTAATTGCCTGTAGTTAAAAACCTTTATTCGCACAACAACACTATATTAATAACATCTACAGTCAATCGATATCTCAAATCCCCATTTTCAATGAAAAGAGTTGACGCCATTGACATTTTTAATCTAAAGAGTTTGGTTATTTTAGGTTTCATAATATCTTTAGATTTGGAGATTATTTATATGTGGAGAATTAAATTAAAATAAAAGAAAAATTATATGCGAAAACGGATTATCAACATTACCTAGATGAAGATTCAAATTACATATTTTAAAAGGCTAAAATATTTAATTTGTATTTTAATCTAGTAATGGAATTGCTGTCAAATGTACAGCTTAGTTAGTCAATAATTTATAAATATATAGGTACATAAATTTTATATCTTAATATGGAAAATTTTCTAATATTGAAATTTGGAGCTTAAAACTGCTTAAAACTCATTTTTAAGACAATTTGGAATAAAATTCAATATTTGGAAAATTGTTAATAGTACTATCAATTTTGTTAAATTTAATAATAATGTATTTTAGATTTCTTGTTGGGGTTTCTTTCCACTCACGCCGGAAAACAACAAAAATTTAATCAAATTTCCTTCTATGGCAGCTTACAATGAAAAAATTCCATTAATAACAAAATTTGGGGGAAAAAAATGAAATTTCTGTTCATATATCCATCCTAGCGAACAACCAAAGTTCCACCTAAATGGTATAAATATTGGGTGATTTTCAGTGCCACCTACATACCTTTAGTATAAGGATGCGATGGCAAGAATTTTCGCTTAAATATTCTTTGCGATTATGAAATTTGTTTCAACCTCGACTATAAGAATATTCTTAAGCAATACTACCAGATTTAAGGGTGTTTCCCGTCTGAAGGGTCTGTACCATCCGATGACGAAATAGCTCCTTCGGACCTAGTTCAACACAGTCTTATAAACTGGCCCATCCAGAGAAGGTTTTCCAATTGTCATGCCCTCAAGGACAGCGATTAATCAACACTCTGGGATTTCGTCTAAGGGTACCACACCACTGACGCCGGAAAACAATAAACAATTAATCAAATTACTTCTATTGTAGCTTAGCATGAAAAAATTCTATTAATAATAATGTATTTGTATTTATGTCGTGTTATGATGTCGGAAGGAAGGAGGGATTACAAATGCCTTCAAAAGCGGTTTTCGAAAATGAGAAGAAAACACTATCACAACAGACTATGGCTTACCTTTATTCGTGAGTGGTTTCAAAAATATGTTGAAGGTACTCGTGTTAACCAAAAAAAATAATTCTGTATGATAGAGCTTCCTTAGAAACTTGGCCGGTTTGCAGCTTAGAGTATCGATATGTAACTCGAGTTTCATGCTAGGATTTTTTTGTAGCGAGGTTTGTTCTGAATCTCCTAATATAAAATTTTGAACTTTTTAAATTATATTAATGTCAGGTCTAGGCTTTTATGTTTACAGTTTAGTCGGCAACAGTATTTAAAATAATATTCAGAACGAATAAATACCAACAGTTTCCTTTTTAGTTTATGACATCAAGAATAAGAGATTCCTGTCCCAATTCAATTTTGGTTGGTGTCTTGAATAAGCTTGGTTTGTTTTAAAACCGCGAACAAAGTGAAAGAGCGAATAGACATAATATTTTTTATACAATTAAAAATGTCACAAACTTAATTTCTTTATTTATTATAAGTATGACGAAATTTCTTTTTTTATGCATCTACTTTTTTATAAATTTTCTAAAACTTACCAAAGATTGATGTTTTTATGTTGACTTTCATGTAGGAATTAAGAAGAACGAGTAAGAGGCTAATTCATTGGACGGGTTTGTTTAGCAGTTTTAATTAATATAATATTAATATACCTACGTAAAGAAACAGTACCAATAGCTGTCCTAAATATGGTTAATCTGAATCCGTTTAAAATTATCTATTTCAAACTTTTAAATTAAATTTTAGTTCTTAAGTAATCGATACTTTTTGCTTAGTACTCACTTTTAAAGAAATGAAAAAATAAAATTATTTTCGAATTTTTAATTATTTTTTTTTATTTTTAATTTATTTTTATATATACATTATACATATTTACAATAAATTTTGTTTACACAATATATTATTATATAAAATAAAATTTCCTTAAATAAGAGGAAACAAATAGTTTTGAAGAGTAATTTTAAATGTTTACTTATGTTCTCTTTAATTGTCCAATCATTTTAACGATGTTCAAGTCAGTGGCGAGCGAAGAATATGATTAGCGCACTTTTACATCAATCATTGTGTATTTTGTGTACGTATTTTGCTTTAGGTTTCTCTGTCTATTTTGTTTTAGGTTTAGGCAAGGAGTTTTATGGGTTTATCTTCGGGGATTCACGTAACTTCCCCAGACATTTTGTGGCCTAAAGTAGGTTTGTTGGTTCGTAACTTGCGAGCTGGGACTGACTTGGGCGTTTCGTGGTGTCCGGTAATTGTTTTGTTGTTGAGGAACATACTAAAATTATAAGAAAGAGATATAGAAAAATTCATTAATATTTTTACCAATTTTTGGAATTTAGAAATAAATAAATCTAGAAAAAAGAAAGAAACCAACATGGAAAAAATTTAATATTTTTGAAAATGAATTTGGGCAATACTTCTGCAAGTCAGAAGAAATCATTAATTTCCGAAATAACTTAGACTCAATAATATTTATTTCGGTAGTTTTAATGTTCTGCTCAAAGTGGTTTATTTGTCTTAATGTTTTCCCAACTAATCCAGAATCAATTGCTAAGTTAGAGTCTTTTCTGCACTAATATTTTATGTATTCGTAAATAAATTTAAAACTTTTTTAAAAACGTATTTATTCAAAAAAAAATTACTTTTCTTTGAACAGAGAAAATGTACTTTAGGGCTAAGAATTAAATTATAGTTTATAACGTTTTTAATTCCATTTTCCTTACATTATAAAATAAGAGTAAGCCTGAAAATTAATATTAAAGATGAAGTGATATTAGTTCAGTCGAATTCATAACAATTTAAAAAATATTATAAGCTAAAAAATCTTGAATCAATTATTTTAATTGAATTTGTGTTATATAAGAATTCACAAGAAAAATTTTAATTAACAATTAAAATGTTTTCCTGGTATCTGTAAACAATGCACACCGTCTGCACTAGTTAAGCATGAAAAAGGAAAATAATTAAGTGGAAGAAATATGTCGATATGCCGGTATTCTCTCGACACTTTTGTTAACTTTGTGGTGCTATTTAGCACATACTTAAAAGCAATTACAAGTACTTAATTACTGGATAAAAAAAACCTAATTATTTATGGACAGTTTTCAAACAATAAAATACCAAACATCCAAAGAAGACAGTTGTTACTATTGCGTTCTAGACAAATTCGAGAATATATTAATTGTTCGATATGAATTTTAGTAATTATACTTCGGTTTTGTTAAAATGGAACATTTGCAGAAAAAAAACCAAAGTAGAAAATAACCCAATTGAGACTAGATTTACCACAAATAATTACTGTATGAATTACGTAGCAATTTCTAAGTAACAAAAACTGATGCTGGAAGTAATACGTAATATTCGGAGACGTTACAATTAATGCAATAAGTTGTAAAAGTTCAAAGCATCTGCCTACCGAAAAGACAATCTCAATTTAAAATCTTTCCGGGCGCACTTGTTTCAAAAGTGTATTATGGAAACTCTAAAAATTCGAAATTAATTGCAGTGACAATTATAGTAGTTTTAAGTTGTTGGTGCAAGTAATTGCGGTCAATTAAAATGTCATATGTATATAGTATGGTGCGGACAGATAAGTTATAGATATCCGCACCTGTATGAGATTATTATACTACTATTAGGTATGTACTTTCGCTTTTTGAAGTAAGTTGAGTAGCTGAACTTAATGTCAATCTGAGCATTGTACATACAATGTTTGTAAGAAATGCGGAAAAAGTTTGGCAAAAGTAATTAAATGTGACTTTTTACTTCTATTTTGATTGGAATATTAAATGGAGTAAATTTTTTTCTTTTTGGAAGATAAGTTATGTAAGTGTTTTAATTATAAGTTTATTGCAATGCATCGTTTATAGTTTACTTCGTGACCGATTAAAATAAATTTTTTTGGATTCAAAAGAAATAAAGTAAAATTTTCTTTTCGGTGGTATGTCCAATGCAGGAATCTAAAATTGGATAAGCTTTGGCACAGGTTAAAAAAACCTTAAAGGTGCTCGTACACGGGCAATTTTTCAAGCAGTGAACCGATAAATGAAACAGTAAAAGGTAATATCATGCTAATAATCAATAATCAATGGCGCAACAGCACAAATTGGGAGCGATTCTCAACCTGTTGTTGATAACGGATTAAATCGAAACACATTAAAACCAATGATGCTCTATGAAAATAAAAATTACCTTTTTTATTTGATAAAGCTATTGGCACCTTAAAACCGACCAGTCATTTTTCTAACAAATTTGTTTCGCAAATAGAACAATAAAAAACTATAAACAATAAATCTTACATAAATTTCTTATTAAAACACTACAGACTAATAGAATGCAGCTTTAGTACGAAAACCCAAAAAAATATTTCTTATCGCCAAAAAATTGCTTCAATCTGGAAAAGATTACAAAACTCTCTGAAACAGTGCCAGCTATTTAAAAATGTTAAAAACGAACGCTTCAAAGCAATAAAACGGTCATCTTCCAGCTTAGGTTTTATGAACAAAAAAATGGAGCTCAATTAGAAAGACGCGCAGCGCATAAAAACGTCGAAAAATCATTCCAAAATTAAAACAGAAATTGAAAAGTTGAAGTATTATCGAATTGCAATAATCACGTAATTAATTAATTAATTGCGGTGGTTATAAAATTAATGGAAATATTTCAAGCATGACCAATGCAACAAGTTTGAACGAATTGAATAGGTTTTAAGTATTTCGAACCTTTGGAAAGGTGGTTGGCACGGTTTTTGGTGTTCAACCAATTTTTTTGTTGTTTTTAAATTAGATCCAACTATTACTTGATCTAGAGTAACTGACTTTCAGATACCATCCACTGTTTAAGATGTCTTTCCCTTTTTATTAAGGGGATTGGACCTTACGTTCTTACCGCCATCAACAAGTATCTCTTCCAAGAGTTCAACCATTGGATATGAGGAATAAGTTCGGAAATCCCTGGAGACATTTGAGTCCAGTTTTTTTTAGAATATACAAGGTGAGTTATGTAGTGTTTAAGTCACGTCACTAATCTGTGCCGATGATATCAAAACTTCTGGCCAATTATTGAGTAATTACTCCGGATCACAATATGCCTTGCACCAGAGTCCTCTTACTCTTTAAATTAGTTACGGCTTAATGCCAGCAAATGCTTCCGTATATCTTTCTCTAGGAAAACGTATATCTATGTATTAAATTGTGGTTCGGTGGTTCGTTTTTCATTTAATAGACAGTGGTGTGGCAGAAAGTAAGTTTTTACTGAGATCTAAAAACCAAATTGAATATAATCATCTTTTTAACACACATACCCATAACAAATCAATTCAATTCTAAACGTTGTTCAGAATTCAAGTCTTATATTACTCTGGTAATTCTTACTGAAAAGTTTTCTGCAAATTCTTCATTGCTTCCAAACTTAATTGTTCCAAAATTTGTTTTCATGATGCCAACCACAGTGTGCTACTACGGAATGATATGAGCAATCATAGACGCAACTTACAAATTGCTTCCATGTGTCTTCTTCTTTAGTTATTTAGAGAAAACACATTTTAGATATTTTTCATCAAAATGTAAGGGAAGCAATGTTTCCCTTGCTTCCATGGACGCCAAGCCACTACATTTGGGTTATTTTCTATAAACGTTCTTCTTTTAAAAGTTTATTTATTAATTGAATGTTCTTTATATAGTCAATAAATCTAAAATTTCCTTTAACCTGGCTAAGAGATTCTCTAAGGAATTCAACTATGAAAAACAGCTTGTGCTCGTAGTTATGTCCGATTCTTAAGCCGTTTCGCTCTACTTGTTCTTCCATGATACGCAATGATTTGTAAGCTTTTCTTTTAGAGGTCATGCCTGTATTAATAATTTTAATAAAAAAAATTAAAGCCCCATGCAGAACGACTAACACTAATAGAGCTTCAATTTCTTGGAAAATTAACTCCGTACAAGAAATCGAAATTCAAATCGACTCCAATAAAAATCAGTTCGATTTATTCTTTTGTTTAAATCCAGTAAATAAATAAACATACCCTCCCTTAAATTGTTCTTTTAAGTGGTCATTTCTCATCGACTCTTGACAAGGCTGCCAGAGCTATTGTATCTTAGACTAGAGTAATTATTGTTTTTAAGCAATAGTTTCGAGATTCAAACCTTTGCAGGGCTTGATACTACTGGGCCTACCACTAGACTACCAATTAAAGGTTCGGTCGAACCATGTGCTACAACTACGGAGGAATACTCGTATTCACTCTATCTACGACACTAAAATTTTACAGTACTTACATGCGCATATTTAACATATTTCGACTTCTCGTATGCCTTGTGCTTTTTCAGCTTTGGATTGTATTTTCCATTTAATTTGTTGTATTTATCGTAAACTCCGGTATCCTTAGAGTAGTAAACTTTGCCCGATGACGGAGCTATGGCGTAGTACTTGAGACCCTTATTCGGGACATACTGGACGGCTAAAGTAGGCACTCCAGTGTAGCCGCCGTTCTGCAAGCTGTTCGGATTACTCGAAAGAAATTGCCCATAGTTGGGCTGTGGCGCTCGAAATCGAAACTGTTGTTGCTCGAAATCGGACGCACGCAAGTAGTTGTCTGTGGCTGGTCTGGGACGAGATGGTGGCGGCAAGACATAGCTAAGAAAAATTACAAGAAATTCAGGGTTAAATCGACGAAATCCCAAGTCAAGTTTCTGGTTTTCTTCAAAAGATACTCACTGGTATGGATGCGGATTTGGAACATCGTTTTGAGTACTTTCCCAAACAGGAGCGGGTGCGCGGTACGGTGGCTGCGGTACTGGTCTTATCACGGGGTCAGCCGGAATAATTGGGCCCGTATTCGTATTCCAATCGACTCGTATCGCACTTGTAAGAGATGCAAGCGATGCTAATGCCAAATAAAGTTGATGTCGTATCTGCAAGTAAGAAAAGTTACTGGCTTAAGTCTTTTGTTTCTGGCTTAAATTGTGCAGGTATTTCGTTTGAAAGTGATATGATGTTGATAAATTACGTTGTGCCTCCGGCATCATTTGAATTATTTAAATCGTTTCTAGTTCTTCTAGTGTATAATTTTCATTGAAATGCATGAATTTCAGTGTTGATTAGCTTAGCATATGATTATTGATAGGTGATTTATTATTGTTATGTTAGGCAACGAGTTTTGATGGAACGCACAATGGTGTCTCTCAAGTGGGATGATTTGTTAATTAAATTATTGGTTTATGTAATTTATGCATGAAAACCGAGTACGTGCTTGCAATGAAACTACAGGAGGACCGAGCCTTAAGTTCACATGTGGCATCAGATGTAAAAATATTCAGCGAAACTCGCTTTAGATTTTTGATGGAATACATTCGTAAAAGGATGATGATGAAATTTAAAGAAAAAAATGGCAAATAAATATCTTATTCATAACAAAATGAAAATATCAATGAAGCATATTTTTATGCTAGTAGCTGTGTTCCCGATGAGGAATCATTACACAAATCGAACTAATTTTGAAAAATTTTCAAGTTCGCGTGACTAGAATTTTTTTTGAAATAATTACGGTTTGCGTTAAATATGGCCATTTATTGTTCTTTTACTACTAAACGAGTAAACGCTATAGCGTTTTCACTACAATAGGTACCGTGCAATACCTGAAATTATACTGAATTGAACCCAGTCTACAATGATCTGCTTTCTTGGTTGTTTTATAATCGTTTTGCAAGGCATGAGCAATTTTCCAGTATTGGAAAAAACCAAGCAAAGATGATTGGGTCTTAGTATTAGGTTTTGTTTTCATTTACATGACTTTCGGTACAAAATCAGAATTTCTACCAGGGAAAAGAGAATGAAGAAATAAATAATCCGGATTTACTCTAGAAAGTAATGCTGCTTTGCTGGCAGAGAGAATGTAGATCTTGTGACTCTTGTATCTTGTTCTATGTTTTCCCTGATGCATAGATCAATTGAATGAATTTCTGCTTGGAAGATCTATTTGACTTGTCGAGGCTGACATATATGTCCAACCTTGGTCTGTGTACATATACATACCTCCGCTCCAACTCTTTCATTTGTCTTGGAGCCATCTGTATACAATATAAGTGTTTCATTTTCAAATTCAGGCATATGTGCTTCCCAGTCATTTCAGGGTGTGAACACAATTTTGAATGAAATTTCAAAGTTATATCTTGATATATTATACGAAATTGGAATGCCGAGAATAGGGTCGCTCTCAAGCTCTCTTGCAAGGTCTGTGAGGCTATTTTCTTTGCTTCTTTAGCCTCAGAAGTTAGAAGTTGGTACATCATGAGCCTGGCTTCTTTTTGTACATACAGGTAAAGGCGAAAGATTTAGAATCACCTCAAATGCTAAGAGCAAGGATCCCACTAAAAAATTTGATCCTTTCAGCGGACAGCATTGGGCATTTGAGTTTGCTCCGATTCTTCGTAAAAGTAACGATAGTCGTCCTTTTGGGGTTGACGCTTAACCCAATTTCTGTGCAGCAGTGTGCTATCAAACTGGAGCAGTTTGATAAAGGACTCAGTCGAGTCCGAACGTCACACAAAATAAATTTAACAGTATTCACCGGAAAACCTTGTATTTTCAATTCGAAATGTACTGTGAAAACATTCATCAAAATTTACTATATTGGTTGCACAGTACTCCCATTCAATTTTAGGTCTTATTATAAATTGGCTAATGATTTCGTGTTAGTCTCACAATTTTGACTACATATAATTTGATTAAAATCTATAATGACTCGCGTTCCTGCACAGTTGAATAAATCAAAGTTCTTTTTATTTTCCTCGAAACTACCAAACTTACTAATTTTAATTCCATTGTTTTAATACAAAGCTTCACTTATAATAACAATAATTTTTCATTACCTTTTCAATTATGCGGCGGAATAATGAATGAATCGAAATAATTAGAATAACTAAGTATTCGTAAAATCTGAAGTCTGATACGAATTTTTGCAATTATTTAATTACTGGCTTCGTTGGAAGCATTTAATGTTGATGAGCAAGCATGAGGAATGTTTTTAATCGAATTTATTATGCACCATTTAGTATGAGCTTGTTTTGCTTTTAAATATGAATTATACATTTAATTTTAAATGGACGCGTGTCATTATAAACTAGTATACCTGAAACAAATTAACCATTCACACATTCAATTAAAACTCGCATAGTGTCAACTAAATCTCGTGTGCAGATTGTGATTATTTCTAATCACGACCAAACGATCCTGTTCTAAGTGAAATAACTCAATCAAAACCGATTGCTTTTGAATGTTTATTGTAGTTTTTCGAAACATTTGTTAAATGTTTAAACGATCTCGAAGGCCTTGGAATTTTCGGAATTAAACTAAACTGTAAAGCGTATACCGATAGACTCAATTTATTGTTATCTGAGAAACGATAAAACTTTTTCAGTAGCCTTTTTGGATATCAATCAGTATTAATTCAAAGTAATATAAAGTATAAAGTAAGCTGTATCCTTTGTGGTGAGATATGTTGCCTAGAAGTTTATATTGTCAGTGGATTGCATTGACAAGAATAAATAGCGCGACTCGTAATCCTATTTGTTACACTACAGCTACTTGACTTTATTATGTTCAAATACAATTTAATCGTGGAAACACCGCTAAATATCCGTGACAGAATTTCATACATAAGTTTAAATGGGTCCCTCGTTAATTCTTGATAATGGTCAATTACCGAGACTTTACTTGCGATCATTGCTTGCTCATGAAAGAGAAGGATTATTTGCTTTATTACAGCGAACAACGCTAAATGAAACCGAACGTAAAACATTAATTGAACTTAAGCCGGGGGTTAATTAAACTTGCTATTTTTATTGTGGTTCCGATGTATGTGACGTGTACGATATATTGAATAATATTTCACATTTCGATTTTGTGATTTACGCGAAATATTAATCGTATGTTTGATTTGAAAGCAACGATTTATTTCTTTATGTAAAGAGATTATAAATATTATAGAAAATACATATATGGATTATGTATGATTTTGAGAAGTTGAAAAGTTTTTCTTGATGTGATTACAACACATTGTCTTCCATACAAAATAAGTTGTTATACAGTAATTGTTATTTCTGTTGCAACTGTCTTTAATTTAATTTTTTTTTTTTCGAAAAATTTAGTCTATATTGGAAACTATAAAGACCATTTAGAGTAATGTTCATTGACACCATAAATTCCAAAACAACACGCGCGTCTTTTAATAATGAAGTGAATACAATTTTCTCAGTTCAGTTCTAGCTACTGCCAGCGAATGCAGTTCACATACGGCTGTTTTCTTCGATGTCGTTCTTCCAAAATGTAGGCAAAAAATGCAAGCTATTACGGTCAAATTACTCGTTAATTGTTTTTCACCTTTTACATTTATTGACGTAATTTAATTAATAAACTGCGTTTTACGTCAGGTCATTGATTAACTAGTTTTCTGGCATCACTTAATGAGATATCGAAAGTGAACATCAATGAAATAATTTATTATCAAGGCAAGGAAAAAGTCATTGTAAGATGTATAGCATTGTTGTGAAGTTGGTAGAGCGTTGCATAATATGTTAGAGGGTTAAAACTGAATAAAATACCCACGCAAAAATAAAACCGATTTCATACCGTTTTCGTGATATACCGTTTTATATATTACTTTATTATTTTTTAATAATAAAGTATTTTTTGCTGTTTTTCCTCTTCGTAACAATAACTTCCGAACCGTTGGTAATTTTTAAATATTTTTATAATCGTTGGATGGAGAATACTTGGATCTTTTTATTTCTAGTTACTTTTTGTTTTCTTTTACGAGGTAACTATAAATATTATCATAGATATTTCAATAAAATTCCAGAGAAGAGTATTTTGAAATTTGAATTATAAATGATCTGAACACAAGAACCTCGATGATATAGGTAATATCGACTTGAAACGTGTTATTGATCGCAGTTTTTCCATATTAGTTGCACTTTCTTTAAAAAATATAATTGATCAATTACGAAAATTGTTAAGATGAAATTAGTAAAACTTCAAAAGTTCTTCATCAAGTGCAATATATTTACTCTTGTATGAAAGGTAACAAAATAAGCTTTTATAATATCGTAATCAAATTAGGTAATAGTAGTTCGAGGACAAAAATTCTTTCTTTAGAATTTTATAAAATGGGCTATATATCGACCTTCTCTTCACGTAAGACATTAATCAAAAATATTCTTCAAAATCTCAAGTTCAAAAGAAACAAAAGAAACGGAAATATGTTACATTTCTTGGAAACTGTGCAAAAACGGACGCAAGTTTCATGCAGTGTTTTACATAAATTTTTGGTTTCTAAAAGATATTATTGTTCCCAACTGTATTAAATGTTTTATAGTCTTGTTAAATTTATTGGATACAATTTTTCTTATAGTATACCTTATTCCTTGTCCTTATATTTATATAAACTAAAAATAATGTACCTAAGCACTAAAATGTGACAAATGCAACTATTTAAAACAAATAGATTGAAAAATAGTGTGTCTAAATAATGAATAATACAGTTGAAATAAGAAATACGTAGGAATTTGAGAAAACATATGCAACCACCTAGCACACTCTTTTGGGGTTGAATATCCAAAAATCCTGAAATGATTTTTTAGATATAGTTTATAAAGAAAACCCGAAGAAGTGAAAACCAATCCGATGTCTTATCACTCCTAACAGATATGACGGAATTCGTGAAAATGTGTTCAGCCCGTTTATACCCTCTTAAGGGTTGAAACAGGAAAAAAATTGAAAACGAGTTTTAGGTGATTATTAAGCATGCCCGTGGAAGTAAAAATTTATTCGATATCTAATCAGACCGGAGGGATACGGCTGAATTCTTGAAAATGTATGCAACCCCTTTACACGGGGGATCGAAATCAAAAAAAGTCTGAAAAAACTTTCTAGGCAAAAATCTGTAGAATATGAATGAAGTCAATATTTCCAAAGACCTAATAGATATAACGAAAATCGTGAAAATATATGTAGGTATTCCATTTTCACTGATAATTTATTTTGTCCCCCTTCTGTACGCTAATGGATATTTGATTTTTTTTAGTCTAAATTACTTTTCTAATTGACTTACATAATACATACCGAATTTCAGCTTTCTACAATAAACCGTTCTATAGTTTGGAAAAAAAACCATACTACCTCTACAAAAAATTATATTTTTCGAACATGCTACTAATATGGTTCTATCTAAACACATAGTTTGAGCTTTATATCATTATAGGTTTTTAAGATATAAACATCGGAATTTTTCCTATTAACTCTCCCTCACGATCACCCTCTACACCCATACCCCGAATTTTTTTTTCTAATAGGGTTCTATTGGGTCTAGTTCTGGTAAAAACTCTAAGCATCTACTCGCACATTGTTTTTGAGATATGAAACGCAATTTTTTTGAAAATTTCTTATCCCCTCTACTTATATGCTCCACTGCCCCCTGAAAAAATTTTACCTTATGCAATCTTTATTTGTCAACCTTTATACTAAAACCGAATTTTATTTCTCTAGTGCAATTGGCTTGTGAGATATCGTAATCTAAAGCTTTTCACATCCCCCCCCCCACCCGTACGCCATAGCCAAATCAAAATTTTTTTTTCAATCTATCCTCCTAGTATAACTACAGATATTTGTTAAGTTTTAATTTTATGCCATTAACGGTTTAGAATTTTAGCTTTTAGCATTCTTGCGTTTCAGACGCATTATTTCTAGATACTATGGAGTTTCATGGTAATGTACAAAAAAATTTGTTACTAAATTAAGTATTTTAAAAATATATGTTTTTGTCTAATAAAAATCGAATTTATTGAAAAGATTCAGAGAACTACTTCTTATCACGTATGCAGCTAGCGACGTTTAGCTCGTTGAAGATGTTACCTCATATTGCAATGGAACGATATTATAATGTTGTAATAGCTGATTGGCACTTTAGCGAGGGGCATATGTTTAATGGTCGTGTCATGAACATCATGCTTCTTCTCAAGACCAACAATAAGCCACCGATTGCGGATAGTTTAAGTTTGTCGTAAGTCAAGTCACATACAGTCAGTCTACTTGCTGGGTACTAGCAGTACGTAAAAGTTGGTTTTGGCGATCAAATTACAAAATCGATCGTGCCCACAACGACAGCTCTTACTCTTGAATGACGGGTACATCTCTGATATCAGAAGTTGTTTGCAGTACCTACTGACGATTTTGTAACAGTTTTACATTTATGGAAAGATGGAAGAAATAATAAAAAATAGTGGTTCTAAACGAATACTCCAGTAGTGATTTATGCGATATTAAGACGAGGATATTGCGTATTGGAGTAGTGTTTTTTTTATGGCCAAAACTTCGTAACATCTTTCCCGATCGTAAATCACAAAGAAAAACACTTGGGCTAATTTACCACGGTTAGGAAATATTTTATGTTAATTGTAATGTTTAGTATGATGCGAATGGATAAATTATTGTATTCTGTGCTAAATGTGCTGTGAAGAACTATGTATCCACCTAATGAAATTAATTTAAGGCCTGTCTAGCTACTACTAATTGTTCTAAAAAAAAACCTTGTCGGTCAATCTTGAGATGAATTCCGCGGCTCTTATGACATCACACGATCGCTATTATAATGCAATTAAGACAAACTTTATGGAATACTTTGTACTCTTGCCCCATTCGACGATCGTTATAGACAGCTCGGTAATAACTTACCTAAATTAATTATTTACACTTGCTTGCGTCCATAAGTGATTGCAGCACTAACGCGCGAATAGGCAGGTATTTAGCAGAATGGGCTTTGTGAGTACCTATACGTATTTTCTTTGGAGGTCAAGCACATCACTGTTTTACAATTATGTAAAAATGTATAAGGAATGCCGGATTTTTTCGCCGAATGCGAATAGTTTGAATTTGTACATCCGTTGTACAAATACTAAATTTTATTGTAAAAGAATTGAATAATTAACATAACTGAATTTAATTTGCAAACTTAAGGATGACGGTTCCAACACTTTGATGAAATCATCCCTACTAACTAATTTGTCCTAGTTTGATAAACACCCTCACTCAGAACTGAAGCATTCCAAACTACTTAAGGGGGTTAGTGACTTAGATACGAAAAAAATACCATTTTTTTTATATTTTATTATTTTTCTGCATTCTTTTCTACACAAAATAAAACAAACTGCAGATTTTTCCGATCGGTTAAAGTTCTCAAAAAGTTAGTTCAAAGTGGGAAAGTTCGGTAATATTTTGGTATTTTGTATACATTTTGATATGTATTTTTTATTATATTTCAAATGAAAAACAAGACATAATTTGATAAAAAACAGAAGAAGGTTTGAAAACAGAACCAATGCCATCTGAGTGATTTATATTAGCAATATAAACAAAAATAAATTTCAATTTAGAGAGAAAACCATTGAAAAAAGATAAAAACTAAACGATTTAGGGTTTTTCGCTCTGCTGAACAATTTTTATCCGCATTTTTTTCACTAATTGTTCCTTTTTCTCGAAACTGATAACTGAAACTGAATCAAGATGATTTTTTTTTGCTTAAAGATAGAAACATGGTATTTATACTGAACGAAGGAATTTTTAAAAGGTTGATCTAAATATTTGTTTTTTAAAGTTTAAAAAATATGAAAAAGTTTTAAACTTTCAAAGCTTATAAGTCAATTAGTTTTTAATATTTTTAAATTCCTTCGTTTAGTAGCATTAGATTTAATTACTAACATAATAAGCGTAAAAAGTTTCATTAAAATCGGTTGAGCGGTTCTTGAGAAAAAGATTCATGAATTTGTATGGAAACTCGTCAAGTCACTAACCCCCTTAAGGGGAGCAACTATTTTAGCCACCCGAAAATGAGTCATTTTTTATGAATTTTTTTAATGGTGATAAAATAAATATAAAGAAAGTATAAGACAAAAAAGATATAAAGCTTTTCAATCAACTGTTCAATTTTCGATTATTTTTTGACAGTTTTTACATAAAAGAAGTTGTTTATTTATTTATCCTCAATATTTTAGGTTTATCCTGCCGATATTTATATAGACAGAAAGTTTCCGAAAAATCAGCCAAATCGATCCAAACGTTTTGAGCTACAATAAGAGCAGTTTGTAAGTAGACTATTCACACTTCAATATGAATTTATACGAACTCCATGGATGCAAAGGATTTATCCTGATCACCAAATAATCTATAATAAGTGCAACCAAATTGTTATTACTAAGGAATTAAATAAAGAATTTGAATTTGAATAGGAGCAGTTTAAAGTTTCAATACGAGAAAACTATTAGTTTTAGTGACTTATGATTCCAAGTGCGTATAAGAAACCTTAAACTTCTAACTCACTCACACCGTCACTTGTATTCCCCTCGCATATACATATACATATCTGTGAATTCATTCCCTTAATAGTATCCACTTTTAGAACATTTTCGAGCTATATTACCTCGCGTTCATTTAGGATAGTTTGGCATTTTATCATAGTTTCGAAAATTCAACCACACACGACATACTTTTCAGCCAAACTGACTCTATTTCTTGGACAACGACCGTTACGCTTTATTTCTTTGAAATATGTATGTAAAAAAAAATTTATTTTTTTGAAAATTGTAAAGGGTTTGGTCCCCTTAACACGGACAGAATGAAACAAATATTTAAGGGGATAAAAAGTACCTACTAAACTTTGAGCTTCTATTTTAGATTATTTTAAGACACTTCGACTGTCGGTATTCACAAATAAAGTAAGCTAGAGCAATATTTTAAAAATATGCATGTAATGATTCCATGCACAAATATCACAACTAAATCACTAAGGATTCACTTAGGTGAAAAAATCTTAATATTTATTTCATTTATAATTCACAAAGCGTTCTACTTTGTTAATTGTAAGTGAATCACGTCGGTGAATCGTAGCCATTATCATTAATCAAATAATTGATATAGAATCTGAGCCATTATTGTGCAGCTTACATATTCTTCATTGAAAATTCAATTTAAATCCACCTACAATGATGATTAATTATGAATTTTTCAAAATTGCAAGCACGATTTATGATATTTTATTTATAAGAGATTCCTTCGTACAAAATTGACTTAGTCAGCAAACAACTTGGAAAAAACTCTTTAAATCGAAACTATACTTCATACGAGTTGAAGTCTGCAACGTGTTTAATACTGCGATGCGACTCACGATTCGAGAAAAAAAATACATTACAGGCGAAGAAAAATGTAATATCAAATGTAGAATGTACATATAATGCAAGTCCAACTATTTTCGTAACTTACGGGTCTCTCCGATGTCGCATTTACAGTCTCGCTAGGTGACTCTGTGACGAGGAACAACGTCTCACTTATGAATCTCACGTAGATGAATCGTTACCGATTTACTTGTAATGCTATTGGTTTTCTGAATATGTAGTATCAGTTGAGATATCAGAAGAAAATATGCCAACAAATAAACCATACATTTATTATTTGTTAGTTAAAAATGCAACAAGATTTTTTATGAATATTGTATGCAGTCACGAAAAATCAATCATTGCACCCTTACTTACTGGTCTCTATCAATTTGTATCGCATTCAAGGAGATAAATTAATAAAAGTTTTACCTATAATTAGATATATAATTTATAATTTAATGTATTTACCTACATTAACTCAAGTTTCTACTCTAGGTACCGATTTCCACTCGCTTCAATTCTCCAGCATAAAGCGTTCAACGGCGTCCTTTTGTTTTGTATAACAACGCCCAAATGTTCTATTTGTTTCGAAGTATACCAATAACAATATAATTCTTGTTTTATTTTTAGTATTTATTCTTGTAAAAAAATTCGACGGACAAGCTTAAAGGATTATGCATATTTTTGAAAACAAACACACGAAATGAATTCTTCTAAATACTCATGCTTTATTATTTTGTTAACTTTCATCAAATATTCTAAACACCACGACAAAATTTTATTCTAAAAATACCACAAATGACAAAATGCAATAAATTCATCGACGAAAAAAAGCAACCAAGTTCAAAATACGACCGTGAAATTATCAAATTAAAATCGAAAATAAATGCTAATTAATGGGCAGGGGTTTTTTTTTTTAAACAAATATAGATATATAGATCCATAGCAAATTAAATTTGCATTCGAGGAGTTCAATCTTCTTTTTTTGTTGACAGCAAGTTCTAAGAAAAGCAAAAAATTCTTACGCTCCGTTAGATACTTTTAACATTTAGGAAGAACGTGTCCGCTTTTATTTACATTTTTATGGGTTCATTTGCAGTCTAAAAGTTTTCCTTGAAAAATCAACTAAACTTCTAAAATAATTTTTTTGTGAAACGCATCGACGCATTTTAAAGTTGATTTGATTGGAAATCGGGTTGCAAAATATACGACAAAATAGAAAAATTGTTGCGATATTTGGTTAGGTTTAGGAAGAATTTTGCATCGTAAATAAGATAGTAACAAAAAATTTATTTCATTCTGCAAGGCTGTCTATTATGAGTTGACGGTCAAATAAAAGACAATTTTGCAAAAAATTCAGTACAATTTTGCCAACTTTCCTGGCGACATATCAGCTTTTATGAACACGGCTAAGATGTTAAAATATTTAAAAGAGTTTATAATTTGGTGCTAAACTTTACGTAATTTTTGTAATTTACAGTTGCCCACAATTTTGGCATATCATGTCATTTTATAGTCAAATTAAGTCATAAACAAGCTACTCGTTTCTTTTATCACATTTATAACTTAATTAAACATATTGAATTCAATTCAGACTAATTGCAATTATTTTCTTCCTTCTAGCAAGTTTTTGCAGTTCATTAAAATCTTCATGGAAAAATTTTAATGCACCAGGAAATAAAAAAAAAATTGTAAAAATCTTTTCAATTCCTTCAAGATAATTCACACCTTTTTAGTGTCATTAACTTGTCTGTCGAACTAATAATTATTCGGCTAACAACTTGAGAGCTAACAACGTAATCTTGGCATACGAAAAAAAAAAGATTTTATAATATAGCCAAAGGGTAGATGGACGAAAGCTAAGAGCAATCAAGGTTAGATGTAACAAGGGAAACCGTCTATATCTCAGAGCGACATCATTAATCAAGAGCTAATAAAGTACCATAACCGAAAAATAAAAGCACATCTAATACAACAATATTCTACAAGGTGTGAATCTTGAATTTTTCAAACTTTCTCCTCCAATTTAAACAAAACATCTCCAGTATGAAGGAAATTAAAATTTATTTCAGATATTAATCGCATCGGTCGGCATCGATAATAATTAAAGATGTCGACTTCAAAGTGTCTGGTAACAAGTTTTTTTTTTCTTAAGATCAAAACTTTTATGATTGTCGGCAAAAATTTTATGGTTATTAACTGAAAAGATTAACTCCCGGGAAGAAGAATTTTCTATTTCATTTTTGAACCAGCGATCAGGTGTAATGAAGCGCAAGCCATCAGTGGGATTTATTGTGAATTTGTGGTTGACTAGGTGTCAAGAGATTGATTGTTACGCTATGACTTGGATAATTAATTATTAGTTGCGGTTTATAGACGTAATAAACATAAATTAGACGCTTCGATTTAATACGGAAATGAATCGGCTCAGAACATATTATTGACGTAAAGAGGGCGTTTTTGTTCAAAAAGGCAATGAAAAGCGTCGTTTTAATTCGGAAAATTGATTATATTATGATAATATCACCGATTCAGCTGAAATATTGCATAACGATACGGCACTAATCACTAGAAAGTGAGCATAATTTCGGAATTTTTTTAAAAATTGTGTTTCCTTTTATTAATATGTATTGCAGCACCTCTAATTTAGGAAAGTTATTTTTTCAAAAATGTATCATAATTTTAACTATAATGCCCTACCACAATTATTGTTTTTTTTTTAATATTTTCTGTAAAATCCATAGTCTCCGATTTCCATCAGGATGTAGTACGACATTCGTTACATTCGTAATATTGCCGTCTGAATTAGGTTATTATGCTCAAAAATTCGACCACAGAAAATATCTATCTATCTATATAAATATATAAACGAGGCTGAATGTATGTATGTTCTCAATGAACTCCTAAGCCACTCAACCGATTTTGATAAAATTAAAAACAAATGTTTTTACGACATTTCAATTTTTTTGCGATGTTAGAACCCTAGGTCTGTAATTGTTTGTTTGTTTGACCCGGAGGCTTTCCTATAACTTTCCAATTTCGATGAAACTTCGCTGATATATTTAGCGCACACCCTCGAAGCTTTTGTTTTAGTAAATACTACAATAGGTAAAGAGCGGCATAAACAAAGGAGTGTATACGTCTGACGAAATGAACCAACGGGAGCAACGAGCCAACGGGACCAACGATGTGACGGGAACAACGGGAATAATGGAAGTAACGTGAGAGAAACGGAAACAACGGGAGCAATGAAGCAACGAGATAAACAGAGTAACGGAGCAACGGGAGAAACGGGAGCAACGAGAGAAATGGAAGCAATGAGAGCAACGGAAGTAAAGGGACCAACGCAAGAAACGGACGAAACGGGAGCAATGGAAACAATGGAGCAATGGGATGGGAGCAATGGGATGGGAGCAATGGGATGGGAGCAATGGAAACAACAGAAGTAACGGGAGAAATCGAAGCAAAGAGAGCAACGGGAGAAACGGAAGCAACGGGAGAAATGGGAGCAAAGAGATCAATGGGAGATATGGGAGCAACGAGAGAAATGGGTGCAACGGGAGCGACGGAACAAAGGGAAGCAAGATAGTATAGCACCATACAAACCTGAGCATGTTTGCGGTACGCGTCTAGTTCTATTATAGAAAGTAAAAATCCGTCAAAAAACTCAAAAATCATTATAATTGAATCTGTAGCGATTCGTTCATATGCTCACAGGTGAACTCACTTATAAGTCCAGGAGCACGATTCGTACGAAACTCACATGGGTAAGCTCCAAGTGAATAATTTGTTTATTCATCTTCCAGAACTCACTATCATGATATCATTCATTAGTTTTGAGAAATTTAACGTTGAGTTCGCTAGTGCTGGAAATTAGCCGAAGCGCTAAGCCACCGCACACAAAAAAATATTTTCCAAAAACGTTTCTCAAAATGAAATTCAATTTTTAATTAAACTCCGCGTAAATAGATTAATCGGAAAATTCGCTATGGTCACTTTTACCAGATACCGCTGATACAGTTGAAAATCGGTTACTTTATATATTTTTTGGTATTGCTCAATCCTATGTACGCCACAATTAAATACATCCAGCTTATAACATAATTTTAAAACATTGTAAGTAGAATATGTAAGAAAAAGATTCGAAGAATGTAATTGAGAAAATCGTTACAAGACAAATTTGTAAGAATTTTACAGGCAAACCTTATTTAGAAAAACTTAAAAATTTACACAATTTATTGGTTCAAAATTACCAGTAGTTACAAAGTTTTTTTTTGTAGTAATCGGGAAATTCATTAGAAATAACTTCAGTTTCATATGAATCAAGGAAAATGTAGAAAAGATAAACTACTCGCCCAGTATAGATTTCGCATTACCAATAAGAGTACCTACGGCAATGTCTCTTGAATTGAATGTGTCGCAAGTTACGCCAAATTTTCGACTGTATTATTTTATAGGCATTAACTCTTATGGTAACATATCGCCGACAAACCGAACTTTATACATGTTTTGTATTTTTAATAGTTGGTAATTGAATCGATAAAAACCCAATTCTATTAAGGCATGTCTTGAACATAACTTATGGTAAAACATGATCTTCGAGTTTTGCAAGAGCTATGAAATTGAGGCTTACGTAAACGGTAGGAATTTTGTTTAGTGATGTAGAAAATGACCGTTATTAGATGATAGCTCAATCAAATTGATTATGGCTTGGTTCGGTTTCGTTTGCTTCAACCTATTTGGGAATAGTTGCGATAAATGATCTTCGATAAGGTAACAAAGAACTCGAAAGTGATGAAATATAAACAATAACAAAATAATAGCCGGGACTTAAGCTTGCGCAAAAAAGCTTCATATATAGGAAAAAGATATGCCACATTCGCCGATGTAAGACCATAATTTAAATTCAATAAATAAAATCGAACCAGTGCGATACCACCCGCTGCTTTTGCTAATAAAGATCTACGACAATGAAGTAAGTAGTCTTGAGTACAACCAAATGAATAGTATGTAGTAACAACACACGATACATTTAAGACGCTAAACCTGAAAGAACTCCCGTGGACTGGTTGACATTGCCGAATCTCTATATTTCATTGAAATTATGGAATTTAAAAAATTGGTATAAAACAGGTAAATTTAAGACATAAAAACCAACACCTTGTTATAATAATAGCGCGCTATATGTTGCTGGATTAGAAATAAGAAATTAATTGACGAAAGTTGAAACTAGTTGTTTTTTTTTTGAAAAATTAATTAAAGCTAAATCTTTGGTCGAATCGGAATTCTTGTTTTGAGATTAAGCTAATCTGCTTAATTGTATCTAGTTCTGTGTATTTTTACATTTTTATGTACATTGATAGATTGATCATTAATAGACATCTTATTGTACTCGTGTATACTCGTGTACTCGTATAATATAATGCATAGTGAACATTTGTTCTGTTTAATGTCAGACTATAAAATCTTTCTGTTTTTAAATAACTTCGTGCGAAGTCACTCAGAATTCTGATACGTAGTAGTATAGTATGTATCATGATATTATTTAGCAGAAGAAAAATTATTAATTATTAATAAGATTTCGCGTTTTGCTGAATTTCCTTAGTCTCGGGTACTGACCCGCTTACACTGATGTTTAAATAGGCTAGGCAAAATAAACACGAATTTTGAATTTTTAAATTAATATGAAAAATTATGAAAAATGCTTAGCCATTTCATTTTCGCATAAGATTGCAAAGAGTTTTTAAATTTTTTTTGTAATAATCGCCGATTTGTAAAATATAATTTAATTTAAGTTAAAATCATAGTGCGTAAAGTCAAAAACACAATCATTTCGGATTTAACCAATTTTTAAATTTTTGGCAGGACTCACATATTGTAAAGACTACATTGAGGAACCGATAATTATTTTCTTTAAAATTAAATAAAATCTATCTAAAGGTAATTTCATCAAGAATCATCAAAAATGACGAAATTCGTTGATTCTTTTAAAATATTATGCACTTGAAAAATTAGTGAAAAAAAATATTATTAAAATTTTGTTCTTCTCAATTGTCTTGTTAGTTATAGTTTATTAAAGTTTTCGCAAAAATGGTGTCCAATTATTCTTAAGCACTAGTTACAAAGACAAAAGACAAAGCTTTGAAAATTCATATCTCAAGTAATTTTTATCCAAGAATAATAAAATAGGGCTTATTTTAAAGGTGAAGGTTGTCACAATATTAAAAAATATGACAAAAAAATTTTCTAGGATAAAAATTACATTTTTTTTGAAATCTTTAATATACTAAAAAAAAAAAAAATTGAAATTACATTTTTCTCATTTTCACTAGTTCTTCAAATGCAAAGAATTTCAAAAGAATATAAAAAATTTCAAGTGACCTTACTTTGGCGATTCTTGATGGAATGACCCTATTAAAGAAATGTGCTAATTTCAATTAAGAAAAAATTCGAACGTGTGTGCAATATAGCATGAAAGGGAGGAGAGGACAATGGTCCTTACAAAACAGGTGAAAGACAGAAAAATTGTTTAGGGGCAATGGTGATAAGCAAAATAAATGAATTTCTTCCGATGTAACTGAATAATTACGTTTTAAAAAAAATAAATTGTTGGGATGGAGATAATGGGATACGCGGTGTTTCTTCTATCTTGAGAACGGCTCATTCTAGAAAGTTGAAATTTGAAACATGTACCTTTATATATACCACTACCAATTCGCTCTATCACGATGTCTACAACGGGCATTCGTTCCTCAATCAGAACTATATAAATACTGATTTGAATATATAATAGATATACATACTAGAAAATTGATATTAGTAAGGACAAAAAACTGAGCAAAGTAAGGCGGATTAATTCACGAATACCATCAAATCTCTTAGGTTTGAAGTAAGATTGAATCGGCTTTTATTCCTATTTCCATTTATTTTATTATTTTCAATTTTACATGATTTTTCATTATATTATTTAAATAATCACTCATCCAATGTTATTTCCAATAAAAGATGTATTTTAGACACATTCTGAAAAGAATTTCATGTTTTGGTAAATTCTACCAAAAGAGTTCTAGATTCTAGTCAGAAACGAATAAGTGGAGTGGTAGTTTGTTTTTTCATATCTCACTTGAAACAAATATTTTAGTAAAAAAATTCACAAGGTTTTACTACGGATGAACGTTAAAAATGAACTAAGTTGGTCTGAAGGTTTTTGAAAGTTTGAAACAAATTTTTTTCCCCGAATCGATGTATTACATCAGGATTATGTTTAAATTTCAGGTCAAACTTGGTTAGAAATGGCTAAAAATAAAGAATTGTTTAATTCGATTTGAACCTGCTTGTACAAATCTTCGTTGTTAACTAGTTTAATCAGTAACAAGGTATGTTTTGTCATAGAAATCGTTGAGTGAGAACGCTTTAACCAGCTCTTCATCTTCCATAGTGGTGCGACAGCCCAGATTCAACCTTGGACTCTTCAATCAAATTTTTTTGATCGAATTTGGGACATTGCCTTTCGCTCAATCTGATTTTTTTTTTCAGGAAATAGGTGAAGCATGTTGGGCAATGGTAGTTTTTTTTTTATCCGTCTATACATAGCATTGCTTCAAAGAAAATGTCCACATTTTTGGATGTAGTTTTCAAGAATTGACATCAGTCTGATGGCACATTGAGAACAATTTGATAGTATAGAGCTTTAGAAAAAAACCAACTTCAAATCTTGTAGAACTGTTTCTAAGCATAACAGCTTCAGTGCCACGTTGATAGAGAATTTTAGAAATTTCTTTTCAGAACGTAAAATCTGTTTATCGGTTGAACTGCAAGATACCTTCCTCGATGAAGCCGCCTGTAGATACTTGCAGTTAATCCAATGTAACAACGGTTCAATCATTGGTTGCATAGCAGTTACTACATAAAGTACGATGTTAAAATAATTAAATTTGCAGCCTGGAGAGATTACATCGAGGAAATTTTTAATTTGATCCGAATAACTTTTGTGCAAGATTTCATTGACCATAAGTCGTCTTATTCCGACGCTCCTAAAATATCAACTTCATTAGGCGACATACACCTTATGCTCTAAATCATTTCACCCAGCACATTACATGTGACACACTACTGTCTCGTGATAAACAACTTCCTCGAGAGTTCCATAGCTCTAAACGACGGCGATAACTAACTTGCTCAACATTTAGTTACACTTTTCGTACAATTGCTTAAGACATTTCAAGCGACAATTTCTTCGTCGTGTTTCGAATATCGCCTGCATCTAGTGAGTGCACGGTTAATTGAACGTAACCGCAGTGCCCCATACTTTGCATATTCAAAACGACTCGTAAATTATTTTTTGTAGGCTCTTGTACTCGTACCTGGATCATAATACTCACAACACAAAAGTGCTGTTCCACCTGAACCGATCCGGAGGAAAAATACTGTTGTAGCGAATTAAGAGCATAAGCGTTTATGATTTACGACCTTTCGCGAACTGTTTTTAATTTGCTGGATTAGCTAATCAAAAAAAAATTGTGAAAATGCTTAGGTATACTGGGGCTCCCAAGATTTGTTTATATATTTCTGAGCTGAAGAAATTGGCAAAAGTGCAAACATTGTGCTGAAATCTTGCTCTTGGAGTGGTCTAGCGCCATATCAATTAAGTACTGACCGCGCTGGCCGCCGGCAATAAGTAGCCCCCAACTGTTCGATAGTTGAGATGGTACACTGCATTTCGAGGAGCTTGTTATGCAATTTTTTTTCCAATAACTGAAATTGTATCAAAATCGGCCGATTGTTGTTTAGGTTTAGCGCAATTTTAAGTTTCCGAAGTGGAAAGAAACACAAACAATAATTAACGGGGCGCTCACTATCCCGGGCCGTTGATATACGCAATAATTCGTCGCCGGTCGTACACAATTCATCATTCTTGCGCATTTTGCGGTTACCATGCGAACGAGAAGAATATCAATTTTCAATTTTCACTTTCAGATCTTGACCATATAGGCCAGGCCGTGTACTCGAATTCGTTATTGATGACCCTTCTGTCGAAAGATTTATTTGCCGACTACTTAATACGCTCACAATATCGTAAAGTTATTTCGTTAAATTGATGAAAAAGAAAGTGTGTATGGGATATTATTGGGAAGGCTATTCAATCAGCCCGGTTATTATTATGATTTATTTGCTTTTCAGTCGTAAATTCAAGAATTTTTTTGTCTACGATTGTGCAAGAAGGGATTAGAAATTAAATCAGACATCTGTACATAAGATGATCCCTAACTTCCGATTAACTTAAGTAATAATTAAATGCAATAGTAGACTCAATCTATCACGCACGCAATAAAAAAAAAGAATTGAAAGAAAATAACAATATTTTTAGGTACCTATTTTCATTGCCAGCAAACAATTCTTCATGACTTATTACATATTCGAGTAAGTAATAAAGACGTTAAGCCGAATTACTGAAACTGCCGCAAAATTTACAAAGAAAACTCCCATTTCATGTAATCGGCGAGCCGAATCAACCGAATCTAATTAAGGAGGTAAGTAGGCAACAAAAAATTTAAAAAAAGAAAACTATAAGTTCTTGTAGTTAAGCTGCAGTTGGTTCGATTTCGAAAAAAGGATCTACAATAATTATATTGTTATTAAGTTAGAAGCGTGTTGGTTGACAAATATGACACTTTGCGGAACGTGAATTATCTTTCTAAGTTACATTTTGTTACAAAAAAAAAAGAGTTGATCAATTACTAAAATCGATTTAATTAAAGGTGTATAACTTCGAAAGTATTTGAAGTGGATGAATTTAATGACCCTCGTTTGAACAGCCACAAAATCTGATTTGATAATTAAAAAAAAAAATAGATCAATTATTTTGTTGTACAGAAAAATTATCGTAAATCTTTTTTCAAGAAAAACAAAGGTTTTAAATGGAAAATTTCGTTACACAAAACCATAAGCAAAGCGCATTTTTAAACGTCCAAACATTTGCCTTCAACTATGAACAAAATTGTTAGCATAAATAAGTTTTTATTACAAAAAAAAGGGCATACAATATTGGTTTGTGTCACGCTACTAACTTTATAATGCTGAAGCTCGATTTATTGATTTTCTTATTTGAAGAAGTGTTGCTTGTTAAAGTGTATGTCAAATAATTACACAAAATTTTTGGTGGGACTTTTTTTGCATTATTAAAAATGTGATCAAAATTTCTATAAAAAATGTTTAATCTTCAAGTTCATCGATATGGTGGGTTCACCTTGTGCATGATCTTGGACTTGATATCTGCATCGGATGCATTAATCTCAAATTTATGAAGCGCATCAAAACTCATATGAAATCAAAAACAATTTTGTTTCAACTTGGAACAGTACGTTTAGCATTTGTTACGTATAAGGTCAGACAATCGTATATGTATATCGGCAAAAAATAGAAATTGCACCTACTTTATAATTATAACTAAGCAACCAAATTTGAATAAGTTCATGCTTTTTTAACATTAGCAAGCAATTCATGAAACGTGAGATATACAGATAGATAGGCAGATTGGAAATAGGTGTTGGTATGGTTAACCTCTGTCACTTCAGTCACAGTTGGGCGGGTCTATTGTGACGTACCCCGGATTGATTATGATTCCACTTCAATCCTTACGGTTTCCCTAATATGAAGCCTAAGAATTTTGCGAAGAGGAATGGTCAGGAATTCCGATGGGTCCATGAAACCCTGACCAAAGTGACGAAGTCTTTTGCAACGTTTCGTCTTCGTAATTGCATCCCAGAGAGACGAATTCCATTGAGATGGTTCCTGATGTAACAATGTCCAGTCAGAGCAATAGGTTGGAAAATAATGCATATACCTACACAAATACTCGTACATAAAAATGGAATATGCGAGGGTCGGACAAGACTCAGACTACTTTTCAACGATAGTATCCGAATGGAAAATAATAGTCTCTGACTCCATCGTCAATTTTGCTTAAAATAGCAGAAACGTGATTTTAACAATTCATATAGAGCCGTTTAATGTAATATATAAATTTTTAAGCTGACAACGGGAGAAAACCATCATTTACTTAACCACATGGGAATGTTCCTGCAAAATAATTTGGTCAATGGTAAACAACAATACAGTGAAACTTAGACTTAGACCCGTTCCTGCGATCGTCAGTTAAATTCTAACCGCAACTTTAACTACGAGTTTGGTTTGAAAATCTGTCAGCAAAAGTTCCAGATAGAACATAACTGACGATCGTATGAACTGGCCTTAGTCTGTGGACCAATCAAATACGCTCGCCAATTCATAATTTACTGGAGTTACGCAGTCAAGGAAGTGTCCTTTTGGGAAACTCAGATAAAGTTAGACATCATTTGTGAAGAAGTAAATCTTGCAGTCCATAGAACTTCTGGTAAATCATTAATGGAAAAACTAAAGAGTAGCGGCCCTAGGATCGGCTCTTGTAGAACTTCGCGCTTAAGAAGTTGAGTGCTTCAAGAAATTCACGCACTCTTACTTTTTGCCAACTGACATCCTAAGGAGAAGTGCATCATTATTAACGAGGTTCATTAATAGGCGATATTTATTCTGGAAGAACTAAGTTTTTTCCAAAACCTTGAAAAAGGGAAGTCGCTAATATAATTCCTGACTAGCCACTGCAGAATGAACGAGTATCTATAATGCAAGTCTCAGATTTGAAATCCGTTCAGTTCCCACTAGGGACTGTTAAGTGCTAAATATTCACCCACTTTCTCACAAACTCGAACTCCAGATGGAGAGGACTGACCAATTGCACCACATCTAGGAAGATATGGCCATCCTACTGCCGGAGCAGAACAGATGAACTCCTGAGCAAGAGTCTTGTGAACGTCTCTAGATTCACAGCAGTCAGCACGGATCACTGACCAATCAGCGACCACACGACCAGACTGGGTATTCACTTTAACGCCAATTGCCGCTGTTCTGGGGATTCAAGTAGAGGGAAACTGTTATCCACCTTCCTTGCGTGTGTCCAGTCCTAGCTAAAACCGTACTAGGCAAACCATTCTTTAATGACCTTGATGAGATCTCGAAGAACAAGAATGAAGAACTGATTACCTTCTTGAAGAGCTCCGTATAGATATGATAATCCATTGAAGCCCCTGGTGTCTGTAAAACTACATATATATCCACTTCATCGACCTTCAACGACAAAACGGCGCTTCCTGTGCTAATTGGGTCCTGCTTTCGGCAGACGGGCCATCTCGTAAACCAATCAACCACAGATTCTAAATTCCTCATATATGACCAATGATGTGAAGCGGAGGACGCACAAACTCTGTATCAAACCCTCTTTAAAATATAACTGGCTTGAACATCGGGCCAAAGTTAATTTCTAAGGAAGTCGAATAGAAACTTCCTTTGTAGATTTTTGTGTTTAATTTATGAGAAAAGGCGGACTTAAAAAACTGGTCCTAGTCAAGGTGTGCACTTCGCGAAGTGGTTACACCAGCTTGTGAAGCAGAACGAATCTGATATATGCTTAATTCTGATGAATTAATTTTTCTTAAGACTATGCTCTTGGACCTTCAATTTATTAACTAAACAGTGTGGTACAATTGATTTATAAGTAGGTATAAAAGTTGGGTATGATAAATATCTATTTAATTTTTCTTGAGAAATTCGGGGAGGAGTCCTATAGGACGAAAAATGTGAAATATCAAACTATAACAAAAATTCCATAAGACAGAAGGTTGAATTGATTGAAGTCCTAAGAAAGTGGAGTTCCAAGAACGAAAAGAAAATATACTTTTTTTTTTAGCTAGAGAAAATAATAAATAAAGAACTAAAACTTTATTACATATACAAGGCTATAAGAGCATTTTAAAAATAATATTTCATGTATGAAGAAAACAGAAAAAGAAGGTCAGCCACATCAAATTTGATAAAAAAAATTTTTGGTAGAGAAGTTGAAAAGACATTTACTAATGCCAGTGGTGTGAACTTTTTTTTAATAGTAAAAATTGTTTAATTATTTAACATAGGCGTAAGAGTTCTTTCCTCTGTGAACACCCTGGATATTTTAATCTGCCAGCGGCAAAGAATTTAAAATTGGTGCATCTACAGAATGAACCTCGTATCATAAACCAATACTGGGACAAAGAACCTCATTAAATGTTCTCGAAGTGTAACTCCTGATTGTAAACCCTATCATGTTCTACATCTTACCAGTGATATGGAAGAGTTATTTTTTTTTAATTTCTAGAATAGGCCATAAGGCAGCATCAAAGCTCCGACACGACTCTTATTTTCAAAAAAAATATATTTGCCAGGATTTCATCGCTTCTTCAAGTATCTACACGTCTTGGTATTTAGTGCCGGATACAACAAATTTTACCTATTTACCACAGTTTCATAAAGATATGATCGAAATGATTGACGTCGCGTCGTTACCTTGGACTATCCAATCGCATTTCTATAATTCCATATTCATATTTTGCCTAGTTACGGCAAATCGAATTTAAGCTCTAATATTTTCAACTATAATAATTAATTATATTAGTAATTAAAATTAAAAAGATTCGAGTCATAAAACCAATTTCACGTACATATATCACCCATTTGCTTACTTACCGAATCGCAAGTAATATCGATTAGATCAATTAGATAAATTTTCCGGATAAACTGCTCACGGTTGGAACAAATCGGTGAAAACAATGACTGATATTATTGTTCACTTTTAACATAAGTTCGATTTAGTTTCCAAATAAAAATATTAATTTGAATTATTAACGGCAATATGATGGTTTTAAAGAAATTGTGCTGATCAGTAATGCTTCTAATAATTGATTTCGAAGTGATTTTTTTATTGGAAATTACCTGGTTATTAATTATAGTCTTATAGCGATTGTTATTTTGTAGCAATGAAATTAATTTTTCTATGAATTTCTGGTAAAATATTTATTCACTCATTCATACACTTTACGCTTTGTTTTGCGAACAATGTTTTCAAGCAAAAGTTCTCTTTAATAGTTAAAATAAAATTATTGTTGAAATTCAATCAACTTACCATTTTTATTTGTATTCTATTCACCATAATGTAATCCAAAAAGAATTAGTTTGTAATTGTTGTCGGCCAGTTTTATTTTCGTTTATTTATAAAAAAAAATACGAAAAAAAAAAGTTTTTGTTTTTAATTTTTCAAATCACTTAAGTTCTGTTGCAAATAAGCACGAGCACAAATTAAGACGAAACTGTAATAGATCATTTAAAAATTATTACAATGAAAACGTGAAGTAAAGGTAAATTACAAATAAAAACGAATGTCGATAAGCGTTTATCATAGTTTCACAATTTTCATTATTTTCGCGATGCAACGCACACGACACGGATAGGCCTGATGATCACCGATTTCTGAATATTTTCATCGGTTACAGCTGAGAAGATCAACGCGGTAAAAGTTATCGTACTGTGCATTCTTGTCAAGGTGTACCTGCCGAGATAAAGTAACATACATAGTACTTGGGTGTACACCTGTACAACATCAGCAAGAATTGGACAGGCAACATCGTCGAGTGGAACTGCGCTCATACTTTTGGTTACTTAATCTTATTTTACTTTTAGATACTGTATCAAATGACTGATTTTTCTCAGTTCCATTGATTAGGTTACATTCGGATTTTTATCGAATATCGGATTTTTAGGTGACGATAAAAGTGAAACAAGGCAAAGGTTATAAGGGTTTATCGATAAACTTGTTAAAGGACCGTGAAGTGTTGTAACAATTGTGATAGTTCATTTTATTAAAAATTTTCGAAACATAAAGGGATATTTCCTTTCTAATTATGTCTTCACGAAACATTAATGAAGCAAATTGTGCGTTAGCAAAAAATACCAAAATGTTTAGGATATAACAAAAAATTGAATTTCAAATAAGTTTTTTTTTCAGTATCCAAAATTACACGGTCTTCTTACACGGTGTTTCTTGCGCACTTATCCAGAACAGAGTAGGTTAGAAAATTTATATACAAAATAAAAACAACATCGCTGTTTTCATGATTTTTTATATCATTTCTTCCATAGGCTCGATTAAAGAATTTATCGCGAACAGCTGCCCCAGTGAGTATACTTACAGTGAGCTTACTGGATCAACTATTCCTGTTAAAGTCTACATTCTACCCTACTATCTACATGAAAAAACAATAAAGAATAACAAAAACACCAATAGTTATGGTGTTTTCAATATAAATTTTAATCACTACTCTGTGACACATGAATTTGCTAAAAATTCGCTAGGAAATGCTAATGTTCATTTTGCTGCTCGGTAAGGAATTTTGGAGTTGAATTTTAGAAAAAAATTGTCATTCAGGCCTATTCAGGACCGAGTCATAAGTCACAAAGTAGCTCGAGAGTCTCAATTTTGTATGAATTTTGAATTAATTGCGACTGTTTTGATATGAGACTCTGATCCTGAATAGGCCTGATTTTTTGATAATTTTTTGTCTCATATAATATTATTATAATTATTATTGTATTATTAAATAAAATGAGATCTCCTAATATATTTCTTCTTACTTTATTTATCTATTTCGATACACGAAACTGCCTAATTGTTTTAATGACTTATTTAAGCTGTTATCGCTTTTTACCACTGATATATTCTTGCATATAACTATTTCAAATTAAAAAAGAAAATATATAATTTTTATACAGGTATTTATACAGGTACGTATACATCACCTTGAATAATTTAAATTCCTTATAAAATAACCAGTCACAGTGAACTATTTTATTTTATTTATTTTGAATTCAGTATGTCATTTCGATTATCATACAGAATACCAGTATAATTATCATCCCACCTCATATAATAAATTTACAAGTTCTTTTCTCAAAAGTAAAACCATGTTCTTAACTTATTTAACTTGTTCTAGAAAATTTGTATGAAGCATGTATTTATCTGTAACTGTGAAGAAAAATTTAACGATAAATTTGACTTCATTTGGACTAGAGTCTAATACAAGGTTAGTTTCAAGGTTTGATTTCAAGAACGGTTTGTGCTACAAAGTATAAACTTATGTCATATATTTGGGAGATATTTTTTAAAAATATAAATATAAGATTTGCATGAGTGTATGAATTTCCAACTTCACCCAGTTATTTGTTGCCATTTAACAACCATCTGATCTGAACTATAGCACAACCCGGACTATCAATATAACAACGCTTTATCTAGCCGGTTGACCAATTTTACTAATATCTACATAAACCTTATCAAGAGTTAAAGACGGGTGAATTGTAAAGCGATACTTCTAACGGGGTAGTATAATTGGAAAGAAATTATCAAATTTAAAGAGATAGTTTACCCAGTGCTAAACAAAATGTCATCACATAATTCAAGTTTTAATAATCATTTTTCATTTCTTATTTTAAAAAAGTATCTATTTACTATTGTATCTTACATTTAGGATTAGAGTTAACATTTATAAAGGTTTTTTAGAACACACACAGAATTTCCGAGATACGAATATGTCCTCCAAAGATACGTTCACCTAATTTGAATTGACTGTGCTTTGTAGTTCAAATGGTTTTCCATGTGAAATCTATCAAGTTTCAGTTATCTATGGTCAGAAAGATATAAATACTGGAGACGACAAGACGCCGTTTTTGTATGAAGCACTTTGAAGGATTTTGAAGCAAAATTTAATGTTTTTGTATAGAGTGTGGCAGAGAAATGCAAATAGTAGCCTAGTATTCAAGACCGAAGAATAACATAAATATGAAGACGATGCTAATAGTAGAATAGTGTTTATTGCTGATCCTTTGCAAGGAATCGTCCGGCTTCAAAACAGTAGCTGCTTCATCTCCGGTACATATATCTGTATTCAAAAGTATCTGAATTCAAAATGAACTCAATCAGAATTCATGTGCTCTTGTCCATTTTCGTTACTTACACGTTCCTAAAATAATTATTCATGTATAACCTCGAATACAGTCTACTCGGGTTTTAAATTCTAATATAGTACTGATTAAATTGCAATTCTGACAACATTGCTATTAGGATAACATAAAATCCTACTTAAAAATATTTTTTTTTTAAATTGATTTGATTTATGCTGAAAAACAAGGTTTTCCGGTGAATACTGTTAATTTTATTTTGTGTGAAGTTTCGGACTCGACTGAGTCCGTTATCAAACTGTTTCGAAATGTACTGTGAAAACATTCATCAAAAATTGATTTATGCAAAGCAAAAGCTTATATTCGCATTCACACGGAGCTGTGATCGAAATATTAACTCAACATTATTCTGTCAGCCTCGTACTAATAAATTCTAGAATATATTCTTTATCCGAACTCTCAGTTAAAATATTTTTATCGGTACAGATTTTCTGGACTATTTCTGACAAAAATCGGAACTTTAAATTTTGGTTATGTTCTGATTTTCAGTACACATATGACATATTTACAAAATTCAATTCTCAAATTCCGTAATTACGACTTCAACAGAATAAAATAAAAAAAATTTCTTTTACGGTTTTGAAATCAGAACAGTTCTTCAGATATAAAACGTTGGTTTGGATAAAATTTATTATATCTTACCCGCGTGTGCTCAACAGCTCTGAACAACAAATGACATACTTCCACCCCACTCCCCGTACAACTGTGTCCAACTCAAGAATTTTTGCAACTTATTCCTAGTAGCTACCTTGTATAATTACAAGAATAGTATGTATGAAGTAGTGCAAGTTTCAACTTTCCAGAGCAAACTATTCATAGATAAAGCAAAAAAAAAAGATTGTTTCTGCAAAAATTAAAAATTTTTATAGACCTTCTACTTTTCTACTGACAACATTCTTTAGTTTGAAAATAAATATGTACACATTTTATGTTCTACATTACAAAATATGAAAATTAAAATGGAATTTTATACATTTGCTAATAGGGCAAAATCTGAAATACTTTTAAAAGTTCCAGAAGAATTAAAGATCGTTTTTTTAAGTACATAACTTTGTGATTGTGGAGGAAATTCATCAAATTATTATAAAAAAAATATAAGGGACCTGGATTCAACTTTTAAAAAATTCCATAACTACTCTTCAGAACAACTAGAAGTTTCTATGGATGAAACTTATATTGGAGCGGTTAAGGATATTTATTTTGTTTAGTTCTGATACCAACAAACAATATAGGTTCAGTATTGAAGAAAAGGGCTATATAACGTACAGAAAGCCAAACTAAAGACCAACAAGAAAAACTCACTGTCACTCTGTCTAAGTTCTTATATATTAGGAATAAAAATCTCAGTGACTAACGATAGACAATAATAATAATTAGAACCCCAATACAATAACACGCGATACTAATCTGCTGTTCTGAAGGTAATCATCAGGCCAAGTATTATCCATGCTGCTATTATAATAAATAATAAATATTAATTAATTCAAATAAGCCAAACACGCGCGTTTCTCGGTTACGTAATTTCATCAGTCATATTTTAAAAAAAAGAAACAAATATTCTTCTAAACGTAGTTGGTAGTCACTTTTTTATTATTCTAATAAATTTTGAGAAAAATCCGCGCACGTTAAACAATTCCGCACTGAACTTCACGAACCGTACATTTCGTTATTTAAAAAAACACTAAAAAACATTTTTATCGAAAAAGGTAAAAATTTCACGAAAACAACCGCAAAAAGAAAATCTTAAAACGGCCTAATTAAAATTTTAATGTTAAAAGGGTTGGGTAATTTCGATATGAGATATGAATATAAATTACAAACGCTAGGTACGACTAATGATGATCATGAAGCGTTTTTTTCAATGATAGTTAGACGGCGTGACAAACGCGGTGGCGACACAACCCAAACTAAAATGTTGGCGGTCTCTCATTTCGCATGTAAGCCCCAAGATCAGACAGCCAAACGTTTCGGACAGAACACACGGGACAGACAATAACAAGACACAACGCAATACTCTTCAGGTTTTCAGGTGTGCTCCCAATGAAGATCACCTTACCAGCGCCTTCGTCCACCACGCTGTCCAGATTCCGACCACTATGTACTGTAGTCTTCATTCCATCATCGCAGAGCTGATGACGATCTTAAGACGTTTCGAGCAATCTACAGGTAAACATATGCGGTAAGTAAGTTAGTTGCAAGCAACTTGCTGCTAACCTTTACATAGATTTTTTTTCAGCTTCTTCAGCAATTGCTTCGTATATTTTTACAATTTTTTCATGTTTTTCGGCAGCAATTTACTGGAAAATCTCCAGCATCTTATGAGTGATTTTTTTTCTTCACCTGAGTGAAACTCGAACAATCTTACCGGTACGGTTGTAAGAAATGTGATCGGCCGGTATCTGGCTTACTGATCGTGTAAGTTTTTCGCACTATAGATGGGGATAGTGATCGTAGCTTATATTGACAGTATCTCTCGCACGGCAGCTGCTATTAAACGTTGAAGATGCGATTGAGAACGGCTGGAAGACAATAGCATATAAATCTCCTTAATGACCGTTATATAAGGAAATGTTGTACTTTAAATGAAGGTTAATAAACATTTTTCGCAATTAGATGTGTTTTGTGTCTGAAATGATTTCGGTGGAGAGTCGATGTTCGAAAGCGCGTTATTTAGCGTCCTCTTGTTATGAAGTTGTTAAATGTATGATTTCGAGATTGTTTGTCGATTCGAGATGTTTTTCTCGCAAAACATTTTGGTTGAAGTTCAAAGCGAAAGGAAAGTACTTAAGAAGCGCTTTGCATATTTTATAATGGAAATGTTCGATTTTCATAGTTTGCAATGTAATTGTTTAGATATTCGAAGAGCATAAAATGGTAATGAATTAAACAAAAAACTTCTACACTTATAGGTGTGGAAATCGGTACTTGTCTACATCATTTGATTTAAGTGTAAAGATGTTACTTTCCCAACTCAAAGGTAAGCGCCAAGATCAGATAACCTCTCCAATAAGCGATTGTTTCATAAAAAATTTAAAAACTATCATAATAAAACTCAATTTAAGATACATTTAATTGAAAAAAAAAACATAATTTAATTAAAGAAATCGATATCAAGAATAGTCTCCCCAATGTCAAAAATTATTTACTAAAAATATTCTCCAATTTATCAATAGAATATTTGATACCTCCTTAGATGTTCGAAATGAGACCAAATTCGTGTGAACGTACCCAGCTTATATCTCCTTATCCAATATCGAAAAATATGGAAACAGTATCTAGACGTTAATATAAAAAATAATAATAAAAAATATAAAAAGAAATTAATTCGAAATCTCGACAGACCGCAAGAAATGGTGAAATTCGCGAAACGCTGTAAAACCTCTTTTCGCAGATATCAATTTTCGCCCCTCTTCTGTAAAATGCAAATTGGATTTTTTTATTTTAAGTACATTAATAATATATCTATACATTTCCCTATCAACTTTCTAGCATGATCCGTTGCCAAGATCTCATGGCAATTTATTCGGCGATGTTTAATTATATAAAAAAATTGTGAAGTAATTTTTATTCTATTATTATAAGAATAATAATAATCAATAGCGCAACATCCCAAATCGGGCGTAGGCCTTGAAGTAATGCTAGAGTTACTTCATTAGGACACCAACGTCACACTAGGAGGTGAAGTTGTCAGTCACACGCTCGTCTGTGATTATTACCCCGATTTTAACTCATCTAAATGTACCCACAGAAGAATCTCAAACGGTTTGTAAGGCTTCTAATTCGATTGCGTGCAGCGTATAGAAGAAAACAACCGAGTTTTTCTAAAATATGAAAATATAAAAATTCAGGGAAACTTTTTCTAGCTTTATTAGCTTAGCTTAATTATTAAAATAAGAAAGTAAATTAATTCCTGTTCATGTTATAAAAAGACATAAGCATGACATTTTGAATTATTAATAATTACAAGAATAACAAATTAATTCAATCATTTATTATTACTATCTACTTATTGCATTTTTCGAAATATTACATTTGGTTTACTATACAAGGTTTTTTGTGGACATTTTTCTTTGAATTTATTTCATTTAATTATTATACTACGCTTTTGGTATGATAACTTGTTTTAATGCTGTTGTTAGAATACTAAGTTATCTGTTCTCTACATTAAAAGTCATAAAATGGTAGACATAAAGAGAAAAAACTCAGATATGTTGACGATATTATAGTTTTAGATTGGAGATATCTTTGTTGATTTCCTGACATATTAGAAAATATTTAAAGGGTAAAATGATCTATAAAATTGAAAAAGGTAACATAGAAACTAGAAGAAATTTGTATCAAATGCAGTCGTAATTTGTGGACATCGTGAAAATACGTTCGGAAAGCAAAATAGAAAAGAACACATCAGTCAACAAAAATTTATCCAAGATATGTGTATTTAGTGCCCATTAAATTTTAGTACTCGGTACTTTGTGGTTTAAGAAAGTTATAAAATATAATTTGGCCAGTGTTGCAGATATCTTCTATGTAAGAAGACAACGCCTGAGGAAAACCCACCTGATACCTGCATCAACATCGCCGAAAGGATGGAACCAGGATTTTAAATCAAAATTAAATTAATTTATTATTTAACAAAGGAAAATTGAAAAACTTAAGATGAGGGCATGGTATCGTTCCTGGAATCTTCCCTGCTATGTAAATTATCCACTACGGACTATTTGTGGAAAAATATGTATCATCCACCGAACAAAACAAGTAGGGTTGGCAATACCAACCATTTAGATTTTCCTATTAGCCCGATCCTAATTTAAAACAAACTGATATGACAGGAATATCCGTTTAAATATCTGATTAAGTAGAAGATAATGCACAAAACGTGATCATATCACGATGTTTTTATAGTTTTCAGTCGCGGAAAAATACCAATGATTCTCCAGAACATATAATGCATTCATACAATCACACAGTTAACGTTGTAACTTTTCTAAAATTATCTCCACTTTATACACTGGGTATATGGAAATGTATGGATGGTTCCTGATTCATCACTTACTTTAACAAATAATACCAGCAAATTACAACATAATAATTATTTTTCAACGTTTTTCATTTCCACCTCCATATATTCTTATTTTCCCATGTATTACAATAACGTACAGGATTGTTGTTCAACTGCATGATTGTTTTAAAAAAGAAAAACACCGGGTCACAAGAAAATCGGAATGGTGGGGGTAGCAATATTGGTTAAGCCTACAATGTGTAATATTAAAATAATATTGAAATTCTTATCTCTGGTAATTTTTATCCTACAACATTAAAATAAAAATATTCTTAAAGTTTTTTTGGCCCCGATGTCATTGAGATCCCAAAATAATTTTTTGGAATGTTTTGCAAAACAGTATAACCTAAAAAATGAAAAATAAAAAAAAATAAGAGATATTTCAAGATATTCAAGTATAAAGGCCAAAGTCGTTATTCTTGAAAAAAAATCAAGGATAATTTTTATTCGGTTTTTTTTATATCGTGACAACCTCCCTCTTTAAAATAAGCCATATTTTTTATTCTAGGATATAAATTACCAGAGATATAAATTTTCAAAGGGTATCGAACATCATTTTCGGAAAACTTTGACATAGTATCTACTATACCTAAGAAAAAAAAATTAAGATAGAAGCATTAAATTTAATTTCAATTATGTTTTCACTAGTTCTTCAAGTATAAAATTTTTCAAATTAATCGGAGATGGTTATGTCACAACTTTGGCGATTCTTGATGGAATAACCCTGTTCTTGAAAACTGAATCCGAAAAAAATTATTTTAATTAGGAAAATAAGTTCATGATTTTTTTGGTAATAAAGCAGTTTCTGATGATGGATTTCCTAATACGTTCACTGAAATATAGTGAACAGTGGTATATTTCATAAATAAATGCGGAAATGTAAACTTAAAAAATAAATTGTAAATCATCTGGTATTCTCATGAAACCGTCGTCGATATACACTCGGGACATATGGTTAAATCCATTAAATTTTAAAACGTAATTGGGAAAACAAATTGTACACTAATTGTTGTACAAAACCCTTTTCGAACTGCATCGATTTTACATCATCGTGAAGATCTGATCACCAATTAGCAATTACCTTGTTAATATTGCAAATTACAAATAGTTAAGTGTATACATAATGTATCATAAAGTTGATAACCTTTAACATGAACTACTTCGGCAACAAAGTAAGTCTACCTTCAGTCTACTCTTTTGCTGATCGTCGATCATATTACGGAAGATCATTTCAACCGATCGTACCGCCGCGCAAGATAATTGCTAATCCAAATAGGCAACTATTAATCCTCTAATTTGACTCGGTAGACAATTATCGGATCGATCGGTCTTGGTTGCTCCCACTATTTTTTTCTGTCGCGATCTAAACTATCCTGTCGGAAGGTGCACTTCTTTCAGTTTAACAAACCATAATAATAGCAGCAAGACTCGTAGGTAACTCCGCCATAGCCGGTCGCAAGCCCAGGTTGAGATAAGGAGGAGCGAGTGAACACATCCTGAATGGCCAGGAACACCAGTGCGTCTCAGGAAGTAGGTCTAAAAATTGGTGTAGTTGGACTCGCGGCATAGCTGTGAGAACTCCAGCACACCATAACCGAAAGTTGTTCACACGTCTATGTACCATAGACCTGGTCCTCCAGGTTGGGGGTTGGGCGATGGGTTAACAACCCATCCCCGGAAAAAAAAACTATTGTTCCGAAAGCAGGACTACAGCCTCGGAAAAGATTGGATCAACGGCAACGACTCTGGCAACGCATTAAGGACTACTCTTTTGGATCTTGGAACGTTCGCTCCCTTTACAGAACAGGTGCACTGCGAGAGCTTCTTCATGAAGTTTCAGGATACAACATCAACATTCTGGCGGTCCAAGAAACGAGATGGCTTGGATGTGAGGTTAATGACTTGCGGACACACACAATACTAACCAGTGGAAAAGCTTCGGGAAGCAGGGAATTTGGAGTAGCTTTCGTGGTAGATATAAAATTTAAGAACTTAATCACCGACTTCAAACCCGTAAACGAAAGACTGTGTGCGATCCGCATAAAAACAAAATTTTTCAATGTATGGCTGGTAAACTGCCACGCTCCAACAAAGGAAAAGGATGATGCAGTGAAGGACATTTTTTACAACACCCTAGAACAAACATTTGACTCTTTGCCATCTAACGACATAAAGATACTTCTAGGAGACTTCAATGCTAAAGTTGGACAAGAGGAGACACATAGAGGAACCACAGGAAGGCACAGTCTCCATAACACCACCAATGACAATGGACAACGTCTAATCGACTTCGCTACCAGCAAAAACTTAGTTGTAAGCTCAACATGCTTCCCCCATCGCAACATTCATAAAAGAACGTGGTCATCTCCGGATGGTCGCACTTTCAATCAAATTGACCACGTTCTGATCGAGAGAAGGGCTGCGACCAGCATTCTAGACGTAAGATCTTTTCGCGGAGCAAACTGCGACTCCGACCACTATCTCGTAAAAGTGAAATATCGATGTCGAGTGGCATTATGCGGGTACTCCAAAAAGGGCAGGACACCCAAATTTGACATCGATAAACTAAAGGACGAGACTGTCGCGTCAGCCTATAAGTCAGCGCTACAAAATCACTTTGAAACATCACGAACTGACGAAGTGACAACCATCGACCAAGAGTGGACACAGTTGAGAGATGGAATCAGAACGACAGCAGAAAAGATCATTGGATTAAAATCTCAGCAGAAACATAATGACTGGTTCGATGATGAGTGTAGTGACGCAATAACGAAAAAGAATGAAGCTTACAAGGCGTACATTGAAAGACCGACGAGAGCCAAAAAAGAAGGATACGACGAGCTTAGGCGATTATCAAACAAAATCTGCAGACGAAAGAAACGAAAACACAACAATGACATAATTATAAACCTAAATACTGACATGAAGTCACATAATCTACGATCCGCATATACTGCCGTCAAACAAATAAGACAAGGCTATAAGCCACGAACAAACCTCTGTAAAGACAAGGAAGGAAATATCCTTAGTGACGCAGAACAAATTAAACAAAGATGGGTTGAATACTTTAAAAAGCTGCTGAACCCTAACAGAGTGACGACCACCGACCCAATTATAACATCAAGTGCACCATCGGATGAGCAGACATCAACTACGGTACCCACTATCGGAGAAGTGGAAGCAGCCCTGCGCGACCAAAAAATACATAAATCACCCGGAGTTGATGCAATACCAGCAGAGCTCCTAAAGGGAGGCGGTCCATACCTCGCCAACCTCCTACACAAAATCGTGACAAAAATTTGGATGGAAGAAAAAATACCCGACGACTGGCGCCAAAGCATTATATGTCCAATCTACAAGAAAGGAGATAAATTGCGATGTGAAAATTACAGAGGCATATCATTGTTGTGTACGTCCTACAAAATACTGACGAAAGTAATTCATAATCGATTAAAGCCTTATACAGAAAGTATTATCGGCGAATACCAAGGTGGTTTCAGAACCGGACGATCTACTATTGACCAGATATTCTCAGTCAAACAAGTGCTAGAAAAATGCTGGGAGTATAACATTGACGTGCACCAGATCTTCGTGGACTTCAAACAGGCATACGATAGTATAGATCGTAATGTACTATATAAAATAATGCTCGACTTTGGAATCCCATCAAAACTCGTCCGATTAACAAAAATGACCATGACTGACACTGAATCCCAAGTAAGGATACAAAACGAGCTAACCCAAAGCTTCCGAACAGAATCCGGCCTGAAGCAGGGAGATGGACTCGCTCCCATGCTCTTCAACCTTGCCCTGGAATATGTCATCAGAAAGGTACCCGTTGATACCAGAAGTACTCTACTAATCAAGTCCACTCAACTAGTGGTGTACGCGGATGACGTAAACATCATGGCCAGATCTGTTCCAGACGCAAAGGAAGTCTTCCACTGTCTAGACTCAGCAGCAAAGGATGTTGGGCTAAGGGTCAATGAGAATAAGACCAAGTTCATGACCCAAACAAGAAGAAACGCGCCAACTAGACAAAATATGACCTTGGGGGACTACAATCTGGAGAATGTGGATCATTTCTCATACTTGGGATCACACCTTGTAAGAGACGGCAACGAACGGGACGAAGTAAATCAACGGATCACACTAGCAAATAAGGCATATTTCTCGGTTCTCCCGATTTTAAAATCGAAAAAAGTGCACAGGCTGAGCAAACTTCGCATATACAAGACCATAATAAGACCTGTGCTACTATATGCAAGTGAAACGTGGACTCTCACCCAAGCGTCTGAAAAATCAATAGACGCTTTTGAACGACGAATTCTTCGAAGAATTTTGGGACCAGTAAGAGAAGGCACTGAATGGCGTATTCGGTACAACAACGAGTTGTATAACATCTATGACGACCCAGCCGCATCGACTCTTATAAAATTCCGTAAGCTGCAATGGGCAGGTCATGTGGAGCGAATGGATGACGGAAGAATTCCCAAGCGCACATTGAAAGGTAGAGCCCATGGTAAGCGACCGGTGGGAAAACCGCGAAAAAGATACGAGGATTCAGTTGACGCAGATTGCAAATCGCTTCTTAGATGCACAAACTGGAGGACGCGGGCGCTGAACCGAGATGACTTCAGACAATGTATCCTGCAGGCCCTGGCCCGATTTGGGCTGTCGCGCCATTGATGATGATGAAGACTCGTAGGTAGCAGGTAGCATTGATACACCGAGCAGTTAAAAAATTTAATGCAATCCGTTGTTCGGCAATCGAAATACGTTGCTTAAAACTCGCTAGTTGTTGTCGACTTCTGAAACGATTCTTCTCGGTTTCCTTACTACCGCTGCTGTCTGATTGATCGATTAATCAGTCGGTCGACTGTGTGAAATTGGTTTATCCGATGAAATCTTGAGGTAGGATAGCTTTAAGCTAGAATTGAATAAGCCAAGTCCGAAGTAGCGGAGCACAAAGATATTGGTAGCGATCTTTGGGCTTCTAGGGAAGCGTTATATCTAAAATCGAATTGTAACTTGTGATAGGTTCGGGCATATTTCAAATAATTGCTATCGGGCGAATTAACGGAACATTTAAATAAAAATTAAATGGCATAATATCTTTCGTAGAGCTGCGGCTATTGGAGTGAGGAATAAATGGGAGATTCAGTTTTTGTTGATTATGAAAAGCGTGAGGAAATCTCATTAAATATCTTTACGTACTGTTGTAACTTTAATTTTGAGATTATGAAATAAATTTAAACTTAGACTCAGCGAAAATATCAGCTCATTAAACTAACATTAAGTGCTGTTGTGCCTCTTCGCCCTTGTGTTACTTGTTTTTCTCTTTTCCGGGTAATTTCCCAGTTTTGTTCCCAATAAAGAGGAAGAGAGTGGATATTCGAAGCTATCGGCCTGTTGCCAATCTATCATGCAATTCAAAGTTTTCCGAGGCCATTGTGTTGCAATCTAATGCATTTTTTTTTGCAAATGAACCAAAAGAGATATCCCAGGACGGGTTTAGCAATTAAGATAATGCAGTTTTCCAATTGGAAATCAGTTTGATAATTGTTACATTGATTCAAAAAGTATTAATTCACAAAGACTGTAATATGTACTACTAGAGTGCCTCAGGGCACCATTCTGGCCCCACTGTTATTTATTTCATTTACTACTGGGGTAATAAGGGCATTCTCTCAGTTTGGGATGTTTCTGCAGGGCCTAATTGTTCTCTACATTAGTGGAGCTTTCATAGTAGTATCGACTTGTGTACAGTGAATTGTATGCCCTTCAATAAAGAAGAATGAGGCAGAGTATGAGATGTAGGTGTCTGCTTTGATACCGAATTTAGTTCCAATGCTCATTTGAACATCTGATCAATACTACTAATTTTTCTTGTTTTTTCCGAATTTAATGATGTTTCAAATGCGTCCTAGGAAAATATTATCGGACTAAGGCCCATTTTGGACTGTGCCATAAAAGAAAATACTACGTTATGGGAAAAAATCTGATAGAAGAAGAAAATACTTTCAAGATTCAGTGTCCAACATCCGAAGCAGTGAACATAGAGATGTGTAACCTACAAATTAGTTTTTTTTATTGGAAATTCATTGCAGCCGACCATCCGTCCCATGAAAAAGTTCACTCTTAAGTACGATCATTAACCAACACATTTGCCACAAATTAGTCGGCACCCAATCCAAACCAATGCGAATTACCAGCCGTTGCAAATTATGCCATCATCAAATTTTGAAATGATATTTCCTATTATACAATATTAATTTAATTCTCACAGATTTTTATTAGCACCTCAAATCGAACTTGTGCAAGGTGATAATTTAACGCCGGTTCAATTAGATAGCGTTGATAAACGACATTGTAATATGATTATCAACGCGATCTGCTCGAACTATTCGAACGTTTCATCTAAAAAAAAATCATTGGACATTCGAACAAAAGAATTGCACAGTTTCTAAAGTAAACATGCAAATCGAATTTAATTTAATTTATTTTTTCATCGTACGCTTACTTTTACTTCCTAATTAGCAATTAAGAAATCACCTTTTCAAGTGATTATTGTCCGATCGATGTGAATAGCGCAGCCCGATTTGAAGACTTCCTGGCACTCCACGGATCACTCCGAATACGAAACAAGCAACACACGGTCAATGATGGTACATATTCGATCTTAATCAATCACCGTTTAATTTGGACTCATGAAATACGGAATAGTACCCCTATTCATGACACTGTTCCATGAATAGTCGCAATTGCACTATAACTTTCTTCGAGATCCTGAAAAGTGCTCATATTTGTCTGGTTTGTTTTCGTGGAATTCCTAATTGGGAAATAACAACATCTTGACCGCAATCGATGCCAATGGACTATGTTGTATACGTTATGCAATTTTGATGATTATATTTGCACATACATATGACCAAATAAAAAGCTACAACTCATTGATTTTCGTTCAGAGTATCGCTTCCTTGACGCGATCACGATGAAAGTTAGTTTCCTTCTTTAGGCATCAAATTATGGTAAATGTCGATCAGTAGACCGAGTGCTGTCCAGAGTACTAAATATAATAATTTCATTCTGTTGTGTGACTATCTCTTGCGGGTATTGCTGGCTGGCAGGTATCCATTGCCGATACCTACAATAATTTCAATTGGTATTGATCATATTTAGCTTTTGGAAACTAATCGCCGTCCAAACTGCAATCTTGCGTTATCGATCAGAAAAACCTTTTAGTTGGAATTCAATGTTATCTTGTTATGAAATACTAGTGATAGAGAAAAGGCATAGTATCTGGATCTGGTACCCTGAAGTGGAGGTGCTTCGGAAAAACTGGTCGGCTGTACCTAGTTCAATACTTTAGAAATGTTGCTTTAGATTTCGAGTCTAAACATCTGCCGTGAGAACCACATTTTCCTGGAATATACAAATTCGAAATGGCGATACAAAATTAATAATATGATTTTCCCACACACCGTCCGGTAGTTATTCATCTTTGTCAGAAAATTAAGCGTTTTACATGAAGCTTCCATTATGATTCGTGTCCGGCGCTTGTAACGAATCGGATTCCCTTCATGATCCATTAATAAACGTATTGGCCGCTATTCACAGTCAGGATAAAGTTGGCTTTAACTCAAAAATAGTTAAAGCCAACTTTAGTACATTCACAGTGAAATTACAGCATACTTTAACGCTAAAGTCGACTAAATTTTTAAATAATGTATATATAGAATAATGTCAACTTTAAAGCATGCCAGTCAGGTTAAAATTATAAAAGTCAACGCTTAAATTTATTTGTGACTGGTTGGTGTGATAAAGTTTTTATACGTTTCAAATGATTTAGGTATAATAATTAAAGTTTTAAAATAAATATTGTACATAGAAAATCAAGGATATGTTTTTAGAGGATTTAGAAATAATACAAGATCTATCAATAAGAAAAAGATCTGTTTATCCATGTGCCATTCCAATCATAGGTTTGACAAAATCACCTACGCTAAGTTTATTATTAATTTAGTTAAAAGTGACTTGGGACATTGGCCCCGAGCTGCAAGTTTTTGGACGAAATGGTTACGGTCAGGACATTGGCAGGCTAAAGATACTTACAATATGAATTTCTTTGTTTCAAATCTTAAACTCTTTTAGCCGAATTGTATAAGAATGAGCTGATGTTTGGCAAAGCAACTACCAAAACAGGTTTCGGACTTCTACCCATCAAATAATAAAGTCCCCCAGACTGTTTGCCGAAATTTTTTAATTTTTAATCACTCTGGTAGCACATCTACATATAGATACTAAGTTTCAACTTTTAAGCATGAGCCGTTTCTGAGAAATGAATAAACAACCCACACACCGGAGACCTCAAGGACTCAGGTGAGACCGATACGTAACACAAAATAAATTGTAACAGTATTTAACCCGGAAAACCAGCATTTTAAAGTGGTAACTTAATAAAATAAAAACAATTATGTTATTATATAGTATTTTACCATTTCGTGTACTTTGTGCAATAAATAAAACTTTATTAATTTATATAAAATAATTTATTCAAATGTTTTGTAGTTTAACCTACACCTACAGGTTTATAGTTAGTTATAAAAACGTCGTAAGTCTTACTCCTGTAAACCAAAACAAATAAATATAAAAATTGAGAAATTCCATATTTCTTCTTAAATGGAATAATTAATTTCGTTTCACGGTAAAAAAATTAAGGAAAAAAAATCGGAATGTTAAAAAAGAAATCTAAATCGATCTGTAACGTCTAAATGCTCCAATATCTGGAGCTGGAAGCTGTATGCCACTAGCATCAATATAATTTCACTCCTTACTCCTCACAAAACTACGCCTATTACTACTTCTAAGACTATCTATACCGAGAGTAATCAAATAAATGATAATATAGTAATAAAAACGATATTTTCCCGCCTTTGACTTTTAACTTCTTTACCGCATAGTTCAGTAGGTACCTATGAAAAAAAAACTTCTGATCTAGCGTTTAAAGTGATTGCAATCAATTTAATTATTTTATAATTAATAAATTAACAAATCAACTAACTGTTAAAGAACCTAATCCTTAATCAAATGTAAGTGCACTTTTCATCATCCACAAAATAGAATTTGGTTTTTGGTTTTGAAAAATTAGAGCACGCCATAATTCAAGGATTCAAGTTCATCAGCTACATCTTAAATATGTATATCAATTTCAATTCTTTCGATTTCCTGATTGTTACTCAGTAAACATTTTCAATTAACCTTTAGATAAAACATAAATCCCACACTCACGCGAACCATTCGAATAAAGCCGCCATCGACATCGAGTTGTTGCCGCTGTTGTCGAACTATCGAGTTAATCGAAATTGCGGATTTGCATGTTGGCGTTCGTCAATTCGTCAAATCCGATTATATTTAGTTCAGGGCTCTTGGTTTCATTAAAAATACCGAGGAAGTAATGAGATTTTATCAGCTTTCGTGCATTTTATAAGACGTCGAAGCGTAATAAACCATTTATTATTATTATTCCTTTTTTATTGGGGCAACAAAAATCTTTTATCTAATTCTTTTTCTGTCTTTATTTGAACACAATTTGTCGTCGAAATGAAAATATATGTTGATTTTTTTTAGTACTCTTAGATCAGTAGAAGGTTAAAGAATACAATGGACTTTTAGATTAGAGCCAATTTTGAATTCAATTGTAGAATGGGGTTCTTTTGTGTTATTGTTTGCAGTCAAAAATTTGGGTGCAAATCGTAATCGCATTCGCATTCAAATTATTCATAAAATTTCATAAAAAGAAGATACTGTATTGAATAAATACCATTTATTGTCTTGAATAATCAATTAAAAGATATAATAAGGTAATTGCTTTCATAAGTTTGTTTATAATAATTTGTTTGACTCAGTATAATATAGTGAAGTAAGTATTTTATAATATTTCTAATTATTACAAAAGTCAGGTTCCTTGTTCCTTGCCCCTCATCCCTTAAACTTTAACTTGCTATCACTGTTTAGAAATTCGTATTTCAATAAAAAATTTTTACTTTCTAGATAAAATTTGGTTTTTGTAAATGTTTTTAAATAATTTTACAATTTTTTGAGCATTCGGCTCGCTCGAAAATTAATTTTTGTTTGTCCATAATCAATTTAGATATTATTTTCAAATTTTTACAGGATAACAATTTTTACAGATATAAATATTTTGTTGATGAAAGTGAGAGAGGCTGGACAGCAAAATAGTATTTGAATTTGAATTTACTGAGAACCGCTAAAGATAAAAAGCGAAAGGGTAAAAAATAGTAGGAAGCAAATTAATAGATGGGCTGGAGGTTGAAAATTGCAACTTATCATAAACTCCAAATGCTTTTACACCTTACAGGTGTTCGTCGAGGTATTTATTAAATACTAACCAATCGTAGAATTTGTTTTCAAGAACTGTATCGATTTCAAATAATTTTTGTTATATCAATGACGGTAATTATAAGTTAGTCTTTGACATAATTTAAACACACGATCTATAATTTGAAATCCAAATCTATAAATCCACCTTTATAACACATCTATTAAAAAGGATATCTCCAATTTTATAAATTACATAAAATAAACTGTAGTCTATTAAAAACAAAAAAAATTTAAATATCAAAGAATTTTACAAACCAGGAAAACATAAACCACATCCAAACTCCATGAAACACAATACAAAACTTCCTGCATAACTTCGTATCTCAGAAATCAGAGTTCCAAAACCACAACATGAACTTGACTTAATCGACTTTCAGTGTCGGTTTCAAGTCGTTAATGAGGCTTATTACTGCCACTCAATGGATGAAACTAATTCCTTTACATCTTATTGTGCATTAATGAGTCGTCAACTGCTTGTACGACTTAAGTTACACACCTTAATTCTGCGCGCGTTCTTAGAAAAACCACAATGGCATGCCAACTGGAATAAATCAGGTTGTCGCCAAAGTAATCGATTTCCCTATTGAATTCATCATCCCTGTGAAATAGTTAGTATATTGATTTGAGCGAAGCACGCGTTGTCACTTGATACCGCTTACCTTAATTAGGAACGTTGAATATTGCTACCAAGTTGCCAATGAGCTGAAAGCGCGAATGTCATGTCCAATAACATCAAGGTATGGATCACCTCTTTCTTGGTATTGTGGCCCCATACCCTTAGTTGTTAAGAACAGTACAAGATTTCATACTTGTTACATTGTTACCGGAGCATATGATCGGTTAGTTTCAACAAAGTATTATTTGTGCTCGATAGGCAGCCGTTTCAAGGATCTTGGGAGTTATCGTAGCAGGTGGTATTGCGATGTGGGGTGATGTATTGAAGAAACGAACAATTAAGATATAGTAATGCTTCAATTAATATTATACAAGAGTACAGACTTTCGATAGGTAGAGTCAATAAATTTAACTCAAACTTACAATTACTAAAAATATTTCTTAGTTTTCAACATACGAGTATCTTTTCCTTCATAAAATTTGATATTGTAAATACATGTTGTTACAGCGTTTATAACAATGTAATGTCTGTCAGTCAGCCATGTGAAGATTTTATTTCTGAAATAAGTTATTTAAAATAGATAATAAAATCTTCATTGAACTCATATGTAGTACGTTAAGATGTTTAAGAGGTGAACTTCCCAAAGGCTGTGATGTTTGGGATGAAAAATAAAAAGTGGATGAAATTTTTGGGTACCTACCTACTGTAGGTATACTGCCCTAAAAACGCTCACGACAGAAAGTTGAAACTTTTACATATCTATTCATATTGGGCTATTAGCATAGAATCATTTGCAAAGAAAAAGTTAGTTGACATTGGTGATGGATTTATGTAATGTGATTGAAATTCTCTCAAGTTGGAATCGACATGTTGTAAAATCCAGATCTTCTGACTGGTTTTTGTAGCAAAGGTAAAGCGTGGTAATTTTTTGTGGACATACTAGGGGACAAGTATTAAAAATAAATATTTGAAGGTGGTATTAGCATGTGGTGAAGAGGAGACGATGGGAAAATTTAAAGAACGAATTTATTTTCCTATTATTATTATTATTTTGTTTAAATGCGTATTTATTTTACTTACTTACCTTGGACACTATTTGATTCGAACCATATTCCAGTCACTCATTAGTCCGCTACGCTACCAACTAGGCCAATCTGAAATTTTCTCAAACCAAAACTGGTCTTTAGTACAAAACAATACCGCTGTCATATCAGGCGTGATTTGTTAGAAAAAAAATTTTCTTTGCATACTCTACCACCCTCAAAAAAATTTGTATTTTGATAAACTCAATTTTTCCGACTGGCCTAATTGGTTTATGAGATGTCGTAATCTGAATTGTTTTAATAGTATCTTATCTATATTTATCTAGTAGGTTTCAACTTTCTGGCATAAACCATTTTCAAATATAAAACAAAAATAATATATTAGAGACCTAAAACATTTTTGCAATTTATCCATGTGGAGGTCTCGGGCCCTCCCCTTAGAATCGCTACTGATGTACAGCAACAGTAATAAAGAAAGTTCGTTTCCCCAAAATTGTATGCATTCCACCTTTTTAAAAAAGCCACGGCTTTTGTAACTTTTGAATTATTTCATAATAACAATTATCGCTCAATTAAAGTTTTGAAATAAAATTTTTTTTTAACACGATCAAACGAAAAATGATACCATTTCGAAGCAATAATAATTTGAAGGTTAAATTGTTTTAACATTTTTCGTTCACAAGACATCAATTTTGCGATCAGTAACAACACTCTTTAGGTACGTTTTCACCTTCAAGGTTCAATAAACGAAGATTTCGACTGAATTAGCTCACATAATAATGACAAAGTAGAATTTCGTATTCATCCGATAAAAGGGAACAAACGATCGAACAACGCAGCGAACAAGGTCAGTTCTTATACAAAAAAAAAAATCATAACAAATTATCCATTATGTAGTTTATACCGACTAATGTTATAAGATAAATCTTTTCATGAATTCATCAACTGGAAACCTCGTCCCTCTTACTATAGATAGGAGTGTAGGTACGTAAAAAGAGCGAGATCATCATTTCATTAAGCTGGCTTGTAATAATTTAATATTATTTAGATACATTAGTGCGGGTACCTTCCTTCCTATACTGTAGCGCCGTTTAATACTCGGTATCTGTCCGACCGAGTTTACATCATTGACTTAGTTGAAACCTTGACCAGCACTTCATGCTCTACGAATATGAATTCTGATCGTGCTGATCATCGCGAAAACTTTTCACCTGGATTCAACTAAGATACACAATGTGAAGATTCCGCCACCGCTACCGGCCGACACTTTCCAACGACAAAACATTTGCATTTTATCTAAAATTGCGATCCGTGGTTGACCATGATTTTAGATACCTATGCGAACAGGTATACGTGTGTGTATTGTCTCAGTTTTTCCTTATATAATAGATTAATTGTTACAAAGACAATGAACTTGTTCATTAATCATTTTTTGAAATAACAACAGGTTGACCCCCGTGTTGTTTATGGCAATTTAAGACATCCTTTTATAAATTTCTTCATATTAAAAATAGTGTTGTGCAACAGTGCTTGTTTATTAGACTATTGTACAATTTTTAGAATAGAGAATAGTGAGGAATCATCACACAATAGATAATTGCTTTGATACTAACCGAGCAGCATCTTCTCTGGTCAAAGTTTGAATTTAGTCGGTTTCATACGTTGATATGACATTGAAGTACAAGAACTGCTGACTTATATTATATTTAAATTTAATTATTTTGTAATTACTCCAACCCCTTACTGCTACATAAACTCCGTCCTCCTCCGATATACTGAACTGCAATTTCCTAATTAAGTATTTCATCTAGAGGCTATTGTGAATGACATGTGAGAATAGTAAGTATCTTAATAACATATATTTAAGTTCTTCTTAGTTCCAGTAAAAGTGTTCAAAGGGCTTACAGTTTTGTGAATATCATACTTTAATTTCCCCACAAAGACTTTACTCAACGTCCGATTGAAGAGATGAAAGTTATTTTATTATAAGATAACAATAGCATCTTTAGGTAGAGATACCTTTAGTACCAATCTATTGAAATACTTTGCTTTTAAAAACTATTGACTTTGTAGTTGAGTTCGAGAAAGTTTAAGCATTTATTCAAATACTAACTAATATTGAATATGAAAAGCTGAGTCAGTGATAGTAATTATATTCTTATTTTTTTTTTTAAAAACCATCGACCTTACAAAGATATCGTTAAGCTTTGTAATTGTGCAACCATCGTACAGATAATAAATGAAATTTTAAGAATATTGTTCGCTGTATCTGTAATTGATAGTTCACGCGTACATTTTGTTTCCCACGAAGATTCGCTATTAAATTATACTTGAATTATAGTAAAAACGGGCAAAAAGCCTTGGCTAATCAGTAACGCACTCTCGTTAAATCTTGTATGCTTTAATATGTAAAATTGACGGTATTTTGTTTTTGTTTGTCAGATACTTGGCTTAATTTTTCACACTTTTTTGCCATTAAATTGAAATGTCGTTAGGAATTTACAATAAAAACATTCACCTTCATCAAATGGGCTTTCTTTTCGTTTTTATATCACAACGCGAAAATAAGAGCTGAAAAATTATAAATAACGAATGCAGATCTCTTTTGGATCGGGAATTCCGATTTAAAGTGATCATCGCTGATCGTGATCGTTATCAAGCAACATATGTATCTACATCATGTTTGTAATAAAGGATGTAGATTTTTCTAATTCGAAATTCGACCTCGACAAGATAGACTTGTAATTACCATAGTAGAAGTAAATATCGATCTTCGATACCGGATAATCACTAAAACGACAAGAAGATGATCCGGCATGCGCGAGGTGATCGATGAACATAAAAAAGGTCACCACGTCGCGTCGTTACGTAATCCGTTTTCTGACCAACTAGCTTAGCTCTTGGTAGGTACGAATATATTTTAAATTACACCAATTGTAAATGCGGATGAAAGTAAAAAGTTGACTTGCTATTTACGAAGACCGGTCTTTTCTGCTAAATGCCTTTTGTCGGGAGGCTTCTTTATTCGTGACTCTCGTTGAGACGATGATTAATGCTATCGTTGATAGAAACTCTACTGCTTTTCTGGCCTTTCGAGGAAGCATTATGATAGACATAACTAAACTGGTATTAATAACAATTGTGGGAAGTTAGAAAGAAAATTTTTGTCAGTGTAAACAATGTAACATAAACATATAAATAACACATTTCTGAAACACAAGACTACACATTGATCCTCTGAAAATCTTTCGGATGAAATCTTTCGCAATTTTAGGGTGTTTTTCGGTTTAGGGAGCAGTCATAGAAGAGCGTTGCAAGAACTTTTTGACTAAAACTGAACACTGACTTGGTAAAGCAAAATTCTGCGAGTACAAAATCCTATAAATACAAAATCCGGAAAGCAGAAAATAACGACATTGTAGAATTAGAGAATTAAAAAAATTATTCTAAAAATTGTGTAATTGTGAATTCAAAAATAATTCATAATTAAATAATTTATTTGATTATGTTATTTGCTTAAAAATCATAATTAAATAAAAAAAAAAATAAGATCCAAATACTTATTAATAAAAATACTAACAAAAAATTCTAATTCCTGAATTTTGTTTCTTTTCTTTAACTTCGTGCGCCTTTTGAATGCTGTAATAGTTTTCCAGGATGCATTTGCTTTCAACAAATTTAAGGTGACTATGACAAAATATTTTGATTCTCAACGCCATCCCCAGATACCTTAAATATTCCATTTCTATTCGATACACATTATTTTAAGCCATTTTAAAATTGACGGGGCTCTTACTTAATTCTAGATACATAATCGAACAATTCAGGATTTAGAAAGACGTAATTTTCAATGTGATATTTTGGGATCTGTTCACGAGAGCGCTTCAAGAAGGAGCAACAAAAAGTACTTACAAAACTGAAAGAAAAAATGTGAATCTTCCATAGTTGCAGTGACCATAATTTAGTTATTATAACTTTATTAAAATAGTTGTTGTCCTTGCCATAGCTTTTAATTCATTCAAACAAGCTATGGTTGCAATAAACATATTTGGTTTTTTTTTTTTAAATTAATAAGGTCGGCTTAACCGCACGCTTGTTACATGATGTAAAAGTATTTTATGATAACAGCAACTATATTTTATGAACAGTACAACTATAGAAATTTATTAAATATTTCTCACAACTATACTATGGCTTGTAATATTTTGCACGATGATATTACAAACATATTATGGTTATCGCAATTAATAAACAAATATATATGTATATAAATATTTGTTTAATATATAAAAATATGAGAACCACAATTTCTTTCACAGTGAAAGAAATAGTTCGTGAGTTCGGTTCATTTAAAGCTGTGGTTACAAGCGAAATGTATTCCAGTGAAGTTGAAACATTAAAATTAAATATTGAAATTTCATATTTTATATATTGAAAGTATTAAGTATTTTTCCAGTTATGAAAATATATTTATATTCAATCTACTATAATTTTTTAAGTACAATTTATTCTTGAAGTTTTGAAAAATAAAAATATTCATAAGAAAATGAGGAGTTTTTCAAATTACTATAATAAATTAAATGCGAACTTCATACATTTTCAGCGATCTGCGAAGATATTTTATTCGAAATAAAAGAGTAAGTTTGCAATGAAAAGTGAATCCAATTTTAAAGTGAATGAGGATTCCCAATGCCATTTTTCATAATATGATAGTATTTTAGTGTTCACAGCATTATGGTTACTGGTTATAAGAACCATACATGATTGTTTGTCTCAACCTTAACTCTGTTCTATTCAAACATATTCATGTTTCTTAGGATCGTAATTATAGTTCCCACAACCATGATCTGTAATTGTTACAACACTTTATATGATTGATGTAATTAGAATAAGTTTATCATAACTCATGTCATAATATGCTGAATGTTTAACAGAACATAAGTTAAGTTGGTAGAACAAAAACTATGTTTGCGTTAACCATACAACAAGTTTTCAATTGTTGGACTCAGTCATAACACATTTCTCAGAATAATAACTATAATCCTAATAATCAAATTACAATTTTATTTTCATGATTGATATAGTCATACTATGTTTAGAGCAATAAGACAATAAAGTTAGTACAATATATTTAGATCTTATAACGTAGTTCTTACTTACTTATGACGGCGCTACAGTCCAAATCGGACCTTGGCCTCCTGACGTAGTTCAGGCAACTATAAATTCAACCATAGTCAGGTTCTCCCAAAATATGTTTACCACAGTAATATTTTTTCTTTGAATACACCAATCAGAAAATTATATTCTTAGTGAACAAATTGATGTATATTTTACCATTCAAATTTATTGTAAAAAATACAGTATAAGTAAAGCTATCAATAAACGTCACCAAAGACATCAACGCTTAAATTTAAAATATCCGCTTTGTTACACTTTTTGGTAACTCCATAAAAAAACGATGAAAATCACGAAATTTGTTATCTTACTATCGCAAGTTCTTTTAAAATATTTGCACTCATAGAATTAGCGAAATGGATTAAAATTTGCAAAATTATAATTAAAAATTTGTTCTACATCATTTTATCTGTTAGTCAAAACGGAGACCGATTTTATTTATTTATTCAAACTATTTATTAATATTAATACTTATTTATTCAAAATAGGGCTTATTTTAAGAAAAAGATTGGCAAAACAATGTACGAAAGAAAACGTCACTTATTGAAAATTCGGGAAAAAAATGTTTTTGGTGCTACTATGAACAATCTTTAAATTCTAGAATCAATAGGATATCTCATCAGAACTAAGAGATATTTAGGATTTTATGACAAAATATGCATCCATTATTCACAACCCTTCTTTGTGCTTAAACATTTGTTTTTTTTTTAATAAATTGCTTTTCTGGTATTATTTCAACTTTCTAGCGTAAACTACTTAGGTTATATAAAACTAACAACAATTAAAGGTGTTATTCTAAAACATGCTACTATTGAAACCCCAAAAATAAATATTAAAAATATTAGAAGACATAGAAATAATTCCTATATCTTATATTTTGCTTTCCATACCCCTCCCATAAGTTGTTTTTTTCAATTCCATCAGTTTCCTTGCAAAACCCACTCATAAGACCTGAATTTTTGAATGCTTCGTTGAATTATTCTTTCATACCCCGTCCCACTTTTATTTTCAAAAGGCTCTACTCTCACATCCTGGTAGAGACAAAAAACAACGTTTTTCGTCTATAACTTGGGAAGCAATTCAAATTTGAACTTAAAATTTCTAGCTATCAAAGCTACGGGTTGTAAATGAAGTTTATAATAGGTAATTATGGCGGTAAGACATGCAGAATTTTTTCCCGGGAAAATACAAAATTTTTGAGGCAGATGTTTAGTGTTTAATTCGATTAAAATTATTATTAAGATGAAAAGCATTGAGATATTCAAGGTTCGTTTATGAAACTTTCGTTACTGCACAATTCAGAAATAATGAAAACCTTTCGATGTACAACAAAACTATTTCTTGTATCATTTCACTAGAAAAAATGTACTAAGTAGGTTAGGTAAGGTAAGGCTCCTACCATTAAGAATTACCAGTTATTCGAGATAACGTGTTTTTTTCGAAATTTTTAACTTTTTAGGTCAATGCATGTCCGTTCTTTTCTTGACTATAAATTATAATATAATTTTTTTGTACGAGCTGTCGTTCTACGCCTTACAAACTTGATGCATTCGATTAAAATTATAAGCGGTACATACCTTTTGCAATATTATAGTAATTTTTCTAAAAAACTGTTAACTAATTCTTGCAGAAACAAACATGTAACTGGATCACAATTAATTCTACAATTACAAATGACATAACAGGCAATAAAATCATAAAAGTAGTGATCCCTCATACCATACCTACTTAAGGCGTGCTAATAATTTGTTGCAATTTTCCTTCACTTACACCGGAATTTATGAACTAGTATCCAACTTATAAAGATAAGGAATTCTCATAAAAGCCTACACATCTATGAACCACGAATATTTCATCTCCCAGGGAATTGGATATCTCGACACCTTGCCATCATCAGTGGAATTCACATAATCTACCTCTGGGGAAGTATAAATGCCAACAACTATGAACGCAAGCATCTTAGGAATTTCTTAAGATGGAAAAGCTGCAAATTTTTGCTCTACATTAATTGCCATAATTTGTTATTTATATAATCGAGGGTATAATTTTGCGTGTATTCTTTTTAGGTATCGTTGCGCTTCGGGACTGGGTTGTTAGGTTTTACAAAGCGAAGTTCTTATAATCGTATAATCGCCATGATATCAGTAAAAAAAGCTTTTCATATAAAATATTATAAAGCAAAGTATTGCTCCAACAAGCATGCAAAGTAAAGATCGCTGTAAAGCTTTTACACTTTTTCGAATAGGCGCATTTAAAAATATTTAGCACATTTTTTAACGAAAAGTTGATACAATTTGATAGTTAGTCGAAGAAGTAGGTTTGTACTGCGAGAGTTTTACTGAATTGCCAATGATTTTTTATTTTCTTTTAAATATCGGCTCTAAGACAGAGAAATAGCAATTGATTTGCTCAATTGGTTTACCATCGGCTGCAAGCCAATTGTATGATGCCCTAGATGGAATACCGGACTCTGATTTATATTGTAGGTGTCTAAGGTCTAAGTAGAATAAGGAGTGAACATGTATAATAGTTTGCCATTTATTAAGGACTGCGACTCGGTGCTACTCACAACAAAAACACAATACCTTAAGTGTTCAATTTCATATCTGGAACTTGGTAAATCACCGAAAGTAATTTTTTCCCTTTTCAAGGACTTTCACATAGGAGACACAGGAAGAACTAACTCACTTAATATTCATACAGTATGTTAAGTTCGTATTCGTACGGTCCATTAACAATAAAAATGACCATTCATAATTTTTTATCTTTCTTCAAAATACTTAAACTTTAGCAAACCATGCAGAATTAACTTTAATCTTCTTGCCATTCTACGTGCCATTCTACGTGCCATTCGTACCCTTGTAATCTTGTTACTTTTGCCAAAATTTTTATTTTTTACTTTGTTTTGTTTCGTTTAATATACATATTACCAATGATTTTATTGTACTCGTATGTTTTTTCAATTGGCAGCAACTTGTTTCAGAAAATAGAGGTTTTTCATATAAAATTGTTGGGGTACGAATTTACATACTGTATGTAATTGTTGAAATATTTTTTTCTATAGATGAAATCACTGAGCAATTTCATCAGGTTTCTGCTCAAAATTACAAAAGAGTTCAAAGTATTCATAATTAAACTTCTTTTCTTTGCCTATTGATTTGAGAAGCACCCTCACCTAAGCGTTTGTATCGCTCCGTTATTTCAGCTCCAGATTTATTTAAAAAAATCAAAAAAGGAAGAAGGTTAGTATTCTTTTTCCGAAAACCCCCTCTCCAACCTTTTTTCTGCCTATGGCCATGTCATAGATTATTATTAGTGTATCTAATAATAATAATTATATAAAACGTGTAAAAATTTTAAAAACTTTTTATTAAAATAAATAAAGTAAAACGAAAGATTTTGTGCTTCCCATTTCGAAGCGCGAGCAAACAAGAGTCCTTAAAAAAGAGAAAATTACATTTGCACTCTTTAGTTTTCCTTTATTTAGTGTTTTTTCTTCATACCATACATACATAGGTAGATTCATTAATTGACCGTTTTATAATTTTATAACAATGATATATATTTTAAATAATTGGAGGAGATCAGTAGCTCAGTTCTGTAACTTATGAGTGAGAAATTTCTCACCAAAAAGTCAAAATGAGGACGAATGAATGCAGTTTTCTCTCTGTATTCTCACCAAATGAGAAATGAAAGATTGCCAAATGCGTTCTCATTTGGTGAGAATATAGAGAGAAAGCTGCATTAGTTCGTTCTCATTTTGACTTATTGGTGAGAAATTTCTCACTCATAAGTTACAGAACTGAGCTACAGATAAGGAATCGTTACATCCTGGATAAAAATAGGTGGAATGCATCCGTAGGATATGATTGAGTAAATAACAGAGTTGATTTGAGGAAAGTGTTCGGAAACGACCACTAATTTGTATCAACACTGGTGGCAGCCTCTTGAAGGATATCATATTTTCCACTTAACAGAAAAAATTATAAAGGTCCAAATAAAGATTTCTTTTACTCAAAATAATTATTTTTTATTTAGTAAAGAAGTTACTCAAAAACAAAATTGAATTATTAATTTTGCGCCACCTCGTATAAATGAGTAAAATGTAACGAAGGACTTGTGATTCTTTAATCAATTATTTTGAAATCAACACTTCGATTAAGGGCAATAAATTTTGTTCTGATTATCGTAAACCGCACGATTAAATGGGTGCGGTAACTACAGCAGATCGCATAGATTGAAATGCGGTTAATATAACAAGCGTATAATTTGATCAGCGAGTCATGGCCGGTTGTAGACTTTTTGCATATTTTTTCATTACGCAATTAATTTCCGGAATTATCAATAGGAGCAGTATTAATTACACTTTGTATTGCTCCTCTATTCCGTAAACAATTCCCATAAGATCGCATTGTCAATCACCTGATTTCCCATGTTTCGCTGGTAATTCCGTACCAATTCATTTGAAAAATCACCATATCATCACTAATGTCTCTCGCATGTCTTTTTCCTAATCCGCATATGAATAAGTTACTTTGGTAAAAAACTTCCGCAGTATGGCTTCATCTTAATACTGAAAAACGTTTGAAAATCTGCAACCGTAAAAGACTAATCGCCTTTAAGAAATACTCGCTTCGTGAAGGTTTCAGGAGTACGAAAGTCTTCCCAGGCTCTGAAATTTCAAACAACATTGCGATTGTGATAAATACGAAAAAACATTACAGGTGACATAATACCAACCATTGAGCATACTATGAGGTGAATGAACAAAAAATATAACCAAATTCGCACGGTACTGCTGCATTGTTTCAAAGATATGAAAATTGTTCTCGCTTTCATGAAAAATTATTAAAACTTGTGCAATTTTCACAAACCATTAGACGAAAAAAATTGTGTCACGATATCGTATTGCGTATATCTTTGGCATTGATGCTCCATTGTTTAAATTGCACTATGATTAGTACCAATATTAAATTTCATTGCATTATTGTTGTTATTTTTGTTCAATTCTGTACATGATAGGTTCTCAAAGCAATAGTAGTATCAAACCAAGCCACGGGTTATAATGTCTTGACCTGCATAGTTGGAAATGAACAAAAGATCTAAGGTTGCAGACCATTGTGGTAAATTTTCTGCAAGATAAAATACGCAAAGGTGTTTAACTAAAAATTTTCAGAAATCAAAATTACGTACAACTAAATGTTCTGCAGTAAATTTTGGACATGTTCTGCCTATCAGTAATATTCTATGAGAAAAAACGTGTACCTATGTTTTATAATATTTTGTAAATTCCCGTACCCCACATATTGAACTGCTGAATTTTTATTAATAAAAGTTAAGGACATTCTGTAAAAAAGGCATACCATATTACATGATTTGATCTAAGTAAAGTTTTCATGAATTAACATTATTCGAATATTAAATTGGTTTTGATTTTTCTTTAAAGATATTTGGGCTCAAACTCGATAATGGAGTAATACGGTGTTGTGATTATTAATATTTCGAAATATCCTACTCTCAGACTATTAATAAGAGACTTATGCGACAAAAGAGTTAGTTTATTGTTGGAAATTTTGCTGCCCAAAAATTAACCAAAAATCAATTTTGGGATATAGTGTACTGTTGTGTCGCTTGAATTTTCGTTCTTATAGAAGAAATATTTATTCGAACTATTTTGTTTTTGATTCATAATATCTTTTAAAATATATTTTTTTAAATATATTTTTTTAAACTTCCTGGCTCGTCAATCACCGTAAGGCGCATGAGAAGAAAGAAAAAATAACTTACTAATTTTCATTATTTTATTGATTTGTTGTAGCAGTTTTTTTATACAATGTTCTTTGTTAATCTTAAACAATAATATTTATTCGTCCTTGTAATTTGTTATTAAGTTTAAAGTAATAAAATAATACATAAGAACTAAATTTATGATTTTATGGAAATTATTCACAGAACACAAAAAAAAAGCCGGGCAGTGAATGCAATTTGTAAAGCTTTGTACAGTGGCTGGCTGAAAGGTGCACTTTTTTCACATGTGAAAATGAAATTATGATTCTTGACAATTATTATAAAATTTTTTTTTTTTAAATCCGTTGAAATTGTAATGCGACTGAATTAATGATTTTTTTTTTCAAATCAGGTAATCACTTCGATTATTTTTGTTTATTGGTCAATGCTGTTTGCTTAAGTTAAAATACAAAAAATAAGTTTGTTCGCTCATATTCCGATTATTTCATATATACATAATATGGTTGACGGTGGTTTTGTTTTACTAGACGAACACTTTTTAATAGTGCGAGTAGTGATCGTATCCTTGATCGTATTGATTGTAGTATTGACCATCGTATTGACCATCGTAGGCGTCACTGTAGTCATAGTGAATTGGTGCTGGCGCTGAATAGTGGACTGGTTTCGAAACAACTGTGAATGATATTAAAAAAAATATTTTTAAAAATTTTAAATAATAATATAAACTTTTTGCAAGAATTTAAAGCTAGTAAAAATTATTGGTTTGACTAAAATGATATTTTTTAAACTCCCAGTGAACTAAAAGCAAAATTCGCACTGTACATAACTTTATTTTCCAATTACAAAAGAAAATACATCACTTCGATCAGATCAACCTCAACCATGCAATTATATGCAATCATCAATAAATTCCCATCAATTGCAGAAAAAAAACATAATAAGTTGCCAATCAATAATCCAAACTTCAATTATTTCTGCGCTACCGATTCGCGACTACTGTGCTGAACTTAAAAACATCCATAATAAGAAATCGCGACCTCATTAACAATAAAGCTTGTACATTATACCAAATGCAAATTGCATTGTTCTAAAAAAAAGTTGATTAGGCACGATCAAGACTAACTAGTAGATCTTAAGTAGGTTTACTAATAACAACAAGATCGATCTGAAAATCGATCTAACTACTGATCGAATCATCGACATACCGATACCGCTGCACTAGCTCCGTTTTGACATAATTGTGGTGGCGATTTGCGGTGTATGTTTCGCTAAGATCGGAGCATCAATTCCGAATAGAGCGCGCGACATGATGCCTCGATCCTATGTCACTTGCAGACGACAATACTATCATCTACCAGCTACCATCAATTATCCAAAAATTCAATTTAGGTCAGGCCAGACCGTCTTAACTTTAGCGTCTTCTAGAGACTAAGCTTTGATGTTTCGGTTTGTTTGTCTCTCCGTTCTGGTTGAATGCAACGACGACTTCTTCGATTTCATATACCTTTGCAATACTCAACCAGGTAAGTACTCCGCCTGTCATGCAGTTCTTGTAACTTGTGCAAAGGAAAACATGACTTTATTAAGTAATAAACAATACCGTCACGGCTTTACAATTACAACAGAAATTAACAACTATTTCGGTTTTTAGCTCATTTGTTGCTATCTGACCCGAACCACTGTTTTCGAATTGTTTAGTGCGATATGTGATTTGGTGTGGTACATTGAGCTTATTGTCTTACCGAGTAATTAATTGCATTTCTATGTGGGAAAGTGAAACCACCAATGTAGGCAATAATTTTTGCATAAAATTCATGTTTATGATGCATTTGGTGGGATGCACCTCGTTGAATTTGCGGTAAGTATACTAATTTATGCCAAGCTATTTAATCAGAAGGCTGGCATCTAATTCGCCATGGATTTGTGCCATAAACCAAAACAAATTACTCACAAATTTTACGCCTTCGGATGTTTATTAGCATTTTTCAGTAGATTGTTAATAAAGGCATACAAAAAAAGGAACTTTTGATTCGAAAACAAATCTGGCAACATTTTGGAAGAAGACGAATACGTACTTCATGGTTAATGTTTTTCGGGTACCAGCCAAAGCGTTTTAAAATACTTTACTATTAAAAAATAATAAAGTAACATAATAAGACATATTCAAAAAAATTTGCAATCCAAGTTTTTTTTTAATAAATACAAACCGAGCAGTGCAAATTTTAATGTTGAAAATTTTTTTCTAGTATTTTTAAATGATTTCAATGAATGCAAACATTTTAAGAATTATACAAAAGAAAATACTTTATTATTAAAAAATAATAAAGTAAAATATTAATGTAGTTTTCTGTGAAATCGCAATTTGACGGGGCTTAAAAATTCTTAGTACTTTAGAGACGTGTTGAAACAAATGTTTTTTTCAAACACTAATTTCGGATAAAAAAAAAACAAAGTACTTTAACTCGACTGAGTTCCAGTTTGATAAAGGACTCAGTCGAGTCAGAAATGTCACACAAAATAAATTTAACAGTATTCACCGAAAAACCTTGTATTTTCAATTATGTTATCGTTGAACAGAGGAAACTTGTACGTCTAAGACACTAAAGTATTTCTTAAATCTTTTATTTTATAGTTTTCTCCACCGCAACATTCTATAATTAAAAGGTTTAAAAATTTCTCAAGTTTAAATAAGTACTTCGAAATAGAAAAAAAAATATTGAAAGCTTGTTCAGTTCTTATATTGCTCGATAATTAAATAGCATTGGAACCTAATTTATATAGTTTGATACCTACATAGATCTTTTTATTTATTAGTTGCAGTATCTTGTAACATTACAGCTCCTTACAAACTTAATATAAAATATAATATTATATAATAAATTTTCTAATTATTTACTATAAGTGACCATAATTTATAGCGATGAGAACAGGGTTTTACAATTTGGTCAAAAGATTTATCCTTTTTTTCGTATATGGAAAGTGGTTTAAATTTTATAAATGACTGAAGTATTTACACACTAAAATGTTTCAAAAAACAAATTGCTGTGCTTTACTACTTTGCATCATTGCTTCTATATTGAAACAAATTGCGAAGATCATAATCAATATATCAGTTGATATAATATGACCTAAGAATATTGATAGTGACGATGAATGATGTTTTTGAATTGTTAAAGTTTGTATTTCACAGAAAGGTTTTTGTCTTGCAAGATGAGCTTAAAGATAAGATATGCGAATAGTATACAAGACTTGGTCTAACAATCCCTTATAAGTGTATATTTGAAGTGCTAAAAGTGTAATAAAAGATTTAACTCAAATTTCCGTTCTCAGAAATTCCGTTGGAATTATAGATTTTTTACAATTTATAACAGAAAGTATTTTTATAAGGTTAAATTAAGTAAATTTTCAACTATGTACGAATTTAATATTTGCTAAGATCTTCTTTCATTACTATACTAGTAAGCAGAAATTACAAAACAAGAAAGTTATTATAATTTGTCTTCGTAATTTTTGTAACAACAATGAAGCGTTTTTTAAAGACGGAATTAGAGTAACAGCGTAATTGAAAAGGTTAAGTGGTTTACATAATTAGTTGTCACATGAACTTCTTAGCTACCAAGGTACTGAATGTACGTACTCTAACTGCTTTAATTTATGCGGGAATAAAAGAGATTGTAATTATAATAATAATAAAAATTCTGTGAAACTAATTTCTTTTATACACTTTTGCTTTCATTAAAATTTCGAACGTATGGTGCGTTTCGTAGTTGACGACAAAGTGCTGCCGCCAAATATCTGGAGAAATTTCATATTTTTAGATATTGCGAGAAGTGGAGATTTGAAGCCACAAAGCATCGATCGTATGAATCCATAACTATTTTCAAAATCTACGAAAGCTTTTCTTTATAGTGTTAATTACCGACAAATGATGAGTTGGATAAAAAACTACATACATTCGTTAAGCAAAGAAATGTAAGGAACTCTTTGTCCGTTGGTAATTTACAACTAAAATACCTTAAATATCCCCTTTAATCAATAATCAATGGCGTAACAGGCCAAATCGGGCCTAGGCCTTGAAGTAATGCTTGAGTTACTTAAGTACTAGAACAACGGAACACTAGGAGGTGAAGTGGTCAGTCCCACGCTCGTCCGTGATTATTACCCCAATTTTAACTCAGCTAAAGCTTAGTGATCTGGTAGTCTGGCACCCAATCCCTTTCTCGAAAATTACTTGATGTCAAGCAGATTGGTGCCAGGTGCACCGAAGGCAAATGCTCTAGCTAGTAAGCCACCTGGACATATCCCCCTTTAAACAGCACCAATCTTTTTCAAATGAACGATTCCATTGATATGATATGAATTATTTTTGGCAACATCGACTACATTTCTGATGTACCTATTTAAAATTTCAGAACAGTGCTTGAGACTCTATAGATGACCGATTTTCGTTTTGATGAAATTTTGTCAGATCAAATTGATTCTAATCAAATTCGATTCAAAGAGACATCTGCATGTCAAAATTTTAAAGAAGAATACATTAGCTCAAAAGATTGCGTTATTATATCCAGACTACATACCTTTAGTCAAAATCAGTTGCAAAAACACGACTATGGCTTTCAAAGTAATTCAAAGTACACTCAATAGTAATTTTATTTAGATTCCAATCCGTTCCTTTTATTTTAGTGAAGTTCTTTCTTTAATATTCCAGACTAACTCTAGTATAGGTGCATTCTCAATGCTAGATTATTATCAGAGGCTTGGTAATAGTGATCAAAATCCTAATCTTCGACTAAAACAATAAATTCTGTATACTTACTCACAGAATCTATTATGTTAATGATTACAGAATAAATAATCTAAACGCGCTAAGCACTTTGACTGCCAAACATTTTGAAAATTATCTTAAAGTGATCAAATGTCTTAAATCAGGCGTAATGGCTAGCGAAGGTATTATACACTTCAATTTTGAATGCTCATAAAGTTATGTTACAAATGCATAACAACATAAAAAATTGTTTTGCTTTTTAGAGCCTCTAAACGTAAAATTTGATGGTACCAATTTTTTTTTAAATATCAGTTCAATCACACACTTTCTTAGTTAAGAAGTAATGAAGTAAAATTTTCCAGTTTCTTTTAGAATCAAGCCAGTATTTGATCTTATTATTTTCTCACTCCATTTATCCAGATCAAAAAATTAATTAAAGTAGGTATTTTAATATTTTTCTGTTTTTAGAAATACTCAAGTATTTCGCAGTTTTGAAAAATAGATTCTGCTCATAAGCAATTGCCAAAGGTTGCCCAGGTTTAATATCTATGATCCAAACTATAACAAAGTCTACAATTGCAATCATCATCATTGCTTTGTGAAAGAGCTTGCTCTAACTACCTGTTACACGCGTAATGAACGCAATTGGAAATACGAAACTCCTCAATGTCTGTCTTGACTGCGAGACTTCCGACATTGAACAATTCTTCATCAAATTTCTAATAGATAATAAAAAAAAAACAAATCGACTTACCATAAGGTGCAGGTGAGGCAACTACCTGTGGTACAATATGATGAGGTTTATGGATCACTGGTTTGGCAACGATGGCATGAGCGTGGATAGTTGGAGCACTCTTCGAAACGACAGCATTAAATCCATGGATTGGATCGGCTGTGTAATCAACAGTACGTACTGAGCCGTCAGGTTCAACTAGGGAATATTGACCTATATTCGGATTAGACGGGAAGAAATTTCCATTGAAATCCTGAGAATACAATTTGATGGGAAATGAAAATCGTTCAAACCTTTTACAACTCCTCCATCACGGGTCTCATGCTGCGATTTTATATCACCGGTTGTGTGATCGGCTACTCCATAGTTGAAGGCGTATTTTGGATGATCCTGAAAGAGAATTTTCCAGGAATAAATATCTTTAACTTTTCTTAAACACCACTTTGAATTTGATTTGTTTAGTCCATTTGAATTTTGCTACACAACAATTTTCAATCACAAAAACTCACGTAGTAATCGACGGACGCGTATCCTGGATGGGCGAGAACACTTGAACCGAAAAGGACGAATGAAACTAATAGAACTGCAAACATTTTCGATGCCATTTTTAAGTTGAACAAGTAGTTAATAATATTGTTAATTCTGAGAGGGTGGAGTATTGTACGTGATCTGCGCTAAGATGCCCGGTTTACTATGCGGGTTCTACAAGAAAAGCTTCCATTAAATACTCAAAGTCGTTGTCTGTTCGGTGGGCTTGAAAATAATGCCGACAATCGGGGGGCTCAATCGCCACTATCTTGGTGGTGGGCTGTAAAATCTTTAACACTTTTCCAGCGACTTACACTTTGGAGGTGAATAGAGGAGGTCGACCGAATTTGGGCCAAAGTACCAGTCTTCTACCACCCCCGAGTTGATTTATTGTCTCACCTTATTATTTGTGTTTTACACATTTTTAATTATGTTGGTTTTGTCTTTTAATCCGCTACAGAAACTAGATTTGGAGTTTTTTTTATTAGATTTGCTACCGGAACCACGAATGAGAGTATGTTTGCAGTGGTTGAAGATATTCTGCTGAAATATCAACGGCGATGCAACATCAAGCATAACGATCATCGTACAAGATTTGAAACAATAAGCCAACATGAAACATAACGCTGGAACCTTAATGAGACACTTTAAGATGTTGGCAATTGCCAAATCTATGGAAAGAATTCGAAATCTTATTGCTGCTATTTTTCATCAAGGTTTTACAGAATTGTTGATGTTGCTAGTTTTCGTGGAAAATGATGGGAGAACCTCGTCTGGCCTTCTTCGCTTTTTACGTATGATCTGGTGATCGTGGAACGTCGAGTATAGGAAATTGTTTGTAAGTTCACATATCGTGTGATATATTTGTAACGTCTTTTTATTAAGCAATTGTTATCATTAGTATGTCCATTAAGAGGTATGTTCAGCGGCGTAATTTAATTGAGGTCTTTGCTGTTCATTCAGAAGTTTAATTATAAAATTTTCACATGCGTATTTAATGTGTTGATAAGACTTCAAGAAATAATGTATAAATAAATTTTTTTAAGGCGACTTTTTTACATTAAACTCATTGAAAACCCTTTTTTTTTGGTTCTATTCTTATTATTTTGCATTGTTACATTTAAAATTCTCCAAAAATTAAATTTCATTTTCTAAAATATTTTCTGTACCGCAAAACTTTTCACAATATTTTTTAAATCTTTCAATTATAAAAATATTGCTACTATTAAATTATTAATAATTAATTGTTAAATTTTTTCTTGGAAATAATAGAACGAGAGGAAAGCTACGACAACAAGTAGAACTCGGATATATTGTCCATTTAAAGTTTTTTTTGGATTCTATAGGAAATACACTTAGGATACTCTAAGAAAATAGTTTGCATTTATTAAAAAATAATTTGCATATAGAACTTAACTATTGTAGCTTCAATTAATAATTTCAAGAGCTCCCAATTAGGATTGCGCATTTTATTTCAGCATAGTAAGCGATCACTTCCGATTGCCGATCCGATCTTAAGTTAATTTCTTGGTATGTTTTAAAAAAAAAAACACTACAAAAAACAATATAAAAAATGAAAAGAATTAAAAAATAAATATTTTGATATATTCAAGGTCAAAGACCAAATTCGTTATCCTTGATAACCCTTTAAAATAAGAAATATTTTATTATACCATGATAAAAATTACCAGATATATGAGTTTTTAAAAATTTCTCGGACATAATTTTTGCGAAATCTTTAAACTACTATAACTACACATATCAAATCGATACTCTTCGAGTAGACAAATTTTCAAAAGAATTGGCGATGGTAAGATCAAAAATTTCGTTAATTTTGACGATTCTTGATGGAATGATCCCATTTTAAGATACGTTTACTCCACATAAAGTATATTATTAATTTTTTTCCACGAAATTGAAAAAAATATAGAAGTATAAATGCCGCCAAGATTTTGTACATATCGTTACTTTCTTCCAAAATAACTTACTTTGCATGTACTGTAAGTACATTTAGGTTAATATAATCCTATGTTTGCTTGAGATGTAAGATCTGGTGCTCGTCAATGTAGAACATCCAGAACTTTTCTAGTACTTTATTTACTAAGTATACACTTGGTTTCCATTCATTTATTATTCCAACGGAATTAGGTATTAAACAAAAATAGTTTAACAATAGTCAACAGTGCAATTGGAAAGTGGTGTTACTGTCGAGAAATGCAGATTGGGTGTTGTATGAACTAAAATTACCTACCTCTAGATAATCATATTTCTCATTTTTATCTGTAACTATGTTTATCTGTAACTATTATTTCAAACAACAAATTTTGGATCCTAATATCAAACGGATGTCGATTGCGGGCGATGATAGCAATTACCTTACAGAAAATTGAAAAAAAAAAAGAAACAGCAATTGTTGCAATTCTTATGAAAACCACGAAGGCCGAATGCAATGGAACAAGTACAAATAAAAATTTGCAATGTAAATTCTCTGAAAAGCATCAAGATCATCATCTATACGGACCATTGCTGCGGTGCTTTAAGGCGTTACTTATTTTCCGGGTGGGTATTTTTTATGGTTTAGGTTAAGGTCAGTACGCATCAAAACAAACCAACAGTCTATAAATGCGTTAAAAAAAAACGAAATATTTGTTACGGACAATTTAATTTTTTTAATCAAGTTAATTTATATGTTAAAAATTGTACTTCTGTAATACGCAAGATTATAAAATTAGCATAATCTACAAGATTTTCAGATTATCAAATACTGTGTGCAGTTCGGTTTCAGAAATAAGCGAATTAATTGGGCACGTAGGTAGTTCTTATATTCGCTTCATTTATAAGCTTCCTTGAGGCATTTTAATCTTGTTCCTGCTATAAATTTTGTCATAAAAGTCAAGATCAGGCATTTTGTTTTATTAAAGAGCTCTTCACAGGGTTTATACTCGAGATACTAGTTTTTTTGGCTACTAGCTTCATTTTTAGAGGAATAAAAAACAATCTTCATTTTTGAAATTAACCTAAGATTTTCAAAATATAACGATTTTGAGTTTTGAACTTAAAACCGGTAATTCTTCGAATGGCACTACATTAAATTCGGTAATATATTTTTAATCCATTTTTTTTCAAATCTAAACAAATCACACAACATTGTAAGCACAAATTTTATGTCCTTTTTAATTTAATAATTCAGAATAATTGTATTCAAATTAATGTTTATTAGATACTTCTTTTATACGTATCCTTATTTTTTATATATCTCTAACTATTTGGCATATTATTTATAATTAGAATCACACTTTTGTTCAGTCATATTAAAATAAAATAAAAACTAACAATCAATAATCAAATTTCATGTAAGTAACAAGATGAAACCATGAAAATTCCTTATCTCCGTGATGTACTCGTATATAACAGAACACATCGATCAAATAAAATGCGAACAAACTACTCAGTTTCAAACCAAACTAAAAGTATCACATTTCGAATTAGTAACGACCGTCGATAATCGAATTCTTTTTACCGACTATCGACCCGTTCCAAATGCGGTAAATTTAATCGAAAATTTGAAAAACTTTTCAAGGGTTCGACTTGCAGACATTTACCGAAGCCTTGATTAACGTACCTATGACAATTATCGCAGCTATTTTTCTACTTTGATTTAATTTATTTAGGTAAAACCGCACTAACTATACCGCATCAAGGTTATCACGACCCGTAGAAACAAATAACATAATTAATATTAATAATTTCCAGGCCGCCAAAAGTGTACATTACTCAACATATAAAATGATCGGTTAATGTTTGTCAATAGTCTTCTCTTTGCGATATTATTTGCCTCATCGGATTACTCAGCTTGTCTGTATTTTAGTTCGGGTCAACAAATTTATTGTTTTCTTAAGTATTGCACTTTCAATTAAGAAAATTAATTTAAAACTATAAAGTGCATAGTTTGGCTAATGCAACCAGACTTAATGGCGATATCGAAATCGAAGAACGGCCAAATCAAACCGGAACAATTGTTACTTATAACCTCTCGATTTAAACATAAATTAAAACATACATTATGTGATTTTTTCATTTAAGTTTAGAACTTACTACTTAACAATAAATAGTAGAAAATGTCTAACTCATACTTGCAGTGCTGCAATGAATCAATGCATAGACAAATTAATCTCTGACCAGATTTCGAATAAATTGTAATTATTTATGACATAATAACGACTTGCTTACCGAATACTTAAAGGGCACATAAAAACTTTAGTGCTTCACACCATTCACAAATTCCATTCATTCTACAACGAAGGAGGTTTCCCGTCACAGGTAGCAAGTAAATTACTATAAAACACAAGGCTAATATACTAAAAAGCAAGCATAGTACGTGCATGTGGATAATAATCCATTTAGACATTTGGATTTATATTCCAAAAAAAACGGAAATGTTCGCACATTAAAAGTTTTTTCGCTCTTTGTTATAAGTTCAATCGAGAAAAAAACAGAATAATACAAATTATAGCACTATATGAAAAATTTAACACATTTTATATTTACTTCTATTTTTTGTAGTAATAAGCAAATGGTAAAAAAGAAACGGCGCTACCTTCATTTTTTCTGGAAATTTCAATGGGTTATCGGATCCAAGTCAGAAAGTGGTGCATCGGGACCTAGGCTAACATATCCCCCAAAGAAAATGTGAGTTTTCAGAGAAATATCATCGATAATGTCAAAAACCCGATTTGGGTTGTTGCGTTTTTAATGACGATGTGGGCGGGTTCTTGGGCATTTAAAGACTTTCACATAGAATTCAAAACTTAAGAACAATTCACAAGTAAAGTTTAAGAAACTAAACTCCATCCAGGATAATTCATGAATACTTTACCATATTTCGCACATTTGAAATCTTATAAAAAAAATCTGCGCAACTTGATTATTTTTCCGTTCAATTCTGAGATGCAGTGTAGATTACTGTTGGACTGAAAACCTAACAAAAAATTCGGCAATCGGTTAGAATAGTGTCGAGCTAGAATACTTACCACGCTGCTACAAACAACATATGAATTACATAATTGGGTCATATTCCGGGATGCGGTCTAGGGGTTGAAGAGAAAAAACTTAAAAATAGGTGATTATTAAACAAGCACGTGGATGTGAAAAGATATTCGATATCTAATCAGACTAGAGAGATATGTCAGAATTCATGAAAAAGTACACAACAACTTAACACCACCTTAGAGGTCGAGTTTCAAAAAATCTTGAAAACACTTTCTAGGTAATTATATGAAAAATCCGTATAATCAAAATGAATTCAATATTTTGGAAGACCTAGTAGATATGACGAAAATCGTAAAAATATATGCATTCTGTTTTCACTGATCATTTTATCTGTCCCCTTTCCGATCCGCAATGGATATTAGATTTTTTTTTAATCAATTAATCCTACAGTCCGGGAAAAAACCCCCACTTCCATACCATACTACCCCAAAAAAAATTGCATTTTCCCAACATGGTAGGTACAACTATATAGCTCTATATAAATACCAAGTTTCAGGTTTATATCATTATAGGTTCTTGAGATCTAAACATCGGGACTATGCAGCCTATTTAAACCGTTATCTGTCGCATAGTAACCTACACCGGATTTCATTATTAAGCACTTTTCGGACTTCAACCCATAAAATATTAAAGTTGCACCCAGGCTGCTGGCCGATTATTTTTATATATTTTCAATTTCAATAAAAACATAAGGACAAAATATCGGCATAGTCCTTTATGAGTTAAATATCAAAAAATTCTTTAGGCAATTATAAAGTAAGCCCAGCCCGTTAAAGTTAAAAATAATTTAATATCTCAGAAGTCGTAAATATATGCTCAAACATTTAACACCTTCTTAGGGGTGGAATATCGCAAAAAACAGTATTTAGATCCTAATAAATAAGCCATAAATAAAAGCGAATTTTATCGAAAGCGAAACCCAAAAAAATTTGTCAGACCTGAAAGTTTCATCCATACTAAATTTAAATTTTTTGAAAGTGCCAACGTATTTGATATCTCGCTAGACGTAAGAAATGTTTCAGAATTAATGGAAATGTACACAACAACTTTGTACGTCAATGAAAATATAAACTTTTTGCATTAATTACTTCTGTGGTAAATCTATATATGTAGGGTAGACTGGGTAGAAATGCACCATTTTTCATTAATTACTCCATATCTCCGTAGAAAATTGTGGAACTTGATTAATTTTTTTTTCTCTGTTTGATCAAATACCTTGCGCAAATATTGTATTCGTAATAAAGAGCAAAATATAATCAGATCGAGAGCATAATGAAGAAGAGCACAGGCAGGACCAAATGGTGCATTTATCCCATCGTACGGGAGAAATGAACCACTTGCAAGGTATAAATGCACCACATTTTAAATATGTAGCAAATTCCAACCAAACAAAAACAAAAAACCAAACAAAAACAAAAAAATTAAATATATTTACAAAAGTAACAAACAATAACGAACTAAACAGTAAATCTATTAAATATTTTTCGAGTTTTATACTAATAAAAAATAATAGAAAATACCAAATAATAGTAATTTAATGGTTTTATATAAGTTTTTATAAGTTAACGGATATTAAAATTTTAAAAATCGATTTCAAATTTGATATGTTTGCTGTATGCTTGCAGTACGAGCTCGTTCTGATTCCAGCAAAATAATTTGAATTTCTTTATGATTTGTGACCATAAATTCATGCTACTTAGGTATAAGAATCTGGTGCATTTCTCCCTACAAGCTCGTGGTGCAATTCTACCGATTCTGACCAGATGCACATTTTTATTTTTTTTTAAATAAATATTAGCAAATAAAAAACTAGCACTTTACTAAAACACACCTTAGACTACAAGCTATATTTATGCCTACCTAGAAAGGTTCACGATCAATAATTTGTCTTTGAACAAAAATGTTGCATATATACGAAAAGTTACTTTCCTTAGCGTTTTTCTTTTAATCCGAATAACTGTTCGGTATTACTCGGTATTTTAACGATTCCTGAACACAATCGTATGGATAGGAAAGAGAAAGAGAATACTACTTCTGCTTTGTAGATTTTACTTACGGGCGAGCGCCAATGGCGAGTGGTGCATTTCTACCTATGGTGCAGGGCTACCCATTCTACCCTACTAAGTTTCAAGTTTCTAGCATTAGTCGTTTTGAACCTTGCTACCTCTATCCAAAAAAAAAAATGTATGATGCCTCTATAACGCTCTATTTTACTAAATTTTTAGTTAACAATAATTTACGATTTTCCGAGAAAAATCGAAAATTCGTCCTTTCCACCCCCACATACTTACACCCCCACCACACCAGCACCACCAACATTTTCTTTTATTTTCATGAGATACAACAAATTATTTTTTTTTTAAATTCTATCCATGAACTGCCGTGCTCCATCCGTCTCTTTTATATTCAAAAGACTTCATTTGTAACATTGATTCAAAAATTGGAAAAAAAGAAATCCAATGTTTCCTAAAGTTTGTTCAAAATTCTACTCCGAACCCAACTTTTCCATTTTTTCGGTTAGAGTCATTAAAAGTTTATTTTTGATTTTAATAGAAGCTCCAGGTATTTTTAGGAAACCAAATTCATTTACATCCAGACTATTGTCTATTGTATTCTTATTATAGATTGACGCTGTTTAAATAACTTTTGAGAGAGTTTCTTTGAGAGTAGACATAGGACATATTATTTAATTAGACCCGAAACCGTATCGATATTCGATCTTAGTTCAAAATATTTTGTCTGTTAATACTGAATACATTTGATTATTTATAAAACTATTGTAAGCAAATTAAAACAACAAACTACCCAAAAAAAAACATGAAATTGATCAAAATAATTTCATGAATGAATTGAATTAAATTACCTGAAGTTATTATACCAAAATCTTAACGATTAGCCTAGCTATCTAAAATCAATAGCATGAAAATTACCAAATTAATCTCACTTACAATGTTCTTGGCCACACGAAAGCCCTCGATAATGGTAGCAAGGTCGTCTAGCTTTACCTTCAAGAAAAGTTTCTTTTGTTCGCGCAAAATTAATGGTTCAGATCGCTGAAAATAAAAACATTAATGGACATGACAATTATATACGCAGTAGCTCACAAACAATGTTGTATACACTTTCTAGCCGAGTTTTTCTGTGGTCCAGGCCGAAAGACAACCGTACAGAACTCATTTTTCGCTTGATTTAGATAATTGTGCTCTTAATGCTGTCATAAGACCGAAAACGCGATATTCGATTTATTTCAGACCTTTTTCGATGTATTAATTTCGGAAATTGTTCCGATATATAATTTTGGTTCATTGTGCAATACTACGAGGTGGTTAATTTTGTTATAGTTTTTACCAGAATTTCTGAAGGATATTGTAATTTTATTAGTAGCCTGTAAATTGCTAACAATTTTGATTTTCTCACGATTCGAGGGCGCAGCATTAGGAGCTGTAGCTATGCTTCGTCAAAGTGCTCTCGTAAAATTGTTTTTAATTAAAATATTTATGAACGAGAAAAATACGTTTCATGTGAACTGGCAAAGTCTCTTCGACATTAATTTATAGTTATGAAATTAACTTGTTTAGCATGTGGAGACAATGATGCCGGTATGGTAATAAATGCGCTTGTGTGCGGCTCAACACTTTGCGCTTTTATTATCTTTCATTGAAGGTGGTTTATACAAACGTTAGAACGTTTGTTACAAAACATTTTTCACATGCTTTCATGACACTACGCGATTGTAGTCTAATGTAATGAGGATGCAAATTGCCACTTTTTCTGTAACTTTTGTTGACATTACATCTTAAGCTGTGAACTTTTTGCATTTTTAGCTCCATTTCGAGATGGTTGCTTAGTTACTTTGCGATTTTGCATATTAAATCCGAGACCATCTCTTTCTAGTTAAATAACACTACGACCGATCTTTATTTCGATTGTTGTATACATGTTTCTTACAAGTTTTGAACTATGTCTTTGAATATTACATTAATTTTTTCTGGTGTAATATTTTTTTTTTCTGTATATTCAGCACCACATTAAAATAAATTAAGAAAAAAGTGCAAATTAAGAAAAAAGAGTAATTGCTCTTTTAGAGATATATAATATTTTTTTTATTGAAACTTATCGAATTTCACTTCCATGTCGTATATCTCGACTATTTTCAAAACAAACAGTTAGACCTTATAGGAAAAATGACTTAAATTATCCAAGATCTGTTTCATTCCCATAAACTTTTCAATAACATATAATAAATAAATCGTATTAAAATATCAAACATCTAACTACCTGAATGGGTTTGTTAAGGGTAGATCAATCCAATAAAGTCCAACACCTTTTACTAATTATTCATTCCATAAAAAATGGAATTCAAGTTGATTCCATTTACACAGACTTAAAAAAAAGCCTTTGACAGCCTTTCCTCTAGCGTAATCAGTCTTGATCCATTGAAGGACACTTGAAGCTATCACATCACCACCACCCACAGATTCTCATAATCAAAAATATCATATTAACACTTTGTGTGCCACACTTTTTGTAAAAAATTTTGACAATGCTATTTAAATGGTCAAAATGTCTGTGCCGGGCACCGGTGACCCCCACTGCTACGTGCAGAACAAATTCCTATAGGGGCGAAATACAAAAAGGGTTTAACCCAACCTTTTAATCCCCAATGATCGCTTACGATTCTAGAAAATTATAAAATATCGTCTAATCTTATAATAACCGTGTGAATATTATGACGTGGTATCTTGCAAAAATTGTCTTGTGAAAAATCAAGTTACTCGCTTAAGTCTTTTGTTTTAAGAAAATTTTTTGGATTAAATCATTCTATTTTTGAATTGCCGAGAATGCAATTAGCTCTAAAATTACAGTATAAAACTTATCTGACTACTTGCAGACATCGTTACTACTGCAAACCAACCACCCCCAACCACCGCCTCCCCGCCAAATTTTGTAATAGGGTTATATACAGGTATGTGTAATATTTTTCTAATTTCTTTTCTAACTACAATACGTAAATATTCGGATTACATAATCAATAAATATATAATCCCGAGAATGTGAGTATTTTACATATTTTTATTTAAACATATACATATATTAATAATAATAATAATAAGTTTATTTATATACAAAATGCATTGTGCTCATCGAATTAAATCGTTCAATACAGTGAATTAATCTTTTCATTAATCGCATTATTAATAAAAAAATTCCAATTTATCTTTGTTATTTTTCAATACGAAATTTATTTCCAAATACGAACGATGAGCGTAGTAAGACCTTCACTGGATAGATAAATTAGAATATTGTCTGAACTATGACCGAAGTTGCTTTTTCATAGTCGGCTTACTTTGAATCCTCATATTGAACGCATTAAACAACTTTCAAAAAACACAATTTTTTATTAAACTGTTTCCAAATTTTAATCTTTTCCCGAAACAGACTAACCGCATTTTAAAATTATACTTCAAAAAACTCATCATTAAGCTGATCGATTCTCAATAAATTCAAAAAGAGGAATAAGGAGATGTAGAACATACTTATGGTGTACTATACATGTTAATGACGATACATGCTTAATTGTAAAAAAAAAAAATATCTAAAAACAAATTTCCTAATTAATTTCCAATTTAATTTAATTTACATATGTATTTAATTATTAAACAATAATAAATTAAAATGTTTTTGAAAACATCTACCGCAGTATGATATTTTTTTCTAATTTATCAAGTTACGTATCTCGATTCTAACATTCTTATATACAAGTTTTCTAGAAAATGATTAAACTATAATAGTAACATACTATTTGCTCATAAGTATCTTGTTGTGAATATTATCCGACGAAATTCAATGTAGGCATGATTTTAATTGCATCATGTCGTAATCGCATTATTCCGCAAGTACCAACATCAAACTTTTAAAGTGTGCAATTTTTAAGCTTGGTTTTTAAATTGGAACATAATAGTGCTCTCTATTGTTGCCCATTCTTAGGCGTAAGATTAAATTTTTAACGTAGACTTGTTGATCATTTTATACAATTAGCGTAAAAATTACTAAAAAAAGAATAGATAGTTAAGTGAATACATTAGTGTATTTCACATTCCTTATCGGATTTTAAATGAAAAAATATCAATCTATTTCAAAAAAACAGTTTAGGTACATATTGTGAGATTTACATCATTTAAAACAACACAAATTTCATGTCGCTCAATTTACAGGGTGACTAAAAACTTTTGCTACAACTAGTTTTAATTCAATAAAACAAAATATTTTCTTGCTTTGGACATAATTTTACCATAACACTAAGCACTGTTCCTTGAAACCTTTCATCTAAATTTCCTGAATTCAACACAAAGTGTTACAAAATGAATCTTTTCAGTAAATTTAGTTTAAAGTTTTGTTTATTTCATGTTCTTCCATTGAACAAAAATGACCCATTTAACTTGTATTCGGACAAATTGACGATAAAATTATCTGGTTGAAAATTATAAAATTTGAACAAGCGATTCGAAAACAGGTAAATTTCTTAATATTACTCGAATATCTTTGAAATTTTCGGAAGTTTAAAATACTATTTAAAATCGAATTAATTTTTCGAAAATTGTAACATTACACACACCTACCTCCACTAATCTGCTACATTTAAATAGTGTGAAATCTTTGACTTAATTCGATTGGCATTTTTTTTTCGATTGCAGCAATATAGATCTGTTCTTTCAATGTAACTACCTTCCTCTAAATTGCAAAAGTTAGTCTATGCCAATGCCATCCGATGACGGACCTAGTACTAGTCCTACACAATGTTATAAAAACTGGCCTAACCTGTGAAGGTTTTGCAATTGACATCTCCTCAAGAACAGCGATTAATCAACAGTCGGGGATTAATCGCTGGGGATAAATCACTCCACTGACACCGGAAAACAACTAACATTTAATCATAATTGCTTCTTTGGTAGCTTACCATGAAAAAATTCCATTAATACGATATTAATGGTTTGATGTAGTTAGGTTAATTTTGGTAAGGTGGGTAACAGCAAACAACAAAACCATAGGCTGCCAAGGAGTCCGTTGTGGTTCCCCATTTTCGAAGAAGAAATACCCGTGTGACCAGATCACCTCCGGTGAACCACCTTGCCACGGTGACAAACTGTAGTAGCTTGACCAGCATCATCTGGATGAATTCTCCCAAGTTCATGGTCGAGCGCTTCACCAGCGTACGTTTCCGCGATCAACTCATACAACAGCATTCGCAGAGGATGTTAAAAATACATTCCTTGGAATCGGAGTCACTACGTGGCACGGCCGCTACACTTAGTCTTCTACCATACCTGCCTGCCAGGTAGTGGACAATTACTTCACTAGTGAGAATACGAAGAATATTCCTATCTCTGAGTAGGACGAAATTCATTCTGCTCTCTCTCAGATCAGACCAGAGCTGCCTTGCAACGGCACATGATGTGAGATCCGATCACCTCGTGTTAGCTCCCAATTCGGTCTTCAAGTCGATAGCCAACATAATGTCCTCAATCGGCCTCCTCACAGAAAGTGTTAGCCCCTAATTCAGCACCGAACCTCTTAGGAGTTCATCCGCAGCCTCGTTTTTCGAAATCCCGCTGTGATCTGAACCTAACATCCATAGTGCACTAATATTATCGCTGAACTTCTTCACGAGGCAGGACTTAATCAAATATAAGTCAAGCTCCTTAATCACATCCTATCTGCTGAGATGATGAGTTTGTTCCGCATCGCATACGCTTCAAACTTCCGACTACCCAATTTATAGCCCGGTAGAAGCAATCCTTTCTTGACTAAAAACTAATCCCTTGAAATGAAGTTTCAGTAAGGTTAGGGAATAAGAGGCGGAATATAATAATTTAGGGAATTAAGGATTGCACTAAAGAATAATGCTTGGTGCTCTGAACACCAGTTGGTTCGAGTCACATGTCGGGAAAATGTTGATCCTCTATTCATACTTCAACGTGTGACTTTATTTACAAAGTAGTATGTATTTATCAACCACCTGTTTCCAGGTATTTACGGTCCAGACTTCAACCATTCTGTCATGTTCTAATATGTAAATCAGATCAGACCTAGAACCGTGAGAACAACTGAACCGAGTATGAGTGCGCTAAGTTGTGAAGAATGAAAATGTAACGATATTCCACAAGTTGCTATTATATTCTTCTGTTTGATTTCCCGATATTATAAGTCAGCTCCACCCGACACTCATTGCCAATAAATTAACGGATTATTATTAAATAATTGTTGTAGGTAATAAACGACATTAACGTCAACTATTAATCTGCAATTATCTCCATTATTTTCCCACAGAATAAAAAGCTTGTCTTTAATTTCACTATATTTTATTTATAGCATAAATAATTTGCAATATAAAAAAGTTAAAAATAAAGTACACAAATCGTTGGCATGTAAGAGACACTATGGTAGTAAGAGTGTAGGATGACAAGGGAAATTATTATGTTGATGTGATCATCTGAAAGCTGTCACTTGTGAGTTTAAGGAGTACCTAGGATTGGCAGTTTCATGTAAACTAACTAAGATGAGTATTCACAGGCGAGTTTTAGTATGAAAATGACGTGAAATAGGTGCAGAAGTTAGTCACAGGAAAAAATTCACACATAAAGTACACGACAAGGTAGAAAAGAATAGGAACGAGATAAGATTTAAGACCTTAAGACAAATGGCAGCTTTCCGATTGCTCGTCGTTATCTGTTTTTGGAATCAGGACAGGCACGTTAAGGAGCAGGCTCTTTACCAGTGGGCAACGTGAGCATGAGCAGCGTGTGTTGAGTAACCGAAGGAGTGGGGAGCAGCAAGCACAGCTGGACCAGCAGCATAAGCCAATGGGGTGGCATGATGAGCATAGGACACTGGAGCGGCGTGAGCTACGGAAGCGTGGTGAGCAACGACAGCTGGACCAGCGTGAGAGCCATAGATAGCTGGAGCGGCGTGCGATGCGTAGACAGCTGGGGCAGCGTGCGAAGCATAGACGGCTGGAGCAGCGTGTGAAGCATACACGGCTGGAGCAGCGTGTGAAGCATAGACGGCTGGAGCAGTGTGGGCAACAACAGCTGGAGCGGCGTGCGAAGCATAGACTGCTGGTGCAGCGTGGGCAACAACAGCTGGAGCAGCGTGAGCAACAATGGCTGGAGCGGCAGCGTGAACAGTTGGTCCAGACTTGGAAACGACTGCGTTGAATCCGTTGTGGTCATCGGCGGTGTAGTCAACGGTACGGACTGAACCGTCTGGTTCGACCAAGGAGTATTGTCCCTTTACTACGTCTCCATCGCGGACTTCGTGTTGTGACTTAACATCTCCGGTAAGTCCATCAGCAACTCCGTAATTGTACGAGTATTGTGGATATGCCTGCAATAAAACAATAAAAACAAATTCGTTTAGTTAACCTATTCGACCTTGTAATCAATCAATTTGGATTTGAATCTTGAATAGGTAATGGAAAATTAATAGTCCGCCTAGTTGATGTCAAACAGTTTCTTGTAAATGGTCAGCAGTAGTGTGAATTCAATTTTTTCCAGTTTTTTTTTTTTGTTAATCACTTTGGCCTACAATAGCCCCGCGGCGTGTACAACATGTTGCGTCTAATAAAGGTAACATACGGTCACGTATGTCTACAAAACTACTTGAAATTGATATGAGGCAATCTTAGGATCTTAACAAGTTGTTTACTGGGCGTTTTCATTTCTGACTCATAAAACTGCCGGTCAGACAAGTTGCAGTGACAATTTACGTGGAACGGTCAAAAAGCCGTCTATAAAACAAATAATTGTTAACATTATTTTCTGCGTGCGATATAAATCGAGTTTGTGTGCAGCTACTTTAAGTCAAGGACGGTGAACTGCTTTCCTTATGTCGTCAGTAATGGAGTGAATTCTGTTATTAATTTATTAGTATCAAGGTAAATTGGATGTGGGAATTATTTGTAGTTACTTCCGTATTTGGATTTTGTTCAGCGTTAGGAACTTTAGTGATTGTGTAGGCTGGTAAGTATACTGTAGAAAATTCCGGGAAAGATTTTGTTCTTGTTGTTGTGTTATTCCGTAGGCAAATTGTGTACACTTTTATGGGTGGACTACTTGAAATGGTGTTTTATTAATATTTATTTTTTTCCTGTTTTTTATTTTTTATTTAACAGAGTCCCTATACTTGCCACTAGTACAATTCCAAAAAGGTTTATAGTACCTTGGCATGGAGATTTTTAATGAAATAAGCATAGAATTTTTTTTGGAAGAGATTCGTTTAATACCATTTCCAATAGTGTTGATCCGTATGAATTCTAATCTCATGAAATTTCGGTTTGTGCCTTGGCTAGTTTTACGACAACAGTCAAATCCAACGTAGGATAGACTTAATATATTTAAAATTAATTCCACTGATGAAAGTATAACGGCCACTTCAAGGCAAGCCTCGCTAAGACTAGCATTATTCTATTTCCTCTTTACCCAATTACTAGCAAACATATTTCGCATCAGGCCTTATACCAACTGTTGGCGCTTGGCTGTTCCATGAAAAAATGTTCGCCAAATTAGTTTGGTAAGACCTTATCGAAGCTTTATCGAGGTATGAAAATAACTTCGATAAGGCCTTATGGAAGTTAGTTTGCTAGTTGGGTAACTTTGTCATCTGAATAATGAAGTAAAGAACTGACTAATTGAATGGGCTAACTCAGCTTTATTGAACTATTATAACCCATTCCAGGCGGACTATTGGAATAGAACAGAGCAGATGGACTTATGGCTAACGTTCTAAAAAGGATATTCAATAAAATACAACAATAGTGGTTTTACTGGTTTGTGCCGGGAAGATATTCCTCAGGAACAGAATTCAAACAACAAAAAGATTTAATAGAATTGAATTGGAGTTATTATTGATTTCACATCTGGAACCCACATTAATTAAACGACCTTACCATCAATCGATACTAAGTATATAAAGAGGTAAATTAAGTAGCTACAGTCTAACTCGATTCACATTAATTTTGAGCAATTGCTCATTCGTTACTAGGAAAATTGGCTAAAAACCTATTGCCTAAAACTCTATGGTACTGCAGAGCTTTAACATAAAACTCAGCAGAGAGGCATGATGATGTCCATGAACAAAGGTTGATAAAAATTATTGTCTTGACCAATATCCGAAGTTTGTCATGAAAAAAATTCTACAAAAGATTTACTTAGGTACTGTCATATAAAGATACTAAAGAAATGTATTTAACGGAATTTTTTTTTCCAAAGTTTAGTTAAAAGCATTGAAAATATTTTATATACCCTTTATTGGAAGACATTGATTGGAAGGCAAAGTACAAGATCGGTAATGCAGCACAATGGAGGTAGTTACCCGCCGGATTAGTGAAAGCGGCGGACTATAGTGTATAAATGCAATGAAAGTAAAATCATTTATTATAAGAATACTTGGCACTTGCAGAAACAGTTTATGGGTAGATATTTTTGTAAGAGACGGCGGACTATTGGACACGAGGTACAGATAAATGACGGATTACCGAGACTTGAATTGTACCTTCAGTAAGCCGAAAAACGGCGGCTTATCGAAGCCCAAGAATAGATCATACAGGAAATGAAAATAAATGCCAAGATACGGAGGTTGCTGTACAAAAATAGAACACATTACCCTTGTAGGTGGCCTACATTTGCAAAATAATAATCATGTTAAGCGCGATTGTTCCACTGTAAGAAAACTATGTAAATCATAGACTTTATTCCTGATCTTGCACAACAAATCCCTTAGTACCACACGATTTCACACAACTTCGAAACGGTTAAAGAATTCCCTGCACTGTCCACTATAAACTATAATTTCTTTATGCCCACCAGATAATTATATGTTCGGAATGTATGAAACAAGATTACCGGTCGTTGTCGCTTAAATGTTTTAGCCGGCGAACGAAACAACTGAACCGTAACAATTGCAACAAAACTATATGCCGAAATGAAAATTTCGTAATCACTGTCGTGCTCTGTCCTAACTATTCGTACTAGCTCGCCTAATCTTAGATTAAGTAAGAAGACTTACGTGATAATCAACATGATCGTGTCCAGCTGCATAGACGGTAGAATGTCCTAATGGTAGAACTGATGCGGCAGCAACTCCCAAAACAGCAAGGCATACAACAGACTATAAAATTGACGAGAAGAAAATAATAATCGTGGATTAGCACAATTGAAAAAATTCACTGATTTGCCCGGAAAATTTAAGTTTTCCGGTGGCAAAAGAACAAACAACACTCACTTTAATGAAAGCCATTTTAATATGATTTCCTTGATTTAACGACTGATTGAACTTTAGTGTTCGATTTTAGTGTAAAGTAACAACCACTTCGAGTGACTTGGTTTAACTGATAACTAGAACTAGCAAGGAAAGCCTCTTATATACTAGACTCCACCCGATTCCGACCACTGCAAGACCCCATATCTAAACACTCGCAACATATTTCCTCGCATACATAGCCACACTATAAAATTACCTTACACTATAGGCAATTTTCGAATCAAACGTGAAAAGGTGAATATTGCTGGACTTTGTATATTACTCGACTTCTTGTACTTGTACCACCGGATATCAACTTAATTCTCTACGCTATACACTCTACTCTACATATGGACCCCGAACATTACACATACTTGGGATTTTTTTTGTCATAGGTAACAATACAGGAAAAAAAATCCAACTATATTTTTCCTAAAGATAAATCTTATTATGTGGTGCATTGCGGACCAAGGTTGTCCGGATAATTTTCGTGTGTATTATTACGACGAGTGGACAGTGAAGCACTTCAATCCGGTAATACACCAATTTCGAGATTTCGATTAAGTTTTAATTATCAATCAGAAAAAGTGTGTCTTGAACACGTGGGATATTCTATTTAGTTAGTTTTGTAGTGTGAATCGAATCGCATGGATCTGACCCGAAACAGGATATCGCTTAACTTAACGGAAAACATACACACACTAGATTTGATTACAATTGAATAAAAAGTCCGGTGACGATTGTTGTACTGTTGCACATTTAACAGAAACATGAGGGCAATTTATTCGAGATAGTAGCAATTTGATATGGCGTGGTCATTCAAAAAGGTTGCAATAAATCATTAAGATTTTTATAGTACAACTCTGAACTATTTAACGAACATTACATACCTACATATGGTTTATCAGTTTGAAATTTCTTGATCTAATTTTTTACATTTTATGTTATTATTACTTTTATCTTTTGTTTACAAGACAACACGATTACTACTTCTTGATACAGTTTTTTCTTCGGTTGGAATGCCTTTTGAAGGTAATTTAATTGTTCGGTTTGTAAGCAGACTAAGAAAAATACTTTCAATGTTGCCGGTAGGTTAGTTTTTTCTTCTTTTCGAATTCGGTTTGTAATAATTTGTGGTCAAGATGTGGAATATTGCTGTGTCATTTTTTAATTGGAGGCTATTTTCATTCTAGTTTTTAACTGTATCGATAAGTTACAAGTAATATAAAGAGGTTCAAGGTCGAGCAATATGTATATCGCCTACCATCGTGCTTCCTTGTTCCGATAAATCACTTATCTTTTTTATTGAATTAATGTTATTGTTGTTGGTCTTCTTGACACTGAGCTCGATTTTTAAGTGTTTGGATGTGTAAGAATCCGAAAGTTAAGAGCTCGGTAAAAAAATCATATATTCTTAGAACACCATCATTTTTTATTACATTCCGTTTTTCAGAGAGCTATAGTTAAAAGACAGCAATTTCATTATTTTTCACGCAAAGCTTAAAAATGTTTAATACGGCGCAGCCATCCTTTTCTTTATGGAACAATACAAAAATTTGCCAACTATTGATTTTTTACATTTTTTTGCATGTACCTGGTAAACAAAATTTTAAATTATACAAATAGATAAATTGATTTTAAGCTTTAATAATCAAGAAATGCATTTTATGGTTACATGAAAATTTCATTTTGCAGGATTCAATGTGCAGGATACAGTCAACCACCCTTTTTTTCTATCAAGTACGCTCTTTCTTCATTCATGGAGCTTCAAAAAACACTATTACTGCATTAACTTATCAAAAAACAAAATTAATACTTTATTATTAAAACAATAAAGTAAAAAGCCACATTCCCTACATAATAGGTTTGCCGCAAGTACAGTCCTTTCTTAAGATAAATTTAAAAATAAATTTTAGCACTATTTTTTGTGGTAGTGATTATCATTCAGCAAAGCAAAAAAATACATTAGTACGTAGAGTATTCAGCTAGTCATCGTCTTCTGTATATAAATTAGCAAGAATTTTTTTGTTGATAATAAGAAATAATACACTTAAAAAATAGACTTGGAAAATCCGCCAATAGTCTGTACGCAACTTAATTGTTTTTTGGCCACAAGTTCGGAAAGCGTTTAATAGTAATGTAGTGTAGGTTACTATACGATTAAAAACTTAAAAGTAAAATTTTAAATAAGCGTCCTAGTTACTCTAATAAAATTCGTATAAACAAACATAATCACTTTACACATCCTTAAGGGTTGAATATCGCTAAATCCTGCAATTAGTTTTTAAGCAAAGAGGTTAAAGCGAACTAAATGTCGCATTAGACGTAAAACTCTGACGGAATTTGTGAAAATTTATACAATCACTTTACATCCTCTTGAAGGTTGAATATCGAAAAATGCTCAATTCAGTTCTTATATGATTTTATTTAAATCGAATTCGATATCTCGTCAGATATACATATGTATGAGATATGTAATTTACAATCTCTTATTCGGTAAATATATCAAAATCCTGAAACAATTCTTGGGCGATTGTATAGAAAGTTGATTTAAGTAGGATCGATTTCTGTATCTCATTGGATCTAACAGAATTGCCGAAATTCGTAACAGCTTATAGAACTACTTTACAACACTTGACGGGTGGAAAATCGAAAAATAATTTAATTAGTTCTTAGGCGACTATATTTAAAGTCCTTAGAAGTAAACAATAATTCGATATCTTACTGACCTGAGAAATATGTCGGAATTCGTGAAAACGTACACATCTACTTTGTACACCTTTAGGAAATCTATGTCAAGAAATTAAGAAAAATATTTGTATACTAACAGACCTATGTAAAGGGCACTCAGAACTAAGGTTAATTTGATATCTCGACAAACCTAAAAGAATTAAATCGGGTATGTACAGGAAGCGCACCGAATGTTTCGATTTTTTTTACCCCGATCCCATTGAGATCCCAAGTTAATTTTTTGGTATGTTTTGTAAAACAGTATAAACTATCAAATATAAAAAATTAAAAACCGTATATTGAGACATACAAAGAATAAAGGACAAAATCGTTATCCTTGAAAAAAAAATTGAAGGGTACTTTTTCTTATATTGCGATATATTCACTCTTTAAAATAAGCTCTGTTTTATTATTCTAGAATAAAAAATCTGCCAACAGTCTGGGCGCAACTGTATTATTTTTCCGGCAGAAGTTCAGAACGCGTTCAATTCGGGGATGCGGTGTATGTTACTATGTGACTGAAAACCTAACAAAAAAATCAGGAAGCGGTTAGAAAAGGGTGTAACATATGAATTAAATAATTGGGTCATATTCCGGGATGCGGTCTAGAGGTTGAAAAAAACAAAACTTAAAAATAGGTGATTATTAAACAAACCTGGGGAAGTGAAAAGATATTCGATATCAGATCAGACCTGAGGAACATGTGGAATTCATGAAAAAGTATACAACCAGTATACACCCTCTTAGGGGTCGAATTTCAAAAAATTTTGAAAACACATTCTAGGTATTCACATGAAGAATCCGTAGAAAAAAAATGAATTCAATATTTCGAAAGACCTAGTAGATATGACGAAAATCGTGAAAATATATGTATTTTATATTAACCGATATTTTTTTTTGCCCCCTCTTCTGAACGCCAGTGAATGTTTGAATTTTTTTTTATCAGAACTACTTTTCTAGTTAATTTACATATACGTACCGAGTTTCAACTTCCTAGCATAAGCCGTTCTGAAGTTAGGGAAAACACCCCCCACCACCGTACCATACTACCCCTAAAAAAAAAATTATTTTTCCACCATGCCACTACTATAGCTTTATCTAAATGCCAAGTTTCAGCTTCCTATCATTATAGATTCTTAAGATATAAGCATCGGAACTTTTTCTTTCTCACCCTTCCCCACCCTCACCCTCTACACCCACACCCCCAAACTTTTTTTTCCCTACTAGGGCTATATTAGGCCTACTTCTGGTAAAAATTTGAAACATCCATCTTACACTGTTATTGAGATATGAATCGTGTTATTTTTGAAAAATTCTAATCCCTCCCACTTCCGTGCTCCTCCACCCCCTTCAAATATTTTACTTTGAGCAATCTTTATTTATCAATCTTTATAATAAAACCGAATTTTGTTTTTCTGGTCCAATTAGTTTGTGAGATATCGTAATCTAAAGTTATTCACCACCCACCCCCGTACGCCACTACCCCCACCCAAAAATTTTGTTTCAATATACTCTCCTAGTATAACTACAGATATTTGTTAAGTTTTAATTGCTTGCTATTAATGGTTTAGGAGATATGGATTTTAGAATTTGTCGATCTCGGCATTTTTGCTTTTCGGGCACATTATTTCCCCCTCCACTCCCACACCCCTTCACCCATATCTGTTTTTTTTTTTGCAAATGGGTCCATTATCAAAGCTCTATAGAAATTCTAAGTTTCAGCCTCCTAACACAAGCGGTTCCTGAGATCTAGAAACCTAAATTTTTCGTCTAAAACGCTTACCCCGCCTTCCCCCTTACACCTCCTCCCCTGAAAATAATGTCAATTCAAGGAGTCCACCAAGTCTATTCTTAGAAAAAATTTTAATTTAATAGCTTCACTGGTTTGAGAGCTACGAGCTTTCAAAGATTTTGGGGCGGTCGACGTACGGCGTACGGCGAACGGCGTACGGGGTACGGCGTACAGACGGAGTGAAAATTTTTATTGCTTTTTTCGCGTCTACTAGTCATGAAACGTGGAAAAAAAAATTTTGAGGGCAGCAAATTTTTTTTTTTTAAAAATCGATAACAATACTGTATTATTAATAATACAGTAAAATTACCGGAGATATGAATTTTCAAAGAGGACTCGGACACTATTTTTGCAGAAACTTTAACATATAGTACTATAACTATACAAATTATATAAAAACAAACAATTGAAATTATATTCATTTTTCTCTAATTCTTCGAGTACATAAATTTTCAAAAGAATAGGCGATAGTAGGGTCAGAAATTTCGTCATTTGTGGCGATTCTTGATGGAATGACCTCAATCCGAAATATTTTTTTTTTTTCGCTTTTTATTTTTAATTTATTCCCTTTCGGTTTTGTATAGCTAATCTGTTGTGTAAATTAATCATTTGCATATGTAAAATGGATCAATTAGTAAATAAATTAATACTCAGTTTCTCGTTCTATTCACAAAAATATTTTTCAAAAAGGACAATATTTATAAACACATATTTTAAGGACTTTTGTATGGAAGCTACTTAAAAGAGCTTAAGGAATTTGTTTATTAACTCATTCATACCGTTCGAACTTGGTTGTACGATTTTAATTTAAGTTTCCTAGGTCAAAGCACTTTTATAATAAACTATTTTGCATTACAAATTTTTGGGCTTGGATTGAATGCTGAATATTTAAAGCTTGATGACAGAACACCAATGGTAATAGAACATTTAAAGAAAAATATATAACAAATCGATAATAGAGAAACGTAACAAATAACCTTACTCGCCCACAGCAACGGTATAATCTCGGTATTTTTACCAACAATGTTGCGAATAATTTTCCACCTATCATTAATAAAATCAAATTTGTTACAATCCAACGACGCAATTATTGTAACTAAAACTCAGACCAGAGGACATGATTAATTTTCCTGAAAAGATTTGTTGACCTCCAAGGACACATAATGGATGTGAGACTGGCTTTTCACTTTTGACAAGAATAAGTATTCTTTTCAATAATCTGTTCATTAAAACAACTACAGAGTTGAAAGGTTAGACTCTTAAGTTCGATTCGATGTTCTTAAAAAATAACTGGCAGTTACAAACTTACTGATATTACAAAATCTGTATACAATTTTGTGGAAACCTTTTTGCTTACCTTCGTGTAAAAACTTCTCTATGACATGGGTGTGAAGACTAATTTTAACTGTCATAGCGGATAAATTGGAAGTCAACAGTTTGATTGAAAAATTTGATCATGTCCTTGAATTGTCTTCAAAACCTGATAGCACAACTTAATATACGTTCAAATAATCTTTTTTTACTAGGTACATCTGATTATTAGATAACTACCTTCTACTTACCACCTGTGATTTATCTTGTGTAGTTTTTCGGGTGTTACATTGGAGAATGAAATTGATCAATCAATCGCAACTTTAATAACCGCAATCCCAAGTGAAACTTTTTTTATATTAAAAAAAAGTCTACTGTTATAAATATTTAAAAAAAAAAAAAATCGGAAACGACCTTGGGACTTTATTTGGTAACAGAACAGCTTACAGCTTTTCTTCCTTGGTAATTAAAAAAATTATAAAGGAAAAATGTGGCATTGCTCGTTTGAGCTGAACTAATTAGCACTGTTATTAACGGACAGGTAATTGTCACCTACAAGCGTAGGAGCACAGTCATACCGGCGATACCATTCCGGAATCTATGAAAAGGTTACATTGCATTTAATGTCTTAATATCCGTATATACCATTTACGAACTGTCGATTACAAAAGATTGAACAACTTTAGTTTTAACGTAAAAGCGGTCCAATGGGCGATTGAACAACGAACGCACTTATAATCGGCGGTACGGCGGCAATCATTGAATAATTTACGAGCCTATAGCCAGTCAATAGGCAGCACAATTCAATAGCGCTACAGCTAAGGATCGCGACCACAACGCGAACATTTTTTCTTTGAAATTGTGGAAATTGAATACATTGGTCGGGCGAAATCACAATGGGCCGCGAGACCTCTGTGTTGCAATTTCGATCAAATTATTATGATAAATATCTGATAAGTGCAGCTTGTGTCCGCGCTAGTAAATTTTTGTTCGGCGGTATGATCGCAAGCCCACCTGGTCAGTACATGAGACTCGCTAGCTATTCCGCAGACTAGAGTTAGTTTAGAAAGTATTACTACTTATACTTTGGGAAGGTTATGCATTTAAATCTTATAAAAATAATTTGTGTGATTAATTAAAATTAAAGCAATTTTTGCTTATACTTTGCATAAGGCTTAGTCATTTAGTGACCGATATACGGAACATTATCTTTGCATAACCTTGTCAATGCCGTTCGCAATATTGTATTTCGTGATTGGCTTATCTTACGGAGTTATCGTGGGTTTCTGTTTGAAATCCCCATAAGAACTTCCTTCTTAACGATTCCTAAGTTTCTCGTTGCTAAATTGAAATGTGCAGTTTTCAGGTCATAATTGGAATAAAATGATTAGTGCAGGTAATTATACAAAAATCAAGAAAAAATAAAATGGTATTTATTTAAGAAGTTTTTCTTGCTTTTCGACGTCAGTTAAGTTTCTGGGATGAAACCGCAACACGAAATCCCTGACTATTAATTAATCGTTGTCCTCGAGGACATGACAGTGGAAAGACTGCTGTTTCGTTATCAGATAGCATAGACTCGTCAGAGGGTGTATTATGCTTACTATCCAAAACACCCTTACAGCTGGTGGTATTGCTGAGGAATATTCTACCTATATAGCGATCTCGAAACCATTTTTATTATCTATACATATTATATACTACAGAAATTCTTGCAACATAAAAAGAACTTTCTACAGTACTACACACATATTTTGGATGTGGTTTTGAAAACTCTGCATCTTTGGTTCTAACTTAACTTATATTATGAGGAACATACAGTATCATGCGAGTTAAGATCGTGTAAACCTATTTTGATTAAGTCAATCATATAAATGATTGAACAATCACACAACTTGGTTCTAATGACTATAGCTATGATCATAAGAAACATCAATTGGTTTGATTCAAACAACGCTAAGATTGAGACAAACAATGATGTATGGTTCTTAAAACCATTAAGAATAAAGTAGCTATCACTAATATATCATATTAAAAGGCTAAGGAAACTGGCGATCCTTACTCAATAACCTTATTATATTTGAATAAAAAAATATTGCGACCGACCTGAAAATTCAAACGGTGAAAAACTTTAGATTACGATATCGCTCAAACTAATTGCACTAGCAAAATAAAATGCGGTTTGAGTGTAAAACTTGACAAATAAAGTAAAGTGAAGTAAAATTTTTCAAGGGGATAGGAGAGCATAAAAGTGAAGGGGATAAAGTTTTTTCAAAAAAATCACGTTTCATATCTCAAGAAATGAGTAAAATAGATGCTCAAACTACCAGAAGTAGGGCCAATAGAACCCTAGCAGAGAAAAGTAGGGAGTGCAGCTGAAGAGTGAGAGGGTGGGGGAGAGTGAAAAGGAAAAAGTTCCGATGTTCATATCTTAAGAACATATAATAATATAAAGTTGAAACTTGGCATTTAGATAGAGCTATAGTAATACCATGTCGGATAAATTTTTTTTTTCTAATGGTAGTGTGGTACAGTGGTGGTCGTGTTTTTCCTAACTGTAGAACGGCTTATGCTAGAAAGTTGAAACTTGGTGTATATATGGAAATCATCTAAAAAGGTAATTTTGATATAAACAAATTCGAATACCCATTGGCGTTCGGAAGAGAGGCAAAAAAAATTTCAGTGAAAATAGAATGCAAATATTTTCACGATTTTCGTCATATTTGCTAGGTATTCCCAAATATTGAATTCGTTTTTAATCTGCGGATTCTTCATATTAATACCTAGAAAGGGTGTAAAGTGGTTGTATACTTTTTCATGAATTCTGCCATATCTCTCAGATCTGATCAGTTATCGAATATATTTTCATTTTCACGGGTTTGTTTAATATAACATAAAAAGTTAAGAAATTTAATTGTAATGCATAAATCTTAATTATTAACAATTGAACTTTAAAAGCCATAAAATATATTAACCCGTGAACGACCCTTTTCGCTATAGGAAAAACGATAGGTTTTGTCTGTTTATATTTTACATTATTATTGCGTTAACCATTATAACAGTATGTTTGATCAAATATTTCAGTTGGACTGATCATAGAATATAGTTATCATAGATACGACATATAAGAATCGGATCATATTTTTTATTTCGATGTATATATACCTACATATATCTAACAAAAAACAATAAATTTAGTTTTGGTTAAAATGATAATTTTATTATAAGCAATACTTTAATAAAATCTATAATTTCAAAATTAATCACGATTACAATCTTTCAAATCGTTTGTGATCTTTCCGTGTAACAATTTTATGGAAAGGTCACCGTTTAACAATAACCTATTAAACTATACCAGTATCGGTACAAATGATACAGAACTCATGACCGCAAAATTCCAACGCTTCAATAAGTTGGTGCCGGATTAACAATAAAAAATGTTGCTATAAACAACGAAAAATAGCCATAGCAGATCGAGTTGGAAATGGTAGCACTATACGAGTATAGTACCCAGAAAATTGAGCAATTCCGTACGCTTATTATTACGTTGCATAGGTATCTTGCGCTCGTTTATGGTCAGGTAAATATATGCTCAGTATGTTATTGTCGCTCTATTAGTGTAAACCGCAATTAATCCATTTCTTAAGACAACAAATAAGCAACGCACTTGGCACGCATTTCAAAATCTTACAATTCGTATATGATACCTAGTGTCCAAGAAACGACCAGAAGACAGAATTTCGCAATTCATAATCATACCGGCTGTTGAATCTGTGTAAATCTCTGATGTATTTCCAAAGATGTTGTGATAGAAAATTTTATTGTAACATTGTTATAACTAATACTGAGTAGGGTTTGCTTTACTCGTACCTCGAAGAGCTTGACAAATTTTAAGGCCGATTAGTAATAACAATTTCAAAGTGATGAAATAAATCGCCGAAAATATCAGCATTTTATTGAAATTCGTTATAATATACTGAACCAAATTCGATGAAAACTATTTAAGAAAATTTTATAACGTGCTTTTTATGAACAAGGAAGTTTTCAGTTTCACATCTCTTGTTCTTGCTCCTTCTATGGAAAAATAATCTAGATAAATACCAATACACTACCATTCAATTTTAAAAGTCTTGCCAGTTTTGAGAAGATATACCTACCTACTGTTACTCTTGAGATTATTATGTAAATTGATTAAGTTCGTTGAAAATTTTTGAAAAATAAGAACTGCGAAGGATGAATCAACTGACTAATATAGAACTCAATTTACAAGAACATCTTGCAAACCTAACATAAATTAATCATGAAATTGTTAATCACAAATCACTTGACTATATTTCTCGAATATTTCGAGATCAATGACATTGCGTTACTCAAACTTCTATCAAATATGTTCGACCCACTCACTACCAATCCTTCATGCCTTAAACATTAAGTGTCCAAAAATTATCTAAACCTGTGTAACAAGAGGATTAATTTCAGGATAAGCCGATGTTCGTTCATGTTTGAAAAGAAGTATCACGGATCTCCGGCAATCCCAATCTTAGCTACTTCCATTTCGGATCTCAGTATAGAACGACCTTCCTGAGCTCCAATCAGTGGGCACACTTGAATCAAAACGAGATCGAATCGATAAGACAAAAGAACCACCACCTCTATGATCTAAAAACGCCAGCAAACTTATGCAACATTATAGCTAATATTGTCGTCTTCGACTAAACTAAACCATCTAAAGCCACTAGAAAAGAGGTGGTAATTGTATTGAACAGTACCTCATAATATCGGTGCCAATAACTAGAACAAAACGCCATTGTGAACAAAAAACAATGAGTCGTGCGCAGGCTTGATCCGCCTAAATGAATCACCTGGCGATCATTAAAGGCTATCGAATCGCCAACCTGGCAATTATTTTCTGCGCTCAAATCAAATTCACTTTCGTTCAAATCGGAAAATGAAGCTGAAAAGTGCTGATCTTATGATACAAGATTTCTTGTATTGTTGCTACGAGTAACTTTATGGATGTAATTGAGCAACAACAATTTATCCGGTCGTCAAACAATCTTGGAATTGAGTTTATAATGTCCGGAATAGCCGTGGCGAACGGTGGTTGGTTGCTTGTTCGGATATGTAATACCTCCGGACGGACCACACCTTACTCTCAAGGTTGTTTGTACTATACTAACTATAACTATGCAATCGGACCACTATGCAGTCTTAGATTATTATTACCTGTTAATGTCCGACGATCGTGCTCTACTTTTATGTAAGCAAGTTTTTTAACATTGCTGGCTTATTGCTCTTATTCCGATCAATTTTTCGACTTCTATTTCGGATCTTAAGAGAAAAAAATTGTTTTCGATAGAAAAAATAAATAAATCGAACTCCGCAGTGATCATGACCTTAACATTGATCTTGGTACGACTAATTCATAACTTGTTGGTGGAAAAGACAACGCCTGAGGTGCGTATCATGATTTGGATTTACAAGAAATTGTATGCACCCTGCAGGTATAACAATTTTCAAGAGACAAGCATACAATACTAATGAACATGTTTATACACAATTAGATATGGAATAAATTGGGCAAACATTTCACAATAAACCTATCAAAACAGATTTCTTGGCGCAATAAAGTGAATATCAACAAAGTTTGTATGTTAGTAGTTGGACATCAAAAATTTAAGGAAATTCGACTGAACCATTGACATAAATATTAATAATGTATTAATATAAAACATACTGTAGTCACCATCGGCTGCAAACCAATCGTATTATACTATAAATGAAAAACTGAACTCCGATTTATATTTTAGTCGGGGATAAAGTAAACGATTGGGTGCGTATGTAGTTTGTCCTTTATTTAGGACACTCGTTTGTTTGAAGTAAGAGGCAATAACTTCAGTTTTTACTTTCATAAGTAGTACTAGAATAAGTAGAGTAAAATTTTCATTTGTCAAGGACCTTCAAATGGGAGGTGCAAGAAGGATTCACTCGATTTCCAGCGAATTTATCCATTCACCTAGAACTGTTAAAAAATTATTGTGTGTACAAAATTTCAAATTCCTAGCGTTCAAGAGTTATCGGAATATATTTTTCAATACAGGACTTTAGGATTTTTTGAAAACGTGTTTTAAGGACTTTTTGTATCGGCGCTTCCCGAAAAACTATGACGATTCTGCCCGCCTAGATTCAAAATTTCAAGATTACGAAGTTACTGAGCTATCATGAGTACGGACAGACAAACGGACGGACGGATGCTTTGTGGTTATTGGCCAGAAATGAACAAAATTTTATAATTATAATATTACATATATTATATAACTTTTTTTCGCCCGATGCTCGGTTCCATATGTTACAAACTTATTATTAAACTCTCTCATAGTACTCTTAGCTTTCATCTAGTAGAGTATACAAGTAAAAGGACCGTCCAATTTTTTGAACTAAACCTTTTTAAAAATTATTAAAAATTGAGCCGGTAACAATAATTTTAGTTTTTATTTTCTGCAAACTTTACTGTTCATGTCCAGCATGAAAAGGATATTTTTTTTTACCCGAATTTTAAAGTGATCAAAGTCTGGGTTGAACAATATTTAAACTGAATTTAAAATGAGTAGATTGAAATTAAACGGTTCAGCTCACGTAGGGCAGAACAAACATTTTACGCCACTCTTTTTCCTCGTGGTACTAAGAAAATAAATATACCTATTTATAGTAGTAGGTATCTTGGCTAATTAAATGACAATTTTCTAATATTGCTTATTTTATTTTTTATGTCATTCTTTTTCTTTGTAATTATTGACTATAAAATCAATCTTTTGATTTAATCAAAGCATGAACAAAAATTTGAAGTCCTTCTTAGGCAGCATTTAAAGTATCAAGAAAAATATTTAAATCTTCACCGGATACCTTCTTCAATTAAGAATTAAGTCCAAAGCATTACCTCATTTACATCCTTATATATTGAAAGGATTTTACTTACTTTAATTGTACTGATAGTAAAATCACATCGTAATTTTAAATTTAAAGAGAAAATTAGAAGTCTGCTTAAAATAATTATGTATTAATTTTTACACCCAGATTTATTTCATAACGTATCAGCAAGAAGTGAAACCTTCTAAGAGTCGCGTACTTCCAACGGATTCCAAGGCAAAGTGTCGCCAATCAGCTCGCACTATTTTGTGAAAATATCCTTTGTGTTAAAAGATAATTAAGTTCGAGTGATCCAAGTTCAAGTACCAGAGGTATATCTGTAAGAGCGTGAAATATTTCTTAAAAGATGCAAGAACCTTCTTAAAAGTTTCAATTTTTTTTTCGCTCTATTGGAGTACAGATTATTTAAATGAAATTAATTAATGGCTTTGAAGTTAGGGCAAACAATATTAGAATGGCGCTTCATTCAGATTTCGAACACCCTGTGTTTTCATTGTATCGTTAAAGTGGAGAAAACCATCACTCATTTTGCTGCATCTAGGTATATTAATTTCTTCTGATTATAAATTACGAAAAAAATTTAAATTTAGATCATAAGAAGTCTTTACATTTCGAATATTTAATTTATGAAGAAAATGTTCGTCGATAAAACAGTTTTCATGACTTTCAAACATACTGAGTATTTAATACTCATATAAATTGCATACATCTTGGCATTCTACTGCATTATCTGAGTATAATGAAAGCTTTTGAATTGTCCGATTGCCAAGAAAACTGAGATTTGTCCAACCTTATAATAATTTTAAATGTAATTTCGGAATTCCAATAGTTTCAGCTTGCGAAATGGGAAAAAGCCTTTTACCTCATTTGGATGGTAGCAATAACTAAAAAACATTTTAAAGGAACGAACTACAAACTTTTTCAGCTCAACTCTTGCAGTACGAGTTGAGTTAATAAAAAATAACGCAACAGTTCTTGTAATAGATTCCAATCCATCGGTCCTCTACATTAAATTTGAACACGGCACATCTATTATTATTTCTGTCCAGTGCATACTATCGTTATATTTAATGTATGCGTAAACGCTTCACTACTAATATGATTTACTAATAAATTATATTCCGTATTTCATTCGAAACGTTAAAGTTTTATTACAGTTTCAAACCATCATTTATCCGAGACGCAATAGTTGGCAAACGTTTGTCGGGCAATTTTTATTGGGTACACATCTTCTAAACTATAAAAAATATTCGGAGATTTATAAATTATCAAATCAAATGAATCTTATCGAACATTTATTTACTCAAACCATGACATACAATTTCTTTTATTTAATCTTTTTTTGAAATTTTCGTTGTTAGCTCAGTCGGTAGTGGTTTCCTAATCAGTACGAAACTTAACCATTGTGTGTATGACAGGTGAAACATTTGTGACTTGGTCTCCTACGAAGCCTGATCTGTCCAAAAAAAAAGCGGAAGACACTTTAATGGGAGATAATGTTTTTAACGCTAATCATAAACTATTTTGGACAAATGTATCAAACGTGCTTATGTTGGAAGTGAATTACATAGGTATATTGAAAAAATGTTTTTATTATCTAGTGACTACAATAGGTTGTCTTGTAAAATTTTTAAACACTTGCTTATTTTCCAGGACCTGGAAAGTAGGTATTATTTGTAAAATTTTAAAATAATATGCGTGTAAGTTTTCTATCAAACTCAAAAAATAAAGTCTTAAAGTCCATACACACTTAAAATCTGCCTATGCAAGCGTATAGCACGCGATGTCTAAATTTAAACTGTATCTTACTATAATAAATCGATGCCAAATTGCATGGCGTAAATTTAGCGAAAGTTCGACTCTAGCCGAGGTTTATTGTATTGAATGTGACAATTTAAGATCTGATTGCACCTGGCACATTATTTCCAGGTGAAAAACTTGTTTTTCGGTTTCACTTTTCACGTTGCAAGTTCAATGGCAATCTCATATGGACTATGAATGATAAATAAATAAAAAAAAATATATCGCATGTTATAACCAATTACGACTTTTGAATTATTTTCATTTGGTAATATATTCCAGTTTTAATTTTTAGTAAATTAATGTAACTGACAAAAAAAACGGTATTGTTCATTTGATTAATAGAGTAAATTTGGTTTGATTTATCTTATGGTCTAGGATTAAGGTAGTATTGGACAGTAACATACACGGCAATTTGTTAAAAAGGCGAGTTTTGGACATTGAATAAAAGTATGAGACAAATTATATTTATAGAATTTTTCTCTGTAGAAAATTTAGTTTAATACGATTTAATTTTGAGTCGTAACTTTGGCCAACCTGGGTTGGAAAATTAAATTATAAAAATATATAATAAAAATCTTAGTTTCTATTTACCAATTGGAATAGATTTTGAACTGCTGAATGCTGGATGTTCTAACTGATAACTAACTAATGTTCTAGCTAATACTGTCAGCATAGAATAGAGAAGTTAAAAATTAAAATATTTATTTCGTATGTATATACTAAAAAAAATCCCTTCCCATGTCTATGAAGTTTGCTTAATTTAAACTTGCTACAATTAAAACTGATGAGCCATATATGAAAGTGATCCTTAACCTCGAGTATGATTTCAAAAAAACATTTTATACACCCTTATGTTAGTCTTAATCATCCTCGGCCAAAACCGATAGCCAAATATATTGTAAGTTTCAACTTTACCGTGTTAGATATTCCTGCGATTTAAAGCTTATCGCATTTAAAATTACCAATGACAAAGAGTTGATATTGGGCTTTTTTTTAAAATTGAATTTTTCAATGGATAAGACCAAGATTTAAATAAATTCTAAAGTAGGTGAGGTAACTGAATCAGTACAGAGATTTTGCTCAGTAAAGAATTTCGGCTTTATTAAATACGCGAATATAAGATTTAATTTTCATAGCTACCCGTTTTTAAAAGTTATTTTCAATTCGTACACGAAAGACTGGGATTATTGGCTGTAATTAAAATTCTATGCCTAAAACAATTGTGAATTTCCGATTTTGATTCTACGGTACCATGAAAATCTCCAGTCTCCTTGAAAATTTCTAGTTTAACTTAATTCCGCAATTAACATCCAAAATATTTGGCTACTCAATTAAAGTAAAAATTTTCGCGGATTTAAGCTAACGATTTTTAAGGACATTCCAATAGTTACTTCTCGAAGGTAGATGTACCTAAATTTGCATTGTTTCTGTAAGGGTAAAACTTTGTTTAACTTTTAGACTAGTGCACCCAAAAAGAAGAAAAAAATGCTCGTTTGTCTGCCGAGCTTTGTGAGATAAAGAAAAAAATTGTAGGCGTGTGAGCTAGAAGGTGTTACTGGAAAAAAGTGCAAAGCTAAGCGCTGACGTTTGAAGGGAACAACTATGTGTATGAATGAAAGACACAATTTTAATGGGAGTAGTCTAGGGGTGTTATTTGTTATTTCTATGGAACTTATATGTATAATTGCCTAAAAATTAATTTCAAGACTTTGATATATTCAACGCATCAACCATAGAAAGAGATTGTGTACTTTTTTTACGAATTTCCACTTATCTCTTAGGTTTGATGTGATACCGAATTATTTTTCATTTAAACCAGGTTTCTATAGCCGACAAAATTTATATTATTGAAATTGAAAAAAAAAAAAAAATGAAATATCTGGGGAAAGTCTTGGGGGAACTCGTAAACAGAATCAGGAAACTAATAGGTCATTCCATCAAGATCCCTAAAAATAACGAAATGTTGTACCTTACCATCGCTGATTCTTTTGAAAGTTTATGTGCTTGAAGAATTAGTGAAAAAATATGTAATTTCAACTTTTTGTTTCTATCCCATATTTTTTTTTTGTTACTTATAGTATCTTAAAGTTTTTGCGAATATGGTGTCCGAGTCCACTTTCAAAATTCATATTTCTGGTAATTTTCATCCTACAATAATAAAGTAGGGCTTATTTTAAAGAGTTTTTTCTTAAATTGTCGCAATATAGAACCAATACGAATCAAAATTATCCTTGAAATTATCCTTGAGTTTTTTTTTCAAGGATAATAATTATATCCTTTATCCTTAAATATTTTAAAACAATTTTTTATTCTAAATTTTTTTATTTTTTAAAATAAATTAATTGATTAAAAATATCCCTTGAGTGAATTTTCAGGAATTTATTTTCATTAGTCTGATTCTGTTTTTCAAATTGTTTTTCTCAAAATTTAAACACTTTCAAAATATTCCGTGATACAAAATTATCAGTACAGGAATATAACACTACCCTGGGAGCAATAAAGACAACACACAATTTAATTTTACGTATTTTTATTAAAATTAAAATTATAATACACTTATTCTTTTAAGTACAAAAATGAGCAAGATCAGCAAAATTCACAAAACAGGCGTCGTTTCTTACAAACAATCTACTAAGGAAATACTGTTAAATATGGTGAAAAGAATTCATAGAGCTCTACTGCCACACGGAAAAAAAATACAATAATATCATATGGTATAAAAAGTAGTAAAAGATAACAATGATCAATTTGAAACTAAACATATTTACAATGTAGCTGCCACTATTCCATACACTTCTTCGCCCGACCTTTTAACTTCTTTGACGATCTTCAAATATATTTTAAACTAACAATTATTGCATATTAGCTAAAGATTTTTTTTTTTTTTTTTGCAATTACGTTTTCAACGCAAATATACAAAAAAAAAGTGATTCATTTTTTTTTTCAGAGCTATTAAACAAACAAAAACAAAACAATCGAAGATTATATCACAGAGTGAATGAGCAATGAAACTAATAGAAAAACACAAAATTTTCGGCATAAGAAAGTTAATGGTCCTGGTTATCGAAGATCATATTATGGAAAATGGTTGTAGAATGGAATACTGAAAATGATTTGCAAATGTTAGAGATTTGGTGTTTTTGGTTTGAAGCACTTAACGTAAACATAGTAACAATTAAGGAAAAACTAAGAAAGGTAACATGGAATATTAACATTAATCTCTCGAAGATGGTAGAGCAAATTTGTTTTTTTTTTTTTTTTTTTGAGATTTGTTCCTAAAAGACTTAAATTATTTAATGGAGTATAGTAAATTATTTAGTAATGTCCTCCAGTATGCACTGGGGCTGTTTTGTGAACAACTGCGTTGAAACCGTTGTGCTTATCGGCGGTATAGTCGACTGTACGAATTGAACCGTCTGGTTCAACCAAAGAATATTGTCCTAATAATGGAAAAATTAAAATCGAAAATTCTCAACAAAACTATAGACAAATTCGTACCTTTAACAACATCGCCATCACGGGTTTCATGTTGAGACTTGACATCGCCAGTGTGGTAATCGTTTACTCCGTATTTGAAGGCGTACTTTGGTGGTGCCTGTTATTTTACAAAAATTTTAAGAAAATATCCCATCAAATTTCACCAAAACAAACTTACATAATAGTCGACATGTTCTTCTTCATAATGTCCATGATCATCACCCAATGAAACTCGGGCTATCTGATGTCCATAGTCATGCGAATCGATACCGCTCTCAAGTCCATGGTCCTCGAAACCTTGATATTCTTGTTCATATCCTGGGAAGGCTAATGCCATGCAGATAGCAGATACGAAGACAACGAACTGTAAGTATTAAACACTATTTTTTTAAAAAAAAACTCATGTCGTTAACAATTTTACTAAGCTATTTTTTTATCTTCTCCCCGGTTACTTTCATTTAATTCACTGTGAAATTGCAGCGAATAAATTGCTTTTTGTACGGACAAATTTCTATACAAGTACAAGTTTTTTTCACATTAGCTTGAAAAGCCACAAGTGGAATTACATCAAAACGACTTCTTCATTTTCAGCTCTTTTTTATAGAAAAATCATTAATTATGTTGACGATAGAAAATATTAAATATAATTAGCTATAAAAATTAATGACTTTCTGAACGGCGAAACTTAGTTTGTAATAAGTTTTTTTCTAGCAATTGGTTTAAAGCTGACTAAAACCGAACTAATTTAATTTTCAAGTTAATGAGTTATATGAAAACAGATTCAAATAAATTCTTTCAAAATTCAAATTTTTTTTCAATCAATAAATAAATAGTTTTAGTGTTTTAATATTTAAAACAAAGCAAAGTAGCCGGGATTTTTCAACATTTACACAAAGATTTTTTCTAAGTGGATTTTTCGATAACCAAGCACATCAAAGTCTATAGACGAAGCTGTATAGTAACTCTGGTAATTATCGGAAAATAATTTTGTGTGTATGTAATTTTAGTTGGAATTTAAATAAGTTGAATTAAATTATATATATATATATATATATATATATATAAATTTCCCTGAAACCTTTTTAATTCAGCCAGGTTGGATCTAGAGCGACCTGGTTCAATTATGCAGCGATTCAAACATTAATGAACCTTCTTAATAGAACTAGTTCTATAATGGAGTATTTCTTTTTTAATAAGATCCCATTTCGAATACGAATATGACGGATTAATTGGGGTAATTTTTTAAAATGTCGTTGCATTTAATTTAAAATTGTTCATTATGTCAAACTTGTAAAAATGAAAAAAGTTTTAATAGTAAATGTTTGTTAACCAACGATTTTTTTTCCACTCAAAGAAAAGCATAACATGTAAACTAATCGACAGGAGGTCCGATTATGTAGTGTTCCGATTATTAGGTTTTATTGTAAATGTGAAGTATTGTGATTAGCTGGAATCTTCTGTATTTAATTTCAGAATGCGCCTGAAATTTCGGGATACGTGGCCTGAGTTCACATTTATTAAGTACGTACAAATACTTCTCCACTGCGTAAAAATTAGTAGTAGAGGTGGCTACATGAAATGAATCTGAAGTAGCACCGAACGTATTTTAAATGATTGATTTTTTAATTCACAAATATGATTATGCGCTTCTTACTATTGCGTAAACTTACTTGTAGTTAGATAAAATAAACTAATATCGGTATTGAGACTTCCTATATTTACTAAATATGCTCTTACAGGAGCAATTGATTGCCCGACGACTATTGCCAAAACTAGTGGAGCAATTAATGGAGCAATAGAGGGCAATATCATATATTTAGTTGCTGTATTTCCACTGGCTTGGAAAATTCCGAGCAATTGTCCTCGTTTGGGGATTCAGTTGACAAGTTTTGTTTCGAGTTTTGGATTGGTTTGTCAAGTTTCGTGTTATAATGGCTTAAAATTCAAAAATTTCCAAGTTTTATTTCAAGTTTTATATTTTTTTGTCAAGTTTGCTCTCGTGTTTTTATAGACTGAATTGTTTGTGTATGATCTCTTTGCCAAATTGCTGATGTTGCTGTGTGTTTTTATGACGTCAAAATTGTCTGGAATTGCTACAAATTGAGCAATCAAAATCGTTCGTGTAAGAGCACCTTTACGCTCCAATTACATATTTATTTATTATATATTTATTTATATATATTCTAGAAAACTTGGTATAGTTCAGAAACTGAATAAGTAATGGAAAATGCCTTCCGTAGGTCAAGAATATATAAAATATTTGAGAATCTTCAAACAGAAATTATTTCGAAACAACTCCTTTACTATTAGAAATCCTTGGTGTAATTCCTTTACATCATTTTAAGATTGAAAGTCTTACTCTTTTTCAATGCAGCAAGTTCCACATAAAAAATGTTAACTGTTTTCAAAAGTTGTCTATATAAATTTGTAACTTTTTTTGGTCAAAAATAAGATTTGTTCTTTTTTTTCAAACAGTCACCTTCAATTCGTTCTATTTCTTATTTCTCGCTTAAAAACATTGACCCAATAGTTTATTTCGAAAAAAATTTTTATAGAATGACATTACACTATTCAAAGTTCTAAGAAATTTGTCAACATCCAACCGTTAAACTTATTGATTCAATTAGAATCTAATATGAAACAAAAGACTTAAGCTAGTAACCCGATTTCGGACTATGGAATGAAATGTTAGGTTTTGTATAATATGGAAGATCAACTATAAATCTTTATACATTGTAAATTACAACTTCAAATTTTATTCGGTTGGAAAATGGCACAGAAAAAATCGAAATCGGTCGCACCTAAACCTTTTCACTACTAGCCAAGCACATGTAAGACCGAAATGCGGTTCTGATGTACCACAAAATTTCACAACAGAGAGCATCTAACAATAACCCACTAGCTGCAAAAATATCACCAATGTCGTTAATGTTGATTGTGCAATAAATAAATTGCTGAACTTTCGGGTTCAAGAAGCGCGTCGTGCTGTTAAGCCAACAATTGATCTTTAGCGTTTAAAATTCAATGAGGTGCAACAGATAATATCCACAAGAATTGTCTTAGTACACTATTAATTCACTTTTATTTTGCTTCGATTATGATCCACATTGCATTGTTGAAATTAATAATCCATATTGAGAATGATGCAACTCCTTATTTCACTTTTTTGTCACACTTAACAATAACACTTAATTTTTTTATGGTTTTTTTGCGATATATTTTTAAATTATTATTATTTTTACCTTGAATGCCATTTTTGTTAAATTAAGTAAAATTTTGGTGTAATACGTTAAAATAAAACGAAGAAGATCACTTTGCTCTGTTGTTGGCTGGACAACTTTCCACAACTGAATGATGATGGAAAATTGAAATTTCGCTGCTTTTATATATTTAGGAAGAAAGCGAAAAATATGTTGTTTTTATTTCGTTGTTGTTGTATTATTATGCTATTTATTTTCTCTCTCTATCTAGCCGGTTTAGTAAATGTTGGTTTCTTTAATGCTACGATTCACTTGCAATATAAATCAAGTAATAAGTACTGTAGAAATATTATGATGTTGGTATTGGTGTATGTTGCTCCCACTATAACTCTTTCGTTTCGGGGGTATTTGTGGAAAATCTTTTATAACATTGTATGAACACTATGAAGGGATGATCTTGCAATATTGGTTTAACAACAAAAAAAAATTACCATGTCTCTGAATCTGAGACTGGAAAATCATGCACTTTGTGTTATGTTGCACAAAGCCACTTATTTCATATTATTTGTGTAGCAAAGTAGCCAATTGCTGCTCATTCAGCTTCTGCTTCTTAATCTTTAGTTGGAAATCTTAAGGTACCCATATAAAGTCAATTGTAATATAGAGAATGTGCTTTATTGCACTCCATAGGTGTTTGACTATTTCAGTTTTTGTTACGCTTGATCTGCCCTACATACGATTACATACTTCAAAGTACATTAATCTATTGAATTGTCAGGGCCTTTCTTTTGGTACAGTTTAGCTATTGGTAAATTGAGCCGGATGATTGTTGGTACTTAATAATAAATAACCGATTGGATAATTTCAGTTATTAGACGTGTTATGCAAAAAGAGATAAGAGCAATAAAAATAATAAAAAAAAAAATATTATGATCATTAGCTCCAGTTGAATATGTGGAGCAGTATTTCCCATTCTTGGATTATAACTTTAAATTTCTGAAGGTTACTCGCATAACACGTTGATTGGGTTAATGCTGAAATACTTCGTCAATTTTGTATAAACTGTCCCCAAAATTTGAGTATTGATTGATTGGGAATCAAATTCTTACAAGACTCAGTTCAGTAGTTTTCAGAAAATGTAGACGCTTCAATATCAGAGTTACGAAAGTATCTGATGCATTATGTGAAACATTTAACTATGTGTACTTATTTTTTTTTTAATTCCACTTGATCTAGATGAGATACCAAAGATTCAAATTTTCATCATAAGCCGCTAAATTAATTAATTGATTTAAACAAATATTATTTTATAATTGTACAAAAAAAAATTTAATAAATCGCAGTGGGATTTATATTTTGGAGAAAAAAAAATCGGCAAAATTAAAGTAAAATTAAAATTATATTTCACGTCATTATTGAAAAAAAAAACATTCTAATCGATGAGAACCTAAAAAAAATAAAATGTGGATTTATTCCAAAGGTATCTGTTAATCCATATTGAGAATGTCAATCAATATTATTTTTTTTTGTCGCTCAAAACTACTTTTATAAAAAGATCATCCAAACTACACATATTGTAAACAGTCTTAAGGCCTTTAGCTAAAAATACATCATTGAGGGTCCAGTTAATGGAAATAAACATACCATTAGCAAATAATAATTATAATCAATGGCACAATAGCCCAAATCGGGACTAGGCCTTCAAGTAATGGTAGAGTTACTTCATTACTAGACCAACGGCACACTAGGAGGATAAGTGTTCAGCCACACGCTCGTCCGTGATTATTACCCCGATTTTAACTCAGGTATGTACTCATTTACAGTTGGGTAAACTGGTAGCCCGGCACCCAATCCCATACTTGTCTCCAAGTAGATGCGAACCTAGTACAAGGTGCACCAAACACAAGTGCTCTAGCCACTAAGCCACCCAGACTACTATACGACTATTAACAAATAATGATACTTAATTCAGTACATGTGAACAATTTGGGAATGCCTAGAACTCATAAGCTAATCGTGCACTATCAATGCAAACTATTAGCCACCGCAATACAAAACTGAAACACATCTCACTGCTTCCTTATACCCTGCGTCTTCACTGAAAATGTCGCTCGTAATGACAATGGCAATATTGCCACTGAATTAAATGTCAAATTGCAGTAAGTGGACATTTAATTGCCAGGCAATTTCATTTGAGCAAGTGAATTTGAAGTGTCAAGATTTGAAGCGAAACTATTGATTAATTCAATAGTTTTTTCTTGACTCCACTTATTTTCACTCATTTTGCCATCAAACCTAAAAAAAACCTAAGTAACCTGTTGACAAGCGATGCCAACTTCTGTCAAACGATTCGTTTTATGGCAATATTATCCAGAAAATTGCCGTGGCAATACTGATAGCAATATTGTCATATGTATTTGGTGTGCTTACGCTGTCAATTTGTGAATGGCCATAATCCCGTTACCATTGTCACATAAAACGTCAGTGTAGACGCTGGCCTAATGTTTCACTACTCATCGCGTTAAAGCCAAGACACAAACCCGAAAAGTGCACCAACCAAATGGAGCAAACTTCCTTTCAAATGGAATTTCATTCACTTCAAAAGCTTTATCGTCTCTGTTGGATTAAAAAATTTCCACACGATTCCAAAAAATGTTAAATTGTGGAATTAATGTGCTTGAAACTTTATTCACGCTCACGATAATAGTCTTGATAGGATTGCATTACTCAATGCAAAGATATTCAGTGGTGAGCGAAACTTGATAGACTCGAAGAATGAAGACTCGAGTTGCAGTAGGGGAGGTACTCTTTAATGTCGCACATGATATGTATATAAGAGGTTAAATGAGGGCTTAAAGTAGCATATTCTGACCATGTTCATTTACTGGTTACTGGTTAAAAAAATGTTTAAAAAAATGTGTTGAACCATCAACTTAGCTAAAGGACTGTGGGAGAATTTAAAAAAAAGTTCTATGATCACAGCATAATGCAAAACTAGATTTATTTTATTAGGAATAGCCATGGCTCTTTTTACCAATTACCTAAGTGGCCACCGGCGTATATTAACTGATTCTAGTCGATTAGTTCAAAATATATTTTTTGCCATTAGCTGAATCTAAAAAAAAAGTGAGATGTGAATTGATTGATATAGAGTAGATAGTGAATTCAGACCATGGAGTAGGTAAAGTGAAAAACTTGTTTCGCTTTTGCTAGTCGAGTATATTTCGCACTCAATGCGGGTGCTCGATTGTTGGTTATACCGTACTTAATGACGTAGTATACGATAGGCTACCAGTAAACCGATCGATCAAAAAGCCTATACAAAAAAAAACATGTAACTCTTCTGCTCCATCGGACCAAGTCTAAAAAATTCGCACTTGACTCTATAAAGAAAGTTTTTCACCCTTTGTTGAGCGGTTTCAACTCGAGAAGAATCTTCCACTAGTCGGCGGAAGGCTTCCCTTAAAATAGATTACACCCACACCAAAGCGTAACTAAATATTTGATAAATTCTACAACGTAACTCGATTTGTCACCACTTTTACTGACAACCCTGATCCTAAGATTTCCGCCCCAGTCACTTTCACAAAATGATAATTTTCCACAAGAAAAGCGTTCTCAATGGAAAATTGAAACAACATTATTTTAATAATAAATAAGCAAATTGTTTTCACTTCTACACCTCCATAGAAAACATTTTATTCCACCTACATACATTCTTCGTTCATGCGTTATAGAGTCCAAACGCGATATCGTCTGTTTTATCTTTCATTTACCGATTATATAAGACCTAAATAAAAATGTAAGTAATAATAATAGTTGAATTGTTTGATACTATCTTTCTTGCATGGTAGAGTAATGCACGGACTAGAAATAGGGAAACCAACGATAGTAACGCGCTCGGTAATTTTACAGAAAACTCTGGACACACAACATACTTATGATATGCTTGGTAATTGTTAAACAAAAAAAAACAAAAATCGTTGCATGATAAGAGTGAAAAACTTCATGAAAATCCCTGCTTACTATAACGAAAATCTTCAGTTGAGTGTTACGCGCTTATGGCATATACCATGTTACAATTTAACGCTACATGCCGCCGTGATACGAAATCCCCCTATAATTTTATCTCGACGAGTAAACTGGCTTCCTTATTCATTAGATGGAAGTGATCGCATAAGCAAACGATCTCATTTCTTGTCCGGAAGAATTTTAAAATATATTTCACTATACGTCAATTGTATCACCTTTTCAGGTATAAAGAGTCGGGAAAAGTATCGGGGAGAAAAAGTCTCTACAAGATGGAGAAAAATGATCTGACCACAATTATTTTAACGATATCGATACAATAGAATATAGCGTGTGAAATGTTGACTAACAAGGTGGAAGTACGGTCTCATATTACCCAAGACTTCAGAGCAATATTCAGTTAATTGAGTACTTGAATCTGCATAGCGCGTAAGTGGCGCTTATAATGTTGTAATTTATGGACGGTGTTTTTGTTTGGTTAAGGCACCCTATTGACTCTTAAGAAATAATTGAATCAGTACTCGAAACGCACTTCTAACGTATTGACTCATTTATTATTGTGCAAAACCGCATATGAAATTTTATCCATTATTCAGGAAAATGTGCGTATAAAATTAAAAGTAGTTCCGCAAATCGAATCCACTAGACCGCAAATTTATTAAGCACATCCGTCTGATGATTTCCAGGAAAAAATTGCAGTAATTAAAAATATTTTTCGAAAAAAAATTAAAATACCGTTTAATTGGAACTTCGATTGATCGGTAAGGTCGGTTAAATTTTTGGCTCTAAAATAATGAAAATGTTTACACGTGCTATGTAAGATGTTAATTTAAATTTCGTTTACACGTGCCCTGGCAAAGTCTAAAAATTACTTTTACTTTTTTTAAGTGCATTTTCTATTGCAGGCTGTGTCTTAATTAAAACCCGTAAAATTTTATTCCGAATGAAAACTTCTAAATGCCAAATAATCTCGAATGTGTGATATATACAATCAATTTTTCGTTGTTGTTTTTTTTTATTGAAAAGGAAAAGTATAAGAGTGCATTGTTTGTGGCAAATTGCCAGCCACGTCTTAACGTTCCATTAAATTTGCTTCAAAGTCGTATGCATAATAGGAAGATTTCTTTGGATTCTCCTTTGGTCTGATACAGTTTTGAGTTCATTATCGTTTCTCTTTGTGTGTGCCGGTATCAGTGATGTTACTGGAAATGTTGGCACTGCACTTGACTACACATCCGTTGTAAAAAAAAATTGCATAAAATGCACAAAAGCACCTTGAAAAGGTTTGAGTAAATCCAATTTGATTGATGGATTTCAGGAAATTGGAATGCATGTAGAAATTGGCGTGAATCTTGTGAAGAGTTTAATTTAGTTCCTGGCTCATTGCTTACATTGTATACAAATCTTTTTTGAGATTAAATTGTTAAATGTGTCTGATTTCTAGGGTCGTTCTTCTGTAACCGTTTTGGGACCACATGATAGTTAGGATATAATCCTTAGTGCTATCAAAGTTTTAAGAGGAACTGATTGAGTTAGCCATTAACATTTTATTGTCGGCAAGATGTTACAATCAATTTAAATGTAATATGAAAATTAAATGTTTTGATTTATGTAATATGAAAATTAAATGTTTTGATTTTTAAATCTCATGAATGGTTTAAACGAAAAAGTTTAAATATATACATATATAACAATGGAGCCAGTTACAAGAAACATTTCGCCATGGGCCTTGTGATACTAAAGTGGGAATGAAATATGTCAGAATAGCTCCAAAAAAAATTCTGCAATTAATAGCACCTGAACAGTTCAATCCACAATATTAAAATTCGACTATCCTAGGTACGTAAAAAAAACTTTCGAGATTTTAAGTACTGGTATGAGTGGAGGGATAATAGCAAAAACTCTTTTGATTAAGTGACGGGGACAGTGAAAGGTTTTACCTTACGAAAGATCATGGGTTTTTTTTTCGAATATCTCATTTCACTCTGGACTTAATAAGGGGTTAGAAATCGTTAGAAAATTGAAAACGATTTTAAATAATTTCATTTTCACTATTTTAACGAATTCCAACATATATCTTAGGTCTCTACTCAGACCTAAGTAATATAACGGAGTTCGTTAAAATAGAGTCATTTCATTTCAATTCAGTCTCGTAGGTCTCTAGTCACACCTAAAACATATGCCGGAATTTGTTAAAATTATTTTAACTCGGGCTGATGTCTTTATCGACGGTTACTTACATATTTACATGCCTAAGAATTTGCATTAGGAATTTTTTTATATTTAACTCCCAAGGGGGTGTTAAAAGGTTAAATATGTTTTCACAGAGATCATATCACTTCACTTTAGAAGATTTGTATTTTTTTTTTCATATATGTACCTGCAAACAAGTGGTTTAAAGAAGTTGAATGTTTTCACGAACTCTGTCAAACCCAGTCTTGTGTAAAACTGCCACGTGTTCACTTCACATAAGACCAATACCTGATTCGTGGATATTAAAATATTCAACTCATAATTAAGCGAAAATAAGGCAAATTCGTTTCCACGAATTTCGCCATATCTCTTAGGGTTGAATATATACTACATTGGATTTTACTTATACGGGCATACAAGCGCAATAAACACAATTTTCTTACTTGTCGCTTTTCATCGCAAATGTCTAGAAGTGAAAAAAAAAACATTTTGTATGTGGTATGAGCTTAACAAAGAGTACAAGAATGGCGCATATAATTTCTTCGTCAACTTAGTAAACTTCTTTCTGTAGTTTTGAAAACAAAAAATTTAAAAAAAAAATGCAATCCAACATTTCAGTCGAAAAAGATCTTGTGAAAGTCAAAAAAAAAAACAATTCGACAAACAAAAATTTGACGATTAAAATGTTTGACAAAATGGCGTACAGTTATATACACAGTAAAAATTATTTGTAAATTTACAATATTTAATATAATAAAATTATCCCTATATCATAGGTAAAATTAGATACCTTATCCATGTAACATAGTGCTTAGTTTGTGGAATTTTTCGTTTCGATAAATCTTATTATTAGATTATAATTCTAAAACTATCGATTTAAATTAAGTACCTACTATTTTTAATTGTATTATAGTGTGTAGTTTTAAATGTGGCAACTTTTACAATAGTAAAGTGGTAAAGTCACATATTTTAAATTACTTTAATGAAGATAATTTCAACCTCTAAACTGCAATATTACAAATGCCATGGAATTTATAATTACTATCAGGCATGTGATTTTACAAAGCCATACATGTATTTATTACATTTCCAAATTTTAATTTTACAGTGGAAATGTAAGTGGTTTTGAGACATGTAAATTGACAATATCCCTTGTTGGCAATCAGTTTCCAACATTTAATAATGTTAAATTGTTTAACTGTATAGTTACTTCAGGGCGGTGAAATGAAACGAGAGTTTGGGTAAAGTTTTATTTTTATTTTTTATTTGTATTTTTGTATTTGTAACAAGAAAAGTATAGGTTAAGTAAATAGGAGTAGTTTTCAGCTACCATACCTCAGGTTTTTCGGGTAGGTTTTGAAGGTTAATCCAGGAAAATCCTGACATGACCCCAAGAAAATCGTCAAAAGATTTCTTTATAAAATAGAAGATATGTTCATAACTTATAGATAGCCTCAGTAATTTATATGGAAATATTTCAGCATGAAACATTTTTTTAATTAGTATAAAAAAAATTCTACTAATTACTGAAAATTACTTCAGTAAGCATTTCCGTGGATTATTGCCCAACTCATCCAATGGATTCGTAATTAGTTTTGTACACCTTATTTTATTAGGTATGCTCTTTTCTATGACATGTTGCACAATTCCGAGTGTTATTGCATTTTTATTACACTTGGCAAAACACTCATCCAAACATTATCCTTCATGCACTTCCACACGCATTAAATGCAGAAAGTAACTCTTAATTTTTACCACGATTGTATCGTTTTCGTAAAACTGAAAGTAAGCTAGCTGGGTCTGGTTCAGCATATTGTGTTCATCGTCATTTCCTTAAGCTATAAAGTTTGTTCATTAAAAGTCGAAAAAATATAATAATATTTCAGAAACTTCGTTGTACGTATTCGTCTGTACTGAAATCGTAAATTACATAAAATATACGGCGGCTTAAAATTTTATTTCGGAAATTTTTCGAACCCCGTTCAAAGTTTTAGTCTCGAGTGAACAATCTTTAAGTATTGTTGCGCTATTTCAAAATTCTGTCCAAAAATAATGTGAAGTTAATCGTTTAATCTCGACCGTTGGTTGCTGAATAAATCAAATGATAAAGGAGCCCGTGTCTTTTTTTTCCTCAACTAATTTTAACCCGATTAGTGTGGTCATGATTACGGGTTAAGACTGGAAAAATTGCATTCAACATTCGGAAAGTGAGTCCGAAACGCGGCTTAAGTTCCGAAAGTCTACGTGTTTCGGTCTAACAATGGGCAATCAGACGGCAATTATGGTGAAACTGAGTCCCGATTTTGGCCCCAAAAGCCAAGAACATGAACCGGAAAGGTAGAAAGAAAAATAGCTTAAGATATGCCCGAACTGTGGTTTTCTTAAGTACAGAGAAGAACACAGTCGACTAAGGTACGGAGTCAGAAGGTAAATCGACTTTGGTGACAAGAAAAACCGCAGTCATCCAGAGGTGAAGCGCTTGGCCGCTTATGCAAGCGAAAACGGTTCAAGCGAACGCAGTCTAACCTAGTTTCGGAGTCGTTTCTTGAAGAGTTTTTTCCGTTTTCGCTAACTAGAGTTTAGTGAGGTCTGTAGGTCCCATACCGGCTGATACGTGAACGACGAATAGCTGTATTCGTGAACTTTGCGCAGAGATCTGCAGGTAGGTTTACCTGATAGAATTTAACAAAATTTACGCGAATTATAAGGAATGCGTAGCGATGTTTCATTTTTCTCAGATCTAAAATCTGTGAAACTTTGAAGACGCGATCTGAAGTTACTTAACGATGGCTATGCAAGAAACAAACTTTTTCTCTTCTTTTTTTAAAAAACTTTTGATCTACGCTCTGTAACTCAAACGGATTAGCGCAAAAAGATGGGAAATGCAGGCAACTAAAGGTAAAGCTAGTAACGATTTTATAGCCGATCATTGTCTGTAATGTCGCGGAATTGTACCGACAGAATAGTCGATCCAGAGCCAAACAAGAAGTCGTTTACAGCGTTTTAACTGACATGAAGGCTTTCATCATTATCGATGACTACCTGGACATCAATTCTCTATTGTTTTTCACCATTAGTTAACCACTGATTTATGCAATGTGCTAGTTAACTGTCCCAATGAGATCGTATCTTATGATATTTTTTTTTTATCGATGAGCAGCCGCTACGCGCGCCTACATCAGGTGAATTGATGGAATTATGGAACTGAACTACCTATGGAAGCTTCACAGAGGTCTGGTTGCGATGTAAATGAGTGTTTTAGACAACAAAGCTTGGGTATTATGTATACGTCAGGAACAGCTAACGCTACGAAGTTGAAATTTTAAATTTATATAGAGATATGACGGTAGAACCACTTGCATCTTTTTTTAAAAAATAATATATATTTTTTTCGTTCGAGGCTTGGTTCCATGCGTTACAAACTTTTGGGCTGGATTGAACTTATAATGTACTCTACATGATTTCATCTAGAGTACAATAATAAATGGCCTGTGAGAAGAGGGTATATTTTCACGAATTTCGTCATATCTCTTAGGCCTCTGGATAAATCGCATTAATTATCCTTCTGCAGGCTCTTCACATATGCACCTAGAAACGGTTTTCACTACTTTTTCATATTGCATCCCTAAGGTGGTGTAAACTAACAATTTCACAAATTTGAACATATCTCTGAAATCTCATAAGATATCTTTATTCTTCAAACCTCCACAGACTGGAAATTGTGTCCTACTATCGTCTATTCCTATAGGATGAAAATCCGTCCCCGGAAAAATCAACAATCTTGCGGAACTCCGAAAGAAAAATTCAATTCAAAGGGACGACGGAAATGTCTCGGAGAATTATCGTCTATGAAAAAATAAAATCACAATTGGTTATTAAATGATAAATGACCTATCCGAAATTGATAAATTGCAAAATAAAGTTACACAAAAAGAAACAAATCGTTTATCTTACATACGATTTTTTCACCAATCAAAAACTAATTTTGTTCAAACAACCGAAAAGCTATTTGCTGTTGGTAAATAGACGAAATTCATGGCCACTTACAACAAAAGAGCGGCTTTACAAGAAATTTCCACAGGAATGAACAATTCTTACGAAACTAGAGCAATTGGTTGACTCTATAGTCAAACAAAAATATTCATGGATTTTTGTCTTTCTTTTGAAAATTATAAAACTTTATACCTGCCTTCAAGTACTTGTACAAAGACTTGTTGCAATCGAAAATCACACGCTTCCATGCCATTGAAGAATTGTTGTTAAAACGCTTCATTAATTAATCTGTTTGTTAAGAATTGATTAAACCAATGGTTTCGGAAGTGGATTTTCTATTTTGTAAAATCCAAAAAAAATTAATAGCTGGAATGTTATGCATTTTATTGAAATAATAAATCAATACCTGGATGATAAAATCAAAAGTATTATTGCATCGATTGTGTGAAACAAATCAAATCTATAATGTACGATCTATTTTTCAATTTGATGAATAGTGTTAAGTTGCATAAATAGGTTCCGGCCACTTGATTTTTATTTTGAAAAGGAATACCAAGGTGATGAGTAATTAATACCAAAAACAATAAATCATGAAAGTTTGTAGTATGATTTAGTGGAAATTGTTTTTGTTCCATTTTTGCATTATTACTTCTTGTTAAAAAATCAATTTTAGTTAGTACAAGTTTTTTGTTGTTATAAATTAATGTTGTCGTTACTTTTTTTAAACTTATATTTTTAGCTATAATTAATTTTTAAAAGATTTTCGTGATTACTTATGGACAGAGTTAGGTATTATATTATTTGATTTGAATTGAAAGCCGCTTTAAAGTTTACTATTGTTAGCATATTTGAATAAAGGTTGTTGATAAACAAAATGGTAATGCAGCCCATTATTTTATACGGCTCTTCAGTATGAAATAGCTTTGCTAGCGTGCATAAGAAAAATTGCAAACTATGCAAAATAAATATTTGAAACTAGTCCTGAACAAGTTATTTTATTATTCTACAGCAAATGCCAGTATAGTTATTCCAAAACCAATGGTTGCATGCTTCACATAGTTTCTGTTTGTCGATTATATTTACTATTATTATTATTTTTATTTTTTTCTTCTTTCTTTTTCCTTTTCTTTTTATTAGTTATTTATTTATTATATATTTATTATTTTTTCTTTTTATTTGACTAGTTATAGGATAAAGTTAGGTTAATTATATTCATAAGTTTTTTTAAATTCATTTTTCCCAAATTCACAAATAATCAGTTTAGGCAACATCTTATTGTCAAGTACCCTCACCAAAATAAACCATAGTTGTAAAGGCTTTAGATCAGTCTAATCTCTAAAATATGAATATGTATTTATATATCAGCACTGTATCCCATAATAAAAATAAAACTATGAACTATAAACAAAGGTACAACCTTATCAGAGTTACTAGTTCGTAAAAAGGAGCTCGAATGTTTTCTTGGACAGTTACCAATTCTTAAAATCAGTATACTATACTGGCAAAAGATTGTCGAATGACATGTATTTACAGAATTTGATAGTCATTGAACACAGCGCCGGATAGCATAGTTGTTTGAGTATTATTTTCAGACTAGTGCAGTTCCGAGTTTAAATCACAAGAGGCTTAAGTTTAATATCAAGCATTAAATTAGAAAATTCCATAATAGTTTATGGCTTAAGCTTATTAATCTTGTTGCTTATCAACGACTTGAGGATCTAAGCCCAGTAGCATCTGTTTGAATACTTGAAACACAGAAGAAATCCGATTATTTTAATCTCATATCCAGCAGACCTTTAAGACGTTACCTGCTAAGAAGTACAAAGATCCGAAAAGATTTTACGGACTTGATTTGTTTAAAATCTGTAACATAATTCCGCAACAAAATATGCAGCGGAAACAAGCTAGCTAGATACATTACATATATGATAGCGCTTTCATTTTTCGCTTGCTTTACAATCCTTTAAAAGGCATAACCATTGCACTTAGACCATTTCTTGGCTATCAATTATCTGCGGTCTATTTAGTTCCATACAACTGCGTTCTTGTTACCGGTTCACGCATGCCTGATTAATTACGGCTCAATGTTCAGCTCATAAGCGTGGCGTTTCGAAGATTGTCATTTCTACTCTACTATCTGCATACAAACAGTGCCGAACAGAAATTTAAGTACTTGGCTACCTACCATTCTGCGTTCTTGTCCTAAATTAAAGTGGAACAAAATCGACCTTCGACCTTCTCGACCTTCTATTTTCAGGACAACTAAAGAATGCTTTTAGCTAAAAAAGCTGAAAATATTCCACATTCATACGTAGTAGGCTTGAGCATTCTAGTTCACCTTAGTAATCGCAAGAACTAGTTCATGATCCCTCGCCAACTAGTTCGTTCTTGTAGTTCGCAATTTGCGAGAAAGACCTTTGATTTCTTTTATTATTTATCATTATAAATGATAAAAAAATAATTCCTCACTTCCCGCGTGAAGGAACTATTCTATTTCCTGTTTTTAAGTGCGCTTTTCGAGAAACCGAATGCGATGACCTGAAAAAGAGGTCCTCGCTGATCCCTCGCGAAGGAACTATTTCATGTTTTTAGTTAGCAGTTCGCGACACTGCATGTGATGATCTATGTACGTTGTACTCAAATGTGATGACGAACTTCTTCCTACAAACGAACTAGGACCGGAATTCACTGCAAACTAGTTCGTTCATTATTTTCACATTCACTTATGGTAACGCTCTTCCGAACTAGGGCACAAACTACACAAGCCTAATTCTTAGTCGCTAAACCCTCAATCACATGTCTTTAAAATAGTTATTAAATAAATTCAGTCCAGCTCTAACATGGTAAAAAAAATAAAAATTAAATACCCACAAAATATTCACAGTTACATCTCAAAATACTTAATTATTAAAATAATAAAGTAAAACAATAGTTCAGTATTTTATCTAAAATTTTTACATGTTGAAGTTTATTACAGACTTTCAGTACTTACATATCTGGTTAGCAACAATTTTTCGTACTTCGACTTTAAACATAATCGTAATTTCCGACCAAAAAATGTAATAGGATTGTACCCAGATTATTAAGAAATTGAAGTGTATGTAGATTTTTATGCTTTACTGTATATCTGCAATATCATTTGTCAGTGAATTGATTCTATTAAATTCGAATAAACTTCGGCTTCGCAGTTCCGCTTTAATTGTTTGTATTATTCAAAAATTATATAATAGGTAATTTCTAGTATAACGCAAAGTTAAACGACATTCGATTTACTTGCCCAGGTACACGCTACAGTTTTTGACATTCTTCACCTAACAATTTTCATTTGGTTTTTGCGAAATTTTCTCAGGTGCACATGGAAGTTATCGGACGCAGTTGAGTGGTTTTTATGATGTTCGTTCGGATGGAGGACGGGACCTTTTGCTTTTATTTATTGTACGACTTTTGAGGTGTTTTTATCGATTGTTTTATGAGTTACGTAGCTAGATTTATGGATGCAACTGCAGGCATAATGATCTCTCATTAACATTAAAATATTACGATTCAATAATTTATTATGATTGACAACAAAAATTAACAACAATTGTGTAAGCTTTGAAATAGATGAAATTAAATGGAAAGTATCGGGAATTTGTTATAAGATTGTAAGTTTTATTTTTAGATTTTAGATTTTATTTTTCGATATGCAGTAATATCTATAGATATGGCGGAAATGGTGAAAACGTATATGAGTTGAATTCTCAAGATTTTTTCTGTTCGATGGATCGATAGATGTAAAAGCTAAATCTGTTTCTTCTCTGACCTAAAAGATTTTACGGAATTCGCCAAAATACATTTAACCCTTTGGGACTATCTTCTAATTTCATTCTTTTTAATTTGTAATTGTTTTCTATTTAGTAACGTAAACACACCTACTAAATTTTCTATTTAATATTAAAGATTTCTTGGTTTATTTCATTAATGTAGTTTATTAACTGATAATTCAGTTTATTCCAGACATGAGCCGAGCCTCACTCTTTGGTTGTATGAATTTAAAAGCAAACAAATTTTCTTCACGAAATCGTTGTTCTTATTTTAATTTATATATATTATTTTCACAAAATTTTTCTTATGTGCTATTTAAAGTTCGTCAAAGACCTTCAAGCACATACACTTCACATGCTAAGAATATGTAATCCAGCATTGACACTACTAACTATAGAGTATTCCATCATATCACGATGCACCCTAGCGCTACTTATAAGCTGGACCGTAGATAGTGGTACCACCGACTTACCATGACCCACTTGCACTCACCTACGGAAGGGCAATATTAAAGAGGTTCGCTTGAAAAATAGATTGTCTATTTCGTCCTTTGATGGCTTAAGCTTATCTAGAATCAATCACGACTTGTGTGACTCCATCTTCAGATATCAAAATTTGAATATCATGAAGGATATCACCTATTATTTTTTTCGTCATAAAGGCTCTTGGGTGAGTATTGGTGACGGGTTACTCGATAGTAATTGTCAGGTTTTCTGATACTAATTCCACATCCTTTCTATTTAGATATCTTAACCTGAATACTCAATTTCGGTACTTGACGGATGACAATGGGACTTTACTTTTAGATTCTATCTAACTTTAGGCACGGTTATCGACTTGGCTTCTTCCTGATCACGCAAGAATTACCATATACAATAAGATTTTAGATCGCTCCATATGCCTCTTTTTCGAGTACCTAAATGATTTCAGATCACCAATCTATTTATCATTATTATCATATTTATCTACTGAAATTTCAGATTGAAAGAAACGAGAATGATGCCGCGCACTCAGGACCTAAGAAAGATAATCATCGAAGAGTACAGACCTACAGTATCTTAGCGGATGGGTTGCGGATTTGATTGAATTTTATACAATACTTTTTTTGCATTTATCCAACTTCCGAAGGATTCAGAATTTTAATGTTGTATTCGACTATTTTAAAGCAAAAAAAACTCTGGCGTCCAGCATTCCTATTGTAATGACTCTATAAAAAGTATCTTTTCTTTATTCGGAAATCGTTTTATAGCCTTATATTTCCACTATTCGCAATTATTTATAAAAAAAATATATATATTATAAGGTAAAGAGTAAGGTGTCTAGTTCATTCGCTGAACAGGTAAAACATTCAAAGAAAAAGCTCAACAAAATCTTCACTTTCTTTCCGACTGTTGAATAGATTAAATAGCATTGGTACTATACTATACTATAGCATACTCTACCCGTTCGTGCATATAAGTACAGTAGATATATGAATACGTAAATGCACCAGCAGATAAAAGCGGTAGTCAATCGGGTCTAACGAGAAATCAAACGGATAAGACACACACTATACCCACAACTGATTAATAACGCCGCTAAACGAACAAACTCAACTTGAAGATATACTCGTAGCTACGTACCAAAATTAAGGCTATATCTTCGTTATAACTAGTTCGAATGTTTCTGGTATTTCTTCTATAGTGGCCATCAACTGGACAGGGAATTTCATAAAAGGACATCTTAAGTTGAATGTCAATAAATAAACTTTCTGTAAGATAACGAAACATGGTACAGGTATGATTGTCGGATTACCTTTTTTTTTGTTTTTAATTTTTTTTAATAGAGAACAGGTTGTAATAGTGATTATGCAGAGTTAAGACCCATTTTGCGCTTATAGAGTGCGTAACAAATGATTAAAATCAGTTTAATGATCGACAATTAACATATTCTCTGCGTTTTTTTTTATATTTTTCTTTGGTTAATTAAGAAAAAAAATATAAATAAATTTTATCTACCACAATTGTTAGTGAGTAGAAAATTTTCTCGAATTTCTAATGAGAGTTCATTAAATTACGTGAAAACTGCTGCAAAACTGCATTGTAAAACTAAGGAATTGTTTATAAATTTGCGAATAAAATCATCGGATTTGGTAGCTAATGTTATCACGTTCAAACAACTTTTTCTTTTAAATTTCTTAATGAGATATTCCAAACTTTATAATACGTAGAATATATTTTTGTAATTTGTATTAATGTGAAGAGGTTAACGTTTTATAAAATTTGTAGAGAAAATATATTTGTTGCAACATTTACCATTGTCAGAAGAGACGGTAATAAAAGCTTCAAGACGTTGTCGGAAAATCTCACAACCATTGATTTTTTTATTTAAATATAAGGGATATTTATTTTATTTATTTTTAATAATAAAGTATTGTGATTGAATTTTAAGAAAATTTGCTAACTCTACTAAGCCCAAAGAAAGCAAAAAGTTTGCGTTTGTCCGCCATATATATATCCGCCGTATGAAAAATAATAAAGGTGTACATGGACTGACGGCAGACCACAGAGACCAAAAAAGTACATAACATTTATTTATTTTTTATAGGTCAAAAAATGGCATTAATTAAATTTTAAATTCCACATAGCCATGCAATATAACAATCTAAATATTTCTGACTTGTGACACAAACTCAAACTACTACATCTCTATATTGCGTCTAAAGAATATTTTTTTTTTCGGGTTGCATTTAAAAAAAAAATTTCCTAACGTTGCATTTGAAAATAATATGTAGTAATAAGAATTCATTCAAAACTATGACTTATCTTTTGGTGTATCATACAAGAGTCCATTTATAATAAAAATTAATTACATCGAACTAAGAAATTGCGAATGTAGACAAAACCCCAAAGTGTATAAAAAATAGTTAACACCTTTAAAAAAAATATACATCGTCCCACAAATATTTCAATGAACTAACTCTTGCAAAACTCAGTAGCTTCTGTTAAAACGATGATTTAAACTGTTGGTGGTGATTATGTCCGAACAAATTATGATGGGACATTTTGATGGCACAATAAAAAACAGAAGGCAGTCCGAATAATTGAAACAAGGCCATTGTTCGTTTGTTGTAATTAAAAAGTTTAACATTATTATATACAAGAAAAATTGCTAACAATATGGTTAAGATTTTTTTTATTTGCTGAATAGAATGCAAATTTTGTGTTCAACTAGATTTTGCCAACTTTTTTAAGAGAAAAATTTTTTGTAACAATTGTTAGCTTGATATTAAGTCAAAGTCATACTCAAAGCCATGGAAAAATAATTAGATTGTGGTAAATATTATAGATATCTCGAAACAATATTTAGATAATTTTATAGTCTACAAGATACCGATTCCTAGCATATTTTCTCGATTAATGAATATCATTTGGAATTTGATGAAAAACTATAAGACTCCTTTTCCACTAATTATAGCAGAAGTTGCCAAAATTCAAAATTCATTCATGGTTCTCATATTTATTCCATTCTGTTTTATTTCTCCCTTTTCATTGTGCATGAATCTCTTTGATTCCACAATTTTAAAAGTCATCCATATTATTTTAAATTAGAAAAAAAAAGTTATGCCAAATAAAAAATCGCGCCAATTGTGAGAGTAAAATCGCGTCGCGACATATTTTATTCTAAAATACCAAAACATTTTGTTCTCAACCTCAAAATGTATGAGTATAAGATATTACTATTCTACCTATCAAAAAATCAACTTAATATATCAACGGGTTTGTGAGATACGGACCTTAATTTTTTTTAGTTTTTCGAGGCTTACAACGTAAAAATTTAAAAATTTCGTACTATTTCATAGTACCAAATTTTTTTTTTAAATTTCTGTTCGATCGCAATACTTTATTACTAAAAACGTAATTTATTACGATTGGCTTAGTCCTTGTAGTCACGAAGAACTTTAGATGGGCAAAGCAGTTCCTTTCAGTGAAGTACTTCACTCCGAGTGACTCACTTTAAGGTACGAGTTCAGTGAAGTACTTCCATTGAACTCTTCGTTTCATCGTTCTATCGTTCAGTAGTCACTAATACCATTGAGTAGAGAGTTTCACTCAATTTGGCACGTATCGAATGAAACTGCAGTTCACTAAAATGAGAGAGTTTCTGCACTCACTCACTTTAATGAAGTGGTCTTTTGGAACAGTTCACTCGGGAGCGACCCTTCTCTATACGAAGAACTATATTAGTCCCTAGTAAGGCCGTCGATTAAGCCATTGATATTAAATCTACTTCCATTTGAAAAATAAGTAAAAAAAATTTAAACTTAAATCCGAGTCAATTAACAAGTCTAATTTTGGGTGAAAGTTCATAATGAAACTTGACCGATCAAAATCAATCAAATTTCATCACTGGTTTTTCATTCCTTTATCGAATCAATTGGATCTTTTTTAGATTTGGGTCATATTTCGTTATGAATTCAGCATTCCTTATATCCTTTTTGGGTTACTTCACTTAACGTCCTAAGAATTCAGTTCATTAAGCATTTTATTGAACTGATAAATATACCTCTTGTTCTTCCATAACAGCATTCACAACGAATTTTGAAAATTACTATCGACTTAAAAATTCTAAAAAATTACTACCCTAAAATTTTTTATTCTTACGTTTCAGGACTGAAAGCAGAAAAATCCGTCTGTCCGCCGTACACGTTTGCAGGGTCGTAACTTACAAACCAATTGAACAATTAAATTCGTATATTTGTTGTAGGATATGAGAAGAAATTCGGTTTCAATATCTCAGGAATCGCATATGCCAAGAAGTTGAAATTTTAAATTTTTGTAAAGCTATGGTATTGACCATTAGCAGAAGCGGTCAAAGTAGCTGAAAAGGTGTGGCACTAATACCGGCGTAATTACGGTCCTCCTGGCTGTGTTAGCTGTGCTCTATCCCACAAAAAGAAACTGCTAGTCTCGTAAAATAAGTCGCTAAAGATCATTTTAAATAAACCATACTACATATTATTCAACGAAAGCATTACACAGCGATAGTGTAGTTCTCAATGTTCAAGAACTTGACAGGACTTCTAACGATGTCCCAAGTGATAGACAATGCTCTAGTCTCTTCCTTGGCTAATTACTCCTACAACTAGCGTTGTTTACCTTATTATTATAATCTAATTTACTTTTTGTTTAGGTTTAAGTTGTATTTAAGTTAGTCATTAAGATTCGTTCATGCAACATTGTTTTAACTAAGTTTTTCCTTGAACATTTTACTGTGTCAGATTAACGTAAGTTTTTGCAAACTGAATGTAAATTTATCAATTTCCGCTGTATAGATTAATATCTAATCACTGAACCATTTTTACTTGTTATTATACAACTTAATGAATCTATCTAATACTGGCAAAAACAATTTGAAAAGAACTGTATCAAAAAATCGCAATTACATAATTTCTAATAATAAAACTGCCAGTGATCATATCGCATATCATAAATAACCAAAGCAAATGATTGATGATTACACTAAAGCCTGACAAATTACCAAGCACGCTAATTAGAGCTCACCATTAATTAATTAACTGCTCAGCTTCATGTCAGATTCATTCGATATCTCTATTTAAATTATTATTAAATCATTACATAATCGGCTTTTCCTCGTGCACGCCCACCAGAGTTAATAATTTTCCATGAAAATAAGCACAAGTTTCACACCATCATTTTTTTCTGATATCCGCCGTCAATTTGTTAAGGAAGCGAGTAATTGTGACAAGTCGTTAAATTAAATAAGCACAATTTGTAATATTGCAATTTTTTTATACTCATTCGGTTTTCATCAATTTTATCGAGATCAAAATTCTTGTTTTATTTGAAATTCCGAGAAGGTGTAATTCATTGCCATAATATTTACGGTTTAATTGAATTTTTTTTTTATACGCTTCACTAAATTGATTTACTAAAAGTTGAATTTTTATAAAAAAAAAAATTATATAAGATTGGGCTAGACTGAGATGATTTTTCGGAACTGTAGAAATTGGTAACTTATACGATGTAGTTTGATATACGAAGCCGATTGATCGCTAGATCAATCGATACACTTAATTACAAGATCATCGATTGTTGCGAACGAACGCGATTGCGCAGCTTGATGAAAAATTGGCAATTTTAAGTAGGTCCTAACAGAAGATTATTGCGAAGGGAGCCACCACTCGATGACGATATAGTGATAGTGATGATGATCATGCAGATCCATAAGAAGGTCATGAGATCGGATGGCATAATACTGTAGGTGTTACAATTACTTCAATGTTCCCTTGTGTGGCAATTAATCTTACGATTTCCTTAGGCAGAAATCAACGAGAAATACTGAATGAATCGATTTTTAAATTAACAGATCAATAACCAAATCCAATCAGTTCGTGCGATTGTAAGAAATAAATCGTATTGTTTCGATTTGATTACTCTATGAACTTTTGTTTAAATATTTTCTAGAGTCTGACGTGAAATTAATGTCGGGTAAATTCAGTTAATGATTAATTTCTTGTTATACCATGATTTTTATTGAAGATGTTGATAGCTTTTCAACAATTCCACCCAGATCCATCAGATCGAACGCATGAAATAAGCAAAAAGCAAATTTTATTGTTGGATGGATGGAATTATTTTTTAAACCCTTATGCATTTTACTTTATTAGGGAATCGCAAGGTAGTTTTTCAACGTTCTTGAAAAATAAAAATAATTCTTGAAAACGATGCTCTATATCTTACGAACTTGTTAATATTTTCAACGCTTCTTAAGACTCCATGTGCACGTTAAATGCGATTTTGACGATTTATGACTGTTTTCTTGCCAATATTTAACGTTAATGGCAAAATGGCAAAATGGCAACAAAAAAACAAAATGAAATTACACCACTTTATTAGCTGGTATGTATACTAGGTCGTCCATAGAGAACGAATTCAAAACTGTATTTGAAAAAAATGCTGTTAGAAGAACAACCCTTAAACATTTTTTAAAATGCGTAAATTCCAGTTTTTTAAACGCATGTTACCTATTTCTTGAATAATTAACATGTCATTTTCATTAATATAATGCTAGAAAAAATCTTAAAGAAGGTCCTTCACAGATCAAATTCTAAGAATTTTCATTTTTGTTAATAATATATGAAGTCAAACTGAAGCAATTTTTCGCGATTTTCATGGCAAGAATTACACAAGAAAAGCATTTCATTGAAAAGTATCATAAATAGTATAATTAATTGGTATTTCTAGCAGATAAATATTGAAAAAATTATTGATTTTTATAGTTATGAATTTCAAATATTTTGAAAACCTGTAACACCATTTTTTCTGAAAAATCAAAATTATTTCGCTGATAGACAGCAAACGATGCAGACGTATGCTAAATTACAAAAACGATTTCAATCGATTAAAATCCTCTCAAAAAAGAAAAATCGAACTGGAATACAAAATTGTCGCACCGGACTCATGGGGCCTTAATGTTGAATTATTGCGAAAACACTGCAACTCACGCGATGGCGAAACGCCACTTCGCCATTTGGGTAGGTGTACGCGAGCGACAAAATTCGAAAATTGACAATCGAAGCGGTGCGTGCAAAAGCATACCATTCCAGTCAGCAGACATCGCGTTGGTTCATGTGCGTGCGTCGCGTACACTATCGTTACCTTTCGCGATATGGTTCCCGACGTACCATAACTGAGTCTGTATAAAAAATAGCCAAAAATACAAATGACAAGCATAATGGCTTTATTATTATATAAATACTTAAAATAAAATGCTACAAAAATATCTAGACAAAAGACTGGACGGACAAAAGGACAAACACCATCTCAAAAATATACTACATAGATCAACGCTTAATGCACTACAACTTGTAATTCGATCATATTCTGTCCATTGTCCGTCAATTGACGAACTTGATTTTGCGACAAAAGAAGTGCTTGACCACTTCGAAAAATTGACCGTTCGTCCTGATTATTCCGAATCGAATATATTCGTCCCGAATGTACAACATGGCATTTAGGTCTCATGCCAAACCGATGCCAGGCCGTTAAACTAAACTGAATTGGAAGATCGTGCGGACTAAGTCCTGTCAGCCAAATCATCAAGTAGTTTTGTCGATTTTCCAGAACTTCCTTGCATCGAGTATGATAGCTGGGCGAGACGAGCTCGAGAAGACTAACCTTCGTAGCCATCACCAAAACCGGAAGAAAATCCTTGAATTCCTTACTTCCAAGATCGCGAATCTTGTCCGTAACCAAGTATAGGATATGACACTTATTGATTCCATAGTCATCGCTACGAGGATCCAGGAAGAGATTCTTACATCGTCCGGGCTTTAGACTTTCCACCGGTATTTTCACGTGATCCATTTTAATGTGCTTGGAAAATTCGGAAACGAATATTAGCTTATTACAGCTTGAGACCGGACATACTACAGGACTCCGGGGCATATTCAATTCGGTTGCAGCTTTAATTTCCCGATGGACGTTATCAATCAAGGACATTTCGGTATCAAATCGGCTTACTGCCTTGAATTGAGGCGTTGGTTCCGAGTAAACGTCTATCGGTGGACGATAGAATGCCCGCCAAGCAGTAACTATCGTACTTAACGATATTTCGGTTGGAAACTCCGAAGATTCAAATCCGAAATTGAGGTCATCTGTTGCATGCTTCTCGGAAAATTCCTGCCTTATTCCGATTTCCTCGTAGTCGGAACGGAACGTAGATGGCGGCGGTAGTCCTGGATCTAATTCGATCAGTTCTTCGGATTTCGGCTCATCGCCAGGAAGATTTAAAATAATTGACTTGAGAGTTTTCAAGCTGATATCGGGGAATTTTTCGCGAATGTATTGAATGAATTTATTCAAATCGTTCACATTGGAATTGGTCGGCTCTTCGCGGTAGTCTTCAACTAATGTCCTAGCTATCGTTTTCTCAGTGAGATTTGTCGAATCGTCCCCGATACTTTTAACCGTTTGCGGAATTAAGGGCGAAAAGGTATAGTGTGGAGTTTGCTGGAAGTAGAAAACGTTCTGATCGATTGGGTCAATTTGGACCTGTAATTCGAAATCTCGTTTCATTTCCGGTATCATATTCGATTCGCCACCTGCTTCCGAAGAGCTCATATTAGGAACCATTGCAGGATTCTGCAGAAATTGTTGCGGATTTGTAGATTCGTATGTATCAGCACTGAACGGATTGATTTTAGAAACCTGTTCGTTTTCAATAGGGATCGAATCCAGACGTTTTTCACTACTTGAATTTGAAATGGTGACGACATTTTTTTGAAATTGCTCAAGGATTTCATTCTCTACTTCACAGTCCATAGTACCGGCTTTAGACCCTAGTTTGGGGGCAGTCGAATCGAAAACAAAGCTTGACTTGTTGTAGTCTTGGACAAATGCTTCCGAACAAAATGCCGACTGCGATTTTTGCGTTGAATTCTTACTAGGAGTGAGTATGGACAGTTCTGGATTGAGTTTCGGATACGATTCAGTAGACATAGCAATCGTTCTGGAACCTCGAAAATGAGAAGATGTTATGTAAGGCGTGTCAATTTCGGCAGTTTCTTCACTAGACACATCGTCAGGATTAGGGGATTGACTTTCAGATTTACTAGATTCAATTTTAACGTTAGTATCAGACCGCTCCTTGTTGTGGACTTCGGGCAACTCTTGAGTCAAATTCGTTGGACAATCGTTTTTCCCAAACTGGGAATAAACTTCCTCCATAATTCGATTTCTGATCAAATTTTTTGATTGCTTTACTATCTCTTCACGTCTTTGACGACCGTTGAAAGGAAGACTTGGGAAAGATGTTAGATTCTTGATAGCCTTTTCAACTTCACTGTTTATTGCGTCCGTGAGCTTGCTGGCCTTGTGCATACTATGAGCTTCGGTGGGATATGATGAAGAATTTTGTAGATAATCTACATCGCCTTTGATCATAAAACTATTTTTGGGCGGCCTGGGAGCAGAATCGAAGTGTGAATATACTTCGGTCTTTAGCTTCTCACGAAGCAAAGTATGAAGACTGGGATGACTCTTCTTTTGAGGCTGACTGACTTCGGTTAAATTTTCTTGCAGCGATTGTATGGCAGGTTCTTCCTCGTTATGTGGACTGGAATTCTGTTCTGATTCTTCAGTGGGAGTACCTGGACTATCTCCGGATGGTAACATGCAAATGTCCATCATAGTACCAACATCAACCTTGTATGGACCAAGACCAAATCCTTCTGAACACATATTCTCGGCATTCATCGTCTTACCGACGTATGAAACTACCTGAGCCCTTGTTGGCGATGCTAATCTTGATTTTCGATTCAGATTTGTTTTGGATGTGGTTATGATTGCAGGCTCGGACATTGTCTCTCCATCGTTAACTTTATAAGAGCTTACATTAGAGGGTGGTGTGTAGTTAGTAGCTTTCCTGAATTCCGACAAATGTTGAATTACAGTATTTGAGTCGGACATGGTTGGCTCATTCTTGAATTCAATTTTTGAAGACGACTTGGTCGCCATTAGTAAGTTTGGTCTTTTGTAGTACTCGTGAATGGCATTCACTTGTGCCATACGTTCAAAATAATCCTGCCTAGCATCAAAGTTCTGTGGAGTATCGCCATAAATTTTTTTCATGTAAATTTCTTTGGGATCATTAGAGCCATCTGCTTGATACTGAAAAAAAAATACTTGCATAAGTCCTACAAATTTCAAAACGACTCTTACCTGAATTTCAATACTTTCTGTGCTAGGCGTCCTAAATTTGCAGAGGCTTCTTTTGGGCTTCAAGTTATCAGCATTTGCTCCAGTCTTATTTATATTTTGATAGAGCAAGTCGTCCCTTGATGACAGTTTTATTGGTGAGTTTTGCAAAATGTTGAATTCTATCAAACTGGCGTTCACGGCGACATCCTCGGTGGTATCATTTAACAAAGAATTAATATTATGGTCTGGAAATCTCTGCAAGTCCGCCTTTGTAAATCTGCAATAACCACTTCAAATTTCACCTACCTCAGAATCATGATATTCAAAAACCCGAGACCAATTCCCTTCTGAATCCGAATCGATATTAAGTTTAGTCTCTGAATCGGCATCGCTCATTTGCATACAATTTCCGGTAGTTTGACGAAATATTGTTTTCGGAATTCCTTCCAGTCGAAATTCCGTTTGACGAATAATTCGACCGTCACAAATTGTGCAACGATTACAAGATTTGGCGTTGCATGTCCGGCATAAAATATGACCAAATTCGCAAATATAACTGTCGTAATTTGGAAGATGGATGGAAAAAATTTTACATTTTGAGCATAACATGATCTCGATTTGAATTGGACTGATAAAGATATTTAAAAAAACGTGTTGACATTGGAAATTTATTTAAATGGATAGAAGCTATTGTTTCGAGGAAAACCTTAAACGCGACCTGGTTATATAAAAATAGAAAATTTTGTGCCAACACTTGTAACTATTTTTATTTACACTGATATTTGCGCATTTGATTCGCGAATATTTCTAACGAAGAACTAAAGAATTAGAAATGACACACAACTTTTGAATAGAGGAACAATAAAAAAAAATTTTGACGTCATCAAAATAGGCCATTATTTTCCATACAGTACAAAATACTTACAGAACCGTTACTAAAAGTACTGGAAAATGTCCCGAAAAATCAGCTCGAAAATCTGACCAAGTTAGATGAAGTGTGCACCGAAGAAAACGAGTGGCATTTGTGCACGAATTTACGCTACATATTTCGCTATGGCTGTGTGTTTACCGTGCTCCCGCTCGTGATCCGTTCAATGTACGTAAAACTGGTTTAAACGAAACTTGTAGGGAATTGAGCCCTCTACAACTTTGCCATGTAAATATGTCACCTATTTTTAATAAAAATGGCCGAAAAGTTTAAAAAACTGGGACAATATCCTAATTTTTTACACTTTACGCTTATTATTATAATAAATAATTATTTTACAAAAAAGTTGTTTAGCTGAAAAAGATAGAGAATTTAGTTCTCTATAAATTTGGTTCTAACCATTTTTAGAAAGAAATGCAAAATACGGCTACAAATCGACAAATCATTTAATTCTATTTAGAATTCCTAAATTTACTGGACTAAATTTGTCTGAAACAAAATAGAGCTTTTGCATGCGCTTCATCTTAAATTCAAAATTTGTTAACCTACAGTACCCACATAAGAAATTTTTTTATCGATAAGTTTTTTACTCCTCAGCTGTGAATCTAAGAATGAAAATGTTAGGTGAAAGTCGATAGTGATCTCTGAAAGAACAACTATCGTACCATCAACAAATCAAATTCATAAATGTTCACTTTAGTTAAAGAAAAATATAATGTTAGGCGAAGAATATACAGCATGCATTCAAAAGCGTTATTCTCATAGGTCATAACCCAATTATAAACACATTACATTGTGATGCAGAACATACATACCCTCTAAAACTTAAGTTCTAGATGATTCACTTATGATTCACCTATACGATTCACTTACGACTATCGAAATAGAGCACTCAACGATTTACATAAGGATTCAACGTGAATTGAATCTATCTGAATGGATGCCCCTTACACTAGGCTAGTAAATGTGTTAAGCAATACCAGAGAACCAGAAACCAGAAGATATTCTTTTGGAACTTAGAACGCACGATCTCTGATATTACTTATCACAACCGTACAGTTTCAAAACCGATTCGAGAAATATAATCGAAGATGCCAATGCCCGATTTGAGCTGTGAATCGCTAATGATTCGCTTGCAATGCTTTTAGTGATAGTAGCGGATTACTAAGTCTTCTTATTGGGTATTAAGATTGGCAATAATTGCTTTAACTACTACATACATATATTAATAGTATTCAATAATATAATTTTGTTTTTGTTCTTATCCATGCAGTAAACACTTTATTTTAATAACTAATATTAAATTTATTATTCAATTTCTCATTATAAATAACACCGATAACTTTAATGTACAACAACTTGCAATTCAATCAAATTTCTTTCATTTTGCGACAATACCTTACTCTGAGAGTGCGACAGAAGAAGAGCCTGACCACTCTTAAAAATCGACCGATAGTCCTGATTATTACGAACCGAATAAATCATTCCCGAATGTACCAAATGGCATTGTGGAATATTGTTTAATTTGGACCAAGCAATCAAGCTATAGTAAATCGGAAGATCCGATGGGTTAACGCCAGTAAGCCAGACCATCAAATATTTGTCGTTCAGTCCGGACGATTCCTTTCGTGGTCGGACGTCCGGACAGATCAGTTCAAGCAGACTAACCTTAGTAGACATGACCATAACTGGCAGAAAATCCTTGTACTTCTTACTACCAAGATCACGAATCTTATCAACAATTAAGTATACTATGTGGCATTTATTAACGAGATGGTGATTCACTCGTGAATCTAAAAAGAAACTCTTACAAACTCCGGGCGACATACTTTCGACCGGAATCCTGCCGTGATCGACTTTAATGTGCCTTGAAAATTCCGAAACGAAGATCAGCTTACTACAGCTGGAAATCGGACAAATGACCGGACTACGCGGTATATTCAAGTCACATGCCGCTGGAATTAGATCGAGCGGCTCATCTAGAGTCGAACTTTCAGTGTTGAAAGGACTCATTGCCCGGTATTGAGGATAACGTTCGTAACAGCTTAAAACGGGCATACAGAAGGCACGCATTGCGGTTGTACGATTCCTTAAGGATATGTTGGTTGATGCTTTCGAAGCTTCAAGCATATGGCAACTTCCTGGGTCAGATCGAGACGACGGCGTGATTTGGATATTAGGTCCTAGTTCAGTGAGCTTGCTACTTCCGATGTCGTCCGCTGGAATATCCATAACAATTTCCTTCAGATTCTTCATACTCATTCGAGGGTACTGACTCTGGATGAACTGAATGAATTTGTTGATATCCTTGAAACCGCTGTGTTCCTCCTTCGGTTCCTCGCGATAATCGTTGATAAGATTTTGTCCTATTATCTTCATTTGATCCTTAGTAGTTTCAACTATGAAATTAGTTGGTAAATTTCCTTGGAATGCGTGTTCGCAGTACAAGACCTCTGCATTGGTTTTTTTCGACGATACCAACGCTTCCGTATAGGAATCTCCTTCGGGTATGTCGTACAGAGGTTCGCTCCGTTGAGTAAAGCTAATGTCGTCCTTTCTTTTGGGGAATGTATGATTTGAAGATGGAAGAACTGGAATCGGTTCCATAAATGAGTTCACTTTAATAACGCGCTCATTCTCTGGAGAATCGCTGTGATGCGTATAGCTTTTTGATAACTTTGTCCAAGATTCTTGGCTCAGTTGGTTACCTAGCGTTTTTAGACATACTGAAGACGACAATTCAGACATTATAAAATCCGACTCATCTTGCATGTAAGCGTTTTCATAAGACTCCTCCGTGTTGCTGCCGAAGAATTTATTCGAACTGATTTGAGCAGCATCGACAATCAATTTCGGATATGATTCTGGAGTTGTGGTTTTCAGGGAGGAATTTATTGATTCCCTTTTCAAATTATCAGTCACTACTATAGTATCAATTTTTTTTGGTTCGTCAGATTTTAAGAGTTCTTTATATTGTTTTTCGTTAAGGTCCTGTGTTGTATCTTCTTTTAGACTGATTGGTGCAACAGATTTACTGAAGGGTGAATACGCGTCCTTGATAATGTTTTGACGAAGTAAATTTTTAGACTGTGTAAGAATTTTGGCACGCCTTTGATTGCCATGGATGACATTCATCTGTTGCACATTGAAATTCTTGAGAGCCTTTTCTACCTCGACGTTGATAGCTTCTGTCAGCTTGTTGTCTTTTATATCTGTACTGGCATCATACTGAAACGATTGTGGTGGCGAATTACTAACTTCACCTTTGATCATAAATGGATTCTTCGGGTCTTGAGAAGATTCGTCAAATTGAGAATATATTTCCTGCTTAAGCCTTTTCCGTATATTCGCCTGAATATTGGTTTGATTTCTGGTCCCTGTCTTGTTTTTCAATGCAGCGATGGGGGTATTGGCAACATTGCCTCTTATCGGAATAGGACACCTCACTTCATCGTCCAAAGGACGATGCGTAATTCCTTCTCCAATAATCGACTGAACCCCAAAAGGTTCCGTAACGAATTGCTTATGAGATGGTGATCGGATCCTTCGCGGAATTTTAGTCTTGGACGTTGTTAGAATAGCCGGTTCGGACATTGTTTCCGAATCTCGCACCTTGTAAGCATTGACAACCTTTGGTGGAATGTAATTCGTTGCTTTTCGAAATTCGTATATATGCTGGATTACCGTTTTCGAATCGGACATTTCAGAAAAGTTAGTATCGAAGTCCACTCTAGAAGACTCTGTAGATATTTCATGATTCGATTTTCTGGAGTGCTCGTGAAATTGTTGCTGGATTGAATCTTTCTCACTGGAATAAGGTACACTCGAAGATGGTTCATTTGAATAGGATTTACCAACGGCATCGCGCTGAAATTCAAGACGAAATTTATTGGAACTGCCCAAAGGCTTACCATCAAAATGAAATACCATTAATTTGATTGTTTCATTGCTCGGCGTACGTAGCTTATATCCACTGTTAGTTCCAATAATGCTGTCAAAGAAGTCCAAGGCTTTGTTAATTTCGGAAGAAGTTAGGTCATCCGAATCCAAATTCGTTGTAATGTCTTCATGAGTTTTCTTAAATGAAAAGTTTTGAAAATTTGGAACTTATTTGTCATAGAACCAAAACTGAACCTCTTGTCCTTGGGAATCAAAAAGATGTATCCAATTTTCGTTATCCTTCCTCAATTTAGAGTTCTTTTCGGTTTCGTCAGCTACTTCTATACTCGATGTAGTTGAATCCCTGTCTGATTTTCGAATTAAAGTTTTCGGAATACCCTCCAAATGAAACTCGGTTCGACGAACTATTTTACCACCACAAATTCCACAACCGCTATTAGTTGTTCTACAGGATCGGCACATAACATGACCAAATTCACAAATGTTACAGTCAAAATTTGGAATATGAATACAAAAAACTTTACATTTTGAGCATAGCATTTTTTTTAAATTACTATTAATTTTTTTTAAGCATATAATAAAATTCAGGATTTCATAAAAAATTATCAAAAACTTTGTGCCAAATTATTTTTAATGAAAGATTGACAAGTTGTAATTGTCAGTTTTTCGAAAAATTATTGGTAGGCGGTATTTTTTAATTTTGATTTTTAAAAAACCTGAAATATTAAAGACGGCAGTTCATAATGGACAGTTCACAATTTGAAAAAAAAATTGGACATATTACCCTCACTATTTTGAAAATACGGAATTTTCATTTCAACGTCGTTTTGTGAAAATTATGCGAAAATACCTTTGGGTTTTGTAATTTTAAACCTTTCTTTACAACAATTTCAAAAGAATTCGGAATATGTACTTATATGTAATAAAAAAAAACCTCAAAGCAAAGATGTAAAGACTATTGTCTGATCTCTGGTTTATAACACAAGTTTATAATAAATATTATTATTATAAAATAAATAATAAATAAAATAAATAATAAAAAATTGAATCTACATTTCTTTCGAAAACATCAGTTTTCTTTCAATTTCAGGTCGATCAAAATTCTGAATATAATAAGATAATAAATTTCTGAAAAGTTGGCCAAATCTTGTTCCAAAGTTGTGCCTGGCCACTTGCTGCTTAAAATAAAATAGATAAAACGCATCTAATTAATTTTAATTATTTATATTAAATCGATTTGATCGCGACATTCTTTCGATAATCACAACAAATTGTTTGCACTAAAACTACAACCCCTCATCTAATTGCTCACATAATTTGCCGGTATTGTATGCATATCATAATTACTGGCATACTTCTGCAAGTACTCCTTCCTGCGATTCCGAATAAATTCCTTAAACCAGCGAGCTTCTTTCGTTTGTATTCCCGAATATTGTGGATTTTCGACTTTCTTCTTAACAACGCGATTGCGGTTGGCAGCATTCTTTCGAATATCGAAAATTGGATCGTGAAACTTATCGTTGACAAAGGTCACCGTCTCGGGATCTGGATATTGAGAATCCAGATGTTCAGCAGGTGTCACGTGACTAGGTTGCTGGAACGTAATAATTGGAAAGTTCGACGGAATAAAATTGTTCACCAACTGCAACGAGAAACGGTCCTTTCCATCCTTCGAGTGAATGGGGATCGGTCGATCACCATTAAGGATCGAAGAAATTTCGCCATCAATAAGTTCCGGATCAGTCGCTGGATTATAAGTTGGATAGATATCGATCTGATGCTCTGCAAGGATTTCGTCGACTACATGAGACGGTAGCGACGGCTGATTCTCTTGTAATTCGGAGTCGGAATATTGCGGTAATGGACGTTTGTTTATTGGCGATTGAGTTGGCTGTAATACTGGTGATGGGTGGGATGATCCAAGTCGGTTGTATGTTTGGACGTCGGATCTATACACGATAATAAAAAAAACTTATTATCATCCTTGGAAAAATTCAATAGCTACCTGTATCCTTCATCGTCGGCAATGTATTTCGTTACTGTTATAAGTCCATCAGGTCGAACATGTCCAAACGAACCTCGAACAGTTCCATTTGCCAAACGTTCCTCATCTCGAAATTGAATATTTCCAGTGGCAGCGTCTTCTAATTCATAGCCAAAAGCATATGTGCCGGGGCCTATGAAATTTATGCGAAACTTGAAACAATTTCTTATATCGTGTTCAAGAAGAAAAGCATACCATTAGGTTCTTGTAAGTTATAAGATGGCCACTCGGTAAGAGTTAGTCGTGCAGTCGGTAGCTGACGGTATTCATAAGCAGATGGTCGGGCGTTTGTAACTGATGCCAGAGTTAGCATAGTTAAGAGCTGAAAATTTAAAATTCATACACTGTTTAAATTAAAAAGCGGATAATTCTTTGAAAATAACATGATGATTTCGCCTTTGTTGTAAAGGTCTAACAGCCGTTCAGCTCTCACACAAAAAAATTGAGCTAGTGACTCAGTAAAACGATTTTTCTAAATTAAAAAAAAAAATCTTTAACAGCCAATTTTAAAATTATACAATCATTTTCGATCATTTTAAAACATTCTCTTTCAAATACGAGTAAGGCATAACAATTTTGAAATTAGGTATATAAAGTCTGCACACGTCGCAGCTACAACGTTTTGGTCGTTAAGTCGTGAAGACGTCGGTGCGACGTCTTAGTTAGAAAGTCATTACATTACACTATAGTGTTTAATTGGTATGAGAATAACATATCATACAATATTTATTCTTTAGGTCACGGTTAGGATGTAGTCACGACCTCATACCTTTAACATAGATATAGATAGCATAGTTATCCTATTTCCGTGTATCTATAAATAATATTTATTATAACGGACTTAGCTCAAAAGCTAATGACGAAATTCTTTTGTTGAAAAAAAATATGAGTAAAAAGTAATTTGAACGACTGTTTTTTTTTATCCTTTTCCTCGCTGAATTAATACTACCAAACTACATACTAGCCATTATATCCTTAGTATATTCACGTAGGGTCTGAGAATCCCATTATCTGACATGTCATCTAATATATAAAAATATACCAGTTTTTTGGTTGGGTCGAATGGAAATCTACACCTGTGAACCGTTCCCTCCCAAATTTTGCATGTACATTCTCAAGACTACCGGACAGGTTGAGAACATAATTATATGTATTCCAGAAATTTAGGTCGTATATTTGTTATAAACAGTTTAATTTTATATAAGATTAGCATCGGAGTTAGCAGCGCCTCCGCTCGACGGGAGTAACAAAAGCGATGGAACAACGTGAGCGTAGCGAGCGTAGCCGTGGTATGCGACTAACTATATATAATAATGTAATATGAAACAATAAAGAATCTAATCTAATTTCAACGACTATTTGGTTAGATTTATTAATTTCAGTCATTTTGTGGTAAAAATAACAGTTCTTGAGTGTTGTTTTTGTCATTTTTATGCTATTTCTACGATCTTAGTATATTTTAGTTTTGAAAACGTTAGCTCCATGCCAATTTATTGTCTAATTTTTTATTACTTTTAAATTGAGTCAACTACACTATGTTTTTGGAATAAAACAGCAACAAATGATAAATTAAAAGTTTGATATAGAATTTTTGAAAAAAAATTTTATGCATTGAATTTTTGAAAGCATTTTCAAAAATAGCTCTGTTTTCAAAAATAATTCACATTTTATTCCGACTGGAGAAAATGCTCAGCTGATTGGGAGTGCCATTCTATAAGGGTTTCAGTGAATATGCCATTTGAATAAATTGAAACTATTTAAAAATATATATTAAACAGACTCTACTTAGTTGGATCCTTTACTTTATTATTTAATAATAAGGAATTGTGGAATAAAAAAAATCCGTTTTAAATTAAAAAAATCCGTTTTAAAACTATAAGATAATATTTTGAAAAAAAAAAGAAAACACGTAAATATTATTTTTATACATATAAGCATTTATCTTGCTTAATTTCGGAGGAGTATCGAAAATTCGAGTAACCCTGATTTTAATTTGCTGTTAAGTACTTCTTCAGAATAAATTAAATCCTCATTTTATTTTATTTTTTAATATTTTTAAATTTCTTTAAAGAAATTATGTAGATATATTTCACTGAGGCTTTATTTCCTACCTTCTGAACATATAAGTTTCGTAAATTATCTTATAATCAAAATACCAATGCTCCCTCATGTCGGCCAACTACAAATTGATCCGCACAGACAAAATTCGAGTGATACGAACAAAAAATAATATGAAAATTATTCATCGTCACTCTTATTGAAAGAAGAGCAAGCAGATCAACATCAGATCATAGCAAAAAGATAATTCTACATAATCAAGATAAGATGACTGAAGGTTGAATTTGAAATCGGTTCCTGGATATCTCGTGCAAAATCAAATTAAATGATTAGTAGGTTGTAATTGTGGGTATCTTATGTACGAGCCAATACCTTAGAATTTAATCGTGCTCTAAATCTTGATAAGTTAATAGCGCTTAAGAAATAAACAGCAGGGTACCTTCTGAAAATTAAAAGACGACCTGACAGGTATTGGAATAAAAATGAAAATCCTATTATTATTATTATAGAGGCATGACGGAAAAGAAATTGAAGATGATTCTGAATTAGAAATCATGTCGGTTAATATTATAATTTTTGTTATTTTGCTGTAGACAAAAACCATGTTTTTTTTTAATAATACTTGGAACATTTATGTTTATGTGAAAACAAGAACAGAACTGCGGTTAGGCTGCAATCCGTCGAGAAATTAAATTAAATTTCTATTAAAAAACGCTTAATAATAAAAGTATGAATTCAGTGAAATGTATGTTATTAGTTTTTACTGAAACAAAATTAGAACCAAGCATTAGTAGTACATTTACAAATTATAGTTTGAATTTTGTATTTAAATCAGACTCATTTTACAGATGGTAAGAATATAAACTGAGAAAAACCAACGTATCAATAAACTTTAAAAACAATACTTATTTACATATATTCTACTTCACTTTTATCACTTAAAAGTACTTCCAGTTGTGTAAATAATCCTTATGGAAATTATAATCTTCTAGTTTTTAAAAGTAAAAAATTGTTGTCAACTGTTTTATCCAAACTTTAGAATATTTTGGATCAAAGTACAAGATTCTGTTAAAGTTAAAATACGACTCTATTTGTGTTGGAATTCGAAAAATGTTAAAGTAGCGCTAACATTGTTATCATTTTGTTGTTCCGTATTGTTAACTTATTGATACAAGACTGTTATTGGTATGCAGAAAATTGAGACTAAAGGTAGAATTTTCGAATACGGTGCTATAATATATTCCTTGATTCAAAGATTTGAAATTTTTAGGATTAACCGTTCTCAAGAAACATTGCAGGATTATACTTGAACCTTTCTCTCTTTTTTTGTACTGAACATTACACATATTTCACCATACTGTAAAGTGTATACAGTATACAGGATATAAAGTTAGGAAACATAAAAACGTATGCACGTTTTCGTGATACGTCAACTATAAAAATTTTTGACCGTTTCTTCTATTAAAATCAACCCCTTAACATAAACGGTATCAAAATAGGATTTAATAATACTAAATAGTTCGTATAATTAACAAATTTAAGTAACTAGTCAAGGCTAATATCACTCTACACTATGAGCACTACAGCAGTCATAATTATCTAGTATCTAGAAAGTTTTTTAATTTATTCTTATTCTTAAATTTGCCAAAAGTTTCTTCCTAACGTAAAGCGATTCAGAAGTTTTTCATTTAATTAAAATAAAGGTTTTATCGATTTTCTAAAAAAAAACTCATAATATTGAACTTTGTACAGAAAACTGCACTATTTATAACAAGTCAAAATAAATAATGAATTTATTTCAAAATTATCTAATTTTTTTTTAGAAATTAGATACCAAATTCAATATTTTCGACGTAGATTTTCATCCGAGTGCAAATTGGATATTACCATTTGATTACAACTTATTTTAAAATTTAAAATTAATTAATTTCGTAAGAATAACCACTGAATTTTTACGTGTATTGCCACATAAACGTGAACATTTTGCACTGAACGACACCATTAGATCTTCCCATTTAAAATTATGAATTCAAATCACACCGATCTCTACAGACAACTAAATTAATTCGGCACTCATCTAATGCCATTTAATTTATCTAAAACAATTGATCAACACGTTAATTCACCGGCATATCCAATAAGTTTTCTTTTAATATTATGAATATTATTTAAATTTATAGTCCGAGAGTGGGTTTGTCACGAAAGTAACCGCCAACTCGATTGACCGATTAACACATCTTCTAAAATGCTTCCAATTAAACTTATATTCAACTTACGAGATATTTTCTGAAAAACTTATCCATCACGAAATTCTTCGACACTTTTGTTACCAGAACTGAATTCAAAATCGCGATTTGAGTTTCGCGATGTCAAGGTGATGAAAATACCTTACGCAATGACCAACTGATTCTTGGACACTCATCCTATATAGAATCTTTCGCGGTAATTTATTATAACAACTACACATACAAAAGAGATTCTCCGGTGGTCATCATCACGAAATCCAGAAGAACATTTTCGAAAATTTCTCCGACGAAGATCAAAGATGGGGCTGGCTCATTGCGGTTGTTAAAGCGCGGCATTAAAATTTCGTCAAATGACCCAAAGTGATTTATTGTTTGGCAGTTTAGAATACGAATTTCAAGAAAATTGCGGTAATATAATCCAGGTCTTTGGACCATCCGAAATAAGAGATTTTAATTCACATTCCATACCTACAATCACAATAGGTACGAATTGTAAAATGTTATAAAGAAAAGGCGCCACTATAAACGGCTCTACGGCCTTTAGAACACAATGTGTTTATAGTATTTTGAGAAAAATAAACTACTGCACTGGTATCATTAGGCCCCGAAAAGATAGAAATTTTCTTCTGGGTCTAAATCGAATTGCAGCTAAAATTGTTACGAAAGTAAGTCGCAGGTGGGAAGATTTATATGGCCCAACACCTTTTTCGGCAGGAGCACTACCTTGCAAGTTCAATAAACCGACAGTTAAAAAGCTAAGAGATCATGTAATAAAACGATGATCGCACTGACAATGGTCATGGCTATTTTGAGTAGTGGAGGTGTAGTGCGATAAGGTCATTAACAGGGCTTTCAAATAGCTGAATATTATTTTATTCCCTTTTTCGGTATAACGAAAAATTACTTAATAACCATATAATGCATATCATTATAACCGGTAAATTCTTCACACTTTTTACTCAGTCGCTTTAACAGATATGTGAAAGTTTTCAAAGAGATTCCACGGTTCTGAGAAAATGAAATCATCTTCTAAACTTGGCTAAACTTTAAACTACCGAAAGTATTATGTTCTATAAAATTTTAGCATTTTCTTAATTGTCCCAAAAAATTGTGAAAAAAAGGTTCTGCCAAATGTCTGAGAACAAGATATATTTTTTTCAAATAATAATTGGACTATCAAATTATGTGCAATAATACAAGAATTTCATAGCACTTTCAAATAATATATTACAATAAAATAAGAGCATGCTTTTGACAAATACATACGGAAATAATTTAAAATTTGTTTTAGATACAGAATCAATTCCGTAAGTATTTTAGTGTTTTCAAGAAAATTAAAATACTTTTAACAAAAAAAATTTGGAGATAAATATGTAATTCTAATATTTTCTATCAGTTTAATTATAATTGTATAGTCAATTTTATTACCTTACCAAGGTTACTACATTTTTAGTAACTTTCACATCTTATAACAAGTATTCGTTCATTTTACCAACTGATAAGAAACAATGGATATGCTCATAGCAAAGAGAATTTAACCCAAACGATCGATTGTACGCATACTTATGCAAAGCACACGCAGCCAATTACACCATGCAGTGACGTAGTTCATAATGTGCAATAATCATCAAAAACTAATTCAGCAAAAAACAATTTGACACGACGCCTCTGTATAGTTCGTAATGAAATCTCTCTCATTACTCTCTCGGTCACAGTCGGCAGCACGAACAGTTGAAACGACAATGGAAAAGAAACTCCAAGCCTCCGCTCTCAAATCATCAAAAAATGAGCACAGATTTTGACATTGCTGTTTCTTTTCCACCCGGCCGACCCGCACTCACACCCTCGCCATGATTTCTGGCTTCATTTATTTCGATTCATACATTCTGTGTGTATGAACATTGCCTTATCCGTTAATACTTATCAGTTATTTTACCACTAAGTTTCGAAGGAGCTCAGATCGAACTTAAGGGGCGATCGTAACGTCCCAAAACTTGAAGAGTAGAAGTCGATCCAAGGAAGAAAACTGTACATCATTATCCAGTGGCTATATTATTGTTATTCCTGATTTAAACTCTCTACAATTTTCTGATATTTCATAAAACTAAACTTTATTCAAAGTGAAAATTGATTTTTCCTCGATCCGTAAGTTTTTCAAATACAACAGCAATTGATTGTAAAGCCTGCGCTTGAATCATAGCAGCATCGGCATTTTTCCTTCTCGCCTCCGCATTTACCTTTTGTACTTCCACGTATTCTTCCAGAATTTGACGATAAGAACCTCGTTTCTTTGCCTTTTCGGAATGTTGTTGCGATAGTGGGTCACTATTCGAACAAGTTGCAAATGGCGTCGGTCTAACACTGGAACCGCGTAGGGAAGATGGCGGCGGAACCGACTGATCTTCATTACTTTCAGAATACTGCGTTGGATTTGAATTCAAATCAACTGTTTCTGTTTCGGGAAAATTCGACCGATTCGAAATCAAACTGGCCACATCGTAAGCCGGAAATGATGAAGTTATATCGATTGTTTCGTCATCGGGTAATTTCAATTGAAATGAATTGTCCGGGATTAGGTTTGTCGAACTTTCTGCTATTGGAAAATTAACCTAAAAATTATTGTTGAATAACTTTTGTAAAACACTCAAAGAATTTTCGAAATACCTGCAGCGATCCGCGAGTTTTATAATTTCTCTTCTGGATCTCCTTCACGTCTGTAATAGTCAGAATTTTCATCTCTATATCGCTTAACGGCTTCAACGACATTATACCCCTACGTTCGAATTTTTTTAAAACAACTAATTTCCGTCGGGTAGCCAATCGCAAGTCCTGCCAATATTTCAACCATTGCGATGGATTTTTAATAGATCCGCTCATTCCGTTCAGTGTTTCGGACAAATTATCCCATTGTTGTTTTTTCGAGTTTAAACCAATCGAAGAGTTAAAACGATCGTTGGCCAAATCAGTGTTCGACTCGAGAAATCGTACCAAGTATTCCTTCTGGGTAAGCGAAGCTCTAGATTGACGCTGACCTCTCTGAAATTACAATTACGCCTTTTTAAATTTTCTACTAAAATAACGCCTAAACTCACTTACCGCACTCATGATATCTCCTCTTGTTGTTTTATTTCTTAAACACTTCGCAGTTTATCGCAACAATACTTTATCACTAGATTACGCTTTCGTAAAAATCAAAAAAAAATTCGATGATAAAACGCGTCACGCATGCTGGAAGTGAACTACTACTACACTAGAGACAGCATGATTTTTACGCTTGCTTATTTACACAAACCGGTTTTGCGTTTTCACTTGAAAAGTGGAAGAGCGGTCACGTTTACATCTAGCGGCCGTGCAGTGCAGTAATACTAAACTACACAGTGCACACAGCAAACCGATAATTTTAAATAAAACAAGGTCTAAGCAGTTTTCGTTGTCACCGAGCTAGGTACCTAGTGAAAACTTTTACTCGTTGAAGTGTTTGTGAAATATTTGCGATAAGATATGGTAGGCCAGTAATGCGTACTGACTGAGAGCTGTGATATCAAACTGCTAGTGGCCAGACATTTGGCGTTTGGTATTTAAACATGTTTTAATGAGCTAATATGAAAAATTATGTGATATGATATTATATGATATCGAAGAATGTTCACGAAATATCTGATAATACAGCTTAAATATTATTTCATATATATTTTTCATTTATGTTTTCATTACATATCTACTTGGTCATATATCAAAACTTAATCTTATCACGAAATATCAATTGAATAAAATCATTAGATTACTGATTATTTAATTGCACTAATGTTCTCTTAAAATTGTTGAAGTAAAGTTATAAATAAAATAATATGCGGTTGAAGTTACATTGGTGTTCACCTTACAACAATATTATGCAATTCTTACATTTAAAATATGGTATTTCCACAATAGTATGATAAATAATAGGTAACTAATTAAATTAAATTACAGAACTTAAAGTTTTACATTCGGACGATAGAAAAATTAATTTAATTAATGTAAAAATGCTTAATGCTATTGTAATACCACCTTGATCAATAAGTTCCCGGAATAACCACCGTGGGGCGCTTTTATAGTTCCGATTTGAGTTCTGTTTTTTTTTGTTAAGTTGGTACATCTGTTGTTGACATTCCCTCTAAATCTTAGCGTCATAGCTATAGTTTTCTTTTTGGTCAAGGTGTATGTTGAAGATGTGGAAAACAGTTGACCACTTGGTCAAACAGTATAATACTAGCTTCAGTACTGCTTCAATTGAACTGTTTACTAACTCAATTCTCTTCTCTAACCAGACGTTCAGTAGTCAATCACTAGTCAGTCATTAAGAGTTCAGTTCAGTCAGTTCAGTTGTGCTGTCGGATTGGGATTGGGAGATAGGAAGAAGAGCGAAGTATACGAGTACATGGACAGCTACTCTACCAGGTATACAAGTATGAAACCGGAATTCACTCATAGATGGCTCTAGCTGTCAAAGTAGTAACTATCAAACCGAACCATGGACGCCATTTAGTTGTTTGGATATCTGATAAAGATATAAAATTGCCAGCAATACCGGTTTCATACAACAGTGTAGTTTTGACGAGCGTTGAACATGTCAACTTTTGTGTCTGGGAACGACGATATGCGGACAGCATTGATTTTCTGTTACCATTTAAAAAAAACGGCTGCAGAATCGCATCGAATGCTTGTTGAAGCTTACGGGGATCATGCACTTGGGAAATCACAGTGCTTTGAGTGGTTCAAAAAATTTAAAAGTGGTGATTTCGACATCGGAAACAAGGAACGTCGAAAACCACCGAACAAGTTTGAAGACAGCGAATTGCAGGCGAAACCGTTAATACAGAACGCTACCGACAACAAATGATCGATCTGCAGCAAGCTTTGCTTGAAAAACGGCCAGAATATGGAAAGAGGCAACACAAAGTGATTTTGCTGCATGATAATGCACCATCACACACGGCAAGACCGGTGAAGGAAACGATTAAGGCTTGTCAGTGGGAAATACATCCACATGCGGCTTACTCACCAGACTTGGCTCCTTCTGATTTTCACTTGTTTGCATCGATGGGACACGCACTTAGTGAGCAGCGCTTCACGTCGTACGGAAATGTCCAAAAATGGCTCGATGACTGGTTTTCCTCAAAAGAATACATTTTTTTTTGTCGTGGCATACATAAATTGTCAGAGAGATGGGCAAAATGTATAGCTAGCGATGGGCAATACTTCGAATGAAATATGTTGTAACACTTTTGTAGAATAAACGTCTATTTTTCATAAAAAAAATTCCGGTTTCATACTTGTATACCTGGTATGTTGAGTAAAGATAGTATTACACTGTTTGACCAAGTGGTCAAATTGTAGTAATAAGCAATGCAATAGCAAACGCACCTTTAATTAATGCAGTTACTTGTAAGAATCTTAGCCTTTAAAGTTTCGGGGTACGTGGGAGACAAACAAACAACATTCCTATAGTTCGTATCAAGCAGAAAAGGTATTTCTCTAATCTAATCCTATGATCATGCAGAAGCCGAAAATTTAATTTATATCACAAAATAATTCCTTCTATAAACCCGATAAAATATGATCACAATCAATAAAATTAACAACTTTTGAATTCAAAATAAATGAAGATAATATTCGGTTCGTTCAAAAAGGAAATTGCCATCAACAAAAATGTTGGAAAAAGTCTGTATCTACATAAAAAAATAGGAAAACCCATTTGATATTCCGAAAGAGCTTGAGTTCAGTTAAAAAGTGTCGTTCACCTGGATAGTTATTGCAGCTGACTTTACGCTTTACGCGAAGATTGTTCCAGTGAACCATTAAAATGATACGTACCTATCTTTTTACAATTCGTACATCTTCCCGAACTGTTAAGACTAAGGAAATCGCTGAGCATTTTATTATGTTGAATTTTGCAATAAACCAGTTCTCTTTTTTTTGCGCAGTAACATGAAGGCGTTACCTGAGATGCTACAATGCTATAATTCAGTTTTATTGCAGAATGCTTGATGGTGTCACAAGAGATGTATACGGTATGTTCCTCTATCCAAATAATTGACTATGTCTTCAATGCGGCATGTTTCGGATTTCTACTAAGGTGTGATCTTTATTGCGAAAATTTGTTGTAATTATGTACTTAGCACGTTTAAACTTTGAATGGGTTTTTTTTAAAGAAATTATCTCTGCAATTTAAATGGTTTGTAATTAATATTGAAGCGCAGACGTTGTTAAAAGTAAGTCTGCTGATCCTAAAATTATAAAATGCTAATTGGTAAAATTAATTAAAGTTCAATTACCTTCAAAAGAAATTAAAGAAAAAATATTCAAAAGTGGGACATAAAATTAATGTGATCGGTAAGATCAAAAGTGTAAATTAATAATAAATTAAGAAAAATGAATTGTTGTGTATATTTATTCGGCTACTTTATATCATCATTTTATGTTCTTATTTTAGGTCGGCTTTAACCATCCTAATTAATGTAAGAGCCACTGTCACTTGTTTTGTTTATTTTTGATTTAAAGTGTAAACAGTAATATTTTTCCTTTTATTATGTACATATATAGGATATAAAAATATATTGAAAAAGCAAAGACCTCTTTAAATAGTAGCACATAAATAAATTATCACCTACAGTATAATTACGATCACTATATAACTATTAACTAATGAAAATGTCATGAAATTAGCAGGTACTGTTTACTTAAAATACATTTACATATTGTGACTTTTCACAGGGAAGTACGCCACGGAATAGCTTAAAGAGAATATATTTCTTCTGAACTCCGAGGTACCAGTAATGCCTTAGAAAAGTTATAAAACTTTAATATTAATTAAATAAATTAAACTATGTCATATTCTTTGCATTGGTTTTCTCACGATTTATTTAGGTCTATCATATTTTTTTCAAATGTGAAATATGTTAAGAATTGGTTAGTATCTATTAGAGATTCAACATGGATTGTAATTAAATGTAACATTTTTAAAAATAAAATAAATTTAATACCAAGAAAAACATAAGTTTTTAATTTCAAGTATTCAAATAAAAATTTACGAGCCAATCGCGGAAATTACAACTACTTCAAAAGCAATTTTAAATTCCTTTAAATACGCGTAAAGTTTTAATGAGACAAGAGTTACCATGTATGTACAAATGTATAAGGTTGTGATCATCCACAAAATCTGCCAACAGTCTGGGTTAAATTTTATTATTTTTCAGATCAAACACCCGGAAGCGATTAATGAGAGCATGAAATACACATGATCGAAACTGTTGGGTCATAATCCAGGACTACATCCCCTTAGGGTTAAGTACCTAAAAATCTTGAAATGTATTTTTTGACGATTATGTATTCAGCCCTTAGAGTGTAAATTCAGCCTTAAGTAGTAAAAATAAATTCGATATCTCATCAGAACTAAGAAAAATGTAGGTATTTTTAAAAACATATTCATCTCCCTTACCCTCATTTTGTGGTTTAATATCCAAAAACTCTGAAAGAGGTTTTTAGATATATTGAAAGGAAGCCCGTGGAAGTAAAAACAAATTGGATATTCTATCACTACTAACAGATATGACGGAATTCGTGAAAATGAGTTCAATACATTTATATACTCTTAGGAGAGGAGAAAGGAAAAAAAATTGAAAGCGAGTTTTAGACGATTATAAAAAAAGAAGCCCGTGAAAGTGAAAAGTTATTCAATATATAATCAGACCTGAGAGATACGGCCGAATTCGGAATCCGTGGAATGAAAATAAATTCATAGTTTTAGAAGACCTAAGAGAAATGATGAAATTCGTGAAAATATATGCATTCTGATCACACTGATACTTCAAGCGATCTATCATTATCGGTTTTCTAGATATACAAATTTAAACTTTTCTCCCGCACTCTCCCTCCCTAATCGCACAGCCCAAAAATGTTCTCCTTGCTAGGGGTCTATTAAGCCTACTTCCCGTGAAAATTACAAGAATATATCTTAAATTGTTCTAGAGATATTAACCGTTATTTATTAGAAAAATTATTATCCCCCGCACTTCCATTCACCATCACCCCCTTTAAAAAATTAAATTTTCGTCAAACTCCATTTAACCACTTGTATACACAAGCCAAATTTAATTTTTCTTTCGCAATTGGTCCATGTGATATCTTAATCTAAAGTTTTTCACTAATTTATGATTCGATCGAAAAATCTAGATATTGATAAAACATTCAGCAAACTATTTACAAGATGGTATTTAATAAAAAAAAATATACAAAACTCCTATGTTAATAGTTTTTAGCTAGATTGGAGCGACAAAATTGTAGCTAAAAATAGTGTTTGCAGCTATTTAATTTGTTTAGGATCCAATTTTATTAATCTGGAACGAATTGTTCAATAATAAAATGTAGCTATTAAATTTGTGTATGGTAAATAAGTTTTTTATAATAAAAAATTCAATTTTAACGTAGATGGTATTTAAGTTAACTGAGTAGAACAGAATCCACTTAATTAATTTTTCACATTTAAAATAGTACACAATAATAACACATTTAAATTTTTTTTCAATAATTTTATTTTATTTTTTTGTTATTTACATTTTGCTTTTTATAACACATTGCGTCGAGTATTTTTGTAGTAATATTTACAACAACACGAAAAAAAATATAATAATATACATAAAAAAAGAGAGGAATAAAAAAAATGATTTCTCATTTATATATAACTATAATATTACTATATGATAATACAAAACAAAGACGAAAGATCATATTAAGATAGAAGAAAAGTATCATCTATGAGAATAACTCTGATCATTGTGAATCGTATTTTACATCACCTCAAGTAACAGCATTTCAGCTTATCACAATAAATAAACACTTGTGGTTTGTGTAACTTCGCCTACGATAGAAAGAGATCTTCACTATGTAAATACATAATTTTTCTTTTAAATTTTTGTTATTCTCAAGAATAGTTTGGTGTCGATCAGCAAACAGTTTTTCCTATTTACATGCAATTCAAATTAAATAAATAAGCGCCAGCACTGAATAAATAGAAATAAAACCGATCAGACGATCTACTATAAAATAGATGGCGTGCAAACCTAACCGATCGTACTTAACGTAATACTCGCGTAACTTGTATAATATAACAAAATGCGAACAAGCAGTCGCTGAGAAAAGACGTTAAGTTTCGCGAACATAAATTTTTACTGATCGTTGATCGCGTCGTAGACGATCTGTACTTAATAGTAAATTGCAATGTGGGTTTATGCTGCGCATTGCAATGATGCAATGAGAATTATAGAAAGTGGAAAATCGACAAGAAGAAATGGATGTCATCTATAAATCAATTTGCGAATAGATGAAGTAATCCGGCGAGATGTAATAGTATGAAGCGATAGCGATATGAAAGAAAAGCGTAATATCGGAAATATTATGAAAATATAACAAATATGCGAAAGATAATGAGTGGAGAAAAGCGATAAAAAATAATAATAATACAAATATGATGATGTAAAAAGAAATTAAGGTAGGTAACTTCGATATATCAGATAGTACAAAGAGACATATATAAATGTTAAAGCACTATTTTGTTGTATATTTTGTTTTTTTTTTTTGATTTTTGTAAATTCAACTTGATATTATTTTGTTCTTTTTCTGTGTTTTGTTGGCTTCTACTTTCTTTTTTCTTTTTTTTCTTGTTTTTGCTTAATATCTTTGTGAGTTTTGTTGTTTGATCATCAAACATTATAAATCGATTAACAGAGTACTTGAATTTTGTTTAATGGTAGGCACTAAGAAGTGGTGCATGAGCGTAGTGCGCAACTGGCGCAGCAATGACTTTTTGTACAGCTGGTGCCGATTTGTGAACGATTGCATTGAAGCCGTTGTGATCATCGGCAGTGTAATCAACGGTACGCACTGAACCGTCTGGTTCGACTAATGAGTATTGTCCCTTAACTACATCACCATCACGTTCTTCAGCTTGTGACTTAATATCACCAGTATGGGGATCCTTAATGCCATAGTTGAACGAGTATTTTGGATAGGCCTAAGTTTTAATGAAAATAAATTTTATGTAATTATTTTTTATAGGTGCTTCGTTTTTCGTTTCAAAACTTACAATAGGTTCAGCAACAATAGTTTTATGAATGGGAGCGTGGACGTAGGCGGGAGCGGCATGAACTAGTGCATGTCCACCATAGTGTCCAAAATCAACAGGTAAAGCTTGGGCGGTAACGGCAATCAATAAAACAGCAACAACACACTGGAATGAAATTTATTTTTTGTTTTGTTTTTAAATTCACTTGATTCTTCTTCAACAATATTCAGCGATTTGTAAAATCCATTCAAGCACAATTATCAATAATCGTAACACTAAAAACACACCTTCATTTTGAATTATTTATGAAATTCGATTAGACTCCGAACAATATATTTCTCTTCTTATTTATGAATACACAACACTGCACCGTAATTGCAATACTATGCTTATTAAAAAAGATCTACGTTTTAATCCGTTAACTAGAAAATCTTGAACTGATGCTGTTCGAATGGCCAAAACCTCTTTTATACGATTTTACTCGACATCGACTACATATTTACCGAATTATTTTCATCTCCCAGTTGCATGCATACAATCGCAACTTAAGAAAAATCTTAGTGTACATATTTGACTGGGTTAAAGTGCAATAACAATTTATCCCACAAAAATAGTTCCAGCCAAAAATAACCACTAGATTAAATTGAAATAAAAACAAAAAAAATATACTAAGAAAAGGGGCTCTATATGTAAGTTAGTGTAACGAATAAAATCGATTCAAGTAGGCATTAGACATATAAATTTATATCCAAGGTTCGGTAACCACGAATATATGAAACCCCTCCTCAAATCGGGTTGGTTTTAAAATCGCACAGCATAATATTACTATATATCGTCTGCATATGTATCACCTGTCCTAATAGTATGATTTTTGCAGACAAACAGATCTCTAACATGAGACTCAAGTTGCTGCGCGCGCATTTCATCCACATCGCCGGTTTCTTCGTTGTACCACAAAACTCAACTTCTTGTGCACGTGAAAACTTATCCATGTTACCTTTACCTACCTACCTTTGATATGGAGACAAGTACCTACCTTATACCGAACGTGTAACAAGAACTTCATTTTTTTTCGGTTAATTTTCAAATCGGTTTTTGTATATGTGCATCATGTTAAGATGACGACAACAACACTATCGGACTATCGTCACTATTACTTGCGACCGTAACTAGTAGTGTAAGTACTGTATCAATGCACTTAAAGTTTCTTTTGCGAAATATTCCAGCAAATTTTGTTCAGGTTCATTTCGTTTTTAAAACATATGGCAGACCGGTGCTATCGACTACAGGCGTGTGATTTTTAGCAAATTTTATTTTATAAATTCAGTTTAATTCAAATCTCAACTTCGAAGGCAAGGTACAACCAATTGAACATTATTATTTTACTAATATTTTCCAATTTTACCAAAACTATAGGATCACTGTTTAAGGATAAAGTTCTTATGATACCCTCGGAGCAGAGCTGCTAGGCTTCAATATACAGAAACCATTGATACTCCAGTATCTATATTTATTATTAAATTAAATTTTTTTAATTCAGTTAGAATCTTCATCGCACATAAAATTATCATTGTGATAATTCTCTTCGTAATTATCAACGTGTTTCAAATTTACACAGTTTGTTAATTATTTCCAAAAAAATTTACTGTGAATTCTTGTCGACGAAAATACAAATTAATTATTAACAGAAATAAGATTTGTACAACATCTGCTTTCACTTTAAGTCGAACTGGACGTTTGCGTCGTGTAAAAGATGACAGAATTAATTTGTTAAATGTTTTCTCAACATTGTAAGGATAATCACTTCGTAATTTCCTAATATCTACGAGTAGCTGAACATGATTAACCTGAGTTTTCATGAAGTAGTTTGATACGTATTATCACATTCAAACTTGTATTTAATCGAGTTTCTTGTCTTTTATTGCATCGAAGTCTTTCGTTTTACAGTACATGTTTTGTTGATGAATTCAGCTGGATCACATCATACAACTTGTTTATTATATTATCCTTGAAATGTATTTCGATAAGTCGATTTCAATATATTTATTTTATATATATAATTTCATATGAATCCTTAAAATAAAAGACGATTTCTTACTTGATTTTATAATTTTACTGTAGTTACTTTAAATTTCAAAAGCGTACCCTAAAAATCTGTAGGAACATGGCTGTATACACACTCAAAAGCAAATAATAGATTGAAGCAGCTTGGGCGTTGAAAGGTGATTTGCCATACAAAATAGTTTTTTAAACGAATGACGATGTTATTTAAATTTGAGTTTCGTTTCGTCAATCTTGTTGTTTAATCAAAATAATTGTTTGTCGAATTTTCGGAATCAGTATATAGATACATACTTCACATTTAATATTTAATAAAACATCTTTACAAATGAAGGTTCAAACGAATTGACAATTTCTATTGAAGACTACAGAGCTCATAAATTATTTTAAAACAAAATACTGTACTACAGTTTTTTATAAAAATGTTTATTTTCAAAAGTCTTACTACAAGTACACGCAAAAAGACGATCTGTATGGTGTAGTCTTTGTAAATATACAGTAAACAGTAGGAGCAAAAGTCGTTGGCCCCTAGTAAAATTGTTGAGGGCTTATGGACATAGAGTGTGAAAAAAAACAATCAGATTTTTATATTTCAATAACAACTAAACTGTCAAAACTTACAATTTTTAAAAAAATCTGCCAACAGTCTGGGCGCAACTTTATTATTTTTCCGGCAGAAGTTTGGAACGTGTTCAATTCGGGGATGCGGTGTATGTTACTATGTGACTGAAAACCTAACAAAAAGTTCGGAAAGCGGTTAGAAAATGGTGTAACATATGAATTATATAATTTGGTCATATTCCAGGATGTGGTCTAGAGGTTGAAAGAGACAAAACTTAAAAATAGGTGATTATTAAACAAGCCTGGGGAAGGGAAAAGATATTCGATATCTGATCAGACCTGAGAAACATGGTGGAATTCATGAAAAAGTATACATTCACTTTACACCCTCTTAGGGGTCGAATTTCAAAAAATCTTGAAAACACATTCTAGGTATTCATATGAAGAATCCGTAGAATAAAACTGAATTCAATATTTGGAAAGAGCTAGTAGATGTGACGAAAATCGTGAAAATATATACATTTTATATTTACTGATAATTTTTTGCCCTCTTTCTGAACGCCAATGAATATTCAAATTTTTTTTTATCAGAATTACTTTTCTAGTTAATTTACATATACGTACCGAGTTTCAACTTTCTAGCATAAGCCGTTCTAAAGTTAGGAAAAACACCCCCCACCCTTGTACCATACTACCCCTAAAAAGAATTTATTTTTTCACCATGCCACTATTATAGTTCTATCTAAATACGAAGTTTAAGGTTTATATCATTACAGGTTTTTAAGTTATAAACATATGAACTTTTTTCTTCTCACCCCTCCCCACCCTCACCCTCTACACCCCCACCTTCATTTTTTTTTTCTCTACTAGAACTATATCGGGCCTACTTCTGGTAAAAATTTGAAGCATCTATCATACACTGTTATTGAGATATGAAAAGTGATATTTTTGGAAAAATTCTTATCCCCTCCACTTCTATGCTCCCCTGCCCCCTTCAAAGATTTTACTTTGAGCAATCTTTATTTGTCAAGCTTTATACCCAAACCGAATTTTGTTTTTCTGGTGCGATTGGTTTCTGAGATATCGTAATGTTAAGTATTTCAACCCCCACCCCCGTACGCCACCACCCCTACCAAAAAATTTTGTTTCAATCTACTCTCCTAGATATTTGATATTTTCCTACAGATATTTGTTAAGTTTGAATTGCTTACCATTAACGGTTTAAGAAATATAGATTTTAGAATGTGTCGATTTCGGCATTTTTGCGTTTCGGACGCATTATTTCCCTCTCCACTCCTACACCCCTTCACCCATATCAGCAATTTTTTTGCAGATGGGTCCACTATCAAAGTTCTATAGAAATTCCAAGTTTCAGCCTCCTACCATAAGTGGTTGCTGAGATCTAGAAACCAAAATTTTTCGTCTAAAACGCTTCCCCCACCTTCCCCCTCACACCCTCACCCCTCAAAAAAATATCACTTCTAGGGGTCCACCATGTCAATTCAGGAAAAAAAATTCAATTTAATAGCTCATAGGGTTTGGCAACTATAATTCCTCAAACGAGTTTGCGTACGGCGGACGGCGCACAGACGGAGTGAAATTTTTTTTTTTGCTTTTTTGGCGTTTATTAGTCATAAAACGTATAAAAAAAAAATTTCAGGGTAGCAAATTTTTTTTAAAAAAAAATCGATAACAATACTTTATTATTAAAATAATAAAGTAATTGTATGAGGTTAATTAGATATAAGAATATTTATACAAGGTTAAAATTTGTAAAGTCCATATAGGTATATATGTAGGTATATTAGTTAGAAAAAATGGAGTAAATGTTTCGACGATGAAAGAAATTATCGCATATCAACTGTAATCGCATTTCTTTCCATTTGACGGTTCCTTGAAGAAAAACAAAGATTGTCTTGCGAAAAATCAATAAAGTTGTTGCAAAATATTATCAATATCTCCAAGATAACAAACACAAATACAAACAAAACTTATTGAGACTTTAAAAACAAATGAAATATACAACGAAATATAGAAAATGTCTGACAGCGAGTCTAAAATACTTTATTATTAAAATAATAAAGTAAAATTCAAACAACAAATATTACATTAAAATTCGATGGTGACAATAAAAAACATTAATTCTTAATGTAATAGCCATCTGCTCACATGGCTTAATCAGCTTGAACTTAAATTAATAAAATATCCTAAACTAAATTAAAAGTAACTTAACTAAGAAAATAATAATAAAAAATAATAGTAATAATAATAAGAAAAATAATAACAATAATAAAAAAAAAATAATAATAGTAATAACAAAAAGCAATAATAATGAATAAAACTAAATAAACTTAAAATGTAGTTAGATATATTAAAATAATAATTGGAGTTCAAAAATACAATAGTAAAATATGAATAAGAAAAAAATAACCAAAATAACTAGAATTTGTACTAGAAGATTGATTTACACAATTTTTGTGATGAATTATTTAGTAACAATAAATATGTTCTAAGAGTCTCAGCAAAACTGTATCAACTTTCTTCTTAAACGATAGTTTCACCATCCCTTCAAAATCAACACTTAAAGAAGTTCATCCAATCTACCCACCAAAAATTTTAATTTCATTGATCAAAGGGCTTGGAAGCGCCAAGCCTTCATATGATTTTGAGTATAGCGGATAGTGGACGGATTACAGCTGGCAGACGGTGCTTAAGCTTTTTTACAGTCATAAAACGTTAAAAAATTATTCAAGTTATTAACGATTTTTTGAAGAAAAAAAATTATTATAACATGCCGTTACTGTTTATAACATGCTGTCAAATACTTTACTTTCAAAAGTTTAGAAAAAACGGCTGAAAGTAAAATAGTTTAGGACTTATAATTCCGAGTTTTCCTGAGAAAAAAGCAGTTTTTAACCAGAAGTTATAAACAACCCGAAGTGAATAATACGGCCATAATAAGTTTTGTGTTGAGTAAATAAAAAATATACCAATAAGCTTGGTGCAAATTTCTATTGTTTTGAGCAAAGATTCGAAACATCTTAAGGGGGTATTCTAGTCTAGAAGCCCGAATTTCGAGCGTTTTTTGTGGAGTCATAAAAAAAAAGCGATTGATATTTTCACTATTTTTTTTGTTATGGCTTATTTATTCATATTTCAAGAGTACATAAAAATTAGATAACAAAAAAATATAAAAAATTTCAGCAAGTTATGCATCGTTGAAGTAGAGGGAAAAAAAAGGCCGTGTCCTGGCCGCCATGATATCTACCCTCCTGGTCACTGGAAAAAAAATTATGGATAATTTTTGATCAGTATAAATGCCACTATCTTATTAACCAGTAAAAGTGAAAAAAAAAAATATTTTTCGCAAAATGGTGGCTTGTTAAAAAATTGAGGTTGATTTTCCCACTAATTTTTTAACTTTCCCGAATTTTTTAAAAATATTGAAAAAAAATATTATTGGTTCATACGATAGAGGCATATTAAGAATATTCATGCCAAATTTCAAGTATATCGGTCGATTAGAACTTGAGACATTATGGCGGCCGCATCGAAAAAAGTAGTTTCGAGAAAAACGCGTTTAAAGTTTTACGTTAGTTTCAGGCAGTGTAGCTGATAGATGCGTACATATAACTTATATTTTCTTAATCAGCCATCCCAGCTCCATACATCGGACCTTCTTCTACTTCATATTGCTGATTCTCAGCGTTTCTTTCCGCAAGACGAGCAGTTCTTCCTTCTTTTGAAGCATTTGAAGAACTGAAAGCTCAAACTAAACGCACATAGAATAGAATAGGTGCTACGTCACTAAAATGACTATAACTTTTAAAATAATTCGAATTTTGAAAAAATCCTTTTAGGGAGATATTCTTGAATATCTAAACTATCGAAATATGGAAAAAAAATTTCGATTTTTTCAAATTTCTAGACTAGAATACTGCATTAAGTGCTGAGATGCGGTGCAGGTTCCTATGCGACTGACTAGTGACTAGTAAAAACCTTCCTGATCTTTCTACATATCTAAAATTTTTTTTTACTTAAATCTCAAGTCTTTTTACATCTACGTATGGTATACATATTAAATTACAAGTTTTAACTTTCAGCCATTTATCCTTAGCCGTTCGCGAGATATAAAAATCGAAATGTTTTATTTTCAAATCAAGTCTACCATTTGGTTCCACTATATGGTTCTATATGGGTCATTCCATGAAAAATCGCAAAAGTTGTGACCTTACCATCGCCGATTCTTTAGAAAATTTTTTTGCTTGAAGAACTAGTGAAAAAAAAAATATAACTTCAATTTTTTTTTTCTATCTCATTTTTTTTGTTAGTTATAGTATGTTAAAGATTTCGCAAAAATGGTGTCAAAGACCTCTTTGAAAATTCATATCTCTGTTAATTTTTATCACAGAATAATAAAATAGGACTTATTTTAAAGGGGAAGGTTGTCGCAAAATAAGAAAAATACCAATAAAATTTATCCTTGATTTTTTTTTTCAAGGATAACGATTTTGTCCTTTATCCTTGAATATCTCAAATTGCCGATGATTTTTTTTTTTTATTTTTTTATATTTTGTGTATTATACTGTTCTTCAAAACATATCAAAAAATCAACTTGGGATCGCAATGGGATCGGGGTAAAAAAAATAGAAGAACATCAGTGGTTCTCAATTATTTCATAGAAAAGTTACAATTATTTTGATTACTTACGAGTACTCGTATGTAAAGAGGATTTAATTTTATGATACTACATTTAAGGCCAGCTGTTAAAATCATAAATTTAAGATAGTTTAGTTCAATAATAACTTAATTGAGCAACTAATTGTGAGTGTTTAAATAAAGTTATCCCATAAACCATTAAATTTAAAATAACAAGAATTATCTCATTTGGAATGTCTTACTAACCAGAAAATAATAGGTAGGCAGGTAAGGCAATAAAAAAATGAATATCAATTAAATGTCCTTTTTTGGTAGGTATGTATATAAATATGGGCTTACCTCAAATACAATTCAGTCGTGCTTGCAGTATTAAGAAGACAAAATCTAATTTATTATTTTACAAATCATGGAAAAAATTAACTGGTCAAAATCGCGTTGCTGTAATCCTTTTGGAGAATCAATACATTGGCCAAAAATATCGGATTTACGACCTGTGCAATCATGGATGATTTCTAGAGTACCAGCGATGACTTCAGCAGGAAAAATTTGCTCTTCCTGTAGAAAAAGAGTTAAAATGCTACCAGGAACATCAACGGAGATTACTGATGATGATATGTTCGACCAGGAAGAAGAACCTTTCTCTTTGGATACAGATGAGAAGCCCGGCGACGATGAAGCGCTACACCAAAATTTCATCAGTAAGGAAGCCGCATTAAACTCATTAAATGAATGTCTTCGATATTTAGGAGAAGAACCTTTCGACAAAAGACGATTTACCAGAGAAAACTACATCCGAAAAAAGCTTGAAGCTGTGAAAAGCATCGTATTAAAAAAAATTTTTGGACTAGAAGATCAAAAGGACCAACCACGAGAGGACGAGATGATTGACAGATTGAGGACTGAATATTCAACCGCCAGTGAGAAGAATATCAAGCAATTTATTTTATCTGTAAGTCCTGATAAATGGACTAGAAAAAGAACTTGTGAGGAATTTCCTGGAACATCTTCGTATGCAGTTCGAAAATACAAACGGACATTAGATTCTGAAGGAGATGTACATATCCCGCACCGGAGAAGCCTTACTTCCGATATTATCAAGACAGTGGAAGACTTCTACAGTGAGGATAATATAAGTCGAGTCATGCCTGGTAAAAAGGATTTTATTGCAATTAAAATAGACGGCAAGAAAAATCACGTCCAAAAACGTTTGGTTTTGGGAAATTTGAAGGAAGTGTACCAGCACTTTAAGGAAACTTATCCTGAACTGAAGATAGGATTTTCCAAATTTGCTTCCCTACGACCCAAATACTGTGTTTTGGCTGGATCTCCTGGAACACATTCGGTGTGTGTGTGTGTGTCATCCATCAAAATGTAAGGCTTATGCTGGAAGGTTGCGGTATTAAATATTTTACTGCAAATGAAGATACTCGAATTTACGACTACCGGTCGTGCCTTGCTGTTGGAATATGCAATCCTCCCAATATTGGTTGCTTTTTAAACCAATGTATCGAATGTCCAGGATATGAAAAAGTAAAAGAACTTTTCCAGAATGCTTTCAGTAACAATAATGTAGAAAGTGTTACCTACAACCAATGGACGTCAACAGACCGGTCAACGCTAGAGACTAAAATACAATCTTCAGATGAGTTTATAGATTGCTTTGTTCAACGACTTCCTTCTTTACTTCGGCACGCATTCTTCACTGAACAACAAGCCAAATATTTTGAAGAGAAAAAGAATAAGTTACCAGTAAATGAGGTTGTTGTGGTTATGGATTTTTCAGAAAATTATTCCTTCGTTGTACAAGATGCGGTGCAAGCGTTTCACTGGAATAACTCTCAAGCCACAATCCATCCGTTTGGGATTTATTATAGGGTGGAAGGACAACAGGACGTTCAAACCACAAATTTTGTAATTATTAGCGATTGTTTGCAACATAACACTATAGCCGTTCATCTATTTCAACGCTATTTAATAAAAATTTTTACAGATAAGTGTTTTAATGTTAAGAAAATACATTATTTTTCGGATGGTTCAGCCGCTCAATATAAAAACCGGAAAAATTTCTTTAATTTGAGCAAGCACACTGAGGAATTCGAAATTGATGCAGAATGGAATTTTTTTGCCACCGCCCATGGTAAAAATATCTGCGATGGTCTCGGTGGTACAATAAAGCGACTTGCAGCAAGAGCAAGTTTACAGCGGCCAATAGAAGACCAAATAACAACTCCATTAAAACTTTTCGAATGGGCTAAGGATAATATAGTAAATATTAATTTCCAATTCATCGACTGCGAACAATATAAAAATGAAGAAAATTTATTGAGTGAAGAATACAATCTTATACAAGCAATTCCTTCAACTCAAACAGTACATTGCGTTATACCTGTGAGGAAAGGATGCGTGAAAATTAAAAAGTTTTCTCTATCTTCTGAAGAAGATGAACATATTTTGTTTAAATAGATTATGTAACTAGCATGTAAAAATAAAAAAATTGAATGTAATGCATGTAAAGCATGTTTTAATTTTTTATTTTATGTTTTAATTTGTTATGTTTACCATAATAGAATACCATATATATATTTTGTTGAATCTTTTATTAATTTTTTATGTTTCTCTTTGTTCAAATATTATTATTCAATGTCAAATCATTTTAAATTTAGTTACTGTTGCCTGGAATGAATAGCATTAATAAAATACTCCGTAGAAATTGTAATTTTCTAAACCAAATTTAATTTTTTTAATATATTATACATATTATAAAACATTAATATTTTTAATGAAATAGTTGCTCAATTAAATTATTATTGAACTAAACTATCTTAAATTTATGATTTTAATAGCTGGCCATAAATGTAGTATCATAAAATTAAATCCTCTTTACATACGAGTACTCGTAAGTAATCAAAATAATTGTAACTTTTCTATGAAATAATTGAGAACCACTGGTGTTCTTCTATTTTTTTACCCCGATCCCATTGCGATCCCAAGTTGATTTTTTGATATGTTTTGAAGAACAGTATAATACACAAAATATAAAAAAATAAAAAAAATAAATCATCGGTAATTTGAGATATTCAAGGATAAAGGACAAAATCGTTATCCTTGAAAAAAAAAATCAAGGATAAATTTTATTGGTATTTTTCTTATTTTGCGACAACCTTCCCCTTTAAAATAAGTCCTATTTTATTATTCTGTGATAAAAATTAACAGAGATATGAATTTTCAAAGAGGTCTTTGACACCATTTTTGCGAAATCTTTAACATACTATAACTAACAAAAAAAATGAGATAGAAAAAAAAATTGAAGTTATATTTTTTTTTTCACTAGTTCTTCAAGCAAAAAATTTTTCAAAAGAATCGGCGATGGTAAGGTCACAAAATTGGCCTTTTTTTGCGATTTTTCATGGAATGACCCAATTCTAACTTTCAACTTCCTAGTGTAAACAGTTCCTGCGACATAAGACCAAAATTTTTCGTTGAAATTGCTCCACCACCAACCTTATCACAACCTCTACCCAAAAAAGTTACAACATAGATGTGTTTACCGAATCTACCCAAAAATACATCTCATCTATGAGGCTTTTGTGTATGGTATGCAGCGTCTATAGCGGATAGACAAAAATTGGATCTTGCTGACTTAAAACATGAAAATTTAAAATTTCAGAGTAATAAATTTCTTAAAATCTTAGTTCATTGAATAATAAGATAAAATTTGGCAAAAATTTATCGATTACAAATATTTGGCAAGGAACAGGCAGTACAAGCTTAACTATTCAGTGCTAGAATAATCTATAATGATGGTTAGTCAATAATATACTTTAAATAGTTTGTAGTTGGTTGTAGTCTAAATGATTACAAAGCTGTTACACGGTACCCTCAATAATTAAGCCGAGGAGAAAATGTTTAACGACCACCGCGCATCATATTCAGCTTGAAGTCGATGCCGCACCATAACGGAGCCATTAAATAACTTCAGCCCTTTCAACAGAAGGTTCATAATGTAATTCCTAAGACATTTTCCAATAATTAACTCAAAAAGTAATTAAATACATTCCAAATTATATTATATAAAATTTTAATCAAATCTAGTCCATGATTGCATTTCTTATTCGATCGTATTTCAAAGTTTAATAGCCCAACTAACCCAGCAATTTCGCACTACTCTGCCTTAATTTTAATCTGCATAAAATCAAAGTCTATATCCACAAGTTTCAATTCTCACACCTACACTTTTTAGAAAACTACATCAGACATTCGTTGGTTAAACTAACGAAGCAACTACACAGGTCCAAAGCCACAGTGTGGCATTCCTGAATTTCATAATCTTCGTGCCAGTTGAGGAAGTTGTATACTATTAAAATTAATAACTATAATTAATAAGTAAAAGGACATTTTTAAACTGTTAACTGCCCTCACACAGGAGTCCGTTGACAAGCAGCCCCACTGATAGACTGCATTTTTTTTTCATCGAAATGCACTCTCGTGATCTTAATAATATCTTTTATGCGATCATATAATTTATGGACATTTGATTGGTAAATAAATTTTATCTATAAGACAGCATGGCCGGGAGAGATAGAGGCATTACATAAGTGTTACTGGCAAACGAAATATGGGTTATGGGTCATAAAAGGGCATTGCTAAATCAACTTGTACTGTGAAGAATGTTAGATTATAATGAAAATCATTTGGCTAGAAAATGTACTTGGGAAAAATGAATTTAAAATTATTTTTTTTTTTTCAGAAGGCGTTATGAATGACAGATTTAGTACTAAAGTCAGGCTTACTGACGATGACTTATGTGCCTCCAAGTGTAGAATGTATTGATTTTACAGGTTAGGCCTATTAGACATGTACAATCGAATTATGAATTGCATTAAATTTCCATTAGATTTATTAATAGGTACAAGGTCTTGATATATGAGAAGAAATTACATAAATATGTTTAACTGTTAAAGCCGATAGGTGGATTAAATTAAGAACTTAGTTGCGAGTCATCCATGCATTTGAAATACGAATATTAAGTTATTAATATTGTAGATGGAACGAGGTATGTTGCATTATGGAATCCCGATGATTCCATTGCGTAATTTGCAATTCTAAATTAAGTAGTGTGAATGACGCATGTGAAATGGGTAGATGTCCGTAACGCATGAAAAGTTTACTGTGCGTTCAAAAAAATATTTTTCTTCTGAAGATTATGATCAGTAGAAAAACATAATTCACCAAAGAATATAAATTGCACAGAATATAAAGTAAGAGATAATTTTATTGGTAGAAATTTTTTAGTATCTAAGTACGCACCTATATCTATCACAGCTACGGATGAATTAATCGAAGAGAATAACAAAATAACAAAATTGATCAATTATCTAATAAATACCATTCCCTTACGACTCCCAACCTAGCCTGGGAGCAGCAAAACTATTTAACAATTGGTAGTGCCCAAAAAAAGCATTTGTGTTTGTTTGGCTGGAGCTGAATTTTAAAGCGGCTTGCATCAACGAAAACATACTTCTCTTGAACTTCTTTTTTGATAACATTCCTTTTTTTAAATTTTATTGAGGTATAATGAACTTATTTAATTAATATCCCCTAAACTTACAAACAGCGAAGTGTGTGCTGTAACGTCAAAAACTTCTTCAAACTGTACTAAACTAAAAATTCAACTGAAATTGAATTGATGATGTAAGCCTGACTCGTATTTAAAACCCATAAAATTCAGTCTTGAGTCTTAGTCGATTTTTTCTGAGCGAATCTGCCCCTGATCACGAATTAGCGAACCTTAAACATGAATTAGTAGTTTTCCCCCGATCCTCTCTGAATTAAAAATTTTTTCCATAGCGAAAAACATTTGAGAATCACTGATTCATTGTTTTGCTCGCTTGCTTGTCATATGGGTATGTAGGTGTGCTTTCGTCTTGGCAGACGGATTCGCATATACAGTGGATCTGAAAATAATTCGGACATTTAATGGTAGTTTGTATGAAATTAAGTGTGATCGATTTTAAGCCTTTTATATGTAAAGTATTTTAAGGGAAATTTTAGGTCTAAAGGATAAGCCATTAAAAACTGTTGACCTGAAGAGTAACGAAACAATTACTTAAAATACAATTAAATTTGCATAATTGACCAATACAGGAAATAGACTGATAAAAATCGAAGCAAACTGATCCAAAAGAAATGTTTTCTTCACTTCTGCGAATTATAGCAATGCTCATTTTAAAACTGGCCACTATTAATTATATCATACCAAGAATAGACATTATGGCTCTAATCGAAAGTAGTGTTTTATCGGAAAGGTATAAAAACAGAGAACAGGTGCGCAGGAGAAAAAAAAACTGTGAATATCCACTACCATTTCGGTACGTTGCCAAATGCAGTTCCTTCTGTGCACTATCGCCGCTAAAGAACAAAATCCAATATCGTTAATTAAAACATTAAGTGTATCGATTCGAAACCGTTTTCTGGCCAACCAATTACGGTCATTGAATTCATTTATCACAAATTTGGCATTTCAAAGTGCCAATTAAAATGCTTCAGTTAATTAGACAGCATTACAGGTACTGCAGAGACTCCGATTTGGTACCGCGAACTCTACAAATTTCTTGGTAATTATTTCAATGTAGGTACCTACGCTAGGTATGTACATCACATAATAATGCACTTCTATCGGAAAGAAGAAGAAAAAAACCCAACTTATAGGCAATCATTTGAATATGCAATTAAGTTGATCGCAGCATAATGATAAAAATCTGCAAATAATACAAACCGTATAGATATACAGGATGGTAATTGATCGTGGTACTCATGCATGTACTCTACAATAGCGTGGTAAGTACGAGTATATATAGCAGGTATCTCGACATGAACAGGTAAAAATCTGACGGAAAAAAAATGAACAGAATCATGTCGTTCACTGTGTCACCAGAGAATAAAATGCTGTGTGTGATGCAATTTGCCGTGTTCACATGAAAATAAAAGCGAAAACATTGGTACATTAAAAATCTGCTGTTTATGTTTATGGTATCTTGTTTGCAAGCCCTTGAGCGTTGCAATCGTGCCGTTAGAAAAATCCAATAATCAAGGTGAGATGACTTGCGGTTTAATGTTAAAAGATAAATTGAATCGATGCGCTTCGACAACTTTTCCTTACAGTCATCTAATGGTTTTTACACCTTACAGATTGATTTTGTCATTGACAAGGTTGATTAACAAATTCGTTTTCTTTTAACGATTTCAGATCAAGTTACGTAACCTGCTTCCGCTGATATTGAAATAGATGGGCTTTGGTTGAACCACTTGCATTTAAAGGTGCCAATACCTACCGAACACCTTTACCGCCAATGTTTCCTTGTCTCCTAAAATCAGTTTTTAAACAAATTAGTAAAAAGCAAAATCGAAATTTTATGAGACCTAAAACATATCGAGGAATTCGTGAGAACATATCGAGGATTTCGTGAAAAAAAATTAGTAAAAAGCAAAAGCCAAATCGAAATTTTATGAGACCTAAAACATATCGAGGAATTCGTGAAAACATATCGAGGACCCCTTTCCGCTTCATTTGGGATCAATATCAAAAATTTTGAAATACCTTTTTAGGCGTTAATACAAATTGTTTGTTGATGAAAAACGAATTCAATATTTAATTTGTCCCAAGAGATATTGAAGTAAACGTTGGGCAAATCTATTTAACCACTTGATGGTCGAACATCGAAAAATATCAAACAGATTTTTAGATGTTTTTTTAGTAGTCTATATCTCAACCAAACTGAGAGATTTTGTGATATTTTTAAGAACATGCGTCACTACTTTTCACATTATTCAGGTTGAATAACGCAAAATCGTAACTTTATAGACTATTTTTATAAGTGGGTGAAAACAAAATCAATGTCTAATTGGTCCAATATTTTTAACCCCACTTCATGTATTGTGGGTTTAATATCAGAAAATCTTACATAAACGCCGAAAATGTGTTTAAATAAGTACCCTGAAAAGAAAACCATTGAAGTGAATACCAACTCGATATTTCCAATATTTTTAACCCACAATATTTTTAACCCCACTTCATGTATTCTGGGTTGAATATCAAAAAGTCTTACATAACCGCCTAGAATAATTACCATATTGATACACAAACTCGGTATGTTGTTGGTCCCATGCGATATTGAGGAAATCGCGAAAACAAATTTAGCCCCACTTAGTCTTAATAAAGAAAAATCATGAAAAGGAGTTTCAAAAGTTTGAATAAATTGCATGCAGAATTGGAAATTATAGATCGATAAAGAAAAAAATCCAATAAAACCGTTTCAACCCCCCTTAGTCTTATACGAGTTTTATTTACAAACATACTATACGTATCTGACAGGTTTGATTCAACCCTTTCTGCACCGCAATTAAGATACCCACACGTTAAATTATTAATAACATTTTCCTTAATTCAAAAACAACTTCCGACAAGTTACTCCAGATAACGAGAAATTCCAATGGATAGTCCCAACTAGTTCTCACGCAGTCTAGTCTACACTTTAAAGACATACTCCTACGATCAGATGGTCCTCTTGCCCTTCGTCGTCTGATCGAACCGATCAAACGTGAAATAAATCTAATCGTCTATTTTATCAATTTCCATTCCGCAATTGCCATCCAAAAGGCATCGCTTGTACCACTTTCTGAAAGAAAGATACGAGTGCCACATTCGTTCAGAAAGTGGTAATTCAAGAAAATAACTTATCGTACCTTCGGTCACAGAAGGTCTAGCAGGCAGAGTATAGCGTTTAAGATACTCGTATCTAGATCAAATGGACGCCTTCTTAATCTATTTTACTGCAGAGGCTTTTAATGCACTTTCGCTTTTCATTAAATTACAAACTTTAGTGCAGGGCATATTACAATCACCTGGCGTACTGTGTCTTAGAGTTATGTGAAAGACAGTATTTGCTACGTTACTTAGTATCTAACACTACGTAGTATAATATATCGTATAGTTAATTGCCAGCATAGGCCTGACTAGTTTTTTTGTTTTGTTTCTTTTTCGATCTGTTTTAAAAAGTGAGGCAATTCGAATTTGCATGTACGCCGAAGGTAATTAGTTGAAATGACCTCAATGCAGGTGAACTATTCACTAATCTGAGATTCATTTCAGCAAGTTCTTTTGACAAGTTAAATGGCTTTTTACTTAGTCCAATGTCGGCAAAGTTGTTCTCACTTTCCATATACATATGTAGTTTGTGGCGTTGGTTTAGTTGGAAATTTTTTTCGAATTACGTAATTATGTAGGTGTTAAGATATTGAACTTAAAAAGTCCTAAATCCTTGTAAAATATCAGAAATTCAAGAAATCGTTTCAACAAAATCAAGTTTATGACTAGAACTAGTCGAGACATTGAAAACCAGGTTCGATGTGGAAACCATTTATCTTAAAGAAGAAATGCAAGGCTAAAGAAATTTTAAGATATTAGGCTCCTATAATGGGCTAAATTTTGTAAATGATGTCAAAATTGGGGTAGTAGAAATACGTATTTAAGTTATTTTAAATGTAATATAAACATCGCGCCCTAAACGCCCACTCCATACCCATTGACATCCTTTTAACTCTTGAAACTAGTTGGATAAATTTTGAGGATCCTTTAAGGACTCTTCAACTTTTGTCAGTCTTAGAAAGAACACGTGTAGTAAAAGATAAATCAGATGGCAGTGGACCATGGAAGGGGTGATCTAACAATTTTCTTTCACGAGTGATTAAAGCAATTCCAGATAATTTTGAAGTCATAAAAACATACAACAACATTCAGCAATTAACGATACGGATCAATAGATGGTCAATTCGTTGATCAGCAGTGACTAGCGATATGGAGAAATACTCAGTAATTTGACAATGAGATCATACACGGACAATTCGATCTGTAAACAACACTAATGCAAAATTGACAAACAAATCAATAACTTAAAATAAAACTAGGCAATATTTTAATTCCAAGCCGTTATTGCTATAACGAACGAGGGCAATTGCTCGGAATTTTCCACGCTAGTAGAAATACATCAACTATAGGACGAGCAATGTCAGCAATCTGTGAAAACATTGCCACATTGCCGAAACAGTGCCGCAACTGATATAACCGTGTATTTCGCCATTAATCGCTCCACTAGTTCTGGTAATAGTCGACAGGCAATCAATTGCTTGAAAAATTGCTCGTGTAAGAGCACCTTTAAGTGGGTCTACAGTATTTCTAAAGTTTTCACGAATAGGTTTAACGAGATCGAATTCTCTTTTAATTCAATGGGCTACAAAATGAATGATATTAAAATCATTTTCTGGACTTTGTAATATTCCACCGCTAAGATGATGTAAAATTCCGACATAACAAACTTTTGTATTGAGCCGCCTAAAAATCGTTTTTGGACCTTTTTTATATTCAGCCCTGAGGGGCTATATGTCCACATTTTCCTGCCTGTATTTTTTATTGAAGTTAAAAAATTAGGTAAATAATAAATCTGGGCGCAACTTTATAATTTTTCGGTCGAAGTTCGGAACGCGTTTAAGGGGTTATACGAAGTCCCAATTTCCCAAAAACAAAAAACAAAATCCAATTTTCGTAATGTATCTAAAGATATATTTAAGTATATTCACAGAAAGTTTCATGTCAATCCGACAAATATTTTCGAAGCTACACTCACATTTGTAAAAACGTCTAGGAGCGTTTGAAAGAGTTTTTGAAAATTTGAACGCGTTTTTCTCAAAACTATGTTTATAAAGTCGGTGACCACGATTTCTTGGAAACGGCACAACCTATAAATCTGAAATTTTTACAAAAGCTTTATAAAGGTATTTTTTAGTGATTAATCGAAGGTTATTCTCTCAGATAAATACTTTTCATTTTATAAATAATTTAAGGCCGAAATTTTCCTCAAAAATCGAATTTTTTGTTTTAAAAGCCGCCATTTTGTTCAACATTTATATTTTGCGTATTCCTTCGATTAATTTCTAGACAATACATTATAGGTATGTAGTACCGAAATCTTTTTATTATTTTTTTAGTTTAGATGATCCTATCCAGAGATATCCTGGTCACCACAAAACACTTTTTTTATAGAAGTTCCCGGCAATCAGCTATAGCAGTTTTAAAAAAAAAAATTTTTACAAATAAAGTTAAAAGCTATAATAAACAAATTATTACATAAATTTCCAGAAAAAAATTCATTAAAAACCGGGATTTTTCGGCCTCCTGAGTGCGTATAACCCCTTAATGGGGTGAAGGTTTCTATGCGATTGGCACCCTAAATAATAACCAAGATTTTTTTTAATTTAAAAGAAATATGTACATGCAATTTAAAAAACTATGAGATACTTACTTTTTGCATGGCTACGAAACCCTTGGAGTCGGATTTAAAATTCTAATCTTCTACTCTCGATTCTCATTTTTGCAGCTAGGTCTACGACTACTACATCCAATCGGGCAACTCCTGCTCTAGTTTTATTATTATTTATATAACAATTTTTACAAAAACAACAACTAGACTGTACTTACTACAAAGTATCAGTTGAAGTTGTTTTCCTAACAATTTTCGTAAAAAATTTCCCTTTTTTTTCCCCCTTTGTGGAATTTAAACGACTTTACTCGTATGTCGTTCTCTCGATACACCTTGCAAATTTCGAAAAAAAAACACCTGCTAATTTGTAATAAAAATCAATCTAAAATTTTATTTTCAGTAAATTGCACAATCGTGAACGTTATTAACGAACATAATTCCCAACATAAACCATAATCGGATCGTCTAAGATCATTAAACTAAACTAGAAAAGCAAAACACAAAATATAACAAAACGCCAGACCATATCTGTGAATGAAAGAATTTTATGAACTATTTTTGTAATACTCACATGAACTGAACGGTTCGGCTTATATGCGATTCCGATAGGTTAATAGGCCACTTAATTAACAATATATCTAGTCTATGTCTTGATCATTAGCCAGATCTGAAATTTTCTATACTTAGTTTACTTTTCCGAACATTTTTTATATGCCATATGGAGGTATTCTATGCAGACTGATAGATGCATTCGGGCATACTTCAACATAATTATTTACACCCAATTCGATTCGTCAGCTAATCCCACTTAGTTGGTTTCTTTGAACGCCATCGTCTTGTGATCCATGTCGGCCTAACGTTGGTGCTGTAATCGCGCAGATCTATAAGATTGCATTTAATGACACAATTTCGCTACCCATTGATCGCGATGTGCTACTGGTGCGATAAATCTCTAAAATTGAAATTCATTTAGCTTTGAACTTTAGCGTAAAGAAAATCTTTACAATGTAAGAAAAGTCTATTGGCAGCCAAGCCGAGATTTGTTCGCATAGTGTGTACACTATCGATGGCATAAAGTAAGTGTTGATATAATGCATCGACTTACCTGTAGCATGTGCACCTGACTCTGATTGAAAGTAGATACATGTTAATTGTGAAAAGTCGCTTCATTGACATTGAGATGATCGTGACTTAATTTTCCATGTAAACCGCTCAAGTCAGGAAGTGGAATTAAAAAAAAACTGGCTTGAAGCAAAAATCATATTTAATAAATTACAAAATAACACAACAAGAAGCACTAACCCGAACTGTGAAAAGCTGAAAAACATTACACAGTTTGACATTTGTAATAATTATTTTCGAGTAGACTATGCCGCGCGCGATCTCATTCACATGTTGCGCAATCCAAAGTCTATCACGACTTTTCCAGTGAAATGAGGTCCAGAGTGCATTCGATATTGTACTAATGAATTGTCGTGAATTCAAATAAAGTTCCAGACAATCGAGATAAATCAGAAAATTTGTACGGGTCGTAGTTAGTTTCAAAATGCATTTTAAATGGCTGGACATGAAATTATAAAGTCGAGTAATTCCTACCTATGAAAAAAAGGTGAAAAAACAGCACATATCGCTCGATAGAGAATAAAAGGTGACGCGAAACGAAAGACTTGAACGCTATTCAAAAGCCAAGCAATGAACCCGATTTTTATTTTAATTCCACTGGGAGGTTTTTTTTTTTTTGATGTTACGATTTGTGGGACATTTTTCACTGTCCACTATGAAAATTTTCTGTCGCACAGCCACCTACCGAGCGATTACAATTTTTGCGTTACGAAACGTGAAACTAAACGCTATCGCGTTCTATAACGTTAGCTTTAGTGAAATTACCTTTAGGAAAAATAAATACAGAGTATATCCCAAGTCATGATTTTCAAGATTGTCGATTTCATGCTGACATTTTTCGTTTGTTACTGATTTATGTTCGTTCTCACAGTCTTAGAGGCGGACTTTTTTTTTCATGTCGCTGACTATGGGAAAATCTAGATTAGTATGGCTGGTTTATGTGAAACAACAACTGGCATTAGGGGAATGCGGGGGTGAAACTAGCATAGGTGTAAATGGAACAGTTGAGACTAAACTCATAGTCAATTTTACAATTTCATTTCTCCAATGGTTACTTATTTCATTCGAACAACTTTCTCTTCCACCCCAAACCATCGCAAATTCTATTTCAAATCTACGCCATGCAAGATCTAGAAACAACACTTTTTTGAGCCTGAAGCATTACCATCACCACCAGCAAAAATGCTGCAGCGAGATGAGAAAAAAGCTAGTACAACAATTTGATGCAACAACATAATCTACATCATCAGATAAACAACGCCTGATAGTACGTTTAGGATCAAAAGGATGTCTTCAGGAATCACATTAATACCACTTTATAAATATGGATATAATGTTGGAATATAACTGCGCTCGCAAGTATTTCTTCTGAGTTATAGCGAGTTACTATGTTGTGTGGCTCCAAAAACCTGAGTAAAGCATCTAGCTAAACATTTGACCGTTTTCATACCGTTCTTGAGATGTTTCGTTTTTAAGCATTTTTTACCATTTAAAGTATTACCTATTATTAGGGCCTCATGTGCACGTTAAATTCGATTTTGATGATTTATGACTGTTTTCATGCAAATTTTTAACGATAGCACCAACAAAAAAACCAAAATAAAATTACACCACTTTATTAGCTGGTATGTAAGCTAGGTCGCCCATTGAGAAAAAATTTAAAACTGTATTTGGAAAAACTGCTATTAGAACAACAACTCTTGAACATTTTTTAAAATGCTTAAATGCGAATTTTTCAAACGCATATTAACAATCTCTTGAATAATTAACATATCATTTTCATTAATATAATGCTAGAAAAAATCTTGAAGAATGTCCTCTATAGATCAAATTTTAAAAAATTTTCATTTTTGTTAACAATATATGAAGTCAAACTGGAGCAATTTTTCACAATTTTCACGACAGGAATTACATAAAAAGAACGCATTTCATTAAAAAGTATCATAGATAGTTTAATTAATTGATTATCTAGAAGATAAGTCAATGAAAAAATTATTGATTTTTAATAGTTATGCGTTTCAAATAATTTAAAAACCTATGACACTATTTCTTTCTGTAAAATCAAACTTAGTTTGCTGATAGACAGCGAACGATGCAGACGTATTGTCCACGCCAAATTACACGAACAAAAAACGATTTCAATCGATTAAAATTCTCTCCAGAAAGAAAAATTAACAGGGAGAAAAAATGGTCGCACAGGAGCCATGGGGCCTTAATAAACAGTTAATAGGTACTCATAGAATATTTTTTTACCGATATACAGAAGATTTCAAAAATGTTCTTGCTAATTATTTTTCTTAACGTGATAATCGATTTACAGCCGCTTTATAACATTCCTATTTTTTTGAAAAATTCAATTATCACCCAATTATGGTGAGTATAATTTCATGATAATACTTCAACGGGTGTGGGAGCTGTGTACGTGCCTTCAAACTATTTTGCGTACGGCGTACAGACGGACATTATTTATTTTTTTCCTTTTTTGGGGTCTTACTAGTCCCCAACATTTCAGGGTAGCAAATTTTTTGGAAATTTCAAGTCGATCACAATATTTATTTTTTAATAATAAAGTAAAACGCATTATTTTAGTATTTTACTCAAAAATTACACCTCTTAGTGCAACAAGACGATAATCTATTACTGAAATCTATAATATTTGCTCAGTTGTAAAAGCAGTTAAGTGCTTTAGAACCAACTCATCGAATCGAGAAAATGCCGTGTTAATGGTTCAAATGCATACAATTCATGGCCATGTATGGTAAATTTCATAGAACTGCAATGTTAAATTTAATTATTTATACATTCTGCAATATTGCACGGAATTTGGTTCAAGTGACAAATCTTGAACCAAAAATGTAGTTCACCTATTTTATTTAATTATCTAAAAAGGAGACCGGAAGAAGATAAATACCACGTAAACAGATGAAAGTAAATATTATAGTATTTTTCTTTAAAATTACATCACTACCGAGATTACCGGTCTTTCATTCATGCACCACTTCCATATAAACTTGCAGCACCGTAAATTAATTCCATTTAAGTACTGGACAACCTTTGCAGTTGCATCTAAAATCTCCGTTGCATTCGAAACTATTTTGATCTCGTTATAGTTGACTTCGATAGTGTAAAAGTTTGAAAATATTACACTGTCTAGGTAACGTCTGGAATAGAGTGTTCCAGTGCACTTTACGTTTCTACGCCATTACTTAACACGGCAGCCGAAGACAGTGTGTATAAATGCACTCAAAGTGGACTATATTGTTACAGAGATGGTTTGTTACTAAACTCGTACTATCGATAGTTAATACCTTTCGGAGCGGCTATTGTATAATGTACCATTTTTGTAAATTGCACTTACATTATATTGACCGGTTGTTGTTAAGTTATTTAGATTACCATGGCGCATAATGCAATCGCAGCAACTCAGCTAGCGTGTTCACTTCAATTCTCTCATGCAATCATAAAATATGCGCTTGTGATGTAAAGAAGTAAGCAAACATTCCAAACGTTATGACGAACAACTTCTATTTGCTCCGTAATTTATATACATAATAAGTTTGCATAATTTCTTTGTAGCCGATGTTTTGTCCGACAATCTCATCGTTGCACTTCGGCCTCTATTAACTTTAATCTAATCTTATCTACAATAAAAGTTGATCAAAAAAACTCGTAGATGCCGTGAATTCGTACATTAAGAAAAAATGTGCAACAGTTTGAAAGTAGCTTCATTATTTTTTCAGCTAAAATCTAAAAGTATGTATTGCAGAAAACCGCGCAAGCTTCAAAACATTAACTTTACAAATAAAATTGTTTTTTGAAAATATTTGATAACTAAAATTTTTTGTATAACTCCGACTTGCAAGGAAATCTAAGCTTTGACCTTAAAAATTAAGAGGTTACGATTAGACATTTGGAAGATTTTCCATCATATTTCCATCCCTTAATGCTGTACACATATCAGATTCGATTGAGCCAACGTATAGTGCTAATTGTTAGCTTATATTATAGAAGACCTCCTCTTAATTTTACCAATTCAATGCTTTTAAGCGATTTAATTTGCTATCATTCCTAATTCCATTTCTTATTATCAACCATTTTATAAAAGGGATTTATGCGCCAAAACTATACTATAAAGTATACCTATATGAATTTCAAGCTTCAACTTGTTTACATAAACGTTTCCTGATAAAAACGTCGCATAAAACCTTCTGACCACTTGAGCGCCAAATACAAAACGAACAAAAAGCTTATCAATAGTCCTTGACAAATCTGGCCAATTTTTTTTAAGGACTCAAGCTTATACTGTATGACATTCTGTCAAATATTTGATTCGAAAATTTTTACGTAAAGCACAGTAAAATAAAATAAATAGAATAAAAATCTGATGATTATACACCATATGACTGTATTTGTCAGTTAGAATAGTTAGAATAGTTAGGCTACCAAACATTTCACAGAAAAAATTTGATGATTTCTGGCAAAATAAAGCTAGTATAAAATGACGGAAGGAGCGACAAACATTTTTTATTGCAATAATTATAATAATTTATAAATAAATATGTAAAACTAGAACAAAGACCTTCGTCTTCTGGAATATAAAAATTCAAAAAGAGTAGAATGCTTCAATTAAAAATAGTTAATTTAAACAAAAAGAATTAAATTAATTTTAAGTGGTTTCCGAAATGTGCAGATTATCGATTATGCAATTACTTGTGAATGCAGTTAAAGAAAATACACATAAAATCCAACGTATAGATAATCAAAAGTTGCAACCGTTTTGAACATAATATATATATAGTGCCTTTAAAATCTGACGCAATAATGAACCAGTTCAAACAGTTTAATATTTTCTATTCAACTGTAGAAAAATTCAACATGTCACTGAATACTATCATAAATTACATTTAATGTAACCGGTATACTACTTTTCATTATTATTATTTTGCTCATGTTAACTTCCGAAATACGTCCAAATGTCCAGACATATGAACGCTACATGCAATACCATCCGTTAAATTAAAGTTACTTACTTATGATCTTCTGGTTATTATATCAGTCAATATTAAATAGAGCCAATAGGCCAAGTTCTCTCTATTGGTAGACTAGAGGTAAGCGTGATGGTCACATTTTCCAGAGGTTATTATAATACTTCGAATCCTACACAAATTACAGCTTTTGAAATCTGAAAATATTATTCAATAAATATGTAGTTAAACTCAACAGTTGGTGACTTCAGTTTACAATAATGGAATAATAGTAAAGACAAAATTCGTATGACATTACATTTAAATTGCCTAAGAATGTATTATACATATATAGAAAAGTAAACATATTTTTATTATACTCAATGATATTTCAACCTATTCTTCTATATGGTGCTGTCGTTTGGAAGGATTGCGCCCAAACCCACATAAATAAGTTACAAACTGCTCAAAACAAAATTCTTAAAATGATTCACAAATTGCCACGATATTTTTCAACCGATCGATTACATTCTTTAGCTAAGGTCAAAGTAGAATCTATATACCAAAAATTTATCATTAAAATTGAACTTGCTGAGAACAATTTAATTCATAATTTAATTAATAACATTTAAACATATTTATATTAGTAATTTTACTTGTTCACAAACTCCAGGTTAAGTTTTAGTTATAAGAAAAATTTAAATTCATAGAGTTTTTTTTCGCCATTTTTCCTCTTCCTACTTTTCAATTTAATACTTAAACTTCTCAAACTGAAATAATTGTCAAAAGCTGTATAGTCAATTGAAAAGACTGATCTCTTAAATATAATATATTAGCGTTAAGTCAAAATAGAATTCAAGGCAATAAAGATAAAGATAACATATTTTTAGTGTTTACTACCCCTAAATACAATATTTCTGGTATATTTTTTCTGCTCTGCACTGGTTAAATGAAAAATATAGCACGATCAATAATATTTTAAAATACTGTATTATTAAAATAATAAAGTAATAATGAATAATATTTGATGTAATTGTATTACCATCGAATTTATATAAAACTTTACTTCAATTTATAAATTTAACACAACAAAATATTCATTATTTGATTAATATTCATTAGTTTTACTTTTATTATAAACTCATTATTGAATCTTAATGTAGAAATTCAACTCAGACTCCTTACCCCATCCGAAATATTTAATAAAAAGGAAAAGAATTGCGGAAGAAAATTTTATATAAATATTTTTAAATAAAGGGTTTTTCAAAAATATTAAAAAAATATAGAATAAATACAATCTATACTACCTTTACAATTCCACATTTGTATAACATCATACTGATGCACAACTTTGAAACACTATTCAAAGTACTACCACCCTACATTACCACCTAATAACAATATCCAGCTGGATATGGATTATTCAATAGATACATAACAATTTTGTAATTTTATATAAACGCACCCTTACACATTTTTGTCGGTCTGTCAATATCACAATCACAACGTCAGTCAAGGCTTACAATCATATCATGGTGAAGTTCACGTTTGGAAATTATATGAACTATTCTGTGTTTTACTTAAATACAAGATTGTTATGATCCTATTGATTAACCTAAGCATACATACTACTTCAAGCCATCATACACTAGAAATATCCCAACTCAAAACTCCCTACACCTAACAACCAATTTGTATTTTGCATAACCTCTCTTCAAATTTCAAGTTTTTAGCTTAAACGTGAAGCCCTGAATGTATATACAATATATTTCTCAAAATTTTTTTTGTATTTTTACTATATTATTTTTTAAAAATAACGTATTATTATCGACCTGAAATTTTGAAATTTCAAACCCTGAAATTTTTAATTTACACGTTTTAGGACTATTAGACCCCAAAAAGGCAACAAAAAAAATCTGTCCACCGTAGATGTCGTATCCAGTACACAAAACTGTTTGAAGGTGCATAGCTCTCAAACCCCTTGATATATTAAGTTAATTTTTATGGTAGTTAGAATGGGTCAACCCCTATCTTTTGGAGTAGTAGGGTGGGAGGGAGGAGCATTTTAGATAAACAATTTCATTAAAATTCTGATTTGAATTTCACCAAAGCCGTAAAGGATAGAAAGTTAAAAATTGAAAACTGAATAGAGCTACTATAGAGACATCGAGACAAATTTTTGATAGGGGTAGCAAGGTACGGGTTTGGGGGTTGGTTATTCATTTCTCAGAAACGACTAAAGCTAGAAAGTTGAAACCTAGTACCTATATGTATATAGATACTATTGTAATTAAAACTAAAAAAACGACCTACAGTCAAGGCGCAACTTTATTATTTTATGGGTAGAAGTCCGAAATGTGTTTAATGTTGAGATGCGGTGTAGGTGACTATGGGACATGACAGCCTAAGGAATAACCAGCAGGCTATTTGGAACGTTATTTTTTAGTTTGTCAGTCGTATAGTAACTTACACCGCATCTTAGCATCAAACACGTTTCGGACTTCTACCCATAAAACAATAAAGTTACGCCCAGACTGTTGGCCGATTTTTGTATTTACTCCTAAGGGGCCACAAAATTGTTTTATATGTATATGTTTCCACGATTTTCGTCCTTTAGATGTGAAAAGATATTGAATTGGTTTTTATTTCCGCGTGCTTTTTATATAACCTCCGAAAAGAGTATTTAAAGAAGAAGTTAAAAGTTTCTATTAACAAAATCAACTTTCCAAAAAAGCCTACTTGTTTCGAAGGAACCAGTGCTATATTTCGACTTTGACCGCGTCCCAGACTATGTATGACCCAAAATCGTAAATTGAGTTTTCTGTTTCGCTTCGGCTTTAACCACTTTCCAGTTTTCGGCAAAAACAAATAATAAATTTTCACCCAGACTGTTGGTATTTTTTTTCTAATTACAGGTAAATCACAGAAATTTAATTTCTATAATAAAGTAAAATTTTACAATCACGTTCCTTATTATAATTCCATAAACCGGTAACCACTCTATCATCGAATTTAGAAACCAATTGACTCTGCGAAAGATTGGACTGGACAAAAATAGTAAGAGTAGACAAACTTTATCTAATCAAACTCGATTACGGAGTAGGAGTTTATGCGTCGTACCGTACCATATACCACATATGCCACATACCACGAGAAAAAGTCGGTCATTCATTATCAACACAAACTATAGGCCGTCAGTCCAGTTTACCATACATAAAATAAATATCAAACTGTTTAGATTTTAGAATGTGGCAACAATAATTAAACGCAAACTGAAAACTGAAGAAAAAAAAATTAACAGAAAATCCAATTTAACCTCATGACAATTTTAGACCACACCGTTTCGGACATATTGAATACGGTGAACACGATACCTGTACATAACCTGGGTAGGTAATGCACCCATGGCTCTCTGTAAATTGTATAGGTACCGTACATTTATCGAAATTAAGTAATAAATTTTGCAATGGAAATAAGTTCAGCCGCGGCGGCGCACAACTTTAAATCTGTTCATTAAGTGATTTATGCACTTGCCAAAGAGGCTTAACTAGCACATACTCGCACCTATTTCGGGACGGCTAAGAAAATAATGCGTCCGTTCATTGAATTGCAATTTCTTAGGATTTGCGGATTAACTAGATCAACGCTAGTATAGAAGATACAAGTAAGATAAGATAGGGCTGCAATAGTTGAGTAGAAACTTACAGCTTGCACAGCAGCGTGTTAAGTTTTACGAACATTTTACTAGAAAGTTGATCACCAAGTCTATGAGTTAATTTTTATGAATACGATGCAATTATTAATAATTGTTATTTTATTTATTACATCAGAATATCAGCAGTGAATAGTTTTACGTTATTAGAAAATGTTATTCATCCCGATCATAATCAATTTGCAAATTGGCGTGATTTGTTCAAAAAAAGTAGACAAACCGCAACTTTAATATAATGCAGTTACTTGTTAGAATCTAAGCCTTTAAACTTTTGATTTTATCGTACCCCCCGCGTACCTCCCACGTACCCACCCACGTACCCACCCACGTACCCCCCCCCACGTACCCCTATAATTTCCCATACATATTTTCGCTTACCATATCGTCAATAATAAATTTTTTTAAAATCTGTTTTCTGATTTAAAAAGTAGACAACCGAACCTTTAATCTAATGCAGTTACTTGTTAGAATCTGAGCCTTTAAACTTTTGATTTTGGTAGTACCCCCCGCGTAGTAATGTTTAGAGAAATTATCGCTTTCCATTGTTAGTACCAAATTCAAGCTTCTATAAATGAAATCAAAAGAATCGTTTCTTTGGATAACTGAACACTGAAGGTTTTTAACGAAAGTGATATAAACTCTTCAAAAGATGTTAGAAGAGCATAACAATTATCGATACCATAATTTATGTTCCTTAGAACACTAAATGTAGTAAGAAGAAAACAAGACTACTAACCATCAGTCTGAATATCTTCAAACTAAGTATTAAGTTCAAGAATTGGGGAGTCGAACCTGCTGTACACGAAACGTCTAGGAAACTTACCATTATTACATAAAACTATCGTAATATGCCAATAATTGTCGATAATATCAAAACAATTTGTTTTTTCTCAAAGTCAGAGTTGCTTTAATGTTCGTTAAGCAAAGGTAAAAAAAACTCTGTTAAAACCATCCTCTAAAATTGAACACAAGAAGCTAGGGGAATCCGGGGCAAGTTGGTACATTTTTGGTTACGAATACACAGGCCCGTGCGCACGGGGGGGGGGGGGGGGGGGGGGGGGTTCAAATCCCCCCATTGGCCTATTTTCATAGGGAAGCGAGAACCTTTTTTTTTAAGTTCATCACATTTAGTATGGGAGAACTTGATAAACCCCCCCCCCATCATACTTTCCTTCGCACGGGCCTGCGAATACAATTAATACAATGGATTTATTTTGGTGCATCTCAGCATGATTAGGAAATATTAAATTAATGAGGGTTTGTTGGAAACACTTTCTTACCAGGGTAGACCACTATCAATTAGTACCAGTAGTAGTACCTATTAATTAGGTACACCTTTTGTTTTCATCCTAGCGCCGCCGTGCTAACTCTCCACGGGTCTTCCTGCGTAGCAGCATTGAAATAAAAGAGTATAACTAATATAAAACTTACCGAAAAAAAAATAGAATTTGCCTTACCGAAGATGGTTCCTTCTTGCAATGGACTATTGAAATAATTAATTTAATTTATAAAAAGAATTTTATTCAATATTATTCCAGGGATCAGTATAGTCACACTCACGAGTGTAGTCATTGTGTGACCAAAGAGTGAATTTTATTTATCAATTCCAGTCTTCACCAAATAATCTAGCCTTTTAAACTTATTAACCAAATATTTAAAACAAAATTACTGCTTCTAAAAAATATGTATTTAATTGTATAAACATACCTCGTACCTATGTTTTCCACATGGCTTTCTTATGTACCTTTTACCTTTTTAATAGATACCCTAAAATTCGTTAGACTATTTAACAATATATAGGTACTTATCACAAAACTAACAAGAGTTCACAAATTATTATTATAAGTAAAAGATTGTATTATTAAAATAATAAACGCAAAAGAACTCAATATTTTGTCGGTCCTAGGAGATATGGCAAAATTCGTAAAAACATATTTAACTCAACTTTTCCCCAAAGGATTATAACTTCTGAATTGTTCTTTTATACCAAGAGCCCGTAGATGTAAAAGCCAATTAGATATCTTTTGCACCTTGGAGATATAATGGAATTCGTGAGAACATAATCACCCATTATCATCCCTTTGGAGTGAAGAGTATAGTGCGAAAAACTTTGGACTACTCAATCTTTCGAATTTCGAACTAATTACGCGAGAAGGGTAAAATTTGCTTAGTGTGTAAGTTTATCAAGGGGGTCCGCTCAATGTAAAATTTTTGAGGAGGTGAGCGGTGAAGCACGGAAGTGAGGACGAGGCTAAGAACTTTTTTTATATCTTAGAAACGACATATGTATATGCTAGGAAGTTGAAACTTTGTATGGATACATACCAATATGTACTTAAAAATAGTACTATAAGCAAAGAAAGTATTCCGATTTGCATTAACGTACTGAGAGGAGGAAACAAATTTGTCGATGAAGAGTTTTTATATATTTTTACGAATTTTGTCATATCTTTAAGGTCTGTCAAAATAACAGAGTAATTTACTTATGCGGGTCTTTATAAAAGTGCCTTGAAATCGTTTTCCAAAATTTTCAAAGGACCCTAAAGTACCGTCTACACGACAGAGAAATTTTGGTAGAGAAATTTCGTATAGAGAAAATTTAGTGCACTCCAGCAGAGCACTATGTGGTGTGTACACGTATTTTCCGAAAATGTTCTATTGTTTTTTCTCTATCGTTTACACTTAGCTTAAGAGTGTAAAGTAGTTGTGTACGATTTCACGAATTCCGACTTATATCTTAGGTCTAATGAGATATCGAATTCGATTTTAATTCAAAGGGTTTTAAATCTAATTGCCTAAAACTAATATATTAATTTTTTCATACTCAACTCCAGGTGGTGTGAATTCCAACAATTCTTTTAGGTATAATGAGATATCGAAGTTGTCTTTTCTTTTATGGGCTTCATATATACAACCATTAAACAAATAATTTCAGGAGTTTGCAATATTAAATTCCAAAGGTGGTGTAAAATGGTTACATGCGTTTTTACGAATTCCAAGACATCTCTTAGGTCTGGTGATATATCGAATTGAGTTTTACTTTAACGAGCTTAATAGCCTAAAAAACAGTTTCAGAATTGTTTGATACTCGTATTTAAGGGATTATGTCGATATCTTATGCATATATCATGTTCTTATTGAAATTGAAAAAATAATTAAATAAACAATTTTGCAATAGTCTGATCACAACTTTTTTGGATAGAAGTCCAAAACGCGCTTACTAGTGACAGTTGAAATTTGAATTTTTTTATTATGCAATTTTTGAATAAAAAATCGCATTGGAATCTGGAATATTTATATTTCAATTTTCTTTGGAATTTTGATCTCGTTGTACTTGTACCTATACTTGTACTTTAGACTGTGTATTTCAGGTGGACAATATGTGTCTCTATTGATAGGCTTTAATATTATGGATAGAGAAAAATAGCACAAAGGGACACTGGTCATTAAAAGGTCCTGCAAGAATTAAAAATAAAACTAGTAAAGGTACCAATTTTTTCAAATTCATTGAAAATAAGACTTACTGAATTTCACTTACATAAGAAGAATCTTTCAACACAATTCGGCGCGTCTAAGGAAAACTTTTGCGTTCGGACCGAAGAAAATTTTCAAATGAAAATTTTTTTTCCGCTTCAGTAATCAATCGTATTGTAAACCGCGACTACATTTACATTTATAAACTTATTGTAATGCTGTAAGCGCATTGAAACAATTGTTCGCTTCGATGACGCTCTGAAATTATATCAGAGAATAATTTGAAAGAAATGGGAAAAGTGTTAGCAGAGTTAATTGCCATTGAATCAAAATTACAACGTTTTCGAGCTTCTATAAAATCTAGATTCGCCAATGATAAATCAACAGTTGCGATTTGTTTGTAAAGCGAATTAAATCGGTTGAACTTAAAGTTTTAAGGATATCTAAGGAAACAGCTCGAATATGGCAAAAGTGTGCACGGTTGCAGTTCTCTACGTTTTCGTATTGGTGGCTTTGGCTAAGATTAAGGCATCACCGTTTGGATACTCATATGCGAAATTCAGCGGACCGGTTAGTGGACCCGAAAAGGAAATTATTGTCGAGGACGAACATGACCACGGTCATCATCATGTGGACTATATTGCTAAGCCGGATTACCAGTTCTCGTACGGAGTCGATGATCCTAAGAGTAAGGTGCAACAAAATCGCAAGGAAGTACGTCACGGAGATACTGTTCACGGTGAATACAGGTGAGATTGTTGCGTAGAACAGCCTAGCTTTTAGATATTGAGGCTATTCCCTTTTTTTCAGTTTGGTCGAACCGGACGGCACAATCAGAATAGTTAAGTATACTGCTGATGATAAACACGGTTTCCAAGCTCAAGTGATAGCTAATGGAAAATCTACGTCTTACGGACATGAAGAGGAAATTCCGGTTCATGAGGAACATAATGAGTCTTCGTACGCAATCGAACATTCGACAGAAAACGAACACGAACAAGAACATGAACACGAACACGAACAAGAACACGAACATGAAGGATATGGCGGTGGTGAATATCAGGAAATCAAGGAGGATGACGAATTCAGCGGCCACGAAATCGAAGATAGCAGCTACTAGTAGCGGTTTTTGTTAGATGAATTTACCTTATCGTTTATATTTTCGTTTTTATATCCTTGTGTTACTTGAGTACTCGTTAAGACTGTTAATGATTCTGTTCAGTGTTCTGTTGTGTGATTCGAATAAAACGGAATTTTGAAGATTTTCTGTTACTATGCAAATTTTTGATCGTTTTTATTTCCTAATGTTAGAAGAAAACAAGATTAATTGAAGAGATCCCCCGCAGGGCGTAGCTTCCATAGGAGCAAGTGGAGCAACTACGTTGGGCGAAAAATTTTTAGGGCGTCACACACATACTGTTTCAGCTACCTACAAGATTGTGCGGTCATATAAAATCCTGCAATTATCACAACCAAAGAAAATGTAAAATTTTTCTTGCTATTAATTTGAAGAAAAAAAAATTCTAATATCCAATGACTTCAAACTTCATTACTTAAAAACCATAATTCTATTTGAAGTGGAATTTAAGTAATTAATTTTGAAGCCATTGAAGCGTATAAGATAATTATATTTTTTTTATAAAGCGTCGCTTTTCTAAAAAACTCTAAAAATTGTGATCCAACAAATCACAATTGGATGCATACCTTACACCTTTGGTCACTTAACAATTTGTGTCGCAATATGTGGTGGTGGTTCAATTTCAGAATTGAAGGGAACCGTGACCTATGGTAGTTATCTGTTATATAGTATATCAGAAAGCTCGATATGTAACACAAGCCACAAATGATAAATCATTAGAAATAATTACGGGGCAAAAAAAACAGCAGGGGTCACTTTACCACCCTCTCCTCTAATTATATCATGCAAAATCTTGAAAATCACCTTTGATTTTTCGAAATAGAATATTAAATTTCGGGCACCAAAACTTAGAAAGAGCGCCGGGCGACAAAACCGTCAGCACCGCCACTGGCATCCTCGACTCTTTGAGTGAAAACAGTGTTTGGACTATACTACAGAAGTAACAACATATGTAAGCATCACTTTCTTAACTAGACCTACTTTTACGTAGCACTTTTCTGATACCTGATAATATAATTAAAAACAAAAATTTGGGAATATAAACTCTATCTAGTAGAAATAAATTATAGAATATGGAGTCCTTACTCAAATCGATAGTCTTACCACAGCGACAAAACTGTAAGTCAAAAGTGTAAGTGCTTTCTAGACTGCAGTGTTCATATTCGAAGTTTGCTCGATATCTTGAACAAATGTTGAATCTAATGCCATGTTTCCACTGCCTCGTAATCTCACGATTAGGAGGACGAGATGAAGCACTCAGGGACGTCATTTGTGGTGGGAGGGGGGAATATGGTATTTTCATATATTGTATATAACAAATGTGGCAAATGTCGCCCCCCTCATCCGACTAATAACGTCCCTACGTGCTTAATCTAGTTCTCTTAATCGCGAGATTAAGGTGTAGTGGAAACGTGGTATAACAAAGGCTAACAAAGCTTTTGACGTGAAGGAAATGATATATCTGAAATTTTCTGTATTTAATTTAAATTTAAAAAAAAACTTGTTTTTATCTTTCAGTTCTAATTTTAATAAAATATTTTTATTTTTTCGCATCGCTTATTTAGTTATACAAGATATGTTTTGGTTTAATTAGTTTTCATTTCAACCCATTAACATTTTATTTAAATTAAAGAAAATTTTAATTTTAAAATTTATTTTAAATTATTATTTAGTTTTTTAAAGTTTTCCCTTTAACGATTTATTTAATTCACTTAATTTCATTTTGTTTTAAATTGCATTCAGTTGAGAATTTTATTCAATTTATAGATTTAATTTTATGATAGTCTTAGGAAAATAATTACTTACTACCAGAAGTTACAGTATAAATTTAAAAAAAAAAACTTTTTATATTTAGATAATCAAAAGAAGTCATAATTTTTACCCAACAAATTTACTATAAATATGTAAGTACACTAGATTTGCCGCGTAATGTATAAAACTTCTCAAATCGCACGATGTAAAAATTTTCTTCGGAGCTTCTAATGTAAATTCTGTGAAAATGTTCGATATAAATTCTTCTTTGAATGTTTTCGTAATCTTCAAGTCGAATACCTGCAATTATCTTATAGCTACTTATACACGGTATGTACCTGGTCGACATTGTGCCTGTTGCTTTCTTGCAACTGATACAATTTCAAATCACGCGAGTAAAATTTCACGTTTGTTTTTGATTTTCCAGTTCGTTTGACCGTTGCATTCAATTAACCAAGTTTGATTTTATAAAATGCAGAATATTGTGTTGACGGTTACAGGAATTACACGGTAACGATTATATAACACACGACGCAAATACTGAATAGAAATATCGGATTGCTAAACTGAATTTGTGGATAACTCGGACAAGTCAATTTACTTTCCTTATCTGTTTCATTAACATTAAAAAAAAAAAGTTTTTTATAATTTGATCCTATTTTCTAAGAACATTTACATAAAGTTTACTCGAATGATTTTAGACATACTTTTGGCTTGTGTGTGAACAACCATGGCAGTTTTTGGGGCAATCGAATGGATGTAAAAACACCCATTCGAGTCCGTCAACTAACATTGTTGTACAGATACACTCAAGGGGGTTTCTCAATGACCATGTGTATTTGATTTGAATAATCAACCAACTTTATTTCATTTGATGAAAAGAAAAAATAAATTATTGGTTTTACATAAAATATATTATTATTAATTTCAAACACCCATGGATGCTTCGCTAACACCAATGGATACAGCATTTACACCCATGGGACTTTAACGCAACACCCATGGGTAATTCTTGTGATAACCATGGGTGGTTCTCGAAACACCCATAAATGTGGGTATACTACACTGTGTGTTTTATGTTTACACCCATGGGTGTTACGATACACCCATAGGATTTATATGACAAGGATAGTCTGGTAAAAACGAGTGCATAATAATTAAGAGTATTAATCTTCCATATATGTATTATTTTCCAATAGGAAATTGAAGCCATCAACAAAGTGCGGTGATAAGCTACGAGACCCAACCAATCTCCAAAAAAGGTATGTTATTGAAGGGCTATATGATATATGAACGACCGTAAAGTCGAAAATTCCATCAAATTCGTCGCCAATTTCTTATCCATTTTTTGTATCCACTGAATTGTTCCTGCTCCTTACCACAGATGTAAGTTGAACAGATTGCAATATATGTTTAAAAGACAATGAAGATCCATTCAGTTGAAAGATTTGGAAAGAGATAATGAATCATTCCTGGTCCAATACTGAAAAATTTCTCAGAATTGGCTCTGTTTTAAATATAGTATGTAGGTCGAACTCCAATCGATAACGAATCATGTCGCCAATAAAGATCCACCTCATGAATCTCTCTAAACTTAGATGTACAAATTTCAGTACATATATGGTATGGTATATATATTTTTTTCTTTTGAAAAAATGGATGTAAATATTATATCCTTATATTTAACGGATCCATCTAGACGAATATAATAAAGTAGAAATTTTGCAAAAAAAATTTTAAACTAATTTTAATACTAAACGTACACCTACTTAAAACATAGTTTCCAACATTAAATTTATTTTAATATCGCTACGTTGTTCATTTATCTACACAATTTATTTAAAAAGTACGACGGGTCTAACTATCGATCGTTACGATCGGCGCGTTTCAGTATCTTTCACTGAAAATAGTAGAAAAATAATTGAAAGGTAATTGCCAGCATGGTAGCTTATATAGGTAACGTTCAATACGGGTGAGCAAAGTGGATCAATAGTAGACATTCCAATGCTCGAATGGCTCCTAATTTTGGCCAAAGACATCTCTAACTGAGAAAAGGTTGCGCAATCGAAATTTCTCGATAACGATAAAAATTAGATCTGTCGTCGTCGTCGGCGATATTTTACTTCGTTTTCCGCATTCTTTAAAGTCACCTCGTCGACTTTCTTTTTTTTTAGAAAATAACACTTTCAGTTTCTTGGAAAATAACAGCTTTTTCTGTGTTGTTTCCTCGAATTTTAATTTGATCTTCTAAGCAAAGGCTCACAATTTTTATTATTAAAAACAAAGGTTTTTTTCGTGAATCCGTCTTTCGGTTTAAATACCGATTGTCTGTATTTCAGTTGTCTTATCTCAACATCTATATTAATTTAAAAAATTTTAAGTTTCCCCACAAAATACATTTCCATTTTCAAGACATGAGAACTACCAAAAAGAAGATTTGCTCCTTAAATATAATAACAATTCAATTTCCTATCGTCAATCACTCCTTCGGAATTTTAGCACAGTAAAACTCGTCAAATCAATCCTTGGAACATAGAAACCATATAAATACAGACATAGTAGGATTTTTGAATATTCAACCCCAAAGTGGGTGCAATGTAGATGCCACTTAAGAACCTCGATAGATGAGTCAAGTTCTAAATAATGACTTGGTAGTTTGATAACTTACTTCCTTGAATTTCATACACAAGCCTCTTGAAATAACTTATTGTATCAAAATAATTACGACTCATAGTTAATTGCCAAAAATTGTTTAATACTTATAAAGTATTTTATTTAAGAACATAATTCAATAATAATTAATTACGATAATAATTTATCTATATGACTAGATGTTACCAAATACGAACTTCAACTGAATTTATTTTACAGTATCTAATTTACAGTATTCGTCACGGTAGAGTTGCATTTGTTTTCACGAATTCCTTTACATACATACATACGTATTTATTAGATCTGACGAGATATCGAATTAGTTTTTACTTTCTAAGGATTCCTACATAATAATCAGTTTTTACTTCCTAAGGATTCCTACATAATAATCAAACACACACTAAAAGGAAAAGTGTACGGACAAAGACCAGTTGGAAAACAATGAAAGCGCTGGGAGGACTCTATTGACACAGACAGCAAATCACTTCTAAGATGCAGAAACTGGAGGACGCGGTCACTGAACCGAGAAGGCCGGAGGCGGCACATTCAGGAAACCAAGGTCCGATTTGAACTGTAGCGCTATCGTAAGTAAGTAAGTAAGATATTCAACCCTAAGGAGGTGAAAGGGCCTTGTATATTTTCCGTAGTTTTCGACACATTTCTTAGATTTGATGAGATATCAGATTGGTTTTCACTTCCGCAGACGTTTTATATAATCGACGACAAAACCATATCACGGGCTCATGTAATATCCTAAAAACCAATGTCTCGATCGAAATTCAATTCAATTCAATTCATTCATTTGGGTATAAAGGAGTGGTTTAGGTTTTCACAAATTTTTCTGGTGAGATATCAAATTGTATTTTATGCAATCGCCTAAAAACCGATTCATTATATCTTTGATTTTCATATTGAAGCCTTAGAGTCGAACAGTACTCACAAGCTTCTTTACCATATATGAAGAAAAGCCTAGAAGTATTTTTGTGATATGTGTACAAAGATAAAACTGTGGAACTTTCGATCGTTTCAATACAATTTTTTATTAATTTGTTTATCCTTCTTCTTTCGTGGTGGTTTAACGACAAAATAACTCCACCCCACTGCGCTATTATTCCACAAGCTTAGATTAAGCAGATTGAATAAAATTCTTATATGAAAAACAAATCATAAATTTTTATTTAATAAACAACAACAAACGGTATCCAAAAATCGGCATCCTTCGTCAAAAACCCTGTTTTGTTTCTGTTGTCTCAGTTCTATTAACAGCAGTCTTATATAATTGATATCACTGCAATACTGAATTACGATTCCCGCATCAACACAGATCTTGTCATACGTCATTTCGTCGGCTTTACATCGAAATATCTTTTGTTTCCGATTCAATTTCATTTTTAATACGTCGATATCCTTTTCCATTTTAGGTAAATTCCATCCTTTCATATAAGTTTTTGCCGGACGCGGAATTGAAGCCGCAGTTCCAACGGTACTATGGGTTAAGACCCGGTTCACATTTTCTACGTGATATGTTTCACAATACGCACGAAGTGCATCAAAAAGAACATTTATATATTCATTTTGATAAATCGGACTCCATTCAGACCGTTTCAGGCAATTGTTCGTCCGCAGTGGATATTTGTTGAACGTTAAGCTAGTTTCTTGATCTATCGAACGTATGCCATCTTCATATTGTTCCCATCGTTTCTTTTGGAAATTATCAAAGATATTGTCCTGATCACGATTCATCTTATACAAAAGGTGATTGATAAATAAGTATTTTGTAAAGGGAACTTTTATTGCTTTAATCACAGCCAGGAAGTAGGTAATTGTACGACCGAAATTATCTGTAAAGTAAAAATGAACTTTAAAGGGAGTTAATAGTAAAAATACAGCAACTTACTTTCAACCGTTTTGAAAATCTCTTCGGCAAATTCTTTCGCTTTGTTCTGAACAAATGGAAAGCGTATTTCGTCAGCGGGTTGTTTCTCGCATGAATTAATGGCCACCGACAATAGTGCAACCGCTCGCTAAAGAAAATACACGGCATAAAATCGAATTTTCATACATAGAACAGTAAAAAAAATCTTACCGATAAAATATCGACTTTTTCCTTCGGAAAAGGCAAACAAACACACAGCACGAAAATCTCGAGAAGTGTCTTCACGGCACCGGTAATTTGTCGATAGATTCCATTGAAAAACACCCGAGCAACCAAAGGTTCAGTCGCCTCGGAAAACATTGCTTGCTCCGGTTTGGACGGATATCGTAACAGCCAAATAGAAAAATCTTCTTCAAGTATTTTCGTCAAAATATGCAAAACCAAGAACAATCGATCGAGTTTTTCTTCGCGCGTATGTTGTGTGAAACCCTCTTCAGTCGAATTCTTTTGAAGCCAACCGATAAATCCAAACATCTCATCGTCCGAATTACTATCATCCGATTGGGGGTGGTTCTTCTCCTTCACTGACATGTCACTGGCACTTATAGTTTCCACAAGCATATTCAAAACGATTACGAAAATGCTATCATGTTTAATCGTTCCAGGATCGTTTGGGAAATATTTCTTAATATCAACTTTGGTCAGTAGTAGTTTTTCATATGCTTTGCTAATAGCATGCCAGCATGGCGGGAATTTCATAATAATTGTTTCGGCAACAACTACATAATATTCGATAAGATAGTTCGATGAATCTTTAAAAGACTGTTTAGCGACCTGAAATGTTTGATAAAAAAAAACAGGCTTGTATAGTAATCAGAAAGCTATGTAATCGTTCAAACAACCAGACTTTAATCTTATTTTCGTGTTAAAGTGATACGAGTACTAAATTTACTTTTAATAAAATTCACCGCAGCAAAGCGATCTTTGCTGGAGTGAAACCTGCATTCATATTAACGCCAGGTTCACGATGCTTAGTAGAGTGAGTAGCAGTGCGTAAATTAAAAATACAATATCCAGTACAACTAAAGTAGAAGTAGAAAGAATGCTCAACGGAAGCAATAGTTATTACTGTCAATTGATTTTGCGTTACTGCTGGATGTGACCATAGTTCTTGAGCTGAGCGGCAGAAGATTTAACAATTGTAGCCTAACTGTGTAGTGTGTAAAATCATCAAAGTCTCTAGGGTCATACATGTCTCTAAGAGCGAAAAGAAGGAATTGCTTCTGGATTGACTCTATTCTGTAGCTATGTATCTGGAAAAAATCCCAAATGGGACATGCCTATTACAGAAGAGTGCGAACCAGGGAACAGAATAATGATTTAGTGACCCATACATTTTCGAACTCTTTAGTCCTTCTTTCAAAGAAACCTTGAAGTTTGTTGGCCTTTGAGATTATTCTGTTGTAGCGAGATTTAAAGCATAGTTTATTGTCAAGAAGCGTGCAAAGGTCTTCAATATGCTCTACTCAATTTAGACCATTTCTACTTTGTGTGGATTCTTTTCGTGAGAAGCTTATCACGTGGCATTTACAAAACACTTATGCCAGCGCCTGATCCAATCCTCGAAACATTTTTTATATTCGGTTTTCGGTATGACCATCAGTGCTCCCTGCGAATTTTCCATTACTTCCTCTTCCTCTTTTGGCCCCAACTTTGCTGCTACACGACGGAAACCCAAATCATTAACCAAAATGTCTTGGACGGATCCATAGGCAATGTTCAAGTCCTCTGTTATCTCTCTGATGGTTAATTTGCGGTTATTGACCAACATTTCTTTTACTTCATGAATTTTTTCGTCGGTTTTTTGATGTCGATGGTCTGCCACTGCGTTCATCATCTTCGATTGACTCACGACCACTTTTGAACCGCTCGTGCCACTGGTAAACGACCGTTTTCTTTAGAGAATCGTTGCCGAAACACTTTTCCAACATTTTCAACGTTCGCGCACCGTTCGCATCCGTTTTTTACGCAAAATTTAATACAAGTTCGTTGTTGCAAATTTAAATCCATTTCTAAAATTGTAAAAAATCGCCAACACACACAGAGATAGATGTACTCTTGGCTACGTAACTTTTGCAAATGTCAAGCTATGACGCTAAGATTTAGAGGGAATGTCAACAACAGATGTACCAACTTAACAAAAAAAAACAGAACTCAAATCGGAACAATAAAAGCACCACACGATTGTTATTCCGGGAACTTTATTGATCAAGGTGGTTTATCTCTATGGGTATAAAGGGGTTTTATTATTATTATTTAATAAACAGAAAGGCAGCTTTCGCTGATACACTTGATATCAGAAAGTGCAATATTACTACAATTGTGTTATCCAAAACAAAACAAAAAAAAATTTAATAAGCAAAGTACATTATATATATAACTAAAGTTAGTGCAAGAGTAGAAGTATCGAAATTAATTATGAAGAAAAAAAAGTTTAAATTGAACAAAATTGGAAGAAAATTAGAGTAAAAATAAAATTTAAATTGAATAAAATAAAGAAATTAAGTTAGGAGTACAAAACAAATGTTAATTCTTAATTCAGCCAAAATTGAAATGTCTATCCACTTTGATTTTAAAATTTAAAGTCCACGGGAAGAGAGCTCCACCAACTACTCTGTTCAATAGAAAGTTCCGAAAAGGATTCGTGCTCCTGCTCACTATACATTTGCTCAGTTTTTCGAAATGTCCTCTAAGGTGGGGACTCCTGTTGCAGATTCTGTAGTTCAGGGCAGCTGAAATGATTGTTTAAAATTTTGAAGGTCTCTCTATAAGTTCACCTCTCATTCGTCGTTGCTGCAAAGTTGGAAGTCGTAAGCGTGCCAGCATATCTTTTTTTTACGGCCGTCGTTATAACTTAGGGGGTCACCCTTTAATGCGATTTCACAGCTAGAACGACATAGGTTGGGGATACAATAGTGTGATATGGGATTTAGGGCAGTGGAACGGGAGGGAAGCGTTCAAGTGTCGGTGAACGTTGTTTTTGAATTGCTGAAGGTTATACTTATCAGGGAAAAGATCGACTGGCAATGCGTTCCAGATTACTGATGTTCGGGGGATAAAGGACTGACTAAATTTCACTTTTCTCCACGAATGGGGCTGAACGAGTATCTCGTGCGCGCGTAAAGCTTGGCGAGTGTTACGGGAGGCGACTAGGAGTGGGGGAATAAGTTCTTTTAGTTCCTATCGGTAATAAATACTGAGTACTCCGACATTACGGCGATTCTCAAGGGAGTCTATAGAAGCTAAAACGGCTTCGTCTCCAATTAGTCGGAACCATAGAGATATAGATAATGGAGACGGCAAGACGCCGTTTCTGTATAAAGCACTTTGAAGCTTTTTAATACAAAATCGACCATTTTGGTATGGAGCGTTTCATGCCAGGTAGCAGTGAAATGCAAATAGTGGCCTAGTATTCAAAGGTTGGGCTTTTTTTCTTTTCAAGGCCGGAGAATAAGATACATGCGAATATGATGCTGATAGTAGCATAGTGAATATCGCCGGCCCTTTGCGAGAAATCGTCCGGCTTTAAAACAGTCGCTGCTTGTCATCTCCACTACATACTTATATCTCTATGATCACAGCCAATTGCAATATTTACGAATTTGTTCTGGTTTTTTATATTTATAAAAATTATCCCCTTGTCTATCTTCACACTTAAGTTTTATGGGTTAGAAAAGGGCGTGTGTAGTTCGATGGATTCGATGAAGTCCGCGATCTAAGGCAGACCGTAATGCCGGTTTTCCGCCAAACGGACAAAACAAAAACTCGTGTCGAAAAAAAAATTTCTTTGCGTTTTCATTCAAGAGATATTTTTTTCGATACGAGTTTTTGTTTTCTTCGCTTGGTGGAAAACCGGCATAAGAGATCACAAAAGATTTCAACCTACCCACTAACTTGCAATTCTTTTCTATGCAGATCCTCCAATCCCCGATAACCTCTACACGACTATATGAAAACAGACACGAAACTTACCAAAATCGAATACAGGACGTTCGAAAGAACATCCTCGCCGGGAAACTCCATTCGCGCGCACATGTCAAGCACCAACTTCAACGAATGCAATCGTCGGTTGTGCTTCGAATAGGTTTGCACGATGTCCGTTCTCTGGTTGTACTTGGGACCCGGACACTTTCGTCCATGGTTCTTCTTGCAGAACACTTGATTCTGAACGCAGTACGGAACTGTGTCCAGCTTGAGTCGACTGGCAACGTTTAAATATTCGCGACCAAGAATATTCTGAATTTCGCTCATCTGTTGCACGATCTTCAGAGCGTCGGAATCGTGGGTTTCTAAAGTCTGCGTTGAATGTCGATCCATCCGATCCGGTGTCAAGTATCCACTCGACGATTTCGAGTCCATGAGCCAGCATGGGACGACTTATTTACTTTTATATCCGTTAGTATTCGACCATGTAAAATTCTTGACCTGGAGACACGATCATCCGTTGGCGGGAAACTGTCGCTCGACTCATGCACGATTGTCGAATGTTTCGAGTGATTCATTGTCGTGCAGCCGAGAAAAAGTTCCGACATCGGTACAGTTACGTGATAGTTTTACATTCGCTTTGCACATGGAATTCAACGAATGCGATAAGACTACAATTTCAATGAATGGAATGGAACCAAAACAAAGTTACTGCAACAACGAAGAAACGAAAAACTAACTTTGTTTACACCAAGTTCGTGAACAGGCGAAACGTCAAAGCTGACGTCTCCTAGGAAGCAGTGACGGTCCGCAATTTTACGGGTTGTGTTTTTTGTGACCCTGGACGTGAGCATTTTTCAGAACCCAAAACCTTAGAACTTTTTACCTTGATTGTTTCCCTCCAATTGTTTCTTGTGCGACGCACCCACATACTCCAATCTTGGTCCCGGTTTCCCTTAATTTTCACCTGGTACAACCGATTGCCACTTTTATCTCGGAATCACAAGTCGTCATGCAAAAATCAAAATAACTTCTGGCCAGAAAATCTCAAAAATACAGTTACGAGCTCAGGCTCAAAAAAATCTGATGAGCCGATTTCCGTTTCCGACATATTTGTGTAGTTTAAAATTTCGCCACTTTTTGCTCAATATTTCTAGCGCTACGATCAGTGAAGGGAAAGCCATTTTTTGACATCTTACGTCTGAGATCTTCATTCGTCCAATCTTGTGTCAAAGTGGTTATAAGAACAGAAATTTGTTTTCAATTAATTGTAGTTGCTTGCTACAAATTTAAAATTTTTGCTAATCAAAATAAGGCTACGATGGATTTGAAGAAAGTGTGCAGGACTTGCCTTCTACCCAGCGAAACTTTGCGGTCCATTTTCAGTACTGTTCAAGTGCCAACTTTATCATCGACTACTGAACTACTAATTCTCGACTTGCTTAAATTCTTCACACAAATTTCGGTAATTTAATTGTTTTTTACTGTATAAATAAGACGTAGCTGTTCTTGTAATTCTAACAAGATTGTGTCCCTGACGCCAGCCTTTGGTAGCCTAGTGTAAATAAGCTAATCTTGACGTGGATTCATGGTCCACGTGTGGTTAAACTTTTAGAATCGAGCACAAGCGAAAAAAGGATTAAAAACATTTTTCGCATTTTTGAAACACTTTATAAAGTAAGCTTTGACATCTTTCCGTTTGTGGTCAACCAAAATATCTGGCATTTTCAACCTATAACTACAGAAAAAAAACGATTTCAAATTACTAGTTTTGCTCACTCAGTATATTTTATTCGAACCGCCATGACGGTTCCGTTTGACGTTTCTTGTCACACATAGGGGGAAAAGGGAGTTTAAATAACTTCAGCCCCGCAGGGCTGCACGAAACGTAGTTGGAGCGTAACGCGCGCCACCCAAACATGAACGCGAAAAGGGAGTTTTAATCCCTGAGCCCCGCAGGGCTGCTCGAAAGGTAGTTGGAGCGTAGCGCGCGTCAGCCAAATATGGCGGCTCGAATTGTACTGGCTGGATGAATTCAAACATTTTAAATCGCGCTTATTCATTGTTTTACGTCCCAAATGTCAAACATTTTTATTGTCCACATCCTAAAACAAACCAAAGTTTCATTTAGTAAAGGAAATGTAAAATATGAAAAATCTCTTACATTACTTTTTCGGTTACAGTGGCCTCACATAGAGCCACAAGGGTCCATAGTGATACCACCTAAAACATGAGACCCAATGTACCTATGGTAGGTGCGCTTGCGTTTCGATCTGTGTTAAGAGCTCTTTGTTTAATTCAAAGGTCTCTGTTACCGTAGGGAAGTTTATAGCCCAGGCAATGAATGCACAAAAACGAGTGTAGAGTGAAATTTTAGAGACAGAAAATTTGACTTCGGAACTTTGTTTGGACTAGTCTGGAAATAAACATATCAAAAATTCCCTCTCCTAGGTGGTGAGCAGGGGGGGGGAGTACTTTAAATGTCCCTTTTTTGGTTTTTCGCTCGAAACTATGCGTCGTAGCGGCTTGATCACTATGTACAAAATTGAAGCTGACAAAATTTGCTACAAAAAACATCTCCTTACATTTGTCGATATGTTGTTCTGTTCTCGAGTTATCCGCCCTTAAAATTCGTAAATTTTGGAGAAAAAAAATTTTACATCACGTTTTTTGCTCTATTTTTTAAGATATGTCTTCAAATATTGTTCCCACAAAAAAGTCGGGAGAGAAAAAGTTGTGGACCATTGAATTTTCTTCAAAAATATATTTTATTTTGATTTAATCAAACCGTTCAAAATTTATAGCTATTTTAGTATATTTCCGAAATCCGAGGTTTAGTAAGAAAACTCAACTTTAGTTTTTTCAATTTTTGTTTATTCCAACTTTACAGCTAAATTTAAAACACATGTTTATAAACTAACCTATAATCAAGTTATAAAAATGTTAATTTTATTTCCTCCGAGCTCTCTTTGGGCAGGAGGGTCCTGGCTCTTCGGGGGATAGGGTTCAATTCTATCTGGATCGGTTTCATCCTCATCGAGGATAACCGGGAGTGGATCTGTGTCCTCTTCTTCTTCAACCGTGTCAAAGGCAACAGTTCCTCCATTGAAACAGTTCAGAGAACACTTGAGAAATGATTTTTTGCAACCACATTTTGTGGTTGCACAATCTTTTGTGCACCTACAAAATATCATTTTTAAAATTTCGTCCGGTGCAGCCCCCTCAGAAGGTTGAAGGCAAGAAATGTCCGGTCTGATGTTAGCAACTGATTTGACGAATGATTGGTACCAGTAAGCGTTGAGAGATTCTTCTTTGGGTGGGGCCCCATACCATTTCAAAAGGCACTTGTTCTCAGCTTTTTCTATGTCTTCTTTTGACGCTGAAGCATTTGTGAAGACTGCAGCAGCCTGTTGGACGTCGGAGGACTTCAGGTAAAGATTTGCAAATGCAACCTTGCTCTTACGGAATGCTGACGAGGTCGTATCGCACCCTGTGAAGGCATGCAAGAACAAAATATCTCGCAGGCTCTGCGTCCAGGGACTCTACATGCTGTTAAACGAGACTTCTTTAAGATTTTTGAAGGTTGGTTCACCAATAGGTTGGAAAAGTAAGCTGTACTCAATGAGTCGTGTGTAGGAACGCCAAAATCGTAGGTCAGATCCCGATCTGATATAGAAATCACAAAGGAGATTGATAGATTGATGGCAGTGTGACAGTTTCTAATACTACTTTTATTTACTATTATTATTATCATTGTTTATTATCTTAATTTTTTTTTAAATTTTTTTATTCTCTTATTATTTTTTATTTTTGCATGCCTTTTTGGTTTGCTGCATTTGTGTTGTCCCTGATACCAGTACTCGGTACTGTCTGGGGAGCACTTTGACACACCAAGATAATCTGAGCCCAACCAGCAACTAAAAAGTATCGTAATTAATTCATAAAAGTCATAATTTACGAGCCTTTCACTCGTTTACGAGTTCGCAAATGAATTAAAAACGACTCATTGGGCATGCCAAAATGGCCATCCGAGAAGAGTCATTTTTTACGACTCATTAATGAATTAGAAAAAATGTGGTTTAGCGAGTACAAATACATACACACTATATACTCGTTAAAAATGATTCTCTTATGAAAAGAAGACTGAGAGTCTCGATGAAGAGAAGACTGAGAGTCTCGATGAAGAGACGACTGAGAGTCTCGGTGCGAACTACAAAGTTGGAAACTAGAACAGAAAAAAAACAAAAAAAAATAGATTCAAGAGAATTTTGGTGTGTACGATACCGCACAGATTATCTGTTACTTACAACACTGTACCACCTTCATCAAAAAGTTCCCGGAATAACCACCGTGTGGCGCTTTTATTGTTCCGATTTGAGTTCTGTTTTTTTTTTTTGTTAAGTTGGTACATCTGTTGTTGACATTCCCTCTAAATCTTAGCGTCATAGCTTGACATTTGCAAAAGTTACGTAGCAAAGAGTACTTCTATCTCTGTGTGTGTTTGCGATTTTTTACAATTTTAGAAATGGATTTAAATTTTCAACAACGAACTTGTATTAAATTTTGCGTAAGAAACGGATTTAATGGTGCGCGAACGTTGAAAATGTTGGAAAAGTGCTTCGGCAACGATTCTCTAAAGAAAACGGTCGTTTACCAGTGGCACGAGCGTCTTGGTCGTTTTCAGTCAAAAAAGAAGGCAATGCTCACGGTTTTCATGGACAACAACGGTGTAGTGCATCATAAACTTTTGCCAGAAGGCCAGACAGTAAACAAAGAGTATTATTTGGGCATTATGAGACGTTTGCGTGAAGCAATTCGCCGAAAGAGACCAGAATTGTTGGCAGAAAACTTGTGGATTTTGCACCATGATAACGCACCGTCGCACAGTGCCATCATTATTCGTAATTTTTTGATGAAAAAAGCAACAAATACCATCCAACAGCCACTGAATTCACCTGATTTGGCTCCCTGTGACTTCTTTCTGTTCAATCGAGTTAAAAAACGACTACGGGGAACGCGTTTCAGCAGCCGAGAGGAAGTAATGGAAAAATCGCAGGGAGCACTGATGATCATACCGAAAACCGAATATAGAAAATGTTTCGAGGATTGGACCAGGCGCTGGCATAAGTGTGTTGCAGTCGATGGGGATTACTTTGAATGGGACAATATAGATTTAGATGAATAAACTTGTATATTTAATTTTCTTAATAAATTCCGGGAACTTTTTGATCAAGGTGGTATATCCACTGCACTACCTACTATACTTTAAAGAAAAAATAATATTTTAAAGTGTGTACATTTATTTAGGAAAACTTAAAATTCACAAAAAATGCACATTTTGCCCTTCGACTAGTTTTTTCATTTTAGGTTTCGGTATCCCGCACAGTAAAATTTTTTTACAACATTTATCGTTGGCGATTTGTTGCCAATCAAAAAAGGGTAAAATAAACCCGAATTTAATTTTACATTTCAATTGCTAATTTTTCTTGTTACAACACTGCTTTAGACTACAGCTAACAGCTGATAGTTGATAGCATTATATATAATCTTGCACAATCATTGACTTGAATTTGTTCTGTGTTTCGTTTGCGTTTCAAGGTTGTGAGGAGAAGGAAAATGTTGAAGTTGTTATTTTAGAGACAGATGAACGGTTTTTAGTGATAATCAGGTTAAGGAAGAACAAAAAATAAAACATCAGATCGAGAAACAACCAGAAATTCAAGAAACCACAAAGCCCAGGAAAAGAAAACGTCAACTGAAAGAATGGAAGAAAGGGCATTGCAAAGCAACACCGCTAGAGTTACAAAACTAGTAGATTTGCATTTCGGGTTCAAAACCAACAACCAACCAACCAACAATATCAAGGATTAAAACATTAATATCTTATTCATTTACTGAGCATAATATCAAAGCTTTTCCGTTCCATCAATCTATCTATCTTGTCTGGAATCTGCATAATCTGTTTTTGCCATTTTGCCACAAGTTTGTTGAAACAAATATGGCTGGTTTTGCAACTGGAGTTAAAGTATCATATTTTTGGCGTACAAAAGCTAACGGATAATTTTACCAGGGTAGCAAATTTAGTCATGTAGTAACATAGTAGCCAAAAATTGTCAATAGTAGCACTTGTGATCACAGTGAGTGATGGTACGTGATGTGATCCAGGTGTTTTAAGACATTGTTTGTTTGAGAATCTTTTCTGGTGTTTTTACATGAGACCAGAACGGTTTAATGTGTATCGTATAAAACATCGACTAATTTTTAATTACTCGCTACAGTTTGCTGACGATGTTACGACTGCTCAGCTTTACAAGTTGAATTCGTTTAATTTTTGACCTCAAAAAATTGACATCGAGTATATTTTGACTCGAAGTTTACACGAACGAAACACTAACAACGCCTCTCCTATTCGTTTTCAGGTATCTCCTAACGATGGTCTTCCCGATTATATTTGTTGCGCTTGTCTCGCCAAAATACTTCAATGTTATACTTTCAAGCTAACATTCGAAAGATCAGAATCGGTTTTGAAGCATTTAAAGGGCCAAGGGAAAAGTACCAACTGTCTCTTCGAATGTGAACATAATGAAGGAATTAAAACATCAAACGATGAAAAAATAGAACCGACAAGTTTACCAGAGACTTTCGAGCCTGGAATTTCAAGCCCGACGTGTTTATCAATTATTCAAGAATTTAAGCATGAACCTGAAATCGAAATAAATACGGAGGAATTGAACGGAACTTGTACACGCAGGGAAAAATATTCAAAAAGCGATATCAGTTGTCCTGTATGTGCGAAAACTTTCGCTAACAAACGAAATTTACAAGTTCATATGGTAATTCATACCGACGAGAAACCATTTCATTGCAAACTGTGCGAAAGACAATTCCGTTACCAGCAAACTTTGAAGAAACACACACAATCGGCACACGCTGAAACTGCGAATGATACAAAGTTTCAATGTGCAACATGTTCGAAATTGTTCAGAAGTAAATACAATTTAGATTCGCACATGAGAATTCACGCAGGCGAAAAACCATTTCAGTGCGACGTATGCCCAAAGAGTTTTCGATTGAAGGAAAGTCTAAAGGTGCACAAGCAAATGACACACATCGGACAAAAAACGGACACGGGAATAATTAAGTGTGAAATTTGTTCGAAACTATTTGGACGTAAGAGCTCGTTGAACCAACATAAAAGAATTCATACGGGCGAAAAACCATATAAATGTGAAGTTTGTTCAATAAAATTTCGATTAAAGTACACTTTGATTCAGCATAGGCAAACTGAACATGTCGACGCACTATCAACAAATAGGACAAAGATTAAATGTTCAATTTGTTCGAAAGTTATCGGAAGTAAATACAATTTGAAGTCGCATATGAGAATTCATACCGGAGAAAAACCATTTCAATGCGAAATGTGCCCACAGAAATTCCGATTGAATGATACTTTAAGGGTACACGTGCAAATGGTACATTCCGATGGCACAACAGACACTAGAAAGTTCAAGTGTACGTCATGTCCGAAATTATACGCACGTAAGAGCTCATTGAATAATCACATGAAAATCCATACGCAAGTAAAACCATTTCCGTGCGAATTTTGTCCAAAAAGATTTATATATAAACATTGTTTAGATGGACACATTAAAAATGTTCATGAGCCAAAATCCGAAAGTAGTAAGGTATTAGAAGCACAGATCGACTAAAAACTCAGGCGCAATTTAGATTTGGTATGAACGCGTCGAACATGGACACATGGAGCTTTAAACCGTGACTCGATCCCTTATTTTACTTGGAGCAAATACTGCACTATACTCAGTTTGGTTTATCAGTGCTACTCCAAGGATCCGAATATGGGAATAAAAATTGAGCTAGGCGCTACAATCTCGCTGGAAATATTAAAGTACCAAGTCTTTGGTGATAAAATGTAAAAGCAAAGTTGTATATAATCATGAAATATAATTATCTACCTATCTATCAAGTCTTTGGTAATTTAGTAAAAGTTTATGAAAAGGCTAGGCATGGATTGAAATCACCAATTTATTTTTCAAAGCACACGAATGCGATTTAAATGCATACTCATAGAGAAGGAAACAGTAGATACAATGGAATCGAAATATTTTTGAGCAAAACTAATGCGTCCAATTCAAGTATTGTGTAAAAAATACACTACCATTCGCTGATGAAACTAAGGTATCTTTTCTTTTGTTCACTCTTAGTTAAAAATGTTCAAAAAAAAAAAAATAATACTCATCTTAAGGGGGTTACATACACCTGTGACGGCTAAAACTACGGCCATCTTTAAGAATTTTTTTCATGCATAAAACTGAATGTAATTGAACAACCAAAGTATTATATTTTATCTATATTATCTGAAAATTTTGTTGGAAAATTTTAAACGGGACGTGTTTTTTTTAGAGCTATTTCCAAGCTTTCCTACGCCATTTTTTATCGAAAACTTTTTTTTTTCTGAAAGTAAATTTACAGCTCCTAAGTTTACCGAGCCGGAATTTCAAAATAAAATTTTTTCCGGAACATGGCAACCTCTGGAATTTAAAATGGCATTTTTCGCGTCAAAATTGTTCAGTAAATCTAAAGGAGCTTGTACACGAGCAATATTTCAAGCAATTAATTGCCCGACGACTGTTGCCAAAACTAGTTGAGTGATTAATGCAGCAATGCCGGGCTACATCGTGTTAGTTGCGACAATATTGCAGCAATTTGGCAATGCTTTCACATATTGCTGGTATTCATCGCCTTATAGATGCTGTATTTCCACTAGATTGTAAAATTTCGAGCAATTGTCATCGTTTGTTTTAAGTTTTGGTTTTATTTGTCAAGTTTCGTGTGATAACGGATTAGAATTCGAATATTTCAAGTTTTATTCTAAGTTTTAGATTTATTTTTCAAATTTCCTTTCGTATTGTTCATATACTGAGTTGTCCGTGTATGATATCATTGCCAAATTGCGTAATATTGCTCCAAATCTCTAGTCACAGTTGATCAACGAGTTGACAACGAATTGCTCCATATCGTCAATTGCTGATGTTGCTGAATGTTGCTGTTTGTTTTCGTGTCTTTAAAATTGTCTGGAATTGCTGCAAATTGAGCAATTTTAATCGCTCGTGTAAAAGTACCATTAATGGAGCAATACCGGGTAATATCATGCTAGATGCCGAAACATTTCGGCAATGTTTTCACAGATTGCTGGTATTGCTCGCCCTATAATTGCTTACTAGCTTGGGAAATTCCGAGCAATTGACCTCGTTCTATGATTCAGTTGTCAAGTTTTGTTTTGAGTTTTGGATTTATTTGTCAAGTTTCGTGTGATAACTGCTTGGATTCAAATATTTTAATAAAAACTCGTTGATCAGCAGTTACTAGCTAGTTGGATCAACACATAAAGAAATATCACGTTTAGTCCGGACTCTTCTCTAATAATTTTATGTTTCTTGTTTCCATCTTGTAACAGCTTTACTTGTATGCAGGCACTATCTTAAATTACTGCGTGGTTAGTTGTTATATCGAACTCAAGTCCTTCTGGAAAAAAAGTCTTCTCTATTGTTGATTGAGCTGTAATTTAAAATATTTTATTAATTTATTGTAATGTGAATGGTTACTGAATTCTCAAGATTGCTTCCAGAGTTCCCTACAACTTCTAATACAATCTCATTCCGAGTTTTTGATATTTTCACCTAATTATTTTTTAAATAGTACTTGAGCGTTTTTTTCTTAAAGTGAGTTGTTCGAATTTTGTAGTTAAAGAGTTAAGTGAGAATTGCATCGAATAGGCGAACACACTTCATACATAATTATAGAATCACCAAAGGCTAACATTCAAAAAAATCGGCAGACCTTCTGATCGAGTTCAAGTAAAAACATGTAAAAATAATTTAACATAACAAAAACTGGGATTTCAAAAATTGTAAAAAAAATGCTTTCCAGATTCCACTCACTTTCTTCGACCACAGAAAATTAACGTCTAAGATATTTCAACTAGAAATTTCCACAGAATGAAAGAGCTACACTAATGGCGACTCTCGTATTCAACTTTCAGGTATCTAATAACGATGGTCTTTCCGATCAAATTTGTTGCAATTGTCTCGACAAAGTACATCAATCGTACGCTTTCAAGTTAAAATTCGAAAAATCAGAATTCAATTTGAAGAGATTAAAGGATAATAAGATACGAACGAATACGTTTATAGATTCTTTCAACGAATTTGAACACTATACTGAAACGAGTGTTGGAATAATCAAAACAGAAAATCGAGTCGATTGTGAAGCATCAAGTGATGAACAATTAGAGTCGATCAGTTTACCTGAGATACTCAAGCATGAAACTACAAATCCGGAGGAAATATCTATCACGCAAGAAATTAAACAAGAACCTGAAATCGATATAAATATGGACGAATTGGATTTTAACAAAACTGATACAGAAAAAAAATATATTAAGAGCGCCATCCAATGTTCTTTTTGTATGAAAACATTTGCGAGTAAAAGTAATTTGAAAATTCACATGATAATTCATTCTGACGAAAGACCGTTCCAATGCGAAATGTGTCCAGCTAAGTTTCGAAATAAGTACAATTTGAAAGTTCATGTGCAACGAAAACATGTCAGCGACATGAAAAATACTGACGAGAATAAATGTACGATTTGTTCGAAGCTGTATGCACGAAAAGCCTACTTGAATCTTCATATGAGACTTCATACCGAAGAAGCGCCATTTAAGTGTGATATTTGTGCAATTAAATTTCAAATGAAGTCTAGTTTGACGCGACATATGAAAAGGGCACATGAAAATGGAGCAACAGATTCTAAACAGAGTAAATGTTCGATATGTTCTAAAGTGTTTCAAACTAAATACTGTTTGCGTACTCATATGAAAGTTCATATTGACGAAAAACCATTTCAGTGTGATCTATGTTCAAACAAATTTCGTTTGTATGTTAGATTGAAAGAACATAAGCAATTGAAACATGCAGCGCTTAAATGTTCGAAATTATATCGTGATGAAAGCCCAGTATATAATAGTATGAAAATTCGTGTAGAAGAAAAATCATTGGAATGTGAAATTTGTTCAAAATTATGTCGAGAGATCGATTTGGAAGAACACATGGAAACAGAACATAAAAGTATTAAAATATTTAAATGTGAAAAATGCTCGAAAGCATACGACAAGAAGAAAATCTTGAGTATACATATGATGACTGTTCACACAAGTGAATGCCTGTTTAACTGCGAACATTGCCCGTCGAAATTTCGACTGAAAAGCGAGTTAAAGAATCATATGAAAGCGAACCATCTAACGTATATAACAAAATTTAAATGCTCGTTATGTTCGAAACTGTTTGGAAGTCAACAAACCTTAACACTGCACACGGCTTGGCATAAAAGACAAAGGCAATTTAAATGTAAAATTTGTTCACTAAAATTTCCATTAAAATCGAAATTAATACAACATAGAGAAATGGTTCACGTCGATGAAAAAGCAGTTTCAAAAATACTTAAATGTCCGCAATGTTCGGAATTATTCGAACGTGAAAGTTCCTTGGAACTTCATCTGAAAATTCACATAGGCGAAAAATATTTTCATTGTGATCTCTGTCCGCTGCAATTTCGATTCAAATCGATTTTAACGCGACATAGACAAACGTTACATGCGGATACGCGAAAGTATAAATGTGAAACATGCTCGAAATCATTCGGGAGGAAATATTCGTTACAAATGCACGAAAAAATTCATACAGGAGAAAAACCATTTCAGTGCCAAATTTGTTCAAGAAGATTTCTGTATAAGCATAATTTGGTAGATCACACGGAACGAATTCATTGTCAACAAATTCAGGTTGTAGAAGTTCAACCGACTTAGATTACAAAATTTTCCAAAATTGAAAATTTCTAAGGAGGTAATAAAAATAATTTTCTTCTTTTCAATTTAAATTTGACGATTCAAGAAGAATGTAAATAAAGAAAAACAGTTATTTAGAATTTATACTGTAAGAAATTATATTTTAATGCTTAATAGAAAGTTGAGGTTTTTATTAATTAACAACTGGTTACTTAATTCAAATTTACCTTGGTTTTTGTATTGCCTTTATCTGAAGTCGAGTAGTGCCTTCTCCAGTCGATGGAACGTTGTAGTAGGACTTTCTTAAAATTAGATAAATCAAATTTTTTGGGCACAGGAAGGTGAAAATCTTGAAAGACACTAAGATACCCGAGCGAAACATCTTAGTAGTGTGGAATCCACCCCCACTAAAAAAACCTCCCTTTGTGTATTAAACTAGTCTGAGGACTAACCATTAATTTTCGTCTGAATTCTTAACACTATTCATCATCCATTGATCCTCCTGACATATAATACAATACAACCCAATATTCTATTACAAATACAGATAGGCCTCCTACAACGCGGTAGATACGTTCCAAGAAAATGCCACGTTGTAGGAAATCGCATTGTAGGAGATATGAAAATATAAGAACCGTTCGGTTCTAAAAGATGAATTTCCCTTTTTTGTTTATTAAATATTTTAATAAAAACAAGCATTGTTAAAGATTTCTTTTAAAAATGTTGACTCTCTCCGTAAAAGGATTCTCAACTACTTCGCTATATCTAAGCCTCTTTCAATACCTTTTAGGGTAAAAATTTTGTTGTGCCAAATAACCCTTCATTGATTATTTTCGCAAGCTTTGATGGATATTCATTCGCTGCTGCAGCATCCTTGTAACAACCATTGCTGTCAAAGAATTGATGACTGGTCTCATCAGTTGAACACTGACCCATTTAAATATTTTAAGTGCCTAAAGGTAACCGTTTTTTGATCATATCCCACACTGCAACTGCAAGCGCTTCTTCCTTTTTTTTCGATTGTTTTAGGTCTTGGACGAACAGTAATTTTGGTAAGTACATACGCTGCGGATACAACGAAACGTGTAATGTAGTCTTCAGCTAGCTTAATAGTTTGCATTGACGATTTGTTAAGATTAAAATGTCTAGCAACATCAGCTATCCTTGATAGGTTAGCTGAACAAAAAAGCTTTGAAGGAAACTGGCAAATTATCTGAACCGCGTTGTAGTGAAGCCGCGCTATAGAAGTACCGCGTTGTAGAAAAATTTCCGCATTAACTGAACCGCGTTGTAGCGAAACCGCGTTGGAAAAGTACCGCGTTGTAGGAAGCTTCTGTACACAAAATCAAGAGGTTTGGTTCTATTCAGCCTTCTTATTTGATTATGAGTATCAAGAAGTCTGACTGCCTCAATGTTGACGTGATGCTGTAGCCTATTTTATGTTTAACAGCATTCTTTTTTATTACACTAGCTACATTAAGGATCTCTAGGTCCCGGTGTAGATCGTTGTTTCGTACATACCAAGGAGCATTGACTATATTACGTAGTACTTTGTTCTGGAAGATTTGAATTTTCTGAATATAAAAATAAGATAATAAAAAACAAATGAATATCAACCAATTAAAACTAAAATTTTTGTACAGTGCTGTCGTAATCTGCATTGCCCTAAAATAAAAAACAAAGTGTTCGTATATACTCAAAGTACTTGATCTACAAAATTTGGATCGGGGCGGTTTCTATTTTAAGAAAATTATAAAAAAGGGCGGCATGCTTTAATGTACTTACAAAAGGCATAAGCAGAGCCTTACTACGTCTATCCAGTTTTCCATAATATTAGCAAGCATAGCGTACACGAGTCGAGCCACATCAACTAAAAGTACCTTCCACAGCAACACCGTCGGTTTCACAAACGAATTTGTAAACTGTTTTCCATAAAAACAAAAATTAAATTTAGACTTCTCGAGGCATCAACCCCATATCTATCTAAAATTTGAAATAGTTTTCAGGATGCAACATTCCAACAAACTCTTCTTGTACTATTTTGAAAAAAGGTAAAATGTAGTGCAGTCAGTAGTTAGTCTGGGACTTTAACCCGCTAAATATCTCCTCAGTCGCACGGATGGATCCTTTCTCTTACATCTAATAAATATAAGCTATAACTCGCTTAGATTTACGAAGTCATAAAAATTAAGATGTACTTCAGATTTCTCTCACTTTTAACCATAGAAAACCAACATCCAAGATATTACGACTAGAAACTTTCACAGAATGCAAGAGCAATACTAATGGAGTCTTTCGTGTTCAACTTTCAGGTATCTCCTGACGATGGTCTTCCCGATACTATTTGTGGCGATTGTCTCGACAAAGTACGTCTATCATACGAGTTCAAGTTAAAATTCGAAAAATATGAATTCAATTGGAAGCAATTGAACTGCGATGATGGAAGTATGAACGAGTTTCTCAACTGCTCCAGCGAATTTGAACACTATACTGAAACGAGATTGGAACTGATCAAAACAGAAAACGCAACGGATTATGAACAATATGAAACGATAAGTTTACCAGAGATTATCGAGCCTGAAACTGTAAAGCCAAATGCTTCTATCGTACAAGAAGTCAAAGAAGAACCTGAAATAGAAATATGGATGGATGAATCGGATTTTAACGGAACTGATACGGACGAAAAATATATTAGGAGCGATTTACAATGTTCACTATGTACGAAAACTTTCGCAGATAAAAGTAATTTGGAAGATCATATGATAATTCATTCTACCGATGGACCGTTTCAGTGTGAAATCTGTTCGGAAGGTTTTCGAAATAAGCACAATTTGCAAAATCATGTACAACGGATACATCCTGGAGGAAAAAGTAAGAACGATGAGTTTAAATGTACAGTTTGTTCGAAAGCGTACACAAGTCTATCTAGTTTAAGTCGTCATAAGGTAACTCATACAGAAAAAGAACTACATCAGCGCGAAGTGTTTGCAAGTAAATTTCAAATGAAGTCTAGTTTAGTGCAAGGCATTCAAATGGCGCATTTCAATGAAACAACGAATACTACAAACTTTAAATGTACGATTTGTTCGAAATTATACCGAAGTAAATACTACTTGAGTACTCATATGAAAATCCATACGGACGAAAAACTATTTCAGTGTGACCTATGTCCTGAGAAATTTCGATTGAATGAAAGACTGCAAGAACATATGGAACTGAAACATACCGATGATGAAATAGCGAATGCCGGAAAGTTTAAATGTTCGATTTGTTCGGAAGTATACCAAAGTAAATACTATTTGAGAACTCATATGATAATTCATACGGAAAAAAAACCATTTCAGAGTGACCCATGTCCTGAGAAATTTCAATTGAATGAAAGACTTGAAGAACCTAAACAACTGAAACGTACCGATGATGGAATAGCGAACGCCGGAAAGTTTAAATGTTCGATTTGTTCGAAATTATACCGACATAAGATCTCTTTAGATAAACATAAGAAGACTCATTTCGAAGAAAAACCATTAAAGTGTACAGTCTGTTCCGAAACCCTTTTCAAGCGAACCATGCAAACGAAACATACAAATATTGAAGTATTTAAATGTGATATATGTTCGACAGTGCACCATCAGAAAAGAATCGTGAAGCCTAGAACTGAAACTCATTTTTTTTGGTGTAAACTTTGTCCGAACACATTTCGATTGAAAAGCGAATTAAAGAACCACACGAAAAAGGCACATCCAGCGCCTATTAGAGAATTTAAATGTGCAACATGTTTGAAATTGTTCGGAAGTCAAGAAATCTTAAATCTGCATGTGGTTTGGCACATAAGGATGAATGTACTTGAGACGAAAAGACGCACGGAAGCAAATTTGAGGCAAAATTGAACGTTTTTGTATAGAGCGTTTCATGTCCGGTGGAAGAATTGAAACGCAAATAGTAACCTAGTATTCTAAGGTTTTGCTTTTTTTGTCTTCAAGACCGGTGTATAACATATAGTATATGTGAGTAAGATACTGATAGTAGCATAGTGTTTATTGGTCATCGCCACTACATAGGTATATCTCTATGGCTTGGCATAAAAGACAAAAGCCATTCAAACGCGATATATGTTCACTGAAATTTCGATTAAAATCAAATTTAATACAACACAGTCAAATGGTGCATACCAATAGAGAGTCTCGATGAAAACAATTTTATCTTGACTTGTCGATCTTCTTTGCTATTTATTTATATATTATTATCGTTTTATTTAATGAATAAAGAATTACAACATCTCTTAATTAGAATATTTTTTTTAACGAATAGTAAAAGCATCGAAAGCCTAAGAAGGCATCAGAATAAATACGAAGTGCTATTGAAACTGCTTTCAACTCATCCTGCCCCGAAAGGTTCAAAGCAAGTAACAGGAAAATAGCTTGGTGAAACCCAGCACTATCTAAGCTTAGATCTCAAAGAAGAAAGCTCTTCAATAGGGCCAAAAAAAACTGGTGAGTAGGAATCGTACAAAAGAGCTCTAACAGAGTACAACCACGAAATTAGGCGTGCGAAAAAAAATTCAAGAAAATTGTTCTGCCAGGATATAACTGATTTACCTAGCAGCGCAAGAGTACACAAAATACTTTTTAAAGCACACACTAACAAAATGGTCTTATTAGAGAGATCAGAAATATAGAGAACCCGATGGCTAGATTAACGAAAATGGGAAACAGACGTTCGAACTTTTAGCTTAAACTCATTTCGCAGGATCTTCAATCATAGAACCAAGCAATGAAGAACGGTACATCGTCGTAAGGCCGGGTAGACTAACCATATTGGACTTCACTGCTAACAAGGTAGTTTTAAACCATTTAAATCTCCTGGAGCAGACAGGATATTTCCCGCTTTACTGCAAAGAGGAATAGACCATCTTCTACCAACACTTTTATACATATTTAAAGCAGCCACGCTTGGGGTTATATACCCATATGCTGGCGTAACGTTAAGGTGATATACATACCTAGCTCAGAGTACCGTCTGAGCAACAATCCTAAGTCCTATCAGCTATCGTCATTTCTCTTGAAAACTATGGAAAAGATTATTGATATTCATATCAGAGATAGGGCTTTAAGATCTCAACCATTACACTCCAATCAATATGCATATCATCCAGGGAAGTCTTCAACCAATGCCTTACAAAACCTAGTCACGAAAATCGAGAAATCGATTACGGACAAGCAAATAGCTGTGGGTTGCTTCTTAGATGTCAACGTTTGACAACGCTGCCTACGAAAGTATCACTCTGCTGCACAAAAGCGTGGTATTGATCCAAAAACCTGCAGTTGGATCAAGGCCATGCTAGAACGCAGAAAAATAACTTCGACACTAACCGACTCAACAGTCACAGTTACAGCTGCAAAAGCCTGTCCACAGGGTGGGGTACTATCACCAATCCTCTGATGCTTAGCAGTGGACGACCTTCTTCACGATCTAATAAATTTCGCAGTAACAGTACAGGGTTAGGCTGACGATCTTGCCATCCTTGTTGGAGTTAAATTTGAAGAGACGGTGACAGATCTAGTTCAGAATACCCTAAAACAGGTAGCAACCTATGGACTAAAGCATGATTAGGTATCAACCCAAAGAAAAGCACAATTGTTTAACCAAAACGAGGTGTAAGGACAAGTTATCTAAGCCTACTCTTTTTGGAGAATCTATAGAGTATGCTAGTAAGGTGAAATTGTAGGGAATCATTCTGGATGAAAAGCTAACTTGGAATGCTCATTTGGACAAAGATCTTGAAAGGGCAAGCATTTTTCTCTGGACCCGCGGGAGGAGCCTTTTCGGCTAAAACTGGGGACTGAGTTAAAAACTAACCTACTGGATGTATACCGTCGTTGCTATGCCTATTATAACTTACGTGGCATCCGTTTGGTGGAACAAACCAAAGCAGAAAACTGCTCAGCTTAAGCTGACTAAATTACAAAGACTGGCATGTTTGGGTGTTATTGGGGCGATACGCACCACTCCCACAGCTGCCTTAGTTGCGTGGATCTTGTCCTTTTGGTTTCCTAGGAAGCGTGGTTGCTGTAGAGTAGGTCGTACGTTTGTCGGCTTTCCTGAGTACCCTGCCGATTTGATCTGTAGTACCTTCTATGTAAGGTAATGTCACCCACCGTTTGATAGTATGGTCGTTCGTTTGTTTTTCTTCCTGGTTCTTCATAGTTTTGGGTTTTTGTTTGCATACTCTGTTAATGGTGCTCTTCGTGTATCCGTTGGCTGCACAGGTTTTCTGTAGGTGTTCCATTTCGCTGCGAGGGGCGTGTGGGTTACCGTTGGTGATATACATTGTGCTCTGTGGATGTGTTCTAAGTATTCCTTCCTTCTGATTGGAATGATGGTGGGAAGACGCATGTAGATATTGGTTTTTATTAGTAGGCTTCCTGTAAACGGCGAAATGTAGAGATGGTGCAGCTTTTTCGACTAGTACATCCAAAAAGGGGAGTTTGCCGTCTCTTTCGATTTCCATTGTGAATATGATGTTTCTGTGGTGTGAGTTGAGATGGTCTAGGAACTTATCTAATTCCTTTCTTCCATGCTGCCAAATGATGAAGGTATCATCAACATATTGAAGGTATAGTTTCGGTTTTAGTGGTGCTGAGTTGAGCGCGTTCTTGTCGAATTCTTCCATGAAAATTTCCGCAGCTACTTGGGATATCGGAGACCCAATGGCGGCTCCTTTCGTCTGTTTGTAGAGTTTGCCTAATGCTGAGAAATAGGTGAAAAATCGATTAAGTCCACTCCTTTGTCTGGTATGAGTTTTTTGATGAGATTCATGGCGATTCCCTTACATCTAATAAATATAAACTATAACGCACTGAGATTTATTTTCGTAAAAATTAAGATGCGCTTCAGATCTCTCTCACTTTTAACCATAGAAAACCAACATCAAATATTTCGACTAGAAACTTTCACAGAATAAAAGAGCAATAATAATGCAGCCTTTCGTATTCAACTTTCAGGTATCTCCTGACGATGGTCTTCCCGATACTATTTGTGGCGATTGTCTCGACAAAGTACGTCAATCGTACGAGTTCAAGTTAAAATTCGAAAAATCTGAATTCAATTGGAAGCAGTTGAACTGCGATGATAGAAGTGTGAACGAGTTTCTAAACTGCTCCAACGAATGTGAACACTATACTCGAACGAGATTGGGACTAATCAAAAAAGAAAGCGAAACGGATTATGAACAATTAGAAACGATAAGTTTACCAGAGATTATCGAACCTGAAACTGTAAAGCCAAAGGTGATATCTATTATACAAAAAGTCAAAGAAGAACCTGAAATAGAAATATATATGGAAGACTCTGATTTTAACGGAACTGATACGGATGAAAAATATATTAGGAGCGATTTACAATGCTCACTATGTACGAAAACTTTCGCAAATAAAAGTAATTTGAAAGTTCATATGATAATTCATTCTGGCGAAAGACCGTTTCAGTGTGAAATGTGTTCGAAAGGTTTTCGAAATAAGCACAATTTGAAAATTCATGTGCAAAGGAGACATCCTGGAGGAAAAAGTAAGAACGATGAGTTTAAGTGTACAGTTTGTTCGAAAGTGTACACAAGTCGAACTTATTTGAATCGTCATAAGATAGTTCATACAGAAGAAGAACTACATCAGCGCGAAGTCTTTACAAGTAAATTGCAAATGAAGTCTAGTTTGGTGCAAGACATTCACTCCAATGAAACAACGGATACTACAAAGTTTAAATGTACGCTTTGTTCGAAATTCTTTCGAAGTAAATACTATTTGAGTACTCATATGAAAATTCATACGGGAGAAAAACCATTTCAGTGTGGCCTATGTCCTGAGAAATTTCGATTGAATGAAAGACTGAAAGAACATAAGCAACTGAAACATACCGATGACGGAATAGCGAATGCCGGAAAGTTTAAATGTTCGATTTGTTCGAAATTATACGGACATAAGAGCACCTTAGATAAACATGCGAAGATTCATTTAGGCGAAAAATCATTAAAGTGCACAGTCTGTTCCGGGACATTTCGCGAAACCGTTTTGAAGCGACACATGCGAACGCAACATAAAAATATTGAAGTATTTAAATGTGAGATATGTTCGAAAGTATACCATCAGAAAAAAGTCTTGAAGACACACATGTTGGCAATTCACAAAACTGAAAATCGTTTTAGCTGTGAACTTTGTCCGAACGCATTTCGATTGAAAAGCGAATTAAAGAGCCACATGAAAACCACACATCCAACGTATATTACAAAATTTAAATGTGCAACATGTTCGAAATTGTTCGGAAGTCAAGAAACCTTAACTCTACACATGGCTTGGCATAAAAGACAGAAGCCATTCAAGTGCGAAATATGTCTGCTGAAATTTCGATTAAAATCCAATTTAATAGAACACAGTCGAATGGCGCATACCGTTAGAGAATCTGTTCTACACATGTTTAAATGTCCGAAATGTTCGAAATTGTTCAAACGTAGAAGTTCGTTGAATCATCACCTGAAAAGACCGGGCGAAATTCTTTTCCGTTGCGATATTTGTTCACAAGAATTTCGCTGCAAGACAATTTTCACGCGACATAGAAAAACGGTACACGCGAATAGTCGACGGTATAAATGTGATATTTGTTCGAAATCATTTCGAAAAAGGTGGGGCTTAAAAACGCATGCGAAAATTCATACAGGCGAAAAACCGTTTCAGTGTAAATTTTGTCCGACAAGATTTCTACATAAGCATAATTTGGGAGCCCACACGAGGAAAGTACATGGTGCAAGAATTAAAGTTATAGAAGTTCAACCGAGTTAGAGCTAAGGGAGGTAAAATTCCGAACATTATGTTACATGTCCTTGAAAGTCATGCAGATCAATGACAATGAAATGAAAAACAAATAATGTTGTCGAATTTTCGTATTGTAGTCGATCTTTTTAGCTATCTGTTTGTATATTATTATCAATTTATTTAAAGAATAAATAATTAAAATATCTCTTAGTTAGAGTATTTTTTTTAACAAGCAGTTGAAGCATCGAAAGTCTAAGGCCCGGTATTTCAATGTAGAGTTAACTTGTAGGTCTGGTATTTCCATATATTGATTAACTGACAACTTACAAGTTAACTCTACATTGAAATACCGGGCCTTAGTAAGTCCCGGAAACATCTGCATGAACTTCAAACACAATGCAAAAATATTTAAAATTATAAATTGCACCATGGTTCATTTTTATGGGCCAAACTGTTAGACAATCCAGACGGCGTTCACTGTGGAACTTGAACAAACAACGGTAGCTAAAGCTACACGGCCCTACAAAAGGCATGTCCACCGTCAACACGACCCACTTGTTTGGTTAGTATTAGATTAGATTGAAAATAGGGGTTGGTATGGCTAACCGTAGTTACTGAAGCCACAGTTGGGCCTATTGTGATCTCTCCTGGATTGACTCTGATTCCTCTTCATTTACTCCCTGCGCTTTCAATGAAGCTTAGTATTTTGCGAAGAGGAATGATCAGGAATTCCAATGGTTCCATGAAATCCTGACCGAAGTGACGGAATCTTTTGGAAGTTAAACCCTCACATTTACAGGGAGTCTTTGTCATTGCATAACCTTGATCAAAAAGTTCCCGGAATAACCACCGTGTGGCGCTTTTATTGTTCCGATTTGAGTTCTGTTTTTTTTGTTAAGTTGGTACGTCTGTTGTTGACATTCCCTCTAAATCATAGCGTCATAGCTTGACACTTGCAAAAGTTACGTAGCAAAGAGTACATCTATCTCTGTGTGTTGGCGATTTTTCACAATTTTAGAAATGGATTTAAACTTGCGTAAAAAACGGATTTAATGGTGCGCGAACGTTGGAAATGTTGGAAAAGTGTTTTGGCAACGATTCTCTAAAGAAAACGGTCATTTACCAGTGGCACGAGCGGTTCACGTCGTTTTCAGTCAAAAAAGAAGGCAATGCTCACGGTTTTCATGGATTACAACGGTGTAGTCTGTAGTGCATCATGAAACATAAAAAAAGTTTCGAGGATTGGATCAGGCGCTGTCATAAGGGTGTTGCAGTCGATGGGGATTACTTTGAAGGGGACAATGTAGATTTAGATGAATAAACTTGTATTTTTAATTTTCTCAATAAATTCCGGGAACTTTTTGATCAAGGGGTATTCTGCAAATTTTAGTGTCAGAGGGAACGGTCCTATTTCCTCATGTGGCCAGTCAGAGCTCTCACTAGGGTTCAGGTCTGATATCAGCTTAGTTTTAGATAATCAGATGTTTTTTTGCGTCGGCATACAAAATTTCGAGTGCCTCTTGCCCGGTGCGATATTCGAAATCAATAGCGAACGGAAACCATTGAGATCTGTCTTCACGCTGCTTGAGCTGGCGACCTTTTTCAAAGCTACGTTTTCAGCGAACTAAACTCTCATTCGTGAAATTAAAGCTCATCTTCTCATATATCCATTTCATTTCCTCCTGTTCAACAAGTAAAAATACCTCTGATCGAACTCACCGGGCAATATCAAACAAGCTACAATTCTACCCTTGTAAACTCGTCCACAAAACTCCACACCAGCAAGTATCAACTTGCAGCGATCACCTGATCGTATTCACCATCCCTAGGTATTTTCATCGGATGGCCATCAGAAAATGATACTGCGAAAATGATAAGATATTTTCTGCCTAGTGCATCGCCTTCAATCGTTCATCAAACTTCTTGAGCAACCACGAAACGAGCGTTCAATAAGAGCTCAGCTCAGCGTCAAAACAGCCAAGTTCGAATCAAAACATATTTTGTATCGTATACAAAAAAAAAACAAAAATAAATTTTATTTCACTTCGAAAACAAACAATTATACTTAAAAAAAACTATTGACAGACTTTAAATACTTCGAGCGGTATCTAAAAATTCACACCACTCATCAAAAATCGGGTCATGTTTCTGCCTCAGTTCTAATAGCAACAATCCCATGTATTTGATATCATCGCGATACTGATTTATAGTCTCAGCATCAACACAAATATTGTCGTATGGCACTTCAATGACTTCATGTCGGACCATTGGCTGTTTCCGTTTCAATTTCATTTCCAAAAATCGAATATCCTTTTCGAGTTCCGTTAAATTGAGACGTTTGACTGGTGTTTGTTCCGATGGTTGTTGTGTTGAAGCTATCGTTTCAACGGTATTATTACAAAACATTCGAATAACATTTTGCACCTGATACATTTCGCAATAAGCTCGTAGCGCATCGAAAAGAACCTCTAAATATTCGTTTTGATAAATCGAACTGCATTTCGGTCGTTTCGGATTTTTGTTTGGCGTTACTGGATATTTTTGTAACGTTGAGCTACTTTCTTCGTTCATTAAACGTTTCCCGTCTTCGCACTCTAGCCAACGTTTCTTTAGGAAATTTTTATAGATCTTCATTACACACATGTCGCCCGGATCTGGATTCATTTTGTATAGGAGATGATTGATCACTAAATACTTTGTAAATGGAATTTTAATGGCTTTTACCACTGTCAAGAACATGGGAATTTGCCGACCGAATTTGTCTGAAAGGAAAGAAAATTGTTAAAAGAACTAAAGTTGGAAATAAAATTTGTAACCGCTTACTTTCAATCGTTCTCGAAATCTCTCTAGCAAATTTATCAGCTTTGCGCTTAGCAAATGGATAACGAATTTCACCGTTCGGTTGTTTTTCACACGCATTTATTGCAACCGACAATAAGGCGACTGCTCGCTAAAAAACAAACCACGCAAGGGATTAGTAACTTCATAAAAAATTCAACCTTAATAAACACTTACGGATAAAATGTCGACTTTTTCTTTGGGAAAAGGCAAACAAGCACATGAAACGAAAATTTCGAGCAGGATTTTAACGTCTTTCGTAATCTGATCATAGGTTCCGTCGAAGAAAATCCTGGCAACCAGCGGTGCTGTAGCCTCTACAAACATGGCTTGTTCCGGCTTAGTCGGGTATCGTAGCAACCAAATGGAAAAATCATGTTCAAGTATTTTCATGAAAATGTTCAAAACTAAGAACAATCGATCGAGTTTTTCTTCGCGCGTATGTTGTGTAAAACTCTCTTCGGCCGAGTTTTTCTGAAGCCAAGTGCTAAAACCAAACATCTCGTCATCCGAATCACTATCATTCCCTTGACAATTGTTGTCCTTCTTTCCGGCCTCATCGTCAATGGAACCTACAGTTTCGGCGAGTAATCTCATAACGAAGACGAAAAAGTTATTTTGTTTTGATCCGGAATCTTTCGGAATATATTTTTTAACATCGACATCGGCGAGTAGAATCTGTCCGTAGGCTTTCTTAATATCTGGCCAGCATGGCGGAAATTTCATTATAATTGTTTCGGCAACAATTGCACAATATTCGACGAGATATTTTGACGTATAAGTGGCTGTAGTGGAAGGTTTAGCGACCTGTAATCGTATGAAAGAAATTATTTTCGGACGCGGACGAAAACTTATGTGTCTTAAAGCTAAATTGAAAGCGCGAACAAATTCTTTTCTTCTCAGTTTTTTTTTTAATCTCTAGTATATCTGGCCGTGCTTGAATTTGGGAGGCGTGGCTTGTCATTACGTTTCGCGATTAGGAGGCGTATTTTTCTTACTGGAACGGAACGCATGCCATTGCGTTGAGCGCGTTCTCAGGCATGCAACAATATAATATGGTCAAATTATTAGACGAACTTAAAAAAAATTCAAAGAACTAGATTCAGATCCTTCTGTAGTGCTTTCTTTGATGTTTTAGATGCGTAAACCGCTCTACCTAGATTCGTATTTCTGCCTTCTAGTTGGTATCACCGAAAACGTTGCAGTCTCCCCAGGACTCGCTTATCTATAAACTAAAACAAATACCTGGCACAGTCTTCGCGACGGTTTTGAACAAGAAGGACGTATTTTGGTTTTTGCCCAGTATTGTAGGATTTTTGTATGTTTATGAACTTTGTTGTAATTTTGAAGTGTTTCTTATTATTTTCAAAGACATTTAAGTTTTGTGTTGTTGTTAATTAAAATTTAAAAATTGGGTAGAGCCAGAGATCTGACGAAATAGAAAATCCACGAAGTTAAGGCCTAGATCGATCCCAAAATTGTTTCGAATCGAAAGATTTTCGCACTTCGAATTCTTGCCAATAAGGTTAGATATTTCATCCAGACTGCGTGGTCAGTCATCTCTGCAAAAGGAACTGGACGTCTATTCATTGTAAAGGGTACAATGAAACAAGACCAATACAAAGATGCCCTCCTGAAAAAATTCTTTCCTCAGTTCAGGGAGTGGTTTCCAACTGGAGAAAATTTTATCTTCATGCAGGATGTTGCTCCCATCACACGGCAAGGTTTATCAAACTTTTCTGAGCGAAGAAAATGTTCCTCTTTTGGATTGGCCAGGCATGAATCAATTTGTCTGGGCACTAATCAAAAGAGAGGTAGCGAAGGAGGTCATTACAACTGACAGAAAAAATAATAGAGATTTGTAACCATAGTCCGGAACTTCAGGTCATGCATAAACAGTCTGCCGAAGAGAATATAGACTTTCATTGCTGCTAAAGGAGGAAATACAAAAAATCTGCGAGTTTTTTCCCTTGCTTCATTATATCTTCTTTTTTTTTAAATACATGTCCTACAAAAGTTTTTCGCAGTTATGAGTTTTATTTACTTAATACCCTGCAAAATGGAAAAATATTTATTTTAGTAGAGTTCTTCTACAGAAAGTCTTGACTTTTCTCCGTAAAGGTAAAATTTTAAAAAATTTATGGGTGCGCCTAATAATATGGTCAGGGACTGTAGGTATCTTTTCTATCTCTGGAACGGTGTATGTAAAAGAAAAACTTGAAACTTAGTGGATATATGGATGTCGATGTAATAGAAGAGCATTTACAGTTAAAGAAATATTCATATTTTATTGGCGTATGTAAGTGGGAAAAAATTGTCAAAGAAAATGTGGTACATATTATTTTTATTATGTTCATCACACCTCTAGGTCTTCTGAAAGTTTAAATTAATTAAATTTTTTCTTGAATTTACTTCACTAACTTACTCGTAGATACCTTCGCTATGCTAACTAGTTTTAATATATAGTTGTTATCTGTTCTCTACATTACAAATTATAAAATGGTACTAGCTAATTAATTAATTATACTTATTGGAGCTTTTTAGATAAATGCCTAAGGGGATGTAAAGCAGTTGCAAACATTGTTATGAATTCCGCCATATCGCTTGGTTGGTTGGTTGGTCCATCATAGTGGTCCATCTACCAAAGACAAGGCCCAATTATCAGAGGACGCGCCGTTTTGATACCACAACTCGTTTAATATACATACATGTCAATAATGTTTTCATTTCCACGAAAAATGTATTTAGCCAAAGAAAAATGTTCAGATTTTTTAATTTTTTAACACCTTAGAAGATATTCTCACGAACTCCGTTATATCTCTTAGGTCAGCTATTAATTTGGGTCTTACTTCTACGGATAGGTAATCCGGCATTAATTTTAATTTCGGGATTTTCGGATATTCAAATCCAAGTGGGTGTAACTGCAGTGTGATTTCAAAATTTTCGGTATTTCATAGGTCTGATGAAATGTAGAATTGGTTTTTGTGTAATCGTCTAAAAACTGTTTAAACGATTTCTTCAAATTCAGCCACCGAGGTGATGTGAACGTTGTCACAAATTTCGCGATATTTCAAATGTGGTAGAAAAATTGGTTTTCACTTCTACGGTTTTTTTATGTACTGGCCCAAAAACTAATTTCGTGGATTACTTTTTTTTTAATCAACCCTAATGTAAGGGTAAAAAGGTAACATACATTTTCAGGAAGATATGACGAAATTCTAGATATATACTTGAATTTTTTATATACCTATATCTTCACAATCGGCTTAAAATCTTTTTCAGGATTTTTCCAATGTTTCACTTGCAGTTAATTTTTTTCAATAAAGAACCACTGATGAATGTGGAAAGTATTCGGACCTATTACGAAACTCGAATCGAGTGAGTAGCTAGACACATATTTGAACTCGACTCGACCTAAAATTTATGAACCTAAATATTATGAAACTCATTTCATTTCAAGCTGTCGAGTGAGTTTGACATTTTTTACAAGTAAATACTCACTCGATACTCATAATAAGCAGTTATCTTTACTCACGCTTCTTTCGACTCAAAGCCGAGTTAAATTCGACAAGTATAGGCACTCGTCGAGTTTCATAGTCGCAGAATGCGAGTTTTTTTTGGTCGTGTCGAGTTTCGTAATAGGCCCGATTATCTTATAAGGAGCCATTTTGGTCACAAAGTTAAGTTCTCAAACACGTCCTTGTTTCGAAACAACCGAAGGTGACGTGAGCACCTTTGACGCACCAACTCTTTAACAGCTTCTTAGACTTTGACCCGAAAAATTGTAGAGCTACATATTTAAACGGTTTACAAATGGATTTAACTGACCAAATCTCTCCAATATCTTCAGCAAACGCCCATCTAATTCAGTCACAACAGTCGGGTCAAACGAATCAAAAGGGCACCCTCGCTCTATTTGTGCCCTGGCTGGCTGAGACCATAATTCAAACTAACAAGCCATCGCCCAAAACCCCAACAAATCAATTATTGCTTCTGGCCTGATCGAACAGCCAAACTCTATTTGATATGAAGATTAAGTTGTGGGTGTTGTTTGCCTTTAGCTCAATCCAAAAATCGAAAAAAAAATTTGTTAATATTTTCGTAGATAAACATGTGTAGAATATGGTACCCAAACGGATTTTTCGAAATCAACTACATACGTGAGCTATCGTATCATTTAGGCACCTACTTTACAGATTTCCCATATGAAAAAGTACTCAAGGAAAACTTTAAACGTGTTTTTCTCGAAACTACGTTTTGCGAACTGGCGTAAGTTCTAGAGCTTGAACCCAATAAGCTATCGACTTAATTTTTTTTTTAGTTTAAAGTAAACTAAAGTCATTGGAGCTTATACCAACAAAATAGTGAAAAAAAATTGGTTCTTTTTTCTTTAACACCTTTAAGATAAAAAAAAACCTTGAAAAATCGAAACTTAAACTTCGTATGCCCGCCGTTTTTTGTTTGTTTGAGTTTTTATTGATTTTATAAGGATAAGCTCCACCTGCATTAATATATTTCTGAAAAATTTTTGAATTTTTAAATTCCGATAAAATTTACGACTTGTACAGGTTACGCCAAGTGGACATCTTTTTTGAAAGTGATGACGGCGCTCGCCATATAACTAAGCACCATGATATCATTTTGAAAAAGAAAAAAAAATTATTTTGTACTTAAATACTTATTAAATATTTTGAGAAAAAGTCCCAGCATCCTATTTACATCTTCTATGAAAAAGAAATCATGTAAATTGCCCTATTTTTAGGTCAGCTAGAGGCAAATACCCCCTTCATAGTCTTCGAGTTCTACGACTCGAATTTCGTTTCCCCTGAATGATAATTAATGATTTAAGACATCCACTAAATTGCTGTTTACGAGAGTTCAGATAACAGAATCTAGAAGTGATCAAGACATTTAAGTGACTAAGATAAACGCATAGCTTCCTGAATGAAACAGCATACTGTACGATAAAGTAAAGATTCGCAAATTCTTTGGAAATTTAATAGTTTTCTGACTTACCAAAATCATGTCCAGCAGATTCGAGAGCACATCCACGCCGGGAAACTCCATGCGTACACACATGTCCTGAATGCTTTTCAGGTAATGCAATCGGCGATTCTGTTTCGAAAAGGTCCCGACAATAGCACTTTGTAGTCGCTCTATGTGCTTGGGTCGCGGACATTTCTTGTCATGGTGCGTTTTGCAGAACGTTTGGTTCTGCACGCAGTACGGAACCGTGTCCAGTTTAAGTCGATTCGCAACATTTACGTATTCTCGTCCGAGAATCTTTCTGATTTCGCCCATCTGTTGAACAATCGTGAATACTTCGGCATCGCCGGTTTCCACACTCGATACTGTTGCCGTCTCGACTGCAACTTCCGGCAACTTTTCGAGACGTTTTCGCTTGTCCGGATTTTCATTATTCGGTTGATTTGATCGCTTCATTGGCAGCTTTTTATTCCGATCCAGCGGCTCACTCGGTTTACCGTGCAACACTTTAGCATTTGTCTTATCCGTTAAGATTCCACAGGCTGCAACACTCGACCTTGTAACTCGGCCACTCGCTACCGACGAACTAACTTTAGTCGACTGTAGTATTTGCCGCCGTACTCGATTGCGTTTCATTACGAAAATAAAAAATGCGATCGGATTACACGATACGGGAAAGCCAGATTCACTTTCCAAGATTCGTCAACCTTTCTTGTGGCTGTGGTGAAACTATTTTTTACTGTACTTTTTTTTAAGTTTTGTTCGAATTGTTGTTCGACGAGAGCGTCTTGCGCCGATCCGTTTGTTTTGTTCGTGTTTAGGTTAGAATCCGAGGTTTATTTGTGACAGCGCGCGAATTTTTCAATGGGCTGCCCGATTGAATTTAAATTCGAAAGTAGTACTTTTTGCTGTGGGCGTTTTTTAGAAGTTTTGGCGAATATTTGTGGAAGTAAATTGTAGTTTCCATAAGAAAAAAATTGAACTTTACAAATGTCGCCATTGAAGCCGAAAAATCGACTCAAAGTTACGAATTAAATTAAATTGAAATGTTTATATTATTTCCAGTTTGGAAACAGCATTACAATAAATGACAGTGCGACTGGGTACCAGACTGTATTTTCGAAGAAAAAAAATCCGGGGATTCCCCGACATATTCGATCAAATGACGTGAACTACAAATTTAAAGTTTAAATTCATTTTATTGCGGCATTGTAAGTGTAGCTGCAGAGATAAAGAAACATGTTTAATCACTGAACTACTTTATTAGACCTGCTAGTCATAGTACCATATTTAATACCTTCTTGGAGTGTGTTATGAACAGGGAAACGGACTACGTTGTGGGAGAACTCGATTTCGGTAGGGAATTTTCTGTTAAAATCGCACACAGTGACGACTGGAATGTAGAGCACAACCTAGACGACAGAACCACAATGGTATTCACCGACGGTTCGAAAATGAATTCTGGTACAGGCGCTTATTCTCACAGGAACTCTATATTTACGAGTCCTTCAGGCTACCGGACAGTGACTTCCATGGAAATGTAAAGACAGACGAGCTCGCTAGAAGGCGGTCAGAGATGAGCATAGAGCTGACCGATGGATGAATCAGTTCTATGTCCCATTGAACGTGTAAACGGAATGATTAAATGTTGAACCGCTCAGACAGACGGAAGGCGTATCTCTCGGGATGCCGGCAAGCAAGAATCTACTGGCCGAAACTTGATAGAAGGAACTCTAGCTTCATTTTATCTTTGGGAGGGGACATGTGCAGACAACTTATAGAGGTCTTAACGGGACACTGTCCTTTTCGTATACATGGAGAAAGACTGAGAATACGCATAGCTGACCTATGTATGTTACTTTGGTAACGGGCATGTAGAACCGACATTGGAGCATGTAGTGTGTGAAGGTCTGGCAACCGGTACTTGGGGGAAATTCTCCTTGACCGATCTATCAGAACTTGCGATGATTCCTTTGTGGAGAACTACTCTCTTCAAAAGGAAGAGTAATATTTGGAATCAATAGGCTAGAGCCCGGTTTATAGGAAGGGACCACAATGGATCCGCATAGTGATCTCTTGTAATAAACTGTCGCACAGTGCTTTAGTCCACCCTTCTCCATCCAATCTAACCTACACTGAGTTTTAGGAATTGAAAACGAGTGAGTATAAGAGCTCCGATGATGAGGTTTGGAAGATTGTTCGCGTCAGGCATAGGTGCGGACTACGGTCTCGATTTCTCTGGTATCACAGGATGCAACTATTTTCCTTCTGGTTCAGTCGTACTTTGATGACTGCTTTGTTTTAGCGGGATGAACGAGAAAATTATAGCTGAGCGAAGGCTGTAATTGCCGTTCTATTCATTCCCTGCCCTTTACTTGTTTTTTTTTTAATTTGGCTAAGAGCATTTAGAACAACTACTACCTCTCTTATCAAGAGGAACCCCTTTATTATGTTGATAACACGAAACGGAATCAATTTAAATAAGAATATCCGTTAAACCCACTTAATCTATTCTGACAACGTATTAGTGTACTCCACAGGACTTAAAAATACCGTCATTCCTAGACCTAGCCATCTATGAAGTCAAGCTGTGGTTGATGCATTCCACTGAAGCTTTAACGGGGGAAAACAAAGAAGAATCCCACCATGTATGGGAAAAATAATCATCTGTCCCTTACATAAAAGCGTGGTTTGAGAATTTCTAGACGTTGATTCACTCAAAATCCTGGGAATAATTCCCAGGATTTTGAGTGAATCACACTAAAAACCCTACGTGAAATGCGCACATCGAACACTTGAAACATAAACTGACCAACATTTATCAACTTATGCACTTCAGCATCACCAGCCTACGGTCCTTTATATGAGCTTCTAACGTAATCGCCAAATCACTCACAGAAGGCCTTCTCGATTACGGAATCAGTCTATAGCTCAGAATGCCAAACTAGTCAATACATTCTCCAAACAGTTTTGAATAACATGTATCGAACAGAAATTGGCGCAGAACGAACTACTCCCATCGAAGCGCTGAGAATAGAAAGTGGTCAACTAGAATTAATAACAACAAATTTATTCAATACAAACCTCCCCTCGAAACCTTAAGATCTCTCATCTCAAACTCTTCTTTAGCTCGTCGTCCTTCCTCTTCACAAATCTGTACTATCTCAACTCTCGCAGAACATCGTCAGTCCCCATTAATCCATAACGGTGTTCCCTCGAAGACAGCCACATCATAACCAGTCAGAAACGTCGAAGAAAGAACGGAGTCGTTCGCTGACTGTGGACAACAAGTGAAATCGTCTGACCACTTCCACTGAGTGTTTGGCCATGTTGAAGCGTAATCCAACGGAGTTTTTTCGTGACCGTGGACGAAACATGGATCTACTGTTTCACACCAGAGACCAAGCAGCAGTTGAAACAGTGGACTTCTCCAGAATGAATCTGCTCCGAAGAAGGCAAAGACGGTCCCATCGACCAGAAAGGTCATGGCCACCGCTTTTTTTGGGATTCGCAAGGTGTGATCCACATCGACTTTTTGCAGACGGGAAGAACAATCGCGGGGCAATACTACAGTGATGTATTGGATCAATTCAACGGTGTATTAAAAGAGATACGGCCTCGTTCGTAGCGGAAAAAACACCACGACAACGCTCCGGTCCATGCATTCCGAATCACCTAGGCCAAATTGGTTGAATTGGGCTACGAGGTGGTACCGTATCCGCCGTACTCTCCAGACCTGGCCCTGTGAGACTTCTTTTTGTTCCCAAACATGAAGACTTGGCTCGGGGGCAAGCGCTTCACGTCAAATAAGGATATCATCGCCACCACGAATGCCTATTTTACAGAGTTCCCGAAATCGTATTATTCCGAGGGCTTAAAAAGTTAGAGTACCGCTGGTAAAAGTGTATCGCCCTCAAAGGGGACTGTGTTGAAAAATAAAAACAAAAACCTATTCATACGTTTTCTTGTCAATTCCGGAAATTTTTGAATCTATCCTCGTACAACCCGAGCCTACCTCAAGGACTTGTAATAAAACTTATCCGGACAATGTTAGGTCACACCTGGCATGCAAAAAATCACAACATCGCCGTTAACCATCCTCTTAATCCTGGCTCAATGTCTTCCTACTCATTTTCTTCAATGTACCGCATCCAACTCATCAACCATGTAGAGACAATAATCACAAATAAATAAAACCAGTTCTTTTATAAACAAATTCAATTCATTTATTTAGTTAAACTGTTAAATTGTTATTATAAGTGTATTTACCTCAACAAAAAAACTTAATTTAATGGTCTAAAATAATATTTTGTTGTTGACTTTTTCTGTATAATTTTATCAAGTTAACATCAACGACAGGTGATTATTACCGGTGGGTTATTTAATTCTATTTTGTAATATAATATTTGTAATATTATCATTTGATTTGATTAATTCGATCGAAAACAAGAGAATAATAAACAAACAGTTTGCTTCTGTTCAAAATTATTAAGAGAAAAAAATAAACTTTTCGAAACTAACAACATTATTTTCATTAAAAAAAACCTTTCTTAAAAATAATAAAATAATAAATTTAAAATATTCCCTATATGAGCACCGTTTAATCAAGAAAATTAAAGTAAAACTATCAAAAGATTAAAAATTGTTTCATTTCCAGGATCAAAGCTATAAATAATTGTTCTCAGTGAATCAAACTTGCCGCGGGAATCGGACAGCCGCATTAATTATAAAGGCATTTAGTGATGCAATTGTAATCTATGGTAGATAGGTAAAAACTGACTTCATGCATTAGTAGTGATCAAAAGAAAAGGTTTTTGTTTTAGAACTTAAAAAAACGAAAAGCAGCAAAAAAACCTTCACTGAGAATTTTAATTCCTGTTATTACTTTGAAAAAATATATACACCTCGTTACACAAACAATTATTTTTGCCAGTATTAGTTTCGGTAGTTTTTACATTATCAATTTACTTAAATTTCTCATGAAACTAACGTGGAAAGTACTCAAATTGTAGGCAGACAATAGTTTAAATTTAGTTACACGTTTTCTTAACAGGCGATGTTTTTAACTTAGAAATCAAATGGTCGACGCTTACTGAAATTAAACAATTACCAAAAATATCTGAAATATAATTGCATTTAAATTGGCAACAAAATGATGTTGTAAGCGAGTGCTTAAAAACTATATGACCGCTTGTTATCTACTTGATTGGATTATTGTCGATTAATAACCATTGGTTTGTGTACGTTTATAACTAAAACAATTTGTTATTATTTGATAAAATCTTATTGCAACTGATCCTGGCAGACAACAAAATAAACAAGAAACAATAGAACAACAGGAGTTCGGTTAAGTGAAATATAAAAAGCAAAAAATCGAATAGAACAAAAATATAGAAATAAATGTTTTGGTATTGTTAGTATACAGCTGATAAGAAATTGATTGTTTTTGTCTACGTAATAATCAAAATAAATTTTTATATTTTCTATTAAATTATCATATATCGATATCATTTTAAAAATTGTTAAAAATCACAGTAATGTTAAATAAACAGCGAATAGAGAGAAAAGACACAGACCGAGAAATAGGATAACTTTAAATTTTGGGATTTTTTTCAATGACGTGCTATTTTCACTTTGTTCTTTTTTCGCTTCATAATTAACGAATCGTGTCGAACGATTCGTTTCTTTCGCAACAATTTCGAATTTTCGCTACCGCCAAAAGAGTTTTTCATTTTTGAATTTAACGACGTTATACTGCCGCTTTTAAGTAGATAATTGTCGGCTTTTTTCGTTTTACGAAATCCCAACAATTGCTTCGAACCGGACGATGAATGAACGAGAATTCGGGATGAACACGACGGGACGGCATCGTCAATTGTTGCGATACTTTTGAATGACGATACACTTGTACTGGGCGTCGGTAAAATGTTTAGATCGGATTTTGTTCCGTAAATGTCGAGACCGGAATCGGATGTGCATTTTTTTAAAATTGTCAAATCCGACGACGAATAGAATTGTGTCATTGATGTCGAATTGCTCAGTGAGGAGTTGCTTTTTTCGGTCTTCAGGAGAAGATGAGAAGAGTCTTGCGAGCAATTGTGTTGCTCGACGTCTGCCACTACGGGCACAGAAATTTCAGTTAAGCTGGCCGCTGTTGTTGGTGATTCGAATGGTATTAAAGTATCGGCGATTAATGTCTTGTATGATAGTTCCGATGATGTTGGTGAGTCCAGGGATTTACGGGACGGTGGCGATGATTCTTTCGATTGATTTCGAGTCGGTGAAACGCGAATTTTTTTCGACGGTACTATTTGAAATGTATGATCCTTTTTATTTGAGCTGCACGATTCAAGCAAGCCGGCCGATTTAGGTTTCTTTTTAATTACGCTCGCGTCTTTCTTGCCGTATAAGTTGGTCGAGCGGGCTTTAAGCGGATTCTTTTTCAAGCAGCGTGTCGGTTTATGCGAAATTTTCGATTGCGTTAAACTTTGCAAGAGGACATTGCTTTGTGTTGTGTTTGATGATGATGATGACGATGATGGTACGGCCAAGTCCCAGGGCATATGGTAAAATGCTTTGTTTTCTTTGGATACTTCGTTTGAGGGTAGTGCAGATGAAGCAGACAGTGAATTTCGTTTCACTCGTTTCACGTTTTGTTGTGATGATAGGACCTAAAGAGGAAAAATAAACATAGGCCAACATTTTTCTAGCTAATGTCACACTTTTGCATAAGCAATTAAAAAAAAAATTATGCTATTTGTTTGTTAGTTACGAACGTGTAAAGAGCTTTGAAAATATTTCCTTAAAGTTGTACGATGTGATATAAAAATAAAAGATATTGTTACAACCGTTAGATAAATTCAAAATTATGCACCTCGAAGAGGCTACATACTTTTACGTTATTTTTTCTATAATTTTCAATAAAATATTCGTCTGGCTCGGTTTAATATTAAGCAGTCCGAGCCTTGACAATCTTCATGCTTGCGTTTCTGTTATTAAATGAGGTGGAAATAATTGATCAATTTTTTAAAAAGAAAAAGTGCAACTAGTGCAGTAAATGGGTATTAAAAAAAGTATGGCGACTGTAAAAAAGCAAAATAAAAGACTGATCAAAATAGTCAAACTTGGGTAAATGATGGAACTAAAACAGATTTTAATTTAGTACTTTAAAAAAAATACGGCCAATGGTACAACCTAATCCACAATAAATTGATTACGGAGTCAGATTCTACCTATGGACATAAAAACTGTTACAATTTTGAACGCATCCATTCGTAGGCGAGGAGTTGAACGACTTTAGCACACGCTTTTGGAATTCTAACGTCTGTATTATTTGTGTTTGAAAAAAACATTTGATTTGTGTTTGTTTTCATCATGGAATTGTTTGCCAAAGAGAACCGATATGATTTTTTCACGGTGGTTGGTTAAGTATAAAGAAACATTTTCGAAACGTTCTGCACACTCGTCCAAGCACAGTACAGGCGCCGGCATTGCGACCCATATGGGTCATAAAAATCTGATCCTCCAGTTATGATGCCTGACTATTGTGCGATGTTGGTTCTTAAGGATCGTCATTAAACGTATGGCCAAAATGTCACCAAGATTTGTTGACAAAAGTAGACTGTTTTGTGATTCAACCGACCACCTTTTGAGAAATGTTATGTTTACGTTCAAAAAAGAAACAAGCTGATGTAGCCTCCACAACTTTGTCACTTAAGGCCTAGCGCATACTTGAGACTAAATAGTCGGACAACTGTTTAATCACATCGTGCCGCGCACACTCTTATCTGCCGGACTAAACTATTTAGTTGTTGTTCATCCGCACATTACTTAACCGCCGGCCGATAGTTAAGCCCATGATGCAATCAATGCTGTGTTGCATGTATCCACATACGATTTGCATGCTCGATGATTCAATCAATGCATTGTAGTGAATCTGTAAGACACTGTAAGGCATACATTCTAATGCGCGGAATAAGCCAGCCAATAGAAACACTAGAATGTATACCAACTTCATTTTTAATTGTTGCGATCAACGCAAACATCCCCACCTCGTAGATGATAGGAGTGTTATGATTTAACAGCGACCGATTGATTCGTAGGAAATTTTATACGCTACAACGAAAACTATAGTGGATTATCCCAATAAGTGTTTACCTTTTATGCTCAGAGATCTGCCTGTAAATAGGTTCTTAAATACATGAATGAAGGAGCAAAATTGAAAGATTCGAAAAATCCCAAAATATGGAAACTAGTTTGCATTAAAAAAACAAAAACTGGACTCTCCTCAATAACAATCTCTATCATAAAGGCCGGTTTACATGGTAACTTCAAACAATGTTTACTAAGATTGTGAGGGGGAGGAAAATCTCTAATGAGAACTGATTAGAAGTGAAACGAACGAATATTAACGATATTTGTGTGAATGTCATTTTTTGCAGTGGTTGTTTTCTACTCCACTGAAAATTCGATAAGCTAGCTCCCTCACTTTCTTAATAAAAATTATTTGCAGCCGTCATGTAAATCAGCCTTAAGGGACGATAATATGTCTATTCAATAATTTTAAGAGACAAAGAGATATGACTACCTTTTCAAATAGATCAGGATATGCCACAAAATGAATAAAATTAAACTAGGGAAGCTCGAAATTTTTTTCGGCTCAGAAATAAGACCACTTCATAAAAAATCTACCAAATACCAAACACTTTTAAACATGGCAACAATAAAATAACATCATACGTTTGACCTAAATAATACTCAATGAAGTGTATCTGAATTTACGTCCGTACAGTAAACAATTAAATTCATTTACATTTCTTACACTTTAAAAAAAAAACCACCAAATAGCTAATCACCCAGGCGTCTAAGTCCAATCATAAAATCTCAACCAGAAACTTTCTTTCCCAAATAAGGGAGGGACATACTAAATTTCAAAATCTTAATATTGTGTAGAGTTTCACGAACTGAACGGTTGAACGGTCTTGTCGTCTCTAGAAGCTCTATGGTCTCAATATGCGCCCTTTTATATATCTATCGCAAGATCTTAGATCTCTAGTCTGCGGGTACTCTAAGGCTCGTCAGTTACGTTCTAACTGCAACTTTAACTGACAGATGTTCATACGAAACTTACAGTTAAAGTTCCGGTTAGATTTAAACTGAAGATCGTAATAACCGCCCTTAGGCCCGTTCGTACGAACGTCAGTTAAATTCCAAACGGAACTTTAACTGCACGTTTTGTATGAAAACATGTCAGTTAAAGTTCCAGTTAGAACGTAACTGACGATCGTAGGAACGGGCGTACAAGATACTGTTACGTTCAAGTCTGACAACTCCGCAACTCGATCTGTTACGAATCATGGGAACAACAACCAGACACCTAGCGGAAAAATTCAACTAATCAGACTTTCATTAAGAGTGGAATACATCGAAGACACCAACCAAAAATCGAACGATCTGAAGCGTTCGAGAAAGTTCACTCGATCGAAAATCGAACGATCTGAAGCGTTCGTTTTAAATAAAATTGGGTACAAATAGAAGAAGGCCCTTGAACAGGATATCACAATATACGCTTTTCGATCAACAGATATCTCAAATATTTTGTCTGGTACACGGTTACAGCAAGAAGAATACAACATATTCGAAATTGTCAGTTAAATAAAAAGTCTAGTGTTCTTTTTACATTATAACATTTTCAAACCAACGTAACACAAACGAAGTATACAATTCAAAATACGAAAACTTTCCCGATCATGTATCGCGCGGCCCCATTAATGTTCACAATACGAATATTAAATACGTCTCAAACGTTTTAAACAGTGACAAACAAAAATCTAATGCGTATTAGTCGATCAAAGCAAAAATTTTCAAATTAAAATAAAATCACAATACTAACTACATAGCGAAAAGAACAAAAAAAAAAGAATCAATTCATGCAAAAGCCATGATAGAAGTCGATGTAGTTGTCAACTTTTTCGCTTTCGTCTTCGTGTTACGATCTTTATGATTTTTCGCGTTTTCTTAATCTGCAAAATTATATACATAATACAAGATTTAAGAGTGAATTATATTTCATCACTATTTACTCGTTCTATAAAAATTTAAAAATGAATTTTTTTGGGTTTCGTTTTTGGTTTTGTTCGCAAACTTCCCAAAATGAATGGAATTCTGTTACAAGTGTGACTTGTATAATTGAAATTTACCTTGGACATATTGATGCTCGGACGCGATGAACCGTGCCGTTCAATTTCATTGCGAAGTGCGATACGTAGTCCTTGAACCGAACGAAATTCCGAATTGAAAACACGTGAAACAGTATTCGAATTTGTAATATCTAAGATTGATGGTCCCAGTGCACGACCGACCTAAAAGATCATTTTCTATGAGCAAATAAAAATACATTTGGGCTTTTATTTTGATTATACCTCTTCGTATATTGCGGGCGTATATTTCGGCGGAACAATATTCGGCGGTTTGGAGTTAACCTCTTTGGAACGATTCGGCAGAGTATTGACATATTTTCCGGTATTGTAGTTACTTTCAAGTGTATAACATTTAATGAGACCGGTCATTTTGAACACGGCTACCCGACCAGAACCTTCTTTCGATAAACCATCACGTTTTTCTCTGAAAAGAAAATTATGTTGCAAAAGAATAGAAAGTGATCCCAGCGGCTGTTATTACTTGCGATACATGTTCCTTTCGGAGAAATTGCACGCATCATAGTGAAAATGATGGCAATTCACGCCCATCAAGCGTGGCAGAAGCAGACATTCAACTGCTTCGGGCGTACTTTGAAAATGATTGCCGTACATGAAAACTCCCTTTTTCGATGCATGCCCATGAAAGTCCATGTACAAGAACAAATTGCTTTTCTCTTCGTTCGTACACTTCTCTTTCCCGTTTTCACATAGCGACGAATGTTCCGCACTTATGTCGATATTTTGGCAGCATAATGCATTCTTTTTATTGATCGATTTAAGTGAATTGATCGATGCCTGTCCGCTCTTCAAATCTTTTCGTGGTAGAATTTTTTTGGTTTTTGGTCGTGTAACGGTAATGTTTTGATGTTCTTTGAGTTTATTTTCGGTATTGCGAGCATTTGCCGTATGACTTGTACCGAAAACCGTTTTAAATGCAGTCTTACGTCCCAAATGATCTGGCGGCTTTTTTATGAAACTTGGTGACGATGCAATCTTTTTTGGTAGAGGCTCTTCTGCTACTGGTTTTATTTCCGGTATCAATTTCTCCGTGAAGACTTTACACTGCAGATGATTGTTTGGTGGCGCTTGAACGTTCGCTTGAATAGTGTTCTCCTCGCCTTCGGACGATGTCGTTTCTTTCGAACAACAGCTTTGACTTGAAACTTCGACGTCTGAACACGATTCTTATTAATTTCCGTTCATTTAAAACAATTCAATTAAAATTCTTACCGTTCTCCATTTTTGTTTCATTCCGATATTGTTCTACAAAATCAAACAACGATGCTGTCGAGCAGATTTCGTCCTTTTTCACAATTATTCTACTTACTGAAGTGGGAACTGGGCTTGGTTCGACGATTACAATTTTTTTGTTGTCTTCATCGAATCGATCGTATCCCAAATGATAAAACCTAACGACGACTTTAATATTAGAAGAAATTTTCTTTCCTTAAAGGATTCACTTGCTTGATTAATTTTTTGACTGCATAAATCGATGGCTGAACATCAATCGATGGATTTATATACATTCGATTTAAATTTTGACCTAGAGTATCCGTCCGATACAGACCGTTAAAAACTCCGTCCGGATTGAGAAATGGCACTATTTTGAACACATACATTTGCCTGCAAATAAAAATTATATAAAAAAAAAAATATTGCATAAAAACTACAAAGCACCAACCTTAAAGTTGATCCAATTAAACTTCGCCTATCCAAAATTAAACTCAAAAAACCATTAAGCACAAAACTAGCTGCAGTTTCGCCAGGATGAACACGTGACGACATGAAAATAATCTGAAAATTCAAATCAAACCGGTTACCGACTAAAAAATTGCAAATTAATTCCCTCTCACCTTTTTATCTTTGAACGTTTGACACCGTTGTCTTTCGACATCTGGAAATAAATTTCCCAAACGTTCTTCGTACTCATTTTGAATGCCATGAAACGAACTAATCGTAATCAATTCAACACGTCGTCTTTCCAACGAATTCACCAGAAGCTCCCGATGATAATAGATTTCATGCTCGAGATCTTTTTTCGACATTTTCTCGTAAAGCGTTTCGCCTAATGTTGTCGTTGAATTGTCTACGCCTACTTCAGAGACTGGCGGCGACGAAAGAATCAAATCGCAATTTTCAATGATATTCGAGTCTAAATTTGTATAAATTTAAAGACTGGTTGGAAAATTTAAGCACATTGAATTAAATTAAATACCTTTTGCTGTCGATCTATTGAAATTGATCAGTTTGATCGAATCTGGTTTCTTGTTATTGTTCGTCGCAGCAATAATCTGTTTCTCTTCGCTTCCAAAATAGGCAATTCGATTCATAATGTATCCAATGCTTTCCACGCTTTTTTGATGCTTTTTATCGTATTTTTCGAAAAGATTTTGACATTCGGTATACGTGAAGGGATACGTAAAAGCATAATAGTGCGGTACATTCGTCATATCGGTAGTATGATGGAGAAAGGATATAAAGAAACAATCTGCTTCGGTCTGTTGATAAAACTGATTCTTAGAAATCCAATTAAATAGGTTGCAGTCGATCTTACCGAGTACAATGGCTTTTCCTTGATTCGTTCCCATTTTCCATTATCACCGATTCGCATTACAGGCTGCATACCTTGACTGAACAGTTTCGCTTGCCGATTTAAATTCCGGACATTAAGTTTTACGTTTCGAAACGGCCTTCCGCCTGGAAATTTGTTTAATTAGAAACGATGCACGACAGCATAAAGTTTTTTACTGTTATCAAACGTACCTTGAATCGAAAAGAAAAACCATGTTCTGTTCGGATTTTCATGTGGTGTTCCGTAGCAATCTGGAGATGTCCATACATCGAACTCTGTGTGAATTGTATTCTCTGGTATTTCTGTTTCTAAGAGTAAAAGAATATTTGAATTCTAGTTTGCATAGCAAGAAAAATATAAAGCTGAAGAAAACAAGGCGGCATTGCTCGATTTTACATTTTCAATAAGCATGTTCAATGCATTAATCAATCTGTTAATTTCAATATGAACTTAAGCTTAAGGCGTTGTTACTTTAGAGTTTTCGAAAAATCAATTTTTTTTTATTTTAAATGGTCCCCTAGAACCTCAAAAATGCTGTCCCTAAAATACAATATGTCTAGAATATTCTCCCAAAATTTTAAATCGATCCGTGTAAAATTCTAACAGATAGAGCCTTCGAAAGTTTCGCTCATTGGGCCACGTCTGCCTGAACTTAAAACTTTTTTCGCGTTTTTCACGAAACTCTATTTTTGAAGTCAGTGGAAACGATTTCTCGATAAGTTATGAACCGACCTTGTTCAAATTTTGCATTCTTCTTCAAAATAACATTATCTAGTGCTTGAACGAAGGATTTTTTTAACCATTATTACAACTAATTTTACGAGGCAAAACATGGTGAACATTTTACCAATAAATGGATTGGAAATTGGCATCAGCCGCTCTTCGATGCAACGAATTTTGCGTAAGGATCTTGGTTTGTGGCCCTACAAAGTTCAATTAGTCCAGCAATTGAAGGCCCCAGACCATCCGCTTCGATATCGATTCGCTGTGTGGGCTTCCGACCAACTTGAAATTGATGAAGATTTTGCTCAAAAAATCATCTTTTCGGACGAGGCTCATTTCCATCTCGGCGGGTACGTAAACAAGTAAAATTGTCGCATTTGGGGATCTGAAAATCCTCAGGCATATGAAGAGAAGCCAATGCATCCATTGCGTGTGACTGCGTGGTGTGGATTGTGGCGCGGCGGCATCAATGGCCCGTATTTTCGTTTAATAGAAGTCCGGCGCGACCGTTACGGTCAATCGCGAAGGTTACCGCCACATGTTAACATCTTTTTTGTGGCCATATCTTTAAGATATTGATTTGGACGATCTTTGGTTCCAACAAGACGGTGCTCCGTGCCACACAGCCAAACAATAGCCGAATTCGATGGTCGCATTATCAGTCGAAATGGCGATGTCAATTGGCCGCCAAGGAGCTGCGATTTGACACCTTTTGAATTTTATTTGTGGGGAGCCGTGAAGGACAAGTGTTATGCGGACAATCCACAAACAATTAACCATTTAAAGGCCAATATTGAAGAGGCCATTGCCGATAGAGCCGCAAACAATCCAAAATCTGCTTCGAAATTGGACCGACAGAATGGCCTACTGTAAGGCCAGCCGCGGCAGCCATTTGAATGAAATAATTTTCCATAATTAACCGGAAGGATTTTACTTTAAAATAAAAAAAAATTGGAAAAATATTAAACGGTTTTTTTTTATTTAATTTTTAAATCGACATTTTTAGTTGGGTCACGCTTCATGTGCCCTAAACCGCCGAGCCTATGTCGATTTAATCACACCGGCCTACTGGCCCTATACTGAGGCGTTGGTAAAAAAAAAATTTTTTATTTTTCTTATTTTTTTTTAAATTTTATTTTTAAAAATTTGTTTTAAAATTTTTTTTTCTAAAAATTTTTCTGTTTTCAAATTTATTGTTTTACATTTTTCCAAACTTTTTGTTTTTTGATTTTTTTCAATTTTTTTTTTTTTTATTTTTTTTAAAAAAAAATTTCTAAATTTTTCAAATTTTTTTTTTCAACATTTTTTTTTTTTTAATACGGTTTGGGCTTTTTACGCTTTTTCCCGGCAGATTTTACAATTTTTCTCTTTATAAGAACCTTCCTCGGACTTCAGGGAATGTTTGGGAGAAAAAATTAGCCCAATTGGTCAAATCGTTCTTGAGTTTTGCGGTTGGCAACACATTTGGCCATACATTTTTATTTACATATATAGATAGATAGATAGATGGATAAATAAATGTTTTGTACACAATAATTAAGAGCATGTTCCGTAATTTGTTTAACCACTTCGAACGGATAGTTGGGTCACAATACCGTTTTGAACAAAAAGTTCAAAACGGTGTTGTGACCCAACGACGGTGTAGTATCGACCCAGTGTGACCACCGAGATTGAATACAGAGGTGTGACCACGAGGAGTTGAAATATTTAAGTGATCAAAAAGTGCCCGGAATAACCATCGTGTGACGCTTTTATTGTTCCGATTTGAGTTCTGTATTTTGTTTTGTGTTGGCGATTTTTTACAATTTTAGAAATAGATTTAAATTTGCAACAACGAACTTGTATTAAATTTTGCGTAAAAAACGGATTTAATGATACGCGGACGTTGAAAATATTGGAAAAGTGTTTCGGCAACGATTCTCTAAAGAAAACGGTCGTTTACCAGAGTTCAAAAAAACCACGTCGTTTTCAAGCAAAAGAGAAGGCAATGCTCACGGTTTTCATGGATTACAACGATGTAGTGCATCATGAATTTTTGCCAGAAGGCCAGACAGCAAACAAAGAGTATTATTTAGGCGGTTTGAGACGTTTGCGTGAAGGAATTTGCCAAAAGAGACCAGAGTTGTGGGCAGAAAACTTGTGGATTTTGCACCATGATAACGCACCGTCGCACAGCGCCATCATTATTCGTAATTTTTTGACGAAAAAAGCAACAAATACCATCCTACAGCCACCGAATTCACCTGATTTGGCTCCCTGTGACTTCTTTCTGTTCAATCGAGTTAAAAAAACACTACGGGGAACGCGTTTCAGCAGCCGAGAGGCAGTAATGGAAAAATCGCAGAGAGCAGTGATGGTCATACCGAAAACCGAATATAAAAAATGTTTCGAGGATTGGATCAGGCGCTGTCATAAGGGTGTTGCAGTCGATGGGGATTACTTTGAAGGGGACAATATAGATTTAGATGAATAAACTTGTATTTTTAATTTTCTCAATAAATTCCGGGAACTTTTTGATCAAGGTGGTATTATACTGGTGGATCCTGCGAGTTTCCTCGGGTTGCTTTTTTTTGCGGCATTGATCCCCAATGAGGAGTTTATAGTCCTTTCCCCTAGCATATCTATAAACAACGCTACAGTATATTCGTTAGCATTCAAAGATTTTTCTACCATGGAGACGACTTCATGTCAGGCCGGATTTTCCCTTCACATTGGCGTGCTGATATCAGAAAGAGTTAAATTTAATAGCTCAAAGAGTTTGGAAGATACGAGCGTTTGCGATAGACTGAAAAAAAATTTCGGGTTAGCAAATTGTTTTAATCGACCACAATACTGTACTATTGAAACAATAAAAGGAAAAAACATGCTGGAAACTATAGCAAAGATAATTTAGAGATGGGTCTCGTTTAGGAGTGAACTGTTCGAAAAGAACACTTTATTGAAGTGAGTCAGTGTGTTTTGCCCATCATCTTCTAACTTCTAGATATACTGACCTTATTGTTTTTTTGTTCATCATTTTCTCCACTCAAGTTGAACTATGAATGAACTAGTTCGTGAGCGAACGAAGGAACGAAAACGAACAGTTCCGGAATTACTTCAATGAAATCGTTCCTTAAAGCGAATGACTCGGAGTGAAGTACTTCACTGAAAGGAACTGCTTTGTCCATCTCTAAGATAATTTATACTATTATATTATTATATAATTTATATTATTTATCCGAGGTGGGATTTTTGGCAACACTCGAAAGTAACTTCGAATCGATTCCGATTGTAAAAATGTAAAAAACGAATGACTAAAAAGGTACTCAGAGTAATCCAACCAGGAATGGTATTTGTAAATCGCAATGAATTGAGTTTTATCGAAAGTTTTTGCAAAGTCTGTGTAAATGGTGTGAACCTGGTGACGCCTAGGAAGCTCTACCGATAAATTGGATATAAACCCAAAGACCTACAGCAAGTTCAGGGCCACAGAAAGGTGTTTCGGTTCGTATTCTGTGAGCAAGTCGATCTTCTCGTTCCTTAGCGTGTGGGATTGTTTCAAACTACAGTCACGTTACTAGGACTCCCCAATTAGTTCACCCTCTCAATGCTTCCCAGCTAGCAATGTAAAATATAAAAAACTACTTTCTAGTGAACAAGTTTTACGAAAAAAACCAACTACCGCTGGAGCCTGGGAGCCTCATCCTCACGGTCTTTTTCTGGGATAGACATGACACGCTGTAAGTGGATGAATTCAAAATTTACACAACAAAAGAAATAAAAACAGACTCAAAGTGAGGTGCCCAAAACCGCAACAACAAACTCAGCTGTTACCAATCATTTTCTTTTTCTTATTTATTTTGTTTTGCTCGTGTTCCGACGATCCGATGGCAATGGGCGTGCCACGAAAGGTCAAAGAGAATAAGATACACCATAATTACCTGTGCAGCTTCTGACTAGTTCCACTTTCCTCAGGTTGCCGGAATCAAAATTAGAAGAAAAGAAGTACTCGTCGCATTGAAAGTGATCCATTTTGGTGCGGGCGAGCGTGCGGGCTTCTAACGCGTGTGTCGTACGCTCAGGAGTTTAGAACTTTCGATAATTTCTTTTCTTAATTTTCTTTAGATTTCACTTGCACACTAAAATGTTTGCTACGCTTTTTTGTAGTATGAAACTCACAACGATTTGGAGCTCCATGAAAATTCGGCGAAAATTCAAGTCACGTATGAAAAAAAATTGAATGAGACAAGATTTTGGAAGTTTACGATTTTTCTTTTTTTTTGTTTTGTTTTGCCAGTTGTTGCGAATCGAACGCACTGATAGTGTGCGCGCGGCCTTATCGGACCCGATCACTTCTTCGTCGCATTTCCAATCACAAAAGAAGGCAAAAAGAAAAATATTTCAGAGATTTTCGATGACAGGTATCAGCTGATTATTCAATCACTGCGGCCTTTTCGCGATTATTTAATCACTGAAAATGTTCGGTTAACGAAATTTAGGGTGTAATTGGTACGTTGATTCGATTGTGGTGTTTCTTTTTGGTTTGTAGATGCAATTAAATGGTAAAAATCCACAGCGCGAAGGAATTTAGGTCGTCGACTTTATTTTATTAAAACGCCATATTGGATTTTTGTGTTCTGTCGTGCCCGTCGTGAAATTCGTGACGTAGATTTGTTCGTGGTTTGAACATTGGATGGGCAAATGTTTGGGGCGAATTGAATTTTTAGCCGTGACTCATTTATGCACCAAGGGTTCAGTTCTGTGTTTTTTATTTTATTTATTTATTATTAATTTGCTTTTATTTATTATTTATTTTAAAGTAGTGTGATCAACTTTTTTAAGACAAAAAATTGTCTACCCCGTTCTTTTGTATTTTCACGTTTTAGGACTAGTAGACGTGAAAAAGGTAGAACAAAGTTCAGTCCGTCTGTCCGCCGTACACAAACGCATTTACAGGTTTTGAACTCCCAAGTCCTTTAAGAATTTTTTCCAAATTTTATTGGTGGGTCGACTGGGAGGGTATCTTTAAGTGGCAACCTTAACGGCGATAAAGTAGGGAGCTTAAGGGAAAAATTTTGGATCCTATATCTCAACAAACGGTTATGCAAAAATATATAGTCAAGCGAAACACTCAGAAGGCAGCTAGGTGGACAGGGATCAAATCTACAAAGAAGGCTAGCGAAGTTCCACTTTCTCTTCTTGCAACATTGGAAACTGACCGAGCAGTCGTCCTAAGCGATCCTCAGACGGGATAATGCAAGCGAAGTCACACTTCCTCTTCGAAAGTCTAGGTTCTATTAGGTCTAGTCCAAGCCGAAACACAAGACGAAGCAGCAAGGCGACAGCAGCGACGCACAAGACGCAAGCAGCTAAGGCCAAGACGACAGCAGCGATGCACAGAATGTAAGCAGCGAATCCAACGCGATGGTAGCAACGTACAAAATACAAGTAACGAGACCAAGACGACTGCAGCAAAGCCTAGACGAGAGCAGCGAAGCCGTGACGCGGTGCGAAACAAACACGAAGCGAAGTGAAGATGACGATCAGCGTGCCACGACTCGAGTTAAAACCGGCTTCGAGAATTCGCGACGAACTACGCTAAGCTACAACCAGCAGACGGAGCAGAGCCAAGACCCAACAGAGTAGAGGCCACACACCGAGAGACGAAGACAGGAAGAACAAAGCATAGGCCACGCAGAGAGACGAAGACAGGAAAGGACAAAGACAGGGAAGAACGAAGACAAGGAAAGCCGAGGCCACACGCGGAGACGAAGACGGGGAGAGCAGAGAGGGTCAAGGAACGGCGAGCGGAGTCGTAACCACAGAAGCACAGGTCGAACCACGTTGAATTGATGCGGCGAACAGGAGCAAGTCGGCGAGTAGACAAAGGCGAGCCGAGAAAAAAAACGAGTTCAGACGAATGTGAACGAGACGAGTTCAGCAAAGCAAAGACGAGAGTAGAGCCAAGACGTTAGCAGCAAAGTGAAGACAAGAACAAAGCTAAAACGTTAACGCTAGCAACAACGCAAAGGACAAGCACAGCAAAGCAAAGCAAAGACAAGAGCAGAGCCAGGACCTGACCAGCGAAGACGAAAACTGCGGCACACAAGACGCTAGCATTGAGATCAAGAGTGGCGAAGTCAAGGGCAGCAAAGCTAGGGAACCAGCAACACGCAATACAGAAGCAAAGTAGACGAGAGGCGAACAGAGAACAACACAGCAAATGAATTAAATGAAATTAGTAATGTTATATGCATATTGCTACTAAGTTCTCGCTGTTTGTTTTTTTTGATGAAAATGCAACTTTATTGTGAAAAAATGGTTACAAATGAATCATTCAAAGTATTGCCCATCGATAGCTACACCAATTTTCCCATCTTTCTGGCAGAGCTCGAATACCGTGACGGTAGAAGTGTTCGTCTTTTGAGGCTATCCACGAAACAAACAAATTTTGTGATGTCTTCATATGAGCGGAACTGCTGATCAGCCAGACCATGTGCCATCGAACGGAACAAGTAATAATCAGACGGCGCAACATCTGAGGAATATGGTGGGTGGGGTAGAACTTCCCATTTGAGCGTTTCCAAATAGGTTTTAACAGGTTTGGCAACGTGAGGCCGAGCGTTTTCATGCTGTAGAATCACTTTTTCGTGCCTCTGCTCGTATTGTGGCCGTTTTTCGCGCAGTGCTCGGCTGAATAGCATCAATAGAGTTCGATACCGTTCCCCAGTGATGGTTTCATTGGATTTCAAAAACTCATAGTAAATAACACCGACCTGGTTCCACCAAATACACAGCATAACCTTCGCAGCGTAAATATTTGGCAGAGCCGATGACGTTGAAGCATGACCGGGCATTCCCCATGATTTTTTTCTCTTTGGGTTGCTGTAATGAATCTATTTTTCATCACCCGTCACGATGCGATGAAGAAAACCCTTCCTATTTTGCCGCTGCGGCAATTGTTCGCAGGTGAAAAAACGACGCTCAACATCTCTTGGCTTCAAATCATAAGGAACCCAAGATCCTTGTTTTTGAATCATTCCCAACGCTTGCAATCGCTTCGAAACGGCTTGGCGGGTAACTCGTAATGCAAGCTCTTCTAGCGTTTGGCACGGATCCTCTTTGGGCAATTACCTCGTTTACATGGAGAATCCAAAGATCGAAATTTGGATCGCGTTCGCGACAACACCGAATCGAAAGATCGAAACATGAAATGGCATTAACATGAACGAAAAAATCGGTTTCGATTCGATTCAGGCAGAGAAGTTGGTTTGGATCGAGTCGATCTCGTTTCGATCCGATCTGCGTTTACATGCTATTTTAGGATTGAATCCGGACTCAATCCTCCATGTAAACGCGGTAAATGTCACCAATTCAGCGTCTTCAAAGGTTTTTGGCCTTCCTTCACGCGGACGGTCGTCAACATCGAAATTACCGTTTTTGAAACGACGGAACCAATCACGGCACGTTGTTTCACTTAGAGCAGCATCTCCATAAACATTTTGGAGCTCTCGATGCGCTTCAGCCGCCGTTTTCTTCGAATTAAATTCAAAAAACGTAGCCCAAAGTTGCAGAAGCCAGCACAGTACGTCGCTCCAGTTCACACTTTGGCCACAAATTCCGAATTGACCCATTGTTTCTTGATTCTTAACCTTTCCTTCGGTTACAAGCATTTGTCAACTTTTCTTACCACCTACGATACTTATTCAGAAAAATGATCATTTTCGATGTTGAAATTAATTTCATGATTTGAGGCGTGGCGCAGCAAAACTCGCTCCTTCCATTTTCCAAAAAACATGAGTTATGATTTTCTCTCGATAGTATTTTGCCTGCTCTATTCAGAAATGATCTCAAATTTTATCAAAATGCGTTCCTTACCCTGTTTCCAACGCATTTTGATAAAGTGTTTGATGTTTGAACTCAATTAAAGAAAAAACCATCGATAAAAAATAGAAAACAAAGTTCCACATCTCTAAATTAAACACGAAACTAATTTTCTATTAAAAATTGGTTTTTTGAACCTATTGCAATTGTAAAATATTAAAAGAGAAAATTCGAAATAGAAATTAAATGCATCCGTTTCAATTATTTGCTACGATCGATCAAAATTCGATCACTTTCTTAATGGCTTCCAGGCACCGATACTTATCGGGTAGATAAAATGGTTCGAAAACATGCGGAAACGGCGTATCCCAACCGGCGACACGTTGAACTGGCGCTTCCAAATGCAAGAAGCATCTTTCCTGTATGGTGGCGACAATTTCCGCCCCAAAACCACATGTTAGAGGTGCCTCGTGCCCAACTATTGCTCGTCCCGTTTTCTTCACCGACTGAAATTGTTTTTGTAATGACAGAATAATTTTTGAAAATTGAAAAATCAAACGAAATTTTCTTACATTGCAAATAGCATCCTTATCCCACGGTAAGATCGATACCAAGTCGATAACCTCGGCATTAACTCCGAACTGTTTCTTTGCCATGTCGGCAGTCTGGCGAAATTTGAAATTGATTGAAATTAACATAAAAATTCTTTACCAAGTTACCTCTAATAGAACATGCACTTGTGTTCCCCAGCCGATCAAAGTGATATCACTTCCGACACGAAGAATATCAGCTTTGCCGAGCGGCGATTCGAAGGATTCCACTGGAACTTCTTCGACAGCAGCACGATATAAAGTTTTCGGTTCGAATACCAAACAGGGATCTTTCTCTTTGATGCACGCTAATAGAAGACCCTTGGCTTTGTTGGGTCCACGCGGTACAACAACCTTTAATCCAGGCGTATGCGCGAAATAGGCTTCGGGACTTTGCGAATGATAGAGAGCGCCGTGACCGACAGCTCCGCAGGGTGCTCGAATCGTAAGAGATCCACAATCGAATAGGTTGCCGCTGCGATAGCGCATTTTTGCTGCCTCGTTTACGAGCTAAAAAAAAGGATTAGATTCAAATAAAAGCCAGAATATGTTAAAGGTGTGATGACGAGGGAGTAAACAGGGTCAGAATGAGTTAGTTGTTTTGATTACATAGGACTATACTCCACAGAATCATTTCTGTAGTATGTCTTCATTAACTTTCAAATTAAATTGAAAGATTTTGCGTCCTTAGATAGGACACAAAATTCACAACTTTAATAAGGACTTGCTTAAAACCCTAACTAGCGACAGAGCAGCCGCGGGATATTAACAAAACATCAATCTTGCAGCGGATAGCTTCTATCACAAGAAGTGTTCCTGGCAGTCGCCGCACAGACTGATCACAACGTTCTGGAAAGTTTCTCTAGCTAAGAATCAATCGTCTAACGTGTTACGTAAACAAAAAACAAACTACCTGATCAAAAGCTGGCAAAATATAGTCAGCAAATTGAATTTCGGCAATAGCAGTGGTGCCTGTATTTGCGACTCCGATGGCAAATCCTGCAATACCCTGCTCGCAAAGTGGCGTATTAAAAACCCGATCCTTTCCGTATTTATTCTGTAAATTCATCGAGCATCGAAAGACGCCACCGAACGCGACATCCTCGCCGAATAGAAGGGCCGACTTCTCTTGCGCCAGGGCAATATCCAGCGCGTTGTTGATCGCCTGGAACATGTTCATTTTGGTCGTGGGACCAGCCACAGGAGCCTTCTGATCGGGTACATACGTGAAATGTGTTCGTTTCGAAGAAACGGTCGGAAGAGTCGCGATTATTTTCGGATTGACGATTTTACGTAGTGTTGTCGGAACTATTAAATTAGCCATTGCCCTTGAAGAAAACTTTACGGCCGACAAGTGAACAATTTTAACCTATTCGAACAAAAGTTATGAATAAATTGACGTCAATTTAAATGTGACGTTTCTTGAAGAAACGCGAAATCGAGGTCGTGTCGCGATAACACGCGATCAGCTGATTGATCGGAGCTGTTCGCGCAGTCGTCGTTTTAAGTCATTTAACGGCTGAGCCGAGACGATATTTTTATTTTATTTTTTTAATATTTTACTGACTTAAATTTGTTCTATTCTTTTTCATGCCCTTTCTACACTTTTTTGCACTAGCTCTCGAGCGAATGCGGAAAAGTGTAGAAGGTGGTGTAGGGGGAACATGCGTAATGTTTGAGTATGAATTTGTGTCATTGATGTGACGTCAAATGTTGTTAAGAATAGTGTGCAAAAAAGTGTATATAAAAAGAACAAACCTATTGTTTAAAAGTTTAAATCATCACTTCAATGTTTTTTAAAAATAAATTTAAATTTTTTTCCGTTGGTCTCGCTCTTAAATTCACCACACGTAAAATACGGAACGAGTTGTTCCATTCCACCTATTCCACTGATATCTGTCACTGTCACACCCGAACTTGTAATTTTTGTGTAAATTTTCTCTAATTTTATTGTTTTAGTTTAAATCGCCGTTTTGAGTCCTCTTTAGGATTATTCCTTACTCGACCGAGTATAATTTATCTTTTGCTTAAGTTTCTTGACTTAAAAGTAGCAAAAGCATTTCAAAAACCAGTCGATTACTTGAAAAAGTTCACGCCCAAAAGTTTGTTCATCACATCGAAGTGTTGTTTTATTAATTTTAACGATTAAAAATGCGGGGGTTTATTTACTTGGCGGCATTATTTGCTGTTTTGCGATCAGGTAAAGTTTAATTTCTGTTTGTTTTTTTAATATCTTGCTGGAGTTCAGATCTTGGGAAGTTCTTGGAGACCAACGACGGTGGAATATTTTATAGAGGAGAAATATATTTCTGATTATTGTTTTTATTTGTTTGCTCGCTTAGTCCATGAATTTAATAGTAATTACTACAACTACAACAAAGCGAAAAACCCTAGGCTTTGTATTAATGAATGGGGTGATTCAGGCACTTCGCGTGTTTGAAGTACTTAACGCCTTTTTCCGGCGCAGACAACCTTTGACTTTGCCACTATTAGGGCAGAATTGCTCAATAATCCAAATTTTACTTGATTAATTAATCAACATGTGAAGATACAACCAAGACCTGTATCAACCCTTCAAGGAGCCCAGAAGCTTCAACGTTCATTAAACTACGTAAACTGCAGTGGGCTGGCTATGTAGAGCGGATGGAAGACAGAAGAATTCGCAAGCATGCTCTTAAAAGCAAAGCGAGTGGTCAGTAGGAAACTACATGCGACAATGTTTGAAGAATTGAATGAAACATTTGCCAGTCCGAACAAGCGAGCCAATTTATTATTTTATAAGAAATTTTAATTTTATTATTTTGGGTTTAATATTACAATTTCAACCGACTTATCTACAGCAAATTCAATTAGATGTTATATATGCAATGCTACCGATACGACCAGTCCATTCCAATGTGGTGAATGGTTTGAAAGATTCGATACCCCCGACATTGAGCCACAAGATTGTTCTGCTGTCCATGGTGCCCAATATTGCGTTAAACATATCGGACGCTACGAAGGTAACAGTGTCCGCTCAATTGAAAAACTTACGGTTATGGCATTAACGAAACTAACACGACAAACAAAATAACTTATTAATATTTAACAGCTTAAAGTTTAAGTCTATTTAAATTCAATCATAATTCATTCTAATATGCTAACAAAACAACATAATTAACATTCTAGTCAGTAGTATAATGTGCTATCAATGTTCGGCTGCCGAAACGATGGATTGTTCGGATCTACTAATCAACATGGACGATTCACCATTAAAACCAGAATCATGTGATCATGTGGACGATGCGCAATACTGTATTAAATCGACGGCTTTAAATGGTTACTTTCACTAATTAAATCTTCTTCGTGTTCCTCCTAACAATTGTCTATCCGCTTAGTTTTGCTACTAATCATAGCATCGACTCTACTAAAGCCACTGCTTAAATTCTTTTTTTTTTTTTAAATGCACAATGCGTGAAATTAGTTAGAGTTTGATTTCTTATTCCGCTATCAAATTGTATTTACCACCTTAAAAATTATCTAGGTGGTATCGGCGCAAAACGATATTGTTCGTCGAAGGATCTGGGAAACTACTGTAACTACGTTAAGAACAAGGGAGATCAAATGGAATACCGTTCGTGTATTTTCACCTGCAGCACAGACGGATGTAATAGCAGTGCGAAAATTTTACTCAGTAAGGTTGCAGGGATTTTGATTGCAGTCGTATTTTTATTGAATTTAATTCGTCAGTAAAACATGAAATCGGAACAATTTTGTTGTAGCATTTTATTTAATATTGTGTAAATTTTTGCCGAAAATGTTTGAAGTTCGTGTCCTTTTTGTAATTATGACTTAAGAAGAATCTTCCATTCCAGTCCGTCCAGACAACGACATTACATACTTAGAATTTTGTACAAAATAATAATAAATTTTTTACAAAGAGATATTACTGTTTTTTGTTGCAAGTTTTTAAGCGATTCCTAATAAAAAAAAAATGTGTTAGTAATCATGCCCTTATTCACTGAAATCTTATTTACTTTGATTGTTATTAGCATCGAATGTTGCTAATTATAACTCATCATACAAAGCTTCAGTACCAACTAAGAGCCCATGAACTAATCGATGTATAAACGATGACTCTTCCACAAGAAGCAATTCGCATTTTTGCACTGACGGAAGTGTATTCGTGATAAGGCCTTATGACCGATAATATTACTAGCCGTCCGGTGTAGAATTTCACATTACATCCTCCTTTCAAATTTAAAGGTTCAATTGTGTCGTTGCTCTATTCAATATTGACTCGACAATTCTACTTGACGACATTGCTGACGCGCTCAAAGCCCTCAGGTGCTGAAAACAATTAGTACGTATGCATGGAGAATCCAAAGATTGAACCGCATCGAAAGATCGAAACATGAGAAGATAATAGAAATGACGAACGACAACCGGTTTCGATTCGATACACGTCGGGAAGTTGAAATGGATCGAGTCGATCTCATTCCAATCTGATTGTGTCTATTATACATGACATTTTAATGGATTGAATCTGGATTCAATCCTGCATATACATGCAACTCTTAAATCCAGGTATCCAGGAATACCTGTAAGCAATTTTATTTAGAATAATGGTTGACTGGTGTTGGAGCCAGAGCCGTGCGCGTGATATCGTTAAGGAGGGGAGAGTGGTAAGGATTTTCGTCTAAATAAAAAAAAAACATTTTCTACGAGATTTGAATTGGGTGAATGTAACGGTCCATCCAGTACGTCACCGTCACTGCAAGAAGGCACTACATAAGTCCACTATCCTGCATCATATACACGCCATCCAGCGTCAGAAAAATTTTACTTGGTAGTCTGCGTCAAAAGATACGGAGGGCGGTTGATAAGTCCGCGGACTAAGACATTAAATAAAAGAAAAGTAATTGTATTTAATTTTTATTTTCCAACATAGACTCCCTCGAGTAAAATAAATTGTTCCCATCAGGCGTTTAATGCTTTTAAACCGCACAAAAAATATTCTTTTTCTTGGCCCCATGGTCTTCTACAGCCGTTTTCATTTTCACTATCATCGGCAAATCTAGGACCTCGTAGCTCCTTTTTTAAATTGGAAAAAGGAAAGAGTTGCTGAACTAGCCTGCAACTCTTCTGCTACCTGCCATCATTTTATTTTTCGATCGTCCAGTACTAATTTCTCAACTTTTTTGACATTTTCCACGGTACTGTACGTTCCGGGCTTCACAGCTCTCTCGTCCTTGTCCAAGGTAATTTTTTTACCATGGTATACGAAGGCGCAGATTCCTTAAGAACTGGGGCCTTATTACTGAATACGATACGATCAAAATGAATCGTAAATTCTATATTTCAGTATGCCGAATTTAGGAATTTACGATGGATTTTGATCGTATCGTATTCAGTAATAAGGCCCCAGATCTCATCTCTTCAAAAATTTCTTTCATTCTATATCCTTTTTTTACGAAGTTCTTTATCGCGGCGCGGTGTTCAAAATTGGTAGAATGCGACCAATCGGTTGACATATCCGTGTTAGTTCTTAAACATCTAATTTGGTACTAACCTTATTATCGAAATAGAGTTATTTTTACACTACCAAGGGGTGTCACATAGAGATAGGTCGTTCATGAGTGAACTAACTCCCTCCTTTTGGTGAACTGTAGTTCCTTTCGTCACGTGACACAGCTTGGAATGAGTTCCTTTCCGGGGGAAGAGAGATTTATTTTTTAGGTCATCACATTCACCTTTTGAGTAAGTGAACTAACTCCTTTTGATGAACTGTACTTCCTCTCTCCACGTGACACAGCTTCAAAAGGAACTGGTTCTTTTGTGATGTGAAGCTCTTGAAAAGTAGTTCCTTCGTGAGTGAGGACTTTTTTTTCTTTTAGGTCATCACATTCACTCCCACATTGAAATGGAACTACTTAATCTTCGCCGGAGAAGTAACCTTTTTTTTTAGGTCATCACATTCACTCTCACCTTCAAAAGGAACTGGAACTAGTTCACTGAACTACTTCCTTCAAGTGAGTCATTCGGACTTAACTCACTTACTAAAAGGAACTGCTTTGCGGGCCTATTCAGGATCGAGTCACAAGTCACAAAGTAGGTCGAGTCACAATTTTGTATGAATTTTGAATTAATTGTGACTTTTTTGAGTTTTGACTGTGGTCCTGAATAGGTCTGAATGACTCATCGATAAGTACCTCAGGCCGCAGACTTATCAACCGCCCCTCGTATATGCCTTACCTAATTTGGCATTGTTCAGTGAAATGTATAGAAACTTTGCGCATTTTTCAGCACATGGTAGCTATCATATTCCAGTTCCTACTAACTTTTTCTATGACTAGATTAGATCTTTGTGTGTGCTTCTTATTACAGTGTCTTTTACAGAGAATACTTTTACCTTGTACTAAATTCGGACGTAAGGAGATATTTTTTAAAAAACGAAACTATGCAACTGTTTTTAAATGCATAAGAAAATATATTTATACAACATACATTTCACATCGAAGTAATACAAATTTGTATAAAAAGCCTTAAACATAACAACGTGTCACATTTTACTTGTATTATAGTCGATTAATGCTCATTTATTACTAAATCGAATCTACAATGATTGCGCATAAGCCGAAATATTAAAAATAGAACACTACATTTATATTGATAAATACTACAGCGAATTAATTATTTTGTCTTTATCCAAATTTCTAAAACTATGATAAACTAGCTTAAACAATAAAACGAACCCGTTGTGCAGGGAGCGAGTAAGTTTCGGTAAAACGGCAAGTGTATGTCTAGTTTAAACTCCAACAGCTGTAATCTATACAGCATTCAGTTTTAAAACATCTTCAGCCAAATACTATTTAATTAAATTCTTTATAAGCATCACGCGTTTATAATTATTAACTCTTTAATCACATTGTCTAAAATACAGTAAAATAATAGAATCTACTTTACAGTTATAGAGTTCCAATTGTCTCGCGAGTCTATTAAACTCTACGTAGATTAAAACACCAAGTGAATTGAATTACTAAAAAGAAACATGAACATAAATTTTGGAAACTAACAAAATAAAACATTAAATCAACTGAAGTAAACCAAAGCAGCTTACATAAGTCATAAGAAACCACGAAGAACAAACAAACATCATTACAATAATTAAAAAATACACTCAGATTCTTAATTCTAGTGGCTTTCTCTTTTCGGTATAAAAAATTATTGTATTATATTACAAAAGTAATACCTTCCCAATTCAAAATAATAATAAAAATAACAATACGATGTAAAAAAAAAAGAGAGACGATCACAAATCCTTAAGATTATGTCACAAGAAAAATGTTCAAATCGAACATTTTATTAAACATATTTTGCATCGTTCCAAAATCATTGGAATTGCACAATTTCTATCAAAATACTTTCAAACAGTTTGTCATATTATAGCGCTTCTGTTTTTAATTCTTTGTCTTAAAAATATAAAGAAATTGTTTGTATACAGTATAAAAAGAAATTAATTAAATTTGTAGTCAGCAAGGAAAAGAGAAAATAGTTAGCAGAGATATATATTTGTTTCTACAGTCGAAGAATTTGTGAAAGTGAAGCCAAGCCAACCAATACATGAGCGAGATAAGCACAGTTTTGTATTTTGTTTATTGTATTATCAGCTAAATCTTTTTTATTTTTGAACGCAATGTATCCACTTGATTACGTCGAATTTTGTGCGTTTCTTTGTTATGTGATCGAGAGATGTACACATCTTTGCAGCCAGCGCTTAATTTACATTCTGTTGTAAATGTTTTATCTCGAGCTCCAACTCGTGTACACGTTTCTCGGAATTCGAAAGCTGATTGCGGAGATTTTTGATTTCTTCAGCTTGACGGGTAAATGCTTTACGAAGCTGAAAATAAGAGAATATTTTTGCAAAATTATTTTTTTTTAGTTTGGAGATTTTACGGTGGGAATTATTTGAAAATTTGACTTAATCGTCGTTCCAACGAATATCAGTTACGTTCTAACTGGAACCTTAACTGACATATTTTTGTACAAAACTTGCAGTTAAAGTTCCGGTTAGAAATTAACTGATGATCGTAGGAACGGGCCTAAATATTGAATTGCAGCTTTATCTTGTCTGCACGCGAGCAATTGTCTTGGGATGTTAGACTAAAAATGGCAGGCTAGACCTAGTCTATTGTAAAAAATATTATCACATACCATATGCCGCAATGATATGGTAATCGAAAGTTGAACAAATCACAGGGTACAAAATTGCCAATGGCGTGCTGTTCTAAGCATTACTGGGGACATTAATAATGTCCCACTGCTGCAATGCAAGCGTGAAACAAACATGGCCCCGTTACATATAGAGATAAAGAAGGGGGTTATGCTAGAGGCAAATTCAAGGCAAGCGACTTTGTCGGTCACCTGAAAATTCTACAAGAATTTAATCAGAAGGACTCAGTACACAACACACCAAAAGTACACCGAAGAAAGTAGAACTGGTTTCGTGGCTGTACTTCGAAAGACGTTATGGGCAAAACTGCCGAATTGTTCTACGAACATCGAGCTCGTCTTCCGACTTGGACCGCTTACAACACTTACAATTTTACAGAGTTTGAACATAGTCTTTTCAACGACTTCGATCTGTTTTTATGCCATTCAGGTTTTAACTTAAAAATAGTTTTAGGGAGGGGCGAAGCGCTGAGCCACCGCACACACTAGGCACCAAAAGCTTATAATGCCCTATCGACCTCAGGCCCTTCATATTATCAAAGAAAAGGCTGTCCACCCAGCTCAGTCCGTGCTTGCAACCGCCTGACACTCACACACAAAATGTGGATGATTTCCTTATCGGCATATACTACCTTGATCAAAAAGTTTCCGGAATAACCACCGTGTGCCGGTTTTATTGTTCCGATTTGAGTTCTGTTTTTTTTTGTTAAGTTGGTACATCTGTTGTTGACATTCCCTCTAAATCTTAGCGTCCTAGCTTGACATTTGCAAAAGTTACGCAGCCAAGAGTACATCTATCTCTGTGTGTGTTGGCGATTTTTTCACAATTTTAGAAAGGGATTTAAATTTGCAACAACGAACTTGTATGAAATTTTGCGTAAAAAACGGATTTAAAAGTTCGCGAACGTTGGAAATGTTGGAAAAGTGTTTCGGCAACGATTCTCTAAAGAAAACGGTCGTTTACCAGTGGCACGAGCGGTTCAAAAGTGGTCGTGAGTTAAAAGAAGGCAATGCTCACGATTTTCATGGATTACAACGGTGTAGTGCATCATGAATTTTTGCCAGAAAGCCAGACAGTAAAGAAAGAGTATTATTTGGGCGTTATGAGACGTTTGCGTGAAGCAATTCGCCGAAAGAGACCAGAATTGTGGGCAGAAAACTTGTGGATTTTGCACCATGATAACGCACCGTCGCACAGTGCCATCATTATTCGTAATTTTTTGACGAAAAAAGCAACAAATAAACTCCCGCCAGTGCTGCTGTTGGTGTTGTACGCAGGGCCCCTGTGATCATTACCGAAGTACTTCGCTGCGCTCCCACCCAGTTCCCTTTGCATATACTTTTTTGTCTGTGGGTTTCTACCATACCAGAGCCCCGTACATCAGAATGGGGTATTTGGTTTCAGACCCCAACTCTTTCCTACGTCCTCTGTCTACACGCAAAAGGCGCGTTGTTAGCCTTTTTAATACGCTCTCCGACACTTAGCTTCCTATCCAAAATCAGGCCATTGATTATTACTCTTAAGTGCTTGCACTGTTACGTTGTTGAAAGCCCCTTAAACATCAAGAAATATCGTCCTTACGTTCCAAACTAAACTCTATAGACACCACCACTTCATGTTCGGCTGTGTATACAGATTTCCCTTTGATGTAGGCGTACTGAAATTTATTCATACAAAAGCCCCGATTGAAGTCCCCGTTAGAGTTTAACTGAAGATCGCAATAATGGAGTTGGAAGAACAGTTGGACAAAGTGTCTGAAGCTATAACGGAGACTATGTTGAGAAATCCATTTAACATTTTAATCGATATTGTAAAGACAGGAAAAACTCACATGCTAATAGCAGGAGAGTGGTGCTAAGAAGCACAGAATTTTCCGAGAGTAGTATCGAAACTCTTAAACGTGCGATTCATGTAGAAGTGTACAAGTCTTAGCAGTAGCGCCCCAAGTAACTTAAGGAATCTTAAAGACCAAAACGTGAAGAGGAGACAAGGAAAATAATGGATCTAAAAATATGTCAATCTTCTCAACATAGTCTAATGCAACTTCTGGTTCAAAACGAAAAACCAAACAAACATTACCACAATATGAACAAAACTACACACCCCTATACATTTTCAATATTTTTCTCTTCACGCGTAGTCACTACGAAAATAATCATTACATTGTCTGGCATCATACCAACGATCCGATTCATCCTGAAATCGAACGAAACGAAAGAGAAACAAAACTACAAGCCTGCAAAATAAATAAATCACATAAAAAACACAAACCTCATTTTCCGAATTAATCAAACTAATATTCTCCATCGACCCATTTCTCGAATTTCCTCTCGAACTGATCAAGTTATTTTGTAAATTTGTAATCTCTTTGATATTTGTACCCTGATGTCCAAATATTGCCTGCAACTGATGAAATTTTGTGCTTTGATTTGTCGAAGTTTTATGATTTTTCTCGGTTATTTGCTGAAAATAATAGTGAAATAAAAAAAAAAATGATAACATCGATAATTTGTACAAAGCCAAGCACGAAATAATATTTGTTTTTTTTTTATTGAAACTGTTGAGCAAATCAAGGTAGAAAATTTCGGTGAATTTTCAAACAAGTAGCTGGGATGGTGGTGCGTTCAAAATAAACTTACCGCTTGTGGCCTATAGTCTGGAACCGTTTCTTCTGCCAAGAAAGCAAATTTTCTCGAATTATTATCGCATTTAGCCGCATCAGTTTTTTCATCTTCATTGTCATATTTCGATCCGTTCATGTATTTATTGTCAATATTGTGCTGTTTGTTCGACATATTCATAATTTTTTGACCTGAAATCAAACACACCACTCGATTAAAATGAAACTTAAGAAATTCTAACAATATTAATTACCCGTTTCCAGAGACAATAACATCGGCTGTGCATTTCTTCCCATAAACCATTCTTTTGCCGAAATTGCTGGTATGGCGGCCAGAGTATCGGGATACAGATCACTTTGAAACATTGTCGATTTTCGCGGAACTATCATCGAAATTGGTTCGCAAATATTTCCAACCGCATGAATCTTATAGAATCGAAAAACTTCGCAATTATTTACATGTACGCCACGTTTTGGCATGCATGCAAGCGCCTTTTGCGGTTGTCCCGAAAGGAATTGATTCAAATAGTAAATATATGGCGCTTCGTTTACAATTTCATAGTAGCGAATATTTCCGTCTCCTTTGCCGGCCAAATATAGCTATAAAAGTTCGAGGTATTTCATGAACAAATCAATGGAAAAGTAACCAAAACACTTACCATTTTCGTATCGTAATCAAAGTATGGAGTTACAACACCACTAGAACTGTCCATAACTTCTTGAGTGAGTGGTTTCTTCAAGTCATGCTGATCCCAGATGGCATATTGTCGATCAGAGTGCCTAGAGAATCCGGTCGTAAGTACACGGTCATTATCTAAGAATATAACTTTTGTGCATTTCGTGCTTAAATGGCATATTCCTTCCTGAAAACATAAAAGCAGTAAGCATTAATTGTAATTCGAAGTTGTCGAATAAAAAACTCCATACCGATACGACTATTCCACTACGTGGTTCAATCAATCGGACTTTCTTATCCTTCGATGTTGTTGCAATATGCGATCCGTCTCTATTAATGGCCATCGAATAAATTGTATCGGTGTGGCAGTTAATTGTATTGAGAATTTCGTGCGGTTTAGTTATATCCCAAACGATTATCTGAAACGAAATATTAAAATTATTGCGACTGAAAGGACGAGATGGATTCAATGTTTGCATTACCAAATGATCGAAACCGACAGAAATGAGAACATTATTGGCTGTAGGATGCCACTCAACCTGTAAGACTTTTCGTTTGTGCGCTAAAAGTTCTACGGAAAATTCATTGAGGTTCGATGTTAATCCTTCATTTGGAATTTCCCATACTTTTACCTGTGAAACATAAAAAAAAAAAAATTAAATTTCACTATCTTATGGGTTAGTTTGCAGCATAGAGCTACTGGAGACGACAAGCCACCGGGTTTGTATAAAGCTCAAAGCTCTTTGAAGCCAGAGAAGTGAGACAGGACAGGGTCATAATATCAAATTGTTGTTGTTGTAGCGTGTTAGGGAGTCTCGTTATATTGCCTTTGTTTTGCGTTGAAGTAATACAGCGACGTCCGCCTTCAACTCAATCGTTGCTTGTCAACTCCAGTATATATATATCTTTATGGTTTGCAGAGTTGATTAAAGGTCAATTTCGTCGACAAGGAACATAAAATTTCGAATAATCGCTCATTTTATTACCAGGATCTAATGAAAATTAGCCAATTTTGTTGCGTGAATGCATATAGTATGATGCTTGGCAACAATTTATTCGAAAGAAGTTCCAATAAAGTGTGTTCAGTTTACGATACGTGTTTCCCTTCCGTGTTGGGCGAAAAAACAATCAGTGGCCTTATTACTGAATACTATACGATCAAAACCAATCGTAAATTCTATTTTTCAGTATGCCGAATTTTGGAATTTACGATTGATTTGTACAAATAAGGTCCCGGCGTTTTTTGTGAAACGTTGAGCCTTTATTGTGGGAAATTGGTTGCATTATATTTTTTTTTAGAAATATTGTCCATCGCTAGCCACAACCTTTTCTTATCGTTCTGGTAGCATACGAATTCCGCGTTGAAAAAACACGTCCTTTGATGCACGAGTCGACCCAATTATTGATATATTCAAAAGAACGGAAGCGCTGATCAGCCAAGCCATGCGCCATCGATCGGAAGAGATGGTAGTCGGAAGGAGCGATGTCTAGTGAATACGGCAGGTGGCGTAGGACGTCCCGTTTCAGTGTTTACAGGTAGGTTTTCACAACCTGAGCTACATGTGGCCGAGCGTTGTCGTGTAGCAAAATAACTTCGTCGTGTCTCGTGTTCATATTGCGGCAGTTTTTCTTTCAATACTCGACTGAAACGCATTAGTTGTCTTCGATAAAGAGGTCCTGTGATGTTTTCACTCGGCTGCAGCAACTCGTAATACACTATGCCGAGTTGGTCCCACTAAATGCATAGCATGACTTAGGAACCATAGATATTCGACTTTGCGGTCGATGTTGATGCATGGCCAGGGTATCCCCACGATTTTTGGCGCTTCAGGTTATCGTAGTGTATCCACTTTTCATCACTAGTCACGATACGATGCAAAAATCCTTTCCAGTGTAGCAGCTGTTCGCACGTCAAAAAACATTCGCCGTCCTTTGGCTTCAATTCGCAACCAATTTCCTTGATTTTACATCATTTCCAAGGCTTTCATACGATGTACAATGCATACTATGTGCAATGGCTTTTTTCAGTCACATCCAATGAATCATCAAGACTTTGTTGTGTTTGGCATGAATCTTCGTCCAGTAGTATCTCCAATTCTGCGTCTTTGATTTTTTTTGGTCGGCCGAAACGCTCCTTGTCTTCCACGTCTAAATCATCCATTTTGAAGCGATGAAATCATTCGCGACACGTTGATTCGTTATTAGAAGACTCGTCATAAGTTTCTCTAATCATCTAACGAGCTTCAACCGCAGATTTCTTTGAATTAAAACAAAAACGCTAGCAAATGGCGCTTTTTCGGCTCGAACTCCGACATGTTTAAGGACTCATAACTAACTGACGCTGATAAAATTTTACAAATGTAATGATAGAGAATTGTTGCAATATGTCTGATCTTGCCATATTACGAGCTTGATCCGCCATTTTTCCCAGTATTTAGTATTAGCGCCATCTATACGAGAACGCCGGGAACTTATTTTTACACCTATTAGATGTAGATTGGAGATAGGGGTTGGGATTGTTAACCTCTGTCGCTGAAGCCACAGTTGGGCCTATTGTGACGTCCCCGGATTGGTTATGATTCCTCTTCAATCCCTGCGCACCTATTAAGTCCACACTGAACTGAAGGCGGGACTAAATAATCAATACAAGATGTTTCTCGTTAATCCGGGCCATGTAGTTAATTTACTTCCGCTGTCAATTTATAGTTTAATTTAAGTGATTTATATTCCGAAGAAACTTTTTAATTTCTTTATTTGTTTCCTTTTTGTTCCTAAAAATACCGCAAGTATTCACTGAAGTGAATTCTGATAGCCTTGTAAATTATTTCCAACAATCGATGTATGTCCCATTTCGGAGATTTCTTACCATTATATTCATTTATCTAATAAAAATCATAAAAACATACTTACAGTACAATCATCAGATGCTGAAGCTATTACGTTATCATTAAAAGGATTCCATTTGAGGTCAGTTACAGCACCATTATGACCTATCGCTTTGCAGCACTGGAAATCGATTCTTCCTGTCTTTTTTGGGAAATTCAACACATTACATAATTCGCTACAGAAAAAGTAACCAATTTACTTACTTGATTCACTGGTATCACAGCAAATGTTGCATCCGCTACTATAGCCAAAAATTTCGGATTAGCCGCACAAATATTTCCGTCATTTCCGTTTCGTACAACACTTATATCCGTATAGCATGCTTCCTTTCGCGATGGCAAGCCGTAAACATGACGAAATTTCGACGGACGTACACCACGAAACCATAACTGAAATTATACACCCAACATTTCATAAGCAATTTTATTATTTAAGTGGTGTATTAAATTTCTCGCATAATACTCAGCAAAATGTTTAGAAGTAAATGGAATAATATACAATTTGAATAAAATGAATTCTTATCTTACCTGTGAATTGGTCATTTTACTGGTTAAATTTTTTTTGACTGTACAACAAAATCAATAACTCTAATTATTGATTTAGAATTTATGACGTCTGCTACTATGTATACATGTATAAAGTGTAACAATGAAAAGTTTAAAGAAGACTCAGTGGACAAAAACAAAGAACTATAAAGAAACGAAAATAAAAAAAAATAAAATAAGTAAATAAATATAAACAATATTGAATAAATGTTATACAAATGCCTTGAAGCCAAATTACAATATAAATTAAGATATATATCACGATCGTTTGATCATTTTTTTTTATAAAATGTTCCTAAGGCTTTCAGATTTGCTTGGCGCAATCCGTATAAAATGCAAATCAAGCGCTTTGGGAAACATCTTTCTAATCCAATTCACTTCAGAAAAAGGTTAAACGTTAGTTAACCATAGAACCAAATATTTCGGACGTTTCATAATCGGATATTTCTCTTAGTTGGTCGAGTAAACGTGAACGAATTTTTTGAAATTACTACAATACCAGACTATAATTTACACAAAATTAACATTAAATAATGATCAAACACTGCCTACTAAATTCACAGCAGTTTTGAACATATCGTTAGGTACCAAAAAAAAAAGAACTGGTGCAAATTAAAATTTAATTCTCCGGTCATTACATAAGAGAAAATTGAGAAATAATTGTTAGACTGAATATTCAGTCTATTTTCTGTTTTTATCCATTGCACGAATTTTTCGAAAATTCGATGAAATTGCATAATATAACCGTTTTCATAAATTACTATGCTATAGGTGTGATATATAATTTCCGACACAACTTAACGAGGATAGAAGAAAATTGTGTTATTAAAGACATTACTAGGAACAACAGGTACAAGTCTAGTGTAATTTAAAAAAAAACGAAACGTTTTCAGTGAAAAGAAATTGTAACGGAAAAAAGAAGTTAGGTATGCATGCCGAATATTAAGTAAATTTGAAGACGACGGCGACGTTGGTAACGATTTTTAATGCAACGATTTTATTTAAATTTCTCTTAAAACTGAATCAGTTTTCATTCTTTCCGACCTTATAAACTAAACCACTTTAAATAGTGAAAGTGTCGTTGATTTTGTCTTTGATATAAATAAAATGTGCACACAATAAGACAAGTACGAGTAGAAGGTGTGAATCAAAATCAAAATGATGGGAAAGAATAACAACGAAGAGAAGTGTGTAGAAATATTTTTTTTTCTGTATTTTCTCTTTTTCGACTGGAATATAACAGTTCTATAAAAGAAGTACAACGATCTTCACTCCTAAGAAGACAATGATCTGCGTGTGGTTGTACTGAAAAGATGTGATCTACTGGGAAATGATGATGAACGCTATCTCGTGAAAATTCATCACTTGAACGAAGCAATTCACTAGATAAGAGTCGATTGACGTGGTCAAGTGATCCTTCTTCACAACAATGCGCGCCCACGTACCACAAACTAGAGCAGTTCCTTTTAGTGAGTGAGTGAACTTCGACTCACTTACTGAAATGAACTAGTTCAGTGAACTAGATCGAGATCCTTTTGAAGATAACTTACCCAGCGAAGGAACGAGTTCTTTCCAAGTTCAGAGTGAATTTGAGGATCTTAAAAAAAAAGAAAAGGTCCTCACTCGCAAAGGAACTAAAAAAGGTGCTCACTCACGAAATAAAGAAGAAAGAACTACAGTCAAAACCGGATAATGTCGTTGAAGGGACCCTCTAAACTCGTCGCTATATCCAATAGTCATTTCAAGCAATAAGCAATTTAGATACATTCCTTTGTATAGAGATTCGATCAGGACCATGCCAATTTGTCGTAATAACCGATCCGTCATTCAAAGCGATGTCGTTATATCCGCTTTTGACTTAAGTTCTTTTCAAGCTGTCACGTGGCAAAACAAACTACAGTTCACCAAAAGGAGTGAGTTAGTTCACTCACTCACTTCAATGAACTGCTCTTTTGGAACAGTTCACTCATGAACGACCCATCTCTACCGCAAACATCATCAATGAGGCTCTAAATTACTTTGAATGGGAGGTTCTACCGCATCCATCATATACTATTCGAACCTTGTGCCAACGAACTATCACCTTTTTCGCTCCATGTAAAATCAAATGAGAGGCGTGAACATTGCGAACGATGAAGATCTCAAAAACTGACTCCCCTACTTCATCAATAGACAACCAGAAGATTTTTGGCAAGAGGAGATCAACAAGTTGGTCAATAGGGTAGAACAGGTCATTAATAATGATGGAGACTATATTATTGATCAGTTTGTTTTTATAACTATTACTAGGCGCGTACCGCGGCTACGTTCTCTGCACTCTCATTGTTCCGTCGCCCCTGTTACTCCCGTTTATCCATTGGTCCTGTTTCTCCCGTTGATACATTACTCCCGTTCCAGGTACACTTTCTCAGCTCAATGAACTGGAGACATTAATGCCATTTTTTATTTTTCACTTTTTATTTTTTATTTTTCATTTTTCTCCATCCACTATCCTCCATCCACCATCTCCATTCTCTATCCACCATTCTCCATACTTCATCCACTCAAATGTTGAAATAACTCACAAACCACTAATTTCGGGTATATATATTTATGTTTCATCGCCCCTGTTACTCCCGTCACGTGTTCGCAGCCGGTAGTAAAATCGAAACAAATAAATTAAAAAAAAAAAAAATCACACATGTTCGCGGTCGGCAGGGTTCGAACCTACGCTCCCAGAGGGAATCATCTGATTTCTAGTCAGACACCTTACCCGCTCGGCTACGACTGTCTGTTGTAAATTTTTAATTTTAAGTCAGGTTCATCTGATTCAACTTATTAAAAAACTCAAATGTTGAAATAACTCGCGATCCACCAATTTTGGGAATATGGGAATGTTCTCACAATGTCCGGCAGTCTCAAGAATGTCCATGCAAAATTTGGGAGGACACGGTTCACAGATGTGGATTTCCATCCCGCCTGACCATTTATGCGACTTTATTTTATATATTAGATTATTTTATTCAAAAAATCTAATAAGTAAAAAACCCATGAATTTATTACACAACTCAATACAACTTTTTAGAACTCATTCTTGGAGCAAAGGGGTAATGACAGCACTCGGCTATATTGTGGCTATTTGGCTTGCGCATTTTAGTTCACTATACAGTTCAACCCGGTTATAACGTACCTTAAGGGGATCACAAAAGTAGAACGTTATAACCGATAGTACGTTATAACCAACATTAAAACCTTTCATATTTGTAAATGGGGACTGAAAAAAAGGTACTTTATAACCGATAGTACGTTATAAAAGTGCACTTTATAAGCGGGTTGTACTGTAGTGACTGATCATTTGCAGTTCGCGATCCGTCGCGAACTAGTTCGTTCTTTTAGTTCACGGGAGTTCAGTAAAACTAGTTCGTTGCATTAGTTCCGTTGTTCGCCAGAGTGCTGTGAAAGATGGTGTAGGCAAATTTAATGACCTAAACAAATACTGTGGGAATACTGTAAAAAACAGAAGCAACACTCACTGCCAACTACTTACTTCATATCAGTTACAATATGATGACTTCAAAAAAAAAACTACTTCCTTCATTTCACTTGGAACTATACCCCAATGCATGAATACAAACGAACTAGGAGCGTAACTCACTGCGAACTAGTTCATTAATTTCACTGATGGGACCGAACTACAGTAGAACCTGTATATAGTGACCACCCAAGGGACTAAAAGTGGTCACTTTAAACTAAAAGTGGTCACTTTAAACGAACGGTCAGATTATAAAAATAATTTAGTACAGTAAAAAGTATGTAATTTAAGTAAACATTACCAATATAAAAGTTGTATCTTTTTACGCATTTATTCAGAACACGATCTCGATAGTAAGCTTCGTGCTTCATTTATTTCAGCCTCATCTTGCATTTTGCAACATTTGTGTCTTTATTAGTATATGACGTAAAATATTTCGGTCACATTATAGGATGTACTTCACAAGTATGTGATACGTCAATATTGGCTAAAAAGCGGTCCATGGACACAATATGGAAATGGTCACAATACAAAACGAAAAGTGTATGGAAAATCGGTAATTTACATTGGTACTGTAAAAAAATGGTCACTTTGGGCAAGTGGTCACCATATGAAGGTGGTCACTTCTGCAAGTTCTACTGTACTTCGTTTGAGAACAACACAAGCCTACTATTGAGGCACAAATCTCACGAACGACAGAATGTACATAACGAGAGCTTGATTCGAACTCCCACTGAATCCCCAAATTTATATCTAAACCCCTTTTTTCATTTAACTTCAACAAAGACTCTCCCATAAAAACTCATAATCCGGTCGATAACAACCAGCTCAAAGATATATTAAATTTATTTGGTCATGGCCAGGGTTAAAAAACGGAACATTGTGCGTTATCGAATAAACAATGTTAATCTAATAGTTAACGAAAAAAAAATTCACTTTCATTACAGAAAAAAAAGCTTGTATATCAATTAGTCATAATTAAACCTAATTATCATACAATGTAGCTGATATGTCTGGAAAAAAAATCCAGTATGTCTATCGTGAACTCTATTAGTACTTACTAGCATCTAGCCATCGAGCTACAACATTAAAAGATGGTCTGTCTATTGGCTGGTGTTGTTGTTAGACTATTTCAGTACTATAAACTATAGAAGCATTGCGTTACCGGTTCATGTTTCACGAGATGCCGTCAAGCGGAAATAACGAGTAAAAGTGAATATGCTACGCTATGCTTCCTCATCGTTTTATGCGATTGATTAATTAATCTCTCGGCATAGAGTATATTATTGCTACACTGATTGCTTTAATAATGTTTGGCGTAATCACAGTGGACTCATTTTCATTTTCTATGACTTTCCCGTTTCATATCTAAAACATTATAAAATTATTTCCATTTTAATACTTGTTAACAATTTTGTCAAGTAATGGTGTGGTTGTCTTTCACAGAAATAATTTATTCAACGTGTATAAATTGCAATTCATTGATATGATTTTTATTAGTTTCCATTACATCAGGTAAACGTAATTACCTTCTATGTACGTAAGGGTATCGAATCATTGTTGTGATTCCGTACTCTTATCCATAATAATTTTGTTATACATTTTCGAATAATATGAAAAAAAGAAGAAGAGGTTAAAGTTATTTGACCGATTCTCACTTGGTGTTTGAGAAAAGCCGGCAAGATGAGATTTTAACTGTAACCATACGATAATCTCGATTTAATGGATGAAGAATAAAATGAACAACTGGGCTCTATCATACACAGAGACAACAAAACAATTTTCGAATGGGATACTCGTATTTTGTATTGGCTTTTGCGTCTACAAAGTTCAATTGGAAGAACTTGTTTTGCTTCGAATAGATGTAAATTCTTAAATTGCAGATATACCGAATAACGTTTGGTATTGTACGGCCCTAGGCCGTTGAGAGTATTCGAAACGATAATATCAAATTTGTGAAACAAACTTTAAGTGCTTAATTGATATTTCTTCAAACAAAGAACGATGCTTAATCGACACGGAAGGAGAATGAAATTAAAGCGTTCGTTACCAACTTACTTTTCTGAATTGTTCTTACGATAATTCGATTACAAACTTTGACCAATTAGATACAATATGAACGGTTTATTTTAATGCTAGCGAAATGTCTAGCGGTGTATTAAAACTGAAATGTAAGTTCCAATCTTATTTCGTTATAGGCGGTTCACTAGTGTAGCTTATACTGGCAAGCAATATACCCTATGATCCAAAAATTGGTCAAAGGAGTCATACAGGAACTGGGTAAGAGAATCTACACACATTAAAGATATGTAATTCGCAGTACGTCGCGAAGAATGTATTCTGGAACTTGAGTCGCGGTTTGTATGGTTTTTACTTTAACATACACACATCGGAACTCATACGGAATTCCAGCAGAATTCATCATCATATGAGTTTTTTTCTGCATAAAATCGATTATAAAAAAGAAAATGCATGATAAAATTGTAGAGAATTTTCGAGCTCGATAAAATGAGGGGGCGGAATTGTATGTAGCATTAATAGTTCTTGAGTTATTCAAAAAAAAATGTACCGTTACTTATCAAAAACGGATCTTGGAGTTGTCGCATAAGGTTAAGAAAAATTTAGGTTAAGATCGTCCTACAGACTCCCAACAAACCCTAAAATTGATTAAATATTCTTTTCTTAAAATAATTCAAGAACCGGCAATGATACATTCAATCATTACCCAACTCCAACGAGCAGGCGCAGTCTCCCCCTCTATCCCAATTTAAAATATTCTTAGTCTTTTGACTATCCAACTCGAGCCACAGAGATCTAGAAATCCTGCAGCTTGCTAGCCCTGCCCACCTAGAGTCGGCAGATCTTTCTTTTCGTTCATCCGCTCGACATTGAATTTTTTTTCCATCAGGATTGGTATGCTGTAGATACGTCGTACAGGCTCCACAACTCCTTGTTTCACGAATTCCAATCTGACCGCTTATTTTATTGGTACTAGGTTATAGTTAGGTTATAGTGGCAGCCATCCAAACTATGGATCTACTCACTTAGACCATTCGGTTGGTCGATTGTAATACCACAGCAGTGACACCTTAATGAAGTCCCATATAGAACTTGGCTATTTCATCAATTCGTGTTCCAGCCCCGAATCCGGAGAAGAAGTAGCTGCCCATGGCTCTGAACCTACTAGCCGGCTAGCAGGGGACATTCATAAAGTAGATAACGCTCTCTTCTTCTTCCTCACTTCTACAGCTTCTGTAGAAGTCATTATATTGAACACCTAGGCGTTGTGCATGTCTGCCAAAGAGACAATGTTTCGTTATTACTGCCACAATGTTACGGGGCTCTATACGACTTCATTTCAGAAGATCGGCACTCCTTCTAGGATGCATTTCTGGTCATAGCTGCCTGGATATATCACAAGTCTTTAGGTTGAACCATCTACCATTGACCAGCTTCATTGCCTTCCTGTCAAGATTGCTTTTGACGTAATTGAGCGGTATTTTTACCTCATGGGTTGCATGTATAGTAGCACCCATTTCAGATCCAGTTATGGCCAGCTCATTGGCTGCCCTCATTTGCTGGTATCCCTTTGTGTCCCAGAAACCAGCACAGGAAAACCTTATGAGCTGCGTCCAATGTGTTCAGACGCTCCCTGCACTCCCTCACTAGTTTAGACTTGACTAGGTTGGAGCTTAGAGCCTAAGCTGGTAGCATAGTCATTGCTGCTTGGCTGTCTATATAAATCATTATAATTATACGACTCTTCGGGAAGATTTGTCGCGGAATTTAGTATGTCCACTGCACTGCTTACGACATTGGTACTAAGAATTGTCCTAGAATTCTTCGATTAAATGCATACTGATTTTTCAAACGCAAACATCTCACAGTAAACCGTTTAACAACTTCGACCCTACGATTTTATTTCCTGTTCACCTATTTGAATTTGACTATTCAAAACAGCCAACTAGTTACGTTATCTTATGTGAACTTATTCCTTTAGTCATGTAGTCTCTCATCGTCCACGTTGTTTATGCTCTTAGTTGTGCCATAGGTCATCTGTTCATATTGCTTGCTAACTCAAATTTATTAGCGGCTAACTACGTTATTCTTGTATTTTTTTCCTTACGATTTCTCTTGCCTAGGATTTAAAATTTTTATTAATTTTTACATATATACACCGCGGCTACGCTCTGATTGTTCCATCGCCCCTGTTACTCCCGTTTATCCATTGGTCCTGTTTCTCCCGTTGATACATTACTCCCGTTTCGGGTACACTTTCTCAACTCAAAGAACTGGAGACATTATTGCCATTTTTAATTTTTCTCCATCCCCCATCCAGCATCCTCCATTCTCTATCCACCATCCTCCATACTTCATCCATTCAAATGTTGAAATAACTCGCGAACCACCAATTTCGGGAATATATAATTATGTTCACGACCTGTCCGGTAGTCTCGAGAATGTCCATGCAAAATTTGGGAGGAAACGGTTCATAAGTGTAGATTTTCATCGCGCTCGACCAAAAAACTGACTTATTTTTATATATTAGATCATGAATATTTACTTGTATTGTAATTACCTCAATTTTTAACTGAGAATCAGTCAAAAAGAGATTACGGCTGCCTTAAGATAGGGTCTTATGCACGATATGGTAGTTTTTGTTGAAAGGATTCATTACTTTTATCATCTTCTCTGGTTCTGTAGTCCAAGTCGACTCCAGGAACTCTTCGATGACATTCACTCCAATCACATACATAGAACAGCCAAAAGGCATCGATTTTGCATCAAATATTCAGGCGTCCACAAACGATAGATGAGAGGACTCTTAAATATTTCGGGATCATTAAGAAATGCCCGTGACCACTGGTCCAAATTATTTGAATGACATTCCATCTACACCATACATTTTAGTGCGTTCTACATTTAAACGATCGATTTCCAAATTTTATAGGCTTTCTCCACAAATTTGTAAGCAATGCAACGAACGAATTTTTGCAATTACAAATCAATTTTTAAAAGCAAGACTCTACGGCTAGTATTACACTGTTTGACCAAGCGGTGAAATTGCAGTAATAAGCAATGCGAAAAAGCGTTTTTGACCGAGCGGATACTATGAGATTAATTTGTATTCGCCTACTTCGCATTGCTTATCACTGCAATTTGACTTGACCACTTGGTCAAACAGTGTAATACCAGCTTTAGATAGTGTCACTATTAAACGAAAGTTCAAAACTTCCATACCTACTAATTTATTTAAGAGCATAAAGAGGAAAATTGCACGATTAATGAATATTCAAAATTCAAGTCGACACTTTTCTCACTGCATCCAGTAATACTTAACTTTCACATAATTAAAGGCTAATGATCATCTCGAAGACATAAAAGTATGATGTACTGGTACGTTATTTTCAATTCATTGGACAAACCTTTTTAATATTATAGCCAACGGTGGTCACGGGCGTTTCTTAATTATCCTCCACCTATCGCTATCTGATGCTGTTGTACCTAATATCAAAATTTCTGTTCACGGCAATTATTGTTGGTAGTGCGAAAGTGAAGACTTGTCGATGATCTCTTTTTTGACCTTAACATTAACTTGAACATGAAAAATATGTTTGCTTGTTGGGAAACCAGTCCCAAGCTCTTAGGCCCAATGGCTTCACTTTCATTTGGCTAATTCATTGATAACATATTCCGATGTTCATGGATGACAGGTTTTTCGAAATTTATAGATAATTGTGCGGTGTTTCATTGCAAGTTTTTTTTTTAGGTGATTAAATATAGTTTGTTATTAGTAATTCAGGTTGTATAAATAATATGATTAGAGTGTCATGGTTTTATTCAAAAATAAATAAAATGAAAGGAGTTAATGGCATTTTATCGCTGTACGGTTATCTAGCATTCAAAATAAGGTTTATGTTTTTTTTTTAAAGTGTATTCATATTTCGATATTTTTTTTTGAGAAAGCATACCCGATTTTAAGTTAATGTTGGCATATTTGTTTTAGCGGAGTGACGACAAAAACGATGTAATCAGTAAATATGATAATGTTAACCTTAGATTTGTTTGTTTGGCTTTGTTCTATTTCATTTTATGATGAACAGTCGGACAAATCAAAAATGATTTCCTATATAAAAAAATTAATGTAAGACTATTAAATTTTATCTGTATTTTGAGTGAGCATAATTTTTTTTAGGCATTTAAGGAAACCTGATTTTGCTGTGACCTCAAGAAAGTCGATCAAAGCCTTTGATTTTCCTTGTGTGACTTAAGGCCAACATACACTATCATTCTTGCATGAATATTTGAATTTTTCTCGAAAATCTCTCGTGTAAGGGGCTGCATGATGCCATGAACTCTAGCATTACTTCAAATATTCATGCAAGAATGATAGTGTATGTTGCCCTTTACGCAGAGGGTTAAGGTGATAACTTTATGTTTCTTCAGCTATGGTCTTTAAACTTTTGCTGTCGACATATCAAGTGATCGTCATTTGAGTGAAGTATAAGGGAATGTAGCAAAATTTTAGATATTGAAAATCTCAGGTATGACTGACGCTAAAAAAATTTCGTGGACACATAACAAATGTGCTAGCGGAACTTCTTGCAAATTAAGGATATCTACACTACTTGCGAGTCAGGTAAACCACCTGGTATACCACTTTGATCAAAAAAGTTCCCGGAATAACCACCGTGTGGCGCTTTTATTGTTCCGATTTGAGATCTGTTTTTTTTTGTTAAGTTGGTACATCTGTTGTTGATATCGCCTCTAAATCTTAGCGTCATAGCTTGACATTTGCAAAAGTTACGTAGCCAAGAGTACATCTGATCAAGGTGGTAGTGTGTGGGTGGGTAAGAAAATCTGAAAACTTCTTTCTATATCTCCGAAACCCTGAAGATCCGTTTAATGAAATTGGATTTTTATGTACTTGCGAATTAAAGAAAATTCTTTCATATTTCAAAAATAACTCAAAAGGGGCCAGGGAGGCGGCGGATTAAAGAACGGAAAATGAAACAGTTCGGGATATTAAGCACTATATCTCAAAACTTAAATTTTCAGATCATCATGTCTTAACAATGTTTGTCAAACCTTTTACCAAAATTTTGACAAATTTTATTTTGAGTTCAATTAAGTTAATTAAGTCAAATTAAACGTTATTGCTATCCCCCTCCTCCTAATATTACAACAAACGATACACAACCGCACGATATCTACCATTTTTCAAAAACTTGGCAAATGATTTGAATTTCACGTCATACATCTTCTTCTTGTATTGTTTTCTGAAACCTACGGAACACATTAACAATCCGAAGATAATTTTCGAACTATGAAATGACACTGAAAGTAGGTAACATCTCTACTATTCATCAAAAGTTATATGGATTAAAACAAAAAAAAAAGTTTTGTTTTATTTCAAAATAAAATTCTGCGGTTGATTTTGGCATCCTGCAAAACTTTGGTTTTTGGCAACAGAAATAAAATTTAAAGCGTTATTGTAGTGTTCTTGGGGTATGTAATTACGAAATATGAGAGGAAAAGAGTAGAGGGGATTAGGGAAAAGAGCTGTTTTGATATCTCAAGAGCGGTAAAACCTAGAAATTGAACACTTGGGACGTTAGAGTACGTCGAGATCAAATTTACTATTTTTGATATTTTTGATAAGTATGTATCCAAAACTTCAAAACTGAACAAAACTGCGTTTTTTTAAACAATCTGATTTCGCGCAACGACTTTAATAGGTACTTTTAGCCAAAATATAATAAATAAAGTTACATTCAGACTTTTAGCAGATTGTTTATAAAGGGTACATAGTTTTTGACACACATTTATAAGAGGTATGGTAAAATTTACTTCCAGAATGTAGATAGAGAAGGATATTAGATAAAATAGAGTCTCTGTACTGGCTCTCTACAAAACCACGAAAACTTGTATGAATCCATTAAAATATCCGGTCAATCGTCTTGATCAAAGTCCATATTTGGCCTCCTTCAAGAGTTTTAATTAATTTTGACATGATGTTAACAAATTTTGCCTCAAGACCACATTTTTCGGTTATAATTGCCTTTTAAGCAAATGTACATCATAGAATAAATAAGAGAACATAATTAAAATTTATTTTTTCACAAACGTATATTGTGTTGGTTTTTTTATCAGAACCCGTATTTTACTTTTTTTCTCGATTAATTCTGATTTAAATATTATAATAAGCTACATTTCGAATTAATATCAACAAAAAAAAATGTTAAATCTTCTTGACCACAGCTTAGAATAAAGCTTTCAGTTTTTTTTATAAATGCTGTTGGTAAAATTTTGCATGTTTTGTTCATCAATGCTATTTTTTTGCAATTTTGATTAAATCGATGATCATTTAAGCCTGTATGCCATGCTGTCAAATAAATCTAGACAAATACTTCTTGAGGAGGATAAATTAAAAATTTTCTCAAACAAAAATTCGACACATATGACAAAAATTGTCAATTATTTGACAAAGTAGTACTCTGGGTGGCTTAGTAGCTAGAGCACTTGCCTTCGGTGCAACTGGTACCACGTTCAAATCTTCTTGCCGACAAGTAATTTTTGAGAATGGGATTGGATGCTGGACTACCAGTTCACTCAGCTGTAAATGAGTATCTGAGTTAAAATCGGGGTAATAATCACGGACCATAGGGGCTGACCACTTCACCTCCTAGTGTTCCGTTGGTCTAGTAATGAAGTAACTCGTGCATTACTTCAAGGCCTAGGCCCAATTTGGGCTGTTCTTCCATTGATTATTATTATTTGACAAAGTGGCATACTGTAAAACAAGTTTTAGTAGCTTTTGTGTGAACTTGTGTTAAAATTCAATTAGTCCCTATTGAGCTGATAGCACGCTTTTCGTGGATATAATTCGCACAGCAAAGGGGTAGGAACGATTTTGACAAATTGATTCGAACACCATATATTTTGGTTTTTGTCTTTTGCAAAATAAAAATTCTTGCAATTCACGTTTTCAAGAATACGGAAACATTGTATACATTTCTTATTGTCTTTCATATTTCTTAAAAAAAAAAATAATTTTTTATAATACAAAGTTTGATTAATCATCTCTGCTCAATTCGAATGGCGAATACATTAAACATAATAATCTTGACGATATTCTTTTATGAACTCAACTTCATTATATTTTTACAATTAATTAAACAACAAATGGATTCGTTGTAGATTCGAGTTTTACTGGTGTAAAATCACGCAACAACATCATTTGGTATTTCTGTTGTTTATCTCAAGACATAAAATCGGGATTTCTTGACGAAATAAAAAAGTGATTTGATTGCAACTTTTACTAATGAACGCAAGATCGGTAATGAAGATCAAAGGGTAGAGAATTTTAGTGAGAGGTTCCTTTGAAGATTAGATTACCTTTTTTTGATCGAAATTTTTGAAAGGATTTTATTTACCTTGTTACTCGTTTAACAGGCAACCACAAACTGTTTGATAAATTTAAACAGACCGCAAACGAGATAATATTTAAAACGATTCTTCTACAACTAAATTTGTCTTTAATTGCTTACACGCGTGCAAAAAAATTCTACCTTATTCCAACAATACCAACCAATGAAATCATTTTAGCTATGTTTTTATCAACAATAGTGCTAACAATTCATCTATGACATCATCATGAATATTGTTTAAAAATATAAATATTTTGTTCATATAAAGAAATGACATGGGCTGGGTGTATGAGTTTGTTTGGTATGTGACTTACATACTAAAAATGATAAGACGGAATTATTTTATCGATATTGTTTTGTAAATATCAGCAATTTCGATCATCGAAATTTCAACTGAATATTTCAATTATTCGCGTTCCTATCGCGTTCGGTAAATCTCTTTGGCGCGTGATATTTACTGCGAAATTGAGATTTTTATATGCGGTCTTTTTTTGCACAATTTTTTGTTTGTTGTGCGATATTAAAACAAGTGTTGGTAATAGTCGCCGCAAATTATATCGACTAGTTGGTTTTTTATTTGCCAAGCAACTTTAGTGATAAAGTATCGATTGAATTGTGCAAAAACTATTAAGAACATCTTACAAAACCTAGAAAGTATTTTCGGGACTGCTACGTCGCATTGAATGGCTCAAAAATGGTCAAATGGTTCACTGAGATATAAAGCTAGTATTACACTGTATGCCAGGCGGTCAAATATTTGACCATTTTCCCTGTCAAATGCAGTCAGATTGTGTCATATAGTGTAATGGTCAAATGCTGTTTGACAAAAAGTTTCATTTCACCATTTGACAATCAATCTGACCACATTTGACCGATTGCGATTTCTGGAAAAACAATTGTGCCAAATGGGTCAAATAGGAAAAATCAACCGTGATCATTTTTTATGGCAATCGGTTAAACAAATAGCAATAATGATTTAATTAATTATTTTAAGTACTGGAGTTCGGTTTTTTTGTTTGTGCGATGTCTGACAAGACGTCGATTTAAATCTGAACAAATAGCAGTTCTGTTAGAATTTCGTACTCGACATGGTGGCGTTTGACCGTTTGACACGAAGAGACAAATTTACGATTTTGTCAAATATGTCAGATAGTGTAGTATCGCAATAGGACTCAATAAAAATTTTCTGAATCTGAAATACCGCAATCGGACAGACTGCCAAATGGATATTTCACATCAAATTCGGTCAAATTTGTATGATCAACTATTTGACTGCCTGGCATACAGTGTAAAACTAGCTTTACGTTGCATTCGTACAATAATGAAGGGGACTTTAGTAACAATTGAAGAAATATGATCAATTAAATCTGTGATATTATGTGATAGCAGATACATGATACAGTCTGCCAGTGTGCCTTCCAAAGAGGACTTATTGCGGATGCAGCAAAACTGCTTATCGTTTCCTCTGGAACAGAGCTAGCTTCCCTTGAAGTTATAACAATAAAAATCACTTATCACACGGCCTTATTACTAACCTGAAGTAGGTAGTTTTCAGCGCTGTTTCCAAGGATTATTGACCGAAGATCATATAGGTTTTACGCCATGATAATTCGATAGCAACCCGGTTTTTTGAAGAAATGAAACAATCGCTTGTAAGGATAAGCTAGAGTATTTAAATGTTACCTGGAGTTTCAACTAATTCCACAAATCAAGCCGACATTTTAAGAAGGAAAATAATCCTGTAGCATCGCTTTTCTAGCTGATCGCAAAAAAACCGTGTCCATAAAGCCTCTTATTTATATTTTCTTAGAGAAAAAAAAAAAAAAAACAATGATGTGGCCAGGTGTCTTTAGAATATTATCTACCTGGCCCGCGATAAACCAAAATGTTTTCTACGGGGTTTGGTGTGTTTTTCTGTGTCAGAACAGTCTGTGAAGACAACCACACAAACTTCCCGACTGGAACGGAAGGCTGCTTTGACCTTTGTCTGATCAAAGCGAAAATATACCATTGAGAGTACGAGTAGAAAAACTAGAAAGGATTCTTAATGAATTGCCTTCTGATGAGTCCGGAGTAAAGAAAACAACTTACTTTTAGATCAAGTCCGAAACCATTCCAATTGGCTTTTATAAAGGAAGTTTTTCACCTCGTTATACTCCCAGTGGGTTAGGGCTTCACGTAGTGCTTAGACAAACTAGTGGAATTCGTCTTCCCCAGTTGGGAATTATGTACAATACTCTTTACAGTTTAGATCTAAAACAAAATGAAAATGAAAGTGTTTGTTGCTACTTGAACACTTTTTAATAGCTTTGAACATGATTCATTGAAAAAGTGCAATCACAGCTGAGATGGAACTTATCATGTTTTCTTGATAACATCCAGGTAACATTGTAAATGAAATTGATTCGTGCCGAATACAGGCACGAGAGTATCGCATGTGGAAACTCAGCATTGCAGAACGAATTGATCAATTCTGGTCTATTTGATTTTGAGTAACAGCAAATCGATACATAGGTACATTGATTATTTGTATTTTGAGCCTTTCGTTTCACATCTTTCTCGAATAAAATGCGTCTGGGATCCTTGGTAGCAATGATTCATTATTTTATCGCAAATTATTCCCAACAGGGCTCAGTAATCAATGAACAAAAATAGTAGCAAGCAGTTCTTACCTCAGAGCTGGGTTCTATTCCGCAGATTTTGCCAGTTTGGGCGTTTTCTTTCATTTTATTTTGAAAAGGTGAAATTTGGGCCAAAAAATAATTAGGTGGAATTGAATCAATTACAACCTAGAATGTGCTGAGGAGTAATCCAGGTCTCCTTTTCTCCAGGTCGAAGTTCCTGCAGATATCATAAAAAACAAAATAAAAAGATCACAAAAAGGAGTAATGGATTGATGAGTTATTTCTTTACACAAGAATCCAAAACTTCGTCCTAAAAAACTTCTTTCAGATTTCCACCTTTAAGACAACAAAAATCAAATGATTAAATTCAAATGGCTAAAAAGAGTTACCACTTAATTGATCATTAGAAAATCAAAAACAAGTCGCATTTTGAAGACGCTTACATTCTTTTTGACATGGAATCCTGCGACAAGAATCAATCAAATCGCATTTCAATTTTTGTCCTATATTTGGTCCTCATTTGTGCAAACGCATTGTCTTCAAAGATAGTTTAGATTAAGATTGCTTTGACCAGAACAAAATCAATAGTTTTTGATCAACGCACTGCACATTGGCTGTGTACGAGAAGACATCCTGCCTTCAAATATTTTTTAGTAGAGATGGGCAAAGCAGTTCCTTTCAGTGAAGTACTTCACTCTGAGTCACTCATTTTAAGAAACGAGTTCACAATGAAGTAGTTCCGGAACTCTTCGTTCCTTCGTTTTCGTTCCATCGTTTCTTCTTGCGAACTAGTTCGTTCTTTTAGTTCATTCATAGTTCAACTTGAGAGGAGAAGGTGATGAGCAAAAAGAAAGGAAAGGTCAGGAGATCTCGAAGATGATGACCAAAAGAAAATGGTAGCTATAGTTTTTTGTCACGTGTCCAATGGGATTGCAGTGACAACTCCAATCTACTCACTCCAAAAGGCGTGAGTTACTCCACTCACTCACTGCAATGTTCTTGAATGTTCTTTTGGAACAGTTCACTCGTGAACGACCCATCTCTAATTGTAAGAGTTGTGAACGGAGGCCATGGCATGAATATTTCGACTTGAAAAAAGGGAAAGATAAAGTACGGGAAACAGTTGGCCAATTCCGCCTACGTCCGAATTGTAGCGCTCTATCTGCCCACCCTGCCTCAGCCACAACAGTAAGGTCTCGTATATTCAAAGGTCTTTTTTGATGAAAAAAAAAATGTAATTTAAGTAAGTTTTCATAATACGATACAGAAAATTTGTTTGGCGAACAGCGATCGTTTGAAAACGTAAAACAAAACTTCGTGAAATTTGATAAAATGCATCCACTACAAAAACTCAAGACCCCGAAGCCAGCTTCGTAACCTTCTTATTTATTATGAATTGCAACAAACACACCCTTCACGTCTCAAACAATTACTTAACATTATTTTCTCCGGTCGATTTTCACATCTCGTATTTCGATCAAAACAAAAAACCAATGGTCTTAAAAGTGCACAGTTTTAAATTTCGCCTTTTTTCCGCGACCATTTGCTAATGTAAAAAACTTGAAATTTGATTTACTTGAGAGAGAGAGAGAATTGCATCGAAAGTGTACCACACTATGAAAAATTTAATTATTTGATTAGTGGGTCATCGGTTTGGAGTGGCTACAGTACAGTACAGAGTACGTTACATATACGTTCCTATAACATAGCCCGATGGACCTTTCAATTCGTCAAAACTTTGTGGTCGAATCGGGTGCTGAAACACTGTTGAATCAGAGTGATTAATTACGGCGCGGAAAGTTGAGTCATCTTCATAAGAGCAATAAATGGGTAGATCTTAATTATTCGAGTGACCAGGTCATGTAATAAAAAGGAAAGGTTTTTGTAATTAATGTATTAAGACTTTTGTCTGGGTTTTGTGCTCAGTTGTACAAAAAAAAAGCCGATAAGTGTTGGTTAGTTTAAATTCATTTATCATTCCAGACTTGTTTAATAAGTTTTGACGATCGACGAATGTTGTACTTCATTTTTTTAGGAGGCATCAGCAAAACTGTGGGTGGTTTGTCCCTGATCTGGGTAGGACTCGACCCTTGCAAAGATTCTCCTCCAATAAGGACCATTCCATCATAACTTCGTTGAAAAAATTCAAGGTGCCGTGCTATACTGTTCCGATCTTAGAATTGACCTAGGAGGGGGGTTCAGACGTACTTCGAGTTGTTCGAATGCGACTGAATTTAATTGGAAAACAATTGTAGTACGCTCCAATATACTGGCGGACATCCAAGACGAATGTACCGAGATGATCGTCAAAATATAATCCAAAAAACGGTAGACCTTCGAGCAAGAAAAACTCTGGTATTTTTGGGAATATGGGCCGTCGATCCGGATAAGACCAAGGTTCCGAATATTCTCATAATTGAAGTCCAGTCAAGGAAAAAAGCCAAAAACATCAAGAAGTCTGTGTACTTGAGAGTTAGGCATATTTGAGCCAACACTACAGCCATGAAAGAGAAGTGCACGACTGACTACATTCAAGCCCCTAGTTAAGTTAGGCTTAATTAGGTTAATTTTAGTCTTTTTTGTTTACCTCTGTAAATTCTTAGGTTAAGTATAATATTTTACTTATAAAGTATTGTGATCGACCTAAAATTTAAAAAAAAATGGTACCCTAAAATTTTGTATTTTCACGTTTTAGGACTAGTAAACCCCAAAAAAGCAACAAAAAAAATAATGTCCGTGAGGTCTCGTAGCTCCCAAACCCGTTAAGGTATTATCATGCAATTTTTATGGTGGGTAGACTGGGCGAACCTTTACGACTGGTATCTTTAAGAGGGGTGTGCGTATGAGGGGGGGGGGGGGGATGGAAGCGTTTTAGACCAAAAATTTTGGTTTCTAGATCCACTAGAACCACTTATGTTAGGAGGCTGAAACTTGGAATTTCCATAGACCTTCGATAGTTAACTCATTTGCAAAAAAAAAATTGGTGATATAGGTGAAGGGGTGTGGGAGTGGGGGAGGAAATAATGCGTCCGAAACGCAAAAATGCTGAGATAGACATATTCTAAAATCCATATCTCCTAAGCCGTTGATGACACGAAATTAAAACTTAACAAATATCTGAGACTATATTAGGAGAAAATATTTAAAATAAATTTTTGAGTTGGGGTAGTGGCGTACGGGGGTGGGTGTGAAAAACTTTAGATTACGATATCTCACGACCCAATTGCTCTAGAAAAATAAAATTCAGTTCGAGTATAAAAGTCGATAAATAAAGATTGCTCAAAGTAAAATTTTTTAAGGGGGTAGTGGGGCATAGAAGTGGAGGGGATAAGAATTTTTAAAAAAAATCACGTTTCATATCTTAAGAACAGTGTAAGATAGATGCACAAATTTCTTACTACAAGTAGGCCCAATAGAACCCTAGCAGGGTTTGGAGGGGGGATGGGGGGGGGGGTGCAGAGTGTGAGGGTGGGGGAGGGGGAGGGTGAACAGGAAAAAGTCTTAATGTGTATATCTTTAGAACCTATAATGATATAAAGCTGAAACTTGGTATTTAGATAGAGCTATAGAAGTGGCATGTTGGAAAATATAATTTTTGTTAGGGGTAGCATGGTACGGAGGTGTTTTTCCTAACTATGGAACGGCTTAAAAAAAAATTATCAGTGAAAATAAAATGCATATACTTTCACGATTTTCGCCATATCTACTAGACCTTCAAACATATCGAACTCATTTCTATTCTACGGATTCTTCATATGAATATCTAGAATGTGTTTTCAAGATTTTTTGGAATTCGACCCCGAAGGGGGTGTAAAGTGGTTGTATACTTTTTCATGAATTTTGCCATATCTCTCAGATCTGTAGCTCAGTTCTGTAACTTATGAATGAGAAATTTCTCACCAAAAAGTCAAAATGAGAACGAATTGATGCAATTCTCTCTGTGTTCTTGAAGCTTCTTCAATAGGCTCGCGCATTCCAGTTCACCTTAGTGATCGCGACCGAACTAGATCCCGAGCCCTCGCAAACTAGTTCGTTCTTGTAGTTCGCGAGAAAGAATTGGTGTAGGGAAATGTGATGACCCTAAAAAAAAGTCCTAACTGCCGTCACGAACGAACTGCAGTAAGACCCTATTTAGCGCGTAGGATACGTTCCATCAAAGCAGAGCGTAATGCGAAACAGCGCTAAACGAGGCTATCTTAACATGTAAATAATGGGGTTAGGGGAAGATGGATAGAATCTTTATGTTGTGAAGATTATTTCGATGTTTAAATCTATTAAACCATCCTCGACTAGCAACGAAAGTTTAACTTATGTCACTTTCCTCAGCCTGAATGTAATTTAAAATTCGTCTAGCTTTTTCCATTATGATAGATTGGCTTAATGGCATATTGCGTTCAATTTCGCGATCAATTCATATAGACAGTCGTTTTTTCATTTCCTCTATAATATTATTTCTAGAACGGGTAATTCTAGTAGCAGAGCTTGACGTAGTTGCAGTTGCCGATGACAGTATTTTTTCTTTATTCTTAAAAATTGTCCTTATTGTTGAAGTTGCCAAATTCAATGCAGCACTAATTTGAGATTGACGTTCACCAGAATCTAATCTTCTAATCACTTGCATTTTAGTTACCAGTAAAATGCTTCTTCTGGTTGCTTTCTTTTCTTGTTTTTCATTATCACCCATGATAAAAACTAAAGATCATTGTCACTGTATTAATCGTTATATTATTATATAAATTTATACTTACAATAATGTCAACAAATGTTTCAAATGATAAAAATGCGTCCGTACAGCACCGCACCAAACAAGAAACACAACTACACTGTTTCGGATATGTTATGTACATATTTGGAAACCTAGCGCCAATTTCGGGGAATCCCCGGGTTGAAATAAAAGAGCGCTAAACCGAAACAGCGCTAAACGAAACAGCGTTAAGCGGGGTCTTACTGTAGCACTTATGTAGTTCCTTTTTTTATGTTTGCGATTCGCGAAAAAGGACTAGTTCGTTCGGTATTTGATTAGGTCATCACATTCACATTAATAAAGGAACTAGTTCATACGCGACAAAAGTGATAAACTTTTTTTTAGGCCACCACATTTCCCTACACCATTTTCTCAATTCTATAGTATCTCGCGAACTACAAGAAAGAACTAGTTCGCCCACACTGAATGTGATGACCTACAAAAAAATCCTCACTTCCCTCAAGAACTGAACTAGTTCCTTCCATTCGCGAGAGTGGGATGATGCATGGTGTACGCAAATGAAATGATAACGCAAATGATAACGAACTACTTCCTACAAATGAAGTAGGACCGGAATTCACTGCGAACTAGTTCGTTCATTTCATTTATGGGAACGCTTTTCAGAACTACAGTGCAACCCGGTTATAACGTACCTTGGAAGGATCACAAAAGTAGAACGATATAACCGATAGTACGTTATAACCAACATAAGATTCTTTCACATTTGTGAATGGGGATTGAAAAAAGGTACGTTACAGCCGAAAATACGTTATAAAAGTGCACTTTATAAGCAGGTTGCACTGTAGTTCGTTCACGAACTACACAAACCTATTCTTCAAGAGATCTGGGTTGTTTCTGGAATGTTTACGTTGACCTACGAGGCTCTTAACTAAACGGATTGCTATAGAACCAATTGGGGTTACTAGTGTGCGCGGTGAGATAGCGCTTCGCTCCTTCTTAAAACTAAAACTATTGCCGGTCCTGATTAAGCATCTGTCGCTGGACAGCCTTAGGAAGTTTGTCCCTCCTCAACTCTACCAAACATAAAAATACCAAAAGTAATTTACTTGCAAACTGCCGCATTTTTAAAAAGCCAAGAGCTATTCGACCACGATTTGTAGGTCAAGAAGTTCAACGTCCATCACGACTAGTTTTATTGTGTTTTATGTGCTTTTAAAAAAAAATATGCAGCTAGCAGCATTTTAATTTGACTGCCACCATTCATCAAAAAAGATGTGTGCTAAAGGTGCAAATTATCGTCACACGTAATTAAAAACCCAACAAAGCGGAAAGAAGAAGACAAGAACGGTTTCTGGTGTTTCAATGCGTGCAACGAAAAAAAAAACCGCTAAATAAAATTTGTTATGACTACATGTCCAAACTGAAGTTGAAGTCACTGTACTGCAAGGCACAGGAGTACAGCTGATTAACCGCGGACCCAAACCACACTGGAAGGAATCACACGATGACATCATCGAAATGCATCTGCCAGCACCAAGGACAAATGTCAAACGAACGCCTGCAACACGCTCGGTGCCGCTTATCGATTTTTTCCTGTTTTCGAGCAACTTGCAAAGTACAAAGCGTTTTACACGACAAACCTCTAAACACTAAACGGGCAAGCAATGACCTCGGCCGGCCGCGAGGAACAAAAATTCGTTTTTTACCTTCTTTTCGGGCCTGGTGCACGCTCTCGAGTCAATTGTACTGGGATTTAAGGTCATCGAAACATCACAAATCGAAATTTCGGCGGCCAGCGGCGAACTGAACTGATGAACACTTTGCTCGGCGGTTCGCGTACGAATCTTTTCCATAAAACGTTGATCGGCTTTCTTCTCGGGCATGTCCTTGTACCGCGACCGATTCACACAAACAACGGGGCGCGAATGATTCCCGACGGTTTTCCGGAAAAACAATACGGTTCTTTTAGCACTGCGAAAAATTCAGGACACGCGTGAAAGAGTCGCGCGTTTTATTTCACACGATCACTGGGCACTGGAGTTTTGGAGTGTGGCGAAACGAAAGGCAAACCGACGAGCACTGGACAACGACAACGCGCACCGAACGCTGTCAAATTCGAAATGAAAGGAACGCGACTTTTTTGTTGCCGGCAGAGTGAATTTTTCTGTGGTTTCCGCTTCACTTTTCGGGGACAACCGAGAACCGACGACCGACGAAGAGTTTCTGACTTTTTGTTGATTTCGATTTTTGGTTTGCGCGGCGCGAGCGATTCTCTTCAGCGAATTTTCGACGACTGGCAGCTCTTTGGGGTTTTTTGCTTTTTCCAGCAACTGGTGGCAGCAATGCGTTTCGTTCGTACTGGGGAAATTTTGAATTTGAAATGCCCGCGCCCGGATTTGTTTTGACGTCACGCAGTCTACTTGGTTGTCTAGCCTGTCGAGTGGTGGCGGTTTGGCGGGATACGGACGTTCGTTGGCACTAAATCGACGAGAGTATACTTTTTTTTACTACCGCGACACAATGCAGAAATTTTTAATATGACAAATACAAACCACTTAGGGCCGTTATTACGACCTTCAGTTAAAATTTAACTGAAACTTTAACTGTAAGTTTCGTATGAACATCTGTCAGTTAAAGTTCCAGTTAGAATGTTACTGACGATCGTAGGAACCGGCCTTAGGGCCGTTATTACGACCTTCAGTTAAAATCTAACCAGAACTTTGGCTATAAGTTTCGTATGAGCATCTGCCAGTTAAAGTTTCAGTTAGAACGTAACTGACGATCGTAGGAACGGGCCTTAATCAATAATTAAAAAAAAATTGTGCAACTACAAGACATCTGAACATTTTTCATTCATTTTTCGTGAATTTCTCGAAAATATGCCACAAAAACCTGGCAACGACGTCGAATAAAATTCCCCAAATACAAAAATGTGTCCCAGCCACTGAACTGCAACCGGTCGAATTCCTGCGTTGTTTGTGTTTGCGCCCAACTGCGCTCTTTTTTTTACCCGAACAACTTTTGCACACCACCTCCCCATCCGTATCCGTACACCGCTTTCTTTGACAGTGTGCACGAACATCTTTGTTTTTTTTCTTTCTCGCCCGCCAACTTTGAAGTGTTCACCAGCCGATAATCGCTCGCTACCGTACCGTGTGCTGCTCAAGCTCGAATCGTCGTCGTATTCGTCGGAAGAATTTCCGTGTTAAAAAATTTTTCATCTTCGATATTCTGTCGCGTGTTTTCACCAAATTCATTCGAATCGTGCGTCGTTAAATTTCCGGATTTCGTGGCATTTTGGTGAGTAGTGGCGCGCTACAATTTTACATAAGCACGACGAAAAGTTATAGACGGCGGCCGCCTCCTGCTATTCGGGAAATGTCAAAAGCGCGCATTGACACTTTTCTTGTTTACATCGCAGTGTGGCCGCTGTCATAAGTGTCGTCAAACAAATTTGTGTGTTTTGCCGCGTTATTGTACGCCTTTGCGATTCTTTTTCATCACGATTTTGATCTTTTGCAGAATGTAAAAGCGATGCCTGCACCATCCAGGCCGAGAGGTTTTACGGGCAGTTCAAGTGGCGCGGGCAACCGTCCGGCCCCCAACACTCCGATGTCGGAGCGCCAACAAATGGCCCTGCTCATGCAAATGACATCCTCGTCGACGTCGCCGTCCTCGTCGTCGACAGCTGGTAAGTTTTTTCTATTATTTCCAAGCGTTGCGAACACAAAGTCCCTTCTAACAATTTCTAAATTTTTGTGTTGCAGAAATGAGCCCGGGCAATAGCAGCTCGAGTCACGGTCCCGCCAGATCTCGCGATCGTAACGAACGTGGCGAGACTTCGTTGCACGTTGCAGCTATTAAGGGCGACCAGGATGCGATCAAGAAGCTCTTAGATTCGGGAATGAGCCCCAATGTCTCGGATTTTGCAGGTATTTGTTTGGATTTTTTCGTCCGGCTCGTGTGGGGAACTCATCCGAAACTTTTGTTCTGGTTTTAGGCTGGACTCCGCTACATGAAGCCTGCAACTATGCGCACTATAACGTTGCATTGACTCTTGTTAAGTCTGGAGCGAATGTAAACGCTAAGGGTCTGGACGATGATACTCCGCTGCACGACGCGGCACTCATTGGCCACCTGAAATTGGTGAAAATGCTTGTCGAGAAGGGCGCCGATGTTCACTCGAAAAACCGAAAGGGCAAGACTCCTGTGGATGTGGCAGCAGCTTCAGTTGTTTCGTATCTGACGTCTGTGCGAGGTAAGTGCGCTCTGTTTTTCTTGGGTTTGCGCAAGGTTTTTTGGATATTTTCATTTGAAGGAAAACAATGTTAAATTGTGAATTGCAGAAACAGTTTATTGGTCAGCAACGCCAATCGAAACATTTTATAGGGAAGGGCAAAGCTACGGCTGATAGAAGGAGGTTGTAATGTTGGGAACTGTTTTGTGAAGAATAGAACGCTATACTTAGACTGGAGGTCTTGTTGGTGCGCCCGATTGCTTCGTCGCATGCCACATTTAATCGCTACTTCATGTTTACCGCCATGTTGTTGGCTTAAGCCATCCATTGCTTTGCTTCGTTCCACACGCAACTCAAAAGGCTCGGCGTTGAAGACACTTTGTTTTCATTCCTTCAGTTGTGCCACTTCTATTCTTTCCGGACGCCAAGATTTCAGTCGCTCGATGATAATGGCGCAATAATTGCTATGTCAAGGAACAATCTAGCTGGTACTGCCGACAGTAGACTACTGCTTCTGGCCAAAACAAGCTCTCACGTCTGTTAACGACTATTCGGCCGTTGTGGGTGCAAGGTTGAGGTTGGCTGCTGACCGCGACGGTCGGCTGTACCAACCAGAATGTACCTTGAATTAGAATTTGTGACGTTCCGTGTGGCTATTCAGGCAATCTTCCGTCGTGGACGAACGTAAGATACATAACCAACCTACCAACCAATCTACTTTAGCAAGATACGCATCTTGTTCCAACATCCCGCCACGCATCTTGTTCTACCATGCCGCCCAAAGTGCCCATCCTCACCGCATTTGATGCATAACTTTCTTTGATCTATTGGCGCTTGACAGTTCTGTGCGATGTGGTTGTACCCTCACCATTTAAAACCCCGTGTAGGCGACACGTTGTCGCATACTCATAACTATCCAATGCAAGACCAATCATTCATATATTTTCCTTGTTGTCGTCAAATAAGCCCAGAGAAAAGACTCATCCTGTTTACTGAATCATAAAATATTTCACGATCGTTTCTTTATTCAAAATTTGATTTAATCCCTTCATGCAAAATCGGCAATTCCTTCCCAACTCATAAAGTTGGTGAGAAACTCCCCATTTGGGTTTCTCAGCTTAAAGAACTGGTGTCCATACTTGTCCAACGAGGTGGAAAAATTTTGCATGTATGCCGACATTTGGCTCAATGTCTATTAAATCTATACCATAACCTGAAAGTACTCCCCAGGCAGCACAACGCATTGTTATAAGATGTAGTACCGTGATATAAGTTCAACAATGGTATTATATAATATTTTATCTATTCCGTTAATCAGAAGAAGAGAAAAAAATAGAAAAAAAGTAATCGGAAAATGTGAAGAAAAAAACAACTAAAAAGAGTTAGTAATTACTATGAAATAGAATCAAAAAGTAGTCAGAGAAAAGAAAAAGAAAAATGAGAAGAAGAAAAGAAAAGTTTAATATTTAAAATACGTAAAACATGCACCAATAGCACAACACTAGCCGCAAACACTCTCTAGAGTCTTCGAGAGTCTCACAAATTCGCCAGAATAATTAGTTGTTTCTAGGTCGATTTTATTTGCAGCTTTGCGTTATACTGTTCCTAGGTACGACTTAGAAGATGATTCTTTGTAAGTAGTTTCAGCTAAAACACCCTCTTTGCCATTTATATGTTTCTCAAATAGCTCCAATACTGGATCCTTTCTGAATCGGTCTGTCCGTGGAAAACGTTGTTGTCTAATAAGATCCGCACTCTTTGTGTTAGAGTTGTGTATTTCTTGATTGTTGATCAATTTGATTGAGGATTTAAGTTTCTTGTTCTTGATATTGTCAATTAGTTTTATGCGTTCCATATTTTATGTGCTGATGTATGATTAGTTTTCCATAATTAGAATAAAGTTCCCCGGATGATGTTAATTGAGGTAAGTTATGTATGGCTTTAATGCCCTTATTTACAATTCCCGCAATATTGCCCATTCTTTTCGCGTTTTGGCTCCATATTAGAACCTATGTTGGATATGATAAAACGCGTTGTATAGCAAATTCTTTATAGGGACTTGTAGTAGGTAATCGTTACGTATTAGTACTCCAATAATTTTATTTCTTTGTTTAGTTTTGTGAGGAGTACAAGTCAGTTTGACGTCAATTGATAGCTGTATTCCATCTACTTCTAGCTTCAATACAATGGTTGCGTTTACGTGCAGATCAGACCAGTCTGTAAAAACCAGTCTGGTTGTTCGCATAAACGCAGACCAAACCAGTCCACTTGGACTGTTTTTGGTCTTGATTTTGTTACGAACCAAATGAAACCAAACCAGTCTCGTTCTGTGAAAATGCGCACATAAATGCAAGACCGAATAATATCAAACCGGTCTATGTGGACTGGTCTGGTCTGCACGTAAATGCGACCAATGTCCAATTTGTTAGTTTGTAGAAACCAGTAGCTCAGTTCTGTAACTTATGAATGAGAAATTTCTCACCAAAAAGTCAAAATGAGGACGAATTAATGCAGTTTTCTCTCTGTATTCTCACCAAATGAAAATAATTAACTTAAATAATTGACTACGCATTTGGCAATCTTTCATTTCTCATTTGGTGAGAATACAGAGAGAAACTACATCAATTCGTCCCCATTTTGATTTTTTGGTGAGAAATTACTCATTCATATGTTACAGAACTGAGCTACAGGACTTAAAAAGTTTTCGGTCAGACTTGATCAACAACTTCAGTTGTTCAGAATTTTTACCTTTGTAAAGAAGTAGTGTGTCAAGAGTTTGTTGTTCTTTCCGGTGTCAGTGGAGTGAAGCTCCAATACGAAATCTTATGATAAACTGGCCTCTCCAGTGAAAGTTCTTTCCAAATTTGTCATTGTCCTCAGGGACTACGATTAATCAACAGTCGGGGATTTCGTATTGGAGCTTCACTCCACTGACACCGGAAAGAACAACAAACTCTTAACATTTAATAGCTTCAATGGTAGCTTGACCATGAAAAACTGGTAACATAAAAGTAGTGTGTCGTCAGCATAAGTTATATATTTTGCTTTAAGTCCTGTGAACTGGAGGTTGTTTATGTACAGCAAAGGGCCAAGAATCGAACCTTGTGGGACTCCTATATTGACTGTCTTAGGAGAGCTAAGTTTGTCGAGATTATTAGTAAAGAAAAAGTCCAACTAAAAAGTTGTTTAATAGTTCATTGACTTTTCCTCAGATACCCATTGCAGACAATACTTCAAGTAATATTTTGTGGTTTGCAGTGTCGAAGGCTTTTTTTAAATCTAAAAATATCTCAGCAACGTATGAAACTTTGTCAAGACCTTCATTTATAAACTGTATCGCATCTATCAAGGCTAACGTCGTATTGCTTCCTTCTAAAAACTCGTATTGGTGAGCATCGAAACTAGAACATTTTATTATAAATTGTAATAGCCTCCTGCTGATAACGTTTTCGAAGATATTGCTGACCGCGCTTAGCAAACCAGAAATGTTTGCTCTTCTCAACAACATTTTTATTGAACCAATATCTGTCATGTTTTCTGTAATATTTATCTCAAAATCGACATTGAAACTCAATTTTCTCCGAGATTTTAATGGTCATAATCCAATTTCTTCACACAAAACTTCGAGTGTTTCCAATCATGCGTTTAATGCAATTTGCATCTCAATGAATGGAACGTGACCCGAATCCTGGTCATAAGTTATCTCCAAAGTAGATATTTGAAGGGTAGACCAATGGAGCGGTTATACATTTAGGAAGCCAGAAATAAACCCTGTCAAAAAGGGAATTTTGCTGGAAGACCTGAATTGGATCAACCATGAAAAAATAAACTATGGTATTACTGGGAATGCCTCCTCTCCTAGGTTTTTGCGGAAACTAGCTTGGTAGAATTCAGCAGTGTTATATACAGTATTGAGGAGATTAAGATTTTAAATTCGCCAGTAAGCGAACGTACACCACGTCAATTGGTTCAATTTGTATTGTCGTCGTACTTTAAAAATACACTTTCGTGTAGAACTGACTGTCGTTTAATTCTCGCAGCAGAAAAATATGTCGTCGGGCCCTGCAACGCTTATATACTGTATCTGGTGAGTTAAGAGATTTCCAGCATATTCGATTGTTTATGTGAATGCGCAAAAAGTAATTATTAAATGCGAGAAATGTCTAGAACAAGTAAGAAGTATATGGACCTATCTATGCTATTTTAAGGTTTTTGGCCGCTATTCACAGTCGTCATAAAGTTGGCTTTAAGTTAAAGCTGACTTTAGTGTCGTATTAATAAGACACTAAGGTCAGCTTTAACTTAAAGCCAACTTTATGACGACTGCGAATAGCGGCCATTGTTTTTCGCTGGACACTTAAGGGGGTCATTCCATCAAAAATCGTAAAAGTTGTGACCTTACCATCGCCCATTCTTTTGAAAATTTTTTTGCTTGAAGAACTAGTGAAAAAAAAAATATAATTTCAATTTTTTTTAACGATTTTGTCCTTTATCCTTGAATATCTCAAAATACCGTTTTTTCTATTTTTTAATAATTTATAGGTTATACTATTTTACACAACAAATACAAAATCATTATCCTTGAAAACAATTTTTAGGATAAATTTGATTTCTATTTTTCTTACTTTGCGACAACCTTCCAAATAAATTCTATTTTATTATTCTATGATAAAAACTAACAGAGATATGAATTTCCAAAGGGGACTTGGACACCATTTTTGCGAAATCTTTAACATACTATAACTAACAAAAAAAATGAGATCGAAAAAAAAATTGAAGTTATATTTTTTTTGTTTTCACTAGTTCTTCAAGCAAAAGAATTTTCAAACGAATGGGCGATGGTAAGGTCACAAAATTGGCCTTCTTTCCGATTTTTGATGGAATGATCCTTTAATACCAATAATAAGTTAGAATGATTTTTTTTTTAATTAAAGTTACTTTAAATTTAATTTTTGCAACACATTTAACCCACCAATGCAGGCAAAATAATAATTAAAATACTATTAAGAAACGGAACTCTACGGCAGTCGTCAATATTGGTAAATTTATTATCTCTTGCAACAATTTGCGTTCACGGAATAGCCCAAAAAGCCAAAACTATTTATTTTCAAACTTTTCTATATCTAACCTCTAACGAGTTTTTGTGTCAATTTTCACGAATTCCGATATATTTCTTAGGTCTAATGAGACATCGAGTTAGCTTTCATTTCTAAAGCCTTAAAATATAATCAGTATAAAGCGATTTTACGCATTTTTCGATACTTTTTCGCTGAGGGTGTAAGGTATTGTTTAAGTTTTCACGAATTCCGACAAATCTTTTAGGTTGAGATCGAATTCACGTGTATTTTTATTGGCTTTATATAAAATGATCTAAAAATTAATTTCGGGATTTTGCGATATTAAACCCCTAAGAGGGTGTACAATGGTTGTATACGTTTTTAAGAATTCCGTCATAACCCTTTGGTTTCACCGAGGTTTTTTTTAGTTTAAAGAGCTTTCTATCTAAGAATTGTGTTCAGAATTTCTTATATTCAATCCCTAAAGAGTTATGTAGATATTTTATCATCTATGACTTTTTAAAGTGGAACAAAAAAATATAAATAAAAATATGCTAACAGTCTGGGCATAACTTTCTATGCTAAGATGCGGTGTAGGTTACTATGCGACTGTCAATTTAAAAAATAATCAGAAGCCTATTTGAAACGTTGTTTTGTACTTTGTCAGTCGCATAGTAACCTAAATCGCATCTCAGCATAAAATGCTCTCCGGACTTATAACCAAAATATAATAAAGTTGCGCCCATCCAGATAGTTGGCAGATTTTTACTAAATAACGCAATTTTGAAGGAAGATTGTCGGGACCTAGCTTTTCCTAGCATTCGAATGTTATGTAATGTATTTGCCTGTTTTGCACAACCTTTTTCAGAGAATTTGTAAATATCTGAGAAAAATTATGACTCCTTATCCATCTAAAACCCAGAATATGGATGTATGTAGTTCCATCTACTACGGATTGCTTGCCTATTCCACCTGATTACTCTTTCGGGTTTATTCGCGCATGAAATGATGAAATAAGAAAACCAAGTTGCTCAAAATGATTTTATTAGGCGTTCAAAGATGGATCAATTCAGCTGATATGTACATAAATCCGGAACAACAACAAAAAAAAATTATATTTTATTGCCAAACTCCCCTTTTCACCCCCGTTCCCGAAATTCCTCGTAAACAAGAAAATCGACCGCAATGACAAAATTTTACTCCACTAAATAGGAATGAGTTTACAAGCCGAAATAAAACTGTCGTGTTTATGTCCGGACATCAAAATCGCGTTGCCTTAAAGATACAAAAACTGAAATTCTCATTGCATCACCTTAAAGAGATCACCCGACAAATAGGCCAAGACAACGACGAAATGTTTACGACAAACAATTTGCCTGTCTTCTTGCCGTCTATCTCACTAAAAAACGATAATGTTTTTTTCGTTCTTTATTGTTCTAGTGGTCGGTTCGTTTGCCATAGCCGCCCCAGCCCCCTCAAGTACTCGATGGGCGGCAAGAAGTCAAGAAGCCAGTCTTTATCTTGGAAGCATGGCTGAATTGTGTTCGCAGGATGTAGAGCAACGGATTTACTTTAAGCGGTCGTTCAACCGACCAAAATTACTCTAATCCTCTGCATGTCCAGACCTCATATTGCCGGTGCTAGTGGTCCTTTTCCCTGTCTCCTAAATACTAATCTATCGAAATCACCAAATTGATAATCGATAGATGGCTGGAGTTTCCCAATATGTTTCTGTTGGACGCCATACTATAGATTATGTATGTTCATTAAGTTTCGTTCCCACACGAAAACCACATTAGCTAAGGTGGCAAAGGTAAACTCCAATGACCTCCCCTGCAGCTCGCATAAGCCGCTCAGTTCCGAAACGTTTTCGCATTTGGAATTAATGGAATTTGTTGGCATCATACCTCCGACGATACACACAACACACATGTTTATGAGATGTTGGGGAATGGTATTTTCGAGGAGGTGGTAAGCTTTTTCGTTATAGGAGTGCAGTAGTAACTCGTCAATGGGATCATACTATCCCCACGATGGAGCGCTAGAGTGTTCCCACGATAGACTCTCTTCGGTGCAATTACACGGGGCAAATTCACTGTAATAAAGCTTAATAGAGCGGTGAATCTCGGGGGCGGAGTTTTAATGCCCCAGCTTCCAGCTGTATGTACGTGGACCCGATTAGGAAGATGATTCCCATGGCGGCTATGTTGCTTTCACATCTGTTTGCAAAAAAAACGTATCTACAGTATCCACGGTTACAGTCCGAAAATCGTTAGCCTGTCACCTGGTTACGCTTCGTCTCTCGATTGAAAGGTAGAGTTTGCGACCAATAAAGGAGATTAGTCGTCCTGTACCAACCCCGAATCGGATCGAGCGTGAACCTTGAACTCACTAATTAATTAGCTCTGTGATAAATTTCGTTTCATTGGCAATGCATCTTCACCCCTTGCGATTTTCTGGTTTGTTTGTGCGGGTGGTATTTCGGACGGATTGCACACATCGTCTTTTTTCATTCAGGTAGTATCAACCTATGAGGGATTTTCTGTCCCTTCCCGTCACACCCTTCCTCCTCCCCAACTGATTTTTCGGGGGGTGCTCCCTAATAAATATTAATGTCTGTGAATTTATTAGGGAGCGTGACGAATGTCGACTGCTAGTTTCTCTCCCATTTTTTTTACCGGAGTTATAGAATTCAATGGGTGCGCCCAATACAAGTAGCTCTGTGTGATACACGTTACACTTTGTAGATATATTGGAAAATTTATAGCACAGTGAACCGTGTAAAACTTCCTTTATTCGATTTTCTGTGCAAAATTTGAATTTAAATAATTTTTTTTTTAGCTCAAATTTGTTTACGTGTTGTGTGGGCAGGAGGTAGACGTAGGTATTTGCAGTTCGTTTTGCATATATGGAAACAACGTATTTTCTAGTTGCTGAGATCCGATATTTATGGTAGTGAAACGATACCATTGCAAAATAAAATCATGATAAAATTTGTGATTGGTGGAATTATGTATCAATTTGATTCGTCATTTTATTGATTGATTGTTTTATGGAGGGTGTATTTGAACACGTCCCAATCGTCCCGTCTGCCTTTACTAAGCTAAGGGTCGGTTTCACAGTCTAGACTTAAACCAAAAATTTGGTTTAAACTTAGGAATTTGTTCGTGAGATCCTAAGTTTAAACCAAATTTTTGGTTTAAACTTTGACTGTGAAACCGGCCCTTAGTATTTTTGGGTAGAAGACCGAGTTTAACATATGTATTAAAGCGATACGAATTACTATTATCCGGCTGACAACTGAACTAAATAACATAATCAGGCGGCGGGTATTTGTAATATTAAGACCGCACGAAAGAGCCAAATTTTTAAACCAAAATACTCTAATACAGTTTTTAAATTGGCCTTTCCTAGAAAGTATACGGTCGAGTTCGTTAATGTGCGAGCTTTTTCCATACAAAATCTTAAAAATATTGATGGCACGATAAGCAGAGAATTCGTAAGGCTAAGAAGATTCCGGAATTTATCTTAAATTTATCTTATTAAAAATGCGGGAACATGAAAACCTACGTAAACTGCTCGAGTAGTTACCATATTAATGTTCTTAAAAAAATTTGCCAATGTTCTGGGCGCAACTTTATTATTTTTCCGGCAGAAGTTCGGAGCGCGTTCAATTCTGAGAGGCTGTGAAGTTTACTATTTGACTGAAAACCTAACAAAAAGTTCGGGAAGCGGTTAGAATAGGGCGTAATATATGAATACCATGCTTGGGTCATACTCCGTGATGCGGTCTGGGGGTTGAAAAAGGAGAAAAACTTGTAAATAGGTGATTATTAAACAAGCCCGTTAAAGTGAAACATATTCGATATATGTATAATCAGGCCTGAGAGATATTGCAGAATTCATGAAAAAGTATACAACCACTTTACAACCCCCTTAGGGGTCGAATTTCAAAAAATCTTGAAAACACTTTCTACGGATTCATATGAAGAATCCGTAGAATAAAAATGAATTCAATATTTGTGAAGACCTAGTAGATATGACAAAAATCGTGAAAATATATGCATATTTTCACTGATCATTTTTTTGCTCTCCTTCTGAACGCCAATGTATATTCGGATTTTTTTTTAATCAGAATTACATTTCTAGTTGATTTGCATTTACACACCGAGTTTCAATAGCATAAGCCGTTCTATAGTTAGGAAAAACACCCCCAACCTCGTACCATGCTACCCCTAAAAAAAAAATTATTTTTCCAACATGCCACTATTATATCTCTATCTAAATACCAAATTTCCGCTTTATAGCATTATAGGTTCTTAAGATATAAATTATTATTATCTTTATTTGCCTTGAATTCAGTTTTGATTGAGATATAAACATCTGAACATTTTCCTTTTCATCCTCACCCTCTACACCTACACCCCAAAACTGTTTCCCTACTACGGTTCAATTAGCGCTACGTCTGCTCGAAATTCTACGCATCTATCTTACCTGTTCTTGTGATATGAAACGTGATTTTTTTTTCTTATCCCCTCGACTTCCATGCCCCATCGCCCACTTACAAAATTTTACTCTTAGCAATTTTTATTTGTAACCTTTATACTCAAACCGGATTTTATTTTTGTAGAGCTACTAGTTCGTGAGATATCGTAATCTAAAGTTTTTGAACCCCCTACGCCACTACCCCACTCAAAAATTTGTTTTCAATCTATTCTCCTAGTATAACTACAAATATTTGTTAAGTTTGAATTGTGTGTTGTTAACGGTTTAGAAGATATGGATTTTAGAATGTGTATATCTCACCTTTCTTGCGTTTCGGACTAGGCTTGCGCATTCTAGTTCACCTTAGTGTTCGCGAACGAACTAGTTCCCCAGCCCTTCCTTGTAGTTCACTCAGGAAGGAACTAGTTCCATTCAAGTTCGGAGTGAATGTAAGGACCTAAAAAAAAAGGTCCCCGCTCACGAAGGAAGACACTGAATGTGATGACCTAAAAAAAGAAGGTCCTCACTACCCTCGCGAATTGAACTACTTCCTTCTTTCCGTTCAAACTTCGCGGAATTATACGTGGTATGCAAGAAGTACTTCCTACAAACGAACTAGGACCGGAATTCACTGCGAACTACTTCGTTCATTTCACTTATGGGACCGATCTTCCGAACTACTTCGTTCACGAACTACACAAGCCTATTTCGGACGCATTATTATTCCACCCACTCCCACACCCCTTGATCCATATTGACAATTTTTATGGAAATGTCTCTACTACTAGAGCTCTATATTAATTCCAAGTTTCAGCTTCCTAGCATAAGTGGTTGCTCAGATCTAGGAACCAAAATTTTCCATCTAAAACGCTTCCCCCTCCTCCCCTCTCCACCCCTTCCCCTCCACTCCTCCTCCCTCCTCCGCCACTCTCTCCCCCCCCCCTCACATCCGCATTCCTAAGAATTTGGTCACTTATAGTCATTCAATTCAATTTAATATCTCGAAGCGTTTAGGACCTACGAGCCTTCAAACGATTTTGCGTACGGCGGACAGACAGACTGAAAATTTTTATTGCTTTTTTCGTATCTACTATAGTTATGAAAAGGAGAAAAAAAAATTTGAGGGTAGCAAATTTTTTTTTTTAAATCGATCAGAGTATATACTTTATTATTAAAATAATAAAGTAAGATTGCTGCCTTCATTTGCCTCATTGAGCTATGAAGATAAAAAATTGTGTAATCGCGTTCGGGATTTGGTAGGTATTAAGTTAATACTATTAACCAAATGTGCAGCTTAACTAATTTTGATTCACAGTATAAAATTAGATTATTCTGGTTAAGTTAGGGTCAATAGGACACACTTGTATTGCAGTGGCTTTTAGGTAAAAAAAATTATTCTAGAGAGGTGTTGTAGCGATTCTTTAAATTTGTTTAGTTAAAATTCGTTCATCTCGATTTTCTTCTACGAATATAGTGTGATTGCCCAAATCGGACCTTTGATTTAAAAGACATAGAAAGTTAGAGTGCGACTTCAAAAATTAAAGTCACACAGAAAAACAATAAAAAATACTTTATTACTTTTAGTAAAAAAATAATAAAGTAAAATTAATATCTTTCCAAAAGCGTTGAGTTCAATAGATTTTTCTTTACAGTGGCATAGCCAAGGATTGTTTAATTTTTATTTGATATTATTAAGAGCTCGATGCTTTTTAGTAAAGTAAACAAAGTTGTACTTACTCGCGATTACAGCAAAATGCGTGAATAATCGTCAATAAATTGAATAAATTTGTGCTCCGAAAAGGAAAGAACTAAAAAAAACACATTCAAAGTACGCTGTAAAATTTTGTTTATATTTCGTTGTCGGTAAACATTCTTCGAAAAGTTTTCTCTTGAAAAATTAAGAAATATAACATTAATATATTTGGATTTAAAATTTCCATTGGGCTTTTACGTTGTGCGAAGATTTATTTCGAGTGCTAGTAGTTGTTTGTATAAGTTTCTTGTCGCATTCAGAATTTTGTAATTTATAATATTATGAATTTTCTTTTTTGGCTTAGCGTGAGGCCGACATGGGAAAATTGTATACAGTGAGTCATGTCGTGAAGAAAAACTAAATTTCAAAATAACCTGGGAACAATTTACACTCGTCGTGCAATTTCCAAAGGAAAAATACAATTTAAGGTGTTATGAAAGCGATGAGTATGTTCTTACCTGCCTATAGTTGGATTAAATATTTTTGTTCAAGTGATTAATTAGTTTCTTTATTATTCTCGACTATTGTTAAGTATACTAAACTGTATGATACATGGTCCAATATTTGAGTGTTTTTGCGGCATATGGCAGATAGTGTAAACGCCATATTATTTTATTTGCAAGGTGGTTAAATATTTGACTAAAACACTCAGTCATGGCGAAAAAATGCCCCGAACAATCAACTCGACTATCTGACCCAGTCAGATGCACGTACTACATATATTTACGCTACATTTTTCGCCATGCCTGTGTGTTTATCGTGCTCCCGCTCGTGATCCGTTCATCGTACGAAAAACTGATATAAACGAAACTTGTAGGGAATTTAGTCCTCTACAACTTTGCTATGTAAATATGTCACCTATTTTTAATAAAAATGGTCGAAAAGTTAAGAAACTGGGACAATTTCCTAATTGTTTACACTTTACGCTTATTATTAGCAATAAATAATGATTTTACAAAAAAGTTGTTTGGGTAAAAAAGATGGAGAATTTAATTGTCTATAAATTTGGTTCCTACCATTTTTTGGCAAGAAATGCAAAATACGGCTGCAAATCGTCAAAACAAAAAATTTAAAATTTCGGGCACACGCCATATCAAATTTCGGTGTAAAACTGTGATTCTCTATTCTACTCCATCATTGGAATCTAACCACGTCAAAAAATTTTGCCTTCCATTTTTTTCTTTAAGAATTCCTAAATTTACTGGACTAAGGGGTTGAAGGGTGTGCGAGTGGGAAGGAAAACAATGCCTCAAAAGCACATAAAAGCTGTGGTTGAAACATTTTAAAATCCATGTCTCCTGAACGATTGCTTGCAGACGGCAGAAGTTTTGTGGTACATAGTCTTAACAGATACTGGGAAATTCAAAACGAGTTAAATATTATATGGAGGGTGGTGAAGTATGTGCGTGGGGGATGAAAAACTTTGAATTACAATATCTTTCGACTCAATTATCCCAGGAAGATCAAATTTGGTTTCTGTATATAGAATTACTAGTGGAGTCTACTGAATGTTGAGGAAGTGGGAAGACAATCAATTTTCAAAAAATTAATTTTTTATATCTCAAAAACTGTAACTTGTATATGATCTTGAAGATTGTACAGGAGTTAGGACCGGTAGACCTCTAGCGGTGGAAAATTTTCAGGGTATGCGGTATGGGTACAGGGAGTGATGGTGGGAGGGGATGGAAATGATAAAATTCCGATTTTAATTTCTCGAAAGCCGTAACGAATAGAAAGCTAAACATTTAAAACTGTATAGAGCTACTATAGAGATATCCCATAAAATTTTTAATAGTTTGGCAATCTCAGAAACGGCTTATGCTAGAAAGTTGAAACTTAGTATCTATATGTAGATATGCTGCCAGAGTAATTAAAACTAGAAAAAGAATTATAGAAATTATTGGTTGCTGGGAGAATTATGGAAATTGGACGGTATTTTTTCGGGATTATTGGGCATATGATTACCACTAGAGATGGGTCGTTCATGAGTGAAGTGTTTCAAAAGAGCAGTTCATTGAAATTGGACGGTATTTTTTCGGGATTATTGGGCATATGATTACCACTAAAGATGGGTCGTTCATGAGTGAAGTGTTTCAAAAGAGCAGTTCATTGAAATCAGCGAGTGAACTGTGAACTAGCTCACTCGTTTTGGTGAACTGTAGTTCCTTTCGGCACGTGACACAGGTTGAAAAGGAATGAGTTCCTTCCCTGGGGAAGTAATGACCTTTTTTTAGGTCATCACATTTACTCTAAACGTGAGAACTACTTGTTCTTCGCCGGGAATTGAGGACCTTTTTTTTAGGTCACATTGATACTTTGAGTAAGTGAACTAACTCCTTTTGATGAACTGTACTTCCTCTCGCCACGTGACACAGCTTTGAAAGGAACTAGTTCTTTTGCGATTTGAAGCTTTTGAAAAGTAGTTCCTTCGTGAGTGAGGGCCTTTTACTTTTTTTTTAGGTCATGACATTCACTCTGAACTTCGGCACTACTTCTTCCTCGTCGGGGAAGTGAAGAACCTTTTTTTTTTTAGGTCATCACATTTACACATTGAGTTCCTAAGTGTTCCTTTTGATGTACTGTACTTCCTCATCACATTCACTCTGAGCTTCAAAACGAACGTAGTGAGTGAGTCGAAGTTAACTCATTCACTAAAAGGAACTAAAGCGTGACCCAACTAAAAGTGTCGATTTAAAAATTAAATAAAAAAAAAACCGTTTAATATTTTTCCAATTTTTTTTTTTATTTGAAAGTACAATCCTTCCGGTTAATTATGAAAAATTATTTCGTTCAAATTGCTGTCGCAGCTGGCCTTAAAGTTGGCCATTCTGTCGGTTCAATTTCGAAGCAGATTTTGGATTGTTTGCGGCTCTATCGGCAATGGCTGCTTCAATATTGGCCTTCAAATGGTTAATTGTTTGTGGATTGTCCGCATAACACTTGTCCTTCACGGCTCTCCGCCAATAAAAATCCAAAGGTGTCAAATCGCAGCTCCTTGGCGGCCAATTGACTGAAGGTGCACTTTCTCGACCGAATTTCGTACGACATTTTCTTGCAATTTCGGCCCAATTGTCTTCGTTTTGGAAATAAATTTTCAATATTTCCCAGCGTTGTTCAAGCGTAAATCGACTCATTTCGTTCAGCGGAGATATAATACTAATTTCTGTCAAAGTTAGAATGACATTAGTGCTGCCAGGTGCAAAAAAAAAAACGGTAATTTAAAAACACACCGATAGCTGGGTCACGCTTTACTTTGCCCATCTCTAATTACCACAGCATCGAAAAATCCGGCTAGGTGTGAAGCGATTAGCTACTAGATACGAGATCTTAATTTCTTAATGGTTAATTAATATTTAAATCATTATAATGGCCCCAATATACAGAACCAAAATGGACATTTACGATTGATGGGTATTAAAGAGTGCGTCTTAAATCAGCAAAATCAGTCAACACAATTAACTCGATTTGTTTGTTCTTTCCACTGCCGCACTTCTTTGAACTAAGCACACTCTTCTTATTCCAGCAATTAACCCTCTACTCTATTGCTCAGATATTTAAAATAAATTAGAGTATACATAAACGAGAGGCAAGATTACCATAAAAAATCGTATCATTCATATCGCCTACGATGTGAAATTAATACACTGCGGCGATCATTCACTTTTCGCTCGCTCCAATGACTGTACATGAGTGTGTGCTGTTTTATTTTACCGAATCGGTTTTGCCGGAATGAATTGCAGCTTGGGGAAAACGGGAGTATAAGAGGCCTTTAATAAGAAAAAAAAGCGAACTTATAAGAAATATTTCTGCGCAACATTTTTTATATTCCATCTATGGCGGACCTTTCTTCGTCTCTGTTTCACTCGTGCTATTTTTATTGCTCGCTTCTTTTCCCCCTTAACTTTTAATAGAACCGATTTTTATTCATGCGCCTAGAATTATGCGCTGTTTAAAGAGCATGCTGTCCGCGGTCCTCTCGTCGGTTCGAAAGCGGAGAAAGTTCACTCTGTGCTACAACTCTGCAGCCCCTCTGTGTACTGGCTGTTTATGCTGTGCAGTGCAGCTTTGTAACATATACGGCCTTCTCCATCATGGGGTCGCCCGAATTTTGCCGAGACTGGAGATGCGAGACACGAAGACCGCGGTTCGCGGTGTATTCACGATGGCAGCAGAAGTACGGTGGGCTTTTTGAGAGTTGGAGCCGGCGTGCTTTCTTTCTCGGGGGCTTGTTGGGGTCTTGGGGGATTTTATGTTCGATGTGAAAAAGTTCACCGCACACATTGCAGTGTCGCGCGTATCGCCGTTTCCGCCGGTTTTACGAGGAAAAAGTCCGTCAGACACACTTGGCACGGCCGAACGATTCACTTGTGTCTCTGTGCTCTCTCTCTGGTGGAGCACTGCTAATTAGTTTTTGTTGTTGTTATTTTATTTTGATTTATTTATTTTATATACTTATTATTTTTTTTTCAATCGGCGGGTACGTTGGCGTTCGTTCGGGTGGTTTATAGTTTCCTCCCCCGTCCGTATGTTTGGTGTTTGTTGCTGCTTTTAGACGATAATTATGCTGTCGGTGTGGGCTGTGTGTAGTGGTGGTGTTACCGGTCCTATTAGTGTTTACATACACATTAAACAGTTTTTATTGCTTTAATGTGAGAAATAATTATAAAACGAATAAGACAGACAGAATATATGTGCTTTGTTGTTACTCGAAGTTTTCGTGTATTGCAAATTTTAAGTTTTTGTTTATAAATTTCGGTTAGTTCGATTGGTAGTTGTCAAGTTGACAGTTGCAGTAGCGTAGTGTGAGTTTTGTTCTGAAATGTGCAGCGTACAGTATACTGCACTTGATCACGACTAGGTGTACCCTAAATGCAATCAAAAAATGTCACCAGTGTCCTTCCAGGTGACATAGTAGACTTACCTGTAGAAATTTTACTATATCGTATCGTATCTTATCGGTGTATTGGCGACACCAGTGCACCTACACTCTTGTCAGGTCGTTAATCATTTTGTAGCGAAGTTGGGGAGGGCTCTCCCCCCGGGGGGAATATGTTTTTGACATATAGTCGTAAATGTGTAAGAGTTTTGTTGCTCTTCTGATACTACTTTGGATTATGCAGCACACTTGCAATTTTTTTTCTTCAATCATAAATATGAAATTTAATCGGCGTAGAGCGGTAGAGAGCGGCTGCACAGAGAACTAGACGTATGCTAATTTCGTTTCGTTATTAATCGTCGCTCGCATACACTGCTCGCTGCTTTGGGTATGCTTTGAGCATATAGTGGCGGCGCCGCGTTTCATACAATCGCTTATTGTTTTTACTGCCGCGTCGCGTTTAGTGAGTGAGATTCTACCAAGCTCTTGAGTTCGCCTCCTACTCCACTTGTCAAATGGTTAATCAGAGATTGCAATTTACTACTCCTACGTCCTACGAGCCAATTTGGCTGCTCTTAGCTTCGTTAAGAATGCGATAGTTTGGTCCTACTGTGTGTTGTGTACACAGGTGCTCCATTAGTGAACTGTTGCAGTGTGTCTAGAGTAGCTTTCACTTTTACGTTGACTAGGCTCATCCATAATCTTGGGAATTCCCTAATCTCTCTGGTTGCAAGAAGAGCAACCTTTACGTTTTTTGTTTCGGTGATAATCTCGATGGTGTTTTTGCTTTTCATTTCGCTCTCTTCACATTCATGTAATTGCGATTATATTAAATCACAGTTATCAGCAGATAAAGTTGAGCCAACAATACTATAACACAATCGAGCTTACGATTACAAAGTGTTGAATTGATCGTGGGTGTCGCGATTATTATTATTAATTTTTTTTTGGTTGATAAAACACGATCAACATCATCATCAAACGTTGATCGAGGCAGGGCAAGGCTGGGTCGAAACTCGACAACGTTCATCGTTCAGTAGTGACAATAAACAAATCGTGCCACAAAGCGATAAATCACATTAAAAACGTGATGTAGTGAGTGCTGCGCGCGATCACCGATCTTCATCGTACCGCGCCACAATCGCGTCACCGTCAGCTACATACTCGCGAGTGAATTGTTAGTAAGGCGCGCGCGCGCGGGTTTGTGGCAAGCCCATTGCGTTCACTGGCTGCACTGCATCTGTGTAACTTATAGCAGTGGTGACAGCAACAGCATCCTCATTATGTTTTGTTTTTGTTGTTTCGTTCAAATCAATATCAAGAGTTTTTTTTTTAATGTCGCGCGACAATGAAAAAGCAAAAAAAAAAAACTACAAAATTTAATCGAAATATGTGCTGCATTCTTTGTGTGGTCTTGGTGGTTTTGGTGTTGTTCGCGATAGTTCTGCGACGCGCGATAAAAAAAAAATCCCGGTCTGATGAGTTTTTATCGGTTTTGGTTTTAGCTATTACCGCCGCCGCATGACATACTGCGGTTTCTTTTTTCTTTCGATTCGCGGATAATAAAAGTTATAACCGCGCGCTTATAGTTGGTTTTTTTTTTCTCACTCTGTTGAGCTGTTTGGCTTTATGCAGCCAATTCTGAAGCTCCGTCTGTTGATCTTAGCGTTTTTACTTTTTAATCAGCTCTATGGGTGAAATGGCTCTTCTTTAAATACCGACTAATTTCCATATAAATTGCTTATTCCTTGTGAGATTATTTGAAATAAGAGATGTTGTCCAATTAAAAGTATTAAAGAGCATGGTTTTGAGAATGTGCCCGTTACATTTGTTACAGGTGTAGATTATGCAGGTGTTTCATACATCGCTATATACCGATACTTCATTATTTGTATACCGACATAAAACAAATAGTTGTTAGTTGCGTGTCCTGTGGCATCTGAAAATCGCAGAATGAATTTTAATGAAAAGAGGGGAGGGTTGATTGATGCGAGCGACACACGCGATGACACAATCGCATCGCGCGCGCCAGATCGCGGCACCGGTTATAGTAAGCGCGTTGATTCGTTTCCCACAACTGCCAAATAATATTATCAAATACAGTGTAACACTTTTATAACGTACTTCGGCTATAACGTACCTTTTTTCAATCCCCATTGACGAATGTAAAAGGTTCTTATGTTAGTTATAACGTACTATCAGTTATAACGTTCTACTTTTATGGTCCCCTCAAGGTACGTTATAACCGGGTTCCACTGTAGATAGGTACTTAAATATTTTGCTAGTATCCTGCAAACTTTTTTTTATTGTACAGGCATTAATTAGCTGTTTGCAGTCTATTGTTATAAAAAGATTGACTCAAGTGCTAAAATCGCGTTACGTAGAACATATTCAATAGACGCGATACGATTGGAGCGATTCGATATCACTATAACTGGTTACATTAACTAAAATGGGTTGTTGTCATCATGTCGCGTCGCGTTTACTATTACTACGAATACATGGAGAATTGAATCCAGCTTCAATCCATTAAAATCTCACGTAGAAGCATATTTTACTCTCTGTATTGCACTCAGCATTGCCATGGCAATTTTGAGGATAATATTGCCAGAAAACGAATCGTTTGACAGAAGTTAGCGTCGCTTGTCAACAGGTAGACTTAGGTTTTTTTTGGTTTGATCGCAAAATGAGTGAAAATAAGTAGACTAAAGAAAAAACTATTGAAGTCATCAATAGTTTTCGAAGTTATGCTTCCATTACATACCCCCCCTCCTTAAGGATCGAATTTCAAAAAATCTTGAAAATGCTTTCTAGGTATTCATAGGAAATATCCGTAGAATAAAAATTAATTTAATATTTGGGAAGATCTAGTAGATATGGCGAAAATCGTGAAAATATATTTATTCTATTTTCACTGATCATTTTTTTTTGCCCCCCTCACTTCCGAACGCCAATAGATATTCGATTATTTTAAATCCAAGTTACTTTTCTAGTGGATTTACATATATAAACCGAGTTTCAACTTTCTAGCATAAGCCGTTCTATAGTTAGCAAAAACACCCCTCCCCCCCACACACACCCTCTTACTGTACTACCCCTAAAAGAATTCTATTTTTCCAACATGCCACTACTATACCTCTATCTAAATACCAAAGTTCAATTTTATATCATTATAGGTTCTTGAGATATTAAAATCGGTTCTTTTTCCTTTTCACCCTGCCCCACTCTCACCCTCTACAGCCTGCTAGGAGTCTATTAGGCCTACTTTTGGTAAAAATTTTAAGCATCTATCATACACTGTTCTTTAGATATGAGAAGTGATTTGTTTTAGGAAAACTCTTATCCCCTCCACTTCCACGCACCACAACCCTCTTAAAAAATTTTACTTTTAGCAAACTTTATTCGTCAACCTTTATACAGAAACCGAAAGTTTCAGCCGGCCAGCAGCAGTTACTGAGATCTAGAAACCAAAACTTTCCGTCTAAAACGCTTCCACCACCTCCCCCTTACACCCCACCACTCAAAAGGTGACCACTTGAAGGGGTTTTGCTCAGACTATCAACAAAAAAAAATTCAACTTAATATCTCAAAGAGTTTGAGAGCTATAAGCTTTCAAACGTTGTGCGTACGGCGGCGGACGGCGGACAGACGGACTGATTTTTTTTTCCCCTTTTTTGGAAAGAAATATCAGGGCAACAATTTTTTTTAAAAAAACTGATAACTATACGTTTTATTAAAATAATAAAGTAAAACCGAACAACACTTGTTTTATTAAATCATATCGATTTCTATCTGAAGACTGGTCGATGCATCTCAAAGAACTAATTCAACATACAAAAGTGATGATGAATGAAAATCTATTTTAATGATCAACACTTTGAACTCTGAGTAAACTGGAGATATCGACGTAGTTTGTTGAGTAATAATTGTTATTTCGGAATAAGATAATATTAAAAATAATTATACTTTCCAAGTCTGCGTTTAGAATTACCGATCTCGACAATTCAAAAATGTTATCTAGGAGCGAGTTAAAATGTTGATAAAACCAAATTATCAAGCAGACATTATTCAATAAATATGCGTCGACACTCACAATCAATGAACTGTTCTATCTAAACGTTTGTCTCGCAATAGATTCATTTCAAAAATAACAGCAGTTGAAAGAGACACACAATTTTCAGAAAAAATTAAAATTATAACAATAATAAGAATGTTAAAAAGCTAATTGTTCAAAACAAACCTGGATATTCATAAAATAAACTAAAAAGTAAGATGATCTAAACAATACAAGTGATCACTTTATAAGTATGTCACAAACTAAGCCGAACTGCAAAACATTAACAAAAGATATTTATCAAATTTTCAATGGAGTTTAATGTTGATTAGTTTCGAGTATTAATTGATCTAAAAACTAAAGGAAACTATAGTTTTGAATGTGCATTTATTTTCTCGGTTTCTTTTCGGTGTCGGAGGAGTTTCTTGTGTGAAACACCAACCACGAAAATCAATACTTGGATCGATCGCTGACCTGGCTACTGTCATTGACCACATCTTTCTCTTTACTTGCGATTTGAATCGAAATTCATTACCGCGAATTATAGTTTAGTGAAGTTTGTCATAATACTCTATCATTATGGTATATGGCTCTGAACTTTATCTCGTATTTCAACCAATTTGACAATTTGGGTATACTACATATTAATTTGCAGTTGACCAAAAATTGAGGTTTTCGATGTGTCCTAAAGAAACCAATCCTTTTTGAGACAAAATTTTTAATCAACTTTTTTTATGGGTTAGCGTTCTTGACTTTTTGTTGACTCTATAGTACACAACTTTACTAGCTGTGCCATTTATTTGTATCTTACTATCAACAGCAGTGTGTAATGGTATTAAATTTCAATCAAAATTTTCATCATCCCAAAGGCTCGAAATATTTATATCTATTTCCTTTCGCCATAAAAATTTTGTCGATTTTAATTTTTCCTGAACCATCATTTTGCGGGTTAATCAGGAAACACATCTGGTTTTTATCCGCACTGTAAATGAAAAAAAAAAATCTGATTAATTTTGTATTTCCACTTTTCTGATGATTAATTTCATTTTCTAAGAAAACTGAGTCACGATACTTAAAAATTAACATATAAAATTAATACTTATACGTACAATGATCGTAATTGCCACTTTTGATTCTCTGGAACTGAAAGCTACTACCTAGTCATTATCCTCACTATTTTAAATAATTGTTCACTATTAAATAATTGCGCGTATTGTTTGAAAAGTCATTTCTTCCATAAAACGAATCCGAAATTTATTTACAGAATTGTTTTCCTAAATCAAAATGAACAATAAAAAGAAATATTTTGAAACTACGATATTAAAATTGACTGAACTTTACTTGATATATTTTAAGTTTTTGTGAATGTTAAATTTAATAATAAAAATCGACTACTAAAACTTAAATAAAATATATATAATAATATTAAATAAAAGTAAAACTTATATAAATAACTATAAAATTATTTAGTGTAATAAATGTAAAACATATACGTGATATCTACTATATTAAACCATGTGTTGATGACCTAACTACATTATATATTACTACTCCTAATAAATTTATGTATTAAAAATTATTAATAATAAAATAAAACAAAACTAAACTAAATATATATTCACAATTTAAACCGTATTTATTTAATTTAAAAACTATAAATAAATAAAATGGAGAACCACAAACGCTTACGCTTTACCAAAAATTTAACACTATAAAAGTTTAGTATACAAAGAAAAATAAACAAATGGACAAAATTAAATAAACGAGAAATAAAATTTTCAATTTATAATAAAAACAAAATGAATAAACAGAATACTCCAGTGCAACGTCGTACACCAGCTTCGCAACAATCTAAAGGTATTTTTAATTGCTTAGTAATTTGTTATTTGATTAAATGTTTATTATTCAAAATTGTATGATAAATGGTATACTTACCATAAAAGAAAAAAAAAAAATTTATTAAGTTTGCAGTGAATGTGTTATATGTAGTAATATGCGCGCGATGCGATTGTGCCACAACGCGGGTCGAGCTACTTCGTTCACTATAATGCCACCTTAGTCATTTTCTTCCAGAGGTTTTGGTTTTAATTTTCCTCGCTTGACACACAATGGGTAGTGATAGACTAACGATATATTTAGGACCTTCGAGAGTAAAAATCAATGTTTTTGCGTCATTCACCAGAACTAAGTAGGGTAGATAACTTCAATATAAAAGAACAAAAACATTCTTGATTTTATAATTTATTCCCCAACTAGAACGCTTTTAGAACATACATATCTCGGGATACGGTGGACTTACATGAGTGAAAAATGTTCTAATGCACTCTAATGGAAAAAATCATAAAATGAACAGTGTTTTTGTTGTTTTAAATGGGAATTGTTTACCCTACTTAGCTCTGGATGAATGGCGCAACAACACGCCTATTGTATACAAGGTGACCAGTACTAGTTGTGCACTTTTGAAGAAGTTATTCTTTGATTTATTTTGTGAAAATAAATGTTCTACGGAGGGGGTAAATTCTTAATATCGGCGGAGATACAGCAGGGTTGTAAAGAAAAACAAGTTTTTCCAACACGTAAAATATTTTATCTTCAAAACTAATAATCAGAAAACAGCTTGTAGTTTGTTTCTTAGTGCATTGAATTTTTATTCATTTGATGTAACCGTTGAAACTATAGCTCTACCCGGTCTTGAGAGAAATTTACTTCAATATGCAAATTTTTGCTAAAAATTCTATGATCAATATAGTTTTTCTCAGAAAACCCCATTATTAAAATATCATTTTAATTCAATTTTTGTAAGTGCCATACAAAGAGCAACTGGAGCGACCGGTTTTGAATAAAGCTCTTTGAAGCCAGAGAAGTGAGATAAAATAGGGTCGTTGTTGTTGTTTTAGCGTGTGAGCGAGTGACACAAAACAGGGTCGTTATGTCAATTTGTTGTTGTTTTGCATGCAAGTGAATGCTACGACGTCCGCCTTCAATTCAATCGCTGCTTGTCATCTCCAGTATATGTACACAGTGCGACAAATAAGTTCCGAGACTCGAACCATATCTTAGTAACTAGTTGGACCATCTATGTGTACAGACCGGTGTTTGAAAGCTGTGACACTCATCTCTCCGGTAATACGAAAAACTTGGATAAATTAGAATATCGTCGAATTGTCCACATCACCGATTAAGACTGGTTCAAAATAAGTAGGTTGTTATTGATTTCACTCACACTAGAGTCACAAAAAAACACTTGAACAAATATAAAAATAATTTAAAAATAAGTTTCCTATTTAAAATTATCGGTTTCGATGGCATCATATTTCCTCGGCTTTAGCAATTTAATGAAAATAATTATTAACTAAAAAGTAGTTGGAAGAAAAAACCTAACCGACGAATAAGTTTCTCTCGTACCCCCAAGGTCACATAATTAACAGCTTCCAAGCCCTCGAAAGTAATCTTGCACATAAACGACTTGATGCGCAATAAAGTAGATTGTACTCATAAGTTAAGTACTTTGTCGTCATTATTTTTGCTTTTTGCATAAAATTTGCCGCCATACGCAATATGCGGTCATTTTGTACGGGGCAAAACTTACCTGACAACTTGCTTGCTCTGGCATACCGCAGGTTTCCGTACTATGCCCATGCATCTTTACGACTCTGTCAGAAAGAATTATGCACATTCTTGCCAGTGTCGAATGATTAAATCTTTAATGTCTTGTCGCATTATTATTCGATTTAAATATGCGTTCAGGTATCTAATTAGAGAAAATGCAAATTGTATGCGGCTTACCGGTTGCAGTAATGATCCTTTTGCTGTTTAAAAACAAGAAATGAATAGCTTATGTTTGACTTGTAGCTGTTTCGTGCTACACTGTTTACTGCATTTCCCATGATTAAGGAGACCGGTAACTACTGATACCTTCTAACGATTATGTTTACATACGAAGCAATAGTCTTAAAAGATTTTCTTTTAAATGCGCGTGACTGCAATATTACTCACTTATAATTAGCAAGCGTATAGGCAAATCTGCATATCATACATTACCATATCAACGACATAAATAAATGCTTGAATATGTTCCGAGAACGAAGGCAAAAGGCATACCTATATAAAGTGGCAATGAAAAGGGTTATCAACGATGCAAATAAAAATGTATATAGTCGGAGCAAGCTACAACATACTTGATAAACGAAATAGAGCGTGCATGAGGCAATTATTTCCAGCCAAAAGAGCGAAAAACATAGTGGCTATACGGCGGCATCACACACAATTTTTACTATAGACGCACAAAGAGTGTTGGAGGAATCTTAAGTGATTGTCGTTCAAGTCTATTTTAAAGGCAAACAGAACTTGCATACACAACGTCAAGATGCATACGAAGAAGAAGAAGAAAAAGAAGAAAAGAAATCCCACTTCTGACAGTACTCTACTCTCGAGAGCATCTGGCCGTTTAGTTCTTTATTTTACGTCTTATCTCCGACCTTAGAGGAAACGCATAAAAATGCACATTGCCAATATTGGCAATCGATTGGCAAAATGATTCTCATAAAAGACAGGGGGAGGGAGCGTGGTGGTGGGAGAGGGGGTTTCGGGAAGACAAGCTCGGGAATCATCATGAAACACACGGTTAATATATCACACGTTTTCGAGATGGGTATTAAGTGGGCGCCGTATCCATTTTCGAAGAACTTGAAGACAAGTGTTTTCGAGTGTGTGCAATTTGCAGGTTGGGATTCTTTTCACATCACATCTAGCTCCTTGATTTTTTTTTTTTTTTGCTGTTAGTATAGTGTGCATGTGTGTTTCTCTTGATTCCGGCGTACCGGAAAGGTTGATACGTTCCATATCTCATTGTCACATCGTCTTTCCTTACGGTTTTCAAGTCGTGTTAAGGTTAATTGGAGAGCACAGGAAACTGGAATCGAACATAAAGTTTTTGTTATCTCTTTTACGTTGGTACTAGAGGAGAAAATCGACACCTTTTGCGAACATTAGATTTTTAGATACAGAGTGGCTAGCCAGCCAGTTTGTCAACTCTTTGAAACATTCGATCTTGTTTAACTCCTTTGCTGGACTTTAGCTGTAGGCACAGTACTCGGTGTCTGCTTTAACCAAAACTTATTAATCTAAGATTTAACGCATTAACCGGTTTTGTCTATGAGAAAAAGCTAAAAGCCAAGCTGAGCTAAGTGCGAATTCTGTTTTTTTTAACAGAACCGTGGAACAAACAAACAAATTGTATAGAGATATTAAATGGAAGATAACTTTAACATAATTCTTCTATGCTGCAGCCCCTACCCAAAACAGAATAACTACCACCTTCTTGATGTATTCCATGAAATCTTTTTTATTCTTCAAACTTTGAGTAAGTCTTAAAAATGATTTCATCTATTAGATGTTCATACTAAGAGTATTTTTAATCATTTGAATATCTTTCGTTTCAAAAATAACACCCGTACCGAAGAGGAGTTATATTGTATCCTGACAATTGGTCCATATAAAGCATCAGCCAAAGAGGAATCTTTACTCGCCATCTAGCCAAAACTATGGAGCCTTACTAAAAGATAAAAATGATCAGACTGATGGCACTACGATGGGTTTGTGCAAATACTTTTCAACATACATAGATGCAGTACTCCACAGGAGCTGCCATTCACAAGCTTTAAAGTGACACACTTAACAGAACTAGAAAAAAAATATGGACAGAATCTAGGAAAAGAAGCTCCATTCGAAAAAATCCAACGAAGACCACAATCTAAAGATAGAAAATTGGTCAATTTCATGTAGGTCCTGTAGATCTTAAGAATGGTAGGCATGGTTGCAATTTACAGATTAAACCTCATGTCGTCTATTAATAAAACTAGTTTTGTCCGTGCACCTCCACTGCAGGGAGTCTACAGACCTGTACCTCAGCCAAGGAAAAAAAATGACTTTTCAAAATGGTTATCAAAATCATGATATCGTATCTCTTACAAATGCCAGAGAGTCTTCCAGATGAAGGATCCTTGAACCTGTTAAGAAAAGTGGATGACTGAAAAATAGAAAAACAAGGAATCATGAGTCCTCGAAGAGGATGTGCCGCCATATATATAATAAGCATCAGAAGTATATCTGTTATAAATCTTGGCTGGCCTTCTTACATTTTCAGAAAAATATCAACTTTTTCGGCATTGCCAATCGATTTATTTTTTTGGCTGTCGAATTTCTTTAGGTGTCTTTTTGTGTGACACCGTGAGTGACACAGATTATTCAGCCTGTGAAATATTGACGTATATATCCAATCGAATAAACTTCAAATTTATATTATGACACATTATTTTTATTGAAAATCAATCCGATTTTTTGTGATTTATGTCTTCGAGGATCTACGTCTCTGTCGTTTTGGTGGGTTGACTGTTTCCCTCCAAAGAACTTTCAAAACATGTATTCGTAAGCAAATAGCGTTACCAAATACTTTAATTTCGGCGATGATCGCCAACAGAAATAATTGTTAAAATTTAAAAAATAATTTGAAAAAAAAAATTGTGAAATGTTAAAAAAGAAAAATATAAATTTAAATAATAAACCTTCACGGAAAAAAAGGAATAGTTTTGACTGCCAACGAAAAGGGTTCTGGTTACTATTATGATGGTGAAATTTCAGCTAACCATCATTTTTAGTTCTCAGTATAACTATAAAATGTTGTTATTAAAATGTGATAAGAACCATTTAATTGTATTTATTACTATTTTTGTGTACGTATCACATTTCTCAATTTGTATAATTCACAACGAAAGAGTGGTCAATACAATTAGAAATGTTAATAAGTAGTAAAAAAAACCAGTAATATCTACGATCAAAATTTGGTAAACCAACACAGTAAAAATGTAAAAACCACTATAAGGAATGTTTTGAGAACATTTGTTGTGCAGCGCAAAGTTTGAAACATTTCCATAATTCTGAAATTGTAGGAACGAAAATGAGTGCTAAGAGAATAGTACTAATTGCAACGAAAATGTTCTAAAAGTATGTTGCGTTTTTAATAGTACATACTTCGATTGGTTGTAAATCCCACTTTTGCTGGTAGGTACTCGTATAATACTATAATATAAAAAATATTATTTATTGGAGTATAATGTTGCGGATATCGATTAAAAATATAAAAAAAATAATTTATTTAGTTGATTTTTTATTTACTATATTACTTTATTATTTTAATAATAAAGTATTGTTATCGATTTTTAAAAAAAAAAATTTGCTACCCTGAAATTTTTTTTTACACGTTTTATTACTAATAAACACCAAAAAAGCAAAAAAAAAAATGTCAGTCCGTCTGTGCGCCGTACGCAAACTCGTTTGAGGAATTATAGTTCCCAAACCCTATGAGCTATTAAATTGATTTTTTTTTTATGAATAAACATGGTAGACCCCTTGAAGTCAGATTTTTTTGGTGGATGAGGGAGAAGGTGGGGGAAGCGTTTTAGACGAAAAATTTTGGTTTCTAGATCTCAGCAACCGCTTATGTTAGGAGGCTGTAACTTGGAATTTCTATAAAGCTTTGATAGTGGACCCATTCGCAAAAAAATTTATGATATGTGTGAAGGGGTGTGGGAGTGGAGGGGGAAATAATGCGTTCGAAACGTAAAATTGTAGTCCATATCTCCTAAACCGTTAATGGCAAGTAATTAAGACTTAAGAAATATCTGTATTTATACTAGGAGAGTAGATTGAAATAAAAATTTTAGGTGGGGGTAGTGGCGTACGGGGGTGGGGGTGAAAAACTTTAGATAACGATATCTCACAAACCAATTGCACCAGAAAAACAAAATTTGGTTTGAGTATAAAGCTTAATAAAAAAAGATTGTCCAAAATAAAATTTTTGAAGGGGGTATGGGAGCGTAGTTGTGGAGGGGATAAAATTTTTTAAAAAATAACACGTTTCATATCTCAAACAGTGTAAGATAGATGCTTCAAATTTTCACCAGAAGTAGGCCCAATAGAACCGTAGTAGTGAAAAAACAATTGAAGGAGGGGGTGTAGAGGGTGAGGGTGGGGAAGGGTGAGAAGGAAAAAGTTCCGATGTTTATATCTTAAGAACCTATAATGATAGAAAGCTGAAACTTGGTATTTAGATAGAGCTATAGTAGTGACATGGTGGAAAAATAATTTTTTTTTTAGGGATAGTATGGTACGGGGGGGGGGGGGGTTTCCTAACTTTTGAACGGCTTATGCTACAAAGTTGAAACTCGGTACGTATTATAAATCAACTAGAAAAGAATTTATGAAAAATTCGAATATTCATTGTCGTTCGAAAGGGGGGGGGGGGCAAAAAAAAATGATCAGTAAAAATAAAATGCATATATTTTCACGATTTTCGTCATATTTACTAGGTCTTTCCAAATATCGAATTCATTTTTATTCTACGGATTCTTCATATGTATACCTAGAAACTGTTTTCAAGACTTTTTGAAAGTCGACCCCTAAGGGGGGAAGCGTGTAAAGTGGTTGTATACTTTTTCATAAATTCCACCATATCTCTCAGGTCTGATCAGATATCGAATATCTTTTCACTTCCACGGGCTTGTTTAATAATCACCTATTCTTAAGTTTTTTTTCTTTTTCAACCTCTAGACCGCATCCCGGAATATGACCCAATTATAAAATTCATATACTACACTTTATTCTAACCGTTTCCCGAACTTTTTGTTAGGTTTTCAGTCACATAGTAACATACACCGCATCCCCGAATTAAACACGTTCCGAACTTCTGCCGGAAAAATAATAAAGTTGCGCCCAGACTGTTGGCAGATTTTTGTTTTCATATTATGCTTAGTTCTATATAATTGTAATTATTTTTGTTAAATATACTCCGTTTTTTAATTAATAAAAAGGTTCAATTCATGCACCTTTTATACTTGAACTAAAACTGTCAATAAAAAAACTTTATTTAATAAGTTTTCTTGATTTATTAACACACTTGTCACTTCACTATTTTACAAGGAAGATGCGTCGAAACTAATTTATTTAAATCTTCCGCAAAGTAGAGCGATTGTTTTTGCTGCTACAATTTTTGTGCTAAACGCTATTTTTGTTTAATTTATTTGTACAAAAAATGTGTCTGCAACACTTTCTTAGTTTTCAATACTTTTCAATAGTAACATATAATTATTATGATATTCCAGAAAACTACTATATTTATGTTTATTATTTACATTGGTATTTTGGGAAATTAGTATTATACAATTCTTAATACAACAGAATAATGTATAACAAAACATTCGTGTATGTAATACATATTTTATGTTTCCAGCACATATTTGGTGAAATATACAATGTACATTCCTTGTATAATCATAAAATTACAAATTTTTTATACGGTTTAACAAACCTAGATGAGATTTTAATTCAATATTCTATTTTTGCTGCCACCACTTTTTGCACAACTATCAAAACAAAAAAAATATTTTATTTTCCGTCTAATAAAACCCCTGAATCTTTTTAGTTGCTAATTAAAATGTTATGATTCTCTCCGTCCATGGATGACACTTTTATTATATTTTCTTTTTAGATAAAAATAAGTATAAATAATTTTACTACAATCTACAACTAAACGAGCCGAAGCTCTCTCCATTTTTTTGTTATAAGAAAAGAAACTGAAATCACCAACGAAATTAGAGCACGTATTTATTTAATTCTAATAAAACTGAAATTGCGGACTTTATACTTTTTACATCGCTCGTATAAAAGAACACAAAAGATAACTAAATCTCAGCAATCTTAAAAAAAGGGTATCATTTGCAGTCCCACCTATTTTATTGGTTTTTCTCGTCATATGGTTAGCGGAGAATATTTCGTCGCAAGTCCTTTCCGAATATCATTTTGTATCCTTTGAATTTGGAGCTAATTTTACGAGTTTTGGAGAAGGTAGAAAAAAAGATTTCAATTAAATATAGGTGCCTGAACATACCTTTTCGTGGTTCGACTTGTTAAGTAGCTTAACAAAATTACCAGTTTTTATCTCTTATACTAAACGAATGTTTACGAGTGTCTCCAGCGTTGGCGGACATAAAATGGCAATAAAAAGTCCCTAGAAATACGGAATCCTGCGCTTAGCGAAATATAAATTTCGAAATTTTTTTACTTTCGAAAGATTCGAAAACTCAAAGGATATTTTTGAAGTTTTAGTTGCAACAAAAAAGCCGAATGTTGTTTTAATATTTTATATATTATTTACCTAAGCCGGCCAAAAATAAAGTGTCTTTTAATGGAATGTAGTTGGTTTACGTTTAATGTTTGAAGTCAGTCGAGTCAGTCGACCCACATTCAGAAAAACGTTGCTTCATGCGTCTTCTATTGGGGAATCGAATAAGTTCCAGCCGTTTTTTCGTGAAAATGCTTTATTTAAAAATTTGCTTGAAGAACATGTCCCTGAAGGTATTGTCCATCGCTAGCGACTACTTTCTTCCATCTTTCTGACAGCATACGAATACCATCTCGAAGGAACGACTTATATTTTGATGTTTTCCCCGAATTGAGTCATTTTTTGTCGATAGCGATCTGCCGTGATTGTTGTTTCCTTGGGCTTGAGGAGCTCACAATGCATTATACCTAGCGGATCCCATCAAATACAGAGCATCCGTTTTGAACCATGAATATTCGGCTTTGACGTAGATGTTGATGCATGGCCGGGCTTACTCCCAATTGTCTACGCTTCGGGTTATCGTAGTGTAGTATCTTCTTTTCATAATCAGCAACGATGCAAAAACCTTTGGAGCAGCTTTTCCCCACGTAAAAGGCACCATTAAACGTCTCTCGGCTCGCTAATCCAAAAAAAATCTCGCAAATGTTAATTTTTTTGACACGAAACTCACCATGTTGAACGCTTTTAAAAAATGTGTTGTTTACACTTCGGCGGAATAACATGTACTTACTATCATTTCCAGTGAAGCTTCACCATGAAGTTGACTGCAGTATTGCCCGATGTAAAAAGACTGAAATAACACCATCTGTCGGAAAGCGGCTGAATCTTGTCAGGTCCCCTACTATAGTTATCTGAGAAAATAATACAAAGAGTGAATGAGTTCGTGCGGCGGATATGGGCGATTCTGGGTTTTAGAATCGCTTCATACACTGAGATAAATAATCGAGATGGAACTGAAGCCCATGGTCGTATCTTCTGAACTTCTGGAAGATAAATAAATATTTGTATTGATCAACTTACAGATATTAAGATCTTTCCTTCGTACTGAATACTTTTTGTCCGTTTTTCATCATTTCATTTAAAATGCTTATTCGTCATTGTACGCCCTGTACGCGATTACAAACCTACAACTGACATATTCAATTTGTGTTTTTCTTGTCCGATTTGCATTTGCATATGGAAATGCATATATGAGGTCCATTCGTATAAGTCCATGTCCGTAGAGTGTAAAATTACGAATTCATTCCACATGATATGTGTATTATAGTTGTTGGCCGATTCAGTAGTATGCGCAGTACGTAATTTGAATTCCTTGGAAGGTTTTTTTTTTGTATATTGTTGTTTTTATTTTATTCATTTCGTGCACTCGGTATCGATTAATTTCATTTCTATTTATTTGTCTTGTGCTTTTCTTAATTTGATCGGGGGTAAACTGTTTATTGTGAGAAAATGGTGAGGGGTAAAGTGCATTGAAGCTTTATCGCGCTCGTTTTAATTTTTCGATCGAAATATTTTGATAAATGCGTTAATTGAAATTTATACATCCGGCAACGGATTTAATTTGGCGGCCTTCCTTTCCATTTCGAAACATACAACTCAACTAACCTTCTGATTTGTTTGGTCAAAGTTTGCGATGTAGTTAGAATGGGAGTGTGACAAAATGTGTTATGCCATTGTTATATAAAAAAGTGTATTTCTCCAGTAAGACACCCAAAGTAAAATACAAATAATAAAAAAATATAAATAAAAATATCATAAAATATAAATAATATAAACACCTTAAGAAACATATACAAATGGTATTGTTTTATCTAAATATTAAGCTTAAAGTCGACTGTCACATGCTTAGTATCTTGTAATCTCCACATTAGAGATCGGTCGTTCCGGAGTGAACTGGTCGAAAGGAACGCTTCATTGAAGTGAGTGAGTGAACTGACTCACTCTTTTGGTGAACTGCAGTTCCATTCGCCACGTGACACCGGCTCCCGACTTCTTTTTTTTGTCACCACAATCACGGAGCAACGATGTGAACTGGGACTAGTTCCTTTTAGTGAGTGAGTCGGAGTATACTCACTCACTAAAAGGAACTAGTCCCAGTTCACATCATTCCGTTTAGTGAGTGAGTATACTCCGACTAACTCACTAAACGGAACTGTTTTGACCATCTCTACTCCCTATACATCCTATGAATAAAAAGGCTAAGAAACAACGCCCAGTCAAAATCGCTGGATATGGAAGCATTATGTTTTGTCCGTAAATTTGTATTACAACGTAGGCTCGGTTTAAAAGCGCCTTTTTAAAATTCAACCCCTAAAGGATGAAAAGGTTTAATTGTGTTTTTATTTTATTTCTCAATGTCACCCAAGCCATATTAAAAATCAAATCAATTTTCACTTCTCAATACAAACGCTTCAAACGGATTATCCGTTTTCAAAATAGCCTTTTCGCTATTCAACCCAAAACATGTGATGATGGGTTGAATATTTTTCCATGAATTTAAATTTGTAATATGCTCTGGAACCGGGTTAGCTTTCATTTTTACTCACTTACACATGGTTTTTTTTTATTTCATTATTCAACCCCCATTTTTTTGAAAATTTTCAACCTGCAAGAGGATGAAAATGGGTTAAGTATGTTTTCTCGAATGTTTCAACATCTTCTTATACTTGAATTGATATCAAATTGTGTAAAACAAACATTTACCTCATTTAAAGTGCAAATACTTGCCTCGCAAGCATAAAATTATGACCAAAGCCTAGTTTACTGCATTATGCTATAAAAAAGTTTTTCACCAATTTCCCCGTTACAATGTGACAAACAAGATGAAAGTTAACATTGCCACCTTTAGGAATAAAATTAAAACCACTACCTTTCTCAATCTTGAAATAAACGACAGCTTTTCGCGCTCACGGTTTGTAAACGCTTTAGTGCTATTTTTAATTCAACTCAAGTTTACTGCACGCCGAACACGTACGTTACATACGTACACTTCATACGCTTAGAAGCAACAAAAAATAGCATTGTGAAAATTAACAGCAGCGATTTCATACAGTAGTGGCAACAAGTCTTAGCACAGAAATGCCAATAAAACTGCCAAAGAAGAGTCGAAATCAAGGAGTTTTCAAAGAAAATATTATCTCAAAACACTCTTGTTCCTGGTTGGTCTTTTCTTAACATTTTTATATCTTTTTTGCATCTATCCGGATTTTATTAATTTAAACATCAATTTCTTTAAAAGCTATACATACTTTAAAAACTCTAAAACTCACGTTTATTTTGTACAAAACTTAAATTATGAGATAAGAACAGTACAAAAATGTTACACAAACTGATAAGGCAGCAGGCTACTTTTTTTTGTATTGCTCAACCCAGAAGAAGTTGTTTACGATAATAACAATAATAATAAAATATAAAAATAAGTACACATCGAAATTCTATGTTAAAATTTCAGATTCACAAGCATTGCCTTATCGCTTAAAATTTTTCCAACGATGGTTCCGGATCAACTGACAGAGTAACTCGGACAAATTTTTTTTTTCTTGATAAAGTACTTGTAGGAGAGTGGTCATGCAAAGTAATAGATGATAATTGAAAAAAAAACTTACATTCTTAAGTACAATGTTTACAATGACCGGAGATAATATGACTGCGACTTCAGTTGTCACTTTTGTTGCCACAGAAATGTTTAATTATAGAGAAATGCATGGGGAAATATGAAATGAGTCAGAGACTGGGTAAGTGTTGGACGACAATCGAAAAGATAAACAATATGTTTCCTAATTCATTTGTATACATTAAATATTTGAATATGTATTATGTATTTGTTCGAAGTTCTTTGCAAATAATATAATTCTTTTGGAAATCGGTATAAAATGCGAAACAATTTTAATGTTGCACTCATATTAAACAAGTGAGTAAACAAGAGAGTGTCGTAAATTAAATGCAGACATTTTGACAGAATATTTGTATGGCAGCTACACGAAGGACTAACAGGATCTTCTTCATAATCATACACTTAGCTCTAACTATTGGAAAAATAACACATACAAAATTTCAAAGATGTAGCTTAAACCCTTCTGAAGTTATCGACCAATATTCTTGAACACGTCTTTTAAGGACATTTTGTATGGCAGCTGCCCAAAGGAGTAGAACTATTTTGCCCGTTAACGAACTTAGCCTTACGAACTCAACCCAACACCGCGATTCAAACTTTTAAGATACTAGGTGACGGCGTTCTTGAGTTATCGTGCTAACGGACAGACAAACGGACGGACGGAAAAACCCGAACCAAAAATTTGGTTTAAACTTACAATCTTACGAACAAATTCCTAAGTCTTAAACCAAATTTGGTTTAAACTTCGACTGTGAAACCGGCCCTTAATCAACAGTTTTCACGTCGCATCGACAAACGCGCATGCATCGCGTTCACTATAATTTCGATTGTGATTGACTGTTAAACACTAGACTTATGTATCTACTGAAATTATTCAGTTGAGAAAAAACGGAATGAAATATTGAACTGTAGTTTGGGAGTATTGTATGGTAGGAGCCTTTTTGCAGTTATATAACTTGAAACTTTAGAGTAATCTTCACAGGAAAAAAAATCCTATTATATTGGTATCGTGTTTTGAAGATATTATGCACAATGTTTGAGCACGCATTTTAATGACATTTCTATGGAAGAAAATTATAGCCCATGAACAACTAAGCTGTCTTTTTGGTCTCAATTATAGAAAATTTTGATTCTACAAATTTTTTAACGCGTTTTTGGATTATTATAAATTTTTGGCACTGAAAAAAAATATTTTTTAAAGACATTTGTATGGTATCCTTTTGAAGGAGTACCCTAACATTATTAAATATTATGTCTTATTCCTGAACTTTCAAACATAAAAAATGACTCGAGTATTTGGGAAATAAGTGCAACCATGTGTGGACTTAAGGTTGGTATAGGAGCTTCGCATTGGAGTGAAAACATTTTACTCGAAATTTTAACTTATTAGTTGACCAAATTATTGAAATAATTGACAATTTTTTTTAAGGATTCACGAAGAACTCACTGAATTGTTAATTTTGATGTGACCCAAAAATATAATTTTACACTCCTAATTTAATTTCACCCATCGATAGTATATCACATTTGTGCGATACGCCATCGATATAATTCCCAAATTAAATAAAGAATAGCAATGGTATGCTGTATCATGTTCTTCGATATCTGTGCTGATGAAAGCTATCAAAATTTCATTATAGGTACATATCGTATCATGTATGTAGGTATCTGTATATTTTTATCGATATGCAGATACTGTACACATGGCATAATTTTCAATTAGTAAGCATATCGTATATCAAAATCAGCACTGGAAGGCACAATGCCATTAATTTGGCATTCATTTTAGCGAATGATAATAAATCAAATTGCTCTGGCCCATTCCAGTAAAAGGAGGGCGTGTGCGAAAAGTTTCTACATTTTGATGCTGTGCGAATGTCAAAACCTTTCGGATTTTTCGAAACCACAAAAACAGAAACTATTAAGTAATAACATATAGAATACCTTCGTTTCATAACAAATAAAATGAAATAAAATTGAAAACATGAAAGGCAACTTGCCAATCGATTGATAAATGCATCAAACAGGCATTCGTTAGGTCGTGATTATCAATCTCAGAATGAATCATGGTTCAGTGAATTTTCATGGTCTTCGATTTCGCATTAAATGCACCACCGAGATCTTTTAAAATATAAAGAAAACTTGCCTGCATTGCCGCAGTATAAGCAAATGAAGACCCTAGTGCATACGAGGAGTAGCGTATAGAATTATAGACGGAGCATTATCGAGTGTATTCACTCCGTATACTTGGGACTCTGTATACGTCCATTTCGTTTGAATTTTTACTATACAAGTGATTAATTACGTAGTACGTTCTAAGCTTAATCTTTTGTGATTAAGGAACGCAATAAAGTTGCGCTTTGTAGCTTAACGATATTCAAAGGAAAGAATTCTATTGGTATCTAGCGAAATAATAAATGCATCTATTGAAACAAGAGAAATGTTTATTCAGGCGGTTACCTACGATACATAGTAACTATAAGATGATTCTGAACGGAAAGGAAGGAGCCATAGAGGAAGGTCTTATTACGTAGACATGGTAACGAACTGATTAGTGCTATTAAGGCTTTGCGTGTCTCTTTTATATGTTCATCGGGGAGAAGATTAAGTTCAACGACACATAAAGTGCATTGCAATGTACACTGTGTATACTAGTAATGCAGTTACTGTATAAACCGCGTAGTCTTATCGCTTGAATCTGGTAAATTATTACGAAAGGGCTAGAATGTGATTGCCGTAGCTGCTGAACCATCTTGACGGCTCCTTTCCTAAGAATATGCTGAATTTTAATAATGGCGCGTAGGTATAACATATTTCGGGAAACAGAATGATTTGTTGTAATGTCTGATAGAAACTTGTGTATTCAGTTCTCGTTCTTCATTATAGAGACGAAAAAACCAATACTAGACAATAAAAATGTTTAAGTAGAAAAATGAAGATCAGTTTTATTTAACGAGGCTCACTTTATCGCATATTAAATGTTAAACTGTTCCCGAGTATTACCTTCAAAATGGTAAAACCTAAACTTTTGTGAGTAACAATATCGCTCAAGAATGAATGCAATCAAAATGATATTTTCATAATTGGATTTTCTGAGAAAGATCACAATGATTAAAGATGATATATATAGATAGATATATAGATAGATATGTACACAGTAGCAAAAATTTGTATTTGGAAGTAAATTTCTCATGATAGGGAACAGGTACAATATTGACGCTTACAAGGAAAGGTAATTTAATTTCCTAAGGAACAAGCTATAACATGTTAAACCCCCTTTTCCTTAAGGACAAACAATTGTTGTAAATGGCATGTCCTTTTTCTTACGACATCCTGTGACCAACAAAGTTTTACAAATTTTAATACCCATCGATTGAGATCCCAAACCAAAACTACTTTTGACGATCTCAAAACGAATTGAAATGTAAATAAATGATTTATTTATATTATACATCAGAAACTGTCTCGTTCAAAGCTACATCGTATTTTGGTGGACACTGGCTACCATAGCATTCAAATTCGTAGTACCAGCTAATATTTAATAAAGGATGTCTTTACTCCTCGTGACCGCCCAACTAACGAAATATTTAAAATCAAATGTTTTATCTCAATCCGTTTAACTAAGTCTTGAATCACCGCTGACTTGAATTTATATCTCTATTTTCAGTACTGAATACCGTCAGAAAATAAACGAATTTTCTTTTACTTTTCTGTATGTAAATTTTTTTTTATCAATACTGTATCGGAATTGGTTCAGTACTTTGTTTCTAACTCTAAAATAATTCTGTATTTCAGTACCGAAGTAGAAATGTAAAGTGTACTACTAATTACAAGATCGAATGAGTCTTAGAATTCGTAATCCTCCAAAGGGGACAATTTTGTGTTCAATTCACCAAAACTAGAAGCGCTCTTCAATTTAGTCGAAAAATGTTAATCGCGGAAAATGTAGGATCGCTGATAGTAAATCAAAAATTCAATAAAATCGATCGTAGGTGGTAAGATTCACATCATTAATAAATGAACAATAATCGGATAATCAAAGTTAATTAATTGTGACGAAACATTCTTTCACATCCAGAATACGATTTAAAGAACAATAAAATAATATTACAACTTAGTAGTTTATCAAAATGAAGTACGAACACAAAAATACAATACTAAGAGCTTGTTTTTATAAAGTATTTTACTGGTGATAACCCCACCAGTTTCTGCATACCGTGAACAAACAATGAACGTTAAGATGTTAAAAATATACCTACTTATATGTATTTTAGTTTGCTTTGAACACGCTGAGAACGTTTCGAAAGTTGCGGCCTCATTTAATAAAAATTGTGATGGTTTATAGGTTGCTATCTTATATCTACTAATCATTTTTATCAATCAATTACGCTTATATTTATGACATTAAAATTATTTGTATGTGAGTCCAATTGAGTCATTTTAAAAAGTATAAATTCTATTTTTAAATAATAAAATCACTATAAGTAAGTAATATGTTTTTTTTTTGTGTTTTTAAAAAACTGTCGCAGCAGTCACATTTTACATGCAACACCTGTACAGAAATTTTATCCGTACTACTGTCGACGATAATGAACCTATCACTTACTTATACAGATTAAAAAATTTATCATATTTGTCATATTAGTATGAGAGAAACTTATGTTATCGCAGCACTTAATACATTAATAGTTTTCGTACAATTAATTAATGGTACAAGTGAAATTTGATCACGAGTTTTGTTAATATGTAGGCAAATGCAATGAACTTGAATCAAAACTACTGTAGCTGTGTTTCCGATTAAGCCAACAATTCGCAATACATACTTGAATTAAGTTCACAACATTTATTTACATTTGGATTTGTTTATTCCTAAGATTTCCGATAAGAAATAAACGCAATTACTTAAACGTCATGAAAAATTTTATTATGATAAAATATGTATACATACGAAAAATTTAACCTTAAAAAATTTTTATTGCGTTTTTCTTCGATAAATGATTAACAATTTGTTTTATTTCCTTTTCAGGTAAGATGTTAAAATCGTTAATCATAAGAACTAAGAAAGGTATGATTTTTAATATAAATTGATTGGAACTAATCGTTGAAAATAATACTGAAATGTATTCACTTTGGATGCAGAAAGAAAAACTACGTAATATATAGTACTAAATCGATCAAAATCAAATCGAATTGAGTACGAAAACTATTACACCTTTGCAAACTCATAAATTATATAAATTTTACTTCCACTAATGCCTGTTGTACCTTACCTGTAAACTTTCAGCGATCGAAACCGAACGAAATTAGGGATTAGTGAAAAGTCTATACATGAAGGATTATAAAATCTAAAAGTATGCGCATAATTTTCTCTAAAAATATCAATAAATAAGAAAATACTCGTTTTAATAAGTAATCTATAATAGATTAAGACTTCTTACTGACCTACACACAAGGTGCAAAAGTATACCTACACTTTCTTATTCTAATCAAAAATTAGCATAATGTCGTCAAATTGCATTTATATTTATCTTCTTAATTATAATTGTTCGTGTTTTTCTTGTTTGTCAGGTAATTTAATCTCAATTTTTTTTCTCTACTTTGGCTCTGAATAAAACCTGAAATGTGTTCTGATTTTCATTTTAAAAGTTAATTTGTAGTAATCTATTAAAGATTACCGAACTTTTTTGGGTTTGAAAAGAATTGAATACAATGGCATAAACAGGAATTAGTTGTTATTCTAAATTATACCTAGAATAAAAATAGCTACGAACCAACTAAATCTAAATAACTTCATAAGAAATGATCTCTGAATACAGTAGCGAAACCCTACACAGGAAATAAAATTTACAACTCTCGGAGTAGGCCCTAAATTGTAAAATTAATATTTTCAATTTCCTTTATACCCTGTACAGACTATGCATTTTAAACGCGTTTAAGTAGGTAAATTTAACGTGTTAAAAAGTAGTGTTTAGACTGGGCAATTCGTTTTATTTTGATACGTGATTTGTTTTGACAAGTAGATATTCAGCTGTGTTTCATTATTAAATTTATGCTTTCTAAATTGTTTGAAATAAATAAGTTTGTATAGCAGTAATGAAATGGGCACTTATTAGCTAATGCAGTCGTTACACAAGCACAACATTGAATTTTTTGCAAGCAACATTAAATAGTTTCTTCCAAAGTTTACTTCGATTTCCGCGAGGGTCGAAATACATGTTTTCGTTTTTTTTTTTTTTTGTTTTTGATGAATGTTTTCACAGTACATTTCGAATTGAAAATACAAGGTTTTCCGGTGAATACTGTAAAATTTATTTTGTGTGACGTTTCGGACTTGACTGTTTGATAAAGGACTCAGTCCAGTCGAGTTCGAAACGTCACACAAAAAAAAAAACAGTATTCACCGGAAAACCTTGTATTTTCTACATGTTTTCGGTTAAATGTCAACGCGTTTAACTCGATTTAAACTCGTTAATCTCGTTTTCTGAACATAGTATTACGCACTCTTGTGGTTTCTGCTATTAATGTAGAAATTTAAACATATGTGCGGAAAGTAATCGTTAAAAATTGTGAATTTACTGCTGGTATAGAAATGGAAAATCTTACAATTCGTAAAATTACACATTGTGCGGAAAAACTAATATACTACAAAAATACGACTCGAAACAAGTGAACTAAACAGCAAAGCGGTCAAGTCAATACATATCACAAAAAAACAAATTACTACGCATGAAGTATCAAAATTACATGCAAAATGCGTAATTTTACACACAATGATCAATTTTACACATTAAATGTGGAAAATTTCAGTAAATTTATGAATTAAATGTGTAAAAATACAAAGTTTTAAGAATTAATCTCAGTTTTGTTATATTTAATGAAAGTTCGTAAATTTTCTACATCAATGCGGAATATTTTACTGCTTTAAGGAAAGTAATTTTAAAAAAAAAATTTACTAGGTCTTCATGTGTTCATAACAGAAACCCCCTCCTTCCGCTAGACACAAAACCTCTTTAAACTCAACATTTATACTATATGTAGATATAGTTATGTTTTAAGTCAGTCAGGAATTATCAAAGCTTCCAAGTATCGGGTTGATTCCTCCTTTTTCGCCCGACATCTCATGGACTGAAGTTCTAGATACTGGTCTGTTCTTAGTTCTCATATTCTTCTTCTGTTCTATGTGCACTTGTGTGTGCATTTTATTTTTCAATTTTAAAACTTTACGTAGATCAATAAAAAAAACAACAACCGTAAATAAACTTTAATAAAAGTTAGATGCAATCGTACCTCTTCATTCTTTTTTTTTATTCCTTTCCTTGGGAATGGCATTTCTCTGTATTCACGTTTTCCGTTTAAATTTTACAATATAAAAGTTGTAATAATTTTGCAAACATCCATAAATTTACTTATGTATGTTGTATTCGTTTTTTCTTGGGGCTTTTATGATTCTATGGTTTCTATTGGCGTCCATTACTTGGCTTTAGTACGATAAGATGTAGGTACTAAAGCCTTTTACGAAGCGCTACGTACCGAATTCTATACGAAGTGTGAAATATTTTTTTTCCTTCAATTCCGTCTTGGATCAGCGTTAGTACGAGTCTATGCGAATTTATGAAATATGAAAATATTAAGCATAAAAGTTTTATATCGAGATGAAAAAACATAAAAATGCACTTTGACCTGCAATTTGCATATTATTTCTAGTTATAAAAGCTATACTTAATGACTTCAGTTTATTGCGTAAATTTTGTATTAGAATTGTTAAATGGCGTTAAAAATTTTACATGTAGGTACCTATGTATCACATAGTTTATATATTGGAACAATCCCATAAAATGATGGTCAATATAAATGACACAAATACAATTTAACGGGTTTAATTAAAAACTTTATTTAGAAAAACTATAGAAAAACTGGAATTTTTTATGTGAAAGATAAAAGGAAATTCTTTTCGAAACTAAATTAAAAATAAACTGCAGTAACGATCGGCTATACCTACTCTAGATGATTATAGACCCGATTTATGTTGTAGTTACAAGCAGAATAAGGAGTTGCTTATTTTATATTAAGAACTCTCGTTCGATTGCCATTTGAAGGAAAAATATTGTACCTTTAATTTTAGATCTGGAACTAGCTAAATCACTGAAAGTTAAATTTTTCTTTTCATGATGTGGTCTGCAAGAAGGACTCACTCGATTCCTATAAAACTATCACTTTAATGAACCATTTAAATATCAATGCGTTCAAATTTCTAGCTTGGAGCTCCTAGCAAATGTTATCGGGCAACGCTCATGTACACGTATTTAAAGTACTTTTGTATTAGGGGCGTAGCGTGGATCTTCGTAGGGCTAGCGCAGCGATACGATCGCTGAATTTTGCAGAATTTTTTGATTACTTCTTGGAATTTAGCTATCGAAATCTTATTTCTGAATGAAAATTATGTGTTTATGGTTACAGAATTCATAGAATTTGATGATCGTGTTATTGCGCTATCCCAACGAAGTTTCACGCTACGCGCCTGTTTGTATGGGATCCACTCGAAAAAGTGTGAGAATTTAGCTTAATACTCGTAACAAAATCGATCCCACTTGTTGCTCAAAATTAATTTCTATAACATTAGTTGCAACCAGATATTCATCTTTCGTAATAAGGGTGGAACTAGTCTACAATCCGTTATTATTATCACTTCTATAATATTTTTAAGGGGGTAGGGAGCATGGAAGTGGAGTGGATAAGAATTTTTCAAAAAAATCACCTTTCATATCTCAAGAACAGAGTAAGATAGATGCTTAGAATTTTTACCAGAAGTATGAACCCTAGTAGATAAATTTTGGGGGTACGGGTGTAGAAAGTGATGGTGTGGGAGGATGAAAAGGAAAAGGTTCCGATGTTCATATCTCAAGAACCTATAGTGATATAAAACTGTAAACTGTAGCATGTTTGAAAAATATCATTTTTTATTGCGGTAGGTTGGTGGGGGATGTTTTTCCTAACTATAGAATGGCTTTTGCTAGAAAGTTGAAACTCGATATATACAGGTGTATGTACATATGTAATACAGGTGTATGTACATATGTAAATCAACTAGAAGAGTAATTTTGTTTAAAAAAAACAACCGAATATCCATTAGCTTTAGAAAGAAAGGCAAAAAAAAAAATTAACAGTTAAAATAGAATGCATATATTTTCACGATTTTCGTCATATCTACTGGGACTTCCCAAATATTGAATTCGTTTTTTTTCAACGGATTTTTCATATGGATACCTAGAAAGTGTTTCGAGCTTTTTTTAAATTCGACCCCTAAGGGGGGTGTTAAGTGGTTGTATACTTTTTCATGAATTCTGCCATATCTCTCAGGTCTGATCAGATATCGAATTTCTTTTCACTTCCTCAAGCTTGTTTAATAATCACCTATTTCAAAGTTTTTTCCTTTTTCATCCCCTAGACCGCATCCCGGAATATGACCTAATTATGTAATTCATATGTTATTTGTGGCAGCGGAGTAAGTATTCTAGCGCAACCCTATTCTAACCGCTTCCCGAACTTTTTGTTAGGTTTCCAGTCGTCAACTCGGAACTAGAGATGGGTAAAGCAGTTCCTTTCAGTGAAGTACTTCACTCCGAGTTACTCACTTGAAGGAACGAGTTTACTGAACTAGTTCCGAAACCGTTCATTGCCTCATTCCGTCAGTAGATGAACTGAGGACCTAAAAAACGGTCAGCAGAGTTCCGTGAAGTAGTTCCGGAATTGATCGTTCCTTCGTTCCAATCTACAACATGAGGACCTAAAAAAAGCTCTGCACAGTTCCATGAAGTAATTCCGGAACTCACCAGCCCAAGTCGGGGCCTGGCCTTCTGTGTTCCAGAACTGATCCCTCCTTCCTTTCTCCAGTACTTTTTTATCGCATGTCCAATGAAACTGTAGTTCACCAAAAGGAGTGAGTTACTTCACTCATTCACTTCAATGAAGTGTTCTTTTGAAACAGTTCACTCCTGAACAACACATCTCTACTCGGAACATGATTTTTACTCAAAACTAATTTGTACAAAATTTCGAATTCATGGCTTAATGATTTCTTTGAGTTCTGTGAATTCATATTCATACCTTTAATGTTTAAATTAGAATTTAAATATTATTTATGGGGAGGCTGTTGAAATAATATTTTTGGAGTAGCAGACACCCTATGTAAAAATTTCTTTCGAAATTTTACTGTAGGTTTACAAGAGAAACTTCTTTTTGATAACCGAATTTTTCTTGATATACACAAGGCAGTATGCACTTAGCCCTACTGTGGTAATATTTTGCTGGCTTAAATTTGTGAGGAAAATGACGGATATTATTATCTCATTCCGCAGTAATTGTGGGTTAGCCAACTCTTTCACTGAACCACTCTATCAGGTATTTATCCACAATTAGGGACAATTGATAAATGCGTTATTAATTCATACTCGTGTCTACATGACGATAGCATTCAACTCAATTTTTTTTCCTGTTTAAACATTTGGTTGAATAATATGCTATTTTCATGTTTACAATTTTAACAAATAAATCTCGCTAAATTCCGTGTAACACTCACTTGAAAATGTTTTGAAATTGAATTCGGCATGACTAATTTATATGTCAATTATTTGCAAAACTTCTGGCCGTTAAGTTATTTATGTTTATTTACAAAGTGTGAATAGTTTATTTATAGACAATATATTTATGTACACGAAATAAAACATTTAAGTAGAGTATGACCGAAGTCAAGCAATTGAGCGTTTTGTGTTGAATTAAGAAAGGTCAGGTTTAAATACACTATATAATTTTAAGTAGATTTTTTCCATGTGAATCACACATAAAATTAGCAAACTTTTTTAATGGACATCGCAAAGCGTCCGTGGCCGACAAAGAAAATACAATTACCTAGTCTCGTTTTAGTTTTCCGTTTTCCATCTAAACTTCGAAAACATATCCGAATTCATTAGATTGTCGAGTATACGTCCTAAATAAACATAATATAAATTTCTTATTAACAAACTCATTCAACTTTGATGGTTTTAAAATTAGACTATATGAAAATTTATTCGAAAAACTTAGGCAGTCTTCGTTGATTTAGTAGTTTCGGGATTTGGGAAAAAAGCTAATCGACCGAACCGACATAGAACAGATTTTATGTGGAACACCAACAGAATTTATATGTATGTAAAATCATTTATAAATAATAAAAAAAAAACTGAACATTTAATAAGGAGTGATGGTTTTTAAGGCAAACATGAAGCCCACTTTGTGCATGTAATGTACGAACTTGTTGATATTTTTTCAAATCTAATAAAGATCATATGACTCCCGTGAGGCATTTTCTATTCTTAGCAAAAATGGATTTATGATGTAACGAAGGTTTCTTTCGGCAATGCTTTTTTTTTATTCTGGAGAAGGAGAAGGCTACTATAGATTCCAGAACATATAGTTGGTATTTTGTTTACAATGCAGCAAGTATTCATAAAAAAAGGCTTTCAAAGCATTTAAAGATGTGCTTCTATAATTGAAGCTAACGAACAAGAATTCGAGTACTAGAATAATTCGAGAAATGACCTTCGATTGCAGAAAGGCAAGTAGATTGTAATGTGTCATCAGTTTACTGGTAGATAAATCACAAATCCATTATTTGTCATAGTGATGAATTGCTAAGTCTTAATGCATGAAGTAAATTACCATAAGAAGAATGCAATTTAGTTTTGTTTTGAACAATTGCCAATTCTAATCACGTTTTGTTTGCCTTTGTTTTGGAGCTTTTACAACATTTATTTATTGGATTTTCGTTTTGTCGACAAGTTTATGAGAAGAAATCGTGGAAAAGTAGTTTTCTGTAATGAATTGGCTCGAAATCTTTCTGGTCTATCGCCAAAACGGACAATGTAAACTAACTTCTTAAAATTAATTCCACCACTCGTTGTTGGGTGACCACCCCTGGTCTGTATGAAGAAAGTCAATTTATTGATTGCAAGTTTTTCAGCAATTCTTCGTTTCGCCACTCATCCCAGTTTTTGCTGTCTATAAATGTCCTTGTTTCCCCGTGACATTCCAATTTAGAATTTTGATCCATTTTCAGAAGTGTAGTAGTCCCAACTGGAAGCCCCCCTTCTCCCCATTGACATGATAAATGCTTTATTTCTAAATCCATTAGTCGAAACTTCTCTTATCAGGAATCTTACGAATCCTTAGACTCGACACAAATAGAATTTTGATAATTATTGTCCCATTTTCATTATTTATGTAGTAATGCCGTTTTCTATCAATCTTGAAATCGTCAGCTATTTAAATCTTTCATGTTTCATCAATGGATTTCGTTCAGGTGTATCCTCAAATCATATAATAGCCTACTTTATAGCATAATTGATCTAATGGATTAATCACTACCGTAAAGGTGAAACTTTTGACAGAGTCTAGTATAAATCTCTACTTGCCACATTAAGAGGCTTGGCGTTTATTCCTCTCTGAATGAATATAACTCAATTGACTGACGTTAGTATTGATAATAGTGTAGACAGTAGGTGTGTTTTTTTGCGATTTATCCAGATCGAGAGGAGTGATTCAAATTTGTATAGAAAACACCAAGAATACTGTCGTTTTTTTATTTTTTTATTGCTTTTTCCTGTAGATAGTAGGCTAGAATATAGATTTTAACCGGAATAGTAGCCCCAGTAAGCTTAGCTTTTCGCGATAAACTCTCAAATCTAGCCTACTATCTACAGGATAAAGCAATAAAAACATGAAAAAACAACAGTATTATTGGTGTTTTCTATACGAATTTGAGTCAATACTCTCGATCTGCATAAATCGCAAAAAACACACCTAGTGTAGATAGTAGTCGAATAATGTTTTACTTCAGTCAGGATTTAACGTTTCAAACTATTTTGGGTCGGGATCTAATGTTTCAAAATTTTTTTGGAATTTTTTTTAACATTGATGAAGCAATAAATTTTTTAGTAGAAAAGTTTCTTTTGTATGGTTTTACCTCTTCATGAAATTTATTTAACATGTCGCCATTTTATTTCTTATAAATAAATTGTTCGTTTATCTAAAACGTTCAGAGCATATTCCGTAAACCGACTTTATTATTTTATAATAACGTATTGCAATCGACCTGAAATATCATAAAAATTTGCTACCCTGAAATTTTGTATTTTCACGTTTTAGAACTAGTAAACACCAAAAAAAGCAAAACTAAAAAAAATGTCCGTCTGTCCGCCGTAGACTACGTACGCAAAACTGTTTGAAGGTGCGTATCTCTCAAACCGCTTGTGATATTAAGTTTAAATTTTTATGGTAGGTAGAATGGATGAACGCCTACGAGTGATATATCTTTTAGGGGTGAGGGTGTAAGGGGGAAGAAGGTGGAGTGTTTTATATGAAATATTTTCCCTTCTAGATCTCAGGAACCGCTTATGCTAGGATGCTGAAAGTTAGAACTTATGTAGTACCTACTATGATAATGGACTCACTTCGATAAAGGTTGAGGGGTGTAGGAGTAGTGGGGAGAGGGGAAACAATGCGTCCAAAACGCTTGAAATCAGGGACTGAAATATTCTAAAATCCATATCTCCTGAACGATTGATGTCAGACGGCTAAAACTTTGTAGTTGTCTTAACAGATACTAGGAGATTTGAAGCGGGTGGAAAAGTACGGGGGTGGGGGTGAAAAATTTTGAGTTATAATATCTTCCTACTCAATTATCCCAGGAAGATAAAATTTGGGTTTTGTATATATGTATAATTACTAGTAGAGTCTACTGATTTTTTAAGGGAAGACGTAAAGCGCTGAAGTGAGGGACAATCAATTTTCAAGAAATTATATTTTTATATCTCAATGATACGATTTTGAAAATTTTACAGGACTTATGATCTAGCGAATGAAAATATTTGAAGGGTGTGGGTGCAACGTAAGAAATAACCAGTAGTGGGATTTTGTACAAGGCGAGTCGCCCAAAATATCGTCCAAAAACCGAAATTGACAACTTTGGGATTTCGAGCACTGGTCTCTCGCCTATTAATTTGTCGCCTAAGGTGCTCAAAATCCCAAAGTTGTCAATTTCAGTTTTTGGACGATATTTTGGGCGACTCGCCTTCTATAAAATCCCACTACAGGAGGCTATTTGGAACGTTATTTTCTAAGTTTTCAGTCGCATAGTACGCTACAACGCATCTCAGCATTAATAAACACGTTTCGGACTTCTACCCATAAAATAATAAAGGTACGCCCAGACTGTTGGCCGATTTTTTTAAACAATTCGGACGGATAGTTTGGTCACAATGCTGTTTTAAACTTTTCGATTGGGTGGAATTGACCCAGTGTGATCACCGAGATTGAACACAGAGGTTTGAGCATGAATAGTTTTATGTTCAAAATTTCAAGATACCATTTTTCGCGGTTCTATAAACTCCTTTTTGAACTTTTTCTAAATGCCAACTTTCAAGCATGAGCAGTTTCGGAAATGAAACAATTCAAACTCGTCAAAAACTTGACGTATCTGCCTGCTTTTGTCAACGAGAACAGTCAAATATTAGACATAGTGGAATACAGTGTAATATAGGTTGGTTTAACTATACAAACAATTTTTCAGTTTAAAAATAGGTAAATTGCAAAGCGAAATTCCGCTCGAAACCGACTTGAAACGTGGATATGAAAAGGGTGTCAAATATTTGACTATTTGCGGCCTATACAGGCAAATAGTGTCGAATGGTTTTATTTGTTCTACACAAGGCCTATTTTACCTAAAAAAAAATTTCAATTTGATAGCATGGCACAGTCTAATAGAAGCAAGCTGAATTGTTTTCACAATCATATTCTAGATGGTAATAGCGTAAATATGTATTCAAGTTTTCGGTATTCACAATTACGTTAACGACGCGAACACAGGCATTTCAAGAAGTCTTCAAGAAAAAATTTCTTGGTCTTCAATTATAAGTCATAGTCCTTAAGCCAAATTAATATTTTAATGAGTCCTGTGATTTTCTTCAGGCCGTCCAAACCAGCTTTTTCTAGCGAAGAGAAAACAATATTACAAAAAAAAACCTTAAGAAAATTCACTTCAACTTCTTATTTCTTTCTTAATTTGATTAAATCCCTCGTTAGCACACTTTGCATAGCGATACCGTCAATTAAATTTTCTTTTTATCCCCAACATTAAATTCTGGTGGAATTATAATTAATGGAATCGAATAATTAGGATTAATTAATAATTTAAGGGAGATGAAGATGTAGGTGAACAACAAAACACTTAGACCGAAGAGAAAAGATTATTCAAGCCATTATTTAGGGTCATGATACAACAAAGTTGGCGTACCAAGTTCCAAGTCATTGCAAAATGTGAAGGCAACGACGAAAAAGAAATTTAAATCATAGAAAATTTAAACAAATTAATGTTAATTGTATTTGGGCTATCTGTCAACAGTTTGCTTCGGCTGGTGCCGGCTTCTTAAGTCCGATTTATTTTAGCCGAATGAAATTTCATAAAAAAAATATTTAACGACTTTCGAGATCGACGATAGAATAAACGAGCGAAAAATGTCGACAAGGTCGCATTAAATCCGCAGCATAGTTGGCTGCTGGTTCAACAGTAAGTTGTTGCTGTTGATGTATACGACGAGAGGTCCGACGAATAATGTTGAAGCAACCAGCAGTTTTATTCATTCATGAAGAAGTAGCGCTTCGGGTGAATATAAATTGCGCGATTACTTTATGATGTACTGATGTTATGAATCATAAATTCAGCAGCCATACTGCTTTGCTATATTATGTGCATGCGGAACGCGACATTACTCTTATTATTCCTTCCAGTATAACGCCCGGGATAAAGTACGAATTGTATGGCGGATTGGTGGAGTACGGATGCAGAGATATGAGGGCTGCCTGTAGTTTCAGTTATTTTCTTTCTTACCTTTTTTTCTTTTATAGATCTGAGTCTTGGATACATGCGAAAAGATTTCAGATCTCATATCTGAAATCAGACATATGAATATGTTGCTGTACTTGGAATGTTCAACATTTGTGTAGGTACCTCAGGCCGATTGAAAAATCGAAGGGCATTATTCGTATCGTTCACAAATCGTTTGAGGCACTTTTAAATTTCGTCAAGAAAACGAATGTTTTCGTTATTTTCCTTATATATTATTGGCGGTAGCTAACGAAGTCGCAAATGGTTTTTAGGGAAACATCTTGCATCTAACTACTATTACATACCTTCACATCTTTATAAAAAATATGTAGGTGAAAAGTACTGGACAATATCGCGATCTTTCATCTGTGTCAAAGTCCGACATATACCAAAATCAAAAAGTTCCCGGAATAACCACCGTGTGGCGCTTTTATTGTTTCGATTTGAGTTCTGTTTTTTTTTTGTTAAGTTGGTACATCTGCTGTCGACATTGCCTCTAAATCTTAGCGTCATAGCTTGACATTTGCAAAAGGTACGTAGCCAAGAGTACATCTATCTCTGTGTGTGTTGGCGATTTTTTACAATTTTAGAAATGGATTAAAATTTGCAATAACGAACTTGTATGAAATTTTGCGTAAAAAACGGATTTAATGATGCGCGAACGTTGGAAATGTTGGAAAAGTGTTTCGGCAACGATTCTCCAAAGAAAACGTTCGTTTACCAGTGGCACGAGCGGTTCAAAAGTGGTCGTGAGTCAGAAGAAGGCAATGCTCACGGTTTTCATGGATTACAACGGTGTAGTGCATCATGAATTTTTGCCGGAAGGCCAGACTGTAAACAAAGAGTATTATTTGGGCGTTATGAGACGTATCACGTTAAATGGCATTTAATTGCCAGTCAATTTTCATTTGACCAAGTGAATTCGATGTGACAAATTATGAAGAAAAGCAAAATGTCGGACATTGCATAAAAAAAACTATTGATAAGTTCTATAGTTAAACTTATTTTCTTTCATTTCGTGACCAAAAAAGACTTATTTCTACCTGTTGAAAAGCGACGCTAACTTATGTCAAACGATGTATTTCTGGCAAAATTGCCATGTCAATATAGAGAGCAATATTGCCATGTGCGTTTGTTGCGTCTACACTATCAATTTGTGTATGGCAATATTGCCGTTGTCATTGACATTACCAGATAAATTGCCAATGTAGACGCCTAGTTAATGGATGAATGGTGGATTTATTTATGGTTCAGCGCGATTTTATGCTCACCATAAAAATCATCTGATGAAACATGGTGACGACGAAGTTCAACAGTGCTCGACTTTGCTCTGAGATTATTTTACGTTTACAAAATATTATAGAAACAGGCTTAGTCACGAAATGAGATATTGGTGTCAGCGATAGTAACATTTTATAGTCAGGAAAATATTATAATATTTCCAGATACGTATTGTATTCTTTGTTGACACGAATGCGTTAAGTAACATGTGTTTCAAAATCGAAACAAAGATAAGTAACAGCTACGTAAATTTTTCATTGGGTGACAATCACAAGTAGCATTTATTCGTTCTTTCAAAAATTTCTGAAAAATTCACTGAAAAGAGACAATAAATAATACTTCCTCCGTCCATTTATTTGCACACAATAATTTGTCCGAAAATAAAGACACCCATTTTAATTTAAGATTGTTATTCGAGAGTAAGGATAAAGGTGCTCTTAGACGAGCGATTAAAATTGCTCAATTTTCGGTAATTCCAGACAATTTTGACGTTAAGAAAAAATACAGCAACACTCAGCCACATCAGCAATTGAGGATATGTATCAATTGGTGATCAACTCGTTGCTCAGCAGTGACTAGCGATATGGAGCTTTTCTGAGCAATTTGCCAATGTGACCAAAAACGAACAATTCAAGCTGGGTTTCCATATGCGACAATTTTCTGCGACAGAAATTTGTCGCGACAAAAATGTGTCACACTCTTCAGTCTAGAGTTTCCATTTGCGCCATTATATGTGTCACACCTTTGCGTAAATTGGTTATGTCAGTTGTCAAAAAAAGTGAAGTGGCTGGAAAAATAACGAAACAGCAAAAAACTACTGAAAATAAATTGTTAAAATTGCTTCTATTAGTGAAAATAAAATAAAATTCGAAGCGAATTGCTGCGTATTGAAGATATTTTGCACTAATGACAGAAGGTGGAAGACATTGAACTGAAATTTTCGAGAAACCCTTGCACTGAAATTTTTGTCACAGAAGAAAAGTCGGAGTATCTCCGACTAGCGACATGCGACAAAATTTGTCACAGATTTGTAATCTGTAGTTCAGTTCTGTAACTTATGAGTGAGAAATTTCGCACCAAAAAGTCAAAATGAGGACGAATTAATGCAGTTTTCTCTCCGTATTCTCACCAAATGAGAAAGCACCGTATTTGACTACGCATTTGGCAATCTTTCATTTCTCATTTGGTGAGAATACAGAAAGAAAACTGCATTAATTCGTCCTCATTTTGAATTTTTGGTGAGAAATTTCTCACTCATAAGTTACAGAACTGAGCTACAGATTGGATAACTGATCTGTCACTCATATTGTCACAAAAAATTGTCGCATATGGAAACCCAGCTTCAGTCTATGAACAACACGAAAGCAAACTTGACAAACAAATCTTAAACTTAAAATAAAACTTGGATATACTTATATGTGAATTTCAAGCCAATACTTGGAACTTGACAAATAAATGCAAAAATCAAAACAAAACTTGACAACTGAATCACCGAATTGCTTGGAATTTTCCAGTTTAGTGGAAATACAGCAAAACTATATGGCGAGCAATACCAGCAATCTGTGAAAACATTGCCACAATATTGCGCAACTAGTATGACATTTCTCCAATGGTTATTGCTCCATCAACTGCTCCATTAGTTTTGGCAGTAGTCGTTGGGCAATGAATTACTTAAAAAATTGCTCGTGTAAGAGCAACTTCAGGGATTGAAAGAATTTAAAAAAAAAATAAATTAATCATTTTGACAATAAAAATATCAAAGAAAACTTAATTGCGCGTTTTTTGTATTTTTATTTGTTTTTTTTTTTTAATTTTATTTTTAAACTAGCCACGTACCGCGGCTATGCTCACGGTGTTCCATCGCCCCTATGACTCCCGTTGATCGATTAGTCCTGTTTCTCCATCCTCCGTCTTTCATTATTCATCCTCTATCTTCCATTTTCCATCCTCTATCCACCATTTCCCATCTTCCATCCACCATCCTATATTTTCCATCTTCCATCCTCTATCCATCATCTAACATACAATCCCCATCCCCCATTCTTCATCCTTCATCCACCATTCTCTCCATCCTTTATAAAAAGATCGATTCAATATTCGCGCTGTGTCCTGATGAATGTTTCGAAAAACGCTTTAGAAAAATTTAATTTAATCATGGAAAAAATTAAATTGTTTTAAATCGCTCATTCATTTCTGTACTCGCAAACTTTGTTCTAAAAAAATACAAAATTAATTAATTAATTTTCTGCTACTGAATTCAAAAGCAACTAGTTTGTGGTGCGAGAATATCCTTTCTCATTTAGTCTAACAACAAAATATCAAATTTTTGTTTTACCTCCGGAAAACTTTGACGAAATGAACATTTTAATTAGTTCTACGATTCACCGAAAACTTTGATGAAAGCCTTAGAACTTTATAACCGGAAAAGTTGTAAATTTCTGGAAACTATGAAACGAGTATAGGTTTATTTCGATAGTAACTAAAGCATAAAGCTTATGAAATTTTATAGAACTTGGGTCTATACTGAAACGAATTCCCATCAGAGAATGAACTGAATCAAAAGATTTAAATTAAATTAGTATCAGATTCATACCAATCAGGGTGTTTGGAAACTGCGTTTTGTCTGAACTTTCCATCGGAATTGCAGGTTGGTAATTCCGAGAACTTTTCACACAATGAAACTTTTTCTGATATTAAATTTCAATAACAATGCACTGACATTAATTTGAAATATAAAAGATAAAATATGATCCAATAATTGGATGACAGTATAATGGTGATGATGTCGCTCAATAGACTGAAAGGAATACCTCCATGTTTTTGCTTTTGTTTTGTTATTAATAAATAACATCCTTTGTTTCATCGTGACACGTAATTAGTGGACTTTTTGTGTATTTTCTCTCTGCAGAAGTCTGTATCGTACTTCTCCCGGATGGTTAATGGTTCCATTATCAGAATTATTTTGTTTGGACAAATATTGTTTGGGGTTTAATCAAAAGATTGATGAAGTACTGAACATAGGTGTCTAATTGAAAACAGTGACAATGTTTCAAAAAGTGACCTCTGCTAGGAAATCGTGTCCAAAAAAAGAAGGCTATTTGTAAAGCTGTAAATACATGCTACAACTGTTGTATCAATTGTTGCCGCGATTTGTCGTTGTATGCGACGATTCTATCGTGTATGCGCTTAGCTACGGCGGTTAATCAGATATCGCACGGTTGTATGCTTTTAACCGAAAACCTGCGGACCCATGGATATTTCAAAAAAAAATTGCAAATAAATCGTATCGCGTGTACCGTGCATACAACTGTTGGACAAATATCACAACACATGTCGGTACAACTGTTGTATTGTGTATTTGCCGATTAAAACACTATATTTGTTCCTATTTTTCAAATTCTTAGAATGTATCAACAGAATGTTATCAAATTTAAATTGTGTAAATTAACAGAATAAAGGCCCGAAAATAAAAACGAAATAATAAGTTTCTGTTGATTAATGTTCATTTCGAGTGTCTGGAATATTTTTTATTAATTAATTGTATGAAAGGGAAACACCGATATCTTCACTATAAACAAAACCAAAACGCAATCAAGGCTTTGCTTTAAATTGGTGCAATATAATTATTATTTTTTTGAATTAGCACGATTAAGAGCAAATTTTTTAATCATAGATATTTTTGATATGGTTGATAGCCCTGATAACAACTTGTCCTCAAAACGTAGTCTTCTGATGTAGTATCTATTCTTGTTTCGTAGTGATTTGTTGTATGGCAATTGAGACACTTTCACTATATACAAATGCATAATCTTCTAATTTTGTTGATAAGCTATAGTCGTGCATAGTGTTAACCCTTTTCGATATTTCCATTAATAAATTGATATTTTAATATTTTTATTACCATTTTTGTTTCACTATCACAAAATCGTCGAAAATCGAATGTTTAGACCTTTGATGTCCGCGTCTAACACCTTGATAAGATTTGCAACTTATTATCATCGTTCTAATGCAAATCACTAAATCTTCTCGACTACACATTTATCATTAACTTTATCGCTTTAATTGTCATGTGATTAATACGATAAATTGACATGGCATTGCATTTCGCATTGAAATGAGCTCTTTATTGCATTAATATATTCCTTAATTGATTATTTAGATAGCAGTAAATTATGAATTAAATAACAACCCACGCTTTAAATTTAATTAATTACCATACTATTAGACAGGGTGTCTCGGTTTTTTAATGGAAATATGTTCAAGGTGTTCCGAGGACTGCAAAACAAGTGAAATTTATATGGGTTTTGCTTGTCTATCGAAATACTGTTTGTCATATGCTGTACAGTCGAATTTCTCCGGTAAAACAGTTCTTGTGTAGTTCAAATAAAATAATTTGACAATTAATAAGTCTTAAGCTGATATTAGTTTGTACGTCACGCTGACAAATATTGGACTAATGTGACCTACATTTCGAATAACAGACCTTGAGAAATTTGATATTACTACATATCTGACTGTATTTTCCAATGAAAATAATCAAATATTTGGCAAATTGACATACATATTTTACAAGTCATCAAATGGAGTTTGATGAAAGTAAAAATTTGAAAGGATGTGGTGTGGCATGGTAGTGGGAGATAATTTTTTTTTTGTAAAAATCAAGTTCCATATCTCAAGAACAGTTTAAGATACATAGATGCTTAAAATTTTTACGCGAAGTAGGCCTAATAGGCTCCTAGCAGGCCCGTGCCCCCCCCCCCTTCATACAATCGTGCGCACGGGTCTGGCTCCTAGTAAGGGAACAAATTTTAGGGGGTTGGATGTAGGAGTGAGTTTGAGAAAGAAAATGCTTAGATTTTTGTATATCGAGAAATCTTAATGATGGATAGCTGAAACTTGATATTTATATAGAGCTATAGTAGTGGCAAAGGAGGCCAAGGTCCGATTTGGACTATTGCGCCATCGTAAGATATGATAAGATAGTAGTGGCATGTTGGGTAAATATTACCGTATTTTTTATATTGCTAGTATGGTACGAAGGTCGATGATGTTTTTCCTCTCTATAGAACGGCTTATGCTAGAAAGTTAAAACTTGGTGAGTAGCGCTATATGTATAATGGAGCCGGAGGTTTTCTCACAAAGGACCGGCGATATTCACTATGCTACTATCGGCATCTTACTCACATGTATGTTACACTCCAGTATTGATAGAAAAAAAGCCCCACCTTTAAATACTTCGCTACTGTTTGCATTTCACTGCCACCGGGCATGAAACGCTCCATACAAAAATGTTCAATTTTGCATCAAAATACTTCAAAGTGCTTTATACAGAAACGTATATACATATGTAGATCTAATTTTCAAGTGAGTTTATACAGCTTTAAATAGTTTCTTGCAAATTTTACTTCGATTTCCGCAGTATATGCTTTCGATTAAACGCGTTGTAGCAATGTGTTTTCGTAAACACGTTCCGGAAGTGATTTTAACGCGTTTAACTCGATTTAAACGTGTTAATCTCGTAGTCTGAACATAGTATAAGCCAAAAGGAAGAAAAAACGCAAAAAAAAAACGTTAAACTTCAAAAGCCTTTCGGTGCGAATCGAAACATAAATTTTTTTCAATTTATTTCGAAGTTATTGGATGAAACTGATAAGTTGTTAAAACACCCTGTACCCTGAAAATAAATCATTGTCACAAGCATTCCGTACACATTTTTGCCATTGACTATATTTTGTGAAATGCAATGCCAAGAGGCATCACTATATTTTTATTTAAAAAAAAAAACACGAAATGAATTTGCAACTTGTAATAATTGACATGCTTGAATAATAATGTCCACAATAAATTTTCATTTATTGTAAATAATATTGGAATTTGTATTACAACGTTTATGAATAAAATTGAGAAATAAAGACGCCTTGTGCACTGCAAATGTTCGAGGCATGCATGTTACGTACGAGTGTTCAATTTAAATTGATATTGTTGGTAGAACGGACTCATGTCGATAAAACGTTTCGATTCACGTGGCTGAACACGAATCCATGTGCCCCGAAATGGATAATCTCTCTAAAGCTCCAACAATAACCCAAAATTCATTGGCATATTTTCGATGTTTTTCAGCGACATCGTTTAATTTGATTGTTATTCAATTTGTTTGTTTTATTTGTTTGATCATGGGAATAAAGTGTATGTGTGTCGTCTAGTTAGTTGAATTAGACTCACTTTAGAATTCGATTTGAAATTAAAAGTGATACCAATTAATTGAAGAAAACAATTATTTGAAGAAAAATTTATTTTGTGAATACAGTTGCTATGTTTTGTAAGTATGTATAGCTTGTATCCATATTTCACGATATTGCCTTGTTTATGGTGTCACTTTATCTGCCGTGAAGTGCTTAAGTTTGATTAAGTAGGTTCGATCATAAAGTTTTTTCCTATTTTCCTTCCAAATTTTGGCATCAAAAATTTACACAAATAAATAACTTTTTTTTGAGAAAGTTTTTATTTGCCGAATTTTAAAAAAAAAAAAAAAAAAATAGTCATTAATAGTGCGTTTTTTCTTTAAAATTTCCAATCATAAAATTGAAAGTAAAATCCACCGATTGTTCTGGAAATTTGATTCTTAAAAAGAAAATTTGATCGTCAAAAATTAGATACTGTAAAATTACTCTATGTTGAACCTTCTCCTTCACGTTATAATTTTGACTTAAATTGAAACTCTTCTTTTAAGGGGTTATACGCAGTCAGAAAAACGTTTTTTTTTTATTTAATTTTCGAAGAGAAGGTGTTAATGTGGCCCCTGCTGATCTATTGAACCCCCATTGTATGAAACTGAAGAACCACATTACCGCCTCCTCCTCTATATTCACAGAAAGTTTCATGTCAATCCAAAAAAATATTCTCCAAGTTACACTCATATTTGTATAGACGAGCGTCTGAAAAAGCTTTTGAAATTTGTCTCAAAACTGAGTTTATAAAGTCGGTGAGGAAGATTTCTCGAAAACGGAAAAAGCGATTAGTCTCAAATTTTTACACAAGTCTTATAAATGTATTTTTTAGTTATTATTCGATGGTTTTTTCTCGTCGATAAATATTTATCATTTAATAAAAAATTTAAAACCGAAATTTTTATCGAAAATATAATTTTTTTTTTTTTGACAAGCCGCTATTTGTTTAGAATTAATACTTTGCTAAACTAATATCATGCTTGTTGCGGCAATACCATGCCAGTTGCGGCAATATCATGCCAGTTGCGGCAATGTAGCAATATTTTCACAGGTTGCTGATATTGTTTGCCATATAGTTGCCGTATTTCCACTGGCTTGGAAAATTCGTTCGGGGATTCAATTGTCAAGTTTTGTTTTGAACTTTGCATTTATTTGTCAAGTTTCGTGTTGTAATGGCTTGGAATTAAAATATTTTCATGTTTTTATGTTTTAGATTTGATTATAAAATATGCTTTTGTATTGTTCATAGACTGAATTCCTCGTATAAGCCCTTATTTCTGAATTACTAGTTATTGATCAATATCGATCATCACAATTAATGAACGAGTTGATTAAAAGTTTATCTACATCGCCTGTTGCTATTGTTGCTGTGTATTGTTTCATATTTTCGTGACGTCAAAAATTGACGAGTATTGCTGCAAATTGAGCAGTTTTAATCACTCGTGTAAGAGCTTTAGTACTAGATAAAATACATTATACTATCGAAATCATTTTTATTTTAAATGATCCAATTCAAATATATCGTGCTCACCACAAAAAATTGCAAGGATAATTTTTATTCATATGTTTTTTATATTGCGACAACCTTCCCCTTTAAAATAAGACTCATTTCATTATTCTGAGATAAAAATTACCTAAGATATGAGTTTTCAGAAAGAACTCAGACACCATTTTTGCAAAAACTTTTTTTGACAAAAAAAAATTTGATAAAAACAAAAAATTTGAATTCAAGTATTTTTTGCACTAGTTTCTCAAGTAAAAAAAAGGTTCAAAAGAATCGAAGATGGCAAGGTCACAAATTTCGTCATTTTTGGCGATTCTTGATACTTTGGCGATATTACAACGCGTACTTCGTTTGTGGCTGAGTCCTACCCAAGAAAATAGTTTAAATCAGATTGAAATGTTATTATATTTCCAATTTTTCCGGATTTATTCTATTTTTGGCAAAATTTTGAAAAGGCTAATTTCCAATAGTGATTTTTTTCGTTAAACAAAAAATTCATTTAATGTATTTAAATTAATGATTTCTTTAAGTTTTGAACGTAATATGTATTAGGAATTATAATTAAATTTGATTCAAAAACGCCGCCTCATTTTACTCATTTGAATTTTTTAATTGAACTGAACAATTAACGAGTTTCAAGTATCCCTCAATTGTAGTCCTTCGCGTTAAGTCCCACTGCCGATAATTCCTAATTAGCTCGAGGCTTTTTTCCAGGTAATTGATACGCAATGAAATGTGAGTTTTATACTATTTTTCCGACCAAAATTGCTATAAATAGAAAAGTTCTATAACATTTTATTGCTACCGTATCGAATTCCTCACCTTTTTTTCGCCACGTACTTTCGTCAATCTATGGAACGTACATTTACACCTTAAAGAAATTGAGACTGCTTCTGCGTTTTGTTTCACGGATAACTCTATTAATGAAATTATCATAAATTTATAGATAGAAGATCTTTTTTGTTGTTGCTGTTTCTTCGGTAGTTCGCTTAAACTGTTCGGAAGTATCGATCAATTCAGCAACTGGTGTATTTCGATACGGTCTTTCGAGACGTTGTACGAACAAAAATGGATGAAAGTTTTAAGATAAAAAAGGGTCGTCATGGCAATTTTATATGAAAGGAACTGCAGAGGGTGTTGCTCATAGAATTTCCTTGTTTTCGTTCGTATCTTTATCGTTGTTGACTGTTGAATTCAATATCTAAGACTCAATTTAAGCTGCTTTTCATATTTGACGAGTTTGTTGGAATTTTGTTATTAAATAAGTTGAGTAGGTATGTGAATAAAATCAATTTTATATGGTGATTTTTTTTTTGTTTTACAACCTCAAGTGTGGGTTGCCTGTCAATTAGATTGTTTTGCATATCTTTATAAATAAAATGCGAAATGCTTCTTGGGACGTCAAACGATTTTGATTACCAAAATTTTGTATAGTTATTGACATTGTAATACTTAAAGGGTAGGTGGACTACTTCCTCACCTTTTTGATTCGTGTTAAGAAGGTACGCAATAATTTCTAGAGCCATTGTATACAAAAAATTAAAAACGACGATTGACCCATTCGTCTGCAAGCGTTATAGTTCAGTTCTTAATACATCCCAGTTCAAATATATGTCAATATATATATATTTTTTTTAAATATTTTTTCCTGAAATTAGTTTTACTGTTTTGTATTTCTTAATTTAACCCCATTTTTCCCTTTACTACGACAAAAATGTAATATTAAAAAAAATGTTTACGTCAACTGTATATGCTTTTCATTGACTAATTGATTTCTTCATTCTTTCTTAATAAACATTCTGTTTTGCCCAAAAAAAAACTGCAAAAATATCTTTGGGCCAATATCAGTAAAGTTTTTGGAATTATTTGTTAGTTTTTTTGATGTCATCACAACACTCATTACGATATAAACCCCTATAAAAATCGGAAGGGATGGAAATAGTCGCTGCAAATGGATTTCACATATTTAGTAATTGTTGTCTATAATTCTTATTTTACAACGTCAAAAGATATATTTGTAACCGTCCTTTAGAAGAAAAAGTTTTTGGAAGTTTTAGATTTATAAAACTTGTGGCTACCTATTGTGGAATTTAAATTTATAGTAGAAAGGAAGATTTTTTTTTTTTGTTTCTTTTCTAAAAATAGTTAATGATTTTTTATTTTTATTTCAGTAAGAGTTCGACTCCGTCATATAAATATAATTTTTTTCTTCAATTTTTAAAATGATTGATTTGTTAATTAACGAAAAATTCAGTAAAATTTCACGAGACAAAATACGCCAAACAAAAATTTGACAATTACACTATTTGATTGCATTTTTCAGAGAAAAGAGTCAAATATTTGACATAGTATCATATAGTAGTAAAATATGAACGTACATGCTAGCTGACTCTTTCCAATATTTTGCTACCGCTAATTTCAACTCCAAATCTACTTGTTTGTTGCACTTTCAGGTGCAATTGTCATACAAATTAATTTGAATCAAACCTATGAAACAAAATTAAATCACTTAAATAGCAATTAATTAATCACGTATAAACTTTGCTTGTGCTAATACTTGTAAGCTCTTTAGCAAACAAGTAACTTACTGTAAGCCCAACAAGGTATTTTTGTACTGTCATAAGGTGCAACTGAAACTAAAAAAAGCGATTAAAATGCAAGAAATCTTAGCTCAATTGTCAGTAGTATCAAGGTCTGGTTGTGGTATAACATTCTCTCCACTACAGGAAGTGACTAGTTTCGAATCGGTTGAACGACCTATTCATTAAAAAGATAATTGTATCAAATTTTGAGTACACAATCCAAAAATGTTTCAGACGAAAAAAAAATCAATCAATCAATAAAAAAATGAGAAACAAAATCCGTAGGATTCTTGAAATCTTAATTTATTTTATCAACTTAAATAATAGAAACACTCACGTACCTTTTCCAAACACCTACAACGGCACAGCACGTCACATTTCCGATTTCCACTTTAGCCGCTTTGCAATATAAAAATAGTTTTTATCAATAAAATGCGTGTACGTGAAGTTTGTTGTTTTTGTTGATCTAATTCATCTAATGTTTGTTTAAATGCTCATTACATTAATGCATGTTAGCTTCTGCTGTCGAAATATATACACATTAAAAATTAACATTTTCTTTCTACTGAAAAATAGTTGACGGTGATTGATCGCTTTCTTGAAGAGAAGAATTTTAAGATTGCAATTTCAATGCCGATCTCCAACAAGGAAAATTTAGGTCAATTCAATTAAAAGATTTTTTTTTTTTTTTGTAAACGAATTGATCGTTTCTGAAGTATTTAATCATTTTTCTTGTCTTTTCGTTTCGAATATTATCGATTCACAAATTTTCTGGGCATTTGGCATCAGTGATTCAAAAAAATTATAGGAAAAGTACTGTCCAAATTTTATCCGCCAAAATAGATTTTGTGTTGAGCAAGTAAAGGAATGTGGCAAAAAAAAATTTTGACATTCACACTATCTGACAGCAATTGCCAGGAGAAATTATCATTTGACAGGAATCCATCCAGTTTAATGCTAGAGAAAGGACCCGTTTACATGCTGATAGTTTTTGCGATAGTTGATGTCATGATATCGTCATGTCTATCATCATGTAAACTTCTCGATAGTTGCTTTCACGCTGTCATGACAGCACTATCGCACTATCACGCTTGGCGAGATAGTTGATAGAACTATCGTGATAATTTTATCTTAACATTGACAAGAAATTGTATTTTGACGTACATACGTCCGTTGTTGATGTTTGGGGATTGTTGTTACTGTTTTTCATTTAGGATTTTCTGGTTTAATTTTTTTAAACAACTTTCACGAAAAACAAAAACTTGAAACATTTTCCATAATGATACCACAACGTTTGAGAACATAAACAATGTGCCTAATTTCACTGTCGCACTATAGCGCCGTGTATACAGCAGACTGTCGCACTATCACACTATCATACTATCGTGCTATGCTCTCGCAAAAGTACTATCGTACAAATATATCACCGTGAAAACGGGGGTTTAACTTTAAAGAAATCGTCGGCCTTTAAAACATTTTTCTGCTGTTTTAAATCATATGGTTGCCCTTCTTTTTGAGTTTTTCTTACAGAGTAGCAGTTCTTAAAAGGTATATTTGCACTAAAAATCAGCAAAGATACATAGCTCCAAAGTAGTATAATCGTAAAAATCTAAAGATGCAGTACTAACAAAAATTAAATCGCAATTTTAGACTATTGAGATTCACCGCTAATCTAGACAGTATGGTAATTGAAACTAAATCTCGCACTTTGATGGATTTTCAATTTAGATTTTAATCATATACCTACTTAATAATCTAATATATAAAAATACAACAATTTTTTGCTAGGGTCGAATGGAAATCTACACCTGTGATCCGGTCCCTCCCAGATTTTGTATGTACATTCTCGAGACTACCGGACAGGTCGAGAACATAATTATATTCCCGAAATTTGGTTCTTGTATTTGTTATAAATAAAATAAACTTAGCTTTAATAAGTTGAACCAGTTGAACCTGATCTAAGCTTAGGTTTACACCAGACAGTCGTAGCCGAGCGGTTCAGGCGTCTGACTAGAAATCAGATGATTCCCTCTGGGAGCGTAGGTTCGAATCCTACCGACCGCGAACAAGGGTTTTTTGTTTAATTCATTTGTTTAAATAGTTCAATTTTTAACTAGCATTGGCGTGAGTAGCGCTTCCGCTCAACGGGAGAGACGAGAGTAACAGGGACGATGGAACAATGTGAGCGTAGCCGCGGTACGTGGCTTGTATTATTTAAAGGCATACAACTAAGTGCTCACCAGCCATTGAATCGTTGTAAGTCACACTCAAAAACAAAAGAAGAATTAGCAATCCAATAAATAGCAGTGGTTCCAGATGGCAGCCCAGAGGCACTCCATAAGTACATATTAAGTACGGGAGATGAAAGGGCTCCGCGAATTTTGGATGCAATTGATTAGAAAGGAACTGATTGAAGTAATAAATATACCCACCCCCCTATTCAGGATCACAGTCTCATATCAAAAACGTCTCAACCAATTCAAAATTCATACAAAATTGAGACTCTCGACTTACTTTGTGATTTGTGATTTTGTCCTGAATAGGGGGCATAGTATGTCTACTATAAAGAAATTGGGAAATTCCATTATATTTGTTGTATTAGACCTATCATGTTTCGATGGACTTATGAAAATATGTATGTTTGTATGTCGCCTGTGTACTCAGCCCAACTCACGTCGGAATATCAATGGAGGATTACAAAATGTCTCTTCAATCGGGCCTAGTATGTCATATTAGAGCTCTAAAACAGTCTCAAATCCCACTTCTGATAAGGTCGAATACAACAACGCAAAGCCCGTGGAATTATTGATCCCACTAGGTTTGAAAGCATACAAAACTCGACTCTGAATTTCATTTAAATTGTGACCCTTACTCTCAACGGAAACAATTTGCCATGGAATATCCTGTAAATTAACAATTTCAATTTCCACTCTGTGTAATAATTGTCCCTTCCATAATTTCACATTTCCGCAATTATAAAACCGGACTGTTGAATAATTTGCCAGCTTTTAATAATTTACCGGACTCGGTATGTATGTATGTATATGCTTAATAGGATCACGGTTTTTCATTAGCGCATTTTTAAATCCTTTTCCTGAGTGACAAGGAAAAATAAGCTTTACGCAACCTTCGCTACTAGCAGGAATGGTATTTTTTTATGTCCCGCCTATCAAGGAACATACGTACATATCCCGCGATAGCAGGAAAAAAAAATGCAATGGAAAACGCCCTCATTTCTCTGCCGGCGAAAAATTGATTTTCAAAACAGAAAATGGAAAATGTTCACTTGGTTGCAGCAGACGTCCGTTGTTGATGTTGATGGGTTGTTGTTGTTGTTTTTCACTTAGGATATTCTGGTTTAATTTTTTTAAACGACTTTCACGAAAAACAACATCGAGCAACCGACAAAAAGGGAAAATATATAAACGGAAAAGCGCGTTTCGGTACCAACGTTTCGTCATAGCGATAGTACAGGCCATGATAGTGTTTCCGGCATAAAAACTGGAGTAGACACAACACCATGTCAACCGTTTTGCGTTATTTTCCTCTCTATGTTATTTAATTTTTTCACAATACTCGCTTTGTATAAGGTAAACACCATATAGAAGTGCTTACAGTATGCCGTGAACACTCAGCGGTAGGCTTGAGTAAATTTTGGGTAGCAATTGTGCAAACTAAAAAGTATTGTGTATACTATTTCCTGTTGTTCGTCTATTCCCTGTGGACTGGAATAAGTCTAATGGACGTTTTAATTCCATTTAGTAGTGCAAGTCGTTTTAAGAATGTCTTTACGTTTTCCACCTTGTGAAACGGCCAGAACAAGTAGGTTACTCAAACTGGAAAGGTATGTCAAGTCCAATGCCTTTTTCGAAGCTTTAACATAATTGATTTAAAAATAAAGCGTATTTTTTATTTAATTGTTGTATCGTCCACAGGCATGAAGTCTATAAAAATTTGATGCACGTCAATGCAAAACTCCCAGCGTTTTTATATGAAAAAAAAAATGTATCATGCTGTCTCCAATGCATCTTTGTTATACTCCAATGATTTCATCTTTTTATGATTTTATTTGTCGTCGGATGACAATTACACATTTTTTTTTTTATTTTCAGTTACTTCCAAGGCTTGAACCCTGCTGAGTCAGTCTGCTACTTGGCATTGTTCTTTCTAAACGCTTTCAATAATCCATACGAACAATTTTATGAAGTTTTGCTAATCCAACTTCAAACGTAAGATGTTGTGTAAAGCTCGTTCAACCTGTTACCAAAAAATCTCCATCTAAGTCAAACGTGGGTCTTGAGTGGCACTTCCATGTCAAGGTCGAGTTTTTATACAAGATGACACAGGCAATAAGTAACAATAAATCCGAAATTTAAAAGAAATACGAGGGTGGATTGATAAGTCACTGACTTTTTGAATTTCCCGCGCAGTAACTTTAAACGTAACACTGCTCCCGTCAACTGCCATCTACTCGTAACATGTCGTCAAAAAGTAATTAATCAGCTTGATCACATGGTTGAAATCCAACTATGAACTTCAAAAGGAAAGTGTCTTGACCAGAATCCCTTAGTTTCAAGAACTGAGATCTCTTCTTAATACATTTCATTGAACAAAAACTGTAGCGATGAATGGAATACTTCTCGAGCTACAGAGCCGATTATGAATACTCAACCGCGGCAATTCTCTATTCAGAATGAGTTCAGATAGACTGGACTAAACTGCTGCCATTCAGTCAATTAACAGAAAGGAAGGTCCAAGTTTACGCGAACCGTAGAACGAAATCCTTAAAACCGGTGAGGTAAAATTCATCTCTCCCTTTAATGTCTAAACGGTGTATTTTGGTTTGGTGCCATACAATCGTAACTCTGATAAAAAATTATGTTTTAAGCATTTAATTTTAATTTTACGAATATAACATTGTATTTTTTAAGTTGTATTGAGACCAGGAGAAAGACATTTATTTGGGGAGCACATGATGTTGCAATTGCTGTCTCGAGAAAGCACCTCAAGACGCTGATTGAGATATTGCAGAATGCTCTCTCTATTGTCTCCAAATGGGCAGCTGAATCCGAACAGGGCGTAAATCCACGCAAAACAGAATTAGTCCTCTTCACCAGGAAACACAAAATTCCTGACGTAGACCCTCCTTCTCTGAATGGTACGAGTCTAGTTTTCACCGATAGTGCTAAATATTTGGGTCTTATTTTGGATAAGAAACTTCACTGGAAACCTTATATTCAGGAACGGGTAAAGAAAGCAACAGTTGCGTTTTACTCGTGCAAAAGAACCATTGGTAAAAAATGGGGTATGTAACCCCGAATAGTTCATTGGCTCTACGTGTCAGTCATCAGACCGATACTTATGTATGGTGTTATCGTCTGTTGGATCGTCTAAGGCAAAGCAGGTTACCGTACCACACTAGGGAAGGTACAGAGATCAGTAAGCATATGCATCAGTAGAGTTCTGAGAATAACTCCCTCTGCCGCACTAGACATGCTATTCAGTCTGCCACCCCTAGACATTTTTAGTAAGAAAATTGCAGCATTCCACTTAGGGCCTTTACAAAGTAGACTGGCATATATGATCATTCAACAATCTTGAATCACTTCAATAACATTACTGAAAACACCGACTATACCCCTCCCAGTTATGTTTTCTCTAACTTGCTTCATTAGCACCTCCTTCTGCTTTCCGGACCACTGTAGTGTTTTATCACGTGGAGCTTATGGCGATCAAGACGGCCTTGTCCTGGCTGAGGTGTACATACTACAGTACAATATTCTTCTGTGCTGGTTGCCAGGGCACAGGGATATTCCAGGGAACTGCATGGCTGACGAACACGCTCGGCGCGATACCACACTTCAGATTATGCCGGAACATCGGAATCTGGGAGTGCTCTGGAAACTGCTACTGGGATTGGATTCAATTGGGAAAACCAACTCAAGAAGGGCAGACGGTATTACATGCCACACTTCGAGACAGATCTGGCCGAAGCTGGATCTAAAACACTCTAAAGGCTGACGTTGCTCAAAAGGACGAATATCAGCACCACAGTCGGTGTCCTGACCGGACACTGTCTTAAAGTTCGACATGCTAAAAGATTAAGCCTTTTCTCAAACGCCTTATGTAGAATAGAGATGGGCAAAGTAGAAGGAACTAGTTCTTTTCAAGTTCGGAGTGAATGTGAAGACTACAGTTCACCAAAAGGAGTGAGTTAGTTCACTCACTCACTTCAATGAACTGCTCTTTTCGAAAAGTTCACCTATGAACGACCCATCTCTAATGTAGAACCTGCCGGAATGAGGAGGAGACACGCCTTCACCTTCTCTGTAACTGTCCAGCTCTATTAGCTAGCTTACTTCTTCAACTGTTTTGGTAACCTTGCTGCAATGGAGGTCGGGAGAATCCAACGCTCTAAATAGTTCGACGTGTAGGACCGGATACGATAATCCTGTGGAAATACAACGAACCTTTTAGGTCTAAGGATGTCTGTGTTCTCATGGGCAGCTACGCGTACCTACCTACCTACCTACCTACCTACCTAGGTGGGTAACATTAAGAACAGTGTGGCAAAGGTAGATCACCTAGAGACACTAGAGCAGTTCGAGTACGACGGACTAATACGTGAGATTATAAAATTTGTTTGCATGTCCCTTTAAGGGAAAGTGCAGTACGCATCCCTTGCTCACTGCACAACGCTTACTTTGAGTAGTTTTCCAAATCAACAGAAAAATATCACCACTTTGAATTTTTATTTATTTTTTTTTATATCCTAAGAGATTTTTTTATCTTGAACACAGTCAGATGCATAAAAAGGATCCACGAAACGATAATAAAAGAAACTCGAATAAAACAGCTGCTCTTATTAATATTCGGAACCATAATGGACAATTACCTAATACTAATAAATTAATATTAATATCCAGTCCATATTTCTCCTTTATTACCGTCATAAACACAAATTTCATGTCGCAAAGTGTTTAATTAAAAGAGAAAAGAGACTGCCCAAGTTCGAATTGTTTATGCTTCTAAACGTCGTCATAAAAGTGAATATTCATTTCCCGAAATAGGTACACAATTACCTCTAAAGTTTTCAGAAAATTCTGTTCTCTATTGCTGCACTTTCGCATAATAGTCCTTCGAGGAAATAAATAAGCTACGACGTAGTAAACAAGTTTTTGAGTAACTTTGCCATAACTAAATCCTATTAAATTTCGCAGATGCCGTTAAGGCAAGGCAAGTACTCGATAGCCACGATACATCCCATGATATACGTACCACATAAATCAATGGAAAACCGATAGCCGATAGAGCACAGTGCCTGAATGGCATTAATACACTCTTCGTGTATATAATGCACACTTTAGGGCCCCCCATAATATCGATATCATGCACAAATGGCCCTCATCGCACTAGCCCCGTACAGCATACACACTAGTCATCTCATAACGAAGATTGTATCTCGTTGGGGAACGGCTTGGGAGCTGTTAATAAACAGCTCCGATCCAGTCGACTAGCGAATGCTGTCAAATGTTGTTTTCTGTATTTTTTTTACTTATGTACGTCTATATTTTTACATTTAATCACGTTTACCACATTCGATTCGAGTTTAGTTATGGCACATGCAAAATGTAATTGGTTTTCTCGCCACAACATAAAATGCATTCATCGATTGTGTTATGACTGAACTTTTGAACAGTGTCCAATAATATTTTAATTCCACTCTGCTCTTAATTAATATGTTGTTCGTGTGGTTGCGAACTTAAGTTTAGAGCTGGCCAAGTGAAGTTCTAACTCACGGGAATGTTGTCCTAACATAAGTCATATCACAATTGAAGCGTAAACTTTATGGCTTCGTTCAGCAGTATGTTTACTAATAATTTGTACATCCATGTTATAACTTGTTTATATTTTCTGTTTCAGATTCATCCTCATCATCAAGCCGTTCTTCACAACAAGTCAAGAAACCTTCAGATCAAAAGAAGTCATCAGACGAAACGGAAGGTTCATCAAGTGCAGCTAGTGCAAATTCATCGTCGTCGGTCAGTAACAAAGAGGACGAAGACATCTACGAATTCAAGAGTACACCGAAAGACGCATCTGGTACTGCCAGTGGCACAGGTGACGATTCGAAATCGGACACTCGTAAAAATGATAAATCGTCAACGGATGAAAAGACCACAGACGAGGCGTCAGCGACACCTAACTCGGCCGGCAGTTCAAGTTCGAATGTAAGCTCCACTGGACAATCGAAGCGACCATACTCCGATATCGAAGGTGCGAACGAAGAGACCACTGAAGCCGAAGACACAAAACGCAAGAAGCGAAAAGACTCGGACAACGTGAAAGACACAGGAAAGGTAAGCTCAGGTAATCGCGGAGCCCCGCAACGACAAGAAAAAAATTCCAAGACTTCAGGTAGCTCGGCAAAATCAATTGGCGGCATCACAAGCAAAGTCAATACCAGTCTCGAGAGGAAAAGCCCGTGTGCAAGCCCAAAGCCTGCGGCAGTCATCAAAACAACCGACAGCGATGTTGAAACCGATGAGAATAAAGGTAGTGAAAACTTCGGCAGTGGAGGACCCAAAGTTCCACCACTAAAAATCGTCATACCGCAACAGAGTACTAGTGGCGATATGGAAACGGGATCGCGCAACGGAAAAAACAATTCGACGCGTAGTCACGCCGCTCTACCGTACGTAGTGGCTTCGTCGTCGAACAGTAACGATTCGCTGGCTGCCGACAAAGAAAGTGCATCGTCGCGATGCGCCAGTCCGGCTGAAAGTACCGGAAAGGGTAGCTCGATAAACGCTTCGGTAACATCCGAAGAAAAAAATGCGAAAGCAACTAGCGAGGAACGAGCCCAACAACGAGTTCTGCGAAGTTCTCATCGATCGGGTGGCCAAGGTGTGGATCGTGGCTCCAATAACTCATCGCCTCAATTGCAAAGCAGCTCACCTTCACCGGCACCTGCTACCAATAGCGAAGCAAGTGAAAACACAACCGGAAAAACGGCCAGCACAAGTAATTCTAGTCCGGCGATAGCCACACAAAATCAATCAGAAAATGATACGACTGCAAATGCGCCCAGCCCGTCGGCATCATCGACATCATCGTCGAAAACTGAACAGCAACATACCGTCGAATTGCATCCCCGAAAGCGTAAAATTCGTGCGAAACACGAAGAAGCCAGCAAATCGTCGTCTTCGAGCACGACCGCAAGTCAATCAACCGCCGAAACAAATACGGCCGTCAGCGAAATTCATCCTCACGATCATCCCTTCACAAATTGCTATCAGATGTTCCTGAACATTCGCAAGCAAATCGAGAAGAAGCATCGTTCATTGTTCCCGATACAACCGCGTCCGCCGCAAGGCTTCAAGGACTATCTGATGAACCGTCGAACATACGTGCTGGCCGGTAAAACTCCATCCGAACCTACAATCAATTTTCCGACAGCACTGCCGACTCAAATGAAAGATCTCTTCAGCACACAGGAAAAGGAACGGCACAAATTAAAAATGCAACATATCGTCGAAAAAGAAAAGCTTGGACTAACCGTCGAACAGGAAATACTGCGCGTTCACGGCAAGGCCGCTCGAAGTCTTGCCTGCCAATCGGTTCCGTTTTCAGCGTGTACCGTTATGAAGGACGACGAAGTCTACAATATGATCACGCCCGAACAAGAGGAAAAGGATCGGAACGCAAGATCACGGTATAACGGACGTCTTTTTATCAGCTGGCTGCAGGATGTCGACGATAAATGGGAGAAAATTAAGGTAAGAGTTTTCTTTGCTAACGAAACTTTGCTCAATCATTACTTTTGTCTTTTATCTTGCAGGAAGCGATGGTTCTACGACATCACAACGAAGCCGAAAGTTTACATGCTGTGCAGAAAATGGACTGGGAGTGGGTTATGAAGGAACATTCACTTTGTGATTATAAGTCTCGACCTGTGATTGACGAACAACACGTACCGATGGTACATGTCAGTGATGACTTCGATTTATTACCAGCGTAATACTTGCTAGAATTTTATTTTATTATTTCGTCAGTTTTTCTTAGTTTTAAGACTAAAGGAACAATAACAAAGTTGTTTAATGTGAACCGAAAATGTGTTCTTTTTTTACGATTACCGTAGCAGAGACGTCGACACATCGATGCTGTAAAGCTTCATCTAACGCATAATTATCAGTTCTTGTGTGACCTATACTGGAGTATAGGGCCCCGTGCAACAAATTCAAAGACTGTTTCTACTCCCTTAAGACGTACAGCAACATCTCTAGTCAGCGCTCCACTTTGTGCTACAGGCTGATTTTGATTGAGCCGATTCTTCTCTTCTTAAACAGTATCGGACGGATAAGATGATCTAGTCTTGGGTCTTCTGTATCAATACAGCGCCTTCGGGCCAGGTTGCGTCAGCAAAACGACGTTATTTGCTCTAACTTGACTCTGTCCCACTGAGCCACAAATCAAGATCCTAATACTTCTCAGCGGAAATGGCAAAAGAAAAATAAAATGAAAGAAACGCCATCAAAGGTGCATCATATGTTTGTATTATTGTAGTAAAATTTGGAAACTCTCGGAACTGAAAATGTTGGTACAAAATTCCAGAAAAGGTTGAATGGTTGTTGGTTGGTTAACCTCTTAGATTTCGGATCGTTTTAATTCGTACGTTACATTGGACTCGGAGTTAGTTAATCGAGAGATCTAGTTCTGGTCTATCGTTTCAACTTTTTGTATTATTTGTCTTATCATTAAAAGAGTGCAATTATAAATGGACGCTTAATTCTTTTATAATAACATCGATTTAAATTTTGTATGACACTTCTATACGGTTCGTTATATAATGAAAATGATCATTTCACCCATAAATACTAATTACATCAAACCAGACAAAAACTGTACCGATTCTTGTAAGTAACGTGAAAGTTTAACAAGAACACAATGAGGCCGGTCGTGATTTTAAACATCTCTCTGTGGATTATGACTTTTAGTTGTCGTACAAAATCACAGGTATTATAACTCTAATTACAAGTACGTAAAGAAATTGATTAAGTGAAATTACAGGAATGCTTTAATTTCTTTTTTATCGAACAAACGCACCGATCGGATCCAACATACGTGAAATTCAATCTTGAGCTAAAGAATCAAACATTTGATTTTCTTTTCGATTTTCAACAAAATATTTATAAGCTTTTTATTCGTATTGAAGTTGTTCAGTTTCAAACTGATCGTAAACGCAAAGAACGCAAATCTTTAATAATCCGGAAAGTTTTAAATTTATGTGAGGCTGAAATGAATCCTATTCGAAATTTTTTGGCACATTATATATTTCATTTGTATCGTCAAATACTCAATCAGAATCTCAAGTGTCCGCTTACGATCAATAAATATACGCGCAATGGATTGACATTGAGTTCGGAATTGCTACCGCTGAAACTGTTTTACGCGAAAAATTTTCATTTCGTTGTAAATATTTCGTTTTATAGCGATAATCCGAAAAACAAATCTGTTAAAGAATTTGCTGGTTTCATGTTGAAACATAAAATTGTAAAAACGAAATGTTAATGCAATGACACACTACTTGTTCTGGAGTGTGACTTTTTTTCCAATATTTGCTGAATTTCATTTTATTTTAAATTTATTTCCGTTACAAATAGAAAAAAACTAAAGTTTCATTTGAATTACTGTTCAAGAGTTCGATGTGTTTTATTTGAAGCAATTTTTTTCTTCTTTAAGGATTGAATTCGGCTCGATCCTGTCTGCGTCGACGGAAATGGACGCATGTACACTAAGTAGACAAAAAGAGTAAGATTTATATCTCAGTACACGGCGCAACGCGACTTTCATTAGAAATTGAACGACATAAGGATCAAGGTGCGGTCCATTGTAGTTTAATCAAAGCCGGTCACCTGTCCGTCTCTAGGTCAGACTAACTTTGGGAAGTTGTGAGCGGGTTGGGTTTAAACCACAGCAAAACAGAATTAGACCCCGTTACCAATAAGTGGAAAGTTCCTCACGTTGACACGCCTTCTGTGAATGGTATCAGTCTAATTTTCACTGATACAGCAAAATCCTTTTATCTCATTTTGGATAGGAAGCTATACTGAAACCCTTTTACTCCAGTCAGCTAGGCCGATATTAATGTTTGGTGCTATCATCTGGTTGCTGGTCTTAGATAAAACATTTAATCACACATCCACAAGGAAGGTACAGAGATCTGGAAGTATTAGTGCAGCTGAACCTCTTTTGCAGTACTGAACATATCATAGAATTGTCGGTAATGAAGTTGCAGCCTTTGCAACCATTCGACTTTGCGTAATTTATTCACAATCTGTTTCTCTTGTTGTCTGAATGGGTCGAGTGGAAATATGAAAAAAGATCAACCGTGCGTTGCTAGGCGACGGACGGTTGTGCGAGCTTGGTTTTTTTTTTTGAGGATTAGGTGGATCGATGAAAAAAGTGGATTCCGTGGATGGGGAGTTTTGTTCTTGAATGTACTGAAGAGTGGTATTTTTTTCATACAAAGAACGTGAAAAAAAGCTTGATAGTTGAGGAAAATTTTCTTTTTTATATTCGCGGTTGCGTAAAAAAGAAGTCGAAAGGACACGCATTAGGATACACGATGAATAAATAGGCAGAATGGCTGTCTCAGATCCTTTTCGTGGACTCTGTGAATACCCTGCGATATGATAAGTAACTACCGTTCCATTTCTCTCTCGATTCTTTTTTTTTTTGCTAATGGCATAAGGGATTCTTCTGGTGCTTCCCATCGAATTCTTGCAGTGATCTATCTAAATTTGCTGATGGAGCAATAGTCCTGGTGAAGAGCTGTCCGCACTGGCTACAGGAAGCACTACCAATCACTATTGCTCCGTTTTGATTCATCAGGGAGATGGTCTCGCCTGATCCTCTTCAATACTCTGCGCTGAATTGAAGAAGTCGTCAACAAATTTCCAATAGACACCACTATTTAAATTCATACAAATCATAAATCCATACATAAGAGAAACTGCAACCGCAGCATGGGATAGAAGTAACTCATTCGCGCTTGAATGATCATCTTAAAAGAATAGGAATCATAACTGATAACCTTTGCAGATTCTGCCAACTTCAGACAGCAACCTCTGAACACATTCTGTGCTGCTGTGAAGCATTCGCAACTCAGCGCCACAAATGTATCGGAGAACACTTTGTGCCAGTGGCTGGTCGTGCCTTTCTTAGCAGGTGAAACTGAATTACAATATTAAAACACGACTTTGTGGAACTTAAACTATATGAGTAAGGACGTCAGTTTACTACGGAAAATCATTAAGTAACACTTTCAAAACAAAAGATCACTAGTAACTTGATGACTTTTTCCTCTGTAAAATGGTGAGCCTCAGCCTCATTTGACGAGCCCCCACTGCTTTGTGGACTATATTACCATCGTAAAAATCATCCTACACCAACTACATAAATTAAATAAAAAAAGTTAAGTGTAGGCCACTAGGTTGAAACTGAAGAAAAATCTATGAGGTATTGCACAATAGACCACTGGTCGCGGTGCTTGGAGGAATGTCTCAGCCTCCGATAAAATTTAATCTAATCTAATCGTCGGAAAAATCAATAGACGCATTTGAACAAGGAATTCAAGGGCCAGTAAGACAGAAAAATTCCCAAACACAATTTGAACAACAAAGCAAATGGCAATCGACCACTAGAACCACCACCTAAACGATAGAGTGCTCACTTGAGGCTAGAACATATATCAGACTAGATATAAAATAATTTTTGTTTTAGAAAAAAAAACTGTTAGATTTAAGATATTGGCGTAACTAAAGCACATTTTTAAACCTAAAAAAAAACACCACCTAAACGATGGGAGACACAAAAGACGCGGATATCGCTACTATCAATCGGTGGATCGTGATGACTGGCGACTGTGTATTTTGGAGGCAATCAAGAAGTCCTGGCCTCCTCTTTTATTTAATGTTTTAAATCCATTTGGCTGGACTGTTTGTGTTATTGCCTAAGAGGCTAATTCTTGAGTCCAGCTCGGTAAAGGTGTTCCGTAGAATTTCCAAGCCTTGGACTAAATGCGTAAAAGGAAAGTATATTAAAAAAATTTAGTTTTTCCGGACTGCGTTTTCAGCCAAGGTACGATTTGAGGCGCCACAGAGAGAGAGTTAAGATGTTTAGACGAATTCTTATGGATAAAAACTCACTTGCATTGGATTTTCTTACAAAATTTTATTAACTCCACTACTTACACTTTTATATAACAGCCAAAGCTGTAATCACGCTTCGACATTAATCGCTGAGTCCCACGCCCTAGCGTTCACCTGTTTCAAAATTGTCGTCAAACCTCGACCCGGTCCGCATTCAAACGTTCTGGGAAAGTTCATTTCTTTTTTCCGTTCGTACAAAATGTGCAGCGTCTGCTCCCACTTTACAGGACGTGTGATCTACAAAGAATTGGTCAATCGGGACGCAAAATGAATACAAACCAATGAAAATGTCGTACCTGTTTCGGCAACTGTCGTAGAATATGCGAGGCGTTCTTATACCGCTGCCCGTCGACATTCGAATGCACTCCGATAATAGGGTCCTCGATTTTAATCGATCGCAGCGCTCGTTTAAAGGGATCGACTGCCGCGGCCATGAGTTCGGTGTGGAAGCCTCCGCTGACCGGCAGCGGTCTTACACGTCGGATGTTGAACTTCTTTTGATTGGCTTCGAGGTATTTTAGCGCTTCCAAACTACCCGCCACGACCTTACAGTGCGGGTACAGGTAGTTGGCAATCGAGCAATGCGGATTATCCACTCCTTTCTCCATACACCACTCCTCGGCCTTTTTGCAAGCCAAGCCCAACTCGGTGTCCGGACCGTAGAGAATTGTGGCCATGCCGCTCGGATACGTATCGCCGGCCAGTTGCATTGCCTCCGCCCGTACCTGGACTAGCTTCAGGGCTCGGTCGAACGGAATAGCGCCCGCAAAAACCAACGCTGTAATTTCGCCCAGACTGAATCCAGCCGTGGCTATACAATTGTCGATTGCCTGCGGCCTTTCTTCGCGGAGACGTTCGAGCGCTGCCAGCGACGTGACCATGACGGCCGGCTGGCAGTGGATGGTTTTGTCGAGCGAACTCTTTGGACCGTTCAGGCACATCTTGAGCAGGTCGTACTTGAGCACGTTGTTGGCCAGTTCGAATATGTCGCGAACGCCGGGAAACTTTAACAGATCCTTGGCCATTCCGACGTACTGTGAGCCCTGACCGGGGAACATGATGATCGATGTGTCCTTCGGGTCGACGTTGGGACGAAATGATTTGGCGCCTTGACTTTGTTTCATCGCCGAACCTTCGGCATAGGGCAGCGTGTACCATTGGTCGTCGGGACTCGCTGGCTTTATGTCTTCGTATGTGGCGGCATTCTCTAGTAGTTCCTTGGCTGAGCCTGACTTTTTTTCGCACCGCAGGGCCGAGTATGTGCGGAATTCTCGCAAAAACACTCTTCGCATTTTAACTGGATAACAACCGGGAACCGGCAACAAAACTGACACTGACAAGAGAAAAAAGACAACGTCAAAATCAGCTGCTGAAAATCGCACGTGAATTTTTTTCACCACTTTTCACACCAACGAAGCTGAAATCTTCGTGGTTCGAACACTAGCTATTTCGGTGGCAGTTCGTTATGAAACGGATAGTACCATGTGCGCGCTGTTTTGACATTTCTATCCACCGATATCAACAACATAGGTGAAGTGGAGTGCACTGTGAAAAAATGGAGCTACCGGTTCTCGAGGATTACACAGAAAGTGATGGAGACTACGACCAGTTTTCATTTGAATCGGATCACCTGGCGCTCCGGGGTAATACAGACTACACTGCCGTGCTTCGGGCAATTGCCATCTTGCAAGCGCAAATGATACAAGCAACGAAAGACATCGACAAGCTGGCGTTGGCGGAGAAGGCGGCACTCGAGGATCCCGAACTCTTCCTGAAAAAATTAACAACGGGGGACGGACTGGCGGTTCCTGGACCAATTTCGGTCGTCGAGGTGAATGGTTTGTTTTGTAGCTTTAATCGTTATGAGGCGAATTACTCGGACGAGAATTAAGTCGTCTTGAACTAGATCTTGAATTGAATTGGGTGGATAAATTCAGATGCACTTTTATGACTGGCGCAACTCAAGCGACACGGTTCTGTTTTCCATAGTCTTCAAGTCGATAGTAGACCTAGATTAGTACGCGCTTTCAAACTCAGGGAGTCTGCAGTAAAATTTTTCAATCTTTACCAACGAAGATAGGTAAATCGCCGACCGACAACAATGTCCCGAGACTGACCTTCAAGAAGAGTTTCATTGTGGGTTTACCAAATAGAGAAGAATGGTTCAGCTATACATGAATTCGACACAGTCATATACACTGTCGGCTCAAAAATGAACTGCGGAGTCGGAGCGGGAATTTTTTCAGACACAAACTTTTTCGCAAAGTCTTACAAAGCTAAAGTCTTACCGGACTACGGCAGCGCTTTCCAGGCGGAGATACTGGGGATTCAGGAAGCTTGTCGGTCTTCGCAGCATGAAGCTACGCCAAAGCTAAATGTTGTAATACTCTCTGACAGCCAAGCCGCAAGCAAGGCCTTAGATTCGGCTATCACCTCCTCAAAACTCGTCCAACAGTGCCGTGAGGAGCTAAACTACTTGGGAAGTCAGGCCAAAGTTACTCTGCTTTGGATCCCAGGCCACAGCAAGATAGAGTATAACGAACTGGCAGATGAATTAGCTAAGCAAGGCTCTGCTCTTCAGGGCTCTCTCGTACAATCCGTTAAGGTCTCTCTAGGGACTGTTAAGCGCCAAATTTTAACCCACTTTCTCACAAACGCGAACTCCAGTTGAAGAGGACTGACCAACTGCGTCATATCTAGGCAGATATGGTCATCTTGCTGCCGGAGAAGAACAGATGAACGCATGAACCGTGTGAATGTCTACAGAGTAACGGGAGTCAGCACGGGTCACTGGTCGATCGGCGACCATGCGGCCAGAATGGGTATTCCCCGTCAATTGCCTCAGTTGTGGGGAGGTAAATAAGAAGGAAACTGTTATACATCTTCGCTGCGAATGTCCAGCCCTAGCTAGATCCCGACTTCGCGTACCAGGCAAACCTGTCTTTAATAACCTTGATGAGATCTCGAAGAAAGAGATTAGAGAACTGATCACCTTTTTGAACCGCTCCGGATGAATATGATAATCCATTGAAGACCCAAATCTCTGTAAAACCATGTATCCACTTCATCAACCCTCAACGACCAGGTTAAACGAGTTGTGGTATCAAAACGGCGGTTCCTGTGCTAATTTTGTCCAGTTTCGACAGACTGGCCACCACGTTTACCAACCAACCAACCGGTCTTAGATTATAACTAAACACGGTTCTGTTTTTCCATTTTAGAAATAAGGTCAAGTTTTACCTCTTCGCAACTACACGCATTTCGTTTCTATACAAATTTTAGTTCTGTGAAATTTTCAGCGCAACCGAATTTGAAAGGCGTTTAACATCGCTGCGATAATTGTTTTAAGGATCATAAACACTTGACAAAGTTTTCTTCTACTTCATTGGAGATGAAGATGACGCTACTGTTTTGAAATTTATCTCAAATATTGCAGATAGTTTTTCTGTTGGTCCACAATGCACATGGCATCCCTCCCAGCGTTCTAAAGCCATGCAGTTCTTCTCTAGTAGCACCCTTGTGCTATTTATTCAATTCTTCTGTTCGTTCAGGTTTTTTTTTCCCAGTTCATGGAACTACTATTAAGCCGTTATTTAAGAAAGGTAAGAGAATGGATGCGAAATTATCGGTTTGTCGCAAACTTTTCTTGTATTTGGAGGGTATTGTTTGTGATGTAATGAATTTTCATTGCAAATCAATAATAAGTCCATCCCAACATGAATTTACTAAGGGTAGGTACCACAAATTTAATAGAATTTGCTAATTTTTCCATTAAAGCGATTGAAGATGGAAATCAGATGGACTCCATTTACACTGATTTCAGCGCAGCGTTTGAATCATTCCATCCTGACTTATAAGCTACAATTACTGGGTATTCGAGTCACTTTTATTAATTGGATCAGTTCGTATCTACTTAAGGGAACTCAAAATGTGGAACCCTCTCATCCGATATATGTATAAAATACTTCTCGAGTACCTCAGGGGAGCCATTTAGGTCCACTTTTATTTATCCTATTCATTAATGACGTAAGTTCAGTTCTATCCCACTCTAAAATTTTAATGTATGCTGATGGTGCAAAGATTTTTCGTAATATAACAATGCGGCTGATTGTTCTCTTCCTCAGAGTGACTTGCAACGGTTTTATGACTGATGTACACTACATTGTATGCCTTTGAATATTAGTAAGTGTATCACTGTATCATTCTCTAGAAAGAAAACTCCAGGTATATTTGATTATAGAATATAAAAACACCCGTTATATAGACAAAGTGACCGATTAAAGGCTGGTTTACATGTCGAATACAAAATTTTTTTTTACTGCGATTGGGAGAGAGAAGGAAAATCTCTAACGAAAAATTGATCAGGAGTGAAAAGAACAGATTTTATATTCAGCAAAAAATATTGACGATATTTGTGTCAATGACTTTTTCGTAGCGGTTGCTTTCTACTCCATTGAAAATTCACTCACAATCTCAGTAAAAAATATTTGCATTCGTCATGTAAACCAGCCTTTAGGTGTTTATTTTAAGAACCAAGTTACTTTTAATTACGATTTTGATTGTGTTGCCGGTACGGCGCACTCCGTATGGGACTTCGTGCGAACACAATGATTACAATGATCCGCATATTACAACAATGTTGCACTTTCATCCGTTCTATTTTGGAATATGCCTGCCCGGTATTGGCTCCATACTATGCGGTTCATAAAAATAGAATTGAGTCGGTTCAGAGAAGATTCTTGCGATTCGCACTTAAAGGTCTTCCTCTGCAAGATCCACTGCTTCTGCCTCCTTATCGTTAGCGTCTTAAGGTCCTGCCGATGGAGTCGTTGGTTGAAAGACAAGATGTCCGTAGAGCTGTTTTTAGTTTCAAGGTAATTTCTGGTGATATTAACTCCCCGCCATTGCTGGAAGCCGTTACTTTCAAAGTTTCATTTCGATCCTTGAGAGACTATGTGTTGCTGGATATCCCTCATCAACGGACAAATTACGGCCAACATGAACCAATCACATTTCTTTCACCCGTTTTTAAATATTATTAGAGTCAAATTGACTTTAAATTTCTGTTCAACTGTTAAAATCGGCTTTATCAAATAAATAATGTATTTAGGCATTTATGAGTGTATTTTTGTACTTATTTTTTATTTTTACTTATCATTTTATATATTGTATTTTTGTTATAAGTAAGTAATCAGTATTTGATGAATTTTAATAATAAACAAATAAATCTTTGTGCTCTGATTCAACGGCTCTTTTTAAGTAATTCTCTTTCTTAGAGCCGTTCCTTCTTCACTGCTGGCTGGTGCTGTGCTGGAAGAAGAGGAGTTTCAAGCACAGCAACGGCCAGTAACTTCACTCCTTTTGGCAAATACAACATTTTGGCGGTTATATTTCACACTATCGCATCGTAAATCATTCCGTAATTTCAGATACCAAAAATTGATTTCGAGAAGTACAACGTCACGTTCCCTGAATACGCCAAGGATACGCCCTCGCAGAATTCCAACAACCCCGATTTGGTAGTCCGCGGTCGTATGTTTGATCAATCCAAGCCAGAAACCTTCAATCAGGTTAGTTTCGAACGTCGCATTCATTTAAATATTTCTATCGTCATTTTCATTCAGCTATGGACCTGTGAAGAACAACGTCGTCTAGAAGAACTTCTCGTTGAATATCCACCCGAACCCATTGAAATGCGTCGTTTTGCTAAAATCGCCCGAGCATTAGGCAATCGTACAACGAAACAAGTGGCCAGTCGTTTGCAGAAGTTCTTCAAGAAGTTACACTCAGTTGGAATGCCGGTTCCAGGACGTCTTCCAAAAGCTCAACGACAATATCAAACGAAAAATCATCGAATGCATAAACATTCACTTCGACCGTCGACATTCTTTCCAGCCCACGACGTTCCAGTCACGATGGCCGAAGATGACGATCTGTCCGGCGGCGTCTCTTTCGATCCATTACAACGTACCGGTCCGTCACAAGATAACAGTACAACATCGTTTGATCGCGATCAACCGTCCAGTTCACAAGGTGTTATTATAGTCGACGAGCAGAGCGACGATGACGAAAGAGAATTGAATCCGAAATTCCGAATTGTAAAACTTTTACAGCGCGTCCGAAAGGATAAAGAAAAGGACACGATCGATCGACCGCAAAGTGAACACAACGGCTACGAATGTAATTTTTGTGCAACTGAACCAATCAACGGTACTCGTTGGCATTGTATAACTTGCAAAGATTCTTCAGTGGATTTTTGCTCCGATTGCCTGATTGCACAACTAACATCGGACGATCCGCATCCAATTGTCCATCAGATTAATGGACTTCGTGTTTGCAATGCGCAACAACTATGCACTCGGCAGCTAAATAGTCCCTTTGATGGGGAATCTGATGGCGACGAACAAGATGAAGATATCAAACCGAATTTGGATGGTAATGTCTATGATAAGGACTATATGCCGTCCAAGTTTTCGAAAAGCGAACAGTACAATTATTTGGATCCAAACTTTTTACCCGAGTAGAAAGTATTTTAAGTTTAAAACCCAAGTTGAACTTACTGAACGAATTTATATTTATGAAATAAAATTTAAAATTAAGTAAATAAAATGCTAGTTATCATTTAGACATATCTCGTAATTATAACAGTTGTTGCAACAGCTTGATTTCTGATTACAGACGGATAAGATACAAAGTTATTGCACTCGAAGATTTTTCTTTTAAATTGATAAGCTTCTTGAAACCAGAAAATTTACTACGGTCATTATCCGGAAAGTTTACTTAACGCAATTAAGAGTTAATTACAACTGGGTAAGCTGTGATAAGATAAGATTGATTTTTTTTTTATTTTAGAAAAGCAGAGATGGCAGGAATATTCACAGACAATTCGAAAGTAGTTGAGAACATAACATTCAATAATGCTTTTAATAAAACACAATGGAGTTCATGTTGCGAAGTAAGTCGCTCGTGGATCTCTATAGTGTGATTCCCAATGCGAACATATCGCAGCAACACATTTGCTCTGTAAGACTCGATTCTGGACGATGATTACCTTTACTTGTCGCCAGAACTTATATCTTCAACTGCTTCGATATGTGACGAATTACATCGGATCCAACTCTTTTATTTAATCATCAGACGGAAACAGGACAGGCTTGTGGATAAAGCTGAATCATCATCATCAATGTCGCGACAGCCCAAATCGGGTCATTATATTTTCGGATTACTGAGCTTGGATTTTTGCGGTCAGTAACTCAGAAATAAAGTTTTAAATCAGTCTAATTGAGAGCTGCCACAATACTATCGTGACTGCAGTTCTATACTTTCGCGTTTATTTAATAATCTTGAATGTATCATGGAAGCGAGCTTTAGTTGCTCTCAGCTAAATTTTATTGTAATTTTGTATTTTCATCTTTCTCAAGCGAAAATCTTTTTTCTTGGAACTGCAACTTTTTTCGATACGATAATACTCTAATCAAAAATGCTTGCTTCATTTGGTGAGTGAGTCGTCGACGTCGGTATAAGACATGACTGCAGTACAGCAAAGTATTCCAAGATAAGAGCGTACGCGAATTTTAACCATGGCCTTAGTATGAACAGTGTACACACATAGAGACATCGCCACTTTATTTGAAGAACATTTATCGCAGAAAGTTCAATGCCAATAGCAGTAGCGTCTAATTTGTATACACCCGTGTTTCGGTCGGGCATCCACGTAGACGGCAGTCTGTCCATTGTCCAATCAGTTCAATTTACTGAATGATCTATTTCGAACAAATATTAGCCCGAAAAATTAATTCGGGGGCATAGTGCGCGCTTATTGTCCAAGATACGGTTTTCTTTTCAAGCTGAAAAGCAGTTTGGAAAAACACAGAAGGACGTTTACTATAGTTGATTAAAAGCCGTTGGTTATTCATGCGGTTGTAATTTCATATTGTGTGCAAAAGCTGAACGGAAATCGTGATATAGAACTATTCTGTAGCGCCTAGCTTTCTGGGCTCGTATAGTAAGTACATTAGTGAGTATACAGTATGAATTCAGTGTTCATTTTGATACCGAACGTTGAGGAGGTGAATGGTGTATTTACTGGAGCTTATTTCGGCACGAATACTTGGCACGAAATTTTGGCGCCAACATTTTTTACATCATAAATTCATAACGTTTTTTGTTTTTTTGGTAAATATAGACTTGGGGAGTGCTTTGTTAACGTCCTGGTTTATTGGTGAGAGAAGTGGATGCGTACCAGCCGCCAAATGTGTCAAGTGAATTTAATTCTTAAACAAATCTAGCGAGAATTAAACAAGAAGAATGTGGTAGTTTTTATTGCAAATTCGCAACAAACTTTTTGTTTTTTCTAATTAATGTTTTAGTTAAGTTCGTTTGCAATGAATATAGTGAAAAGGTGTGCTTGAGGGTGTGATAAAATCAATAGGAAATCGATTTTTTACCAAGGTTATAAAGGTAAGTTAGAATGATACAATAGACACTCTATTTTAATAGGTCATTAGATGCATGCGACTCGGATAGCACCTTAAGTTTTGTTTGCTGAGTTCATTAAGTACGACAGACATATGTGTACTACGATAGGAATCAATTAATTCAATCCATGGTTTGCTTACCGCACTCTCAGGAATAAGTAAAACCGGGATGAGGAGGTAAAGTTTAAATACTTTCCACACTCCGATGATGACCACCAAATTTTTAATTAAAATTGATTGGGATTCGGACGGTTACCGCTAGTCCAATTTAGAAATATTATTACATGAACTGTATTAATTTTATTAAAAAAAAATTATTAGAAACTTTTTTTTAACTAGACGAAAATATGTCCGCATTGGTGGTGAAAATAATATCTCGAAAAATTCTTTGGAAGGACTTAAGATATGATAATGAAATTTTGGATATTAATGAAGTTGCTGGAATTTCATAGTGCAGGATGAGGGTGTTACAAAAAACCGTATCTAAGGCAAAAATCAGGAGTCAGTTTGGAGTATGACCTTTTCAGGGTCACTTATGAACACGTTCTTTCCAGGGTTCTATATATAAAAAAAAAATAATAAATGCACTCAGATTGTTGTTAGACTTTTACGTTATTATTAAAATAAATTAAATTTTATCGATTTAACAAAGATTGTAATGTATTGTGTGATGTTATCAGAAAATTTCAATAAAGTCTATATCCTTATTAGAGATGGGCAAAGCAGTTCCTTTCAGTGAAGTACCTCACTCCGAGTCACTCACTCAGTGAAGTAGCTCCGGAACTCTTTCTTCCATCGTTCCTACTTTTCGTCAGTAGATGTGAAAGATGAAAACCGAAAAAAAGGTCAGTACAGTTCAGTGAAGTAGTTCCGCTACTCTTCGTTCCATCGTTTCGGCAGTAGATCTAAAAGATGACGACCAAAAAAAAAAAGGTTAGTGTAAAAGATGATGAAAACAAAAAGGTCGGTCAAACTTTTAGTCACGTGTCCAATGGAACGAGAGTTCACCAAAAGGAGTGAGTTACTTCATTTCACACTCACTTCAAGGAAGTGTTCTTTTGGAACAGTTCACTCCTGAACGACGCATCTCTAATCCTTATTGAAAATTAAATTAATTTCGCTGATTCGATATACAAATATTATTTAGATACCTACCTATCTGCTTAATTAACACTGAACTTTTATATCATACGTATGTTAATAAGCATAGCCCGTGAACTAACCCTAAAGTTAAATTCTTAGTGTTCTCATTTTGCATGGTTATAGAAATTGCCTTCATAAGAAATAGTCTGGAAATTAGCAATACTTTTTAGCATCATTAAGCTTATTATTTTGCTTTAAATATTTAGAACACTATCCCACGTATCGTGAGATCTGAGACACAGTAGTGGTGTCCATAATAACAAGCACCAAACTAGTCTTCTTATTCGCAAATGCACGAAATCTAATATTTATTTAACAATTTGATATTTAATAACTACAAAACAAATAAAAACATACTTCACGTCTCATCAATTTAAATTTTGATGTAGTGCCACACAGTCGAGTTTTTTTCTTATTTCTTGCACAATCAATAAATTCGATTAATCATTGTTATAAAATAAACAAAACATTTTTTAATATCTGGCGTCTCACGACGGACATGTAAACTTTTCAATAGAATTCTTAAGATTTGACCGCCAAAAGCTATTGCGATTAATTTTAAACATGTTTGAATTGATTATTTGAATTACTAAATTGATGAAAAAATATTATATTTTATTGAAAATTCAGGCTTGTGAAATTAGTCGACATAGGTATAGGGTCATTCCATCAAGAATCGCCAAAAATGGCGAAATTCGTGACCTTACCTGACCTGGGATCGTGGTCAAAAGATTGTTGATGGAATGACCCTATAACAGTAAATATTTTATAGCTTTAATGAAAAAGATTAAACATTTTTTTTTTTAATTTATCCCCTCCAATGGTATCGTAACAAATAGCTTAAAACTTAAGGAACCTATAAGCCCGAATGTAGTCGTATAATTATTTGCCTTATCACATCACATCGTAAATTGATTTCAATTTCCCCATCGCCATAAAACGCTGGATGTAACATTTTAATTTATTGATGTATGGTGTAATTTTATTTATTGGTATACGAATGGCATACGTCTTGAACAGTGTCCGCAAGATTAAAACAAATACATGTCCTGTTCGTACAAATCAATCTTAAAATAAAGTCGAAAGATTCAAAAATATTTCAACTGTTCTCAATGGTTTCACACACTATGGATGCAAATTATTAAGTCAAGCCCGTCATCTTAAAATTTCAGTGTCTTTATTCGAAATAAAGATATTTTTCGTATTATTTCCTACGGTCCTAACCTATTGCTCTATCCTTATCAGTTCCTTTATGATCCACTCTGTAATGATGCTTTTAAAATCGCGTTCAAGAAAGGACAGGACATTTAATCTTTTCTCCTTTATTTGAAGATCTCACTATCTGCGATCTATCTAAGATCCTTATTTCTTCTGATCACTGGTACCGCAAGAATTTTCCAGCCCCCGGAGCATGTCGCTGTTTTGTTATCGATCTTTTGCCAGAGTTAATTGGCCAATTGATGGGCGTATTAAATCATTCAAACCGTTCATATGATTAGTGAATGAATGGATCAAAGTAACTAAATCAATTGCGTCAAATAGTATACAAAAAAAAATGCGGCATATTTCATTTGAATTAATAATTGACAAAATAAAAGTCCTAAATGTTGCAAAAATTCCATTCATTTTTGGGTTTCGGAAATTGGTTTAAATTGCAGTGAGAAAAGATGGCATACAATTGAAAGGGGTCTTACAAGTTAGGGCAATACCGATTTTATGACTATATGTGTACTTCTTCATGGCACTGCTAAACAATTCGATTCACAATAATTCCACTAGCATAGCGACTTGTTACACATACATACATCGGTTTCAACTTTCTAGTACTAGCTGTTCATGAGCTTAAATGATAAAATAACAATACTTTTTACCTCTATTTAAATACTCCACTCTACATAACAATTAAGCAGAAAATAAAATAAAATGAAATGAATAGGATATCCTTTTTTATGATAAACATTTCCCAAAAATTCCAAATGTTGATTAATAATAACTCTATCTATTCTTTTTAGTTTCATGTTTATCGCTTCCATGTTTTTCATATGTTCATATGTTTCATATTTTTCTGTGTCAATGCAATCTATTATATCTAGACAACTGTGACGCTCTTAATGAAGGACTGGAAAGAGCACTTGACACCCATCCGGTATTCTACCAACCCGAAAAATAGAAAATATTATAAAATGAGGAAAAAAGTGAAATTTTAAAATCAAAACCACTAAAACTTTAATGCTCACTTTTGCCTTTCATAAGTAGCCGATTCAAGTGGCTCGACGGACCAAGATTAATCATCACAAGTACTGTTCAAGCTCAATTAACATTTTCATACGGTCATTTGAAAAGGGAAGACTTAAGTATTTGTTCATATCCATTTCTTCGTGTTGGATGTTTGTCTCATGAACCTTCAAAGCCGTAGCTTTGCCACTCCATATAAAATATGGTTTGGACGTCTTGACTGTAGTCCTCAACAGTAGAACGTAGCTCGCTTCATGCTATCAAAGCGAGAGTAAACTATTAATATGTCAAGTGAAAAGTTTTACTAGTTTTCACAGATTACTCCTCTAATAGCAAAAACCCCAATGCAATAAAATCTAAACTAAGCTTCTATGGAACTTACAAAACAAATTCTTGCATACAATACGAATTTTATTTTAGTTTTCGAACTCAATTCATAGTGATAACGGACGTAAACAATCCAGTTTTGTTGAATTCATTATGTAATCCTTTTGTTCTTTTGATGTACTTATTTTCTTTTAATTATAATCAAGTTTAAATGCGAACAATTTTTCACTTTATTTATTATTACACCAATTAAATTCAATTGAATGATATTGTCGCAGTTCTCAAGTTAGTGTCAACGTCAATTCGCTCAAATTCGCAATTTTTCGTTGATAAGAATTCGAATTTAATAGCGATCTGGAAAAGTTCCATAAGTTATTATAGTCCATCGAACAACTTGTTGTATTTGGAAAGATTTTCATCACGCTATCGAGAAATATATATATCAAGAAATCACTGCTAGAAAATCAAAAGTCTTTGTAGGTGCCTTAAATTCTACTTAAATTTTTGCCAAAATGTTGGAAATATTTCGAAGTGGTAGTATACATATTTATACACTCAGAGAAAAGAATTATTCTATTAACTATTTTAGTGCAAGTAAAATAAAATAAAAATAAAATAAAAATATATATTGCACTGACTATTTTCCCTAAAGACTTTCAGCCAGTCACGGAATAGTTAGACTAGCCTCGATTGCATAGTCAATTCAACTAAAAATGGAATACTGATAATTATAGAAATAGTTTAAATTTTATTGATTGGGATTACAATTCTTCAAAATTCACCGAATTATGAAATAATTATTATTTTTAAGTCAAAGTCCTGCTAGAAACAAACTCTTCGACCGCTTGATACAACTATGCATAGTCGCTTTTAATTATGTGTATGTCATTATATTATGGAGCTTATCACGCCAAATTTGAATGGAATTTAATAGAAAATCAAAAAAAAATACTATTTTATTACCATAAAAACACCGAAAATAGTGTATTTCTGAAACTCAACGTTACTGACGATCGTAGGAACGGGCCTTGAAGTTGCTCACCTTGGCAAAATATTTTAAATGATTGTTTAGTTATTATAATTCATACCTTGCTATTAAAGATTTAAATAAAAAGACAATATTTAGATAAATAAATCCAGCTTATTGTATTTATTAATAAGAAAAGACAATATCCATAAAATTTTAGGATATAGGTATAAAGAATTAATTTTTTTTTCATATATTAGATTTTTTTTCGCAAGCCTACAAAACATGAATTTTTATTCGAAAATTGGATTTCTCGTTTAAAGTTTTATGTGCTTTCATTGGTGGAAAATTAAATTTATCAATATTAAAAAAAATTATAAAGCTTTTATATATGTTTTTTATCATATAAAGGTATCTTAATATAATGAACTGAAACTTGTTGCAAAATTAAAAATATTTCAGAGTCCAAATTAACAAAAATTGTTATTATTTTATAAAATGTTATTTCTTTTTCTGTTAATTTATGTAAAAATAACCTTCTTTGTAGATCTTGCCTTTGTATGTAATTTGTGAAGCTACTTTATTATTATTATTATTATATTTTAATAAAAGGCATATAAATATACACAGTTATACTCAAGCACTAGTTACAAAGACCATCAGCTTAAGCTATGTACTTTAACTTTTTCAGTATTAATTGTAATAGAAAGTTTTTCATAGAATGGTTAATTTTTTGTAGAATCTATCGGTTGAAGAATTTATATTGAAAATATATGAGTCGTCCATCGTTGTTTTAACATAATCACAATTTATTAGACACACGTTTTATAAAATTTTTCACATAAAAGAGCTTAAATGTACACGATAATGAAAAATAATGTATATGTTCTTACGCGTCTTTGATGCAAAAGTGAACTCATTTGAAATTAATTTCGGACTCTACAAAATAAAACAATAACTATGGTTTCAGTTAATACCATCAGCCGCAAAGTGTTAACAATTATGTCTATAGTCATTTTGTTAGGTCCACAAGGCAGTAATCTGATATTTTGCAAAATTTAAGAATTGACTATGAACATAGTTATTTCATTATTGAATATGATAAAAATTTATAGATATCATAGTAAACAATTCTTTTCTCAGGAATACCCAAACATCCACACCGTCACTTTAAAATGAATGATTTCATTTTGCTGAAACAAAAAATACAACTAAAACCAATAATCTTCCATTAAATTTTTAGGTAAATGGCTCCAATGCAAAAGTTCCATAATGGCTATAAGTTTAAACCTTTTATGTACATATGATCTTTAAAGTTTATGGAAGCCAAAATTTGAAACTATTTTCACTTTGTTCAATAGTTATACCAATTACATAAATCAATCAAAAATGTTGCTGAACTATTTGTATAGTTAAAGGATTACACAGCCCTAATATAACAGTTCCATTCATAATTAATATTTTGATACATGTTTTAGCTATGCCAGAGAAGTTACAAATACAAATTCAAATTTATTATGTCGTGAACCATATGTTATACATGTACTATACATTAGTAGTTATAGTTTGTGATCAGGCTTGTGCCTCTACAACAATGGTTGGAAACTTAAAGCTAACAATCGCTGTATTGAAATAAAATTAATTAGATTAACTTGAGTGCCAGAGAAGTTAATTTAACTACAATAAAATATAGTTAATATTATTATGGTAAATATTTTACTGGTATTAAGTTAACAATAATTTTTGTAAAGCAAGTAATTAATACAATGCCTTAATACTAATAACTATATAAGGCATTGTATTAATTATTTTGATGATTTTACTTTTGATATAATAATTTTATATAGTTAATTTCACATTTGTCTTATTAATTATGGCGCATTATTAATACTACAGCTATTTTTTCTCTGAGTGAATATTGCTTAAAATCTATAGCCTGGTATTAGATTGCATACTACTATAGCAAATAATTTTAAGCGTCAAATTTTTGTTTGCCAAACTTTTGCCTAATTGTCATTGCCATACTATGTACATACATATTTATTGCATAAATTTATTTTCTTTGTAATAATTGCGCTATTTTGAACAGACCTTGGAAGATAAACTCGATATACCTCTGGCTTTATTATGTCCTAAACCAAACTAAATTTGTCTCCAATCAGGATATCTGCCAAGTAATTGGAAATTAGCTTCGGCTATGCCCATTCTAATTATAGACAAACATTCTAATTATAGGGAAATATCATTAAACTCGGTAAATTGCAAGTACCTAAGTATATGAAAAGAATTATTGCGCGTCACTTACTGGCTGTAATAAAAATATGATGAATTCTACAAAATCAACACGATCTTGTGAAGGAACGATTCGTCTCCTAGAAACTTATTGTGCTGAAAATTATATTTATGGAACAAACTGTATTTATGACTTCGACAAATATCGAAATACCAATCGAAATATTTTCTGGACTTCGAAAAACCTTTGATCGTATTCCGTTTAAAAGACTATTTATAAAACTACAGCATTTCGGTACTCGTATCCAGTTGTTCGATCGGAACAATCGATAGCAAATTCAAAATAGGAATAGGCAGTCCAAATTTCGAATTATAGTAAAGTTTTAAGTAGTGCACGTTGGGCTCAGTGCTTGGCCCAATATTTTTTTTATCTTGTATACGGTATAGTTCGACTGAATCCACTGATATTAAGATCGCTGGACTATACCATGTTTTTCAAATATTGGGCGCTTGTTCAGTGTTGAAGTTAGGCAAGTAATATTAACATATAATATAAAAATCAATTATTCGAAGTGGACAGCTCGTCAGTCTTCACATTAGTGGGAAAAATCCAATAGCTGAGAATTTTTTAGATGGCATAAAGACAGCTTGAGTTAATCAATACAAAGATTTCATCAATTTTACTAAACGAGAAAACTCCCAGATTTACCTGATTCGACGAAAAGAAAAATAATACAATCGACCTATATTTTAAAATGTGCAACACGACAAAAAATATACCAAACAATCAACCAAGTGTACAAATAATTTTAGCTGATAGTTCATTCAAAATATGTAGCGAAATATGCCCAGCTAAGAATATCCGTCTGCCTCATTAAATTTTTTCCGAGATAATCAAACTCTGGCTACGAATTACCGTCCCTTGTATACTGTAATAGCTTGATGATAAACGTGATTCAGAAATTCTCATATTAAACTACTTATAGTTAGAGTAAAGTATTCGAGTATCACCTCGTTATTCTTTTGCTCGCTTGCATGTCGTATGGGTATGCTGGGGTGCACCCGTCTCGGAAAGTGCAGGCAAATTTTTCTTGGTTCTGCATATAATTCGCATTTATGTACAGTGACACTGGAATGACTTCGTATACCTAATGAGAATCAAGATATATTTGTATTTATCTGTTTACCAAAATTACATTAAAATCAGTTCAGTAGTTTAATTATTTTTTTTTATAGTTTTATCATCACAATAAACAATATGTGGCCGCGCTAAATCAATTTTGTACAATAAATTCAACTCCATATTTACGATCAAGATCAACTAGAATGTAATCAACTGCGAAACGGATCAAAGATACTAGATAATAAGCGGACAGTCTATCACATATCCAATTAAAGTTTTAAAACGTAGAAATGTATAATCTTTATAAATTATAAATAAATAGAACGACCGCATTGTTATTTATTTATAATAAATTCCAGTTAGTAATGAAAACTTTTCGCGATTAACAACTCTTGTTCAATGCTGAAACCTATCAGTTGATGTTTGATGTTCTCGCATTGTAGGTACCACTCGAATCGACATACATACATAAATATTTTATTTTTATAAAAAAAATTTTATTCTTTTATGTTTTTGAAAAAAATTAAACTATCATCCTACTATGGTTTGTCAAATATTGATTTGCTCGGACGTCATATTTTCGATTGTGTAGTTTTGCAATAAAAATAGAAAAAAATTGTGTGTTAAAACGCAGTTGTAATAAAATCAAAACCTCAAGTAGTACAGCGAACTGAATTCGTGTGATAACTATACTATCGTGCAGTGTTTGTGATAATAACAAAAAAAAATATTTAATTTAGCGTTACCACCAGCCCCACAAGTGCTCTGAATTTAATTTTACCAAGATAAAAATAAATTACGAACATCAAATCACCGGCCACTTTTTAATTTGCCAGGTTTGTTTGTTGCTATAGTCTCGCATCAAATTGGTATAATGACTACTAGGAATAACAACAGTTTTTTTTTTGTGGTAACATTTTAAAGACTTCTTAAAAGTATTTTTGTTTTAAACTATTTGGGACATTTTTTTATCATTTGTAAGCTTTTCTTTTGATATACTGTATAATTTGTGTGGTTTTTTAGTTACTGTAATTAGTAATTTTGATAAGAATGAAACCGAAATAAGCTGTATAAACCGCGTTTAAAAAATAATTTCTAATGATATGCCATGTAGACTAGCGAAATAACCAACTGCGACAAAAAAATCACCTTTTTCTAAGTTATTTCTGTCTGATCTTCACAGCTGCCAGTACGGTAAAAATTGCATATCATTTACAAAATTTTAGTTAATTTTGAGTGACAAAAATACATCGTTTAATAACAGCTGCATGTTTCTGTACATTCACAACGTTTTAAAGAAAAAAAATATGTATATAAAAATGATTAAAAACGTATGTTTGTTTCAGCTTTTAACTTATTTCAAAATAAAATAGTTAAAGAACAATACCTATACGAGTATTAATAAACTAAATTATTACTCATCGGCTCATATGTATGTTACATGCGGATGTTCTATTTTAATTGATTTATGCGTAATTGCCATTAAATGTAAGTTTTTTTTTCGACAACTAATTTTAATTTAGCAAAGAATTAATTAAAATAAGCAATCTATTTAAAAAAAAATATTTAAGAACCTTATACTGTGCTCAGACTACGAGATTAACGCGTTTAAATCGAACTAAACGCGTTGAAAACACTTCCAAAACGCGTTTACGAAAGCACTTAGCAACTACGCGTTTCACCGAAAACATGTTCAGCGACCCTCGCGGAAATCGAAGTAAACTTTGCAAGATTCACACTATTTAATGCTGTAGAAACTTAATTTTGTGCTCGTGCAACAATTGTATTAGCTAATAAACTCACTTTGCGTTACTACATACAAACACATTTGTTTCAAATAATTTAGAAAACATAAATTTGCTCATGAAACACAGCTGAACATCTACATGTCAAAACAAATCACAACAAGCAACATGTATCATGTATCAAAATAAAACGAGTTGCCTAGTCTGAATATTACTTTTTTAACACGTTTATTTTGACTACTTGAACGCGTTTAAAACGCATAGTCTGTACAGGGTATTAGACGAAATAAACAATATTTTCGTGGTCTAATCAAATTTGCTATTTTATTACAAATTGAATGCTCTATGTCTTCTCAATTACTTAATATTCTTAATATTGGTAATATTAAGTACAATTTTAATAAATATGTGGACAAAAAATATTTTAATCTCATTTCCAGATTATGTCAATGCAATGAATGTCGGATCTCGGAAGCACTATAATTTAATTCCAGTTGAAAAAAGTCAATGTTGCTGATCTACTAGAAACCCTAACAAGATCGTGTATAATTGAAATTTGCTTTCTCTAGTGGTCTGTCTCTTTTTAGAAATTCAATTAGGTATACATTATGAGTCTATTGAGTGAGATTATAAAGACGGCATTCATCTTCCCATAGAGCTGCGAGCCCCCTATTATGTTTCTTATTGAGTTACAGGACTTCTTCAATTGATTTCAATTTATCTTTTCAAGACGACCGACACCGCGATATTATCAGCAGAATGCACGCGGTATAGGCCTTTTGAACTTCAGCTGAAATTTTTTTTGCCGTCGTATTTATTTCGTATAGAGTAAACTTCGTCGAATCTAACAATCCACAGAATTTAATTCAGTTATCACACAACGTCTAGATTGCATTTTTGTTTTATTCTGTAAAAAGAAGAGTCAAGCTTCCCGTCACTCTTTGAATTAAAATGAAAGGAAATTGTCAAAAATTTAGTTTGAAACCATTAGTAATTTGAAATAGAGATGGGTGGTTCATGAGTGAACTGTTCCAAAAGAGCAGTTCATTGAAGTGAGTGAGTGAACTAACTCACTCCTTTTGGGTGAACTGTAGTTCGTTTCGCCACGTGACACAGCTTAAAAAGAACTAGTTCTTTCGTGAGTGAGGACCTTTTTTTTGTGGTTTAGGTCCTTACATTTACTACGAACTTAAAAAGAACTAGTTCCTTCGTGAGTGAGGACCTTTTTTTTTGTAGGTCCTCACATTCACTACGAACTTGAAAAGAACTATGTAGTTCCTTCACCGGCTAAGTGATCTTCAAAAGGAACTCGAACTAGTTCACTGAACTAGTTCATTTCAGTGGAGTCGGAGTTCACTCACTAACTAAAAGGAAATACTTTCATCTCTAATTTGAAACTAAAAAAATTTCAAAACTATTTTTTTTAAAGAAAAATCGCATGGAAGTCTAATATCGAAATGGGAAACTATTAAAGCTTAAAAACCACATATTTTTTATTCTAGAATGTAGTGTAATTCTTACATAATTAATGGAAAATTTTTTAAAAAAAAATCGTTAATAAGTTTTTTTTAAATATTCAAGTTCGGTTTGAATCCTAGCACTGACACCAATTTTTTGCGAACTTATTGCTCGATAGAGCGTCAAATAAAAGGGATACAATTTACATAATTTGGATAAATGTTACATGTATACATGTATTGGCATACACTTCGTCCCTAACTCTATTTGTTATAACGAAATTCAAAAGTACTGATTGATTTTTCGCACTCCAGATGGCGTATTAAAAACTATCTAGGTAATCGATTAAGCGTAAAAATTAAGAAAGATTGAAACCCGATAGCTACTTACGTATGAAAATCATTAGGCTGAAATCTAGTCAGATTACTTATTTATCATTTTATTGAATACATTTTGAACATCTTCATTGTATCACATTATCTCGTAAGTTGTACAAAAAGAAACAATACTATTTAGATTATTATATTAGATTATTTCTGCATATTATTTAAATTTAAAGTGTACGTGTTCAGTTACTGCGAGAATTAATATTAAATTTACGAGCTCAGCTCTCTTTTATAAATATTTCTTAAATTCGAATTCTTAATCAATTCAATTTTATTCTGTAACCAGACGTTCAAATTAATATTTATTAGCTGTCGAGACATTCAACTTTAAAAATAATCGATGGAGAAATTCAAATTAATCGGATTACAATTGCATATTAGGCGCCACTCAAGAATATAAAAATACCGGCGAAAGTGAAAGCCAAAAGAGTGTTTATATCGGCTAACTTTAAATCCTAAGAATATTCAATCATCAAAAATCTACATATTTTTCCTAATCCTGGCTATATGATCTATGTAAGTTCTTTTATCTTTTGCGTTAATTTAGCATTTACCTGTGAGCAATACCGAGATAATTTGGTAGGTTCTATATGGAAAGGTTAAAAAGGATATTTTTTAGGATATTGCGAAGGTCGTGGTTTTGACTCCGTACTTTCATTATACGCCTAATCGATGGCACGACATCTCAGGACGGGCTCCAGGATTCATGGGCTCTAGTCATATTGATCCAGCGACCGTGTACTCCAGTTAAGAATTTCTGTAACGATTTGCTATCTTTTATAGTTTTACTAGCTTTTGTTTCGATAATATCCTGGGAAAATAATCGTAGAAGAAAAGGCGAGATCAGTATTTTAAAAAATCCAGCAAGGTGTGTCTTTGGTGTTCGCGTAAATTTATGAACGTGTTAATTTCCTGGATAATATTTTCGTCCTTTCCTTCCATGCTTCTATTCCTTACAATTCTTCGTGACTTTGACCCTTAAAAGAAAAGTTCTTTTTGTTCTATAATTCTGAAATTGATTTTCTATTAAAAAATTCACAAAGGAACGAACAAAATCCAGCTACTTAAACTAAGCAAACTGGTTTAATCCTACCACCTACCTTAATTTCCAACTACCTTGTGTGTAATTCCACTAGACCTGTACAAGTCTTAAGACAGTAAGAGGTTCAAAGGCGTGTCACAGTAGTCTGGCAAGTAAAAGGTTTTCTTATTATCCTCCCGAAGCACTACAAGTTTCAGGTATTTTCCGGATAGTTTTCTACCGTCACGCGCTCATATTAATTAGCTTTCCTTCTCGTTGACTTATTTTATGGGGGGTTTCTTTTACAATAGTCGTGACGGGTAACTTGATTACTGGGGTGGTTTTTTTTGAGCGCATACACCCACTGAAATAAAAACTAGCAATTAATTGTGAGCATTTTAATTACGCTTCTTACAAATGCTATTTGGTTCCATAAGATACTCTGAATATTAGTTACTAAAAATTACATCGCTAATATGGTACATACAAAGTGTTGATAAGTAGCTACTAAATAATTTTTTATTGTTTTATATTACATTTACATTTTGAAATAGACACACTAAACGGAGCTATCATATATTGGAGAACTATAAAATAAAACTTGATAATTAATAATTATATGACTTTCAAAATTATAATCACTATAATAGACGATTTATTCAAAATTATTATACAAGATTGGTTTCTTAGTCTGCCGAAAAATAGAAAAATAAATTCACTAAATAATAGATCTTAGTGGTTTTGGAGTATACAGAACCATTTCTGTATTTCCAATTTAAAAAGCTATTGTCCAGTTAATAGACTTAAAAATCTATAACAAAAATAACGAATAGCTTTTTATTTCGATAGTTTGTTAATTTTTTGGGTCCTAATGAAAAGTATATACTATTTTTGGCGAATACCTTATATTAAAGCAAAAATAGTTTAGTGAAGACACACAATTTACACAATTTGTAAAATACAAAATTTTTTATAAATTGGAATCTTTACTAAACCTTGTGCGACTAAACGTTTTCGAAAAAGACCTGTCTTATGGTGTAACTTAAAAAGGAACAATTTTAGATAATTTTAGTTGCCTACAAAATTTATTTTGATTTAAGGTCATACCAAATACAATCTATAGTCCCAGAAATATAATTAAAATAACTAATACTACACAAAAAATTGTTGAATCAAATATGTAGTAAGAAAATAAATATTGGTCATTATAGTTAAGTTCTTGCTTTGTTTATATTATAACCACCGCCCCTATAATAGGAGTCTTTAATTTTTCTTAACTGATAAAGACAATGCAACAATGCGTTATACTCGTACGAGATATGAACGACAATATTTTTAAATCGTGTCATAAATCGATCAGACCTAAATTCATACCGTAAATCACCGAATTTGAACTATGCTCCTTCAATGCACCTGCCTAAAAGAACAGTAGCGACTTATTTTTAAAAATATGAATGACTACTTTACGTAGAAGCAAGTAACTTGTAAAAAAAAATACATATTGACTTAACCGATTGACCAGAATTAGCAACTATGTAAAAAGAAAATATATTTTGAGATTGAAAGAGTAAACGCCTCGTAACGGGTAAATTCAGACTTAATTGACCTGAAATCTGAAATATCAAGGTATTGGCAGTAGTACCTCTATGTTCTAATCAACCGATAAGATAATATTTTTCTTAACCAGATTCGGTATTAGAGATAACACGTTTGTGCTATTTTGTTCATATTATACCTACTTTCTGTCTATCTGTTTTCAGATTTCCCCAATAAAAGCCACAATGCTAATGGAAAAATAAAAAGTGGCAAGTGTGTTCTGGCTAAAATTGTGATAATCGAACGGAAAACGAAACAGGAGGATCGCAGCTAACAACTTAAAGATCGCCAAAGGTTGTGCGAGGATCACGAAAAATGGGTGAGTACTACAAAATTGAGTGCTTAATCTTCGCTTCAGTGCTTACATTTTTACTACATTCCAGGTGAAAAAGGTGAAAAGGCCGTTGGGCTGCAACGAAGGCTTGGCCTTTTGGCAGCCGTCAATATCATCATCGGTGTTATGATCGGATCCGGAATTTTCGTTTCACCAACTGCCGCCTTAAAGTATTCCGGAAGTGTTGGATTTTGTTTGATTATATGGGCTGCGTGTGGAATTGTATCGCTTCTGGGAGCACTCTGCTTTGCCGAATTGGGAACAGTAGTGCCACGTTCTGGAGCCGAATATGCCTATCTTCTGGAAACATTCGGTAAACTGCACAAATTCTGGGGACCATTACCTGCATTTATTTGCTCGTGGGTTTACGTTGTTGTGCTACGGCCTGCAGAAGTTGCAGTTATCGTCTTAACATTTGCCGAATATTCGATACAACCGTTTAGCCATATACTCGGCATCGATACATTGAGTACCGAAAATCAAAATCAAATTATCAAAATCATATCGATACTTGGTTTAGGTGAGTTAATAGTGATAAGGTGTTAGTAATTTCAATTTGCTTACGTAAGTGCGTCGTGTTTTCTTGAGAAACTTTGCGGGAGGTGTTATTAATTTATTACAGTGCTTACGTAGGCCCAATAAAACCCATTCACTATCTTTACGGTCACGAGTTATAATACAATGAATGAGAAATGTTTTTTTTTTTGTTGCGTACGACGAATAATCTTAGGTGGTTACCCCTTTAACGTAGTTCGCATAATCGCATAGTGAAGTAAAGTTATTCGAAGGATAAATGCAGTGCGTCAGAGTTCAACGCGTAATTCTCCGATATTTTTTCTTATTCCTCTGAAATCATGCATGAAATATTTTTATATTTCCATTCCTAAAACTGAATGGACTTTTCTTTATTAATGGCTGATCCCTAAAGATGTTCTTACACGAGCAATTTTTTAAGCAATTGATTGCCCGACGACTATATTGCCAAAAGTAGTGGAGCGATTAATGGAGCAATACAGGGCAATATCGTGCTAGTTGCGGCAATGTTTTAATATTTTCACAGATTGCCGGTATTGCTCGCACTTTAGTTGCTGTATTTTCACTAGCTTGGAAAATTCCGAGCAATCATCTCGTTCGGTGTTTCAATTGTCAAGTTTTGTTTTGAATTTTGTCAATTTTCGTGTTGCAATGGCTTGGAATTCAAATATTTCCAAGTTTTATCTGATGTTTTATATTTGTTTGTCAAGCCTGCTCTCCTATTTGTTCATAGACTAAATTGTTCGTGTATTATCTCATTGCCAAATTGCTGAGTATTGCTCCATATCGCTAGTCATTGCTGAGCAACGAATTGACTAGCAATTGATCTACAATATATCGTCAATTGCTGATGTTGCTGAATGTTGTTGTATGTTTTCGTGACATCAAAATTGTCTGGAATTGCTGCAAAATAAGCAATTTGTATCGTTCGTGTAAGAGCACCAAGTATAGTACAGTATGTACAGTGCGTTATTCTTGAAAAAAATTGCTGTACTTAATTCTTATAATTGTATCGGATTCTTTATTATTTGAAGATGTACCTTTAGAGTGGCAATGTTATCAGCCCTTAGACCTACCTACTAGTGCCAATTATACAACCCATTTTTGTTAAGAAACTTAAAGCTGCTCACTTTCGGCAAGGTTTGACCGATTTGATTGAAACTAAAAACTAGTCGACTACTTTGATGAAAAATGTTTCTAAGCAATTTTTGAGAAAAATCGAAAAAGAACGTGTTCTTTGTAAAAAAAAAAGTATTGAAGATAAATTTGAATTTTTTTCTGAGCAAAATGATTTTTGTTTTTAGGACAAAGACAGTCGATTTAGTTACAATCTGTTAAAATTAATGACCCTGTCACCATACAAAATGTATTTGATTTGCAAAAAATATAATGGAGCCAAGGCCAAGCTTAGGAAACTTAAGAACTACGTCTTAAGGGTGTCCATGAATTTACAAGAAGTTGATATTTTTAATTTCACTTGTCTGTCGACGAGTTCTCTATTAAATAGAAAATCGATAGCAATACTGTATTATAAATAATAAAGTAAAATTTTGGGGGGTGTGAGGTTGAACCTCTTTCAAACTTTAGTCGTACCTTGAGCTATTTATGATTTCTGTGATATGATTATCTAATCTGGAGTGGAGACAAGCACAATTATTCAGAAAGTTATTGGAAAAAAAAAATTGGCGCCATTCCGTTGGAATCATCGTGGTCTAATTATGAAATCAATAAGATGAAAAATCAAAGGATAATCAAATGATCTCTATGACTTCTTAGGTATAGTACTAATAGTATTATACTGAAACGAATTTATTATAAAATACAAAAGTAATCGATATGCAAATATAGTATCCAATTGCCCATGGCACATGAACCGGCCATTGCCTCTCATTAGAGGGTATTGCCCATCTTGGATTAAAGAAGTCGTAATACTTCAGCAAACAAGTCCAGACCGTTTACATTAAATTGTCTATGAAATAGGCCTAACAGCCAGGTTATTTATTTTCTGTTTGAACATCTCCATGCCATGTTGTCATCTACAAACAACAATACCAAATACTTAGTAATAAATCATATCGAAGATAACATTGTTGTATCAATACCATTATAGTACACTACTCGTACGATACTTACAACCTAATGATAACAAGATGATTAATTGCGCTATGCTATCGTTTCTTCTTTCTCCGCAGGTATCATAACCTACATCAATTTGGTCAGCGTGAAATTGTACATTCGTATCAACAATATTTTTAGTTTTTGTAAGGTATTCGCATGCCTAGTTGTTATCGGCGGTGGAATCTACGAACTTTCGGTGGGACGAACGGAAAATTTGCAAAATGCGTTCGAAGGAACCACTCGAAATCCAGGACACATTGCTCTAGCATTCTACAATGGACTCTGGGCTTATGATGGATGGTCGAGTGTTACAACGGTCACCGAGGAAATTAAACGACCCGAAAAGTAAGAATCGAAAAAATTCGCTTATAAAAGGATATCGACCCAGTATAAATATCTTCCGCAGAAACATTCCACGATCGATTGCGATCGCAGTACCCATCATAACAGCGCTGTATGTCTTCATGAATCTCGCCTATATGACGGTGCTGACTCCCACCGAAATGATAAATGCACCTGCTGTTGCGGTACTATTCGGCGAACGAGTCCTTGGACCATTTGCCTTCATCATTCCGTTGGGGGTGGCACTTTCGACATTCGGATGTGCCATGAGTATTCAATTCGGTGTGACACGATTGTGTTTTGTGGCTGGGCGCGAAGGACACTTTCTCGAACCAATGTCGTATGTTCATGCGAGACGTTCTACGCCCGCGCCAGCTGTAGCCCTGCAAGGAGTTCTTACACTGGCCTTTATATTAGTCGGCGACATCGAAACTCTTATAGAGTTTGCGTCGTTCTTGATTTGGTTCTTCTATGGATCGGCTGTGGTTTGTTTGCTGGTCCTGCGAAAAACCCATCCGAACCTGCATAGGCCGTACAAAGTTCCAATTATTATTCCGATCTTTACGCTCGCCGTAGCGTTGTTCCTGTCGATCATGCCGATCGTATCCGAGCCATCGTTAAAGTTCCTGGTTGCTATCGGATTCATACTGAGTGGAGTGATGGTTTACGTGCCATTTATTTACTGGAGAAAGAAGCCAGCATTTATGAGTAAGTTGTGAACTGGAGCAAGCTGTTTTGAAGCTGGTTTATTAACGATTTTCTATTTTCAGGTAAACTGACCTACCTGATTCAAGTGCTATTCGAAGCAGTGCCAACTGATATTACTAAGGAAATTTAGTATTTAGCATCCTCATTAGTTTTAAAAGTTATTCGTACGTTCTGAGTCTTTTTTTGTAAATATAAGAATTTTGTTTTCGATAATTTTTTGAAATATATTTTTTATTTTTTTTTAAGTAAATCATCTTGAAGATGGCCTTATTACTGCATACTGATTTTTTTGTCGTTCGTTGTATGTATCTACCTCATCATGTGTGTAATATTTCCTTCTAACAATCGGCACAGGGAGCCGTCTTGTGTTCGTATAAGACTTGTCCATTTTGAAAATCACATTCGCGAATTCATAATAAGTTCTCAGGAGAAACACCAATCGTGTGAAATATTTAACGTCGTTGAGATCTCTTTATAAATCAATGGACAGCGCAGTACATAAACTATTTATCTTGGTAATAGCTTTTAATAAAGCGGATACGCTATCGCACGGTATTAATAAATTTTTTTTAAATTTAAATTTTAACGTTTATCACTTATTCAAAATTAATGTCGGTCGCTTTTCGGATGCACGAAATCGGACCACAAGAAATCAGAAAATAATGCGAGAAATATAAAAGGATTTGAAAAGATATTGATTTAACGTTTTTAATAACTGGTTTTTATCCAAGCGCACTCAATTCCATTTATTTTTATTACGTGCCAAGAAAGCCGTTTGAAAAAATAAACCGCGGGCGCCATTTTAACTTTTGTAATTTCGTGGCTGAACCGCTGTAAATAAATTACAGTTTGACAAGGATTGGTATATTGAACTCCAGTTGTCAAATCAAGTGTCATTGTGAAAGTTGATCTTGTTGAGTGCGTACAGTGAAAAGAATTGTTGAAATAAATTTCTCGAAAATCCTGTAAGTAAAATGACTCGTCACGCTCGAAATTGTACGGCCGGAGCAGTCTACACCTACCACGAAAAAAAGAAAGACGCTGCTTCGTCCGGTTACGGTACGAACAGCCGTCGTATCGGCAAGGACTCCGTTAAGAGTTTCGACTGTTGTTCGCTTAGTTTACAACCGTGCCGAAATCCTGTCGTTACCAAGGACGGCTACCTCTTCGACAAGGAGTCAATTCTGCAGTATATCATTACGAAAAAGAACGAGTACAGCCGCAAGCTTAAGGAGTACGAGAAACAGCGAAAAATCGAAGAAGCCGACGAACATGAGCTTTCGATTGCAGAGGAACAAAAACGTATCGAACGCTTCATCAACACTGAGAAAAATATCGTGACGACAAATTTAACTGGTGTCGGAGCGAAAATCAATCGAAGCCAGCTGCCGAGCACGTCGTCATCGATCTCGAACATGACAAACGGCAACGAGAAGGAGTTGCCTAGCTTCTGGGTGCCATCGCAAACCCCAGCTGCTAAACGGGCGAAGGCTAAGAAACCGGACCCGACCATTTACTGTCCGGTGTCGCAAAAACAACTCAAGGCGAAGGACCTGATTAACGTTAAGTTTACGTTGGTCAGCGACAGAGACGCGAAAACTTCGCTCATTGTCAAGGAGAACCGCTACATGTGCCCAATTACCCACGACATTCTCAACAATTCGGTACCCTGTGCTGTTATACGGACAACGTAAGACCACGTCTACTTTTAACCATTTGTATTAGTCCATTTTACAAGTTTATTTTCGCAGAGGTGATGTTATTACATTGGAGTGCGTCGAAAAGATCATAAAGAAGGACTGGATCCATCCAATCACAAGTGAAAAGTTGACGGAAAAAGACATTATCATACTACAGCGGGTAAGTCGCAATATGTATTCCATCTAATCTTCTCGTTTAGTCCCTGTGTTCCTACGAGCATAGCTCTGCAACAGTGTTCATCTAGAAGGCGGGATCTGCGCCTTTACTCGTTGCCAGAACTTATAGCGTTCAATTCCACTTTCGATAGCGCTATGAACTGATGCGCTATGAACTGAGTTATTTTGGATTGTATTGTTAAGCCAATCATTATCCGTAGTCATTAATTCAGAGGTACTTTTTCTGTTTGAATATGGTTTTACTTTAAGTTACGACTGACGGTCATCTGTTGACCTAGAATCCATTTGCCATTTTTAAAGCAACTGGGTTGAACTTACAATACGATACGTTACAACATCCTTTTTAAATTTTATCTCATACTTTTCGGACCTTCTTAATCAATGGAGCAACTCCACTTCCGCTTCATTTTGATGCTAGAATAAAAAACGCTAGACTTGATTAACCATTAGCAGCCGCTGTACTTTTTCTCTATGGCTAAGTTTCGTCTTTTTTATTATCCAAGTGAAGCCACAAACATGGAAATGTTATTGAATTAGGATATTTCGTAAGTTTTGAAGAGTATCTTACGAAGTGTGTAAGGCGAAAAGCGATATGCTAATGTAAAATTTACAATAAAACGAATTAAATTTGATAATTTCGAATTTTCTTTTTATCTGGATCTAAATTTTATCTTTCTTTGATAGTATTGTATGTTTTCTTTCCAATTTAGAATAATTCGGCCTTCAAAGTATCGCGTCGCCTGATATTTTGTTAAACATAAAACTTACAGTCTTCTGTCTTCTTCAGTTTCTGTGTGTAAACCTGGGCGATACTCTTTAACTTGAATTTTCCTCTCGATTGTTCGTCTCAACATCTTCTTTGTCAATCGTTGAAGATATCCACCATATCTCCTTTCGATTCGGATGAAATGATCTAATTTAAAGTACCTACGCTTAGTTCTAAATAAATCTATTAAAAAAAACTAGTGCGGAGCATTTATGTCGCGACTAAGGAGGTTACGTAGCTTCGAGTCGGACTCAGAAATATCGGAACTTCCAATTCATTCTACACCTCCGACTTCGGCTTCCATAATTTTGAATCGGAGGTTATAATGAAGATCGAAACGTAGCGAGCGATCGCGGCCAGAATGTGTTAGATTTTGTTGGTTTATTTTATGTATTAAAAGCCAGTTCCAGTGTGTGCGTATTAAAAGAAGTTGTATGAAGAAAGGTACGAAAGTGCACCGTTTACATTTCTGCTGATTCTTTTCATGGAGACAATCAACTGACCTTAAGTAACGCAATAAAATTTGAAAGCGGTAGAATTCCTAGGTGCATATATAAAAAAAAACAGCGTGTGCAGCACCGTGCACATGATAGAAGTGAAACTTCTTGAAAAATAAAGAAAAAGAATGAGAGAGATTTAATGTGAGAGACAGAGAGAGAGAGAGCATTTCAAAATAAATACAAAATTTGCATTTTCTGAGTTTTTCAATGTTTTTAGGAGGGGGTAGAGAGGAGGGTGGAGGTGGGAGGATAGAGAAAGTAGATGAGGGGAACAATATGTAGGGTGAAGGGTAGAATGATAACGGTACACAGAGGGGGTATACAGTGGGATGGGGGGGTGAAGGGTTGAAGTTAGGAGAAAGGGGTGTAAGAAGACAAGTAAGGGGTGAGGGAAATCAGTTGTTTAAAAAGGGATAAGTGAAGAGAGGGAAGAAATAGGAGTAGTATTTCAAATTCTATGGGTGTAGTCAGAAGGGAATACCACTCTCTCGCAGTGTCGCTTTTTCGTACTATCGTTTCATCGTTTTGTCTCTACATAATATCTTTCTTCTCTATCGTGTAACGAAATGTGCTTAAACGTGACGCGACCTTGAAATTTCACTCGCCGCTAAAGAAGTTTCACTTCAAAAATATTTGTTAAAAAAAACAAGGAGTTAGGATTGATTAGTAAAAGTGCCAAGTCCAATGATTAGATTCGGTGGCTGGAATCGAAACACTTCTGGGCTGCCAATAAGTTAGCTTAGAGAATTATATTCGTTTTTGGTTTTGTGAAAAATCGTGATTTCCCAGAGGTAGTAACACAGGTATCTGGTTTGATCCACTTCAGGAGGCCTTATAGGAAAGTACCAGTCCCTAAAATGTGATTCGCTTTGAGATATGTACCTTATTTAATAAGATATAGATCGCTTTGTGAATCATTTCTTACAAAAACAACAAAAAACCTGCCCTTAAGTTAACATCTAACACATCTGTCTTCTACACGGACTCCGATAAACCAGAATTACAACCTCCAGCTCCGACTCCGGTTTCGGTATATCCACCTCCGTAAAATCCTTAGTCGCAACATCTAAAATCGGGTTTTCCTATCTTCGAATGATATTTCTTCGATTGATTTTTATGATATTTCCATTATCTACTTATAAGGAAGTCATCCGACCACTCCTTGTTAGTTAAAAGCCACGTGGGAGCCGGGTTGTCATGGACTGAAGCCCTTTTAGCATGACATCCCGGCTCCGACGTCGTTTTCTCCATACATCCAAGTGAAGTATAACCTTTTTTCATCCACTTGCATCATTTCTGTTATATGAAAAACCACCCCACCCCCGTACCTTATTACCACTATAAAAATGTAGTTTTCTAGGATTTCCCGCTCTACAACTACACCTTTTTCCCCCGTTAGAGGTTCACTAGTATCAACTCCTGTTTTTTGGAACCTGGCTCTCCCTCAACTTCCGCTCTTCACCTCCCCAATCAAAAATTTTACATTCAGTAGACTCGACTTATAATTCTATATACACAAACCAATTTTCATCTTCCTGGTAGAATTGAGTCGGAAGATTTTGTAATCCAAAGTATTTCACCCCCACCCGCACACCTTACCACCGCCCTTAAAATTGTTAACTCTTTTCTAATCTCCTAGTATCTATTAAGTTGACCACAAAGTGTCAACCGTCTAACATTACTCGTTCTGAAGATATGGATTTAAGAATGATGAACGAAGTTATTCTGGCTAACTCGATTCATGCTTAAAGGGCCTCAGTCCACGGGTTTCAAAAATACGCCGAAATTCACGCGGCATAAATAAATTTGAAAAATACAATTACATGAGTTCTAAATAACCCCTTTTATTGATTCGGTAGAGTATTGTTATGAATTTAAGTTAGCTGTTGCTTACAGGCGGTTTTTTTGGTTTTTCCAACAGTTTAGAAAAATGGACTAAGCATGAACCCATTCATGTTATATGGATATGCGTGTGTAATAATAGTGTGCTTACTCCTACCTACCTACCTCACCAATAGGCAATTGGTTTATTGGTTTGGTGGCTGCCAGGACTTGTGTCTTTTCAAAACTTGATGTTTGTGTAGAAAATTTTTCATCTCCATTTTCACGGTATCGGTAATTTCATTCTTAGTTCCAGTGGAAATTAATTATTGACTTATAGCCTTGTCTCAGATTTCTTCATTGTGGTGCCAACTTTTGGTCAAGATTAATGCATTTTCATTAATTGTGTTTGCTTACTGGTCTTGTGTATCGCCTACGCTTGTAATATGCATCATTCAATCTCTTTTATTGTCGGAACAAATGCATTTCGAAGTCGTTAATATCGAATCAGTTGGGTGTCCAAGATCAAAATTTCTTACTCACACAGGAACACCTCAATAAATTTTTCGATGAATTTATAATCTTTTTCTATTCTGAAGTCGTTCATGTTGCCGCCAAACGTTTCTATTTATATCCAAATTCTGTCTTTAGCTGGAATTTTATATTCAATGTTTATTTTTTTCTTTTCCAGGGTGGCACAGGATATGCAATTACGAATGATAATCTAGAAGGAAAAGAACAGCGACCTGCTCTACAAGCTTAGATTTTATTTGTAATATTATCCGTAAGATATTTTATTCCTTCTTCTTTTTTTGCTTTTTAATAAAATATAACAATGTCTGTAATTCTATTTGATTGTTTTTTTTTTAATGTCGACTTGTCCTTAACCATTATAGATACTTCGGGAGAAGTAGCGTAGGTTGGCTACACGATTCCGAGTCTAAAAAGACCAATATTAGATTCTGTGAAATGTCGTCATCTAACAGTGGTCGAGTTCGGTGAATGCTGAAGTTAAATTTAAGCATTTAGCACAGTATTCCTGTATTAGTCTAAACTGAAGCATAGATAGATCTAGGATACATAGCATCTCAATCCAACGATTTCATGGTTGATGACCTGGGTAGTTTTAGAGCCTCTTGATTTTCTTGCTTCGCTGTACAGGAGTACGGACTAGTTTAAATCTTTATTGGAGTTCGTCGCAGGATTCTTTGTACAAATATGACTATCGATTTATTTTACCTTGTAATCGATTTGGTGTAGTTTTGTTTTGACTGTTCTCCATAGTGTTAATTGTCCCATACCTCACCGCTGTAGTATTGATAGACATAACTGCAACGATTTGATTTTATTTGATTACACATCTACCGCATGTCTTCGAAATGATCAGCGAAATGAAGAAAAATATAATGTAAATAAGAAATCATCGGACTCATACCAGCGGAATAAACCGAATAATATTGCAAATTATAGGTATTTTGAACTTGGCACGTGAACTATAACTTTAGCTTTCATTTAGCCTCGTAGAAATGTTAAGCGAAAAACTTCTATTTCCAGCGAAGCTTTATAATAGCCAATTAGATAACTCTATCGACATGTTTTGCTTTTTAACACAATGCATCAATGTCTAGCGTTAGACGGCTGCATTGCTGCCAATTTGCATTTTAATGCAAAAAGCTCAAATAGTTTATTTATTTTTTAATGCAAACATGCTGAAGTTTTGTCTCCGCTTACCGCCTACCGACCGTTTAGATGTGATAAGAGCGCGACTTGATTGTATGGAAACGCGTCGTTACAGCTGTAAACGCTATAAAGTTACGACATTGCAATGGAATTAGAAAGAAATTTACAAACAAGTCTTGAAGTCGAGTTCAACGTTGAACTTGGACATTGAAGTTTAGTGCGCCGCTTAACCGGGTTTAATTTGTTAGTTTTAAATTTTTTTTCTCACTATCTTAAAGTTTTTTGGCGGTAAAATTTCGTCTAGTTCGCATGTTATTAATTTTTAATTAATGTGAGTGCAAGGTTCAATGATTTTATTATAGTTAAATCATAAAGTGTGGAATAACAACAATTACAGCAGCAACAACAATATTTTAAAAAAAAAAACATAATAATAAAAAAAATAACCACTGCTTTGTACGTTTTAATCATTCATCTTAAACAAGATTTCCAGTTATAACAACAGCCACTAAATCCGAGTAGCAACGACGACGAGTGATACACGAGACGGAATCCAGTTTATAAATGTTTTCAAGGTAAGAACACTGTTCTGCAATGACATAATACTTGCGCAGTTGCATCATTAAAATACAATTCAATATTATTAATTGGACTGGCTGTAGTGGTAGTTGTGTGTTCTTATCAAATACCTTATACTACCGACATGTCGACAACTATTTATTTGCAATAGAATTCTCTATATCTTGGCGAATTGAATGATTGAAGTCATTTAACAGAAAGTTGTAAGAAGGAATGACTGTAATCAGCATTCATTATAATGCAGTTTAGAGGTGAGATTTTATTTTTTAATGTATGGATATTTTTTTAACGGGCATCCACAATAAAATGGAAGTATTATTAAAGCACTTTTAAAAGAAGTATTATTGTTTGTGTACCTACACATAAAAATATCTATGCTTACCCGTCTCCGATAATTTTCCTCCAATCATCATGATTATGAACATGTAAATATTGTATTTAATACTATCCGCATTACCTACACTTATGGATACTGAAATAAATTCAATCGGTCACCCAAAAATAAAACATCGTCCTGCATTTAATAAAGGTGTAAGAGGACATTTTTAACTTATAATTTTCTTATTATCTGAATTCTGTTACAAAATGGTTTCAAATTCGAGAAATTTTTAATAATTGTTTAGTAAAAGGAAAAAAAAAAATTAAAAACTAAAACCAAGTGAAAGGAAAATTTATGTTTTAAGTGGGAATGTGACAGAAGTGCTTACATTACTGCAACTCTCGAAACACATATAAAACAGTTTGTTACAGTGTTGTTAGCCTAAAGCATTCAATACATCTAACCTCCAGCTTAAGCTGTTTATCCAAAATACTTCTTCTTTCTCTAGCTTCATTAAACTATGTACGCGTTTACATTAAAGTGTAAAATGTTCCCGAAATAGAAAAATACAATCCTCCAGTCTATCACCGATCCATTTTTAATATACCTGCATATGTATATATGTTTATTAATTTTCAACTTTCTATCATTATTAGTTCTTAAAATATAAAAATTAGAACTTTATGCTCCTTAAGCAAATGAGTAACTGAAAAAAGTTCTCCAGAAGTTCTTAAAAAGCTGGAGATACCTAACTACTCGTAATTTTGGAGTTTTATTCAACCACGTGCGTGCTACTGATTATTTTTGATTTAGATTAACAATTACATATAGGAGCACATGTATTTCAACTTCTAGCATAAGTTGTTCTTGAGATTCACCTGAGGGGTCAGCTTTATTTTTAAAACATGGCACCATGCCCGTGCGCAGGATTGTATGATGGAGAGGGGGGGGGTTTATCAAGTTCCCACCAAACTGAATGTGATGACCAAAAAAATAGAAGAAAAGTCTAAACTTCCCTATAAAAATAGGCCAATGGGGGGGTTGAACCCCCAAAACCCCCTCGTGAGCACGGACCTGCATGACACCGTAAAGATCTGTATTTGCCAGTGTAAATAGTAGTTAAATATTTGACAGCGTAGCTTACAGTCTAATACTACCTTAACACATGTTCTTTATGCTTTTCTAGTCTATAGTAGAAGCGATTATTTTCAAATAAAACATTTATAATATTTTTAACTACTGAAGCTAACAAGCTAAGTTAAATTTGAAATTATTTATAATCTATCTAAAATTTTAAAAACTCTTTTTTGAGTGTTAAAATAGCATAAATAATATTTATATGATTAAAAACTAAAGTTTGTATTTATTTACGAAAATGGAATTATGTAAAAAAAAGGTGGGATGCCAAGAAAAATATCGATTCAATATAAATCAAATAAGTTTAAAATAGCAGAGTATTTGTTAAGTTTTGTAAGAGATTGCAGTACAATTTGGGGGTCCTTTTTGACTTATGTTATCACAACCTTTATTTTAGTTTTTTTATTCAAGAGAGTAAATATTTTTTTCACTGCATAAATTTATATGTGAGTGAGTTGGTTTTTGTGTGAAGTATGCAGGTGCACAAAGATCTATGAGTTCATTTCAACTTATTTTTAGACTTTCTCCAATAAAACCTTTTTAGAAACTTAGCGATGTCCAGAAATTTTCAAAATCAGGGTAGGGAGGGTCAAAAGATATCCTCCAATGAAAAAAATGATTCGTTTTATTTTAAGACACATCTTTAGAATTTTGGTTTTCCTTATTTCGCATAAGCTACTATATTCAGTGTGAGTCATTTTTCAACGCTTTTGGTCATAACATGTACCTAGTCAAGTATATGAGTGTGTAAATCAGGTCCGTTTCCAGAAGTTCTAGTTCAGAGGAGGATATAAATTTTAACATACATAATTACAAGGGGCGTCAAAGATTTGAGTGCAATTCCTATGAATCCCCAAAAAAAATTTTTTTTTTTTAACTTTACGCACTCGAAGAATTAAGGGGGGGGGGCCGAATTATAATTTAAACTTTTTTTATGTAAAATTTTTTGTTAATTATAGTAAGCTGAAAATTTCGTCCGAATAGTGTCCGAGTGAAAATTCGTATATATTCGTTTTTATTATGGAATAATGAATTAGGGCTTACTTGAAAGGGGAAGGTTGCTCTAATTCGAAATATGAAATGCAGATTAAGTAAATTATTTTTATTAATTTTTTTCTTATGCATAATTATTTTATTCTGAAATATCTTATACACAGTTCGACAAATAAGTTCCAAGACACGAACCATATCTGAGCAACTGGTAGGACCATCTATTTGTACACACCGGCGTTTGGAAGGTGTGGATATTAAAAAATTCTGAAAATAATTTTTAGGTCATTATAATTAGAAAGCCTTTTAAAGTATAAACAATTCGATATCTTCGTCAGACTAAATGATATGTCTGTGATGCAAAAAAAAACCATTAATATTATAGTTTGTGGACACGATCTATGATACAAAGAGTAAAAGAAAATCGGAAATAGGTACATATGGTATATCGATAATTCCATAAGCTAATCGTAGCTTAACAAGGCAAGTAACCGTTTATTATCGCGTTTTCTCATGCAATTTCGCTGTTTTGGTAGGAATAAAGAATAAGAATTCCATCACTAATACTACTTAACGATAATTACATCCGCCTCTTTATTTTTATACTCTAGATTAAATTATGTACAGTATTATAAGTTTAATCCAGTCCAAACGTTTGTAACGCATAGAACCCTGAGCCTCAGACGAAAAAAAATTCTATAGGTATTATTTTTTGTTTATTTGTGACCAAAAACTTCAAATCCGCCTGATGTCCGTGCGTCTGTCTGTCCGTTAGCACGATAATTCAAGAGCACCTTGACCTAGGATTCCAACGAAAAGAAAAAATATGTAAGACATCGAGTGAGTCCGTCTCGCACCTCCCATGTTAAATTCCTTAAAAAAGTATAATTATTTTTCGGAGACTCACTCATCCACTTGAAAGTGTGAAATTATGTACTGACAATATTGTCTTTTAGTTTCGAGTAGCAACCAATGGTACTGGTCGCAGGCGGTAACGTAAGATCCAACAAGTCAGTAGTAGTCCTTAATAAAGGACATACTATATGCACACACCTACATGTTGCTACTTTATCTCTAACTACAATATAAATCGGAGTGCAATATGTCATCAGTATGTTTTTTTTAATAATTTTGAGTTATGATTTTGGGCAGCGGGTAATCCTGCCAAATGTAGGCAACTCAGTTTTTTACGCGTTGCACTACTTTTCTTCATCACATCTTGATCACGATGTCAGGATTTTTAAGAAACTCCTGGAATAGTTTTTCAATTCATTGTTCAATCTTTAGAGTATTTCACCAAGTAGGTACATACACGTACTATGTTATTCCATTTGTTCATACTTTGAAGTTATTAGATAAGTATCTACGTAGTTACTCCTCTTGCGAATATTGACATTACTACAGAATACTTTTTGCTTAATTGTAAATCTTAATAATAGTGCAATGACCTAGACATAGAATAATTTGATTAAATTTAATTTCACCAAAATACTTGCACTTGCCAGCGTTATCTTGATGTAAAGTTTCAACTATTTTTTACTTTGTTACCTTTATCTTTCCTCACAGAGCTTAAGTGAATTACGCAGTTATTATATCATCGGCTTCGTTGTATGGATGTAAAACTGTGTAAACATTAATAACAATAATAATTTAAAAACCGAAGCTTTTACATAAAATAGTTTACCGAACCGCCACACTTGCATGCAAAGAAATGTCGGCTGACCGTCGTTGCGCTTTCGTCGTTACACTTGCATTGCAAACTGCACTCTCTTCTCTACAGTTACTCGTACATTTGGTTTACGTGCAGCAATGACATTGAAGATATTAGCTTACGCCATATTAGCAAGTTCAGGGGCACCATGATGACGTGGAGGTTGCATTGTTAAATTTTAATTAGAACCTTGACAACAGTGGCTTTGTTTTACCTTTCCGTTTTTTTGGAAAGTGGTCCGAAGTAATTAGACCTACCAGAAACCAAAAAAAGGTCCTTAATTTCAAGATCGTATTGAATGTTCTCACATCTTAGCTTTTTTCACATCATATTTTATCCGTTCATATAGCCTCATGTTCTACACTCAGAGAAAGGTATCCCATTAAATTGTTAATAGTACACCCATTTATTACCTAGTTGAGAAAACTGTAATTTAAGTTAATAATAATTGAAATACCATTGACTTAAATCCAATTTCCCTATTATGTTTATAAGGTTTTATTATTGTTCTGATACTACGCTACAGTAATTTATTAATAGTACAAAACGAATTAAATTGATGGTGTTAAGATTAAATGATGGAATGGCTTGGTAAGCCGAAAAATACCAAAATGAGATTAGTGTATAGTACTGTGGTCATCTCCCAAGACTTACAAGAACTGTGAAGAAGTTGATCATTTGATCACAAAAACTGGATTTACAGCTTAATAATAAAAATAGCAATAAATTGCTGCCTTGAATAGTTTCGTATTTAGACTTACCTAGTTATTCCCTATGACCACAGATATACTATACATACAGTATTATAGCATAACATTGTGATGAACTGCAAAATGTCACAGATTCCAACACTCCTTCATTTGCTGTACTGTTTTTCAAGAGATTCGTATCGCTTTTCACAGAAGAAATTTTTCCTTAAAAAGCATCAAGTAATAACAGGACTTGCCCCATTTATAAAAATAATACTGTCTCTTACAGAGCATTCTAATAATAGGACGCCGAGATCATTGATGATAATAGAACATCCCTTCATTACCATTAGGAAAAAAAACCATTTTTCACCTGAGCTTTTCTTAAGAATTCATAAAACGAGGGAGTTGAAAAAATATCGACTTTGCCGTACTGAAAGAATTCGTACCGATTCGACTTAACAATGGCATAGGGAAAAGGTGAAAGGAGTTAATCCGACACCATATGAAGCGTGAATGAAATTTTTTCTTGGACTTTATTTCCGAAGTTCAGATGATGCCGCATCCTTCCAGTTCCAGATTACAGGAAGCCATAGTTACCGGTACTTATAAACTCTTTTATTTGAGAACAATGACAATCAGAATACAAACATAGTCTGGTGCACGTTGTCAATGTTTTAGATGAAATTCGTCAAGTATTACGAGTACAAGTTTAATTTAGCCTGAAAAGTTTGTAACAAAGACTGGGAAGAAACAAACGTAAAAAAGTTCGAAGTATTATTTGTTGAGTTGACACTACATAAAGGGATATAAAAGTCAGTTATAAGGGTTCGTTCTTTGGCCTTCAAGGAAGCAGGATTTTTTAATAATTTTCACTACTTTTCGATACGTTCAACGACACAACTGAAAACTTTAGTTAAGTTCAATGCCATCAAAAAAAACTACGGCAATTAAAAAAATTTGACTACTATTTTTTGGGCTTAAGGGAGCTCATATGAGTAGATAACTTTTGTTTTTCAAAAAAAAAAATTTCGCTCATCTTAAAGTTTATAGTCTTAAGAATGTTGTCTGTAAATTTCATATTGAAATTCCAATAATTGTAGAAGTTATGGGCAACTAACCAGGAGGGGCCCTTCGTGAATTCTCTATATAGCACGTCATTCAAACGCGATTATCTCGAAACATACTTTTCAAAGTCCGTTCCCAAAATCTTCGGAAAACGGCTGAACCGGTTACTTCCAAAATTTCACACATTGTTCTTGAATAGGTTCTCCCCTGCGCCACGTAGGATTTTTTTTTTTAACTTATTTACTTTTTTTTTTATCAAGCCAGAAAGGTCGATAATCGAGGATAAAAACTGAAAATAAAGTTCAATCGGCCGCCATTTTGTGAAATTTTTTTTATTCAAAAAACCCCTACGTGGCGCAGGGCATCATACTTTACACTTCAGAATCATTTTGAAATTTGTATTTTGGATAAACCGCCTGTATGTAATCGTGGGAACCGCAGAGCGAGCGAGCGACGGACATTCTTTGTGCCGACCCTGTCAGAAGCGCCCCTGGTTGATATATATTTATAAAAAAAATTATTAACGTACCTCAACATATATACTTTCAAATAAAACCAGTCTGGATTAAATCGAGCAAATAGTTTTTGAGATAATAATTTCTAAAATTCACCTAATTTTTCAGCTTTCTACTCATATGAGCCCACTTAAGTCCGAAACGCGTTTAATGTTGAGATGAGGTGTAGGATATGTGACGGACAACATACAAAAGAACGGCCTGATTATTTTTCCCGAATCTCAGCATTGAACGCGTTTCGGACTAATTACCCTGTAAAGACTGTGTGTTTTAAACGCGTTTAAGTAGGCAAAATAAACGTGTTAAAAAAGTTGTGTTAGGACTAGGCATCTCGTTTTAATTTGATACATGATAGCTTGATGTGATTTATTTTGATAAGTATAGATATTCAGCTGTGTTTCATTAGAAAATGTATGCCTTAAAAATTATTTGAAACAAAAATGTTTGTATAGCAGTAATGAAAATTGAATTAATAAGCTAATGCAGTCGTTGTACTAGAACAACATTCAGTTTTTTGCAAAGTTTTCTACGATTTCAGCCAGGGTCGCAGTATATGTTTTCGGTTAAACGCGTTATAGTACGTGTTTTCGTAGACGTGTTTAGGAAGTGTTTTCAACGCGTTAGCTTCGATTTAAACGCGTTAATCTCGTAGTCTGAACATAGTATTAGCCTAAAAATAATAAAGTTACGCCCATACTCTTTACATTTTTTTTTTTAATTTATTTATGTACGTGTTTTTTTACCAATGGAAGTAAAAGCTAATTCGTGAAAAGTTGAATAATATTTTACACCCCCAGGGTGGGATGGAGAAATATTTAAATGGTTTTTTTTTATCGGAATTCGTGCAATTACACCCCTTTTAATATCGAAAAATTTGAAAAAATGTTTCTAGGTGATTATAAATATGTAAATAAAAACAGCCCGTGCTAGTAGTATGAATTTGATAACTCGACATATTTAATAATTAACTAAAATTAAATTAAATCCATGAAAATGTGGAAAAACCCAACAGTCACCCCCTTCACCGGCCCTCGCAATTTTTTCCATGCTAGGCCTACCTCCTCTAAAATTTCTAAGATCATATCGGGTACGGTTCTTGAGATATAAATATTCAATTTTTGAAAAATCACTATCCCCAATTTTCGTGCCCCACATCCCGCTCAAAAATTTTCCATTCAATGGACTCTATTTGAAATCCTATATAGGTACCTACCTACGAGTACAAAAACAGAATTTTATCTTGCTGGCAGATATTGTAATCCAAAGTTTTTTTTTTTAAATATATTAAATACAAATAGCAACGTTATATCATATTAAAGAGATCTGCAACTAGTCGATGAGTAGGTGAAACCAAAATAGCTGTTACGAATGGCATAAACGGTTGATTTGAAAATACCACGTGTTGAAATGGAGTGCTTATCAATGGAACATCCCACAATATCTCTTTATTTTCTCGATTTCAATTATTACATAAAACTACCCTCTACAGGTCCATCCTGTTTTGTAGTTGGAAGTGCATCTTACAGGAAAGCTCTCGTTTCTGTTTCGCTTGTCTTTAATCATCTTGCCAATAATAGTTGTATCTGCCAGTGCCATTTGGGGGAAAAACCTTTTTAAATCGATTTCAATGTATTTTCCACATTTTCATGGAGGTTAGCTTTCAATGGTCTTTCGTTGAAATACGTCATCTGTTTGTGGCATTAATGCGATGTTGTGAACTCCTTTGTATCCTGCAGAGACAAGGTAGATTTATTTTATTTTAAATAGGCAGGTAGATGGTTCGGTATTTAATTGTTTCGACAATTCAATCAAGATACAGCTGTGATAGCTGGGGGACTTGAGCAGTTTCACTTCGTGGGGCGTCGATCCCGTGGATTGGTTTTTATTAAGAGTAAGAAATGCGTGATAACATCTTCGAGCGGAATGCAGATCGACTTACAATACATACAAAGTTTTTGTGTTGTGCCTTCCTGGTCAGATTGAACGTGACACCAATTGATGCATTTTATGAGCGTGACAAACTGCTAATAATCGCATTGTAGGTAATAGTATTTCTTTAGATAATTCATTCAGAAATTCTCAATGCCGATAGTCTGTCATGAACAGAAGTAGATACCTATTACATTGTGTGTCAGTGATGACATTGGTTAATATTCGTAAAGGTATCTTGGAATAGGGTCGTACTTTTGTTGTCCTATCCAGTTGTATAATATTATGTTTAGTGAACGAATTCAAGTTTTACCTAGATACTACTTTGGACACTAAAGATGGATGGAAATGGCGATTTGATCGGCTTTCTTAAACAATCTGTATCCTCAGCCTCACATAAGCTTCGGTACCTATTGAGAGCTAACATGTTATGTTCCACAATAAGTATCGGATTATTGGGGGTGTTACTGTCTTTGTCGGTATGTTTTAATTAGTAACTAGACAGTTTCGGAGAATTTTCGATATATTACCGAGCCAATTTAAGCTTTATCATGTTTTGTGATTGAGCTTCTTTTCTGGGTAATATACATATGTAGGTAATTCCCTGTATCTGTAGATCTTTTTCATAAAAGTTTATTTCTTATTACATAAAGTTTGCACGTTCTCCATGTGGGCTACGGAGAACAATACACCTACAGACTGTTGCTCGCACTTGAAATAAATCATAAAATGTCACACAAAATGTAAAAATAAAACAGGATTTTATCCGGAAAACTATATTATTTCCATATAAAGCCACAAAAAGAGGCATCCTAGAAAAATTAGATTTTTGATAGGGATGGTAAGGAACGAAAGTGTTTTTTTATGTCTGAGAAACGGCCTATGCTAGAAAGTTGAAACTTGGTACGTATGTACCTATATGTAGATGACGTATAGAAGTATTAAAAGCGAACAAAAAACCAATTTCCATTTCCAAAGGTACAGTAAAAAAAGTGTTGATGCAAAAGTTTTTTTTTTGCCATTTTCACGTATTTTAGCCATATGTTGAGCTATCAAATTAATTTTACTTTTGCGCTCCTTTTGTGCAAATATTTTAATGAATTCCTACATATTTCTTAGGTCTAGGTAATTTTCTCGATTTTTTTTTTGTCACCATAATGCAGTGCAACCCGGTTATAACATACCTTGAGGGTACCACAAAAATGGAACGTTATAACCGATAGTACGTTATAAACAATATAAGAACCTTTCACATTTGTGAATTGGGATTGAAAACAGGTACGTTATAACCGAAAGTACGTTATAAACGTGCACTTATAAGCGGGTTGCACTGTATATATTTATTGAAAATCTTTTATCAACTTCGATTCGTTCATGTTTTGAAGTACTTGCTCAAATTTTTTCATAAAAAAATGTTAAAAATAAAAGAATTACAGGTGAATTACAGGAGCGCCTTTTTTTCGAAGTGGCTTGCGGGATATCTCGAGAACAGTTTATATGAATTCAAAAATTCAAAAAAATTTCGTTATTATATTGTATTGTCTAGTCGCTGAACGAAGGATTTGTAAAAATTTTGATTTAAAAAAAATTGCGACGGTTATTTAAAGTGTACGTGTTCAAGGTGTAAAATTTTCGATTTATTTTTTCTAAAAAATTTAAAATCTTTCGTTCAGCGACTTATAATAAATAAGTGGTAAAAATTTGGTGTTGATCGGATTGATAGTTTTTCAGTAATCCTGTCCACTGCAAAGGTACTTTCGAAAAAACAAGATTCTGAGATAATCGCGTTTAAGGTTGAGCATGACTCAATGGCCGCTGTGCAGGTAGTGTGATAGAAATACCTACAACTTCAGTTCTAATGCTCCGATCGTTATGAAATTTGGTGAGAGTATGTATCTTAAGAGAATATATTTAAGAAATATGCAATATTCATGTGTATGTAAGGTATTGTTCAAGTTTTCACCAATTGCGACAAGTCTATAAGGTAGGATCGAATTCGCTTTTCTATATAAATATCTAAAAATTAATTTTAAGATTTTTCGATATTCAACAATATAAAATAATTGCGTACGTTCTCACAAATTCCGATATATCACTAGGTCTGATTAGATATCGAATTGTTTTTTACTTCAACGAACTTTCTACGTGCATAGTCACACAAAAATTGCAAGATTTGTTGAAATAATGAATTTTCACATTGATTTGATAAACAAGATACTCTGTTCAATCAATATCATAACTTTGTTCGTCTCCTTTCATTACCACAATGTTTTTTCCTCATTTCTGGAATTGTTTGAGTATGCAAAGACTACCAAAAACAATGAACTTATATGCATAAAATTAATGAATATTTTTCTTTGGACTATAACAATGATGAAGATTTTGATTGCTGGGAAGTTCAAGTTAATTTATTACATTTTCTTTACAGCTAAATTGCATTCCAGTTAAATGGTAGAAGAAGTATCCAATTGCTAGAATAAGCATAGAGACCACAAAATTGCACCTGATGATTACTGACAAGAAACTCACCTAAGAAGGTGAGCAGATCTCAATTATTTTCTTTAATTAATTTCTTCTGTTCGAAACCCAGTCTCGATAAATGAAATCCGATATGATAATTACAAAGAAATATCGGGCAACTCGCCCTACGTGTAATGTTAGTGATTTTATATCGTATCTTCCGGACCCGCGGGTAGGATAACTATGCACATCTTAGTTGTCTCCACAGATAGGTATAGATACGTTTCTGCGTTGGATACAGTACGTAATTTGAAACAAATTGTGACATATCTCGTAACAAGGACATGAACGTCTATAGCCGACAAAAAAAATCGACGGACTCTATTCCATTGAATTATTTCTTTAAGAGGATACTGAAGTATTCAATCCGACTGCGATTTTGTGACATCCTAATGTCCGGTCCGAACTTGATTTAATTGCCATGCTACACGGTCATTACTGAAATATTAAGCAAATCCCGATGGAACATTCAAAGGCGATTTATCGGACTTAGTGTGGGGCTACCGGGATAATTCAATTAAAATCGCAACAAAGTTCGCTTTATCGGATGGACAAACAAATAATTGGATAATTAAAATGTTTTCTGCGAATTTGGATTTACTATTGCATGAAAAGGGGGTTTATGTGTTGATCCGTTGAATTTTACATTTAGGTTTAGATGTATTCATGGTAGGTTTTTATATTTATGAAGAGACATTTTCAAATTTTTATATGCATAACACCTAAAAGCCAGCCTTACTACTTTCCACTAAAAAATATTGTTGAAAAAATGTTAATCCTTAATCCATCTTTTACATTACCCAAGTACGGAACTCATAATGGGCAAAGTTCACACTACTGCGTATTTGAAAACAATGCATATGTCCGTTGCAAAACAGTTGATCTAAAAAAAAGCTGTTAAATATTATTGATGTAGTGGTTCAACATAAGAAAAGTCACAAGCATCTTAATTCAAATCTCAGTTCAATTGTTACACTTGGCAACGCTTCGCGATTCATTGTCTACTGCTACTCGTGGTCTGGCTTTCACAAGATACACCATGATAGCTGAGAGTGAATGAAAATCAGCCTTGCTGCGTTTATATACTGCGTGTGTGTACTCGAAAGATTTTAAGCACAGTCGGTGGGATATGTACAATATGCGTGAAGTGTATAGAGCTTTCTACGCTGTTATAATTGAACATTGAAAGGTGGTTAGGACTTCAGGTTTGTTTGGATATGTTTGTAACAATACATGCATACAAAATGATTACATTCGTTAATAAATCAAAAGTCTTATTAGTCTCCCCAAACCGTGTTCTGAATCCGTACTAGTATTGTGGTAGGTCACTTAATAATGACTACAACTATGACTATACTATGACTACAGTGACTCTAACTATGACTTATTAGTTTCAACTTTCAGGATAGCAACTTCTTGGTACACTACTAATTGGTTCGCAATGCAATTAAGGCTATTCGATGGAAAAAAAAATTTCTAAAAGGCTCTCGCTATCTACTGCGTTTGCTAAGTTTTTGAATCCTTTATTCCTCTTCCGCTATATCTCGTATACTATCTTTCAGATATGATTATTTTATACTACTACCCCAGAATTGTGCTGCAAGTTCAATAACTCACAACTTGTCTAGTCTCCAGAGTAAATACTTAATAAATCGTTGTAATCAAAAAAATTATGCAGTTTCCTTAACATCGTGAACAGTTTTACAGGATCTTGTTCACCACAGGACTACTATCAACTACTGAATGAATGAGTTGCAACTATGGACAATAATTGGATAGTGAAGCATACAATTCAGTGGGTAATGGTAATTACAGAGACATTTAGAAATACTTCAACTCTAGTTACTTTGCGTATAGGCGGCCCTTAATCAAAAGAACTAAACTTTCACTGCGAGTATAAGAGGACATTAGGAACTGTTCTCTTAAGTTCATTTTACGTATGTACATACATTAACAAAAAACTTAATATGGATTTAGAGCGTAGGTGTAGCTCCCTCCATACATCAAATATTCAATTTGAATTCGATTTTAGTTTCGAATTGATTTACAAATAAAAAAAAGTTCACCAAACCGCTCGAAACGCTCTCATAAAAGTCAAATATAAGAAATGGGTCCAGCCGCCCTTGCTAGTACGAATCTGTGGCTATCCTCGTCCAAGTTGAGTTGAACGATTCTGTCGCTGTTCGCCAAGTGTGCTACTCGAAGGAAATTCAAATATGTACTTTACATATATGAACATATGGGTACTTATGAATCCAATGGATCGCCGTGCTTCGAACCGATTTTATTTGCATTGAAAATTCCTTCAAATTGTGCGAAACTGTACCAAATACATAACGACTTTACTTTCAACTTTCTTTACGGAGAAAAACACTTATTTTGAATTCCAAATTAATGATTTCATTACAAAGTTTACATTGTACATGTCTACGCATGGTATGGTGAGTCAAAGAAGTATAAATCTGCGTCTTAAACATAAATCAAGATATTGATTTAATATACAAAAAAAAAAAATATTTTTGTTGATAGGATATGCGTACTCGTACATCAAGAGTACTGCGTCCGGGTAGCCCATCAAAAATCTTTGATGAAAAAAAATAGTGAAGAGTAATGGCGCTGGAACATTAAACATAAAACTTTTGTATTTTTAAAATAAAAAACTAGATTACAACGCAATTAATCAATCAATCAATATTTGGGCATCCTTTTTGGAAAGTGGAATAAGTCCACCGGACAAAAACAAGTTAAATTTTTAATTACTATTTTTTACATTAAAAAGTCAATTTTAATAAAGTCAATACCAATAAAAATATGAACTTATGTTCACTTTTGCTTTTATTTCATACACATAAATTGTTATTTTTGAAAGTGGAATAAGTCCATTTGGAGCTAAAGAAATCGTTTATTTCCTTTAACAATTTTAATAATTATTGCATAATTGCTTAATCAAATTTAACTGGTTTATAGTGTTAATACATCACACGAATTATATTAACGTATACCAATATTTTTAAATTATTTCAAACGTAAAACCTTAAATATTCCAATGTATGAAAAAATGGGCTTATTCTACTTTTAAATAAAACACCTCATTTATTAGTTTATCTAGTTTATGTTTAACATGTTATATTTTATGATTTAGAGAAAAGATAATTCAATATCTTAACAGCTAAATTCAATCTAGTTAGCACAGCAAAGCAAAACATTTATGACAATTTTAGTTACATAAATTCAAGGAAAAAAATCTGCCAACAGTCTGGGCGCAACTTTATTATTTTTCCGGCAGAAGCTTGGAACGTGTTAAATTCGGGGATGCGGTGTATGCTACTATGGAACTGAAAACCTAACAAAAAATTCGGGAAACGGTTAGAATATGGTGTAATATATGAGTTATATAATTGGGTCATATTCCGGGATGCGGTCTAGATGTTGTGTTGAAAAAGAAAAAAACTTAAAAATAGGTGATTATTAAACAAGCCCGTGGAAGTGAAAAGATATTCGATATTTGGTCAGACCTGAGAAATATGGTGGAATTTATGAAAAAGTATAGAACCACTTTACACCCCCTTAGGGGTCGAATTTCAAAAAATCTTGAAAACACTTTCTAGGTATTCATATGAAGAACCCGTAGAATAAAAATGAATTCAATATTTGAAAAGACCTAGTAAATATGACGAAAATCGTGAAAATATATGCATTTTATTTTTACTAATAATTTTTTTAGCCCAATGAATATTCAAATTTTTTTTTAGTCCAAATTACTTTTCTAGTTGATTTATATATACACACCGAGTTTCAACTTTCTAGCATAAGCCGTTGCATAGTTAGGAAAAACACCCTCACCCCCGTACTATACTACCCTTATAAAAAAATTTATTTTTTTATATATTTTTTTTTACTATTCTTGCGTACGGCGTGCGTACGACGTACGGCGTACGGCATACAGACGGACATTTTTTTTTTATTGCTTTTTTGGGGTCTACTAGTCCTAAAATGTGAAAATACAAAATTTCAGGATAGCAAATTTTTTGGAAATTTCAGGTCGATCACAATACTTTATAATTAAAAAATAATAAAGTAAAATTTAACAAAACCAATCACTCTCACTCAATTCAACTCAACAAGTCAATTGGTGTCGTGACAATTCTGCAAATATACTACTTCTGTAGTCAAAAACACTAGCGCATTAGACAAATTAATTACAAATTTAGTTAAATTTACTATTACTGTTGTTAAACACACTACTTCTTAAGACAAATTTATTGCCATCTTTACGAAATGCTCGACAGATTCACTATTACTTTCCGTGGCATAGGTTTGGAGAGTGATTTATAATGTTTTTTTAATTCATAGGCACGAAAAAGTTAGAATGTAATAGCGAAGAACGAGTGGCTCCTCCCCGCCCCGTTACTACGCCACTGAAAATGCATTATGACTTTAGTCAATTTTACTGCAATTACTGTAAATCGAATATTTTATTTCAGTTTATTTACACTTGTTCAAATATCACAACATTTGTAATAAATTGTATGGCAACTATATTTTTTTTTATTCATTACACTGTTTTGTATAAAAGAATTTATTACAGACGTATTACTTTACTCATAGGCTGCATACAGTAGCTGAAATAGAGCCTGTGCACTAACTGGAGGAAAAGAAACACGTAAAATTTCCAATGTAGTCTTATTAGTTGCAAAAACCCTCTTATATCTGCTGTCCAATACTAGTTCTTAGTCATAGAAATAGGTTAGTTTTAATTTTAATTTTAGTTTTAATTCATACGAGGTTTTTTTGAAGTTTTGTTCTCTTACTATAAGCACTGTAATAAATCAGCATATAAAAACCAGCTTCACGCTTACAATAACAACTAAGATGAAAAGGCAATTATGTCTGACCATTGTATCTGGTATATACGAAATTGTAACTAACCAATTTATCTGAATAATTGTAATAAATTTTCTATCTTTCTATCTAATACAAGTAGTATTATTTGTATTTGTATTTATTAATGTTTATAGTTTATATAGTTTTTTAAAATTGTAATCAGATGTTTGTGCATATGTAAGTAAAGAAGTTCATTACGAGACCAACGGAACACTAGGAGGTAAAGTGGTCAGCCACACGCTCGTCCGTAATTATTACCCCGATTTAACTCAGGTACTCATTTACAGCTGAGTGAACTGGTAGTCCGGCATCCAATGCCATTCTCGAAAATTACTTGTTGCAAGTAGATTCGAACCTGATTTTGTCTAGCGAATAACGTAATTATGTAATGTCGGCGTGCCGCCATTAGTCGTCACTGACTTTGGTGACAACCACTTAACTACTCTACTGTCAGATAATAGGGTCGATTTTGAGGTGAACCAACTGCGAACAGCAGGAACAAACTGTGCCGTTGTTTAACAACAAAGACGAGACAGCGTCACTTATTTGTAGTAGTGTAGCATACCCTTACGTAATGTCTCTTTCATACTATTCATTTCATATTCATTTCCGTTGATAAATTTCTGGGTAATCACCGAATGAGCTTTTTCTTTCCATTAAGTCCAACCCCTACGCATGACAGCAACCTGTTGAGCTTTGCTGCTGCAACAAACTGTCCAGAAGTGTGGACATGCGCTTAATCGCAGTAGCCGTAAAAGCTTCGCTGTTTGTGTGGCATCTTGCAACCCCCAAACTGGGCGACGGACATGGGATGCGAAATTCCCACGGCTCGTCAACGAATTGGCTTTTCGCAAAACTGGTGGAAAAGTGAAAAAGCTAAGCTCGATTTGGATTAGAGTCTTGTGGAAGGCGCATTCGGAAAATCAGTTCTTACGAAGCTTTAATAACGGTCGGATGATACTAGAAAGCGGGCAGTATTATGGGCCCGCGCGGAACCCGGCTATCGCAATTAGCTGCGGATTAGAGCGTTCGAGGTATGCGTGCCACCTTGAAAACGATTGTAATTTAGTGTAATCAGTGTGTACTTAATAAATTATTACCTCTGTCGTATTTCGTTGCAAAAAGCGTCTCGCGATTTTACACTGCACTTTATTGCAGTATATTATGCCGTAGATAATCATGTTTACTTTTCGCACTCAAGGTCATGCCAATATTTTTCGTTTTCATTACCAGCGAACATCGCGAATTGTTGTAACTGATACATCGTCGTACTAACGCCAACTTTTAATTTTTTTTTTCTTGCGAATAATTCGTTGCAATTATTAGAGCTCGATATCGAGTTACAAGTGTTACGGGTTGGTATCACGGCTAAGCGTATTGCGCGATTAAATCAACGCTACCGGTACAAAAAAAAAACCGCCCGGAAAATATAAAGCGAATTGATAACAATTCTTTTTCGCGCGAAAATAATAAAGATATAAACATAAAATGTTAAACCATAATCAGAGTGTAAATAGTGAAAAGTATATTAATTTGCCTGGAGCCCATCAGTGAAACGAGTTTCGCAATATTCTAAATGATCTTTAATAATTCCATATTGTGTGATAACTTTTATGTTATCATTGATAACTCGTGAGTGTCGTGTATTTGACTGTTTCGGCGTTGAATTGTATCATTAAGTATTAATTGATATGATTAAGTTCCAATTTTTTTAAAGTTAATAAAAGTTTCCCCGCTGAATTGCTGTATTTTACTATGAGTATTGTGGACTTATTTTTTTAAATATTATTTCCCGAAATAAAGAAAGGTGTCCCGTAACAGGCGAAATTATGTTTAATTCACAATTCGAAACTCACATCAAAATAAATATTAATTTTTATAAGTACCTAGTACATAATTATGTATCTAAATTTTTGCTAATGCATTCGACTTCTTAAACAATTAGACTTTAAATTTTAATACAAATGTTCTATAACTAAAGTTTTAGTCCTTTTTTGTACATTTACTTTATTGTTTTACTTACAAAGTATAGCAATCAACTTAGAAATAAAAGTGGTACCATGTTGTTTTATATTTTCAAGTTTTAGGACAAGAACATAACAAGAAAATTGGAAAAAATTATTTATATATCCGTCTGTCCGACGTGGGCTATACGAAAGCGCACAAGGCTCGTAGCTAACTTTTTGAGATATTTCAAATTGTTTACCTGGGTAAAAAAAAATTAATTATTTGTTTTATGGAAAAAAACAAAAAAATACGGAACAAAACTGAAATCCGCAGGGTATGCCTACGGGTGAAGTACGTTGAATATAAAATTTTGAGGAAAGCAGTAAAAAACACGTTTCATATCTTAAAAACTATTTGCCAAGGATCTTTAAATTTACACAATAGTCCCCTTCGTAAGGGTTGAATTACGAGCAGTAATAGTCGCAGAAAGTTGGTACCAGGTTCGAATCTGCTTGGTAATTTTCGAGAATAGATTAGGTGCCGGACTACCAGTTCACTCAGATGTAATGAGTACCTGAGCTTAAATCGGGGTAATAATCACGGACGAGCGTGTGGCTGACCACATCACCTCATAGTGTTCCGTAGGTCTAGTAATAAAGGAACTCTAGGATTACTTCTAGGACTAGGCCCGATCTGGGCTGTTGCGCCATTGATTATTATTATTATTATAATAATATGTACAATACATAGATATGCTGGAAAAATAATTTCAGTTGGAAAATGTCAGATTTGCATGGGCTTAGTCGAAAAAGATCGTGGAAAGTAGTGCATATATTTTTACGAATTTCGTCATATTTCTAAAGTTTATTGAGATGACGAATTAGTTTTACTTGTACGAATTTTTTAGAGAATCGCCTAGAAATGTTTTAGAATTTTACGATATCCAACTCCCACGAGAGATCTGTGCACTTGCTACCCTTCGAACAAATTCTACTACATTTTACCAACCAGTTCTAAAACTTTGCCCAAAGAATAATCAATTCGCATTTAAACTGTTGGTAGATTTTTACTAACAAACTTAATTATCCAGTTCTTTGAAGATTATTTTAAAAATTAAACAAGCAGACGTAAAAACATTGTCCCTAACATTGTTCCAAAATTCCTTATGATAAAACTAGGAGTCTACTTCTTCAACAGAATCAGTGACCTCCAGAATGCAACCCTTCACTATAAGCTCTAAATGATTTAGCGAGTAGGACCGGGTTCAGTGGTCCTAGGAATAGGTGTGTCTATGGTCTCACGGTCAGCCACGCGTACCTACATACCTATCTATCAAAAATCTGGCACCTTTAGTTTGGGAACAGTTTTCACCAATTAAATAAAAATAAAATTTCTTTTCTATATGCAAACTTGTATGTTTCCGTGTCATCGCTGTGTTACCGCAAGGCGATTTTTTGGGTAGCAAAAGCTGGTACCTTTTTCAAAAATTAGAGGTAGTAGAAACCGAATCTTAATAACAATACAATAACTAAGCTTAACATTAAACAAACTCGTATAGTAATGTAAAATAATAATGGATTACATTCTTGTGCTGTTTTTAATTTGACTGGATGAAAATTACCATTTTATGTTTATAGACTTAACTATGATTTCCATGAACTTGCTATTGCGAAATTTCACGCTACGCTGCTGGTACACTTAGAGAAACCTACCAAAATAATAAAAATCAATTTAACATAAAAGCGCTATGATTTCATAAATTTTTTAAAAATTTTTTATAAAGTTCAAAGGCTTACCACTTCACCTCATAGTGTATAAATCTATATATAAAGCACACTTGACTCAGTGTAACTTTATGAGTATATAATGCAATATTAATTCATTTCACTATTCTAAACAGTTCAATATGATACAACATTAATATGGAGTTATTGCAATATTGATGAAAAATTATCAGCATATAAATTTAAATAAAAAAATAATAATAATTTAAATAAAAAATAAAAAAAATATGATTTTTTTCACAATGTTTACTGTCCCTTTTAATAATAATAACATTGATATTATGGCACACAATTTCTATATTGATTAAATATTAAAATAACAACGCTAATGTTATAAAGTAAAATTATAATCCCTGGAAATTTCTTCAAAACGTTCCTCTTGATGATGATGTATAAGAACAGATTAATGATTTTTATATCTCAGGAATACCTTGCGTTTGGAGTTGAAACTTGGATAAGGAAAATTGATATTTGCAGTAACACTGTCTTCCAGAGCAATTCGGATTTCCAGAATTAAGTACCCTTCACATTTACAGAGTTTGCTAGATTTTTTTTAAATAGTAGGATTAGTAGCAAACTAACTTCCATAAGGCTTTATCGAAGCTATTTTCTGACCTCGATAAAGCCTTATTACCGAACTAATTTGGAGCACATTTCCCAAGGTTTCGACAGCAATAGCCAAGCGCCAACAGTTGGTATAAGGCCTTATCGAAGCTGTTCTTGCTTGCTAAAAAAATAATTCACAATTTGTTTACGCTTCTTCCAACTACGAATTTATTTTTCTGTAAATTAAAATGTGAATTGATTTTACTTCCACCTTGCACACTCTCAGATTCGAACCACGGTCTCGTCAGACATAAATCCGCTACGCTTCCCATTTGGTCAATTTGAAACATTGACGTATTAGGGTTGAAGCCGAATCATTTGGTAATAGACATGTCAAGCGAAGCTCGCTTGCAAACGTCCGCTAGCAAGTCTTACGAAAGCTTTATTGAAATTTGTCCACAAACCTTCATAAAACTGTTGGTATTTACTTTCATAAGGCCTTATAGAGGTTATTACCGAAGCTATTTGTTCCGCCTTACCTAACCTGCGCTATACAGTCTTAACGCAGTCTTATCAAAGTTTATAGTCTCCGGAAAATCAAAATGCGAAGGTTGTTTGCTAGTTGGGTTTTTTCCCACGTATAGTGAGATAAATATTAAATTCCATTGTAATGTGACTTCAAAGACATCTCAAACTTTTACCGAAAAATACTAAAGATGAAGCCATTCTGTTAGCAGAAAAAGTTACGTTACCTTGTGTTTTCGTTCACCGTCAGAAGACTTATTCGAAAATGAATGTAAGTCCCACTAGCTGTGCTGAAACCGCATGTTCCTTCAATCACATTTATATAAGACGGTTTCTTTTTCCAATGACGTCGATAGCATATTTATAATTTCTTGCATTTCTGCTTCTGCTCAATCAATTGTTGTAACGTAGGAGTTAGAGGAAAAATTTCTCAGGGAAAAGCCTGTCTGGATTTGTCATGTTTCTCATTTGCGTAACATAAAATCCAGCATTTATAAGACAGCGAAGAAGTGGTGGAATATTTCTCAAAACTTAGGGATAAAAAATTTGTGAAAATTGAAATTCGCAAAGGATTGGAATCGATCATAGAGATATACATATGTACTGGAGATGACGAGCAGCGAGTGTTTTGAAGCCGGACGATTCCTCCCAAAGAACCGGCGATAAACACTATGCTACTATTAGCATCTTATACTCACATTTATGTTATACTCCGGTCTTGAATACAAAAAATTCCGAACATGTGAATACTAGGTTACTATTTGCATTTCACTGCCACCTGGCATCAATTTGGACAAATTGTGAAATATGTTTTTAAGCGATTACGTAAGAAGTAACTTGATATCGTATCAGACCTCAGACACTAAAAATTTGTGAAAACGCAAGCTCTTTCACACCCGTCGAAGTGAAAACCAATTTTATATCTGGACAGACGTAAAGGATGGCGAAAGTTATGAAAACGTGTGAAACCACCTTTAACTAGTTAGGTGTACCTACCTATATCGAAAAATCCTAAAAGTATTTTCTAGTCCATTATGAAGCCCGTGGATGTAAAAAAATCGATTTCTCACCAGGTGAGTTGGAATTCGTAAACATATGCAACCCCTTCACATTGCTTTGAAGTTGAATATCGAAAAATTGTGAAAGAAGTTTGTAGTTAACAGAAAGTCCTTGCAAATAAAAACCAATCTGGTTTCATCAAACCTAAGATATATGTCGAAAACTGTGAAAACACATGCAACTCCCTTACAGACTATGCGCTTTAAACGCGTTTAAGTAGGTAAATTGAACGTGTTAAAAAAGAAGTGTTGAGATTAGAGAACTCGTTTTATTTTGTTACATGACGACTTAACGTGATTTGTTGTGACAATTAAATATTCTTTAGAAAATTTATGCTTTCTAAATTATTTGAAACAAATGTGTTTGTATAGCAGTAATGAAAAGTGAATTGATCAGCTAATGCAGTCGCTGCACAAGCACACAATTAAGTTTCTGCAGCATTTAATAACTTCTTCCAAAGTTTACTTCGATTTCCGCGAGGGTCGCAATACATGATTTCTGTTAATCGAGTTGTAGCTACGTGTTTTTGTAAACGCCTTCGGGAAGTGTTTTTAATGCATTTAACTCGATTTAAACGCGATAATCTCGTAGTTTGAACATAGTATTCGGATTGAATAACCAAAACTTCTGAAATTAACTGTTTGGTGATTGTGTATGAAATTTTAGTTGGTAAAAATAAATTCGATATCTCATCAAATCTAAGAAATACCCCAGAATTCATGAAAAAGTGTACAATAACTTGATATCTCATCACGATTCCTCTTACAACCCTGTTCCTCAAAATGCTGCTACTTAAAAAGGTACACCAAAAAAAAATTCAATCTAATAGGTCAAAGGGTTTGGAAGCAAAGAGTCTTCAAACAATTTTGTGTGCAGTGTATGACGCGGCGTACAGACGGACTGAACATTTTTGCTTTTCTACTAAAACATGGAAACATAGTTTATATATTTTTTTTAAATTGATGACAATACTTTGTTATATTCATTCAATAAAGTAAAAGAACATCTTCCAACAATTTCGGAGTAAGCTTTTATTTTACGACCGTCGGACTAGTCGAAGAAAGTGGGTTAGCAGATTGGGAGTGCGGAACAGGATCTGAAGTAGTGGTAGCCTTGGGAAGGAAAGGGTATCATTTAGCCATGGGCACCTCATTATTCGTTATGGCGAGTAAACACCGAAATCGTAGACGTACCTCCTCAACGGAGTAGTTTGATACATATTAATAATAAAAAAGTCTGCCAACAGTCTGGGCGCAACTTTATTATTTTTCCGGCAGAAGTTCGGAACGAATTCAATTCTGAGATGCGGTGTAGGTTACTATGTGCCTGAAATCCTAACAAATAGTTCAGCAAGCAGTTAGAGTAGGGTCGCGCTAGAATACTTACGCCGCTGCCACAAATAACATATGAATTACATAATTGGATCATATTCCGAGATGCATGTATGTAGGTGTTTATTAAACAAGCCCGAGGAAGTTACAAGATATTCGATATCTGATCACACCTGAGAGAAACGAAAGAATTAATGTAAAAGTATATAATAACTTTCACCCAGGGGTCGAAATACAAAAAAACCTTAAATCACTTTCTAGGTGTTCATATAGAGAATTCGTAAAATAAAAACGTATTCATTATTTTGGAAGACCTAGTAGATATGACGAAAATCGTGGAAAATATGCATTCAATTTTTACTGATCATATTTTTTGCCCCCCTTCTCAACGTCAATGGATATTCGAATTGTTTTTCATCAAGATTGCTTTCCTAGTTGATTTACATATACACTCCAAGTTTCAACTTTCTAGCATAAGCCGTTAAAAAAACATCCCCACCCACGTACCATACTACCCCTAAAAAAAATTACATTTTTCCAAAATGCCGCTACTATAGCTCTATTTAAATAGCAAGTTTAAAGTATACATATAATTACAGGTTCTTAAGATATGAACATCGGAACTTTTTCCTTTTCACCCTCCCCCACCCTCACCTTCTACACCCACATCCCCAAATTTTTCCTCTATTAGGTTTCAATTAGCGCTAGCTCTGGTAAAAATTCTAAACATCCATCTTACATTGTTCTTGAGATGTGAAATGGGCTTTTTTTGAAAAATTCTTATCCCCTACACTTCTACGCTTCTCCACCGACTTCCGAATTTTATTTCTCTATGGCAATTGGTTCGTGAGATATCGTAATCTAAAGTTTTTCATCTAACACATTTTTAAATTTACTACTAATTTGAGTTTTTGGTTCCAACTCTTGTGGTAGAGTTCCCAACTCTATTGACTTATGCTTAAGAAGTCGTTTATTAACTATCATTTCGATATTAACTTTATTTCGCAGTGGTGTTTTCACTTTAGAACCTCCATGAAATTAAAGTAACATTGCGAAAATCATAAGTACCTACCTATAATATTATAAATATTTCAAAAAGTTCAGGTCAAACAAATTATCTAAACCAAAATAATCCTATTTTTGTTTCGGTAAGAAATACAGGCTAATTCAGTGCAGAATATGTTTGAATAGTTCAGAACACAATTGCGGTCCAAAAAGTTTGTCTGTGTAAAATCTTTCTGAGATGCACAATTTTTATTGTGGATTTATTAGGAGTATTTTCAAAATTAATGTATATGATCTTGTAATAAAAAGCACTACATATTTTTCGCTGTATTTAAAAACTCATTAGAAATTACGTATAGGAACGTGTTTCGGGACACCTTCAGATTTGTTTCCACTTCAAACCACTTAAAGCAATAATTTTATTACAAAAATTTATTTTATTCTGTTTTGATTTAGTGACGCAAAAATAAATTCATAATGGAACACTACAAATGCCCTAACTGAAATAACACAAGGAATTAAAATCTAGAAATTTACCTTAGTTAGTGTTGAAAAATTATAGAAAACCAGAACTGCAATAGTGATATTCCAACTATACGTAGATTTAATATCGTATTAAAAACAAACTCATTGACGGTGCTATAAAATGTCCAACTAGAAAATTTGATATAAATGTTAAGCAATAACATTAGAGAATCAGAATCAGTTGTTATAAATGAAAATGGTATCAAGGAATTTTTCTCTTCAAGATCTGCCATATTCGCGGCTCCTTCAGGTACCGGACGAAGAACGTGAATTCCTGACTCTCGAGGAATTAAAACCGTACCAGCTAACCGAATTGGGTCTATCGACGCACAGTTCTTTGGATTCGAACCACAACGGTCAACCACACCAGGTACATCGGTCACAGAATCAGGAAGTGACCAATGATCTCCAGACGGTCATCACCGGTGCCAATAGTACAGATCATCAAGCCACGACAACAAGAGTTTGCAGCGATCAGTACAGTCATGTTTACTACGATATAACTGCAGATCCAACTCTCAAGTAATTAGAAAATTTGTTTATAGAGCTTTTAAAAAAAAAATAATAATTGTAATTTTTTACTATAGTGATAGCTGTGTCACATCGATGTACATGCAGCCTAATGACATGACACAGACACAGCACCATGTCGATCCAGCAACAATTAACATTGAAATGGAGCCTAGGTCGGCGGCGATTGGTTCAACTGCTGGACAACAACAATTGCAACAGCAATCTCAGCAATCGCAATCATCAGAAAACCAACATCCACCCCTCCAAGAACAGCAACAAATCTCAAGCAATACTCATCCCTCGATCCTGCGGCAGCACTCTCATACGGGTAGTTCGAGAAAACGAAAATGTTCCTACAAGTAAGTAGAAAGCTCAAATGGTAATTGCATATGTACTAGCAATCCACCTACAAACTCGTATGTACTCGATTTGTATCTGTATCTAATCAACTATCGAAATGCACATCATCGCATGCGACGTTTCTGGAGAGACGGTAACTTTGGGTTACCTCAATTTCGTCCTTTGATGTCCGATTTTGGTATGGTTTCGGTTATTTAGTTTAATTTGTGCGATAATTAAGTGGATTATGCCATGGGAATTAAAGTCATGATATGGTCAGACAGAATGATGAAAGATGAGATTAGATGCAACCAAGTTAGCGTTGTTCAATTAACCAGAAGTAAAACCATTGATACACAGCTAGTATATAAAAACCATATGGTATTGAAATCATAGTATTGAAACTAGCTGCACATGATACACTGCTCATATGGTAACGTTTGACAGTATCTGCTATAAGCAAGCAAAGACATTTAGTTGCGATACTCGCCACACAATTGGAGAATGGCACAACTAGCAGTAAAATGCATAATATACTAGGTAAAATTATCGAATTTTGTATACCATGAAATAGGTTCAATACTAGATATGTACATATAGTATATACCAGTTCGTTTATCTCGTATATGCGTAGTATTAGGTGATACACTGCTGGTATTGACGATATTATGATATCAATACCAGCAGTGTATCTATGGTATTATGTTATAAAGAAATGGGTAATTTATACATTCACATACTGCAATCGTGTATTAATCTATATGAATTTATTTTGATAACGACGATCAAAGTGGATACCAAAAAAGTCTAAAAATACTAATATCTAGTATGGTAAATGTATTCAAAATAATACTTACGCCTTCGTTCCCTACTACACAATTAAAAATGGTATTTCAATACACCATGCAGTACGAATCTTCGGCACATTGTCTGCGAACCACTACGTTGAATAATTACCTCGCAATAGCTCTGCAAATGATTTATCTGAAACAAAAATTCTCGTTCGGTAATCGTATCGGTAAATTAAAAACGAGTATCTGCTCTACACCATAAACGGTTCAGTGATGAAAATTGTAACCGTTTGAGCATTGCACATCGCAAATAAGTCGCAAATGTACATCCCAATCGAATCGTAGTAGCAAATCTAAGACGAAGTCATACTTCTAGAAATCAATTAATCACTTGACTGCTCATTTGCTCTTGACTTGGCACTGCTTGATTTAATTTTCACTTGTTTCTCTTTCCATTCACGAGTTTTAAGTAGGGAATAAAATTATTGTTTTAACGAGAATAGGAATTTACTCTATTATTTTTTAATAATAAAATAGTGTGATCGACCTGAAATCTCCAAAAAATTTGATACCCTGAAATTTTGTATCTACACGTTTTTGGACTAGTAAACATCAAGAAAGCAAAAAAAAAAATGTCCGTTTGTCCGCCGTAGACGCCGGACGCAAAACTGTTTGAAGGTGCGTAGCACTCAAACCCCTTGAGATATTAAGTTGAAAATTTTATGGTTGGTGGAATGAATGCACCCTGCGGAGTGGTATATTTTGTAGCGGTGGGAGTGTGAGGAAGGAGGAGGGGGAGCGTTTTAGATGAAAAATTTTGGATTCTAGATCTCAGGAAACGCTTATGCTAGCATTAGGTGAACTTTTGTAGTACCTATTATGATAATGAACTCATTTGCAAATAAATTGCTTATAGGGGTTAAGGGGTGTGCGAGTGGGTGGGAAAACAAGGCGTCCAAAATTCTTGGAAGCTGTGATTGAAACGTTCTAAAATCTATTTCTTCTGAGCGATGAAATTTTGTAGTTTTCTTGTTTTCTTAAGGGATGGATGATAGGAGATTAGAAACAAGGTAAACATTTTAACATGGGTGGTGAAATATAGGGGAGGGGCGGAGTGAATAACTTTTGATTGTCCCGACTCAATTATCCCGGGAAGATAAGATTTGCTTTCAATATATAAAATTACTAGTGAAGTCTACTGAATGTAAAATTATTATGATGGAATGAAGCATAGAAGTGGGGGACAATCACTTTCCAGAAAATTACATTTTTATTTTTCCAGAATCGTATCAGATATGATCTTAAAATTTTTACAGAAGTTAGGACCGGCAGGGGGGTGTCATCGTAAATTATCAAGTTCCTACCATACTGAATGTGATGACCTCAAAAAAGGGTCCTCACTTCACTTGAAAAAACAATGGCCGCTATTCACAGTCGTCATAAAGTTGGCTTTGAGTTAAAGCTGACTTTAGTGTCGTATTATTAATATGACACTAAAGTCAGCACTAACTTAAAGCCAATTTTAAGACGACTGTGAATAGCGGCCTATGATTTTAATTTCTCGAAAGCCTCAAAAGTTTCAACTTTCTAGCATAAGCCGTTCTTGAGATATGAAAAACAATTACATATGTCATTATTATAGTAGCTCTATACAGTTTTAAATGTTTACCTTTCAGCCAGCTGGATGGCCATCGTTCAGGAGATATGGATTTTAAAATCAATATTGTCCGAGCTTTCAAGCGTTTTGGCAGCATTTGTTTACTCCCCCCCCCCCCCCCCCACTCGCAGAAATTATTTTTTTTTGCTGTTTAAAACGTAAAAATACATTTCACGGTCGCAAATTTTTTTGAAATTTCAAGTCGATAACAATACTTTATTATTAAAAAAATAATGAAGTCAAACTTACTAAGCTTCACTGGCGCAAATGTACAGAAGGCGTATAAGGAAGGAGGAGTATATAGACTCACTTTGGTGAACGTTAAGCGAATACTTTTTAAATCATAATACAAAGGTTCGTAGAGAGAGTCGATTATGAGTCTCAGATGAATTAAATTTCGATTGAATATTTCACCTTTGGTAAATGTATGTACCTACACCAAAAAGTGGGCGTTTATAAATTGTTTCCTTTTCAAATAACAGTCGTACGGATTGATATAAAGAAATCAACCAGAAACTTCGAGAAACGTCCTTCACTTTACATCCATTGAAAACCCTCGGTTTCTGTGTACTTTCACAAAGTATTTCCACTTTGTAAACCGTTTCTTTGGAAGTTATTTCTAAACTTGAACAACATCTTAAAAGACACGTTTCGTACAACTGCACCAGAAAATTACCACCAAGTAAAGTTGTTTTAAAAGTTAATTTTTAAGGATTCGTTTCAAAATAATTGTAAGTCATTTCAATAGAAATTTAAACATGTTTCTTACGTATATTTGTACCTGTACTGGAATGTACCTTACTTGCCATATTTGAACGGTTTCCGTCGGTTATTGAAGCGTACTGGGGGTGGAAATGATGAAAGGGTTAAGCAAGGTTAAAGAAACTTTTCAAATATTATTGTTCGGATTAATTGGTGTTTCGTAGGTACGGAAAATCTTAAGAGGTGTCGATATTTAATTGGCTTTTAAGATGAAGTAAATCATTTCTTGTGTAGATTCAGCAGATGTTAATATGTTACCTGTCGAAAGTAACCTGCTGCTCTCGCAGGTAATTGCGTCGTACGATCAGTATTACAAATTACATACTAGGAAAATTAAATCAATCAGATATGCATTTATCCCATTTTATCATTATATTCACTAGCATAAGAACCCCAAAGCATCTAATGCAATTATTTAATTACTTTTACTAATTTACTAATGCATTATTTTGTAATTTTTTACTTTCAGCGACACAAGTGATATAGAAGATGATACGGGTGATGATGCAAGATCCGTGAAGACGACGGATGAGAACAAAAAGTAAGTAATTCTAACCGATTTTCCGATTCTAGCGGAACTGATTATTATCGATTACTAAGAAAAATTAAAGCCACCAACTTATCTGTGACTGTGAATCGGTATGTGTATAATCGCTAAAAGCTCAAGAAATAAGAAACCTTACAAATTTATTGAATTATCGATTGGGTGTCAAATAGAAATTTATCGCACTTTAAGGTGCTTTTCCCCCAACTATTAATTTTGTACGTTCTTTTGCGCTCCACTACAGAATAGAAAAGAGCAGAAATAGTGCAATGAGCGATACTTAGCAGAACAAAAGGTTTTACATTTGACATCTAGATGGCGTTGAGGCTAGTTCGTAACGGGAACCAGACATAATTTTGAAAAATGTTCAGAAGTTAGACCCGGTGGACCGACGGAGAACTATTGATTTAACTATGTGCGTTAGGATGGTTTTTGTATCTCAGAAACGGTTTCTTCTAGAAAGTTGAAACTTAGTTCGTATATGTAAATGTATCACATGAGTAATTTGAGGAAAAAAAATCTAATTTTCATTGTCGTACAAAGGTGGAGTTAAAAGGTTTTTCTTCACATTTTCACGAATTTTACTTCTGCTCGATAATAATTATATAAGTGAATAGAAACATTTTTTCACAATTTTCAATAAACAAACCCTCCGATCCGAGGAGTATAAGTGGTTGTCTTAACGAATTCCGATATATTTCATTGGACAAATGAGGTATCGAATTCAACCACTTCTCCACTAGTTTACTACATGAATTGTCCAATGTACCTTTAGCTGCTAATTTTTTCGAATACTTATATAGAAATTTTATTTACAAAATTCAATTTATACATAACCCTCTAATTATCTCTATCTAACCTATATATTTACTCACACTTATCAAGTAATATCATCTTTAACTTTAGCTTTAGTTTAATTATTTTTATTATTTTATTTTGTGCTGTAAATTCCTTGTTCTGTTCTCCGAAGGTTTTTGCTTAACCGTTTTTCCTTCAAGCCAATCCAATAAATTTTATTTCAATAAAGCCATTGTTAGCTTTAAGTTTCCAACCATTGTTGTAGAGGCACAAGCCTGATCACAAACTATTACTACTAAATGTACATAATCATATGGTTCACGACATAATTTGAATTTGAATCCGCTCTTACTTCCTTCTTTTTCGATATTCAACTCCCTAGTGGGTGTAATTGCGACAAATCTTTTAGATTTAATGACATAGAAGTATGTATGTATATAAAAGGTGTATGTATATGTATATAAAAATCTAAAATTTTTTTCGGAATTTTACGATATAGCCGTAAGAGGGTGTAAAAATTACGAATTCCGCGTATTCAGACTTTAACGAGGTTTCTATATTTGCGAACAATCTGGGCACAATTTTGTTATTTTTTTGGGTAGAAGGGTCAGAAGGCTATTTGGAAAGTTATTTTAATAATAAAGTATTTAAGGTTGTCAATCGCTTCAGTAGCCTACATACACCGAATCTCATCATTATTAATAGGGAGTAGAAATACAAAACTTGAAATTAGTAACGGCTTCTAAAAATATTAGTAGCGATCTATGTATCCTTGTTACTGGCTCTCGTAACAGACAGAGTTCTGATGAGCTGCAGCTTCAATTTCAAGCCACAATATATGCAGCTTGAATTTCAAGTCACAATATATGTATGGACGCGTTTTACGCGTTTTATAATAGGTAGGTAACATATGTGATATACTTGAAGTGCACATTTCCTTTCATATTTTGGCTAACTGTGACGTAAAACAGTGTTTGCAATGGTGTCAAATATTTGACTGAAAAATTTGACGATAACTCCGAACGCTTTAATCTATGAAGTTAAAATTTTATTTGGTTTAAAAAATTATGATATTATAATAAAATTATTTTTGAAGTGAAAGTTCTTTAGCGGCGAGTGAAATTTCAAGGACGCGTCACGTTTAAGCACAATTCGTTACACGACAGAGAAGAAAGATATTATGTAGAGACAAAACGATGAAACGAAACTCGATGAAACGATGAGACGAAAAAGCGACACTGCGAGAGAGTGGTATTCCCTTCTGACTACACTCATAGAATTTGAAATACTACTCCTATCTCTTCCCGCTCTTTACCTATCCCTTTTTAAACCACTGATTTCCCTCACCCCTCTCTCACCCCTTACTTTTCTTCTTACACCCCTTTCTCCTAACTTCAACCCTTCACCCCCCACTGTATACCCCCCTCTGTGTATCCTTATCATTCTACCCCTCACCCTACATATTGTTCCTCCTCATCTACTTTCTCTATCCCCCCACCCCACCCTCCTCTCTACCCCCTACTCCCTCCTACAACACATTCAAAAACCCAGAAAATGCAAATTTTGTATTATTGTATTTATTTTGAAATGCTCTCTTCCTCTCTGTGTCTCTCACATTAAATCTCTCTTATTCTTTTTCTTTATTTTTCAAGAAGTTTCACTTCTATCATGTGCACGGTGCTGCACACGCTGTTTGTTTTTAATAAACCACCTGCAGAAGAATCCTGTAGAACAGTTTGTTAAACTTATAGGTTCCTTTTTTTGTAAAATTCTTATGGTGATGGTTTAAAAAAGTATCGTTTCCTATCCGCCATCAGTACATATTGTTGCTACCGACTGGACTCCAAGAGTAGCAAGTAGAAATATTCCCGGAACTGCAAATTTCTACTGTTTAGTGTTTACTACAAAAATGTCCGAAAGCTTAGATTTACTAAAATTTTACGTAGGTGGTAACCTTTTACATACGCAAGCGCGAGCTTTATTGTCCCGCCTATCAGTCAGGTAACGAATTGCTGAATAATAAAACAAGAAAGGAAATTGCAGCCCCCAATGAAAAGTGCTGATAGTGTAGAAACGGAAGAATCTACTGTTTGTAGTATCCCTGAACTTGACTGGAAATCAGTAGCATAATTTTGCACGTGATTGATTTTTACCTGTGCTGTACTGAAACACAGCATGGGCTTCAATGTGACATTATTTTGTTTCAATGATGTAATAGGATTATCGGCGAATTTGTCCAGTTCAAGAATTGTTTATGCTGTACTTGCTTTCCGTGTCTACTATATAGTCAATGTAATGTACAATGGAATGGAGGCAGGTCAAGTCCAAGCGCATGGTCATCGTAAATTGCATACCTGAGTAAATGTTCGGCGTAGGCTCGAATAAGACAATTGCACACAAGATTAGGCTGGAAATACAACAAGATCGAGATTAAAATATTGACGCCATTTAGGAAAAAGCTCCACATTCGATACAATGTGTGTGTTCCTTGGTAATCCAGGGCATAGCAAAGCCAAGAATGCAAAAGGGCGAATCAAAGCAGAGCAGTAGGTCTTACTTTTAACATATGTACTTAACTGCATATGTATATGTAGATAGCGTTGAGGTTTTCTTGTCCTTACTCAATCGCATTCAATTATCACACTATTGGGAACTCTTCCCGATTTCATTTACTATACGATCGCTGTTATCAGTGCAAATGACTTGACAAATTTACTTTCCAATAGCACTGACCGTAATCCGTAGTCTCGCAGTAGCAAAATGATTCTGTGTTCAAGCTGTGCTGCCCTTATTTACTGCTTGTGATGAGTCGAATGATTTCCTTTCAATGGTGTGTACACTGTATTAATGTTTTACTACTTTAAAAGTAAGCAATGGGATGCCAACATAAATTATAGTAAAATTACACTGCATTGTGTATACTAAACAATAATGTGTAAATCGTGGATTTTGTACGCTACATACTAGTGTGTAATTTGTTACAGATAAATATGCATTATTATAATCAGACACAGCTTTAAACTCGATAGAGCACATTTCGCATACAATCATTATGAACTCTTACCGACCGTCTATCACGTATCATGTGAACTGGCTTCTATCGTCGTCAACAGCACGGCGGCGTTGAACTTGCTTTTGCTTTATCAAGCAAGTTTACTCAGAATTAGAATTTAGTAGTAATATATATGAAACTACACAACGCCATTGAATTCTGCACAGGTTCATTTAAACTTACGTATTTTTATGTAGTTTTTACAGGAATTACAGCATTTACACATTTTATAGCGAATAAGCACATTAGTTCCTTACCTTTACGTTCTAATTGTAAAATTACATTAACCCTATAATAAAAATTACTATACAAAAAATAGTACATACTTTTACTGAAATTTTTTACTGTATACGGAATAGACAATAAGTATGTAGAACATGTGAGAACTGTATGATATTGGAAAGTTAAAGTTTTTGTTCGATTTTCTATTGGTTTGGGCTGCCAAGTTTTTTTTTTGCTCCTAAATGAAACAAGACTATATGTCGTAAGTAAAAGTTACAGTACAGAATTGTTGAATATTTTTTGATCCCGATTAGAGCAAGAAAAGCAGTAACATTTTCCGTAAAGTATTTCTGATTATTAGTAGTCTGGGTGGCTTAGTGGCTAGAGCACTTGCCTTCGGTGCACCTGGTATCAGGTTCGAGTCGCTTGGCGACAAGTAATTTTCGAGAATAGTATTGGATGCCGGACTACCAGTTCACTCAGCTGTAAATGAGTACCTGAGGTAAAATCGGAGTAATAGTCACGGACGAGCGTGTGGCTGACCACTTCACATCCTAGTGTTCCGTTGGTCTCGTAATGAAGTAACTTTAGCATTACTTCAAGGCCTAGGTCCGATTTGGGCTGTTACCCCATTGATTATTATTTCTGATTATTATTTCTGTTTTTCTTTTCAGACAGAATCACAGTGAAATCGAGAAGCGTCGGCGCGATAAAATGAACACATACATTACGGAACTATCTGCAATGATTCCTATGTGCCACGCCATGTCCCGCAAACTGGATAAGTTGACTGTCCTTCGAATGGCCGTTCAGCATTTGAAGACGATTCGAGGTGCCGTACATTCCTACACCGAAGGACACTACAAGCCCGCCTTCCTATCCGATCAGGAACTTAAAATGCTGATATTGCAAGCAGCCGAAGGATTTGTATTTGTTGTTGGATGCGATCGAGGGCGGATCTTGTACGTTTCGGAGTCTGTGATGCAGGTCCTGAACTATAATCAAAGTGATCTGCTCGGACAGAGTTGGTTCGATATTCTTCATCCGAAAGATGTTGCTAAGGTCAAGGAGCAGTTATCGTCGTCAGATTTAAGTCCGCGCGAACGTCTGATCGATGCTAAAAGTAAGAACGAAAATTTTGATTTCTTTCCTATCGAAATAGCGGTAAGACTGTGAAAATAGAAACAAACGGCACCGGTACTACCGAAAGAGACATTTTCATCAATTTTTTTCTCCTTTCAGCCATGCTTCCAGTTAAAACCGACGTACCACAAGGATTATCGCGACTATGTCCTGGAGCAAGGCGATCCTTCTTTTGTCGTATGAAATGCAAAATGTCAGCACAAATCAAAGAGGAGACAGACTCAACGTCGTCGAGTAGCCATCGACGGAAAAATAAGATAAATTCTGATAAAAAGTATAGCGTAATTCAATGTACCGGCTATCTGAAATCCTGGGCGCCAGCTAAGATTGGCCTCGAGGAGCAAGAAACCGATGCAGACGGCGAGTCCTGTAACCTATCATGCCTCGTTGCTGTCGGTAGACTAGCGCCCAACGTGATGGCCACAAATATTAACCTACCTGTTAGTAATTATCCAAATCTTAGATCAATTCAATTTACATCTAGGCACGCTATAGACGGGAAATTTTTGTTCGTCGATCAGCGGTATAATAATCTTTAGATTTTCTATAGCATATTTAATAGTTAGAAAATTTCCAGAGCGACACTAGTTCTAGGCTTTTTACCGCAAGAGCTACTTGGCAGTAGCATGTACGAATACTATCATCAAGAGGACATTCCCTCAATAGCTGAATCGCACAAGACCGCACTACAAAGTACGGAAAAGGTTACCACTTTGGTATATCGGTTTCGAAATAAGGACAACGGTTTCATTCGATTACAAAGCGAATGGAAGGCATTTAAGAATCCTTGGACCAAAGATGTGGAGTACTTGATAGCGAAAAATTCTGTTATATTGTAAGTCGTCCTTCGAAGGATAGTCGATAATTCTTTAATACTGTGTAATTTCAGGACTGATTACAGGGATCCAGGAGTGTATCGATCAGAAGAAAACGCTCATGTTCCGGGTAACTTTGAGTTCTTCAATCAACGTAAGTTTTAAGGACTAATCAAGATTTATTTTTATTTTTGTGGTCTTGCTTCAAATTTAGTACTTAGTACATACTTACTTACTTTAGTAGGTACTTCAAAAGATTCAAATCGGTTTTTATTTATTTAAAATGAAGCTTCTTAACGAAAAACTATATCAATGCAACTTGCTGAAATTTTCTTTTACAGCCAACGGTGGTGAAATTCATAGGATTATTAACACACATGTGGAGGCTAGTAAAATAGGACGTCAAATAGCCGAACAAGTCTTAGATTACCAAAGACGGATTAGCGATTCCTCAGGTTCGTAAAACACAACTGTCGCTAACATTTCATCTATATTTAGTTCATCCCTTTACAGACAGTAGTCCTGATCCCGATAGTCAAAATGCAAATCCGAGTTTGAACGTTTCGTCGGGGGAGAACAGCATTTCGGGTGGTGAACTCGGTGCCGAAAGGCGGTTACCGCAAGAAACGATAAATCGACCGAACGAGACTTTACCCACATACAATAATATTCGAAATAATTTCGTATCGAATTCGGACAATGGTAGGAATCTTCGCGTAAAAGTATGACACACTACTCCCACATTCTTGCTTTTTTGTAATTACAGCCAACGATGGGGAGACTCCAATGACGAATAACACTTTCAACGCTTCGGGGAATCCCACCGCAACAACGGACGGTAATGACGAGGCTGCTATGGCCGTTATTATGAGCCTCTTGGAGGCTGATGCCGGACTTGGCGGACCTGTTGATTTCACCGGACTACCTTGGCCATTACCATAATTAGTTTAAGGCAATTTCTAGTAATAAAAGCTGAAGGAAATATTTTTTAAAAAAAAAAGCTAATTGTTTTTCATTTCTTTTTATTTTATAATACCACAATGGTCTCAACAGGATCTCAGAATTAGATTGAGCACTGCACTGAACTTAATTTCTTCTTGGCTTACATTCGAATTAAAAGTTTCAAGTTTGAAAATTTCAAAATTTGGTTTTAAATTCTGAAGAATTTTGACTATTGCTTTAATTTTAACTCGACTTCCAGAGCATTAATTTTTGATCACTGTTCTCTTAATTTTGATTTTGATTTTCAACATGATCCAGTAAAAGGAAGTCTGAGGCAATCGATTTTCTGGCAAATTGTAAGAAAATTGAACTGGTTATCTTATGAAATTTTTGATGTTTCTGCGTTGTCCAAGGAGTGCATTGATCGCTGGCTATGCTATTGCCTTTGATGCCAGTTTTAAAAAGTGTAAGGGACTAGGTCCGAAGGAGTTGTTTCACATTCCGATTGTATTGAATCATCCGAGGTTGTATCATGCAATTACCTACAACAACTCTTACAACTGGTGGTATAGCCGAGGATCCCCGTATGTGCGATCCTCAACCGAAATTCTTTACTGTGAATTATAACAAGCTCAAATTTGGACTAGCTCTTCATGATCTTAATTCTAATCCCAGGAGTTAAAAACATTTTATTTTAGTTTGTATGCAGTGGTTCAGCTTGTTGCAATGACCTTCCAATTCATGTCTGATTTAATATTAGTAGGTAAATGAAAGAGTCGTATGGTGCAAACACCACATGAATGGACGGATTTTTTTCTGCCTTATCCAGTGCAGAGCTGGTTAGCGAAATGCGAAAACAAAAACAAAGCGCGATATCACATGCACTCATTGATCCAGATCCAGACTTTGCTATTGGGAGAGTGGGGGCGGAATTGTTTTTGACGTGGCTATTTTTTTTTTATCAAGTTTTGTGTGAATTTAGCTACATAGACTGAACTAGAAAGCAAAAAAGGGTTATCTAATGACAGAATAATATTATTTTCATCTTATTATGGGTCATTCCATCAAAATTCGCCAAAATTGTTACCTTACAATTTTTTTGAACTGAACTTGAACTAGTGAAAAATGCTTGAAATTCAAGTTTTTGTTTCTATCTCATTTTTGAATTAACAAAAACAACAAAATCTTTGAAATAAGCCCTACTTCATTATTCAAGGATGAAAATTACCAGAGATATGAATTTTCAAAGAGAACTTTAACATACCATAACTGAATAAAAGGTAACACTGATAACAATGAAAATACTTTCGCCTTATTAACTTTATTTGTAACTGAACTTATGATATGTATTGACCAACTTACATACGCATTTTATGCTAATATTGCAAATGAATAGTAAGTAGCCTTTTTACCACCCAAAGGTAGATCGTACGAATTATTGCAATAAAGGTAATTTTGTTACCATAATTATTTGTTGTTTATTAGCATAATGGTAATTTAATACTTTATGCTAGCATGAATTATACACAAAATATAAAAAAACGTTTTGAGTTATTCAAGGATAAAGGCGAAAATATTCATCCTTGAAAAGAAATTTCAAGCATAATTTTTATTGCGACAGAGCTCACTTTAAAGTAAGCTATATTTTAATATTCTAGGATAAAAATTACCAAAGATATGCAAATTTTCTTGAATTTTTTTAAAAGATGTACAAGAATTATACAATTTTATTTAATTGTATATAAAATTACTACAGTTAAACACCATTCTGTGAAAATTTCGAAGGAAAATATTCACAAATTAGCCATTGAGAGTCTCGTGAAGTTGACCATGCCAAAAAATTGCCCTCACGGTAGTCACCGCAAGTCGAGTAGTTTTTATCAAATCCAAAATTTTTTTGTTAGTATGTTAATATGGGTTGTGCTTGAACGAAGAATTTTTTTAGAAATTGAAATTTGAATTTTTGGTTGCGTTTTTACGAAAAATGTAATATTTTCAAATTTTGGATATATTTGGCTTATAAAATGAGTTGTAATTGAAGGTAGAAAAATCCTTCGTTCATAATGTATTCCAGACATAATGTACACACATATTATGTAATGATAATATTCCGGACATAATGTAATTTTCAGAAAAATGTACTTTTTGAAGTGTCAAGACCCGTATCAGCTCTTAAGGACATTTTGTATGGCAGCTACCCGAACTTAGCCTTACAAATTCAACCAAACATCCAGATTCAAAATTTGAAAATCCTAGGTCAAGGCGGTCTTGATTTATCATGCTAACGGACAGACTGATGGACGGACGGTCGTCAGGCGGATTTGGACAAATAAACCAAAAACTGTAAACTTATACATAATACTCTATTTGATTTTCTCTAGATTCTAGAGTATGAAAATAAAATAAAATCAAGAAATTGAATTTAAATTATTTTTTCACTAGTTCTTAAAGAACAAAAATTTTCAAAAGTACCGGAGATTGTAAGGTTACAAATTTCGTCATTTTTGGTGAATCTTGATGATAACCTACGCAATATGTTGTCTCGTCGTATTTTTATCACGGTTCTATTTTTTACAGTAAATGCTAATTACAGTCCAAATTGCAGTGGTTTAAAAAAACTCGGATAACGATTCAAGTATGTATGTAATGTTTAAAAAATTCGGCTTCGCGCGACAGCTCCCCCCCCACCCCCCCTGTATGCTCCAATGACTGCACTCTGTGCGGTAGCTATTCCAGACCGTGAACATTCAAAGCTCCTACTTTGCGCATAAAGCATAAAGACACAACAAAAAACCCGCCTAATATTACCTTGCTCCATAGAAATATAAATACTGGAGACGACAAGACGCCGTTTTTGAAGCACTTTTAAGCATTTTGATGAACGTTTTTGCATGGAGCGTTTCATGTCGGGAGGCCGTGGCAGAGAAATGCAAATATATAGTAGCCTGGTACTCAAATGTTTGGCTTTTTTGTGTTCAAGACCGGAATATAACATAAATGTGAGTAAGATGTTAATAGTATAGCAAAGTGTTTATTGCCGGTCCTTTGCGTGGATTCGCCCGTCTTCAAACCAGTCGTTCCTCGTCATCTCTAGTGTATATATATATCCCAGGCTAACTAAGGTTGTGACGAGTTTATTGTTTGAATCTTATGCCACAGAAGACGTTGGTGTGGACCCATGGCTAGAACAGACCTATCTTTTTTGGTAAATGAGACCAAATCTAACTAGGCCAGTAGAATTCTGGCCCTACGCTGGGCGCCAACTCAGCATTTACCACCTATGTCCGTTCTAATGCTTAAATTCGATTTGGAGTAGCGCCGTTGTAGTCTTCTTGGGTAACGGCCTACTGGAAATGATCCACCCGCTTATATTTTGAAACTAAAGCGAATGAAGTGAATCTGAATGGCTTGAATTTTCTTAAATTGAACAGAATTTTTTGCTGGATTTCATTAAGAACGACTCTATATACGAAAATCAAACTGATTGAAAGGTTTACTGCGAAGGGGTTGGCTGCTTTCATTCGACGATCACTTAATAAAGTCGAAACGAAAAATGGTCATGCACTCATGATTTCAAAAGTATGAACATTGTCAAGGTTAATAGTTCCACGGGCAAGATCAAGTCTTTACCTATTTGTTATTAGAAACAGGTTTAAATCCAAGCAAAAAAAAGATCGAATAATTTTGCGAACTCCATATGTAGAATTTTTTTTCTTAGAATTAGATAAGTAGATATCATAATCAAGAAACAGTGTAGCTTTCATAAAAAAATTTAAAATGATGAAGCTGTCGCCGGCCTTGATCGTAGTTTCTCCATGCAAATTGAGCCGCTATCGAAATCGATCACCCATCCGCGATCAGAACTTTAATTGTGTAAATCGACCAATTCTCGTATCTGCTGGCGATTTATCGACAGAATTAGCAGCTAGCAACGCCTATGACGATCGCATCGATAAACGGAAGGCGACTTGTTAAAACTGAGCAAATTTAATTCTGTTAGTTAATAGTCGGCCGGCGGTGATCGTACGGACTACCCTACAGAGGGACACTTGAATTCAGTTGGCATGAAATTTTTGCGACCAGTTTTCCAAATCTGCTGAGTTCAATTATTACTAGCGGCGTTTTTGATTAATGTATTATAAAAAAAAAGTTTAATTTATTATTTTTAAAGTGTAAGTTAGTCGCGTTAAAGTTTTGATAGCACGCGTGTTTTATGTAATTTCATTTCATCAGTTAAGTGGCGGCGATAAGTTCTAAATTTGGATTATGCTAGGCACTTTAGCATTTCTCTTTATCACACTTTTATGTGCTGTTCTGTGGTACGTGATAAATTCCGTTCGACGGCCGCCGAACTATCCGCCCGGTAAGTGATGACATTTTTTTTAAACTATGAATTTGTGTTCTTTTCGGTATTTTGCTCAGCAGGATTTTACTGCAAAGTTAGTTCTGAAGACGAGAAACCTGTGTAAAAATAAGATTTTAGTTGGACAAAAAATACAAGTCTTTGTTCTCTAGTTCTTGTTCCTGTGACTTACTGCTTTTGTGATTAGATAGTGATGGCGTGTTTCGTTGATTAACTGGAACTGAGTTGTCTAGGCCATAGCTAGCATCTCAGAATTTCATTAGGTTTAGTAATGATCAGAGCCACTATCGATTTAAAAAGAAACCCGAAGAAAATCGAACAATTTAAGAAGGCCTTACGAAGAAACACCAATCAATTGGCAAGCGTGTGGTGTTCAATTTATTCCATTGCAGGCGGTAACATCACATTACGATAGCAACTGAATCAAGTGCTAGCTGCTTGAAGATTCGCATAATTGGGACTAAATTGGTGATGTTACGCCTAATGTTTGGCATAGACTTCTACGGATTTGGATGACGCTGAGATATATAGTTCGAAAAACTATGAAGGGATTTAACAACACTGACCATTTTTAAGTTTTTGTTATGTATTATATCTGATTTAACCCAGTATAAAAAGCACATTTTCTCAGTGCCGAAGACGATTTCGAAACTCAACCAACTGATCAACTTTCATCATAATCAACATTCTCGTGCCTTATACTGCCAATGGGCTCCTTCTCATATAACTTAAGTGCATTCACAATACATTCAATACAGAGTACCCACAGTAAAGTGGAATTGGAGACAGTGTTAAATAAATGAATGAACTGAATAAAACATATTGCAGTCACGATTGCCTTCATGATTGCATGATACTCTAGATGAAATTCTGAACTTCGATTTAAAGGAGAATAAGATGTGTGCATGGGGTATGTCCTTTATTAAAGGTGAAGACAATTCAATTTCTTATCACTTATAAAAAAATCACGGAATTCGTGAAAACGTGTTCAACCCTTTTATACTCTCTTAGGGGCTGAAAAGGAAATAACTTAAAAATAAGTTTTAGGTGATTATTACGCAAACCCGTGAAAATGAAAAGATATTTGATATATGTTTAGGCCTGGGGGATATGGCAGAATTCGTGAGAAAGTATAAAACCCTCTTGAACCATCTTAGGAGTAAAATTTCCAAAAATTCTGAAAACACTTTCTAGCTATTGATATGAAACAGCCGAAGAATAAAAACGAATTCTATATTTGAGAAGACCTAATAGACATGAAGAAAATCGTAAAAATATTATAGTATATGAGTCGTTTTTTTTAACGGAAGTCAATAGTTAATGGTAATTTTAGTAAGATATAGATATCACCTTTTTATATTTATAATTAAACATTCAGTGGATCACGATTTCTTGATAAAGTAATCAAATGAATTTTAGCTATAAAATGTTATGGCAAAAATATCTTTTTTAAAGTGGAATAAGTCCATTTTATTAATGATAGTGGTTTTTAAATTTTAAATTGCAATTACTATTGATTTTGATTGATGATTAGTTGACTTCAGTGTGCAATGCCCTTAAGCAGATACACCCGTATTGCGAATGTCGCGGTCACGTCACTGCGATGCCGATTCAAACTGTCACGTCGATCGAAAAAAGCAATTGTGTAACTCCATCGACGTGACTCAATGGCGTTGCCATATTGATATGTATGTATCAGCTGTAAATTGCAAATTTAAGGTCTTGTATGCCTTCGTTTACAACTATGACGTTATTTTTCTGCAATATCAAATGCTACATTTAAATTTAATTGCGGATAATGCTTCTTTTCTAAAGTGGAAACGCAATACATCTTGTTCGGCCCATTTGTGACTCTCACTTCTGCTCGCATCTCGTAACGGTAGTCCCAAAGAATTTTACAGTGCCGAAAAGCCGAGCCATATTTCTTTAATGTGAGTCGATCTACACCACCTTTAATGACGATTACTTGTTGCGAATCCATCAAAATAAGAAAAGAAACATCTTTTTGTCAAATCTATACTTGCATTTTTGCATCATCGTTAATTTTCTTCAGGCGTCACGGACTCGGAATGTCATCGACGAAAAATGACGATCAAAGTGACAACGGTCGATGACAATCGACGTACACAATCGCTTTTTCATGCGTCGATATCAAATCGGTATCGAAGTGACGCGATGTGACATTCGCATTACGGCTAATTAGCTAGAACCTTAAAAATAGCAACGTAAGCAACATTACGGTATTATAGTTCAGAGAGACGTAATTTCACTGATTTTGTTAAGTATAATTTCGCTAGTTGCACTACTAAAAAATGGGAAAATACAACAATGTCACAACTTTGTCTGATAGTGATGTTGGTAAGTAAAATTAATAAATTTTGTGGCGCAAATATTAGAGTTTTTATACTCTAGATGAAATCATATAGAGTAGTATAAGTTTGCTCCAGCCCAAAAATTTGTAACGCGTAGAACCATGCACCGGACGAAAGAAAGTTATATATTATTTTTTGTTTATTTGTGGCCAAAAACCTCAAATCTGCTTGACGTCCGTCCGTCCGTCTGTCTGTCCGTGAACACGATAACTCAAGAACGCCTTCACCTAAACTCTTGAAATTTTGAATCTGGGTGTTGGTTGAATTTGTAAGGCTAAGTTCGTTAACGGGCAAAATCGTCCTACTCCTTCGGGTAGCTGCCATACAAAGTGTACAATAGTTGGAGCTAAATGTATGACTATGAAGAAAATCTAATTAGTCCTTCAGGTACACGAAATACAAATATCCTGTAAAAATGACTTCACTTAATTCACGAAACTCACTATAACTCAAGTAATCGTTTAGCTACGAGTTCAGAGTTTTGTAAAAATTAGTTTTGAGTGAAAGCAAAGTTCGTGTTTACTAGTCAGCGAAATCCTTTTACTCCTTCTGGTACCTTCCATACAAAAAACCCTTAAGACACGTGCTCAACAATATTTTTTCGATAACATTTGAACGCTTCAAGCTACGAATTTGAAATTTTTTACACATTAATTTTTGAATGATTCCAAGGAAAAGGATGGAAGTCCTTCAAAAAGAAGAAAGACAAAAAGAAGTTAAAAGAAATATAATAGAAACGAGAAATATTATATTATACAAACGCTGGAAATATTATTCATGCAAAGAAATTTAAAAATAAGGATTCGAAACGTGTGAGAGTGTGAAAAATCGTGTTACAGAGGAAGACCAGATACTCCTCTTTATATTTTTTTAAAAGGGAGTTTTTGGGAAACAAAATACCGAGATACATTCTTCTGTTTATCTATTTACTTAGTTTCTTCCCATATAAAATTCTTTATAGGAAGAGACTTGCTGAATGAGTGATGATGAACTAGTGTCAACAATTTAAAAAATATTGCATATCTTCATTTTTTAATTATTATTTTTTACATTAAACAAAGTCAATATCAATAAAAATATGGACTTAAATTTCCTCTTGTTTTTATTTTGTATAAGACGTTATTCATGAACGTGGTATACGTCCATTTGGAGCTTAAAATTGAACAGGATTATAGTGTTAAAATATTACCCGAATTATATTAACATTTAACAATGTTTTTAAATTATTTCAAACATGAAACCTTAAATATCTCAATGGATGAAAAAATGGGCTTATACCACTTTCAAATACAACATACCGTATGCATTCCATTTTCACTGATCATTTTTACCGTCCTCATTCCAATCACGAATGAATACGTATTAAAAATTTGTATTTATCCAAATAACTTTTCTAGTTGATTTATATAGCTTCAACTTTCTAGCATAAGCCGTTCTATTGTTAGGAAGACCAGTCCTACCCTCGTACTGTACTACCCTTATAAAAAATTATATTTTTCCAACATGCAACTTCTGCAGCTCTATCTATATATCAATATTTCAGATTTTTATCATTAAAGGTTTTCGAGATATAAGAATTTCGATCGATTCTCGTAGCATATCTCGATATATTTCTTAAGTTTTAACTTCGTAACATTAACCGCTTAGGAGATATGGATCTTAGCAATTTTGGCTTTTTTGCGTTTCGGACGCATTATTTTTCCTTCGCTCCTTCATCCATATCGGGAATTTTTTTTGCAAAGGTCTAGTATTGAAGCTCTATATAAATTCCAAGTTTCAACTTCCAAGCATAAGCGGTTGCTGAGATCTAGAAACCAAAATTTTCCGTATAAAAAGATGTCCACCTAAACGGGTCTACCCAGTCTACCCACGAAAAAAGAATTCGGCTAAATAGCTCAAAGGGTTTGGGTGCTACGAACCTTCAAACGATTTTGCAGGTAAACGTACGGCTTATGGCGGACAGACGGACTGACAGTTTTTTTTTTGCTTTTTTGGTGTCTAGTCATGGAACGTGAAAAAAAAGTTTTGAGGGTAGCAAATTTTTTTGTTTTAATCAATCGCAATACTGTATTATTGAAATAATAAAGTAAAAGAACAGTCGTAAATTCCCACATCTCTTTTTACGGAGAGGAGCTGGTTTTCCTATCTCAAGAATGGTTCACTAGCCTACTAAAAACTTGAAACTTGATGCGCACATGGAAATGTATTGGAAAGGAAAACTTCAGATGCTCGAGGTGGTCTATGTCTATGTCCAGTCCATGAAAATTATCGGTATATATTTTCCGGAGTTTCGTCGTATCGCTTAGTAGAGCCTTGTCCTTGCCGCTTTTTTACAAACAAATAAGCAATGTGAAGCTCAAGGAAACCAAATTTAATTTATCAATCATCAAAGAATTCAACAATAATGTAATATCCTTTTCCTTTCAGGACCGAAATGGCTTCCCTGGATTGGCAATACACATCACATCCAAAAGCTTGCAAAAGAGCTGGGCGGATCACATCTGGCGTTCGAGCACCTATCAAACGAATGCAAGAGTCCAGTAATTGGACTAAAACTGGGATCTGACTATGTCGTAGTGGCCCTAGGATACAACATGGTGCGCGAAATTCATACACGTGAAGAGTTCCAAAGTCGTCCCGATAACTTCTTCATTCGCCTGAGAACAATGGGCTCACGGCTAGGCATCACTTGTACAGATGGTGCCCTTTGGTCAGAACATCGAAATTTCACGACTCGTCACTTGCGCGAAGCTGGTTACGGTCGAAAACCCATGGAGCTTCAAATTCAGAACGAACTGAGTGAACTACTGACGGTTATTCGGGATTTGAATTCGAAACCTGTATGGCCGGGAAGCTTCTTACCGCCGAGCGTTATAAATGTCCTGTGGACACTGACAACCGGAAAACGTATTCCCAGAAATGATCGGAGATTGAGATTTCTACTGACCAGCCTGGAAAAGCGTTCGAAGGCATTCGATATAGCGGGCGGTGTGTTGTCGCAATTGCCATGGATTCGTTTTATCGCTCCCGAGAAGTCTGGCTTCAATTTGATCCAGAAGTTTAACCAGGAACTGCACGAATTGTTTATGGAGACGATCAAAGAACATAAATTGAGCTATTCGGAAGAGAATGCGTCCGACGACCTTGTCTATGCCTATCTTAAAGAAGCAAAGCAGCGAGAAGGATCTGCTAACAACACCTTCACAGATATACAGCTCACTATGACCATACTTGATATATTCATAGCTGGCTCACAAACAACAAGCAATACCCTAAACCTTTCACTTATGATGATGTTACTCAGACCGGATGTCTATGAACGAGTTCAAAAGGAAATCGATCTGACTTTTCCGCAGCCAATCCTTCCGCGGTATCAGGACAAAAGCCAGCTTCCTTACACCGAAGCTGTTCTCATGGAAATTCAACGATTCTTCCATATTGTACCTGTTACAGGACCTCGTCGAGCCCTGACCACTACTACTCTAGGCGGCTATACGATTCCACAAAATGCAACAATCCTAATTGGACTACGCACTGTTCACATGGACAAGGATCATTGGGGCGATCCTGAAGTGTTCCGTCCGGAACGGTTCCTATCGCAGGATGGCCAATTGATTAGTGACGATCATTTTATGCCATTCGGGCAGGGAAAGCGTCGCTGCTTGGGCGATTCTTTGGCAAGGTCTTGCTTATTTACGTTCTTTGTCGGTATAATGCAGAATTTTAATCTGAAATTGCCAGAAAATGCGTCAATGCCATCGACGAAACTATTGCCAGGACTTACATTGTCCGCGAAGCAGTATAGCGTCCAGTTCATTCCGCGATGAAAGAATTTTAATGGAAAACCTCTAGTATTAATTTTTATTTAAATAAACAAAATGTTTGAGTCGCTCTGGTTTCTTTTAATTCGGTATTTTCTAGCAGTTATTTGTACAGGCTTTAGAATGGAGCTGTTCTTTGCTACCGGGCGGTGTCTTTATTCAGTGAGAATGGTGGTGAGTTTCGATGAGTGTACTGTACGGGGATTCACCGAATCTACAGGACATACATCAGGAGACATTTCATTTCATCTCGGTGTTTAATATTGTTTCTTTTTAGGAATTGGGTCCTCACCAAACAAACACTAGCTACGCCACAGATTAGCTCCTATAAAGTTTGTTTTTAGTAGAGGTACTCCAATACGATGAAAAGGATATAAATCTTAGGATGTCTTCACTTCAGCTCTCGACTTCTGCATGGACATTGTTTGAAAATAACTCCACTACTGTAATATATACAACTTCCTTTCGTAAGCTGTTTCTGAGGTATAGAAACCAAATTGTTTTTAATTTATAATTTACACGTATTGCGAGTGGCATTGGAACTTTCTACTAAAAAATAAACACGATTAACCTTTCGAATCTTAACGGAATTCAATTTTATTTTCTTATTAAGTTCTAATTTTAAGAAAAGCTTTGTATGGCTTAGGTGTTAGTGTTATCCCGTCGAGTGGCTCCATATCAGGCAGCGTTTCCTGATCTGGCAAAACGATATCAAAGTTATGAACAAATGAAGAGAAAAATAGAAACAAGCTGGACTTTGCTAAGCTCTCACCCATGCATCGACGTTTACCTGAAAGGAAGAATGAGTTTATTACATGTAATAGTCCAAGTAAATATGGTTGAGTGTTACCTAATCCGAACGGCATAAAGGCGTCATAGTGTACAAGTCGTCCTTGTTCGTCTAGAAACCGTTCTGGTCGAAAGTTCTGCGGATCCTTCCAGTAGCCAACATCCATATTTAAGCTGTATAGCGACAGCAATGCAATGGTGTTTTCGGGAATCACGTAACCACAGAATTTAGTCGCGGACAAGGATCTGTGAGCAATCGCCAAGGGTGCAACGTTGGCAAACCGCTGAATTTCGCATATTACCGCCTCGGTATACTGCAAATTTACACGATCGGCAAGACACGGAAGTCTGGAACGACTAACAACCGTATCCAGTTCTTGTCGAACTCTTTCCAGGACATGCGGATGATGAAGCATGTAAATGAGCCCAAATCCCAAAGTATTGCTCGTTGTTTCCGAACCGGCCTGGAAAAAGTCCAGACACACCGAAAGCAGTTGTTGCGAATTATAAACCGATTCGCCGGACACATTCTTCCTGATTTCCACCAAAAACGACTCAATCAGACTTTTCGCCGGGCTCTCTTCATCGGTCATTTCATCGCGTATGTCCGCCACTGTTTCCAGAAGAAACTTCCAAATCGGCCGATGCGTGTGAACCAGTTTCCGGTAGCCGCTCTTTTCCGGAAAAATATACCGAATGAATGGAAACTGATTCAGTATTCCGCCGGACATATCGATCACGCGAAAACTGTCGTGTATCATTTTCAGAAGCATCAGCAGTCGATCGTCTTCCGTGTGGAAGCGGTGTCCGGCCAGGAGTGCCCACATCACGTTCAAAACAGGAATATCAAATGCGTGGCACATGTCGATCGCTAGTCCCGAACTAGCCTTCGCTCGAAAGTACTCAATCATTTCGGCCGCTTCTTTTTCGACGTGTCCGATCATCCCGTAGCGACCGTTGCCTAATTTTTTCAGGGTCTTCAGTGAAAAGCGCTTAAGAATGTCCCAGTCGGGTCCATCGGTGAAAACCACCCCTAAACGCTTGTCGAAGGATCTCACGCGAAAGAAGAAACCACTGGGTCGTCCGTTGAATTCGTCGCGACTGTAGAACTCCTTGATTGCATCCCGTCCCGAAACAACTATCAGCTTATCGCGGCCTACACGAAAGCCTACGACTGGGCCATAGTGTGTGCAAAAGTGCTGCCACATTAAATGATGGAATTTGTAAATGACTAGAAGTTGCTGGATGAGTGGTATGCAGCCCACCAAAGGCAGCCATTTTGGTCCTGGAAAGCAAAAATAAAAGAAAATTCATTGGAGAGACACCATACCCTTTAATTCAAAATTGGCTTAAACATAAACACGCATCTAAAAATCTCTTATTGGGGTCTTGGAATGCGGACTTTTTGGAATACGGGATCTTAGGATGCGGGATTACATACTCAACCCAAATTTATTAAATCTGACCAGTATTCAATTCAAACCCACTAATGGAATATACTGGATTGCAGTTTTATTGTGACCGCTTCTGATGTTGGTAACAGTAGATTCTGGTAAGACCAGGGTTCCCAACTAGCGAACTAACCTCCATAAGGCCTTAATAATAATAATAATCAATGGCGCAACAGCCCAAATCGGGCCTAGGCATTGAAGAAATGCCAGAGTTACTTCATTACTAGACCAACGGAACTCTAGGAGGTGAAGTGGTCAGCCACATGCTCGTCCGTGATTATTACTCCGATTTTAACTCAGGTACTCATTTACAGCTGAGTGAACTGGTAGTCCGGCATTCAATCCCATTCTCGAAAATTACTTGTCGTCAAGCATATTCGAACCTATGTAAGCCATCCTGACTACTCCATAAGGCCTTATCGAAGCTATACTCGCACCCCGATAAAGTTTCGATAAGGTGTTACCGAACTAATTTGGCGCACATTTCCTTATGTTTCAACAGCAACAGCCAAGCACCAAGAGTTGGTATAAGGCCTTATCGAAGCTGTTTTTCCGTGAGGAAGTTAAAAAAAAATTATAATATTAACAATTTTTTACTTTTGTTTTCTTCCAACTACTTATTTATTTTCCTGTAAATTTTTATTTTTTGTTTAAAACATTTTATTATTAAAAAATAATAAAGTAAAATGCAAACTGATTTTAACTTACATCTTGCACAATCTCGGATTTGAACCAGTCCGCTACACACTAGGCCAATATGAAAAATTCTTGGGTAGAAGGGTAGAAGCTTATTCACTTGATGTTTCCAATTAGACATGTCGGCCGAAGCTAAAAGTCCACAAACCTCCATAAGACTGTTGGAAATTACTTCTATAATGCCTTGTAAGGGTTATTACAAAAGCAATGGCTTCTAAAAGTTCAGGCTCCGCTCGCAAGTCTTACCGAAGCCTTATCGAAGTTAAAAGTCTACAACTTGGGGCTCAACAGTCTTACCGAAGCCTTATCAAAGCTATTAAAAATCAAAATGCCAAGTTTGGTTGCTAGTTGGGTTACACCCACCTCTTGGACAGGATAGGAATCCACCACTCTTAATTGGTGGATAACTCTAAGACTTAATTTCGAAATTTGATATAATCAACTCCGTGCCTCAAAAACTTCGAACGTTTTACCTGCTCTATCGAAAACCTTACCTGGTGGAAATCCATCCGGCTTCCTAGTGTCCCTCCAAATATATAGCAGTAGACACGACATTATAAAAATCACAATTAGCACCATTTTACACGTCTAAGAAAAAAAGTTCAAACTAAGCGATCGAAAATTTAATAGGATAAATATTTTCGAAAAATTCCTAAGCTTAGACTCAAGAACCATTCGACCGAAAGTCTTAACAAGTTCTGGGTTAGGTCTTCCCAGTCGGGGCATCTTAACGACTCGCACAAACCTAGTATAGTAAGCGATACAGAAGATATAACCTTAACATATGCCCTATAACTTGTTTGGCCCTCCCAAAAATAAATTCTGGTTTCTATAATCTCAGAACATAGGAAGCTTCTACCCACAAAAAATAAGGCTTAAAATCGGTTTTAGCATTTCTTTTTAGACATTTTTATTTATTTTCGCTTTATGCTAATGCACTTGCATAACATTTTTCGTATCGTCCCATACGCGCGTATCTAGCGTTGCATCGAAAATATATATCTTGGGCTTTTATCTGAAAAATGTTCTTTCCGACTTTTGTTCAAATTTTATTTTCGACAAATTCTATTGAAAAGTTCATTAGGTGGTGCATATTAATGGAATATTATGTAGAATTTTCGGCTGTAATTCGATAGCTGGATTAAAATGAAGCCATATGGTGCCTACATGGATTAACATTCAAAACAATAATTCAGGTTATTTAGCTCCATAAGTTTTGAAATGAATTTTAATTATTCAGTGGAAATAGAATGGAGTCAATAGAAACTTTAGTTATAGACTGAGCGAAACCTTATTATTATTTTTGACAAAATCCATAAGATGAGACAAAAGTCAGTTCATGGTATTAAGAATAGAACCTTGTCGAGAATGAGACTATCTTTAAAGTAAATCAATTTACAAACGATATCAAAAAAATCTGCCAATGGTCAGGGCGAAATTTTATTATTTCTCGGGTCAAAGTTTGGGAGCGGTCAAAGTCGGAGTATATCAGTTGTTTTGAGATTATGACTTTTCTTGGAAAGTTAATTTTGTTCTTAAAATAAAAATATATAAAATTGAATTAACCAATTTCATATCTCATCAGAACTAAGGGATGGAAAAATTTGAGAAAACATAATATACAACCCTTGGAAGTTGAATATCAAAAAAATTGAAAAATGGGTTTGTAGGGCATATATAAAATGTCTGTTTAAGTGAAAAGTTATCTAATATCTCACCAAACCTAAGAAATATGTCGAAGCTTTGAAATGCATACAACCCCCAAATACTCCTTTGGATTGAATATCTAAAAATACTGAATTTGACTTTTTGGCGCTTATATAAATTAAGTAAAAATTAATTCGATATATCATCACCTAAGCAGTATGTAGGAATCTGTGAAAACATACATACATGTCTCTTAAACCCGCTAGGGGATTGAATATCCAAAAATCCTGAAAGAAGTTAATAGATAATTATGAAGATAGTACGAGAAAGTAAAAACCAATTCAAGTTGTTATCACTTCTAAAAGAAATTACGGAATTCGTCAAAACGTGTTCAACCCTTTTTACCCTCTTAGTAAAAAAGAAAAAAAAACTTAAAGACAAGTTTCGGGCGATTATTACGCAAGCCGATATCCTATCAGGTCTGGGGGATGTGGCAGAATTCATGCGAAAGTATAAAACCCCCTTGCACCCCTTTAGGAGTTAAATTTAAAACAATCCTGAAAACACTTTCTAGGTATTTATATGAAAAAGCCGTAAAATAAAAATTAATTCAATACTTGAGAAGACATAATAGATACGACGAAAATCGTGAAAATTTACTGCGTTAAGGCAAGGGGTTGCATAAGCTTATACGAACTCCGATATATTTTTCAAATCTGATGAGACATCACATTGATTTTTACTTGCTTAGACTTCCTATATAATTGTCTAAAAAATTATTTTAGCACTTTTGGATATTCAGCCAAGGGATACTTCACATCGCCATTCCTTACGTCTGATGAGATATAAAATTGATTATTACTTCTACGGAAATTTCATGTAAATAAAATTTTCACAAATTCTGACAAACCTTTTCAGTGTAATGCGATATTAAATTCAATTTTGCTTCTATCGCCTAAAAATCAATATCGATCTTCAACCCCTAGGAGAGTTCAATATGATTGTGTACGTTTTTTGAATTCCAACATATCTCTTAGGTCTGATGAGTTATCGCATTTTTTTTACTGTCCTATTATCGCCAAAAAATGATAAAGTTTCATGCACACTATTAGCAGATTTTTTATTTTTATTACGTGAATATATTTATTTTTCTCAAAAAACTAGTATTATGGAATGGAGCATAAATTGATCTCTTTGCTTACTTTACATTAATAAACCATTTATGCGGATTGCTCCAAAAATCGACAACAATGTGGACCAACCTAAAATCAAGACATCGTCTAAGGCCCGTTCCTACGATCGTCAGTTACGTTCTAACTGAATTTTAACTGACAGATTTTCATAGAAAACTTTCAGTTAAAGTTCCAGCTAGAATTTAACTGACGATCGTAGGAAAGGTCCTAAGTTGATCAGAAAATTTAAGGGCATACATATGGGAACTGCCAGAAGGATAACACACACATTTGTCACCACTTCTCGCTAATGATCCAACAATTTCGTGGTAGCACTTTCTACCAATCACCAAGCATTTTTTTCTTAAATGGAAAATATTTTTTCCACATTCTTAATTCATTGGATTTTAAAGTTTAGCAGAATCGCAATTAATCCTGTGCCAGTACGAATCTAATTTGTAAAACATCCGGCCACTGAAAGATCAAAGATCATTTAAAAAGCGTAAAGAATAAAAATTCAAAAACATGAACCATTTCAATTGAATCATTTTGTTTTTATTTTTGTTAAAATTTCATCATTAAATACATTTGTTTTCCATACTTATAATTACCTATATTTCCAAAAATATATATTTCATAATCATTTAATATAACTAGCCTACGGAATATCTATAACATTTTCTCTTTGTTTTCTTCCGCCATTATTTATTTAAAACAGTGATTTCAAGCGCCTCCTGTTTTCCTAACTCTTGTTTTTTTTTACATTTTTTGTATTATTATTATTCACAAAGACAGGTAATTTCAGTGTATTTTTTTTTTTTTAAACATATTTTTGATATCTAATACTTTATTTTATTATTATTATCTTTTAATTGTTACATTCGTTAAACACAAAAAATTTATTAGGTTTGAATTTAGCAACATTTTGAATATAATAATTTTAATTTCTTTTCTGTAAATATTTATATGTACATTGTCTTCTTTGTTTTTTTTTTTATTATTATTTTAAAGTTACTAGTTTCGGTTTTAAAGCTAGACATAGAAAATGTATATCCTAGGCCACAATTAATTAATAATATTTTATCTAAGTGATGATTTTATTTTGGATTTCATTTGGAATATTTATGCCGATTTGTTAATAATTTTTGTGTAAAGTTAATGAACATTGTACACCACAAATATTAGATTCTCTTGTCAATAGGGGGACATGAAATATTTAATTTAAACACTCTTAGAGACTAGTGCAAATATGGAAACCATGAGGATTTTTTTTTTGTTAATTTATGTATTTAATTTACTGGATCTATAACAATCTTTAGAAAAATATGGTATGTATGGAATTTACATCTTTGAAGAACTTCCTTTTTTTGACTTTTTCGATGAATTTGTTTTGAGATTTTTCTAGACTTAATACTAATTTCTTTTAGCCATATAATAGGTACTTAATGTTCAATGCAATTTTGATAATGATATACTGTATGTTAAAGCCTGGAACCAATGTTCCGGTAATGGGTCAATATTATCAATATTAAATTATTAATTTTATTATGTACAAATATTTTTAAAGTTCATCGTTTATGGCTACGGAATTTTGACTATAACATTATAAAATAGGAAATAAACTGAATAAAAGCGGAAATGTTTAATACAGGCTGTAGACTGAAGCACACTTAAACCATTTTGCCCATTTGACTTGAACGAAATAGTGGAATTAAAACCAATCTGCTTTTTCTTGAAAATAATGTAAGTAAAATTCAAACACATGTCCTGAGCTTCCTCTACAAAAAATCGCTACAAAACCAATTTTAATTTAAAAAAAAATTGGTATCTTAGAGGCAATCTAATAAAATTGGCAGGCTAACAAAAATAAATTTGAAACACCAAATCTAATCCAGTATCTCCCCACATATGTACCACAACCTAACAATTTTTTTTAGTTCTAATCATATACGATACATTCAAATCAAAGATGACATATTAATTATTAAACTTTTGGAACTATTAATGAAAGAAACTAATTCTTTAAATGTTAACTTTTCTATATTCAGGTCTATTAATTATAAGAGTAATAAATTAAGAACATAAAAAACTGAAGAAATATAGTTTATTGAAATTCGGAAATAGTTTTACTTTGACCTCCTACTATATTCCTTGTATTTTTTGTTAAATTTTTGAATGATTAATATAACTTTCAATAACTGCTTTCTGCTGAAAACTATACCCTAACGAATATTCAATTTGGGGAATAATAGTAGGTCGTGCTTTATTTTAAGATAAACCCCGAAAAAATTGTGAATCTTGCTTATAGATTTTTGCAGTTGCAAGGTATCGAGTTTGAGGGAAGAAAGACTGCCTAAATTTATTTGTTATTAATGGGGTTGATACGTTATTCCGCATTCAAAAATTCCGTATCTAAAAATTTTAAATTCCAATATATTGCAATAAAAAAATCAAAAATCCCGCATTTATCTCGGTACCTAGGTTCGGTTCAAATCGCCGACAAGTTACGGCCCCATGTGCACGTTAAATACGACTTTGTTGACTTATGGCTGTTTTCATGTGAATTTTTCACTTTAATGGCAATAAAAAAACAAAATAAAATAACATTACTTTATTAGCTGGTATGTAAACTAGGTCGCCCATTAAGAAAAAAACAAAATTGTATTTGAATAAATAGCTACTAGAGGAACTACCCTTAAACATTTTTTTAAATGTATAAATCCGAGTTCTTTGTGTGTGTGTGTTACCTATTTCTTGAATGGTTAACAAGTCATTTTCGTTAATATAATGGTAGAACAAATCTTTAATAATATCTTCCATTAAAAAAATTACAACAAAATTAACTTTTTGTTAATAATATATGAAGACAAACTGAAGCAATTTTTCACGATTTTCATGGAAGAAATTACATAAGAAAGCCGCATTTCATTGAAAAGTATCATAGATAGTAATGGGTATACCTAGAAGATAAATCAATGAAAACATTGATTTTTAATAGTCATACGTTTCAAATAATTTGAAAACCTATAACACTATTTATTCTGTGAATTCAAAATTAGTTCGCTGATAGACAGCGAACGATGCAAACGTATTGTCCTCGCTAAATTACACGAACGAAAAACGATTTAAATTGACTTTTCACCTCTCAAGAATGAAAAATCAAAATTGGATACAAAATTGTCGCACCGGACTCATGGGGCCTTAATGTAACACGATTAATATAGGATTTTCTTAATTTTTTTTTTCGTTATAACTTTGTATTAAGGGGGTATCTGCTACATTTGTGAATTTTTTTCAATAAAAAAATTATCAAACATAGTCAAAGATATACCCTTCACTATGAAAAAAAAAAACAGTTCGAAACCGGCAATCATTTTCCCAAAAAAAATTCACAAAAACACGCCTTTTTTCGGCCGCCAACTAGATGTAACCCCTTAAATTGTTTTTTGAACTTTTGTATTTGCTAAAAGTGTAATGAAACAATTGCATCAATAGATTCTCAAAAAGTTGCATCGTGTTGTGTAAAACATCGTTACAATGTCTTTTTTGAAAAAGTGATTTATTCCACTTTCAAAATAAACGGCTCATTTATGTACTAGGCTACTAATTAAAACTTTCAATCTGGCTCCGAAGTGCCTCATAGAAAAACGGTGTCATGTCGCATCCACTATTTATTTCTCTATGGTCCTTACCTATTACTTCCACATGGAGTTGTCTTAGACTAGCGAGTACTTACTGACCTCGGTCTGCTGCCATTTCGCATTGCTAGTAAACAACATTTGCATGGCATTCGATTTGATCCGACGAACATCCGATCGTCTGGAAAGGTTAATTTCAAAAAGCAGTGGGTTCCTAAGTTATTCATTACCTAAGAGGTTCTATTTCAGTGGATTCGCATTTGATTTTTTTCACTAAAAAAAACTAACCCTGTGGCGTATTCTGCAATCTGCCTTGATACAAAAAAATTTTTTATTTAAATATTAGGGTCATCCCTTAGTGAAGTCTGTGAATACCCCACACAAAATTGACTACTCTTATTGAGGTCAGTTGAACAATTTTCGCTGGTTGGAAAATTGTGTTAGAATAGATCCGAACGTTTTGTTATTTTCAGAAGAAAAAAGAGTTATGTAAACTCTGATTAGAAGTGAAGAAGGATCAAGAAACTAGCACGCAAGTGAAGCAAAAATATGTGACTCTCATACAGGTATCACTTCTTATCGACTACCTGTTTTTTGAATATCTTTAGCTACTCCTTTTCGATAATTCGTGTAAAGTATTTTGTGACAAAATTTATATCTATATACAAAATTCAAATAAAAACATTTTTTTTGGCACAATATTTAGCAATTCAATTCCGCTCACACATACATTCATTTGTTATTCAAAAACCAAAAAACATTTAATTCGAATAAGCAAAAAGTATAAATCATACGAATTTTGTTTTAATTTTTTTTTTTTCTGTATTTCCTTGATTTTGTTTTATTTAACATCCTATAAACTAATTTATCTCGGCTTTTAAATCCTTTTTAACTGAATGAACACTTTATTTTGACATTTACAATTATTCTTAAACTATTTTTCTTCATTATTTAAAAATATATCATCTCAATCACAAAACAGTATGTAGTTTTATTTAGGTAGTTGTTTTTTTTTTTTAAATAGATAAAGGTATTTTAGTGGTAGTAACTTAACTTATTGTTGTTCCAAATAAAAATGAAAATAAGATAAAAATATTCACAAAATAGAAAATTCCGGATTACCTAAATAACAAAAATTCCGTAGCCCGAATTAATTTTCAATAAAAATTTATTTATATGTTTGTTTTTTTTTGATTATCACCTCAATGAAATACTTTACAACATTTGTGAGCTTGTCCTTGTTTATATTTTTCTTTAAATAAACTGTAAAATAAATTGAATTTTTTTTAGGACAAACAGAAAACAAATGTATAACAATAATAGTACGAGTGATATGTTAATGATTTTGTGTCGGAATTTATTTTTCTGTTATGTTACAAATAAGTTAGACCATTATTTATGTTTAATTATAAAAAAAAAGTTTTAACTAAAATATGAAACACATTAACGCGGACTCGTTTCTTTCTTCATCTTTTTTTTTTGTTTTTTTTTTTTATAAATTAAAAGATATAAGATATATTTGTTTGTTTTTTTTTTTTAATTCAAAAGATATAAGCGATAAGACGAGGAAGTGGTGTTGTTTAAATTTCTTTTAATTCATCATGTAAGTACCTAACTAAATGTATAAACAATAATATATATATATTTTTTTTTCATTTCATGAATTTCTAAAATCTTATTTCGTCTTAATTAATTATTAATTACATTTACATTTTTAATGTTTAATAAAAAAATCACTTTCTTAATAATATATTGTATTTTCCTCGGGGGACATTTGTTATGATTTTACACATGGCATGTAGTAGAAAATAGAAAGCAGGCTCAAGTATGATAGTAACAGCAAAAAATAGAACTCGATTTGATCAATATGAACGTGGACAAAAAGTTTCTTTCTTAAAAGTTTTATTTGGTGATATTTTTACAGAAATATATTTTTACACATTTTTTTTTTAATTTTTTTTTCGTTCCATCACTAGCAAGTTTACATTCTTATCGCAACATCACACTGCCTCTACAAATAAAATCTATTAATTTCCATTTTTTATTAACATTTTTTTACAGTAGTATTTTTATTTTATTAAATTTAATTATATGTTTGTTTTTTTTTTTTTTTGGTTTCCTGTTATATAATTAAATTTAACATTTTTTTTTTATTTTGTACTCAGTAAGGCATTTATGTCGTCTTCTCTCGAAATTCTAAACATTTTTTTTTTTTGTTTTGTTTACTTTTTAAGTAGTTTCATTTGTTATTTAAAAAAATATTTTAAATTTTACATTCCTGTTTTAAATACTTTTATGTTTGTAAATATTTTTTCTTAACTCTTTCCTGTACATAATTTTTTTTTTTAAAGATATTTTCCTATCCAAAACATCGCTAGTCAATCACATTTCATTGTATCCTTGTATCCTTTATTTTGTAAAAAGGTTTCACATTATTTTTATATTTGAATGAAAAGAATGTTCAAATACAGTTTTTCTTATTTATATTTATTTTTGGGAAAATAAAAAGAAAATTTGTATAGGCTAGGTTTCTATTTTTAAGGATTTTGTTTTATTATGTTTTAATCGATTTCTTGACTTGACCTCATCCTTATTTACTAATGTAATTTTATTTAACTTCATGTGTCGGTAACGGTTTATGTGTGGTTTATCTACTTCATAATGTCCTTAAGTTTTGGGTCAAAATTTAGTTTCTTGTTCGCAAGAGGAGAATCAACAAGGATTGTCATCCTGTGAAATGTTGAATAAAAATTTCATTTATGGAAACAGTTGCAATGAATCGCAACTATATCGAAATTGTTCGACGCATGCCCGTCCCGTGGTTCTGATTTTATTATTTAAAAAAAAATTCTTACACAAAATACAAATATTGCACTGTAGTAGTTACAACTGGCTCGAAAAATGAAGGTTACTGTTTTTGTTATTTGATTTTTTTATAATAATTTGAGCAGTTTGAACGTGTTACTCGTGAATTGAAATAAATGATTTTTCTTGTGATAGTTTAGAATCTAAATAAAATTTCGAATTCTTATTAAAACTTTAGTTAGTAATAGAAACAAAACTGGAGATGTTTATTTATGTGTTTATTTAACAAAAATTTGTAAGGGCTCTTTGAAAAGTAATTTCGGAGATATCAACTTTTTGAAATTTTGGGCTGGATTTAACACATTCTCTAGTCAATCAAAAGATTTAAGGAAATTATAGTAGTACATACAACTTTACAAGGAAGATTGCTTGGTAAAGAATTCAACTTACAATCTTTATTAATTTAAAGTAACATTTAAAATCTCTACACAAAATATCAACATCATCTTAACGCAACGTGTTCTCAAGTTTGGTATCGAACAAAGTCAATTTTCTTCTTCTTGAAGGATTTCCTCCTACACAGGAGCTTCAAAAAAGATCGGAGTATTTTATATAGTAATGGAAATGTTGAGAGAGAAATATATCATCATATATATATTCAGAAAGGTACCTTAAAGTCTTCTTAAGTTATCGTCCAATGGGTGTTATCAATTGCATTAGACTTTTGTCTGAAACTAGCAGAAATGATTTTCAAGGCCGAACTTGGACTTACCAATTCTCCCAAATATTTTGGAGTGAAATTACAGTCCCTCAGATGATTTTTCAAGTTTCCGTGCAGGCGGATGACCGAGAACAACCAATTTAATATACATTTCTTTCCATATTGAAACCTTCGTAATAAACACCAGAAACTCTAACAAATTTTATTTGAAGAATTTGGTAAAAAATAAAGCAAACTTAAAATAGGAGGAAGGATTGCACACCACAAACGAAAATTCAAAAATAAAACAAACTCTTAATTTCTCATAAGAAAATATTTAAACTTTGATATTTTAAGCGACTTCTGAATTAAATACCATGCGCAGTAAATGTGGCATACATTCATCTATTTAACAATTTGAGAAATGTGAAAATATGTCTGTAAAATCATTGATTCGGTTAAATTCACTGTTTTCATTAAGCTTCTCGGATAAATACGAGTACACCGATGGTTCTTTACCCTTTGTCTAAAGGATTAGTAAATGTTGAATACAAACTTCTTTGGAGGTATTGCATGATATGCTCTTACGGATTTCCAAAATATATATTCAACTCTAACTGGAGTAAGTCGGCGAAGAGCTAGAACAATTTACTTCCGCAGATAGCACCATCTTTGTCGAAGACTCCCAGCAAATTCCACTTCACTAACTCGCCTTCACTATGCGCCACTATCTTCGCATTCAGAGGCATTCTTGCCAAGACAAGGTAGTAAAAGTAAACTTAGGTCATACAAAAACTGAAAGAAATAAAAATATACATAACTTTGTGCTGAAGACACTGATGTGATCTTTTCGAGTAATAAAATAGATTAGATTCATAAGGTTAAATATTTAAATATTTTGTTGTTTTTTTTTCCTATTTAATTTGTAAGTTCTTGGTGGATTACATAGAAGCTATACTTCTGTTCCAAAAAATATCCAGTTATTAACTTAACAACAGTCGGTATGGATTACAAGTAGAATCACTGAGTAATGACCCGCCACACACTAACGACCAGGAACTTGGAAATGTTAAACTGACTCGCACCACCACCAGTGGTCTCTGCACTCGAAAAATAACCATGTTACGGAACTTATACAGAACACTTGAATTGCACCATATCCACGGAGGACGATTTAATGAAACAAAAATGTTTGAATGACGATTATCATTACCACAAGTGAATAAATAGCTGAATACGTACACTCTGGACAGGAGACTGTAGGATGAATACAGGTTCGGTGTTACATGCTCCTATTTTCTCTTGGTAGTGGGAAAGGATTTTTTTTTTTAAATTTTTCTATTTTGAACTTAAGCTTGACGCGATATGTGATGAGAGCAAATGTGTAACTATCTTAAATTTCGATCCAACGCCAGCTCCAGGTGAACAATGAAACTAGGCCTAAGCCGACGACTTCAATTTTGCTATAATAACCATACTAGAAGCTAGGAGAATATGATAAATGGAAGGACATGAATAGTTAAGCAAAATTCGGTTGGAAAACGTAATCCTTTTCTCATTTAATAGTACAGTGCAACCCACTTATAAAGTACACTTTTATAACGTACTTTCGGTTATAACGAACCTTTTTTCAATACTCATGCACAAATTTGATACGTTTATACGTTCTACTTTTGTGGTCCCCTCAAGGTACGTTATAACCGGGTTGCACTGTATAAGCTAATTATTCTGATTATGGAATACACATCATGGCGGAAGGAACCTTAAGAAAAGAGCTGTTAGTTTCCTAGCCGCTGGAGGGATAATGTAGATATTAACTACAGCGATAACCGATAATTTATTTTATTAAAATCTAGTTTCATGGAAAAACAATCAAGACTACACAAAACTGATTCTTCGATAAGAAACAATTTAAATGCAAACACAAAACTCATATATACAAAATAAAAAATTCTCATGAGCTTTCCTTGCTTCATTTCCAAAAAAATTTCATGGGAACAGATGTATTTTTTGAACCTATAAGATAAGGATGGAAAAACTAGGATTTACTAAAAAGTCAGATGCGTTGAAAACAAGTATCTCAAACTTATTAACTGCTCCGGAATAAACTCTACTCTCCATCATTTAATTAACTGATCCAATGCCGATTGTATTATAATTTTAGACTTCAAGTCATCATAATTAAATATTGGTATGGTTACTTTTTTCACTATATCGAAAGGCGTTATATAATAGGGATAATATGAAGGAGCATGCAATGCAAACGTACTCGCCCAATTAAGATACGTTTATGCATATTCGTACATTCGTCAGTTACCTAAAAGGATATACTAGACTTTTTCAATGTTTTCCGGTGCCACAGAAGATTTTAGATTAGAAGGATGCATTGCGTCTTCGCTGCTAGTCCTGTCTCGCTTGAATTCTTTCTTTATGAGTTGCAAATCGAGGTGCAATACTTTTATGAATTTACTTCGCTTTTATACAAACCAAGTTACTTATCCAACGACTCCCGGCTTGAAATGATTTTTATATTCAGTGTTTGAAGATTTAATTTGATGGATAACTTCTACTACTGTTGACTGACCACGAGCTGCTAACTTGAAAGTTTCGATACCTCGTTTTGGTCGTCCACTGAAATATGTTTCTCATATTTCAGCAGACACATGCAGAATCAGCTCTTCAGTGGATCTATGTATCTCGAAACATGCATAACTCATTATGCTTAAATTTTGTGCTGTGCTCCGGAGATTGCCTTTTATGGGCCGTTATTACTACCTTCAGTTAAAATTTAACCAGAACTTTAACTGTAAGTTTCGTATGAACATCTACCAGTTAAAGTTCCAGTTAGAACGTTACTAACGATCGTAGTAACGGGCCTAAGTCACTATTATCAAGCTCATCATTTGATTACTTGGTTTCTAAATCCGAATAAAAATCATAAAATTATTAAGGAAGTTCGTGAACTCATATTAAAGGCGATGGTAATCGAAGAAAGAGCGTTGAAACCTTTACACATTGTCTCCTTACAAGGTCTAGAGATTATCCGTTTTCCCCAACCTGTAATATATTTTCACGAAAAAGGACGCATTAACCACTTTAATTCATCGTCGCAGAGTATAAATTATAAGCTCGTCCCCTTCATAATGAAGATTGTCATTTTCGAATCTGCAAATTTCTAAACAGTTGTCGAGTCGAAACAATATAACGCTACGAAAACTAGACACATTTATAGATTAGTGGTTCATATATTGCAACGTGTTTTTTTTTTTTAAATAACGTAATATAGGGAATTTATTCTTAAAATACGAATGTAGTATAAAGGGGACATTAAATTAAAGTTAAAATTAAAAATTAATAAATAAAAATATCTACATTAGGTCTAGCTCACAAATATTTCAATTCAACTTTCAATCGGGCTTAATATTCTCTCTCTATATATATTTCGTGTTTTTTTCACAGGCATCAGAAGTACGGTGGAAGAAACAATGGTCGCGTTCATCCCAACAAACTGGTACTGCTTTCCGAAAACATAAAACAAACTTTGCAAATCAAATTATACAACTGTTCACGTACCATTTGTTCGAATTGAAAGCGACCAATAAAATAACATTTCTCTCTCTCTCTCTAAAATAACATTATAAAACAAAGAGAAAAGAAAAAAGATATTAAAAACAAAAGTAAAATTTTGATCACAGTAGTATATTATAAAAGAAAAAAAAATGAAAAATACTTAACAAGATAAATTCCTCCACCGAATCACACCCTCATCTCCCAAGCCAAAAACAAACAAAAAATTACTTATATCTTCTTTTTTTCTCTCTCTCTCTCTCTTTCTTTCGAACATTTCCATCATATTTTCCTTTATTTTCCAAACGTTTTTAAGCGCGTGATAAAAACAGAACTTTTTCTTTAAACAAGAAATAATAATAAAATATCTCTGAGATGAAATGGTAACATAATTTACAAAACAAAAAACAAAAATTAAATAAAAATTGGTTCACTATTTGCATCTTGGTAAAAAAAAAAAATGATAACATTTGACACTATTGTTTTCCCTTTCCTTTCGTAAATTGGTTTTAAATTAATTATTGTTACATTTTTTTCCGTTTACATCCTCTTATTTATTTTAGTTTGCTTTTTTACAAATTGATTATTAAATTAATATAATTTTTTTTTTCTTCTTTAATTTCATGGTGTACGTGTGTATGTTTTATTTTCCTTTTCTTTTCCTTCAAAATGTAAATATCGTTTTTGCTTAATTTTTACACATTTTTTTTTTAACGTTAAATTTAATTTACAATCTAACGATATTTTTAGGTAATTGTTTTCTCTCATTGTTTTCCGTATTTTTTGTTTTTCTTAATTATTTGGACGAACTTAAAATTTATTAATTACAGTAATTACAAAGAAGATTTTTATAGGGTTTTGTTTTTGCTTGTTGATTTTTTTTTTCTTCCGTTTTTCTTGTTATACATTTTATACATAATAATTAAATAATACAAAATAAAATTAACAGGGGTTGGGTTTTAATTACAAAATGAAGTAATTATAATAATAAAAACAGTGTTAGAAATAGAAAAACTATTTCTTTAGTTAATTTTACATGTATATATTTTTTTTTTTTTTTGATTTTTTTTTAATTATTTTTATTTTTAAGAAATTATACAATAATGCGCGCGCTTCTCCAGCCACTGTTTGATTTTATTATAACTTAAATTTTAAACTAATATTTAAAATATACATTTAATATTCCTTGTTTTGCTGAACTCTTATTGGCGGTGATTATGTGGTTTTGTTTTTAATTAAATTAAAATTAATTTACACTTTTCGTTTTGCATGCAACATTTCCATAAGTAGCGTCTGTGTTGGTGCGCTTCCAGCGCAATGTTTAAGGTATAGGTGCTCTTCACCGCGTGTTGCCATTGCGTGGATTTCGGGCAGTATGTTCAATAAGCGACTGAATTTATCCTAAGAAAAAATGATACAAAAGAGACCATTAGAATTTTTAAAATTTAAACTATAATATACAGAAAGCAATGTGAAACCTACCGTAACTGAAGGATAACAAGTCAGCGTGTAATCGAGGAGGGCAGCTTGGACATTTTCGTGTCCTTCGATTACTGTTTTCCGGTTGATAATACCCCGAACATCTGTACAATCCATAGGAGAAAATAGAATTATAAATTTACGTTTCGACTAGATGGCAAATGCAAAGATACTTACTCGGATTAAGTAGAATTAAAAATTTCATGCAGACATAGTCTCCCATATCGAATTTCAATTCCTGCAGTTTGTTTTGAAGTTCATTGAAATAGTCGCCTAATTGTGGAACTCCAAGCAGACCTAAGCCCAGCAGATTGAATATCTGACCGTTATGGAGGGGCGTTTCATCTGGCAATCCGTTGTGTATTCGCTGATGTAAATGGTCTAAAACTAACATATCCGACCAAGAATGTTGAAGCAATTTCATTTGGTCATCAACCTAAAAAAAGAAGATGAGACATTTAAATTAGGGAGAAAGAATGAAAGTATTATTAAAAAATTTGTCAGTTTTTCCGACGCAAGGACCCCTCCATTTTACTTTATTATTTCAATAATAGAGTATTGTGAAAGGTTTCTTAAAAAAAAAATTTGCTACACTGAAAAAATGTTCTTCCACCTTTCAGTATATACGAAAAATGTTAAAACAAATTTAAGTCCGTCTGCCCGCCGCCGTACGACAAATTGTTTGAAGGCTCGTAGCTCGCAAATAATCCGTCCGAAACTAAAAGAAACCGAAATCGCAACATTCTAAAATTCATATCTTCTAAGCGGTTAATGTCACGAAGTTAAAACTGAAGGGGTGGGAGGGGGGGGGGGGGCGTTTAGTGACTTGGATACGAAAAAATTGTCGATTTTTTTTATATTTTATTATTTTTCTGCAGTCAATTCTACACAAAATAAAAATAACTGTAGATTTTTCCGACCTGTAAAAGTGGTCAAAAAGTTAGTTCAAAGTGGGAAGGTTCAGTAATACATATTTTGGTATTATGTAAACATTTTCATATGTACTTTTTATTATATTTCAATGAATAACAACACATAATCTGATAAAAAATAGCAGAAGGTTTTAAAACAGAACCAATGCCATCTGTGTGATTTGTATTAACGATATAAACAAAAAAATTCAATTTGGAGAGAAAACCATTGAAAAAAATAAAAACTAAACAATTTTAGTTTTCTCGATCTCCTGAACAATTTTTTTTTCGCATTTTTTTTCCATAAATGTTCCTTTTTCTAGAAACTGATAACAGATATCAAGATGATTTTTTTGCTTAAAGGAAGAAACATGGTACTTGTATACTGAATGAAGGAATTTTTAAAAAGTTGATTCTAAATATGTTTTTTTTTTTTTAAGTTTAAAAAATATGAAAAATATGAATAAGTTTTAAACTTTCAAAGCTTATAAGTCAATTAGTTTTTAATATTTTTGAAATTCCTTCATTCAGTTCAACATTAGATTTATTAATATAAGCAGTTCCTAAGAAAAAGGTACATTAATTTGTATGAAAAATTCGTCAAGTCACTCCCTTAAGAAACATATCTAGATATACATACATACCAAGAGAATAGATCGGAAACAAATTTTTAAGGTGTTAAGGGGCTGTAGACTACGGGAATGGGGGTGAATAACTTTAAATTGATATCTCACGAACCAATTGATCTACACCTTCAACATACATTTCAGATTATATAATATTATTTTCAGATTATAAATATAAATTGTATTTTCGAATAGTGAATTGTATTTAAGAATACGTAAGTTTGAATTCACAAAACGTAAATTGTATTTCAGATACCATTACAAAGGCTGGTTGTAGAGCTGTACAACTTCTGTACAACTTCTGCTTCAAGAGGACCAAATGTGCATCTAATTGCAGCAATCTCCGGGACAGGTGTAGTGTCAATAGAGAGAAGAAGGTGTGTTCATTCTTGGCAGGTAGCACATTAATGGTTGACAACCATTCTTCACCGGTGGCAAGGAATGGGGAACCAATTACAAGATTTGGTTATTGTTTGCGACAATGCCACATGCCATGTGAGACTGAAGGTGGCCATCAGAGAGGTTAATGGATATGGTACCTCAAACATGCTACGTCTTTCGGCATATTTTCCAATGTTTAATCCTGTTGAGCACATTTGGTCGAAAATCAAGAGCTATGTGAAAGGACACTTGCAGATACCAAATGTCACTGGCCCAGGCATTGGTGAACAACGTTTGGTGTGCCTAGAGCAGATCATCGATCAAGCACAAGAAACAGCAGCTGGTAATGACTGTGCACTCAAAAATAATAAAGTTTCGCCCAGACCATTGGCAGATTTTTTTTTTTCAAATAACTTCCGGTTTCCAGAAAGACTCCGTAGCCGTGCCTACTTTCTTTGTGATTTTACATCAACGAACTCCATTTTGGAACTCTTAACATCTACAATGAATGGGGCTTCATGGTGAAGAAATCCAAATATATTCCTTAAAAATAGCAGCCATGGTTCAAAGAATGTCACTATATACTCGTATGTAAGTTCAGTTGTGACTTCACGAATAAGATAAAGCAACGTTAAGCCGGCTACAGACTTCTCCTGCTTTTCTTGTTTTTCACATTTCGCGAGTTTTTCGTCATGTTTCACGAAACACATGAAACTCGCGAGAAAGTCACAAAAAAGTAGTCTCGCACATTTTTCGTCGCTGTCTCGTCAAGCAAAACCCTTTGATGTCGTCAAAAGACCGCATCCAGTAGAGAAAACTGGCGAACCGCGAATAACGACAGGCGAGAAACGCACGAAAAACATCTACACACTATTCACGAGAAAGACGTAAATGACGAGAAATATGCGAAACGCGATAAGTCTGTAGCCGGATTTATAGTTTCGGCGTGCGAATCTGTTTAAGACATGGCTGTTTACTTTCACCGGCCTTCTTCATGGTGGTACTTAATGAGACCCTGTACGCTCTGCACTAGAAGGTAGATTTTAATTAAGATTTATTCACATTTCGCATACTGGAATGTAAGTCTCAAAACTAGGAATCAGAGTTCCACTCCTTGGTTCTTCTTGGCAACATTAACTCATTCCATTAGCTGGATTTATTCTTCAAAGTTTCAAGTCTTTCTTAATTTTTGTGATTCACTTACGCGGTGCAATATTTTTCTCACCAAATCATTTTCGAATACAAAATTCACTGGCAAAGAATCTATTCGACGTAGCGGTTCGTAGTCGATGTGCCGGTGAATCGCAAGGATATGCAGGATAATATTCAAAGTAATAAATAACAAACCTTTTTGTCCTGATATTATTTCTTCGAAGGAATCACTTTCAGTTGAGGACTTGAGCATAGATTTGAACAAATGGTGGGGAAAAAATTATAAAACCAGACTGAATCTTGATTATGAAAATAAGCAATTTATGTGTTTCTGGTAGACTGGAGTGATTGAGTAGGAAAATCAAAAGATGACCACTTCACATTCTTTGTCTTGATTTTATATTTTTAAATTCAAAAAGTTCTACTTTTTTTTAATAAGCTCGAATATAAATTCTGCAATCCAAAAAATTAAAGCTGCCACACAAATTACTACTAGGCATTCAGTAGAATATTCAATATTTGTTTAGACACTTGTAGACACAAATGGTATCGATTGCTAATTTTCAGATATTTTTTCTTCCAACATTTCTGCTCAGTGAGTTAGTTGTTGAGAGCACAGATGCTTCGATTAAGCTTCCTAGTCTTGCTTCGTATCAAAACAGAAATGAAATAATTGTATTATACTACCCACCATACCGCGGGACAAAAGTTCGGCACCTGCGAACCTTTGGTAATTTTTGGTTTTGGTTAAGAAGAATTTTACTACGGGTTCACCAAAGGCTCATCAAAGGTTGAAAAACACGTACATAAACTGATATTTTTTTTGTAGAAATTCAAAGATTGATTGATAGAGCTTTTATTTGAGTCATCAAAGAACAAACGCTGAAAACGTACGTATCTTTAACATGATTCACAAATGATTCGCTAAACTCACACCAAAGCGAGTACAGTCGAACTTCGAAAAGATGAAATATATACGGTAACATGAACATTTGAAAACTTTTTATTTAATGGAAAAGCTAAGACTTTTCATGCCATGTACAATTTAAAACACATTTCTTTTTTATTTTTGATGTTTCGAAGAAAAATAATTTTAAGATAAAAATTGTTTTGACCACAATTGTTTCATGATCTTCAATAATTGATTTACTTGCAAAGTTGTGTAATAGATCCCAATTTCTTACGAGGAAGAAATTCTTGAAGAGATGAAGGTTTTGTATTTAATATCGGCATTTTTTCGAGATCCTAACAAAAAAACTAATGCATACTCGCTTTTGTGAAGATAAGGCGAATCGTCAAAATGATTCTTATATGGATGTGCAGGTGAATTCACTTTCGAAGAGTTAGTTCGCTTTGGTGGTTTACTTTAGAATCATTTACGATTAAGTATATCTGCTGAGTAGTAAAACCAGCAGAGCATTCATTCGATTCAATTACTTTACACATTGATATGATCAACAATTCATGCTCGGGTAAACGTAATCGTTGATTGATAACTTATTCACCTAAGCGAAGAGATATGTAGACAGTAAATTTGGCATTTATCATTTAATCACTTAGACGAATCACTTTCACCTAAAACTATTACTTCTGACTCGTTTTCCAGCAAGTCTCGAACCCATCTATCCAATGAACACATCCAAGATCAAATGCAGAATTAATTGATACACCGCGGGAATTACATAACCTAAATGAGGTCTATGCCATGATTTATGTCAAGTACAGGTACAGGTAGCTAGCAAACATCGCATACAACGTAATGCTGTTATGATCGAATACATTGATTCTTCGTCTTATACTGCGCTAGATTGAGCTCCTTAGCCAAGTTACACGCTCTACAAACTGCCAGCTTTTTCATTCTATCCCGCTTGGTGGTCGCATCTTTGAAAAGCCATCAAAGACATGTACTTCGTGCCATTCGCATTAGGTCCGCGTCCAATCCACCTCCACGCTAACTTCCATCAGCTCTAGCATAGGCTACCATTGAAATCGCAAGTGAAGATTAACGCGAGAATTCCGTCCTTCCGCTGCGTCTTCCACTAATGCTTTGGTGCAATCGATTATTAGTTCTTCAACTACAAGACGGAATCAGGTAAATAGCCCGTATTAGTTGCTCTAGCTCGACTAGAGCCTAGCACTAGAGTGGCTAGTTCGTGCGCGAATTGTGCGCTATAAAATGTTGCGTTGCGCTTCTTTCGGAATGAATCGCTCGCTCGCTGGCATAGATTGAGCGTTTTACAGCCGACTTTGATACAGATTGTCTTTGGTCTTGCGCTGCGTCTTGTCTACTTGTTGTGTTAATATTACACAGCTATTTCCTAATCGATTGCGCATCTTCCAGTGCCGGCATGTTGTGTATTAGGGGCATTTGGGTGAGCTTTAACCGCAGTTTTTACTCAAGCCAATGTTGGTCTTGGCTGCACGGCACAGTGCATGGTCCTACCTTCGATTAAGTTGGTTTTGTCTTTTTTTAAACAATTCTCAATCTAATTCTTTGTGTTTACTAATGAGCTTTGGGGATTGTTGCAATACAACGTTGTGTCGGCGACAACGACTTTTGGTTCCGATTACGAGTACTGAATAGGTACTCCGAGTGGATGACATAAAAACAACAAATTACATTTTAGTTTGGTCTAGAAGCACTCACATTGCACAATACGAGATTCGAGATTATGTTTATTGCGTTTCGATTGCGGTGGCGGGAAAACATTAATTTGTGTCAAAACTTGTGACGTATGCACATTACAAGTTACGACGACGTACCTATCATGTGAGTGAATCTGTGAAAGGTAATTACTTTTATATGGCCTATTTCGATCGGATGCGATAGTCGCTATAGTTGGTAAACTTTTCCGAATGTTTTTGGTGAAACTTTGGTCTTGCATTGAGGCAGGATTCTTTTTTATGCGTGGGTCTTCACGAAATGCTAAGGGCTAAGTTTGGACGTTATATTTGGAACAGTATCTTTCTTAATGAGATATGACCATGTAATTTATCAATATGATTGACAGAATGTTATGCGAGTCACCGTATTTTAGTGGACATGATGGTTAATTGAATGAAACAGTAAAAAAGTCTATAAAATAAGCCTCTTCTATCTTTGCATAACTTCGATGAAATCGACAAAATCAACTAAACGCCCAATGCAACTGCTTACTAAGACGGTATCTGTGATGTCATAATGATAAAGATGACGCCAGTTACCATCAAATACAGACGCGTCAAGTTAACAAAGCTTGAATCCAACAGGATCAATAAAGCTTTTGGTTTGAATGAAATTCCGCGAGAACTTACTCTATATGATGCGTAATGTGTTATCACTTTTACGGTTCGGGTCTCAGGTACTTAGCAGTGCGAAGAGCACTATATTTGATCCATTTGTGTCCAGTATCTCCATCAAAACAAAACTTCTCCTGAGGTTTTACTAATTCTTCGACAACAAACACAGACTTAAGGAATCTCGTAACGACTTAATTTTTCTTGGATTTAAGGACTTTAGACTTCAGGAGTGCAGTCTACTTCCATCGTCCGTTCAATTTTGATTAGTTGATGCCGTTTTCTATCGAAGAGGTAATTCGCTTTGGCTTTAATTTCGCATCATTTACGAATTAAGGAGTTTGTTGTGGTGATATTTCGCGCATATACTTGTGAGTTAATAGGGCATGGGTCGATTCCGTCTGATAAAACTTAATGTTCATTATTTTCAAAGTAATGAATTTTACAGTGAAGTCACAAGTATTCAAGTCTTGACAAAATTTAAGACTGAAGACTAGACAACCGATAGAAGGACAGCTTAACTGCGATTAAATCAAAAAATTTGCAAACAGTCTGAGCGCAACTTTATTATTTTTCCGGCAGAAGTTCGGAACGCCTTCAATTCTGAGATGCGGTCTATGTGACTGAAAACCTAACAAAAATTTCGAGAAGCGGTTAGAATAACATATGAATTAGATGATTGGGGCATATTCCGAGATGCGGTCTAGGGGTTGAAAAAGGAAAAAACTTAAAAATAGGTGATTATTAAACAAGCCCTTGGAAGTGAAAAGGTCTTCGATATCTGATCAGATCTGAGAGATATGGAAGAATTCAAGAAAAAGTATAAAACCAGTTTAACCCCTTAGGGGTCGAATTAAAAAAAATCTTGAAAACACTTTCTAGGTATTCATATGAAGAATCCGTAGAATAAAAACGAATTCAGTATTTGGGAAGACCTAGTAGATATGACGAAAATCGTGAAAATATATGCATTCCATTTTAACAGATCATTTTTTTTGCCTCCCTTCCGAACACCAATGAATATTCGGATTTTTTTTTATCAAAATTACTTTTCTAGTTGATTTACATATACACACCGAGTTTCAACTTTCTAGTATAAGCCGTTCTATAGTTAGGGAGAAGACCAACATGCCACTACAATTAGCTCTATCTAAATACCAAGTTTCAGCTTTATATCATTATAGGTTCTCAAGATATAAACATCGGAACTTTTTCCTTTACACGCTCCCCCTACACTGGGTGTAGAAGTTGAACACCCACACCCCTTGCTAGGGTTCTATTAGGCTTACTTCTGGTAAAAAATTGGAGCATCTTGTACCTTGGATGCACTGCTTGTATACAAATTACTTTATTGAAATCATGATATGCGATGCAAGTACGTTGACGTACTATATGCACATTATTGGGTGATACACTGATAATATTGACGAGTATTATGATTTATAAGCAGTGTATCCTTGGTATTACACTGTTCTTGAGAACGAACGTGATTTTTTTGAAAAATTCTTATCCCCTCCACTTATATGCTCCCCTGTCCCCTTAAAAGATTTTACTTTGAGCAGTCTTTATTTGTCAATCTTTACACCCAAATCGAACTTTATTTTTCTAGTGCAAGTGGTTTGGGAGATATCGTAATCTAAAATTTTTCACCATCACCCCCGTACGCTACTGCCACCACTCAAAAATTCGATTTAAATAACTCCTCTAGTATAACTACAGATACCCCTATTTGTTTAGTTTTAATTGCTTAACGGTTTCGGAGATATGAATTTTAGAATGTGTCGCGTATGTTGCGTTTCGGATATCCCTCTACACCCATATCAGCAATTTTGCAAATGGATCCACTATCGAAGCTCTATTGAAATTCCAAGATTCAGCCTCCTCCAATCTACCCACCATAAAATTATCATGATAATACCTCAACGAGTTTGGAAGTTACGCGCCTTCAAACGATTACGGCCTACAGACGGACATTATTTTTTTTTTCTTTTTTTGGAGTTTACTAGTCATAAAACGTAAAAATACAAAATTTCAGGGTAGCAAATTTTTTTGAACCTTCTGGTCGATCACAAAACTTTATTATTAAAAAAAAAATGAAGTAAAAAGAAAGCGTTTCTCAAAGAAAAATAACTTAAAGTCGATAGGTGGATTCATTCCACTTTAAATTAAATGTTTGTGTTAAATTATTGTAGCAACATAATGAAAAAAAATCGAATAATAGTACAAAGGAGCCAATTCTACAATTCCTACACTTTCCGCCCAATAAGTTAAGTCTAGACAACCACGACGACATTCGGTCTAGATAAGTTTCCTGACTAATGTCGACTGCATACCCACATTCCTCGGCTCACGCCAAACAAGTCCTTAACATTTTTTCCGTTACCAAATTTATCCATGACTAGGTCGTTATTTTCCACCCTCTGTGTCACATCTTTGCTGTACGGCGAGAAGTTTTGAAAGGAAATCTCACCCCCGACGTACGTTCGGCAGTGTATGAAAATCCCAATAAATCTGCCATCGAGCTTCTTGTTTAAAAAAAAAATCTTTTTAATCTGACCTCAATCAACCGTAAAGCGCGATTAAGTGTTAATAAAAATTTTCGAGAGAGAGAAAAACCAGAGGAAAAATATCGAGTTTGTTATTAGGTTGTTGGCAACCAGCCGATTGTCGAATGAAAACTGCAAAATTTGTCTGTGACCTAATTTCGTACGGATGATTTACCCCCTTAACATTCTGTACGCTACTCCGGAACATATCGAGTGCATGTTAAACAAAAAATCTACTCAACAAGAACAACACGATTTTAATGAAGTACGGACTGTGAAAAAAATTGTTTAACGTAAAGCAGTACGAGAAAAAAGTCCAGTGCCCAGATCATACTCCTGTGGTACGCCATCCACTTTTGCAGATGACTCACATGTGGCGTGGCATTGAGGAGTGCAATGTGCATGGTTAAGTCTTGGCAATATATGAGTGTAATTATAATTGAGGATTTTGTAAACTTCTTACGAAACATAAACAATTTTGCATACTGCTGGACCTCTCCTCTGTCCCAAACGAACAAACATATGCCTTACAGCTCATCTTTCGACGGCACATTATTTAAATCAAACTATGGTTTGTTTTATAAAAGCCTTGTTATAGTTCGTTACACTTGTTGCGAGTTCAGTACTCTGCGGAAAAAAAGGCAGTGGTCCATCTAATTGACGTTAAAAAGCGTTTAAATAGTGGCGGGACACACGGATTGGACACAATAAAGAAATTGTTGTGCCATTCTATGGGGCCGTGGAGAAATCGCGTAACACCCCCTCGATTAAATAAATTGATTCGAATAATAAAGAGAAAAAAAAAGAACTGTGCCAAGGTCGAGCATGATTTATGTATGGAGTCGATTAAAGTGGACCACCCAAAATGATTCGCTCTTTCAATGAATTTTTTTGGTGACTATTGTAGATATTTTGACTTAGGATCCATCAAGAATCGCTTACGATCGCCGATTCTTTTGAAAATTGATGTATGTACTCGAAGAATTAGTGAAAAAAAATATAATTTAAATTTTTTGTTTCTATCTCATTTTTTTTAGTAGTTATAGTATGTTAAAGATTTCACATAGAAGGTGGCCAAGTCCTCATTAAAAAATTCAAATTCAATTTTATTATGTCGTGAACCATATGATTACATGTACATTTAGTAGTAATAGTTTGTGATCAGGCTTGTGCCTCTACAACAATGGTTGGAAACTTAAAACTAACAATGGCTGTATTGAAATAAAACTAATTAGATTGGCTTAAAGGAAAAATGGTTAAGAAAAACCATCGGAGAACTAAACAAGGAAGAATTAACAGCACAAAATAAAATAGTAAAAATAATTAAAATAAAACTAAAGTTAAAGATGATATTAGATGATAAGTATGAGTAAATATATGTATTGGTTAGATAGAGATAATTAGAGGGTTATCAATAAATTGAAGTGTGAAAATAAAATTTCTATAGAAGTTTTAGAAAAAATTAGCAGCTAAAAGTACATTAGACAATTCATACAGTAAACTAGTGCAGAAGTGCCATCCTAAAATAATAAAGTACCTACGGCATATTTTTGTTTAAAAATTGCCGTAATAATACGAATAAAAATAATCCTTGAAAGTTTTTTTTTAAGAATAAGGATTTTGTCCTTTATTCTTGAATACCTCAAAATACGTTTTTTTGTTTTTTTTTTTTGTTTTGTTTTTTTATATTTAACTAGCCGCGTACCGTGGCTACGGGCACATTGTTCCATCCATTCATAGTCCAACTTTACCATTTAGTAGTAGGAACGTGTAACTAATACACCGAAAACGAACAAACTGCCGCTAAATCATATGAAAAACACTCAAATGTTGAAATAACTCGCGAACCACAAATTTCGGGAATATATAATTATGTTCTCGACCTGTCCGGTAGTCTCGAGAATGTCCATGCAAAATTTGGGAAGGAACGGTTCACAGGTGTAGATTTCAATCAAAATCGACCAAAAAACTGACTTATTTTTATGTAGGTTATATTGTTTTACAAAACATACCAAAAACTTAACTTGAGATCTCAATGGGATCGGGGTCAAAAAAATTTAAGAACATCAGTACTTTTCCATTATGTTATAATTATTATTTTTCTATAACATAATTAAGAATGAAAGAAGCACTTATGTTCTTCGATTTTTTTTACTTTGATCGCCTTGAGATCCCTTGAGTTAATTTTTTGATATGTTTTGAAAAACAGTTTAATACAAAAAACATAAAAAATTTAAAAGAAAAAAAATTTGGCTTTCGGAGATATTCAAGGGTCATTCCACTTTTTCTATAAAGTAAATTGAGAAGCACTGATGTACTTCGGTTTTTTTTACCTCGATCCCATTGAGATTTCAAGTTGATTTTTTGAAAAACAATTTAATATACAAAATATAAAAGAATAAAAGAAAAAAAAATTTGGCTTTTTGAGATATTCAATGATAAAGGACAACATTGTTATCCTTGGAAAAAAAAATTTAAGGATAAAATTGATTGGTATTTTTATTATTTTGCGACAACCTTCTCCTTTAAAATAAGTCCAATTTTATTATTATACAAGCCGCGTACAGCCCCTGTTACTTCCGTTTATCCATTGGTCCTGTTTTTCCCGTTGATACATTACTCCCGTTTCGGGTACACTTTCTCAGCTCAAGGAACTGGAGACATTAATGCCATTTTTCATTTTTCACTTTTCACTTTTCATTTTTTCCATCCCCCATCCTCCATCCACCATCCTCCATTCTTTATCCACCCTCCTCAAAACTTCATCTACCATCCTCTATCCACCATCCCTAGTCTAACTTTACCATTTAGCAATAGGAACGCGAAATTAATACACCGAAAATGAACAAACTGGCGCTAAATCATATGAAAAACACTCAAAAAAATAAAAAATAGCTCGCGAAACACCAATTTCGGGAATATATAATTATGTTCCCGACCTGTCCGGTAGTCTCGAGAATGTACATGCAAAATTTGGGAGGGAACGGTTCACAGGTGTAGATTCCAATCGAGCCCGAACAAAAAACTGTCTAATTTTTATATATTAGATGATAAAAATTAGCAGAGCTATGAATTTTACTTTATTATTTTAATAATTAAGTATTGTGATTGATTTTTTAAAAAAAAAAATTTGCTACCCTCAAAATTTTTATTTTCACGTTTCATAACTAGTAGACGCGAAAAAAGCAATAAAAATTTTCAGTCCGTCTGTCCGCCGTACGCCGTACGCAAGATCGTTTGGAGGCTCGTAGCTGCCAAACGCTTTGAGATATTAAATTGAAATTTTTTTAACGAATAGATGGGGTAGGCGCCTTGAAGTGACCAAATTTTTAGGGGTGGGGGTGTGAGGGGGAAGGAGGGGGAAGTGTTTTAGACCGAAAATTTTGGTTTCCAGATCTCAGTAACCCCTTATGTTAGGAAGCTGAAACTTGGAATTTCTATAGAGCTCTGATAGTAGACCCATTTGCAGAAAAATTGTCAATATTGATCAAGGGGTGTGGGAGTGGGGGGAAATGTAATGCGTCCGAAACCCAAAAAAGGTGAGATAGACACATTCTAAAATCCATATCTCCTAAACCGTTAATGGCTCACTATACAAACTTAAAACATATTTGTAGTTATACTAGGAGAACAGAACGAAGAAAAATTTTGGGTGGGGGAAGTTGTGTATGGGGGTGGGGGGTGAAAAACTTAAGATTACGATATCTCATGAACCAATTGCTCTAGAAAAATAAAATTTGGTTAGGGTGTAAAGGTTGACAAAAAAAGATTGATCAAAGTAAAATTTTTTAAGTGGGAGGTGGAGCATAGAAGTGGAGGGGATGAGAATTTTTCAAATCAAACACATTTCATATCTCAAGAACAGTTTAAGATAGATGCTTAGAATTTTTACCAGAAGTAGCGCTAATTAAACTCTAGTAGGGAAAAAAGTTTTGGGGTTGTGGGTGAAGAGGGGGAGGGTGGGGGAGGTTGAAAAGGAAAAAGTTCCGATGCTTATATCTTGAGAACCTGTAATGATATAAGCCTTAAACTTGGTATTTAGATAGAGCTATAGTAGCGGAATGTTGGAAAAATAAATTTTTTTTAGGGGTAGTATGCTACGGGGGTAGGGGGTGTTTTTCCTAACTATTAAACGGTTTATGCTAGAAAGTTGAAACTCGGTGTGTATATGTAAATCAACTAGAAAAGTAATTGTGATAAAAAAAAATTTGAATATTCATTGGCGTTTAGAAAGGGGGGCAAAAAAAATTATTTGTAAATATATTATATATAAAATGCAAATATTTTCACGATTTTCGTCATATCTACTAGGTCTTTCCATATATTGAATTCATTTTTATTTTACGGATTCTTCGTATGAATACCTAGAAAGTGTTTTCAAGGTTTTTTGAAATTCGACCCCTAAGGGTTGTGTGGTACAAGTGGGGGTGTTTTTCTTATATATGGAACGGCTTAAGCTACAATGTTGAAACTCGGTGTGTATATGTAAATCAACTAGAAAAGTAATTGTGATAAAAAAAAATTTGAATATTCATTGGCGTTCAGAAGGGGGGGGGGGCAAAAAAAAATATTTTTAAAAATAATAAATATAAAATGCATATATTTTCACGATTTTCGTCATATCTACTAGGTCTTTCCATATATTGAATTCATTTTTATTTTACGGATTCTTCGTATGAATACCTAGAAAGTGTTTTCAAGGTTTTTTGAAATTCGACCCCTAAGGGTAGTGTGGTACAAGTGGTAGGTGTTTTTCCTATATATAGAACGGCTTAAGCTACAATGTTGAAACTCGGTGTGTATATCTAAATCAACTAAAAAAATTATTTTGAATAAAAAAAACGAATATCTATTGGCATTCAGAAGGGGGGTAAAAAAAATTATCTGTGAAAATAGAATGCATATTTTCCCACGATTTTCGACATATCTACTACCTCGTCCCAAATAATAAATTTAATTTTATTCTATGTATCATCCATATGAATACCAAGACAGTGTTTTCAAGATTTTCTGAAAATTGACCCCTAAGGGGGTGTAAAGTGATTGTGTACTTTTTCATAATATTTTCCATATCTCACAGATCCAATCAGATTTTCACTTCCATGATCTTGTTCTTTTTGATAGGTTTTCAGTCACATAGTAGCCTACACCGCATTTCAGAATTGAACGCGTTCCTAACTTCTGCCGGAAAAATAATAAAGTTACGCCCAGATTGTTGGCAGATTTTTTAAAGAGGATTTGGACTCCATTTTTGCCAAATCTTTAACATATTATAGCTAACAAAAAAATGAGATAGAAAAACTGAAATTATATTTTTCTTTCCAATAATTCTTCAAGTACACAAATTTTCAAAAGAATCGGCGATGGTAAGGTCACAAAATTGGCCTTTTTGCGATTCTTGATAGACTTTCCGACTAAACAAAGATAAGATGGTGTTCATATTTCAATTCTGAGGTTCAGATGTCGCTACATTGCTATCTACTCAGGTAAGATTCAAACCATTTATGAGATCCATATATGCATGAAAACTAAACACGCATTTTTTTCCGAACAACTCCCATGAAATTGATGTTAAATTAAATCGGCGTGCTTTTCATCTGTCACGACAGTAGACAATAATAAATTGCGTGGAATTTCCCATTAAGCAACTAAAACCCAACAATTTTCCCAGTTGCATATCGTCCCATATGATAACATTATTCTATTTACGGAAAAGGCAAACAAAACTATCAGCGGATGGGAAACATTGCTTAATGAATATCCAATTCGAAATATCGAAACAGAGTGTTTCTATTTCTCCAAGTTTCCACTTAAATATTTTAAAATACCATGTCCAAGCACTCCATCTATCAGTAGGATATATACGTCATAGACCAGTCACACGTAGCGAGAGTATCGGTGTACACTTAGAGGAATGTGTACACACTACCCACTATCTATGTCCTTGCTAGCCAACAGTATCCCCTAGATTTTTTTCCTTCTCGCGATGAAACGATTCGAGTATATTTTCAATTACTATGATCGATCCCCTGAGCTATGCGACCTACTGACCCAGTTATGTCGGCCTTTCAGAAAACCAATTACTAAGGAGAAAAAAAAAATCCAAGTCCTTGTTGTGTTTCTTGGAAACGTTTATTTCGAATACACACTATTCGCTCGAATTGGCAAAGTAAAGAGTCCTCCTGAGCCACAAGGTGGTAAATTATTTGCATCGACATAAGGTAGGTGAATCGAAATCCCGGCACAACGTGCACCTAGTTTATTTACTACCCCCCATTAGCCATTAAAACGCTATAATTATAGGCAACCTTGGTACGGATTTGAATATAGTATCCGTGATACTTGTATGCCCGCTATATAGTTGCATTTAAATTGGATTGATTTTATTATTGTTCTATAGGAGTAGATGCATCTGTTGTTATATTCTGTCGAGCACCTATCGAACAGATGTAGAAAAGACAGGTATTTAAGGCAAATTGCAAATATAGAGTAGTACTGGTACGGGGGTACCTGTAATTTGAGGTACTGTGATTACATGCCGATCTGTGCGGTTAATTAAACATACGGAAAACGCTGAAATGTAATCGGATCGTGAGAATTGGGCTTTTGATATTTTTCAGCTAAACACCGAGACTTGGAATGTCTATGCGAGTTAAATGTATGATTAAAGTAATTATGATTATCTATTTAGTATCGGTTGAGGAACGCGAAGCACGCTTTTCGCGATGCGGTCATCTCATTCTGTCCGCTGTCCGTCCATTGATACTCAATTTTGATGTTATGGCTGCGACTGAGGACAAGGCCTAACTCAAATTTCACGTTCATATTGCTGAAATCATCGATGTATGTTGGAAGATACTTTCTTTCATTTCTGATACCGAGATTTTGTCCAATGTTACAGGTTCGTAAATACAATGATTACTTCATCTTCTTATAACACTGGCTGGCATCCCTCAACACTTTGTCCTTTCTCCTACTTTGTTCATTAAATCTTTATTAATGATCTAATCTCATGCACTATGTTCACAATTACAGAAGTATGGATCTTGGGATACCTTTGCAAATGTAAAAAGTATTGTTCTCCTCCTGATTTACCTTCGACATGGATTCAATTCCCATATTAGGACAAAGCCCCAATCTGTTTTAACTTTTCTGGATACGGTACGGAGGACATTCTTTAAGTAGATGATGCTTCAATTCTTAGTAGATACCAAGAACTTCCTCAAATCGCAACCAGGATTACTATTTAGATGCAGTTGTATGACAAGTTTTACAAAAGGTGTGTTTTTTTCAACTGGATTAGATCAAAATTGAAAAAAAAAACGTTGTGGATCATCCCAAAAGCAATTTTGGCAGGGTTAACAATCCTGTTGCTAAATGCCTCAGATAAATTGTCAGCAGGAAAAGTTTTGTATACTATACGGCGAAACGGAACTGTATAAAGGTCCTATAACACTCATGTATAGTTCTTGGCTACGAGATATGACAAACTTCTCCACCCCTATACCTAACTACCCCATCGAACGTATCTGTTCTACCTTCTGGAAGCAAATATCTGCTCCAAATGGTCCTGAGTTGCAGGGCACCATCTCTGAAAATGTTGACAAAATGACAATTTAAATAAGCTTTATAGGGGAAATCCGATCCAACTTTGATCCCATTTTGATTTTAGATCATCTATTCGTTGTTGTTTTCAATGTAAAACGAATGATCTTGATCTTGATCCAGTTGAAAAAAACACACCTATTCTGTAAAATCAAGTCCAAAGACATCCTATGAGAAATCAAATAACTGTCCCTTCATTTTTTTTATTAAAATAATCCCCATATCATATGTAAATTACCAACTTCATGTATAAACGCAACTACCATTATGTAATAAGGTTTTTTTACATGAAATACTATGTAAAATTACACAGAGATAAAAATTACAACAACTTGTATGGAAAACTACATTTCAAAACATGAATAAAAAAAATGGTTCCATGTAAAAAAAAGTAAAATGAAGGGCCAATACTTGTCAATGGAATTTTACATGTCGCCATGATGTAAACAAAGGGAGACGATGCAATCGTGCATCGATTTATGATTTTTTTGCGGAAATTGCTAAGTAAACATTTCCTAATCGTTATTTTATAACTAGGAGGTAATAACTACCTGATTTGGTTTTATTAGAAAGAGCTTATCCAGCCCTTAGGGTATTTAAAATTGTGTAGGAATTGGTTTGTGGAACAAATGCAGTTTTACACGTTTTTACTTTCAGCAATTATGCGTTTTCGACGATCGAAAAATTGAGGTATTCGTACTGCCTTGATGGCAATTCCTATTTGCCACTAAATCACTTTGCTAAGGGAATCTTTTTAATTTTCGGTATTGAAGAATAGAGATGGACAAAGAAGTTATTTTCAGTGAAGTACTTCACTCCGAGTCACTCACTTGAAGGAACAAGTTCACTGAACTAGTTCCGGAACTGTTCATTCCCTCGTTCCATCAGTACATGGACTGAGATAGTTCCGGAACTGTTCATTCCCTCGTTCCGATCAACAACAACGAAGGACCTAATGGAACTGCAGTTCACCAAAAGGAGTGACTTACTTCACTCACTCACTTCACTGAAGTGTTCTTTTGCAACAGTTCTTTCCTGAACTACTCATCTCTATTCAAGAATAGGACCCCATTTCATATAATACGAGTCGCTTTATTGGGCACTTCTGAACGACCCATCTCTTGAATCAAGAATAGGACTGAACCCCATTTCATATAGGTAATACAAGTTGCTTTTCACTGAAGTGTTCTTTTGCAATAGTTCACTCCTGAACTGCCCATCTATATTCAAGAATAGGATCAAACCTCATTTCATATAATAGGAGTCCCTTTATTGGATATAGTACAGAAATAGCACATGTTGTGTTTTCGATACCGATGCTAAAAGAACCATTTTTCAAAATGAAAGAAACAATAAAAGTTGTTTAGGTATAGTCGGAAGTGGCATAATGCCTTCCAATGAGTAAATCAGTATTACAGTACGACAGTACTGTAAGTAAGTTACAAAAGTGTTCATTTCACTTCGCTACACTAAATTGCTTGGTATCAGTATGAACTGAAGATATGAAAATAATTTTCAATGTTGGGAATTTTTAGACTTTCAAAATTTTGGTCAAAAATTTTGACAACCCTTTTTAATGAGGTCAAAATGCCACGTCGATGGCACTGAACGTGCTAAACGGTAATACATTGAAACAGGAGAACAGAAGAAGCTATTTTCCAAAAACTTCTACAACTTAGAAAACCGCACTCCCAAATCGTAAGCAGCTTGAATGCACTTCCAATTAACCACTTTGCCAGCCATCAACTTCAATTACAAAATCATAGAGCAGGTGAACATTAGCTGAACTTTAATTCAAGAATTTTGCAATTCGAAAATCGTATAGTAAAGTGGAGGTACTGAGTACAAATTGTAACTTTGTGTTTTTATAATCCCTCTTAACCCCCTTCCAACCCACGGGGTACTAAGAGTCACTGTTTGCTCGTTGAGTTTTTTATTTTTTATTTTTTAATTATTTCGTGTTCTTTGTAGTTTTGTTTGTCATTTCGACACATTTAATACTTACTGTGTTTATTGGCCAGCGTTCGGGAGTATGTTTCACTTATTGCTTCATTGTGAGTGATTTGTAAAGCTCCGCGACCTAATCTAACTCGGACCGTATTGTGACGGTGAGCCGCGTCCGCTTAGGCTTAACTTAAAGGTAGAAACTGCCGCAGTCGCAATCTTATACTTGAAACGCTCGTTAAACTTGTGACGTAGCTGAGAACTTCTTAGTCGTGTGCTTAACGACTTAAAGGCTAAACAACTTTTTTGAAATTAAGCATTGGATTTTGTATTGGCTTAAGAGGGGTGGGTTTCTCCAGCCTTTTTGCTCGTTGGTTGTTTTTTTTTTTCTGATCCAACAAACATCGTATTTCGTTTCCTTCCTTCCTCGGTTTTAGTGTCTGGTTATAGGCTGGTACGCTAAACTTCTTGCTGGCAAATGTCGTTACTGCAGCCCAACTTGTAACCATAGCCGTAGCGTATCAATTTTGTATTTTAGTACGCTCTGTATCTGAAACGTTTTGTAAATGAGAACTGCTAGTTGGTAGTATAGTTCATATCCGATATCCACACTATCCCAAGCCCCAGAGTGCAGGCTGCAGAGTGGATAGAGCCTACGTATGAGGCACTTACTGTACCGAGAGTTATGTGATTGCTCATTACTTTTATGTAGGTACTTGCGATGGGGTTTTCGGTTTGATGGTGTTTTGTTGTATGACGGCAGCAGTTAAACTCTTTTTTTTCAAGTTTTCTGTTTGGTTTTCTGACCTACTTGTCAATTTGAGCTGAACGACGTCGTATAATGCAACAGTCCGAGAATTGAAGAAACATACAAAAAATGCTCGGCTTGAGCTAGAGCCGGGCTGTTGTAAAGCCACACGAAACTAGTCAACAAATTAATAGATACGATATAATTGCTGAAGAGATCATAAAGTACAAGAATTTCGAAAAGTTGGGAAAACTCTTTTTATGTTTATGGCATTTGCGCCACGCGCTCTATAGCCACAGGCGCATTAATGCTTTACAGAATTTACACGATTGCGCAAAATTAAGAGATTTTACAGAATTTGAAAATGGCAAAGATTTGGACACAGTTTGTCCAAAAATGTATCCTACTTAGTACTGAAGATGGGGATGTCATTTGAATCGACAACCTCGGAATTGGCAAGCTACCGTGGTGTCGACACTCAACATTTGATGTTAAATGAGAGACTTCAATGCCGGAGAGTGAAAATGCATTTGTTTCTAATAATTTAAAAGTATCATTAGTTAGACTTGAATTGGTAGTTGAAAATGCCTACTCAAAGTCCTTTTATCGATAAAAAAAATGCCATATTATATTTGAAAGTGATAAGAATTGTATGTCATACAATAGATTTGGACATGAATCTTCTTTTACAAAAATTTATGCAAATTTCAAATTTATCGTTAGAAAGTTTACCAGGCGTGAACGCAGTGGGGTTCAAACCCCCCGAAATGATGTAATTAAAAAGTCACAACTAAATGTTAACTAATACACGAAACGGAAATTTGCTTACATGTTAATTTCTTGAGCTGAGTTAAGTTTTAGTTTTCATATGAATTTCAACTCAACTTATAATTGCATGAAAACTAACTCGCCATGGAAATGGAAACATAGTGAAGTGATAGTAAGAACTTCGAGGAGAACTCAATGAGGGAGCAAATATTGAGGAATTCGTATTAGTATTACTATCAATTGAGCAAAAAATAAGATTTTCAACAAAATTAAGCAGAAAACCGCCATTATTTTTTGGTCACATTATAGGATGTACTCCACACGTATGTGATACGTAAATATTGGCTTAAAAGTGGTCAATGGTCACAATATAGAAATGGTCACAATACAAAACGAAAAGTGTATGGAAAATCGGTAATTTACATCGGGACTATAAAGAAATGACCACTTTAGGCAAGTGGTCAACATATGAAGGTGGTCACTTCTGCAAGTTCTACTGTAGATGAAAATGGGATTACGAAGAACATTTTGGATTTTCATTTTTTCCAGGAAAGTTACTCATATAATGTAAAAAAAATTTTAAAGTGCCGGGAATGGGAAGTGGAGTAGATAATAATTTTTCTAAAACATCACGACTTTATTATATCTCAAGAACAGTGTAAGATGCTTAGAAATTTAACTAGAAGTAGGCCTTTTAGATCGCTAGCAGGAGGGTGTAGAGGGTGAGGGTTGGGAAGGATGAAAAGGAAAAGGTTCAGAATCTATATCTCGAGAACCTATAATTAAAAAAGCTTCGTATTTAGATAGAACTACCTATATTAGTAGCATATTGGGAAAATATATTTTTTATAGTGGTAGTACGGTACGAGAGCGGGGATGTTTTTTTTCCTATATGTATATGGAACGGCTTATGCTAGAAAGTTAAAACTCTGCATCTATATCATATGTAGATTAGGTTGGGTTAGGCCGAGATAGTTATTGACAGAGAAAGCTAGCACATGGACCGCTAGATGGGTTCGTTGTGATCTTACTGCACCATGGCACGGCGCCTACTAATCTGCTAATCTTCAAGAACAAACTGAGCCCAATTGGCTGCGGTATACTAGAAAAGTAATTTTGATAAAAAAAAATCAAATTTTCATTGGCGTTCGGAAGGCATTCAAGAAAAAATTATTTGTGGAAATGGAATGGATTTTCACGATTTTTGTCATATCCATTAGGTCTTCCCAAATATTGAATTTATTTTTATTCCACGGTTCGTTTTAATAAATACCTAGAAAGTGGATTTAGGATTTCTTGAAATTCGACACCCATTGTACATTTTTACGAATTCCGTCAAATTTCTTGGTTTAAATGAGATATCAAATTGATTTTTACTTCCTAAGGCTTACATAGTCGTGAAAACAAAATCTGTTGGCCGAATTTTTAGAATAATTCCACTGCAGTTAGATTGCAGAAAAATAGGAGGAGAAAAGAAACGCAAAGTAAGGATTTCAGCATCTCTAAAGAAGTGAGACTAATTTTTATGCACCCTTACAACAGTTTTTAAATGATTCCATGGGAGTTACAATGGAGATCTCATTTCAGATGACATGCTCTTCCAAAAAGGAGTTAAAATGGGGGAGAAACGAAGTCATCTATTCTAACCTCCCTAAAGAGTGTTGTAGGATTAATCACAGGACATTTATGAGTTGGGCGAGTACTCCAGAAATAGCCCCATGAGAGACCTCGTTTTAAGCTCCCTCCGAAGAACTTTTAAATGATTGCTTAACAGGCACAATGGAGATTTGATTTAAAGGGACATACTCTGGCAAAAAGGACCCAATGGATTTTTTTATAATAAGTAAGTATTCCACTAACGATAAAAAAAATTTTAAAACCCCCTCCGAAATAATTTTCTGCGTTCACGCCTGAAGTTTACAACCTAAATAGTTTGACAAGCACTAGTACGTTTTGGCATTTATTTCCTAATACGTTGCGGTTAAGCGACAACAGCGCTTATAGAATTTGCTTTCTCAAAACATATAAGGGTATTTAAAAATAAATATATTCAATTGTTCGAAATGTAATAATTATTTTTGTGATAAAGTAGATCCCATGTGATATTAGGTGTATCTTTTTTCAGAAATACCTTATGCCAGAAAATTGAAACTTCGTACATGTATAGATAGGTATGTGTATGCACTAAAAAAGAAACTCCAGTAAGAGATAATGTTCAGATTTCCATTAGCGTACTGATGTGATAGTAAACTTTCGTTGAAAGAGGTGCATATATTTTCACGAATTTCGTCAAATCTCATAGGTCTGATGAGATATCGAATTAAATAGGTTTATTTAATAGTGTTTTAGAGGTGTATAGGATCTGGATACGTGTTAGCGAATTCCGCCATATTTTTTAGTCCTGATTATATATTTAGTTAGTTTAAACCTCAACCGATTTTTGATGTAAACGCCCAAATATTAATTTAAGAATTTTTTGATAGACAACTCCCTTAGATGGTTCTCATTAGCTTTCCAGTTTCATTTTCGGTGATTATTAAGCAGAAAGATAATGCCAAAACTAATTTCATGGGAAGCCATAGGTTAAAAAGGATTATATATTTTGAGTTGCGCAGGACTACGTTTGGTTACGTACGGGCAGTTTCATTTCTTTCCAGGTAAAGGGTAAAAATGTTTATCCTTTATTTATATTTTAGCACTCTACAAGGGTCAATCTTCTGGTTCTTTTCTTCTTTTTTTTAAGTAAGTCTCTGTGTAGTAGGTACTATGCACGACTTATTAAAATCGTTTATTTCCTCGGAGCATTTTTGTGATGTCATTTATCGATTATCGTTCGATTTGAACATACTGCATCTTTCATTCGGTATGTTCAAGAGATTTGATTTTCGTTAAAATCCTAAGAATATGCATGTTCAAAACTTACCTTGAGATCTTTAAAGAAGACTGTGTTTCTCGCCCAATCGACCTGCGAGAAGAGATTTTGATCGAGTACTTTGCACATTAGCTCGAAGAGGTCCACTTCGACTTGATTATAGGATTGTTTTTGTAGTAACGTAAAAAGCTGCGTTTGCCATTCCCGATCGTCGACCGACTGTACAAATTCCCTTATCATAGGTGATACTCTGTGAAAAAAATTCCGACAAATTGTCGAATTAGACCTGGTATGGCGGTACGCTAAGTTCTGATACTGACCTAAGTTCTACCGTACTAACTGAATCAGCCGTACTCGATGGGTTTGTTCCGGAATCGAAGCTAGGAAAATTTTTGAAGAAAATAATGAGGAAAAGAAAAATATTAATAATTTTTTTGCATTGCAAATTTGATCAAAACTCTTTTTTCTCACTAACCATATTTTCGAATCGGATGAATGTTGCAGGGATGATGAACCATTATCGTTTCCGGGGCCACAACTCGCACTACCCCCTATTCCACTAACTGTTGTTGTATTTGTTGAACCCAGCCCGCTGGAACTACCACCTAACGTTGTTGCTATAATTGCCGTGCTCGGGTTTCCTTGGCCAAGGGCAATCGCTATGGGACTTGGTGAAGAATCAGGCGATTGTGTTAATGATGACACCTACATTGGCATACGTTCAAGAAGTACATTTCGAATAATTGAAAATTGCCAATGGGGGGGAAAAATTAAATAGGGTTGGGTGGTATCGATAAAAAAATACTTAAAGACAAACCTGTGGAATTTGTATCTCTTGCTTTATGTTCATACTAGGATACGATTGTTGATAGCCTGTCGGTGATATTTGTCCTGGCTTTATGTCTACCGTACTCATGGAGCCTCTAATTGCCTGTAGCGCCAACTGACGTTGTCGCATCATTTGAAGTTTTCGCGCCCGATCTCTTTTGTACATTGGACCAAACTTGTTTCGACCTCCTCGCATTCGGTCCGCTCGAACAGCTGAAAACCAAATTAAAAACATTTTTTAGTTTAAAGTTGTAATTTCTTCTTAAAGCTACAGTATGCCAGGTTGTCAAATATTTGACTATAATCCCTGGCAAATGTTCTCTGACAGTGTAATCGTCAATTTGTTGTTTGACATATAATTTTATTTGCTCTCGTTTGACAGGAAAAATTTGACGTCAAATTTGTTTGTTCAAATATTTGGCAGCACATAAAGTTACGCTATTTTATTTTATTTTGTTTTTAATAATAAAGTATTGAGATCGAAATAAAATTTAAAAAAATTGCTACTCTGAAATTGTTTTCCAAAAAAAGTCAAACAAAAAGTCCGTCTGCACATTCACACGAATGTGTGCTGCTTTAATTATAATATGTTTAAATATTTTTTACAACTATTTTTGAAGTGGACAGTAAAGTGAATTTATAACAATAAGAGCGCAGAAAGCTTGAATTAAGTTTTTACGAAGTAAGGTCGACTTGGTTCAAACATTGTCCACTAAGTCGATAAAATTATACACAAACACAAAATCATCAATCATGATGAAAACCTCTTCATTGCGTTGACATATCAGAAAATATGTCTTTCAAAGTGTAGCTTAAAATGCTTTGTTCTTTTAAATTAAATTTAAATTATGTACAAATTCGAAAATAAGATCATTTATTTAAATTTGACCATCTCCTCCAACAACCAGTTATAATAATGGGTTTTTATTTTAAGTAAGATGATTTGAGCCACAAGTATATTGCATTTCAGTTCAGTTTAAGTTCTGCAGTTGCAGCCCTGAAAATCAGTACCTGTGAAGTCTACTGGAATTCTATCATATTTGATACACTGGCAGTATAGCTTCATTTTTCATATGAATTAGGTACGTGCGCATAACTTTCGTCTCCTTAGACTTTTGAACAAATGAATATGTTAAACATATGATTTTGTAATAATGTGTCTTCTTTCTGGAAGAGCTGTTATTCGTCTGTTAAAATACTAAGCATGACAATCGATAGTAGGTACTAAACATGACAATCTATAGAAACGAAATTCTAACCAAGAAAATGTCGATAAGTTCGTTAACTCCCCACTGCAAATTAATTCGTCAGTCAGGACTAACACGCAAAATGGAATCGCAGCACGGAGTGACTTTATTTCTTCAAGTATCATATTACCACGGGATCTATTACATATGCAAACAATACGATAAAATGAGTGACAATCTCGGCGAGAATTTCAATATTTTGTGCGTGCTACGAAAATTGAAGATTCGTGACAATAGAATAAGAAAAGAATTTCCTCATTATCTACGTTGTCATCTATACGCTATCAGTGTCAATGTTGTTTCCAAGTTATAAGCTTTCCATATGGTTATCCTCTAGCTTCGGTAGTCAGTAAATTGACTGAGTACGTCAGGTCTCATTACAGATATTTTTAGTAAAACTTATTAGGTTGATATTCATTCACCAAATCCCCTCTAATGTGAGTCTAATTAGAGGAAAAAATATAGGTTTATGGTTCCAGCTTGTGAAATATTTTAAGGACATAATATTTGTCACAAGGTCAAGGTCACCATTAAAAGCAAAGGAAACTTTGCTTATATTGACTAAGCAACAAAAGAAATTGAGGCAGAGCAATAAAGCTATTAGATAAAATCTGATCCTTTGCCATTTGCTAATTTACTAAGTTGCAAAAATACAGTCAAACTACAATAACTTCAATCACTATCTAATATATAAATACAACAGTTTTTTGCTTGGGTTGAATGGAAATTTACACCTGTGAACCGTTCCCTCCCAAATTTTGCATGTACGTTATCGAGACTACCGGACAGGTCGAGAACATAATTATATTCCCGAAATTTGGTTCATATATTTGTTATAAACGGTTTAATTTTCCATAAGATTAGCATTGGCGTGAGTAGCGCCTCCGCTCAACGGGCGAGGCGGGAGTAACAGGGGCGAGACGGGAGTAACAGGGGCGAGACGGGAGTAACAGGGGCGAGACGGGAGTAACAGGGGCGAGACGGGAGTAACAGGGACGTTTGAAGGGGCGAGCGTAGCTAGTTAGCCATAAAAAAAAGGGCAGATTTGCTTAACAATAATGAATGCATCAAATTTATTGACTTCATCATTTTGATGGTGTCTTGTATTCATTGATTGAATCCTTGGATGTGTCCTTTTTTTGTGTATCTAACAATGGTTGCACGGGCGAGAAAAGCTTTCAAGTCTAAGTAATATTAATACCGTATTTTAGTACGCTTATGCATATTCCATTAAATACACAAAGTCCAATTTAAATGCCGAGCTAATTTCTATGAAATAACCTTAAATAAATTACATTACAGAGTGAAGTGACAGTGACTCAGAAGAATATTGTTACCGCCCTTTATTCCCGAAAGGGGTACAATTGAAACCATTTCGTTCAAGAGACTATGAGTTCATATCACGCCGGGGTCACCAATAAGCTCGGTATTGGAAGCTAAGTATATGAAACCCCATCTTAGATACTATTAGGATCTAACACAGATCACAGTCCCACGGTTTTCCTTACTTTTCAGGAGTCTGAAGTGAAAACCAATGTAATCGTAGATTCGATGGAGACAGACAGGGCCGTCATTTCAGTTCTAGGGGGGGGGGGGGCGAATGCCTTTCCTGCCCCCACAAATGACGTCCCTGGAGACAGACGAAAAAAAGATGGGAGGAGTATTATATCGGTGAAGAGAAATCTAGGATTGGGATGTTAAAGGGCAACAAATTAAAAAGTGATCCAGTCTGCTAGATATTATACCGATACGTAACTGATCCCAGGGGAGTCACTGGTATTGTTTTTGATAATATTGTACTAAATAATAAAATTCTTGTAGCAAATCGATTGGAGGTAAGTCATATTTCTGGTATTCATTCAAAGTCTTCAAAATTCCGGGTTAAAAAACAATAAACTCGTAATCGCTCGGAAAAGCAACCAACACTGAATGAATGTAGTTTTATAACATGGTTTTTTTCCAACAATTTCTAACTAAATACTGAATACCCGTTTTTTTACAATGACTTAGTAATGAACATACTTTTCCAATTGAACCGCATATATAGACTGAAATCAGTCAAAAAAAAAAAATTCGATAATTGAAAATTTTGACCAAAGAAACCGCGACAAGAAAGTACAATTTTGAATGCCCGCATCAACCAGTCAGTACCACGTCTTAATACGAAATTACTTAAAATATTTCACAAAGATCACAGAATCATACTTAAGCCATACCCTCCCCACCCCCGAACAGACACAGTGCACCTTATAATTTTGCCGTGAAACTGTGCCTTACAAAACACGAAAACGATCAAGTGTTAATTGTGTAAATGCCACAAGTCGGCGTATTACCTAATCCGAACAGATCCCACAGGTACCATTCAAAGGTAAATTTCAATGAAAATATTGAGAAAATGCGTTTGAACTTTCACTTGATCACGTCCAGCGGACATGTTTCCAAATTCCACCTGACCACCCTCTAAACTGACCGTTGCATTATTTTTGACGGGCCCAATCGAAACTGATCGAAATCGAAAGAATGCATTTTTTTTTCTATATAATAATAATGATCTGTTTTCTTTTTCTTGAAGATTTAATCTGAATTTTCGATTGAATTTTCTCGACTGCGTATATTTCACGTCGATATACCTACCTTTACCTGTGTACACCTCTAATGCAACATATTTCCGACCAAATGATTTATGAAATATATTCGAAAATTTTCTCTTTAAGGTATTTTTTTTGTCTATGCGCAAGAGCCGCCAGCTGATGAATGAGGTGTGAGTTGATTACAGCGTGTATGTACTTAGCGTTTATAGCTAGGTACGCATTTATGTTCCATAACGAGTATTTCAGGTAAATTTCGTTTGAATAGAGCGTTTTCTGCAAGATTAGCGGGAATCTATATGGAATTAATAGTGAGATTTCGTAAAGGTGTGATGTAATTTCGTAGTGGAAATATTTTGGGATGGTTAGTGTCTATTAAGAAACTGGATACTTGCGGTAAAAAAGTAGTCAAAATTAGGTAAAATTAATAAAAAAAAAATTTCATTGAGAGGCACCAGGAAACAATTTTGTGAATATTCACCACAGGTGTTCGTACGAGTTCATTTTCGCAGTAGAAGAAGAAAAATGAACATATACATAGAACAAGTTTCACGTACGAGCCACTTATGTGATTCTCTTACGGTCCACCTAAGTGATTCACTAACGAGTCGCAACACCGAATGTGAAGTGAATTCACATGTGAACTGTATCTCACTTAAATGAATCGCTACTGATGTAGTTTCCTTTATTTGGTGAATACTGCTGCTGCACTTTAGAACATAAATATATTTCTACAGATTTTTAATTCTAATTCAAAATTTTGGTGTAAAGGTTCACGAAAGGTGCAAAAACAATTTAATATAGTGGGAAAAAAACTAGGAGCATTTAAGTGCGGATTCTGCAAGGGTAAAAAAAATCAAATGAAAAAAAAAGAAAACAAGAAATACGCTTGTGAAGGAATTAGAATGAATCAATATATTGTCTCTATTTTTGAAAGCAACAGTTCGGAAAGTAAGTTTTCGAATAGAAAAATATCGATTCAATAATAATTCATTCGATTCATCAAAATTTAATTCATCTGAGACTTAAAAACGATTCAGAAATCATTCGCTTAAAGTGAGAACATAGTGCAGTATGTTCATTCACTTTTGTGAAGAATTTTTGAATCGTTTTTATTTTTATTGTAATTAAGATTGATAATTGAATGTATTGCGTAGGGAAATTTTTAGATGCAGGTAAACGTGCACTAGCGAATAGTTAATTCGTGTTGGTTTATTTAGTTTCGGATTATTTCCGAATAAAAAGTAGGTAGGTTTATGTTTTAAGCTATTCTTTGGGACAGTAGTAAAGGAATGTTTTTTTCTGAAGTTCCCAAAACGGGTCCTGAAAATGTCGATGGTTCTTTCTTCTTTGGCATAAAATCATATCGAACTTAAGCTTCATAATTCGATGCATTCTTAAATTACTGCGAACTTAGATACCTGCTCCAATTTTTTAGTAGGACATTTGTATGACAACTACTCTCAGGAGGATTGACTTTGCTATTCAGTCTTGTATGTAATAGTTGTGAATAGTGAAATATTATAATGTAAAAAAAAAAAATTATTTATAGCTTTATAAAATTTCTGCAAATACCCATAAGAACTTGAATTTATTTCCATAAGCATTATATTTGATTTCTTGTGTTACCATATAGGTATTTGAAGTACCGATTTTTCCAAGACTTTTGTATGTTCGATACACAAAAAGCTTGCTTGATTTTCCGAATACATACTACATGGTTTCAACTCTGGAGCTATTGGCAAATCAATGCATGTTTAAATTAAAATCAAATTTTATACTGTTAAGCGGGCTACAGACTTCTCCTGCTTTTCTTGTTTTTCATTTCGTGAGTTTCTCGTCTAATTTTAAGAAACACATGAACCTTGCGAGAACGTGAGAAAGAATTGTAGGTACACACAGTTCACAAGTTTCGCGTTTACGTGGTTTCCCTACATTTCGTGAAGTTCACGTATTTTCAATTTCTGAACTCCTGCAAGTCTAAACTTTTGACATTAATCACGAAAAACCAAAATTTCACGAGATGTCACGAAAAATCGTCTAGCGTATTTTTCGTTACTTTCTCGTCAAGCGAAACCCTTTGATGTCGTGAAAAAGCCGCCTCCTGCAGAGAAACCGCACGAATCTCGAACAACGAAACGCGAGAAACCTCTACACACCATTCACGAGAAATAGGCGAAACGCGATAAGTCTGTAGCCGGCTTTAGTGTCTCTTGAAGCTCTCTTAAAGATTAGGACAATAGTTGTATGAGAATTACCCGTAGTATTTCGTGTAACGATTTCGCACATTAGACCAGTGGATACCAAATTTTCAAAGCGTTCTGCAGTTTTCAGAAGGAAGGACACCACTGAATAATTTTGAACTTACATATAACATTTAGACTAAAAACATAAAGAAGAAACCAGAAATATTTTTAGTAATTTTTAACTGAAATTGATGCAATGCTGGATAACATCTTTCAATCGTTTGACAATAACCGTTCAAAATCAATTTCAAACCCACGCTCCTCTCATAATAATCATTAAGTTTCTGTCAATTTTTACCCACCTTAAAGTTAATGGTACAATTTTTTTTCCATTAAAATTTTTAATTAAATGCTACCACACAAACTAGGTACGTTCATATCACAACTTTTCTGTACAAAAACTTTGAAATTACAAGCCACCATGCAAGTGAATCTCCTCCAGCCAAAAAAATAAACAGAGACAAACCTATCATAGCTTGATAAAATTGTTGACCTAATTTTAAAGAATTTTTACCTTGTGTCTACAAAAAAAAAACACCCCGCAACAAAAAAGGCATCAATCAGACCATTAAAAAAACGATTCTTTTGACAAAAAACGAAAGTGAAATTTCCATTCAACTGAAATTACAAAAACAAACAAAGTTTTGACAAACTAATAATTCTAATTTGGACGGGCGTGTTTTTTTTTTTCAAATCTATTCCCGCCAAATGAAAAGTTTCCGGAAGTACGTTTAGTTTACAGTCGGATTGAACGTATACCTGTTGGTAGTGTTCAGGTGTAAAACTATGCAGAGTAGAGCGTACCGTAGATATTTCGCCGACGTAATAAATTGTAGTGTACCTAATTCTGTTGTCGTGCCAGCGGTCGTATGTTGTCATACAGGTGAGTATTAGGTGTGTAATGAATGATGTGCTTTGTCTACCTTCAAGTCTCTGAGTAGGCTTATTAGTTAGTTGGTACTTGGATTACGAAACAAGATAAGATCTCACCACTTTAATAGAGATGTCGACTTAGTGGCTGCATGACAAATGCAAAACAAAACAATTTAGTAATTTAATTTGAAATGTGTCTGATGGTTTGCTTTCTTTTGCAGGAAATGGGATTAAATTTCTTATATTATAAGAAAACAAATCATACGATGAATAAGATTTAAGAAAGGCTTTTTGATTAAGTCTAGAAGTTTGTAGTTTGAATAAAATAAATTCTCTTTTTTTAATCGAATAATTTTAGTAGTTCGGGACCGTTGTATGTTTCTAATAGGTTTCAGTTTTCAAATCTAGAGAAATCACAAGCTGGGGTTGAAGAAATTGATTTTGACCAAGTATTCACGTATTTTATCAATCCATACTTCAGGTTGTCGCCTTTTAAAGACAACTAATCTTTTGGGTGAATTGGGTTTGCGTTTTTGTACTACATGTGGCGCATCGCGAAATCCCTCCCTATAGCCAATGCCAAAATGCATAGACCTAGTATATTATGCGTGTCAGCTAGCTGCTATTTATTTTGACATCATTTGACACAGCTTTGTGTTAGTAAAACCAAATTGTGTGCTCTTAGTCTAAAAAAAAATCTAGTTTATTATGCAATAATATCAAAAAATAGACATATCCCGAACAGCTAAATCCATCGATTTAAAAGACTATCACGAGTAATCTAAACACGAAGCCCCAATTTGACTTCATTCAATTATTTTAACGAAACAAACAATTCTTTTTATCGATTTCACCCAACCAAGCAAACTTTATAGCTACAGAACTATCGATCCTTTAACTTTTCATACGGCCTAGCTCAACTTTGAACATCCTGCAGCATTTCTTCATTGTTAGAAGAAATGCCAACCAAGTGGTCCGATTTTAATAGTGTACAAAGTATACTCTCTACTTAAGGCGTAAAGCCTTCTGCTTTGCACCACAATTAGACATAACTTAGTCATTCCTATGAACGTATGTATGTACTGTTCCGAAAGACATGCCAAAAAAAGACTAATTACAGGGGCCTTTACAGAGAACTCAGGACGTCTATTATTGTCATGACAATAACGAAAAGAAAACGAAATCTAGACCATATAAGTACCGAGTTGGATAAAAAGAGAGCTATAATTTTCGTAGGGCTCTAATTGATGTTTTCATAAGTACAACTCTTTATCATGTATAAGTTCTGACCTGGTTGCCTAGTTAGAAGTTATGCAACAAACACACAACTGTCGTATAGACAGGAAATTATGAACTTGAAGTACGGAATATATTATGCAGTATTGAGAAATATATCTTGCACATTTAGTTTACCCTCTATTTTGATTTGTTAATGAAATCAACAAAGCCTTTTCCCCAATAGTGTGAATACGGGGTTTGACCGAACGTTTTTTCTGTTCTCACATACAAATTTCTCTATTACTCCGCCCTGCCAATCAACACTTCAGCAATCAGACGAAAAACACTCAGGATGGAGTAGCAGCATGAAGTAAAGGGACGAATGAGTCGTAATCTACTAAAGTATAACGATATACTTTCGGGGAGGCACTCTATCTAATATTGCTCTTAAATGTGTTCTTCTGGAAGAATGGTAGTACATCCTGATAAAAACCGAAATTGATTAAACGAAAAAAGGATTAATTTATGTTGACTATAAATTGTAATAAGATTGTGACATGATATGATTTTCTCAAATTATTTTATTGATTTTAGGTTTTTTAGTTTGTATTCGATATACATGCATAAATACGTTTCACTCAGATTACATGATTGGATAGTCCAAGGTAGCTCCAGTCCAGAGATAAAAGTGGTAATGGATCAGTCATATCATCAGGAAACTGGAGTACAATGGGCTCGGAATTGGAATAAATTAGAAAGACATGTGGTTGTTGTGTCGTCCGAGAACCATACAATAATTCTTGGCGACAGGTGAAGACTAGCTCCAGGATTGTATTTGTTAAGGGGGTATTTGCCTCTAGCTGACCTAAAAATAGGGCAATTTACATGAATTTTTTTTCATAGAAGATGTAAATAGAATGCTGGGATTTTTTCTCAAAATATTTAATAAGTATTTATTTTTTTCAAAATGATATCATGGTGGCTAGTTATATGGCGAGCGCCGTAATCACTTTCAAAAAAGATGTCCACTTGGCGTAACCTGTACAAGTCGTAAATTTTATCTGAATTTAAAAATTCAAAAATTTTTCAGAATTATATTAATGTAGTTGGAGCTTATACCTATAAAATCAAAAAAAAACTCAAACAAACAAAAAACGGCGGGCATACGAAGATTAAGTTTCGATTTTTCAGGGTTTTTTTTATCTTCAAGGTGTTAAAAAAATAGAAAAAAATTTTTTTTCTCACTATTTTGTTAGTATAAGCTTCAATGACTTTAGTTTACTTTCAACTAAAAAAAAAATCAAGTCGATAGCTTATTTGGTTCAAGCTCTAGAACTTACGCCAGTTCGCAAAAAGTAGTTTCGAGAAAAACGCGTTTAAAGTTTTCCTTGAGTACTTTCATATGGGAAATCCATTAAGTAGGTGCCTAAATGATACGATAGCTCACGTATGCAGTTGATTTCGAAAAATACGTTTGGGTACCATATTCTACGCATGTTTATCTACGAAAATATTAAAAAAAAAATTTTAGATTTTTGGATTGAGCGAAAGGTAAATACCCCCTTAAGGTCCACTCATCAACTGAATAAGATTATATGAAGACACATTTGAGATGGGTCGTTTATGAGTGAACTATTCCAAACAGACAGTTCACAGACAGTTCATTGAAGTGAGTGAGTGAACAAACTGACTTCTTTTAGTGAACTGTAGTTCCTGTCGCCACGTGACACAGCTTGAAAAGGAATGAGTTCCTTCCGTGGGGAAGTGAGGATCTTTTTTTTTAGGTCATCCCATTTACACTTTTAATAAACTGGTATAACTAGAGGTAGACGAAGATGAAGCAAACTAGTAAACTCATTTGTAGTAATTAATACCTAAATTAAAAAAAAAAAAGTTAAAAAACATTAATCTAATAGTAGAAAGAAAAGAAATTTGTTACATTTTAAAATTGATAAAAATTAAAATCAATTCTTATCGAAAACTCATTTGAATGTGAAGATTGGACTAAAAACATTATTTAGGTTGTAAAAGGATTGTTTGCTTCGTTTACATCTAGTTATAATAGTCCCAATTAAATTTCTTGATTTTTTTTATACAATAAATTTGGCGAAAAGGTCAGTCAAATATTTCAAACAAATCAGTCCTTGTGTGGAGCAAATAAAACAATTTGATAAATTTGGCAAATAAAATTATCAAATATTTGACAAAGTGTGTAATTTTTACAGTAAATATGATAAAAAAAAACACACTTAAATATTTGATAAATTTTGTTAAATCTTAGATCCTAGCAACTATTTTAGAAATTCTTCGAACCGTCCAATTAGTTACTAATTTATAAATAAATAAACAATTTCTCAATCGAAGTCTGTTCTAGGCTATGGCATCAATTGTTTAAACTCATAAAATTAAGATTGATCTTTTTATGAAGTGTAATAGCGCACAGAGTGTTGATTGAATAGATTATATTAATTAATTTAATAGATATATTTTAAGGTTTTTTTTTATATTTAAGGTTTTGTTTATACTTAAGTGAAATGTTCATTGTTCTAAATAGTCCAACTAAGCTCAAAATCGCTTCTATCTAACATTGCCTCTTGTCATATTTTTTATCAAGCATGCATAATGTAATTTTACACTTATTTTTTGTACTTATTTTTTGTATCTATTTATTTTTAATTTTTTCTAACTATTTTATATTTTATTTTTGTTATGAGTAATCAGTATTTGATGAATTTGAATAAATAAATAAATATAGTAAGAAATGACATATAACATTAATTTCAAATATTTAAATTATAGCTTCATCTCAAATGGGGTTTGATTAATTTGATGCGTTTGACGTTGTTGCTTGCTTTGCTTTGCTTTTAGCATTTTTGCTCATATTGCTATTAACACTGTTATCAAATTGTTTAAAGGCGATTCAAAGACGAACTCAGACGTTGATGGTAATCTTACTGCACGAGTAAACCCAACATAAATTGCCAAATTAAATCGAATTCTGTTGAGTTGTTTTAAAATTCTACAAAAATAACTACAAATTGAAATTCATCTACAACAATATTTATACAAGATTCCACAAGCACATTAATTATTTTCGAATAAAACATGGACATCTAAAATCCAATAAAATCAGTAAAATTAGTTTCAAAACAATTAAAGGAATCAAATTAAGCATTCCTTCAATTGTATTAAATAAAAAAAAAGAAACTTAAAACGCAGACAACAATGTGGAAACATCTAAATTTGTATCGCTGTCCTCGAAATTTCCCTATTAAGTAGGTCATGGATAATTATTATTGTCATCATCATCATCATAATGAGTTTGACTATAACTTATTCAGTCGGCCCCACCTCACCCCACAATGAATAAAAAAAACTCTATTTCAACACACCTACTAAAAAAAAAACTGAAAAAATACGAAGGTTTGTGTGGAGCCGCTCATCCAATTAAGCGTTTTTACTAAACACTACCAAAGTCTAGTTCCTCTCTTAAACCACTACTAAAACTATTTAAAAAAAAAAATTTAAAAAAAAACCGAGCAAACTCGACAGCAAACATACTCAACAATATGTTGAGCTTAATAACTAAAAACTAAAAATATTACGGGGACGATAGACGCCGAAACGCATAGGAGTCATGCGCAGCAAACTTTGACGCGCTAAGTGGAATTAAGCAACGAAACGTTTTATGTGAAGTAGACGCTGCGCTGATTCTATTCTACGGCTAATCTTGCGGTCGATTGTTGTAAGGTTGAAAGCTTACAAACAAAGCGATGGCTTTTCAGTCGTTCAATGGAAAATTGCCGGAAAATTCAGTGGAAATGAGTAATAATTCCCTTTGAAGAGGACAAACAATGGAAATCCGGCTGCACAGTAGCACAGTATCGGATTGAAGCTGCGTATAATTGAGTCATCGCAATCGTAACGCACTTGCAAACTTTCGCAGACTTACAAACAAACTTACATGCAAACATATGAGTTCGTTATTTGCATAATAATTGCCGCAGCTGCTAGTTACTAGCAAGTACAGAGTATTGTATAGTCATGATTTCTTTTTAATATCGCCATACAAGCCGACTTAGTCCTCCACTAATCGTAAAATTCAAACTGTTTGAACCAATTATTCAACTCAGTCGAGTTTACAATTTGTTTTAATGTTTGTACTTGTTTAGTGGATTTTTTATTGCAACATATCAACTTTGTCACAATGACAATAAGTTTTTTTGTGTATGAAATTTTTTTACTATTAATTACTATTACAAAATTTCACGCATTTTCGCTTCAATGACGAAATGTTGAAGAGCACCCAAACATTTGATTCGCGATTTGGGTTAATAATTTTCACAAAATTTTCACCAATTTTCATAAGGAAAGTTAAAACTGGAAAAGTATTGCAATTGTTAGGATAGCACTTGGGATGAGTTACATTTTTAGAATTTTGACAAACAGACAGATAATATAATTACCCAAGTGGCGAACCCATTTTCAGAAATTTGCTGGCAAACATTTGCCAGCTAGCGAGTCTCGGGTTAACGGTGGTTTGGAAATAGAATAAAGCTTTTACGCTTTACATTGAACAGAGATTTATTGAACAAATTAATCAAATTAGTCAAGAAATGCAAACGTCATTTACGTTTGTACACCTAACAGATAGAGATATTATCATTTATACAAAAATACTTATGACTGTGCTATTGCCAACAACTTGCAGGATTCGTAAATTGGATACAATTTCACTATTAAACCTCAATAACCATTTTCTATCTGGGTATTATGTATATTGTCTTTGGCTTTAAATAAAAACTAAAGTTCACCAATTTTCAATAAACCTAGAAAAAATGTTTCAAATATACAGCAAAAGCCGTTCTTGAATTTTGACATATAAAAATTGACTAGTTTCGCCACTCAATCGAAACGGAGAATGTACGATTTGATTGCATTTTTGGTTTAAGTGTCGAAAATTAATACAGTTAATTAATGCTACCATAAACCAGTAAATATATTATTTAAATGCTGAAAGCTATGCTATTAAAAATTTGACAAAAAATTTCGTTTGTCAAATAAATATAATTAAAGTTTTTAATCAAAGAATTCCACTAAATTTGACAAAATAAAATTTTTTTTCCGACTGCATTTGTATGCATAAATATTTAAAGTGTAGCATACAGCATAATACAGTCTGAAGACTGTAAGATAAGTTCCTAATAGAAATATTACTTATATTAACAAAAAAAATCTAAAATTTCACTAAAATAAGCATAAGATATCTGCGTTGATAAATTACACTCATATGAAATAACTTGCTGCAGAATATATCCTGTTCGTTTAACATAACATTGTTAATGATTCATTTGCAAGTTATGATTTGATATTCCTTCTTTTATCAAGAATCAAATCCGGCGCAATGCAATTTTCTATTTAAGCAAAGATAAGAATTCATTTATAACAATTTTAAGTCAAATGATTCACATATGGTTTTACGATATGATTGCCGCCTCGAATTTTATGGTTATAACTAGAAACATTTTCCCATTAAAGTAAATATTAAATTTTCCTATGAAAAATAATCTGATTTGTTCATTATAAGTTCAAAAAAAATCGGATGGAATCAATTACGCAGACCACGATACACAGCTATAATATACAAACCATGGTATTAAGATCGTAGTATTGAAACTAGCTGCACATGATACACTGCACATATTGTATGATTTGACAGTATCTGATATCAGCAAGCAAAAACATTTAGTTGCGATACTCGCCACGAAATTGGGGAATGGCACTACTAGCAGTAAAGTGCATTAAGTATACTAGGTAAAATCATCGAATTTGTATACCATGAAACAGGTTCAATACTAGATGTATACTAAATCGTTGATGTAGTACATATATTGGGTGATACACTGCTGGTATTGATGATATTATGAAATCAATACCAGCAGTGTATCCATGGTATAAATCATCAGTATTGTACCGAGAGGATAGATACCCATTAGCATTGTAGCAGTGGCGGTTATATCATTTTTGAAAAGAGACGCATTCTATTTCGACACTTTCAGGGTAATTAGAAATCACATTTATTGATTTTACATGCATTGCACTGCCTTCGGAATAAATGGTAAAAGCTTAAACAATTCGCCTACAGCAAAAACCAAACTGTTACTCGTCAAAATTTACGAAACACAAACAAATGAATATTTTATTAACAATTTAATTCAAATTTGGCGATATTCTATTTTAAAAAAAAATTAATAAAGAAAATTTTGGAATGTTACACAAAAAATACTGTTGGTCATAGTCAACATCGAGCCCCTTCACATTTATTTATTTCACCCAATATTCGGAACGCATGCACATTAATTAATTAAGCGTTATAGCTTTAGAAATTATATAATCAAATTATTTTGCATACTTATTGAAAATTGTCGAGATCCGATACACCACCCATGTAAAGGTCAGTCAAACTGGTATATACCGGGTATATACCCGAAACCAATGTCTTTCAAACCACATATTTTATTTTTAAATTATTTTCATTTCCACCATACTTGACTCCATTCATTAGGCAACAGTTGGAACTGGAATCTGTAAGTGCTCATGGCTCAATTGCAATAGTCTTGCAAATTTATCGGGTATAGGTGAATAGAGGTGGGCACAGTGGCGTACGCGGAAACTATTTAAGGGGGTGGTCAAAAAGAGTGTAGTGGCGTACGCAGGAAATAGTTGAGGTGCTCGGAAGAGTCGAAAAAAAACTTATATAATTTTTTTTTACTTTTATACCATCATATTTTGGGTCATTAGACCTTTTTACTGAATTTAGCTGCTAAACACTTTGAAAAGAACACTGCTACCTACAAGAAATCATAATGTCAAATTATATAGGAAAAGGGTAAACAATTCCTGCGGCTTTATTTTTCACAATAAGGAGTAAAGAAAAAAAATTTGGTATTGATTTGCTAATAACAGTGCAGGTGGGCTGACACCTCCTTCCCAAACCTCTAATCATTTTCTATTTCTTTATCACACTTAATCCAAGTCTCAATTGAATACAAACTTTGTCAACAAGGATATAAAACGGTGATATTCCATTTCATCATGATCCATGCTTACCTGTAAGAAAAGAAGAAATAAAATTGATTAAAATACTGTTTTGACGAATTATAGATATATATATACGAATTATAGATATATATATATAACTATTTAGTATCCATTTAATAATAACAATTGAAAAGGTTGAGATGAGGCTTTTGTATGCTATGTTTCCACTGCCTCGTAATCTCGCGATTAAGAGAACGAGATTAAGCACTCAGGGACGTCATTTGTGGGGAAGGGGGGAATTTGGTATTTTCATATATTATATATAACAAATGTGGCAAATGCCCTGCCTGTCGCCCCACAAATAACGTCCCTGCGTGCTTAATCTAGTACTCTTAATCACGAGATTAAGGTGTAGTGGAAACGTGGTATTAAGCGAATTGAAGCACGTTGAACTTATCTACTCGGTATGAAACTTAAAATATATCCCTTTAACACTAATTGAACCTATTTCACATTCTAAATTTAAAACAATGACAATTTTTCAATTTTCATTTTCACGACTTTTGACCCTATCAAGATTCATTTCAAAATTTTTGGCAAAAAAAGTCCATCAATCCAGTAAAAATTAAAAATTTGCCTAAAACAAAAGTATTTATGTTGAGAACCATCAAAACCAGGTGCTTAATCTTACGACTGATGCTTGTTTTGTGTCGGAGCACAATAAATTCAAGACAAATCTAGAACACTTTTCACGCACACCAACAAAACATTACACTTTTATAGTACTATGCATACGTTGATTATTCTCAACGCCAAGAGCAGAATTATGTCATCGAAAAAATAAGTGCCCATAAAATAAATTAAATAAATTATTTCAGTTTACTAATTTAATGTTCAACAAGACATTAAGATCAATTAATGATCGTGAGGTTATAAATAAGATCAACAATCAGAGGTTGGTTTGTACGTACATCGCACGCATTATACCCCCCATTACAAGATCGGTCTAATCGCTCAAATTATCAGAAAATTTTTCTTTTTTAAAAATAAACAACAAAATTTTATGAATTGCTGCCGTAGAATATTAATGAATGAAATAAAATAGACCGGAAAATAATATACATAGAATGGAATTACGATCGGAAGATATTACCCAATAGACGGAATGATTTATTAAACTTCCTAAAATACTCGTAAATTAATAATGTTTTATCAAATATGCAATCAATGGGTTGAAAATCAGGATACTAACCTGTTTGAAATGAGAATTGTGTTTTTGATCAAAGCTTTTATGCGATTTTGTTTTTAATGAAGTCGAAAAAAAAATAGAAACGGAAGGCTAGAGACTAGTCAGGAATAGAACGTATTGAGTGTGTTTTTAATAAATTACTTTACAATAATAAAATTTTCATTGAAAGGAAATAATTTAGGCGCCACGTGAATATTCTTCAAGACCAGAAAATTTCCCTTTTTTTTTGGCAAAAGTATTTTGAAAATTTTCTACAATTTTACATTTATTAAATCAATATTTGGGGTGTTGCGTATTAGATTTAGGGGTATGCGAAACAACTACAAGAATTATGTCTAATAAATGATTAGTTTAAAAATAATGATTAATTTTTTTGGTCAGTAACCGCGGTTCAATAGGGTACTATATTTTAAACTTGATGCACTAAACACTAAGTTTGATTACAAATAATCCTGGTTAAGAAAAAACGACGAAACAAAAAAAAAGTTTAAACCAATTTTCAAAATAGACTTTCCAGTGAATAAATTTTATTATCGTATTTTGTGTTGATAGGCATTAGCTAAGGCTTCGTGGTGGTGATCTTTGCATACTCCCCAGACACAGAAACGCATTTAAACTTCTAAAGCCTTTAATAATGTCTAATAATTTCAAGGAATATTTTACCAACCTTCAAATGTCATTAAAAAAATATTTTAAATGCGATTTTGACACAGATTTTGGGAACAATTTCTTTCAGAAATTGAATGGTGAAGCTATTTGTTTTTGCCCACCGTAAATATTTGCAATAACTTTTAGTTAAAATAAAAAAAAACAGTCTCAAAAATAACTAACAAAAAAGGGAGATATTTCCAATGTCAATTTTAATAATTTTTAGATATAAAGTTCTATGACAATAGCGTCTTGAGGAAGAGCACTGTTTCTGTACTATGCGGGGGTCATACAGGAAATGAAGATCTGAAGATGTGGTTTGGCCCAAACAAACATAGGTGTTTGAGATATGATTCTATTAGAATAGAAAACTTCTCCATTTTTTAAACTAATTATAAAAATAGATACTATTTTCGTCATATAAAAAAAAGTACAAAATCTTGGTTCTTGGTAATTTTATTTTTGATACATTTTTTAGATTCGACCGAAAACAGGAGAGTTATTTTAATATGGGTCAAGGTCAATTTTTCTGTAGAAAATAAAAATATAATTCAATGCATACAAACAAATTCTCAGCAAAAATGCCAAAAATAAAGTTTCAGAATTTGTAGTCACGGTAAAAAGGTAAAGGCTTTGATTCAAATATATAAAACTATGTAAATTTTTAAAAATTGTGACTGCCTAAAACATTTTGAAGAGTTTACTATTAAATTCAAAACTTAACAAAATAAAAAACATAACGCAGTCACGATCGGCTCCAAGCCAATCGTGTGATACTCTAGATGAAATACTGAACTCCGATTTATATTTTAGTTGGAAATATATCAAAAGAATGAGGAGTGCACAAGCAATTATTACATGACCTTTTACTTACAGGTAGAAACTATTGTATAGTGGCTACTCGATTTTTTGATTTATATTGAGTTCCATAAAGTAAGTTAGGACATTTTACAGAATTTCTGTATGGCAACTACATGAAAGACTAATGGGATATTTTTCATATTAATAGTTTCAGCGGCGACTATTATAAAATGAATGTGTATAAAATTTCAAAGTCGTAACTTAAAGCGTTCTAAAGTTATCGTTCAATATTGGTGAACATGTTTATTAAGGACTTTTGTATGACAGCTACCCGAAGGAGTCAACGGATGGCGCTAATTATTGAACTCTGTCTTGGTTTTGGTATAAAACTAATTCCTGTAAAATTTTAAATTCCCGCTTTAACTCGTTCTGGAGTTATAGTGGATTCAGTAACAAGCTTACATTTTTGAATTACTTTTCTAGGCTGATACACGAAGGACTCATTCGATTTGCATCATATTCGGAACTTTTGATTCATACATTGTAAACCTTAAGTATGCAAAATTTCAAGTTCCTAACTTGAAGCATTCGAGCAATAATTGTGAAAACGTGTTTAAGGGATTTTGGATGGGAGGTACCCGAAGGAGTGGAAGGATATCGCCCATTAACGAACTTAGCCTTACTTTTTCCATTTTACAAGTTGTGACAAAATTTCAACTTCCTAGGTCAACGCGTTCTTGAGTTATCGTGCTAACGGACGGACGGACAGCAAACGGATTTGGGGGTTTTGGCCAAAAATAAACACAAAATAATATATAATTTTTTTTCGTCCGAGGCTCGGTTCTATGCGTTACAAACTTTTCGGGCTGGATTAAACTTATAATACTCTATATGTTCATCTAGACTCTAGAGGCTATTATTATACTCTAGATTCTAGAGTATAATAATAGCCTCTATTTTCCTCCTAGCCTGAATCACATACAATCTTGTCCGTATAATAGATTCAGACATTCTGTAGTTGTCACAAAGTTTAGGTGAATTCAAGCGTCTATGTACTTTTTGTATGGTAACCACTTGAATAGAAGTTATCTTGATTTTGACAGTCTTCGTTTTGAAAATACAAGGTTTTCCGGTAAATACTGTTAAATTTATTTTGTGTGACGTTTCGGACTCGACTGAGTAATTTATCAAACTCGTAAGCCCAACACGGATATTGTTTTCTGCCCCCACCCCTCCTAGTGGAACCATTCAGTTTCAATTAAAAAATAACCGAGAGTACGTTATAACCAACACATTTGTGAATGGGGATTGAAAAAAGGTACATTATAACCGAAAGTACGTTATAGAAGTGCCCTTTTAAGCGGGTTGCACTGTATCTATTAGTGCAATAAGGACGCATTCACTTGATGAACATTCGAATTCGTAGAGAATCTATGTTTTCCGTTATTTATGCGAAAAAGGGGGTGAAATGCCGACTTCGCTACGCCCCTGATCTAGAGTAATCAAATAATGAAGTAACGCTCAATCTGTATGCAAATTTTGTATCCCCTTTTAAACTCAAGTCCGGTGTGTAATTACACTGTCTAATTTAGCAATCACTGTTTGCTCAGTCCGGGTAGAGTGGCTGGTTTCGAACTTAAGAAACTCTTAATTAAGAAGTTTATATTTTATTTGCAACGTAAACAAATAAAAATTGCAACAATTCGCATCCACTTGTTTCCCAATAGAAAAAAACCTACGTACCTGATCCAAATGTCGACCAAAACCAATTCACAAAGCCCATTCAAAATTTATTCCTATCGCAAAACACCTTACCGTGTACACGATCAACCAAATAACTATATAAATCTAATTTTTGATTATGCAACAGAAATCTGCATAACTATACAAAAGTAATTTCTGTCGCTTGTCTCGTGATTATTTACGCGGACTAGGCGTTCACACATAGTACAAGTACCACCACCCTCCCATACAATTTTCAACCTTTCTTATTGCTCTATTGTTGGAGTGGCACTTTTTTCATCAATCACAATGTGATTTCACTTTTTATTCATCATATTCAAATCGCAAGTTCATCATCGGAAGCACATCGAACCATGGCAGAATCCATGCTACTCTCACGATCAACGATCAAGTTTATAGCGCTTACGATACGACAATTACACGTAAGACGGGTACAGAGTTTCTGCGAGCGCTGCAAGTGCCCGAAAAGGCCCTATAGTATCTATGCCCCTGCAGAGGTCCGTCCGTCCGCTTGCCAAGCCTCGCTTAACAGCTGATTGATCAACTCCCCGATTAGATGGTCAAAGGTGTTGTACGATTTAATTGAGTTTGCTCGACCTGAACAATAGGCACCCAAACACTCGTACGGTCTTATGGAATCGAGTGTAAGATCGGTTAATGATTTCCGTTTCCCAATTTTCGATATGTTGGCCAATCTTGTGGTACCAACTTCGCGTACCGACCAACTACAAACAGTACACTTAAGTCGTGTGTGACTTGGAAAAAATGTATTTAAATATTTTCACTGTTGGTCATTAAGTTGTCATGGTTTTGTGGTCATGATGTGGATTTTGGGTCAGGTACCATTTTTTTCGCGCTGCTTTCTGTCCAATTCATTCAGTCCGGTGTCGCAGTTTTTTTTTTTAATTGTATATTTGTTTTTGGACTTCATTAGTCTTAAAGATTAGCAAATCATTTACAATTGAAATTTGTTGGTAAAAATGGAGGTTGTAAGGTGACAAGTAAGTCGAGAAAAACGAGAGTGTATTGCGTTTAAATAGACGATTTTTTAGCCTTATGCATTTCACTTTTATTTTGCGTTTTATAATAGCCGATATTGATATTAAGCTCAAAGTAATGCACTTTCTAATTAAGTAACTAATTCCAAAACATCCGTAAATTAAAATCTTAATTCGAAATCTCTACACGAACCGTATTTTCATTTATTACTAGTCCAAACTTTCAAATTATTTACTGTCAAATAAAATTATTAGTTGTAATGACTAATAGATTGCTGATTTCAGATAAATGTGATAAACGTGCGCAACATCTGGCATATTTCATAGCTACTATTTTCGATGCAAATCAATGCCAGTAGCATGTATTTGTTTAAACTACAATAAAAAGTTGTAAAATTATCTAAATTAGGTTCGAAAAATAGATACAACGATAAGGCTATATTTAGTTTTTAATTAATCGGGTAGGTAATCGGAAACCTAGTAATAAATCAACTGAATGTTGGGTTAGGCTACAAGAAAAATTAAATTTTATAGATATTATATCAAACATAGTAAAATAAAAATTTCTAGAGTTTAGGTAGTTATCAATCAATTGTGAAAGTGGCACCCCTTTTAAATTTTACTATTTTCTTATATGTAAGTAATGATAATTAGTGGTGTTTTGCGTTAATCTGTTAACAATTTTCCGTTTGTCTGCATGTTTGAATCACTATATAAGACTTCATGGTACTCCAAATTTTGATTAAATTCTGTACGCTTCTATCTCAAGCTCAAGAACAACCAACACCTTACATTAACCTTGGCTTATTTTCTGCCATAACTCACAGGAAATCCAAGTTTTAAGGTCCGATTACTTGTGACTCTCGATTTTTGAGATTAAACTAGATATTATCAATATTAATAACAAAAATAATATGGTAGCTTCTCACTATTAAAAATTCCATTCTTATAAAAATTGGTAGAAAAAAATTTAAATTGCTGTTGACGGTATTCGATCCAGTGCTCTTAGCGTTGAGTTTTATATATCCTAGCGAACAACCAAAAATTCTACCAAATTGGTTGAAATATTGGGTGATCTTCAGTGCCACCTACCTTTAGTATAAGGATGCGATGGTAGGAATTTCGCTCCAATATAATTCGCAGATTATAAAATAAGTTACGATATCGCTATATAGAATAAACCTCAGCAATACCATTCGGATGTAGGCATGATACTCCCTCTGACGAGTTTACGACGACGAAACAGATAATTCGGACCCAGTCCAACACAGTCTTATAGAAAACTGGCCTATCCAGTGAAAGTTATCTAACAATCATGTCCGCAGGGACAGCGATTAATCAATAGTTGGGGATTTTGTGTTGGGCTTTCACACCAGAAACTCTACTGACGCCGGAAGACAACAACAAGTTAATCAAAGCTAATAAAGTTATATTGTAATCTTGTGCTTTGGTATTCTTCCGTTTTTGTACTAGTAGACCCAAAAAATTAATGCGAAAAATTGTCTGAGTCACTTGTATGGGCACACTTAACTTTACTCAAAGATATGTGTGTACCTGAAAATATGAGAAACTCTGTAGTTACCACATGATCATGGCGAATTTTTGGTGTTCTTAAGCTAGTATTACATTGTATGACCACTCTGTCAAATTGCAGTAATAAGCAATGCAAAAACGCGAATTAACCGAGCGGATACTATGAGATTAATTGGAATTCGCTATTTCGCATTGCGTGATACTGCAATTTGACAACTTGGTCAAACAGTGTAATATGTACTAGCTTTAGTCTTAGTTTATTTGTTTCAGGCACCAATTTGTCGTTCATTTAGTTTAGAGTGTAAAAAAAATGTATGGCGTGAATTTGAAATAATTTGGAGCTGTTCTGAAGAAAATATTTGCCATTTCTCCCGAATGTAAATACCCAAAAACTGACGAAATTGGAGAAAAATAAGTGTGTCTTTTTTGTCAATAATGAAAAAAAAATCGGTCACTTATTACTGAAATAGACACACAATAAAGCGATACAAAATCGGTGACGACGTTAGACGTTGTTTTAAGGAGAGGAGTAGGGAGAGGCGTTGGTAAGGTTTTTACATTTTTTTTTTTTTGCATTTTTTATGAATTAATAGCATTTCAAGCTTGTGTCAATATTTCAAGTCGATCGGAGCAAAATTAACGGAGTTATGAGTAGTGTAAGTGTACGCAGTCGTATGTGACGCATAGTGTGCAAACCTGTAAAGCGTTTTTCTGAGACCGTCCAATTTTTAAATCGATATACGCTGAAACTCAATATCTATTGCACCGATATTGAAAATGTTGTACACTATTTCCACACATAACTAACAATGTAATGCCGTTAAGTTTTTTTTATCACTATTTCACTTTATTATATCTAATAATTTATAATAATAAAGTATTGTGATCGAACTAAAATTTAAAAAAAAAATGTCTACTTTGAAATTTTGTTTTTTCACGCTATCTCAAGAAAGCAAAAAAAAATGTCCGTCTGTCTGCCGTAGACGCCGTCTGCAAAACCGTTTAAAGGTGCATAACTCACAAGCCCCTTGAGATATTACGTTGTATTTTTTATGATAGGTAGAATGGGTGAACGCCTATGCGTGATTTCTTTGGGAGTGGTGTGGCTGTACGGGGGGAGGAGGGGGAGTGTTTTAGATGAAAAACTCTAGATCTCAGCAACCGCTTATGCTAGGAAGCTGAAAGTTGGAACTTACATATAAATACTATATAGTACTATGATAGAGGACCCATTTGATAAAAATGGTCGATAGGAGTTGAGCAGTGTACAAATAGGGGGGGAAACAATACATCCAAAACGCTTAAAACCAGGGATTGAAACATTCTAAAATCCATATCTTATATGAATGATCATTGTCAGATGGCTGAAACTTTGCAGTTGTCTTAAAAGATACTAGGAGATTAGAAAAGGATTACATTTTTTTAATGAGGTGTGGATTGAAATACATTAAATTACTACTACCTACTATTTAATTGTGTCAGGCAGATAAAATATAGTTCCTGTAACTAAATAGGAGTACCAGTGGAGTACTGAAAATTTTTGTGGGGGGAGGTAAAACGTAGAAAGTGGGGCGCAGCCATTTCCAACAAAATTAAATTTTAATCTCTCATGAACCGTATAAGACATGATCTTTAAATTTTTACAGGAGTTAGCTCCAGTAGACCTCTAGCGGAGAAAAATGAATGAATTTTATGATAAAATAAAACATTTACCAAATATTTTAATTAAGGGGTTAGGTGGGTTTCGAAGGCCTAAAAAAATGGTATTTTCACAAATTTTTTTGTTTCAAAATTTTAGAAATTCACTCGTTGGGACCTCATTTCCCTTGACCTCTCAAAAATAAAGTGCTCTCGGCGTGGACAGGATAACTCATGACTGGTTTATTCAAAATTAAAAAACTAAAAATTGTCCGTTAGTAAATACATAGAACTCGTGCTTGAATTTTTGAATTTTGAATTTTTGGCAGAGCTGTGAACGAAAAATCCCATTTATTGGTAAAATTTTCACGATGTATTGCCTCGTAAAATAAGTTGTAATAATGGCTACAAAAAAATACTTCGTTCAAGCACTAGATAATGTTATTTTGAAGAAGTGTGCAAAATTTGAACAAGGTCGGTTCATAACTTTTCGAGAAATCGTGTCCACCGACTTCAAAAATAGAGTTTCGAGAAAAACGCGATTAAAGTTTTAAGTTAAGCCTGACGTGGCCCGATGAGCAGAACTTCCGAAGGCTCCATCTCTTAGAATTTTACTCGGATCGATTTAAAATTTTGGGAGAACATTCTAGACATGTTGTATTATTTAATAAGACAAAAAACAAAAAAATCCACTTTTAACAATTTTTTAAACCTACCTAACCCCTTAAAATCGTGTTTTTACTTTCCAATTGATACCAAAAATTGAAGAATTGATAAAAAAAACTCGACGGCGTTACTTCGAGAAACATCTCACCTAATAAACGCATTTTGATTTTTTTCTTTTTTGATTTTTTTTTCTTTACAGTCACGAGTGCCTATTTTGAGGCACCTACGAAGATTTGCTACCAACAATTCATTTATAAATCTTTTGAAATAAAAATTTTGGAAAATATAGCTCAGATGTTGTATTATTATATAAAAATAAAATAAACCAGCATTACCTATGTATATCGTCTAAAAAAAAATCTTAAAATTATTCCTTTTTTTCACCGACTTAATCTTGCCCCCTTAACTTCAATTTTAATTTTAACGTAAATAATATTGAATAATTTAAACTTCATTACTAAATAATAAATGTCATTATTAAACAAATAACTCATTTGTGATAGTCACGTCGGGGTCCCCAATTCTAGTTGTATCGAAGAAGTATGGCATGGATACAGCCGATTAACTAAGTTAGTTTAAAGGTGTTAGGAAACAAAGTTCTATAGCTGCAATTACTGAGAATCGACTGAAAATGTTGTCACCTTACAATTGCTGTACTCTACCATGAGAAAATTATAATCCTGATCTGAGTATCAATTACCACCTTTATTACCAACGTTGACCGGCAATCGAATAAATCTTCGAGCACAAAATAGCCAGTAGGTGCTATAATTTAATTCAATTAAAATTGACAAATATTAATGTTAAATACCAGCTAAGTTAAAACTCATTGAGTTTAATCACCGAGTGATTTACCTTTTTTTCTTCGCGTAAAATCACAATCACAAATGCAACGCGAGAACCGCACATTTGCAAAATTTTTCAGATTTTATTATGCAAATGGTCAGGCCAGGTAACGTGTGTCTATATCACGATAGTTACCTGGCATGATGAGATTCTGCACGACTCTTTAAAAAGCTTTCGCAATATTCTTCTACATCTTTTGGTTGACCGCCGTCGCATGAACTGCCCGGTCGCCGTATCGCGTCTTCATTGTTCCTTCCGATAGTATATAAATGTAAATGCGAGAGTGCCAAGCGGATAATCCATTAAAAATTAACAAAACGCTTTTCGATCGGTCGGACCAGCTATGCAAACCGGCAAACATATGGCGCGAATTCATGCAAATTTAAAACCGTGCCTCGGGTACGATAAAGGTAAGGTACATTTTTCCTATTCGAAGCTCGGCTAATCGGCTAATTTTAATGTGGCGCGCACAGCCATGACTACAGCACACCGTGTACCAATTGTTCGCTCAGGTGTAACGACATCAATTAACTAAAAAATACCTGACAAAAAAAAAAAGCCGGGCTACTTTAAATTTCCAATTTAGTGCATATAGAAAATGATATGTCTCATGAAAAACGACCTGGCAAAAAAAAATATAAATAAATAATTGTTGCATAATATTTTACGGATTGCATTGTAGTGGGTGGTTTTCTCTCTGGTTTCGAACAGCCCCGATTACATAAATAAAATGCCACCTGAATCGAGTTCTTCATGTCCACTTTCTCTCTACACCTGAATTTTTCAGTACTTTCGTACAAAATGAAATAAAAATTTTTCGTTTATGATAAGATACGAAATAATGCACAATTATTCTTTTTTGTTTTTTGCGCTGGGCGTTTATTTATGATACGGTGGACAAACCAGAGGAAGGTAGGAACAATTTGTACCGGGGCAACCGGTGTCTTACGTACCTACAGGTTTACTATAACATTTTCCACTTTAAATTGCTTTCTAGACGCTCTTGTTCCTGGTACCTGTCAGCGTCTAAAATTCTGGCCATTGTAGTCAACAAATAATAGGGAAAAACGTTCCTTTTTTTTTGCGTAAGATGTAGAAAGTAAGACGTAATATATCGGACATATTCATTTCTACCTTTACCGGTGTACCTGGCAGATAAAACAATTTTGCGTGGAAAACAAGTAGATAATATTGAAAATTTGTATGTAGGCAGCTACTGCGCCTTGTAAAATTTATTTTCACTTCTATTTCATTTAGATAATGAAAATGTTTTCAACAGAGGTCGGGTTTTGTTTATGTTTGTTGTATGAATTTTTATTGCAGTACTCGTGCGGTATTGGTACAGAATTTTGGTAATTTTTTTCGGGTAGGTACGTAGGGGTTAAATATTTTATTTAAAATTCAATTACAGAATTAATCAAAATATTGTGTTTATTTCAAAGTTCTTCAAAATATGTCTCTGGAATACAAGAAAAAACATTCGAAAATCGAAAGATGTTTATTCCAAGGTTGCATTAACTATATTAAAGTTCTTCTAACTATTGCAAAACATATATGACGCTATGATGCTCCTAGCCATAGCAAATAACTCGTAAAAACATAGTATGGTTGCATTAAACACATATTCGTACTGAAATTTAATATTGTTGTACCAATCATTCTCGTTACATGATGTAAAAGTATATTATAATCACGGCAACAATATTCTATGATCAGCGGAACCATGATAAAATAATTCCCACAACAATGGTGTGTGCAATCATGTAAGGTAAGATATCAGATATGATTGTCGAAACTTTGAATGATCAGTACAGTGCAGTGGTCTATAATCATGTTACTTGACATATGTATTATGTTTGCCGTAACTGAACTATGATTGTGACAAGCATGAATATGGTCAGTGCGACATTAGAATTTGTTAAGATATAGTGAGTACAATCATATAAGTTTATATTTGAGTCATTCCATCAAGAACGGACAAACTTGTCATCTTACCATCTCCGATTCTTTTAACATTTTTGTATGTACTTGAAGAGCTAGTGAAAAAAATATTTGGAATTCAATTTTTTGATTGTATCGATTTTTTTTGTTAGTTATAGTATGTAAAAGTGTGTTAAAGTTTGCTCAAAATTGGTGTCCGAGTTCTCTTTGAAAATGCATATCTCTAGTAATTTGTATACTTTCATTATACATTTCTAGGAAACATGTCATAAATTTTTTTGATTGGTGTAACCGTTCTATTAAATAAGAAGGTTGCGTGAATCACACACCTAGGTAACCACAACCATAATTTTGTTTGAGACAAACATTATATGTTTCTTAAGAACATAACTATAGTTCTACTAACGAAGTTATAAAATTGTTGCTATATACCTACAGACCTACAGAGTAGTTATTACAAACATACATTCTGTTAGTACAACATGTAACATGGTTGTGGCAACTATAACCTTAATCATAGTAAGGTTCTCCGAAAATAAGGTGGCCATAATCATATTTTCTCTTTGAGTGTGGAGTAAAATTTGTGATGTTCTTAGCTAAAATAATATCTAACATTATTTGATTTATATTCCAAGTTTCATTGACAACTCCTTTCAACCATTTCACCAATAGAATGGATGCACGTCATCGCGTAATATCACAAATTTCTCTATGACGACATGATTATGTGGTGCATTGGCAAACATATTCGCCTTTTATGTTTCTGACCGAGTTCGATTCCGCCCCGAACAATATTTTTTTGTGTGCCTACCAAATACAAATTAATTTCTGGTGACAAAAAACAAAAATACAATACAATTTTTTATGCAGAAATTTGTTATTATAAACATTTTTATTAAGTAAAAATATCTTCGGATTTGTTTATATTCAAAAAGATATTTAAAATATTTTAGAAATTTAAATAATTATTGAATACATATTTGAAAATAATAAAAAAATTAAATTCAGTAGTAGGACTTCAATTTTTTAGATTAAATTTATAAGGGCTATGAGATTACCTGAGTACACTATGAGAGTAGCTGAGTACAGTTTACATGCACTAAATATCAAGTTCAAGTCTTAGCTACAGAGAACAATACAGCTTTTCAACAATATAATATAATACAAATCAATTTTTTTTGCCTAAGTCCACCTCCCGTATTCATGAATAACCCCCATTTATTAGCTTGGAGTAGGGTTATAATAACTTATAAGGTTCGAATGGTGAAGCCCTACTTCCCAATGATCTTAAAACACGATAGGTGAATACTTTTGAGAGACCAATTGATCTCTGTAAATCTGTCTATCCTTAAATGTCCTGGTCTAACGATCCAAAAGATTCTATCAGGCCTCAAGGCTCAGTAAAAATTGTTTGCATGTAATCCAGCCAAGTAAATAATTAATGTCTCACGCCTAAATCATGTTTTAAAATTTGCAATATCATCTAAAACTTTAAGCAAATAAGAGATTTTACAATAATACGAAGCAGAATTGAACTAAACTCATCCTTTGTTTGACTATAAGATCATTCGGTGAAGCCTACACGGTCTTTGTCCCACCTTCGTGGATCTAGCATTGCTATAATTATACTTGATTTTCTTCTATAACATAGGTATGTTATAGAAGCCACCGATCCACCCACCATTTTGCTAAATATTTCAAAACAGTTTAAACTTAAATTCATCGAAACTATTGCTGTCATATTTTGACAAAATTCTCATTTTTACTCATTTTACATAATATTGAATATTTGACCTATTTTGAGTCATGAAAAATTCCGTTGGCTTAAACTTTCGCCTAACTGCATGCAGTCTTAACAAGTGATGCCACTGTTAATATTTTTAGTAATAAAATTTATTAGATAAGATATAGACACGACAATGCAGATAAAATGCAGATAATAACATGATGCGCCATACAAAATATTCTTACATTTAAGTGATATGAAGCCTTGAATAAGAAATCCTGAAAATAATTTTCAAAGACCCCACACTATCGAAAACAACGACAAAGACTTTTTTTTAGTAAAGGATTAATAAAAAAGAATCATTTCCATTTCGATTCACTATATAAATTTTGAGACTAATTCGATTAGACAAGCTGAACACCCAGTAACTTTTTCCCAATTTTGTTTTTAGTATTTCAAGAGCAACCATAGACGAGCAACTTTTAGTCGGCCGACATTTACTTGAGTGGCAAACACATATCTAGCCATATGAAAGGGTTTATACTTACTAACCGACACGAAATCGGTCCGACTAAATAATCAAGTGTTCTCGACGATTGACTGACGACAGGCGAGAGCTCTAAATGCATAGCAACTTATGAGAATCCACACATGACCAATTAAAAAATCAATGGTAAATCAGTGCATTGAACTGTAAATATAGGCCAACTAGTTTGAATAGTGCGCGTATGGACACCGATTAAATAGTTTGGCCGCATAGAAAAGAAGTGATTAAAAAGTTGCCTGAATGGTCTGTAGTCTGCACTTTTCCTTTGAATTCTGTCTCTATCAGAATTTTATTCCCACTTTGTAAAAATTCGCACTACAAACTATTTGTAATTTCAGAGACAGAGTAGGAAACTAGTAGCTACTTATACCGACTAAAGCTAGTATTACACTGTTTGACCATGTGGTCAAATTGCAGTATCAAGCTAAGCAAAATAGCGAACTCAAATTATTCTCGCAATATCCGCTCGGTCAAATTCGCTATTTCGCATTGTTAATTTGACGACCACTTGGTCAAACTGTAATACTTTGCTTTAGAATAAGCTCAAAGATCAGATAAAATCGTTTCAGTTCATATTTCTTCGCCACACATTTGCATCAATCTGCATAAAAATATCAAACCATTTGCTAGCACAAACTATTTACTAAAATTATTAGTCGATATGTTAACACAACTGTCTAAGGTGAAACTGTTCTAAATTAAATTGTGTCATATTAAGGTATGTATGTATACACTGAACATGTATGTATGTAATTGCTTTTGGCCGGAAAATTCGTAGTAGTTTACGAGGTAATCGAAAAAAAACGTATCTAACAGCAATCGATGTTTTTCATTAGTCGGTTAAACAAGTACATTTGTTTACTAATTATCTATTTAAATTGCTTATAAGACAAACACCAGCAACTTTATTAGAATTTTGATAAATGGAAGTAGAACGCAAAAGGATAATGTGGTTGTGGTGCAAGTCATTTTTAGAATTTGTTTGAGGAATTGTTTTTAGACCCTAGAGACAGTAGGCGAATCTCGCCAACAGGTAGTAAATATATATCAAGAACTATTTTGTTTAATTCTAGTACTAGAACATATCATAGGCTTAGAGGGCAGTATGATATGTTTTAGGCTTCGAGGGCAGTACTAGAAGGGTGCAGCAATAGGCTAACAAATTATCCCCAGAAAAAGAAAGTATTGTGAACCTTGGGTAGAAGACGCTGATAGGACAGAACATAACGATATATCGAAAGAGGTTGTAGGAATATCAGCTTGTTCCCAAATCGGACTGTGACCATAAGTCAAACAGTCAACAGAGGGAACTGTTGTGAAGTATTGTGAATGTTGCATTACTCCAAATATATCTTCTAATATTGTATATAAAAATACAACAGTATTTTGCTGGGGTCGAATGGAAGTCTACACCTGTGAACCGTTCGCTCCCAAATTTTGCATGTACATTCTCCAGGCTATTGGACAGGTCGAGAACATAATTATATTTCCGAAATTTGGTTCGTATATTTGTTATATACACTTTAATTTCACATAAGATTAGCATTGTCGTGAGTAGCGTCTCCGCTCAGCGGGAAAGACGGGAGTAACAGGGGTGATGGAACAACGTAAGCGGCAAGTTTTGTATAAAAAAGTTCGTCGATTATTTCACAAAAAGACCGCACCGCAGGACGATAATCCTCATAGTATGCAAGGAAATTTGTACAGCGGAGGTACTAAATTTGACGAGTTCGTAAGAGAATAATTCATAAACAGATTAAAATCCCCCTCGTTGACGCAATTCTACGGCGCTTAGCGATGAAAGAAGATAAAAATAAAAAAAATTTTAGCACTTAAATAAAACTAAATTCCGAAGTATCATCTAAAATAAGTAAGAAATGCAATTAATTTCGAAACAGAGACACGAGATACTTTTTTTTCTAACGTACAGTTCAAGTAGCCATACATTACGGCATAGAGTACAACCCAAGTATGTAGTAATAAAATTAACTAGATACACACAAAACACTAAGCAGCAATGTTCATAGTGTGTCTATTGCTCTAATGTTTACATTGCCAAATGGATAGAGAAAATAGAAGGAAAAAACGAAAGAAAATAAAATTAAAAGTGAAGACTTCATGATCAACCGCAAATGAAATGAAAAGTAATTGAAGCCTTGGCATTGACCCATTTCTCGAGTAAATTAAATTTGCTCGTTTTTTTTTTCTTCTTTCTTTCATTATTTATAATATGGCGTAATTTTCTGAGTGTATTTTTTTTTACTATCATTCACGCATTAAAGCTTAATGTAGATTTGCATATTATTTAAATTGTTCGCTTAACTAGAACAAATAGCTATTAATGATTTCGTAGTTTTGGTTTCGGAACGTTTCTTTTTTTTTATGTCGAAGTATTGTAATCGGTTTATGAAATTACGTAAATTATGTACGAGTTAAATTCACGGAGGCTTTTATTATTTGTAACTTTTGAATGGTATTCAAACTGGGTCGTGGGAATTTCAAGTTTTTGGCGAATTTCGACAGAAGAAGTGGTTAGCGTACGCTGGAAATTATTCTGATAATTAAGGGGGATACAGTTTAATCCGACATACACGAGAATAACGCGCTTAGTTGGTTTAGTTTCTGTAATCCGCCGGTTTTCTGTACATCAATTCCAATAGTATGCTGGGTAAGACGAAAGTATCTATCGATCTACTGTATATCTACTACCAACAGTCTCATATCATTCTTTTAATTAGTCTCATATCATTCATTCTACTACGAATATATACTGTAATCCGCCGCATCCACTAATCCGCCGGATCCTTGCTTTTTATGCAAAACGGATTAGCGATCTTCAACTGTTTTATAATACATCAAACTGAAAAGAAATTTTAGCAGAGAAAGTCGTTACTAATTAGTGTGTCCAAAATCTTCCATAAAACGATCTTTACAAAACTTATAGCAATGACCTAAATGTTGTTTTCGAATCACATTTATTCGTAGCAAAATAACAACAAGTGTAGTGAATAGTTCTTTCTTAAAAGCGCCAAGCCTTTCTAATGTTGTTATTATTTGTCATCGAGACATTGTTCATAATATTGTTGATTAGCGGCAACAACAAAACTCTATGCATACCCGCAATATTATTGGCTATTTCCACACCCATAAAACCGAAAGAAACTCTGACGGAGAATAATTGCAATCTAGGAAAATCGGAAAATTGTGAACAAATAGCATAAAATGTTGCCGTTGTATATTTTCCGTAATATTACCGAAGTTTTGTGACAAAAGTTTATCCGCTTGTTTTTTAGTACTTCCAATAAAAACGTACAGCACTCGCAATTAGCTGTAAGTATCAGATCTTGCTGAAAATTGGTTTTTCCATATCGGGGGAGGACAATCTTGGTTTTGAGGTCGACAAATAAGTTATAATAACAAATGAATAACATAATTGGTAACATGAATTAGATAATTGGTTAATACTCCGGAATACGGTATAGGGGTTAAAAAAGGGAAAAAAATTAAAATAAGTGATTATTAAACAAGCCCGTGGAAGTGAAAAGATATTCGCGATCTGATCAGATCTGAGAGATATGGCAGAATTCATGAAAAACACTTTACACCCACCCCCTTAGGGGTCGAATTTCAAAAAATCTTGAAAACAATTTCCAGGTATTCATATGAATACCTATAAAAAACGAATTTAGCATTTGGGAAGACCTAGTAGATATGACGGTAATCGTGAAAATATATGCATCTATTTTCACTGATAATTTTTTTGCCCACCTTCCAAACGCCAATAGATATTCAATTTTTTTTATCAAAATTACTTTTCTAGTTGATTTACATATACACACCGAGTTTCAACTTTCTAGCATAAGCCTTTCTATAGTTAGGAAAAACACCACCAATTGGTACCATGCTACCCCAAAATAAATTTTATTTTTCGAACATGCCACTACTAAAACTCCATCTAAATACCAAGTTTCAGCTTTATATCATTATAGGTTGTTAAGATATAAACATCGAATCTTTTTCCTTTTTACCCTCCGCCAACCTCACCCTCTGAACCACCAAAAATTCTTTGCTAGGGTTCTATTGGGCCTACTTCTGGTAAAAAATTTGAGCATCTATCTTACACTATTCTTGGGATATGAAACGTGATTATTTATAAAAATTCTTATCCCCTCCAATTCTATGCTCCCCTGACCCCTTAAAAGATTTTACTTCGAGCAATCTTTATTTGTCAAGCTTTATATATATATTGACAATTTTTATGCAAATGTGTCCACTATCAGAGCTCTATATAAATTCCAAGTATCAGCTTCCTAGCATAAGCCGTTGCTGATATCTAGAAACCAAAATTTTTCGTCTAAAACGCTCCCCTCTCTTCCTCTCATACCCTACCCCTCTAAAAGATAACAGCTGTCGAGGTTCACCCAATCTACCCACCATAAAAAATATAATGATAATACCTAAACGGGTTTGAGAGCTACACGCCTTCAAACGATTTTACATACGGCGTACAGACGGACATTTTTTGTAGTTGCTTTTTTGGGGTTTACTCCTAAAACGTGAAAATACAAAATTTCAGGGTAGCAAATTTTTATGAAATTTCAGAAAAAGTAAAATCGAACTACCCTCTGCAACCAGGATGGAATAGCAGCACGGAGTAAGATCCAAAAACATTTCTCTATGATGAGTTCAATCTGAAATTCTAACTGACTAGGGCATGGAATAAGGAACCTGATACTTCCTCATCAATTTATTGCTCAATACTAAAATTTGAAATCCTATTATTTTCCTTATGTTTATTTTAATGTAAAGGCAATCACACTATTTAGTATTTTATCAATTTTCCCACCCAAAGTATCAGTTGTTCAAAGGCATGTTTCACTGAAATTAGGCAAGGATAAATAATTGCGCTATGTAAAATTACATTTAATAATTTGTCTAGTCTAGACACTTACATCAATTTACAATTTTAATTTCTTCTCCAAATCCGAACACTAACGAAACTCTATTTCCCAACAATTTACAAAGTTTTCAACACTTTTAGAAGTAAAAAAAAATGCAGAACCACACTAAATCGAAAAAGAAAGTACACCAGGAGAAAGATATTCTTCCGAAATAAAATAGTTTAATAAATAAACTATTGTTTTTAAATATTTCTTCACAATTTCAAAACTATCAAAATAAAAATTCTGTATGATGAAATTAATCCGAATAGTACGTACATTACATTGAATTGTTTCTTCCTGTTTCATTGTCTAATCTTCAACTACCGAAACAATAATAAATAAAATAATTGTGTAATATTACAGTACTCCAATTCAGCGCTAAAAAATAGTGTTGAGTTTAGTGTTGCTTATTTGGATATGTTTAGAAGGCTTTTCTTGTTTGGACTTATAAAGAAATAATATTGTTGTTGAGTTTTTGTTCGGTAAGAGATTTTTTTGTTAGCTACGAATTTTCGAGATATATGTACTTCTTGCAAGTGCAAATAACACGATGTTTTTTAAGTAGTTATTTTGAAATTTTCACTCTTTGAAGGTGATTGTCGTTTCAGCTAAAAGTTAGTTTTGTAACAAAATTAAAACCAAATCGGCAATCTTATAATTTAGAAGTTACTTTTTGTTTCGGTATTTTCCTTGGCTTTGTTTTGGTTTTGTTTTTTAGCATGCCATTTTTTCTGATGTTGTTTTTTGTACATTACGATCTTTGTACGAAAAAGTGTAGAAATGCAATTTTTGTGGTTATATTGACCAAATATTATTAGAAACGTATAGCATAATAATGCATCTTTATTATTTCAGCAATAGTTTTTATAACGACGGACTATTGGGGTCGAGACACAGACAACCTACAGATTATAGGCCTTATAGTAAGCTTCCATCTAGCCGAAGAAACGGCGGATTGTAGTATGTAACATGTGTCGGATTATCGAGTGGCGGATTGTAGATGTGCCGGATTATCGATTGGCGGATTAGACAATATAGATATCATCTGCACTTGTTTGGTGTGTTCGACAAACCGATCCGCAAGACTTGCATAAGTTTTTGTCTAAAAGAACTTTTTTTCCAAATTCGCAGCTATTGGTAGTTCGGACAAATTTCAAAATACCGAATTATTTTAAATGTTCTTGACTAAATTGTTTTGTACTCCATGCAATTGAGTCGTTTTTTCCGTAATTACGACGACAACAATCAATCAAACGAAAACAATCGAGACCATCATGACATTCCGGCAACATAAGATGCAGCCAAGTCTCACGTTCATCGTTACTCACCACTTAGACCAAAAACTAACATTTCAACACAACCAATTACCCGAAGTCGTAGAAAAATATTCTCCATCAAAATCACAAAAGTCTTGAACGAAACTATTATGCAATTCGGTCTAAGTCTCAAGCTAGCGCGCACGCATATAGTCTTAAAGCAGCAACTTTTTCAAGTTTCTAAACAAAATGCCAAAGAAACGTAACAACGTATCTGACGAATTCGCCACCGTAATCTTTAAGAGGTTTGTGCGCGATCGTAACGTAGTCGCCACTTGATCATTGCGAAAAGATCGCGAACAAAGTGGTACATAGAATGGATGGCTTCAAGTGTTCCGCAGAGAGCCATAAGGTGACCTGCCAGGTAAAGGTGTACAGATCCTTGGTATCCGCAAGACGGTCGTGGTACGTTGATTTAACCCGATTCGATTAGGTTCTCTCCCGGCCTTCTTGCCGCAGCGATCGCAACTTTATCGCCTAATCCCAAGCAATATTTTCGGTTTATTAAAATTAGCAATGTACATACAACATGGCTGTTGTTGGCAACCTTATTGTTATTTATCGCGGTAATAATTTCATTTGCACTTTTGATTAGAGGGCGCATTGTTCACGTACGACGCTCATATCTAGGGTTCACACTCGAAAGACTCTCTGACTCACGCCTCGTAGTCGTGAACCTGGTACAGTTTAGTAATTGGTGAAACGGTTCACTGGTTCAAATCTTTTGATTGATGATTGAAATCGAAAATTTCCGAATGATCAGACTATAAGCGGGTGGGCGGTAACGGTGACGGTTTAATATGCAAAAATGCTACTTCAGTTCGAATTGCCAATGCCATTGTTTGACTGATCAGTCAGTCACCAGCTTAACCTGAGCTTGATGCATTTCCATGTCAACCGATCGACAGATTTATGACACGATACATCGCACTATCACAAAATCATTACGAAATAATGAAAATTAAATTTTCGAGATTTATATTTTTGACCCAAATCGATGTACGCATTCTGCGCTCCTTGAGGTTATGCGAATAATTTCATGCGGCTTGTGAGCAATTTACATTTTATACTGCTAATTTGAATATTATGAAGTCGGGCGTTTTGCTATGGAATGCTCCGTTTCGTCATCAAAGTATGAAAATGTAGGGGAAAACGGAGCAAAAAATAATTTTTATGAATTTTTAAAATGGTTCTTTGAGTCTTTTCTGTACGTAGCTCCCATTTTTTAAAAGTTTCTTTTGTTGAAATTTTATAAATTAATTTATACCTAATAGAATACTCCTTTGGGGCCACCGCTGTCTAGTAAGCTCCCAAGGCCCAAGCCCAGGAGGAGTAGTATAACTATGTAGTTTAAGCAAATGACTGTTATCGATTGGGACAAGGAGATCGATAACTAAAAAATTTAAACAATACAAATAACAAAAATAATCCCCAAACCAACGAAACAACATAACAAAAACAATATCACTATGGGCCGGTTTCACAGTTTAAACCAAAGATTTGGTTTAAACTTAGGAACTTGTTCGTGAGATACCATATTTTTGGTTTAAACTTCAAATGTGAATTCGGCCCATAGGAAAACTATTAAACAACACACATGAATTAAGAAAATTATAAAACGACATAAATTCAATACAAAAAAAAATAAATAAGCTCAATATAAAAAAAATAATAATGTAAAAGCATGAAAAACACCTGAATTCAGTTGAAAACCAAAAAATAACAATAATCAGATTACATAAATTACAAAAAAAGGGAAAGATAATAGCAAACAAAAGTAAAATAGAGAGAATAAAAAATAAATAAATTAAGAAAAAAATTAGTTAATTCAGTAACTGAAGTAACTTGTAAACAAGAAGAAAATTTTAAAATCATTGCGAAAAGTCAAGCAACCCGTTGATTCTCTCTGTACTCTACAGATAATGCTTTCGTTTACTTATTTTGTTGTACCTTTAAGTTTAAAGGCCGGCGCCCGGCGACTATTGTCAAACCTAGTGGGGCAATTAATGGAGCAATACCGGGCAATATCATGATAATTGCGGCAATATTTCGGCAATTTGGCAATGTTTTCACAGATTGCTGCAATTGCTCGCCCTATAGTTGCTGTATTTCTACTAGATTAGAAAATTCCGAACAATTGTCTTCGTTCGATGATTCAGTTGTCAAGTTTTGTTTTGAGTTTTGGACTTATTTGTCAAGTTTCTTGTGATAACGCTTGGAATTCAAATATTAATTAATTTCATTTTTCACGTAGTAAATCCATATTTTTTTTTAAAAAATGTTGTGCTCATTACTTTAGCATAAATAATATTGTCAAAATTTTTGGCAAAAAGGATTTACCAGTCAAAATATTTAAAATATTTAAAATATTTCCCAAATTCAATCTTTTTTTTTAAATATTTTATTTATTTATTTTTAAAAAGGAAAATTCTTGGTGAAAAAAACATTAATTAGTTTTTAAATTAATAATTTAGTCGTCAATCTCATCTCTTGCCATAATTTTTCGGATGAAATCAAAATAAAGTGGAATAAAGTGATCCAATTCGACCGCAGGATTTTCATACGATAGTAAACCCGCTTTTATCCGAACTAGTACGATGAAGCTACAATAAGACTTTTACTTTATCATAAAATTTTGGAAATAGAATTGTGTCAACTATAGTCTTACTACCAGGCTTTGAAGTATTCTTCGACGAATAAAACTTGACCCAAGAATATTTCGGTTACTTTAAAAGAACTACAGGTCCAGCTCCAGTGAATTGTTTTTGTGACAAAATTAAAAAGAAATGGGTTTTATTTCAAGAATTCAAATTTTTAAAGATATAACGTATAGCATAACAACAACAACAAATGTGCTACTGGGCGAAATGGAATTAATTTATCCTTTCCATTTGCCATAGCGGTCGTTAAAGTACCTTAAGTACCACGATAATAGCAAAGTCTTGTCTCACATCTGATTGACTCAAATGCTCTTAGGTAATTTTTCTGTCTACCTGTTCATTAGGATGAAAAATGTTTTTTTCTGTTCTCTTTTTTCTCTACTCTTTGATATTATCAATCAAAAAAAAAATCCTTCAAAATTTGAGCCAAATATATGAGACTTGAGAGTTTATCCATTTAAAATAAATTTTAATTTGGAAAAATTTAATTCACTTAAAATAACTGGCATATTATTGGAAATAGTTAATAGTAATAGTAGTTAGAAAATAATTCCATAAGTCTCAGACTGTTTTTAATTTAATTTTGAGCATCTCTCTTTATTCTTCAGAAAACTTCCGTTTAAACAAATGAAATTAGTTTATCACAAATGGAATTTAGTTAATTTAATAACAAGTAAATAACATACTATATTATTGAAAATAAGAACTTAAGTTGATAAAAGACTGATGCGAAAATGTTGCTTGAAGCATTGACTTTTATCTCATTTCAAAACTGTTTGAATCACAGGTTTGGGAGGAATGGGTTTATACTTTAAATGGGGATTCCACATTTACCTTCTTTTTTTTAACAATTTTGTAAGATTTTTCTCGTTGTGATCGAAAAAATCTTAAAAATTTCTCAATCCTATTCTTATAAATTTTTGATAGAAAGTTTAACATTTTTCAGTTCTTCAATTGCAGGAGGAATTAGTCGAGGCATTTTTGTTTCTATATAGTACAATTTTCTAATATGATTTTTTTTTTTTTTGCAATTGTGAAACAACAATTACCCTAAAATTTATTTAAGAACTAGGTCGGTCTTTAGGCAGTTGCAATGTTTGGAAAGGATTTGCAAAATAGAGGCAAGTCCTGGCATAATCATGGCCGGTTTTAATTTGTTGCTCTTTACCTAAAGCCACTGATTAAAATACAGACCTAAAATGATTTTTGTTTTACAATCCTCTAGATCAAAAGACGCCATACAGGACTTAATAAGTGGCGTTCATAAATTTTAAATTAAAATATGTCGTCTTGAGTAACTTGGAAAAAAAACAAAATTATTCTGATTTTATACCAGCCGTGAAATCAATTTATCTCTAAATGGAAACGCACAATTTTATTTCGACAAAACTGACTTAATTAGTATTGAGATCCAATTTAATATCAAAACTCCGGAACTTTTATCTTTGATCAGAACATTCGAATACGAAAACAATATTTATTTTGCGCCCCACACACCCTCAACTCCCCTAAATATTTGGTTTTGAAATTTAATGTGGAAATACTATGCATTGTTGTGCAAGCTATTTGAAATGTTGCACTAGGAAAACGCTAAAGCGAGAAGCTTTGACCTCAATTTTCAACGCACGCATTTTTGTTTGAAATGATATTTTTCTTTTGATGGGAAATTCATCGCTATAGGGGTCAAAAGATTATTTATTAGAATATTTTACGTCGGTATGGTTATTCGTGTAATAGGTGAGTCCAACAAAAGTGTTGTAATAAGTGAAATACCCTAAAGCCACAAAATTACAAAACTTAAACATATTTAATATCTTTACTTAAAAAAGTGATTTTTGAAATGAAGAAAAATATTAATAAAATATTTCATTGTCTAAAAACAGAGAGAGTATTAGTAACGATGGCAATTTCGCTTGAAATCTACGTGTAGATAATTATAATTTCGACAGAGATACAGTAGGACTACTAAAACTCGTAGTTTAGTGTATGTAAATGTGGGAAGTACTTTATAACTATATTCGTAAGCACATGTAACACTGCAAGTATCACCAATGACTTTGCACCACGGAGGGACTAAATTAACAAGCTCTTGAGAACAGTCGCAATGAAAATAAAGAGTGTTTCACGGAGTTAACAGTAGACTTTGACTTGGGCATAAAGGATAAGGTATACAATATTCATTAGACACTCTTTTTCATTTTATTAAAAATAGTGGCTTGATCATTATTATGTTTATCTTTTCAGGATGAACTTAGACTAGTATTACTTTGTATACCATATGCTGTTAAATATTTGACAAACAAATTTGACAATAAGTTTAGTCAAATCTCTTTTGTCAAAATTGAACAAAAAAATAATGTGGCAAACAAAAATTTGACAATTACATTAACTGATTATTTCAAGCCAAAATAGTCAAATATTTGACATAGTGGCATACAGTGTATAACACGCTTTAAATAGAGCTAAAGTATGTATTTATTATGCTATCAGGCCTATTCAGGATCAGAGTCTCATATCAAAAAAGTCTCAATTAATTCAAAGCTCATACGAAATTGAGACTCTCGACCTACTTTGTGACTTGTGACTAGGTCCTGAATAGGCCTGTATATGTATTACATTATTATATTATGTTATTATATTATATTATGTTATTATATTATATTATGTTATTATATTATATTATATTATTTCATTATATTAAATCTATTATTATATTATATTATTATATCTATTATTATATTATATTCTTATTCACGCAAGGTTTTTTGTAAAAAAATTTCCTTGGATTAACTAATTAATAAATACTTCAAACTTTTAAGAATGTCAGTCGATGCTTACAATTAAGGAATATAGTTCTCTAGTTCTCTAAAATAAGAAGTTCTGTGTTTATACAAAGAGACCATGAAATAAAGTTGAATTTGAATTTGATTTATTATATTATATTAATATATTATATTATTGTATTATATTATTACATTATTATATTATATTATTATATTATATTATATTATATTATTATATATTATTATATTATATTATATTATATTATTATATTATATTATTATATTATATTATTATATTATATTATTATATTATATTATTATATTATATTATTATATTATATTATATTATTATATTATATTATTATATTATATTATATTATTATATTATATTATTATATTATATTATTATATTATTATATTATTATATTATATTATTATATTATATTATTATATTATATTATTATATTATATTATTATATTATTATATTATATTATATTATTATATTATATTATTATATTATATTATTATATTATATTATATTATTATATTATATTGTTATATTCAAATATTTAAAACATAATTTATTAGAAGTGGGAGGTTTCTAATAAAGGTATACGAGTAAAGGGTATTTGTTATCTACCTATATTTGATCAAGTAGTATTAGAAAAAAATTAGGCATTAACGAACCCTTTCAATTTTGATGGTATGTAACCTGGATAATACTAGTACTAGCTGTTGTTAATTGATGGTAAAAGGTGAGAGGTTTGTACCCTTTGTATACTATAAAAACAAAAAAATTGTGTTTTTTTTTGGTAAAGCTTGTTGTACACTATTCCAGCACAGCACGGACCGTCAAAATTCGATGAAAATTAAATGTATGCATTTGTATGAAAGTTCACATAGTTTTATAGCACGACACAGCACGCCACTTTCATACAAATGCATACATTTGATTCTCACCGAATTTTGATGGTCCGTGCTATGACGAGCTGTGCTGGAATAGTGTGCAACAAGCTTAAGCGTAAAATAGGTTTTGACCTCTTCAATAAAATATTTCTGATCGATCTTGGAACTTGTTTCTTCGTCCGAATTGAGAAACACTTCAACAAAACTGTTTCTCCGGGGATAGATTTTTAACCGAACCCGCTCGGAGTAGTGGATGAATAGATAAAAATGATATCAAAAGAAAAACTGGGTACAAAGAATAGCGTAAAACATCATAAGTCACACTAGACTATCGAGGCCTCTTCTTCTTCTTTAAAATTTTTACATTTACGATTTTTGTGAAAATATTTTTAAAAATTGACAAAGACCTAATTAATTTCAAGAAAATTTCACATGTTTAAATTTAAACATTGAAATAACTTACATATCAAAAGAAAAATGTTTATAAGTCATTTTAAACGTTAGAACGTGAAGCCAGACTTACCTGAAACAAAAAAACAATATATTAAAAAATTGTAAAAAGTCGAAAACTTATTTTTTAATTTTTTATTTTTATTCTTAAAAATAAAAACATATATAAAACTTAGCCACAGAAAATTGAAAAAAATCAATCATATTTGTAATTATTGTCAAAAGACATTTATTTATTGATAAAATCGAGTCACGTCAAATGATATTAATGTCTCGACTTATGGAGTATCGTTACAAAAGAAGAACAAAAAGACTCAAAAAAAAAAAATTGAATTATTTACAGTTAGGTATAAATAAAAATAACTTTTGAAAAGTTAAAGTTTTTAAAAGAACAATTTCCGTCGTCCTCCTGAATTTGTCAAAAGTAATGAAAGAAACAGCAAAAAGATGCTCAAAAAGAGCGGTATTATAGCCCTGTGACAGTTAGGCACTAAGAACAAACAACAATCTAAGGGTCAGAGGTCTTCAATTCTACTGGTACGTATCTCGCATAATCTTAGCTCAAAACCTTCCAACAATCTAATCTGAGGGCTTATTTTTTGGATAGAACTCCGGAACGCGTTTAATACTATGTTTCCACTACACCTTAATCTCGCGATTAAGAGAACTCCTTAATCTCGTGATTAAGAGAACTAGATTAAGCACTCAGGGACGTCATTTGTGGGGGGAATTTGGTATTTTCATATATTATATATAACAAATGTGGCAAATGCCCTCCCTGTCGCCCCCCCCCCCACCCCACGAATAACGTCACTGCGTGCTTAATCTAGTTCTCTTAATCCGCGAGATTAAGGTGTAGTGGAAACATGGTATAATACTGAGTACTGGTTACTATCCGACTGATAATCTTAGAAAAAAATTGCGTTTCTGGATATTCTTTTTCACACCTTTATCCATCAAAACAGTCACCACTAAAAAGGTGACCACCCAATCTATTCACCATATGAAAAGCTAGCTTAATATCAAAACGTGTTTGTGAAATACGATGGATAGACGAACAATTTTTTTTTTATCTACTATAGTCCTAAACCAAAATCGGCTGAACCCGAACATGAAGAACTACCTCCTAATTTGAAATAATTAGCTTGGGCCAAAAACAAATGTTCAGTGTTTTGATTAGCGAAGTTTTCAGTAACTTCCATACAAAAGTCTTTAAAAAAAACTGTCAACGTTTGACATTAAAGTCACTACCACACAAAAGTCATGAACAAACTGGGATCTAGATCTGCATGTTTATAGCGGATACGTCAGTATAAAAATAGACGCTAAACATCAATGCATACACCTGCTGACATAATTGTTCTGTTTACAAAATCGATTCAAGTGTTGAATAGTATTTTTGATCGATCTCCGCGTTGCATGCTGATTAGATCGCACAGGTAACTGCTTGGTACACCTATTTCAATGGATGCGAGTGAGTGCAGTACGGTGTTTATGCCGCGAAATAGCAATTTATTTTTTCGTATAGCAATTGCGCGATTAGTTTCAAAGGTTTTGCACGAAAAGCTCATAGAGCAGTTTACTTAGTGGCTGTATTTTCTAGCCATACCTAGTCGCACCTTTACTTCTACAAAGTTTTCTTTAGGCCGCCTCTGTACATTTGATAGTAGTGTGGAAATGTGGTTGAATCTAAATTTGATTTTTTTTTTTTTTTTCGTAATAAATTTTCTTCTTTGCATTTTCCGCAGTTGATCGCCACGTTTGATTTGTTTATAACGCGAAATGTTTTCAACTAAAAGGCATATGTATGTATACCTACTCGTACGTACCAATTTCAACGCATTCTTTGGCTTCGTAGATTTGAATTAAATACGCTTTTCTCTGCAACGCTGTATGGACGACTGTATAAATTACCTCTGCAAATAAGAATCACCTTTAGAGTAAGTACGATATACTCGTACGTCTACGTATTCGCACATGGACGACATGTTGTTTTTCTGCAGACCTTAGATTTTCATTTTAGCATACCTGAAGCGTACACTTTACACACTTGAGTTTAGGCGTTTACAGATTGCAAGGAATTTGACATTCATAATTTGTACGTTTTATTGACATTAATTTTATCGAGAAGTTTTTTTAGATTATTAGGTTACTATGAGTTACGATTGGTCTAACAACCTTAGAACAACAACAAATTCATTAAATTCAGTATATTATTTCAATTTTCAGATGATTTATTCTTAGATACTACGATTCCGAAAATATTATCTCATCAAATCATTTTCTACGTGGTCCCTAAAACCAAGAAGATAATGTTTACAACTTACAGGCCAAAAACTTTTCCAGATGATTACGAAAAAAAACAACGCAATGCTATAATAAAATAACGACGGAAAATGAAAGCTTTACGCGATCAGCGAGTGATAAGACGATTAATAAAATCAATTTTTACTACGCATTTGTTGCGAAATTCAAACAATATTTAGCTATCTGATGTAAGCATTAGCTTGTGGGACTTACTTATAAGAAAAAGTGCAAACATGTAAATTGATAAGGAGATGAGAATAGCATCCCTTCTGATATTCAAAACAGTCCCAACACCCTTTAATAAACAACGTTCTTTCGAATGAAATTTCAGTAAAAATTCGAGTGGCGTCTGCTCCAGTCGGAGAATACGCCAGTCAGTAGCTTCCATCCAAATGTTCTGAAACGAATCGATTAGTTGCAGTCTTAAGTAGCTATTGATCCATCCTTGCTATATGATACCATTTAAATTCAGTATCCTGAAAGTAGATACTCGAAAAAGGAACTCTTTGTTTTATTTAGAAGAATGTCAATCGCTGCTTCCAATCAAAATCGCTTTACAAATACGTCGCGAAAGAAATTGATCGTTATATTGCTACGTGCGTTGTAGTAAAAACTCTCTCTGGGTGCAAACTTTGCCGTACTTAGATACGGCATGTGTACAGTCGAGAGCTTTTTCGGAATATTCGGCCGTGTGTGTGGAATGTTCAGAAAATGTTAAGAACAATCCGAGAAGGGGAAAGAGATTCTTCTCGAAAAATTTTTGTAGATTTTCCACGCCTTTGTCATTGGGTGGGTATTGCAAGGCGGCTAATCTAAAGTTTTTCTCTGCTTGTCAGGTAGGCATTGGGAAGTTGATGTTTTTCTCACTGGAAACTGTTCGAGAGATTAGGGTTGGCACTCCAACCAAGTAGCTCAACTGATCTCAACGGTCTGGTCACTACCCTCACGCGCGTCCTAAACGAGGCACTTTCGAACTCTTGTCCTGACAGCAGGCCTATAGGGAAACATAAGCCGATGTGGTGGAACGCAGAAGTCGGGGCTGTAGGCAACTGCTCAACAAAGTCGAAAGCACCAAAGACGTTTGCGACTGGGACTCCTATAAAGGACTTCAGACCTATCAGTCTATCATCCTTTCTTCTGAAAACACTGGAAAGACTAATGGATGTGTACATCCGCGACGATATTGGCAAGCGATTGCTGTCAACATCTCAACACACTTGCTGGAAGGGGAAATGGTCGGTCAAACGGCCTTGCATTCACTTGTGCGCACCATTGAAAAATTTATTAGTATTAAAGAATACACCATGGTTGCTTTTCTCGATATCGCGGGAGCTTTCTATCCTGAAGGTCGAATCCTCACTTGGCACGCTGATCAATTTAATGTCAACATCCAGGATTGGGAACACAAAGTGGGTGAGTCTTCCTCGAAGGTTTATCAGCAGAGGTACACCACGGAGTGGTGGGCTCTCTTCTCTTCTTTGGAATTTTGTGGTCAACAAACTATTATTGAGACTGGAAGGGACGGCCTGCAGAGTGATTGCTTATGCAGACGATGTTGCTGTCCCGGGAAAGCTTATAAGTTTTAGGAGTGGAAGGAGCACATATTCCTCAAGCGGCGTCTTGAAGAATCTGAGCTCACAATGAACGTACAAGTCTCTCCTCGGTCTGTCTGCTATCAAAAAATCGATGGACAAAATAAATAATTATTTTCAGTAATAAGATGATGACCAAGAAGGACTATCGATTGCAAACACCGACCTACTTTTCGAGTCAACAACTTGACGAATCAACAATTTGATACAGCTGACTGACGCTGCCATGATTACCTCCAGCTCTTCTTTATTTGCAGAAACCTTAAACTTTTCTTCTCCGAAAAAAGACTACCACAATTTGTGTATTAGCCGATTGCTGGAAAGAAAGTTCTGTAACTAGGTACCACCTACTTAAAACTTGATCATTTAAACATATCACCTTCCATCAGTTTACTTCCTCAACCAAACTTGGGAAAACTGGAAAACTTTTCACTTTCCCATTTTCACTTAGCATCAATTGAACAGCGAATTGGACAATCGCCCACTGTTTCAACTAGGCGAACTGAACTCAATCGATTTGTTCGGAATCAGTGAACTGATTTATTTGCTTTATGAAATTCCAAGTTAATTCTTAATGGCTCAAGGGCTTTTAAAGATAAAATTGTGATTGCGGGAAGCAACGATTTCATGAGTTTATATTCATTCTTAATACCTTTGTCACCTTTATTTAATTCCCTAATTCGAGAACCTCGTAACTCCGAGAATTAAAATACTCGCATCCTGTCTAGTGAACGTTTCCTAAGTAACCGATGATATATGTATGAGTGGTACGGGCCTCCTGCCAGGACTTTCAGTACATGACCAACTCTAACTTTTCCTCAGGAATCATAGGGCGGAGCTGTTATTATCAATTTTGTATCTCTTTCTTTTTTCCTGGACAGTTCAAACATCCTTCCAAGCCTGTATTAAACATTAACAAAACCCACCATAACTTTTTTTTTGTCCGATAAGTTCATTGTGTATTTCATGTAGTAAACAGTATAGCAATATGGATTTTTTGATAAATATTTTTTTAAGGGAGTTATTAAAGCCTAATAAGCTTCTCCCTATGTAATCTTTATCATCTTTTCAACACCAGACTGATAGAAAATCTTCCAGGGTAACAAAATTCTTGCTCTGCTTCTACGTTTTGCACAATTAGAGCTATCGATGTTCTATTGTATGGACGCCTGTGCATAGATCCGGTTTTCACATTTGTTCCCTGCTTCACATTAAGGCCTAGCTTCCATATTACCCGCCATTAAATGTCTGAGTTCTTTCGTGAGCCCCTGTCGATAAATGCGAATTATGTACAGCATCAAAAGAATTATCCAAGGACATTTGGCTCCGTTTTGCGAGACACACTTTTAAATAAATATATCGAAAAATACTGAAATCAGGCAATCAGGCCTATTCAGGACCGAGTCACAAGTCACAAAGTAGGTTGAGTCACAATTTTGTATGAATTTTGAATTAATTGTAACTTTCCACGTACTTTGTGACTTGTGACTCTGATCCTGAATAGGCCTGAATATTAACAGTACACGTATCTACATGTATGAAGATACCAACGAATTTCGTCACATCTTCGTGGAAATGCTTGCAGTCACTGAACAATCGCTTGGGATTGAATTTCAAAAAATCTCACAGTTCTTTGGATGATTACACTAAAAGCCCGTTGAACTAAAAACCAATTTGCTACCTTATCAAACCCAAGAAATATGAAGAAATTTGTGATATCGTATGCAACCCCATTACATCTGCTAAAGGGTTGAATTTCAAAAAATTGTGTAACTCGTGTAAGTTCGTGGAAGTAAAAACCTATTCGATATTTTATAAGACCTTGAGATTGTAGATTGGAAATAGGGGTTGGGATGGTTAACCTCTGTCACTGAAGCCACAGTTGGGCCTATTGTGACGTCTCGCCGGATTGACTACGATTCCTCTTCAATCCCTGCGCTTTCAAGGAAGCTTAGTATTTTGCGAAGATGAATGGTCAGGAATTCCGATGGTTCCATGAAATCCTGACTGAAGTGACGAAGTCTTTTGTGAGCTAAACCCTCACAGAGGATATGCTCATAGAGGATATGCTCTTATGTTTTTTCTTCGTCTTTGTATATTCCGCAAATTATATTCCTATCCTATTAAGATGCTTCCTCATGTGACAGTGTCCAGTCAGAGCTCCCACTAGGGTTCAGGTCTGATATCTGCTTAGTTTCAGATAATCAGATGTTCTTTTTTCCGAATGCTTTGGCATAAAAAGCTTTGAGTGCCTGTTGCCCGGTGTCTAGTCGCAGGGAATGGCACTTCGCGATTTTTGCCACGTTCGGCTGCTCATTCTGGCTGTGCTTAATGGTATCCCCGAGAATGAGTACGGTCCCATTAAGTCAGCTGCTGAACCTTTCAGGTCTAACAGATATGATAGAATTCGTGAAAACATCTGCAACCCTGCTGTAATCTTTTAGGAGTTGAAAAGCGAAACATCGTGAAAACAATTTTTAAGCGACTATTCAAAAAGCCTGGGGATGGATGTAGAAAGTAATTTGATATAAATGTATACAATCCGTTCATACCCCATTAGGGGTTGAATTAAAGAAAATCCTGAGAGCAGTTTCTAGGCATTTATCTGAAGAACTCGTGGAAGTAAAATTAATTCTATATTACAGAAGAATTCAGGAATATAACGAAATTCGTGAATCATTTTTCCTGCAGACTGAAGTAAGGGAAGTTTGCGGATGCTCGTTGGAATACTAACATGGCACTGTTTGCTAGGGATGCATGCTATGCGTATGAGGATCGCTGACTCTGACGTACTGCCTGGACCTACATACTATATATATTGAGGATACCACGCACATTTTGTGTGAATGTCAGGCGGTTATAGGGAAGCAACTGAGGGGGTTTGGCAGTCTTTCCTTTGGCAATTTGGAGGATCTGAAGTCGATAGGGTATGACAAGCTGGTCAAGTTCTTTAAGGTTCTGGGTTGTTGTGGGGTGACTACTTTCTACGATTTTCCGAAGGGATCGCAATTGGCACTCTTTTGGTGGCTAGTGTGCGCGGCGGATCAGCGCTTCGCCCCTTCTTAAAACTAAAACTATTATTTTTCCTATTATCCTTCTTCCACTTTCGATTACATAAATGTTTCTCTACTATTTACCACCCTTGTACTTTGTTAGGAGCAAAAAGGTATCATGTCTTAGCCTGAATAATAGTCGCGTCATTTAGTAGAAAAGGGGTGTATGTTCTCCTTTTGAATGCCATCTGGTAACCCTATCAATGCCCAAGCCCCAGAATAGGTCATGGGTAGTGAAGATGTTTTCTCAAGTTAATTGTCATTTTGTTTGATGGCGTGACTTCCTTGTCAGGACACTTTTTATTCTTAAGCTCTTAGCTGAGCAAAAGTCAACTTGTTCAAGTGAAATTAATGACAACTTGTAGTACAAATGTTTTGTCTTGTCTAGTCGCAGTTATTCGTGCTTGTCCTCAAAATTGCTCATTGTATGCATAATTGCTTCTGTGTCCGACTGAATGCTCCTCTGGGCTGGCATCACCGTCAACCTCATTCCCACGGAAAACACCCGCTGCCACCGCTTCTTAAGTACATAATCAAGGAGCAGACCGACCAAATGGCAGGGAAATTCAATCCGGAAAAGCTGAACTAAAATACAGACCAAGAAAAAAGAAAACAAAGATACAAACCACCTTCGTAGCAAGGAAAATACGATTTGCTCTCCACGCACCGTAAGCAAACAAAATTATCAAAATGGCATCCTTGAACTAAAAACGTAAATCAAATTACATGCGATATAAAAATAAATCAGCGCACAATGCGATACAGCGTGCAATTGGGGTACTACTCGAAGAGAAACCTGGCGGCAAAGAGAACCAACAAAAGCTTCACAGAGTTAAGAAAACACTGCACGCACACATTGAGACACCAGTTTAATTTTCCATAAAGAGAACACGAGTGAGAACAGACCACCCAATCAACCCCACAACTCGGCCTCGGCCCACTGGGCCGGCGGAACGAACCGAAGAAAATGAGAACAAAGGGAACGCCGGAAAATAAGTCTAAAAGCTCTAGTGCTGCCTTTGGTGGTGGTGAAAATCTGTACTACATATCAAGGAGCGGTCGGTCCCCAAAGAAGAGAGCCAAAGAAAATCCGATGTGGCGTTAACTATTTTCAGTAGTGGAGTAGGTCAAGGACAGTGTGGGAAAACTGGGGCACAATACACGCGCGCTGCATACCGTTAAATCATTGTGGGCACACACTGGACTCATCCCATATCGGAAAAGCCACGCAACGAAGAAGGGAAAAATATAGGACAACCGGAACGATAGTGGGCGAGAGTTTTGAGAGTGGCACGCTGGTTTATAATCTTTCTTCGGAAAAGTCTCGGAAGCAAGCAGGACCTCCTGAGCGGCGTTCCCAAGGAAAAGCTGATGAAGAGGAACACGACAAATTATGACGCGGATGAAGGAAAAAAAATTGATTTTCCTTCTTTGGCCTTATTTTGGCACAAAGCACAACGCGACAAATGTAGGCGTAATTTTCGGGTGTTTTCTTATCCGACCGGCTTTTTTTCGCGCAAACGACGAACAGGTGAAGAAGGGGGGGGGGGGGGGGGGCCTTTAAAAACCTTAGAAAAATGGAAAAGTGGCGAGCAAAGGAATACAACTAAAGAGAAATTTTCCAATAGCGTGTTGAGGGTGGAAACGGGCAGCGCAACCGTGTGAATGAGGTGTAGTGAAAATGACCAAGGAAAATTCAAAGTGCATTAAAGCAGGTCATGAATGTCATGATGCAGAAAAGCACGGGCACACCGCCCCCATACATCCCCCATATGTCACACACGTAATTGTACGGAAAACTCTTGCTGCGGGCATGTTTCCAATACAACATTGAGGGGGTGTTTTTCAAAATTGCCGGCCTCACACACCACCCCGTGTCGTAGCCTACCGCATAAACAAGAATGAGTTCGGCAAAGAACGCTACGAGAGCAAGCGGGATCTGAAAAATGTTTTAGCACTTGTTCGAATACGTTCCGCGCATCCCGCTTGTTGCCATCAAACCCAAGAAATTAGGCCAAACAAGAGAGCTTTCTGAATGAACCAAAAATAAGAATCTTATGATCGCTCGAATTCAATTCGAGTACACACCCACCGTTCTCCGCCGCCAACCCCCCGCTCTATCACACCACCCACAACTCTTAGAAAAACAACTAGATTAAATTCAGAAGCTTTAATTCGTAGGCGATAAGATAGCGACAACACAGACTAAATATGATTTTTATTGACAGTACTGCACACGTCGTCGTTATCTATCAAATAGTCGAGTTTTTTTTTGCCCACATTTGATAGTAAACATACGTTACGTTACTTAATCATTCGTATCCTAATTATTACGATAGTTTTTCTTTCTAGGTGACCTCAATTCCAGTGAACAGAAAAAAAAATACACCAAGCAGCCATAATTTCGATTTCATAGAGTGGTGCTACTATGACGCTGGGTAGTGTAGTGACCTACTGACCGACTAGTATGAGAGGGATTAAACGACATTGTGAAAGGGGTGGGAGGGAAAAGAGGGTGGTGTGGTGCAGAACGAATTTTTAGATCGTAAGGATCAACAAAAGGAAAAGTTTTTTGTCCTGAATGGGTTGTTAGTGTTGCCTGATGGAACATAAATTTTGTTTTGTGGAACAGGACAATGACAAATGGGATTTATAGAACACTAAAGGAAAATTAAAGAACGTTCGAGGAGGTAAGAAAGATGGAGAGGGAGGATGGTGCTTTTTCGGATGCTATTCAGAGCGTGTTTTCAGAATGACGTGGATGACACAATTTAAAAGTAGCGATGAAAAGAAAAAAAAAATATTTTTCACATTAGTTATAGACGTCCGTCGCCATAGGCTTAGTTTGAATACATAGAAGGAGGTGAATGAGTTTGGGAATGAATTAAAAGATGGATTTTCTAATTTTGATGATTTGATGGTAGTTGCCAAAAATGGGGAATGAAAATTTGTTCAAGCAGAGTTTTAAAACCAATCCAGTGGAACTAGACGTTGAGTAGAAGTTGTGAACCTTGGCCTAGATCAACATTTTGAATGCCAAAAATTTTTGACAGGAGTCAAAATTTGATAGAAGTCAAAATTTGACAGAAGTCAAAAATTGGGTTGGACATGGAGCAGCGTCGCTTGAACTGAACCGAGTTAAAAGGAGGATTGTTTTGGGCATCTATGGTGGAGTCACTACACGCGATAGTTTACAGCACCCGTATTCCATCTAGCCATTGACTTATCACATGTGAACCGAGTAAAAAAAAACCTGCCAACAGACCGGGAAGCGTTTTATAACAAGCATCACGAAGTATTACGTCAGGGTACCTAGTTTTAGAACTCGTTCGAAAGATATTTTTTTTATTGAAGCCCACTGTACTTGTTATGGGCTGAATGGAATCCCAAAACGATTAATGAGAGTTGGTAACAAATTTAACAGCTCCATTGATTTATTCAAAAGTAACACTGCTTCCATTAAAGCGCTATTTCACAACTAAAAATGTAAACTTTATATATTACCTGTATTTATTTTATTAGTAACTAGCCGTGTACCGCGATTACGCTCACGGTGTTCTATCGCCCCTGTTACTTCCGTCTCTACTGTTGATCCATTAGTCCTGTTTCTCCATCCTCTATCTCCCATCCTCCATCTTCCATCCTATATCCATCATCCCCTATCCCCCATCTTCCATTTTCCATCCTCTATCCACCACCCCCCTTCCATCCTCCATCTTCCATTTCCCATCCCCTATCCATCATTTCCCATCCTCTATCCATCATCTAACATCCTCCATCTACAATCCTCAATGCGACATCCATCATCCTCCATTCTCCATCCACCATCCTCTATCTTCTGTCCACCAACCTCTATCCACCATCCACCATCCTCCATCCTAACACCCTCCATCTACAATCCCCATCCCCCATCCTACATCCACCATCCTCCATTCTTTATCCACCATTCATTATCTACCAACCTCTATCTACCATCCACCATCTTCCATCCCAATCATCTAACATCCTCCATCTACAATCTCCATCCCCCATCCTCCATTATCTATCCACCATCCTCCATACTTCATCCACTATCCTCTATCCACCATCCATAGTAACTAATACACTGAAACAACATTTATCATTTTTCTCCATCCCATCCTTCATCCACCATCCCGCATTCTCTATCCACCATCCTCCATACTTCATCCACCATCCTCTATCCACCATCCCTCATCTAGCATCAACCAACCTCCATCATCCATCCTCTATCCAGCATTCTTCATCTTCCACCTACTATCCTCTATCCACCATTCATAGTCTAACTTTACCATTTAGTAATTTGCCGTACAAGAATTAAAGAATTAAGAATTAATGGAACAAAGATATGAGGAAAACATAGGCACCGTCCTTTTACCAACTGAACATTTGTTTGCCCCAGCACCGTTAACTAGTGCAAATCTTTTTTTTTTACTGTCATTACGTTCCATGTTTTAACTTTCCAGCATAAGCTGTTCTAGTGATAAAGAAAATAATCTTCACTTCATAGCCAAAAATTACAAGAAAAAAATTTGAAAAAAACCTGTCAAAAATAACAAGTTTCAGCTTACACTATCCCCCTTTATTGGCTGTCGAGATAAAAAAGTTTTATCATTCCTAAAACTAGTATGAACATCATAATGCTACGCTGTTCAGATAGTGGCAGCGTCAAATTTCTGTTTATCACATTATTTTATTTGCTCTACACAAAGTCTATTTTAACGGTCAAATTTGACGTTTAAGTTTTCGTCAAATATTTGACAGAAGTCTTCATCAAATACCGTAAAACTCCCCAAATTTGTAAGAGGCTCCCAACATTTAACCCGGTCACCAGTAAATATCGGAGTTAAATGGAAGCCGAAATGTTCTGACGTGGTTAGGTTCCAATGAAGGAGTAGAACATGGAATCACAGATTTAGACCAAAATTTGATTTGGCGTGTGCCCGAAATTTTCAATTTAAAGTTTTGTCGATTTGTAGCCGAATTTTGCATTTCTCGCTAAAAATGGTTAGAACCAAATTTATGGAGAATGAAATTCTCTATCTTTTTTATCTTGATAACTTTTTTGAAAAATAATTATTTATTGCTAATAATAAGCGTTAAGTGTAAAAAATTAGGATATTGTCCCAGTTTTTTAAACTTTTGGACCATTTTTATTAAAAATAGGTGATGTATTTAAATGACAAAGTTGTAGAGGACTAAACTCCCTGCAAGTGTCGTATAAACCAGTTTTTCGTACGACGAACAGATCACGAGAGACTTGAGTGCTGTGTGCCCATCCTTGAGTGTCACAATGTTGGGTCACAATGTTGGGTCACTAAGTTGGGGAGTTTTACGGTATACAGTGTAATACCAATATCCATAAGAAGACTGGACACTTAATACAGATACATTTATTGTGTAAAAAAAAACAATAAAAATAATTGTAAATATAAACGGAACAAAGAAATCCGATTGAACAATTTCAATTCCATATGGAAATTCTCATGCGAAGAAAAAAGTACGCTAATATGGAAAAAATTAATGATTACACATTCGCATCTGTCTGCATCGTTCTTCACAATGCACGTAATAGAACGCATTTTTTGCAGCTGTTCTCTTTTCAAGTGTTTCAGCATACAAATTTATAGGAACAATATGAGAAATGAAATCACACCAACACTGCTGAGCTGTGTCTGAACCTGATTTGTTGTCGTTTTTTTTTTTTCAAGGAAGTCATTGAATTGGTGAATGCGACTCGTTATCAATTTTTGTCTCTTTTTTAATCATGCATCGTGCTATTGCTATCTACTTCCCTCATTTAATTAAATAAAGAAACCTAGGTTAGATTTTGATAAGAAAAATACTGCGTAGTGACCTGTCTTGTTGTAGATAGTCTTTGGTAATACTAGCTTAAGAATTCAAAATTTAAGTCTAATGCTATGTACAGACTACGAGATTGACGCGTTTAAATCGAGTTAAATGCGCTGAAAACACTTCCCGAAAGCGATTACGAAAACACGTAGCTAGGACGCATTTTACCGAAAACATATACTGCGACCCTCGCGGAAATCGAAGTAAACTTCGGAAGAAACTTTGAAATGCTGTAGATACTCAATTTTGTGCTTGTGCAACGACTGCATTAGCTAATAAATTCTCTTTTCAATACTGCTACACAAACTAATTGGTTTCAAACAATTTATAAGGCATACATTTACTATTGAAACACAGCTGAAAAACAAAGCACATCAAGCTATCTTGTATAAAAATAAAATGAGTTGCCTAGTCTGAACACTACTTTTTTTACATGTTAAATTTACCTACTTAAATGCGTTTGAAATGCATAGTCTGAACATAGCATTAGGTAGTTTCCGAATACCTTGCTTCGTTTACGTCTACGTCTATGTTGATGTCACAGTATAGCATGGCTATTATAACAGTTTAGAAAAAGCTTAACTAAACCGTCGAAATGGCGCAACAAATGCTTATTTCACACTTCATAACACAAAAATTAAAATAAATTCTATAGAAAATTTTTTATTTTTTACGTTTTACGCTAAGATTGACTAATAGATCAGCTGTAGTAAAAATACTCAAGACACGAACCGTAAAAAAATTGAGACACAGCTTTGCTACGTCTGACGTCATTAACTGTTATAACTAGACGTCGACGAAGCAAGGTATTCGGAAACAACGTTAGTATACTTCCGTAGTATTCCTAAAAATAATCAACGTAGGGTAAACTGGAGTAGTTGTACTTAGACACGGAACAAATTAACAAAACTCTGAATTGTTTCTATGAGGTGGAACAAGTTCAGGTAAGAGTGACCATCACTTTTGGGTTTCGATCAATACGGACGATAGGTCATCTGTTGACCTGCTTAACCGAATGGATTCCTAGTAGTAGCCATATTGTATTTGGTCTATCTTAACCCCTTATTAAATGCGAGTAGTAGTAGATATAGTAGAGATGGGCAAAGCAGTTTCTTTCAGTGAAGCACTTCAATCCGACTCATTCACTTTAAGGAACGAGTTCAGAGTGAAGTGGTTTCGGAACTCTTCGTTCCATCCTATGGAAGATCTACAAGATGACGGCCAAACAAAAAAAGTATCACTACATCTAATATGATGAAAAATAAAAAATTGGTCAAGTTTTTTGTCACTCACTTCACTTACTCACTTCATTGAGTGACTGAAGTGAGTGAGTGAAGTGAGTGAGTGAAGTGAGTGAGTGAAATGAGTGAGTGAAGTGAGTGGGTGAAGTGAGTGAGTGAAGTGAGTGAGCGAAGTGAGTGAGTGAAGTGAGTGAGAGAAGTGATTGAGTGAAATGAGTGTGTGAGTGAGTGTTCTTTTGGAACAGTTCACTCGTGAACAACCCATCTCTAGTAAATAGTGTTACTGTTACTTCGACTCCTCATTTTATTAATGTTGGCATCCCTCAAGGCTTGATCTCTTTTATCAATTTTACTTTATTATTTTTAAATAAATACCAAACCGAACTCATCGCTTTGGCGATGATACTACCTTTGAGGAAGTTTTGTGCTACCTTTTAGTCAAATACTCAGCCAGTTCTTGACTGGATGGGCGGCAGAATAGAGTCGAATTCAATGCATCGAAAACGCAAATCTGTCTTTGACCTATCAAAAGAGACTCTTACATCTCTTCTATTTTACTGGGAGGTTGATAGCCATGCTTGGTGTTAACTTTTCCGAACCGGTGCGTAGGAGTGATGCAAAATACAGTGCTTGGAACTCCGTCACAGATGTCAAAACTTCCGGTTTCTATCTGATCTCATAGCAACCATTTACAAAACTGATATGAGGAGGATTAGGAAATGGGGTAGGTCTGGTTAATATCAACCACTGAAGCCTCAGTTGGGCCTATTTTGAGATCTGAGGAGCTTGTCAACCTGATTCCAAAGCGATATGAATTCACTCCTAGTACACATTGCAATACAATTATTGTTCAATCAATTAGAAGGAGTACTTATATGCAAACAACACCACACCTATCTCCAATCATGGCACATCCAGTCAAATGAACTTTAAACAAAATGTTCATTGTACCGTCCAATTGAATCCTACATACATAACGCCTGAATCCGTCCATCCTTCTTTCGCATTATAAAATTCTTTTTTGGAAGAAATCAGGAAGCAGCTATGTGCATCTTGGGACCGTAGAATAGTTAATCTGTTAAGTTCAAGAGAACTATTACTCATAGGACTCACGTTGTTTTTATCTGTTCCCTGTGGCACTATTAATACCCCAAGGAAAACGTGTTTTTCAAAATAAAAATCACACACGTTCCTAATAACACCGTGACACACTAATTTCTATCATTCCATTCGCCATAAATTACTCGACTTATTTCGCAATTTCAAATTCAATCTTCGTTAATTTTACAAAATTTCACTCAAGGGGTTTTTACTATACGTTACCATATCCCCGGCAATCCTTTCTTCGCACAAGCCAATGCAAATGTCTACACGAAACTAACAAAACAATCTCGGATTATTCATAAATCCAATTAAGTCCGAATTGTGCTACAATCAATTTATCGAGTTAGATACATCCAACAACTCTATAAGTATAAATCACAAGGTAGGCTTTGTTGAATGAAAGTATTTTTTTTTTTGTTATTTTGTTCAATTGTTACATAACTCGAATGGGCACACTTAGTACATGTATAGGTAGGGTACTTAGGTAGGTACGCGTACGTATGTATTTAATGAAAATAGAGCGTGTGTACCTGTACAGTGTAATGTAGTCGTTGGTATACCATTTTTATCGCACTTTTCGATATATCAAAGGAAAAACACAAACCCGGTGGGTTTACAAAGGACCTGGGGGAGCTGAAATGGAAGGATGGAATGATCTGGGATTTTAATCCACCTGTAGATTGATTGGACCGACAGAGATCAAACCAAAACCGCAGAAAACTTTCAAGATTAATTTCAAACAAAAATCGTTCTGGTCATGTCATAATCGATATTTTTTCCCATCCAGCTTTGAACATCTCACGGGATACATGTGGGCGAAATTTTGAATTGCCTACCGAACTGAAAATATATCAGAAAATTGTTCTGAAAAATTAATTTACTTTTTATTCCCAATGCTTTTATGTTGAAGCTATAAAAAAATTTTTTTTTTTTACGAAAGAAAACAAAAAATTATATATGAAATTTCCTTGGAGCTCACACGCTCTTTTTGTGGGGGCCCAGCCTTCTTGTGAACTTTTACTTTCCGTTGCCATCACCTGGAGGTTTCTTTGCATTGCTCGCAAGCGACGAAGAGGAGATCTGCCATCGTTCACCTGGCTCACCTGACTACCACCGGTATGGTTTGAGTCGAACTCTCTTACCTTGGCGTTCAGGTGGTAGCGACAAAAGTCGAAGCTTTTCTGTTTATTAGAGCTGGGCTGGTGGAGCCAGTCGACTACTCCATACCATACAAATGCGGCCCGATTTTCTTAGTATATTTTTCCATGTTTAATATTTCTTAATTTACCGTGTTCGGCAAGTTGTATTGCCAACCAGAGCCAATATAAATTTCAAGAGTGTTACCAATGTCTTGTGTTTCGTAATAGGTAATTTGTAGTGCCCCCCTTTCGTGCGCGCACACCTTGGAATGCTTTTTTCGGGGCTATTCTGAATTTAAATTTCAGTTTGTTTTTTTTTTTTAAATATAATAGCAAACCAATAGCAAAGGTACTCGTATATCGAGGTGAGCCCCCCCTGTAATGTAATTACGATTTACTCATATGAGTCAATTTTTGTTTCAACATTGTTAAGTGTTAATCACTCATAGTCATATGGTAGGTAGGTAGGAAGGTGCACAGCGTATCCACACTTGGAGGAGGATTGGATTACCCATCGTGCGACTCCACTTTAGAGGTATGTTGTAAAAAAAAAAACAACAACCAAATTGAAATTGGTGCTTTGCTTTATGCGATTATGAAATTATTGGAGTTTTTTTTTCCAAATTGCATAGGTACAAATAAAAAAATTGGAAGAGAAATCGCCAATAATGGACATTACTTTAAAGACGAAAAAAAAATTCACGCGACGAACTTGAAACGTATATTGATTTTCTCGAAAAAGAATTTCGACATTGTAAAAATTCGGATTAGGTTGAAGTGTTAATTAGATTTTTGGCTGGATTAATTAGTGAACGTGGATTAGTAGTTGTGGATGGTCAGGCACAGAGTACTCTCCTCTTGGTAGTAGAAGATTTTGCAATAATTGGCTTCGTTTTTTTTTAGATTTTGAATTTTTTTCGTAGCAAAATGTTGGTCAAGGATACTAACAAGATTTGATATTCAGAAATTTATTAATGATGAACATAACCTAGATATTTTTTTTGCCAATATTCAAAACAAAATGTTTTTATACTCAATATTAGCTTGATGACCTTTTAGACGATGTTTTGGAGATTATTGAATGAATTTTAGGAGGTTTTTTTTAGACAATTATTTACGAGAATTGTTTTTTTATGCTTTGATTATTTGATATTAACCTTGGAGCAATCGTACTGGACACAACAACATTGGTTATTTCATTGGTCGTCCGTCACGAATGATTGCCATGATTGCACACTTAGTTTTCTTAAATCAAGCCATAACACATTTGCAGATTCTATACGATCAAAAACAAATATATGATCAAAACCTCATTATTCAAAATCTCCAGCAGATAGTCTCCAGATCCTCCAGAAATTATACTTTTAAGGAAGTAATCTAATAGTTCGCTTCGCCTACGTATAGGTTTAAAACTTTATGACATCAGGCTTAGGAGATTCCTGACACAATTAAAGTTTGGTTTGTGTCTTGACTTAGCTTGACTTGTTTTAAAACAGCGAGCAAACTCAGAGAGAGTAGACTTAACATTCTTTCTGTCAAAAGAGATATGTTTGGATATATATTTTATTTAATAAAAATTACAAAATTTTAATGTTTCTGTTGTAAACATGACCTAATAAGTTTTTCTATGAGATTTCGAAACGAACTTGGTTCGAATTTACCAAAATCTTGCTACGATTTGTTTTATTTAGTTTCCTTTTTAACTTTGAAGTCAGAATTATGGTGTAAGAAGCTGACTTAGCTTATTTGTTTGAAACGAACGATTCGAACGATTTAAATAATCACATGTGCTGTGAATGGGGATCGAATGTGAACCGCATAGTCGGCGGGAATAAAAAATCCGCCGTTTTCCAGAATAAGCGTGATGATATTAATGCACCTACGTGACGTTACAGACACAAACGAAGTAGCAATATTCGATTACGTCCTTGTTTAAGTAGTCGGAAGAAGAGAAAAGGGACTTCTTGATATATCATTCGATCCGAGAGATGTTTGAATATTCGTGAAAAATATTTATCCCCTTTTCAATACCTTAGGGTTCAATTCGAAAAATTCTGGAATCACTTTCTATTTGTGGTTTATTGAAGCAAAAACCAAACAATATTTCATCGAGACCAAGACATATTGAGGAATTTGTAAAAACATGCTGAACTTATTTTCAGTCCTTTGGGGGTTGAATATCAAAAAATACCGAAATTTCCCTTTAGGCGTTTGAAAATATAAAATTTTATATCTGTTTGGGTATAAGAGAAAAAAATCCCGAAAACGCGTTGTGTAAGGAGCAAGCTGAAGGAAAAACCAATATCGAATCCATATCCTTAAGGCTCGTGTCCACTAGCAAGCAAAACTTGTTAGAGTTGCTCTATGACATTTATTGATGCATGTGTACACGGTTCCGAGAGCGCATTTGCCCAAGTTTTTGCTCTAGCCAGCAAACGCTTGCCTTTTCAAGCAAGTTGTGAATGTACACGCAACTTGCGAGAGTTGAGATCTCGCAAGAAAGTTCCGATCTGTTCCGAAATTTTTCAGCAAGTCAGTACAATTGCATTGGATGTGAGGTTAAGTTCAGTTTTAGGAGACGTAGTTCCACAGTTTGCGTGAGAGATATGAACGGAAAATCCAAGTGGAGTTCCGAGTACACGTTTTTGCTCATTTCCAATGTGGAACTTTATCCAGAGTTGTGGTATTTTTCTTTTTCGTTTTGACAGTTCAACGAAACTTTGATGATGAAGTGTATACGGAAGAGCAAGTTTTACTTGCAAGATTTTTGTAGAGCTACTTGCTAGAGTAAAATTGCTGCAATTTGACAGATAGTGTACACATCCCACCAAATTACTCTAGCAAGAAATGTCGCAAGTTACTTGCCAGTGTACACGAGCCTCTAGAGATAATGAGGTCTTTGTTAAAAAATATTAAACCACTTTTCAACCCCTTAGGGTTGAATGTAGAAAAATCATAAAATCGTTTTTTACGTAATAAGCCTGCAGAAGTGAATACCAATTCAATATCTTGTCAGTATTAAGAGATATTAAGAAATTAATGAAAACATATTTAACCCACATTCACGCCTTGTGGATTGACAATTGTAAAATACCGAAAAACCCTCAGCGATTTTAAGATATAATTGAGGAATTCTTGAAGACATAATTAACTCATTAATTAAATAAATTTCTCATTGGATTTAATACTACGAGATTAAATCGTTTAAATCGAGTTAAATGCGTTGAAAACACTCCACGAACGCGTTTATAAAAACACGTAGCTACAACGCATTTAAACGAAAACTTGTACTGCGAACCTCGCGGAAATCAGAGTAAACTTTGCAAGAAATTATTTAATGCTGTAGAAATTCAATTTAGTACTAGAGCAACAATTGCATTAGCTAATAAGTTCACTTTTAATTACTGCAAACAAAAACATTTGTTTCAACCAATTTAGAAAGCATTAATTTGCTCTTGAAATACAGCTGAATATTTACGTATGAAAACAAATCACATTAAGCTATCATATACCAAAATAAAACGAGTTGCCTAGTCTGAACACAACTTTTTTAACACGATTATTTCGCCTACTTGAACGCGTTTAAAACGCATAGTCTGCACAGGGTATAAGAGAAATAAATAAAAAAAAAAAAAACAATCCCAGAATAAAAAATAGTTTCGTTGTACACAACGCAATCTAAAACAATTCGATAATGACTAAACCTTCCAACATAATATTGTCATACCCAATATGCCATTTTTTCCAATATTTGACTATTTTCTCTGGATAACTCAGTCATTTTTTTGTTTCCAATATATTTTTTTTCGTTTGGTCTTTATACGGTCTGTTTTTTCTGAAATAGTTGACTAAACATTTTTTGTGAATCTCGTCTAGTCAAATATTTAATACCCTGGAATACAAACATTTGCTAAGTTTTAGTACATACGAAACATTTCTGAATCGCTCTGTAAACATTTAACCATTTAGTTGCTATGATTGGAAATAGTTTGGGGTACGATAAAAAAAAAACGTTAGTTGTAGGCATAAAACAAGTTTGTAAAATAATTGAAAAATAAATGAATTTAATTGAAGGCTATTTGGTTCCGTTTGTATTTTAATACTAATGCAGCCTTAAACTTTTTCTAGGGTCTGTCACTGACAAAACGTCAAGGCTTACATTGTGATCACTGTCAAGTTCACGAACGAACAACGTTTGGAAACTGTCTCAATTATTCTCTTTTATTTAAATATTAAATTGTGATCGAAATTTTCTGCAACATCACAACAAATTTTGAAATTTTTCGATAAATTTTGAAATATCTTAAAAAAAAATCGGGACTATTTCCATAAAGGGACGTATCTTAGGTCTTAGAATAATTTTTGGCTCAAATGTACATAGATATTATTGGCAAAAAGATGGAATATGTTGAATCTGTGATAATTTGACCACAAAAACATTTTTGCAAAATTTTAAATTTCTTCGAACACGTTACTGTCTTGTTCGTTATCCAAGTTCGTAGAGGTTTTATAGGCCCAAAAACAACAATCGCAATGTGCTACGAAACCCATGCAGCCTTGCTCATAATATGAATAAATCTAAATCAAGCTGAATTTATTACTGTGCCATACACGAAAAGGCGGATGAGAATCTAATTCCGAGTAGATAAATCGCAAATACAACGCTATAACACAGCTGCTATAATAGTGCCTTCAGCATGAAATATGAAAATGGGATTCTATTGCTACGATAGTTCCCAATTGTTTACATTTGTAAATTGAGAGCCAATCTGTTTTCTTATTCATGCAAAGTAGTTCTGAAAGTTACAGCATTTTTTCCGGACTAATTCTAGTTTGCAGTAAACAAATAGCGATATTTTGATAGATTTCAGGCCAATGATAATTGTTACAACCCACCCAGGTCAAGGTCTGAGTTACAGCCATGGAATGGTAGTCCTGAAGCCCCTGACCGATTTGGGCTGTCGATTGATGATGATTGGTAGTCCTAATAATAAAAAAGGTTATTATCAAAGCCACGATTAAACTGTGCACGACCGGGACCATAACTCTATCAGTGTATACTTCAAAAAAAGTAAGAACAAGAGCAAGACTAAAATTAACATGACTATCGCGGATTTGCTCATTTCACTCTTCTGAATAGGTTTCTGGAAAGCAACTTATTTCTTCAGAAGAGACAAGAGGGAATAAACTGTCCCTAAGGGGACGATTTTTCAGTGTAAATCCCGAATATTTTCTACATTATCAGGAGTAGATTCAATACGCCGATCTGATTCGACAAAGTTTCGAACAACATAAATCGATTTTTTAACATTTAGTTCAAAATTGCCCGTATAATACCAATTCTACTACCTTACAAATTTCGAATCATTCTCAATATACACATGAAAGCTATGGAATTTCCAGGTGTAGTCGTTGGTATGACCGTAGTATGTATAATTCTATGCCATGTCTCTACCACACCAATCATTATTCGGAATATTGCATGAATTTTGTTCAAAAGGGCTTTGTTATACTACAAGAATTCCTGTACAAAGTGGGTCCTGAACGCTCCATCCCGGAGGATCACATAATCCCACTCACTCTCAGGAGCATTGTTCTTGGAACAAAAGGATGGTTAGTATTTTATTCTTACTCAAGAAAAGCCTATTGACCCATTTAAGCAATTTCGTATGGCCAATAACTTCTAAGATTAAGATGTCTCCGTTACAGAATACAACAATTTGCAAAATACTTGAACAAAGCCCTATCCTTGGATTTAACTGGATTTAGACAAACAATATATCTATCATAGAAACAAGCTGAACTATAACTACAGACGCTAATTAGTAAACCCAAATCTTTAAAACAAAATTGTTTACTTTATAGGTATCTACTGAATTTAATTGTATTGTGAATTGAAACTGTATAGTTTGTCTTTGACAATTTTTTTTAGTTTGAGACAGAATGCTGTTAAGGCCCCATGTGCACGTTAAATGCGATTTTGTTGATTTATGGTTGTTTTCATGTGAATTTTCCACTTTAATAGCAATAAAAAAACAAAATAAAATAACATTACTTTATTGGCTGGTATGTAAACTAAGTCGCCCATTAAAAAAAAATTCAAAATTGTATTTGAAAAAATAGCTATTAGAGGAATAACCCTTAAACATTTTTTAAAATGTGTAAATTCAAGTTCTTTGTGCGCATTTATTACCTATTTCTTGAATGGTTAACATGTCATTTTCATTGATATAATGGTAGAAAAAATCTTAAAGAATAACTTCCATAAAGCAAAGAACAAAAAAACTTTCAGTTTTGTTAATAATAAATGAAGTCAAATGGAAGTAATTTTTCACGATTTTTATGGGAGAAATTACATAAGAAAACCACATTTTATTGAAAAGTATCATATCATCATGTAAATAGTAGATATAATTAATTGGTATATCTAGAAGATAAATGAATAAAAAAATTATTGACTTTTAACACGTTGAATGCCGTGGCGGTCACCGGTGACCGGCACAGAAATGTTGACCCTTTAAGGGATTATGCCACTCTAGAGGCTGAAAAAATAGGCCTTTTTCGGAATTTTTTTTCAGAAAAACTACAAAATTAATCGATATTCCAAAAATGGATATTTATAATACATGTTATTGACTATATACAGTAATTTTTTTTAGGAGATTAAATTAAAAATGGCGACTGTGTAGCGTTTTTGCGATGAAGTCTCCGTTTTTCAAGGGTCCATGGCCGGACACCTAGTGCCTGTACTTTTTGAAGTATGATAAGCTTATAAATTTATTTCGATTACATATAACAACAGCCACAAGAGTACGTAGTTTTTTTTTTCGATACAATGATTTTTAGCCAAATGGCGCACTTCTAAAGTGAAAAGTGTGAAATTTGCCCAAAAAATCGTCAGAAAATTGTTAATAACAAATGAACTATGCAATATAAAAAAAAAACTACGTACTCTGATGGACAATATAGTTTTAAAGATATATTAAAAATTTCAAGTGAATCGGTTGAAAACTGTCTGAGTTATGTTTCCGGCCAGCTTGAAAACTGTAGTTTTAAGATAAACGCGTTTGAAGTTTTCAATATGTAGAAAATCATGAGTAATTTTGCAATATGCTTTGTACTAAAATTCAAAAACCGAGTTCTTAGAGACTTTTATCGGGCATAATGTTTTGGGACAGCATTTTTGAGGCTCTAGGGGACCATTTAAAATAATAAAAAAAAATCTACTTTCCCAAAACTCTAGAGTGGCATAACCCCTTAAATAGCATTGTCAAAATTTTTGACAAAAAGTGTGGCACGCAAAGTGTTAATATTTAAATTAAATTTTTTAAATTAATTTTTTAATTTTTTTAATTTTTTATGCGTTTTAAATAATTTGAAAACCTATAACACTATTTATTCTGTAAATTCAAAATTAGATCGCTGATAGACAACGAACGATGCAGAATTATTGTCCACGCCAAATTACATAAACGAAAAAAGATTTAAACTGACTACCTATGTATATCTCTCTCAAGAAAGAAAAATTAAAATGAGATACCAAATTGTCGAACCGGACTCATTGGGCCCTAAATTAAAATTTTCCAAAAAAACCTTAAAATAAACGGTTAAGGCAAAATATACCATGTGTTGGAAAACTAAATCAAGTTGGCAAAACAAAATTTGACAATTACACGATTTGACTACATTTGCCAAATTTTCAAATATTTGTCAAATTGGCATAGTGTCTAATATAAACTTTAGCCTTCCTCCAGTTCAAATTGCGCTCTCTTCCGCACTTTAGATATCACTCGGAAAACATTTAACAACTGTGTCAAAAATCTCATCCAAATCAGATTTAGTCAATCATTTGAGCCAATTGCCCCAGCAACACAGTATTAAATTGATATTAAAATTTAGGTAAATTTCACTCCACATAAATTTTGAACTAAATTAAATTACTCAATCGAATGTTGCGTAACGCCGTTCAATCAACGCTCAAAGATAAATTTCCGTTTGTCATGCTAAAAACGACGGAAAAAAATTTCGTCAAAATGTACACAAAATTTTTGGATGGTGTGTCTCTTATTCGCGCGCCGCCATCACACACCTTTACCAAAATCATATATTGTGTGACATACTTTTCACACATCACCTCTCAACGTATCACCACCAAAACGTATGAAAAAAAAATGAACGAGAAAATAATTTGAATTTTGGCGGTGGCGTATCCGTCGGCGTAACTAACAAAAATACACCACGTTTCTGAAGCTTTAGCATTTTTGATCAAGGCGTGTATAAAACGCGACACCTTCAAATCGAGAGTGAGAGTGACTCTACCAAAAAAAAAAAAAAAAAAACAAAACAATCACAGACTGTTTAAAAACATGTTTGGGTTTTTTATCCCATTCGTTTTCACACACATGAAAACCAACGAAAATGAAAGTGAAATTTTTGTTGTTCTTTTTTTTGCCAAAATTCACTTTCGGTGTCGCTTTTGTCTCGTTTGGTAGATGTTTGGTGTGCGTGTGCAATTTTTGAGTGGGCCAAGCGAGTGGACTACATGAAATCTGGGTCCACTTTGGCCGGTAGTGTCCGGTATGTGGTTTTTGTCAAAATTTAATTCGACTTTTTTTCGCAGAAGAAAACAATTTCCGATTGGTGATTATTGCGGTTTGAGAGACTCTAATCGGGTTTTCTGTAACCAAATTTGGTTTTTTTCTTTGCCAAATTAGTTGCGAGTCTTGGCGAACTGGTTCAATTAATTTTGTAACGATTAAAAAGTTTTCAAAAATTAATTTTTTTTTTTATTATTTATAGTAGTTTTTAAAAAACTACAAAATCAAACTATTGAAAGATTAATCGAGTGGGAAGTATCAGAGTAGATTTAATCATTCGACTCTGGAGAACATGAACGTAATTCGATACTATGTCAAATTATTTTCCGACTCTTCAAAATATCCCACATTAACCTGATTCGTACCAATGTACATATATAGCCTAGGAATCAAGCACATATCAATGGCATCGAAGTTTCCAGAGAAAAGTACTACTTTTCATTATCCAATAAAAAAGTATAGACAGCTCTGAAACCTTCTACATACTTTTCATATATTCCACACACCCAAACAATTATGCTGGAAATGTCTATACAGTATATAAGCGCCGCGAAGCTTGTACACTGGTTCAGTTTTCTACTGCCAGAAGACGCACAGTGGGGTGTTTGTGTTAAAAAGCTAGCCAAAAGAAAGAAAACCGAACTTGGGAAAATTAAATTATAACAGCAGCTTAGTTATATATATAAATGTGACAAATGTAACAAGAAATTGTACTTAAAAAAGTTCATCTGCCGGATTCTGAGAGCTAGTGGAAACGACAAGCCACCGGTTCTGTATAAAGCGCTTTGAAGCCAAAAACACGATGAGAACGGAGACAAAACATGATCGTTATATCAAATTGTTGTTGTCTTAGCGTGTGAGCGAGTGAGATAAAACAGGAGCCTTATGTCAATTTGTAGTTGTTTTGCGTGCAAGTGAATGCGACGACGTCCGCCTTCAACTCGACCGCTGTTGGTCATCTCCAGTATATATATGTATATATGATTGCGGCAAAAAAAATCAGTACTGTATAGGTATCGAAAATTTCTTTCCTTACAGTACTGAATTTCAGTACAAGTGCAGTATTAATTGTTAAATTAGTTTCTGATAACATTATTCAGTCAGTAGGTACTCAAAATGATCGACTGAAGCACTGCATGTTTTCAGTATTGGAAGGAGAAGAGTTGGTATTGTGATGAGTTCAGTTCAATGAAGACAATAATTTCATATTGTAAGTTTCTACTGAAAAGAACAATTAATAATTCTCGTTGAAATTCTCGAACAGAACATTTGAATGAAAACTAAAATTTACCTTATAGGTTCGTTTCTAAAAATGTTATAACCGTATGCTTCTGAAAACAAGCAATTAAATATTTATGTATTAATATTTATACAAAAAAAAATACATTCTACATAAGGCTGGATCATTGGTGAGCATACAACCTCATTTAAAAACAGTAGCAATTTTCATAAATTTGTCGTAAGTTAACAAAGTTGTATTCAACAGTTAGAAATAAATTTCGCTTTTTAAACAAGAATCTTGTTCGCCAAACCAGTTTTACCTCACCCACTCCCAATATTCTGGCCACTATATTATAATAATTCAAATTCGTAAATAACAACTTTAGACTGGAGAGCCTTTAGAAATTAATAATAATTAAGTTAATTCGCTGCATACTTTTCCCGTTGTGCAAATTCATTAAAAATAACTGACCATACCTAACACTTTTTTAGTTCGCTTATCACTCGGAATTGCCAATGACTGATTACATTCATGATGTGTAAATGAATTTGATAATCTTAAGCAAACAGTTAATGCGAGAAAGATAAGTTATAGCCGCGGTAACCAAACAGCAAGAAAGAAATTTTCACGTAAAAAAAAAAAGAAACCTGTGTCGAGTGTCGTAATATTTATGGAGTGCAGTGTGCATTAATTTCAATTATTTAAATATTTGTATTTGTGCGGTAAATGATTATGCAGCTGGGATTTACGAGACAGTGGGCTTGGAGCAATTGTTTTTCTGTTTATTTTCCTGTTGTAGTTCAGTATAGTACCTACTATTCCTGCTGCGGCAGTCAACTGTTTCATGTACTATTGTAATCACTAATAATCTCTTGACTTCTTACGTGGGATTCAAATTTCACAAGGCCATACGAGGTTGTCGAGGTCCTAGTCTAAGCGTAATACTGTAATTCAGTCTTTTGTTCAAATAATAATCAATGAAGCAACAGCCCAAATCGGGCCTAGGCCTTGAAGTAATGCTAGAGTTACTTCATAACTAGACTTACGGAACACTATGAGGTGGTCAGCCACACGCTCGTCCGTGATTATTACCCCGATTTTAACTTAGGTACTCATTTACAGCTGAGTGAACTGGTAGTCCGACATCCAATCCCATTCTCGAAAATTACGAACCTGGTACCAGGTGCACCGAAGGCAAGTACTCTAGACACTGAGAGTCACTGAGAGTCACCCGGACTACTATTATAATTCTGTTCAAATGATTTCGTTAAATTTGCTCTTCCACAGTCTCCATTCACCCACGAATCAAACATTGCGTTTGAATCCTTGCGATGGAGGGGTAAGGGGAGGAAGGGCGAGGAAGGGCGAGGAACCTTAGGCTCCTTGACCTGGTAAAATCAGACGATGGAACGTCATTTTCGAGTGCCTGATTTTAAAAATTGATGGACTTTTTGATATTTTCTAGAAGAGCTTCCTTCAAGCGAGTGAGTCTAAAGGGGATTCATGAGGTGTGTTTTTTTCAACTGGATCGAGATCAAAATCATTCGTTTTACATTGAAAACAACAACAAAGAGATGATCCAAAATCATAATGGGATCAAAGTTGGATAAATTTTTCGCTCTAAGCCTAATATAAATTTTCACTATTTCAGCATTTTCACAGATGGCGCACCGTAACTCAGCTGATAATGCACCATTTGTAGCAGGTATTTACACCCAACAGGCAGAACAGGTTCGTTCGATGGTGGCAGCAAGGTACAGAGGTGGGGTGGGTGGCTTTTAATATCTCGTTCCCAAAAACTGAAAATGGATGCTATGTGACCTTTATATAGTCCAGTTTCATCGTATAGTATACGAAACTTTTCCTGCTGAGCAGCTGACAACTTATTCAAGGCATTTACCAACAGGATTGTTAACCCTACTAAATATGCTTTTGGGTTGATCTACATCGTTTTTTTCAATTGTGATCCAGTTGAAAAAAAAACACAAGTATAGTGTTGTAGTTGTTTGGTATGGGGAAGACACACTGAAAGGCAGCGAGTCTTAAGCATTCAGGCCACCATGGTTCACTATACTCGAATCCCCAGTCTTTACCTGAACTGTTTCGTCTTCCTCACGAATTTCAAAAGCTCAGGTAGGGAGCGAGAACGGAGTTCCTCCATCCTCATAACATCCACGCCGTATACATGCATTCTTGTAAAAGAGTAAGCTGGACACTCAAAAAGAAAATGTTTCGTCGTGTCGTCGCAAGCAGTGCACATGGGGTCGTCAATGATTCTCAATCTGACCATGTGTAGGCCGGCCACACGAGTAATGCCCTGTGAGGACACAAACCATACTACTACATTCCTTTGTGCTCATTTTGAGAAGAAAAGCAGCGGTTCGTCCACTTGGTACCTCAACAAGGTTTCTGGTCTGCCGCATTCCCCCCTATAGTGAATCCAACAAATGTTCGTGAACCGATGTGACGCGTTTTCTGCTGATTAAATCGCATCGAAGCAAAGCAATCACAACTTCGAAAACTATTGATTAATTCAATAGTTCTTTCTTTAGTCACTTATTTTCACTAATTTTGCGATCAAACAAAAAAAAACGTAAAAAACTTCTGTCAAACGATTCGTTTTCTGGCAATATTACAATATTACATATACTCAAAATTGCTGATTAAATCCCATTGCCATGGCAATGTTGAGAGCAATATTGCCATAAGTGTTTGGTGCGTCTATACTGTCAATTTGTGTATGGCAATAATGCCGTTGCCACTGTCATTGACACATAAATTGTCAGTGTGTAGAAGTGTTTACGAATCAGTGAAAAGTGGTGGAAAGTACAATGAATACGAATAAACAAATCAGCAAAAACTCAGAGAGAAATCACACTGTGAACTTATCCATTGTGCGTACAAAGGGTTGTTGCTGATGACACGGCTATTCACTGCACATGAAAGTCTGAACCTTTGAAAAATCATTGGAATGAAACATTTTTATTTCTTTTGTGGCTAAGGGTGCTACACAATAAAACAAAGGTTACAAATTACTAAAAGCTAAACTCTGATGTAAACATTTTTTTCCTTTACATGTTGGAGTATTATTACGACTTTAACGGACCTAAATATCTAGGAAGGGCCCATTGGCATACGGTTATAACATTTTTAGAAACGAGTAGCTTATTAGTAACTATTTTTGAGAGCGTGCTCAAAATATAACGATTCAATACATATTTTTTTTTATTTAATCCTAATTATAACAAGAACTCTAGAGTCCGCTCATTGTTTTCTCTCCTATCTCCCAGAAGATGTTGCAATGAAAATATGGCTTAAATTGCGTAGGTTCCTGATTATTTTTACTAGTTGATTTCTATTTAATGTTGAAATGCCAAGAAAGCAATTTCAACAAGGAGCAAGGCTCTTGTTTTTTAATATCCTGAACATCTCGATTTCTTGTCAAAACAACTCATCGCCAAATTTTCAAGAGATACCCTTTTTTCAATGAAGTTTAGATTAGCTTCTTACAAAATTGTCCACCAATTTTTTTTATCGGGACTTAGCTTTCCATCTTGGACGCAAACCAAAAAGAAAGGAATAAAATTCTAGAAAAATTCTGGACGTGAAACGTTAATGAGGATCGTGGATATTTTGGCGATTTGTTTAACTGACAAAGCAACACTTTTATTTAATTTTTTTTTTTATTAAGTATTTTTTGTAATAAAAGCTTCCGAAGCTAAATTTTACGCGTAGTGAACGAGCCGACTAAAGGACTGTGCACATCTAAAACATCAAAAAATTAAGATTTTGCGATCCGTCGAGCCGGATTTGAACAAAAGCTTTATATTGAACATAAATTGCAAAATAGTTAAGCAACATTTGATTTGAAAATTTATAACAATTTGTAATTTTATATTATGTACAGGTTCTCCCATATTATGTACAGGTTTTCTGGTTGATGTAACCAGGTTATTAGAGAGTCCAACATTTGACCTGTACTTGTAATACTAATCGAATCAAAGCTCGAAATAAATCAACCGATTAACTTTAGAGACTAAACATTTCCTTGAACGGGGTTCGGATGGTGTTCCTCGAATAAGGATCACATTTAGATGGAGCTTCTACCCCAAAAACCAACGTAGCCGTCGGCAAGACAATGCGGCATTAAATACAGCCAAACTGTGCAAAGGTATAGAGCAGATCTTTGCAGACAAGTCGGGTCTGTAATATGTGCGTAAACTTTTTTTAGGTTAAACGTATTTTACTTTGCCAAATTATAGATACTTAATCCTTATTGCTGTAACTTCTTAATTTAAATTGGTTCGTTTAATTAAATTATTCCGCTAATAAAGGTTAATGAATTCATAAAGAAAAAAGAGTATATCGTTTACTTCTGAATTATGCATGGGTAGATCTGTACGCATGAATATGCATCAATGGGGACAATTTGCATTTCTTCAAATATCGAGAAATTAGTTCGTAAAAACAACCCAACCTTTCAAAAATCCCAATGTAAATATTTTTTAAATACTTCTACGAAAATGGGGTCAATGAAAAGAAAACATTTCCTCCCTCCCCCGCTCCCTCCCTCTTACTTCCAAGATTAACAAACATCCTTCCCTTTACTGCGTCTTCCCTAAACTACAAATAGCCCATCAATAAGACCGAGGCAAAAAAAAAAATTAATAATTAGTCCAAACTTAACTTTTGACTACCTCAATTCGTGCGAACATGCCCCAGATCTAAAAAGCTCTCTTTCCATCTATTTCTTTCCTGTTTTTCTTTCATATGTCTCTTTTTTCTTGTTCTAATTCTCATTCTTCTTCCTCGCCAGAGAAGTCACTAAAATCTGACTTCCGAACCAATTCCCCCCTGGATGTGGAACATGGAATCGATGGGTGTGGGTGGCTTGGCTTGGATCTTGCTCTTTGGGAGTTCTTCCTGCTCGCTCCCGCTGTTCATCGTTCTGACATTTCCCGGTTCCCGCTTTCGATTTCAACTATCAGCTGCCAATAACAAAACAACCCAAATTGACAGTTCGGTTTCGAACTCTTTCCCCGAGTCCAGTAATGTGAGGTTATGTCAGAATTGAGCGAAATTGATTTTACTCTCACCAACTATATTGCCTTGGTGATTGCCATACATTGGGCCGCGATGGAGCAATCTCGAAACAAGTCAGCTCTAAAAAGTGATGTGTATAAAAAAAAGAATTAAGTAGGAATAAAAAAAAAGAGCTTCATAACTTTCGATTATGCCGAAATAGCAGCAGAATAAGTACGCGCGCCTCGCACACATTCACGCCTCAATCTTGTTCGCACAGAGGGCCTACTTCTTTCTTGTTTTTTTTTTTTTCTTTTGGGCCTGTGGAATCTCTTCATTTTTATTGAATGCCTCCCCATTTTTTTTCCATATTTTTCTTCAATAATTTTGTGTTATTTTGATTTGTTGTAATCTTTCTCGGTTGCTCCTTTTCGACAACCAGATAGCGCTGTCTCGCACAATCATGACCTACTTAACGGTACGGCGCGGTAATCAATGCAACATGTCGAGCGTATGTGTGTTGGCCGTGTATGTGTATTACACACAGAGTGTACACCACATGTAGTATTGACACATTTCGATCTAGCATCTCTCTCTTTCGTACAATCCTCTCTTGCAGTGACCCACTCACTCTTTTCTTGAAATGAATGCCTTCATTCTGCTCGTCGAGAGCAGGCTGGGTCGGGTGAGAGCTTTTGCAGATGCGAAAAAGTTTTGCGGCTTTGTTTTGTGTTGGATGTTTGGTTGGTCGATGGTGTTGAGGGGATAGCTGTATTTAGTGTGTGGCAGTACTTTTAGGGAGATCAACGCAAGCGGTATGTTGGATGGCTGTGCCTGATGAATCAATTGTTCGTTCGAAATGTTAGCGTGGTGCGAGGTGAGGAGTATTTTTGCGATGGATTATCGCATTTGGGGGACGCGAAGAGAACAAATATTGTGAAAAAAAAACGAAAAACTGCTAAGGGGGGTGGTAGCCACACTACACAGCTCCAAAGATTATAGTCGGCATTTGAGAGTTTGTAACACGTGTAGTTAAAAAGTTGCGACATTTTATTGCGTTTCTTTTTCCTCTCTTTCTTGCTCTCGTCTTCTTTCTATGGGATATTCGTGTGTTACTTTGTTAATGTAGGACAGGATTTTCGGCGGTTTGCAGCTGTGACGAAATTTTTGGAGGAAAGAAAGAAAAAACGGTAGGTACCTACGTAAGTATGTTGCAATAATTTTTCGCGTTGTGTTTAAACGAAATTTTTATTGTAGTTTGGGTGGGAAAATGTGTAAGATAAAAAAAAACAACAATAATTGAAGGTAAGTAGACATACTCTCAAGATTTATAGATATCGCGCGACTCTTTATTTTTAACTGCTGCCACCGTTTCTAATGTTTTGACATTTTTAGCTTTCAATTACGCCGTTGATATTTCAAAAGGGGGTAAATACAAGCCAGCGATAGATACGAAAGTGTAATCTATTTTTATAGGTAAGTTTAGTGTGTCATAAAGATTGAGAATTATCACACTACATATATAAATATGTTTATATATCTATTGCGAGCAAGACAGCCGGTGAGTACAACAACTGTGGCGCCTAACTTCTGCGCATTGCTTTTCAGAACCAAAATTATCGTTATCATTGACAAAAAGATTTATGCAGATTATGACAGAGGTGAGAATCTAGACTGATTTGAGGGCACAGCATCCGTTTAACCAATAGCACAAAGATGTCCCAAACAATGGTGGTATCCTGAAATTGTGAGCAATCTTCCTTCAAGGAAACTCAACTTCAAAAAGAAGTCACATTCACAAAGAATCAGCCAGCTTACGAAAATATGAACGAGTAAGTGGGCATTGCGAATCAATAATATTTTTGTTCTATTTTTAGGTGAATTGGGAGCAAATTTGAAGCTGTTTAATGTGTGATTTGGTGTTGTTTTATAGCATTAATTCATAGAGGTTTTTTCGCCTTTTCGATTTATTGCTTTAAGACTTCTCATACTGAAATTATTGTCAAAAGCTGTACAGTCAATTGAAAAGACTGATCTCTTAAATATAATATATTAGCGGGATAGTCAAAACTGAATCAAGGCAAATATAGATAATAATAATAATAATTTATGGCATTAACTTTGAAATGTAACATCATTTCGACAAGTTTTAAGTACACAACCTACTGATTTCAAGAAACCAATATATTTCTCAACACACTACATCTCATCAGCTAAGGTCGCCCAATTACACAACTATTGCAAAATTAAACAAATTCGTGTGTATTTAATTCAAAACAAGGAGGAGGCAGAACATTCTTGGACAAAATAGAGAATCTGAGGTTGATATGGCATGACAAGCTGGTTAAATCTACCAAAGACATGCAAGGACGCACTATCCACAACGTTTCGAAGGGATCGCTATGGACACCCCGTTTTGGTTCTTTGTTGAAAATTTATCATTTCGGAGAAAAGTCATGGGCATACTATACTTGCTTCAGCGTTCTTTTTTCGAGATCATTTATGCCTCCCAAGTAGCCTAGACCCGTACGCAACACCCAAGGAAATTGATGTTTTCCAATATTACCAACGTAAAGGCCCTCGGTTGGAACATCTTGTTCAAATACACGGTGACCAGAGAAGAGCCAAAACATCGTTCAGCTTCGAAAGAAGCATCTGATTGCATAGTATCTGAACAGTAACAAGGAATGATTCCAAGAACATTCCAATCCAAGATTCCTGTGATTATACCACGGAAAACATCAGAAAATTGAACCGATATTAACAATAAGTACAATCAAAATAGGTATAATCTTAAAACTGGTGAACACACCACACTGGGACACGATTTGATCCAATAAAGACGATATCTTGGACAAAAGCGCTGCAGAACAAGGATAAAAGAACCCGTCGAATGTCCTCAGTTATCTCGGAATATTAAGCTTAACGAAACTTCACATGAAAAAATTCACATTAAATATGTATAAGAAATTAGAATGAACTAGAATTGTTTAGCGAATCAACAGAAAATTTTGGTTCGAAGAAAGTTGCAGAAGTGTTTTATAGAGGACTACAGGTAAAACAGGCTGAGACCGATATAAAGTACGAAGTCATTGGAAGGAGTATGTTGAGCTATATTTTCATGCTGTCATGAAACTGTCTGGAAATAATCGGATTGGAAATACAAGTGTTTCGATTATAAGCCTACTTATTTGTAGTACATAATTGTTAATTTTGAGAAAAGAAGTTACATCAATCACGACAAAACACTCTGTTTGAGCAAGATGTTAGAATTGTACTGTTGCGACTTCGGACACCTGTAGATCTATTCTGTTCCCCAATCTTGGAATTACTACAAATTTTTTGAAAATAGAGGTTGGTATGGTCACAGCAGCCACAGTTGGGCCTATTATGACGTCCTACAGGATTAAAAAAAAATCCTTGGTCGAGATTATTTAATCCAATCTAGCAGCAGATTGCCTCTGGTTCCACCGCAATCCCTAAAACACAACAAAGACCATTCTTTACTTTAAAATGGATTAGTTCTTGACATACAAGAGAAATAGATGAAGAGTGGAAGTATGACCACGTTGACATTAAAGTATCTAAGAACATTGAAAGTCTTCCCGGAGTTTATACAAAAAAAAAACAGCTTTGAAATCGAGGGAAACCAAGGAGACTTTCTGAACAAAAGGATTAGAGGAGGAACATTTTGGTGATGTCAAGGCCTTATTTGAACCTTGGAGTATATCTCCTTAGAGTATATCTCCAAGGTTCAAATCGGGCCTTTTTGGCATCACCAAAATTTTCCTCCTTTAGTCAGAAAATCTTCTCGGTTTCCCTTGGTTTCGTAGCTATTTTTTGTCCAAATTCCGGGAAGACTTTCAATGTTCTTAAATAATTTAATGTCAACGTGGTTTTGATTTTGGCTCGAAGAAGGAACAAAATTGGAGTCGTACGAGTCGTCGAAAGAGTCAAGCGATTTCGTAAGACTCTGAACAGAAACTTAATAAAACAAAACTAAATTAATAAATTTGTTTTCCAAACTAAAGGTAATTGGAGTGTTCAGGAATAGAGTAGGCATTCGGGTAGAAGAACAAATCGCATCTTAGGTCGTTCTATCAAAAATTCCAAGACTCTTTCCCAACAATTTCCCGCCAATGTAACTAAAAAACTAAGCTATTATTGCATAAATAAAGACGCCAAAAAAAAAAAATAATAATGAAATGCAATCTTAGCACAATCAAAAAAACTGCTATGCTTTCAAACTTTCCTACCGTAAATACAACGGAAAAAAATAATAATAATTTAAAAATAGAAATACGTTCTTTTCGACACCAACTGGCTGAATTGTTTATAAACAAGAAGAGAAATGGCGCTTCTATTATTCTTTTATCCATAGGTACTCGCGGTTTTATTTACTTCCGCGGTGCAAATTATTTTTTTAATATTTTAGCAAGCATTAAAACGACTTCTTTGGATGTGTGCGAGTACCTTGGCGGCTAAAATACTATTTGCTGTGATATTGTGATTTTTTCTATTCATCGCTACGGGTGATTTCTTTGTTTAGAACACGAAATACATAGATTTTGAGGCATTTTTTGTGGTGAAACTGCTGCGTACGTTGAGACGAACGGGGATAGGGAATAACTAGGAAGATAGTGACACTAAACAGGATGCCAATATCATCAAAAATAAGCCCGTAGATTAGGTATTATCGTCTAGTCTAAAGAGACACTAACTAATACCGGAATTACATTTGAAGTATATTTGCAATCTTAACGCCGCCATAGACGATCCCAAGCCCGATTGAGAAAGGAGGAGGGGTATGGAGTTATCCTGAATGGCCAGGAACACCAGTGCGTCTCAGGAAGTGATATTCGTGCGATATTTCATTTTCTGCGAGTGGTACCATTGCCGCAGCGCAGCAAATGTAGGGACAAAATTTACATGAAACTTGTGAGGTAGGCAGCTAAAGGTGATATGCCTAACAAGATGTTAACAGATATAGACTAATTAATTTTAGGATCGAGTTGACAAATAATAGTCCAATTGGTTTCGGAAGGAGTTTGTTAATTGACAATGAATCGATAGTATCGGTACGCAAACGATTCCAATCTAATTGCTGACTCAGGGAAAGGGCATACAAAGGTTCACTGTTACGATTACATCAACCGTAGTTGAGTAGATCCTCTAATTCTTGGCAGAACAAAAAAGTAAAGATTTGAAGAAAAAAAATAATAAATGCAGTTTTAAACTCAGTTCCCAATGTAGAGTGCAGAAAACAATGTTTTCTTGTTGATTTTCTATCCATTGACCTTACTGGTCTAATGCAGCCTATCAGGCCTATTCAGCGCCAGAGTCACAAATCACAAAGTAGGTGGAAAACCACAATTTATTCAATATTGTGACTCTCCACCTACTTTGTGACTTGTGACTCTGGTGCTGAATAGGCATAGGTATTAATTGTGGTTTTCCACCTACTTTGTGACTTGTGACTCTGGCGCTGAATAGGCCTAATAGGCTGGTGCTGAATAGACCTAATAGGCTGGTGCTGAATAGGCCTGTATAAGCCAAATTTACACTGTTAACGAACTACCTAAAAACTAATCCACTATGTACTTTGACAATTCCCTTCTTTCTGGCGGTGTCGTAAGGCCTAAAATAGTAAATCCCTCTAGCTTCTATGAACTAATAAAATAAAAATCACAAATATTAGTCTGAATCAATAGCCCAACTATCCAAAAACTCAAAATCCTAACGAACAATAATGTGCTAAATTTCTTCTACCACCTGAAACCGACTTTTCACCACCACCCACAACTAGCTCAATCTCAAGCAAAATTAATTTGAGGGCTTAATCCAAACAAGATTTTGAATACACTTAATCCACCCAAACGCGAACAACTGATCACATGATCTGAAGATCCGATTGCGCTTACCTACACCGAAATGAAAACGAAAGTAAAGTGAAAATTGTCACCGGAATTTTGGCGTTTTGTTGGAATTGTGCGATTTGCGGGGACTTTTGATCTTCCCTGACTTAAAAGAAAACATACGATCCCGTAATTATACGCAATAAAAATACTAAACTCCTTTCAAAAGTCCAGTCAAAATTTTTAAATGCGTTTAAGAGAGGTAGTCAAAAACGTTTACAATTCGAACCTTCTCGGTACGAAATGGGTCAAAATATATCGTAAACAGGAAAAGGAGGCGTCAACAATGTTGACAAAAATTATTCATAGGTAGGTGACAGAGAGATTGTTCCTACCTGTGGGGGATGGCAATGCAATAAACTGAGACGTTCAAAAATGCTAAAAAAAAAATAAAAATAAATAAAGGACAAAGACTTACCTTCCAATTTCATTCCAACATCCAAACATTTCTGAAATCGACAATACGGACACCGTTTCCTCTGCGTCTTATCGATCATACATCGTCGTTCCGCGACGCACGTATAAACCTTCTTGTTTTGAACAGTCCGTTTAAAGAATCCCTTACACGATTCGCATGTTAACAATCCGTAATGATAACCGCTCACTTTATCGCCACAAACCGGACACAATTCTTCGAATAAATATTTAAAATCGGTCTGTTCGGAACCGGTCGGTTGATGTCCGCCCGATTGTCCCGAACCGCTATGATGCGATCCGCCACCGATACCGCTACCGCCACCACTACCGGGACCACCGACACCACTGCCGCCATGGCCACCACCGATACCGATACCCGATAAATTACCGGTCGAATGTCCACCACCGATACCGCTTTGACCGATCGACGGTTGCATTAAGGTTACGTAACTATTTGAATTGCCGTTCGCGCCAACACCGTTACCACCGCTAACACTACCGCCACCTGCACTCTGTTGCGAATTCGACGACGTATTATCCTGGTAACCTGTCGGAAAAATGTACTGTGAATCGAAATTGTAAATGTACGAATAGGTGTAATTCGGATTTGGGACATTTTGATGATAGTGCGAATGTTGTTGTTGTTGATTCATTGATTGTTGTTGGTGATGCTGTTGTTGTTGCTGTTGCTGTTGTTGATGATGACTGTGATGCTGTTGATGATGATGCGACGAACTATTGTTGTTATTGTTGTTATTATTATTATTGTTGTTGTTGACTAAATGAAGACTGGTGTTACCAATCGCATACGAATAATCCGGTGGCGAAACATTTTCACCAGCATTGTTGCTTGGCGTGTCAACGCTTGCGTTACTATTGCCCGAATTATTGTTGTTATTGCTGGTATTGTTGTTGTTATTGTTGTTGTTCGATGATTGCGATGAAGTTGTACCGTGGGCCGGACTAGACGGCTGTTGGTCAAGATTCATCGAGAACGGTGATATGTTAAGCGACGACATAAACGACGCTGCTGTTTGCTGTTGCTCCATTTCTAATAACATTTTCTTGTTATTCGAGGGTTGAATTTGGTTGGTTGGTTGTTTACGTCGGGGTATATACTCTTCAAAAATTTCGCAGTGTTTTGAAGGAGGGCAGTTTGGACGGAATTTCAACGCACTAGTTGTTGAAGCGTTTTCTTCATACAATTTTATGTAACTACGTGGTTTTTTTTCTCGCGCGACAGAACACTATCAATGTGTATTGTTTAAACTAAAACTTGTTGTTTTTTTTTTCTTCTAAATTTGCACAATTTGATCCAAATAATTATGAATTATAAATTTGTAAATTTTTTATAACAGCTAGCCAATAATGTTGCAGTAGAGTCCAATTAATGGTCACTATTCGAAGCATTTTACGAAAAACAATAATCGAATTTAAAAACCAATTAGATTTATGATTGTAGCAATCTCCAATCGCTTTGTTTATATTTTAAGGCAATAATTTATTTACACAATTTATTGTTGATTATTAAAACTGGTTTCATTGTAGTCCATTTTGTACACATAGAAGAGAAGAAAAAAAATTGCCAAAAATTTTGAACACAGATATTTTTTAAATGGTTATTACTTTTTTTTGGGGGGTTACACTTTAGTATTCCGAATTGTGTCAAATTGCTGAGAACTGTAAACTTTTTTGAAGGTAAGTAATCCAAAATATGACGAGGGTAAACGAGGGGACAAACAAATTAGTACAATAGTACGTAGGTGTAATCCTTTCTTTAATCCTTGTGTGGTAGATTCGCTCTTTCGTTACTTATCTTCACTTTTCTTTTAGCACCAATTAATTTCTTTTTACTTTATATCACATATCCTTTTCTGTATCCTTTCTCTTAGATAAAAAATCACACACTTATTTTTTGATAACTTTCTTTCATAAAACAATCGAAAATTGAATTTATAAATAAATAGAATTTGTCACAGTATTGAACGTTGCACTTTGTTTTTTTTTTTATTATTAGTAATATTTTATTATTGTTATAATCCTTTGGTTGTTTATATTTTTTGTTGAACAAATTATAAATCCCGAATATTTTAGATAAAACTTTTTTTTTTTTTAATAATATACAAATTTTTTTTTTTTTATTATTATTGAATGAAACGATAAACTACAGAAGGGTTTTATTTATAGAGTTTAGTTCTCGTCGATGTCTCCTCCTCGAGAAAACACGACTAACGGCTAACACGGATCACGATTGACTAACGTAAAGTAAGCAGGCTAGGATTCGGTTTCGGTACCACACTTTTGTCTCACTACCACCGCACGTACCCAAGTGTACTGTTTTTCGTCGGTGCACTGTCTCTGAACGGACTGCGGTGCGAACATTACTCGTGGTGCGTTTACTGCGCTTGTTATGTTAAAAGTTACCTTGTTGTTGGCATTTTGTTGTTGGTTTGCTTCGTTGCGTTTTTAATATTATGATTGTTAAATAAACTGGTAAATGCGGGATTGCCGCTCAGCAGAAAACCTCATCCGAAAAAATGGCGAGAAGAGATTTTTGGGTATACTATGGGAGAGCAGCGGGGTGGGGGAGCAACACTATAGTAAAGTGTGCACTACTATATGTAATAAGCCAAAGCATAACAACAAATGATATCTCCTCCACATATATACATAGTCGCCATTACACACGCTCTCCATTCTCCATATAGTGGGCCAGCAACAAACTTTAAGTACATTTTTTTTTTTACTTAAGTCTCATATGCCATACTGAAATTGTGTTCCAAATCTCGAAGAGAATGGAACAACAACAACTACAACATTAAGCTAGTGTAAGCTAAAAGCTTTTCATTTTCTCTACGTGTTTTCGGTTTCTTTTAATTCGTCATCGCGTAGAGCACAGTGAGAGTGAACGCCAGAAGGGGAAAAAGGGGGGGGGGGGGGTGGCGAGTACCGCCGAAACTTTGAGTGCGCGTGACATTTCTCAGCGAGACATTTGACAGAGTGAGAATTTTCTCACCAGATTCCAAGCTTTTCTCGTTCGTTCCAGTTTCCGAACGTACCGCAACCCGAGAAACATCAATTTCACTCTTACTCTCTGCGAAAGATGGTGGAATTTAATGTTGCGTTACACTACACTAATAGTGTTTTTTTTCGATCTACGGCACACTACTGTAACATAATTTTCTTTCATATCTTCAGGTTTTTTTTCAGCTCTTTCAACCAGCTCATTGTCAAAACTTGGCAAATTTTCATAAGGTATGGCAAATTACTACATTAGAATCATATTACAAAACAATAAATTACACATGTCAAAGTCTTTTCATTATTTTTCAGACCATAGATAGGTACAAGTCGGGTTTGTTGATGACTTTCACCTTTGGCAGGAGGATAGATGCAGTTGATTCAAACAAACATTGTTGGTGTTTTTTTTATTTCTTACTTTTAAGTATATTTTGTAAGCTTTTAGTTGTTGCTTGTTCACTAACATCATCTGAACGGTGTAGTTGTGGTGCGCTCGCACTGTCTCTTCTGAATATCTTGTCTTTAAGATAAACTCTATACTATAGTCTACTATAGTAAATTGTAGAGAACTGGGGGGTTGCCTGTTTATATATATATATATTTTTTTTCTCGTGTCTGTTTTGTTCGACGCTTGGCTTATTTGAAATCTGGGTCAAGCTGTAACCTTGTCATTGCAACTGAGAGAATTCTCGGTGATCTAATTTCAATTTTCGTTGTTTTTATTTTATTTATTTATTTTTTTACTATTACTAAGTTTGTTGTTGTTTTTTTTATCAATATCACAAAATGTTTCTTGAAATAGAAGAGAGAAGAAAAAAAAACACGCTTATAAACACTCAACACAAATCTTTGTGTGCAATTGCAATCTGTGCCAATATACTCCTAGGTACCCACGGGTAATGTAATACACTAGACTCGATGGGATATGCGTAATACGCACTTTGCTTTTGTCAATTAGCGCAGGCAATTTACCCATTGGAATAAGAGGCAAAGCAAGTGAAACTCTAGTATAAGCACTAGAATTGGATTTTTTTTTCTCGAGTAATTGAATGGAAAATAGATACAACGAAAAACAATAAAGTAATTAGGTATGCAGAGAGTTTTTCATAACTGGGTCATTACCGAGATCATAGAAGAAAAAAAAAAACACAAAAACGTATATACATACGTACAACTTGCACTTGTTTGTTTTACATATGTTATGAAATGCATATGGCACGAAACCTGAGTAATTTAATTAGAATGATTATGGAGAATGTTGGGCTTTAGAAGTGTAATATCGGGGCCAAACGTACAGTGTTCAGGCCTACTGTCCTGCTCAAACGCAAGGCTAGACAATTTTGAATATAAAAATTTAGAACAAATTTTTTTTTTTTTTTTTAAAATTCAAGGATAGAAAAGGTTGCGGCTCTTCTAAGACAGTCAAGGAATTCGATTTACCATTCATCTATTCCGCATAAGTAGGTATTTCCTGCTGGGGCCAACTATTTGAACCGAACTAATCAACACTAAAGACCTGTTTCAATATTTTCACTTGTCTACTTTCAGTGAAGCTATGACTCACTGCAAAGCTTGGCCTGTTTTACGACAAATGACGCAGTAATTGAGATTTTGGACCGCTCGTCTAAAAGAGTACAGGATCTCAAAAGCATTGGATTCTTTGAACCGGGTTGAAGAGTCTGTTTTATCAGTTTAGTTTTATCTTAACAAGGTTTAAGCTTTTAACTTAAATATCGCTAAATTAGTCTACCCATTTGCTAAAAGAAACTGTTGATCTGTTCAGGAGGCAATGAGTACCAACAGCAATCAAAACTTTGATATTCAAATCTTCCGAACGAATTACATAGTTCAGTTCAGTTTCAAAAAGGGGCGCAAAGCTAGGGCCACCGCGCTCACTGTAGGAGTAATTCAGATCTTCATGGGCTGCACCATCCACTCAAAAGCACTCCAAATTCCTGCAGAACCTATGACCAGTTTGTAGTCCTCTAACGACCTCAAATCCTCGATGTTATCGAAGAAAAGACTATCCAGCCATCTCAATCGCCTTCTTGCGATACCTGGGCATTCACACAAAATGTGAGTTATGTCCTCCATAGCGTACAAATCATGACAGAACCTGGGCATGTCCGTCTCCGATACCCCTAGCAGCATAGCATGTCGCCTCAGCCCCGTCAGTGCTCCACCGAGCAGTTGAAGTTTTCCCCTATTCAGGGCTGTTTTTTCTAGGGGAGGGGGCAAGATGTTATGAATGTATATATGTATTTTTATATATAAATATACATTTGTTATATGTAATATATGAAAATTTCAAACTCTGGGGGGAGACAGGTGACCTCCCTGCCCCCTCCCACAAATGACGTCCCTGCTCCTACAGAAGAATGTTGAAAGTAATGTTGTAGATGCATTTTACTGCCAGGCGCGCCATTCCGCCAGCTTGTGGTGACTAGAAGTACTAAACTATGTTTTTTATTTAAGTCACATGCTGCCATTCAACTATGAAAGTCGATTTCAAAGAAAAAGCGTTAATTCCTTAAGCCGCTTACTTTGCGCGGCTAATAGCACCGATGGCGAAATAGTTTCTTTGAACCTAGTCTAACACAGTTTCAAACTGGCTTTTCCAGTGAAGGTTTTTCAACTCATGTCCTCAATGCCAGTAGCCAGGACAGCGATTGAACCCAGCTTTCGAGTTGGTATTACGCACCAGAAACGCACCTGATCAAAACATTTCTATTATTAAACTTATCGGGAAATTTTTTTAACTTAAGAGGAATATTGTCGATTATGTTCGCCGCGTTTAAAAAAAAAATTTTTCTCCAGACAAACTTTCGACTGGAGAAGACGCTTCCTGGCTGATGCCGAACTAAGCTTAGCAATTGAGGGTATAACGAGGTGAAAAACGGTGTAAGAAAACACAAGTTGAAACTGTAAGTAAGTATTTCTAACTGATAACATGACTACCGGAACCATCGACCAAGACTCCTTTTTAACTTAAGACATTTCGTGATTATCAACATACGTTTGTTAAAAAAGGCATATAATTGTTATTTCCGTAGTGTGTCTAAATAGAAATTGAATTAGATTGAAATAGAATTGAGAGCAATTTACACTAGAGATAGGTAAAGCAATTCCTTTTAGTGAAGGAGTTCACTCCGAGTCACTCACTTGAAGGAACGAGTTCAGTTAACTAGCTCCAGTGAACTGTTCCTTCCGGGATTCTGATGACCCAAAAAAAAGGTCATAGTCATCACTGAAAACAATACTCAATGTGATGACCAAAAAAAAAAAGGTCGTTCAGCCGTCATTCTTCATGTTTTTCTCACGTGTCAAATTGAACTGCAGTTCACCAAAAGAAGTGAGTTGCTTCACTCACTCACTTCAATGAAGTGTTCTTTTTGGAACAGTTCGATCCATCTCTAATTTACAGTACTGATATTTTTGGCTACCTAATAGTTTTTACTTTTGGTATTTGATACTTTTATACCTGATACTTTTTCTACCAGATTCCTCCTGTCCAAATACTTGTTGCATCTGGTCATAGAGCTAGTGGAGACGACAAGCCACCGGTTTTGTATAAAGCGCTTTGAAGCCAAAAATACGGTGAAAAGTGAGACAAAACAGGCTCGTTATATCAAATTGTTCTTGTTTTAGCGTGTGAGTGAGTGAGATAAAACAGGAACCTTATGGCAATTTATTGTTGTTTTGCGTGCAACTGAATGCGAGTCATCTCCAGTATATATCTCTATGCATCTGGTATACAATTATGTACGACAATTAGGTGGTCTCACTTCAGCACAGTTGTGTGCTCTATCAACTTGACTCAGAATTGGAATTCTATGATAGTACAAATAGAAGAACAATCTTCTATTAAAATTAAGAGTTAGATCGTTGTTAATGTATCTGGAGAAAAATGAGCTGATCTGTTAGAAAATTAGCGCCTATCAGCAATATCGGTCCCATCCACCTCAAAAAATTAAATATATTTTTAAAAGCAAGATAAAATACTCCTCCAAATTGTTCACTATAATTTCTAAATTTGATCTAGTTCACGATACTATCAAACGATATACCTTCATAAACACGTTCATTCGACAAATTTTAATTAAATTTTTCGACCCACGCCAACATCATTGCTCCCAATTCCAATCAGTTTTCATGATTTTCAATCAATTAAAGACGGAGCAAACATTTTGTCACATTTCTTATATGAGATGAACGATCAGTTCAAGTATTTCGAATAGAAGCCATACTTTTATTTTTAAAAGCAAATTATTTCGATCAGTCTCTGTTCGTAAATAAGGCCGGGGTTGAAATAGTGTTGACATTATTGCATCTCCTGCGGCTTCAAATCAAAGCTTCAAATCGAAAACATACTTTTTTTTTGCTTCAAATTGATCGCAAGTGCAAAAATGAAGATCGGTGATCGTGCGCGCCAAAGCAAAATATTCATCCCATCCAAACGAAAACCCGATAGCGCAAAATTACTTATATTCGCTTTCGATTTCATCCAAAGAATGAAGTAATACCTGAACTCACACCTAGACAGCGTCATTGTCGTACATGCAGGTATTCACAATCGATTACGTTTTCATTAGGTCGCTATACTGCCTACCTTTTGCGCTGTGCAAATGCTGCGACATTATGTGAAAAAGTGAAAACTATAGAGCACACACGCGCGCCCAGGTATGAGTTGGGTAGAAGAGTGTGTGTTGTTTCGACAAGATCGTGTTTTCATCTCTTTCTTTTCGTAATAATGTTAAAATTGTAAAAATTATTATTTTCGGCTTAAGTTGAAGCATGAAATTATTTAAAAATAAAAACTATTCTCCTGGTATAAGATTTATTTTTTGTGTCTTTGTAGTGATTATATTTTATTTTATATATATATATATATATATATATATATATATATATTTAAATATTTTTTTTTTCTGTCCGGTAAGGCTAAGCAATAAAAACAATTATTTTATTTTATATTCCATTGATATTGCAAAATACCCTGTCTCACTCACTGCCGTAGTGTGTCTGACTCAACACTACTGTAGTAGTGGCGCTGCACGCCGAAATGTTGCTATTACACAGGCGAACTTCAAAGTCTGCGCGATCGGTGTGATCACCGTGCGAGACTCATGTAATAAGTGAAAGTGTGGCGGCGGCCTACTTTCGTGATTCAGGTCTATGTTAGACTTGTGTTTTATAATATCGTGAAAATACGAAAAAAAAAAAAACATAATATTGTTTAAAAAAAAAAAAAAGATGACACAAAAACAAAGATTGCCATAATTGAGACAAGTTAGAAGAAGAATATATTAGTCACAATAGTGATGAAGATCGGATAGATGATGGCGCGATCGTTACCCACGAGTCTGGTGCTGCCATTGTTTTGACGGTTCTGTTACGCTTTGACTGATCTTTCTTTGGACTCTCGTACACTTTGGTACGGCAGCTAGATGGCGTTGATTCCTTCATGCAATATTTGCGACCATGAACATGATGAGGTGAAGAGCGTGATTCCTATGCAACAACTATGATTCCCCGATCTTCACTGCTTCTTGGACGATCGTTTTTTTTTTCTATGTTGCACTGTTTGCTATAACTATTGTGCAACTTTAGCTCATTTAATTTTTTTCTTCTTCTTTCATCTTCATCTTGGACTTAATATTGTTTGATGCGCAATATCTTTTATCAAGGCTGTATTTTACTAGAAATTATTGTAATTTTTAGGTCTTCATGGTAATAATCTAATAATGATGGGAAAATTGTTTAACAAGATCGGATATGAAGTCAGTTAAATTATGGAGATGAGAAAACCTGTTGGATTATGGTTAAATTCATAACTGTAAATGATTTAAGACAGTTCAGTTGAGATAGTTCGAAACCAATCGTGTGTTACTTTAGAAGAAATACTGAATTTCTATTTAAATTGAAACTGGTTTAATTGTTGATAAAAGCGTGACTAGTTCATATATTGAAAGGAATGAGACCGAAAAAACGATATTTTTCAATTGGAGCAAGTCCTGATATTACAAATTAGGAATACACAATCAATCTATTTTGGACAAAAAAATAGTTACCCTCCATTGAATTAAACTAGGCCAAAGATTAGTATTATTTTGGTAATATTTTTGTACTTTCATCAAATTTTAAATTTCGCGCATTTTCAAGTTATCGTTCACTCAATCGATTTAAAAATTTAAGCAAATTTGTATGGAAGCTAGCTAAAGGAGTACCTACAAAGATTTTGAGCGGTACAATTTTTAATGAATCAAACAAATGATATTTTCTGTTTAACCACATAGAAGCGCGTCAATTTCTTACCAGAAAAATTGGGACGAATTCTTTAATTTTTAATTTTAAAGTTAGATGGAAAATAAACGTTTGCAACATCAATGATTTCTACAACGAGTAGATTCGCCCTTCAACCGCACTTTTTTCTAATAAAAAAAAGCACGAAATATTTCAAGACATTTCTATGGTCGCTATTTCAATACAGGCGTTGATTTTCAGTGGTTTTTTTTAATAGCTCAACGAATCTTCGTTTGATTACTTGATAGTGTTTTCCGGTGTCAGTGGAGTGACACCCCAATACGAAATCCCTCTCGCTGTCCTTGAGGACATGACAATTGAAAACCTTCACTGGATAAGTCAGTTTATAATACTGTGTTAGACTAGGTTAGGAGCTGTTTCGTCATCGGATGACATAGACTCTTCTGAGGGTGTATCATGTCTACTATCCGAAACACCCAAATTGGTTGAAGTATTGGGTGATCTTCAATGCCACCTACCTTTAGTATAAGAATGTGATGGCAAAAATTTCATTCCGGTATAATTCTCGATAATGAAATTTCTTTCAACATCGTCTATATAGAATATTCCTAAGCAATACCACCAGCTGATTAGTCTGGGTGACTTAGTGTCTAGAGCACTTGCCTTCGATGCACCTGGTACCAGGTTCGAATCGCTTGGCGACAAGTAATTTTCGAGAAATGGATTGGGTGCCGGACTACCACAGTTCACTCAGCTGTAAATGAATATCTGAGTTAAAATCGGGGTAATAATCACGGACGAGCGTGTAGCTGACCACTTCACCTCCTAGTGTTCCGTTGGTCTCGCAATAAAGTAACTCTAGAATTACTTCAAGGCCTAGGCCCGACTTGGGCTGTTGCGCCATTGATTATTAATACTACCAGCTGCTGGACAGGAACGTGGTAAGCTACCATAGACTAACCACGAAAAATTCAGTAATAAAAAAATAATCTTCGTTTGTTAATGATTTGTTTATAAGGAGAGAAGGAAAAAAAATTCAGGCACATTTTTATGGTAGTTAGTCGAAAAAGTACTTCAAATTTCCCTATGTTGATACTATTTTACCGTGAAGAATAATTATAGTGCACAAAATTTTAAAGTCCTACTCTTAAGCTCTTAAACAATATGAAAAACACTCGAAAATTATTTGGAAAACAAAAAAATAAACATTCTGAAGCTTTCACAGGTTTTATGTATCAAATGGAAATAGAGAAATATTTCCAGTGCCCAGGACATTTGAAGAAAGACCAATCCTCCTGGTATACGTTCCTAACTCTTAATTTTATTCTATAGTGCAAATAAATTATAATCGTAGTCCCCCAGCCAAGGTACACAGAAGTCATGCAGCTCACAAACACAGAAAATGAGTTTTGAATTTGAACAAAAACAATGGTAAAGGTTTTATTTAACTTATTTGAATATCTAAGCGATAAGTGCTGGTTCTGTGACGAGTTAGACCCTTGGTTTCCTCTACTTGTACTTGTGCTGTATTAAAAGTACGTTCCTTACTGTCCGGTTTGATGTTTCCCACTCTCTATTTTCAGGAAATCAACTATCATCTAACCCTAATTTTACTTATGACGGGGGCCTTATATTGAGTTGTTATCCTGTTTCTAACAACGTCTACTTCGAACTGGTCTCCCATAGAGTAGTCAGTACAATGGAAGTATGCTATGTCTTGAAAACATTGCTCCGGCCATGTCGTGGGTTCGATTCCCACTCAATGCCGTAATTTATTTAAATTTTTTCTTCAGTTGAACTTTTTTTTTTTTTTTTCAAATATACATATACCATTAGAGCTACTAGACAGTAGTTGATTTGTATAGGCAACTTTGCTTTGTTCGGGTAGATTGTATCAACAGCACTTAAGATTATTAACACATGGATAGGAAACGAAAGAGCGGACGAGCTTGCGAGATCGGGATCGGCATCGAATGTTAGGGTTGACGAGGATGTTTGTCCACCGATATGTGGCATCAAAGCAAAAATTGGTGAGCGCTCTAAAGAGACAGGCGACTCTAGGAGGGCAGGGCTGCAGGACAGACTAAGAATATATTGGGATAGAGGAAAACTGTAATGGCTCATCGGAGCACTAACGGGCACGCTGAGGAAACACGCTATGCAGCTAGAGATAGCGGAGTCGGACTTGTGTAGGTTCTGACGTGATCTGTATGCTGTGGAGGACATCACTCACATCATGTGTGAATCCCCGGGGATAGCTAGAAGGCGTTTGAGATGGTTGTGTAGTCTTTTTCTCGAGAGCATCGAGGATTTGAGGTCGTTAGGGTATGACAAACAGTGAGGTTCTGCAGGGAAGTGTGGAGTGTTTCTAAAGTGATGGAAATAGCTCACAAGTAGCTGAAGGGATCCCAATGTGTCCGTATGGCGCCTATCGAGCGCAGAGGTTGAAGAGCCCTGCTTAAACCTAAACCAAACATCTGCCATACCAGAACCGATTTCTGACTCCCCTCACTATGCTGGCTGTGTTTTCAAGACTAATCTCCTAAGTACAGTTCGGTATCCTTAAAAACATCACCTCCTTGAACTATTCTAATCCTGGAGCGATAAGCGGAGTAGTAGTTGTCCTGATCAAGAACCGGCTTACTCTAAAGAGTTAGGACATCGTATCAGTTTTATGCAGGTGAGAGCTAAATTTCTGTTAGGTCAGCAATGTTTCCCACCTTGATGTAACCTCACCACATGCAGGTATTTCCAACTTTTACTAGTTGCAGCCTTTGAACTGATTCATCTCACAAAAATGTTGCATTCGCATCCCAACTCAAGAATTCGGTTGCGTCATATTTGATTGAATCTCGAAACGCAAGATAATCTGCAGCGTGCACATTTGCAGCAAATATTGCGTATGAATCGCGATTCGTGACTAGCAAAATTTGCTTGCAGCCGATTCCATGTTTACACGCCCAGTTACAAATCATGCAAAACGGAGATGTAAAAACGCGCACAAAAAAAAAACCGCGTCCAACGTAAAGAAAACCGCCGCAGCAGAACAAAAGTTATAGCAACATACAAACAAACCTAAAACATAATTAGCTCCAATTGATTACAACATTTGAAATGAAAATGAAATCGAAACGAAATGAAAATGGAACGCTGATGCCATCATACTTATCCGCACGTGGGACACCACGGCGAAGGGGAACTTTCAATTTCGTTCCGGCCCGATGAAGAGACTGCTCACTCTCTCTCTCTGTGTCTCTGGGCAGAGTCAGTGGCTCCCCAATTGATTCGCTCTCGCGCAATCCGATGTGGTTAACTTTTGGGTTGGAGCAGAAAATGAGAGGAGAAGCACACGATGAGGTAGTTAAGCGCGCGGTCGATTTTGAAATTGAAATTATAAAACTGGCACGTGGCTCCATGTATTGGTCGATTTTATAACACAACATAAAAATCGCTGTCTATGGTTTGGGGATTGGGGGGCAGCTATAGCTGTTTTGAGTCTGAAATACACACACACACTAATGCACACGGCACAGAACAATTCTCACACCGTTGCACATGATCAACCACCACCATACCATCCCCATCGCAGGCCTTACATTTAGTAAATATCACTTCGAATGCGATACACGCGACCTACTAACCTACTTTTCGCCAAGCTTTTTTTTTTTGTATTTGTGTAGTTTTAATAAAATGCCGCGATAATAATAAATATGTTGAGTTTGAGTTGGCGGGCTCCTGGCATGGATACGTTGGTGTATGTGAGTATATGCGGCGACTTTGGGCTGTAAGTTTTCCATGTCAACGATAATTCTGTAGCGTTTTCCCCATTTTTTTTTTCTTGGGATAGGCCAAGGGGTGTGTTTATGGACACAGATCAGGAAGGAGCAACGCTTCATCTCTCGTCCAAAAATACGTTCGATAGGGTCATAAAAATCCAAGTATTGGGCAATCTGGACCGAATTGAGAATCATAGGCTGTCAAGAAATCGTGAAGAGTGAGAAGGGCGGTAGTGATGGAAACGCGTCTTAGGTCTTACAGCGCGTGAAGGTGGTGCGTGCGGTGATACCGACATAAGATGCTCTTTGCTCCCGTGGTCCCAATTAAGTACTCTGGTGGTGAGTGATGACAGCTTTTCCCGCACTACCGTCAAAATACAATTGTTACAAGTTCTGACTTACAGTGACTATAGTGCGTAATGGACAACAATGACGTTAGATGCGGTACAGGTGGAAATAAACGGGAGAGCTGAGAAAAGCTTGCGATAGAATGGAACTGACCATACCAGAATTCAAATTCCAAGTTTGAAAATGCGTCACAGGATAGTTATGACGTACTTCGAAAAATGCATTCATGTTTATTCCAATATCCTTGAGTTTATCCGAAGTTGCATAACAACGAGGACACCAAGGAGCAGATCAACGTCGAGGAAAGAATTTTAGCAATGTACATTTGTGCGAATCCCCAGAGAAGCTCACTTGTTCGATTAGGTTTAAGCTATTTAAAATAAAACCTTGAAAAGGTACAGAAATTATCGCAGATAAAAACTGATGAATTAAGGCAGTATTTGGGTACGGTTTCTGGAAAAGTACTGAAAAAGAAACCAACAACTGGGAAAACCAGGGCTAATCCTTGATGAAAATTGCTACCGCAAAGGGATTCAAAACGGATTTATTAGATAGCCTGTTATACCAGTATAATTACAACTAAACTAATAAAGAAGATACATTTTTGGATGGACATAGATACAACCACTTCTACAGTGTTTCAACACCAGGTTCCTATAGGATTAATCATTAATGGTTGGTTGTTGGAAGCCCATCGAAACAATTAGCACAGAAAGCGCAGTTTTAATACCACAACTTGATTAACCGGCTCATTAAGGGCTGATTAAGTAGATACAGAGTTGTTCAGGGGCCAGGAACTGAAATGGATTGTCATATCCATCCGGAGATGTTTAAGAAGATAATCAGTTCTCCAATCTTATTTTTCGAGATCTCATCAAGGTTATCCAAGAAAGGTTTGCCTAGTGCCTGAAGTCCAGCACTAACTGGAGCCGATCACCTAAAATGACTTCTGCTTTGCTATTCTAGAATAACGCCCTGATCCCCCAAAACAACCCCCTGATAACATTTATATCTTAGAGTGTCCTTTGAAGCCATTAAGGTCATTTTTCAATTCCTTGCTAAGTCTACGTCTATGTTGACGTCACAGCATAGCATTGCTATTATAACAGTTTAGAAAAAGCTCGAAATGGATCAGCTGATGCTATCTCTCTCACACAGGAAAGTGCAAGTATTCTTACATCCAATGTGATGCTGGATCGTATGGTTATTACGCGACACAAGTTTTCAACAAAGTTACAGTCAGGCGAGGTCAGCTCCAACATAGCCGGTCCCAAGCCCGGTTTGAGAAAGAAGGAGGGAATATGGAGTTAACACCTGTGCGTCTCAAGAAGTAGGCAAAAAGTATGACATAGCTAGACTCGCAGCATAGTTGAGAGAACTCCCACATGTCATAGTGCGCTGAAAACTCCCACCCTTTTTCTACCGCGGTGTACTAAATAAGTGGGACTGGTCCTCCAAGTCGAGGGTTGGGCGAGGCGCCTGCAACGCATCGCCGGGAAAAATAACACTATCCAGAAACCTGCAGGAGGCCAGGGCCCGACTTGGGCTGTCGCGCCATTGATGATGATGATGAGGTCAGCTCTATTGGAAAAGATTAACAACTTAAAATACTTTTTTATAAACAATCATTTATTTTATAAACAATCATTTATGAGCCACCTCCACTAAATTGATAAGGAAATTAATTTTAATTGGACCAATAGCAGAAACACTTTGGACAAATGAACGTAACACCCCATACTTCCCGGTGTCAAGCCCAGCCGACCTATCCCTTTTCCACCCGCACTTCGCATCCAGGTAACCCATTCAATTTCTCAACAAAATCAAATTAAGAACTTTCCAAAACCGAGTTTTGAAATTCCATTAGGCCAAGATCCTTCCGACTACTCCGATTCCGCTTTCTCTACCTGTCGATGCCGGGGCCGTAAGCCGACCAATAAACTCATAAACTATAATTCGTCCTGAATATGTGTGCCCGTGTTTATAGTAAACATTTGCCAAAGGTAAGATTTCAATAAACAGAATTTAGGGTTACCTTCGAAAGTCGATTTGTTCGTGCGGGCTTCTGGTTCGACTTGTTGTTATTGGGTCACAATAAATTGAGGAGTAGCCGAAACTAATAAAACCCAACCAAAGCTGACAACAAAACACCCAGCAAAAAGGATATGCGGAAAACTGAAGGAATGTGCTGGTCATTGTCCAGGAAATGTAATAATGTAACGTTGCTATTTTTTTTAAGTAGGACATGGCGAAAGGAAGCCACGTGTAAGAAGGACGATGCCAGCAAAGCAACCAGCCAGAATACGAATGAATTTCGAAACAATTCTTGGTCCTTTTTTGGTAAAAGGTACGGAGCTGTGTACTTGGCATAGGGACGAGATGAAGGAAATGATTAATGCAAATTTTGAAAGGTGTGCCTAGGGACAAGGCGAAACCCTTTGATATGAATTCGCGAATTTTATAGTAATTTTCAGGACAATGAACCAATGTCTTGTGTCATCAAAGGAACCTACGGAAACAAATTCTGAATAAGGGTTTCAGTTCCAGGTGTGATCTTGGAGTATACGATGTTTTGCCACGAATTGATAAGTTCAATAAAGTGTTCAATGCCTTTTATTGGTTTCTTTTAATAATTTGGTTGCCATAATTTTGATCAAAATTCTAAGGTTCTTACAACCGCAATAAATCAAAGAATTGCGACGAGGACAGTAACAACTAAGCGGCCTCCTTCGGCATAAATGTGAAAATTTGTGATTTTATGATGCCATCTGCATAACCATTATGTCTCAAGACTTCGGCGAACGAATATTTTAGGCATGCCTTGTAAAGAACCGTTCTCAACACCAACCCTTTTTATTAGTACCATTTATTGCAGTTGAAAAGGCAAAAGAAATTTTATGAGACAAACAAAAAAAATTGGGTATTTCAAATAGACCTATATGTAGAATTTTTTGTTTCTGAAAGAGAAATGCTACCGTCTTCTGAGGGTTTAAAATGTAGTCTAGTTCCAAATTTAACTTTAAAATGAGTGTGTTCTGTCCGGAACACACATTTAGTCTTCATTTTTGTAACACCTAGGAATTGAAGAAGCATTTTTGCCAAACTGTTTGGTTTGAAAGTCAATTTCTTCATTAGAAGTGGAGCCACCCCAAAAAAATTCTACTTCAAAGAGTGGCTAGTGTACGAAATCACCAAAACCAAAAGGATAAAACGACAATCCTGGTTAAAGCATTTTTTTTTAATAAGCGAAAATACTTAACTGGCGTCACGACATTATATATATCAAGCGTATTTCAATTTTTTAGCACAAACCGTTTTGCTATTCAGTTCAAGAATAAGTCTCTTTCTAGTGCTGCACACGCCTCCCAAAACTCAATACGGTCTATACAGTTCAATACTTACAATCAATACTTAAAACCCAATGTGCGCGTTAAATACGATTTTGTTGGTTTATGATTTATGTTTTCATGGGAATTTCCACTTTAATAGCAATAAAAAAACAAAAGAAAATAACATTACATTATTAGCTGGTATGTAAACTAGGTCGCCTATAATGAAAAAGTTCAAAATTGTATTTGAAAAAATAGTTATTAGAGGAACAACCCTTAAACATTTTTTTAAATGTGTAAATCTGAGTTTTTTGTGTGCATTTATTTACCTATTTCTTGAATGTTTAACATGTGATTTTCATTTATATAATGGTAGAAAAAATCTTAAAGAATATCTTCCATAGATCAAATTTTAAAAAATTTTAATTTTTGTTAATAATATATGAAGTCAAACTGAAGCCATTTTTCACGATTTTCAAGGAAGAAATTACATAAGAAGACCGCATTTCATTGAAAAGTATCATAAATAGTATAAATAGTTGGCATAACTAGAAGATAAATCACTGAAAAAATTATTGATTTTTAATAGTTATGCGTTTTAAATAATTTGAAAACCTAGAACACCTATTTATTTTGTAAGTTCCAAATTAGTCCACTGATAGACAACGAACGATGCAGACGTATTATCCACGCCAAATTACACGAACGGAAAACGATTTAAAGGTTCCCACACACTGACGCGATTTATTCGCTGACGCTGCGATTATTTGCGATTATTTTGCAGCGGTGCGGTCATTCTCATTCGTTACCATGTAATTAAATGAAGGCGAATGTACCGCTGCAAAATAATCGCAGCGTCAGCGAATAAATCGCGTCAGTGTGTGGGAACCTTTAATTGACTTTTCCCCTCTAAAGAAAGAAAACCCAAAATGGGATAAAAAATTGTCGCATCGGACTCATGGAGCCTTAAGGGCAAAATTTCAATAGAGAACAGGCACAAATTTTGAAACCACACTCGCCCAAAAGGGTTCTTGAAATGGCAAAACTCGTTTTGCTCTACCTTTTGTATGCCACTGCACATTTGTATTTTTTCAAAAATACTTTTTACATGTCTATCACCGCATTTCAACTCTTTAGCATAAATCTATAAAGATTTACATATATATGGTATATAATGAAAGCTCTAAGCTAAAACTTAGTCATGTTAAAGCTTGTGAGGGAGTGTAGGGAGCGTCTGAAAACATTGAGCGCAGCTCATAAGGTTTTCCTGTGCTGAGTGCCGGGACATAAAGAGATACCAGGAAATAAGGCAGCCGATGAGCTGGCCAAAACTGGATCTGAAATGACTGCTATACACGCAACCCATGCAGTCAAAAGTAATCTTGATAGGAAGGCAATGGAACTGACCAATGATAAATGCTTCAACCTAACTACGTGTGAAACCTTCAGGCAAATATGGCCAGTATACATCCTAGAAGGACTGCCGATCTTCTGAAAAGAAGTCATATGGATACCCGTATTATTACGGCAGTCATAACGGAGCACTGTCTCTTTGGGGTACATGCACAACGCTTAGGCGTTCAATATAATGACTTCTGCAGAAGAAGTGAGGACCAAGAAGAGAGTGTTAGGCATCTACTTTATGAGTGTTTCCAACTAGCCAGCTGTAGGTTCAGAGCCATGGGCAGCTACTTCTTCTCCAGACTCGGGGACATAGCTGGAGCACGAATTGATGAACTAGCCAAGTTCATTCAGCACCGGTGGCTGGTTTGACTAGCTTCTCTCCCGTAGCAATGATATGACAACTCCCTATATGGGAGTTCATTGCGGTGTCACGGGTGTGTTATCACAATGGATCAACCGAACGGTCTAAGTGAGTCGATCCATAGTTTGGATGGCTGCCACTATAACCTAACCTAACCTAGCACAAACCTACAGAACTGAAGCGAAAAATAATTCCGCTGAACTCTGCTATCTCTAACACTAAAACTATTTTGAAAACGTTCCAATACAATAACCAAGCTTCAACTTTCTTTTATCGTCTAATCAAGGGTGGCCAAGAGGAGGGCCAGCCTGGAGGCTGCTAGTGGCGTCGCATGCAACTATACTGTGCCGCCAATCACAGGAAACGCTATGCTATTCGTGGTATAATTTTTAATTGAAAGTATCATGGTTGCTTTAATTGTAGAAAATTGTAAAAAACACCTAAAATGTCGTACATCTGGTAACTTTGTACTAGAGATGGGCAAAGCAGTGAAGTACTTCACTCCGGGTTACTCACTTTAAGGTACGAGTTCAGTGAAGTAGTTTCGAAACTCGTCGGTCAATCGTTCACTCGCGATTTAGTTCATTGATATATTTCATTCATAGTTCAACTTGAGCGGAGAAGATGATGAGCAAAAAAAAGGACAGTACATCTAGGAGATGATGACAAAAAAAATAAAGAACTGAACTGCAGTTCACCAATTGGAAAGTGTTTCATCCTCAAAGCCCGTTTACGTAAAGCGGCACTCCGTCCAGTACTAGAAGAAATCAGTTAATTCATCAATGCTATGAATTTGTTCATTGATATTAGAAATCCATCATCACTACTGTAATTCCGTGGGTGTTATAAACTTTAGTGATTTTTTTCATTATAATGATGTTCATATTCAGTGATTTAATGTAACTTTTTTGTTTAGTGCCTTTAGTACTTGTTTCGGATTAGGGTTTGAACGAAATTGAAGAAGCCTAAACGAAGGGTGGTACTGTTAACATCAGCAGTAGCTCTATAAGTGTGTTGCCTGCTACCCTTTGGCCAAAGGGTTTCATACAGGAAATGAACAAGTATACAAAGTCGACTCTTTCTGGTCTTAAGACATATCTTGACCTTCCAATAATCTAGTTCTAGTTTCGGTACAAACTTGCTTGTCTAATTAGCATGATGGGATTTATAATTGGTTTTTTTATGATCAGCTGTTAGTCCAAAAAGTGAAGAAATGCCAAGGGCTTGAGATGCGGATGCTTCGTTACGGTGCCCTTTAAATTTGGAAGTGGTTGAACGGGAAACCCTTCCATTGACCCTAAGAAAGTCGCTAACGTTAATTTATAACCATAGTGAGGCTCCAGTTTCCTCATAACCGTCCGATGATGTCACGTTGGCAGATCTCTAAACTATTCCACTATAGGTTTGGGAGCTATCCTAAATCGATCTTCGATAAGTTTTTACTTTAAGATTTGGATTGCCTTGGGCTTAAGACGGTGGATGTCGTCTGGTCAGACGGTTTCGCGGTTCGTCGGGCAAATCGAGAAATCTACCGCTCAACATAAACCGCATGTAGCAAGTTGGAGTTGTGTAGTGTAGTCTTGGAGTAGGTACCACCGATATGGAAACCGAAAAACAGCAACAACGCGACATACGTCCAAATAGCACAGATAACCAAAAATCAACGCTCCAACCGGTTTCCAGCCGTAAAACCAAATTCCCAGTGTCGATTTGGCCATTTATTGCGATATCGCAATCGTCGCCGTTGATGTTGGGCAAGAAAGAGCCCGGGCCTGAGCCCCATCGCAGCAGCAACCAGCTACAGCGCCACCATTGGCCAAGGAGCTGGGAGCGGGGTTCGGGTAATCAATAAGAAAAGCGCCACAGAAATGTTCGATTATCTCATTCGGAACGAAAGTGATAAAGTCAATGTGCAGCGTCAATGCGGGGGCCGGGGAACCACATTACAATTTATGAAGAGACAACTTACTTGTTACAGCGCTTCGCGTATGTTGTAATCGACGGAACGGAACGAAACGGTACGGCACAGCCCACAAAATCTATGTGCAACTATTTTTCTAGGAACGAATGGAAAGTGGAACGAAGCTCTCGCTTTCCGTTTAGCCGCCTACACATGCGCTTTGTGATTTGAAACATGGCGGCCGAGAGAGCAAGCGTGTTCCGAGTTTCGATGGCGTCTTACCTGGCGAGAGTGGAGCCGTTTTTTTTGAATAGACGAAAGGTAAAAGCTTCAACAGAACGGATTGCTGGTAGCTACGTCATCGTCTGTTATCACATAGCCGATTGGTCGGGAGGTTTCGGTTTGTTTCTAATATACAGGGTGGTCCGCCCGACTCCCCCCGTTCCATCGACCGTACGCAAGATCTTTTTAAGATCTCTTAGCTTTTGAGTCTTGTTTCGTTCCGTTTCTTGTGATTGGTTTGTGGAGTGTTTTCAATGGTCGACGAAAGGACGTGGTGAGATGGGAGGGGGGCTGTTTCACGGAATGGTGTGGTGGACGCGCGCTGTCAAGCGTTTGTAGCGCTATCGCGTAGTTTTCGGTGTGGTTGACCCACTTTTTGGATCTATGGCCTACTGCACTTGGCCAATTTCCAATCTCGTTGGGGCTTCTCTCGGCTGCTTGAGTGCGTTTAGCTTGTGTGCTCCGCTTGACTTTTGGGCTTGTTGACTAAGACGCGAAGTACAGGGGGGAGCGCGGACTTTTGTTTGTATAGCGATGGTGGCGGCGCGGATAAGCGCTGTACGCGCACGAATTGTTGCGTAATCGCAGCTTGTCGTTACGTTTTTTGTTGGAGCAGTTTATTTTATTTTAAAGTAGGTATTTCACGACTATACACACAATGGGTTTTGCAGGTATTCGATGTGTGGCGGCACTGTGTGTTACCTGCCTGCGTAAAGTTTTGCCATTGTTTGGTAACACAGGGTGATTTCGGATCCAGATAGGACTTTAGCGAACTGCGCAAATTAATATCAAAATCTTAAGTTTTCATTTCGAAATAGAAAAGTGTGAGAGTATTTAGCAACTGAAAAGCACAGAAGGATGTTTATCTTTTTCCGCATATTGATGTCTAACATATGTACGAGATTTACTCGATCGCTGGATTTTGGCAAATTCCCAAACAGCAAGAAAACACAATCTGCAACGATATCAAGAGGAATCGTCTAACAGTGTAACATATCAAGCATATCAATTCCAGGTTTATGGAACCTACTCTCATTTGTAAGGAAATTTAGTAACTCTTTTACCAGACCATCAGGACTTCTAAATAAGATGCATTACAACTTATTCCTCCACTCTTAATCGCCCCACGTAACCCTCGCCAAGCTTTACCCTCGCACAAGTATACAGTTCAGCCCCATTCGTGGAGAACAGTGAAGTTGAGGCAGTCCTTTATCCACCGAACATCAGTAATGTGGAACGCATTGCCAGCCGATATATTCCCTGATAAGTATAACCTTCAGCAGTTCAAAAACAACGTTCACTGACATTTTAGACGCTTCCCTTCTGTTCCATCGCCCTAAATCCTCTACCACACCATTTCATCACCACCCTATATCGTTATAGCTGTACAATCGCATTAAAGGGTGCCCCCTAAGTTCTAACGACAGCCGTAAAAAAAAAATGCATAGATTACGGCGAAGGACGCATAGATGCAAACTATAGTAATTGGTCCTTGTCAGGGTGGGCACGCCACAACATAGTTCGATTGAATGAATTGCGTTATATCACCCAAAAGATCAGCCTTTTATGTAGCTTACCCTAGGAAGTTGAAATCTGTACATAATGTTGAAAAAAGTTTGTCAAATCGTTTGAAGAAAATCAAATTTTAACACCGGAATTTGGGAGCCAAACCAATTTGCCCAGAAATCTCGAAGGATGAATGAAATCAACACGTTTTATTTTTCATATCATTGTGCGGCTCACTCCCTAAGAAGAATGTGTCTAGACTGAACTTTAACCATATAAAACTGTGAAGAAACATTTTTTTATAATTTTAAACAATTCATAACCAATAAGTCTGTCTGTGTGTCCATTCATAGAAGCAGAAATTTTAAAAGTTTTTTTTTAACGAGGCTCACTTTATCGCATATTAAATTATTTAACTGTATGAGCTTTCACTTCTTATTTAGTATATACGATTATTATGGTATAGACGAATATTTGATAAACATACAATTAAGATTCTCCGCGTTTTAATTGCCTAATAATATTATATATTTTTTAACCAGACTGTTGCCATTTTGTTATACTCTAAAACAATACCAGACTGTCTGCTTAATCGTTCATACAATGTTAAAGAGTAAAAGACTCTACTCTTATGCGTTGAGTCTGTTTCATAGAAAAGTCATAATGCGTGTATGTAGATGTAGGTACATTAGAAGGGTTGGTATAGTTAACCTCTGTCACTGAAGCCACAGTTGGGCCTATTGTGACGTCGCCCCAGTTTGACTATGATTCCTCTTCAATCCCTGCGCTTTCAATGAAGCTTAGAATTTTGCGAAGAGGAATGGTCAGGAATTCCTATGGTTCCATGAAACACTGACCGAAGAGAGTCTTTTGTGAGCTAAACCCTCTAAGTCACAGAGGATATGCTCTGGTGTTTCGTCTTCGACATTGCATACTCTGCAAATTTTAGTCTCAGAGAGACCAATCCTTTTGAGATGCTTCCTGATGTGACAATGCGCAGTCAGAGCTTCCACAAGAATTCAAGTCTGACATCTGCTTAGTTTTAGCTAAACAGGTTTTTTTTCCGAATGCTTGGGCATAAAAAGCTTTGAGTGCTCGTTGCCAAGACCCAGTGAATGACACTTGCGATTTTTGCCACGTTCGGATGTTCATTCTGACTGCGCTTAATGGTATCCCACAGATTGGGTATTTTTCAATGAAGTCAGCTTCTGAAACTTTCGTAGCCTTTTAGTCATTATGCATAAATACGCATCTATTGCACGATAACTTGAGAACACCTAGAGTTAAGAATTTTAAATAAATTTTATTTTAAATTTTTTGATTAGTTGTCGACACTCTAGTTGATTTGATATCACTTCTTTTGATTCAACTGATTCCACATTATTAATCTTAAGCTTAAATTACACCAAAAGCCACAACGCTAGCCGTTACACGATAATTAGGGACTAGGCTATAAACTATAACCTACAGATCTCAAGACGTTGCCAACATCTATTACGAGTATCTTTAATGATGGATTAAAGAGGCTACAAGCTGCGCAATATTGGCCCATTCCGCCTAGTTAATCAGTTAACAAAATTTGTTGGATCATTAAAATTAAAACAATTACCGAGAAATTGTAAAGTTAAAGGCAATACAAAAAAAAAAAACACTAAAAAAAATGAATTAACATTTCATTTTATTAATTTTTGGTGAGAGCAACAGAAGAAACAGACAACTCTTAAGACAAAACATTGTCGAGGATTTTTCTTCCGAAAAGGGAGCCATGGTCTGGTGGACGCGTTTGTGCAAATTCACCTCAAACTTGTACGAAACGACGATGCGGAGCCACTCGAAACCGGGGCGAAAATTGCACAAGTCCGTTATGTAGCTAGTCGCAAAAATTAAGTCTGAATATAAACCAACGCGCGCCATATGCATATTATTATGTTTGGCCTAATCAAAATAATATTTTAATTGTTGCGAAAAATTAATAGCCTCGACCAAGGTAAATGAAAAATTTAATTAAAATACAGTAGCTTGCGAAATTCTTTCAACAATCGCAAATTAATATTAATATTTCTTATTTCTTTTCAAGTTTGTATGGAAATTTTGCGAATAACTATTCATCGTATTTACAGCCGAAAATTTTAAATTAATTATTTATCCAAAAAAGAAACGTTAAAACGCTCGTTGACCTCGTCAGTTGTCGTAAAACCGGATAAATAAGACACAAACCAAAATGAAATTAGAACAGGAATCTCACATACTACTAGTGAAACAGGTCCTTAAATGATCCATTTAATACATATCTTTTTGTTCCCATTGTTCCGGGAACAAGCAACATGAGGCGAATCCACAATCGGGGACTGCTTGTGTTAGCCAATTTTTTTTACATTATCATATTCGCAAAATTAGATACTTTTTGATTTTGTGTTATTCCGTGCTGCTATTCCGCCCTGCATGTTTATTGTAATTATTGCTAATATGTAGTTGTAAAACCAAAGATACTATGTAGCACAAAATTGGTTAGGTTGTAGTACGTTTATATTTCATAGCTGGAATTAGGTTTCTGTGATCTCAGTTAATGTATTAAAAGACAAGGTCAACTTTAATGTGTAAAGAAATGTTTAGCACCTTGCCATTATTGTTGGTGAGGTTTGACACACGACAACTGGGAAGAGAAAACTTACGCACTTACTCTTGACTAATGAAGCAGTTTTAAATCACGCTTGGCCTCTAAAAGTACGAATGATATATGATATGATATACATATATGATATGATATAAATATTGACACTTTTGGGTATTTTGAGGAATCAGCAAATTACGGAGAAAAAATTGGCGAAATAATTTTATGATTCAGTTTATAAGTACCTACACGAAGTTAAAAGATACAATGCCAGTGAGCAACAAAACCAACTTTGTAATTCTTACGCAAATTTTTCGGCTCAGTAAGCCCTAGGGAGTAACGCAAAAGAATAAAGAAAACGCTCATTTTGCGAAGCCTTTTGTTTTCTATTCACCGCCTGCTTTTGTATATCTACTTGCTACATAATGAGATGATGAATGCATGGTTAATTGCCTTTGCTACGGACTGATGTGCGTGGCACACCATCTTAAATTTCATAATTAATTTATTATTTTAGGACTAAGCTCGGTAAACGTAAAACACTTGAAAAATGGTATTAAGAATTTCCATTGCGAATCTTATACTCTGTTGAAACTTTTGGAAACGCATTTGTCTTCAGGGCATATGGACATTTCGCAAATTGACCACAATGCAATTATGGGCCATTGTAAATTGTTTTAATGCGAATTTAAAAGATACTATTAAGGTGGCTTTCAAGTTCAGTAAATGTGACCATAACCTAAAATCAAAAATTAGAATAACTACAATGAATGGACTAAAGGTCGACGTGTAGAATGCGTTCTGGACTGGAGGGTACCTATTTTCTATTCCAGTTTATGTGTTACTGCCAATAGGTGCATGGAACAGAAACAGCATCCTTCCCATCACCACTCTTCCTTCCTGATTCCAATTTAGAAACCGTTTGAAGATGTTTCATTCTAGCTTCGCCAAGGTAGGACCGATCGTCCTAGTTGCTCTGAAGTTCTACATCTCGAGAACTACTGAGAATATAATCTAGAAATTTACTTCCTTTTAAGGGTAAGTTTTATGTTGGAGGGTATGACGGGGAGGAATTTCTCAGGAATCGCTTAAAGTAGAAAGTTGAAACTTCGATCTGACAGTTGAGCGAGTTCCAAAAATGGAACATCATGTTGGCTGCGATGCTATGTGATCCATTTACCTTGGGTGCGAGGCTACGTGATCCATTACTGATTTTGGTGTCTTTCTTCTCGAAAAACGGTCTTACGGAACCGATAGGGATACGCTGCCTCTACTCACCTCAAAGCTGGTCTGACTTAGAGTCACTGTATAAGAACTAACACAAACATCCACTATCATGAGTACGGACAATCACCACTTTTGGTACATATTTAGTACTAAAAACCTGCGAATTTAAAAAATCGCAGGTTTCTTAAATGGCATAGTTTTAGTGTGTATACGTGTAGCAGATTGATTTTGATGGACGTTTCACGGAATCGAAATATGTCTCATGAAATGTCAACTAAATACAGCGTTTATCCACTTTAGTGGAGATCCTTAAATGAAAAATCGAGACAACTGCAAAAAAATTTCAAATGTACTGGTTTCAAATGAAACACACATTGTCCGTACTCAAGATAATGGATGTTTGTGTTAGTTCGTATGAAGTGACTCTAGTCTGACTTAAGTAAGAAGATTCCAAATCTCGAAAAGAATAGATTGACGGTGGCTCATATAGAACACAATTTAATCAAAAGAAAAAGGTTACTTCGAGTTCGAGGGTATCCCAGAAGGATATCCAACCTTAAACCTAAGTACATCTAAAAATGTGCCAACAAACATTATTTTCCCGGCTTAACTTTGAGAAGCGGTTGATGTGCGGGCGAAATATTCACGTTCAATTTCGAAAAATTGTGAAATAGGTTTTTACGCAATTACGCAAGCTTGGACTTCGAAAAATCGTGATATTATTTTATTTATTTATTTATGAAACAAGATATACCTATATACAGATTCAATATTAACTCAAATTAATCTAAATTAATACAATATAATTTGACAGGCGATTAAATAAAAATTCTGTGGAAATTAAAACCAATAGATATCTTATCAAATAAGCCGAAAACTGTGAAAAGTATAAGTATAAAAAAAACTTGTGCAACCCCTACACCTTCTTAAGGTTGAATATCCAAAAGTCTTTAAAGAAATATGTATGTAGGAATTCGTTAAAATGTATTCAACTCTTGTACACCCTCTTGTTGAATATCAGGAAATTCTATAATTGGTCTGTAGGCGACTAAATAAAAACTCTGTAGAAGTTAAAGTCAATTTAATACTTCATAAAACTTAAGAAATTTGGCAAAACTCATGGAACCACCTTACACTTACTTGAGGGTTGAATATTTAAAAATCCTGAAAGAAGTTTGTAGATAAATATAAAGAAAGTCCATAGAAGTAAAAACCAATTCAATGTCTTATTACTACTAAGAGATATGACGGAATTCGTGAAAACGTGTTCAACCTTTTTATACCATGTTAGGGGTTGAAAACGGAAAAGTCCTGAAAACAAACTTTAAGCGATTGTATAAAAAGTCCGTAGAAGTAAAAATCAATTCTATGCCTTATTACTTCTTAATGATATGACGGAATTCGTGAAAACGAGTTCAACCCTTTTATACCATCTTAGGGGTTGAAAAGGGTAAATTGAGTTTTAGCGATTATAGTGGAAAGTGAAAGTGAAAAGTTATTTGATATCAAATCAAACCTGACAGATATGATTAAATTCGTGAAAAGCTATACAACGCCATTATATCCCGTATGAAGTCGAATTTCAAAACCTAAAAACCTGAAAACAATTTCTAGGCATCCACCAAGTTAATGGAAGAGAGTGTGCGGGTGGGGGTAGAGGATTAAGAAATTGGTCTTTCTATACCTTTTGAACTGGTTCCAGTACTGTTGTTTAAAATGTGCAAAAAAGCTCACCAAAACTATTCTGCGGACATAAAGTTGTCGATTTGTTTTAGTTATCACCCCCATTTGAGTGGGGGTGAAATACTAGATCTTCTGAAGAAAGTATTTTATCTCAAGACCGCTTTGATTTTTGAACTCCAATCTTTTACTGTTTGTGACTAGATTAGACTCTCCCCTTGGCGAATAATTTATTTTTGTTAATGGGGTTGAGAAGGAGAAAATGGGAAAAGTTTAAAAAAAAAATCGAATCTCTATAACTTGAAATGTTACGGTGTCCATCAAAGTGAGTGAACGAAATTTTGACTTATAGAATAATTGACCCTATTTGAGTGCTAAATTAAAATTTTAAAACGAGTTGTAGAAAATTCGACTTATGGGAGGATTGACTGTGGTAAGTACTCTTTCAGTATTATTTTTGATTGGTAGTGTACCAGAAAACAAAGTTTTGTGCGTTAAGGACCAATGTTCCATATCATTTTCATCTGGGATGGTAATGCTTTCGAATAGTGAAATTCTGGTGGCTTACACATTTTTTCACATTAAAGAGGTTTGGTGTGCTACAGTCCAGACTTGTGCAGAGGTCTAGTTTTTTGTATTTTGGGCAAAATTTTTTTTTAATAAGCAAGGCTGAGGAGTAGCCTTAATTTTGTAACATGTCTCTTACGTTAAGCTAAGACGAGGATGATCAGTTTTCCAGGAAGAGTTATTAGTCACTAGGATTACCTCCATTGAAACATACTTTTAAGGGTCTAGGTTAAGAAGACGCAAGAATTTCTGCGTAGGATATCCATCGGATGAGATTTTACACTCTTTAAAAAAAGGAATCGAATCAGAGTATGTAATTTCCTTGATTTAACAATTTTCAAAAAAAAAGGAAAATTTCCATCCAATCATGGTGAAGCGTCAGGTATAAAAGCGACACATGACATCACCCTTATAATTATCGGCATGAGCGTTTGGAGCGGACTGCAGAGGCCGCTCGACCTGTCTCATTGATGGCACTTTGCATTAGCCAAAAAACTAGTAGTACGTACGAGGTATATACAAGCCCGCGCACTATGATTAGAAACACCGACGTCATCGTAGCCACCCAAAGTTAATTGCATTCGCTGAGCATGAGGACATACGAGTACATGTGCAAATTAAGCCCCTGGTTACTTGCAATTTTATCTCTAGAGGCATTGGAAGTGACTCGAGAAGTTAGTCGATAGCATTGACCTGAAAACACAGTGCACTTGAGCTAAATTCGCTAACGACCACAAAGCCGATGCATGTTGCATTTTATACACCACATACATACGTGCATTACAGCGGGCGGGAGCGTTTAGCCGCGTTCCACACTCGCTATTTTACACAAACATCGAGCGCATTTTCAAGACCTTGCCAAGCGTTTGCCATAGTCGCCTTATTTCTATCAAGTACAACCGAATCGGACTATTACTTCTATAGGAAAATAGCATTAGAGCGTTAGCGCACAATGGCAAAAGTGTATAGCGCGAGCATATCTTTGTATCTAGATACGTGCGAGTATAGCGACGACACGGTACCATAGATGCAGCGAATTGCACGCGACGAGCAATTGCATGGCTGCATGTAAATGTGACCTTAGAATAGAACTAAACTAGTTACGATACGAAATGCAGGTCAATCTAAAGAAGCAGAATTGGAGGAAGGACACGCTGACGGATACTTTAAGTGGGATGAGAACAATTGTTCGAATACGTGGCGCTCCAGCAGACAAAGCCAAGACCGTCTTGAATTTATGGACGTCGCAAACAAGATACACCCAGGAATTTAAGCGTGCTCCCTCGCAATTTAACGCTAAAGATCGATTAAATCGTGGGCGAATCATCGATACTGGGTACGATAAAATGCGATTTCCTTTTCACGATTACCAGAATCTTATCAAAGGTTCGTGTAGTTAAGCGCGGAATATTTCAGGTGCAACAAAGTATGTTACAGTATTGTGAGCAAACGTGTCATAACCATAAGAAAATTGGGTCAGGGAGACACTCAAGTTCTACGAGCTTCTCAATGTGTGCACTAAGTAGTATCTATAGATAAGGAGATGAATGCGAACGGGTATGTATGTGTACGGGGGGTGTAATATAAGTGTGGTCAATGTTATTGTAAACGCACGGCTAGAATATATTTTCATATCAAATTCAATTATACTCCCAGGGACAATCTACTGCACTAAATCTGATGTAAAAAGCTGTCTAATCTGATTGTTATTTATGGAATTTGATTGCGACGGGGGGTTGCATTTCGGAGGACATACTCTAGCGGGTGGTAGAGTAAACAAGTCACAATAGAAGACGCTGGAAGAAACTGAAACGATACAAACTCGGTTTATTGGAGACAATCAAACAGGTAGATAAGATGTTTTTCTTGTTGCTATTTGAAGTTGATATCGCGCGAAATTTAAACATCCTGGAGAAAAAAAATTCTTTTTTTTTTTTTGCAATCGGCGCAAGGTTATAACTTCATTAAGCAAATTGGAAATGTACCTTGTACCGAATGTACCTTTGACGCTAGCAGCTGTATAGAAGAGTTTAGTTGGCCTCGGTTAGACAATTATGAGCTAGTCATAAAGGTATTGAATTAAAGAGAAAAAAACAGCCAACAGTCTGGACGAAACTTCATTATTTTTCCGGTCAAAGTTCGGGAAGCGGTTAAAATGCGATAGAATGCTTACACCCCACCCCCTTGGGGGTTGAATTTCGAAAAATCGTGAATTTAGTTTCCAACAAATTATACCTATCAAAAGTGTAAAAGTAAGAACAAATCTGATATCTAATCAAACCTAAGAAATATGTCAAACACTGTAAAAAGTATGCAACCCCCTTACACCCCACTTGGTTGAATATCTAAAAGTTCTGAAATTAACTTTTTGACGATTGTATGGGAACATAAAATTAATTCGACCAAAATACTAAAATTGACTATTAAAAACTATGCGGAAGTTGAAGCCAATTTGATATCTCATCAAACTTAGGAGATATGACGGAATTCGTGAAAACTTGTTCAACCCTTTTATACCTTCCTGGGGGTTGAAAAAATTAATATACTGGAAAGCGCATTTTTGGCGATTATAAAACAAGCCTGAGTGAAATCGGAATGGTGTGAAAATGTTCACGACCCCCATACACCCCCTAAGTGGTTGATTTTAAGAAAATCCTGAAAATACTTTCTCCGCATTTATGTGAAGAGCTCGTAGAATAAAAATTACTGAAGTATTTAAGAAAACCCAAGAGGTATGACGAAATTCGTGAAAATATTTGTATTCCATTTTTTGGCCTCCATTAAAATTTAAAATTAATTTATTTATTTTATTTATTAAATGAAGATCCCTTATACAAAAAGAGAGCCAATTGATATTTCGGATAAGACTACAAGAGCATAGGACCGTTAAAAAAATGTAAATTAACTAAATTAACAAAATTACGATTCAACATTTTTTCAGAACGACGAGCCACATTATTTAAATTTTCAAAGAAAGTCTTTTATTATTACTTTCTTTACTTAAATTTTTGCAAGAGTATTTGACAAAACTATTGCAATAATATTTTACGTACTCTGCCAAAAATAGATAAATGTAGCGATTCCAAAAAAGTCACTCTGGGGATCACCTTATACTATGGATATACTGCTGGTATTGATATCATAATATCGTTAATACCAGCGGTGTATGACCCAATACTAAGCATATACATACGTGATAAACGAACTGGTATATATCTAGTATTGAACCTGTTTCATGGTATACAAATTCGATTATTTTACCTATAGGCACTACTATGCATTTTACTGCTAGTAGTGCCATTCCCCAATTGTGTGGCGAGTATCGCAACTAAATGTTGTTGCTTGCTAATATCAGATACTGTCAAATCATACCATATGCGCAGTGTATCATGTGCAGCTAGTTTACTGTATATCAATGGTATTATATTAATAAGTAGAACTTTTAAACCGCGGAAAAAGATAAAAATATATACAAAAATAATTTTATTCCACTCCATCTATACGTTTATATAGAATATAGTCTAATAATTACCCTTACTCTCTGTCTTATTACATTATTATTTTTAATAATAAATTACTTTATTATTTTTAATAATAAAGTATTGTTATCGACCTGAAATATCAAAAATATTTGCAACCCTGAAATTTTGATTTTTTGCGTTTTATGACTTGTAGAAAAACAAAAAAAATGTCCGTCTGTCCGCTGTAGACGACGAATTCTATGATAGTTAAAATGGGTGAACCCATGTGGGGTTGACGAAGGGGTGTATGTGGGGGTGTACGAGGGAAGGAGGATGAAGCGTTTTAGATGAAAAATTTTAGTATCTAGATCTCAGTAACCGCTTATGCTAGGAGGTTGAAAATTGGAACTTATGTAGTACTATGATAGAGAACCCATTTGCCAAAAAATAGTCGATAGGGGTTAAGTAAGGGGTGTGCGAGTAGGAGGAAACCAATGCGGCCAAAAGGCGTGAAAGATGGGATCGAAACATTCTAAAATCCATACCTCCTGAACGATTAGTTAGTTAGTTAGATAGTTGTCTTAAGAGATACTACGAGATTTGAAAATGGTTAAAACTTTTTAAGGTGGTGGTGAGCTATGGGTGTGCGGAGTGAAAAACTTTGAATTACAATATCTTGGGACTGAATTGTGCCAAGAAGATAAAATTTGGTTTTTGTTTATAGAGTCACCAGCGGAGTCTACTAAATGTAAAATTTTTGAGAGGGGAGGTAAAGCGCGAAATACCGGTATACCATATCTCATACACCAAATCAGATATGATCTTGAAATTTATACAGAAGTTAGGACCAGTAGACCTCTAGCGGTGAAAAATATTTAAGGTTATGGGTGTACCTCCTCCCACCATCAGTGGGAGGAGGTGGAAATGAAAAAGTTCTGATTTAAATTTTTCGCAAGCTGCAAAGGATAGAAAGCTAAAATTTGAAATCTGTATAGAGATTTAAGAAATTTTTGATAGGGGTAGCAAGATACAGGAGGTGGGGGTGGTTTTTTATAACACAGAAACGACTTATGACAGAATGTTGACACTTAGTATCTATATGTATATGCGCTACTACTTGGCCTGGCTATAGAAAATAAATTCTAGCTAGAGAGCAGCTCAAATTAGAATCACTCCAACCATCAAATGTGTTTTTCACCTGGTTATACTCAATCGCATTGATACTAGTCGAGGAGCGTCTTACTCCAATCGGAGTTACCGATGTAGTAGCCTTTAACATACCACTCGAATAGGGAAAATCGCAACTTCCACAAATATGTTTTCTATACATTCTAATCACAAAATCGGTGAACTTTACCATTTTGCTCCACTAACTGTTACTAATTGGCTTGTTTTGACAAATTCGATGTTCGACATGCTCCCAAATTGGGACCATCCAGGACTCGTGTAGGAAAACATAAATCTGTAATGTGAAAAAGGTTCGGCTTCTAAGGATCCTGTCACCTTAAAAACACATGAAAAACATGATACGACGCCTCCGCGTACAGAAGTCTGCCTAGATCCGCAAGACGGAACATCTGTGAAAAATATGGGAGGGAAAAAAAGGTAACCTAAATGTTTTATTTACTTAAAGGCCACCTGAGGAGCATGTAACTTTTTTTCTTTCGTCTCCTCCTCGCAAACAATCTACTTAGCCTCGTTTTTCATATACCCGAGCGGCTAAAAACTTTGCAAAAAAAACATTTTCATAATATAATGCAATAAACACAATGGATGGGAAAAAAATTGTGTTTTTCCTTGGCATTTCCTTCACGCTTCATTTCTTTTCGAAAAGAGTTTTCTTGTTTCGTGGAACGGGGGACGATGTAACCGCCCTCCTTGTGGAGTAAGACGTCGCTTTTTTCGATGAGTAAGTAGTAGGTATGTTTTTTGTTTGGTCAATATAGCAACAACAAGTAAGAAGCTGAGAAGACCCGACCCAGCTTAGATTTTCATTTTCTTTGCTTTTCTTCAAATTGATGAAGGTCTTTGGAAAATAAAAGTGATTGCGCTTTGTGATGTCTTAGTACTTCCGAAATTTTATGCTGATTTAACGTGCAGTTACTATGTGTACTGTGTGCGGGGTGTGGGGGTGAAACAAAAAGAAGAAGTGAATATAAAAATAAAATGATTGCTTTTCGTTTGCCTTGAAAGTCTAGTCGATTTATCACTGTCTAATAGGCTGTCTTCTATCGACCAATGTGTCTATGTAACGAAGTTTGTACCCAAAATCAGACATTTTTATTGGAACTGGACAATTTTGACATATTGGGCAATAGTCTGTTGTAGTTTTTGAACAAGAATTTAAAAGAGATCTAGGAAATGAAAATAGTTTTATCATAGAGTACTCTGTACACTGCGAAACATTAAAACTACTCCAATTAGCCGGAATGGTATGTAGTGAATCAGGCCGTCATGGTCGATAGCTATTCACGCTTAGAAATACAGTGTTATACCATTAGTACACTACTTGTATACAAATCATAATATCGTCAATATCACCAGTGTATTACCCAATAATGTTCATAGTAGGTCAACGAGCTGATATTAACGTAATATCCAACTTGTTTCCTTGTATACAAATTCGATAATTTTAGCTGATATGGCCTTCTTTTAGCTGCCATCAGCGCCATCTGTTACTAAAATCAACTGAAATTTAAATGATTGACAGTTACGGATTTTTATATTCTTCCAAAACTAAATTTTTTTGAGCGTTTTTTAACTTTTTTGTGTGAGGCAATGGTCCACTTTGTACATTTCTTTATTAGCAATGAAAGTGCGTTTCGCCGGAACATATTAGGCACGAAGAGCTATCAGTCGAAGCTACGATTGATAGACACTTGAAATGTTGTCTTTGTTAAATGTCAAAGTGTAACATGTATGGGCTGTGTATCATGCTATCTTGTATCGCATATCATTATTTCAATAAAGTAATTTGTTTACAAGCAGTGTATAAATAGTATAACCCGCTTATAAAGTGCACTTTTAACACGTACTTTCAGTTATAACGTACCTTTATTCAATCCCCATCTACAAATGTAAAGGGTTTTTATGTTGGTTAACCGTACTATCGCTTAAACGTATACTATCGGTTAAAACGTTCTACTTTTGTGGTCCCCTTAAGGTACATTATAACCGGTTGCACTGTAGATAGATGGGTACGGTACGTTGATGACCAACAATTCGTCCCGTTTTGCCATTCTTAAGACCACTCTATATGAAATAGAGAGTGCGGAATTAATAGCGCGGTGTATTTTGACAGTAAGTACCTGTATTTTATCGCGCCGCTACGCGAAACCTATTTGGCACCAACACCGCCTGAGTTTTGTGAAATTGCGAGAAATGTACGAAAAAAAAAGTCGATCCCAGTAAAGTACAATTAATTGTCCGTCTGTCCGCCGGCCGTACAGTGTGTGTGGAACAGAAACGCCTAAAATCAGAAATGTTCAAAACTTTGTGTGTGTGATTTTTGATAACTCGAGAAATCGTTGTGCTTTGAACTCTAAATTTTATAGAAACCAGTTTTGAGCAAAAAAACTAGGATCAGTTTTGTTATTGGGCGAAACGCCTCACTTGTTCGAGTAGCTTCCATACAAAAGTTCATTAAACACGTTTCCACGAATGTTGGCCGATAACTTTTGAACGCTTCATGCTAAAAACTTGAAATTTTGTACAAGTAATTTTTAAATGGTGCCTGTTGACTTTAGTTAAGTATGGTAGATTTTGATTGGGTCCTCCCCTCAGCCCGTATATTAAGGTCCTTGAAAAAGAAATGTACCTTTGGAGATAAGTTCCAGATATGAAATTGAAAGCAGAAGATGTTGTACTGATCGTAACTGCGGTATGTTTTTTATATTAAGATTACAGACAAAGAGTAGAAGCCGTTGATCATTTCAAAGAGCATTTGCTACATCACGGTCAGCCCTTTTTCTTGCTAGAAATAAAATAGAAGACCGACCACAACTTCCGACTTCATTTCGCCTATTTCGCGTCATTCGCGTCTTTCTCGTGAATATTGTGTAGAGGTTTCTCGTGAGTTTCTCGCGTTTCGTTGTTCGCGATTCGTGCGTTTCTCTGCTGAAGGCAGTTTTTTCGCGACATCAAATGGTTGGGCTTGACGAGAAAGTAATAAAAAATTAAAAGAGACTATTTTTCGTGACTTTCTCGTGAGTTTTTCGGTTTTTCGTGGTTAATGTCAAAAGTTTGGACTTTCAGGAGTTCAGAAATTGAAAATAAGTGAACTTCACGAAATGTAGAGAAACCACGAGAACGCGAAACTTGCGAATTGTGTGTACAATTCTTTCTCGTGTTCTCGCAAGGTGCATGTGTTTCTTGAAATAAGACGAGAACTTCGCGAAATGCGAAAAACAAGAAAAGCAGAAGAAGTCTGTAGCCGGCTTAAGGGTCTATCGGTTGTTAAGGTTATCGGTTACAAGATGAACCACTTACTTTATTCCTAATAGTTGGGCCACAATTCGTTCTCTGCTCGAGTATCTTCAGTGGATTCAATGGCTCTTAACAGTTGAGGACAATCAACTTCATACAACAAGTACAACAAACATTGCACATTGTAATATTTTCCATCGAAATTCATCCACTCCAATGCAATGGTCTCTCACTTTCGATTTCATTGGACCTTGACGAGCAAATTGGAAAATTACAATCGGAAGCGATTTCTCGAAAAATATTCTAAAAAAAACTCCATCTTAATGAGCCGATAGCAATAGAGTTTCAAATAAAAACAAAAACAACAAACCACAAAACACAACAAACATCATCACATTCGGCACCATACAAGGGAAAAAAAATCACATTAAAAGCTCACCAACTTCAAGCGTGTTCGCATCGTTTTTATTGGTCTATGCGTTTGCGTGCACTCAGGCGCTAAGTATGCCAAGGACAAAGCTTGGAGTCGAGCAAACATATCGAGCGTCGAGCGTTTTACAAGATTTTCTAAAGTGTGTCGCACACTGACGCAACGAATGCGGCCAATACGCTGGTGTGCGTCAGCGGGGTATTTTGTATTTTTCATCATCACAAAATCGATGCTGCGCTGCGCAGCGATCAGATCTGCTACCTTTTTGCTCGTTGCGATCTTGCGTCGACTGCATCTTGTAAGATCGAAACCAATTTGCGAACTATTTCGTCGAAGAAGAAAAATTTCGGAAGATGTTTTCCGCTAACAGCACTAACATGCAAATAGCATTGGAAAATCTAGCGTCTAGTAGCGCGTTACCCAGTTTGTTCTGTAGCGTGCGAGAAAGGGGAGTTCTGACGAAGCTTTTCTATAATTTTCTGCGTTTTTCTGCAAGCGCTAGACGCATACTGTGGGTTTGGAAGCTCGGTGATAAGTTTTACTGAAGGATGCCGCAACAACGATTTCAAGGTTCTTGTCTAGGGTTAATGCTGTTGCGAAAACTGCTTCAACTTCTGTGCGTCGCGTTCTTTAGTGTCCTTCCTAATTTGTGTAGCTTGTTTTAAATTGATAGTGTGCTTCTTCTATTATTAACACTACGGCCATTAACAAAAGCGGAATTTTTAACACAAAAATTTGGAATTCTTCATTTCAGGCTTAAGCTATACACTTAAAACTCAGCTTTTTTTGAACTAATAGTGTAATACCTACTTTAAACTTGTGATCTGAACACTTTTTCTCGTTTTGGGACTAGTAGACCTCAAAAAAATTGTTGTCCATTAGTCTAACAAATTTTTGGGTAAAAGAGAACAGTAGTTAGGAAGCAAAGCATGTGGACAACGCGAAGGACGAAATTGAGAATTTCTAAAATTCATATACCTTGAACGGTTCTTGTCTTAAAGTTGGCAACAATCCAGGGAAGTACATTAGAAATATACATCTACATCTCTTGATTTGGACGAGTTATCGAATTCACTTACCAACAGAAACTTCTAAAAATCACTTTTGTCCACATGTTTTCAGTAATTGAGCTATTCGATATTCGATGAGATATTCAATACTTCAGAGTATGTATAATAATAAAATATTTTACAGAACACCCGATGTAAAAGCTCTGAACTGTCATATATGTGGTTGGTTTGATCACCACTGCAGTGGCGGCTCGCCGCATAAAGCTAGTGAGGCTGAGCTTTAAGCTTGTGTTACACTGTTGTGAGTCTTATTTGTATTCGCCTACTTCGCATTTCATATTACTGTAATTTGACAGCGTGGTCATACAGTGTAACACAAGCTTAAAGCTCAGCCTCTCTAGCTTTATGCGGCGAGCCGCCACTGCACCACTGTCAGTGAATCCTCAGTTGGGCCTACTTTATCTGATTCCTCTTCGATCCCTGCACTTTCAATGCAGCTTAGGATATAGTTTAAGTGATCAGTACTGAATGAATTTTCTTTTATTAACTAGAAGCTTCTAGTTCATTGATATGTTGGCTTTAATGCAGAATTTTAAATTTTAGTAGTAGTAAAAATCGACCAACAGTCTGGGCACACCACTATTACTTTATGGGTAGGAGTCCGAAACGTATTTAATGCAGAGATGCAGTGTAGGTTACTATGTGATTGACAGCCTAGAAAATAACGTTCCAAATAGCCTCCTTAGGTTGCCAGTCGCATAGTACTCTACATCGCATCTTAGCATAATAACGTTTCGGACATCTACCCATACAATGATAAAGTTGCGTCCAGACTGTTGGCCGATTTTTTTTTTAATTTTAATTACTCTAGCAGCATATCTACATATAGGTACTAAGTTTCAACTTTCTAGCATAAGCCGTTTCAGAGATATGAAAATAACCTTGCTATTCCTATCAAAAATTTATTATTATTATTATTATTATTATTATTTGGAAGCTAACTCTACAAGCAGGCTCTCAGAGTTAACTGGGTAGCACTAGCTGCTAAGGCCTTCGGCTTTTATTTTGTGTTTGTGTTTTACTTTATTATTTTAATAATTAAGTATTGTGATTGATTTTTTAAAAAAAAAAATTTGCTACCCTCAAAATTTTTATTTTCACGTTTCATAACTAGTAGACGCGAAAAAAGCAATAACAATTTTCAGTCCGTCTGTCCGCCGTACGGCGTCCGCCGTACGCAAGATCGTTTGGAGGCTCGTAGCTGCCAAACGCTTTGAGATATTAAATTGAAATTTTTTTAACGAATAGATGGGGTAGGCGCCTTGAAGTGACCAAATTTTTAGGGGTGGGGGTGTGAGGGGGAAGGAGGGGGAAGTGTTTTAGACCGAAAATTTTGGTTTCCAGATCTCAGTAACCCCTTATGTTAGGAAGCTGAAACTTGGAATTTCTTTAGAGCTCTGATAGTAGACCCATTTGCAGAAAAATTGTCAATATTGATCAAGGGGTGTGGGAGTGGGGGGAAATGTAATGCGTCCGAAACCCAAAAAAGGTGAGATAGACACATTCTAAAATCCATATCTCCTAAAGCGTTAATTGCACACTATTCAAACTTAACAAATATTTGTAGTTATACTAGGAGAACAGAATCAAGAAAAAATTTGGGTGGGGAAAGTTGTGTATGGGGGTGGGGGGTGAAAAACTTCAGATTACGATATCTCATGAACCAATTGCTCTAGAAAAATAAAATTTGGTTTGGGTGTAAAGGTTGACAAAAAAAGATTGATCAAAGTAAAATTTTTTAAGTGGGAGGTGGAGCATAGAAGTGGAGGGGATGAGAATTTTTCAAATCAAACACATTTCATATCTCAAGAACAGTTTAAGATAGATGCTTAGAATTTTTACCAGAAGTAGCGCTAATTAAACCCTAGTAGGGAAAAAAGTTTTGGGGTTGTGGGTGAAGTGGGGGAGGGTGGGGGAGGGTGAAAAGGAAAAAGTTCCGATGCTTATATCTTGAGAACCTGTAATGATATAAACCTTAAACTTGATATTTAGATAGAGCTATAGTAGCGAAATGTTGAAAAAATAAAATTTTTTTTAGGGGTAGTATGCTACGGGGGTAGGGGGTGTTTTTCCTAACTATTAAACGGTTTATGCTAGAAAGTTGAAACTCGGTGTGTATATGTAAATCAACTAGAAAAGTAGTTGTGATAAAAAAAAATTTGAATATTCATTGGCGTTTAGAAAGGGGGGCAAAAAAAATTATTTGTAAATATAATAGATATAAAATTCATATATTTTCACGATTTTCGTCATATCTACTAGGTCTTTCCAAATATTGAATTCATTTTTATTCTACGGATTCTTCGTATGAATACCTAGAAAGTGTTTTCAAGGTTTTTTGAAATTCGACCCCTAAGGGTAGTGTGGTACAAGTGGGGGTGTTTTTCTTATATATGAAACGGCTTAAGCTACAATGTTGAAACTCGGTGTGTATATGTAAATCAACTAGGAAAGTAATTGTGATAAAAAAAAATTTGAATATTCATTGGCGTTCAGAAGGGGGGGGGGGGGCAAAAAAAAATTTGTAAAAAACATAAATTTAAAATGCATATATTTTCACGATTTTCGTCATATCTACTAGGTCTTTCTAAATATTGAATTCATTTTTATTCAACGGATTCTTCGTATGAATACCTAGAAAGTGTTTTCAAGGTTTTTTGAAATTCGACCCCTAAGGGTAGTGTGGTACAAGTGGGGGTGTTTTTCTTATATATGGAACGGCTTAAGCTACAATGTTGAAACTCGGTGTGTATATATGTAAATCAACTAGAAAAGTAAAAGTGATAAAAAAAAATTTGAATATTCATTGGCGTTCAGAAGGGGGGGGGGGCAAAAAAAAATATTTGGAAATATAATAAATATAAAATGCATATATTTTCAGGATTTTCGTCATATCTACTAGGTCTTTCCAAATATTGAATTCATTTTTATTCTACGGATTCTTCGTATGAATACCTAGAAAGAGTTTTCAAGGTTTTTCGAAATTCGACCCCTAAGGGTAGTGTGGTACAAGTGGTAGGTGTTTTTCCTATATATAGAACGGCTTAAGCTACAATGTTGAAACTCGGTGTGTATATCTAAATCAACTAAAAAAATAATTTTGAATAAAAAAAACGAATATCTATTGGCGTTCAGAAGGGGGGGGGGCAAAAAAAATTATCTGTGAAAATGGAATGCATATTTTCCCACGATTTTCGACATATCTACTACCTCGTCACAAATAATGAATTTAATTTTATTCTATGTATTCTCGATATGAATACCAAGACAGTGTTTTCAAGATTTTCTGAAAATTGACCCCTAAGGGGGTGTAAAGTGATTGTGTACTTTTTCATAAGCTATTCCATATCTCTCAGATCCAATCAGATTTTCACTTCCATGATCTTGTTCTTTTTGATAGGTTTTCAGTCACATAGTAGCCTACACCGCATTTCAGAATTGAACGCGTTCCTTACTTCTGCCGAAAAAATAATAAAGTTACGCCCAGATTGTTGGCAGATTTTTTCCTTTTTGTAAGGGAACAGGATTATATTTTCATATTGATTTCATTAGTGTGTTTGTTTTTAAGAAGGACAGGATTTTTTTAAAGATCGTCGATGTTAGTGGGATTTTTTAAATATTGTGAAAGGTGACGGTTAGTTGTCGTTCTAGATGTAGAAGGTTGGTATTGGGTGCATTCATCTAGTATTTATTTTTCTGAGATATATCTATAGTATCTCCATACAGTTTTAAATTTTTAGCTTTCTATTCTTTGCGGCTTTCGAGAAATTAAAATCGAAATTTTTTCAATTCCCTCCCTCACACCATCACTCCTTGCAGCCAACAACATTTTTTCCTCGGTGTAGAGGTCTATCGGTCCTAGCTCCTGTAAAATTTTCAAGACCATATATGATACAGTTTTTGAGATATAACAATTTAATTTTTTGAAAATTGATTCATTGATTTCTGCGCAACTACACAAATTCATACGTGTGACATCAATCGTTCAGGAGATATGGATTTTAGAATGTTTCAATCCCAGCTTTCGAGTGTTTTGGACGAATTGTTCCCCACCCCCATTTGAACACCCCTCAACCCCTATCGACGATTTTATTGCAAATGGGTTCACGATCATAGTACTACCTAACTTCCAACTTTCAACCTCCTAGCATAAGCGGTTCCTGAGATCTAGAAACCAAAATTTTAGCTTAATATCTCAAGGGGTTTGGAAGCTACGCACCTTCGAACAGTTTTGCGTACGGCGGACAGACGGACTTTTTTTTTGCTGTTTTGGGGCTTACTAATACCAAATACCCAAATATAAAATTATAAAGTAATAGTTGATCCTGTAGTAGTCAATCCTGGTACTTGATTCACGGGATGTTTACTGATCTATGCATTATGAGCCACGAATCCTTTTTTGGGTTTTGGTCTTATTCACAATTTTCTTTTTTTTTCCTGTGGACAATGATATTATTTTGTAGATTTTTAGGTATCCCTGTATCATTACTGAACCAGGTAAAATTTACTTTATTTTCACTTTTTAATTATAGTACTGCTAAAGTACCGACAATCGGAACTGCCATTTATATACATACATGCTACTGAAATTAGTAATGCATTGAAACGGACATTCAGTACTAAACAATACCAGAGCTATGGTTCAATTACTGTTTAATGAATTTATCGACAGATAAAATGTTTCAATAGGACTCTGAAGGTTTTTAAAACCCAGTTGCATTCTGATTTAATGGAATTTTTAATTATATGTCGCGGTACTACCCTCTATACCAATGCACTGTACTGACTGCGAGGTACTTTTGGGTTATGGTAGATTTATTAGACATTAAACCCATCAATCCATGCATAAGTATCTCGATACGGTGAAAATTTTCCCAGCTCATCGAAACAGTCATCAGTATGCTCACCAGTTCTTTAAGCTGAGAAAGTATAAATCCCCAACTGGGGAATTTCTAACTGCCTTTTTTTAAGATGATTTCCAAGATGATCCAGAGGTGCGCAACTGACTATACGACCAACCCATTTTGATTTATAACCCAGGGATTAAAAACTTATTTAAAGGATGTGAAAAATGTGTTGAGTTACTTTACTGGATTAATAAAAAATAAAATAAAAAATTAAAAAAATTAAATATAGTATCTTGTAAGAAATATGTCCGGCAGAAAGCTGGCATATTTATTTTATTTTAGTTTTGGGAGTTCAACAGTCCTAAAACGCGAAAATATAAAAAAAAATTCGAGTAGAAGATTTTTTTTAAATTTCATAATTAAAAAAATTTAGTAAAATTCATAAAATTTCGAAGTAAACACTTCAGCACATCACAGAAATAAATGGCAATAACAATATGGAGTTGATGATAACTTTTATCGCTACGATTTCATATTTTTGTTGCCATTCTGCAAGCGATGCTCCAGTTCCCAATTTCCATACATTTTTGCAATCTTTCTGCACTTTTCCGTTAAAGCGATTTTTTTTTTTCGTAGTCGTCTTTCCTCTTGAAAAATAATAAACAATCTCGATTTAAATGGGTCACAAGCTTATAAAAAATATCGCCCTATTCTCACTCGTCGTCAACATTACGGCGAAAATAATGGCGACATTCTGTTTGACCCAATTGCAAAAATATACTTAGTAAAAATCGCGTAAAAAAGGCAATCTTTTCTGGTTCTACCTAATTTTAAGATCTTTTAAATTTTTTGGTATTTGGTTTATCTTGGGCTCTACCGATTATACGGCTCTACGAAACGGTCTAATTTTTAAACTTTAATCCATTAAGCCACTATGAAATAAGGTTATCTTTTTCATTCAAATTCAGCCGATTACGCACTGCTGTTGCCCCCCCCCCCGTATGGAACTGCGATTAATTTACTTCATAATTTGCAAGGAAATTTTCTTCAACGCTCTCCTTTCGAGACATGAAAAATCATTGCACTTAACTACATACAGTTGAGTGTTGAAATGCGTATTCAAAAATAATATTTTCTTTTAGTACGAGACCAACAAATTTTGTAAAATAAAAATGTACCATCAAATTCGCATTAACACTCAGTAAATTAAAAAAAGAAAAATTCAGCTTCATGTCGTTAAAAATGATTTAGTATCTGGAAAATATAAAAAAAAAAATCTTTTTGTTGCTGCGAAAACTTTAGAAGTGCTTTTCACTGAATGAAACCAGAGCATGGGAAAAAGGACTATATCATGTCTCGACGCTGGAAAATCGCCAATAAGCCTGTCGAGAAAAAATACGTTGCCGGACAATTAAGCTGCGTCACACTTTCCTACAGTACAAAATTAAAAAGAAGAAATTTCTGTTCGTTTTTCCGCCCATTTTCATTGAAACACACGGAAAAAAATATAGCGCAAAAATAACCGAAAATTATTCATCGAATTGATGTGACAACAACAACAACAACAAGAGCCACTAAAACACAGCTCGTGGACTAAATAACTCACCCACTGACCCATTTTTCCGGTAATTTGTGTGGCGCTTAAATTTATTTCGCAAAGCTATTTCACTTTTGCATAGTATGGAGAGAAGATAGAAATAAGAATAATTATTCCATTCGGTACACAAAAAAATAGCAACAAAAACCACACATTTACAGCCGCACTTGCGATAACCGAAACTGATAAATGCGATTAAAGAGCTGAACATTTTGCGTATAGTGATGGCTTTATTTTCAGATTATTTCCGATTGCGATAAGGTGGCAAATATTGTAAAATTTGCGAAAATTTGTCTATTTTACAAGTTCCATTCATAAATTTGTTTGCGTTCAAAAATTTGATCATTTTGACAGCAACAATAAACTCTCAAAATCGAAATAAATGATCTGCAAGTTTTACTAAATTTAAAAAACAATCAATCAAATTAATATATAAAATATGTTGGTCCAAATAGACTTATGTAAAAGTGGCATTACAATGAGAGCGATGCGCGCGACGCAAGCGAATACCCAATCGCATCGCGCTCGCTATATCGCGATCCCAGTTATAGGCAGCGCGCTGAATTGCGCTCTGCAACTGCCAAAAATTATTCTCGAACAATAAAATGTTTTGTTTGAGGCCTGCAACCGTACTACCTATTTTTTATTACACAGGTTTTATTATACGAAATACAACTGTAGTAAGCGTCAAAAGTAGACTATCAACACGACGTGATTAGAGCGATGCTGTATCACTGTAACTAGATGCAATCACTAAAGGTACACGAGCAATTTTTCAGGCAATTAATTGCCCGAGAACTATTGCCAAAACAAGTAGAGCGACTAATGGAGCAATACAGGCCAATATCGTGCTATTTGCGGCAATATTTCGGCAATGTGGCAATTTTTTTCACGGATTGCTAGTATTGATCGCTTTATAGTTGCCGTATTTCGAGTGACTTGGAAAATTTCGAGCAATTGTCCTTGTTCGGTGATTCAATTGTCAAGTTTTGTTTTGAATTTCGCATTTCTTTATCAAGTTTTGTGTTGTAACGGCGTGAATTCAAATATTTCCGTGTTTTATTTTAAGTTTTACATTTGTTTGTCAAGGTTGTGCTTTCGTTTTGCTCATATACTGAATTGTTTGTGTATGATCTTTTTGCCAAATTGCTAAGTATTGCTCCATATCGCTAATCACTGCTGAGTAACGAATTGACCACCGAAATTGATCCATATCGTCAATTCCTGATGTTTCTCAATCCTGAATGTTGATGTATATTTTCATGACGTTTTGTTGGAATTGTCTGGAATTGCTGCAAATAGAACAATTTTAATCGTTCGTGTAAGAACAGCTTAACATGCATTGTAACCAGCATCGCTTATGGTACGCGTACACTAGAATTCCACCTCTATTTCAAATTATTTTAGTTTTCTCTTATTTTTTATTTTAACAGGTGATTCTTAAAATGTAGTTCATCTCCTAGAAGAGAACTGACTCATAAAACTGTATGACATTGTGTCAAATATTTGACTATTTATTGTTTAGTCAAATATTTGACACGATGTCTTAAAAGCTCACCGTTGGCTACGGTTTGACTGACAATTATCTACGCATACGAAATTTTGTTATTAAAAATGAAGTGATGACTTTTTATTTTTTAGATCATCACATTCACTCTGAACTTCGGAACTACTTGCTCTTCTTTTTGATGAACTGTTCTTCCTCTCGCCACGTGACTCACTTTCGAAAGGAACTACTTCTTTTGCGATGTGAAGCTCTCGAAAAAAAGGTTCCTTCATGAGTAAGGACCTTTTCTTTAGGGCATCACATTCCCTCCTACCTTGAAATAGAACTACTTCCTTCCTCCGGGGAAGTGAGGCCCTTTTTTTAGGTCATCACATTCACTCTGAGCTTCAAAAGGAACTGGACTAGTTACTTCAAGTGAGTGAGTCGGAGTTAACTCACTCACTAAAAGGAACTGCTTTACCTATCTCTAATGCAAACTAAAATTTTTTGTTATATTATCAAAACAACAAAAAAAAAGATAGTAATTAAATTTTTGAAGTAGGTTAAATAATTTGACCACTATAAGAGAGTTTTCAAAAGAGAATAGGATGTAGGGGAGATTTTAGAGAAAAACATTAACCGATATGACAGTGGAACCATAACTTTTTCGGAATGCCTGGGGAGTATTTTAACACTTTGCGTGCCACACTTTTTGTCAAAAATTTTAACAATGCTATTTAAAGGGTCAAAATTTATGTGCCGGTCACCGGTGACCCCCATGGCATTTAACGTGTTAAAAAGAAAATGTTGAAAGGAAGAAGTTGCGTGAGGGGTAGTGTGACCGTTTTGATATTTCTCAGGGTAAAAAATTTGGGTAACAATTGTTAGCTTGGGTAGCAGATAAAAGTTATTAGAACATCTTTGCTTTGAATATTCTAAACTTGTAGTGGATGCAGTGTAATGAGTAACATATAAGATAACACTGTATATCCACTACAAATTTAAAATGTTTGAAGGAAAAAATAATATTTTAAAGTGTGAATATTTATTAAGGAAATTCAAAATTCATACAAATTCCTTTAATTTTCCTTAGAATAAAGGGGTGCATTTATTTTGCATATGTTTTTGCGCTCCACATACAACAATTCAAAAGTCTTGAATCTATCTGATGACAATTACACCTACCAACATTTACAACTAAATTTTATTATAACCAAAATAGAATAAAATAGATTAGATTACATTATTTGACCAAAGTGATAAAAAATTTGTTTGCTAGCGGAAATACTCAACAAATTGACAAAGTAGGATGCAATGCAATACCATTATTAGCAATTTAAAAATATGGTTTGTTCCTATGAACTTGTCGCATCGCGGGCCTAATCTTTTTCACGAAAACCAACTGCTTTGCAATATCCAATAAGAACAGTGTGCAAGACTTTGGAACTCTCCCCTTCTCGATAGTTGTTCTTTATACTTCCCGAACACTCCACACACACCACCGAATGTCGGAAATCACTCGACTCAACAAATGCGGTATATAAGCGTTGCACAGCTTGTACATGGCTCAGTTATCCTACTGTGAAAGCGAGACGACGATTTGTTATACGCGAAAAGTTATTAAAACAATTTCGATTGGTAACAGCAATTGAGTAGTAGTTGATGTTGTGAAACATTGCCGATAGTGCGTTTATTGGATGCGAATCCTGAAGCGTTGATAATAGTTCCAATGCGAATAAATAAAATGTTAAATTTAGTTTTACTTGAAATCTCGATGAACTTCTAGGTCGCAACAATACATTTTTTTTTATCTATCTTCGAACACACTGTATGTAAGCATAATTCGATAAAGACGTTCTAAGTTTCAACTTTCTAGCGTTAGCCATTATCAAAGTACATGAAAACTTCGAGAAAACATCAAATATTCTTGTAAATCGATTGTAACATCGATTTTTTTTATAGTTTATAGTATTACAGTGATTGCAGTCAAATAAAATTCAACTTAATTTACAAACAAAACTCTTATTGAATAACGTCTGCAACTGTTCGAATTAAATTCATAATTATTGCAAAACTATCAACCATCCGTCTAATACATCAAGTGTCTCATTATAAAACATCACGTCCGATTGTACGCATTGAAAAAAACGCGTGTTCAACAAATTGCGTGCACATGAAATCCACACACGTAACAATACCTACTTGATGACAATTATTAATATGACGACATCGAAAACTGTGAGTAGTGTCTAAGCGCGAGCCACAAAAATAAAAACTACACAACATACAAAAACTTTCGATTTCAGTTTCGGAATTTGCTTGTATGTAGTGTTCATACGTGCTAAAAACGTGCAAGAAAACGATAGGTAAAACAGGTAACGAAACTGTAATAGAAACAGCACCGGATCTCATTGTGAACTCTGCGGTTCGCCAATTTTTTCGCTTCTTTGCCTCAGCTTCCCCATCAAATTCCAGTTATTCTGCGCGATTTGTTTGTGAAGCGATCGGACCATTCTTGTAATTCTCTGGCACGGTGTAACCTTGACGAGCTAATGAAAGTGTCCACAGGTAGCCAAAGGTTTTTTTTTTTGGGTGGTCTGACTGTTGGTATTTTTTTCAGAGTTTTCTACAGCCTTTTATCGGTTGACATTTAAAAGCATCGGAAAAGTTTTAGAAACAAAAGCATTGGACGGTTTATGACTGGCATTTTCTAAGCCGCGACGTATAGTGTGGAGGCTAAGAGAACGCTTCAACAAAGGACGGAAATTGGTCAAAAAATTTTAACAAACTTTTGACTTATTTACCTTTTGCCTACAACTTCTGACTCTGAGTATGTTTGGGCGAAAATAAACTCAAGGTAACCAACCTAGAAATTAATTTGTTGAGATTTTTGAACTTTTTCCAACTATACTCTAGAAACATCATAGAAACGAGTAGTAGTTAGTAGTGAGACAGACCATTTCCAATAGGGAAAAAAAAGATACGCTAACTGGCTACTTATATTTGGCTAGTTACTAAATTTCGATTGCAACAGACCCATCTAACTTAGACGAGACGCGATAGTGATAATTAGAATAATTGATATGGCGTGTTGTGAAAATGTTTAGCGTTTCAAAAATTTGACTTTTTTTTGGAACTTCAATATGAAAACTTTAGGTAAAGATAAAATTTGCTGATGCTTTATTTTTGTTATGTAATAAATCATTGTTATTTATGATGAGATTTTGCACAATCTTTTTACCTTGGGTCCAAAAGAATTTTGACTTTGATGCACAAAGCGCATCTATAGATATTTTCAATCATTATTTTTGATTTGACTGTCTCTAACCTTGGCATTAATGAGATTTTGAAGTAATAAGAAAAAAAATATATAAGAGAGAGCAGGAAATGTCAAAAAAATTAGAACGTACATATTTTACACAGAATCTACTATTTTTGAAACTGGTGTAGAAATACAACAATTCATACAAAATATGCCCGTTTTCCTACCGTTTTCGAGATAATGTCGATTTTGTAATAAATTTCTTGGTCGATCTCCGTATTTTGTAATCCCTTTCACGAGAGGATTTGTATAGTTCTACCTTCAGCTCTCTTGAAATTATTTTTATCTTGCAAATATGTTTCCAGTTGAGCTAATCCTTTTTTCTTAACAAAGTGCAACTAAGAATGAGAAACCAGATCGCGCAAAATGATCCAATCCAAAAGAAATAATAGATATATTTTTAATCCTGATACTTTAAGCACTCGACCTAAGTTAAGTCAAACTATGTAGAGATGGGTCGTTCATGAGTGAACTGTTCCAAAAGAACAGTTCATTGAAGGGAGTGAGTGAACTAACTGAGTCCTTTTGGTTAACTGTAGTTCCTTTTGCCACGTGACATAGCTTAAAAAGGAAGTAGTTCTGTCGCGATGTGAAGCTCTTGAAAAGTAGTTCCTTCTTGAGTGAGGACCTTTTTTTTTAGGTTATCACATTCACTCTGAACTTCGGAACTGCTTGCTCTTCGCTGGGGAAGTGAGGACTTTTTTTTAGGTCATAACATTTACACTTTGAGTAAGTGAACTAACTCCTTTTGATGAACTCCACTTCCTCATCACATTCACTCTCAGCTTCAAAACGAACTGGAACTAGTTCACTGAACTACTTTAATTTAATGATTGTTTTTGGGCAGTCTTCTTATTATTGAATAATTTCATTTTACTTAACTATTATAATTTGATTTTGTTTAAATTTGAGCTATGATGATTTCATCACTGTTCACTGCGTGTAAAATAAGAAGCAAAATACTTTTAATCTTTTATAGATTTCAATAAAATGATATTTAAGATATGCGATCTGAGCACCAACTTAACAGAAATATTGAACATACAAATACTTTTAAAATATTTATTGGAACAAAATAAACATCTATCTATCTTTCTAAAAAAGATTATAATATATCTATTTTTATTTGTAATAACTCCCTTAGAACTGCCATATCGACCAGTTTTAATACCGCCCAGCAAATTAAAAGCATAGCACTGAAACGATTCACACTAGAGTTCACTTAACGATTCTTAAGGGAAACACTAAACATTATATTTTATTATTCGTAAGTGAATCATCTAGGTAAATCTTAAATGAATGACTCGCACATGAACTATTTAGCCTTTAACGTTGTAATACCTACTTAAATCCTTTTTATTGAATTTTTATTTTACTATAGTGAATATGTATATTAATTTTTTTGTTGAGAAAAGTGTGTATTAGTCTTCATAGACTTTGCAATTAAACAAAATCGTTAAAATGTTTGGCTCTACGAGAGATTCACCGTGAGGAGTACAATCTTTTGCAACAGTTCCTTCTACCGTTTTGTGTTCTTCCCAGTCGTCACATGATAATCCGCTCTGTGCACTGTTTTAAAAAATTGAATTTTCAATCCTTAAATTTTCAGTAAATTTCATTTTATCAAGCAGAAGTACACATTTACACGAAATTACTGGTATTAGCAAATTATTTATGTTTTTTTCAACTGAACCGTACAAGACCAAAGGCTCACAAAATTACGCAGCATTTCGTGTAAAATTAACTATATACGTATTATATATTTTTATATGAATTGAAAATGACGTTCTTTTTCGTGTAATTCTACATATCTATTTGAATTTTACAAGGAAACATGTAATATAACTATATAAAACCACGGAATTTGACGCTTCGTTCGAAATTTTTTTCAGTGGCTTGGCGGGCCAACCATACGTAGTAAAAATCAGAATTTATTGCGGGTTTGATTCCTACTACAATCAAAGGTTTAATTAATAGTAGATAGATAGATTGGGAAAACTGGTTAGTATGGTTAACCTCTGTAACTGCAGCCACAGTTAGACCTATTGTAACGTCCCCACGGATTGACTATGATTCCTCTTCAATCTCTGCGCTTTCAATGAAGCCTAGTATTTTACGAAAGGAATCAGGAATTCCGATGGGTCCATGAAAGCCTTAACGAAGTGACGAAGTCTTTTGTGAGCTAAATCCTCAAATTCACAGAGGATATGGTCAGATGTTTCGTCTTTGTCATTGCATATTCTGCAAATTTTAGTCCCAGAGAGAATCCTATTGAGATGCTTCTTCATGAAACAGTGTCCAGTCAGAGCTCCCACTAGGGTTCGGGCCTGGTATCAGCTTAATTTTAGATAATCATTTGTTTTTTTTTTCCGAGTGCTTTGGCATAAAAAGCTTTGAGTGCCTGTTGCCCGGTGCCAAGTCCCAGTGAACGACGCTTTGCGGTATTTACCACATACGGATGTTCATTCTGGTTGCGCTTACGGGTATCCCACAATGAATAGTAACTCAGTAAGAAATATTATTAGAAGTAAGAATAAGTGAATCTTAAAGAGTGCTAATAATACACCTTTTTAGAGTGTAAATTCTAGAGAATATCCAGTAAATTTGCTGCTTTCGAAGTAAATACTAAATGCTGATTGCAAATTGAATTTTACGAATTGAAAATTGAAAATTACATTCAAATTGATTTACATACCAATGTAAATTTACTTGAAAAGGGGTGGTATTTTTGCTTACACTGTCCAAAAGATGTAAAATTCAATGGATTTTTACTCCATCAAAATTAAAAGATAATACAAAGCAAATTGGATTGATTATAAACGCTAGCATATATATGTACATAGTTGTGAACACGTAGCTCTGCTCGATATGACCGGATAAAAAAAAAAAACAAATTAACCTCGCAAAAAAGGATTCTTTGGTCCAGTGATCAGGACCTTGCTTATGTAGTCTACTTCAAACTCAAAAAGCAGGTTGGAATGACTTTAACAAACCATTGAATCACTGCAAGACATATTTTTTCAATGTTGCAATATTGTACAGCTAACAAATCAAGTTAGTTCACTTAAAAAAATAACAATTCAACGAAACCTTAAACGGTAACATAATAATTGAAGAGTTTGCTCGCTTCTTAACCTTCACGTGCCACATTACCTACATATTTGATCAGCTAATTCAATTTTCAGATAGTTAAAATAACGATATGTAGATATAATATTTATCCACAAAATTCAACAACTTCCATTAGTCAAATTCATCTCCGAACTGAATTGTACCCCGTATTACCACCATTTGCCCACCATATTTCAAACAAACACAAAACCATAGAACGAACGCCTCCTCTCCGTTTGTTTTGGTTACCATTTAACAGTTTCACACAATGTTAATTTTATTTTCATTTGCATAGCATAATGATTACATAATTTCTTCGTTTGCCGGGAGTCCTGCCCACCGAGCGCCATCTACCTGCTAATCCACTCTACGTCGATCGTGGCTCCATCTAACTCTCAGGCTTTTAAGCACTATCGCTCTGTTTTGTTGTTGCCACTAAACATTTTGTATAGATAGTATTTTTTTTTCGCTTCCATCACAACGTAGTTAAGTATCGTCAATTAAATCGTTTCGGATACCCCGTTCATTTTGCTTCAAAAATATATTTCAAAATAAAGATGGTGGGCATGAAATCAAGATGGCGGGTAGAAGGCAAAAGGCGCCCAATACGAACACTGACGAGAAAGATGATTTTCATTAAATTTCGAATTCTGACTGGGAGCTGCAAAACGTGTCTTATCCTCAATCCTTATTCTCCGTCTCCATCATAAATAAGACTATCAATTACCGAAACTTAAAGAAACTTGGCCTACACATTGGGCGTACAAATCGAATGCTTCTCGTACTTTCAACAGCAGCCAAGGTTAGGTATTTGCGTTACCGAAAAACCCCGATAAAATTACGTTGCTCGCTGTTTATTTTATAGCAGTCCTTTGATGAGATAAAAGGCGCTCGAATTCCTTTAATGGCTTATTTAAAATTTAAGGATGTGATAATGAGAATTTGATGAAGTTAGACAGTAAGTTTACTCAACGACTCAAGGATGTTGTTTTCTTGTTCGCCGCTTTTGATCGAAGGAAACTCTTAAGTAGCCCAGGAAGCATTGAGTTAGCGTTAACTTGCCTAGTTCTCCTCCGTCGAGTTCTTCGAAATTTCCGATATAATAATAAAAATAATTGCGAAACTTTGGGAAGTTAAAAATTCGGCACGATGGATGGTTCACCTTGGCACGGTCCACTAAAAACTCACACACTCTCCGTCTGTTTTTGGTCTGCTGATTGGAACGACTATAAGAATATCGCGTCGAAGGTTTTCGTAACCTAAAGACTTAAACTTGTTTTTATCGCATAAGCTTAAGTTCGGCACGGTGATTATTGTCTGTTTTTTACCTGGTCTTCTACCTGATCCAAAAAGATTTTAATCGACAAAGAGATCTTTCTCTGTCTGCTAAGTAGCCAGAAAACTGTGCAGAAAAATTATAAAATTCAAATTGTGATCTTTTACGAGCGGTCAGTGGGTCTGTTGAAATGGTTCCTAATTAATCATCATACATATATGATGAATATAATGTTACCTGTGCTTTTTATTACCCCCCGCGCTAAGTTTGTTCTTTCGTCACATTGTCCGTAAGCGGTGAATTTCAGGGCATTCCCAACCTATGCAAATATGGGTCTCTCCCATGGCACGAAATATTGCGCAAACTTCCGAAAAAACGGCGGACGTCACGTACGTGACCAAGACCCGAATTTCGAAAACAATGGCCCCGCGTTGCATGTTACAAGTGTCCCTTTACGAGTCGGATTTTCCCTTTTGGCCCCAACAGAAACACAATGAACATGGTGTAACCCAGAAGACCCCAAAGGGCCCCACAAAAATCGGATACGTTTCAGGTTACTGGAGAAACTCTTCCGCTCCAGACTACCTATAAAATACGAAAAACTTTCACTTTCAGTCTGGGCGAACAATCCAAAAGAAATACAACACAAAAACTTATTTTAGTGATCTTAAATTTGCCCGAGTGCCCGGGCAAATGGCTGCCCTATGACTCGCCATGTCTCCATATACAAAAAGCCCTCTTCTTTCTCAGAATGGGGTCTTCATTGGTCCGGAAAATAATTTCAGACCTAAAACCTTTCTTTCGGTTACGAACGATGCAATAAAATCTTAACATACGCGCCTCGTCGGACATTGGGTTAATGTTTCTTTCACGGATGCTATTTAGCCGCGCACGGTAAGCAAAAAAAAAAAACCTTTCGGGGTTGTTTCGATTCTTAGCCGTACCTTTTACCAGACCTTTCTTATTTCGAATTTGATCGTATTTCAAGACACCTTTTGCATTCCTGGAAAAAATTTTAATTTCACTTCGAACTACATTAACTTCTTGGGAGAGCTTGGTTTGGGTACTGGGTTTCTTTTTTGCGTTTACCTTTTCCTTTTGAACAGACAACGCATACCTGTGAAATTCTCAAATTAGTGGACCGTGAAGTTGCGAGAAATTATATGACAGAAGATGACGACGAAATGTGATTGCCATTAAAAAAAAATATAATAATCCGAATGTTTTTAATAACAGCTGTGGAAAATTACATCACTTATTATGACATGTTTTTTTATAGTAGGTACCTTTTGAAGTATCGGTAAGACCAGCTACTGGAAAAACGTGATTGTCTACATTTTAATCGATTTTTTTCCTTAGGAAGATCACCTCTATAATTACCAGCTTCAGAGATAGACCACTTAGTAGCAAATACACACAACACACCAATTTACCCGTCCGTAACTAGATCTAAACTTTGTACTCGACCCAAGTGAAATCAAAAAAAAACACCAAGTACCATAAATCAGGAAGTCATCGCACAGAGCTAAGTGCGCAAGTTTTCAACAATTTAATAATTTTACTTTATTATCCATAATCTGTACTAATAATAAAAAAAAACTGTACCTACACTGTTTTTATTGAATTTTCCACTATATTTCACTTTTTCATGTAAAAGTACACATTTCAATCACTTTTACACGAAATTACTGGTATTTGTAAATTATTTATGTACTCTTCAACTAACTGTACACTTTACATGAAGTGGTTTACCAGCTTCAGAGATAGACCACTTAGTAGCAAATACACACAACACACCAATTTACCCGTCCGTAACTAGATCTAAACTTTGTACTCGACCCAAGTGAAATCAAAAAAAAACACCAAGTACCATAAATCAGGAAGTCATCGCACAGAGCTAAGTGCGCAAGTTTTCAACAATTTAATAATTTTACTTTATTATCCATAATCTGTACTAATAATAAAAAAAAACTGTACCTACACTGTTTTTATTGAATTTTCCACTATATTTCACTTTTTCATGTAAAAGTACACATTTCAATCACTTTTACACGAAATTACTGGTATTTGTAAATTATTTATGTACTCTTCAACTAACTGTACACTTTACATGAAGTGGTTTACAAAATTACGCAACATTTTGTGTAAAATTAACTCTGTGGTAAAAAACATTAACAGCGAGATAAGAAACAATCATTTTTCAAGTTTTCAATTGCATTTTTGAAAAAAATTGCCGTTCTTCTATAGATTTTTTGTCATATACAGTGCAACCGGTTATAACGTACCTTTTTTCCAATCCCCATTCACAAATTTGAAAGGTTCTTATGTTGGTTATAACATACTATCGGGTATAACATTCTAATTTTGTGGTCCTCTCAAGGTACGTTATAACCGGGTTGCACTGTAATATATTATTATTGTGTTGTATTATTAAATTAAATAAAATAAGATCTTCTAACATATTTTTTATTAGTTTATTTATCAATTTTGATACACGTAGCCGCTTATAATTTTTTTTTCTTCGACTTAAGCTGCTATCGCTGTTTACCACCGAACTATACTTAAATATGAATTGAAAATTACGTCCTTTTTGTGTAATTTTACTAATTTATTTGAATTTTTACGATGAAAAACATATCTATATGAAATCACGCTTCGTTAGATTTAGTTTTCTACTGAAATGAAAATGAAACATCTTCAATGGCGCAGTGGCTTCGTACACCAAACCTACGCGGTAAAAACCAAAATTGATCCCTACAGCCAAGGGTTTTTATTAAGAGTAAGTGCATGTAAGAAATAATATTAGAAATAAAAATAAGTGTATCTTAAAGAGTGCCAATTATACACCTTTTTTTGCTATCGAATTTACTAATTCCAAATTGAAATTTACTGACCGAAAATTGAAAATTACATTCAATTTGACTATTACATCGCAATGTAAATTTACTTGAAAAGGTGAGGCATAGTTGCCAACTATCCAAAAGTTGTAAAATTCAATGGATTGTTTTTACTTTTTTTATTTTTTACGGTAGTTATAAGTTAAGGGGCACGCTTTAATGCGATTGCACAGCTAGAACGGCATAGGTTGGGGATAAAATGGTGTGACAGGGGACTTAGGGCGGTGGAATCGAGGGAAAGCGTCTGAAGTGTCGATGAACGTTGCTTAGATCGTTTCCCAATACTTTGCTTCGTCTACGTCTGCGTCTATGTTGACGTCACATCATAGCATTAGAAAAAACTTGACTAAGCCGCCGTCAAAATTGCTTAGCTGATGCTTATTTGACTGAAAAATTTTAATTTTTTTACGTTTGAAGTAAAGCTTGTTATGCAAACTATTCGAATACGAAGTAGTTAAGCTTTCGTTTTAATCAAAATTTCATTCACACCAAAAGCTTTATGGTTGTAGTTGGATTCAAAATATGGTAAAGGTTGAATCCAAACGTATATTATCCAAAGCAGAAACTTACAGTGACGGGCAAAGGATGACCGATTTAAAGAATTAAGACTCGAGTTGGAAGAGCTGTTATCATCACCGTCAGTTGCGCGACAGCCCCAGTTGGGTTCTGACCTCCTGAAGTCGTCACTTCCAATCATCTCGCTCTAAAGACCGCGTCATCCAGCTGCTAACTTTCAAGATTGCTTCGATATCTTCATCAACCAAGTCTTCCCTTCGCTTGCGTGGTTTGTCTGATGACCTGTTACCACTCGTTTTGCCTTTAAGAGCACGTTTGAGGATTCTTCTGAAGAGCTGTTATATGGCAGTCTAATTTTAAACGCCATACTTAAGTCCACCATGTTTGCTACTGGTAACTTAACAATCTGCGAGTAGATAGAGTATGTGAGCCTTAATGTTCTCACAGTGTTTGCACTGGCAATGTTTCTAAATCGGTTTGGATAGTTGGTTGTTGTCTTCGACTGGTTTTTATCCAAACCAGGCCTTTAGTAGAACGTGTTTATTCTCGTTAATAGTACGAAACATAAGTTTCATAATTCTCGATAGTTTTGCGAAACGATATTTCAAACACTGGTAAATGATGCCACATTTTTCAATATGGTCGTGTATTCTCTTCAATAGTTGTTTGATAATTGCAATTTAGGGACATCGGAATTCCTTCACGTGATCTGAGCTTTCTTATCTATGCTTCGCAACACCATTCTTTTTCCGGGGATGGGTTGTTAGTCCAAAACCAACCCTCCCACGGAGTAGGTACATATCCCTACTATCCGTTCTTAGTAGGGAGTATCATGTGTGTTCAGTGAGCACATTCCTTCAAGGTAGCGTATACGGGCAGGGCTGGAATCACTATCATAGTCCTCAAAGTCGCTTTAATTTCCGCATTCAACGCATAGGCCTTAGTCGCAATTCGATTTAAGGAATTTGTCGCCATAATCTCTCCAGTAGTCACAATCTTATGTTCAAAATTCGATTAACCAATCGATGGTGAATCACTAGAATCTGTTATTTTCCGAAGCGTTGGAAACTGCGTCGCACTTTTGTCCAATCTATCGTCGAACTAAAATGTTTAAAGCACACTGAAAACGAAAGTTTGTTAAACATTTTTTTTTTTTCGGTATTCCCCATCCTGTGACCAACCGACCAATTTGCATAGAATTTATCTAAAAATAGCAGAAGCAACGAAATAAATTAGAATTAGAAAAAAGCTGAACGAACCAGTCTGCCAAAAAGACGAGGTCGTAGACTTGATACCCGCAGTTTGTGTTCTTGTCACCGTTGTATTACAGCAGTTCTTGCGCCCAGGTAGTGGAGCTAAGCCGGTCATTTTAATGACCTACTAACCCACTGACAGTGACATAATTTCGCGGTCATTGCAGCAATAGCAGGTTTAGAATGCAAATGAACCGGACGAATGGGTTGGGCGTTATTGTCGCCGCGCGATATTTATCACTTGCGTATGCCGCGGGCAACATGAACGCAAACTGCTCGTTATTGCAGACGTGATAGTCGCGGATCTAACTAGTAGTGTCGCGCGTTATGACTGAGGTGAGGCCACCGTTTTGCGACAATTTCACGGCAGCTATCGGTAGCACGTTACTCCTCAGCTAGTAGCCCTTAGGAAGCCACCAATCATTCGGCCATTACATCAAAGTTCGTGGTTCGACTGCAATATTTAGGTCGAATAAATCGTCGATTACATAATCATTTTTTTTTCATTTGTCGGAATCTTTGGAAATCCATAAAATCGATACTCCCCATGGTCCAAATTAATGTCCTTCCTGCGGTACACCAAAGGACTCCAAAGTCACCTTTAGAAGCGCTTCCCGGAAACATTCGACAGTAAATCCACACAGGCTGGAAGTTTCTCAATTAAAATTAACTTTGGGGGCTTCTAAATTTATATGCAAATTATATTAAGTTGAGCGGGCGGTATATTTCATAGCAAGTCTTTGAAAGAGTGTGGAACAGAGGGCCCATACTCCGCGGCATTGAATTTCCGACTTCTTGAAGGTCAGCCAACATACAATATGAGTGATTTCATCTTTCGTATTAAATTGTAGGTGTGTCACGTAGGAAGGAAAATTTCGTAGAAAGTTTTATTTTGCCCAAAGGACAACAACTAGAAACTTTGATTCAAAGATTATTTTCTCCCAAGCGATGGTTTATTTTTTTCAATTTTCGAAATTTAGAAGCTAAAGAATCCCCAAGTCATCGCACTCCTAATTAACTCACGAATTTAAATTCAGTCAGGTTTCTATTAATTTTTTTAGACGTTACAATAGGCCCGGCTTAACTGAGGCTTCAGTGGCAGAGGTAACCAGACCAACCCCATATTGCCATCAACTTCATCAATGGCGCAACAGCCCCGTTTCGTAATCCCATTGATTTTCATTAAAGGGAACTCAGTAATCTATGGTATGGTATGGTATAAGGGGTGATGATGCTATCATCCTCCTTCACTTAGACGTTATTGTTCGTCCATTGTGCTCCCCGTTTGAGTTTGAAGTAGTCTAACATAGAGGCTAAATGCTTTTAGGTCGACTTACACTGAAAGCGGTAAGAGATCGCGGTACACCCACGGGATAGTCCCAAAACCTATTATTAGTCTACGTACACATTTTCAGCACTTCATGAATTTTTTTAGACCAGGAAAGTGTCATCTAAAAATTATTCTTGTATCTTGTCGTCCTATACGTCCTTGGAAAAAGTAACAAAATTTGTCAAAAGTTTCAAAAACTAGCAAATTATACACGGAAAAACTATTGTTCACACTGTTGGCGAAGAAGTGTATTGGTTAAAAAGTGCATGTTTTCTGCCAAGAATCCTCCTTAACAAATATTTTAGAACGCCTATGTGTACACTGCAAACATTGTCAAAACTTGTTGTCTGAGTATCAAACTCCTTTAACTATAGTAAATTCTTTACATAAAGTTCTTCAAATCTTACAGTTCATTCTCGATATTGCGAACTCCTAATTTAGTGAAATCTTCGGATCCGAAAAATTATCCACACAGTAAAAAATTTCAGTAAAAGTAACATTTTTTGTGTAGTAATTTTTACTGTAGGATTGATGTAATTTTACAATTAGAACGTAAATTTAAGGAACTAATGTGCTTATTTGCTGTTAAAATGTGTAATTGTTGTAATTTCTGTAAAAATTACATAAAAATACGTAAGTTTAAATGAAGTTGTGCAGAATTCAATGGCGTTGTGTAGTTTCATACATATTATTATGTACTATATTCTAATTCCGAGTAAAGTTGCTTGATGGAAGCAAGTTCAACGCCGTGCTGTTGACGATATAAGCCAGTTTACGTGATACGTGATAGTTTGTGCTAGTGTTTTGGTCGGTAAGAGTTCATAATGATTTTATGCACAATGTGCTTTATCGACATTCAAGATGTGTCTGATTATAATAATGCACATTTAACAATAAACAACAATTAGTTTTAACATTTTAAACAATGTAATTTTTACATGATTTACGTACATCTGTAAAGTGTAAAACTACAGAAAAGCATGTAATCACAATACATATTGATCTGTAACGACTTAAACACTATTGTGTAGCGTACACTATGCAGTGTAATTTTACTATAATTTAAGTTGGCATCCCATTGCCTACTTTTAAAGTAGGAAAAATTTTATGCCACATTTCCACATGCGCCTTCATGTGCATTGGCAGAGGAAAATTAGCGCGCATGCGCATGTGGAAAGGACACATTCGCGCCAGTGCGCGCATGAAATCGAGATGCACGTACATTTATCTCGCTAGCATTGTTTGGACGCGTTACAAAGAAATGTGCTTACAGAACAAAGAGATGTGCTTGAAGCATGTGTGTACCGTTTCCACATGCGCCTAGACATTCGCGCTCAAGGCACATGAAGACGAATGTGGAAATGCGGCATAATACAGTTCACGCACCTTCCGAAAGCAAGCTTAAGTTCGGTAAATCGAGATCATTTAAAAACAAGAAGACTAAGTATAGTGTATAATGAGCTAGCACATCGAGAGTGCATTGTGAGAAAGATTTCTTATGGTTCCTTCCTCTTCTTTCCCACAGAGTTCCAACTTCCAGCTATAATACAACTGAATAAGTTATGTTTATTATATTATCCACTTACTCCGTTTCGGAGATTTAGAAAATTTCAGATAATTGACATCCACAAATTGATTTCCTTAATTCATACACAAAGATTCATCTTTCTAAAGGTGCAATCTGGCTGGTACTGCCGACCGTCTCGGACAGCAGTAACTGTCAACCTTTGCACTCACAACCGTCAACTGACGAGCAGTCGCAAACAGACAACACAGCTTGTTTTGGCCTGAAGCAGTAGTCTACTGCCGGCAGTTTCTGCTAACCGCTACTGTCGGCAGTACCAGCCAGACTGTACCTTAACATGAACCGATACAACTGCCGAAAAAATTGTCTAAATCTTCTCCCACCTCTAGCTTTCGGTCTGCAAGGAAATTGAACAACGATCAGGGATGAAGCACTGTGATTAGAAATGTACATTTTCAATTTTGACACCCTCTTCCGTAGTTATTTTATTCATTAAAAACTGTTTTAAAGCAAATAAAAATATATACACAAACTTTTAACTTTCTACCTCTAACCGTTTTGAAATATTAAAACTGATATTTTGTAATTAGTTGAACATTAGCAAAACTAAGTTGTATAATGTTGAGTCGTTTCAGGGCGTGAAACTAAACGACATCGCGCATGACTCAGGGTGTTTTTAAACTCAAAAGTGACCACAGAGTAATCGGAAGTCTGATGTCGAGTCTGACTCAAAGGGGTTCCAAAAGGAACTATGAATGTACATATCTCAAAACATTGGCGAACATATTCTCCAAATAATGAAATGGTTAAAATTAAAGCGAGCGCACAATTGCCAACGTCAGCTCCATCCAAATTTTGTACCCACCACTCTTTAATGTTAAAAAAATCTTCAAGGCCTTAAGACTCATCTCTATATTCCATAAGACACACAAAACACCATATTCGCTAGACTCGTTTAATTGATTCTAAACCTTCTTCATAGATTGTATTTTTAAAGTTCCAACCTTCAGAAATTTCCAGTATTTCAATTAAATTCAAGAATTTCAACATGTATCTACCTCAATATTTGTACAAAGGAATGAATTGTTTAAATTTATCGAAAATATTGTGGAACCGATACAAAATTGCCTACGTGCTACAAGATGAAGATTTCGTTACTCCTACTTTATAACGCCGAATATATTCAAAAGTAACGAAATATTTCATAAATATTTAAGAATATTCGGGAAAAGGCTCAAAGATGTTCTTCTTCATCGTTTACAAAATCAGCAAAACGTCGACGAGTCATTCGTGCAAATTTCCCGGCTCAGACAATGAAGAAACAAACATAGAATTTGCGTAATAAAATCTTTTCAAGTTACACATATGTAATAAATCGATGGTGTGGGCACAAATGTAGCAAGTATGCTCTTTTGGGAGAAATTCAAAATAAAGCGTTGAAAGATAGAATGGAAGGTAACATACTCTACACACACCCCATCATTTCAGGATCTACCATAAAGTCTTATTTTTTTCAATTTTACACCTGTTGGAAATAAGCAGAAAATATCAGTAATACATAATTTGGAAAAATATTGAATATTATTGTTAAAGAGAATTCGTGAAGTAATTTCTGATATTTTGATAGGACGTGGAACAGAAGGCAGGGCTTTCGAAGTGCTTACGGAGAAGCAGACAGTCTAGTGTCTAGTCAATGTAACCAGCCTCCTGATCTCATGCAGAAATATTATCTTTAGGAGCAAATTGAAGTAAGATTCAATTCAGAATCATTTCAAGTTTTAAATAAAAATTGCTAAGGGTGGATGACACTTGCCTTCGGTGCACCTGGTACCAGGTTCGAAATATGTGCAGATATAGGTACTAGAATAATTAAAACTAAAAAAAAAATCGGCCAACAGTCTGGGCGCAACTGTATAGAGCTCTGAGCACAACTGTATAGAGCTACTATAGAGACATCCCAGAAAAAATTGTTGATAGGGATAGCAAGGTACGTGATGCGGGGTAGTCTTTCATATCTCAGAAACGGCTTATGCTAAAAAATTGAAACTTAGTATATGTATGTCCAGATGTGCTACTAGAATAGTTAAAACTTAAAAAAAATCCGCCAGCAGTCTGGGCGCAACTTTATTATGTATTTTATGGGTTGAAGTTCGAAACGTTTTTAATGCTGAGATGCGGTGTGGGTGACTATGCTACTGACAACCTAAAGGTACAATCTGACTGGTACTGCGGACCCTCGCGGTCAGCAGTAATTTCCAACCTTTGCACTCACAACCGTCAACTGCCTAGCAGTCGCAAACAGCACTTACTACGGGCAGTTACTGCTGACCGTGGGAGTCGGCAGTTCCAGCCAGACAGTACCTTAAGGACTATTTAGGAGGCTATTTGGAACTTTATTTTCGACTTTTCACCCCTTTTCATTTCATTTCTTTTGGAGTTGAATAGCGTGAAATCCGGATATTATATTTTAGGCGTATGTATATGTTTCCTGTAGAAGTGAAACGAAATTTTTAGTATTTTATCGATGCTAAGAAATTCGATAAAATATATTTGAGATTCGTTGAAATATATTTGGGTTTCAGTTAAAAAAAATAAAATTGTATAAGCCTTTCTAGGTCTCTGTTTATGGAGTTTATGGAGTATATCATTGGTCTCAACAAATATTGAAGAATTCCTGAAAGCGTATTTAACTAATTTTCGCATATTTTTTGGGCTTAAAAACGAACAATTAGGGTTATGCATTTTAGGCGTTTATAAGCGAGGCCCAAAGAACTAAAAAAAGATTTAATTGGGTTTTGGGGTAAATCTTTTTGACTATCTATCACAAATTGGAGAACTACTTTCTTCAGAAAGAAGAGATAAAATTTGGAATCAATAGTTGAGAGCCCGGTTTATACGATGGGACCACAATGAATGGATGCTACGTGAACGCATTCTTTTATACAGCGACACACTCTAACAACGCGATTGACTAAATCGATTCATAACAGGGCATAAGATCCAGACTTACGCTTAAATAAAATATAAAATCCGCTGATTCTGATTCATAATGAAAATGAAATAATGTTGAGGGAGACCCAAAATTACAGTAGCATAGTAAGTCCAATATGTTTATTCTACACGCGCAATCAAATGTACTCGAGATCTCGTGACACCTTGAATCAGTATAAAATCGTTTTTCCAAAAATTTCTTCAGGTACCTATAAATATGCCAATAAGAACATCTCGATTGTTCGTTTCCATGTATTCCTTGACGACCCACGTTTTTATTGTTGATTCTTTAATCTAATCCATCATCTGATCAGAGACGATTCGACCCGTTGTCCGTGTTTCGTCTCTGAATCTGTACACTTTTCTTATGCAGTCCTCCTTCAATGATGTCAGTTTTTTTTCTAAATGAAGTTAAAAATAAGTTAATCAACAAAGTATAATATAAAATCAGCAACCTAACATTTCTTAAATTACTGACTTGTTTGTTGTATTTGATATACTACTTTATCTTTATTGCTTTTTTTCTTTTTTAAATATTAATAAAAATATTAAAATTATTTCTCAGTCGTCCAAGTTAAGCTAAAGCTAAAACTAATTGATTCGAGTAGACGATAGATAGTCGCAATCGTAGAAAACAGAAGCAGCAAAAAAAGCTCAACGCTAGATGCCTACCGGCGTCGTAGCGTCGCGTCGCGTTCGTCGATGTAATCTCGTTCGGCTTCAAAAAGCACGACGCTATGCATTTTTGTGCGATAGTCGGCGTTGACGTATCGCCCGCGCTGACTGTTTACACCACACGCCATCGCATTGGGCACAAACCGACACCAAGCTTTACTACACACAATCACCTGGAAAATTGGTGTCAGTGGGCCAAGGACGAATGAGCCACACGTACCCATTTTATTCGATCTTGTGAACAGGCGTGAAATTTTCACTCTAAATGCCCACTTTTCACCAATGCAATGTGAATACAATCCGATATTGGAAAATTTTCACCCGAAAGATGACGACTCAACCGAATCCCACCCAAGGTAGTTCGACGGGCGGGCGGGTGGGTGACGATGTGATTTTATAAAAAGACGTCCAATTTACTACTTTGCGGAGAATACATGAAGCCGACGAAGATTTGGGGGCATGCATTAAAGTCCAAGGTTCCTTTGCTCCATTCTTGAGACTCTTGGAAACTTCTTCACACGTTCCGAAAATTTCGTACAGAGTTTTATTAAGTGCCCGGAGCTACTATGTACCTAGCTGTGCCAGTAGCTAGCTGGGCTAGAGATGTACAGAGGTACCTTATTCGTGGAATGCGTTTAAATTCGAAAGGCGGCGTGTATGTGTTCCTTCGAAATTGGGCGCATGTCCGAAAACTCTTTCATTTTTTTGCCTTTTCATCACATAGTCCAATTGGTAACAGTAGTGTGTCATGGGGGTTAAAATGGAAGGGAAGTATTTAGGGCGGTAAAAACTCCTCCATCCTTGACATTGATTACTTTTTTTTCCTCCCCCGCGCTCTCTTTCTTCAATTACATCATGGACATGAATTCAGGTCAGCTTTAATAAATTTTCAAGATATTCGTATGTTCGATTTTTTTGGTTGGTGTATGTTAGCTTGGCTCTAGTCAATCAATTTAGAGGCGATTAACGTTGCAAAAAAAGAATTAAATCAATTTAAACTGAGGCATTGTTACAACAATTGTATTGGATTATCCCATTTTTTCTGGGAAAAAAAATTGCAGCAATTGCGAAATTTTTGCAATTATTTTACTTATAAATTAGCACTACAAAAGTACATGAGAGAAGATTGCGCGATTGATTGGTGGCGTTGCTCATCGCCACAAAATTTCACATACATATTTCGTTATTAGGAAAAATTGGACAGCTGATGACTGGGTACTATCTGTCGTTGGAAATCAACAATTCATAAGCCGAGGCTTAAGGTAAAAGCAACAAATAGGACAGTAATCCATCAACAGACAATATGTCAATCGATAGGATCTTTTGCAACGGTAGCGCGCGGAAAAATTATGAAAAAGGAACCTAATGAAACGGTAAATAAATAGATAAACATCTTCGGCGAAGATGGCCGTCGGAATCAATTAAGTCCGATGATTTAGGCAATGAAATTTACTACTTAATTAAGAAAGGAAATTTCTATTTACTACCTTCAATATTTATACCCTCAGTTACAAAGGATTAATGAATGGCTTTCATGAAAAAAATATTCTTTGGATTGATGCAAAAATCGTTGGAACAATGTACGAAATCATCGATCGTAATGCTACACTTATGAAATGTACATTAATACTATGAATCTCCTGCCATTTCAAAATAACCATATGAATTTACCCAATGGAAATGTGCACAAATACAAATAGAAAAATCTGCCAACAGTCTGGGCGCAACTTTATTATTTTTCCGGCAGAAGTTCGGAACGCGTTCAATTCTGAGATGTGGTGTAGGTTACTATGTGACTGAAAATTTATCAAAAAGTTCGGGAGCGGTTAGAATAACATATGAATTACATAATTGGGTCATATTCCGCGGGATGCGGTCTAGTGGTTGAAAAAGGGAAAAACTTAAAAATAGGTGATTATTAAACAAACCGGTTGAAGTGAAAAGATATTCTGATCAGATTTCAGAGATATGGGAGAATTCATGATGAAGTATGTATACAACCACTTAACACCCTCTTAGGGGTCGAATTTCATAAAATCTTGAAAACACTTTCTAGGTTTTCATATGAAGAATCTGTGGAATAAAAATGAATTCAATATTTTAGAAGACCTAGTAGATATGACAAAAATTGTGAAAATATATGCATTCAATTTTCACTGATAATTTTTTTTGCCACTCCTTCTGAATGCCAATAGATGTTCGAAATTTTTTTTCATCAGAATTCCTTCTCTAGTCGATTTGCATATACAGGCCGAGTTTCCATTTTCTAGGATTAGCCGTTCTATAGTTAGGAAAAATACCACCCACCATCGTACCATACTTATCCATATACAAAATTATATTTTTCCAACACTACTCTAGCTCTATATAAATAACAAGTCTCAGCTTTATGTCGTTGTAGGTTCTCGAGGTATAAAAATCATAACCTTTCTCTTTTCACCTTCTCCCACGCTCACTCTACCTCACACCCTCAAAATTTGTGTTTCTGGGGTCTTTTCTAGGTTTCTGGGGTCTTTTCTAGGGGTCTATTAGCGCTACGTTTGGTAAAAATTTTAAGAATTAATTTCTTGAGATATAAGACTTGAATTTTTAGAAAAATTCGTATCCCCACCATGTTCATGGTCCACCGTCTCCTTAAAAAATTTTACTTTCAGCAGACTCAATTTATCAACCTTTACTCACAAACCAAATTTTATTTTTCTTGTGCAATTGGTTCGTGAGACATCGTAACCTAAAAATTTTCACCCCCACCCACGTACGTCACTGCCCCACTCAAAAATTGGATTCCGATCTTTTGTTCTTAGTGTACCTACAGATATGTACTCATTAAGTTTCAATTAGGTGGCGTTAACTGTTTAGGAGATATGGATTTTAGACTGGATCAATATCGGCTTGGGTTTCTTTGCGTTTCGGTCGCATTATTTCCCCCCCCCCACTCTCACCCCCCCTCACTTATATCGGCAATTTTTTTGCAAATTCACTATCAAAGTTCTATACAAATTTCAGCTTCCTAGTATTAGCGGTTGCTGAGATCTAGAAACCAACATTTTCGGTCTAAGACACTTCTATCAATTTCCCCCTAGCACCCCCACTCTTCAAAATATGGTCACTTCAAGGGGACTACCCAATCTATTCATAAAAAAAATTCCAATTTAATAGCTTTAAGGATTTGGGAGCTAGGAGCTTTCAAACGATTTTGCGTACACCGGTAGACGTACGGCGGACAGACGAACTAAATTTTTTTATTCCTTTTTATGTACCTACCTACTATAGTCACGAAATGTTTCAAAAAAAATTTTCAGGGTAGCAAATTTTTTTCTTAAAAAGTTGATAACAACACTAGCTGTGTTTTTTATTTGTTTATTGTTGTTTTGCCGTGCAATTTTGTCGAGCTTTATGGTTAACCGGGAATAAAAAACACAGCTACTGTATTATTAAAACAATAAAGTAAAAACCGAGAAAAAATTTTAATAAATGCTTTCCGAATATTGATTAATTTCCCCAGTTTTTACAGAATATTTCTTTATATATATGTTCATAATTCTAATGATAGTCATAAAGACCATTCTCGATATTGAAGAATATGTACATCGAACTCTGCCGACGCAAATTGTTGCGATGAACATGTTCATCATATTAAATAATATGTCCACTGTATTGAGTGACATCTTTATGATATTGATGAAAGCGTACATACATTGAAGTCAAGTGCCGTAATAGCTTCATAGCCCTATTAAAATATGAACACCAATGCTGATTTGTTCAGAACGCTCCACGACGTGCTCAGTTCTTTCTTTTGGCGCTTTTATTAAATAAGCTAGATAACATCCATATAAATTAAAATGAGCTCTTTTCCTGTGGAAGTGAGGACCTTTCTTTTAGGTTCTCACATTCACTCCGAACTTGAAAAAGAACTAGTTCTTGGCTGGGGAGGTGATGACCTTTTTTTTAGGTCATCATATTTACTCTGAACTTCGGAACTATGTAACTCTTGGCCGGGGAAGTGAGGACCTTTTTTTACACTTTTAGTAAGTGAACTAACTTCTTTTGATGAACTGTGCTTCCTCTCGCCACGTGACACACCTTGAAAAGGAATTAGTTCTTTTGCGATGTGAAGCTCTTGAAAAGTAGTTCCTTCGTGAGTGAAAACCTTTTTTTTTTAGGTCATCACATTCACTTCCACCTTGAAATGAAACTACTTTCTCTTCGTCGGGGGTAAGTGATTCACTCTGACCTTCAAAAGGAACTAGTTCCTTCAAGTGAGTGAGTCGTAGTTAGCTCACCCACTAATAGGAACTGCTTTGCCCATCTCTAATACAAATGTCCTTTGATTAATTGATTGGCAGGTTCTACGATAGCTGAAAGATGTGTAAGGCGAATTCATCAACCCTTACATTAAGCCAATTCCTTAGGTTAAGAAAAATTTCAGAAGATACAAAAAAGTACTAGAAACGAGTTCAACTCTTCTTTAATTCCCGATTAAAATTTAACTCAGTATTTCATTTAGATTCTAGAGTAATTGCATAACTGACTACAGGCATATCGTGACTCTGGCTAACTCAGATGTTGAATTACAAATTAAGTAGGTACACTGTAAAGTAGGTATGTACTTAATAAAATATTACGACATGATTGTCGGCACATTTGCATTAGGCGCACGTGTATAACAAATCGACGTGAACAATGAAAAATGTACACGCTTTTTTCATATTGCGAAAATATTTTATCTTTAGAATCGAAACGAAACCGAAAGTACGAATAATTTCGCACTTTTACACTCGACACCCAGGCGAAGAACATTCGCAAAAACATAAGGAATTTTCTTTGGAAACAAACCGATCGAAATGATTTCATTAGAAAATTTCATAATAAAATTTAAGCTAAAATTCAATGGTTTTTTTTTATTTAGGTTATGTTTTGTGTTTATGTGACGAATTTCGATTAGAATGAATATTTGATATCCAATAAAATGCCGGAATTGAGCTCATGGTTATTACGTTTTATGTAATACTCAACGAGAATAATTCATTCATTTTCGTGCCATTCATGAAATGAAAATGGACGAATCGCATTATTTCCGACGAAAATTAATGTAAATTTTCATTTATACGCTTCAATTGGTTTTCGATCAAGGATCAAATTTAGATCTAATTTTTCTCGAATTTCAAAAGTTTGTCCTTCTTTTTAATTCAGTTCTTAGTTTAGTTTAAAACTCCGCTGACAGTTCTTTCCTTCTAAGCAAACCCATTTTCTGTCCCTTCTCCATGAACTATTCGTTAAAGGGTTAAAACCTGTGTTTTACATTCAAACGGGCTTAACAAAAATCCATATTTAGAGGAAAGTATTTTTTTCGCGTCGGAAAAGCCTTCGACAAGGTCTGGCATAATAGTCTTATATGGTAAGCAAACATCCGAATTGCAAGTTTCTTATGCAGTAGTAAAAGATATGTCCAACAGAGTCAACAGAAAATTATAGTTGAATATCTAAGACACCAGTTCAGTGTTCTAAACATCGGCTAACATACTCAAGCATCGAATATTGCACGAACAATTCAATGACATTAAAGTTTCTAAGCTTCAACCTTTCAATATCCAACAAGCATTGCGAAATAATCTCTTTTCCCTGTTCTAAGGCACTTACAGCATGCAATAGATACTTCTTGCGCGTTCAACACAGCCAACCCAATATACTGAAAACCGGCCGACTCAACATAAGCACCACCGAGCTTGCACACGGAATCCCTTTTTCTACTGTGAGAGCGAAACGACGATCAGTTCTACGCGAAAGTGTAATTGTAAAGTGATCAAGTAGTAAATAAAATCGGTACAAGTTGACAATAGTGTACAGGTATTTGTGTTCCTATTAATTTTGTTCGAATTGTGTTTGAATTGAAATTCCGGCGATCCCCAAGATAACACTTTGTTACCAGTTACCGTCATTCTAAACACATTTATTCCAGGCAATATCGCTGTTATTTTTTAAGCTAACAATAAAAAATCTGACAACAATCTGGGCGTAACTTTATTATTTTTCCGGCAGAAGTTAGGAACGCGTTCAATTCAGAGATGCGGTGTAGGTTACTATGTGACTGAAAACCTATCAAAAAGAACAAGCCCGTGGAAGTGAAAATCTGATCGAATCTGAGAGATATGGAATAATTTATGAAAAAGTACACAATCACTTTACACCCCCTTAGGGGTCAATTTTCAAAAAATCTTGAAAACACTTTCTAGGTATTCATATGAAGAATCCGTAGAATAAAAGTGCATTCAATATTTTGGAAGACCTAGTAGATATGTCGAAAATCGTGAGAATATATTCATTCCATTTTGACTGAAAATTTGTTTGCCCCCACTTCCGAACTCCAATGGACATTTGTATATTTTTTTAGTCCAAATTACTTTTCTAGTTTATTTTCATATACACACCGAGTTTCAACTTTCTAGCATAAGCCGTTACATAGTTAGGAAAAACACCCCCCACCTCCGTACCATACAACCCCTATAAAAAATTATATTTTTCCAATATGCCACTACTATAGCTCTATCTAAATACCAAATTTCAGCTTTTTATCGGTTCTTAAGATATAACCATCGGAAATTTTTCCTTCCCATCCTCCCCCACCCTCACCCTCTACACCCACACCCCGAAAAAAACAGGCATGTCTCCTAGAGTTCTATTGGGCCTACGTCTGGTAAAAAATGTGTGCATCTATCTTATACTGTTCTTGAGATATGAAACGTGATTTTTTTTAATATTTCTTATCCCCCCCCCCACTTCCATGTTCCACCACCACCTTAAAAAAGTTTACTTGGAGCAATCTTTATTTGTTGACTGTTCTACTCAAACCGAATTTCATTTTTCTAGAGCGATTGGTTCGTAAGATATCGTAATCTAAAGTTTTTCACCCCCCCCCCCCCCACCCCTGTACGCCACTACCACCACTCAACATTTTTTTTTCAATCCTTTGTCCTAGTATAGGTACAGATATTTGTTAAGTTTGAATTTCGTGCCATCAACGGTTTAGGAGATATGGACTACAATTTTACGTTTCGAACGCATTATTTCCCCCTCCACTCCCACACCCCTTCACCCGTTTCAATATTTTTTTTTGCAAATGGGTCCACTATCGAAGTTCTATAGAAATTCCAAGTTTCAGCCTCCTAGCGTAAGCGGTTGCTGAGATCTAGAAACCAAAATTTTTTGTCTAAAACCCTCCCCCCTCTTACTCACACACCTCTAAAAGATACCAGTCGTAGAGGTTCACCCAACCTACCCACCATAAAAATTTCATGATAATACCTTAACGGGTTTTATCTAACTATTTTTGCGTACGGCATACGGCGTACAGACGGAAATTTTTTTTATTGCTTTTTTGGGGTCTACTAGTCCTAAAATGTGAAAATACAAAATTTCAGGGTAGCAAATTTTTTGGAAATTTCAGGTCGATCAAAATACTTTATTAATAAATAATAATAAAGTAAAATTTGTTAAATGAAGAAAAAACAAATAAATTAATAAAAAAAACCCAATTCTGGAAAAACAATTTTATTAAATGTCTTCGGTCATAAACTTAATTTTGATAATTTTTGGGGTTGTTTTTCTGCGTCAGAATTGGTTTAAATGTGAGAAGAAGTTCAGTGCATGTACCTTAAGGGATTATATACAGTTGTGATGGACGAAATAATCGACTCTTTTTATTGCATATTCTTTAAGTATATTCTCTCAAGAATACTCTCACCAAATTTCATAATGATCCGAGCATTAGAACCGAAGTAGTAGCACCTAACAACCACTAAGGGCCGAAACGAAAAAATTAAGCTTGTTATAATTCGCAGTAGTCAAATTTGATTTAGGTTCGCACATTGGGAGGAATTCCTAATGGTAAAAAGCTGAAAGTTGGTATTAGGGATCTGCTATATATCTTAGGTTTGATGTGATATCAAATTCGTTTCTTCTTTCACAGGATTTTTATGTAATAGCCCAAAAATTAAATTCAGTTTTTTTATATTCAACCATTAAGCGGTGTAAAAGTAAGGTGTAAGTTTCACGAATTCTGCTATATACGATATGTACATATCTTAGGTCTGATATTAAAATGGTTTCTTGGCACGTTTACTTCAATAAGAAATAAGGGCCGCTATTCACAGTCGTCATAAAGTTGGCTTTAAGTTAGAGCTGACTTTAGTGTCATATAAATAATACGACACTAAAGTCAGCTTAAACTCAAAGCCAACTTTATGACGACTGTGAATAGCGGCCATTGTTTTTTACATGGTGCTATTGACAAAATTAGCTTCCGAATAGCCTTCTGGTTAAGATTTTGCAGTCTGGGTTAGTGGCTAGAGTACTTGCCTTTGATGCACTTGGTACCAGGTTCGAATCTGCTTTGGCGACAAGTAATTTTTGAGAATGGGATTGAGAGACGGACTAACCAGTTCACTCAGCTGTAAATGAATACCTGAGTTAAAATCGGGGTAATAATCACGGACGAGCGTCTGGCTGACCACTGCACCTCCTAGTGTTCCGTGGGTTTTGTAATGAAGGAACTCTAGCATTACTTCATGGTCTAGGCCCGATTTGGACTGTAGCGCCATTGATTATTATTATTATTAACATTTTAAGGGTGTCTGACTGGGAAGAGCCAGTATTACTTTTCGACTTAGACTTTGACCCAAAATCGTATTTCGTGTTTTAAGAGTGGCTGTGACATAGACGTTAATCGCGTCCTGGATTTTTTTCCCAAAAAAAAAAGCTAGCGCTTAAATTTTTGGCAACATTTCATTGATAAAAGTTGGACTATTCCTAGAATTGAGCAACATTTCAAATAAATTCCCAGAACTGAATTGAATTCATTGACTGCCTATAGTTAACCAAAATTCGACAAATCTCCATCTGTAAAAAACACAACGGCCTTGTTTACAAACTCTTATAAATTTCTATAAAAATCTTACCATAACATCACCTTGAATAAATAAAGCATTCAGAAGAAATCCTCGAAATGCATGGAAATGTGATCGAAATAAATAAATAATTAGAAACAAAAAATCCAACGATAAAAACAATTTCATGAAATATTCAAAGACTTACTAACGACTTCAACTAGAAATAGTACAGAGAGCAATAGGCAGATTTATGTAAAGGCAGCGATAAAACAAACGTGCCCAAAATCCCGCCATACCAAACTGGGTAAAGTGGAGAGTTGGAGTACCCTACACCTAAGCTTCGAACCGGCTCCACAGCTCCAATGCAAGCGTTTTATGCCCGTGAAAATTTCAAACAACTTGCGCGATATCGCCGCCATCGACTTTGAAGTTTCGTTAGACCCCCCCAATCGTATCGGCCGCCCCCACCCCCTGTGAAGGTGAAACCTACTTACCCGAGTACTGGCAAAAATAATATTAAGGCCTATGGAGCAGAGCAGACTAGTTAAAGCCCCCATCATCTCGGTTTCTCCCCCGCGCGCGCGCGCGTTCCATTCGAACGAAATTTTTTACTCAGGGCCAAACACTATTCTAGTGTACTAGGTCTGGGTTAAGCTTGGGGAATTGAAAAGTGTGTCAGTGTCATCGCCAGCGCACATGGTGGCACGTGACGTGACAACATCACAAACATCTACATCATGTGTGGATTATGAAATTTTACGGCTCGCTGATAGAATGGCCGAGTATTTGGCAAGGAGAAGAGTGCGCGCGCGAAACGCTTCCAAACTGCGTCAAATGTCAACTAAAGTGATAAGCGCGAGATAAGCGCAGCTTTGTTATCAGGCCAATCGAAAATTTATGCTGGCTCGAAACGCTTGGTGAAATGAGTTTAGCGTTGCGCAATGTAACGTTTGCAATTTAACCGAATTGTCCCACTTTGTTTTTAGCATTGATCTTCATTTTCTAGCGTCCACACTCCTAGGTCGAATTACCATCCCCCGAAATAGATCACTACCTTCTTTTTGCGACAAAATTTTGACGTCAATTTTCAAATTCAAAGACGTATAACGCCATGTTTTGCGTAAATATTACTTTTGATAAAATATCTGCTTCGACTTGCCCATATCACTTTTATTTTCGCGATAGGCAAACTGGAAAGTTCGCAAAGCTTCACGGAATTTCATTTATTTTTTTGCCCGACGACGAGTACGGGTAGTAGACATTGACATACTAACATAGTGACCATGACTGACTTTCGCGATACGGCGCTGCGTCGACGCGGTTGCAACAATATTGCGTTGCGTCTTATGTCTGACTACTTTCAATTTTTAGCGCGCTTGTCTTCGCATTTGTTGTTGGCTTTCATATTACTTTTACTTTATTTTTGTACAATGATCGCTTAGTTTTGAGCAGCAGCACGTCGTCATCGACTGTAATTAGTTAATAATAAAAATTTGCACGTTTCATCGATTATCGTATGACGAGGCAAAACGAAAAACGCATTCGATTCGAAAAAATAAAAATAACGCATGCGAGCAAAAGTCGATAAATGAAAAGGGAAAGTGAAGGCAGCATGTGCGCGTCCGATGCCGTCAAAAAGTTTCGAGTGTCGGAACACAATGAAGCAGAACAAACACGCGAAGCATGAGTGACGCCCAGACCGACGAAAGAAACTCGTCATGCATGCCGTTTCGTAACATTGGAAATATGCCATTTTTGGCTGTTTCCAATTTTAGTGGAATCACATGCAATTGCAACCATTTAATGGCGAAAATTCCCACAACCAAATGAAATTATGCATTATGCAAAATTGATATGCTTTTCGGTGTGGAGAGATTTGTACCAGTTTCGAAATCACACACTAGCCTCCTAAATGTGGATCGACGGGATACTGCCCACCCTAAAATTTGGTCCATCCGCGTTTTCGGATCGACCCCGAAAAACAATGAACAAATTATAGTCCGTCGGTCCACAAAGGTATTAAGTAATAGGCTTATGTACCTAGTTCGTAAGAACGTTCCCATAAGTGAAATGAACGAACTAGTTCCTACTTCGTTTGTAGGAAGTAGTTCGTCATAACATTTGCGTACACCATGTATCATTCCACTATCGCGAACTGGGAAGTACAAGAAGGAACTAGTGAGGACTTTTTTTTATGTCATCACATTCAGTCTCGCGAATTGCGAACTTAATAAAAGGAACTAGTTCGTTCCCGAGGGAAGAGAGGAAATTTTTTTTAGGTCATCACATTCAGTCCCGCGAATTGCGAACTTAGTAGGAACTAGTTCGTTCTCGAGTTAAGTGAGTACCCTTTTTTTAGGTCATCACATTCGGTCTTGCGAATTGAGAACTTAAAAAAAGGAACCAGTTCGTTCGCGAAAGAAGAGAGGACATTTTTTTAGGTCATCACATTCATCACAGTCTCGCGAATGGCGAACTAAAAAAAAGGAGCTACTTCGTTCGCGAGGGAAGTGAGGACCATTTCTTTTTTCGGTCATCATATTTCCCTACACCAGTTATCATTTCTTTCTCGCGAACTTCGAACTACAAGAACGAACTAGTTCACGAGGGCTCGAGAACTAGTTCGTTCGCGATCACTAAGGTGAACTAGAATACGCAAGCTTATTAAGTAACAAATTTGAGCAGTATGTCGACTAAGTAAACGGGGAGGTGAAAGGCAGGGTTTTAGACGGACCTCTATGTCTGAAGAACCGCTAAAGCAAGAGAGCTGCAACTTGAAAAAATTGTCTATGAGGCGGAATAAGAGTTTTGGAGGACATTGCCACGGAAAGAAGAGCACCTCTCATATTATCGCAAAAATCGAAAAAAGCGAATTTAGAGAAGAAAGCAGCTGCAGAAATTAAGGCAAAGTTGGACAAACATTTCGAGAACTCTGTATCCTCGCTTGAATAAAAAATCTGCCAATGGTCTGGACGAAAGTTGGATTATATCATCATTTGTTTCGAGATTATGACTTGCTCGTAAAATAAAAATATTTAAAATAGAAATAACCATATCTCATCAGAACTAAGGGATGGTAAAAATTGTGAAAACATATTATGCAAACCATTGAAAGTTGAATATTGAAAAATTTTGAAATGGGACTCGGGGATTTAACATACAAAAATCCTAAAAGAAGTTAATAGATAAATATGCAGACAGGACGAAAAGTAAAAATCAATTCACCTTCTTATCACTTCTAATAGAAATCACGGAATTCGTGAAAACGCCTTCAACACTTTTATACCCTCTTAGAGGCTGAACAAGGAAAAAACTTAAAAAACATTTTTAGGCTGTTATTACGCAAACCCGTGAAAGTGAAGAAATATTCGATGTCTTATCAGGCCTCGGGGATATAGTAGAATTCGTGAAAAAGTATACAACCCCCTTGCACCACCTTAGGGGTAGAATTCCAAAAAATCCTGAAAATACTTTCTAGGTATTTATATGAAAATATTGTAAAATAAAAATGAAATCAATATTTGGGAAGACCTAATAGATATGGTGAAAATCGTGAAAATATATGCATTCTATTTTCACTGATCATTGTTTTCGTCCTCCTTCCAAACAATAGTGTATAATTGATAATTTTTTATATAAAATACTTTTCTAGGTGATTTACATATAAATACCGAGTTTCATCTTTGAAGCATAAGCCGTTCTATAGTTAGGAAAAGCATTCCCGACCCTCCTACCATACTACCCACATAAAAAATTATATTTTTTCCAGCGTGCTACTACTGTAGCTCTATCTTAAGGTTCCATGTGACGTTAAATGCGATTTTGATGATTTTGTAACTGTTTTCTTGCCAATTTTTCACGTTAATGGCAACAAAAAACAAAATAAAATTACACCACTTTATTAGCTGGTATGTTAACTAGGTCATCCATAGAGAAAAAATTTAAAACTGTATTTGAAAAAATAATGCCATTAAAACAACAACCCTTGAACATTTTTTAAAATACGGAAATTCGAGTTTTTTAAACGCATATTACCTATTTCTTGAATAATTAAAATGTCATTTTCATTAATATAATGCTAGAAAAAATCTTGAAGAAGGTCCTGTATAGATCAAATTTTAAAAAAATTGCATTTTTGTTAATAATATATGAAGTCAAACTGAAGTAATTTTTCACGATTTTCATGGCAAGAATCACATAAGAAGACCGCATTTTATTGAAAAGTATCATAGATAGTATAATTAATTGTTATATCTAGAAGATAAATCAATGGAAAAATTATTGATTTTTAATAGTTATGCGTTTCAAATAATTTGAAAACCTATAACACTATTTTTTTCTGTAAAATCAAAATTAGTTCCCAGATAGACAGCGAACGATGCAGACGTATTGTCCACGCCAAATTACACGAACGAAAAACGATTTCAATCGATTAAAATCCTCTCAAGAAAGAAAAATCAAACTGGGATAAAAAATTGTCGTACCGGACTCATGTGGCCTTAATATCAATACTTCAGTGCTTTAACATTAAACGGTCTGGAGAGATAAAAATCAGAACCTTTTTCTTTTCCACCTCCCTCTCCCCCAGCCTCACCCCTGCACCAACGACCTCAAAATTTCATTTTATACTAGAGGTCTATTAGGGCTACTTCTGGTAAAAAGTTGTATTTATAGACGATGGCATAAACAAACGTTTTATTCAACGCGGCCAAAAAAGCTTTTGATGTGAAGAATATGTATTGATTTATATTCAAATCTCTAATGGATGGGACGAACCGAAGGGTTCGAGTCTCGGTTTCTTGGCAAGAGAATTGAAAGCTCCTATTCAAGCCACATACCAAGCTATGCAACGATTTGTTGAGATAAAAATGCACAGAGGCGATCTCTTGTTAGTTCAGCAGAGCGCTGGTGCTATTCCTCCCTGTATACTAGTCATACAAAAAAAAAATCTTAGCCCCAAAAATTTTCAAAGCAACTTGAACTAGTTTCAAGAATTGGAGCTATGCTAAACGAATAGTAAATATTGTCACATATTACATCATAAAATAAGAAAATTACATCAAGGTTAACGCTTTTCAGAGCTCTTACCTTATTAACTATATCACATTATTATTATTATTTGTTTAGCTGTAGTACAGTTTTTTTTTTCTGTATTTCTCAAGCGTAATCTTGGGGTCTGTATCAAAAAATTCAAATATCTTATTTAGTAGATACACATATAAAACTTGCTACTAAAATATAGGTTAACTGCTATAATTGCTGTCAGCTATAAGAAAAAAACACTAAGTCCTTGATGCAATTCAATTAAAATTTCACGTAGAAGGCTTTTCAGATAAGAAATCCATTTTTTTTGAATGAATAGGAGCATAAAATTTAATCGTTCCATGGAGAAAACAATTCTGAAAAAATAAATAAAAATGTGTTTATAGCCTTTTTTATTTACTTCTTTAAAATACAGAAATGGAATTTTCAGCTTCTAGTCAAGGAGAGTTTTTCAAGATTGAATAGTGCCGTGCGGTGACGAAGAATTTGGAAAATGTTCACTTATTTTCCAGAACGTCCACCTAAAATTAATAATAATCAATGGTACAACAGACCTTTAAGTATTGTTAGAGTTACTTCATTACCAACAGAACACTAGGAGTTGATATGGTCAGCCACACGCACCTAAAATTGATTATAATTTTATATTCGAAAAGCCAGAGAGATGGGCAAAGCAGTTCCTTTTGGGGAGTGAGTTAAGTCCGTCTCACTCACTTGAAGTAACTAGTTCAGTGAACTAGTTCCAGTTCGTGTTGAAGCTAAGGGTGAATGTGATGAGGAAGTACAGTTCATCAAAAGGAGTTAGTTCACTTAATCAAAGTGTAAACGTGAAAAAAAGGTCCTCACTTCCCCGGCGAAGAGCAAGTAGTTCCGAAGTTCAGAGTGAATGTGTTAATTTCAAAAAAAAAGTCATCACTTCCCCAGCCAATAACTTCGGAACTAGTTCCTTTCGGAGTGAATGTGACGACCTAAAAAAAAAAGGTCCTTACTTCCCCAGGGAAGGAACTAATTCCTTTTCAAGCTGTGTTACGAGGCGAAAGGAACTACAGTTCACCAAAAGAAGTGAGTTAGTTCACTCATGAACGACCCATCTCTAAGCCACATTTCAAGCTTAACATGATTTGAAGCCCTGTGTTTTTGAAAGACTTTTGAATAGTATCTAGAAGAAGAGTAAATGGGTTTTGCTCATTAATACACTCAGTTTCCACTTTCGACCTACAACAAAACGCCTGCTTTACGAGTTTCCAAAAATCTGTTCGAAGCACTTTAGTTATCAAAATGGAGAGGTAGGTTAAGCAATTTTTTTAAGGACTTCTGTATGGCGGCTGTAAACCAATTAAATGTTTTGATACCAGAACCAAAATTCTACAGTACAAAAATACTAAGGATTTTGCGCTGTAAGATAAATATTTGGAAAAAAAGCTACCAAAGTCGAGAAAATAAACGAAACTCACAGAAGCAAAATCGGTAGAATGATGGGAATCATTTTCCAAAAGGTTCCATCTATCGTCTAAGAAGCGAAACCGTGCAATTCCGGTCACGTAATTTTCTTCGCATCAGAAACCGTAAACAAATGTTGCATGCCCCTGGCTAATTAAATTGTAATGTGAGAAAATGCATCTCACGCAGCAAGTACATTTACATACAATCAACAACGAGTAAGGCAGCTTAAAATGGCTAAGAAAAACCAACAACAACAACAACAATAAAAACGCAAGCGACATTAACTTGAGAGCGAAAAAAAGAAGCCAAGGTCTAAAGAATCGCGATAAGAAAAAGAATGATGAAAATGAATCTTGCTAACCAAAAAAAAAAGAGAAGAGAAAACGCTTGATGCGACGGCGGATGCGAACGAAGAAAACGCTACTCAACTTCTTCGTCTTGCCAATCTTACATCATACATTGTTCATATTTTCAATTAAAATGTTTAAATTCAATGTCAAAACTAGACACAACATTGCTTTTACCTTCTTGTGACTATCTTGCCTAGCCAATTGAAATTCAATAGATGGCGCTAAACCAGCTAAGTGTCATTAGTACTACACGGATGCACGTGCCATTTATTCAAATTGCCAAGCAATTGCAAAATGGGAAACTAAATACCACCGAACATCAGACAAAACTGCATTTCTCTGTGACACGTTCATTTAGTAAAACTTTTAATTTTAGAATATATAGGCGGTTGTTTGCACGACAATTCAACAGATAGCGCCAGCGGCGATATTGCGCACTCTTACGGCATTTTGTTTGAACTTATGAACGAGGAGGTATGTATGTTGTACAAGTCCCATCAAATTAAAAAAAAAAATAATATATTTTTTTTTTTTCTAATTTAATTACGACATAGCTATTTGTCCTGTTGTGACAGAAATTTTTGCGAATAGGTTACGGAAGATTCATATCAAATTTGCTGGAGGCTAACAAATGTTCAAAAATCGCCGATCAAATTGCCGTCTAATCAAACATTTGACTAACAATTTGTTTCGTCGTTGTCACCGACAAATTTGAAAATACGAAAAGTGAAAGTGCCATTTGATTTGAAAACAGTCGATCCACAACACACGGTGCGTACCTGCCCAGAAGATGAAAAATTGATCGTAAGAAATGGGGCAGTTTATTTTTACTTATTTTTCGTACTCGATGACGGAACAACGTATGTATATGAACAAATAACACATTAACCCAATCACTTTGGAAGGTAAATTTATTTTAATTTTTTGTTTGCCCGCTCATATCGCAAATAACGTATTTTTTATTGGCTTAAACGCTTTTAAGTGTTCTTCAGTCCTCGAACGAGATGGAATTAGTGTTATAAAATAATTGAAATTGATGCGAAATAAAAAAACAACTACAGGATGGAAGAGATCTTTTTTAACGTACTCGTATAGTTGCTGACGTTTTTTTAAGGTTTATTTTGATCTTGGTACTCCGCTCGGTACACAGAAGAACATTATCTTTTTCTTTTCTGCGCTTGCAACTGACGCAAATAGAACGCAGTGGACAAAGTGACCTTTGCAGCTGAAAATTGACTGAGAAAAGTTGATGATCTTAAGATGAAAGACGAACATATACGGTTTGATTAGTTAGACAGCCTTTTCAAAAATTCAGTGAATTCAGTTAAATAATTGATGGTAGATACTTTGTAAGCAAATCAAAGGAAAAAACTGTAACAGTAGATCGCTCAAAGGACTCATTATCAGAGACCACCCTAAGTGAATAATTCAGAAAAGAACTGATAACGATCAGTTAGTAAAATTCATGTTATAAAAGGGTCAAGGAGGTAGCAGATTTAATAATGAAGTCTGCATAATGATTACCGAAATATCACAGTTTCAAAAATAAACTAAATTTCGTTCAAATAAAAGAAAACGCAGAAAATAACAGGTCATCACGGCGTCAATTAAAGTAACAATGCCCCACGTTGGGCGCCAAACCAACGAGTTATCTCCACCACATGAAACGAATTAAATTTCATTTCCATGTTTAAATTCAAAAAATTTGATACAATTATTCTGTAACCACTTCTTAGGCGACCTGATCTAGCGTGAGGTCGGGAATCGTTCATTTTACTTTATCATTTTAATAATAAAGTATTGTTATCGACTTTTTTTTAAAAAAAATTTTCTACCCTGAAATTTTTTTTTTACACGTTTTATTACTAATAAACACCAAAAAAGCAATAAAAATTTTTAGTCCGTCTGTGCGCCGTACGCCGTACGCAAACTCATTTGAGGAGTTATAGGTCCCAAACCCTATGAGCTATTAAATTAATTGTTTTTTATGGATAGACATGATAGACCCCTTGAAGTCAGATTTTTTTGAGGGTTGAGGGTGTGAGGGGAAAGGTAGGGGAAGCGTTTTAGACGAAAAATTTTGGTTTCTAGATCTCAGCAACCGCTTATGGTAGGAGGCTGAAACTTGGAATTCCTATAGAGCTTTGATAGTCGACCTTTTTGCAAAAAAATTACTGATATGGGTGAAGGGGTGTGGGAGTGGAGGGGGAAATAATGCGTCCGAAACACAAAAAAGTGGAAATCGCCACATTCTAACATCCTTATCTCCTAAACCGTTAATGGCAAGTAATTAAAACTTAACAAACATCTGAAGTTATACTAGGAGAGTAGATTGGAACAATATTTTTGGGTGGGGGTAAAGGCGTACGGGGCTGGGGGTGAAAAACTTTAGATTACGATATCTCACAAACCAATTGCACCACAAAAACAAAATATGGTTTGAGTATAAACCTTAATAAAAAAAGGTTGTTTAAAGTAAAATTTTAGAGAGGGGTAGGGGAGCATAGAAGTGGAGGGGAGAAGAATTTTTCAAAAATTACACGTTTCATATCTCAATAACAGTGTAAGATAGATGCTTCAAATTTTTACCAGAGGTAGACCTAATAGAACCCTAGAAGGGAAAAAAATTTGGAGTGGGGGTGGAGAGGTTGAAGGGGTGGAGAGGTTGAGGGTGGGGAAGGGTGAGAAGGAAAAAGTTCCAATGTTTATATCTTAAGAACCTATAATGATAGAAAGCTGAAACTTGGTATTTAGATAAAGCTATTGTAGTGGCATGGTGGAAAAATAATTTTTTTTTAGGGGTAGTATGGTACGGGGGTGGGGGATGTTTTTCCTAGCTTTTGAACGGCTTATGCTAAAAAGTTGAAACTCGGTACGTATATGTAAATCAACTAGAAAAGTAAATCTAATAAAAAAAAAATTCTATATTCATTGGGGTTCGGAAGGGGGGCAAAAAAATTATCAGTAAAAATAAAATGCATATATTTTCACGATTTTCGTCATATTTACTAGGTCTTTCCAAATATTGAATTCATTTTTATTCTACGGATTCTTCATATGAATTTCTAGAATGTGTTTTCGAGATATTTTGAAATTCGACCCCTAAGGGGGTGTAAAGCGGTTGTATACTTTTTCATAAATTCCACCATATCTCTCAGCTCTGATCAGATATCAAATATCTTTTCACTTCCACGGGCTTGTTTAATAATCACCTATTTTTAAGTATTTTCTTTTTTAAGCTCTAGACCGCATCCCGGAATCTGGCCCAATTATTTAATTCATATGTTACACTCTATTCTAACCGCTTCCCGAACTTTTTGTTAGGTTTTCAGTCACATAGTAACATACACCGCATCCCCGAATTAAACACGTTCCGAACTTCTGCCGGAAAAATAATAAAGTTGCGCCCAGACTGTTGGCAGATTTTTTTACCTGACCTAAACTTGTAGTCGTTTGTCATCGTGATAGTCGTGATTCCCCCAAAATGTTTTTTTTGCATATGCAAGAGATACAACAATTTGGCAAGGCATGTGTGGAATGCGCTAAAATATTTTGATGGACTAAATATGACTCAACCGAATTTCAGGCCACTATCGGTGTAAACGATGATATATGTAGGTCGGGCCATTGGGTGTAAACTAGATCAAAATTAGGAGCCATCAAAACTAAAAAAAACGTCAGCAGTTCAAAAGCAAACACTAATTGTATAGCTACATTAACAATAAAAATATGAATAGCAATTTGTCAAATGATGCGATGGTCCAATAGAACATCATTCAGGTTATTTTGCAGAATCAAACCAATGGATTAGTTAATGCATATTTCACAGTTCTTTTGGCATACATATATTTGAAATTATGACATTTGAATGCCACTTATTTCATTGTGAAGATCGAAAAAGACGACATTACTGGATATAACAGGATACAAGGGGTAGGAAAAGATATTAGATTACATCCATGTTTAAAGTCTATCAGTAAAAGCGATTTTAAAGAAAAAAATTTAGTTATTATCAGTCAAAACAACTTCGAAAAATTGTCAGGACGCCCCACGTTGGGCGCCACAGGAGAATTGCAATAGGAGCTACAAGCTACATACAAGTACACTCAGAAAAATTATTGTCATTAAAACAAATTATTTATTTCTTTGTTTTAAGAACATATTACTTATTATCCACTGATCAAACAAAATTTTACTCTGTTCAAATATTTTTCTTCGAAGCCTAGTATACTAACTAGAAGCGGAACGAAATACTCCATACATATTTTTCGTTCGAGTGAAATTTGTTGTTTGAAGTTGCCGGCCGGTTCAAATAAAGTTACATTTTTAATCGAGTTGCTAGGGTTCTTCAAATATATAGTGACACTGCACTATACACGTCATTTATTGATAGACAGTGCAAATTTTTGATTTGATTTGATAATCATGGATGGTGAGTTTTTAATTTCAGACAATAGTGTAAGAGTATAATAGTATATATACACCAAAATTCTGCTACTAATAAAGACAATGAAAATATAATTTCAATAAATAAAAATGTAAGTCATACTATGGATATTCCTTCAACAAGTGGTCGCCATACAAACTGTGAAACAAATAATTTGAATTCAATAGCTGTTAATGAAAATTATATTGAAAACTTTGCAGAAATTGATAATGGGTTTTTAGCAGTTTTGAAAACTTTAAAAGGTGAATTATTTTACAGTGTATCATCCTATAGTTCAATAATAAAGTATATAGTGCGATTGACCTTAAATTTAAACACTTAAAAAATAGACCAGGTATAAGTATTAAATAAATGAAATATAAAATAGCATAGAATGAAAAAATTTATTTCAGAATATTACGAGGTAGTGATAAAAATTAATAAAAATAATAGAAAATTAATAATAAAATAATAAATATAATATTCAAGCAATCGAAAAATTTCGTAAAAAGTGGGAAACAACGTTTAATATAAGAAAACAGTGTTTAAAAGAGTCATTCAATTTAAATGAAATTTTGGAGGACTGGCTTTTACAATTATCAACAAAATGGCTAGAAAAGAAGCACAAGATTTACAAAATGATGTTACTACAATTATCACTCATTCATTGCATTGAAAATGAAGTGCAAACTGTATTACACAATTTAGGTAACAAAAGCTTAGCCACTGATCGAAATGATTTAAATGAAATTGTTCAATTTTACGAGAAGCCTTTCCAAGAATTTGATACAGAATACATAATTATTTAAAAATCTTGAGAAAACCTTTTTTTTTTAAATTACAATTTAGAGGGAACATTAAATTTGTATTTAATTTATTTGAAATGAAAAAATTGAATTTTCCTTCAATGACGAAAATTTTACGCAAATGCAGTAAAATTTAAGTTCTTTTAATTAAAGTAATTCATTTCAACTCGTACACAGTAAAAAATTTCAGTAAAAGTACTATTTTTTGTAGAGTAATATTTACTGTAGGGTTAATATAATTTTACAATTCGAACGCAAATTTAAGGAACTAATGTGCTTATTTGCTGTAAAAGGTGTAAATGTTGTAATTTCTGTAAAATAAAATAAATTAAATGAAGTAGTGCAAAATTCAATGGCGTTATGTACTCTTATACATATCATTGCGTAAAAATGCTAGTTCTTCCTAATGTTACTTGATGATGTATACATTAAACAGATGCTTAATCAAATTATATCTTTATAGTTTGGTACAGTAGGCTAACAACGATCAGAATCTCAGTATTGAAGTTATGCACGCTTAAGACCGCTGTATCATACCATACAGATCCATTATCTACTACTGTGTCCAAAAAGTAAGGTCACTCAGTATTTATTTTGAAAAATCTTTATTTATTCTCTCAAATCAATTTCATCGCCTTCAAAGTATTCCCCCCCAGATACAATCCACTTCTGCCAACGGATTTTCCAATCTTCGAAACAGTTGTTAAAGTCGATTTCCGGTATGGCCTTCAGCTCTCTCTTCGATGCGGCTTGTATCTCCTCTATTGACTCAAATCGGTGTCCCGGAGCGGTCTTTTGAGTTTGTTGAATAACCAGAAGTCACACGGTGCCAAATCAGGTGAATACGGCGGTTGTAAATTGATATGGGTCGAGTTTTTGGCGAAATGGTCACGAAGAGTCAATGCAGTGTGAGGCGGTGCATTATCGTGGTGCAAAAATCAAGAGTCTGAGGCCCAAAACATCCTTCAAAATAGTATAGGCTGATCCTTTTGAAATGCCAACATGATCAGCAAGATCTCTAATTGTTAATCGACGATTTTCAAGCACCAAACTTTTGATTTGTTGGACGTGAGCTTCGTCGGTCGAGGTTGATGGTCGACCGGGACGCTCTTCGTCTTCCACACTTTCTCGACCTTTTTGGAATTCTTTATACCACTTGTAAACATTTTTTTTCGACATAGCCTCACCACCAAAGGCTTTTTGCACCATCCTCAACGATTCAGCAGCAGAAAATTCATTCAGCAAATAAAATTGAAAGCGAATTCTTTGCTCAACAAATGCAGACATTTTAAAAATGGAAAATTCACTTACAAAACGAAGCCTATCTCTACACTAATGAATATTTTGATGTGACCCTTGGCAAGAATATCAAAGCCAGTCCTACCGACCTAAAAATAAGAGCACTGCCCCAAATATAGTCAAACATTTTAATTGTCAATGTTTTAATTTTTGATGAATGTTTTCACAGTACATTTTGAATTGAAAATACAAGGTTTTCCGGTAAATACTGTTAAATTTATTTTGTGTGACGTTTCGGACTCGACTGAGTCCTTTATCATCCTTTATCTTTGATAAAGGGCTCAGTCGAGTCCGAAACGTCACACAAAATAAATTTAACAGTATTTACCGGAAAACCTTGTATTGTCAATGTTTTGTTTACCAATATGTTTGAAAAAAAAAATTGAATCTATTAAGAAAAAATCGTCAAATTTTTTTTGGCCAAATATTTGACAGCGTGGCAAATTGGTGGAAAATTATTCGCCAAATTAAAATGGGTTAGAAAGGGAAGACAACTAAATTCACTATGAATCTGTTTCGTAGTATCAAAACAGGGATTTCATTCAAGTTGATTAACTTTCGTTTTTTTTTTTTAGATGTTCGTCGCATTTTACGAGTTTATTTTGTTCAATAATTAAATTGAAAAATATAAAAGTAATCAATTTTCACGATTAGAACAAATTATTGTTAAAAAGTTGCTTTTCATCAGAGATTTTGTGAGTAGAGGGTACCAAGAAAAATTCACTAAATTACGAGCGGCTTTTCCTTAAATAGGAGTTACATCGTTTTATTTCGGAGGGAAATGGTCAGATTAAGAGGGTGAGCTCAAAGGCCACTATATGATCAGCCTTTAATATTTCTATGAAATTAAGACACGATATGAGTTCAACCCATTCTCAAAATTAGTTTTTATTAAAATATGAGAGTAAAACTAGTTTAATTTCTTTTGCCTGAAATTTGGTAACTTCCATTAGGAAGTTAAACCATTTTTCATGAAGAAATTAGTGTAGCTTTTAATAATCTTTGAAGCCCTGAAAATCACTGAAAAGACTAGTTTTCCGGATAAAATACTGTTTATTTTATTTTTGTGTGACGTTTGAGATTCGACTGAGTCCTTCATCAAGACCTGAAAATTATAAATGCATTAGACTATATTTTAACTTCCAAATTTGTAATCAGCGACATTAGATCAGAACTTCGCGATTTCAACGCAATTTCTATTCACTTTCGATTGCAGTTAAATTCACCCGCGTTTATTTTAAACAACGGAACAATATTCCGATTTAGTAAAACCGAAAATAAATTCACATTTAAACCGCATTACGTACGTTTAAAAATATTTCATAAAATGGAAATACCGCATCAAGTAGTCCCCAAACCGCAATTAGAAAACCCGATTTAAAGCCCCAATCTCAATTTCGTTGATCGAAAAAAACCAATTCCGCTCGAAACATTATTGAAATGAAATTAAGGGAATCCAACAGCCCCGAGCGCCATCTCCTTGTCAAATATCCATAAAGGACATCCGGTGTGGTAATCATTCTTCCATTGACGTAAATCGTTTCGAAGCTTAACGATGCAGTTCAAACAATTCTCCTAATCGAAACTGTGTCAGTAGGTCACCTCAAAACCTTGGACTAGATCCGAAGTGCCCATTCCAATCGAAACAACCAACCCTATCAGCCCCTAAATATTTGACATTGGACGATAGTAACGACAATGCAGTTAAAACCAAAAAAGAAAACACCAACAACAAGATATGTGCCACCCACCCACCGCAACCCATCTCACTGCAAATGGTGTACCCGAATGCACACTGCACAATAAATGCACTTACATGCGCACTGGTCCCGGGCTTATTCCCTGCGGGAAGGGAGGGAGCAACTACGTAAACGGCAGTGAGCAGGGAGAGCAGTAGGACTGCATGTTCTGCACTTGTGGGTATAAAGCTTTCTTTTGCTGCTCAAAAATGCAGTAGTGTTGCTGCACTGCACTTGCTTGCATTCACGTCACGTGGCAATGTGTGCAATGGGTATGTTGCCTCTTTTCGCCTTTTGTTGCAAAAGTAGTACGCATACAAATATGACTCGGGTGCGGTTGTGTGTGCGATGACGTGCAAGAAGAATAAAAAATTGCATTAAAAATAAATAAAAAAAAAAGGAGGAAACATTAAGTAAACGTCGGGCAGGGCGAATGTACCAGACAAGGCGCGTAGTAGTACACTCATATTGGACCTGTAAATTTTAGCGATGCATCACAAAACTTGGTGTTGAGGAAGGTCTGGGATAATTTTTTTCAACTGCATGGCGGACGTGTCCATTTTGGTTTTTCTTATTTTTCTGTTTACTTTCGAGTTTATTTTTTAGGTCTTTTATTTTCTGACTGATTTTACTTTTGCTCCTTTTTTTCCGTTGTCCCCCCCGTTCCATTGCACTGATGATTAAGATATTTGCTCGGTTGCCATGTTTAAGGCTTGTGGTTAGAGCAGCAGCAGCGAGGAGCAACAAATCAAAAAGTTTCACAATTGGGGAGTGCTCCTCCTGGTTTATTACTGGAATTCCCAACGTGTTTTTTATTTTTTTATTGACTTTAATGTGTAATAAGAATTTGCTTTATTTGCTTATTTTTTACAGATTAGCGCTTTAGGCTCCAGAACATGGCTGCACAGAGACAATATGGTTTTTATTGAGGTGGGTTATGGACTTAGCGTCATGGAGATATCGCTCAAGGTTGGTTATCAATTTAGCAAATATTTAATGGAAAGTTACACATTTTTTTTATGGAATTAAGTTCAATTAACACATTGGAGAGTGGTGGATGAAAGAACTTAATGCTCTGTTTGTAGGACGCATAAAGGCATTAACGAAACATTGAAATGAACTGCTGTCAAGTACGAGGTTTTGTATTCTAAAGACTAAACCGATGCTGGCACTAGACAACGCTTTTCCGAAGACGGAAAAATTAATTATAAGTACTGTGCAGGAAAACGATACATTTCTTTCAATACATTCCTTTTTTTACTTTTAATTCTATTAGAAGTAGGTTGCGAGCATAGAGATATAAATGGAGAGGATGAGCAGCGACTGTTTTGAACCCGGACGATTCCTCGCAAAGGACCGGCAAAAAACACTAAGGGCCGATTTCACAGTCGAAGTTTAAACCAAAAATTTGGTTTAAACTTAGGATCTCACGAAAAAATTCCTAAGTTTAAACCAAATTTTTGGTTTAAACCTAGACTGTGAAACCGGCCCTAAGGGCCGTTATTACGACCTTCAGTTAAAATTTAACCAGAACTTTGACTGTAAGTTTCGTATGAGCATCTGTCAGTTAAAGTTTCAGTTAGAACGTTACTGACGATCGTAGGAACTACATATTAACATCTTACTCATATTTATGTTAAACTCCGGTCTTGAACACAAAAAAAAGCCAAACATTTGAATACTATGCTAGTATGTACAGGGTGGCCCAAAAGTCACCATGGAGTTTAAAAATTTAATAAATTTTTCGTTTATTGCATAGCTTTTGTAATTTTATATAATATATATTTTATTTATTTTTTCAGATTATTTAAAAAAAACCTGGAGAATAAATAATGGAGATATTCGCAACTGAACAAAGACCCAGAATAATAGAATTTTATTACTTAAATCAGCGATCAATTTAAGCCCCATGGTGACTTTAAACACCATGGTGTCTTTTTCGACCCTGTGTACTAGGCAAATGCATTTTACTTTCACCGGACATCAAACGCTCCATACAAAAACCTTCAAAGTTACATCAAAAGTCCTTCATACAAAAACGGCATCTTGTCGTCTCCAGTATTTATATATCTATGGTTGCGAGCAACAAAATGGTTGCGAATTCGCACAGCTTTTCCTCGCGACAGAAACTTCTGTAATTTCTTCGGAGTAATCTTTCGTAAGAATGTTACTTATTAATAAATTTCCTGTTAAGGGGTTGGGCCAGTCTAGAGCCCTCAAAAAAGGCCTAACTTTGACAATTTATTCTGGGAAAAGGGAATCGAATTTCTCTCTTTCAGGCTTTATTTAACATGTATTTGACGGTATACAAAAAATTTTATATTGACATTTTGGTACAAAATGGCGGCTACTGGGCCAATCTTTGGAATCACCTTTTTCAAGAGGGCCTCTACGGGCGACGGTGATTCCAAGAACTCGTGCTATCTGAAGCAAAATAAAAAAGGGGATCTTAATCTACATAAGATTTGCTAGTAAAGTACGTACGTTTTTAGCTTTACATCAATTTTTCGCAAAATGGCGGACTTTTAAAAAAAAAGTTCAATTTTTGACCAAAAAAATGAGCAGTAAATTGTTTATAAAAAAAAAAAATTGCAATGATAACAAAAAAATCGTACGTAGTTTACTAGATAATGTTACTGTGAAGCTATAGTTCAAATTTCAAGTGGATACGTGCGATAGTCTCCGAGTACCATCGTCGCCCGATTTGAAAAATGCAGTTTCCAGAAAAGTGCGTTTAAAGTTTTATGTGCTGAAAATTTTGTTATAATGTACCTTCAGCGGACTGACCCACACATACAGCATATTGATGAACTAGCACCTCCTAACGGCCTTTTTGGGAACCATTACGGCCATCAGGCCCCATTGGTACATTAGTGCAGAGGGTAAGAGTCCTAAAAGGGGGAAAAAGGGAAGCTCGCTGCGGCAGGTACAAAATGAACTCGTCGCTTCGACACTACAGCCGATTGGACAAGGAAAATTTTTTCTACTATTCTACCAATCGAATGATGTTTTAGGACCCTAAAGTGTACTTTAAGCAAAAAAAAATTAATGGATTTTTGCAAAATCCCAGACTGGCCTAACCCCTTAAACGTTATCCTAAGCTTGCATAACTTTTGTAATTTTACTTTATTTTTCTAGTCTACATTACAAAACTACGTTCTTAACCTTTTTCAGCATGTTGTAGACCTCGGAGATTGTTCCAAAATGAGATTTATTACTTTAACAACAAACTTATTCATTTCGAAAAATTTAAAAACTTTTGGAACTATCGTTAAATGATCGATTTTTAATGTCTTCATTGACTGGTCTAGATAGTGAATCAAAATTCGAAAATAAATAAGCATGGGCGTACCAAAAGGGGTAGCCTAGACACAATGATTCTGGATGCATTAGGTTTTCAATGTATCCATCAATGCCATCAAAAGCCAGATAGTTCTTTTAAAACAAAAAGGAAAGGAAATTAAAAAATTAATAAATTTAAGTATAAAGACTTAGCTGATGTAATTCAAGGAGCTGAATACTTTTTATCATACACTACCCACTTGTGGAGGGATTGGGCATTTGTGTTAGACTTGAAGTTATTATACAACAGTATTTCACTTTGGTAGGTACCTGATTAGTTGTCATATTAGCACTCATAATCTAACAAGACACCTTATTAGCTGACGAACTTAGCACATTCGCGCTTACACTCGATAAACAAAATATATTTTTGTTTCAACGATAGCTTCAGGCGTAAACAAGTTTAATGGCAAAGCTAAAAACTATGTTGCTGTTTCCGGCGATAAATGTTTGTAGAATTCGCTTTTATCCGTTAATAGCTTAATATCTTTAAAGTCGTTAAAAAGGTAATTGGTGTTAAAGTTGGCTAAAACAAATTTTTTCTCGTCGTCTACTAGACCTCTTTACAGATGAACCCACGCCGCACTACTCCAATCTCGTTTCACAATGCCGCCATTTCGTTTGGAAATTAAAATTATTTGAAGGATCCAAATGGCCCTAGTACTCTACTGGAATTCCCCCAAAGTCTCAAGTCCGGTTGAGAAAGGAGGAGGAAGCACCTGAATGGCCAGTAGCACTGGTGTTACTCTCAGGAAGTAGGCAAAAAGTATGAAATAGTTGGACTCGTCGCAGCTTAGCTTGGAAGAACTCCAACATGCCGTAGTTACCTGAAAACTCCCACCATTTTACTACTGGAGTGTAATAAATAAGTTGGTCTGACCCTGCAAGTCGCGGGTTGGGCGAAGCGACGACAACGCATCACCGGAAAAAAGAGCACTATCAGGAACCTGAAAATCCAGGATTTCGCGCCATTGATGATGAGTACTTTACTGGGCCATTTTGCAGCTCAAGGGATACTTTTCTTTTATGTTTAAGTTCTTTTAAGGACACCGAACTTGACTTAGATGTACACAGAGTAGTGTCCAGTCCAGCCAGTTCAAGAATAGTAAAATCAAGAATAGGACCGGGTATGACATTGTAGAAGCAGGTGTTAATAATAATTTTTTAGTACTATTGCCTGTAGTGCGATCCACCTGAATAGCAAAGTTGAATATAACAAATCAACTACATATGTAAACAGTAAAAAATTTCAGTAAAAGCTACTATTTTTTGTATAGTAATTTTTACTGTAGGTTTAATGTAATTTTACCATAAGAACGTAAATTTAAGGAACTAATGTGCTTATTTGCTATAAAATGTGTAAATATTGTAATTTCTATAAAAATTACAAAAAAATACCTGAGTTTAAATGAAGTTGTGCAGAATTCAATGGTGGTGTAGTTTCACACATATTATGTATTAATTCTAATTCTGAGTAAAGTTGCTTGATGGTGTTCTTATTTGTAGACGTAAAACAAAAGCATGTTCAAGTCCTGTTGACGACGATAAAAGTCAGTTTACATGATATGTGACAGTTTGGCAAGTGCTTTGGTCGGTAAGAGTTCATAATGATTTATACGAAATGCGCTTTATCGAGTTTCAAGATGTGTCTGATTATAAACAATGCATATTTATCTGTAACAATTTACACACTTGTGTATATCGTTAATAATCCAATGTAATTTTTATATGATTCACGTACATCTGTAAAGTGTAAAACTACGGAAAATGATGTAATCACAATACATACTTATCTGTAACGATTTACACACTATTGTGAAGCGTACACAATGCAGTGTAATTTTACTATAATTTAAGTTGGCATCCCATTACCTACTTTTAAAATAGTAAAAATTTAATACTTCTGATATTTCTAAATTTGATAAGAATATATGCAGATAAGTTCCATACTCATCTTCTCAGTTGCATGTGAAAATTAAACGCAAATTAGTATCGAATAAAAAGAAAAGTCGATATCGTTAGTGAATGGAACCCCCTATTCATGAAAGGACGAGGACTATAACCAGCGAATGGAGATCCTTCGGGATTAAAATTGTTGTGTCCTAAGACCTTTCATCATTTCGAAATACAAACATTGTTAGTTGCATTGCCTGCAAACGAATTATTTGGCATAACTCTCTTGGACTACTTCAAAGGACGAATATTTATACAATATTGTTGTACCTACCGATTTTTTTTTCTTGCTGAAAAACTACTACAGCCTCAGAAACCAAATGCTCAAGTTTTGATGTCGTCTTAAATCGAAAATATCAAAATCGATTTAAAAAAGTAAAAAAGAACTTTTGGCACTACTTGAAAACAAAGAAACTGGCGTCTACTTCAGATTATCTTGCTTGCGTGACTGAGATAATTGTTTTCCTTTAAGTTTTCGCATAATAAATGCTAAATTCTAACACCGCATTTGGTTATTGCTCAATCTGTTGGAAAATTATATTCACAAAATGCCGAAAAATTTTCATAGAAGGATATTTAAAAAAACAAATATTCATGGTATTTTTAGCATATTTGCGCTCAACAAGTGAAAGGACTTAAGTTTAGTTTAAAAGGTCAAAGGTGCGATCTTAAGACACATTGAATATTTGCTGGCACTTGAAATTATTTTTTTTTACACTAACTATTAGGTTTAAAGGTTGAATATCGAAAAATCTAGAATTCTGTTTTAGGCGACTATCTAATCAGATCAAGGAGATATGTCGGAATTCGTGAAAACATATGCAATCCCTTCAAGTTGAATATCAAAAGATCGTGGACTTTTATCTGAAGAGCTCGTGGTAATAGAATTAATTCATTGTTTCGGAAAATTAAGAGATACCTATGACGAAAGTCGTCAAAATATAGGCACCGCATATCTTCGCCCCAAATTTGTACGCCAAAGTAAATTCGAAACATTTATTTACTGAAATTATTTTTAAGAACCAAAACTGTTCTAAAATCCAACCCATGCCTTAAAAACTTGACAATTTAGAGAAGTTGACCCTTTTGACGTTGCTTGGTATTAAAATGTCCAAATAGAAAAGATTAGGATCGAAAATGTATTTTCAAGTCGCACAGAATCTTATAATTAAAATAAAAAAATAAAAGCAATACAATTTAAAAAACTTAAGATGTTCCCTTTTGAGTTCTTCGGCTTTTTCAAAACTGGGCGCTATAAACGCAGAATGCGTGGACTGATGCCCACTCCCGGAGTCTCCCCGGAGCGTATCAAACAGATGCTCAAGTTAACATTAATCTTACGCAAAAATATCGAATATATTGTAAAAGAAAAGTCACTGAGACAAATCCGTGAAAAAAAAAACAAATTAAATTTCAATTTGACAGCACAAGAGTTGTTTTCAAAAATATTTGGTGCGCTCCAATTTTCATTCTGGGCGATAAATTAACAAATTTTTAGGCGGAAAAAATACTTTCCTCATCAAATTGCTTATTTTTCATTTCACTGTCTTAACGCCAAGAATTTCGTCCGTAGAACTCAAAATACAGCGGTTCTTTTCGACTCGATTCTCCTACGTTTTGGCATCCGTCCAAAAACATCGTCTTTGAATTTTTTGATGGTCACATTTACTACAGATCGTCTAAGAAAAGCAGCTTAGTACCTACTAGCGCAACTGCGCACTCCGTTCACGAGCAGCCAGAAGACGCAGTGTAGGCTTTCCTTAAGAAAACAACTAGCCATAAAATGCAACGAAAGGGAAAGTACGTTTTACTTGCTCTTATGATAGTCTGGCCAGGCAAAGTTGTTATGTCGGTAAAAAATAAATCCGAAAAACAACAATCATGGCCCTGCAACTTGTACCCCAAGTGCACGATGAAGTCTGCCCATTTTCGAAACGAAGCTTCTTGCCGCTCAAGGTGAACGACTGGCTCCACAGTGCACAGTTCCCATATTTGTTCACCTTTACAGGTAGTTAGTAGGTACCTGGGGCGGAATACTCTTAGCACGTACACTTACCTGGCCAGGTAAGGAAAAATTTTCTGCTTATAGAAGCAGAATATTTGCAGTGAAGTAAACCGCAACGTGATGGCGTATTGGACTGGGTCAGTTTTAAGTCTGGAGCTAAACTTCTTCGGAGATAGACCTCATTTCTGGATTCCCTTTTCGAAAAACACGTAACGTAATGTGTGAATTTAATTAACTGCACGAATACCTGCTGACAGGAGGAGGAGGGGAAGATCTTATGACTTGAGAAAAAGTTCAGTTCGGTTAATTGGACTTTTTTAAATTTACCGTCACGATATTATACACAAGCTACTTAAATTTGCATGAGATCGAGATGTGGACGTTTCGTGGTAAATGAATGAGGAAAGAATGGTTATGTACAAAGGCTCTACAATTGGAAAAATAGTCAAGCCTTAATCTTTCTTGATTGGCCTAAGTTGATATAATCCAAAAACAACGGGGTGGATTCCTTTTTTGACGGATGAACCCTAGATTTTGAAGAAAACCTTTTATTTCGAGACTCCGGGCATCTCTTAAACAGAAGTGTTCCAGCCATCCTTTGGAGGTCAACTAAACTAAATGTTGAAATTCGGCGTTGAAAGTGGTAAGGAATCAGCAGACCGGAGTAGAGATGGTTAACTAGAGATGAGTTAACTTCGACTCACTCACTTGAAGGAACTAGTTGAGTGAACTAGTTCCAGATCTTTTTGAAGCTGAATGTGATGACCTAAAAAAAAGGCCATCACATGTCCGGCGAAGAGGAAGTAATTCCATGTCAAGTGAAGGTGGGAGTGAATGTGATGACCTTAAAAAAATCCTTACTTACGAAAGAACTACTTCACATCGCAAAGGAACTAGTTCCTTTTGAAGCTGTGTCACGTGGCAAGAGGAAGTACAGTTCACCAAAGGAGTTACTTCAGAGTGAATGTGATGACCGGAAAAAAAAATAGGTCATCACTTCCCCAGCCAAGAACTAGTTCCCTTTTAAGTTCGGAGTGAATGTGACGAGCTAAAAACAAAAGGTCATCACTTTCCTACCAAAGGAACTCATACCTTTTCAAGCTGAGTCACGTGGCGAAAGGAACTACCGTTCACCAAAAGGAGTGAGTTACTTCACTTACTCACTTGAATGAACTGTTTTTTTGAAACACTTCACTCATGAATGACTCATCTCTAGACCGGAGTTCTTCCAACAATGGAAGCCACAACGCATTAGCATCTATTCGTACAAATCACCAAGTTCAAATTTGGCTTAAATTTTGCAAAAATCCAAATAGATACATAGATTGTAAACAGGGGTTGGTATGGTTAACCTCTATCACCGCAGTTGGGCCTATTGGGACGTCCCCTCGGATTGACTATAACTCCTCTTCAATCCCTGCGCTTTCAATGAAGCCTAGTATTTTGCAAAGAGGAATGGTCTAGAACTCCAATGGTTCCGTGAAATCCTTACCGAAGTGACAAAGACCAATCCTATTGAGATGCTTCTTCATGTGATAATGGCCAGTCAGAGCTCGCACTAGGGTTCGGGTCTGATATCTGCTTCATTTTAGATAATCAGATATTCATTTTTTCAAATGTTTCGGTATAAAAAGCGTTGAGTGCCTGTTACCCGGTACCAAGACCCAGTGAATGGCATTTTGCGATTTTTGCCACATTCGGATGTTCATTCTGGCTGTGTTTAATGGTATCCCACAGAATGGATATGGTCCCATGAAGTCAGCTTCTGAACCATTCCTAGCCCCATTTGGCCATTTCATTACCTTCATAGCCGCTGTGTTCCGGAATCCAAATGAGGTTTAGTTTTAAGAAGGATCGCAGTACTAGAACCACCACGCTCACTAGGCGCCCATTGCGATCCCTTCAGATTCTCGTGGACTGTTCCATCTCATCAAAAACACTACAATTCCCTGCAGAACCTGACCAATTTGTCAACCCCTAATTACCTCAAATTCTCGATGTCATCGAAGAAAAGACTATTCAGTCATCCCAGTCGCCTTCTAGCGATTCCTGGGCAAGGTGTAAGTGATATCCTCCACAGCGTACAGATCATGGCAGAACTCGCATATGCCCGTCTCACTATTCGCTAGCCCTAGCCGCATAGCATGTTTCCCAGCATACTCCTCTATCCCAAGTTAATATATTCCTAGTTTTTTTACAATTCAGCTCGAGCCATAGGGCTTTAGACGTCCTGCAGCTTGCACAAGCTCTGCCCACCTAGAGCTGGCAGCCTTATTAGCTCGCTCACCAATTTACGCTTTGAAGCCGCACATCGGTGGACCAACATCCTCCATAACCCTAACATTCGATGCTAATCCCGGTCTCGCAAACCCATCCGCTCTTTCTTTCCCTAGTATATTACTATGTCCTGGCGTATAATCAATGGCGCAACAGCACAAATCGGGCCTGGGCCTAGGAGTAATGCTAGAGTTACTTCATTACGAGACCAACGGAACGCTAGGAGGTGAATTGGTCAACCACACGCTCGTCCGTGATTATTACCCTGATTTTAACTCAGGTATTCATTTACAGCTGAGTGAACTGGTACCGGCACCCAATCCCATTCTCGAAAATTACTTGTCGCCTAGCAGATTCGAACCTGGTACCAGGTGCACCGAAGGCGAGTGCTCTAGCCACTTAGCCATCCAGACTACAATAATGTTGTTATACTAAGGACGGATTTGATTAGTTTGTTTCGTCTATGACTATGTCTGGTTATAAGAGTTTTTTTTGTCAACCATGATAGATTCATGGCTCAATTAAATTTTGGTTGGAGTCTTGGCTTAGCTCACTTGTTTTAATACAGCTATTGAAGTTCATGAGAGAGAAGAATTACAATTTTTTATTGTTTGTCGTGATAATTGTTGAAAGAACAATGATGGAAAGCTGGGATTGGAACAAAAAAAAACTAGCTCAACCTACCGATAATTTTTTGAGGGTAACTTAATTTTCAAATTCGCAAAGAAACCATTACAACAATTATATTTTCGCAATTTTCTAGCATTTTTGAATTACTCTGTTATACGATGGATACACAGCTAGTATACAAACCATGGTATTGAAACTAGCTGCACATGGCACACTGCACATATGGTATGATTTGACAGTATCTGGTATAAGCAAACAAAGAGATTTAGTTGCGATACTCGCCACACAATTGCGGAATGGCACTACTAGTAGTAAGATGTATAGTAAAATTATCAAATGTATATACCATGAGACAGGAGACAGTTCGTTTATCTGGTATATGCTTAGATTTGGGTGATATGAACGATATTATGATATCAATACCAGCAGTGTATCCATGGTATAGTGTCAGGGCAAACAGTGATCTCATAATATTACTTCACGAGAAGTAATTTTAAAAATGGTGATAACACAATCATTGTACAACCCGAAAGTGTGGCCATAGTTTACTAACTGTCCACAGTTCGAAAAACCATAGCAAAGCCCAACTGAATTGCAGAACATTTAGACGAACTTCAACTTATATAAACAGAATAAAATCATTCGAATTTCAAAAAGTGAAAATCCCTTTCTTTTGCCATTAAAGGGAAAGGGAAATATACGGAACCGCCATAATATCAATGATCACAGCATTTTACAGAAACTACCTACTAAATATTAATCAACAGTTTTATACGCTTATTATACCAAAATTGAAACAATTATAAAAACAACTGAAAACCGGACATTTTATTGCTGTTTGGCTAAATGTAACGAAATAAAAATCGGGTACTTTTACAAGTACAAATCATTCGGAGAAAAATTCAGCACATTATTGTGCCATTCGGTCAAAAATAAGTGCAAATTGTTGCATAACCGCACAAAAACCGCCTTCTCAAACTTCAGTCCAGTTGTTTATTGTTCCCGGTTACGAGAAGGTAAAAAAACAACTTTGCCAAAACATTTGACGCGAAAAGAAACAACAAACCAGACCGTGTTGTTGTGGTGGTTTTTTAAATTTAAATTTGAGCGCGAGAATTTAGCGCCCTGTAAGCACTTTGTGGCGGTCAAATAGTCAACGATAAAATGTTTGCGTCTCCCCAAAGTAAACAAACAACAAAAACCATACTGTGGAGTTCAACGAAATCTTGGACAAAGTCGTTTCGTAGAGTAAACAGAAAGAAAAGTTTAATTGAGCCCGAATAGGCGTATTTTTTCCAGAAGAATTTTTTCCTCTTCCGGGGTTTTTGTGTTTGCCTACTGGAGTCCGTAATGAGAGCAGGGCCAATTGCCAAAATTTGGCACAACAAAAAATACTTTATTATTAAAATAATAAAGTAAAAGGAGTTCCTTTGTGACTTTACTAACTCATAAATCCTATTCTCAACGATCCACGACACAAAATTCAATGGGAAAGCATTTTTGAATTTTTTCTCCCTGACACAAACGAATGGCCAAAATGCAAATTTTGACATTCGACATAATCGCGAAGATTAACTGCGTCCGCGAACGCTTTCGAGCTCTCTAGAGCGCACGTTTGTCAGCATCCGCAACAGATTCACTTTTAGTACGCGCTGCGTCTATTTTTTGCCCGCCTTTTTTTAGATCTACTTGTTGTTGTGAAACGTTCTTTTGAATGAATTTCAATCGAAGACGAATCTAAATGGTAATATAAATCAAAAATAAAATAAATAAGGAGCTGCAACGACAACGTCCCCGAAATGTGTCCAATTAAAGCCGCTTCGGTGACATGTTGGATCTGTAAATGGAAGCCGTTTAGCGAATGTAGTTGGTCAAAAAAAAGCGACAAATTCATTTTTCTTTTTCTTAATTGAGTGCAACCAGATGCTGATGTCATTCATATAATTCGAATGCAAATCGGTTTAATTTTGCAGTGTTCAGTAGGTACTATTAAGATTTATTGAAACTTTGAACTGGAGTTTTTTGAGCCGTGAAAGCCTTGTAGAATAATCTTATCTGAGTGTGTATGTTGCATACGATACAGTCCGATGATGGAACAACTTCTTCAGGTCAATATCAAATACAATTTCCAAATCAGCCTTTCCTGAAAAGGTTTTTCCAAACTGGCAACCCTTAAGTAATTGCAGCCAAGATAGCGACCACATTCAGTCGAGAAGATCGTACGTGAATGTACTCTTCTAACTAGGCTTGCCCATTGTAGTTCACCTTAGTGATCACGAACGAAGTAGTTCCCGAGCCCTCGCGAACTAGTTCGTTCTTGTAGTTCGCAGTTCGCGAAAAAGAAATGATAAATGGTGTAATGTGATGACCTAAAAAAAATGAATCGCTTCCCTCGCGAACTGAACTAGTTCCTCCTTTTAGTTCCCAGTTCACGAGAAGTGGAATGAGACATGGTGCACGCAAATGTGATGACGAACTACTTCTTACAAACGAACTAGGAACTAGGAATCCACTGCGAACTGGTTCGTTCATTTCACTTATGGGAACGCTCTTCCGAACTAGTTCGTTCACGAACTACACAAACCGACTTCTAACCCCGTAAAACTGTATTCTACTACTGAGACTCTAAAAGAAACCATATTTCTCCTATATAAAATGAGCAATTTAACCCGGCGTTAACAAACTGTAGCGTAAGCAGTGGCGTAAGTACCCCTTCATTTTGACCAGGTGCGAAACATTTGACCGTATCATAGATCTTATCGTTCAAAATGCGAACCTCGCCATAACTCCATGCTGCTGATATAAGAGCATTTCTGTAGTTGAATACAATATACAGATCTATCGAAATCATTTATTAAGCTGATAGTGCATTCTATGATATGCTGTCAAATATTTGACAGCTGTTTGATACTCGTCAAATTTTTGATAACCATATTAGGCGTGCTTTTTAAGACTTTATCTAGAGCAGAGTAGAAGCTTGTTGCTTTGAACTTTGAATTTTTCATGATCCAAAATAGCTGCACCACTGTTTGAGGTGGTGTAGTTGCTCTTCTCACTTCGCGTTTTATTATTGTTATCGCATTTCGCTAACCTGCTCTGTACTGGATAGGGACCAGAAAAAAAAACCTATTATTTTATTTGGTTCAAATTTGTAAGAACATTTCGTGAAATTTGTTGAGTCAAATGTTTGAAAGCCTGTCATACAGTGCAGTACAAGCTTTAATAGTTGTGTATTTGTTCGACGAAATATAGCAACGCCAGTATGCTAAGGATCACTTTAAAAAATGCTTAAAGCTAGTATTACACTGTATGACACTGTGTGAAATATTTGAATTTCCCATGGCAAATACTGTCAAATAGTGTAATCAAATCAAATTTTTGTTTGTCACTATGGCTCTGTTCTTCTTGCACAAAATTTCTGCTTTATTTTACACTAACTATTCTTAACAACATTTGACGTCAAATCAATGACACAAACTCATACTCAAACAGTATGCTTGTTCCACCTCCGCCACTCCCTTCTACACTTTTCTGCACTGGCTCGAGAGCTGGTGAACAAAAAGAACAGACCTATTACAGTGCAACCCGCTTATAAAGTGCACTTTTATAACGTAGTTTCTGTTATAACGTACCTTTTTTTTCCAATCCCCATTCACAAATGTGAAAGGTTCTTATGTCGGTTATAACGTACTATCGGTTATAACGTTCTACTTTTGTGGTCCCCTCAAGGTACGTTATAATCGGGTTTCACTGTATATGGTTCTTTGCTCTATTTTGACGGAAACCATTTTTTTATTTGTCAAATATTTGACAGTATGGCATATAATGCAATATGTACTACCTAATAGCACAAACTACTTGAAAAAGAACATTGAAAATAAATTTGCGTCATACATTTTTGTTTTTTGTTTTATTCTTGCTTTTGCAGAATTCTATTTTAAGAAAAAAAAATTCAATTTCAGTACCATGTATCTACATCAGCAATGGGGTGTACAACTCCTCTTGCTGCCTAATTCAAAGTAAACATGCAAATTGCATTAAAAAAAATTTAATTCGTCAAATTATAGTTGTTAAAGCGGTTGCATAGAACTCCAGTCCCCCAACAGTTTTACGATTAAATTATACCCGAACGATTTAAGATTTGGCGCCCACTCCACACTAAGTGTGTACTTCTCCACTTCAGAGTGCGTTGCTATCCGCTGCGTTCCGTTCTCTGTCACACTGGCCTATGAATCTATTGCCCCATTGACACGACAGTGAACGCATACGTTCAACAGGCGGCAGCAATAAAAGTCAGTTCACTGCGCGCTCCCCCCATCTAAAGCTGGGGCTCCGTTTCCATGTAGTGAGACTTGCCCCACAAACTCACTGACACACCAACGCTGGGGCAAAAGCTTTTCAAAATGCATCAACAACATTGTAGAAAGCTCGCGTTAGTAAGGCGGGGGGAGGGAACTATACGGTACTACAGCGTTGCCGGATTTCTTTGTACAGTTTGCATGTGTGCGGTTCGAATTCTAATCTAAAATAAAATATTTCATCGCGTGACTGCGAAGAATTTTTGACAAAAGTCTATAGTGAGATACGCTAGAAGAAATGCATATTTTTGTACATGAGAAGTAAAATGTCCACCATTTAAGAAAATTCTTTTACTAATTTTACAAAATTTTTTCAAATCCAGAACAATAGTCGCAAATAAAAATTTACACTCTTTTAAAAGATCGTGCTTATCATGCACAGATTTAAATTGGGAATAGGTTTTAACGTCTGTATGACGAGAAACAAAAAAAAAAAATTTGTCGAATGCGTAGAAAAATCCAATTTGCTACCTCCACCGTACTGAAATGCAATACTGCAAACCGATACTTTACCAGAATTACATACACCGATAGCTGTCAGATTATAATAATCAATGGCGCAACAGCCCAAATCAAGCCTAGGCCTTGAAATAATGCTAGAGTTACTTCATTACGAGACCAACGGAACACTAGGCGATGAAGTGGTCAGCTACACGCTCGTCCGTGATTATTACCCCGATTTTAACTCAGGTACTCATTTACAGCTGAATAAGAACTGGTAGTCCGGCACGCAATCCCATTCTCGACAGCTGTCAGATAGAGTCCAGGAATCCAGTACTGACAATAAGAACTTAACATGGTCTCCGAACCTGGAAATTCTTCGGAGAGAGTTCGGATATCCGAAATCCGTTGTTAAGAGAATTAGCAACACGAAATAACAGATTTTAGTTCCGTACCAGTACTGAAGCAATTTCACTAATCAATTCTTTTTTTTATAGAAACTTTATCTCTTTTCTCTTTTAAATCTTCACTCCAGTTGTGCTGCCGTTCCTGTTACATCTAATTTCTTTCATTCTTTAATTGTTTATTGTGCTACCCTTAGTATAATGAAACAAGCTTATGCTATACTTAAAATAATGGAGATCAGACAGTCGTCTCTACAGCCAAGTTAAAGAGTTTATATTTAGCTACATGCAAATGAAATGAAGGTACAATTTAGATTTGAAGGAAAAGGCTTAAAAAAAAAAACCTTCACATGAAACTTATCCTAACTTTCCTATTAGATTTAGTTTATTTTCTAAAATTATATCTTTTTCTGTTAGTAAGACTTCAAAATTTCCTTAAAAGTAATTGAGTACAATTTCTCTATAATCGAAATCCTGAATTTGTTAACCTAGAACCTACAGCATTGTTGATTGTCGCAATGCCAGTGCTTTTGATTCACATTTTTGGTTCCTAAATACAAAAATAGGTGTGGCTCCATGTACTGTTTTCGACAAACAACTTAAATTTTCGCCCAAATTTGATTTTTCTTGGCATATTCAACCTGGTTTAATGTAGTAATGCATAGTTTTTATGATGGGTTTATCGTTTCCAATGGCATTCACGGACTCTTAATCACTGCCTCTGTATCAGTGCTGTATTAGTTCCGAGTTTTGAGAGTAGTAGTAAACCATTATTCAAATATTTTAACAGATTGATTGGGAATCAAAGTTAGGAGGCTCAAATCTGCATGACAGAATTATGCCGTTGGAATTGTTGAGAGAATTAGCAAAATAAAAATAAAATATTTATAATGCAGTCAGCATGAAATCGAAATTTTAAAATAATTTCAGGTTTTGTTTACACCTTAGCTACATTACTTGGATATTAGTGCCTGAAAGGTATTTCACTCCAACGGATAAACTGAACTCCTAAGCAAAACTGGGTTCCAGTTTCCAGTACTCAAAAGGAATTAATTCAGACTAATATACTGAACTCGCATAAAATATCGATTAAGAGAATCTAAATTTTACAAAGTTTCAAAAAAAAGGGCATCCATAGGTCAAATTAGTCAATGAAAACTGCATTAAATCCCTTTTTAGAGAAAATATGGCATTAGATGGACTAACGTTGGTAATTACGCGTATTATTTATTGCAAGCAAAATATCAGTTTATCGTGTTAATTAGTGACGAAAATACACGAGGCAAAAATGATATACTAATGTAAAATAGTCTCATTAGAATGCCTGGTTTATGCAAAATGGCAAAAATTATTAGCCATTGTTAGTACTCTAAGCATTTATTATAAGTTTAATTATTTGTTTACAAGTTGATATGCTTTGTAAGACTTTTGCTTTATTAACCTTAGAAAGAGTGGGGTGTCGCGTAATAACAATTAAATTTGTACGTATTTATGAGCGATTTTGTCCCCTGAAATTTAAAAAGGTATTTTCAGACTCATAGAACTATGCGTGAACGCGTATAAGTCATTACTTACGAAAACACCGTCATTCTCTCTTGCAAATATTTCATCTGTTTTAAAACATGAATTTTCCAAAAACTGGATGGATACACTGATATTGAAATCATAATACTAAGCATATACGAGATAAACGAACTGGTATATATTTAGTATTGAACCTGTTTCATGGTATACAAAATTCGATAATTTTAACTAGTATACTATGCATTTTACTGCTATTAGTGCCATTCCGCAATTGTGTGGCGAGTATCGCAACTAAATCTCTTTGTTTGCTTATACCAGATACTGTCAAATCATACCATATGTGCAGTGTATCATGTGCAGCTAGTTTCAATACTATGAATTCAATACCACGGTTTGTATACTTGTTGTGTATTCATGGTATTAGCTGCGAAAAAAAATTTCCAAAAAAATTTCCTTATATCACGTGATAGTCCAAATCAAACCATGCAAGGTTCGAGAGGCCATGGCCTCTCTGATATTTCCTTGATCGAATTTGAGACATTACCGTCGTACCTTTGTCCGATCCAAAAGTTTTCATCTAACAACCTCAATGTCGTTGGTACTTTCTCCGGGGGTAGTTAGTTAGTTAGCCTACCACTCAACCTACTTATGGTGAGCAGGGAAGAGAGAAGGATATTTGGAAAACGAATGTAATTTAAAAGGGGAAAAACTAGGACCACATTATTACGAGTGGGTTTCGAACCCACGCCTACTGAGCGTCCAAGACTTCCTCCACTTGAACATTGCTTATGCCTTACTTTTTTCTATAAATATATTCTTTAATTGTAAATTAACAAAAAAGGTGTTTAAACTAACTCGATTCTTATCATTTCAAGGGATGAACATTTTCAGTAAGATTATTCAATTTGAAATCATTAAAAAAAAATCTGGCAACAGTCTGGGCGCAACTTTATTATTATTGGGTAGAAGAACAAAACGAATGCTGAGATGCGACGATGCAGGTTACTATGCGACTGACAACCTAAAAAATAACGTTCTATAAAGCCTTCTGGTTATTCTTTAGGTTTTCAGCCGCATAGTAACCTACACCGCATCAAACCTAAGAAATATGACGAAAACGGTGAAAAGTATGCAACCCCCTTAAATACTCTTGCGGTTGAATATGTAAACAATTTTGAAAGTAACTTTTCGGCGATTGTGTAGAAAGTCTTAAGAAGTAAAAATCAGTTCGATATCTCATCAGATCTACGAAATATGTAGGAATGTGTGGTGAATATTCAAAAATCCTGAAACGGAGTTTTTAGATGAATTTAAAGAAGACCAGAGGAAGTGAAAACCAATTCTATGTTTGTATTACTCCTAAGAAATATGACGGAATTCGTGAAAATGTGCTCATCCCGTTTCCCTCTTAGGGATAAATCATGAAAAAGGGTTTTAGGAGATTACATCACAAGCCCGTGGAAGTGAAAAGTCATACGATATCTAATCAGACCTGAGAGATATGATTGGATGCGTGAATATGTTTAAGACCTTTTTACAACCCCTTTACATTCCTTAGGGGTCGAATTCAGAAAAATGCTGAAAATACTTTCTAGACATTGAAATGAAGAATGCATAGAATGAAAATGAATTTATAATTTTAGAATATATGACGAAATTCGTAAAAAATATTTGAATGCTGTTTTCAATAATCCGAACTATTCAATAGGGACATAACAATATTATCTAATATATAAAATAGAGCCGCATAAATGGTCGGGCGGTATGGATATCTACACATGTGAACTGTTCTTTCCCAAATTTTGCATGGACATTCTCGAGACTACCGGACAGGTCGAGAACATAATTATATATTCCCGAAATTAGTGGTTCGCGAGTTATTTTAACATTTGACTTAGAATTAAAAATTTACAACAGGCAGTCGTAGCCGAGCGGGTAAGGCGTCTGACTAGAAATAAAACACAGACGGCTGTATTCTGAAATTGTGACCTATCATAGATTACAACCTGATGTGACTAAAATGTTGTGACTGCGCTCGTGATCGATAATTTTTTTCGCATTCTGGCGCTGCAGTTACAAGCAAGGTCACAATAATTTCTCCACGTTGTTGGAGACATGTGTACCTTGATTTTTTTATCGCGTTTTCTTGCTCAGTTCGCGGAAAATATAAATAACGTCAATATTGAAACTAATAACAGAATACGAAAAGTCAAAACTAATTCAAAATTGTGACTCTCCCCCTACTTTGTGACTCCGGTGCTGAATAGGCTCGAGAATAAATGATATTATTTCCAAACGTTGCTCGTTCGTGAACTTCACCAAGATAAAAATGTAAACCTTGATTGACGTTTTGACATTGACAGACCAGCAAAAAAGTCGAAAATTGCGTAGATTCGCGTCTATGGCGGTGTTTGGAACACGAATATAGTGTTTTCACTATCGCCTATGCATTCGCGTCCAATGCGCATGAGTGCGATAGTGGAAACAAGACGTATGAGTGTTTTTCTACCGTCGATTACCTAATTACTATAAAACGACTATTCTTCCAGTATTTTTGATTGAATCAATTTCAAATTGACATCACTGATATTTAGTGCCTAAGCTTACAGCCTACATGCACATGTACATACATACATAGGTATAACGAAAGTACAACTCGCAATTACCACCTTCAATTGAAATGAATTCCACGAAAACTACGTCATTTCATGACTAAATCATCGACGTACTTTCAACGATTTTTAATTGCATTAAACCGACGGTTAATTTTGCCCAGAAAAAACACACCTAATCTTACGATCGTAACGAAACGATCATGGCGAAAAGATCGTAGCCAAAAGTGAAAAAAAAGGAACGGAAGGAAAAATGAAAACAATGCAAATAAATCAAAAAAGAAGTGAAAAAAAAGTGAAGAGCGTTTCCGTGAAGGATTAATGACTCAGAACTAGTTTATGATCGTGGAAGAGCTTCGAACCTGGGCCACGATCACCACGATCCCAGGGTGAAACCAGAAACTCTCGGCTCCTTTCCATTTCTTCCATACAAATACATGTGCTACGTGCCAAAACCGAGACCGGTGTTTCGCGGCATGCTGTTGTGTGCGAATTACAGTCACTTTTCTTTAAGATCGCGAATTCGCGATCATTCGAAAATTTCGCGATCACACCACTCCAACACACACGTAGTATGTAGTTCGTTCGGATTCTGTACGGCGATGATCTTCTCGAAATGTCGGCGAATGTGTGGTCTGGACGGAGGCTTTGAGCCAAAGCCATTCCTTCAGCTTTCGGTTTTCTTCAAGATGCTGGGCTGGCTTCTTTCTTTTTTTGATCTTTTTCTTTTTTTTGCTTGATCGTTAAGTTCTTTTGCGGTAATGCTACACGATGTGTTTTGTTGATGGGGTTTTTTGTTTCCCTCGCGACTTTTATCTTGCGATCGCAAAACCGGAATCACTCCAGCCTCGAGTTTGTATGTTCCTCGTGTTCGTCCCAGCAGTTTCCACATTCTTTTTTCGCCGGTTCTTTGGTAGGTGTTCGTCTCTTCGCATACGATGAGTAGCGCTAGAATTAACAGCCGGGAAGTTCTTTCAGGTTGCCACGATCACTGGTTCTTCTGCAGTTAGGAGTAACCTCAATGATACCGTTAGAATATCTTTGCGGATTTCTTATGACATGATCGGTCCGCACACGCATACCTAACTTGTCTTTAAGCCGGTCGTTTTACGCATACAAATTTTTGACGGGAGAAGAAAACATAAAAACAAGATCGTGATCGGTTCGGTTAGCACGTCCTTTTTTTTATGAACGACTTTTGGGTACAGGTTTCTGATTTTTTTCTTATAATTTTTATTATTTTTATTTGTTTTTTTTTAGACTCAATGCAGTTGTAAAATTCTTTGAGCTGATGGAGATACTGGAAATTTATGCAAAGAATTTGAACACTTTCGGTTTTTAAAGTGGAATAAATTTTGAAGCTTATGGACGAGTGGACGAAAAACGTGGTAGAAATTAATGGGGAAAAACCGAATGTGCACAATCTAACCGAATGGGAGGAAAGTGTTTTAATATAGCAATCCAGAGATGATGCTTTCGAATCAGTAATCAGTAAGTACTATTGATTGTGACATGATCTACTATCTGGTAGCTCTGATGGTGTCTTTGTGAATCTGATAAGAATGTAAACAGAACTCATCTGCTCAGTGTTAAATCCTTTAGTAGTTAACCTATTAAACATTCCGCACTATTCACTATTTATATTAATGATTTCAAAGCTAATAGCAACTGAAAAATTCTTATAAATAATTTATAGGTACGTAGAGTGGGAATTGAACCCACGACATTGCCGAAGCAATGTTTACAAGACCTAGTACACTACCACTGGACTACACCCAGAATTAATAACTTCTGAACCCTTAAAGTGTTTTAAAAATCTACATGGGAGAAACAGGATGAACTATCAGAACAAGATCCGTAAAAATCTGTGCTGTACACAGAGGAATCAGGTCAATTCATCGGCAATTGCGGAACATGCAATAGTAGAGAACCACTCAATCGATTTTGACAACGGTTAACATTTTGGCCAAGACAACCCATTTTACTGTATTATTTATAATACAGTATTGTTATCGATTTTTAAAAAAAAAAAATTTGCTGCCCTCAAAATTTTTTTGTCCACGTTTCATGACTAGTAGACGCGAAAAAAGCAATAAAAATTTTCACTCCGTCTGTACGCCGTACCCCGTACGCCGTACGCCGTACCCCCTACGTCGACCGCCCCAAAATCTTTGAAGGCTCGTAGCTCTCAAACCAGTGGAGCTATTAAATTAAAATTTTTTCTAAGAATAGACTTGGTGGACCCCTTGAATTGACATTATTTTCAGGGGAGGAGGTGTAAGGGGGAAGGCGGGGTAAGCGTTTTAGACGAAAAATTTAGGTTTCTAGATCTCAGGAACCGCTTGTGTTAGGAGGCTGAAACTTAGAATTTCTATAGAGCTTTGATAATGGACCCATTTGCAAAAAAAAAAACAGATATGGGTGAAGGGGTGTGGGAGTGGAGGGGGAAGCAATGCGTCCGAAACGCAAAAAAGTCGAGATCGACACATTCTAAAATCCATATCTCCTAAACAGTTAATAGCAAGCAATTAAAACTTAACAAATATCTGTAGTTATACTAGGAGAAAAGATTGAAATAAAATTTTTGGGTGGGGGTAGTGACGTGCGGGGGTGGGGGTTGAAATACTTAACATTACAATATCTCCCAAACCAGTGGCACCAGAAAAACAAAATTCGGTTTGGATACAAAGCTTGATAAATAAAGATTGCTCAAAGTAAAATCTTTGAAGGGGGCGGGGGAGTACGTAAGTGGAGGGTATAAGAATTTTTCAAAAATAACACGTTTCATATCTCAATAACAGTGTAAGATGGTTGCTTCAAATTTTTACCAGAAGTAGGCCTAATAGAACCCTAGTAGGGAAAAAAAGTTTGGGGGTGTGGGTGTAGAGGGTGAGGGTGGGGAAGGGTGAGAAAGAAAAAGTTTCGATGCTTATATCTTAAGAATCTTTAATGATAGGAAGCTGAAATTTGGTATTTAGATAGAGCTATAGTAGTGGCATGGTGGAAAAATAGATTTTTTTAGGGGTAGTATGGTACGGTGGTGGGGGGTGTTTTTCCTAACTTTAGAACGGCTTATGCTGTTAAGTTGAAACTCGGTACGTATATGTAAATTAACTAGAAAAGTAATTCTGATAAAAAAAAATTTGAATATTCATTGGCGTTCAGAAGGGGGGGGCAAAAAAAAAATATCGGTTAATAGAAAATGCATATATTTTCACGATTTTCGTCATATCTACTAGGTCCTCCGAAATATTGAGTTCATTTTTTTTCTACCGATTCTTCATGTGAATACCTAGAAAGTGTTTTCAAGATTTTTTGAAATTCGACCCCTAAGAGGGTGTAAACTGGTTGTATACTTTTTCATGAATTCCACCATGTTTCTCAGGTCTGATCAGATATCGAATATCTTTTCACTTCCTCAGGCTTGTTTAATAATCACCTACTTTAAAGCTTTGTTTTTTTCAACCTCTAGACCGCATCCCGGAATATGACCCAATTATTTAATTCATATGTTAAACCCTTTTCTAACCGCTTCCCGAACTTTTTGTTAGGTTTTCAGTCACATAGTAACATACACCGCATCCCCGAATTGAACGCGTTCTGAACTTCTGCCGGAAAAATAATACAGTTGCGCCCAGACTGTTGGCAGATTTTTATTGTAGCGGTTGAGATAACCACACACCCACAAAATTTTAGCCGAGACTGAAAAAATTCAATTAGAAATATCACCTAAGGACAATTGGACCAAATACACAGTGCGACAAATAAATTTCGAGACTGGTCATGAAAAACATCATTAAGAGAAAAAATCTGAATATTTTTAATTTTTTTTATTCAAAATATTCTCATCCAGTTTCAATAACTTGTTATATCGATTCAACATTGATTGAAATGCGTGTTCTAGCTCATTTTGTGAAATTGTCTTAGTGCTCGTGTTGAAACTGTTTTGATGGTCGAAAAAAAAAACATCATTTCAACTTTAATTTCAATTTCGGGCATAGAGACAAATCGCATGTGATCAAATCAGGTGAATACGGTGGATGAGTCAACAAATAGACTTGATTCTGAGCTAAAAACTGATGAACAATGAGTGAGAGTGAGTGTGACTCGGTGGATTATCCAGTTCTCTGGATCACGATATTCGGGTCGAATACGACGGATTCTGGTCATCACACGCTTCAAAACTTGGAAATAACACTGTTACATCAATAGTAAAATACTATATATTTTTAAATAATCTAATATATAAAAATACAACAGTTTTTTGGTCGGGTGCTATGGAAATCTACAACTGTGAACCGTTCTCTCCCAAATTTTGCATGGACATTCTCGAGACTACCGGATAGGTCGAGAACGTAATAATATGTTCCCAAAATTGGTGGTTCGCGAGTTATTTCAACATTTGAGTGATTTTCATATGATTTAGCGGCAGTTTGTTCGTTTTCGGTGTATTAGTTACGCGTTTCTTATTACTAAATAGTAGCAATAGTAGTATAGTAGACTATGGATGGTGGATAGAGGGTAGTGGATGAAGTATGGAGGATGGTGAATAGAGAATGGAGGATGGTGGATGGAGATGGAGAAAAATTGAAAATGAAAAGTGAAAAATAACATTAATGTCTCTAGTTCCTTGAGCTGAGAAAGTGTACTCGAAACAGGAGTAATGTATAAACGGGAGAAACAAGACCAATGGATAAACGGGAGTAACAGGGGCGATGAAACAACGTGAGCGTAACCGCGATACGCGGCTAGTATCACATATAATATGATCTCTGTCAATTTTATTTCAACTGCATCAGGTCTTAAATCTGCAAAGCTAAGTAAAATATGGTTTTTTGTCGAAAACAATTTTTTTGATTTCCCATATTCGAGTCAGCCATCATATGATTTAATTATATTACTTTCGGAGCTTAAAGCTTAAAAAGGAAACCACCATTTAAATAAATATAAACTCTTGTCCACTGAGCCGTTTTTTAGATATCAAAGTCAGAAGCTTTTCATTCAAGCGCTTTCTTTGTCTTCCTTCCTTCCTTCCTTCAAAATCACTCTCCAAAAAAATCAGACAAAAGGAATTAGACCGACTTACTTCCTACTATAAAATTTTAAAGGGATTCTGAGATATTAAGACTTATTTTCTACGATAATTTCTGCCACTCCCATCTCTTTAGCCAAAAGTACTTCCTTAGTGTATCTCTTCTATACATCTACGTATGTATGTACCAAATTTTATATCCCTATTGAAAGCAGTTTCTGAGATATGGAAAAATAAAGTTTTTGGCACACATCCACACCTTTCTAAGATTTTTTTTGTATCTTGTCTTCAAATATACCAGTTCAGAAGTGTTAAAAATTCTAACGTTCTGGTCTCGAAGATAAGATTTTCTCAAAGTGATATTTTATGGCGTGGTGCCTTCGGGATATCTTGTGAAAACCCGAATACATGTACCCGACAACATACTTCCAAGAACGCTCCCTTTCTCACCACCTAGCACCAATTTGAAGCTAATTTTTTAAAATTTACATTTTAGTAGTCAGAAATTTGATTTATAACATAAAAACTATATCAGCTTAATTACACCCTCGACAGGACACAGGACCTAAAGCAGACGGCCATTACAATTAAAAAAAAAGTAACCACTTGCTCTATTACCCTGATTTTTAGACCGTATAAAACAAGTCAGGGAAAGCAAGATTGAGAGTAGATTCAAGTAAGGGCCGTATCATTGTACCGTCCAAATATAATGGAAGATCAACGAGTACAAGTACTTGAAGAAAATACAATATAAGTTCATTGCGTTAATCGAAAACTTCTCGGTGTTTTTAGAATACTAAAAAAATTCCATCAGAAGAAGTAAAAAAACAAGATTGCCCTCAAAGAACTTCGACACTAAAGGAACATTTCCTCAATCCAATCGAAGGATTTGTATGGATTCAATACTATGCATACACGACAGCAAAAATCCAATTATACCTACATATATCCTAGCTGTGCTTTACGGGTGAGGATTCAAATTTTATCTAGGTCGATTATTGATCCACATTTGACTGTATTAGTCGCAAAGCTTTAATGGATTAATGGATCTGAATTGACAATAATTGGGCTTTGTTCTAGCGCACCATTTCACGCATTTTATCTACAAAAATTACTGTGCAGAAAAACCCCATTTCATTATAAAAATCTACGACTATCATTCATCGGACTCTGATAGCTACTACGGACGTAGGAGCATGAAAGATTACAATGTTTATAACAATTATTTGGGGGGAAATGTGTTGGTATTTAAGCAAGATTAGCGGCAAACTAGCGACAAAGATGACTAATTGCTGACTATACAGCATTTAGAAATTATAAACAAATTGTTTTTTTTTTTTTTTTTTTGGATTTTATACTACTGAACTATTGACCGACTCTGAACATTATCAGTTTAATTTTTTTTTCACGATTTTAGAGAGCCGAAAACAATTTTTTAGCAGATAACAGATAAATCTTTATTTGAATTTTGTTGACAAGATTGTTGTGATGGTCTGAGCTCTTACATAATTCAAAATTAGAAAAGGAACTTTAAAAAATATTATAGATATTAATTTAATTTTCATAAATTTCTTCAGAACAGGATCGGCCGAAGGATCAGTTCGATTCAAAGGATATTCTACTTTAAGGGGTTACTGTCTTCAAAGGAAGATTCTTCGCAAACCTTTGCTAGGTTCCAAGGCAAGGTATTCAAATTTTACAAATCTGCCTTTATCAGTTCTTTCCCAGTTTTTCAAAGGCAATATGCCTGCCTCATCATCATCATCATCATTAATGGCGCGACAGCCCAAGTAGGGCACTGGTCACCTGCCTGCCTATGTTTTAAAATTCGAAGATTTTTATAGAATCCTCCTTTATTGCGCTACTTTACGCCAAACGATCGATCGTGGCCTGAGTTATAGTAGGACCTAAAGTAGATCCAATAACGAACTGTTTACACTAGAGATGCGTCGTTCATCAGTTGGAACTGTTCGAAAAGAGCAGTTCATTGAAGTGAGTGAGTGAACTAACTCACTGCTTCTGGTGAACTGTAGGTCGTTTCGCCACGTGCCATACCTTGTAAAGGAAGTAGTTGGACTGGAGGACCCTTTTTTTTTAGAAACTCACATTCACTCCGAACTTGAAAAGAACTAGTTCCTTCGCCGGGGAAGTGATCTTCAAAAGGAACTCGAACTAGTTCACTGAACTGAGTGAGTCGGAGTTCACTCACTCACTAAAAGGTAAAAGTAACTGCTTTGCCTATCTTTAGTTTATGGTACACCGATAAGTAGTGGGTCGAATGGGTCGTATTCAGCCCATCAAAATATAATAAATAATTTCATCAGTAAATTCAGGGATTATTACTAAATATCTGTGTATCAGAACGTACTACACAATGCCTTGACAAATTGTTGTACCTTTGCATATCATTGATATATTAAAATTCAAAATAACAGAGCGAATCCGTTTACACCCAAAAATGACGCTAGGTCAGGTCGCCCATCAAATGTTTACAAAAGTTGCCATAAGTAATTAAGGTCAAATTTAAGGTATAGGCCCAGTCCTAAAAGCTGGGTGTAAGCTGGGTCAATATCCACAAAAAATTGCTGCAGAGGTCAAATTTCGACTGATCTTCACCATTAACTAGAGCGCAACGATGCAATTGATTTGATCATGACCTTAACGTATTTTGCCAATACCGTACCCATAGAGCTATAACTAACGGAGATCGCAAAGCGCCGTTTCTGTATAAAGAACTTTGAAGCATTTTGATGCAAAATTGAACATTTTTGTATGGAGCGTTTCATGCCCGGTAGCAGTGAAATGCAAATAGTAGCGTAGTATTCAAAGGTTGGGCTTTTTTTCTTTTCAAGACCGGAGTATAACATACATGTGAGTAAGATGCTGATAGTAGCATAGTGAATATCGCCGGTCCTTTGCGAGAAAACCTCCGGCTTCAAAAAAGTCGCTGCACGCTATCTCCATTATACATATAGCTCTATGACCGTACCCAACACTTTTCCCAGGTGAAAAAAAAAATGTTAAATTAAATCCCTTGGAAAAAAAATGTATTTTTACCGCCAATTATTTTTATTCAATTCTCTTTTAAAAGCCGTTAAATATTCAAATAAAATTCGTGAATTTTAACAGAATTTCTGTTTTTATAACATACGTTTTTTTCATTATTAATTTTAATGAATTACTCAAACTTGGTTGTCAGACGCGACTCAAATTGAAACCCACATGCAAGTAAGGTGATGCATTATTTATTTTGGTAAGTTGTTGACAAACAAAAGATGACAGTTGAGAGACACCTGCCAGTTTTTACTAAAAGAATAAATTTGTAATAAACAAGTGAATCTCAATATTTCGTAATTGACATAAAAGTTAATTCCGAATTGGAAAATGTCTAAATCTGAATCACCATCAATTGGACTAAAAACACACCTTGTATTTAACGTCATACACTTTTCTAAAATGAATCAAATTGTAAATAAGGTCTATCAAAATTTAGATTAATTTTGACCAAGTTTTTACAATTTATGTTTTATTTTATAGACCAAACTGTTGCTTCTCTAACTAAGTATTAATTCTGTGGAGTGTAGCTGTGTATGTATTACAGTCTTATGGGAGTTTTGAGGAAAACTCTTTACTACAATCTAATCATACAGTAAATGTTCATCAAGTGAATCCGTTTTTTATCATACACTATTCATATTCACTTCGCCTTCACCAAGTTTCATAGACCATGTGATAAAAAAGTGAATGCACCCAATCAGTTAACGAAAATCAGCTTCGGTTCTCAATCATCTTAAGTATATACTGAAGTATCGCTTGATGATAAAGAAGTGGGGCAAAGAAGTTTAGTATGTGATAGAAATACGGCAGACAGATGAACATTTTTTTTTTGTCTTTTTGGGGTCTACTAGTCCTAAAACGTGAAAATACAAAATTTCGAGGAACCAAATTTTTTTTTTTTCAAATTTCTTGTCGATCACAATACTTTATTATTAAAAAAAAATTGTTTTAAAAAATTGAACTATGCCAAAAGAATGCATTTGTTGCAATTGTGCAGTTGTTTTGTTTCTTGAAAAATTCGTTCACATCTGCTTTTTGATTCAGTAAATGAAGTGCGATGAAATACTCAAGTATACAAATCTTTTTAATGAGTTCATTTAGAATTCACTTGGTGAATTCACTACGAACACACAAAAAACGTTGTTTTCGGTGTCAAAAAGAATAATTTCCACGCGAAGATGAGCCTAACGTTACTTAATTAGACCTAACTAAAAATAAATTTTCTATCGTACTTACGACTACTTGATGAATCATTTCTGTATTCACTGCGCTATTACGCGCTAGCTAACGTACTTACCAAATTATTAATGATTGCGAAATTTTTATCTTCAAGTAAATTTTCCGAAACGAATTCAACATTTTTATCATCATAACTACGTAGTTAGAGGATTGTCTATCAAAATTTATTATAACACAAGACAATTACTTCCAGATTATTTGTGAATGAAGGGTTACATCAAAAGTTCATATTTTCTTGGAACTGAGAACAGACCCCACCCCGTCTGTTCTCAGTTCCAAGAAAACTGTCGGATTGCGCTGTTTTTTTTCACCGAATCAGGCTCTTGATAATAACTCAATGGATGAAAATTATAGTCCAAATAGATTATCAAGATCTTCAAATTTCGACAAATTGATGGCGCTGTTAAATTTAATTTAATTTGAACTAACAAATCACTGGCATACAAACTAACATCTATTTACGTCAATAGTATATTAAATAGGCACAGTTAGATTATTTCATCGAAATGCAGTCAGCGTTGATAAAAAATTTGATTGCGATTGGGAAAACGTAATTTTCTCAGTCGAAGGTTTTTTTCCAGCTGGCGTACCAACCTAACAAGCCCAATCCATCCACTGGACTACTTAGCATCCGATAATGGTGCAGGTTTTGGGCTATTTCTCAACTTTTGGCACTTTGTACAATTTTACAGACAATTTGAACGCTTTCAAAATTGTCAAAATGCATCTGCCCAAACATGGTTTATAAGGAAAAATTAATATTGGATACTACAAGAGAACAACGACCCAAAACATCGAAGTCGGCAAATATTTAACCAGTTTAAGTGGCCCATATACAGGCGAGCATGTTGGCGCAAACATAGGTTTGCGCCAACATTAGTCTTAGCGCATACACCGGCGAGCATGTTGGCGAGCCTCACTTGCTTATTGGATTCCGCCATGGAAACAACTTGTGCTTGTCTGGTTTTATTTCTACTTGCACACATCATATGCCTTGTTTTTTTTTTAATTGCACAATGCTTGTACATTTATCTCTGATTTTACTTGCCATGTTTCAGGCTTACTCTACCCAAAACTCCGATTCTATAAATCGTGACATTATTCCGATTTGACGTCTTCCAACGACTGCCGTTGAACAACTGAGCACTGAAGTTTGCGCAAACATCACCATACACGTGAGAACATAAGCCAACACCAACATGTTGGCTCTGAAAAATCAAAATATTTTGATTTTTGCGCGAGCATGTTTGTGCAAACGGCCAACAATGCCATACACTAGCGAATTGGCTTGAGCAAACCCATGTTTGCACCAACATGCTCGCCTGTATATGGGCCACTTAAGCGTGCGCACTTTAGTTCACTACAGTGACCGATCATTTTTGATTCTCGAGCCGTAGCGAACCAGTTCGTTCTTTTAGTTCACTAGTTCGCGTGAGTTCAGTGTACCTAAAAACGTGTAGGTAGTAAAAAAGAAAAGGTTGTCGGTTTGGAAGTAAGTCTATAAACAGAAACGAAACTAGGGGCCCGACTTAGTGCGAACTACCCTACTAGACGAAAAACTCATCATGTCATGAAAATCATCATTAAAATCATTAAAAAGCTCATCATGAGCTCATCATGAAACTCATCGAATCACTCATTGAAACACTCATTAGGATGGAAAGGATTTTTTAAAGGTATATACATAAATGAGTTTAAGCCTCACGGTCGTACAAGGCTCATTACGTTTGTGTTACGATGAGTATCATGATGAGCTCATCAATGATCTCATCGATGATGGTCTAACAGAGTCGGTGTCCACCTATACGGCAATGCATGTAAACAAACGAACTAAGAGCGGGACTCATTGCGGACTAGTTCTTTCATTTCCCTTATGGGAACGCTCTTCCGAACTAGTTCGTTCGCGAACTACACAAGCCTAGTTAAAATGTACATTTTTTTTTTTTTAAGTAAAATGCTTTATTTATTCAAATTCAAATATTCTTAGACTATGTATGTGCACTACTCCCCCTTCTAAGGACATATCCTCGTGTTAATTCTCATCGATTCAAAATCGAAGTATAAATCGTATCAGTGTGCTTTTATTGCACTCTTTTTCAGTCCTCATTAGCAATATCCAATAGTTGACTACTAAATTTACCTGGAATACTACCAGGGAATATACCTCTTATGACTACCTATGGCAAAATTTTATGACTCAGAACACCAACTAAAACCTTTAGAAGATGTATGTCGTTTTTATACGTGGACTTGATTGATCGTCACATTCCAATCTCGTAGACAGTGTTGGAGAAATGACGAAGCTTAAGCTGTTGTAGTTATTTCCACATACATATGTATTTGACGATATCCTGCGAACAGGATAATTGGAGGTGACAAAACAGAAGAAGAAACGCAAGAGTTTTGAATAATAGTCAAAAGTATGAGATCCTTGTAGAGTCATGGGTAGAGTTTCCGAAATCAGTCGAACTAAATTTGAAATTGGTTAAAAATTGTTACTCCTTTACGTTAGTCTTATTGTGATTTTATATTTTATTTTTTTAATGTTATATTATTAAATTCCTATCAACACCAGGTTTATTAGTTTTTTTTGCGTATTAATTTTTTCACCAACGTTTTTATTAACTTCTGCATTTATGTTTGCGCCAACTCGACGTATCCGCTTTATGCTGCCAGAAAACAGCTTCACCAACAACAATCAATTGTATTTTTCCGGCAATTTCGATCAAAATCTCCCAAATTTTATTAATTACAATTTTGAAATTTATCAGCTAAGTAAAAATTGCGTTCCACTTACCTTCATTATCGTCGAGTTTGATGTGCAATTCGTCCGAATCAGAACTGGACAACGAATCATCATTGCTGATATTCAAATGCAGGTTATCAGTTGAGCAACTCTTATCGGCGTGTTGTAGCTGCATTTGCTGCTGTTGTTGTTGTTGATGTTGTAGCTCGCTATTGTGATTGGTGTTTGTTGAATTTATTGAACCACCAATAACATTCGACGCCCCGACACATATTACGTTATGCATTTCACTATCTCTACCACTATTGTGACTATTTGAATTTGATACTGTTGTAATTGGCGATGACTGATTGACAATAACACGATTCTCACTTATATGAATATTATTATTTAAATGATTAGTAGCACAATGTTGTAGAAAGCCGGCTGTTGTTGTTGGTGTATTCGACATTACACCGACAACACTACCGCCAATTATCGGATCACTTGTTTGATAATGTATTGTATTGTTGTTATGATTATGATGCGGCATTGGTGGAGTGTGCGATACCGTTGATGTTTTAACAATTGGTGAATTGATAGTTGTCGACGATGTTGCTTGCATTAGAATTGTTGTTGTCGATGTTGTCGGCGAACAATCATCGATCATGCTCATCATAGCGTGCTGTTCGATATCGGAATTTGTTGTTGTCGTTATAAGTGGTGAAGCAGTGTCCATTATTGTTGACGAATCGGCCAGTATATCTTGCTGATGCGAATTATTGTGATGATGGTGATGATGATGATGATGTATTATAAGAGGAACTATATCGCCGCTATTATGAACACTGGACAAAGCGTGTATTGTTGAAGTTGTCGATGGTGAAGAGGAATGGATGGAACTGTTGTTGCCTCGTAGTGTTGTAGCTGGTGGGAGCACATTGTTTAGAATTAGTTGTGACGATTGAATTTGTGATGCACCGATTAGAAGATCATGCGATTGTACCGATGATGTTAGATTCGAAACGGTTGTAGAATTTGTTGATGATGCAGCTGCCATGTTGATTTTTGTTTGATAAAGTAGTTGCACTTTATGGTGTAGTAGGAACCGGATTTCAATTAAATTCTGTTGTAGTTTGATTTTTTTTTTTTAATTCGATCAAATTGTGATATTTAGGAATTAATTGATCAACATTTTATTTGTAGAATATACAGGAAGTATCAAAAATACGCGCGTCATTTACATAACATACCACCAGAACCAGCTGGTGGTTTGGAACATTAACCAACCGAAAAAAAAGAGCTCAATAAGGAAAACAAAAAAACCTGAACCTGTTGAGTAGGTTGTATTGTTGATTTTTCTACAACGTACCCGAATCTTACACCGTTTTTATTTTTTTCGGGTTTAATACCGAATTTTTGCACCACTTCCTGAAAACAATTTCGCGCGATGCGTGTGTTTTTATTTCGCGTAGCTATTTCAACTAAAGGCTGCACGAATTAATTGCAATGAACTTGAAAAGTCAGTGCGCGCATATCGAAGAGGCAGCTGGGAGCACGGCAAAATAACACCAGCAACAACAACAACTTCTATAAACACCAACAGCATACATCACTCTCTAACAAAAAGCTAAAGTTTGCGGGCCCCAAGCGCCCCAACAACAAAAACAACGTGAAATTCAACTAGTTGAAGAAAAAAAAATCGCTAGTGTGCCTAGAAATATTTTTTAAGCTTTTTATTTGCAGATTGGCTGCTGATGATGCGAAGTTGTATTAGTCGCAGCCGTACACACGCAAACACTCTGAGGCGCATATATATATATGTAGTATATGCTGTCGATAGTATGGTACAAAAGCTGCTGGCTCCCGCACCGAAATTTTGATGGAAAAAAAAACCAACAAATGAGTAGCTTTAAGACGAAAATTGCACACTCAACACATTGACATTGAAAACATCGTTGCGCCTATTTTAGATATAATATGGTTGGTGAGTATTTTGACACGGAACTCTTCGACTACATCGCCATGTTTATTAGTTAGTGGGTTGTTGTTGTTGTTTTTTTTTTTTGCTCATGTAGCGCTAACGATATTATTCGTGTGATGTTGCAAATTCTACGGTGTGCTTTTGTTGCTGTTGGTGTACTTTTTTGAGTTGGCGACGTTCATTACATCGCTAGCGAGAACCACTGACATGTAGAAGCTCGCCTAATAGACGCTGCACTCTGTCTAGTGTTTTTTTTTTGTACTAACTTTTTTTTTTTTTTTTGATTAGTATTTAAAAGTTAATAAGTACCACCGACGATTCGCATCGCCGACATAATTTTCGTCGCGACGCGATAAGAACCTATCGCTTCGATGAGTTGACGTATCGGAGAAGGATTGCAGCAGCAGCAGGAATAGTAGTAGCACAAGGAGTGGTGGTAGTAGTACTACGGGTAGAAGAGTTTCCAAGTAAGTGACTTTTTCGCACATTAATTTCTATTTATTTATTTTTTTTTCGATTAAATCGCACATCGCAAAAACGAAGAACATTGTTACGCGTGTTTCATAAGTTTTTGAGAAGTAATTCTCGCGTGAATGACACAATCGCGCGGAGGCCGGAGAGTACAAGATTCTATTTCCGCGTAGAATTCCGCACCCCTCTTTCTTTTACTGTCGCGAATTTGAGCAGGAAAACACTTTGTAAATTTTATCGATTACGTTTCTAATTGAAATTAAACACAACCGAACTAATGTCAACACTTATAATTTTTTTTTTTTTTTCAACCTTTTACCGAATAATATACAAAACACTTTAATTAGAATTTTTTAAAGGGGTGGAAAGAAAAATAGGTGAACTTTAAAAAGAAATTTAAATACGATTGTTCGATTAGAACCGATGGGGGGTTGAAAACAGAATTTCTATCCCTCTAGCGACCATTAGAGATGGGATAGATAGAAAAATCAAAAGTTTCGTAAAAATGTAGGTCTCTAGGCCACTTACACTATACAACAAACACCATCGTACTTCCATAAGTCTGGTGCGCGCCATATAAAAATTCTTAACCCAGCCAGGGCAAGTAGAGTGTGTGCTTTCAACGTTGAAGAACAAGGACAGAGGAGAAGAGAATCCAACTACCCAATACACCAGTAACAACAACAATCCCCCAAGAGCAGGCCAGAGCCAACTCGAAATCACGTAGTGCAGACAAAGGAGGAAGAACTATATAGTAACTTTATATGTGAAACGCAACAACAACAACAGTACTACATCAGGAACAACAAAAGCAAGGCAAAGTAGCAGCAAGTAAGAAAAAAAAAAAAATTCTATTTCACTTTCCTACACACGCTATATACTACCAAACATTTGCCAGTTACGTACACCTCCCAATCCCTGGCCCGCGAGCCTATATAAAGTGAGCATTAAGAATCAAAATTTCGAGAACGAATGTATCGGTCTCTATCTGGCAGGTAGAGTTCCCAATGCTTCGGTCCTTCTGATTCGCGGTTGATCCGAACCGATGGTCTCTCTACGTAAAGGTCCGATACATGCGGAAAAGCTTTGCCAATACAAATAGCGTTTGTGGACTGATAAACTTCTTTTTAGCCCCGCGCACCAGTCAGTATATCGCCTGGCTGGTTGAGATTATTTCGCCCCGTCTACCGTCTCGCCAGCCCTCTTAGCTTTTCACATCATACTCTTATTGAAAAAGATTAGGAATTCGATGTATTTGTGAAATACACCATAGGCACCACTCCACATCCGCTTCCATAGTAAAAATTCTACTCTACGGCCACTCCAACTATACTAGTCAGTCGGGGAGCTATACCAACCAGTGCCAAAGTGTGGACGGGCCTTGCTTGCGTTCACGGTCTGACATTGAAGAAAAAAAATCGTTGTTAAGGTTTTTTTCCTCACATAAAGTGGCAGTTTTCTTTCGGATTCAGTGGCTTCCCTCCTTCTGTGTTGGTATTAAGCCCGCCATAGAAGAATACCTCGCACATGTTCAAGACGTGGTTCGTGTTTCGCGTTGCGCAATTCTCGAAGTAAAATTGTACAACACACTTCCTGGTGTGTAGACCGCTGTACATGTGAGCTTTTGGTTGGGGTCTTCCAGTTTCCATTCGAATGGAATATATTCTTACGTAGTTCCGCTACACTTGAATTATATCTCTATGACTTGGGATGGACGATGTTGAGTTTATAGAAGATGTTCCTGCTATGAATTTTGACCCAGTGAAAAATTTTCAGGAGGGAGTAATGACGACATTAGTCATGATTGATTTTCCAGCGTCTTCCTCTGTTTCTAACTTGTTTCTTCTCGTTTTCAGGTTCTTCCGCGTGTCGACAGTGAAATGCTTTCACTTTTCTAGGCTGTATGTGACCTTCACCTCATTAGAAAAGCACACACACCGGGTGTTAAGACGTGATTGTTCGCAGCCGGATATGGCGAACTAAGTTCTATTTTTAAGAAATAGAAATATGCACATAAATTAAATACCTAATGTAGTCAAGATTGTTTTACTAATGTTCTTTGTTTTTTAGATTACGTTGACGAAATCATGTCTGATGAAATGAACAGTACTCCAAGCAGTTGGAGAGTTGTTACTCTTCCTAAATAGTACAGGATATAGCGGACCAAATTTTTCTCACACATCTTGAAATTTATCCAGTCACAACAACTCCTAATGCCGCGTTTCCACCTATGCCTTCATATGCATTGGACGAGGCATATTAGCGCGTATAAATATGTGGAAACGGCACATTCGCGTCAGTATGCATATGAAATCGAGATTGGCGTACATTTGTCTCGAAAGCAGTGTTTCGACGCGTACCAAGGAGATATGCTAACAGCACGAATGTGCCGTTTCCACATGTCTTCATATGCATTGGATAAAGACACTACACCAGCGACCAAAAGGGATCTGAAGAATGCATTTCCTAAAGGTTCCTATTCAATGGATGGAAGAATTACCATACTTTTCATACTAATTTTTTTCTGTAAAGTTGAAGGACCGATTCTATATACATTTTTCAGAATGCGAAAAAGACATTGTAATAATCTTGCATAAAGTACAATATTACATACACTACAGAATACATTTTACTCATATTTCCGATGGGACTGAACTGAACACTCGGTGGCACCCACCACTGCCAAAAACATTCGCATTGAACATTTGCTTTGAACGCAGATCAAATGGATATACTTTTAGCATATGCGTGCCGTTTCCACATATGCCTAGACATTCGCGCTCATCGCATATGCCCAATATAACATCTGGGTTTAATACGATATTGTGGTTCAAAAACGGTAATTGAGCTCTGTCTGTCGACAGGGCTGCCACTTAAACCAACCATCGCATTGCCACAACAACTTCTTATCGAACCGCCGGATTGTTAAGTAATAAGAAGTCTAGGTGTTCTTATTTAAGCTTCCAAAATTGCCAAAATAATGATTTAATAATAACGCTCTTTAGAGATCGACTGAGCAGACCCAGATAGGCATTAAGATTCAGAGAAGAAAGTCGTAGTGGGCAGGTCATGGCTTCAAGAAGTAGTGCAAACACATGGAGTAGTCCAATAAACACATGGAGTCGGTAGTCCAAGAAACACATGGAGTCAATAGTTCTATCCATTGGAATTTTTAATTGAGTGAAAATATATACACGCGGTGCGAAAAGAATACCATGATATTCCATTAAAAGAAAAAGTAGCTCTACATGACTAGTAACCGGCTGTTTGAAGAAGCCAACCCACCCAAAAACACCAGCTAAATTGAACGAGTGACTGACTACTGAGTATGGCTATTGAACCGCTGGTGAAAACAAGAAAAAAGAGTAAATGAACAGTTCAATTGAAGGAGTAGTGACTACTGAATGCCTGGTTAGAGAAAAAATAATATGAACACTTCAATTGAAGGATTTTGCTGAACTAGCCGTTTCAAATGAATAATTAGGTGTGAAGTACAACACTCAAATGAACTGTTATGCCTATCTCTTGAAGGTATATGAAGATCACAGAGGAAAAACACGATAAGTTATATTTTGGTAATTTTACAGGAGAGCAAATTTATTTTTTCCCTGTTTATGTTTGCTAGAGTATAGTTTATAATATAATACATATGTAGTAGCTAAACAGCTGGCATGAAAATCTAAAAAAAAAAAGTATTATCGAGTTTTTCCCTGTGATATTCATATGGAGTCGGTACTCCAGGAAACGAACACATCCAGACGAACAATGAAAAAAAAATCTGCCAACAATCTGGGCGCAACTTTATTATTTTCCCGGCAGAAGTTCGGAACGCGTTCAATTCTAAGATGCGGTGTAGGTTACTATGTGACTGAAAAGCTAACAAAAAGTTCGGAAGCGGTTAGAATAGGGCGTAATATATGAATAACATGATTGGGTCATACTCCGGGATCCGGTCTAGGGGTTGAAAAAGGAAAAAACTTAAAAATAGGTTATTATTAAACCAGTTCGTGAAAGTGAAATGATATTCGATACCTGATCAGACCTGAGAGATATGGAAGAATTTATGAAAAAGTATTTAATGTCTTTACACCCCCTTAGGAATCAATTTTCAAAAAATCTTGAAAACACTTTCTAGGTATTCATATGAAGAATCCGTAGAATAATAGTGAATTCAATATTTTAGAAGACCTACTAGATATGACGAAAATCGTGAAAATATATGCATTTTATTTTGACTGAACATTTTTTTTCCCCCACTTCCGAACGCCAATGGATATTCGAATTTTTTTTTAATCCAAATTACTTTTCTAGTTGATTTACATATACACTCCGAGTTTCAACTTTCTAGCAGAAGCCGTTACGTACCATACTACCCTTATAAAAAATTATATTTTTCCAACATGCCACTACTAATAGCTCTATCTAAATACCAAGTTTCAGCTTTTTATCATTATATGTTCTTAAGATATAAGCATCGGAACCTATTCCTTTTCACCCTCCCTCTCTACACCCACAACCCCGAAAAATTTTCTGCTAGAGTTCTATTGGGCCTACGTCTGGTAAAAAATTTGAGCATCTTATACTGTTCTTGAGATATGAACCGCGATTTTTTTTAAAAATTTTTTATTCCCCCATTTCTATGTTCCACCACCCCCTTAAAAAATTTTACTTTGAGCAATCTTTATTTGTCGACCTTTATACTCAAACCGAATTTCATTTTTCTAGAGCAATTGGTTCGTAAGATATCGTAATCTAAAGTTTTTCACCCCCCACCCTCGTACGCCACTACCGCACTCAAAAAATCATTTTTAATCTTTTCTCCTAGTATAGGTACAGATATCTGTTAAGTTTGAATTTCGTACCATCAACGGTTTAGGAGATATGGATTTTTAGAATGTGTCGATCTCGGCATTTTTGCGATCCCATATCAACATTTTTTTTTGCAAATGGATCCACTATCGAAGTTCTATGGAAATTCCAAGTTTCGGCCTTCTAGCGTAAGCGGCTGCTGAGATCTAGAAACCAAAAATTTTCGTCTAAAACCCTCCCCTCTCCTTCCCCCTCACACCCACACAACCCTAAAAGATACCAGTCGTAGAGGTTCACCCAACCTACTCACCATAAAAATTTCATGATAATACCTTAACGTGTTTGGGAGCTATGCGCCTTCAAACTTTTTTTGCGTACGGCGTACAGACGGACATTTTTATTTTATTGCTTTTTGGGGGTCTGCTAGTCCTAAAACGTGAAAATACAAAATTTCAGGGTAGCAAATTTTTTTTGAAATTTCAGGTCAATCACAATACTTTATTATTAAAAAATAATAAAGTAAAAATTATTAACACCTACTAGTACACTGCCATACCTAAAACCAATTCGAGATATGTATCTTTGAAGAAAAAAAAAATTACGAGGGGAGGAACCCTAATGCTTTTCCTTTTGTAATGGTGATGTAATTGTATGTTTGAAAAATCAAACAGAGGGCAATATAGTCGCTGAACAGCAAAAGTAATTAGTACAAAGGCTACTCACCTCATTCGTGAAACTCGCAACTGACCACCAGCTTCAGCACTGCTAAATAACGTGATCCTGTGGGATCAGCTCAATTTCATGACGGTGTTTTGTCATACGTGTCGTAGGAAGCTATTGGATCACTGTTTCATAAATTCTTGATATTCACATCCGTAACTGTTCGGGTTTACAAAAAGGAGAGATTAATTTAATTACAATCAGTTCTTTCAATCTTCAACACGCCTGCAGAGAGAAAGAATATTTCTTACACTTCAGTTTCAATTTTCGCCACACTAAAAGTAGGTAGCTACTATACAGGGTTGTCAGGTTCGATTACTTTATAATTTCCGACGAAAAATTTTGAATTTTTATATCTCAGGCTTCCGATGTGAAGTTGAACCTTGGTATTATATCTATGCTATTGGATCAATTTGCTAAAAAAAATATAATCTTTGGTATAGTGGTACAAGAGCCGCTGAAATAGGCAGTTGTCCCGTCCCACCTACACTTCACCAATATGAAAAATTGTATTTTAAAATTACAAAATTAAAATTTTAATCAAATAACGACAGTTGTCACTTTGATCGGCATTTTCCGTCGATGAGATTGAAGTCCGTGACGCCCAAAAAAAATTAATGTCGATGCAAAAATGAAAGGATTCGCATGAACTTAAATTGACAATTTACAGCTGATACATATGGAAATGCTAATGAGACACGTCTGTGCGATTACACAATCGGGTTTTTTTGATCAAGGTGACACGTTGAATCGGCATCGAAGTAACGCGACGTGACATTCACAATACGGTCAACTTGACCGTATTGTGAATGTCCCGTCGCGTCACCTCTAGAAGAATTAGTAAGAAACTTCCCTCATAAGTTTCTCTTGTTGTTTGTGCCAGTAGAATTGATTCAGCAAACTACTACAAAATTACCCGTTAAACGATTGAGTTGCCTGGTTTCTTGCGAACGCCGGTATTAATTCTTTCATGGATTATAATGGATTTTGGATAAGGCATAAGTAGGTAAAAATTAAACCACTTCATTTATCACTTTTAAAAAATTGCAAACTTATAAGATACGTAGAGCGATTGAAACAAAATCTTTTCAATCACCTTAAATTCCGCCTTGTTTCGCCTTATCGAGAATATTTCGCGAAATAATCATTCGTTGAATTTGTGATGTTCCTTCGTAGATTTGATAAATTTTCGCATCTCGCATCAACTTCTCTACCGGATATTCTGAATTGAAACCGTTTCCACCGAAAATCTGTACAGCATCCGAAGCAATTTTATTCGCAACATCGGCTGCATAGCATTTTGCAATCGATGCGTACAAGCTGTTGCGTCGTCCTACATACAGAAATAAGAAAAAATTACTTTATAAACTTTCTTAATTCGAACTTTACGATCGTACCTTGATCAACCTCCCAAGCAGCGCGATAATAGGCCAGGCGAGACGTCTCCACCCCGATTGCCATGTCGGCCAAAAGAAACGAAATAGCTTGATGCGCTGCAATCGGAACTCCGAAAGTTTTCCGTTCCAACGAATATTTCAAGGCTTCGTCTAAACATCGCTGCGCTAGACCAACTGCTCCGGCTGCAACTGGTGGCCGGGTCTTATCAAAAGTGCCCATGGCAATTTTGAAGCCAGCGCCTTCACCGATCAAAACGTTTTCTTTGGGCACACGAACATCTTCGAATGTTATACCGCGCGTATCGGAAGCCCTCTGACCCATGTTAATTTCCTTGCGTCCGGGCGTTACTCCGGGAGTGTCTCGTTCGACAATGAACCCAGTGAAGGCCTTATTTGCCGGAGCTTTGGGATCCGGATTGGTTCGTGCCAGCACGAAATACCAATTAGCTACTCCTCCGTTGGTAATCCACATCTTCTGGCCATTGATAATGTATTCATCGCCCTTCTTCTCAGCTCGTGTTTTCACTCCATTGACATCAGATCCAGCTCCCGGTTCAGTTACACAATAGGCTGCCACCAAAGGTTCTTCGACCAGACGTCCCAAATATTTTTTCTTTTGTTCGGCATTACCGGAAAGAATAACTGGTGTTTGCTGAAATAATCACGCAAGTTCGTTCATTACTATTAAATTTACTTTTACAGCAAACTGATTCCTTACACCCAGTCCACTAGATTCCATAGCAGTCATGACTCCAGTACAACCGTAGGCAATTTCTTCAGCAACAACGCACGTTGTTAGAACTTCGAGTTCCAAACCGCCGAGATCTGCCGGAATGTGTCCGTTTAGTAATCCTAAAGCCCATGCTTTTTTCAAAATTGCCCAAGGATATTCGCCGGTTTTATCGTGTTGCGCAGCAACTGGAATAATCTCTTCTCGCGCAAATTTTCGAGCAACTTCTTGCATTTCGCGTTGTTCATCGGATAGGCTGAAACATGGTTGTGATGACGCGGTAGCTGACGATGAAAATGCCCGAAAGGTAGCCGGCCGAGCCGCATTACGTAAAAGCTAAGTAGATGGAAAGAAAGATATTAATAACATTCTAGCAGTATTACATCGATAGGAGCAAATTTGTATTTTTATGTTTTAGAAAAGAGTGAGACCTTGTATTTTTACATTTTAGAAAAGAGTGAGACCTGTTGTGTCTGTCGGTCTCAGTAGGTTTAGGTTTAAGAAGGGGCGCAGTGCTAGAACCACCGCGCTCACTAAAGAAGGGGCGCAGGGCAAGAACCACCGCGCTCACTAGGTACTATACGGGCCCTTTGCGATCACTTCAGCCCCAACAGAGAGTTACCGTCTCCATAAAAAACTTGCATTGGTAAAAGAGGTTTTGGTAGAAGAACAAAATTCAGAAATTAAAAATCCCCTAATATTAGAAACTATACAAAACCATAATAAGACCTGAGCTATGCTATGGCAGCGAAACGTGGACATTGACTCAGGCGTCCGAAAAATTAGTTAACGCCTTTGAAGGAAAAGTCCTCAAAAGAATCGTCGGACCTGTGAGGGAAGACTCGATCTGGAGAATACGATACAATAATAGAGAATTGTATGCCACCTTCGATAATCCGATAATCATAAAATTCAATAAGCTACAATGGAGTCATGTGGAGCGGATGGATGACGAAAGAATCCCCAAACGCACACTAAAGGGAAAAGTTTATGGACACAGACCAGTTGGAAACCTACGAAAGCGCTGGGAGGACTTTATTGAAGCAGACAGCAAATCACTTCTAATATACAGAAACTGGAGGACGCGGTCACTGAACCGAGAAGGCTGGAGGCGGCACATTCAGGAGGCCAAGGTCCGATTTGGACTGTAGCGCCATCGCAAGTAAATAATATTTGAAATATGTATTTGTTTCTTTCAGAATCCCGAAGGATCTTGCAAAAGTCTTGAAGAGCTCTAGAGAATTTGCACACGCTATATGACCGAATACGTTGAAATTTGTATGCTGATGAGCAGCACACAAGAAACAAATCCCAAATGTCTCATTGGATATTCCTGATTGAAACCACCATTGAGAAGCGAAGCTATTAAAGTCCATCTCAATTCATACACCTACAGTACTTTGAGAATACTGGTCCTATAGGAGAGATGGGCAAAACAGTTCCTTATAGTGAGAGAGTGAATTACGACTCACTCACTGAAATGAACTAGTTCCAGTTCCTTTTGAAGATCACTTACCCGGCGAAGGAACTAGTTCTTTTCAAGTTCGGATTAAATATGAGGACCCTAAAACTCACTCAAGAAGGAACTAGTTCTTTTCAAGTTCCGATTCAATGTGAGGACCTAAAACAAAAAGGTTCTCACTTACGAAAGAACTCGTTCTTTTCAAGTTGTATCACGTGGCGAGTTCACCAAAAGGAGTGAGTTTATTCAATCACTCACTTCAATGAACTGCTCGTTTGGAACAGTTCACTCATGCACGACCCATCTCTATCCTATAGTACAGAACATTTTAAATTCTAGAAATTAAGTTCTGAAAAACTTCAGAATGAATACCGTTAATCTGAATTCGAAATTTGGTGGCTCAATACAGATTTTCTGTACTGAGTACCATCAGCAACAGACCTGGTGAAGATTCAACTTTATTTATTTTCTGTTTCTATCATACAATTTGAGTTTTCAATATTGAATCGTTATGGCATCAGCACTTTCCAGCTAATTGTGTAACAATTCTGATTTTCAGTACCGAAGTAGAATTGAAAGGAAGTAATATAAAAACAATAAATGGAATTTTCGTTATTTTGATTGTCTTTCTTCTTTTTATTATGTCTTCCTGATGTTACCGAATTTTTAAAATTAGTTCAGTATCAGTACTGCCACCACAGCAATCTGGGGTGGGACCATATTGATATAAATAACGGAGACGGCAAGACGCCTTTTCTGTATAAAGCATTTTGATGCAAAATTGAACGTTTTTCTATGGGGTGTTTCATGCCAGGTGGCAGTGAAATGCAAATAGTAGCCTAGTATACCAAAGTTGGCCTTTTTTTCTTTTCAAGACCGAAGTATAACATACATGTGAATAAGATGCTGATAGTAGCATAATGAATATCGCCGGTTCTTTGCGAGAAATCCTCCTGCTTCAAAATAGACACTGCTCGTCATCTCCACTACATTATCTCCATGAGTGGCACCAACGCGTTATGGAACAAAATATTTACAAATTTTTTCACACAAAACGTTGACATCAACTGAGTGTGAATTGTTGAAAATATTTTTAACAACCAGAAGATAAATAAATCTTGCTGAAAATAACTCAAACGGTACAAAGTTGGTGGACTTTGGACACAGTTGCACAGAGCAAAGTCCACATATGCAATATTTTGATTAATATTCAAAATAAACACAGCCTAATTACCTGATTTATTAGACCCATTTCGAGTAGGTACTTGTGTTCCCTGCTTTTTTTTTGTAAACTTAACTACACTTAAAATTATCGGTTCTACTATTTACAGAAAATGGAAAAAAGTTAAACCAAATGCACAAAATCGGAGTGGCAAACTGACAGTAAATTTTATCATACGGCTGAAAAAGAGCCTAATCTCTTTGCGCATGTAAATACATCGGTTGTTTTTGTTGCACACTACTTCGCATAGCCACTATACAACAACTGAAACATATATGGTGAAAGTTGGGGAAAAAGAAAGGTGCAAGAAGTCTATGTCGAGCTGGCTAACTTGAGAACAGAAAAATCTTAATATAAAATACGAACTGAATATTTATTTTGAGTGAAAAGTAATGAAGTTGCGCACTCATGATATTTTGGGATGAATTATATTAAAACAGATGGAATAAGGGCTAGCGCACACCGAAGGGGCGAACGCAGAATTATGTTTTGGAGTGGGTCACAAGCATAGAGATATAAACATATAGTGGAGACGACAAGACGCTGTGTTTGCATGTATATGAAGCAAAATTGAACGTTTTTGTATGGAGCGTTTCATGGAATCGAATTTACAGGAAAACACTTTCTCCTCTCTTTAATCTAATGAAGAGGACGAAAAAGTTCGGGTAGAGACTGGGGATTCGAGTATAATGGGCCTGGTGGCCTGAATGCTCAAGACTCGCCTTTCAGTGTGTCTTTCCCACACCAAACAACAATCACCCGTATTTTGAATTGCGCGGTCACGTCACTTCGATGCCGATGCGAAGTGTCACGTCGATCGAAAAAAAGCGATTGTGTAACTCCATCGACGTGACTCAATGGCATTGCCATATTGATATGTGTGTATCAGCTGTAAATTGCGAATTTAAGGTCTTGTATGCCTTCGTTTACAACTATGACGTTATTTTTCTGCAACATCAAATGCTACATTCAAATTTAAGATGCGGATAATGCTTTTTTCTAAAGTACAAAAGCTATACATCTTGTTCGGCCCATTTTTGGCTCTCACTTCTGCTTACATCTCGTGACGGTAGTCCCAAAGAATTTTACAGTGCCGAAAATTGGAGCCATATTTCCATAATGTATGTCGATCTACACCGCTTTTAATGACGATTACTTGTTGCGAATCCATCAAAATAAAGAAAGAAACATCTTTTTGTCAAATCTATACTTGCATTTTCGCATCAACGTTAACTTTCTTCAGGCGTCACGGACTCGGAATGTCATCGACGAAAAATGACGATCAAAGTGACAACGCTCGATGACAATCGACACTCACAATCGCCTTTTCATGCGTCGATATCGAATCGTCATCGAAGTGACGCGACGTGACAATCACAATACGGTCGAATCTAATGATGTTTCAGGGGAACTCTCCGCTAACAGTAGGCTTCGCTTGTGTAGTTCGCGAATGAACTACTTCGGAAGAGCGTTCCCATAAGTGAAAAAAACGAACTAGTTTGCTGTGAGTCCCGGTCAGCGTTGCCGCACGTCATTAATTAAAGGGACTACATTTTAACGAAAATGGTCTAATATGGAAAATAAAGGACAATAGATTTTATTCAAAAAATATGTGTATTTAAAAATTAATAAAAATGTATAGAATCAGAAAACTTAACCATGAGCTAGTCGCAGCAGGCGAAATTGCGTATACTATACCCTAACTAGCAAATTAACTATTTATCGAAGCTATTCCCGTACCTCGATAAAGCTTCGATAAGGTCTCACTGATTTGGTGCACATTTCCCCATATTTCAACAGCAACAGCCAAGCATCAACAGTTGGTATAAGGCATTATCAAAGCTGTTCTTGCTTCCGTACGGAAGCTTGAAAGTACGGAAGCAAAAAAACCGAAAAATAATATTCACAATTTTTTACTCTTTTGTTTTCTTCCAACTACGATTTTATTTTCCTCTAAATTATTACTTGTTGTTTGAAAAATGTGAATTGCACTCTCGGATTCGCCACACATTAAATCCGCTACGCTACACTAGGCCAATCAGAAACTTTGTCGTAATAGGGTTGAAGCTGAATCACTTGTCATGTCGAGCGAAGCTCGTTTGCAAACCTTCATAAGAATGTTGGTATTTACTTCCATGAGGTCTTATAGAAGTTATTACTGAAGCAATGAGTTCTGAAAGTTCAGCCTCCGCTAGCAAGTCTTACCGAAATCTTATCGAAGTTAAAAATCCAAAACTTGCTGTCAACAGTCTTATCGAAGTTATAGTCTCCGGAAAACCCAAATATGAAGTTTGTTTGCTAGTTGGGACGTTAAAAGTAGTTCGGTTAAAAGCCGTATATAACCCAGGTCTGGCTGCTGGGCTGTTTAATAGAAGACCATACGAACTAAAATTTTGACAAGAGTCGTATTTTAAAAAAATTGTCTTTTTCGTAAAAAAAAAGTACCACCGGACCAATTGGAAAAAAAAGGTATCAACATTAAACCAAACGGACCAAATATGGCAACGCTGGTCCCCGGTTCTAGTTCGTTTGTATTCATTCATTGCCGTTTAGTTGCACACTGACGATTTGTTTTTTAGCTCATCACATTGCACAAGACGAACTTTTTAACTAGTAGAATGAGAACTTTTTTTTTTTTGTTTTTGGAGGCCATCACATTTTACTAGATGATCTTTTTATCCTCATGACTGAAGTCCAGCGAACTAAAACAACGAACTAGTTCGCGAGGATCGGGAAGCGGAAATGATCGATAACTATAGTGAATTAAAATGCGCAAGCATAGTTAACAGTCATTTCTCTTTCAAAAAAGTAGTATTTGAGAATCATCCGGTAAATGAGTACCTGTATTGAGTTAAAATCGGGGTAATAATCACGGGCGAGCGGGTGACTGACCACTTCGCCTCCTAGTGCGCCATTGATTATTATTAATATTGGATTTATAGTTTACAACTTTTGATTTACTGCATCAACTCTGTTTTTTGTTCAGATTTCCACGTACTAATTACGTGTGTATGTATAGAACATCCCCAGCGGGAAATGAAGCGCTTGAAAATGCATTAACGAGCGCTCTTTTTATTAACGAGCGCTCCAAAGACGCTCCTCGTTCATATAAATTTAACATTTCATGTCATTGCGAGAAAGACAAGACGTTTTCGTAAAGCGCCGTTGAAGTGCTTGGAATACAATGATTAAAAAGTGCTTAAAACATGGCATTTGTAAAAACTAACTTTAAAGCGCTGTAAAAGAGCCTAGCATTCAAATAAAAAAGACGGCAATATATGAATTGGTCTTCCATCTGTCCAACATTTTTTAGAGCGCTTCTAAGGCGCCTTGCATTTATATAAAGGAGGAGTCAATACTTCTTACATTTTCTGAACCAATTTTAAAGTATTTTATCTTTATATGTGATAAGGGACTCCCAAACTGCTTCGATATGTAGTCCTTCATTTTAAGTCCTCCTTAAGTTCTTGTAATCGAAGCGCTTGAAATTTTTTCCGCTGGGTCATTACATGCCTTGCTGTTTCGATTTTTCTTCCACCCTTTTCAGCAACAAATGTAGCCAAATTTTTTGCTATGGCCAAGCGATTATTGAAAGTATCGACCTTGCTCTGTCGATTCATAAACCCAAAAATTTTATTTCAACGAAATAATAACAAAAAAGTGTAAAATTTACAAAGTACCTCCCATCTTGGCCCTCTCTATTAATCGCTTCGCAATAATCAACCTCTGAATTTGACTAGTACCTTCGTAGATTTGGAAAATTTTCGCATCACGCATCAATTTTTCGACCGGATATTCCGAATTGTAACCATTTCCACCGAATATCTGCACAGCATCTGATGCCGCCTTGTTTGCCATATCCGCTACGTAGCATTTCGCAATCGATGCGTAGTAACTATTCTTAATATCTTTCAGATAAAAAAAAAAATTAATGAAATTAAGATGAACAAAAGAACTGTGCAAGGAAATGAATGAATCATACTTCGGTCGATTTCCCAAGCAGCTTTCTGATACATCAAGCGTCCAGTTTCTACAGTTGTTGCCATATCCGCTAGGATAAATGCAATGCCTTGATGATTGCAAATAGGAACACCGAAGGTTCTACGCTCCAGCGAATATTTCAAGGCTTCCTCGAGACATCGTTTGGCCAATCCTAAAGCGCCGGCTGCTACTAGGGGCCGCGACATATCAAAAGCTGACATGGTCACCTTAAAGCCGGCACCTTCGCCCAAAATTACGTTTTCTTTTGGAACGCGTACGTCCTCGAACGTAATGCCACGCGTGTCCGACGCTCTTTGACCCATGTTGATTTCCTTGCGACCTGGCGTTACGCCCGGTGTATCGCGATCTACAATAAACCCGGTAAATGCTTTACTGGACGGTGCCTTTGGGTCCGGATCAGTGCGTGCCAGAACATAGTACCAATTCGCCACCCCACCATTGGTGATCCACATTTTTTGACCATTTAGAATATATTCGTCCCCCTTTCGGACAGCTTTCGTCTTAATCCCGCTTACGTCGGACCCGGCACCCGGTTCCGTTGCACAGAAGCCCGTTAGCAGCGGTTCATCGACCAAACGACCGAGGTATTTTCGTTTCTGTTCCGACGTTGCGGCCACGACCAATGGAATTTGCTGTGAATTCAGGACCGATTAATTGTATTGGCGGCTCAAACCTTTTCTTAACTGTAGATATTTACAGCAACTGATGTGACAATGATCGGTGCCATGATCCCTGCACATCCGTAGCCTGTCTCTTCAGCTATCAGACTGTTAGTGAAAGTATCCAGTCCTAGTCCACCTACATCTTGAGGAATGTGTCCATTCATCAAACCCAGCTGCCACGCTTTCTTCACAACTGCCCAAGGAAACTCGCCGGTTTTGTCGTGGTAAGCAGACACCGGCATCACATCTTCGCGCGCAAATTTGTTTGCCAGCTCTTGGACTTCTCGCTGTTCAGTCGACAAGGCGAAACTAAATGGGGCGCTCGAGGTTGCGGTCGAGAAACACGGTGCATTGGACCGGACTACGACTAGACGAAGAAGCTGTAATTTGAAAATTGTGCGTAATTTGTGAAATGTACCACAAAGCCTAATTAAAAGCGAGCAAATTCACTAGAGAACTATTTCCATTTTCCCGTCTCTTTTTTGCTGGTGGGTATTATTAGCTTTGAACTCCTTTTCTTCATAGTAACAGCCGTCTTGGACTATGGACTTCGAATCTTTGCACAAACAACTTCTGTTCATAGTTTACTTTAAAAACCACTCAAATAGAAAGTCACTTAGAACTTACTCTTGCGAAAAGCATGATTCCTATCTACTGTGCGTTGTATAAAAATAAAACTAAACGTCAATAACTAAGAACACAAAAAACATTAACATACATAAAAATTTACATAAATAATTAAATCTAATTAAATAAGGTCAAAACGCCGGGTTATTCTTTTATCTTATCTACCAAAACGACACTAGTGCAAATCGCTCTTCTTCTTTACAATTTTATTTGAAAGACGTCAATGTTTATAATTGTGTATACCCTTAGTTTACAGTGTCGCCACCTACTAACAACTAGTGTAAAGTGTAAACAGCTGTGTGAGAATTGCATACAATAACCACAGTGCTCAGCGTTTGTATCGTTAAGAAGAATCAGAATCATTCTATCCGAAAAGCATGTGTTCTTTTTGAGAGCCAGTAACGGAATTAAAACTAGCAAGAAATATATTTATTTATTCTGGGAGTTGGGACACGTGAAGGAAAGTGTTAAGTGGCGAATTAGATACAACCATGAGTTGTATAAACCGTACAAAGAGCCTGAAGCTTCAACGCTCATCACTGTAATGGGCTGGCCATGTAGAACGAATTGAAGATAGAAGAATTTCAAACATGCTGGAGGACGCGGTCTTTGGATTGACGATTGGAGGCATAGAGACATATGTAGTGGAGATGAGAGTCAGCGACTGTTTTGAAGCCGGACGATTTCTCGCAAAGGACTGGCAATGAACGCTATGCTACAGTGGCGTAGTTACATAACACACTTCATTTCACACTACACTTTACTCAATATAGAAACACTTAACACTTATAAATAAACAAAGTACACACAAATTTAAATTAAAAACCTAACGCAGTCACGATCGACTCCAAGCCAATCGTATGATACTCTAGATGAAATACTGAACTCTGATTTATATTTTAGTTGGAAATATATCAAAAGAATGAGGAGAGCACAAGCAATTATTACATGACCTTTTACTTACAGGTAGAAACTATTGTATAGTGGCTACTCGATTTTTTGATTTAAGTATAGTTAGTTCCACAAATTAAGTTAGGACATTTTACAGAATTTTTGTATGGCAACTACATGAAGCACTTATGGGATATTTTTCATATTAATAGTTTCAGCTGTGACTATTATAAAATTAATGTGTATAAAATTTCAAAGTCGTGACTTAAAGCGTTCTAAAGTTATCGTTCAATATTGGTGAACATGTTTATTTAGGACTTTTGTATGACAGCTACCCGAAGGAGTCAACAGATGGCGCTTATTAATGAACTCCGTTTTGGTTTTGGTATAAAACTAATTCCTGTAAAATTTTAAATTCCTGCTTTAACTCGTTCTGGAGTTATAGTGAATTCAGTAAAAAGCATACATTTTTGAAGGACTTTTCTAGGCTGCTACACGAAGGACTCATTCGATTTGCATCATATTCAGAACTTTTGATTCAAACATTGTAAACCTTAAGTATGCAAAATTTCAAGTTCCTAACTTGAAGCATTCGAGCAATAATTGTGAAAACGTGTTTTAAGGACTCTTGTATGGGAGGTACCCGAAGGAGTGGAAGGATATCGCCCATTAACGAACTTAGCCTTACTTTTTCCATTTTACAAGCTGTGACAAAATTTCAACTTCCTAGGTCAACGCGTTCTTGAGTTTTCGTGCAAACGGACGGACGGACAGCAAACGGATTTGGGGGTTTTGGCTCAAAATAAACACAAAGTAACATATAACTTTTTTTCGTCCGAAGCTCGGTTCTATGCGTTACAAACTTTTCGGGCTGGATAAAACTTATAATACTCTATATGTTCACCTAGAGTATAAAAATGTAAATTATAAAATGACAGTTGAAAAAGAATTTTAATATGAAAACACATACTTGGAAAAATATATTAAAATGAATATAATAAAATATTGTCGAATCATTATTTAATTAATAAAATGTTGTGATTATAAATAATAAAACAATAATTAAATAATAGTGGAATATAAACTCCATTACTACATTCCATAATTGGTGACCTGATTTATGGAATATATTAATGGAGTTTATATTCCACTATTATTTAAAACTTCAAACAGATTTGAAAAAAATTGAGCCCAAGAGAGCGAATTTCATTGGGGAGGTACGTGGGGGTACGAACGTTTTAGGAAGGTAATTTGAACCCTGAGGGGATATAAAGGGGTTGTATACATTTTCACAAATTCACCCATATCCCTAAGATCTCATTAGGTGTGGAATATATTTTCACTTTCACGGGCTTGTGTAATAATCGCCTAGAACACATTTTAAGTTGTTTTCTTTTTCAATCCCTAGAGGTTATAAAAGGGTTGAACACGAATATGAACTCCATCAGGTTTTTTAGACATTAATCCTCTAAGTGGGTGTAAGGAGGTTGCATATGTTTTCACAGATTCCAATAGATACTGCTTAGGTCTGATTAGATATCGAATTAACTTTTACTTCCTAATGCCATGTTTCCACTACACCTTAATCTCGCGATTAATAGAACTAGATTAAGCACTCTGGGACGTTATTTGTGGGGGAGGGGGAATTTTGGTATTTTAATATATTATATATAACAAATGTGGCAAATGTCCTCTCTGTCGCCTCTCTCCCCCGCCACAAATGACGTCCCTGAGTGCTTAATCTAGTTCCCTTAATCGTGAGATTAAGGTGTAGTGAAAACATGGCATAGGACTTCCTACGTAATCGTCAAAAAGTCAATTTCATAATTCTTAGATATTCAACCCTAAGTGGGCGTTGTATAAACAGTAAAAAATGTTGCAATTTTTACAATAATTATCACATTAAAATCTGTAGCTCAGTTCTGTAACTTATGAGTGAGAAATTTCTCACCAAAATGTCAAAATGAGGACGATTTAATGCAGTTTTCTCTCTGTATTCTCACCAAATGAGAAAGGAAAGATTGCCAAATGCGTAGCCATGAACGGTGCTTTCTCATTTGATGAGAACACAGAAAGGAAACTGCATTAATTCGTCCTCATTTTGACTTTTTGGTGAGAAATTTCTCACTCATAAGTTGCAGAACTGAGCTACTGTTACGTAAAGCATGTAAATTTAAATCAGAGTGTAAATTTAAACGGAATTCTATGTAAAATGGACTATTACATTTAAGTTATTGTAAATTTACTTCGACTGTGTGAAATATACCTCTGAATTGTAATATTATAATTATAATTTGTACTTTTACAATTTTTAATTGAGATATAAGCAAACTTCTTAGGAAAAACTACTCGAAACGTATCGAAGTGCTTGAATGAGTGTATGTATGTGGATTAGCAATTGAAATGTAAAACTAAATTCGGTTTTAATTTTAAAAATATTTTAATGTGATACTTTCCACAGTTTCGACATATTTTTTTAGGTTTGATGAGATATTAGATTTGTTTTCACTTCCATAGACTTTTTTATATAATCGCCCATAAACCCATTTCCCCATTTATCGATATTCAACCCGTGAGGGTTTGAATATGTTTTCTCAATTTTTCCAATCCCTTAGTTCTGATGAGATATAAAATTGGCTAGTACTGCATTTGATGTAATGGTCTAAAAACCAATTTCAGGATTTTTTGAATTTCAAAAACCAAGGGGGTGTGAACGGTTTGCTTACGTTTTCACAATTTTTTCAAATTCCCTAGTGTCTGATGAGATACAACTTGCTTCTTATAAAATCGGATAAAAAACTGTTTCACAATTTTTTCAAAATTCAACCCCCCCCCCCCCCCCCCCCCAAGAAGATGTAATGAGTTTAATAAACACTGATAAAAGTTTTAAAAATCTCTCTTGAAGTCTTTAACACGCTATAATACGTGAGACTAAGAACACTTATAGACTGTAGCATCATTGATTATTATAAATTCTTGGCATGCAAACATTCAATCCATTAAAAGCATCATTTTGTTATTATTTGCTCAACTGCAAGTTCCAAAATGTTCTGGCATTTTCATTTCAACGATTTTATTACGTTGTTCGTCGTCACATATACCTACGAGATACGACGCGAAATAACAGGCATTTTGAAAAAAAAAACGACAATAACAAAAACAACCGCAAATTTCTTTAATAAATTTTCATTGCAAAATCCGACCGGATGATATTGAAAATTGAATTTTCCAACCTCCGCCGAGGTTACAGCTCCGCCCGTTTGTTTCATGTTGCTAAAATTAGCAAACGATAATTTCGTGTACGTCAGAGTTTTCCATTTTTCTTTAAATTAAATCTTTCACTAGCTGATGACGGAAGCGATTGATATCATAGCGATTTGCTCATTTTCAGCACAATTAGAAAGTGATTTTTTTTTTATAGAACTTGCCAATTAGTTTGTGGATTTGACAGGTAATTTAGCATTGAGATTAATGTTATTATTATTTTTTTTTACGGAACTATTAAAGCCCAAATTAATTTTTATCGTAATTTTAAAAATTTAAAAAAGGATTTAAGTACGTTGTACGCTTTTTGCATTTGATGTCGCTAATCCCAAGAACCTTTTGAGATGCTTAAAGCCCTACTAGCAAACTACCTTCCATAAGGCCTTATCGAAGCTATTTCCTTACCTCGTAGCTTCGGTAAGGCCTTATGGATGGTAATTTGCAAGAAGGGAGTATTATTTTTCAACTTCGCCTATCAGGCCCGTGCGCAGGAAAGTATGATGGGGGGGGGGGGGGTTTTATCAAGTTCCCCCATACTAAATGTGATGACCTAAAAAAAAAAAAAGGTCTTCACTTCCCGGGCCGCACGGGCCTGTCGCCTATCGTTCAAGTCCACTTCCTTCTCGCAATTGTCAAGGTAGTGTTTCTGTTTTGACTCTCTTCAACAGTAGCAATCAAAGGAATTTAAAAATTTGATATCAGAGTTGCCCTACTGGACAGTTTTGAAGCTGAACATTGGATTAAATATTGGTATGAGAGTAATTCACAAAATACAGTTTTTTAAACACCCTGTTTCTTAGTAGGTGTTAGATAGATTGGAAGACAGATTGGGAATATGGGTTGGTATGTTTAGCCTCTGTCACTACGGGCACAGTTGGGCCTATTGATCCCCTGGATTGACTATGATTCCTCTTCAATCCCTGCTGTTTCACTGGAGCCTAGTAGTTTGAGAACGGGAATGTTCTGTAATTCAGATAGATCAATGAAACTCTGACCGAAGGGACAAAGTCTTTTATGAGCTAAACCCTCACATTCACAGAGGATATGCTGTGGTGTTTCGTCTTCGCCATTGCATATACTCCAAATTTTATCTCAAAGAGATTAATCCCATTTAGATGCTTACTCATGTGACAATGTCCAGTCCGAACTCCCACTAGGGTTCGGGTCTTAATCTCTCTATCTATGCTAAATTTTAGATAATCAGATGCTCTTTATTTCCGAATGTTTAGGCATAACAAGCTTTAAGTGCCTTTTGCCCGGTACCAAGTCCAAGTGATTGGCACTTTGCGATTTTCGCCACATACGGATGTTGATTCGGGCTGCGCTTAATGCACGGAAAGAAAGAATTAATCACATTATGTGCAAGAACATTTCCTACCGTTTTTGCGCCACGCTTAAATTTTCTTGATGTATGCATAATGTTCTTAATTTGAGACAAAAACATGTTTTAAATAAAACAAAATTTGATTCCTGTAAATCATTCACTTGAATGAAGAACTTCATTTTCTTGCATCCGTCATTACTTTCGCAAAAACAATTTTTTTTTTCTTAAATCTATATCTTTCTTGGTATTATCTATATATCTATGTATATCTGTACGTTAACCACATGCTCGTACAGCTGAGTAAACTGGTAGATAGTCCGGCGGCACCCAATCCCATTCACGAAAATCACTTATCACCAAGCAAATTCGAACCTGACACCGAAGGCAAGTGCTCTAGCCACTAAGCCAACTAGGTTACTGAACTACTGAGTTGTCAATGTATTCCTACTAGTCCAGTAAATTTAGGAATTCTAAAAAGAAAAAAATAGAACACGCAATTTTTTGACGTAGTTAGGTTCCAATGATGGAGTAGAATAGGGAATCACAGTTTTACACCAAAATTTGATATGGCGTGTGCCCGAAATATTGACTTTTCTATTTTGTCGATTTGTAGCCGTATTTTGCATTTCTCGCTAAAAATGGTGACAATCAAATTTATAGAGAATTAAATTCTCTATCTTTTTTACCGGAACAACTTTTTTGTAAAATCATTATTTATTGCGTTATTAAGCGTCCCAGTTTTTTTAAACTCTTGGACCATTGTTATTAAAAATAGGTGACATATTTACCTGGCAAAGTTGTAGAGGACTGAATTGCCTACAAGTTTTGTATACACCAGTTTTTCGTACGACGAACGGATCACTTTTATCCAATGATTTTTCGACAAAACAGAAAACTCAATACTTCGGGCACACGTCATATCAAATTTTGGTGTAAAGCTGTGATTCCCTATTCTACTCCATCATTGGAACCTAACTACGTCAAAAAATTGCGTGTTCCATTTTTTTCATTTATTTAGTGAAATTTTGTCTCTGATTACTGGACTATACTAAAATAACGAAGAAAATATTCTTAATTTTTGTAACTCACGAAGAAATCAAGAATTTTCTTCTAAATTGGGCCATCAAGTTATATTTTCTAAATTTAAGTATGTTTCTTATTAGCACAAGAAATTTTATTCTTGACCAATAGATTACAAATATAAATTTGTTTTAGGAACAAAAGTTCTTATTTTGCGAAAAAGGAAAGATTCTTAATTTAAGAATAATTATCTTGTTTTAAATAGATAAGCAGGATTTTTTTGGCTTGAAAAGTGATTTTAGAATGCGAATTTTTTCCGTGTGGTATCCCACAAAATAGATATGGTCTCATGAAGTCAGCTTCTGAACCTTTCTTAGCCATGAAGTCGGTCATTTCATTGCCTTCATAGCCGCTGTGTCCTGGAATCCAAATGAGGTGAACTCTGTTCTTATTTCCGACTCCTATTGGGCATTGAAGGCTATTCCAAACAAGTTTGGAATAGATTTGAACGGGATTACAATTTTTTTAATATTGCAATAGTTTTTAAACAACAATCTTTAAAATAAAACCTACTCTATTATTCTAGGATAAAAATTACCAGAGATATGAATGACTCGGACACCTTTTTTGCTAAAACTTTAACATACTATAACTAACAAAAAAAGAAGACAGAAACAAAAAATTTTAAATCATATTTTCATTTTTCACTTGTTCTTCAAGCACAAAAATTTAAAAAAAAATCGGCGATGGTAAGGTCATGGTTTTTTGATAGTGGAATACATACAAATTTTGTTTATTAAATTGTTTTATTTGACCTACCATTGACCCAGGACTTATATATTATCTCGAAAATTAAAATTAATTGAAATGGATGGTCAGTCGCCCCCTCCACCCCCATCTGTATCCGCCACTGAACTGAATCATCTGGGTGGTTTGCATGTAAAGGATCTCATTGAACCGCATTATTTTATGTGATCATTTCAGTTCCGATTCTTTCGAATTTTCAAAAATGACTTTGTGTTTATAGCTGAAATTACAATAAAATATGGCAATTGTTCACAAAACCTTGAAAATATCCGCTGAATCGTGTAAACACATCATGAAAACCTACACTACACTAGGCCTTTTTTTTGCTATTGCAGATGTTTCCGAACAAATTCTTCTAAACTAAACGATATCAAGACTTTTCTTACTTACAAATATGTACCACGAAAACAGTGCACCTATTTTTTATTAGAAGGTCCGAAATCCGAATATAAAGCTCGCTGTTTTTTTATACTTTCCTCACAACTCTTGTAATCACATAGCAGATTTTAATAGCTTCAAATGTTTGCTTAATGAAGATATGCTTATCATCATCATGGGCTTTAAGAAAGTAAAGTCGATAGAAACTGAATACCATAATATTCGAATATCTGATATCAGCATATCGCTAATATCTGATATGTCCTGATCATCATCAATGGCGCGACAGCCCAAATCGGGCCAGGGCCTGCAGCCTGATTTCAGAACAATAGGTTTTTTTTTTCCGGGGGTGGGTTGTTGGGGTTGGGTTGTAGTACATAGACGTGTGAACAACTTTCGGTTATGGTGTGCTGGAGTTCTCACAGCTATGCCGCGAGTCCAACTATACCGGTTACAGACCTACTTCCTGAGACGCACTGGTGTTCCTGGCCATTCACGATGTTTTCACTCGCTCCTCCGTATCTCAACCTGGGCTTGCGACCGGACATGGCGGAGTTCGATATGTCCTGATATTAGTATCTACTAATATCACAGCGAATATTAACATATGTGTCTCCTCTTTATTTATGAACGCACTTTACCATGGTTACGAAGGATGGGTACGTAGGGATGATACGTAACGCGTTCGTCGTGGTACCTACAGTAGGTATACATAAGTTAGAGAGACGTGATTGGTGACGAGGTCGGTATTTGTACCATGGGTACATACCCCACCTATGGAGGCTAATTATTCAATGGTGTAGATCGCATATTCTGCTACTGTCTGAAGCCTTGTTTTTCTCCAACTAGTAAAAATGATGCATAAATTCTTGTGTGGTGGACAGAATGTGAAAACATGAATAACAAAATACAAAATTTTTATTATTGAATAAAAACGAATCTGCTAGTAATAACAGACCATGATTGAAAAATGTGTGTTGGCTTTGTCGCGTGAAAATCATTAACAAAACCAATTTAATCAGATTTATTTTTGAATGTATGGCACGCAAACTGCACCTACCTACTGCAGCCCCGTAAGCAATAAGTTTACATTCTCGAGTATGTAACGTATGTTACATCGTCGCGACACCACGCACTTAAAAATTGAAAATGAAATCAGCCGGTGAAAGGATTCGAGGAAGAGACTCCCAAACGATGATTCAAATAGAATTGCCACTAAATATTTCGTCACCACATTACGCCCATTTGTTTGCGTTCGCCACCAACCGACCGACTTTTCTGACTTTCCCGACTTTCCCGCATTTCCTACGCGAAAGACACGAAATTGTATTCCTGCCGCACGCGCAAGAGGAGAGAACAGCACACTATCGTTTCGACGCAAAGCGCCAAGAACTTCAAAGTCGACCGCAAGAAAATTCACTTTTCGCTAAATCTCTTGGATATTTCTTCGGAACGCTAGTGGCTCTAGTATTCGATCTGAAGTGGATTAGTTTAGGCTGTGTGAAGAAGTTTGTGCTTTAATAATTTTCCTGAAGAAATCGCAGCGACGAAAGATCAAATATCTTTGAATTTTCCGAGCTCAACGCAGTTAATCGAAAACAGGTAGGCAACGTTCTCGAAGTCCTTCCGATTCGGCGCTACGATTCATGGTGATATTTTGTGTAATTTAGGAATTTGAATTTTGAAGGTGTTATGTAATAAGAGAAAAATCTTCGGTGAACGGACAATAGTTTTCTTTCCTCTTGACCGGAAACCATTTCCAAAAATAACGGAAAATTCTGAAAATAATACGTCAAAGTAGTTCGGGCGACAAACGAAAAGGAATTTCACCGCGATCGTTCGCGGCGCGAAGGATTAAGGAATTTGAAAATTGCAATTTTAGTGCGTACACGCAGATCAAGCGCGCGAATCAAATGAATTTGTGCTAAGATCGCCAAAGAATTCGAAAAATTCAATTCCTTGTTTTTATTTTTAGAAGAAACGTTTCGAAACGAAATTTCAAGTTGTGTGAGGAGCGGGAAAACATCAGTGAAATTCGGCAGGAAAAGCGGTTTCGTACAGTGCGATGCAAGTTTTCACGATCAGTGGGGTATAAAGTTACCTGGTGCAATTAATTTTCGCGTATACAAAGATCGTGGCTATTTTTAGCGCTTTCCCATTCTTTTGTAAATAAAAAAGGAGAGGAAACGGTGGAAAGTGGGCGAGTTTGCGCGATCGTTTCGAACGTAGAGGGAATTTTCCTCACGATTTCGACTTTCATCTCTCCGACGAAAGACGCCGAACAATTTTCGACTTTTCACGCTCATTCACAGCGTTTTTGATTTATTTATGAGAGGTTGTTGTTGTTTGTTGTACGCTATATACGATCACATCTAGTTATCGCACTGACGACACCAGAATCGGAAAGAGGTGGGCCATCTCCGGCGAGAAATCTATTCGAATTTTCAATTTCCCTCAAGGCAAATGCGGGGAAGAAAATCGAAATGAACAGTTTTCTTTTTAAGATTATAATTAAGAGGTCGGCACGGTATTTTCGTTTCACTTATTTCGCTTGTTATTTGGGTTACAGGGTTGGCAACTTATTGAAACTGAAAATTCCATTACAGTGACCGATCGAGTCGTCTTAAAAATGATGGATGTGAGGAACGATCTTGTCATTTGCGTGAAGATCATTGACATAGAATTTAAGCTTTTTAACACTTTAAAGTGGAACAGGAAATGGAGTGATCACTTAATTTGTAATGCGTTATTTTATTGCAATCTATTTTAGAGCGTTAATTAATCCGTAGCGACATTTTGCCCATCAATCACTCAAGAGCTGTATTGAATACAAAAGACGTAGGAGGTACGGCGAGTTATATGGCAAAGATTAGTCAAACTGAAGCAGCAGCAGAAGTAGAAGTCGAGTTTCTCTAGAAGGATAGGGAAGAATCATAGAACAGAAGCATAGGGCAATGATTGACCTTACTAGAGAAACATCTCTACACCTTGAAGAAGATACTCTAACTAGAGATGGGTCGTTCATGAGTGAACTGTTCCAAAGAGCAGTTCATTGAAGTGAATGAGTGAATTAACTCACTCCTTTTGGTGAACTGTAGTTCGTTTCGCCACGTGACACAGCTTGGAAAGGAAGTAGTTCCTTGGTGATGTGAAGCTTGCAAAGGAATAAGTGCCTTCGTAAGTGAGGCTCTTATTTTTTAGGTCCTGACATTCACTCCGAACTTGAAAAGAACTAGTTCCTTCGCCGGAGGAATGATCTTTCATAGGAACTCGAACTAGTTCACTGGACTTGTTCCTTTCAGTGACTGAGTTGGATTTCACTCACTCACTAAAAGGAACTGCCTTTCCCCATCTCTAACTCTAACTAATTTTCTCAATCGTAAAGTAATTTCAATAAGATTGTAATCGACTAGTAGACCTCAAAGCTACAACAAAAATTTAGTCCGTCTGTCCGCCGTATGAGAAGCGTTCGAAGGCTCATACGTCACAAACCCTTTGCGCTATTTAGTAAAATTTTTTGAGTGGAGACATCTTTAGTGAACTACAAAGTTTCAACTGTCCGGCATTAATCGTTCAGGAGAAATGGATTTTAGAATGATTCAATCTCAGCTCTCAAGCGTTTTTGACGTATTTGTCGCCACCCCGCCCACCTCACTTCCACACCTCTCAACCAGTATTAACAATTTTTAGCAAATGGGTGTACTATCACAGTTCTACATAAGTTCCAATTTTCATCCACCTAGCATAAGCTGATCCTGAGATCTAGAAACCGAAATTTTTTTGTATAAAACGATTCCCCCTCCTCCCTCTTCCCTCCTCCCCCTCCTCCCTCATCCTACATCTCACACCCAACCTCCTCAGAAGATACCACTCGTAGGGGCTCATCCATTCTACCCATCATACAAATTTCAACTTAATATCTCAAAGGGTTTGTGAACTACGAACCTTCAAACGGGTTTGTATAAGGCGTGTACGGCGAATAGACGGATTTTTTTTGCTGTTTTGGGGCTTACTATTCCTACAACGTAAAAATACAAAATTTTAGGGTGGCAAATTTTTTTGAAATTTTAGGTCGCTCACAATAATTAAAAAATAGTAAAGTAATTTTTAAGGGTGGATGTGTTTTTCGGGTCTCTAAAAAAACAATTCAAATTTGTATTGGTTTGAGATTGGGTATAAGTCAGTAGAAACGTGGTGTAGGGGAGAGTATGGCATAGTGGCTAGCAAGGTAAAGTAGGCCCCTTTACAAATTTTAGTTTGCAATAGTGCCCGCCATGCCATTTCTTAGCAAAATAAATTAGACGATAAAGCTTCATAAATTAACCACAATGCACTATAAAAGAAATCCACTTTAATTAAAAAAATTTTAGTGTTTAATAATTGCATTAAAAAAAACTTGTTAGCGACTGAGAATTGTTTGGAACAATATCCTTGAGATCGAGGTACGGATTGTAAAACTTGCGTTCGCGCCTGCCTACAACAGTCTACCACCCGATTCAAAAATGTTAGCCTTTGACAACTACAATTTCTGATATTAACCGTTCAGGTGATATGCATTTTAGAATGTTTCAACCACAGTTTTCAAACGCTTTGTACACATTGCTTTCTCCTCCATTCCCACGCTCCTCAGAACTTCTCGCCAATTTTTGCAAATGGGTCCGCCATCATAGGTCTAAATAAGTTCCAGGTTTCGGTCTCCGAACGTAAGTAATTCCTGAGATTTAAGAACCAAATTAAATATAATCAACTATTTACCACACATACCCATAATATCAATTCAATTCCAAACTTTGTTCAGAATGCAGTTCATATCCTACTCTGGTAACTCTTACCAGATTTCGCTTCCTTTGCTGAGAATTTTCCTACAACCCGTGGAAGCAAATTCTTCATTGCTTCCAACCTCCTGTGCTCGAAAATTTGTATTTGTGTAGCTGCCATACAAACTGTCCTTAAAACAAGTGTTTAAGAATATTGGTCGATAACTTCAGAAGGGTTTAAGCTACGTCTTTGAAATTTTGTATGTGTTTTTTTTCCAATAGTTTGAGCTAAATCAAGAAGATTCTATTAGTTCTTCGTGTAGCTGCCATACAAATATCCTGTCAAAATGTCTTCTCGCTATAACTCAAGTAATCTTTTAGCTACGAATTCGGAATTTGGTACAAACTAGTTTTGAGTGAAAACGAAGATTAAAGCTACTAGTCAGACAAATCCTTTTACTCCTTCTGGTATCTTCCATACAAAAAATTCTTAAGATACGTGTTCAACATTATTTTCCAATAACTTTTGAAAGCTTCAAGCTATGAATTTGAAATTTTGTACACATTAATTTTTGAATGGTTCCAAGGAAAAGGACAAATATGTAAGAAATCGAGTGAGTCCTTCGTGCACCTTTCACGTAAAAGTTCTTCAAAAGGAAAATTTTTTTCGGTGACTCCCCCAGTTCAAATAATAAAATTAAAGGCTAATTATTGTCTTTTAGGTTTGAGTAGCAATTAAATGGGAATCCTTAATAAAGGACATACAACATGCACACATCTTATTCTACTTTATCCCCAACTACAATATTGATCGGAGTTCTGTATTTCATCTAGAGTATCATACGATTCGCTTGCAGCTGATCGTGAATGCTGTATGTTTCAATCTTAGAAACTATGTAAAAAGTTAATTTTTGTAATTTGACTTTATCCACGGTTCAGATTATATACCAAAAAATGTAATAAGTGGATTGAGATTGTCCACCACTGGTGTAAATACATTCTGAGTTCGATCGCAATCCAGATTGACACATTTTTAACTCAATCTATAAGGTACTAGACTGTATGCCACGCTGTCAAATATTTGACTATTTGCCCTCGTAAAAGCGGTCAGATGATTTCTTTGCCACATTATTTTATTTGGTCTACACACAATTTATTTTGACGGAAAAAAATTTGACAGAACTTTTTTAGTCAAATATTTGACAGAATTTCAAATATTTGACAGCATAGCATACAATGTAATACTAGCTTTGTAAATACAATTTTCTTGTAGTAAAATGTTGCAAATGGTATTTCTTAATTGAAATGCGCAAAGAAATCGATTCAATTTTTATTTTTTGCACTCTTTGCTATATTTAGATAAAGTTCTGTAAAACGGAATTGCTTTGATTTATAAATATCAGAGGATTTGAAAAATGGATCTTATTATTTGAACAAAAATTAGCTTTTTTTTTTGCTCTTTTCTGAATCAAACAAATAAAATCTTGTCTTTATTTTTTGTTTAATTAAACACCAATCAATCAACACTTACAATGACTACAAATATCAAGTTGGGAAAATTAAAGAATATTTTTATTAATGCTTCGAATTTGTAGACCAGCTCTTCTTGTAGACGTAGCCATAAATTAAGTTGTTTTGCTATGCACTTACTCAAATTTAACATAAAACAAAGCCACGTTGTTTCATGTTCAGCTGAAGATGGATACTTCTGAAAATAGTACAACAATGCTATTATTCATAAATTAAACTGATCCTGGTACTCGCAGACATACTAGTCGCGATTTTAAGCCAAACAGCATGATGTAAATTTGGTTCATGACCAATTAAAAGTTGTTGCCAAAAATTTTCCGAAAAATAAATCTTCGCTTTTTGATTTGTGTGCAAGAAATTTTCGTAATTTTTCTCAGTGCCACCTGATGGTTTAGTGAACTTTGGGGGTGTTAAGCGTATGAGAAACGAATACATGACATTCGTCATACGTTTATTTTGGTACGATACCAAAATGCAAAAGTTTGTATTAAAACGACATGTTCATCCACCGGGTAATTTTAGGTGTAAATGAACAGCAGTTTTAAATTTAGTGAGAAGTAATCATCGCGAAAACGGATGAGATTTTTGCCATGATTTGTGTGGCAGTTTTTCACCGTAAATGGAAAGCGATTGCGGGAAAATTGCGTTATTTTGGCGGTACTTAAGGAGAATATCTTCGGTGTTTTGACACAGTTGAACAGTTTCAAGTGAAAGTAAAGAACGTGATAATTTTTAAGAATTTGTGATAATTTTAATTACAGTTTGTAAGTAAATTAGTGAAATTTGTTATTAGTAGTGGATCTTTGGGAGCTCAGATTGTACAATGTAGAGATCATCGATTCGAATGCCACCTTGAATTTTTTATCAGTGGTTTAAAGAAAGTGGAAGCCTCGCTGTTCATATCCTGTGCTACTATCGATGGGCCCTAGGGCACACAAAAAAGCACCCTGAGCCTTTTTCTTTTACGCGTTGGCAGCAATGACCTTAAGGACTTTAAGTATACCTAGAAGGAACTTAAAAGACAAGTACAAATACGATTGAGCGAAATAACCAGTGCCACAATCAGTCGCAATCGATTCAATCAAATTATTTTTCGCGCTGTGTTGCTTAGCTTAAGCAATTTTTTTGAACTTGACCAAAAAGTGACCTTGTTCCGAAATACCTTTGTAGCTGGTAGTGCCAATGAAGCAATTTACAAGTTAGGTACCTTCTAGCTTCGTTGTATCAATCACGGAAAATCTTTCAGTTAAAACGTATTCACCTCAGGACAAAATCCTCCTTACCTCGTATAGGGGTAGATGCGTGTGAGACCTATCTCTTAAAATTGATACCTTTTCCATTCCTCGTTAAGGATACCGGGTAATTGGCTTTTAAATTACGTCGTAATCTAGTAGCGAGTATACCAGATAGTTGACTGGTAGGTTGGTTGGTTGGTTGGCCCAATTAGCACAGGAAGCGCCGTTTTGATACCACAACTCGTTGAGAGTTGATGAAGTTGTTGTTGAGGGTTGATTAAGTTGATACATGGTTTAACAGAGACCTGGGACTCCAATGAATTATCATATCCATCCGGAGCTGTTCAGGAAGGTGATTATTTCACCGATCTTGTTCTTCAAGATCTCACCAAGGTTATTAAAGAAAGGTTTCCCTAGCTGGCTCTAGCTAGGTCTGGACACTCGAAAAAAAGGTGTATGACAGTTTCCCTTCTATTTGCCTCCTCACAACTGCAGCAAGTGACGTTAGAGATGGGCAAAGTAGTTCCATTCAGTGAAGTACTTCACACCAAGTCACTCACTTTAAGGAACGAGTTCAGTAAAGTAGTTTTGGAACTCTTCGTTTTCGTTCCATCGTTCCATCGTTCCCCGTTCGCTAGCGAACTAGTTCGTTCTTTTAGTTATTTCATAGTTCAACTCAAGGGGAGAAGATGATGAGCAAAAAAAAAGGTCAGTAGATAGATCTAGAAGATGATGACTATAAAAATAAAAAGGTCGGTTAAGTTTTTTGTCACGTGTCCAATGGAACTGCAGTTCATTAAAAGTGAGTTACTTCACTCACTCACTTCAATGAAGTGTTCTTTTGGAACAGTTCACTCGTGAATTACTCATCTCTAATTGACGTTAAAGGAAATCCCCAGTTTGGCTGCGTGGTCGCCAATAGGCCAGTGACTACCGTTACAGTGGCGACGTCCACGCGGCTCCTGCTAAGGAGTTCATCTGTTCTTCTCCGGCAGTAGGCTGCCATATCTTCCTAGATATGAAGCAGTTGAACATTCCTCTCCATCTGGAGTTCGCGTTTGTAAGAAAGTGGGTGGCTATTTGGCGATTAACAGTCCCTAGTGGGAACTAAATGGATTCTACGAGAGAGCCCTGAAGAGCAGAGGCTTCACTAGCTAATTCATCTACCCGCTCGTTACCCTCTATCTGGCTGTGACCAGTTGACTGGTAAATTAACCACATTTTGACTATCGCAGACTATCGCTCCCTTATTTGTAATGAGCCACATTAATAAATAAATAAATAAATATCAACATATAAAGATGTATCAAAAACATTATCCAAAAAGAAGAACTCGGATTCCAAAATTTTAAAGGAGACACTACCACCTAACCTAACTCCGATCAAATTTAAGACATTGCGGTCGTCCTTTCAACCCTCTTGAAGTTCCCTTTATTTTTTCCGGAGATACTTTGTTAGCCTAACATCAAACCACTTTGGAGATGAGACAGAAAGAATAATTGGGTTTTTTGGGATTGGATATTGTTGAGAAGTAAGGAAAACTGAGTTGGAAAAACAAAGCGTAGGACGATGTCATGGTATACAAATTAAACTGTGGACCTAGGCTCAAACTAGGCTGCTGAAGCCACTCAATCTTTAGACGGTCTTACTCCAAGTTATGAGTTTTAATTGGTGTGATAGATCTCTCGCGACATGTACTGCAGAGTTTAGTTCTTAAACCGCCTACAGACTTTGGCGTTTCGCCTATTTCGCGTCATTCGCGTCTTTTTCGTGAATGGTGTGTAGAGGTTTCTCGTGAGTTTCTCGCGTTTCGTTGTTCGCGATTCACGATTCGTACGTTTTCTATGCTGGAGGCGGTTTTTTTCACGCACATCAAAGGGTTTTGCGTGACGAGAAAGTAACAAAAAAAAAAAACCCGAGATGATTTTTCGTGACTTTCTCGTGAGTTTTTGGTTTTTCGTGGTTAATGAAAAAAGTTTGGACTTGCATGAGTTCAGAAATTGAAAGTAAGTGAACTTCACGAAATGTAGGGAAACCACGAAAACGCGAAACTTGTGAACTGTGTGTATCCACAATTCTTTCTCGTGTTCTCGCAAGGTTCATGTGTTTCTTGAAATAAGACGAGAAACTCACAAAATGCGAAAAGCAAGAAAGGCAGGAGAAGGCTGTAGCCGGCTTTAGAAGACTTAAATTCATCAATACTACTTTTAAAAAGGCTATGAATATTCAATTCCAAGTATTTATTAAGCGTTACACTATCGATATGTTTAAGAACTTTTGTATGGAGCTACTCAAAGGATTGGGATGGAAAGAAGTGACTGTGACTGTAGGCTAATAAATTGTTAACCAAGTTTTTGAATAATTGGTTGTCACAAGTTTCAATCTGTACATTACAAAATTTTGGCTAGGATTGAGCTGTAGCTTCATCTAAATTCTAGAGCATAAAGAGCGGGACTATTAAGCGTAAACTTTTGTGGGATCTAAAAGCGGAATTTTCCTGCCAAATTTTCTAATTAACTTGAAATAAAATGCTGAGAAATTTACAAGCAAATAAATAAATTGAAGTGAAAACCTATTCTTCCACTAAAACAAATCCGATTTTCGCTCAATGGCTATAAATAAAGTTTTTCCTATCAAAACACTACTAATGAATTATAGACGCCTGTTTTTCTAGCGTTCTACGTGAATTTTATACGCCCACATCTTTATCCATCCAAAAAAAAAAATTTATTAGTTTCCTTACGTGATGCGCTTAAACTATTAGCCGGAAAGTTAGAATTGGAAGAAAGTTCCTTAGCAATTACAACCAGCTCATTAAGTTGTACTTGTGAGCTTCGCCAGCGAAATTTGTGCCAGACTCGTGAATTTTTCTGGTCTGGTTATTATTTGGTCGAAATCCGATGAGAGTTGACCCCATCGTGCCAAAATTAGTTTTTAAGCATTACAACGGCCTGTCGAATTTCTACTTAGTGCCATTAATCTTGAAAGCTGTTTGTTAATCTCATTATTTCGGTTAGAAATGAATTTCAATGTTTTGTTTTTGAAATTAGATACGCCAAATTTTGGCAAGTGATCAATTTAGGTTTTTTTTTTCTTCAATTTTTGAATATATGATTTTCAAATGGCATTGGATTATGTGCCTATTTTTGAATATTTTTTGTTGTTAATTTTGGAAGTTTAACTTTTTTATACTAATAAATGCTTAATTTAGTTTTTTTATAATTGTTTCTTTTTTTGTAGATTTTAAACATAAAATGGCCAGCCATCGTGGACCCAGAAGGACTCGCGTCTATGACGCAAACTACAATATTGGACAAAGTTACTATAAATCAGCTTTGGATGATTTGGATAGAAAATATCACGGAAGGTACGTAGCCATTTTTTTTATTTGAAAAAAGTTACAAAAAAAAACTGAATTGATTTTGAGAACATGTTAAAAAAGTTCTAACAACAAATTCAGTTTTCAGTTTTCAGTAGATTAACGAGTTGGTCGATGGTAAAAAGTTTCTTCTTCATCGGACGGAAACAGAGGCGTCTACTTCCAAATTACTAGGCACAATGTAGTGGTTTTTCAGTTCTAATTGATTTATCTTTATTTTCGAAAATCAGTAGTTTTATCAAAAAATAAAGTCGAAATTAATGTTTTTGAATATATGAAGAAAAATTTTAACAAAAAATTAAAATTTTGAAACCAAAATTTATTCATTTTTCATTGGAATTCAGCAACAGTGAACTGTATTAAAATAGAAACAATTGTCAAAATTTTGCCAAAAACTGTGGCAGTCGAGCAAATTAGACGATTTTCAAAATTTGTTATTAGCACTCACAGGCTCTAAATTATATTTTGAAATTATAGGAAAAAAAAATAGACCAATTTTTTAACTCAATATTATTAATTTTCTCTTATAGAGTTGACAGTGCACCAACCATCACACCCAGAGTTAATTTCGATTTGGAGGACAGGTTTGACAATGACCTAAGCAGTGCTCGTTCTCGCGCCAGCAAGGTAATCACAGACGAATCAGTTTTTGATTCACGTGGAATGCGGTCACTAAAAGGCGCCCCACTTAGCTCAGCTTTTGACGATGAGATCGATGACGATGTAAGTTTCGAATGAACTGCAGCTTGAGTGTTAATATAATGCTAAAAATTAAAGGTCCTTGGCAGACGACAAGCGTTAAGAAAGATTATATGTTCTTCGAACGAATTTTAAGGTCGTTTCCAAATACGTTGCTTCATCTACGTCTACGTCTAGTTATAACAGTTAATGACGTCAGGCGTAGCAAAGTTGTGTCTTAATTCTTTTTGGGTTCGTGTCTTGACTAGTTTTACAATAGCTGACCTATCACTTTATCTTAGCAAACGTAAAAAAATTCAAATTTTTCTATAGAATTTAATTTTTGATTTATGAAATGTCAAATAAGCATCAGCTGAGCAATTTTGACGGTTTAGCCAAGCTTTTTTTAAACTGTTATAATAGCAATGCTATACTGTGACGCCAACATAGACGTAGACGTAGACGAAGCAATAGGGATTCGGAAATGACCTAAGTATACAGGGAGTCGATAGGACAAAATCATACAACACGTAGCTTTTTAATATAAAACAGAATACCGACCGCGACTTTCGACTACGGCGTCGATTTTCACTTTAACTCTCAAGTGAAACAGAATGGCAACGGCGTCTTCATCTACTGATAGTAAAATAAACCGATTTTTAATGTCCAAGTCTTTGAAATCATATTTGTGTCGAGACAACAGTGACGACACATTTAGAAACAGATTGAGATAAGACTATGCCATCGCCTCCTTGGCTGTGCCTCGAAGTCCGCAGTTGAAGTTCTGCTTAAGCCGGTGTTCTGTTTAAGCGTTTATGGCAGGGACGCACATAGGGTATTTTTTTTTTAGAACAGATCCCCATCCTCACATTTCTCAGTGGAAAAACGTTCACAAAATTTTGACAAAATTGTGACAAAATTTTGACGAAAAAGTCAAGAACTGAAATAATTGAAATAGATACATGTATTTGCTGTTAAAGAACAGAACCATGTTATTCAAACTGTCGGTTTTTAAAGGTAGTGGTCAATCACTAAATAGGCACCAAGCTTTTAAAGAGAATTTTTTCTATACAAAAACCTCACTCATTATTCAAAAAAAAAATACCTTAAGGCCCCATGAGTCCGGTGCGAAAATTTTGTATTCAAATTAGTTCAGTTTTTCTTTCTTGAGAGGGGAAAAGTCAGTTTAAATAGTTTTTCGTTCGTGTAATCTGACGAGGATAATAAGTCTGCATCGTTCGCAGTCTATTAGCGAACTAATTTTGAATTTACAGAGTAAATATAGTGTTACAGGCTTTCAACTTATTTGAAACGCATAACTATTAAAAATCAATGGCCGCTATTCACAGTCGTGATAAAGTTGGCTAACTTTAGTGTCGTATTATTAATACGACACTAAAGTCAGCCTTAACTTAAAGCCAACTTTATGACGACTGTGAATAGCGGCCAATAATTTGTTTATTGATTTATCTTCAAGATATACAAGCGGTTTTCTTATGTAATTTCTCCCATGAAAATCGTGAAAAAATTGCTGAAGTTTGACTTCATATATTATTAACAAAAATGAAAATTTTTTGTAATTTGCTCTATAGAAGATATCTGTTAAGATTTTTTCTACCATTATATTAATGAAAACGACATGCTAACCATTCAAAAAATAGGTAAGAAATGCAAACAAAGAACTCGGATTTACACATTTTAAATATGTTTAAGGGTTGTTCCTCTAATAGCAATTTTTTCAAATACAATTTTGAATTTTTTCATAATGGGCGACCTAGTTTACATACCAGCTAATATAGTAACGTTATTTTATTTAATTTTTTTATTGCTATTAAAGTGGAAAATTCACATGAAAAAAGCCATAAATCAACAAAAACGTGCACATGGGGCCTTAAAGACGATTTTTAAATTTTTGAAAATCTAAAATTTATTATGAGCACCAATTGTAGCCACTGAGATAGTTCATATTATTGGGTGTTTTGCAGCTGTGACTGGACATTTTTTGGGGGCTTATTCTAGTTCTGAGAGAATACAAAATGTCAGGGTAGCAATTGTTTTTAAACTTCAGGTCGATTTAATAAACAACAAAAAAATTGGAAAAGCTTGCAGTCTGTCCAGGACATTAAAATTAAATTTTTCGCCAAATTTGAAGAATTTTTTTAAATTTTGTCAAATTTGTATCACTCATCCGAAATTCTACTATATTTCTGCTTATACGCTTCGGAAATAACATAAACAAAACAAAACAATTTTTTTTTTATTAACAAAAGGTAAAGAGTTCTCTTAGCCGGATTCGCGCAAACAAATCAAAAATTGCATCAGCTATAAATGAATTCGACCTAGACGATAGCTTTACGAGTAGTTCAATGAGGAAACGCGGAGATTCTGCTGCGAGCAAATTTTTAGATCTTGCCGGTGACGACGATATTCGATCAAAAGTGAGGTCTCGTAGCCTTCTTAAGGTAAGATTAAGCTTATTTTGCCCGAAAAAAAATCTAATTTTAAATTTTCGTCAAAAAAATAGTCGCGGGCAGAAGACGATTCAAATATCTCGTCCTCAGTGTCGTCCAGCTTCAAACGCTTTGCCATCTCGGACAAATCGGAATCCGTAAATTCGGGAGCATCAATGCGTGCCCAGGCGTCCATGGCTCGTTTGGCCGACATTGAATCGGACATGTTCCAGAGGTCCGAAAAGCAGTTGGAACGCGAAAAACGCTCGGCAAATTTGAAGAAAATTTTAGCCGACAATGATATCGAATCGGTTTCGAAACATGTCTCATTCTAAGAACAACCTACCGTATTCAAAATATTCTAAATCATCATGGACGTATCAACTGCAGTATCATCAATCAATCAACTAATCACCGAACAAAATTTCAAAATCAATTTTGAGAAATACTGTCCTTTCCGGCGGGTGTTTGTCCATGAGCGATGCAAAATGTTTAAGAAAATAAAATATATATATGTATATCTATGTCTCACTCTCAGTATAAGTTTTAAGTCGTGTGTAAATAGCATTGGATAAAGTCAAACAATCAAATAAACAAACAAACAAACAAACAATGAAACGTTACGTATAAAAAATTTCTCATGTTCAGAGCATTTTCCTAGTTTTATTTATTATTGTTAGCATTAACAATTTTAATATTTATATAAAGTTAGTTAAAGAGATGTCCTATCGCTATTATATCTATTATTTGATTGTCGGATATTGCGTCGATTTTATTTTAGTTAAGATCCGTTGTTTTTTTTTTTTCTTAGATTTTATTTTTTACAATTATTTCAACTTTGTATAAATTATTATTTTGAAATAAAAGGTTTGTTGACTTGAACACGAAACTAGTTTTTTATGTATAATATAAAAAGATTCGTTTGGAATCGCGTTACTACGGTTTTAAACAAATTTTTAATTTTTAATTTGTGAACTTAATTTTCTAATTTCAAAACATAGGAGCTGAAATATCAATACAGCTTCTTCGGATTTAAATATCAAAAAGTTTTGAAACCGATTTTGAGTCGATGAGCAAAAAACAATTAGATATCTCATTAGACCAAAGAGATATGTGGGAAATTTTAAAAACGAGAACAATCAGTTTTCATCCCTTAGATGCCACTTAGATGCTTTAGAGCTAAAATCGAATTCGATATCTCATTAGATCTAAAAGATTTTTCCCTAAGGTTCAATATTGCAAAATGATTAAAAAGCTTTTAAGGAAAGGAATTTGATATAGCATTAGGCCTAAGAAATATGTCGAAATTCGTGAAAATGAACGCAACCACCTTCAAATTCGTAAGGAGGAAGAAAAAGTTCGGGTAGAGATTCGTGGATTCGAGTATAGTGCGCCTATGCTCAAGATGCGCTGCTTTTCTGCTTGTTTTCCCCACACCAAATAACAACAACAACCTTCAAATGAGCTAAGTATCGAAAAATCAGAAAAAAATATTTTGGCTTATGTATAAATAATCCGCAGAAGTGAAACTAATTCGATTCCTCGACAAACCTAAAAGATATGTGAAAATTCGTTAAAATGAATACAGATAATTTTCAAGTATATTTTTTTGACCACACCTACGCTAATTGTAATATAATAAGAAAATTTCACATTTATAGATGAAGAAAGTATGTATTGAAAATGTATGCATTTTGCTCTAAATGAATTGTAATTGTAATAAGGGTGCACATAGATAATTCATTGATAGTCCATCAACATGATTCTTTGACGACAAGTAAAATAGAACGCTCAATGATTAATCCACGAATCTTGAGCGAATTCACTTCACCTAGGTGAATCGGAAACGATTTACTTGCAATGTAGTTGGCTATTTACCAGCGTATCTTATTTAAAATAAGTATAATAACTTGGAGCGGAACTCACTGAGAACTACCATAGTTCGTTCATTTCACTTATAGGAAGCTCTTCCGAACTAGTTCGTTCGCGAACTACACAAGACTCCTATCCTCACTCAAAAATTCACTTACCAAACTATCACGAAGAAGAAAAGCAATCACTTCCCAATTCCTAACTGGAAAGATGAATAAAGCATCTGATTGGCATTGACATGGTAAAATTCTGAAAAGTCCAAAATTCTTCTCGAAAACTTTTTCCATTCTCGGATTGTCGTCAACATTTCCAGCATATTCCACAGACACTACCGCATATTCGGGAAAGCTCTTGACTCAACACATGCAGTATATAAGCACGGCAAAGCTGGGAGCCAAACACAGTTTGTACTTGAACAGAACAAAAAATTACGGCGAACATGAATAAATGGTAAAAATAGTGTAGTGGTGGCGACACTGAAAAATTCAAAACGCCTGAAATCCTTATCTAATCTTAAAGACAACAATGAATGTAAAATTTGGTGGAGGTGAACACTTAATTTAAATCAATTTGCATACTTTTTAGATGAACATTAATATCACTTAGAAATGTTGTCTTTGCTGTAAATACTAAAAATAAGCTCAAGTGTGTTTTCAGGCTTATTCGATTTAAGTTAAAGCGGATAGGGTGTTTCAAAAATTGAAAATATTTGCCAAAAATACTGTTTACTTTTGAGATGAAACTTAAGTCGAGGAGAAAAATTTGTAACGTGAGTTAAACATGTTAAGATACAATATAAAAAAATTGGACAACAGTCTGATCGCAACTTTATTATCTTAAGAGTAAAAGTCCGAAACGTGCTTAATGCTGAGATGTGGTGAAGGTTACTATGCTACTGAATATCTAGAAAATAACGTTCCTAATTATTTCTTTGGCCCATTAGAGGTCTAAGGGCCCTAACCCTTGTAACATTTTCAAGATCATATACTATATGATACAGTTTGTGAGATACTAAAAGTTAATTTTTTGAAAATTGATTGTTCCTCCACTTTCGCGCTTCACATTCCACCTCAAAATTTTTATATTTAGTAGACTCTACTAGTAATTCCAGATCATCATCAATGGCCCAAATCGGGCCAGGGCCTGCAGAATACATTGTCCGAAGTCATCTCGGTTCAGCGCCCGCGTCCTCTAATTTGTGCATCTAAGAAGTGATTTGCAATCTGCGTCAACAGAGTCCTCGAATCTTTTTCTCGGTTTTCCCACCGGTCGCTTGCCATTAGCTCTACCTTTCAATGTGCGCTTGGGAATTCTTCCGTCATCCATTCGCTCCACATGACCTGCATGAGCTTACGGAATTTTATAAGAGTCGATGCGGCTGGGTCGTCATAGATGTTATGCAACTCGTTGTTGTACCGAATACGCCATTCAGTGCCTTCTCTTACTGGTCCCAAAATTCTTCGAAGAATTCGTCGTTCAAAAGCGTCTAGATACATACACAAAATTTTATCTTACTGGGATAATTGGGTCGGCAGATATTGTAATTCAAAGTTGTTCACCCATACTCCTATTCTTCACCACCCTCCCCCTTCAAATTGTTAACTCTTTTTAAATCTCCTACCATTTTACTCCACCAGTTAAAATCGGAGAACGGAGTGGCTGACCACTTCATCTCCTAGTGTTCCGTGGGTATAGTAATGAAGTAACTCGGTCCAATTTGGGCGCCATTGCTTATTAATGAATTGTTATAAATGATTATGCTGAATTTCTTTAAATTTGTTGTAACCAAAACCTTCATATGACTAATGCTTTTTGTTTTCTCGCAGATAAGTAAAATCGGGCACTCATTTATTTATTTTCCATAAAAAGTAACTATATATTTTAATATGGTGTCAACTTTATCTCATTGTCAAAAAATTTAAGAATATTGTACTTACTCCGTAGTTTCAGTTCACTTTATTAAAATTTTGTGGGTTTCTAAACTGAAACACAAAAAAGAGTTATATGAAAACTTGGCTACAGAAAAATGTGGATTGTCGATTTTTCAAAGAGTTAATCCTTGAATGAAGGTGTCATCCATCATAAGTCACCCGATTGTATTGGGTCCATATGATTGGGTTGCAAAAGGATTTTCAGTCGGGTTTGTTCAAATGGAAACGCGGTGGACGGTTGTTGGGACTAGCAGTTCCTGCAGCAAAAGGCATGATCTGAAATTTTGGCATAAATGAAAATTTTCGAAAATAAGGCTGCCATTTCAAACTCAAAAAATATTTATTTACAATAATTCAAAATGCATTAACAGAACAATAATGTTTTAGAGATTAGACTTAAAGCTTGTATTACACTTATGCCACTATGTCAAATATTCGACTCTTCTGGCTGGCAAATACAGTCATATAGTGTGCTCGTCAAATTTTCGTTTGTCATATTTTTTCGCTCAACAGAATTTATTCGACTGCGTTTTTAGTCAAGCATTGCACACAGTTTAATACCAACTTAACAGCGCTTCAGAAATATCTGTTATACCCAGAGGCGGTCAGAAGCAAGAGAAAATACTTTGTTATTGAAAAATAATAAAGTAAAAGTTATGGAGTAAACTGTTCAGCAACTATTACACACCCTGTACTTATAATAACGAAAAAAAGTTTAATTTTTTTTTAAAAATCCTAAAGCCGTAATTGTCTTTTATTTAAACAATTATTTGAACGAACCAGACGTGAAAATAACTCGAAAATAATTTTCGCAAAGATCGCAATTATTAGGCCTGACGTAATTTTGCAGCAAGTCGTTGAGCTAAATTGAATTTTGCAGATTCTAGGTAAATTAAGATCGCACCATTAGAAAGACTACACAAATTATTCGTCTGTCACGCCGGTGGGCATCCAGCCAGATTACAACAATGAGGACGGTGACTATATGATGACATTGCATAGGAATAGAGATTCATAAAAAAAAGTATGAAATAATATTCCTACAAGTTTCTGTAAGAAATAAGGCAAATAGGTGGGCTCTAGATAAGTTTTCAAGGAGTACGGATAACGGACAATTTTGCTGTTGAATGGTACGGTTTAGTTTTACATTTTTATTTAAAACGCATTTATTTTTATACAATAGATGAAATCAGATAGAGTATTATTACCATTAACTCCAACGCGATCTGTCTATTCTTAAGATCATCTCCAAACTTCTCCATCTCACAGCGGCCAGTAGGTAATTCCTATTTTGAGAAAATCTTTTCTAAAACTGCACGACTGCATACCATGTCGCGAAGAACATGCATACAAGGAAACGAATAAAACAGTGTTTCTCAATTGCATTTAACTAATGGATTTTCACGCTTCTTGTGTAGGGTCAAAGAATTGTGATGAAACAACAACTTATGGGATCTAGGGGCACATTGAATTTAATTTTGTAACTTGTAAAACTCTAAACGCCGTTATTACGACCTTCAGTTAAAATTTAACCAGAACTTTGACTGTAAGTTTCGTATGAACATCTGTAAGTTAAAGTTCTAGTTAGAACGTTACTGACGATCGTAGGAACGGGCCTTAGAAGAACAAATATCATTATAATAAAATAACAATATTGTATCGGTTGTGTTGAGCTTTATGATACCTGAATATTCTAGATTGTGTAGAAATATAAAAAAATTCAATTGTTGCCCTAATTTCGTATTTGAAAAAAATTTGTTCCAATGACGGCTCCTTTCAAGCATCACTCGTCCAACAACAGTTCTCATCAACACCTGACCAAAAATTTACCGATGTTTAAAACAACTTAAATACAAAATTTACATATGAGTATCCTCACGAAAGACCAGCATGCTCCCACGCTAAGCTGTTTTTTGACACCGCGGTGATGACAGACATCGGGGTCGGGGGCATCTGGAATTTGGTGATCGAGCTCGGTCGCTCGTGTGTGCACAGGTGAGATGATTCCCGACGATGTTCGAATGACAAAAGGTGAACGGCGGCCAACAAATTAATTTGCAATTTACGTTTGACGGTGTGTTTCGAAATATTTTGAAATTTCGCCAAGAAATTAATAACTTTCGCGATCGGCAATTAATCACTCAGAATTGAATTAATTTCGAAACGAATTTCTTGTATAGTTGAAATGCCATTGTTATAGTGCTGACATTTATTGATGTTATTGTTTTTAGCTTTTTTTTTTTTTGGCAATGATTGTATGAATATACGAGATGAATCATAACACTTTGTTGAATCAAATTTAATTGTATTCGGTTTCCGAAACTTGATTGTATTTCTACTTCATCTTTTACACCCCACTTTAAGAGATACACTTAATTTAACCTTATTATTTCAATAATACCAACAGTATTGTGACCGATTAAAAAAAAAAAAAATTTGCTACGCTGACCAATTTTTTTCCTTGACTAGTAGACACGAAAAAGCAAAAAAAACTTTCAGTCCGTCTGTCCGCCGTACGCAAAATCGTTTGAAGACTCGTAGCTCACAAACGCTTTGAGATATTAAATTGATTTTTTTTAGTTAATATATTGGGTAGGCCCCTTAAATTAACCAAATTCAGATGGGTGGGGGTGTGAGGAGAGGAGGGGGATGCGTTTTAGACGGAAGATTTTCTAAATCTAGGGAACCGCTTATGCTAGGTAGCTAAAACTTGGAATTTATATAGAGCTTTGATAGTGAACCCACTATAATAAAATAATAATAAATAAAAAAATAGAATAAAATTTGTCAATATGGGTCAAGTGGTGTGGATGTGCGAATGGTGTGGTGGAAAAGTAATGCGTCCGAAACTCATGAAAAAGATTGACACACTCTAAAATCCATATCACCTAAACGGTTAAAGTCACAAAATCGAAACTTAACGAATATCTGTAAGTATACTATGAGAATAGATTCGAAACAATTTTTTATGTTGGGGTTGTAGCGTACGAGGGTGGCAGGTGAAATCGTTTTGTGAATAAAGATTGACAAATGGAGTTTGTAAAAGTAAATTTTTTTTAAATGCGGTTGAGTATGAAAGTGGAGTGGATAAGAATTTTTCAAAAACATCACTTCTTATATCTGAAGGACAGTGTAAGATAGATACTTAACATTTATACAAGAAGTAGCCCTAATAGACCTCTAGTAAAATTTTTTTTGGGGGTGTGGGTGTAAACGGTGAGGGGGGAAGGAGGGTGAAAAACAAAATGTTCCGATTCATGAACCTAAATTTATATAAAGCTAAAACTTGGAATTTATATAGAGCTATACATAGTAGCACCATGTTGGAAAATTATAATTTTTTATAAGGGTAGTGTGTTACGGGCGTGAGAGTGTTTTTCATATCTAGAGAAGGGTTTAAGCTGCAAATTTGAAGCTCAGTATGTATATATCCATTGGTGTTACGACGCTCCCCTTCAAATGATCAGTGAAAACGGAAAGCATATCTTTGGATACAGGGAATAACTATGCAGCACTTTCTTGCTATTTTTACTATTTAACTATTCCTGTAAGTCCAGTTTTTGTGGAACAATTAAATTTGTTAACATCTCAGTGATCACATAAAATATAACAATAACTTCTTCACATTGCGTGTAAGTTTTAAGAGATGACCACAGTACCAACACCTATCCCGTTTTACTATTTTTCGACTTACCAAGCTATTCCTTGTAACCAAAGATATATTTTCACGTTTTTCGTCATATCTATTTGGTCTTCTCAAATATTGAATTCATTTTTCGTACATATAAATATATAGAAAGTATTTTCAGGATTTTTTTAAAATTTAACGCCTAAGAGGGTGGAAGGAGGTTGTACAGTTTTACATGAATTCTGCCATGTCTCGCAGGTCGGATCAGATATCGAATATCTTTTCACTTTCACAAACTAGCGTAATAATCGACTAAGACTAATTTTTAGGTTTTTTCCTTTTTCATCCCCTAAGAGGGTATAAAAGGGTTGAACTCGTTCTCACGAATTGCGTCATATCTTTTAAAAGTGATTAGAAATTAATTGCTTTTTACCATGGACAGGCGCGAACGCAGGGGGTGGTTTTGGGGGTTCAACCCCCCCCCCCCCCCCCCGAAATGATGTAGTTACATACGCAAAACTAAATGTAACTTAAACTCAACGAGTAAATTTGTATGAAAACCCCCTCCGAAATAATTATTTGTCTGAAAACCCCCCCCGAAATATTTTTCTGCGTTCGCGCCTGACCATGGAGATGTAAATAACGGAGATGGAAAGACGCCGTTTCTGTATAAAGCACTTTGAAGCATTTTGATGCAAAATTTAACATTTTTGTATGGAGCGTTTCGTGCCAGGTGGCAGTGAAAAGCAAATAGTAGCCTAGTAACCAAAGGTTGGGCTTTTTTTCTTTTCAAGACCGGAGTATAACATACATGTGATAGTAGCATAGTGAATATCGCCGGTCCTTTGTCCGGCTTCAAAACAGTCGCTGCTCGTCATCTCCACTACATATGTATATTCCATGGTTTTTACTATCTCGTGATGTCTTCATATTTATCTATTAACTCCTTCCAGGATTTTTGGATGTTCACCTTCAAGTGGGTGAAAGGAAGTTGCATATCTGATTCAACCCCCAAGTCGGTGTAAGGAAGTTGCTCTAACTGATGATATATCGAATTCATTTTTACTTCCTAAGGTTTCACATATAAGCGCCAAAAAGTTAATTTCAGTATTTTTAGATATTCAATCCTAGGATGTATAAAGGGGGTTGCATGCCTTTCAAAGCTTCGAAATATTTTTTTGGTTTGATGAGAAATTATCGATATTCAACTCCAAAGGTTTCGCCTATGTTTTCACAATTTTTGCCATCCCTTAGGTTAGGTTAGGTTGAGAAGGGTGGACTGCAGCTCTGTGATCCATTGTGGTCCCCGCGTTCATGCCATCCCTTAGTTCTGATGGGACATAGAATTCGTTATTACGGCATTTGATGTAATGGCCTAAAAAACAAATTCACGATATTATTTTCTTAAGAACAAATCTAACTTTTTAAGAAACCTCATTATTTCGAAGCACTGATAATATAATTCGACCTTGAAAGCTTCCAAGCTTTGACTCGAAAATAATAAAGTTTCGCCCAGACCGTTGGCAGATTTTTTAATATGCATCCCTTTCCGTATTCATTAATCGAAATTTTTACCAGGAAAACGAGAATGTAGATATAGTTTAGCCCTAAAGTAGATTAGCTACATTTTGTTGTGATATTTGTCACTAGATCAAGATTTTTTTGTTCGTCAAATAAATTGATGGCAGTTTCCGTCATTTGCCAGCTTTTCTAACTCATGGATTATGTTAAGGAATGGCAAGGGTTGTTTCACTCCACTGACGTCGGAAAACAGAAAACATTTAATCAATATGGTAGCACCATGAAAAAATTCAACTAATTTAGTAACAATTCAACATTTCCTTTAACATATTGTTACATGTACCCACCCTGGTAACCCGCTTAGGGTCCCATGAGTCCAGTACTACAATTTTTTATCCCTGTTTGATTTTACTTTCTTGAGAGGATTTTAATCGATTGAAATCGTTTTTCGTTCATAAATGTAATTTGGCGTGGCCAATACGTCTGCATCGTTCGCTGTCTATCAGCGAACTGATTTTGATTTTACAGAAAAAAAAAGTGTTATAGGTTTTCAAATTATTTGAAAGGCATAACTATTAAAAATGAATAATTTTTTCATTGATTTATCTTTTAGAAATACCAATTAATTATACTATCTATGAAACTTTTCAATGAAATGTGGTCATCTTATGTAATTCTTGCCATGAAAATCGTGAAAAAATGCTGTAGTTTGACTTCATATATTATTAACAAAAATGAAAATTATTTAAAATTTGATCAATGGAGGACCTACTTTAAGATTTTTTCTAGCATTATATTAATGAAAATGACATGTTCATTATTCAAGGAGTAGGTAATATGCGTTTAAAAAACTCGAATTTACGCATTTTAAAAAATGTTCAAGGGTTGTTGTTCTAACAGCAATTTTTCCAAATACAGTTCGGTATTTTTTCTCTATGTACGACCTAGTTTACATACCAGCTAATAAAGTGGTGTAATTTTATTTTGTTTTTTTGTTACCATTAACGTGAAATATTGGTAGGAAAAAAGTCATAAATCATCAAAATTGCATTTAACGTGCACATGGAGCCTTGCCGGAATAAGGGAAAATTCTGTACACTGCGCGAATACTTCTCTTCTCACTCTTTCTCTATTGAACATTCCCAATTCACCACCAAATATATAGGAAAGCTCTCGACTCAACACATGCAGTAAATAAGCACGACCGAGTTTGCAACCCTTACATGATCCAATCAGAAGAGTGGCTCTAATTTTGTTTATTTAAATAAATCCAATGTTAAATCAAAATCGGAACGAACATCCCGACAAATCGAAAAACGTTATTGGTTATAGTTATTCTTCGAGTTGTCACGACGATGTCATATCTTAAAACGAACCTATTCTAAATGTATCCACAATCGTAACGAAGTTCACCTCAGTTCTATTTCGAGCAATTAATAGCCAAAAAAATCGCTAATTTTCTTTTGGCGCAAGTCTTGAAGACATTGTTTCCAAATAGAAGGCAACTATCTTAGCATTTTCCTTTTTCCTCGAATTTCGATGTCCACGAAAATAGCCAAGTAGCAAATGAAATTACATCCGCATGTTGAACGCTGAAAACGCTGCCGTCGCCGTCACAGTCGTCGGCGTCAACTTTGCAATCTGGTGTGCTAAGGCAAAATATTGTGTCCGCTCGGCGGGCTTTTCTTTCCTCTTGACATCCGACAACGCGTGAAGATCAGACCTCAGAAACAGAAAATACATTTCTCAGGAGATGTTGGCTTTGATGCGAAATTATTCAAGAAGTGATTGACCAAGGCCAAACTGCTTGTAATATGACAGCTCCCGGATCCTGCGGTGGCAAATTGATTTTTGATTTGCTTAGCGAAAATTAACAAACAAAAAAAAACCGTTTTTGTTTCAAAACGCTCGAGAACGTATAGTGACGCGGAGGCCAGCTTGACTTTGTCAGCCGACGCCGAGGATTGAAAGCAACTTTACACTGCCAGTCAAGTGGACACAGCGAAAGTTAATAGCGTTTGTAGCGAATGTCGCCAAAAAAAAAATAATTATTGCACAAAATCTTCAACGGTTCTCGTCGTTTTTCGTCACATTTTTCTGTCATTGACGTTGGTCCTATTTCGGGGTCGGTTGGAAAGACTTTCGAAATTCGTCAAAAGAAATTTGACGATGTTTTCTTGTACGACCCCCCGACAGAGTGGCTTCAGCCCAAGCCCAAGGAGCTCCTCCAAGAATCGTCGCAATCTACGACGAACAAAGATGAAGCGATCGTCATATTTAGCGGATCGTATTCGTGATAGACAACCTGTCGGAAAAAACACTTTGAAATCAATTGTTTGTTGTTGTGGATCTTAGCGAATCGAAAGACAGAATAGAAAAAGACGATGATCTTTGCCAAAATCTTCTGCACCAGAGAGATCTTTTATTTTTGCAGCGGACTTCTTAGCGACGCATTTGGTCAGCTCCTGTTTCACGCTGTGTCTATTTTTGAATTTGAACGGTTTTTTTTTTTTTTTTGTGGCGTTTGGCGGGAGGGACGTGCATAAGACATAATTTGAATACGATATGAACAGCAAATTCGGTCTTTTTAATTGGCTTTCAATCAATCAAAATTAACATTAGCGGGTGTTTATCGAATTGAAGTCAATTAAAGTCGAACATAAATGTGGACAGGAACATGTTAAATATGATAGATTTTAGTTTCTACAATTAAAATTCAAATGGGTAAAGAGAAGACGGTTTGAAAAATAAAGAATTCAAATTTCGATACATACTACGATTAGAAGAGTAGTGATTCTTTCCTCGCTTAAAAAAGTCTCTTCCGGATTAAATTGATATTACTCAGGATTGAAAGGGGTTTTGTCCAAAAATTTAATGAATCCCTTTGGTTGAAGACTTAATCCTTGGAAGGTAACATTTATTCGATCGAATTTAACTAAGGCAAAGAGTGTAATCGTATCAACTTTATTAGGCCTTTATGTGTATTTATTCAAAATCCATACAAAATTTTCAAAATTCATTTTGGGTACATCAATGCAGTATTGCAAAAATTTGCTCCAAAAGGTTAACCAGAAGCGCAATAATTAGCCCCCAAATGTATACCAGAAGCAAAAAATCTGCCAATAGTCTGGGCGTAATTATATTATTTTTCCGGTAGAGGTTTGGGACGCGTTCAATTCTGAGAAGTGGTGTAGTTTACTATGTGAAAACAAATACAAAGTTTCAGTTTTATTTTATTATAGGTTCTCGAGATATAAAGATCGGAACTTTTTTTTCCACCCTCCCTCAACCTCAACCTCACAAACCAACACCCACACCACCAAATATTTTTTTCCTACTAGGGTTCCATTACGGCTACTTCTGGTAAAAAACATCTATCATACACTCTTCTTGAGATATGAAATGTGATTTTTTTGAAAAATTCTTATACCCCCCACTTGCATGCTCCACCGCCCTCTTAAAAATTTTTACTATGAGCAATCTTTGCTTATCAACATTTACACTAAAACCAAAATTTTATTTTTCTAGTGCAATTGGTTCGTGAGATTTCCCCCACTCCCACCTTCTTTTTCCCATATCAGAATTTTGCAAATTTCAAGTTTCAGCCTCCTAGCCTCCTCCAACCCTCAAAGAAAAAATATGATTGTAACAACCATATTTTGGGAGAACCTTACTATTATTGAGGTTATAGTTGCCACAACTATGTTACAACATGTAACATGTTTAGCTCAAACAAAATTATGGTTGTGGAAACCTTTGTGTATGATTCACGCAACCTTCTTTAATAATATAATGGTTGGGTCAATCATAAAATATATGTTACATGGTTGCTTGAATCATAGTTCTGATTTCAGAACCTTGGTGTATGATTCACGCAACCTTCTTTTATAATTTGATGGTTAGGTCAATCATAAGATACATGTGACGCTGAAATAATTCACAAAGAAAACACTTTCGATCATAAATAAATGTCTTGAACAACAATTACTCTCGAACAAAGCACACATGAAATTGGAAGAAGCGAGCTTACATCGCATGGTTGTGAATATTGAATATTGTTGTCGTGATTATAATACACAATAACATCATGTAACGAGAATGATTGGTACAACCATATTAAATTTCAGTTGGGATATATGTTTAATGCAACGATATTATGTTTTTACGAATTGTATGCTATGGCTCGTACCATCATAGCCATGATCACTGGAAACATGTCAGTTTTACAATAGTTAGAAGAACCTTAATATGGTCAGTGCAACCTTGGAATAAACATAGTTTTTCTTTCAGTGTAGAATTCTTATTTCAATTAAAATTTGTCGCAGTCGACGAGATAGTAGACTTAAATATTTTTAATCCACAAAAAAAAGTATTTAAAAGATCTCTGAATCCGGGAAGGAAATGAGCCTCTCCTAGTCTCCATAATTTTATACCAGCTGTCAAGTCAACTAGAGAGTAGATCTACTCGTTTTTAATCCATAACCTCTTTTCTTCAAAACTTTCTGAAACTGAGAAGAATATTAACAAAGGACCATATTTTGAATAATGAAATGGGCTGAATAGGAAAAAAAATTTTGAATTTGTTTGCAGTACATAGGCGTTGAAACAAACTTACTGTTTAAATGTTACTTAAGCATTTTTAGTCGTCCTTCCAATATAAAAGTATAGTGATAAGTAAAAAAAATTCTATGTAGGTGAACTAAGTGGATCTTATTAGAGATAATCTTTGTATTGTTGGCGAGGTGAAAGAGGCGAGTAAGGCGAGGGTTCGAAGCGAGATCTCATTGAGACGGCACACACTAAGAAATTTAAACTTAAGATTAAGTGAGTATTTCAAAAATAATTTTTTGATAACAGAGTAGCGTCGCATAGTGTCCGGATAAGAACAAGCTCAGAAACAGACTAGGTATTCGATTTTTTATATATCTCGTAAACGTTTATGGCTAAAAAGATTAACTTGGTTGATATATGCTTATATACCTAGATAGAATATTGAAAATTCAAAAGAATTGTGTTTCAAAAATTATCCTTATTTATAAAAATAGTTTGGTAAGTAAAAGTGTAGAGGCAGTTAATACGGTCCCTTAATATTTATACCATAATTTAAATAAATTTTATTTTTGTATTTGCCGCTTCCACTAGCCACCCAAATTGTATTTTCTTATGGCAAGGGGTGCATTTTTTTAGTAGCTCACGGGCGCTCAATATCTTAGGAGCCCTGGGTTTGGGTAAAAATTATAATATCGAGTGAATTTCGCTCATTGAAAAATTACACTCTTTTTTCAAGAAAACTAAAATAAACCTTCTGTTACGGTTTTTGTTTTATGTTTATTCTATTGCAATTTAAGAATGATCTACGCTACATACTGTAGTTTAAATTTAGGAAGTAATTATTCCAAAAGAGTACCTATTTTGGAATTAACAAAAATTTTTCGGGATAAAGTACATGGCCTCATGTACAAAATTAAGGAACAAATTTAAAACCCAGAAAAGACTATCCATAAGGGTTGAGAAGATTATCAATCATTCCCAAAATTTCAAGTTCAATCTAACGCCAAACGATTCCGTGCTAGCTGAATTGAAATTCCTTAACTACGTCAAATTTCGACTAGACGAAAAATTTGTAAAACAATCTGTTTGTAAATGTCTGCAATATTCAACAATTTTATTAAATTTTTGTCATATAAATTTTCAAAGCGACATAATTACAGCTGCAGCCGGGCAGCATTCAAGACTTATGTGCGACTTTCGTGTCATTGAAAATGTGAAACATGTTGCACGACATTTTTGTTAACAGCATTTGGCACTAAGAACCCTTTCTTTTGATTGAAGTTGATAAAAATATTACGGCAAAAATTTATGGTTTGAAAGTAAAAATAGCACATTTAAAGCACTGCATTGTTGAAAATTATAAAACAATTTCAGATATATGTAATTAAAATATTCGCGATTGGTTTGAATATTGTTCACTTTGTTGTCTACATAGTTTTGGCGATTGCTTGCACTTTGGGATAATAAAATTAGGCCGGGTGTAGTCCAGTGGTAGCGTACTGGGCTTATAAACGCAATGTCGTGGGTTCAATTCCCACTCTACGCATAAATTATTTATAAGAATTTTTTCAGTTGCAATTGGCTTTGAAATTATTAATGTAAATAGTGAACAGTGCGGAATGTTTAATAGGATCACTACTTAAGGATTTAATAATAGATGAACATGATGACAGTACGAGAAAATTAAAACGAATTCAATTTTTTATAACTTTTAAAAGAAATTATGGAATTCATGAAAACGTGTTATTAGGCTGTTATTGCAAAAATTAATAGTGAGATAATGAAAAAGTATATAGCCCTTTTGCACCCCCTTTTGGTAGAATTTCAAAATCCTTTTAAATATAAACGTTCCATTTTAACTGATCATTTGTTTTCCCCCTTTTTGAACGCCAATGGATATTTACTTTTTTTTATATTAATTACTTTTCTAGTTAAGTTACATATACATACACTTTCAACCTTGTAGGGATCTAATAGGCCTACTTCTGGTAAAAATTTTAAGCAATTATCTTACTCTGTTCTTGAAATGTCTACATTTTTTTGTAAACGGGTTCACTATTGAAGCCCTAAATAAATTCAAAGCTTCAGCTTCCTAGCATTAGCAATTGCTGAGATCTATAAACCAAAATTTTCTGTCAAAAACGCTTTCCCCACCTCCCACTTTACACCCACACTCCTCAAAAGGTGTCCACCTAAAGGAGTGTTCCCAGTCCATCCAGGAAAAAAAATCAACTAAATAGCTCAAAGGGTTTGGGTGCTACGAGCCTTCAAACAATTTTGCGTACATCGGTACGGCGGACAGACGGACAGACGGACTGAAAATTTTTCTTCCTTTTATCGTGTCCGTAATCAAAAAATGTTTGAGGGTATCAAATTTTTGTTTTAAAAAAGTCTAAAGTAATACTATATAATTGAAATAATAAAATAAAAAAACAATGAGAAGGTAATCTACCCATCAAACATGTTTTAAATATATGTAGTAGCTAAAGATATGTATACTGAGTCCATAACAATAAATTTATAAATTTAATAGCTAAAGTGTTTCTGAGCTACGAGCGTTCAAACGAGTTTGAACGTTTCGACGGACAAAATTTGTTTTTGATTTTCAGTGCCATACAAGTTCTAAAATATGAAAAAGCAAATTATTATTAAATTATATAAATAATTATTATTATTAAATAGATAGCAAATTATTATTAAAAAAATCGAGTAATTCAAGTTTAAATTAAACCATAAATAAATGTGTACTACGTCCTAGTTAATGTTCTTCGATTTCTATGCTATCGGAAACTAATCCAGGTCTAGTCTAACTTTAACTTTGTCTGATCAATCTTCAATTTCATTATCTCTGCAATGAAAAATAGTCGCCGAGACGCCGGTCTGTACACTAAAGATTCAATACTCTAATTAATTTGTCTTCACAATTAGTTCCCAACCCACAAAAAAATGCCAATTTCGTAATTCGAGTGCAAACATTGCTCCCATTCCTTGGCGCTATTATTTAAAAAAAAAAAAAAACAACAATCACCTCTGTTCTGAATTTGCTTTGTTACTATCAAAATTAGATAATAATGCGCATTCGTTTGCTATTTATATCGCCGAAAACAGGAGAAAGGACCAGTTTATATCTATTTTTTGTGTAGGCAAGTATCTTAATTTAAGTTCGGCTTCTTTTATTTACCTAATATTACCTGAACTCATTTCAATTAGCAATGAGTGTACACACGGTTACGTAAATTTGCATTGTAGATCAATAGTATCGAAAATAGACCACAGATCAATTGATCGTCATCCTTTCGTTAGGCCAGGGTCATAGTCCTAAAATCTCATTTCGATTAAGTAATGTAGTAGTAAGCAATTGGGACGGTATTGTCTTAAAAAGCCGATGTTATTGGTGTGGTAAGGCAGTGGCGTCACGTATCGAAAGGGACGATTACTCCCCCATCACCAGACCCCAACGCAACGTAAAATATATTTTTTTTTGAAACATTTCTTGACATGCATAACAACTTTTGACAGTGGCACTGCATAAATTCCTACGCACAAGATAAAAATAAAGAAAACAGCCTGGGCTACCTCAAGGTTCAGTTTAAGGTCCCCCATTATTCCTACGAAAATAGCAACCTTGAACTGTTCCGATCATCCTAATTTATGCTCGCTAAGTGCTTTTCTATTATTTAAACAAAAACAAATATTATTTTTACGGAAATTTTTAAAATTCTTTTCTTTTATTGAAGAGGAAAAAAATATAACCGCCGCAGTCGTATCTCATAAATAATTTAAAACACGTGTTGTTGCGAAAAAAAAGAAGACAAGAAACTGCTGCCACTGTTAAGATTGATTTGATTCGTCAATTATGTATTTTTTGTTGTATCTGTACTAGTGTAACACTTGCTTTATTTTTCCCTTTTAAAAACAAATCGATCTTATATCACCACTGTATGTATACTGGTGTAAAATCAATCGGCGAAATAAAAAATTCCTTTCGAAATGGCGTGAAAAAAAGATCTGAAAATTCGTTACCCCAACATACGTAAAAGTTAAAAAAAAAAATTGTTGTTAAAAATAAACACAAGATTTGATCTAAGACAATGGTCGTGAAAATTGCGTGTATAGGGGGTGGGGGATGGGGACAACATCTCCACTTCGTTCGCACTCACAGAAATAATTAGAAAATAGACAATAAATAGTGATCTTCACATTGTTATTTTGTCGTACACTCGAAATATACTCGAGTACTTCGCGGCCGGATCACATACGCAAATATTCAACTTCTTATTGTCTGAGTGCAGGCAAAGTTTGAGTTTTACTTAAAGCTAATCAACTATTAAAATTACTGAGATTAGTCTCCTCGTTCAGTCCTGTGGATCAAGATCAGTATCATCGTTAAGGTACGGAACAGTGGTGATCATTCGCAAGTAGCTCTTCAACAACTTTTCAGTGTTTAGCAATAATTTTTGTCAAAATTTTTTGAATTTTTTTTTTTAAATTTCAATTAAACGTTAATAGTGAGCAAGAATTTTGCTAAATGGAAATAATATTATAAAGTGATCTTAAGGACTTTCGACAATCAGAAAAAAACCGTTTTTTCGCGGTGATACTGTGTCGTGGATTATATAATTAGTACCAATTTCGAATCACTTTGGATACAGAGTTAATTGCAGAGCGAGTAGTGAATTGAAAATTTTCGAAGTCATAGCACAATTACATAAATTGAGCATATATATTGACTTTTTTTTAAAGATTTTAGTGGAACTTTTTAAAAAGAAGTTTATAATTTCTTGAATGTCTTCTACGGCTTAAAATCCGACCTAGGCCTTCACGGATGATTTCTTAAGAGACCACCTTAATTTTTCCTATCGAGGTGCTGAAACATTGTTAATTTTTTCGGGGATATGGAGTCAGCCCAACCACCCATAGGAATTTATGACCCTGTTTATGTTTCTAAAATCTGCCATCTGAGATATCTAGAACTTTTTGTTCAAAATCCTTGGCGTAATTGAGCTGAAACATAATTGCAATAATAATAAATCGGTAGAAGGTTGTTTCGGACACCTTTTCAGGAAGTATGTTGCGCTACTTGGGGCCGGTTTCACAGTCGAAGTTTAAACCACATTTTTAGTTTAAACTTCGACTGTGAATTCGGCCCTTAGTATCCAAAACAATCTTAAAAAAATATCTTTTCAGCAGCTTCTTCAAATGTTTTTTAATTATTTCTTATTTTTTTATTCTAATTATAATAATATTGAAATTTAACGATATTAAAAAGGAACCGTAACTGGAAATTTCGTATTTTCCAATAAAAAAAAAAGATTGTCCGTCTGTCCGCCGTATGGAAAAGAGTAGCACATAATTCTGTAATTACTTAAGAACCTAAAAAGTGAAATGAAAACTTAGTATAGGAGTGAAATTCTTAAGGGGTGGTTTTGTGAGCGATGTAAGATTTTGGGTAAAAAAATATTGGTGTAGTATCGCGGAATCTGCTTATGGAAGGAAATTGAAACTTCGAAAATATATAGAGAAATGATAGTGGACATGATAGTGGACATGAGGCTCGGAGGGGAGGATTGTTGGTAGGATTTGTGATAAAATGAGAAAGGAAACCTTGAAGGCTGAAATTAAGATAATTTAAAATTTATAATTCCATACCCATTGTAAGCGCACCAGGGGAGTATAGTTAAAGTAAGAGAGGGCAGGTAGTGGCGTCAAAATGGATGTGGGGTAGGTTACAATCTTTTAATAATGATTCCTTGAACTGATTACCTCAGAAAAATGAAAGTTGACTCATATATGTAGCACTATGCCACAGTTCGGAAAGGGGATGATAAATATGATGACTTATTTAAGTAGGACCTTGGAATTTATATTGAAAGTTACCTCAATAGATCCTTACCAGCTGACATAATATTTCAGATTGTGGTATAAGGTGGTAGCGGGTAAAATATTCTGGTTCTTATATCTCCAGAGCCGCTGTTGAAGAAATCTGGGACTCCTTAATTTTAGACAGCGCTACTATAGTGGTTAGATTAAATTAAATTATATCGGCAGTATAAAGGATATAGGGGTGGCTGAAATTTTTCCTATCTCGGTGATAAGTATATGCAAGATGTTGAAACATGGCAAATATATGTATGTACCTAGTAGGAAACTAGGTATACAATCGGGTGTTATATTTTAAAACCTAAAAACCTATGTTTATTCAGCTCTGAAAATAAATATTAAAAATCCGACAGATAAAAGGTCTTCAAGAGAACATGGGAGAACTCCCAACATATCAGGATAGCAAAATTTTTTTATGACAACTGAGTTCTAGTAAGTTTTTATGGGCACCATTTTCAAAATTTTTAAAAACCATCTACTAGTTTTTTAAATGGAACAGCCGAAGTGGGAGCAATCGGTCAAATATATTTTCACGAATTCTGCTATATGTCTCGAATTGGTTTTTACTTCCTCGAGTTTATTCTACAATCACATTGAAAAATAGTATCAGGATGTTTTGATATTCTTACCCTCAGATACACAGTAAATAGTGGTTGTAAACACTTTCACGAATTTTGTCATATTTGCTAGTTTTGATCGCAATGTTTTTTGAATTGGTTCACTTCCATGTGAAGAAAATAGTGTAAAATTAAAGGGTTGAAAAATATTAAAGTACAAACGAGGCGTGCGCAGCAAAACTCGCTCCTTCCATTTTCCAAAAAAAACATGAGCTATGATTTTCTCTTGATAATATTTTGCCTGTTCTGTTCAGAAATGATCTCAAATTTTATCAAAATGCGTCCCTTGCCGTGTTTCCAACGCATATTGATAAAAACTTTAAGGTCTTGAGTAATACGAGTAATCACCTGTTTGACCTCTTTGTTCTCCACTCATCTAAATAGGCAAGGGCACACATACAATATTTTGTAGGGACGGGCAAATCTATATTCCTTAAAATTTAATTAAATAATTTTTTTTTAATTTTTGCGACTTAAATGTACTATATTATTTCTGTTCTTCGATTTCTGTTTATAGATTGCCCTATACTTCTACACTGACGACCTTTTTTAGTTTTTTTAGATCATCACACTTCCCTACACGATTTAACATTAGAACTAACTCAAGAACTAGTGAACTAAAAGAACGAACTAGTTCGCGTCATATGTAGAACGTTGCTCTATCTTACTGAAAACTTGTTTTTAAAAACTATTTGTAGTAGTTACTACTACTACTCCTACCACTCAATAGTCCTTCAAAATAAATTTTCACGCAATTGGATTCAATGTTTCTAAGGTGAAATCACCATGATGCGACAGACGTGTCCGGTACATCCAAACTCCGCGTTTCCTTGACCCCCTCTCTAGCGCGTCAACCATCAAATTCTAGTTAAAACATTGTCACAAGTATAACATTATTAAGTTTTGGGTCTTTGGCCATTTCAAATTTTTTCAAAATGGCGAATTCAATATGGAGTCCGCAATGCTCAAATTTTGCGAATTTTAGTTCACCATAGTGAGCGATCATTTTTAATTCCCGATCTCTCGTGAACTAGTTCGTTCTTTTAGTTCACTAGTTCGGTTGAGTTCAGTAATGAGAAAGGAAGTTTGGAACGACTGGTAGTCGTAATTGTGGTTCAATGTGATGAAGTGATGAAGTTCGTCAGTCTGCCAGTAAAAAGGGTCGGCTGGTACAATATGATGACCTAAAAAAAAGTTCGTGAGTGAACAATTCAAGTACCACTGACTTCCAACCGGCAATGGATGAATCCAAACGAACTAGGAGCGGAACTGACTGCGAACTAGTTCCTTCATATCAGCTCTGGGAACGCTCTTCTGAACTAGATCGTTCGCGAACTACACAAGCCTAATCAGTAAGGATTTTCGAGTGTTGTTTTCTGAGCACCCAGATTTTTTGTCGTTCTGACTTCTTTGAAGAAATTTTAAAACTCCGGAGAGGACGACCTCATAGTTTTGACCAATCTAAAGATAGCATTTTCACGACCGACTCGAATAACTCGCGCGATGACATAATCAAGCCGCGCGTGCCATAGCGACATCGTATATTACAAGCGCGTTGAATCGCTTGCCAAAACTGTGAAATAATATTCAAAAATATCAAAATATTTTGGTTACAGAGTGAAAGTATTTTTGCCGTTCTTAATTACCGGTCACCGTATATTGTTGCTAAAAATTCGAATTCCGTTTAGTGCGCGACGAAATTCGAAAATTTGAAATCGAAGCAACGCGTGGATCGATGCAGTACCATTATTGGTGGTTGCACGCATCGCATCGCTCCACGCATGAGCATCGCGTCACTACAATTCCTGACCTTAAGTTCATAGTTCATATTTTGATTGGAAAAAAAGTAACTGGGGTTGATTCGGGTAAAAACCATGGAATAAGATAGTTATTTTAAAAATAACCTATATCATAATACAAAGCATCACTTTATGATATTATTAAGGTGTCCTGTTGTAAATTAAAGATAAATAGGCATATTTCTCCAGGAAATTATCGCTTAAATTTTTATTAATTCCTTGATATTTCTTTTCGCAGACCGTAACTAAAAAATCCTAATACTAAAAAAATGGCAGATGAAGAGGATCCATGGGCTTTTGACGACTCAGCAGATACGGCAGCCGATACCGCCGCACCAGCTGAAGCTGGAGGAGACGCAGCTGCAGCTGCACCAGCAGCTGCAGGAGGAGCCGAAGGAGCTGAAGGAGCACCAGCTACCGAGGGCGGAGAACAAGCTGAGGACTCCCGACCAACAGCTGAAGATGACCAGTACAGGAAACCAGTACAGTTGTACAAGCACTGGGTCAGGTAATTGGGGCGCTTATTTTGAATTAATAAAATGGCCGTTCTAACTAACTGTCATATTTGAATTTAGACCACAATTTCTCCAGTACCGATACATGTACAACTACAGGACTAACTACTACGACGATGTCATCGATTATTTGGACAAACGACAGAGCGGTGTCAATCGTGATATTCCACGGGCGCAAACATGGGCTGAACGTGTGTTGAGAACAAATTCCAGGTAATCGCTTTTTTTAAGATTATCCATTAGTACCTTCCAGCATTACAGTTTCACATTAGAATGACTTTTGCAATTATTCTTCGCTAAATCGTTAAATATAACAACAAAAGCGACCCAAAAAAAAATCCAAAATACCAATTGAAAACTCCATTTAAATTCACAGGAAATTTGAAGAGGATACAGCTGCAGAACACGAACGCTATGCCATTAAGGCCATAGGATTGGATTCTAGTACGCTACCGTTCACGTACCGTCGTAGTGCCGTTCAAAAATCGCTAAGCCGATCAAAGTCCATGTTGGGCATGAGACGTTCAATCATTCTTGGCACTAATCCTTAAAGTTTGATGGCTGACGTCTTATCTACGTATTATAATAATTATACTTTAAAAGAATTTTATTCTTCGCACGAGGTACTTGAAAAGCTGATAAAAAAACAAACGCTTCTATAGCATAACGCTTTCAATTTAAGCATACTGCTGAGCGTATGCCGCTTTTAAATAAGAAAAATATAAGTTGCTTGTGTTTTTCCTGCTTTTCTTGGGAATTTTATATATCCTAATCACGAAACTATAAATTTACAATTATTTACACTTCTTTACAACTATGGCTACAGCTTTTACTATACAACTTATGGTCATGCTTTCATTGATAAAGATCAACTGAACTTGACTGTCGCTTACAATCCACTGAAATTATCGATACTAATTCGTTTGTCGGGAACAGTGACATGTTGGTTTTGCGAAATTATACTAAGCTATTAAACTGCATATACCGACAACTATCAAGGAACAGGATGTTTACTCAGCCCTCAAACAAAATATTAACAATACTCATTACCGTTTTCGAGAAATGTTGTTTTAAAACATTTTGACAAGTTCTGTGATACCCTTTCATATACATAAGAAAACATTCATTGCTGCACTGCTTCATTTCTTTCGGAGCTAATATTTTCCATTAATTTAAACCATTTCACCAATTGAGCAATTCTTTTTTTCTTAATAAAGTGTAACTAAGCCTGTGTCTTCACTAACAATTTATCTGGCAATGGTAATGGCAACGGCAATATTGCCATACACAAATTCACAGTAGAGATGGGTAGTTCACAAATGAACTGTTCCAAAAGAATACTTCATTGAAGTGAGTGGGTGATGTAACTCACTCCTTTTGGTGAACTGTAGTTTTATTGGACACGTGACAAAAAACTTTACCAACCTTTTTTTTATTTGTTTTCATCATCTTCTAGATGGACTTACCTTTTTTTTGCTCATCATCTTCTGATCTTTTTTTTTTTGCTCATTATCTTCTCCACTGAAGGAAAAATGAGCAATGAATGAACTGAAAGAACAAACTAGTTCGCGAGCGAAAAACTGGAACTATGTACTTCACTGAACTCGTTCCTTAAAGTGGTTGACTTGGAGTGAAGTACTTCCCTGAAAGGAACTGCTTTGCCCATCTCTACACTGAATAAAAAATAATTGAGATATTAGAACTCCTATTTCAAACACTAAATCAAAAGCAAAAAGGAATCACACTAAAAGTTATACATTTCTTCAATATAACACGAAAAAAAATCAAAAGAACGCTTCATTGAAGTGAGTGAGTGAAGTAACTCACTCTTTTTTGTGAACTGCAGTTCCATTGGACATGTGACAAAAACGGAACTGTGCAGAACCTTTTTATAGGTCCTCATATTTTAGATCGGAACGAGGAGGAACTCTGCTGACTTCTTTTTTAGGAAAATATAGTTCCGGAACTAGTTCAGTGAAGTCGTTCCTTCAAGTGAGTGATTCGGAGTGAAGTACTTTACTGAAAGGAACTGCTTTGCCCACCTCTAATTGACAGTGTGAACACACCAAACGGATATGACAATATTGCTCTCAGCATTGTCATGGCAATTTTGAGCATAATATTGCCATAAAACGAATCGTTCGATAGAAGTTAGTGTCGCTTATCAATTGGTAGACTTACGTTTTTTTGATTTGATAAGTTAATAAGTGAACTAAAGAAAAACCTATTGAAATAATCAAGAGTTTTCACTCGCTCAAATGAAAATTGCCTGGCAATCAAAGGCCCACCCGTTGCAATTTGACATTTAAATCAATGGCAATATTGCCATTGTCATTGCCAGTTAAATTGTCAATGTAGACGCAGGGTAAGAAGAGCTGATACTGATATCTTTCTGGTCCTGATCTTCTGAGAACTCGATCTTTAAAATTGCCGTCGCTTTCGAGGGTCTTTCCTAATATGGTGTCTAAAGAACATTAACAGCAGATTGGTTCGTCCTTCCAAGAATCAATTTTGATAACGAGCCTAAAGCAGCCTCTACTTTTACCTTGTTTTTCATAAATTTTGATAAGCTCAGTCTATTTTTCCGAAGTACTAATAAAATTTACAATTGCGAGTAAAAAACAAGATTTCAATAAAATCAAATTTCGGATTAAAATTTTTTTGAAAACGGCTCCCCTAACCGTTTTCAAATATCGATCGAGTATCGATTCAATAAATTTCAATTAACCAATGAACGGTTTTAAATGACTTTATTAAAAAAAAAGAATTCCCCATGTGATAAAATGGAATCAGTTAAATTAAAATAATTGATGAACTAGTTGCGCTAATGAGACAAAGTTACTTTAGAATTAAAAGTGACAAAATGGGGTCTTATAATACCTAGAATAAATCTTAAGTTAATGATCCCGTCTTTTAATTAAAAAAAGGTGGTGAATCGAAGTGCTTACTCCTAAAAGCAATAAAAGCGGGTAAATTACGCCTATACCGTTACATAAAAAGCTCCAAGTATTTTCCTTCCTATCGTCATCAAAATTTTTGAGTAGCATTAACGGTTCCAAAATTATTTATACTTACATAAATACAGTAGAACCGGAAGAAGTGACCACTTTCCTATCTTGACCACTTGTCTACAGTTGCCATTTTTTACGGTCCCGATGAAAATCAGAAACGGTTTTTATTTATTAAATTATTTTTATAATCTGACCAATCGAATAAAGTGACCAGTTTTGCACAGTCCCTTGGATGGTCACTATATAAAGGTTCTCTACTGTATCAGAAATGGCAGAAAATACGAAAAATTACATATGTATGTATATCGAAAACGGTACAAAAACGGGTACATATTTCTATAAGTGTTTTACTCAATTGATCAAGGCCTACAATTTTTCTCCAGCTCTTAACTTTATAACAATACAAATTGAATATTTTTGAGATCTTGCGAATTTAAATTAAGGCTTTTTTTCTACAGTGTTTATTATATAAGTTAACTGTGTTGAAAATTTTTTTCCCATATTTATAATTCCTTTTCAATTTAATTTTCAGCTCCAGAAACTATGACAACCTGACATATCAACGCAAGACGGACTCACATTTAATTCAAGTGCTCGCTGCCTCTATCAAAACCCACAATTATCACACAAAGGCATACATTAATCGAAAATATTCCAGCGTATTGTAAAAAAAACCTGAAAAATACCAAAAACAAATAAAAAAAACTGAAATAAACTTAAATTTTCATTTACAACACTCCATTGGCAAAGATATACAACAACTTTAATCCTAATCATAATTTAAGAAAATTACTTCAGATCGAAACCTTCCACAAAGGCTTTATAAAAAAAAGTATGATTAAGACCACGATAAAACGGGGCAATAAAAACGGGCTACTTTATTCTGAGAAGGAAGTTTCACAATCCTAAAATAATTTCGGCCACAAAACATACTGCCCTATTCCGAAATTATTATTATTATGTCCTTTTCAACGGAAATTATTATTCACTTTAAAAACTCCTACTAATTTCTACTAATAAATTTTATCACAAGAAAAAAAATGAAATTACGACTATTTCAAGAAAAAACCATTTTCCATGTCGTAGGAAACAACAGAAACTCAAAAAATTGCAAACCAAACTGAACTAGCTGTTAAGTAATATGTAAAATTAACAAAAACATAACAAGCAAATTACTAAATTAAATCTCTAATAATTTTTGCCGATTTGACTTTGAAAAAAAAAAATGTTTGAATTATTTTATTTACCAAGCTATGGAATTTGAACAATATCACTTAAAAATGCTTAATCTTATGTTTATTAAAATGTGGCTTTACTTTGAAAACGATTAAACGTGTAAGTTTATTTTTGTTATTATGTTTTTAATATCTATCTTTATTTTATATTTCATACAATCATGAATTAAAACACAAGAGCGAAACCATCAAAATATCATCGACGTACTTGAAGATCAAACAACTTATAAATTAAGGATTGATTTTGTGCTACTTTTCGATAAATAAAGCGTTAAAATAGGATAAGAATTGCTGAGATGTTTGTTTTTATTGAACTATTTAAACCGTATATTTATTGCTATTTTCATCAAATTCAGACGTGAACGGAGGGTGGGTCAGTTGAACCTATCTAAATGCTGATCATGTTTTTAAACTGTTTGCACTATAAGTCAAATACTTTACTGTTTTTAATACATTTAATAATAAAGAGTAATGATTGTCCTGAAACTTCGAAAAATTTGCTACAACAAACGTTGGTAACCGCTAAAGTTAAAATATTTTTTTTATTAAGTTTATTGAAACCGCGTTTGTGGGAAAAAGGGGGGCAGGAGTGAAGGTCTAGAGACTAAGACTTTCGATTTCCATATCTTAGGAACAGCTTATACTTTTAAGTGGTTCGTGAAAGAAGGTTACATACATTTTCACGAATTTCGTCATATCTCTCAGCTTGCATACTTTTTCACGAATTTTGTGATATCTTTTAGTTCTGGAGAAATATCAAATTTATATAATTTCCGCGAGCTCTTCATCTAACCGGCTACTATCTTTTACAGGCTACGTTTTTTTTAATTTTGAATTTTAAGCCACCAAAGAGCTGTAAGAAGCAGAGGGCATTGGCGTAACTAGGTGGCCGCCTCCAGATCGCTTGTGACTCACCCCAGAAGAGTAATGTAATCCATACAAAATATACTATTTTAATAAAGTGCTTTGTACAACAGTTATGATGACGGCATTTCAACAAAATGTTTTACTTTCATTATTCTGTATTATTAAAATAATATTGTGATCGAAAAAATTTGCTCGTATCAACATTTTTTTTTCCACGCTGTCTGTCGTACGAAAAGTTCAATTTTTTTTTCTGGATAGGTTGGGTACTCCCGTTTAATTGACCGGTTATGCAAGAGAGTTGAAACTCGGTGGGTGTATGTAGATATACTAGCAATGTAATTTAGATGGACGCATCGAAGGGGACAAAGCAAAAAAATCAGTAAAAATAAAATGCATATATTTTCACGAATTTCGTCATATCTCATAGGTCTTCTAAAATTATGAATTGATTTTCTTTCCACTGATTTTTGAAAATTCGACCCCTAAGAGGTTGAAAAGAGGCTGTATACATTTTCATCACTTCTGAAATATCCCACAGGCCTTATTCGATATTGAATATGTTTTGTATTTTATTCACAGGCTTGTGCAATAACCGAATAAAGTTTGTTCAACACCTAAGAGGGTATAAAAGTGTGGAACACGTGTTCACGAATTTCGCTATATCTTTTAGTTCTAATGAGATATCGAATTCGCTTTTCCTTCAATGGTATTTCACCCAAAAATTAATTTCACGATTTAACAAAATACAACTTCTAAGGGGGTGTAAAGCAGTGGCGGCTCGCCACATGAGGTTAGTGAGGCTGAGTCTCACCATTTTACAAAGGAAAAAGCCATCAAGATACTAGTTATTTTTTGTTTTGAAAATGTTATTTAATGACTTTCCACAGTAAGCCGACGTGCTTATACTAATATAGTTTTAGACAGATAAAATCGTGTTTAACATTCCTAAACAGCCTCACCTGCTAAGAAAGACACGAGCCGCCACTGGTGTAAAGTTATTGGATATGTTCTTCCGAATTTTGACATATCTCTTAGGTGTGAACACATCGAATTATTTTCAACAGGCTTTCTACATAATCGCCGAAAAATTATATAAATATTTTTTTGGGGTTTTTTATCCTGCTTTATATTTTATTCAAACTAAAAAAAAAAACCTTTCAAAATCTGAGAGCTGGTTAAATCCATTGAATCCATTTTGGACTTCTACGGAAAAAATTAAAAGTCATTTTAAACTGAACTTTAAAGTTTTTAATTCAAATAAAATAAACCGTGCCCATTTTTTGTTGTTTTTATTTCGATTTAATATTACTTAATCAAAAACAAATATAATTATGAATATATTAAGAAATTTTGTTCGAAGAATTACATTTCAGTTAAATTTTTTTTGTATTATTATTTTTTTTTTATTACATATAATATATATTTTTTCTTTAAATTTGAACCATTTAATTCTTTTACACAAAACATATTTAATAAAAAAAAACCGAACGAAAACAAGCTACAACTTTTTTAGTTGTAGCAATTATTGAGTGTTACGAAATTACAATTAAATCGTAGGAATTAGGTAATTAATTAAAATATTAAGTATAGAATTATTTCACGTTTATGTTTTTCTGTTATTTTTTTTCTTTGCTTTAATGTTATTTTTGAGATTATAGAGAAAAATTTATGGATAGGTGTATATAGTAAGTTTTGCTATATAAATATACATAGGTATATATTTTTTTTTTTGACAAAGTAAAGTGGTATAGATTTTTTTTAAATTGTTAATGGGCATAGGCCACTGAGTTATGTTTGTGGAATTGTTGGTTGAAATATTATTTGTTGTTTCTTTTGTAAAAAGTTTTTATATATACTTTAATTGTTTTTTAAATATTAACTTTTAAAGTTACATTATACAGTTAATTGTATAAAAATTTTTAATAATTGAAGGAGAAAATTGATTTTTATTTTAAATATTTTGATTACATAGAGTTTTGTTTTGCTTTTTTTTATAAGTAGAAAGGATAAAAACACGGAAGAACTGTGCATTTAGGTTGTGGAAAGAAATGTTTTAAGTACAGAAAGTATTTCTTATGTTAACATTTTTTATAATTATGAAGTATGTGTTACACATCTATAAATATTCATTTTTGTTTTTAATAATTTCGATTTCAACTTTCCAGATGGGCAACTTTATCAATACTTAACATCTCATTGCTTGGTTTCGCCTTCCGGTTTATCAATTTCATCTTCAAAAATTATTAACAATTATCTTATTTACGTTCACTTTAATTCGTTTTGATTTTTAGCTACACGAAAATTAATGAATTTCGGCAAATAATCCAACATGGACGAAATTAACGTTTTGTTGTTTATGTAAATTTTATGATCCTTATTTAATATAAGCGTATTTTTTATAGAGTTAAGGAAGAGTAGAGTCTATTTCTTAATTTTTTTTTTTTTTTTTCGTTTTTATTAGGAAGTCAAAAACTCAAAATACTTTTGTTAAAACAAATGATAAGAAGAGAAATAAATATTTGTAAATGAATGTTTACATTCATTTTGTAGACCAATATATCTGGAATATTTATTGCATATTTTACTGCTTAGAATGAAGTATTTGAAATAAAACAGAATTTAGCTAATACAATGAATTTTTCCGAAAAGTAACTTAATTTCATACTATTCTAGTGTTTCGTATTAAAAAACAGGCCAATTTTTACATGAAAAGCGAGAGTTAAGGGCACCTCCGTTCGAGTTTTCACAAGTAATAAATTCACAAGATATGTATACAAATTCTTATTCTGTACTTCACATTACTATCTTATTAATCTCTTGTAAAAAATGTTTAAAAAAAATAAATTCGCGATGATATGAAAAATTTTCTTATACAAAATTCATTGAATGCGATATGTGCCGTCAAATTATGAAAATAAATTTAATCGCTTCGATAAAATATGCAATAAAAATTCGATATTTAAGTTTATTTAAAACAAAAAACGGATAAATATGTCATTGTAATGTTTAACATTCGAAATATATTTTTTCAAATCAACTTTGTTAACTTTCTTCTTAAAATTACGTCGTCCAATTTAGATTACTTATATTTTAAATTTATTTATCATTTTAAAGATTATAACTACTTATTAGGTAATATTTTATTTACAAGAATTTATAGATATTTGAAGATTTTGGAATAGAAAGAAATAAATTAAGTTCTTATCGTCGATTGCAAGAATAATTTTGCAGTTAATTGACGTTAATTTTTAGTGTTTTTTTTAGCGTTTAGAAGAAAGCTAGAAGATTATTGTTCAGAAATTAGTGAAAAAAAATTATATTAAAATGGGACTGAAATAAAAAGTGTATTTAGTCAGGTGTTGTGCATTAATTTGGTCTTTTTAAAAGTTAGCAAAGTAAAACTGATATTTAGCATTTTGTATTGTTAGGGCTGTGACATATTACCAAATAAACCGGTGCTGGTTATTTTTTGCGCTTGAATCCACTATTATATCGTTAGCCAAACTGATAGCCATGCCGGAGTTTCATAGTTTATTTTCTAATTTAGTCGGGCGATTTTGACACCACGGTCGAATGTATTTTGATTTTTTTACAACAAAAGATGGCAAACGGGTACAGATATAAGGTGTGTTTTTTTCAACTAGATCACGATCAAGATCATTCGTTTTACATTGAAAACAACAACAATTGAGATGATCCAAAATCAAAATGGGATCATAGTTGGATCATTAAAGCTGCTTCTGAATTCAACAAAATTTTCGCATTTTCGCAGTTGTCGCCCTGCAACATTTGTCAAACGTCAATAAATATTTTCCGTATTTATTAAAGAATATTCGCAAATATCTGCACAGTATCGGTTCAATACATAGTAATTTTGAGTACTTACTGCTTCTATTTCGTTTATATCCATTATGTTCACTATTTTATCTGCCAAGAATATATCAATAAATATTTGACAGAAAACAGCTGACACATAATACATGACATTTCTAGCAGGAATGCCAACAGTTTAAATTGATTTTTTTGGATCATCCCACAGTGTTTTTTTCAATTTGATCTTGATCCAGTTGAAAAAACGCACCTATAGATGGCAGTTAGTGGGCTGATGAACTAGAAAGGTAGAGTTCTGCTCTTCGCTGTTCTCTCGCGCGGAAACAGTTGAGAATGCGCTAGGACACTTCAAGGGACATTCTCACGTTCTATCAGTTGCTCCAGATGGAGTAAAAAGCAACCTGGGGCATATTCTACGAAGGTCCCGGACAGACATCTTCAGGACCACGGTATCAGTATAGACGTGCACTTGGCTCTGAATTAAACATTCAATTCAATGGGCACTGCTATAGTTACCAGTAGGTACAGGAGCAAGCGATTATCACTCTTACCCGCAATAGCCAAAGTCCGAAAACGAGCACCATACGGACCATTCCTTGTCGACCTGAAGGAGTTCTCGTAGAAGAAAATTGGAAGTTAAAGGAACCATAAAACTGACGGATTCTCTCCATTAACTTGAAGAAAAGCTGTTTGGGAAGCTTAGTAGCTAGAGCACTTGACTTCGGTGCACCTGGTACCAGGTTCAAATCTGCTTACCGACAAGTAATTTTCAAGAATGGCATTGGTAATAATCCCGAAAGAGCGTGTGGCTGGCCACTTCACCTCCTAGTGTTCCGTTGGTCTCGTAATGATTTAACTCTAGCATTATTTCAAGGCCTACGCCCAATTTGGCTGTTGCGCCAATGATTATTATTATTATTATTATCTTGAAGAAATACCCAACTAATCAAGTCACAACAATCTTCAACAATCTGGTGTTGTCAAAACGGCGCACTTGTTCTACTTGCACCAACGATTTCCACATCTTAAAACTATGAAGCAGCTTCATATTTTGACGCGAATTTCATTCATATCAAACGCTTTATTCCCCTTTAGGATTCAATATTGTGTTCAAAAAGCACGAAAAATTTCAGTTTGTTGATATAAAGTACATTTTATGCTATAAAATTGTTGTGGAAATAAAACTTCAATGCTTTAGAATGGAATAGAAGACACGAATCTGAACTGAACGAGAATTTACTCAAGTTTCATAATATGAGCAATTTTTATGCAAGAAGAATAGATTTTATTCATCTTTATAAGTGCGGAAGTTGTAATTTTGTCGTAATAAACAAACAAAAATTATAAATAAATACTAAAGTACACTGGAATATTGTAAACTCTGTATTTGGAACACGCATAATTTTATCCGATTCGTATAAAAAAAAAATTAATAAAAATTACTGTTTATTTAATTTTTCTTTAAATATTCAAACTTTCTAATAAATATAGGACGACGATTTTTTTATTATTTAATATTAAATGTCTTTATTTTAACGAAATATAAATGTGGATATTTTTTTTAGCGATTATCATTCAAGTAAATATTGCAAGTAAAACTGGTAAATAGAATGAGTGGCTACATATTAGGAAAGATCATGTAAGCAGTGTTTAACATTATAAATCGTAGCACTTAAGTAACATTTACAATTATAATAAATAGAAAACCCGTTCAATCAAAATATTAAATTAGTTTTGTTGTAAATTGTTATTAATGCTAGGGGGAGTTTTATATTTTGTTTTTGTCAAATGAATCAGTTGTTTTGTATTGCATAATGTTCTTTTAATGGAGCACAACATAATTCTGTTAATTTTTAAATATTACATTTAAAAAAAAATCAAATTTAAACAATAAGTTTTGTTTTATAAAATGTTTTTTTTTTTACAATAGATACATTCCTTATTTTGGTTATTTTACATTTTAATAATAATATTGTGAATAAAATTAATTCGCGAAAATTTTTAATTTATTTTTAAATATATTACTTTATATTGTTTAAAATATATTTATATGTCGTTTATATTGTGGATTTAATTTTTATTTCCCTTGTTTTTTTTCCATTGTAAAAAGTTTCAACTACATGTTTCCAACTGGGTTTTTTTTTATTACCTAATTATAACTTTTCCAATATTAAATTTAATTAGTATCGTAATAATTTTTTATATAGTTTTATCTACTCTTTAGTAAAAATCTTTTTTTTTTGGTTTGGGTTTTTATTATTTAACTTATTTCACTTAGAATATGATTTTTGTTCGGTTTGTTGTAGCTTTCCTTTTCAAAAATCTTGTTAATTTTACTGTCAATTTATTAAATTGCAATTTCACTTAATTCTAGAATATTTTCTTTTTTTGTTTTATTATAATTAAATAATAATGTAGACTAGAAAGTATTCTTCGACTACGGCAAGCACTATGCGAATCCGCGGAGGCAGCGAATAATCATAATCACCTCTACCTATAGTATGTTAAGATAATGGCAAACGTTTTGTATGCAGAGCTCAATTGTTTGTTTATTCATATTCAAATTAAATACTAAGCTAAAAAAATGCAAAGAACAATTCGATTTTGCATTCAATAAACATGGTACACCGCACACATGATGGGCATGCTAAAAGCGTGTATCCCAATACTTTCGAATCAGAAAAGCTTTGTCCCTCTACATTGAACTTGGCGAAGTAAGGATTTATATCTAATACACGAACCCGCCAAGTAGTGAACAAGAGCCATGTTGTATGTTGAGTGCATGTTGCTTATATTTTTATTAAACGGTGTTTGCAAACATGAATGAAATTTACTTTCTCTAGTATTGTGACTTTTTCTTAAGTTTCAATTTTATATTTCATTCAAAGCATGAAGCTTTATTTTGGTTCTTTGTTCTAGTTAAGACTCGATAGCTGACACATGTTTGGCAGCTAAATCTTAAAACATAGATAATGTTAAATACCTAATTAGGGTATTGTATTGTCTGTGGAATAGCTAAAGGAAATCAAAGAAAACTTTTTTTCTTGTTTCAATTGGTGGAAATTGGAAGGAGGCCAAGGTCCGATTTGGACTGTAGTGCCATCGCAAGTAAGTAAGTATTGGAAAAAGTCGATAAGACTAGAGATTAGTGAATTGATTGCAGTGTTCTTATTCAAAGACATAAACAAAATCGAATTAGTACTTTTGCTTCAAGGTATGTAAAAAGAAAATAATAATTTTCACAAACAATTGAGCCCAGCTTCCAAATATAGCTTTCAACTGAAAATAATAATATTTCATGCAGATGTTGTTAATAATATACGCAGTCTTTTTTGTTGTTGATGTAATGGAAAAAAATGACAAAAATAATGAATAATGAAAAGAACAAAATCATATCTTACCTGTTAAGTGAACTCATAATTCAATCAATTCCAGTAATAAAAAACGATTTTAAACATTAAATTAAGATTGGGGATACCTAGCCGCTCGATAAATTTTATAGTTTTAAGATTACATCAAAAATGTTTGAACGAAAGGCTCACCTACCTTTCCAGAATATTTGTATACACCGGTCTTAGTTGTGTCCAAGACAGGACAGTTTTGAGTGGTAGATAATAATGGAAAGTAGAACTCGTTATTTTTTAGAAAGTAAGCAATAGCTATGCAGGTGTATACGAACGACTTTCGAAGAAGTTAATAGGACATTCAGTAGCCTTTGTTAATCGATGGTTGGTGTATCACTGAATGAAATTTTCATACAGTGGGTAAAAGACGGTTTAACATTGAATTTTGGGCTACTGATTTTGCGGTTTTGACTCCAAGTCATAAACTCATCACGTAAAAATATTAGTTATGTTTCAAAAGAAAGAATATACCAGGTGGAATCATACGGATGATTCTAAGGCATTAAAAAATCAATATACAGACCACAGTCACAAGTCACAATTAATTCAAAATTCATACAAAATTGTGACTCTCGATCCACTTTGTGACTTGTGACTCGGTCCTGAATAGGCCTGTAATATTCATCTTAGTGGTAAAAGTGATTCAGTCAAAAATTGTTCACTAACGTTACATGAGCAGAATATCAAAATATCCGTAAGTATGGTATGGTACGGTGTGTGGGGTTGTGATGTTATCATCCTCCTTCATATAGACGTTACATATCCATAAGTAAAACTGTTCAAGTTTATTACAAGAACAAATCATCAGAAATGAAGTTCCCAATGAAAAGTTAATTGCAAATTTAAAAGAAAAATATTTTTAAATTTAACCCAAATTTAAGAATTTTTGACCAGGACCACTTTAACGCCCGTTCCTACGATCGTCAGTGAATAATAATCAATGGCGCAACAGCCCAAATCGGGCCTAGGCCTTCAAGTAATGCCAGAGTTACTTCATTGCGAGACCAACGGAACACTAGGAGGTGAAGTGGTCAGCCACACGCTCGTCCGTGATAACAGCTGTGAACTGGTAGTCCTGGTAGTCCATCCTGGTGAACTGTCCCAGTCCCATTTTTGAAAATTACTTGTCGCCAAGCAGATTCGAACCTGGTACCAGGTGCACCGAAGACAAGTGCTCTGGCCACTAAGCCACCCAGGCTAGTCAGTTAAAATTCTTGAAATCTTTCCTAAGATGCCAACACAACTCTGAAGACTTGAAAATGTATTCTGAAAAAAAAACAAACAAGCAAAACATTGTATGATACCAAGCCAAGCAAATTTAGCTGCCAATATTTATAACCACCAAATCAAAATGCTCAATCGTCTAGTTTCCTAAAAAACCCACAAAACTTCATCCCCATCGATTCGAAACCAACTAAATTCCGTAATAAACTAAACCAAAAATAAACACAAAACTTGAAAGTAGTAGATATTATTGCATTTCATCGCATTTCGCTTTTAATTTCAAAATTTATATTTCTCAGTTTTACAACACTCATAAGGAAACAAAAACACACAAAACAAAATATAATTTATTAATTATTATTTATATAAATAACATAAGACAACCGAGTAGAGAAAACTAAAAACAAACGAATGGAATTAAAGTAAATTAAGAATAAAAGTTTAAAAAAAAAATAAACACAAGTCATAAATCTCAGAAATATTACTCTTTTCGGCGAAAGCTAATATGATCTTAAGATTTTGACAAGACTGTTTGCTGTTTTTCAAAATGTCCGACCTATTATAATTATTTTATATTTAATTAATTTATTTCACTTTATTTTTTTGAATTGTTTTGGTTTTGTTTTACCCAATTTCGATCACTATTTGTTTTGTTTGTTGTTTTACTTTATTATGTTAATAATAAAGTATTTTAATTATTTTCTTTCTTTTTCTTTTTTTAAATAAGGGACGAACAAAATATATATATATATATATATATATATATATATATATATATATATGTATGTATAATTATTACACATTTAAGAAAAATTGTATAAACATCGAAAATATTAACAAACTAGGAGAAAACAATTATTTTTTCACATCTACACAAAAGAGAGAAAAATAATTTAAGTGATTGAAATCAATTGGCAAAGTTACTTGTCTTCATAAGCGTTCTTTGACTTTATAATATTTTATTTAGCGTTTTTTTTTTTTCGTTTTAAATATTTTATTTTACATATAAATAATATCCTTAAATAATTGTTTTAATCGTAATTATTTCTTTTTTTTACATTAAAGAACCGAATAGCACGAATCCTTTCTGTTTCGAATAAATTAGAAATCGAAAACAAAAATATAATGTGCAAAAAAAAAAATTAAATAAATATAAAGAAAATTAAAATGAAATATATTTGAAACAGTTTTTGTGTTTTTTTAGGTATTTTATAAAATAATTATTTTCATTATAGGAAGAGGGAGATTTTTTTGTTTTTATAATTATAGTTACATTTTGTTATGTTTTTTTTTTTTTTTTTGTAATTTAGAGATTATTCACTGCGCCTGCGGATCACATTGCAAAAGCCGCACGATCGACGGATCACTTTTAGCACCTTCGATGAATTCTTCCAAACTAAGTTTGCCGTCCTTGTTACGATCCATTTGTCGAAAGATTTTGTCCGTTCGTTTTTCCGGTGTGCTTTCGTCTTCGGGCATTTTCATAACTGTTCCGACCATTTTGTATATAGCCTAAAAGAAGGATTCGTTTTAATGATGTTAAAAAAATTATATTTAGCAAATTGTAAGATGGTTTAAAGAATTTATGGTATTTTTTGCCATGAAAATGGAACGAACTTACAATGATGATATCTTGAGTATAATTTAACGCACAAATTGGAATAATGTGGTGATTCTTGGATAGTTTTTCATTGGTAGATTAATCTTCGTAAACAAGGTTGTTTGAACAAATGTTTTCGAGGGAATATCGCACTACACCACTGGACTCAAACAATCATTCAACCTGCATTAATAAAATTAGTACAAAACGTGCAAATAGAAAAGCTTGTATTAGATTGTATGACACCTTGTCAAACATAACTACGTGCATTGCCGTCGATAAATCGTCAAATTATTATTTGCCAAATGGTTTTATTTGTCTTTTAAAAATGAAATTTTTTTACTCAATTTAAAAGAAAAAATTATTTGACAATATGGCATACAGTGTAAAACAAGCTTTTCGAATACTACCATAATTAAAAATAAAACATTTTTAGATTCATTCTTCACTCTTCTTCAGGTACAGTTTGTCAAACGATTTCAACAACAGCATTTATATATCTCCAAAGGACCTACAGTCTGAACGTGGCTGGCATCTTCGACTATTTTTCAAAAACTGCTTTGTGGTGCTGAAGACAATTTTATAATCTCCATGGTTCATATAACTATCTCTTGCTTTGCGTTTCCAATTTTGATCAAATTTTTTTGATCGAATCGCAAATTTTAATTTACTTTGATTGTAAATTTCAGTTTTTTAAACAATCACTTCAATTTGAAATGATCGAAAAATCAAAGCGGTTTAAAGTTTCACTGTACATTCACACTCATAACACAAATAAAACTGGAAAACTACTAGAACATTTGTAAAGTACAAAAGGTCTATTAACATCATACTCGACAATCTGCTCAATCTGTGATCAGTTTAACACTTTAGCACACATCAACCAATACCATTTGCAAGCAATCTTAATTTGATCACAACATAAAAACAACATAAAAATACAGACAAGATTAGATGAGTCATTTGCCAATGAAAAAATTTAGATTTCCATATACTTCATTCAATTCCTGCTTATTCTAAAAAGATGAAACTTCTTACAACTAAATTTCATAAAACAAATTTAAAATATCAAAATGGAGTGAATATATTTTCACGAATTTCTTCATATATTTTAGGTCTGATGAGATATCGAATCAATTTCACTTCTGCGAGCTAGTTATTTAAGCAAGATTTTTGGATATTTAATCTTCGCGGGGATGCAAAGGGGTTACACAAGCTTTTCATACAATTGATTTAAAACTAATTTCAGAGAAAATTGGTTAAATCACGAATTCTGTCATTATCATAGGTGCGGTGAGTTATCGAAATCGCTTTCATATTTTCGTGACACAAACGCCTAGAAATAGTTTTGTGAATATTCCACCCATAAAAAAGGTTAAAATTGATGGAATATGTTTTAATGGTCGAGTCATAATTCTCAGGTTCGAAGAGATTCAAGTCTGCTGGCTCTTTACGCAAACGACTAAAAATTGATATCGAGTTCAACAGTCTATGGAACTACTTTCGTGCGGCGCTATGTAAAAACCAGACTATTTGAGACTTTTTTTCCGGTTACCAGCCGCTTAGAAACCCAAAACAATACTCCTGGTATATTTTTGTTATATCAAGTAATTGCTTAAAACTGAAAATTTGAGATATGGTCGTTACTTAAAAAATTCTATAGGAGTAGGTGCTGCCAATACTATTCAAGGGCGTACTTAGGGTTGGACCGATTTGTATTTATAAAATCTGCAGTCCAATATGCTACAATTGAGTTGCAATTCAGGTTCAAACTATTATTTTATTGTAACTTATTCGAGCTTTCATATGTAGGTCGGTGTTCAAATCCGGCTCGACGGATCAAAAATTGTTTAATTCATACAATATTTTCATATATTTGATAAATTTTTTACAGTCATGATGAATATCCCCTGGATAGCACAGGTTTTAGAGTTTTTTGTCTTCAAACTGTTATTTTATTCTTTATTAAAACAATAAATTTGTATATATGTATATGTACGAACATAGCTACAAAGAAATCTGTATAAGAAACAAACCGGAGTCACGATAGCCAGCAGCATACTCTAGATGATGTAGGTCTAGTAAATATCTTCTTTAAGAACATGTCTACAGCTGGAAGAACTAACGATCCATTGAAAAGTTAACGTCGTCAAAATTTCAAATTGCAAGCTTATAGCGTTGGGAAGCTATTGGTCAATATTCGTTAACACCTGTTTTAAGGAGTTTTGTATGGCAGCTACCAGAAGTAGTATGAATGTTTTGTATGTCAACGAACGAAGCCTTTTTAACGAATGGATACCATATTTTAGTTTCTAAGAGGTTAACGCGTTCTTGGGTTATTGTGCGTTGGAACGGACAACAATAGGAATTAACTTTCTTCATCCGAGACTCCGTTTTATGCATCACAAATGTTTGGGATGAATTAAACTTATAATACTAGCTGATTTCTTGTACAGTATTTGGCAGAAAATTTCACCAGTACTGAACAGGTATTGGTTTTAGTTACGTGGTGTCAGTTACAATTAAATTCGAACCTTTTTGAGTTCCCTATGAAAAGATGGCATCGCCACTTGGAATGAAGATACTCTGAGATAATACTTTGGAGAATTGACGACTTAGACCAAAAATAATCCTACGTCCTATTCGTCGCTTGATAGTAGAACCTAAAGAGGACTTATCGAAACCAAGAGTAGAGATTTTACCATTACCATTTAAATGAAAAAGGATTATGCATATACATTTATACGATTATTATTAGTGCTACGAAAGGTGGAGGTTTCATAGAGATAAGGGCAATAATGACGGTATTGCCAGACCTCATCAAAATAAAAGTAATTACAATCTACTTACCGTCACAATTTCTAGCATTTCTTGTCTCGAAATATAGCCATTACCGTCTAAGTCGTACATTGAGAAGGCCCACTTTAATTTCTGTTCCAATTTACCACGTGAAGTAACGCTCAGAGCGCACAGGAACTCCCGAAAATCGATAGTACCATCACCGTTCGCGTCGAACGTCCTGAAAACGTGTTCGGCAAACTGAAAAGAAAGTTCCGAAGAAAACGTTACAACGTACAGCCTAAGGTAAATATGAAATATAAACTGAAAAGACGCAATCAATAAAACGCTATTAAACCTAATTAAAAAAGATAAACGCGATTATGTCGGATACAAGGCGGACGCCTTTCTTAGTACCAGGACAACTCGATTCATCTTAGCAGCTCTTGGCGACATTATAAATTTTATATTCGTCCCCATAAATGGGACATTAGCAGCTCTTTGCCCGGACCAGCCCTGCCATCGAGTTGCAATTTCGCGCGATTATTGCACTGTAGCCGCGTTGTCGCCTCAATGTGCAACTTTATTGCATGAGAGTAAAGTTGGTTAGTGGTCCCACGGTGTACATTTCGAGCAGCTTTCTCTCAGATAATTCGAAAAAAATACGAGTAACCGTTGCGCTAGTTGTTTCCATTTTGTTACCATAAAAGACACGAAACACCGCACCAGTCGCGTTTCGTCCTTACGAAATTTTGCTCCGCCTTCCTCGAAACATAAGTGATACACTTATAGTCGCCATTTTTACGGCCCATAGAAGAATGATTTAAGGGTGCGATCATTTGATATCATTTGTTCGGTAGGGTGACTACATTTATTATTTTACGGAGACGGAAAAACGAAAAGAAAACGAAACAACTTTTACTGTAGGACATAATTTGTTATGGGCCAAAAACAAAACAACATTGCCAAACATTAGTAAGATTTATAACGCAGCTTTCAGGATATAAGGCCGGTAATATTTCGCCTAATAAAATTTATTACTTTTTGGTCGTTTCGTTTCGATACGGTCAAATGTTGAAGTAGACGAATAATAAAATAATTTTAGGCGTGTCCCGGCTTCGCCCAGAAGCTCAATACAAACTGGCGAATTTTTAAACGATTTCCATTGAAAGGAAGGATATTTATCTCAAATGATGGCAATTTTGAAAGGTCGTTGTTATCTTTATTCGGTGTTAATTTAATGTGCTGAAAGCAGACTTATGTACATTCGGATAAACTTGTCCTTTTACCTTTAGGGAAAAAAAAATTTCGCAAATTTGAGTATTGTTATATTTGTATATTTGAATTTGATAGCATGGCATCCTACATATAAATTTTTGGGAAAATCATTTTTTCCTAAATTTGAAATGGGATTAAGTTTCTAGTATGTCAAAAATTTTGGGCTCAGAACTTTTCTAAGGAAACTAACTTACTCTTAACTTTTTACCGATTTAGGCTTTTTACTTGAGCATGAACCGTTAAAAGGATAAATCTAAGTTTCTTCAAACAGAATGAAAATTTAACAATTACAAAATCTACTTTGCGAACGATTTAAAACTGGTTGTTTACCATTTTGAATTTAATATTTAGTACTCTACCGGTCATTTAATATGTTTTTTTTAACACGTTGAATACCAGAAATTTTGACCCTTTAAATCGCATTGTCAAAATTTTTGACAAAAAGTGTGGCACGCAAAGTGGTAATAAAAAAATATCATGATCACACTTTGAAAGATTACACCTTTTCGGGACATGTTTTATTAAACTAATTTTTGGACGCCTTTAACATTTGACAAATTAGTTGTTCTTAAATTATTTGTTCACCAATATTTAAGCAATTATTGTAACTTTTCAAAAAAGAGAGACATCAAATTCTGAAAATTTTCATTCAAGCGTTCACCGCGCCTTCGTTTTCAAAAGAAATAGCCAATCCAAAAGTGTTACAGCTTGTCTATGTACACTGGAAGCCCATCCATCGCCGAAGCAACTACTCCTTTCGACAAAAAAATTTTTTGGACACACCTTTAGGATATTTCTATGTTTCCACAAGATTTCTAATTCTTTGCTTTTTCAAAATTTCAAATCAGATTACATATTTCAAAATGCTAGGTGGAGGAGTTTTTGAATTATCGTGCGTACGGACAGATAGACAGACGGACGGACAGACAGATGGAACGACGAACAGAAAACGAATTTAGGGGTTTTGGCCCCAAATGAACAAGAAAATAATATGTAACATTTTTTGTATGTTTTATTTCGTCATGTTAACCAGCCTTAATACACCCAACTATTCAGCGAGTCACAATTTTGTATTAATTTTGAATTAATTGTGACTTTCCACCTACTTTGTGACTTGTGACTCTGATCCTGAATAGGCCTGATAATGTAATTTTTTCGAAAATGAAATTATTCACTTTAGAGTCATCATTGAAGCTAGATTATTTTTAGAGATGAAAACTTTCAGGTAATAGTAGTACAATGTACAGGTAGGCTTTCAATCACACTTTATCAAATAAAGAATTACTCGAGCGATTTTAGTGGATAGCTTCTAAAATCGAATAGCTAGCGCAAATAACTTACCAAAGAATTATTGGTCACATAACGAACTTTCACAAAGACGTTTTTGGGTCATTCCATCAAAAATCGCCAAAAGTGTGATCTTAATTTGTGTAGGTACTCAAAGAATTAGTGAAAAAAAATGTAATATAAATTTTTTGGAGTAAACTATACTCGAATTAGTTGCAACCAGATATTAATTTTTTCTAACAAGGCTGGAACTAGTCGACAATCCACTATTGCTAGCACTCCTATAACATCCTACTGCTTGACATGTTTTGGAGTCAAATATTGTTTTTCCAATTTTAGTTAATTATAGTTTTACTTTTTTTTTTCTTTTAATTTAAGTAAGTTTGTAAGTTAGATTAAAGCCCACTCATTACACAAGATATTTTTCAGAATTTATGTCACTAAAATTCTCGTAGATGTTTTTGCTTTGCTGTGCTAGCCAGGCTTTATTGAATTATCTGTTCTCTAAATAATAAATTATAAGATGATAGACATAAGTTAAGAAAACTAATAAATATTGATTGAAAAAAAAAGTTCCACAAAAAAGGTGTCCAAATCCTCTTTGAAAATTCATATAATATAGAATAATAAAGTAGAATTTATTTTAAAGATTGTTGTTTAAAAATTGTGTCAATCTAAAAAAAAAATACACATAAAAATGCTCATTGGAATTTTTTTTCAAAGATAATGATTTTGTCCTTTATCCTTGAATATCTCAAAATGCCTTTTCTTGTTTTTTCTATTTTTTTCTATTTTGTTATACTGTTTTTCAAAAAATATAACCAAATTTTCAATCTGTTCTCCTAGTATAACTTCAAATATTTCTTAAGTTTGAATAGTGTGCCATTAACGGTTTTGGAGATATGGATTTTAGAATGTGTCTATCTCGCTTTTTTTGGGTTTCGGACGCATTATATTTCCCCCCACTCCCATACCCCTTGATCAATATTGACAATTTTTATGCAAATGGGTCTACTATCAGAGCTCTATAGAAATTCCAAGCTTCAGCTTCCTATCATAAGCGGTTACTGAGATCTAGAAACCAAAATTTTCGGTCTAAAACACTTTCCCCTCCTTCCCCCTCACACCCCCACCCCTAAAAATTTGGTCACTTTAAGGAACTTACCCCGTCTATCCGTAATAAAAATTTCAATTTAATATCTCAAAGCGTTTGGGAGCTACGAGCCTCCAATAGTCGGACAGACGGACTGAAAATTTTTATTGCTTTTTTCGCGTCTACTAGTTATGAAACGTGAAAATAAAAATTGTAAGGGTAGCAAATTTTTTTTTTTAAAAAATCAATCACAATACTTAGGGATAGTTTTTATTCGAATTTTGTTTATATTGCGACAACCTTTCCCTTTAAAATTAGCCCTATTTTATTAATCTACGATAAAAATTACCGGAGATATGCATTTTCAAATGTGACACCTTTTTTGAGTAAACTTTAGCATACTTTCACATGCTATACTCGTAACTAATAAAAAAAAATTAGATAGAAAGAAAACATTGAATTTCAATTATTTTTTTCATTAGTTTTTCAAGTCCAAACATTATCAAAAAAATCGGAGATGGTAGGGTCACAACTTTAGCGATTCTTGATGGAATGACCCTTTAGCCAAAATTTCAAAATTCGCGTCATAGAATAGAAAAAATATTCGACAATTCTTTTGAAAACTCAAAAATGGCATCTGTGGCGATAAAATGATTTCAATACAATAATAAGCGGTTCGAAAAATTCGTAAAAAAAATCCTTAAAAGAATCATATCTCGAAAATCAGTTTTGTTAAATTTTGAAGACCCTCTTTAACTTTCTAACAATACACACTAAATATAGTATACGTACTTTACTAGCATCACCATACGGGAAGAAATTTCCATAAATTTTTTTGAATTCTTCTACTGATAAATGTCCACTGGGGCAATCCTTGAGAAAACCTTTATACCATTCTTGAATTTCAGCATCTAAAAAATACATAAAAATTTATAAAACATGAAATACAATTTTTTTTATTTAAATTTAACATTACCTGTGAATTCTGTATTTTGTTTTAAATCCTCCAAAACCTCCGGCTTAAGTTTGCTGTTTTGTTTTCCCATTTTTATTATTATTTTTATAAGATGTTATTAATTAAATCTAAATTAAGTAGTCTATGTCGAATGGACAATATGGAGTTCTGCTTAGTTTAATCTAAGGTTTTTATATTAAAAAAAAAAAAAATTTAAATCAAAATTATATTAAAATAAACAACCGAACTTTTTCTGTAGCCTACACAAAACTATCACCGTTCCGATAGCGATCACAATTTGTTTTTTTTTTACTATCTCTTCGCTAAGTTTTGTCGCTTCTTAAACGCGAAGAAATATTTTATATAGTGTTTACTTATCTAAACAATTTCTAATAGCACTAAATTACTATCAGATAAGCCTAAAATTTTGGTTGTTTGGATGGCACATTAGTTTAGCATCTGAAAAATATACAGAAATAAAAAAAAGAACACGCATTCGATTGTTTGAATTGTTTTTTTTTTTTTAAGTTATATGCAGATGATTTTATGCACCTTTCTGTGGATGAGAAGAAAAAAAAATTGTTTTTTAAATTAGTTTTAAAATATAAAAAATTTCATAAAATATTAATAAACAACTTATTTCTTTTTTTTGCACTCATTCACTATCACACTTTTTGTACACTTCGAGCTGTCAAAATCTCTTAAATCATTAAAAATAATAATTAAAATAAAGTATAAATTATTTTCAACTGGGGTTATTTAAAAAAAATCGCATTAAATTTCGATTATAAATTAAAAAGTTGTGGTTTTTTATTTCTTTTTATTTTGTGTTTCTGTTTGTTTTATTTTTTATATATTTATAATTTATTATATTACCTCATTTTTATTTTATATGTTAAATGCTTGATAGACTTATTGGAATATTTCTTTTTTATATTTATAATTTATATATTTTAAGTTATGTTTTTTTTCAATGCGGCTTTTGTTTTACTTGCGTCTTATAAAAATCTGTTGGTTTTCAGTGTTTTTTTTTATATTTTTTTTTCTCTTTTATTAACATAATTTGTTTTATTTTAAATTTCGGAGTTTTTCATTATTTAATAATTAATTTTTTTTGTTTTTATTTTACATTTAGATAATTTATAATTAATTGTTCATAGATTTCATGAATTTACGATGCTATTTTATGGGTGCGAAAATATGAGGCGAAATATTAAGACTACTGCTTTTGTGCTTCTTAATTTTATATATATTTGTTTTTGTTTGTGTTTAGAGTACATAGTAAAATTATTTCTAATTTTTGAGATGAATTTCCTTCTATAATTGTTCAGTTGTTTTTTTTATAAATTTAATAGACATTGTTCGTATGTTTTTTTTTTAAGATAGAGACAATAGATGATTGGTGATAAAGCAACAATGTTACCATGTTTTGTGCTAGATATATTTTACGAGAATTAAAAATTGTAATTGGTGTTCTCCAGTCATGGACACGATACTGTCTACTTATCAAAAAAAATCAATCAATCAATCTCGACAAAATCAAGGTTTAGTTTTGTGGCTGTGCGCTAGTGGACGGACGGATGGGGCGGTACAAAGTCGACCAAAACTTCAAAATTTAGGATTCCATTTGAACTGATCAACTTGAAGCTCAGATAGGTTAATTAATATTAAAATTTTATGGATGACCCTCTCTAAAATCTTTTCTTACTACGCTACTGCAGTAAAAAACTGATTTGTGCCACTGGCCAGCAGTTTAAAATAAAGATACGAGAGTGATAAAATATCAAGGCATAAACAGAACCTCAAAAAAGGATATTGACTGGTATCACTAAGGATCAAACTAGAAGTGAACTTGATGAAAGAAAAGAAAGTGCATCGGGTGAAAGAACAGTCCATCAGGAGTCAATATAGGAAATTTTGGAAAAGATAGCCAGGATAGACGATCATATTAATCCCTTAACGATTAAAACAATACGCTTAAATTAGCTCTTAAATACAAGAATATATCCAGCTGAATTTAAACCAAATTCCTTTATCGACCTCAAAGTATTCCAGATTTTCAATTTAAATTTCCCCGTAGCGAAATCGTTCGGAGCAAAGTGCAATTTCAATTTAAACTTTGAAAGAGAGAGAGTGTCGTGCGGACACACAGAAAAGACTGGCTTTGTGTCACGACATTTCTATTAACCAGTCAACAATAGTTTGATTTTATTTGCAAGGATTTCGGTGAGGAGGATTCGTTCAACAGCAGAATCAATAGGACTTTTGTGCGCTCGATATTGAAGAGGTTTCAATGTTTGGTTGCAGGTCCAAGGCAGAAGCAGGGATGCAACCCCTCTATGCCTACGATATCGATACTAAAACCCATTCGCAAATTGTGTTGCAATTGCAAATCGACTAAAACATTTTTTTTAGCACAACTTTGTACAGTGCATGGAGATAGAAAATTTAACGATCAACAAAGTGGGTGGTATTTTTTTATTGCAGCTTTAATTACTGACCGGCCTTAATCTAGAAATAAACAAGTGAGCTATTAGAGTACAATTTTAAGTACGGCATTTTTTTTATGGCTCCCCAGATAGTAATTTGCACATTGCGTTTTTTTTAACGTTCACCAGCTGAATCGGGATATATTATAACTACTGATGTATTTATCTGAAAATCTGAACTAGGTATAGTGCGGTTTAGTTCAATCTAGTTCAGTGGAATAGGGTGGAAATTGTAGCGGTTTTTCAACTATTTTACTACCGAAGTGATTGAAATTATGGCAGCAAATGAGTGAAAAGGGTTCATGAAACTACAAGAAGATTCATCAGAAGTGAATGATCCGGGTTTAAAGCCTCCAGTTTTTCCTAAATCAATTTGGCCGCATTCAGGACATCAATCGGATTAAAATATATTACTTGAATTTTCATCCAGACCGCATCCTTTTATTTCCCGATATAAAAAATACAACTATCGGGGGGCGAAAATCATGAATCATAAGTTTGTTTTTTACTTTACTATTTTGTAAGTAAGTAAGTAAGTATTGCAAGAACCTACATTCCAGGGATAATAAACCCCAAAAAGGCCAACAAAAAAGTCCGTCTATCCACCGTCTATAAGTTGATTGGAGTTCCGCAACTCAACAACCAGGAAAGGTATGGTCTGAAATTTTGGGTGGTGGGTGGGTGGTTTGAGTGAGTCTAGTGACAAACTTTTTGGGATAAGGACGAAGTTGAAAGTCAGGAAAATTGCTACTATGGTGAATATAATAAAGTGACTCATTGTACCACCTTGTTTCATTAAGAAACTTTTCAACGACACTAGCCAGATTGATTTTCAGCGAAATCCACTCTATGACTGGGTCTTGACTTAAGAGCATCTATTTCATTTTCTTGATTCGCAGAGATAGGTTCCTCCATTTTTTCGAGTCGGTTGAACTCCCTGGCCTAAAAATCTTTCAATTTAATTTGAATGTTAATGAAGACATACTACAGAAATGATCCTATGAAAATCTTCTATCAATCCTTCGCTTTTTATGAAGAACAACGAAGGAGACTTCTTCCTGTTCCAACCCGATTCAACTTCTTTTTAAATTCAATTAAGTCAGATTTCAGATTGTTTCAAAACTACTACGCAAAGAACCGTCAAACTATCACTGATAAAAACTGACATAAACTTTTCGAAACTATAACTACGTTTACCTAAAATTCTCGCCAACGATATTGTTTTCTTATCGCCATCGACACATTCGTTAGTTTCCGAAATGGCTACAAACTCTTGAATACTTTAATCTTATTCGTGTCGTTTATTCTCAGTGTTTTTTTGCATATCAATCGCAGTGTAACCATTCTAAGTATAGGGAAAACGATAAGCCAACGTTAAGAAAACGTTAGGACAACGTTAGGACAACGTTGGGACAACGTTAAGAAGACTTTAAGACAACGTTAAGAAATCGTTAAGACAACGTTAAGGAAACGTTAAGAAAACGTTAAGACAACGTCAAGAAAACGTAAATCCTAAACGTAAAAAATAGCTCCCAACGTTTTGTATTATACGTATCCATAGTCGTAGGAAATTCGCTCAGTTCCTTTCTAAATAAAATAATAAACAATTCAAAGTAAATGGACTAAATGTTTTTTAGCACTTTTTCATGCTTAAATTCAACAAATTTATGATATCTTGCACAAAACATACAGAAAATACTTCAATAAATGCTTTCTAGCTAAAAGAATTAAAACAGCGCTTAAAATATTCACTTAAAAATGCAATACGAATGAAATAAGTGAGAAAAGAAAATCAACAATCGATTCTTATTTACATTTAAATATTTAAAAAAAAAAAAAAAATAGTAATAATAATAATAGCAATAATAGATAATTAATACATTTGCTTAGTAGAAAAATATTTTTTTTTATAGATGTTATAGAAATTTGTTTGCTTTCTAATTAAATTTTTATTAAATATGTTTCGAATTAGAAGATTTGCTTAATTTATTTTAGCTTTAAGTAAAAGGTAGTGTAGAAAATTTTTCAAAAGTAACTTTTGTTTTAGGGGTATTTTTTATTTGTTTTATTTTGAAAAAAAAAAAAAAAAAAAAAAATATTTACCTTTTTTTTGATTGTTCAAATCGACATTATTAATTCTATATTTATAAAGTTTTATTTTTTCTAGTAGCTTAATTTAATTTAATTTATAAATGGTATGTGTGGTCGTAATTCTTGTATTTTTTTCTTAAAGTTGTTTTTCTCTTGGAAGTATGTAGTTGATGATTAGCAATTCGTAAATTAGCTTTTAGCTATTATAAGAAAATTTGCGTTTGAAGGTTTTGAATAATAATTGAGTAGTTTTGTTAGAATTTGATTTGGTTTTTTGAATTTCGGCTTTGCTAATCTATATGTAGATAATTTACTTAATTTATAGTTTTATGTAAAAGCGATTTGATGCCCCTTTCGAAAAAACTTAGCAAATAAGAAGTGATGAAAACACGACCGATGATACGAAGGTTTCAAAGAGAACTTTTAATAAAAATAAATTTAAATTTAAAAAAAATTTTAAGTGGTTCGAAAATAATAGCTAATGAATGATTTATTTAAGAATTTCTAAGAGGTGATTTTAGGCATGAATTTCTTTTTGAGGGATAACTCCGCTTCACTGGTGTGACTACTATTTAAATTCTTTAAATCTCTTACGTTCAAATCTATACACACACACAGTATCCATAAAGTATTACAAAAAAAAAAAAAAAACAATTTGTTTGCCCAAAACTATTTAAACCCTTCCAAAAGTGAGTGTAAAATCATTCCTCCATGCTAGGAGGAAGTTGCCTTAAAAATTGCCGTGGTTGCAACCTAAGATAAGAATTTATACCTATCATAGTTAACAATTGAAATTGGTGTATATAAGGTCAACTTCAGTGTATGCGTGTTATTACAATTTACTATGGAAAATATTAGCTTGTTATAATTCGTGGAAATGAAATTTAGTTCAAGAAGATACATGTGTAAGAATTCTCATCAGATGTGAGAGTGTTTATCGAAAAACACTCTTTGACGATTGGAATGCAACCTGATGATGAAACAGTTTCTTCGGACACGAGCGTATAGTAATCTTGGATCTAGTCATTACTATCGTAGAAATTTCTTACAAGCCATTACGTTTCATGAGCAAGTTCTTCGCATAGCTCAACAATTGAAAGACCGAAACATTGAAGCCAGGGAAGTTTTGAAACTTACTTTACCAGTGAATATTTTTCTAAACCCGTAGTAGAGCAGATCACATTTATTGCCATAATACGCTACTCTCCGCTACCGAAAGATTAATAAATAAGTAATTTCTTTTAAATATTTTAATAATACCGCATTTTACTAAAGTTAATCCTTTAATGAATCCAAATTGATACTTTAAAGAATCATTATTTAATCGTTATTTATGACTCAATAATGATTCGATATTAATTCGATCATTAATGATACAAAGAGAACAATGAGAACTTTAAGGCTTTCCCGTTGAAATTTTAATACTGAAGAGGCTGAAGCATGGCAATGTAATCCGATGTACTATTAATCGATTTTTTCGAACGTCCATAAATTGATCGTTTGCTGGGATAGCATCTAAAAATGAATACAGTGTTCTACTGAAAATAAGTCCAAAAAAAACCGGCCTCAATAAAATTATTCAATTAATTATTAAAAATTCTCTCTGAAAAAAAAACCGATGACAAAAATTTTCTTCTCATTATTTTTCTACTACAATAATTTTCATATTCATCTCTCATTTAATTTTATAAAAAAAAATGGATTTTTTTTTTTGTATTATTTTGTTTTTTACACTATCATAATAATATCAATTTTTAATGGTTGTGCATAAGAATAAAATATGTTTTTTGTTATCATTTATATTTTCTCCCTATCCGAAATTTAATTGAGTATTTTTTTTTTGTTTACAATCGAATGGACTCAATTATAAATTCTGTTTTAAATGCATTGAATTGAAATCAGGTCGTTCTGTTAGGGATTTAATTAAAATTGAGCTGATTGATTCAGTTGAAAATAAACGTAGATAATTGCAGAATGTGTTTTGAACCATGAAATCTTTAACTGACACTCTAAATACTATTCTGCTTTTTAGCAAATTAAATTAAGTATAATGGCAACATGTTTTCATGGCCCCCAAGTTTACTACAGTATTATCGTAAAATTTTGTTCTCAAAATTTTGGCTAATTTCATCCCGAATTTGAATTTCTGTAAACTCTTAAAGTAGGTACGTATTAAATTCGCTACGAAGGACAGGCACCCTCAAGGAATTTCCAGATTAAATATAATCCCATGATAAAATAATAGGAACTCTTCCAGGAGAAATCCCGGTAGATACACTTCCTAATAGTCGAACAGTTCCCAGAAGGGTACCTACACCCAGGTTTCAGAAATAACGACACACGAATGTATGGTAAATTTATGATATACTGGCGGGCAAGAAGATTATTATATGATCTAATAATATAACACGTACGGGTATTGCCAAGGAAATTGATAAGAAAGCTGGTATGGCTGGTCGGGGAAATATGTTGATAGAGACGTACGAGAATGTGGAACAATGTGGTGTATTTTTTCAGGCGGCATGTCTGAATGGATCAAACAGCACAAATGGAATTGGGTGTACTTGTGTCCTTTTTCTGTTCCAACATTCCGTAATAGGATTATCGAAAAGCATGTTATGATATTTCATGAGATTTACGCAAATGTTTCAATGGGGAACAGATCCTGGATTCGTAAGGTACTTCGAGTTCATTTTGTTATTACTTACTTGAATGGAGAACTGAGAAACGAACGTTTCCTAGATTTAGAAGAGGCTTTCGTGAAACTAGGAAGTATAAATAAATTCGCAATTGAATTCAATTGTTATTTTAACCACACATATAATACAATGTTGAGATATTCCAATAATTCTGCATGAGAGTACTCGAATTGGGCTTATCTTCTTCAAAGATAAATGCTCTTTCTGCCTTGTTTTACGATTCAACAAGAATGTACGGAATATTGGGAGTTAGGATTCAAACCATTCAACGAAAAAACATCGCTGCAAAACTCGAGGACAATCAATCAATAGGAGTCAAGGGCGCCTTTCAACAAAAAAAATAGTGGGGTGGTGATGTTGTCATCCTCCTTCACATAGACGTTAGTGTTCGTCCGTTGTGCTCCCCATTAGAGAATGATAACTCGCGAAACCTAGAACCATTTTATTGTCTTAATGAAATTTGCTATGATACATAGCTTTTTTTTGTCGATATCACCGAGGTTATCGACGAAATATGCGTCAAGGATCCGTCTCCTTGTTCTCGATAAAGCCGGACACTCAAATAGGACGTAGAAGATTGACTCTTTCACTTCTGATCTTTTCTGCTCAGGCTCAGGATATACCTACTTTTCCCGTGATCATATCCAGGCCAAAGAGTTCTTAATATTGAGCATGTATTTAGGTTTGACCATCTATTGCCTGCTTGCAGTGGCACGCATAGTGAGTCGATAGACTGTTTAATGGATCCGATCCGATGGAAATGGTAACGTTCTGTTCAGTCTTCCCTGTGTGGAATTTTAACGGAAAATTCCCTACTAATGCATGTTTCTGGCATAATGTAGTCCGTATTGAGTCAGTGAGTATGGTACTGTGACCAGTAGGTCTAGTTCTGCAGTAACCTAACCTCTTTGAGTCTAAGAGCGTTGGCATTGGCAGCAGATTGAGAATAGTTTCCAGTGCTGCCGTGGGTGTGGTTCTGAGGGCGCTAGTGACCCCAATCCATGCTAGTCGCTGTACTCTTGTCAGCCTGCTTAGATATGAAGACTTTCTAAGTCACTTCCCACCACACTAGAGCGCCATAGATTAAGATTGGTCTTATTGCGCGGCTGTATACATCCAGTGTACTATTTTCGGTTAGAGACAATATCAGTTACACAACATCTTTCTGCATGCGTAAAATGCGTTATACGCTTTTTTAACACGTTCGTCTAGATTCATCTTCTAGCTGAACTAAACTAACACCGAGATATTTGGGGAGGGAATGCAGAAGAAGGTCTTTGCTCCGACCAAACCTTTGTCAATAAACTTCTGCTCAACTATTTTGAAATTCAGATTCACTATGAACTTTTTATCACTTGGTTATCATATGCCATTGCTTTTAATCCGGCTCGACGGATCATAAATAGTTCAATTCGCAATATAACTTCACTTTCTACGTCCAAGCTATACCCTTCCCTATCAACGGTGGCTCGAACCTTTCTTACCAGCTGGGGCTGAATTGGAGTATTAAAACACGACTTGAACGGACTAAAACTATATGAGTAAGAACGTCGGTTTAATGCGGAAAGTCATTATGTAACATTTTCAAAACAAAAAATTACTAGTAGCTTGACGACTTCTTTCTCTGTAAAATGGTGAGGCTAAGCCTCACTAGCCTCATGGGGCGAGCCGTCACTGCTCCCTGTAAAGAGATGAGTTCTGGTTTCCGGACTTCTGACTTGAGGTGCACCGTCGATAGAAAAATAACCAAATCATGAAATTGAGAACTTTAAAACCAGCTTCAACTGCAGCCCAAATCCTTCTCAATTTCAAAATTAACTTTTCCCAAAATATCATTCTGCCTAAATTAATCACAATTTGATTTCATCAAGACTTACCCCAACATCAGCTGATTTAATTTCCTGAAAACTATAAATTATTTATTATTATTAAATTTGAAATTTTCGTCCATCATTACCAAACAATTTTCAATAGGTTTTCGAAATTTTAAATTGAATACATTCGATTAAGAAAAATATCAATATTCCCTATTTAATTTAATTTTTTTTTTTTTTACTTATATAAATAAATCGTGTCTGTTCGCACGCAATTTTATGATTATCATTTTTGTTGTTTTCTGTTTTCAATTTAATTGATTTGATTAGAATTAATAATACATTTTATTTTGGTATATCAAAAAAAAAAATTTCAATCAATATTTACATTGCATTCATAAACCAAATAAGATTGTTAAATTTTCTATAAATTTTTCATTATTAGTAAATTGTGTTTTGTTGTTACGTTGTTTTTTTATATTATTTATTATTAATTTAATAAAAATAAAAAAAAAATATTTCTGTATGAGTTTTTTCTTGTGGTTATTACAAATATATTGTTTTCATATTAAAAATTATTTTTCTCGTTATATATTTGAATTTCCCAATGTTTTTTTCTTTGTTTGTTTGTTTTGTATTCTTATAATTTTATTTTTAACATTAAGATATTTGTGCCAATATTAATTTATGAAATAGATGAATTTGATCATATCAAACTCGATGTGGTCTCAACATTGTTTTTATTCTAGTTTGCAGCCATTTTTCTTTTAAAATTTTGCCGTAAAATTGTAGGACATGCATTCCAACCCTTGTTTGGTTCAAAGTTCGATTATACATTATTTGAAAACTATGGTTTTGCTAGGAAAGCTATAAGGATTTTGTTTGTCAATTTTAAAGTGGTTTCAAAGAAATATCTAACTAGGTTTTTTTTAAAAAAAAAATAAAAAATTTTATAGTTACTAAATAAAAAAATGGACTAAGTAAAATAGAAAATTCTTCTTTACGTAGTTGTTGTGCCTTTTTTTGATTTTGTGTGTTATTTAATATTAGCAAAATGTTTTCTTATGAATGCGATTTAGTTGTGGTTGTTCTTGTTTTGTTTCATAATATATAATAACTAATATTTTTTTTATTTATTTATAATATTTTATTTATAAAAAAAAGAGAAGAAATTTGTTTCAGTTCTATTCTTATGGCGCCAACATTTTCGACAATTCTTCGTCTTGCAGACAACCTTTCAAGAACTCATCTTGTGTCAATTGTCCGTCATTGTTTTCGTCCATTTTTGCAAAAATGTTCTTGGCGCGCTCCTCGGCAGAGTCGGCTGGACGATTTGATGAACAGGCACCTAACATGTCGTAAATTGCCTGGAAAGGAAAAATGGAGTCTGTAGTTCAATGAAATAATTTAAAACAATACTAAAAATTTATGGAAAACATTCCATTCTTTCCTATACCTTAAAAAGTTGAAATCAAAAACTGGCAATAAAACCTGGTTGAATCAAGTCAGTGTATTTCACTGTATGTCAAATACCACTGTCAAATGTTTGATTAGTTTCACTGGCAAATGCTGACAGATAGTGTAATCGTAATCAAATTTATGTTTGTTACATATTGCTGTACACATAGTCTATTTTGATGGAAAAATTTGACAAACTTTTTGTCAAATACTTGACAGTATGTCATACAGTGTAATACTAGCGTTAGTCGAGTGACTGCATCAAAATAATCGTAAACTGAAAATATAATCGCCTAAAAACCAATTTAAGTATTTTTCGATATTCTATCCCAAGGTGGTCTGGTAAGTATTCACGAATTCCGACAAATATTTTAAGTCTAATGAGATATTGAATGGATTTTTCATTTTGTGGCGTTCGACAAAAAACTGAGTTGCATGATTTTGGACGGCGATGGAGGTGTAAAGAGATTGTGGGGGTACTTACGAATTTCGACATTTCTCTTATATTTATTATCTCAAGACATCGATATGCACCAACTACGCCTGGGCGCTCTGGTTTGGTCGAACCACGCATTATTCGCTTCCAATCACCCGATTTCCTGGAAAATGGGTCTCAAAGAGAGTTCTTAGTGACTCCATTCTCGAAGTCTATGTACCATGAGGTTTTAGCAGGGAGTCAAGCCTAGCCGTGTTGTCTTTCTGAAAGACTTTACGCAACCCAGCTGTTTCCCTGGTTCCTTCCAAAATCTAAGAGTAGTTCCTAAAACAGGCTAGCTTTAGATGGTTTAACCAGCTTCTTGTATTCCCTCTGTGCTGGTTGGTAATGATACCAGTCGGTCTCTGAGCCACTCTTAAGTGCGCGATTCAGAAACCTTCCGGTGGTTTTTCTGAGCTTCTACAGGTCCCCAGTCCACCAAGGGACTGATTCCGCATCGACTCTTGCCGATCCTTTACTACAGCCTTTTGTTTTATGCATGAAGTTGCCAAAATCGATTGGGTTTTCAAAATACATGAAAAGAATTTCACTCGATCCTTGGAGGCAAATTAAAAGCATTTTTTCTGAAATCAAATCAATTACAATCTTACATGTAACCTTGGTCTAATCGTAACTGGACTCGAATATCCTGTTGAGCGAAAAGCATTGATAAAAAAGGCATAAACATTGAAATCGAAAACTTCACTCATGTGAAGATCAAGGCAATATAAAGAAATGGCAAGACTGAAGTAATTTTCATTTTTCGTCCTTTTTTATAAAAAAAAAATGAGAGGAGAGGACGAAAAGGGCATACAATTCCTTTACTTCAGACGACGTTCATCTTATCGTTATGCTTACTCAAGCGAAAAGAAGGTTAATTGAATTTTAGGATAAGGGAGCATAAATAATATATCCCGAAAGCATTGCAGTCTTGCTGCTGGTGTTGATGGTGGTGGTTTCGGTGAAACGTGTAAACGAAAAGCTGGAATATTTCTCGTATGGCCGCAGGAGCATCGGCAGCGTTCCTGCCGTAGCTCGGTACGAACTTTTATTGATTTTTTCCAGCTTTCGTTTTTTTTTTAATTTAATTTTTAACGTAGAAAGTAAATTTCGGTAGAGACGATTATTCAAAAAAAAAAAAAAAAAAAATTAGAAGAAAAACCGAAAAACTAATTACGAGGCAGAGAAAAGAATGTTTTTACAAGGAATTTCCAACCGATGGTTAAGTCAAGCTATGGCTGTTAATTTATTTATGGCTTTGCTGATAATGCAGCCAGGTAAGACATGGAGGCTTTACTGCTAAAATATTCCACCACATAGTCGTCTCCAGCATTGATTTAAATTCAGAGGGAATATCCGGTCCATTGTGCCAATGACGATAAGATTTAAGACAGGGAAGTATTCTGCAGATTGCTATTCAATAATGCAGCAAGGAAGGCGCTTTTAATATTATTATAATGAATATAGACCCCACCATGAGTAGTAAGCTTTAGTCGACTAGCATGCCACTGCAGACCCAATTAATAAAACAAATTTTACATCGACAAAATATAAACAGTAGTGAGGCCACTATTCCGGAACGCGTTTAGTGCTGAAATTCAGTGCAGGTTACTTGTGACTGACGACATAAAAAAGATCAATTCCAAGTTACAATTTCCTAGCATAAGCGATGCATGCGATACAAAAACCCACGTTTCTTATATAAAATAATCTCTTCAACACCCTAAAAAATTTGTACTCCAAAAAAATTGATTCTTAATATCTTAACGGGCTCGGAAGATAGCAGCCTTTAAACGTGTTTGCGTACGGTGGACAGACGGACTTTATCCTTTTTTGCTTTCGAAGAGTGAAAGTCAAAATACAAAATTTGAGGGTAGGGTAGGCCATATTTTTTTCTTTCTTTTCCTTGCCGATTGACGGGTTCGGGAGGTACGAGCTTTCACACGTGTATGTGTATGGTGGACAGACGGACATTTAAATTTTTTTTGCTTTCGAAGGATGAACGTGAAAAGACAGAATCTGATTTCCTATTTTTCCTTGCCGATGTCGATTCATGGGTTTGGATTATGAGAGCCTTCAAACGTAGGTGGACAGACGGACTTTTTTTGCTTTTTTTTATTTTCGAAGGGTGGAAGTGAAAATAGAAAATTTGAGAGTAGGACATTTTTTTGAATTCAGTGAGAAATTCTTCTTTTTCTTTCCAATCTCGACTGAAACGGACTTGGGAGATACGAGCCGTCGAACGTCTTTGAGTACGGTTAACAGACGGATTTTTTCCTCCTTTTTTGCTTTCGAAGAGTGAACGAGAAAATACAGAATATAAGAGTAGGACATTTTTTCTTTTCCTTGCCGATGTCGATTCACGGGTTTGGATTATAAGAGCCCTCAAACATGTTTGCATACGGTGGACAGACGAACTTTTTTCTATTTTTTGCTTTCGAAGAGTGAACGAGAAAATACAGAATATAAGAGTAGACTATATTTTCTTTTCTTTCATTTCCTTGCCGATTCACGGATTTGGGTCATAAGAGCTTTCAAACGTGTTTTTTGTATGGTGGACAGACGGACTTTTCCTTTTTTTTTGCTTCCGAAGTATGAACGTGAAAGAATAAAACTTGAAAGTAGACAGGGTTGGAATTTGTCAACTCTTGCTCATCTTGATACGGAAGTACTACTGAAACAAAAAAGGACACAGTTCAAGTTAAACTCAAGGTAATCTCATAAATCGAAAATGCTTATTCGACGAAAGTAAAAGAATCGAGTCCAAGAATACACACACTCGCACAAATGCTCCAACACATTCCCATTCTAATTCAATTACTATCTCGTATAAACTGGAATCAATTTAGTCATCCGTAAAAGAAAATCCTATTCCTTTTATCTTCGCATTTTCCAGGAAAATTGAGAAAATTGAAACGAAATAAAGTCTCACAAAAGAGGATTTCAAGTGAACTTTCGCATTTACATAAACGGATAAACGGATCATAAAATAATGGTAAGTTTATTTACATTTACAAAGAATAAAGAAAAGTAAAAAACCGATAGAGAAATAATTATTTGTGTGGGCGCAATTTCACTATTTTTTGGGGGATACAGTCCGGAAGCATTTTAATGCTGAGATACAATGCAGTCTACTATGCTTCTGATAGCCTTAAAACAATAGTGTTCAAAATAGGGTCCAGTTTACAGATCTAAACGCCCAAAAAGTAACTACTTAAAGCGGTCCACTCAACCTTTCATTCGCTTTGTGAAGTAACAGCCTTCAAAAGCGTTTATGGCGGTTACGGTGGACTGACGGACTTTCAAAATTTTATCTTTGAGTTCACCAGCTCTCAAACGTGAGGTTAGTTTTTGAAAATTCGAGAGCTATATGTATAATGGAGATAGCGTGCAGCAACTTTTTTGAAGCCGGAGGTTTTCTCGTAAAGGACCGGCGATATTCACTATGCTACTATCAGCATCTTACTCACATGTATGTTATACTCCGGTATTGAAAAGAAAAAAAGCCCAACCTTTAAATACTTCGCTACTATTTGCATTTTACTGCCACCGGGCATGAAACGCTCCACACAAAAATGTTCAATTTTGCATCAAAATGCTTCAAAGTGCTTTATATAGAAACGGCGCTTTGCGGTCTCCGTTAGTTATAGCTCTATGAGTGCAATGTTTATAGTTCTGAAAAGTCTTGATGCTAAGATATCAGCAGGACTCAGTCTTGGTACTTACAAAGTTCTCATCTATCAAGTACAGAGTCGAATTCAATGCATGGAAAACACAAAGCGTTTTCCAAATTCTGAAAAATGAGACGATTGGAATTGCTGTAACGATTCCTCCGCAGATGCCAGCTTACTTTTCTCCATCAGAGCTGGTTTAAGACGTGGGTCGCCGCGACTCAAATATAATTCTCATATATTGGCAGGAGCATCTAAGTCTACATTGTTATATTTGAAGACTGACGCTTCAATCACTGTTACTATTGACTCTCTAAAGAATCACCATAACGTCAAGAAACCATTCAGCCTTTTGTTTGATTTGAATACTCCAGTAAGAAAAACATTGTCCATGTAATTCAAAACGAAGAATTATTTATCTAATGTCTCGTCAGAGTAACGATTGTTTGCTCTCTGCATATTAAAAAGCTCAAATTTTGATTTCTGATAGCTAAACATGAATATTAGAGCTTTTATGAACGGGAAGGATTTACGAAATGTTTTTATTAAAGAAAACCATCAAGTTAAACGGCCAATGTAGGAAGTACCGGAAGGAATATTAAATATCATTCATGCGACTTTCCATACATCCACCACATTAAGGGCGGACATAATTCGAGTATGTTTAGTAACTCGCTACACGTTGCTAGAATTTCAAAATCACATAAGCCGAAAAAGATTGCATGTCTGTCGAAAGCATAGCCCCCGGTAAGCTACTGACATCTGGAATAAATTTCGGGGGTAGTCTCCCCGAATACAGAATAGGGGATGGTTTTCCAAAACTGGAGTTGTTTTAAGCGCCTGTCGTTTTTATTTTTGGGTGGATGGCTTTTAAAATAGTCACTACTTAATAATGCAAGTATAGTAGCTGTCATATGGTCGTCAAACTTACCTGTACTATTTTGGTCATTTCTTGGATATCTATCACACCGTTACCATCGACGTCGTACATTCTGAAGGCCCATTTAAGTTTTTCCTCTGGTGTACCGCTGGACGTCACATCGATTGCAAGAAGAAATTCCTGAAACAAGGTAAAAACTGACGTTAAAATCAAGACAACTGAAGGGTTAAAAATATCGAGTAGGATTTTATCTAATCCTATTCCGGCAGAACGTATAGTACGTATATATTATACTATGTATGTAATTTTTGATTGGTGAAAAAAAGAGTGACACGTGTCCAAGTCTATGAAAAGGGTACAACTCGATTATCCTAGAGAAGTGCCCTCGTTTAGGGGTGCAAGTGAAAATAGCTTTTAGGGTCGTTAGAGTGACGAACTTGTGCCTTTTTTACTTTTCGAAACCTTTATTTGGCTTGTAGTGTGAACCTTTAAACCCAATCGAAACAGAGCAATGGTAGAAAACTATTAACCCATAGGCTTATTTTATATACACGAAAATTTGCAACAATATTGCGTTTTTCTTAAATTTTTAGTCGGTACAACGTCGCTACAACGTCTTAGACAGAAAGTAACAAACTGAGCAACAACTACTGTATTACTTACTGGACAAATAAAAATTTGGGTAAATTAATGATTAATGAATGAAAATAAGCTTTTAGTTATTTCTGTTATATCCAATAACTTTCTGGTTATGAAAGAAACCATCGTGGCGACTCATCTTCGCGACGACTGATAAAAACGATTTTAAAACTCAGACACATATATGGAAAGGAAGTTAAAAGAAGAAAAGGTTTTACAAAAGGCAAGCAAATTTTTAATTAACAACACTTAAAGGAATCTATCTGATAATAACTTAGGAGTTAACTTTTGGTTAAAAATATGACTAAAAAGTTATTTGTATAACCTCGTGGTTACGAATATGACTTAGGCCCGTTCCTACGATCGTTAGTAACATTCTAACTGAAACTTTAACTGACAGATGCTCATACGAAACTTACAGTCAAAATTCTGGTTAAATTTTAACTGAAGGTCGTAATAACGTAATAGCTCCTAAAACGTTGCAGGAGCATTAGTGTTACCTTTTCTTTAATATAGACCAAAAAAATTACTGATGTTGAATCGTACCTTCCAGAAGGACAATTGAAATCTCCTTATCGCGAAATTACATGTCCATTAAAATGTTCGCGTAAAAGCGACTGTTTTTCGATTAATGGGGCATCTACCAGGTTAGGCTTAAACGATCATTGACACATACAGTAGATGGCGTTAGTGAGCGTGTTAAGCAACCTAGGGACGCAATTTTTTGTTTTATTAAAGAGTTGATTAGTTGATAACAGTGCACATCGTCGCAAATTCCATTAAACGACATACGTTTGTCCTGTGTTGATCATGTCTAGTTTTTTGTCAGAAAATAAGCATATGCGGGAAGCTCTGCTTTTTTGCTTCCATTTGAAGAAAACTGCTGCTGAATCGCATCAAATGATTGTGGAGGCCTATGGAAACATGGTTTTAGCAGAATCCACATAATGGCGATTTTGACCTGATCTCCAAGAAGTGCGTTTGGTGGGATCAGCAGGGTATCGTCTACTATCTTAAAACCTGGTGACTGACTGTCGGTGCCCACCGCTACCACCAACAATTGATCAAATTTTACCGTGCTCTGCGTGAAAAAAGGCCGGAATTTCAACAAAGACATGACAAGGTGATTTTCATCCACGTCAAAACTGGATCTCAACTACTTGGACACACTCAACTATACGGGATTAATGATGTCAACACATGGAAATATATTATTCTCCGACTACAAATGTTTCATGTATGCCGTCAAGGACCTTTTAAATATTTCGACAAAAAGCTCCGGATTTGAACTCCTTCTTTGCAATAATTACATAAGCTGCATCCGCTCCTGTTTCCCATAACCTGAACAACTCTACGCCCAGTTGAATTAAAAGGTTCATTTGTATCCTTCCGTAGGGTTCGTGTCCTGAGATTTTCATTTTCATAATTTACAGCGAGAAAATTAGCTACGGGTCGTGACAAGCTCCCAGACTCTCTTTGTTTCACGTCAGTTTAAATAAGAACCGACCGAAACAGCTCTCTCAGGGTCTTTCATGACTTGCATTAAGTCGCATGATATATTTGTGGTTCGGGGGTGGAATTAAATCAGTTCCGAGAGTGAAAAAAAGTGGAACAATGAATAGAGTTGCTAATGAATGCGGCAATTCTACACGCAACATGAAAGTGGTACATTAATATCGACTACAGTATAATAATTAGTTTATCGCCATTAATATATGGTGAGTATTTTCTTGGAACTCCATGATGACTTTATTTCCTTAGTATTTGTAGCTAAGCCCAGTTGGAACCAATTTTTCGATTTACTTCTTCCAGAAGTAAGTGGCACACGTTGGTATCCCCATTTATTGTTTAACTTGCTTCTAGCTTTGTATTGTTATACTCGTACCCTGGCAACCCGCACAGCTCATTTATCATGTTATCAGTTTCTAGAGAAAAATAACAACCACTCTCGAACACTCCACGCGAAGATTCCACAAAAAACAACCGAATATGCGTGAAATCTCTCGACTCAACACATGCAGAATAAAAGCGCTGCAGGCTAGTACACAGGATTAGTTTTTCAACTCTGAATGCGAGACGAGAGTCAGTTCAACGCGAAAGTGTTTGTAAAACAATTTTTATTGGTAACAGAGACATTTTTTGATGTTTTTACATCACAAATCCATAGGTGGTGAGTTTGAATCCTAATAATTAAAGATATTGCAAACAGAAGTTCCGAGCAGTTCGCACAAGAATTGAAGGACAACCTTTTTAATATATGAAATTTAAGGTTTAGAAAAAAAATTTAAACAAAATCTACAGCAATTTACTTTATCCATATTTCCGCTCAGAATTCCGCGATGTAATTAATTTAATGCAACTTTTACTGAAATCAAATTTATCTGAACGATAAAAAACAAAATGAATATCACTGATTCGATTAAAGGTAAACATTTTATTTCACCGAATTGAATCAACTCATCAGGACAAAAATCAATTAAGTTCGGAACAGCGCCATATATGCAAAACGGTTCAAAACAATGCTAAAGTATAGTTCTCCCCGCTGCTATTAGAACAGCAGGATAGAGGAGGGTGTGTTACTACTAATCACCTAGCAATCATGTCGATTTTGTCATTTAATATTTTTGTTATTGGGGTGCTGGTTTGAGGGTGGTTCAGTCAAACTGAGATATAGTTTTCATTAAGGATTGAATGGATTTAGCGATCGAAACGATTTAATTAACTGGGTTCATTAAAACGGGATGCATTAGTGGATAATGGCTTTTTATTTTTTGATAGAAGCGATTCGATTTAAGCATATTAAATACACCAACTGAGACCTGGATGACAAAATTAATCGAATTAATCTTTTGTTCTTGTGCTTGTGTTCATACGAATACTTAAAGTCAGTACTGTGTCAGCATTAGGAAAAACTGAAAATATCTTGGCCAGAAAAATACTCTGGTGCTGTATAGCCAAGGGTGTAAGATGATACATGGTCACGAGATCGAATGTACGGAAATATAAAGTTCGTAATTGCACAATTAATTTATTATAAAGTTATTCTCAAAAGTGGCAGTTCTGATAATACTGTATATCTAATTCATTGATTAAAAAAAGTATACTTCACTTTTAAGGTAGCGCCAAAAAAATACAAAAATACAAAACTAAATTTTAGTACAGATGAAATTATATGTTCACTATATATAAATAAGAGCTATGAAGTTTCAGTATTGTAAGAGAGTTTCGCTCGAATTCCGCTGGAGTACCGATGTGCTATTTAAAAATTGTTCAGTCAATTTCCACTGGAATTCAATTTTGTTATCCGGTTGTTGAGTGAGCGTCACATGGGAAGATAAACAATTCGCATTTAAATTTATTATTATTATTTTAATAATAAAGTAGATATTGTTGTTAACCTGAAATTTAAAAAAAAATTGCTACTCTGAAATTTTGTATTTTTACGTTATAATAATAATAAACACCAAAACAGTAAAAAAAATGTCCGTCTGTCCGCCGTAGACGTCATCCGCAAAACCGTTTAAAAGTTCGTAGCTCAAAAACCCCTTGAGATATCAAGCTATGATAGGTAGAATTAGTTAACCCCTACTAGTAGTATTTTTTGGAGGGATGGAGCTGTACCGGGAGGAAGGGGGAGCGTTTAAGGTGAATAATTTTCGTTTCTAGATCTCAGCAATCGTTTATGCAAGGAGGCTGAAAGTTGGAACTTATTTAGTACTATGATAAAGGACCCATTTGCAAATAGTCGCTAGGGGTGATTGGTGTGCGAGTGAGGGACGGGAAACAATGCCGCCAAAACGCTTGAAAGCAGAGATTGAAACATTCTAAAATCCATATCTGCTCAAAGGTTGATGTCAGATGGCTGAAACTTTGTAGTTGTCTTAATGGATTCTATGAAATTAGAAAAGGGTTAAACAAGTTAAGGAGGGGTAGTGAGGAGTGGAGCTGGGGGTGAAAAACTTTGAAATACAATATCTTCCCACTCAACTCTGCCAGGAAGATACAATTTAGTTTCTGTATATAGAATTACGAGTGGAGTCTACAGAATGTAAAATATTTAAGGGGGAGGTGAAGCGGGGAAGATGAAGCGAAGCATTCTAAAGTTTTCGCACAATTTTTTAAAACACTTTTGTATGGAAACTAACTTAGGGAGGGTGTGGATTACGTTCACTAGCGAACTTGGTTCAAATTTCTTTTTAAAAAAATTATTTTAAATAAAATTTAGAATTTCTAACTGATCGATTTCTTGACTTGTATCAACTCACTAGAAGAAGTTGGATGTAAAAATTTTTCAAGATTTTTTGTATGGTAGATCTTACACGATTTTCTTTATACTTTTACTTGGCTGCCGACAATTTTAATGGATGTAAAATGTGAAACTCCTAGCTTTAAGTATTCTTAAGTTTTCTGCCAATTATTCGTGAACAAGTTTTTTAAGGACTTTTGTATGGTACCTCCATCGAGTAGGGCAACGTTTTTTTTTATACTAAACTCAGGTCAAAGTTCTTTTTTATGGGTTGAAGTTTTTACTTAATTATTTAGATATAAATGTTGGTATAAAATCGTTCACCAATTATTCGCTTCAGTCTGGCTATTAATTAGTTCATATTTGGAAAAAACACTAAAGCCTAACGTGACTGTTTCGAATCCTTTTGAATGTTTTTTCTAGGGGAAAACGTGTGGAGATTTCAAATTTGTTGGAACACTATAGAGTAGATCTTCTGTTTCGACGTTAGTTAAGAAATAATCCTGTCGGCTGTCCACACATCGTGAGTAAGTCCTAGAGCAATAAATCACACTCGAAGGTCTGTATTTAATACGTAATTTTCGAGCACGTTTTGCCCATTTTCATTCGGTTTTATTGTACTTTTCTATTATACCAGTCGCCAATTTGTTCTCCTGCCAAATATACCAAATAAATCTTGGACTTGACTTCCGGTCTCGAATACAATGACTGCACTTGAGAATTAAACCTGAATCCTCTTAAATTTGAAGAACTCCAAGGAGGACAATATTCCTGAACTTCAACGACTTCATTCCATTGTTCGCCATCATCAGACCGTCAACTATTGAAGCGTTTTAGCAGAACAAAACCATCCGAAGAGCCCTTAACTCGTACACATCGTGGAATACGGATGGTCAGGTGTTTTAGCTGTAGGAACATACCAGCCCCCGGTGTGCTACAATGTCATGTGTAACGAGTTCGTTGCAGGAAAATTCAGTACTGTGTCAGCACTAGTTGCTCTACACCGCCCCGGCACTACAACCCAGTTTTCATCTATAGTTTTCTATGAAAATTCTCGGGAATGAGTTTCCTTTTAGGGTACATCCTTTCTACCCTATCTCGAGTCTAATATTTTCTAAGCCGTTTTTGTTGCTGTTTTGTGTTACAGGGCTTTTATATCATTCGCTAAACAAAGAAAAATAAATAAGCTTAATGGTGCATTCAATTTAAAGGGACATATATACGATGGGCCAAAATGGTCTATGCCAGAACACGGAGGAGGGTAGCTTAACACTATACCATTCAAATTGCTGTCACATGAATATTATATTATGGAGGATGTCATGTGTGTGGAAATATGGAAATATTGCAGTTAGAAGAGATCTTCTTTCGTACGTAATAGTAACTTTTTGCTCATGCTAACATATAGCATGAATTCATGCTTACGGACGACGACAAGGATAAGTTCGGGTGAGTTTAACATTTGTATATTGGTAAAAAAAAAGATGAAAATTTGCATCTACTTGTATCGTGCATGAAAAGCTTAGTTTTGCAGGGAAAAGGACTCGCTGACAGGCCACAAATTGACATGCAACTCCACTACGTAGAGTAGATACTGCGCCTTATTGGATGCATCTTGGCGTATTCATGGACGTCGCTTGGCGCTCCAAGTGCTTGTGCTGTTTACATTTGCAACTTAACGTGGGAAACTTCTAGAGTCCTTTGCAGGTAAATGCATTCAGCTATAACAGCTATAACAATATCCGCTTCGTATGATCCAGCTATTGCTTGTTATGGAAACATTAACATGAAGGGTTGCTGGTAGCTGCTTTGATGCAGGCAAGCTTGGCATAATTTCAACTAAATTTCTCACGTTCTGTTAGCTACAAGATGGGATTTCTTCAAGTAGATTCAACTTTATTGAGTTTACCTTCGTTTTAGTTCTTGGAGTTTATTGTAATCTTTTCCGACAAAAAAAAAAACAATAAGCTAGTGAAAACTCGTCTTCAGGAAATGGCTATAATAAACGTAGGTGTGCCACAGGGCTCTATTCTAAGACAGCTGCTTCTTATATCTAGGTATGTAAATTACTTTCTAAAGTATAATCCGCATATCTGGGCTGGAACTTCAAAATTGCATTTGGTTTTGCTAAATCGTATTCAAAACCATGCGTGAAAACATCACAGATTATGAATGCCTTTTTATACTTCATGTGATGCGTCGCAAAATCTGTAGTACATTCGAACTTTTCAAAAATATCACGTTTCATAACTTAATAACAGTATAAGATAAATGCTTGAAATTTTTACCAGAAGTAGGCCCAATAGAAACTTGGTACTTAGAGCTATAGTAGTGGCATGATGGAAAAATAATTTTTTTTAGGGGTAGTATGGTACGGGTGTGGGGGGGGTGTTTTTCCAAACTTTAGAACGGCTTATGCTAGAAAATTGAAATTAGGTACGTATATGTAAATCAACTAGGAAAGTAATTTTGATAAAAAAAAATCGAATACTCATTAACGTTCGGAGGGGGAGTTTTTTCAGTGAAACTAGAAGGCATATATTTCACGGTTTTCGCCATATCAACTAGGTCTTTCCAAATATTGAATTCATTTTTATTCTACGGATTCTTCATATGAATACCTAGAAAGTGTTTTCAAGATTTTTTGAAATGTAAAGTGGTTGTATACTTTTTCATGAATTCGGTGTAAGAAGTGTTTTCCACTAAAAATATTTTTTTTTTATTGATTCTGACTTTTTTACCCCTAATCCCGATGCGCGAAAAAGGACCGACCGGATCGGTCTTAAATATTTTGATGCTCTTGAAGAAATAGCTGGGCAGAAATTACGGACACTTTAAGGGTACACCCCAATGTTAGACTATTAGTTGTGTGATCCAAAACCCCTGGGTCATTCAAAACGAAGTATTTTCTTTTTCACAATGGCTCCTATGTTCCAGATTTTATTCGATTAATCAACCAAGTTCTACCACCTTCACATTAGTCTCATTATTGCCCGGATACAAAGAAAACCCCGATTTGTACAAGCCTACGACCTATCTATTAATCCGAATCGGCTGTACCTCGAATATCTGCAATTTGTAATCCACACGCGGAACAAATCAGCACACACTAAACCAAAAACGCCAAAGGAACCAGGAACCTACGATTTGTTATCCTCCTGACCTTTGATTAGAAGTTGGATAAGCTGCGATAGTTTCATTATGCGTCATTCGAAAATAGACCTGTAGTCAATAAAAAGGAGCATGTTATGTCGATGCTTAAAAAAATTTTAGTAGATTTTCGCACTTATAGTCGTCGCCGAAGAACTATCGAAACAATTTCGCTCTATTTGTAGGTCACTGTTATAGGCGAGGCTTAATCAAAGTCCTGTCTAATAAAAGACCTTCCGTTCAAACTTAACGATTTTGATCCGAAAACCCTTATTGATTGTGACTTGAATTGCAAAGGATACGCAATCTAATCTTGTGTCCTGGATAATAACATGAACATTACCGAAACGATACAAGACCATAAATTTTCATTTTCTTCAAGGACAGTAAAATGTTATTAGCTTTTAGTTCGGAAATTGATTTAATTCAATACAAACAAAAACCTTTTTTTGGAATTCCTGCCAGTTTGACTAACTTTAGAGGTTGCCGACTTACTTTTTGTTTGTTATTAAAACAATCAGCAAGTCAAGACTACATGCCTTTCGTCAATTCGAAATGAAGAAGGCTTTTTCTGCAAGGGAAACGTAGAAAACTTAGGAAAAATAAGGAGATAACAAGACGAAGGGTTTGAGCAAATAACGAAAATATGTGAAAGTGAAACGTAACAGAAACAGACGTCTGTTGTACAAAGCAGCCATTCCCGAGCACCAAATATTGCACTGCTACTGCATTCTAGTCGTCATCCAAATCGTATTTCTGAAAATTTTGACCATTGATACATTCGCTCTGATTTTTTCAGAACAATAATTTCATTCAAAGCTTAACTGAGAAATTAAAATGATTAAAAAATTTTGTTTAAAAGTTATTTGATTCTATTTGGTATATTTTTTAACTGGTTTAAGGAGTCAGATACGTTTAGAAATTTGATTTTTTTTTTTTTTTTTTTTTCAAAAGTGATATTTTTTTAAAAAAAAACGTACTTCTAAGAATGCTGTGTTAAAATTTCATAAGAATCCGTGAAATATTTCCAGACTTGCAGGCTATTGTGTGACTGTACCCGTGGTCGTATACCTGCCCCGAAGCACCAAACTTAAACTTTAAACACGTTTTTCTCAAAATCACTATTTCACAGTCGGTGATCGCGATATCTCAAAAATTATTCAAAAATCAAATTCCAAAAATCGAAGTCCATAATGAAAAAAATCTCGAAACAACTGAAGGAAATAATTTGAAATTTTTGTCCTTCGAGATTTTCGAATTTTCAGCTGTTGTCTTTTAGACTTAATTTTTTAAATTTTGCCCTTTTGATTTTGATGGTATTTTAGGTCAAAACTACAGAAAAATTCAATTAAAGTTGGGGCAAAAATAAATTTATAGAACTATAAAGCGAAATTCTATGTTAGCTTCTATTCCGAATAGAGGTCTACTTTGAGAAAAAATTTTGCAAAAGCCAGGCACCTTTGATGTAAGAATATTTTACTGTGCTATAATTCGCAGAAATTAAATAAGTGGTATGGAGTTCGATAGCTATATGATACCTCCATTTGTGAATTAGGAAGATATAATATAAAAATCCCATTTTCGAACTAAGTTTAACAAAATTTAGAATATATATTCTAGTGAAATTTTTCACTATGTGCTCGTATGGGATTGAAAAATTGCCAAAGAATCGTGACGTTGTGGAAGTAGAGAAAATCTATTTTCGGTATTTTTTGTACGTTTGTGAATTTGTCTAGATCAGAAAAGGATAGATAATTTACTCTAAAATGAGAACATTGTAACCAGTAGTGAGTTTTTAGACTTTTTTTCATAGATTGTAGTATAGGACTCTTCGGAAACAGCTACCAGTGTGGCATCCACTTTAGTTAAAATTTACTTATATTCTCATTCTGATCCTATATTTTGATTCTGATCCTATTACCAATGAAAAAAATGTCTAGCCTACTCTGCTCTGCTCTGGATAAAAAAAAATCACACATCTGATGTCGAACTAAAAAATGTGAGATGCAAATGTTAAAAATGAGAAAAAGGATTATTTTAAATTAATATAGACACAGACATATTAAGTCACGTTAAAATAAAAATTCTGAAAATTTTTAAAAATTAAAAAAAAAAAACAAAATTTCTAAAACGTTGTTATTTTGACACAGTTCTCATAATTGTATTGAGTTGTACAGTAGTGAGAGTACTTTAATTACTTAATATGGTATGTCAAATTACAGCACAATCTTCTATTGTTTCTAAGTTATCACTTGTTGACGTATAAAAAAGTATTTAATAATTTAAAAAATTTAATAATTTTTCTGCGCTTAAATAAATAAAGCAATTATTAAAAAAAAATTTAAAAACAAAAAAAACTATTATAATAAAAATACTATTAAAATTAAAAAAAATGTTGGAAATAAAAATATTAGATAGATATATAAAATATATAATTATAAGAAAATATTTATATTATAAGAAAAGGTTAATATATAAAAAAATTATTAAAAATAAAATAATTAGATAAAATATTAAAAAAAAATAAAAAAATAATTAGATAAAATATTAAAAAAAAAATAATAATTATTAAAAAAACAGCTAACTTTATTTTGAAATCGCCAATATTGTTCAGTATAACTTCAACTTTAGCGTTATTTTATATTTATAAGTGAGGTTAGATGAAAATAACGGTACATTTCAATATTTAAAATGTAACCTGGGAAATTGTGCGAAATAGGGTAAAACCAAAAATTTAAATAATTTTGTTTAGACAAAAAAAAAAGGTTTACTATCCGGTTGAAAAATTAAAAACTACAAGGGCAGTAAAATTCCAGGAATTTTTTTTTTACTTCTGCGAGCGATTTCTCAAAAATATTTAAAGATGGGTTCAAATGCGGTACACTAAAAAACCGATATTCAATATTTTTCAAATTAGTCACGAAACGTGGTCTTTTTGAAGACTGTGGAAAATTGTAGTATTTAAATGCACACTATCATTAAGAAAATTATCAACGGGTAATAAGAGGGTAACGTTACATTTTCAGACACCTTTCAAGAAAATTCAATGTCCTCTTTTATACTACATATGTATATAATTTATCTATATCCCAAAACAGATTCAGTTTTCCTGAATTTTCTTAATATAAAACCAATTTTCATATCAGTAACGGTATCACTGCAACAGGAACATCTGTAAAATCTTCATATAGTCTAGATACGAAAGTATTCAAGATATTTCCAAAGTATACAAGTTCAACAATAACACCTTATGTCACCGAAAGAAATTTTATAGACTATGTATTGTCAACAAGTAGTACAAAAAAAAATTTACCTCAAAGTTATAAAGAGTTAAACAATCCGCAAACACCATTCTTTCCCTTCCGGTTAGTCCGTTGTTCTTTCCGCATTTGTTTATATACCGCAGGGAAAAGTCACGATGGGAAAATTGCGATAATACCAGAAAGACGGTCGTGTTTACAATTGAAATGTCTTAGTAAAGCGATCGGAAAGCGTGGGAATGAAAGTCGTAAGAACTATAAAAATAAATTCACAAGAAAAGTCCTTTGGATTTTGCTCGAAGGCTTCGAAATACAAAACATACGGGGTATAAGCTTCGCTGAGTTTTCCTCTTGGAAAATTTTCAGATGAATTTTTTTGCACATAAATTTCACGACATAAAATTATTTGGGACAGTTTCACAAGCTCTTTGGCGAAAAGGCTTCGTGAAAAATCGCTTACGGGAGCGAAAGATGTAGTTTCGCGCATCTATAGTACCCTGAAAAAATCACCCCATCTTTCGGTTGGTCAGCGAAAATATGGTGAAAAGATTTACATCAAATGATAGCGCAGTTTATTAACATTTTGTTTGGCATCAACTTACTTTATAGCCCAAAGAGTTTCGCTGGAGGAAACGGAACGAACGGATCAGATTTTAGATAGGTGTTTTATTTATCCGCAAGGGAAGAAATCCAGAAGATTACACTGTGCATTTGGAGTGCCATAAAACCGCAAAATATGTGGAAGCAACTCGTAGATTCTTATGAATGGAATTACTTGGACGCTACCTCTAGATTTTGAATGGCAAATAAAATTCTGAATAAAGGTTTAGCTGGAATTAGAATTCATGACAAGGATTACAAAATATTAATTTGATTACGGCAATTTTGCAATGATGCACAATCAATTACAGTGGCGATCAAGGATATATTGAGTTTTCTTTAATTCCAAGAAGAAGCCAGTTGTAAAAGCTTCTACCGTGTAAACTTTTTTCAGGATCAAACACAATTTTATACTAGTAACGACATGCGGTACTAAAATGCAGAACTGATTTGATGCTCTCAGATATAGCCTTGAAAATCAGTACTGATAATGAACAGTTCAATTGGGAGTTCAAATTCGGAATTATTGTTTTCAGTTCTGCACCACTTTTGATTGGATAAGGATTGTTAAAGCTGGCAATTAAGTTTTGTGCCAGTACTGCATAAATTCATTTTTTTTTTCACTTTACCAGAAATTACTACAATATTTCTAGTATTACTCACGTTACAATTCTTTGTCATTTCTAGGTTAATTCTGATTAAACTGATATTCTTAATACGAATTCTGTGAATGCCTCTGTGACACAGACTAGAGATGGGTCGTTCATGAGTGAACTGTTCCAACAGAGCAGTTCATTGAAGTGAGTGAGTGAACAAACTGACTCCTTTTGGCGAACTGTAGTTCGATTGGCAACGTGACACAGCTTGAAAGGAATTAGTTTATTCGTGAGTGAGGATCTCTTTTTTTTTTTTTTAGCTCCTCACAGTCAATCCGAAAAGAAGTACTTCCTTCGTGAGTGAGGAGTTTTTTCTTTTTCTTAGGTCCTCACATTCACTACGAACTTGAAAAGAACTAGGTCCTACGCCGGGTAAGTGATCTTCAAAAGGAACTCAAACTACTTCACTGAACTAGTTCATTTCAGACGGTGTTCACTCACTCACTAAAAGGAACTGCTTTGCCCATCGCTAACACAGACCTCTAGTCAATTTATTGCACCCGTGGCTCAAAAGAGCGATCTGATCAAAAATTGATTGAGCTTCTCCGACACTTTCATTAAATATCAAAAAACCCAGAAGGTAACATCTTAATAACACCTTGCTACTCGAAAACAAATCCAAGGTACATACTTTACTTTTAAGCTCCAACCACAGCATTACAATTAGCACAACTGGTTTTCTTAATAAGCAGCCACTTTGCATTTTGGGCACTGGAAATTTATCGGATTAAAAAACAAATCCCAGCTAAAATCATGTCGAGTTCTTGTACTTTTAGCAATTTTCCAAGCACAATACAACATCCTTGCACAAAACTACCGAAACTTTTCGTTCCCAGAGCCCAAAGTGAAAACGTAAATTAGTTTCCATTTCAAGCAGCACCCAAGATTTCCTCCTTCTGAAATTCAAATAAATGAAAACCTGCATCTTGTTAGCCTCTTACGAAGGAAACTATATAGCGAGAAAACGCTTGCTTCTTAAACTGCCACTTAACTTATTGCGAAGAAAATTGGAAGTTGCTGTTCTAGGCAATGGTTTTAAGTTTTATGGTGGCAGTTTTACATGCAGTTCTATTCTAATGCAAAAACCGCCCTTCTTGCTCAACCGACGACTGAAAGCAGCCCTTAAAGTCTTTCATGAATATCGCAAGCGTTGTTTTAAGTTAATGGACTTGTACGTCGCCGAAGAATTGTTGCATTTTTATGACTTTTAATGTCATAATCCTTCTTATGGAAGGTAATGCAAATGGAAATAATACAAATTTGTTACGAGCAAAATATGCAAATGGAAGTTTTTATTCGCTTCTGATAAGAAAGAAAATAAAAATATGAACGCGTAGTTTAATTTTGTAATTCAATTTTATGATTTTTCTTTTAAAGAGTTCGGCCCTCTTTCTACATTCTACATATAGACATATAATAGAAGTATGATGTGAGGGACGCACTGGATACAGCGGCCGAAACCGAAAATCGTCCTCACTCACGAAGGAACTAGCTAGTTCCTTTACAGCATTTACTCAGCTTACATGGAAAACCCAAGGAAATTTTTTGAGCCCATTTTACTTTATTATTTTAATAATTAAGTATTGTGATTGATTTTTTAAAAAAAAAAATTTGCTACCCTCAAAATTTTTATTTTCACGTTTCATAACTAGTATACGCGAAAAAAGCAATAAAAATTTTCAGTCCGTCTGTCCGCCGTACGCAAGATCGTTTGGAGGCTCGTAGCTGCCAAACGCTTTGAGATATTAAATTGAAATTTTTTTTAACGAATAGACGGGGTAGGCGCCTTGAAGTGACCAAATTTTTAGGGGTGGGGGTGTGAGGGGGAAGGAGGGGGAAGTGTTTTAGACCGAAAATTTTGGTTTCCAGATCTCAGTAACCCCTTATGTTAGGAAGCTGAAACTTGGAATTTCTATAGAACTCTGATAGTAGACCCATTTGCAGAAAAATTGTCAATATTGATCAAGGGGTGTGGGAGTGGGGGGATATGTAATGCGTCCGAAACCCAAAAAAGGTGAGATAGACACATTCTAAAATCCATATCTCCTAAACCGTTAATGGCACACCATTCAAACTTAAAACATATTTGTAGTTATACTAGGAGAACAGAATGAAGAAAAATTTTGGGTGGGGGAAGTTGTGTATGGGGGTGGGGGGTGAAAAACTTACGATTACGATATCTCATGAACCAATTGCTCTAGAAAAATAAAATTTGGTTTGGGTGTAAAGGTTGACAAAAAAAGATTGATCAAAGTAAAAATTTTTAAGTGGGAGGTGGAGCATAGAAGTGGAGGGGATGAGAATTTTTCAAATCAAACACATTTCATATCTCAAGAACAGTTTAAGATAGATGCTTAGAATTTTTACCAGAAGTAGCGCTAATTAAACCCTAGTAGGGAAAAAAGTTTTGGGGTTGAGGGTGAAGAGGGGGAGGGTGGGGGAGGGTGAAAAGGAAAAAGTTCCGATGCTTATATCTTGAGAACCTGTAATGATATAAGCCTTAAACTTGGTATTTAGATAGAGCTATAGTAGCGGAATGTTGGAAAAATAAAATTTTTTTTAGGGGTAGTATGCTACGGGGGTAGGGGGTGTTTTTCCTAACTATTAAACGGTTTGTGCTAGAAAGCTGAAACTCGGTGTGTATATGTAAATCAACTAGAAAAGTAATTGTGATAAAAAAAAATTTGAATATTCATTGGCGTTTAGGAAGGGGGGCAAAAAAAATTATTTGTAAATATAATAGATATAAAATTCATTTATTTTCACGATTTTCGTCATATCTACTAGGTCTTTCCAAATATTGAATTCATTTTTATTCTACGGATTTTTCGTATGAATACCTAGAATGTGATTTCACGGTTTTTTGAAATTCGACCCCTAAGGGTAGTGTGGTACAAATGAAGGTGTTTTTCCTATATATGGAACGGCTTAAGCTACAATGTTGAAACTCGGTGTGTATATGTAAATCAACTAGAAAAGTAATTGTGATAAAAAAAAATTTGAATATTCATTGGCGTTTAGAAAGGAGGGGGGGGGGGCAAAAAAAATTATTTGTAAATATAATAAATATAAAATGCAAATATTTTCACGATTTTCGTCATATCTACTAGGTCTTTCCAAATATTGAATTCATTTTTTTTCTACGGATTCTTCGTATGAATACCTAGAAAGTGTTTTCAAGGTTTTTTGAAATTCGACCCCTAAGGGTAGTGTGGTACAAGTGGGGGTATTTTTCCTATATATGGAACGGCTTAAGCTACAATGTTGAAACTCGGTGTGTATATGTAAATCAACTAGAAAAGTAATTGTGATAAAAAAAAATTTGAATATTCATTGGCGTTCAGAAGGGCGGAGGGGGGCAAAAAAAATATTTGGAAATATAATATATATAAAATGCATATATTTTCACGATTTTCGTCATATCTACTAGGTCTTTCCAAATATTGAATTCATTTTTATTCTACGGATTCTTCGTATGAATACCTAGAAAGCGTTTTCAAGGTTTTTTGAAATTCGACCCCTAAGGGTAGTGTGGTACAAGTGGTAAGTGTTTTTCCTATATATAGAACGGCTTAATACAATGTTGAAACTCGGTGTGTATATCTAAATCAACTAAAAAAATAATTTTGAATAAAAAAAACGAATATCTATTGGCGTTCAGAAGGGGGGCAAAAAAAATTATCTGTGAAAATAGAATGCATATTTTCTCACGATTTTCGACATATCTACTACCTCGTCCCAAATAATGAATTTAATTTTATTCTATGTATTCTCCATATGAATACCAAGACAGTGTTTTCAAGATTTTCTGAAAATTGACCCCTAAGGGGGTGTAAAGTGATTGTGTACTTTTTCATAAACTATTCCATATCTCTCAGATCCAATCAGATTTTCACTTCCATGATCTTGTTCTTTTTGATAGGTTTTCAGTCACATAGTAGCCTACACCGCATTTCAGAATTGAACGCGTTCCTTACTTCTGCCGGAAAAATAATAAAGTTACGCCCAGATTGTTGGCAGATTTTTTTTAAAGATATTAAAGATGCTCAATTTGCTCAATTTGCAGCAATTCTTGTCAATTTTGACGTCAAGTAAACATAAAGAAACATTAAGCAGCATCAGCAATTGCCGATATGGATCAATTAGTGGTCAATTCGTTGCTCAGAAGTGAATAGCGATATGGAGCAAAACTTAGCAATTTGGCAATAAGATCATACATGGACAATTAAGTCTACGAACAAGACGAAAGCAAACTTGGCAAACAAATATAAGACTTAAAATAAAACTTGGCAATATTTGAATTCCAAACCATTATAACACGAAACTTGACAAATAAATTCAAAACTCAAAACAAAACTTGACAACTGAATCACCGAACGAAGACAATTCCTCTGAATTTTCCAAGCTAGTTCCAACTATAGTACGAGCAATATCAGCAATATTGGAAAACATTGCTGGTATGCCGAAATATTGCTGCAACTAGCACGATATTGCCTTGCATTGCTCCATTAGTTTTGACAATAGTCGTCGGGCTATCAATTGCTTGAAAAATTGCTCGTGAAGCAGCATCTTAACTGAGCTTGCTGGTGACGGTTTAGCTACATAATCTTTTCATGATTGGTACTGAGATGAGGAAAGAATGAATGCTGCTCTTTAAAATCAAGTTGCTAAAACGTTCGTGTTCAAATCAACAAACACTAGTTGATAGAAAAAAAGTTGAATATAAACTGAAACGAGAAGAAACACATTTCACAAGAAACAAGGTCAAAAGCTAATAAACCCACTATTTAAGGAGTCTTATTAAAATCATTAAATAACAAAGCGCCTTCGACGTAATTAATGGCTATGAAATTTTCGAAACTTTCGGTTTTAATTGGAAATATTTTGCGTCATACCAACAACGACGTTTTCCATTGTGTCGTATTATTTGCGCTTTTGATGTATGATGTGTCCTTTAAGGACTTCATGTATTTTTACGATTCTTAAATTAAGAACAGAATACTTCTTCATTCATAAGTCGGTACTAACCTTGTATGAAGTAATTTTTTTTAAACAACAGTTGAAATGTTTATTTGATGCTTACCTGAAATTACAGCAAAAAAAGGAAAAATTTACAACTTTTGTATAACATCAAAATTCGGAATATAAAAATAAATGCTGAATGTCTCTTGTTCAAATTTAGAAAATGTGTCGCGTCGAAGTTAATGTTTCTTCATAAAAAAGGACATGTAAACGTCAACGTACGTAAGATTAATGAGACACATCAAGTACGTAACCATGTCCTAAGTGATAAACAAATTGCGATCTTCAGGATTAATTTCACATATCGTATAATACCACATAAGCGCATTAAACATTTACAGGGTGCCACTTCAGGAACCGACTAATTAACCAACCATTAGAAAGATGTGTAAAACGACAGTACGGTTTGGAGCTGGTTCCGGTTATGGATGGAGTTAGTTCCTATGGGATTACTAATTACAAATTGCTTATTAGATGGGATAAGGTGCACCTATTTAAGCTAATTAAAGAGGATTTATCGAATTTAGTCGTTCAATTTCGAACACTGCGACTAAAGGTAGATCGGTAGATCCTCTGAGAGATCAAACTTAATAAAAGTTTTTAATCGCGGCGTCATCTCTATGTCGGACCGAAAACTTTTCAAATAATTCTCGTATGTATTGCAAAACAAACATATTTTAGCGTGTGCAAAGATGAAATCAGCTATTATTCTGTTTTGTTGCTCATAATTGAATCATAAAGATGAATTGTAAGTGAATCTCCGAACCAGGCACCACATTTACAAGTCGTTTAAAAAAATAGTTAAGCAATTATATTTTAATTTAGGAATATTTTTTTGCAAACAATTAATATTTATGTATTAGTTTTTTTTATTTTTAGATTCACCATGAGAGAGCTTTTACCATATAGTGTATCACTGAAGAATTTTTGAATATGTAATGTAGACGCGCAACTATAATGCTACCTTTACTCTTGAGGGGTAATGTTCGTCTGACCACTAGTGGTAACCGTGGGCGTCTTCTACAATTTCGGAAAGCGAGCAAGTTTGATTAGAATGTATGTTAAGGTGCTCGTATACGAGTATTTTTTCAAGCAATTAATTACCCGATGCAATTAATGGAGCAATACAGGGCAATATCATGCTAGTTGCGGCAATATTTCAGCAATGTGGCAATGCTTTCACAGATTGCTAGTATTGTTCGCCCTATAGTTGCCGTATTTCCACTGACTTGGAAAATTCAGAGCAATTGTCTTTGTTCGGTGATTCAATAAAGTTTTCTTCAGAATTTCGTATTTATTTGTCAAGTTTCGTGTTGTAATGGCATGAGTTCAAATATTTCCTTGTTTTATTTTAAGTTTTAGATTTGTTTGTCAAGTTTGGTTTCGTGTTGTTCATAGAATGAATTGCTTGTGAAAGTTTTTATTGCTGAATTGCTAGATATTGGTTAATATCGCTCATTACAATTCAGGAACGACTTGATAAAAAGTTTATCCACATTGCCTGTTGCTATTGTTGCTCCATATTGCTATTGTTGCTCCATATTTTCAAATAAATTTGACAAATATGATTTCAAATTAAGCAATTTTAATCTCCCGGTTTAGAGCACTTTTAGGTATGTCGGCATCTACACTGGCAACTTATCTGACAATAACAACGGTAATATTGCACAAATTGACAGTAAAGATGCAACAAACACATATGGCAATATTGCTCTGAGTATTGCCATGGCAATCACTGCTATGTCAATGTTAAGTGCAATGTCCGACATTTTACTTTGCTTCAGAGCTTGATATACTACGAATTCACTCGATCAAATGAAAATGGTCTGGCAATCTAATGCTCGCACATTAAGATTTGACATTTAACGCAATGGAAATATTGTCATTCGCATTGCCAAATACAGTGCCATTGTAGACGCAGGGTTATTGAGTGCAACCAGTGATATCGCATCGCGCTAATCGCATCGGTATAATAGTCTATTTCCTGAATTAGTCGCGCGTGTAATCTTCGCACTTGTGTCACGGAAATCAATGCAGTGCGCATATTATTACCGGTGTCGCGATATTGCGTGCGCGATGCGTTTAGGTCATCGCGAGGGTCGTTCGCATCGCTCTCACTGTAATTCAAACTTAAGACAAGTAGCATACTTATTCTTAGAAACAATTTGTCTGCATCTTAAACTTTTACACTCAATTCTTTTTTCTTCAAATCAGTTTGAGAGCCCTCAGGTCCAAATATTTAACAATCGTCTATCCCTAAATTGTGAGGGAGTGAGTTTTTCTGGTCGATCGAAATATTCCCTTATTTGAATAATAAAAGTGAAATTATACGAAATTATTTTTAAAGAACGATATGATGGAAACGGAAGGCTTTTTCGCTCGAACTTATTTACATACACTCACGCTAATGACTTGCAATATGACCTCTACGATTCGCTTTATTTGCGTGCGTAGGAATATAAATTGCGAAAGTGGGTAGCACAATAATTAGGTGAAATTAAGGGTTGTTCTTATTATTACACTAAAATGACGACTTTTAATCGCTTTATGGCATTTTTAAAACAAACTCGCTAAAAGTTCCGCATTATACAATCGAGAAAATATCCGCATGACTTGCGTTTGGAGGCTAAAATGGAACTTTATTTTTTTTATTATATTATTCAAGTGATGGACGAGGTTTTCACAATGTTCACACATTTTTCGTCCATAGCGTTTTATTACCTGTTTAGTTTTACTAAACATTAGGAAATTCGGAAATATATCTGGGAGCCGGTGACGAAGGAAATCAATAAAATAAGCTGGTGTGATCAAAAAGTTTTAAAGCCTCCCGAATGGATAATCCGAGATAGTTGGCATCCAGGAGTCTTTTATATAAAATTCAATTCTCCATAATTTTGATCTTATACCATTTTTACCTATCGTGTTCGGTTTTCGTGCCGTTTCATTTCAAAGCTCATGCCTTCAAGAATTTTATTTTGAATGTACCTACACGAATGTAGGGAGTTGACTAAAAGTGTCAATTACCGATTCACTAATTTCTGCAATTTTCCCATCTACATACATGACAAAATTGCAAATGGCAAAACATCGAAGGACAGGAAAAAAAAGAGACAACTTTTTGCACTAAAAAAAGAACATAAGTGCAGGAAGAAATTAATGCATGAATAATTTACTAAATTTCAAACGAAATGTTGTCTCGTAGAAGACCGCCACTAATTATGTAGCCGAAAGTTTATAAAGTTGAAGAGTGTACGTGCGAGTGTCCTGATGTCATTTTGCCGACAGGAAAATAGGAAAAGTTTGTCTAATGGAAAACTTTAATTTGCATCCGGAATTGTTGCGCAATTGTGAAATGGCTATGAAATCTGAGGTCTAATTTTGGATCTTTTTGAACGAAGAAAAACGCAAAAGCTCGCCAAATTAAATATTTTAAAGAAAACATAAAAAGGAAAATTTATTTTAATTAATTTTCGGAGACTTGGCTGGTGTTGATATCATAAGCAGTGTATTACCCAATATTAAGCATATACGAGATAAACGAACTCTATAATAGTATTCAACCTGTTTCATGGTATACAAATTCGATAATTTTACCAAGTATACAATGCATTTTACTGCTAGTAGTGCCATCGTCCAATTGTGTGGCAAGTATCGCAACTAAATGTCTTTATTGGCTTATACCAGATACCGTCAAATCATATCATGTGCGGTGTATCATGGAAGAAATACTACTTGATTTTGAACAATCGAACCAATCAAACATTGGATTGAACAACTTAAGACAGACCAGCTCCTTTGGTGATGATGACCAAGGTTGATTTTCAATAAAGAAGCGCTCTCAGAGCACAGCACAGTGATTCGAAAGGAAACTAATTTTTTTTTGAAGTGCTGGCAAATATAGAGAGCTCTGACTGGATTTAATATTGTCTGTATATGGTGTGTACCTACTGTGGTTTGGACTAAGTGAACTTCGTGCACTTAGAACGCAATCTTTGATGAGGAAACATACAGCACAGTCATCCCAACTATTTCTGGCTGGATACTTAGTATGCCATCGAATAGATATCGTGATGTGAATACACTTGATACAGCAGCGATTCCCTGTCCATGTGGATGCACATAATTACATACTGCGTTTCACGTTTGGAGCTCGCATGCATCCCCCCCCCTCTTCGTATAATGAATGGCCTTGGGGAGTCCCTCGTATAGGAAAACAGTTTCGTCATAATGCACCCGTTTTGTATGCACATACGGATTTTGTCGAGTGGTACTACACCCCCGAATCAACTTAGCTCGCACTCTGATACAATTCACTCCCTCGCATGAGGTTGGCGATTCAATTGAGTTTTAAATGGATCGAACGACGTCAAAAGGTTGATTTAAGCAAATTCGTTGGGCGCGATCATTTGGCCGTGATGACCAAACGGTGGTGGTGGCATCGCCAATAATTGAATTTTGTATTCGATGCACGATAGTGGCCACCGGGGAGATTATCGCAAATATTGTGGCGTTTTCAAGTGTACACTGTCCAACTTTGGACAACTTAATGCAGTCGAGACGATTGTTTTAATCAAGTGTGAGTATCAAGTGTTTATCACATTCGATTCTAAAAGGGGATGCCCATTTGGTCAGCAATTAATGGAAACAATGACAGAGGAATGAGTAACTTTCGACTAGCGTTACGAATTACGTCTAAATGTTGTAGCCGGTATTTTTGGAATTTTCCGACAAAAGGTTTTTAGAATCGAAAACTAGAGCATCAAGAAGAACTCTTGTCTGATAAAACCGATTAATATTGAAATTTTCGCATGTAGTACAAGTTAGTTAACCTTTATTTGAGGCGAAATTTTTTGAGTTGGAATTAGGAGTGAATGTTTTGGGAGTCTTACACGAAAAAATTTGGTTCTCATTACTCAGGAATAGTGATGTGCAATTCAATTATTTTTCAGTAACGAATAATTACTGAAAACATCAACTTTAGTATTCGATATTTGATATTCTATACTTCTTCAGATACTTTACGAACCATGAGGTATTCATTTGGCTACATACTCATCACCACTTGAATCCCGTTAAATCACTGAAGAAGTATCGAATACCAAAGTAATTGAATACGGTACAGTATTGCACTGAAGAAGTATCGAATACCAAAGTAATTGAATACTATACCGTATTCTATACTATACCTATTCAATTACTTACTTACTATATAGTATTCAATTACTTTCGTATACAATACCGCATTCAATTACTTTGGTATTCGATACTTCTTCAAATACTTTACCCAGCTGAATATAATATGTTTGATTTTGGTGATGTGTTTGTATTGAGATGTACTATTAAGTGGTATCTGAAATGAGGCAATATCGAATACTTCAGAAAAGTGGTATTCGATACTAGTTATTGATTATTGCAATGAATAGGTACTATATAACTAATAACTACTTTATGCACATCTCTACTCAGGAACTACTTGTACTAGGTACTTAAAACTAGAAACTTGCATACCGTCTTTTTCTATAGTGGACAAAGGCACGGAAAAATAGTTACTCACAAAAATGGTGAAAAGGGTAATTTTCCAACTAACTAATTTCCAATTCAGTTTCAGTGTAAGATGTTTGCTCACTTCTTCTTGCTTCCACAGATGGCGCTAGTCAAAACCGGCTCGACGGACCAAAAATTATTCACGAAAACAAAGACTATGAATTTTTCTTGGGAAAAAACATAAGGGCAGCTTAGATCACAAAAACGGCACCGTACTGAGCAAGTTCAAAACAAATCTTGTCCATGACAGTGAAATTTATTTTCCCTATATTTTTAAATAGGGAAAATAAAGCATTTTTAAGCTTGAGATAAATTGAATCATTTTTTAACTAATGGTCAAGAATCAGAGAAGCCATGCCCATTTTCAAAGTTGTGAATTTTCAAAAATTCCATTAACAATTAGTTGTTTTTCCTGCAGTAATTACCACAAGTGTCACTGGCAAAATTTTTCATTATCTTTTCGATTAAAATGTTCGTCCGAAAACTTTCCACCCATATCATTTTTGTTACACCGTACAACAGTTCAGGTGTACACCGTTCATATTCAGTCACGAGTTTCACGAAAATACTACCAAAAATAAAAGTTTTAAATTTTGTGGTTGAAGTGCAGCCTGTGTGTTCGGAATTCGCCCAATAATTCTATGTATGTCCCATCCAACTCCTCCTTTTTGCTACTTTGAAAAACTCGCTATCATAATAATTCCGGGCACTTGTCAGCAGCAGATGGGCTCCTTTTTCACCATTAAATTGCTACGGAAAATGCAATTTCATATTTATGATATTCGGGGCAGAGCCTGATTAAATTTTCCACGTTTTCGAAACTGGTTGGGTTCGATCAGAAAAAACACAAGAGGACCTGACATCGGTCATTGAAGGAAGCGAAGCCTATGATTTATGGAAATCGATACAGTCTAGTGGAGGTGGACTAAGCGAAGGACACCAGTTGCGACAAGTGTGGCTAAGGATACAAAGGATACTCGGTGAGATTGTACAGCTGTGAAAGCTACTCAATATTCTAACGTGGGATTCATGTTCAATTGTAGGTGGGCTTTGGTGTTAGAACTAGACTACGTTTTGGTGATCCCGGATGTCTACTATTGTATCAGGGGATGCGATTCCCACTCACGTGAAACACGTAATTGGCACCAAGTTTTTTTTACTTTCCAGCATTCAAATTGGTTACAACCCTTTCATATCAACTCTCCTAGGGGATGAAGTGACAAAACTAACATCGCGCCCTGGACAAAAAACAAAAAGTAGCTCGGAATTATAAAGCTAAACTTGAAGAAGAGTCATTCGAAAATAATATCGCTATTAAAAAAATTCGAGTTAAAGAAAAGTTCGACACATGGGCTAAATTACGATTAGGACGTAAGCATTAAGATTTGAAGGCAATAATACATTTGGTCACAGCTTAAAATAATAAAATCTGTGTAACGTTTTGTCTGGCATAGAACATTTTGAAAGAGTGGTTTTTGAACATACAACATCTGTGCGCCACACTCTCATCAATTATAGAAGTTTGAGTTAGAGGAGTTCCACTTATATTATAAGTCCTAATAGTGTCTGAAAAAATGTCACACAAACATTTGGAAATAAAACAAAAATTCTTGATTGTTATAAAAAAAAAATTTTAATTAAGAGCTAAAAATCCGTTTTTTGTGTGGCGGTCAGACGGACAAACATTTGTTTGAGGTTCATTAGTTGTATGATGTTAAAAATGGTAAGCTATTAAAAGACTGAAGAAAAATCCTCCAAATGTGGACGTTATTTTATAATTTTTTTGCAGTTCAAGTTGAATTTCAGCAGGTTGAAAGCGCGTCTTCGTACGACGGTAAGACGAACAAAAAAAAATAGTTTCTTTTAAAGAGGATTTTAGTCACAATTTTTCCTCATAATTTCAATAATTAATTACTACACTTATTACTGCAATTAGCTGATTAATTTATGTACATAGTTGTAAAAGTTTATCTTGGTCTCTAAAATAAATCATGAATTGTTACTAGTGAATAAATTTCTAAATTTCTCTATCTACCAAAATTTTTGTTTTAGTTAAGACGTTTAATAGACGTTCGTTACACCGTACTCTTAAAAATATTATTTCTGATAAATATTAATCAACCTTCCACACCACCCAAAAAGTGACTACTTAAAGTTCTACACCCAACTTAACCACCAACAAATTTTTAATACAATAGCTCAACGAGTTTATGAGCTACGACGAACCTATCAACACATTTGCTTACGGCGGATGAACGGACAAATTTTGTTTTTTGGGGAATATAAGCCAAAAAGGTGATCAAATTTGAAGTTACTAAGAGTGGCTAGGGAGGTCATAGGTTAAACTACCTACTTAAAGAATTAAGTTAACAACTCAAACAATTTGTCAGTTACAAGCCTCCAAACGAGTTTCCGTACGGCAGATAGACTGACAAATTTATTTTTATGCGCAATTTTTTTTTAATACGATCACAATTCTATATTTAAATATTAAAATAACGTTAAAATAATAAAGTAAGCAAGGGTTCACAAGAAAAACAATCGAAGTGTTTGTGAGCTACGCCGAGTCTATAGACGCGCTTGTGTACGGCGGACAGACGGACGAAATTATATTTATTTCTGGTCTTAGAAAAACAATACCAAATTTGAACAAATATCAAATTAGTAATCTCGAAAAAGTGACTATAATAATACTAAACAAAATTTAAGCTAGATTTTTTTAATTACGAGCGTTCAAACGGATTTTCGTACGGCGGACTGACAGACACCATTTCTTCCCCCTTCTTTTTGAACTCTCTACGACGTAACACTTTCGTGGCTACAATTTTTTTTTTTTAAAAATTGATCTCAATTGTTTATTATTAAAATAATAAAAAAATGTTAAATTATAAGCTAAAGCCAGAGCCACAACAAAAACAAAAAATTACGTTTACTAAAATTTTTTATATTATTTTCCAGTCGATTTCAATGATTTGGGTCAATATAAAAAGGGCAATATTGTCACAAGTGAAGAAAGTGAAATGAAATCATTTCCCGGAAACGACCCTTGTGAAAAATATATTGACATTTTCGATGAAATTTATTAGCAACGGAAAGGGAAAGATAATTTTTTCCCTCTTTTCCGAAAATGATTGAGAATTGATTGAAAGAATTTCAGTTAATAAAATAAAAAAAATATGTCAATCCATCACAGTTGAGAGTGAAGTGAAAGGTTGGTGTTTTTCTTTTCAGATAAAGAAAAATATATGAATGATTTCGGTATGAAAAAATATTTCAGATTGATTTCTTTAAAAAGAAAATATCCGGATATTTGTGATATTTGTACTTTCACTCTTTTGGAATCCCGAATATCTACGAGTAGTTGCTTTATTGGATTTGAAACGGATGAAATACTTTTTGTGTAAGGTTCAGCCGACACTGGGATCTTACTCAGAACTTGTATGTCACCAAAAATTTCCATTTTCAATTACACGTTGCTTCACTATTTTTCATTTAGATTTTCTATAAATTTACCACTCACTTTCGATTAATTGTTGGCTCAAATCCGGCTCGACGGATCAAAAAAAGTTCGATTCTTGCGCAAAAATACAAGTTATGTCATCAAAGTAGGATTTCTTTGGTTTCCATTATAATGTTTGGATAATTTTCACTTTCAGATAAAGTCAATCTATTTTTGAGATTTTTTTATCAGCGCCGCTGCACTACTATTTCGATTTTTTTCTCCCTTTCGTGACTTGAAGGCATCAAACTGATGGATAATAATTTCAAATAACAAATTTAAATACGCAATACTAGACAAATGGCCATCAAAGTGCCGATTGGAATTTAATTTCCTCGATTAGACTCCTACGGGGTATAATTTGCGAAAATTCATTATTAGAACGATGCATATGTAGAACAACCCCATGTGAATGTGTTTGCATTAAAATTATAATTGCACTGTAATTGCAACGTTTCGTTATGATCGGCGATGCGGGCGAAACAATTTAATTCCGATTGGATTCAAAGTTTCCCCAGGTAATTGTTGGAAAATTTTTAATAAGCATTTCTACTCTGTACTGTACCTGCTAGTTAATTGGAGTACGTGACGCTCACCTCATATTTCCAGCCGATGCCTTATTCGTTCAGAAGGAATAAAAGGTATATGCATTTGTTTTACTCTCGTATTGTACATTTTTCCGCAATTATTCCACCGGGAATATGGGACCGAACATATCAAGACCTCCACTCGGTACAGGGAATGCAACTTTATTGATCGTCCTTAACGGGCGACGAACTATTCAAATACTTGCGTGCTTTAACCACTTCGTTAACTTGTTTCCGGCTGGTTGCACCTACCCAGTACCTAATCCAACCCCTGGATAAATATGAACCCCGAGAACAAGAACCAGCTTACTACCCGATGGTGATACGGTTTCCTGACTTTTTTATAAAACCAACAAACTCAAAGGACTTCGATTTGTTTTTATTGAACAAATAGCAGAGAGAATGCCGATAACAAATAAAATTTTATTTCATTTATGTTCGGGGTAGTTTCCGTTTGATGGGGCTCACTCTATCCTTCCATGTCATAGCCACCATCCCTGCTTACTCTGATATGGGATTAAAGGGAACTTTGACCTTTTTGTTTGACTTCATTTCGTCCTGAATTCCTTACGGGATCCTAGCTGTGCTCCTTGGACCGGGAGTCCATTACTGAACGATTGTTGAAAGGGACCACCAGCAAGAAGAATACAGTAGTTTTGCTCCGAAACCAAAATAGTGATTACATTAATAGGTTAGATTCGGTTGCATACTGCAATTTTGATGAGCTTCCTGGCAAAAGGATCGAATTTAATGAGCTTTGTGTATGTAGAAAGGGTATTTGGGGGGTCGTTTATTCCATTTTCCCAGAATTTAATAAAGATAAGTGAGTGTAAGCTTGAGTAGACTTCATTCTGCCCAATCCGAGGATAGGAATTTTCTTGCTATTCTCTCCTGCTACTTGGTATCTGCAGTTAAGCAACAAACCGCAAAATTCTGTTTATTTCAATTTGATGTTACTCCGTGCTGCTATTCCCTCCTGGCGGGAAATCATTACACTGGAAGTCATACTATTGAAAACTACTTCGGATAATAATCAGTAAATGTTTCAAGCGAGTTGAATGCATTTCCCTCAACTTCTACAGATCAAACTTGAAAAACGTTCAACACCCGCTCATCACTGAAACTGTCTGCATCATTACTGATATTGCAACATCATCATCACAAATATTTTCCACAGTCATAAAAACCAGATGAAGAGACAAATTTTCATGTGAATCATCACTAAAAGACAGCAAAACGACAAACATCACACCCAACTAGGGGGATGAAAGTGAAAAAAAAAGAATCACAACGATACTAACTTTATGTGAAAAGTTAAAAAGTAGTGTTGTATCCGGCATAGATATGTGAATATAAAGCACATACTCGCTCTGGATAGAAATCTCCTGAACACTGTACATCAGCAAAAGGATAACGTAGAAGACAGCCCTAGGAGACCTAACAAGATAACAAGCCGTAATGATGTACGACGATCCGATAACATCGTCCCTAACGATAATGTCGCTCGACTTTATTGAGTGATTATCAGTCAGTTGGCACAGTTGGATCGATGTCATAAGGATGCTAATATCCTGAACCGCTCAAGGTTTCAGTACGGGTTTCAGTTACGCCTGTTAAATTAACCTTTCAATGATTCCCAATTACGTTCTTAATTAATTTGATTAAGTAGTAAATTTGTTAGCACTGTAGATTTTACAAAGACCAGTCTGACTTCGCAAAAATAGAATAGCCCAATTAAAAAGATATCCCAGGAATTTTCTTTTAAACTAATAAAATTGATAATGTTGTGTAATACCATGGATACACTGCTGGTATTGATATCATAATATCGTCAATACCAGCAGTGTATCGCTCAATACCAAGCATATACGAGATAAACGAACTGGTATATCTAGTATTGAACCTGTTTCATGGTATACAAATTCGATAATTTTACCTAGTATACTATGCATTTTACTGCTAGTAGTGCCATTCCCCAATTACGTGGCGAATATCGAAACTAAATGTTTGCTTCTACCAGATACTGTCAAATCATACAATATGTGCGATGTATCATGTTTCAATACTATGTTAGTTATTAGTATGTCAAGTATTCAATGAAATTTTTGATCTATAACAATTTGCGACGTGCTTCTGAACCCCAAATTTTCTTAGTTTGTTGAAATATTTTCCTTTTTATCGCAAATACCGATTGATCCGTAAATTTAAACTTCTGATTCAGGTTTAGCATCAACTATGCTAACTATGTCACATTCTTACGACTGACAATTTTCGATAAGCTGCGTATTCTGCACGAAATCGATAAATACATCGAGACACGCATATCTTCCACATAGTATACCCTGGAAGATTTACGCAAGCATTTATTGTAAATTCTACCATTAAATTATTTGCAAATACGAATTACCAAACAAGCGAGTAATCTCCATAATTACGGGTTTTATGAACAACCAGTGAGAGTTAATCAATAATTTCGCATGATGTCTGTCCATTCGTTTGAAATATGGGCAAAATTATCCACTTGTCTCTAATTTTAATTGAAATTCGAATTACAATTTTACCTCTTCCTTTGAACAAACGCACAGTGAGCACTTCGCTTTAGTGAATTAATAGATTCGTCTAAAGCTCGCACAACCTGAATAATTACTTTATAGACTTTGTGTATAAAATATTTAATCAGAAAGTGGACCTGGGGCGAAGCAGTCTGTAATTTTAAATGGTTGTATTTAAATTGCATTTTTTATTAAATCTACAAACAAGGAGCCACAACAAAAAAGTCCTAAATTATAACCAAAATCCATTGAGAATCAAATTGGATTGAGCTTCGAGTTGTTTCCTGATAATCGAATTCGTTAATATGTTTATCGGAAAACACAAAAGTAAAATATGTTTGCATATGATTGATCGAATGAATTGCTTTTTAATTAAATCAACGATGTCAAAAGTTTCACTAAAAATCACTTTGAAAGGCTAACGAAATTAATATCGGAAATAAATTCGGAAGAATATTTTAAAAATGAATTTTTAATTAAATTCAACCCTTAATGTGACGGCTCAACTTCATCGTATTAAACAGTAACACTAAAATCTAATTAAGGTTTGTTGTTCGGAAACTATTGGCGATACCTATGCAAGACGAATATATGGCTCAAACTCGGTAATCCGCCACCATTATAACTCAGTGGCGGATTAGTGGAAATGGCGGACTATGGTGTGTAGAGCACTTTATTGACAGTAGATTGCTAGAGACTGTTGTAACCTAGGGGTTTGCCGGGATTTTAAGTACGTTACAATACGTTTAAGGCCAATAGAAACAATCATTCGCATTTAAATAATTCCACTAATATTCACACCGAATGGCAGCGCTACACAATTTTATATACAGCTTGCTCACGGTCGATACAATACTTCGCGGAGAATTCACTGTCGTCTCGCTACTGTACAAAAACTACGGTATCTGTTGAGCTTCTATACTGCATTTGTGTAGTCGAGAGCTTTCCGGCATATTCGGTAGTGTGTGAGGAAGTTGCCAGACATTTGTCTCTATGTGAGATGAGTCAAGAGATCTCCACGCTATACTGGTGGTGTATGTACTTATAACCAAAAAGGGGAAGACGGGTTGTTTTTGAACAATTATCGAACTTTGCCGAAGATTTTGCCACGCCTTTCTCATTGGTGGTCAATCGGGTGATTTGCTCCGCCTTCCTGTTGGGTGGGTATCGGTAGCCGATCGAGTCGACCAGGTTGTCAGGGTAGCATGCAAGATTACTTTCACAATAGAAGCGGACTATTAGACTTGAGCATAGAGATATATATAATGCAGACGACAAGACGCCGTTTTTATGTGAAGCACTTTGAAGCATTTTGAAGCAAAATTAAACGTTTTTGTATGGAGTGTTTCATGCCAGGCAGTGAAATGCAAATAGTAGTCTAGTATTCAAAAGTTTGGCTTTTTTTGTTTTCAAGATCGGAGTATAACATACATGTGACTAAGATGCTGACATTGTGTTTATTACCGTTTCTTTGCGAGAAATCATCCGGCTTCAAAATAGTCGCTGCTCGTCATCCCCGCTACATGTATCTCTATGGACTTGAGATACAAACAACTGAATGATTCCGGAGTTGTTTAACTTAAAATCAATCGAAATGGCGGATTAGAGTAAAATTCGGATTACAGTGTATGTCGAATTACAGTGTATGTCGGATTACAGTGTATGTCGGATTACAGTGTATGTCGGATTACAGTGTATGTCGGATTGTCGAACTTGTACTGTAATGCAACATATCTTGTCATTTATTGTAAAGTACAGATGGGTCGTTCAGGAGTGAACTGTTCTAAAAGAACACCTCATTAAAATGACTGAGTGAAGTAACTCACTCCAAAAAAATTGACCGATTTTTTTGTTTTCATCATCTTTTAGATGAACTGACCACTTTTTTTGTTCGTCATCTTGTAGATCTATACTGACGAAACGATGGAACGAAGAGTTTGGGAACTAGTTCATTGAACTGAACTACACTTTACTTCACTGAACTCGTTCCATAAAGTGAGTGACTCTGAGGAACTTAAAAGAAGTGCTTTGCCCATCTCTAATGTAAAGTACTGGCACGAAAACGTTAGATTAGGACTTATAAAAACTATAACACTGAATTACTCGTCACCAATGTCTTTAACTGCTCATCTTTACTTTCTATCTGAGAGTAATTACTGATTTCATATTCCATTAGCATAAGCAATTATAAAGTTCTGTTGAGAAGAAGCTACGTGCTACGATGAACATCCCTTTACCACCCACCGTCTCTTCCTCTCTAAATTTAGTCAAATTTGTGCAAAACTTTGGATCAAAGCGCTTTAATCAATCCATTAAGTTTTCGAAACTGTAGGATTCAAGACAGAGTTGACAGCCCTCGACATAATCACGTTCCATCGAAGACCATAAAAACACTATAAATTCTGGAACTAATAATAAATAATTGGCGGGCAAGGCTGCTTAGGGAATAGTCTACCTCATCTTCCATTGTTCTCCCAGGAGGACAAATAAAAGTGATTATTAGAAAGCTTAGCTAAAATGAAATGTCCTTGTCCTTGTACTAGTTGTTTTCGTTCCGTTATAACAACTGCAAACAAATGACGAAGGCAATTAAAGGAGCCATCCTCACGTTCAAAAGGCTCCACCGTCTTATTCTGTGAATCGCAATCATAGTCCTATTTTATGAAGCTCCGAAGTCTCAGAAAAATAAAGTTTTAGATTTTTTCCGAGCACTGGAAACACGGGAAAAATGAAATAAAACGTCCCGTGATTATAATTCCAGGAAAGGACGAAAAATACAAGAATGTTGGTAGCTTCTTTGGACGTGGTGCGGAATACACCATATTCATTACCCCCCCCCCCCCCCCTAAAAATATTAGGACGAGCAGATAAAATATCCTTGATGAAGCAAATATCTCCACCAAGGAAAAAAAAAAGCCATCCCGAAACTAATACAAAAACCCACTTCCATTTACAAATAAGCCTCAAGTTAATGAAAAAAAAAATTTTTTTCATCCTCTTGGCAGCAAGGATATATGGCAGCATTCCGAAATGAACATCATTAGACATTATTTCATGTCGTACTATCTGTCAGGTGATTTATCGATTACGGGAGCGAAGATGATATGAAAACCTGCTGCGTATATTTTACGCCATGCTGAATATTTCACGAGTTAATATGACATGTTTGTATTAGAGACATTAGTCTGTCAACACGTCAATTAGTTTCTGAACTTAACGTAAGTTTTCATAATGAAACTAATGTTGATTGTTTCATACAAAATTTTAATGTATTTTTATGTCCTCGTATTCAGAACTTTAATTAATGAAAGCTTAACGCATTCCGCACGCCTTTTGAATTTTTTTTCACTACAATCTTCACCTCAATGAAAATTGAAGAGAGAGTAAAAGCTTGAGGAGCGAGAGAGTTGACAAAACGTAGCGTTGAACTTTTCGATTGTCTGCGAGGATTTTATCCTTTTCAACCCCTAAGCGGTTGAACATGTTTTCACGAATTCCGTCATATCTCTTAGGAGTGAATTATAAGGCATCGAATTGGTTTTTACTTCCTTGAATTTGTTATATAATTATCTTAAAACTTCTTTCAGGATTTTAGGATATTTAAACCGTAAGTTCGGATATTCAACCCCCTAGCTTGCATACGTTTTCACAGTCTTCGCCATATCTCTTAGGTTTGATAAGGTATTAATTGCACTTTTACAGAGTTTTTATATGATAGTCTACAAACCAGTTTCAGGATATTCTGATATCCAACCCCCAAGGTTGTGTTAAGAGGCTGTACACATTTTACAAATTTCTACATATTTCTCAGATGTCTTGAGATATCGAATTGATTTTTTCCTCCTAAGTCTTCCCAATTTTTTTGGCAAAAGTTCTTTTCAGAATTTAAGGCCCCATGAGTCCGTTGCGATAATTTTGTATCCCATTTTGATTTTTCTTTCTTAAAAGAGGGGTCAATTTACATAAATCGTTTTTCGTTCGTGTAATTTGGCGTGGACAGTACGTCTGCTGTCTATCAGCGAACTAATTTTGAATTTACAGAATAAATAGTGTTATAATTTTTCAAATTATTTGAAACACATAACTATGACATACATACATATATTTATTGACCTGATTAATATTACATAGCTTAGATGTTGTTAAGATAAATTCAAGTGCTTAGACTACTATTGTCTTTACAACTTCAATGTGGAATACAATTTGCTTCTTTACAAATAATTCGAAAATGCCTTAGAGCTAGTTCAATTCTTTTTAGGGGAAAACTCTCAAAAACCTTACGATTTCAGCCTTAAACCTAACTTATGATCTAAATTTAATTGCGTTAGAAGAAAAAAGAAAAATAGAAACAAAAAATAAAATAAATAAAATGATAGAGTGGAACAGGAAAGTAAAATTGATAATATAGGCTAACATAGAAAACTCGTAACTAGAGGATTGATTGAGTTTTTTCATTGATTTATCTTCCAGATATACAAATTCTTTATACTGTCTATGATACTTTTCAATGAAATGCGGTCTTCTTATGTAATTCCTTCCATGAAAATCGTGAAAAATTACTTCAGTTTGACTTCATATATTATTAACAAAAATGAAAATTTTTTAAAATTTGATCTATGGAAGATATTCTTTAAGATTTTCTAGCATTATATTAATGAAAATTACATGTTAATTACTCAAGAAATAGGTAATAAATGCACTTAAAAAAGTCGGATTTACACATTTTAAAAATTGTTTAAGGGTTGGTGTTCTAATAGCAATTTTTCCAAATACAGTTTTGTATTTTTTTCAATGGGCGACCAAGTTTACATACCAGCTATTAAAGTGGTGTAATATTTTTTTTTTTTGCTATTAACGTGAAAAATTTACATGAAAGCAGTCATAAATCAAAAACGTGCAAATGGGGCCTTAAGATATTCAGCCCTAAGGAGACGTACGGGGGTTGCATATTTTTCACAGTTTCGACATATTTCATAGGCATTGGTTTTGACCTAACTATGACCCAACTACGCAATTCATGTGTTACACATGTCGGTGGCATAAGCATTCTATCGCAACCCCATTTTAACCGGTTGTCGAACATTGACCAAAAATAATAATAAAATTTTGCTCAGACTTCTCACCCACGCTGGTTGAACTTTAACTAATCACATATCTCCGAAAAAAAAACTACGATAGAAAAACTCAGATCGAATTCAGAGATGACCGTACAGTTGCAAAATCTGGGGCCTTATTACTGAATACGATACGATCAAAATCAATCGTAAATTCCTAAATTCGGCATACTGAAATTTAGAATTTACGATTGATTTTGATCGTACCGTATTCAGTATTTAGGCTTCTGATCGAATTAGTACCATCGGGGCGGCTTCGCGTACGTCACTTCCATCAACACAACCGCAGTGGTCGACCACACACTAACACCTTCATTTAATAAATAAATTTAAATAATAAATTTCTTCGTATACCACTGGTATACTTCTACGTGCGTATCAAATTCAAATTCGTATCCAAATAGTCAGCTTCTCATATCACGATTCAGACGTCTAAGTCAAAGTGAAAATGTAATAATGAAAAAAAAAAACCTTTATGTAAATTTCATTCGATTTCGCACGAAAATCCACGAGAAAAAAATAATATCGTCATATTTACAGCAGAAAATTTGTATCCTTTTGAAGTCAATAAAAATATAAAGTCTACTCTCTCCTTGACTTCGTTAGCTGGTTTAAAACAAGTCACGCTAAGCAAAGACACCAACCAAAACTTAATTGGGACAGGAATCTCTTATGCTTGACGGTATAAATTGAAGCAAGCTAATGGTATACGTCCTTATTATATTTAACATACTTTTCTAAGCGACACGGACTTCGAACAAAACGTTTATTTTTTTAAAAATAAGCTTTTAGAAAAATTTGTACGAACAAAATTATATTTGATAGGTACTTGTATTATACTAGAGCCAATTTTTAACTTACCTTAAAATCGATATATCCATTTTTATCCATGTCAAACGTTCTAAAGACATGATCACAAAATTCTTCGGCATTACCAGAGGGAAAAAACATTTTGTACATGTCGACGAATTTTGCCGGTGTCAGTCGACCATTCGGACAGTCTTGCTGTAAAGAGAAAAATGATAAAATTTAGGAAATTTTATTGAAAATTTTAAGAAAACTTAACGAGCTTTTTAGAACGTTCTACTTTCAACTCAAAGAGTATTGAAGAACATTTCTTTAGGGGTTCTCAAGTTGCGAGAAATTTTATTTAAATAAAGGGTTATTCAATAAGCACATAATAATTTTGCATTTTAATACAAACGTACCCTTAAACTTTTTTGCTTGTCTGTTACTGTCTAAACGTCAGTCCAGGTTTACATTTTTATCATAGTGAAGTTCACGAACGAGCAACGTTTGGAAATTATTTTGTGTTTTATTTAAATTCAATTTTAAATAACCTATTACATTTAAAGGTCAGCGTAAAATTTTTTTTTAAATTGTATGTCGATCACAAAAATTAGCAATATGTAACCACAAACATGAAGAATTTGACAAGTTGAAGTACAGATTGAAAAGGGGGGGGGGGGGGGGAGGGGTTATAAAGTACAAACTATTTAGCTCGGCATCACCCGATATACTCGATTGAAGGTAAGAATTGAAATCCAAAAATTACGTGTACCTACGAGGGTTGTGCTATAAGTAAGTTGAAACTTTATATCTATACATATGTACAATCTAAGAGGATGTATGTAAAGATGTATGTATGTATGTATGTGCCTATGTTCTCTATGAACTCTTAAACCGCTGAACCGATTTTGATAAAATTTTCAGGGAACGTGTATAATAGTCTCCGGATGGTTCCTGTGAAGTTTGGTACCGATCGAATAAAAAAGGGTTGTTTTTTTCTGACATTTTTAAATTTTAGTATGATGCATGATGCAGTATATATTTTATTTCTGATGCTCTAATTGTTTGTTTGTTTATCCCGTACGCTTTCCTATACCATTCATCTGGTTATGATGAAACTTAGCTGATATATTGAACGCACGCCAGGGAATTTTTTAACAAAATCATTTTACTATTGTTGGTACGAGAGTTAGTAGTGTAGTAGTTGTGCGTTCCTATTACTAAATGGTAAAGTTGGACGATGGATGTTGCATGTTGGATAGTGGATAGAAGATGGAGGATGGAGAATGGAGGATGGAGAATGGAAAATGGGGGATGGTGAATGATTGATAGAAGATGGAGGATGGTGGATAGAGGATAGAGTAACGGGAGCAACAGCATCAACGGAAGCAACGAGAGAAATGGAAGTGAACTTCTGGAGTGCTTAAAGCCCAATTTTTTCATTACAATTAGGTATTAGGAGTATCTTTTCTCATTTTAGTGTATCATAGTCACCAATTATTTTCTTCGGCCTCACAAAACAAAGTTCACTTGAAATTTCAATAGCATTCCTGCATGATCCCATCATTTCGGGCAGTATTAGTAATATTCTCCCTGTAGATAGCAAGGATCGAGGTATTGAAGCCGTGGGTTCCCTGGCTTAATGTAATAGTCGAAATATTTATAGTCTGCGCCATGAACTGTTAATACTTTTACAGAAAAAATTACTTCCTACCTTTTTGATGTTTGAAGATAGACAGTTTTAAAAGAATCGATTTTCTCCCGGCGTGGATATGGTGTACAGAATACTCAAAGGAATCTATTCAATTTGAAATACAAAAATTGAAATTTAAGTGCAGTTCTTTCAGCTTTTATTTTTTCAAGATACTTTCGTCATTTGACTCAGTCAGTATTCTGCTATTTGATTACAAACATTGAGCGAATTTTATTCAAAGACATGATAAGATTTAGTCGCCCACAACGATAATCTCGACCGAATACCAAATAGAACTCAGTTCCTTCTTCCCATTGTCTCGTTCATTTCCCGACGACTTTCATATTCGCCTGGAGTCATGAATTTTGAATGTTCCCGTGTATCGATTTACCTATGTCCTTTTTACCTTTTCGCTATTTCGGCATTAAATTTGAACAAACAGCAAGGTGTGAAGTGAGAAAAATGGAATGAAAAATAAAATTGAAATGGCAGACAATTTTTTTTCTTTTTTTTTTTGAGGATAAAGTCAACGCTTTCAAGTGGATGAGCGTCATCAGACGGGGGTGGCTACGTTCATTTCAATGTCACTCTTTACCACCCTAAGTATCTTCGGGGCAAACTCATGATTCATTCAGATGAAGGTTCGCCCCTTCTGCCGATATTTTTAGCTTTACTTTTAGGCAATTCTGGAAGATAACGAAAATTTCGGAATTTTATATTTGTGTCGTATTCGCAGCCAATCAAGATCTTGATTTCATGGGGGATTCAGGAAGACGAGGAACTGAAGCCTGGAAATGTTGTGTTGTTTGTAGCTGTCGCGAGTTATTGATTCAAATTTCTGCAGAGTTAGAATCTTCAAAAAGCGGATGAAACAAGAGGAAGAAGTGAAAAAATAGGAATTGAATAAATAAAATTAAAAATTGTCTATCTCTGCTCTCTCGGTTGACTTCGTCAGCTGTCGTAAAAATGGGCAATTTCAGCCAAGACAACAACCAAAATTTAATTGAAACAGAAATTTAGTATGCATGCAAGTATCCATTTATTATTCTCAACTTGTACCCTGTGAAAAAAATACAAATACAGCAGTAAAATATATCGCGAAATTTAAATCTAAATTGTTTTCGAGAAAAAGTTGTTAGAATCAGTGATTAATTAGCACGATTATACAATTAAACTTATAAATAACTAATAAATTAAATAATGGTCTAATTATTCAAACATAAAATGCAACAATTCGTAAGTAATTAGTACGAAACATGTTACAGAAAAAAAACACTGTTACAGCAAACACAAATGAATTAAGTTCGAATGAAATGCACTTTTCATTAATTAATTGATTTGTTGCATCCATCTAAGGACCCTCGAGGGCCTTCAACTACCTTCTTCCCATACCTGAAACCCATAACTCGCATCAAAGTTGGAGTGCAATTTTTTCTGTCACTGACAGACTACCTGTGACCAATCGACTCTAATGGTTCGATGTCAGTTTGTTACATAGACGAACATCCTGTAGGATGATATACAGCAAAAGACAACACTATCAGCTCTCATAGTTCGAACTTTGACTTGTAGGGCCGAATGAGAGTTGTTCCTGACTTCTCGAGACTTCAATATCAATACCATCCGTCGATGTCCAGTAGCTTTTCCAATAATGGGCACCATGGAATCCGAACGAGGTACACAATTGATGTCAGGGGTCATTTGAATGGCCTTTGCTCGATGATTTTCTTGCCGATGTCAGAAACTGACAAGAAATCATTTTGATCATTATTCGAGTTTAGTGAGTTGAACATAATGGGACGGTCAATTTTCAATAGATCCTTTGTATTGTGGAATTTTCGTATTAAAATTTTCGAAGATACGGTACCAAGGAACGAGTATATAGTAGACTTCGTCGACTGAGTACAATACGTTCGAACATTTTTCTCGCAATGGTGGACAAGAATTGGAAGCCTTGTTTAATGCAATTAATTTTATAAATAAAAGACGAAAAACTTTCTTTTAAGAAAGGGGACAGAAGTTTTTTTTGTCGACTATATGAGGCTATGAATGCAACAGTGGCCTGACTCACAAAACCATGAAAACTGAAAAAATGATTTTTCTAGAATCTATACTTGCATTCTGTTGTCATTAGATTAATATCAAAAATAGTATCATATACTGCGGACAGATGACCGAAAAACTTATAATTGAGGAACATTTGTATAAAATGTTATGGAAAAAATATTGCATCTATCTCCAATAATTTTGCTGGTGGGTTAGGCCACTGTTGCATTCATAGCCTCATTTGATCCTTTTTATGTATGACCAAATAGTCGGAAAATGTGTGACCTCGGTAGCCAGATGTTAGTCTATCATCCTACAGATCGTGGGTTTAAATTGTACTCATAGCATGGTCTTACGCCTTTCCTTATCCCAACTTTCATAAGTCCATTTTCAATTATCATTTTTGTTGGACGATGGGCTAATATTCTTTCACTGAAAAAAAAAACGAAGTATTGATTTTAAAGATTATACAAAAAAAAAAACATTGAAATATAGATACACATATGTACTCTAATGATATAAGTAGAAAAGAGAAAGTTCAAAATAGCCGAAAAGCAGTTTTGTCCCAAAAATATCAATAACATGGCAAAACAGTTCAGTCATTTCAATGTCGGAACGGTCAACCATTGGTCAGCTCCGCGACGTGGTGCCGACTGCTAAGCGACGTCATGCCGACTAATTTGAGGAATGACTTTCGGGTAGGTTCGGTATTGAAATGATTTTACAGTGACCATAAGCCCTAAGCCATAGACCATGGGATATTTATGCAACGTTTTCGTCATTTTATGACCAATCAGTTTAAAACTACTCGCTTCGATAACTATTTTATGCAACCATATCTAGTTGGCGTTAAATGCCATTATTTTATAACCAATTACCTATTAAAAGACGTCCTATTTTCTTAAATAAAAATGTAAGGAAATTGGTCAAATAACTTTCTAAAAAATCATCTTTTTATACGGCGCGATAGCATAAATCAGGCATGGATCGAGTTTAACGGTCACTCCTTCGAACAATTCTCTTCTCAACATTTATGTTTTTTTTGGAAGAGGGTTTTAAACTATGACTAGATTATAACCAAAAATCTAATTGGAAATTGACTTTTTGGGCAAGTTGGGGAAAGCAAAAGCGTGGAACCATGCCATGAATAGGATTCGAACTACAGTTTCTGGAATGATTGACAAACTTATTCAAACCAGGCTAGCGTGGCCACATTTTTAATATACGTGAATTTAACCCATGGACATAGTTTTAGTTAATTCATAAGGTTTTAGCTTTCCATTTACTTTAAAAATCAATACCAATAACTTACACTTCAAGTATGGGTTACATTAGTTTAACCCATACTTGAAGAGGCGACAGCCTGACCACTTAAAGCAATGCTATTATTTAAGAGGAATTTACATTAATGGAAATAAATAGAAATTTTAAAATAATAGACATGAATAATTTTTGCGACTATTTGGTCATACATAAATAAGATCAAAAAGTCAGCTTTTAAGTCATCTTCGTAGCCAAAAAGTCGTACAAACAACAAGTAACTTATAATTTTAAGCAAATATTTATCAGAACGCAACCTTGTACGGACGGAATTTCAACATAGAACACCAAAGACATAAAGGAACAAAGAAGAGGGAAAACACGGAAGAAATAAATGGACAAAATTACACTAGCTGACACTCTGTTAGATAAAGTACACATTGTCAAAACACCTGAAAAGTCGGTGGAACCACAGCAATGCCTCAGGAAACACTGCACACGATAAGCCCACTCTCATACATAAATAGAGACTATTTTGAAACTATTTATGCGCAATTACAAGTAAGAACCGAAAGGACTATATGTGGGCGGATGCATAAACCGACCACCAATCACAACAAAGTAAAAGTCGGCAGTAATCAGTCTGCTAACAAGGTACGTGGACTTACAGTTACTCTTGTAGCAACGATGATTGCTAAGCGATTTGACCTTTGATTCAGAGTCTTGAAGAGAACGACGTACTGACAGGACAACCGTCTCTATTCGGTTCCCAAGCTGGATAAGGCAGTTATAAGGATAAGACTACAGTTCCCCTTTGAGAGCTTGGGACCGATTACTGTCATATCCAGGTAGAGCCAAGCAGAGCAGAGCTGAACCAAGCAGAGCAGATTTGAGCCAAGCAAAAGACGAGCCTAGCAGAGCTGAACCAAGCAAAAGACGAGCCTAGCAGAGCGAAGACTAGCCATACCGAGCAGAGCTGAGCCAAGCAGAGCAGATCCAGGCAGAGCAGAGCCAAGCAGAAAACAAGCCAAGCAGAAGACAAGCCAAGCAGAGCAGATCAAAGCCGAGCGAAGACTAGTCTAGCAGAGCTGAGCCAAGCAAAGCTGAGAGTAGCACAGCAGAGCAGGACCCAACAAAGCAAACGAGTAGAGCGAGCCACGATACGCAAAGCATAGCGAGTGACGACGCGCAGATCAACGCAGCGACGACTGCAGCGAGCCACGACGCGTAGAACAAAGCAGCACCGAAGCGCAGACGAACAGAGTAAAGCGACCGTGACAGAGCAGATCAGCGAACAAAGACAAGATGACCAGAGTTAACGGTCAAGTTAAGGCAAGCAGAGTCCTGCCAGGAGTCAAGCTAAATTCAGCTACGACAAGAAACGACAAACTACGCCAAATCACGATAAGCAGACATAGAAGAGCTGAGACGAACAAAGCAGAGACCATACATAGATATGAAGACAGGGAAGGACGAAGGCAGAGAGAGCAAACTCCACACATAGAGACGAAGACAGGGAGAGAAAACAGAGAGGGTCAAGGCAAGTCAAGTGAAGTTGTACCCAAAAAAATACGAATTGAGTCAGGTTTAGCAGAGGCGACGAATCAGACGGCAATGAAAAAATTCAAAGGAAATCAAATAATAATTTTAATGTATGTCAAATCTAGTAATAAAGTGAAGTCAAATATGAAATAAATAAATATTTCGTAATGGATTTCGGCATCTGTTGAGCATACCCCGGAAATTCGAGACGTTAAAACCTTAGCAGCGTCGTACCAATCTCACGAATTTCTCTGACGTCTAGAAAAAAGGATTATATCACACTAAGTACTCGAATTTTATACATTTTTCAGATTCATTCGAAACGCTTGAGTTCAAGCAACTGTCAAACAATTAGCTGGTGTCAGAATGACTTCTAACAGAGATGCTAATTGAACGATCCCCGTAATAGAGAAGATTAGCTAATTGAACGGTCCCCGTAATAGGGAAGATTAGGTATTATCCTTATCATTTTTTTTAAAGTTTGGATATGGCGGGATATAGGATCGATGGATAGGATGTGTTCGAAACGCTATTTTGTTAGGACTATCCAATTTCATATGCCACAATTTTTCAGCAATCAATCTTCCAAGCCGTCGTCCGCTTTGAAACCTACACCAAATTACCAGCGAATTTTAATCGAATTCTTACCATACATTCATCAAACGAATTGAATACGTCGACCCAAATCAAAAAGACTCCAATACATTCGTCTGAACAAAAGATTATCGGAAAAACCGCCCTCCGATTAAATCGTTCACCGAAATGCAAACAGTTCTTCTTTTGATCCTTGAAAATCGCTTTAGTATCGTTCGGTGGGAACTTCTCAAAGCCACGCGCCTATCGAATTGTCCGTATGGGAGCTATTATCCGAATTTATGACCTCCTTCAACCACAATAAAATACGATTTACAGATTCGATATACAGACACTCGACACAATTAAGAATAATAACGTCCCTATACCAAAAGCCCGAAAAGCAAAAGGAAAAGGAAAACCTGAAAGCCACTTTTGCATCACTAACCCAAGGCAGAAAAATTAATGTCGGTCGAAAAACAGAATACGAAAAATACCTGTCCTGATTTCCATAAGTTACCTGAAACGCTCCACCGAACCGAACAAAGAATACGAAACTAATCCGATGTTGAAGCATTTGCCCTGAATTATAAATGCTTCTCGTTCTTGTAGCGACTCCGGGGGGCCGGGAGGGCAGATGGATCCGAGAACAAGGATAATCCCCAGCAAAATTGAATTATAATCCTTGCATCGAAATAGAATCGAAAATCATTGAATGTGTTCAGCTAAACTGAAGGACATCGATTGATTTTTTTCCGCGAGAAACAAAGTTAAGAAACTAAAAAACTTTCAAGTCCTCGATGAAATGGGTTTTGGGGACTTCACCAGTTTTGACTCAACCACCCCCTGCAGACACTTTGGAAGCCGAGGACGAACACCTTGTCAAATCGATCACACACCTACGTAACAACAAAAAGTTTTATTTCTAAGAGCTAGTTCCTTTTTGGAGAGGTCGAATCAGATGTTTTGAGTCTTTAGAGCCCACCAGGGAGGATGCCCACTGGTTTGTCACCCGCAACGGTCATACATCACTCGTAACGCCTACGGATCTGTTTTGGGGTCTATTCACCTGGAAAATTTATTTTACATTGTGGTGGTGGGTGGTTGAGAAACTTCTTTCTTAGAAGTGGTTCTGGTCTGACCTATGCCATCAACCCAACAACCACCCCTGATTCATGCATGGTTCATGCTATGCTTCTGGGACTCCAGCCTGCAAGTATCGTGTGGGCAACTCTTTCGGCGATTTTATTGATCCGAATTTTGGGTATTTGCTTTCCTTAAGGTACAATCATTGTCTGAACTTAGTTAAGAACCTACTAGAAAATTTCCTTAATGTTTCCGAACATAAGTCAGGACTCGAGCGTCCATACACAAGTGTTCTCGATGGATGGCATTTCGTCCTTAGTATCGCTAGGAAGTTTCCAGTCGACTTCGTTATTCCACTAACAGCAAACTATAGTCCCAAACTACCAACGAATAAATGAACTTTTCCTGTAGTTACACTTAGAGCTCTATAAATACTTTCCTCGAGCCACTTTGTCCTTTTTTCCCTTGTCCTTCGCCTTATTCGTGGCTGGGTATATTTTTCCGTTTTATGAGATTTCTTCCAAAAGAAATTTTCCGATTTTCATGAAGTTCGGTAAGAATGAAGGGTTTTCCGGATCGAAATCGAACTTCATTGGAGCCACACGTTTTTCAGTTGTTGCCAAGATTGTACTCGAGTTTTGGAAAGTTTCGTTTTTATTGTTTTGCAATATGCAGCCTTTTGCTGTGCAGTTTCCTCTTTGATTTTTAATAAAATTTTTAGAAAAAAAAAATTTTATAAGGGTTGTTATGAGGTTGGTTTGAAATTAGTTTGTCTAAATTATTTTTGTTAATTATTGAAATAAATTCAAATGTTTGACGCATCGGGGAAGCTTGAAAATATATCGACCCCACGTTGGGCGCCAACTGTTACATGAAGTTCATAAGTGTTGAGAACTGCACGCGTTTGTAGACTAGGAGGATATCAACTTGCTACGTTAGACATTTAAGGGTGTCCGGCGAAAAAGTATGTAAGCTTTGTCCAAGCCCAACCCGACTGAAACAGACCGAAACATTTCCATATTTCTCAATAATAATCAATGGCGCACGGGCATAGCCTTGCAGTAATGCTAGAATTACTTCATTACGAGACCAACGGAGCACTAGGAGGCGATTTGGTCAGCCACACGCACGTCCGTGATTATTACCCCAATTTTAACACAGGTACTCATTTACAGCTGAGTGAACTGGTAGTCCGGCACCCAATCCCATTCTCGAAAATTACTTGTCGCCAAGCAGATTCGAACCTGGTACCAGGTGCAGCAAAGGCAAATGCTCTAGCCACTAAACCATTCAGACTACCATATTCTTCAAGAAGTATATTAAACTTTTTCTCGGTTTATGGTTATAGATTTTTTCAATATACTTTTACAAAACTACCTTTTCCATCACGTCCGACTAGATCTAGGGCGTTTGTCGTCCTTCAAAGTATTCGGTACTTCTGTAGAGAATGATGAGCGTTTTCTACCACATTTTCAAAGTTGGTTTTCAGAGAATCTCATTAAAAGTAAGTACAAATGTTTTCTTTTAGTGAACTGGAACGTGCCAGGTAAACTTCAAGCTGATACCTTTAAAGTGACTAGTTTCCAGTTCGAAATTGTGTGGAAAATTTATTATAACGAATTCGAGCATCATGTTCATGATGATTTTATTTCGAAAAGATAAACAAAATTTGTCTAGCTGGACTGTTTAAAAAAAAAATAATTTCCAATCCAACTTTTACTTGAGTTGTATATCATTTTTTCAAGTAAAAGTACACATTTCAATCAGTTTTACACGAAATTTGCTGGTACACCTAACTCTGTTTTTACACGGTAGATAAAAAACAAACTTATAGTAAAATCGTAGATGTGTTCTACAATTTAAAAAAACTTATAATTATCGTGTAAAAAAGTGGTATTTGTTCTTCTTCGTGGATTTGGTTTTTCAAAATCATGTTGAAATAGACCGTGTAAAAATATAGTTGGGTGTATTACCAAATGTGTTCATGTACTTTTCAACTGAACCGTACAATTTACATGAAAAGGGGCACAAAATTACACAATATTTCGTGTAAAATTAACTATTATTTATACATATGTTTTTCGTGTAATTCTACTTATATATTTGAATTTCACAACGAAAAACATGTAATATATGAAAGCACAAAGTTTGACGCGTCGTTCAAATTTGTTTTCTAAAATGAAAATGAAAAGTCTTCGGTGGCGAAGTGGCCACGCGTGCCACACCTACGCAGCACAACCATCGCGGGTTCGATTCCTACCTACAGCCAAGGGTTTTATTAAGAGTAAATAAGTAAGAAATAATATTAGAAGTGGAAAAAAGTGTACCTACAAGAGTGCTAATTGTACCTACACTTATTGTAAGAATGAATTCAATAGAATATCCAGTGAATTTTCTGTTTTCAAAGTTGACATTTACTAATCGAAATTTGAAAATTACATTCAAATGAGGCGGTGCGCAGCAAAACTCGCTCCTTCCATTTTCCAAAAAACATGAGTTATGATTTTTTCTCGATAGCATTTTGCGTGCTCTATTCACAAATGATCTCTTATCAAAATGCGTTGTTTACCCTATTTTTAACGCATTTTGATAAAAACTGATATCATATCTGAATAGAGCAGGCAAAATACTATCGAGAGAAAATTAAAGCTCGTTTTTTTTGGAAAATGGAAGAAGAGAGTTTTGCTGCGCACCGACTCAAATAAACTATTCCAATGTAAATTTACTTGAAAATGTGTGGCATACTTGAATACTATCCAAAAGATGTAAAAGTCAATGGATTTTTTTTACTGTGTGTGTTTTTACGTGTATCTTTTAACGCGAACAAAGTAAATTCCTTATTCATAATGAACCCTTGAACGCAGTTCATAATTCTAAGCTTAGATTACATCTCATTCTCCTCTGCTATTTATTGTCCAAACTTTGAAAAAGGTACAGCGTTTTTGTAATTAATTCATAATTCATCCAAGCAATTAGAAAATCTAAAAAGGTACAGCAGGTCTATAAGCAATATTCAATATAACAAAATGAAAAATATATACATATACATGCATTTCGATTGTCCGAAGAGTCAATTCTCGGATAGTACACAATAAAAAATGTATATAAAAGTACTATTTTTTGTATAGTAATTTTACTGTAGCTTTAATGTAATTTTAAAATTAGAACGTAAATTTAAGGAAATTCTGTGCTTATTTGTGTAAATGTTGTAATTTCTGCAAAAATTACCTCAAAATATGTAACTTTAAAAGAATTTGTGCATAATTCAATGGTGTTGTGAAATGGGGCTACAGTCTAAACCGGATATAACGACAGTGAAGAGACCCTCTAAACTACCATATATCCAATAGCCGTTTTGACTGTACGGTCGGTTTTGACTGTACTTCCTCTTCGCCGGGTGTTTTTTTTTTGTAGGTCATCAAGTTTACTCTGAGCTCCAAAAGGAACTGGAACTAGTTCACTGAACTAGTTCCTTCAAATGAGTAAATCGGAGTTAGCTCACTCACTAAAAGGAACTGCTTTGCCCATCTCTAGTTGAATGCAGAGGGACGAAGCTTTTTCCATGGAACACATTTCTCATCTGATTATTATATTGTTTGTGGTTTTGGTGTGTTGTCCGGCTTCGAAAAACAGCTTAGCTAAACATCAATACACGATCTAATTGTTTCGCTATCTTTTCGTTCCAAAAGAGGAAATGCTAACGAAATTAACTTAAATTTTTGGTCTATTTCATATTAGCTACTCTGCAGAGTTTACTGAGAGGCACATCTGACACTGATTAGCATATTGTTGGTAATTACGTTTCAGTCAAAATAACTTCTAATCGAAGTAAGAACCTCTTCCGATATTATAATTCATTAATGACGTCAACAAAACCACAAATATCAATAAGGTCGTAGAGAATTATAAAGAATTCAATTAACATTGATCTTTAAAATTCGAAATAAGCTAAAATTTGTTGTCCATATACAGGTCCGAAAAATCACCAAATGCCCAAAGCGTAAAATAAATACGAATTGTTTGACTCAAAGTACATCAGCTACCTTCGTTTTACTTACATTCTAAACTAAGTTAATTTTTGAAATATCTGTCCGAACCTTTATCAAATGTTAAACCTGCTTAGGAGAAGGATCAAAGGAAGGCTCCTTTCGTTTAATTTCTTTGTAATTCAGAGAAATAGGATTTCTATCCATTTTAATGAATCAAATAGTCAGAATAATTTTAATTCATTTTCCTGTTTTTCTTTCTCCCCCCCCCCCCCCCCCATCCTATTTGCTTTTCTTTTCCTGAAAGGATATCTGGTTGCCACTCAATTAGTGAACTCAACGAATGTCCTTTTCTTCCGAATTGAGTAAGGAAGCTGGGTGCCGACCGTTATAGAAGTTAGTTATAGTAACTTGATAACTTCTCTTATGTCATAGTCGTAATTAATTTTATCGATGAATTAAAGATGTCCTTGGACCTTTTATTTGGTATTCATCATGGGAAAATGAGCAATCAAAGTTCATGTCTTGTCCAAAAAAAGTTTGAAATTTGATGCTTTCATTTATCGCAGAGGGAGTGGGATTAGACCAAAAGATATATTTTGACATTTTTGACAAACCAAGGTAAAAGTATAAGGAAACGGGAATGGTTGGATCTTACAACAATCAAACGAATTGCTGAAAATTTTAAAACTATGCGAGTAAAAAATGTTTATAAATTAGCCAATAGTTTGTCAGGGGATTTTTATTTCTTGAGAGGATCTTAATCGATTGAAATCGGTTTTCGTTCGTGTAATTTGGCCTGGACAATATGTCTGCATCGTTCACTGTCTTTCAGTGAACTAATTTTGAATTTACATAATAAATAGTGTTATAGGCTTTCAAATTATTTGAAACGTATAACTGTTAAAAATCAATAATTTCTTCATTGATTTATCTTCTAGAAATACCAATTAAGTATACTACTTACTTATTATACTTTTCAATGAAATGCGGTCTTTTATGTAATTCCTGCCATGAAAATTGTGAAAAATTACTTCAGTTTGACTTCATATATTATAAACAAAAATTAAAATTTTTTAAAATTTGATCTTTAAAATTTTCTCTAGCATTATATTAATGAAAATGACATGTTATTATTTAAGAAATAGGTAATAAATGTACTTTAAAAACTCGGATTTACGCATTTTAAAAAATGTTTCAGGGTTGTTGTTCTAATAGCAATTTTTCCAAATACAGTTTTGAATTTTTTCTCAATGGGCAACCTAGTTTACATATCAGCTAATAAAGTGGTGTAATTTTATTTTGTTTTTTTTTTTTGTTGCCATTAACGTGAAAAATTGGCATGAAAACAGTCATAAATCAACAAAATCGCATTTAACGTGCACACGGGGCCTTAAGCTAAAATCGACACAGATTACTGCGGAGCTGGTCACAAAAAAACTAGACACTCCTTTGAAAGTGAATTTTTATTATTTTTAAAAGTATTAAGATCGAAATGGAATTTAAAAAAAGTGTATACCCACTAGTCGCAAGGTGTGTAAGTTTTCACGAATTCCGACAAATCTTTTAGTTTTAATCCGATATCCAATTCGCTTTTAAATCTTTGGGTTTTACACTATCGCTTCAATGCCATTTTCCACTATCGCTTCAATGTCATTTTCAGGATTTTTCGATATTCAGCCCCTAAGGAGTGTTGTTATTGTTATGTACGTTTTTACGAATTCCGAGATATATCTTAGGTCTGATGAGATATTGAACTATTTTTGTGTTGTAGTCTAAAACACGATTTCAGAATTTTTTGATATATAACATCTAAGGAATTCTACTGATATTTAGGTTTATATTGAAATTAAAAAACAATCTTGGCACAAATTTATTGTTTTTTGTTCTGGAACGCGTTTAAATCTGAGATTCACTGCAGGTTATTATGCGGTTCCTAGCGCAGAGAATAAAAAATAATAAATAAAGGAGGCGTTTCATTTAATTAAAATTCTACGCAAAGCAATATTCGATATTTTATCACCAAACTTTGCTGATTTTCTGCTTCAAATAGTCTGGGGGTGATAAGGTTCCAATCTTCCCTCCCAAGCAAATTTGTCATCTACGAGTACCAGGAAAACTGCTTTTTCATCTACAAAACTTCTGACATTGAGAATTTTACTGCTCATTAATATATCAAAATGGACCTCAAGGTGCTCAATACATTTCGGGAATATTTAATCTAAAGTTTAATATTTTCGGTGGAATATTCGACGTTAGAATATCTTAAAATACGTCCACGCTTGAGACGTCTACTACCCCGAACATCCTTCATCGAAAAATTCAATAATCCTGGAATACTTGATGATTGCCAGGTCTAAGAGTTATGATCCTTAGTCGACAGTTTTATTACCATCATAATAAATTTTCTTATTTGAAGACGTCTCTAGTTATTCGTCCTGGGATGAATACGTATTTGAGTACAAGGGGGCTCTTAGATGGAGGAAATATTTGTCTTATTGAGAGATTGTCATTAAGTTATTATGGAAATTGCGTTCCGTTAAAAAACGACTTTTTATGGTTCTGTTAGATTAAAGTCCGGTAAAGTGTTGCTCCATGAGAACGTCAATCAGAACTGACTGAGGTGACCAAGTAAAATTTATTGTCCTCTAGCTAAGTCAGTCAGTACTATCTTTTCAGGTATGTCTTGCAGCAAATAAGCCACAGATGAAAACTCTTTGAAAAGGATGAAGATGGGCTGCTAAACGTCCTCAATTACAAAATGTCTTATCCGCTATCCTGAGTATTGTGGCCGGTATATTACAGAAATCGCAAGACCCAGACTTTGCATTGTAAAAGAACCTTTCGTAAATCCTTTCACGTGACAGCAAGGACACAAAAGCTGAGTACAAATCGTCAGGAAAGTGTACACACAGAATTTGCTCCGACGTTATCTCTAAAAATACACAGGACCCAGACATGACATCCAAGATATCCTTGGAATGAAGGATCCAGGACGCCGGCATCCAGTCAGCCAAGAAGTAGTTAAGCTTCCTTCGCTCACAATAACGGACTAAAGATTGTGAGTATAACTTTTTTTGGAAAAAAACAAAAAAAATGTCGGAATAATTCCTTTAGTCATCTTGGACTACGTTTCTAGTAGTATTAAGAATTCAGGATAAAAACAGGCACAAGGTAAATGAGATTAATTTTATGAAATTGCGAAAAGTTGTATCTTGTTAATGCCGGCAAGTAAGTTGTTTGGAACGGCTTCAAGCGGTACGAAAAATTTAAGATAATCATTGAAATGACATTATTCAGAAATTTTTAATGAAATTTAATCGCCACTACCGAGACTACTTTCTTTTCGACTTATTGGTTCAGTTTAGACGTAGTTCAGAAGTTCCGAACCACGTAGTTCTGAATCATAACTAAGCTGGTTTGTGACATTAGTAGCATGTTTTTAATCGTATCTCAAAAACGGTTCAAGCTGGAAAATTGAAACTTTGAACTCGGATTAGTTAAGATATATTACACAGTAAAAAAAAACATACCACTCTAATAGTAGGCAATTGAATGCCAACTCAGTAGTAAAATTACTATTATCAAGATTTTTTATGCAATCTTGTGATTTTACTTCATAATTTTAATAATAAAGTATTTACTATTAATGCGGATTTTCACACATAAGTGTGGAAATCAATCGCTAAGAATGTGTAAAGTTACTGCTGATGCGTGTAAAATTACACACGGAGCAGAAAAACTAATATCTACTACAAAAATGTGATATATTTATGTTTGCTTATTATTATTAATTAATTGATAATATAAATGAATAAGCTTGAAGGGAATGATCGGCAGATGAATTCCCAGAAGTATTTTAAAGGGCAAAGGACACAGTAATCGACAATTGAAAAAAACTTCAATGAGATCAATCAACACATGATCCGTTTATTTTGAAAGTGGCATAAGTCACTTACTAATTTAATGTATTTGTTTTAAAGCCACACACTTCACATACTACACACTTTATGTTATTCATTTTAAATTTTAAATAACGCCTATACCATGGATACACTGCTACTATTGATGTCATAATATCGTTAAATCCAGCAGTGTATCACCCAATACTAGCTGTGTATCTATGGTATTAGCTCTGTATCCATGGTATTACACAAAGACAAGAAACAAGTGAATTAAGGCTTAATGTGCACGTTAAATGCGATTTTTTTTATTTATAGCTGTTTTCATGTGAATTTTCGACATAAATAGCAATAAAAAAAAACCAAATTAAATAACATTACTTTATTAGCTGGAATGTGAACTCGGTCGCCCATTAAGAAAAAAGTCAAAACTGCATTCGAAAAAATAGCTATTAGAGGTACAACCCTTAAACATTTTTTAAAATGTGTAAGTCCGAGTTCTTTGTGTGCATTTTTATTAATATAATGGTAGAAAAAAACTTAAAGAATATCCTCCATAAAGCAAATTACCAAAAAATTTCATTTTTGTTAATAGTATATGAAGTCAAACTGAAGAAATAAAAAAATCATGGGGCCTTAAACAACAAAGCGGTCATGTTAATACCTACATAGTTATTACAAAAAAAATACTGCACGAGAAGTATCAAAACTACATGCAAAATGCGTAATTTTAAACACAACAATTTTACACATCAATTGTGGAAAATTTCATACGGTGCTGCAATATTACTACCCAGTTAGTAAATCTATGATTTAAGTCTCTAGAACGAAGAAGCATTACTTTCAGTTTTGATTAATTTAGTAAAAATTCGTAAATTTACGACATCAATGCGGAAAATTTTACTGCTTTAAAGATAGATGTAGTAATTTTCATAAAATTGTTTACTGTATAGGGGAGGTACTTGTAAGTAGCCCCTTTTTAAACCAGTTGTCATTTAAGTTGTATTCGAATCTCTCAACGTCAGAATTAGTAAAAATAATATGTAGTCTGTAATATGCTTCTCAGAAACCGCTACACCCAACAAAAAACTGTTTTTCCATAAAACGATTTAGTTTTTGAGAACAACACTTTCAAAATTTTACTCTACCAGAACCAAAGAGATATACTGAAGATGACAAGCACCGATTGAGTTAAAGGCGGACGTCGTCGCATTCACTTCTACGCAAAACAACAACAAATTGACATAACGCTCCTGTTTTGTCTGCCTCACTCACACGCTTAACAACAACAATTTGATATAACGATCCTGTTTTGTTTCACTTCTCACCGTATTTTTGGCTTCAAAGCGCTTTATACAAAACCGGTGGCTTGTCGTCTCCAGTAGCTCTATGACCAGAACACTATGAGTGTGACATAAGAGGTATTTTAATTGAAAAATTTTTTGTTAGCTCTTACTATAAGATAAAAATTTGAATCACCTTTTTTTATTTTTATGCAACACTATGTATTAATCAAGATTTTTTCACTTAAGTGAAACATAATAGAATGTCATTTTGATGGGGCTAATAATATTGTTGTACTCATAAGATTCTTCTTACAAGTATTTCATCTTTCAATTTCTTACACCTTATATATTTTTTATGAGTGGATTAAAGCTTAACCTCACATACTTCTTTTTTTACATATAGGTAGTATACATAGTATATCTCTTTGACAGATTAAGTTTAGTAAAAAGTAGTAATTAAAACAATATAAAACTGTTCAAAAAACGAGATCCTATAAAAGTAATAAACGTTTAAATAACTCTTATAGGCTTATTGTCGCATCATAATAAAGACGCTATGAGATCTAATTAATGTTATCGTGCTATGAGAATATGGGAGCGAATTATGAGAGTCTTGTAGGCGAATAACATAAAAATACCATTTTAACATAATCATGGTCTGAGTATTACTGGTCCGGTATTTTCCCGAATTCCGACATAAAAGATCCTTTTAAAATATTCGAAAAATTATTTTCACTCAATGCCTGGAATTTTAAATAGTAGGCTAAGGGTCGATGAATACTGCCAGTATCCCTTGTGAATTGTTAATATACGGAATGCACAGGACTCGGTGTACTTTATGTGGCTTACTAATTATAATGTCGACATATGCTCGGGAAAAATTGCTCAATTAAAAATACTTTTCGTTTTTCGGGATTACGAAAATGTTTTAAATTCTTAATAGCCTTTCATCTCGAGAGAATTCCACGCAGAATAATTTTCCACGAATGTTCTGCAAATTTGAGGGTGTTTGTGTGCATGTAGTGATGAGGTTTGTTAATTTTTCAATTAGAATTTCGTGAATATGTTTCGATGCTTATGGGAATAGATTATGCTTCGTTTGTTTCCATTATGCGAATTAGCTTAATTTTCTATGCAAAATTAGAAAGACGACGTATACCTATTAGGTGCGGATTTGCTAGATGAGCTGAGAAGGTGTACGATAAAGTGGAGATGCTTAAAGCAGCTGTACTTAATGTGTTAGGGGTTTGAAACAACCTATGCAGATGGTGTGTCCAAAAATCTATACAGTATAGTAAGATTAATCTAGTCCCGATAGATGAACGCAAAGAAGAAAAATATTTTTATTTCAATTATTGCAAAAAATCGCAAATTTACTTGTTGTCCTTTCGTCAGTCCAATCTCAAAAACCTGTTGCAATATTTCGATTTCCATTAAGAAAACCTCTCACGCATTTTCTACACAGCGCACCAAATATTCTCGAAATCTCTCGAGTGCACAAAAGCACTGTATAAGCGCAGCGGAGCTTAGACACGAAGATGAGTTTGACTGCAAATTTGATACGATCAATTCTACTTGTCTTCAGAGCAAACAATTTGATGAACGTTTACAAAAGGTGATGAAGAGATGAGGATGAAAATAACTTTTAGAGGATTTCAGAACGATTCACCATAAGTAAATAAAATACCGAACTAGGTTCAATTTAAAATCCAGTCGCCAATATTTAGATTTCAAAATTTTAACCACCTCTTTCGAACCATCACTCTTTTTGCCCTGACAGCAAAAGTTTTAAGTATAACTTTCTTGTCTTAATCGCGGGTCATAAGCGAAATAAGATAAGAAATTGGAAAAGTACCTTCACTGCGACTTGTAACAACCTTGTACTCCTTTCGGACTACCAAATTTAGGCACCATTTTAATATGCCACCAAAAACCCTCATTGTCTTAAGGCGAATTGGGTCAAATCCAACTTCAAACATTTTCACAGAATTCGAACAACAAATTAACCATCTTAATTCCATCTGCAACTCACTTAATTTCCAACCCGACACCATTAACTCGGAAATCACAAAACAAATCGACATAATCACGGAGAACAACTTTTCCAATTAAGCACAAGACCAAAGTGTAAATCCTTCGAAGGCTGATATCGGCACAGACAATTACTCATTGGATCGGAGGATAGTCTGGAGATTGAGATAAGCAAGGAGAAAATCGGGCTAGTGAATTCGTCCTTGCCTCGAAAGGTAGAACAAAGTCATCAATCAAAAAGTCGAATAAAGGTACCAGGAGTTTCCAATCAGCCTCCTTTTGGCTGGCAAGTGTAGCTCCACTATTTCCACTGCAGCCTATAGAGTAGAAACTTTAAAAAGGATCCATTTTACCACATTTGATCCACCCGCTTTTTATGCCTAGCCTGCCCAGAAAATAAATAGGAATCTAGTTTTCCGCTTCACATCTCCTTATCCGCCCCCCGGGCTTCCTATCGGATGTCATGATGCGAGCGATTGTCTCGTCCTTCGAAGCAGCATATTGTTCCATGTCCAGGATCCAAGTGACATAATAAAGACCAACTTCCAGACTGTTGGCAAAAACCTTCATGACTGCAGGAAATGAATGGACGAGTCTGGATGAACCGGTGCGTTAATCCTGCAGGACTTAAATGTTTTCTCGCCCATACCCGGCATGATAACAAGCAATTTTCTCCCAACGATGGTAGGCACCAAGGACTAAGTGGATTTGTGTGAAGTAAGTGCGGTTTCACATTGTCATCTAGGGTGTGGACAGCTTGTTGCAAACGGCAGTAATATACGAGCCTGTTGCAGTCCTAGCTGGGACTAGTGATTATCCATGGGGATTTTAGTAGCCAGAATGCCTGAATTAACAAGGATATTTTCGGCTTGCAGTTGCCTTTATTTCTCGGTGAACGAACAAAGCTGATTAGATTTGCGCAAAGTTGTGATAACTTATTTCATAAAACTGGCAATGGGTTTCTATAGTTGGAACTTGTGAGGAACTTTCTACTTTAAAGGATCGCCGGACCAGAACTCTTACCTTGAATCCTTTGTACCATTCTTTTATTGTGGCTTCGTCATATCGTGTATGTGTTTTTAGGAATTCCATGTCTTCTTTTGTGAGACGGTCTTTACTGCCCAAGCAACCCATTTCTGAAAAAAAGAAGAAAAAAACTGATTCAGTAAGTGCTACAAATATTTAGAATCGGTATGTACAATATAAAAGCAAAGTTTAAGCAATTCAGTCATTATCCTGGACGGACGCCCAGGGTAGTGTGGGGTGTATGGCAACACGTGGGCAACACTGTACCTTACAGTAGTACACCCATATATTTGGGTGTTTCAAGAAACCACCATGGTTGTCTTAAAAACACCCATGAGTTTTCCGTTAAACACCCAAGAGTGTTGCGTGAAACACCCATGAGAGTAGCGTGAAAAACCCATAAGCGTTGAGTAACACACCCATGAGTTTTGCGTGAAACACCCATTTATGTTAGCACCCATGGGTGCCTCCATGTATGTATACTAATGGTAGTTGAGCAACACCCTATGAATGTACACCCAAAGTAGTTGAAGAACTCCCATGCACATACATCAGATGGAAGTTGAAGAACTTTGAAGAACGTTCCATTGTAGTTGACGAGCTCTTATGAGAATAGATCCATGATAGTTGAGAGACTCCCTTTGGCGAACACTCTTGGGATTGTCATAAGAACTACCACGGCTGTTTTGCGTGAAACACCCATGAGTTGAGGCACCCATGGGTGCGATCTCCATGTATAATCATGGTGTTTGAGGAACACCCTATGAATGTACACCCAAAATAGTTGAAGAACTCCCGCGCACGTACATCACGTGGAAGTTGAAGAACTCCCATGACTTTAGTTCCATGATAGTTGGTTGACGAGCTCTTATGAGAATAAATCCACGATAGTGAAGTAACTCCCTTTGGTGAACACCCTTGGGATTGTTATAAGAACTACCACGGCTGTATACACATTTTCATTGTCCTTGGAGAGTCCTTAGATAATTTGAATGAGAAAGTAGTTAAAAATCATCTCTCCCCATTACCGGTGCAGTGCCAGGGCCTATTCTCGAAAGAGTGTATACATACGTCTAGCTCTAATGAAAAAATATCAATAGCAGTTTGTAGACACAGGAACTCAGGTAAGCAATTAAAATCGAAATGTATTGCCATAATTGCAATCTATTCCATCAGCTCGTACGAGAATGTGTTCCATGCATCGAATAGAAGAATCCAATGAAGGTATCAGACACGTAATTTATGTGCAATTCGATTTTTAAATGACTCTTATAGCCTCTGGCTGAAGTTATTTACAAGACTTCCAATCTGAAGTATAATTGCGAATTTTTTTTTGATCGAAAGTTTTAATTTAGAGCCGTTTGAAGTATACACACACCATTCACAATCAATATACTAATTCAACTTCAATTACTAAAATGGGGAAAAAAAATTGCTTCGAAATCGATAGTTCATAGCCATATGTGAATTTTTTTACCCATAGCAACGAATCAGTAAGTACAACTAAGATACGAAGAGTATTCAGGAAGGAGTAGCAGCACGGAGTAACATTAAGGAGCAATAATATTTTGGGACGACAAAATTATAATACGTAGGCGATTTCTGTTGCAATAAAACGTTGGTTGTAGTGTTACCTTAGTTGGACTTGTTTTAAGACAGCCAAAAAAATCAAGGAGACAGCAGACTTAACAAATTTTATTGAATAAAGAAGGACAACATTTTAATTTTTCTGACAAAATAATTCTTTAATGGAGGTTTTCATGCAAGCATAACATCTGAATCATAAAGTAAGAAGCCGCCTATTTCGAGGAGTTCGCTTAACGTTTTCTTAAATTGCATTGCATTGCACCTACATGACGTAAACACAGACCAAGCAAACTATTCGAATACTTCCGAAGATACCTAGTGGATTTCCAGTATTGAACTATGCTGTTTGTAAATAAAATCATTTCGTGTTAAACTTTTATATGTTCAATGACAACGCTTTGAAATGCACCGAGTTTTGATTAGAATAGATCACATTTTGATTTCAAGGTGTCCCTTGTTTTACTCAGTTTCAGGAGGTAGAGTTAAGAATCTTGTACACAACCGATTAAAATTGCTCAATTTGAAGCAATTTCCCACAATTTTGACTCAAAACAAAACTTGACAACTGAATCATCGAACGAAGACAATTGCCCGGAATTTTCCAAGCCAGAAGAAATACAGCAACTATATTGCGAGCAATACCAGCAATCTGTGAAAACATTGCTAAATTGCCGAAATATTGCCGCAACTAGCATGACATTGCCCGGTATTGCTCCATGAATTGCTCCACTAGTTTTGGCAATAGCTGCCGGGCAAGTAATTGCTTGAAAAATTGCTTGTGTACAAGCTCCTTTAGTTTCGATAAATTAGGCTTTTTAAATCATTTCGGAACTTTAGCTAAAATTTTACGGTTTACGTAGTTATGGCAACATGAAACACAGGAACGCGGTAATGTCACAACACTGACATGAAATATGATTGGGGCGGTTTATGTGGCGACCGGAACATGCCATTTCGAAATCATAATCTCATGAAATCAAGCTTAGGGCGCTGGTACTTGTATTAAGCGAGAAAGTACAATCCATACTTTCGCGTGTTGTACGTTCCGCGGCTTTTCAGGTCTTTCAGCAGAATTTTTCCATACGTCGCGGTAAATTACGTGTGCCTTCACCAGCGCGAAAAAAACAGTTTTCCATTTCCCAATTTATCATCAGATTACATGCTATAAATCGCACAAAACCCGGTAAAATCAATGCCCTGAATGCCAGGATACCGTCAAAAGGAGTTAGTAGTTATACTTGACGATGGGTGGCTCTTCGCAACAGGATATCATCGAAAATAGCGTTACCGAACCGCTGCAGCGTATACGGTATAATGACGATAATTCATCAGTACGGAAAATTAAACGATGTAATTAGGGGCGGATGTAACATACCCGAAATGAAATGAAGGCCCTAATCAACTATACCTTGCCGTCATCATTAGCATCGAGAGAATTGGCTTCGATCGGTGACGCCTATGTATAGAAGAAAATCGAGGCCGGGGTACTTTTTCCCTGCTTTTCCCCGAACTATTCATAGCTGGGAATGTAATTAGCAAGGAAGCGTACCTGATGCTTTCGGGAGGACATTAGATAGAGGTTGCCGCCCGGATATGCCTAATTCATGGAAATTTTGTTAAGTGCTGCACAGACGCGAGTTCTAATTAAAAGAAAAGAATCGTGATGCTATTGAAGATCCTTTCGCAAGCAAAACGGGGTGAACTCCTTTGAAAACAATTTCCATTAGTCCGAGTGATTTTACAGATGTCGGAAGTTTTTGCAGCGTTCGGACTAGCCTATTGTTACCGGGCCAACAGGTGTGTTCTTAGCGAAAATTTTAATTTTCATATAGATTGCATGCTATCCGGAAAAAGATAAATGGCACTGCCACTAAATCACCTCATAAGGTCCGTCCGACGTCGTTTCCGCCTTTAAATCATTCCGGCGCCGTGCTAAGGTTTTCCGTTTTTCCTCACCTGCATAATAACAGATGGGAGTGTTCATTTCGTAATAGTTTAGGAAGGTCGTTACCCAGAAGTTTGTTGTAGCTATCCGACGACCTAGAGCATGTTTTAGCTGTAGTTAGACAGACGGAAGGAAGCTCCCAAAGAACTCGGTAGGGTAAGGACCACAGCCAAAGAAAATTATCAATGCTGCAAAAAGGAAAATTCTATCACCTTTGGATCCTAACTCAAGGAGTAAGAGCACGAACACTTTTCTATAGAAGCTAGAAGTTTCCCGGGAACATGCTACCGGGTACAACAAAAAAAAAGGGAAAACTCCATGAAAATAACAAGGTACAAACACACCAGCAGGGATGGTCTATCCTTAACTTTCGTAAGCGTGTTTCGCGGTAACTGAGAAAAAACACAGTCGAAAATCAAACCAAGATTTTCCATGCATTGAGAATTTTCCTCGTATGGGAAAAAGTTGCCAAGTGAAAAGTCAAACAGTTGGTAAAAATTCACAAATGTACTCGTCGGATTCGCTATTCAATTCACAAGCTACCAGTCAGCCAGGAGTTGAAAACAACTGAAAATTGTTCACGCTTTGTTGGTTTGTACACTTTTCGGGTGTATTTAAGCCTACACCCGAAAAGTGTACATAAAACTCTCGTGTAGAACAATGGGCTTTTGGTTGTTCGAACAGAATCCTGCCCCCCCCCCTCCCCATTGTTGTTTTTCAACGGTTTGAATAATTCCGGACCATTTAAATTATGTTATGTTTTTGGAACAGAGTTCCTTATGGATGCATGTTTGCGTCTGAACTGTTGCAATTTATCGGACTGTGTAAATACCAAGGCGAAAATTAAATTAAATTGAAATTTTGTTCAGTTGTTAAACTGATGGCGTTAAAATGCAATTGTAGTGTTTTTTTTTCGTTTCCCAAGTAGAATTGAGTTCGAACAGCTTTAATTTTGCCACAGGATATACTATACCAATTGTTGGTCCAAATCAACACGCTGGTCTGGTCGAACCTATTCATGTCCTCGATGCTATCAAATAAACAAGAAAAGGATCCACGATAGTTGTCTTACCCGGAAACCTACCCGTTAATATACCCGATAGTTAACTAGAAAATTATCCAGAAAACTACCGGTGAATATAACCGACAGCTGTTCAGCCATTTAAGAACACCATTTAAGGAAAATCTTGGACCCAGAACAATATCATAATAAACAAAGAATTAATTTTAGTAAAAATCTAAATTGTAACTACAGAAGCAAAGATATAAAAACAAAGATATGAAACTGTATAAAATTGTACGAACTATTTTTTAAAAAATGAAATAAATCTATCTATCTATCTTAAAATACTTTATTATTAAAAAATAATAAAGTAAAATGGGCCAACAGTCTGAGAACAACTTAATTATTTTTCCGGCAGAAATTCGGAACGAGTTCAATTTTGGGATGCAGTGTAGATAACTATGTGACTGAAAACCTAACAAAAAGGTAGAGAAGCGGTTAGAATAATATATGAATTACATAATTTGGTCATATTTTGGGATGCGGTCTAGGGGTTGAAAAGGGAACAAACTTAAAAATAGGTGAAAACCCGTGGAAGTGCAAAGATATTCAATACCTGTTCAGACCTGAGATATATGGCAGAATTCATGAAAAAGTATACATCCACTTTGCATCCCCTCAGGGGTCGAATTTCAAAAAATCTTGAAAACACTTTCTAGGTAATCATATGAAGAATCCGTAGAATAAAAACGAATTCAATATTTGAGAAGACCTAGTAGATATGACGATAATCGTGAAAATATATGCATTCTATTTTCACTGATAATTTTTTTTCCCAACCTTCCGAACGCCAATGGATATTTGAATTTTTTTCATTAATTTACTTTTCTAGTTTATTTATATATACACACCGAGTTTCAAATTTCTAGCATAAGACGTTCTATAGTTACGAAAACCACCCCCCACCTCCGTACTATACTACCCCTAAAAAAATTCTATTTTTCCAACATAACACTACTATAGCTCTATCTAAATACCACGTTTCAGCTTTATATCATTATAGGTTCTTAAGATATAAACATAGGCACTTTTTCCTTTTCACCCACCCCCACCCTCGCTCTTAACACTCACACCGCACCACACCCTTTCCCTTCTAGTATTATTACAGATAATTGTTAAGTTTTTATTGCATGCCATTAACAGTTTAGGAGATATGGATTTTAGAATGTGTAGATTTCAGTTTTTTTAGCGTTTCGGACGCGTTATACCCCCCACTCCCGCACCCCTTCACCAATATCACCAATTACGTTATACGGATTAGATAAATTAAACGAGATCCGATACCTCGTTATACGGCTAAAATTTTTACGTTTTAGGACTAGTAAACCCCAAAAAAAAAAAACAACAAAAAATGTCCGTCTGTCCGCCGTCTGCCGTACGCAAAACTGCGTTTTACGAGAAAATGCATGATTTCAGGGTAACAATTTTTTTTTTAAATTTCAGGTCGATCACAATACTTTATTTAAAAAAAAAAAAATAAAGTAAATATTATTAAAAAATAATAAAGTAAAAATGGGCGAACAGACTCCCGAACAACTTTATTATGGGCGCAACTTTATTATTTCATGAGCTGGGGTCCGATATGGATTTTAGAATATTTCATTCCGAGCTTTCAAACGTTTTGGACACATTGTTTCCCCTCCCCACACTCGCTCACCCCTCAACCACAATCAATAATTTTTGTTGCAAACGAGTCTACTATATAAGTTCAAATTTTCAGCCTCCTAGAATAAACTGTTCCTGAGATCTAGAAACCAAAATTAATTATTTAAAACGCTCCTCTCCCTCACAACCCATACCCTCCAATATATACCACTCGTAGGGTTCAACCATTCTACCTACTATAATAAGTTCAGCTTCATATCTCTGGGATTTGGGAGCTACGCGACTTCAAACAGTTTTGCGTACGGCGGACAGACGGACATTAAACTTATGGAAATTACAGACGCGTCGATCCTTTAAAAATATACTTAACCACGCAAGAACATTTCAACCTACATAGATCCATCTACGAATCATCATTTGCGGTACATGCATTTCATTAGAGTCACTGTATAAGAACTAACACAAACATCCACTATCATGAGTACGGACAATCACCACTTTTGGTACATATTTAGTACTAAAAACCTGCGAATTTAAAAAATCGCAGGTTTCTTAAATGGCATAGTTTTAGTGTGTATACGTGAAGCAGATGGATTTTGATGGACGTTTCACGGAATCGAGATATGTCTCATGAAATGTCAACTAAATACAACGTTTATCCACTTTAGTGGAGATCCTTAAAATAAAAAATCGAGACAACTGCAAAAAAGTTTCAAATGTAATGGTTTCAAATGAAACACACATTGTCCGTACTCAAGATAATGGATGTTTGTGTTAGTTCGTATGAAGTGACTCTACATTTCATTACCTATCTCTTAATGCTAGCCAATAGTTAACTATAAAATTACCTATGAAATAAATAATATATTGTGAATATATCCGGTTGTTGGCGACTAAGTTATCTAACTACCCTATATAATTATTGAAAATCTTATCAACGTAGAACTAAACATTTAAGGATGCCGCTGGTTGGGTGTCAACCAACCAAATAATGACTAAAATAAATCACTAAACCCGTCATTCACATATTTTTGAGAGAACTTAGCTGGTCGCTTATTAACCCGTAAATAAGAAAAATAATTTCTATACAACAATTATGAGGGTAATTTTTCAAAATATCACTTGTTAGACAGTCGCCTGAATAATGTCGGACATAAATGTGACCAAACAGTCGCCCAAATACAGTGTAACCCGCTTATAAAGTGCACTTTTATAAAGTACTTTCGGTTATAACGTATCTTTTTTCAATCCCCATTCACAAATATGAAAGGTTCTTATGTTGGCCATAACGTTCTACTTGTGTGGTCCTCTCAAGGTACGTTATAGCCGGGTTGCACTGTAGTCCTAAAGTTACTGAAATAACCTTTGAGACATATTTATAACCACAAAGCTATTCAAATTCCTAACAAGTTTCTTATTGCAGATATTACCTTCACTTTTTCTTTAATTAAAAAAAAATAGTAAACACCTTTTAACAGTCGATCCAAAGATCAATGGGGTAAGTCGGTACAACTTAACTTTTATAGCCACAAATTTACTACAAAAGAAACTACTTTGACTTATTTTCTAGTCATACGTTACCAACTGTCTTTCTTATTGGTTGACACTTTAATCAACGCCTAAAAAGATATAGGTGAGTTATACTATAACTCAGTTATGATTATCTATCTAAGACGTCGTACTGCCGTCGTACCGACTTAAGTTGAAGTTATCGACCAATAAGTTACATTTTTATGATGGTACAAGGTCGCACGAGTTATGAGACTTGTAATTTATACTGTCTCAGTTGGAAAAGCTGGGAAGAATTTGGGAAGAATCCAATCCAGAGCCACCATAACTTCACATCTGTCCGGCTATTCGTTATTAAACAGTCTGACCAGAACATTCCTAGGATGCGTCAGAGCCATTGGCATACACAATAATTTCTTGGCAAGTTTATGGGATAGTCACCATCGTAAAAACGCAAAAACTAGGGATGGATATGAAACGGAGCCTTGCAAATAAATCACCAGCAAGAGGATAAGCTCAATTCTACAATGCAAGTAAAATCGAAGATTCATACAAATTTCATGACCACAAATTTTCGGTTAGACGAACGCGCATATCCCCGTAGATCCTTCAATTACTTTCTCGTAGCTTTCGTCCACCCATGCCACCCATGGGGGAAGGTTATTTATTGATTTCTCCACATTTAATCGAAAGAACGTTTCTTTGCAGCAAGTCAAGGCCCATAGTAAACTTGGCTATTCCAAAGATAAACATAACTTCAAATTACCGAAATGTAGACTTTTCGGGAAAGGACACAATTCTGGCCCTTTGGGTTTTTTTTTGCTTAAATTCAAGAAAGCATTAAGTATCATCACTTATGTCACAAATGATGTTTTTTTTACACAAACACAACCGACTCGAGTTGGGGGTGGCGAATTTTCTATGAAACGGAAATAAATTACGCTCCCTTAAGCGAAATTACATCGTTTTCTACTTATGAAGTTCATATACAGAAGTACCATCAAAAGTACAGTAGTCAGCCGGATATAAGTACACCCACGCGTGCTTTGAGAGCCAGGGGTGTATTTTGATCAGACAAGGTTGAGATAATGACCCAAATCCCATTGCAAGTAATTTCTATCAAATTAGGGTCGCATCGACTTCAACTGCTTGCAACAAATCAACATCAAATACAGTCGGCTCCAACAGGTGAAATAGTTTAATCACCGCACAGAAAAAGAAGGCATTTGGGGTGGCTATGGGGGTGAAAAAATGTATCAGTTTCATTTGGACAGGTGCTACCTTTCGTCCTTACGGGGCAACTAATCGAATAAACAGATCCATTGTAAAAATTTTATTAATTAAGTTTCAAATTTTTTTTAGGCTTTCGCAAGTTGATACTTTAAACTTAACTTAGATATAATCTAAGGTTATGAATTTTACATTCAGATGAAAAGTAGAACAGTATCCAAAGGGACCGAATTTGCTTAGCTTTAGGGTTGTTAGTTATATAGTTTGTGAATTCGAATTTCACTAGTACATTCCCATTCCAAAAATTCAATTCTGAACAACACTTAAACTAGCTCCTGATTATGCTAGTGTCTAATAACCTCTTATTGAGCACTTGAATATCCTTTTATGACCTGAAGCTTTTTCATCGGCTGCAATATTGCGTTCAAGCATCTAATGTACCTGGACTTAAGACTTAACTGCTGCCAAAACATTGATCCGTCGAGCCGGATAGACATTGGTCCATCTGGACGGAACGACATTGGTCCATCTGAACGGAACGACATTGGTTCATCGCACCTTCTGGACAGACCCTTTCGGGAGCTACTACATTTGTGGGTGCAGGGTGTAATTCGGTTCTTCTTTCGAAACTTGTGAGATACATATATGGGTCTGTCACTTACAATGAGGATTGGCATAAGTAGTGAAAGGAATTCTGTCGGGTACCACGACTTAAATCTCGAAAATGGTGGCTCAAAGCTAAGAGGCCAGTAGCAACCTATTAAGAAACATTTTATTGAAGATTATTTTGAGGATTGATCCAACCTTAGTTCCTGCTGTTTAGTCAGAATTAGAAATGGGTCGTTGTTGAGTGAACTGTTCGAAAAGAGCAGTTCATTGAAGTGAGTGAGTGAATCAACTCACTCCTTTTGGTGAACTGTGGCTCCTTTCGCCACGTGACACAGCTAGGGGAGGTGCCTTCGTTACCTTTTTTTAGGTCCTCACATTCACTCCGGACTTGAAAAGAACTAGTTCCTTCGTGAGTGAGGACCTTGTTTTTTTGTTTTTTTTAGGTCCTCACATTGACTCCGAACTTGAAAAAAAGTAGTTCCTTCGCCGGAGAAGTGATCTTCAAAAGGAACTCGAACTAGTTCACTGAACTAGTTCCTTTCAGTGAGTGAGTTGGAGTTCACTCACTCGCTAAAAGGAACTGCTTTGCCCATCTCTAGTCAGAATTGAACAAACCATAGCACTGGTTCAAATTTGATTATGGGTCCAGTCTTGGTCTTCAATGTTCGGTTAGGCTTGGGTATTGAGGCTGACCGGACAGAAATTCAATTTTGATTACAGGCCTTGGACCAAATCTTATTCGAGGCCAGGCTAGTCTAAGCATTTTTGAATTAACTTCGTGAAAGAAATGAAAAAAAAAAACAGAAGTAAAACTCATTTCAATTCATGCAACTTCTCATTCAAAAGGCTTAAATAGCAAACTGCTAGTTTCGCGACCTTTTCCATTGAAAAATCTTCTCGTTATTCCGCTCATCACCCATTTAAACCACTCTAGTGCTGAAAAGCCACCAAAAATTTCAAAAGGCACTTGACGTATTCTATGGCAAGGAGTTTCTGTGGGGTAGCCAGGCCAAAAACATGGAAATAATTATCTGTCAAGTGTAGATACATTCGTAGGATACAGTGCATAGTAGCTTCATTCTACAACAATCGACCTACTTCTCAATCTCAAGCGGTTTCCGCTTACACAAAAGCTAAGCAAGGCCGCGCGTTTCGTATAGGTTTCATTTTCTTTGTACGACTGTATGGGTAACTTGAATAGCGTTCACATTCATACAATGCTAACTGCCATACTCGAGACTTTCTTTTTCAGGAAGATTGTTGCAGAACATGAAGAAAATAACCAAATACAAGCCGCACGGCTAATATGAAATTCAAAACGAGAAATGATGTCCTCGTGGAATTTAAATGAAACCTCCGACCCTCAGCCTTCAACCTCACAGCCCGTTCCAAACCCTCTAGTGGTAGGTATGTTCAGGACGAATCTAATTTCGGGATGGAACTCGCGTTAAGCATTTAGTTTTGGCTGAGCGAAGTCGAGCCTATCAAACTTACTCCGGCTTTGTTTGTCCTCCTGGCAATTCCAACCCCTTACCAGGATTGCAAATGGCAAGTTTTTTTCCCGACATAGAAAATAATCTCTGTCCTAATTTAGGACCGACTTCCCCAAGGGAATCCTGTCCTGTGCCAAGAAACAACAGCGTTTCTCACTTGTCCTTTTAGCCGTCCGTTTCCAAGCTTCTGCGTGTCTTAGCGTCGTTTCATCAATTTTCTTATGGCATAGAGCCCAGAACTTACCTTAGTATATCCTGTTGTTATCTTCGACGCCGGCTTTTCATCGAATCCTTGTGTAAAAGAAAATATGTCCTGGAGATATGAGAGCAATTTCCCAGACCCCACGGCTGACAGTGGTGACGGTTCCTATTTTGGGTCGGTTGTCCTTTTATTGCTTCTGACATTCGCGACAATTTAATTTAACGATAGTCTAGGGTGGAGCGAAGCGTTTGTGGCGCGTACAACCTCGCCCGAATGACGTGCAACACGATAAAAAATATAATAGGGGAAGAAAGCGGTAGAAAATTGCCGTAAATTGACGAAATGGGGTTGGAGGTGCGCAGCATACAACAGATTCATTTTCCAGATGTTGAATCCTTCCGAGGACATTCATTTTCTTTGGTGTTTTTTTCAACGGTTTCTAATTTTCACCTCGGGGAGCACTCGAATAGAATGTTATTATTGTTGGCCTTAATGCGTTTTTATTTTTTTCGGGTTCGTCCTTAGAAGCGTTTAATAGTCTCAAATTGCCAGCGTTGAATTTTTGCAATTTGTTTTAAAGTGAAAATGAAATTGCTTTGAAAATGTTAGAGGAGCAACTTAGAGCGAACAATAAAGTAATAAAAAAGGGATTTTTAAAAAGATGGTACAAAGTAGGCCTGTGTAGTTCGCAGTAAGACGCGGTCTTATGAAGAAAATATTTGGAAATGAGTGCTGCTCCTTCGTGCATTGCCGAGGACCCTTTTGTTTAGGAATGAAGGAATTTTTAAAAAGTTTTTGAAGTGAAACTTCTTTAGCGGCGAGTGAAATTTCAAGGACGCGTCACGTTTGCACATTTCGTTACACGATAGAGAAGAAAGATATTATGTAGAGACAAAACGATGAAACGAAACTCGATGAAACGATGAGACGAAAAAGCGACACTGCGAGAGAGTGGTATTCCCTTCTGACTACACTCATAGAATTTGAAATACTACTCCTATCTCTTCCCCCTCTTCGCCTTTTTCCTTTTTAAACAACTGATTTCCCTCACCCCTCTCTCACCCCTTACTTTTCTTCTGACACCCCTTTCTCCTAACTTCAACGCTTCACCCCCCCCCCCACTGTATACCCTCCTCTGTGTACCCTTTTCATTTTACCCCTCACCCTACATATTGTTCCCCCTCATCTACTTTCTTTTTCTACATAAATATTTGTTTTTTTAAGTTTAAAAAATATTAAAAAGTTTTAAACTTTCAAAGCTTATAAGTCAATTAGTTTTTAATATTTTTGAAATTCATTCAGTAGCATTAGATTTAATTACATAATAAGTGTAAGAAGTTTGATTAAAATCGGTCGAGCGGTTCCTGAGAAAAAGGTACATGAATTTGTATGAAAATTCGTCAAGTCACTAACCCCCTTAATTTTACACGAAATTTTGCGTAATATTTTCAGCCTTTTTATGTAAATTGTACGATTCAGTTGAAAATTACATGAATAATTTACTAATATTACTAATTTCGTGTAAAACTGAAAAAAAAAAAAATGAAATACTTATACTGGAAATTTCAAAATTGTATTGAAAATTAATTTTTTTTAAGAATAAAGATGCCAACTAAACGATATCCAATCAGTTGCAAAATAAGTTGTTTCCGTGCAACGATCGGGTTAAGGTTAAACGCTAACCAAGCTCAACCAGTTTTATTAAATTACGCCGCTCTATAAGCTCGGCTTGACGTCAATTTCGCGACAAATGATAGCGATCTTGAGTTAATGGCAGCCATAGATTTCACGATTGACATGTCGACATAATTCAATTGTCTTTCATTGTTAGTTACAACGTTCACTTCTTAAATAGAATAAGTTATGTGAAGTTAACGATTGTCGTTGTCGCCGACGACACCATTTGAATATCAAAAGACGCCAATTTCGACATAGTACAGCTACAACGTTACGATCCTGTGTTCACATGCATGACCAAATTGACTCTGTTTTCGAAACGACCTTACCAATAAAACAAGGTTTTTTTTTCCAAAGGTCGTATCTTTGGCTTGGATTAAATCAGGTCGTCGGGGCAATGCAGTGTAATAAAACGTGCTGTAATTTATATTATACTAAAGCCAATGAAGTCGCACGATAAAAACACCGACTACCAACTTACGACAGATTTTAAGCGGCTTTTAGTTCCAGTGTCTTTTTATTACTTGCATGATAGAATTTTCATGCAATATTATATTCCAGATGTTTCCGACGGAAAACCACTTTTTCATACAAAAAAAAAAGTGCATTCGACTCAATGGGACAGTTCGACGATTATCTAATATTTATTCTTTTTTTTTTCTTCTATAAAGTAACGCTTTTCAGGTTAATGTTGCTTTAAGACTAAATTTGGAAACGGTCACGAGAAATTGATTTTTATCGGCTTTTTGACACAAATTAACTTTTGGTTTAAATCATTTTATGGATTTGTCTAATGGGTTATGATCTCAACAAAATCTTATTCTGTATTCCACCTTCCAGTTTTATAATTAAGTCATTTCATCACGCAAGTAATGATTTTTTTCCTTAATAATATGTAGAAGACTCTCTAATTGTTCTATTCCTCATAATTTGTAAGACTGCTAGACTCCATTTTCCCTTTTAAGTTGCACTTTATTAAGAAAAAAAAGGACTGATTTCGACCTATCGATAGGCCGAAACGCAAGGTATGACGTTCGCTAGACAAGTATGATATGATATGATATGATATGACATGATATGATTTAGATGGAAAATTAAACGGTATGATTTCTATCACTCCAAAATCAGATCTGATTTTGACCCATCGATAAGTAGGAAATGTATGATCTGTTTTTTCACCTTATGCATATGATATGGAACAGTCTTAAGGCCTGAATTTAGTCAGATTAATCACACCTGAGTTTGGCATATTAGTTAGATGCGAAATGAAAGCTATGACTTCGAATGTATGCGTATGATATGATCCATACCATACTGATGGAAAAGTTGAAAGGTCTGAACCTGGTACCAGGTGCACCGAAGGCAAGTCTATTCAAATAAAGTCAGAGGTTCCTCAAGGGAGTCACTTCGGTCCTTCAGTTTATCCATTATTTGAGAATGGCATATTTTCAGTCCACTCAAAGAAAAAATATGATTGTGGCAACCATATTTTGGGAGAACCTTACTATGATTCAGGTTATAGTTGCCACAACTATGTTACAACATGTAACATGTTTAGCTCAAACAAAACTATGGTTGTGGAAACCTAGGTGTGTGATTCACGCAACCTTCTTTTTCCATAGAATGGTTAGGTCAATCATAAGATACATGTGACATGGTTGCTTGAATCATAGTTCTGACTTCAGAAAACATTTTGAGTTTGGCTCAAACATAATTTTGATTGTGGAAACCTTGGTGTGTGATTCACGCAACCTTCTTTAATAATATAATGGTTGGATCAATCATAAAATTTATGTGACATGGTTGCTTGAATCATAGTTCTGATTTCAGAACCTTGGTGTTTGATTCTTGCAAACTTATTTTATAATGATGGTTAGGTCAATCATAAGATAAATGTGATGCTGAAAAATAATTCACAAAGAAAACACTTTCGATCATATATAAATGACTTGAACAACAATTAAACACTCTCGAAAAAAGCACACATGAAATTGGAAGAAGCGAACTTACACCGCGAACGACCCTTTTCGTACTGTGAGAGGTATGGTTGTGGAAATTATTTTATCACATTATGAGGTTCCACTGATCATAGAATATGGTTGTCGTGATTATAATACACAATTACATCATGTAACGAGAATGATTGGTACAACCATATTAAATTTCAGTAGGGATACATGTTTAATGCAACAATACTATGTTTTTACGAATTATATGCTATGGCTCGTATCATCATAGCCATGATCACTGGAAAATGCCAGTTTTACAATAGTTAGAAGAACCTTAATATAGTCAATGCAACCTTGGAATAAACAAAGTTTTTCTTTCAGTGCAGTAATAGTTGGGTACTGGCTAAAGCATCTACCATATAGGAGCGCTCTGGGTGGTATTTTTGACAAGAAACTCAACTTTGGAACCACATCACTAATCTAGTAAATAGAAAAAAAGAAGTTGATGGTTTCATTAGGAGGTGGTCCAAGGACACGACTCTATCTTTTTCACGAAAACCTTTTCAACAATTGGTGGTATGTCAAATGGTCAATTCAAGACAAGATTGCTTCGATTGGAATAAAAAGAATTTTATTTAGGGCGAAGTCAACAGATATGACTGCATATTTTACTACAATATAATGGTAACGTTGGGTGTTTTGTCTCACCGAAAACGGAGCGCGTTGTACAAACATTCAAACAATCTCGCAAACAAATAAAACGTTTCTCAACCGATTTATTTATTTAAATTTATCGGGCATTTATTTTTGTAGTAATGCCACATTGTTCAAAAGCTATTACTGTAACAATTGAAATTTATATTTTCTGGCTGCTATTTGTACGAAAACCCTACAAGTTCAATTCCAATTTCAATAGAAACGAATTTCAAACAAACGATCCCATTGAAGTAAGTGTCTCGAAACCAATCCTTTTTCATGTTTTTCCCCAAAACGAATACCGCCATTACTCAATGCCCCCGAGTTGAAAGTATCCCTTATTTGGTTTATCTTGGGGGCTCCTTTTTACGTTTAATCTGTCTCGGTGGGGTATCGAATAAAAATCGAAGGTTCATAAAGAATCAAATGGCGACCATTGTCTTTCGGAATTTAATGATCCGTAAAACGGACAACAGTAACGCTAAATATTCTTTGGTCAGGGATCCTTGTTGTTCAAATTGACACAATTATCGAGTCTGGTTTCGTTCGCGTCAATGAGTTGCCCACTGGATCGAACCACTCTGGGCACCCATTTGCGAAATGTAAAGCCTCTGGTGTGACCAGGACAAGGACGGGCGACACTTTCAATCAAAAGTTTCGAATTTCCTCGCACACAAATAGAACCCTTCTCGACAGCAACCCTCTTCGATATTTATAGTCCTGATGGGATAAAGTCGAGCGATTGCGATGGGATTTGTGATGGTCACCGCTCTACAAGGATAAACCGTCGAAGATTAATAAATTTAGTGTGGAAAATGAAGGGATTTTCGTTTTCTTTTTTTTTAATTCCCAATTGATTTCGCAGGTTGGGGCTTATCACACCCGTGGTTCGAAAAAATATGATACTAGAAACAGTAGCAGCAGTGGCTCAGATGGTGTTCTATTCAGAACCGAATTATACCGGAAATGAGAAATCGATTTTTTTGTTCGACGAAATATAAGGGGTTGTTCCGAAACGTTGAACGATTTTTGAATAGAAGAAAAACGAAAAGGAGTTGAGATATATCTAAAATTCAATCCCCTTGTGAAGTTTGTTCGAAGGTGTTTTGAGAAAAAAAAACTAAATTGGATGAAACCCCTCTTTTTTTATGTACACTTTCCCTAACAGAATTAATCGAAATACTCGTCTTTTCAAGAATTGTTTCAGTAAAAAAAACATACAAAATTTAAGTTCACTACTTTAAAGAATTTCAATTCATAAAACAAAGAACGTTACATTAATTCTATGTATCGGATTGCACTAAAAAGATTGAAGTATATGATCGGCATAAATCCAATATAGGTACAATAATCACAGGCAACATCCTGACGAAGATTCACGAAAGGATTTTTCCATTCTAAATTACTACACCCCAATTCAATTCAATTAGAGATGAGTGATTCAGGGCTGCAGTGTTCCAAAAAACGCTTTCTTTAAGTGATTGAATGAAGTAACTCCCTCCTTTTAGTGTACTGCAGTTGCATTGGACACGAGACAAAAAAAGTGTGAACTACCTATTGAAGATGTGCCGACCTTTTTTTTTGGTTCTTTAGATGACCTTTTTTTTTGCTATGCTGTCTTCGGACTACTCATGACTGGGAGTTCATTCAAGTAATGAACTATCACCTAAAAGAACGAAGCGAGCGAACGATGGAATGAACACAGAGGAACGATGGAATGAACAGTTTCATGGAACTATTTCACTGAACTCCTTCCTTGAAGTGAGTAACTCGGGATGAAGTACTTTTCTGAAAGGAACTGCTTTTCCCAACTGTTCAAATTCACCTGCTGAACTTTGGTGAAAGTGAGATTATATAGGTTATAGAAGATTGGAGCTGTTAGCGATAATTAGGAATTACTTTTGTTTGGGAGGTAGAATGTAGTTCGGAACGTTTTGACATATATTTTAAAAAAACCTTTTTATTTATTTAAAAATTGAAGTCTCAATCTAATATATAAAGTAAATTCAAGTCAATGTTTGGGGCGAATGGAAATCTACACCTGTGAACCGTTCCCTCCCGAATTTTGCATGAACATTCTCGAGACTACCGGACAGGTCGAGAACATAATTATATTCCCGAAATTTGGTTCGTATATCTATATATCGTCACTCTAATTCTAAAGCCTCGTAACTCCAAATAAACAAATTTTAAAACTAAAACTTTTTTCTTTAATATTCTTACTTAAATTGTTTATGCAAAATTTATGAAAACGAATTATTAAGAACCGACGATATAAGATGCTGCTATTAAAAAAATCTGAACTATATACATACATAAGTAAAAATATAGAAGAAAAACAGTTTCAAAGTTTTAGTTTTAAAATTTGTTGATTTGGAGTTACGAGGTTTTCGCATTAGGGCGACGATGTGTATATAAAAGAGGATATATGTATGAATGCCTATGAACTCCTAAGCCGCTCAACCGATTTTGATGAAATTTTCAGGGAACAAATAGAATAGTCTCAGAATGGTTCCTGTAAAGTTTGGTCCCAAACGAATGAAAAACAATTGTTTTTTATATTTTTCAAAATTTTTCGTGATTTTAGTACCCTGATGCTCTTATTCTTTGTTTGTTGGTCCCGTACGCTTACCTATACCATTCATCCGATTACGATGAAACTTCGCTGATATATTGAGCACACGGTCGCAAAGGTTTCTGCTTTAACAAAATCAAAGATATACAAAAACAAAATAAGAGTTATCTCTCATGCCACCAATTGTAAAATGAGTGTATTTCATATGATTTAGCGGCAGTTCGTTCGTTAACATATATCGGATATATGTCAATGAATACTTACATCAGTGGATGCAATATGATGATTAATAATATTGGCATGATGTAGATATATTTCCGTTTATCGTACATATCACTTAATTGTTCATCAATATTTATTTGACAGTTCGAAAACATGACGAAAAAGTCCTAAAATACACGCTAAATACTGAAAGAATTAGGACAATATGCGCCTAATGTGTTTGTTAATTTGAAATTGAGTCAACAATATTTTCCGGAAAATTCACGTGAATAGAACAGGACATATTTATTTTCCCGCTGACGTCACTGCACATTAATATTGAATAATCCACGCCATGGATTCGTCCTAAGCGACGAGTAACTCAACAATGGTGGTGCTTTCGACTAAGTCCTTTCATTCAAAATTGATTGTTGACTTAATGTTTTGCTTCTGCCATTTCTTACTGAAAGGTCTTTAAGTCATCTTTTCTGCTTTTTTTTCAAAGCCGTCAGTAAGCTGTTTCTCGGAAAATAAAGGACGGATTTTTTTTATAGCTGTATTCAGGACAAAAGTTGATTTTATAGTACAGCACAATTGTTGGTACGTGTGTTTCAGGTGTGAAGTATTTTTCCTATTGTTTTCGCTATGAAATATGAAAAGCCCAGATAAAACTCCGGAGTTACGTTTTTGTTCAGAAAGAACCAATTGTTCCGTTGGAAGAATTATTTCAGGTGCAATGCTTTTTCTGGAGATTATTCTTCAAATTATTCATCAAACTATTCTTCACATTATTCTTCAAACTTTGAAATTTGTGGAGTTCATAAGAAAAAGAAAAACATTTAAAGTAAATGAAATTCAAAAAGGACAAATTTGTTGAGTTAAAGCTCGACAAAAGATTAAGCAGACTAGTTCTATTGAAACACAAGCCGTTAATGCATTGTATATTACGCCTTCTGATGATTATAATGTAGTGTAATATACGAAGCAGCCTACATTTGAAGCAAACCCTATAAAAGTGTGTGTTTTGTAGGTGAATTGCTATTTTTTCCCCTATGATGTCAAAAATGAACCTATATATTTGGATAATTTCATGGAGAAATGGCATTCTCATAAAAAAATTATAGCCATATCAATTTATTTATTTAATATGTACAGCTGAAATATTTGAACTTCTGTCTTTTTGTTATCCAATAAAAAATCTACTCAAATAAAAATCTGCTCTCTCGTTTACTTAGACAGCTGTCTTAATTTTAGTAATGCTAAGCCGAGAGTCCAACACTATCCATTGGAACTTGTTCTAAGTATCAAGATAAAAGTAACAAAATAACGTCGTCTCAAGGGTTTTGGGAAAAAGTTCCATTTCAGCCCACAAACTATTTCGAGATATGACAATCGATTTCAACATTACTCCTTGAATATCGGCGTCTATCTTAGATTAACCAGCCTTCTTCCAAATCCCTTTACAGCAGATACAGGATATCGACATGACTGAAGCGAGCACTAACTGAAGACGTTCTAATCGATTACTTCAAGAATAGACCTAAATAAAACTAGAACACCTTCTCGACTATAATTCCAGTGTGACTAGTGTCTGGACAAATCTAGGTACCTAATTCCAACAGCAACATACCAATCAATGTAATAAGTGTAATCAAAGTGGTAATTAGCCGTCAACCGAATCCGATCGTACCCAGCACACCCTGACCTCGAAAAAGTCCTTGCCGACATCAAAGAAAATCAAAATCCCTCCCAGGACTATACTTATTGTCCCTATCGTCGCCATCTTCGTGCGCCCTTTGCTCGAAGCTAACTTCCAAGGAGGTTCTCGAACATTGTTCCATCTTCAGCTAGCCTATTGATTTATAGACATCTATATGTGAAAGTAAGAAGTCAATGATAACATAGCCTGCAAATGTCCCAAATGAACCTAACGAAGGGAGTCTACCTTCTGGCTATCCATCCGCCATGAAATGTAACGCTTCGAGCTTTCCTTGATCCTTGGGATATGGGTCTAACAAGATACACCCCCTAAGTGTGTGTACGGTGTCAGTACTTGTGATATATGCTATAGTATCTACTGGTTCCTAGAGAATAAGGGATTACTTCGAGGTGTAGGACTCTGTCATGTATCTGTTGGAGTAAATTTAATTAGAACCGATATTTACAGAAGAAGCGACTAGAAGCAGCTCAAGTACATTCCAAACGCGATTCCCTAGGGACGCACACATCTTCTTCGGCGAAGGATTTTTTTTTTCTTAGATTGAAAGAACAACATTTTTTTACGAAGTCTTTATATCGTCCTGATGAGATATCCACCTTGAAACTAGAATGGGTACAGGGAAGTTCCAAAGTTTGAATGAATTTTGGAGCTTCCTTTCAATAGGTGTTCCTTTCGTGTCTTCGTCTTCTTGAATGGCATTTTATTGAGATGAAATCCTATTTTATTCGGGAATAATTCCCATACTTGAGAGATTGAATATTTTTTTTTTTTTGGCTGTAAACATTTCAATCAATAGAAAAGCTATTGATAAGAATTTTATCTTGTGGAAATATTCAAGAATTTTGCAAAAATTGGCGAACATTTTCGAAACAGTCCATGGCGTAAATGGGATACAAACAAAACGGAGTCTATACAAGGGATGTTTTAGATAGTCAGTAATTATTGTTTTGGGAGCAAACAAACGACGAAAATAGACAATATTGTTTACATGAACAGTAAAAAAAACTTGAGAGACTTGAGTTGAAAACTAGAATGTTGTCTTTGGAGAAATTATTTTAAGCTTGAAGAAAATCTCATTTTCAGCAAAAACAATGAAATCAAATTATAGCAAAAATTTCAAAAATTCATTTCATCATTATTCGGTTTGGTTTAGACACACACTTATAACTGAAATGGTGTAAAAATTCATTATTACAATGAACGAGTTCATAATATCTATAGATAGAATCAGTAATTTATATTAAAGTACTGATTCATTATTACTGGTAAATTTGTCACTCTCAGTATAATATGATGAACGAATTCATAATATTGATGAAAAGGGGAATTAATGTTAATATTGTTGTTCTTCGCATTAAAATATAAATTCATAATTACGATTAATCCTGTCACTGTAATCAATACTGCGTTCTTAATATTAATATATATACATATTGATATCAATATGATGAATTTGAGCATTGATATTATGAACGTGGAACTGGAAATTATATCGCCTTTTACTTTATCATTTTAATAATGCAGAATTGTGATCGATTTTTAAAAAAAAATTTGCTACCCTCGAAAATTTTTTTTTTACGTAATTTGCTGCCGTCAAATTTTTTTTTAACATTTCATGACTAGTAGACACGAAAAAGGCAATAAAAATGTTCAGTCCGTCTCTCCGCCGGCCGTACGTCTATCGGTGTACGCAAAATTGTTTGAAGGCTCGTAGCGCCCAAATCATGTCTTTGAGCTATTATTAGTTGAATTTTTTTTGTGGGTATAGTTGGTACACCTCTTTAAGTGGAAACCTTTTGAGGGGTGCGGTTTTGAAGGGTGCGGTTGTGAAGGGTGCGGCTGTGAAGGGTACAGTGGGGGATGTCTTAGACGGAAAATTTAGGTTTCAAGATGTCATCAACCGCTTATGCTACGAATCTGAAACTTGGAATTTATATAGAACTTCAATGGTAGACCCATTTGCAAAAAATTTTTCGATATGGGTGAAGGGGTGAAGGAGTGGGGGAAAATATGCGTCCGAAACACAAAAAAGCCGAGATAGACACATTCTAAAATCCATATCTTCCAAACCGTTAATGGCACGAAATTAAGACTTTACAAATAGCTGTGGCTATGCTAAAGAAAAGATTGAAATGAAAGTTTTGAGTGGGATCAGTGACGTACAGTGATGGGGGGTAAAAAACTTCGGATTACGATATCTCACAAAGCAATTGCTTTAGAAAAATAAAATTCGGTGTGAGTATAAATGATTATGAACAAAGACTGTTGAAAGAAAATTTTTGGAAGGGGCCGTGGAGCATGGAAGTGGAGGGAATAAAAATTTTTCAAAAAAATCACGTTCCATATCTCAAGAACTGTGTATGATAGATGGTTAAAATTTTTAACAGAGGTAGGTCTATTAGAACACTAGTAAGGAAAAATCTTTTGGGGGTGTGGCTGTAAAGGGTGAGGATTTGAGAGAGTGAAAAGAGAAAAATTCCGATATTTATATCTCAATAACCTATAAGGATATAAAGCTCAAACTTTATATTTAGGTAGAACTATAGCAGTAGCATGTTGCTACGAGGGTGGGAGGTTTTTTTTTCCTAGCTATAGAACGGCTTATGCTAGAAAATTAAAGCTCGGTGTGTATATGTAAATCAACTAAGGAAGTATAGTAAGTCTGATGAAAAAAAAAATCGAATATCCATGGGTGTTCGGAAAGGGACGAAAAAAGTTAGATATCAGTAAAACTAGAATGTATATACTTTCCCGATTTTCGCCATATCTACTAAGTTTTCCCACAAACATTGAAACCCTTTCTTTTCTGCAGATTCTTCATACGAATACCTAGAAAGTATTTTCAAGATTTTTTTTTTTTGGAAATAAGTTCCCTAAGAGGGTGTAAAGTGAATTCTACCATATCTCCCAGGTCTGATCAGATATCGATATCGCATATTGAGCGCGTTCCGAACTTTTACCGAAAAAATAATAAAGTTGCGCCTAACTGAATTCTTTTTTAATCTTGAAATTTCATCCCTTTTTTAGTACCTTTTCATTTTAAATTTTTTTTTTTGCTGTTTTGAGTTTTTTTTATTTGTTTCTTTTTTTCTGTCTAATTTTCCTTTATTATTATTACTAATAAATTATTTTTTATGTTTTTGAGAATTTTTTCTTTGAATTTTTTTCTTTATTCTTTAAATTTACCTTTTTCGATTTTTAAACTTTTTAACTTTTTTTAATTTATGTCTTTTTTCATATTTTCTGCCTTTTTAAGTTTTTTCACTTCCGTTTTGTGTTTTTTACTTGCGTCGAAGCACTTTGGGCTATGATTTGTTTCTTTAGTCTGTTTTTGAAAAATTGTTTTTTTTTCAACAATTTTTTTCTTTCTGTTTTTAATTTTCTTTTTGTTATTTTTCTTTCTTTTAATTTTCTATTTATTGTGCTTTATTTTTTTTTTTTTTTGTGTTTTTTTTTTTACTTTCGTTGTTTTTCCTTTCTTCCTTTTGTTGTCATTTTAGTCATTTTTTTCCGCCGTTTGAGCTAGTTTAATTTGTCTTTTTACTATTGTTTGCCCTGCAGCTTTTTAATTTTTTTCAATAATTATTTTCTTTTTGTTAAATTTTCTGTTTTGTTGTGTTTTCCTTGTTTTTACAATCGTTGTGTTTTTTTCTTTTGTTGTCCGTTTTGTTTTTGTTTTTCTCGTTCTGAATTAATTTATTTTTTTTAATTTCATCTTATATTTATTGTTTTTCTTGCTGCTTTTTAATTTTTTCTCATAGAATATTAATTTCCAATTCATTTTCTTTCTGCATTTTCTCTTCATGTTTTCTCCTTTCTAACACTTTTTCCAAAAAGGAAAAACAGATAATAGTGGTTGAATAAGTGGATTCATTTTTTTACCCAGTTTCTTTTAATTTTCTTCTCTTTATTTCCTGTCCAGTTTCAGAATTTTCCTTCATTCTATTTTATTTCACGTTGGATTAATTTATCAATTGATTTGGAATAGTTTGTATCCTTGTTTTTCTTCCTTTTTAATTCTTTTAAAAAACCCTTTTCTCATGAAATAAAAATAAATTCTGAAAGACCAAAACAATATCCTGAAATAATCGGCCATATACGCCGTAGAAAACGTTAAAGGGTGTCATAGCTCCAAGATAAGCCCTTTTAATTTTTACAGTACGGAGGCTAAGTGAGTCTATGCTAAGATTGGTCTTTTTTAGGAATTAGTCATTTTTGAGGGATGAAGTCGCGTACTACCTGGCATCTTATATTGAAGCGCAATCTTTAATACTTGAATAATGGAATTTCGCCCGGACTGCTAGTAGGTTTCCATATACGTAGGATAAGATGGCTTTGGACAGAAGTTTGGCTGTTATACAAATAAAACAGTTTTGTGTATAAATCAATTTTATTAACAATTTTTTTTACTGTTCGATTATATTCCAAAAATATATTTTATTCCTAAAAAAAAACACCCAAAATAAACTATGTGTTCTATTTATGCAATTTCCCTTTGAAATGAACAAGTCTTTAATGGCAAATTTATAGGCATGTTCTACGTAATTATAATCAATTGCGAATATGTTGACCCAATAATAACTCACGAAAAAGAAATAAATATTTCGAATTTATTTAAAAGAAGAAAAAATCCAGTTTGTTTATAATAAATCAGAAGGTCAAAGTCAAAGTAACGTGAAAATTTATAACAAATTACTCATTTTACAATTTTGAGTTTTTAGATCTCGTTATATCGTTAAATCAAAAATATCATATTTCGGTCTTATCCACCCACAACAACCCTCACTAAATAACATGCAGATTATTGTGGGAAACAAGGTCAGGTGTGAGGTAGTGCTCTTTTTTTGTCTATCGTGAGGAAATAAATAAAGATATCTTTCGCACCTTCAAGCAAAAATTTTAATTTATGACATTTTTCTCTTCTCTATCTCTTTCCATCACTTACTCCGTACTGTTTTGAACACATCATGTTTTCTAACACTTACCTGAAAAGAAAAAGTACACAAATATTAAAAATAGAAAATGGAAGATTTCATGATAGGGAAATAAAAAAATGTTATGTTACAAGGGTTTTAATTAAAATTATTTTGAGGATTAGAAAAAAAAAGTATTAAAATGAAAATTCGGAAAAAAATCGTCGATATTGTGACCAATTTTAAGGTTGTAGAGGCATAAAGGAAGGGATTTGATGGATCTGCAAGGCTAATATACCTTTTTTGGTTACCACTGTCACTAAACTTAACTTGTTCGAGGGTCTTAATATTTAACAGCTAACTGAGTAGCGCCTTCTCAAGTTGGTGAATACATCAAGTGATCTATAAAGACTGACACCCACTTTTAAAAACAAAAGCCTGCTACAGACTTCTCCTGCTTTTCTTGTTTTTCGCATTTCGTGACTTTTTCACCTTATTTCAAGAAACACATGAATCTTGCGAAAACACGAGAAAGAATTGTACACACAATTCGCAAGTTTCGCGTTTTCGTGGTTTCTCTACATTTCGTGAAGTTCACTTATTTTCAATTTTTGAAATCATACAAGTCCAAACTTTTGACATTAATCACAAAAAACCAAAAACTCACGAGAAAGTCATGAAAAATCGTCTCGCTTACTTTTCTTTACTTTCTCGTCAAGCTTTGATGTCGTGGAAAAATTGCCTTCAGCAGGGAAAACGCAGGAATCTCGAATCGCGAACAACGAAACTCGAGAAACTCACGAGAAACAGCTACACACTATTCACGAGAAACACGCGAATGACGCGAAATAGGCGAAACGAGATAAGTCTAGATCCTAAAGAAGATCCTAAAGAAACAATTTTGTAAAAGAAATGTCGCGCGTTATAATGTGCTGAAACCGTGGTATTAAGACTTCTTAATGGTAAGTAGACCAGCGGTTTCTAACTGTATTTCAATTAAAACTATTTTTTTAACCTATCTTGCGATCCATAATCGTAGTATCATTTATGATTTATGCGAATAAATTTCATCGTTCTATCTACAACTTTTTTAATTAATAAATTATAGCTGGCATATTTAATACTTCAGAATATAAAGCCTACCCGCAACGCTACATATATGTATTCAGTTTTTCACAAAGGGATGAACATTTGCACCCCAATTGACATAAATTTAAAATACCTTCGATTCAATTACACATACGATGCGAAATTGAAGGGAAATTTTAATTAACACCGTGCAGTCATTTTTGTAGGTTGTACCGAACGACGGAACACAACATAATTAAGGTACCCGATGCGATACCATGGATATCGTGCAATTTCCAGGTCATAGTTCATTAAAAAAAATTTCTGGAAAATGATTAAAAACTGGTGATTTCGACCAATTAAAGATGAATATGTAGATAGAGGTTGAAATTTATGTAGATGGATAGATTGGATTTCAACAAAAAGAGAATAAAGGGGGAAAAAAAAGAAAACAACAAAGGAATTATAAAAGTAAAACAAGTGTGAAAAAAAAAAAAATATAAAAAATATATTCGAAAAAAATCTAAAACGGAAAAATTTAAAACAAAACAAAAAAAATTATTGAAAAAAGGGAAACAACGGAAACAAATTTAAAATAAATCAATAAAGGATGGAAAAAAATAAATCAAAATTGGAAAAATAAAAAAAAATAGTACATACAAATCAAAAAAGGAAAAAAAAAAAAATAACTTCAAAGGATAAAAAAACTACTTAAGACAGAAAAGAGAACTAAAATGGAAAAGAAAAGCTAAAATAATTAATCGAAATAAAGTAAGTAAAACTAGAAAAAAGATTAAAAAACATTGCCTGTAAGTATCAAGGATTCTAAAAAAATAGTAACAGAAAAAAAAAAAGAAATATTAGTATAAGAACAGAAAAAAAATAATGAAAACTCATTTAAAAAAATGGGAAAAAATAATCGCAGGAAGAAAAAATTAAAAAATAAAAAGTTAAACGATAATGTTTTGTAAGAGGAGCAAAAAAAAGGAAGAAAATCATAAAATAGAAAAAAAAAGATAAATAAAGAAAAAAAAAGATAAATAAAGAAAAAAAATTAAAAAAGAAAAAATAAATATCAATAAGGGAACAGAAGAAAAAAGTAGAAAAAGAAACAACTAAAAAGGAATAAAGTACAGAGAAAAAATCGACTGAAAAGTAAAAAGTGGAGAAAAACAATTAAATACGAAAAAGCCGGAGACAAAACTCAAAAAACACAGTTAGCTCAAGAACTATAATCCCCAAACTGAGGTGTGGAAGAAATTATCTCGGGAACCACGCACATTACCTGAATAACAGTTCAATGTTCTTTGAACTTTTACCTACATTACATCGCGGGCTTACAACAAAAGCTTCTGGAATCTACTATATCGAAAATAGCTAGTACTTTGAAGGAACAATTCGAGCCAGGAAATTAAAATCTGGTTTGATTGAAAATTTGGATAGTAATTTTTTTTAAGAGGGGACTGTTGGGTTAAAAGAAAAAAAAAATATATTTTCTGTTTTCGACTGATTAATTAAATTTATACTTTTCCTGATAACACAAGACCAAAATTACAAAATTTAGACACCGGATTGAGATTGAAATGCATCCGCTGAATACGAGACGTCTTCCTTACATTACGATTACAACTTTCTTCGATTAAACGACGTACAACTGACGTATTGTTGTAAACAAATTGATTTCTTGAAAAATCATGTTTTTTTGAAGTGTTTGACCCGTTTTCTCGCCAACCGCTTATCAGAATCCTTTCATTTTATTTTTGATTTCTTGCTTCAATCAATTAGTAGTACTAACATAGCTTTACAAATAAAAATTAGAGTGATCAGCGGTTTCACAAAACGTTTTCTCAAAAGGTTGTAAAATTTGCTCCCCTTAAATTTTATTGAAGAGTGTTTATATGGGTTATTCCATCAAGAATCGCTAAAGTTGTGACCTTATCATCGCCGATTCTTTTGAAAATTTGCGTTCTTGAAGATTTGGTAAAAAAAAAAATATTGTTTAAGTTTTTTTTTTTCTATCTCATTTTTTTTTGTTAGTTATAGTATGTTAAAGTAAAAATGCAAAATGGTGTCCAAGTCCTCCTTGAAAATTCATATCTCTGTTAGTATTTATCATAGAATGATAAAATAGGACTTATTTTAAAGGGGAGGGTTGTCACAAAATAAGAAACTAATAAAATTTATCCTTAATTTTTTTTTCCAAGCATAACGATTTTGTCCATTATCCTTGAATATCCCAAAAAGAACATTTTTTCTTTTCTATATTTTTTTAAATTTTGTGTATTATACTGTTTTTCAAAACATATCAAAAAATCAACTTGGGACCTCAATGGGATCGGGATAAAAAAAATTCGAAGAACATCAGTGCTTCTCAATTTTCTTTATACAAGATACGTGAAAAATAGGTTAGTATAACTTGCTAGTTCTTTGCAAAGCCAATGGCAGAAGGAGCCAGCTACCTTTTAATGAAACTACAACCAATTTTAAGATGATTTTCCATTGAAATACATTCATGGATCATTCATCCCTGTCGTGCGTTCCAATGTAGCTGAGATCCTCTTAAATACGAAGCCCGAATACCCCAACATATCATTAAAATATGCATGCCATAGCAGTTCCTCTCGTAAACGGTTTCATTTCGCAATATGTAATTCATATCACACATGAATAAATTTTCCGCCAGGCATCATTGAAACTAATAGAAAATTACCATAAATTATTCTTGTTTATTAAATATTCGCGCGACTTTACGTACTACCTGATAGTACGACTCCTTGAAACATTATCCTTACCGCAACTTGTATGAAAATTTTCGCGAAATACCCTGAAGGACTTGATGAAATTACGCTAAGACAGAACAACATTTCGTTCTATCGGCACTTACTGAAATCTCTAGAAACTCAACTTTAAGAAACATCCCTTAGCGCGCTCTTGTTCGAAAATACTTATCGTTACCACGATAAGGTCATGTTTTGCACACATAAAATATACAAAGGGCTCATCGGAACGACCCGAAACACTATCAAAGCGGTTAAGTGTAAAACATAACACTTTGCTAACAAAGCTCGAAGCCCTTTGTAGTTTAACCAAGACTTGCAGTGTGTACTCCGCTAAGAACGTGTACTTTAGAAGGGCGCGGGTGGATAATTTCGTCACAACCCCTAGGTACACTCAACAGCTATCAACACATGCACACACCATAAACTTATTGCGGGCATCCCGATCCCATAATGCAGTAACTTTGAAATGCAAAATACACTCCCGCCGGTATATGGCTCCCTTAAATTTTACGTTTAATTATACTCTAGACACCCGTTGGCTTGAGATTATCATAAACGAGCGTTTCTGTACGTGGAAAGCATCCAACCGTATGTTACATTTATCCACACATGCATACTTACACGTTTTATGCAGTATGTACTTAAAATTTTCTTTTCATATTTTCCGTATAAAAGAAGTAACAATGAAAAATCCCGACGTAAAGTTCTATTTCGTTTTGTACACCCCACCCCCACTTGAGGGAGCTTTAAAACGAAAAATTCTTGCCGAAATTTTAATAAATTAAAAAATTATGACTGGCGATTTCATGACTATCCGGTTTTTTCTTTTCACTTTTTAATTAATGCAAAATTAACAACAGTCGTTTTTAATTAGACATCAAGTTACCTAATTTATATCTTTGCCCAAATCATCTAAAAACAACAGCAAAAAAAACATGTCCTATTACAGCATTATGAAAGATTCCGTTTGGAGGCAATATTTCAGCGCAAAAGAAGGGCTTACGATTTTCATTAAAACCAAATCTTGTTGTATTTTAAATGAAAATGTAAGGGGTATTAATGGATTAGTAACCCTATAGAGAGAGAATATGACGCCAGTTTTCATCGTGACCTTCTTACTCTCGGGCGAGCAAGTATTTCGCGGAAAATTCTTCGAATTTCTTCAGGGAAATTTCCTTTTAGAATTGCATTTTCTTTGACGTGATTTAGAATCTTTGGAGCGCGTAATGTCGAGATTTACGGAAATTTTCCGGTTGGAAAATGAAAGTAAAGAAACAGATTAAGTAATTTTACAGTTCATGTATTGTACCAATGGAATAATTATTTTCCTTTTCTATTTATAAAAATTTAATTTCCGCGTTTTTAATTTCCTTTTTTCTAAATTTTTTATTTTTTCGGTACAAATGTTGGAAAATAGAGTTCTGAGTTAGAATTCTGCAGATACTTTTTAATACAGTGAAGAAATTTAAAATAAAAAATGCCTTATTTTAGAAAATATTTCCAATTTTTATTTACTTTATTATTGCAATAATAAAGTGATCGACCGCAAAATTACGTCCCAAATACTTCAAATTTTTGAGATTTACACATTAACACATTTTTCTCATCATCTTAGTGCCTACTCTGAAATCAGTAAAATTACTATAGTCAAAGTTCTTTTTGCACTGTTGTCATTTTTACACAATTTTTACACACTATAAACATTATTTTCTTTTTAAATTTTAAATCTCGTCTTACACAAAACCACGAAACAAGTGAACTAAACAACGAAGAGGTCAAGTTAATATAATATCACAAAAAAAAAAAAATACTACGCATGAAGTATTAAAATTACATGCAAAATGCATGGTTTTATACACATTAAATGTGAAAAATTACATGCAATGTTGCAGTGTTACAATGCAGTCAGTAAATTTATGAATTAAATGTGTAAAAATACAAAGTTTTAAGAATTACTCAAAATTTTGTACTTCATTGCGCAATATTTTATGGTTGCTGTTGGTCCCGATCGAATGAAAACAATTGTTTTTTTTTTACATTTTTCTTAGATACTTCCCCAGCCGGGAGTGTTGTCGTTCTTCGGCATTTGACTGTGGGTGATATGCAGTAGTCTGTAATTTTTTGAACTTCAGTAGTTTACGTAAAGACTGGAAAACATCCCCGGAGAAGTTTGTGTACTATAAAAGAAAGTCTGGGGAAAAATAAATTCAGATTTGCATTGGTGTACTAATATGGAAGTTCCCAGCATTAGTGTGGCAAGAGTGTTGGCAATAAAGAGACACTGTTTCATTAGGAAATTAAATGCTATACCCAATCCTAACCGGTTTGATTTCAGAACTTGTTACCCTGAGTGGGTATTGATTTGTCAACTCCTCCTTTCTAACCGAAGATAGGTTCCTTCAATTTCATCGAACCATTTGGCAAAGTGCCCATGGTCTATAAATCCTTCCCATCTTATGAAGTAAACGCAAAGTAATATCCAAAAAATTTCATCTCAGATGGCGGCAATAACTGCGTTTTTAGGTGAGCCATCTCAGCTTTGCCTGTATTTACAGAAAGACTCCTCCGACTTAATCCACCTAACAAGCATTGGTTCAAATAGACGCAGAATTTTCTCCAATTGACCCAAAGGCAGGAATGGTACAAAAATTGGCATGCGGAGGTCTGACGAAAATTATGTCGATGGAATGGAACTGGATTTACACGAATTTCCGCATATCTCTTAGGTTTATTTCATTACTTTATATTCAAACCGAAAGGGGTTTAAGGAGGTTGAATACGATCTTACGAATTCCGCTAGATATATTTTACGAATTTCGTTATATATTCTAAGTCTGATCAGATAGAAGAAGAATTCTGCCTTATTTCTTACGTCGGGTGAGTTATCCGAATTAGAATATCGAAGGCTAATATTGCAAGTGCTAACTAATTTTTACGAGATAGAATGAATGAATTTCAATCGTTTTTTAGAAATAACAATTTTACTTTTCCAAAAATAAAATAAAATTATCTTCTTCTTGATCTTTTTGAGAATCTCAGAAAACTCAAAACTATATTAACAAAATCTCAATTTGTTCAGAAATCATTACTTTTTACCTTGTGAAATTTCGATTAAATCTTTCAAAGTTCCCTAAAAGATCAACATGTTGTCAAAAAATTAGCCGTTCAAAAACTAAGAATCTAATTTACTTTGTTAATTTGAAAAAACTGTTCGGGAAACTTTTCCACCAAAGTATTTTTTGCGATAGATCGAAAGAATAATGAAGAAATTTATAAACTCTTGTAAATTTTAAACATATTGTTTAAAATAACATTTTATTCTGTTTAACCTGTTTACAGTTAAAGTTTATAAATTTAAATTAAGAAAAATTTACGAAACAAATCTTGAATAAGAAAGATTTGTTTCGTATTTTTGAAAATTGTTTTTTAAAACATAATTGTTTTAAATGGAAAAAACAAGCTTAATAAAAATTGAAAAAAAAAATATAAGCTAATTTAATTTAAACATTATTAAATTAAATTAGCTTATATTTTTGTTATCTATTATTTTCTATATTTTATTACAATAAAAAATTTAAATTTCTCGAGCGGAAAAGGTAAGATCAACTTCCGCACAGCGAGCACTCAAAACCCACCAAGTAGAGTTTTTTCTAGTTGAATACGAGCCGTGGCAAACATAACGAAAAAAACCAAAGTCCTTCAAGCTGATATAATTTCATTAGCATTAGGTGTGAAGAAATGATGCAACAGAAATTGATATTACACTATAATTTTAAATTAATTGTCAGGTATTTTATTCTACCTCATTTTCAGATATCATTTCATTCAACATATATATGCAACTATCGACGCATTTGTGACAACTTATCTATCACACGCCGATCACTATACTTAAAATGCACATAAAGCACACACATATGTCATGAAGTGCATTGCAATAACTTAAACCACATTCGAAACTACCAAAAGTATTAAATAAACAGAGAAAGTGGTCAAATAGCCTTAAGACATTCGCGATTACGTTTAATTCAAATACGAGCATGAATTTATCGCAATTACCTTGTGCTACAAATTATTTATTGTTAGCGCTACAAAAGGGAAACTAATTCAATGCAGCGAAAAGTCAAGAGCGAAACATGTCTGGCAAGTTAATGTTGTTTTTATTGAATAAGTGAATATGTTGTCGCTGCGACTTATCTAACAATATAAAATAATGAAATTAACCGATAATCGAGTTTAGACTTCTGATTCATTCATTGAATGAAAAAGTATTTTGTAATATTTTCATGGAAATATTTTTGCATAAATTGCGACTCGTTAGAAATAGCGATGAGTCGTTTAGGAGTGAACTGTTCGAAAAGAACACTTCATTGAAGTGAGTGAGTGAAGTAACTCACTCCTTTTGGTGGACTGTAGTTCCATTGGACACGTGACAAAAATCTTACTGGTGAAACGAAGAACTCATCAGTTCCGGAACTACTTCACGGAACTGTGTAGACCTTTTTTTTAAATTCTCATGTTCTCGATCGGAACCAGGGAATGAACAGTGCCGGAACTACTTCACGGAACTAGGCTGACCTTTTTTTTAGGTCCTCAGTAGTCAATACGTATACTGACGGAATGAACAGTTCCGGAACTAGTTCAGTTAACTCGTTCCTTCAAGTTAGTGACTCGGAGTGAAGTACTTCACGGAAAGGAACTGCTTTGCCCATCTCTAGTTGGAAATAAGACAAACAGACCTAACATTAATTTTATAATAAAAACCAAAAGGAATATCTATTTTTTAATATATATTAACTTTGGTGACAGAAAGAAAGTTGATGATGCAGGAATTTCGTTCAAGTTGCAAACATTGAACCATCACCTCTATATCATTTTTATGTGTACGTATTTTTTTGACACTATTTTTTGGTTTAGCGTCTTTTGACGGTTCTAGTTGACCAAATTTCAAAGCATACCATTTCTATGAACGAAAATGTAAAAATTCAAAAGGTTCAAGTGCTCCATTTGAACCACCTAAACTAAGATAGAAAGAGAAAGTTGTGTTTCAGAGCAAAGAGGGGTTCAGCGTAGAGATGGGTCGCTCAGGAGTGAACTGTTCCAAAAGAGCACTTCGTTGAAGTGAGTGAGAGAAGTAACTCATTAGGGAACTTTTGGTGAACTCCAGTTCTGTTGGACACATGACGAAAAATTTTACCGGTCCTTTTGTTTTCATCGTCTTTTAGATGTACTGTTCCTTCTTTTATCGTTTTCTAGTAGATCTTCTGACGAAACGAAAGAACGAAGAGTTCTGGAACTACTTCACCGAACTCGTTCCTTAAAGTGAGTGACTACTTTCACTGAAAGGATCTGCTTTGCCCATCTCTAGTTCAACGTTGCAGTATGAAAAGCATGGAGGTGCAAGTCTTCGATTCTTGAAAACAAGAAGCAATCACACCTTGAAAATATTTTTGGCAATACTTTGATTATAGCTTCACCAGTTTTTTTAAGGATTTTCCAAAGTCCACCACATATTCAACCAACATTTTTGGTATTTCCCACCTACCTCTTTCTCTGGCACGAAAATAGATCAATTTATTTTCACAAATTCCGCTTTGAATTTTATTCAAATTTAATTTTCGTGATTTAGTTGCTCGAATCAAATGAAATGTTGCACTATGGCTTTGGCATATTGTCTGTAAACAATCGATCGCTGTTTGGGGCTATTAAATCAAGCCCCATGTCGATTTTTTTACAACATACATACATTTTAGTTCAATCTTCTCTGACGTCAAACGTACAGTGTTAATAACTTTGCGCGCGTTTTAAGTACTTTTTGTGCAAATATACACAAAATAAAATACGAACGGAATTTATCCCGAATTTTAATTGACTCATTCGAAGCTGGAAACGTAAGTGGAAAATATTTTAATGAACGTTGCGGGAAAAAAGAATTTAATAGAGCCTAAAGCCAAATAGGCAACTTTATATCGAAGAAAAAAATGGTAGAGAATAAAAAAAAGGAATCGCATTTTCCGCCAAGAGTTTATCAGGAGAAAATCATTTTAATGTAAAAGTTTTATTAACGTCGAGCTTTTTTATAGGCTCAATTACGAAACTTTGAGGTATAATAAAATAATTTGAGAGGATATTAATTTTATGTCGTCTTTTTTCACAGATTATCCTGTGTTAAGATTTTACAGGCTTGCATAGCTAACCATAATTTCAATAACAATACTATCGACAAAATTATGTGGTTTTAAAATCAATTTCGGCATAGATTTGAGCATTTTGACAAATTTTTGACAATATTTTGTTAAATTTTTGACAAAATTTTGTTAAATTTTTGAACAATTTTAATGATTTTTCTGATTAAAATGTTTAATTTAACATAGAAATACTTAAGTTAAATAACATGTAATACTATTTAAAGAAATAAATATAGATACAAAAATTGAAGTTAAGATTCAGATTTTACAAAAAAAAAATTATTAATCCTAAGACTGATCATGCCACTATTTAGTGTGACTTCTGAAATGCTAAATTTTGGTTGCTCTAAAAACTACAGAAAATTAAATGAAATTTTTGAATTAATACACCCAAACAGTGCATTTAATCCTTAAAACCTTTTGAAGCTGCTGTCCATCCTTTTGAAGTTTAACATATCTATCATAGCGGCACTTCCTCATTTACAATATTGCTGTAGCCTAGTTGAAAAAACCTTCACTGGAATAGCCAGTTAGAAAACTGTGACTAATTTCGAGGTAGCTTTTTCTTCATTGGATTGCTTTCACTAATTGGATGCATTCCGCAATTATCCAAAACGCATTTCAAGTTGGTTTGTATTGTCCTCCATAAGTGCCATCCTGAACTGAACTTCATATCCACGAATTACAACACGACAAGGCAATTTGCTGAAGCTCATCTCATATCTAAACCAATTTGGTTGTCCACTAGGATATTAATTCTAATCACTACTAAGTAGCGAATATATTTGTATTTTCCAATTAGATAAAAACATCAAAGTCTGCAGTTCAACCAAAGATACATAAAATCTGTCAAAAAGTTCAAACAAGATACGAAAATTTGAGCTCGAGCCAACAATTTGCGCTATGCCAGTAACCAAATCTTGTATACGAAATTTAGGTTGACCATCTCACTGCCCCATTGCATAACCTCGTTTAATCTTACGAGCCATCTTAGAGCTGTTTATGCAGCACCATCCCAACACTCACTTCACTTCACATTGACTTATCTCCTCCTTATCTCTATGCCGTACTTTCTGTACGTACGTTTATAACTCTGTGTCCAATTGTTCAGACATTCTGGCAATTTAGGAACCGAAAAACACCGCACAAGAAATCACCGCGAAAACACCAATAAATTTCGAAAAGTAATGTCAAAATAGTTCAACTCGACTCGGTACAGTGTACACACATATAGAAGGATATTATTTATATCCGTTCTTAGAGTTGCCAAAAATAAAAAAAAGGACAAATACACATTTGGATAAAACGCCAGAATGACGTCGTCGTCCTCAGGTCCTCTTTTTACGTCAAATAAATAATCTGCAGTGCAGAAATTCTATGGCATACGTTAAATAGAGGAGTTGTAAGTGAAGTGTGTACGGAGGATAGAAAAGTCTTGCGTAGCCCAAGGAGCCAAAAGGATGCCAAGGAACCAACTTAGTAGAGGAAATTTGACGTGAAAATGCTTCCGAAATGTAAACTTGTCTACATGGATGGTATAGTTTACAAAGAGTTTCATTTTCCAAGGGGGTAGGTAGGTACTTTGGGGTCTTCCCCGTAGGGAATTTTGTTAATGCATTTCCACTTTGTAAGGGTTGTATAGTTGGAAGTGTCGTGTATATAGCTATGATGCCATTTCTGATATTACACAGCGACAAGCTATCCCTTATCAACATCATTTTCCCTTTGAGAAGTTTGTGAATGTGTTACGATAGAGTTGAAAAAATACGTTTGTTTTCCGAGAATCCATTCATGACCGGAATCAAAAGTCCTTGTTTTTCAGAGGGTGCGGTTCTTTTACTTTTACTGCAAATTACTTCCCGTCACTGGAAGTAATAGATTAATGCATTTCATATGCGATTATTCGAAATTTAATAGCTAAAGCCACTGTTTCTAGGTCACGTATGCACCCACCCCAAACTATAGGAGCTAGATATATTTTCAATTCCACCCCTACTGGGGTTAAATTTGATAACGGGTTTCTGATCTTAACCTCGATGGGATATCGAATAGATTTTCATTTATGCCGGAAACCTAAACAAATAATTAAATCAATTTGTAAGATGTAATCGTTCATAACCCCCAAAAGGGTTCAAAGGGTATTAAATATGTTGTCTCAGATTTAACAATATGTATTACACCCAATCAGATATCAAATTGGATTCCAGGTCACACTTGCTACACTGCCGCCCAAAGCTGTTTTTCGAACTTTTCAACATTCAACCCACAATCTATGAAAAAAGGTTCAATGTACCTATTTTCACGAATTTCCCAATACCTTCAAAGACCAATGAGATCTCTATTTGGGGCTCACTTCTACAGACTATGTATTCAAACTCCTCGAAAATTAAAGCAGAATTTTTCAATACTCAATGAAAGTGAAAAAGGGTTGAACTATTTTTTTCAGAAATAGTCACATCAACGTATCTCAAATCAAATAATATATTACGTCGTTTTTCACTTCGGCTAACTAGACAGCAGAAGTGCAAATTAGGTCACAAATGCATTCAGAGTGATTTTAAAAATTTTGAGGTTCAACCCCCAAGGGGTTGAAGTGGAATTAAATATGATTTCACGAGTTCGTCAATACCTTTGAAACGCGCTTTTGAATTGAAATTTACTTCCAAAGATTAATAATGTGAATGTCTAAGAGGTTATTTAGGGATTTTCTAACATTCAACCATTAAAAAACTGAAAAGGGGTTCAATAATTTTTTCCCGAATATTTCAATATCTCTCAGGGCGGATGACTGCTGATATAAAATGGATTTTTCTCGTACAAGCTCCTGGTGTAGGTTCCAAAAGAGGTATTGATATATTGTTGATATTCAACCCACGAAGGGATGAAATAGGATGAGGTATGTTTTCAAAAATTCCTAAATAAATCTTAGGCCTGATGAAAACTTGATTTTGGGATTTTTTTGATAATATCTTTATGAACGGTGCCTTTCTAAAGAAGATGAGCTACGACACCTTAGCCTTGATGGAATTATTGTCGAAAATCGAGGTGGAGTGCCGAACAGTTCACTCACTCCTTGTTTCTGCAGGAAGTGACATACATAAAGAGTACAAAAGTATAACCTGTGTACATATTAGTTTATAAATCTCAAATATAATAACAAGGGTGAATTAAACCACGTCAAAAAAAACTGTTTGGGGACTATGAGAAAAATCTATACACGCAATATTATACGGAAAACAGTTCAAGGACTACTGAACAAAAATACATATTTTCATATTTTCTTATCAAGGACAATTTTAATTATAGGTTAGGTACGTATTTCGAGGATTTATTGTTCCCAGAGCTACTTGCGTGTACAGTTGCATGTTTATTTTTTGCTTTGACTCTCAAATGCTCACATTGTAATACCAAGTTGGTTTTGTGGCGAATTTACCCGAAAGGGCTGTATACCACTGGATAATAAAATATACGTAATCAAATCACGTTTACTTTAAGCATAGAATTTCTGGGATAGGACTGAAAGTTTGTCGAATTCTTACAGTAACGGCAATATAAAAAAAATATTTCTTAAATCCCTGAAAAAGGGTAATGCCGAGGAATAAGTAGTCCTCCCTTCTTTCATCAACCATTTTTATAAACAGAACTCAAACATCATTTCTAAAATAATATCTGCTCTGTAAACAACTAAAGAGTTGATGATTTTAAATATAAGTCACAGTTTACAAAAACATATTTTTTTCGAAATAATGATAACTTCAAAGTGTACAAACCATTTTGTTAGCTTAATTATCATCTTCAATTTCATTCTTTATACATTTAGAGCTGAACTAAATTAATTTTTTTTTTTTTTTGAAAAATGGACGCCAGCTATTTTTTCGAATCATATAAGTGACGTGGCTTGTAGGTGTGCATCTGTTCCGCAGGGCGCAGTATAAATAGGAATGGGATTTGTATGAACGGATATTATTGAAAACAAAGAAATAGTAAACTATTAAAACAGGGTTTTTTTTTGACAAAAAGATCGATGATGAACGCAATCCGAAAGGGAATTTCCAATGAACCGATAGGTCTCTGGTTAAGGTTAGGAAGCGCTTGGGAATTACGAACCGGAAGTAAAACACATTCGAGCTTTTTAAACAAGCTCTGCGACCGCTATTTTCATTTATTTAAAAATAAATAAATAAATAAAACAAAAATTATTCCGGATAAGGAAAAAATCACAGTTCCTACAATTAAAATTTTTACCAGGAAAAAAAAAAAGGATGAAGAAATTCATTAGCCATAAAAACTGTACATGTATCAAAAAAATTTCTTTATAACATTTCGTCTGCTGTTAGGTGTTATGCCGCAAGTACACACGCGCCTTCACTCGCATTGACCGATGCGAGTTAGCGCGAGGCGCGTGTGTACAGGGCCCATTCGCGTTAGCTCGCGCATGAAATTGAGAAGTGCGTACATTTGTCTTTCTGGCACTGTTTGGACGCGTTTCAAAGGGATTTGCTTACAGCACTATGGGACTCGCTTGTAGCACTCGCGCGTACCCTTTACACACGCGCCTAGGCATTCGCGCTAACTCGCATCGGGCAATGCGAGTGAAGGCACGTGTGTACTTGCGGCATTACAAAATTGAGGAATACAAAAAAGTAAAACCATTTTCTGAAATTAAAGATTAGAAAATTGAACAGGTTTCAAATTACAATCAGATACGGAATTCTAATGCCTGCAACCCTAATATGAAGAAATGTAAGAGAAGGTCTGATTTTCGTAGACAAGTTCTGGGCATTCTGTATACAATAGCTCTCGAAAGTATTCGAAAATTTACTTACTCTGACTTGAGTGCTCAGATTAAGCTGACTAAATTTCAAAGACTGCCTGGGTATTACTGGGGCGATTCGCACCACTCCCACAGCTCCCTTAGAGGTGCTTCTTAACCCAGCACCTCTACACTAAGAAATACAGAAAGAAGCTAGGTCCCCACATACAAACTTTTGAGCTCGGAGGACGAGTCAAAGCGCAAAACAGCTTGTCCAACTATCTCCGCGGAACTCACCCAAGATCACCATGCTAGCGATACCTTTTTCCAATTCAATTTAAATTCACAAGGCCATACCATTTAGGACAGCCTTAATGAACATCCAAATATGGCAAAAATCGCAAAGTGCCATTCACTGGGGCTTAGCACCGGACAACAGACACTCAAAGCTTTTTATGCCAAAACATACGGAAAAAAAAAAACTGAGTATCTAAAGTTAAGCAGATATCAGACTCGAACCTTAGTGGAAGCTCTGACTGGACATTGTCACATGAAGAGGTATCTCAATAGGATTGGTCTCTCTGAAACAAAAATTTGCACTTCGGTTTCATGGACCCATCGGAATTCCTGATCATTCCTCTTCGCAAAATACCAGGCTTCATTGAAAGCGCAGGGAATCATAGTCAATCCGGGAGGACGTTACAAGGTGACAGAGGTTAACCAAAGCAACCCCTATTACCAATCTATCTATCTACTCTGACTTGGCGAGAATCAAGGAAGGTATTAAAGTAATTTGTGTCATAGTTTCTAACGTCTACTAGTAATTCTAGGGCTTCGATTTGAACGACCTTTCTTCATAATACCCACCACTAATTTCAAAGTTCGTTCATTCTGCCAGCCAATGTCAAACGTAACAGCCATTAAAACTGTCGACGACAGCGCAAAAACTTTTCACGTTCGTACAAAAAATCTTTTAACCGAAAAGTTTTCTTCGTTTCCCCGTCTTGAACAGAACGAATTCAATTTCAGGTATGCTATCTTTTCGAACTACGTGACAGGATCTTGAGATCCAGTCATCAAGGATCCAATAGCATCGCTCGCAATTAATTACCAACCAAAAAACTTTATGTGCTTACACTTCGACGCGAACTTACGTAGCGTAGTTCATCGTCAATTATTGTTAGTTCTTGGTACTTTCTTCTCGGTTTAAGTGTGGAATGACCTGAAAAGGTCGTGACCTAGAACGGTTCCTAGAATGAACTCCTCAAGTCCAGGACACGTTCTTTTTTGGTCACGGCTTACAACTCGACTGTTCCTCCTTAAGGTACCTTTAATCATGGCTGCAAGCTGATGTCAGCTGTCTCCTGTTCTGTGGCCTTTTCCGCTCCGAAAAAAAACACGTAATCAATGCTTTTCCCCAAGGTGACGTAAAACAAAACTGAGAAGCAACCGGCGAACAGGTAAGAAATCTTGATCAAGGTAGCGTAGGGTTAGGGCAGAAGAAAGCAGATTGTTAGGAAACGAACGACATGCATAGGTGCCCTCGTTCGGTTTGATGTGTCCTTCTTAGCGACCTTTCCTCCGTTTCGGAAGGAAGGATGGGTCGGGATATTGATCGAAAAACATTTCACTCCTATCGTATAATTTCGTTCATTTCGGCTCGTCGTTTGTCTTGTTTGTACGGTTCAGGTGTACACTTAATTAGGAAAGTTTACTCTTCGTTGTTTATCTCATCCCTGAATTTTGTCCGGACAAACAACGACTCCTCCTAACGTACATAGTTTGAAAGGAGGGGCCATAGTAGGGCGAGCGAGAACTATAGGCGTATAAAGTCCTTCCAAGATCTTTTTTTTAATCCGAATAGGGGTTGAGGGATGGTTGGTGGCTTGTTCTTGCGGTGTACACATGACGACTTAGTCAACAACTAATTTCGGTCATCAGTAAATTCGACTTATAAGCAAGTCACCGGTGTAGCAACTAAATCTTTGCATACATGAATTTGTCCTTCTTGGGTAAATTTCTACTAATTTCCAATAAAAGAACAATTTCCACCCGTTGATACGGGGGAGATTTGATGGGGGCCGATTGAAGCCATTCGTCGTAGAATATAGATTTGAACGACTCCGATTTGAACGAATCTCCGAGAGTAGGTAGACCCCACGCGAATCGACGACCTTTCCCACAAGCAAGTCCTTTTTCGTTTTCTGTAGTAATGAGCGCTGTAATTGGAATAAAGTTTCGTTTGTATTTTCATTGTATAATCAAGTGCTAACGACGCTACTTTCACGATATTTACGCGTTGTGTAACGAAGCGATATTTGGTTCCTTCTGTTTGCAAGAAATTGAGTTTAGGGGTTAAAAGGACCAACCTGGTTGGCCGGAACGACTAAGGACTTGTAGCTCTGAAGTAATGATTAAAGGGAAAATTATTCAGGTTATTCGTTTTCATGTTCAATAGAACAAGGGACAAGAGAAATTAATGACCCAACAGATAGATTTCTAAGGAATTGCCAGATAAAATCTTGAGCAGGGTACTCAAAGAAAATCTTTTGTTCGATGATTCAATAGAAGGGGACGTTAACTTAACATTTAATTGTATTTAGCCCTTAATGTGTACCTACATACAAAATTCATAGTCCTAGATTGTATAGATTATTCATTCATAACACTGCTTGAAATCGAAGTGTACACGATCACGCCAACTAACTCATAAGCATTTTCTTTGACTTCAAAATTAGCTTCATACACCGACAAATATGCCAAAACACCATTTACAGTAAACCATAAAATGAATAGCCCAGCCCAGGTCAAGGCGCTTGGAAGAATTCCATCGCCTTCATTAGAGAAAATAAACTGCAAAAGGTAGGTACATATAAATTTTTATTTTAAAAATATATAAAGAATGAAATTTGCGATGATAATTAGCAGCACAAAATTATTTGTACACTTTGAAATTATCATTACCTGTCTGAGTTTTATTTTTAATATAAGATATCAATTCTTTTGCGAATATTTGTTTTTACTAGCTGAAATTGTTGGTTCACGGTTGCGCGAGAGAACGAGATCGATGACTAAAACTTTTTTCTTGGTATTACTAAATCAAATTTTGATAACTTCTATTTGAAGATAAGATCAGCTTGATCGCTTAACGGCTTTCAAGGACTTCAACATTTAACTAAAGCCATTGATCGCTTGAGTCGTTCTTTTTGTTTTAATAAAGTGAATTAAAATCCTCCATTTGTTATATTACACAAAATTTTTTGAGCTATTAAATTACGGGGAGTTATAAGCAGTCACAATTTTCCACAAAGAAAAAAAAATGTTATTTCAATCCGACAAATATTCTCGAAGTTACACTCACATTTATAAAGACGTCTAGGAGCGTTTGAGAGAGATTTTGGAACTTTGAACGCGTTTTTCTCAAAACTGTGTTTATAAAGTCGGTGATCTCGATTTCTCCGAAACGGCAAAAACGATAAGTCTCAAATTTTTACACAATCTTTATAACTGTATTTTTTATAGATTTATCGAAGGTTTTTTCTCTCTAATAATTTTTTTCCATTTTATAAATAATTTAAGGCCGAAATTGTCATCGAAAATAGACATTTTTGTTTTAAAAGCCGCCATTTTGTTAAACATTTATATTTTGCATATTCCTTTGATTGATTTCTAGGTAATACATTATACTATCGAAATCTTTTTTTTATTTTAGATGATCCATCTAAAAATATATGAATCACTGCAAAACCCTTTTTTTGAAGGAGTTCTCGACAATCAGCTATAGCAGTTTTAAAAATCATTATATATAAAAAAAAAAGTTAAGAGTAACCAATAAATTTTTACGTTAATAAATTGAAATGGCTTTATAGGAAAAATACTTGAAAAACACAATTTTTCGGTCTTCTGACTGTGTATAACCCCTTAATTAAAATAAATTAAAATTATTTTAAAAACATTATATTATATTAAATTTAAATTGAGATACCCAAATAAAATTATAAGTAAGGATTTAGGAATATGTATAATTAGAAAGTAATTCTAATAATTCTAATCTAGGCTTTTTTTCCAGAGAAATGTTCAGAATTTGTCATAGCTTACGTAAAAAACTTTATTAGTTTATGGGTAGAAGTAGGTACTCCCTTAAGTTGCATCGTGCACCGCATATCAGCATTATTACGTTTCGGAATTCTATTCTATCAACAGTTTTGCGTCCAGACTGTTGGTCTTCCCAAGCTTTAATTACTCTAGTAGCACATCTACATTAGGTACTAAGTTTCAACTTTCTAACATAAGCCGTTTTTGAGATATGAAAAACCGTACCTTGCTACTACCACTATCAAAAAAAATTTTTCCTAGGATGTCTCCACAATAGCTCCACACAGTTATAGTTTTTTTTTTAGTTTTCTATTCTTTACGGCTTTTAATAAATTAAAATCAGAATTTTTTCATTTCCATTCCTTCCCACTATCATTCCCTGCATCCATACCCTCAAAATTTTCCTTCGCTAGAGGCCTACCGATTCTAACTCCTCTGAAATTTTCAAGATCATATATGATACAGTTTTTGAGATACATATATAAATTTTTCTTTTTGAAAATTGACTGCCCCTACTTCTGCGCTTCCCGTTCACCCTCAAAAATTTTTCATTCAGTAGACTCCACTAGTAATTCTATATACAGAAACCAAATTATATCTTCCTGGGATAATTGAATCCAAAGATATAGTAATCAAAGTTTTTCACACCCACCCCCATACTTCACCAGCCCCTTAACATTTTTAACTTTTTTGTAATCTCGTATAGTATCTGCTAAGACAACTACAAAGTTTCAGCAGTCTAATATCAATCGGTCAGGACATATGCAGATTTTAAAATGTTTCACCCCATCTTTCAAGCATTCTGGACGCATTGTTTCCTCCCCCACCCACACCCCCCTTAACTACTATCAACAATTTTTTTTTTTTGTAAACGAGTCCACGATTATAGTACTACATAAGTTCAAACATTCAGCCTCCTAGCATAAGCGGTTCCTGAGATCTAGAAAACAAAATCTTTCATTTAGAACGCTCCCCTTTCCTTCCCCTCAAACCAACACCCCTCCAAAATAAACCACTCGTCGGGGTTCATCGATTCAACCTACTATAAAAATTTCAGCTCAATATCTCAAGGGGTTTGAGAGCTACGCGCCTGCAAACAGTTTTGCGTACGGCGGACAGACGGATATTTTTTTTTTCTTCCATTTTTTGGGGTTTACTAATCCTAAAACGTAAAAATACAAAATTTCAGAATACCAAATTTTTGGAAATTTCAGGTCGACCACAATACTTTATTTGTAAAAAATAATAAAGTAAAATCAATTGTTTTCTGGGAGTTGATGCAGATCTGGTTACACGTTCATTAGACACATCCTTCCAATGTCGTGTTTGGATAGATGGCGTTACTGGAGTCGTAAAACGTTAAGGTCCAGTGTAGTAGTAGGACTTAAAAGATGTCTGCAGCAAGAATATGTTTTTTAAGACGTTTTTCTTAAATTCACTTTATTAAAATAAAAGAATTAATTAAATTCTAAACTGACTTAACTCAATGGCAAATAATTTCGAAACTACTTATGATAGAGCAATAATTTTGCACTCATATTAAATGTGACGAAATTACAATTTATACATCTGCAGCCTTTATTGAAATTGTTATAAATTATTTTTGAATCAATGTTGTGATTGAATTGAATTGTACAACGTAGGCTCATTTGTTGCGAAACTCTTGTTTACGCCCTAGGGTATTGCTATTCCTTCCCTGGTCCGATTAGAGACAATTTCATCAACGCACTTAGTAAAATCAATTCTGATGACAATTCAGACCATTATTCCCTACAAGCAACTAATCCAAGATTCAATCTTATGTAAGGAAAAGGAATACATTGGTTGGAATGGCAACCGAATGGTATTGCAACATTTGCCACACACAGCGTTACCCGATTTCTCTATCCTTAGAGTGTACAAATCTCTCTATCGACTAGGTTTCCTCCTTCGAGGCTTTGTACTCGAATGGAAATTTACAATTATGCAAGCCACTATTCTGTAGCTCTACTCTGTATTTACCCATACAATTGTCTAAATCGATGTACTCCCGTATCTCAGCTACTGCAATCTTCATGCAATTATAATATCCTCGAATGGGATAATTCACTTCGGTGAAGACAATAGACTTTCTATGTTATGAACGAGACTTTAATGAGCAAATCAGAACGTTATACCAAATTGATATTGTTCGTATCTTACGAGAGTACCGAACTATCTTAACATTAATGCAAATGGTTATCTTAAGTGCGAAAATTCAGTTTAGGCGGGGATTTACTGTCTGTACTGGAAAATGCATGAGCCTCTTGTAATTGAAATTGTTATATTTTGTGCAAATGGAAAACAATGCTCGATTGAAAATCGATTTTAAGTTAATTCATTTATGTACATTTTCCAATTAAATTGAGCGTCAACAAGTCTGGAGCATAGAAAGCTCCATTACTATTCATGCTGCCAGAGTGAAATGAACTCCGCGAATTATATTGCACAAATAATGGCAGTATACGAATTATATCGACCGAAATGCGATTCACCGCTTTATCGGTTAGCCATAAACGCTCAAGGGAAAGGAGCTTTACGCATTTCACGGTCTATTGAGCGCTAGTATACACGTAGTATTACCAGGTGTCATAGAAAAGATGAAGAAACTTATTCAATTACTAGAAAAGAAAAGCTTCGTTAAGACGAAATTGAAAATAAAATGGAAAAAGCTGAAACATGTTTCATTATATTTTCAACCGTATCCCGAGTGAAAATTCATTTCATCAAAGTAAAGTTTTTCGGTGGCTACCGTCCTCTTGGTGCTAGCAGGACCAGAACTTTTTAACTATAATAAATCACTACCAGACGATTCGCATGCACTCGACATTCAAAGCAATATAAATCTTAGCGCCCTTAAAAAAAAATCTGCCAACAGTCTGGGCGCAACTGTATTATTTTTCCGGCAGAAGTTCAGAACGCGTTCAATTCGGGGATGCGGTGTATGTTACTATGTGACTGAAAACCTAACAAAAAGTTCGGGAAGCGGTTAGAAAAGGGTGTAACATATGAATTAAATAATTGGGTCATATTCCGGGATGCGGTCTAGAGGTTGAAAAAAACAAAGCTTTAAAATAGGTGATTATTAAACAAGCCTGAGGAAGTGAAAAGATATTCGATATCTGATCAGACCTGAGAAACATGGTGGAATTCATGAAAAAGTATACAACCAGTTTACACCCTCTTAGGGGTCGAATTTAAAAAAATCTTGAAAACACTTTCTAGGTATTCACATGAAGAATCGGTAGAAAAAAAATGAACTCAATATTTCGAAAGACCTAGTAGATATGACGAAAATCGTGAAAATATATGCATTTTATATTAACCGATATTTTTTTTGCCCCCCCCCCCTTCTGAACGCCAATGAATATTCAAATTTTTTTTTATCAGAATTACTTTTCTAGTTAATTTACATATACGTACCGAGTTTCAACTTAACAGCATAAGCCGTTCTAAAGTTAGGAAAAACACCCCCCACCACCGTACCATACTACCCCTAAAAAAAATTCTATTTTTCCACCATGCCACTACTATAGCTCTATCTAAATACCAAATTTCAGCTTCCTATCATTAAAGATTCTTAAGATATAAGCATCGAAACTTTTTCTTTCTCACCCTTCCCCACCCTCACCCTCTACACCCACACCCCCAAACTTTTTTTCCCTACTAGGGTTCTATTAGGCCTACTTCTGGTAAAAATTTGAAGCAACCATCTTACACTGTTATTGAGATATGAAACGTGTTATTTTTGAAAAATTCTTATCCCCTCCACTTACGTACTCCCCCGCCCCCTTCAAAGATTTTACTTTGAGCAATCTTTATTTATCAAGCTTTGTATCCAAACCGAATTTTGTTTTTCTGGTGCCACTGGTTTGGGAGATATTGTAATGTTAAGTATTTCAACCCCCACCCCCGCACGTCACTACCCCCACCCAAAAATTTTATTTCAATCTACTCTCCTAGTATAACTACAGATATTTGTTAAGTTTTAATTGCTTGCTATTAACGGTTTAGGAGATATGGATTTTAGAATGTGTCGATCTCGACTTTTTTGCGTTTCGGACGCATTGCTTCCCCCTCCACTCCCACACCCCTTCACCCATATCTGTTTTTTTTTTGCAAATGGGTCCATTATCAAAGCTCTATAGAAATTCTAAGTTTCAGCCTCCTAACACAAGCGGTTCCTGAGATCTAGAAACCTAAATTTTTCGTCTAAAACGCTTACCCCGCCTTCCCCCTTACACCTCCTCCCCTGAAAATAATGTCAATTCAAGGGGTTTACCAAGTCTATTCTTAGAAAAAATTTTAATTTAATAGCTCCACTGGTTTGAGAGCTACGAGCCTTCAAAGATTTTGGGGCGGTCGACGTACGGCGTACGGCGTACGGGGTACGGCGTACAGACGGAGTGAAAATTTTTATTGCTTTTTTCGCGTCTACTAGTCATGAAACGTGGACAAAAAAATTTTGAGGGCAGCAAATTTTTTTTTTTTAAAAATCGATAACAATACTGTATTATTAATAATACAGTAAAACACACACTCTACTCCACCATCTCTAAAAGGTAAAAACTACTTTTTACACTTTAAACTTTGCCCAGCTGCCGGAGCTCATTATTCGTCACTTAGTGCTCCATGTGTACATAGAGAAAACAGGAAAAAAAATTTCAAAGAGGGAAAATTCTTCTATAAATTTTAAAAGAACCCAGTTAAGAACGGAATCTTACGTACTATTCGGATCGTTAGAAATTTAATTTAAAAGTAAAAATGCGATGCTCCCGTCAAGTTGGTATAGACTCATTTTAATATGACTTTAAGGTGGCGCTTTCTGGTAGTTGCTAGCATGTACGAGCTCGCCGGCAACCGCTCATAGTCCCCCAGTTTCTTACTAGATTACAAAAACCGGGATTAGTATTACACTTGGAAATAAAGAAAACAAAATGAGAAGTGCGCTTATCTACAAGATATAAGGACTTTGTTAGAGCACTTATTCGATAAGGAAGAAAATTGCTTTCATTTGGAATTCTACACCTGAAACTTATAGTGGCGTCTAGAACAATTTTTTCAAGATCTTTTGTGTGTCGCCTACATGAAGAATTGAGATGATTTTCTTTGTATTAATCTCTAACCTGAACATTACCGTCAAATAAATTTTAAATTTCAAATTTGAAGCATGAGAGTGAGTACCCGTAGACTAAAGATTTAAAATCGCCCGATAGTTTAGTTGAATTGCTAATGGCTATGAAGCTATATGGAAAGGCGCACACTGAGACTAAACAATCGTCCAAACTAAACAGTTTAATAAGCAGGCCAGATCCCTTTCGATAGATATGCGAATAAACTCCTCTCGCATTGACCTCTGACCAAATTGAAAATCTCTCTCGACCGGTTTTCCGCAGTACCAATTGGCTGTAAGATTCTGCCAGTGGTTTTAGTAATATGCAAATGAACAACGCCTTAACAGTTTAGTCGGGCAGGTAAGAGTGTGCGCGGCTCGATCTGACTAAAAAGTTGGCCGACTGTTTAGTTTCAAGTATGCGCTAGGCCTTATGAAGATAATAGCTAATATTCGCATAACACTTTTATATTTCGGCTACTGGAATTAAAATTGCAAAATAGAAATTTCTACTCTTTACTCAAAACCGATTTTCGTTAAGTTTTCATTGCCTAGCTGCAAGATTTTTTTGGTTGTAGTGCGTTCCAGAAGATTATTGTTCTATGTTTTCAAGATCTTTAGTATGCAATGCTGACAGCAATATTGCCATATGCGTTTCGTGCGTCTACACTGTCAATTTGTGTATGGCAATAATGCCGTTGCTATTGCCAGATAAATTGTCAGTGTAGACGCAGGGTTAGATATGTCAAATTATCAAACTAATTTTATTTCTGCGTGCTCTTTATATAAGCACCTAGAAACGGTTTTCCAATTTTTTCGCTATCCAACCCCTAAGGTGGTGTAAAGTGATTGCGTAAAGATTTTCACGAATTCCTATATATTTCTTAGGTCTAATGAGCTATCACACTCACATTCAATCTAAAAGCTTTAAATACAATCGACAAAAAATACCGATTTTATCATTATTCGATATTAAGCCCCTGGGGGTTTAAGTTGTTGTTCAAGATTTCACGAATTCCAAAAATCTCTTAGGCTTAATGTGATCGAATTAAATTTTAGTTCCATTGAATCTTCTATTGAAGAAAAATAGGTAAATAAACTCTCTTATTTTTGGGTAGAAGTCCGAAACGCGTTTAACACTCGAGATGCGATTTGGGTTACTGTGGAGCATGTTTCAGTATTGAAAAAAATAACGAGTTCCGCTCGAATTCCGCTGGAGTACCGATCTGTTACGCGGGCTATTGTATCGCACACTGTAAATTTTTAAAACAATAGTTTTGAGTTAATCGTATAATTAGAGCGACCTTCGGTAGACGAAATCCTCTCGAATGGGATCAGCGATAGCTTTTCAATTACTCAAGAAATTCAAGTACTTCGAAATATTTTTAAGTCAATTAATTACGAAACAAACTTCATCTATGATTCAAAGTACGGATAATGAGCTGTTAAGTGTTCTTCTGGATTTTCTATTATTTTCATTAGAAGTTCCATATGCGCACGAACTACATACCTTGGCTTCGATATAAAGCACGATCCACTTTGTTTACACACTCGGTGAAAATGCTTTCGGAAAACACTAAACACACCGATCGAGATTACCTCAAGAAAATCCAAAAAAGATCACTGATCTTATTCAGCTGATCGCAAACGGATCTGCATAACGCAAACAAATCGAAAAATTTTCCTTGGAAGTTGGCCACAATTTTACAGTAGATAGGTACTGAAAACTGGATCTTGACCGTGTCGAACAGCGGTAATGACAAATTTATATGATTATAGCGTTTTGTGCCAAATTATTAATTTAGCCGCAGGTTGCTATAAATAAAATCTGGACAGAGGCGATGCGAATAACACGATTAGTGCATTAGAAGCACCAACCTAAGGCCCCCCTCGCGACTACCAACTTAATTCGATCGTACTATCGATTATTAAACTTACCGATCGTGACATCGCTAGATGGCAGATTCTAGCGAGATAATTAAGAGGGTGAATGGTTGATCACATTAATTTTCACCAACTATTTGCTCTAATAAACTGGAAATGGTGTAAATAATGTCGGAATGTTTTCAATGTCAAAACACTTTGCTAGCTGGGTTAGACAGGCAACATCAAAAATACGAAATTAATCAGTCGAAATTATTTAGTGACTTTGGCTTTGAATTCTGATATTCTAAAATTAATTAATCGGAACATGTGATACGAGTGGACAGTGGAATTTTTGTTTGTAATAAATTTAAAGTGGGCGTTTTATTATCTTCCGGCTTCGGAGAGTTTATAAATGAATGATAAGCTTGCAAAAAATTAAATAATCTTAGTTTAAAAAATGGTCAAATGCCGACTATGGTGAAAAAACCATTGGTCGGCCGCGCAACGTCGCACCAACGTCTAGTAAACGTCGGTACGACCAATTTGAAAGAACGTTTTTATGGTCGTCAAGAAGTCGACGAAGCTATGTATGCAGCGATCCTCAGCAGTCCCGTATTCGAATTGACTAAAGAAGTTGGCCATGGGAAAATTAATTTAATTTATAAGCTCTTTTATAACCAATCAGTTATTATGAATTTTATCGGTATGTGGACATAACATTTTTAGTGTATCATTGTTTTTCCTGACGAAAGGAAATTATATTTTCATTTGTCTAATTTAAGTGCAAATTAGATACCAGGCAAATAAATAACAATTGAAAGAACAAATATAAATTAGCGCAATATTTTCTGAAATAAAATTGAGTTACTAACACAGCTTTTGAGTCATATTCATAACTACGCGGTCGTATTAATAACTATTTTCTTAAGATTTTTATTTCCGCGTCAGAGGAGTTTCTGGTTGCGAAACACCAATAAGAAAGTCCGACTGGTATTGATCACTGACTACTGCCATTGATGACATTGATGACATGCAAGTAGAAAAACTATCTCTTGAGAAGCCAGCTTAAAACTGTGATGGACTACAGTGCAACCCGGTTATAACGTACCTTGAGTGGACCACAAAAGTAGAACGTTATAACCGATAGTACGTTATGCAACATAAGAACCTTTCACATTTGTGAATGGGGATTAAAAAGGGGGCATTATAGTCGAAAGTACGTTATAAAAGTGTACTTTATAAGCGGGTTGCACTGTAGTTCCGAAGTATCTGTTTTGACATCGGATGGCATATATTAACAGAGGGTGTATAATGCCTACTATCCGAAACTCCCTTTCAGCTGCTGGTACTTAATAAATCCCGAACTATTTAGTCATTTAAACGACAACTTGGTAAAATTCGTGACCAGAAAGTCGTCCAAGAAAACTTTGTAGTCTAATTTGTAAACTTCTTATAATCATATTGTCATTGTAATAAGACAGTTGGATGTTTTCACTAAAAGTAAATTTTATTGAAGCAACTGATAGGCTCGCAGCCAAAATATACTCATCCTCACCACAGTGTTAAATTATCAACGAAAGTCAAGATTTATTATTACAAAACATTTTAATACCTAGAGCTATATAAAAGATAAGTCTAGTACAGATGAACTAGCTTTTAATGTTTAAATTTTACGGTGTCATCGAGTCCTTTATAACCGAAGTCAACATATTCATAACCATAAAATCACGGGATGTCACAGCGACTATGAAAGTGCAATGGCAAACTCAATGGCTAGGAAAGGTTCAGAAGTTGACTTCATGAAACCATACCCCTTCTGGGGGGATACCATTAAGCACTGCCAGAATGAACATCTGAATGTGACAAAAATCGCAAAGTGCCATTCACTGGGACTTGGCATCGGGCAACAGGCCATCAAAGCTTTTATGCCAAAGTATTCGGAAAATAGAACATCTGATTATCTAAAACGAAGCAGATATCAGACCCTTGTGGAAGCTCTGACTGGGCATTGTCACATGAGGAAGCATCTCAATAGGATTGGTTTCTCTTAGGCTAAAATTTGCAGAATATACGACGAAGACGAAGGCGAAACACCAGAGCATATCCTCTGTGAATGGGAGGGTTTAGCTCACAAACGACTTCATCTCTTCGGTCAGGCTTTCATGGAACCATCGGAATTCCTGACCATTCCTCTACGCAAAATACTAAGCTTCATTTAAAGCGCATGGATTAAAGAGGAATCATAGTCAATCTGGAGGGACGTCACAATAGGCCCAATTGTGGCTTCAGCAACAGAGGTTAACCATACCAACCCCTACTTCCAATCGATCTATCTACGGGATGTCACGGCAATACTAATTTTCTAGTCAATGCACGACCAGCAGTCATTTCGAGTCAATAAGAGGTTATACGTGCGACCAAAAAGTTAAAATAGAACTCAGTTACGACTTTATAACTAAAACGTTGTAGCGACAGCACCATGACTAGAATTAAATGACTAAAAATTGTTTTTTCTTTGATGATTTCACACGACGCTGGTTATTATAATTTCAAAGCTGAATAGTTGGAACGACCTCTTTTCTATGACTCTTGGCACTCTTTCACCACATTTGGAAACCCTCAAAATACAATACACTAGGACCTTTCACATACAAGCTACCAAGGTGATTCACTTCCGAAACTACATAATTCAGTTATAGTGCATTCCGACAGAGAACTTTTCAAGGAATTTTGTATGGTGGCAATACGACATATCATTTTACAAACTTTTTTTGAACTTCGAACTTTGTGGCATACACTTTTCGTCAAATAAACTACGAAAGTTATAACCAAAAATGAATTGAATTACTAACGATCATTTTGATGAAGTCCTGAAAACTTGAAATATTCTAGTAATAAGAACTAGTCACTGCCGTGCTACATCTCGTTATTTGAAGAAAATCACTTGCTTACTTTTCGATGTAAGTTTTGATAAAACTTCTTAAACTCGTGCCAAAAACTCTTCAAAATTACTCTGACTACTTTTCGGACAAACTTTTCGATACCGTGCTCGGGAACAAATTGCCTTAATTAAGATAAATTTTGACAGGGCGCAATATCCTACCCTCAAGAACTGTTCGGGTAAATTTAAGCGCAATATCTTATTTTTCGCGAATGAAAATTAAATTGAAAATATTCGGGTGGAAATTTTCGCTTTTATTAAATTTTCCGACAAAAGTAGCCGTAAGGATCCAGAAGGCAGGATAGCGTGAGGAAAACAAAAAAAATCCAGATATTAAGAACTCTGCGAAACAATGGGCTGCGACAGAAACCGAATTAATGCGTCGGAGTGGAAAAACGAAAAAGAAAAAAGGAACCAAACTTTTCCTTAATATACACTTTTCCTATTCCATTTACACAACCGGGAGACAGCCTGCAGGTTGAGTGCGGAGTTTAAGAAAAATGTCCTGGCGAAAAGTTTGACAGTGATAGCATTGTCCAACACACTGAAGCCTGGCTCCACTCTCCGGTATCTACTAACGAATTTATGTCCCAGGACATAAATTGCGAGGAAAAACCCTGTCCTCTGTCCTTTTCGGCGAGTGAACAATTTTTTGATGGATTTCCTCCGACTGGGTATGGAAAATTAGAGATGACGCCGAGAAACTTTCGGTTTTTCCCGGGATTCGGAAATTTTTCCTTTTAGCGGATCAACTGCGTATATTTAGCGCAAAAAGACATATCCGGAACTGGGAGCAGGACGAATGAATGAACGTTTAAAATGGTCGCGATGGGCCCAGGCTATGAATCCGTTGGCATCCTTCTGTCTTCTCGAAAAGGATCTCCGCGCCATTCCATCCCACAGAAAAAAAAGGAAAACCGCCCGAATTACATACAGAATACGAGACATTTTACTTTATTCGTTTTCATTTTCCTCAACGGAAATCTTGACTCTCTACGACGGTTTCATAAGAATTGAATAGAAGGACTATAAGCTCTACATCGAAGGCACATTTTTCTTCTTATCCTTGCAATGTTTTTTCGAGAGCCTGACGGGAAGAAAATGTATGCAAATGGAGCGCTGGAGATGACTTAAGGATCATGGTAAATATCCGGCGGAATGGATTATTGGATCCCATTCATTTTTCTGCTGAATCCTGTTGCTTTTGAAAGACATTTTCATAATCATTTGCGGGGGTCCTGGACGTGTTGAATAAAGTACAGCCGGTTGTCGATGGGGGGACGGACGTCGATTTTCGGTAAACGTTAAGAAAAGTGTGGGTGCTGCTTGGTGGAATTTTTGACCTAATTTTCGGATTCTGGATTCGATTTCCAGCCAAATCGCAATTTTTTTTTCCGATAGTAAACGCCTATTGTCGGAAATGGTTTTGCTGGAAGATTATCCGAACCCTGGTTATGCGACCACAATGGATGCCAGATGAAATATTCGGGCCATTTTCCGAATTTATGACCAACATTAAGTTGAGTGGAAGGAATCTGATCCTTTAGAGCGAATTTGTTAAGATGTGGCAAGACAAGCACTTCATGAAAACCCTGAGCTTCTCGACAGACATTCTTGAAAAATAGCTAACAAGTCGTTGAGAAAAGGGAGCTGATGTTGGAAAAGGACCTTTTCATTGAATCAACACTTTCACAATCCGAAGTTCTAGGCGTTATGTCATTGCTTCTCGACTATGCAAAGTTCTATAAAACTTTTGACGCAACGTTCGAACTAGGAATAGATGAGGTACATAAAAGCACCTGATAGTTAGAAGTATCTGCGACTGACAACCTAAAGAACAGCCAGGAGTCTATTTGGGACGTTGTTTGTTAGGTTGTCAGTCCCGACCTACAACATTGACAATGAAAATTTAGTTAAAAGTCCCATAAATACCGACTTTGTTTCAAAGACGAACGAAATTACACTGGATTCAAAAAAGTGGTAAATTTTTGCTGAATTTCAACATTCACAATTTCAAACGAAGGACAAAATAGGTAGTTTGTGCGCAATTAACTTCTCAATTAAAAGCAACACAAACCTAGCTCAGGCAGCCAATATGCATATGAAATTGTATCCAGATAAACCCTACACTGGGCGCCCCGGTAACATGTGAAAAATACGCGCTGGGCGCCCGAGTTACATGGCTAATCAGTGCTATTTTACGTATGCCAAAGAAAGATCATGCGCTCTAATAAGTGTTTTGTTCTCAAAACTTCAAAAAATAGTATTCAGATAGAAGGCGCCAAAGGTACCCGAAATTGTTCTAATCCTCCTCTCCGGTCAAAACTATTGCGGCAAATAAACCTTCAATAAACTTAAAAATACACTGTTTTAAAAAATTAAATTTCTTATCCAACTTTTACTTAAAATGTGCAGTATTTTTAACTTTATCAAGTAAAAGTACACAGTTCGATCACTTTTACACGAAATTACTGGTATCAGTAAATTATCCATGTACTTTTTAACTGAACCATGCCAATTTACATGAAAAGGCCAACAAAATTACGCTACATTTCGTGTAAATTAACTATATTTATATATGAATTGAAAATTAAGTTTTTTTCGTGTAATTCATCTTATCTGTTTGTATTTTGCGACGAAAAACATTTAATATAAGAATCCACGAACTTGGAAGCTTCGTTCGATTTTCTAGTCTACTCACATGAAACGCCTTCGTTGGGGCAGTGGCTACGCATGCCAAACCTTCACAGCAAAACCAGAATTTGATTGCTACCTACTGCCAAGACATGCCAAGTGTAAGTAAGTAAGAATTAATACCAGAAGAAGAAATAAGTGTATCTTAAATAGTGGTAATTATACACTTTTTTAGAATGTAAATCCAAGAGAATATCCAGTACTGTTTTCGAAGTTGAAATTTACTGATTGCCAATTGAAATTTACTGACTGAAAATTGAAAATTACATTCAAATTGACTATTACATCTTAATGTAAGTTTACTTGAAAAGGTGTGGCATATTTGCAAACTACCCAAATGATGTTAAATTCAATGGAATTTTTGTTACTGTATAGGCATTTACAATTTACCTCTTCACCTCCTAGTGTTCCGTTGCTCTTGTAATGAAGGAACTCTAGCATTACTTCAAGACGTAGACGTCGATTTGGGCTGTTGCGCCATTGATATTATTATTATTATGATTTAAAATTTAGTATACGTTAATTTTTCAATATTGCCATGTCTGAGCAAATCAAGTAACTTCCTCATGTAGCTACCATACTTAAAGTCACGGAAATCTTTTTTTTAGGTCGTCACATTTCCCTAAAACATTTACCATTCTTTTCTCGCGAACTGCGAACTACAAGAACGAACTAGTTCGCGAAGGCTCGGGAACTAGTTCTGTCGCGATCACTAAGGTGAACTACAATGCCCAAACCAACTACAAAGCCGAATTTTAGAGGTAATAAATAGTACACTTAAGTTTGCAAATAAGCAAACTCAACCACTCTTCGGGTACCTCGTACTAGAGATGGGCAAGGCAGTTCCTTTCAGTCAAGTACTTCATTTCGAGTCACTCACTTGAATGAAGGAGTTCACTGAACTAGTTTCGGAACTGTTCATTCCCTCGTTCCGTCAGTACATACTAAGGACCTAAAACAAAAAGGGTGAGCAGAGTTCCGTGAAATAATTCCGGACGTGTTCATTCCTACGTCTAGAACATGAGGACCTAAAAACAAGGAAGGTCGGCACAGTTCCGTCAAGTAGTTCCGGAACTGATCTTTTCGCCACTACATTTTTTGTCACGTGTCCAATGGAACTACAGTTCATCAAAAGGAGTTAATTACATCACTGACTCACTTCAATGAAGTGTTCTTTTGAAACAGTTCACTCCTGAACGACCCATTTCTACCTCGTACCCTACCTCATGTATGTGAATGGGAATCGAATGAGAACCGGACAGTCGGCGGGAATAAAAAATCTACCATTTTACAGAGTAAACGTGAATATTAGATTACAATGACACCAAAAACTGTTAACATCTTCTAGGCACTCTCTGTAGAAGCTACCACAGAAATTCGCGCCAAACTAGAAATTTGAATTAATGGAAATTTTTAAGATAGCTTTGAACTTCATATATCCTATCGAACAACCAAAAATTAACCAAATCGGTTGAAATATTGGGTGATCTTCAGTGTCACCTACCTTAATTATAAGGATGTGATGGCAAGAACTATCGCTTTAATATAATTCGCGATAATGAAATTTGTTTCAACATCACCTATATAGAATATTCCTAAGCACATCAGCCGTAAGGGTGTTTCGGATAGTAGGCATGATACACCCTTTTGACGAGTTTATGCCATTCACTGACGAAACACTTCCTTCGGACCTAGTCTTATAAACTGGGCTGGGTTTTCCAATTGTTATGTCCTCAAGGACAGAGACTAATCAACAGTCGGGGATAATGTGTTAGCGTCTCTCTCCACTGACGCCGGAAAAGAACAAACATTTAATAGAAGTTTAGTTTTAGTTTATTGCGCAATACGCTCTTATCAATTGAAAGAACAGGTAAAGTCTAGTTACTCTTAAGCCGGCCACAGACTTATCACGTTTCGCCTATTTCGCGTCATTCGCGTCTTTCTCGTGAATAGTGTGTAGAGGTTTCTCGTGAGTTTCTCGCGTTTCGTTGTTGACGATTCGTGCAGGCGGTTTTTTCACGACATCAAAGGGTTTTGCTTGGCGAGAAATTAGCGAAAAATTCGCAAGACGACTTTTCATGACTTTCTCGTGAGTTTTTGGTTTTTCGTGGTTAATGTCAAAAGTGGGGACTTGAATTTGAAAATAAGTGAACTTCACGAAATGTAGAGAAACCACGAAAACGAGAAACTTGCGAATTGTGTGTACAATTCATTCTCGTGTTCTCGCAAGGTTCATATGTTTCTTGAAATAAGACGAGAAACTCACGAAATGCGAAAAACAAGAAAAGCAGGAGAAGTCTGTAGCCGGCTTTACGAGAAAACGGCACAAAAGTCCTTAAAAAATGGGGCAGCATTTCCTTATTTTAATGAAAATAATACTTTAGATTTCCCCGGACGAGGTGTTGCTACTGAGTTTCTCGAAAATGTGTTACAGAGGCAATTTTGGTCGAGAAAGGGCTCAAGTCTAGGACATCTGAAGACCCCAATCCTGCGTTTCACCCCACTTATTATTAATAAAAAAAAAAAAACCAAAAACGAGTCTACGTCAATTTCCTGATTAATTCCAAAGTATTATCGACATTTCTTATTTATTGCCATGAAACCAAAAGCAATTTCACGATAATAATACCGATGAATACAAAAAAAAGCGTTCCCTCGACAGTGGAAAAGCCGAATTTTCCGAAACAAGAGGGAATAATTTCCGACCGATAATAAGTTTTCAATTTGTGTCTTGAAAGCGCTCGTCAAGACATTGACAGATTTCCTTTTGATGGCCAATGTGCATGTTGTCAAGTCATAAAAAATCGAGGTGTTGATTCCACTGAAATGAAACCAACCTGCAGGAAGTTGGGGGAGTCCCCGCAATTCAAGGTGAAACGCGTCAAATCTGTTGACTTTTGTGAGTTTTCTGAACGAGTTTTAGTCAACTGAAACCACTTTCTTTTCCCGAAATCAAACGAAAAGCAATCATATCTCAAATGGTAAAATATCCTGAAAGGATATAGAAGCTGTTCTGAAGATTCTTCCTTCTTCTCTTCTGTACAGGTATTTTCAAATCCCTTAAGCGGATAAGCCACATCGTTTTCGGGCGAAATACCTCCATGAATGCCATAAACCAACCAGCAAACAAACACACAAAAATTATTTATTGAATTGTGCGCTTGTGACATCCTCGACGACTAAATAACATCGATCGAATTTTATCCTGAAGACGAATTCACGTCACCGAAGGCTATAAAAATCGTCAATCAAAAGGTTGGATAGTGTGTGCCATTGCGGCAGACTAGGAGCCTGAAAGTCGAACAGGTCGAATGAAACGATTTTTTTTTTTTCAATTAAATTTCGATAAAACGCTTGAGACAAGCGGCAAGGAAATCCATGGGTTTTTGACGAAAGGATCAAAATTTGACGGCTACTGATACTTACCGCTAAACCGTTGAAGTTGAAACGTTTACGCCGACAAAGTAATCCAAAAAAAGTGTGCGCGCAGCCTAATTCTATCGCACCTGAGATTCACTCACTGTCGGCTTCACGTAAAAACACTGCACACCGAATGAATTCACCACGATCTACAACACACTCCAACGGAAACGCAGCCGAATATATGCGGGGGAAAAATATAAACAAACTCACATATGACGAAGAAGACCTACCACAACTCGGAAGACTTTCTTCTTTCACCGCACTTTTTTCCACAAAAGAAAGATTTTTCCGTTAACAAAAAACACCTTCGATTAAGAGACAATTTTTGAATGAAACGACGAAATTTCCCACGTTTGAATACTGCGTCTTATCAGAACGAAACGCCGTTCACCTGCTTCTTCTTAATTCGGTGAAAATTTCATTGACACTATTGGACGGCGGTGTGGGAGGTTCAAAGAAAAACCGAAGGACCAAACTCTACGTTCGCGAACTTTTCCCTTTTTTTTACCTTTGCGGGGTATCGAAATTTTCGGTCCCCCCCGGATTCGAAATCGAGAAGATAGTCTTGGGCGATTTTCTTCAAAAGAACAAGATTCGATTCGAATTTTTGGTTTCTTGAAATCGATGTGTGATTTCTTTTTTATTGAAAATTTCACTAGATTTTATTTTCCGACACACAACACAATTTCGTAGTATGTGCCTCCCGTTCTAAGCGATCTCTACTCAATGACTGATTAACTGGCGGCAGGTAAGGCCGTTTGTTTCGTAGCGCCACACACAGCAAAGCTTCGATGTTGCGATACCCAGCAAAAGTATCCACCGAAATTCACCAGAAGAAGACAAAAATTTCGTTTGTGTAGCGATGAGAGCGCAAGTAGTAACACCATACGTTCCAAAAATCGCCCGCCGCCCCCCAACCATCCCCGGAAACAAATTCCAAAATCATTTCGACTATAAGCTTTGGGGTGGTGTTGTCGAGTTACTGGAAATTATGGAAGTGGATTGTGTGTTGGGGGTGGACTTCCAATCGAACGACAGCAACAACTGCAATTGAAAATTGGGGAGAATCCAGTCGGATGGGGTATGCCGGGCTGCTGTACAATTATACGAAATATTAGGGGTTGTAGAGCGCATGCACCCTTCGTGGATAGTACAGTAGCGGAGCTAGGTTCTCAAGGAACAGGATCAATTTAGTTTAAAACGTTCTAGATCTGAAGAAAAGATGGTCTTAGGGTGGAATTATAAAGACAGACTTATCGTGTTTCGCCTATTTCGCGTCATTCGCGTCTTTCACGTGAATAGTGTGTATAGGTTTCTCGTGAATTTCTCGCGTTTCGTTGTTCGCGATTCGTGCGTTTTCTCTGCTGGAGGCGGGTTTTTCACGACATCAAAGGGTTTCGCTTGACGAGAAAGTAACGAAAAATACACGAAACCATTTTTCGTGACTTTCTCGTGAGTTTTTGGTTTTTCGTGGTTAATGTCAAAAATTTGGACTTGAATTTGAAAATAAGTGAACTTTACGAAATGTAGAGAAACCACGAAAACGCGAAACTTGCGAATAGTGTGTACAATTCTTTCTCGTGTTCTCGCAAGATTCATGTGTTTTTTGAAATAAGATGAGAAACTCACCAAATGCGAAAAACAAGAAAAGCAGGAGAAGTCTGTAGCCGTCTTAAGGGACGCAACGCGCGTCAAGCGACGCGACGCGATGGCAGCTGAATGCATATTAGTGATATCGCGTCGCTCCGATAGTCATTTTACTTTACTATTTTTAATAATAAAGTATTGTGATCGAACTGAAAACAATTTGCTACCCTTTATATTTTCATGTTTTAGGACTAGTAAGCCACAAAAAAGCAAAAAAAAATGTCCGTCTGTACGCCGTACGCAAAATTGTTTGAAGGCGCCTAGCTCCCAAAACCGTTGAGGTATTATCATGAAATTTTTATGGTGGGTACATAAGGTGAACATCTACGACTGGTATCTTTTACAGGGGTGTGGGTATGAGGGGGAGGAGAGGGGAGGGTTTTAGACGAAAAATTTTGGTTTCTAGATCTCAGCAACCGCTTTTGTTAGGAGGCTGAAACTTGGAGCTTCGATAGTGGACCCATTTACAAAAAAATTTCTGATATGGGTGAAGGGGTGTTAGAGTGGGGGGAGGGAATAATGCGTCTAAAAGCCGAGATCGATACATTCTAAAATCCATATCTCTTAAACCGTTAATGGCACGCAAATAAAACTTATCAAATATCTGTAGTTACACTAGGAGAGTAGAGTGAAATCGAATTAAAGTGGTGGCAGTGGCGTACGGGGCTGGGGGTGAAAAACTTTAGATTACGATATCTCACAAATCAAATACACTAGAAAAATAAAATTCGATTTGACAGGCCTATTCAGGGCCAGAGTCACAAGCCACAAAGTAGGTGGAAAGTCACAATTAATTCAAAATTTATATGTACAAAATTGTGACTCTCCACCTACTTTGTGACTTGTGACTCTGGGCTGAATAAGCCTGAGAGTGTAAAACTCAACCAATAAAGATTGCTCAAAGAAAAATATTTTAAGGGAAGGGGAGCATAGAAGTGGAGGCAATAAGAATTTTTCTAAAAATTCACGACTCATATCTCAAGAACAGTGTAATATATAGTAGATGCTCAAATTTTTTACCACAAGTAGACCCAATAGAAATGTTGGAGGTGTGGGTGTAAAGGATGAGGGTGGGGAGGGTGAAAAGGAAAAAGTTCCGATGTTTATATCTTAAGAACCTATAATGATATAAAGCTGAAACTTGGTATTTAGATAGAGCCAGAGTAGTGGCACGTTGGAAAAATATAATTTTTTTTAGGGGTAGTATGGTACGGGGTTGCGGGTTGTTTTTCCTAACTATATAACGGCTTATGCTAGAAAGTTAAAACTCGGTGTGTATATGTAAATCAACAAGAAAGGTAATTTTTATAAAAAAAATTTCAAATGCCCATTGGCGTTCGGAAGGGGGGCAAAAAAAATTAACTGTGAAAATAGAATGCATATCTTTTCACGATTTTCGTCACATTTACTAGGTCTTCCCAAATGTTGAAGTTGTTTTTATTCTACGGACTCTTCATATGAATACCTGAAAAGTGTTTTCAAGATTTTTTGAAATTCGACCCCTAAGGGGGTGTAAAGTGGATGTATACTTTTTCATTAATTCTGCCATATCTCTACTGAAAATTTTCCTGAAAAAACGGAAAAATTGATGCCTTCAAAAAAAATTTGACATTAGCGAGTCAATCGAACTTTTCGGTACTGAAAGACACCCAAATTTCCGAATTTTTTTGTATGACACAATTTATTTTCTCAATACTGGAGAACAGAATTTGTTTAAAACTTATGCAATAACAAGTTCTGAACAAATTCTGTTCTTCAGCATCGAAGCAGACATGTTGGAAATTAGTTTTGTCTAAATGAAGCTTTGAATCGAATCCGACGCGTTTTAGAGTTTTATGCTGTAGATACTATTTAATTATTAAATAAATTGAATGAAATTTTTCTAGACTCCTTCATTTTATCAAGTCTTCTTGAATTTTCCGAATTCTTAAAATTAATACTGAATTAATACTTAAAATTAGTAAAGATTCAAAAGATTCTCACGCTTTTGGCCAGTATCGGTCGCCAACACTGAGCCAGTATACAACAGCAGCACTCGGCCAAGTTATCATGCAGCAGTGATCCATCAATTGGCCAGTGCTAGCTGCCACTGCCGCGCCATTGTACGCCTATTGTACGACCCTATATGGGATCTCTGTTCAGTATTGAATGAATTACGAGTAGCAGAATTTAGTCAGTAAGTGCTGGAAATGTTACGTTGGAGATCTTCATTATTCAGCATCTGGAAGGAGAGCAAAATAGTTCGTCTGGAATACCGATGCTCTATGAGGGTGCATGTTAAGTGACACGGCAGTATACTCTCTGTCCGCTCCTGGCTATCGCCCAGTATTTTATGGAGGAGGATTTATTTTATAGGTACCCCTACATACGAAAAACCTCTTCAAGACGAATTCAACTCATCGGAGTTGAATTGTCATACGACAGAGAATGATTTTTCCATTGATTTCCCGCCCCCCGCTCTTTTTTTAACTGAACTGAAACATATGGCTTGTGACTGACTAGGTGAGTATCTCAGAAACGACTAATGCTAGAAAGTTGAAACTTACTATGAATATATATGTAAATATCTAAGAAAGGTAAAAATTCCAGATATGCACCGGCGGATTTGGAAAGAGGGCAGCAAGAAGAGGGAAATATCGAATTAATTTTACTTCTACGGACTCTTGATATAAACGCCTGGAAATCGCTTTCAGGATTTTTTGATATTCTACCCCTCAAAGGCCTGTAAAGAAGTTGAATATTTTTAACGAATATCACCATGTCTTTTAGAGCTGATATCAAACTGGTTTTTGCTTCTTCGTGTTTTAATACAGACAAAAGCCTATAAAATTACATTAAGTTTTTCGATATTCGACCCCTAAAATTAGTAAAAAGGGGTTAAAAATTGTGCCAAAAACAAATGGGGGAGCAGAATAAAAAAAGTGAAACAGAGAACAATTTCCCTTTTATTATTTTAAAAACAAAAATCGATCTTAAGTTTTAACTATGCCTCCACACCCGCACCATTTTGCAGACCAGGCAAAAAATTCAAACGCGGCAACTAAGCAAATTGCGTGCCTTCGAAAACACGAAAGGACAATAAGGCGCCAAACTCACGTCGATGTGCTTCATTTGAGAAATAAAAAAAAAAAAAATTCAAACAGGTTCCACACCTTACAGGTAAAATTGCGACCACCAACAACACACGTCCGAAAATCTACAGCAAAGCACAGTCCATCTGTATGTCGATAAAAAATCGTTCAGACCAACGATAAAAAGTAAATAGCCCGCTAGAGGGAGGAAGAGGAAATCGACTAAACAATTTCTTTCCATCGATGAGAAAAATCATCCGGCTCGCTTCGGTTCCTTCCTCCTCCGCCAGGCTACTTGCTGTGCACAAATTTTCGTTTGATTTTCCCGGACATTTTCCAATTTTCCCGGCTGTAGGTACGTGCTTACTCGTCTACTAAGCCACCCACTCACACCCACCGCGAAGCTTTTTTCGTTCATATTGCTAAGAGCTTTTGGTCGACAGCGCTACTTTTTTTAAAAAAAACTTGCTATACGAGTGCACAAGCTGAGTAAAGGTTTTTGGCTATGGCGGCTACAAGTTTTCGTTAAATTAAGCTTGGTTTGAACGAGCTTCGCAGTTATGAGATTGGATTTTACAAAGATCAGTGGCGTAGGGAAAATAGTTCAGATAAATATGTTTTTTTTTTTTTACCTGCGGGTTAGGCAATGATGTAGTTTGCTGTCCGAAGGCATCGACTGGCGGCATGATCTGAAAAGAAATCAATATTCCTGATTAATTAAAGAAATACGTTGAATGGCTTAATCTTAGTTTATTTTTTTTTAATAATAACAATTTTGATTGAACAGATATTTAAAAAAAATTTGCTACCCCTAAATTTTGTATTTTCACGTTTTAAGCCTACTAACACCACAAAAAGTCAAAAAAAAAAATGTTCGACTGTCCGCCGTACACAAAAGCGTTTGAAATGGTAACGGCCCGGGGACACTAGTAAGTAAAACTTGCCCAAATCGCTCTCAGACATTTATTGCTCTATGTGTACACGGTTTCGAGAGCGCATTTGCTCAAGTCTTAGCTCTTGCTATCAAATGTTTGACTTTTCAAGCAAGTTGGGAATATGAGTTGAAATTGCGCAAGAAAGTTCCGATCGGTTCCAACATTTTTCTCCAAGTCAGTTGCATTGGAAGTAGCACGCGGCATTTTTCGATTGGGAGTTAAAACACGTGAAATGTGTTGTAAGTTGCACTTGCAAGATTTTTGTCGAGATGCGTTAATGTAAACGTCGCAGCAAATTACTCTAGCAAGAAATCTCGCAAGTTACTTGCAAGTATCCACGGCAGCAATTTTTTTTTTAAGGGGGAGGAGGAATGCGAAAGTGGGGGAAAGCAATTTAAAAAAAAAATATAATATCTTAAGAATCGTATTAAATCCTATCTTTAAAAATTGGCCAATAGTCTGGGCGCATCTTTATTATTTTATTTGTTGAAGTCCGAAATGTGTTTAATGCTGAGATACGGTGTAGCTACTGACAACCTAACACATAAAGTTCCAAATAGCCTCCTGAATATTTCTTAGGTTGTCAGTTCCATAGTCACACTCAAAGCCACATACTACTATTCGTACTTAGGAATATTAAATTTAATCCTGTCATATCTAGTTTGCAGGACCTCTACCATACACGACCGCCATCGAATAAAAAGTATCATTGACATTTTCTTTTTCAATGATAACGATTTTGTCCTTTATCCTTGAATATCTCATAATACGTATTTTTTTATTTTGAATTTTGTGGGATTTTATGCTGTTTTCAAAACATATCAAATAATTAACTTGGGATCTCAAGGGGATCGGGGTCAAAAAATAGCAGATCATCAGTGCTTCACAATTATGTTATAGAAAATTTACAATTATAACATAATTGAGAAACGTTGATTTTCTTCGATTTTTTTTACCCCGATCGCATCCAAATTCCAAGTTAATTTTTTGATAATTTTTATTCCAATAATTTATTGCGACAACATCTCCTTTAAAGCATACTTTATTTCATTATTCTAGGATAAAAATTACCAGAGATATAGGTTTTCAAAAATGACTTGGTTACGATTTTTGCGAATTAATATGTATTTTAATTTTTTTTTTGCATTTGTCACATTATAACCTACAAAAGCTGCATACGTATGTATGACTTTTCCAGGTAATAAGCAAAAATCCAAGCAATTAAAAAATTAATATGCGATAAAGTGACCCCCGTTAAACAAAACTGATACAACTTCTGGTTCTATTGAAACCTTTTTAAACTGAAGTATTATTTCTTTAATTATCGAGGAAAGGTTTGGGACCTTCAAACGATTTTGTGTACGGCGGATAAACGAACTGTATTTTTTTACAATCATGAAACGTGAAATTTTCAGGGTAGGAATTTTTTTTTTTATTATTACTAAAATACAAAAATTACGTAAAATTGGCATAAATGGGATTGTAGAAGCATTTAGGCTTGATTTTGAGTAGTGGATACACAATTTACCAGATACATACATACATACCTGCATTTATTAGTTTTAAATACTATTATTACTATTAAGTATCAGGTTGATTAAAATTTACCTGTTTCAGAATATAAAAAAACAAGATAACGTCACGAAAAGAAGGTATTTACTAAAAAAAAAGCCCAGACATGGTATGTTTTATGACACAAGAAGGTCACCCTGGATCTGAAGGAACCCACAACCTCTTAATTGTTAGGCAAGTGCATCTGATATTCTATTACCGAAGCCGCTTTAAGCCCTTAAGCATTTGATTACATGCGTCTTTCGAGTACCTTCCTACATATCAAATTTCGGTTCCTAACCCTTTTCACGTTAACAATTCTTCGGGCAGAGCAAAGAAAGTTTATTTTCGTTAATAACAAGTTTTCCCCGTTTGCTTTCGCCAATTAACCTTCATTCAGACTATTTTTCCCCATTAAATGATTAGCCTAATTGGATCCTGGTACAAGGATTTCTTTCTCCTTTCTTCGAATTCAATTCAAACGGAAAATGCTGGTGATTTGAAGAATTGAAGAATTTATGGTGATATGACCGGGACGGGTAAAGTTAATTTCCCGCGCTTAAAGTTGAAATGTTATCTTCGTTTAGGAATTTTCCCGACAAGGATATTACGTTTTTTCAAGATCTCGGAATTCACTCCAATTAAGAGACAGAGAGACTTCTTTGAGAAAAGAAACACCTGACGGCTAATTCAGTGCTCGGTGTGATGATGTGGTTTTTCCATTTTCTTTTCATTTTTTTTTTGTCATTTATACGGCAAGATGAAATGCAATCTGACCCTAATGAGCGGAACGGTAACGACTTTGTAAGCGGATATGGCGCTAAAAAATGGTACGAGGCGTACTTAATGAAATCATTTCAGTGCCAGAACATACTCTTTTGTATGGGTTTTATCCGGAATAGCGCGAAAGACGATATGATTTGAGTCTACGACAGAGATTCATAAAAAACGGTCGGTTTTCATGTTTGGTTAGTTCTTTAAGGTGTAATCAACAGTAACCAGTCAAACTCAGCGGAAAAATACAAATGTTGGTAAACACACAATTACTATACCGGATATTTGAGTATTTTACTGAAAAAAATCGTCCTTAATTCTTACCAGTGCTGAAACAGTACTGAATTTCAGAATTCACAAAATTGAAGTTATACAGTTTTAAGTCCTGACCAGACATATTAATCCAATGAGGACAGTTGAACATTACTAGATTGAAGTTAAGATTTGTGAATTTAGTCTGGTCTTGGACAAGCAAATAAGGGTCTGGAACTCTTCAAACTACCACCTCGTTACAGAATTTTTCGTCTTTTCAAAAACATTTGCATTTTTCAAGAATTAATTAGTAAATTCAATTTCGGTCGGGACAAGATACAGCTGAAATTTATGGCGTACTCACTTGAATAGTATAGCCTAAAAAAAACTTGTAGAAAGGCTTACAGTTGGTTACAATTCAATAAAGAAAGTTCCATCGACTGAAATGGCAATGCAACGAAAACGGCAAACATAATAAAATCAATTTGCCAACTGTCCAAGCAGAGAGTCCGAAACAGAAACTTTGCACAAAAATCTTGCAATAAATCGTCCTTTTATAAGAACAGACAGGCTATAAATCCATCCTAGAAGCCCAATTGCAAAACATATTTCTTATATACGCGCAAGATACCATGTCCTATAATTAAATCGATAAAAAAGAACTAAGCCAAAGGTCCTTCGAATTTTCCAATATCGTTTCGTCTATAGTAGATTCATTTGATATGTAGCGAAAGGAAATTTTTTGCCTTTATAAAACAACTTTGCCACGGGAAATTAATTCGAAATGCGGAAATTCACGATTCCGGCAACGATTTCGATTCACATCCGATTTTATAATACGTTGAATGCAAATTTGATGGAAAACGTCTCGGAATTCGTGACAATCGAAACGTTTTGGTATTGACCTTGATTATTTTACGCTAGAGCTATTTGTTTAGATAAACGTTTTAAAACTCTCGAATTCGAAAAGCTGTGTTGATTTCAGATTTGTTCTTGCTCGATCACATTTAGCTTTTCTTGTGATTTTTCGCTATACTTTCATATTAAAAATAAAAATAGTTTTATACATATAACATGACGTTTGCGAATTCCTAAAGTCAGTACTGTTTCAGCACTGGAAAGAAACTCTGCTTAGAAGTGGACTGTTAGTCTAGTAGAATATTTGGGTGTTCTGTATTCTGGCAGAAATGACGCAAGCCAAAAAATGTCTGGGCGCAGCTTTATTATTTTTCAGGCAGAAGTTCGGAATGCGCTCAATTCTGATATGTAGTATAGGTTACTATGTGACTGAAAATCAAACAAAAAGTTCGGGAAGCACTTAGAATAACATATGAATTACATAATTAGGTCATATTTCGGGATGCGGTCTATAGGTTGAAAAAGGAAAAAAACTTAAAAATAGGTGATTGTTAAACAAACCCGTGGAAGTGAAAAGATATTCGATATTTGATCAGACCTGAGAGATATGGTGGAATTTACGAAAAAGTATGCAATCACTTTACACCCCCTTCGGGGTCGAATTTAAAAAAAATTTGAAAACACTTTTTAGCTATTCATATGAAGAATTCGTAGAATAAAAATGAATTCAATATTTGGAAAGACCTAGTAAATATGACGAAAATCGTGAAAATATCTAATAATGGTAAATTTTTTTGCCCCCTCCCCCTCCGAACGCCAATGAATATTCAAATTTTTTTTTCTTACAATTACTTTTCTAGTTGATTTATATATACGTACCGAGTTTCAACTTTTTAGCGTAAGCCGTTCAAAAGTTAGGAAAAACACCCCCCACTACCGTACCATACAACCCCTAAAAAAAATTCTATTTTTCCACCATGCCACTACTATAGCTCTATCTAAATACCAAGTTTCAGCTTTCTATCGTTATAGGTTCTTAAGATATAGACTTCGGAACTTTTTCCTTCTCACCCTTCCCCGCCCTCACCCTCTACACCCCCACCTCCAAATTTTTTTTCCCTACAAGGATTCTATTAGGCCTACTTCTTTCTGGTAAAAATTTGAAGCATCTATCTTACATCGTTATTGAGATATGAAACGTTTTATTTTCGAAAAAATTGTATCCCCTCCACTTCCGTGCCCCCTTAAAAAATTTTACTTTAGTCAATCTTTTTTAATTAAGCTTTATACCCAAACCAAATTTTGTTTTTTAAAGTTTTTCACGCCCCCCCCCCATCTCCGTACGCGTCTACACCCACCCAAAATTTTTTTTTCGTTTTCGTCTAAAACGCTTCCCCACCTTCCCCCTCACACCCTCACCCCTCAAAAAATTCTAACTTCAAGGGGTCTACCATGTCTATTCAAAAAAAAAATCAATTAATAGCTCATAGGGTTTGGGAACTATAATTCCTCAAATGAGTTTGCTTACGGCGTACGGCGTACGGAGCACAGTCGGACTGAAATTTTTTTTTGCTTTTTTTGTGTTTATTAGTAATAAAACGTGTAAAAAAAAATCGACAACAATACTTTATTATTAAAATAATAAAGTAATATTATTAAAATAATAAAGTAAAAAGAGTTCCGCTAAAATTCCGCTGGAATACCGCGATATCCGTATATTAGTTTAATGTTTTCACTTTCTAGTGTAAATCGTTTCTGCGATAAGAAAAAGTAATTTTCGATTCAAACCATCCCTATTAAGCCTACCACCACTCTACTCCCAACGAGCGGTGGAGGATCCCACTGCAAATAACTCCTTGTCACAGGACTTCGTACGTCACTGTAGCCCATATGGAAAACCTTCGCTATGTATCTTAGTTCATATATCCTTTTACACATATCACACTTGAATGTCATCAAATGTCATCAGTTCTCCCCCAACATAACGAATGTCAATCCCGATATCTTTGTTCATGACCGACATACAATGTTCGATCGAAACTATTGTCCTTGTTGCCGGTATGGAAAGGGTTGAGATATCCCGATAAAGCTGGTAATTACACCACACACGGATATTCATTCGCAGTCGCAGCTAATCTATATCGGACGTTGACAAAGATTGAATTATCGTAACCTCGCTGATAGATACAATCAATTAGAAATGCCAAACACCATCTTGTTAGTTAGATAAAGGAGCCGGGGAAGGTGCTTCTTGTTTACTTCCCTTCTTGAATCACTCAAAGACCGAGAGGGCGACTTGCTTCCTTCAATTTAAGGGTGCTATCGTGATTAATGGCACTTACAGGAAGAATGCACTATACTAGCTCTTCAAGTCACTTCAAGGATAAAGTAGACGCGCGGACGATCAATCTGGTTTCTTTACTTCGAGGAACTTTTTCGTTATTTTGCAGGCTTGCACATTGAACATTGACGAACTGGTAAATTTTTCAGGGACTTTGAAAATTTAAGAGAGTAGAGTAAGTTGAAGAAAATTAGTAGTAGAAAGTGCACCAGGACGAATAAGAATCACGGTATTTTCTTAGGCACGTTCTGTGATATCCTTTTCAGTAGCGAAGCCCTTTTTGGAATTTTTACAATTGCAACGAATGACACCATCCAATCTGCATTCAATACACTCACTCCCTGCTCTGCATACGTAACTTACCATACGTTTGTTTGCAAAACAACATGCTGTATTCTTGCTATAGAATCTACTATGAGCTACTGTGTCATACGGCAGTGGACCTTTTCAATTCTATAAATGTATTCCTCGAGTATTGCATATACCGCATCCTCGTAAGAACTCACCTATAGTTCCAAGCTTATAGTCGAGAAAAAGTGTCATCAGGAGCAGCAGAGCATAACTGAACAGTACGAAGTGTACAGCATCTAACTTCAGTTAGAACGTTATGCACTAAGCCTATACAAATATACACTAGAACCTGCTTTTGACCTAGCTACAGTATGGCACTCACTAAAATCAAGAAAACCGGGCAAAACTCCACGTAAAAATCCTGCAAGTTCGCTCGGAAAAACCAACCCGGAAGCAGGAAAAACTAGAGCAACAGATAATGCAATTAAAATATCAAAGTACCACACATGGTGGGTGAAATGGCATGAACCGTACTGCCGGATGGTTGACATAAACCATTCGCACTTAAAAGTTAATTTGAAACGCAAAATTTCGAATTTAAATTAAGTCCAAACTGTAAAACTTGATTAAAGGTTATCTCGTGCGGGCTATGTTTAATTTGCTGTTTTAAGTATACGTGCTCGACGGTAATTATCTAGTTTACAGGATCGAGGGACAATGAATTCGCCTATAAATTCGCGAGGGAGCTATTCTTTTTGTAGTCAGCTAATTAAGCCTTAAAACCCATCCTTTAATTTGCATTTAACGTAATATCGTTGGCTGTATATGGACATTTGGAAATTTATTTAGAATAGAGGCGATGTGTAATGTTGAGCTTCTTGAATTTAACGAGCTTTACTCAAACAATATCGATTTTCAGTACTGAATCTGTTGGGAAGACGTAAAAATTTGCGATTTCTTTAATAATACTGCATCGGATTTGGATCAGTACCATAGATATATACATGCATGTGGAGATGATATGTACATACATATGTTGAGATGATGATCAGCGACTGTTTTGAAGCCGGGCGATTTCTCCCAAAGGACCGGCAATAAACACTATGCCACTATTAGCATCTTACTCACATTTATAGTATGTTACACTCCGGTTTTGAATACAAAAAATTCCAAACATTTTAATACTAGACTTCTATTTGTATTTGACTGCCTATCATCAAACGCTCCATTCAAAAATGTTCAAAAAACCAGTACTGCGACAGTGCTGAATTTTTCGTGGTACAGTACTCAAACATGTTCCTCTCGCGTAATACATATTTTAGTATTGAAAGAGGAAGAGTTTCCGGTCGAGTTTCGATCGAGTATCGATTTGCATTGCTGAAGAAAACTATCAAATATAAAGTTAAAAATATCACGAACTTGACTAGATGGATTGCTGTTGTTGTTGTTTGAAGCGGAAAAAGATACGAAGCAAGGCAACGCATCTTGAGCACTCAGAAAATGATTGCCCATTGCACTCGAGTCTCCAGTCTCTACGCGAACTTTTTCGTCCTCCTCACGAAGCTCAGATAGGGAGTGAGAACGGAGTTCTTCCTTTCTCATGACATCAACGCCGAATACGTGCACTTTCTAGATGGACTGCGTTCAGATGATGAGAGACTGGGACGAACTATTTTCCTATATCTCGAAAAAGCTAGAAAGTTAAAAACTAAGACTTCTTTGAATGAGAAATGATTCGTGCAATCGCTGCATCCAGGGGTCTATTGTGCTTGGACCCGATTGGTTAACGTTAACGGTGCGAGACATACGGGAGGTGGGAGTAAAAAAAATGGTTCAAGGGCTATAATCAAGTTTTTGCAACTATCATATCTTTAACGACGCCGACAAAAATAACAGAAAAATTTACAATTGTTGCATATAAATAAATTCAATTTTTTTGAGGCCTACTAAAGCATTTGGAATGGTTTTTTATTAATATGTCATCTGTGCTTCAGTTGCTCTTGACCGGATTTTTTTTTTTTTAAATAAGTAATTTATTTTCTTTTTGGGAAGGAATTGAACATTTTCGGTCCGTCGAGCCGGAATTGAACTAGACGAAGTGATTAACAAAAATTTCATAGGGACTCTGTTGGAAAATTTGGTTGTCCTCATTTTATCAATATGAACTAAATATGGGATTGTTAGAATACAGGAAGGGGCAACCCCTTGTTGTTTCTATCGAAGAACACTTTGAGCTGAATGACTTGGCGAAAGTTCGAGACTGCATTAGAGGTATGAAAACCTGAAACCTTAGGAAACTCCGAAGAAGCGTGTAGTGACGAAGCAAGTGACCACAAGGACTTACCTTTTTTAGTTCTTATTTTGAGCAAAGGGTTACCGTGAAACCAACGAGACTTTGGCATACAAAGGTTCCGTGGCACGATTCATGACAAACGTTCATTACAAACAAAAGTTCGCAGAATATCACCTAATAATTATCCCAGTTGGTCTATTAAAACCCACTAGCGCACACTAAAAATTTTCCCTCTCTATTCGAATAATTACTCATCCCGAAAGTTAATAGCAATTAGCTTTCATGTTAGCACTAGCCCGGCCGAAAATTAATTTACACCGAAACGAATAGTTCTCCAGGGGGCTATAAATTCTCGTAAGATTTTCGAGAAAATTTTACGTTCGTACGAGTAGCTCGTATGCACAGCGCGCGGCATATCTCACTCACCTGGCCTCTTACCTTGCCATGATTAATTAATTTGCTATACCTGTACGCTTCCGTTTCATATGTTCGCTGACGACCGACGGTACGAGCGATTTCACACGTTTACGGCCCCAATAGTCGGGGGCTTTCAGCAACGCCAATCTCTGCTTCCATAGGCCAAGCATTCGTAGCAACGTTTTCATTTTTCCTGTGCGATACTATTTACACATCCGTGTGAATGATTTCGCGTTGATTAATTAAAAGCGAAGACTGGCCAATCCGTATATAAATCGGTGGTGGATTGGATTACTAAATAACGTGGCAAACGTTGGGGAATGATATGCGGCGCTAAGACGCGCAATAGAGGTCAAGCCAAATAATTTGCTCAGCAATTAGAGCTTCGATTCGAAATACTAAATTGGTTTAGCAATCGAAACATTGAGCTCTTCAACCACGTTCAATGTGTAAAAATCTACACACACTGATTGTGACGAGAGTTTTTCTTTTGTAATGTTTTCTAGTTTTATACACATATGTGTGTACGTACAAGAAATTTTACAATATGTTTACATCCGTCCAGGTACGGAAAAACCACAACAAGGACATTTACAGCGCATAGATGACATAAAAGAATGAAGAGTTCTGTGCTCTATGGATTCGGGCATTCAGGACAAGCAAATAGTTGAACAAAAATCAATTCACAGCGCCCCATCTCTTATCAAGCCATTAAGAACCCTCTAAGAACCGTAATGCTCAATTTACGTCTGCCAATTTGTCTGAAAGATCATGCAATTTACATTTTTACTCGTCGTTTTAATCATAGTGAAATATTAAGACCGTGAAGGCAAAAAGATGTGGTCCGTCGAGCCGGATATCGAACAAAAACGATGAAACACTACCACTATTACCTTACAAGAATGGTTTTTTTTTGTAATGTAATTATAGTGGTGTCTAACCACCCAATCCCTTAAGAAAGTTTTATACCCTCAACTGGCCAAAGCGGTAAAAAATTACAATTAGGATTTATCTCCACAATTATAATAACATTTTCCGTTCAACTTTTCTCGGTTTTACAGAGCCATATGAAAGTTATGTAATGCGAATAAAATTCAAATCTGCCACAAGTTTTCAAGAGCTCACAAAAACGAAAACGGATTGAATTGAAGGCAAGTGGCTCGTCTGGTGGTTAATTATTGTGTAACATACGAAAAGCTACTAAAATGCCCCTCAAGCATATTGGGAACGCGGAAAAAAACCAACCCTTATCGTTCACCCACCCTTATGAAAATCCTTTCGAAAACATTTTCGTTCTTATTGTGATTTTCAAGAAATTTTCACGATAGGAAAATGTTTCGCTTTTAACGAGAATATCCTTTCGTGGCATACAAAACCTACCCCCTTCATCCCCCATGTTCTGGCCTTCCTATCAGTTCTTAAAGTGGTAGAACGATGGCTTTGTGAAGTTTCTTGTCACGCAATTCAGTTCTGCTCGATGGAAAATCCGGAAATGCGTTTTCATTTCGACTCTCTGGTCGTTTTCACTGCTGGTTTTCTGGCTAAACATGTTTTCAGCAAGCGTTTCCTTTTTGTGGTCGAAAAGTAATTAAAAGATTTTCACGGTAGTATATCTGCGCATTTTGCTTACACTCTCTGTCGCTTTTCGAGTTCCACGAATTTAGTACCCAAACCTTGGGAAAAAATACGCCGCGGAAAACTTTTTACCTCGACCATTCAACCCCCCCCCCCCCCCCAATCTAGGGAATTCTTGAAGGTGTAATTAGGTTTGAAAATTTCGCTTGTTCAACTGAAATTGGCTTCTAGTGTGTTGGCTGTGTAGTTAATGGAACTGGATTTGTTCCATTATGGATTTAGTCATTTTCAGTTAGCGTAGTAGCGTGTTGTAACTCCGGAAAGTTTATAATAGGTTAATTTTAGTATTTTATTTATAGCTTTCTTGGAAAATTTAAGTTGGAAAAGAAGTAATTAGAGGCGGAAAATTGGGTTTAGTATAGAAAATAAGTACTTACAGATAATTCGCGTATAAGTTGTCCGTTGTTAACCTGGAAATAAAATTTACGTTAATAAATTTGAGCAAAATATAATTGGATATTGAATCGATCGTTTGCATGCAATCTCTTTTCTTTCTATGGAACATATTGCAACGAAGACTTTTACGTGTAACAAGTCGCACGTACATAAGTGGCGAGCAAAAGTGTCAGCCAAAATGAACGTGACAGGCTAAAAGGTTGCAAGGTAGGATTCATATGAGATACGTACCAGCTCTTTATTAGGGAATCATTTTCCAGTCGTTATCTTAATAACCAGAGCGGAAACATTTACGTGTAACAAGTCGCACGTACACAACTAGCGAACAAAAGTGTCAGCCAAGGCGAAAGCGACAGGCTGAAAGACTGCAAGGTAGGATTCATATGAGATACGCATCGGCTCCATACTATGAAATCATCTTCATAATCTTAATAACCAGAGCAGAGACTTCCGAATACTATTGAACGTGTTTTTCCTACGAGGAAATCATGCCCTTCTTCTCTTCCTAATGAGTTCTCTTTCTCCCTCCCAACTAGCAAACAAACTACGTATTTTGATTTTCCGGAGGCGTTAAGACTTCGGCAAGACTATTGCGGGCAGATTTGAACTTTAACTTCGATAAAGCTTCCCTAAGACTTGTGAGCGGAGGCTGAACTTAAAGAAGAAATAGCTTCGGTAATAACCTCTATAAGGCCTTGTTGAAGTAAATACCAACAGTCTTATGGAGGTTTGCAATACCAAGTGATTCATCTTAAACCCTATTAACACAATGTTTCTCATTGACCTAGTCTCCTTAATCCGTGTTGAGACATGGCTCTCGTATAACTTGACATTAAGGGCCATATCTCACCGGAATGCTATACCTACGTCGCCAGCAGCGTGGCCACATAGAATGTATGACGAGTCTAAGTTAGATACCCGCCAAGTTAGATACCCGTCACACAATTTTCATATCTTCTTTGTGGTCACGCTGCTGAAATCACGGTGAGATATGGCCCTTAGTGTACGAATAGTTTAGAGTGCCATTTTTGTTACATTAATGCAAATTGTTTACATAAATCCCATTGAAATTAATACACATAGAATGTATGACGAGGCTAAGTTGCCAACCAATGCCAAGTTAGATACCCGTCATACAATTTTCATATCTTCTTTGTGGTCACGCTGCTGGAATCACGGTGAGATATGGCCCTTAGTGTACGAATAGTTTAGAGTGCCATTTTTGTTACATTAATACAAATTGTTTACATAAGTCTCATTGAAATTAATACACATTCGATGAATCTATCATGTTCGTGTAGCATTGCAGCATTGAAGTCGCCAAAAATGTTTTGTAGAATCGAAGAGTAGTTTCGATAATCTCTTTATATAGCGAGGCAACTAAAATCAGACCTGCCTTCATTCCTTATTTAGCACAAACGACGATATTTACAAAAGATCAAGAAAAAGCGTTCGAAGACGATTGTATAACACCTTCTGCAATCCAAGTCAAATAGGACATGCAAGCGAGAAAAATAATAGAATAGCGGTTCTCAATTGCTTTTCCACTAAGTGCTTTAAGCTTAAACCGTGCGTAAACGAGCGGGTTTTCTCTCTTCTTCTGTCCAAGATAATAGCAATCAGCTAACACTGAGTTCCAAAAATCTATTGTCAGTGGTTATGTGAAAGTTAGAGCACAATATATGCTAGTTTGAACCCAGAGTTCGATTGACTCGGGTGACTATCAAACATAAATTTCTGGATTTCAGACTCGCCTCAGACTGACATCCTTAACGGGCTGCATTTACCTCGCCGAGTGAATATTGAGAGCCACTGTAATAAAGCTTACCAAGAATAACAAATATGGTAGATAGTCCAGGCATAAATACATAAAGAATGAAACGCTACAAACAAGCTAACAAAATTATTTGTACACATTCAAATTAGGCTTGGGTATTCTAGTTCATAGTGAGCAATAATTTCTGATTTCCAATCCCTAGCGAACTCGTTCGTTCGTTCATTCTTTTAGTGCATAGTTCTACTTCAGGGAAGTTCAGTGATGAGTAGTCGTACTTCGAAAGACAGTAGATCTAGTAGAAGATGATGCCAAAAAAAGGTCAGTAGATCAGAGTTCGGAACGGTAATAAAAAACGAACTAGGAGTGGGACTGAATGCGAACTAGATCGTTCATTTCAGTTATGAGAACGCTCCTTTGAACTAGTTCCTTCGCGAGCTACACAAACCTAACTCAAATTATAATTATGTCAAAAAAGCAAGGTACATTTCACTTTTAAAATCATTAGTACCTTAATTGTTCACAGGGGGGATATAAAGTAATGTTCTTCGGAAGGAGAAAGAATTTTAAAATATTGATCCAATGGTTACGTAATCACAATACACTCCCAAATACGAATCTAATGGGAAAAAATTTGAATTTTCTCCAAACACCACTTACTGTGCAGTGAAAAATGAACCATTTTCGCGATACGACTGACTGGAAACAATATAAGAGTAATCGACTGAATAAGTTAAAAACTACTTGACAATTCTTGCATGCAAGACCTGCCAGCAACATCGTGAACTCCACAGTCAATTACTACCGGCACGAATGCATACAAGACTCTCTAATTCCCAGGGTAGCTACGAATTAAACTTACCCTCCCCCAACCTTCTCTTATCAGCTCAAGTGTTAAGTACACGAGGTTTGAAAGAAGCAGGAAGAAATTATTCGTATACCCTGGTAAGGTCAAGAGGTGCAAAACCTACTGAATTTCTTTCACTTCAATGAGTTGAAACGCGGAAAGAATATCTGAAACGAGTCGAGCACGAAAAGTTTACTTTCATATCGGGCGCATGTAGCTGGAGGGAATTCCTTCTTGTCAGGTGTTTCGAGTATGTCAGTGCTGAGGGGAGAGAACCTACCTGTACTGACTATGTAAAAATAAAACTACATACACTTATTACACGTGCTCCAGTTTATTGTCCGTGCGTTTCGTTGAAATCAGCGTCATTTGAAAGATGGACAAGAAAAACCAGTACCTACTTTTAGATGAGTTTGTCAACGCAAGACTCGAAATTGATTGACAAACATCGAAATTTTCAATGAATTTTCCAAGTTATACCGAACTATAATTTATTTATTAAAAAACTACCGAACATCATTTAATACAAACCACAATTCAAGGTAGAATTACTGTGTATGTACATGCAAGGCTCGCGATGACACAATCGCGTCGCGTTCTGTCAGATAATACTATCAAGACTTCAACCGTATAGGCATAAGCATTCCTTTGTGATACTATTTACAAAAGTCGAATTAAAAGCTAGGCAAGTGTAAAAATCACGCGTCTAAATTAGAAAATTGGCAACTATCGAAGCGACGCAATGCAATGTAACCACGCAATGTAACCATAACTGGTTACACTCCCTAATATGCCTTCTAGTCAGCTGTCATAGCGTCGCTTCGCTTCACGTTGCGTTCACTATAATTCCACCACAATATATAAATAAAAATTATACAAACAACAAAAAAACAATAAATCTCTACATATAAAATAAATGTTTGTTTTATTGTTTGTTCCGTATACGATCCTAAACCATTCATCCGATTGCGACGAAACTTTGGTGATTTGTTGAGGGCATTACCGCGCAGGTTTCTGCGTTAGCGGTTCGCGAGTTATCTCAACATTTGAGTGCATTTCATTTTTTTTTTTTTTAAGGATACTGAACTGGACTTAGGTGATTAGCATTTAATACACTGGTAGTGTACAATCCAGTCAGCTTAGGGATGGGAGGTCAGAAATCGAGCCGGGTATGGCAGTGTACTAGTTCGTGTTAATAATTTTGTTTGGCTTTTTGATGTGATCTACCAGAACAGCAATGTTGCCTATAAGAAATCAACTACTGTCTGCTATCTCTGATGGTGCTAGTGAATCTGATAAGAATGTCAACAGAACTCATCTGCTCAGTGTTAAATCCTTTAGTAGTGATCCCTATTAAACATTCCGCACTGTTCACTATTTATATTAATAATTTCAAAGCAACTGAAAAAATTCTTATAAATAATTTATGCGTAGAGTGGGAATTGAACCCACGACATCGCGTTTACAAGCCTAGTACGCTACCACTGGACTACACCCGGCTTAATATGGTTTAGCTTTAGTTCCTTCGTTTTCGGAGTATTAGTTATGCGTTCCAATTACTTAATGGTAAAGTTAGACGATGGATGGTGAATAGAGGTTATTGGATAGAAAATGGAGGATCGAGGATGGAGAATGGTGGATGGTTGATAGAGGATGAATAATGGAGGATGGGGGATGGTAGATGGAGAATGGTGGATGGTGGATAGAGGATTCTGGATGGAGAATGGGTGGATGGAGGATGAAGGATGGGGATGGAAGATAGTGGATGAAGAATGAGGGATGGGGATAGAGGATGGTAAATAGAGGATAGAAGACGTAAGATGGAAGATGGTGGATAGAGGATGGAGGACGTAAGATGGAAGATGGTGGTTAGAGGATGGTGAATAGAGAATGGTGTATAGAGGATGGAGGATAGTGAATTGTGGATGGTGGATGATGGATAGAGGATGGTGGATGGAGGATGGCTGATGAGGAATGGTGTATGGAGGGTGGTGAATAGAGAATTGTGAATGGATGATGGAGGATGGAAGATGGAGGATGAAGGATGGTGGATAGTGGATAGAGAATCGAAGATGGCGGATGGTGGATAGAGGATGGTAGATAGAGGATGGAGGATGGTGGATAGTGGATGGTATATAGAGGATGGAGGATGGTGGATAGAGGATGGAAGATAGAGGATAGTAGATGGGGGACGGTGGATGGAGGATGGTGGATAGAGGATGGAGTAATGAATGCAACGGGAGAAATGGGAGCAACGGAAGCAACAGGAGCATCGGCACGAACAGGAGCAATGGATTAACGGGAGCAACGGGAGAAATGGGAGCAATGGGAGAAACAGGAGCAATGGACCAACGTGAGAAACATGACCAATGGATCAACCGGAGAAACGAGAAAGACGGGAGTAACAGGGGCGATGGAATAACATGAGCGTAACAGGCACAGCCACGATACGCGACTAATTGTTGAATGCTTTCCACATGTCCAGCCATAAAAAATTGCCACAACACAAATTGAAGTTAATAACTAATAAACTAATACTTCAAAATTCTGAGTTCTTAAAATACTGCCAAGCATTTACTATTTCAATTCTCTCGGATGCCCCCCGGAACCATAACTCATGTTCACCGCCCGTGTAAATAAATTAGCGGTCGTCTAATTTAATGCATCCCAAATATTCCCATTATTACTGAATGTCACTTAGCACGACAAAATCTTGTCAACTGTTGCATTTTCGTAGTCACACATCTTTTTTTCTGGTGTCGTCGAAGCGCTTAAGTTGTTTTGTTGTGACGCACACACGATTATGCATGTGCTGCAGCAAATAGAGAGGCGATGAAGTCGTAACGAACGCGGTAGTGTCCACGTAAAGTGCATTCATCTTTTTATAAATTTAGAACGAAGCTCGTAAAGTACGAGAAAAACGTCGCTGGCGACCGAATTGCATTGAAAAATGCGATGCAGTTGGGATTATTTGCGAATGGTCTGCACAGCGCCACCATCGGTCGCAACTAGGCGACTACAGTGCAGCGGGGCCACAAAGTGTCGCCGTCGCGGTCAAGAAAAGATCGCATTGTGCACGCAACATGAACATAAATTGCATATGTGCAGCGAATAGTTGTTGCATGCGTGCCGCTCAACTGTGAATTTTATAGCATTTTCCCACAGAAGGGCATAGCTTTCATGTTGCACTTTCGTTTCATAATGCACGCCATGTGTGGAGTTGAACTAATTGCACTCAGCAGTCGGCACTCGCCACCATCCGCCCACACCACAGGCATGCAAGTATGTATATATTAGTTGCACTCGTTAGAGTGGCGAGATTCTAATTAATGTGATGTAATACACTTCCCTCCCCCGCGATGACGACATAATAACCGTTACATTGGTGACGCCCGACTTTTCTGCCATCGTATCACGCGGCCCGCCAGACGATGAATTTTTCTGTCCGGATCAACAGTTGGCGCGATGCAATTGCATCTTTAGATGCAACGACACGCAAAACTTAATTAGCAATTGCCTTCTGGTGGATGATGCCTTTTAATGATTTAATTTAACCTCTATAATACGACCGTAGTTCGGTGAGCTCTTGATAATGGCTGGATTCAGCGAGTCTTTTGAAGCAGCATTACTTCAATTCGCTCGTATCAAGTTTCATATGAACGGTTGCGATTGATAAGTACGTTATTAAGTTAATTAGAACATCACTTCGCTTTTAATTAGTGACGAGCAGAGTACCGAGGATTTTGAAGTTTTCCATGCTTCACACCGATATTCAACGACATTTTGTAAGTCGTCTGGGACTTACGGCGTATAAAACTTATGGTTGTTGGTGACCCAGATTTGGAGCCCATATTTTTCTGTCCTTTTGCGATACGCTGCATTGGAAAAGGTAAGTTCGTTCTGATCGGATTGGATCGAATAATACCTCTAGGAACACGACGTGAGTGGTCTTTTGTTCCTGGTTCTTAAGGGGGTATTCTAGTCTAGAAGCCCGAATTTCGAGCGTTTTTTGAGGAGTCATAAAAAAAAAAGCGATTGATATTTTTACTATTTTTTTTGTTATGGCTTATTTGTTCATATTCCAAGAGTACATAAAAAATTTGAAAAAAAAAAAAGAATATTAAAATTTCAGCAAGTTATGCATCGTTGAAGTAGAGGGGGGGGGGGGAAGGCCGTGTCCTGGCCGCCATGATATCTACCCTCCTGGTCATCGAAAAAAAAAAATTATGGATAATTTTTGATCAGTATAAATGCCACTATCGTATGAAGTAGTAAAAGTTAAAAAAAAAAAAAATTTTTCGCAAAATGGTGGCTTATTAAAAAATTGAGGTCGATTTTCCCACTAATTTTTTAACTTTCCCGAATTTTTTAAAAATATTGAAAATGAAATTTCCAGTTTTTATTGGTTCATACGATAGAGGCATATGTTAAGAATATTCATGCCAAATTTCAAGCAAATCGGTCGATTAGAACTTGAGATATTATGGCGGCCGCATCGAAAAAAATAGTTTCGAGAAAAACGCGTTTAAAGTTTTACGTTATGTTTCAGGCAGTGTAACTGATAGATGCGTACATATAACTTACATTTTCTTAATCAGCCATCCCAGCTCCATACATCGGGCCTTCTTCTACTTCATACTGCTGATTTTCAGCGTTTCTTTCCGCAAGACGAGCAGTTCTTCCTTCTTTTGAAGCATTTGAACAACTGAAAACTCAAACTAAACGCACATAGAATAGAATGTGTGCTACGTCATTAAAATGACTATAACTTTAAAAATAATTTGAATTTTGAAAAATCCTTTCAGGGCGATATTCTTGAATATCTAAACTATCGAAATATGGGGAAAAAAAAATTTCGATTTTTCCAAATTTCTAGACTACTTAGAATACTGCCTTAACCACTTCCTAGAAGGCTTGCGCATTTTAGATCACTAAAGAGAGCGATTATTTCCGCTTCCCGGTCCAAATACACCCGCTTCAGTTCCATTATAAGTCTTAGAGCCGTCCGTGTGCCCCCTTCACCAAAATCTGGTAGATTACCATTACACACGATCTCTCAGAGCCACGATAAGTTTCTCAAAATTATACACCTGTTATAGTTTACTAAGGGCCGGTTTCACAGTCTAGATTTAAACCAAAAATTTGGTTTAAACTTAGGAATTTGTTCGTGCGATCCTAAGTTTAAACCAAATTTGATTTAAACTTAGAATCGAACAAATTTCTAAGTTTAAACCAAACATTTGGTTTAAGCCTCGACTGTGAAACTGGCCCTAATTCCTTTAAGCCAACGAAGGTCGAAATATAACGTCGGCCGTTTCAGAAAATGAGGCTTTTCGAAAAGTTAATTTTATCATTCCAATAGCTCACTAAAAAAAAAACAAATGAAAATTTGGAAATTTAAAAAAAAAAAAATTAGAAAAAAATCTAGAGGTAGCAAAACCAATTCGATATCTCATTACACTTAACAGATATGTCATAATTCGTAAAAACGCATACAATTGCTTTAAACCCTTTTAGGGGTTGAATATCGTAAGATCCTGAAATTAATTTTGATATCATTATACACAAAGCACATACAAGTTAAAGCGAATTTGATCCCACTGAAACTGAAAGATGTGTCGGAATTCGTGAAAACCTGGACGATACTATCATCCCCATGTGGTATTAAAAAATAAAAAATAAAATGTTCCCTTCTATCCAATTTAAAACCTTTAGAAGTGAACGTGAATTTGGTAAATCTAAGAAATATATCGGAATTCATGAAAATGTACACAACTACTTTACTCCGCTTATACGAAGAGTCTGATATTCATTTTGAGAGAATTATATGCAAAGCATGTAGGTAGAAGTAAAAGTGAATTTTTTCGATTAAAACCAAAATGTTTGTCGGAATTCGTGAACCCCATGGGGTTTAATATTAAACAATGGAATCAGGATTTTCTTTAATTAAAGCGAATTTGATAGTTCAGTAGACCTTAAAAATATATCGAAATTCGTGAAAATGTACCGTTTATATGAAGAGCCTGCAGAAGTAAAATTAATTTGATAGCTCAACATGCCTAAAAGATATAACAAAATTCGTGAAAATATGAAAAAAAAAAAAAAAAAAACACCATTTCATTCAATTTTATCTCCATTGTCAGGATTTTCGGCATTTCAGCATTAAATTTTTACTGACCTTTGCATGGTATCTACTGTTTTTGTTGACTTCAGTAGCAGAAAAGACAAAAAATGGTTAAAGACGTCAATCTCGAAAACGGTACGATGGGGATATGTTTGATTTATTTCTATTGAACGACTCCACGCTCTCACCGAAGAGACGAGCACGCCTAAGTTCGCGATTGTAGAAGGCTCGTTATTTCTGCCAAGCCTCGACATACCACAAATCGGCTTGACTATTCATGAGACAGAGAAAGTCGTGTACAACATGCCACTCAGAAGTCGACTTTTAGGCTCATTCGGACGAATGTCTCGTCGTAAAGTCTCGACGCGAACATCAGGGACTAGCAATTCCTTTTTTAAATTTCAAGTCGATCATACCTACTAGTTAAGATAACAGTGTACTTAGCAGAGCAAAAAAAAATCTAAAAACTGCTCTATGCCATTGTAACCTAGAACTTGGATCTAAAAATCTATCCAAATTCCAAGGCTATGATTCAAACGAAGTAATCCCATTCATAAACTAAGCTACAAATTTTAAAAATAGCCAACAAATATATATCAAGAACCACCCACATTCGATTTCTTAAAAATAAAAAAATATCTCACAATTTCTTTCCGGCTTATTTATTAATAGAAACCAATTTTTTTTCAGACATTAACCAGACAACGATATCGACGTCCACTATCTTTGTCGGAAAATCAACTGTCGACTTTCGCGTTCCATTTTATGTTTACCGATTATTTAAAATCGCGGAAAATTCATTTTTTTTCAACGAACCCCAAACACATTGAACCCTTTAGCCCTGCGGCGGATTATTAAAAAATAGGGTGAAAGTGATATTTGACTTCGTTCCTTGCAACATTGGCACAGTGGGTGTGCGAAAGGTCAAAAATAAATTCGAGCAACAAATTCGACAAAACCGTCGTAGAAAGCGCCACCTAACCTTGTCGGCTGGATTCTAAATTAAACGATTTGAAACTGCTTGTTGCTCTTCTCAACGGCAACAATAAGCCCACCCACCACAGGTAATCTCTTATTTCGCGCTAAAGGTATAAGCCTAGGGGGGGCAATCATAAATAATCGACGTGGTGAATAAAAATCGTGACTTATACTTCGAGTTATTGGCACGCGATGTACGATACGTGCAACTAAGTTAAATTCAATGAAGAAGCCATTGCACACTGATAATTGACAGCTTAGCTAGTTGGTTGGCAAACAAATTTTCGGTTTTATTATTGGAGGCGTCATGACATAATCACTTTGTTTTCTGATTGAATTAAAGAGTGAGTTGGTAGCAGCAAATCGAATTAAACTATGAACTAAGAATTTCTTCTAGAAAAGCTCATTCGATGAATTTCAATTAGCAATTGATTGAGAGGAGTCAAAAATGGTCAAAAACAATGCAACATACGTTATTTTTTAACATCAACACATACTTCAGCAACAAAGCTCTATATTCTGGGCACAACTTTATTATAAATAGGGTCAGAGTTTGGGACATTGATGAAACGAACCCGTTCTGCAAATATTTAGTGTCAAATGCTTTTGGACAAAATTTTAAAAAAGCAATTTTATCCGAAAAACCCTTACAGCTTGTGGCGGATTGAATTGAGGACGCATCCCTTGTTCTCTTCAACTATGGCTCGTCCACACTCATCTCGGCCATATCAACCCTGACGGCCATCGATGTGACACTCGCTCCAGGCTTGCTCCTTTTCTAACATGGGAACTCCACTCTAACCCGTAAGGCAGTGGTCACATACAAGTCATCATCAGATGGACTCAAGGCTTGGCTAACCACCAGGTACGTCATAATAATATCACGTGTCGACTAGGAGAAGTACAGAGTTACCATGTACGAAATGTTGAGAGTTGATGAAGTGGATACATGGTTTAATAGAGACCTTGAACCCCAATGAATTATCATATCTATCCGGAGCTGTTCATGCAGGAAGGTGATCAGTTCGCCGATCTTGTTCTTCGAAATCTCACCAAGGTTACTAAAGAAGGGTTTGCCTAGGGTGCGAAGTCTGGCTCTAGCTAGGGACACTCGCAAAGAAGGTGGATTAACCTAACCTAAGTCCAATCCAATATTAGGCGTGTTTTAATGCTCTCCAGAGTGGGATAGTACAGCATAAGTATACGTGAAACAACAACAACATCCAGGATAGTAAACCCACTAATTTTACTAGGTTACATATCCTACCCCGGAGAGAATGAAATGGTGTGAGCCTAGGATGAATTCGCTTTAATTCGCTTTACTCGTTTCGATTTTAATGGTTGGCAGCACAACAGAAATGCAACCGAACTGCAATTAAATAAAATCCGATGACAGTTATATTGCCGTAAGTTTTGCAGCAAAGAAAGGACAAATATTTTTTTTTAAATTTTTGATAGAAATTAAAGTGAAATCAATAAGCAAGAAAAGAAAAGGTGAGTGATTGCAATGTTTGTATAAAATTTCAAACTTGACAGCGCAGGGCTGCCAAATCTTCCAATAAAATGTACTCCACATAATACCCTGGATCGTTTTGCCGATTAGGTGCTCTACTCTGGAGAGCATTAAAACACACATATTGTATATGAATCCGAGCTTGCAATTAAATAATCATAAATTCCCATCTTATTGTACTCATTCGGTACAATTAAAAAGCAATAACCATTTTTCAGTTTAGGAAGTACAGGTGATTATATACTCAGTAGTATTCCAATTGCTCTCAATATCATAGCATTCGACATTTTTTCGGTTCTTGAATTTGTTTTTAAAAAAAAATGTGTAAAATGTTCCTGGTTACAGTATTACTTATAATCGGTATTTTCAACAACTTTCGAGTATCGGAAGCCGGTGTAATTGAAAGAAATAGCATAAAAGATTTTTTTTTTTAACAAAATTTCATATTTAGATTCAAAATAAGTTCAAAGTCACAAACTTTGTATGCAAAACGAATGATGAGTGGTTCACAGATACGAATTGTTCGGTGAAAGCTGTACGAGGAACTGGTGGCTTAATCTACGCATATTCCCGAATTATAAAAAAAATAACTGCAGTTACGGTATTTTAACAAGAAATCTTTCTTAAAGAACACATTATAATTATTTTTATTCTAAGGTGAGAGTTGAAGTGTTCAAGTGGTATTCAGGTTTCCGTCCGTTTGTCATCAATTCTACATTTTCCGGTTGTAAACTGATGGAGGGAAATTCGAGAAATATCTGGTTTCGTTTTGTATATATGTTTGTTCGAGCTTATAGCAGTTTGAAACACCCTTGCCCATATGAAGTAAACTTATTTTTTTTTCAGTATGCATGCACACTTTTAAAAAATCTACAGCACCAGAACTTTATTTGACACTTATTTGAATTTATTCTGACATTAATAAGTGTAATTAATTTTACATCAGGGACCAATCACAATGCCGGGAGTACCTATGAATATCAGTCTGCTACCATCTATGATGGAGACAGGCACATATCGTATCGATGTTGTCGCATATAGTCCCGCGACGAAAGGATTTATGGGTTCATTACAATTTTTTGGACAAATCATTTAAAACACGCACAAATTTACGTGTATCTGATACAGAGGAATTAAAATTAAATATTTAATTTAAACGGGACATACATACATGGTTCGAAACAATTAATAGCAAACAATTACAATAATAAAAGACAGAAATAATTTAGAAAAAAAAAAAAATTGCATAAAAAATTATTAATTAGAAACAAAATTTGCAACAAATATAAAATTTGTCTAAAGTGAAAAGAAATTAATAAATATATTAAAAGTGTTAGATTAAGAAAATTAAAAAAAAAAATTGTTGTTAATAATTGTAGCAAACGGATTTGAAGTTTTTCTTTTAATAAACTTATCTTATTATAATAATAAATGGCGCAACAGCCCAAATTGGGCCTAGGCCTTGAAGTAATGCCAGAGTTACTTCATTGCGAGACCAACGGAACACTAGTAGGTGAAGTGGTCAGCCACACACTCGTCCGTGATTATTACCCCGATTTTAACTCAGGTACTCATTTACAGCTGAGTGAACTGGTAGTCCGGCACCCAATACCATTTTTCCAAATTACTTGTCACCAAGCAGATTCGAACCTCGTACCAGGTGCACCGAAGACAAGTACTGAAGCCACTAAGCCACCCAGACTAATCCACCCAGACTAGATAAGTATTACACACATAATTTGATATATTATATTATATATTTATTTTTAAATAATATTTATATACATAAAAGAGGATGTATGTATGTATGTATGTGCCTATGTTCCCTATGAACTCCAAAACCGCTTAACCGATTTTGATAAAATTTTCAGGTAACGTGTAGAATAGTACCGGGATAGTTTCTGTGAAGTTTGGTACCGATCGAATAAAAAACAATTGGTTTTATGACATTTTTCAAGTTTTTGGCTATTTTAGTACCCTGGTGCTCTAATTCTTTGTTTGTTTGTCCCGTACCGTACGCTTTCCTATACCATTTATCCGATTACGATGAAACTGCACAGATATATTGAGTGCACGCCCGCGAAGGTTTCTGCGTTAACAAGATCAGATCAACAAGAGAGTTATTTCAACATTTAATTGTATTTCATATGATTTAGCGGCAGTTCGTTCATTTTCGGTGTAGTAGTTATGCGTTTCTATTACTAAATGGTAAAGTTGGGCGATGGATGTTAGATAGTGAATGGAAGATTAAAGATGGAGGATGATGGATGGGGGATGATGGATAGAAGATGGAGAATGGTGGATAGAGGATGGTGTATAGAGGATGGAGAATAGATGGAAGATGGAGTAACGGAAGTAGCGGAAGAAATGGAACAACGGAGCAGTGGAAGTAACAGGAGAAATGAATGCAACGGAAGCACCGGGAGAATTGGGAGCAACGAGAGGAACGGAAAGAACGATGCAACGGAAGCAACTGGAGAAATGGAAGCAACAGGAGAAGCGATAGTATAGCACGAAACACCAGTAAGCGTTAAAAATAATAAAGTAAAATACTGAAAAGAATTGAAGTAAAAACTTGATCAATATCTAATCACACCTAGGAGAGTATGGCGAAATTTACGAAAATTGAGCAACTCCTTACACCTTTTAGGAGTTGACTTTAAAAAAAAAAATCTGATATCACTTGAGTTTTGTCTATATTCTTATCAGATTCACAAATACCATCAGAACTGCCAGACAGTAGTCGATTTGCTATAGGCAGTTTTTCTGTTCTGGTAGATCGTATTACAGCCAATAGTATTGACAAATTATTATCATTAGCAACACCTTCTAGTACACTGCCATTTCCGGCCAGATTCCTGATCTTTCTTCCCATTCCTAAAACTGTTTAAGTTCGGTATCCCCTTTCTTCTCCACAATTCCTTCCAATTCTCCTCTCCTTCGCACCAAGATACCCGGTAAAACATTTGATAGAACAATACTAATTGCTGTTGAAAATTAGCCAAAAAACAGCCAGTGCGGTGGTATCACAACGTAACCATCTAACGGTCTATGTGCTAGCTATCTCTGCCAATAGCTACCCAATCTAACCTACCCCGAGTATCTTACACGAAGAATTTTGGTCTCTAGATCATAATTGATATTTATGTGGTGAAAAAGGTGGTGGCACGTTTGTTACACCCCCCACTTTAACCACTTTGTTGTCTTTGTCCTAATGGTTCTGTCTGGTTGAATAAATTTTTTCTTCGAAACACTGCGTGTTCTCGAGTGATCGTGAGTTCGACCGATTTGCAACACGTTCGCTGGAAAAAATACAAAAGCACCATTTTTCGTTCGAGGTTCAAAGAATTGTTGGGGCTGAATCCTTATAGGCCTTATCGAAGCTATTTTCGTACCTCGATAAAGCTTCGATAAGGTCTTACCGAACTAATCTGAAGCACATTTCGCCATGCTTCCAAACCGCCGCTCACAAGTCTTACGGAAGCTTTATCGAAATTAATAGTTCACAACCTGCGAAATCTTATCGAAGTTATAGCCTCCAAAAATCAAAATGCGAAGTTTATTTGCTATAGTTGGGATATAAATATAGTACTAAAATTATGTCATCTAGATTAGAATCTAGAGTAAGTAAGTTGTAGCTCATTACATGCGGTAATTTCAGGTAATGAGTCGGATCCAAATAAATTTTTTTTTAAATTGTGTCATTAATCAAAAATTGAACAAGCTTTAAAGTTGTTCAGCTGCAAAACTAATGTGGTTTTTAGCTTAAATAGAAACGAAATTTACTTTAGGAAATTATGTAATAACGAAATTTACTTCTGGAAATTATGTAATTACCCGAATATCATTGTCTGACTTTCAAACCCAAAGCAATAAATTCCGTTCCTAGATGAGGTTTCGCATCGACGACAATTTGAAATTTCCAGAATTTTGGATAAAATCAACTTTTCAAGACGGTGTTTAAGAGACGAAATCAAAACAACAACCTCTGGAGTAGAATCTTCAAGAAAGACGTCGACGGGTTGCACGTAGAAAAAAACAATCGAATTTGTAGCTCAGAAAACTAGTTAAGTACCCACAGGGAGCAATCTGCTGCTTCATGTCGAAGCGGGAAGGATGCCGCACATCACCTGAATGTTAACTTCCTTCCAAGGCGAGAACAATACAAATTCGCATAGAACAACGAAACTTTTTAGTCAGCAAAACGTACACCACTAAGCTAACAGGCATAACGGACTAGGACGAAAGGTGTTATCCCGGACATTGTGATATTTCTCACGAACAACCTTCCTTATCCTTCTGTCGACGCTAAGCCAACCAGCAAAACTTTTGTGTACAAAACAATTTCGCTGCTACTACGATGTAGCGTTTAGCTGATTGTAGTGCTTGGCAAATCTATGGCGGAACTTTATTCCCCCGTAGAAGCGTTGCATGTATAGCGGCGCTCTGTTATTAAGTAACTTTTCGAAAAAAAAACAGTGACAACAAAGCCTAGATGGATTTTTGTTTAATATATGGAAAAAAAGGAGCAAGGAGATACCATCGCATGGAAAGAACCTTCACCGTGGAAAGTTTCATTCACCATCAGGCTCATTGTCAAGTCATCGAGATTGCATGATGAAGGAGTCCTGTCCTCGTATACATATGCATGGAGTTCCGGCACATTATCATCAAAGTATTGTAAGTGTATAGTGGAGAACGGAAAGAAATATGTTGTACAACCCCCCACCTCCACAATAGCAGTCATGGCACCAATTTCCCAGTCCAAGTCAGGATAAACTGGCACAGCGTAAGTGCATGCTTCGTTGACATTCAGGACAACACTAGATCTCCTATGTGATTTAACTCACAACGATTAAAGTCGCCCCTAATGAGGAGGTGGGAGGGTGGGCTGCGGATGGTGAAAGATGCATTGGCCTAGAAGAATAATACGATGAGTGCTAGACGATTCTACGAAAAATGAGATGAAATTCATTCATCACGACTCCCTTTCTCAAGTATCGTCTTGTTAGTCGTCAAGTAATAATGACGTAGGAATAGAGCAACATACACCAAACACCTAAGATGCAGATGGGTGCTCTGAAAGTTCACATTACCACAGCACCTATACTACTCTCTCTCTTTCTCTATTTTTTTCTCTATTTTTTTTCTCTATTTTTTTTCTCTATTTTTTTTCTCTATCTATCATTTTGTCACTCATTCCTCTCTTGTGTCCGCAAATGTTGAAATTGACCAACAACTTGAGCACACTTCATGTAAGATTTTTGAATTCAAAAAGAGGAGGATTCAAAGATTGACTATGGTCGACTATGGTATAGTCGACATACAAAAGTCCTTGAAAAATTTGTACTCTCGACGTACTCAAGAAATCGTTCTACCACCCAGTAGGCGAAGCGTTTGAAGGACCGTAGAGTGGGGGTGGTCATCGAAACGCTCGAAAAATAGGATTGAAACATTCTAATGACCTGGACGGTTGACGGCAGCAGGTTGAAACTTTGTGGTTGATTTAAGGGATACTAGCAGCCTACACAAGAACATTTGGAAATGGGAGATGGATGATAGTTTGGAAAGTGGTGGTGGGGTGTGGGTGGCGGTTGGATTACAACATTTTCTAAGGCAATTATACCTTTTTATTCCCAACTATAACATAAATCAAAGTTCAGTATTTCATCTAAGATATGATAAGGTTGGATGCAGACAATCGTGACTGCCGTATGTTTGACTTCGATAAGCCTATGACTAGGTTGAATTCGACCAATAGGCTAGGTTAGGTTGAGAAGGGTGGACGGAATCACTGTGCCACACGATAGATCACTGCGGATCCATTGTGGTCCCCTCGTATAAAACCGGGAACTAGACTACGGGTTCCAAATAGTGCTCTTCCTTATGAAGAGAGTAGTTCTCCATAAAGGAATCATCGCCAGTTCTAATAGATCGGTCCAGGAGAATTTCCACAAGTACTGATACCTGGCACGTGCCAAACTTTCACATTCGCACAACTGGTTGCTCCAATGTCGGTTCAACGTTGTCATCACCACAGCGACACAGATCAGCCATGGGTATTCCCAGTCTCTCTCCATACCTTCCAAAGGAACAGTATCCCGTTAGGACCCCTATAAGTTGTCTGCAAATGTCCCTGCTCAGAGACAAAATGAAGTTCCTCCTATCGAGTTTCGGTCCCAGCAGATTCTTGCTTGCCGGCATCCCGAGAGATTCACCCAGGCCACCTCCATCTGTCTGAGCGCTTCAATACCAATCATTCCCTTTACACATTACAGATTCAATGGGACATAGATCCTAGAGATGGGCAAAGCAGTTCCTTTTAGTGATTGAGTGAACTGCGACTCACTCACTGAAATGAACTAGTTCAGTGAAGTAGTTCCAGTTACTTTTGGAGATCACTTACCCGACAAGGGAACTATTTCTTTTCAAGATTGAATTGAATGTGAGGACCTAAAAAAAACAAAGGTCCTCACTCACACGAAGGAACTAGTTCTTTTCAAGTTTCGGATTGAATGTGAGGACCTCCTCACTTACGGAGGAACAACTTCTTTTCAAGCTGTGTCACGTGGCAAAACGAACCAGAGTTCACCAAAAGGAGTGAGTTAGTTCACTCACTCACTTCAATGAACTGCTCTTTTGGAACAGTACATTCAGGAACGACCCATTTCTAATAGAACCGATTCGTCGGGCAACTCTTTCCAATCCCCTTCTAAGCTCGTCTGCATTTTCATTTCCAAGGAAGTCACTGTGACCAGGAATACAACTAATCTTCACGTTGTTATTCGATCGTATCATAGCTTAGTTACTTACGAAGAGTTATAGTCAAGGATTCCGATAGTTCTATCAAGGACCAAAGTGGCAAAGTCTTTTGTGAGCAAGTTCCTCACACTTTGGTATTTCGCCTTCGTCAACGCGAATTCTGCATATTGTGTTTTTAGAGAGACCGATCTTATGGAGATGCTTCCTCATATAAAAATGTCCAGTTAGACCTCCCACTAGGGTTCGGGTCTGCTTAATTTCAGATAATCAAAAGTTCTTTTCTCCGAATGTTGCGGCATAAAATCCTATGCATATGTAACGCCCTTTTATGGCGTTGGTAGGAATAGCGCCATTCTAAGGTACTGTTACTGCTTTAAATAAATTTTTTTTTTTCTTAAAGCACGCCTTATAAGTCTATGGCTAGAAACAGCAAACTGGCTCCGTATGCAAGATGAGTTTATTATATACTGAAAACCCAATTCACTGTGCCACTTTTTAATAAAACCCTAATTCCCAAGAATTAATTGATACACTTTTCTTGTACGAGTATGTTCTACACGCACCATCGAATGTACTCGAGATCTCCTGAAGCACACATAAGCAGCATGGCCTCACAGTTTCTGATAAAGCGACATTTCGAGTGACCGCTTGTGAGTACAAGTTGATGGCGAACGTGATTTGTTGTATTCAATTAATCGAATTGTTTTACTTGAACTAGAGCACCAACACATAAAAAAATGTTTAATTACAAAATATTTTGTCTGTTTACAGAAGTGAGAGCACTTTTTACAACTACGCGAGCTGTAAAAATACCTGTCTTACGTAAATGAAGATATTCCTTAAAAACACATTGGGAAGAGATGGTAAAATAGCTCGATGCTGAAAACAGTACATCTACTAAAAATCCACGCAATTGCCAAGGAATTTCTCAGTAAGAAAAACTGTAGCGGGTGTTTTAATCGTTCGCGAGAACAAAACCATATAACAGACACCCAAGAAATTCCGCGATGGAGACACGATTAATTTCAAGCACTTGAGAGAGTTCGTGCTGAATTTAATTTATTGTGACTCCACCTGACCAACAGTAGATGGGTACCTGACATGACATTGGGGAACTACAAAAACCATACCCACCCACCCTTACCGGTTCGATACATACTGTGGCCAGGTGAAAAGTATATTAAGTGCAAAATAGTGTCGCGTTGTATTTTATCTCGAGACGAAACACGCCAAATTTGACCTATCAAAAGGAATTTGTTGATGTTCGCGGATTGGCCAAGTGCCCGTCTCTATAACAAACTGCGACCTAATACTGCACTTGGCATAACCTACGCCTTCTAGTCTGCACTAATGCATTTTTTCAGATGGCCGCCTCTTCTTAATTGAAACTAACGCGAGTAAAACTATTTGCTATTGTTAGCACTTTTCATTAAGTTCGATGCCAAATTTCAAGATTGTCCTTGGAAAGTATAGTGGACTTAAGTTGGAAAAGATAGGACCAGATTCATTACCGAAATAACGAGAAAATTCACAAAAGCAGACGCTCTAAAAATGCTTTTATTAGTTTTTGATCAAAAGGTGGTTGTGAGAAATATATGATGGCATCGGTATTTTCAGTTTGGTGAAAGCAAAACTGTCTAGATCGAACCGGTGTAAGATTGTTCGATTGAAACGTAAATAAAACGAACGGAAAATGATCATAAGAAAAATATAAATCTTCTAGATGATGTAAAAATTATATAAATTAGAAATGACGTTCCTGATAATCGGGACACTCCATAATCGAACCACAAGCCTATCGGGTCTTTCATACATTTGTCAGCCAATGTTTGGAGCACCTAAAAATCAGATCATGCACCATACTTTTCCTTGTCCTCGTATACGGCGACAGACAGACTTTTGTACCATTGAAACGTGAAAATCCCTAAATTTCAAATCGAACATAATATTTAAAAAAAAATTTAAGTTAAGTGAAAATAAAAAATCTGCCAATAGTCTGGACGAAACTTTATTATTTTTCGATTTTTCGGCTCAAAGTTCGGGAACGATCAAAGTCGGAGTATTTCATCAGTTGTTTCCAGATTATGACTTTTCTTGGAAAGTTCATTTTGTTCTTAAAATAAAAATATTTAAAATAGAAATAATCAATTTCATATTTCATCAGAATTAAGGGATGGAAAAAATTGTGAAAGCATATGCAAACCCTTGGAAGCTGAATATCGAAAAATTCACGTTCAGTTTATTTTATTTATATGATTCTGCATTATTTTAATTAAATTTTATATGATTAGGAGTTAGTTATTCTTTTCCGGTGTCAGTGGAGTGAAACTCCAACACGGAGTCCCCGACTGTGGACTAACCGCCATCCCTGAGGATTTGGAAAGAAACTTCACTGGAGAAGTCAGTTCATCATAAGATTGTGTTGGACTAGGTCCGAAGGAGCTGTTTCGTCATCGGAGGGCATAGACTCTTCAGAAGGTGTATTCTTGCCTACTAACCGAAACACCTTGACAGCTGGTGGGATCGCTGAGGTAAATTCTATATAGCCACATCCCATTCCAAATTTATTACCGAGAAGAATGTAATGGTCAAGAAGGGCGTCCTCTTGTTTCTCTTCGTAGATCAGATCCAAGGTTACAACCAATGTAAATTTCACAGCCATTAAACGCTGACCATATCCAAGGTTACAACCAGAGTATAGCTGAAATCAAGAGAAAAAAGCTTCTCGAAAACACGCCTTTAGTCTAAGGTAGAGGACGCCCTTCTTGACCATTACATTTTCCTAACTCCTTACGCCCATATTGACATTTTTTGCCGATGGCTCTACTATTGAAGCAGTAATCAAAATCGGAATTAATTCAGAATTGGCTGACAAATATACGTTTAGTCCAGGAAATCGGTAGTAATAATAACAGTTCAACTGAAAATTCGTTTGGTGACTTTTGTCGAATCGAGTTCAAATTTACAGAATATAGTATTTGAGTTTTGAGTACTTAATTAAGAAGAATAATACAGAACAAATATCTAGATAGAAGCAGTATGAATTCAAATATAGACAAAGAGCATTTTTCGAATAAAACCCACCAATTAAAATTGAATGTACCCTTCTGTTTCAGTACTGTTACAGTACTTGAAAACTATTACCAATTTATCCATATTGCCATTATCATGAATGCAACTCAAGTCAATAATGTATTGAAACCGAAACCGTACAGAATTATTTACAGAATTAGTTTAGGAATTTATAGGTAACCATATTCCGATTGGAATCGATAGCAAATGAATTTCGCTAGAGTTCCGTATGAATTCCGATATGTTATGCGGGTAGTGCCATCAATTGGTTGTTAGTCATAAATTACTTAGCTTTTCTAAGTCCACTGAGGAATGTTCTTCGATTACTTATCAAGCAAGTAAAGATTCCGCAGAATGGTCCAGTCATACATTCCGCTACTCAATACTACATAGAACCAAACTTCTAATAGAGGAACTTTAATGTCTATAAGTTTCCGATTTCTACACATCCTAATATTAGATTTCAATATAAAAGAGAAAAACAAAAGAAAACCAAAAACAATTTGAAATTTCTTTATATTCAAAGTAAACAAAGCGACGGAATGGCAGCAAATTGTGATGTATCTTATCTGCATATCATCGTCATCGATTTTTCTTGAGAAAATCCTAGGAAGAATTTCACTTTGGATTCATTGCCAAAAATGTCTTAATGGCATTTCGGGGGGTTACCAAATAGTTCGGTAGAAGCGCCAATTTCGATAAACCGCGCGACGACAAGATCCTTGGCAGAGAAAAAGTTTCGCTTGTCGATGACTACTAAAAACTTGTACAGACGCAGCAAGGAGTAACCATCAAGGATATTAGTCGCCATACGTGACAAGCTTCTTTCAACTTATTTTAATCGCGTCATTGAACATTTTGCTATGCGCTTCCATTGCTATCTGTGGAAAAACTTTTCGAAGGATTCGTTTTCCATCATTTTTTTTGGAAAACTGATTCATATATCATTGGTGGCTGTCAAATTTATTTTTCTATTCGAAAAGTTTCATTTTTATAGTTTTGCTTCGGTATTAAAAAGAGGAATGAGTGCAGAACTTGCTGGTAAATGGTAATGCAATTACAATCCACTGTCTTGGTGGCTTAGTGGATAGAGCACTTGCCTTCGGTGCACCTGGTACCATGTTCGAATCTGCTTGGCGACAAGTAATTTTCGAGAATGGGATTGGGAGCCGAACTACCAGTTCCCTCAGCTGTAAATGAGTACCTAAGTTAAAATCGGGGTAATAATCACGGATGAGCGTGTGGCTGACCACTTCCTCTCCTAGTGTTCCGTTGGTCTCGTAATGAAGTATCTCTAGCATTACTTCAAGACCCGATTTGGGCTGCTGCGCCATTGATTATTATTATTATAATTACAATCCACTATTAATAAATCAAATTGCATCACAGAAAAAAATGAATTCCGAAAGATTCATTCTATTGTGATTTAGTACTCCAAATGTATATTAACCCGCCGAAGCCCGAATTCAGTTTAACGGTATTCATTTTGATATTTTTCAAAACGTTATTCATGTACAATTCAAATTTTCAGTACTGTAAAGTTAGTACCTAAAAATGTTATTCGAATGAGCACAAATCGGGACAGCAACTCAAACTTCATCCTGTGCTATGTTGGTACGCCTGCATGATTTATGTAAATAGCCAATGCTAGTAAATAATGCTGACAAATGGAAGGTAAAAACCAGAAAACCCAGAAATAGAATCGAATAATGCTCCAACAAAAGTCTTGGCAAAGGATTTTGGGCAAGTTGGATCTAAGAAATAACTGCAGAAACTAACCAACCTTAAAAATGACATAAAAGATTCGATTATCTATTTATTGCAATTTATAATTTTTTTGAGTATAAGCTGGTAGGTTTCTGTATGGACGATGTCGTAACGTAATGCAAGTATCTGGGCACGGCATGATGCCATAGAACCTAGTAACCCTTTGCAGTGAACATTTAGGTCATATGAGTGGTATGTGTCTATTTATGGAACTATAAGCTCATATACTCTCCAGGTAACAGTACAGAATTAGTTTTGTGGGAAGTAGAATCCTAGAGTCTATCTATGGAAGCATAACTCGTATACTTTCCAGGTAATCGTACAGAATTAGTTTTGTAGGAAGTAGAACCCTAGTGTCTATCTATGGAAGCATAAGCTCATATAGTTTCCAGGTAATAGTACAGAATTAGTTTTGTAGGAAGTAGCACCATACTGGAACATTCCAAGCTCTAAATGAGTTACAACTGAAAAGGCTGGACAAGTACTGAGAACTAGTATCTTACAGTATTGAGCCAGTACTGAGTTTCACTCATTTCAACTTTGCTCGTGTCACCGAGTAGTTTCTTTACTGGCAAGAAAGGACCAAATACAAAAATACCTAATAGAAATAGCAGAAATTGTTCAAGCTCGTCAATTTCATCGTGCTTCGGCTTGTCAAACTTTTCATTTTAAATTACTTAATCCAAATTGAATTTAATTAGCGATAAATGAGTACTTTTAAGGAATCGTGCGCACGGAATCATTTTTTAATATCTTTAGCTAGCAATTTTTCTCACTGTCGGTATAGTGGCCACTTAACTCTTAATGGAGTAGAACCACTTCCGCTATTGTTCGACATGCGAGTCTACCTTCGTAAATTGCACGGCCATAAATAACTTAAAACTTAAAGCCGGTCGAAGTAAAAATTGTCACAACCTGTTGAAGTGGATTTGAAAATTTTATTAGCACTTTTTTTCGCCCGTTTTCCAAGTTTACTGAACTGAAACGGCTGCAAAAAACGTTTAGCACATCGACAATTGATTACGTACGATTTCGCCGGGCGGGCAATTGCTGGTGAGGTGCTACCCGTCCTTCAGAGAGGCCCCCCCGAACAAACACACTTAAAATTGCCAAAGATAACAACAAAACGCAAATTAGTTGCCGTAAAAAGGTGAAGAAAAAATAAAGACGGTAATAATATAATCGAAATGGTAAATGGCGTATATACACAAATGTCTTGTTCAAATCGCGTCCTCTACGACTTGTTGACATATACCCAGGTATACAAAGCGACAGAAGCGTTCTAGTGACGTCAATCGGGGCAACTTTTTTTGGAGTAGTTTTGCATTTTTGGCTTCCTCTATTGACACATTCTGCGCTCTGAAATGCCAACTCGATAGGCCAATTGGTCTAGCGACTGGCAAGCTATTTGCCATTATCGTTTCGAGAATCAATTCGATTTCACTTCGGAATGACAAGACGGGTGGTGTCCACTCTATGCCTAATCAATTGCGGCTGAATATCGTGAAGGATGAGTTCTAAATTTACACATGCCATCTTAAGATCTTCGAGAACAGAAGAAAAAAGAAAACAACAACAACACTGTAAGAAGAATGAGCTGTTCGTCTCAAATTGATCTTAACAGCGACAATAGTAGACGATCGATCCGTGACGTAGTTTGGATCTTTGAATAATACAGCGCCAAGGTCAGTGTGACGCGAACAAATCTTTTTTTTTCTCACATGCCAGATAATCAACAAAATGTTTATATTAATTTTTAATGAATGCCGTGATGGCGCCTTAATCTATAACAGCAAAGTCGATTAAGAAAATATTAAAGAAAAAAAATAAGCTGGCATAATTTGTTTGATGTTCTAAATGGACTTCTTTCGGATTTTGTTGCATCAAAAAAGAAACCTACGTCAGATGTAAGATTTTAATCCGACCGACTAAGTATCAATTATAATGTTGTGCACGTTTTGAGGACTGCTATAACTAAGACTATTTTAATGTTCCACTGTACTTAAGTCGTTTGCTGGGACTATCACCTGTTAGGCGACAAGTGAAGAAACCAGTGAAGGAATGGATAAAGACACCGGTGGAGACACCAGTGAAGACAGCGGTGGAGGCACCAGTGAAGACACCGGTGGAGACACCGGTGAAGACACCATTGAAGACACCAGTGAAAACACCACTGAAGACACCAATGAAGGAACGATTGAAGACACCAGTAAAGACACCAGAAAACACCACTGAAGACACCAATGAAGGAACGAGTTAAGACATCAGTGAAGATACCATTGAAAACTTCATTGAAGACACCAGTGAAAACACCACTGCAGATACCTATGAAGGAACGAGTGAAGACACCAGTGAAGACACTAGCAAACACCACTGAAGACACCAATGAAGGAACGAGTGAAGACATCAGTGAAAACACCACTGCAAACTTCATTAAAGACACCAGTGAAAACACCACTGCAGATACCTTTGAAGGAACGAGTGAAGAAACCAGTGAAGATACCAGAAAACACCACTGAAGACACCAATGAAGAAACGAGTGAAGACACCAGTAAAGGCACCAGAAAACACCACTGAAGACACCAATGAAGGGACGAGTGAAGACATCAGTGAAGACACCATTGAAAACTTCATTGAAGACACCAGTTAAAACACCACTGCAGATATGTACCCATGAAGGAACGAGTGAAGACACCAGTGAAGATACCAGAAAACACCACTGAAGACACCAATGAAGAAACGAGTGAAGACACCAGTAAAGACACCAGAAAACACCACTGAAGACACCAATGAAGGGACGAGTGAAGACATCAGTGAAGACACCATTGAAAACTTCATTGAAGACACCAGTTAAAACACCACTGCAGATATGTACCCATGAAGGAACGAGTGAAGACACCAGTGAAGATACCAGAAAACACCACTGAAGACACCAATGAAGGAACGAGTGAAGACACCAGTAAAGACACCAGTGAAGACACCAGAAACACCACTGAAGACACTAATAAAAGAACGAGTGAAGACACCAGTGAAAACACAATTGAAGACACGAATGAAAACATCAGTGAAGACACCAGTGAAAACACCACTAAAGACACCAGTAAGAGATTTGTTCCGCGGTCATAAACAATTACATGACATACAATCAACGGCTACTCCCAAACTTTTTGAGCTGTTGATTTAAACTGAGTTTGAGGTAATATTTTTTTAGTGTTATTCGATCAACCGTTTTTTATTAGGTACTTAACCGTTTCTTTTTATACATTTAACCGGTTTGTGGCACAAATAACCGATTACCTGACAAACGATGACATTCTGTGCCATTCCTTGTTTAGCTTAAAAACTCAATCATAGATAATTCGAGTAAGTAGACTTGAAAATTTCTCTCACCCTGCATCGAAAACGTAAAAAATCAGAAATTCCGTCCGATTCGGCAGTACGAAATAGGCGCATTCCGCGGTTGAATTATATTCGTCGGGGATTCACCGATTCTCTACATTATAGAATCAGCGCGTGTTTTGTTGGATCATTGCTTGACCTTGCAGCGGTCGGTCGATAAATTAGGCCCAAAATATATTATTGTTGCTATTTTCATTGATTTATGACGAATAAGACAAGATTTGAATTGCTGGAAAGGTTTTGTTTTAAGTAAACTAACTTATAAAAGAACCGGTTATTTTTAAGTTTTCTTTCGGAACGCTCTGTACCCTAAAGGCACTGTTCTTTCTCCAATTTTGTTTATTATCTTTAAAACCGATTTTCGATTATGCTCAACCCGATGCACAGTCTTTTAGACGTGAACACCCTTTGGACTTTTTAGGCGAATGGATTTGTCCTAGATTCTGCTTGCAGACTTTCGGACTCCTGTGTCGACTGGAGGGTGGACTAGTTTCCTAGGGTATCATTTCGAGCATAGGAGCAACCGTTCTACCTTTGAAGTTTTTATATATTTTTGTCTATTTTGACTTTAACAAGTCGATTTCAGAAAACCTGAACTATGTACCTACTTGTAAATAAAACAATTGTAACCAACCAGTTCTCCAGAAACGAAACTATTGGTTTTTACTATTATCAGTTGTCCGGAATCACAACTTCCGAGTACCAAACCATTTATAAAATTGTTAAAAATTTCTGTACACATTATACAATAAAAACGTTGTACAGTGCTTATCACCACTAAGTACTGTCTAAGTAAAATGCTATCAACAAAAAAAGTGGAAAATAACAACCTTTTTCATTAGGCAGATGATAACGCCGCTTGCTTTTATACACTTATTTATATTTATTTATTTTTTCTACTTCAGGGCAATCAAAACAAGCTTTGTAATGACGTCAATACGGGCACATTCAGTGAACTGAAATTTTTGAAGCATTTTGCACAAAATCAACACATAGTAGCTATATGTTCTACTAGCCAATACATTCATTATAGTGATTGTTGGATCCATTTTTTAAATTCATACTCCGAAATGGAAAAAATTAATTCAAGGCGAGATAAAGAATAAAATGGGTAAAACGGAATAATGCTCGGTGTATCTGTGGTGTAGCCGTGAACTAGATATTTATATTCGGGTACAGCCTGTTTTTATCGTACTAAAGTATAAGTAAACATACTATGGAGCTCTCTATAACAACAATACGACGACGTGGCAATGATGGATGAGCTTAAGGATATAACAAAACAAAAAAATCGAACAGTCGTCCATTCTCTTTAGGGAATTCTCGGTCGTATGAAAATGCCGCCGGTTTATTACTTGTTTCTTGGCCGGACGAAAGACCCAATAAAAAATCCTTTTATCTTTTCGATGTGTTTTTTTTTATCTATTAGCACTTAAAACGGGCGGATGATCCCAAGTCTCTATGGTCGAAAAATGTTTTATGCTGAAAATCATAAAGTTTTGTTATATTTTTGCATTATTTTGATTACGCAAAATCCTGAAAGCTATCAATTACAAACTCGATTCTGTAGTCATTTCTTCAACAAAAGAGAGCTCCTTTCGTTCTTCGTCCAACGTCCGAAGAAAGTACATTCACAAGTTTACTCGTTCAGCTTTGTGGGCACATTTTACCTTATTGGGTTACTCCGTGCTGCAATGTGAGTGACCGGTTCAATCGACTTGATTTTACTGACTGTACTAAAAATGGGAAGGGATTATAATTTTACGGTTGTATGCCCTTAAACAGATATTTTTTTAAATAGAACTCAATTAAGAGCCATTAAGGCAAGACAAGTTGTATTCATAGCAGTTTGGGCACACGGCACAAAATTACTCTCTTCTGGGTGCCAGGCCATTGTGGAATTCAGGGGAATGAGCAAGCTGACAAACTTGCTCGAGCAGGCTCCAAGCTAAGCTCACTAGTGGTGGACCAGCACATTGCTATTCCCATCGGCTCCATAAATCAGTCTATCGACTCACTATGATTGCAGTAGGCAGGTCATAGATGGTCAAACCTATCTACATGCTCAACATCAAGAACTCTTTAGCCTGAATATGATCACGGGAAAAGCAAGTATATCCTGAGGCTGCCGGATCGGTAGACACGCTAGACAACTGGAAGCCAAGGCAAAAGATCTATATTAATATTATATTTTTTCCTATCATAAAATCATTTTTCGAATTGATAGAATTCAGGTAGGAGCCAGTGGAGACATTCTACCAATTTGTTTATTAAATTTTTGAAGTCTTTCTTCCCAAGACCGAGTTTGTCTGAAATTATGTTTTTTTAAATTTTTATTTGACTCTATACAGCCATACAGTGGCATACAGTACCATACAGTCCCAACTAAAAGCCTAACTAAATAGCCATATTATTATTTTGATATCGTTGCTTATTGAAAAATCAATAAATGTGAGCTGAATTTTCATAAGAACGAACATAATAAAACAAACAGCGTTGCCCAGTTCCGAATTTTTCTAAAAGCCACTCTCTACTCGAATATCACTCTATGAAATCCAATAAATCCGTAGAGTAATCTGTAATTTTCCTCATCATCGAATAAGTGATCAATTATTTACAATCTAGTGAAAGAATTATGAAGTCGAGGATCATCTACTCGTTTGGGAGCCGGGGAAAAGTTCCATTTGGATCGGCTCTTAGTGCGTTTGTTTATCCAACTGGGAATTTTCCAATTGTGCCGATTGAAGGCTGTCGATATTATTCACTTGAATTATCGAGAAAAAAAAAATAATTTCGTAACTAAACACTAAATCCAACGGGGTGGGTCATAGCGATTAAGAAAACACCAGTAATTTATCTGTACTTATTATCTAAAAGTGGGCCTGAACTGCATTACACATATTTATTTATTTTACATTTCATTGCTGTTGAGATAACAAATTCCCTCCCCTTTAAATAATATAAATTTTAAATTGATGTATCACATCAGATTTTATCATTTAATACTTTTATGTTAGTTGAAGTGAGCGCTAATTGCATTAGCTAATTGTTGATAAATGGGCCTCAATTGTGTGAAATAAGCGCCACAATGTCTGTTGATTGAGATCTGATGATTACAGTGTGCGGTTTGAGAAGGCTATTTCAGATAGTTGGGATTTTTTTTTTTTTAAAGTTCTTAGAGGATCTTAGCATCTATATTGGCTATAAAAAAAAAAAAAGCGACGTGTCATAAAGATTTTTATGTTTGGAGTTTAGATCTTTCGAGTAAAAATTAAACCCTTTGCTGACAAAGTAATTGGGTAATACCAGTGCGGATTTAAAGCTGGGCGATCGACCACGGACCAAATATTTTCAGATAGACAGGTGCTTGAGAAGTTCTGGGAACTTATCATTGATGTGCACCAGATATTTGTGGACTATTATAGACAGGCATACGACAGTATCGACAGGATTTTTTAATTCCACTGAAACTGAAAATTTAGAGGAAGAAAATTAGAGAGACAAAATCTAGAAAGACGAAATCCAGGAAAATTTAGTAATTTAAAAATACAGACGAACAAAATTCAAAAAGACAAGATCAAGATATTCAAAAATACTAAATCCAGAGAAATGAGACTTGACTTTGTTGGTACGTAGCTTAGATAGATAGATAGAAAATTTATTACAATTATTCAGATACATTGGTTAGTTACAATTTCATATATACCGGATACAGTGGTCAGACATAATTGCCTTTTCATCTTAGTTGTAATTGTAAGCGTGAAGCTGGTTTTTATATGCTGATTTATTTAAGTGCTTATAGTAAGGACAAAATTTCAAAAAAACCTCGTTGTATAAATCTGTTAACATACCGAGTATTTTAATGACTAAAACTTTTTTAACAATTCAAAATTCGAAATAAATTTTAGAAGAAGGAAAGAAAAAATTGTGAATTTAAACCATTCTATTTTACGCTCAGAAAAAGCTGAGTTAACTTACTTCATAATTCAGACTCAAAGTCTTCACTAGATTTAAAAAAAATCGCATGCAAGTTTCAGTGGAAATCAGCTAGAACAAATTAGTCGTCAAGTTTACAGCAATAAATTTAGATTGTGTTTTTTTAATCATTAAAAAAATTTTTGCTCTCTCGTTGACTTCATCAGCTGTTGTAAAATTCGTCAAGCTAAGTAAAAACACCAACCAAAATTTAATTGCACGGTGTTATAAACTTGGACGAAGCTGACTGTTGGAACAGGTTCTAATAATAGAAAATTTAATTGTTATTGTATGAAATGAAATTATTTATACAGTTTTAGAATTTTGTAGGTCCACGTAAAAATCTCAAAAGTCAAAATCCAGACAAAAAATCGCATTTTAACCAAATTTTTAATTTTAACATTTGCCTTTTATGGTAGATACAGTTTAATCTTAAACCATGGATACACTGCTGGTATTAATATCATAACATTGTCAATTCCAGCAGTGTATCACCTAATACTAAGCATATACGAGATAAACGAACTGGTATATCTAGTATTGAACCTGTTTCATGGTATACAAAATTCGATAATTTTACCAAATATACTATGCATTTTACTGCTAGTAGTGCCATTCTCCAATTATGTGGCGAGTATCGCAACTACATGTTTTTGTTTGCTTATACCAGATACTTTCAAGTTGTAGCATATGTGCAGTGTATCATGTGCAGCTTGTGTCAATAATATGATTCCAATACCATGGTTGGTATAATAGCTGTGTATCCATGGTATTGTGCTCAGTTTAGTTTTTGTCTAGGGCATATGGAAATCCAGTGGAGCAATTTTCAGTAATAGGATCATGGGTTAAGTGGCCGACAAGCAACGACATTTCAATTGGGGCTAGAGCACTTGTCACTAGGATATCGTCGACTAGGTAGGGCTAATAGCTACGACCTTTGGATTTGGAGGTGTCCACTTATCACTAGTCTATCGAGATTCACGTTCTAATTAACCAATAAAATAAGTCGAGTGAGATCAATCCTTAGTGGATCGTCTCAGTGAATCTTCAAGGTCTGTTTACTGTTTCCACTATCTTAACTCTGTACAACCGCCCCAATAAGTTTATTTATAAAACCTCTCTAGACCCTGATAATTGTTTCTATGACCACGGTAGCGTTATCAAATCAGCAGTAGTTAATTTTTGATGCTCAAAAATCATATCATCGTTGTGTTTATCGCAGAAAATTTCATTTGGTACCGAAATAAACCGCAAATTTGTTTATTTATATTTACATTTTGTTTAAATTACTTTAAATTAGATGAAAATAATACGGCTGAAAAGAAACCTTTGGTGTTGTTTTTTGCTCCCAATTATATTTTAGGCTTTTCTATTCGTGTCATGTTGAAATTAATTTGTTTTTATTTGCTTCCAAAGTACGTTGGGTGCAAGTTTCACAATTGTTATTTTGGTCTTTTTCCGAGCTTTAAACTGTTGTTGTTAATTTCATCTGCCTATGAGATTAGGTTAATAAAAACAAAAATATCAGTCTAAATTCTAAATTTAATACTGCTAATTGATCACGCTACTTAATCGCACAGCTTACATGGCCGACTCGACTTTAACATTTTTTAAATTTTAATTTCCGTGTTAATCAAGGCGAAAATTTTAATTTTGAACCTTGAGGCAGCGATGTGCACTCCGAATTAGGATTGTGTAGTTCGTGAACGAACTAGTTCGGAAGATCGTTCCCATAAGTGAAATGAACGAACTAGTTCGCAGTGAATTCTGGTCCTAGTTCGTTTGTAGAAAGAAGTTCGTCATTACATTTGCATACCACGTATCATTCCGCGAAGTTGGAACTGAAAGAAGGAACTAGTTCAGTTCGCAAGGGAAGTGAGGACCTCCTTTTTTTAGGTGATCACATTCAGTCGCCAAGGAACTAGTTCCTTGACGAGTGGGGACCTTTTTTTTTTTGTAGGTCCTAACATTCACTTGGAACTTGAAACCAACTAGTTCCTTCCTGAGTGGAGACCTTTTTTTTAGGTCCTCACATTCACTTCCAACTTGAAAGGAACTAGTTCCTTCGTGAGTGGGGACCTTTTTTTTTCCTGGTCCTGACATTCATTCCGAACTTCAAAGGAACTAGTTCCTTCGTGAGCGAACTACAACAACGAACTAGTTCGCAACGGCTCAGGAACTAGTTCGTTCGCGATCACTAACGTGAACTAGAATGCGCAAGCCTACTCCGAATATATATCATTCTTCACTTCACCCTTATCGTGTCAAAGAAAAGTTGAGTTCACTTCGAAAAACTTTAAAACAAAAATCATCTATGATTAGAAAACTTGAAAACAGTCGGTGATTAATTTTAATTAATTTGATAGCTCGACATGCCAAAAGACTCCTATATATGCGTAGTAAGATTCAGCTTTGTAGCATAAGCCGTTTCTGAGATATAGAGAAGATGCTCAGTGAGATCTCAGTGAGATCAGATTTTTTTTATTGCTGAGATCATTTCAATCCGGATTCTTTTGCATTTTCGCAATAATTCAAAAGTCGACTTTATGTTTATAATTCGAATTGCTATAAATTATGGCAATTGTTCACAAAATCTTGGAAATATCCGTTGCGTCGTATAAACACGTCATAAAAAACCTACACAACACTAGGCTGTTTTTGCTATTGCAGACATTTTCGAACGGATTCTTCTAAACTAAACGATATCAAGACTTTTCTTAATTGCAAATACCACGAAAACAGTGCTCCTATTTTTAATTAGAAGGTCCAAATGTAAAGCTTGCTGTTTTTTTTTATTCCACACTTTCTTCACAACTCCTGTACTCACATTGCAGATTTTAATAGCTTCAAATGTTTACTGTGTTTGTTTTCTTTAAGATGTTTTGTATACGTGTACACAGAGGTATAAATTAGACGGAAAAATATAAACTCTAAGATCGAATTTCTCAGCTTAAACGGTCATTCCAATTAATATCAATTTTGAATTTTTGATAATGAAGCTAACGCTGTAATACTGGCAAAAGTGAGGGCGTTCTATATACAAAGAACTGGAAGAAAAATGTCTTTTACGCCCTAGTGGTAATACCGGAAAAAATAATGAGAAGAACAGTGTAAGAAAAGTCTGCCCCTTCGATTTCCATTCAGATCGATGTTGGTGATATTTTTGTTGTCTAAAAATAAAATGGAAACATGATTTAACATAATTAGGAGCCGGAAATTTGATAACGCTCGCATGAAGGCTGTCGTCCCCAGCTATAATACATGACCTTTGAAACAGAACATACTACAGCTAAGGTCTAATTAATCGATAAGCAGAGTTGTTGATTTAAATGGGAAATTGATCAATTGAATTTTGGGAAAATTTTGGGTTCTGCGTGATTTGGATTATGTTGGGTGGTGGGTGGATTTTTCGCAAGGATTTGTTTTGGTTTGAAGAGATTCTTTTTGGTCTTAAAAATTTAAATGAATACCCAATCCGATTTCACAAGAAGAGTATAAGTACATATGTAGAGGAGACTAGGGATGATAGGCCACCTTTTTCAGATTAACTTACTTTTTTTGTTGATTTCAAGAGGTAGTCGTAAAATAGAAACAAGATCCACCTCCACCCCGTCTTCTGAAATCATGTCTAGCTACGCTCGAATTTATTTAGATGAAGATTGCTTCCGCGATTATATGTTTTTGTTTTTAATTTCAAATTTTGACTTGTACCAAATGAACACTTGGCAATTTTGGACAACGTATAAATTCGGATATGTCCTTTTTTTTCTTGATTTTTACTTTGTATTTTTAAGGAGTAATCCTAGAGGACTAATCAATTTTTTAGCATGTCCAGCATGAATTTCCGTAGGTTTTTGACTGAGAGTCAAAAATAGGCTTTCTGGATTCTAAGTAGAAATATTTACGGAAAAGCCGATTTACCACCTTGATCAAAAAGTTCCCGAAAGATCCGCCGTGTAGCGCTTTTATTGTTCCGATTTGAGTTTTTTTTAAGTTGGTACATCTGTTGTTGACATTCCCTTTAAATCTTAGCGTCATAGCTTGACATTTGCAAAAGTTACGTAGCCAAGAGTACATCTATCTCTGTGTGTGTTGGCGATCTTTTACAATTTTAGAAATGGATTTAAATTTCCAACAACGAACTTGTTTAAAATTTTGCGTAAAAAACGGATTTAATGGTGCGCGAACGCTGGAAATGTTGGAAAAGTGTTTCGGCAAGGATTCTCTAAAGAAACCGGTCTTTTGAACCGCTCGTGCCACTGGTACGAGCGGTTCAAAAGTGGTCAGGTCAATGGAAGGCAATGCTCACGGTTTACATGGATTAGAACGGTGTAGTGCATCATGAATTTTTGCCAGGAGACCAGACAGTAAACAAAGAGTATTATTTGGGCGTTATGAAACATTTGCGTGAAGCAATTCGCCGAAAGAGACCAGAATTGTGGGCAGAAAACTTGTGGATTTTGCACCATGATAACGCACCGTCGCACAGTGCCATCATTATTCGTAATTTTTTGACGAAAAAAAGCAACAAATACCATCCAACACCCACCGAATTCACCTGATTTGGCTCCATGTGACTTCTTTCTGTTCAATCGAGTTAAAAAACCACTACGGGAAACGCGTTTCAGCAGCCGAGAGGAAGTAATGGAAAAATCGCAGGGTCATACCGAAAACCGAATATAAAAAATGTTTCGAGGATTGGATCAGGCGCTGGCATAGGTGTGAGACTCATACACCAAGTGGGTTGATCGAATTTCAACTGAACGTAAACACACGACGCGCGCTCAGAGAAAAGGCGGGAGGGGCTGAGTATTGTTCTTAGACTAGTCTACTAGCTCATGTAGTATTTTGTTTTTAACCATTTCACATTTTGGTAAATTGACTTTTGGCCGCGTAGATTGTTCAAATACCCCACTGTGCGGAGGTAACAGGGGGCGATCGAACAACGTGAGCATAGCAAGCATAGCCGCGGTACTAGTTTTGAATAAAAAAAAATGTTTGTTGTACTTAAATTTCCATATTAAAAAATGAATGTTTGTCTGTCTGTCTGTTTATCGGTCCCTTATAGGCTCCTAAACCACTCATCCGATTGCGATGAAAGTTTGATGATTTGTTGAGGGTACGCCCGCGTGGTTTTTGCGTTAAGAAACTAATTTAACAATTAGTAGTTCGCGAGTATTTCAACATTTGAGTATATTTCAAATGATTTCGTGGCAATTCGTTCGTTTTCGGTGTATGTATTAGTTTTGCGTTCCTATTACTAAATGGTAAAGTTGGACAATGGATGGCGGATAGAGGATAGTGGGTGGAAGATGGAGGATTGTGGCGTAACAGTCAATTTTTCCAGTTGTAGGCGAGAAGCAAAGAACGATTGACTTCTTCATTGTTCGTAACCTTTCGATGAAAAAGACTTGTATTGTATTTTTGGTTTTTTGGTTCATGCATCCATCATCTCGTAATTGAGGTAAGGAAAATTCAGCAAAAAGATGTTCGTCACAATTCTGTAGTTCAGTCGATCCTTGTTTAACCCAAAAATCTAGCATTGCCTTCGTAGGCGGACCCGTCCAGCGCCGAATATTTTGCAACGCTAGAATATGAGTAGTTACCTATCGTTTTTTGCAAAACCGCTCTTCTAGGATTCTATCAATACTTATACTTTTCATGTCTAAAATTGTTTTAACTGTTAGAATTTTCAAACGACTAATTTTCTCGTGACCGTCGTTTTGTGGCCCCCTCGATGTGGCACCGTCGGTTCATGCTTTTATCCCTGATTTGTAGGATGGACATTTGGGGTACTTTCCACAACCTGGGCAATTACGTAAGTCACAAACTAGCTCCAGCACCTTCCGGTGCGGCCGACGTGATAGCCAACTGATTCTGTATACAATAAAATCAACCACCGGCCAGGATTGTAACGTTTCAAGATGGATTTTATCGATTTCTTCGCTTCTAGCTGCAGATTACAACTTATAGTTAAAACTACTCTACAGAGACCCATGCCACAGCAACAATTAAACCAGCACCTAAACATCGACATCAAACATAAACAAATCATTTAAATGCCATGGGTAACTGCCGGCCCTCACGATTCGTATCCACAGAATAATCACTTCGAAGGCGAAATCGTGATGCCTATCGCAATAATAACAAAAATATGCACTTCTTGACCTATAACCCCATCCCCGTGGCTCACCATCCCACACACTAGGCTCACCTTTTGCTTGCCAAAGTAGCCAAAATAGCAAATTTGTCTGAAACGGAAAAAGCCAGCCGCCTGTGTTCCTTGCGATGCAAACCGAAAAAAAGGAATCGAATCGATTTCACTCTCGACTTGATTACGGGCGAAAATTGCGTGGCTTTCGTGCGAAGCGGCAATCCGGAGAAAATCTTGTGCCCGTTTTTTTGAAATTTTTGGGGGGATGGCGAATAATTAAAGCGGTCCGTGAAACTTCTCAGGGACTCCGGGGGATTCCTCCTCAAGTCAGTCGTCCTTGCAACAAAAACAAAATCGCACACACGCTCACGAACGTTTCGATTTTTTCTTAATTTCTTTTTTACATAATTAAGTGGTCTACTTACGATTTTCAGCGTTCTTCGTACAGGTGGAAATTTGCGTATCCAAAATAGCAAGAATTTTTTTGCATGGCGCGCTCTGATATCTCGCTGGAGGTGATGATAAGATAAAAGTAGCGCGCGGGCGGTTTTGTAGCCCGACAAACAAAACAAAAAAGAAAACTTAACAGCTAAGATTTACAGAAATTGTGACACGGTCAAGGTAAACGTGAAGGAACAGGACAGGTGGGTGTCCTTTACAATTTTTCGTCCTTTCACGGTACAAAACAAAGCTTAGGGCTACTGACTTATGTTGTTAAGGTGGCAAGGATTATACAATTTCGGGATGGTTTTTCTTTTTACATAATTTAAAGCAAAAAAAACGGCAAACACCTAAATCAATTTTTGGCACAAATTCGCATTTTTCATTAAATTTGGCAAAACAAACAAAAAAGCTGAACAGAAATTGCGGCGCTAGGTCTCGCAAAGGCCGCGGGGCTGCTACGTCCACCCTCTGGGACCGTACGGACTAAAGGCCATCCGGGCGGCCCCAACGGACCATCGCGAGTCCTATTCCTTTTTTTCACCCACAACCGGATTCGAACCGAATTTCTTCGGTTTCCAATTGGAACCACGCATAAAAACGCAAGAAAAAAAAAATCAAAATAAGAAAATTTGACAGCTCGAAAATGTCAAACACACACTCGAGGGGGTATGAGGGCGGGCAGACGAACTCTTGCACACTTTCTTTCGTCACGAAGACGACAACGACGACGGGCAAGCAGGAGGCTGCTGCGGCGGAAGCTCTTCTTCTGCAACGGAGCAGCAGCGGAGCGCGGAGCGGTAACAAAACGTTCGGAACAATTCCGGATCGGACGGACAGACCCGCGGTTTTACCCGCGCACTTCAAAACACAAACCGTACGCAATTTCACGCAAATCTACACCGCGGACATTTACCGAATGTTTTGCGATCGACTTCAGCTGGAATTACACTAGGCAAACTGCATTTTTTCGATCCGCAAACGATGACCAGAAATTCGAACGCAGCCACTACTCGACTTCAACTCGCCATGTTTGATACGGCGGTGTGCGTGCCAAGTCGCGTCGTATACGTACACGGTTTTTGGGGGGTTTTTTGTTGGGAGTGTGCGAAACGACGGCGGCGGCGGCAACTGACATGTGCAGAAGAAAAAACGTTGCAGATTTCGCGTGCCACGGCGGAACGTGTGTAGGAACGAGCGAATATCGGACTGACGTTTGCCAGTGTTTCGTTTTCCCGGTGGTCCGATGAAACGCGGACGGGACGCGTTCAAAATGCGGGTGAATCTGATTGGCGCGGTGTTTTCGAATTGGAAGAAATGGCGACCGGATTGGAATTGGGCTTTTTTTATTTTCGTGCATTGAAAAAGAGAAATATTCGAATCTTGTTTGAAATTATATAAAAAAAATTCGCGCAAATTTTTTGTACGTTAGAGTTTTTCATTTCCAACAACTTTTTCAAAATTAACGCAAACATTATTCAAATTCGCGAAAAGTACACGACAACCTAATCCCTGCGTTGCCGTAAAAATGGCACAAATTTCACTGTTCTGGCAGCACCCCAGTGCCGCTGTCATCTTAGCGGTGTTTGTTTGTATTAGAGGAAAAGCGGCTACAAAACGTTTCCTTCGGGCCGTCTTAAGTTTTTCTATCCCTGACAAGTTCACGATACCCAAATCAACATGAAATTAGTAAGGTACGTAAGTAGATCAGAAAGCCGCCCGACAAAACTTTCCCCACCGTTTCATTGCGACCGAGTCGCGCGAACCAAAACGCCGAAAACCTAACCTCCAAACTGATGCGCTTTTTCCTCTTTTCTCCCGTACGGACACAGATTTTTGATGAAGCTTAGCCACGAAACGGTGACGATCGAGCTAAAAAACGGTACACAAGTGCACGGCACAATAACCGGCGTCGATGTTGCCATGAATACGCACCTGAAAGCGGTTAAAATGACCATAAAAAATCGCGATCCGGTCCAACTGGAATCGCTAAGTATACGCGGGAATAACATTCGCTACTACATTCTGCCGGACAGTTTACCACTCGAGACTCTACTAATCGACGACACGCCCAAATCGAAGGCCAAGAAGAAGGATTCATCGCGCGGCGGTCAACGCGGACGTGGTAGAGGAACGCGCGGTCGTGGAGGACCCCGTGGACGAGGTGGTCGAGGTCGTGGCGGACGTCGCTAGAATCACTTTCCGATGATTTTTTTTTTAGCTTTCATAAGATTACTGTTAAAGGACGACGGGGCGGAGAAGATGATTAAATTGAAAAGCCAAAATGGTGTGTAAAAAAAAAATGAAATTTTTTTTTGTGTATATTTGTAACAGCGTAAACAGAGCGGACCGCAATAGACGCGCGCCTCGGCCTATCGTACGTTCAGCAGCAAGCAGTAGATGCCGTAGACTAGGAAGCACGCGAATATCAGCGCCGCAGCAACCGCAAACGTTTTCGTGTTCTCCTTGTGCAAGGTGGCGAGGATCTCCTTGTTGGTGTCGACCAGTTTCTTGATTTCGCGAAGCTCGGTCGTGACCTCGGTGCGCTTCGCTTCCGGTAGGTCGGGATGGTCGAGAAGATCCTCCATGGACCGGATCCGAAGAGTTAGCCCGGTGATGGTGTCGTTGACGGCGGCAATCTACACGACGGGATGAAAGGAGACCCGGTTATTCGGTAGTCTTACAGGTTGGGGGTGCTGGCTGGAACCTACCTGCTCGGTTATTTGGCACGAATGTGGAACGGCGGTCATTGTTTATGCGTTTGTTTTGCGGTGCCGTGGAATGTTTCAAGTGGTCGCAGAAAGAAATGTCTGCAAGTGAAAGCGCAGTGGTAGAATCGTGGTGAATTTCATGTATGAGTGTGGCCCGGTTTGAAATAGAGATGGCGCTTTTAAACGGTTTTTTTTTGACTTGAGAAAATTTGACGTGCGTGGATCGTTTTTTAACTCAGAAATGGAAATGGATCCAGTGAACCAGTAGCTCCTTCAGATCGACTCACCTTGATCGAATCTGATCAAGGATCTCCACCTGTTCCTGTTACCCTTGAGGAGGTAGCATACTTGCTAACCTCTCTGAAAATCAGGAAGGTTCCAGGTCCGTGCGGTATTCACAACAAAGCTTGCAAGCTGTTACCACGTACCTGAATAATGCCAACCATTATAAATGGTATATTACAATGCGGCTACTTTCCTTCTCTTTGGAAGATAGCGGACGTAATTGTTATCCCCAAAGCGGGGCAGAATGGTCTTCTTCAGAACCATGGGACAGTTAGCCATCTTTGTGTGCTGAAAGGTTATTCTGTTTCGTCTACAGAAACATGTGGATGAATTATTAGCAATTTTGATTCAAACTCAAACGAGATGTTGCAACGTCGGTCTTAAATATATCCTTTGGTGGCGTACACATTTCTTCTGCTGACTTCAAATAACTAGGCGTTAAAAATCAACAACCACCTATACTGGAGCCAACACATTGATGTTTCCAAACGTCTTGTAATTCTACGAAAGTGTAAGAAACTCTTTAATTCGCCCTGTCTGACTTAGCACCAATCTACAATGCATATATCAGCCCACATCTTGAGTACAAGATACATTTAGCCTTGCTTAATCGTGTTCAAAAATATGCGTTCCAACTAATTGGAGACGAAGCCATTTCAGCTTCTATAGACTCTCTTGAGTATCACCGTAATGTCGGAGTACTCAGTATTTACTATCGATATTTTTATGGTAAATGTAGTAAGGAACTAAAAGATCTTATTCCTCCACTCTCAGTCGCCCCCTGTAGCACTCGTTAAGCTTTACGCGGCCATGAATATACCGTTCAGCCCCATTCGTGGAGAACAGTGAAATTTAGGCAGTCCTTTATCGCTTGAACATCACTAATGTGGAACGCATTGCCGGCCGATCTGTTTCCTGATAAGTATTACCTTCTGCAGTTCAAAAAGAACGTTTACCGACACTTCCCTCTTGTCCAACTGCCCTAAATCCCCAACCACACCATTTTATCCCCTACCTATGTCGTTCTAGCTGTGCAATCGCACTAAAGGGTGACCTCCTAAGTTATAACGACGGCCGTAAAAAAAAAAGTATACAGTCCGCTCCATTCTCTTCTACGCCTTCCCCGACTGTGGCCACTTAGCTAACTCTCACGTTAATCGGCTTAAAAGAAAACAAAACGTATATCTTCGAGGGGCTATATGGGTGCCCGGTGGTTCGTCAGAAATAATCAACTACATATAGGGAAGCAGGTCTGCCTACAATTAGGGAATTCCTCAAGGAAGGGGACTTGAAACATTTCTCTTCGTCCTCAAACCCGTTGATTCGTCATAGTGCGGACTATACTATACTCAACGTAAATATAAGCGCCCTAAGATGGAGCTTCTTACCAACAATTCGATAATGAGCAGCCATCAAAAGTGCCTTCGAGGACTTTCTTTCGCTCTCGAGAGTCGCACTTCAACGAAGCTGGCATAAATGACTTTGTATCTCGTTAGGACAAGTGTTTTGCATGACACCGGTGTCTATTTTCATTAATAAAATTAATTTTTATAAAAGTTACAGTTGTTTGAAATTAGACCTACCAAAAACGCTCTAATACTTACAGTGCTGATATTCCAATCAATCAATATTTATTAGTTTAGTTTATCCACTAATGTTTAACATCTTTAATTTATGATTTAGAGAACAGATAATTCAATATCTTAACAGCTAAATTAAACCTAGCTAGTACAGCAAAGCAAAACATTTATGACAAGTTTAGTTACATAAATTCAAGGAAAAATGTGTACCAAAAAAAACCAGTGCTGATATTCCAAACCAACCAGAATTTGTTACGACACTCTTCAAAAGATGTTGTTGGGCGTAATAAGGAGAAACACTGGCTTGAAGAAAAGGTGTAAGACGACTAGATCGTTAGAGGAGGCGATGTCCTTTTCCTGAAGTTGTTCATCTTTTTGTGTTTTTGGGATTGATTGTGCTAATTATTAAATTAAACTGAGGCGAATATAACTTAAATTAGTTGTTTTTATTTTACAATAAAAATATGTTTAGAACACAATGTCCACTTTGATCATCAAAAATATCGATGATCAAAGTCGACGTTCCCGTTCAAAGAGCATTAAAGTGGTCAACCACAGTGACGATTATACATTTTGACATTAATTCTGTCTAAAAAGTGTCGCGACTGTAAAATCCCCACAACGGAAACCCTTTTCTATTCGAAACTGTTGGACAAAGTATGTTACGAATACTTTAAATCAGTGTCTACGCTTTTCCGAAGGAGGCACAATTCAAGAAAAAATATTCCAATTCAATTTTCAGTTTTTCTTTTTATTTCCTAGACATTTACATTAAAAAAAAAAACCGTGATAATTGTATTTTACTCTACGAATAAAAATTATATTATGTACTATTTTATTTTTATAATAAAGTAAGGAATAATTACTCATGTTTCGTTTGTTTGTTTTTGTTTTTATGTTAAGTGTATTTTTGTAGTTTAATTATATTAAATGTCTCTCGTTCGCACATTAAATAAATATGTAGCATATCTCCTCCTTATTTTCCAAATCACTTTTTGTTTAAAAAATAAAAAAATAAGAAGACAGAAAATAATAGCGATCATATTAAAAAAAAATAATAATAAAGAGTTCAATTAACAGAGTAAATATTGTGTTGACACAAAAAACTTGCTTGGATGGGATGGGGAGTTAAGGAAATCATCGATGCCACCGATAATAGCCCTCTTCGTGTAATTGCTGATGATGAGGAGGACGATTTTGCTGTTCCTGCTGCAGCTGCTGGTGGTGATGATCGATCACTGTCTCTCACATGTAAATGAAGTTGAATCTGGAAAAAATCCGCCGATTATAAAATCAAATAATCAGTAAATAAAACACGTTTGACTATTACCTGCATAGTGCTTGTGGTAGCGAGGATATGATTGGACCATATCCTTGAGAATTGTCATATAATTCAAAGAGCGGGGCAGCCACTAGCTTGTAATTCTTCGGTACGGCAAAAAGAGCTATTGTTTTTTTGTTTTATTGAAAAATTTAATGAAACGGAGAAAAATAAAGATAAATTAAAATTTATGTTCGGTTCATTTCAGTTGTTTTTTTTATTATTATTATTTTAAAAATATGCATATATCATAATATTAATAAGATTTTATTAAACATTAAACGTATAATATTCTCGGCATTTTAAATAATTGTTTTATTTCATTTTAAAAAAGAAAAAATTCATATAAAAATCGCTAGACCTAGTATAACTTTGTACTTTTCCGTGTGTTTGAGATAAAAGATAGAAAACAATCCAATCAACTTCTTATTTTTATTTTCTTTTTGTTTAAACATAATACTAACTATTTTATCACATTGTTCCGTTTAAAACGTGATTTTTTATTGTATAAACAAATTTACACACACGCACACATAATGTATAGAAAAAAAATGACTGGCGTAACAACAACAACATATTCGATTTGTTTCGAAACAATACATTGTTAAAATTAGTTTTGCATTTTAATTATTTTAGATATTATCATAAAAAAATAAAAGATATGTGGTGAAATATTATAAAATACATTGTTCGTTACATCGTTTTATGGTAATCAGAAAAAAAACTAATCAAAAGAGCTTATTGTTTGGCATTAAACAAACGTAAAGTTTAAATACGGAAATTGTCAAACAACAAAAACATAATAAACAAAATTTAACAGTAAATTTATGTTACATAGCATAAGTATCACATTTTTTGTCGTGGGTGACTCCAATTTATTTCCAAAAAAAAGAAGAACAATAATATGGTTAAAAGATTGAAATGACATAATTTTTATTATAATATTTGTTGTTTATATATTTTGGTGTTTGTTTTTATTATTATTTTTTTAGTAAAATAATTAAAAGTAAGAACAATGTTTGGTCGTATTATTTCCGAAAAGGAAAGGAAGAAATAGACAAAATATTATGTCGCATACAATTTGTTTAATATTCTTGGAATTGTTAACAATATTTGCGATGATAATTCACTACACTAAGTTATCGAAAAATAATTAACACGAATTGTTAAGTTTAATTGTTGTCTATCGGTTTATTGATGGTCCTATTCCAAAGTTTCTATATGTACAGTACGTAATTGCTGTCTAATCGAATAAAATTGTCGTGAAGCAAAGTGGACAAGAAAATCACACCGTTTATTTGAAGCGATCAGTCTAAGCCTAGTATGGTGCACCCCCTTTTAAACTAACTCAATAATGCAAATGTTGCGAGTCAAACACACGAAAATTGCTGGTCTCATTTCGATAAAACTAATACTCTTTTTTTTCAAAATTGCTGTATCGGACCTAAAGTACGGCGCTCTATGTACCAATCCCGTAATCGAAGTTACCTTACAACTCAATAGTGATAAAATTTAAGCATTCAATATTATAAGCAACGTAAGACTTAAAATTAAAACAGATAGAAAAGAATTTTAGCCGGAATCACTGTTCCGTACCAAGACGGAAAAACCGATACCGTAATAAATTTACGATGTATCGGACCCTATGCAGGTACGGGCGGATCGTCGTCGGCAAAGATCCTTTGAAGTCCCGCCTGTAAGGTTTTATTTCCCTTCCTTTAATTGCTTTATTACTTCATTTCCTACACAAATCCCATTTTCTTTAAAAATATGAATATATTTTCCTGTATCCCTTTTTTATTGCTATAATCCTTTTTATCTGTATTGTAATCCTATAAAAAGGGAAAACGAATTTTTATAAAACACAGTTCTTCGGCAGCAAGTGACCAGAGACGGTCTACAAAATAAAAAATATTATAAACAAAAATTGTCATCTCTCTTCATAAATACAAATTGAACCGATTTAGAGAGAAATCTTTATCGGTAGGTTACGACGAAATAAGGCAATCACATACGCCGTACTAAGCCTTACAACCTTAGTAAAACTTTTCCGTGCGCGGTTTTTATTTTGGAAGAACCCCAACATCAAGTAACAATGAAATCGAAAGAACGTCTTTCGAAAATCGATTTTTTTTTTTTTTTACTCTAAACCATTCGCGTCAGTGAACTCAGCAAGTGCACAAGTGTCTCTGAAGTGATCTATTACAGTTCTCAGTGCCTTTTATTGAAAAGTGTTCCGTACTATTAAACTATTGCAAGTGAACAAAGCACGCGAATAATTCAAACGCAACAATCAAAAAAGCGGAGCCGGGAGGCTTCCCCGGTCGAAATGTTTCTTCGGGACAAAATAAAATTTCCGAGATCGGATCTCGCCATTTCGAGAAGTGAAAACCGCTTCCAAATCCTAGCCACGCCAGAAAACACCAACGAAAGTGAAATGCTGACTAATGCCGAACAAACTTCATCGCCTAAACAGGTAAAAAAGGTACGAATTCCTCCAATAACCTTCCCTGATCTAAAAAGTGAAACGATAGACGCAATCATGGCAGAGCTAAAAATCGAAAACTACAATATTAAGCTGATGTCAATTGGTTTAAGAATCTTCTTGGACTCGTCGGAAGATTACGAAAAGCTACATGTTCACCTCGTATCGAAAAAAGTAAACTTTTTCACACATCCCCCGTCTGATAAGAGACCCGTTAAAATTGTCCTAACTGGACTGCATCTAATGCCCACTGAAAAATTGGCTAAATACTTGAAAAAAGTTCACGACCTCAACTGCATCGATGTTAAACAATTCAACTCTAACGTTAAATCTAACAGCTCAGCGAGCTATTTACTAAGCTTTGTTCGAGGTACCAAGTTAAATGACCTCCGTGCGATTAAAACTATCATGCATACTATCGTCAGCTGGAACTTCTATTCTCGCAGTAAAGCAGGCCCTACACAATGCCGAAACTGCCAGCTTTACGGCCATGGTTCCGCCCATTGCCATCTTCCGCCTAAATGTATGATTTGCAGCTTGGCTCATGTCCACTCTGAGTGCCCACTAAAAGAAGACCAACTAGATATGGTAAAATGTGCAAATTGCGGTCTCGCACATTTTTCTAATGACAGACATTGCCGGAATAGACTGCAATATATAATGATTAAAGAGAAAGCATTAACACGTAACACCTATCAGGGTAAAGCGCCACGACAGGGTTTTAATGTAATTTCAAACCGTGACAAGAACTTTCCGTGGCTGTCAAGATCATCAAATACACCAGCAAGTAATCTTGTGCAAAAACCTTTATTTAGCAGTATAGCTAGAAACGCACCTACCTCGTCCTATGCTGCAAACCCCAGCGCCGGCGGTAATCCCAGTCTATTCTCACCAGAAGAGCTGATTGAAATATCAGCAGAGTTAATTAAAAAACTCTCGGATTGCAAGACCAAGCAGGAACAATACAGCGCATTAGTTCAATTAGCCGTTAAATTTTTATAATAGATAAGTTAAATTGTATTAAAGCTCTTCTTTGGAATGCCCAAAGTATTAGAAACAAAAGTATTGAAACTTTTGATTTTGTTATTTCACATAATATTGATTTGTTTCTTATCACTGAAACGTGGTTAAATGTAAAAGATAAATTATTTAATTCGAAATATTGTATTTACAGAAACGATAGGAAAGATGCAACTGGCGGCGGTGTTGCTATTTGTGTCAATAAAATTATAAACCACAAGCTTCTACCACCTCTTAACACTAAAATAATTGAAACGATTGCTATTCAAATTGCTGCTATAAACACCACCATCATTGTTTCTTACTTTCCTGGCACCAAGCTTAATGCCAATAAGCTAAAACTTTTTAAAAACGATCTCGAAACATTGATCAGCTTACAACATAAATACATCTTATGCGGAGACCTGAACGATAGGCACAGACAGTGGAATTGTGCCAAAGCTAATCAAGCTGGCAAAATCCTATTTGACCTGATTTGCAATAAACACCTTTTTATTCACACTCCCTCGGAACCCACATTCCATCCAACAAATGGTAGAGACTCAATCCTAGATCTTGTCATTATCAACGGCCTGGTGAACATCTCACAGCCTATTACTCTATGCGCCTTATCTTCTCCCCACCTTCCAGTGTCCTTTTCAATTGATGAGGCAACCGAAGTTTTGAAATCGCAGTCAGAAACATTTTGTTTCAATGACACAAACTGGTCAAAATTCCAATCGCTATTAAATAAATCAGTATTAACAACCTCTCTGAACCTAGCTGACATCACTCAGTTTGAACATATAGATGATCTTATTCTTAACTTAAACACTAAAATATGGGATGCGATAGAATCTACCACGCCGAAAAAAATAATCAACAGGTTGTGGAATCCTGAAATTGACAATGAGACGAAAGAAATTATTCAAGAAAGGAATACGCTTAGACGACAGTGGCAAAGAACCAGAGTCGCTTCCACTAAAATCAAAGTTAACTATCTCACCAAGGTCATTCGTGAGAGATTAGCTATGCTACGTAATACCAAATGGAATACAATGTTGTCTTCCTTAGAAAAAGGTTCACAAAAGATTTGGAAACTAAATAAGCTTTTCAAACAACGAGGAGTGTCGCAAATTCCTTCCCTTCTCGACAATAACAAGAAACTAGTATTTAGTGACGATCAGAAAGCGGAATTGATTGCTAACCATTTCCATGCCGCACATCGCATATCAGCGAATATGGGAAACCCTATAGTTAATGGCGTCGTTCGGGAATCAATCCAAAACATCCCACTAAGTACCGCTGAGCGCCCTGTGCAAACCTAGGGAAATAATAAATATAATAAAAAGACTTAAAAATAACAAAGCGCCTGGAAACGACAAACTACCCAACATTATCCTCAAAAAGCTGCCTAAAAAGTCAATAATTCTATTGAATTTAATCTTTAATGCTTGCTTGAAACTAAACTACTTTCCTTCAGCGTGGAAAAAAGCGGTTATTATACCTATTCTCAAGCCGGGCAAAGACCCTACTTGCCCCAATAGCTACCGCCCGATAAGTTTACTTCCTACCATAAGTAAAGTTTTCGAAAAAGTAGTCCTGAGCCGTGTACTCAGATTTCTAGAAGACTCAAAGGTTATCCCGAACTTTCAATTTGGTTTTAGGCGGCAGCACTCAACTAATCACCAACTTTATAGAGTAACCAAATTTATTAAAGAAGGATTTCATGAAAGGAAATCGGTTGGATTGATAACCCTGGACATCGAAAAAGCCTTCGATTCTGTCTGGCACGAAGGGCTTATTCATAAATTAATAAGTTTTTCCTGCCCAATGTACCTTGTGAAACTAATTCAGTCTTTCTTGTCGAATCGAAGTTATTCGGTTAAAATCAAATCAAGCATGTCCAGTTTCCACGTCATCCCTGCGGGCGTCCCCCAAGGCTCAAGTTTAAGCCCTACTCTATATAACGTTTTTACTGCAGACGTACCTACAAATTCAAACTGCGAACTAGCCGTGTTTGCGGATGATACCTGTCTATACACAAGAGGCGAAAACCCAAACACAATAATCTTAGTGCTCGAATCCTTTTTGGAACGGTTGTACCAATTCTATCACAGATGGAAAATTAAAATAAATACAACCAAAACTAAAGCTATATACTTCACGAGAAAAAGGAAGCTAATTTATCTGCCAAATCGCGAAATAAATTTTATCGGGCAACTCATCCCATGGTCTTCCAATCTAATCTATCTTGGCCTTATGTTTGACAATAAGCTAACATTTGCTAGCCACATCGAAAACATATGCTTCAAAGTCTCAGGATGCATTCATGCGCTGTACCCTCTTATAAACAGGAAATCCTTCCTTTCTGTGGAAAATAAAGTTTTAATTTTTAAACTCGTAATTCAACCTATTATTTCCTATGGTACTCCTATCTGGAGTCAATGCGCTAGCGTTCACAAAAAGAAACTACAGGTCTGTCAAAACAAATGCCTTAAAATAGCTATGAATAAACCCTTCTACTTCTCTACAAGAATACTACACTCTGATGCCGGTGTTTATACTATACAGGAACTGGCCGAATCCAGACTCTCCTCATTTTTGTTACGGTCCCAGTTGGTAGAAAACCCGCTAATTTCATCTTTCCTATAACATGTATGTTATCTATGTATATACTTTTCCTTCTAGTAACTACTATTTTTAAATTACTTCCATTATTTTTACTTTTCTATTTTATTTTAAGTTAGTTTGTAAGTTAGTGTGTAAGTTAGGTAGGAGTTAACAAGCAAGGTTTTTATTACTTAATTTTTCCTTGGATTGAATTAAAATAAAAAACAAAGAATCCATTTTAGTAAAAATCTAAATTGTAACTACAGATGCAAAGATATAAAATCTGATCACTGAAATTGTATAAAATTGTACGAACTATTTTTAAAAATTGAAATAAATCTATCTATCTATCTTACTCTAAACGGAAGAGCACGGAAAATAATTAAAACATTTACAAATTTACCAAAAACGTCAGTACAATCCACATCCACATCGCAATTAGCCAGAGAAGCAAATTCAGAAAGTAGTGACATTGAAAGGGTCGAAAATACAGAAACATCGGTAAATAGTCCCAGTCAAGCTTTAGAAAATCTTGGAAACTTAAGCGCGATCAATTCTCAAAGCGCTAGTTCCATTCCAAACCATGCAAATCCCTTTCTATTGGACCCCAATCTTCCGAAACATGGACTGCCGTCCTTCTCAGGAACCTTTGATACGTGGTTAGGGTTTCGAGACACCTTCCACTCTATAGTGCACAATATTCCTCAAGTTCCTTCCATATTTAAATTTCACTATTTAAAGTCATGTGTAACAGGCGAAACAGCCGAGGTAATCGCTTCACTAGAATCTTCAAGCGAAAATTACGAAATTGCATGGAAATTGTTAACAGATCGTTACGACAATCGCAAATTCATTGCAGAAAACCACGTAAGCGCTCTTTTAACATTCCATCAGTGTCAAAAGAAGTCTCAGTCGCACTTTATTAGACAAACTACAAAAACATGTTAGAGCACTAAGGGCTCTCAAGCAACCAGTCGATCAGTGGGACTCAGTTCTTATTCATATTATGAAAGAAAAACTTCCCAATAACCTTCGCGAAAAATGGAAAGAGTTCACTGGAACATCAAAAATTCCTACTCTAAAAGACTTAATTTCATTTTTAGAGCGTCGATCGCACATTGAAACTACTCGATCGTCCCACGCTCAATTTCAAAATAAAAGTCACAAAACTAATAATGATAGGCAACCTTCAGGTCATGCTTCACATCCGCAACGCGCATTTGCAGCTACAACCCCAACAAATGCAAACGCGCAATATAACCGATCATGTCCTATATGCAAAGAAGCACATTCCATTTGTTCAAGCTCAACATACACCTTTTCCTAATTTTACAACATTTCAATTCTAAAACTCATTTCCAAGGTCACCAGCCGTAATTATATTAATTTCCACTGTCTAGACGAAGGTCAGCAGTTTTTAGTTCCCATGGCTCATGCGTCATATACTGCAGCCGGCACATGTAAGGTGAACCTACCATTTTATAAGAAATTTTAGCTGAAAAAATGTAAATGTTATCTTTGGGTCAGTCGTTTATTCACTTGAAACCAAGTAAGAAGTCTTTGCCTTTCATCTAATTCAATTTTTGCTTATTCAAATTCAAGTTTGCTTCTGCAGTTTATATCTCAAGAAAACATCCATTAATAGAAAGGTGTTCAAGTTTTTGTTTGTTGTAATAAAAAGAAAAACATAAATAATAACAACCGTGATCATTATTTGAACTAAGAGTGAATTTTATAGTGTTTGCAGTCAGTGGCGAATTTCCTTAATAACATACTGAAGAATAAGGGCCACTTGGATCCAATAACAAGTTACCATCAAAAATTTGTACCTTTTCAGTCAAGAAACGTGTCTCACACAACGGCCGTGCTAAGTACCCAATTATCTTGTAGCGCTAAGTGAAGGTTGAATTGGAATCTGTCAGTGCTGTGAAGAAAGTAAATTGTCGAACCACAGTGACCACAACAAGAGGCGGATTTGTATCCAACTCGAACAATCAGTGAAGGTGAAAACGACTCGATCGCGGTGGGACAAAAGAGTCACATCGTATTTAAACACCATTTATACCTGTAACAAATTTTTGAGTTTAGATCCTCAAGATCGACTTACTGAAGCAAAAAAGGCTTCGCTCTGCATAAACTGTCTACGCGATAATCACCGTCCAATCGATTGTAGTTTAAAAGGATGTCGCCAATGCAACAGGCGACATAATTCCCTTCTCCATTTCGATGAACAAAAGAATGAGTCAGAAAAAACATCGACCAAACCAAGTGCCATATCAGAGTCCCGTCTGCAGTTTATCTAGCTACCGCCATTGTTGATGTTCTCGATGGTCAAGGTCACTATCAGCCCTGTCGTATTATGTTAGACGGGGGGTGCGCAATCATGCGCTATCACAAATAACTATTTATTGCGACTAAATTTAAGGAAAACTCCTTTTGAAATTCCACTTTTATCATTGAATCTTCGGGAAAATCAAGAAAAAATAAAAACATACTATATCGTGTCAATTCGTACACTTTATCCCCACATTATTCAGGGGTTATTATATGAAACGTGCAGGCAGGGGCGAAGTTAGCTTACTGCAATATAATAAATATAAAACACTAATAACGTAGTGACACATTCCATGATTTCCAATCACTTCACATCACACTCGTGTCGTTTTATTGTAACCGCACTTGAACTGTACCTTTTCGCATATTTAAATTTTATCGTGCGCGCTCGAAGTGATGCGGCTGCTTTTGCATTACAAATAGATCGTGGTGGGAGCACATGTTTTTATTGCTTTTTATTTCTATCTAGTGATGAAGAAAGATACGCAATATGATTCCTAGACTCAAACCATCGAGATTATAGGTCTGTTTCTTTTGCATACTTAGTGTACACTTTTTGCCCGAAATCTGGGGTGGAATCACGAATCTCGAAACGAGCCTTGTTTTCGAGTTGCGAGCTGATTTGGTACTACCAATCTCGTTTCGACCTGTAATGTGCTCGAAGTAAAAAAAATCGTACCAGTTTCGAGTTGTATTCGGTACTACCAATCTCGAATTTGGTTTGTTCGACAACTCGAAACGATTAAATTTTAGTCGTCAAGTGTTTAGCATTCGAGTTACACAAATTTTTTTAAATTGAGGCTAAAATTGAAGAGAATCGATTGAAGGCAGTTGGAATCGGACATGAGAAGATGATGTAAGACTTAAATTCACGAGAAAAGACATAAATAGAGAAGAAACTCTTGAGTTTGATTTATATTTTGTTCTTGTTTTTACTTTACTATTTTAATGGTTTGTAATGTGGTGAAAAGAAATAAAACATGAACACTGAAATGTGATTTTTGTTTATTATTCACTTAATAACTAGAAATTTTACTTATAACTTATTTTGCCGACCGATTGTCGAAGTAGCGAAATATATATTTTTCAATTCGGTTGGATTGCGAAGAAATCTGTTGGAGGGAGTAAGATAAAGCTTTCGAATTTCGTTTTGGTAACTGAAATTAATTATCTTACTGATAGCAATGCCTTTCGCCTTGGACCTTTCGCAAAATATTGACACGATAATAGTAGCGAAGTGCTCGCGACATCTTATCGTAGTTCATCGAAAGATGATTCTTTTGAATTCCCCAGAGCTTGGCTAAGCCGGGCGGATCGATGATTTTAAAGACGCCGGTAACTCGGCACTTCCAAGCAATGTAATTGCTGTACCTTTGGGCAGGATCGTTTAGCAATTGTTGGAGGAAATGCTAAAAGTCGTCCGTCTAGAAATTTAACATAACAGTTAAGTGATACCGAGAAAAACGAATCTCGAATAAAAACTTACTTGTATTTGGTTCAGGACTTTCGGGAAAGAACTCTCATTTCACGGACATATAAGCAGGTGTCGTGGGCACTGAAACTGAACCACCGTTGCTCTCATTCTTCGGACTATGACTGTTCGACCACGAGTTCACAATATTTGTGATTTGCTGGAGCAAATTTGGTTTGAGATCCTTTAGAATAGGATGGCGAACTTGAATGCATCTCTGGCTTCACCCCCGAATAGCTGTCTTCATCCGAATCGGATTGATTACTGCTCGAGCTTGTCGTGTTATTTTCTGTAAGCTCATTTTGGTTGGCTTCTTGAAATTAACCCAGCCAAATTGAAATTAAAATAAGAATTAAATGAAGTCAACTTTCTGTCAGATGTCATCCTACAGAAACATTCTAGTACTTTCCAGTTTAATAATCTTGGCCATACGACTTTCAAACTCGCACCGAGATTGGTGCTACCAAAATGAACTCGAAACGAGTTTAACTAGACTCGAAACGAGAGACTCGTTTCGAGATACGTGATTCCACCCCTGTTCTTTTTGTCAGTGTGACGTCAGAGATGGCTGTTCTGTTTGCCGGTGTAATTTACACAGAGTACACCTTTCTGCACTAGCTCGAGAGCAGATGCAGTTTCAGGGTACTTTACACTCTGTCAAATTGACGCGAACCATAACCTCCGATTGGGAGCCAGTTGTGCGGGTAAATTTTTAGATGTGTTTAAATAGTGTTTTTAGACTTCTTATAAGTGAAATTTAGTTAAATATTTGTGATGTTGTGATATAGCTGACATGAATTCTCATGCGACTGTGGTGCGAGATTGACATCTGTCATTTTTAGCAACCGGACAGTGCATTGTACACTTAGGGCCGTTCCTACAATGTTCAGTTAACTCTTGACTAATACTTTAACTTGAAGTTAACTGATAGACCATTTTTACAATATGTGGTTATCCCTTAACTGCCAGTTAAGTGTTAGGAATCTTTCAGTCAAAGTAACTGCCGAATTTTCCTTCAGTTATTGGCTTACTGACAGTTTTAATTAATTGTGACGTTGGAATTTAAATAAAGTATGGCAAGAAATCTTGTTCGATTATGGGTTTTTAATGAAACTGATAGTGAAGACGAGGATATATTACACACTAGACAGGAAAAGCGTTTTAGGCAGAAAGTGAACTTTCTTCAGTTCTACAATGACGAAGAATTTATAAAAAGATTTCGTTTATCAAAGAACTGTGTTGTTTATATTTTGGAATTGGTCAAGAATAAAATTAGTGCAAAAACTGAAAGGTAAGCATTTTGTGATCAACAATGCTTCGGTTCTGATTTTGTTAACTTTCATAGAAATCAAGTAATCTCGCCGCTATTAATGCTATTATTAACTTTGCGTTTCTATGCTTCGGGTAACATGCTGTTAACTGTTGCGGACTTGAGCGGCGTGAGTGTTTCATCCGCAAGTTTAATAGTTAAAAAAGTAACTTACGCTATCGCAGATCTGGCAACAACTTTTGTTAAATTGCCATCCTCTATAACAGAGGTTGAAAAATTAAAAAAAGAATTTTTTTCAATCGCTCGTTTTCCAAAAGTTATAGGAGCAATTGACTGCACACACATTCGAATCATGTCGCCTGGAGGTGAAAATGGTGAAATATTTCGTAACAGGAAGTCATACTTCTCGTTCAATGTCCAAGTTCTATGCAATGCAAATCTCGAAATTTTAAATATTGTTAGCAGATGGCCAGGTTCCGCTCACGATAGCAATATCTTCAACAACAGTAGACTTAGAGCTGTTATGGATGCAGATGAAATAAAGGATTGCTTTATATTGGGAGACAGTGGGTATGCAGTTAGCTCATACATGATGACCCCACTAAGCAATCCGCAAACGCCAGCAGAAGCGCTTTACAATGAATCACAAATTCGAACTAGAAACGTTGTGGAACGTCTGTTCGGAGTTTGGAAGCGACGATTTCCGATTCTAAGCCTTGGCATGCGTATAAATATAAACACGGTAATGGCAGTTATTGTCTCATGTGCAGTTCTTCATAACTTAGCCAGACTTCGTAACGAGCCGGACCCTCCTGCACCGGATATAGATATTGAAGAACATGATATGGGCAACCAAGCACCTGAAAGCACGAACAATCCTAGCGTTCGAAGCGCTTTAATCCGGGAATACTTTTCCAGGTAGCAATTTATATTTATAAAATATACATAGCATATTTCTCATAATAACAAATATTACAGATTGTGAGCACTAATAGCATATACATTTTACGAATTCAAGCAAAAAATAACGAAATTATCAACAGGTCAGACCCAGTTTACATTTGATATTGGACCTGTGTGTTCACTTCCCTGGATTCAACTCCCTAATGTCAAAAAATATTTGGTATATAGTAAAAGTTATATTATAAAAGACTTCAGTAATATTAATAATTATGTTTTTTTTTTTGTTATTCAATAATGTCCATAATACATTCTTCCTCATTTTCAATGGTAACTAACAAATTTTTTTTTTTTAATACATTTTCTTCTAATTTTAAGATTTTTAATTTATATTGGTGCTGCTCCTTTTCCCATTGATGTTTTTCTGCTGCCCTTTTCTCCTCGTTTCGAAAGAAATCCCGCTGAGCAGAAAGGAACTCGATTTTCCCCTTCAATATTTCTGAAGCCAAATCGTGTTTCCTTGCCGCCTTTTTGGAAGGAAATTTTTTTTTTGTAGGCATGGAATTGGTTTCTTTTTGAGTGAGTCCAGTTTGTAGCTGTGACGATACCGTTGTCTTCAACAACGTGGGATTCCATGAAGACCATGAAGTCTAGAATGAAATAAAAAATTTTCACTTAAAATACAATAGAGAATATACTGAACATTTCTCTAAAAAAAATTTATCTACCTCACTGTTGATATTTTCCATAATTTCCGGCTCAGCAATGTCGTCGACCAAATCATGGGAATCATTGCAACTATCTTTAAAAATAAGTAATTTTTATAATATAAAATATTAATAGCAAATAAAATTATAGGTATAGCTCTTTACCTAATTTATCGCTGTCGAAACTGTTCGTTAAGCCAGTCGCGCTAGCGCCTATTAAGGAAGAAATCCTTTCGGTAGTTTGGGTTACTTTTCTGGTACAAGAGCCACCGCCTGTCAAATACACTTCCTTCTTTTCGTTGGAAAGTTCTTTTTTTGCCCGTTTCTTCATATTTTCATACTTAGATTTAAGCACCTTTACGGAACGCTTAACTCCACAAAGTGCTTCAAATTCGGTGGAGATTTTACACCACGCATTTTTTTTTTCTTCCCACATAACTGCATCCGATTTTTTATTCTCAATTATGGAGGAGTATTTTTCTAAAAGCGTTAGAAGTATTTCCTCCTCCTTAATTGAGAAATTGGGCTCGCGTTGCGGTTTTACACTCATTTGTATCACTTTTTTCACAACAATAGAACTATTTCTTTAAAAACTGAACTCTGAAAAATTTAACAATTGTCAAGTATTGACAATACGATATAAAATATCTAGTTGGCGGCGATGGATGTTTGTACTAAACTCAAACGAAGATCTTGTACATTTTTCGTTTAATTCGGCTAAACCGTATGTTATTTAACTGAAGGATGGTAGGAACGCATTGATTCTAACTGATAGTTAACTGTCGCAGTAAGCCTAACTTCTAGTTATTTTACTAGAACTTTCACTGTAGCTTGACTGAATATTGTAAGAACGGGCCTAAGAGTCTCATTTTGACCGCCAGAGCGAGTAGACGTGTCTAAATCTAGTGCCAAAAACAAACTCGTGCCACCAAGCGTCCATTTCGCCAAAGCTCAAAAAATTTAGTATTGGAAATTATAAATCGCAAGAAAATCACGACATCGGGTCGAGTTTTAGGTATCTCTAAGTGACCTTCTCCCCAGAGGGATCATTAGTACCATTAACAGGAAACAGATCAAAGATCCAAAGTGCACAGACAAAGTTAACATAAATAAAAAAAAAGTAATAAAAATTCTCCTAAATTGGAAAATTATTTCAAGAAAACATTCGAGTATGCGGGTTCCGACCAGCAAATATTCTCCTGCGCATATGTAAGCGCTGGTATTAACTTCCAGCAAACTCATAATCATAATCATATATCCACAATGTCTCATCCGGGCAGTGTGACCTCTATGTTTTCAGAAGATGAGATAAGAGACCTCAACGCCAGGCTTGATACTCTTGAGGATGCAACGTACGCCTCTAACACCATCCAGAGCGATTGTACACTCAATCAAGACCATCCCCCCAACGCTCAGATTGAGCTCGGGACTATTCCGGAATCCACCATCAACGGGGTCGCAGTACCCGCTCCGGACGGGTCACGTTCAGGCCTGACCTCAAACGACTACACCAGCATGGAAACCAGAGTTTCCGAACTTGAAAAGATGAACTCCGACCTCATGAACCGCCTGAGCTTCTTTATGGGAGAATACACTAAGCTCAAAAATGAATATAATCTGCAGCTACATCATCAACAAGTCATCAATAATGCATCAGCAGTTAAACGAAAACGATCCAAAGCTTCAGGGGTCCTGGAATCCAAGGCAACTCACCCTGCAAAACTTCAGGATACACCCTTATCCGAATCGGATTACGATATGTCAGAGGACAATGCTGAGGTAAGTGGTCAATCTAGTTCGCATCAGGCTTCACGAAACGAGGAAAACAAGTCACTTGAAGCTGACAAGGGGTCAGTCAGTAAAGATCTACTGAAAGACTGCTTTAGCGCTTACCGAGCAAGTGTGGGGGCCCACGCTTTCAATTCCATTTCGCTCAGCGACAACATAACCCCAAAAATGTGTCGAAATCAAACCGCGTGGTAAAAAATTCAAACTTACCTAATCCCCCCCTCCCTAAACAAGCTCCGAAGGGAAGTATCCAGGATCCTCCAGTAGCTAAGGAGATTTGGAGCCCCATTATAAGGTTGGCGAATATAACGGCCAAGGGTATTTCCATTTGGTTGGGAAAATGGCCGTCTACAAGATACCGAATAATTTCGTCCACAAACGGTGTTCCTACCGGAATCCTTTTCATACATGCAGTTCCTCTTTTTTCCTTTCCACGAATCCGTCACTCTACCTCTAACATCTTTATTTTCCCTCATAACATTTATGACTCAGTAGAAAGAGCCAGGTAAAGAAGGCAATAAAATTCTAAAAGGGAAAATCATTTGGATTTTCCCCAGTAAGATTAAGGTCAGCATCTGGCAGCCAGATTCGTTCTTTCTACTGAGTCGGTTCCAGGTATTTTACAGTCCCAATAAACTTCTTCATCTTTCGTCCAAAACCTACCTTTCTTTCTTCCGTAGATAAAAAGAGTTTACCAGTTCTCAACTGTCCACCGAACAACTCGGATAACTTCAATAAATATATACATATCAACTACTACTCCTATTTTATTATGAAAAAATACCTTCTCACGATAATTCCTGAGAAGGAAGTACGTTAACGTATCACCAATTTCTAATTTGGTGATAGGTTACGACAAACGGTAACATATCCATGAAAGTCAATTCTTTGTCAACCCACCAAGCAATATTGTCTGAGCTAAAAAATCATCAAAACAAAAAAAAAGGTGAGGAGGGTGTGGAAGGGCACTCCTACACACCAGCCTCTCTAAGAAGGCATGCCATTATCCTCCGAGGGATAAGTGGGGAATTTTCCCCAGAGGAAATCCTTCAAGATCTTCGTGATCAATCTCCGGGTTTAGGCGAAATTATAATTTCCGGACAGATATAAAATAGATTCCGAGTCTAAAACGGGTAATTTAACTTTATGAATTTAAACTGGGCCACAGCGCAACGAAGGCATCCGAAAACATCAACAGGGCAGTTGAAAATGATACGATAAACAAACGAACAATACAGCGTTGGTTTGAAGAATTCCGATCGGGAGATATGACCATTTAAAGTGAGCCATGTGGTCCACCGTGTAGAGTAGAGTGAAATTTATGTATTAATGGGTTTTTTGCCATTTTCCCGATAGTTTATTGATAAGTAGGTATACATTAAGGATGTAATTAAATAAAAATACTCTGATCCCCCCGATAAAATTAATATCTTAGAGTGCCCATTGAGGCCATTAAGAACAGTAGCAGCTTAGATATAGACTAATTTTAGCTTCAGGATTAAGATCGAAAATCTGTTAGTATTAAGAAATTAAGGCAAATAAAGCACTTAAAAAAAAAAAAAAAAATGTGGTCCACCGTGCACCTTCGATTGGCAAGGACGAGCTGAATTTATTAGTGGAATCTGACTCAAGCTGGGTTTCCATATGCGACAATTTTCTGTGACAGGAATTTTTTCGTAAATTGGTTATGTATTTTATTTCGATTAAATTATGGCCATCTTATAAATTTTGGCAGTTTGCTAAAATGGTTGAGATCTCTAGTTTAGCGTGTGAAATTTTCGAGAAACCTGTAACAGCACCGCCATCTAGGCGTCAAAGCAACGAATTAACCAAAACAATATAAAACAAGAATCGGGAAACACCAGAGTTTCCGGTTTCAAAAAAAAGAAACTCTCTCACTTCCATGTAGAAACTCTCTCACTTCCATGTTGAACACGGTAAGGAACAAGTGCCTCTGAAGTTTCGTTTGCAAAATATCTAAAAACATCGATCGTGGTTTGTGCATTAAAATCAAAATAAACTATTTGTAGTATATAAGTGAAGTAAAATAGACTATATCCAGAATAAAATAAACTGAATTGAATTTTATGTGAAGTAGAAATAAAATGTGTTTTAATATGACCATGTGTAAATTTCATTTTCTAAAAACATCATCAAGCAGTTATAAACCTTTGAAATGAAATTGTTGTCAAACATAAAAAGTCGGAGAATCTCCGACTAACGGATATGCGACAAAATTTGTCAGAGATTTGTAACATGGATGTATTAGTATAACTGGATCGGCTGTATTGCATAAAATTCCTATATGTGAGACTAATTCATTGCTGAAAGTTGTTTCCATCTTTCAAAAAAATTTTGTACGGGTTAATGACAATCATTTCTGAAAATTGTTTTCACCACAGCGTCGGACCAAGAAAAAATCCGAGGTACAGTACGTATTTTTTATTTTGTAGACCACCCCCCCCCCCCCCCCCAAATACACTTACACTAACGTAGACAACTCACACAACCAGAACCTATTAGGCAAAATTTCGCTTACTGCCGATCCAGTTATACTATAACATTCATGATTTGTAATCTGACTGGATAACTGATCTGTCACACAAAATATCACAGAAAATTGTCGCATATGGAAACCCAGCTTCACGCCAAACTGTAAGGGACATTGCAGAGAAATTGGGCGTACACTATTCGACTAGTTTCCCGGCAATTGCAACAGCTAGGAAAAAATCAAAAAGCTTGAAAAATTGGTTCCGCATGAGCAAAACATGACGCGTCGACTGGATATTTGCAGTTCCCTGCTCTCCCGGAAGAGAAACGATCCGAAACGAACAGAATCGTGACATATGATGAAAATTGGACATTGTACGAGAATCGTTACCGATCGCTGATAAGACCCCAAAACACATGCCGAAAACAGGTCTTCATTCGAAGAAAATATTAGGTCAGTTCTTTTTGCATAAAATTTCTGCACTTTTTTACACTAACTATTCTTAACAACATTTGACGTCAAATCAATGACACAAACTCAAACTCAAACAGTATGCGTGTCCCCACGCCACTCCCTTCTACACTTTTCTGCACTGGCTCGAGAGCTCGAGAACTTTCTTCGCATAACAAATGTTTTGATCAACAACAACGTTAAGCTACAATCTGCGTTCGGGATTATACGCGACTTAAGACTCTCCCCATTTCATTGTTACGGCCTCAAAGAGATGGTATGGCAAATTCAGAAACTGATCACACAAAAATAAATTCAATTTTGGCTTACTATTTTACAAATGAGCATATAAAATAAAATATCGCAATAAAATCACCAACCATTAATTTGAAATCTTACGCTACTAAATAAATCATCGCTTCCATTGTTAACAATTCCAATCATTCACAACACACAGCTTTCATCATCAAAATTTGTCTCTCAATATTTTCATCGATATAAAAAATTGTAATCAAGTTAAACAGAGACAAAATCAAAAAAAAAAAAGAACAGACAACCAACAGCATTATATCGCAGATATAAGGCTATTCTCGTTGTTGTGTCCTTTTCTTTACAAAATTAAATACAATACACGATGTGTTATATATATATAGGTATATAAAAATAATAATAAATTAAAAGAGAAATAAAAACTATCGCACTATTCCTACATAATATAAATAACAGTTAAAGTAATCTCGAAATTGATTCGAATATCGAGGAGCAAAAATTATCCTCTCTGAAAAGTTACATATGAATGAGATTAATAAAAATTAACTGCTGGTTTTTGTTTATTGTTACAAAATTGGAAAAAAAACTATTGAAATTGACCTCGAGTGAAATAAGTTTTTATTTTCGACAAAAACGAAAATGAGAAAACATTTCTTTAAATTCTAAAATTTATAGAAGAAAACGTTGGCGAAAAAATTGAGAAAATTAACTTCATGTCTATTTTCGAGTGGTTCAAAATTAAAAATTATTTGTCTCAATTTTCAAATACCACATAAATTAATCGGAATCACTGTCGTCGCAACAACTTAAATCCAAGTTACAAAAGGACAGAAAAAAAAAACCGATCTGAAGTCGAATTTAAAAGAAAAGGTTGTGAAAACAAATTTGTCTAAGAAAAGAAAAAACAACACAGCGAAAATACTGTTCAAAAAAAAAAAATCGATTAAAATTATATAAAATAAATAAAATAGTATAAAAAAAAAAAGATTACAATGTTCTTTGTGCACATTACCCTTTTCGTGGAGCTGAACGAGAAACAGTCGTTTGTGTTCCTTTGGTTTTGTGATGTGTGGTGGGATGTATGGATATTGTGGCGGTTCGAAATTCGGTCGCCACCAATTACCAATTGTGTCCTCAACAATCCATTCCTGTTTGATGCCGTCTTGTCTGCCTAATGTCTGAATTTGAAGGATATATAATCTAATGCTTTAGAAAACTATTTGGTTTTTTTTTTCAATTATTTTCTTTTTACAACAAAAAAGAGGAATAAACATAAATTTTTTTTACAAAGCGAATCAAAAGATTTATACAAAGTTTAACTAACTATTTATAAAATGTACGTAAAGGTAAGGTTTGACAATAATTGTTCGGGGGGTTTCTTTTTTACAATTATGTACTCTACAATGGGAACGACAAGTAGCGAAAATTGTTCCGTTACATAATTTCATAGCGTTACTTATAAATTAGAGAATTAAGAATTTTTTTTTTGGTTGGTTTACATGTTCATTTTTTGTTTTTAAGATTAATTTGTTTAATTTTTTTTTTTTTTTAATAATAGTTTTCATGTCGAAAATAATGATTTCGATTTTATGGATATTATATGAAAAATAGAACTGAAAAAAAAAACAACTTGTATTTACCTCGGATAGAAGTCTCTTGAGACCTTCGACTTCATCTTCGCCGGCATTTAATTCGCCACCGGGCAATTTAAAGAATGTTGTGCCGAGTTGTAGTAAAAGGACGTGAGGTAGTCCGTGCTCGTGAACAAGTAAAACACCTTCGACAGATCGTCGCATGCCTATTCGGTCGAATTCGTCGCGCATTCGTTGAAAGCGAGCTGGAACTGAGGGATCTTTCTCAAAAAGTGGCTCTTTCGTTCCGAATGTGTAGTTTGTTAGGGGATATCTGCAAAGAGAAATGTTTTATTAAATCCTTGATTCGGTACATTGGTTGGTTCGTTTATGTGGCTCGTTTGCCGAAGACAGGGCCCAATTAGCACAGAAAGCGCCGTTTTTATACCACAACAACTCGTTTAACCTGGTCGTTGAGGTCTGAAAAAGTAGAAACAGAGACCTGGGGCTTGAATGAATTATCATATCCATCCGGAGCTGTTCAAGAAGGTAATCTGGGGGCGTATGCTGTATTCCGTCGAGCGACGTTGTCAGTATTTTGGTATGCTGTAAGCCGACGCGTCGTCGTTTTGGACATTTCAACGAGGCACATTGCACGCGCGAACGACATAGTTACGGATTGCCAAACTGGACGACGCGACGCCTGTCGATGCGAACGTCGCGACGTTCGTTACAGCATACGGCCCCAAATCTCCAATCTTGTTTTTCGAGAACTCATCAAGGTTATTAAAGAAAGGTTTGCCTAATGCGGCTCTAGCTAGGGCTCGACATTTTCAAAGAAGGTGGATAACAGTTTCCCTCTTATTTGCATTCCCACAGCTGACAATTGACGTTAAAAAGAATACCCAATCTGCCCGCGTGGTCGCACAGTGACCCGTGCTGACTACCGTGACTCTGGAGACAGCTCCTGAATAGGAGTTCATCTGTTCTACTCCGGCAATAGCATATCGTCCTAGATATGATGCAGTTTGTCAGTCCTCTCCATCTAGAATTCGCGTTTGTGAGAAAGTGGGTCAATATTAGGCGCTTAACAGTCCCTAGCGGGACTGAACGGATTCTACGAGAGAGCCCTAAAGAGCAGAACCTTGCCTAGCTAATTTCTCTGCCAGCTGCTCCTTACCCTTTATCATGCTGTGGTCTAGGACCCAAAGCACAGTATCTTTGACTTGACTTCCAAGTAGGTTGGCCAGGAACACCAGTGCGTCTCAGGAAGTAGGTATACATACGTATGTATGATATAGTTGGGCTCGCAGCACAGTTGCGAGAACTGCAGCATATCATATTCAGCTAAAAACGCCCACCCTTTTGCTGCCAGGCTAAGGGGTTGAGCAATGTGTTAGCTACTCATCCTCGGAAAAACAACTTGATCCACCGCCTCGGACTGAATTCTTTCAACGGCAACGACCACGCAAACGAAAAACTGACTATTCCTTCGGAACTAAGAACGTTCGTTCCCTGTACAGAACAGTGAGAGCGCTTCTGGAACAGGCGAACAAGTACAAGATAAATATTATCGCACTCCAAGAAACTAAATTGTTAGGTAGCGAGTTTACCGACTGTATGCAGAAGGCAACATTATAAGTAATGCGGAAGAGATAAGACTAAGATGGACACAATATTCAACACCTTCTCAACCCGAGCCCATCATCCGCACGAACAGCACCAGCAGACATAGCAACCGAGGTAACACCGGAGGGAGGATCCTCTTCGAGTCAGCCTACACTCGAAAAAGTAAAAACAGCCCTGAGGAACCACCAAAACAACAAAGCGCCGGGCACTGATCAAATTCCAGCTGAACTTGTGAAAGCCGCCGACACCAGCATAGCACATCTCCTACACAGGTTGATCTCGGACATATAGATGGAAGAAGGACAATAGAGAATTGTATACCATTTTCGATAATCCAGAAGTATCGATCTTCACAAAATTTAAAAAGCTACAAGGTAGAGCGGATGGATGACGGAAAAATCCCCAAACACACACTAAAGGGAAAAGTTTATGCACAAAGACCAGTTGGAAAACCACGAAAACACTGGGAGGACTCTATTGACGCAGACAGCAAATCAGTTCTAAGATGCAGAAACTGGAACACGCGGTCACTGAACCGAGAAGGCTGGGGCCTTATTACTGAATACGATACGATCAAAAATATTTACGATTTAAATTTACGATACGATTTTACTTTGGTATTACTGAACATTAGAAGTTCCTGATTCAAGGTAGGATTTCTCTTGTACTTTATTTTTAATTAGATAATTTATTGTAAAAAATTACAGTTTCAAGCAATTGTTCTGATTATCCAAACCAGCATTTTTGCAAGTATTGAATGGAATAAAGGACGAATTGAAAGTACATAGCCGCTCCTCGTCAGTGCCACCAATCTTGAAATTAACATCTGCTTTGAGCGGCAGCTATCAGAGTTGCGTTGAACAGAGCTACGATATCGGGATGTCTCAACCGCAGGTTACTTACAGAGCTCGTTGACGTTATGGCAACGAAGTCGATAAATGAATCGAACTCGGAGGAAAAAGATGCCGCGAAACGTTTGTTTTATGAGAATTACAGATTGCCTGATGTAATCGGTTGTGTTGATGGGACACATAGTAAGACCTAGCCATAGCGAGCACTTGTTCTTCAATAGAAAAGGACGACACAGCATTAATACGAATAGCTACTTATCTTTTGTTAATTCAAATGCCGGCGCGTAGTACATTCATTTTTAAATTTTTGTTTTCAACTTCTAGTTCAACTCTTCAGCGACCGTAAAATTTTACGACCAAAGCTTAACGATTCGTCAAAAAATCTTATTCAGGAATGCCAAATTTACGATTTTTCATACGATCGTATTCAGTAATGCCGAATATAGAATTTACGATTGATTTTGATCGTATCGTATTCAGAAATAAGACCCCAGATGACGGCACATTCAGGAGGCCAAGGTCCGATTTGGACTGTAGCGCCAGCGTAACTAAGTAACGTCTTGCTGCAAAGTCCGACAGGCCTCCCGGATCCCCAGTATCTCTGCCTGGAAAACGCTGGCGTAGTTCGATAAATAGTAAGACTTAGCGATATAGTGTGTCTGAGAAAACTCCCGCTCCGACTCCATAGTTCATCTTTGAACCGTCAGTGTATATATGACTGTGTCGAATTCATTTATAACTGAACCATTCATCCATGTTTGGAAAGCCCACATCGAAATCCTTCTTGAAGGTCTGTCTCGGGATAGTGTAGTCGGTCGGCGATTTAACTATTTCCGCTGGAAAAAAATACTAGAATGTTACTGTGACCGTAAGGTTTGCAATACCAGCACCCCGATTTCTTGAGTCTGACAGCACTACACGACACAGTACTTTTGATATGCAAATCGATACTTTTTGCCGAAGGTTCGTATGCAATTTAAAAGGCTATACGTGCTTTCTTCACCCGTTGTTCTATATTTAACTTCCAGCTGAGCTTCGTATCGAGCAAAACTCCAAGTACTTTGCACTACACGAAAATGGTAGTTGATGGCCGTTTAGGCAGGGGAGGTTAAAGTCCGATATTTTGGTCTTACGTGTTTATTTTTTTTTTGTTTTTCTTTTTAAAAACTTTTTATAATCCCCTCCCCTCTCCATTTACATTTGTTTATATTTATTAATAACTTTTATTTTTTACTATTATTATTTTTTATTCCTCGTTATTAAAATATTTGAAAACGATATTTCTCGGTACGACCCCTTATACCAGTGAGTTGCACTGACTGGGGAGTACCTTTGGGTTACGGTAATTTGATGGGACTCTAATCCTAAGGGACTAAATCTATTATTATTATTATTAAAAGAGCATCAAGTCAACTTTGTCCGGATTTACACACCAAGGCAGTCTCTGCGGGTGAATTCGTAAACATCAAGCTAGACAAGCTGCTGCAGTTTGTCTAGCTGGCGGGTTGGTTCATCTAAGAAGGGTTCTTGGGTACATCTTCCCGTATGTGTGTGATCACAATGCACCCATTTGCGGTCTATATATCTAGATGCTCTATGCGGCCGTCCACCTAACCTAACCAAGGTTTGTTGATCCGAGCCTCCGGATTTTTTTCAGCCACACTTTCAAAATAGCCAAATTCTTGTTCAGGACATCGAAGAGGCTTCGCTGTCTGCCCACTCGACAGTGCGCTCTGTAGGGATCAATCCGAAAACAAAACTGGTCCCTTCACCGATTCGCACGTAAACCTTAGCTGTCTTAATACCGCGACGGTAACCCTTCGGAAGGAAAAGTGCCGGTGACCGATCAAACCCTAACCCAATTCTTTCGAAACGTTTTCCCTTTTGTTTTTCTTTCGCGCGACTTTCTTTTCATCTTTCCATAAAACTATCGAATAAAACCACAAACATCCGGACAAATTACAGCCAGCTCAACAAAAGTCTTATATTAAAACTTGGCCGCATTCGACGACCCGGTCGCCATGTTGCAAAACAATTTGCCCCCATGATGAAAAAAAAACACGAAGACACCACGGCCTTGTTGAAAATACTTACAAATTTATTGTCCTATTAATCGTCATCGATTGGCTGGATGAAAGTTTGTGTGAAGAATTCAATCCGTCCGGTCCTTGGCTGCTTCGTCGCGGCCATCCGGTCCCGGCTTTATTTGCAACTTGTGTCGCCATCGCGCTTTTTTCTTCCGATCAAATGCCGGGTCAACGTTTTGCACTTCGTTAAATTTTATTGAAGAAATTAAACACTAGCACCAAATGGGTTTTAGGCTATTTATTTAACTGTTTTTCACACTTTGTCGACAAATTGCCAGAAGAAGAAAATTCAGAAGAAATGAAACGCAACTAAATTCGATTTGAGCTTCTTCTCGTCACGCACTTCACTTCAGACTTGACTTCTCTTTAATCTTCGACACAAACTCAACCATCAACACGAAACTCGAAGTGGTGGATATGGAACCAGTGAACTTTGTGTGGATGACTTTTTTTTTGGGTGTTGGTAGACGTGAATTAGTGATGTTTTCGAGTTTTTAATGCGAAATATATACTGGCGGGAAAACGTGATTTGAATTTGAAAACGATTAGTGAGCGTGAGTAAATTGAAAAAAGTGTTGATAGAAAAAAGAAAAAAAATGTAGAAATAAAAAAAAATGTAGCAATAAAAAAAATGTAGAAATAAAACAAAAATTTATAACTTAAAAAAAAATGTAGAAATTAAAAAAAATGTAGAAATTAAATAAAAATGTAGAAATTAAAAAAAATATAGAAATAAAAAAAAAATGTAGAAATAAAAAAAAAATGTAGAAATAAAAAAAAATGTGGAAATAAAAAAAATGTAGAAATAAAAAAAATGTAGAAATAGAAAAAAAATAAAAAAAAAAATGTAGAAATAGAAAAAAAATAAAAAAAAAATGTAGAAATAGAAAAAAAATAAAAAAAAAATGTAGAAATAGAAAAAAAATAAAAAAAAAATGTAGAAATAGAAAAAAAATGTAGAAATAAAAAAAAAATGTAGAAATAAAAAAAAATGTATAAATAAAAAAAAATGTAGAAATAAAAAAAAATGTAGAAATAAAAAAAAAATGTAGAAATAAAAAAAAATGTAGAAATAAAAAAAAAATGTAGAAATAAAAAAAAAATGTAGAAATAAAAAAAAAATGTAGAAATAAAAAAAAAATGTAGAAATAAAAAAAAAATGTAGAAATAAAAAAAAAATGTAGAAATAAAAAAAAAATGTAGAAATAAAAAAAAAATGTAGAAATAAAAAAAAAACATTGTGGACGATTATTCTGTAATTTTTTAACGCTGCGTATTATCGTACACGTAAATATGCGGATTGCTTTCGATCAGCATGATGTCCTGTTCGAGCTGTTTCAGCTCCTTTTCCAGGTTTGCTTTGGCGATTCGTTTTGGCTGCGTGTCGGTCAGCACGGGCAATCCTTGGTATTTCTTTTGAAGCTTCTCCCAATTGGTTTTCAGTCCCTGAAATAGATTTTACTATTATTTTATGAATTTGCAGTGCATGCTTTAACATTGGGAAAAATTAAAAAAAAACCAACTTTAACGAAATAATTCGTATGCTGCGTTTTCACTAACGCCTTCATGTCCTTTGGATGATGCGAACTAGTGCGCATGTGTGTGTGGAAAAAGCGTTAATCATTCATTAATAAAAAAAAAACCTTTGGCGTCAGAGAAAGACTCCAACAGCGAACAGTAACTGAGACCACTTTATTCGTGATTTTCATTAGCGATTTCTTAGAATCCTTCGAATTTAATAAATCACACAAAAGATCAATCGCCGCATTCATAGACGACCTCATAACTTACACACCCCATTCTAAAGTAACCAAAGCCCGAGAGGAACTCCAACGATGTTCAGTTCTACACGAACTCTTGGAAAATGAAAATCAATTTACAGAAATGTGAGACTGTCTTATTTCGCACCACTTTAGCACATGTCAACTGCGATTTGAAGCTCAATTGGATGAAATTCCATATTGTAGCTGGGGAGGGAAACCATGAGCGAATTTCACACAAAACTTTTGTAAAATATCTCGGAGTACACTTGGATCAACATTTATATTTCAATGATCATTCCAACATCCAGCTTGAAAAGGAACGTAAAGAGTTACAATCATTTGTTACCAAACATTGGTGAGACCTATTCTCACTTATGGCTGCTCAATCTGGTTTAATGTAAGTCCATCTCATAAGGAAAAAATTCAGGACTTTTACTGACATTTATAGAAAGGCAGAGAAAGATTTTCTTCATTATAAATCAAACGAAGGGTGCGGGACATATATTACTGCACTACTCGCGCTTCGAAGTCGACCGAGCCGAGATTGTGGAGGCCTTCGGAGAAGCTTCGAGCGCAGAAAACTTCGTTAGACACATTCGTGATACATTACATCCCTCAAGTGGCAAGCTTTCCAGTCTGCAGCATCACGGATTATGTCGACACTTCGCTGCTTTGAGCGAATAAGAAACATAGAACGCGACGCACCACAGGAGACGGCTGACTAAACTAGACAAACAATAACTGATGGTTTTAGCAATATTGCGATGACGGCGTCTCGACGCAACGGTGGTTCCGGGAGCATCCATCCGTACAACTGAGATGTTTCGTGGGTTAAAGTCCCGCACTGACTTAGGCTTTCGATGCTTTTGCTCCTCGTTAAAAAAAACACCCAAGTTGACCAATCGATTCACTATTATAGCGCAATGTAGAGGTACGTGGGGTTGGAAATGGGGCTGTGTAACTGGGTAGCCGCCATGCTGAGCAGCCGTTTCATTGAATCGACATTGGGCAGTAGCAGAGTGCGAGAGGCCGCAGGGAGGAGTGATATCATCGCTACTGTGGCTCCTGGTAGTCAATACGATAGTGACCTCACTAATACGCCAGAAGAAGGTGGTCCTATACGCGGACGACTTAGCAATTCTGATACGGGTAGATTCCTGCCTACTATAAGTGACCCGCTCGAAAGGGCATTCACAGTAGTGAACGCGTAGGCGGATAATTATACATATTCCTAGCATATGTTTTTTCTGAGATAAGTACTAACAATTTTTGTTACTGAGCTCCTCTCCCAGCCTTTCCTCACCCTGAACAACCAGAAAATTACCCAAAAAAAAATTAAAATTGTCTTCTTAATGTTTAATGATCCTTATAACAAAACTAAATAAATAAAAATATACTCACATCCAAAAGAGCTAATCGCTCTTCCTGGCTGATATACTTGAGATCATCTCGACCGGTCTGTCCTGGACCTACGCCATCACCACGCCCATGTTGGGCCGCTTCATTTTCCCGAACTTGTTGAACATTTTTTCCACTCTTTCCCGGATGACCGTGAAGATAATTGGGAACTTTTCCATAGCCCGGACGGAAAATATACTTCGGCATAAGTCCGGACGAAAATAAATCGTGTACGACTCCATGACGACTGTCGACATATTTTGGACGCGGACGTGTCGGAGTCAGACTAACAACCTTCTTGATGTTTTCGACACGTAAGTTTTTATTGTGTACTGGTGCTGATCTTGCCGCAATTTCTCCATGACGTGGTACAGGCGGCAATTCTTTTTTAATGCACTTGTGATCCGCAACATTACGCCAACGAATTCCGTCGTTTTTCTTCAGGTAGTTCGTGGGCAAAGGGGGCGATGTTTGTGCGGAGCCCATTGTCCTATGAGTTCCTTTTTTCGTTGCCACTTCCGTTTGGATTTTCGATTTAAACTTGGATGTGTACATTTTTTGTTCTAACATTTCCATAGGGTTTTTCTTCTCCCGCTCGGTATCGTAGATATTCTCGTTATGGTTTTTTACGTACACGATCGACATTTTGAATTTAAATTTTATCTTAATAAATAAAGTTTAAAAAATAAATTGACAAATTCAAAAAAACTATTCAAGAACGTTCAGCTCAACAAAATGACATAAAAAATGAGTGTGACTATTAATCGATTAAATTATTGAGCTAATAAAATGATTGTTGTCTGGGTTGCATTGAACTAAGTACAGGTGTTTCGAGTTTCAGGATCCAAGGAGACGAGTTTGTTTGGAAGCTGGCTTATTTACACAAAAATGCAATAAAGCAATTGTTTCGTCAACATCAAAAATGATGGAATATAGCAGCCAACTAACACTATCCATTGTAATTTATGAAAAAGAACCCTTTAAGCCCAATGCCGCCGCGTCTAATCAAATGCAAACAAATCAATAAATTCAAATTGAAACTAATTGGCAGGGTGCTATATCAGCGCATTCATAATCCAATTCAAGTGGTCGAGATAAAAATTCAAATCCATATCGTTGTCCATTGATAACGACCGCGACACCTGATAACGACTAATTACTATGCAAAGCCCGAAGCTCTATAAAAGGATATCGATCTCGTCGCAATTGCTCATTCCAAGTCACCGTATCGTAAATTACTGTGTTTCACTCGTAAGCCATGGAAGTATCCCGGAAGTATCGACTTCGCAGTAGAGGATTTCGTGCCGGAAGTCGCAGGACTAAAGCCAATGCCCGCGAACGTAATCGGATGCATCAACTAAACGAAGCATTCGACATACTTCGCAAACGAATTCCCGTACAGCAGAACCTTATCAATCGCGAAAATACAAATCAGAAACTTTCGAAAATCGAAACTTTACATTTGGCTAAAAATTACATACGAGTGTTAAGTTTAGTGCTCAGTGAAAAGGAGCCGCTCAGCTACGATCGTTTTCTCGTCGTACTAACTAACAATTTAAGTCAACAGACGGCAAATACTTTGAAAAGTCGCGTGAAAATCGATCGCGATTTGGCCAAGAATCTTTTCGACGGCGGCGAAAAAACGAAGCGAATTACAACGTGGTACGGAAATTGGGAGAGCGATTCGTATTTATGGGATAACAATAATATTAGTTGTGGTTGTGAATTTTATAATTTTTATTAGAAAAAAAAAGATCGTTGAAAATACTTTGATTTTTTGTTCCCTTCTCCTCGCGTTGTAATCTTTTCAATTACCTTAGGTAGAGTTCGCTATTTGCTCGTGTTAGCGGAGCATCGCAAAGTGGACACGATATACTTTCGTCGTTGCAGAGAATTTGTTTCAGTAGGGTTTCGTCGTCGATTGCAGCATATTTACACGTAGAACAAGCACGAGCGCAGAATAACGGCACCTGAAACGAGACACTCAACATAAACTTGATCCTTATCGAATTTGTGGATATAATCTACCTGTAGGAAAGTAATACAACATCGCGGCACCTTATGCTCATCTTTACACATTCCCGACTCAAGATTGATGTACTCGTCGCAATAAACGCACTTTTCGCATTCCGCTTGATTCCATTCTTCCGTACGATGAAGCAGATTTTCAATTAGCGGTACAAAAGTTTGTCGAATACGACGCATCCAATCTAAAGTGTCGTCCTTGCAAAAATCTAACATTTTCTTGCGGAAATAAACTCCGGATATTTTCTGAACGCTACTTAGTTGCTGTAACGTTGCCAGACGGCTCAGTCTTTTGTACGCCAAGCCAACTGAAATTACTTTTCGAATGTTGAGAAGTTCGTTGTTGGCCCGGATTGTGTCCTCGGTGCGAACCTTTTGTCTGAAATTGGAAAGTGGATTTTGTTTCAAATTTTAGTGTACGAAATTTGTGTAGCTTCTTTGCTAAATGGGGGACGTGTTCAGCTGAACGAGTATGAAGCTCTTGAAAAGCAGTTCCTTCATGTGAAGCCCTTGTTTTTGGCCATCACATTCACTCCCACCTTGAAATGAAACTACTTCACATTCACTCTGAGCTTCAAAAGGAACTGGAACTAGTTCACTGAACTAGCTCGTTGAAGTGAGTGGAGTTAACTCACTCACTAAAAGGAACTGCTTTGCCCATCGCTAATTGCTAGGAGGTAGAGTATTACGTTCATAACATCGGTCAGGCATGACCGCATGCCATGCCTGTGATGCCTATTGCCGCGTTTTGTTGAACTCTACTGAGTTTATTATTCTTATAGTTCAGAGCGGGCCACCAGACTAGCGACCCATCCTTGAGAATTGAACGTATTACAACAGTGCACAGCCACGAAATCATCCTTGGTTTGAGTTCCCACTTCTTGGTAAAGGTTCTTTGCAGGCGTAGAAGGCCTTCTCCACCCGCTTTTCTATGTTGAGTTTCCAGCTCAGCTTTGAATTGAGAATAACAACAAGACACTTTGCGCTGCAGGAGAGCTGAACTGGTGGGTCGTTTGAGGCGGGGAAGGTTAAAGTCCGGTATCTTGGCTTTCCTGATGAATAGCATCAACTCAGATTTATCCGGATTTACACCGAGGCCACAGCCGGTAACCCAGTTGCTTACCTTACCCAGAGCTCCTTCCATGGTCCCACTACTGATCACGGAAGGAAATAATTCTGAGATTAAAATCAACAGATCGTCTGAGTACGCAATCACTTTGACTCCCTCTCTGTCTAGTCTTAAGCCTAGTATCCAGATCGAGTGAAATTTCGCTTACTTCTCACTGCACTCATTCCGCTGTGAATTTAGTTCGTGAACGTTACCATAAGATGTCGTTTGATAAAACACAAAAAAACCAACAATTTATTTTAAATAAGAAGTAGTCAATATTTTCTTTCGGAATAATGTGTTCCAATTGGCAATACGTGAGAAGGAAAATGTTTTGTCGACCAGACAGGGCGCAAAACATTGTTGCTGTGTGTTGTTTTCTCCATAATTTTTTGATGTCCATAATTATGCTGATGCATTGGATGACAAAGGTAAAGTTATCGAGAGTTAGTGCAGAGGAGGGATTTCGAATGGCAGTTTATAATTAGTTCGTCATTGCAAATCAACACTGAACGTCCATCAAAATAAAAAAATCTATAAGGGATTTCGTAATGCAGTAGGCCATGTAATAATATTTTCATGTAATAATATTTCAAAACGAGACAAAACGTCAAAATTTCACCGTGAAACTACGATACACACTCATTTCGCTGCGGAATCATTGATCAGCGCCATCTGTTTGAAAACTGGAAGCAAAAAAAATAATTTCTTTTGAACTGGATACTAGCAAGCGAAATGAAAGCGAAAAAATTGTTCACTTGCATTTCGTTCGGTTTTTTTTTTGTATGTGTTTTTTGATTTTACTCGATCTGGATACTAGGCTTTACTAGGATTTTATTCATGACCAATAGCTAGAGTAGAGGTGAGATAGCACCACCCTGTAGTGTTCCCCTACGCACGTACTTAATCAAATTGCTATTTCCTAAGTTTGAGTGGATAATTCTTGTTCGTAGCATGGATATTTTTCAATCGCTGAAGTTTTTGTCCACACGCAGTTCCGTGAAAGATTCTTGGATAGCTTTAGGTCTAGTATGAGCATTGTAGATTTTTTTAAGATGTTGTCAAGTATTTTCGGAGGAAACCTAGCCCCATCAAGAGCTTCAATATCCCTCTCGTGTCGGGTTTAAGTGAAATATAACAACCACTTTTGTTTTACAGGCATTAAACTTCTCTCGACTATTTCTGCCCTTTTGAAGGATTGAGTTGAGATCGGACGTTAACCGCTTCGGGAGTATATAAAACAGCGATGCCTCTGCAATCGAGTTGAAGCTGAAGAACTCATCAAGTGTATATCATCTACGAAACTGAACAATAAATTTTTTTTATTAAGAATAAGGTAAGTGATAAAACTGCGCCTTGAGTGACGCCATATACCGAAGTTGTAGGTTCAAATAAAAAAAAATATTTAAGCAGTAGAAATGCCTCAGAAGAGTGGCTGTTACTGGCCTATGCGTCAGACAAGCAACTGAAGATGGGAGAAGCATATTTCAAACAAGTAAATATGAGCGCTAATTTTGGATTACAACACAATTACAAATCATGTCAAGATCGTTGATAATTAAGATAACCGCGTAAAAACATCCACTTACCTATAACTGCCCAGCTTGCCCGATAAAATGATCGACCAAATTTTCAATTTTCGCATGAAAACGTCATTCATTTTATCCGCATTCAAATCAAAATCGGAATAAATATCGGTCAGACCATGTTTCAAATAAACGCAACGAATTACTTCCGCACAATCGCCCAGTTCGTAAATTTTTAAATCGGTTCTGTTTACGAGCGTTGCAAGCGGATCCAATTCGTTCAGAACGGAAACCGTAATCACAGTCGGATTTCGAAACGAATGTTCGTACAATTTAGTGGGAAATTGCAAGAAGAGCCAGCCGACTTTGTTTCGCGTTGTAACCATGCCTAGGACTTGATAGCATTTCGTATCCAGTTCGTTCTTTATAGGGACCGCTGTGATTTCGATTTCTTTGGATGTGTGATTGATACGAAGGTTTTGCGTGTAGGACGAGAGCGAACATACTATGTATTGAAAGCTGTCTAAGCGTTGTATGCCTGCAAGATACTAACATTGATTTTTTATAAAATAGGCGAAACGATTCTTACCTGTGATCGATAAGTTGCCGACGTAGTGTGAGGCTTTTCGCATCAGATCGCCACTGGGCGAGAGAAAAAATACTAAAAAATGCGATCCTTTCGATGTGGCTACGACGATTTGATTCATTTCCTCGCTGTAGGTTATGTCTAGCGAATGCATAACCATCTTATCGCTTAATGCCCAAATTAGGGCGGACTTAACAACTCTGCCCGATTGATCAATCAAGAAAGACTTCAGTAAACCGTTGGTCGATGCGGCAAACAGAAGAGTCACGGTTTTCTGTTTTTTCTGATAGGTGAAGAACTTCAAGAGCACAATTTTACCCATTCCGGTTTTATAAGTGAACTGAACTGTCCCGTTTGTATCGTTAATACCAAATGCGACTATTAGACCCGAAACTGTGCCGCAATACAAGCTCCAGTGCTTCTGTTCGCCAATTAGCTCGGGCCAGCAGCTTACCGTTATGACCAAATCGGAGAAATACTTCACCAAACTCTCGATACCGTCGAATTTTTCGGGACGGTTCGGCCGACAGTACATTTCCCATACTTTCGAAATATTTACCAGCTCGTGATCGTAGTTTCGAATATTATTGCGTTTTGTTCGAATCTCGCAAACGCCACCGTTCGTCACGATCGCAATCGGACTATCGAATTTCCATTTAGGATTTGTCGGCGACATGCTGAGATGAACAATGCACGGCTCGAGTGGCTCGATAGCCAGAACATTTGCATAGACCGGATCGAGAAGTAAGAATTGTCGCTCCAATAGACCCGCCTTGTTGTAAATAAACATCAAATCGGCAACGTCTTGGATTTCAACGACCGTCCGAGTGCTCGACGGCTTGACAATATCGACGGCCATATGAAACGGCTGCTCCGAACTGGGAAGATGTGAAATTTCAAAAATTGCGCCAATTCCATCGTTCGATGCTATAACCGCCAGTCGACTTCCGTCCGAATAGACAAACGGAAATTGGCGCGTAACTTCCATCCGAAGCTCGATTTGGGAAACATCATGAAATTCGGTGACGTACATTTTGACAATCGATGTGTTCGAAAATTTCAACTAATCGTGAGTTCGCGAAATATTATACAATCCGCGCGCAAATTTTTATATTCACTTTTATTGCACAGAGTTTTATTACAACTCGTCAATTTGCCACGTTTTCACCGTCAGTTTACCGTGTAATGTCAGCGAAAAAGGGTATCGAATTGTTGCGGGCGGTGTCTGAGTTTGCCGCAAACTCCAAAGGATTCGGCAGCGTCATGAAGAAGGTGAGTGAACCGCGGCGAATTTTCTTAGTTCTGTTGCACTTCAAACTTCTTCCGCCCAGTGTTTCAGTTATTTTCACTTAGGAATTTAATGCACTCTATTTGAATAATAATTTTAAATGACCGGAACTTAATTTTATGTGGGTTTTTTAACTTGGAAGTTGATGGATTTGTATCCCAGTGAAGGTTATGTTGTCATGCTGTCATCTTCTGAGATCTCAGTGATTCCAAACATGTTTTTCATCCCTTCTCTTACAGCAGGCAGTGGCGTAGCTTATCTTCGACTGATTTTTTAAAATAAATTTTAAATTTTTTTTATTGCTGTTTTATAATGCTTGCATTTTAATAGAAATTTTTTTAGTAGCAAGTATGCGTTTAATTGCGAAATCAATAAGCGCAACTTAAAGCTAGTAATAAGCACTGAATGAAATATCAGCACGGAATAACATAAGTACATATAGACCCGGTATTTCAATGTAGAGTTAACATGTAAGTTGTTAGTTAACCAAAACCTCTCGAGTAAACTTTATATGGAAATACCAGACATACAAGTTAACTCTATATTGAAATACCGGGCCATAGAGAAAGTACATGCGGTCCAACTCGAAACTGTTTTTTACAATAGACAGTTGGAAACATTATTATCCATTGTACGATTAACAGAAAATCCATCAGAAAAATTATTTAAAAGCTGCCGCAAGAACCAGGTGGTCTTCGAAGCGTACAAGGAAAGATCAAGTCCTACATGCTACATTGAGTAAGTTATTAGTTAAAATATCTATTAATGAATTTAAATTGATAACGTAGATAGGAAGGAGAGTGGAATCTGTGCCATCAGAAAAGTAAGACATTAACTGAGAGTAGTACAGGGCAAACGTAAGACCAGAACTTTGAACAATGGTCGAAGAATTTGAAAAGAAGTACACCGAATTCGCGGTCCCCTACCCAGAAGATATTCCGAACTAATCGAAAAATTGAGTACTATTTATTTATTGTTTGGGATGTAGTGAAATAAACCTGAAACGAGTAAGTATTTAATAAGAGGTCTCTTCAGTGAATGGAAACCAATTTTAATCCCTGTCTAAGTGGATTTCTAGGTCGACTAAAATACAGACTACTACCCCGCCTTGTGTTTTCTTTTAAACAGCCTCACCAGTGACTCCAGCTGCAAGTAGCTCTACTTAAAACATTTTCCATAATGATACCGCAACGTTTGACAACATAAACTAATTTCACTGTCGCATTATCGCACCGTGGATACAGCTGACTGTTGCACTATCATACTCTAACACTATCGTGCTATGCTCTCGCGAAAGTACTATAGTTAAAAACTATCACTTTGAAAACGGGGCATTAGTACAGAAAAATGTGATCATATGGCTAGAGCGACAAACACGGTTTTCATTGACATCTTTGATTATTCTTCGGTAATTATGGTTTCTATGAGGATTCTAGCTACGTTCTTCAACTCTAAGCAGAAACAGTTATCTAGTGAATTTATAAAAAAGTGAATTTATAATTCAGAGCGAGGTGGAGTATGGAGATAGGAATTTTTAAACAAAATCACGTCTTATATCTCAAGAACAGTGTAAAATAGATGCTTAGAATTTTTATCAGAAGTAGATCTAATAGATCCCTATCAGAGGGTGGGGAAGGGTGAAAAGGAAAAAGTTCTAACTCTTATATCTCGAGAACCTATCATGATATAAAGCTGAAATTTAGTATTTGGATAAACAAGTAGTTTAGTTTTTTTAGGTGTAGTATGATACGGGGCTGTGGGGTGTTTTTCTTAACGTCTTATGCTACAGAGTTGAAACAGGGTATGTTTCTTCTTTGTACGTGTTTCGTCATACCTAGTAGGTATTCCCAAATATTAAACTCTTTTTTATTCTACGTCTTCTTCATTTAAATACCTAAAAAGTGTTTTCAGAATTTTTTGAAATTCGACCCCTAAGGAGGTGTATATAAGTTGTATACTTCTTCAAGATTTCTGCTGTATCCCCCAAGTCTGATCAGATATCGAATATCTCTCCACTTTCACAGGTTTACGTAATAATTGTTTTAGGAAATTTGTTTTCAAGTTTTTTACCTTTTCAACCCCTAAGAGGTTATAAACGGGTTGAACACATTTGCACGAATTCCGTCATATCTTTTCAAAGTGATAAGAAATTGAATTGGTTTTTACTTTCTCGTGCTATCTTCATACTTTTTCATTCAATCTGACTGAACTGTACACTACAGTGAGACCAAAATCTGCAGAATATGCAATGACGAAGACGAAACACCAGAGCATATCCTCTGTGAATGTGAGGGTTTAGCTCACAAAAGACTTCGTCACATCGGTCAGGATTTCATGGAACCATCGGAATTCCTGTCCATTCCTCTTCGCAAAATACTAAGCTTCATTGAAAGCGCAGGGATTGAAGAGGAATCGTAACCAATCCGGGGGACATCACAATAAGCCCAACCGTGGCTTCAGTGACAGAGGTTAACCACACCGACCACTATCTCCAATTTAATCTAATCTACAGTGTATTATAGACTAACCACATAAGTCCAGCACAGTTTCCTTATAGAAAATGCAGACTTCAAAGAAAGGGAAATTGAAACAATTAAATTTTATTATTATTTTAATTTAATTCAAGTTGATTTTGATCTTGAAAACCATCCACAATAAAGTTCAGAAGTTATACGCCACTGTATCAAAATTCCAATGATCAAAAATATTAAATAGAAAATTGAAACATTATAAAAATTAGAAAGAAATTAGTTTTTTCATTAAGTAAACTTAAAAATACATACAGTCTGGTCTTTAAACCCGCGCGGGGTTTCCCTATTAAATATTAGGGAAAAAAATAACGTTGCGGTAATTACATTTTTAATTCAATCTCTTTAAACAATCCTCGAGGTACGTTGAAACAAAAACGAATAATTGTCAATAACTAGACGGAAACGAAAAATAATAAATTCGGAAACTTTTCATTTGTATTAATCAAAAATATTTATTTCCATAAAAACTATAAACATATCATGAATTATACAAACAAATTAATTAAACCCTGAATTCGTACCAACTATACGTTGTTAACGAAAGTCATTCATTATACTATAGGCCCGTATAGCAAATGGCTATCCAGGTGGAAATTCCGTAACATTTGCTTAAATTATGCAAACAAATTTATTATTTTCACGGCAAGCACGCTTATTATCTTTTTTTCTCGGCACACACATAATATGAAATGAAATTGTTGCTACCATGTATTGTACTTGTCTACATAATTTTATTTCTTTATTAATTACAATTTGTTGTTGATTTTACTTAATGGCAGACCAAACACGCACCTGTACGAATGTAATTTACTTGAAATTAATGGAATACGCAAGTAATAAATTTAAAACTAATTTTCGTATTAAAGGATTTTTCGAATCAGGTTTCGCGCACCACGTAGAATAATATAATGGCTCGGTCGTTATTCAGGCTGATGGCTCGTGCCTAAATAAATGGCTGACTCGTTGTATCTGTAATTTGAATGACTCGAAGAGTTATTCATGCGGATGACCTGATATGCAATGAATTTAATAAATGATCAGCACCAAAGCGTGTAGTTAGCTCCCCAGTGAGTGTATTTTTACGCCAAGGATGCGGAAGCAATTATTTTAGACTCCAAAAAGCTACATTGAATCCACGCCTAATACTCACGCCATACTTATAATGCTCATTTAGGTTGTGTATGGGATCTTTTACCCAATGGCCTAAATGCTTACAATCCTAATCGTTAATATTGAATTTGTATTGCGCATTAGGAAATAAATGTAGTCTGGGTGGCTTAGTGGCTGGAGCACTTGCCTTCGGTGCACCTGGTACCAGGTTCGAATCTGCTTGGCGGCAAGTAATTTTCGAACATGGTATTGGGTGCCGGACTACCAGTTCATTCAGCTGTAAATGAGTACCTGAGTTAAAATCGGGGTAATAATCACGGACGAGCGTGTAGCTGACCACTTCACCTCCTAGTGTTCCGTTGGTCTCGAAATGAAGTAACTCTAGCATTACTTCAAGGCCTAGGCCCGATTTGGGCTGTTGCGCCATTGATTATATTATTAGGAAATAAATGCCGAAAGTCATACTCGAACTCATCAAGTTTAGTCAAATTCAAAATGAATATTCTTATTATTTGAATCGGATCGGTGGTGATATGGCCAATGAGTCCAATCTAAAAAAAACCTAGGTCGTAGGTAGGAATCAGACCCGCAATCGTGTAGTAACAGTTCCTTAGAAGAGCTTTCATGCTCCTTTTCGACGTGTGTAGACATTTATTCCCCACTAGAGTTTTTAATAAAAACTTAACTGTTATTCATACTGACCTTCGATTAAATCAAAATATTAAATATTTTTACTCTTTTATTTTTAGCTTCAAATAACTGGTGGTGGAAACGGTGATTGTATTGCTGAATTTACAGTATCCGAAGAACATTTGAATCAAGGCGGTGGACTACACGGAGGTTTAACCGCCACTATTATCGACAATGTAACAACGTACGCTCTAATGACAAAAGATAAAAATCCTGGAGTCTCGGTTGACTTACATGTAAGGTATGTTCGTTTACGGTTCTCGTTCGAAATTCTCGTAAGAAAAATGTATGTTTTTTTTGTAATAAAAATTGAAGTTATCTGAGACCGGCTCGTGAAGGTGACGAGGTGATAGTAGAAGCTAAAACAATTCGAGCTGGTCAAAAGTTGGCCTATTTGGAGTGCGAGTTGCGACATAAAAAGGATGGATCTGTAATAGCAAAGGGATCGCAAACGAAATACATTGATCTATAGATTTATAGAAAGATTTTTCGGAATTAGTTAATTTTCAATAGAAGGTAATAATTTATACAACATTAGGCTGGCACCTCAAGAGAGAAGTGATATTAATCGGTTTAATTTTTATTTACAACATGATTATGTGAAACATATGATTTAATTTTTGCTAAAATATACTATTTGATCGTTCAGAATAAATTGGACAGTTTTTTCTCGTTATCGTTCATCAAGGTCATACTAATTAATAACAACATTTGGCACATTTAATTTTTATTTTTTTTTCCTTAACATTGAACCACTAAGGTCACTGCAGAAGGTTCATAGGTGGAACTTTAGGTCACCACTACGGTAACTATCAAGTCACGACGATAAGAAATCTTCTGATTTGATTGGATTGGTACTACGAAAGTCTGATGACTTCGATATGTATAACGTGCAGCTGTTTCTTACTGATAAAAAAAATCATTCCTTTTAAAAAAAATCTGCCAGTGGTCTGGGGGCAACTTTATTATTTTTCCGGCTGGAGTTTGAAACGCATTCAATTCTGAGATGCGGTGTAGGTTACTATGTGACTAAAAGCCTAACAAAAAGTTCGTAAAACGGTTAGAATAACATATTCATATTCCAAGATGTGGTCTAGGGGTTGAAAAAGGAAAAAAAACTTAATAAGTGATTATTAAAGAAGCCCGTGGAAGTGAAAAGATATTCGATATCTAATGAGATCTGAGAGATATGGCAGAATTCATGAAAAAGTATACAACCACTTTAGACCCCCTTAGAGGTCGGATTTAAAAAAATCTTAAAAACAGTTTTTAGATATTCATATGAAAAATCCGTAGAATAAAAACGAATTCAATATTTGGGAAGACCTAGTGACGAAAATCGTGAAAATATATGCATTTTACTTTCACTAAAAATTGTTTTTGTCCCCCCTTCCGAACGCCAATGGATATTCAATTTTTTTTTATCAAAATTACTTTTCTATCTGATATACATACATACACACCGAGTTTCAACTTTCTAGCATAAGCCGTTTTATAGTTGGAATCAGTTATAGAGGTTAGAGGAGTCTACCCACCCTAAAAATTTTATGATAATACCTCAACGGGTTTGGGAGCTACGCATCTACAAACTATTTTGCGTACGGCGTACAGACGGACAATTTTTTTTTTTTTTGCTTTTTTGGAGCTTATTAGTCCTAAAACGTGAAAATACAAAATTTCAGGGTAGCAAATATTTTTGAAATTTCAGGTCGATCATAATACTTTATTATTAAAAAATAATAAAGAAAAATTGGAATTGAATAAAAACAACATTATTTTTGGTGCATAAAAATGCATTTTATTTTATACTCATATTAAGCTATGTTCTCTTAAAGATACGTAAGTATTCAAATAAATCTTTTAGAGTTTCGTCATTATAACCCCGAAAACTACAAACATCCTCAAAGTCATGACTTGACATCATGCCATTCCACGATTACTTCTATAATACTATACGGTATTTGTCTCCTATGGTACGATAGCCTAAATCGAGCCTTGCCATTCCCATATTCGATAATCTTTTTCCGATCGGATTTAGAAATATTTCGGTCGTCCCTTCGTCCAATCTAAGTTTTCTACTGAAGCTTTTATCACAATTTTTTTTCCTGGGATTTGGCCTATTGTTAAATCCAGTAAACGGCAAAAAGGTAAAACTGGGAGTAAGGCTAGGGTAGGTGTGTAAAGGATCTTACGAACTTATAAGCAGTAAGGTTAATTTCATGTATGAGATTATAAAGTAGGATAGCGAGTATGGTCCTCTTGCACTGGGTACCCGGTCATGAGGGCATTGAGGGTAACAAAATAGTAGATCAACTTGCAAGAGACGGAGCAGCGGTCCGCCCTACTGGACCAGAGCCGTTCTGTGGAATATCAACCTGCTCCATTAAAAGAAGCATAAGTGTATGGGAGGAACACAAGAAATGCCGACACTGGGCCACTCAACTAAACGAAGCAAAAATAAACCTACACCAACTAGATAAATTCCTTAGAGAAATAAAGCTGAGTAAGGAGCTCTAGGTTGAAACTGGAGAAAGATCAATGAGGTATAGCACAATAGACCAATGGTCGCAATGGCTTGGAGGAATCTCTCCGCCTTCGATGAAATCTAATCCAATCTAATGTTTTTTTTTTTCATAGCTTAGCCACCATACATGCTAAATTTTAAGAATGTTTGGTTGTTTTCGCTGTCAGAGGAGTCTCTTGTGTGAACACCTGTTGCATTGAATCGAACCGAAATAGCCTTACAGCTACTGATATTGCCAAGGACTCCTCAATATGTGCATTCCTGAACTGAACTTCATTACTGCGAATTGTAACAAGCTAAAGTTAGCTACATTACTTTAAGATTGAGATAGAAGTTCATCTCATATGTAAACCAATTTGGTTGCTCACTAGGATGTTTATTTCTAGTCACAGGTTGCACTCATTAATCAACGAAATATTTTCAAATCCAACCAACGGTAATTTCGCATGGTAGATAGGTAATTGAATGAAACTCGATTAAATTTATAATTTTTTTTTTAAATTGAATTGAATTTATTTCTTTCATCATAAAGGAGCACAAAATGTAGTGGTTCTTTTCGGAACGGTTTATGGTAAATGTATAATATGTTTTACAATTTGTTAAAAATAATAAAAATGTATAAATGTACATATATACCTAATATTATCACGTCATGAACTTAATTCATATATTTATGGTTTTACTAAAAATCATACTGTTTATGAGCAACATAAAAAAGAAATAAAGAAAATAAAAACACTGAATCTTTTGTGCGCCAATTGATTATATTATATTTCTCGTGTGTTGCAATAAAATTTTTAATTAATTACTAGTCAGTAAAAAAACAGAAAATTAAATCGGTGACTGTGTATTTTGTATTAGAAAATTGGATTTTAATATTTCAATATTCTTTAGAGTTAAAGTGTATTGCAAATATTGTACAACACAATAATCTTTCTGTAATCATTTGGAATTAAGTAGCGTCTGTAACTTTTTCTCAATGAAGTACTCGTACCCAGCCCCTTAAAGTTAAAATTTCACAGCTGAATGTATAATATAAAAAATTACAATATTCGAACAGTAATAAAAAATTGAAATGAGAGCATCATAAAGAAACTATTAAATCCTTTATCTCAGGCATGAATAAAAACTTGTTTAAGTCGAATACAACTTGCTATTCCTTTTCGAACACGAATCTTCTACATAGTTAAAATGTCCCTCTTAATAGTACCTACATATTTCTAGATACAGTCAAACATGGACTTTGATAAAACATTCTTAAAGTCTACCGTTAAATTTCCATCAAAATTCTATTTATGTATTTATTCTACCGCGTATTTTATGCTTCTTAAAAAAAGAGATTGTTTCTGAGTATGGATTTATGGGGTATATTTGGTGGTAATTTACAACAATTTCCATCAAAGATTTTTTTTTCCTTTTTGTTTATTTTTTTCGAACCGGGATAATGAGGAATAGAGTTTTTTGGTAGTGACAACGTATTGTTCTTGGAAGATATTTGCTTTGATTAGGCAGATACCGACAACGGTTCTGTGGTTGAGACCGAATTACTATTCGGACATTGTGAACAGCAATCGCCAGGATACTTGACCGGTTGAACATTATTTGGACAAGTGACTTGACCACAATGTTCTGTAATGCATGTCACCTGTGGATGCTTACATTGGCACTTTGTGCATTCGTCCTGATTCCAAATTTCGTTATTCAAACGTCGATTGCCTGACGCGTCTTGACAATGGTGATGTGGATGCTTGTTGTTGTTGTTTTCGCCATTACACGAATCCTCCAGTTTTTTAACTTTCTTCTTCATTTTTTTCAATTCTTTCTGGAAGCTACTGATTAGATCCTCGAGACCGCTTACCCGTTCCTCGTTAATGTCCAAGAAGTCGTCCTCGAAGATTGGACTATCGGCTAGGTTGTGAATTTCGCGATTGTCAAGAGATCGCTTTTGCCGGTATGTTTGCGGCACGTAGGACTTTAGTAGCGGCGGTAGAGCAGTACACGAATCACATTCTTGCCAGAAATATAAATTTGCGCCAGATATTTCACTGCACGGCTTGTATCCGCCCTGTTGGTTTGGCAAGATGAAAATATTGTCGGTGGCTTCGGTTATGTTGTCTCCATTGTCGCATAGTACACGTCCTAGATTGGCTTGTTGGATTTGAGCAAGTTGTTCTGGAAGAAAGACCGAAGGATTCTCGTAATAGAATCGGTCACCGTCTCTGAGTCGTCGGAACTGTTCGACAAGAATACAACGGAAAAGTGGACCAACTTTACCTCCTTCGACCTGATCTTCGAGAATTCCACCAACCCATAGATCAATATTGGAAGGATGACCGTACAATTCTTCCAACTTTGTTCTAACTTCTGCACTAGAGATCTCATTTTTCAAATCGTCAAACGTTTCGGCCATCGGTAAGTTGCAGAATTTTCGATACTGATTGTATTCGGGAATACCATGCTCACGTGCTCTTTGAATATTTATGGCTGCCAAGTCCAGAGCGACCGCATGCGAATTATGGAAAAGTTTCTCAGTCAATTCGGAGTTGAGATTTTGTTCAGGCATCTTTAATTTAGCTGGTGTATTTATCATACCTCTCATCAACGGATCTACGCCCCCTTCATAAACTAAACGCCATGGCGAGAAAAATGCTTTGTGTAATTGTAAGTGTCCTTCAGGAATAGGTTCATACGAGGAATTCAATCGATGTAAGATCGGATTGATTAAAGAGTGTCCAAAACGTAAGGCGGCGGTAGCAAACTCATTCGAAATTGAAGGATTTATTGAAGCATTATACCCACGATACTCGCCGAGCATTCTTACTCCTTCCGGTCCTAGGACAATAGGTAACCAATGTTTGAAAGTGATGTGTTGCATTTGAGCTCCGACTATCTTTCTGGCCTCATGGTACAACGTGTCACCATCCCAATGGGGATTAATTTCCTTCAACTTATCCGCAATGCGATTATGTTCTCGCATCCAAATTATATGCGTTGCAAGTAAGCCAATTTGTTCGTTGACTCGAATATCTCCAGCTACAAAACAATTAACACTGCTCTCTTCAACATTTCGTCTACAATCAATTCCATCCTGTGGAGCAGCAAACGGCAACATCTCCTTTTGTTTAGGAAATTGAACTCCTGTTCGTAATCGACCGCCTTCCGTAGTTAGATTTCGCAGTTCTATAGAAAACTCCTCGGAGTATCCATAAACTTGAGACGCGTCAATATACGACGTTAGCTGGTTGATTTGCTCGCGGGGTTGAACTGAATCGAAGAACACCGACGTCATACCAGATCCACAAACTGCACTCGATCGCACCAAATCTATACAACGTCTATTCTTTACGCGAGGATCATTCGGTGGAACATCAATCGGGTAGCATGGTGCTGCATAGTTGCAAGTCTTCTTACAATCAACCCCATCCCAGCTTTCAGAGCTGACCGATGGAAGTGCATGATCTAAGTCGTGATCGAGAAATTGACCCCATTGCATTACCATGTGAGTGATCACAACATCCGACGTGATTTCTTTGGTAGAGATCAAGCTGGTCGATATCAAACGTGCGCTAGGTTTTGGGAATCCATGATAGAGTTTACCCTTAGTCCAACCGATCGGCATGCTGAATCCGTTCTCATAAATTGGTCTATTTATTCGTCTGAATGCTGACAAGGCTGAACCCCATGTTGGATTGTTCAAATTGTTGCAAGTGCCATCGATCGCACGGTATTTGGAGTGGTAGCACATATCTGTGCAGTTCGGGTGCCGAGTGTGGGCTGCACATCCTGATAGTTCGGTAACTAGGGCTAGATGTTCTCGCGATAGTAACTCCTTGTACTGATAGTCCGTACTGTTCATAGTCAAATTGGCTCCATTATCAATATATTTGCGTATTTTTACTAAAGTTCGTTCATAGATTTCGGCAGCACGTGCCAAATTTCGTGCAGCAGCATTCGGATATCGGAATAAGCGAAATAGATCACCGTGATTTTTTGCTTGTCCCGATTTATTAGAGAAGAGCATTTCCATTGTGTGATTTACTGCCAGATCGATGTCGTTCGTAGCTTCTTCGTACGCAATGTGCACGTAGCGATCGCCGGGCGATAGAACATCATTGTTTCTGGAATGAAATGTAAGACATCTTATTAGTATCAGTTCGATTGTCACTAAATATTTTAAGGAAATTTATTGGAAGCAGAGTAGTTTCGAAATATGCATACCCAGTAGGTATACCACCTTGATTAAAAAGTTCCCGGAATAACCACCGTGTGGCGCTTTTATTGTTCCGATTTGAGTTCTGTTTTTTTTTTGTTAAGTTGGTTTATCTGTTGTTGACATTCGCTCTAAATCTTAGCGTCATAGCTTGACATTTGCAAAAGTTACGTAGCCAAGAGTACATCTATCTCTGTGTGTGTTGGCGATTTTTAACAATTTTAGAAATGGTTTTAAATTTGCAACAACGAACTTGTATTAAATTTTGCGTAAAAAATTACAGACAGTAAACAAAGAGTACTATTTGGGCGTTATGAGACGTTTGCGTGATGCAATTCGCCGAAAGAGACCAGAATTGTGGGCAGAAAACTCGTGGCCACAGTCCATCACGAGAGATCATTGCGGATCCGGTCCGGTCCCCTCGTATAAAAAAAAACGCGCTCTAGACTACTGATTCCAAATATTGCTCTTCCTTATGAAGAGAGTAGTTCTCCATAAAGGAATCATTGCAAGTTCTGATAGGTTGGTCAAGGAGAATTTTTATCTGGTGCGTGCCAGACTCTCGCATTCACACACCAGATGCTCCAATGTCAGTTCAACGTTCTCATCACCACAGCGACACAAGTCAGCCATTGGTATTCCTAGTCTTTCTCGATGTGTCCCAAAGGGACAGTGTACCGTTAGAACCCCTATGAGTTGTCTGTAAATGTTTCTGCTCAGAGAAAGAAGAAAGCTAGAGCTCCTTCTATCAAGTTTCGGCCAGCAGATTCTTGCTTGCCGGCATCCCGAGAGATTCACCCAGGCGTCCTCCATCTGTCTGAGCGCTTCAATGTCAATCATTCCCTTTACGCACTCAATGGGACATAGAACCGATTCGTTGGCCAGCTCTATGCTCTTCTCCGACCCCCTTCTGGCGAGTTCGTTTGCCTTTTCATTCCCAGGGAAGTCGCTGTGACCAGGAATCCAGGAGATCCTCAGGTTGTTGTTCATACCCACTATCTGTAATATTCTTTTACATTCCTCCACAAGCCTGGACTTAGTAATGTGCGCCTCAACAGCCTTGATGGCAGCTTGGCCGATTCGTCGGCCAGCTCTATGCTCATCTCCGACCCCCTTCTGGCGAGCTCGTCTGCCTTTTCATTTCCAGGGAAGTCACTGTGACCAGGATTCCAGGAGATCCTCAGGTTGTTATTCATACCCACTATCTGTAATATTCTTTTACATTCCTCCACAAGCCTAGACTTAGTAATGTGCGCCTCAACAGCCTTGATGGCAGCTTGGCTGTCAACATAAATGGTTATTGCAACATGATAACGCACCGTCGCACAGGGCTATCATTATTCGTAATTTTTTGACGAAAACAGCAACAAATACCGTCCAACAGCCACCGACTTCACATGATTTAGCTCCCTGTGACTTCTTTCTGTTCTATCGATTTAAAAAACCACTACGGGGAACGCGTTTCAGCAGCCGAGAGGAAGTAATAGAAAAATCGCAGGGAGCACTGACGGTCATACCGAAAACCGAATATAAACAATGTTTTGAGGATTGGATCAGGCGCTGGCATAAGTGTGTTGCAGTCGATGGGGATTACTTCGAAGGGGACAATATAGATGAATAAACTTGAATTTTTAATTTACTCAATAAATTCCGGGAACTTTTTGATCAAGGAGTAGGAGTAAGATGCTAATAGTAGCATAGTATTTATTGCCGGTCCTTTGCGAGGAATCGTCTGGCTTCAAAACAGTCGATGCTCGTCACCTCCAGTATTATTATTATTATTAACTCGTTCCTTAAAGTGAGTGACTCGGAGAGAAGAACATACTTCACTGAACGGAACTGCTTTGCCCATCAATACTTCAAAGGTAGATACGCAAATTGCATTAGACAGATTTTGGCCATTTGCAACAATAACTTTATCAGAACACAGACTTATAAATTTCTCATTTCACAGTAGTCTGCAGGATTATTTTTGTAGTTGATCCAGTTTAGTTTTAAGTTTATTGCACTGAATGCAGACAGTTAAAATCATGTCCTGGTTTATATCTCGTCTAATCGAAGAACTTTGTGGGCTTATGTCTTCTACAAAGGTTTTACAGTTTAAATCGCTCCTCGGTGGTTTCATAAACCCACTAAAAACTTTAATCTCCAGAGATTCAACCGGACTAAACAAACCGACGAATAAAATCTGAATCGGGTTCACCATGGTGGTTTTTTCTACACCCTAGAACAGAGCCTATTCAAAAAACTATGCACTTCTTCAGTTTAGCAACCGACCACATGTAGTGAGGTTTTACTGAAGTGCCATTAAAAAAAAACCTCTATAAACGTTCGCAGAACATATTTTCGTTGTATTTTCCCTTTTATTCTCTAAATCCTCCATACATCACTTTCTCGCTTTTGTTTATATTTCGCCCCAGCTATGCATCATCCTGGATCCTGAAATATCCTGAACTCGATATGTCGAATAGAGACCGAGTCCAGCGAGTTGTTTTCGAAAAATAAAAGAGGAAAACTTTTGCGGAAATAACTATGTATGAACAAAAATGGAAGAATGGCATATATCCAGGTCCAGGATGCAGGCACCCTAGCATCCAGACCGTCCATTTGAAAAGAAAATGGTATAGGGTATACAAGTTATAGCGGTGCCGTACAAATACTTTCACTCACTAGCCAGCACATAGAGACCATCACAAAACAACAAGGACGCTGGTAGAACAACAACAACATATACTGACTAGCGCCCCGACTATACTCAGGACGTCGTTCGAAGCGCCGTGTACACAGAACCGAAACATACCAGTCGAAGTAGCGAAAACGGATAAAAGTTCACACGAGAAGGATTCCAATCCTCGAGTTTAGAAGGCGGAATATACTATAGCTAGACGCTGTATAGTCTGTTTTGTAGGACTGTGTAGGTTTATCTCCAGCATCCGTGACGCTGTGGGTGTATCATCTTCCAACAAATAGAAGCTGAACCCTAAAAGGAAACCTTCAGAAGTTTTGTAGTCAAGTGTTTGCTTTTCTTCAGATTGTGTACGAAGGATAACCGTGCCGTAGTTTGTTGTATGTCTTAAGAACAAGATCCGGCTCCTCCGAAGCTTGGAATCTTCTTGCATGATAGTACAGCGAAATCTATAAATCATTTTGTGTCAAGAAGTTTTTGGTTACCAAAACAAAAAAAAAAAGGGCAAGAAGAAAAGTAGGATACACAAAGTTTCGTGTTTTTCGAGATCAAAACTGGACGAATTTATAGTTTCACCAAATGAACTATGCGAAAATAAAACACGCAAACTTTAGTAGAGCGTGGAAAAGTTATTGAATTTTTTTTTTTTTTTGAATCTTAAACATGGAAACGGTTCAATCACAAAATTTATTCTGAACTTTACAGACATCTTAGGAACATTTGATCTGTAAGGATTTTAAGATGCAGTCGTAATATCTTACGACTTGAAGAATAAGTTCGAATGAAAGGCACTAGCGGCTTTGGCAGCTGTGCCAAATCGGAGAGAATATTGGATTAAAAAAAGGCAATTTTAAACGAAACGTGAAATGTAATGCTGAATCAATGCATTACGGAAATATTCTTTGAAAGGTATAGAAACTACACCCTACTATTTACAGGAAATGATTTTTTGCTTTTAGATTGGTTATAAACATGAGAACATTTTTGCTCTCACTACTTATATCTGCATTTCCAGTGGTAGCAATCCGAGAATATTTAAGGGGATACACGAAGAGCTATGGTATATCTTGTGGAATTCAAAGAAAAACATCTCCAGGAGCTTCATTGGAATCCTGAAGGAAAATATGTAATTAAGTTTATATTGGACTATATGCCACTTTATCGAATATTTGACCATTGTTGCTGTCGAATGCTGGCGTCAAATTTTTGTTTGCCAAATTGGTTTAGATCTATTTTTTCTGAAATAATAATAATAATCAATGTAGCGCAACAGCCCAAATCGGGTCTAGGCCTTGAAGTAATGCTAGAGTTGCTTCATTACGAGACCAACGTAACACTAGGAGGTGAAGTGGCCAGCCACACGCTCGTCCGTGATTATTACCCCGATTTTAAACTCTGGTACTCATTTACAGCTGAGTGAACTGTTAGTCCGGCACGCAATCCCATTCTCGAAAATTACTTGTCGCCAAGCAGATTCGAACCTGGTATCAGGTGCACCGAAGATAAGTGCTCTAGCTGCTAAGCCACTCAAGCTACAAATTTTCTGAAATAGTTCAGTTTTAGTTTGTGAAAAAACGAAACTTACAGAAAAAGTTGTTCCACAGATATCTACAGATAATAAATTGTTTTAGGTCACAAACTCTTCGAGTTATTAAGTTCAAATTTTTACCGTCCGTAAATTTAGTTTCCTCGTGTCTCCGAATCACCACATTACATTAGTGATCAAGAGTAAAGGCCGGTCCAGACGCTACTGAACAGGTCACAAATAGATGCTCAGTTATTGCTGCAGCTGTACAGTCTTGGCGCGGGATTCAAAACTGCGCAGTTTTCCAGTCTACACGCAACGTTTTGGACTGTGCAGACAAAAGGTTGTACAAAACATGGCGTCTGGACCGGCCTTTACACACAATACGAATTTGCTCGAAATATTAATTTGAGTATATAGATGATAGAGAAGAATTGTAAAATCACCGTGAGCCGTCCTTCTCGCTTCTCACAAATCTGAGGTACCCGTCGACACGAAGCGCAGCGAGCAGATTTTTGTTTGGATTGTGAAATCGAAGTTTAATTTAATATTATATTTGTTTGGATGATGAAATGGAGTTTTAATATTATTTCTATTATAGATATCTACTCCTAGAGAAAAAAACAATAGAGTTAGAGAAAATTCTCGCGAAATACGTGTACACACCACATAGTGCTCTAATGGAGAGGACAAAATTTTCTCTATACGAAATTTCTCTACCAAAATTTCTCTGTCTTGTAGACGGCTCGTAATAGCTGTCTATAGTATTATTAATACTTCAAATATACATATGTGCCTATATTATATACTCTCTTTTATACTCAACTCCCTATCAACTTTCTATTGCCAAAATTTCTTTTCCCTCTCTGCTCTTATTGCCAAAATTTTTGGCATAGCATGTAGACGCTACTATGTAACTATTCTTTTGATGTATTATTCAAATGATTTCATGCTAATTTTATAAAAACTACTCCTAGCTGAAAAACGTGGTGACAGATTCCGTACATACTTTAAAAACATTTTTTTTTTTTAAAAATCTTAACATCTTTTTAGATTGAAAGCTGACCGGCTATGCTCACAAAAATATTCACATGAAAAAATATCCGATTTAAATATGAGAAAAGTTTTGCGAAAAGTTTCCCAAAATTCAACGTTCACACATCAATTTGTTAGAGGCGTCTAGAGGTGAACCAGAAAATATAAAAGAACACATTCATAGGTTCCTATTCTTCGCTGTCACAGCGTCATGGCTGCCATTGTTTTTTTTACTGCATAATCAGAACTGGTTCAATACCTACATATACAGTACCAGTGAAAATGTCGTAAAGTATAAAAGGCTGTGAGGTGGAATATCAAATAAAGGACAGCCTGAAAAAAGTTTGAAACATCAACTTACTTTACAGTAACAAGTCCTGCTGCCGTTGCTCGTCCATTCTGATTGTGAAGCGAACACTCATATCGTCCTGCATCTGTCGCAGTTACATTTTTTATATAGAGACTTCCCGTTGTTCCGATCCGGATTCGTCCTTCAGATGTGACCGTTCGTCCATCCTTTCGCCATTTCACCTGACCGGAACAAAAATGGAAAATTTTAAATCTCATATCAGTTAATGAGAATCGTCTGGAGAGTGCGGTACAATATAAAAATGGGCCTGGGGGACAAGCTCGTTTACGAAATGAACTAATTTCCATAAAAGCAGGATACGATGAGATAATACTATACAGTACCTGTGGCGCCGGATCACCTGCTCCCTTACATGGTATTTCAATTGTGGTGTCCGGAAGTACGTCCATATTGTACGGCTCGACGATGAGACGTGGCGGCCCCCACGAATTTTCAACGATTATTTCAGCGACTGCTTCAGCCATACCATTTTCATTTTCCGCCACACAAACATATTTTCCTGCGGAATATACAGATAAACGTTACATGGGAAGGTATTTTCATTTTCGCAGTTGGAGAAGCGACACACAAGCGACTTTTACATAAAATTACAAAATGCGAGCCCCCAGGGTGGTTTCAACCGGAGCCTCGCCATATGCATTTCAATATGGGCGCATAATAGATACGTAGAGGATCTAACAACGTGTGGATGGAGCAGAGCACTTCGCATAAATCTCGTTTTACAACTTTTGGTTTAGCTCATGATTTTTATTTTTGTCCTCCAGTCCTGGGTGTATGTGTTACTTTTTTTCAGGTTTAATGACATCACCATTCACCACATCCTTGGAGTCCTTACAGACAAATCCGTAGGTGGCTTTCAGTGAATTGCCATAAGTTTTGTGAAGCTAAAGGCAAACAGTATTGGACTATAATGATAGAATGGTTATGTATGGTAACACCATTATGTCGCAGACTTTATAGTGGAGCACGAACGTTGCGAATGGATAAGGAGAGGTGGTTGACTGCTTTTCGACAAAGTTAAAATTCTTTAGTATACTCGATGCAGGAATTCTTGCTGACCATCTTCAAGATACAATATAAATTGCGTCGTTAAAAGGATTCTTCGAGGTAGTAAAAATCTTATCGTCCTGACTTTATGAGAGGTGAAGATTAATCCAAATATTTTTTATAGGGTCATAATGACAATAAAGCCAGCCTCTGTTTATGTTTGAAAATGTTTTAATTTGCAATAAATGTTTAATGCAAGAAAACATCCACGGCTATTATACAGGATGGTCCGTTTTTAACTTTAAATATCTTTTCCTGGTTCATTTTAGAGAAAAAATGTTCATATTTCGCACCCACTGAGTTTGATTAATTGCAAAAATTAAATCGTACTTAATAAGGCTATATTCCATTTTCGGATGCGTTCATACCAAGATACAACTTCAAAATACCATTCACAAAAGGGATCTTACCTCGTAAGGACTGGGATGCAGGCTCGAATTCGAAAAAAGAGCAGTTATCTGGTATGCAGATGGCTCCACGACAAATGAGGGAGTTGGAGCAGAAGTGTCCATAGATCAAGGGTCGACATATAAGGCAGCCTCGACAAATCAAATACGATCTTCTAGCAGGAATTCATGCAATTGAACTATGCATCAGAGAAAACATTAGAATAGGATACATGAATCACAAGATCTACACAGAAATCAATTCCTGGACACACTGATATTGCAGGCCTAGGTCTGCGGACCGGCGATAAAAGGAGCTGACTTAAAATACACAGAACCACCGCCTTTCTGTGGAATGCCAATAGCTTCCACATAACGAAGACTGTTGGATTGGATTAAATTCCAAGCTGATCTCCACTGGACAGAAACGCTGGGCTGTGGACAATCTAAACTGTTCTTGGAAGGTCACTCCAAGAAACGAACCTCCGAGATTTCAGATAATATTTGCAAATTGTATAAAGAAGAAGGGATAACTGCAGAGCACGTTCTATGCCAGTGCGAAGAACTGCCACGTACAAGACTCAGACTTCTTGGACATTATTTCCAAACATATCTAACTCGCTCAGCATATTAAAATTTATTGATAAAACCGTCCTGAGGCCGCAATGAATCGGGATTTATAATCTAATCTAATTTTAACAGTTCAACCTAAAGTAAAGTTTATTGAATATTCCTTTAATATAAATAAAGGATCAGCTTGGCTACCGATATCTTTGGTTGTGTAGAACAGTTGGACATAGTTGACCAAGAGAAAGAGGAACTCGTAAGTTGATCAATTTTAAGAGATGATCTAAAAAACATTCATTGGCGAATAGTTTATGAATTTTGTCATATTTCTTAGGTCTTATGAAGTATTGAAGTCATTTTGTTTCTATGGTTTCTTCAGATAAATCTTTAGAAATTGTTTCCCTTTTTTTACTTTTTATTTCAACCCCTAACGTTTTGCAAAGAGATTGCGTACATTTTCACGAATCGCGGCACACGCCTTAAGTTTGCTTCGACGTCGAATAAGATTCTATTGTACTTCCCGTCGAAGTTAGAATTTTTTGCTATTCAAATACTAGGAGCCCCATTATTCGCTTCGGGTTATTTATAACCTCTGTTTAAGGAGAGAAATTAAGTTGAGAAATTTCAAAAAATCGATTTTTTTTTTTGCATATTTCGAAACTATGATATCTTAAGAATATACTGTCCAAAGGATAACTCGAAATATTGAATATTTTCGAAATTATCGCATATAGTTTAGAGCGCGGCGACAGCATGTGGTACTAGAAACGATAAAATGTTGAAACTTTAAACGCGATTATCTCGAAACTACTTTTTCAAAAACTGCTCGTGTTGTAGCTCAAAAAGTTATCGACCGATTTGGATGAAATTTGAAGAATTTCAGAAGTATTACCGGAAGGATATACCTAAAATTTGGAAGGTAGCGTGTAGATAAATAATTTTTTGGGAGTCAAATATGTTGAAAAAATGGTCGAAAATTTGACCTTCCAAGTAAAATGGCTTCCAAATTTTCAATTTTGCACTTTTTCATCATTTTTTAGGTATATCCTTCCCCTTAATATGTCAGTAAACGAAAGAAACTTATTTCATCCTTTTTAGATCAAAAGAGAAAAAATGGCAGCTGCAGCACTTTTTGATGTCGCGAGAAACAGGCGTCCGAAGACTCTCCATAACGCCGCCATTTTATTGGACATCCGTAATTTTTTTTTTTTTTTGTTAAGTTCAAAGTTATAATAAACTCATATCCAAATTTTACAATGATCCGATTATTTTATCCCTTCTAAAAAAAATCCCGAAAAATGCCTATTTTTCACGTTCCTAAAGGTATTTCTTCCCTTAATTCCAGTTTTTCCTAGAGATTTGATATTATTCACCTCCGGTTATCGTTTTTAACCAGTAATAAGCTGGTTTTGTAACCAGTATTTAAAGTTACCCAGGAAAAAATTTAACCGCAATCTACCCTACTATAGCTCTAAGCGGTTGGGACATTGCAAGCCTTCAATCGGCTTTACGGACTGTGAAATCCATTCACCCGGTATCACACACTCAAAACCTATCAGAATCAAATGGGATGCTTGAAGTTGCAGCCCAGCCCAGCCCAGCCGGTAAGATAGCCCGACCTATTAAACCGCTAACCTGAGGTGAATAATACAATTTTTTACCCAGAAAAACTAACCAGGGAATAAAGTTAATACTCCGGATAAGTTAACAGCTGGTTAAGGCCAAAATAACCCGCGGTGAACAATACGACCATAAAAGTACGTAAAAGATTTGTATGCGTTTTCACGAATTCCGTCATATCTCTTAGGTTTGATAAGATATCAAATTGGGCCTTACTTCCCCGGACTTTTTATATATTGCCTTAAAATTGATTTCAAGCTTTTTGGATATTACTCCAGAAGGGTGTGCAAAGAGGTTTTCTTGTTTTAGTTGTTAGGTAGGTAGGTACGCGTCCGTGAGAGCACGGACACACTTAGACCTAAAAGGTCCGTTGTGATACCACAGGATCATCGAATCCGGTCCTACTCATCAAACCATTTCGAGCTTGTATTGGATTCTCGCGACCTCAATTGTGGCAAGATCACCAAGCCAGTTGAAGAAGTAAGCTCCAAGATGAGCCTTCCTTCTGGCTGATAGAGCTGGACAAGTATAGAGAAAGTGAAGGACTGTCTCTTCCTCCTCCTCCACCTGGCAGCTTCTACAGAAGTCGTTTGTTAACTATTGCAAACTACCTGATCGCTCATAATTAATTTACAAATGAATCTCAGGATATCGAAGAACAGACGTGATATCGTCAAATCAGAAATGTGATACTCTTTGTTTTTCGTTACGTAAACTCTAACGTGTCCGGAATAATTCATGCCAAAACATAACAAAAGAACCGAAAAGCTATTAATTCATTTCATATACTTTTTAATAGTGTGTCAACACAACTATGAACAGAATCTTCTTCTAGGTGATTATCTGTCGCATTTCAAATTCATAGGTCTTATTAATCTTGTGTATAGGATATACGATGGCTATGGTACGACGTCACGAATAACCTTGCTATATGGAAGCAATGGAAGGAATGTCGAACAGAAGAAGCCTTTGACATATTCCTGATGATGAATGATACAAGCGACAAGCTTATCTGTTGCAGCCGTTGATCAATCGATTGTGCGACTGACTATGACAGAATCATAATTTTCTCGTATGCTTCCATATTTATGTAGAATTTTCCAGTCATGATTTATTCCATGTGGGCGGTAGTGTAGTGAAGTGTATACATGTCCTTTTCATGGATAATGAAGTGCAATAATCAGGCCACAGTCCGTATATATTAAATTCGAAGTTCATTACTCTGGATTATGAGGTCAGAGACTGTTTTTACATCGTAATTGGAGAATGCATAAATTGTGTAGGTACTTAATTGTAGTCTATTGGGGTTTGCTAATGGTAAAACAGGAACTTTGGAGAGAAACCATCATCTTGAAAGCAATGGCGGACCAAAACAACCTCAAACTCAGCACATTGAACACCATAGTCGAGCGTTATACTCAACCACAATCCCATAATCCTGAGTGTTCAATTAATTACGTTTAAATCTGTGGTCTATAGGTAATACGAGTTCATTGCTAATGCCATTTATTTCCAGATAGCTGATGAAGAACCTACTTAACGTTAATTTTGAATCACATTTCATGTTCCAGATCGACAACATCTCCTCTCAATTAATTACTGACAGCATCTGTCGATTTCCATTAATTTATCGCAACAGTAGACAGTAAAGGTGTGGAAATTGAATGGAAACCCACTGACGCATTACAGGCTACCAAAATACGATCTGGTTCTGGACTAGTGTATGTATTGACCAAATACTTCAAATCGTACTCAGGTTCCTCGGGCTAACGCCTCATGTCTCGACTTCATAATTCAATTTGCACCCAATATAAACTGTCCATATTTCATTCTCGAGAGAAGCTCTGCGAACAGGAAATCAATGTACTAATGTTTCGTCTATACAATAGACACCTGTCCGAAGTACGTACCTGAGTCCGATTCCTTGATGTGTTGAATCTCCAGTTCGGTATTTCCATCTCCGAACTTAATTCGATTCACTCCTGCCGATGAGGAAGTTAACACAGTGCCATTACGTTTCCACCAGATCCTGGGTTCCGGATTACTCTCGGCATCACATTCCAGGATAATCGTTGCGCCACTCATCACTTTCTGGCTCTCCGGTTCCCGAATAAATTTGGGCACCTCTGCGGAAAAAAAAAGAAAAATTGATCGATATTTATATTATCGGAAATAATAGTTTAGGGGCGCATCATCAATTCCATCCTTTTCGGGATATAGGAGCTGACCTAAGCAAAGCACGAAACTTATTTCATAAATTCGCTTCGATAGAGGTCAGGACGATATACTTGGGTGGGAGTAGGTCATAAGAATCATCATTTTCGTGGAATGACTGTATGCTTTGCTCCGGGCAGGACTCCACCAAAAATAAGCAATTTACGAATATTATGCTGAGGATTGCACATACCAGTAATTTCGACCCTTGAGCTGGAATAAATGGTCCCTAGGCGATTGCTAGCCTCGCACTTGTAGTCTCCAGCGTCGCTTTCGTCAGGACTCTCGATGATTAGCGACCCATTCGTATGGATCTGAGATCGAATGGTTGATTGCGATATTTTCCGATCGTTGAAGTACCAGTGAATCTGTGGCGTCGGTGAACCGACTGCAATACAATGCAAAATTATCGGATCGTTGGTTGTAACTTTCAAATTGCCGGGCTGCAATTGGAACGACGGTCGTTGAATTCGTTGATGACCGCCGCTGTTATTATAGACGACCATTCGGACGGGACGTGAACGTGCCTCGCCCAGTGCATTTATAGCCTTGCATTCGTAAATTCCGCCATCCTCAGAAGTTGTCTGGACAATTTTCAACGAACCATTTTCGAGAATTTGCATTCGAGGACTAACTTGGTCGACAATGTTGGCATTTTGTATCCAAACCACTTCGGGAATTGGGTCGCCCGTTGCAGTGCATGGCAGTTCGACTTCTTCGCCCGGAATGATTTCTATGTCGTCCGGCTCTTTTGTTATTAGTGGTTTTTCTGGAAATTATGGAAATTTTATTGGGCTAAACTTGTTCAAAATATGAATTTTGTATTCGAGTCTTACTGCAATGGAAGTCTGCATCTTGAAGTTCGTCGAATGTTTTATTGTAGATTTCTGGAGGACTCGAGCATGTTAGCATTATTCGTGCTCGACTCTCAGTGGTTTTGTGAAGGCGGAAGAACGTATGGACGCCACAATCACAGTCGATGGGATTTAATTCCAGCCTTAAACGCTTAAGTTGAACTAAATTTTCGAACGATCCTTCGGGTATAATGATGATTTTGTTGTTTGAGAGGTAGCTGTATGGTTGGTTGAATTTGAATTTGAAAAATTTGTAGTTCGTTGGGATATTTGAATGGAATGGATGTGATTGCTAGTTGGCAGTCCTTGAAATGGCTCTTGGCGACTTGAAATTTCTACTTGAAGGACTACTCGTATCAGACCGTTCGAAGGCAATTTTTGTTGTAAACGGACGGTACTCAAATGTATTTAATTTTTAGTATTTTCAATATGTGGATAGCAGGTAAACCTGCTCATTTATAGCTTGTGAAAAACAGACGATTAAGCTGCTGTTGCTGTGATTATACCCATATATGTATGTGTCCATTGTCCTCAACTGAGTATACGTAATCTAATATATAAAAATACACCAGTTTTTTGCTGGGGTCGAATGAAAATCTACACCTGTGAACGATTCCCTCCCAAATTTTGCATGTACATTCTCGAGACTACCGGATAGGTCGAGAACATAATTATATTCCCGAAATTTGGTTCGTATATTTGTTATAAACAGTTTAATTTTCCATAAAATTAGCATTGGCGTGAGTAACAGCACCTACGCTCAATGGGAGAGACGGGCGTAACAGAGGCGATGGAACAACGTGTGTGTAGCGAGCGTAGCCACGATACGAGGCTGGTCTCTATATAAACAAATAAATGTTTGTTTGTTTGCCTTTTTGTATGACCCGTATACGTTCCTATACCAATTATCCGATTGCGATGAAACGTTGATGATTGGTTAAGGTTACGACCCCGAAGGTTTTTGCATTAGTAAAATCATTTTTCAATTGGCGGTACGCGAGTTGTTTCAATATTTGAATGTATTTCATATAGTTAGTGGCAGTTCATTGGTTTTCGGAGTATGAGTGCGCATGGTTGACGAAATTGAACAGCACGAGCAACGGAACCGATGGAAGCAACGGGAGCAACTGTGCAACGGGAGTAACAAAAGAATGGGAACAATAGAAGTAATGGCAGCAACGGAAAAGTTGAGAAACAAGAGCAACGGTAGTAACGAAGCAACGGGAGCAACAGAAAGCAATACTGAAACCCGCTGAGTTTGCAGTATTGGTATTAAAGCACCATACATATGTACGTGAGCGTAGCTGCGGGTTGCAGCCTTTCAAAATAAAAATCAAAATTAATTCTGGGCTACAACGATTTCTTATTATTCTTAAATTTAATCGAAACAAAATATAAATTTTTACCGGTAGTTTTGATTTGGATCTATTTGGGATATGGGTTAATTTTATCAAATTAAAAATATTTAAGTCGTTGGCTTCATCCGTTGTCTTAAAGAAACTCTGCCCAAGCCAAGATTCCAACCGAATTTCAACTTTCTAGCATAAAGTGTGCGCTATGGTGACATAAACTTGTAGCTATCGTTTGTGGTTCTCAGAATTCAGCACAAACGATTATTCGAAAAGATGTATGCATCTTGAAAATTGAAGCCTAAAAGCGTAGAGTTGAGTATTTTGAACGATTTCAGCTCCCTTCATAAATTGTGATGAAAATTGTCAACGGATCATACTTCGACTGATGATGGCACATCTCCGAAAAAAATGTTTTTCCTAATTTTCAATTGACTCTGAATCGCCTTGTATAATGAAGATCCTAACTAGTCATACAAACATTTGAGAATGAATTTAAGCATAATTTCGCATTGAGCCGGCTACAGACTTATCGCATTTCGCCAATTTCGCGTCATTCGCGTCTTTCTTGTGAATAGTGTGTAGAGGTTTGTCGTGAGTTTCTCGCGTTTTGTTGTTCGCGATTCGTTCGTTTTCTCGATGTATCAAAGGGTTTATTCAATTCAATTCAATTTAAATTTATTTCCACAATATATGTACTTAAAACTAGACATAGCTGGTAAATTGGTTGATTAGGTGGTCAGTTAGCAAACTTTACATCCCTAGTTACATATGTAGCTACAAGCTGTTATTAATAAAGTTTCGAGAAATTAGAACAGTTTATAAGGAAAAGGGAAGCAAAACCTTATTTTTATGTGTTAACTTAGAACTAAACTTAAACTAAGGTACAACTAATTAAGTGAGATAAAAGGGTTATCTATAGAGTACAGAGAGAATCAACGGGTTGCATGACTTTTCGCAATTGATTTTAAAATTTTCTTCTTGTTTAGAAGTTACTTCAGTTACTGTTGGAAGTTGCGCAATGATATGTAGTTCGCGGGTTGAGAAGTGCCAAGGCTTATTTAGAATGATTTTTAGGCATTTGTTCTGAATTACTTGCATGCGTTTTTTGTGAGATGAGGCACAGCAGTTCCAAGTAGGAGCGCCGTACAAAAGTATTGGTCTCATGACAGACTTGTAAATTAGCAGTTTGTTCGGTATTGATAGTTTGGAGTTTCGATTAATTAGTGGGTAGAGTATTGCGATGCTTTTCAATAATTTTGAGCAGGCTTCCGAAATGTGCTTGTGGAACGTAAGTTTGGCATCGAAATGAACTCCTAGATATTTAATTGATTTCTCCCAAGGGATTGTTGCTCCTAGGATGTTGATCGAAGGGTTTGGTAGATACTTGTGGGCAAAGGCAAAGGGTTAAGCTTGACGAGAAAGTAACGAAAAATACGCGAGACGGTGTTTCGTGACTTTCTCGTCAGTTTTTGGTTTTTCGCGGTTAATGCCAAAATTTTGGACTTGCAGGAGTTCAGAAATTGAAAATAAGTGAACTTCACGAAATGTAGAGAAACCCCGAGAATGTGAAACTTGCGAATTGTGTGCAATTCTTTCTCGTGTTTTCGCAAGGTGCATGTGTTTCTTGAAATTAAACGAGAACCTCGAGAAATGCGAAAAACAAAAAAAGCTGGAGATGTCTGTAGCCGGTTTAATGATATCCATATAAATTACTTATATACCGATATACAAATATTCTAACATCAATTCGACATTTCGGTTGCTAACAATCTAATCTTCATTTCTCTAATTGGCTTACAATGTAAACAAGTGCCCTTCGGATTTTCGGTGAAAGTTTTCTTTTCATTATCAAACCAAAACACTTAACTCCTTGCCGCACGTATTTGCTGGATTAGTGGTACCTATACTCTCTCGACACAATTAAATATTCCGAGATTTGCTCCGACTATAACTTTGTCGAGCATCGAAACCAAAATAACTCCCCAAGTCTCAAGTGGATTACAATTTGGAGCTCACTTCAATCAAACTTTTCCGAATTTCCTCAAAAATCCATAAGCCATATCCACATTCTCCGGCCCATCCATTACCCAATACCCGGTAGAGACGAACACTATAGTAAAAATGTCTTAGCTACCTACTAAAAGTTTGACAAAATTTTGACAATAATAATCTGTACAGAGTGCTCCATAACAATAAGAAAGCCTATAGCCATCACATCCATTCCAATCTTCCTTCGTCTATAGGTAGAGAAACAAGCCTGATTATCATCATCTCCAAGGTACTTACAGTCTTTCAAGATGTGGCAAATTGTTGAAAGTTTTCGGATCGAATTCCCAAATGTCGTTGTTCTCCAGGTACCTGAGGAGGTATTATAGAAGCAGAATATTATGATTATGAAGTAGGAATAATGTAAAGGTAGGACTATGTCTACGTCGGGGCTGTGTCAAAAAAAATCACACAAAAGAGGACGAACACGTAGAAAGTTTTCCGGGTTTTAATCCGAGTCGTTATCATTCCGGTCCAAAATGTCGGTGATTACCGCCAACTAGGATTCTACTCCTGGTTGTATTTTTTTTTCGTGCGAAAGAAACTTTAATTGAATTCCATTTGGACGCTTATCAGGAATTATTATATCCCGTGTTATCTAAGCTATGCAAAGAGCAAAGTTTATACTTACAGGTTTTGTAGCTGCTCTAATCCCTGGAATGCAGTTGGGGATATTTTACTGATTCGGTTGTTGTTCAAGTACAGGTGCTTGAGGGCCGATAGTCCCGAAAACGCTTCATCGTGAATGAGACCAATTCGATTTTCACTAAGGAAAATCGTATGGAGATTCGGTAGTTCTGCAAATGCATTCGATGGCAATGTTCGGATTTGATTGTATCGTAGGTCTCTGAAATAGAAAGTAATTGGCGTTAAATTTGTAATAATTTTACATGATCAAATTTTACGTTCCGTATACAAAAGCTATTTGAAAAAATATCAATGTTCAAAAGCGTTCATAATTGCTATTGGTGAAATGCTTTCGTACAAATTACTACTGCAAATACTGCTGTAAAAATAATTTCCAAGTTTCAACTTTATAGCATTGCCTGAAACGCTCGCTCTCCCTACCTACGGTCAAAATGTTCTGATAGGACAGGCTAAAGTCTCATATTGAGTGAAAAGACCATATTTCGAGTGGTTTCCGATCGCAAGTACTTAAAGTACTGTGTATTGTTAAAGAGTAGGGAGCGGCGTATAGATTGAAGGGCTAGATAAACTGACCAAAAACCCATACTATACATATGTTTGATATGGACTTTTCATACCAATTTTTAAGATACTTTTAAGAATCTTTTACCCTTTAAGCTACTTAAAGCTTTAACTTTCAAGCCATAACTTTTATAAATAAACAATTTTTCACCGTTAGACGGAAAATACTTGGTTACGGTTTTCTATAATGGGATAGTTAAGCCCATCTATCTGCACTAATCTTTTGAACATATCCTTTCAATGTGGTGTTAGGACAGAATGGTTTTGCCGAAGACGCAATACAGCACAAGAAGGATGTTAGTGGTTTCACTACAGAACGTAGGTTCTGCTTCAAAGATGCACTTAATTAAAAAAAAATCTGCCAACTTTCCGCAACTTTATTATTTTTCCGGCAGAAGTTCGGAACGCACTCAATTCTGAGATGCGGTGTAGGTTACTATGTGACTGAAAACCTAACAAAAAGTTCGGGAAGCGGCTAGAATAGGGCGGTAACATATGAATTATATAATTGGGTCATATTACGGGATGCAGTCTAGGGGTTGTAAAAGGAGAAAAACTTGTAAATAGGTGTTTATTAAACAAGCCCGTGGAAGTTAAAAGATAGTCGATATCTGATCAGACCTAAGATATATGAGTATATAATACCTTTACACCCCCTTAGGAGTCGAATTTCAAAAAACCTTGAAAAAACTTTCTAGGTATTCATACAAAGAATCCGTAGAATAAAATTTAATTCAATATTTGGAACGAGCTAGTAAATATGATGAAAACCGGGGAAAAATATGCATTCTATTTTCACGGATCATTTTTTTTGCCCCCCTTCTGAACGCCAATAGAAATTTGAATTTTTTTTGATTTACATACCTGTACACACCGAGTTTCAACTATCTAGCACGAACCGTTCTATAGTTAGGAAAAACACCCCTACCATACTACCCCTAAAAAAATTATATTTTTCCAACATGCCGCTACTATAGCTCTATCTAAATACCAAGTTTAAGGCTTATATCATTACAGGTTCTTAAGATGTAAGCATCGGAACTTTTTCCCTTTCACCCTCCCCCACCCTCACCCTCTACACCCTCAATAAAACAATTCTTATCCCCTCCACTTCTATGCTCCACCGCCCACATAAAAAAAATTACTTTGATCAATCTTTATTTGTCGACCTTTAAACCCAAACCGAATTTTGTTTTTCTAGAGCAATTGGTTCATGAGATATCGTAATATAAAGTTTTCCACCCCCACCTCCGTGCGCCACTTCCCCAACTCAAAATTTTTTATTCAATCTTATCGCCTAGTATAACTACAAGCATTTGTTTAGTTTGAATTGTGTTCCATTAACGGTTCTATCTCGTCTTTTTTGCGTTTAGAACGCATTATTTTTCCCCCCCACTCCCACACCCCTTGATAAATATTGACAATTGTTATGCAAATGGGTCTACTATCGAAGCTCTATAGAAATTTCAAATTTCAGCTTCCTATCATAAGCGGTAGCTGAGATCTAGAAACCAAAATTGTCCGTCTAAAACGCTACCCCCTCACACCCCCACCCCTAAAAATTTGTAAAATATTGAAATATTTGAATTCCTAGTCGGTATTACACGAAATTTGACAAATAAATTCAAAAATCAAAACAAAATTTGACAACTGAATCATCAAACGAGGATAATTGCTCGAAATTTTCTAAGCTAGTGGAAATACAGCAACTATAGCGCGAGCAATAGCAGCAATCTGTGAAAACATTGCCAATTTGCCGCAACTTATCATTGGCTTTTTGTATAATTGGAATATTTACACTTTCTGATCATCGAGTCTTTAAATAAATAAACTAGCATGTTATTGCCCGGTATTGCTCCATTAATTGCTCTACTAGTTTTGGCAATAGTCGCCGGGCAAGTAATTGCTTGAAAAATTGCTCGTGTGCAAGCTCCTCAAGAACATCTTAAGTCAACTATCCCGTCACTTAGAACACATAACTAGAAAAATTCTAAAAGCTCCAAGTACTTTCCCTACGACGGTGAACAAATTATTTAAGTAAGAAGAATTGGAAAAATTGCTAAAATAGAAGTCATATATATATGAGATGAGCACCTACACAATATGTCCTGCTCTTGACTTTATAGCAGCTATTCAAGGGTAGTCATTTGCCAAAAGTTCGGCGTAGATCTGTTTTAATTCTAAAAGAAAGAATAGGATACAAATATTTATATATGCAGGAATTCAAATAAGCCTGCCAGAAGGGTTTCGCGAAATAAGCATCTAGACTAAATTTCGTTTATTCAAGTAACTTTGGCTTAATTTTTTATTCAACGAACTCTTTTGGGTTCGTTTTGTTTATTTAGGTCTTGGTGAAACGAAAGCAATTTCACGACATTGCACAAAAAAAATTAAAATGTTTATTCTGTACAAATAACTTTAGCAGTTCATTAAAAATTCGGTTATAAGGTCACTGAAAATGAAAATTTCAGAACTTATGTTTTGCAGATAGTTTCCAAACTGACGAATTATGTTGAAGAACATGAAGAGATTTACGCCTTCAATTAACCTAAACTGCCTGAAAAATTCCAGAAAATCGGACAGGGTTTAAGTAAAGACTTTAATTAGTTTTAATTAAAACAACGTAAACTTATTTGATCCCTCCCCGCTGCAGAAGGCCATCAAATTGAATCAACGCGCTGCTTATGTACACTTAAGACGTTGGTCTATGGCTGTGGCTAATAGTTGCGCTTTGAGCGATGTTCATCCATTTTAATTGGCTTGTACATTGCAATTCTCAACGTCTCCAATTTCCCAACCGGATAGATGGATCGTATTTGCTTTAGCCTGCCATAGTATCCCATGCAAAAAGCTTGATTATAATTTGGCTAAATGGCGGTTTCAATGGGTGCCACCATTAATCTTCCAGTCAGGTGGTTATTTGTGATGGCTTCAGCTATATGTACTGCTGCTTCAGGAGTAGGCTGTTGTTCTGTAAACAAACGTACAGATTTTATCACTTTCTATAATTACTGGAAATCTTCGAAAATAATAGATCAAAGAAAGGACGAAAGAAGAACGTGGCAAACTTTTCAAGTAGATCCTCCGCCGTAGTATACAGACATCTTTGCTTAAGTATCTTTCTGCTTTTGTTCTGATTGAAGCAATCAACTTCGATCTAAATCGACAGCTTGGAACAATCTGCGATAGACGTGAAGGACCTTAAAGGACGAACTCTTTGTCAGTAGTCGTCTCTTCGTTTTGTTACCAGATAACAAGTAGGGGAGAGTGGACTGTCTTTAAATGGGCTTATTGTTATGCAAATTTAAATTCGGCTACAGCAAATTTATACACGCCATCGTCTAAGGATAAAAGGGTTTCTTGTTGAGCTGAGATGAGAATTTTCGATTTCGGTCTGTTGATTTGCGTGAATAGAAAAATACTTTATTGAAAGTGTGGTAGGTCTGGTTTATCTTTTCGAAGGATTTTTGCTCAATTATGTGTGCTGAAGTGAAGCGAAAACGACGTGGAACGAAAAAAGGATGCTATTAAGTTCAGCTCGCCAAGAGGATTGTTGTGATATTGAAAATTCGATAGAAGATTTGATATGATGTGGCAAAAAAGGAATTTCTCGAACAATTTTTTTGCTCTATCATGGTGAAGGATTTATCTAGGCATCAGCAATATTATGCATGAGACGTTTTTGTATGTACGTAAATGGATGATGTCTGTACATGCGATAGTCTTTTTGGATTCGTCATTGGTCGTCTAGTATGAAATTCAGGATTTATTATTTTTTGTTTTTAAAAGCGGCAGAAAATTTAGTAATGTGTTGGGATTCTGGAAAATCCTGCCGAACCTAGGGCAACGATGGATCATGCATCATTTAGAGAGTACGAGTGAAATCTATCAAATAAGAAGAAAATAATGTGAAACTTAAGAGATAACACTTTTATATTAAATTCAACAAGGAAACAGGTCAAACATTGCAGTACCTTGTTTGTCTTATTTTATAAAATCGAGTAGATACGTGTATATCTTAATTTATTGCCCACATGAACCGAAAAACTGCAGTAAAGCTTTAACATTAGCAGACAATAGGTAATAGACTTTAATTAAATCCAGACTGAAAATCTAACAGCTTTAAATTTTTATATTTCAGGTTTTAAATGTATCTTTGTAAGGCCAATAAAACTGACTGGAATATGCTAACATAGTCATCACAAAGAGTCATTTTCTATTGAGAAGCCCAATTTTTCATTAAGTTTCTTACACTGCCGAAAGGACGCTGGTGAGTAAACATGCTTACATTCTATTCATGTTAAGGACCACAAGAGTCCACTTCCTTCAGTTGTCCATTAAAGGCAACCTATCCTATTTATGTCTTACTTTATCTGGCTTAAGACCACTTTAGGGACTATAAAATATTAAGATCGAAAAATCTTAAATTGTAGACTATGGTGTAAGAAGGGAACCAAAAGCTTTCAAAGGAAGGAAAATAAGAAATTTTTTTCATTTCTGGAAAAAAAAATGATAAAAGCATTCATTGTTCAAAAATGAGAAAATTGGGAAGGTTCTCATTCACTTTATTATAGGAGTCGGTAACTTAGGAAATGTTTTTTTCTTTTAGAGTTCATTGCCTATTAACCGTAGATATCTATCTCATATTTCTACGAGGCGAAAAGAGCATATTTCCAATCTTTAATAATATTGTATTTTTCTGCAATTAAATCGTTTTATTAAATTAAATAGACGTATTCATTTCCCAAAGGTGTACCTAAATAATTCAAAATAAAGAAAAGTATAATGGTCAAACTGAATGCGGTTTATGATCTCGAGCTCGACGGACCAAATAAGTTACGATTGTTTTCCAAATTTTGTTAAGATATATATTACAGTCACCAAAAATAAAACTTTTGTTTTTCGTGGACTTTCTTCACATGCCGAAAGGACTCACTTGATTTCTCTCTTTATCAGGAGCCATTCAAAGTTAATATGTACAAAATTTTAAATTCCTAGTTTGACTAGCGTTCAAAAGTTATCAGTAAATATTGATTTTGATTTGATTTTATTTCCATATTATGAACATGTGTTTAGCTTATAATCTAGTTTAAATTCAACAGTGATCAAACTACTTTATGGTCTTTACAACTTGAATGGTATTATTTATTTATTTATTTATTTAAAATTTATCCAATTACACAATAGAAAAATTGAAAAAGTAATAACAAATGATTAATAGTAAGTCTATTTAATTAAAATTTAGTTTAGGAAAAATAATAATTTAAGCTTTGATTTAAAAATATGAAACGATAAGTTCAGAGGACCAATCTTGAGGTCGTCATGATTTCTTTGTAGACGAATAATCGGTGAAAAGAAGTATACATTTGTACGCGCCAAAGGAGGGGCAAATATGGAATAAATATTGTTAAAAACGGGTCTTAAGTATTTTTTGTATAGGAACAATCGGAAGGAGTAGAAGTCACTGACTATTAAACTGGAACTCTGTTTTCACTCAAAACTAATTTCTACAAGAATCCGAATTCGTGACTGAATAATTACTTGAATTATAGTGAGTTCCGCACATTAAGTGTATTTTCACAGGATAATTGTATGACTGCTACATGAAGGACGAACGGGATTTTTTTTATAATCATCCTCTTAGCTCCAACAAATAGAAAATCAACCCACTCATACAAAACTTTAAAGTCGTATAGCTTAAACCATTCTAAAGTTATTGAACACGTGTTTTAAGGACTTTTTGTATGGCAGCTACCCAAAGCTACCCGAATTTATAGTAACAAATTAAAACTAATTGAATAGACTAGCAAATATCAGAACCAAGCTCCATCATTATTATGTAGAATCCATCTTAAAATTATAAAACTATAATTTGTATACTCTATCCGCCCTCAAACTCATGAAAAAGTTTTATTTAAAAGGGATTCATCTGCCTGGTGTAGTGAAAGTCTTAAAATTTGATAGTGATGTGTAATAGGTGTGAAGGATTTTTATGTAAAAACACGAAAAATAAAAAATAAATAGTAATTTTGCTAATAATGTGTTGAAAATTTTTCATATAAAAATTTCACCACATTAAAAAACTACGTAAAAGTTGTTCACGTCCTAAATTTCCTTCATTCTGTGCGTTAAAAACTTTTGGAGTTTCATTAAGTTTTGGATAACACTCTACAGATTGCATCTAGAGTGAGAAAATATTAAAGTTGAACAGGATATCGTCAGTAAACTTATTCAACTTTCCACTGCTATTTTCATATATAATTTTCGTATTGTTTTTACAAGTATGTTTAACATGGTGGACAAGATACTCAAACAGCGAAGGAATGCATAAAAACTTACTCTGTAAACTGCAAGAGCAGCGTGACTATAAAGTCGAACATCGAAAATCCAATGTTATAAGTGCATCCTCCAACCTACGACGGTTACGCTTAAGTGCAGTCTATAAATTATCCTACAGACGTTACACATCCAACGAGGAGATGCATTGGCAAAATTGAAAATTCATTCCATAGCGTATTGATTGCATCCCCATAAAAGGGAGTCGAAAGGATAGGGTAGTTATAGAAAATAGGATAGACGAAGCCTCCAGGGAATGCTCCTTAAGGATTGCTCTCTAGCTCTGTTCATGCCTTGGGCACGCTATTGTCTGTCTGTCTGCAATAGGCAACAAAATTCAGCTCATTGTTTTAGCAGGTCGGAAATCTATGGTGTTGTGGCTGGATTATCAGATACTCAAGATTCTCGTCTAGCACCGCCGGCAAATGAAGCTTAAAGCGGAAACTGGTTGACAGGAAAAGCTTACAATTTATGTTTGCCGTATCGGATGGCGTTACATAAGCATTGTAATATTGGCTGGCATCCTAGCTCCAGAGGCATTCCGTTTATTGAAGTACCCGCTCTTTGTTTGTGAAATCGAAACGACTAGAATCTAGATAGTGTGCAATATCGATAGTGTATATAATGTATTAATTTATTGTCAAGTGGCTCTTTGTTAATGTCCGAATCGATATCAAGGACTAGATTTCACCTTGCTGGTACTAACGTGATTGAACGCAATTTGTATTGAATTTCAAACATGGTTCGAAAAATAGTCCGATTGAATGATTGATTGAATCGTTATTTAGACGATACGAAGTAGATTGAAATATTGTCTACTTACGGTATCAATTTCATTAGAGCCATCGACATAAACTTGTGCACACTCTGACGATCCGAAACACTTATCAATGAAATCGAAGTTTCCAGAGAACACTACAACCTTCCAATATTCAATTAGAATAGCGTGTAAAGCGCTATACACTTCTCGCATGTTTGAAACACTTCTCGCATGTTTGACACACTTCTCGTATGTTTGACTAAACATATGCAGTATAACCGAGTAGCAGAGCTTATACACGGGATTTTTCTACTTTGTTATAGAACAAAAAAAAAAAAAAAATCAAGGTTAATACCAACAAACATGTATGGTTATATTATGAAAACTAAACAGCGAAATTAACTTAGTCTAACAAGCGCTAAACATTCAAGCATATACTAAAAGACCTCATTTCGCAATCGTCAAAAATTGTGTACTTAAATTTTCAATTATCATCTTATAAGCAAATATGTATTTGAATTTGAAAAGAACCATAAGGCGTGAAGAGCTTCTTAACCCCATGCTACCCATAACTACATACAAAATCCCATCATACAAGAGTCGGTAATCATGTTAAATGCTTATTTAGCGGCACACTCCCAGCTAAACAAGTTTTACTCTAATCAAAAAACTAAATTAGCATACTAATCGAATCGACTGTAGATTGGTCGGTCGTTTTGTTAAGTCGGAGTCATGTGACTAGGAAAATTTAAATTTTATTCGCATAAAATGTTGATGTGAGCTTTACCGATTTTCAAAAGTTAAGATATGGCGTTCGTGCTTTATCGCGGTAATGCTCGGATGCATTGCTAATAAGTTGCGTTAAATTCCGCAGTAGGTGTCTAATTTACAAATAGAACTCGTCAAGTATAATGGCAGTTTGCACATGCTGAGCTCGAGAGCGGTGATGTCAACCAGGGCAATAATAAACGGCCGTTAAACTGCGCGGTTTAACGGCTGGTGAGACGTGACAATTTAACGGAAATATACTAAAGTATTGTATAATGAGCATAACTTTGACATTTTTAACTAACTGTGTGCGGAGAAAGCAAACGAGTCTACTTATTGTCTTCTATCTATTTTTAGCAGTAGTCTAAGTGTATCCATGGTATAACAATCGTCTTATTTCTTAGAGACATTGGATGGGATAAGTTGATGCCAATCATTAAAGTTCTTCCCGAAATGCTAGTATTTTATGTAAACACCATAATGTTGCCGAGCTTAGGCGAGTTCGATTGTAGACGCGAGCGAGATTGTAGACAAATACAATAAGGTTAGGGTTAAGGTTAAAACTAATTATACATTGAGCCCAATGTCGGCACACATGCATGAGTACGTTGACACGTTGAAAATATTTCCAGCTCATTGAGCTGAGAAAGTGTGCCCAAATGGAGACCTTTTTTCCAACTTTTTGTGTTGGGCAGGAATTGCCTATTTTGCATATATAATAATAATCAATCAGCCCAAATCGGACCTAGGCCTTGAAATAATGCTAGAGTTACTTCATTACTATTTTGCATTAAGGGATTAAATCAAATTTTGTTGATCGGTCGTTTCGCAACGTCAACCGTTGTTCAAAAGCGAAATATCTTCCTCATAATAAAAGATAGTAACATTAGTGTGTATCGGCACTTAGGTTAAAACAAAGAGGCCCATAGATTCCTTACTTCAAGTTCTAGAAGAAACTTGGTTCGTCTAAAACATCTTTGATTGTCTGCAACATCGAAACAGTTCATACGGCCTTGGTGCCATTAGGTGAGCTTCCTGTTCATTTTATAATCTACAGCAGGATCAGGACCACTGAATGGTGTTTTAGATCCTGCTCGGTTTCCTGGTTTGGTGGAGCGTCCCGAAAACCAGTCCTTATTCCTTCTCCTCAATTGGCTGCTTGACTGTCCAGAGAAATATACATGGTTTTATCAGTCCACCTCTTGCTGAGCAATGTGGGTGGCTTGTACGATCTCATAGATCTCCGCTTGAAATATCGTAGAGTGTCTCTTCATAAGGGAAACTAATAATAATAGATTTAGTCCCTTCATGCAAAATGGGCGATTCCTTCCTAACTCAAGAGTGCTAGAAGAAATCCCCATTTGGGCGCACTTTCTCAGCTTAAAGAACTGATGAAAATGCTGTCACTCAGCTCAATGAAGTGGAAAAATTTTCACCGTATCGACATACACTACTTTTCAGAATCCGGGCCTTTCTTGATCCCCGTTCGATTTCCTTTCAGAGACCCATCCATATGAAAATAGTTCGGTTTAGTTTTAAGTATTTGTCCAAGTTTCTCAATAGTACTAGTCCAGTACTGTAGGCTCGTTAAATGTTTCCAGTACAATAGGAACCTGAATAAATTGTCCAAACTACGAGTACCTATAAAGCATGAACAGACAAATAGCACGCACGTAGTCCGTAGTGTAGCGTATTCATCTTGAAATCCTTACAATTCCTGAATTCAGTCTTATTTGCGGATTATTTTCCGACAAAGAAAAATATCATTCGGTTTATTGCCGATATATAAGTATGTATGTAGTTCCACTCCATTTTACGAATCAACTTTCTTACTTCATTCGCATTGAGTGTCCTTTTACAATAACTCACGAAACTCTTCGCCTATACTTCGGTCGGTTTTTTGCTCCAACAATGACAAATAGCTCAGATCTAATCCACTTAACTCTACTAAAAGGAATCATTCCATTCGCTCACTTCCGATTAAATAGAATCCATGACCTTTTTCGCTATACATTGGAACTGTGCGAGCAGAATTATTACACAACTGGACAGTAACAGGAGCAAAAAAATTGAAAAACCTCGGCAGACTAACGCTTGACGTAAAACCAATGATGGATAAAATCGGATCAACGTTCAGTCAAACCTTCGACCTGGTGGAACTCATTCAGGACATAGACGGAGGCTACTTTGTAAACATGCTCACAACCTCTGCAACATGGTTCCGGAGACCGACCACCAGCTACCATCAAATCCCCGAGAAATGAGAACTGATGCAAATGGTTAAAATTCTATGACTAGGTTTGTACACCAGCGTCGAGCCCCGAAAGAAAGGTGAACAAAAATGGTGAATAACAAATGCCGGGAAAAATCCCCAACGACATAACGAGACAAAAACCAGGATTACAACATGAATATTTCCACACACACATGCATACACATACTATTATTCAAAGGGTTTTGGTCTGTTAGGTTTGTACTCACAATTTTGTTGTGTCCGATGACACCGCAGGGATTGCTGATAAATGGACGTTTATGCAACGGACCATTTTTGGTTCACACGTACATCCACTTGGACATGGTAATCCTATGGACCGTCCAATTAATGTTGAAATTAGTAACACTAGCACCAACATTGTTTGTTGTTGTTTTTTTGTAGTTCCTGTTCCAGCTTACTTGTTCGCCACCGTCGTCCTTTTTCCTCTTTGTGCCGATAGATGGCGATTTTCTATTCTGGGTGTTTTACTGATTTTCTTTTTGTCTCATTGGTTCACTTTTGTCTGTTGTCGTTTCTTTTACACAAAACTCTTTACACTATAAAATAAAATGTGGTTGGTTTTCCTAGGAAAAGAAAATCAATTGCAATAGTTGTCACTTTAAGCTGGTGTTGATTGTCGTGATTTTAATGAAATTTCACCTCCGAATTATAGGATAATTAGGTAGGTATCTGTGATTTGAACAATTGTGGAAATAACGCAGTAGTAGTTTCGATTAACAGGTTTTATTGGATTTTGTATTTTATTGTTATTCATTAAAAAAAATGATTATAAAGGCTGCAAACATTTTTACTGAGATTGTGAGGGAGCTAGCTAATCGAATTTTCAATGGAGCAGAAAGCAACAACTGCAAAAAACAAAATTGACAGAAATATCATCAATATTTTTTGCTCAACATAATATCTGGTTGTTTCACTCTTGATCAGTTTGTCGTTAGAAATTTTCCTTCTCCCTCACAATCTCAGTAAAAAAATGTTTGCATTCTTCATGTAAATCCGCCTTAAGGAGCTGTGAATAATGTTACAGCTGTACCTATCTATCTATCCCCCAAGCCATGCACAACCCCAAATAAATTTTATTCAAATTTTTTGTAATGATTATTATATTTTTTCCGTATCCCTGTTAACTATCTTTTTGGATATTCATATACATATGTGCGACCTACAAAATACTTCATGACGGTTGGTCTGAATTTGCTGTGTCAGGATACCTATTCCTTCGGAAAAAATTGCCTTTCAAAGAATTTTTAAACAAAAAGCGAAGTACCTAATCTAATATATAAAAATAAGTCAGTTTTTTGGTCGGGCTAGATTGAAATCTACACCTGTGAACCGTTCTCTCCCAAATTTTGCATGGACATTCTGGAGACTACCGGACAGGTCGAGAACATAATTATATATTCTCGAAATTGATGTTTCGCGAGTTATTTCAACATTTGAATGTTTTTCATATGATTTAGCGGCAGTTTGTTCGTTCTCGGTGTATTAATTTCGCGTTCCTATTACTAAATGGTAAAGTTGGACTATGGATGGTGGATAGAGGATAGTGGATAGAGAATGGAGGATGGTGGATGGAGGATGGTGGATGGAGGATGGGGATGGAGGATGGGGATGGAGAGAAATGAAAAATGAAAAATGTCATTCATGTCTCCAGTTCCTTGAGCTGAGAAAGTGTACCCGAAATGGTAGTAAAGTATCAACGGCAGAAACAGGACCAATAGATAAACGGGAGTAATAGGGGCGATGGAACAACGTGAGCATAGTGAGCGTAGCCGCGGTACGCGGATAGTTGTTAATAAAACATCTCAAAATGAATACAGAAATTGCTAATTTAGTGATTAATTCGGTTGCGCTTTTTGTCCAGTTATTAGTGGATTATGCAAGAAGCCAGAGGAGATGTTCAACCCAACCGTATTTTAGATGTGTGTAAATTGAAATTGTATCAACTGTTCAACATTTTACCTTATATAATAATTTGTTTTTAGGATTTAACAAAATATTCTGATAAGTTTAGGGAAAACTTTCGGGGAGAGACCACTTAATTTTGCCACTAGTTTAACCGCATTTATCGCCCAAAAAGAAATCGAGACCGTACAACGAAATTTCTCCCGAACAAAAATTAGCCATTGTTTTCGAGTAGGTTTAATGTACAGAGTTACATGCGTAGATAAGGCGGCCAAATATAGGTGGACAGAGCTGGCAAGCTGCCGGATTTCTAGAGCCCTGTGGCTCGACCTGGATAGTCGAAAAACGAGTAATATATTAACATGAGATGGAGGAAGGATGCTACTGCTCGTCAGAGCACTAACGGGGCACTGTAAGCTGAGGAACCACACTATGTGGCTAGGTGGTAGCGGAGACGGACATGTGTAGGTTTTTCCATGATCTGTACGCTGTGAAGAACATCTCTCATATCTTGTGTGAATGCCCACGGATCGCTAGAAGGCAACTGGTAGGGGTAGGGCTGGGTAGTCTTTTCTTCGATTAAATCGAGGATATGAGGTTGTTAAGGGATGGCAAACTGGTCAGATTGTGCAGGGAATTTGAGTGTTTTTGACGTAATAGGACAGAGAATCTGAAGGAATTGCTATGGACTCGCATGGCGTCTAGTGAGCGCGGTGATTTTAGCGCTGCGCCTCTTCGTAAACCTAAACCTTTATAAACCTAAACCTAAACCAACATGCGCAGATTAATTATCCTTATTCACCTACATATTTCGCAGGATAGCAATGGTATAGATCGGTAAAATCGGCGTGAAATGTTCGGACACTTACTGTTAGTGCTATCTGTCATTAGAAATAAACACTGACTATTTCACGCGTAATCTCAGTACTGATTATCAGTAGATTCTGTAAGATAGCAGGAACCACCTCACCCACATCACTTGCAAGTGATATTTTAGTGACACTGTTTGGTTTTGTCTTTAACGTAGATTCCATTAAAGATCAGATCGTTTCAAAAATCTTTAGTAACACTAAAAATTGATTGAACTACGTTCTTACATCGTTAAGAACGAAACTACCACGTTTGGTTTGCGAAATGAAGTAATTCCCACTGCAAAGTTGAAGATTTAGTGATAGCTAACAGGTGCTTGAAAAATGCTGGGAATATAACACAGATGTGCACCAAATCTTCGTAGATTTTAAACGAGCGTATGACAGTATCGACAGGAGGGCATCCGAAAGAAAGGTCCTCCGAAAAATAGGAAGATTCGGATGATGAAGACAGCAAAGCCATCTTAAAAATTAGCAGCTGGACGACGCGGTCTTTGGATCGAGACGATTAGATGCGTCGACTTCAGGAGGGCAGGACCCGCCATTGATGATGAACGTGATAGCCATTTAATCGAAGTTCCGGTGTCAGTTGCAATCACTATATACCACTTGAATAGCTTCTTCGTTTAATTGTGCGAGCGGCAACCCAATGAGTTTATTGATTTTTTTTTTTTTTTTCCAAACTTTACCCTATGTCTATTAATTGTGTAATGTCCAATGAAACCACAACGTTTAACTTTATGCTAATCCTACTACTTTAATTTATACACCACACTAGTTTGGCTTTCAGTATGCAGACAGAGCCCTAGCTCTGTATGATAATGTGCACAACCCACATGGCGTAGCTCAATAAAATATCACGATTATTGGCCATTGGAAGCCTATTGCATAATATCATATCTGTCTCGATTTGATTACGATCAAAATTCATGTTTTCGGTCTAAATTTAGAAGTACTTTGGGCTCCGAATCATAATGAAACTGAACTGCAGGTAGGTATTCCACCTACATAATCAACCTATGCAGTTCTATCCCGAATATCATTTGATTAGTTTTACTGATGTGGACACGCTTATGATAACAATCTACAGTTTAAGAAAATCAACTAAAATGCTAACATCTGCTCGCAACTGGAAAATGCATTTCCGGTCCTTCTACAGCCAGCCTTTTCAGCTTCTATTCTACGAAAGATTAAGATAAAAACCTTGGTCTCGGTTCGTTGGCCGTAGTACACCTATCAAATGATGTTGTTGCTATCTTGAAGCTCATGCTATACTGGCTCTACTATATAAACTACGCACATGCTTTAAAAACAAAGAAAGATAATCAAAGGGAAAGGTAGGAATGATAGCCCGAAGCAATCGGGAGCGCTCTACAATTATATTTGCTCTATATCAAATATATATAGTAAAACAGCCTTCTATTTGATAAAGTACAAAGCATTCTGTACGCCTAGAGGAGAATTAGTCAAAACACTGAAAAAAAAAAAAATTATAAATAAAACAGAGTAGGAAAAAATTCCGCGAAAGCAGGAACCAGGGAATTTAATTAACACGCCCAGCCTGAAGGGATTTTAATTAATTCGTCTGCTTCATCCGAAAAAAAATTACGAATAAATTTCGATACAGTAGCGAACTGATCACCATAGCATCATTGTATTTGCCTTCTCAAGTTTTGAAAGTGCCATCAGCAAACAGGGTGAAACTATGCTCACACGTTTCTTGAAGTTCCTCAGCTCAAGTACACACGAAAATTCATCAAAACCACTTGAACTGGCACCCACTTAGCACTAATTAACACAGGTGATAATAAGAAACCATATGCGTACACACCTTGACTACCGTTTAAGTCATATACGTCGATAAAATATGTCGCTTTCCACAACCGAACTCCTCGATTAGTCCACCGGGACTACTTTAATGAGCAAACAGGTGCTCGACACTATCACCTTATAATCCCAACAAGAACTAGCTAGTTCTTTAGACTCGACCGAATCGTAAGAAGGAACCAACGGAATTATCACCTATCCAGTAAGACTTCCAAAAGACGACTCTTCCACTTTCGTATCAGCATCAGCATCACAAAGCTTACGAATTTCTACCCCCAACAAAATGGGCTTTTAGTTGGGTACATCCGCCGCCGAAGAGAACTCGATGCTACGCGTCTGTCTGGACTCTGGTTATAGTGACACGGTTTGTCGCGTCGCGTTGCTATGTTAAAATTTTGCTCTTCGTTATGCCGGCTGTCTTGATCCAACCTCCAATCCAAGTCCAGCCTATACTCGCAGCCACACGTGATATGAATACCGGCGGATAAAGCACAACCTTCATAGCCGCAGGAGTCACGAGGAAGAACGCCACCAAAAGCAGTTTGCATAATAAATGGCTACTCGTTTCAACCTCATCAATAGATTCACTTTTTATTATTGTCTTGTCGAAATTATCTACCTGTCCGCCATAGAATCGACCGATTTGTTGATTTGTGGCCTCACCATCCGATGTCCGCAGTAGACCTGGTTCGCTTAGGTATTCCTGTCATCGCTATCGTGCTGGACAACGCTATACATCCCCATATCGACCGTGCAATGAATTCCAAACTATCTTGTTGGGGCGCTTTTTTTCCGGATATCAAGAACGGATTATGGTTATTGGATAGATAACCCAAACGCACAGTCCTAATCCTCATACTGAAATTTGTATAATCCAATCTTGTGCGTGTATTTGATGTTTGTTTGGGGTTATCTCTGTTTTATTCAAATCAAATGGGGAGAAGCACTGTACAAATTGAATATCAACTATGTTGTTGGCAAGCGATATTGAAGTTGTTGATGATAAGAGGAACCTATTCGTTGAGCTTTCAGATTTTATGGTGCAATAAAAGAGAGGTTACGGGTTGTAAACTGATTGAATGGATATTAATAACCCTATTTATTTTAAGTAAAATAAAATTGGTTTTTTAATTACAAATTTCCAACAACTAAAATAAAGTATGTAGGTACGAAAAAATTAAGAGTGTCTGGTTGGTTGGTTAAAGAGGCAGCTCTGTCCCCTAGACGGAGCTCAATTAGCTCAATGGCCGTTTTGGAACCACAAACTCGTATCAAACCCGGATGTTTGCGGTAACTGGGAAATTTAAAGCATGAGTGCGAGAAAAATTGATCCGTTATATCCATCTTGTACTGTCCAGGAAGAGTAATATCTTTCTTAACCGAAATCTTCCTCAGGTTCCCGGAGAAGGGCCTAGTGCTCACTCTCGGCCTCTAGCTAAAGCCGGACATTAGCAAAGGAAATGAACGAGCAACTGTCATTCATTTGTGTCCCGACAGCTGCGGCTGTGTGCATTAAACAGCTATCGGTGTGTTTTTAAATTACCGTTTTTTTGCACCTGGCAACACTAATGTCATTCTAACTTTGACAGAAAATCAGTATCATATCTCCGCTGAACGAAATGAGTCGATTTACGCTTGAAAAACGCTGGGAAATATTGAAAATTTATTTCCAAAACGAAGACAATTGGACCGAAATTGCAAAAAAATGTCGTACGAAATTCGGTCGAGAAAGTTCACCTTCAGTTACCGCCACATCTTTTTTGTGGCCACATCTTGAAGAAATTGATTTGGACGATCTTTGGTTCCAATAAGACGGTTCTCCGTACCACACAGCGGGCCAAACAATAGCCGAAGTGCGTGAAAAATTCAATGGTCGCATTATCAGTCGAAATGGCGATGTTAATTGGACCGACAGAACTGCCTACTGTAAGGCCAGCCGCGGCAGCCATTTGAATGAAATAGTTTTCCATAATTAACCGGAAGGGTTGTTTAAAAAATTTGGAAAAATATTAAACGGTTTTTTTTTATTTAATTTTTAAATCGACACTTTTAGTTGGGTCACGCTATATGATCCCCAATCGGGCCAACTATTTTTAAGCACTAGCTACAAAGTTCATAAGCTTTTTTATGAATATTGTTTCACTGCAGATTGCAAGCAGTGACGGGTACTAATCGCCGTGATTCTGGATATATCTGCCCGGGTCTTGTATAGAAGTTCGTCTGACTTGGCTGTAGGAGTGAGAGAGATTTAAAGCGCCTTGTATTAAACATGTCTTTACCGGCAACCCGAACCTGGCCACCGAGCATCTCAGGCATCTCAAGCGGAGGCTCAGACCCGAGAATCCAGAATTCTACTCAGACAGGAACATAAGGATACATTGGACCTTGCAGCTGCAGCAGGACCTTCACTTTATGGGACTGAAATCGATGATTCTTTGTATTCTATTCTCTCTGTTTTATTTCTCTTTAACACTGATCAAACTATATTAGTTGGTGTTTATTTGGAGTCAAAACCTGTGTGCTGTCCATCCGTCCGGCTGTCTATCCGTTATCACGATAAATCAAGAATGTTGTTGTTTAGTAGTGCATTTGACATCATCACATACAGTGTAGTACAAGGTTCACAGTTGGAACGTTATTACTACGAAAAATATAAAGAAAATTTCAAAATTTCCTCACCTAATGTTGGTGGACAGTTTGAGGAAGTGGTTAATGGCCTTCACTTCGTACATATCATTTTTGGGTATAGGACTAAAAATGTGCAACATTAATTTGAAATCTAAATTTTTTCCCTGAAAATGTCAAAAACATCAACTAAGAATTAAACTAGTCTTCAAACATACCAGCATAAAGAATTAGAACGAAGCTGTAAAGATAATTTAATCTAATCCCTGCACTGCTATAAAATTGTAAAAACAAATTTGTATTTAATCACGAACACAAATATTATCTATCTAATGTGAAATCAATTTACCACCCATAACAAAACACCTGATACCATTTGAATCAAAACCAACGTTCATATCATACAAGTTGTAACTATATGACAATTTGTGGTTCCTATTGCTCCTCATACATATAACATAGAAAATTAAATTAGTATTATACACGTCTTAATTTATCCGAACATATTTCCCTATTTCAAGATTATTATCTCAAATCTGAGCACGTAGCGTAATATAACCGATTTAATATCGCTGTTTATACACTCCTAGCACGCAGTGATTGCATTTTATTATGATAAAATCTCGAATGGAATTTTTTTATAGAGTCACGTTTATCCAAATTATCCTAGCGAAAAAAGAAAATCTTTAAGGACTTTTATGAGGAGTAATCAAATTCAACTGAATTAAGTGCTAATAGTTCTTGTCTAGAGGATGTAATATTTGTAACAGTAAGGTAAAGAGCTGAACGATGAAGACCAAAATCGTACTTCTTATCTATTTATCAAGGACTACTCAAAGTGTGGGTGTATGTGCTTCTCCTGTATCTACAGCGAATGGAAATATATATCATGCACTATCTATAAAATAAGATAAAAATTATAGCGTGAATTAAAATGAAGAGAGTCTTGTGTTTCAGATACATGTTCGTATGTTGCTGAAGGGGAAATTATAGCAGCTTAAGGGGATGTTTTATATCAAGAGACTTTTGTTAACCTCATATCACACACGTTATGTTGTGATGCTTTTTTCTCTTAATTTTTTCTTGTAGATTTATAAATACATATTAACATTCAGGCTTTCTTTAATAACCAGTCCAATGCGAATATGTATTAGGATATACTTTTTTGCATGTACTTTGAACTTTTAGCATCGTCAAAAAATACTGTTAAAATTTATAACATATTAGCTCCTGAATAGACGCTACCGAAAATTTAGTACCTGTAACGAGACGCGAGGAAATTAAACGGTCTTAATCTTAAGAGTCCGAGGAGCTTATTTTCGAAGCGTATTCGACAGAGTGGGTGTAACGTGAAGGTTTCCATTTTACTTACTTTCCATCAGACTTAATGGGTTCGTCTACCATAGATCCGGATACCACATTTCGGCGGCAGTTTAAAAAGGAAAGGGGAGTTACGGAAGGAACTGTTGTAGACAAAAAAAAATAATAAAGGGCAGGGGATCACCCCAGTTACAGCGCTCATTCTGAGCTCCCACTCGTTTCCTCACGCTAAAGTATATGAGTACAAACTTTGCCTGAAAAATATAGAAAAAGTCGTATGTTTTGATGTGTGTCAGATCGAAGCATCTCTAGTGTGAACATTCTTCCAGAATCCTTGCAAGACCCCTTAGTCACAACTCATCTCTTTAAATTACCTCTATGGATCTAAGTAGAGCAATGATGAAAACGGAGCCACCCTAAAAATTTCTCACACTGAAACTTTGTACTTTCAGGTTTTAGAACTATTATAGTGGACCACAACACAACGAAAAACAAAATCCGTCTTTCCACCTTATATGTCATACGTTTTAAAGGCTCCTCTCACAAACGCTTTAAGATATTAAGCTCAAATTTTTTGGTGGATAGACAAGTTTAACCTCTTTTAGTGATGAAAAAATTTTGGACTACACAGTAAAAATTATTTGTAATTTTACAACATTTAATATAATAAAGTTATCTACATATCATAGGTAAAATTCCCTTATTCATGTATAAACGCTATTACTATTATGTAATTAAGTTTTTTACATGAAATACTCTGTAAAATTACATAAAAATTCAAATTACAATAACTCGTATGGAAAACCACATTTCCAAACATGGATAAATAACAATTTTCCATGTAAAACATGAAATTAATGTCCGAAGTTTCAGTCAGTACCTATTTCAATGGAATTTTACATCTAGAGATGCTGTAAGCAAAGGGAAATGATGCAATCGTGCGTCAATTTATCAGTTCTTGTACGGATATTGCGTAGTAAACATCGCGATTTGTTTTTCTTATAATAAGTAAGTGATAACTGCTTGGTTAAATGCTATTGTACATAATCTTGTTTATAACGAGTTGATTTTTATAATTTTATTGTTATATATTTTTGATAAATAAAAAAAATTGTTTGGATATAAAATTTCGTTCTTTTTTATTTGCAAAAATTACTTCTTTTATTTATTACAAATAAGTGTGTTTGTACTTGTACAATATTCCCTTTCACTGGAAAAATGTCATATTACGAACTACTTCAATAACGGTAATTTAAACCTCCAAATTATAATTATATTACATATGCCATGTAATTTATGTTTACTACCGAGCATGTAATTTTACAAAGCCAGGAATGTATTTATTACATTTCCGAATTTTAATTTTACATGGGAAATGTAAGTAGTTTGGAGATATGTAAATTTACAATATCCCTTGTTGGCTATTAGTTGCCAACATTTAATGTTGTAAAAATTTTTAACTGTGTACAATATCTTCCGAATCAATAACGCTAGAAACATGAAACATATGGTTTACACTAAATGTGAAATTTTTGAGGGGCGGTGGGGTTTCAAAAAAATCAGTCTTTATATCTGAAGAAGTGTTTCAGGAGTGACCTTGAAATTTGTATATGATTTAGACCGAGGAGATCTCTAGTAGAGAAAACAAATAAAAACTAAGCTAAAGGGCAACTTACACTATCATTCTTGCATGAATATTTGAAGTAATGCTAGAGTTTATGCCATCATGCAGCCCCATACACGAGAGATTTTCGAGAAAAATTCAAATACTCATGCAAGAATGATTGTGTATGTTGGCCTTAAGATATTGATATTATCAAAAAAAAATTAAATTTCTCTTGGAGTACAGAAGTTAAGCAATAAAAACTTTCGTCAAAAAAGGATTTTGTTTACATTTCACGAATTTCGTCATAAAGGGTATTGCAGGTTCGAGACCTTCAATTCATTTTACTTGTGCGTTCTCTTTATATAATCGATTTTTCGCTATTCAACCTCCAAGGTGGTAAATTTTTCCACGAAATTCCACATATTTCTTGGGGCTAATACAATAGGCAATAACTTCTAAAGGTTTTATAAATAACCTTCCAAAAAAATTTACTCGTTTCAATGTTCCGCCCATTCTTGTTAGGGGATTGTACAAGTATACACGAATTCCGACATATCTTTTACGCCTAATGAATTATCGATTTCATTTTGACTAACATGGACACTATTTTTTTTTTACGGCCGTCGTTATAATTTAGGGGGTCACCCTTTAATGCGATTGCACAGCTATAACGACATAGGTTGAGGATGAAATGGTGTGGTTGGTTATTTAGGGCGGTGGAATAGGAGGGAAATGTCTAAAGTGTCGGTGGACGTTGTTTTTGAACTGCTGAAGGTCATACTTATTAGGGAAGAGATCGGCTGGCAATGTGTTCCATATTACTGATGTTCGGGGGATAAAGGACTGCCTAAATTTCACTAAATATACTCGTAGGCGCGTGAAGCATGTTCTATTTAGGTATTTACAATACAATTGCCTCAAAATAAATTTCAGGATTTTGATTGAGGACAATCTCTAAGGGCCGGTTTCACAGTCTAGGCCCTAAGTGGACGTAAAATGTTTGGCCGCTGTGAATAGCGGCCTTTGTTTTTACGATTTTCGACATATCTCTTAGGTCTCTTGAGATATCGAATTGTTTATTTTCTTGAGCGGGTATTCTCTATAATCGCCTAAAAATTATCTTCTTAAATCTTTAATTCGTCATGTTTTTATTGAATTAAGAAAAAAAAAAATAAGTTAAAAATCGACCAATAATTTACCAAGACTTTATTATTTTTCGTAGCAAAAGTTGGGCAGCGTCTTGTCAGTATGCTCCTGTTTTCTATTTTTCTGAAGAGGATGATATTTTAATGGAAAGCTTCGAATTCTGATTATTTATAGTAGGTCAAAATTGGCTGGTTCAATTTTGAGCTTTGGTTCGTATATTCGAGTAGGTCGCTGTTTAAAATGTTTATATCTCAGGAGTCATTTACGTTGAAAATAGTTCGTTAGCTATAACATCGAAATTGATACTTTTTTTTATATCACAAAAACTACTTTATAAGCTGGCGAAATTGTGTAAGTTTTAATATGTACTCTTATCGAATATCATCAGTCTTGGCGTAATTCTATTAAGTGTTGATGTAATTTCGGGACGCAAATACTACGCTCAGGAAGCCAGGGCCTGATTTGGGCTGTCGCGCCATTGATAATGATGAATTACTACGCTACTGTTAATTAAAAAAAAGTAACCAGGTGGTTTAAATCTTTATTTCTAAGCACATGTGCTTCTCATTCCTTTCTTATTATCCCAAACGACAATATAATTCAGTGTTCAGTATTTCATCGAATTTTTTATTAACTTATCGGACTATCTGCATAAATATTAATGACAAGAAAGACTTACAGCATCGTTATTAGGTATAGGTATTCCAAGCAAATTTTGATAGACGTGGGCTCTGTTTACAAGATCTACATCAATTCGTAAGAATCAATAAACTAAAGTTATCCAGACAATTTACAATAGAATATACCGATACTTGGTAGCCTACCGTATCTGTAAAAATAATAATCAATGGCGCAACAGCCCAAATCGGGCCTAGGCCTTGAAGTAATGCTAGAGTTACTTCATTACGAGACCAACGGAACATTAGGAGGTGAAGTGGTCAGCTAACACGCTCGTCCGTGATTATTACCCCGATTTGAACTCAGGTACTCATTTACAGCTGAGTGAACTGGTAGTCCGGCACCTAATCCCATTTTCGAAAATTACTTGCCGCCAAGCAGATTCGAACCTGGAACCAGGTGCACCGAAGGCAAGTGCTCTAGCCACTAAGCCACCCAGACTATATATCTGTAAAAATGGCTTAGATAATATTGAATTTTGCCTGGAGTTCATGCCGCAGGACGATGTATGATACTCCTAGAGCTGGTATACATTCCTGTCCTGCATATTCCTATACGAATTTTGGTATATCGGCTAGTCAACCAGATGTCTCATGATATTTCGAATTGATTGAATTTGCATATGGAATTGCTATCTAATATGAATCTGTAATCAAGTCGAGCAATGTATGGAGAGCATGTACGATATTGATATACTATATGTACCTATTCACAATAAAATTCAATTGAAAATTGATTGCTGCAAGGTAAATTACCTGCAAATAAATTTGATAGTTTACATTCTATCGGTGTGTATTGGATAGAGCAATCATTTCATTTATAATCGTATGAAGCGGTCGATTTACAACTCAAGCGCTGAAATTTCGATACTGTGTAAATGAAATGTATTCTATTTGTGCCATTCGATTGAAACAAATATCAACTTACTGGCTAATTGTAAATTCATGATTTTCTTTGAATAAAACAAATATCAAACAAACTCATTAAAAATGTAAAGAAATAGATTTGTTTGTTCTTATCAGACCTGATGTTCGGAACTGAACATAACTCGGGAGTTTCTATTCAGAAACTATTGTAAATTTTGTATAAGACAAGATAGTATAGTAAATAGTAATAAAGTAAGCATAGTATGCTCCAATCTATAGAGCTCATATGAGTTCAGATCACCCGCAAACTAGAGAATATGCTTCTTCATGATACCCCATCATAGCGTACAAGGGATGTGATAAAAGCCCGATATGATTCTATCCAGCGAACATATCTCATGTTTACTTTACTCTATGAAATCTCTGGCTTCTTCGGAAATCTTCTTTAAATCGTTTCGGATGCAAGGAAGCGTCCTTATCCATCTAGCTGAACCAAAAATTTTAATGAAGTAGGACAAAGAGGTTGTTTTTTCTGAATAAAGGTTGTAATCATATTACCTAACATATCGTCTGAATGGAAGAGGGGAAGTGGGAGGTATATAGCAGTGCAGTTCTGAAGTTCTCGTTATAATACTCTTATCTATAATGACCGAACTCTTGCATTGTTCCACGCTATCAACTCGAAGAATCTGTAACATTTTCATATTATTTATTCATGTCCGTTTCTATAGAGTTCGTGTCGATTCTCAAACAGTCTAATGCAGTCCAATGAATCAAAATGGTTCAAGTTCAAAAGAACTGATGTCAACAGGATGCAATTTGTATAAGCAGTCCTTTGGAGACCGTAGGTACTTCAGCACCTGCTTCTCTGAATAGCTACAGTTGCTTCTTGCACTACGGTATCATACGTTGTGTACAGATGCATATGTACGAATTTATCTATAGATACATTATTATTCTGTCTATTCACCAGGAGGAATATGACAAAACGATAAGAGCAGTTCTTGCTTCATAACTCATAACGCTTTCATTGCTTTACGGGCAATGGAAAAAGCCGGAAACAGAAACTGCTATTCAGAGCGTTTTCAAAGTGAGTTTGACCCCCCCCCAACCTCCGGTAGATGCTTTGAATTCTTAAGAGGGTGGGAAACTTTTGCTGAAAAGCTGAGTGGAAAATAGCAACGGCGTCGAATATGAAAATAATAGTTTGGATGTTTTTTAGGAGATCCCTTTGAAATGGGTTGAAAAGGAGCATCACGGAACGAGGAACTGAAACTTAAAATTCGATAAACAACTTTTAAAGCAATCTTACTATATTTGGCATTGCTAATGGCTGAGTCAGTATAGTGTGCCCATATATACTGGAGCCAAATTCGTATAATAGTAACAATCAATGGTGCAACAGCCCAAATCGGGTCTATGCCTTGAAGTAATGCTAATTGCGAGACCAACGGAACACTAGGAGGTGAAGTGGTCAGCCACACGCTCGTCCGTGATTACCCCGACTTTAACTCAGGTACCCATTTACAACTGAGTGAACTGGTAGCTCGGTACCCAATCCCATTCTCGAAAATTACTTGTCGTCAGTTTCGAACCTGGTACCAGGTGCACCGAAGGCAAGTGCTCCAGCCACTAAGCCACCCAGGTCCCAGACTACTACAAATTCTTATAATGTAATTAAATTCTTAATTTTTTTAACTCATTCATACCACACTGGTCCGGAATCGTTTTGTGAAGGAACAAATTGCATGCAATAAATCACGACAGCAACAGATGTGAATCAATGCTCAACGTAATGCAATGCAATTCTTATTTCCTTCCGTTCATTTCACATTACCAATACTTCCATCCATCGGATAGTCCTACTCCTTGTAGAAATTATATTGTACTTTTAACGTTCATAGAGAAATGGGCACGGACTAGTAGCAATCTCCAGCGATAAGACATCTCGTCTGTATATGGATTTTAAAGTAATTCCTTCGAAATGGCTAACAATAAATTTCTGCGAATAAAGACGAGATTGTAAGAGTCGAAAAAGAAAGAATCGCCAGATCCTAATTTGTAACCATCGTTGGCTATAGGAGCATAGCCAGGGAGACTTGCTAGTATTCTGTACGTACAGGAAGCAGGAGATATGGTGAAGTTGCATCCGATTGACCATATCACGTTCAGGTCGTTTGTTAAAGCCACAAAGTTTATCGGATAAGTGTGGCACGGAAAACGAATAGTTTGACGGGATATATCCTTTCACATAAACACAGTCGTATGTTGGAATTGTCTAGGGCGGCAGAAACCATAACAAAATATACACACTTAGTTCAGTTGCACAAAATTTTCATGAACATGAAAGAGTCGACTTATGATGGAAATTTTGTTTGTTTCAATGTTTGAATTATCCGACTATAAAGGACGATATGTTCTTCTTCTCTGTCCGTTTCAGCCCAAGTCGATCCTTGGCCTCTTCGTATCTTATTTTTGTTTTCGGGGATAGATTATTAGCTTATGGTCGCCCAACCATATGGAGAAGGACAGTGGTTGCATCAGAAACATGTCATGGGAGGGATTTGAACTCCTAACCGTTATGTTATGATGATAGATAGACTAACGCGGTTACACTGAGCTAACGAAGTCGGAGGTTATGTCCAAACTCGAAGACTAATTAGCGGTTAGCGACGACTACACGGTAGTTATTTTATCAGAACCCAGTTCATAGTCATTTTCTCCTTCGACTGGGAATTTTACGAGAAGTTGATCTTCTATCATATTTTCATCGTACCAACATTTTACGAAGCTCCATCAAAGGCAGACATTTTTATACTCTAGATGAACATATAGAGTATTATAAGTTTAATCCAGCCTGAAAAGTTTGTAACGCATAGAACCGAGCCTCGGACGAAAAAAAGTTATATATTATTTTGTGTTTATATTTGGCCAAAACCCCCAAATCCGTTTGCTGTCCGTCCGTCCGTCCGTCCGTCCGTCCGTCCGTTAGCACGATAACTCAAGAACGCGTTGACCTAGGAAGTTGAAATTTTGTCACAGCTTCTAAAATGGAAAAAGTAAGGCTAAGTTCGTTAATGGGCGATATCCTTCCAATCCTTCGGGTACCTCCCATACAAGAGTCCTTGAAACACGTTTTCCCAGTTATTGCTCGAATGCTTCAAGTTAGGAACTTGAAATTTTGCATACGTAAGGTTTAAAATGTTTGAATCGAATTTTCCTAATATGATGCAAGTCGAACGAGTCCTTCGTGTAGCAGCCTAGAAAGGTCCTTCAAAAATGTATGCTTTTTACTGAATTCACTATAACTCCAGAACGAGTTAAAGCAGGCATTTAAAATTTTACAGGAATTAGTTTTGTACCAAAACCAAGACGGAGTTCATTAATTAGCGCCATCCGTTGACTCCATCGGGTAGCTGTCATACAAAAGTCCTTAATAAACATATTCACCAAGTTTGAACGATAAGTTTAGAACGCTTTCATTTACGACTTTGAAATTTTATACACATTAATTTTATAATAGTCGCAGCTGAAACTATTAATATGAAAAATATCCCATGAGTCACTCATGTAGTTGCCATACAAAAATTCTGTAAAATGTCCTAACTTACTTTATGGAAAGTTTCTACTTGTAAGTTAAAGGTCATGTAATAATTGCTTGTGCACTCCTCATTCTTTTGATATTTTTCTAACTTAAATATAAATCGGAGTTCAGTATTTCATCTAGAGTATCATACGGTTGGCTTGCAGCCGATCGTGACTGCGTTATGTTTTTCTCTTAAATTTGTTGCTAGACGGTTATATTGTGAAAAATCTCATAGAGGCTACCCCATTAGAATTAAGCCTTATACGGTATATGAACCTCACTAATCAGTGAGTTTGCTTCAACCCTCTCCCATCGAAATTTCAATCGATAAGCTCATTCATTAATCAAAACTATGTTTGCGAAAATGTGGATTATCTCATTAGAATACCTCAACTGCTTGACCATATATCGGAAGCATCTCGAGAGAATTGACTAATTGATCGGATGATATGTGATGTCGCATATTTTGTAGGTATAACCATACACTAGTAAGAACACGCATCTGCGTCCAAACTGTAACACCTAAAAGCATGAAATTGGTCCGGTTTAAAATTTTGTATCTGGGTGTTTGGTTGACTTTGTAAGGCTAAGTTCGTTAACGGGCAAAATCGTCCTACTCCTTCGGGTAGTTGCAATACAAAGTGTCCTTAAAACACGTGTTCAAGAATATTGGCCACTAACTTCATAAGAGTTTAAGCTACGACTTGGATATTTTGTATTTGTTAATTTTCCAATATTTGGAGCTAAATGTATGATTATGAAGAAAATCCTATTAGTCCTTCGAGTGGCTGCCATACAAATATCCTGTTAAAATATCTGCATTCAATTCACGAAACTCACTATAACTCCAGTAATCGTTTAGCTACGAGTTCAGAAGTTTGTACAAATTAGTTTTGAGTGAAAACAAAGTTCGTGTTTACTAGTCAGCGAAATCCTTTTACTCTTTCTGGTACCTTCCATACAAAAAATCCTAGACACGTGTTTTTCGATAGCTTTTGAACGCTTCAAACTACAAATTTGAAATTTTGTACACATTAATTTTTGAATGGTTCCAAGGAAAAGGATGAATATGTAAGTAATCGAGTGAGTCCTTGCTCCACCTCCCATATGGAAGTCCTCCAAAAAGGATATTTTTTTTTTTCCAGTTCAAGATATGAAATTGAACACTGAATATTGTCTTTTAGTTTTGAGCAGCAATCTAATGGGACTCCTTAATAAAGGACATACAATATGCACACACGTAATACTATTTACTTCATCCCCAGCTACAATATAAATCGGAGTTCTGAATCATCTAGAGTATTATACGATTGGCTTGCAGCCGATCGAGACTGCAGTATGTTTTTTCATTTATTTTTCTTTTTTATTTTAATATCCTTTTTTTCTATATTTTCTGTTGTGTAATTGGATAAGTTTATCTACACAATAGACGTCAGTAAATAAATAATTAAATGAGTTGAATATGTTTTCACAAATTCTTCCATATCTCTTGGGACCGATGATATATGCAATTGGTTTTCTTTTGCAGGTTTCTTATACAAATACCTAAAAAAAAGTTTTCAACATTTTTCAATATTCGAGAGTCTTAGGTCCGATACTGTATCACATGTTTCGAGACGGGTATGGCAGTGTACTGGTAGGTGTTATTAATTTTTTTAGTGCTGTTCCTGGTTGTGACATAATCTACCTGAACAGCAATGTTGCCTATAGCAAATTAACTACTGTCTGATCTCTGATAATCCTTTAGTAGTAGTCATCCTATTAAACATTCGGCACTGCTCACTATTTATATTAATAATTTCAAAGCCAATAGCAACTGAACATTTTTTATAAATAATTTATGCGTAGAGTGGGAATTGAACCCACGACATCGCCGAAGCAATGTTTACAAGACCTAGTACACTATCACTGGACTACACCACCAATGTGGTGAGATAGGGATTAAGTATGCGTTCACGAATTGCATAAAATATCTTAAACCCGATGGGTTAAAGAATTGGTTCGTTCTTGATTTGATTACTAAATTATCTAATAATCTATCTAATATCTGAAGAATCAATAACTAGCTTGGAGTGTTCAGCTACGACATCAACGATTTAACAGAAGTGATGTCGAATAAAGAGGATTTATTGACGGTGGAGCAGCTCAGGCACCCTCTGTTTTGGAGATAGTGACAAATATGAAAGCAGCTAATACATCGTAAAATAAAAACCAATTAATTTTAATAGGATATATTTACTTTTCCAACTACATCGCAAAACTAGGAAAGTTAAATTAAGAAAATTGTTTTTCAGCTTTCCAAAGATCACAGAATATTATTTCGAAAAATTTTGATTGTTTTCACCTTTTAAAAGTCGAACGTACAATCCACTTTCAACTATTTTATGCTGGATAATTCCAGTATGAAGTTAATACATAAGTCAGTATTATATTGCCTTAATGAGTATCATTAAAAGGATTGCTTTCTTCGTCATAGCAACTATCTTTGCGAATGCAGAACGCCATGAAATGAACCTTTCCTTTCGCACTTGAGCTTATCGTTAAATGCACTTGTTCTCTTGCCGGCTAGAATCTAAGGTAATTTTGAAGCTATGAAGCAAGTGTCTGGCCGGGCCTGGATCATATTTCCGAGCTTTGGTCCTTACCAAGTTGTCTCTAGCGTGTATCGCATGAGTATTCATATATAGCATCCCATCCCAGCTAAAGGATACGATTCCACCTCAATCGGTCCATCGGGCAAATTTATCGACTATCGTCCCAAGTTGACGTCAACCGTAATTAAAATTAATTGAAAGCCTCGTCATCCTGTCTCTATCATCACCAATCTTCAATGGTTTATTAGGGCGCCATGTGCAGCCAGTAAAATACATTAGCTAACGCTAGACGTCCCTTTTTGCGCAAAATGTTTTAGCATCCTCAGGTGGTAGATGGGTAGTTTTGGAAGTCGGCGGTTACTTAACTTATGATTCTTGGAATTCTGGTTGTTTACCGAAAGGAAGGCTACTTACCTTGTGGTGGGCGGTAAAATATATTGTCGACGTAAGATTTTGTCGATGTCGCCTAGAAATAAAATCGAGACCTACCTAAACAGCGTCCCTTGCAATCGAATGATATTTCATAAACCGATTAGGGTCTAATCAATTTCCTGAAGTATAATTAGTTTGATTTCGTTAGGGTGATGTGCTGTGCGGATATTAATAAGTCAAATTTAGGTCCTAGGACATTGGCTCTGTTATCACCCCGACTTCAACAATATTTTTGTTTTCAATTTCGCCTAAATACAACACATGGATGATGGCGATTGTAAATTATTCTTAAAACGAATGATATTAGTATGTATCTATATTTAAAAAAAAAAATTCAATTCAAAATTTTTCCTTCATTTTCACATTAAATATAACTACATAGATAAAAACGTTTAGCATTCCCCGGTAGGCTTTTAATTATAGATTTATTCGTTTTGTTGCGAGCTAGGGCTTGCCGGTATTTCAAGTAAAAACACAAATTGCTTTATACGATCGTATTCAATTATCAGGATCAATAAAAATCGCTTTACAAATAAACTTTCCATCCGAACTGACCATCATCTAACTCTCGCATTAGAAAAACTGATCCTGTGTACAAGCCTTGCTGCACTTATATACTACATGTGTTGAGCCGAGAGATTTCTTGTACATATTCAGTCTAACATGCAGGAACTATACCTACATAATATGCGAGAAGTCTGTAGAGCCTTATACACTATACTTACTGAAATGGTGTAGTTTTCTTTGAAAACTTCAATGTTACTGGTAAGTGATGGTGTTTGGGTTGCCAGGGAATGAATGTGTCAGTCATAAATGGTTGGCCAGTGTTAAATCCTTTAGTATTGACCCTATTCCCTCTTCACTATTTATGTATTAAATTTCTCTGCCAATGAGGGCAGTAGCCAGAACAGCGATTGATTCCAGTCGGGCTTTGCACCAGAAACCTTAAACTTAAACCAAGTGAATTAACTGAAAACTTATCCTTATAAATAGTCCTTCAGAACTTTCGTTTAGGTGAATTTGTGGAAGGTGTTCATACAATAAGCTTTTGAATTTCGAAATATGTACCAGAATCGTATTAAGTTATGGCGATTTCCATATTTTCAAATTGTCTAGGATGAACTTTGGTTTAGAAACCAGCTACTGCAATACCAGTATAACAGTTTTCGCTATCTTTTTGAGTTCTTGCTAGTAATCGCACGGTAGAATGGTTGGTGTTCTTACAGGGCATAACTCTGGTCAGATAGAGAATCATTGAAGACCCATGTGCAATGCTTGCGACGAGAGCTACAACACAACGAAACATTTCCTTCTTGAGTGGCCAGCTCACTCTTTTGCGAGAATGCACGTATACGGCGTTGATGTTATGAGGATGAAAGAACTCCGTTCTCGCTACCTACCTGAGCTCTTGAAATTCGCGAGAAAGACGAAAAAGTTCGGTTTGAGACTGGGAGATTCGAGTGTAACGGGCCATGTTGGCCTGAATGCTCAATATGCGCTGCTTTGCTGCGTGTCTTCCCCACACCAAACAACAACAACAGCAATAATCTCACGCTAAGTAGGATCAAAAGCAAAATGCTTGAAAAGCAAGTAGTGCCACCCTACTGTCAGAGAAAATGTAAGATCCTGTGATTTTTGTATCCTCTGCTATTTTGCCTGAAGCACAATTCCATGAATTTCCGCTTTGAAGATCATATTTGACTTGTCGAGGCTGACATAAATGTCGACCCTTGGTTCGTGTCCATGTTCCCCGGCTCTAACTTCCTCTTTTTATCAATTGACAAGTGATAAATATGTAATTTGTTGTTGATATGTTATGATATATTTCACCTTCTTATTTCGAGATTAATTTAAATTCACTTTAAGAGTAATGCTATGTTCAGACCATAGTATAAATACTTACATAGTAAGCAAACTCCCTATGTTCACCATAGTCCACAAAATTTTTCGCATAAAAAAATTGTACCTCTCAAATGGACGATTTTGATTGGTTGTCCCTCTCAAAATTTTAAACAGCTGATCTCTTTTAATTACGTACGTGCAATGTAGCTTTACCGCTTTTTTGTCTGTTTTAGTTGTTTTTATGCTTATTTCGTGTATTGCCATATCTCTCACCCTCACGTCATTTTCCCTAATTACTATTCCATACATACCAAATTGTGCAAAAGAAACAGAAATGTATGTCAGAGTAATCGCCCATGACTGAAAGAGAAGCTGCTTCTGAATACGTGGAGATTGTACGCATGTAGTGTGTTTACATCGAGAATTCGAGTTGAGTTTGGCTACTATTTAAGTATTTATACTATGGTTCAGACTACGAGATTGACGCGTTTAAATCGAGTTAAATGTGCTGAAAACACTTCCCGAAGGCGTTTACGAAAACACGTAGTTATGACGCGTTTAACCGAAAACATGGCACTGCGACTCTCGCGGAAATCGAAGTAAACTTTGAAAGAAACTTTTTAATGCTCCAGAAACTGAATTTTGTGTTTGTGCAACGACTGCATTAGCTAATAAATTCACTTTTTATTACTGCTATGCAAACGCAACTGTTTTAAACAAATTTGAACCATAAATTTGGTAATGAAACACAGCTGAATATCTACTTGTCACAAAAAATCACGTCAAGCTGTCAGGTATCAAAATAAAATGAGTTGCCTAGTGTGAACACTACTTTTTTAAGACGTTAATTTTGCCTACTTAAAATTGGAGTTAAGCCTGAAATCTTTAATTTGTATGAAAATAACGTCCAACTGCCAGTTTCTGCCTTCATTGAAAGGTTCCAAAATTTGCAACCAGAGGAAACAAAAGAAGTTTACTACGTCGCAAATAATTAATCTACTACATTTTTCAGCAGCTGACACAACTCACAAGTCAACCACAGCTGACATTCTATTTTTCTAAACAGAAGTGTTTGCGTTCTCTAGTTCGTCTTAAGAAATTTCTTAATTTATTCTTCTTCATCCGTAAAATAAGCAAAAAACCGTAAAATATGGATCCAGCATTGCTTCGAGAACGCGAAGCGTTCAAAAAAAGAGCCATGGCCACTCCGACGTAAGTTTCCAAATCGATTTCAGCATGTAGTCGACTGATTTTAACAAATACGAAATTTCCCCAGCATCGAAAAAAAGATCCGTCCTGAAATTGCTCCACCACCTAAAGAAGATCCACGGAAAAGAATGCGGCCACCAACAGCTCCCAAGTTGGACTCCTCGACGTAAGTACTTCCTCGACATTGTTATCGAAGCGAACGTCCCACAAAAAATGCTTTTACATTAACAGCTACAAAACCATGTCTGGAAGTTCCCAGTATCGATTCGGTGTCCTGGCCAAAATTGTTAAACATATGAAAACTCGTCACCAGGACGGCGACGATCATCCGCTGAGTCTTGAAGATATTCTGGACGAAACAAATCAACTGGACATTGGAAGTTCCGTGAAGAATGTAAAACTAGTTCTGCTTCTATTTTTTTTTTCCCGTAGCTTATTTCAAATAATATTTTCCAGTGGTTACAAACAGAGGCTCTCATTAATAATCCAAAAATCGAAGTGTCTATGGATCATCGGTTCTCCTTCAAGCCCGTGTTTAAAATCAAAGACGGCAAGAACTTACTTCGTCTTTTGAAGCAACACGATTTGAAGGGATTGGGCGGAATTCTGTTGGACGACGTGCAAGAATCTCTTCCGCATTGCGAAAAGGTTTTAAAGAATCGGGCAAGCGAAATTGTCTTCATTATTAGACCGATCGATAAGAAGAAGGTTTTGTTTTACAACGACCGGACTGCGAATTTTGCTGTAAGTTAAAAATTTGTTTATTGAGCTGTTTTTTTTTACGATTACATGACTTCTTGCAGGTTGAGGATGATTTTCAGAAGTTATGGAGATCGGTTACTGTCGATGCAATGGACGATGCCAAAATTGACGAATATTTGGAGAAACAAGGTGAGTTGCTGGGCCGGTTCTTTTTTTTGTATGAATGATGTTGAAAGTATTTTTGAGATGTCGGGAACAGGAAGGATTTAAGACATCTGAATTTTTAAATCTTGTCCTGTCAGCTTTTCATGCTATTAAGCGGTTCCTGTTCCGTACCTTTGTCTCCTGAATAACATGTCTTTGTTTTTTTTCTTAGCTGAACGTCCAGGATAAATTTTGAAAATAATTCGTTGTACTATAATCGAATGCTTTGACCGCTCCTTTCCTAACTTCTATCTTCTGTTTCATTTCGAAGTAGCATAGAAATTATTCGATCTCCCATTCGTCCAATGGGGGCTGGTGGATGGTAGACAAAATTGGCTAACTTCCAATTCATCGTTCGAAAGAGTCATCTGAAGATCGTACAATGGTTGTAATGATGCTTGACGTTGATCCCGTTTCTCCGGTTGATCCATTGGTCCTGATTCTCCCGTTGCTCCTGTTTCTCCCGATGCTCCGATTTCTTCCGTTGCTTCCGTTACTCCATCCTTTATCCACAATCTTCCATCCACCACCCTCCATCCTTTATCCTCCATCTCCCACCCTCTATCCGTCATCCGCCATCCTCCATCTTCCATCCACCATCCTCTATCCTCCATCCACCATCCTCCATCTTCCATCCTCCACCCTTTATCCACCATCCTTCATACTCCATCTTCAATCCTCTATCCACCATCCTTAATCCGTTCCCCATCCACCATCTACCATCCTCTATCCATCATCTACCATCCACCAGCGCTCATGACAGAACCAGTTCAAAATGCTCCCTGTACCACATCAATTAACAAAATTTTACATAAATCAACTGTTGCGCACTCCACACAATTTCTCTCGCATGCTATCAGGCGGCTGTAATTAGAATTACAGTACCTATATAAACATCAATATTGAGAGAGAGAGAGAGAGAGAGAGAGAGAGAGAACAAAAACGATAACTGATCTCCACTCATGCTCAATCAAAAAACCCAATTTGTGTTTTTATGCAAATAAATAGCAAACCCACTCTGTCAAAAGAGCTAGACGTAGTTTCGTTTTTGCTTCATTTCTCTCGGCCCATTTCATTTCCTTCTATTCTTATTCGTAGCATGCTACTTTCGATTCGCGTGATTAAGTCGCATTCAATTAACTCTGAAGCCTAGACTCTGAGAACCTCCACACATAATACACCAGTAAACATTTCAACTAAATTCTCTTTAAATTTATTCAGGTATCAGATCGATGCAAGATCACGGGCCAAAGAAACCAATTCCGAAACGCAAGAAGGCCCAAAATAAGAAGCGACAGTTTAAGAAACCTCGAGATAACGAACATTTGGCGGATGTTTTGGAAATATACGAAGATAATACGTTAACACTAAAAGGCTCACCGGTTGTTTCGCAATAATCAAAATGCAATAAGAATTCTCCATTTTACTTTATTACTATTTTTGTTTTTACTTTATTTTCTCTCCAAAAAATAAATTTAATTAAAAACAAAAATGTTGCTTGACTTCCTTAAAAATTAACAGTGGCTAAAATTTTAAAAAATTTCTAGGTGTACAGTCCCTGGCTAAATTATTAGACGCTCCTAGAAATTTTTTAAATTTTACCTTTACGAAGTAAACTTAAAACTTTCTGTAAAAGGACTCTACTAAAATAATTATTTTTGCATTTTGCAGGCTATAAGGTAAATAAAACTCATAATTGCTATAAAATTTTGTAGGACATGTATATTAAAAAAATTTTATATAAAATGAAAGGGAAAAAACTCGAAGATTTTTTTTATGTATGCTTAATATTTCGTGTTTCCTCCTTTAGCAGCAATTAAAGCCTCTATCTCCTCGGCATATTGTTTATGCATGACTGCACAGTTTCCTGAAGGTCCGGACTATGGTCCTAAACGACAATTATTTTTTCTATCAGCCGGGTTTTGTTGTAATGACTTCCTTCGTTCCCCTCTCTTTTGATTAGAGCATAGACATTCACAATTGGGATTCATGTCCGGAGAATTGACTGGCCAATCCATTTCTTCCACCAGAAAAGTTTTGACAGGCCTTGCCGTGTGTCATAAAGCACCATCCTTCATGAAGATAAAATTTTCTCCATTTGGAAACCACTCCCTCAAATGAGGAAGCAATTTTCTTTGGAGGACATCTTTGTATTGGTCTTGTTTCATTGTACCCTTTACAATGTACAGACGTCCAGTTCATTTTGCAGAGATGACTGACCAAATCATCACCTTTGTAGGATGCTTCACTGTTAGTTTCACACAGTCTGAATGAAATTTCTCATTTGAACGCCTTCTGACGTATTGCGCTTTATTGGCAAGAATTTCGAAAGTACTTTCATCACTAAAGCACACCTGAAATAATATTCATTATCATGAAAATTTATGTAATTTTAATTAAGTTACGACCAAATGTAGTTAATAAAGTATAAAGCTATAAAAATATATTTACCAGTTTCCAGAAGTTCAAATCTTTGTTTTGATGGTTCCTTACCCAAAGCCAACGTTTTGCTTTCGTCGGTGGAGTAAGTTTAGGCTTACGAGCGGGTCTACAGGCTTTCATATTCAGCTGAAGAAGCTTATGGCGAACAGTTCTTTGACTAGCTGGTTCATTACTCTCATTTAATTTAGTTGTAATCCCATTCGTGGAGCAAAACGATTTACTTGAGTCGTTCACAAAACATCAAAACATTGTTGGGACCGTTGACGTAATTTTTGTGCAATTTTACTTTGGTCGCCAGAAAAGAAAATCTTTCCGCGGTGAAATCAAAGTTTTATTGAAAATTATGCTGCAGGATTTTGTGATTTTGTGATTTTGCGATTTTAATATTGTTATAGGCGTTCGAGTTCATTTTCAAGCTCCCGTATGATATTAATGGGGCGGGCTATTTGAGCGTGGATAGATACAGGTATTATCTGCAAAAATACCTGTTTCACATTTGTCTCTGGTTGGGACATTAGCAGTATATATATATTATATAAGATAGGACTTAGGAGTTAATATAAATAATAGCAAACAGTTACTTATTAACAAATTAGAATTGTACAGTTTTAAATTTAACGCGCATTTCATTTGCTGGTTATCCGACCTGAAACAGCTCATTCAGCCAGTAATTTTTACGGCGAATTGCTGGATCCGATGTGCGATGTTTTTTCGGTGTGTCAAACTCAGACGCTAGACGTCAATTTCCAAAATTTGCTTGCTCACCGATTGTGGACTGTGGTGTTTTGTCTAACGAATAAAAGAAAATCGAAATTTAAATCAAGATGATCGAAACTGAACATTTTCCGGAATACAACGTACCCGGCGCAATTAAACATAATTTCCATCCGTACGAGTCGAACGGAGGGTAAGTTTTTCTCGACTTGCACAGATTAAGGTTAGAATGAAGACGAATGATTTTTCATTTCTCGTTTTGCAGGAGCGTTGTTGCTATTGCCGGCGACGATTTTGCTGTGATTGCTGCCGATACGCGTTTAAGTAGCGGCTACTCGATTCACACTCGGAAACAAGTGAAACTCTTCAAGCTGTCGAATTCGACTGTGTTGGGTTCGACCGGCTGCTGGTGCGATACTCTGGCACTTACCAGTCTAGTGGGTGCCCGAATGAAGATGTACCACTATCTCCATCAGAAAGTGATGTCGACGAACGCCATTGCACAGATGCTGTCCATTATTATGTACCACAAGCGATTCTTTCCGTACTACGTGTCGAATGTTGTAGCTGGCCTGGACACGAATGGCAAGGGAGTCGTTTATAGCTATGATCCGATCGGTCATTGTGAACTTGCACAATACCGTGCCGGTGGATCGGCCGGAGCTCTTCTTCAGCCCGTTTTGGACAATCAAATCGGCTACAAGAATCAGAAGGATGCCCCGAAAGAGCCGATCACCAAGGAGCGCGCTATATCCGTTATCACGGATACGTTCATCTCGGCCGCCGAGCGCGATATTTACACAGGAGATGGCGTCTTTATCAACATTATAACGAAAGATGGCATTGAAGTCAAGGAGGTTTCGTTGCGCAAGGATTAATTTTAATTTTCTTATTTTTTTGTACGCTGTTAGCGAAATAAAATATGTCTTAATATCAGACTTAAGTTTGTCAGTCTGTTAATTATTCGAATTGTAGGCAAGTGGTGTTCAAACACGCAACTGAAAGAATCTCTCTGGTGACTTCTGATCCCTGGAACGATCCTGCCACTTCATCTCGACAGAGTAGAGGACTGGGACGTATCCATGCATCCGGAATATTTGTTTGGGAAGAGTCACGCCAATTATAAAAAAAATGCCAGCGAAAATTACGCCATTTCCAGACGAGCAAGCTCATTGAAAATCACTCAACTACAACAACATATAGAAATATATTAGAAAAAGACTTTACAGTAGATACATAAAAAACCAAAAAAAAATACCACAAAATAAATCGCTTCCTTCTCAATTGGCCTGCCACTGAAATTAGAAAAAAAAAAAGAAAACGATCAGCCCCTTTTCCGGTCCGAACAAACGGCGCCAACAGACCTTAAGATTCGGTTCGGCGCCCCCTTGTCTATAAGACTCCTCTTCACGACGTTCCATCTCGGTTGCGCGAAGTTGCTGTCGCCGGACTTTCTCCGGGTCCTTTATACCGCGCGTTTCATTTTCAATTCGGCGCTTTTCCGCAGCTTCCTGTTGCAGTTGGCGACGAACTTCCTGCGAATTTACCGACTTGGAATGAGTGATTGGAAAAAGTGCGCAATTGTACCTACCGCCGATGGATTGACGATGTTAACAACTTCTTCGGTCGATCCTTTGAAACATGAGGAACATAATCCCATTCTAATGCCAGTGTTTTACAATTTCGGCATAGTTTTACGTGACGAGACAATCGGACACGGTACTGTTTTCAATTTTCACTTTTGCGTTTTGACAGTTTGTCCGAATTTTCTTATGCGATGAAAGTTGTGGTTGAATTGGAATTGTGATGAATTGAATTCGCCTTGAAACAATAACAAATTTGTGCTAATTCAGAACTGATTTTAGAAATAATACCCCATTTGGTATGGAACTACAGATTAATGTCGAAATATATTTAAAAGTGGTTTAATTTAAAACAATAAATCGTCAGGACTAAAAGCTCGCGCCCCTAATTTGAATCCGCGGTTCAACTCGCACATTGTCGCATCGGCACGCATTCAACAAGCGACACAAAATTGACATTTGTTTTGGGTTGCCCGTTTCGAATCTGCAATCATCTGGTTCTTGGTCGCGCCGCGGTTGCTAGGATTTAATTTCGGTGTAGAGAAGAGTCCCTTCTTCGGCGAGCAATTTTTTTTTTCTTGCTGAATTTTACCGTGATTTTACAGTATTTCGGTGGTGAAAAACTTCTTCGTTGAGTCGTAAATTTTAATAAAAGAATTCAACATGTTAAGTGTACCGGGCGACGCCAACAAAGTAAGTGCACGCAAACAAATCAAAATTTCCGTCTGTCGGCAAACAATTTTCTTTAACCTTGGTCTGACCTTAAGAGCTACAAAGATGCATCCGAAATTTTGGCCAAAAAGTGGTTCATTCATTACATAAATGAAGGTCATTCGTTCGGAACGATAGTCGGGGATAAGTGCGACTTATATTTGGGCGTGTTCGTTTCTTATGATTATGATTACGCTTTCCAAAGTTCAATTACTTGTTGACCGCTGCGTACCGCTACCGTCCTCACTTCAAAGGAGCTACAAACCTACTCATGGATGGACGGAAAACGGAATGAACTTGTTGAAAGAAACTCATTCACCAAATCAAAGAAATCTTATCGGAAATCGCATGCAAATGCGTCACTGACTAGTAATTTCGTAATCTATCCGTTTTTTTACGGCTACGCTTGTTCAGTTTATCAAAAAAAAACTCATCAATTAACGAAATATAAAAAGTTATTTCGAAATTGGACTGTTACACATCCCGGTTTCCGATGCGGAAGTGTATCAACGTGGTGGTGCAAAGTCGGCTATGTAAACTTACATTCTGACTGAAACTATCAACCATCGTGGGCGGCAGTAACTGCCAGCAGTAGACTCCGTCTTCAGGCAAAAACAAGAAGTCCTGTCTGTTTACGACTGCTCGGTAGTTGACGGTAGTGCAAAGCAGGTGCGGTGAGCAGATGGTAGTTACTGCAGATCATGACGCCGCCAGACTAGACTGTACCTTTAGGCTCCTTACTATGCCCAATCCCTTCACTAAAGCCACTTCTAATACTGAAGTATTTATGTGAGCTGTGGGGAGGTCAATGGCTAGAATATCAATTAGTAGAGCAGTCATAACATTATCATCACAAATAACGGTGAATCATTGTCTTAGTTCGTTGCCATTTACAATAGCAAGTTAATTGAAACTAGTTTGTCTTGACGCACAGTACTTTATGTTTATCGAATTAACGTGAACTTTTCATTGTACTTGTATATTTTGTATTTCATTTACATTATTAATCCAATAAGAAGTATTTCACATTTAAGGGGCTCGTAGCAAATTTCTAGCTCCCACACATTTTGTATGGCGAAACGCATAATGTTTCGGAACCTGAATTTCAGCTTCCACTTTACTCACAACAATCAAATTGTTTACACTTATTGTTTAGTGTATGTATTTAAAAGCCCAGTACATGAGTTAATTAAAAAATTTTCAACTAAAAGATGAGATATTTAAGGGGTTATGCCACTCTAGAGAATTTGCGGAAATGGATTTTTTTTATTAACTGTATTGGGAATAACTATGAAATCTTGTTGGAAGTAAATTGTAAGCAAATCGTATCGTGCATTCAACTGTTGGACAGATATCGCAACAACACACTTCGGTACAACTGTTGTATCGTATATTCCCTGCTTAAGATGTGTGCATGTTGTAGATATGTCCCTTATTAAGGACTACCATTTGGTTGTTACTCGAAACTAAAAGACAATATCGTCAGTGTTTAAAATCATACCTTCAACTGGGTGAGTCTCGAAAAAAAATGTATCCTTTTTCAAGGATTTTAACATGGGAGGTGCGGAAAGGACTTACTCAATTTCTGACATATTTATTCTTTTCGTTGGAACCATTTTAAAATTATAAATAATAATATAATCGGCGCAACAGCCCAAATCGGGCCTAGGCCTTAAAGTAATGCTAGAGATACTTCACTAAGAGACTAACGAAACATTAGGAAGTGAAGTGGTCAGCTACACGATCGTCCGTGATTATTACCCCGATTTTAAATCAGGTACTCATTTACAGCTGAGTTAACTGGTAGTCCGGCACGTCGTCCCATTCTTGAAAATTACTTGTCGCCAAGCAGACTCGAACCTGGTATCAGGTGCACCGAAGGCAAGTGCTCTAGCCACTAAGCCACCCAGACTACAAGAATAATGAATTAGGCCTATTTTAAAGCCAAGTATGCGTAAATTGAAAAAAAAAATTTCTTTGCAAGTATCACATCTCATGGTTGAATCATATCGAACAGACAGGAAATCAACGCAATTCTAGACATTATGCAATAGGCGCCAGTCTTGTGGTTGTGGTTTGCGGTTCGCGATAAAATACAACGAATAAAATAAATTTAAATTTTGAACAGCTCAATAAGCCTAGGTAAATTTTAAAATATTGTTCTTTGTAAATCGATTACTTACTCCATTGCGTTCGGAAGGGGGGGGGGGCAAAGAATATGATCAGTGAAAATAGAATGGGGTCATTCCATGAAAAATCGCAAAAAAAGGACAATTTTGTGACCTTACCATCGCCGATTCTTTTGAAAGTGAAAGATGTTCTTCTATTTTTTTTACCCCGATCCCATTGCGATCCCAAGTTGATTTTTTGATATGTTTTGAAGAACAGTATAATACATAAAATATAAAAAAATAAAAAAATAGAAAAAACGGTGTCTTGAGATATTCAAGGATAAAGGACAAAATCGTTATCCTTGAAAAAAAGTTTTAAGGATTAATTTGATTTGTATTTTTCTTATTTTGCGACAACCTTCCCCTTTAAAATAAGTCCTATTTTATTATTCTATGATAAAAACTAACAGAGATATGAATTTTCAAAGGGGACTTGGACAACATTTTTGCGAAATCTTTAACCTACTATAACTAAGAAAAAAAATGAGATGGAAAAAAAAAATTGAAGTTATATTTTTTTTTCACTAGTTCTTCAAGCAAAAAAATTTTCAAAAGAATCGGCGGTAAAAAGGTCACAACTTTTGCGATTTTTCATGGAATGACCCAATTCATATATTTTCACGATTTTCGTCATATCTACTAGTTCTTCCCGAATATTGAATTGGTTTTTATTCTACGGACTCTTCATATAAATACCCAGAAAGTGTTTTCAAGATTTTCTGAAATTCGACCCCTAAGGGGGTGTAAAGTGGTTGTATACTTTTTCGTGAATTCTGCCATATCGCTCAGGTCTGATCAGATATCGAATATCTTTTCACTTACACGGGCTTGTTTAATAATTACCTATTTACAAGTTTTTTTCCTTTTTTAACCCCTAGGAATATGACCCAATTATGTAACTCAACAATAACAATTATGTTACGCCCTATTCTAACCTCTTTCCGAACTTTTTGATAGGTTTTCAGTCTCATTGTAACCTACACCGCATCTAATGCCGCATTTCCACTTTCGCCTTCATATGGCAAAATGTACAAAAATATTTTTATATTGCGTCTTCATGTGGCGCATGTGGAAATGCTGCATCAGAATTGTACGCGTTCCGAACTTCTGCCGGAAAAATAATAAAGTTGCGCCCAGACTGTTGGCAGATTTTTTTCCTATTTCGGATCTGTACTCTTTATATAGTATGAACTAAGCCGCACTCGTTTCTTTGTACGTAGCCTACCTAGATATTTTTTTCTACATGGAGAAGTGTTCGAAGAGTATGATTTAGTGGTATCTAGAACATTTCATCACCCAAGTTAAAAAAAGCATTATTTATTTGAAAATGTGGTATACCATCGCTTCGGAAAGGGTTCAGCAAATTTTTCAAATAAGCGTTTATTTGAATAACCGGAATTAAATCCTATAATAACACGAATTTAGAGGAAGATGTTATCATAATGACAGTTTTGTGCGAAGCGATCATACAGAAAGGAAAATAAGGCCCGGTTGTTCTTAATTGATCTCAGCCTTCACACTCTTTTCTGTACACCACAATGTAGAATGTATGCTGCATATGCTTCCAAGTTAGCGAAATTCTGCCGTCCTATTCAAATTTTTTTTTTTATTTAGGGATATCTTTGTACTACCATCTGGACCACATATTTATGATTTTTCAGTACAGCCTCTTTATATTTAGAATTTATTAAGCGAAAATGTTACGCTAAACCCGAACTTATAAGTGCCTTCAGTATAGTGGTATGGTTCAATACTAGAAAGAGCCAAATTTTGACCAGCGCAGTTCCACAAGAGTTCCAGGAATACTGATTATTCTTTATGACCCATTCTGTGCCAAGAGGTAGCAACAAGGATCACATTAGGTACTGCTACTGCTACAAATATTTTTTTCATATTTGTACGAGCTATCGAATAAGTTCATGGGTGGGATTCCTTAGTGTACCAACTGAATATACTAACATAATATAAAACACTGACATGTATTTCAGATTATATAATATTAATTTCAGATTATGTAAAATGTATTTCAGAATAGTGAGTTGTATTTCAGAATACGTAAGTTTGAATTCAGAAAACGTGAATTGTATTTCAGATAGGTACCCTTGCATTATTGTAATGATATTGGATTAAGTAATATGGAATTGAAGGACAACTGCACTATTTGCTGCCTTAGCATGTTGGAAGGCAGTCAAGAGATTGCAGCCTTGTGGCCATCTTTTGCATTGTAATTGTCTATTGGCATTGATGACTGAAGACAGCGTGATGTGTCTAATTTGGCGATTGGGCATAGTTAGCAGTGAGCAAGTCATTCGACGAAAATACCGAAAGCATAACCAACAGGATAGAGAGAGAATTTTGAGCAGTGCTAACAAAGGAGAAGATTAGTCGTCTTCGGCAGTTCCTCTCGGAGTAAACTACAAAACGGCATTCCATTGGGTCACGTCAGGAACGGCAAGTCCATTACCCAGTGGAGGTAAGAAACCCAAAATTTTGAGTAATGACGAAATCCAAATTGTCCTAACATAAATAATTGTCCTAACTTCTTCCTGCCTCAAGAGGACTAAATGTACACCTAATTGCAGCAACCTCTGCGGCATGTGTGGTGTCAATGGAGATAAGAAGGGATTAATTTACTTGGCAGCTGGTAGGAATGGGGAATCAATTGCAAGATTTGATCATTGTTTGCGACAATGCCCCATGTCATGCGTGACTGGAGGTGGCCATCAGAGAGTTGAATGAACATGGTACTGCAAACTTGCTACGTCTTTCGCCATATTCTCCAATGCTTAATCCTGTTGAACATATTTGGTCGAAAATAAAGACCTATGTGAAAGGACACTTGCAACTACCAAATGTAACTGGCCCAGGCATTGGTGAACAATGTTTGATTTACCTTGAATAGATCATCGATCAAGCACAAGAAACAGTAGCTGGTGGTGACTGTGCTCGGGCGGCGCAGCATACTACCACTTTCCATGCCAAAGCTTTGTCATTGGATGATATGAAAGTGGGAAATAAATTTTAACATTTCGATTATCAATTCAAGTTTTACATTATATGTGTTCTGAAATTCAATTCACGTTTTCTGAATTCAAACTTACGTATTTTGAAATACAATTCACTATTCTGAAATACATTTTACCAAATCTGAAATACAATTCACTATTCTGAAATAGAAAATAAGTAATCTGAAGTACAATTCTCTATTCTGAAATACAATTTACATAATCTGAAATACATGTTGAAAAGGTGTAGTAACTAAAGGACAAAAAATTTCTGATATGGATACACTGGCGGCTCGTTAACTGAAAACAAAAATACAAAGTGTCCAAGTGATAACAAAAAAATTTTCCAGCAACCTCTCCTAAACCTATTCGTTTCAAATTTTAAACTTAAACCAAGATAATTTCCTATTCGTAAATTTTTTTGTTATAATTTATTTATTTTTTCATAGGGCTTTTCTTGCCTCTTGTATTGATTTCTGCCGTTCCACTTAGTTTAATTATTTCGAACATTTTCTGGTGAGTTTCTTCGGTACAACTTAACATTTGGACACAGCAACAATGTAAGACGACTAACTACCATTGTGTGTTGTGTAGCTATGTGTAATACAATGCGAGCATTAACTTCTTTAAGCGTTCATATCTTAGAAGTGCTCGTATACTTTTAATATGATAAGGCGCGCTTTACTAAAGGAAACTCAATTTTGAATAACAAACGATCCTCTCGGAACGCAATGGTAAGGGTGTTATCACTGCGGTACTATATACTTAAACACCATTTGGCTGCCCAAGCATTGCCTAATATCAGTTGAAAAATGTGCACAATGAATTTCTGTTTAGTCTTCAGTTACATAAATTAAAGCAATGTAACTGCTACAGTAATTTTGTTAGTATGTAAGCTCGAAAATAAACAAATTTCGCAACCGTACAAGTCAGTATTGTTATTGAAGGAAAAATTAATTAAAAGTCGCGCACATTAATAATATTTTATTTATATTATTTGACTACAGTTCAAAGTAGTTAGGTCTGATTGCGTTGAATAAGCGCGAAATTGTCGCAAAAATCCGAGCATTGGATTTGTGAAAATAATCTTCCGGGCGCAATCGATTGTATTAAAAAAAACTTTCTTATCAGCATAACGTTAAGACCTCAAAAAGATAAATCCAAATCGAAGCGAATAAAGATTTAAATTCATTTAATTCGTTTCGGTATTGGCGTCAATTACAAATGTATTGTGTCCGCATTGGTCTCACTTGGTTGGCTCTATTCAGAGAGGACAAAAAACACAGAAAAAAAATATTTTTGCAATTAACTGAAAAGTAATGATGATCAAATCGAGAGGAAGTTTTATATTCTGTACTACTGTTTATAATTCCGTATGATTTTTTCTCTCTATGGATGGCATGTAATGATAAGAAACGCCATTAACTCAACTGATAAATTCGAATAGGTTTTGCCCGACATGTTTCGAGTATTTTATGAAATTCAGTTGAGTTAGAACCGTCAGAGCCATACTCCGTCTCCTAGACTATCGGAGCTTAACTGATGCGGTATTTTATTAATTTGAACGCTCTTAAGAAATCGTTGCCGCCGTCGTTGTCGCCTTATAGTAGTTGTCGCCAATTTATTAGCTTAAAACAGAATAACTAATTGAAAACGTACTTGTAATAAAATCCGAGCCGAGCAGTTAAAACGTCTCAAATCCGATATGAGTCGTCCAATTGATATTTTACTTAACAAAGTAAGTTGTTGTCGGTTTTTTTTTATAGTTTTTTTTTTCTTCTAGTAATAATAGTACACTATACCTAACATACCAATTTGTTTGTTATAGTAGTATCAAAGATTTTTCTCGATTGATTGTATCTTAATGGTCGTCGAGTACAAATAGAACAAAATTGGCCAGTGTAGCTACCTTCATTGCTTCATACAATTGATCATTTGCGTAACTTACATATGTTACGCAGAAGGTCATAGAGTTTGCGCAAAATTACTTTTCGAGAATTGCAAATATTATTCTTTTAAAAATGACGATTTGTTCGATTTGTTGGAGCGTTTAGACAAGTGCGATCGACGGTAATGATGCGCGAAATGTGATTTAAAATTTTCCGCTTTGATACAAAAAAAAAGACAATCTATAATTATCGTAGGGGAAGTGTGTGTGTGTAAAGTGGTTACTTTTTGAGTAATAACCTTCACTGTTGTTTGAATCGAAGTGACCTCTGAATCACTGAATCTAAAGATTTTATTTAAAAATCGAAAACGGACTAAAGTTACAGTTTGTGTGCTTGTATCGTTAGGTTAAGATAGTGTAATGTTTATCGTTCGAATAACGACTATTCCTTCTCCTCGGAGTTGGCTTCTTGTAAAATCAATTTGTAAATTATATTTAAAATTCTACTACAGTGCAACACGCTTATAAAGTGCACTTCTGTAACGTACCTTTTTTCAATCCCCATTCACAAATTTTAAAGGTTCTTAGGTTGGTTATAACGTACTATCGGTTATAACGTTCTAATTTTGTGGTCCCCTCAAGGTACGTTATAACCGAGTTACACTGTAGATGTTTTCAGCACCATCTCTGATAAGTTTTCGTTTTGAGTTCCATTCATGCTGGTTTAAATTTATATTTTATCGGGAATATTAATCGTAATGATTATAAGTAAAACGTCAGAAGCGAAAAGTATAAAAAATTGTGGAGAATAGAGGGTTTTTTTTCTGACCTTGAATGTCATTGGAATCAGTATCTTTCAAATATAAGGTGAGATAATCTGAACTAGGTAAGATCGTAGTAAAGTGAACTAATCTAAGAAAATAGAGCTCGTGTGTCCCCTTCACATTCAGGGTCATACCGTCATTGGTTCTGTTTTTCATTTTATGTCACCATATCAAATATTTGATTATTCTCGCTGGTAGATGCATTCATTTGATAATGCAGTTGTCAACTTTTTGTATGCCAAACCAAAATTTGATTGAATTTTTCTTCAAATAATTTTATTTGGACCATTCTGTCCAAAATTTAATTGGACTGAATGGCATACAGAGCCAATGCAAGCTTTAGTATGCTTCAGTTTTTTTTTCTATAGTGGTAACAAATATTAACTTAAGGGGGAGGGTCTAGTGTGTCAGATCAAAAAATAGATTTTTTTTTTGTTTTTCATAAATCACATCTAAAACATGTATAGAAGACGTGGGTAAAAGGATTTTTCAAAATTTTAAGCCGTTGAAAAGTAACAGCCGTAAACCAGAGGAGGTATACAAGGTATACCATACGTGGTATAAAACAACTTTCAAACGCGTTTTTATCAAAACAAAATTTTTTCAAACTGCTGCCATGATATCTCAAAAACGATTTGATTGATTCTGTTCAAATTTTTACAGCATCTTTAGTACATATAGTATAACTACAAGTTCAACTAAAATAATTAAGATCGCTTCGTTAGTGGAACTCTTGGAACTCTAAATTTATTTTAGTTCCATGTAGAGCCTCAAATGTCACGTTCAAAATTGCGTTTAGTTTTTTAATTTCGTATAAGCAGAACGGCCGGAATCATGGCAGCAATAGAGCACCTATTTTTATATACCACCTTGATCAAAAAGTTCCGGGAATTTATTGAGAAAATTAAAAATACAAGTTTATTCATCTAAATCTATATTGTCCCCTTCAAAGAAATCCCCATCGACTGCAACACACTTATGCCAGCGCCCGATTCATTCCTCGAAACATTTTTTATATTCGGTTTTCGGTATGACCATCAGTGCTCCCTGCGATTTTTCCATTACTTCCTCTCGACTTCTGAAACGCGTTCCCCGTAGTGATTTTGCAACTCGATTGAACAGAAAGAAGTCACAGGGAGCCAAATCAGGTGAAATCGGTGGCTGTTGGAAGGTATTTGTTGCTTTTTCGTCATAAAATTATGAATAATGATGGCACTGTGCGACGGTGCGTTATCATGGTGTAAAATCCACGAGTTTTCTGCCCACAATTCTGGTCTCTTTCGGCGAATTGCTTCACGCAAACGTCTCATAACGCCCAAATAATACTCTTTGTTTACTGTCTGGCCTTCTACACCTTCTATACCGTTGTAATCCATGAAAACCGTGAGCACTGTCTTCTTTTTTGATTGAAAACGACGTGTTTTTTTTGGTCTCGGCTCATTTGGTGAACGCCATTCAGAATCGTTGCCGAAACACTTTTCCAACATTTCCAACGTTCGCGCACCATTAAATCCGTTTTTTTCAAGTTCGTTGTTGCAAATTTAAATCCATTTCTAAAATTGTAAAAAATCGCCAACACAGAGAGATAGATAGCCAACACACAGAGATAGATGTACTTTTGGCTACGTAACTTTTGCAAATGTCAAGCTATGACGCTAAGACTTAGAGGGAATGTCAACAACAGATGTACCAACTTAACAAAAAAAAAACAACTCAAATCGGAACAATAAAAGCGCCACACGGTGGTTATTCCGCGAACTTTTTGATCAAGGTGATATGTGTTCCTGTTGGGCGGTGTATCTCCGACTATATTCTATATAATGACTTCAAAAAATTCACAAAGTTTGTTTAAATGTTAATAAAAATGATATATATATTTTATTACTTGGTTTTCATGGTAAGCTACCTTTGACAATCAATGGTAGCTTACCATGAAAACCAAGTAATTGAAAAGTATTGGTAAATAAAATAAGTTTGCTATTTACGAGATTCGCTCCCACAGTCTTAAGACTAGTACTGTGCTCCGAGCGAAACGAAACGAACTGTCAAAGTTCATATAAAAAAAATGAAATTTTCGTTGACATCTCACCGACGAAATATTTCGTTCGTTTTGCAGTACTGTGTTCGTGGACGGAATAGACATTTGCGGTAGTCACTAATAGATGGCGCTCGTGTCGATTTCGTTTCGTTTTTTATGGTACCGGAGGCTTTTTACCAAGCGAAATAATTGACAACTCAAAATTTTCAATAGTTCGCTGTCAATTCAGTGAGTTTGTGCTCGGGAAATTTTGTGTGATCAATATTTTGTTGTGTTATGTGCCGGAATAGTAATTCCTTGACATTATTTTTATATTTTCAAATTTCGCGCGTTTTTTTATCAATGACATCTAGTAGCGAAGTGTGTAGAATATTTCACTCCACTTCGAAGGTGACTTTTTCGTTCGTGTTCGTTTCGCTGAACACAGTACTAGGCTTTAGCATTGATCGTTATCCAGGTTTACTACCAAATACAGGCATTAATTGCACCAACTGGTTGAAACATTAGGTAAAAAATTTCAAAGCCACCTGCCTTCAGTATAAGGTTGTGATGGCAAGTATTTGTCTAGTTTAAAATTCGTAGATTATAAATTGGATTCCGATATCGCTATATAGAAATTTCCTCAGCAATTCCACCAGCTGTTAGGGTGTTTCGGATAGTAGGCATGAATACACCCTCTGACGATCCATTGCCTTCCGATGACGAAACAGCTCCTTTGGATCTAGTCCAACACAACTTTATAAAAACTGGCGTCTCCAGTAAAGTCTTTCCAAATTGTCATGTCCTCAAGGACAGCGATTAATCAACAGTCGGTGATTCCGTGTTGGAGTTTCACTCCACTGACACCGGAAAACAACTGACATTTACATTTAATTTGTCATGTCCTCTGGGACAGCGAATTATCAACAGTCGGGGATATCGTATTGGGGTTCAATCATAATGGCTTCTATGGTTGCTTACCATGAAAACATCAATTCATTTTCATATCTAACATTTAATCAAAATGATATATAATTTCTAAATTATTATATTTTAATGGTTTTGTCAAAAAATATTCCCCAAAAAAGCATTAAAAAACGGCCTTCACACTAGACGACCCCCTTAAAAAGGTGTAAATAGGCACCGCCTTTTATTTATTGTAATTTATTACTCGAATAATGAACTACATACGATAGACTTTAGATTAGATATCGAGAAAAACCCTTAATACATGCTATTGTAAAGTTTTGGAATTACATATCATGCAATAGACAGTCAATGTTTGTAAAGGTTGCGCTAGATTTTGATGATTATCTATTTTGTCATTTCACATTATTTTCTTACCGATTGTTATTTTAATTATTATTAGTTTTGTTATTATTTGTATACTTTGAGCTTCTATAAATCTTCGAAAATTTCTTGCACCTTGAGTGATGTTCTGTACTGGTGCTCTTTACTACCGTCTAGGCCGACTGTCGGCCTCGTATTTTGGCACTTTGTTCAATTAATATAATAACGCAGGGTCTTTATTATTTTAGTGGCTTCGAGCCACTTTTATGAAAAAAGCATATACACCAAAAATTTATTCGAATCATCGGGAAGAACGGCATCTACAATTCTGAAACCTTCTGCTAAGAATTTTTTATTCTGGATCAAATTTAAGGCTTAAAGGAAATCGGTGATATCATAATTTTTTTTTTAGCACAGTGTAAGCTAGTTTCCATTTTAACTGAAGTTGGTATTCTTATGGTCGGACTACAGAGTTCGGTTTTTTCCGGTCAGAAGAAACCTTTGCAGGCTCTGATCTTTTTTCGGGACTATCGTTTTTCTGAAATCATGTAGTTGACGAGCTAAAATATCAAAAATGTTGACAAATTGGGGCTATTCTCTACTGAACCTAAAAAAACTGACCGATCGCCAAGCCATTACTAATACTTATTAGTTTTGAGCAGTTATACAAAAGAACTTAGGATGCAGAATTTATCCAGTTTTCAGCTGCATTATAAACCAAACGAAAAAATTTCAGGAGAGCATACATTTGAAATAGCAAGCTAGAACTCTAGCTAGAGCGAATAAATGAGTCAATGTGTCCACACCTTCTGAATTAAAGCTCTGTTACAACAGGATGGAACCTTACGATGACCTTATGCCTTTTTAGAGCATTTTCCAAAAGATTTATGGGGTATCTTGTGTCTGTTTCCTGATTCCTCTGCTGTGGGGATGGAGAGAACGGGATCGAAGTCAGCCGGAAGAGTAGAGAAGGGAATCATGTTAAGCTGTGGAATTCCTTGAACTATACACCCAAAGCTAGTAGTAGTCTGGGTGGCTTAGTGGCTAGAGCACTTGCCTTCGGTGCACCTGGTTCCAGGTTCAAATCTGCTTGGCGGCAAGTAATTTTCGAGAATGGGATTGGGTGCCGGACTACCAGCTCACTCAGCTGTAAATGAGTACCTGAGTTAAAATCGGGGTAATAATCACGGACGAGCGTGTAGTTGACCACTTCACCTCCTAGTGTTCCGTTGGTCTCGCAATGAAGTAACTCTAGCATTACTTCAAGGCCTAGGCCCGATTTGGGCTGTTGCGCCATTGATTATTATTATTATACACCCAAAGCTGGATAAACACGGGACTTGAAATACATGTGGTTACTAGTATGCTAGAGAACACCGTCTAATCCATGGGAGACAAATTCTGCACGATCTGTTTATGTCAAAGACTAGCGAAGGGATGTATGAAGTGGGTGAGAAGACATTTCTTTGACAACATCGAGACATGGAGTCTTAATATCGGATTATCGCCAATCACTGCCTGAGTAAACTACATTCAATAATTGTGAAATATTCATATTTCGATAACCTGTTATCTTTCTCGTTTCCTATAACAACGAAATTTGTCTCAAAATCATATAATCAAGTACTTGTACAGAGAATGATAACATAATTGCATTTAGAAACTGAGCGTCAGCATGACAAGGTAATTTTTTAAATTATAAATTTAAATCAGTTGCTTTTATTTGCCAGTAGTACTACACGAGAATGGAGTTTCTAATAAAACACGATAGTGCAAAAAAGATTAATGCAATTTCATTCACCGGTAAACATTAAGCTTTGTGATTTCAGTATTTTCGACAGGCTACTCATTTGATGTTGAGGCAGAGTATGTAAACACTTAAACCTAGTCGGAATTTTAATTAAAATTTGTAATTAAAATACGTAGATGTAAATTATTCATACTTAACTATGTATTACGTTATATCATCCGAAAGTGCTGACATATTAATAAAAAAAAAAAAGCAGCTTCTATGTGGAGATTGGCATTGGTCTAGAAATAGAAATTGTCATTAGTATTGAGATTCTGATAATTATACATGTTTTATTCTTTCGATGTGCTATACTCGATCGTGTTACATTGTGATAATTGCTGCGAAATTTTTGATTCAACGCTTTCTATACAAAACATTAAAAGTAAACCAAGTTGTTTGAAATTTCTGTCTGAATTGTCCACAATTGTTGACTTAGGGCCGTTATTACGACATTAACATTACATTTAAAATTCAACCAGAACTTTGACAATCTATTAGTTAAACTTCCAGTTAAAACGTTACTGACGATCGTAGGGTTGGTGGTTTGGTGATGGTGATTTGGGTTTTTTTAGCATTATACTAACTTTCTGAATGCAACGGCATTTTTTAATGGAAAAACCTGGAGAATTGCAACGACAATTAACTGAAAAATGCTCTTGATGGATGTGATAGATATCGTTTCCGAGCAAGGCAACAAATCCAGTCGGACGCAGCAAGAGCATCCAAAGAAACACCTTTACGCCGGGAAGTCCACTGGAACGAACTTCTTGTCCATCCCATTCACTTGGGGCTATGTCATATGACATAGAAAGCGCCCTATTAGGATGCTTGTGTTTCCAACGATCATTAGGATTAGATTAGATTTAAATAAAGACGGAGGGATTCCTCCAAAAATCGCAACCAGTGGTCTATTGTGCCATACTTCATAGATCTTTGTCCAGTTTTAACTTAGAGGTCCTCACTCAGCTTTACTTCTCTTTGGAATTTATCTAGTTAGTATAGGTCTATTTTTGCAATGGCACTATGGTCCACAAAGTGTTCTCCGAGAAACTTGTGGTCTTAGTTGCGACTACCTCACAGCAGCACAGAATGTGCAATTGTAGTAGGAAATAAACTGGCTCTAAAGTTGCATCCTTTATCATCTACAAAGCGTGTTCCTAACGGATCAAACTTGAACACAGAATGTGTTAAAGGTTTTTGTCGGCAGTTGGCAGAACCTGCAAAGGTTATCAGAAAAGGAAAAGGATGGGACATTTACCGAGGGACTCCTTTATCTTGACGTGGAGCCGCTTAAGCCAGCTCCGATGCCCTCATTCGTCTTAGACTCATCCTTAGAGTATAAGATTCATCGGTGTACCATACAATGCTATCCGGTCTGAACTGCTGTGGGTCCCTTGCCCAGTTCTCTCTGTCGCAGACTACGGAGTTGAAAGGGATTTATTTCAAAGCGATATATCTTTATCATATAGTCCACAGGCGCATCCAGCATTTGAATGCTACTACTAAGTCTGGATAGATTATTAGGTCAACTTTTTATTTTGGATGGGCTGCCGTTTAATATGTTTCTCATCACGGCCATTTATATCCTAGTTGAATCTACGACGTATTAGCGGATTGTTCGGATGACGCATTGAACAACCTCATTGTCATTGTCCTGTTTGAGGAGTTCCCGTATAGTGGAAAGATTCGATCAGCTACTGAAGAGCAGAGGAGACAAAGTCTAGCTCAGAGGAACTCCTGCTTCAATGGCCTTTAGTGACGCTTTCTTCCCATTCAGCAATACTTTGAACAATCATTTATTAAATTTGGAGCTGTTCAATTCCACTATATTTATTGAAACTGAAGTCCATTGTGTATATTAATTTCGACAAATTAGGTAGGTTGTAGGTTTTAATCCTTTGGTAATCAAAGCACCGATTATTGCGCCATTCGATATCGCCTCAGGAAATTTTATACCTCTTATGTAAGACATAACAACCAATCACAATCAACAGTGTGGTTGTATAATAACGTTGTAAACAGACAGTTCGAGATATTTACCGAATAAATTAAAGTGGATTGTTGCGGTCAAGAGATCTATTTTCTAATCTAGGATTACAGTAAACAATAATAAGCTGATAAAATTTTCTATTTTTATTTCCAGGTTAGAGGTCATCAGAGAGTGCCGTCTGATTCCAAAGAATTTCACGAAGTAACAAAACGTGATGCGTTACGTCAGCTGGAAAATGAACTTGATAATCTACTGCAGACAGTACCGGACGATAAGAAAACGTTTCATCAAAATGAAATGAAGCGCTTTACTCTGCTCTTCGATCGATTCTTACAAGAAGGTTATTAGATAACTTTTTGTTTAATATTACTAAAGACTAAATATTTTCAATGAAACTTCAGATGGACCTTCGATTGATTGGGGAAAAATTGAAAAACTACCAGTAGATGCTGTTAAAGACTATTCAAGTCTTAATTCACCTCAAAATGATAAAGTAATATTTCAGTTTGTTTTAATATTACTCATGTTTAATACATTTTCGTTTAGATCCGAGACATGCTGGATAAACTCATAGTTATAAAACTTAATGGTGGTTTAGGCACTTCAATGGGATGTCATGGTCCTAAAAGTGTTATACCCGTTCGATCGGATCTAACATTTTTAGATTTGACCGTTCAACAAATAGAAGTATAAATATTTTTGATTTATTCAGTCCTAATAAGTTTAATTAACTTTTCCTTAAACGGTAGCATTTGAATAAAACCTACAATGCCAATGTACCACTGATTCTAATGAACTCCTTCAACACAGACGAGGATACGGAAAAAATTGTAAGAAAATACCGCGGTTTTCGAGTCCAAATTTACACCTTTAATCAAAGTTGCTTCCCTCGAATTAGCAGAGAATCATTTCTACCAATTGCCAAAGATTTCGATTTTGATTCAGATATCGAGGCGTAAGTAAATAATTGCTGAAAACGATCGTTCACAATAATTGTATAATTTTATTTTACAGCTGGTATCCACCGGGTCACGGTGATTTCTACGAATCTTTCCAAACATCAGGACTATTGAAAAAATTCCTAGATGAAGGCAGAGAATATTGTTTCTTATCGAATATCGATAATTTAGGTGCCACAGTAGATTTGAATATATTGAATAAGCTCGTAGGAGACGAACGATCTGTTAAGCCCGTCGAATTTGTTATGGAAGTAACCGATAAAACGAGAGCTGATGTTAAGGTATAAAGTTGATTTGCCGATTTCAAGAGAATCACTGTAAATTATCGACACATTTTAGGGCGGTACTTTAATTCAATATGAGAACAAATTAAGACTTCTGGAAATAGCGCAAGTACCAAAGGAGCATGTCGACGATTTCAAGTCTGTGAAAACGTTCAAATTTTTCAACACAAATAATATTTGGGCGAAACTTGATGGTAAGTATTGAACTTAAGTTGGTTTTTAGGTATTTTTTATGTTCAGCAAATTCACAAACACGATTACAAAAAAACAAACATCAAAAATTCGGTGCAATCCTCTGAACATTAGTAAATTATTCGTGTGAAGACGCATGTAGATTTCCATTTGAATATTATGTGAATTTTTAGATGCGAGAAAGAAATGGAAAATAGTTTATCAGTTGATTTGTCTCTTCTCCCAATCTAAGCAGCTCCTTCAGCTGCAGTTTCAAAATGTTTTCCAAGCTTTTTGTTCCTACATTGGTGACGAAACTAGTAGTGCAATATTTTTTAGTTAATTTTTAATTTCTCTGGAACACTCTTGATTTTCATTATTAAATTATTTACACACACAGTCACAGACAATTTAATAACCAGCCCCTCACACAAAAAGTATCGTAATTAATTCATTAAAGAGTCATAATTTACGAGCCTTTCACTCTTTTACGAGTCCGCAAATGAATAAAACTCAGCTAACATTGGGCATACCAAAATGGCCATTCGAAAAGAGTCATTTTTTACGACTCATTGATGAATTAGAAAAAATGTGGTTTCAGCGAGTACATACACACTAAACACTCGTTAAAAATGATTCTTTTATGAAGTGATGACTCAGAGTCTCGATGAAAAGACGACTGAGTGTTTCGATGGAGAAACGACTGAGTGTTTCGATGAAGAGACGACTGAGAGTCTCGATGCGAACTACAAGGGTGGAAACTAAAACAGAAAAAAGACAAAAAAAACTAGATTTGGTTACGATACCGCACATCCCTTTCATGGGGTATTGTGCGCACTTATCACTGTATACTTATCGTTCGTTTATTGTTTTATAAGCAGCTAATGTCCTACATGTGCGGTATACACATCGCGAAACGATAGTTTTTAGTAAACGCTCGTGAAATTGTTTGCTGGGAGATGACGAATGGCTTTGCGAACGTTCATGTGTAAATGATCGTACCTCGAAATAAGATTTTACAAGAAAATTGTATCGAACATACGATCTCTGTACGTTATAAACAGCTATATGTGTTTTGAAACAAGCGTAAAAGAAGTTTACATATAGGTATCTATTTATTTTTTCAAAATTTCGATCTCATATTTCATTAAAAGCGAGGCTACTTCATTGTAATGTTTAGTAGCATAATTAACTCTGGAATCTCATACGTTTGATAGTCAATTTTTAAAAAAGGGTACACATGCACTCGTCCAGTGGATAATATATTGGCTATAGCACAGCTCTCTACAAAAGAAAAGCTTTTTCAATAATTGTCTTTGATCTTCATGGATTAATTAAATTTCTGCTGTTTTTTACACTTCAAACAGCTATAATCCAATATCGCCAGAAAAGGACTTATGTCAGTAATTGGATACTGTAGCTTAATTAAACTTTCGAGTAAAAAGCTTGTGATAGTTTAAATTTTGCAGATAGTAGAGATATTCGGTTAATACACTTGTGTTATAATAGGCGTGATTTTTTGCGATTTTATCTAGAGCAGAGCTGAAGCTTTGCACTTTTCATGAGCCAGGATAGCTGCACCACTGTTTGAGGTGGTACAGTTGCTCGTCTCGCCTTGCATTTTGTTGTTATTTCACATTTCGCTACCCTGCTCTGTACTGGATGTAGGAGCAAAAAAATACGTCTAATGAATGCTTGTATATTTCAGACCTTGGTATCCCACCTTGTATATTTTAGGGCTTGGTATTCCATAGGTAATTTCGTAAGGTTACTAACACGATTCGGACCTATTCCATGGACTTACCATTTGTGGTCTAAGAATTATATTTGAAGCAGCAATAGTGACCAAATTCCCTTTACTCTATGCCACAAGAGAAGTCATGAGCATTGAAAGTGGAATGTGGAAGAAAATTGTTATACGAGAAGATAAAAGCTCTCATAGGAAATCATTTAGATCACGCCTCTTCTGTTGTCTGATTCTGTCTTGTTTGTCCTATATTTAATGTACGTTTACAACCCTTTCCAATTCATTATAAGTTGGGTAGATCGACGAGCCATACCGTTAAAGTGCACACAGTTAGCCCGAAATTTTATATTTGAGAAACGAACATCGTTCGCAGCTCGTCGAATCGGCCATGGTAAATAGGAATGCTTTAAGTATATAATCGCCACTTTCAGTATCGTAAACCTCATTTCATCAAATTCTTTTCTGAGCAAATCTGCACTCTGACCTTAACTCCATTGAATATTTCTTTTCCAGCAATCGATCGTGTACTTAACGAAAAGGCTTTGAACATGGAAATCATCATTAATAATAAAACTCTCGAGAATGGTCTTCGTGTTGTTCAGCTCGAAACAGCCGTTGGTTCTGCCATGAAATTCTTCGATGGCAGTCTCGGCATAAACGTGCCACGTTCCAGATTCTTACCTGTAAAAAAAACATCCGATTTATTGCTGGTCATGTCGAATCTCTACAGTCTGAAGAGCGGAAGTTTGGTAATGTCGCCACAAAGAATGTTCCCAACAACGCCACTAGTCAAATTAGGTGAAAATCATTTTTCAAAAGTCAAAGAATTTCTGGGTCGATTTGCCAACGTGCCCGATCTTATTGAACTGGATCATTTAACAGTATCGGGCGATGTAACGTTTGGACGTGGCGTTTCATTGAGGGTAAGTTTGCTTTAAAGACGACAGTATCAGATGTTTTTTTCACTAAACTATGTTCTATTTTTTTCTTCTTCAGGGAACTGTTATCATTATAGCGAATCATGGAGATCGAATTGATATTCCAGCTGGTGCTATTTTAGAAAATAAAATCGTTTCGGGTAATATGCGTATCTTGGACCATTAATCTGCTCAAGTGCAACAAATCATGGGTTTACTAACTCAATTCAATACAAGCGCAAAGTGTTTCTTTTTTAAAATTAGAAACTCCAAAGGAGCTAAGTATATACAGTTGTTATATTATTCGAGTTTTGTTATAATGTTTTAGATTGTTTTACAATTTGATTGCAATCATCTCAAGCACGAAATATATTTTTTAAGTAAAATGGATAGTTGTCTAGGATTTTAATAAAAATTGTAAAAAATAAAAAAGGACTACGTTATACAGTTAAGTAATAGTAGTGTGAAAGAACTGCAAATCGACCCTATTTTCTAAGAATTGAACACAATTCCAAAGTGGCGCCGCACCTTACAATCGTGGCGGAAAAAACTGGGTTTGTATTTCAAGAAGCGTTCGATATAAGTAGACCTCGATTATATTGGACTCGATGGGTCAGTCAAAATTCTGCGAGTGTTCATTTAATCCGAAATTATTTGTGCTTAATCTCTTGCAAATGTCACGCACAGATGTATTTTTATTTTGTAAAAGAAATTATAGTACCTTCGAGCGTTACCTTAAATTTTCTGATTTATTTATTTATCCTCTCAAGTTGGGTGCGTCTATGGCTCTGAACCTACAGCCGGTTAGCTGGGGACATTCACAACGTAGATGCCTTCTTCTTCACTTCTGCAGAAATCATTGAACGCTTAGGCGTTGTGCATTTCTGCCAAAGGAACAATGTCTCCTTATGACTGCCGTAATGTTACGGGTGTCTATACGACTTTTTTTCTGCAAATCGGCAGTCCTTCTGGGATGTATAGGCTGAACCCTCCTATCAAAATTGCTCTTGACGTAAATAAGCGGTATTTTTACCGCTTGGGTTGCATGTATAGCATCCATTTCAGATGCACTTTTGGCCAGTTCATCGGCTGTCTCACAAGCTTAGACTTGACTATATTGGAGTTTTTAATGCAGCTTTGGCTGAAAATAATGAAACCACATTACTTATCCATTGTATTGTATTGTTGTACATTACTTACCAAGTTTTCAAAATCCAATTATAGGCATGGCATAGTGACATATTTTTCAAAATAAATTCTCAATGAATTTGAAAAATAGTCTAAATTAAATGGAAAATGAACGAGCGTGTAGCTGACCACTTCACCTCCTAGTGTTCCGTTGGTCTCGCAATGAAGTAACCCTGGCATTACTTCAAGGCCTAGGCCCGATTTGGGCTGTTGCGCCATTGATTATTATTATTAAATGGAAAATGACAACCAACTAATTAATAAGTATTTGTGGCTAATAATAGTTGATTTTTTCATGAAACTTTACGAGCAATAGACGAAAAAGTTAAGGGTATACCGCGTTACCCGAAATTACTCTATGGAACTGCAGTTCACCGAAAGGAATGAGTTACTTCACTCACTCACTTCAATCAAGTCTTCTTTTGGAACGATTCACTCCTGAACGACCCATCTCTATTCTTGTCATCTCCAGTATTAACATCTCTGTGAATCCGACGCGTTTGAGTTGAATTTTTTGCTAATTCCTCATTCGCCACACTATCAACTTGCATTCATTACTTCTTAAAGAACTTGGTCTACCGGATCTTTTAGCATTGCTTCTGTGCAATAACAGTTTCATCACATTCATTCAATTAGTGCATAAATAATTAACGCAAAATGTAAATTTCTGAAACATTGGAAAATAATTTAAATTTCTTTAGAGTTTCAACTATAAACGGGTTCCGGTAATTTCTATACAATAGACTGTGAGGTTTTTTTTTGGTGACAGCGCTCTAATAGTAAAATGTGGTCTTCATGTGGATTCACTTTTAAGTTTCCTAATTAATTTCATCACTCTATTGCAAATATTTTTCGAAAAAACAGAGAAAATTAAACGTAAATATTGTCCATCGGTTTTGAACAATTTTATTTTTTAAAAATAGAGAAATCATTGAAATTTTTTAGTGGACAGTTGCTTTTGGCGAAACAGGTACTAGAATCCGAAAATGTTCAATATTAAATTATTTTCACATTTTTTTTGTGCAGAGCATTGTTTTGTGCAATTTAAAACAAGGATATTTTTCTATGATATTCATTATTTATTTTGTCTCATTTTTTAACGAATTTTTAGAGATGTGGCTTTTTCTACCCACCAAAATGTATTTACATTACGAAATTTATTATCATTAACTTACAGTATTTGGGTCGAAACATTCAAGAGTAATTTTTGGTTCCTCGTTTGAATTAATTACGTAATGGCGTTTTAAAAGATTGCCAAAAAATATTTACATCTTTTGTTTGAATTAAAATATATTCTTTTATTTTTTTAATCGTTATTGAAATTCTTATTACATTCGATAATATTAGTAGTAACTTTATTGATCATATGATATTATTTTATGATATGTACAATTGAGCCGTTGATTTTGAAAGTGGAATAAGACACTTTGTCAAAAAAAAAATTGTTGTGACATTGTAACGAGGTTTTATACAACACGAAGCAACTTTTTGAGAATCTATTGATGCAATTGTTTCATCACACTTTTAAACAAATACAAGTAAATTTTTTTCCCGAAAGTTGGCATGAATATTTTATTGTACATGCATATTTCTAGAAAGTAAAGACAACTCATAAAATATATCGTCGTTTACTACACTAATAAAATAACGATCCTAATTGTACACATCATTCCTTTTTTATTCTAGAAGTGCTTCTAACTTTGTTTGGATCGACATATGTAGATAACAACATTCTAGTACATACAACGAAATTAATCGGTAAATAATGTACTTCGAGTGGTTTAATTCATTTTCATCATTAAAGCAAAGTTAAAATGTAATTACAAATACTTGATTCGCCGGAGGGGTGATTTACGAGTACTTATCTGACCCATCCAAAGCAGCGAATGAAGCCACTTAAGTAATATTCGATATCAAGAATGGGACATTTAAATGAAGTTCGAAGCGTGCTAACTATAACTGCGATCAGTAAATTGGTTCCGTTTTTAGGCAACAGGTAAATGCAAATTAATTGTTCTCTATTCAATTCCGTCTTTAGAGTGATTTACAATGATACTAAAATAAATCTTAAATGTTACTCTTATCAGTCTACAAAATACTCTTCATCAAAATATTTATAAAACCGCCACCGAGGTAGTTTTCAGTGTACACTATCAAACAGAATTTTCACGCACAAATTTCATACCGAAATTTATTTTGCTACAACTAAAGATTAGACGTGTCCATTGCTAACTATTCACGAATAATTAATTAACCAATAAAACAATGAAAGCCGAAAATATTTTCAAAAATAAAGTTTCCAATTTATTATAATAAAAAAAAAAAAATATTTACAACTTTTTTTTTAATAGGCCATAATTATTGTAAACTAAACATATTTCGGTTTATTAAAAGAAAACTTGATATTGAAATGCAACTTCTAGAGCTAGGTCATCTTTTTCGTTTGTTTAATATAATGTAAAATATAAATTAGTTAACTTAATACTCTTAGGCACCATTTCCAAAACCAGTAAAATCTGATGCTTCCGATTCTTCGTCTTTTTCCGAACCGATACAATGAATTCCGTTTCGTAACATCGGTGTACCCTTTCCCTTACCTAATACTCGAGCGACAATTAATAATTTTAAAATTTCTTTCGAATTTTTCGAATTGACAATGTGTAGTTGTTCCTTTAAAAGTTTTTCTTTGTACGCAAAGAATTCGACTTTCATTTCGAAATATTTGTTTTCGTCGCATTTTGTTCCGGAAAATTCGGTTATTCTACAGTGAAGGCTAGGTACAGTTGTTACGTCAGGTACTAGGAGTGGTGCTTCGGTAAATTCACCGAAAAGTTCAACAGGTAGCTTAAGATCGATTGCGTATCTATGATTAATTTGAAGAAATCCTAAATTTACAATAATTCCATCGTCTGTCGGTTGATATGTGACCGTACTTTCCGATTCGAATTGGTCTTTTAGCGAGGCAGTGTCGAAGTGTACGTGATGATCTGCAAAAAAGATAAAAATGAAATAAGTAAATTGTTTTATTGTTCCAATCGAATTAGATATTTAAAAATCAAAAACATTTTTTTATAAACCGTCATATGAGCCGTTGTATTTGAAAGTGGAATAAGTCCATTTTGAAAAAAATATTTTTTTTGACATTGTAACATTATTCTATACAACACGAAGCAACTTTCTGAGAATCTATTGATGCAATTGTTTCATCACACTTTTAACAAATACAAGTAAATTTTCCTGAAAAATGGAATAAATATTTTTAAACATGTTAAAACGTAAACCGTTAAGCGTGTCGATTTAAAAACGAAATGGACTTATTCCACTTTCAAAATCAACGGCTCATATATCATCTAGGATCGTAGCCGCTCGAGTCTCGACTATGGCGGTGCGAACAATCGAGGCGATGCAAATTAAAACCTGCCTGCCATTAAATTAAAAAAAAAATACTTTTCGGGCATTCAGATGCCTTGATATCATCATTTAATAATTGACGGGCTTAGAACCAGAGCGGTACAAGTCCAATTCAAGTTGTTTCGAGTAAAATCAAATCAAAGTCTTTTAAGTGTCAATAATTACAGCGAAGACCTACCTACCGGATTGATCGGTTTTCCTCTTAGGGACTTAGTATTCTAAAGTCCCCAGTGGCGCTAAAAAAATATATATATATAATTTCCCGAGATATGAGAAGATGCGTTTTATTCAAAAAAATTTTGGCTCCTGGCTTTCAGGAACCGCTTACTCTAAGGTTGAAACTTGAATGTACTGATATAGTGGAACCATTTGCGAAATGAGGGGTGTGGAAGCTGGAAGCAAAATCATGAGTCCGAAACGCTCCAAAGCTGAAACTGAAACCTTCTACAAATCCATATCTCCTGAACGGTTGTAACAAAGCATACCATGATCGCTAAATACAATTGGTGCAAAAAACCAAGAATAACTGATATTTGATTGGTGCTTTTCCGTTTAGTATTGCATTTATTTCTTAACAGATAGCAGCCTTAAGGTACTCTTGCAACTGTGCGCTACTGGTAATAGACTGCAGACACTCTAACGAGACACTTCAAGCTAATAACTCAATTTTCGCGAAAATGTCACTCGTACCACTCTGGTTCTAAACTCATCAATTACTATCTCCAGTGATTGTCAAAAACCTAGAAAAGAAGTTACCTACAAACTTTTGAGGGTCAAATATTAATAATTATAAAACTTTTCGGTTAAAAATATGACTAAATATTAAATCTTACAATTTTTTTGTTACAAATAGAACTCAAAAGATATTTCATTAACTTATTGGTATGAAAAAAAATTAGTTAGTTTTAGGGTGACCATTTGTTATACACACATATTTCTGTATAAGAAAGTTATTTGAACGAATTTCAGATATTTTTATTTTGGAGAATATGACGTTCTATGATCCATTAGTCGGTACGACGTTATATAGACGTCGATGCGACGTTTTGAGACGACCAATGGTTATTTTTTCGACGCCGGAATGACTACTGTGTTGCTTGGTTGTACCTAACACTTTTGTGTATCTAATAAATTCAAATTTAGTATGTCGTGAACCATATGATTACATGTACATTAGTAGTAATAGTTTGTGATCAGGCTTGTTCCTACACTTTTGTGTATATTTAAATTTAATGTCTGGTGTTAAAATTGTGAATGGTAATTACGTCCCTAAAACTGATCGAGAATCATTAGAAGGATGTTGTTTTCAACAATCTGTTCTTTTAGAGAAGATGAATTTGGATATAAATTGTTTATAATAGGACTCATATCCATAAGAAACAAAACAACGCTACAAACACGCACTGAATTATTGGCAAACTCATCATATTGACGAGCTTCATACATGAGCAAATTAAAATATCTTATGAAAAACTATCATTTCTTCAAATATGAAAGAAGAAAAACAGTGAAAATTTTTATTCATTTCCTTTTTCTTAAATATCTCCACTTTTAGTGAAAATTTTTTAATTTACTCATGTACTAGGCTTTTAAATACACTAAACAATTAGTGTAAAAAATTTGACTGTTGTGAGTTAAGTGGAAGCTGAGATTCAGGTACCGAAACAACGCATTTCACCATACAAAATATATGGGAGCTAGAAATTTGCAACGAGCCCCTTAAATCATATTAAAGCTGCTAAAAAAAAGAATTCAATTGAAACGCTAATAAATAAAAGTTCGTTTCATCTATCAGCTTTAGTACTTTATAATTTCCTAGCAAGATGTGTACACTTCATTTTAGCAGCACTTAAACTATTTTTAAATCTTTTAAATCTCAAGTTCAAGTTCGGACAATAGGAAATGTTCGTAATTTACGTAAGACTTTTTATTCATAAAGTTATCTTTTTCTGATTAAAGAACTTGCTTTTATTGACTACATTGAACTTTATTTACTGGTAAAAAAATTATAACAAGAAAAATAGAATTGGTTGACGTTAGTTCATATGGACATTTATTGTTACACGAGGCTTGACAAGATCACTGATACATTAGTCTATAATTGTGACCTCGATTCTTTCCATAGAAGGGAGAAGATCGGATCAAATCTCTACGCTTTTGCTTTTATTGTTTATACTTAAAAAAAAAATTCTTGTGATTTTTAGAAGAACGGATAATTTATTTTTTCGATTTTCGAAAGTGTGACAGATTATGCGTCTCTTCTTTTGTCTGTCCTGGCTACAAATTTGATTTTTTTTTAATCTGGTTTTGAATTTGAAAAGAAAGCGCCAGCACCTTAAATTTAAGACTTATTAAAATCGGATAATTATGAAAGAATTTGAACAATTTGCCAAGGGGTGTAAACGCTGAGGCAGACGAGTTCACTGAAGGCAGAGCAGAGAGCAATGACAAGGTCACTGCGACTGAGAGAGTCCATCCCAGAAAACATCGGCCTGTTCATCCTTACACCTAGAACACCTGAAAGAACTGCAGCGGAACTGGGCCAAGGAATAGCAACCCCAATTTCCACCGGAAGTTTCAATACAAAAAATTATTTTATCCATTATACCTATTTAGCAAAACAGAGGTAAAACATTTAAAAACATTGCTGTATGCTGTAAAAAGTCAATCAAGACAGTTTTCATTTGAAAGTCGAGATATACCAGTAGAGGGAATAAAAAATAATAGACAGTTATTAAAACTTTGAGTTGTCGAAATTTAACTGTATTCAAATTTGACATCAAATTTGCAAACAAATTGTCGTCGTGTTCCAGCTGTTAATTCAGAACCAAGTGTAATTTTACTTCTTTGCATGAAGTAAACATTTAGCACTTTAATTAAGACGTCTTCAAGTTAACTACTTTATTCCTTGATATTTGTTACGAAATTTTCCTCGGAATTCCAAAGTGAATTGAATTTGAATTGTAAATAAATTTTCTTATGCATACCAATGAGTATGCCAACTAAATTTCGGTTATTGTATGTTTTTTTTTGCTTTCACGAAAGTTTTATATTTATATTCTGGGCTCATATGGAATCTGTCGAATAAAATGTAAATGTGAATTATGTTTTCTGATGTCAAATTTAGTTCAATTTAAATCGGCTTCCAAATGAGAGGGAATTGTTTGAAATGTATTTTTGTATGATAGATTTTTACGAGGCAGACGTCTCTTTGATTTGCTTTTATTTTGTGTTGTAGTGCTATTGCAAAACTCTCCTCTCTACCTTCGTTACTCGGAATATGGGAAAGATATCTACACGGCATCTTAACAAATATACGTACTCCTTGAATTATGCCTATGTCTCACTGAAAGGACATCCCTGGATAACGTAAACCGATTCATATGTAAAAAGTATTTTTTTTAATAGGGAACCAAATAAATGGTATAGCTCCAACCAATGCCCCAAGAAAGAAATTGATAGTTGGCTAGAATACACCCTCTGACGAGTCTATGCCTTCCGATGATGAAACAGCTCCTTTGGACCTAGTCCAACACAATCTTATGTTAACTGGCCTCTCCAGTGAAGTTCTTTCCAAATTGTCATGTCCTCAGGGACGGCGATTAATCAACAGTCGGGGAGTTTCACTCCACTGACACCGGAAAAAACAACTAACTCTTAATCATAATAGCTTCAATGGTAGCTTACCATGAAAACCTAATAACAAAGAAATTGAACTTCAGAAAAAAATCAAGTGAATAAAATTGGACAATAGTCAGTCACGCTACTGTTTAAGGAGGTTTAAACTAATGGCCTTGAACTAGCGACAGGATGGGTTTCCAAAATTCTCTGGGTTTTCCATTTGATGAGATATCGAACCACATCAAAAGCAACATTACTGTTTTTATGATTTTTTTTTAATTTTTTTCCATTTTATGTAGGTAGCTGCCTCTGTGAGCTCACTGAGGCAGCTATTCGCGTTAAATTCTCTAATAGATAGTAGATAGTAGGCTAGATCTATGAAAAAAAGTTATGAAAACGTCCTAAAAACAGCAATGTTGTTGTTGTTTTGTAAATAAATTTTTAAGCCTGCTCTGATCTGGATAAGTGCGCAAAAAACACACCTATCATAATATTTAGTACACACTAAAAAACGGCATCAGTGTTTTACTTAACCGTCTAACCGCATTTAGTGTAAGGCTGATGTCTTTTTGTAGAATAGGTTAATTGTGGTCAAATAGTACTAAATATACTATTGCCAGGCTCATATCCGCAAATTTCGTAATACTGTAATACCCCGTCTGTTGTTAGGCATATATTTAACGATAAAGAAATCAGAATTAGCATCGAAAACCACTTAAATATTCCTTCCACTATGTTTCAGGATTGCGTGTCTAATAAGAATTTATTGCACTGGCTTCATATGCTACATAAACACGCAACTCTTCCAACTAAACAACCTAAAATTATCCTTACAAATCGTTCAGGTTGTTTTAATAAACTATTTACTCATATAAAGACTTCTTAACAGTGAATGGAAAAGTTAAATACTATTTCATTATTAATAGGTACTACAACATGCTTCAATTTTAGTCTATGAAGTTCCGTTTCCGCGGATCGTTTTATTTTTATTAATTATTCATTACAACAGGTCTACTGTTTCCTTTGTAACGCTCATTTTTCACGAAAAATGTTTGAAAAGCAAACAAATTATCTTGTCGGAAAAGGATATTCCAATTATAAAGCCTGTTACTAATACCCAACCGCAGCAAACGTTTATTAGGGACGATCTCCCAGCCAGATGAAATCTTTATGGCTATTCTGTGAATACCCGAAAAGAGCGCCCCACGGTATACATAGACGGACTATCAAACTAACTTCTTCAAGTGGACCGGGTACAAGTAGCTGAAATTCTCTGTTCACCCTTCATTGAAGCTGTCAAGATCCCGATCGTAAATATTTCCACAATTGTCCTGGTATATGTCTATTTACTCCAAGGTAGAGATGGGTCGTTCACGAGTGAACTGTTCCAAAATAAAAACACTTCAATGAAGTGAGTGAATGAACTAACTTATTCCCGTTATGAACTGCAGTTCCTTTGGACACGTGATGTACCTACTGACCAGATCTACTGACCCTTTTCTTTTCTTCTGGTACTGATTCATTGAGTGAGTGAACTGAATGATTGAACAATGGAACGAAGAGTTCTATGGAAATACTTTACTGCGATCACTATTTTAAATGGCGAAACAGTTAGAGTTCCACGTCTCCTCTTTTTTCGATGGAATCTGAACCTTCATCACCAAGGTAATGCAGCTGATCTTTGGGCGATCCATGATTCACTTGCGTGTCAGAGCGCTTCTCAAGCTCGTGCAGATGAAGACCTTAATGGAATTTCTAAAGAGCTTAGTCAGTTTTTATGTTAACCTGTAGTGAATAGGACAAAAAGTCCTTATGAAATTTGGGAAACACTCAAGTTTCAATTTCCACGGGCGCATACCCTTGAAATTAAATACTTATCAGTAATTGCATCTTCGGTACCTGCAGAAAGATTGCTCTCAGAGGCTGGATTAATTGCTACCGATATGAGGAACAGATTGACAGGTTTAAATTTATCAATGCTAATTTTTCTGTCGTCAATAGACGAAATTTTTTGGTTGTGAAGGAAGTAGCAGTACAAACAATTAATTTTGAAATTATGTAAATGGTTTTTTTTTCAGTTTCAAGAGAATTTAATTAAATTTTTTTAGTTTCTATGAAAAAATTTTATTTTATAAAAAAAAAGATATTTACGAAGAAATAATATCTACGAATTTTATTTCCATTGTTTTATGTTTATTATTTTAATTTACAGGTAGGCCTCCTACAACGCGGTAGATACGTTCCAAGAAAATGCCGCGTTGTAGGAAATCGCGTTGTAGGAGATATGAAAATATAAGAACCGGAGTTCGGTTCTAGAAGATGAATTTCATTTTTTTGTTTATTCAATTTTTTAATAAAAACAGGTGTTGTCGAAGATTTCTTTTAAAAATGTTGACTCTCTCCGTAAAAGGATTCTCAAGCCTTTAAGCCTCTTTCAATACCTTTTAGGGTAAAATTTTTGTTGTGCCAAATAACCCTTCATGGATTATTTTCGCAAGCTTTGATGGATATTCATTCGCTGCTGCATCATCCTTGTAACAACCATTGCTGTCAAGGAATTGATGACTGGTTTCATTAGTAGTTATTTTAAGTGCCTTCGTTTAAACTTAGGAATTTGTTCGTAAGATCCTAAGTTTAAACCAAACTTTTGGTTTAAACTTCGACTGTGAAACCGGCCCTAAAAGTAACAGTTTTGTGGTCATATCCCACACTGCAATTGCAAGCGCTTCTTCCATTTTTGCCATTGTGTTAGATCTTGGACAAACAGTAATTTTGGCAAGTAGAGACGATGCGGATATGTAGTCTTCAGCTAGCTTAATAGTTTGTATTGACGATTCATTAAGATTAAAATGTCTAGCAACATCAGCTATCCTTGATAGGTTAGCTGAACAAAAAAGCTTTGAAGAAAACGTGCAAATTATCTGTACCGCGTTGTAGTGAAACCGCGCTATAGAAGTACCTGAACCGCGTTGGAAAAGTACCGCGTTGTAGGAGGCTTACCTGTATTTATTTTCTTCTCATTTTTAGCATATTATTTATTTAACCATTAAAAAGAACATACATATATGTATGTATGTACGTTTAAAACTCATATTCACACATATTTTTAACGGACATTTAGCGTCACAAGTGAGAGGAAAATAGAAAAAATCTTTACATACATATTCCACCCTCCATTCAGCATCCTCCACCTTCAATCCTCCGGCCTGCATCCACTATTCAACATTCATCATCCGTCTTTACCATTTAGTAATGAGAATGCATAACTAGTACACCAAAAACGAACGAACTGCCGCTAAATCATATCAAATGTTGAAATAACTATCGAACCACCAATTGTAAAGTGATTTTGTTAATGCAGAAACGAAGTTTCATCGTAATCGGATGAATGATATAGGAAAGCATACGAAACAAACAAACAAATAATTAGAGCACCAGGGTACTAAAATCGCAAAACAAATTAAAAAATGTCAAAAAAAAAAAAACAATTTGTTTTTATTCGATCACAGGTACTATCCCGGAACTATTCTACACCTTCCCTGAGCGGTTTAGGAGTTCTTAGGGAACATAGCCACATTCATACAACCATACATACATAGTTAAATAGTTAAAATTTTATGTATGGACAATCACTATGTTAAACGTATAATGAACCTAGACATTACAATTCAAATCTACCTATTCAGTCTACGTATACTTATACGATAACCCTGGGACTTCAGAATTACGCGATTAATCGATTTATTGCTTAAATCCCATCAATTAATCGATTGATCTTAATCGAACATTTTAAAATAATCGATCAAGCAACAATCGATTGTTGAGCAATCGATTCCCATCCCTAGTACACAGTGTCTCATCTCGAAGAACTGGAAACAGTACAGATTCACAACTCAGCGAATCGGAGCATTTTCACTATATCGGCATACCCACCATATTTGCTGCTCAGCTCATATGGATAATGTGTCAAAGGTGCTGTCTAGTCAGTACAGTTTTTAGATTAGTAGAAAATAATTCACTCTCTCACAAAATAAAATAAAAAGTGAAATAAAGAGTTAACTGGAAAGAACAAAAACGTGGAGCAAGGGAGTAAAAAATTTTCACACCAAGTTTTCCGGAAAATCTAAGACATACAGAAATTTCACTATAAGTGTGTTTTAATCAACTGTGGATCAACCCAAAAGCTAGTTTAGCAGGGTTAACAATCATGTTGGTAAATGCCTTGGATAAACTGTATGGGCTATGTGTATTTTTCCTTTATTGCATGTAACGATGAATCTCTGTAGAAAATGCACAGAAATACGAAGGTTTTTTCAATAATTTTGATCATGCTGTCTCTATATTACACATAGACTTAAATTTGATCCCATTATGATTTTGAATTATTTCTTTGTTGTTATTTTCAATATAAAACGAGTGATCTTGATTTTGATCCAGTTTAAAAAAAAACACACACCTTATGTTTACTCTGCGTTTAAGCGGAGTTCACGTAGGTACTCTAATTTTATTTCTTGTATCCGCGTGTGTTGTATTCGATGATAATTTAAGACCACCCAAACGTATGTCTGCATGTTTATTTTTGATAATATTCTTGACTAAACAACGACCTTGTACTGGTTGTTGCTAATTGTTACATAAGATTTCCAAAATTTTAACAACTTCTTTTAATATATACCTAGCTTTGTTTCTACCTGCAAAATGTTGTATGGACGCTGATTTAATATTTTAAAGTTAAATTATTAACTGATGCACCACAACCCATTTAAGCATTGTAATAGCAATCATAAACTTCTCAGATACCGGTAATATCCGTAATATCCGCTTGCTATTAGCATAGACTCCAGTGATGGAATAATATTGTTATATTTCACTTCGATTAAATTCGCAGAAACAAATTCTTTGATTGGTTAGTAGAAAGCAAAGTAGTCGCTCAGTTTACGGATAGTTAATGGAAAAAAAAATTTAAGTTTTCTTTCCAAAGAAAGGTTTCCTTCAGCCATATCCTAATTGAATTAATTTCTCTGATAAGCAGTATCCAAAGTAATGTAATTTCCCAGTCTTATTTTTCTAATTCTTAGACAAAAAAAGAGTTGATAAATCGCAACAGTGTACCATTATTTGTATATTATATCTATATATGGAACATACTAAACAAATGTTTAAAAAACTAAGTAATTAAATTAAACCAATGCCATGACTTTCATAACTGCCCTATGATTTCGTAACCACAGTTGCTACATAAAACAATGTGATTTCTTCATTGGTTCAGTATAGCGATTAAAATAAAATATACAACAAAGTAGAATACGGAAACATTTATGGATTTTTCTGTACAAATATAAGAGGGTTCTTTGGACAAGTATTGTAGATTACATTAAAAAATTTTCTTCCATTTACATTATAATGTAAAATTACAATTTATTTCAAACAGTTTTGCAATTTTAATCTGGAGGAATTCTACATGTTTTGTGCGTAATTCATTTTAAACTTTCAAGCCATTTGGCTGCTTATACTCATGCCGACAAAGACAGAATTGCATTGACGATAATCTTGTTTTCTAAAATTGTACGTTTCAAGACCATTTTGAAATTCCAGTCAGAATAAAAAAGTAGTCGTACGTCGTACCCGCATCGTACCCATTATTAAGCAAAGCTTTGATTCGATTAGTATTCCCTTAGCCCTTATTGCTATACTGTGACACATTAAATATTATTAGCTTCGTTCCATATTTCGCACAAAACACACTATTCATGCAAGTTATGGATTTTATCGTTGATCTAAATTCATTCGATTTATAAAGTGCCCGAGGGTAGAGAACATACGAGTACATAAATCAGAAGAAGAAACAGTTGGATTAATAATTTGTGCGACACATTGCAAAGTTTTGTGTGAAAAGGAACTATGACTTTACACGCATGTTGTAATATATTTTTGATGGGCAGGCGAATATGTGGTAAGGTGTGGCTTTACTCCGGATGTACAGAATTTTGGGTAAACATTTCCATTTATCGCAAGCTTTATTTGAAATTATTATTGATTGGTATGCTTACATAATAACACCACCAACGCTGTTATTAAGGTATAATGGGGTATAAAACTCGGTAAAGATAAAACGAACTTTTATATGGGAAGAATACAGAAAAACTCTGTAAAAATACAGAGTTATTGAATTAAGTGCAAGTGGATAATAGCAGACAAATTATGCTAACAATCCTTGCCATCAAAAATAAATTAGCTATAACACACGACACACCTACAAATTCTGAATTTAATAAGATTTGAAGTTAATCCTACTTGCTCAAGATTATACCTAGGCTTAAATTTTAAAATGTGTATTTTTTGCTATTATCCAAATTGAAGGTCTAGGTCATATGATGGAAAAGAGATTTTGGAATGTTGAAGCGATATATAAAAGAGCGTAGTTTGAACGGAATCGGTTTGTCTGTCAAAAGAAGGAATATATAGCCAACTAGCTAGCCAGCTTCTTCTGCTCCATTAGATTTGACTACGAACAGAACCGAGTGGTTGGTTGGCAGGAAGAGTTGGACGGATGAAAGGAAGAATTAGAACCGTTGTTCAAAAACGGTAACTAAATTATCGTCCGGTATTTATTACTGCAAGAAAATCTCTGACAGTAGTCAAGGAAGTTAATTTTTTTTGCTCAAAGGCAGTAAAATTTGTATGTAAAAGTACCATTTTTTGTATAGTAATTTCTACTGTAGGGTTGATGTAATTTTAAAATTAGAACGTAAATTTAAGGAACTACTGTGCTTATTTGCATTTAATGTGTAAATGTTGTAATTTCTGTAAAAATTACCTAAAAATATGTAACTTTAAATGAAGTTGTGTAAAATTCAATGGAGTTGTGTACACAGTAAACAATTTATGTAAAAGTACTATTTTTTGTATAGTAATTTTTACTGTAGGGTTAATTTACGTCATTCTTGGCTATTCTTGATGAAATAAGGATGTTACAAAAATGTTCAGGTGGCCGAGTGGTCCATGGTACATCTGTAAAGTGTAAAACTACAGAAAAGCATGTAATCACAGTACATATTTATCTGTAACGATTTACGCACTTTTGTTGTTCATTCTTTCGTTTCGAGAGTAGAAGTAACTACTAAAAAAACCTTAAAAAAAGATTAGCAGAGTTCCATGAAGTAGTTCCGGAATTGTTCATTCCCTAGTACCGATCGAGAGCATGCGGACCCAAAAAAATAAGGTCTGCACAGTTCCGTGAAGTAGTTCTGGAACTAACTGATCGTTCGTTCGTTTTGTCAGTACGTTTTTTATCACGTTTCCAATGGAACTGCAGTTCACCAAAAGGAGTGACTTACTTCACTCACTCACTTCAATGAAGTGTTCTTTTGGAACAGTTCACTCCAGAACGACTCATCGCTACGTGTAAGTGAAAACTTAGACGATATCAATAGCTAAGGGATGTGGTATACTAAAAAATATTTTACTTAATAGCTTAAAGGGTTCGGGAGCTTAAAAGTTTTTTGCGAAATATAAAAAGAAGTTTCTTATTTTATTTTTGAAAAAAAGTTCATAATGAAAACGACAGTCACAAGTTCACGTCATTCACATTATTTATCAATAATTTAAAAATATTTATATTTGTTTCTTTTTTTCGCTCTTCTATTCGCAGAATTTCTTAATGGTATAATATCCAAAATAAAATCCGCGTTTCGTTTGAAATAAACCATCAAAAATCTTAATGGGAAAGTCGAACTCTAAAAATATGTTCTTCATGTCAAGAATAGAAAAAAACACATGTGCCCGATGTCGTTTAAGATGTCGTAATCAGATTTTCTAGGTCGAAGCAGCAACCATAAAAAGAGGGCAAAATCTATGGAAAAGTCTGGTCGTGCTCGAAACAAGGATTCACCTTTGTATATTGTTCCGCTTTCTGAGTGGTTTCTATATAAAAGAATATCACAACTTTACAAACAATTTTTTTAAAATTCTCTCAACACATTGCAATTTCTTCTTTAAAATGTTCTAAATTAAATTTATGGGAACAACTTGAAGTCGTCTTAAAGTAGATTTTCTATGTGGCGGCGTAGTATTTAAATTCTACCCACGTAGTTTTTTCAACGTATAAATTCCATGAGATTAATTAGAGGCGTTTTGCATAAAGTAAAATATCTACGGAAGTATCACGCTTAATGCTAACACTTTACTCAAGTGCCATTCGTCCTAAATAATTGTTTCGTTAGACGTTGACATATCTCAAACGGCAATTTAATTTATCACTCGTAATCGGAGCTATATTTGAAGTCTCTCGCATTTAATTTTTGTTTGATATATCATTAAGGAAAAAATTTGAACCAAAAATATCACTGATAATAGTCCAACTGATATGCCGATTGATTGGTAAAATGAGATATACAGTGTAGTGCGTTCACAGTATCTAAAAGTTTTATTTTCCTTGGTCAAAACGGTCAAAATCATGCAAGCGATTTTTAGTCGGCTAACAAGTATGCAGTAATATGGAAGGGTGCACACACTAACCTATTCTAAATCGGCCCAACTACAAAAAGTACTCACTGATTCCCTTCTTATTTTTATAAAGGTAACCAACTATTAGCCGACTTCTTTATAATTAGAGAATTTTCTCGTTCTGTGCGCACCAATATAAAATCTACCACTTGCATTGGTGTTCCTGCTTCGTTCGAAAATGTTAAACTTATAAACTATGAGCCTTCAGCGGTGGGAAAAAAATTCGTGGCCAGAAAGGCTCAGATTAACGGGGTGCAGTGGGATCACAACAAATTTAGCCCAAGATTAGCTTACTAACCTAAGTTTAGTGAACTGAACTAGTTTAGTGAACTGAACTAGTTTAGTGAACTAAACTAAACTAAACTAGTTTAGTGAACTTAACTAAACTAGTTTAGTGAACTAAACTAAACTAAACTAGTTAAGTGAACTAAACTAGTTTAGTGAACTAAACTAAACTAAACTAGTTAAGTGAACTAAACTAGTTAAGTGAACTAAACTAGTTTAGTGAACTAAACGTAGGTTATTCAGACAACATGAACAATTTATTGCCGTTAACGCTTGAATACCTAATATTATTGGTTTTTTCTTTTGCTTTTTATCTTTTTAATAATAACAATTGATTATAATTCTTCTAGAAACTGTGTATATAACAAAATAATTTTCATTTGTAAATTTTCAAATTGACAGTAAGTACAGTAGGTACCGCTTATTGTAATCACTTTGGGACCAGCCAAAAACAATAACATTAACCGGTTTATAACAATAGACGAACGAAAACCGAACGTTTGTGGAGAATGAGACCCAACTGTTTTGATAACAAAATCCGAATTATAACATTATCCGGGATTACAATAAGCGGTATCCACTGTAGTTGGAAGCAAAAGTGTGTGTGTGATACCATTAAAAAGTTTACTTACTTAAAGAGGCGCTAGTGTGCGCTTTATATAATCAGTTGCTCTAATTTTTTCCAATGTTATTATATGATTATTTTCAATTAAATAATATATTTAAAAAAAAAAACAAGAAAAGAAAAAAATTCAACATTTTCTTGAAAGAATTCTGTACTGCTAATTTCTTTATGGCTGAACATCCTGCAAGCTTCAGCCATTGATCCCTTGTATTGAAAATTTGTGTATTGCTGTTTTATTTCAGTTCCATTATTTGTGATACCATTAAGCACAACCAGAATGAACATCCAAATGTGGCAAAAATCGCTAAGTGCCATGGCGACTTGGCACCGGATAGCAGGCACTCAAAGCTTTAAATGCCAAAGCATTACTTCTGATTATCTAAAATTAAGCAGATATTAAACCCAAACGCTAATGGGAGTTCTGACTGGACATTGTCACATGAGGAAACATCTCTATAGGATTGGTCTCTTTGAGACTGAAATTTGCAGAATATGCAATGTCGAAGACGAAACACCAGAGCATATCCTCTGTGAATGTGAGGGTTTAGCTCACAAAAGACTTCATCTCTTCGGTCAGGATTTCATGGAACCATCGGAATTCCTGACCATTCCTCTTCGCAAAATACTAAGCTTCATTGAAAGCGCAAGGATTGAAGAGGAATCATAGTCAATCCGGACGGACGTCACAATAGGCCCAACTGAGGTTTCAGTGACAGAGGTTAACCATACCTACCCCTATTTCCAATCTATCTATCTACTTATTCCAGTTCGGTATTCTCTACGTAATAATTTGATATTCTTGTAAGTCAGGCAGTCTAATCTATGCAGTGGCGCACCATGAACAAAATTCGGGGATGTTTCGTTTCTACCCTATCGGCGCCACACCAATAACCACAGCGGAAAGCGCGAAGTATACATTTAGCATTGATGCACTGTAGGAGTCAAATTTTACATCATTTTTATCGACAAGGGATGGCTCTAAACTCGAAAAGAAGAACCCTAAATACGCCCCTGCATCTACGGTGCTGCATACCAAATTAGGCAACTCCACAATTTATTAAAGACAATAAACTTATTTCTTATTTTGAAGTTTAGATCATATTTCCAAACCTACGTTCTAAAAAATCCTATTAATAAATATATGAACATAATCAAAAAAAAAAAACGTACAGCAAATAAATTGATTAAATAGTGACAAAGTGTTATCTGATCTGATTATTTATCATGAAAAAGAACAAAAGACTACAAATACTTTTCACAATGTTTTTGCCATATTTTAGACATTTTTGTAGAACAATTCGATATTAAATTTTTAGTTTTAATCATTAAATTAAAATCTATTAGATTTAATTAAGACAAGTGATAAACATTTTAAAACTTTCTGTAATTTAAAAAAAAAATAGAATGACGGACGTAACTAATACTTCCATAAAATTACTGGAAACTCGTTTAAATTTTGGAACTCGGTTAAAGTTAACACTTAAAATTTTGTTTCTATAACTAGGTAGTGAAATTTCTTTGCAGGATGTCTGTTGTCAGTAACATCAAACCGGTTTGTATTTAAAAGGTCGATTATTTCTCCCTTCTGTTCATTACCAACCACATTCTAGCATAAATATGTTAAAATTTATATTAAAGGGGATCTACTGAACTATTCTTCTATAAAAATTAAAGGCCATATTTCAAAGAGTTCTTGAGAAAGTTTTCTTTTATCCAGTAAAGAGAGAATTCCTGTCCCAATGAAATTTTGGTTGGTGTCTTGGCCTAGTATGACTCGTTTTAAGGCAGCTGACGAAATCAACAAGAGAGTTGACTCTGTCTATGACATTTACCAGAGATAAATTGCATTATTACAATTTCCACTTTGATTAAGTAAGAAGCTAATAATTTACATGGGTGAACTCAACCTTTCCAAATTATGTAATGCGTGTACGTGACGCAAAAAGAAACGTAGACGATGCTCACTGCCGGAACTGGTCCTAAAATAACAAATATTCTGTTTATGATTTTTAAAAACTACAAAGTTTCTCATTTCCGCTACCAGACACTGGTGGATCATTTAAATCATATAATTACTATATCTTGAACAATCTAGCAGAAAGAATTCACTAGAAATAAAAATAGGAATTTATTGATTCGCTTCGAGGTCAGTTAGTCAGTCAGTCTATTTTGTTTTATTTTATATTCGGTTTATAAAATCATTAGTTTTGAATTTTAGCAGTTGCAACGGTCGAACTCGATTGATTTTTTTAACTGTAAACTGTAACTATTTTGGCACCATCAAGAACGCCACTTCATTGAAGTGAATGAGTGAACTAACTCACTCCGTTTGGTGAACTGTAGTTCCTTTCGCCACGTGACACAGCTTAAAAAGGAATGAGTTCCTTTCCTGGGAAAGTGAGGACCTTTTTTTAGGTCCTCACATTCATTCCGAACCTGAAAAGGAACTAGTTCTTGGCTGGGGAAGTGATGACATTATTTTTAGGTCATTCACATTCACTCCCACCTTGAAATGGAACTAGGTACTTCACCTCCGCCGGGAAGTGAGGACCTTCTTTTTTTTTAGGTCATCACATTCACTCTGAGCTTCAAAAGGAACTTGAACTAGTTCATTGAACTAGTTCCTTCAAGTGAGTGAGTCGGAGTTGAGTTACTCCCTAAAAGGGTCTGCTTTGCCCATCTCTAAGGTGGAGTATATAAGAAGTCTCTATGAACATACTCGAAGATTGCGATTCTGACAGAGCCTACCCAATTTACAATCCCCTTTTGCTTCATCAAGAATCATTCTCGCAGATGCCATTATCCACAAAAAGATAGCGTACTTATTTCGACGTGCCTTACACAAACGCAATTTCAGTAATAACAGGACAAGGATAACAATTTATTCAGTTACTTGAATTTATACAGAAATATACATTTATAACTCTACGGTATCATCGTAATATCCCTAATTTAATTTGACATCGGTGATTCCCCTTGAAAATTCAAAGTCTTCTTTTGTACCACAAGGTGGGACTCATTTTAAGCATATCTAAGTCTTAAGACTTTAGGAGATGTTGAAATAGCTCCTTCTATAAGACTTTTACGTCATTTCGCCCCAAAGAGAAACGACATCGTCAACCTTGTAGACTAAAATATTAACAAATCCGAGTATTTTCCAGATTATTATTCGTGTACCTAGCCACGTTTCGATTACCGTTTACACATACACTGATTTTAGAGTCGTTCATATCAAACTAGGAGTTGTTGAAATATCCTGAATTTCAGGCAACTGTGCTAAACATCTTTGGGATATTTAGGGCTTTACAAGATTTTTCAAGGATTGTAGGAGTGTAGGAAGGATGATGGTTTTCATTATGTTCTGTGAAAATTGCTTTCTGTCTCTTTGAATAGAATTTTTATGTGAATTCATACCACACGTTGATGGTAGCGCTATATGATAGCATCTTGTTTACAATGCATAAATATTTCACGATGAAACAGGCTTAATATCAGGCCTCTAAGGACTATTACATAATTTCCACTCTGAAGGTAAGGTAAATCTTCATGATTCTTGGCGCTAGCTTATTTAAATTATTTCGTTAAATTAATATTTTTTTTAGTTCTGTACCCCTGAACAATGCATCGCGCAATCCTTCTTCACACCGAACAGCGTGGTCTACCATATATACCACACTGTAAATACAGCTTTTAAACAAAATTGTCACAAAGGCTTATTATATTGGGAGTACACAGGAATTCACAAAACACAAGTGGTTGAATGTTTATTTTTTACGCAGTATACTTCCTCATTGGGTTGCCCCACCCCCCTTTGGAACATATGTACATGAATCACAGAGATTATAATTATTATTACATTTAATTATTAATCACCTGAAAATGTATTTCAATAAATGCGGTTGGCGCTTTCGAGACAGAAATATTTGGCAGTCAAATTAAAATTCTTCAGTTTTGATTTAATAAAATAAAATTCAAATATTTTATCTAGTAGAGCGTGTGCATTTTGTCTTCATAATTAAAGTATGTAATACTTAGATTTGTGTTTACTATGAAGAAATATATTACGCTTGTTTTAAGAAAAATACACCACATGGCTCAAGTTAAATTATCGTGGAAAATTACATAGTTGTTGCATACAATTTATTTCTTAAACGAATGCCTTAACTCTATAATTAGAAAAGAGATAAGTAAATTTAATGTAACGCATATGTATGTAATATTTCACTCCCTCCAGAGATGAACCGATAGTGTATAAGACGTACTAGACAGAAGCAATCAAAAAGAGAATTCTGCTCTCAAGAATCAATTCGAACCGTCTAAAACGTAAATTGCAAAATATAAGAATCTATTTGTCAGATGCATGCAAAACACTCGAATTCTGAGCTTTAGCAGACGCAGCTAACTACATATTCAGTTGGCAAAACAATAAAAAAACGCTTTATCTTAATTTGGTGTGCTCAAAACTGAAAAATAGCTGGTAATATCTTGCCAAAACTGGACTACCAGTTCACTCAGCTGTAAATGAGTACCTGAATTAAAATCGGGGTATTAATCACGGACGAGCGTGTAGCTGACCACTTCACCTCCTAGTGTTCCGTTGGTCTCGTAAGGAAGTAACTCTAGCTCTACTTCAAGGCTTAGGCCCGATTTGGGCTGTTGCGCCATTGATTATTATTATTACCTCGCCAAAGCACCACTATATTAAAGTGGATTCGTTGACCAAGTAACTATCCTTTGCTAGTCCAAACACCAGATAACGACTGGAAATGCCGTACGAATTTCTGATTAACTACAAGAACTTTTGAATTTTTTTCGACGTCAGAGGACAGACTTCTCGACTGGAGTCGATCGCAAGCTTCGCTACTGTTGTTGAGGATATCACAGTTGAAAAACCTTCAGCCAAAAATAAAGTTTGAAAACTATTTTGGTCAAGGTCCGAAGTAACTGTTCTATTAGCGGGTTATATTGCCTCATCAGACTAGGCTTACGCATTCTATTTCACCTTAGTGATCGCGAACGAACTACTTAGTTCCCCAGCCCTTGCGAACAAGTTAATTCTTGTAGTTCGCAGTTCACAGTAAATGTGAGGACCTAAAAAAAAAAGGTCTCCACTCACGAAGGAGGAACTAGTTCCTTTCAAGTTCGGATTGAATGTGAGGACCTAAAAAAAAGAGAGAGAAAAAAAGGTTCCTACTCACGAAGTTCCTTTCAAGTTTGGATTAAATGTGAGGACCTAAAAAAAAAGGTCCCTACTCACAAAGGAACTAGTTCCTTTCAAGTTCGGATTAAATATGAAGACTTGAAAAAAAAGTCCCCACTCACAAAGGAACTACTTCTTTTCCTCACTCTTCCCTCGCGAACTGAACTAGTTCCTTTTTCAGTTGCAACTTCGCGAGAGTGATACGTGGTATGCAAATGTGATCATGAACTACTTCCTACAAACGAACTAGGACCGGAATTTACTGCGAACTAGTTCCTTCATTTCACTTATGGGAACGATTTTCCGAACTAGTTCGTTCACGAACTACACAAGCCTACATTAGACGTTGTGTTTTGAACCTTCAAAGCATGTTTACAGCTCATCAAATTTTTCGTATTTAAAAGAACTTAATTTTGTATATAGCTTCTTATTGTGGTTTTCAGAAATATCTAAATATCTTGGTTGATTTCTATAATTTCATTTCAAAATTTGGCCAATCAGTCACTTCAAAATTTGGTCAATCATTCACTGTATGGTGTACACTATCGAAAGAAGAAATGACCTCAACCGAGGACAATATTAATTTAGCATGAAGTGCGGTATGGCTCTTTGCCTGTGTCATCTGCGTCTAGTGTCTAGATGTCTCAAATACTACACAATCGAAATGATTTAATAATAATAAAAAAACGCCGCACGCTGCTGGATAATTGGCAACAGAACGAGCATCGCGATCTTCTGAAAGAATTTTTTTTTACTCTAGCTTCTGTGTTACTGGTGCACAGCGATTGTTCAGATTTTTCATATTTATTTTCATCTCACAAGTCACATGTAGTGGGTTAATTATAGAATTATAGTAGCTATACTTGGCTAAAATTATACTAAAGCAACAACACTGCTCGCAGTAAAGTAGATTGTAAAAATTAGGCAGAATTATGACCCTATGCGTACGTATTATAATAAATTATAGAGCTATTTTTATCCAGGTGAAGTAGAATATTATTTTTTACACAAACAGATACAAGGTAACATTTATAACCCATGATCACCACCACTAAAGTGTTTTATGTTGTTTGTTTTCGTCAAACCTAACATTTATGGTCAATTGCAGTAGCAGTTACTTGTTTTGCTACAAAGATATTCTTTCCTCTCAGCTTCTCATCAAATTGTTTACGTGTAGACAATTACGAGTAAGAAATTATAATTTTGTCTACTTGTAAAATTATTGTCTACACGTAACCCATACTTAACATGTATCTTACGATGCGCAGTTTTCGTCTTCCTCTCGTCGTAGAGTAATTTGAATTTTTAAACTTTGCTTCCATGTTATTTTGACAACCCAAATTTTGATGAATTGTTTAAGGGCTTGGACAGTTTTTTTTTTTTTTTCATTAACTGAACTAAAATTAGTTAAAGAAAAGTCCTTAGAAGAATCCTCAGATCTGTGAGGGAAGACTCGATCTGGAGAATACTATACATTAGGCTTGTGTAGTACGTGAACGAACTAGTTCGGAAGATCGTTCCCATAAGTGAAATGAACGAACTAGTTCGCAGTGAATTCCGGTCCTAGTTCGTTTGAAGGAAGTAGTTCGTCATGACATTTGCATACCACGTATCATTCCGCGAAGTTGGAACTGAAAGAAGGAAACGAACTAGTTTCTTCCTGATTAGGGACCTTTTTTTTTAGGTCCTGACATTCAATCCGAACTTGAAACGAACTAGTTCCTTCCTGATTGGATATATTTTTTCTTATGTCCTCACATTTAATCCGAACTTGATGGGAACTAGTTCGTCTGTGAGTGAGCTGCGAACTACAAGAACGAACTAGTTCGCAAGGGCTGGGGAACTAGTTCGTTCGCGATCACTAAGGTGAACTAGAATGCGCAAGCCTACTATGCATTAGAGAATTGTATGCCATCTTCGATAATCGGTGAACTAGAATGCGCAAGCCTACTATACATTAGAGAATTGTATGCCATCTTCGATAATCCAAAAGTTTCGATCTTCATAAAATTTAAAAAGCTACAATGGGCTGGTCACTAAAGGGAAAAGTCTATGGACAAAGACCAGTTGGAAAACTACGAAAGCGCTGGGAGGATTCTATTGACGCAGACAGCAAATCACTTCTAAGATGCAGAATCTGGAGGACGCGGTCACTGAACCGAGAAGACTGGAGGCGGCACATTCAGGAGGCCAAGGTCCGATTTGGACTTTAAGTATTAACTGAATTAAACTGAACTGCAATCTTAATATTTTATCATAAAATATTGTATACAAAGCGATCAATTCGGTTCATCATCGTGGAATACATATAACCTTAATCAATGTCACCATTGTGTTAAAAATAAATCCATAAATAGAAACCTACATTTTTCTTAAGAGTCGTCTATACATTCTCGTATTTAATTCAAAGTCAAAAGTATACGTAGTTTTTGAAGTAAATAACGAGATGATTAAAAGTCCAAATTATCCGTAGTTTTTAGTAAATGATGTGCGATGGTCAAAAATTTGGCAACGTTAACGACATATTTCGTCATCGGTAGAACCAAATTGGTAGTTGGTATGTCACAGTTCGTATCCAGTTCTGATGCGGAAAAAATTGTATTTTTAGTTGCAAATATTAAAACAATTTACGTTACGTTAACTGAGTGTTTTAACATCAACTCGATATTTTCCGACTTGTAAGTTAAATAGAAATCTTGGTTCCAACATTTAGCAAACGAGTGTGATATTTTGTGATTAATCGCGATGGTCACCGATGTTGACGTGCCCCGTGGGCTTTAGGTTCAAGCAATTTGTTCTGTCGTCATCGTCTCTTAGAACTAATCAATTTCGTAAATTGGAACACCATAGGCATAGAGACGATTGTATTCTCTGCCTTATCATTATTTATATTATATGGTATATTGTGCGCTTGTTTATACTTCCGTTGAGATATCGCGTGAACTCGTGCATAGGTATGAAGAATGAAGTCATAAGATTTCCATCGGTACTTGTCTGCAACGTTCTGCACAATTAATTTATAGAGCACAGCTCAATTGATTAAATTTGTTTGACATCAAAAGTTAGTCGGATTGCCTTCGAAATTGAATTTTCTACTGACCGTAAATGGGGATTTTTTTTTGTACTATTCATGCACATTGCAGAATTATCTGGGTTAAACATTTCATTACGCTCCATCCTAGCTTTTTTTTTATGAATATTTAAAAACAACTTTTAGTAGGTACAATGATGTTCCGCGAAAGTGTTTTATTCGAAATAATTTCCCAGGATGTTCATGACATCGGTTTCTGGGTGTTCACCGATTGGGATGGGGCGGCTACAGTACTCTCTTCTAGACAACATTTGATCATGTACCTAAACTACTATATTAGCTTCCGATACGCAATAGGTTGTACGATATCTAAGAGAAACAGGAAGCACCGATTCTCACTAGGCTGTGAATGGAACTTGGCAATGGACACCCAAAACGGATGGAAGGACGTAGATAGAAAAGTTTTACTACGATTTTGCTATTGAAAAGCCCGAGAAAACTTCTCGTGGCACATGAGTATCCCGCGAAAACCAACGACTTTATCGCTGTCCTTACAAATTATTATACAGAGTCAGTTCAGCCACTCTCGATTAGTTGGTCTTGGATCCTTCATCACCAATGGTGCGACAGCCCCCAAATCGGGCCAGGGCCTGCAGGATCCTTCACACTCTTTTATTTGTACCCATTAAATTTCAATGGAGTTTTAAGGCCGCCGGTTTCACAGTTCGGACAAATTTCCGGGCCTCTGTGTCCTCACGTTTGGAAAATAGTGTATTGAGCACTGTCTCTTGGACGTTTGCCATAAATTAGTAACATTTTTCGATGGTAACTACTGCAGACGACAAGCCACCGGTTTTCTATAAAGCTCTTTGAAGGCAGAAAAACGAAGCAAACAGGATCGTTGTTGTTGTTTTAGCGTGTGAGTGAGTGAGACAAAACAGGGTCGTTATGTCAATTTTGTTGTTTACGTTCAAGTGAATGCGACGCCTTTTCGCCTTCAACTCAATCACCGTAATCACCGTTTATAGGCTGCTTTTCATCGATTATGATAAGTTCCGAGTTGAACTTATATCAACGGCTAATTTTGAGTCCTTGTTTTATCCTCTTTACTGCACTGATTTAATTGCTTGAGGATGGGTTTAGGGAAAACTCCAATCAGTGATTCATCCGTAGAGAGGATCCTTGTCTTTTGTAGAAGTTCGTCCTGTTACGAATGTTTTTCTCGGAGGTTTTGTAGGTGTGGCACAAAGTGCTATTGGAGACGACAAGCCACCGGTTTTCTATAAAAATATTTGAAGCCAGAGAAGTGAGACAAGACAGGGTCGTTGTTGTTGTTTTAGCGTATGAGTAAGTAAGACAAAACAGTGCCGTTATGTCAATTTGTTGTTGTTTTGCGTGCAAGTGAATGGAACGACGTCCGCCTTCAACTCAATCGCTGCATGACATCTGCATTATATATGTATATACATATATCTATCTATGGTCTGACACGACTTCCAAAGTTCACCTTTACCGCTGCTCCACTGACTCTTTTGGCTTGGTTGTTGCGTGTAATAAGGTGCCTGATTTAGGACTTTGATCACAGTTCTGGTTCTTATACCAACTTGGTCCTTGACGAGTTCTTATTTTCCGCGTCTTTTGAAACGGTTCAATAGATTGATTTCACTGAGAAGGGTGATATCAGCAGATCAGCACCATAATTGGTATCCTGACTGGACTAGGATTCTTTTCAGGAGCTTTGATGAGCAGAATGCAGTTCACAATCTTTCCTGCACCTGTCCATATCTATGCGTTAGGTTTCTGTGATCTGGCGGAGGTTACAAAAAGCCAACGCTTCATTGAAAGATCAAGGTATTCCAGAATCGGATTCTCTGATCCTGTGATAACACAACGGACCTCTTAGGTCCAAGAGTGTCTGTACTCGTTATAGGCAGCCACGCGTACCAACCTACGTTTCGCCTACCCTATATATAGTCGCATATGTGAACGAGGCATACGTGGCGTCGTAGTGTAGACAGGGTTACGTCGAAAAGATTATCGATAGTTCCAACAATCTTCTCCAAGCAGTTTCCTCTGCGTCGACAGTTTCGATGCAGTCATGTTTACCTTCAAATGTAACATGTACCATGTCACGTGCATATCGCTGATAATCAATCTGGACAGCCTGCCTGCCAACCGAGATTTCATTTAGATTATTCCAACATCGAAATGAAAGCATGGGTAGTTACATAGTTGACTGATACTGATTCCAAAATTGCATTGAGCTTCTTTTTACTATATTCAATGCAGCATGAAACCGAGAGAACCGCGCACCTCACCTCACGTTTTCTGTGGTTTTTCCCAGCTGCAAAATGCTCTTTATTTGTATAAGTACATACTCTACCTGTGCAATGGACCACGTAGAAGAACCTTACCTCGTGTGATTTGCACTTAAAAAAAAAGACAAGGGCACAGTAACCCAGAAAAGAAAAACAAAGGCAACGAAGTCGTCGAGCCAACCTTTTGCAAGTCGTGGTCAAGTACGTTCACTCGTCACAACGCTAATTGGAATTTCAGGTGCCCTGGAGCCATGAAGCTGTGCACATCAGCCACAAACTCTTGTTTTTCGTCTTATTAATTCTCTAGGTAAATTCTCTAATGTGAAAATTTCTAAAACTCACCGCTATTTTCTGCATTGCTATGAGCTCCTGATTTTGACATCGTTGCAGGTTCGGAAGATTTTTAATCCAAGAAACTGGGATTGCGGTTTTAACAAACTGCTCGGTTTACAGCACTTATTTCAACAATTTCACTTTTCTTTGATCTTTTATTAGCACCAATTTACCGTGACACTCGTTCGAACCCGGGTCCAGATTGCTCTACTCGAAAGCTGTGCAAACCACCAACAAGCAAAAACGCACCAAACACAAGCACGTCAAAAATAAAACTAAACTACGGTGGTGCGGAAAATTTGCACAAAGTTTTCTTTTCATGTTTCGTTTTCGTTCAAAGAAACGTCAAGCAACGGCGGAACGGAACGAACTCGGGTTCGAAAAGTTCGATCTATGCAGCCGCTGATGCTGCCGCACTGCAGCTTTCAGTCGTTGGATTCAGAACAGCATTAATATTGAGGACAACCCTGCCACTACATCAGCTGTTTGTTGACAGTAGAATGAAAACAAGAATTACCCACGTGCTAACTGCTGAGTAGTTTCGTGTTTCCAAAGCAGATTTTGAATTTTTAATTCTACCGGAAAGGACGGCCAGAATAAACAAAAAGTCGAGCTGGCACTAGGCGGTGTGAAGCTCGAGTATTATTAATCTGAGAAAACAGTGCAGTAGGATTAATCTGAAATTGTCATCAAAAGATAAAGGTAAGAGTTGTTCGGTCTTAACTCCATTTGTAGTACCTTGTCCAATACCTGAAATTACTATTACATCTGACTCCAGGCAAACTTGCTTGAGCCCTAATTGGGATATTGCTTTCTCTTGTTTATCCAGTCGCCATTGTCCGCATTTATTACTACATATTACGATGACCACTAAATTTAGTACGGTCGCTCAAACTTGGTTTATCATCTTGTTGTAAACGGAGGGCTAATAGGGCCTCGACTTGACAGTCAAATTAATCGCTGCGAAAATAAGGAAATAGGAACCAGTGGGTCGGTTACTAATACATCCGAATTTGCGGCTGCACTTCAACCCGTAGCGACGAACTTGCTAAGATCGATGATCAGACTATAATAAACCCTAGACCTGGACAACAAAAACTATTCGTCCCAACCAACCTCGGATTTCAAAACTTGGGATATGTTTTCCCATGGATCGTGAGAGATCGAATCGATAGTTTGTGCGCATTCCCGACTTGTCAGAGCGCTCCTTCCTTTCTTAGCTAGGAAAAATGAAGGATTGATTAAATCTGCTGTACTTATGTTGACTTTGCTTCTGTACAAGGGTAACTGAGCAACTCTGACCTGTAATCAGGTCTTAGGTCTTATGCCTACTTGAATACTCCGAAAACGAATAAATTACCAAACTGGACATCAATGGGAAGCTAGAAATAAATGGAATTCCACTGACGAGATCACACGAAACAAAAACGTTTGGGGTTAACGTTGACGACGAATAAACGCAGGGATTTGAACCAATAAATCGTAAACAGTTCGAAAATTACTATTTTTTTTATTTTTTCTTGTTTTATTTACATGGGAGATTTAAGTTCATACAGTTTTAAACAATGTATCTGCTAAATGACGGACCTCAAGTTCCAAACATTTTGTAAGCCTTTTTCTGAAGTTTTCGTTCACTCTTTCAATCATTACAACAGGAATTTGAAGGATGTGGGTGCGAATGTTGTCTTTTAGAGCTGTTAGTTGTGGGACGATCGTTGTAAACAAATGATTTTAGATATCCCCACAGGAAATAATCGGAGGGTGCCAAATCAGGAGAGTGCGCTGACCAGATCAAAGGGAGGGAGATGAGGCGCCAGGGGAAACTATCACGTAAAAAGTCCATGCAAACTCTTGCTGTGAGGGCTGTGACCCCGTTCTGCTGAACACAGACATCTTCCAGCTCCATCTATTCGAAATCAGGCAAGAAAAAATTTTGGATCATGGTTAGGTAACGTGCTGAAGTCACAGTAGCCGCTCGATCATTTTCCTTAAAAAAAGAAAGGGCCGATGATCCTCATTCTTGATACCACACTCCATACTGCCATCCCGGGGTTCGTCTCACTCCAGTAGCGCATATTTTGCTTATTGACACATCCACTGAGGTGAAATTGTGCCACGTCAATGAAGAAAATGATAACGTCTCGAGGCTACTCAGCAAGCAAGTTTTGGCTAGCGAGTTGTCTCGCTTCAAAATCGCGTGGTTTCAATTCTTAGACGACAACCATCTTGTAGGGATGTAAATAAAGATGTTCATTAACGATTCGTTGAATGGAATATCTCGAAATGCCAAGGGCACCAGCCTGTTTTTGCGAATTGGACGCGTGGGATAATGATAACGAATTGCAGTTCGAACCCTCTCGATGTTTTCTGGGGTAGAGACAGTTCTCTGAGTCACCTTAAGCCTGTTACAGACTTGAATGAAAAACCTCTATGTACGAGAGAGATGTGAATGACGCGAAATAGGCGAAACGCGCTAAGTCGGTAGCCGACTTTATAGTGGACACATTTCCGCTAATCTGGAAGGCATTAACCCACGCAAGAATTCGATCGGGAACTCGACCGCGGGGGCGATATTGAACTGTAAACGAAAGGCTGCACTCAGAAGATTGAGAAGTTGTTTGGAAAATAAACTTGCACACGAAAAACACTACGTTGAACAGGCCAACTCCATCTTCGCGACTGAAACCAAGTGCTATCAAACCTTCCTTCTTTCTCGTTAGAACCACTCCACTATCAACCCTCTACGACTGGCTATGAAGGGAGCAATGACCTTTTCAAACCGTCTGCCGCGCGCCACCCTGTATCTTATCCAATAAAAGTTTAGTTTAATGGTATCTCCCAGGAACGGCTTCTGCTAGAAAGATGAATCTAGGTTCATATACGTAGATGCCTTCAAGTGGTATTTTCAGTAAGAAAAAAATAGTATAAAATTATGGCCACTTTTTACGTCGCGCAAATACTTATAAACGATAATCTCGATCGTTCAAATTGAAAAACAAACTCTGAACTGTGTTACGAATAGCTCCATTTCAATTCGAATTATTTTTTTCAGCAACCGATTGAAATATGGGGAAAATTAGGAAGGTCAAACCCAGTCGACCATCAAAGGATGAAACAAAATTACCCCAAAAAGATGATATTCCCACACAAGCTACTGCCGCAACAAATCCGAAACCTTTTAAGTCGAAGAAATCGCAAAAGTCGAGTGATAAAATCTCATTTGAAAAAAACTCCGCCATTAAGAAACAAAAAAACAAAAAAGATAAAAGAACAACTAAACATAAGAACTTAATATCGAAAATTAATTTAATAAAAGTTCAAGAAAAAGAATCGATAATGAAAAAGAAGCGTGAAAAAACAGTTATAACTGGCGATTTAAGACCTCTCAAGGACGCTCTTCCGTCACTCGACGAACTCTTCAAATTTAAACCGACCGAAATTAAGACCGGTGTCGATCAATTCGACACGATAAAAACAACAAGCCAATTGAAAAGAGAGAAAAACAATAAGAAGAAATCCGACATGATTGATAGATACAAACGTTTCACGAACTTAATGAAGGATCCGGACTACAAGAAGAACGCGCGAGAAACTATTGCGAATCATATCAAGTTTACCAGGGATGTTAGTAGTTAAGTGCAGTTTGTTTTTATGCTTATTACGTAAGATTTGTTTGCATGTTAACATTTATTTTTAAACAAACCTAGGTTTTTCATTATAATTACGTAGGGAATTTTCTACATATTCTGAGATCAAACATGTAGCAAAAAAAATTGTGTTTCATTTCATTCGTGTGATGAGTTCAACATTGAATTCAAAGTTGCATGTATGGTATCTAGAAAATAATTGTTGCGACAAGAAAGCTCTACACACAACTACACGCGCTAAATACGAAATTTATTTTAGGTTTAAATTAAATCCCCTGTTTTAATTTACTAATTTAAAATTCTGTAGATGAAGAGGTTGTTTTTCTAACCCTAAATATATAAAATAAAAAACAAATTCAGTATCTGAGAATTGGCGTATTCGAATTGCATACTAGTAAGGTACTATAATATCCACCCGACTTCAATACAATTTAATACAGCTCTTCAAAGAGAATGAATTAAAATAAGCTGTTATTATGCTCGATGGGATGACCGCAACTTTATGGTTTTCTGGTCAAATTTATGACACATACCGGCTAAGGGCAGAAGGATCACAAGGATTTCATTTGTGAAAATACGGTAGTATAATTGGACACCGCAATTCGAAATTTTTTCCTTTGGCGATGATTACTGAACTGAATTGGACGTGTAATCCCGAATAGCTAACGTTAAGGACTCCCGCACATAGAAAGTGGAGATGAGCATATCAGCGCGTTGAAAACAAACACATGCATTAGGTATGGAAGTAAACACACGACAAGCAGAGCGTATCAGAGCTTATCAGCTCTGCTATTGACTGTTGTTTGATTTTTGAATTTTTCGTCAGCTTACCTCCGCCTTCTGTGTGCTCGTACTTAAAATTTTTTAAACGTCGATATCAGCTCGGCTCTGCTTAGCTTAGCACAGCTTTCTGTGTGCGGGTGTCTTTAGAATCAGATAAATCGATTTTCAATTAGTTTTTGATTCAAAGCTTTCAACTTCAATTTCCTCTTCAGTAAAGTTTTAATTTTCAAGTACCAATATCTCTTCTTTTTGAGTAATAAACTGCTAAACCAATACTACAAAAAAATAATTAAAATTTTGTAGGCGATATGATTTTGTTCATATTTTTCAAGGCATCCTTTTTGGTTGAAGAAGTGATGGTGTTTGCTATGATCCCATTCAGAAGATCCTCCTACATTGGAACTGGTAGCTGAAAGTTCGGTCACATCTGCCACTGAAGCCGCAATTAGGCCATTGCGACGTCGCCGTGGATTATCTATGCTACCTTATTCAATGAAGAGTGGAGAGCACGACGGCCCTAGTGGTTATTACGACAAAACCCAAATTTCTGTTCACATAAGGTGAATCCCAACCACAAAAAAATTGCATTGACTTCCCAGATCTGTATGTTCGAGCGTTGTTGTGCCCAATATATGCAATAAGTCAACTGGACCTTTCTCTGAAAGCTATTCACCTTCGTTGTACTTAATGATTGTTCAATTAGCAGTCTTGTAACGTTTCACTCTAGTCCGACGAGTTGGTGTTCAAGAAATATTTCAAAACTGCTCTACACCGAAAAACAACTCTATTGAGTTTTGCTTCAATAGGGGAAAAAAGCAAGGATGTCTGTCAAGTCTATAATCTTGAATAATGTTGGTAATTAGTAGATTTGAGTGAAAACAAAATAATTCGAATAAAGCTGAAGAAGAAATCATGTCAACAAAACTAGTCTGCACACTGTTGTCACACGATTAAAATTTAGTAATGCGATAATCACCTGAAAGACTTAGGCCCGTTCCTACGATCGTCAGTAACGTTCTGACGGAAACTTTAACTGACAGATGCTCATACGAAACTTACAGTCAAAGTTCTGGTTAAATTTTAACTGAAGGTCGTAATAACGGCCCTTAGTCCCGGTATTTCAATATAGAGTTAACTTGTAAGTTATCAGTTAATCAAAACCACTCGAGTTAACTTTATATTGAAAAGCCGAACCTACAAGTTAACTCTACATTGAAATACCGGACCTTAGTCTCATGTTGTAGATGTTCTCGATAGAGTGATCGCAACCATTTTCTTAGCTTTTAAATGAATAAGAAAAATGTCAGTTTACAAAAAACAATGCACAAACAGTTTTAATTTTAATCAATTATTATCCATGTAAGAAAGAAAAAACTAATGTGAAGTTGAGGTATAAAAAATCACACGATATAATAACTAAGGTTATTATTTAATTTTTATACATAATATTTCAAAGATTCTTATGCTTAAGATAAATGAATGTTCTTATTCGGAACTTGCCAACAAGACAATAGTAAAATGGAAAAAAAAACGTCAAATAAAATCAATGAGATCAAGACAACTATAATAATTTTTTTTTTAATTTTTTCATGCATTATTTCATAAATATTAGAATGGCAATAATGACATTATCTGGTAAGCACCAAGCAAATATATGCATAATATATATTTTTTTTTTTTTCATTTATTTCTGTAAATATATATTGAAAATTTGAATTTAGTTAAAAACATTTTTTTCTTAAAAAAAAAAAGAGTCGAATTGATGAAGAGTAAAACGAAAAAATCAATGCGCCAGCATAAAGATAAATTTTACATTATGTATTTGTGTAAATATAATATAATATAATATAGATAGATAATCTAAAATAAAAGAAATTTAATTTGTCTTTATATGTACTTTTAAATAAAATCTTCTTAAATATAAATTCTGCCGGACTTAAATTTCTATGCCTGATATTACGAATCTGGTTCTTGTTTAAATTTACTTAGCTAGGAGAAACATCAATAATCTGCAACGAAAGAAAGAACGATATTAGCAACTGGGGGGAATTGCCGTAGACGTGTAATTTATTTACCTAAAGTTGATTGCCTTTGCCGCCAACAAACGATTGCACTCTGAACTGTCCGGCAAGGGCAGTAAGTAGTACTCGCTCTCGTTGCTCTGCAAAAAATTATAATAAAAACGATTAAAGGAAATTTTACTGTAGTTCTGGTTGAAGAAAACATTAATTGTGACGGCGTATTGAATTTTGAATAAACAAGGATTCAATAGCAATATTATTGTCGATAGAAAAGACTCTGTCCAGGCTCAGCCCATCCCTTAAAAAATCTTTCATCGCCATGCATTGCGTTATAGGAGTTACTGATCTGGGATATATAAATTTCTCAAATTTTTTGCTTTAATTCCTCCTCCTTCTCGTCCCTCCTTAAAGCACTCACAGTAAAAATTTTATTGGGCCTCGGAGTCTAGTGAATTACTCGACTCAAGTTTGAAGTTTAATCGTTCTCAAGGGAAGTGCGAGTCTAGAAGGCCAAAAAGAAGGATATTTCTTGTGAAGTTGATCATGCCAAAACAGTACCCTCACGGTGGTAGTCACCGTAAATCGAGTAATTTTTATCAGAAATCAAAATTTCAAAATTTTTCTGTTAGTATGTGAATATGGGTTGTGCTTGAACGAGGTTTTTTTTTTTAAAATTGAAAATTGAATTTTTGGTAGCGTTTTTTACGAAAAATGTAATTTTATTTATTTATTTTTCTACAGCCTAAAGATTTGACAGAGCTAGATAGGCGCCTTGTAAGCTAAGAACATGAGGCGCTGGTTTACACAGGGTTTTTCCACATTATTTCTTAATTTTCGTATTTTTACATATTGTTATTGGAAAAATAAGTCGATTAAATTTGGTTTAAAATATTTAGATGGGAGAGGAGTTGAAAGAGTTGGGAGTTTGAGGTTTGTGTTGGGTTTAAAAGGACATCTAGGGGGGGGGGGGGGGGGGGGATGTGATGGTGAAAGAAAGAAGAGGTTTCTGGGCATTCTTTGAGGATGTGCTTTGTGGTAAGTCTATTTTGACAGTAGGGACATAATGGTGGGTATTTTCTTAAAATTAGGTATCCTTTCGTCAAGTGTTTTCCATAAATTTTAGCAATATATGGGCTTATAAAATGAGTTGTAATTGAAGGTAAAAAAAATCCTGCGTTCAAGCACAAGCCAATCATGTCTAAAAGCAGTGTGCAAAATTCAAAGCCAATCGGTATATTAGATTCTGAGAAATTTTGACTACCGACTTCAAAAAAGTAGAGAAACAGAGAAAATGGAATACATGGAAGAATCATCGATACCAGGCCCATAAAGTGAAGGTCCTGCTACAGCTGCAAGGTCCAATGCATTCCTTTATTCCTGTCCGAGTTGAATTCTGAATTCTCGGGTCCGAGCCTCCGCTTGAGATGCTCGGGTTCGGGTTGCCGGTAAAGACATGATTAATATAAGGAGCTTTAAATCTATCTTACTCCTACCGATCGACTTGATTCTGAGACAATATTCCTGACATGATGTACAATTTTCCATGCAATTTTTTCAAAAAAATGAACTTTTTGAAGAGTCAAGACCCGCGTAAGCCCTTAAGGTACAGTCTGGCTGGTACTGCCCGTACCGTCACGATCAGCAGTAACTACCAACCTGAACTTTGCTTTGCACTGACAACCGTCAACTGCCGACCAGTCGCAAACAGACATGACAACTTGTTTTTGTCTGAAACAGTAGTCTACTGTAGGCACTTACTGCTGACCGCGACAGTCGGCTCTATCAGCCAGACTGTACCTTTATGTTGAGACTCAACACATAGAAAGTTACTTTAATTGCAGTAGTCGACTGAATCACTTATTTTCACTCACTCTTCTTTTGGCTTAAGGTCAACTGGCAGTAAACCTCGGTCGAGTCTTGTGATTGCAAAATATTTATAAGTCATTTGATCGGTCTTTACATATCGGGAAATTAAGCTAGTATTAGGCCTAGCGCATAATTAATACTAAACAGTCGGGCAACTGTTTTAATCACATCGAGTCACGCACACTTTTGCCTGTCCGACTAAACTGTTTAGTCGTTGTTCATCCGCACATTACTGAACCACCGGCCGAAATTTAAAGCCAATTGGTACTAAAGAAAACCAATTTAATTTGGTCAATATGAGTATCTAGATAAGCCGCCGTGCATTTAGAGAACAATTCGAGAGTTTAGTCGTACATCGATCGAAAGGGATCTGACCTGTCTATTAAACTGTTTAGTTTGGACGATTGTTTAGTCTCAGTGTTCGCTCTTCTATATAGCTTCAGTCACTAGCCACTCAACTTAACTATCGGGCGATTTTAAATCTCTAGTCTGCAGGTACTCTTAGGCCCGTTCCTACGATGTTCAGTTACCTTCTAACGGGAACTTTAACTGATAGATTTTCATACAAAACTTTAAGTTAAAGTTCCAGTTAGAGTTTAACTGAACATCGTAATAATAGCTCTTACACTGTTTGACCAAGCGGTCAAGGTCAAATTGCAGTAATAAACACTTTGTGAAATAACTAACTCCAATTAATCTCACAGTATCTGCTCAGTCAAATTTGCTATTGCATGACAGCCATTTGACGACTTTTTTTCAGCGATCACTTTCAAGAGCTCTGCACACAAAAAAAACAACAATATTTCTTCTTTAAAACAACGTTTGTTGAAATATGAATAAATATGTGGTAAAAGTTTCAAAATTGGTTATTTCATAATCTGCGGAAAAAAAATTCCCGAAAAAAGTGGAAAAAATGGCAGTACCATAAGACGACCCCCTTAATCCAATTTTACCACTTGGTCAAACAGTGTTATCCTAGGTTTAAGGCTCCATGTGTCCGATGCGCCAATTTTTTATCTCATTTTGATTTTAATCGATTGAAATCGTTTTTCGTTCGTGTAATTTGGCATGGACAATACGTCTGCATCGTTCGCTGTCTATCAGTCAACTAATTTTGAATTTACAGAAAAAAATAGTGTTACAGGCTTTCAAATTATTTGAAACGCATAACTATTAAAAATCAATAATTTTTTCATTGATTTCTCTTCTAGATATACCAATTAATTATACTATCTATGATACTTTTCAATGAAATGCGCTCTTCTTATGTAGTTCCTGCCATGAAAATCGTAAAAAATTGCTTCAGTTTGACTTTATATATTATTACGGGGGCTCATATGAGTAAAAAAATTTTGTATTATATTTTCAAACAAATTTTTTCGCTCATCTTAAAGTTTATAGTCTTAAGAATGTTGTCTGTAAATTTCATATGGAAATTCCAATAATTGTGGAAGTTATGGGCAATTAACTGGGATGGGCCCTTCGTGTATAACACGTCATTCAAATGCGATTATCTCGAAACATACTTTTCAAAGGCGATTCCCAAAATCTTCGAAAATCGGCTGAACCGATTACTTCCAAAATTTCACACATTATTCTTGAGTAGGTACTCCCCTTCGCTACGTAGGATTTTTTTTTTTTTATGCTTGAGTCACATACAAAGTAGAATGCGGCAGCACGGCGCAGCTTGACGCCTCCAATAAATCATCAAGTCAGATAACTATTCACTCTCTGCGTCAGGTCGAGTTTGAAATTAATTTTAAATACTCACAAAAGTGTTCATATTCGTTTATACGAAGCAGCGAACTAACTAAAAACAATTTTGTAGCTAATTTTAATTTAGTCCGGGGCACAAAGTATACTTTTCATTTTCAGAATCATTTTGAAATTTTTATTTTTGATCAACCGCCTGCATGTAATCGTGTGAACCGCAAAGCGTGCGAGCGACGGACATTGTTTGTGCCGACACTGACAGCAGCGCCCCTGGTTGATGTATATTTATTTAAAAAAATTATTAGCGTACCTCAACATATGTACTTTCGAATAAAACCAATCTGAATAAAATCGAGCAAACAGTTTTTGAGATAATAATTTCTAAAATTCAACTAATTTTTCAGCTTTCTACTCATATGAGCTTCCTTAACAAAAATGAAAATTTTTTAAAATTTGTTGGAGGACATTCTTTAAGATTTTTTCTAGGATTATATTATTAAAAATGACATGTGAAGTATTCAAGAAATAGGTAGTAAATGCGCTTAAAAAACTCAAATTCACGCATTTTAAAAAATGTTTAAGGGTTTTTGTTCTAATAGCAATTTTTCTAAATACAGTTTTGTATTTTTTTCTCAATGGGCGACCTAGTTTACATACCAGCTAATAAAGTGGTGTCATTTTATTTCGTTTTATTGTTGCTATTAACATGAAAAATTGGCATGAAAATCGCATTTAACGTGCACATGGGGCCTTAGGGACAGATCTGTTCAGCGTCATGTTTATGAACGATTGGCCTTTTTTGTCTTTTCAGATTCTATTCTGGCCCCATAAAAATATATAATTTAAAATTTTTATGAAATTTCAGGTCGTTATTAAAAAATAATAAAGTAAAAAAAAGTATTGATTAAACTTACCTCGTCTGTAAAATCGTGTTTATAGATTTGAGTATTAACTTTCATATCAGAAAATGGTCCTTTAAGAGCGAAGAAATGAATCGACAACGGTGTACTAGTCTTACTTTTCAAGATTAACTAAAAACAATAAGAAAAAAACAAATTCAAACAATTGTTAAGTATTTCAGAATGATTTAAATAAGTACTTGGTACGTAATCTGCCTTTCGTTGGATTGGTGTGGATCCCGTTGGCTCTTATTGATTCTAGCCTTAACAACGAACTGATGATTGAATGCGGAAAACCGTGACGTCTCGTAAAATAATTTATGAACGTATTCATCGGTACGATACGGTTTCATCTGCAAATCTGCATATTGATAAAACGAAAAGAAAAAAACAAACAAAAATTTTTAAGTAAATTATTTCAGTTTCATTAAAACTCTAAAAAATAACTTGATATTTTCGAATTCATTCAATATTTACGTATATAAATCACCGTCAAAAAAATGTTTAAATTAAAATACTATTTCTGTTTTCAAAAGCAAAAGAAAAACAGAATAGTAAAAAAGTTGTTCAAATTAGAACACATTTACCATTAATTGTATATATCAAGTTCTTCATTTCTCTAAACTTCATTCTTTGCCTTTCAATACGTCTTATTGGCTCTGATTTATATGTAATTATTCTTTCTACAAGTTTCACAATACTCCGATAAGTTACAATGCAAAAATTTTAATCTTTTTTAATTTTTCAATAATTTAAATATACCATTGAAAATGATTTTCTCGTAGCTGAGCAAATCGATCAGTGTTGAGTATAGTTTGCGATCCTCTTCGTGCTTTGCGTCATGCATTTGTAACGCAGCCATCACATCGAATCCAGATTTCTTGGGATGTGAACAGTTTCGTTCATGTTCTGGCGCTAGGTGAAATTCAAAAGAGAAAAATGGAAAGATGACGATTAATTTGAAAGCATTTGATAAATATTTCGTAATATAAGATTCGATTGGTGTTAATTTGTAATGGAGTTGTAAGGAGCCATGCCGATTATCCGATGCATTGTATGATTGAGGAAAACCAGAATTCCTTACTCGAATATTGGGTGGAATCATGAATCTCGAAACGATATTTGTTTTCGATTTTCAAGCTGATTTCGTACTACCAATCTCGTTTCGACGTGCAAGACTTAAATAGAGGAGAAATTCTTAATTTGATTTATATTTTGTTATTGTTTTTACTTTACTATATTAACGGTTTGTAATATGGTCAATACGAAATGAAACATGACCACTGGAATGTAATTTTTTTTATTATTCAATGTTTATATTCAATAAAGAATTGTTTTGTCCTTTCAGCTATTCATTTCAGATTCCTCTCCGAAGTTCCCTCGCAAGCTGAACTAAGATTTACGTTTGCCCGAGAAGTACATTTCAGATGAATTGAATCCGACATTAAAGTGCAGACAAATGTAAATTGTATATTGGCAAAAATATACTGCTTTATTTGGTGAAAATTTTGTAGATCTAGCTTTATAAATTTTTTGCACAAGTCTGTCTCTAGAGTGGAAATAATCTCAGCAACAACTTTTGATCCCAACTCCTACTTGATACGATCCGGACCCTACCAAGTTTAGCGTAGCGGCCAATCTAAAGGGGGATTTCCATTGTCGTCGCATTTATGCGTCTGACAGAAAATTCCTAGCAATTTAATTTTGCGGCACAGAAAAAAGCTGAACAGTGTTCGAAGTGTGACGCAGACGCAGAATTGCGACGACAATGGAAATCCCCCTTTAAAATAGTTGGAAGGCCTGTACCTCATGAGCCACAAGGCATGATTATACCGTCTAAAACAAATTTGAAAACTGTTTAAGTCTAAATTGTTTGCGAAAACTAGAAAAAGATAAAAATTTATCAATTCTAAATTACGTGAGTGCAACGTTATCAAAAAAAAAACAATACTTTTTTTGCCATATACAGACGGCTACTTCCATCTCTTAATGCACTTCGCTTTATCCTTATGCGAGCCACTTACCTACTTCATCTACATCGCTACTACTGCTGTCTAAGAAAAACGTTTTGAAAATAACTGAACCAAATTGAAATTAAACAATCAACTGTCTTGTCAGAAAAATCCTACAGAAATATTCTATTACTCTCCTGTTTAATAATCTTGGCCATACGACTTTTAAACTAGCCCCGATATTGATGCTGCCAAAATAAACCCGAAACGAATTTAACTAGACTCGAAAAGAGAATCTCGTTTCGAGATCCATGATTCCACCCCAGGTTCTTGACAGGCGGTCGGTGATTGAAAGAAACACCCGAGGACATTATAAAACATTTCAAAAAAAAATTCAATACCTTCATGAACTGGTCCCTTCCATTGGCATCCAATACGGAAATATTTGCAGTTAGTTGGACGCTCTTCACACTCGCACTGCTCATGACGTTCAAGGGACTTGCTGGGAAACTCCTGATTGCAAAACTATATGAAACAAAAATTATCAGAAAAAAAGAATAATACAATTAATAAAACTCATCAAACTACAATTAAATCGATAAATTAATATACTTGACATTCGCTCGGTAGTTCAGAAGCTGCTTTTTCAACCGCTAAATTTCTGGATGCTGTGTTCTTAGAAATTTCAACTCGACAATTTGGACACGTAGCAACTTGATCTCTTAGTCTTTACGAATTAGTAGTAACAAATAATTTATTAGTTAAAAAAAATATTGTTCAAATAAAAGTAATAAGCAACGAGGGGAAAAAAAATGTTAAACAAAGTTAAATAAGCAATGTTTTACATACCGTCCATCAGCTAATAAGTGTGTAAAACAAGCTGCACACATTAGGTGTCCCATTTGACACTGGAAAAAGAAAACATAGTTAGTATCTTGAATTGATAAAACTTCTTACTTACCAAACAAAAAAAACGGTTTTATTTTATTTTGAATAAAAGAGAATGAGAAAATTTAAAAAAAAAAAGAAAGTCGTTTTTTGTAAACAAAAAAAAAAGATTTGTGCGAAAAATTTATTCTAAAGCCAAAAGAAAATAAAAATCACTTATGGAAAAAACATGTGAATGAATGAAATTTTCCTGTATTAAAGAGAGAAAGGGAGAAAGAGAAAAATATTGCAGGAAAATCTTCGGATAAAGGGAGATGGTCTCTTGTCTTATTTTATTGCCTAAACAATAAATTATAAATCGCCTGAAATTAGTTTTCATTTAAACCCCAATTATTTTGTTTTTTTTTTTCATCATATTGAAGATACATTCGCCTTTATTTCTCGTTTCTTTTCACATTTTGTATTACATTGTCGTTTTATGTTTCTTTATAAATAAATATAACATGAGCAATTTTTTAAGCATAGGTTTAAAAAGTTTTTAATGGTAAAACTACTTATAGATGTTTTTCTGTTTTTGTTAAGTACAAAAAGAAAATTATATGCGACGAAATTACTTCGACTAGAAACAGTTACATATCACAATGCTTACTTTTAAATTGATTGCGTGAAAATAAAAACTATACAAACATTTATTATGTTGGTAAATTACTTAAGATATTTTTTATAAGTCATTTATTAAAATTCTTACTGTCTAATTAAAACATTGTTGATTTCGGCTCAAAAATGGACAACTAAAAAAAAATCTCTTCTTTTTTGATTAAACAGTTTTGAAGAATTAAAACTGAAGTTTTTTTTATTTTATTTATAATAATTGCAGCATTCTTTTTGACATTCTTTTAACACAGTTTTTTTTTATGTGCTTTTGATATATTTTTTAGTTTTAGTGCGCGAAAATTATCGATTTTATTTTTAAGAAAAATTTTAATTTAGTTCAGTAATTAGAATAAGAAAAATTACATCGTTTTTTTTTTTTTTTTTTGAAAGCAGAAAACAATCGCGGTTCAAAACAAGAAAACCGAAATTAATCGACAGATTTACTATCCAATAAACGTATGAAGGAATAAAAAAAATTATACGGCCGGTTCTAGCAAAATAATAAAAAAAATTATAGTTCGAAAAACGGAAACAAAAAAAAAATATGTTGAATTTAATTTCACCTAAAATTGGAAAATAAAAACGGACGAAATATACAATAACAAACCTAACGTTTTGCGAGAGGACCAACACCTAGATTTAATAAAAAAAACACTACGAATTCGAGACACCCCTTCAATATTAAGTTATAGTAAAATTCCAATGAATATAGAAAATTAAGAACAAAAGTTCTAGCTGAATAACAAGTTAAAGCCAATTCAATCGGTTAATGAAAAGTCTATAAAATCAGGAAGAGTAGACAATAAAAAGAAAATAAATATCATCTGTAAAGACCCATTAAAACCCTGTAACACTAACTTACTGACGACACGCACCGGACCCATAATTCTTTAGTTGCATTAAATTTTAACATAAAAGGTCTCATAGACGCTCACGTATGTTTTCATTCTTCCATGACTGTATGGATCTGAAACTTGATGTGTGGGTCTACCATCGTAGAAATCAAAAAATTTTGGATTTAGTAGGCGGAGCCAAAACGTATCGCGACATGCATGAATGACAATCATGCGTGAGCGTCTATGGGCCCTTTAAAACACAAGAATCACACACTTTTTACTGACGCCGAAATTAAGAAAAAAAATCTAGTCGAAGCTTAGAAAATTCAAAACCAGGCACTTGAGAGTTTCAACCATAGAAATACAGACACTTGAGAGTTTCAATCATAGAGATGTATATATATTGGAGACGAAAAGACGCCGTGTTTGTATCAAGCACTTTGAAGCATTTTGAAGCAAACTTGAACGTTTTTGAATGCAGCGTTTTATGCCAGGTGGCAGTTGAAATGCAAATACAGTAGAACTTGCAAAAGTGACCACTTGCCTAAATTGGCCATTTTTTTACAGTCCCGACGTAAACCACTGATTTTCCATACACTTTTTATTTTGTATTGTGACCATTTCCATATTGTGACCATTGACCACTTTTTAGCTAAAATATACGTGTGGAGTACATCCTATAATCTGACCATAAAATACTACGTCATATACTAATTTAGACACAAATGTTGGAAGATGCATAATAAGGCTGAAATAAATGAAGCACGAAGCTTATGCTGTTATAACACTGGCTATGTAACGGCTATTTCTTAAGTGTAATAAAAGTACAATAACTGCCGTATCGTGCGACAAGGCGAACAACATTAAAAGAAAGAGATACCATTCTTTCCGACGCTAGCGGCATCTAGTAACCGAAATTAACAACTGCATTGTTAAGAAAAATACCGATTTTAGCGCGTTTCATAACATAAGATGACACTTTCCACAATTTATACGTACCGAACTGTTAAAAACAAGTCTGTAGCAGTTCAAAAATCCATAGATAGAAGGATTTTTCTTGGATTAAGTGCTAGAATGTTGCGAAACACGGCTCGAATGCGCTATGTTGCGGCTATTTTGCTACTATGTTGCGGCTAGTTTTTGACAGTACTCACTTTATACTAATCGGACTGTCTCTCTCACACCAAAGCCAAAATTTTATGTTACATCTTCTATCCCTCTCCAATTGGATTTACTAGCCGCTTTAAAGCCGCAAAAATAGCCATGCGTAAAAAAAATACACATGGTAATGTTGATTTACAAATGCATACATTAAACTGTACTAAATGATTTTTATAATCTGATCACTCGTTTAAAGTGACCAATTTTGCAGTCCCTTGGGTGGTCACTATACAGAGGTTCTACTGTAGTATCCTAGTTTTCAAAGGTTTGGCTGTTTTGCTTTCAAAATCGGAATATAACATACATGTGAGTAAAATGCTGATAGTAGCATAGTGTTTATTGCAGGTCCTTTGCGAATCGTTCAGCTTCAAAAAATTCGCTGCTCGTCATCTTCACTACATATATCTCTATGGTTTCAACTATTCCGTCTAAAAGTAATTTGCTAGTTTCAATCGAAATTTAATAGACAATCGACGAGTTCATGAGAAAGTCTTGTAAGCGAACATATTTTGGAAATGTGCGGCTTTAGCTAGAGCCCGAAAGAGAGCGCTAGGCAGACCCTTGTACGGGGACCTGATGGAGATCATCTCAGGGAAGAAAATTAGAGAGTTATTACTATTCCTGAACAGCACAGGGTGGTTATAAGCGATGCAATCCAATCGTTTTTCTCACATTCATTTTCTAAAGTCCCCTGTCACAACAGCTCTTAGCATCCGGGTTTAACACAAGTTTGTGGTTTCAAAACGGCCTCTGATCTAATTGAGCTCTGTCTGGGAGACAGGGCTGCCACGTAAACCAATCAAGCGAACAGAACGTTTGAGTGGGAAAATTGTTTCTAATCTAAAATTATTACAACCGCATTAAAATGCGAAAGCCATCGAAAATAGTAGCCATAATCTTTCTAGGGGCGAATCAGCTTTCAACGTTAATTTCTCAGCTTCTACGTTAATTTCTCAGCTTCTAAGTTTAATCTCAAAGACCCTGAACATAGCTTTATTTTGTCACCTATCTTATTTTATAGTATCATTTTCTTTTGATCAGCGAGCGTGAAGGCCGTTTCATGTTTACACACACCAGTTATTTTTGTTGTCTCTTCTATCCGACGGAAATAGATAATAATACATTTCCATTACCCCACCACCCTTCTCTATTTGCGCTATTATAACAACAAAAAAAACTTATTTGTTTTTCTAACGTAAGTCACGTCAGCATCGACGACCGTGAAAAACGATGCAAGATTTTTTAAAAAAAAAAAAATCTAAAAATTGCGAAATGTAGGCACAACATTCTGTTCGAATCTAAAGCGTGTCCGTTTTCAGAAATTTGTCATGTAGTACCTAGCTGACCGTGTCTTCTTTTTGGTTTATATTTCGAAAAATTATTTCTGTGAAATATTTCGTGTCGTGTTTCTTGATTTTGAAAAATTTCCTTATTAATAATCAATTGAGTAGTTATGTTGTGCGCAAAGGATTATACCCATATGTGGCCATTGTCCTCAACTGAGTTTACGTGTATAATTCAATTAAAAATCTAGAATCAAATCTGGGCTATAACGACTTCTTATCAATCTCAAATTTAATTGAAATAAAGTACGAAATATGAGTTTTTACCAATAGTTTTAATTAGTGTCTATATGGGTTAATATTTCCTAAGAACTTTCAATGTATTACTAAATAATATAAAAATATTAGCATCTTTTATTTGGTCAGTTTCTGTATCAGAGCACTCTTTGGGTCATGTGTTAATAACACCAGATTATGATACTTGTTTAGTTTTATAGTAGTAGTCAATATTATCCAAGCTTTACGCTAATTAAGATTTCTCTAGACAATACAATGCCAGAGCCAATTGTAAGCTTTTCATCACATACCTCTCTTTTTGCTTGGCATTTTGTCAATTTCGTAAAATCTTTGAGAAAATACAAAAAAAAAACCTTGTGCAAGTTATGTGATAACTTTAAAAGATATTTGGTTATTTTTGTTAAACAACCTAATTTTAAATGAGAGCATCCGAATTTATATGACCATGAGTTGGACACTTCTTAATACCATACATCAAAAATTTGTAATCCTATTTTGTTTTCTAATCACTGTCGCCTTTAAAATGAAATGCACTTTTGTACATTTTTTTTTATCAGTAAAGTAAACGAAAAGAAGCGATTAAATGTTATCGATTTAAGGTCGAAAATCTGGTTTTAAGCTGATAATGTATGTAATGTAAAGATGGAGTAGTATCATGATTCATGAATATTAAACATTTGTCGTAAATGCTAGTCTCTCCAAGGACAAGTAATCTCATGGAATCCAACAAAACTATTTTCCACGAATAGAGATTAGATAAATGTTATCTTAGAAGTTAGTAAATTGTATTCTCTGAAGAAGAAAAACTGGCAACGATTATGAGGGTTGGAGAGTCTGGGAAATAAAGATCAGCTTTTATAAATGCGGAAAACAATTGAAACCCTTAGTGGAATAAGGGGTCAACTCAGGGGTCAGAAAGAAAACTTCTTTTAAACAATTTCGCAAGAGTTGGTGAGTTCCTTGGTTTCTGTGGTGGCCAAAGTTCCTCCTCAATAGACACCAGTTAGCGATGACGATTCTCTTTCTCCGTGTCGTGCAAAAGGAGTATCAATTCCCCAATCCTGTACTTCCAGAGGGACCTATTCGATCTAGGGCGATAACGATAGCCTAGATTCTAGGCTATTCCCGAACATAATCAAAAGGAGGTGATGAGGTTGTTACTTTTGCTACTGCAACAATAAGGGCTAGAAGGGAATTTATAGTTTGGTTCCAATTGATCAATGGCCTTCTATTACAACATTGCACATAAAATTTAGTCAACTGTACAAACAGCTTTATGATGAGTTTGCGCGGCTGAAACCACTCATCACTGATCCGAAATGGAGTTTGGAGATACATGTCATTTTTTTTTACGTCGACGGCGGAAACCACCCATGGATGCTGGATTTACAGTCCCTCCTGCCCAAATTATTTTAGACGCACTTAACATTTTTACCATGAACTGGATTCAGATCCTTCCAAAGCGCTTAATTTGATGTTTGGGATGCGTAAACCGCTCTACCTAGATTCGTATTTCTGTTATCTATTTGGTATCACCGACAATGTTGCCGTCTCCCCAGGACTCGCTTGTCCATAAATTAAAATAAAATGCGATCTACCAGGCTCAGTCTCCGCGACGGTTTTGAACGTATTTTGGTTTTTGTCTCAGTATTGCAGGATTTTTGTATGTTTATAAACTGTGTTGTAACTTAGAAATGTTTCTTATTATTTTCAAAGACAATTAAGTTTTGTGTTAAGTTTAATTAAAATTTAAAAAATAAGTAGAGCCATAGATTTATCTCACGAAAGAGAAAATCCACGATCGATGCCAATATTTTTTCGAATCGAGAAAATTTCCCGGAGATTGAATATTTCCGAGGGTTTTGTAAGACGAATTAAAGGAAAAGTTCAAAATAATGAAGAACTGGGTCCTCAAAGGCAAAATAACTGTGTCCGCAAATCGAAATTTTCACCACGGTTTGAAGAACTTCATCCTCAAGAAAATATGAGGAGAAAATCGTTTTGCTTCAAAACTTTTCTGAGCGAAGAAAATGTATTATTTTGGATTGGTCAGGCAGTTCTCCGAACATGAATCTAATTGATAATATCTGGGCACTAGTCAAAAGAAATATAAAATATTAGCCTATAATTGTCTACTCAATGAAATCAACGATAGCACCGATTATTTCTTTAAGTACGTCTGTTCATTAACTGCCATCCCAACACACTACGCGGGCTACTATGAGTCTTCTCGGTTAAAGAATTACTGATTTCTTTCTATTTATAACGTAATTACGTATTCCAGAGCCATGTTCCGATACAATTAAATAGTAGCCCCGATTGAAAAGTTCGTAGTTTGCGATTGCTTTGTCAAAATGGCAGTGATCTTCATCACCATTAGGTGGCTCACATTCACCTTTTGGTCAATCCTATTACATCTAGTCAAATCGGTCGATGTAAAGGAAATTAATAGAAAAAGAAAGCAAAAATAGGATTGTGATTTGCAATTTTTCCAAAATATTGTGGCCATTCTGATTTTTTGGGATTTCTGTTTCAGGATTTTGCTGTAATCCTGATGCCGGTTTTCCACCAAATCGACAAAACAAAAACCCGTGTCGAAAAAAACAAAGTCTTTGAGATTTTATTAAAGACTTATTTTTTTCGTCACGAGTTTTTGTTTTGTCCGTTTGGTGGAAGACCGGCATGAGAATGCGTCCACAGAACTACCTTATTTCATTGATAGCCATTTTAGCCTGTATCGACGCAGGGCTTAGGATTCCGAGAAACGAAGCGGCGGCCCTGAATCAAGCGCTGGCTCTCGAAGACATTAAGCACTCTATCGACGTGAAGGACATAGGGTAAGGTACCCAGTTGTGAGTCCTGTGCCTATTCCGAGCCACCGTCTTTAATTCCACAAATAGCTAAGAATTCATGACAGTTTTTCCTTCACTACCAATTTTAGCCATTTCTATTGTCACAACAGCAAAATTGGGTGTGAAGAAAAAACTGTCATGAATTCTTAGCTATTTGTGGAATTAAGGACAGTGGCTCGCAAAAGGGTGCAGGGCTCGTAACTGGGTACCTTACCCTATCTAATGCTAGCACGAGGTGGCCGGGCCTCACATTATGCCTCGTGGCCAGGCAGCTTTGGCCTTGAGTGTGAGCAGGACAAATTTTGTGCTATTTGGAGAAAGAAATACCCATCGTATCCTGATGGGCCATTGTCTTGTTGGCCGTTACGCCAGAAGACTAGGTGTTGCGGATCTGTGCCGCAGCTGTAGTGAACCCGATGCCGAGGTCTTGCTCTGAGGCGGAATCATACTTTAGGTACGCGCTTCGCAATGGACTTGGGTGAAGTCGCGCAAACATCAAGCTAGACAAGCTGCTGTAGTTTGTCAGGCCGGCGGAGTGGTTCACCTAAGGTGTAGTTTTAAGTACATTTTCCCGCATATGTGGGATCACAACGGGTCCATTGGCGATCTATGTGTCTGGTTGCTCTATGCGGCCACCCACCGAAACCTAACCTTGGGTATCAGGTTGGCGGCTCCAATCCTGCCGTGGATATGACCGGTTGGCGAGTTTTCATAGTATACACATTTTTCAATACATTAAATATTTTTCAATTACTGTAGCCAATAAATCAATTTATTCATGGTCACATGCATTTTATTTATAATTCGATGCAACAATAAGAAATTTGATTTGATTGAAGCCGAACTTAACTCAATTACCGACCAAACAAATATACGAATACCATAAATAAGAAACGAATCATACAATTACGCTTACGCTACACTCGAACAATAGATTCCATCAAAATTTATCAGTTTTCAGCTGTTAATAACATCAAGTAGCAAGTAGATACACAATACTTTTTCTCAATAGCTGCCGATGGCAATTTCCTCCTTTCGAAAACATAAAACAGTGACCGTGTCTCTAAGCCCTACATTCTTACATGTATTTGACCCATTTGTTATGGAACGGGCGATTATATCACACAACATACATAGAGAAAGTAAAAATAAGATAGAAATCGTCATTAGATAATGGGCGAAAAAAAACCTACTTAAAATCGGTAGAGCTTCCTTTTACTTTTGAGCGAAAATCGATACGATACGACATTTCTTGCAAAGCTTGCACAGACTTCCTAAGTAGCAGCACGTCCCTAATTTATTTCTAAATATGTAGTTAGCAGGAATTATCACTTATCAAGTCAACAAAATCAAGTGTACATTTTGTTTTTGTTGTCGCCAGAGCCTCGCCTCATACGGCTGTCTGTAATGATGGCTACAACAATGGAAGCAAAGAAACAGGAGGTGAATTCGATTTTTGTGGGACCGAACCGAAAACCTAAGTACCCTTGCCTTGGCTATGAAGAATGATTTGTCTGGGCACTTTTTGTTATTGTGCCCGATAAGTAGAAGCAATTTCGGTGGCCGATGGAATTTCGAAATGAGTTCAAACGTCGAATTCGTTAGACCGAGAACCTACTTTTCCAGATTAGATTGTAACTGTATCAGACATCTTCCGCTAGCTTCTTGGATGCTAGAATTTCATAAATTGAACGCAAGCAGTACAATCATGGAAATTAAGACCATCTTCTTGCGGCGATTGATAGAGAGAAAAGTGGTCTCATACGGCGACTGGCCTGATTACAACGGAATGAAAATAAAATCGTGTTCCAGGGGTGTGGGGAACTAGTGGGCGAAAAAACAAACAAATTGAACCAAACGGCTGCAGACGTTTCCCGCAACCGAATACCAAAGAATTTCGTGTAGATGATCCGAAACAGATGGTACCAAACAACTCGCCAGTTAACGAAATTTTCGAAGCAGAGACGCGGCTCAGCTACGAAGCCAAAACAACATAAGAAAAAAAAACGGAATACAGCGAACCAGTTTTGAGCAGGTCAGTGCTCAGCACAGCTGCAAAGCTCTGTCAAAGTCAGCTGTACTGCGTGCTGCTGTTTATGGCTCTGTCAAGCCCCAAAATCAAGCTGGCATCAGAGAATCGACCGAAGCCCGAGGAGGTGAAGACTTCGGGTCGTTCCAGCCACCACCTCACGCCACCCGAACATAAAATCAATGATGCTGGGGACCAGCGCAAAGCTAATGCGCAAATAATGCAGCGACGAAACGTTACGACGCAATTTCCCTTCGCACAATAGAATTCCTTCGTCAGCGTTTTACACGTATTCCGAGATTGGGCTAATGTGGAAAAAAACACGACCCAAACAAAACCTATCGCTATACAAGACGACACAAACACACCCAACGGACGTGCGCCACACCAACGAGCACTGTCGAGAAAAAAAACAACACCCAACATATGAAACCAAGGACGTCTTTGTTTACGTAATAAAGTACCAAGCGAAAAGTGTACCTCGGGTTCGGGACGGGAATGAATGGGGCCGTCACGCTAATGCGGAGCCCACTTGCCCGACCCCACCTCACCTCTTCTAAACTAAAAACACTCTGAATTTGATTTTCTCAAGGCTTTTGCCTAAACTCACCTGATACATGGCCGTCTTTGGCAAATCCAAACAAACAGCACAACATAAAATACCACCCAGCCGATATTCGAGCTTCTCGTGCGTGGGATTTGCGGAGCCCGCAGGTCCAGCCCGACCCGAATCCAGCTTCTTGCGTTTCGGTTCGGGCTCGTCGTCTGCCGCAGGCCTGGTAGTCGATCCGGCCGACGATACCGTGTTCACGGACGGATCGATGATTGGTACCGATCCGGGGCCCCCAGAATTGGGCGTACCACCGCCGCCACCAACATCGGCAGACGAGGACCGCGACGACGGCGGCGGCAACGGATTCGCCTCGACCTGAAGCTCAGCTGATATTAACGGAATGATGGCATTCGTTGAGTGGCTGGATGCGGGCGCCTGAGGCTGCTGCTGAACCGATGAACTCGGCGCTGATTCGATTATGTTATCCGCCATTTTATTGCATTTACCGAAACACACGGAAAACACAAAGAAGGAGACCCTTCGCTCGCGCGACCGTACAAAAACAACAATCGAGCTGAGCTAATATACCCTGTACTTTTCTTTTTTCGACCGAATAAAACCAAAATCTCGGCGTTTTAATTCGGAAGTTTTTCGCCTGGCTTTTCTCTTGCTGTTTTCAAACAAATGATTTCTGGTTCGAAGTTTTATTTTCACACAACTCGACGTCACACAAGTAAACGAAAACGAAACGCCAACTACGCCACAACGACACGACGGCTCTCCAAAAACAAAGTGAGCCAGTCCGAGCCGAGAAAACTTTTCGGTCGTCTCGCTATTTTCGTTTTTCTTTTGTTGGACGGAGAATGTTCTCCCCTCCCTTCCGTCGCATTCGCCCTTTTTTCTATCGTTTGCTTGCTGCTGGTTTTTCCTTGCTTGCGCTTGCTCTCGCTGCGATTTCATTCCGTTCCGAATCCGATTACATAACACGTTCGTATATACTGTACACGCTCACGCACACATGCACACTTGATGTACATAATCCGGAGCGCGCTCTCTGTTTACGGTCGGTTCTGGCTACGCGGCTTGCTTCATTTGCATAGGCGGCGGTTATCGTTTTCGATTGAATAATTAAAAAAAAAAAAATCTGAAATACTTAAATGTACATAGCTCTTCGATGCATCGCATTGCGCCAAGCTTTTAATAATATCGTCGCACAATTTAATACAGACTTTCGAACTGTATTAAATTAGTGAGATATAAGTCAAATAATTACGTATTAAGGCAAGGTATCAGTTAAAAGGCCCGAAAAATGCCTCAATTTCAGGATTTTTTTTGATATAAAATAAATATATATGAATAAAACTATTAATGGGTTATATAGAGGTACAAGTGAAGAATGATTGATAATCTTTTTAAAAAAATATATTACAAAATGGCGGCTTCAGCTCCTATGACGTAAGACCGCGATCGGCGTGAGTTGATGCACGCGGTACCTTCTACATTTGATCTAAAACCAAAAATTCAAAAAGTTTATGAAACTAGATCAAATTTGCGGGGCCCCAACGTTTTCCGATTTTGAAAAAACGCCCTGAGATTAAAATGGCAGCTATTTGAAAAAAAATCACTTTTTTCACTCTTTTTTTGCCTTAAGAACTCAAATAAAAAAAAAGTGGAATAAAAAAATAAGAAAAACTCGACGTTGGGGCCACCCAAATTTAGTTTAATTTTTTTTAAGCTTTTATTCAATAAAATCGGTTCATTCGTTGAAGCTGTAAAACGTACCGCGCTCCGGAAGAAGTGGTTTCGAGAAAAACGCATTTAAAGTTTGACGTTATAAAAAAATCGTATTGAATATCGGCCGTTCGTTCCACAAATCGGTCTGTAACTCGTGAAATACATTTGATATCGAAATATCCTTTTGTTCACGTAATCTCATTCACCCGTATTGCGAATGTCGCATCAAGTAATCTTCATTAAAAGCGGTGTAGATCGACACACATTAAAGAAATATGGCTCGAATTTTCGGCACGGTAAAATTCTTTGGGACTACCGTCACGAGATGCAAGCAGAAGTGAGAGCCACAAATGAGCCGAACAAGATGTATTGCTTTTCCACTTTAGAAAAAAAGCATTATCCGCATTTAAATTTGAATGTAGCATTTGATATTGCAGAAAAATAACGTCATAGTTGTAAACGAAGGCATACATGAGTTTAAATTCACAATTTACAGCTGATACATACATATCAATATGGCAATGCCATTGAGTCACGTCGATGGAGTTATACAATCGCTTTTTTCGATTGACGTGACACTTCGCATCGGCATCGAAGTGACGTGACCGCGACATTCGCAATACGGGTGTTTGCATCGACGTTAATTTTCTTCAGGCGTCACGGACTCGGAATGTCATCGACGAAAAATGACGATCAAAGTGACAACGGTCGATGACAATCGACATTCACAATCGCCTTTTCATGCGTCGATATCGAATCGGCATCGAAGTGACGCGACAATCACAATACGGTCGATTAATTGCTGATCTGCATCGGCCATCGATCAACTCTCGGAATCGACGCAAGTTAGATTTTAGCTGATCGATAGCCGATGTCGCACTTTTCTTACTGACCGCTGGGCACAGGTGTCCGACCCTTGTACTAAATAAAGTGCATCACCTCGTATCGGAAACTATGACGCATCGAATATAAAATAACAATTGCCGATACGAGGCATGCTTGCATATGAAAGGTCGGGGTCAGACCGGCCCACGACAGTATTATACCCAATTCGATGAAATGCATCAGCAATTGCATCTTCAACGAGCTAAATTGGTCAACAGAGATGGAGTTTTACTGCTTCACGACAACGCACGGTCTCACGTTTCAAGAACAATGGTCCAAAAACTAAACGAGTTGCAGTATGAGACTCTACCTCATCCACCATACTTACACCAGACCTTTCGCCAACCGACTACTACTTTTTTAAAAATTTGTATCATTTTTTGGCGAACATACAATTCGATAATGAAGCAGTCTTCAAAAGTGCCTTCTTTCATCTCGAAAGTCGAACTTCTACGAAACTGACATGAATGCACTTGTATCTCATTGAGGAAGTGTATTGCATGTGCTGGTGCCTATTTTGATTAATAAAATCTTAGTTGTTTGAAATTGCACTACCAAAAACGACATTTCATCTGCAAAAACCTAATACAAGAAGGAGAATCACTAGCTTGTTCCTCGATTGGCGATTTCTGTGGAAATAAAATCAAAAAAGAAATAATAAATGCGTGTCCATAGGATAATTAGATCTGAACTTTTATTTGCCATTAAAAGAAAAACCTTACGTCTAGCATAAATTTACATATGCATAAATTACTGACTGACTTACTTAATTTTTAGCGCAGCAAAATGAAAGCTTGACAATTTATCGTGAAATAAAATCAGCAAGACTTTGAAAGGAGAAATATACAATATACCATTATTGTACGTTATTTTAAGCTGTAAGATCGAAATCAAACAATAAAAATCATTGTCATAGAATTTAAATGGATAAAATTTGACCGCGAGTGTTGCAACAAAATTTCTGCAATTGATCGATAAAATTAGAAATCTTAAGTCTAAATACTTCAAAAAAATCTTCACTTTGCACGATTATGTGAAATAAAAAAAGCGTAAAATTAAAGACAAAAAAAAAATTCACGGCGAATTTGAAATATCCATGTTGTCGGATTTCTCCAGACTCGGCGATTTCTTTCTCTCTGCCGGTGGTGGTGGCTCGATTTGTCCCAGTTTTTCTTCGGCATCGTAGTCACGAACGATCGGCTCTTCCGGTACTTTCTTTATTTTCCGCAATTCAGTAGAACGTGACCGTCTTTTCGACGAACTCGAACTGGATATCTTGGCGTCCTTCGGGCGACTCGAACTGACCCGCGACGACGAACGATGCTTACTACGTGATCGCGAACGACGCGGAATTTTCTCCTCCTTTCGTTGCGAACGTTTACGATCGCGCGAACGTGACCGTTTACTATGCGATCTCGATCGTCTTGTTCGCGACGAAACGCTTCGTTCTCGTCGGCGCGACCGTGAACGACGACGTCGTTCTCTAGAACGTGATTTTTTCGAATGCGAACGTGTTTGACGACGGCTACGCGATCGTTTCGATCGCGAACGTGATCGCTTTCGTGACGGCGAACGTTTTGTTCGAGAACCAGATCGTCGTTTCGATTTGCTGCGCGATCGTTTCGGTCGGGTACGTGAACGTGATCTTCTGCGAGATCGGGAACGTCGTTTTGAACGAGATCGGGAACGGCGTCGTTCGCGCGATCGAGATCTGGATCGCGATGATCGTCGACGTTTATCCTTGGCCAGCATTCCAATGACCGGATCAATTGCAGCGGATATCATACTTTGAGCTTCCTTCACTATCGACATGGCCTCTTCGATTTCGCGTTGTGCGGCCTCGTTGCTTTTCGCCTCGGGCTTAACAATCGAATCGGTCGAATGGTAGATATTAAGCAGCGAACCTTTGAATTCGGTCGCTTGCATTTTCAACGCATCAACAACACTGCGCTGATCGCAGAATTCGATCATAGCATACGTTTTATTGTCCTTTTCAGTCCATCGGGCATATTTTACCTCTCCAGCTCGCGAGAAATGATTCATCAGATCGTCTAGACGCCAGTCGTTCTTGATATCGCATACGATAATAGTTCGACGAATTTCTTCTACTCTTCGGGAATCATAGTGAAATGGAAGCGGCGGATACGGAGGAAGATTGTTCTCGTCCAGTTTGGGATCGTGAGTTCGTATCACCTGGAAATTAAAGAAAATGTTTATAAATTAATTGTTCATACGTACGTCGGTTGAAAGGCTGTCATTGTTTCATTCTGTGTAACAAGTAACTGTTTCAAAAGATAGGTTCAAACGTTCTAGAATGGCCTTCACAAACACTCGACCTGGAAAATTCTAATGAGGTATATACAAGCCTCTGTCTTAATAGCGTGCTTTAAACGGAGAAACCAGATCAAGATTGGAACGCCAGTTCTGGTTCGCAGGTGGAGAAACGACACGTTGCAATTCTAATCCTGCGTTCTGGTTTTCGGGATAGGTCCTATCACATGCCTGATCTTGGCAAACGCTATGAATGTGAAGCGGTTGTCTTCCACGTGTTCTGAGCGGTTGTAAAATAGAGAACACTTGCACTGGGCAAAAAGAACAGAAGAGCTTTTAACGTAACGTCCCAATTCACACAAGTCAGCCAAATTCTATCAACTCCGTTCGAACACCCTATATTCGGTGTTGGATTAAAACATTACACTTATCTATCTGCTCGTCATATCTAGAAGCAACGATTGCAAACGTTCACTGACGAATTGGGCCACACTAATCAGGGAGTTAATGCAAACGTTTGGAAACGTTCATCGAAGAAACGGGAGTTGCTAGTCAGGCAGTTGATTTAAACGTTTGGAAACGTTCGTTTGTTTAATTAGTACACCAAATACGATGTACCCTTAAGGTAGGCGTCCACTAGGGCGAACGGGCCGGTCCGGGTCGCATCGCAAAAATTCGCCTACCATATTTCGTGTGGAAGTGCGTCCACTAAAGGCGAGTCGCATCGGTGCACGACTGATTTTGCTGTCGGATCGCTTTGCGAGCGGATTTCTTGTTGAGCAGAATGTCGCCCCGGCTCGTCGCACCTCGTCTCTTTATAGTGGACGCAGCGAAACAGATGGGCTCGACACTTTCCGTCTCTCGTGTTCCGTTCCAAGTGGACGCAGAAACAAAAATTCGTCCAGCACCGTTGCGATGCGGCCCGCCCCTACCTTTACGAAAGAAAATGATTTCGTTTCACACGGAGTGGAGAACAGAGCTACAACACGAATCAAATGAAGAAGGGATGGACTGGCGTCTACATAACTAAACTGTTAAGCAATTTCCTATCCGAAGTACTAGTCTTTGTATTGGAAGCTTCTTTAGGCAATGGGAGCTACGAGGAGATTGAAGGTCAAGCAGGAAATGTTGTAAGTTTCCTACGAGTTCTGCTTTAGGAGCACGCAATTGCTGCAGGGACTTGGGAATGTAGACTACACGGACCATGATTTTGGCTTATTGTCGCGCGGTAATATTTCCGGTTTACGTCCCAGTTTTGTGGACAAACGTTTATTCATCAAAATCCGGAATTTTTTTTTGAGTAGGAGTAGACAGGTGTATAAAGGATTATCGAGTTGTAAGAATAGAAGAGTCACGGAACTAATGCAGCTAAACGTTTACAACGGAAACTTTGTTAAGTTCTTAGTTGATCGTTTAAATTTAAACCAACCGGCACCCGAAATGAGGTTATGTAGCACCCGGAAAAAGTTAACAAAAAGTAGTAAAAACTTGTAAATGTTTCTTACCTGCTGCGGCGGAACGCCATCAATTCGATTCACAACTTCGGCCGGTAGCTTGGAGTCGGACTTCTGAAGACCGGGCACAATTGTCCCGTTCTTGGACATTTCGAGCGCGCGGTATTCATCGGGAATATTCTGCACCGGGATAACAATTAGTGCGCGATCAATGAAAACGGTATTGGTTAGATGCTGCGCAACCGGAACACAATTCGTTTCGAAATACTTCACGTAACAAATGCGCGACTGTACGGGACAGGAGACATCCCGGACCGTAGGATAGAGTCGAATTTCGTCGATTTTTCCGATGTTACCGAACAAATTTTGCATTTGATCTTTTGTTGCTTGCGGCGCAATGTTTGTTATTTGTACCACTTTTGTGGAAGACGAGGCACCTCCGCCCGCCATACCGACAACACACTTTTTGCTTATTTTCCGTTTAAAGTTCGCTATTTAATGAGAAGTTAACCAAACAATGAAAACGTTTGGCAAACGCCATGACACTTTTTTTTATGCGTGCGATGTACGAAGAACGGACCGAAAGAAAAGGAAAGCGAGCCGGCCGTCAAGTTTGAAATTCGATGTTTTTCGTAGTGCCAGATAGAGACGTTTTTACAGTGTAAGATTTAACGAAAATTATTAAGTCCGAATTTTTACCTAAATTTTTTAAATATTTTAGAAAAGCGGCAACGAAAAAATTATAAAATAAAATTTAGAGTAATATAAAAAAAATGTTATTGCTTTCATTTTACTTAAAAATTGAATATAAACGATTTTTAAATGCTACCGCCACATTCAACGAAAGAAATATGTCACCCTGGCGAAAAATAGTTGAAGCGAAAATTTCATCCCGTGGGGAATTTAAAAACAGCTGACTGCGTGTCTGGTGGTGTGGTGTCATCGTCGTGTCGGCTCGGCTTCAACTTATGTAGCTCTTTTTTTCGATTTACATCATCGTCTTTGCGATAAAAGAATGCCAGCGAAGTTGTTTTCCGTTCCGAAGGTAGAAATCATCCGACAAAAACTCGAACGAAGCAAGTTTTTGATATTCGTGGACGTGAGCTGCTAGTCTAGTGTCAAAGTGTCACGAGTGCAGTACAGTTCGAATTCGGGAATTTTTAAGTTTTCTTGTAAATTTTGGTGCAAAAAGTCTTGAGAAACGGGCGAAAAAATCTTTGATTCGCGTTAAAAGTTTTAGTTACTTGTGCAGTAGGTGAAAAACAGTGAAGTTAGGACAATACGAAGCTTTCGATTGCGCTGTAAGTTGATATTTCCCATTTTGTTTCTTTTTTTTTTCGTTTTTTTTAACGCATTTGCCTTTAATTGCGGTCACTGCGAATTGCGAGCAAACCGAAAATAGTGAACACCGCATATTTTTGCTTCAGGCTACAGCTTCACGCGGGCACGGCCTAATTTTGTGCACTCGCTGAACACCGACGACACAGAAAACTAAAATATTGATTTTTTCACGCCTGCTCTGCGGTTGAATGACAATCTGATAATTAGGCAGAAAAGTCGCACGACCGATCTGAAGTGATTTTATGCGTAATTGTGGGCGAATAGATAACGCGGGCTCCGGTACTCAAGGCCTGGAAGGTGAATTTTCATTTCCGATTGCCGGCTGAGTCATCCCGAAGCGGACTTTAGAGAAGCTCCCACACCTTGGCCAAATTTGCGCATTCGGCAGAAGTCCGTCCTAATTGGAATTGACTAGGCCACCCGCTGCTAGGGACTTTCAAATCGCTAATTGGACATGTGAAACTGACTGCATTTTGTTGTTTTTCGGGTCACTGGTAATGTTATCGATCAGTGCACGTGGAAGTTCATGAATCTATAGCAGGAAGTCTTCGAATAAGATGAGTCCTGCGGCCGATGTGTACGCATGCCTTGGATTAGGTGGGTGGCTGTACAGAAATCTCCCGCGTGTTATTTAAGGTCTTGTGACCCTTCTTGCCCTACAAATGCCACGGGTAATAGGGCAGACTCCGGGAAATCATATAGCGCCGCCGGTATCAGCCAGCACCGTGACCGTATCTCTCCCTAATTCCAATTTTATTGTTGGCCTTCGCTATACTTTTTTTTTTTTTTTTTGATGATAGCGTGATAGTACACCGCGCGACAAAAAAACAGTCTCATTACTTGGATGGTTTACGTGGCGAGCAATTCAATTAACATAATTAGTTCAATTTTATTAGCTCCAAGGCAGGGCAGCGGGGTTTTGAAGATGAGTCAGGTTGAAACCGGCATTCGATTTATTTATCTTACCGATTTTGAAGGGAGCGCGACCCATAGCTACTGTAGATCGCTGCCGAAATGTTTGGGAAGCAAAAAGAATAACAACACTTATTGGCGGCTACTCAGGGCATCAGCCGGCACTCCTTCGTCTTTATTAGGGTGATGTCAGGGAAATTCGATACGTGGCTTCCAGAGCTAACCGCAGGCAAACTGACATACAAAATATAAAAAAATTATGTATGTAGGAAAAAAAAACGAAAGTGAGGAAGAGAAGTAATGTTTTATGCTTTTGACTATGTCTTCTAAGATGCAGAAACTGGAGGACGCGGTCACTGAACCGAGAAGGCTGGAGGCGGCACTGATTGGGACTGTAGCGCCACCGTAAACAAACATAAACCATGTCCTTAATGCCATTGTTATAGTCGCAGTGTATTTGGTTGAAGTAGCTAACTACGATAACTTCCTTTATGGGACTTCATTAGGGTGTCACGGGTGGTGGTATCGATCTATGGTTATGACAACTACAACTTTGACCCAACCTAGGTTAGTTTATAGTGACAGCCATACAAACAATTGATTGACTCACTTGGATCATTCGGTTGGTCCATTGTGATTCCCGTGATACCTTAATGGAGTCCAAATTAGCGAGTTATCGTACTATTGCTACAGGGAAAAGCTCGTCGAACCAGCCACAGGTGCGAATGAACTTGCTAGTTCATCAATTCGTGCTCCAGCCATATCCTCGAGTCTGGAGAAGAAGTAGTTGCCCATGGCACTAAACCTACAGCTGGCTAGTAGGGGACCTTCACAAAGTAGATGCCTAACACTCTCTTCTTCGCCACTTTTACAACTTCTGCAGTAGTCATTATATTGAACGCCTAAGCGTTGTGCATGTCTGCCAAAGAGACAGGCCCCGTTACAACTGCCGTAATGTTACGGGTCTCTATACGCTTTCTTTTTAGAGGATGGGCAGTCCTTCTAGGATGTATTACTGGCCATAGCTGCCTGGAGGTTTCACAAGTAGTTAAGTTGAAATTGTTCAGCTCCATTGCCTTCCAATCAAGATTACTCTTGACAAAATGAAGCAGTATTTTTTCGGCATGGGTTGCATGTTGCATTTCATTCAGATCCATCCTTCAAAACTCATTCTTTTCTTCAGTCCTGCTGACCAAAAAACTGTTGTAAAACCATGTCCAATCACCGCTTAGTTCATCTCCCCTTAGCATCTTGCGCCGCAACATTTTACGGGCACTCAACTTATTCATAAATAAATCAATGCAATTAAATTCCAAAAAAAATTGTTGACCATGCAACGTCGACTATTAACCCCTTTTGTGTCTTCTCATATCTTTTTAAACAAATAATAGAGAACTGTGCTGGATTTTGACACAATTTCCATGAGGATGCACTGGTGAAAGTCGGATGCTTTGTACGGAAATATTCTCTTGTGTTGTTATAGCAAGCGATGAGGTGTTCTTCTCATCCTGGCGGCATGTTATCACCTAACCGAAAAATGCAGCCGCCTTTTCAAGTTTCTCGCCAGAGGATGATTTCATAAGTAGGGTGTTGGAGAAGTTGGCTCCTAGATGCGAATCGTATAAGTACGGAATTCAAATTTTTTTTTCTGTTTACGATTCTAAAATTTATGTTATTATATAATACAACAAGCCGCGTACCGCGGCTACGCTTTTATTGTTCCATCGCCCCCTGTTACTCCCAGTTTGGGTACACTTTCTCAGCTCAAGGAACTGGAGACATTAATGCCATTTTTAATTTTTAATTTTTAATTTTTCACTTTTATTTTTTTATTTTTCATTTTTCACGATTCATTTTTCATTTTTCTCCATCCGCCATCCACCATCCTCCATCCACCATCCTCCATTGTCTATCCACCATCCTCCATACTTCATCCATTCAAATGTTGAAATAACTCGCGAACCACAAATTTCGGAAATATATAATTATGTTTCATCGCCCCTGTTACTCACGTCACGTGTTCGCAGCCGGTAGTAAAATCGAAAAAAATAAAAAATCACACATGTTCGCGGTCGGCAGGATTCGAACCTATCATCATGTGATTTCTAGTCAGACGCCTTACCCGCTCGCCACGACTGCCTGTTATAAATTTTTAATTCTAAGTTAAGTTCATCTGATTCAACTTACTAAAAAAAACTCAAATGTTGAAATAACTCGCGAACCACCAATTTCGGGAATATATAATTATGTTCACGACCTATCCGGTAGTCTCGAGAATGTCCATGCAAAATTTGGGAGGAAACGGTTCACAGGTGTAGATTTTCTTCGCGTTCGACCAAAAACTGACTTATTTTTATATAATACATATATACTATAATATATACAGTTGCGAACAAAACATTTGCAACTGATACTAGTAATTATTTAATGTTCAATTTTCTTTGGAAATAATAATTCAAAAGTCTTGATTTTAATTTATATTATTACCTTGAGTGTATTTAGTAAAAAGATTAACAAATAAATTCATTCGCTCAAATACAAGCAAAATCCTGAAAGAAATTCATGATGATACTCTAATTCTGGTGTAACAAAACTTTGCAACTCCATACAAAATTACATTGAAATTATGGTACGTTTGGTTGAGTTTTAGTTAGTACTTCGTATTGTACCTCTTATTTTTAGTAACTGCCGCACATATTCATATTCTTCATATTCTCCGATTCTATTAAACTTGCTTTTGTCCTTGTTGGTATCCTTTTCCACCCCCTCTAGATGGGTCGGGTGAAAACTTCTTTTTACGACTACTATTTGGTATGTTTTTTGATTAGAGTTATCCGACCCATCTAGAGGGGGTGGAAAAGGATACCAACAAGGAGAAAGGCAAGATTAATAGAATCGGAGAATATGGAGAATATGAATATGTGCGGCAGGGCAGGCAGGGAGTGGAAAACAAGTTCTTCCATCCTCATAACATCAACGCCGTATACGTGCATTCTAGCAAAAGAGTATGCTTTACACTCGAGAAGAAAATGTTCCGTTATGTCGTCGCTCTCGTCGCAAGCAGTGCACATAGTCGTCAATGATTCTCTATCTGACCAGTAGCTCAGTGCTGTAACTTATGAAATGAGAAATTTCTCACCAAAACGTCGTAGTGAGAACGAATTGATGCAGTTTTGTCTCTGTATCAATTCGTCCTCACTATAAAATATTTTCATTAAAAAATTGTAGGAAAATAATAACCACGTTTTCTTGTCACGCATGAAACCAATAATCGATTTTTTTAATTTTTCTTATTTTAAGTCATCTTATTCTAATTATAGGTTGTTGAAAAAAAAGGAAATCATGTAGAGATTGTAGAAAGTCAAAAAAACAGTATCTTCCGTCCCAAGAAAGTTCCTTGTATTAATTTTGGTGTGTTGATAGTGTTTTTTTCGAGCAGCATGATGTTATCATGAGGTCAACATTATTTCAGATTGGAATTGTAGAAGTAAGTACAGTCAAAACCGGATGTAACGACATTAAAGGGACCCTCTAAACTCGTCGCTATATCCAATAGTCGTTATAAGCAATATGCAATTTAGATACATTCCTTTGTATAGAGATTCTACCAGGACCATGTCATTTAGTCGTAATAACCGATTCGTCGTTAAAAGCGATGTCATTATATCCGGTTTTTACTGTAATATTTAAAATGGCAAGAGCCGAATTTCGTGATCCAACCGGATCTTAAATCTTAGCTGCAACATCTGCCACAGAGATAAATCCCAAAGCCTGAATTGAAATGTAGAAAAATTTTGAAAAACTTTTTTTGATCTGAGTTTTTTAACGTTAAAATGAAAACGATATGAATCTGTTCTTGATTGGAGGTTTTGTAGCATTTTAAGTAGTTCTTTTGGCGATAATCGTCCCAGCTTAGTAAAATCAACATATTTATAAGGTTTGAGTTAATTCGTTCAATGCCTGATGGTGTACCTATTAGAGATGGGTCCTACTGTACCAAAATAGCAGTTCATTAAAGTGAATGTGAGTGGAACTAACTCATTCCTTTTGGTGAACTGTAGTTCGTTTCGCCGCGTGACACAGCTTGAAAAGAACTAGTTATTTCGTGAGTGAGGACCTTTTTTTTCTAGGTCCTCACATTCACTACGAAGTTGAAAAGAAGTAGTTCCTTCGTGAGTGAAGACCATTTTATTTAGGTCCTCACATTCACTACGAACTTAACTTCAAAAGAACTAGTTTCTTCGTGAGTTTTTTCTAGGTCCTCACATTCACTCGGAACTTCAAAGGAACTAGTTTCTTCGCCGGGTAAGTGATCTTTAACACAAACTCGAACTAGTTCATTTCAGTAAGTGATTCGGAGTTCACTCACTAAAAAGAACTGCTTTGCCCATCTCTAGTACCTATTCATTATTGAAAGAATGGTCGCAATAAAGAGCCGTTACTTTATTCTTATTTTATCATGGAATCAATTCGTTATTGGTTTTTATTTCTCTCACTAAGAAATCGTTAAGCCATGTGAGCTTAATTGAAAAAGTTCACACTATTTGTGTGAGCTCCTAATGTTTTGCCGAACCAAACTCCAATATAAAACAGTTCAGTACTTCGGGGAATTATACGATTGGCTGCTGTCTATCGTGACTGTGGTATGTTTGAGTTGTTTGAGTATAACTAGGTCGACTTATTAAAATTTGATTTCGGAGGACCGGTAACTACAAAGTAGTAGTAAAATAATAATTTGGATGTTAATTTGCTGTACACTTTCTACACTGTGTAGGCAATTGATTTAATCCTTCGCCTTCGCAACAAACCCGATAGTGACCTTTCCGCCTTAACTCAAGTTCGCATTAATTTAGGTCAATTACAAAAGCTAATCTTTATTTACATGCACTTGATTGGTGCTAATATTTCTTAGTTTGCGCGACATTTCTTTATTTGGATGTAACATGAAATATTTATTTGTCTCTGGATTGTCGTAAAGTACACAAATTTCGTTTCAAATCAGTCTAAGGCCCGGTATTTCAATGTAGGTCTGGTATTTCCATATAAAGTTAACTCGAGTGGTTTTGATTAACTGACAACTTACAACTTAACTCTACATTGAAATACCGGGCCTAAGCGTTTTGATTGGAAAGGGTAAAATTTCTGTGGCGATAAATAGAAAAAAATTGTCCTAGAAGTGAATTTGGTACATCTCGCGAACATCAACAACTGATATACACGTATGTACGTTTGTCCTGCGCAGGCTTAATATTGCAACTTTCATTTCTTCCTTGTTCTACGTCCTGAACACCAGCCTCTGCAGTATCCCCTGTTTGCTTAAGCTTTTATCCTTAAGATAGTTGTCTTTCTGAACGAATTAATTAGTCGTAATTTCAAAAAAAAAAAAAAAATATTTCAATTTAAATGCACTCGACGCGGCCAATGAATTACTTGATTACGGTGTGGTGATGTTAGTATACGATAAATTCGCCTTCCGTATGCTTCCAAGATTTTATTTGCTTTGCAATGTGGTTCAGTGGCGTCTTTAAGATAAATTAGTTCAGAAATAGTCGCATGGTGTTTTGGTTTTAATCTATCAAAAATTTTCGAAGTGGAAGTCACCTTTGAAGGCATTTCTGTTATTTTTTCTGTGTAGTGCATTAGTTCGAAACTTTATAAACAATAGGCGCCGTAACTCGTTGTTTGTGTGGTAATTGTTTTAGAAATATATTCGGTCACATTTGGTAACCATCCATTTTTGTCACCGATTTCGCGGGATAATTTATACCCGAGACAAATTTGACTGTCCATAGTGTCGGGTTAATCTCAATGATTAATAATTTTTTCTACGTCATCCACAAGGTACATAGCAAAAATGCGTATAATAAGAACTTTATGATGTAACTATCAACGTAATCTATGTGAAGTATTTTATAGCAATCTTATAAATAGAAATCCCGAACATATTTCTCTAAGTTTGTGGTGGAGAGAGCATCGTCATAACCTACCGTAAATTTAAAATATATATTTTTGTTTTTAGTCAGACGTCTTGATGCTTTTTATTATCTAACAGGTTAATTGGACCTTTTTGTTTAATATAAATAAAATAAATCTTTTCGATGAGGAACTCGTGTCGTCGCGACTATCATACGTCTTTTTACGTTACACTTTCAATCGAATTATTCTTAGACTACGCCGGGTGAAATGTAAACAAAAAGTTGATAGTAATTTTGGCTAATGTTTTTATTTACAATTCGGTTGAATTTAATTTCGATGTTTTTATTGGGTTTTCGTGCACGATAAGAAAGTAAAGTATAAATCGTATTGCCATGCATAATGCAAAAGTTCTTGTCTAGTTTTTATACGTTTAAGATAGTTTCGGGAGGTTCCTTTTGGGTTTGCTGACTCAAGTTTTGCTTGGTCTAGAAATTTTGATAAGCAATTGGATTGCTAATTTTATCCCGCTTATCAACAGCAGATTGTAATTCATTTAGTTTATAGCCGTTTCGTGAGTGATTTATTTGTTTACCTTTTTCAAGTGTTTCCCTGATGACTTATTGCTTGCTGGTTCGTTGCATTACTCACTAGAAGCTATAAAGATATGAAAACATAATGACAACTATTGTAAATATAAATGTGTTTGGGTCATTTGAAAAAATTCTTAGGCAAGACCTTTTAATTTCTCAATAACTTTTTCAACACTTCTTTATAGTTTTCATATCGTCAGAAAAATGAGTTTAGCACTACGAGTATCGCGGATGAAATGACATCGTTTGGAATTAAGGTAGCGAGTTTTTCCAGATAAGATCAAGGCAACCAATCGGTGAAACTCCCGACTCTAAGGCCGACTACAGACTTATAGCGTTTCGCCTATTTCGCGTCTTTCTCGTGAATAGTGTATAGAGGTTTCTCGTGAGTTTCTCGCGTTTCGTTGTTCGCGATTCGCTATACGTGCGGTTTCTCTGCTGGAGGCGGTTTTTTCACGATATCAAAGGGTTTTGTGCTTGACGAGAAAGTATTGAAAAATACACGAAACTATTTTTCGTGACTTTCTCGTGAGTTTTTAGTTTTTCGTGATTAATGTCAAAAGTTTGGATATGCATGAGTACAGAAATTGAAAATAAGTGAACTTCACGAAATGTAGAGAAACCACGAAACTTGCGAATTGTGTGTATAATTTTTTCTCGTGTTCTCGCATGGTTCATGTGTTTCTTCTTTTTTTTTTAAATAAGATAAGAAACTCACGAAATGCGAAAAACAAACATAGCAGGAGAAGTCTGTAGCCGCCTTAAGAGTCAAATGTATCAACCCTTTTTTGTACTGTATCCTGTAAGAATAAAACTGTGGATTTAGATGCTTCAGTCCAGTGCAGATACGAAAAATAGGGCGAATGTGAGATTTGTAAATGTAACCTGAGTTCTGATGGAGTCAAAAAAACAAGATAAAATTAATTGACGCCAAAATCCGCGATGCATGTCATTTTTTAATATGAAAACATTATAACTTATTTATTTCGTCAGACAGAGCACGATGGTCCAATCGTATCGCGCGCGCCAAACCGCGACACCAGTTATAGTGAGCACATGGAATTGCTTCCCACAACTGCCAAATAATATTATCAAATACTAAATTATTTTATTTGCAGCCTGCAAACGTATTATAGTTTAATTTTTATTCTATAGGCATTAATTCTCCATATTTATTAGCCGTTCGTTTGCTGTCTATTATAATAAGTAACGGGTCAGTTGCAAAAAAATGGATCTTATAGTATGTACCTTTATCTTATTTAACCCCCAAGAAGATGAAAAGGGGTTGAATATGTTTTCAAGCATTCCGCAATATTTTTAAGGTCTGATGAGAAATCAAGCAGGTTTTTTTCTTCATGTTTATTTTTTAGAATCGCCTAAAAATAAATTTCAGGATTTTTCTATTTAATTTTCTTCAAGGAGATTGAATCTGTTTTCGAGAATTCAGCTTTCTATGTTTGATGATTTATTGAATAGAATTATACTTTTAGTGGCTGTTTATTTTGTTTACAATCATTTTATGTATTTAAACTAGAGATGGGCAAAGCAATTCCTTTCAGTGAAGCACTTTATTCCGAGTAACTCACTTTTAGGAACAAGTTCAGTGCAGTAGTTCCGGAACTCTTCGTTCCATCGTTCCTTCGTTTGCTCGCGAACTAGTTCGTTCCTTCGTTTGCTCGCGAACTAGTTCGTTCCTTTAGTTCATTCATGGTGCGTTTACATTCACCCTTGAGAGGCGAGCCTCTACCCCTATCATGCCATTGCAAACCGGTTCTCGTTGGCAGTGTTCTTTGCTGTGTTAAAAGCAATTTACACTCAATATGCTCCCGCGGCGCAACTTACCTATAAGTGCGAAAGGTGCGAAACGACAAAAATTCGATGTGCTGCGAATTGTGTGGTAGTACAGCTTCATTGAATGAGTGTACACATATGGAAGCGTGCGTCGAAGAAAAGTCGAGTGCTGATGGACTTGTGCGACTGCACGACCCATCTGATTGGATGATTTTTAGGTGTTGATAGAGGCTCGTCGCAAACGTTGAGTGTAAATGCACCATCATAGTTTAACTTGAGGCGAGAAGGGCGAACTAGTTCGTTCCCTTAGTTCATTCATAGTTCAACATAAGGGAGAATGAGATGATGACCAAAAAAAAGGTCAGTAGATCTAGAAGATGATGAGTGAAAAACAAGGAAGGTCAGGAGAGCTCAAAGATGAAAAAAAGTCAGTCGACGTACAAGATAATGACTAAAAAGAAAATTTGGAAATATTTTTTGGTCACGTGTTCAATGGAACTGCAATTCACCAAAAGAAGTGAGTTACTTCACTCACTTCTATGAAGTGTTTTTTTTTGGAACAGTTCACTCGTGAAGGACCCATCTCTAATTTAAACCATATTTTGAAGAAGGTGTATTATTTTTTAAGCGGAATTCCTGTCTTCTTGCTTAGGATATGAGTGTTGTTAATTTAGATTTTTTTTTCGGGGACAGATTTTTAACTTAACGCTGGAGATGTGATGAAAAGAATAATTTGGAATGGGATTTTCGGGATATCCTTTCCGTTGTTGAAAATTATGAAAAATTGTAGGACCATTAAAACCATTTGAGATTTTTGAAAAGCTAATAATTTTTTGAAAACGCAATATGTATTTTGAAAAAAGAAATTAGGTTGCGAGCTCTTGAACCGATCCCAGTTCGAGTCCTACATTGCATAGTTACAAATGATGGAATTTAGTGATTTTTTCCATTAAAATCACCAAGCTCTGGAAATTATGTACAGACAGACAGCATTTGCTATTTGTATGCTAAATTTCAATTAGACAGGTCAAAGTGTTCCCGAATCATCGTGCAAATTATTCAAGGACATATTTTTAAAGTCCACTTGGGAATAGTGCAATGCGGTCCAAATTTGAAATACAGCTTAAAAAGATTGCAATTTACTAGCGTTTTTATAGTTTATAAAGAAACTGAACTGACATCGTAAATTATTCAACAAAATCGACTATGTACATATATGTCTATAGTAGGTAATTTATAAATGCATTCGAATGTCTTAACAAAAAAAAAGTTAAAACCCACATATTCACCTCATTTAATTGCACCAGTGCTTTGTAATGACTGGAATCGTAATTAAATTGTGCATTATAAAATACACTTATGGTACATACATATACATATGTATGTTAGGAAAAGTCTCGTCATTTTTATAGGTTCTTATTACATAATTGAATTTTTTAATAATTTTATTATTATTCAAAGGTGTCTAGAAAATGGCATTCGCCATAAGTTCGAAAAAAAAAAATCTTTCCGAACTTCTTTGCAATGAGCGTGTATTAATTTAAGACTTTGTATCACTATCCGTTGTGAAACAATTAGGGTCGGTTTCACAGTCGAAGTTTAAACCAAAAATTTGGTTTAAACTTAGGAACTTGTTCGTAAGAAGTTTAAGCCAACCTTTTGGCTTAAACTTCGACTGTGAATTCGGCCCTAAGTGAGATGTTCTTCTTAAACTTCAAAGTTTCGCCTTGAAAAGAGATCTACTCCGTCTTATGGGTGAAAGTTACGTCCTTTGCTGTCATATTAATTTCAGCAAAAGTTTTACCTGAGTACCAAAAGTTCAACCTTGCACCACCTCAAACGTTCCGCAATGAGGTCTAAATCCGCACAATAAATAGTTGCACTTGAAAGAGTTCTTGAGAAATGAATGAGGCATCAAAGCCCGGGCATAAAGAACTTTTGTATTTTATGGTGCACAAACCTTTAACTTTAACCTTTCTATTTTGAGACTAAATTTGTATCATTTTTCATTGTAGCAAAATTATTAGAATTATTTTCTATACGATAAAGTAGTGAACCATGTCAGAAATTTCGGACTAAATATTTTTTAAATTCATCTGTAAGTGACATAGAGAGAAGCTCCGCATGGTATCCGGTGGATTTTTTTTTTTGTAATAATGACGTTAATCGATTGTACGGTCTGATTACGTTTCTTTCCTCGGTTTACGACTAATTTAGATTTATATTGTATACCAACAAAAAGTTTTAGGATAGAAATGTTCTGATTTTTGTGTAAAAGAATACAATGAATGTATGTAATAATGGATTATTGCTAGATAGTGAAATGGGGTGGTATAACTTTGATATTTTAGGTTTAAGTCTTAAGTTTGAGTCAAGGAACCATTTCGTACGTTAGTCACACTTAGGCCCGTTCCTACCATTATCAGTAACGTTCTAACTGAAACTTTAACTGTCAGATTTTCATACAAAACTTGCAGTTAAAGTTCTGGTTAAAGTTTAACTAACGATCGTAGGAACGGGCCTTAGAAGGTGACATGGATAATTATCATATTTGGAACATACTCTCAAATTAAATAGGTTCGCAGGGTTACAGCCCGGATGAACGAATTATGCATTTTTGAACTGACATGGGTTTGAAAAAGTTTTGAAGTATGTCGTTGAAAAAATTTCGGTCGCCACCACAGTAACTCTACTTACTGCTATTTGAAAGTCGACCTAAATACACCGACGATATAAATATTGCTACATGCGTATGTACCATGGCATTTCAAACTAACTCATCAATGAAGTTTACAGAGAAAATTACAACCTTCCTATATCCAATTAGAATAGCGTAGAAAGCTCACTTTTAGTATGTATGTTCTACACACTTTTCCGCATTTCTACACACTTCTTGCATGCTTCACACAAAATTCCGACTATATAAAACACATGCAGTACATAAGCGCAACAGGGCTTGTACTCGGGATCAATTTTTCTACTGCGAGAGCGAAATTACGGTCAGTTTTACTGGAAAGTGGATGTGATATTTTTCTTGTATGTTGAATTTTGTGCAATTTAAAAAAAAAAATTACCACTTCCGTTTTCTTCTGTAAAATTCCCCCAGACAAGTTTCGCTTTGCTTGCATCCGTCTATAGCTATAATTTTCAATTTGTTTATTTATTTTAATTTGTTTATTATAAAGAACAATGTTGCTCCTATCCAAAAAAAAAAAAGCTGATATCATAGAAATATCCGATAACTTAATTAAGCTACGATTGTATGCTTCCGGCTTAGCTGAAAATCGAAACGTATATTGTTTCTGAAAATCCCCTAAATTTAAAAATCCATACATGTTCGTTTGCTGTCGAGTGATTCGAGTGTTCTAAAACCATAAAAGGTCGACTGTCGACCCACTTTTTGCCATTCCATCTAAATAATTGAGGTCTAGCTCTGCATTTGCGGAGACATCGAATTGGAAATGAAGTGGACAATTCTTCGAGCCTTACCTGTTCTGATTTGCTTCCAGTTTTAAAAACTTGACTTTCGTCTTATTGGAGTCTATGCTATCGATTAGGCCATATCCATTCGCAGTCACTTAGTAACCACTAATTGGATTCCGATAATCATGAATGAGTCGCAATCCGGCTTAGATCGCGTGTACCACTGTCGACGGAAACTACAAACATACACCTGGTGTTATAAGTTGCATAGCTAATAGCATGTCATCGCTTTATGTCACGTGAAGAATTCCCAGCTTATGATCGAACCGAGGGACCACACATAAGCAGTGTTAACCTACATTACTATGTACTTATTTCAAAGGCGAATCATTAGCGCTATTGCATTCTGTTGTTGCTCTAGCACGCAGTATTTATTACTGCGGCCAATAAAAATGATATCGAACCAGTAATAAATTAATGATATCTTTGCGTGGCATGGTGTGAAGTATTTGGCATTGAAATTCGCTATCTTTCAAGATTATAACAACAACGACCATTTGGAGCTTCAAACTTCCAAAGTTGCCGGTTCCGGTATCGCGAATTTAAACATACGAGTATAAAAATTCAGATGTTATAGTCCAGCGAGTGACTTTCCATCCATGTATCGTACCCAGTATAAATGTATTCGTTTCGCGGTGTGGCCAGAAAATACCACGTATCAGCTTTTTTCTTGTGAGAATACCAATACGTACCACCATAATTACTGTAGATACTTTCAGCATGAACAGTACTCTATTTGCGCGCTGTACGCCACATGCGTAAGTTCTATCACCTGTTAACTCTATTCTATTTTTTTACGGTGACGTCAATGAGTGGGCTCACGCGATTTGTTGTTTCTTTGGCCCGATCATAAGGTAATTGGAACTAAAGTGCAATTTAAATATTCGTCTTGGTGTAGTTCGAAACTTGGTTTTACTATTTTTTTTTTAGATAAAGTGTCTTAGCTCTCCAGCTACCTAAGTTATTTGTGATTGTTCTGAAATAACGTCATTTTATACGAGGTAAGAATTCAAAGAGTGTTTTAAATTTCGTGATGTGTTTATATAAAGGCTTTTGAACGAAAATGCTTTTCTTTGTTCATTGATTTCTGAAGGTTGCCTATAGGCTGATTATTCTCTGCTCTAGAATTGTCTTATTTTGCTAATATATTTACAGACCTGTTGTAGCTAGGTAATGCAATGGAACAGCTTTAAAGTAGCACTTTTTTCGATGGTGTAAATAAACGTAATCTATAATCTTGTATCTATCAAAATCTATATGAATGGATCGAAATGTTTTTAATTAGATTCATATCATCGAGAAATAAAAACTATTATTAATCAAAATTGGATTTTTGTTACGCGAGATACTTGAACAAATTTAGGATCCAAAAACGGCGATAAAGTTTTTGATGCGAATGAAATTCCATTCGAAAGAAAAGCTTGGTCCATATTAAGTAGGAAGTAGTGAAACTTGTTGGGGTTGGGGCAGTAAGAAGTGCATTATTTTTGTGTTGTGCTGATTAATGGATTTCGTATAACGATAGTGTGTATCGGGTTTACGCAGTTGATGTCGCCGAAGTTTGAATATGCTTTAAATTTAATAAAGAACCACCACTATAAAATCTCCCGTATCTCTTTGAGTTGTTGGCAATGCAAGCGATACAGAAATGAATGCGTTCGAAAAATGTTAAAAGTTTAAGAAATTTATTAACAAAAAACCGGTAATTAACCGATTTCAGCGAAATTTCAAAAGTGTTCACGCCGTTCTCCCTACTGATTCGGTACTTTTTGGTTTGCTTGATTTTCTATAGAAGTGTGTCGGCGAACAAATAATAAGGGCGCTACTTTATCAGTTGACAGACAGAGTGTTGAAATGTTTGTCAATTAAAACACATTTTTTGAGTAAACACACTTGAACAAATAATAAAGTTTTTATTCGTGTCAAAAACTCTTACAAGGGCCTACATTAAATCCGATAACATTCAACCTAAGTTCGTCTGGAGAAACTCTCAGATAAATATTGAAATTGTGATACTACTCGTATTAGAGTGGCAAACTTTGGACAGAACAAAATAGTCAATTGTATCTTGCTATCTTAAACTTAAAGTGTCCTTCACTTTACCTAAGCCGGTGCTTTTTTTACCAGTTGTACCCCAAACAGATCCAGATTTATGAACACTTTCCCTCGAGGTACCGGTTAGAGATGGGTGGTTGGTTCATGAGTGAACTGTTCCAAAACAGCAGTTCATTGAAGTGAGTGAGTGAACTATCTCACTCCTTTTGGTGAGCTGTAGTTCGTTTCGCCACGTGATTTTTTTTTAAGGATTCTGAACTGAACTTAGGTGATTAGCCTTCAATACACTGTAGTGTACAATCCAGTTAGCCTTGGGATGGGAGGTCAAAAATCGGGCCGGGTATGGCAGTGTACTATTTGGTGTTAATAATTTTGACTCCTATTTTGGCTATGATGTGATCTACGAGAACAGCAATGTTGCCTATAACAAATCAACTACTGTCTGGTATCTCTGATGGTGTTAGTGAATCTGATAAGATTGTAAACAGAACTCATCTGCTCAGTGTTAAATCCTTTAGTAGTGATCCTATTAAACATTTCGCACTGTTCACTATTTACATTAATAATTCAAAGCCAATAGCAACTGAACAATTCTTATAAATAATTTATGCGTAGAGTGGGAATTGAACCCACGACATCGCGCTTACAAGCCCAGTACGCTACCACTGGACTACACCGGCCTTAAAGAACTAGTTCTTTCGTGAGTGAGGACCTTTTTTTCGAACTTGAAAAAAAACTAGAGAGCTAGTTCCGTCGTGAGTGAGGACTTTTTACTTTTTTAGGTCCTCACATTCACTCTGAACTTGAAAAGACCTAGTTCCTTCGCCGGGTAAGTGATTTTCAACTGAAACTAGTTTATTTCAGTGAGTGAGTCGCAGTTCACTCACTCACTAAAAGGAACTCCTTTGACAATCTCTAGTACCGGTTATTCTAAATGTTAACAACTTTCTTCTCTTCGAATCTTATTGAACAAGCTTGTCTTGTCCGTTGTAGTTCTAAAAGAAATTTCATTATTCCACTATTTGGCGTCAGGAATATTTTTCTTTTAAATGAATATAAACTGGAGAACCTATTACCTAATTCATTAATTAATCAATTATACTACCTACTCATATCTATAAATTGTAAATGTTAACCCCTACAGTCCTGTACTAAACTGTATTATTGGTATATTAGTAGTTAAATCATAATTAATTTGTGACGACGAATGTAAAGAAATGGGACTGTCCTATTTGCGTACAATTCACAAAATGAAAATGCTATTGATCGGTTGAGTTTATTTTTGTGGCTTCTTTTTATTGATTACGTTTTATTATAATAGAATTTTGAATTAATAACTTTTGCTTAACTGACCCGAATTAACACTGCTGTGGTGTTGTATACAACGTCGTTTGAACGAAAAATTGGCACGTGTAAACCCCATCGCGAAGTGCTAAACGTACTTTGTAGTCAGAAGAAAGTACAGATTTGCTGGGTGCCAGGGCATAGTAACATAATAGGGAACGAAAGAGCGGCTTCGGTCATCGATTGGTAGGGTTGAAGAGGATGTTTGTTCACCGATAGGTGGCATCAAAGCGTAAATTGGCGAGCGCTCTAAAAAGACAGCCAACTCAAGGTTGGCAGACCTGATTGAACTCGCAAATTAGAACAGAGTTGACCTCATTTGGATTCCGGGACACAGCGGCTATGAAGGTAACGAAATGGTCGACTCAATGGCTAGGAAAGGTTGAAATGCTGACTTCATGGGACCATATCCAATTTGTGGGATACCATTAAGCACAGCTAGAATGAACATCCGAATGTGGCAAAAATCGCAAAGTGCCATTCACCGGGAGTCGACACCGGGCAAGAGGCACTCAAAGCTTTTTAGCGGAATCATAATCAATCCGCAGGGACGTCACAATAGGCCCAACTGTGGCTTAAGTGACAGAGGTTAACCATATCAACCCCTATTTCCAATCTATTTATCTAAGGTGGACCTGGCTGGCAAGCTGCAGGATTTCTAGATCCTTGTGGCCCGAGCTGGATAGTCAAAAGGCTAGGAAAATATTGACTTGGGATAGAGGAAAACTGAGACTGCTCGTCGGAGCACTAACGGAGCATTATATGCTGAGGAAACACGCTATGTGGCTAGGGATAGCGGAGTCGGACATGTTTAGGTTTTGCCATGACCTGTATGATGTGGGGGCATGATATCACTCACATTATGTGTGAATGCCCGGGGATCGCTAGAAGGCGTCTGGAAAGTCTTTTCTTCGAGAGCATTGAGGATTTGAGGTCGTTAGGGTATGACAAACTAGCCAGGTTCTGCACTGAATCAGAGTTTTTCTGAGGTGATGGAATACCCCACGAGTACATGAAGGGATCGCAATGGGCCCCAAGGTGCCTAGTGAGCGCAGAGGTTCAGGCGCTGCGCTCCTTTTTAAACCTTAACCTAAATCCCATCGCGAAAGTATAGTAGCTGGGAATTCCTTCTGCTGGTGTTTATTGTGCTTCTTTAAAGCACTTAAACAAAGCGAAACACAACAATCGAAACAGCCTCAAAAGCTTGCAAAATTCATATTCAAAAATTGAATTTCTCGAAAAAAAAAAAAATAAATCTATCCAACGTCCTTAAAAGTAATTTTAAGTGAAAACGTAGTGCATCGTGAATTTTATCACATGGATTTTCTTATAGTATTTACTTACTTAGTTACTTACTTACGATGGCGCTACAGTCCAAATAGGACCTTGGCCTCCTGGATAGTTATCATAGTATTTGCTTACGTAAAAATAAACTAAATCAAAACTTTTAAAATCAAGTTTTAACTTAAACTGACCTTGCAAAAAATAAATTCGAATGGTTCCGGCAAAAGTAACATTTCCCAATTTTGACCACAATCTGCTGATAAAATACTCTCATTTCTTTAAACTTGAAATCCCATCGGTTTTCTTTTTTTTAAAAAAAAATCACCAAAAATACGAACTTCAATGAGAACCAAGTAGTACGAGGGTTCGTTAAACCGCATACGTTCTTACAGTTAATTATCTCCGAATATAAGAAAGATTGATCATACGCAAGACAAGACTAAAGAAAGTATAGCAGCCTCTCTGCCGCGTTTCGAGTGACCTTTAACAAAATTTCAAGTACGTTACCGTTGGCCTCTTACATCATCCGCTGAACAGTAACCACTTCGCGTATCGGATGATTCTAAAAAGGAACAACGACCGCGCTAAACAAGTTTTCTCGTTATATAGTCGCACGTCACTTCGTCTATCTCGTAGAATTAAATTTTTAGAATTTTTTTTTTTGAAATATATTTTGTGCTTTCTTTACTTTGCGACGCAAAAAAAAAATGTTTTTTTATCATCTCATTCAAGTGTTTCATACGATTATTAAACACAAAAAAAAAACGAATTCCATCTGGAAATGATTACGCAAGGAACGTTCTGCTACTTAAAAGTAACCAACGTAAATTCTCAATTACCGCTCCATTTTACATTGGATTAAATTCGTTTTAATCATTTTGTCCTCTTCTATTATTTTCAGGTCATAGCCAAGTACTGAACCGAATCGTATGATTTCATACATTGAAAATTATCTAGCCGGCACATCGAAATCATCTTGAATCTTGAATTTTATTGAATCAGTCGACTGGGTCCGGCGGTATATAGAGAAATGGCATCATCGGTAATTTCAACAAAATCCAATTTAAATCACATAACGTCACGTAAACGATCGTACGAGACTACCACAAGTAATGGTGTAGCCAGTAGCCATACCAACGGCAATAAAGAATCTTCAGTTGAATTGCCACTAAAACTAAAAGAACCAGTAGCCGAAATGTCCCGAGATCGAAGTACTCAATCTACTAGTGGAGCTGTCGAATTCACGGTAAGATTAATCTTCTATTGATAATTGTTAAGTCAAATTTAATATTGTTACTCTTTTAGATCTAAGACGGATCGCATGATTCTCTTTCCTTATCGAATGATTTCAAGTTTACCGTGACCTTAACTAGCTATGGCGTGATGTTGTATCATGGCACATTGTCATAGTACACTCGTTTCGTTATCGCGCCACGTCATAAAGTTAAATTTTTTTTATTCCCGATAGAAAAGTCCAATTGAATCTACGGGTTCAAAAAAATCATATTCGGTTGATTGTATTATTGTTATCGTTCGGAGAATTCACACGATGAAAAAACTGATAAACGAATTCTAGTTTTGAGTCGTTTTAGAAAGATGCTTGGAATGAATGCGATTTGCATACGTGTGATGATGATGCCACACTCGATTCCCTGGTACAATTGTACTCAGTTTCGAGATTTCGTGATTCATTTTCAAGACTTTTCTTGTGAAGCATTTACGATTGACTGATTTTATTTAGCAAAACTATGCGAATAGATTTTGAGCACGTTGAATGAGTTTTTCTTCTATCTTCGTTAATGTGCTGATTCTAATTGACGTTCCAAAGGCACGTCAAGCATTAACAGACTGGGCTATATAAAACTCAATCATTTCATAATTTTTTTTTTGTAGAAACAATCGCATAAATCATTAGGAGAAGTTTTCACAGGCCTTTTATTTTGAATTATACTTCTAAATATAAATAAATTCAACTTAAGGCGTCGATATGGTTTCAAAGATAAAAGCTTGATAATATTGAATTAATTCTAATCGGTTCGTAGAAAGTTGCTATAAATCACGGACGGCGGTAATCAGTTCATGCACTTTGTGATAAAAATTGTTGGCAACTATTACGTAAAGAAAAATCGCCCAGCAGTTCTTTTTTTTCGGGTTATTTCAAAACTAAAATCACTTCAATGATTTATTGTAACGAACAAGATTAACATTTTAACTTCACATAGTTTTGGTTTACGTTTTTAATAAAATAGTTATTTGGGGCAAACAATTATTTGTTTTGTTTCCGTTGATAAAAACAGCAGAAAGCTATTAAGGGGCTTGTTTCAGTGGATTACTTATGGGAGGGACGGTGATTTGTTATAACAGCGAGTCATCGTTAATGTGAATCATTCATTTAATCGATGATGTTAGAAAGAAGAAAGGTTATAAAAAAAAGACTATAATTGCCTGGGTATTTCGACGAATTAAATCTCTGCATGGTTACTTTCTCGTTTAACATCTAAAAACGTACTTTCACCTTTAACATGAAATTAATTTGTAAGTACAAAAGTACAAAAAAAAAAAAATCTTTGCGCGGATTGAAAAATGGATCGTCATGTGCGAATTACTAGAAAGTTTAACAAGCTCTTTTATTGCGGTTCACGTGTCTGCATTCATTTAGCCACACTTAGGCCTGTTCCTACGATGCTCAGTTACGTTCTAATTCGGATTTTAACTGACAGATTTTCATACAAAACTACCAGTTGGAGTTTAACTGAGGATCGTGATAAGATCCCTTAGACAATATAAAGATTCATAGTGAAACTACAGGATCTCCTTGTACAGTCCTTTTGAGTTTTCAATGCTTTGTAGTGTCGTCAACGAGGTTTAGTTTTTCAACAAGGATTTGCTGCAGTGTTGCACGAGTTCCGACTTACTACCTATTACTACCTTACGCACCTATTGAAAAACCCTTTACTTTCTCTAAGACCATAATCCAGACTATTTTATTATAACATAGAATTAACTTACTTACAAATCTTTTCGAATTAGTGAGAGAATGGCGAATATACGGCGTACAACTTGTAAAACGCGCTTAAAATGAAAGTTCTTGGTATTTAACGCTCGAAATTTAAGAGAAGATAGAGATGAAATTGGTCAGTAGATGAAAGGTTAAAATTTCTCGTAAAAGACAAGTTTACTATCCGTTGTTTCATTATGAGATCAACGATCATGCGATTAACAACACTGAGTGAGAGTTTGTGACAAACCCATGACCTATAGTTTTTTTTTTTGCCATGTTTAGGTCAAGCAGGACAGACCGGAATTGTTGAACCACTATCGCACAGAGGAAAGATTTTAGGCAGATGTTTTTTATGTTGTTTTGGACGCGTATGACCTCCATTTTTAAAATAAAATATTTGTTTTTAATAAACGGGGTTTTTTGAAGGTTTGTTTATTTGTTGCGATGCTATCATCCTCCTTCAAGTGATGGAGACGATTGTATCCGTACTTTGTACCCCATATCAAAGTTTTTACATGTTAAATTTTATAAAGTTTGCTATTCACACTAAGGTAATTTAGTAAATGTGCGTCGAAGTTCCGCGTTCTCATTTCTGATTGAACCGGGTACTCACATAGAACATGGAAAATTGACTCTGCTGCTTCTCAGTCGGTGCCTCTACAACATAGATTATTTGATTGGGCACCCTCCGATCTAGTGTCTTTTCGAATGTCCAATCAATCTGAATCTTTCTAAACTCAAGACGAACTTACTTTTCACTTAAGTGCCTTACGAGTTTTTGAACATGTGAATAGGTTTGATCATAAGTTGTCTGCCTAGTGATTCGATAGGCTGCTTTAAGAGTCCGATGAGAATATCTACACGCAAATATTCCAATAACAAGTTTTGCTCGTCAGCTGGCTCATTCCCCTGGTTTCCACGATGGCATCGCCCGCATCCAGCAGAGTTAAGATTGCAACGATATCGTGTAACTAATGTGGATCTTGTTGTGTTCCACCTAAGGGTTTTGCTGACCGCTTTATTGCCAATGAGAGAGTAATAATGTATTTTGTTCCATTCAACTTTGCTTGAATGGAACTTGCTACAGTTGCAGATTTTGGTTACCACTTCCATTGATAGCAGAGCGCTGTTGATAGACGTAAGTCGAAGATTGTTAAAGGCAATCTCTCTATGTTTAAGAATGCGACGATTTATATTTCCTGTCAATTGTTAACATTACCAGGCGTCTGAACCGATTTGCGTTTTGTCTGGTTGGAGTGACAAAATTGCACTCCTGGAGCCCGATTTTATATCACATGATTTTGATGTGAAGCGAATCCACGACTTCTCTGCGCCGACACTGTAATGTAGTTTACAAAAATAAAATTGTAGTCTACAAGAATGCAAAAAATATTACAAGAAAACTTTATGACGAGGTAGCTACGAGATAACATCAACTAAAATTATTAACAACGAAAATAATAACAAATTCCATAGTATTGCAAAACAAATGTCCATTGATCCATAACATGCTTCCGAGTCATTTCCAACAATAAATTGTTGACGAGCAGATTTTCCATCGTACATTCGTGGTCTGATCGAGTACAAAGTCTACTTGAAATGCTCGTAATTTTACGGAATGATTCAATTTATGTTATCTCTCATGCATGCACGATGGGTCCAGTAGTCGAATATTGTTGTACTCACCAGGAAATTCACGATTGAAAACTTTTAAAAAATAGTATGGTAGCGAAAAAAAACTGCGATTGTACACAAGTTAGAAATCAAATGAATATTACTAGATGATATAATCGTTTTTCTGTACTTTACCACTATCTTCATCTAATCATTTTTGAATTTTCCGAAAAATTTTAGTCAGTTAACATAAGTGTCTTCGCTTAATAGTACCGGCTTAGTTTGGGTAGTTCCTAGTTCCGGCTGAACATCAAGTATTTAACTATTCACTAGAAATAAAACAATACGTCGTCGGTATGTGAACTATTATAACTTTAGAAAAGTATAAAATTAGATAGTACATATCTCACTCTTTTCTATAGCTTAAAATAATTATAATCGTGGCATTTAGGGTATCTAATAAATACTATAGTGATACGTGCGTGTAAAGAAAAAATTGTATTTTGATGTCGAACTTGACGATAAAAATAAACTGCGCGCTGAACGAGTGAAAAGATACAAATGTTAGTTATTTTTTTTTTTAATAAAAAGAGAAATAAAAGCACGCTATTGAAACGAGAAGGCCAAGTCTGGTTGGAGTGTTTTAGCGCAAATATTGCATTTTGAAAAAAATACACGAATTTTTTTTTATTTAGATATAATAACGTTGCCTTTTTAGTTCGAAGGGCAGTAACAACAATGTTGTTTCTCGGTCAGTATTTTCTTCTTATTTCATATGATATAAAGCGATGACTTGGAGGTGCTTCCAAGACCAAAGATATTCTTATGCATTTTATTGTGCGTCTAAATTCGGCACTGACCTCCTCAATTATAGATCTGCAATCGTTTCGGTTGAGGGAACTTGTTCTGTAATTTGGTACATTGAGAAAACGTTGTGCTGCTAAGACCTCAGAGTTTAGCAACGTGCCTTGATTGGGCTTATGTGATATGTGGTATACGTAGGTCGCTATTTAAGTTTTGAGATAGACATCATTATATATATACCATATTATAATCAAACATGGCTTCAGTGTTTTTCAGAATATTTACTCACTTTTGCATACGTTTGAACCAATTTGCGAAACAGTTTTTCTACTCCGATTGAGGTATTCCTCCAAAATACATGATTTGAACGCATCAACCGCTTCTTCAGGCGTCGAAAAACGATGACCTCGCAATTTATTTTTGATCTGCGGGAATAAGAAGAAATGATTTGGTGCCAAATCAGGGATGTACGGCGGATGCCCCATCAATTCGATGTTTTCTTCTTCTGGCAAAGAAATGCTGGTGTACTATTCAGAATTCACTGTTCTAAATTGGTCTAATGGAACGGTGGCGACATGTCCAGCTACTCCGAAAAAACAGGCGACCAGTTGCCATTCCTCAAAGCTTAAGTAGCAACCTACGTAATACACTGTTCTCGTTCAGATCTTATACTTTTTAACTTTTAATTAATAGCAGCCTTTAACATAATTAAAAAAGATCCCGGATCTACATCCTAAACTGTTATCTTCAATTGGTTCTGAATTGTGACATAAGCTGATAAGAAACTAAAATTATATTTCCTAATTATAAAAAGTAATTTCGCACAATTTTACCGTATCAAAAGAAACAGAATCGTCAAATTTCTATTGAAGGAATGTTGTATCGAAAAAAATATACTATCTGTCTGGTCGCAATTTTGATATTTGTTGGCTAAATTTGTGATATGCACGGCTTCACTGGGATGAATAAACAATTTGATACATCGTGGTCAACCGCAAAAACTCAATCGGCGGTGTATTTGGATAAAAATTGCCCGGGATTGCAGAAAATTGAGCAATATTTTATGTGAAGTCTGATTTAAACTTTTACCTTGAGTGCACTTCCTCATCAGAACTGGAGACTGCACAGTATCACAGCTCAACGAACTGGAAAAGTTTTTATCATATCATTATCACATCATGCCGTATGCTGACAATGTTGCTAGTTGAATAGCACCCTTTCGACCGGCTGACGTGTCTGTCGAAGGGAAGTGCAATCGGAGTTCAAAAGTGTAAAAATTAGATTATGGTGCCATTGGACACTTTTCGAACTTTCGTCGGAATAACGTTTAAAAGTCACGAAATTAGGATTAAAGTTTTGCTAAGGCTGTTCTTCCACATCCTTTCCGAATTTTTAAAATAAGGCTGGAAGTAAAAGTTGGATTGTTTTTTATACGTTCGCAGAGTGGTCGAACCTTGGAATGTCAAAGAATTTAATTGAACCTGGATCTAAAACGCTCTAAAAGGATGACTTTGCTCAAAATGGAATATCAGCACCACAGTCGGTGGACACTGTCTTCTAGGTCGAAATGCTAAAAGAATTGGCCTCTTCTCAAACGACTTCTGTATGAGGAGGAGACAGGCCTTCACCTTCTCGGTACCTGTCCACCTCTATCAGCTAGAGAGAAAGCGCATCTTGTAGCTTACTTCTTCAACTGACTTGCTGATTTTGCCGCAACGGAGTTCGCGAGAATCCAACGCTTCGTTACAGGCACTAAATGGTTTGACGAGTAAGACCGGATTCGATGATCCTGTGGTAACACAACGGACCTTTTAGTTCTAAGTGTGTCCGTGTTCTCACGGGCAGCCACGTGTACCTACCTACCTACCTAGTTGAGTACATACATTCGATTCAAATCGCTATAACTCGAGATTACAGTGAACTTTTTGAACCCTAAATTTGCTGTGATGATGTTTAGTAAAGAATAAGAACTTTGATGTATTAATGTGCAAAATTCATCTGGACTTTGAGGTAGCTCCCACACTAATGTCTTTAAAAAAAAAAAAATCTATACTTCTTACACGATTACTAAGGACCTATTTGAGTAGTTTGCGTTGCTTTGACGTCACGTTAAACATAAAAATTTTAAAGCAAATAAAACCAATCAATTTACATACACTGTCCCGCATGGAATTCTTCATAAGTTCGACCCAGAGACCAACTTAAGTAACATCTCTGCTTACGCAAAGAACTTCTTTTAGCAGAAAGATGAGCAATTTTTGTAATTAGTGCGATATGTTGTGATCAAGATCATTCTCGATGGTCATTCATTAATCCATCCATAACGTAAATGGAAAACAATTTTTGGGAACTCAAGAGTAAAACGAGGAGTAATGGTGGATATGTTTTTGTTCACTGCCTCCGAAATAGGTCAGGGTGTCTTTAATACAGTTGCAGAGCTAAGACGACATAGGAAGGGTTTAAATTGAATGTGGTGGAACTGCATCAGCTGAACTGTGAACTATAGGTGGACGGGTTGGGTGGAATAAGGTCCATGGCCATGAAGTCCATGGCCACAAGGTCCATGGACATTGTGTTTGTTTAAAATGGACTTAAGGTTCATGGGCGCTATAGTCATTTCAAATAAGGCATACTATCCATAGACTTTACGACTGCCAGGGGCTGCCAGATACAAAATATTGAATACGCTGCACTTGAGTTTAGTCAACCAGTTCGAGTGTGTTGCTGTGAACGGAACACTAAAGGGATTTAGGAGAGTTTAAATCCCTTTAGACCCGCAGGGGGCCGCGTAAAACGTAGTTGGAGCATAACGACTATTTGTTGAGCATGGAATAATGGCAGCTCGAACTGGTTGAGTATGTAAAACCAAAAACTTTAAATCAATTTTTTTTTTATAGTTTTACGTCCCGAATGCCAAAAGTTTTGTTTGACCACTTACTTAAACATACCAAAGTTTAGTTTGTAAAGCAATTTAAAAATATGGAAAATCTCTAACATCATTTTTTCGTTTGTACGTGATATAGGAGTTTATCAAGTAAAACAATCGTGGTGGACTTTATGTCCGAACCATATTTATTGTTAGACGTTACAGCCAATTCAGCATGGACATTACGCCTTATTTGAAACGGACATAACGTCCATGCACATTGTGTCCACTTAGAGCGGATATAATGTCTATGGACGTTATGTCTGTGAATCTTATCGATTCTAGAAATCGAAAGCTGTAACCTTCGCAGTCCTCGGCGCCTATTTTCTCGATGAACTCGGCGATATCGATAAGGGAAAGTTATGCAACATGCTACGCAAACTTTATAAAATCTAGTAAATGGTTTTAACTTCCAGGAGTTTTTCACACTCAAACGGGGAGCACAATGGACGAACAATAACGTCTAAGTGATGGAGGATGATAGTATCACTTATATCATACCATACCAATCTTCACAATGAATTTTACGAGACTATTGGTTGACATATTATTTTATTTCTTAAGACAACTTAATATTTGTTAAAGAATGTCTACTTATTGTGGGCAACTTACGGGAAGTTTTGTTCAGTTTAAAAAAAAATGCTCGAAGGAATGAAAACTAAGTGTGCAAAAAAGGAGTTTTCTTGTTTAGTCCAGTCTTATAAAGGTTCTACACGAACGATTAACATTGCTCAATTTGCAGCAATTTCAGACAATTTTGACGTCACGAAAACATACAGCAACATCAGCAATTCACGATATAAGTAGATCAATTAGTTGTCAACTCGATGATCCACAGTGACTAGCAATATAGAGCAATACTCAGCAATTTGGCAATCAGATCATACACGGACAATTCAGTCTATGAACAACACGAAAGCAAATTTTAAATATAAATCTAAAACTTGAAAAATTTCAATTCCAAGCCATTAATACACGAAAATTGACAAATAAATCCCAAACTCAAAATAACACTTGACAACTGAATCAACGAACGAGGATAATTGCTCCGAATTTTCCAAGCTAGTGGAAATACAGCAACTATAGGGCGAGTAACACCAGCAATCTGTGAAAACATTGCCAAATTGCCGAAATATTGCCGCAACAAGCATGATATTGCCCAGTATTGCTCGATGAATAGCTCCATCAGTTTTGACAATAGCCGCCGGGCAATTAATTGCTTGAAAAATTGCCGCCAGGCAATTAATTGCTTGAAAAATTGTTCGTGTACAAGCTTTAGTGACTGTGAAACCTACTCACTCATATAAAGTGGGTATTGCTCAAACTTCAATTTTACTTATCATCTTTTGCCTTTCTTCACAATAAAACAATTTTGAAATATTCTGAAAAATCAGGGAACTTTGAAATTGGTCTTCTGTGATCACTCTGAAACCGGTTAATTTTTAGGCTTATATGGATTTTAGTTGTTTTATCTACTCTCCAGCAAGATTACTGTCCAGACTTGAAGACAGACTCTCAGAAGGCATAGCAATCTTTGCAAAAGTTGTCTGTATATTTTAAAAAGTAAACTGGGCAATTTCGATCGAACAGTTTAATATAATAATTTATTTGCTAAATAGTTTACAGAAGTAACAAAGCGACGTAAAATGTTAAACGAAGAAAAGTTATCACACGTAAGTTGAATTACGTTTGGACAAATTTCTTGTAGGTGCGACATTTCTAGCTGAATACAATTTTCTTGCTCAAATTAATTCGGCCTAGTGCTTAAGGTCTACATTGTTCAGTGAGTTTTGTGTATTCTTTAAAGAAGTTTTTATGATTCACGTCCAACGTTTTAAAATATTTATTTATAGAGGCTTTCTCAAAATTCCTCCAGCGTTTTTACTATCTGTGCATTAATTTCGTAAAATAGATCTTATATAAGCATCGATTTACTGATTATCTAATATTAAATTTATATCTTATTAAATAGCGCCACATGTTTAGCGGGTTATCTTGGAACGATAAAATAAAATTGCGTATCCACGTATTAATTTTTTTTTATTGCTACTTGACAGAAATTTTGATCATGACCCCCTGATTTACTTTCTGCGTTTATCGATAATTTATGCCTTAATTACCAGAAAGCGTACAAATCCGACTACCTATTGTTTATTTTGATTAGGCAAGTAGATTGCAAGGAAATCCACCAGTAACCACCTGCCAACGTTTTTTAATCAGAGATTATCAAATTTGTTGATAGTAAATTAATTTTGTTTTGATTAAAGAGTGTAATATCGTACGAGCGAAAGTAGCCTTCTCCACGTCCATGCATATTTTTTTTAATTGGTAACATGTGCATGCATCAGGTGATTTTTGATCTTACCTGTATAAAAAAAATTAAAGTGTAGAGTGCAAGATAAAAAAAAATGCTGAATACGATTATACAAAAACAAATCAGTAATAAGAAGCGCAAAGTTTTCAAAGAATTGTACACGTTGTTTGATTCATGTGAATTTTGCCTTATTGCTGATTACATTGAAATTATGTTTGCTCTTGAGGTATGCTTACCGTATATTAAATGGCGCTTGAGGATGGAATTAGACAAATGGTTCCTTTGTGACCCTCTCTTCAAGACTCTGTCACAGTCTTCAGTCTTTATCATTCGTTAAAAATATTTCTCTTTTGTTTTTTGGGCGATCCATTCCAATTTCCGTAGTATTCCTATCTTTTGATATGTTCGGTTATTCCAAAGAACTTACAATGCGACAGTGATAAATTGCAATTTGCTGATATCCTTATCAGTGCTTGATAGGCCCATTCCGGTGTGCTACTCTTCGGACTTATGTTCACTTTCCGGTTGATTTAATTCCAGTCTTCCTTTTTGCTTTGAATAAAGAATACAAAGGAAATATGACTTTTAAAGTACGAGCATTGATGAGACTACAGGACATTAGAGCGGTGAGAAAATTGAAGAACCACATCGAAGATGAATGATGTAGAATATTATGCCAGTAGAATATTATCGAGAATACGTCTCTTACGTACAACAAATTACTCTATAGTATTTATTAACTCCTTAAAGGAGTTTGTACACGAGCAATTTTTCAAGCAATTAGTTGCCCGGCGACAATTGCCAAAACTGGTGGAGCAATACCGGTCAATATAATGCTAGTTGCGGCAACATTTCGGCAATTTGGCAATGTTTTCACAGATTGCTGGTGTTGCTGGCCCTATAGTTGCTGTATTTCCACTAACTTGGAAAATTCCGAGCAATGGTCCTCGATCGATTCACTTGTCAAGTTTTGTTTTGAGTTTTGGATTGATTTATCAAGTTTCGTGTGATAACGGCTTGGAATTCAAATATTTCAAATTTTATTTTAAGTTAAGTTTCATTTTTCAAATTTGCTTTCGTGTCATAGACTGAATTGTCCGTGTATAATGTCATTGCCAAATTGAGTATTGCTCCATATCACTAGTCACTGTTGATCAACGAGTTGACAACCAATTGATCCATGCCGTCAATTGCTGATGTTGCTGAAGGTTGCTGTATGTTTTCGTGACGTCGAAATTGTCTGAAATTGCTGAGAATTGAGCAGTTTTAATCGCTCGTGTAAAAGCACCCACCATAAGATATGGTCATAGTTTTCAACATTTGCAGCAGTACAGCTAAAAAACTGCGCAACTCCTCTCTTTTAATATGTAGCACACGATAGCAAACTCACCTAGTTGTTCTGAGCGAGTAGCAATGTGTGATCCCTAAAAGAAGTGTTGCAGATTTATCTTTAGGTTGATATTTTTACTGAGGTTCCTATTGCAATTTTTCAATCTAATCCAACGCGCTCGATGTGTGACTAGGTCACGCAACTTTTGTAGCCGCAACTGAAAACCTGCAATACAAAGGTTGCAAAGTGTGACCGCGTACCTAACCGATGCCCGAAATCCTACTCAATTCCAAAGAGATACCACCTGAAACTAATTACTTTATCGTATTTGAATTTTTCCAGGCAATGTGTAAACCAGCGCCCTACTCAACAGATATCGATGCGATCGAAGAGCGAGAAAAATGTGATTACACTCAGAAAATTACATACCAAATGGCGAGATCGGGCAATGTACCGCGACGTGTCAGAGTCTACGCAGATGGTATCTATGATGTATTTCATCAAGGACACGCACGGCAATTAATGCAGGTAAAACGAAAACACTTTGTTTAATTAGCAGCGACGTAATAACTCATTGTGTGATTTTCATTTTTTTTTTAAATTGCAGGCGAAAAATATATTTCCAAATGTTTACCTCATAGTTGGCGTATGCAGTGATGAGCTCACTCACAGCAATAAGGGGCGTACTGTAATGAATGAAGCGGAACGATATGAAGCTGTTCGACATTGTCGCTACGTTGATGAGGTAATTACTTTCGAAATACTGTAATCTTTCATGAATTTGACGACAAGAGATCGGTGGTCCGGACAATTGCAAAATATTTATGGGTTTTGCTTTTGCTTTCCGCTTGTCCAAATTCTGCTTATTTTGTCTCGTTTTGCAGTCCAGCGTTGTGCACTCGCTTGACATGAGAGGTCTAAGGATTTCGAAAGGTGTATTCTGTTTTTTGCAGTGATGTTATCCGCAGAAAATGTCCATGTCCAAATGTGCTGATAGAAAAAGTCACTATCTCTATAGTTTTGTCGTTTGGCCTATTGCCTCTGGTAAAAGAATGTCAATGAATGATTAATTATCAACAGACGGGGATTTCGTGTTGGGGGTTCCACTGACACCGGAAAGCTAAAAACATTTAATCATAATGGCTTCTATGGTAGCTTACCATGAAAACATAAATTCATAAAAGAATGTCAAATTAAATAATTAATACGCTGCCGCATTTTGCCACTTCCTTTTCGGTAGATTCATTCTTCGGTGCTGGAGTAAAAACTTTTGCTAAGACATTTCATGCCAGGGAGACAACTCCTTGACCTAATTTCTGATTTCCGACTTCGTTTAATGTTTAATCGATTTTCAGTGATCATCGAAACATACGCCATCTAAGACTAACTGCAATCTCGTTGAAGACTAACAGTTATGAATACGCGTATCATATCATTTGGTCTTTATGGTACACTCTGACAGCAGGACGATCACAAAAAGTAGATTCATAGTCAGATTTCGTATTGTAATCTTCGTATAGCTCAATGTCAGTAGATGAAAAATATTAAGCGGTGTTTAGGAACAATACAAATTCCATAACCTCATCAGTTTCTGTTCTATTGGTTAACCAGTTCATGCCTCCAACCATTCGCACAGTGTTCTCCCTGAAAAATAGCCAACTTACTCCCGCTTCTACGATCGTCAGTTAAATTCTAATCGGAACTTTAACTGCGAGTTTTGTATGAGTATATGTCAGTTAAAGTTTCAGTTAGAACGTAACTGACGATCGTAGGAATGAGCCTAAGTCAGTATTTGTCGAACCAGCTAGTCTCTTTTTCTGATTATATTTTTTATGTTTCCTAATATTCTTTTAGATTATCGCAGATGCACCCTGGTCGCATTCCGACGAATATATTGCAAAACATAAGATTGATTTCGTTGCTCACGACGACCTTCCCTATATTGGTGAGGATCTGGAAGACATTTATGCACCATTGAAAGCTAAGGGAATGTTTGTGGCTACCGAGCGAACAGAGGGTAAGTGTTTTCATCTTCAAGCGGTCTTTTTTTATTGTTTTATTCTAAGATTGAATTTTCCTTTTCTCAGGCGTATCAACATCCGATATTGTTGCACGAATAGTCAAAGATTACGATATTTACGTTCGTCGTAATCTGGCTCGCGGCTACTCTGCAAAAGATCTCAACGTTTCATACCTTTCGGAAAAGAAATTCCGTCTGCAAAATAAAATGGACGAGCTAAAGGATCGCGGCAAGCGCGTAATGAACGAAGTTAAAGGTGATATTATGACGAAATGGGAGGAAAAATCACGAGAATTGATCGATGCATTCTTGGAGCTGTTTGGACGCGAACGACTCACTCACATTTGGAACGAATCGAAAGGGAAAATTATGCAAGCACTTAGCCCACCGGGAAGTCCGAACGGTTCGGTTAACGGTGACGAGGACGATGAAGATGAATCGACATTGCCGGACGTTAGTGTCGAATCGTCGACGCCGCCAACGAAACGAGCATACCACAAATATACCAGAGAAACGTATACAGAATCTGATGATGAGGAGAGAACAAGTCATTAGAGCCGATCTAATATTTTTATATATTATTATATTATTTAAATTAATTAATATTTAGTAACTACGAAATCTTTATTACATTTAAAATACTATTTAATATAGCTCGAAAATTTTTGAGCGTGTTAAAACAACCTCATTATATTGCTAATATGTGAATGTGATGATTGAAAACACGAAAAATGGAAAAAAAAAAGAAGAAAAGAACCGAAAAAAGGCAAACAAAAAATGAGTTAGAGAAATAAGAGAGGGAAAGAAATAGTGAGTGTGTTTTTAAGATATACTACAATATGATTTTACTGATTATTTGGTGATGATATTGTTTGTTTGATAGAAATTATACGTTTAAAATTTGCAAAAAAGCAAGAAAAAAATTATTAAAAATTCAATTGACTATTTTTTTTAGAGTATTCACACTTTAAATTTTGTTCCTTTAAAATAAAAGCAAATAATTGATTTAAAATAGAAGGCAAATGCAACTTATCTGTATGCTAAATGAAAATTGGCAAGTTTGATTTAATGTTGTATGATGATAAATTAGAGATATTGTTAAGTTTATTTCGAACTCTACGATAAATAACTTTTTTTTATAGAAATTGTGTATCATTCCACTCTGATCCCTTTACAATTTCTGGATAACAACCGTCAAAGAGTTGTGTAAAATTGCCAGCACACTGTATTACTAGAATTCTGTCGTGGAATTTAATACGGCGCGTTAATTGATTGTATTTATGAATTATGGTGGTCAAGTCACATTTGTGAGGTTTCACATAATTTCTATCGTATTTTAGTAGGACATTTTATGATGTAAAACGATGCCAAAATCGTTCGGAATCACAATGGCATTTGCTCTAAGTGTTTTTCTTATAGTGCAGACGAATTGCAGATCATCCATGAAAATAACGTCAGAGGTAAGATACGACGTGACTGATTTCTTCTAAAGAGCCAAGTTTTAATATTGCGACACTTATGAACTGTATTTAGAAATTATCTGCGTCAGTTTGTTTTATTATTTAATTAAATCGTATAAAATAAAGATATATATCTGATGTGGCACGGAATTAGGTGCTAAATGGGAGAAAGTTGAAAGAGACATAGTGATGAATGTTTTGCTTCAAATTCTGGTGACTATAAGTGTTGAAAACACCGCTATTGGCTGCAGATTACAGATTCATATCTTGTGGCTGATGAAGAACGATTTATTATAGTTCAATGCGTGACCGAAAGGATCAATTACTGGGTGCTGTTTGCGAGGGCATTCCAAAAAAATGAGCCTAGAAAGAGTCTCGATGTTGATTACACTTACTCCTCCCTCAAATGCGATAGATGGGTTTCAGTTGGACTGTTGGTTTGCTTTTATGTTGCATTTGATTTTGCTCTATTCGTTCTGTTCTATTCAAGAATTTTAACAATATCAGAATTGATGAGTTATTTTGTTTTGTAGGCAACGACGGCATAGCGGCTAAACACGCCAGTCTACAAACCCTTTGATTCGCGCATTTCACTTATGAGGCCATCGTAATCTAAATAAAAAAGTTATATACCACTTAAGAGTATTATTCTGCCTTATGACCGAGAAGAGATCATATAAAATTTAAAGGTATTATGTATTGCCTCAAATCTAGTAAGCAGCTTCAGCGCGCTTCCTTAATAGACGTAAAGTTGCAAGAGAAGGTAATGGTACTACCAACAGCAAAGTTTTAGTTAGTATTGGTTTAACATAAGATGAATGTTATTAATAACAATAAAAAAGGAGGGACTCCAACATTAATAAGAGGAGGAGAAGTGGTATTATTTAGTACAAGTATTAGACTGTAGCATAAACAACTTCTAATCCGAATGCTTTAAGGGCCATTATTACAATCGTCAGTTAAACTTTAACCGGAACTTTAACTGGAAGTTTTGTATGAAAATCTGTCGGTGAAAGTTCCAGTTAGAACTTAACTGAACATCGTAGGAACGGGCCTAAGTCTGACTAAAAATTAAAACTGAACTGAGAATTGTAAAAAAAAAAGCATGAAGACTTTTGTGGATTTCTTCTGACAAAACGGCCAAGAGATCTCATTTTAAGGGTTTTGAATGTTTGTTCAAAACAAGTTTTTCGTTCTTAACGTAAATACTAAATAGTTAGCTTGCAATTGATTTAGGATTAAAAATCAATGTGATTGTAATTCGTCTAAATATTGATATCGCTACGGTTTACTTTGAGACAGGAAGCTATTCGTAATTATCCAGCTACTACGCTTGTATTAAATGAAAGGTGAACGAGTTTTTGAAGTGGTCTAACCAAAGAAGACGTACATATATCTTGTAAGGAAACATCGTCTACAGAACCAAAACATCGTTAGAATCTGCCGATTTGTTTCCATCTACGGTAGAAAGTTCGAAAGATGTTTCAGGAACAGTGGAGTTAGTTTAAAATTAAGAAGCTAAAGTAGTAAGTTTTTCTAATATAGCAGAGACGAGACTTTCGTTGTGGGCAAGAGGAAAGGCTACTGCATGGCAGCTTCATAAAAATGAGCGGTACGAACATTCAAATTATATTAAATTTCAGTTGTATCGTGCCAAGCTCGTACTCGTACTTCTCTTACTACAACCCCAAACACATTCCGACCATATTCTCTATCCGATCTGCATAATAATAATAATCAATGGCGCAACAGCCCATCTGTGCATCCGATCTGCATATTCCCTTAATATCGTGTGAAATAGTCATGAAATGAGGACTTATAATCACAGATAACTCAAATCCTTGACACATCATGGGGCAATTGAACATTAAACAATGCTGTTTGCTATTTATAAGAGCAGAGCATTTAGTTGGAGTGAGATCGCCTGAAAATATTCTTCTAAGGCAAAAAATAACGATTTTTAGCTATCGCAATTGGAAATTTGAAAAAAAAAATGAGTCATGTTTCAGTTGCATTTGTCTAGATTAATTTAATTAATTTAGTACTTAATTCTAAGTTTGACTTGTAGCATTAATTAACTATTTTTGTATTGATTTCTTACAACTTAACTATAACCCCAGCTCCGATCAATCGAATTTTAAAACTGTTTTGGTATTATTACATACTCGTGTAACAATTTCAAATTTTTCAACACAAAATACAAAGTAAAATGTCTTCAATAGTCACTAAGTAATTTCCTTTTTCTAGTTATATATATATTTTTTGTTATGATGAAAGTCAACATTAACGGTGCCTTTTGCATGTGTGTAATGATTATTTATTATTGTCTAAATTGTAATATTAAAAGTAAAACATGCGATGTATAAAACATGTAAATGCAATAACAATTTATATTCAAGAAAACAAAATTGTTTGGGTTAAAATAAATAAAATAACATATTTTTGGGAATATGTACATTACAGTATAAAATGTTGTATTTACACTAAATTGTAAATGAAATGATATAAAAATTAAATTAGTGCTTTATAGTAATTATGTATACTTTACTATGTTTAATTTCGTTTGTATGGTTAATAAACCTATTTATTGCGCAAGTATGTTCAAATAAATTAATTGATCAGAATTTTAACGTTGTTTTGTATAATTTGTTCCCATGCAGGTTCTAGGCTTATTACCCAAACTTTTGGGAATATGTACATAACAGTATAAAGCTGAAAAATATGATTGTTCAGGATTGTTATTTTTTGTTGCAGAGGTAGCGCATTAAACATCACTTAGAATTCTGATTAAGGCTGATTATGTGATTCTACCGATAAACTTTTTTTTTAAATTGTCTTTTCGGTATTTTTGGGAAAAGGATTAGCTGGTTTAAACCTCCGGAATATGTCCATTATTCTTATAGTGAAAATTCACATCACGACTAAAAATTTAATGTTTACGTTTCAAGAAGACTCAGTTACTTGAATTGCCTACGTCCCCTATTTAGAAAATACGAGGGCTGTTTGATAATGACCTGTAAAAATCAAGAAGAAGGATGCAGGCAACGAATTTACTATTTTTTTTCTACCCTTACCATCATTAAAAAAATTAACTGCAAAGTTTAAGTCTAATACTTCTTTTAGTTTTTGTGAAACAGCAGTCAACTTCTAGTAATTTAAAATGAATTTCTTGTGTTGATAAAACATAACTTTTTAAAAGGAAAAAGAGCTTAAGTAACCAAAAAAAAATTAGATAAACATTATGGGGACTCTGCACCATCGATCCAAATGATCTACAACTGATTTTTGAATTCAAGTGTGGTCTTACGAGCACATAAGCCATACCAAGTCCAGGACGTCCAAATGAGGTCGCCACGCCAGAAATGATCGATGAAATCCATATTAAACAACTCATCTGATCGCGTTTGGAATATTTTGATACATTGTTTGGACATGAGAAAGCTATCCGCAGGATGGCTGCTGCGTTTGCTCACAATCGACCAAAAACGGAATCGTGTGACAACTCAAAGCACGGTTTCAACGTAATTAAAATTAATTTCTTCATCGATTCGTGACTATTGATGAAACATGGATTCACCACACTCCAGAAAGACAGAAACCAAACAATAGTCAAAACAATGGATGGAGGCCGGTTCAAGCGCACCGAAGGAGGCAAGATAAGCAGTTCCATCGGCTTGAAAGGTTATGGCGATAGTTTTTTGGAATTCTAATGGAATCATATCCATCGACTACTTGCAGAAAGGGAAAACAATAACGGGAGTATATTATGCTAAGTTATTGAATCGATTGAATGCTGAAATAAAGGAAAAAAGGCCTCATTTGTCGATGGAAAAAGTGTTGTTTCATCACGACAACGCTCCGGAACACACGTCCACTATTGCAATGGCAAAATTTTTTGAATTACGCTACGAATTGCTCCCTCACCAACCGTATTTTCCAGATTTGGACTCCCGCGACTTTTTTTTGGTTCCAGACTTGAAAAACTTGACTCACCACGAATACTAACGTCATCAATGAAACCAACGTCTTTTTTAAAGGGTTGGAGAAATAATATTATTCGAAATTCCAAATCCAAAAATGGGAAAAACGCTAAACTAAGTCTATCGAGTTAAAAGGAGACTATGTTGAAAAAAAACACTAATTTTTTTCCTGAACAAATTTTGTTTTCTTGATTTTTTGCTGGTCATTATCAAACAGCCCTCGTATATTTAGTTGTGGTCTGGTCCGTGGAGCGAATAAATTTTTCTAAGCAATTTTTTCGAAGAAAAAAAAGTAGATTCCAGACTTTACTGTTTTAATTAATGTATTAATTTTTTTTCGCTTATACCACGGATACACTGCTGGTATTGACATTATAATATTGTCAATACCATCAGTTTATCACCCAGTACTAAGCATACACAAGATAAACGAACTGGTATATATATATCTAGAATTGAACCTTTTTCATGGTATACAAACTCAATAATTTTACCTAGTATACTATGCATTTTACTGCTAGTTGTGCCATTCCCCAATTGTGTGGCGAGTATCGCAACTAAATCTTTTTGTTTGCTTATACCAGATACTGTCAAGTTATACCATATTTGCAGTGTATCATGTGCAGCTAGTTTCAATACTATGATTTCAATACCATGGTTTGTATACTAGCTGTGTATCCATGGTATTAGTTTGCAATATGCGAGTTAGTGTGTATTTTTTAAGGAGCTATTAATTTTACTTTGTTTTCTTTTTTTAATTATAAAATATTTTTTTTAAATACTGAAACTGTACTAAACGTAATAAAAAAATTGTTATGCTTACTCAATACACATTATAGAACAGCCGGAAAAACAATTCTTTGAGACCACAAAGATTGCAACGCTCACTATATCCGATTCGTTCCTTGGGAATATATTTTCTGTGGTTACAAAAAGATTATGAAGATCACTCTGAAGCCTGATATCACCTCAATTCCTACCAAAGGATCGATTCATTTCTTCCAATTAAGGTGAGTAAGACGAGAGAAGGTCGACAACTCAGTAGAGAGCTTGCAACCTAGTTCAGGTGATCTAGGTAATAAGTATGTATTTACCAGATTTACATGGTCGGCGGCAAAGGTTACACCTGATTTCGAGCGATAGAATTACTTCTCTAATAAAGCTCTATATATTTTCCAATTTTCTAGCACAAGCCGTTCCAGGAATAGAAAAAGCACACTTTTAGATTGCTTTAATTTCGAGCATTCGAGGAACACTTTTGCCCCACTTGCTGTCTAGGTTACCATTTGGTTATTCATTGTTTCACTAATAAATTCGAAGTTTCAATTCCCCAGCTTAAGCGGTTATTATGAAATAGAAAATGAAATTTATCTTTGAAAACCCTCCGCAATATCCTACTCACAAGAGTTCTTTATGAACTCTACTGCTAAAAGAGTTCCACTAATTGTAAAAATTAAAAGTATTTTTGATAACGAATCTTGTTCGCGTACGGCAGAACGACGGACAAATATTTTTTTGCTTTTTTAGGGTCTACTTGTCGTGTACCATAAAAAAAAAACATTAAGGAAGTTCTACTCGTCTCCGACTTCATCTATGTACTAATGAAATGACCGCCTTAGTATCCTTTAAAATCGTGACCATTAGTATAAAAGGACTTTTGAGAATTCAAACGACATTGGATTTGCATTTTTTGAATTGGTTCCAGTAGTAAAAGAAAATCCAATAAATCTCTAGTCAATTTTATTAGGGACATGAATGTATTATGTATTTAAAAAAAATGTAAAAACATGTCATTGAAAGTATTGTTCATCGTTAGCAACTATTACACTTTCTCCCATCTTTCTGGCAGCATACGAATACCATATCGAAAGACCGACCATCATTGACGTTATCCACGAATCAAGCCATTATTTGGTATATTTAGAAGAATGTAAGGGCTGCTAAGACAAGCCTTGAGTCATCAATCGATGAAAGTAATCCAAAGCAGTACAGTGGAAGGAGTATTACTTCCCATTCCAGCATTTCGAAGTAGGTTTTAACCGGTTTTGCAACATGTGGCCGACCGTTGTCATGCTGGACAATTACTTTGTCGTGTCGCCCCTCGTATTGCGGCCGTTTTTTAAAAGCATCAATTCTAATCGATAACGATCTCCCGTGATGGTTTCGTTGAGTTTGAGGAGCTCATAATACACTACACCCAGCTGATTCCACCAAAAACAGAGCATGAGTTTGAAAGCATGGATACGTATTCGGGTTCACCGTCGATGTTGCTGTATGAATGAGCTAGCCCCATAATTTTCTTCGTTTCGGGTTATTCTAATGTATGAAATATTGCCCGATGCAAAAAGACTAAGATAACACCATCTGTCGGGAAATAGCGGCAAACTTATGCAAGTCCTCAATAAGTTGTATTAACGTGGAAATTAACATTTTTATCGCGGACACTACACATTAAAAGATTAGATTTTACTGCGCTGAATGGTAAAGTGAAGTGAGAAGGACTATACATCTATTTGCATTCCTTTTATAGCAATATTTAAATTCTTTAAATGCAAACAAACATTTCCCATATTCTCCGTTTCGAAATGCATAAGCAATTACAATTTATGTATCCTAAGCTCGTAATGTTGTTTTTATCTATTTTATACCGGCGAGTACCGACTAATGTAAGAAGCTGGTATAAGATGAGAACGGATAGACAAGTTTTGCCCATTTCACTTTTCAAGAAAGCGGCGTCGAAGTAATAACAATATCCAGCAAATTTTATTGCTTCTGTGGATAATATGCCGAATAGGGAATTCACTACACGTAGAGAATATACTCGTGCGGAATAACGCTTAGGGAGGAGTTCACAGCGCTCCAGACTCGGATAGAGTTATTCGTTTCACCTCTATCAAATCCGAACGAGGCTTTCTTGCTGCTACCTACTCCAAAAAAAAAAGAATGAAATTCGCACTGGGTGCAAAAACTGAAAAAAAAAAAAAAAAATGGTTCGATGATAATGTCGTAAAAAATAAAATACCGCATTGATGTAAAAAAAAGGACGTTAAGCGTATTTACAGTCGACTAAAGCTCGAAAAGCTTGCATATATGTATGTTGGCCGGCGTATAGGAAGCGAATATACCCAAGGACCTGCAATGTTCGATACAATTACCTCCCTATCGTTGGCTCCGTCCCAAATGTTCTTCTCTCAATAACTTTGGAAACACCAGCATCGTTACGGGCTGGCTGGACTATCCTCCTTAATGTCTGGAATAATACTTTCTTTATGTCCCCATTTAGACCGACTAGACCATCAACATATCAATTTCGACTTGAGAGACGAAAGAATTTCGTAAGAGCAAGGTAATCAACATTATCGGTCAAATTGCAAAGGACATATTAGGCACAGTTTGACCGAGCAGAACAGCGTCCTCCACAAGATTAATATTCAGTCATTATCTGCCATCCGGACTTACTCCTCAGTTCCACTCTATGTATTTTTTAGACGACGTCTTTTCGTTACTGATTCTGATCCACATCCTTTTCGGAGAGATATTTTGCTTTAGTGTCCTCAAAGCAGAACCGATCGATTGTAACTTTCATTCAAGCTGAATACTTATCCACTTTCAACTAAAAAGGTTCCGTTCATAAAATCCTACCAGATTCTTTTGAGAGCTACTGGAATAGGTTTATGAGAATGGCGCTCTGATAATTTTACTCTGACAGAATATTATGAGTATCTTATCAAAACGGATTAAATGGCGCCGTTTAGAAGAGTTATTTTCATTTCACAAAAAATTTAACTTCTCACCGCAATTAGTGTGGATAGAAAGAAAAGAAAACTTTTAGATTTTTATAAGATTACAAAGTATTTTCAGGTCATAATAGCTACTAAACATAAACTACTAAGCCAGCAAAAAAATTGATAAATTTTAATTTCATACGAGTCTAACTGAATTCGTACAAACAAATTGGTTATTTGAAAATATTCATAATTATCTTCTAATATATAAAAATAAGTAAGTTTTTTGTCGTTCCTGATAAAAATCTACACCTGTGAACCGTTTCCTCCCAAATTTTGACTGGACATTCTCGAGACTACCGGACAGGTCGTGAACATAATTATATATTCCCGAAATTGGTGGTTCGCGAGTTATTTCAACATTTGAGTTTTTTTTTTAGTAAGTTGAATCAGATGAACTTGACTTAGAATTAAAAATTTACAACAGGCAGTCGTAGCCGAGCGGGTAAGGCGTCTCACTAGAAATCAGATGATAATAGATTCGAATCCTGCCGAGCGCGAACAGGTGTGATTTTTTTTTTTATTTATTTGTTTCGATTTTACTACCGGCTGCGAACACGTGACGTGAGTAGCAGGGGCGATGAAACATAATTATATATTCCCGAGATTGGTGGTGCGTGAGTTATTTCAACATTTGAATGGATGAATTATGGAGGATGGTGGATAGAGAATGGAGGATGAATGGAGGATGGTGGATGGAGAAAATGAAAAAAGGAAAATGAATAATGGCATTAACGTCTCCAGTTCCTTGAGCTGAGAAAGTGTACCCGAAACGGGAGTAATGTATCAACGGGAGAAATAGGACCAATGGATATGGGAGTAACACGGGCGATGGAACAACGTGAGCCGTGAATTTTTATAAAATTACAAACAAAATGCGCCGAGATGATTCACAAACGATCAATCCAAATGATTCAGTTACGGTCCATCAATGTGATTCAATTATGAATACTAAGGGCCGGTTTCACAGTCGAAGTTTAAACTAAAAATTTGGTTTAAACTTAGGAATTTGTTCGTAAGATTCTAAGCTTAAACCAAATTTTTGGCAAGCTCGAACTTGCCTTATCTAGACGAGAGTGCGGATTTGGCTTATTGTCCAAATATTCCTTGTTTAAGGGAGTCTCGAGTCTTTTAAAAATGATGCTGAGGCTTCGGAGACTCTATGTCAACCCCTTAGTCTTAGTAATCAGCTAATCAGATCAGCAGTTTCTCTATAATAGTGATATTAATGTGATCGATTAGAATTTATGCTAAGAGTAGAATGGAGGCTGCAAAACTGGAACCACAACAATAATTAAGCACCGTCGTAGTCCGAAGCCTTGTTGCCTGTAATACCTCCGCAAAACCTTTGCAACGCCATCATTAAATCTTTCAAATTAAGTTGCCTCTGCACTTTCAAATTAGATCATAGATACCTACATACGTGGACTCCTTTTAACGAGCTCCAAAAATCGAATCATAATGCCACGCTGGAACAGAGAAGCGTTACGTGGTTCGTTATTTCAACGCCGGGATTTTGAATATTCATAGCAGCATCGTACGCGATGACTGTAAGATCGAGGCTTTGATGCTTGGCTTCCCGAATCCAATCAAATTGAAATCAGAACTAGGCTCTCACATTTCACATAACAAAACCATCGCCGAATCCCAGCCACGGAACCGTAAAATTCATTTTTGCATTCATATGCAAAATTTCGTTGAATTTCAATGGAATCGAGCGTACGGAATTTCGAATTCGATTTGCATTTCCAGATTGAATACGAACGAAGGATTCGAACACGTGTGCCGTGCCGATAGTGTGTGACGTGTCCTTTATATGTTCGCTATACGGACATGCTGGGATTCCTTATTTGAATTATTGCGAGAAGGGACTTCACGCCATTGCGTGCATCCTGAGAAGATTTTTCAGCATTTTCACGCTACATATGTCAAAGGAAGTTAGGCAATGGAAGAACGGATAGGGGGTGGTCTTTAGGAGAAGCTCAAGTCAGTTTCGTCGCTACGGAATAGGGATGAAATTTTTCAACGGAAAACCCAACACATTTGCGGATTAGAATCCGCTCGGTTGGTGCACATGGCGTTAAGCTTTTAAGCTCAAAGAGACTTACTGGTAAAGTGGTTGCTAAAAGTATTTGGGCTTTTACTTTATTTTATATACTCTAAATAGCCCGGATTATAGAGCTACATACATGTATAATGGAGATAGCGTGCAGCGACTTTTTTGAAGCCGGAGGTTTTCTCGCAAAGGACCGGCGATATTCACTATGCTACTATCAGCATCTTACTCACATGTATGTTATACCTACTCCGGTATTGAAAAGAAAAAAGCCTAACCTTTAAATACTTCGCTACTATTTGCATTTCACTGCTCAATTTTGCATCAAAATTTTTCAAAGTGCTTTATACAGAAACGGCGCTTTGCGATCTCCGTTAGTTATAGCTCTATGGCCCGGATTAACCACTAAGCACTATAGGCACCTATGCTCACTGAATCAAGGAAAGAGAAAGAACACGATTTTGCATTTTTCTTAATTTCTTCAGTTTTAAAAACAATTATGTTACTCAAATATCTTAAAACAAATGTTTCGCCTGATATACTCACATACTGCATTTGCTCGACTTGTTGCCCAATTTTGAACGACTTTTGGAAGCCTCACATTTGCCAGGTAAAGGTTGGCACAATGAGTGCGAAGAAGCACATTGGTTACTCTACATTACATCTATAGTAACTTTAATCCACATAATAGTTTAATAATAAAAATAAGCCAAAGTTGGTAATCGCACAAAATTCTTCGCTCCTACGGTTAACTCTCATATAACAGTCCTCTTCTACCATATATGGTGGCTTCTGATTAAAATGTTTGGGGGGAAATGGTGGCTAGAGCACAATAGCACATGCCTTCGGTGCACCTGGTTCGAATCTGCTTGGCGTAAAGTAATTTTCGAGAATGGGGTTGGGAGCCGGACTTCCAGTTCACTCAGCTGTAAATGAGTACCTGAGTTAAAATCAGGGTAATCACGGACGAGCGTGTGGCTGACCACTTCACCTCCTAGTGTTTCGATGGTCTAGCAATGAAGTTTTAACTCTATAACATTACTTCAAGACCTAGTAGGCCCAATTTAGGCTGGTGTGCCATTGATTATTATATATTTATTAGTATACCAATATTCATGGGTGTTTCGAGAACAGTGATGGATGTTACGTGAAATATGCATGAGTATAAACGCTATACCCGTGTGACGAACAACGCAACATCCATGGATGTTCTTACGACAACACCACTCGAAACTCCCATAAATATGGGTGTACTATGTTGGGTTTTAGGAAACACCCGTATGATTTGTTCAATTAAAATAGCGCCGCCCCCATGGGTGTTAGCAGTTCGAAATTAATGATAACACGCGAAACACCTATAAATATGAGTGCACTTCTATGGGTGTTTCTCGAAACTTCCATAAATATATGTGTACTACGTTAAAACACCCATGAGATTTGTTCAATTAAGATTTGTTGAATAAGTTTCAAGTTCATAGGTCGAGTTCGTTAATGGATTTAATCTTTCGGGTAGTTTCCATACAGAAGTCCTTAAATCACATAGTTACTTAATTAAAAAATAATATTAAGAATATCACACACTATAATTTTTCGCCATTCAAGAACAGATCAAATTAAGATCCAGCTTCAGATATGTAGGTATAATGTATGTAGTTACCATAGAAAAGTTTTGAAAAAAGTTGTTTGTGTACACTGTAAATAACGGGTTTTTCAATAGGTGCGCGAACGACGCCATTTTTTTTTTTCATTCTCTTGACATTTATAAACTTCATTAGTATATGTACATTTCATCATGGACCGATACACACTTGAACAGTGTTTGCAAATTATCCAAATTTTCTATCTAAATAACCGTTGGAGCGCTCTTCTTGAAAAAACCTTTATATAGTGAATTCACTATAATTCGAGAATATATGTTAGTAAGCTATAGTGGAATCTTATGTCAATAAGTTTAGACAGAAATGATAGATTCGGTTTCTTCGTTATGCAATCTACTGCTCTTGTATGATCTCTTCTGAGCAGCAACAGTGCTCCTCTGAAGTACTAGTACTGCTTCAAATATGGTTGTTTTTTTAACCCTTTTTTAACCAAATAGATACGAATGGTGAGCCTATGGCTCACACGGTTCCATCGTATATCACTTGCTCATATGTTGATTCTTTTACGTTGAATTCTTCCGCACCACACGTTCCCTTTGGTTGTGATTGAGTCTCCATAAAAGCCGACCATTGCCTTTCTAGTAATGTTAGGTATGGCTGGAGGATGGCCTCATCCCATGAAGAGTCGATAGACTTGCTGCTGTTAAGCGTTCTTTTTAACGATTTTAACGCTTTATCCCTAATTTTTACCACGTTCATATCCGGCTCGACGGACCAAATGTTAAGTTATTTAAGGTAATATAATAAAATAAGTGTAATCAAGATAATCGTTTGAGTAGCTAATTTTTAACCATTCGTAAAAGAGGGGCGTTTGCGTTTCCCCGAATTAGCGATAACTTGAGAATCCGCTGAGGTTATGGAGTTGATATTAGGTGTGTTTTAATGCTCTCCAGAGTAGAGCACCCAATCGGCAGGCGAAAAAAAACGATCCAGGGTATTATGTGGAGTACATTTTATTGGAAGATTTGGCAGCCCTGCGCTGTCAAGTTTGAAATTTTATACAAACATTGCAATCACTCACCTTTTCTTTTCTTGCTTATTAATTTCACTTTAATTTCTACCAAAAATTTAAAAAAAATATTTGTCCTTTCTTTGCTGCAAAACTTACGGCAATATAACTGTCATCGGATTTTATTTAATTGCAGTTCGGTTGCATTTCTGTTGTGCTGCCAACCATTAAAATCGAAACGAGTAAAGCGAATTAAAGCGAATTCATCCTAGGCTCACACCATTTAATTCTCTCTCCGGAGTAGGATATGTAACCCAGTAAAATTAGTGGGTTTACTATCCTGGATGCTGTTGTTGTTTCACGTATACTTATGCTGTACTATCCTACTCTGGAGAGCATTAAAACACGCCTATTATATGCGACTGATTAGTCTTTTACTTCAAGCGAGCTGTGCTAAGCTTTTATACTACGTGTGGTGCGTCACAAAATCTTCCATGCTACCGAAAAAAACCAGAAAAAGGGTACACCCTCAATGTCCAATGGCAGAAATCGATCCAAGCTGGGAAGGTGGTGAGAAAGTCCTAAAAAATTCGCCAAAAATTCTTAAAGTCAGTCCTCGTTGATCAGAATTTCTTGAAATATAAACGAACGTGTACTCTTACCACTATCCGTCACTGTACATCCTTTCGGCGGAAACAAGAGGATGTAACAGGCTAATTCCGACTCTATTATGCCTGAGCTTTAGGAACTATGGATTCAGTCTTTCCGCGACATCCAAACTGTTTGGTTCGGACGATTCCGGAAGCCGACCCGTTCGAAACTTCTTCCGGCCAATAACGAACTTTGCGTGTAAGCGTTTTTTTTTTTGAACACTTCCTACAAGGGGGTTAATTCGGTCTGATATCCAGTTCTTTCTCGACCGGTTCAGTGTCTTTTGTGTGTGCATAATTTAAAATCGATTTAAATCTCCGCACGATTCCGGGTGCATATATGATTCTCCAGTGGTAGTACATAGTAACATAGTAGCATAATTGTGTAATACCGGATTCCGGATAAAAATAACTTCAAAAACCCTAGTGCGGCGAATGACTTTATTTCCGAGGAAATGACGTTGATTGGCACTCCAACAAATAATCGGAATTTAAAGCGAAACGTGAAGAAAAGCAGAGCGTTGTCCTTGCACATGCCAAGGATTCTTTAATTCCGGCATTAAAGTAGCGATCACGTGAATAGTTTCAGATTTAATGGGACGAGTGTTTTGTTCGTTGTTTGCTCAAGGAGATCCCAATCGGTAAATTGCATGACCAAGCCCCTGAAAGAAAGCAGAAGGCGGTCGTGGTATATTTTTAAAGACCATCAAACCATTCATCAATGGTGCGAAGAGCTTCGACGACGACTAGAAGGAAGGATATTTCTTTCGCTGACTTTGTCCTTGTGGGTGACCAACTAGAAATGTAAACAAATCAAACGGGCACTTCAACCTGTCCGCCTGTGTTTACCTGGACGATAGTGTGTGAGGCAGACGATAAATTCAAATTGATGATTGGTTTTTGCGCGATAGGTTGGCTGCAAGTTCGGGAAGGATATCGGCTTCGGGCTTAATTGACTGACGGGGCACAAGTTGTCCTTTGCTTCCTCGTGAAAGGCTGCCAGCCGGGTAATTGAGGACACAACCCAATAATACAATTGTCCAAACAGTGAGTTTTCCGGCCACGAGCCCTTCTCTATTAAAACGTTTTGCACGCTTTTTTACCTATCGCACTTCTAGTCTAATTTTTTGCGATTTTGTCACGATTTATCGAATCGAACCGATTTCAAATTCGTGGCATATGCAAATTTTATATTTAAATTCGAAAACAGACAGTTGACCTTTTTACGAAGGAAAGACCAAGCTTACACTGATATTAAGCGCTAATCAGATGGATTATCCTATTTAGGAAATATTCACAAAATGCTTTACTTGAATAATGCATAGATGAACTGATCAGTAAAGATACCGCTAAGTAATTGATTTTCGTTTAAATTACAAACATACATTGTGACAATTCCACTACTCTTTACTACTAAATTAAACATCTTCCTTCTTAATGTAAATCTAGCAACACTGCACTATGCTATTCAAGAGCTCCACACTTAGAATGATTGAATAAAAATGTTACTTGTGCTTGCGCTAATTAAATTCTCGAAGAAAATTTAATAAAATCCTTATTTAGAAAAGCATCGAACATTTTTTTGTCCGTCGAGCCGGCACCGAACCAGCGATCTACTTGAATTGCCAGTAGTTGAAGTACGTGTAGGTACATTTGATTAGAAAATTATTATTTTTCATGATTAATTTTGTGTTTATGGATTATAAGTTAAAATTAAATTATGTACAAAAGCCGTGTGGTGCGTAAGGCTGTGTTTCTTCTACAAAAGTCATTGAAATACGTGGCTACAGTTTTCTGCGTGACTACAACAGTATAAAGCTTTACAGTTAATAATAATAACAATAACCAATAGCGCAACAGCCCAAATCGGGCCTAGGCCTTAAAGTAATGCTGCAGTTACTTCATTACTAGACCAACGGAACAATAGGAGGTGGAGGTGGTGGTGAAGTGGGTCAGCTACATGCTCGTCCGTGATTATTACCCCGATTTTAACTCAGGTACTCATTTACAGCTGAGTGAACTGGTAGTCCGGCATCCAATCGCATTCTCGAAAATTACTTGTCGCCAAGCAGATTCGAACCTGGTATCAGGTGCACCGGAGGCAAGTGCTCTAGCCACTAAGCCACCCAGACTACAGTTAACAGTATGAAAATTCAAAAGACACGCGACTCGTTTCCAATTAGCAAATAAACTTCGAATTTTGAGTTTCCGGAGGCTATAACTTCGATAAGACTTTGGTAAGACTGTTGAGCGCAGGTTATGTACATTTAACTGCGGTGACTTGCGAGCGGAGGTTTGCAAGTGACCTTCTCTCGACATGTATAATAGCAAGTGATTCGGTTTTAGCCCTATTACCGACTAATATGTGACAGGACCGTGGCTCGAATCCGAGAGTGTGTAAGGTCAACTCGCCTTTTTCAGACCAAAAATATTAATTTACAGTAAAATAAATTTGCATAGTTCATAGTTCATAGTATTTTTTCTTATAATGGATACATTGCTCATATATAAATACAAATTTACACTTGAACTGAAAAAACTGATTATTTGTGTATTCAGGAAAAATTAATGTAAAAAAACCTTATGAATAAATTTGTAGTGAATGTGAACATCCGTACGGAAGCAAAAACAGCTTCGATAAGGCCGTATACTAACTGTTGGCGCTTGGCTGTTGCTGTTGAAACATGGGGAAATGTGTGCCAAATTAGTTCGGTAAGACCTTATCGAAGCTTTATCGAGATACGAGAATAGCTTCAATAAGGCCTTATGGAGTTAGTTTGCTAGTTGGGTTCACATACAAATTTTCTTGAACAGACTGTTCTTTTATTTATTCAAACGTCTATTAACTTTAAAACGAACAGAGCAACGCATCATACATTTCATATGAATAAAATTAATCAAAAAAGCCTAGTTATGTGTCACGCTGAGCACAATCTATCTACTCTTTCCTATAGCTGTTATAAAGAGGACTATAAAAAATGTGTCCAATTCCTTTGCCTTGCACCTTGAATACGTCAAACAGAGAAAGTAATAATTTGCATATGTATATCTATATATTTCTAAATTTGTCAATAGAATTCGACCTGCACAATTAAGAATTTCATGGTATTCTTTCAAACAGGTACCACACAGTATTCCTTGAAAAGTCGACTCTCCCATTCCGAACATATCACTGGATAGCGGTTAACTACCATATTAAAAATTTTCGGAATGAGTTGAAGGATTCATTTCAATTATTGCTTGACAGAAATGTTTTCATCATCGATTAAGTAGATGACAACTCGAGAATGCAAAGCTTAGATGGTGAAATTTTACATCATTATTTTTTTAGCAGACAGAGGTACTAAACCACAACCTCGATAATCCGCCATCCAACGTACACTATAGTCCGCCATTGTCTCGGTATTTTGTATCCCGAGTCCAATGGTTCCCCGCCTTTGATAAAAGTATCTACGAATGTACGAGTATCTGATGTCAATAAAGTGTTAATATGTTGCTCTTTCTACTGTCGCATCTATTGTGTTATTTTATTGCTTAAACCTTTCTAAAGCGTGTATCATTTGATGATACCCTTTTCACCTGTAGACCGTTCCATTTCATCTTTATCAGACCCTTGCAGGCATATTAAAGGTACATGAGAGCAAATCGAAGTTGAAGATATTTCCGAAGTAAATGAAGTCCGATGGACAAACATTAGTAAGTAAACATGTTCAGATTGATAATAGAGCTCTCTTTGATTAAGAAAAGGAAATCTTGTTGACCAGTGTAATTAACGTAGGATCGGTTATCTCAACAAAAGTAAATTGAATGTTTCAATTGGTCTTGGCTTTTCTATGCTAAAGCTCTAAGACAGGCATAACATACAATTAATTGATGGAAAGATTTTCTTAAATTAAGATTTTAAGTATGATATGAATTTATATATATAGTTGGTACTTCATTCAAGGGGTGCCGTAGGGAATATAAATTGTTTCGAAAGCCCGAAATGCTCTATAGTGTGTTATTAGACGCACCATGCACCTATTCAAAGCAATTAGAGAATAATGAAGTTAATATGCTAGTCGGACGTCACGAACAATACTTTTTTGTTATTCACTAAATTTGAAAAATGGGCAGCAGGCTACCAGGTACGGCGCCGACGGCAGCAGAAAGCAAAAAGCGTGTGATCTAATGACTGAACTGGGCGTTAGTTTTGAAAATGTGTAGGCTTCAAAAAAAAGATACCAATGCTTTTGTCTATATACTTACACCAGAAGATTTTCTTTCGATTTCTCTGGCTTGCTTTCCTATCGAGTTTATACAGTGTTTTCATTACAGATAAATTTGCTGTTTGATCTAGGCTTGACATGTCCAGATCCTCTAGAATTGGCTGTCCAACCGCCTCCTCGTAACCCCGTGATATTCACAAAAAAGTGGCATACAGATAGCATGCTTCCCTAGCATATAGTGTCCTGTCAGTACTCTGATAATTAAACACATTCTCACCCTGTTCCATATTAGTATTTTCCTAGAATTGCGACCTACCATATAAAGATCTTTGAAAAATCTGTACATGACCTTTTCTAATTTTAAGTTAAAAGTAAAATCGAGTTTGTTATTGAGCGAAATCTCATCACAGTAATTTTTAAATTGTCCCAAGAAAACGGATAAATATGCAGAAAATCGAGTGTGTCCTTTTTGCAGGCTCCATGGAAAAATCCTTGAAAAATTAAAGCGTTTTAGTCGAAAAATTGGTAAACAACATTGGATAAGAATATCATTCGAATAGATTGTATCAGGAAGATAAAATTGGGTTTGTGTAAACGGGATTGCAACTACTTATTGTTAAATTTTTGAGGGGGGTGGGGGCAGGTGGAGCAAAAAGGCTGGAGATTGAATTTTATTGAAAGAAAGATCGCTTATATCCCAAGAGAGATATGGTCTTAAAAAAGTTACAGCAGTAAGGAACAGTAGACCTCTAAATGACTGTAAAAAGGTTTGATTCTACATTTTCACGAATTTCGTTATATATTTTAGGCATGCCGAGTTATCAAATTAATTTTACTTCTGCGAGTTCTTTCTATAAGAGCATAAAAAACATTTTCCAATAATTTCGAAATCCAATCCCTAAGGAAGAGTAAAATGATTGTGTACAAACATTCTCACGAATTCCGATATATTTCTTAGGTATAATGAGATATACAGGCCCATTCAGCGCCATAGTCACTAGTCATAAAGTAGGTAGAGTGTTAAAATTTTGTATTAATTTTGAATTAATTGTGACTTTCCACCTACTTTGTGACTTGTAACTCTGGCGCTGAATAGGCCTGAATGAATTCGTTTTCACTTCTAAAGGCTTTTGATATGGTCAAGGAAAACCTGATTTAAGTATTTTCGATATTTAGCCCCCTTCCTGAAGAGTGCGAAAGTTATCACGAATTTCCACATATCTTTTAGATTTAATGAGATCGAATTTGCTTTTGTGATTATTCGATATTCAACCCCTAAAATGGCGTAAAATGATTGTGTGCGTTTTTACGAATTCATTCATATAACTTAGGTCTTATGAGATATCTAATTGCTTAACGGACTTGCTAGAAATCGTCTAAGAATCGGTTTCAGAATTTTTGGTAATTTAACCACTAAAAAGCTGTACTAAAATATTTTCCTCTATGACTTCTTAAAATTAGGAGAAAAATCTTCTAACAATCTGGGCGAAACTTCATTATTTTTTGGATAGAAGTCCGGAACGCGTTTAATACTAAGATGCGGTGTAGGTTACTATGCGAGAGACAACCTAAAGAATAACTAGGAAGATATTTGGAGCATTATTTTTTAGGTTGTCAATCGGAGTAAATTTCACCGTGTCTCAGCGTTAAATGCGTTCCGGACCAACCTAGATTTTTATAATTATTTTTTAATAACCATTGGATTTTTAATGAAACCTAGATGAGAGGTGATGAGGCTTGAAATATATCACATTCACATTCCGCATCACTTCTCATCTAGGTTTCATTCAAAATCCACCATTCAATCTCGATTCTGGAGAATACAGAGTACTCCACTTTCGTGATTCCGTCCTTCTGCCCTAACTTCGTTCGTTCAACTGTTCTAAACACAAATTTGGAGTCTAATTGCTTAAATAATTGCTGATAAATTCGCTGAGCATGTTGAAATAGAAAATCACGAAATTCGTAATTCAATTTATTTCCATTATGTTGGAAGTTACTTTGTAAACAGGTGCTTCAGAAATGATTTCAATATACGCTTTGCAGCATTGCCTTTGCCTCAATTCGGAGAAACTCTTATAAATTGCGTTCTAAATATTAAGAACATACAAAAATACATTTATCCTCCACAGGACATCGCACTCTACTATTTCTCACATTATCGCAAAACATTCATTATGTTTAACTCGATAGACTTGAATGTCCCTGCATCAGACCACAGACAGTCGTATCTATGTACGTAATCAGTGGGTTTTTATTATGAATAGGTATAGCAAATTGGTGTCAAACTTGAATAGTCTTAACATACTTTCGTTTTCAGGCTTATGATTCTGGATTGTAAGGACAACATGGAATATATCTGAGAATATCAAATGAGTTCAGAAAACAAGAAAGTATGTATGTAGATGCGCTCGTTATAGGTTAAGGATACCCGACCCATTTACCCCCCAAAGGCTCAGCTTGCAGACACAGATTATATCCATTAGATTAGTCTTCTAGAGTATGCAAAACAAGCATTTATTTGTGTATTTATGAGTCTATATTTTGCGTAGTTGTAGATACAATCGCTTAGGATTCCTTGCGGCATCGTAATACGCTTTCCGAGCAAATAATAATTCAACAAGTTGAGCCGTAAACTTTACGAGTTAATTGGAGGCAATATAATGTGGTCTCCATGCGTTCTAGACAAAACATAACTTTTATAAAAAGAAGTTACGTAGTCCACGCGTAAGCACTTTAGAGCGTAGATCATTTTAGTGTGAATTCCCCAGGAGTTTTGGCTTGAGCGTACAACATAATTGGCCAAATTATGATAATCGAGGGACTACTAAGTGACGACAGTAGCGAACAATTAATTTTGTCGAGTGGTTCTCGAAAAAACAGACAGGGAAATGAAAATTACTATAGCATGCGTATACAAAGTCCCTGGAAAGTTAATATTCTGGGTCTAGGACGCATGACCTTCCGCACGACAATCGAATACTATTTATGCAGAACCTACAAGTACCATACTTTTGTTTATCTTACTTTCTGTAAATGTTATGAAATGTAATTTGGAGAAAACTTCCCAAATAATCAGACTATTAGCTGTTGGTTATTGTTGTTGAGCAAACAATGCATGTAATTAAATAAACCGTTGTTTAATTGCTATACATATCTAGGTATACTCTAGAGAGAAACCAGAGCACATATTCTAGACCACGAAATTGTACGAAATGGTACAAGCCAAAATGACGGAATTTGGTGTTTATTGAAGGAGTTCTATCAGAATAAAAAGAGTCTCGACTTTTTAGTCGAACTACCTTTACATTTTATTCGGGGCTTATTGAAGGAGTTCTATCAAAATAAAAAGAGTCTCAACTTTTGAGTCGAACTACCTTTTCATTTTATCGGGCCACGCGAACACTTTTTGGTCTGACTAATCTATTTGGTTGGCGTCAGTGCGCACACCATTCGAAATAGTCGGCCGAAATGTTGAACGATCTGTTGCAGTTTGAAAGGGAGTATGGACAAAATGGCTAGGTTTTTGCCCTTTTCATAATGTTTCATTTTTGCAGGCCCGGAAATAAGTTCCATCAAGAAGATCCTATACTGAAATTGTGCAGACAGTAAACTATAAACTACATCACACTATAGATTTATTTCGCACCCTACATCAAATTAAATTCAGAAAAAAAAAATCTAACAACAGTCTGAGCACAACTTTATTATTTTTCCGGCAGAAGTTCGCAACGTGTTTAATTCGGGGATGCGGTGTATGTTACTATGTGACTGAAAACCTAACAAAAAGTTCGGGAAACGGTTAGAATAGAGTGTAATATATGAATTATATAATTGGGTCATATTCCGGGATGCGGTCTAGAGGTTGAAAAAAACCAAAACTTAAAAATAGATGATTATTAAACAAGCCCGTGGAAGTGGAAAGCTATTGGATATCTGATCAGTAGCTCAGTTCTGTAACTTATGAGTGAGAAATTTCTCACCAAAAAGTCAAAATGAGGACGAATTAATGCAGTTTCCTTTCTGTATTCTCATCAAATGAAAAAGCACCGTACATGACTACGCATTTGGCAATCTTTCATTTTTCATTTGATGAGAATACAGAGAGAAAACTGCATTGAATCGTCTTCATTTTGACATTTTGGTGAGAAATTTCTCACTCATAAGTTACAGAACTGAGCTACAGACCTGAGAGATCTGGTGGAATTTATGAAAAAGTATACAATCACTTTACACCCCACCCCGAATTTCTAAAAATCTTGAAAACACTTTCTAGGTATTTATATGAAGAATCCGTAGAATAAAAATGAATTCAATATTTGGAAAGACCTAGTAAATATGACAAAAATTGTGAAAATATATGCATTTTATTTTTACTGATAATTTTTTTTGCCCCCCCCCCCTTCCGAACGCCAATGAATATTCGATTTTTTTATTATCTTAATTCCTTATTGATTTATATATAAGTACAGAGTTTCAACTTTCTAGCATAAGTCGTTCAAAAGTTAGAAAAAACACCCCCCACCCCCGTACCATACTACCCCTAAAAAAAACTTTATTTTTCCAACATGCCACTACTATAGCTCTTTCTAAATACCAAGTTTCAGCTTTCTATCATTATAGGTTCTTAAGATATAAGACTCGGAACTTTTTCCTTTTCACCCTTCCTCACCCTCACCCTCTACACCCACACCTTCAAATTTTTTTTTTATTGTTATTGAGATATGAAAAGTAATATTTTTGAAAATTTCTTAACCCCCCCACTTCTATGCTCCCCTGCCCCCTTCAAGGATTTTACTTTGAGCAATCTTTATTTATCAAACTTTATACCCAAACCGAATTTTGTTTTTCTGGTGCAATTGGTTTGTGAGATATCGTAATCTTAAGTATTTCACCACCCACTCCCGTACGCCTCCACCCCACCAAAAAATTTTGTTTCAATCTACTCTCCTAGTATAACTACAGATATTTGTTAAGTTTTAATTGCTTGCCGTTAACGGTTTAAGAGATATAGATTTTAGAATGTGTCGATCTCGGCATTTTTGAGTTTCGGACTCATTATTTCCCCCTCCACTCCCACACCCCTTCACCAACATCAACCCTTTTTTTGCAAATGGGTCCACTATCAAAACTCTATAGAAATTCCAAGTTTCACCCTCCTACCATAAGCTGTGGCTGAGATCTAGAAACCAAAATTTTTCGTCTAAAACGCTCCCCCCACCTTCCTTCTCACACCCTCACCCCTCAAAAAAATTTCACTTTAAGGGATCTACCATGTCTATTCACAAAAAAAAAATCAATTTAATTGCTCATAGGGTTTGGCAACTATAATTCCTCATACGAGTTTGCGTACGGCGGACGGCGCTCAGACGGACTGAAATTTTTTTTGCTTTTTTGGTGTTTATTAGTAATAAAACAACTAAAAAAAATTTCAGGGTAGCAAATCTTTTTTTTTAAAAAAATCGATAACAATACTTTATTAATAAAATAATAAAGTAAAATAGTTTGAGCCGATTGTTCGTGGTGTACTCCCACTCCTGGTCACACTGGTGAACTATTGACAACTTTTTAGTCAAAACAGAATTGGTCAGAAATTGGAAAGATCGGTTGGTATGCGACCTAGTCACAGAATCTTGTGAATGGCACGGTTCTTATGCTTGCTTCTTAGTCGACATTGCTTCGCTAGAAAAGCGTTTTTCAACGAATTTAACGAATGTATGTAAATATGTACATGCAATAAAAAAGAATGCATCGAGTCTATCGATTAAGAAATACATGAATACGAATAATTAAAAGGAGTAAATAAGTGGTGAGAGGTAAAAGCTAGCGCCCAGGATTGTGACTTGTGGAGGAATACATTTGCTGGACTATGTCCCCATCGGAGGTCATAAGAAAAGACTTATGACTTAGGCCTTCACTTGCAAACGTTGTGATTATTAATAACTACCCAATAACGAATTTAAGCGAAAAGAGAGGTGAACGTTTCGCAAGGAGTCTACTTGACTATCTCGAAGGAAAACGCTGGCATAACAAACAACGTGAACGAAGTTTAAAGATTATATTTTGCGCACTACATTTTCGTCCTTTCGAGCCAAAATATTCCATAAATTATCTCATCCTTAACATGTGTTCGAACCTCTCGCCTCGTCAACAAAATTTCAAGGTGTTATTCTAGCTTATCAGAATTCCAGACAATTAAGCTATTTCAATGCGATATCATAATAATCGCCTATTTAGAATACCACTTGCAAGGTCCTCGGCTTCCACTTAGGAAAGATTAAGGAATTTTCAAAAACACCTTGACGTGAGGATTGTGAAAGATTCGATGGAAGGGTTTCAGTTCCAGGCACAGGCAACCTGATTTACATTCGGTGACGCAAACGGTACGTACTTTGGCTGAATAAGCACTTTGCATAAATGTCATGTCCTCCATTATTATTTTAAGCCGAAGGACTTCGATAAAGAGATAACCAAAATTTCGAAGAGGACACCGCCAATTCGAATTCTTGAAAGGCATTTTCTAGATCCCCACAGTCCTTGACTGTGACGTTCTTAGTGTCGTGCCTAATTCTGAAGCTCTCGAATTTCGATGATTGCAATTATATTGAATAATATCCCTTTCACCTAATGCCAATCAATAAAATAAGGAAGGAGCAATGAAAAGTGGTTGGCCATTAGGACACAAGGACAATTAGGTTTTGTGCATCTAGGACCAAAAACCTGACAGTATTACAAAAAAAGCCTGACGGGGTACGTGTTTTATTCTCGGATCGTTTTTCAGCCAGAGTTCGCTGACTTGTTCGAGAATGACGTGACTTTTTTAGCAGAAAAGTCTGCAGAAAGTATTGATGCAAGGGATGTTGAAACATCACGCAATGCACAAGGTACCCACCTACCCCACACAGGTACAGTGGATGAAACATTTTTTTGTACACCGTCAACTTCTTGATCGATATGGTTTTCAGTATCTAAAGCAGAATTCTTTAAATTTCATAAGAACTTCACAAGAAAGGATCCAAGCGTTAGATTCATAACTTTAATATGGTCATGAGTAAGTAGTTCAATTTAACTGGAACAGTACTTCCAGTGTTTGGACACAGTCCTTTATAATGGTCTTGTACCAGAACAGGTTGAAACACAGTACAAGTAGAAAGAACTTTAAACAAAACCAGTAAATCGTATTTCGTTCCGTTTTTTATACTATTACCTTAAGGACTTTCGAGTATGTCCTCAATTTTTGCCGTAAACATATGTATATAGGTACATATATTGAAATATATCAAAACCTGATCTGTTCAGCTTCGCTTACGTCTATATTTCGCTTACGTCTATATTTCGCTCGAAGAAATATCACCCTCCAAATTTTCCAGATTAAAAGCATCCAAAAAGTAAACTTTGCACATTATCCTTTTGCCATACGACGAGCGATTGTCGAGTTTCTTGAGAAAATTAACATCACAAATTTGTATACAAACGTAAGTGGAAATATTTAATAGAAAGAAAACCGACTCTGTGAATATCATCACTTTTTGTTGGATCCGACACCTTTTTTTACATTTTTACATTTACATTTACATTTTTTTTGTTTCCATTTAAATTTCGAAAGGGTTCAAAAACTGTATTTATACACTTTACACATGCTATGTGGGTGTAGTTATCTTTTGTGTCACGCTGGTTTGTTTCGAAGCAGTGACATGAATGAAGGTGAATCTTTTACGCTAGCGAACGTCATAGGTCGATATAACAATCGATATTTTTATTTGTCATAATTTATTTTGTGCTTGGTAATGATTACTTTTATCTTTAATGTAAGATGTTCTTATTTTATATTTTGTAAGGTTTTATGTTGATTTTAAAAAAAAATTTAAGTTAGGGTGGAAACTTTTTGCTAATTTTCCTGTAATTTGAAATTGATCACAGATATATCGAAAAATCATTCGTACACTCAAAGAAAAAATATGATTGTGGCAGCTATATTTTGGAAGAACCTTACTATGATTGACGTTATAGTTGCCACAACTATGTTACAACATGTAACATGTTTAGCTCAAACAAAATTATGGTTGTGGAAACCTAGGTGTGTGATTCACGCAACCTACTTTTTCCATAGAATGGTTAGGTCAATCATAAGATACATGTGACATGGTTGCTTGAATCATAGTTCTGATTTCAGAAAACATTTCATGTTTGGCTCAAACATAATTATGATTGTGGAAACCTTGGTGTGTGATTCACGCAACCTTCTATAATAATATAATGGTTGGGTCAATCATAAAATTTATGTGACATGGTTGCTTGAATCATAGTTCTGATTTCAGAACGTTGGTGTATGATTCCCGCAACCTTCTTTTATAATATGATGGTTAGGTCAATCATAAGATACGTGTGACGCTGAAAAATAATTCACAAAGAAAACACTTTCAATCATAAATAAATGACTTGAACAACAATTAAACACTCTCGAACAAAGCACACATGAAATTGGAAGAAGCAAACTTACACCGCGATCAACCCTTTTCGTACTGTAAGAAGTATGGTTGTGGGAATTATTTTATCAAATTATATGGTTCCACTGATCATAGAATATTGTTGTCGTGATTATAATACACAATTACATCATGTAACGAGAATGATTGGTACAACCATATTAAATTTCAGTAGTGATATATGTTTAATGCAACCATACTATGTTTTTATGAATTATATGCTATGGCTCGTACCATCATAGCCATGATCACTAGAAACATGTCAGTTTTACAATAGTTAGAAGAACCTTAATATAGTCAATGCAACCTTGGAATAAACATAGTTTTTTCTTTCAGTGTAGAGATTGGTCGTTCAGGAGTGAACTGTGTGAATGAGTGAAGTAACTCACTCCTTTTGGTGAACTGTAGTTCTATTGGACACGTAACAAAAAACCTACTGACGAAAGGAAGAAACAATCAGTTCCGGAACCACTTCTGAGTTCCAGAACTGTGCAGACCTTGCTTTTTAGGTCCCTATGTTCTACATCATGCAACTCGGCTGACCTTTTTTTTCGGTCCTCTGTACATCTATTGACGGAACACTCAAAGGAGCTGCTTTAATAATGGAATATTTTTGTATAAACCAGAACAGTGAAGACGATCAAAATCGAAAGATCTACAGCTAAGCTTTCGAGAACCGTCCACACACATCACCGAGCGAACATTCAAGTACAGTCTAGCTCTAGACTATAACCAGCTAGTATAAATGCAAGTGAAGCTTTCAGGATGCTCGTGAAAGTAAAAAATAATCTGATATCTTTGCATTGCTCTGAATATTAGTTCAGTAATCAGAAAAAAATTTCAGTAAATATCGGAAAAAAATGGAACACGAAATGTTTTGGTGTAATGTTTTGTGTTCTAATGATGGAGTAGAATAGGGAATCACAGTTTTACTAAAAAATTTGATATGACGTGTGCCCGAAATATTGAATTTTCTGTTTTGTCGATTTGTAGCCGTATTTTGCATTTCTCGCTAAAAATGGTGGGAACCAAATTTATAGAGAATTAAATTCTCTATCTTTTTTATCTGAACAACTTTTTTGTAAAATCATTATTTATTGCTAATAAATAATAAGCGTAAAGAGTAAAATATTAGGAGATTGTTCCAGTTTTTTAAACTTTTGGACCATTTTTATTAAAAATATGTGACATATTTACATGGAAAAGTTGTAGATGACTGAATTCCCTACAAGTTTCGAGTACACCAGTTTTTCGTACGACGAACGGATCACGAGCAGAAGCACGGTAAACACACAAATATGTAGCGTAAATACGTGCACAAATGCCCGGAACAATCAACTACCCAAACAAAAATGAAGTTGCGTCTGGTTGGTTGGCAGATTTTTTTACATAGATACCGGTGATAGCATAACTAGTTTAAATGTGGATGAACGACCTACTCCTATGTGGAATAGCGCACTTATCCATTGCACCACCGAGGCTAAGACATGTCAACATACTATCATGTCAAACTCGTAGTTGATGTAACACTACACTTGACGTCTCTACACATTTTTCAATAACATTTGTATGGTGGCTACTAGATGGGTCATGAATCCACACTAAGTTATAGAATCATTTCTAAACGAATCCTGGAGTTAAATGTTAAAATTTGAAACTTAATCTCTCCGTAAATTTCGTTTAAATACAGGCCAAAATTAAACACCATTCAGTCACACTGAGCGATGAATTAATTGATTAACTCAATTGATTAAACCTGTTCAACATCTACCATACCTACTCGCGATTCGATGATTCTGCTCCAATTAGCTAATCGATAAATCCTTGGTTATTTATCTGGCAGCTTAGTGACAAAATACTTTTGGAGGCCAAAAATAACTGAAACCGATGGATACACTGTCGCCATCAATATGGTCGTATCGTATCGTCCGAGATGAAGGATTCTTCGTAGAGTTTCACAATGACGGATGTCCTGAATTTCTGAATTTTCGATTATTCACTGATTAAATGTGATTAGTGGCCGTTAGCATAAATAATTCATTATTAAAGATTTTATGTACGTAGAGAGATAAAAGTTTCAAGAGTTTCCATACTACCTTGAAAATGATATACAAATAATGAAATTATGATTGATTGTTGTGGGCGCTAAGAGAAGGAGTGAAAATATTTTCGGACTATTGGGTTATTATGGACGTAGTCTTCAAGAGTTAAGTAGCCAAAATCTCTACACTAAATCAGTATATTATAGTATAATCTAGGTAGATACATACAAAGCCTAGTAAAGGTAATTTTCCAGTGATGACCAAGAACCTAAAGTCCGTTTCCAGCTGACCGTCCATCCCACAAATCGGTCGAAAACATCAACTGAAGGAGAGATCTTGAACTTTGATATCTAGATGTTAGTTGGAATTGGAAGGACTGATAGCCTCTGAAATTATTATAGTTAACTCTTCGAGGTAACTACTGCGATACCCTAAAAGTCATGTAATTTAATGCTAAGATGCGGTGTAGTTAACTATGCGACTGCCAACCTAAAAAATAACCTCCTGGAAGGGAAAACTAAGAACATATGACCATAAGTAATAAGCACTATAACTGGTACGTGCATTCTGCAAAATTTAATGTTCGGCGTCACAAGAATTTGTTGTAGATATACAGCGTGGTTAATACCAGTCAACTATAAGGTATTTTCACTGGTACTGTTATAGGTAATTTAGTAGTATCGGGTATCGTTAACTATGAGAAAAGAACACGGCAATATTGAAGAAAAAAAGTAGAGAATCATATGCATGGACATATGTGGAGTTTGTCACGAGGCGACATATGTATAAATGCATGGATTACCCAATATGGTGGGGATGAGGGCGTGTATTAATCTTGAGCTTATGTCAAACATTTCTTTTCTGATAATATCCAAACCTCCGCACGATCTTACGGAACATTTTACTTCATTATTTCTTAATAATAAAGTCTTGTGATCGACCTGAAATTTCAAAAAAATGTGATATCCTAAAATTGTTTACTTTCACGTTTTCGGACTAGTAAACCTCAAAAAAGCAAAAACAAACAAATGTCCGTCTGTCCGCTGCAGAGTCCGTACGGCGCAAACTGTTTGAACATTGTAGTTATCTTAACAGATGCTAGGAGATTACAAAGAATGAAAAACATTTTAAGGATGTTAGTGCAGTATGGGGTGAAGGGTGAAAAACTTTGAATTATAATATTATTCGACTCAACTATCCCAGGAAAATGAAATTTAGCTTCTGTACATAGAATTACTATAGTAGAGTCTACTGAATGAAATTTTTTAAGGGTGACGTGAAGCGCGGAAGGGAGGGGGCCAATCAATTTTCAAAAAAATTTATTTTCATATCTCAAAAACATACACATATACGATCTTGAAGAAATTCTTGTTGTTTTACGGCGTCAGTGGAGTAAAACCCCAACACAAAATCCCTAACTGTTGATTAATCGCTGCCCTTGAGGACACGCCAGTTGAAAAACCTGCACTGGAAAATTTTCTGGAGCTAGAACCGGTAGACCTCCAGCGGAGGAAAACATTTGGAGAGTATGGGTACAGGGATTTGAGAGGGGATGGAAATGAAAAAATTCTGATATTAATTTCCGCCACAAAAAATAGAAAGCTAAAAATCTAAAACTGTATAGAGCTACTACATCAGTCATCTCAGGAAAATAAATTGTTGATAGAGGTAGCAAGGTACGTGAGTAGGTGGTGGTTTTCATGTCTCAGAAACGGCGTATGAAAGAAAGTTGAAACTTAGTACCTATATATACTAGATGTGCTACTAGAGTAATCAAGACTGAAAAAAAAACAGCCAATAGTCGCGTACCTGTATTATTTTATGGGTTGAAGTCAGCTGACTATGAGACTGACAACCTAAGGAATACTACCTTGATCAAAAAGTTTCCGAAATAACCACTGTGTGGCGCTTTCATTGTTCCGATTTGAGTTCTTTTGTTAAGTTGGTACATCTGTTGTTGACATTCCCTCTAAATCTTAGCGTCATAGCTTGACATTTGCAAAAGTTACGTAGCCAAGAGTACATCTATCTCTGTGTGTGTTGGCGATTTTTTACAATTTTAGAAATGGATTTAAATTTGCAACAACGAACTTGATTTAATTTTAGAAATGGATTTAAATTTGCAACAACGAACTTGATTTAATTTTATGCGTAAAAAACGGATTTAATGGTGCGCGAACGTTGGAAATGTTGGAAAAGTTTTTCGGCAACGATTCTCTAAAAAAACGGTCTTTTACCAGTGGCACGAGCGGTTCACGTCGTTTTCAGCCAAAAAAGAAGGTAATGCTCACGGTTTTCATGGATTACAACGGTGTAGTGCATCATGAATTTATGCCAGAAGGCCAGACAGTAAACAAAGAGTATTATTTGGGCGTTATAAGACGTTTGCGTGAAGCAATTCGCCGAAAGAGATCAGAATTGTGGGCAGAAAACTCGTGGATTTTGCACCATCATAACGCACCGTCGCACAGTGCCATCGTTAGGTATTCGTAATTTTTTGACGAAAAAAGCAACAAATACCTTCCAACAGCCACCGAATTCACCAGATTTGGCTCCCTGCGACTTCTTTCTGTTCAATCGAATTAAAAAAACACTATGGGGAACGCGTTTCAGCAGCCGCGAGGAAGTAATGGAAAAATCGCAGGGAGCACTGATGGTCATACCGAAAACCGAATATAAAAAATGTTTCGAGGATTGGATCAGGGATTGGATCAGGCGCTGGTGTGTTGCAGTCGATGGGGATTACTTTGGAGGGGACAATATAGATTTAGATAAATCAACTTGAATTTTTAATTTTCTCAATAAATTCCGGGAACTTTTTGATCAAGGTGGTATCCAGGAGGCTATTTGGAACGTTATTTTTTAGGTTTTCAGTCCCATAGTAACATACACCACATCTCAGCATTAAACTCGTTCGGACTTCAATCCATAAAATAATAAAGTTGAAACCAGACTGTTGGCCGATTTTTTTGCCTATATTCAAAGAGTCAATTTTACTGACGCAGCTGTGGTCTGCGTAAGATACTGCACCAGATAGTAATCCATTTTGCCCCACTTATACCAGCGCCTATGCTACGTACTATCACAGTTCGCCTAATAAATTTGAAAAAGATTTTCGTATTTTTACCACAGAGTAAAATAAAGTCCGTCAGCGTTACCTTTACCGCATTAAGCTATTAACTACAATTGCATGTTTTAAAATGATAATTAAAATTTACAACGGTTTCAATACGGAAGTTAACAACAAAACTCTATTTAGCAGTTCCTTGTTCATTGATTAGTTTAGAACACGCGAACAAACTTTTTCGTTTATTACGTTGACCTTCTAACTTCAGGATAGGCATCAATCATAACAACTCCTAGTTGTACAGGATTTGAATCTACGTGGAAAACTAGGAATAGAAGGATACTCTGAAGTCAAAGTCATACCTCTGGGATTTGAATCCGGAAGGAAGACGTGAACTTAAAGGAGTTCTGACCGTAGAAAGTTGAGGACAGAATCACACCTTCGCAGAGCGACTATGGCTAATTGAACCATTCACCACTAAGTTAATAAAATCTAAAAACTCTTCTTTATCTTGAGGTCAACTTCTACAGAAACAAGTACCCAACTGGCTGGAATTAAAATCGTGGGACCCAAATAATTGCGAAACTCCAACTTCAAATTCTTGCGTAATGTTTGGCTGTAACCGACTATATGCGATAAAGACATTTCGGAAGCTTAAGGTGTTGCGGAGACAACACCACTCGCAGGTGAAAGTGTTTCTCATAGCGTAAACTAATCCGCACACCTTGTTTATTATTTTCGGTACAAATCAGTGCCGCAATGAGGTTCCTTATTTACCCGGGCGGGTGGTGCTGGGCTGCCGGCCAGATAAGAAAGCTCCATTTCAAGATCGTGCATTAAACGCGTGCTTCTATCCGCAGTCGGGACCGTATAATTTTATTAGTTTTTCTTAGAGATTAATGCAAACTGGACGTCTTTTGGGAATTCGGGGGGGGCTCCGAGTAGCGCCTGTCTGCTTAACATATGCCACGCTATAGACAGCGTCTAATTAATTTGTGATTTTCTGCTCTTGTAAATTTCATCCGAAAGTTTTAAAATAAGCACCGAGTATCGACCACTGAAAGGAACAAAATATTTCGGTTTTTTTTTTTATCTTGGCCTAGGTGTCTTAGCGCGCTAATGAAGAACAAATGTTTGCTTTGTTTATTGCGTTCCCGAATACGCAGTGTTTCTTACCAGAGTGGGATTACCTTATGCATACGAGTTGCGCGTCGTCGGTCATACAGTTAACAGGTATGACTCCACATTCGAGTACTTGTATGTAGGCATCGCGTTTTTTTACGTTTTTTTTTTTGTTTGTAATCGGTCGTCCCCCTCGGGAATTCTAAAACCACGTAACTCGTTGTCAAAGTCTATACAACCGAAATTACATATCCTCTAATTACAACAAATTGTAGCCAGGAGTAAGTTCCTTTATCATTTGTCAGGTGCCATTGCCATCAAGGGGTGTATAGCAGTGAAGTGAATTATTTCAAGGTTTGAAGTCGCGTTAATTTCCCATCGCTCGTTAACATGGACTTTATTAAATTTGTGGAAAAAAAAAGTGTAATAGTTACCTGAAGTAATTTCCATCCCGTTGGAGGAAAAACGACAGGTGTTTTGTTTGAGTTGAGCTTAACAGCCGGGATCATTAGTGCGGAATGTGATACTATGTGTGAAGGTAAAACAAGGAGGTCCTTACCTGGTGCCTATATAGAGAACATCAGTGCGATAGAATTAAAATGGCGTAGTAGCACGGAAATATCAACGCCATCATAGAAAAGCGGACAGGACCTAGAATTCAGCGCCAACAATTCGAATAGCGACAATGCAGGACGATGTGGAGGAAACGGTTCGACTTAGGTAAGGAAGTCATAATTCCAAGAAATTAATTACATGTCCGTTTTGGCCATTGACCTGGTAAGGGCGAGACATCCTCCGTCACTCCACTAGCTTAAAAGGAATTTATGGCGCCCGAGAATACTTTAAGCTGTTTTATACATATTTTAGCTTTTAGGATTATGGGGATAAGGAGATGGGTTCTTAGATTTTCCCGTATTACACATACTCGTAGATGGCATATAATCTTAGTGTGGCGTGTAGCTTTGGAAGCAGAATGTCGTGGTTGAATACCCGATTTATCATAAAATCAATGATTATTGCTACAACTGTAGATGTTTTTTACACACGCTATTTTTGTTTAGTTTTCGCGTTTTGAGCTTTAATAGTCCAGATGAAATCATAGTTTAAGCCATCTCAAAAGTTCAAATAAAAAAAAATGGGGTCTCAATCGAAAAAAATTAGTACAAATGCCCTTTTTTCCATCCAAAAATGTCCAAAAATTTTAAATTTGCTTGAACCTGAAATTTTGACCCTCTCCCTCAAAAACCTGTAAGGCTGGGTTTGTTAATGGCCGAAATTTAACTACTACTCTACTACTAATTCCTTAAATCATGTTGGCCGATAACTTCAGACTAGTTTAATCTAGGTTTTTTGATATTTAGCATAGATGTACAACTGAATATGAAAAAACCGAGGAGTTCTTAGTATACATATATCCTCCATATAAAAACCCTTCTTTTTTAATATTAACGAAGTTAATCTCGTGTGAAGAGTACACTTTATCAGACCGAAGATGTGGACGTAGTATGGTTTTTTAGCCGTACACTGAAAGAAAAAATATGATTCTTTCATAGTTGCACTGACCATAATTTAGTTATTATAACTGTATTAAAATAGCTATGGTTGTCCTGGCCCTAGCTTATAATTCACACAAAACAAACTATGGTTGCAGTTTGGTGATTTTAAATTAATAAGGTCGGCTTAGCCATGCTTGTTACATGACGTAAAAATATTTTATGATAACAGCAACTATATTCCATGATCAGTATAACTACAAAAATTTCTTGAATATTTCTCACAACTATACAATGGTTTGCATAATATTATTTTGCACGATGATATTATATTACAAACATAATATTATGGCTACCAAAATTATTAAACAAATATGTACCTATGTCATAAAAAGATGAAAATCTTAATTTCTTCCACAGTGAAAGGTATCGTCCGTGAGTTAGTTTCAATTATAGTACACAGTTTTTCCAATAACTGTTATTTATTATTACAAAATTATCTAACTGTACAGAAATGTGGACTTCACACATTTTCAGCAATCTGAGAAGCCATTTTATCCGGCCTTTGACGGGACTTGTCTTCCACACAGAAACAAAATATAAGATAGTAAGTTTGTAATTAGAAGTGAACCCAATTCTAAAGTGAGTGAGGATCCCCAGTGCCATTTTGTATAATATGATAATACATATCTTAGTGTTCACAGTACTATAATTACTAGTTATAAGAACCATACATCATTGTTTGTCTCAGCCTTAGCTCTGTCTGAATCAAACATATTAAGGCATATGACAAACGCAAACATTTTTTACCGAGATTGTAAAGGAGAAGGAAAATCTCTTATGAGAAACTGATCAGGAGTGAAACGGGCAGATATTGTATTCAGCAAAAAATATTGACGATATTTCTGTGAATTTTGTTTTTTGCAGTGGATGCTTTCGACTCCATTGAAAATTCGATAAGCTAGCTCCCTCACAATCTAATTAAAAATTGCTTGCAATTGTCATGTAAACTAGCCTTTAAGGCCCCATGAGTCATTTTTTTATCCCAGTTTGATTTTTCTTTCTTGAGAGAATTTTAATCTATTGCAATCGTTTTCGTTCGTGTAATTTGGCGTGGACAATACGTCTGCACCGTTCGCTGTCTATCAGCGAACTAATTTTGATTTTACAGAAAAAAATAGTGCTATAGGTTTTCAAATTATTTGAAACACATAACTATTAAAAATCAACAATTTTTTTAGTGTTATCTTCTAGATATACCAATTAATTATACTATCTATGATACTTTTCAATGAAATGCGGTCTTCTTATGTAATTCTTGCCATGAAAATCGTGAAAAATTGCTTCAGTTTGACTTCATATATTATTAACGAAAATAAAAGTTTTTTAATATCTGATCTATGGAAGCCTTCTTTAAAATTTTGTCTAGCATTATATTAATGAAAATGACATGTTAATTATTCAAAAAATAGGTAATGTGCGTTTAAAAAACTCGAATTTACGCATTTTAAAAAATGATAAAGGGTTGTTGTTCTAATAGCAATTTTTCCAAATACAGTTTTGAATTTTTTATCTATGGACGACCTAATAAAGTGGTGTAATTTTTTTTTGTTTTTTTGTTGCCTTTAACGTGAAATATTGACAAGTCATAAATCATCAAAATCGCATTTAACGTGCACATGGAGCCTTAATGTTTCTTAGGATTGTAATTATAGTTCTCACAACCATGTTGTGTAATTGTTACAATCATTTATATGACGTAATTGGAATATGTTTATCATAACTCAAGTCATAAGATACTCGTACTGAATGTTCAACAGAACATTTGTTAAGTTAGTAGAACTAAAACTATGTTTGCGTTAACCATACAACAAATTTTCGTTTGTTTGATTCAATTATCTTGTAACGTGATTCACGCAACTATAAATTCAACCACAGTAAGGTTCTCACAAAATATGGTAACTACAGTCAATTTTTTTAGTGTACTCATAATGTATGCTAGCATTTTCAGATTGGTCAAATCTGTGAAAGTTTCGAAGGCATATTGACCTGTCTGCAAAATTCTCTGGGATGTTGTATAGAGAAAATACACGAATCGGGCCAAATTGTGACCAGTTTCTCGGAAACAAATCGGTGATTAGGAGAAACAATTTTGATTTAAGACTATCTGTTAAATTCTAGATTTTATATTTTATGTTTTTTCTGAAACTGAAGCCTGCACTACATGCCAGCGAGGTGTGCGGATTTGTCAGCGAAACCCTTCGAGACGCGTTAATGGAAAATCACTGTATCGAGACAAATGGTTCCCGAACTGTCTCAAGAGAAATTTGCGAATAAAAATGTCGTTAGAATCAGCGCCATCTAAATATTGGGTCAAGAGTTGCCAAAGTTGTGACCTCATTATTGATGATTCTCTTGAAAAAAAAGTCATGAAGAACTAGTGGAAAAAAAAATTTAAATTCAATTTTTTGTTTTTATCTTTTTTTTAGTATTGTTATAATTCGCAAGAATTGTGTCTTTGAAAATTCATATCTCTTGTAATTTGGTTCCTAGAATGATAAAATAGGGCTTATTTTAAAGGGGGAGGTTGTCGCAATATAAAAAAATACGAATAAAAAATATACTTGAAATGTTTTTCAAGGATAACGATTTTTTCCTCTATCATTGAATATCTCAAAAGTATTTTTTTTTTATATTTTATATATTATACTGTTTAATAAAACATATCAAAAAATTAGCTTGGGATCTAAATGGGATCGGGGTCAAAAAAATCTAAGAACATCAGTGCTTCTCAATTATGTTATAATTATAGTTTTTCTATAACATAATTGAGAAGCACTGACGTTTTTAGATTTTTTTTACCCCGATCCCATTGAGATCCCAAACTAATTTTTGGTATGTTTTGGAAAACAGTACCTACAACCTACAAAGTATAAAAAAAATAAATGATTTTGAGATATTCAAGAACAAAGGACAAAACCGTAATTTTTATTCATATTTTTTTTTATGTTGCGACAATTTTTAAACAACAATATTTAAAGTAAGTCCTACTTTTTTATTCTAGGATAAAAATTAACAGAGACATGAATTTTCAAAGAGGACTCAGTAACCTATTTCGCGAAATCTTTAACATACGAGTACTATACGAGTAACTAGCAAAAAATGAGATATACTGGCCTATTCAACACCAGAGTCACAACTCACAAAGTAGGTGGAGAGTCAAAATTTTGAATTAATTGTTACTTTTTGTATTCTGTTATTAGCCTCAATTTTGACGTTTTTTGCATTTTTCGCGAACTGAGCAAGAAGCAAGGTACACATGTCTCCAACTATGTAGAGAAATTATTGTTACATTTCTTCTGACTGCAGCACCAGAATGCCAAAAAACTATTCGATCACAAGCGCAGTCACAAAATTTTAGTCCCCTATGATAGGTCACAATTTCAGAATACGGCCGAGAAAAAATTGAAATCATATTATTTTTTTTACTAGTTCTTCGAGTAGATACATCAATTTTCTAAAGAATCGACGGTAGTAAGGTCGCAAACTTCGTCATTTTTAGCGAATCTGGATGGCATGACCCTATTAATAGATTGGAATTTGGAGTACATCTACTATTAATGCTCAACTTAAAAAAAGTAAACAAACAAAATATTTAATCTTTTTTGAGAAACAGTGAGAACAACAAAATTTCACATAATAAATTTATCCCGATATTCCGATGTGTCATCAGACCTAAGAGATATGTCGGAATTCGTGGTGCCAACGTGAAAAAAGTTCAGCCTGAAATATTTGAATGGTTATTTTCATAAAACCGGGATTAATAATTACTGGCAATTGTGTCTGCACTTGCAAGATAAATTTCTAAAATTGTTTATCCGGAGGCGGACCTAACGTACCCGAAGATCCTGCAGAAGAGAAGGACTTCACTTAGTAGACCAGAAAATAAAATGCAGGCAGGGAAAGCGACAAAAGCCTCGAAAAAGAGGGTGGGCTGTAGACTTAATGTCCACACCTGCCTGTATTTTATGAAACCTACTTTCAGTATCAGTAAGTCCATTGCAATATCCTTACTCACATGTTTACAGCAGTTAAAACTACTCGCAATAAATCTTAACTATTCATTTCACCTCGCTTCCTTACGTAATTTCCTTAATACAGTACAAGCTGAAAATAACTGATCCTTTTTACAATGTGCAATAACTACCCACTCCTGCATAACTTAGTTCGCCCTCACGTCATACAATGACCCACAAGGTTCTAACATAAAAATAAAACAATAAAAAGAGCTATAAAAATGTCACACTTGACAGTTTAATGCGGTTTTCAACCTCTATACATACACGTCCATGTGAAGCTCCTTGTTCGTCCTTTGATCGTACTCACAGTTTAATAAGTTAATTAGAAAATTACAAACTTGGATAACGTTTTCCATTTGAAAAGCAGCTGTAAAAATTCGCATTAAAGTCCAGCAGACGGAGGAGTATTACTTGGCGAATTCCCGGATAAGTAATGAATGTGGCGGGAACTTTTTTCAAAAAAACAGCAACAATAAATAATTTGCATATCCCAACGACTTACTATTATCTGATGAACACAACTCGTATTTAGTGAAAATGTGCACTTTAATTAAAAACAGCGTCTCACAGGATAATTGAATTAGATTACAGGATCTACGGATAACAGCTCATTGAATTATTCATCAGATTGAATTTTCGATAGCATTACTTATTCCGTATGCTCCTTGATTCCACTCTGCTGCGCTCTGATTGTCCTTATCCCTGATGGTTATGAATTGAGTTATTTTCTAGTAACGAACAGCCGGATGGATCAAGAGTTGATATGCGGATTAAAATTCCTTGGCTTAAGAGACATTGTAGTAAATTCTTAAATTTCATAAATTTATTATTGTGTGTTTTCTACAATTTAAAAAATTAACTCTTTTTTTTCCTTACTCTGAGAACTCTCCGAACTTTATCGATTTATGCTTCAATTTTACTTTATTAATTCAATAATGCAGTACTTTGATCGCCTTTAAAAAAAAATGTTCCACCTCAAAACTACCAAGAAAAATCAGTCCGTCTGTCCACCGTACGTAGTTTGACGGAAACAAACGCGGTTGACGGAAAAAATAAAAAAATTTACTACCCTACAATTTTTTCACGTTTCATAACAAATAGACACACCAACAAAACTTTCAGTCCGCCTATACGCCGTACATCGTTTCAAGACTCGTATCCCAAGCCTTTTGAATTTTTTTAATTAGTAGATTTTTTAGCGCTTTGTGTTGTGAGGGGGGATGTGGGTACCCTTTTAAACCACTTACACCAGGAGGCTGAAACTTTGAATTTAGATCGAGCTTTGATAGCACCATTTGAAAAAAAAAGTTTGATGTTGGTAAAGGGTTGTGGGGAGGGTGGAGTAAAACAATTAAATAATGCTTACGAAACCCTCGAAGCCGAGATGGTGTTAACGAAAAAATTAAGATTTTGATTTCTCGAAAAACAACAATGATATATTTAGATATTTAGATAAAGGTATAGTGTCACGTTGAAAAAATATAATTTTTAATAAGGGTACATATATTTTAACGAATTTCGTCATATCTGTTAGGTTTTCTTATATATTGACTAAATTTCCTTCACATAAATGCCTAGAAAGGGTTGCAGAATTTTTTTTTAAAGTCCACCCTAAAGATGTGCAAATGGGTTGAAAACGTTTTCACGAATTCCGCCACATCCCTCAGGTCTGATTAGATATCGAATCACCTTTCACTTCCACGGACTTGTTTCATAATCACCAAACTCAATTCAAGATTACTCTCTTTTCAATGTATAAAGAGCGTATAAATGGGTTGTCGTCGTTTTACAAATTCTGTCATATCTCTTAGGAGTGATAAAATATCGAATTGGTTTTTACTTCCTCGAGCTTTTTTTAAATTAATCTAAAAACTGTTTTCAGGATTTTTGGATCTTCAACCCGCAAATGAGTGTTGGATACGTTTTCACAATTTTCGTCATATCTTTTATGTTTGATTAAATGTCAAATTGGCTTTAACTTCTGCGAAGTTTTTATTCAAACAGTGGATTGAAACTCCAACACGATCTTATAAAAACTGGCCTCTCCAGTGAAGGTTTTTCCAAATTTTCATGTTCTCAAGGACAGCGATTAATCAACAGTCAGGGATATCGTGTTGGAGTTTCACTCCACTGTCACCGGAAAACAACTAACATTTAATCATAATAACTTCAATGGTAGCTTACCATGAAAACCAAGTAATATCTAATGAGATATCAATTGATTCTTACCATCAATGGCTTCCTATTTAATTGCCAAGAAGGTAATTTCAGAATTTTTACATATTCATCCCTAATGGGGTTTAAGAAGGTTGCGTACTTTCACAGTTTGCGACACATTTCTAAAGGTGTTCTTGTACGAACGATTAAAATTGCTCAATTTGAAGCAATTCCAGACAATTTTGACGTCACGAAAACATATAGTACAGCAACATCATCAATTGACGATATAGATCAATTGGTGGTCAACTCGGAATTGCCCAGGCTAATGGAAATACAGCAACTATAGGGCGAGCAATACCAGCAATCTGTGAAAACATTGCCACATTGCCGAAATATTGCCACATTGCCAAAATATTGCCGAAAAATTGCACGATATTGCCCTGTATCTCTCCATTAATCGCTCCACTAGTTTTAGCAATAGTCGTCGGGCAATCTATTGCTTGAAAAATTGCTCGTGTAAGAGCATCTTTAGGTTTGATTGGTTCTTATTTCCATAGACCTTATAATCGACTACAAACCCCGGCTTTCTGTTGGCACGTTTTTTTTTTATTTAAATTTACTACAAACGATTACTAAAACATCTTTAAAAAGAGAAATTCAATATCTTTAAAATAAGCCTGAAAATGTAAAACGTCTGTTGAGCATTGTAGAAGATTGCAGTATTTAAATGCACCACTTCCCGGAACCGCGAAGACAGTTTTCAACGGACCATATTGTAGGGTAACGATACATTTCCGGACAACTCTTCAAAACATTTTTTCCCTAGTTGGCCTCAACTTCTTCATGTATGAGAATGTCCTGTTGTCTATGAATCAACCTGTATTAAAACTTCCTACAATAGGTGCGTTCTTTTGCGGACGTAGTTTCTATTTATGTTCGCTTTATTCTCAGAAATTCTTTTCTATAATAAGTTAAAAGCCTGCTTTATTATTAGAAAAATACATTAAAATAACGATACCGTCAGGTACATAAGTAGTTACTAAAGCAATAGCCATTCCCTTGAGACAGGTTCCGGAAATTTAAAGAGTGCAAATGTTTGCCTGCCATCCCAAATCGATTGGAGACTCCCCACATTCTTATTAATCTCCTTCTTGGACGCATTCTTCCTCCAATTAACTGATAATGGACTCCTTTATGACGGATCGTAAAATATTCGAGCAGAGTACTTGCTTGCATGTTATACCGTTCCCAAAGGGAAGGGAGTGTCTTCCAGCCTCATTCGTACTACCCATAATTTTAATTATTTTATTTCTTTTGCCACAAAGCGAAGTCGGGAACCAAGTAGGAGGTACTTCCAGAATGGCACTCGAAGTGTCCTCCTGAGGTACTAACAGGCAAAAATGTTTGCTCACCATCGAATGGAAAAAAAAAATCTCATCGTATTGTGAAATTGTGCGATTTGTGAAGTGAACAAAGGACTCACGTAATCGACGTTGAATAGCGAGAAAGTCGGGTGACAGGAAATAAAAATGGCGAGTTACTGGAGAGTGTAGCACCCACCGGAAGGCGGGTGGTATTTGGAAATCCATCTGGGCAACATTTATCCAAATCCGTTTAATGGAGAGTAAAATGGCGAATGTAGTCATAAAGTTTTATGGTAATGTCCTGAAAGGATGTTAACCTTTAGGCTATTTGAATATAAGCCTTAACAGTTTTCGAAAATTATCAGTTTGGCTTGAATTACCTGCGAGAAAATTGGATTTTTTTTTACTCATTTGGAGATGAATAGCTAGAGGATAAAGTCTAGGATAGCGTTTGTATTATAGAAGATTTCTGGAACATGTAACAAATAAATAAAGACAACTTAAACGATAAACTCACATATTATATGAACGTTCTTATAGTCCTTGGATATATAATCTTCCAATATTCACAGCAGGAAGGCTGCGTAAATCCTAATCAAAAGTTTGCATTCTAAGGATGTAAAGTTACACCCAGAATTTTGTCTATCCACGTATGTTATGAAACATAGTAAAGAAGACAGAGTTATTTTAAGACCATATCATCATATGGGTAAATAAAACGTAATGTAGTATTGCTCTGCCAACAAGCAAAAAGAATTGCTAGGAATCGAAAGGACTCAAACTGATGCAGAATTTGGAACACGCTTCTTTCAGGTCACGTTATATAGTCAGCAAATTTTTATTCACATTAAATTTTGGACACTGTCTTGACTTTGCTTAACTCGTTAGTTTTGCGACAACTGACGAAGTTAACGAAACAATAATCTAACAATATTTCTTATCAAATAAAAAGGACGAAACCTAAATTTTTCCGCTTTAAATCGTTAGGTTTTTGAGAGTTTTCCCCTAAAAGAATTGAACTGGCTCTAAGGCATTTTTTAAATATTTAATAATCAATAGAGCAACAGCCCAAATCGGGCCTAGGCCTTGAAGTAATGCTAGGGTTACTTCATTGCGAGACCAACGGAACACTAGGAGGTGAAGTGGTCAGCTACACGCTCGTCCGTGATTACCCCGATTTTTAACTCAAGTACTCATTTACAGCTAAGTAAACTGGTAGTTCGGCACCCAATCCCATTCTCAAAAATTACTTGTTGCCAAGCAGATTCGAACCTGGTACCAGGTGCACCGAAGGCAATTGCTCTAGCCACTAAGCCACCCAGACTACTTCTTAACTATTTGTAAACAAGCAAATTTTATTCAATATTGAAGTTGTAAAGACAGTAGTAGTCTAATCACTTGAATTTTTCTTAACAGCATCTAAGCTACGTAATTATTATCAGATCAATAAATAAACATGTATGTACATATATAACCTTTTTCTAGTGAAATTGAATGAAATTTACCATTTAAGATTGCCCGATTTCTTAATACTTTTAAATCGTTTTGTGTAGAGCTGCTAACAGTCTTCCCTACCGTAGAAATTTAAATAGCTACCCTAAATCCATACAAGCTGTTTCCAGTTCTTAATAACCAATTGAAGGTCGGTATTCAAAACCAAAGTTACAAACCGCCAGAACAATCAACACACTTCCTTCGCTCAAGAAGTCATTAAGTTACCGAAAATTTCCGGATGAAAAGTTTAATTCCTTACTATCCGTACACAAAATATTGTCGGAAAGTTTTGATGAATGGGTCAAAACATGAAGCCTGTAGTGGCTGCTAGCCAAAGAGATTTGATAGAGCCACTATATTGAAACTACCGGAGAAAGGATGTTTTTTGCAAAGTCTCAGTTTCAATTAAATTTACCAGGTATCACTATACATGTATTAACAACGATTCATCAAACATCAGTAAATGTAATTAGAAGTTTTACATTAAATGATTTAAGGCTGGTTTACGTGACGACTCCAAACAATTTTTACTAAGATTTTGAGGGAGCTATGTAGCTTATCAAATCTTCAATGGAGCAGAAAGCAACCACTGCAAAAAACAAAATTCACGCAAACATGGTCAATATTTTTTTTTTCTGAATATAATATCTGTTCGTTTCACTCCTGATCAGTTTCGCACAAGAGATTTTCTTTCTCTCTCACAATATCAGTCAAAAGTGTTTGCAGTTACAATGTAAACCGGCCCTTGTTGTGTTGTGTTGTGTTTGATGTGGGGAAGACACTCTGAAAAGAAGCGAATCTTGAGCATTCAGGCGACTATGGCCCATTATACTCGAACCGAACTTTTTCGTCCTCCTCACGAATTTCAAAAGCTCAGGTAGGGAGCGAGAACGGAGTTCCTCCATCCTCATAACATCGACGCCGTATACATGCATTCTTGCAAAAGAGTAAGCTGGACAAATGTTGGCAAATGTTCCGTCATGTCGTCGCAAGCAGTGCACATGAGGTCGTCAATGATTCTCAATCGGGCCCTGTGAGGACACCAACCAACTTAGTTGTACCGATTTTTTGTTTTTGATTTTTCCTGCTGAGTTACAAATCGAAACGCTATCGCATGAGTACTGTCAATCTGAATAATATATGAACTCAAACAAAGCTATATGGAAATCATATCAAATTCATGCAAAAGCTTATTAAAAGAAAAGAGGAGAGAGTACCTACCTAAGATTCAAATTTCATAACTTATACGGAATTCGAAAACAGATCAAAACTTCGAGTATTGACTAAGTGCAGCTTTTCCAAGATATATTCAGATTCGCATGCAAATTGAGTTTTGAGTACTCAATCAATTCTATATTTAACAATTTGTGTCTGCATCGTAGAAGAGAAGTACATGGGAGTGGAAGTAACGTTTATTGTTTCTACTTTTCGTGAATTTGTTTTGAAGGGTTGCACTGAAGTTTTCTTTTTTCTACGTTTGATTGCTCTTGGGATTTTCTTTGAGAAGTAAGAACTTCCATTTTGCGGAATGTCAAGAAATAAAGCATAAATAAAGATCAAGAAAAATTCGTTTCTATTTCTTTATATACTAACTTATTGGATTATTAATTATTGGGACTTTAGTCCATTTAAATCTACTCCAAACATGTTTGGAATTGCCTCCGATACCTGATTGAACTCAGAAATAGGAACAGAGTTAACCTCATATGGATTCCGGGACACAGCGGCTATGAAGGTAACGAAATAGCCGACTTATTGGGTAGGAAAGGTTCAGAACAGGCCCGTGCGCACGGGGGGGGAGGGGTTCAACCCCCCCCCCCCCCCCCCCCCGTGGCCTCTTGCATAGGGCAGTGAGAACCTTTTTTTTTTTTAGGTCATCACATTTAGTTGGGGGAACTTAATAAAACCGCCCCCATCATATATAAAATCCTGCGCACGGGCCTGGTTCAGAAGCTGACTTCATAGGACCATATCCATTGTGTGCGATACCATTAATCACAGCCAGAATGAACATCCAAATGTGGCAAAAATCGCAAAGTGCCATTCACTTGAACTTGGCACCAAGCAACAGGCACTCAATGCATTTTATGCCAAAACATTCGGAAAAAAAGAACATCCGATTATCTAAAATTAAACCGATATCAGACCAGAACCCTAGACGGAGCTCTGACTGGACATTGTCACATGAGGATGCGTATCAATAGGATTGGTCTCTCTGTGACTAAAATTTGCAGAATATGCAATGATGGAGACGAAACACCAGAGCATATTCCCTATGAAGGTTAGGGTTTAGCTCACAAAAGACTTCATCATTTCGGTCAGGGTTTCATGGACCCATCGGAATTCTTGACCGTTCCTCTTCGCAAAATACTAAGCTTCATTGAAAGCGCAGGGATTGAAGAAGAATCATAGTCAATCGGGGGGGGGGGGGGGGGGACGTGATTACGCCCAACTGTGGCTACTTTGACAGAGGTTAACCATATCTAACCAATCTATCTATCTATTGGATACTACACCATTGTATTCCCTGATCTATTTCTAGAGAAATGTTACTTAAAAAAAAGTTTTAAATAGGAGGTTTTTTTTATTAAATTAAGAGACTTAAACATAAGAAGTTCTAAAAAAAGCTAATATTGCATTTTATGAATATCAGTCAAAATTTGAAATATTGTGCAGTATTTAGTGTTAGTTACTGATTCAAATTAAAATGGCTAGTAGTGGAGTACTGAAATACTAAGCTGAAAGGACATCCAGGATAACTAAGGGTAGAATTACAGTGAGAGCAATGTACATCGCCTGTCTTTATAGTGTGCGCAGTGAATTACTTTCCGTAATTGTCAAAATCTCGTTATAAGCGCTAATTGCAACTGGTTGCACTTAATTAGATGCACTCTAATTAACTATCGTAGCATCGCTTAACGAGCGCGTCAAAATCCTATCCACGAGCTTCTCTGCATGCATGAAGTGTGTAGAGCTTTCTACGCTATTCTAATTGGTTATTGGAACTTTGTAGTTTCTCTGTAAAGTTCGATGTCATTGAAAAGCGGTTTGGTTTGCAAAAGTATGCATATAACGATTTGTTATTAATAAAATAGGTCCGAGAACGGTTACTTGAGGTACTCTAAATTGAATTTAAAAGAGATCGCTTATATCATCCTCAATGTTTACACTTTTTTTCTGATTACTTAGGAAGTTTTCATTTTATATTCAGCTGTAATTTAAGCTAAGGTTGTTTAAAACGATATTAATTCCCAGTCTTAATATTCCTTGATTACGAATGGTGCCCTTTGTTCATGCAGCAAGTTCCACATAAGATTTTGGTACTCACGAATTTTATGTAATAATTAGGTATATCATTTTGCAAATTGCTTGTTTACTAGGTTCACAAATAAAATTGGTATCAAATATTCTCACCTTGTGCTCTACGCATTTGATTCAACTAAATACCAAGATTGAATTATCCCTGACAAGGTTATTAGCGATCCATTGGCCTTGTCGCAACGTCTCCAAACCTTCTAAGTAAAGGACATATCACATCTTGAAAAACAATATTTGTCATCGATACAGTGAAATCAGAAATCGAGAACATCTTTTCGCAAACATGAGGTCACTTCTACAATTACATATATCAGGTGACTGTGTGGCATACGTTGCCGTAATTAATGGACATCTAGTAGATAAAGAGTCGCAATTACTGCGAATCGAATTGTCCTGCAAATAAAGTACTTGCGATGAATTTCTTGGCACCGAAAGCCAAACATGTGAAGGAACGAGATGGATACTGAAACGCGATTTCAGTACGCCTTCCACCCCAAACAGACTTTTTTTTTATGTCCCCAAATGATCGAAGTGGAGCCTTATCGTATCGGGTTAGTTGGTTCTTGTTTGACTGTAGAGCGTACTATCGCATATGTGCCGTATGTGGTCTAAATGAATCAGAGTATCCGAGTTGCTGATAACGTCAGGTATCACTCCGAGCGCTGATATACCTGAAATACTCGTCGCATTCCTCCTCCTGCCCATGCAAAGGGTTGATTGAGTTATCCCGGTCCCAGCCCAATCTCCAGTCGACACACGTCAGTCTGTCCTTAGTGCCGCAAGTAAACTAATTTCGTAGTTTTTATTGTCGGTTACTTGAAAGTCTTTGAGAACTACTAGACGAGTACCTTTCAAAAATTAAGTTCGTCAACATTTTTTGAAAATCTAAGTAGAACCGACATGATCGAAAAAGGTAACTTTGTTCATTGTTCAGATCGCGCAATTGTTCCAAAAGTGCTGTAGGGTGCGTAGTTCAAGAGCTCCCTGCCATTTGCCATTATCAAATGGTTAACGGACGGATTATCGATTTTCGTAAATTAGTGGCCTCAATGAGATTGCGGCGGATCACTTAATTGTGTACTCACCGAACTTACTTACCTTGGTTGTTGTTCGTAGTTTTCGTGCAAAAGGAAAAATAAACGCAACTAACTAACAAGTGCTGGAATATTGTTGATATTTGGAAACAGGTTTGATTATTATTAAATATTAATATTATGTTGTAAAGTAGTATGAAGGCGGATCATGCTGTTATCGAAGAATACTTGGTGTTGGAGGATGACCTTTCGTTGAAGTAACCATTTCATTTCTATTTCGTATTATTCAAATTGACGCAGGCTATAAAATTCTTGGAGGAATTTCAAAGTATCAGTCAGTTTTTATATGAAAAATACTCGGTTTCGGCTCTCGAGTCTTCATAAGCTCCTCTGCGGCCATCAATGGCGACAAGGATAGCAAACCTAATCCTGACTCTGCGGCTGTAAGAGATTCGGCTTACCTACTCCGAAAATAATATAGGAGTTGTTCCGAAAATTTATACATCATGAACCTTTTATCAGAAACTTGTATACCTCCTTCTCCGACATAATGCAACAATCTGGAAACAGAAGCAAATTTTCTAGATCACGAGTTATAAGCCCACGGTTTGAATGGAATTTAACCTATAAGCTCTGGATTTATACGACCTAGCAACACATGAGATCGAAAAATAGAAATTTCCGCAGAGATTGTCTGTTAATATTCAATCAAAACAATCTGGTAAGCTCACATATTTTCCATGCACACCAACGAATATATTAGAGGACACCAACGAATATATTAGAGGACACCAACGAATATATTAGAGGAGGTGCGGTGCGTCACATGTAGTATAAAACAGCGGAACTTTCTTGACGTTTTCTTAGCTGATCTGTTCTTGATATAAGTGACATCAGAGTGTGGTTTTTATTTATCAAAGTGATCGTAAATATCTGTATCTGTAACTGCGACTTGAAAGTAAAAGCTAGCAGTACCTACAGTGCGAAAGTGTTGCGTTGCCAAGTTTATAGTTTACTAGCCGCGTTTCGCGACTACGCTCGCTACGCTCACGGTGTTCTTTCGCCCTTGTTACTCCCGTCTCTACTATTGATCCATTAGTCCTGTTTCTCCATCCTCTATCCCATTCCCCATCTTCTATCCTTTATCCACCATCCCCTATCCTCCATCTTCCATTTTCCATCCTCTATCCACCACCCCGATCCCCCATCTTCCATTTTCCATGCTCTATCCACCATCCCCCATCCTCCATTCTCTATCCATCATCTAACATCCTTCATCTACAATCCTCCATCCTCAGTCCTACATCCACCATCCTCCATTCTCTATCCACCATCCTCCATCTTCTATCCACCAACCTCTATCCCCCATCCACCATCCTCCATCTTCCATTCTCCATCCAAACACCCTTCATCTACAATCCCCATCCCCCATTCTCCATTCTACATCCACCATTCTCCATTCTTTATCCACCATCTTTTATCCACCAACCTCTATCTACCATCCACCATCTTTCAACCTCCATCATCTAACATCCTCCATCTACAATCTCCATCCCCCAACCACCATCCTCCATCCACCATTCTCTATCCACCATCCTCCATACTTCATCCACTATCTTTTATCCCCCTTCCATAGTTCATTTAGTAATAGGAACGCATAACTAATACACCGAAAACGAACAAACTGCCGCTAAATAATTTGAAATAATTTGCGAACCACCAACTGTTAAATGATTTTTCTAACGCCTAAACCATTGCGGGCATACCCTCAACAAACCACCAAAATTTCATCGCAATCGTATGAATGGTTTAGGGGGCTATACCGGACAAACAGACAAACAGACAGACAGACAAACATTTTTCCATTTTTATATGTATAGATAGATAGATAGTAAAGTAGAGTGATTAGGAATAATGTGTTTTTCCACTCAACTAGAAAACACAACACACAATATTAGATTTTGATCCAAGGACTCGAGTATTGCTGTCGCAGCTCAAAACTATAACATCGGTGACCCCGACAGCACAGTTCGCAATATGATCATAGAGGCCAGCATGTCTTCCTCTATTGAGGGGGAGTATAAGGAGTTTTTTGTGGCCCACCAACACATGTCACAAATACTCCAAGGACTCTGGCTATCTCCACATGTGCAAACGTCGACAGTAGTGAGTGTGATCGTCGTACCGAAAGACGCCGTCGTCGCAGCAAAGACGTCGCAACAACACACATTCAACTGAGTGCACCGAATGATGATGTCGCGATTACTGTCTACTGTAACGAATATGGCCATTGAAATTCTTTATGTTTCCATGCGAGTTGTTCAAAATGGTCTCAGTTTTAAAACGGATGCAGGAGATTATTATTAAAAGCGCATTAAAAAATCTGCCAACAGTCTGAGCGCAACTTTATTATTTTTCGGTAGAAGTTCAGAACGCCTTCAATTCTGAGAAGTGGTATGGTTGCTATGTGACTGAAAACCTAATAAAAAGTTCGGGAAGCGGTTACAATGGGGTCGCGCAAGAATACTTACGCCGATGCCACAAATAACATATGAATTACATAATTGGGTCAAATTCCGGGATGCGGTCTAGGGGTTGAAAAAGAAAAAAGCTTAAGAAATGGGTGATTATTAAGCAAACCCGTTGAAGTGAAAAGATATTCGATATCTGATCGGATCTGAGAGATATGGCGGAATTTATGAAAAAGTATACAACCACTTTAAACCCCCTTAGTGGTCGTATTTAAAAAAATCTTGACAACACTTTCTAGGTATTTATATGAAGAATCCGTAGAATAAAAATGAGTTCAATATATTTGGGAAGACCTTGTAGATATAGTAGTCTGGGTGGCTTAGTGGTTAGAGCACTTGCCTTCGGCGCACCTGGTACCAGGTTCGAATCTGCTTGGTGACAAGTTATTTTCGAAAATGGGATTGGGTGCCGGACTACTAGTTCACTCAGCTGTAAATGAGTTCCTGAGTTAAGATCGGGGTAATAATCACGGACGAGCGTGTTGCTGACCACTTCACCTCCTAGTGTTCCGTTGGTCTCGTAATGAAGTAACTCTAGCATTACTTTAAGGCCTAGGCCCGATTTGGGCTGTTGCGCCATTGATTATTATTGTAGATATATGACGAAAATCGAGAAAATATTTCCATTCTATTTTCACTGATAATTTTGTCACCCTTCAGAATGTCCCCTTGGAATTTTTTTTTAACAGAATTACTTTTCTATTTGATTTACATTTACACACCGAGTTTCAACTTTCTAGCATAAGCCGTTCTAAAGTTAGGAAAAACACTCCACCCCCCGAAAAAAATTATATTTTCCAACAAGCCAGTTCTATCTACATAAATACCATGTTTCAGCTTTATGTCATTATAGGCTCTCAAAATATAAATATCGGAACTTTTTCCTTTTCACCCTCCCCCACCCTCACCCTCTACTCACATACTCTCAATTTTTTTTCTCCACTAGGGATCTATTGGGCCTACTTGTGGTAAATTTTAAGCATATATCTTACACTGTTATTGAGATATGAAACGTGATATTTTTGAAAAATTTTAATCCCGTCCACTTCTATGCTCCCCTGCCCCCTTCAAAGATTTTACATTGAGCAATCTTTGTTCATCAACCTTTGTACGAAAATCGAATTTTATTTTTCTAGTGCAATTGGTTTGAGAGATATCGTACCCCCGTGCGCCACTGTCCCAACTCAAAAATTCGATTTCAATCTACTCTTCTAGTATAACTACAGATATTTGTTAAGTTTTAATTGCTTCCCATTAACGGTTTAGGCGATATAGGTTTTAGAATGTGTCGGTCTCGGCTTCCTTGCATTTCGGGTGCATTATTTCCCCCTCCACTTCCACACCCCTTTACCCATATCAGCAATTTTTCGCAAGTGGGTCCACTATCGAAACTCTATAGAAATTCCAAGTTTCAGCCTCCTAACATAAGGGGGTTGCTGAGATCTAGAAACCAAAATTTTCCGCCAACAGTCTGGGTGCAACCCTATGATTTTTCATGAGAAAATCGACGAAACGCTTAATATCGGAGTGGTGCTTACCATACTGACAATCATAAAACATCAAGTACGATGGGGCATCCTTTCAAAATTAACCAAAAGGCTTTTTGAAAAAGTGTGGTGGTTCTATACAGACATCAACTTTTAACTTTCTATACTTATCGGTTCACCAGATATAAAATTCGGAATTTTTTTCGCTCTCACCCTCTACATGCCCATCCAAAACAATTTTTTCATCTACTAGAGGTCTACATGGTCTAACTTCTGTTAAATTTTTAAGATCATATCATATCATCATTTTTTTTAAAAAAAATTTAAAGTAAAAACACAATATTTAAGGAAACATTATTTTTTTTAATTTCCCGTTGATCACATTTCTTTATTATTAAGAAGTGATAAAAGGTTCTCTGAGATCGTGGATAGTATTTTAACATTACAGTGCTTTTCCGGAAAAGTGTGAAACATCTAAAGCAGGGGTCGGCAAGTAATTTTAAGTGGGGTTCGGATAACTGAAATCAGGCCCGTGCGCAGGAAAGTATGATGGGGGGGGGGGGGGGGGGGGGGGTTTTATCAAGTTCCCCCATACTAAATGTGATGACCTAAAAAAAAAAAAAAAAGGTCCTCACTTCCCTATGAAAATAGGCCAATGGGGGGGGGGGGGGGGGGGTTTGAACCCCCAAAACCCCCCCCGTGCGCACGGGCCTGACTGAAATTCTTTTATCGAGGTCCGTTAATCTCGAACGATATTTGTTCTTCAAAAAATTCATTTTTGAAAAAGATGATTCACATACATATGTGGAGCCAAACATAGTTACCAGGTTGATAGCAAGTTTTTTGCAATTTCCATACTTTTCTGAAACATGTGTACCCCAAAATTCTTCAGTGGATGCAGTTTTATACATTTGCAACGAAATATCTTCTTGCAAGTCAATCATCTCCATTTGAAGTAAAGACTTTGGAAGACTGAACAACTTCGCAGCCACGTTAGACCATTCTGCCGCTGCAGCGACGTCATAAGGCGATTTTAGGAATTGAGACAGCTTCTCTATCTCTGCAAAGTCTTGGAATCTTGCAGTAAATTCCTTCCCAAGATCAGATATAAACCTTAAAAATACTGCAATGTCTTCTTCAGAGTTCTGCTTTTTTTATTCAAGAATCGTTGGGAAATGAATAAATTCTTGACTTGTAATATCTTTTTCAAAGATGTCCACAGCTTGCGACGGAAAGCAGACACACTTTGTACGTATATTAGATCACATATTAATTTTCCATTTCCTTGTAATTCGGTGTTGAGCACATTTAAATATTTCAGAACGTCTTTCAGGAAAGCCACACCTAGCATATTGCGATTGTTTGTTATGAGCTCCGAGTGATTCCTTGCTTCCTGGGTATCCAAGTTTTGCAAGAAGAAGATTACTAGTTCTTTTATTTACCAGAAGCGTTCAATAACTTGACCTATTAGTTAACGAACATTGTTGTGTTGCAGTAAGTCAGAATACGCCGAATCGCATTCAGAAAGAAACTCCTTGAACTGACGGTGGGGTGGTAAGGAGCAGAACGAGACCTCTCGAAATTGATCAACTTGACCAAACTATCCACTACTTCTTTCAGAGTAGCACTGAGTTTTCCACAAAGGACTGTCTGGTGAATTATGCACTGATAAGATATTAGACCAGCATTCTTATCTCTGATTCTCTTTACTAATCAAAGTCCTCACAATATTATAATAACTGACGATGTGTCGAAATATGCCAATCCATGTCATCCAACGCGCGTTCTTCTGCTACACAGCATAGGATAGCGACAGCACCAGGCGCGTAGCGTGAATCTTCGTAGGGCTAGCGCAACGATACAATTGCTAAATTTCGTGAAATTTTTTGATTACTTCCTGGAAATTAGCAATCGAAATTTTATTTCTGAATGAAAATTACGTGTGATTATTGAATTCATAGAATTTGATGATCGTGTTATTGCGTTAGCCCTGTGAAGTTTCACGCTACGCGCCTAAAACTAGTTAACTAGTTATATGAAAATATTAATTAAATTGAATGGGTTGGTAAGTTATTTTACAACATTTGGCGGTCCAAGTTTCGACCTTCTGCGGTTCGGACGCGGACCGCGGTCCGCCTGTTGCCGATCGCTGATCTAAAGTATGTAATTGAAAGAAAAGTCTATACCGACTTACCAAAAAGCTGGAAAAAATGAAGAAAATAAATGTTGTTTGTGGCTTTCGAGAATTATTCACTCAAATGATCATTGGAAAGTAAGTTGTCAGAAAATTGACAACATGAAAACGAAGGGGATGAAATACACCAGCTTTTTTTTTACTTATCACAATTATTATGATAGGCTTCCTTCGTATCTGTCACTTACGAAATTTAATGGGGTTTCTCTTCAGTTTTCGGGCTGGCGATTGATTAAAGTCTAACTCCACGGGAAACTTGTTACGGCTTTTATGAATTACGGAGAAAAAAAGGGAAACAGTCCTTCGTTATCACAAGATATGCTGCCAGTTTCAGACGTTTTTATGATAATTCGGCGTTTTCATGTTGACATGGATGGGTTATTTCCATTTCGGCCGTTCTTAAATTTATGGAAAAAAACATCGCTAGCTTTTATAAAATATAGTAATAAATTTTTCCGTTCACTCACTTCTAGTGAAAAAGGAACACTCCTTCTGTTACTGATGAATTTTCCTAAGGTAAAAGTATTTCAGATAAGACATTTACTTAGGGAGATTAAAAGAAAATATTTGCATAAGAAAATTAATAGAATCCTTAATACAATTCTGAATAAAAGCCCGAATATTACGAAATGCTACGCTTTTCATTCCGCTCTTTCGTAATTTCGCCAACTAAAAGGATATCAAAATTTTAATCAGGCTCGATGCAAATGAGAAGAAGCACGGTTTTGACTAATCCTTCATTTGTGTAAGGCAATCACGTCGCTCCCTCCGTGCTGGTCAGTTGTATTTATAAATTTCGAAATTAGTCAGTCATAAAAGTTTTTCTCCTATGCCTCTGAAATTTTAAAAGTCCCAAATGTAATTATCTTGCCATTATCCTTTCATCTTTTCTGGTCGATTCACGACACCTTGAATAAAAAAATAAAATAAGAAATAAATTATTAAAGCCCCTACGGTTCACGGTATATACGAATTGATTTTGACGCTTCCCCGGGGATCTAATTTCTACGTGCAGACGACTTCCTTCGTACCTGTCGGTTTTCAATTTGAAAATATGTTCAGGTAAATGAAGCAAAAACAATGGCTCTACGGTTGCCTCCATTAAAAAATTTTGCCGCAGGACATTAAATTTGCAATGTGCCGGTTATTGATATTTTCTGCGATAAGACACAGCCCCCTTCGGAGTACATTTTTACGTAGGGCATAACTTTTGCGTCAGGTTCTTGGGTTGGGATTCTTGAAGATTCGAATGTTTTTTGTTTTTGAGAAAATTAAAAATTCACAAAGCTTTTTCATATTTAAAGGCTGGTAATTTATGCATAATAAGTCGATATTATCCAGTTGACGTTTTAAAAATCGGATAATGATTTAATTTTAACTATTTGGTTAAAAGGACTTTTGAAAAATGATAGATCTTCGCGAGCCAATTTCCACATTTCCATGTTCTAGCAAAACATTTTCGCAGGTACTACGGATTAATTTAATTTAAACGTTAGTTTTTTTACTTTGAAAAGTTGAAATTTAGTAGCACACGGAGGATTTAAGGGGTTATAGACAGTCAGAAGGCAAAAAAAAAACTGTTTTTCAAGTATTACTTTATTATTTTAATATACAGTATTGTGATCGATTTTAAAAAAAAAAAATTTGTTACCCTGAAATTTTTTTCACAACTAGTAGACACGAAAAAAGCAATAGGAATTTTGAGTCCGTCTGTCCGCCGTACTCCGTACGATGTCCGCCGTACGCAAAATCGTTTGAAGGCTCATAGCTCCCAAACGCTGTGAGATATTGAATTGGATTTTTTTTTACGAATAGACTGAGTAGACTCGTTGAAGGGACCAAATTATTAAGAGTGAGGGTGTGAAGGGAGAGGAGAGGGGAGGGTTTTGGACGAAAAATTTTGGTTTCTGGATCTCAGCAACCGCTTACGCTAGGAGGCTGAAACTTGGAATTTATATAGAGCTTCGATAGAGGACCCATTTGCGTAAAAATTGTCAATATGAGTGAAGGGGTGTGGAAGTGGGGGGGGGGGGACATAATTCGTACGAAACGCAAAAATGCCGAGAACGACACATTCTAAAATCCATATCTCGTAAACCGTTGATGGCACGAAATTCAAACTTAACAAATATCTACCTACACTAGGAGAAAAGAATGAAAATAAATTTTTGGGTGGGGGTAATGGAGTACGGAGGTGGGGTGTGAAAAAATTTAGATTACGATATCTCACGAACCAGTTGCTATAGAAAAGTGAAATTCGGTTTGAGTAGAAAGGTCGACAAACAAAGATTGCGCAAAGTAAAATGTTTGAAGGGGGTGGTTAAACATGGAAGTGGGGGGCGATAAGAAATTTTCAAAAAAATCACGTTTCATATCTCAAGAACAGTATAAGATAGAAGCTCAAACTTTTTACCAGACGTAGGCCCAATAGAACCCTAGCAGAGAAAAAAAATTGGGGGATGTGGGCGGGGGCGGGTGAAAAGGTTCCGATGTTCAGATATCAAGAACCAATAATAATAAAAAGCTGAAACTTGGTATTTAGATAGAGCTAAAGTAGTGGCATGTTGGAAAAATATAATTTTTTAGGGGTAGTATGGTACGGTGGTGGGGGGGGGGGGGTGTTTTTTCCTAACTATTGAACGGCTTATGCTAGAAAGTTGAAACTCGGTGTGTATATGTAAACTAGAAAAGTAATTTTTATTAAAAAAAAAATTTTGAATATCCATTGGCGTTTGGTAGGGAGGGCAAACAAAATTCTTTAGTCAAAATAGAATGCATATATTTTCACGATTTTCGTCATATCTACTAGGTCTTCCAAAATATTGAATTCACTTTTATTCTACGGAATCTTAATATGAATACCTAGAAAGTGTTTTCAAGATTTTTTGAAAATTGACCCTTAAGGGGGTGTAAAGTGATTGTATACTTTTTCATAAATTCTTTTATATCTCTCAGGTCTGATCAGATATCGAATATCATTTCACATCCACGGACTTGTTTAATAATCACGTATTTTTAAGTTTTTTCCTTTTTCAACCCCTAGACCGTATACCGGAGTATGACCCAATCATAGTATTCATATATTACGCCCTATTCTAACCGCTTCCGAACTTTTTGTTAGGTTTTCAGTGACATAGTTAACTATACCGCATCTTAGAATTGAACGCGTTCCGAACTTCTGCCGGAAAAATAATAAAGTTGCGCCCAGACAATTGGCAGATTTTTTTCCTGTAAAGCTATTTCCATTTTTTAACGTACAAATTTATATATATATGTACTTAATGGTAAATTTTAACTTTATTTTGGTTTTTTTTTTTAATAATTATTTTTAAAACTGCTATAGCTGATTGCCGAGAACACCTTTGAATAAAAGTCTTTTGCGGTGATTCAGATATCTCTAGATAGGACCTTCTAAAATAAAAAAAGGTTTCGATAATATAATGTATTATCTCTGTAGGAATACGCAAAATATAAATGTTTAACAAAATGGCGGCTAAACAAAAATTTATATTAAAATTTCGGCCTTAAATTATTTATAAAATGGAAAATATTTATCAGAGAGAAAAAACCTTCAATTAATTACTAAAAATACAGTTATAAAGATTGTGTAAAAGTTTCAGATTTTTCGGTTTTGCCGTTGCCGACTTTATAAACACAGCTTTGAGAAAAACACGTCCAAAGTTTCAAAAACTCTTTCAAACGCTCCTAGACGTCTTTACAAATGTTAGTGCAACTTCGAGAATATTTGTCGGATTGACATGGAACTTTCTGTGAATATACTTAAAACTTTTTTTTTTTGAAAATTTTGACTGCGTATAACCCCTTAAAAAAATATTTGAATTGATCGAGCAGTGGCTCGATATATGGCTTAAGATATTCAATTGATGATGGCGTGCGTACAAATATAAATCTTCTTTAGGGAAAAGTATAGTGTAAAAGTTGTTGAATCACAGCGTCATAACGAAAGATTGCGAAGGTGTGGCGTATTTACATGTGTTTGACGTACATTTGGAACATACGGTCTGGGCAAAATTCTACTATTTTTCGGGTCAAAGTTTATTTTGAGATTATGGGGATTCTTGGAAAGTTAATTTTGTTCTTAAAATAAAAATATTTAAAGTAGCGATTTTTAGCCGATTAAACATTGAAAAAGCCCATGTAGACTATTCGAATTTTGGTGTATTATGTACACTAAAAGCCAATTCTATGGGCTATGGGCGTATTATTAGAAAATAATAAAGTAAAATTGGTTATTCTGATTTCACTAACGTTCATCACCATAAACTTTATTTCTAAATATCAGGTGAGTTACATCTAATCGGTAATTAGTAGACTTTTATTTGGTCATAATTCACCTGATATTTGTACAGCGAAAAACGTTTATGCAAACGTTCCTAATTTAAGTCACTGATTCCTACAGATACGCAGATATTGCACTCACCTACTTGTGTGTACGTCGATGTTAGAAAGCCAAATCACATTGATTAAGATCTACCTGTTAATTGCTAGGGAACACCTTATCGGTATTATTCAGCAATGGTACACAAATAGTTTGCTACGAAATATCTAAATGTTTTCTTTAATATTATGTTACCCGGCATTGTAATGTGCTAATACTAGTCTCAGTTCAGTGCTACAACTAATGAGGTAAATAGTTAGACACTTCATTATTCTCTGCCTTTATCATTATTTTAATGAAATCTAAATGGGAAATAAAAATAAAAATATTTTTTATTTCTTTATCTAATTTTTTAGATCGAAATCGATCTGTGCGTGGCGCAGAGCTATGGAAAAACTTGTATCCGAAGAGGCACATATTAGAAGACTGAGTGAAGCACCCATAAATAGTCCAGAAAGTCGGCGAGGATCAGAGTTGCCGGAGGACGATGGCGTCACGAATAAAGGAACTACAGTAGATCTTGAAGATCTATCCGATAGCGGTTATCAGCGAACTGAGGTAGGTACAAAATTTTAAGAAATCGAATACTAAATTGTTTTGGATTTCCGTTATATTTGGCAATATCATTTGCACTTTCTTCGCTTGCTAACCAACTGGAGATAAGTAGATCTTCTGCGATCACTTTACAATAAATAGGTAAAATTCCAGGTACAAAACAAAATATTTACATTTCGTATAAAACTTGCTAAATCCACTAATTCCATGTCACATTATCGAATAATGATGTACCCATTAGATGACTAAAGTAATCAAATTATTTTAGATTTGTCCTGCCCTACTGATAGGCAATCATTGTTAGCTAATGGTATACTAATTTATGGAAAAACTCACACCTTCTATTGATAATTGGAACATGTGAAATGATTGAACACTTTTTATATAATTTATATACAATGTTGTTAATGTTTTAGTATTTCGTCATAATTTTATTTGATAAAATGATCGGATTAAAGGGTTAAAGGATTCGTGTGTTACTCACCCGTAAATTTATTTTTATTTAAGCCTTTATCCTTGTTGGAACTTCACGCTATTCCCTTTAAAAGTAATAGAAAAAATGTTAGTTTTGAATAATAAAATAGTAAATTATCAGTTAAAAAAAACCCTGAACTTTTTAACGGATTTTCTTGAGTGTATATCAAAGTTCTAGTAGTTGGAAGCAAATAAAGTTTCTATTCTTAGCTAGATATGAAGATACTTGCGTACAAAATCATTTTTTTTTCCACGTTCTATCTAAAAATAATAAAGTTGCACCCAGAAATTAATGAATTTTTTTATTTCATTTTCAATTGTATAGACGCTGAATGCAAACAATTTTTACTGAGATTGTGAGGGAGAAAGAAAATCTCCAACGAGAAATTGATCAGGAATGATACGAACAAATATTAGATCCAACAAAAAAAATTTACGATATTTGTGTGAATGTCATTTTTTGCAGTGGTTGCTTTCTACTCCATTGAAAACTCGATAAGCTAGCTCCCTTACAATCGCAGTAACAAATGTTTGCATTCGCCATGTAAACCTGCCCTTACATGGAGATAAAATATTGCCATAACCCCCCGTAGGGGATAAATACCAAATATATCTAAAAATGTTGAAAGCCCATTAAATTAAAAAATAATTCGATATCTCATCAGACCTCAAACAAATAACGGAATTCGTAAAAACGTACACAATCATCTGAAATCCACTGTAAGGTTGAATATCGGAAATTTCTGAAATGAATTTTTTACGATTTTATTATAAAGCGAATTCGAATTCGATTCGATATATATATTAGAACTAAAAGATTTTTCCTAATTCATGAAAATTTACACAACAACTTAACACCCCCCCCCCCCCCCCCACCCCTTGGAGTTGAATATTCCGTAAAGAGGTGATTACCAAGAAATGTAGAAAAGAAATATTAAAGAATTCCCAGAAATAAAATTAATGCAGTCGGCAGTCCTAAAAGATATGAAGAAATTCGTGAAAATGTTTACAACCTCTTTTCAGGGACAAAATCGTTGACACACTTTCGTAAGCCAATGTAAATCTGTTTCTTTTCTGAGATACCAAAAACCTCTCGTTACCTTTCTACCCCTATCGAAAAATTTCTAGGCAAAACACAGGCCCTATAGTGGCTTTCAGCCGAACTAGCAAACTAAACTCCAAGAGGCCTTATCGAAGCTATTCTCAAACCTCGATAAAGCTTCGATAAGTGGTTAGCAACAGCCAAGCACCAACAGTTGGTATAAGGCCTTATCGAAGCTATTCATGCTACTGTACTGGGAGGAAAAAAAAAACAAAAATAATATTCTCAATTTTTTTACTTATGTTTCCTTCCAACTACGAAGTTATTTTCCTGTAAATTATTTTTTTTTTTTGAAAAATGTGAATTGATTTTACTTACACCTTGCAATTTTGGATTAGAACCACGGTACCGTCACTTATTAGTCCAACATCATTCTCGTAATAGGGTTGAAGCCGAATGACTTGGTACAAGACATGTCGTGCGAAACTCGCTTGCAAACCTCCATAAGACTGTTGGTATCAAAGAGCTACTGGAGACACCAGTTTTGTATAAGGTTCTTTATAGCCAGAGAAGTGAGACAAAACAGGGTCGTAGTTGTTGTTTTACCGTGTGATTGAGTGAGACAAAACAGGGAGGTTATGTCAATTTGTTGTGCGTGCAAGTTCCATAAGACCTTATAGGGGTAATTACCCAAGCTATGGCTTCTGAAAGTTTAGCCTTCGCTCGCAAGTCTTACGGAAGCTTTATCGAAGTTAAAAGTTCACAACCTGCACTCAATTGTCTTACCAAAGTCTCATCGAAGTTATAGGCTCCGGTAAATCGAAATGCGAAGTTTGGGAGCTGACCTTAACTCCTTCTATCCTCAGCGGTTCTTGAAGAATAAAAATCAGAATGATTTGCTTTCTACTCTTCTCTTTACGGTTTTTTCCTTATATTCAACCACTAAGCCCAGTTAAGGGGTTACATACATTTTTACGAATTGCACAAAATCTCTGCGGTCCGATGAGATATCCCATTAGTTTTATTTGCACTGCTCTATAGATATGAACACCAAAAAATTATTTTTGGTATTTCCAGATATTCAACCCCTGAATGATTTTTTTTAAGTGTATGTATATCTCTTACGTCCTATGGGCTATCGAATTGGTATTTACGTAATCAGACTTTTTATATTGTACAATCGATAAAAAAGCAATTATTTAATCCCGAAGGGAGTGAAAGAGGGTTTACTCACGACAGATACGGTAGTTTCTATAAAATACTTTAAATACATAGACAAAAATAATTTAACAACATTGGTTTAATAACTGGTGAAATAAGTTATATTTGTTTAATGTATTATATATCAACAACGTTTCACACAATGCCCTTTAACGTTAGATATTTTTTGACTAGATCATATTACCATATCATATCATACTAGTGTAGCTGTGTAGCCATGGAACTTGTAAGTATTCCATAGAATAAAACCATCCAGGGTTGGAGGATAGGCGGAAAAAATGAGAATTCTGTTCAAATATTTCGAGTAACAAAGTCAGTTTAGATGAAGGTACACGACTGTAATTCTACTCCCAAAGAAGTTACATTCTACCCTAGCAGTCCGCGCAAATCGATCTGTTGTCCGTGAGAAAGCCACGCCTCTCAATATTCAATATCCACGCCTTCCTATATCTGGGACACTTCTCGAATACTCATCTTGCATGCCGGCAAGTTCCATACAAACTAGAGATGGGTCGAAAAGAACACTTCATTGAAGTGAGTGAGTGAACTAAGTCACTCCTTTTGTTGAACTGTAGTTTCTTTTTTTTAGGTCCTCACATTGACTCCGAACTTGTTCTTGGCCGGGGATGTGAGGACCTGTTTTTTTAGGTCATCACATGAACACCTTGAGTAAGTGAACTAACTCCTTTTGGTGAACTGTACTTCCTCTCGCCACGTGACACACCTTCAAAAGGAACTAGTTCCTTTGCGATTTGAAGCTCTTGAAAAGCAGTTACTTCGTGAGAGGACCTTTTTCTTAGGTCATCACATAATGGAACTACTTCACATTCACTCTCAGCACTCTTCAAAAGGAACTGGAACTATTCAAGTGAGTGAGTCGGAGTTAACTCATTCACCAAAAGGAACTGCTTTGCCCATCTCTAATACAAACCACCCGACGGTTCGGGAACACTCTCGACTCAACAAATGCAGTATACAAGCAGACAGAGTTTTCAGCGGACACTTCTTTAATTCAGTATTTCATCTGAACTGTGCAATTCGCGCTCGTTATCATGATTCCTGCATAAAGTTTTCATAGAGACTTTTAATATCAAAGCAAATTTCTATCTTAAATAAATTTTTAGCTTTTACTTAACGATATAAACAAATGGAATAACAACTCCGAAGAAACGTTTCCCTATAAGAATTGTTCGTTTATGTAAGGCATTTTTTATTACATAGCTTTACGCGAAACGTGGAATCTATTTTGCAATCCAGTCTAGAATTTAACACTGTCGACCGTGGTCAATAGCGAAAGCTTATCCGAAGGTTATTGTGTTTTTGCTATTTTTAATACAAAATGTGTGTATCTAATTTCGGCGCGGTTTTAGTACTTTTTTAACTGCACTGGAGCCATTTGGTACGATAAAGTGATATTAACGACCTCAAGTAAGATTTTTTTTGTTCAAGACAGAAACTCAACCTGTGCTACGAATTGATTTATACAAATTTTGTATAAATATTATTTGTTTAGTATTAATTAAGGCTGGCTAGGACAATAGCTTCCGCAATAAAGACAAGACTGTAGATTGGTACCAAGACAATTTATCCAGTCTGATAAATCTGAATCGATAAGGACTTGATTTTTCAAATAAAATTTATATTGATTTTAAAGTGGAAAACGCTTTCTTATTTAAAATCATCTCAGTCTAAACATAGTTTTTAGTGTTTTTCGCTATACGTTTTTGGCCAATGTTCTCTTAATTTTGATCAGATTTTTATTTTTAATTTGATGTTTTACTTGAGAAAATTCAGGGCAATGGATTTTCTGGATAAATATGGAAAGAGCAAAAGCGGTACGTTCATATTTTGGGTAGAAATTGAAATACTATTCGATTTTTGTAATTTATGTTTTTATTTAAAATTGCCAGAACCATATTTATAATCTGTAAAAAAATTAAAAAAAAGCCCTCAAATTACGTGCAGGGTAGCAAAAAAGTTCAGTAGTCTACTCGCCCAACAGCTTCCCAAATATGTAGAAGGGAGCACATAGGACAAAAATATAATAGAAAAGGTACTGTCTGTACCCGGTGTCTTGGAAGGGTACAAGGTTTCCAAAATTTCGTATTCTGAACAAATAAAATATTATTAAAAATTTGAACAAGGCTTGAACCCCCAAATGGGAGCCAATGGGGGGGGGGAGGGTTAACCGCCAAGTGGGGGCCCAAATGGGGTTGAACCCCTAAAACCCTCGTGCGCACGGGCCTGCTAGTTGAAGTACATATATTAGTGGGCGGAAGAACACCATTGTACCTCCCTTCTAATCGATTGTTCTCGCATGTACCAGAACAGCGTAGAAGATCAAATCGAATGCTCTCAAGCTTTCGAGTAAATTTCACACACACCACCGAATGAAGATTCAAGAACAGTCTATAGGCTATACCCAACTAGTATGAAGGCAGGTGAAGCTTTCAGCGTCGACTGTAACAACCAGCGTGTATACGTGACCGTGTTGGTAGAAAGCAAAAGTGATCGAATCAAGCGATATATAAGCGGGCGGTATTGCCTTACAATGCGAATTGAATTCATAGTGCGAATAACTTATCGTTCTTTTGATTTTAAACGAATTGTGTTTTTGCTTGAAATCCCAGCGAACCCCTAGCTCGCAACAATACCTTAAACCCTTAAATCGAAAATACTTAGTGGATCTATCATGAAGTAACATTGTGCCCCTTCTAAAGTAATATTCCTCCTTGCCGTCAAAATGTGCTTTTCTTGACCGATTCGTCACGCTCATAACGACGACCTTTGAAGTCCCACTTGAGGTTTTGGAACCGGTAGTAATCACTGGCGACTACTGTAGGGTGAATGGGTGATCTATTTGCTCATTGCTATCTAAACACTGTTTTGAATTGCTGAAGGTTTCGGAGGACCCTTCTTGCGCTTTTTTGGCATGCCCAACATGTACATTTTTATTTTGTTTTCTTTAGACAACTATTATTCAGCACCAGCTGTTCCACCCGCTCAACAATCTCCGACGAAGTTTCTTGTATTTGTCTTCCACTCCGCAGATCGCCCTCTAAAAAATCGCTGGTCCTTTTAAGACGTTTTGACTAATTATTATTCACAGTGGCCTGGAAGGGAGCAGCATGCCCTTAAGCACCCACCCCACAAGCGAATATGAATCTTAGAAGATGTCCAACTGACTGATACTGGTCTGCCTACTACAATGTGTCCTTCATTATCAGAATAAGAAGTTTTGGACATCACCTCGTACTTCCACAAAGACAGAATCTTCTTTCTACAGAATCTAGTATCTTTACATAGTCATTTCATTCTCTATATACATTCTGGCCCGGACACTGCATGGTCCGGCTTTTCCAAGTATCCAGATATAAATTTAATAGAAACCGGTTGAGCAGTTTTCACTCCAACTCGGAACAAACACCCAGAAATGACCTCTTCAATTTAATTATAAGATTAGGAATAGCATAAAAGTCACGTACTTTGTACCAATCAATAAATTCAATTCTTTTCAAATTTACAGGAACTTTCTTCGGTGGACATTGCAAAATTGCCACGTCTTCCCGGCGATGGTGCACAAATGGATGATGAAAAGACTTACAATGAAGAAGCGATTCCCAGACCACAATCAGTTCGTATAATGGACACTGAATTTCGAACTCAGCGAAGCACTAGCTTATGCTACTCGAATGTATTTGGTCAGTTTTATTATTTTAGTAGAACGCCGCACGTAAACTTACATTTTTTTTTTGTCAATTTCGGTTTAATTACAGAGGCCAAAAGTCGTCCTTTTAACAATGAGATTTATTCGGCGTTTAAACGGGCAAACGTTATTCGAGGAATTCTGTGTCCTTCGCTGACGAATTCGTTTAAGGCTCGATCGTTAGAACGGTCGTATTTAAGATATTCCCACCGACAAAGACAAAGGTCATTAATTATAGTAAATGTTGTGGATCTCTTACTTAAAATTGTATTAGCAATCATATGGTATTGGAAAAAGTCGCCAGATACGGTGAGTAAAATATCTAATTAACTTTTCCTGTTTAAGTGTAATAATTGATTTAATTTATAAAATGTAATTCCCGATGGAACTGAACTGAACACTCGGTAGCCCCCACCACTGCCAAAAACATTCGCATTGAACATTTGCTTCGAACGCATATCAAAGGGATATGCTTGTAGCATATGCGTACTGGTCCACATATGCCTAGACATTCGTGCTCATCACATATGTCCAACGCATATGAAGGCATAAATGGAAACGCTGCATTAGGTCAAGAAATACAGTAGAATCTTTATATAGTGACCATCCAAGGGACTGTGCAAAACTGGTCCCTTTATCCGATTGGTCAGATTATAAAAATATTTTAACAAATAAAATCCGTTTTTGACTTACTTACATCAGGACCGTAAGACAAATGGAAACTTTAGGCAAGTAGTCAAGTAAGGAAGATGGTCACTTCTTCAGGTTCTACTGTATAATCTCAGTACAATCTACAGTATTTTAAAGAACCGAAGAAAAATTGTGAATTGTTAACCGAATTCTTGACGTTATTATTTTCTAACCTGCAGATATACAGGGTGGTTCGGGATAGGTATTAGGGAATTTTAGAGATGATTGCCCGGATCACTTCCAGAAAAAAATTGTACAAGATGAAAGGATAGACCGCCAACTAAGATACAAGGTGTTTAAAAAAATTTTCATTGTGAATAACCTGAGTACAAATATTCGGTACTATTATATATCTGGTACAAGAATCAAACGTGTACAACCTTACGAATCCTTACTTTTGATAAGGCTTGAGTGTTTGTAGGAATACCAGACACTTTTAGTCCTAACAGGTCCGTTGTGTTACCACAGGATCATTGAATCGGGTCCTCCTCGCTAAGCCCTTTAGAGCTTACAATGAAGCGTTGGATTCTCGTAAACTCACTCACGTAAAGTCACTGAGACTGTTAAAGAAGTTGGCTCCTACGTGAGCTGTCCTCCTAAAGAAAATAGAATATGGTCTCCTCCTCTTCCTCATCATAGCAGTTTATACAGAAGTTGTTTGAAAAGAGGCCGAATCTTTTAGCATGATGTCTTATAAGGCAGTGTCCAATTAGGACACGTCTGTGGTGCTGATAATCGCCATATTGCGAGCGAAGTCAACTTTTTTGAGAGTTTCAAACCCTGCTTCGGTCAGACCTGTCTCGTTTTTTTCAACTGAGTTCAACACACTCAGATTCCGATATTCCGGCATAATCTGAAGCATAGTACCGTGTCGAGTGAGTTCGTCGTTACCTGGAATATCCTTGTGCCTTCGGTGAAAACTAGGTGAAAACTAGACTAGTACCATCCAGAGAATAAGGTTCAACGTGAGGAATTTTGTAGTTTTTCCTGCTTTTGGTATGAACACTAACTTAAATTCCATCCATGATTCAAGGCTGTTAGTTAGATCCAGGCAGCCTTTCATTAAAACCTTCAACAAAGGTAGGACTATATTCGAGGTCTGCTGGATTTCAGCAGGAATTATTCCATCTGGTTCCACGGACTTAAATGGTTTTAAGCCACTTATCGTCCAAAGGAGTTTATTCTCTAATTTTAGAGTTCAGAGTTGCACGATGCAAGGTTTTCTATGATTTTTACCCGCACCTACCAGGGAAGTGGGTGTCCAGGAGAAGATGGTGGTTTCCCTACTTGAGTTGGTCCAACATCCGTCCCGTCTCCTTAGGTAGTCTGGTGTGATTGGATTTTAGAGACCGCCTGGATGGCTCGGTGAATTCTTCTATTTCACCACAAAAGAGTCCCTAGAATTTACGTTGCGCCTTTCCAGTTCATATTTGTATATTTTCTTAGAGCCCCGAGTTCTGCGTTCAGGGTACAATGGCTCGTTTAGGGCGGGCATGAGGATGGTAACCATGATGTCAATGTCAGTTGAGGTGGGAGTGGCGGTATCGGCATGAGTATCCAGCTAAGAGTTTCCCTATATTTGATCCAATCGGTGCGGCTGTAGTTCCAAAAGAAGAAATTGGTCAGATTAAATTAAAGGCAGCGATGATATGAGAAGGAACTTTCAGTTGCTAACCATGCGTGAGATGTTGTCGGAAACCAGGGTTATGTCCAAAACTTGTTGCATATTTCTGCTAATGAAGGTGAATTCTTGCCCCGTATTACAGAGAAGGAGTGGAGTTCTTAAAAAGTAGTCAAAAAGTGACCCACATTTTTCGTTAGTGGCTGTACTACGCCCCAAACTGCATGATACGCATTTCAATATCTAACATATCTAATATATAAAAATACAAGCATTCAAAGCTTGATGCGAATCGAAATCTACACCTGTAAACCGTTCCCTTTCAAATTTTGCATGTACATTCTCGAAACTACCGGACAGGTCGAGAACATAATTATATTCCCGAAATTTGATTCGTATGTTTGTTATAAACAGTTTAATTTTCCATAAGATTAGGATTGGCGTAAGTAGTGCCTCCAGTCAACGGGAGAGACAGGAGTAACAGGGACGATGTGAGCGTAGCCGCAGTACATGGTTATTGTATAAATTAAAACAACTAAGCAATCTATTAAAACAAAGTTAAGCTTGATTAAGAGAAGTGTCTGTTCTGTACTCATAAATGAAATCCAGGTTGAATCTCACAGATCACCTTTTTTATTGAATCAGATGACGGGAGAGAACTACAAATATATTACGTATTAAGCTCAATAATATTGAACCCACAGATTCCATCTTCCTTGAGAAAAAATTAATTAAAATCTATTTAATCCGTAGCAGATTCCACCGGAGGCTATTGTATGGTCCGTTTGCTGTATTATAGCTAATCTGGGAATATGTGTTCTGGGCTTTTGGCGATGTTTTGCGAACAACTATCTGCACTGGGCAGCAACATGTACCTGGCTTCTGTTCAATCTCCAAGGTTCAAATTCCAATTTCGACTAACTTTCATCAAGTAATTAACTTTTTTTTTCACTCTCTCCATCAATATCAGGATTCGTTGGCGAAGGACTTGGATTTGCCGAACGTGAATATTTAGTTTGGTACATTCTATTCATCATTTTTGTACCGTATGCTATGCTACCGTTACCGTTGAAATGGTGCGTACTAGCTGGAATTGTTACAGCATCCTGTCACATTGTCGTGATCACCATAGTTAAATTCCAGAAGGCTGGTGGCGTACGTTCAATTTACCACAAAATAACTTCGAAATTGAATGCCAAAAACTTTCCGTTTTAACGTTTCAGGACACATCGTGCATCCTTCATCAATTATTCGGAAATTTTCTACTTTACACCGCAATAAATGCCGCCGGAATGTATACAAAATACTTAACCGACAGGGGACAACGTTTGGCATTTATTGAAACGCACAAAGCTATGGAGCACAAAAAGGAGTCGGAAAAGGAGCTGAATAAGACCGAAAGGCTTCTGGACTCGAGTGAGTATTGTAAAAGATATGATTCGCATAAATAACTGGGTTCTTCCTAGTATTTTTTTTTTTTTTTGTTGTCGTCTGTTGTGCGGTACCTATACAGTACTGAAGTGAAGCATGTAATTTTCATGGTTTTTTCCCCGCTAATAACGATGCTGGCGTCAGCACGCGTTAATTTTATTGAATATAAAAGTTTTATTAGCTGTTAAAGGTTCGGATATTGCGATAAATACCGCGAAACATGTTAGTCGCGACGACATTCTCATATGAGTACAAAAATTGGAGAAGACCACCTGCTGTGTGTTCTCGTTTAGTCTTTATATCGCCCATAAAATGTCCTTTAGGAAATTTTTGTGGGTTTTAATGGAAATTTTGCCCATTGGTCGCCGTAAGAAATTACAATCTTTTTATAGCTAAAATTAATTTGGCCTATCGATCACTTCAAGATAATTCAATAAATTCAATGAAAGTGAAGGTGTCTGTTCTTAATTGATCGTAAATGCTATTGTTGTGACTTGTCAGCTGAACACTAACGGATAGTAATTGGTTTTTATTATTAATTTCACCTTCACCCACTGATAGACGAGTACTGTATTCTTTGACAAAAAATTTTGCTTTCGACGTATCTACAGTTTCGATTTCCTTTTCAAATAACTGATATTGTTATAACTATCTTGTTCTGAATTTAATATGCATTGGGCTAATAGCGTATTTCAAACACTTTTGTATGGGAAATCCGAAATGGAATCCAAATAGTAGGCGAATGAAAACACAAATTTTCTAAGAACCATTGTTTGGTAGTGTTGTCTGGGTGGCTTAGTGGCTAGAGCACTTGCCTTCGGTGCACCTGGTACCAGGTTCGAATCTGCTTGGTGACAAGTAATTTTTCGAAAATGGGACTGGGTGCCGGACTACCAGTTCACTCAGCTGTAAATGAGTACCTGAGTTAAAAACGGGGTAATAATCCCGGACGAGCGTGTAGCTGACCACTTTACCTCCTAGTGTTTCGTTGGTCTCGCAATGAAGTAACTCTAGCATTACATCAAGGCCTAGGCCCGATTTGGGCTGTTGCGCCATTGATTATTTTATTTATTGTTTGGTAGTAGTCTGAATGGCTTAGTGGCTAGAGCATTTGCCTTCAGTGCACCTGGTACCAGGTTCGAATCTTGGCGACAAGTAATTTTCGAGAATGGGATTGGGTCCCGACTACCAGTTCACTCAGCTGTAAATGAGTACCTGAGTTAAAATCGGGGTAATAATTACGGACGAGCGTGTGGCTGACCACTTCACCTCCTAGTGTTTCGTTGGTCTAGTAATGAAGTAACTCTAGCATTAATTCTGGCCCAATTTGGACTATTGCGCCATTGATTAATATTGGTTGTAAGGTACTGGTCTTACAATACGAACAATTGTACTAAAATTTACCAACAAGTTCTAAATCTATTCTGTTTTTCAGTTCTGAAGCAGAACCTATAATAGTTCTAGTTTTAAGAACGGGCGAAGCGCTATGCCACCGCGCACGCTTGGCACTAAAATCGAGCCTAAAGCGATCCCTTCAGAGCCTCGTAGATCAGTAAACATCTCCGAAACTACCCAGATACCTAAAGAGCTTAACCAATTTGTCATGCCCGATCGCCCTCGTATAATCTAAATTGTCAAAGGAAGTGATACCATTTTTTTTTTCAGAAATCTGTACTGCGATAGAACTGAATTCATGACGTCTTGGAGTTGATCATAATTTTACGACATAGCAAAAATTATAGTAGTATATAGTAGAAATTAAAAATCTATATATACATACAAGAAAATTGAGTAGGTACTAATCTAGAATTCCAATTCACTCATTCTCCTTATTAAGTCCTCTGGAATTTCTGAATTATTAAAATAAGTTCTGCATCAGTACTGTACCAATATCTACCGTAGACAAGGACTGAGTTCTCATATGCACAATTTCCCAATAACATGTCTAGCGCTAAATAGTCTCGACGATAGACCATTTGTCTTCAGAATAATGTGTTCTTCTGTTTAAATCCTGATACGTCTGGGTTTATTTATTAAAACATGTTATATACTTGTTTTACATCTTTGAATGTAGAGGAAAGTCAATAAAAAGAAAAGAAAACCACAATAATTTTTCAGACCGTTTATTACACTGCTTGTATACAAGTCATAATATCGTCAATATCACCAGTGTATCGCCCAATAATTTGCATATAGTACGTCAACGAACTGATATGAACGTAATATCCAACTTGATTCCTGGTATATAACTTCGATAATTTTAGCTGATATTGCCTTCTTTTAACTGCCATCAGCGCCATCTGTTACTAAAATCAACTGAGTTCCAGTTCCAGATTTTAAAAATTAGTTAAAATTTTTGAGCGTGTTTTACTATTTGTGTGTGATGTGATGGTCCACTTTGTAGTAGATGGGTTGTTCATGACTGAACTGTTCCAAAAGAGCAGTTCATGGAAGTGAGTGATTGAACTAACTCACTCCTTTTGATGAAATGTAGTTCGTTTTGCCACGTGACCTTCCCACCTTGGAAAGGAAGTAGTTCCTTTGTGATGTGAAGCTTGAAAAGGAATGAGTTTCTTTGGTGTGAAGTGAGGATTTTTTTTTTTAGGTCTTCAGATTTACTCCGAACTTCAAAGGAACTAGTTCATTCATAAGTGAGGACCATTTTCTTAGGTCCTCACATTCACTCCGAACTTGAAAAGAACTAGTTCATTAATGAGTGAGGACCTTTTTATTAGGTCCTCACATTCACTCCGAACTTCGCCAGGGAAGTAAACCTCAAAAGGAACTCGAACTAGTTCACTGAACTAGTTCCTTTCAGTGAGTGCGTCGGAGTTCACTCACTCACTAAAAGAAACTGCTTTGCCCATCTCTACTTTGTAGATTTTTTTATAAGCAATTAAAGTGGTTTTCGCCGGAATATCACAGGTACGAAGAGCTAGCAGTCGAAGCTACGAAATGTTGTCTTTGCTAAATGTCAAAGTATAACATGTATGGGCTGTGTATCATGCTATCTTGTATCGCATATCATGATTTGAATGAAGTAGTTTGTATACAAGCAGAGTATCTATGGTATAAGCCGTTCTTTCAAGCTACGCTAATTTTTAGGTTACAGATTTCTTTAAAATATGAAAACTTATAGCGTTACTACTTTATCAGTTGAGGAAAATACCGAAATATCTAGGCCTTGATATTAGCTTCCTCTAATTCCGTCCACTTCTTTGATAAATTTCGATTTTATCCCTCAAAGTTTCCCAATGTTTAAAAACAGATAGAAAGTAATAAGGCTGTAGCTACAATCTACAACATAAAAGAGATATTGATTTCTGTACTTTGCTAATTTTAATAAAATTCCCCAAGGAAGACAAATTTTGCTCTTTATAATGTCATTAGGTGTCTCTAAGCTATAGTCTGGTACGTAATCAAATTGTTAATACGAAATATTTTAGAGCCTATGAACCCACTTTTGAAAAAGAGGCGTTCTTCTCTATGCCCCAGAAATAGCATTATCCTTGTATTGATTGCGATTAAAAAAATGAATTTATAACTTCACCAACTTGTTGTATCGCCTCTCGAAAGTACAAAGTGGGCTTATGCCGCCACAATCTTCAATATTCCTTTTGAATAATGTAGACAAGATACTGAAGGTGGTGAGATGTTCTAGGACTTGAGATTTTATTTATTATTTTGGAGATTTAAGAAATGCCGTATAAGCCTCGAAGGTGTAGATTTATAGTGTCCTTCAACTCGCAGAAGGTTTCCGCACCGGAGGAAAATCAGAGCAAAATACTTATGACTTAGAAAATCAATCGGTTGAAGGAAGCTATTTTATTTTTATTAATTAGTGTATTTACTTAACTTAACAGTTCTACCAATGATTGTAAATAATGAAATACGTAAAGAAATGTACAAAGGGTCCGATACTGCCGGCGATAGTCAATTTAACAAATTGTACGTCTACAATATGGACAACGTCAGTATCCTGTTCGCCGATATCAAGGTAATTGCCATGTCTAATAAAATCACACCAGAAATTAGAGTCCAATTACTTACCTTCGCAGGGCTTCACCGAGCTGGCAAGTACAACATCAGCCCAGCAATTAGTGAAAATACTTAACGATCTCTTCGCTCGATTTGACCGCATAGCTGAGGTAAGACGCCGGCCGAAGGGACGAACCCTTGTCCCCCTTAAGCTATTACTTAAATTGGATCAATTTTCAGGATAACCATTGTCTTCGGATAAAGCTCCTGGGCGATTGCTATTATTGTGTGTCCATGTTTGAGGATGACAACTGGAAAACAAGACCGGACCATGCAGTATGCAGCGTTGAGACCGGCCTCCATATGATTAAGGCCATCAAGGATATTCGCCATAATACGCACGTAAGTGACACCGGCCGGACGTGGGGGTTGGGTTGCATCCGTTTCTAATTGAACGATTTTGTGAACCTTTCTTGACCCGTTGCAGGTCGATTTGAATATGCGTATTGGGATTCATAGTGGGTCCGTGATGTGCGGTGTTTTGGGCAATAAGAAGTGGCATTTCGATGTGTGGTCGAATGATGTTATTATTGCTAATCACATGGAATCAGGAGGCGTACCTGGGTGAGTTGTGTTCAACGATTAACACGGCTAATTTTTTCTTTCTTTTTTTTTAACTATTTTCCAACATTTATCAAGGCGAGTGCATATATCAGAGGCTACGCTCAAGTGCTTAAACGAAGCATACGAAGTTGAACCTGGTGATGGCGGCAGCAGGGACAACCATCTGAAAATGCTGAATATTAAAACATATCTCATTAAGAGAACGGAACCTCTGAGGTAAGTAATCTGTTATGGTTATCTTAGTGTGTTTGTACTCGTAGGGGTTTACCCATTCTACCTACCATAAAAATTTCAACTTAATATCTCAAGGGGTTTCTGAGTTACGAACCTTCAAACGATAGTGCGTACGGCGGACAGACGGACATTTTTTTATTTTGATTTTTTGGGGTCTACTAGTCCTAAAACGCCTTTTTTTAAATTTCAGGTTGATAACAATACTTTGATTAAAATGTTTGTTGTTTTCCGGCGTCAGTGGAGTTAAACCCCAACACGAAATTCCCGACTGTTGATTAATCGCTGTCCTTGAGGAAATGACAATCGGAAAACCTTCACTTCAACATTTTAATCAAATTTTATTCTATGGTCAGGGACGTCATTTGTGGGGGGCAGGAGGTTTTGATTGATACGAGATTTTGGAATACAGGATTTTGAGTATTAGATTTTGGAATAGACGGTTTTGGAATTTTAGAATTGCGTCCTCAGGCCTGACCTGTATTGATAATTACGAGATTTTGGAATAGGGGATTTTGAAGTCTGGGATTACTTACCCAAGGCGGTTAAGTCAGGGTAGGTGGGTGACTCTTTTAGAGCTCGCTGGGGCTGTAAATCGAATGCAATATTTTTATTGTATTTGATAATGGATAACAAATAGAGGCCATATTCTTCGAAAAAAATAATATTCAAAACCTATTCCATTTTTTTCCCAGGCCGCGTAGACGTTTCATCATACAGGACTGTCCCGAAAAGAAGCCCATCGAGCCAACATTGACCGATCCGCACATAAACAACAATACAGTCAATAATATTGCACCTAACGAGAATTTCACCTACAATAATGACGCCAAAAGAGAGTCTAAAAATACAATCCACGAGGATGACCCAACGACTGACTGGACGCCGGAGATACCCTTTAAAAATGTTCGTTTCAACCGTATAGCCCCTCGAATATTTGTCCTAAATTGACTCAGTCACTTTTATCATAAGGCTGCCTAACACCCAGTACGAACAACGGACAAACAAAATTTAACGTTTCCATTACTTTCAGCTTAATGAACCGGAAGATGGACTTAATCGATCGGAGTCCTTTCTGTGTGATCCTAAGCAGGACCATCGGGTGTCCATATCGGCAACTGAGGAGGTGAGTAAAAAGTTAATTGGCCATTTGGTGTGAGGGTTGGTAAGGTGTGATTTCGTACGATTTTCGTAACAGGTAGCTTGTACAGAGTCCCGATTTTCAGTAAGTTACAACATTTTCGTCATCGTTAATAATAGCTTTAAAGGAGGACATGGGCATTGTTTCTAAGCATAAGCAGGACCGTATCCAGGACTTCAGTTCGGGGATATATGTACATACATATGTGAACATGTTATAAGAAGTGGTGGCTAGAACTCGCACTTCCTTATCCTTTCCAGCTTGTGGAAAAACACTTTGCTCAGTTCAAATCCTACCCAACCAGTTCGAACGTAGCATGAATTAGCCCACCCTATCCTTTACCTTTTCCTTCCACTTGAGCTATCTCAAATCGGGGCCACTAACGAACTATTTCAGGCCCTTTAATTGTTCCTGTAACCAAAACTATGAAGAGTTAAGGGTTTTAACGTTTAGAGTAGGAGTGGAAGCTTGATCCGAGGTTGAGCATTCCCCTATTGTGCAATATTTTTTTTTTTATTCTTGATAAAGCTTTACTTAAAGTCCAAAAAACTTAAAGGACTTTTATATTGTAATGAAATTTTTCAATTGCAGGTCGACGAGATTATTGATCAAAACATTCAAATCAACTCAAACAAAGAAATTCGGCGGGAGTATCTCTACTCATGGACTTTGAAATTTAAAGAGCCGAGCCAAGAAACAAAATTTTGCCAATTACGCGAGGACATGTTCAGGTAACTATAGAATGAGAAAAACATTAGGTTCTCTACGATTCCGAAAAAATTACATAGCACGGTCGTCTTTTTGATAGAAATAACCTAGTATCAATCATAACTGATTTAACGGACGCACCTTTGGTTACAAGTCACAAAAACAAGCCACTGATAGAGGTGTCTTTAATTTGGAAAAAATATACAGGATTTTTTTTGAGATCAGTGAACTATGAATGCTTCGCATTTACTATTAAAGGTGCTAAACACAAAATGGACTATTAAAGATAATAAACATAAAATGGCAAATTTAATATACCTAATGGTCTCACATGATAAAAAAAATCGCACATCAACGTAGGTGTTTTTTGATTGGTGACCGAATCGCAGGGGCTTCAACTTTTTCGAGAGCGTAATGATCCGTCGAGCCGGATTGAGAAATTACCACCCATCTCGGGTTTCGTTCCTATTCCGAACATTGGACGAAAATTTGTGATTTTTGGTTTATGAGGTGGCTGATTTCGAAACTAAAGTCAAAATTACTAAGTACAAACAAAAACTTAAAAAAACATAACGCAGTCACGATCGGCTGCAAGCCAATCGTATGATACTCTAGATGAAATACTGAACTCCGATTTATATTTTAGTTGGAAATATATCAAAAGAATGAGGAGTGCACAAGCAATTATTACATGACCTTTTACTTACAGGTAGTAACTTTTGTGTAGTGGTCGATTTTTTGATTTATAGTGAGTTCCATAAAGTAAGTTAGGACATTTTACAGAACTTTTGTATGTCAACTACATGAAGGACTTATGGGATATTTTTCATATTAATAGTTTCAGCTGCGACTATTATAAAATTAATGTTTGTAAAATTTCAAAGTCTTAAATGAAAGCTTTCTAAACTTATCGTGCAATATTGGTGAATATGTTTATTAAGGACTTTTGTATGACAGCTACCCGAAGGAGTCAACCGATGGCGCTAATAATTGAACTCCGTCTTGGTTTTGGTATAAAACTAATTCCTGTAAAATTTTAAATTCCTGCTCTAACTCGTTCTGGAGTTATAGTGAATTCAGTAAAAAGCATACGTTTTTGAAGGACTTTTCTAGGCTGCTACACGAAGGACTCATTCGATTTGCATCATATTCGGAACATTCAATTCAAACATTTTAAACCATCCGTATGCAAAATTTCAAGTTCCTAACTTGAAGCATTCGAGCAATAACTGGGAAAACGTGTTTCAAGGACTCTTGTATGGAAGGTACCCGAAGGAGTGGAAGGATATCGCCCATTAACGAACTTAGCCTTACTTTTTCCATTTTACAAGTTGTGACAAAATTTCAACTTCCTAGGTCAACGCGTTCTTGAGTTATCGTGCTAACGGACGGACGGACGGACGGACGGACAGCAAACGGATTTGGGGGTTTTGGCCAAAAATAATCACAAAATAATATATAACTTTTTTTCGTCCGAGGCTCGGTTCTATGCGTTACAAACTTTTCGGGCTGGATTAAACTTATAATACTCTATATGTTCATCTAGAGTATAAAAATCTAGAAGTAAAAACATGTAATGATCTAGGAGAAATTCAGTGGACATATTTTTAAATTAAAACGAACAAAACACAAGCTTGTAACAAAAAAGAAGATTAAACAAAAAAAACGTTAAATTACACAGTCATGGGTTCATCTTTTGCTCATTTATAAACCGGTGAAATTTTATTTGGGTTAGTTTAAAACATTTAACGACGCTATTAAAACAACTAGGGATACTATTAAATATAACGAAATTGCCAAAACCTTTAATGTGAATATTTTTGTGAGTTCGCTCACCTTTTTCTAAACTGTTAAGCCATCATGATAGCAATACTTATTAAACTTCCCATTGAAATACGTCTTTGATTCAATCGCCAAATTTTTTTTTGTCAAATCAGCATGATATCGCTCTAAAATTGACTGAATGTTGTGTGAAATTTTTTTCGGTCAAATTTTTGACAGCCATCTGTTTAATTATGTGTTACCCCAACTTTTATTTTGTATGTCTTTTTCATGGTTTTTGGTAGCACTTCTTGTTTAAAGTAAACAAATTTTTTCACAACATGAAATTACCTGCACTGTATTAAAATTTTACTATGTACTTTAAAAGTAGGCCATGGGATGCAAACTTTAATTATAGTAAAATTACACTGCATTGTGTACGCTATACAATAGTGTGCAAATCGATTACATGCTTTTGCGTAGTTTTACACTTTACAGATATACGCAAGTCATGTAAAAATTACATTGGATTCTGTATACTTTAATTACTTTAATTTTGTTGTTATTCCTGCTACGAATTTATTTTCCTGTAATTTTTTTTTTTGTTTGAGAAATGCGAATAGATATTACTTACAATAATTTGCACACTCTCGGACTCGAACCATGGACCCGTCGCACATATGTTCGATACGCTACCACCTGAACATTTTTGTAACATGCTTATTTCATCAAGAATTGCCAAGAATGCTGTAAATTAACCCTACAGTAAAAGTTACAATACAAAAAAAAGTACTTTTACATAAACTGTTTACTGTGCACAAAACTCCATTGAATTTTGCACAACTTCATTTAAAGTTACATATTTTTGGGTAATTTTTACAGAAATTACAACATTTACACATTTAATAGCAAATAAACACAGTAGTTCCTTAAATTTACGTTCTAATTTTAAAATTACATTAACCCTACAGTAAAAATTACTATACAAAAATAGTATTTTTACATAAATTGTTTACTGTGTGTGTTACAAATTTTTACTATCCTGAATTGACGACAAATCATACCGGTACCGTGTAGAAGTTTCTTCTTTAATAGCAATTTACAAGAAGCTAGTATTACACACTGTCAAATGTTTGACTGACCAAAAATCAGTTTAATATTTCTGTGCCAAACTAAAGCAAAAAAATGTGGCAAGCAAAAATTTGCCAATTACACTACACTATATGACTGCATGTGTCAGCTAGAATAGTTAAATATTTGACATAGTTGCATACAGTGTTATACAAGCTTAACAAACATTATGGCAAGCTTTTAGTATTTTTACTGCCACCTTACGAGGATCTCTAAATATTCGGTTTTTTTGTGTATAGTGCCTCCAATTGGTAGCATTGAATATTCGTGATTTGTTGCTAATAAATAAAAACAATGAGAGCCACTTTAAAGACAGACCTATGTATATTGTCATGGCCAAGGTTCGCAGAGCACAGTTTATTCTTGGTAGATTCTTCCCAAGTTCGTGGGACTAATAAAATTATGCCGGCCCATATAACATTTTTTATGGATTGGCAAAGCCAGTGTTTAGAAGGTAAATCATTTGGCCAAGGGCAGGACATAAACAGGTTGCAAAGATCTCAGTTGAATAGAAATAAAGATTTTAGTTGATTTTAATACTTCGGAATAACAAGAGCCGTGAGCAACCTGCACCCAACGTGCAAGCCTTGCACAAAAGGCAATGAAATCCGTCGAGCCGGATTTGAACCAGGATCTTATGTAACCTGAATGAATCGTACTGACTAAAAGTTGAGCCACATTTTTTAAGAAATTTGAGATGTTTTTTTTTGGATTGGTAGAGTACAGGTTGGGTAAAGGCGCCCTTGATACCGAAACATACGGCTTAACACCAAATTTGGTTCAGTATTAGAAACGGCCCAATGCCGAAAAGCACCACTGAACTAATTCTGTCATGATACTTTAAAACAAGGTAGCAAAGTATTGATCGAACGACAAGAGCTAAGGCTATCTAAATGCAAGAATTCAACGCTGGTCCAATGCAAGAAACAAGGTTAACCTGAAGCTCGAAATCGGTTTTGGTCTAATTTCAAAAAAATCTGCCAACAATCTGGGCGTAACTTTAATATTTTTCCGGCAGAAGTTTGGAATGTATAATGCTACTGAAAACCTAACAAAAAGGTCGGGAAGCGGTTAGAATAACGTATGCATTGCATAATTGGGTCATTTGCGGTCTAGGGGCTGCAGAAGGATAGCACTTACAAATAGGTGATTATTTAACAGTTCTGTAACTTATGAATGAGAAATTTCTCACCAAGAAGTCAAAATGAGGATGAATTGATGCAGTTTTCTCTCTGTATTCTCACCAAATGAGGAAGCACCGTACTTGACTACGCATTTGGCAATCTTTCATTTCTCATTTGGTGAGAATACAGAGAGAAGACTGCATTAATTCGTCCTGATTTTGACTTTTTGGTGAGAAATTTCTCATTCATAAGTTACAGAACTGAGCTACAGATCTGAGAGATATGGCAAAATTCATGAAAAAATATACAACCATTTTACATCCCCTTAGGGGTCGAATTTCAAAAATTTTTAAAAAGGCCTTCTAGATATTTATATGAAGAATCCGTAGAACAAACATGAGTTCGATATTTGGGAAGACCTAGTAGATATGACGAAAAACGTGAAAATATGTGCATTTTATTTACATTGATAATTTTTTTTGTCCCCCTTCCGTACGCCAATGGATATTCGAATTTTTTTTTAATCAAAATTACTTTAATACTAATATTCACTTTCCATTTTCCTAAAAAATTAATACCAAGAACTTTTTTACTAGCACATGCTAAACCAATGTAACCAATAGTTGAAGAGGCGACAGCCTGACCACTTAAACAAATGTTAACGTTTAAGAGAAATTTAAATTATTGGAAATAAATATGAATTTGAATTTGAATTTGAATTCGAATTTACTTTTCTATTTTAATTACATATACACATCGAGTTTCAACTTAAGCATAAGCCGTTCTATAGCTAGGAAAAAAAAGCCCCCACCCCCGTACCATGCTACCCCTAAAAAAAATTATTTTTTTCCTACATGCCACTACTATAGCTGTATCTTAATACCAAGTTTCAGCTTTATATCATTATAGGTTCTTAAGATATTAGCATCGGAATCTTTTCCCTTTCACCCTCCCCCATCCTCACCCACATCCCCAATTTTTGGGGTTCTATTGGACCTACTTCTGGTAAGAAATTTGAGCATCTATCAAATACTGTTCTTGAGATATAAAAAGTAATGTTTTGAAAATTTTCTTTTTCCTTTTTTGGATCTGGATCCTTTTTTGGATCCGGATCCTTTTTTGGATCTGGATCCTTTTTTGGATCTGGATCCTTTTTTGGATCCAGACCCTTTTTTGGATCCAGATCCTTTTTTGGATCCGGATCCTTTTTTGGATCCGGATCCTTAGATATTTGATAAGTTTGAGTTTCGTGCGATCAAGGGTTTAGGAGATATGGATTTTAGAATGTGTCGATCTCGGCATTGTTGCGTTTCGGACGAGCTATTTTTACAGACGGACATTTTTTTTTATTACTTTTTTGGTGCCTACTAGTGAAAATACAAAATTTCAGGGTAGCAAATTTTTTTGAAATTTCAGTTCGATCACAATACTTTATTATTAAAAATAATAAAGTAAAACAAGACTAGTTCAATACCGGTAACAGTGTCAACCCAATGCTGGCCCAATGCAAGATTCGAATACTAGTTTAGTAATGGTTTCAAATTTCCAAAAAAAATTCCAAATTTTCCAAAACATCATTTTTGTTTCAAATCAATTAATTTTTTCCAATAAAATAAATTTCGTATAATTTCAGATCGAATATGCTGTGTGTCTTTGTTGTTTGGATGTTTATAGTTTTATGCCAGGCAATTACGATACCAAAATGTACCATTTTGATTATTTGTCTAGCAATTGGTACACTATTCTTAACGGCTGGATGTGTTTTAGTCATGGCTGAGGAGTTTCCAGGTATTTAGCGACATTTGATTTGTTACATATTGACATTAACCAAACTCACTTATTCATCTGCAAATCTAAGGTCTTCCGTCCATCTTGCAAAGAAGCTCAGCGTCATTAGTTCATCAACGAAACTACAGAACCATCTTCATTTGTACCGTTATAGTTTTAATGGCTGTAGCCAGTTCAATTGGACTCGTCGTTTGTCCAATTTATCTGGAAGAAACGAATAGTATAGATCCGAATACAACGGATAGTGTCCTTGTTCAGGGACTTTCGGCCGATGCTGACAATGAGATCAAGCTGAATGTTTTTGTTTCAGCCACTATTCATCATAACATAACCATTAATTCGGAACAACCAATCAACTATTCCGTGAATACTGTTCTAACCGATAATTTCACCACAAATACTGAGGAGGATAGTGTGAAAGCAATGAAATTAACACCTGAGGATGTGAATATTGTCAAAAATAAGATCCTTGACGCTCTCAATTTGACGAATGCTATTCTCTATAAGACCGCAATGGACAACGATTCGAGCATCTTTGAGAATTCGGATAGAGCGACAATGGTTGGTAGCGAGGAGTTTAGATTCCTCGATGAGAATAAGATTGCAAATAGCAGTGTTCTGCCGGAAAGGATTACGTTCTGCGCACATCCCGAATATGTTGTATTTACATGGATCCTGTGCTTGATAGCTTTGGCTACGGCATTGAAGCTATACTACTTGGTCAAGACATTCATGGCCACCGCAATGGTTATTTGCTATGCTCTTTTGATTTTGGTAGCGTATCCAGACGTCTTTACCGATGCCAATATCATATTCGAACAGTCAAAAGTTGGAATGCCACTATCAGCCCAAATGATGATCTTACTGGCAGTTTTTTTAATCATGGTCACCTATCATGCAAGATTAGTCGAGGTAAGTGGAAAGTTAAAGAACTTATATTGTTATATTTAATGCATCAAACTGCTAAGTCTTCGACAAAACAACCATACAAAAGTCCTTCAAAAATATGGGCATGCATCTCCCAAAATCTTGTATTACTGCCACAATAATTTAATCAGAAAGTCGTGACTTAAACTCCAGTTAGTTTGAAGCCCTGTTACTACTCCTGTAACTTCAAATGTATAATCATTGCACCACGTATTCCAATAATGTAGATCAGTGGGGTACTCAAGAGGGGATATACGGCGCCTGTTCAACTTCTTCATAATTGCGGAATAAATAAACGCTTGCCCGCTCTTAATGAATTCGCATTGTTCTGGCAACACGTCAAGCTGCTTTGGTAACTACAAAAAGTAGAAGTAGTTTTAAATTGGTGCATCCTCTGCTCTAAAACAAAATCCTAGGCACGTGCCCTATGTAGCTTCCATACAAAAGCTTCTAAAAAATTCTTGAGCACAGTGCAACTCAAAAAATCGTTAAACCAGATAGTTGAAATTTTACACAAATGAGTTTTCGGGTAAAAGCAAAGCGGTGTTATTTAGTGATTGAAAAAAACGTACTCGTTTTTGGGTAGTTTACATAGAAAAGTCCGTAAATTAAATGGTTTAATATCAAGGAATTTATAAATGTATACATTAGGTGTGTTTTTTTTCAACTGGATCAAGATCGAGATCATTCGTTTTACATTGAAAACAACAACAAAGAGATGATCCAAAGCCAAAACAGGATCATAGTTGGATCAGTTTTGTGCTTTTAAAGCTTATTTAAATGTAAACGATTCTAGCGTCACGCGATTCAGCAGTAAATTCAATTTGTAGCAGGTATTTCCACCCAACAGGCAGAATATGCTCATCGAAAAGTCGAATAATCAACAGTCGGGTCTTCGTGCTGGTGTTTCACTTCACTGACACCGGAAAGAACAACTAACTCCTAATCATAATAGCTTCTTTGGTAGCTTACCACGAAAAATCTAATAACAAACATTATCATTTGTTGGGCCATAGTCAAGAAGCGGTTAAAGTAAGGGTGCAATAGAATACTTACTTCACTGCCACATATAACAGATGAATTACGTAATTGGGTCATACTCTGGGACACAGTCACAGTTCAAATGTAACATCGGTTATTTCGAGACAAGCCGGTTTTTTGGAGCATTGGTCACTAGCATAAAAGTACAAATATCGAAAATATCGTTATAAAAAGCCCTTGTAGACATAATACGTATGAAGCCCCCTTACACTCATTTCGGGGTTGAATGTAAAAAAAAAAATTGAAAACAGTTTTTAGGCGAATGCACTAAAGCCCAGAAAAATAAAAGCCAATTTGGTACCTCATCAGACCTAAGAGAAATGACGAAATTCGTGAAAATGTGAATAAATCCCTGTTATACCCTTTTTGGGGAAAAAAACTGAAAACGCTCTAAAGCCGGCAACAGACTTCTCTGGCTTTTCTTGTTTTTCGCATTTCGTGAGTTTCTCATCTTATTTCACGAAACACATGAACCTTGCGAGAGCACGAGAAAACATTGTACACAGAATTCGCAAGTTTCGCGTTTTCGTGGTTTCTCTACATTTCGTGAAGTTCACTTATTTTCAATTTCTGAACTCATGCAAGTCCAAAATTTTGACATTAACCACAAAAAACAGAAAATTCACGAGAAAGTCACGAAAAATCGTCTCGCGTATTTTTCGTTACTTTCTCGTCAAGCAAAACCCTTTGTTGTCGTGAAAAAACCGTTTCCAGCAAAGAAAACGTACGAATCGCGAACAACGAAACGCGAGAAACTTACGAGAAACCTCTATACACTATTCACGAGAAAGACACGAATGAGACGAAATAGGCGAAACGCGATAAGTCTGTAGCCGGCTTTAGACTTTTAGATCTCATTATTATAAAATACATTATTACAAAAATTACTAAATTTTTTCAATTCAGGTAACGTCCCGCCTAGACTTCATCTGGAAGGAACAAGCTGAAAAGGAGCTTCTTAACATGAAATCCAATCGATTTCTGAATGACATTCTTATCAAGGTAAATATCGTTCTCTTAAGATACTCTATGGCGTCTTAAAGAAATCTCACCAAAGACACACGTTTCGAAAAAACCAAATTATTTACTCTACAGAACGTTCTTCCGGATCACGTAGCAGCATATTACCTGTCCGATGAAAGGTCCGACGAGCTCTACTCCCAAATGCATAATCTATGCGGAGTCATGTTTGCTTCCATTCCCAATTATCAGGACTTTTATTCGGAAGATATAGAAAATGGCAAGGCATGCATACGAATTTTAAATGAAATTATTTGTGAGTATTACGAGCATGTTGATGCGCTCTTGATTTTATCGAATCGGAATTTTTCAGGTGATTTCGATGCACTTCTGGAAGAACCGAGATTCGCATCAATTGAAAAGATCAAAACTGTAGGAGCAACTTATATGGCCGCGTCTGGATTAAATCCCAAGTATTTAGTGAGTAGTCGATGGGATTGTTGTCTTACCATTTCTTTTAAACAATTTAAACATTTACTTTACGAACAGATCGAACGAGGAGAAACGGCTGAGGATAGCGTATGCGATCTAGTTGACTTTGCACTAGCAATGAAGCACAAATTACAAGAAGTGAATAAAGACGCATTTAATACATTCCAATTACGAGTCGGTAAGCAGAGTATAAAAAATAATAATAATAATAATAAGAAAAAAACGTATTGAGGTTATTGAAGAGCTAAGCAAGATTTCAGGCGTATCGAAATTGGTCCAAGATCCTACCCATAAATAAAGAATTTTTCATACTTTTTGAAAAATATTCTACACTTTCTTATGATACTTTCTTCAACTGATAGAATCTACACATTACGAAAATATTACAGAACTATTCCTCTTCATCATTATTATGGTAGAAGTGAGCTTCTACACTTTTCTTAAAAAAAGATGTTCGCTCGTTTAAACTTACCCCGCAAAATAAAAGCATCGTTAGTGAATCATTAAAGACTTACCGAAATAAAGTGTATCATGGTGAATTCAATTATGATTCATAGATAAATCAGCGAGCGATATATGTTCGTCTACTCGTAAGTACATCATAAAGTGGAATCATAATTGAATCATATAGATGATTCGAATGTGAAGCATGTTATTTTCAATTCTATAAAGGCGGAGTACGCCTGGGTAGGCGTCCCACCTAGAAGGGTGCGTTTGATGAAGTACAATTTTTAGTACTAAAGTTTTAAAAAAGAACCCCTGCCACTACGAAGTTAATTTATTTTGTCATTTCTTTCCAGGTATTTGCAGTGGTCCATTGGTAAGTGGAGTAATTGGAGCACGAAAACCCGTCTACGATATATGGGGCAACACGGTAAATGTTGCGTCCCGAATGGATTCAACTGGCGAAAATTGGCGAATTCAAGTACCTGCAAAAACTGCAGATTTGTTACAAAATAAAGGATACACTTGTCTGGTATGTTCAACATTAACACTCCTTGTCGTTGGCTTCAAAATCAATTATTTTTTTTTTTTTTTTAAACATAGTTACGTGGCGACATAAATGTGAAAGGCAAAGGTATAATGCGGACATTCTTTGCTCTGGGAAAGGGCGTGGTGGTAGGTCAAACAGTTTCGCCTGTTCTTATTCCAGCTGGCGTACCGCTAGCACAAACGCCGTCCTTACAGCGGCAAACATCTCACCATGGATCATTCACCGCAGTTGTTTTCGAAATGATGCAAGCTTCAAAACGAAGTAATATGGCTGGAACGCGTAAGTATTTCTATTTTCAGTAATATGTGACGTATTTTCCAAATAATTTTTGATAAAAAAAACCCAACTGTTATTGGATATCAAAAATTTTGAAAAAAAAATCAAACAAATTGTACTAAGTCACCTTTATACACGATGATGGGTCAAGTGGATGCAAAGAATTCAAGAGAAATGTATGATAATATATTGATCTTGGTTTGAGCCATAAACTTGAAATGATACAGGGTGGTCCGAGATAGGTATTAAATAGTTTTGATGGTGACTGGCTGGCTCATTTGCAGAAAAAAAATCGATGACACAGAACGGCTATGAAACATGGGTTTTAAAAACTTCTGTCTTCTGTCCAGTCTTATAAAAAAATTAAATCGAAGCTTTAAAACTATCCTAGCTACAGTCACTAAATTGTATCACTTGGGGTCTAATGCCCCGTTTTCACGGCGATTGTTTTGTGCGATAGGACTTTCGCGAAAGTATAGCACGATAGTATGATAGTGTGACAGTTTGCTGTTTACACGGCGCGATGTACGATAGTGAAAGTAGACATGTCACTTGTCTATCACGTACACACAAAATCACGTACACATAAAATCAAAATTAATTTTTTTTTCAATTAGCAATGTAAATACGTGTTATTTACAATATCGAAATTATTATTAAAAATTTTTGTGTTTTGAAATTATTTTTTTAACGTCAAATGTCAAGATAAAATTATCGCGATAGTTCTATCAACTATCTCGTCAAGCATCGCACTATCGATAGTGCTATCATGACAGCGCGAAAGTAACTATCGAGAAGTTTACATGGTGATAGTTATGACGATAGTAACTATCATGAAAGCAACTATCGCAAAAACTATCACCGCGTAAACGGGGCTTAAGACTAAGAATTTTTGTTTTAGGATACCGAACTGGACTTAGGTGGTTCGCCTTTAATACACTGTAGTCTACAGTTCAGTCAGCTTAGGGATGGGTCAGAAATCGGGCCGGGTACGGCAGTGTACAAGTAGGTGTAAGTAATTTTTTAGTGCTGTTCGTGGTTATGATATGATCTACCAGAACAGCAATGTTGCCTATAACAAATCAACTATTGTCTGGTATCTGATGAGAATGTAAAAGCAGTACTCATCTGCTCAGTGTGTTAAGTAGTGATCCTATTAAACATTTGAGGTGGAATTGAACCCACGACATTGCCGACGCAATGTTTACAAGACCTAGTACACTACCACTGGACTACACTCGGCTCAAAGGTATACAGGACTTACTAGTCTATTATGATCACATATGCTGGCGGTCCAATGTTGAGTGTAAATGCATCATAAATCGCACCGCTTTGATTTCCAATTTTCTAATTTCGTCGCGCGTTACGCGTATGTCTCGTTTTGAGTTTTTACAACAATAGACGTCGAACGGTTAAAAAGAATCGCAAATGAATATAAATAATAAATAAATTAAAAAAAAAGGTACTCCGTAAAGAATGAATTACACTAAGACCATTCGTCAAAATTGATTTCAAATTAAATAATGTCTTTTTTAGAGATTGGGTTGGTTGATTTTTGTCTTCTAATTTCATAGCACAAAGTACACAAAGTTGTTGTACAAGCCTTGTGCACCCTCTACCACTAAGAGGATGTTTTACGAATTTCGACAGATTTCTTGGATCTGATGATATTTAATTGATTTTAACTTGCGCGTGTAACGCCTAAAATTATCACATCCACGAATTCCTATATTGTCCTGTCCTTCCTAACTGCTATTAATTTTTAATGCTTAAAATGTTTAGCGCTTATTTTCATTTTTATACCTAAAATATCTGAACGCCACTCGTACTAAAGGCTGTCTTTACATTCGGTACGGTATCTTTGAGAACAAATATGATTTTTGTAACATGTACTTTTTTTTAATAATTTTTTTCAATAAATTATACCAGGTACCAACGTTAGTGAATGTGATTTTATGTGCTTTTTAATTGAATGTTAAGTATTTTGTGCGATAATCGTCGAAAGACAAGTTGCATGTCCAAGAACAAATATGAAAACTTGTGTTATTAAAATTCGTCGTAAAATATTTTCGCATTTAAATTTTTCTTTTTGTTAAACTTCAGTAACTGTCGATGAAGAAGTTGTGCTCGCCTAAAAAGGCTCTTGTAAATGGAGAAGATGAAGCCTAAGCCTACATACTATACTTTTCGAGCTCATAGAAGAATTTTCGTTGACGAACGGACGCAATCGCACGCAAAAAAAACGATCAGGGACCAGTCAAAGTGTCCGATTAACATTTATTGCAATTATTTAAAAAAAAATATTATGTTCATATAAAATAAATAATTCTGTTTTTAATCAAAATATTAACTGTATTTACTTGATCCGTCAAAAGATATCATCTGAATTTATCTTAAAGTAAAAGTTGTTCTGTAAAAGTGAAAGTACAATTTTAAGGTAAATACCTAATATACATAACTCAGCAATCAGTTTCTCATAAGAATTTTTCCTTCTCCCTCACAATCTCAGTAAAAATTGTTTGCCACCACCATGTAAACCAGTCTTTAGGGACTGAACAAGAAAAAACTTAAAAACAAGTTTTAAGCAGTTATTATGCAGGCCTTTGAAAGTGAAAAGATATTCGATATCTGATCAGACCTGAGGGATATGACATTTGTGAAAAAGTATACAACCCCGCTTTCCCCCTTAGGGGTCGAATTTCAAAAAATCCGGAAAACACATTTTAGGTATTAATATGGAGAATCCGTAGAATAAAAATGAATGCAATATTTGGGAAAAAAACCTAATAGAAATGACGAAAACCGTGAACCGCACTTTGAACCCCAATGGATATTTGACAACTTTCTAGTATAAGCCGTTTTATAGTTAGGAAAAACACCCCGCAATCAAAAAATTCTATTTTTCCAACAAGCTACTACTATTGCTCTATCTAAATAGTTTCAGTTTTATCTCATTTTCAAGATATAAACATCGGAACCTTTTCCTTTCCACCCTCACCCTCTACCCCCTTATACTCAAAATTTTTTCTGCTAGGGGTCTATTAGTATTACTTCTGGTAAACAATTTCAAGCATCTATCTAACACTGTTCTTGAGATATGAGAAGCGATTTTATTGAAAAATTCGTATCTTCCCCACAGCCACCTTACAAAATCAAAGTCAACCTTTAATAAGAAACCAAATTTTATTTAGAGCAATTGGTTCGTGAGATATCGTAGCCTAAACATTCTCACCCCCACCCCCGTACGCCACTGCTCCCTATCAAAAGTTGTTTCCGATCTGTTCTCCTGGTATACCTACATATATTCATTAAGTTTGAATTTTGGATATTAACATTTTAGGAGATATGGATTTTAGAATGTGACGAGTGTTTGCGTTTCGGACGCAATATTTTTTCCTCCACTTCCACACCCCTTCACCAATATCGTAAATTTGTTTGCAAATACGTCCAATATCGAACCTCTATATAAATTCTAAGTTTTAAGCAGTTATTATGCAGGCCTTTGAAAGTGAAAAGATATTCGATATCTGATCAGACCTGAGGGATATGACATTTGTGAAAAAGTATACAACCCCGCTTTCCCCCTTAGGGGTCGAATTTCAAAAAATCCGGAAAACACATTTTAGGTATTAATATGGAGAATCCGTAGAATAAAAATGAATGCAATATTTGGGAAAAAAACCTAATAGAAATGACGAAAACCGTGAACCGCACTTTGAACCCCAATGGATATTTGACAACTTTCTAGTATAAGCCGTTTTATAGTTAGGAAAAACACCCCGCAATCAAAAAATTCTATTTTTCCAACAAGCTACTACTATTGCTCTATCTAAATAGTTTCAGTTTTATCTCATTTTCAAGATATAAACATCGGAACCTTTTCCTTTCCACCCTCACCCTCTACCCCCTTATACTCAAAATTTTTTCTGCTAGGGGTCTATTAGTATTACTTCTGGTAAACAATTTCAAGCATCTATCTAACACTGTTCTTGAGATATGAGAAGCGATTTTATTGAAAAATTCGTATCTTCCCCACAGCTACCTTACAAAATCAAAGTCAACCTTTAATAAGAAACCAAATTTTATTTAGAGCAATTGGTTCGTGAGATATCGTAGCCTAAACATTCTCACCCCCACCCCCGTACGCCACTGCTCCCTATCAAAAGTTGTTTCCGATCTGTTCTCCTGGTATACCTACATATATTCATTAAGTTTGAATTTTGGATATTAACATTTTAGGAGATATGGATTTTAGAATGTGACGAGTGTTTGCGTTTCGGACGCAATATTTTTTCCTCCACTTCCACACCCCTTCACCAATATCGTAAATTTGTTTGCAAATACGTCCAATATCGAACCTCTATATAAATTCTAAGTTTCAGCCTTCTAGCGTAAGCGGTTGCTGAGATCTAGAAACCAAAACTTTCCGTCTAAAACGTTTCCCCGACTTTTTCCCTCATACCCACACCCTTCAAAATAATGTCATTTTAAAGGGCCCACCCTTCATCAAAAAAATTCAATTGAATAGCTCAAAGGGTTTGGGAGCTGCGAACCTTCAAACGATTTTGCGTACAGCGGTCGACATACGGCGTACGGCGGACAGACGGACTGCATTTTTTTTTTTAAATATAGAAATAAAAGACCTTTCTGTAAAAATGTTAGCTTTCAAGTTATCGTGCAATCTCAGAAATTATAAGAACATTTACATCCCAAGTATCAAGAACTCTTCAATATATCACTTTAACGCGTTCACGAGTTATCATGCGTTCGAGATGGACAATTTTTTTAAGACCATTTATATGGTACGAAGAAGCAAATGGCTTTTATTTCTGTTTTTGATTCGATATCACGAACTAGAATGAGAAATCGTCGTACTTAATATTGACCGTGCTTTAAGGAATAAAGGAAAAATATTGTAAACGTTTAATTAACTTTCCAGCTTTACTGTAGCTAGAGTAGAATTTTCCTAGTCCCAAAACCCATAGCCCCTTTATTACTGAATATACGATAGTTTCCCAACGCTGATGAGGCTCTCACTTAAGGTACACTGGACATTCTGAATGCCCATTAATCGTATCGAATAGCTAAAAAACTCGGCTAAATGATCAATTTTGGTTGGGCATAATCTGAAGGGTGTTGGTACCGCGCCGAGCGAGTTCGTCAGCCATGCAGTTCCCTGGAATATCCCTGTCTCCTGGCACCCACCATAGAAGAATATTGAACTAATAATATTGAATTAGGAAATAAATGGCGAAACGTACAAGACCTTATCAATTTCCGTAGGATGAATGCGTTAAGAAAAATAAATTTACATGAAATGAAACTAAAGTCTATTCTAAAACGTAAAACTTGAGAAATATGCATTTATTCCTTTAGTGACCTATAAGAAAAAATTTAACAAAAATTGGTTTTTCATCAACAAAAGGACCGTGTGTGTAGGAAACTTTCTAATAACCAATTTATGTTAAATTGTCAAGTAACCATGGTGAAAACTAGTTTCTTTAATGTTTGACTAAATTTTGGAACATCTCGATTTCGGCTGCATTTCAAAATTTTACTAATAAATTTACACTTATTTTTTTTTTTAAATGAAGCATTGTTTTTTTTCCAGCCACTGGTACTCCATCACCTCAAATACGCCGAGATCGACGTGGCAGTACGTTTAGCTCAGTAAGACTCTCCCAGAAGAAACCGTCCAATCCGATACGGCGAAATACTACGCGAGTACGAGGACGAAGTTATCATCAGAAAAAAGTAAAAATTATTGTCTTAAATTTCTTATAAGCTTAAGGTCTAAATTAAATTAAAAAAAATTGTTCTAATTTTAACAGAGTAATTCCAATAATTCCATTGTGCAGCCAGGACACACTTTCGTTCCGACATTCAGGAAAATTGAACAGAGCGATGACAACCAAAACTCGGTTTTATAAATTTGCAATAAATCAAAACTATGCCAAAAAAAGAGAGGCCGAAATGTTTTTTTTAATGATTCAATAAAGAAATAAAAAAAAGTCAAAATTTTTCCATGTATGTATCTTTTAATTGATCCGTTCTACTCGAACGAAAGACTCAAATCGCAATTTTTTTTCACAAACCAACTCTTTAAGTGAATTTTCGAAGTTTTCAAAGGAAGCTACTTGGAGGTTTTACGAAAAACTAACAAGTCGTTACAATATAGCGTTGATGGCAGCTGGGCAAACAGTTTGAAAAGCAAGATCTAGTAAAATTCTGGGAATTTAACATCGACGTGCATCAGATTTTTGTAGTGTTTTAGTTGTTTCGCAAGTCCTAAATACGAAGCGAACTAACTAAAGGTTTTATCAAGGTTTTACAACAATTTGCAATAGGGTGAAAACGTTACATATGCTTTACACAAATACTTGCTACATTTGCAGCAGCTTTGTCATTACGAGAGAGATGCTTTCTTGATGATATATATAAAGATTTATCAATTGCTTGCCTAGCATAGTAAGCTATATTTTCAAATTGACGCAACATGTATGAAGTAAAGTCCAGTAAGTCCTTAGCTGTGATTTGAAACTACTTCCATTCCTTGGTTCTTCTCCGGGCGGTTTTCCCGTGTATACTTGAGCATTTAGTCCGAAAGAACTTAAACGATTGCAAAGCGTCCGTATACATATGCCATATTTCGCAGGCTTGCTAGGAATATATTGTTTGAAGGGATAATGCCTTCTAAAAGTAACAAGCTGTTCATTCATAGTTCACATTTTCTCCAGGATTTTCCACAAACTTTGGTAGATTCACCGTTTGATGTATAAACTCCAGATAAAAGTAGCAAACCTATATGAAGGCTTGTGGAGTAATGTAGTCTAGTTCCTGCCATGTGTCACTATGTATATAGAATTTTTTTTTACAAATTCGTAAGCCGGATCTCAATTGATTCTCACCCAAATTCTAGTTGCATTAAAAAATTTCCTATACTTAGTGCCTTCAATTTCAAATTCGGCGGGAAATGAAGATTTAATTTAAACCGTCGGCGGGAAAGTCCGCTAGCAAATCATATAATTGTGTTCACATCACATTGACATAGTAGCGCATAATAATAATGAAATTTACATTTTCTTTTCAGGGGCTCCGTCAGCTCTGTACCCAATTCACTGAGGTGTTTTCATTTGGTAATTTCACCAAGTGATTACTGGAGTAATTGTCAAGAAATGCGCGTGTACTCGAGCTGAAGTAATTCTTTTTTCTTTCTGTGAGTTGTAGATTCCCATCAGTGAAATCAAACGAAACAAAACAAAAAAAAAAACAAACCGACATTTCCGTCAAGATGAGAAAATTACATTTTCCACGTTGTTTTCCACCTCTTCATAGGCCCTTTCTTTGGACTTCAGGTGAACACATGCCGCATGAGAAGTGGGCTACTTGAGATATTAATTCAAAATGTGTTTTCTCGTTACGCAAAAACATGAACAAATCAGTAATCTGTGTGAATTTCAATGAATTGTGGGGACTTCCAAAACTGAAATTGCATTGAAAAAATATACGAAATTCTGGAAATAATAAACGTGTTTAAAAAAAACATCAATTTTCTCCGCTTATATTTTTACCGTTGGACGAAAATTATAGGCTTTTTGACTCCTTCCCTGTGATGGCCGAAATTGATCATTAAACGAGATGAGAATAAAATTGGTTTATATCTTGAATCTTGAGATAAAGTTTGATAATGATAAATTTCTGCAGAAAGTACGAAAAAGAACTGCTTGTGATTGTTCACTTGAACAAGGCTCCGAGATTAAGTGACGGACAAAAATAGCTTATCTATCTGATATATCTTTATATTTGATATAGCCGTGTAATAGCAGTTGCTAGGCTGACAAAATCTTCATGCCAGCCATTTGTTTATAAAATCATAACCATTACCGAATATTAAAAAAACAAACCACTCGCAATTTGGGTTGGTTAACTTTCCTTGCAACGGGTTAAAATTAAAAGATGCAAGATCCTTGAAAATATTTTCGATCCAACAGGGACAATAAAACTTTTGATATGAATGAAACGACTTGTTCTACATAGTATAGGAAATAGGACACTTTCGGGTTCGAGTCTCGGCTGCTTGGACCTGATGTTTGGTAGACTAAGCAAACCTTTAGGAAGCTTGTTAGTATTCGTAGTTATTATTCACAAGTTCCTTCTTTTAGTTGATTCATAGTTCAACTTGAGGGAGAAGATGATGAGCAAAAAAAAGAAAGGTTAGGACATCTCGAAGGTCGGTAACGTTTTTTGTCACGTGTCCAATGCAGTTCACCAAAAGGTTACTCCACTCACTCACTTAAATGAAGTATTCTTTTGGAACAGTTCACTCGTGAACGACCTATATCTATTCCATATACACGGATGGATCGAAAATAGAATGCGGCACTTCCACAGGCGTCTTGTCTGAAGGCAGTAGCCATCCTGTTAATGGGGGGAGATATGCAATCAATATATCTCACTCTATATTGACAGTCTGGCGGCGATCAAGGCACTGGAATCGGTCACTATTAAATCCCAGCTAGTAACGCGTTGTCGAAAAGTGCTGAAGGTACTTTGTAGTCAGAACAGAGTATAGATTGGCTGGGTGCCGGGACATAGTAATATCCATCTGTTCCATAAAACAGTCTATCGACTCACTATGCTTGCAGTGGGCAGTTAATAGATGGTCCAACTCATAGAGATATGAATAACGGAGACGGTAAGACGCCGTTTTTGTATACAACGACGGATCGGTTATTACGACTAAATGACATGGTCCCGGTCGAATCTCTATACAAAGGAATGTATCTAAATTGCATATTACTTATAACGACTATTGGATATAGCGACGAGTTTAGAGGGTCCCTTCAATGTCGTTATATCCAGTTTTGACTGTAGTAGCCTTCCAACTAGCAAACAAATTTTCATAAGGCATTATCGAAGTTATTTTCGTACCTCGATAAAGCTTCGATAAGGTCTTAGCAAACTAATTTCGCGCACATTTTTCCATGCAACAACCAAGCGCCAACACTTGGTATAAGCTGTTTTTGCTTCCGTACGGAAGTTCACATTGCTTGCACGAAAAATAAATATTCACGATTTTTTTTTTCTTCCAACTACGAATTTATTTTTCTGTAAATTATGTACTATTTTTTGTTTGAAAAAACGCGAATCGACTTTGCACACTCTCAGATTCGAACCACGGGACCGTCACACATAAGTCCGCCATCCTACCCACTCGGTCAATTTGAAACATTGACGTAATACTGTTGAAGCCGAATCACTTGTTACTAGACATGTCGAACGAAGCTTGCTTGCAAACCTCTGCTCGCAAGTGTTACGGAAGCCTTATCGACAACACAAACCACAAACCTCCGCTCAACAGTCTTACCGAAGTCTTATCGAAGTTAAGGTCCACGAAGTTCAACTCATGTGCGAAATGCCGGAGTCCGACGGAGTTGTGCACACTACCCAGAATTGGCATCGTATTGTCCGCCAAGACTTGTGGATCGGTATTCTTTTGGTACTGACAAACTACCAGACCAGTGTCGGGCCAAGAATTAATTGGCTTATTATTATAGCTACTGGAAAAACAAAATATTCCTAGTTGGGAAACGTGAAGGCGAAGCTCGCTTGCAAAACACCTCCATAAAGCCGTCGATATTTACTTCCATAAAGCCTTATAAGAGTTTATTCTGATAGCTTCTGAAAGCCTCTACTCGCAAGTCGTACCGAAGCCTTATCGGAGGCCGGGTGTAGTCCAGTGGTAGTGCACTAGGTCTTGTAAACATTGCTTCTACTATCTCGTGGGTTCAATTCCCACTCGACGCATAAAATTATTTATATGAATTTTTCAGTTGCTATTGAAATATTAATTAATAGTTAATAATATTAATTTAAATATTAGATAGTTCGGAATGTTTACTAGGGTCACTACTAAAGGATTTATTTATTTATTTGTTTATTTATTTCAGTTGGTATCGGCTAAAAACTGCGATACCATACGTTATTTCGGCCTGGCACTTCTGTACATTTGTTTACATATTTTCAATACCAGTTAATGATTAATAATTAAAAGTAAACTTAATTCATTGAGTTAAGCTCGAAATATTTCGATATTAGGGCCTTTTCCTAAGGCGATAGAAAAAGTTAAAAGTTAAAATATTCAATAGTCCTATCCAAACTTAAAGTAATTAGAAAAATAAACAGTGAAAATATCTTAATATAACAATGGATAATACTATTAAGGAAGTTACATATATAATTAATAAGTAAGTAAAGTAATGTCACAATAAAATAATAAAATAAAATATAAGAAAATAAAAATGGCGGTAATAATAATAATAATGAAGTTATATTTATAAATCCGCGGCTACCGTTCTACGCGGCTACGTTCGCTACGCTCACGTTCTTCTATCGCCCCTGTTACTCCCGTCTTTCCCGTTGATCCCATTTCTCCGGTTGATCCGTTGGTCCTGTTTCGCCCGTTGCTCCCGTTTCTCTCGTTGATCCATTGGTCCTGATTCTCCCGTTGCTCCTGTTTCTCCCGATGCTCCGATTTTTCCCGTTGCTTCCGTTACTCCATCCTCCATCCACAATCTTCCATCCTCCATCTACATCCTCCATCTTCCATCCTCCATTCTTTATCCACATCCTTCATCCTCCATCTTCAATCCTCCATCCTCTAACCACTATCCTTAATCCATTCCCCATCCCCATCCACCATCTTCCATCCTCCATCCTCTATCCACCATCTTCCAACCTTCATCCTCTATCCACCATCTTCTAACCTTCATCCATCCATACTTCATCCATTATCATCTATCCATCATCTTCTTCCACCCCCCCCCCCTTTCCTGCTCACACCCAACGCTCCTCGCATTTTTTGCTCTGCTAGGGGTTTATCAAGCACACCTTCTGTATAAACTCTAAGTTCTTAACTTCAACAGATCTTGAGATATGATTTTTTAGAAAAATTCTTATCACCCTACTCCAGTTCTGTGCCAAACCGGGCCCCCTTTAATCACATCTTAGTGATGTAATTGCTTCGTGAGAAACCGCAATATAAAGTTTTTCCCTTTCGATACTAAGAAAAACTCTTGGCAACTGGTGATTCGAGATGTTATGAAGCTTCTTCAAGAGTTTTGTATGCCGGGCATGTAGGCATCCACCGCGCATCATACAATGTGTAAAAATGTATTAACCTTGTTATTAATCAACGAGCACCGGACATTAAAATTACTCAAGCTTCTATTTAGTAACTCCCCACATGTCGTGACTCATACGATGCGTACCGCCTAAAGCAAACAGTAGTAAAAATGACTCGCACTATTCCCTTATCATTTCATTAGCCAGAAACATGCCGCGAGGATTGACGAAGTTCTCGGGAAACCGCAGATTAAATTCAAAAGGTAGGGCACCATCAGAAAGTGCGTGTGAACGAACAATTGCCTGCCACTTCCTGACATAGGTACCATCCCTTACTGAAAAACGGATAAAAAAAACAACAATCACACCTTTAGCGGCTTAGCAGTTCGGAAGCCCAAGCAAGAGGTGTGAATTGTCGTCAACTTACCTGCTGTCTCTTCTGGTGCTCCGGGGGTTAAAACCGCAAAGTCAAAATTCACACGGCAAAAGTCTCATTCGACAGAATTCAGGAAATTTTCCCAGAACGACGACATGTGCGACCCGCACTTCCGGTTCCGGATCGCGGCAGTTTCCTTTCGGTGTGTGTCGCATTGAGCACAGTTCGTGCGCTAGGACGCCCAGTGCAGCAGCGACGCCAGCCAGTACGAAACATTCCATTAGCCGATAATTAGGAAATCTAAGAAAAAAAAACAAAGCTGCCCTCAGCTGTGGAAAGTAAACGGCAGGCAGGGCGCAGGGGGCGCGAAGAAAACAAACTAAAAGTGACGGATGGCGCTGGGCTAGTGGCAAGGGAGGAATTCGCTGCCGCCAGCTGCTTTTTCTCCTCCCACGCACACAACTTTTTGTTGTTGTTTTTTTTACGAATTTTCTCTTGCCGTTTCATTCATCTGCGTTCCATGCGGCCCGTTGGCCGCCGCCGCCACGACACTACACCGCGACGAAATCTTGCGCGAGTGCGACGTCGTTGCTACTGCTCCCCTCTCCCCGTTCCCCTGCCGTGTGACTTTCTTCGCTTGCGCCCTACCCCACATTCCGCATCAAGAAGCCCGGCCGTTTTCTGCCATTCATGGAAACTCGTCGGCGCGACGTAGCGAGCGGTAGCAGCACAGAGCCCACCTGAGCTCACGTTTCACACAGGCCAGTTTCAAAACCGCCTCGGCTCCGATCAGAGTGTTTTCGTATCGCGCGTCTTAACGTTGCGTGCATTTTGCATTTCCTGTCGCGTTATCGCACGATTTCGCGACGCTACGAAACTAGAAGTTTTCCCCGTGTAGTTTTGTTCGCACGCACAGTGAAATTTGCGCGCTTTGAAAAGCGGAAAAAACCGAGAAAAGTTATCTTTTTTTTCCATTGAATCCGCGACAAACAGGAAGGCATCTGTCGATCCTTTTTTTTTACGCACACACAGTGTGCGACGCAAGATTATAGTTCGCACGAAGTGAAAGGAGTTAAGCGATAGGTGCGTGTACACACACCGCATTGCGAGTGAAGTTGTGTGAGTTTTTGTGGCTGCGACTGCAGCAGCGGCTGCTATTGGTGCGTGCGGCGAGTGAAGTTTTGTGCGACGGTTGCGGCGTGAAATGGCTACGAAGTAAATTCATGAATGAAACGACAGAGAAACCTATCGGTGGCGCGACTTCTTCACTATTGCCGTCTTTTAATGCATTTACGAATGAGAGCGATCGAGTGTTTCGAGCGGGACGGCGGCATCGTCAGTTATGGATCCAATATGGCTGCCGATGCACGCAAAGGTCGCATTGAGCAACAATTAAAAGTTAAAATTGGTATGTAAATTTTAGTGTAAAGCGTTCGAATTGTTGTGAAAAGTGTTGTGCGGAGTGTGAGGCGTGAATTTTTGCGCGCTACTGACCGTCCGGTAGTCCGATTATGTGTAAAAACGGGCCGTAAAATCGCTCCGTTCGCGCTATGTGTATAACAGGTGGCATTTATTTGGATGTTTTTGCCACCGCGACCGTTAAAAATGGTCCGAAATGGTTGCGGCCGCGGTCCGAAAACTCCAAATTGTTCTTGAAACGGTTCGGTAGTTGGGTAATTGCGTGAAAACGACGAAGAAAACTCGTTTTGCCAGTTGACATTTGACATAACCTCACAACAGAAAGTGTATTTTGTGTGGACCGAAATTGTTATGAATGAAATTCGCTCTCTCTCGCGCTTTGCGGCGTGGGTGTGTGCGTGTGCTTCGTCGTCGATTGAACGCCGCCGTCAGATATTTGCTGTTCGCTCGCCGTTCGTGTGTGCAACAGAGAGGGAAAGCGAGTGTTGAATGGACGAGGAACGACAGGCCCCAGGAACAGCGTGTTCTCGCTCGCGAGTGGGCTGCTTTTTTTTATGAATGATTCGCATACGTTAAGTTTGCGGCGAATTGAGCCACGCAATGGTGTAGTAAATTTCACACGGTCGGAATTTTCCTTGCCACTCGTGATTTCGATTTTATAATTCCGTCGCACACACGAAACTGAGGGCGGGGAACGGTAGGTCGGATCAATGAATTTCGGGTGATTTCAAATGCGTGCGATGGAATTGCGGACATTTCTGATTGGATTTTTCAGGGAAATGTCCGATGGTCGGGGCAGCAGACCGCGTGTCATTGGAAACTTGTATGAAGTCAGCTGAACAGTTTTCGGTTCATTCATTGAACATCGATCGATTGAGTGGGTTGTCTCCGTAAAAGAAAAACCGCCATGCGTCAACTTGAATGGGGGCAAACGAAAATGTTGATTCTGTTTTTGGAAGATTTTTTGTATTTGGTGTGGGAGATCTGAGTCTTTTCACTAAACTCTGCAATAAAGTTGTCTTTTCCGGAGATTGGTAAGGTAAATAACCTTCCAGTCCGTTCGCAGTGAGACATATAGACACCGTGGTGTCTGACGATGTGAAACTAAACAGGATTCAACGAAGTGGGCCAAGCTCAATAAAACGCAGAAGGGTTTAAAAGAACAGAACAATGTCATAATTATAAGCCTAAATACCGACGTAAACTCACATAATCTACGATTCGCCTGTCAAACAAATAACACAAGGCTATAAGCCACGACCAAACCTTTGTAAAGACAAGAAAGGAAGTATCCTTAGTAACGCAGAACAAATTAAAAAAAGGTGGGTTGAGTACTTTAAAAAGCTGCTAAACCCGAACAGAGTGAAGGCCGCCGACCCAAGTATTACACCAAGTGCATCTGACAACTACGGTACGGAAGCAGCCCTGCGGTACAAGTGCTAGAAAAATGCTGGGAGTATAACATTGACGTGCACCAGATCTTCGTGGATTTACAACAGGCATAGATCGTAATGTACTATATAAAATAATGCTTGACTTTGGAATCCCATCAAAACTCGTCCGATTAACAAAAATGACCATGACTGACACTGAATCCCAAGTAAGGATAGAAAACGAGCTTACCCAAAGCTACCGATCTAGCCTGAAGCAGGGAGATAGACTCGCTCCCATGGTCTTCAATCTCGCCCTGGAATATGTCATCAGAAGGGTACCCGTTAATACCAGAAGTACCAGTTGATTTTCCAGTGGCAATAACTTCGACAAGGATTCGATAAGACTGTTAAGCGCAAATTGTGGATTTTTAACTTAGGTAAGGCTTCTATAAGTCTTTCGAGCGGATGCTGAATTTTCAGAAGCCATTGCTTCGGTAATAACTTCTACAAGGCCTCTTACAAGTACCACCAACAGTCTTATGGAATGAAACCCCAACACGAAATCCCCGACTGTTGATAATTCGCTGTCCTAGAAGACATGACAATCCGGAAAGCTACAAACATTTAATCATAATGGCTTCTATGGTAGCTTACCATGAAAACATCAATTCATTTCATAGTCTTATGGAAGTTCGTGGAACTTAATTTCGATAAGACTTCGGTAAGACTGCTGAGCAGAGGTTTGTGGTTTGTGTTGTCGATAAAGGTTCAGATTGGCCGAGTAGGTAGCGTGGAGGACTAATGTTTGACGGGACCGTGGTTCGAATTCGAGGGTGTGCAAAGCCGATTCGCGTTTTTTCAAACATAAAATAATAATTTACAGAAAAACAAATTCGTAGTTGGAAGAAAGGAAAAAAATCGTGAATATTTATTTTTCGTACAAGCAATGTGAACTCCCGTACGGAAGCATAAACAGCGCTACGATAAGGCCTTATACCAACTGTTGGTGCTAAGTTGTTTCATGGAAAAATGTGCGCCAAATTAGTTTGATAAGACTTTATCGAGGTACGAAAATAACTTCGATAAGGCCTTATGGAAGCTAGTTTGGTACTAATCAAGTTCACTCAACTAGTGGTGTACGCGGATGACATAAATTTTATGGCCAGATCTGTTTCAGACGCGAAGGAAGTCTTCCGCTTTCTTGACTCAGCGGCAAAGGATGTTGGATTAAGGGTCAATGAGAGTAAGACCAAGTTCATTACCTAAACAAGAAGAAACGCGCCAACTAGAAAAAATGTGACCGTGGTGGATTACAACCTGGAGAATGTGGATCATTTCTCATACTTGGGTTCGCACCTTGTAATAGACGGCAACGAACGGGACAAAGTAAAACAACGTAACACACTAGCAAAAAGTGCACAGGCTGAGCAAACTTCGCATATACAAGATCATAGTAAGACCTGTACTACTATATACAAGCGAAACGTGGACTCTCACCCAAGCGTCTGAAAAATCAATAGACGCTTTTGAACGACGAATTCTTCGAAGAATTTTGGGACCAGTAAGAGAAGGCACTGAATGGCGTACCCGGTATAATGGGTTGTATAACACTTACGTATGACGACCCAGCCGCATTGACTCCTACAAAAATTTCATGGTCATGTGGAGCGAATGGGTGACGAAAGAATTCCCAAACGCGCACTGAAAGGTAGAGCTCATGGCAAAAGACCGTTGGGAAACCGCAGAAAATATGCGAGGATTCAGTCGACGCAGATTGTCGATCGCCCGTTCCTACGATCGTCAGTAACGTTCTAACTGAAACTTTAACTGACAAGTGCTCAAACGAAACTTACAGTTAAAGTTCTGGTTAAATTTTAACTGAAGGTCGTAATAACGGCCCTTAGACGCACAAATTGGTGGACGCCCCTTTTGGGCGCCAATGATGATGCTAACCTTATCGGCTACCATAAAATTCTAAATGAATATAAGCAGAAAGACTTAGTTCCGGTATTTCAATATAAAGTTAACTCGAGTGGTTTTGGTTAACTGATAGTTAAAATAATTTTCCGTATATTAATATCAGATAACCTACAAAAAAGAAGTTGACTTTCTCCAGTAAGATACAGTCAGTATTCCTTTCTTTAAACATGTATAACTCAAGGGGATATCTTTCAAGACAGTATTTTCTCAAATATCAATTTACATAAAGCCATCTACAAAGTATCACTAGATGCACATTGATTCTGTGAAACTACTGAACATATTCTTTGTAATTGTGACGCAGGAGCCAGAACAAGGCAGATTCTCGATGAATTTACTCTCACCTATGAGGACCTGGCGAAGACTCCCCTGACGAAAATATCTCCTTTCTTAAAGAGTCCTTAAACTTCTCTACACCTGTCCAGCTCTATCCGCCAGGAGGAAAGCTTATCTAGGCGCCTACTTCATCGTAAGGGTTTAACCTTTTAGGGCAGCCGTGCGTGCCTACCTTTCTCGTAATTCAAACCTCTGGTTCTCCTCGAGAGTCTGTATCATTTTCATTAATGATTTGCCTGCCTCCTTCTCCTGAAAAATGGGAAGTTAACAGTTGAATACAAGAGTAAAGTAAAAATTTGGATGATGTCTATACTGTTTAAGGAATGATTTCACAATTTTTTTGTAAAGCATGTCTAGTCGTTTTTAAAATGCCAAAATATACCGGAAACAGCTTTGCTTCTAGCCGATAACGCGGTATGTCTTGCGTCTACTGATAATAAAAAAAATGTTCGTCATGTTTCTTACTCCAAGTTTCGCTGCACTCATTCAATGAATCGAAATGCCATTCGATTGACCAAGCTGCTGTATCGCAAAAGTTTACTGGCCAAATGTTTAACTGATAATGATTTTACTGCTCGTTAAAAAAAAAATTTTATTTGAAAGATGCAGTGTGCCTTTTATATAAAGCATGGTACCGACTTTCAGGGAAATGTTGGAATACAATTAATAAACTTAGAAAAGTTTAGAAACGTAGTCCTGAGTGAAACCGAAGATTAATGAATGTTTTGATGGCAAAAATCGTATTGCGGTTTAAGCTGATCCTGTGAAGAAGTCTCATCCTCCACTTCTAAAGGTCGAGTCTTTTCAATATAAGATCATAAGGCTTCGGTGGCGCGATTGTTAAGCGTGTTTGTCAACACATTAAACCACCTAGAAATGGGACTACTATCTAACTGTTGTCTAAGAAAAAAATCAGATTTAAAGCTGATCTTAAATTGGAACTGAAGGTCAATTGGAACTGAAGATAAGGTTGCATAAATGTTGTGACCAGTATGCTCGTCCTTTCACAGCGGTAGCGATATGTGCGGAAGTGTACCCACGGAGGGATTAAGTCAATAACCGGTGATACCAACATAAGGTTCTCTTTTGCAATATGCACTTGAAACAAAGATATCCTTCCTTAAAATTTCATGTCGGACCGTTTGTCTTAAAGAATCTGAAACGACGACTAGTACTTGAAAGAATACTTCCTTTGGAAACAATTTCTCTTAAAGTGGAAAGTGCTTCAAAGTTATTCTGTCTGGAATAGAAGGAGCACACATTGCGAGGAATTCCGATTTAGTCGCATTGTGGGACGCAGCCAGAAAAAAACTGATTTTTATGTAATCTTGGGATGGATGCATTTGATGTTGCCGGAAGTGGACATAATTAGGGCAATATTGACCGGGGTTGTAATGTGGGCTTATATTTCTTCTGTTTGCTAGGAAATAAAAAATCAAGGGCCTAGTTATATCAACACTCTGGATGCTGGTTCCAATTCACATCTCCGGTAAAGTGAATTATCTTGAAAATAAAGTTAGCTGAAAGAAAGATGTCGAAACCAAAGTTGACATCAGTTTGACTATGTTACCTAAAAATATAATTAACAGGCCTATTCAGCGCCAGAGTCACAAGTCGCAAAGTAGGTGGAAAGTCACAATTAATTCAAAATTATGACTCTCTGACTTGTGACTCTGACGCTGAATAGACCTGTAAATTTAATTATGCATCAGTGGTTCGGAAGGCCACGACCAATAGGAATAAGGACCCGCCTTTTCAGGACCCAGAAGACCTGCTGCTCTGTGTGCTACTAAATCTTTCCAGTCGCATATTCTTCTTCAACTAATGCAGCCTTCCTACGAGTTGTATTTATGCACGAAAGAGGGAAACATGGATGAATTAGTACGAGTTGTGATTTGTTCACTTTACTTTTGATGCTATGGTTTTGTTTTGATCACGCTCCATTGAAACTTTCCGATGGTTTCAAATAGAGATGAATTATGTACATAGTTTCTTAGAAAACAGGGATTGCTCTGCATTTAGAATGTATGCTGAGACAATTAAGTGGGTTGCTAATACGTTGACCAGAGCCAGCTTCCGCCGTTCGGGATTAGAGTCGGTCTTTCTTCTGTCGAAATGAAAACGACTATTACGAGCCTGCCACGGATGCGGCTGACTGCGAACTTGATAAGTGAAGCGCACAGAATATAATACAGAATATATAACAGAATATAATATAATGGAAACTTTTATTCCAGAATTTTTAAAGCATGTCTACGACGTTAATTTAGGGATAAGCACGTCGTCAAAAGAACAAAAAAGTCTGGGTCTGTTGTACGGACCTATTGGCGTTTTGTTAGAAGTGCTCATCTGTGTATCATTCTCCAGCCTAAGCATCAGCTCAAGAAGCGTTTTTACACGAATCTTTTGAAAGTTCTTTTACACTTTCAAAAGATTCGTGTAAAAACGCAACAACAAACTAACAGATCCATCATGTTATGTAACTAATACAGAACCTGAACATGGTGCTGAATTTTACATGCAACAATCATCAGAACATCGAAAACTGAAATAATGTGGAAATTGCACAATCCACCTACCTAAGGCCAAAGATGAAATTGTTCACATCTGGAAAACTGCAAGGAAAACTCTTTTCGACATCCGGTCCGGATTTTATTTTACTTTTTTTTATATTTACAACCTTAGCAATCTAAACACAAGAGAACGGTTTATTCGAAAGTTCTAACGGGAGCAACGTCAGTACTCGATCGGCCTACGTAAGCAATTAAATGATCGGCGGCGGCGCTGTGAATTTTCATTCACAAAAAACAATTTTACTTACAATGCTATCGTAGCGTATGGAAGAAGTATGGCATGGTTAAGTAATGGAAGCTCTAATTACTCACAGATTTCGTTTCTATTTTTTTTTTCTTATTGCACAGGCAATAAATTGAACGTTTTGGTAGATATTTCGGATTTTTAAACAGGAAGTTGATACTTGAAGAGGCTTACCTCTTGTCCGAATGGACACGAATGGCCAGGATTGTTTGCACCGGAAGTACATAGCTTATTCAACATCTGCAAGAAATTGAATCACGTCAGAGAATATTTTTTTTGTGTCTGTTTTGGTTCTTTTCAGACAGAAAAATTCGCAGAGACGAATCGATACTTCCGGAATGTGTTGCATGTACTCGAATCGAAATATCTGCAGAACGTGGACGTAAAATCAATAGGTCGCAGCGTTATTGTTTCGACGAAGTGCCCGAGCACTAAGCGGTTAATTTCGTTTCCGAATCGCGTTTTGTAGTCGCCACAAAACCACCTGATTAGTTATGCAAGCGTCGTATTCTATGTTAAAAGTGTCAGATTTAAAATACCTTAACGCCGCCGCCGTGTTTGTCGCGCATTCGATAAAAACGATTTTCATTGAACAATTTAAATTTATTATTTTGTTCGTTTGCGCGGCAGTATACGAGGCTGTTGACAATACGCACGTAGACACGAATTATAATACGCTTCTTGCGAAATTCGGATAGTGGAAGTCGCGGAAGATTTAACAATTTAAATTTTCAACTTGGATTTCGGTACACTTGCGTCAAATGATTTTGCTGTTTGGTACGGAAATGTTAAGAATTTATTTAAATTAAATTATGAAATCCAAGGGGCTACTATTTGGGTTTTTTTCTGAGAACATGGTTTAATGAATTTTACACACTGATGACGCCTGTACCTATGTACATCCGGTTTCAAATTGCAAATTAAGTTTTTTGCTTGGTAATCGCTTTATGGTGTGCCACACAAAAAGCATACTTTTGTCTGAAATTTAGAGAGTGGCGCGTAAGAGACATTGCTAACAGCTTCTTACAAATTAAGTCTGAGGGCAAGTATCAAAGCTGTTTTGACCTTATGAACGGGCTTAGAGTCTTGTTGAAATATCCAGGGTATGTTTTGGAACATTGTTTGATCTTTCAAGCGCGGGGCATTCGCGCTTGAAAGATCATCTTAAAAGAATCGGAATCATAACTAATAGCCGCATGTTCTGCCAACTGCAGGCAGAAAACGCTGAACACATTCTGTGCCAGTCTGAGGCAGTCGCAACTCAGTGCCACAACCGTCTCGGAGAACACTTTGTGGACCATAGTACCATTGCAAAAATAGACCTACACCAACTAGATAAATTCCTAAGAGAAATAAAGCTGATTGAGGACCTCTATGTTGAAACTGGAGAAAGATCTGTGATATAGCATGGTATAGCACAATAAACTACTGGTCGCGGTGCTTGGAGGAATCCCTCCGCTTCCGACGAAATTGAACCTAATCTAGCGACATCCTTGCCTGGAGATTCGCTCGTATCTTCCAATTAGAAAACGTTAAGTAGTCCGTCGAATCCGTCCTATTCCAAAACGTTGAGCAGTCCGTCGAATCCGTTTTTTTCGAGATTGGTTTTAACGGTTTAAGTGCTCTGCTGAAACTGTTCTACTTAAAATGTTGTAATTCTCGCAGTTATGCCCCAACTTCAACTATACCGCTACCAACGCTGCTAACCATTCGACACAATGATCTTAAGGCCTCTCGCTGCGACAAGCCGCCTTTACAGGGGCTTGAACACAGAGTCTACGCCCCCTGCAAAGAACTTTGGAGTCGTTCCCTGGCGCTTGTTCTTCTACCTCCTTGTATTTTTAGTTTAGAGGCACCTAAACAGCACACGCTCCCTGCTCTTAGTTTAGACTAGATTTCATCGCAGGTGAATGAGTGCCTTCCCGCCCATAGCCTTAAACTGATGTGTGTGATATCATTTCCCAGACATTCTGTCCGCTGAGTACTTGCCACATGTTTGTTTATCGAAGCATACAAATTTCTGAAGCAATCAGAGATCGCGAACGATTTGGACGTCCTCACATGTTACTGTCTCTGCAAACCATCAACGACGTCAGACCTAGAAATCGGAAAAATCCGTACCAGAAGCAGCACAGAAAAACTCCTTTTACTGATGACAATGGGATCTACAGGTCCTCCCACTGGTCTGTCATGTGTCCAAGTCTATTACTTCCTGTTGATAGAATCATATCACCCGTTTATATTAACCTGTTCCCATGCCCTCTAGTCTAGGAAATATTACCACAATTCAATCTAATATTTACGGCTTAAAATGCGTATCTTACTGCAATAATTAGATTTAAGCCGATTGCCTATCGAAGAATCAAAAATATTACATTCATTGCAAATCAAGATAAGAAAATCGTGTGTACTCCACAATCTACACAACTTGCGTAGGAAATAATTTAAAATTTCGTAACTTATCTGATAAACACCGAGCCAAAACTTACCGTTGTTAGGAAAGACGAAAATAAGTTCCCTGAAAAAAGCTCTAATTTAAAAAATTTCATTGAATTTATAGGTGCTCGAGTATGTTTTGTCCTTGTGCACATTTTTCGTTCATAATCTCCATTCATGATTTCTTTATCAGGCTCGGAAATTTTTTTCCCCGTCTCAACTCGTTCATTGATCAAATCAAGTACACAACACGGACACATGTCGGAAAAGTTGAGAATTCACGCGAGAGAAGCTTGGAAATAATGAATGGGAATTGAAATTAAAAATTCATAAGTTTAGCTGTTTGTACATCGGTGGCATTGTTTAGGCGAAGTGAAAGTCTTGGGTAAACTATGAATTTTTAATTCGAGTAATTAGGAAGAGTGTTAGTCGTAGATTTAGGTCGTTGAAGCCTAAGCAATCTTTAGTACCGACGTAATTACAAATAGGGGTACATACGTTTCGCGGTGCGCATGTTAAACACTGATTCAACGTTTTCATGAATATTCTACGCTTTACATTCGTTTCTTTCATCACGTACTAAACATTTTTTTTCATTCGTTTTACAGGCGAGGTGAAAAACTTAATTGGACGAAATAATGGAACGGGTGGAACAGCTGGACTGCGAGATGTCTACTGCACGATTGCCTTGGACCAGGAGGAAATATGCCGAACACCAACAGTCGAACGTAATCTCAGTCCGTTTATCGGCGAAGAATATCAATTTGAAATTCCGCGAAAATTCCGATACCTTTCCGTTTACGTTTGGGATCGAGATCGTCACCTGAAGCAAGACAAGCCGGTCGGTAAAGTGGCGATACGACGCGAAGAGCTCCAAGCCTACAATCACAAGGATCATTGGTTTTCATTGCGACCAGTTGATGCCGATTCCGAAGTTCAGGGGATGATTCATGTCCTTGTTACGCTCGAAAGCAAGGGACATTTAAAACGTAAATCCGACTATGACGAAAGACACAGTTTCGATGAGAATAGCACTAGTATGCGCGGCGGTAGTGATCTAGGTTCGTGGCAATCACAAGGTAACAAGAAAACGCCAACGCACGTTAAAATCGAAGTGCCCGAATGCGCTGATCTGACGAAAAAGAACGGTACATGCGATCCGTATGTTGTCTTCAATGCCGAATATTCAAATAATAAGAAGATAACGAAACGAACGAAAGTCCGGAAAAAAACGGTCAATCCGGAATTCGATGAGAACTTCTTTTTCGATCTAACGATAGACAACGAATGCAAACAAGATTCCAATAATACGTATAAAATCCATCCTGTCGGCGGAGCCGATCTCGTTCAAATAAGCGTTAGTGCGTGGCACGATTCGCCTGGTATGGGCGATAAAGTGTTCTTGGGAGAAATAAAAATTCCTATGCGTGGTAAACAACAACAGAATGCGGTACAACCGGACGCATGGTACTACCTACAGCCGCGTACGAGTCAATCGAGGCCAGCACGATCGTGTGCAACACCGCCCGGCACAAGACTTAGCTGTGATAATTCACTTGGATCTCTTCGACTTAATTTAGTTTATACGGCCGATCATGTCTTTCCATTGGCAACCTACGACAGACTTATGAACCTTTTACTGGAAAGCGTTGACCAAAAACCGATTACATCGAGCAGCGTTTATATCTTAGGCGAAATTGTATCGAATAAAACTGATATTGCTCAACCGCTTGTACGTCTATTCACCCATACAAATCTCATCGGACCGATGATCAAGGCACTGGCCGATCATGAAATATCAAATTTAACGGATGCAACAACAATCTTTCGCGGTAATACGCTCGTATCGAAAATGATGGACGAAGCGATGCGATTGTCCGGACTACATTACTTACATAATACGTTACGTCCGGTTCTCGAAGCGATTTTTGCCGAAAAGAAACCGTGCGAAATTGATCCGGCTCGTGTTCGCGACAAAAGTGCCATTCAGACAAATCTTTTGAATCTTCAGGACTATGTCGAGCGTGTATTCGACGCAATAATTCAAAGTGCAGTTCGTTGTCCGACTGTTTTATGCCAAATTTTTCACGATCTCAGGGAATGTGCAGCGAAACATTTCCCATCGAATAAAGAAGTTCGATACTCTGTGGTTTCCGGCTTTATATTCTTGCGGTTCTTTGCACCGGCCATTCTCGGCCCGAAATTATTTGATCTCACAACGGAAAAACTGGTAAGTTCGATCTGTTTATTGGATTTTCTTTGCCGATTCTTTAAACTACATTTTTTTTTGCGTTTTCGAACAGGATCCCCAAACAAATCGAACACTCACACTTATCTCTAAAACTATACAATCGTTGGGAAATTTGGTCAGTTCACGATCAGCACAACAGCCATGCAAGGAAGAGTACACTGGACAATTGTATAAAAAATTTTGCACCGAAAATCATGTGGAGGCTGTGAAACATTTCCTAGAAGTGATTTCAACGATTGGAAACAATAACAGCGGTCAAACTATTTTAGAGCCAGTATTATTAAAGGAAGGGTAAGTAAACAAAATTTTATCTTTAAAATTTGATAAATGTAAGTGTTTGTTATCGAGTGTTTGTTCACGTGACGCAATTAATTTATGATTCCTGCTTCATATCAAACGTGCGTTCATTTATTAGTTAAGTGGGACAGTGATTATATTGGTGAAGTTGCATCACTTTATACGAATAATCACATCATATCGCAGCTTTGTATTTTCTGGATTACATGCTTTACTGCTCTGTGAAATGTTTGATTATGATTTCATGAAGACAAACAGATTATTGTCTCGTCATTCGATTTTTATTAAGTGTCCGCAACGTAACAGAAAGCAACACGTTGGAAATGTACTTCGGTATATAATCGAAAATCACTTAATATTTGGTAGAAGCATAGGCCTGATAGAAAATCGATAATCTAGTTGTCTGGCCGTCAATTGGTTCTGTGGCTTGAAAACATGTAGAAAATACCTTTAATTTTACCCGAAAGCATGTTGCTTAAAGGGAGATTTGTACATTTTTTTTTCGTCCTTGTTCAAGTCTATGCACTAGAAGAAAAGCTCCTAGGAGCCTACTTCTTCAACAGTTGTTTCTGTGATTTGGCCTATGGCTTGAATCCATCGGATTGCTTTCGGCATTTCCTTCAATTCATGCAGGACATGAGTTCTTTTTGATTTTTTTTTTACAAAACCGTTTGATCGGATACATCTTGACGCAATTTTTATGTAAGGATTGGTCGTTGTGAGTTCGTCGCACACGATCGTTTTGCGAGATTTTGAATTTTGTTTTGTGCCACCGATTAAATTAGTTTTTAATAGATTCCAAGTAGGGTGCGAGCAATCAATAAGGACGTCGTTCCATTGACGATATTGAAAGATGGAATGTATGGTCTCGCGCCCACCGCCTCTTAACGTCATTTACAACTGCCTAGAAAAAAAGATGGTAACCCTATCCGAGGCCAGACGGGAGGCTTCATCAACCTCCAGAACCACGAAACAAATGTGGAACACTCACAATGAGGAAAAAACTAAATTACCAAGGTCGCAATGCACAACTTTAGTCGGTATAATTACCGGCCATTGTTTGATTGGAACGCATGCGTATAGATTGGGGCTGATTACAAACGATATCTGCAGGAACTGTATACTAGAACACCTCCTGTGCAACTGCCCATCTCTCACTAGGAGACGGCTGAAAGATCTGAGTGCGCCGACCTTCACAAACCTTAAAGAAGTCTCTTTTAACAGCATGTAGAGTCTGCTCAACTTTGCTATGGTAACAAGGACCTTTGAATTAAACGAGGAGCTCTCAACTGCTGGCAGAAACCACTGAAAACATTTTGTGCTGCTGTGAGGCAGTCGCAATTCAGCGTCACAAATGTTTCGGAGACCAAGTAGATAAATTTTTAAGAGAAATAAAGCTGAGTGAGGCCCAATAGGTTGAAACTGGTGAAAGATCTATGAGGTGTAGCACAATAAACCAATGGTCGCGGTGCTTGAAGGAATCACTCCACCTCCGATGAAATCTATCTATCTAACACCTCTAACATTTCGAACTAGCCCACAGTCTAACGGAAAAACTTAGCGATTCCTACACAATCCAGCTTGTTCAGAACTCAATTGCAAAAGTGCGCGCTCTGCACTCCAATCTGAATCCAAGCCAATTATGCAAGCCAAAGGAAATAAAAGCCATTCTTCGGAAAATCAAAAACAGGAAATGTCCCGGTAAAGACTTGGTTCCGAATATTCTCCTAAAAAATCTTCCAAAAAAAGGCATTGTTTACTCAACAGCCATATTCAACAGCTGTTTCAAGTTAGGATACTTTCCAGAGGTATGGAAACATGCCATAGTTCTTCCAATAGCAAAACCTGGCAAGGATGCATCCAACCCCTGCAATTATAGACCAATAAGCTTATTGTCGTCAACTGGTAAAGTCTTTGAAAGAATTATACATAGCCGTTTACAAACACACGCAAATGATAACTCGTTAATTCCAAACTACCAGTTTGGGTTTCGACAGCGACATTCAACAAACCACCAGCTTTTAAGAGTAACATATTCGATCAGAAATTCCTTTAGAAACAAAGAATCGGTTGGATTGATCACACTGGACGTTGAAAAAGCGTTCGACTCGGTTTGGCATGATGGTCTGATCCACAAACTATCACAATTCTCTTTTCCCATTTATCTCATAAAGCTCTTACATAGTTTCCTCCATGAAAGATCCTTCCAAACTCGTGTTAAATCTGCGCATTCGAGTAACCACATTATACCAGCAGGCGTCCCACAAGGTTCTTCCCTAAGCCCCCTCCTATATAATATTTACACCTCTGATCTGCCTAAGCAAACAAACTGTGAACTGGCAATTTTTGCAGATGATATAGCTATATACTCAACAAATATATTTCCCCAAATTATAGTGAATAATCTTCAAGAACAACTGGAAAAAATACAAAAATATTTTTACCTATGGAAAATTAAAATCAACGCACGCAAAACCAGCGCTATATACTTCACCAAACGCCGCTCATATAAGTACCTCCCTAACCCAAACATAAACATACTAGGTGAAAGCATTCCATGGTCAAAGAACATTAAGTATTTAGGCATTCATCTTGATAGCAAACTTACGTTCCAACATCATACCATAGAAGCCGCAAGCAAAACCATGAAAAGTATTCGTATTCTCTACCCACTTATTAATAGGAAGTCAAGGCTTTCCAAGGAGAACAAACTACTTATCTACAAGACGGTAATGCGACCCTTCCTTACATATGGCGCTCCAGTATGGAACTTTTGCGCCAAGGTACATAAAAAACGACTCCAGATAATCCAGAACAAGTGTCTCAAGATCATCCTGAATAAACCCTGGGATTTTTCTACTCGATCGTTACACCAATTAGCTGTGATGCTGCTAATCGAACCATTTGCCAAAAAACAAGAAGAAAACTTCATTGCAAAGTGTGCACACTCAGAAAATCCATTGATCGTCTCTTTCATTCCTACATAAAATAATCTTCAGTTTATGAATTCATATCCTAGTCAATTTAGTTTAGTTTTAGCCTAGTTTTAAGTAAGTTTAAGGCACCAATAAGGTTTTTTTTGTTCCAATTTTCCTTATGTAAATTCAATACCAGAAAAAAGTTTTGTAAATTTACGCACAAAGAAAAAACATGAAATACTATGGTTGAAAAGATATGCAATCTGAGCACCAACTCAACAGAAACATATTGTTAATTACCTTTATAAATTTTATATGGAACGAAATAAACATCTATCTATCTATCTATCTATCTAACACCTCCGCTTAGGTTAGGTTAGATTGGGAAGGGTGGACTGAAGCACTGTGTCACACTTCATTACGAGAGATCGCTGCGTATCCACTGTGGTCCCCTCGTATAAACCAGGCTCTAGATTACTGATTCCAAATATTGCTCTTCCTTATGAAGAGAGTAGTTCTCCATAAAGAAATCATCGCAAGTTCTGACAGATCGGCCAAGAAGAATTTCCCTCAAGTACCGATACCTGGTACGTGCCAGACTTTCACATTCACACACTAGATGCACCAGTGTCGGTTCAACATTTTCATTACCACAGCGACACAGATCCGCCGTGGTTTTTCCCAGTCTCTCTTCATGTCTCCCAAAGAGCTAGACAGTGTCCCGTTAGAACCCCTAAAAGTTGTCGGCAAATGTCCCTACTCAGAGACAAAATGAAGCTAGAGTTCCTCTTATCAAGTTTCGGCCAGTAGATTCTTGCTTGCCGGCATCCTGAGGCAATAATTCACTCTGCACATTCAATGGGACATAGAACCGATTCGTTGGCCAGCTCTCTCTCTGAACTCATTCTGGCGACCACGCCTTTTTTTTCATTTCCAGTGAAGTCACTGTAACCAGGACTCCAACTAATCTTCAGGTTGTTATTCATACCCAGCATCTGCAATATTGTTTTACATTCTCACACAAGTTTGGATATAGTAATTAACAGCCTTGATGGCAGCTCTGCTGTCAACATAAATAGTTATTGTACCATTCCCGCACTGTTTTCGCACAATTATTTCCAATGCTTTCGTCAATGCAAAAATCTCAGCCTGAACACGCTCGATCTATCCGGTAGCCTAAACGATTCCTTAATGTCAAGGTCGCAAGGGTACACTCCCGCGTTCGGTCCGTTTTCCGTCTTGGAGCTATCAGTGTAGATAGCAAGCGCGTATGAGACGATGATCTCAGATTGGCAGTCCAGTCTGGTCAGAATATTCACAGCATAGGAATGTCCAAAACTGCAAGACGGTGTCCTGTAGTCGATGCGCATCGGCATGCCCTATAAACCATCGCTTAATTTTGACCTAGCGGTTATGGATGGGTTTTTTTTTGTATAAATTTTGTTTAACTCGTCTCGATAAATCTCTTGTCATGCTCTGTACATGCTACTCCACTTTGCATTAACTAATGGCCTTAAAACACCCTTTCAAGTCGTATTTCTTTCCAGTTCACCAAATGTAGCGGTCGGTTCTAAGAAGTAATTCAGTACACGCTTAACTCTGACCCCAAACCAAGCTTGGAATGGGAATAAGAAAAGGCAACAAACCGTTTTCAATTGTAAATTATTATTGAAACAAAGTAGTTCCGAACAATAGTGCCAAGAATTTAAGGTCAATTAAAAAAAAAAACGAACGTACCGGAAATATATCGCATTCTTATCGAAGAATGGTCAATATCAGAACAGCGCACACGTTAAAGCTTACTACGGATGTGTGAATGTGGTTGATAGATTTTCATTAATAAGATTAGATTTAATTTAATACGTAAGCCGATTGCGATATTAATGCGCATTTTATTTTCTCTTTTAATTGCTACAAAAAAGGGAGTGGTAAGAATAATTTCCAATCATCAAATTTACATCAGTCTCCTTCATCTTAAATATCCTACTAACGAACTTTCATTTCTTTTTCTAGGATGATGACAAAACGGGCGCATCGACATAAACGATTTGGTCGAAGAAATTTCAAACAAAGATACTTCCGACTAACAACATATTCTCTAAGCTATGCCAAATCAAAGGGCAAACGACCTATCTGTGATATTCCATTATATGAAATTTTAGCGGTCGAGAGACTACAGGAACAGAGTTTTAAAATGCAGAACATTTTTCAGGTAAATTAAGCAGAAACAATACTAAAAAAAAACGACCATAACAATGCTATTTCATTCTGTATAAATATAATTGCAAAATTGTAGCACGTTTCTCGCGCACAGCATGAAACAACGCCGAAAATATAGAAAATTATAAATTATGTGTGTGCTCGCATCGAAAGAGCACAAATAAAACAAATAACAATGCCATGGGCCCATAGGATTAATTCGGTTTTATATCATATCACAACGTAAACGAAACGTAGTAAAGTAAACGGAATTGTGAATAGAGATCATTTTTCAGGCGATTTTACTCGTTGTTGTCTTCGTGGGGGGTGTTTTTATTTTTTTTTAATTTAATTCAATGGCACCCATGCTCATCCCATTTTTGGTTAGAGCAAGAGAAAGTTTCCGCATTCAAACTTATACGGTGTTAAGCGTAAATCTTAGCACTTTATAAAAATTTAATAGAAGAGTTAACTGCTTCAAACAACAAACAAAAACCAAAAAAAATGCGAGAAATATGTAAATTAATCGAAATAAAATTTACAATGTTTTTTTTTTCTTCATTTCATTTGCATCCAGTTAATATGCATTTAAATTTTATTGTCCTACGCAATTTTTTTTTCTTTTTTTTGTGAAGTGTTTATAGTTTTTAAATTGCCCATATATTTTGTGGGAGTTGCTCTTCGAGACGGGGAAAGAAAATGCTGTAGGATGGCTATCTTTTTGGGAACAAAAATATTGCATTAATTCATTCAGATATAAAGTGAAAACGGCTGTGGGAACACACACATATCGTTGAGGATAAATTATGTATTTTTTTTTTTGTAGTTAACTGTAACAGATGAAAGTGAGAGTTCAGAATATTTTTAATGATAGAAAAAACGAAAAGAGCTAATTTGTTTTCTTATAATTCCATTCTAGTTGCATCAAAACGTACACAATTTTGTTATTTGTGTTTTTTTTGCGTTAATTGGTCTGACCATATTAACGAAATTGATAAGCGGTGTACCCTATCTTACACAAGTTGTGGAGACTTACTGTGGCTACGTCGTCTGAAACCAAGAAGAAAGTAATAAGATCTTTGATCATTCTCCATTTTCTTTATTCATGCATAATTATTCTCTTTACTTTTTTATTTCAACTTAAATTCTGTTATCTTTTTGTAAATCAAGTTCTAGAGACCGTCTTACCGTCTCATTGGTTGCAATATTTGGGTTTCATAAATGAAATGAAATTCAATTGTGTTATAAGTCTATTACAAACTAGAAACGAAACGGAAACAATATGTCAAATCTGTCTCCATATCGCCATCGAAGTAAGCCGTTCTGATAATAATTTTATTAATTTACTACATCATAGTTTTGTTTGTTGATATTTTTTCAACCGTATCTTAGCAAGTAATGAATCTATGACCGTAAACCAGAAAACATTAAATTGCCTCTGTATTCGCTAAACATATTTTGTTTACGCTTTTAACCTTGACCGTCACCGTCTGTAATAATAACGTTCAGATCGACTTGATGAATGTTGAAACTTTCTGCATAAATTTTACTAAGATCAAACTATCATCACAACGAAGGTCGCATAATATTTCCGTATTTTTGCGATTTTGGAATTTTATTTTGGCATTGGATCCGTTTGATTCTGTCTACACTGTCGACGCGACGCCCAATGTAATGGCATAAGTCCGACACACGAATTGATCATAGTTTGTGAAAGGAAAAATGTACCACCTTGTCTACTACCGGTGTTTGTATACGGAAACTCTTGTGACAGAAAATATCCGTTACGAGGACTGTTTGATAGTGACCTGCAAAAATCAAGAAAACACAATTTTTTCGAGAAAAAATTTATTTTATTATATTTTTCAACATAGTCTCCTTTTAGCTCTATACTTAGTCCAGCGTTTTTCCAATTTTTGGGTCCCTTCTAAATGGTTATGATTGATTTCTCCAACCCTTCACAACTGGTGTTGATTTCATTGATGACGTCAGTATTCGTGGTGAATCTCTTTCCAGCAAGCCATTTCGTCAAAACTGGAAGTAAAAAAAAGTCGCAGGGTGCCAAATCTGGAGAATACTGTGGTGAGAAAGCCGTAGCGTAATTTAAACAATTTTGACATTGCATCAGCGGACGTGTGAGCCCGGAGCGTTGTCGTGATGAAACAACACTTTTATCTTCGCCAAATGAAAGCGCTTTTCCTTGATTTCAGCATTCACTCGATCCAATAACTCAGCATAATATGCTTTCGTTATTGTTTTCTATTTCTGCAAGTAGTCGATGAATATTATTCCATTAAGAATCCTAAAAAACTGTTGCCATAACCTTCCCAGCCGATGGAACGGTTTTTGCCTTCTTCGGTGTGTTTGAATCGGCTTCCATCTATTGTTTTGACTGTTGTTTGGTTTCTGAAGTGTAGTGGTGTTAATGGAGTTTATGAATTACGTTGAAACAGTTGCAAACCGTGCTGTTAAGTTGTCATACGGTTCCGTTTTTGGTCGATTGTGAGCAAACTCGGCACCCATATTGCGTTTAGCTTTCTCATGTTCAAAAATTTTTTCAAAATGTTCTAAACGCGTTCAGATGAGATTTTTACTACCTAAAGGTTGGTTTACATGACGAATGCAAACAATTTCAACTGGAATTGTGAACGAGAAGGAAAATCTCTAATGAGATTTTGATCAGGAGTGAAACGAACAGATATTATATCCAACAAAAAAATATTGACGATATTTGTGTGAATGGTTTGTGTCAATATTATTTGCAGTGATTTCTTTCTACCCCATTGAAAATTCGATAAGCTAGCTCCCTTACAATCTCAGTAAAAAATGTTTGCACAAAAACTAAAAGAGGTATCAGGCTTAAACTTTTGCAGGTAATCTATTTTAGGGTGGTCCAGATCAAACAAAATAGCAAATTCCTTATCTGCCTCTTCCTTCTTGATTTTTGGAGGTCATTATCAAACAGCCCTCGTATTCGTCATCCTGCAACTAGCATACGATTCTTTAATCGGTGATACCTCTTCTACGTTTCATACTATAATCATTCGTGATACTGTTGAAAATCTTCTAACGTCTACAAACCTAAGATGAAATGTTTAATTGGATTATACTCGCGAAATGAATGTTACTTGATATAATAAGAAAAAATGTTATTTAAGTAGCACGTACGCAATCTACAAAAATGTAAGCATGTTGTGTACATTTGTTTGTCTTTTAACCACCACTCCCTGCCCATTTTCATTGCCGAAAACAATAACCAATCACTGGCTGCAATTCACAACAAAAATCAAACAGTAATTCATTTATATTTTGTGCCACTTTCTCCAAAAAAAACATTTCGCCATTTTCAAAGTGAAAATTGTGCAGACAACTTCTATACTCGCATCAAAATTCCAAATAAAAGCATGTCGTCTTTTAAATTTTCAGATTATACGAAAAGATCGAGTACTCTACGTGCAAACAACCAACTGTGTCGAAGAGAAAGAATGGGTCGATCTGCTCAGCAAAATATGTCAGAGTAATGCAGCTAGACTGGAATGTTTTCATCCATGCGCCTTTATAAACGGCATGTGGAGTTGTTGTCGTCGAACCGATGAAAATGCATCCGGATGTCGTCAAGTTTCGAATAAGCCATTTCAAATGGAATTAGCTACTGCCTTGGATCCGGCACGTGATCTTCAACGTCTTCATACCCTTATCATGAACCATAAGCTCTCGTTAGAGAGCTACGCCGAACAAAATTCCTGCCATACAACAAATTTCGTCGAATGTGTTAATATTAGTCGTAGGACTATTCGTCAATTGACAGAAGTCGCATACGAATTGGACGAAGTTCATCGTATGCACAAGCAACAATTGGTCCTGGAAACGAAATACGGTAGTCGTATAGCACCGATCGGTGAAGATAACTATTTGCATGTAATGCGAAATGGTATGCCAGTGCAACAGCTACAACATCAACAGCAACTTCAACAACAACAGCAGCAACAACAACAGCAGCAACAACAACATCAGCTACAACATCAAATTTATGATTTTTCTTCATTGGGAACAAGAACCGATGTTTTACGTTCGAACAGCGACAAATTGACTCATTGTTGACTCGAGTAAAGCAAATCAAAATAGAGATGAAATTTATTAATATTTTAGCTAATACTGTTTCGAGTTAAGTTTATATTATAAAAAAAATATATGTGTAATAACGTAGAGGCAACTTTCTTTATAATTTAATTGTTGCTTGCTGATTAATATCTCTCTCACTATTTTTATTTTCTCAACAAAAAAAATGTCGTATTTATTTCAATTAACAACATCAGCTACGAAAAACAAAAGTCAATTACATTCCATTTTATTTCTTTGTTTGTTTTTTTTTATGATCACCAAACTTTTTATTAAACGCTTGCAAGCGAGTGAATCAATTTTATTTTTGGTTTAATTTTCTCCAACAATGTTACATTATTGTTAACTTTAAAAAAAAAAAAGGAATTACTCAAGCCAACTTTATTTTTTTTTTGTTTTTATAATTAAATTATGTTATTTTTTTATTTATTTACACAGACCGTTTAATCGCGCAATCGAAATCCCTCTTTTATACGCAAACTACATCCACAAAATCTGTCGGAATTGTTTACTTTTTTCTTTTGGCCGTTTATGACTGGATCAAGACAATCAAATAGATAATAATTTGTGTACAAAAAGAATGGCAAAATCATTGAGCCAATCACATATAACATAAAATGTATTAAGTGAAATCCATTCCAAAATAATACAAGCTTAAAATTGTATTAGGTATTAAAAAATTTTCTACCAAACAAGAAGAAATTTAATTAGAATTATAAGTAGTTTTTATAACGCAACCAGTTTTTTTCAGTTGACTCGGAAAAAGTCATCTTCCAAATTCCTACAGTACATACTTTACAATAACAAAACAAACAAACAGTCATAAACCCAAATAAAAAAAAAGTGAACGTTCGCGATCCACGATCATATTTAAAATCGTACCAACTCCTCATTTCTATCCCGTTCCGACTCGAATAAAATCCTTCCCATCGTTTTATTGTTTCTTTTAAGAAAACACTTTGCAACAATTTAGATTTATCTAACTAAATTAAGTAGTGTATAATTGTACATTCTATCAACAACAACAAGAAAGAAAAAACAACTTCAATTTCTTTGTTGTATTTTAGCTATTTGAATTTACTCTAAGGATAATTAGATCATAATTTTGTAATAGTTTCATTAGAACCTAAGTACATTTACGAAAATAAGTTAACTTTAAGAAACTAAATTAAAAACAAAACTAACAAATGGAATAAAGAAACATATTGTTATTCTGCCTTAGCAATAATTTGTTGTAACTCTTTATATTTCGGGGTACGAACGCAAGCAGTGACTTTAAATAATTAATTTTTAATTGACTAATTACTATATAAGGCTATTCGATAACAAGAACTAGATGGAGCTGAAGACGTTATTGTTTTTATATTATATAAACGTGTACATTTTTTTTTTTATAAAGTGTTTATTTTGTAATTTCTTGCATTCATTGTAAATAATTTTTATTTTCCCATTAAGTTTTTATACATTTAATTATTTATATTCGATATAAGATTTATATATATATATAAAACACATATTATATATATTTTTTGTACTGTAATTTTTATTAACTTACCTAGTGAATATAATTTAAGAAAAACTTGAAATTAATTGTGAGTTTTATTCGGGACTTTTTATTTTGAACTTTACTTTATTGTAGCATTGCCAAAATAAAAACTGGAACCGTATGATGTAAGGAACGTCAACTTTGCTATGATGGGACTACATCACTTGCGCCTAAGCATTTCAAATTCAAAATACATGCAACTGGATGATAACTGAACGAATGGTTGTGGTGAACGTTTGACTTATCAATTTTTTTGTTACGCATTTAATGTTAATTGCCCTTTTTGCCTTTATACCGCCGCACTCCGTGACAGAAAGTTTCACAGTTTGTACTGATTTTAACATACTGAGATCTTTCTTTTAGGTAACTTGAGATCCAGTTATTATTATTTTCTCTGACGCTAGCATATGAATACACCAGCGCACGTTTTTATGTGCTTTATTTGCCTTATATACTTAATACTAACAGTTATGTATCTTAATCCGCTATACGAGAATAGCGAAGCAGAAGCCACTGTTCCCAGCCGCGGACAGCTCAGTCCATAATGCAATATTTGCATTGAATAATGCTTCAAGAATGGATTATTTGGGTGGGATAAGAGTCGCTTTATTTAATTTAATATTTTTTGTACATTAATTTTCCTTATAACTATTCCGGCCCGAGCCATTCGTCACTTGGACCGATAGCTGGAGGCATTTATTCTCTTTTTTTATAAGTAACGTTTCTTTTTCATTTCTTTTTACTGCTTATCTTTTTCTTATTTATAAAATTTAAATTAATTTCCTATAATAGGTTTTATTTGGTTCTTTAAAAACTGTAAGCCTCTGTTTCAATAAATAAATGAACTGCCGGTAATTGGTCGCTTGGCTTCATAATCCGCCAGTTCATCTCCCACGAGTCATGCCAGCGTGGTTTGCTTCAATTTTGTCTCGGATGAGCCTTGAGTGGTTCAGCCGGGCGAGGATTATTTAATGCTACCGTAGCAGCCCTTGAGTCGCTGAAGATAGCTGGTGGTTTGCATGTTATTGCGTCCTTTTTGGTAGCTTTTTGAAGAGCGAAAAGTTCCGCTTCGTTGGCACTGATGTTTGGGTGCAGTTTGAACTGATCAATTAATTATTGGTGTGGATCCTGTTCCGGAAACACGACGATAGCTGCTCCTGTGTGAACGATTTTGAGCCATCCGTATAAATTTTTACGTAGCCTGTCAGAGCCGCAAGGTGTTCTCGATGTAGTTGGTACATCGGGATGGGGTTTGGTCTTTTGCAGGGTAGTAGGAGGGATAGGAGAGATGGATGTTGGGTGTGGAACTGTGGCATATGGAGTTGGGGTATATTAGTGGTGGTGGGATGGGAATTTCTAGCCTTTGATGCCTAGCTAGCCATAGTGCTGATTTAAACGATAGACCGATTGTATTACCCTCGTTTATTTGCTCTAAGCCTTTTAGCGAGCTATTATGCGGACGTCTGTAGTCTAAGACGTTGGGGCTAAATAAGGCAATTTGAGCATTGATGAAAGTCCTCTTGATGCTGTGGTATCCTGACTCCACTTCAAGGGAGACGTTCAAGGTAATGCGAAATACTTCAAGTGCTTTCCTTAGGACTTGGTTTGCTGCTACTTGCAGTTGCTGCATATTGTGTTTTGTAGTGCAGCAGTATACAGTAATTACAGATTTTATTTATACCAGACCCGTATTTTTTTTTTAGCCAAGTCAAAGAAAACTGTAAATCCTTTTTTCCCTTCATCCAGGGAGGAACTTATTAGGCTGGTTAATAGGGCTAAAGCGACATGGGTGCTACGTCTAGCTCGAAATCCAAATTGGCTATCATGTAGAATATTATGCGATTCGAAATAATACCTGTTATGCCTCTTCTTAGCAACCTTCTCAAACATTTTTCCGATATTAGATATTACAGATATGGGTCTATAATTAACGGTTATGCTTTTATCTCTAGCTTGGTAAATATATAATAAAGTTACACCTCTAGATTGTTTTTGTACGTTTCTTGGATGCCCAATATTCCATCTTCCGAGCGAAAATCGAGATTACTTTTTGATAATTCAGGCATTATCAACATTTCTTTATTTAATCTAAGCTTATAAAGTTTTTAAAGACCTTTACTGATTAGACTGCCATGTGTTAGCCCCTGATTCTTCTTTAACTGCCGCTGATTTAAAATCACCATGTGCTTGATTTTTTTAATTGATTTTTAAAGTCGGCCTCTTCATCTTCAACAAGATGCCATCAATTAATGATGCCCTTACTGACATTCTACCTTGTACTGAAAAACTGTTCATTCTTTGAAAAAATAACGTTCAAATGTCTTTCTGCTTCCGCCATTACCGACAACACGTTGCATTGGAAAAGACGCTGAATAGTCGTCTGAAACGTCATAAACACACCATCCCTTTAACTACACTATTCACTTGGCAAATTTACGATAAAAAAAAACCTCCTCCATCGACTGACAACTAGCAGCTCTAGCAGCTGTCAACCAATTGCCAATCTTCTTTCTATCGATGGGCAAAGCTTTAATTAGTTTCTTCGAAAACATGCTCCGATCGCCCTGAGACACAAAGAAACCAACCGTTGTCGTGTCTGCCATGGAGTTTGCCGAGCTGATTCTAACGCCCAAGCTGGACAATGTTGTTCTGCACGGGCCGCTCAACACAACAGTCGAGGGAACCCTCTGCATAACGGGCCACCACTTGATTTTGAGCGCCCGGCAGGAAGGCACCCAAGAGCTCTGGGTAAGTGCATCGAGAATTACACAATAACATCGCGAAGCGATACAATAACACGTTCCGAATACTTTCGATTTTAGCTGCTCCATAAAAATATCGATTCGATCGATCGGAAGCCGACTGTCGAGAATAACGTGCTGACCGGCGGCTCTATTATTCTGAAATGCAAGGACTTGCGGATAATATCACTGGAGATTCGAACGCCGCGGGAATTTCAGAACGTGGTCAGTTCGATTGAGCAGCTTTACGCGCTTCAACGGATCGATCAGCTTTATCCGTTCTTCTATCGACCGATGTACACAATTCTAGAGGACGGTTTCACCATGTTTAGGTACTGATAGCATTTGTGTGGCGGTGTTCTTGTTTCGTTTGACCTATTCTGGTTGTTTGATTGTTCCAGCCCTGAGCAGGAGTTCTCCAAGCTGTTGGCAGGCGAAGACTGGCGAGTCTCAACTGTTAACAAGGATTTCGCAGTCTGTGCATCATACGGAGCGGTACTCATTGTTCCTAAAACGGTCACGGACGAGCATTTGGCGCAATCGGCCGCCTTCCGGGACGGTGGCAGATTTCCCATTTTGAGCTATCGCCACGAGAATGGAGTAAGTTTGTTTTTTCATCATTTAACGAAGCTTTTTTTCCACATAGATAAAATTGTTTCGCGTTTCTTATCGCAGAAATTACCATAACAATAAGCTTGAAGTATCTTTTAAATTTCAATATTTGCCGAATTTTGATAACAACTAAATTCAGAAAAGAAAAAAAAATCTATTGGACGCATTCATCCTGGTGCTTTTGTTATCTTTTTAATTAATGACTGCTCTATGCTCTCTCTCTCTCTCGGTATGACTCAGACCGTTTTATTATTACATACTTTACGTTTGTTTGTGCGGATCACTGTAAATGAGGGCGTACGTAAACACGAGAATTCTACGACCCAGAGGCCTATCAGTTATTCATTGCCAAATTAGTGCAGATAGCAGTTAGTTAGGAACATTTGTTAGAAAGTGAGAGGGCGCTCAACGCTTAACAGTTCTCACGAGAGAATCCTGGAGCACAGAACCTTGCCTTGACATTTCGTCTGCCCTACCCACTCGTTTTCTTCTATCTTCCCAGAAACTCAAAGGCAGGTTACTTCAAGATAAAGGACACATAAGAAATAAGACTGTGTACGGTAAAGGTACTTTCTCAAAATCTGTTGCGCGGAAATGGTTCACTCGCTTTCAATCTGGTAATTTTGATGAGAAAGATCAGTCACGCTCTGGTCGTCCAATCACTGAAAAAGCTGATGAAATTCTTGAAAAAGTCCAGCAAGATAAACATATCAGCAGTGTCGATATTGCTGTGGAGCTAAGCATTGACCAGAAAACGGGTTTGAACCATTTAAACAAAGCTGGCTACAAAAAGAAACTCGATGTATGGGTTCCTCATGAGTTGAGCTCGAAAAACATGAAAGACCGAATAAAGGTCGCGCTGCTCAAACGCAATTGAAATCGAGCCATTTCTGAAACGTATCATAACCGGTGATGAAAAATGGATCACGTACGACAATCGGAAGCGTCAAAAATCGTGGATAAGGGATGGTGAGTCGTTACAAGCGTTCGCGAAGCCTGGATTGACGCCGAATAAGGTAATGCTATGTGTATGGAGAGACTTGAAGGGAATCGTTCACCATAAGCTTCTTCCAAATGATTAGACTCACAAGTCTACTGTGATCAACTAGAAAGAAAATTACCCATCTTCGTCTTCAATCATGACAAAGCCCGACCACACACTTCTTTGATGACCCGTCAACAATTCCGAGAGCTCTGTTGGGATGCATTCACCGTATAGTCCAGATATAGCACCCTCAGACGATCACTTGTATCGATCTCTTCACAACTCTCTGAATGGAATGAAGCTCTTTTCAAAAGAAACCTGTGAAAATCACTTGATTCAGTTTTTCAATCAGAAACTACAGAAGTTATTCACCGATGGCATCGTGGCTCAACTCGAAAAATGTTGAAACATTGTCGACAATAATGAAGCATATTTGGTTTAAATAAATTCATTTTCACAATATAAGAAAACCAGTTGAATTTTACTAAAAAAAACGTCACGAACTTTTTTTTCCCAGACTGAAATCTGGCTTCAGTTCCGAACTTTCATCAGACCATTTGGTTTTTCGCCGCGATAAGGATTTAACTGTAAGTTATAAATCAGATGGCGCTGTGTTCTTAATGCAGTTAGAAACTCACTTATTTGTACACTTTGCGGTGATTTTCCGTCCAAATCCTTTGACTATATTCTTGTGAAAATCAGTGTCTCCCATGTAAACAGTCTGTTTGTTGCTTGTGTTCCTAACGCCAGTAAACCTGACATATACATATGATGATATTTTCTCATTATTCTCAAACTACGTAAATATTCGTTTTCTCTCAGCATCCTCTTTGATCCTAGGCTCCAGGTTGGTTCTCTGTCCTCATATCTTTTCACATTTAAAACCTTAGTCAAGTATTTAATTTGTACAGGCTAATGTTAAAATTAACTCAATTTCTCTTAGCATTCTTACAATGACTTTTTACTTGTGCTTTTTATTACTTTCTTTCTTCTTTTTCTTTTCTGTAAGAATTTTCTTTTTTTGCTCCCGTTTTTTTTTTATTAAAGATATTGTGTAATTGGGTTTTTAAATCTGTACAGTAGTTCAGAAATAAATAAATAAAAAAAGAGTGATTACAATGATTGAGTCCGCCACCAGGGAATTTTAGAACTTGAGAAATATTCACAAGTTCAGAGATGCAGTCCGGAAAATGTGGCTCCATCATAAGATCCAAACGTTCCCGACAAAATTCCGTCGAGCTTTCGCCAATTCTCCTCAGTAGGGTTTCTGGTAAGGATCCTCACTGCTTCAATAAGACATTCTATTTTCTCGCAGAGTTTCCTCCAGGAACTGCACTTGGCGATGTTCAGCAACGATTTAAATTCTTTTAGGCTGAGTCTGTATGCATACGGAGTCAAATTCCTCTGGCGGGTATTAGCTTTTTGTAACGTTTCCTCGCCTTTCCTCTAAGAAACAATTTCACTTTTTTCTTTCGACAATTGCAAAATGGCAGAATTGTATATCACCACTTTATTTACAGGCAATCCTTATGCGAAGTGCTCAACCGCTTTCGGGGCAGGGCATAAAACGATGTCGAGCCGATGAGGCTATTTTAAACGGACTTCTCGGACGTAGTACAAAAGGTTTTATAGTCGATACATGGGGCAAAGGAAAATCGAATACGGAAACAGATCAACATTATTCGCAGTGGAAAAAGGTTAATCGATCGATCGGAAATGTTTCCTCACCGTCTTCAATTTTAGATAGTTTTACGAAATTAGTCGATGGTACAAATCGCGATAAATTAGATCGAAATAGTTTGTTTTTTTTTTTGGAAAAAAATGATTCAAATTTTTTGCAGCCTGTAACGACTCAAAGTGTTCTTCCGACAAATGGCTCTCTAGATTAGAAAGCTCGGGCTGGCTAGCCCTGGTTCTCAATTCGTTGAATGCTGCTTGCGTAGTTGCTCAATGCTTAGATCAAGAAGGAAGTCCGGTTCTAGTACATGGATCGAAGGGACTCGATTCTACGCTTATAGTTACGTCATTGGTGCAAATAATATTAAATCAGGACTGTCGAACATTAAGAGGGTAAGTAGGTTTGCTTTTTCTTTGCCTACCATGAAAATTCTTAAAAAAAAAAAAAATTGCAGTATACAAGCGCTTATAGAGCGTGAATGGATTCAAGCTGGTCATCCTTTTTCGTCGCGCCACAAGTATTCGTGTTATGTGTCGTCGCAAAGTCGAACTAAAACTGCCGGTGCAACTTTTCTTCTATTTCTCGACTGCATTTATCAATTACATTGTCAATTTCCGTGTAGCTTTGAATTTAGTACTAAGCTACTCGTTGATTTGTTCGAGCATAGCTATTGCAGTCAGTACGGCACATTCCTTGGCGATTCAGAGAAAGAACGTTTCGAATCACAGGTGCATACGAGGACGACAAGTTTGTGGTCTTATCTCAATAGACCGGATGTTTTGAAAACATTACTAAATCCTCTTTACGATCCCAATCCTAACGTAATTTGGCCTTCAGTAGCTCCGATAAGCTTAGAGTTATGGACTGGTAAATACTGAGAGCTAATTTCATTTTTGATCTCTTCGATTTATCCGTTCTCGTTTTTTAGATCTTTATTTACGATGGCTGATCGATCAAAGTTATGCGAAAAGTGCTCTCGAAGAAATTCAAAATTTAATTACACATGAGAAGGAGCTTAGAAGCAAAGTAAGTTCGTTGCGGACAACATACGAGAAATTTTCACATCAACTTTATTTCAGGCTTTAAAACTTAGAAAACAGGCTACGGATTTAAACAGGGAACTAGTTGAGATTGTCAAAGACGAAAACAATTAAAACCGATCAAGTGCAAGTATTTTTTCTTAGGCTTAGAGATATAAATTGGATGCTACGTTTTTCAGTCGACGTGTCGCAAGTGCACGGAAAAAGCGCACATTTCGCCGCCAAGATATGTGTTGAAAACAGCTCGAAACAGACTCGTGGAATTCTGTGAAGTTTTTTTTTTAAGTTTCGACGTATTAATTAGGCTAGTTTCGACAGATTTAACTATGCAATGTGCTTTATGTTCTAGGGTACGATATTTTAAGTTTGAGCAAAATAACAAAAAACTATGATCAAAATTACAATCATTATTTCACTGTCAATTAAATTTATATTTGCACACATTTTAAATTTAATAAACATTTATCTACTTCTATAAATATTCAAATTTATTTTATTTTAAAACTATTTGCGTATATACGAGATATTATACTTTAAAGGGTCCCAATTCTATTTTTTTTCGGCCGTGGTTATATCTTAGGGGATCACCCTTTAATGCGACTACACAGCTAGAATGCATAGATTGGGGATAAAATGTTGTGGTAAGGTCTTTAGGACGGTGGAAAGGGAGGGAACCGTCTGAAGTGCCGGTAAACGTTGTTTTTTACCTGCTGATGGTTATACTTATCAGGGAACAGATCGGCTGGCAATGCCTTCCACATTACTGATGTTCGGGGGATAAAGGACTTCCTAAATTTCACTGTTCTCCACGAATGGGGCTGAACGGTATACTCGTGGGCGCATAAAGCTCGGTGAATGCTGCGGGGGGCGACTAATAGTGGCGGAATAAGTTCTTTTAGTTCTTTACTACATTTACCATGAAAATATAAATATATACAGTAAATACTGAGTACTCTGACATTTCGCCGATGCTCTAGGAAGTCTATAGAAGCTGAAACGGCTTCGTCTCCAATTAGTCGGAACGCATGTTTTTGAACAAGATTGAGTAAGGCTAAATGGGATTTTGAAAACCCAGCCCAGATTTGCGAATTGTACTCAAGATGTGGTCTGATATATGCATTGTAGATTGTAGCTAAGTCAGACGCTAAAAAGAATTTCTTACACTTCCGTAGAATTCCAAGGCGTTTGGAAGCATCAATTGTGACATCAAAGATGTGTTGGCTCCAGTTTATGTGGTTGTTGATTTTTACGCCTAGTAATTTGAAGTCAGCAGAAGAAGAAATTTGTACGGCACCGAAGGATATATTTGAGACTGAGACGGCTTCACACTTTCGTCGAGACTAGGCGAACACGAGCAAGTGTGAGAGTAGACAAAACGTACGCGTTGTCCTAATTCGTCTGTGCTCGGTAGGTTTAACGTGGCAAGGAAAGAAAGGCTTGCGACAAATCCAAGATTGATTACACTCCACAGTTGAGTAAGGGGAGCCAGGGATTCTTTATCAATCACAATTGTTGCGACCCTTTTTGACTCCTCCATCTTTGCGATTCTCCAATTGTGGGTCGAAAGATTGGAGTGGCTGTTCTGTATGATCTCCAGGACCGCTGCAGTTCCAATATTCCTTTAGATCTTTTCCGAAAGAAACGTAAACTTTAGAGCTTTGTTCCTGCAACAAGGAGTACTTATTGTTAACTATATTGAAAGTTACTGTAAAATTTTCACAACACAACACATTGCTCCTCCAGCGGGTACGTACTTTAAAATGATCGTATCTCATTTTCTTTTCCCTAACCCCTGACGCCAAAGAACGCCATACCGAGCTGTCCGATGTTAGCTTTATGCAGCTCCTCTGTGATCACCGAGCAGAAATAGTTTTCGTCCACAAGACCCTAGATATCGATACCATACTTTGCGTCACTCGATAAACACTTGTTGAAATTTAGCCCAAATCATAATCGCGTCGGAATTCCAAGCGCATAGTTGTATCTTTTTCTGGAGTTGCAATTCCGTTTTCGGACCGTGATCTGGTGTCAAACCCTAAGCCGGAACTCCACAGCATTTTCTGTAATCATCGCTATTCCCAGTAGATCCCAAACAAAACAAGCTATTTCTGTTTACGTTTCGTTGACTGTAAAAGCTAGGTTCATGCTAGCCATAATTTTATTCACAATGTGCAAGTCGATCTATAGGTAATTTGTGAACGAGAGGAAATCCATATATGGCATAGAATAGGTATGCCTGCTGGTCATAATAATAGCGGCTTACATCATCAATGGCGTGACAGCACAAATAAGGCCGGGGCCTGCAGAACACATTGTCTGAAGTCATCTCGATTCAGTACCCACATTTCCCAATTTATCCACATAAGATGTGATCTGAAATCTGCGTCAACTGAGTCCTTGTATCTTTTCCACAAAACCGGTCATATGCCCTGAGGTCTACCTTTCAGAGTGCGTTTGGAAATTCTAACGTCGTCCACTCGGCCTTACAAAGTTTTATAAGAGTAGAGGAGGCTGGGTCTTATACAACTCGCTGTATCTGATACGCCATTTAGTGTCTTCTTTTACTGATCCCAAAATTCTTCGAAGAATTCGTCGTTCAAATGCGTCTCTTGATTTTTCAGACGCTTGGATGAGAGTTCATGTTTAGTATAGTAGCACAGGTTTTATTATGGTCTTGTATATGCGAAGTTTGCTCAGCCTGTGCACGTTTTTCGATTTTAAGAACGGGAGAACTGTGAAATAAGCCTTAATTGCAAGTGTGATCCGTTGTTATAATTCGTCCCGTTCCTTAACGTCTATTACAAAGTATGATCCCAAGTATGAGAAATGGTCAACATTCTCCAGGTTGTAGTCCCCTATTGTCAGATTTTGTCTGGGTGTAGCATTTCTTTTGGTTTGGGGCATGAAAATTGGTCAGTGGCTTACATAGTTTGCATTTAATCCATTAAAACTCCATTCAGTGCAAAAAAGAAGCTATGTTAGTCCCGTCTTCCTTCCAGTAAAAAATCTAAAACAGGAAACTACCATATCCGTTGCTGTTGCTAGGCAACGTGTTTTTGACAGCATAACTTCGCCAAGACTTAAACCATTTCTTTGATAAATCCACATCCGCAGATGGCACTGGCTACTTAAAGATGAAATTCGGCTGAAAGCCGCGCATTTGTTGTGACATTTCAGGCGTTTGCATTTCGCATTCTTCCGCATTCCACTGTCAAAGCAAAAAGCACCCGAGGCGCCAAATAAAAGTTCCCGTTCATCGTAGAATCCAACTGGATAGTAAAAGTGATCCGGAGGCTGTAAATACGCTAGAAATCAGTGGAAAAAAAGTATCGACGCAGATAGGAAAAAGTCGCGGACGACATGAACATGAATAAGTTAAAAAGACCCATCGATCCGACAAATCCGTTGGTTTTCTTCGACATCCAAATCGGCGAGGAAAAAGGTAAAAAATTTATTTAAAAAATCGACCTTGTGATCTGTTTCATAGCTTGTCTTTCGCGGTTGCATTTTTTCTATTGTACTATCGATAGATTGACGCAAACTAACGGCTTGTTTACTGTAAATTCGAATGTGCCGGTAGTGTACATTTTTTTCGTATCTTCCAAAAAGCAGCAAAAAGTAGAATTAATAAACGGTAGAATCTCTATTAGATCGGTGGCATGCTATGTTCTTGCTTATCATCCAACGTCGGTTTCGCCACGGTTACTGTATTTAATTTTATTTTGTGGTTATAACTAAATTCGTTTCGGTTCTTTCTGCGCACTTTAATTGGGGATCCCGTTCGAGGCGTTAAATTGAAATCAGGAGAATGTTATTCCTCTTTCTGTACTTGTACTTTCATTTATTTCAGCTTTATGGGCACAGTATTGATTGCCGCAAATCTCCGGCATGATTTCTTCGATTACGAGGTAGGTCCACACTTGGCTTCAGTTTTCTGTCCAGGCCGGAGGCAATAGGCGCCGCCCTCTGGGATGGATGTAAACCAATTTAAATTTGTAGGGGGGTCCACTGCATGCTTTCGAAAAAACTCATGAATCAGAGGAAGGAACGGTTTCTCCGGACCAGAACAAAAAAAAATCAACGAGTCTGGGCCTAAGATCGCCATGTATAAGCTTTGTGGACGGCTAAACCTAATAACCCCTGCTACAGACTACAGCACGGCGAACTTAGTTAACGTCGCTGGCTACAGGTCTACAACTTTCTGAATTCCAGTAACTACCACGACTAGTATTTGTAGAAGCCGTAGACAGAGTAAAAATGTTGCATTCGCTCGAAACTCTGCAGATCACGTGCGGAGGGATTCAGAAGAGCATAACGAAATGCCAAACTTGAATTTTCTTAAAACGGACTCACCGTTAAAATGTAAGTTGCATTTCAATTTCCTCTCAAATAAAAGACTAAGGCCCCGGAAGATTGGCAAGAAAAGAACCTTCAGGCGCAGTAATCCAATTTAATTATATTCGAGCTCCATGCGAAATTCCTCGTATCCAGAACACCTTCGTTACAGTCGCTCGAAAACAAACGCATTGTTCACAGCGTTACTTTTTCTATTAAGCTGTAACTTCTGGTGAAATTGATTCATCGTCCTTGCTGGGAGTTCTTTTCTTTATTAACATTCCTGGTATCCTTAGTATTACACACTATCGGACCAGCACGATACAGTGGGGTGGCATCCATGGCAGCAAGAGAAGCATTGCATCCCTTAAATTTTGCTGAAAAATATCTAAAATGCGTATTCCAAATCGCGCAGAAAAATTGCGAAAAAAATGTTTCAATCATTTTCTGTGGCACAGTCTAAATAAAAGTTCGCAAGAAACTACTCGCGATTATCTCACCCAGCCGAAAAGGCAAGCGAAAGAAACTAAGAAGAAGAAACATGGAAGCAATTTGAAAGCTGCATCTCTGAGCGTTCATTTCATTCCGTAGTAAATATACTGTGAAGTCATGAAAAAAAAAATGTTCGTTCACGGCACGGTGGAAGCAATACGCTATTTGCTTCCACACATTCCTGGCTGCAGCGGAGAAGCTTTCAGCAAGCAGTCAATGTAATAAGACATAAGGGCTACTAGAGTAGGAGAAGGAATTGAATTCTGAGCAAAGCTTGAAATTTTGAAATAAAACGGTGGTAAATAGTTGAATCATATTTAATTTGGACTTTAGATCTCAGAAATCACTTACGCTAGGAGGTTGAAATTTGAAACTTATGTAGAACTATGATAGTGGATCTATTTGGGTATTAGGATTAAGGAGTGTGGTAGTGGAGGGGAAAACAATGTGTTTAATGTTGGGATTGAAATATTCAGAAATTTATACCTCGTGAACGGTGGATGTAAGAAGATTGGAACTCTGTAGTTGTCTTAAGGGGTAATAGGAGATTAATCAAAAGCTAATATTTTTGAATCGTGTGGTGTGGAGATGTTGGAGATGACGAGCAGCGATTGTTTTGAAGCCGGACGATTCCTCGTAAAGGACCGGCGATATTCACTATGCTACTATCAGCATCTTACTCACATGTATGTTATACTCCGGTCTTGAAAAGAAAAAAAGCCCAACCTTTGAATACTACGCTATTAATTGCATTTCACTTAGCATGAAACGCTCCATACAAAAAACGTTAAATTTTGCTTCAAAATGCTTCATACAAACACGGCGTCTTGTCGTCTCCAGTAGACTTCTAACAGGGAAAAAATATTGCAGGTACAAGGGAAGGTGTTGTTGGTACGAGGGGGTGAAAAGAAAAGAACTTCGATATTTATTTTTCGAAAACCACAAACCATAGAAAGCTAAAATGTGAAATATGAAGAATGTGATAAAACCAATATACATATTAATACTTCTTTTACTTTTTTTTACTTTTACTTCTATTGACTCTTCTATTAAAAAAATAGCTCTGCCAACACTCTGGTCTTAAATTTATTTTTTTTTTTTTGGTAGAAGTCCGGATCGCGTTTAACGATGAGATCCGGTGTAGATGACTGCGACTGACAACCTCAAAAATTACGTTCCAAATAGCCTCCTGGTCTCCGTTCGTGATTGCTGGGTGCTTTTATATTAGTAATGTTAAAACTTGTTCATGGAGGAGTTTCAATACTAATTTTTCATATTAAACAATTTCTTCCCCTTGTTGTGTTATCACGCCACGTCACACATATATCGCATTTTCAAGAGTTTTATAGTCCAAGGGCCGGTAACAAGCTGACCTCCGACATAAGGAAGTACATATTATCGAATGGGACGTATCTTCAGCTTCTGCTCTCACTAATTTTGTACAGTTTAGCTTTTCATAATTTTTGCGCAACACGTTTATTTCGTGGTGGTTTTGCTCACGTTTAAAACGAGTACTTTTATTTTGTAGTTGGCCGAATGATTATCGAATTGCGAAAGGATGTAGTTCCTAGAACGGCTGAAAATTTTCGAGCACTGTGCACAGGTGAAAAAGGCATTGGTACCCTCGGTAAACCACTTCACTACAAAGGAACACGATTCCATCGCGTTCAACGTTTATTCATGGCACAGGGTGGCGATGTTGTTAAGAATGACGGAACGAGCGGTGAAAGCATCTATGGTCCAACTTTTCTCGATGAGGGTCTCACTTTGAAGGTAAATGCGTAGAATAGGCGACTTAGGCCCGTTCCTTCGATCGTCAGTTACGTTCTAGCTGGAACTTTAACTGACAGATTTTCATACAAAAGTTCCAGTTAAAGAATTTAATTGACGATCGTAGGATCGGGCCTTATTGAATTTCTCTTTATTATATCGAAAAATTTCTAGAATGTTGAAGGTGTCATTAGCATGGCTAACTACGGAAAACCGAACACAAACAATTCACAATTTTTCATTGCTTCGAGCAATTGTACGCATCTGGATGGTACTAATGTTGTCACAGGTCGGATTATTCGTGGACTTGGTATTTTAACGGAAATGGAACAGCACACTACAACCGACGGTGTACCAAGCAAAGTGGGCACTTTACGGCTTTTCTTATTTGCAATATTTTCTAGAATGTTTTAAATTTCCAGGAAATTATAATTTCCAATTGTGGTGAGCTATCGATTGAAGACAATTGGGGATACTGTGATCGCGATGAGACTCCCGATATTTTGCCCCCATTTCCCGAGGACTGGGAGAATAGAGGAATTGAATACACTGTAACATATCGAAATGCCTAATTTATAAAATTACAAGAAAATAATGTGGATTATGTTAACTTATAGGAAGAAGCAATGGTTGATATTTTAAATACGATTCGTAGTTCCGGTAATTATTTCTTTTCGAACGGCAAATATATCGAAGCATTGCGAAAATACAAGAAGGCGCAACGATATTATAAAACATTTGCGAAAAGAATTAAAGCTGGTGTTTTACTGCAGGAGTTTTGTGTTATCAATTATTTAAATATTGCCGCCACCGAACTGAAAATGGGCTTATTTTCGAATGCAAAAAATGCTTGTGATGAAGTAAGTAATGTAACCAGTTGGACATTCATTTTAACACAAAAAAATCCCATCACTGCTTTTCAGGCACTAAGAATCTCTCCGGCGCACGGTAAAGCGTTCTTTCGAAGAGGTCAGGCCGAAATAGGTTTGAAAAATTACGAAGGTGCACTCGAAGATTTACGCCAAGCACATAAATTGATGCCGGACAATAAACAGATCATGGAAGAATTCAATCGTGCAAAACAATTCTTGATGGAATATCGAAATTCACAAAAGGCCGCACTTAAGAACTTGTTCAAATAAAGACAAGTAGAAGAACTGCTGCACGAAAATATCATTTTGTTACCTGAATGCAATTGTTGCAACCTCTTTACAAAAGAGAAATTTTTTTTTTTGTTTGTATCTAATTTGTTATTCAGTAGTTGAGATAATTTATGTGAGACTTCTGCAATGTTCCTAAAATGTAATAAATAATTTAAGTATATGTACAGTTGTGTTTTTGTTTCATTTTTAAAGAGATGACGAGATGGTAACGTATAACAAAAAATTTTAAGAGTTAGAACAAAACTTAAGTTGTTGAAGAGTTTTGTTGCAATCAGACTTAAAGTTATGCAAATTTTGTTATTTTTTCTCCTTGCAGTGGTCTACAACAGTAAATACCGTCACAAGAAGAATTAGTTATTAATTTTTTGTTTTAGTAATTGTAGTGAATTTCAGTTAGGTTGGCTTTTAATTTAGAGATTTTGAGGTAAAAAGTTTAGATGAAGATCTAGACCCAGAAGCCTCCAAAAAATAAAATACCTACAACAATTCGTTTTACGTCTGTTGGTTCGTTTGCTACACTTTTAATTACGAATTTAGCGTGTGTTACGACATTACGATGAAGTTGAAATAGAAAGAAATATTTGCAGAATATGTTGTGACATTTTGACGATGATCAACGTCGGTATTATGCCATTTTGAAATTTGGTTTATTTATAAATTAACATTTTATTAAGTTTCAATAAAATGTAAAATTGTGGGTTTATTGGATTTCGAACTGCAACAATTTATCAACCAGAATATCGCGAATCAAGTCGTTTTTCAACTTCTACAGTGGATAGAATATAAGTAGATCTTTGAGCCTGATTATCTATTAGTCAAGGTAGCGGCAGAATTAGGGAAACGTTCTTGAGAGCTGACTGGATAATAGCAAATACTTACTTGCCAGTTACTTAGTTAAAAATATATCCAATACAAAGGTTATCTGATGAGAACCTTAAAAATAACGATTACAAATTTAGGATGGAAAAAATTTTATAATCGATTGAATTATCGATATACACCAATACCTCGCTTTGCAACGTTTCACATTGCGTCGAAAATAAATTTGCGTCATTTCACTGTAAAAAATCTAAACTATGACAACAATTTCATATAAATCCAAATGCTTTCCTCTGTATGCAGTTTAAATACGTCTTCAAATGCAGTTTGTTTTGCTTGCGACGATTTTTTTGGGAACCAAAAGGTATTGGTGTACTGTTGAAGATCGTAAAAGGGTAAGTTTAGTTTTTTTAAAGTTTAAAGGGAAACACGTGAAAGCGATGAAGTTTTTGAAGAGTTTTTTTTTTGCATTTTGCAGCAATTCAATGCGTTGTGGCAACATGTTTAAAATGGTCTTTACCCAGGTTTTGCTGCCTCATTTCTGGTTTACGGTAAGATAAGGTAAGTACCAAACAACTCACTTAGTCCACAATCACTGCCACTATTACTCGAACTAACGAAAATATGCAGTTTTTAAAAATTACGAGCAATGCAATTTCTACGTTAGTTCGTAGATGATTCACTTTTGTTTTGCTTGTTATTGGGATGCACAAGAGTTGTTACCATGTTGTTGCACAACCATTCAACTACTCGGAGAAATTTGTTTATAATGTTTAATTAATCAATGGGTTTTCCCCGACTTCTCGCGTAATAAATAAATCGTCAGGCTTATCTACAGAACTGTAATGTAAAAGTTATATAATAAAAATTAACATCAACCAAATAAGGCAATCTAGATGAATTGCAATTTTATTAAAGACTCTTATTCCTGAAAAAAGGCTTCAAACTGTGCCGAAACAATTGGGACTCCTCATACCTGAAGTAAAGCCCCACTGACAAATTTCACACACAGTAAAAATGATTTGTATTTTTACAACATTTAATATAATGAAACAATCCCCATATCCTAGGTAAAATTACCTTATTCATGTATAAACGCTATTAGCATTATGTAATTAAGTTCTTTTTCTTTACACTGTACATAAAGATAAAAATTACAATAACTCGTATGGAAAACTACATTTCCAAAGTGGGCTAAGTAACATTATTCTATGTAAAAAATTAAATTAATGTCCGAAATTGCAGTCATTCAATGGAATTTTACATCTAGATATGCTGTAAGTAAATGGAGATGATGCAATCTTGTGTCGATTTATCAGTTCTGGTACGGATATTGCCAAGAAAACATCTCGACTATTTTTTCTTCTAATAAGTACCTACATAATCGACCGTATTGTGATTGTCACGTCGCGTCACTTCGATGGCGATTCGATTGATCGTCATTTTTCGTCGATGACATTCCGAGTCCGTGACGCCTGAAGAAAATTAAGGTCGATGCAAAAATGCAAGTATATATTTGACAAAAAGATGTTTCTTTCCTTATTTTGATGGATTCGCAACAAGTAATCGTCATTAAAAGCGGTGTAGATCGACACACATTAAAGAAATATGGCTCGAATTTTCGGCACGGTAAAATTCTTTGGGACTACCGTCACGAGATGTAAGCAGAAGTGAGAGCCACAAATGGGCCGAACAAGATGTATAGCTTTTCTACTTTAGAAAAAAGCATTATCCGCATCTTTAATTTGAATGTAGCATTTGATATTGCAGAAAAATAACGTCATAGTTGTAAACGAAGGCATACAAGACCTTAAATTCGCAATTTACAGCTGATATATACATATCAATATGGCCATGCCATTGAGTCACGTCGATGGAGTTACACAATCGCTTTTTTCGATCGACGTGACACTTCGCATCGGCATCGAAGTGACGTGACCGCGACATTCGCAATACGGGTGAATAAATAGCTGCCTGATTTTGTTAAATGCTATTATACATCCTCTTATTGACAACAAAAACGTTTATTTTTATAATATTGTGTCGTGCAAGTCTGGCAACTCCGCAACTTGATCTGTACGAATCATGAAAACAACAACCAGATACCTAGGGGAAAAACTCAACTTATCAGAGCGTCGTTAAGAGTGGAATATGTACATCGAAAACACCAACCAAAAATCGAACGATCTGAAGCGTTCGAGAAAGTTCACCCGATCGAAAATAGAACGATCTGAAGCATTCGAGAAAGTTCACCCAATCGAATCTTCACGTACACCCTCAACATTCACTAAACGGTATAAAAGCATGCGAAGCTCTCAGCGAGGGACATTGTAATTTTTGATTACGTCGACGCTAGATGTCATAGCGTTTATACGCGACCGTGTTGATAGAGTGCGATCACGTTAAGCGCATGTTAAAGCGGGCGGTTTCGCCATACAGTGCGAATAATTATTGTACGAGTAAGAGTTAAGTGCGAATTAATAAATAATCACTTGTTTTATTTTAACCGAATTGTTTTACTTGAAATTATTCCGGCGAGCTCCTAGCTCGCAACAATATACATACTATTGTTTTTTATATTTTTTATAAATAAAATAATTTGCATCATTTTAAAAATTTTACATGATATAATTACAACTTTCAATCAGTGAAAATAATTTTTTTTTTTGTTTTACAAAACAAAATTGCGTCTTTTGCGAGACCTCGAAAAGTGCTCCATTTGTCATATTTTTTCTTAAATTGAAAATCAAAACATTTTTCGAATATTGACAAATGGATGGGATGGATATATGTACATACTATATGTACCTATAAAATTATAAAAGAAAAATAATAAAACAAAAAAGATATGAGGCAAGCAAATGTTTAATTTTCGATTATTTTTTTTACAGTTTTTACCCCAAAAAACTAATTTAGTTCCGTGATATCCTCAAAACTTTAGGTATATTCTTCCCATATTTATATAGACAGAAAGCTTACAAAAAATCAACCAAATCGATCCATAATTTTTTGATCTACAACACGAGCAGTGCTTAAAAATGCAGTTTCGAAATAAACGCGTTTAAGGGTTCAATACCTCGCGTTCTTTTAGTATAATTGGGCAGTTTAGCTTTGAAAAATCAACCGCACACGATATACTTTCGAGTAAAACTGACCCAATTTCTTGGATAAAGTTCGCTACGTTTTATATCTATTTTTGAAATATGTAAAAAAAAAGTCATTTGTTTTATGAAAATTGTAAAGTATTATGTTATTTAATTTACATATTGTAATGTAGTTTTAAATGCGACTACTTGTACAAAATACCCTTTAAGTGATAAAATAATTTCAACGTCCCAATTGTAATGTTACATATGCCATACCTTGTGGTTTATGATTACTGTAACGCATGTGATTTTACAAAGCCATGTACATATGTACTTTTTACATTTCCGATAATTTTACAGTGAAAATGTAAGTGTTTTTGAGACATCTAAATTTACAATATCCCTTGTTGGTGATTAGTTACCAACAATTAATGTTATAAACAATTTTAACTGTGCAGAGCAACAACGGAAGTGGTGGCCTAGCAGTGCCCATTGTTTTTAAGGCTGCTCACGAAGCTTACTCTAGAAACTTGGTTCTTCTGGCTGAAAAATTACCACACAACGTTTTCAGGCAGAAGCTGAAATAGTATCTACAAGGAAGAGATTTGGTGAGTTTTCCAGGACTTAAGTTTTGACGGCATGTAAAGAAGAGCTCTCACGAACGATATGACTTATTTAATTATCTTAATAATTACGAGTAAATGAACTTTTATTTTACAAAATCTTAACATGTTTTCACAATTTTTAAGCAATATAATTTTACATGGAATGCATAGTTTCAAATTCGAGTATCGGATTGTTGGAAGCAAATCAATATGTAATACGAGTATAAATCGAAAGATACCCAGGCTCGAAAGAATCTAGGTCGAATCATCCTCAAAAAGATCAACAACACCTACCTGTCGAACTAACGTAATATTCTTGACACAAGATTCAACTCTGGTTACGACACAAACAGCCTTCTCTCCATCATAATAGAGCTTGCGATAATAATCGATTCTTCTCGCTGCCAGAAAAGTAATAAGCTCATCGAGACAAGGACATTGCCACGGATTTCCTTCAATTGCAACCTTAACGAGTCGCGGAAAAGTATTGTCAACTTCGGGAAAGAACGTCAATTTGTTGTGATCGATCAAAAGTTCTGTTATAATACTAAGATTGTCGGTAAGTTCAGTCGGCAGTTCTTCAATTAAATTATGACCCATATGCAATTTTTTTAGCTTGACTAGCGGTCGCAATAGATTCGGTTCGATCGTAACGATCTCATTGAACGAAATGCTAAGATAGTCGATATTTGGTGTCGACTCGAATAGATCAGCCGGCAATGTAACTATATTGTTCGATGTTAGGAAAAATTTCTTCAGCTTAATACCAGACACTCCGAATATATTGCTACTCAAAGTTTGTAAATTATTTCCGGATAGATCGAGAAATTCCAACGATGTGAGTGGTTCGAATAATTTTTCTGCAATCTGGAACAGATCATTGTTACACAGGTGTAGTCGTCTCAGGAATCGAAGACCTATAAATGCGGTATCAGTCAAGTCTGCTAGAGAATTTCCGGATAAATTCAGATTTTGCAGATACGATAATTCCTCGAAGCCATTGCCAGAGATCAATCGAATATTATTCTCACTAAGATCTAAAATATCAAGTCTTGTCCTCGACATCCCAGCAAATGTATTTCGTGAAATGATCTCGATTCGATTTCCCGACAGATTAAGAATCTTCAGTCGATTTAATCCAGTGAAGGCTCGATCTTCGATTTTCTTTACCGAGTTGTACGCAACGTTTAATGTATGCAGTTCGGGTAAACCTGTGAATCCACTCGATGGAATCTGCAAGTAAAGAAGAAAACAAGAAATGTGGTCAGAACAGCAAAAGAAGCAATCGGAAAATTACAACACGTACGACAGAGATCTGGTTGTCGTTCAAGTCCAACATCTTCAAATTGGATATATCGCCAAGATCAATAGTGTCTATAGTGTTGAAACTCAAGTTGAGTATATGCAATTGAGCCATGTGAGAAAACGAATGCGGTTGAATGCTTCTAATGTTGTTCTCGGCAATATTCAACGTTCTCAGATTGTTCAAACTTTGAAGTTCCGGCCGATTTAGAAACGCAATTTGGTTCTTACTGATATCGAGAATTTCAAGATCAGGTGATTGCGTGAACCAGCTTATTTTGATTATTTCTAATTGCGTTCCGGATAAGTTCAATGACTTTAACGCTGTAAACTCTTTGAATCCCTGATCGGACAGTACAAGTCGACCTGCTTTTGATAAATCCAAGATGTTTACGTTATCGAGATATCTGGCAGGATCATCTGGAAGGATTACAAGTCAAGCATGTTCTATAGACTTATACTAGGGAATATCAAGGTCTTACCATTGATAGTAAAAGCAGCATTAGGACTATTAACAATTTTTATATTCTTCCAGGTTGACTTCATTTCCGTCGATAAGTCCAGCATGGATGCGATATCCGCGCACTGAACATAATCATTTGAAGCATCTGGAACGCACTTTGTGATAGCAAGAACCGAATTTAAAAATAAGAAAGAACAAACAATTGCGACAGCAGTTTTCGACATATTGAACTACACTGTAATCGCGACACTGATCAAGACACTTAGGTCGCCGAGGTGAAGTCTTTAACTGGCTAGCCTGAGAGATTTCACTACAATTCGCTTGCTTCGTCTTCTTCTTGCTGATCTTCATCTGATCGGAACTCGGAAAACAAGTGAGTAACATACTCAAAAACGGCTCCATCTTAATAAATTGTTGATATTTTTATTGGTAGCAACATGGAAGAACAAAGTCCCTCATTCTTCTCTCGTTCGAATATTAAACACGTCTTTGTTGGACGAGTGAATTTCCCCGTGCAAAGAGCAACATTTTATATCACGATGCACACGACGTTGTCCGATTTTATAATATGTTATACTTTGGGTTTGTCTACAGTCTCTTCGAAGTTATGTAAATCGAATAAAAAATTCCCCTGATTTCGTAGTGAAGCAATTTTTAATCCATTCGGGAAGTCCCCAGTAATCCAGGCTTTAAATGGTGGAGTGGACAACGCATGGGAAATTCCTAACAAGTTCTTAATAAAGACCTATTTGTACCTAGTCTTCGAAAATAGTAGGCCACTTTTGTCGAAGAGCTTTGACAAATTTTATAAATATGTGGACAAAAATATGGGCAGCCAGAGAAGAACACATTCAATAAAGCAGAGCAGAAACGATGTGTTGTCTACAGTTCTAAAACGGTAATTCAAATGTTAATTTTTGCATAGTAATTTCATCTCCTTGATTTTTTAGACGTAACAAGAAAGTGCGAAAGGTTGTGATTGGCGCCCTAATTGGATACGCAGGCGGTGTACTTCTAACGTACATGTGGTTCCTGTTCTTCGCAACTCAACTCAATTTCTCGCTCACCAAATCAACAAACTTGGCAATTATTTTGGCTATAGTTCTTACTTCTGGTTTGGCTTTTAGCAGACCAGTGAGGTATTGGTATAGTTGTTAACCTTACATATGAAGTTAGTTTAAATTCGATTTTTGACACATTCGGATGTTCATTCCGGATGTGTTTAATGGTATCCCACAGAATGGATAAGGTCGCAAGAAGTCAGCTTCTGAACCTTTCCGAACTTGATAAATAACTTTCAAATCGAACATTTGGACATGGTGCAACTGAAAAACTTATTGAAACTATTTTTTTTTCTTCCTAGATGTGTTGTGGTCTTAATTTTACCAAACTTTTTTAGCGTCAAAGGTCGTTCGGCTTTAGTGGCTTATACTTTTGTCTTAGCTGTAACAGGACCAACCAAAAATATTGTCGCTAATGTTGATGTACTTTCGAGTAGTTTATCGTGTGGACAAGTAAAGTCTAATTTCACGAATGATCATTCATCAGTAACCTAATATTGCAACTATCTACGTTTTAGGAACAATTGAAAGAAGCATTAGAAGGAATGTTGGAAATCATTAAGAGACCGCTATATGCAATCAAAAATGCAGTGAAATTGGCTATTCGAGCAATGAAGAAAACCATTGAGAAAATTGAGAAAGTATTGAAAATGGTTAAGGACCTTATTGTGGATATCTGTTAGTATGGCGTCTTTTACTGTAGATAGTATTTGTATCTCAAACGAAAGTTTATTTTCAGTAAAGTCTATAAAGAAGGCTTTCGAGTGGTTAGCCAATATTGTGAATATTTGCAATAAACAAATCGGGACACCTTTTCAACGGTGTGTGGACCTATTTGATGAAGCTAAAAAGGAATGCAGGTAAGAAATTTAATAGTGGCCAGAAGACTCGACACAAGCCTTTTGAATTGAGTTATTAACAAGATGTTTGCACAAGAGGATGAGGTGTTATCCTATCTTGTTCCAATGTTTTATGTAGTCCTTCAGATCTCGAAACCACTCTACACTCTACTCGCCGAGAGTAGGCGAACGCGTGCCCTCAAATGCGAGAGTGTAGATAGGACGCTAGTCTCGTGGCTCAACAAACATTTCCACGAATATTAATTAAATATTTAACCGAATTGTTTACTTTTACAGTAGCAGAATGGGTGCCATGAAATTTCTTTGTAACGTTACGTACATCATTAAAGCTATATGCTACTCCGTTAAATTTATCGATTATATTTGCGTCCTGGTAGATTTTGTTAGCGACGCTATAGTTGGATCAGTCACAAAAAGTATCAACGATTGAGCTAAACAATCTTAACAACTTAGTTTAAATTTTTCTCGACCTTTGCAGAGCTTACGGCATTTGTTGACGAAATTCGAAAAATCTTTTACGTTTCGGTTAAATTTGATCATAAATTCCATTTTGAGACACACGCTTCCAAAAATTTAACTCAAGTTGGAGCCGATATTCTTGCAGATATTCGAAAACGTTCTCGGAGTATCTTTTTCGTTATGGGTTGGTTGGAAATGCTGGCTAGTCTATGCTTTTTGAGAATCCTTCTTAAGTATAAATCTTAGTTTTTTAATTGATTGTTGTTAAACGTAATAATTTTTTTTTACAGGGCAATGGTGTATAAAAGTAAATATTTACACCACGATCGCTTCGATAATAATTACATAACGAAAGACTTTATACAAGTGGATGAAAAAAGAAAGAAGCTAGGAAAAGAACAAGCTCTTCCATTGACTAGAAAGGAAGGAAAACGATATATTCTCGTTAAGATCCTTAAGCTAAATTATTTCCACAATATTTCGTTTATTTTAGTATCATCTTATATAGAACACGCACCGGCAAAACCAGCGCCAGAACCGGACCGGTAGCGGATTCAATATTATTCAATAGACGCATCCGCACATACCTACACTGGTCTGGCAGAGGTTTCGTCCTGGCTTCTAACTCTGATTATTGCAGCCAGCGTTCTTTTCAACATTCTAATATTTGCATAATTCTCGGTTTCCTAATGTGTTGTTCACGTAGCTCGTTTTTTGGGCCTTCCGCCTCTGGTATACTGACATTTGGTAGTGGTAGAGAACGTTTACATTTGAATAGCAACCACAACCACACACTCATAGCTGGAAAAGGATCCGGCTCCGGTTTTGCCGGTGTGTGTTTATTAAGAAATAGATATTATTATTTAAAAGTTACCATTTGGATAATACACTAAGAGCTCACGAAAAGAGCTGTGTTCAGTATCACCAAGTATATAGTTCTAGTTCCTTCACTTTGTTTTTACATCTGTCCATAATTGCATACGAAGTGAAGTGAATTGGAACTGACAAATAACTGATTCCGTATCGAATCACTTTGGTTAATCATTTTTAATTCACTGCGCGTGGTTCGCTGTGACCGTTACAACAAATACAATTACAAATATACGTGATCACCTTGGGAAAACAATAGTCTGATCAATTAATTGTTTCATTTTTATAAAGGGCTCTGATTTTTCAAATTAAATATACATTTTTTTTTTTTTGAAATTAAGGCAACCAAAGATTTGAATTTTTGGAATTTTTTCCAAACAGATAACATCATGTTGCCTAGTGCGAGCTGAACGTCTAAAATTAGCCCGATCTGCAATGTTTCTTGTGATTACATCGATTCAATTATTTACAACATGCATTGTTGACTATGCACTGTTTTGGATTCTATGGACAATAAGATCTCATGGTCGAAAAATGGCTGGAATTGAAGGCAAGTTCGAATTGAAATAGTTCTTACAATTGAATTTTTTTTTCTCCTTTTAGCACCTGATATAATCAGCATTAATGTTACTGGAAACGGCTTCATAGCCGACATTTACGAAGGAATCATAAATGCATTTTCGCCAATGGCAGAAAAGTTTGATATCGATCCGATTCCTTGTTTACCGGATCCAAGTCCACCGAAATTCAACCGTTACATTCAAATCGGTAAGTTTTCGGCAAAACTAGTACTTGGAGTCTATGCTCTACTTTAGTGAATACAGAATACAAAAATTGTAATGGTTTTTCGTCAGGTGTTTTACTAACAATGTGCTGGGCTCTGCTAATTTTTGAACCGTATGGATTGCGGCTTAGACAAATTGTTATGCGAAGTTTTTATCCGGAACGCTCAAAGGAGAGAGCGGTATGGTTACATAGTCAAATTTTAATGCGCAGAAGTAAGTACACGACAATAATATTTCAAAAAAAAAAAATTTATTTTCTGTAAGGCCTTTGCAAGGACTACATTTGTTTTAGGTGACGCGATTGGGCCATAGTTCGCGTCGCGTGCATTGCCTTCACTATAATTCGACCTTAAGAATAGAAGTTAGGATTACAGCCTTTGGATGATCACTACGACTGTAGTCCCTTTCTATACCAATGAAGATTTTTTTTACAAAGGGGGATCAGTTCCTTTTATATTCTAAACTAGAAGAAATCTATAGAGTATTCACACCAAAAGATTGTCATGCATAGAACGTAGTCTAGAGCGGAAAAAAGTTATATTATTTTTTGTTTAAAGATTGCCCAAATCTTAAAATTGGCCTCATGTCACCTCGCTCACTCTAAAACACGAAGCTGATATAGTCTTAAAAAAAAAAACGTATGACTAATTTCAACGAGGCAAATTTTACTACACTTTCGGGTAGCGCCCAAACAAACTTTCTGGAAACATGTTTTCACGAATATTGTCCCATAACTTGAATCATATTCTAATAGATTCAGATAGAAGAATGATGTAAACAAAATTCGTGTAGACTCCATACAATAGTCCTTAAAAAAATTGTGCATTTATCTTCCGGAGCTCACTAGAACGAACACCATTAACTATTCTGTTAGAAATTTTACACTATGAATTTTTGAGTAGAAGTAGTATACTCAGAGACCCTGTAGGGTCGTGTTCGTTTGTAACTCCATCGAGTAGCTAAGCTACCATACAAAAGTGAGTTATACTTAAAACAAGGAAGGCGTAAAAAATAGGAATTTAAAATTCTATACAACTTATTTTTTCAATATTTGAAGGAATTAGCTCCAAGTTGAAATGAGGTGGAATAAAGATAGTCCTTTGTAGATCCAGCATACAATTTTCTTCCTTCCGTTTACCCAAACTAGTGATAACATCATAATACGAACCTGAACTTTTTTATTTGATTTTAATCAAATTAAATATGAAGCCTCTCGAGATTTTGAACATTATTTGATTGAAAAAAAAATGTATTTTACTATAATTAATTTTCTATACTTTTTATTTCCAGCAAGTTTTATAAAATTCGCTAGAAGAAAAGCACGACTGAAATTCGGTAAAAATCGAAAGGCCGACAGAGTATCATTTCTTGATTGGTTCAGAGCCAAAACGGATCGGTTTTAAAATTAATAAGTAATAAAAATTGCCCATTTTAAAATTGTCTTCTTTCAGATATTGGATTATGCGGAAAATCTTGGGAAAAAGTAGGACTGTAAGATGTATGCTTTGTGCATCGCCAATACGAAAGTAATTGAGAAAAATCAATCAAACAATAATTGACCTTCTCATTTGAATAGGATTGAAGATGTTGTGCAATGCCAGCGGCCAGGATGCAAGGGACAGTATTGCCAGGAGTGTTTTGCCGAAATGAAAAACGTTTGCTTTTTATGTTCTGAGCCTCTGGAATACGGTGACTTTAGTGATATTTCTGAAGAAAGGTTGTTGTATACAAAAATAATGTTATTCAATTATTGCTATTCAACAGTTAGTGCAATGATTTTTTTTGCGTTGGGAAAGTGTTTTTTTTTATACAGAGTAGGATATATGAACTATGGCACAATAATTCTATTTTGGGGAAAAAAGAGGTGTTTGGTGTATTGATAATTTTTTTTTTTTTAAATAATAATATTAAGGCTACTTCATTCCTTACAAAATTCTACGAGTAGATTTCATTCTGCCAACACTAAAGTACATCGAAAGAAATAATTAAAACACTGGGAATATTTGTTCCAACAAATTCTGGGACAAAAATTTTTAGGCCACTGTCAATCTTAAAAAATAAATTTCATTTATGGATTATAGTCCGGACATTGTCAAAATGCAAATGAAACACTGGTGTTGATTTGGACGAATTAAACAATTAACTTTCTTAATAGTCTCCTGGTTAAAAACCTAGTAACTTTCTTCCCTTATCGAAAATTCTAGCCCACTCAAAGGAGTTCACGCAATCTATCCACCAAAAACAATTTGAACTTAATATCTCAACGGACTTGTGAGCTACGAGCCTTCAAACGAGTTTACATACGGCGGACAGACGGACTTTAATTTTCTTGTTTGGGGTATACTAGTCCTACATTTAAGGGTTCCAATTTTTCACAATATCATCACAATACTTTAATATTAATGAAAAATTTCTTGTAACAAACAATTACATATAATACCCAGACGACGAATATTCATATATTGTATGGATGGCATGAAAAAGATTCGTCCCTCTATATTGAAATTGGTGAAGTAAGAATTCAATTAAATTCCGTTCACTAGCTCCACAGAGAGGTCCCGTCTCCAACCCTCCTGGCTTTTGCCTGGTCCTTTTCTGATATAACCATCAAAGTACAAACCCAGCAAGGTATGACCAATAGCATAGCCACAAGTATACTTGATATTTTATGTCTACAAACAAAAATGAAGTGGAAATTTTTGTGATTTTTTTAAAAATTTGAATCCAATATTTCATTTAAAGCGTGCAAGCTTTATTGTAGATTCAAACCATCCGTACCCAGAACACGCGATCTGACAAACGTTTGCCAGCTAGTTTTGTCATTCGTCATCCAGATATTTACTGTCCGTGGTATTGTTATTAGGTGTGCTTTTTGAACTGTATCAGATCACAATTGAAAAAAAACGATGTGGATCATGACAAAAGCTAATTTAGCAGGGTTAACAATTCTGTTGGTAATGCCTCAGATAAATTGTCAGCAGGAAAAGTTACATATTATACGACGAAACGGAACTGTATAAAGGTCCTATAACATCCATGTATAGTTTTTGGCTACGAGATATAAAAAACTACCCACCCCTGTACCTTGCAACCCCATCGCACGACCCTGTTCTACCTGCTGGGTGCAAATATCTGCTACAAATGGTGCTGAGTTGCAGGGCGCCATCTGTGAAAATGCTGAAATAGTGACAATTTAAATAAGCTTTAGAGATCTAACTTTAATAAAACGAATGATATTGATCTTCATTCAGTTGAAAAAAACACACCTATTGTAACAATTATATAATTTTCTTTGTAGGGACTCTTCTGATGAACTTACTGAAGTAACGGTCGACAATATACCTTTTGGAAAAGATAAACAAAGAAAAAGTTAGAAACTATATTGCTTCTAACTTATAAATTTACTTGGAATGTAACATTTACATTTGAAAAAGATTTTACTAGTCGAACTTAACATGAACTTTTAGCATAATAAAGAATTAAGTTTTAATAATTGATATTAACTTTGTAATGTGTAAAATATATTGGAGTCAAGATAGGCTTGTAGCCAATTTTGAAATGCTCTGAATCAAGGCATTATTGGTTAGAGCGATGGTAGCCTACACGCTCAAACTTTTTTTTTTAAATATGCTCCTTCTTTCTTTTTAAACTTAAATTGATAACAGCAATAGTCAAAATGGATCTAAAGTTTTATTGAAATTTCGCTACACTAGTTTAAAGCAAACCAAATTTCTGATATGTATAGACAATGGATAAGAGGACAGGAATGTTATAAAGTTTTTAGTGTCCACTTTACTACCACAAGTTATACGAGTATGTTGCTCTATTCCCATGCATACAAAAGATTTATGACTTTTAAATTAGCCTATAAATAATGCGGCTCATAAAACAAACACAAGCCTCCATACTGACCACCAGCATCCTCTCCAAGCTTGGAGTGGACCCTTCGGATCCCTTTTAACAATTGTAAGACACAAACGTATCATGTTCTCGGTTGGTGGTTGATCCCTCGGGAATACCACACATGGTGATTCTTCCAATACAATTATTGGACGCGCGGCAATCTTTCTATTTTGTAACATACTAGGTATTGTGTTGACATTGTCGACCAATAGAGGCCACCAGACTCGGAAAGGTGTAAATTCAGATGACTTGAAGTGGCCCACCTGGAAATGAAAACATATCAGAAGGTAACAACAGGTAGATCGACGTCGTAGTTACGATATGCCTTTAACTTTCATAATGAATTCTTCCAAAAATTTATGGTTGCGTAGGCGTAGAATTGGGATAGGTAAAAATGCAGCTTAGCTATGCTTTTGTGGTATTGAGCCAAACCGGGATTTAATTTACTCGAGTCAATGTCATTTTGAACATGAAAATCTGTCTAGTGCTTGTTGACGGTGCTTTTTATGGAGCGTTAAGATCTGTTATCGTTCTAATGCATTCCATAAACAGATCTTATAAGGCCAGCAATGTCTTGGCTTATTTTCAATCTTGGGGTTATCTTAAATTTTGGTGTTTGATCGGTTCCAGTTTTGTCGTTCGTTTGTACTATTACATATTAGATTAAACGGTAGCAATTGCGATCTTTTTTCGTAATTCGGCAGTCAATTTTGGGGACTTGAATAATTTCTTGTTGCTTCCCGACAGATGGCGTTATCTTAGCCTTTTTTCATCAGGCAATACTACAGCCCCTTTTTTCATCAGGCAATACTACAGCCAACTTCATAGTGAAGCTCCACCATTAGGCTTGAAATTGCAGAGTATGCTATTCCGACGAAGTGTAAGCGACAAATTGTTTCATAAATATGCCGAATTGCGAAAAGAAAAAGCATTAGGAAGTAGTCTGGGTAGCTTAGCGGTTAGAGCACTTGCTTTCGGTGCACCTGGTACCAGGTTCGAATCTGCTTGGAGACAGGTAATTTTCGAGAATAGGATTGGGTGCCGGACTACCAGTTCACTCAGCTGTAAATAAGTACCTGAGTTCAAATCGGGGTAATAATCACGGACTAGCGTGTGGCTGACCACTTCATCTCCTAGTGTTCCGTTGGTCTAGTAATGAAGTAATTCTAACATTACTTCAAGGCCTAGGCCCAATTTGGGCTGTGGCGCCATTGATTATTATTATTAAAAGCATTAGGAATGATGCAAAACCAAGAAAACTGGGGGCCGTACGATTTGAAACTGAAGACGTCGTTTTCTCATGTCTGAACAGCGCTCCAACGGCAGAATCAACTGGTGATGAAAACTGGATACACTACTATAACCCGAAGTGTAAAAAATCGTGGAGTAAACTCGACCATATGTGTAAACGTCATGGTTCCAAACTAATGCTGAGTTTTGTGGGATCTGCTGGATGTACTGTACTTTGAGCTCCTCAAACCCAACGAAGCCATCACGGGAAATTGAAATCGACTTCAATTGATGCGTTTGAGCCGAGCATTGAAGGGAAAACGGTCGCAATATAAGGAGAGACACGAGAACGCAATTTTGCAGCATGACAACGTTTAGCCACATATTCTAAAACCGGTTGAAATCTTCTTGGAAACGCTCGAATGAGAGGCCCTACCCCAACCGCCGTATTCACCGGACATTGTTCCTTTCAATAACTAATAGCTCCATTCTTATCAAGAAGCCAAAAAATGGCTCGATTTGTGGATAACCTCGAAAAATTTGTCATTCTTTCAATATGATATTTGCATGCTGTAAGAAAGATGGGAGAATGTCGCCGCTAGCAATGGAGAATGCTTTGAATGGTATGTTTTTTTTACTATGATGGCTTATCGCCGGACGAGAAAGCAGATAAACATATTTACAGCAGTGGTTTCCAAACGAAAGGTTATGGAACCAAGAGCAAGAAGGAAAATCAAACAAAATTTGGAAAAAACCGAATATTTTGTGGTCCGTCGAGCCGGATTTCTAACATCGAACTATGGAACCCAAACGAAGTGAGCAATAAATTTATAGTGAACATTTTTTCATTTTAATGTTTATATTTTTCGGATTGGTGGAATGGGGGTGTAGGCACCTTACTATCCCCTATAAAGGCGCATTTTTCACAGTGAAAACATATCACAGTAGCTGAAATTTTTGCATCACAGTAGAACTCTATCTTCGGTTCGATTTAGATAGTGGTAGCGGCTGATTGCTTAATGCCAAAGCTTTAATGATTTCACCCTTGTTCAACCCTGATAAAGCTACATTGCTAACGGCGTTCTGAGCAGGTCTGTAAAAAGCTTGAGATGCGCAAAGAACACAAGATGCAGTGCTACGGCGCCCCAAACATCGGAGTGAGAATCACAGATTTCATAACAAAATTTTGCGATAGCGCTCCAGTCCTCTCCGGAATTCTTCGAGTGAAGGTAGTCGGCGTCTGAAAGCATTAGTTGCGGCAGGTATACCTCTGTTTACCTTTAAATCTCACCGGTTTCGTTCGTTAAAAAAAAAAAACAATAAAGTTTTGAAAAGTAATTGTCGCGATATTCTCGATACGACCTAACTAACTGCTTACATACTCGAATAAGTCAGTGTGTGCCCACACACGTTCGTATTTCTTAGTGCACATTCGCACATCATGTCGCGTGTTTGTCGCTAAACGTGTCGCTCTTCAAATGGCTCTGATTTACCTTAATCGCGAAGTTCACCTTTGAAAGTGCTAAATTGGCAAAACGGTGACCAAAAGCGGAGAAAAAGTGTTCGTTTCGCCCACACACAAAAAACCTGACTCCTTCCTTGGCTCGATTGCGTGACACCTTGTTTTGATTAGTGCACTGGTGGTTTATGTGGCAGATACAGGACATGATGCTTGGCCTAGGGATACAACATGTAGGCGTATCGCATCGTGCGATTGCTATGCAGGTATGATGCAGATTGCAGACACTTTAACAATCTTCTCTTGGCGATAAAATCGAAATGATGTTGTCAAGGTTGCTGAATGCTAGGCAATAGAGTGCAGAATGGCAAATTTTTCACCCAAGTTCTTGGTCATGTCTGTAGTTTTGATGTGTTTATTTTTCTCTTTGCAAAAGATGATGACGATAGTGTGGGCCGCTTGTTCCAAGGACTTCCACACCTGATGAACGTTTGCCTTAAAGGAGCTAGCTGCTAGCTCCTTCAAATTTTGCATTTGCTTTCTTCGCTCTTTCGTCTCTTTGTCCAGGTCTTTTCAGCGGTTGTAATACTACACAACATTGAATATTGCCGGTTTCCATTGAAGCGTCCACCGCTAGGTATTTGGGCGCCAATCAATCGATTGAAGTAGTGGCACAGCCATTCTTCTCCTTAACGATTTTCTTTCGAGATTCTGAATTGTGATTTCTTGCAGCCAATGTGGGATACCGGGCGCGCTCTCGTAACATTTGTCTTTGGTGCCAATCTGAAGTACGTTTACAAGATTTTCTTGTTGTGTTACAGATGTCCGGAATTTGCAAACGGGTTGCCGCAAAATAAATAAAAAAAAACCTCTTGTTTATATTATAATTGGTGCCTTTTCAGCCGTAACTCCACGGCATTGAACTGCATGTGGAACACATGGGTTTTGTTATTCTAGCTATTTTCTGTCCAACACATGTTTGTTGTATGATTGCTGCTTTTAACTTTAAAAACTACTTTTAAGTAATTGACTTGATGGGCGAAACCAAGACGTTGTACATTTTATTTGAATGCTTGTTTAATTAAACAACGTCGATATGCTGATGATGTTGACTTTGGACAAACTGGAAACCAAAAGAGCTCGAGTTCTTTTGACGGTGTTCTTTATTGTTCATTATTTTTTTTAATAATGAAGTATTGTGATCGATTTACTAAAGCAAAAAAAAAAATTACTTTATTACTTTGCAATTTTTCTCACGTTTTAGGACTATATCTAGTAGACTAAGCAATTTTTTTTGTCTGTCTGATCGCCGTAACGTAAATGTTTGTGAATGCTCGTAGCTCAAAAATCCTTTGAAGTATTCAGTTCAAATATTGTTAGTAGGCAGATTTACTGAACTCTCTTAACTACTATACTCATTTTTTGGGTGGGTTGTTTGAGTGTGTGTATGTTGGGGAAAGTAGATAATTAATTACGCAGGAAAGATGAAACTTGATTCGTACAGATGTGCCGCCATACCACAATTGTATAATAGTATATCTACTGCAATTTTGTTCTCAAAATTGTCTACTCTCCACCAGTGGCGGCTCGCCGCATAAAGCTAGTGAGGCTGAGCTTTAAGCTTGTGTTACACTGTTGTAAGTTTCATTTGTATTCGCCTACATACATTGCATGTTACTGCAATTTGACAGCGTGGTCATACAGTGTAACACAAGCTTAAAGCTCAGCCTCACTAGCTTTATGCGGCGAGCCGCCACTGCTCTCCACTAAAAGAATTCTACTATGTTTTTCGCAACGCTCTAATCAACAACATTGTCGTACTTTATAACATCCCAGTACGCAAAGTTTCGTATACTATATGTCGAAAACAAGCCGATTAACCTACGTAGAATATTTACTTACTGCTTAAATATTCCGCGAATGGCCGACCCGCTCTCCTCTGCTCTGGTGCTCGACCAGCCACTCTTTGTTAACAATAGCTGTGTTTTTTATTCCCGGTTAACCATAAAGCTCGACAAAATTGCACGGCAAAACAACAACAATGCGGCTACGGTAACCGCACTGTTGTTGTTTTGCCGTGCAATTTTGTCGAGCTTTATGGTTAACCGGGAATAAAAAACACAGCTAATGAGTTTTCCAGAAAAATACGGAAAAATATAATAAAAGATCGCACAACTCTTTACAACCAGTTTCTCATCCTTCTGGCGAAGGTTTGGCACTCTCCATGGGCCACCGCGAATGTTGTCACTTCAATTTTACAAAGCGTAGTAAAATTGGAGAAAAAGTGTGGTAGATTGAGAAAAAAAGTAGTAGACTTTACTTAATACACAGCAGAAAATATAATGCGAAAAATTGGGATTTGTACAACTGAAGCCCCTGGTGGCATAAGGGGTCAACTCGTTTTTCAAACAACATGCAAAATTTGATTTGTCTGAAGCCTTATTCGGTTAAAATTATTTTACAGAATTTCTTGTAGTTTTATTCAAATGATAATATGAAATCATAAGGCACTAACTGCATCAGCTGAATATCCTCCGAAATCAGTTAGTGGCTAGAAAAGTCAAGCTCTTTAATGTTTTTCTAAAACGAGTCAACCCCTTATTCCACCAAGGGCTTCAATTGATAAATATTTATTGCAAGCAAACAATACTTTTGTTCAACAGTAACAAAACAAATTCGTACAAATTTAATGTACTTAACTACTTCAACTAAGTTGAATTTTTATAATATAAGGTTTAAAAGTTTTTAAATATTTAAATTAATTAAAATCACAAGCTATTTCGTGTTGGGGTTTCACTCTACTGACACCGGAAAGCTACAAACATTTAATCATAATGGTTTCTATGGTAGCTTACCATGAAAACATCAATTAATAAAAATATTGGTAAAAAATATAAAATTGCTGTTGGCAAGTCTTGATTTTGCGTTCTTGACGTGGGGGCTTTCCTGGATTACATCCATAAAATACCAAAGAAATTGGTTGGTTGAAACATTAGATGATCTTCAATACCATCTATCTTTCGGTTGAAGTTGCATGACTAGAATTTTTCACTAAGATTATAATTCGCGATTGTAAATTAGATTTCAATATCGCTATACAGAATTTTCCTCAGCAATTCCACCAGCTGTCAGGGTGTTTCGGATAGTAGGCATACACCCTCTGAAGAGTTTATGCCTTCCGACGACGAAACAGTTCCTTCGGACCTAGTCCAGCACAATCTTATAGAAAACTGGCCTCTCCAGTCAACGTTTTCCAATTGTCGTGTCCTCTAGGACAGCGAATTATCAACAGTCGGGGATTTCGTGTTGGGGTTTCACTCCGTTGGCACCGGAAAGCTAGAAACATTAATTCATAATTGTAATATCTTGAAAACTTATTATTGTTAAGAATCCATTTTTCACTTGGGCGAAATTGGCCCTTCTTTCCAGAACCTTACCTTTTCCTTAGAATATTTTGACTTTTTCAAGTCGAGATATTCACTCCAAGGCCTCAACTACAACAAGATTTAAAAATAATTGGGGATACTCGCGAAGGTGAAGGACGTTTCGAAGTAAAATACCCATTTTTACTAGACAACAAGCGTCCAGGAGAATCGAAGGAAAAGCCTTTGCAGCGGTTCTTCGAATCGTGACAACGACTTTGCATAACAACCCCGAATTGAAGGCTTTGTCTTCAAGGCAATACCGAATCGAACTTAAGCTATATCAAAGGAGATACCCTGTACGAGTGGAAAAATTCCAACGAGCGCAGACAGGAGAAAAACTAAAACGACTGAGGGGTCACAGGAAAAGTCTCAAAACCCCATATGTGCTTTAAAATCGTTCAAGTGGAAAATCTTCGTGTGCAGTGGAGGAGAAATTTTAGGCCGACATTCGATAAAAATTCTAAGCATCTATCATACACTGTTCTTGAGATATGAGAAGTGATTTTATAGAAAAATTCTTAACCCCTCCACTTCCCTTAAAAAATTGTACTTTTAGCAAACTTTATTTATCATCCTCCCCACCCCCGTACGACACTGCTCCCACCCAAAAATTTGTTTTCGATCTAGTCTCCTAGTACACCTACAGATATTCATTTAGTTTCAATTTCGTGATTTTAACCGTTTAGGAGATATGTATTTAAGAATGTGTCGATTTCGGCTTTAGAGCGTTTCGGACGCATTATTAATAACACCCACTCCCACATCCCTTCACCCATATCAGCAAGTGCAAATGGGTCCACTATCGATGCTCTATACCACCTTGATCAAAAAGTTCCCGGAATTACCACCGTGTGGCGCTTTTATTGTTCCGATTTGAGTTCTGTTTTTTTTGTTAAGTTGGTACATCTGTGGTTGACATTCCCTCTAAATCTTAGCGTCATAGCTTGACATTTGCAAAAGTTGCGTAGTACATCTATCTCTGTGTGTGTTGGCGATTTTTTACAATTTTAGAAATGGATTTAAATTTGCAACAACGAACTTGTATTCAATTTTGCGTAAAAAACGGATTTAATGGTGCGCGAACGTTGGAAATATTGGAAAAGTGTTTTGGCAACGTTTCTCTAAAGAAAACGGATCGAAGGAGACTGACTACAATACATACCGACTTGTTCAACATATACTCCTGAGAGCCTTCTCTCATCTTGAGCTGCTGCTCTCAGATAGCTTAAAAGAAGAAGAAACTTAATTTATCATCCTTTATACAGAACATTTTATTTTTCTAATGCTATTGGTTCGTGAGATATTGTAATCTTAAGTTTATTATAACATTTTGAAAATACATATCACAAACAGAGCGAATAAATTGGGGTATATTAGAAACAACAAAGCACATTTTACATTTTATCAAGACAACGACCCCAAACATAAGGCACACATAGTGCGGATGTGGATTCTGTATAACTGCGGCAAGATGATGGTAGTATGTTTGTCACATTTTACATAGATTTGGTTGGCACACCGTTAATTTTAACTATAGTAAACATACGAATATTATCAGTGAGAAATCAATAAGAGAATAAAATAAACTTTGCTCGGAAAAATCTGTTACATAACAGGTATTCGAAAATTTAAGGAAATTGTGCTAGTTTTTCTGCTCAATATGGTAATTGCTAGCTTTAATAAATGTCGCTTTAGAACCTTGCACGCCTAACAACTGACCTTATTCTGTTAAGTGTGCTGTACAAAATCGTAAACTGTTTAAAAGCCAGATGAGCTACTTAATGATTGCAACAGTTCTTATCAAAACATGGAAACATTCCTTGCAACACAGTCGGGCTGCACTAAGCTTCAGAAGAGCCCAGAACCCTGATCTTTTGATCTTCACTATCAAAGTGTCGTCTATGGACCCACAAGTTCTATAAGAACTCCAACTGTACCAGATTTCGGACTCTTTATTTTCATGTGACATTTTCAGTTATCTTCATTTTTGACTGCACATTCCAATAGTTCTTTAAAGTTGGATCGAATTGCGTTTAAAGCCCGTCCGTCTCCGTGGCACTTAGCCGGTTCAGTTTAATAAGCAAATCTTAAGAATTCTAGCCGTTGAATTCGAAGGTAGGAGAATTTCATGGCGAGTCTTTGTTGACTTCTTCACGCAATTGTGGGATAAGTCTTGAGGTTAAATAAGACAAATATTTACTTGCCAAAGGTATTTTAGGTTCCATATCTTCTTTGACATTCAAGTGCCGATAGCAATCGAATGTTTGCTCGGAAAACATGAAATACCTGTAAAATGTATTTTATGAGGCGAGAGAATTTCCCACCGATGCGAAGAACAATCTATAAAAAATACAACAGAGACAAAAAAAAACAACACATATGACTTCCATCGTGAGTGTCGTGTTGACAAGGTAAGCGGTCAAGGTAACAAGGTACACAAATTTGAAACCATATACAAACTTAAATAGCCTCCCCAATAAACTAAGGTGTAATGCGAGATGCAGTGGTCATGACAACATATCAAGTTCAGGCGGTCGATTCCGACAGGTTGCAGTCTAATGACGTAGAAAGACGACATATCCGGAGCTCAACGACTAAGCCCAGCAACCACCCACATAACAACAGACTAAACAAATTGTCTGAAAAAGGTAGGAAGCACACCGCTATAACGTGAGTATGTACAGAGATAGTACCGAAACTTGATTAGAATTTTGTACAGACTTATCTGACGCAAAAAGCTATAGTCGTTAGAAATGGCGGTTTTATCAGCAGTCGATAAAATGTTTATCTGTTGATATGTGATAAGACTTGTTGTTTGTAAACAACAAAAAATAAGGGAATATATCGTATGTGTCATATCACATAGCCCGCAATATTACGTACTTCCTCCTACACAAGACCTTTTGTGTTATTATTCGTAGAAAAGGCAATTATTTTTAAACCCACCCTTCTAAGTGCAAATTTTGAGTATGTTTTTCTTCGGTTGTTGGGAGATAGGCTAACGACCTATTCCCGGAAAAAAACAAACAAATATGTTGAGGAGCTTCGAGAGAAAACTTAGATCGATCGAATAGACCGCCGTAATGCCTTGAATTCCAGGGTCCAGAATTTGGGGCTGCTGGGACTAGAGATGGGCAAAGCAGTTCCTTTCAGTGAAGTACTTCACTTCGAGTCACTCTCTGTAAGGAGTTCAGTGAAGTAGTTCCGGAACTCTTCGTTCCATCTTTCCTTCCTTTCGTCAGTAGATGTAGATGATAAGGACCAAAAGAAAGGCCAGTACAGTTCAGTGAAGTAGTTCCGGAAATAATCGTTTAGGCGTTCCTTCGTGTTCGTTCCATTGTTCGCTGACGAACTAGTTCGTTCTTTTAGTTAATTCGTAGTTCCAGTTGGTGGGAGAAGACGATGAGCAACAAAAAGAGCCAGAGATCTAGAAGATAATAACCAAAAATAAAGGTCGGTAAAGTTTTTTGTCACGTATCCAATGGAACTGCAGTTCACCAAAAGGAGTGACTTACTCCACTCACTCGCTTTAATGAATGAAACGTTTTGAAACAGTTCACTCCTGAACGACCCATCGCTAGTTGGGATATTTAAAAGGAGAACCGCATTTGCAATTGAGAGGGACGCAAAATTAAGTAATAATCAATGGCGCAACAGCCCAAATCGGGCCTAGGCCTTAAATGCTAGAGTTACTTCATTACGAGACCATCGGAACATTAGGAGGTGAAGTGGTCAGCTACACGCTCGTTCGTGATTATTACCCCGATTTTAACTCAGGTACTCATTAAAAGCTGAGTGAACTGGTAGTTCGGCACCCAATCCCATTTTCGAAAATTACTTGTCGCCAAGCAGATTCGAACCTGGTATCAGGTGCACCAAAGGCAAGTGCTCTAGCCACTAAGCCACCCAGTGAAGTAGTTCCGGAAATCTTCGTTTCAGCGTTCCTTCGTTTTCGTTCCATCATTCGCTCGCGAACTAGTTCGTTCTTTTAGTTCATTCGTAGGTTCCAGTTGATGGGAGAAGAAGATGAGCAAGAAAAAGGGTCAGAAATCTAGAAGATGATGACCAAAAATAAAGGTCGGTGAAGTTTTTTGTCACGTGTTCAATGGAACTGCAATTCACCAAAAGGAGTGAGTTACTCCACTCACTCACTTAAATTTAGTGTGCTTTTGGAACAGTTCACTCCTGGACGACCCATCTCTAGTTGGGATATTTAAAAGGAGAACCGCATTTGGAATTTAGAGGGATGCAAAATGAAGTGGGTACCATGGAAGTCCTGATTCACGCTGTATGTCCTCATTAACGGATACTATAAGCCTTGTTTTGAAAGAAATTTAAGAAAATAAATTTTCTATATACACCTAGCGAACATTTCCAGGAGGCCAAGGTCCGATTTGGACTGTAGCGCCATCGTAAGTAAGCAAGTAGCGAACATTCTACGCTCATAACTGAACATCCTGGCAACTCCTCGTTTCAAGACAGGCACTATATAAGCGCCGCAGGGTTTGTATACGGGCAGTTTTTACTACGGTGAAAGCGACGATCAGTTCCACGTGAAAGTAGGTATTTGTAAACTGATTGGAAGCAACGAACAAGCAGTAAGCGAGTAGTACCTACATGAAATCGGAAAGCGTTGCTAAATAAGATTCGAAAGCAATGCAATATCATATCCATCCTTGATTACAGGATTGGTTTCCTTCCCATATATGGGAATTAAAAAATTGACGAGTTCCGAAACGTGTTAGCCTGCTTGTTGGCGACTACTTGGCACCCGCATATACATAGCTCTCACCTGAATGTCACAAGTCCAAAACTCACCTGCTTGCGTTACGAAACTACTTTGGAAATTTATCGGGCTCCTTAAGACTTTTATTCGGCCGTTGGAGCTGCCATACACTTCGCTTTGCTTTCAAAAATTTGTTGAACAGATTTGCAACAATGCGAGCCGGCGCCAAGTGTTTACACCGACCGAAACTCGATGGCATACTTTACCGTATGAGCAACGAACGAACGCTGCAACTATACTTACTTACCTACATGGTCATTGGATGCAATGCACGATGCCACGATTGCACGCCGGGGTACCAGGTAGAGCTCAGGTGAATGTAGAGTACCTACACGAGTACTTGAACATTACCAGGTAGTAGGTACGCCATATGCAGATAGTCATCAGTATATCATCTTCACTTATGTGATGCTTAGCATACGTTCGAAACGTGTAGCTATTTGTTTGGAGGCTTTGTTCTTCTCGCACCGTTTTTTTTGTTTTCTTCTTCTCCGTAGTCCCTCCGTGCCCGGTCAATGCAAGGCCATAAGAAGCTACATGCGATTTTTCGCCACCGAGTTCGTGGCTTTATCACAATTGCGTAGCTCGTTGTACGCTTATATGCTATACATTTTATTATAGTTTTACCTTGAAGAGGTAAATTCTGCTGTCATGTCTGGCATTCGATAAGGATCAGAAACAACGGAGTGTTATTTGCGATTGTTTGCATTCCAACTTTGAAACGAACCCCTCCTCGTGAACGGCTATCAAATTGTTTGCCCTTGTTATCAATCGCTGCACGTTTATTTGACAACCATTCGAAATTGCACATAAGATCGCTTTCGTGGAAAAATTGTACGAGTACTTACCTAGGTAGTTAACTGATTATTTCGAGCCTTTTATCGCCATCGTTTCTGGGTAATCAGTGAATGCGATCGGATTTTATATTATCGAATTTCAGCTAACATAAAAATTCACATAACGTACGAGCATATTATTGTCCTTATTTGAATATTTATCAAATTTGGTCACTAAATTGTTTCAGATAGTCCATATAGTGGCGAATGTACATATCTGCTACAACTGGAGATTTAAAATCGCCCGATAGTTTAGTTGAATGGCTAATAACTATGAAGCTATATGCAAGAAGGCACAATGAGACTAATCAATCGTCCAAACTAAAAAATTGAATGGGCAAGTCAGATTCCTTTCGATCGATGTGCGACTTAACTCTCGCATTTGACTCTATATGCGGTTTATCTAGATGCGCACACTGACCAAATTAAAAATCTCACACGACCAGTTTTATCTAGTGTCAGGCCCGTGCGCAGGAATGTATGATGGGGAGGGGGGTTTTTTTTATCATGTTCCCCCCCCCATACTAAATGTGAAGACCTAAAAAAAAAAAAAAAAAACGGTCCTCACTTCCCTATGAAAATAGCCCCCCCCCCCCGTGCGCACGGGCCTGTCCAGTGTTAATATTGGCTGCAACATTCGGCCGGTGGTTAAGTAATGTGCGAATGAACAACGACTAAACAGTTTAATCGGGCAGGTAAGAGTGTGCGCGACTCGAGGTGAATAAAAAGTTGCCCGACTGCTTAGTCTCAAGTATGCGCTAGGATTAAAGTTTACCGAAAGGTCTAACTTTAAAGAGAGGGTCGTGCTCGGTTGTTCTAGAGTGTAGAGTGCAGAGAGTGCAGAGCAAGAATCGTGAAACTCTTAAGCCGGCTACATACTTCTCTTGTCTTTCACATTTCGCGAGTTTATCGTCTTGTTTCACGAAACACATGAAACTCGCGAGAACACGAGAAAACATTGTACACACAATTTGCAAGTTTTCCGTTTTTGTTTATTAAGTTTAACTTTTCACTGTCCGTCCAACTCCTTTTAAACATTTTTCAGAACTCAACCTGCAAATGCAAACTGTCAATACAACACGCAAGACAAGAAACTCGTGAGAAAGTCACGAAACAATAGTCTCGCACATTTTTCGTCACTTTCTCGTCAAGCAAAATCCTTTGATGTCGTCAAACCGCATCCAGTAGAGAAAACTTACGAATTGCGAAACGCGAATAACGAAAGGCGAGAAACTCACGCAAAACCTCTACACACTACTCACGAGAAAGACGCGAAATAAGCGAAACGCGATAAGTCTGAAGCCGGCTTTGTACTGTCAAAATTTTTGAATCTCACAGAAAGATTACAACGGAATGCATCGAAATGAAGAAAAAGTTTATAACTTATCCGTAAACAAAGTTTTAACCGAAATGTCTATTTTGTTCCCCATACTTACTAATCTGCTGACTTTATTGAAACACGTAAAGGTTAATTTTCACCATCGCAGAAAAGAAAGTAGCATCATACTTTCAAAAATTGTCATGCATAATATAGCCTTTTATTTTTAGTGCGTGATTCGTTAAATGTAATCAATCTCCCGTCTGGTTGGAACGTAAATTTAAAATTAATACAGGTAAAAAAACAAGCAATTGAGTATATAAAGTGTATAATACAGTTGCGCCCAGACTGTTGCTAGATGTTTAATGTATTTTTGTTCATATAATTTTAGTAAAAAAAAACCATAGGAAGTAAAACATTGACATAAACTCTCACGGTTTTAAAACATTCTGCATTCGATAGAAAGCCTGTTAAAGTAAAAAAAAAACAAATCTATACCTCATCAGAACTAAAATATATGTCGGAATTCGTAAAAACAAACGTATCAATTTACCCGCTTAGATTTAGAATAGAACAAAATACTGAAATTAATTTTTAGACGTAATACATACATATATGAAGACCATAGAAGTAAAATCGAGTTCGACATTTTATAAACCTAAGAGATATGTCGGAATTCGTAAAAAATCACAACTACTTTAGACGTTCATCAAAATTTTTATACAGCAATCACTTGCGTCTACCAGCCCTAATCGTGGAAACACAAAATTTTAGGGAAGCCAATTTTATTTAAAAAATAATAAAGTTAAATTAAAATATACATCTGTAGATACATTTTTTAAATTTTCGATTGTCCTTTCATTTTTCTAGATACAATTCATATTTTGTATATATGTACGTATGTTAGCTAGGAAAAAAATCCGAAGGAGTAAAATTGTAACATGCTAGAGATGAAAGTCGCCATATGCCTAATTAAGTGGAAAGTGCTCTTATGTGGCACATTTACTATTTCTTTGTTGGTATGACTTTCATTTCATACGAGCAAAGCCATGCTACTACCTACCATCCTATAAATTGAACAAACATAAGAACAGCCATAGAGTTTTGACCTGTAGAAATAACAAACAAAAAAACGTATTGTTCGCATTGTTGTAATACACTCGGTACGAGTATGTAGTTCCAGTTTTTTTTTCTTTTTAAAGCAAAATTTCTTTTGGCCATGGCTTACCATGACACGTTAAATTTGCTGTTTTTGTACTTCTGGATATAAAAATGTCACTTTTTATTACTTCCGTGATAGAAAAAAGTAGGTATTGATGTTCACGTAATGTAAAATAGAAACGCCGTAAGACATAATGTAATCATCTTCGACTGAATGAATAATTTGGTTTTTGTTACCTCTATGTCGCAAGTAGGCTCCAGTAAAATAATATCATCAATATTCATTAATATTAAGACAATCAATCGTTTTGATCAAATACGAAAGAATTGAGACGGAAAATGATTAAATTAAAAAATCTACAAGAACTGTGAAATACTTAATTACATTTGTACATTTTTAACAAGAGCTTCGGGTTGATGATTTACCTAGAAGTAATTAAGATCCGAAACTAAGGATGTTAATTCAATAAAAAAAAAAATCTGCCAACAGTCTGGGAGCAACTTTATTATTTTTCGGTAGGCGTTCGGAACGCGTTCAATTCTAAGATGCGGTGTAGGTAACTATGTGACTGAAAACCTAACAAAAAGTTTCGGGAAGAGCACACGATGTTCGATATGAGCCGTCTTTTTTGCAAGTGGAATAAGTCCATCGGACAAAAAAAATTGAATTTTTAATTATTGTTTCTTACATTAAAATTTCAATATAAATAAAGTCAATACCAATAAAAATATGGACTTATGTTCATTTTTGCCTTTATTTCTTATAATTTTTTTTATTTATTTATTTATTTTTCTTAGCTACAGCCTAAAGATTAGACAGAGCTACATAGGCGCCTTGTAAGCTAAGTACATGAGGCGCTGATTTACACAGGGTTTTTTTCCCACATTATTTCTCAATTTTCGTATTTTTACATATTGTTTTGTTATTTTTGAAAGTGGAAAGTGGAGTCCACTTGGACCTAAAAAAATCATTTATTTTCTTTAACAAGTTTTAGAATTATTATTGCATAATACAATTTAACAGGTTTATAGTGTTAATACATCACTCGAATTATATTAAAGTATACCAATAGTTTTAAATTATTTCAAACGTAAAACCTTAAATATTTCAATGTAAGAAAAAATGGACTTATTCCACTTTCAAATACAACGGCTCATATCTGATCAAACTTGAGAGATATGTCAGAATTCATGAAAAAGTATTCAACCCCCTTGTACCCCTTAGGGGTTGAATTTCAAAAAATCTTAAAAACACATTCTAGGTATTCCTATGAAGAATCTGTGGAATAAAAATGAATTTACTATTTAGTAGATATGACGAAAATCGTGAAAATATATGCATTTTATTTTCACTGATCATTTTTTTTGTCCCCCTTCCGAACGCGAATGGATATTCGATTTTTTTGAACAAAAACATTTCTCCTGTTGATTTACATATACACACTGAATTTCAACTGTCTAGCATAAGCCGTTCTATAGTTAGGAAAAACACCCCCGTACCATACTACCCCTATAAAAAATTATATTTTTCGAACATGCTACTATAATAGTTCTACCTAAATACCAAGTTTCAGCTTTATTTCATTATAAGTTCTTTCCCTACTTCTGGTAAAAATTCTAAGCATCTATCATACACATATATGATTTTTTTGAAAAATTCCTATCCCTTCCACTTCCATGCTCCACCTCCCCTTAAAAAATTTTACTTTGAGCAATGTTTATTTGTTCACCTTTATACTCAAACCGGATTTTATTTTTCTAGAGCAATTGGTTCGTGAGATATCGTAATCTAAGTTTTTCACCCCCACCACTGCTCCCACTCAACATTTTGTTATAGCTTCAGATATTTGTTAAGTTTTAATTTCGTGCCATTAACGGTTTAGTAGATACATATGTATTTTTGAATATGTCGACATCTGTTTATTTTGCAATTCGGTTGCAGTATTCCTCCCCCCTCCACACCAATCCTTCACCCCTTCACTCGTATTGGCAATTTTTTTGCAAATTGGTCTCCTATTGAAGCTCTATATAAATTCTAAGTTTCAGCTTCCTAGTATAAGCGGTTACTGAGATCTAGAAACCAAAATTTTCCGTCTAAAACGCCTCCCCTACATCCCCTTCACACACCCACCTTTCAAATGGTGTCCAATTAAAAGGGTGTACCCACTTTACCCAGGAAAAAAAATTCAACTAAATAGCTCAAAGGGTTTGCGTGCTACGAGCCTTCAAACAATTTTACGTACACCAGTAAACGTACGGCGGACAGACGGACTGTAATTTTTTTTGTTGCTTTTTTCGTGTCTACTATGTAGTCATGAAAAGTAAAAAAAAAATTGAGGGTAGAAAATTCTTTTTTTTTATTATTAAAATAATAAAGTAAAAACGACTTATATTTTTTCAAGGAATCCATTGCATGCGAATTATAAAGTGTTTCTCGTGGATTTTGTTGAAAGCAAATACAGTTTACAGCAGTTTAAGATTGCGATATATGTTTCTATTCGAAATAGACATTTCCTAATAATTCAACTAATTTTTTGAAGTCGAATTCATCTGAAACTCAAATTCAATCCTCTACCACATTTGAACATGATTTTGAAATAGTTCGCTTAACGTTCACCAAAGTGAGTACATAGCGCCTTACATACCTACTATACATTCTCTTTTGTGAAGATAAGGTGAATCTTTTTTGAATCATAGCAAAGATTCATTATTGGATTGTTGCTTTTGAGTAGTAGATGAATTCACTTTAGTGATAAACTTTCGAATCATTTTCGAATACAAATGTTTACTAGGTTCAATTTTGTTTCTGGAATGATGCATGTGAGTGATATATAAATTTTTTTATGGTTTGGAAGGTTCAAAATGATGGAAAACTCCAGTACAAGCTGGCGAAGATTCAAAAATACACCTAATTAACCGCTGAAAATGGGTTCAGAATTTTATATATTTTCATCAATTAGCCTATTTTTATATCACGTTCATACGTTAAAAATTTTCATTTATGATTGGTTTTTTTTTTCGAAGTTATAACAAAGGGTACAGTTGGTAATCCTATCTCAAAATCTTAATACGATGCCGGAGCCAAGCATAAGCAATTGACTTTGTTTTCTCCCGCCAGCAGTTTATTTTCTCATAACGTAGACCCCCGGCAGTTATAGGGTGAACAAAATGATTCTCGCTACGTTCAACCCTTACAGCTTTATCAAAATAATCGATAGAAATCAGCAGACATTGCGTGGATATGCTTCTCCGTTCTTGTCTGACATATTCACATAGTCGGCACTTTTTCACTGCATGAATAGATGAATAAAATATCCGGTTGTTAATGTTTCGGGACTGCTGCTGGAGAGTAATGACAAATGGAAACCTTTCGCTGAATTGGATGCCATTTCGAAACCCTTGAACCTAGAGGAAGTTTTTTGAACTAGGCCGACAGTACGACGTTAGTGAAGCGTTGAAATTGAAATTTGAAACGGGTTCAGGATTTAATTATGAATTGAACCTGTAATTTTTTATGTGATTTGTCTGTTTTCCTAATTAAAGTACATACTTAGGTCCAAACAACGCAGAATTTAGTGACAAGGCTTGTTACGCATGAAACTAATATATGTACATACTGCGAAAAAATTATCCCTGTATACCTGAGGGAAAATATTGGCAAAAAGGATTTACTTCGGTCCTCCATAGGTTGCATTAGACTTTCAGTTTTGTATCCACCCTTTCCAATTAACTTCTAATTACTGCAGGAATAAGGGGCTGCTGCAACATGAAAGTAGTGTCATCCGTGAAGAGTTCGGTAACTGTACAGGATGTCTGGGGACAAAGTTGAACCTTGTAGTACACACCGTCTTTAATGACAATTTCGATCAGTTTAAAAGGACTTTCACCACCTGAGTATGTACTATTACACTTGTCAAATATTTGACTACTTTTGACGGACAAAATTTGACTGAACATTCCGTCAAATTTGTTTTGGTTTTTTTTTAGTCGAATCTCATTCAGAACTGAGATGGCGTAACTGTTGAGAATTAAGAGCGTACTTATACCTATATACTTCTCGGATCGAATTTGAGACACTGCGGTCATCTTCCAACTGGGAAACTAACTTCCATAAGGCCTTATCGAAGCTATTTTTGTACCTAGATAAAGCTTCGAAAAGGTCTTACCGAACTAATCTGGCGCACATTTCGCCATGTTTCAACAGCAACAACCAAGTGCCAACAGTTGGTATAAGGCCCTATCGAAACTGTTTTTGTTTCCGTACGGAAGTTCACATTGCTTGCACGAAAAAGAAATATTCTGTCAACTACGAATTTATTTTTCTGTAAATTGCTATATTATTTTTAGTTTGAAACATGCAAATTGACCTTGCACACTCTCGGATTTGAACCACACTAGACTGGTCTGAAACATTATCGCAATAGGGTTGAAGTCGCATCACTTGGTATTATAGGCATGTCGAGCGAAGCTCGCTTACAAACCTTCGCTCGCAACTCTTACGGAAGCTTTATCGAAGTAAAAAGTCCACAAACTTCCATAAGACGTTTGGTACCTACTTACATAAGGCCTTATAGAGTCTATTACCGAAGCTATTGCATCTAAAAGTTCAACCTCTGCTAGCAAGTCTTGCGGGAGGCTTATCTAAGTTCTAAGTTGACAGCCTGCGCTCAACGGTCTTACCGAAGTCTTCTCGAAGTTAGAGCCCCGGAAAATCAAAATGCGAAGTTTGTTTGCTAGTTGGGGCCTTCGCCTGACCTAGGTTCTCGCAGAGGCCCGCAATATTAGAGCTAGTGATGATCTTCATATCATTTGCCAGTGTTTCAGTACGGCTTCCTAATACGCTCAACGCCATCTTTTGAAGAGAGTTGTAACAATAACAAAAAAATTCCGGAAATAGATTTTTAGCCTGTCGCTCAACCCCGATGAGGTGTATGAAAGGATGATTGTAAGGCCGGCTACAGATTTCTCATACTTTTCATGTTTTTCGTATTTCGCGAAGTTCTCGTCTTATTTCAAGAAACACATACATACATCTTGCGAGAACACGAGAAAGAATTGTACACAAAATTCGTGTTCTCGTGGTTTCTCTACATTTCGTGAAGTTCACTTATTTTCCATTTCTAAACTCATGCAAGTCGAAACTTTCGACATTAACCACGAAAAACCAAAAACTCACGAGAAAGTCACGAAAAATCGTCTCGCGTATTTTTCGTTACTTTCTTGTCAAGTAAAACCCTTTGATGTCGTGAAAAAACCGCCTCCAGCAGAGAAAACGCACGAATCGCGAACGAAACGCGAGAAACTCACGAGAAACCTCTAAACACTATTCACGAAAAAGACGCGAAATAGGCGAAACGCGATAAGTCTGTAACCGGCTTAACAGTAAAAGAAACGGAGAGTTCAAAAGGGCGATGATAAAACTAATTATAATAATAAAAGCAGAATCAAATCAGTTATTTATATTTCTTTTTGCAGTATGTTGACAGGCCATAAAACGGTCCTTGAAATTCTGTAAAGATCGCAAAAAACTTACTATTTCGTTAAGCTCGTGCCTTAACAATTGCAAACGGAACCACGTAAAATTTCGACAAAGTCATAAAAAAATAAATGTAAGAAGAAAAAACATGCTAAAAACTTCGTTGATCGCTCACTACTACTGTATGTCACAACCGCACTTTCGGTCGCAGTTCATTATCACAAGAGTATCATATTCGCTTTCGGTAATCACTCCGCTTAGTACAGGACTACGCAATTCTTTCGTAGTAGGCTGTATCACTCCAGGAATCAAGGCCCCGTCATATGACACACGACCAATATAGAGCTCTTCGCCATCCTTGGTGCGACCAGCGATCAGTGCACCACTGGGAACAGCTCCATTTCGATCCTTCTGCCATAGGTAGGCGTCACCACACAAGACCTCAAACTGTTCGGTATTTACAACTTTTTTCGAATTCAAATTGATTGCAACTGCTGATGTCGTAGCCGGTATAACATTACAAGGTACAAGATCACCGTCGATTCTTGCTCGACCCACATAAATTTTATTTCCTTGACTATCTCGACCACCGATAATTGCGCTCCTTGGCAACTTCTTGTTGATTCCCGATGGTACCCACGCTGGAAATAGGAAGAAGTTAAGATTTCTTTGATAGGTTGGTAACTGTTCTTTCAAAATACTCACGCATCCTTAATTTTGAGCAAAATGATTCGAGATTCTTTTAAAAGTTTACGTTAGTCTTAGAGCGAAAATTTCAGGCGTTCGCTCCCTAGAAGCTGTCAACAAATTTAAAAAAAAAATTACTTTATTTTAATTCTACGCTAAAAGCTCAGTGCCAACTATTGTTTCAGTCTTGAGTCACTAGCTTTATCAACACGAAATAAGGTCAGTAATTGCATTACAAGAACAGAATATTGAAATAGAATAGCACATTACTCTGCATGTCCTTGGCGCTGTCCAGAATAAAATGCTACCAAAACAAAAATGCTGCTCCCTTTTACTGGTAAAGAATGTTACTTATTGCCAACACTCAGGGTCAATTGCTTCGTCCTGATTTACTGCAAAAGAACACGACAAGCAGGAAACATGATACCTTTACTTCGGGAAAAGTTTGAAAATGTGTGGCCCAATTTTCTACTATATTACGTCCTTACGGTACGTCCATACACACTTGCGGCAAATGTTGATAAACAAAAAAACGTAAGAAAATTCCCGTCATATTTATGCCTTTAATCAAGGCGAACTGGAAGGACATGCAAGACTTAACGACCGACTAATGCAATTCAGAGGTACAACTGTAATTTGAACGCACTTGAAATCGGCATCGTTTACCAAGAAATATGAAAATGACCCATTAGTAATTCTGGCATACAGAAGCAGATCAGTGGCGTCCACTTGACATGAATAGCTTGTCTTCCCTTTTAAAGCCTTAGTTATGGTCCGTAGTTACGGGAATTATCTCATCCCAGGAATGTGCTGAGCACTTGCAAATCCCTCGATATATCGTAGCACCCACTAAACTCGCGTACTTAGCACCGCTTTAAGTACAGGATGCAATATTCATTATATTATACGAGTAGTTCAGTGTACACTGGCACTCAGATGAATTTGGACAAAAAATAGGAATTTTGAAGTAAAAGAAACCAAAGGAATCTGATTTTTATATCGCCAGAACTGCTAGAGATAGATAGTTGAAACTTTGGTGTATATATATAGCTCGTTGAAAAAGTTTCAAACTTAAATTGGCGGAAGTGGTGCGAGAAAACCGACTGTTGATTGTTATTTTTTTTCACGAATTCCGCCATATTTCTTGTGCTTGGTGTGGCATCCAATTAATTTGTGTATAGTCGCCTAAAAATTATCAGAATTCTTCGATATTATTTATTTATTTATTTAAGGACTCGACGAACAGAAAGTGTAAATATTCCATTTATAGAAAAAGTCAACGATAAAAAATAAAATAAAGTAAAAACAAAAAACAAAGTGGTGTAAAGAGAGACTGACACGAATCCTGTTACATCTCTTAAAACCTATCCGTTATTGGATTGGTTTCAACTTCGATGAGCTTCTTATACAATCCTTTAAGAATTCATTTCGGGATTTTCCGATATTCCGCCGCTACGATGATGAAAAAAGATCATAAATATTTTCACGAATTTCGCCTCATTTCTTAGGTCTTATGAGATATCGTATTTTTTTACTTCCACTTCAACTATGAGGAAGCTGAATTTTTAGATTGATGTGATTATTTTTAGCTGCGAACAGGACATAAATGCTTCGGAAACCTTCTTCTTGATCGATAGTTTCCTTGTTTTTATTGATCAAGGCTTCCACTCACTTTATGTTCAAAGTCACGATGACTGTTCAGTCATCCCCAAAAAGCGAAGATTCTCGTTGAAGATAATATTGAAAAAGATGGTTCACCAAAATTTACTAAAACTGGAATTTTCAATAATTGCGAATTTATTTTTTAGTCCTTATCTTCCATAATTATTAACCGAAGTTCTAGGCTTTTATTTGATGGCATATCCCTCAATTTATTCGGGTGAATAATGTTTGAAATACATTAATAATATATTATAAATAATCAATGGCGCAACAGCCCAAATTGGGCCTAATGCTAGAGTTACTTCATTACTAGAGCAACGGAACACTAGGAGGTGTTTATTCTTAAGGTGGAATTATAAGGACGGCAATCCGGGTGAAGTGTGCGATGGAATGAATAATCACGTCGCGCGAGCCATATCCCGACCATATATCAGGTTGGAATCCCACTTATATCATGGCCCTACCTTTTCCCCTATATCCAATTTTTCTTTTCTATGCGACAATACCCTGGTCCACCAAATCACATGGGTGTGAAAAAAGGGGTACTCCCATGTTAGTTTTCGGGTGTTGCTTATTTGGTGTACACGCATGGAAGTTCCTCAACTATTATACCATTGGAGTTCCTCAACTGCAATGTCTGTGCAGTTACATCTATATGGAGATGGGCAAAGCAGTTCCTTTCAGTGAAGTACTTCAGTGCTTTCCGTGACTCACTTGAAGGAACGAGTTCACTGAACTACTTTCAGAACAGTTCATTCCCTCTTTCCGTGAGTACATGTACATGTAGATGTAGTACTGAAACCCCTAAAAAAAGGCCAGCAGAGTTGCATAAAGCAATTTCGGAACTGTTCATTCCCTCGTTCTAATGTGTAGCCCGAACATGAGGACCACGCAAAAAAATAGGTCTGCACAGTTCCGTCTATTAGTTTCGGAACTGATCATTCCATCGTTCTTTGTCACGTGTCCAATGGAACTGTAGTTCACGAAAACAAGTGAGTTACTTCTGTTGCTTTTGTTCGATCGGGATGATAGGAAACTTGTTCGACTGCGACTTCTCAAAAATCCTTGTTCTTTTTTACAACACATCCAGGGGGTTAGGTGGTTAGGTGGTAGGCTAACACCTATCCCTGGAGAGAAAACAACTTTGTTGAAGAGCTTCGAAGTGAAATCTTAGATCAGACGAAGGGACGTCGTAGTGGCCCTCATTCGATTATAGAAGAATATTATCGAAGAGACGAAGGTTCGATTTGGATGGAGGTGTCCATCGAACGCGAATCGAAAACAGTCACAGGACTTTCAAGAGGCATTGTAGGTGCAAAAAATTGAAAGTCCAATAAGATCAGTATTTCATATAGTAGTGTGGTGTGTAGACACTTCAGTTATACTCGCAAATGTAAGAAAGAACTGCAGAGCTTATCGTATATGCAAATTTTGCATTTTATTTATTTTGGGTCTGACTGCATACAGCCTACACTCAGTCGGCACGATACCTACTCATAACATAACAATAAAATCGCGATATATTGGCACCCGTGAGCCAATAAATATTCATGAAATCGTTATAAAGGTTTTAATCGACTTTGTTTTGCAACTTAGTCTTAGGACCGAGCTCGTTGTCTTTCATCAAGCTCATTGTTGATATGCAGATTACCAGCGAGCATTTGGTTTAATTACTGGTGCCCCGAGAAATGTTTTTTTTTTTTTGTTCTTTTCGATAACACTCCTTGACTTTACCTACGTACATGTGAGTTCGTACAAATATTGCACCTACAAGCACCTTTCATTGTGCCAACTAAACTACGGAACATTGTGGTTTATGTCTAGAGTACTTCTATACCTATATTCTCAATGGCTTCATTGTAAAGTGGCAATTACTTTTGATTTTCTGCATTTAGCGACCCGCATTTCTTTGTTCCTAGAACAGTAGTTCCTATCTGTAGTGTTTCATTGCAAATTTCCGGTACTTAAGACACCTTGAGTTTTATGTTTTAAACGGTAAGATATAGCGGAGAATACAATAAAACAGATATTTTATTAGATTTATATTGATTAGCTATTATTTTATTCAAGACATCTCCATCTAAGATTTGCAGGAAAGTTGCACAATTCGAGCTGGGTTCATTCTGAATATAGTGCCCCTAGTCCCTTTCAATTGCGAAGGATTCTCGTCTGACATCACTTTTTGACCCACATCTCCAAAACTTACTTTGCCCAAACTAGCTTTTAGTGCCAATATTAATAATAATAAATAATAATCAATGGCGCAACAACCCAAATCGAGCCTAGGCTTTGAAGTAATACTAGAGTTACTTCATTACTAGACCGACGGAACACTAGGAGGTGAAGTGGCCAGCTACACGCTCGTCCGTGATTATTACCCCGATTTTAACTTAGGTACTCATTTACAGCTGATTGAACTGGTAGTTCGGCACCCAATCCCATTCTCGAAAATTACTTGTCGCCAAGCAGATTCGAACCTGGTACCAGGTGCACCGAAGGCAAATGCTCTAGCCAATAAGCCACTCAAAAACACACGCTAAGATTATTAAACAAAAATCAGAAAAATATCGAAAAATCCTGACATTAATTTTTGGGTGATTGTATGAGAACCTCAGCGAACCAATTCAATAAGATAGGACTTAAGAGATATTACAGAATTCGTAAAATGTCGGTCACTCGGTCACTTCTGATAATTTTTACGCGATTTAATTTAAATCAATTGGATACCGCACCAAGCACAAGAGATATGACGAAATTCGTAAAAATATTAATCAATAGTCGGTTTTTCGCACCACCTCCGCCAATTCAAGTCTGAAACTTTAATGTCCTTCTTTTTATTACAATTTCGGTAAGCCCATAGTATTTGTCTTAAAGTTTGTTACATTGCTTTTTTCAAAATCTGCATCTATTAGTGGGTTGAAATGTTTGTAAAGCGAACTTTGTATAGCAAAACTCAGGAGAGAATAAATTATATAAAATGTTGGTTTGTTCAAGAATTATCGCAGTCGCTTCTTAAAAATTGTAACTATAGGAAGAAATTATACGTATTAAAAACTTAATGCACTTTTTGAAGAAGAAACGTTATTTTACTTGCCTTAAGGGGATCATCCTGTGTGCAGGCTTTTTTATGCCTGATTTGGGGACTTGTTTTGGCGAACTTAATAATGATACAACTGTTCAATTTTAACCACATATTTTTGCACATGTTGAGCACACTTTAAAATTTTTCCACCAAGAAATCGTCGCTCATTGTTGAGGTACATGGCAACTCATTTCTTAAAAACCTTGTTTTCGGTAGACACGATTGCACCCGTTCTGTTTATCTCAAATAAAAAAAATGAAACGCCATTTTAATCTATGAACTAGTTTCTAGGATTATCCAAAAATATTGAATAGTTAATTTTTGGCAACTTGCTTAACGTTTTATCGTCAATTCTGGTGTGTTTTTACGACTTCTGCAGGTCACCAAAAAAAACTTGTTGAATCACAATTATCCTACACTATTTTTAAAAAATTTACTTTTCAGTAGGCTTGCGCATTGTACTTCACCTTAGTGACCGCGAACTAGTTCGTTGTTGTAGTTCATCGTTCACCAAAAAAAAAAAGAACTAGTTCGTTGTTGTTGGGATTGAATGTGAGGACCTAAAAAAAAAAAAAGGTCGCCAGGCCGGAAGGAACTAGTTCCTTTCAAGTTGGGATTATATGTAAGGTCCGTCCCCAGCCCTACTAGTTCCTTTCAAGTTCGGATCACCTACAAAAACCAACTACTTTCAAACAAACCAACTAGGACCGGAAGTCACTGCGAACTAGTTCCTTCATTTCACTTCTGGGAGCGATCTTCCGAACTAGTTCGTTCACGAACTACACAAGCCTACTTTTCAGTCCCATTTTTTGAAATTTCCAGTATATTTCATTTTTTCAAGTAAAAGTACTCATTTCAAGCACTTTTACTTGAATTACTTGTACATAGTAAATTACTCATGTACTTTTCAACTGAACTATACAATTTACTTGAAAAGTCAAGCAAAATTACATTCTTTTTATAGTAAACCACGCTTTGATCGATTTCGTTGTTTTCTGAGATGAAAATGCAATGCGTTCGGTGGCGCAGTGGCTACGCGCGCCAAACCTTCGCTCCAATACCAAAATTGATCGCGGGTCCGGGTTCAATTTCTATCTACATCCAAGTGTTTTATTTCAGAGTAGGAAGTAAGTAAGTAAGAAATAATATTAGAAGTATCTTAATTTAAAGAGTTGCTTATAATTTTGTTTTTTAGAGAATATAGAGCGCTAATTATACTATTTTTCAGAGAATATATATAGTGAATTTGCTGCTTTCAAAATTGTAATTTGCTAATTACAAATTAAAATTTTTTGATTGCAAATTGAAATTTACCACACAAAAAATTGACTATTACTTTCCAATGTAATTTTACTTAAAAAAGTTAGGCATATTTGCCTACTATCCAAAAGATGTAAAAGTCAATGGATTTTTTTTACTGTGTAGTTTTCAAACTGTCTACACGAGTACTGAATAAGTTTACCAAATTTCAAAGAAATTCGTTCGATAGATTTCGAGATATTGTGTCTACCGATTTGAAAACTACCGTTCTGAGAAAAAAACGCGACTACACTTATCATTATATTTGAAACAGCACAGGAGTTTAGAGAATATAACGGCCTGTAACTTCCGAACGGCTTCGAATATCGGAATATCAGGATTGGAAGCCGTGACACGGGATGACCCCCTTAAATTACAACTCTACGACGAGTAAATATAGAGTTCCAAGTCAAAAAGTATTGTAGAAAATCAAAAAAAAATTCTTCGTCCTAAAAATTTTCAATTTATATGATTTCAAGTCCCAGAGAAACACGGTCGTACAATGGGCCTCTTTATTGGTTTAAGTGCAGACACCCTCGTCATACTAATGGTAGCAACTCTCTTATCCATATCCAAGAATTAGCTTACAATATCTAAGTCACTCCATAGCACAATCGATCCTAATCCCAAGATATATTACAAATGACTTGAAAATTAATATTTAAAAAAAAAAATATTAAAAGAATAACAATCTGAAACATTATCCATAATATGTAGAAACCTATGAATAGTAAAGAAAAAAGCTCCAAACATAAGCACCATTCGATACACTTGAAATGCTCCAATCCTTCCATCTGAATAAAATATGAACCCACACAAGGTTCGCTTATAGGCTTTGAAACAAACTCTACTCTTTGCTCGGGGGGTTGAATTCATTTACTTATGTTCTCGCCCGAAATCCTTCATTAATCATTTTGTTGTAGGGGGGCTTTTAAATCTCCTTCAGCAGGAAATTTGATCTGAAGGATAACATCAGTCTCGAATTAGTTAATTCAAGCATAAGAAAAATAGTCGGCTTAACGAGCCTAAACCCAATGTTTATAAGATTTATGACTTCGGGGGTAGTTTTCAGGACTTTAAACAGAAATCAGAGTTTGTTATTTAAGACCTTGGTAGTCGTGCCTATATCTTTTAAATGAGTGTCTCCTGTTGTGTTTGTACTGTGACTGATATGAGTTTTGCTCAAAATGCAAGCCGACGGTATTTACTTTGGGAAAAAAATGTGTTTTTTTTTTTAAATATATGAGGACCGGATACTTCATACGTGTGTGGAACGCTTCTTTTTCAACGAACGTGAGCAATTGTTTGCGGAAATATTGCTAAGTTTTATGACTTTCGTGGAGAATTAGTTGAATTATTATCAGGTCTACTATACCTTTCCTTCGATTTGCTTACAACCATAAATGTTTTAATTGACATAATACAATTTTACGAAAAGTTCTTTCAAACTTCATGCAAAACAAAACAAACTTTATGCAAAGCAAATAAAATAATGAGCTAACCAAAACGATTAGGTACATTATGACAAAATGGATAAAACGACAACAAATAATTTTGATAGCATAAAAAGTAAATATGTATATACGCTACGCTACTGAGTCAATATGATTCACACGTTGAATGCCATGGGGGTCACCGGTGACCGGCACCGAAATTTTGACCCTTTAAATAGCATTGTCAAAATTTTTGACAAAAAATGTGGCACGCAAACTGCTAAAAACAAATTGTTGTCCTTCAACTTGCGAATTATTGAAGGTTTGGTAGATCTTTCTCATCCAGAAACGAGTTGAAACCAAATTTTGGGAGCCACTGAAGAAATTGATAACACCATTTTCAAAAGATACATAATTGATGCCGAGACTACTTATCAGGAAGCACGTTAAGGGTAAGTTACATAACCATGTATAGTGCGTTCAAAATCGATTTTTTTTTTGTCTCCAAAATTTGTTTGCCTTCAAAAAAAAGGAACTTTTTCATATGCTTAGTTTTTGAACTTGATGAAGCTTCCTTCTCCATGGCAAGTAATGCGACTTACGCAAATTTTCTTAGAACCTACCTATTTTTAAATTTTACAAACATGAAATATTTCAATTGATTGAAATTTTCACATATGTACATATATCCTCGAACAAGAACCTCAAAAAAAAAGAAAGGTTTTGCATATGCTATGTTATTCTTGTTTTCAGTGTTATTCTAAAGACTAGACACTACGCAGTATTTTTCTTATAAAAATTTGACCTTGGTTTCCGTGTTTAAGTAGATGAGGGAAGTAGATAGCAACATATGCATGATGAAAAAAGAGACAAAAATTGATAACGAGTCGCATTCATCAATTCAATGACATCATTATAGAACGCATATAAAAAAAATGACAACAAATCAAGCGCTGCCACAGCTCAGCTCTGCTTGTGTGATTCCATTTCTCATATTGTTCCAATAAATTTGTATCCTGAAACACTTGAGAATAGAACAGCCGCAAAAAATGCGTTCTATTACGTGCATTGTGAAAAACGAAGCACAGAGATGCGAATGTGTAATAATTCATTTTAGCATATTAGCGTACTCTTTTTTTCGCATGGGAATTTGCAACCTTTTTCGTGCGTGAAAATTGCTTTGGATTTAGATCGCACTTAAGACCACATAAGTCTGGTACTACCATTTTTTGTCCCTGTTTGATTTTTCTTTTTTGAGAGAATTTTAATCGATTGAAATCGATTTTGTTCGTGTAATTTGGCGTGGGCAATACGCCTGCATCGTTCGCTGTCTATCAGCGAAATAATTATGATTTTACAGAAAAAAAATAGTGTTATAGGTTTTCAAATTATTTGAAACGCATAATTATTAAAAATCAATAATTTTTTCATTGATTTATCTTACTTTTCTTTTTACTTTTCAATGAAATGCTGTCTTCTTATGTAATTCTTGCCATGAAAATCGTGAAAAATTGCTTTAGTTTGACTTCATATATTAGTAACAAAAATGAAAATTTATTAAAATTTGATTTATAGAAGACCTTCTTTAAGATTTTTTCTAACATTATATTAATAAAAATAACATGGTTATTATTCAAGAAATAGGTAATATGCAATTAAAAAACTCGAATTTACGAATTTTAAAAAATGTTCAAGGGTTGTTGTTCTAATAGCATTTTTTCCAAATACAGTTTTGAATTTTTTTTCTATGGATGACCTAGTTTACGTACCAGCTAATAAAGTGGTGTAATTTTATTTTGTTTTTTTGTTGCCATTCACGTGAAATATTGGTAAGAAAACAGTCATAAATAATCAAAATCGTATTTTACGTGCACATGGAGCCTTAATCAATGTATTCCTGCTTTTGCAAAAAGCATGATTTAATTTTTTTTCAAGAGATGCTTAGCCATTCTTTATACGAATGCCTCTCTGCGTATAAAGACAAATAAAGCATAGATGCTATACCTACTAGTTTATCTTGAAGATGATAAATTTCATAAATATATAATTTCCATAAAAAAAATCATCGTTGGAAGAACATCTTGACAATAAGCCGTCTGTACATAAAAAGCTATCTTTCGCAAGTAACAGCTATTTAGCAAGTAACTTCTTAAAAAGAAACGTGTCCGAATTACGTGACACTTATACTACCATGTGTATTTTAGCACTGAATATTAAATTAACATTATAATCTCTCAGCTTAAATTGCGATAAGACAATATTTTACTATTATCTATAAGTAATAAAAAAAATATGAAATGTTTCAAAACTTATCTCACAGAGAGCTGTTATCACCTTGCCAACTGAATTAGAAATTTTGGTTTCCTGATTAACCAACCCTCCTAAGATCACTAAGACTTTTGGCTTGGCTTGGCTTACCAACTCACAATGTAATCACAGCACGGCTACTACAAATAAGATAAGATGATCACGAAAATTGTCATAAAAATAAAATGTTTTGCAGAGCATATGTACATATGTAAGTACGTTCCATGTGGAATGCTATGGTAATTACGCATGGAATTCCATTAACTCAGCAATTAGCACTAGCACAGGATTACAACAAAAATCTACTCACAAGCGGAAATGTTTACAAGCTCTGGAGGAGCGTGATACTTTTGCTTCGATATGTCGATCGTTTATTTCAGGCATAGACGATCATATCATGTGAATGTGGAACTGCACCGGCTCCTGATCGTGCAAAACATGAAATCCAGTCCGCTCGAAGTGATCTTATGGCACTTCTACAACATCGAGCAAAACTCATTCTTCTTGTACGTTAACCTACAGCAGTTTTATTTGGTGCATGATGTTGTGACTTAACTCGCCAGTCGGCAACATTCAACGTTGATTCAACGTAGACAGACGTCTTTCTTGGCAAAACGTTGCGCAACTGGATACCACATGGTTTTGATCATTTTAAGATACATGACGTCATGACTCACTTTGTATCAGATAAATAAATCCATGTTTCGTCGAATCAGAAATATCGACATCTTCGGCATTCCTCTCGACTTCTTACAATGAACTTACTTCTGACTACTTCAAAATGAATTGCAACATTTAGTTTGAACGGTGATGCTGTCACTGATCTTCAACGTATGAAAGTTGACGATGACAAGCAACTCCGGTTTTGTGTGGGAATTTCGAAGAATAAAAACAAGAGCTGATCTGGTATTTGTTGTTTGTAAGTACTTTAGTGACTTGCGAAGATATTTTTGTTGCACATAATACGTACCCAGCCTACGTAACGCATCTCATTTTACTAGGAAAATTTCTTAAGCTTACACGCGGGTTCGGACAAGCCTGGCTTATTTTTGGCTCAGCGAGCACACCTCTGCATACCTCACCTCCACTCGACAACCATCATCAATGGCGCGACAGTCCCAACTAGGGTCCTGGCCTCCAGACTCTTCGCTCGACTATTTATGATAGTAATAGTAAGGCAGGCGAGTGATCGGTCCTATGCGCATATGCGCTCTTCATAGTTAAGATTGAATTATAGTGAAGGCGATGCGCGCAACCCGAATGATAGCACAAACGCATCGCGTGCCATATCGCCACACTTGGTATAATGAACGCGTTGATTTGCTTGCCACAGCTGTCAAAAGATTATTCACAAACCCCAAAGTATTTTCTTTGTAGCATGCGAATGTTTTGCAACCGTTTTTGTATAGTATAGGCATCGCGACATTTCTTAACCGATCCAAATCGCGTTACACGCGCGACGAAATTAGAAAATTAGAAATGAAAGGGACGCGCGCGAACTGATGTGATATCGCTGTAACTATAGTTACATTGTTATGATATGAGATGATCTTATTTCTTATCCTTCTTCATCATTAGAAAGAAATATCAACAAGAAAATAATGTAGCCGATGGTTTAAAACCATGATCAAATTTTGACACGTTCACCATCTTATTAACGATCGAAGTTTTTCACCTGGCGCGTTGCAGCGTGTCAATGGTGTTGGGCGCTACAGCTTGATTAAGATCTTAAGCTTATTTATTTAAGGACATGATCATCCCTTCGCCCAATCTGACTTTTCTATCGAGGCAACAATGCTTTTTTTCGGGATAGGTTAAAAGGATTTAGGTATCAAGGGATAGAATATTGTTGAGAACATAGGGAGAACGCGATAATAAAAGGTACAGGATCATGAATGGGATTCAAATCCATGCCGAGGCTTCACTTGTATTCGTTTAACGTCTAATCTTCTATATTGTTGCAATCGAAGCAGGGCCCTATTATCGATGATATATTTTTATTGAATTTGCTTCAGTTGAATCACATCTGGGCTTTGCCATTTGTTTCTTTCTAAGTTAATTAGCTTGCTTTGAATAAAATGAAACATTTAATTTAGTTCCCATATAAAAGTCATTGAAAAAATGGCACTTGTACGACAAATAAACAAATATGTCAGCCATGCCAATATTCCAATATTCAGCTAGTAAGAGAAAATTATGCATGTTTATTAGTTTAAACAAAAAAGGAAGAGTGGAAGAGTGAAGAGTAAGCAAAAGAACCACTTCTTCATCCCGCACAAAAATCCATGAAACCTCGTTGTTACGCAAATGTTTGAGAAATCAACAACAGTTATTAAAAATACATATATCACAATTTTGGTACATAAAATAAAATAAAAAATTTATATCATTACGTGGTCTCTAAACAGTTGTCCATACCTTGATATTCTCCGATGATTTATTCCGTATACAGATCTATTTGTGTGATTCAATTATTTACTCAAATTTTAATAGAACGTACAAGAACGTACGTAATACCTCATTCTAAACAAACGTTTTCAAAATCCAGTATTCAAAAAAATTTAACTCGGTGAATAGTTACCTGAAAACCAAAAAGAAAAACAATCGTAAAAAACACAAAAATTAAAATAATAATGGAAACAAAGAAAGAATACTCTTTCTTTCTTTCTTTTTTTCATTGTAATAGAGGTAAAAGAAGCGTATTGCATACATAGTAAAAAAATTTATGAAAAAAACTGTCCTTAAAACAGTAAATATTCCGAATTAAATAATTAAATTTAAATTTACAAACTTTTATTAAATTTAACAAAATTACGAGTAATTTATAAAAGTTTGTATTTTTACACACTTTCACGTATTTACATATTAGTTTTTACACACCGTTTGTAGTTTTACACATTGTAAATTTTAGCCTTTCCACACCAGCAGTAAATTTACACATTTTTAGCGATAGATTTCCACACTTATGTGCGAATTTTTGTGTCAATAGTGATGTGTTGCGCAAACAAAATTTGACAATAGTAATTTTAAAAACTTTATTATTTATTCTATTTAGGTGCCGATATTCTGCGTACTCTAGAAACTTAATTTTTGATCGCATATAAGAGGGTAGTAGCTAGTAGGTAGTTAGTTCACCGGTTAAGCGGTTCCAACGATATTTGTTTGTTGTTCGAACTTTCGGAGTGTGAGGAATGAGTACTCTAAACTGTTGTATAAAGGGACGAATATTGTTATACCATGCTAATGGAGGAGTACCTCTGGGTTTGTAGATTTCAGTTAACATCAAGGTCATTGTGATTCATAACCTCATAGCACTAAAGCTATCGAATAACTAACTGGATGCTCTGTTATTACCCAACAGAGGTAATTTGAAATATAAAAAAAAAAAAAACCTTTTCAGAAAGTTGTTCTAATAAATAGTTTCTCGCCTTCACAAATCTAATTTTACTTAATATTTATTTTTAGATAAGGTGACTGCAGCACTCACTGCTTAACACCCACCTGTACAGCTTCTACATGTGCCCATGCCAATATTCCATTCATAACCCCTGTTATGTAAAACTTATCTGCAGAAATACCTGCAGATATTGGTGACTATAATTGGAAAGAGCTTTGAAACATGCTAAAAATTAATCAGATTTTACGTATGAGTTGGTTAGTTAATTGCTGAAAGTAGTGGCGATTACCATTCATCACCCACTTCATTCTTTACATAAATTATTGAAGTTATCACCGTGACAAAAAAAATTGTGGATAATTTTTCTTGATGATGTTTTTGGTCTTATTTGCTGGTATAGTCACGATATCGATCTAATAGGATATTTTGCATACTGCAAACGTGCTACTACAAATTTTATTTATTTTTATACGATTTTTATTATTCTGCGGCACAGAAATTTTCATTTAATTGATTTAAAAAAAAAAATTAAAATATTCGTTTTGTCATCTACCTCTATTTTAGCTGCACGTGTGCTTTAAGCAATTATCCTGAGCAGAGTAGCGTAGAAAATACACATTGAAAAATATTTCCATTTTTTTAATTTTTATGACTTCTTTTAAAAATTAGAAGGCGATTGAAATAAAGAATTTATCGCGAAACTAACTTAACTTACGTCAGAGTAATCGGAGCAGCCTACGATAACGAAAAAAATTCTGTCCAAATATTATTTATTTAAAATTTAGGGGGAGCTTAGTGTGTCTTGCCTCTTTAAATCATAAAGTAAGCCAATAAAGAATTAAGTTAGTTACAATTCCTTGATATTTATAGAGAATATATAGCAAACACCTCGGCAATATGATCCGATAACTATACCATGTTCAGACTATGCGTGTAAATCGAGTTAAACGCGTTGAAATCATTTCCCGAACGCGTTTAAGAAACGCCTTTCAACAAAAGACATGTACCACGACCCTCACGAAGTAAACTTTGGAAGAAGCTTTTTAAAATCACAGAAACTCAATCAATTTGTTAAAACTACACAGAAAATAAAATCCATTGAATTTTACATCTTTTTGACAGTAGGCAAATATCTTACACCTTTTCAAGTAGATTTACATTTCGATGTTAAGTTCCGTTTTCACGGCGATAGTTTTGTACGATAGTACTTTCGCGAAAATATATATACTAGCGTGCTATGCTTTTGCGATAGTGTGACAATCTGCTGTTTACACGGCGCGATGTGCGATAGTGAAATTAGACATATCACTTGTCTATCACGTACACAAAAGCTTGACAGTGCAATAGTGCTATCATGACAGCGCGAAAGTAACTATCGAGAAGTTTACATGATGATAGTTATGACGATAGTAATTATCATGACAGCAACTATCGCAAAAACTATCACCGTGAAAACGAGGCTTAACAGTCAATTTGGATGTAATTTTAAATTTTCGGTCAGTAAATTTCAATTTGCAATTAGTAAATTTCAACTTTGAAAGCAGCAAACTACCTAGATATTGTCTTAAATCTACACTCTCTCACCAAAAAAAAGTGTTACAATTAGCACTCTTTAAAATACACTTATTTCTACTTCTAATATTATTTCTTACATACTATGTAAATACTCTTAATAAAACAACGCTTGGCTGCAGGTAGGAATCGAGCCCGCGATCAATCCTGGTTTTACTGCGTTAGTTTGGTGCACGTTGCTAGTTCGCCAAGCAATGCATTTCATTTTCATTTCAGTAGAAAAACAAAATCGAATGACGCGACCAACTTTGCGGTTTCATATATCTATTATATGTTTTCCGTCGTAAAATTGAAATAGATAAGGAGAATTGCTCGAAAAAGAACGTAATTTTCTATTCATAGTTATTTCAATATAGTTAATTTTACACGAAATGTTGCGTAATTTTGTCAGCCTTTTCATGTAAATTGTACGGTTCTGTTGAAAAGTACATGAATAATTTACTAATACCAGTAATTTCGTGTAAAATTGATTAAAATGTGTACTTCTACTTGAAAAAAATAAATAAATATCATCTACAGAAATGCGTTTATGCGGTTCCCACACACTGACGCGATTTATCCGCTGACGCTGCGATTATTTTGCAGCGGTACATTCGCCTTCATTTATTTACATGGTAGCTAATTAGAATGACCGCACCGCTGCAAAATAATCGCAAATAATCGCAGCGTCAGCGAATAAATCGCGTCAGTGTGTGGGAGCCTTAAAACGAATAGTCTGTAAAGGACATAAGGGTATTTTGGAATTGCATTATACACCACCTAATGAGTCGTAACCCCTGTTAATGAAACAGTTGCTTCTAACAGAATTCTAAAAACTGCGTATTCATTTCAGTAGAGGTTTTTCAACTGTCATACCCTCAATGAAAATAGCTAAGACAGCGATTGATTCAGTTGGAAGATTTTGTGGTTGTATTCAAAAAAAAAAATACCGAAAAACAACGCCAAAACCAATCAGGCGACGAAAAAGTTCAACAGTAGGTACTCCACTTTTCCGACGAAAACGCGGTTCATGATGGTTTGGTGAGGGTAAAGTCGCGCGTTTCGCCTATTTCGCGTCATTCGCGTCTTTTTCATGAATAGTGTGTAGAGGTTGCTCGTGAGTTTCTCGCGTTTCGTTGTTCGCGATTCGTACGTTTTCTCAGCTTGAGACGGTTTTTTCACGACATCAAAGGATTTTGCTTGACGAGAAAGTAACGAAAAATACGAGAGACGATTTTTCGTGATTTTCTCGTGAATTTTTGGTTTTTCGTGGTTAATGTATAAGTTTGGACTTGCATGAGTTCAGAAATGGAAAATAAGTGAACTTCACGAAATGTAGAGAAACCACGAAAACGCGAAACTTGCGAATTGTGTGTACAATGTCTTCTCGTGTTCTCGCAAGGTTCATGTATTTCTTGAAATAAGACGAGAAACTCACGAAATGCGAAAATCATGAAAAGCAGGTTTTTCAGGCTTAACGCATCAGAACATTTTAATTAAAACGGCGAATTGCTAGACTTTTCTGTTAAGTAGTGTTTACTACAAAAATGTTATAGAGCATAGAGGGAAATTTAACAAATCTTTTGGGTATATTTTCTAACAATCTTGAGCACTGCACGCAACAACCTCTCGACGTCGAAAATCTACAAAGTTCGAGTTGTACCATTGGACGACTCACTATATTTACGGAATACAGATAGAGAGTCACCCAATCTACACTTTTCTTCACCGACGACTGGTTTTCTCTCACTCGGTGACGGTGTTGTTCGGTGACTCGATTGTTCGTCGTCAGTTTGTTCATGTTCGCCGGTCGATCGGTTTGGTTTGGTTCCGAGCTCGACTCAAATTCGTATAGTATTTATTTTTTTTCGATTATACAAGGCACCTATATCGTGTTTTTATGTGCATTTTATAAAGTTGGAACTTAATTTACACAACTACCCTAATCAAAGTGTTTTGCCAACTGTGCTAAATATTAATAACAAGATTCTTATCTAACGATCGTATAGTGGATCGTCTTATCGTGAAACAAAAAAATTAAAAGAAACAGTGTAAAGGTGATAAGAAGTTTTAATTATAAAATAAAAAAATAAAATTGATTAATTCCCGCTAAGTGTTAGTGTAACCGTGTATAGTAAAAATTCCGCTGTTTTGAAAGGTTCCCCCCCATCAGCATCATCTTAGCCGGTAGTGAAATGCGAATTTCGTAGAAATCTGATGAATACCTGAAACTAACCGCTGAGTCACCAATGCGCGTCGCGGTGACTTATTAAAACCACGGACTTATCGGAATTTACACGGTCGGAATTTTTTGGGGAAGCTGATCCCACAGTAAAATGATTGAAAAACGGAACTTGTATCACAGTCAGGATTATGACGTTCCCTTCAGGCATCCCAAGGTAGATATATCAAATTTCACATGGATCTTATAATTATCGCGACTTGTTGGACTAAATGGGCATCTTCTTCTTCGGTGATCCCAAGAACGCTGGCTCCAAGACGGGGATTACTGACTCCGTACATAGGTAGATAGATGAGGTCTTGAAAGGTGCTGATTCTATTGTGAGGTTGTTTTCCACGTACGAGAAGTTCTTTAAGATCGGATCGCAATCACATATCTATACCTCTCTGATTGGTATTTTAGTAAGCGCACTTAATGCATATATTATCTAGCGGCCAGGGTAAAGGTGCATTCTTTCATTATCTCCCCGACTGAATAGCTCGACGTTTAATGCAGCCCAGTGATGTATTGCAGTTCGGCTTACCTGGTTCGCTAATCCACTTAATCATGTTCCAATGAATTCCAGTGTTGATTGTATTGTAGAGCTGGCTGGCTACCTTTAGCTAGATCTTGTTTTGAATTCTGTTTTTAATCTGTGACCCTGAACGAATGTTGCCCATATAATTAGAGCCATTTAAGTGCCTGGCTTGAAAGTAAACAGATAACAAAAAATATCTGTAACAGGTGAATTGAGATTTAATTATCAGTACATTCATTCATTACCTTTATTATTTCTCACAGAATGTCAAGCAACCTTTGAGATGTCTTTGCTCAATTAGTCTGTCTTCTGTCGATCGGAGAAAGTTGTATTTGGATTTCTTATTAGTAACCATGTGCGCAAATTTGCATGATCTCTCTGTGTACACAGCAGCCTTCGGCTATTAAATGTGAAATTTTTACAATGGCCAAAATTTTTACTGTCGATGAGAGGCACTTTTATTCACATACGGAAATTCCACACATTTAAGTTTACCTTCAGGAAATCGTTTGCGAATACGAGAAATATCCAAAATGAGTCAAAGGTGATCTTGATTTTGAAGTAGAGTTGAATTTTGCATACTCGGCTTAGTGTAGGTTGTTTGTCGTTTTGTCGCATTTAATTCGAATGTTGTAAGCAAAATAAGAAGTTAAGAAGGCCGAGTTTATTTTAAACATTCTCTACCCTTAAAGAAATTTGGTTGTAGTCGATGTTTTAGGCTGTGAAGTATCGTAGCTATTGTCAGGCAGCGCTTAAGACGCGTCCAGGATCCTGACTTCTTTTTCAAACACTGAAAAATGCTGATTTCCTGCGAAAAGTTTTCAGTACTGACTGAATTGTGTCGTGAGGAAGGTTTTCAGTACTGATTGAGTTCTGTCACTAGGAAGAAGGTTAATAGCGAATGTCGGTACTACAGAGATATATGTACTGAAGATGACAAGCGGGAATTGAGTTGAAGACGGACGTCGTCCATTCACTTGCACGCAAAACAACACAATTGGCATAACGACCCTGTTTTGTCTCATTCACTCACACGCTAAAACAACAACAATTTGATACAGTGACCCTGTTTTGTCTCACTTCTCTGGCTTCAAAGAGCTTTATACAAAACCGGTGGTTTGTCGTTTCCAGTGGCTCTATGGTCGGTACTCAACCTGTACTGAAATTTAGTACTGTACACACAGTTATTCTTAAACACTAGTTACAAAGACCATAAGCTTAGTACAGAAGAAATTGTGCGACATAGTAGGTAGTATTGAATTTTTTTACAATAATGAATTAGAAAAATATATATTTTTCCCAAATACTTATATTCTTTATTGTTACAACTGTTCGGTGAATAGTTTCATAATTAATTATTATTTCACCTTTCTGCTATGGATGAGTGCAAGGCCTAGTACTAGTACTAGGCACAACCACTTGTTTCACAACTAGCTTGTAAGCACTGAACGAATTTCGAAGCAAAAAGAAAAAGAAGAGAAAAAGTGAGATATAGTTCAGACCAATTTCGTTTAGTAATTATACTTTGTTTCAAATTGAGAATCTCGAAAAGAAATTAGTGATTAAAGTTTTTATTTGGAAAAATATCGCATATTGTTTGGTCCGTCGAGCCGGATTTGAACCAGCGACGTATGGAGCAGAAAAAAATTGAGATATAATTCAAGACCCATTTTTGTTTTATATAATATTTATTATTCTATGGATTAGTGGAATTCAGGTAAAATCTCGTACCTCTTCATGACACCCGCTATTTGTCAAATATAAAAAAATTTAAGTAACCCTTGTACGACTAGTACATAGGTAAAATGTGGTCAGAACCGATTTTTCGGGTTGGTTGAAAGGAAAAGACAAGAATACCGAACGGATCCCCTCTGACCAAATCCAGCCTAGTTTTGTATTCTATTTTCTAAAATCATAAAAGATGTAACTTATTCCTGGTTCGAAGTAAAACCTTTGCTTCGTGGAATGCCGCAACCTGTTCAATCTGCAAACCAAAGAATACAAATTTTAAAGAATAAAAATATTACATAACCTTTGATCTCAACTGCTGAACTGCAGCTGTAAACCCAAAGAAATACTACAATAATACTGTATAACTTATTTAGAAAACTTCTTTGAAATTGAGGCTACGTGACATTATGTAAGATCTAGTAGCTATACAGCCAGAAAGATGCACACGAAGTCATAAATTTTGTTTGCATAAGACTTCCTTGCGTACTATACTTGATGTTTTTGTTTTTAGCATACGAAGAGTAAACATATGTACAAATAAAACGATGAAATTGTTCGCATATGTAGTTTTCGAGCAAAGACCATTATTGTCATGAATACGCGCGATTTCAAAGCACCAACATAGCCAAAATAATAGCACAGCATTAATATGAGAAGCAAAACGTGCCGCCATTAGCTTCCTCCCTCGCGCACTGGGCAAATAGTCTTCCTAAAAAGCCTGTCATAAAAATTCGTATCTGCCTCCGAACGAAGTAAGTAAGGAGCCTGTAGAGGCTATCGACCTACTAAAACCACTAATGTCACTTTCTTTGCATTCGAAACGTCGCAATAACCTGTCCTAAATCAAACACCGGTAGGTATCCATCAAAAAATGTCTTTCGACCGCACAATTACTTTACTATTTTCTGGTTACCGTCTCGGATGTCATGCGAGTAATGGAAATTCAGGTAAAAGGGAAATTCTAAAATTCTGCGGTGACGACTTCACGTATTTCTTTCACTTATAGGAAACGTTCGAAGATCAACAAATCGACTTGAACTTTTTTCCGATTTGTCTTGAAAGCGTTTCGATGTTTGGTGACTAAGTAATATGATTTGCGATATTAATGGATCGAAAGAAACCTCTGTTAGTAGACACTACTTTAAGACAATAGAGAAGTGAACAGGGCATCGATAACACATTGCAAGCAGGAAGTCTATCGCACTGTCGTCATTTATTTAAAAAGTGATATGATTTCTTAAATCCATGATAGTACACCCACATTTATGGGTGTTTCATGAAATACCTGTTGTAGTCCACCAATTTTTAAGAGTTTTTGAAAAAGTTCCTATGGTAATAAACCCCTACTTATAGCGGATTCGAGAAACTCTTATGGTAGTACACCTATATAGGTATATGGGTGTTTTGAAAACACCTATGATAGTACATCCATATTTATGGGTGTTTTGAAAATTACCCAAGTTTATGGATTTTCCGAGGAACACTTATGACAGTACACTAATATTTATGGGTGTTTCGAGAAACACCTAGGCAGTACACCCATATTTATATATTTATAGGTTATTGCGTTTGTACCCATGGGTATATGGGTTACATTCATGGTGTATCACAGCAGAAGGCGTTCATGATACATACGGTCTTTGCTGTTTCTTATTTGTAACCAGTGTTCTCTCGATTTTCAACACTTGGTACATAATACAACGACTTCTCATAATTTTTTCCCGTCTCTGTGATAAACTAACAACCTATTCATAGCGAAATCAATCAACGGATGACGAAAGGATGAGGTCCCCAAAAACGATTGAAGAAAACATATCAAGAATGTATAGTCACGATTTGGGCTGAAGCGCCATAGAAGAAGAAAAAGGGGCTTCAACTGGCCAATGTTCTAATATCGGTATTTAACTTAACATACAGTCACTCACAGGAATAGAAAAGCGTTAGTAGTTAGTAGTTAGTATTTGGCTGTATAGTATACTGTGAAATATTTAACCACGAAAACAGGGCAAATAAAAAAAATTTGACAAACAAAAATTTGACATACTATCACAATAATTGCCAATGAAATAGTCAAATAATTGACAGTGTGGCATACAAAGCTATTACTTTCGCCACTATATTATGTCTAACAAAATTCACCTCATTAACCTATTTTTCCAATAGTTAGTTCATCACAACGATATTAGTTTTTTGGCAAACTTATTAGAAATGTAAAAATTGTAATAGAAAACTCATTACAAAGTTTTATAAATATTCAAATTTATGTCGCTAAAATGAAGTGAAACCAGTTAAATAAACTTAAAGTGAGGTCAAAAGTCCACTAAGTAACGAGTTGCATTTTTTTTTTTGATGTGTGAAGTATGTACATGTGGCACACGATTTAAACTATTGCAAATACTTATTTGCATTTTGAATTACACCTTTTCGAATATTATTTTATTTTTGTTATTTGCTTTGCTATTAGGTAGGGTAAAAAATCTTCCCTATATAAACAGGGCCAGGTATTATATTACGGGAGAAATGATTTAAAGTTTCACTAATAAGTGATAAGTGCTTTACTAATAACAAGATGAGTCTTCCAGTAATAAGTTGAGTAAACAAATCGTACAGTATGATTTAAAGCTACGGAAGATCAAAGAAAACTTTTCAAAGAAAATAGAAAAGGTTCTTTAGAGAACATACACTTATATTTATAGATACTCTTAGACGAGCGATTTAAAATTGTCCAATTTGCAGCAATACACGTCAATTTTGACGTAAAGAAAATAAAAAGCAGCATACAGCAACAATAGCAACATGTGATGTGAATCAACTGTTCATCAACTTGTTGTTGAATTGTAATTAGTAATATGGACCAATAACTAGCAAGTCGGAAATAAGGACTTATACGACAACTCATTGGCTTTTGTTGTTCCACGAAAACAAACTCAATAAATTAATTCTACAGCCCAAATAAATTTTAGCAATAAGAGCGCTCCAACACAAAAACCAACGACATACTAATTGTATTCACCGAACGAAATACAGAGCAGGCAATATCAGCAATCAAAACCTTGCCAAAATATTGCCGCAACTAGCAACTGATATTGCTCCAGTAATCGCTTCACTAGTTCTGGCAATAGTCGTCGAGCAATAAATAGCCCATGTAAGAGTAGGTACTTATAAAGTATGTAGGCTACTGTTTGAAGGATATTGAGAATACGGAGAAGCTCAATAAAAGTATCGAACTAACACTGATAAGTTCGTTTCAAGAATTTCGTCGGATCACTTGAATGCATTATTTGGTTTTTTAAGTTTTTTACACGAGCAATTTTTCAAGCAATTGATTGCTCGATGACTATTGCCAAAACTAGTGGAACGATTAATGGAGCAATACAGGGCAATATCATCATAGTTGCGGCCATATTTCGGCAATGTTTTCACAGATCGCTATTATTATTATTATCACCTCAAAAAACATGATTTTTTCAATAATATTAGCCGTTCCTGGAAAAAATGAAAATATTAATTTATAAAAATGAAGATTACCTGGAATTCTTATAAATACTCGGTATGTATTAAACGTATGGCGGGCGATAACATAGGGTAAATTTTGTTAGATAAGAAAATAGTTGGAAGCGTTTTTTTTTTTTGTACAACAAATAAACCTTTATAAAGAATACAAAATGTTCATTCTAGTCTTTCAATAAGGTTTCGTTGCTGCGATGAGAATTTCCCGAAGAACTATTCCAAATTTAATAGACACTTATAAATTTATTAGCTTCATGCTGGCTTTCAGCTATCAATATGTCGTTAAGATCTTTTAAAATGTACAGATAAGTATTCTACGAAAGAGTTGTTTTCAAGTGTTTGATTACAAAAATTGCGATTAGACTTAATAGGTATTTTCAGTTTGATAGACATATGTGCTCTTATAGAGCGTGTATTTTCAAGTAAATCCTTTCTAAGTATGTTAACAAAAAAAATTGTTAGAAGTTAAGCGATAACCAGCTTTCGTTTCGAGTTTCAAGATAAAATATCGGAGAGCGTGACGATCCGTTTTTGCCCCTCGTATTTAAAGAAAAAAGTAAGAAAAAACAGTAAAAAAAAGGTACTTACGTCTAATTGATTGCACGAATATTGGATGTGCAAAATTCATTTTCGAGGTCATCGAGATAAATTATTATTTGCTTAGCCCCATTCGGATCAGCAAGAAAAAAACCCAATGGATAATATCGCTGAAAATTTCGGCTTTATCTTTTTTAGCTCGCTGATTGCGGTATATTTATTATTAAAAATGAGACAAGGCTGCGTAAAAAACGACATGGTTAAATGTTCTGATTCTTTATTAAACCGCAAAAAAAAAAATTGCAACAAAATTAATTGGCAACATACTGTGCAAGAACCTAAACTCCTTAGTTTTTTTGTTTAAGTTGAATGTAGATCTTCAATTCGAATCCGATCTTCTACATCTTATTGTCGGATTGAAAGAAACAACAATTTCCTATCATCAACATATACTTTGGCGGATAGAATCGAGAAAAACATCTTATGAAACGATAGCGCTTAATTAAGTGTTCCGTTATACGAGTATCTTGTAGATACTTTCAATTCCCACTAAGCAAATGCGACATACAAAAAAATTAGCAATCAAGTATTGGTAGTGAAACAACAGTAAGACGATACATAATTGCTTTAAATTAGACGCTATTAAGTTGGTAATAACAGTGATTGAAGACAATTCCGTACTTTATGAGCACAGTTTAAGACAACAATTTCCTCTCCTATCGGCAATTTATCACAATATAGTATGTAGTCGGAGATTTTCAAATAGTTAGTATCTTTATTTCTTTGTTTTTGCTGTCAAAATTGGATCATCTTTAGTTGAAGCAAAAAGAAAGTTGTCTCGAACCCAACTGGGGATTGCAATAAAAATTAATTTCTTCTTGGAAATAAAACACTTTTTGTGTATTCTACTTCATAATTCGTTAACAATTAGTATTTTAACATGTCCCTACACGACGTTATTTTTGAAATAACCTTATTATACATAATTAAGCTTGTATCTCTTAGATTACATGCAACTTTCGCTAGCAAATGTCGTCATCATATACTTGTTTCGTCAAATTTGCGTTTGTCAAATTGTTTTATTTGTCATACTTAAGTTTTACTCGCCAAAATTTTACAGAATTTTTTATGACATATTTATAGTCAAATATTTGATAGTATGCCGTACGTGGAAATAAAGCCGAAAAAGTAAAATAGATTATACAAACTTTGGTGAAAAATTCAAGGCTAAGTATCTATTTTAATATGTCCCACACAACGTTATTTTTGAAATAATTTTATTACAGAATTAAGCTGCATCTTTTAGATTAAATGACAATTTCGCTAGCAAAATTTTATCATATACTTATCTAGTCATATTTATGTTTGTCGAATGGTTTTATTTGACATACACAAGACTTGTTTCACTCGCAAAACTTAACAGAATTTTGTATGATATATTTATGGTCAAATATTTCACAGTATGCCATAAATTCCAATAAAGCCTAAAAGTCGAAATAGGTTTTACAACCTTTTGTGAAAAATTCAGACATACTTTCCAAAAATAAAACTGTTTTTGTTTGTTGATTTATCGAACTTCTTGCAGTGAAGGATTATTATTATTATTATTATTATATTATAACGTACTTTCGGTTACAACGTACCTTTTTTTCAATTCCTATTCAGAAATGTGAAAGATTCTTATGTTGGTTATAACGTGTACTATCGGTTATAGCATTATACTTTTGTGGTGCCCTTAAGGTACGTTATAACCGGGTTGCACTGTATATCTTATCGACAATAGTTACAACAAAAATCAAACACAATTTTGCTGTCCGGTCAAAGACTTTTATCTGTCGTAACTGAATGCTAGTTATTATTAAAATAATAAGATAAAAAGCCGTCTTAAATTCGCTTCTATCAAGAGGCACTACCATGAAAAAATATTTTACTTCGATAAAAAAAATTGCTGCAAGTTTTGAACGTCTGCCGCCAGTTATAAGATAAAATCGTTACTAAATATAGCGTGTATTACACTCTAATGTTGTCAAATATTTGTTAAGAACATACAGCAGAATAGATATTAATTAATCTTAGCCTTAGAAAATAAGAAAAAGGCTGTTAGATTTAAGATATTGGCGTAAATAAAGCACATTTTAAATCTTAAAACCTGTCAAAAATTTGTCTAAAAAACTTTGACGAAAAGTTCAGTCAAATTTTTTCCGTCAAAATAAACTTTGTATAGAGTAAATAATATAATGTGGCTAACAAAAGTTTGACGATTACAATATCTAACTGCGTTTGTCAGCGTTATTAGTCAAATATTTGACACAGTGGCAATACAGTGTCATACAGGATTAACCAATATTTTACTCTTTTGGATGTAATTTGAAAAGAGTGCACACAGCCAATCCTATGGAGGGGTGGTAGAATTGTGGCTAACTAGGAAGTTGTTGATGCTGTGTCTAGCATGTACATTATGAAGATATAGCTTGAAAACAAGGGTTTGGTCTACTTCGTTCGATGAGAGTTTTAACTTTACAAGAACCAGGGAAAAAGATGTGTTAACAATGAATTTGTGTGACAAAAATAGTAGAGAAGCATTCAATTTGAAAATTATACCTTTTCTTATTTAATGTCACAACATTTTTAGATAATTGAAACCCTTGTGGCGATTAAGCACTCCTTCCTGCTCCCTCTGAGCACTTTTCTAATTGGCGATAAAAAAGATACATCCTAAACTATAAGAGTATATCGTCCGAATGGTATATGCTGGAAGGTTGAAAATATTAAATATAATAATATATTTGAAAAAATACATATTATGAAGCGAAACTGCGAGTATATGAGTGCTCAGTCCGACTGTAGTCTTTAGTACTTTCGAACAAATTTGCAAAGATAACGACATGATTTCATAAACATCATGTATAGGTTCGTAGCAATGATGATCATTTTTCTAAGAATTATTTCATTAATCCAAAGAATATTGTTCGTTAATATTATGAACTGTATTTCTTTATCAGAGTATCCCATCAAACTTCTAGTAGAATTTTTTTTAAAGACATCCGTTGGATAATGCATGACTCAGACCTAGATAATTATTTTCATATTTAACACATTTAACGGTAGTATTATATAAAATATTATTGAATAATCTGTACTCTCACAGCTTCATAACATCCTGCCAGCCACCTCGTTTATCTGGACATTAAATTTCGTTAAATGTGATTAAGATTTATTTTAATTAAAGCAACTATTGGCATTTCCGACTTCTCCGACCGCACTATTACAGAGCTCCATTCTATTCCAAGTAAAACCGCAACAAACTTAAGTTGACCTGCTATTTTCGAACAGCTAAACACTTCGAAAACTATTTTTATTATCATATTGCATAAATAGAAATCAGTTGTTGATAAGTAAAGTTTCCTTGAAATGGCATTTTAATCGTTTCGCTTCGACAAGATTAATTTCGAATCAGAAATTCATTATTAGGAATTATATCAACTTGAAAACCGATTTACAATTTCTAGTACGTACTTAAATGCCGATACTAAGGCAACTATCTGTCCCTGTCAGAGTCGCGTCTAGACTACTGTCGCCAGTAGTTGGCGAATTTAAATCGGGAAGTCGAAGTCGATGCAACGCTAAGATGATAAGTTTATTATTCCTATCAGGGTATAAACAGCTTTTCCAATTTGATTGATAGAGTCTACCACATTTCGCAATTAAAGAAAAATTCAAATCAACTGTCTTGTTGGCTTCTGTGGTATGCACTTAGCTCATACAAACTTTCAAATAGTTTTGAAGCAGTACTTTCAAGTACGTATGCATTCGCCAAAAAATATGGTTGTAGCAAGTGCATTGTTTAAGTATAGCTTTTGTACTAGTTTAAGAAAGAGCCTTAATACATAGTTTTTTTTTTTTTATTGTGGCTTGAAATTGTACTGCCTCGAAGTTACCTTTTACTTGTAATCGGCGAATAACTATGCGATTTTTTATTATGGGGATTAAAAACAAGGTCACGATTTTGGCACGCTCACATACAGCCATGCAGAAAAGTTTCTTTTAAACTGGTTTTTTTTTAACAGAAGTTTGCTCTCATTTCAAAAAGATTCAATACATTTGGCTTAACTTATTTTTTGCTTTAAGTAGTAGGTATCTATAATTTTTTGTAATAATACGGAATTAATATTCTTGAATTAAGATAGTTACACGAATTCCGTGATAGTAACATAATACAAATTGTGCAGATACTCATACGATGGAGAAGTCGAATAAAATAATTTGTCAAACAAAAATTTGACGCGATAGTTGCATACACAGTCTAATACAGCCTTAAAGAAAAAATTGAATTTCATTAAGAGTATACATTTATTATTGTAAAATGTTTTAAAATATCCGGTGATTTCGGGGGGTGTTGAAAAATTAAAATTTTTGAGTGGGCATCTACCATGAAAATGGCAGTGTTTCTCGACGATCATATCACAAGAACTATTTAAAGTAGGACACTATCATCGCCTGTATAGGTATTAATTTGATAACTCAAAACTCTTCACGAATTCCGTCATATTTCATTGGCCCGATCATAAATGAAAGTGGTCCAAAATTCGTAGATCTATAATCGTCTAGAATTTTTTTTTTGATATTTCATCTCAAAGTTGGTGAAACGAACTCGTAAATATTTTTACGAATTTCGCCATATCTATTTGGTCTGACATCTAACTGTTTCACTTCCATGTTCTAGTTATAGAAAAAAGATTTCGTAATTTTTTTAACGAAATCCGCCATATCTGTGTGTTGTTTATTTATTAGGTTAGGTTAGGTGGGTGGGTGGGAGATAGCTAGCATATAGATCACTAGATGGGTCCGTTGTGATCCCACGGCGCCTACGGATGATGGCTGTTTTTGGCTAATTTTAAACGACAAACTGAGCCCAATTGAGCCCAATTATTTATTACTTTAATACCAAATAAATTTTGAAATAGCTTTGGAAAGCTGAAAGTGGCTTCAAACATATTGCAAATAATATCTTGAACAGGAGAGTTCATACTTACGCTGCTTCCTTCCTACACTTACCATACACTTATAAATTTTTTTTGGAGAATCATTGAGCTACATACACATAACGTAGCGTAATAAAAATTTTTTTTAACTTTAACGACTAGAAGCGTAGATTGTTGTTTTCGAAATTTTCACTTTGTTGTATAAAGTTTACAGCATATTTTTCAGAAACTTGTTTTATATCACTTTATTTCATACTCCTATGACAACAATTTTATCAACAATTTTTCTACCTTACACACTTAACTTAATTAACAAAATTTAATTAAAATCCATAAAAATACCGAACAGAAGCGTGAAATTCAAAAAATCATCATCTTAACTTTCCATTACCGTCAGCGCTCCCCCATTTCAGATATTAATAAGCTCAGTAAGCACGCCTTACTCACTCCACACCAGCATACCATTAAAAATTTTAATTAGCGCCGTTAATCAAGTTAACATTTAATTTTAATGCGTTTTCTTAAATTTCGTTCTTTTTAATTTACAGAAATTACATGCACGAGCAATATACGATAACATAGCCGATTCGCCCGAAGAGCTAGCGTTTAAGAAAGGGGAGGTTCTCAATGTCATCGAACAGGATCCAGATGGAATGGCAGGATGGTGGCTTTGTACCGTACGTGGTCGTCAGGTAATTACATTTGTTCCTCATTACCACCTGCAGGCACAATATCCTTTCAATCGATTTAATTTATGAACACACTTTGAAGTGTCATTGGCATTTATTAGCTGAAATTGAAAACGCAGCTACGCGCTACGCTACTCTAAGTGAAACTAGATTACCCCATCGGCAAATCTCCTAAACCCCATATCTACGGAAAATGGAATGAAAGGAAGGTCCTGGAATAGCTTCTCTATCAGTCGGTTCAATAAAAGCCAGCTTTAACAAATGGTCACAGTCTCCCCCAATTTCGATTTGGCTAAGGTTTCCTTCGAGCAACTTGCACTACAAGATTAACAATGTACTTTTCTGATCCTTGGCAATAAGGACCCTTCCAACTTCTTCAAATCTCGTGTTCTTTGCGGTTTTGTCGTAATGTCACGTACTGGAAACATATTTCTATTCGTTAAGGACGAAGCGACGGTGGAGCGCGGAAATGGTCCTTTCATCCAATTTTTGGGATGAAATAGGGGGTTTAATGCTATCGCCCTTTATTGCGTTTAGCTCCGTTTTTTTATTTATTTAGGACTACAATTTCAATTTCCTGACTTATGGCACATAAAAGTAGACACTCCTGTTCTGGAACGAAAACTTGTTGTGTTAAGGAAGAAAGAGATAATCTTGGCATCCAATTTCGAGTTTTATTTACATTTATTTAAGTGTTTGTTAGTTTAAGTAAAAGGTAAGAGTAAAGCGATATTTAAGGTGTTTAGAATTAAGGACGAAGGCTTAAGTGAATGAAAGATATTTTTTAGAATTTCAATGTTCGTTTCTAGACTGAATTATGATTTTGAATTCGTATTATGAAATAGGGTAGGAAGACGAGTTACCACTGAATGAACACTTCCATCCTTAGCATCATTGTCGTAGTCAATCCGGGGGGACATCACAATAGTCTCAACTGTGGCTGCAGTTGCAGAGGTTAACCATACCAATCCCTATTTCCAATCTATCTATCTACCTAGCATCATCATAGAATTTCTGATACTTTAAACTTTATCGTTACTAGAACCTTAATTTCATTTATATACGGAAAATCCACCAATAGTCTGGCCTCGAATCACCTTTATTAGTTTTCGCGTTAAAATACGGGAATTGGACAAAAGTTCTGACGCCACTGCTGACAACCTTACAGTCAGAATGAAACACACAGTAGTACTGTTTCGCTAAGGAGCTAATGTTCTTTAAACAGCTGTGAACCTAGAGAGAAAAGCTTAATAGGAAAATAATTAAGGAATGTGCGTATAAATTTTCCACAAAAATACTAATCCCAACTAGAGAGCATAGCAGGGTTCCCCGAACTCTCGTTATATTCATTACTCTAAAAAAAACTCCACTTCACTCCACACAAGTTACGACATATGAATGTGACAAATATTATATGACACATGTTGATGACAAATGTTTTTGACAAATGTGTATAACATATGTGTATGACAAATCTTTATACGCTTGAAATTTTCACTATTTGAGAGTTCAAAAAAACATTAAAACCTAGGCACATAAATTGAAGTAGCTATAACACAAAGGCATCCAAAATTTGAATTTTTTCGTCCAAACCCCTCGTGAACGTTTTTAGTTACAACGTCCAAATTTTCTGTAATTCAAATTGTTGGCACATTTTTGTGTAGGTAAGGCCCGTGAGCTTCTTTTCTTTTCTTTTTTGGGGAGCTCAGGTCATCACATTCAGTATGGTGGGAGCTTGATAATTATAATTTATTATGAAATTCCCCCCCCCCCCCCCCTTCATCCAATCCTGCGCTCGGGCCTAGTGTAGGTACTTCTCTTTTTTGTCAACACATTGGTAATAATATCACACAAGGCAATTCTGAGTGCGTCACTGCGTGGGAGACATCAAATTAAGTTTTTATATAATCAGAAATTAGTGTGAATGAGTGTGAAAAAAATATTATTACTAACAAACACTCGTAAATATGGACAATAAATTTCATAGTCCCAGCAGAACGTATACGACTAGGAGGGGCCAAGGGCGTCCTGAAAAGGTTAGTGGGCAAAACTTTTTCTCACCTGTATTTCACCAATCCGAAAAAGAGCATATATTATAAAATGAGAGAAACTGCAATTTTCCAACAGTGGTTTAACTAGTTTCCCAGTCAGGTTAACTATAAAATGTTTGTTCTCTTCTTCACAGTTCAAATCCGGATCGACGGACTGAACTTGTCGAGGTAACAACTTTACATAACGCATAATTATGATCCTTTTTGATGCAAATTGAATTTTCGACCTTATGATGAATTCAACACTGTCTTGTCGAGAATTTTGCATTAATAATTTTGCGAATTTACTACACAATTCATTCCATCCTGACACTGAGGAGATTTTATTGTTGCCATGACATACTTACGTCCCAAATCAAAAATTCAAAATCATTTTATTTAAAAAGTAGGGCAAAGCAAAATTTAATTATAATGAACGCGAAAAGTCGTACAATTGACAAGCTGATTTCGTCATAAAAGAGGTATTAAATTTCCGTCAATTTTCCATCAGCTCCCTCTTATTATAATGCTGATCATCTTTATCGATATCTTGTTACAATTTTACGTTTCCTTGATGCTAAAAATTTACGAACGGAAAAAAAAGTTTCGCAAAAGCGGCATCATTGAATTAATTTAACGAGAATAATGTCCTATAAACGAGACATAATTGTCCAATCAGAAGATATTTTCGAGCCAATAGAAAAATAAGAAAAATTCGGACAGTGAGTGGTTCATCGATAAAGTCACTATTGAGAAACATTTGAATTGATAGACGAGCTTCAAGAACTCGACACCACAAAAACATCATAACAAATGGCTATCAATGGAAATTTATGTTATTAGTTTACTACTTTAAACGAAATGCTAAATTGCTTACATAATTTTCTATTTTTTGATTTTTTGCTGATAAAATTGAGGACTGATGAATTACGTAAATATAAAAAATTTCTTTAAATTTTCGAACATAAATAAAGGTTGTAAGAGAACAGTTCTTACCAGAGAACGAGCCTTGAACTATTCATTTTATATATGTACATTTCTATAAAGTACTCATAGCACGCGATCGTGTTAAATTACGTAACAGAAATGCCGAGTGCGGCATTCAATTGTATTGTGAAATTTAATTTAAATTGTAAATTATATTGAGACAATTAAAAAAAAATGTTTTAACTTGGTAACACTTCAATATGGCAGATGCTTTAGGAAGGTTTAGTGAAACCTTATAATCGGGACACTCTATAATCGAACCATTTGCCACACGTTGTGCCTTCCATCGAGTTCACTCAACATTTGGACCGCCTCCAAATTGGGTCATAGACCATATTTGCCTAAATAGTTGCGTAACTGGAAAATAGAACCCAATATCCGGCGTGACTTAAGTTAAAAAGGATAAAATGTTCTTTAGTGTGGCCATTCACTATAGGAATGGGTCGTTCAGGAGTGAACTGTTTCAAAAGAACACTTCATTCAA